>OZ010799.1:24454246-29849246 GCA_963932465.1 Maratus speciosus | reverse complement strand
CAATAGCAAAACAAACTGCTTTTAGAAGAACGATTACTGTGAGATCGTTTATTCTTTCAGGGATTTTACTTTTTATTTCACAGATATGAATGTGCTTTTTTCCAACATGGAGAGAATAATTGATTTTATTTATTTATTTTTTTTTTTTTCGATCAGGCGGTTCTATGAATGCATTTTAAAGAAGGAAGCATGGATCCAAGTAATAAAGAGACAAGATGTGTTTATCATTTAATATTTTAATTAGATTAATTTCGTATTAAATATGCATTTGATCTATTAAGATTGCTCATAATTTTACTGTAAAAAGAGCTGAAGCTTATAATAGAATAAAATATTCCTTGTAGCTATATTTAAGGAATGATAAAGTTTTTATGAAATATATTATGAAAATTTTATGAAATATAACTTTTTAAATCATTGATTTTTACCCATACTCGCATAAAATCCGTAGGCGCTTTTTATCAGAAATTAAGAAATGGATTAGCGTCTCTCTTTTTCCTTCAAAAGATTTGTTTGACGATACTATGAAAATGGGTGTTTTGAACCAAATTTCTGGACGCGACAGTAATTGAAGGGCAGTCATATAAAAGCATTTGATTATAGATTGAACTGCAATAAACTTATCGAAAAATGTAAAACGCTATTCGATTCCATATCATTCCCATGACTGCCAATTTTATGATTTTATGCATTAGACTGAGTATATGAATGTGTCAAAATTTTGCCATCTTGAGCGGAGGTAAATATTTTTTTGAGAACCCGTTTAATGATAGTTTCCATTATAGACAGGTTCCATTGTCGCATGTTTTACTGGTTTCAGTAAGCAGTGGACATTTCTATTAAGATACTCAATTACTATTTTTTTTATTTAATACATATAGTAATACTTGCAGAGACGGAATCGCGAGAAATCACAAAGGAATTCCGTTTTAGAGAGATTTTTTGTATTAGCAGATGGAATTTCATTGTATTATTTTCATGGGAATAGATATTGGAATATTTCAATTCAATGTACAATTCCACTTTTACAGGTTGCATTTATTTATTCATTGTTATATTGTGAATTTTTCCACTTTTACGCTGATTTCTGTTACAGACAGGTTTCGTACAAAATTTTATTATGGGTCTATGTAACGGTAACGAATTTTTGAAAAGACCTCACGTGCGCTATATAATTATAATTACTGTAGTCTTGTGACCATATATTTCACATGCAGCATTTTGAACGCCTAGTTTTATCTATACTTTATGAAATGTTAAATTAGTGCAAGCGTCCCGATAGATTTTATCTTTTATTTTAAGGAACAGTTAAAACTAATAATAATCGAAAAAACACTCAGAAAATTAGAAAATACACCGAATATATGTGTACTAGTACTTAGGATGATTTTTAAAATCCGTTTTCTAAAGAGTAACGAAAGTAACGAGTAACGAATATTTTCTAACGGGTAGTGCGTTTGAAAGTAACGAATACATACGGGTGTTCATTTAGTCGTTACTTTTACAGCACTATTTACGATCAACCATTATTGGCATTTAATCTTATAGTTTGGCGACAGATTTTTGGTCGATGAGATAACCAAGTAGCACCGTTTTAATTTACCACTCGAAAAATAAAAAAATGCTAACTGGCGAGTTAAAAAAAAAAGCTATTGGCGAGATTTTCACCCGGCTAACATAAAAGTACCGGGAATTCTTTGTGATCATGTCAATTTTTATGTAGTTTTATTCGAAAAAATAATTTTGATTCTTTAATCAAAATGGAAACCTTTCTTATGAAAAGCGAAGGAATCAGCCCGTTGTTTATGGCAGTTACATGACTTGGACTATTATAACATAAACGAAATAATGGGGATAGAATAATATTCGGCGACTTATCACACCTGTGGCTGGCTAACATTAAAGTACCAAAATGGCTGCCTGGAATATAAAAAGCGAAGGGATCCACCTGGAGCTGTTGATGATAGTCACATGACTTAGGCTATTATTATAGAGATTGTTTTCAATTTTAAAAACAGCGCAAAGAATAATATTTCCTAACGATTAAAAATTTATTTTATATATTTTATTATACTAACGCTTCAAAAAATTATCGTAGAAGAAAGTTACTGGTACCGAACGATTGGAAATAAAGTCTACTTTTAAATGATGTACATAAAATTTTCTTAGGGGGCCATCTACATATTAAAATGAATACAAACTTCATTTTTTTCAATGACAATACCCAAATTTAACGAGATATTTCAAATCTATGCCTAGACACCGAATTTCAAGCCATTTGAATGATAAGTTTTTGAATTATAAGCATTCAAAATTTAGTGCTTCTAATGTTAAATTACATTTTCATATTTTTATTTATATCTCCAGAAATTACGCTCCTAATGTGCTAATTTTTTGTATAGCAATAGTACTAATATACCCAAAGATAAATACGCTGAATTTGCAATTTTTATAATTTTATGATATGAATTATGAAATTAATATTCGGAAAAATTATGAATTGCAACCTGCAATTTTTTTTTGATGGATTTAGATTTATTAAATCCTGCTTTATGGAAATCCAAAATTTCACATTTTTCTTCCAAGTAGTTTTCAAATTATGCTTAGAAAACTGCAAAATGATGGTTTAAGTCTATGATAGAAGTGACTAAACATTTTGAAATTTCTTATGCTATTCTGTAATCTAACAGGCTTAATTGACAGCTTAAGGTGCCTTGATCAAGAAGGGAGCTCTCTCGGTTAACAATCAAATACCGAACTTCAATTTGGATACAGCCCTTAAAACACGCTCGTTTTAAAATAATTAATTTCTCCGAAAATTATCATACGATTTGCATAAAAATTTGTTATAGACTAATTGAAGGGTATAGAGTTCATTTATGCTGTCATAATTGTGTACTGCTATTGAAAAAAAAAACAAAGTTATGGTTCTTTTTAATATGTATAAGGACCCCCTAAGCAAATTTTATATATATCATTTAAAAGTAGACTTTATTTCCAATCGTTCGGTACCAGTCCCTTTCTTTTATAATAATTTGTTGAGGAGTTAGTTGGGGTGTTTACTTTTTTTTCCACGACTGTGCATTAATTTAACAATCAAGTACAAATAGATTGAGTTAATCGTATTTTATATGTATACATATAAACTCTAATGTTAGAAGGTATAAATCATCGATAGATTACGGTAAATACAGATATGTAGTAAGTTGAAAAAAAAGTAAGCTTTATAGGGAAAACTTTAGAGTAATGAGGAAAAAGTACTCTTCAAAAAGTAATAAATCTTTGGGAATCAATGTACCAACAAAAGAGTTTAGACAGAGTACAAACTTCATTTTTTTCAATGACAATACTCAATTTTAACGAGATATTTCAAATCTTCGGTTCAAACTATGCCTAGACACCGAATTTCAAACCATTTGAATGATAAGTTTTTGAATTATAAACATTCAAAATTTAGTGCTTCTAATGCTAAATTACATTTTCATATTTTTATTTATATCTCGAGAAATTATGCTCCTAATGTGCTAATTTTTGTGTAGCAATAGTACTAATATACCCAAAGATAAATACGCTGAATTTGCAATTTTTATAATTTTATGATATGAATTATGAAATTAATATTCGAAAAAATTATGAATTGCAACCTACAAATTTTTTGATGGATTTAGATTTATTAAGTCCTGCTTTATGGAAATCCAAATTTTTACATTTTTCTTCCAAGTAGTTTTCAAATGATGCTTAAAAAACGGCAAAATGATGCTTTAAGGAACTGTCTACGATAATAGACGTGATAGACGTATAATAGACGTGACTAGATATTTTGAAATTTCTTCTGCTGTCCTGTAATCTAGCAGGCTTCATTGAGTTCTTAAGGTCCTTGATCAAGAAGGTCCTTGTCTCTCGGTTAACAATCGAGTTCCGAACTTCAATTAGGATACAGCCCTAAAAATATGCTTGTTTTAAAATAATTAATTTCTCAGAAACTTATGGTACGAATTGCATAAAAATTTGTTTTTTGGCTAATTGAGGAGTGTAGAGTTCATTTATGCTGTCAGAATTGTGTACTGCTATTGAAAAAAAACAAAATTATGGTTCGTTTTAATATGTAGATGCCCCCTTAAGCAAATTTTATGTATATCATTTAAAAGTAGACTTTATATCCAATCGTTCAGTACCAGTAAGTTTCTTCTACGATAATTTGTTGAGGAGTTAGTGGGGGGTGTTTACTTTTTTTTTTCCACGACTGTACATAATTTTTATGTTTCTAGCATATCTGGGAGTGAAAAGTCGATTATTTTTTTTTTAATTTTTTTATATACATGAACAGGGTTAGATTAAATAAAGAGTGTAAAAAAGGTACTTTTATGTTAGCTGGCCGCAGTTCATAAACCGTCAAATATGTTCCCCATCACCAGCGTTTATGTTGCATTAATTTCATTTAAAATATAAAATCATCATTTTAAAATATACTCGTCATTTGAAAAACATAACTTTATTTAAAATACATACATACTCGTATATTACACCAATTTAAACACATGCATTTCGCTCATTAGATTTAAAATACATTTTTTTTCTGATGAATAATAACATAAACCCAAGGTGGGCAAGTTTCTTCCAATGTGGAAAAAAAAATCTGTAAAAAACCACGGAAGGAAAAGTTACGCCTATAACTTTAATAACAAAAATGGTTTTCTTTTAGCCTGAATAGCTTGCATAAAATTCAGGTCTATTTGAAGATATTTACAATTTAAGAGTTATAGGCGGAAAAGCAGACAAAGCCATTTTAGAGAATACCTGTTAAAATTTTAATCATGAATTTCAAATATTTACTCACTCATGGAAGATGAATTTTGTTTACCATATTTATTGCAAAATATTTTTGTTGCAGCTTGTTTTGATAAAAATATGTGTATTTAAAAAATAGTTGCAATGTCATTTTAGTTTCGGGGCAAAAGGCAATAATGTTTACGTAGCATTAGTGCTTTTTCTCCCGAAATTAAAATGACATTGCGACTATTTTTTAAATACACATATTTTCATCAAAACAAACTGTAACAAAAATATTTTACAATAAATCTGGTAAACAAGGTTCATCTTCCATGAGTGAGTAAATATTCAGAAAATATGCGCACGAGATGCGCAGATGGTAGATATTTTGTCATATATGACGTCATACTAAAAACCCGCGTATTTGCGTTATGCATTCCATCACAAGATGGTGCAGCTGTGTCAATTTACGGCAGATTCCAGCATTAACTATGTACGCTTACTTATATCGCTTTGTTGCAATGTCTAGCTATTACAAATTTAGCTATGACATTTGGCTAGGGTTGCCGGAAAGCGCTACTTTTGAAAATAAACGCCAACTGTTTCCTCGCCAAAAATATGAAAGTAAAGTTGCAATTTTTCAAAATCAAATTCGTGGGTTTTTGAAGGAATTTTCAAACTTTTTTCAATATTTTACACTTATTATTAATTAATTTTTAATTTTTAAATGCTTTTCTTTAAAAAAAATTCAATGTTAATAGTCCGATAAATTGTCTCGAAAATTGCATTTTCAGAAAGTTATGCTGCTGTATAATCAAGAAATATTATTTTAACAGAAAAATTTTATCGATTCTCAAACTTCATAATATAGGTCTTTAAAATGCACCAGGTCTCAATGCTAGGTGCGAGCAACACCAAAAGTGGTTCTCGTGTGAGATTAGAACTTAAAATTTGTGCGAATGTTCACATGAATGAAAAGTTTATCGGACGCGCGTTAAAATATTTTTAAATTGTGAATTTGAGTGGTGCGTATGTAAATTTTTTATGGGGAAAAATTTTATGATGTGACAAAGCGAAATCCTTTTAACTGATTTTTCATCCCGTAAAAGGAAACATAATAGCCTCAATCGATAACTTCAACAAAATTACTCATCTTGATTACGTATTCTAATACAGTTTAATTTTTCAATAATTTAAGCAGTTAAAGTTTGTGGAAATAATATTTTAGTAATTTTAGGTTAAAAAGATTATTTGTTTTACGAGTTAGACATGCAAGATAAATTTTTTATTGTTTTTTTTTTTTTTTTTTTTTTTTGTAGGTTTATTATAAATTCGATATAACAGTTCCATTCTAAATATTTTAATTCGTCGAATTTCGACTGGTTCCAACTCGTAGTTTATAATATCTCCATGTTTTAACAGAAATTATTCACTTATATTTTTCCAAAATAGTATTTTAATTACATTTTTTTTTCGTTTGTTATGAGAAAATGGCAACAAAACGATATAATTGCTATTTTTCAACTATTTTCCTTTTATTTTCTACATAAATGGAGTACTCGAGTTGCCAAAATTAAACAAATGGTGCTAAAAACTACAAAAAAATTAATATTTCAAAAATAAATGGAGATACAGTTTTCAAACAAATTTCATTTAAAAGTACTTTTTTTTCAATACGACGGTATAAAAATTGAAAATGTGCAATGCTTAGAAGTTTAAAAAATTGTTATAGAGTATTTAATCGTACTGCTTTTTTTACGGCTGGCTTCTGTAAGGTAACGTTATTTTTTGGATTTGACTCAAAATAATCTGGGAGAAAGAAATAGCATACCGTAACGGGGCTAATACGAAAGAAATTTTAAAATAAGAATTAAATGATCACGTGTCAAAAGTCGAAAATAAGGAAAATTACGTCAAAATATTCACACGTAAGTATTAAAGATGTACGAAAACTTAATAAAACAAAATTATTTCAATCGAAACTCATTCAAAGGAGATAATTACGTAAAAATTCCCAAATATTAAATATCTTCATAATTAAAATGAATGGACCGTATATTCTTCCATTCGGTTCGAGGCTATAAAAATAGCCAAAAAATATAGAAGTTGAATTTAAATTAAAACGAGGTATCAATAGAAATTTAAACTTTGATCGGAAATAAAAAATAACAAACAAAGCAAGCACCGATCTTAGTGACAACGCAGACGAGAACGTCGAAGTAGAACTTCGGAAACTGTTCATCTCAGCGTAGCGCAACTTTTGGATAGTAGAATTGTCCCAGAGTGCTACGCGCGGCTTTCGAAAACTAGCAGTACTCAGAAAAATCTGCAAAAATAACAGAATGCCTATGTGGCACATGCTAAAAAATTTCCAGCGGAACCTCGATGTAGCGCCTGTAAAATTTCGTTTATTTGGCGATGTATCGCTTGTTGATGACACAAAAAAAAATTCTTATGTCAAATTCTCTTTAACCCCTTCGGGAAGAGCGTCTTTTACAGAATTTTTAATATTTATCACCGGTTTCTTAAAACAGAAAATTTTGCCTCATTGAATCTGGGAAACGCTCGGATTAAATAAGGTAAAATTTACAATAAAAATTTACCGGTGAGAATAATCACTGATTCTGAGCACCTTACGCGGCACGAATACCGGTAGCTCGTCCCCAAGGGGTTAAGGAAAAAAGTTTTCATGCTGAACTTGTTCAAATTTAACTTAAGCACACTTTTATAAGTAAGGATTTGTCAGTAAGTAAGGATTTGTAAGTAAGGAAATTTAAAGATCGTTTAACGACGGTTTAGAACAAAATTTAAATGGATTAAAATTGCTTCAAACTCAAAATTAAAGTTCCGACTGAGTAATATCAATTTTAATTTGTTATTGTTTGTGTCTGAGAAAAAAGAATAGTATTGTTGCCATGGAAACAACTTAATATCGAAATTTATAAAGAGACCTTAATCTAGCAGTTGCTTTTTAAGTACACTTAAAAACTTATCCGCCAGTAAAACCGTGTAAAATTAAATGACTTCAACACGTAATTAGTATACATTTTATAAAGTTACAAAAAGAAAATATTTCTTCGTTTAAGTTTAAATATATTAAATACCTCGCATTCGAATAATCATTTAACAAGCAATTTCAAAATGCATTAAAATTGCTTGCATTTGGCGAGGGGAAATGTTGTTCGCCAAATGCTGTGGCGCGTTAGTCTTCGCTCCAAATATTAGAAAGTATTTTTTTTTAAACAGACTACTGGAATTCCGCCGTTAAATTTGATTTTTACACATATAAGTAGTTTCATTAGCATATTTTTTTTTTTCAAAACTAGGGGGCTCTGCCACCTACGAGCTACGCTCGTCAACCTCCGTTCAGACACCGCAGACTCTAACAGCACTCTAATTTGTTCGGCTTTAAAAAGATTTCGGAAGATTGAATTATAATTTGAATCTGACGTAATTTTCACCAAACATTTCTTTCTCTTTTTAATATTCACGTAAAAATACTTTTGTTAGAAATGAAATATTATGATCATCTTAAAATATCAAACAAATGTCTCGAGCAATTTTTAAATTTAAACTGCTTTGCAATATTATTTTTTGTTCATTTTACGTAATAAGTGTAATGTGACGTAAATTCTCCTATTTAAGACTTCTAACGCATGTTAATGAATTTATTATTTTACAATATTCTTTCTCTTTTAAAATTCGCGTGTGAATATAGTTTTTATGACGTAATTTTCAATGATTTCCGTCACGTGGTCACGTGTAAAATAAATTTTTAATTTGAAGCAAACATTATTGTTTGCGCTGTTTATACTTTTGGCAACAGTTTATATTAATACAATTTTCTAAAATATCGAAAAAATATCTCTTGAAATGCTGAAAATTTGAATTTAAAATAGAAATAAAACCTCAAAAAATGAGTCAAATTAAAAAACTAAATGCAGTCTGTACACCGGGAAATTCTGACGCATAAAATGATCTAAAAACGATTAAATTCCTATGTACAGTTTTTGCTACTATAAAACTTTTTTAATGGAACGATTTTGTCCAACTTTGGCGTTAAATATTTCTTAAAATAATTTTTCGATCTGAAAACTGTCTGCATCAGCGCGTTTATCAAACATTTCTCTATAATACTACCGATTTTCATATTTTTGTATGCAATAGTTTTTTTTAATATTAACGAAGAAAGGCCATGCTCAAGCATTCAAATTGGATGCCAATCTGCCGGGAATATTTACGCAGATTTTCATTGGTCCATTTCCAAATCAAAACTATTTTTTATATATAAAAGGATGAACTATTATGATCATCTTAAAATATCAAATAAATGTCTCGCGGAATTTTTAAATTTAAACTGTTTTGCAATATTATTTTTTGTTTATTTTACGTAATAAGTGTAATGTGACTTAAATTCTCCTATTTAAGATTTCTAACGCATGTTAATGAATTTATTATTTTACAATATTCTTTCTCCTTAAAATTCACGTGTATATATAGTTTTTATGACGTAATTTTCAAAGAGTTCCTGCTTTTTATATTTTCTGTTTATAATAGTCACGTGTAAAATAAAATTTTTAATTTGAAGCAAACATTATTGTTTGTGCTATTTATACAGTTGACAACAGTTTAAATTAATACAATTTTCTAAAATGTGTAAAAAATATCTCTCGAAATGCTGAAAATTTAAATTTAAAATAGAAATAAAACCTCAAAAAATGAGACAAATTAAAAAACTAAATGCAATCTGCATACCGGGAAATTCTGACGCATAAAATGATCTAAAAATGATTAAATTCCTATGTACAGTTTTTGCTCCTGTAAAACTTTTTTAATGGAACGATTTTTTCCAACTTTGGCATTAAATATCTCTTAAAATAATTCTTCGATTTGAAAACTGTTTGCATCAGCGCGTTTATCAGACATTTCTCTACAATACTACCGATTTTCATATTTTTGTATGCAACAGTTTTTTTTTTAATATTAACGAAGAAAGGCCATGCTTAAGCGTTCAAATTGGATGCCGATCTGCCGGGAGTATCTACGCAGATTTTCATTGGTCCATTTCCAAATCAAAACTTTTTTATATATATAGAAGGATATTTAATATGCGCATTAAGGAGACCTTCCTTGTTAGACATGAAAACCTGCAAAATGTTTATTTTTTGTTAAGTCTAAAAACACCCATGCTTTCTTAAATTCAGAGATTTAAACTTACTTTTGCTTAGAGTACTGCAGACGAGATCCAGGAGACTAGAATTAAGCAAGGTTGGAATTGCATAGTAAGTAGAAAGCATGTCTCCAAATGAGCCATCTGGGAGTTGCTTGCTCACTAGCTCATCGGGATAGGAAAGCTTGGCACCTATGGATGCCTAAAGAATTTTACTTTAATCGTCTTACAAGATCTGGCAAGTCCTTGAAACATAGCAATTTGAAATAGACCAGAACGTGGCACTATAGACCATCACCTCCTCGAGTTCACGGCTGAAATTCCAGAATTAGTGAAAACTATTCGCATATTAAAACGCAATCTGTCTGTTCAGTCATATCTTGGTGGAAAACACCTGAAAACCTGATTTTATCTGTTGACTCGTAGGTTTACCATTGTGTTTTCCTGCTCCCAGTCCTTCACGTTTTCATACCTACAGGTGCAGGAAAGAACAATTGTAAACCTACGAGTTAACCGCTAAAATCGGGTTTTCAGGCGTTTTTCACCAAGGTATGACTTGGCAGACCGATTGCGGTTTAATATGAGACTAGATTTAAACAATTCTGGAATTTCAGTCGTGAACTGGATGAGGTGATTGTCTGTAATGCCACCTCCCGATCTGAATGTAATTTACGTAAAATGAGGTTTAAGTGTAAATGCATATAACCTAAAGTTTAGAGTGAAAAATTTAGTTAAAACTAAGTCGACGGTATGCCTTCAAAGTTATAAAAAGAATTTAAGATAAAGTAATTTGACCATTGTGTACGATATTGCCACATACATCGAAGTTTCATTGCAAATTAAACTAGTCGGATGTGCCTATCCCTAAACTTTATCTCTTTCATGTTAATACTTTAAAATTCGCTATCATAGTGCCAAAATTAAATGGCAATCAATGCCCATCACGAGGATTCTAAAGATATGAAATTCTCTGCATTAGCTCTTGAGATAGGACTATCGCTAAAACTAATTCCTGAAAAGTACAGCATAACATCGCCATCTGTTGGGACATTAACACCAAAACCTAATCAGCAACAACTTATGTCAACATCTAACAATATTTGATGAAAATCCGTGCATTAGTTCTCCAGAGAGCTATTGTAGAAATCTTGAAAATGCAGCATAGCAGCGCCATCTGTTGGGTGATTAACACTAAAAACTAATCAGCGCCGGTTTATATCAGAGACTAACTGAAAATAAATTTATTAAATTCAGTGCATTAGTTCTTGAGAGAGTGCGTACAAAATGTGTCGCATGCAGACAGACTGACAGGGACATTTTGTAAAAACATGTTTTTCGGGATCGAACAAGATACCCTTAAAACGTGTAAATCAGTCGAAAACCGGAAGTCAAAAAATTTTACTTATCCAATACTTTGTTGTAAAGATAGAAGCAAAAAGAATAACTGATAAATTACGATTGCCACAATGGGGAGAGAACGATATTTAATAAAGGGTTGCAATTTCCAATAGTAATCGGTAAAGGACGATGATATTAAATACATTTACGCAAATCAGGCGCGATAGACAGGTGAATTTCTTAGTTGCCGACAGCCTAATATCAGTACCAAATCAAGCAATGTTTTACGGGAAAGTAGACTCGAAAACTCAAGTACTGCAGAAGTTCCGCATGGCGAAAGAATTCGCAACCAGTAAAAGACAAATTTCCGCTACACAGACACTTGTCCTGTCCATCGATACTTTATTGCAAGATTCATTTTCTTCATATTTCAGCTGAGCGTATTTTATCGGCAGTCTTTAGAAATGCCAATTTTCTTTACAAAAATCCGATACCATTCGCGCAAACTGCAGTTTCACGATTTGTTTTAACCCTCTAATGCCTACAGCAGAATGCGTTCAAGAAATTCTGTAATTCAAAAAGTCCGAATTCATACCAGAAAATAACTAAATTTATCTTTAATGATGAGTGTCTTGTTAACCTTTAACTGATGTTACCGTTCTCTTAGACCGCGGCTTTTTTTTCAATTTTTATAGTTCAACTTGCAATTTTCAGTTTAACTACAAACATTACCGAAATTTTGTTCCGTTTGGAGCTTTAGTACTATCACCAGAGACTTTTGAATAGGTGAAGTTTAATTACAGTGGCTCACATTTGTTTTTGGACACTTGTGTTTTGGAAACTTACTTATAAAAAACATCATCTAACTATTAAAGGATCTACTTAATTTTTTTTTTTTCATATAAACTTTATTTTCCCTATAATAAAACCTACATATTGTAATGAAAATAAATTCAAAACTTTTTTTTTTCAAAAAATCAATTTACCGAGAAAGTGTTAAAAACAATTTCACATAAGTAATTGGACACTTGAAAGCTTTACTAAATTTTTTGACAGACGATATTTTTTGTTATTTATTTTTATTATAAATGGAAATTTATGTCAAATTTTATCGTCTGAACTTTAAAATTACTACTAATTCATGTAAATTTGTTTACATTTCTATATTTGAAGCGAACATGGCCGGACGCTACAAAGTTACAACAAATTCCATTCGTAATTTAATCATAGAACATTTTACAGATGGTAAAAGCATCAGAACTATCACAAAACTTGTTAAAGTGAGTCATTCAACTATTTTTGCTATTACAAAACGATGGAAACTACGTGGAACTGTTGAAAAAGCATTAAAATCCGGAGCTTCTCACAAGTTAACTCCCAGGAATCGAAGGTTTATTATGCATAAAATCAAGAAAAATCCAGGAATTTGTGCAGTGAAACTTACAACAGAATTAGAAAACAGATTTACAATAAAATTAAACCCTGAAACTGTTAGACGAGTTATCAGATCATATAGATACAACAGTAGAGTTGCCAGAAGAAAAGTTTTCATTAATTAAAGAGCAAGGGAATTACGTCTGGATTTTGAAAAATCCATGATAGACAAAGATGTATCATTTTGAAAAAACGTGATATTTGTGGATGAATCAAAATTTAACATAATTGGGTCTGATGGGCGAATAACTGTGTGGAGAAAGCCCAATGAAAAGATCAATCTGAAAAATCTATTACCAACTGTCAAACATGGAGGTGGAAGCATAATGGTTTGGGGATGTTTTGCTGCTTCTGGTATGTGAAATTTAGTTTCCATTGAAAATAATATGGACCAATATAAGTATATAAATATCCTGAAAGAAAACTTGAAAATATCTGACCCAAAACTTGGAATTCAAAACGAATTCAACTTGTATCAAGATAATGATCCCAAACAGACAGCCCTAAATGTTTGATGATGGCTGCTATACAACTATCTCAAAGTTATCAAGACTCCACCATATTCTCGAGATTTAAACTCAATTGAAAATGTGTGGCATGAACTGGAGAAAAGAGCAAGAAAACATGGATATTTCTTCGAAAGAACAACTTAAAACAGTATTAACAGAGGAATGGAACAGAATTCAAAATTCTTACACAAAAAAACTAGTTGCATCCATGCCAAAACGTTTTAAAAGTATAATTTCAGCTGCAGGATACCCCACAAAGTATTAAAATGTTTGATTATTTTCATATTTTTGTTTACATTTGTTGAATCTTCAAAGTGTCCAATTACTTATATGAGATTGTTTTAGCTCTTTCTCGCTAAATTAATTTTTTGAAGAAAAAGTTTTCAATTTATTTTCATTACAATATGTAGGTTTTATTATAGAAAAAAGAAAGGTTCTCTCTATTCTAAAAAAAAGTAACTACCGCTGTCACCGCCGCCGGTTTTGATTTTTTTGTGACCGGAGGTCTTTCTTCGTTAATATTAAGAAAAATAATGCATACAAAAATATGAAAATCGGTAGTATTATACAGAAATGTTTGATAAACACGCTGATGCAGACAGTTTTCAAATCGAAGAATTATTTTAAGAGATATTTAATGCTAAAGTTGGACAAAATCGATCCACTAAAAAAGTTTTATAGGAGCAAAAACTATTCATGGGAATTTAATCATTTTTAGATCATTTTATACGTTTGAAGTTCACGGTGTGCAGACTGTATTTCTTTTCTTAATTTGACTTATTTTTTGAGGTTTCATTTCTATTTTAAATTTAAATTTTCAGCATTTCGAGAGATATTTTTTACTTATTTCAGAAAATTGTGCTAATTTAAACTGTTGCCAACTGTATAAAAAGCGCAAACAATAATGTTTGCTTCAAATTAAAAATTTATTTACACGTGACTATTATAAACAGGGAAAAAACTTTCAAATTAGAATTAAATAATTACGTATAAAAAGCAGGAACTTATTGAAAATTACTTCATAAAAACTATATTTACACGTTATTTTAAGAGAGAAAGGAAATTGTAAAATAATAAATTCATTAACATGTGTTAGAAGTTTTAAATAGGAGAAATTACGTCATATTTTCGTCACATTACAGTTATTGCATAAAATGAACACAAAATAATATTGCAACACAGTTTAAATTTAGAAATTGCGCTAGGCATTTATTTGATATTTCGAGAGGATACTTTTCAACTATTTTTGTTAGGAAAGCGCAAATAATATTTTATTTCTAACAAAAGTATTTTTACGTGAATATTAAAAAGAGAAAGAATAGTTTGGTCAAAATTACGTCAGATTAAAAATGATTAATTTAAAATGTCTTATTTAAAAGAACTTTCTTTTCGCTTTGTTAAAAAATACCGGGAGACAAAGACTCTGTTTACTTTCCCTTTATATTAGCTTATTTTGAAATGTTTAACTTATTTTACTTAATCAAAGATGAAAGCAGCGATTCTATCTTTGATACTACTTAGTTATTCCGTCGACCAAAAATCTATCATTCGCCAAACTATAAGATTAAATGCCAATAATAGTTGATCGTAAATGTCACATTCACTTGACTTTAAGCAAGTTACACGTGACTACGTCATCAAGTTATTTTTATTTCGACGTTTTATTTGCATTTTTATTAATGTTGCACTAATTTATTTGTTCTTTCGTTATTTAAAATAAAAATTATGTCAATTTGCATAATTTGGCGAGTGGTTTGGCGATTTATATAATTTGGCGAAATTGATCAACGGGATAATCAAGTAGTACCGCAGCGGATTTGGCCTTAAAATTTCCCAATCAAAGAGAAATGGATAGAAATCCGTTTATACGGAGATCGCCACTGTTTTTTAAATTATAATTCAATCTTCCGAAATATTTTTAAAGCCGATTAAATTAGCGTACTTTTAGAGTCTGCGGTGTTTGAACGGGGGTTGACGAGCGTAGCTCGTAGGGGGCAGAGCCCCCTAGTATATAAAAAAATTTTTAAGTTGATCCTTTAATATTTAGACGATGTTTTTTATAAGAAGGTTTCAAAAACACAAGTGTCCGAAAACAAATGTGAGCCACTGTATAGCAGTCCTTTTCGAAAAGTTTAGTACAAAAACACCATCGTATGAGTTAATCGTGCCTTTTATTCATCTTTCGATGGAGCGGTCTCATAGACCACTTCACACTAGGAGCGCGTTCGCGGACCGCACCCTCGGTTCACCAGGTTTACGACGGGTAACCCGAAGCGTTCAGAGACCGACATCACGTGACTTTTTCAGAGTTCCTCGTAGCGTTCAGAGCCGGAGATTACCCAGATTTCGGGGAACCCACATTACCTGAAAAATTTTGTTGAGTAAAGTGATCACGTGGTTGGGAAATCTGATTTGTTTACCATTTTATAGCTTAACTGTGACTGTTAATCGGAATAGCACTGTTTTGATCAGTTTTATCGCACATTGTTTCTGTTTTTTCATATTACAAAAATAATAATAAAAACATTTCTGGCCTAAGTTTAATATTTAGATAAGTTAGAAGATAAATGTAAATTTTGCATACGACAAATCAGTTCACGCTTGGAAGCCTAAAATGACTAGCAAAACCTGTGATACATATTTGTTGCGATAGTATTCCACATAAAAATTAACTTTTGGAGCAGTTTCCCCATCTAAAACTAGTATGTTGTGGCCATCACAAAACTTTCTTCTATATAAATCACGTCAATTAAATCGTTTAAATAGTACCAATTCATATCACAATATATCTGAATTTGAAATTTGGTGAAAATTCGTGCATTAGTTCTTGTATAGAGCTATAGCGGAAATTCTGAAAAATGTAGTATAGCAGCGCCACCTGTTGGAGCGATTTACACAAAAACATAAACAGCACTAATTGATATCAAGGTATACCTGAATCTGAAGTTTGATGAAAATTCATGCATTAGTTATTGAGATACAGCTGTGGCGGAAATTCTGAAAAATGCAGCATAGCAGCGCCACCTGTTGAGCGATTTGCACCAAAACATAAACAGCACTAATTCATATCATGGTATACCTGAATCTGAAGTTTGTTGAAAATCCAAGCATTAGTTCTTGAGATAGAGCTATTGAGGAAATTGCAAAAATGCCCAATAGCAGCGCCATCTGTTGAGCGATTTACACCAAAATATATAAAATGTCTATTCATGTCAAGGACTAACTGAATCTGAAGTTTCATGAAAATCCGTGCATTAGTTTTTGAGATAGAGCCATTGCGGAAATCGTAAAAAATCCAGCATAGCAGCGCCACCTGTTGAGCGATTTACACCAACACGTAATCAGCATCAAGTCATATCAAGGACTAACTGACTCTGAAGTTTCATGAAAATCCGTGCCTTAGTTCTTGAGATAGAGCCATTTCGGAAATCGTAAAAAAGGCAGCATAGCAGCGCCACCTGTTGAGCGATTTGCACCAAAAACTAATCAGCATCAATTTGTATCAGGGACTAACTGAATATGAATTTTTGTTAAATTCCGTGCATTAGTTCTTGAGATAGAGCGCCCACAAAATTTGTGTCACATACACACAGACAGACAGACAGACTCACAGAGTCACAGACAGACATTTTGTAAAAACATGTTTTTTGGAATCTCTGACCCCTAAAACGTGTAAATCCGTCGAAAACCGGAATTCGAAAATTTTCATGAATCCAATACTTTCTTCTTGTAAAGATAGAAGAAAGTAAAAAGTGATAATTGAATCTATTTGCACTGTCGAAAGTGCGGCTGCCGCCATGTTTGTAAATGTAAATAAAAAAATCCCGCAACTTTACCCGAAAGCGTTCAGAACCGTTTTTACCCAACCTTACACCGAGAAACCAGTATGACGTCATTCCCCAATTTTCCGAGTTACCCGTGTTTCGGTCTCTGAACACGCTCTAGTTATGTGACAATTTCCGTGACATCAGTTAAAGGTTAAATAAAGTTTACGATTTTAAATTTCTATTATGAATTCTGAATTTAAAAAATTTACTAAATTGGGAACACCGATGGTAGCATAAATGCTACCATGGGCATTAGAGGGTTAAATCTTAAAAGTTGCGACGAGCTTTTAACACAAAATATTTTAATACGCACGATTTTTGTAGTTCAAATCGCGTCCAAGCTGAATTTTCATTTTACTTCACGCCTTGCAATATGGTTGTTGATTGTACAGAAAATTGACCGATTATATTAAGTTTGGTTTTTTTTATTTAAAAGTAAAGCGTCATCTATGGAAAAGATCGATTATAAGTTGCATTTTCGTTAAAACAGCAATACCGAACGCCAATTACTTTATTAAATTTTAAAACGTCAAGGACTTAACTTACCCTATATATACAGTTCATATATATAAAGTTATTTTTTCGGTATTCAATTTATACTTATTTGCTTGAACAAAGTTTGAGCATAAATATCAGCAATGTATGTATTTTTCACCTCTTCGGAAAAGAAATTCGATATGTATTCTCTAAAGATTGTAGCCTGATCTTTACGATGAATACAGATCATAGCTAGTACTCTCAGAGCCCTAGAGCGTGCAATATTTTCGTATTAGCTTTAAAACTTGACAGTGGTGAAATTCGCCAAAATTTGCCTAAAATCAATTTGAACAAGCTAATAAAATATCGACTGCGAGACTAATAACGGGGAAGTTTTTTATTTACGAAACGTAGGAGTTAACCTATTCTACAGCCTTTTCAGACCTGAAGCTGAAATAACGCTACAATTACTCATTGGTTTTTCACAAACCAAATGACAGACAAGAAATTCTGAAATTGATCCTTTAGGAACTAGTAATTTAGGGTCACAAATATGGAACTAAAATTACAACCCCCCCCCCCCCCCCTTAAAATATCAATATAATTATAACCAACCTAAATTCACACAAATTTAAGGCCATTAAGCAAGTGACTGATATACAAATCTTAAAATTTTATTGTAAAGGACTTAAGTTACTTATAAAAAATTTTACTTTCCTGGCAACACTGTCTTGAAGGTATTTTGCAAACTGATGAAAACAAACGAAAGTAATTTTTTTGAAAAACATGCTTTCACAAAAATGTATGTTTTTTAAAAATGCACTAAAAAGGTAGAAAAGTCTTGAAAAAACTTTAAATGCACGGAGTTTAAATTGCGGTGAATTCTATTATAAAAGATTAGTGGATTCAAATGAGGATTGTGCCAAATTTACCCGCTAATGAGTAAGTTGGGTTCATATATGGCAAGTTATTTTTGGTCGCCAAATTTAGCGATATTTCGCTAAGTTAGGTAAAATTTGACGCTATTGTGATACCCTGTCATTAGTATTTTTCAACAAATACTCATTGTTGAAGCTGATTCTGATTTCTCCAAAGGAAATTAAACGTAACCAATAAGTACCCCCCCCCCCCCCCCCACATTGCTCCCTTAGGGATTGAATTTTTTAAAAAATCAATGTCCAATTCATATATTACCTAAGAATACATGTATATTCCAAATTTCAAAACTCTATGTCACCAGGAAGTGGGTGAAAAATTAGTCAAGATTTGACTACCCCACACAAACATAATTGCAAGTTCAAAGAAAGCATGTAATAACATTTATTTTGAGGAAATCAGCATAGACATTGCCATTTATTGGTTTACTTTCAAGACAAAAAATATTCAACTATTAAGAAAAGAAAAAAAAATTAAGTCTTTATGATTAAAAGAACAGGAGGACCCATATAGCGAAGAGGATGTCATTTCATGAATCTGACAAAATAGATATTTAGTGTAGTTGAGTACATTTTTCAAAGTTTTAAAAATAGAAATTCAATTTGTTGCAAAGGTAAAATTAAACTAATCAAATCGGCTGGTTTCAGTCGAATCCAAAACTTTCATAAATGCAAGGAAATATAAAAATTCATTTTGTGGTTTTTAAAAATTAGTGATTGTTGACGCTCAAAATTTACAGATACAGCTTCCCCAAAACAATCCATTATACACCGACAAGTATCGCCTGAAGGGATTAAATTTCAGTGCACTGTTGAAATAAAACAATGGTGCTACAAACCCTAGGAATCATGTCATATAGGGGAGACCAGGGGAATGGCACCACTCGGGGTTATGCTGCCACCCCGTCTAGTTTAAAAACTAACGGCAGTTTGAGATAGTGATTGCGCCTGCACTATAGCGGCCAACAATAGAAACAGTGCCTAGAGTGAGAATGGTTTTGTTGTACGTCGTTCGCTTGTTCTATGAAAAATTTAGTTTTCATCTAGTTGCTCCTTATTTTGGAGCTTCAAATCAGTTGAGGCAAGCACCTTTTATTGAAACATTAGGTACTTAAGATAATATTACCCGTAATCTACATGCATTCGCCGACATTTTGATGCAATCTGTTGAACAAGTTCGGTTCTTCTTTCGGCTTTGCTGTGGGTTTTCCAATACATTGTCCTCTCGGGGTAATGCCGCCACCATGGCAAAGGGTGACTTTTCCAATTTGGGTTAAATTGTAAGCTTAGCACATTAATAAATCTAGCTTAAGGAACATTGTAATTATTCATTATTTTGATAAATTATTGCTTTCTAAACATTTTTAGTAGGTTATGTGTTTCCTAGTATCCATTTTATGTATTTACTAGGTCATTAAAGAGTGGCGTCATTACCCCGATACAGTGGCGGAATGACCCCAGTATCCTGGGTAATCCCGCCACTGTACAGATGCTGAAAGAAATTTTTTTTTATGTGTGCTTACTTTACAGTTATGATAACGGTTAAATTTATACAGATACTAAAGATAATAATTCAGCTTTAGAATTTTTACTATTAAAAAAATAAACATTTTTTGAGGTGAAAAAAATTAAATTCCCTTAAGGTGTCGCCATTCCCCCGGTCTCCCCTAGTAACAATCTTTTCTTGGCCCTGGGGTGCTATAAAGCATAATCAAGTGGTCAACTTAACGAGCAACACTCTGACACCTGTGTTTAGTTTTCAAACAAGATTGATACTAATTTTATCACAGTCGAAGGAATAAAAGTTTGAGTGAACGTTGCCCAGTCTAGAGTCGAACTCTGAATTCATAGCGCGGTAGCTCGACGCGTTGACCGGTAAGCTACTAGGCCTATCCTGCTTTGAACAACGAATATATTTTGTTAAACATTCCGCATCACCTCCCACATTTTGATTATGCAGTTGTTTAAAATAATGTTTGGAGGGTCAGAACAAAAAAAGTAAAACAAGTTCAGATATTTTGCCTAACTTTGAAACTACCAATTGGCTGCGAAACTACAGCCCAAATTTAGATACTAAATAGCTTCAGTAGTTTCATAGAAAAGTGGTACGTCAATATCAGTTTCTTTTTCAACGATTTCGCCTATCTTGTTGCTTCAATGAGTGACTACTGAAGTTTTTCCATTGTGCACTTAAATATTAGGAGCCCAAAAGTTGTACTCGTTTTCATTAGATTGAATTACCCGAAAGAGTTGCGCTTAGGTTTCTATATTTTGTACAAAGTTTATTCGTACTCTACAAACAATACTTGCCCAAGACAATAAGAAATAGCAAGTCTTTTTTCAGGGCAGTCCGATTGCAGGCGAGGGTAATAGAAACTCAATTAATGTACTTTTTTACAATAAAAAATGAAACTGGTAGATTTTTATTCTACACGTTTTTAGACAGTTCTGAATTTGCAATCATGCCTTCTGAACTTTTCTTGCAAATATGGGAGACCGGAGGAATGGCGCCATCCCGCCTAGTTTAAAAACTAACTTCAGTTTGAGATAGTGAATGACCCTGCACTATAGCGGCCAACAAGAGAAACAGTACCTAGAGTAAGAGTGATTTTGTTGTATGTCGTTCGTTTGTAATAGTGAAAAATTTAGTTTTCATCTAATTGCTTCATATTTTGGAGCTTCAAATGAGTAGAGGTAAACACCTATTATTGTAACATTAGGTACTTAATGTAATATTACTCGTAATTTTCATATATTCGCCGACATTTTGATGCAATTTGTTGAACAAGTTCGACTCCCCTTTCTGCTTTGCTGGGGGATTTCCGATAAATTGTCCTCTCGGGGTAATGCCGCCACCATGGTAAAGGGTGACTTTTGCAATTTGAGTTAAATTGTAAGCTTAGCACATTCATAAATCTAGCCTAAGGAACATTGTAATTATTCATTATTCTGCTAAATTACATTGCTTTCTAAATATTTTCAGTAGCTTATGCCTTTCCTAGTGTCCATTTTATGCATTTACTAGGTCATTAAAGAGTGGCATCATTATCCCGATACAGTGGCGGAATTACCCCAGTATTCTGGGTAATCCCGCCACTGCCCAAATGTTGAAAGAAATATTTTTTATGTGTGCTTACTTTACAGTTATGATTACGGTTAAATTTACACATACTAAAGATCATGATTCAGCTTTAGAATCTTTACGATTAAAAAATAAACATTTTTTTTAGGTAAAAAATTTGAAATTCCCTTAAGGTGTCGCACATTCCCCGGTCTCCCCCACACATTTAATAAAAAGGTCGTTCCATTTATTCATATTGAGAAAACAAAAGTTCCCAAAAATTGCTAATCAGAAGTTTTACTAATTTTTTCAATTTTAAATTATTTTTTTTAACTACCATATTTATGGGCCGATGTCAGAATAAAAAATTGTACATACTCTATAATTACTCAGCAACACTAACACCGAAATCTATATTAAGAGTTTAGAATCTACACTCAAGCTGAGACGGATAAGGACAGCGTTACAACTTTGGGTACGGAGCTACTTAAATATGTATCAGAGAACCCCCCACCCCCCATACACCGCGATTTGCAAATTTAAATTTAAGGTGTTTTTACTGGATTGGAGATCAGCATTTTTTTTTTCAGTATTCACAATTTTATTAACCTTTAACTGATGTCACAGAAATTGTCACATAACTAGTGTGAAGTGGTCTGTGAGACCGCTGCAACGAAAGATAAATAAAAGGCACGATTAATTCATAGGATGATTTTTTGTACTAACCTTTTTGCATAGGACTGTTATAATTAAAATTCACCTATTCAAAAGTCTCTGGTTATAGTACTAAAGTTCCAAATGAAACAAAATTTCGGTAGTGTTTGTAGTTAAACTGAAAATTGTAAGCTAAACTATAAAAATTGAAAAAAGCAGCGGTCTGAGAGACCGGTAACATCAGTTAAAGGTTAAATATAGCATCACTTTATAGAAAGCAGAATAGAACAAAATGAACTTGCAGATAAAGTTCAAAATTGCAACGTAACTTTTTTAGTTATAAAGATTATTGAAATTAAAACGAAAAAATTAATCTCTCTAACACCTAGACATTAATGAGTTTAATTTTTTGGAAAATGTCAAATCTTGCGCAGCTTTGGTCCTCTCAGTACAAATTCAGAGATTTAGAAAACGTTTCATTTTCGCGCATTCTTAACCTTTAACTGATGTTACCGGTCTCACAGACCGGTGCTTTTTTCAATTTTCGTAGTTTAACTTGCAAATTTCAGTTTATCTACAAACACTACGGAAATTTTGTTTCGTTTGGAACTTTAGTACTAATACCAGAGACATTTCAATAGGTGAACTTTAATTACAACACTCCTGTACAAAAAGTTTAGTACAAAAACAACATCCTATGAGTTAATCGCGGCTTTTATTCATCTTTCTATAGAGCGGTCTCACAGACTGCTTCACACTAGCTATGTGACAATTTCTGTGACATCAGTTAAAGGTTAAGTAAAATGATTCGAATTCATGCGCAAAAATACATGTTCTTTTAAAAGACTCGATGAGAGATTTTTTCGTTTAGTCCTTTTAATTTTATCGCTTCATCCATGAAAAAAAATACCTTAGAGTGGGATTAATAGTAGTCCAGATTGAAAATAAAGTGAAAAATATATATCGTTAACAATCCAATGTTTCACTCGAAAGCCTGGCATATTTATAGTTTAGGGTTAAGTATTCTTTCATTATCTCCGTATGAAGAACTGGTTTACTGCTAGTAATATATGAAACTGGTCACGAATAAATTTGAAGATATTTTAGTATACATTTACGTAATTTAAACAAATAGAAAAAACAACTAGTCCTACAACTATCCTCCATGTTTTCATACCTTTGTTTGTAGTACAAACACAATGATAAACCTACGAGTCAACCACTGGTATTAATTTTTGGCTTATGCACCACTTCACTCGACTCAGACATGGTTCATTAGATTCCTCTACTTCCACTCTTTCATAAAATAAAGGTTTTTTTTTCTTGTGCTTGATAACATAAGTTTTTGAGCTGTCGGCTCTTGGTCTATAACGTCGTTACTAACCATCTCCACTTCAGGGAAAAGCAGTTGACCAAATTTCATTTCGAAATTTAAAAAAATCTATAGTAGGTGGGGGCAAAGATACGCACTTTCCATACATTTTCATATTTAACACACACATTGGTCTAAACTTATGTAATGAGTGATTAACACGGGAGAACTCGCTGCATGAGATTTTCTCTCACAGCCGTACTTTTTTAAGACTCATTTAAATCATTTTTCATTTTAATTAAAATTGAAAAATGTTTTACAATTATTTTCCCTATTTTGTGAATAAAAGTACTATGCCAACCAAAAAAAGTTGATATTATATGAATGTAAAGTAAAAAAAAAGCAATTGGGCATTCTCACTAGCGAGTTCTTCCGGGTTAAAATATTAGATTAGAACCTTAGGCAAGTGCTACCATCAACCGACATTCTGTCAAATTATACTCCTGTGAGAAATTGCAATTTTTAAAAAACATTGCTCTGCGTATCTTTGCCCCATTACTGTGGGTTTTTGCCCCATTTCCAATAAAACGAATGAGTTATGCAAAAGCAGTGGCACAGCGAGGGTGGGGGTTTTCAGGCACTGAATACCACTTTTTAACACTTTCCAACAAAGTTGAAAAGTGTTTATGACTTCGGTTTGTCTGGCCGTCTGGTCACGCTCAAACTCTCGTAAATATGCTCGGATCGTCCTGAAATTTTTGGATGTTAGTGACTTCTACCATAGCACGTTCCCTATTTCAAATGAAGTTTGTAGCATGTTTAGTTCATTTAAAGGGGCAGTCAAAAGTTTTCCGTTACATTACAGCCAATGGGAAAAAATCGTTTCAAATGATTTTTAATGGTGTTACACTCTTTCAAACATAGTAAAATTGATATTCATTTATGAAGCCCACTAAAATATGGATTCTGTTGAATATGCGGTGCAAAGAATAGTTATTGTTCATTTACAGGGCCACATAAAAGAATTCCGTTCATAATGGTATAAGGGAAATTGTTTGCGGTGTATTTGAAAAGATTTCAGATACTATATTGTATCCGAATTACTATATATTAGTAATGATTGCTCGAAATGCATTTAGAATTATGATATGCGCTTTTTTAGGGTTTCGTTCATCTGACGAAACCCTATTCGTCACGCTCCTCTGTCTGTCTGTCCGTCTGTCACAGAGCCCGTTCTCAGAAACTATACATGTTGGAGACTTGAAATTTTGCATACTTATAGCTGAACACCACACATCATACGACAAATCATAAAACTTTGAAAAAGTCGTACATTTAACCCTTTGGGCTCCCACACGTGTATTTTAAACAATTCTTTCTAAGTGAGGCCCTAATTAGGTTGGAGGCCTGAAATTTGGCATACTTATATCTGAACACCTCACATCAAATGACAAATCATAAAATTTTGAAAAAAATCGTACATTTAACCCTTTGGGCTCCCACATGCTTATTTTAAGCAATATTTTCTAACTGAGCCCCTTATTAAATTGGATATTTGAAATTTTGCATACTTATAGCAGAACACCTGAGGCCAGGCGACAAATCATAAAATCTTGAAAAAGTCTTACGTTTAACCCTTTGAGCTACCACATATGTATTTTAAGCAATTCTTTCTAAGAGAGCCCCTAATTAAGTTGGAGACATGAATTTTTGCATACGTATAGCTGAATACAATTTGCCACGCGGCAAATCATAAAATTTTCAAAAAGTCTTATATTATTTACTCCTCTGGGCACTAACTTGTGTATTTTAAGCAATTTTTCTAACCTCCGCCCTTTTCCAACTTTTGCGACACCCCTTTGACCATTCTTTCATATTATGCACCATAGCCTTACATATTTTAATTCCACTTTTTACCGCCAGGGCGCCTACTTATCTCGGATGCTATCTGCCCAATCCCCTCAACTATTATATCTACGGATTGTATATAAAACGGAGTTTAGTTCGGATAGAGGTTTGTTTAGAATAGAGTGCGTCCCTGGTTGCCAAATGTGGAACTAACAGATTTTTCAAAAGGATAAAGTGTTTTGAAAGGAATATTAAACGAACCCCTCTGTGCGATCTGTGATCACACTCACCTACTTGTTGACTATATTTATGCATACTATAAAGTGCGTATAAATGCTATAGTTCATATACAGAGCTACAGAAATGAATTCGTAAAGGTTACTGAGTATGAGCATAAATTGTTTAAAAGGTGGGTTTTAAAGGAGTTACATTTTTACGCTGAACTGAATTTAGTGTACTAAGAAATATTTGTAGAATATAGATAAATGATATACAGGGCCACGCAAAGAGTTGAATACATGGCCGTCTATGGGTGATAATTTCTGGAAATGTAATTTCAGTAGTTTTAAGCGTGTTTTAGTTTGAATTAAATTTTAGCTAAATAGTGGCATGTAATAAAGGTACTAGGTAAACTACAAGGCTGTGCAAAAATATTAAAGTATGTTTCCATCTATTAGTATAAATTGCTGAAAGATGAATTTCAACCTGTTATGCATTTTCTTGCTAAACTAAATTTTCCCATTATATAGTATATATATTAACATACATATCGAATACAGAGCTGTTCAAAAGAATTGGAATACATATTTGGCTATGGGCGGTAACTACTGAAATCAGACTTAAATGTTTACTTAGTTATGTTATTTACCTTATTTCCTTAAGTAACGAAGTTTCGTTAAAGCTTTCAGGGAGTGTTGGAAAGTGTTTCATAATCTATGCTGTACGCATGATTTTTCTTACTTGTTTCTTAAAGGATTGTTTCGTATAATTAAATCAAAAAAATTCTACAAGTAAGTTTTACAAAGTTAACTGAATAAAAATAGTGGTATATTGAGCTTGAAAACCCCACCCTGGCTGCGCCACTGGCAAAAGCATTAGTAAATTTCACTAGTATTTATAGTTAAACTGAAAATTGTAAGTTAAACCATGAAAAAAAAACAGGGGGTCTGTGATATCGCAAATAGCAGTTAACCTCAAACTACTGTGACAAAAATTATTGCATAAATACCGTGAGCGGTCTTAAAGACCCCTTGATCGTAGAATGAATAAAAGGGTTGATTGACTCATAAGATACTGTTTTGCGCTAAACTTTATGTAAAGACCTATTATAATAAAAGTTCTCATTTAGAAGTCTTTAGCGATACTATTAAGTTTCCAAACGAATCAAAATTAAACTAACATCAATAGTTAAATTGAAAATTACAAGTTAAGCTATGAAAAATGAATATAGCAGCAGTCTGTGAAACCGTTAACAGGAGTTAAGGGTTGAGACTTTAAAACAAAATCGTTTTATGAAACAAGAATATTGATGATTTTTAAAAGTAGGTAGGTAGATACCTACGTTCTATATTACAAAAATTCTTAACTAGAAAAAGGAAAATGTAGTTAACTAGCTTATATTAGTTAAATAGCTATTATATTTTATACAATATAAAAAATAAAACTTACCACAACGTAATTGTGGAAAGCTTTGCATCTAGTGGCGTGGCGTGAAAATTTTCGGTGGTCATCGCAATTATTTAAGTTTGTGGTGAAAAATTATTAACTCTAAAATTCAATGGTTGAATGTTTAAAAAAGAAACTTTAAATCTTTCACTTATACATCAACTCCAAATGTTCTGCTAAAACTGGATCGTAGAGTTTTAAAAGCTTATTAACAGTTTTAAAATATTGCTTGGTCATCGCCGCATCCAGCGATGACCGGACGCCACGCCACTGAGGTAAAACGATAAGGCAAAGCCCCGAATCTTAAACTTGTGCGTATATTTGACCCAAGACGGATGCGTACTTTTACCCCATTCTGCAGGCCGGCTAACCTACAAGTTTAAACAAATGCGATCGAGATAAACTATACGGCATTTAGAAGCTATAGAGCTTCCGTTCTCCACTGAATTTTTGGATTTGTAAAAATTCGAAGTATTGTTAGCTAAACAATAAAGTGAAATTTGATGAATGAATAATTGTAGTGAATAATTGTAGTACTGATCAAGCCTGTTGAAATGTTTCGAAGATCTGATTTAAGGAAAGGTTCTACTTTGGCCCACAATTTACGGTGATTTTACAATCTTTTGGTTTACAAAAGAAAGATGTCTTCGGACATTTTGCATTATATTTGACATTTTTAACCCTCTTACAGTCTAGCAAAAGGACAAAATTGTGATGTCCTTTGTATTGTTTTAAATACTACAATAAAAAGAGACTTCTTTCAATCTTATATAAAAATTACGGATATGAATGTAATCCTTGAGAGTTGTAATCATTGTCAAATGTATTAAACATTTAATCAATAGAATTACGTTACTTTAAATAATGCTTATATTACAGTGAAACCTAGAGCTTAGTGAACATATTAAAACGATAAATAAAGACACAATCTTTCTTAATGGTATACAAAACACGAACTTTAATAAGCTAAAAGTTAATTTCTACGTTTCGAGCTGTTTCTACAGCCGTCTTTAGGAAAATATGATGGTAAAAAGGCTCAAAGTTCAGAGGCGAAAGCTTCCTGTGCAAGAAATAATTTGTCGAAACTTGATCAATGATTTGAATACAAAAATGTAGTGTTGCCATCTAGTGAAAATAAATCTAGTGAAACATTGGTCAAGTTTCGACAAATTATTTCTTGCGCAGGAAGCTTTCGTCTCTGAACTTGCCTTTTTACCATCATATTTTCCTGAAGACGGCTGTAGAAACAGCTCGAAAAGTAGAAGTTAACTTTTGGCTTATTAAAGTTCGTGTTTTGTGTACCATTAAGCAAGATTGTGTCTTTATTATATTTTATGGAGCAATTGTTCAGTATGTCTTATATTAAAACGAGCTTGTCAATGATAGTTAAATTGTGCGACTGTAGCAGTGCTGCCAGATTGGGGACTTTTTTGTCCCCAGATAGTTGATTGTCACCACTTTTTTGAATTAGAAATACTCTGCCTATTTAAAAATAGATTAAAAATTCTGAAAAATAAGGTTAATTATACCATTTAAATAAAGTGGTGACAGTCAAATAATCTGAATTAATAAAGTCCCCAGTCTGGCAACACTGGACTGTGGATGCGTGCCATGGACTTCTAATCGGACTACCGTTTTTCTCTGGTAACAAGCATCTCAAATTTGGACACCATATTATGAACAGGCATATTCTCTCAAACTTTTTAAACTAAATTTTATAAGCTGAACTTTGATAAAATTGCTGTCCTTAGAACGAAGATCACTTTGTCGCCTTTTACGAGCTCTAAAAAATATTTAATGAAAATTTTACTTGTGTGGTATAAGCTCCAGCAAAAAATATTAGCTTTGTTTTAAATAAAAACTGGAGAAAATCGGCCCAATAGTTCTCGAGAAAAATGGCCACCCAGTTTGAAACACTGTTTCCACATAAATATTTCAAATACATAAATATTTTTATAAAGTTTAAAATTTTACAATAGCTTTACATTTAACCAAAGGCGTTACATTCAGAGAGCAAAATGTACGGCAAAGAATTTACAAATCATGAAATCTTTTTAGGGCCTACATTACTTGAGATGCAAAAAATCGCAAAATTAATTTTTTGTTATTATTTTACCCCTGGTAGCTGGAATAAAAAGAGGTCACCGAAAAAATGGTAAAGCGAAGACTTATTGTCTGGAAAAGTTGGGGTGGGGGTTTCCACATCTCAAAAAATCCCTGCCGGCCAGGCCTACAGGCAGAGGTCAGATTTCGAAGTCAAATGTACTAATTTCACAAACAAAAACTAAATCATGATTAGAGATAAATCCACTTTAACAATTTTCTCTAACCGCTTTTGACGAGTTTTTATTTCATTTTTATATAATAGCTGGTTTTATCAGAATCATGTTAGGGCGGTATTCAAAAAAATGCTTTTCCATGCTCAACAACTCGAAATTTTCTGGTATAATTCCAGATTCATTTTTAATTAAAAAAAATATATATGAAAAATTCTGGCGTGATTTTTGAAGAGATTTATAAGCGACCTGTGTTTTTATTTTTTGTTCAATTAATTAAAACTTGATATATAAACAATTATTTTCTCAGAAGGACAATATTTTTCGTTTCTAACACAATCGCTTCTGGAAATTCCGTTCAAAATGCCCAATTTGACATCATTTTTTGAAATATATTCTGCCTCTATCAAAAAATCGATCATTACGGTACATTATATAGTTTCTGAATAAGCGAATATACCAATTAAATGCGTTTGAAAGCAAAAATGAATATAAAAATAAGTCAGAAAATAAGCAGTTTGGATTTGAGTGCATCCTTAATACAATGATTTTTCCAACACAATCCGCTTCGGTAAATTCGGTTCAAAATGCCCTTTTTAACAGCATTTTTAAAAATATATTCTGCCTCTATCAAAAAATTGACCATTACGGTACATTATATAGTTTCTGAGTAAGAAAACGTACCAACTGGAAGCCTTTGAGAGCAAAAATGAATTGTAAAATGAGTCAGAAAATAAGCAGTTTGGATTTGAATACTTACATACTAAGATGATTTTTTTCTTCAACCGCTATGTATTTTTAATTTGTTTTTGCTGTAAGAATTGGTCCTATCAAAAACTTGTGAATATAAAAGTTGTAGATAATGTTAAGGAGATTTATAATAAAATTAGTTGGATTTGATATCTTGAGAATTGACGAAGTTATGAATTTTTTTCTCCCAAAAACCCTATTTTTTGAGGCCCTTGAGCCCATTTTTAACTTTATCAAAAATCTGTGATACATAAATTTTTGGCCCTATTTTTAGAAGTAATAAAAACTTTAAACTGATTTGATATGTACAAAAATTAAGAAGTTATGGGGGGTTTTCTGTTTTCACAAAACCCCTCCCTATTTCCATCCCCTTGGTCCGATTTTGCCCATTAACGAACTTGGCCGAAATTTTATGCCCATTGATTTTATGTATCAGTTAGGAAGAGATTGGTGCAGAATTACGAAAGTTATCGTGTCCAGAAGAAAGTGATATAGATAGATAGATAGATAAAGTTTTTTACTGAGGGTGGTTTTGGGTTCTAGGGGTCATGATCTGTGTAGATCTGCAAAACTTTTTCAGAAATTCTAACATAGGAACGATCCCAATAGGTAGTATTTCATACGAAATCTACCAAAAAAAAAAAAAAAAAATATGGAGGCTAGTTTTATCCATACACAGATTTTCTGCATTCTACTGAACTATGGTGAATGTTCTAATAATTTCTGCTTTAAAGCATTTCTAACAAATCGTTATAATTGCCATTTTCTAACTTTTATATTATTCTAAAAACAATGTAACCACTTTGAAAATGTTAATTTCTTTTAATTATGTTTCTAGAGTTCCAATTACACTTGTCTACGCGATTTCAGACTGACATTTCTTTTGTGTTTTTCCAGTTATTTTATTTAAAGGCCATTATTTGCGAAATGATCTCTTTTGTATTAATAAAGAGCCTTAAATGGTAGTAAATGCGATTAAAATCAGCTCTTCGTTTATTATAATGTAGGTATGATTTAATCAGCTTTTCTAATGATCTTTGGACAAATTCAAAAAAAATTTCTAATCGATCAGTTTTGAGAAGGATTAAAATTTAACAAGAAACTGAAAATGAGGAGACTGTCTACGTAATCTTAATTCCTAACCTTATTTTGAATATTTGTTCTTTACACTACTGAAGATAAGCAGGCAGATACAACTTTTAAACGTGTCCCACCTTTTGTTGGGACACCCTGTATAGTAACTACTTTCTTTACAAAGAAAATTCGAGGCAAATTCCATATTTAACGATACCAGAGGTCCCATGCTGCATTCTTGAATTTCACTATGCATATAATAGTAATGTTTTTAAATACCGTTTCGATGTTGTAATTTCTCGAAATTTTTATACGAAAGTCGACCTTAATCTACTTTTCAATATAATTTAAGCTTATATTAAATCAATTACCGTACTGCAAAACCAACTTTTGTATATCTTCTGAAATCTATCGTCGGCTGTGCTAACCACTACAACACCGTTTTGATGTAGTCAGCGTCGTAAACTGCGCTGTGCAATCCCTAAACAAAAGACGTGGCACGATCAGTAGAGAATGGTTTTGCTTCATAAGAATGATTGTCCTCACATGGCTCACTGAACCCAGGTTCTCACAGAGTCATAGTTGGGAGCATTACAACTTCATCTCCTCACCTAGCGTCAAGTGATTACCATTTGTTCTTGTACAAAAATCACCTTGGCTGTTAGCACTACAGCAACGATCTCAAAACGGTGGATATTCAGTGGTTAGCACAGCAGGCGACAGATTTCTACTAAAAGATGGGATGCAAAAGTTACTCGTACGATACAATACGTATGGAATTATGTTGAAATTAGAACAAGGTCCGGGCAATTATGTAAAATGTTAAAAGATGATCTTGCTTTTTTTTTTATCAAAACGGTACTTAACACGCCTCTTATCTCGACCCTGACAATTCTATATATTTCATAAACGCATCCAGTTTTAAGTTTTAAAGGATTTCTTTCGGGACAAATGCCACATAGTCTTCAAACAGCATACGGTACTTTTAGTACCAGCAATTCTCAATAGTTATATTTACCTTTAATCCACAATTTTCCGCGATTAAATAACGAAATTCAGAAAAATCAGAGACCCAATAAATGTCACGTACGAGATGTTAGCCACGAAGGAGTTATGAAAAGTTTGAAAGTTAGGGAATTCTGCCATACCTGGGAGTTTCTTGTACGACACTAAGGAATAAATTTCTATCGAAGTTTATTCGAGGATATACATCAGTACAGTTATGTTTGAACAATTAAACTTCGTACCATGATATTTCGCACATTTATTCAGGAAATTATAAACTGCATTTAGAAAAATCAAAAACCATGTCTCAAAACAAGTCGTTTCCCAAATAAAGTTTATTACATTTATTTAAATAGATTACTTTTAAATCCAAGAGCTAATATTGTTTATATTCGCTAAAGACTAGTTAAAACTCATCTAACGAATTTTTGATACTTTACAATAGGAATCATTTCTATGGGATTAGTATTTTGAACAATCTAAACAGTGGTATATTAAATGACAAACATTAACTCATCAAAATGCATGCCGATGATAGTTACACGCTTCATAGTATTAATCTCTACAGACTGACCCTCTCACAGCATCAGTTTCGCTTTAACATGTATTCTTGAGTGAGCCCCTGTCAAAAAGGTTAAAATAGTATAAGCATTAGAGTAGATTTTCAATATCAAGCTAGTGTTTGCCCAGCATTGTATTTATCTTCGATGTAAAAATATGTTTAAAACATTAAACATGGTTAAATGCTTCAATATGCACTGCTAGATACATCTCTGTATTGAAAAAAGATATTTAGTTCCTACCGACAGCTATATTTAACAGCCTACGCTAATCACGGAAAGAAATGCTCAATAGTAAACCTAATGTTAATCCTATGGGAGCAGTCTTTACAGATTTCTCGCTCGCGTTTTAATTATTTTTAAATGTTTTTTCTTGCATAGGTACCAGAGGAGGATATCTATAGTTTCGCTTTTCTACTTTTTCGATTTTAGTTTTTTTATATATATGCGGATATTTTCACTTCCGGAACCGGTTAGAACCTATTCTGAAAGTGAAACTATTCTCGTATAAAAAAAAACTAACAAAAAATGAAAAAAAATATAAACGCACAACAATAAATATCGACCTCAGGTATCCTATGCAAAAACAAATCATTTAAAAATATTAAAATGCGAACGAGAACCCGTAGGTTTAACATAGCGTTAGAATTTCTTTGAGTGACTGGTGTAGGCTCAACATTAGCGTTTATTGAGAAAATTTCTAACTTATTCTATTATACCCATGACTGAATTATAACATTTAATTATCTTAATCTGTACAGTCATATACATATTTCTGTAACCAGGGTATATCCCAGTATACATAAGTTTTCATACTTTACTCCATGAAGATTCAATACTTATCTCAGGAAAACGTAATGACAAATTAAACGTAATTTACAAAATTAAAATACTGCGGAAAACGCTGAGACAATTTTGTATTATTGAGCAATACAACTGCAATACGCGACAAAACTTATAGGAAAGAAAATACAGTTTCAAACTAATTTAGCTCATGATTAAGAGTCATTAACAGCTAACAAGAATACCCTGCTGAATTAACCTTTAACTGGTGTTACCGGTCTCACAGACCGGTGCTTTTTTCAATTTTCATAGTTTAACTTGCAAATTTCAGTTTATCTACAAACACTACTGAAATTTTGTTTCGTTTGGAACTTTAGCACTATCGCCAAAGAGTTTTGAATAGGTGAACTTTAATTACAACACTCCTGTACAAAAAGTTTAGTACAAAAACAACATCCTATGAGTTAATCGCGGCTTTTATTCATCTTTCCATAGTGCGGTCTAGTGACAATTTCTGTGACATCAGTTAAAGGTTAAAAATGAAAGTTCCTGCAATGTCCGATTAGCATAAACAAATAAATGAAATCTTTACCCGATATAAAAAAGAGTGTTTATTTTTTGTACTTTAGTTTTATAAAAGGAAACAATATATTGCGATATCAACACAGCGAGTTTTGATTCCTTTGAAAGAAATACTGCTATATATGCAAAAGGTCAGTCTGTTACTCTTTCCAATATCCGAGCAATAGGGGAGATGGGGGCACATGTGAACAGTTCGCATAAATATAGGCTTTTTTCATGACTGGACTAATTTCTATAAACAAAGCCTACTCAATATAGTAAATAGAACTTTCTTTTATGCATGGTAATTTTTTAAAAATCACTTGTATAGTAGTTCTTACATTTTTTAATAGTTTTATAAATTCAAAAAATTGTTCACATGTGCCCCATCAGCGGGGTAGTTGTGAACACACGTGGGGCACATGTGAACTTAAGGAAAAATATCCTTTGACATGCTTTTTATTCTGTTATTCATTTGTCATCGTAATGATTAGTTAATTACCTGTGAAATTCGCCATAAAAAAGTATATATATACATATATATTTCTCTAGTTTCTGGGTGATATGTTTAAGCAAAAGATTATAAAATGATAAGTAAATTTTGGGGGTGGATGCTTAGATGATTCATTAAGTCATGCTGAAATAAAATAAAAAAATAAAGAAGCAATTTTAAAAAAGAAATTAAAACTTAAATTTTGCTTAGGGGTTTTTGTTTGGGGAAATTTTGGGGGAGGGGGCGTTTACATACTATTTATCTCAAATCTGCCGAAATACGAAAGATTCCCACTGCTTTATTTGCCTTATTTACTTGTAAATTATAGATAAAGAAGGGGTTTTTAATGATTAAAAAAAAAATCTCGACTATACCCCCCCCCCTCCCCTAACTTCTTTTCCTTTTGAAAGAGGAGGGGTTACAATAGGGATTTTACGGTAGTTATCAGTTTAAAAATTTTACTTTCTTAAAATATTACTCATATGTATCTTCATTCAAAGCGTCATATACATAACTGTTTTAGATATGGAAGTAAGCCATCATTGCAAGTTTAGGACAAATGTAATACAAAAATTTACAAAGTTGTTCAGGGTAATACTTTTGTATTAACAATGCATAAAAAATATTGCTGTAAACTGTTTAGTAAAATAATATATAACACTTATTGGATTTTAGAAAACATTGAATATATTTAAAGTACAATTGAATGTAAACGAGCTTGTTGCTCTTTATGTATTTGCTGAAAGATGTGTTTGATGAAGTTTCAATACAAAATCACCTTTGTGTGAGGAAAATGGCTTCTATTTCAGGAAAGTTATAGGTAATGGAACTGACATTATCATTAAGTTAACTGAAAGGAACAGAATCACAGAATGATTATTGGGGCACTTAAGTACTGTTCATATCTGCCCCAACTTGTCTGTTCACAAGTGCCCCACATTGCTGCTTCTGTTAAATTGATAAATTATTAACACTTCTCAAATTTAGAAGAAAAAGAACTGTATTAAAAATATTTATTAGTATTCATAGTGCATGTTAAAACACTCAAATTCAAATGAATGAATAAATAAAGTTAAACGCTTATGAACTCGGAACAAAGATTTTACTTTTGAGATCTAAAAACAGTGTTTTGGCTACAGAGGACAAATAAGAGGTCAAAAAGCTTCGAAAAATTTTTACCGTATGTCTACAGGTGTTGTCATCTTTAGTAATTTTTTTCAAATAAAAAAACTTACAATAACCATTGAAAAATTGCGATGTTCACATCTGCCCCTTGTTCACATGTGCCCCCATCTCCCCTACATCTTTACTATTTAACTCTGTCTCTACAGGCACTTTTTAGAGCCACTAAAAATCTTGTTAAAGATAAAAATTTAACTACTCACCTGGCAATATTAGAATTTTGGATAAGTGACGAACATTTAAGGTAAAATCCCCAGTAACTGACACCTTGAGGATTTTTTCTTGTTCAAATCGCTATTACAAAATTTTAAATCCATTTTGTACTTATTTGCCTGTTTGAAAGGATTATTAGATTTACATTAAAAAGATTACTGTTGAGAAACTTCTCAAAAATTATACTTTAAAAATTATTTTCTTTAATATGGCCAATAAATCCAGTAACAGACACCAACCTCATGTTGAAAAAACAATAACCGACACAAAGTGAACCAGTGTCTGACACTTTACTTTCAAAGATAAAGAAAAGAAAATTATATTTCAAGGAACTTATTCTTAAAAAATACTTTAATCTTTATTATAAAAACAAAATACTTAAACCTTAGTATACGATATACAACAGAGGCATGTGTCCCTTTTAGGTAGATTTCGTAAGAAATACTACCTATTGCAGTCGTTACCATGGTGCGACTTTTGAAAAATTCCTTCATAACTTTTCATTATAGGACCCCAGGAACCCAAAACCACCCCCACCTAAAAAGTTTATATATATGTACTAAATTTTGTCCGCACGATAAAAGTCGCAATTATGCACGAATCATCCTCAAACTCGCCAACAACTTTGAGATGGCTAATATCTCGGCGGGGATTGAAAATGGGCGAAATCGGCCCAAGAGGGTGGAAATGGGGAGGGTTCAAAATTTGAATACTGTCTTAAGATGATTCTGATAAAACCAGCTCTTACACAACAATGGCAGGAAAAAAATAAAAGTTTTTCGTTATAGCAGTTGCCAACAATTAAAAAAAAAAATAATAAAATAAAATTCTCACCACAACAATTACTTTTCTTTTGCAAAATTTTCACGTGCACAATTAAATAGTTTGACAAATTGAAAACAAATTGAATATTACGTCATAAGTTTCCTAGAGCAAGATTTCAGCATGAAAACTCAAAATAAATAGTTTGACGAATTAAAAAAATATGTATATTGCGTCATATTGGAAATATAATGGACCTCAGCAGGTGAATATGTAACACCATGTAAGTTTGAAGAAACGTATTAAAACATGATAAAAACCCGACTATGGAAATATTAACATATTTTAACACTTTAAGGTTCTCTGAATTTTTTGTAGCCACTTTTTAAACCTATTCCATATATATGTGTGTGTGTATTCGTGTATATTACAATTTTCACAAAAAGTTTAGCTCCCTACAGCTCGCTCTTTGTGAAGAAACTGGGTTTTATCTCTAATCTTGATTTAAGTTTTGTTGGAGAATTTAGTACTTAACATCGAAATCTACCTCCGCCTGTAGGCCCGAGCCGGCAGGGATTTTTTTTCAGCTTTTAACCTACGTGTGAGACACGTAGTCTTGTATTCGGGCCAAAACCGATTATGACGAGCTCGGCCTGTAGTGCATTGATCGGGCCAAATGTAAATACGGGCATGGTCCGCGGTACAATGATCGAGCCAAATGTAAATATCACGGACATGGCCTGTGATATTTACAATCAGTATTCATACTTTGTACTCAGTATTATAGTTTGCCAGATGACTTGCTGAGCCGTGGAATGGCTCGAAAGCTGCGCGATCTTTTTTACGTTTTGGAACCAGGCTGCTGAAACGTAAATCGTAGGTTAACGGGTAAAATTAGTAATACAGATATTCAATAACTGGCATTTATAAACCAGTAACTGACAAAGGGTGTCAGGTGCTGGTAGAACAACTTAAATATTGATGGTGTTTATACTACAAGTTTAATTATAGCTTTTTACAAACAGTTCAAATTATAGATCAACTTTCTTTATTTCCAATAATTAACTCCTCTATTGGAGACTGGTGAAATGAATTACTGGAACCAATAACTGGCATTCCCCCCCCCCCCCCAAATTAAGCTAAATTAAATGACTGAACTAGAAATCATGGTCCTAATGTATCATATAGGCATCTGCGAACTAATTTGTACAAGCATAACTTTTACTTAAAGTTTAGGATGGTTGCATTGCAAATAAAATTTTAAAAAGAACTACCTTAATTATAGAAATAAGATAAGGCGCCTAAAAAATGTACTTTGTGTTCTCAAAAGTTTCTTCCTCATTGAATATGTTTTTGGCCTACTCGTGGTGGATAAATTAACTCCAAAATAAAATTAAGCGTCTAAGTTACCATTAGATGACATTATTTTGCAGAATTTTACAAGAGGCTTATATGAGTTAGATTTTTGCCGAAGTATCAGTTATGGGTTCAGTGTCAATAACTGGGGGTTTCACCCTATTATAGTATTGCTCGTTGTGCAAAGTTTAACGCGTAAGGGTCATTATAAAAAACGTACAATATGCAGTCACTACAAATTTGTTTTCATTCCGTATAATTTTAACGTAAAATTCAAATGAAAGGAGTAAAAACAAACCTTTGATATATTTTTATGTAAAAAAAAAAAAATACTTGGGTATATCCACAGACTGATCTCATGCCTAGCCCTGTCACCGTTCTGGTTTTACAAGTTATATATTTATATATGTAAAAATATCCTTTAAAGTTAACTATCCAGTTAGTTTGTTTTTATTAATATGCATAAAAGGTATATTTTCCACTATTCAATAATATATTCTTCTTTCTTTTAGCAAAGTAATTGTTTTTCTTAATTTACTGTTGGTACTAATTTGTGTCCTGTCTATGGACAGAAATTTTTCCATAAAACAGACACCAAATGACTGCACGATACATTTTGAATGCTAATGTAATCTCTTTTACAACTATTTTATACAAAGAAGTCAAACGTAAATGTTTATTTAAGTATATGCAGCTGTTTGTCTTCCGTGTTTTGCAATAATTGTAGATTGTGCTGATCATAGGATCACATAAGTGCTATCGAACAAAAGGATAAAACAATGTGCTTGATCAATACTTGCAAATAATGTAAATTTGCATTATATAGACCAAATCAATTTTATAAAGTATAGCTCAAAATTAGTTCTTTCAAAAGAAGAAATGCTTGAAATTGTCATGTCTGTGGACAACATATCTGGATATGGTATGTACACAAATGGGTCATTGTAAAAAAGGGTACAATTTGATCATCGTATATTTTAAAAGTTTCTCCGAAAGAGTCTTTATTAATTTCTGAGGTAGCCCTTATCTTTACCAATACTAGTATAGTTGTCAAAATCATATACTTAAATTTAAAATTTAAATCATATTTTAAAAAATAAAGATCTACAGACGTTATTGGTGAAGCCCACAGACGAGATATAAATAAATCTTTTGTTCATTATTGAAACTTGTTAACTGCAGTTGCTTGATTGGAATCCAAAGAACTACTTAAAAATGTAATAACACAGAAAATCATTATTGAAATGTAATAAACTTTTAATATTGAAATTTATGAACACTGAAGTAAGTGATATGAAGTTTAAAAATAAGCATTTAATGTATTAAATCATAATCAACGATTGTTTTAATTTAAAATCTCAAATGAAATTGCCATAAATTTGATCTTAAGGTATGTGTATACCTTCGAAACAAATTTAAGTTTATAAATTTTTAAATTACTAATTATTAGAAATGTCAAAAATGAGAAAAATACAAAAAATGTAATTTTTGATTTAAAAAAATCAGTAAAAAATTAACTGAAAAATTGCCATTTTCTTAAAAACTAATTTAAAACTGAAGTATAAATACATACACAAGATTAATTTTAACACAATTATTCTAATTGGTAAATAAATCATATCATATTAGATGTAAAAACATTAGATGTTTTACATCTGATATGATATATAAATACATGTTATGATTTTCATGATAAATAGGATACAGGAACTAGAATATTTTTATGACAACATTGGGATATATTATATCCCACCTACGATTAATGAAGATTTGCACCAGGCAAAATTTTATTAAATTTTACTTTTCTAACTCTGATGGAAAAAAGTCGTGTAATTCCTTTTCCTTATTTGCAATAATTTTTTTGGAAGATTCCGGTGTAAGTTCGACATTAAATCAACGCAATTACATTCTCCTAAAGGGGTTAAAAAGGAGTATTGACACCAGTAGAGTTAAACCTGAACCTAAAATGTTTTATAAAATATGGTCCAAAATACGTTTGAATGAAAACACTAATGAATTCAAAAATTTTTTATTATGTCAGAAAATTTCTGAGAAAAAGAAAGATACATAAAGAAAATTACTCATACCCTGGTAACTCATATTTCATTAGGTTTTTAAATTAAATCCAATTACATATGACTAAAACTGTCCATGTACATCAAATCATATCCATAACTATCATACTATAGTTAAACCTTGAAAAATTCAAACATTTTTATACCAAAAAATTAGATGAGTCGGCTCCTGTAGCACATATTTATCAACACCTGAAAAATAAAATAGTCATTAAGTATGCGAAAATAAACCTCAAAATGAAATTTTTAAATTAAACATAAAATGAAGTTGCGATTATTATATTACAATATAGCAAAATTTGCAGAACAAATTAAAAAAAGCAATTTCCTGTAACCCCGAGAAGAGATAGATATTAAAAATTCTCTTTAGATGCTTCTACATTTAAGTTTTGTAACAAGCATTCTCAAATAAATTGAACTTTAAAAAATAAATTTCAAACAATGAGGCTTAAATTGTTTCAATAACTTTGATTCCGTTCAAATGAAATAGATCTTAGTAAATTTGTAAGATTTATATTTTCCCATGTACCTTTGTATATACCTATTATAAACATAATGCAAAATCTGCAATACTAATATGAAGCCTAAATCAATAAATAATATGAAGCTTATGAAGCCTAAAAATGGAAAAAATCCTAACATTTATTTCTATTTCATTCGAACGAAATGAGAGTTTAGAATAATTTAAGTACTACAATGCTTGAATTTTATTTTTATAAGTGCAAATGATTTAAATACTTGTTACAAAGCTTTAAGTAATAAGTGTGACATAAGTCAATATGTGTGACAATAAAATAAGGCTGTAAAGAGAAATAGCGAGAAAACGCTGGGGAAAAGTAAAACCCAGCGTTTTACTGGGTAAATAACCTGAATTACCCAGTATCCTGGGTAATCCCGCCATTGTACAGAGGTTTAAAAGATATTATGTGTGCTTACTTTACAGTTATGCTTGCGGTTAAATTTATACAGATACTAAAGATCATGATTCAGCATTAGAATTTTTACTATTAAAAAATAAACTTTTTTTTTTTTGAGGTGACAAAAGTTTAAATTCCCTTAACGTGTCGCCATTCCCCAGTGTTCCCTACTATATTAACTTTTAACTGATGCGACAGAGATTGTCACATAACTACTGTGAAGCGGTCCGAGGCCACTCCCTCAAAAGATGAATAAAAGGCGCGATTAACTCATAGGATGGTGTTTTTGTATGGGAGACCGGGGGGGAATAGCGACACCTTAAGGGAATTTAAATTTTTTCACCTCAAAAAATGTTTACTTTTTAATAGGAAAAATTCTAAAGCTGAATCATGATCTTTAGCATCTGTATAAATTTAACCGTAATCATAACTGTAAAATAAGCACAAAATTTCAACCTCTGTACAGTGGCGGGATTACCCAGGATACTGGGATAATTCCACTACTGTATCGGGGTAATGACGCCACTCTTTAATGACCTAGTAAATACATAAAATGGATACTGGGAAACACATAACCTACTGAAAATATTTAGAAAGCAATGTAATTTAGCAGAATAAATAATTACAATGCTCCTTAAGCTAGATTTATTAATGTGCTAAGCTCACAATTTAACTCAAATTGCAAAAGTTGCCCTTTGCCATGGTGGCAGCATTACCCCGAGAGGACAATATAACAAATCCCCCAGCAAAGCCGTAAGGAGAACCGAACTTGTTCAACAAATTGCATCAAAATGTAGGCGAACGCATGTAGATTATGGGTAATATTATCTTAAGTACCTAATGTTACAATAAAGGTGTTTACCTCTATTCATTTGAAGCTCCAAAATAAGAAGCAAGTACATGAAAACTAAATTTTTCACTAGAACGACGTACAATAAAATCACTCACTCTAGGCACTGTTTCTATTACTAGCCTCTATAATGCAGGCGCATCCACTATCTCAAACTGCCGCAGTTTTTAAACTAGGTGGGGTGGCGGCATAACCCCAAGTGGCATCATTCCTCCCGACTTCCTCTACATAACGTTTTGTACAGGATTGTTAATTAAAATTCATCTATTCAAATGTCTGTGGTGATAGTACTGAAGTTTCAAGCGAAACAAAATTTCGATAGTGTTTGTAGTTAAACTGAAAGTTACAAGTTAAACTATAAAAATTGAAAAAACAAAAACAAAACAGCGATCTGTGAGACTGTTAACATCAGTTAAAGGTTAAATTAACATTGACTAGTCATTTTGAAAATAAGTATTACGCTGCCGCGCAAAATATCAATGTATATGCTATCGCGGAATGAAACTATTATTTAAATATATGCGCTATATATCACCAACATACCTAGTTGTATCAAATTTAAACCATCTGCTTTGTAAATTTCTTGGTCCATATTTTCAGTGGCATACAGAGTCCACCCAGTCTTTCTATCATCATCATTTTTTATCCCGGCAACACTTGTAATTTTCTTTTGACCCTCTTCCATTTTATATTTAAACCTGTGAAATAAAGGAAAACCAGCGTTAACGTAAAGAACCAATTTTTCAAAAAACACTCAAGTATTCGATATTTAGATGCTTATTTATTACGTTTTCTAAAATAAGTATAACTTTTATTCTTACAAGTACAAAGGGTTTCTTGCCGCAGCTATTATCAATGCATCAAAGATTGTCAAAGAATCCCTCATAACTACATCAGTGGAATGTGCTACAGTATCCTCTGATGATTCAATCCAGAGCGAATATTTAATCTTTGTTCCTATTTCTTCTTCATCATCAGGACTGACATACCTTAATTTCTGAAAAAAGTCAAATAGAACAATTTAGGATTTAAAAAGGATGTTTTATCATTGGAAAGGTCTCAAAATGAAGACTATGTTTCATTGACTATTTTACAGTCACAACCAGGTGACATACAACCAAAAACACCACATCTTATTACACAACCTGGAAGTTGTGTAGGTAGGATCTCTAGCTTTACTGAAACTAATAGGCCTCATCAAAACAGTGTTTATAGATAGGAACTAACAATTAAACACAACTTAAGTCATCAATGCAAGTAAATTAAAAAAAATAGGTAAGTAATATAAAAAATAGTTTAACATTGATGAAAAATAATTAGTTCGATTTTTACGCTGTCGGGTTTTTAAAATTTTAAAATTTAATTTTTACTTGTTTGTTTTCTTTCTACCTAAAATTTTTACCTTTATTTTTTTTTTAACTCATTTCCTAGTCTTTCGACCTCCCTCACCAGCTCTTCACTGCAATTTAAAGCTTTTACAGCAACAGCCCTATATTTCTCAAACTCTTCTTTTTCCTTTTCTAACCTGAAAAAAAGATAAAGATAAATTACAATGTGCCATTCAATTAAAAACTGACCAAGTTTCCTGCACGTGACACTTACATTTAAGATGTTAAAATATAAATTATAGTTTAAAAATACGAAAATCACATAGATTTTCAGATTAGCAAACTTTAATTTGTTGATATAATACTGTTAAAACAGGAATCGTCCCTCCCTCACAGTTCCTCTACTCACAGTTCAAGGCCGGGCTTTCATACTAGTTCCATGATAAAACCGGTTCAAATTTGATTATTGTCTTTTTTTTTTTAGGTAGCTTTCTTTACAAAAAGCTACCTATTGCAGCCGTTCGGAGGAAAGATTTCAAAAACTTTTGGTATATTTTCATCGATCATGACCCCCAGACCCCGAAACCACGCTCCGTTCAAAATTGATATATCTCTCTCTCTCTCTCTCTCTCTCTCTCTATATATATATATATATATATATATATATATATATATATATATGACCTATGTCACACTGTAACTGTCGTATTTATGAACCGATTTCGATGTAATTCGGTGTGTACATAGTACATACCAATGTCTCGACTGAGTTCGTTGGCCATCTTCATCCGCCATTTTGTTTCAAAATGGCGACCATTTAAAAATTTAAAAAAAATTTAAAATTTAAAATGTGGTACCAAAAAATTGAAAATGGAAAAATATTTTTTTCTTATGTATTTGACCTTTATACAAAGACTCCGTACCAGTTTTTGTTTCGTCTATATATCTTAAAAATGGCTGAGTTATAGCATTTTGAATTTCTAGCGAAGCTGACATTTTAAAACGTCCTGAATTTTGTCACGCGATAAAAGGCGTATTTATGAACCAATTTGGATGTAACTTCGTTTATACATAGTACAGACCAATGTCTCGACCGAGATCGTTAGCCAGCTTCATCCGCCATTTTGTTTAAAAATGGCGGCCATTTAAAATTAAGAAAAATTTAAATTTGAAATGTGGTACCAAAAAATTGAAAATTGAAAATATATTTTTTTCTTATGTGTTTGACCTCGATAAAAAGATTCGGGAGCAGTTTTTGTTTCGTCTATATCTTAAAAAATGGCTGAGTTATAGCATTTTGAATTTCTAACGTGGCTGGCATTTTGAAACGCCCTGATTTTTGTCACGCGATAACTGGCGTATTTATGAACCTATTTGAATGTAACTTGGTCTGTACATAGTACATACCAATGTCTCGACCGAGTTCGAGCCAAAATGGCCAGCTTCATTCGCCATCTTGTTTCAAAAGGGTTGCCATTTAAAAAAAAATGTAATTTAAAATTTAAAATGAGGTATTAAAAAATTGGAAAATGAAAAAGATTTTTTTAATGTGTTTGGCCTTGATACAAAGATTCTGGAGCAGTTTTTGTTTCTGAAAATTTGTTCTTTTGTTTATATCTTAAAAAGTGGTTGAATTATAGCACTTTGAATTTCTATCATGGCTAACACTTTGAAACGATCTTGTATTTGTCTCGCGATACCACATGTATTCGCCTATTTCGATGGAAGAAGGCATGTGGATAGTATACATCAATATCTCGACCAAGTTCGCTGGTCAGCTTCATCAGCCATCTTGTTTCAAAATGGCGGCCATTAAATCAAAAAAATATATATTTAAAGTGAGGTGCAAAAAAATTGGAAATTGAAAAAGGTTTCTTTCTTAAGTATTTGACCTTGATATAAGGATTCAGGAGCATTTTTTGTCTGTCTTTACCTTAAAAAATGGCTCAGATATAGCAGTTTCAATTTCTAACGTGGGTGACATTTTGAAAAATCTGATTTTTTGCCTGCGACAGCACTCGTATGTATCAACCGATTCCGATGCGAGTGAGCATGTGCACAGCAATTACTAAGGTCTCGACCAAGTTCACTGGTTAGCCTCATCCACCATGTCTTAAAATGGCAGGCACTTTGAGAAATCGCCGAATTTGACAGCGAAATATAAGTTACTTTAAATAAAAGCAGCTTGGATAAAGCCGACTAATTTTGCAAAATTCTCATTCATAATGATTTAGTATTGATAAAAATTAGTATTGAATCTCCTACATTCGGTTTGCACTTAATTGAGCTTCGTGTGTTTGAATAATATAAGTTGGCTTTTTTAAAATAAGGAATATGAAAGCTACCTCTTCCTCCCGGCACTGGCCGGAAGGACTTTTTTTTAGTTAGGCAACTTGTTATTCACATGTTATCTATATTAACCTTTAACTGATGTTACCGGTCTCACAGACCGGTGCTTTTTTCGATTTTCATAGTTTAACTTGCAAATTTCATTTTATCTACAAACACTACTGAAAATTTGTTTCATTTGGAACTTTAGCACTATCACCAGAGACTTTTGAATAGGTAAATTTTAATTATAACAGTCCTATAAAAAATATTTAGTACAAAAAAAAACATCCAATGAGTTAATCGCGGCTTTTATTCATCTTTCGACTTAACGGTCGCACATACCACTTCACACTAGTTATGTGACAATTTCTGTGACATCAGGTAAAGGTTAATATTATAAAGAGGTATCGTTTGTATGTGTGTGTTTATTTATAGGGTCAGTCTGTAGAACTACCGAACCGATTTCAAAAGTAATGTTGGCAAATTGATGGTGGCTGTTCCTGTTCCAACATAGGGTATATTTCATGTAGACTTGGAATATGACATGATAGTTACTTTTAAAATGTGAATGAATGCGGAGAAGGCTTTCTAAAAAATTCAAAACTGCAAATAAAAATTGAAATAAGCGCAAAAATTTCGAATTACTTTAAATTTATTTAAAAATCATTTACATAGAATTAGATTAAGTTCTTCCTATTTAACTCTCATTTTCACCTAATGCAGCGTAATAACTAGAAAACAGGAATTCTGCTTTTTCAGAATTTAGTGTCGCCCCCGATGAAAAAAAATATATGTACATATAAATAGTACAAAACATATTTCCATTTTAAGAATTAAAGCACACACTTTTATTTTATGTAAAATGACCTCATTCGCATCCGCTTAAGAATTTCACATGTACGATCCACTCTTAAACATCTACAGTAAAGCATGCATAGGATGGCACTATCTCAAAATAATATACAAATGCAGCAAAAAGATGCCGTCATTCAAGAAACTCGACAAAAAAAAGGCTATCTAATGATTCATAGGCATTCATTTGTTTGTAACATTAATATAGACTATTTCAGTCATGACGTTTTGGTTGGAAACTGACTCCAAACAAACGGTTGCCATGTTGTATTTTCTATTTTGTTTGTGTGTTGCAGCTATATCTTATATCTATATCTCACATATAAGTGTTTTAATACTTGATATGTACTGGTAACTTTTTCCACGATTTATATTTAAAAAGAAATGACGCACAGCAACCGTTTGTTTGGAGTCAGTTTCCAACCAAAACGTCATGACTGACGTCACACTGAAAGAGTCTACAGATATACTTAACATTAAATATAGTTTATAATATGTTTTTATAAATTATTCGTTTATATTTTTTCAAAATAGCACGTATTTTAATTATATTTTCTTTCGGTTGTTGTGAGAAAATGGCAACAAAAAGATATAATTGCTATTTTTCAACTATTTTCCCTTTACTTTCTATATAAATGGAGTACTTGAGTTGCCAAAATTAAACAAATGGTGCTAAAAACTACAAAAAAGTTAATATTTCAAAAATAAATGGAGATACAGTTTTCAAACAAATTGCATTTAAAAGTACTTTTTTTTTTCAATACGACTGTATAAAAATTGAAAATGTGCGATGGTTAGAAATTAAAAAAATTGCTATAGAGCATTTAATCATACAATGATGCATCTGCTTTGTTTATTGAAGGCTTCCGTAACGTTATTTTTTGGAGACAAAATAAGCTGAGAGTAAGAAATAGCATACCGTACCGGGGGCTAATAATGAAGTTAAGTGACATTGCGGATTAATTAGGTTTTTTTAATTATTATTCCTAACAGTAATTTAATAAAAATAGGCACACAAATACCACATATTAAACTATTTACATATGATATATTTCCACTTACGCGAGCAAAGCCGCGGGTTTAGCTAGTTCTTTAATAGACAAAGAAATTGTGACATTGTTAGATTTTAAGGTGACCCCCCCCCCCCCTTAAAAAGAGAACAAAATTATGAAAGATTAGTCAAAGTTATAACACAATATTCTTATGTCTTCCCGCACCCCCGTCCTCCTCTATATGCTATACAATCTATATTTAATAGACAAGGCTGTCTTTTTAGTCATCTGGCCTGAGCTTTTTACTGAAACGATTACTCAAGTACAGAAAGCGAGTATTAAGATTAATATATAATATGTGAAGGTAGACGCCTTCATATGAAGAGTATACTATTTTTCAACGGCTCTAAAGAGGGGTGCCAGCTTTGAGAACGTCTCAGAAAATGAAATTGTTTTGGTCTGTCCAAAAACAAAAATTGTTTCAAACATTTTCATTGTGGCTGATGAAAATTATCTCAATAAACAACTTTTTTTTATTAAACTTTTATCCACGTATTATATACATTATCTTATACTTACAATTTTTTGACCTTATCTAACTGTATTTCACACACTTTTAAGTCAACATCAGCTAGTTTACCAAGTAAACTGTTGTTTTCGTCTGTTAATGTTTCCACTTTATCAGCGAGTTCTCGATGTAAATGATCCATATTCAATTAATTAAATCGGGAATAATTTTATACGAAAAAAAATTGTTATATATGATTTAACCCGTTCGCTGGACCCGGTGAGCAGCTTTATATTTCCGAAAAAAGATTATCTGGTTTTTGAGAACAGTTGTGAATGGAGGTTGAGATGATCATCAGCTGATTTCAACTTCTTTATGTCTTACAGCACAAGTAAGAAAGTATCATTGGCCGGAATCCAGATACATTTTTCGCTGTTAGCGGAACGAGATTGACCTGCATTTTTACAAACAGTGAAAAGTTCGCAAAAATGCAGGATTGATTGGTCAAACTCGTTTCGCTAACAGCGCAAAATCTATTTGAATCCCGGACTCTGTTTCGAAGGTTTAGCACGTTACCAACAATTTTCTCGAGTTGTGAAAATGCGAAACTGATTGTTTTTACAATGGATGATATTCCAAATCCGGGTTCGAGGCTGAAAAAAGTCACATGATACCGGTAATTTACCCAAGGAACTTCTAACAGATAAGAAGAGAAGATACTACTGCTTTACTTCATGAACTGTTTCATTGGCTAGCGGGGATTTATATACACGTCTACGGAGCCTTCCCTTCTTTACGCTAGACGTTTTTACCTTGACCACGTGATCAAAACCTAAATGGAATATCCTCCAGTCCTTGCAGAGAATCTTGAGCTATTCAGGAACTCTCCTTCCTTTTCATAACCATCACTGCCACTGCTTTTGAGGTGCCTCTATTTTAGAGTGGCACACACAGGGCGTGTACTGAGACGGTGCTGAGACAAAAGCTTCTGTCCAAACTATGACAAACAACTTCTATTAGAATAGTGAAGCAAATAAATATTAACTAGGCAATAATCACATTCTTCAAGATATTTGGCAAATCTTTTTTGCGCAAAATCATCTCAACCAATCAAATTTTATATCCTGCATATCCCTATTCTCATATAGAGGAACCTTAGGGTGCCTCTGCAAGAGAGTAGCGACATGCATACAGAGCTTATGTTCAGACCGAAGTTTTTGTCCGAAGTATGGCAATCAACAATCCAGAACTTGACTGTATGGAAAAGCCATGTTTACAAACAAATACTTCCGTCTAACAATTTACATAGTGCAATTTTGCTTTAGCGATGACTGCAGGAATCGGCATGGTGACGTAGACCAATCGTGTCAGAGATCTGTTAGTCGTAGACCAATCACATCACCTTATGCACAGTAGGAGTCAAGAATTTTTGCTTAACATAATAATTTACCCCGCAATGACGTAAGCGCCCCTTTCCTTATACTCATCTGTACAAGTTCTGCAGGTAAATAAACACCGCCTTGCGATAATGACAATCTCGGCAAGCTACACTGTTAAAAATCATCAGTTTTAGCTGCATAGTCATTCCGCTGCTTTTATAGAAAACGGTTACTTTATTATATTGTGGAGCATTCTCATTAGACGTAGACGACCAAACTGTCAGCTTAACTGAGGATTTTTGATCACAGCTGTTGTACGGCAGTATATATGTTTTATATTTTAATTTACCTAAGAAAATGCTTTTATCAGCATACTTTTTATTGCGGATCATTAAATATTAGTCTACCTTATAGTATTTAGGCTTTTAACTCTTTCAGGGGCAAAGCAATTCTGTTGCTAAAGTGTTGAAATTAATGACTGATACCGGAATTTGTAAACAAATTTATTTGTAACTAGAAAAAAGCTATATTTCACACACATGATTAACTGAATTTTTTTAACCAAAATTCTGATGCCAATGTGGCATTTGGGAATTAAAATTAAGTGGTTTCATAAACATACCACCACTTTATTATTCATCAATTTGTTTGTTTTTTCGTATAGCAAGTAAGTATTTCAATAAACATCCTTCAAGGATAAAAATATAGAGTTACTTTCATTCATATGCATTTTTTAATTACCTTTTTGCATAAAAATTAGTTTTAAAAAAGTAGATTTCTTTGCAAGTAATTTAAAATTTTGAAGATTACTATATTATGTTACAGTTGCTACCTTTAATCTAAACTTCCCTACCAGTTACTTTTGTAAGTCAAACTTAAAAAAAGGTGGAATTATAATCTTTAACAATCTGTTTCTATATAAATTTCGCCTTTATTTCGGTTTATAAGGCATGTTAAAGTTAGGTACTCTTTTTCAAACATACCATCCATAAAATTATTAAAAAATCGCCTTATTTAACATTATTTCTGAAAATTTAATATTTATAACGCATATTTAGATATAAAAAATAGCTTCATGTAAACAAATAGGCCATAAACTTCATATATATTGATAACTAGTTGGATGTGCCAATCCCAAAACTTTCTTCTATCTTATACATCTTAATATTTCAAAAAGTATAGTTACACCTGTTAATACTTCAATATTATTAGTTCAATACTATATCAACTTTGATTTTCATCTTAAATTTCTGCTTCAGTCAAGTAAACGGACTAAAAACGAGGTAATCTATATCATGATATTTGTTAAAATTAATAGTTCTTCCTTATTCTGTTGTTATCAGCTGTTTGCGAATAGCCGGCTTAGCAGGAAGCGAGTTTCCGCCGCTGCGCGAGCCATCGATGGACAATAGAACTACGAAAAATCAAGAAAAGTATACAAAAATCGCTATCACAGAGCCCCTTTACCGCGCAATATTTCCAAGTTCAAGAAGAACCTGTTGGCCATATCCAAAATTATACACAAAAAGATTGGTTCAGTTGTATGCATAATTTTATACACTTTTCGATGGTAAAATAAAGAAAATGCACAAACATCGCTATTACAGGGCCCTCCTTCCGGAAGATTTTTTTATTTAATTCAGGGAGGATTTGTTTGGTATAGCAAGAAAGATACACAAAATATTTCGTTCAGTTCTATGCATAACTTCATACACTTATTGATGGTACAATAATGAAAATAGCGCAGACATCGCAATTATAGCGCCCCCTTCTAGTGGAATTTTTTCAAGTTCAGAGAGGACCTACCGACCATAGCCTTACACAAACATAGAAAATTTGGTTCAATTCTATGCATAATTTTATACGCTGTTCAATGGTACAATAATGAAAATGGCACAGAGATCGGAATTATAGCGCCCCCTTCTGGCGGAATTTTTTTAAGTTCAGGGGGGACTTGTTTCCAATAGCCAGAAACATGCACAAAAAATTTGGTTCAATTATATGCATAATTTCATACACTTTTGGATGGTACAATAATGAAAATCATACAGATATCGCAATTGTAGCGCCCCCTTCAGGCGGAATTTTTCCAAATTCAGGGAGGACCTTCGTGTCATGTCCAAAAACAAGCAAAAACTAGTTTGATGTGCCAATCCCAAAACTTTCTTCTATATTATACATCTTAATATTTCAAAAACTAGTTACACATGTTAATATTTCAATATTATTAGTTCAATACTATACCAACTTTCATTTTCATCTTAAATTTCTGCTTCAGTCAATTAAACGAACTAAAAACGAGTTAATCTATATCATGATATTTGTTAAAATTTATAGTTTTTCCTTATTCTGTTGTTATCAGATGTTTGCGAATAGCCGGCTTAGCAGGAAGCGAGTTCCCGCCTTTGCACGAGCCGCCGACGGACAATAGAACTACGAAAAATCAAGAAAAGTACACAAAAATCGCTATCACAGAGCCCCTTTACCCCGCGATATTTCCAAATTCAACAAGAACCTGTTGGCCAAAGCCAAAAACATGCACAATAAAATCTGGTTCAGTTGTATGCATAATTTTATACACTTTTCGATTGTACAATAAAGAAAATGTCGCAAACATCTCTATTACAGCGCACTCCTACCGGCAGATTTTTTTCAAATTCAGGGAGGACTTGTTTGCCATAGCCAGAAACGTACACAAAAAATTTGGTTCAATTCTATGCATAAATTCATACACTTTTCGATGGTACAGTAATGAAAATGGCACAAAAATCGCTATTACAGCGCCCCCTACCGGCGATTTTTTCCAAATTAAGAAAGGACCTGCTTGCCATAGCTAAAAACTTAAAATAAAAATTTGGTTCAATTCTATGCATAACTTCATACACTTTTCGATGGTACAATTTTCAAAATCGCACAAAAATCGCTAATACAACGCCCCCTAGCGGCGAATTTTTTCCAAAATCAGGGAGGACATGCTTGTCATAACCAAAAACTTAAAATAAAAATTTGGTTCAATTCTATGCATAACTTCATACACTTTTGGATAGTACAATATTCAAAATCGCACAAAAATCGCTGTTACAGCGCCCCCTACCGGCGAATGTTTTCCAAATTCAGGGAAGATCTGCTTGCCATAGTCAAAAACTCAAAATAAAAGTTTGGTTCAATTCTATGCATAACTTCATACATTTTTGGATGATACAATATTCAAAATCGCACAAAAATCGCTGTTACAGCCCCGTCTACCGGCGATTTTTTTCTAAATTCAGGGAGGACCTGCTTGCGATAGCCAAAAACTTAATATAATAATTTGGTTCAATTCTATGCATAACTTCATACACTTTTGGATAGTACAATATTCAAAATCGCACAAAAATCGCTGTTACAGCGCCCCCTACCGGCGAATGTTTTCCAAATTCAGGGAAGATCTGCTTGCCATAGTCAAAAACTCAAAATAAAAGTTTGGTTCAATTCTATGCATAACTTCATACATTTTTGGATGATACAATATTCAAAATCTCACAAAAATCGCTGTTACAGCCCCGTCTACCGGCGATTTTTTTCCAAATTCAGGGAGGATCTAGTTGCCATATCCAAAAACTTAAAATAAAAATTTAGTTCAATTCTATGCATAACTTCATACACTTTTGGATGGTACAATGTTCAAAATCGCACAAAAATTGCTATTACAGCGCTCCCTACCGGCGAATTTTTTTTCAAATTCAGGGAGGATCTGCTTGCCATAGCCAAAAACTAAAAATAAAAATTTGGTTGAATTCTATGCATAACTTCATACACTTTTGGATGGTACAATATTCAAAATCGCACAAAAATCACTATTACAGCGCCCCCTACCGGCGAATTTTTTCCGAATTCAGGGAGGAACTGCTTGCCATAGACAATAACTTAAAATAAAAATTTGGTTCAATTCTATGCATAACTTCATACACTTTTTGAGGGTACAATGGCGACAGACAGACGGACACATGGACAGACGGACACGCGGACAGACAGACATTTTCTATAAACATGTTTTTGGGGATCTCTGACCCTTAAAACGTGTAAATCCGTCGAAAACTGGAAGTCGAGAAAAGTTTCGATTACAATACTTTCTTCTATTGAAGATAGAAGAAAGTAAAAATTGAGCAATTCTATGCATAACTTCATACACTTTTCGATGGTACGATATTCAAAATCGCACAAAAACCGCTATTACAGCGCCCCCTACCGGCGATTTTTTTCCAAACTAAGGAAGGACCTGCTTGCCATTGCCAAGAACTTAAAATATTTTTTTGGTTCAATTCTATGAATAACTTCATACGCTTTTCGATGGTACAATATTCAAAATCGCACAAAAATCGCTATTACAGCGCCCCTACCAGCGAAATTTTTCCAAATTCAGGGAGGACCTACTTGCTATAACCAAATACTTAAAAAGATCTTTTGGTTCAATTCTATGCATAACTTCATACACTTTTTGATGGTACAATGGCGACAGACAGATGGACAGACAGACATTTTCTATAAACATGTTTTTGGGAACTCTGACCCCTAAAACATGTAAATCCGTCGAAAACCGGAAGTCGAAAAAAATTTCGCTACTATACTTTCTTCTATTGAAGATAGAAGATAGTAAAAATTAATTTTTTTAACTCATTCTAGTCATAGCATTTAATGGTAAATAACTCACAGCTGACGTAAAAAAACTCGCGGTTCAGGGGTTTCAATTTACTTCAGATGGCTGCCATGATTTCGCATGCTTTTGAATGGAAATTGCCGGTCTTTGAATCTTAAAAGTCTTTGGGCAAGACACCGCCAGAGGTATAATTTTCTAGTGTACCTCTATATATGACAGGCAAAATACGACGTTTAGACTTTGCTTTGACAGACGCGTTTGTCCAAACTATGGCAAACCTAGGCATTTTTTATTTCAGAACTTGTTGATACTCGATTGGACAGGTTCGCTTGTACGAGTGGAACAAGTTAAAGTGTTATTACACGAGGCCTCAAAAGTTGCTTCAAATTCCAGGTGTCTCCATGTTATCCTATGGCTCCAAGGGAGTCGCTCGAAACCAAGCAACTATTTTCTGTCGGCGCGTCTTTGACGCCTGAAACGAAGCGAGTCGCCAGTAACAGCCAATTAAATGCTTGGAAATCTGACAATGGAAAAGCGTTTTTCTGAACAGCCAATGAAATGCTTAGAAAACGAAAAAGGTAGTACGTCTGTTGAAGGCAAACAGAGGAGTCGCAAGTGATTTTGGTTACTTGCAATTTTTACGTGTAATAGCACTATTAACAATCATTAGCTCGGATATTAGCTTTTATCCAGAATCGTTTCAACCAATCAAATGAATATCCCTTACGTCGGTTCACTCGGATCTAGTCTTCCTACTACTACCGATGGAGGATATTCCAAATCTGGGTTCGAGGCTGAAAAAAGTCACGTGATACCGGTAATTTACCCAATGAACTTGTAACTGATAAGAAGGGAAGATACTACTGCTTTGCCTCATGAACTATTTCATTGGCTAGCGGGGTTTTGTATTAAACGTCTACGGAGCCTTCCCTTCTTTACGCTAGAAGTTTTTACCTTGACCACGTGATCAAAATGTAGATGGAATATCCTCCATTCGCTTTTGTCAACATATTTTACTTCTCGTATCTTAACACTCTTTTATAGAGATACCCTAATAATATCATTTCCGAGTTGCTTGTAAAGATACCGAGTGTCCCAAAAATGACTGATGGATTTTAAAATTCAATAACTTGCCAACGGTGACAGATATTGATAAGATTCTTGCAGACGTGTTATGTAAGATGTCAGGAATTTTTATGCTGCTATTCTCAGTTCTAGTTACAAATAGCATCGGTAGATGGCGCTGCAAGCAATAACCACTAAATCCAGGCTCGATGTTTCGGCATCTGTCTTCTTCCATACAAAAAAGAGGAGATTAAAATGTATTGAATGGATCCCGCAGTGCTAAACTTCGGTTCTGGACTGAGCGCCTATTGCTCTCAGCGCCATCTATTGTTTGAAATTTGAACTACAATAAAAAACGTCTGACATCATGCATAACCCTCCTGCAAGAATTTTTTTTAATATCTGTCACCGCTTGGAAGTTATTGAATTTTATAATCCATCAGTAATTTTTGGGACACCCGGTAAATCACCTTCTTGTTCATAGGCCGGATCTAGATAGATTTTTCGCCGTTAGGGAAACGAGATTGACCAATCAGAAGCCTTCATTTTTGCATGATTGATCAATCTCGTTTCGCTAACAGCGCAAAATCTATCTGGATCCCGGCCATTACCACAAAGATGCCTTTATAAGAGAATGGTGACAATGGGAAATAAAATTTGATTGACCAAAATGATTTTGGACAAAAGCAAATCGCACGCTCAGGCAGGCAGATTGAAAATTTAAAAAAAAACTGTGGCAAACTTACAGCGGACAATATTAACACGGGCCAACAGCCAAGCCCCTGCGGGTATGGGAGAAAGGGGCACATATGAACAATTCACATAAATATAGCTTTTTATCATAATTGGGTTGATTTCTACGTATAAAAACTATTCAACATGGTAAACAGAACTTTCTGTTACACACGGTATTTTTTTAAATCACCTTTATAGTACTTCTTTCATTTTTAATAGTTTTATAAATTCAAAAAATTGTTCGCATGTACCCCACCGTTAGGATAATTGCGAACACACGTGGGGTATATATGAACACAAGGAAAAAGTATCCTTTGACATGCTTTTTATTCTGTTATGCATTTGTCTCTTAATCATTCATCATATTGTACGTTAAATCTGTACTAATTTTATAAAGAAGTAAAGTTGTGTGTTTATTTGTATGGGGTAATCTCTGGAACTACCGAACTGATTTTAAAAATAATGGTAGCAAAAGAATGTAGCTGGTCCCCGTTCCAACATACAATCCAAGAGCCGATAGCTCAAAAACCTATGTTATCAAGCACAAGAAAAAAACCTTTAGTTTATGGAAGAGTGGAAGTAGAGGATTCTCATGATCCATGTCTGACGGAAGTGAAGTGGTGCATAAGCCAAATTAATACCACCAGTGGTTGACTCGTAGATTTATCATTGTGTTTGTCCTACAAATAAAGATATGAAAGCATGGAGGATAGTTGTAGGACAAACACAATGATAAACGAACGAGTCAACCACTGGTGATATTAATTTTTAGCTTATGTACCACTTCACTTCCGGCAGACATGAATCAATAGATTCCCCTGCTTGTAGTCTCCCGTAAAATAAAGGGTTTTTTTCTTGTGCTTGATAACATGGTTTTTCTGCTGTCGGCTCTTGTACTAATAAGCTAGCATCTTACGTCGATGCCACTAACCGGAAGGGGGTGCAAGAGCAAAAAACTTTCTAAAAATGCAATTTTTGTGTTACTGAAGAACCTAGAATGCCACACTTACTTATAACATATAAATTATCGCTAAGAGCATTTCCTAAAAAAATGAAAATTTAAAAGGGGTAAAAATGCGCGAAAAACGTTCTTAAAACGTTCTAAATTGCAATTTCTACGCAGCTGTTTGCGAATACCGGCTTAGCAGGAAGCGAGTTCCCGCCGCTGCATGAGCTGCCGATGCACAATAGAACTACGAAAAATCAAGAAAAGTATATAAAAATCACTAGCACAGAGCCCCTTTACCGCGCAATATTTCCAAATTCAGGAGGACCCGTTGGCCAAAGCCAAAAACAAGCACAAAAATTTTGGTTCAGTTGTATGCATAATTTTATACGCTGTTCGATGGTACAATAATGAAAATGGCACAGAGATAGAATTATAGCGCCCCTTCTGGCGGAATTTTTTTAAGTTCAGGGAGGACTTGCTTGCAATAGCCAGAAACATGCACAAAAAATTTGGTTCAGTTATATGGATAAATTCATACACTTTTCGATGGTACAATAATGAAAATGGTACAGACATCGCAATTATAGCGCCCCCTACCGGCAGAATTTTTCCAAATTCAGGGAGGACCTTCGTGACATGACCAAAAACAAACACATAAAATTGCGTTTAATTCCATGCATAACTTCATACACTTTTCGACGGTACAATATTCAAAATGGCACAAAAATTGCACAAAAATCGCTATTACAGCGCCCTCTATGGGCGATTTTTTTATGAATTAAGGGAAGACCTCCTTGCTATAGCCAAGAACTTAAAATTTTTTTTTGGTTCAATTCTATGCATAACTTCATACACTTTTGGATGGTACAATATGCAAAATCGCACAAAAATTGCTATATCAGCGCCCCCTACCGGCCAATTTTTTCCAAATTCCGGGGGGACCTGCTTGCCATAGCCAAAAACTTAAAATAAAATTTTGGTTATATTCTATGCATAACTTCATACACTTTTTGATGGTACAATGGCGACAGACAGACGGACACACAGACAGACAGACATTTTCTATAAACATGTTTTTTGGAATCTCTGATCCCTAAAACGTGTAAATCCGTCGAAAACTGGAAGTCGAAAAAAATTTCGATTACAATACTTTCTTCTATTGAAGATAGAAAAAAGTAAAAAGGGATGGGAGTTGCAGGAGCGAAAAAATTTGTAAAATAGTAGTTTTTGTGATATTGAAAGGGCTAGCTGAAATTTGGTATGGTAGTTATTTATAAGACGTAAATGCTCTCTTAAATCTGTTTATAAAAAAAAATCCACAAAGGGTGAAAAGGTTAAAAAGGTGAAATGAGTGAAAACCTGTCTAAAAAGTAATCTAAATTTCTATTTTTAGGGAATTTTCAAAACTTAAAGTTTAGCATGATAGACGTAATTATAAGACGCAAATGTTCTCTTAGAACTATTTCTAAAAGTTTTAAATATAAAATGAACATATGAAAAACGAGCGAAAAGCCTTTTAAAGCCTTTCTAAATTACGATTTCTATGAAATCTCAGGAAATTTGTATGATAGCTACTTATAAGATGTAAATACTACCTAAGAACAATTTTAAAAAATTACGAGAAACCAGGAATTCTGCTTTTTCAGAATTTAGTGTTGCCTCCGATGAAAAAAAAAATATATGTACATATAAATAATACAAATCATATTCCAATTTTAAGACTTAAAGCACATACTTTTATTTTATGTAAAATGACGTCATTCGCATCCGCTTAAGAATTTCAGATTTACGATCCACTCTTAAACGCCTACATTAATGCATGCATAGGATGTCACTATCGCAAAATAATACACAAATGCACCCAAAAAATGCCATCATAAAGAAACTCGGCAAGAAAAGACTACCTAATGATTCACAGGCCTTCATTTGTTTGTAACATTAATACAGACGATTTCAATCGTGACGTCAGTCATGACGTTTTGGTTGGAAACTGACTCCAAAGAAACGGTTTCTATGTTATATCTTCTATTTTGTTTGTGTGTTGCAGCTATATTTTATATCTATATCTCACATCTAAGGGTTTTAATACTTGATATGTACTGGTAACATTTTCCACGATTTATATTTTAAAAGAAACGTCGCATAGCAACCGTTTGTTTGGAGTCAGTTTCCAACCAGAACGTCATGACTGACGTCACACTGAAAGCATCTATAGATACTTAAAATTAAATATAGTTTATAATAGCTCCATGTTTTAACAGAAAAATTCGCTTATATTTTTTCAAAATAGCGCGTATTTTAATTGCATTTTCTTTCGGTTTTTATGAGAAAATGGCAATAAAAAGATAGAATTGCTATTTTTTAACTATTTTCCCTTTATTTTCTACATAAATGGAGTACTTGAGTTGCCACAATTAAACAAATGGTGCTAAAAACTAAAAAAAATTAATATTTCAAAAATAAACGGAGATAAAGTTCTCAAACAAATTGCATTTAAAAGTACATTTTTTTTCCAGTACGATGGTATAAAAATTGAAAATGTGCGATGTTTGGAAATTTAAAAAATTGCTATAGAGCCTTTAATCGTACAATGACACATCTGCGTTGTTTATTGCAGGCTTCCGTAACGTAACGTTATTTTTTGGAGACAAAATAAGCTGGGAGAAAGAAATAGCATACCGTACCGGGGACTAAAAAAGGTTTTAAATAACGATATCCACTGAATTGTTAAAGATAGAAATTTAAAATTTGGTACAGCAGATACTTATAAGATGTGAATGCTCTTTAAAAACAGTTTGTAAAAGATTCCAAATTTAAAAGGGTAAAATGAGTGAAAAGTGTTTTAAAAACTTTCTAAATTACGTTTATTGGAATATTAGGAAATACAAAACCGATTTCAAAAATAATATTGGCAAATTGACGGTGGCAGTTAGGCATTTTATGTTGGTACCACTATCAACAGAGAGGTATTAAAACGTTAGAAAGGAGCTTAGAATTTGACATGATGGTCAATTTTAAGATATAAATTCGTACTAAGAAGATGGTTTCTAAAAAATTCAAAACTTCAAATGAATACTGAAATGAGCGTATGAAATGTGCATAAAAGCTTCAAAATACTTTCTAAATTATCATTTACTAGCAAACCCCACGGCTTTGCTCACGTAATATTTGAAATATGCCAAGTGATAATTTAAAGTCTAATTTTTATTAAAAGAAATTATACTTTTAGGAATAATTCAAAAATAACTATTTAAAACATAGTTTGACTAAACTTCATTATTACACTGCATTAGGCAGAAATGAGACTTAAATTAATAAAAAAGAAATAAAACTAAAAAAATGATAATTTAGAAAATATTTTGAAACTTTTATGCTCAATTAATAGGCTGATTTCAGTATTCATTTGAAGTTTTAAATTTTTTTAAAACCATCTTTTTACATCTTAAAATTAACCATCATGTCGAATTCCAAGTCCTAATACCTCTCTCAGCATAAAGGGCTATGTTGAAATAGGAAATGTCCCCATTAATTTGCCGACATTAATTTTTAAATCGGTTTGTTATTTCCTAATATTCCAAAGAAACATAATTTAGAAAGCTTTCAAAGGACTTTCTTAGAACGTTTGTTGTTCCTGTGAACCCCAGGTGGTAGAATCATCGGCATAAAATATAGCTTGTGTAGGATCAGAGACTGTTACCATTGATTCGCAACTATTGCTTTTATAATCGGTTCATATTCCCTGAAATAGCATAGAAATCGTAATTTAGGGCATTTTTAGAACGCTTTTCACTCCTTCCCTTCGCTTCACCTCTTTTTAATTCGAATTTATTTTCCACAGTCCTTCGAGGGCATTTATATTTTATAAGTAACTAACATGCCATATTTAACCCTTTCGGGAGGGGATCCTTTTACGAAATTTTTAATCTTTTGTCACCGTTTTTTAACAACAGAAATTTGTGTCTCCTTGAATCGAGAAAATGCGCTGATTAAATAAGGCAAATTTTACAGTAAAATTATACTGGTGAGGAAAAACAAGGATTCTGAGCGCTTCGTGCGGCACGTATATACGTGTCGCACGCCCCAAGGGGTTAAAGTTTCTAGCCTCTTCAATATCACAGAAATCGCAATTTAAAAAGTTTTTTGCTCCTGCAACTCTCTGGTGGTAGAGGCACAGACATAAAATATAGCTTATGTTTGAGCAGGCTCTATCACCAACAATTTGTCACCATAATTTTTTTAATTAGTTTGGCATTTGATAAGATTGCATAAAAATTGTAATTTAGAACGTTTTTAGAACGCTTTTCGCTCACTTCATCCTTTTAAATTTGGAATTTTCTCTCGACTGTTCTTAGAAAGCAGTTGCATCTTGTAAGTAAATACCATGCCATATTTCAAAATGTTAGACCCCTCACTTGTGCAAAAAACGCAAATTAGAACATGTTTTACTCTAGGAACCCCCAGATGGTAGTGACAGCAACATAAAATATAGCCTATGTTGGAGCAGGGACTGTCACCATCAATTTGCAACCTTTACTTTTGAAACAGCTTTGGTATTTCTGAGATTGAGTAGAAATCGCAATTTAGAATGTTTTTAGAACGCTTTTCGCGCATTTTCATCCCTTTTAAATTTCCAATTTTTTTGAAACTGTTCGTAAAGATCATTTATATCTAATAATTATGTACCTTGCCTAATTTTAATCTGCTAGCCCTGCCGATCACAAAAATCGAAATTTAGAATGTTTTTTGCTTCTGCAATCTCCAGGTGATAGTGACACCGACATGAAATAGCGTCTATGTTAGAGCAGAGGTTGTCAGCATCAATTTCCTTTAAATCAGTTTGATTCTTCCTGAGATTGCTCATAAATCGACATTTAGAACGTTTTTAGAACGTTTTTCGCGCATTTTCACCCCTTTTAAATTTCAAATTTTTAAAGAAATGTTCTTAGAGATCATTTATATCTAATAAATATATACCATGCAAAATTTCATGAATCTAGGTCCTTCCATAATTCAAAAATCGCATTTTTAGAACGTTTTTTGCTCCTGCATCTCCTCTAAGGTAGTGGAGACGTAAAATATAGCCTATCTTGTAGCAAGAGCTGTCACCGTCATTTTTACACCATTATATTTTAAATCGGTTCAATACTTGCTGAGATTGCATAGAAATCGCAATTTAGAAAGTTTTTTACAACGCTTTTCGCGCATTTTCACACCTTTTAAATTTCGATTTTTTAGGAAATGTTCTTAGAGATCATTGATATCTTATAAGTAACTACAATTCCAAATTTCATGATTCTAGACCCTTCAGTAACGCAAAAATCGCATTTTTAGAACGTTTTTTGCTCCTGCACCCCTTTGGTGTAGTGGCACCGACATAAAATATAGCCTATCTTGGAGCAAGGGTTGACACCATCATTTTATCATAATTACTTTTTAAATCAGCTTGGTATTTCCTGAGATTGTGTAGAAACCACCATTTAGAACGTTTTCTAGAATACTTTTCGCGCATTTTCACCCCTTTTAAATTTCGAATTTTTTAAGAACTGTCCTTAGAAATCCTTTATATCTAATAAGTAACTAATATTTCAAATTTCATATTTCTAGGCCCCCCAGTAACGTATAAATCGCATTTTTAGAACGTTTTTTGCTCCTGCAACCCCTTTTGGAGTAGTGACACCAACATAAAACATAGCCTATGTTAGAGAAAGAGTTATCACCATCTTTTTGACACTATTATTTTTTAAATCGATTTAGTATTTCCTGAGATTGTGTAGAAACCACCATTTAGAACGTTTTTAGAACGCTTTTCGGTTTTCACACATTTTCACCCCTTTTAAATTTCGAATTATTTAAGAACTGTTCTTAGGAATTCTTTATATCAAATAAGTAACTAATATTCCAAGTTTCATGATTCTAGGCCCTTCAGTAACGCAAAAATCGCAATTTTAGAACGTTTTTTGCTCCTGCACCCCCTTTGGGGTAGTGGCACCGACATAAAAAAGTCCTTCCGGCCAGTGCCGGGAGGAAGAGGTAGCTTTCATATTCCTTATTTTAAAAAAGCCAACTTATATTATTCAAACACACGAAGCTCAATTTAGTGGAAACCGAATATAGGAGATTCAATACTAATTTTTATCAATACTAAATCATTATGAATGAGAATTTCGCGAAATTAGTCAGCTTTATCCAAGCTGCTTTTATTTAAAATAACTTATATTTGGCTGCCAAATTCGGCGATTTCTTAAAGTGCCTGCCATTTAAAGACAACACGGTGGATGAGGCTAACCAGTGAACTTGGTCAAGACCTTAGTAATTGCTGTGCACATGCTCACTCACATCGGAATCGGTTGATATATACGAGTGTTGTCGCAGGCAAAAAATAAGATTTTTCAAAATGTCACCCACATTAGAAATTGAAACTGCTATATCTGAGCCATTTTTTAAGATAAAGACAAACAAAAAATGCTCTTGAACCCTTATATCAAGGTCAAATACTTAAGAAAGAAACCTTTTTCAATTTCTAATTTTTTTGCACCTCACTTTAAATATAATTTTTTTTAATTTAATGGCCGCCATTTTGAAACAAGATGGCTGATGAAGCTGGCCAACAAACTTGGTCGAGATATTGATGCATACTATCCACATGCCTTCTACCATCGAAATAGGCGAATACGTGTGTTATCGCGTGACAAATGCAAGATCGTTTCAAAGTGTTAGCCATGCTAGAAATTAAAAGTGCTATAATTCAACTATTTTTTAAGATATAAACGAAAGAACAAATTTTCAGAAACAAAAAGTGCTCCAGAATCTTTCTATCAAGGCCAAACACATAAAAGAAATATTTTTCATTTTCCAATTTTTTAATACCTCATTTTAAATTTTAAATTTAATTTATTTTTAAATGGCAACCCTTTTGAAACAAGATGGCGAATGAAGCTGGCCAACGAACTCGGTCGAGACATTGGTATGTACTATGTACAGACCAAGTTACATCCAAATCGGTTCATAAATACGCCTGTTATCGCGTGACAAAAATCAGGTCGTTTTAAAATGTCAGCCACAATAGAAATTCAAAATGCTATAACTCAGCCATTTTTTTAGATATAGACAAAAGAAAACCTGTTCCGGAATCTTTGTGTTAAGGTCAAACACATACAAATAAAAATCTTTTTCATTTTCCAATTTTTTTGTATCTCATTTTAAATTTTAAATTTTTAAAATTTTTCTAAATGGCCGCCATTTTGAAACAATATGGCGGATGAAGCTGGCCAACGAACTCGGTTGAGATATTGGTGCGTACTATGTACACACCGAGGTACATGGAAATCGGTTCATAAATACGTCTGTTATCACGTGACAAATATCAGGACGTTTCAAAATGTCAGCCACGCTAGAAATTCAAAATGCTATAACTCAGCTATTTTTTAAGATATAGACGAAACAAAAACTGCTCCCGAATCTTTTTATCAAGGTCAAACACATAATAAAAAAATATTTTTTTCAATTTACAATTTTTTGGTACCACATTTCAAATTTAAATTTTTCTTAAAAATTTAAATGGCCGCCATTTTAAAACAAGATGGCGGATGAAGCTGGCCAACGAACTCGGTCGAGACATTGGTACGTACTATGGATAAACTAAGTTACATCCAAATCGGTTCATTTCATGTCACTCCTTTTATCGCGTGACAAAATTCAGGACGTTTCAAAATGTCAGCCACGCTAGAAATTCAAAATGCTATAACTCAGCCATTTTTTAAGATATAGACGAAACAAAAACTGCCCCGGAGTCTTTGTATAAAGGTCAATTACATAAGAAAAAAATATTTTTCCATTTTTAATTTTTTGGTACCACATTTCAAATTTTAAGTTTTTAAATTTTTTTTAAATGACCGCCATTTTGAAACAAAATAGCGGATGAAGCTGGCCAACGAACTCGGTTGAGATATTGGTGCGTACTATGTACACACCAAATTACATCCAAATCGGTTCATAAATACGAGAGTTACAGTGTGACATAGGTCAGATATATATATATATATATATATATGGATATATATATATATATATATATATCAATTTTGAACGGAGGGTGGTTTCGGGGTCTGGGGGTCATGATCGATGAAAATATACCAAAATTTTTTGAAATCGCTTTCCTCCGAACGGCTGCAATAGGTAGCTTTTAGGTAGCTTTCTTTACAAAAAGCTACCTATTGCAGCCGTTCGGAGGAAAGCGATCTCAAAAAAGTTTGGTATATTTTCATCGATCATGACCCCCAGACCCCGAAACCACCCTCCGTTCAAAATTGATATATATATATATATATATATATATCAATATATATATATATATATATATATATATCTGACATATGTCACACTGTAACTCTCGTATTTATGAACCGATTTGGATGTAATTCGGTGTGTACATAGTACATACCAATGTCTCGACCGAGTTCGTTGGCCAGCTTCATCCGCCATTTTGTTTCAAAATGACGGCCACTTAAAAAATTTAAAAAAAATTTAAATTTGAAATGTGGTACCGAAAAACTGAAAATGGAAAAATATTTTTTTCTTATGTATTTGACCTTTATACACAGACTCCGTAGCAGTTTTTGTTTCGTCTATATCTTAAAAAATGGCTGAGTTATAGCATTTTGAATTTCTAGCGAAGCTGACATTTTGAAACGTCCTGAAATTTGTCACGCGATAAAAGACGTATTTATGAACCGATTTGGATGTAACTTCGTTTATACATAGAAAAGACTAATGTCTCGACCGAGTTCGTTGGCCAGCTTCATTCGCCATCTTGTTTAAAACTGGCGGCCATTTAAAATTTTAAGAAAAATTTTAATTTGAAATGTGGTACCAAAACATTGAAAATTGAAAAAATATTTTTTTCTTATATGCTTGACCTTGATAAAAAGATTCGGGAGAAGTTTTTGTTTCGTCTATATCTTAAAAAATGGCTGAGTTATAGCATTTTGAATTTCTAGCGTGGCTGACATTTTGAAACGTCCTGATTTTTGCCACGTGATAACAGACGTATTTATGAACCGATTTGGATGTACCTTGGTGTGTACATAGTACATACAAATAACTCAACCGAATTCGTTGGCCAGCTTCATCCGCCATCTTGTTTCAAAATGGCGGCCATTTAAAGAAATTTAAAAAAATTTAAATTTAAAATGAGATACTAAAAAATTGGAAAATGAAAAAGATTTTTTTCGTATGTGTTTGACCTTAATACAAAGATTCCGGAACAGGTTTTGTTTTGTCTATAACTAAAAAAATGGCTGAGTTATAACATTTTGAATTTCTATTGTGGCTGACATTTTAAAACGACCTGATTTTTGTCACGCGATAACAGGCGTATTTATGAACCGATTTGAATGCAACTTGGTCTGTACATAGTACATACCAATGTCTCGACCGAGTTCGTTGGCCAGCTTCATTCGCCATCTTGTTTAAAAAGGGTTGCCATTTTTTAAAAAAATGTAATTTAAAATTTAAAATGAGGTATTAAAAAATTGGAAAATGAAAAAGATTTTTTTTTATGTTTTTGGCCTTGATACAAAGATTCTGGAGCAGTTTTTGTTTCTGAAAATTTGTTCTTTTGTTTATATCTTAAAAAGTGGTTGAATTATAGCACTTTGAATTTCTATCATGGCTAACACTTTAAAACGATCTCGTATTTGTCACGCGATACCACACGTATTCGCCTATTTCGATGGAAGAAGGTTTGTGGATAGTATACATCAATATCTCGACCAAATTCGCTGGCCAGCTTCATCAGCCATCTTGTTTCAAAATGGCGGCCATTAAATAAAAAAAATATATATTTAAAGTGAGATGCAAGAAAATTAGAAATTGAAAAAGGTTTCTTTCTTAAGTATTTGACCTTGATATAAGGATTCAGGAGCCTTTTTTGTTTGTCTTTATCTTAAAAAATGGCTCAGATATAGCAGTTTCAATTTCTAACGTGGGTGACATTTTGAAAAATCTGATTTTTGCCTGCTACAGCACTCGTATATATCAACCGATTTCGATGTGAGTGAGCATGTGCACAGCAATTACTAAGGTCTCGACCAAGTTCACTGGTTAGCCTCATCCACCATGTTGTCTTAAAATGGCAGGCACTTTAAGAAATCGCCGAATTTGGCAGCCAAATATAAGTTACTTTAAATAAAAGCAGCTTGGATACAGCTGACTAATTTCGCGAAATTCTCATTCATAATGATTTAGTATTGATAAAAATTAGTATTGAATCTCCTACATTCGATTTCCACTTAATTGAGCTTCGTGTGTTTGAATAATATAAGTTGGCTTTTTTAAAATAAGGAATATGAAAGCTACCTCTTCCTCCCGGCACTGGCCGGAAGGACTTTTTGTAATGAAAGCTACCTAATATCGCCTATGTTCTAAGTTGGACTAATACCATCATTTTCATACCATTACTTTTGAAATCAGTTCGGTAGCTCCAGAGATTACCTCTAACAAACAAACAATTTTTACTTTATAATATTAGTATAGATATAGATTACTTACCCATCATACGTAGTATAGGGTAAATCTTGTAATCGTTTTAAAAATCGAAAAACATTTTTTGACGGATTTACACGTTTCAGACACTGGAGATTCCGAAAAACATATTTTTAGAAAAAAAATTGTCCGTCCGTCTGTACGTCTGTGTGTCTGTAATCGCTCTATCTCCCGAACAAATTGAGACAGAGACTTAGAATTCGGTGTGTACTTAGGTAGTAATAATGGGAAGAATCCTATTGAATATCAGTAAACTCGATTAACTGGAACTATTTTTTTTTTTTTGGACTCTTGAAATATTCGTTCTGATAAAAGGTATACAAAAATTTTCGAAATTGTTTATTTGAAGGAGTGAATATAAAAGACAATAAAAAAACATAAATTTTGCATCATGAGTGAACTCGATCGGATAATGAGTTGCTGAGATATTTGTAATTCTTTTTTTCACACTCTTCGATTTTCATGACCCTGTATTTCATTCAAATTTCAATTCAAAGATATATTTTAATTGGAAATGAGACGCTTAATGCGACGCAGTAAACTGTTAGTTAATAGGAATATAACTTTTCGAGTTATAAGGATGTTTCTTTTACGCAATTCGGTACTACTCGATTATCCCGGTGACCCAAAAACTATCGCCAAACTATAAGATTAAATGCCAATAATGGCTTATCGTAAATGTCAAGCATTTAATGCCTCTCCATACCTATAAGGGGGTTTACAATAGGGGGTACCCTGTTCCGTCGCCAAATACCGCCAAGTTTGTCGCCGACTTGGACGTATATCGCCAAATATGGCAACCAAAATGATTCGCCAAAACTGACGCCAAATTGGTATTATCTCTAATATTTCGCCAAATTCTCATAGACTTCCATTGTAAACCAATAGCGTTTACTTGCTTACAGAAAATCAACAAATTGAGATATTTTAATGCAGCAAAAAGTAATTTTAGCTTAAGGAGTTATATTAATTATATTTAAGGGAGTCCAAATAAATTAAATTATGAATAAAAGTAACATGGTGCAATGCTTAGCAAATATCACGTGTTTTATATTATCTATATCCATGATGGGTAAGTATTAGGGTGGTGCGAAAAAAGTGAAGTTGATATTTCCGAGTCGCTATAGTGCCGAAAAGTTGCGATTGGTAAATACGAGAAAAACAAAAAAAAAATTCTTCAAATTGGACTTTATCTTCCGATCCCGCAAACCGCCTAAAAATTCAAAAAAATTGAAAAAATTCGATTTTTTCAGAATATTTTTTTTTTTTTTTTTTTTTTTTTTACGTTTATATATTTTTTTATCGCTATAGTGAAAAATATCTGCAGATTGTACTGTTTAATAATAATAATTAAAAAATTTGTGGTTAGAGAATATCTTCCGATCGCGCAAGTTCAATAAAAATCGGAAAAAATTCCATTTTGAGGGATTTTCATGCTTTAAGAATGTAATCAACTCAGGTCAGTTTGCGGTCTGAGGTTAAGATTTAAATGTTAATCGATACTATTGAGCATATTAGGTCATTTTTAAACAACATTGAGCTTACCACGAAGAGTTCGTTCCAGGTCTGAAAATTTTAGTAGTTCACCCAACTGCCGCTAGCCACGTTGCAAAACAGCGCTGAAGTCGGGTACGCGCTCCCACCTAATCTCACCTAACTCCATAAAATGTACAGCAAAAGTTATCTGAATTCAAATGAACTTACATGGTATATATTTTGACAGAAGAAAGGACGATACCCTAGTTATAAATAGGATTGTATCAAAACAGGTTCGTCGAACTATTAAAGAGGAACACTATTCTGTCATAAAAGAACGTGGCTCAGTTTATTTAGGACATGTGTCTCTAAACTCCGGATCTGCTAAAAGCATTGTAGCTTTCATAGTATCATGTCTTACTGAACAAGGGATTTCATAAGAATACTTAGATTTGGTAGGCTGTGATGCTACAAATACCAATATTGGAAGGAAAGGTCGTGCTATCAAGCAGCTTCAAGTGCATCTCGGACGACCACTTCAGTGAGTTGTTTGTTTATTTCATTTTGTTGAATTACCTTTCCGCATCTTTTTCAACATTTGGATTGTGAAACAACTGGTCCAAGATCATTTAGTAGACCACTTGGGTAGAATCTCATTGTTGTGAAAAGCTCTCAGGGATAAATTTTGAATTGACTGATTGTGAAATTCCAGAAGTGGACAGACAATTATTGAGCAAGGGAAAACGATATCTTTTTGACGTAAGTAAGGCAATTAAAATTGGAAAATTTTCCAAATGACTTATCAAAGTGTGACCCCGTCCCAATTTCACATGCCAGATGGCTCATTTGTGGAAATAGTCCTTCGACTTTACGCGAGCGTGGGAAACCCAACGGATGCCTTAAAAGCCATATTGACATTTATTTTAAAATCTTACATGCCAGTTTTGTTTTTTAAAAAAATGCATTAAGTACATTACAGACGGGCCTATTTATCTGTACACAGCAATAGAAACATATGGATACTTGCGTGACAACCTGAAAAATGTCTAGTCCCTGTAATTGAACGAAATTCGTTCTTTTCTCACCCGGAAAACATACTGATGGTAATGGTGTTTGATTAGAGGAGGCACATAAAAGAGCTAGGGCTAAGAACAGTGTTAAAAGCCAGGCATACTGTTCCAAAAGGCAAAAGCATCAGAATCTTTATCACTCCTACTTTAAACTTTGATGCGGCTGACTATACAGAATTAATTGATTGGAATGTAGCAAAATTATCATCCCCTCCTCTTTTTGGAGAATAACCAATGAAGAAATACATTTTTTCGTTCAATCATGTGATATCTCAGGCTGGGATGATAAAAAGTTTCCCTGACATACGCAAGTTGTCAAGCGATTAGTCAAATTGGTAACAGAAGCATCGTTTAAGGTATGTGGGCCCCACTCAAGAGATGGATTTATCAGGGACACATTGAAATCAATGTCCATGATACTAGACATTACCACCAAATCTCAGTACAAAGTTGCATCTAAAAGTCAGACTTAAACAGAGGAAATAACAAATTTATATCTTATACTGTCACGACACTAGATTTTTAATACAGTGTTTTGACTGTATTATAACAAATAATGTATTTAAGTAGTGTAAATAGCAAACACCCTCATTGGTTGGATGAAAGGAAGGGTGTGAGTTGAACTCAAAGTGCAACTACCTTCCCGTGGTCAGTTCTGGGTTGTTTAAATATTATAAAATATCTAAACAAGCAAAGAGCTGTACAATTTATATGCAAATGGTAACATTGGACCGCAAACTTACCTCAGGTGATTATTTTCTTTATTCATCAAAATCACTGAAAATAGAATTTTTCCCGATTTTTATTGAGCTTGCGCGATCGGAAGATATTCTTTAAACGCAATTGTTTATTATTATTATTATTAAACAGTACAATCCTCAAATATTTTTCACTATTGTGATAAATATATATATATATACGAAAATTTTTTTTATTCTGAAAAAAATCGGAATTTTTCAATTTTTTTTTAATTTTTAGGCGATTTGCGGGATCGGAAGATAAAGTCCGATTTAAAGATTTTTTTTTTTTGGTTTTTCTTGTATTGACCAATCGCAACTTTTCCGCACTATAGCGACTCGGAAATATCAACTTGACTTTTTTCGCACCACCCTAGTAAGTATTACGGTGGCCCAAACGGCTAGTTTAGAATTAGTTTTAGTTCTTATTAATTTAATTCTTATTTCTGCTTAATGCAGTGTAATAATGAATTTTAGTCGAACTGTGGCTTAATTAGTAATTTTTGAATTATTGCTAAAAGTATAATTTGTTCTAATAAAAATTAGGCATACAAATATCACTTGGCGTATTTCAATAACTACGCGAGCAAAGCCGCAGGGTTTTCTAGTGGATTATAAATTGAAAGAAAAATGATATTTGTAAATGAGTAAGTGTCTATAAAATATAAGATTCAATTTTGTCTCGTTAATGCTTTATATTTGCTTTATTGTTTTTTGAACTATTTAGGCTTTAAGGAATATATCTGCCTCAATGTCAGTTATATTTTTAGGAGTTTCCATTTAAGAGTTGTAAATTTATGCCTAAAATAAAATAATATTATTCCAATTAATGTTAATTTATTTTTTAATTATTATTGCAGTTTAAACTAATATTAATCTTTATATACTTTGTTTTTCTTTTCAGTATATCTATAATCTTCATTTATAAGAACGGTTTTGTTTTAGTTCAACGAATTCCTTTAAAAAAATGCATTTTTTTTATATAAAAATAAATGAACTTTTAATAGTATTTAAATTATTTTTTGTTATTTTAGTGAGAAAAAAATAAGTTTTATTTTTAGAAATAAAATTATTTTAAATAAGAACGTTATAATTAAAAAAGTCGTTAATATCTATTTTTCAATTCCTACTATTAGCTCACACTCTCCCTATATTTATTTATTTATTTATATATTTATCTTGTTCAAATTTTCAATCGTTAATAAAACACTCATTATTCATCCTATCAAGTTGAAATAAATTTTTTTAAACTTGTACTGGATGACAATTGATGTTAATACAGTTTTTTCAAATATTAATTAATTAATTAAATTTTAATTAATTAATTTTAGTTTTGCATGGGAAACAAAATGGCGGCCATTGGTTATTGAAGATCAATGAAAGCATTTTCAACAAGTTGGAAATTGCTGGTCAAACGTGGCAAATGAGGTGCGTTCGTACTATAACTAGTTTTAAAATTATTATTTGCACCCCATATTGTACTGAATGTATAATTTTTTGCACTTCATAACGTGCATAGTCTGATACATCATTAAAATGCACTTCCAATAATTTTTTCGGAACACTTTTGACTGTCCCTGTAATTAAACTATACATCCGATTTTCCTAAAATTTGAAATAGCTCAACAAAATTTTGCAACAATTATATCTTTAAAATTTCAGACCATTCGGAAGGCTGTAATATCATTAAAATGCACTTGCAATAATTTTTCCCATTGGCCGTAATGTAAAGAAAAACTTTTGGCTGTCCCTGTAATTAAACTATACATCCGATTTTCCTAAAATTTGAAATGGCTCGACAAAATTTTGCAACAATTATATCTTTAAAATTTCAGATCATTCGGAAGGCTCTAATACCATTAAAATCCACTTGCAATAATTTTTCCCTTTGGCCGTAATGTAAAGAAAAACTTTTGACTGTCCCTGTAATTAAACTATACGTCCGATTTTCCTAAAATTTGAAATGGCTCGACAAAATTTTGCAACAATTATATCTTTAAAATTTCAGATCATTCGGAAGGCTCTAATATCATTAAAATCCACTTGCAATAATTTTTCTCATTGGCCGTAATGTAAAAAAAAAATTTGACTGTCCCTGTAATTAAACTATACATCCGATTTTCATAAAATTTGAAATGGCACGACAACATTTTGCAACAATCACATATTTGAAATTTCAGACTATTCGGTTGGGTAGTTTTTGCTCTGTTACATGCGGACAGACGGACGGACAGACGGACAGACGGACTGACTGAACGACGACTATAGGTGCTACGTATTTATATAATTACGAACGCACCTAATAAGGGGTTACCATAGGGGAGACCCTGTTCTGTCGCCCAATACCGCCAAGTTTGTCGGCAACTTGGCGATATATCGCCCAATTTGGCGGCCAAAATGAGTCACCAAAAGTGTCGCCAACTTGGCAATATCTCTAATATTGCGCCAAATTCTCATAGAGTTCCATTCTAAACCTACTTGCTTATAGAAAATCAACCAATTGAAATATTTTAATGCAACAAAAACTAATATTAGCTTAAGGGATTATATTAAATTTTTCTTTGATGGCCTAAGTAGGAATTGACTTTAAAAACAAAATTTTTATATTACTTGTATTATTTAAACCTATCCCCAACAAACACAGAGCTATCGGCAAGCAATCGGCGGACTGCCGCTTGCCGATTCTGGAGGCAATGCCATGATATCGGTTCCAACATTTTTGTGATCCCCGGGCGATAGTCGGTCCGTTGACTGGCACTTAGTCGGATCGGTGCCAGCAAGATTGACAAGACTGCCGGCAGAATACTATGCCGAAAGCACACCGATAGCTAACCATACGAGTGCCGGCCGCAGCCCGAGATCAGCATAAATTGAAAATAAAAATTCTGTTTTGATGACACTATTTATGAGCCATCTTGGCATGTATGTTTGTTAGTATTTCAAAGGAACATATTTCGGCGCTAGAAGAGGCTGGGTTCGATCTGACGCCCTCGAGAACAGAGGGTAAACACATTAACCACTCGGCCACTGAGCCTTGTTGAGGAGAAGATTCTATGGGCTAGTAAGGGGAAGACATTTCGATAAGTGATGATTTGTCTTTGTAGGTAAATGGTAGATGATAAAATTGAATTTTTAATTGTTTTAAAGTGGTTTTTGTGATGGTCTTATGCGTGTGTAATTAAAAGTTAATTTAGCATTTAAAATAATGAAATAGATATTTTAGCGAATTAGTTAAAGCAGACGAATTGGTTTTTCTAATAAAATTGAGAATCATTAAATATTTAATGAAATAAATTATTTTTAGAGGTTTTGTTCAGTTAATAAAACTTTCTTATTAGTAATTATAATATAATTACATGCGTTGTGTTAATTTAAAAAACATATTTTTTAACATGGAAAAACTTATTTTAATAAACAATAAGTTGGAAATTAATAACTTTTAATTAGATTAAGAATGCATTTTATGTCATTTGATGATTTATTGTAGAATATATATTTTTAATGACAATGAAGCAATACTAATTCTTTTACTTACCAGCATTTTTTAATCTTAAAATGGAATAGAAATATTAATTTATCTTTTTTTTTTTTCGTTTAGTAAATAACTTTTTAGAAGGTGGAGATTTCTGTGTCTTTCTTTTAAATTTAAATGACAAAAAGGTGGGTAATGGGATAAATGATCTCTAAGAATATTTTTTAAAAAAATCGAAACTTAAAAGGGCTTAAAATGGGCAAAAAGCTTCTAAAAATGTTCTAAATTGCGATTTCTACGCAGTCCTAGGAAGTACTAAATAAATTTCAAAAGTAATGGTCGGAAATTGAAGGTGATAGTTCTTGCTCTAACTTAGGCTCCATTTCATGTGGGTGTCACAAGCACTTGGGAGTTGCAGGAGCAAAAACTGTTCTAAATTGCGGTTTTTTCTTTGTGATACTGAGGGTCTAACATTTTGAAATTTGGCATAGTAATTACTTAAAATATGCAAATGCTTCCTAAGAACCGTCGAAAGAAATTCTAAATTTAAAAGGATCAATTAAGCGAAAAGCGTTCTAAAAGAGTTTTAAATTACGATTTTTATGCAATCTTATGAAATACCTAACCGATTTAAAAAATAATGGTTGCAAATTGGTGGTGATAGAACCTGCTCAAATGTAAGCTATATTTTATGTCTATGCCACTACCACTAGAGTGTTGCAGGAGCAAAAAACGTCTTAAATTGCGATTAATGTGATACTGAAGAGCATAGAAACCTGAAAAATGGCATGGTAGTTACTTATAAAATAAAAATGCCTTCTAAGAACAACCGAAAACAAATTCCAATTTAAACGAGGTAAAACGAAGGGAAGGCGTGAAAAGAGTTAAAAAGAAGTCCTAAATTACGATTTCTATGAAATCTCAAAAAATAATGGACCGACTCCAAAATAATGGTTGCGAATCCATGTTGATAGTTTCTAATCCTACACAGGCTATACTTTATACCTGTTCCACTACTACCTCGGGTTGGCAGAAACAACAAACATTTTTAAAAAAGATTTAAAACCTTTTTAAATTACGTTTTGTATGAAATATTAGAATATACCAAACCGGTTTCAAAATTAATGTTTCAAATTAATGGTGAGAGTCCCTGCTTCAACATAGGCATTTTATGTTGGTGCCACTACCGACAGAGATATGGTAGACCTTTAGACAAGAAGCTTGGAATTCGACATGATAATTAATTTTAAGATGTAAATGCGTACTAAGAAGATGGTTTCTAAAAACTCCCAAACTTCGAATAAATACTGAAATGAGTGTATGAAATGAGCTTAAAAGCTTCAAAATTCTTTCTAAATTAACGTTTATTTAGAATTAGTTTTAGTTCTTCTTATTAATTTAAGTCTCATTTTCGCCTAATGCAGTGTAATCATGAAGTTTAGTCAAACTGTGGCTTAAATAATAATTTTTGAATTATTCCTAAAAGTATAATTTCTTCTAATAAAAATTAGACAAACAAATACCACTTGGCATATTTCAACTATCACACCAGCAAAGCCGCGTTTTGCTAGTTCACTATAAAGAGATATATCTACACCATATAAATAAAATCCTGATGAAACGATTTGATCAAACGATTGTTTAAACGACTGATTGCGTTTCTCAGCTATTACTCCTAAAATATGAAATCTTTTTTGTAGTGAAATTAACACAAATTATCCGAATTGATTCGCGGATTTCAAAAATGTTGTTATAATATTAAAATTTTAAAAAAATTTCGAGATATTATTTTTTTTTTTTTTTAGTTTTAATAACATTTTTCTAATGATGGCAACAAAACGACTCCATTTTTTCTGGAAAAAAGGGAGAAAAAGGGGAAACTATAGGGATTATTAGATTTCCTTTTTTTTCGTTATTTTCAGATTGAATTTGAAATTATCTTTTATTTCAATCAATAGTGAAGACGATATTGTGATTAAATTATGTTTTTCAAGGAAATTTGAATATATAATTCATTAAATATGAATAATAATATTAATATTAAATAAGCAATACTTTCTTATTTAGTTTAATTAAATTTTCATCATTTCAAGATATATTTTTTGCATATTTTAGAAAGGTTATTATTTTAAATTATTGCCAATCGTATAAACGTGCAAAGAATAATATTTCCTTACGATTTAAAAGTTAATTACGCAGCATTTAATGCATTAATATGCAGAAAATGTAGAAAATGCGGGAAATTACGTCATATTTAAAATGGCCAAGTAATAATTCTGCCAAACAGTTTAAATTAAAAAATTTGTTTACGAGACTTTCATTTCATATTTCGAGATGCATTTTTTAACAACGTTTGTCGTCAATTCTAAGGCAGTGCAAATAATAATACTTCCTTTCTAACAACAAAACTATTTTCACGTGAGTATTAAAAAGAGAAAGAAAACTTTAAAATGATAAATTCATCAATATGCGTTAAAAGCAGTAAATGGGAGTAATTACGCCATATTTAAAATGAACAAATAATAAGTTTGACAAACAGTTAAAAATTAAAAATATATCTATGTGAGATTTCAATTCCAAAAATATTGGTTTTTTTTTTAATTACTAGGGGGCTCGGCCCCCTACGAGCTACGCTCGCCAACCCCCGTCCAGACACCGCAGACTCTAAATGCACGCTAATGTGATCGGCTTTAAAAAGATTTCGAAAGATTGAATTATAATTTAAAAAACAGTGGCGATCTCCCTATAAACGGATTTCTATTCATTTCTCTTTGATTGGGGAAATTTTAACGCCAAATCCGCTGCGGTACTACTTGATTATCCCGTCGACTAATTTCGCCAAATTATACAAATTAACATAATTTTTATTTTAAATAACGAAAGAACAAATAAATTAGTACAACATTAATAAAAATACAAATAAAACGTCGAAATAAAAATAACTTGATGACGTAGACACGTGTAACAACATTTCAAAATAAGCTAATATAAAAGGAATTAAGTAAACAGAATCTTTGTCTCCCGGTATTTTTTAACAAAGCGAAAAGAAAGTTCTTTTAAATGAGACATTTTAAATTAATCATTTTTAATCTGACATAATTTTGACCAAACTATTCTAACTCTTTTTAATATTCACGTGAAAATACTTGTGTTAGAAATAAAATAATATTTGCGCTTTCCTAAGAAAAATAGTTGAAAAGTATCCTCTCAAAATATCAAATAAATGTCTAGCGCAATTTGTAAATTTAAACCGTTTTTCAATATTATTTTGTGTTCATTTTATGTAATAACTGTAATGTGACGTAAATATGACGTAACTTCTCCTATTTAAAACTTCTAACGCATGTTAATAAATTTATTGTTTTACAAATTCCTTTCTCTCTTAAAATTCACGTGTAACTATAGTTTTTATGACGTAATTTTTAATAAGTTCCTGCTTTTTGTACATAATTATTTAATTTTAATTCCAAATGTTTTTTTCTGTTTATAATAGTCACGTGTAAATAAATTTTTAATTTATTTACACGTATAAATATTTTTTTTGAAGCAAACATTATTGTTTCCGCTGTTTATACAGTTGGCAACAGTTTAAATTAATATCACTTTCTAAAATCTGTTAAAAATATCTCTAGAAATGCTGAAAATCTGAATTTAAAATAGAAATAAAACCTCAAAAAATGAGTCAAAATAAAAAACTTAATGCAATCTGCACTCCGGCAAATTCTAACGCATAAAATGATCTAAAAATGATTAAATTCCTATGAACAGTTTTTGCTCCTATAAAACTTTTTTAATGGAACGATTTTGTCCAATTTTAGCATTAAATATCTCTTAAGATAATTCTTCGATCTGAAAACAGTCTGCATCAGCGTGTTTATCAAACATTTCTGTATAATACTACCGATTTTCATGTTTTTGTATGCATTATTTTTCTTAATATTAACGAAGAAAGACCTCCGGTCACAAAAAATTCAAAACCGGCGGCGGCGGCGGTGACAGCGGTAGTTACTTTTTTTTAGAATAGAGAGATTATTATTATCAGTAATATTATTTTCATAACAACAAGATGAATTAAATTTCAATAAAAATAATAACGAGTTTGTACAAGTTCATGGAGGCTATACACTTTTAAATTAAATAAGGTATGTACCCGTGAATCTTAAAAGAGAAAAAAACTTTAAAATAAATAAATCATTCCATGAGAAATGCTTTTAATAGTGAAAATTACATCATATTTTAAAATGTCTTATTTAAAACAATTTTCATTCCGGAGAATTTTAATGTGACGTCACATGCTATAAAGGTTTATTAGCTAGCAAATTTATTTTATATTAGCAAACCCCGTGGCTTTTCTCGCGTAATAGATGAAATATGCCAAGTGATATTTGACTGTCTAATTTTTATTAGAAGAAATTATACTTTTAGGAATAATTCAAAAATTACAAATTAAGCCAGAGTTTGACAAAACATCATTATTACACTGCATTAGACAGAAATGAGACTTAAATTAATAAGAACTAAAACTAATTTTAATTAAATGATAATTTAGAAAGTATTTTGAAGCTTTTATGCTCATTTGATACGCTCATTTCAGTATTCATTTGAAGTTTTGAATCTTTTAGAATCCATCTTCTGAGTACGCCTTTACATCTAAAAATTAACCATCATTTCAAATTACAGGCTGTTTGTCTAACCGTCTACCACTTCTCTGGTGCTAGTAACACCAACATAAAATACCTATGTTGATTCAAGGACTGTCACCATTAATTTGCCAGCATTAATTTTGAGATAGGTTTGGAATTTCCTTATATTCCATAGAAAACGTAACTTAGAAAGATTTTAAAAGTTTTTTTAGGACGTTTAAATTACGACGTTGTTGCTCTTGCCAACCCCAGGCGGTAGTAGCATCGGCATAAAATACAGCCTGTACAGGATCAGAGACTGTCACTATTGATTCGCAACAATTACTTTTGTAATCGGTTTATTATTTCCTGTGATTGCATAGAAATCGTAATTTAGGACTTTTTTAGAACGGTTTTCGTTCCTTCCCTTCTCTTCACCCTTTTTAAAGTTCGAATTTATTTTCGACTGTTCTTAGAAAGCATTTATATTTTATAAGTAACTATCATGCCATATTTCCAGTTTATAGCCTCTTGAGTATCACAGAAAATCGCAATTTCGAACGTTTTTTGCTCCTGCAACCCTCTAATGGCAGTAGCACCAGCATAAAACATAGCTTGTCTTTAAGAAGGTTCTATCACCATCAATTTGCAATCATTATTTCTTAAATCGATTTGGTATTTAATAAGATTGCATAAAAATCGTAATTTAAAACGTTTTTAGAACGCTTTCCGCTCACTCCATTCTTTTAAATTTGGAATTTTCTTTCGACGCACAGGGGAGTATTTTTCCAATTTAGCCGGTCAAAAGTCAATTTTTCGAAACGCAGTTAAGGAAAGAAAAATGTACCTAACTTTGAAAATAAATAGATAGGGATTCGCCATACATTTATAAAATTTTCCATTGCGTGAGCAAATGAGTACCAGGGAAGGTAAATTTCAGATCATTCGGAAGGCTCTAATACCATTAAAATCCACTTGCAATAATTTTTCCCTTTGGCCGTAATGTAAAGAAAAACTTTTGACTGCCCTGTAATTAAACTATACGTCCGATTTTCCTAAAATTTGAAATGGCTCGACAAAATTTTGCAACAATTATATCTTTAAAATTTCAGATCATTCGGAAGGCTCTAATATCATTAAAATCCACTTGCAATAATTTTTCTCATTGGCCGTAATGTAAAAAAAAACTTTTGACTGTCCCTGTAATTAAACTATACATCCGATTTTCATAAAATTTGAAATGGCACGACAAAATTTTGCAACAATCACATATTTGAAATTTCAGACTATTCGGTTGGGTAGTTTTTGCTCTGTTACATGCGGACAGACGGACGGACAGACGGACAGACGGACGGACAGACGGACTGACTGAACGACGACCCTGTTCTGTCGCCCAATACCGCCAAGTTTGTCGGCAACTTGGCGATATATCGCCCAATTTGGCGGCCAAAATGAGTCACCAAAAGTGACGCCAACTTGGCGATATCTCTAATATTGCGCCAAATTCTCATAGAGTTCCATTCTAAACCTACTTGCTTATAGAAAATCAACCAATTGAAATATTTTAATGCAACAAAAACTAATATTAGCTTAAGGGATTATATTAAATTTTTCTTTGATGGCCTAAGTAGGAATTGACTTTAAAAACAAAATTTTTATATTACTTGTATTATTTAAACCTATCCCCAACAAACACAGAGCTATCGGCAAGCAATCGGCGGACTGCCGCTTGCCGATTCTGGAGGCAATGCCATGATATCGGTTCCAACATTTTTGTGATCCCCGGGCGATAGTCGGTCCGTTGACTGGCACTTAGTCGGATCGGTGCCAGCAAGATTGACAAGACTGCCGGCAGAATACTATGCCGAAAGCACACCGATAGCTAACCATACGAGTGCCGGCCGCAGCCCGAGATCAGCATAAATTGAAAATAAAAATTCTGTTTTGATGACACTATTTATGAGCCATCTTGGCATGTATGTTTGTTAGTATTTCAAAGGAACATATTTCGGCGTTAGAAGAGGCTGGGTTCGATCTGACGCCCTCGAGAACAGAGGGTAAACACATTAACCACTCGGCCACTGAGCCTTGTTGAGGAGAAGATTCTATGGGCTAGTAAGGGGAAGACATTTCGATAAGTGATGATTTGTCTTTGTAGGTAAATGGTAGATGATAAAATTGAATTTTTAATTGTTTTAAAGTGGTTTTTGTGATGGTCTTATGCGTGTGTAATTAAAAGTTTATTTAGCATTTAAAATAATGAAATAGATATTTTAGCGAATTAGTTAAAGCAGACGAATTGGTTTTTCTAATAAAATTGAGAATCATTAAATATTTAATGAAATAAATTATTTTTAGAGGTTTTGTTCAGTTAATAAAACTTTCTTATTAGTAATTATAATATAATTACATGCGTTGTGTTAATTTAAAAAACATATTTTTTAACATGGAAAAACTTATTTTAATAAACAATAAGTTGGAAATTAATAACTTTTAATTAGATTAAGAATGCATTTTATGTCATTTGATGATTTATTGTAGAATATATATTTTTAATGACAATGAAGCAATACTAATTCTTTTACTTACCAGCATTTTTTAATCTTAAAATGGAATAGAAATATTAATTTATCTTTTTTTTTTTTTTTTCGTTTAGTAAATAACTTTTTAGAAGGTGGAGATTTCTGTGTCTTTCTTTTAAATTTAAATGACAAAAAGGTGGGTAATGGGATAAATGATCTCTAAGAATATTTTTTAAAAAAATCGAAACTTAAAAGGGCTTAAAATGGGCAAAAAGCTTCTAAAAATGTTCTAAATTGCGATTTCTACGCAGTCCTAGGAAGTACTAAATAAATTTCAAAAGTAATGGTCGGAAATTGAAGGTGATAGTTCTTGCTCTAACTTAGGCTCGATTTCATGTGGGTGTCACAAGCACTTGGGAGTTGCAGGAGCAAAAACTGTTCTAAATTGCGGTTTTTTCTTTGTGATACTGAGGGTCTAACATTTTGAAATTTGGCATAGTAATTACTTAAAATATGCAAATGCTTCCTAAGAACCGTCGAAAGAAATTCTAAATTTAAAAGGATCAATTAAGCGAAAAGCGTTCTAAAAGAGTTTTAAATTGCGATTTTTATGCAATCTTATGAAATACCTAACCGATTTAAAAAATAATGGTTGCAAATTGGTGGTGATAGAACCTGCTCAAATGTAAGCTATATTTTATGTCTATGCCACTACCACTAGAGTGTTGCAGGAGCAAAAAACGTCTTAAATTGCGATTAATGTGATACTGAAGAGCATAGAAACCTGAAAAATGGCATGGTAGTTACTTATAAAATAAAAATGCCTTCTAAGAACAACCGAAAACAAATTCCAATTTAAACGAGGTAAAACGAAGGGAAGGCGATAAAAGAATTAAAAAAAAGTCCTAATTTACGATTTCTATGAAATCTCAAAAAATAATGGACCGACACCAAAATAATGGTTGCGAATCCATGTTGATAGTTTCTAATCCTACACAGGCTATACTTTATACCTGTTCCACTACTACCTCGGGTTGGCAGAAACAACAAACATTTTTAAAAAAGATTTAAAACCTTTTTAAATTACGTTTTGTATGAAATATTAGAATATACCAAACCGGTTTCAAAATTAATGTTTCAAATTAATGGTGAGAGTCCCTGCTTCAACATAGGCATTTTATGTTGGTGCCACTACCGACAGAGATATGGTAGACCTTTAGACAAGAAGCTTGGAATTCGACATGATAATTAATTTTAAGATGTAAATGCGTACTAAGAAGATGGTTTCTAAAAACTCCCAAACTTCGAATAAATACTGAAATGAGTGTATGAAATGAGCTTAAAAGCTTCAAAATTCTTTCTAAATTAACGTTTATTTAGAATTAGTTTTAGTTTTTCTTATTAATTTAAGTCTCATTTTCGCCTAATGCAGTGTAATCATGAAGTTTAGTCAAACTGTGGCTTAAATAATAATTTTTGAATTATTCCTAAAAGTATAATTTCTTCTAATAAAAATTAGACAAACAAATACCACTTGGCATATTTCAACTATCACACCAGCAAAGCCGCGTTTTGCTAGTTCACTATAAAGAGATATATCTACACCATATAAATAAAATCCTGATGAAACGATTTGATCAAACGATTGTTTAAACGACTGATTGCGTTTCTCAGCTATTACTCCTAAAATATGAAATCTTTTTTGTAGTGAAATTAACACAAATTATCCGAATTGATTCGCGGATTTCAAAAATGTTGTTATAATATTAAAATTTTAAAAAATTTTCGAGATATTATTTTTTTTTTTTTTTAGTTTTAATAACATTTTTCTAATGATGGCAACAAAACGACTCCATTTTTTCTGGAAAAAAGGGAGAAAAAGGGGAAACTATAGGGATTATTAGATTTCCTTTTTTTTCGTTATTTTCAGATTGAATTTGAAATTATCTTTTATTTCAATCAATAGTGAAGACGATATTGTGATTAAATTATGTTTTTCAAGGAAATTTGAATATATAATTCATTAAATATGAATAATAATATTAATATTAAATAAGCAATACTTTCTTATTTAGTTTAATTAAATTTTCATCATTTCAAGATATATTTTTTGCATATTTTAGAAAGGTTATTATTTTAAATTATTGCCAATCGTATAAACGTGCAAAGAATAATATTTCCTTACGATTTAAAAGTTAATTACGCAGCATTTAATGCATTAATATGCAGAAAATGTAGAAAATGCGGGAAATTACGTCATATTTAAAATGGCCAAGTAATAATTCTGCCAAACAGTTTAAATTAAAAAATTTGTTTACGAGACTTTCATTTCATATTTCGAGATGCATTTTTTAACAACGTTTGTCGTCAATTCTAAGGCAGTGCAAATAATAATACTTCCTTTCTAACAACAAAACTATTTTCACGTGAGTATTAAAAAGAGAAAGAAAACTTTAAAATGATAAATTCATCAATATGCGTTAAAAGCAGTAAATGGGAGTAATTACGCCATATTTAAAATGAACAAATAATAAGTTTGACAAACAGTTAAAAATTAAAAATATATCTATGTGAGATTTCAATTCCAAAAATATTGTTTTTTTTTTAATTACTAGGGGGCTCGGCCCCCTACGAGCTACGCTCGCCAACCCCCGTCCAGACACCGCAGACTCTAAATGCACGCTAATGTGATCGGCTTTAAAAAGATTTCGAAAGATTGAATTATAATTTAAAAAACAGTGGCGATCTCCCTATAAACGGATTTCTATTCATTTCTCTTTGATTGGGGAAATTTTAACGCCAAATCCGCTGCGGTACTACTTGATTATCCCGTCGACTAATTTCGCCAAATTATACAAATTAACATAATTTTTATTTTAAATAACGAAAGAACAAATAAATTAGTACAACATTAATAAAAATACAAATAAAACGTCGAAATAAAAATAACTTGATGACGTAGACACGTGTAACAACATTTCAAAATAAGCTAATATAAAAGGAATTAAGTAAACAGAATCTTTGTCTCCCGGTATTTTTTAACAAAGCGAAAAGAAAGTTCTTTTAAATGAGACATTTTAAATTAATCATTTTTAATCTGACATAATTTTGACCAAACTATTCTAACTCTTTTTAATATTCACGTGAAAATACTTGTGTTAGAAATAAAATAATATTTGCGCTTTCCTAAGAAAAATAGTTGAAAAGTATCCTCTCAAAATATCAAATAAATGTCTAGCGCAATTTGTAAATTTAAACCGTTTTTCAATATTATTTTGTGTTCATTTTATGTAATAACTGTAATGTGACGTAAATATGACGTAACTTCTCCTATTTAAAACTTCTAACGCATGTTAATAAATTTATTGTTTTACAAATTCCTTTCTCTCTTAAAATTCACGTGTAACTATAGTTTTTATGACGTAATTTTTAATAAGTTCCTGCTTTTTGTACATAATTATTTAATTTTAATTCCAAATGTTTTTTTCTGTTTATAATAGTCACGTGTAAATAAATTTTTAATTTATTTACACGTATAAATATTTTTTTTGAAGCAAACATTATTGTTTCCGCTGTTTATACAGTTGGCAACAGTTTAAATTAATATCACTTTCTAAAATCTGTTAAAAATATCTCTAGAAATGCTGAAAATCTGAATTTAAAATAGAAATAAAACCTCAAAAAATGAGTCAAAATAGAAAACTTAATGCAATCTGCACTCCGGCAAATTCTAACGCATAAAATGATCTAAAAATGATTAAATTCCTATGAACAGTTTTTGCTCCTATAAAACTTTTTTAATGGAACGATTTTGTCCAATTTTAGCATTAAATATCTCTTAAAATAATTCTTCGATCTGAAAACAGTCTGCATCAGCGTGTTTATCAAACATTTCTGTATAATACTACCGATTTTCATGTTTTTGTATGCATTATTTTTCTTAATATTAACGAAGAAAGACCTCCGGTCACAAAAAATTCAAAACCGGCGGCGGCGGCGGTGACAGCGGTAGTTACTTTTTTTTAGAATAGAGAGATTATTATTATCAGTAATATTATTTTCATAACAACAAGATGAATTAAATTTCAATAAAAATAATAACGAGTTTGTACAAGTTCATGGAGGCTATACACTTTTAAATTAAATAAGGTATGTACCCGTGAATCTTAAAAGAGAAAAAAACTTTAAAATAAATAAATCATTCCATGAGAAATGCTTTTAATAGTGAAAATTACATCATATTTTAAAATGTCTTATTTAAAACAATTTTCATTCCGGAGAATTTTAATGTGACGTCACATGCTATAAAGGTTTATTAGCTAGCAAATTTATTTTATATTAGCAAACCCCGTGGCTTTTCTCGCGTAATAGATGAAATATGCCAAGTGATATTTGACTGTCTAATTTTTATTAGAAGAAATTATACTTTTAGGAATAATTCAAAAATTACAAATTAAGCCAGAGTTTGACAAAACATCATTATTACACTGCATTAGACAGAAATGAGACTTAAATTAATAAGAACTAAAACTAATTTTAAATAAATGATAATTTAGAAAGTATTTTGAAGCTTTTATGCTCATTTGATACGCTCATTTCAGTATTCATTTGAAGTTTTGAATCTTTTAGAATCCATCTTCTGAGTACGCCTTTACATCTAAAAATTAACCATCATTTCAAATTACAAGCTGTTTGTCTAACCGTCTACCACTTCTCTGGTGGTAGTAACACCAACATAAAATACCTATGTTGATTCAAGGACTGTCACCATTAATTTGCCAGCATTAATTTTGAGATAGGTTTGGAATTTCCTTATATTCCATAGAAAACGTAACTTAGAAAGATTTTAAAAGTTTTTTTAGGACGTTTAAATTACGACGTTGTTGCTCTTGCCAACCCCAGGCGGTAGTAGCATCGGCATAAAATACAGCCTGTACAGGATCAGAGACTGTCACTATTGATTCGCAACAATTACTTTTGTAATCGGTTTATTATTTCCTGTGATTGCATAGAAATCGTAATTTAGGACTTTTTTAGAACGGTTTTCGTTCCTTCCCTTCTCTTCACCCTTTTTAAAGTTCGAATTTATTTTCGACTGTTCTTAGAAAGCATTTATATTTTATAAGTAACTATCATGCCATATTTCCAGTTTATAGCCTCTTGTGTATCACAGAAAATCGTTATTTCGAACGTTTTTTGCTCCTGCAACCCTTTAATGGCAGTAGCACCAGCATAAAACATAGCTTGTCTTTAAGAAGGTTCTATCACCATCAATTTGCAATCATTATTTCTTAAATCGATTTGGTATTTAATAAGATTGCATAAAAATCGTAATTTAAAACGTTTTTAGAACGCTTTCCGCTCACTCCATTCTTTTAAATTTGGAATTTTCTTTCGACGCACAGGGGAGTATTTTTCCAATTTAGCCGGTCAAAAGTCAATTTTTCGAAACGCAGTTAAGGAAAGAAAAATGTACCTAACTTTGAAAATAAATAGATAGGGATTCGCCATACATTTATAAAATTTTCCATTGCGTGAGCAAATGAGTACCAGGGAAGGTAAATTTCAGATCATTCGGAAGGCTCTAATACCATTAAAATCCACTTGCAATAATTTTTCCCTTTGGCCGTAATGTAAAGAAAAACTTTTGACTGCCCCTGTAATTAAACTATACGTCCGATTTTCCTAAAATTTGAAATGGCTCGACAAAATTTTGCAACAATTATATCTTTAAAATTTCAGATCATTCGGAAGGCTCTAATATCATTAAAATCCACTTGCAATAATTTTTCTCATTGGCCGTAATGTAAAAAAAAACTTTTGACTGTCCCTGTAATTAAACTATACATCCGATTTTCATAAAATTTGAAATGGCACGACAAAATTTTGCAACAATCACATATTTGAAATTTCAGACTATTCGGTTGGGTAGTTTTTGCTCTGTTACATGCGGACAGACGGACGGACAGACGGACGGACAGACGGACAGACGGACTGACTGAACGACGACTATAGGTGCTACGTATTTATATAATTACGAACGCACCTAATAAGGGGTTACCATAGGGGAGACCCTGTTCTGTCGCCCAATACCGCCAAGTTTGTCGGCAACTTGGCGATATATCGCCCAATTTGGCGGCCAAAATGAGTCACCAAAAGTGACGCCAACTTGGCGATATCTCTAATATTGCGCCAAATTCTCATAGAGTTCCATTCTAAACCTACTTGCTTATAGAAAATCAACCAATTGAAATATTTTAATGCAACAAAAACTAATATTAGCTTAAGGGATTATAATAAATTTTTCTTTGATGGCCTAAGTAGGAATTGACTTTAAAAACAAAATTTTTATATTACTTGTATTATTTAAACCTATCCCCAACAAACACAGAGCTATCGGCAAGCAATCGGCGGACTGCCGCTTGCCGATTCTGGAGGCAATGCCATGATATCGGTTCCAACATTTTTGTGATCCCCGGGCGATAGTCGGTCCGTTGACTGGCACTTAGTCGGATCGGTGCCAGCAAGATTGACAAGACTGCCGGCAGAATACTATGCCGAAAGCACACCGATAGCTAACCATACGAGTGCCGGCCGCAGCCCGAGATCAGCATAAATTGAAAATAAAAATTCTGTTTTGATGACACTATTTATGAGCCATCTTGGCATGTATGTTTGTTAGTATTTCAAAGGAACATATTTCGGCGCTAGAAGAGGCTGGGTTCGATCTGACGCCCTCGAGAACAGAGGGTAAACACATTAACCACTCGGCCACTGAGCCTTGTTGAGGAGAAGATTCTATGGGCTAGTAAGGGGAAGACATTTCGATAAGTGATGATTTGTCTTTGTAGGTAAATGGTAGATGATAAAATTGAATTTTTAATTGTTTTAAAGTGGTTTTTGTGATGGTCTTATGCGTGTGTAATTAAAAGTTAATTTAGTATTTAAAATAATGAAATAGATATTTTAGCGAATTAGTTAAAGCAGACGAATTGGTTTTTCTAATAAAATTGAGAATCATTAAATATTTAATGAAATAAATTATTTTTAGAGGTTTTGTTCAGTTAATAAAACTTTCTTATTAGTAATTATAATATAATTACATGCGTTGTGTTAATTTAAAAAACATATTTTTTAACATGGAAAAACTTATTTTAATAAACAATAAGTTGGAAATTAATAACTTTTAATTAGATTAAGAATGCATTTTATGTCATTTGATGATTTATTGTAGAATATATATTTTTAATGACAATGAAGCAATACTAATTCTTTTACTTACCAGCATTTTTTAATCTTAAAATGGAATAGAAATATTAATTTATCTTTTTTTTTTTTTTTCGTTTAGTAAATAACTTTTTAGAAGGTGGAGATTTCTGTGTCTTTCTTTTAAATTTAAATGACAAAAAGGTGGGTAATGGGATAAATGATCTCTAAGAATATTTTTTAAAAAAATCGAAACTTAAAAGGGCTTAAAATGGGCAAAAAGCTTCTAAAAATGTTCTAAATTGCGATTTCTACGCAGTCCTAGGAAGTACTAAATAAATTTCAAAAGTAATGGTCGGAAATTGAAGGTGATAGTTCTTGCTCTAACTTAGGCTCGATTTCATGTGGGTGTCACAAGCACTTGGGAGTTGCAGGAGCAAAAACTGTTCTAAATTGCGGTTTTTTCTTTGTGATACTGAGGGTCTAACATTTTGAAATTTGGCATAGTAATTACTTAAAATATGCAAATGCTTCCTAAGAACCGTCGAAAGAAATTCTAAATTTAAAAGGATCAATTAAGCGAAAAGCGTTCTAAAAGAGTTTTAAATTACGATTTTTATGCAATCTTATGAAATACCTAACCGATTTAAAAAATAATGGTTGCAAATTGGTGGTGATAGAACCTGCTCAAATGTAAGCTATATTTTATGTCTATGCCACTACCACTAGAGTGTTGCAGGAGCAAAAAACGTCTTAAATTGCGATTAATGTGATACTGAAGAGCATAGAAACCTGAAAAATGGCATGGTAGTTACTTATAAAATAAAAATGCCTTCTAAGAACAACCGAAAACAAATTCCAATTTAAACGAGGTAAAACGTAGGGAAGGCGTGAAAAGAGTTAAAAAGAAGTCCTAAATTACGATTTCTATGAAATCTCAAAAAATAATGGACCGACTCCAAAATAATGGTTGCGAATCCATGTTGATAGTTTCTAATCCTACACAGGCTATACTTTATACCTGTTCCACTACTACCTCGGGTTGGCAGAAACAACAAACATTTTTAAAAAAGATTTAAAACCTTTTTAAATTACGTTTTGTATGAAATATTAGAATATACCAAACCGGTTTTAAAAATTAATGTTTCAAATTAATGGTGAGAGTCCCTGCTTCAACATAGGCATTTTATGTTGGTGCCACTACCGACAGAGATATGGTAGACCTTTAGACAAGAAGCTTGGAATTCGACATGATAATTAATTTTAAGATGTAAATGCGTACTAAGAAGATGGTTTCTAAAAACTCCCAAACTTCGAATAAATACTGAAATGAGTGTATGAAATGAGCTTAAAAGCTTCAAAATTCTTTCTAAATTAACGTTTATTTAGAATTAGTTTTAGTTCTTCTTATTAATTTAAGTCTCATTTTCGCCTAATGCAGTGTAATCATGAAGTTTAGTCAAACTGTGGCTTAAATAATAATTTTTGAATTATTCCTAAAAGTATAATTTCTTCTAATAAAAATTAGACAAACAAATACCACTTGGCATATTTCAACTATCACACCAGCAAAGCCGCGTTTTGCTAGTTCACTATAAAGAGATATATCTACACCATATAAATAAAATCCTGATGAAACGATTTGATCAAACGATTGTTTAAACGACTGATTGCGTTTCTCAGCTATTACTCCTAAAATATGAAATCTTTTTTGTAGTGAAATTAACACAAATTATCCGAATTGATTCGCGGATTTCAAAAATGTTGTTATAATATTAAAATTTTAAAAAATTTTCGAGATATTATTTTTTTTTTTTTTTAGTTTTAATAACATTTTTCTAATGATGGCAACAAAACGACTCCATTTTTTCTGGAAAAAAGGGAGAAAAAGGGGAAACTATAGGGATTATTAGATTTCCTTTTTTTTCGTTATTTTCAGATTGAATTTGAAATTATCTTTTATTTCAATCAATAGTGAAGACGATATTGTGATTAAATTATGTTTTTCAAGGAAATTTGAATATATAATTCATTAAATATGAATAATAATATTAATATTAAATAAGCAATACTTTCTTATTTAGTTTAATTAAATTTTCATCATTTCAAGATATATTTTTTGCATATTTTAGAAAGGTTATTATTTTAAATTATTGCCAATCGTATAAACGTGCAAAGAATAATATTTCCTTACGATTTAAAAGTTAATTACGCAGCATTTAATGCATTAATATGCAGAAAATGTAGAAAATGCGGGAAATTACGTCATATTTAAAATGGCCAAGTAATAATTCTGCCAAACAGTTTAAATTAAAAAATTTGTTTACGAGACTTTCATTTCATATTTCGAGATGCATTTTTTAACAACGTTTGTCGTCAATTCTAAGGCAGTGCAAATAATAATACTTCCTTTCTAACAACAAAACTATTTTCACGTGAGTATTAAAAAGAGAAAGAAAACTTTAAAATGATAAATTCATCAATATGCGTTAAAAGCAGTAAATGGGAGTAATTACGCCATATTTAAAATGAACAAATAATAAGTTTGACAAACAGTTAAAAATTAAAAATATATCTATGTGAGATTTCAATTCCAAAAATATTGTTTTTTTTTTTAATTACTAGGGGGCTCGGCCCCCTACGAGCTACGCTCGCCAACCCCCGTCCAGACACCGCAGACTCTAAATGCACGCTAATGTGATCGGCTTTAAAAAGATTTCGAAAGATTGAATTATAATTTAAAAAACAGTGGCGATCTCCCTATAAACGGATTTCTATTCATTTCTCTTTGATTGGGGAAATTTTAACGCCAAATCCGCTGCGGTACTACTTGATTATCCCGTCGACTAATTTCGCCAAATTATACAAATTAACATAATTTTTATTTTAAATAACGAAAGAACAAATAAATTAGTACAACATTAATAAAAATACAAATAAAACGTCGAAATAAAAATAACTTGATGACGTAGACACGTGTAACAACATTTCAAAATAAGCTAATATAAAAGGAATTAAGTAAACAGAATCTTTGTCTCCCGGTATTTTTTAACAAAGCGAAAAGAAAGTTCTTTTAAATGAGACATTTTAAATTAATCATTTTTAATCTGACATAATTTTGACCAAACTATTCTAACTCTTTTTAATATTCACGTGAAAATACTTGTGTTAGAAATAAAATAATATTTGCACTTTCCTAAGAAAAATAGTTGAAAAGTATCCTCTCAAAATATCAAATAAATGTCTAGCGCAATTTGTAAATTTAAACCGTTTTTCAATATTATTTTGTGTTCATTTTATGTAATAACTGTAATGTGACGTAAATATGACGTAACTTCTCCTATTTAAAACTTCTAACGCATGTTAATAAATTTATTGTTTTACAAATTCCTTTCTCTCTTAAAATTCACGTGTAACTATAGTTTTTATGACGTAATTTTTAATAAGTTCCTGCTTTTTGTACATAATTATTTAATTTTAATTCCAAATGTTTTTTTCTGTTTATAATAGTCACGTGTAAATAAATTTTTAATTTATTTACACGTATAAATATTTTTTTTGAAGCAAACATTATTGTTTCCGCTGTTTATACAGTTGGCAACAGTTTAAATTAATATCACTTTCTAAAATCTGTTAAAAATATCTCTAGAAATGCTGAAAATCTGAATTTAAAATAGAAATAAAACCTCAAAAAATGAGTCAAAATAGAAAACTTAATGCAATCTGCACTCCGGCAAATTCTAACGCATAAAATGATCTAAAAATGATTAAATTCCTATGAACAGTTTTTGCTCCTATAAAACTTTTTTAATGGAACGATTTTGTCCAATTTTAGCATTAAATATCTCTTAAAATAATTCTTCGATCTGAAAACAGTCTGCATCAGCGTGTTTATCAAACATTTCTGTATAATACTACCGATTTTCATGTTTTTGTATGCATTATTTTTCTTAATATTAACGAAGAAAGACCTCCGGTCACAAAAAATTCAAAACCGGCGGCGGCGGCGGTGACAGCGGTAGTTACTTTTTTTTAGAATAGAGAGATTATTATTATCAGTAATATTATTTTCATAACAACAAGATGAATTAAATTTCAATAAAAATAATAACGAGTTTGTACAAGTTCATGGAGGCTATACACTTTTAAATTAAATAAGGTATGTACCCGTGAATCTTAAAAGAGAAAAAAACTTTAAAATAAATAAATCATTCCATGAGAAATGCTTTTAATAGTGAAAATTACATCATATTTTAAAATGTCTTATTTAAAACAATTTTCATTCCGGAGAATTTTAATGTGACGTCACATGCTATAAAGGTTTATTAGCTAGCAAATTTATTTTATATTAGCAAACCCCGTGGCTTTTCTCGCGTAATAGATGAAATATGCCAAGTGATATTTGACTGTCTAATTTTTATTAGAAGAAATTATACTTTTAGGAATAATTCAAAAATTACAAATTAAGCCAGAGTTTGACAAAACATCATTATTACACTGCATTAGACAGAAATGAGACTTAAATTAATAAGAACTAAAACTAATTTTAATTAAATGATAATTTAGAAAGTATTTTGAAGCTTTTATGCTCATTTGATACGCTCATTTCAGTATTCATTTGAAGTTTTGAATCTTTTAGAATCCATCTTCTGAGTACGCCTTTACATCTAAAAATTAACCATCATTTCAAATTACAAGCTGTTTGTCTAACCGTCTACCACTTCTCTGGTGGTAGTAACACCAACATAAAATACCTATGTTGATTCAAGGACTGTCACCATTAATTTGCCAGCATTAATTTTGAGATAGGTTTGGAATTTCCTTATATTCCATAGAAAACGTAACTTAGAAAGATTTTAAAAGTTTTTTTAGGACGTTTAAATTACTACGTTGTTGCTCTTGCCAACCCCAGGCGGTAGTAGCATCGGCATAAAATACAGCCTGTACAGGATCAGAGACTGTCACTATTGATTCGCAACAATTACTTTTGTAATCGGTTTATTATTTCCTGTGATTGCATAGAAATCGTAATTTAGGACTTTTTTAGAACGGTTTTCGTTCCTTCCCTTCTCTTCACCCTTTTTAAAGTTCGAATTTATTTTCGACTGTTCTTAGAGTGCATTTATATTTTATAAGTAACTATCATGCCATATTTCCAGTTTATAGCCTCTTGAGTATCACAGAAAATCGCAATTTCGAACGTTTTTTGCTCCTGCAACCCTCTAATGGCAGTAGCACCAGCATAAAACATAGCTTGTCTTTAAGAAGGTTCTATCACCATCAATTTGCAATCATTATTTCTTAAATCGATTTGGTATTTAATAAGATTGCATAAAAATCGTAATTTAAAACGTTTTTAGAACGCTTTCCGCTCACTCCATTCTTTTAAATTTGGAATTTTCTTTCGACGCACAGGGGAGTATTTTTCCAATTTAGCCGGTCAAAAGTCAATTTTTCGAAACGCAGTTAAGGAAAGAAAAATGTACCTAACTTTGAAAATAAATAGATAGGGATTCGCCATACATTTATAAAATTTTCCATTGCGTGAGCAAATGAGTACCAGGGAAGGTAAAAATTTCTTGTAGCAGTAAGTTTTTTATTTATACTTTAAGGTTCGATTTTGTGCCTGTTTATTTCAGTGTGATTGTTTCTCCTTAAACTTTTGCTTATAACATATCGTTATGTATTGTGAAAGCCCATATATGTACGTTCATACACTCATGTAATTAAGGTCACAAACATAAAATCTGTGAAAACTGATGAACTATTCAATGTGCTGCCACGAAATTTGGCACAGAGGTGTATTACAATGGTAGAAAGAATACAGCAACATAACAATATGGAAAAGATTTTAATTGTGAATTAAGAAACAGGGTACATCAAAAAGTGTTAAATCATGAATCAGAGATAAAGCATTTATCTCGGGAAAAGTCTGTCTAATATGGAGTGTGACCACCGTGTACTGCTGTACAAGCCTCACAACGAGCTCTCATGCTGTTTATGAGGGTGTAAATAAATGTGTGTAGCAACAAAGCCCATTCTACCAAAAGCGCGGCTTTTAAGTCCTGGTGGGTCCTGGGAGGGGAGTTACGCTGTACAGTGGCTCTTCCCAGACCATCCCAAACATGATCAATAGGATTGAGGTCGGGAGACCGCAAGAGCCAATTCATATGGCGAATATTCTCTTCTTCAAGAAAATCGTCAACAATGTGAGATCTGCGTGCCTTCGCATTATCAACTATAAACATCAAGTTCTGGCCTACATAACCACGAAACAACCTCACATAGGCTTCAAGGAACGCCTCCCTATAGCGATTTGCGTTGACAGTAACCGCATCGAAGCCGTGCAGTGGTGTACGACTCCCCAACATTATGCTGCCCCAGACAAGGATTCCTTTGCCTCCAAATCTGTCGATTTCTTTTAGGTAGGAGGCATGATAGCGAACTCCAATTTCTCCCTGGATGAAGATTCGACGAGAATCACTCTGCGTGGTGAATCTCGAATCATCACTAAAAAGAAAACGCCCCCATTCTTGTTGTGGCCGAGACTGATGTCTTCAGCTCCGCAACAACCGGGATCTCCTGTTGGATGCAGTGAAAGGGACACACAAGATTGGACTCCGGGCTTTAGGGATGAGGTCCTTGAGCCTATGTGAGGTTATTCTGGGGTTCTGTAGGCCCGAACTTCATGTTTATGGACGATAATGCGAAGCCACACAGAGCTCACATTGTTGATGATTTTCTTGAAGCAGAGAATATTCCCCATATGAATTAACCCTCACGGTCTCCGGACATCAATCCTATTGAACATATTTGGGATGGTCTGGGAAGAGCCATTGTACAGCGTAACTCCCTTCCCAGGACTTAAAAGCCGCGGTTTCGGTAGAATGGGCTTTGTTGCCACACACATTTATTTACACCCTCATAAACAGCATGAGAGCTCGTTGTGAGGCTTGTACAGCAGTACACGGTGGTCACACTCCATATTAGACAGACTTTTCCCGAGATAAATGCTTTATCTCTGATTCATGATTTAACACTTTTTGATGTACCCTGTTTCTTAATTCACAATTAAAATCTTTTCCATATTGTTATGTTGCTATATTCTTTCTCCCATTATAATATACCTCTGTACCAAATTTCGTAACAACACAGTGTATAGTTCATCAGTTTTCACAGATTTTATATTTGTGACCTTAATTTTAAACATGAGTGTATTTCCCATGATTATATTTATTTTTGTTTATTTAACAGATATGATAAAGCGACATGAAATATACCATTTAATTTTGAAATTTTTGTTGTTAATTTCAATATTCTACAAAATATTTGTTATACATCACGGTGAGTCCGGATGATTTTTTTGCACTAAATGAGAGTTCAAGATATGTAGTTAATAATATTTTAAACTGTAGCTGCTAATAACTGCTAATTTAGAAGAATTCTATTCAAACACAGAACTGTATGTTTTTTAGGTAGATTTCGTATGAAATACTACCTATTGGGATCGTTCCTATGTTGGAATTTCTGAAAAAATTTTGCAGATCTACACCGATCATGACCCCTAGAACCCAAAACTACCCTCAGTAAAACACTTTATATCTATCTATCTATCTATCTATCTATCTATCTATCTATCTATGTATATCACTTTCTTATGGACACGATAACTTTCGTAATTCTGCACCAATCTCTTCCAAACTGATACAAAAAATCAAAGGGCATAAAATCTCGGTCAAGTTCGTTAATGGGCAAAATCGGACCACGGGGATGGAAATAGGGAGGAGTTTTGTGAAAACCGAAAACACCCCCATAACTTCTTAATTTTTGTACATATCAAATCAATTTAAAGTTTTTATTACTTCTAAAAATAGGGCCAAAATTTTATGTATCACAGATTTTTGATAACGTTAAAAATGGGCTCAAGGGGCGCAAAAAATAGGGTTTTTGGGAGAAAAAAAAACATAACTTCGTCAATTCTCAAGATATCAATTCCAATTAATTTTATTATAAATCTCCTTAATATTATCTACAACTTTTATATTCACAAGTTTTTGATAGGACCAATTCGTACTGCAAAAAAAATTAAAAACGAAAACAAAAAGGGGGTTTGAAGAAGTAAAAAATACATAACTCCGTCAATTCAAAAGATATAAAATCCCCATGAATTTATCATATATCTTCTTAATGTTGTCTACGACATCTATATAGACAAGTTTTGAATAGGACCAATTCTTACAGCAAAAATAAATAAAAAATACATAGCGGTTGAAGAAAAAAATCATGTAAGTATGTAAGTATTCAAATCCAAATTGCGTATTTTCTGACTCATTTTTACAATTCATTTTTGCTCTCAAAGGCTTCCAATTGGTACGTTTTCTTACTCAGAAACTATATAATGTACCGTAATGGTCGATTTTTTGATAGAGGCTGAGTATATTTTTAAAAATGCTGCTAAAGTGGGCATTTTGAACCGAATTTCCCGAAGCGGATTGTGTTGGAAAAATCATTGCATGAAGGATGCACTCAAATCCAAACTGCTTATTTTCTGACTCATTTTTAAATTCATTTTTGCTCTCAAACGCATTTAATTGGTAGCTTCGCTTATTCAGAAACTATATAATGTACCGCAATGATCGATTTTTTGATAGAGGCAGAATATATTTCAAAAAATGATGTCAAAGTGGGCATTTTGAACGGAATTTCCCGAAGCAATTGTGTTATCACTTTCTTCTGGACCCGATAACTTCCGCAATTTTGCACAAATCTCTTTCAAACTGATACATAAAATCAAGGGACATAAAATCTCGGTCAAGTTCGTTAATGGGCAAAAGCGGACAAAGGGGATGGAAATAGGGAGGGGTTTTGTGAAAACCGAAAAAACCACATAACTTCTTAATTTTTGTACACATCAAATCAGTTTAAAGTTTTTATTACTTCTAAAAATAGCGCCAAAAATTCATGCATCACAGAATTTTGATAAAATTTAAAATAGGCTCAAGGGGCGCAAAAAATAGGGTTTTTGGGAGAAAAAAATTCCTTACTTCGTCAATTCTCAAGATATCAAATCCAATAATTTTATTATGCATCTCCTTAATATTATCTACAACTTTTATAGTCACAAGTTTTTGATAGGACCAATTCGTAACGCAAAAAAAAAAAAAAAAAAAAAATTAAAAACGAAAACGAAAACAAACTAGTCGGATGTACCAATCCCAAAACTTTCTTCTATCTCATACATGTTAATACTTCAAAATTCGCTATCACACTGCCAAAATTAAATGGCAATCTATACATCTCATGAGGATTCTATCGATATGAAATTCCGTGCATTAGTTCTTGAGATATGACTATCGCTGAAATCATCTAAATTCAGCAAAATGCTGCCTAGCAGCGCCACCTATTGTGTGATTTATACCAAATCCTAATCAGCAACAATTTATGTCAACGTCTGACTGAATCTGAAGTTTGGAGAAAATCCATACATTAGTTTTTGAGATAGAGCAATAGCGAAAATCGTGAAAATTTCTGCATAGCAGCGCCACCTATTGGGTGATTAACACCAAAACCTAATTAACAACAACTTGTGTCAACATACAACTAAATCTGAAGTTAGATGAAAATTGGTCCATTAGTTCTATTGATAGAGCTATTGAGGCAATCGTGGAAACGGCAGCAGAGAAGCGCCACCTGTTAGGCGATTTACACCAACACCTAATCAGTAGCAAGTCATATCAAGGACTAACTTAATCTGAAGTTTGATGAAAATCCGTGCGTTAGTTCTTAAGATAGAGCTATTGGGGAAATCGTGTAAATCCTGCAAAATTCATCATAACAGCGCCACCTATTGGGCGATTTACACCAAAACGTAATCATCATCAATTCATATCAAGGACTAACTAAATCTGAAGTTTGATCAAAATCCGTGCATTAGTTCTTGAGATAAAGCTATTGCGAAAATCGTGAAAAATGCAGCATAGCAGTGCCACCTGTTGAGCGATTTACACCAAAAACTAATCAGCATCAATTTGTATCGGGGACTCACTGAATATAAATTTTTATTAAATTCCGTGCATTAGTTCTTGCGATAGAGCGCCCACAAAATTTGTGTCACATACACACAGACAGACAGACAGACTCACAGAGTCACAGACAGACATTTTGTAAAAACATGTTTTTTGGAATCTCTGACCCCTAAAACGAGTAAATCCGTCGAAAACCGGAATTCGAAAATTTTCATGAATCCAATACTTTCTTCTTGTAAAGATAGAAGAAAGTAAAAATACATAGCGGTTGAAGAAAAAAATCATCTTATTAAGGGTGCATTCAAATCCAAACTGTCTATTTTCTTACTCATTTTTACTTTCTTCTATCTTTACAAGAAGAAAGTATTGGATTCATGAAAATTTTCGAATTCCGGTTTTCGACGGATTTACACATTTTAGGGGTCAGAGATTCCAAAAAACATGTTTTTACAAAATGTCTGTCTGTGACTCTGTGAGTCTGTCTGTCTGTCTGTCTGTCTGTCTGTGTGTATGTGACACAAATTTTGTGGGCGCTCTATCTCAAGAACTAATGCACGGAATTTAATAAAAATTGATATTCAGTTAGTGCCTAATACAAATTGATGCTGATTAGTTTTTGGTGTAATTCGCTCAGCAGGTGGCGCTGCAATGCTGCATTTTTCACGATTTTCGCAATAGCTCTATCTCAAGAACTCATGCACGGATTTTGATCAAACTTCAGATTTAGTTAGTCCTTGATATGAATTGATGATGATTACGTTTTGGTGTAAATCACCCAATAGGTGGCGCTGTTATGATGAATTTTGCAGGATTTACACGATTTCCCCAATAGCTCTATCTTAAGAACTAACGCACGGATTTTCATCAAACTTCAGATTAAGTTAGTCCTTGATATGACTTGCTACTGATTAGGTGTTGGTGTAAATCGCCCAACAGGTGGCGCTTCTCTGCTGCCTTTTCCACGATTGTCTCAATAGCTCTATCAATAGAACTAATGGACCAATTTTCATCTAACTTTAGATTTAGTTGTATGTTGACACAAGTTGTTTTTAATTAGGTTTTGGTGTTAATCACTCAATAGGTGGCGCTGCTATGCAGAAATTTTCACGATTTTCGCTATTGCTCTATCTCAAAAACTAATGTACGGATTTTCTCTAAACTTCAGATTCAGTCAGACGTTGACATAAATTGTTGCTGATTAGGATTTGGTGTAAATCACCCAATAGGTGGCGCTGCTAGGCAGCATTTTGCTGAATTTAGACGATTTCAGCGATAGTCATATCTCAAGAACTAATGCACGGAATTTCATATCGTTAGAATCCTCATGAGATGCATAGATTGCCATTTAATTTTGGCAGTGTGATAGCGAATTTTGAAGTATTAACATGTATGAGATAGAAGAAAGTTTTGGGATTGGTACATCCGACTAGTTAAAAAATATTTTTGCTCTCAAACGCATCCAATTGCTAGATTCTCTTATTCAGAAACTATATAATGTACAGTAGTGATCGATTTTTTGATAGATGCAGAATATATTTCAAAAAATGATGTCAAAGTCGGCATTTTGAACAGAATTTCCCGAAGCGATTGTGTTAAAAACGATTAATATTGCCCTACTCAGAAAATAATTGTTTATTAATCAAGTTTTAATTAATTGAAAGGAAAATAAAAACATAGGTCGCTTATAAATCTTTTCAAAAATCACGTCAGCATGTTTCATATTTTTTTTTATTATTATTAAAAATGAATCTGAGTGCCAGAAAATTTCGAGTTGTTGAGTATCGAAAAATATTTTTTTTAATATCGCCTTAACATGATTCTGATAAAACCAGCTATTTTAAAAAAGGAAATAAAAACTCGTCAAAAGCAGACAGATAAAACTGTTAAAGGGGATTTATATCTAATAATGATTTAGTTTTTGTTGGTGAAATTAGTATACTTAACTTCGAAATCTACCTCTGCCTGTAGGCCGGGCCGGCAGGAATTTTTTGTAAATGTCAGTGTTTTCATTTCCCTTTCAATTCGAAATGTATTCTACGATAGATAAATTGCAATTGTTGTCAAAATGTACCATCTTACGACATATAAAAGTTCCAATTTGCATATATGACCAATATTTTTTTTAAATACCGTTGTTTACTAATATAATTTTTTATGTTATACAAGAATATCATTTGGCAAAATCCAATGCCTTCATTGCCTAGATTCTGTCGACACATGAGAATTAAGTTTGTAAACGAGTCTGTATATATCACTAAGGAAGAAATCTCGTACATTGGGCATGAACGCAGGACAATAGAAGTTACAAAAATAACCTTAAAAGGAAATGCCTAAGATGTAAAGCACACCATGCTATAAACCATGGTTGATGGTAAAATTTGCAATGCCGCATCTGAAACAAAATCAACAATGCATTGATTCATCTGTGGAGCTACTTCAAAAGACTAACAATTTTGGCATAAGTAAGGAGGTTAGAGAGGGATCACTGAAGTTTAGATTGCCCATACTCCATGTAAGCATACATGGGCCAGAATATTGTACAAAGCATTTTTTCTTTCATTTACAGGAGGTACACACAGAAAAGAAAATATTTGGTTGCGGTACTGTCAATGATCGATTATTGCTGGAAGTCCATTTTCAGTTGTGGTATGCGTTTTTAAATTCAACTAAATTGTTACATATTACTTGGAGTGTATAAATTCTATAGATGTATACAGGGCTGCACAAAAGAATTCGTATACATTTTCGTTTATTGACGCTGACAGGGAATTTTCAGCAGTGTTATGTGTTTCTTAATATTAGTATTCTATGCAACATGTATATGTATACATACATATGTATGTATACATATATATATATAGAACATAAACAGAGTTTCACAAAATAATTTGAATGCTTTTTGACAATGGACTATAATTGCAGAAATTGGATTTTTAAATATGTTAATGCTTTTTCCAAATTGTTTATATACATATATATATATATACTAGGGGGCTCTGCCCCCTCCAAGCTATGCTTGCCAACCCCCGTTCAGATACCGCAGAATCTAAAAGCACGCTAATTTGATCGGTTTTAAAAAAATTAGAGAAGATTGAATTATAATGAAAAAATCTATAGAGATCTCCCTGTAAATGGGTTTCCATTCATTTCCCTTTGATTGCGAAAGTTTAAGGCCGAATCAGTTGCTGTTAAGACATCCAATGGTCATTTTCGTGTTTGATTAAAGAAGATCAGTTAAACATTTGAAAAGAAGCTAAAATAAAATGAATTAAGTAAACAGAGTCTTTGTCTTCCGGTGTTTTTTAACAGCGTTATAAAATGATTGACATAAGCTTTAACCCTTTCAAGGGCAGTGGTTCATATTTGAACCACTTAATTTTAATTATTAAATGCCACATTGGCACCAAAATATTGGAATGAAAATTTTCCTTTTATTAAGTAAGTGAACAAAAGCATTTCCGTATTTCGAAATTTGTTTGTAAATTCTTGTGCCATTCACTGATTTCAACATTTTACGAATAGAAGTACCTTGCCCCTGAAAGGGTTAAATGCATATTAATGTATTTATTATTTTAAAGTTTCCTTTCTCTTTTTTTTTCACGTGTTTGTATTAAATAATGCAACAAATCATGACATTTAATTTCAAATTCAAAGTAATCTTTTAACTGTACTACTAAGTTATCCTGTCGACCAATTTCGCCAAATTATATAAATCGCCAAACCACTCACTAAATTATACAAATTGACGCAATTTTTATTTTAAATAACGAAAGAACAAATGAATTGCATTCACGTGTAAATACAATTTTCAAGACATAATTTTCAATATTTTCCTGCTTTTAACACGTATTCATTTAATAGTAATTTTAAAGTTTTTTTCTGGATTTAATAGTCACGTGTAAATAAATTTGTAATCGTTAGAAAATATTATTCTTTGCGCTGTTTTTAGAATTGAAAACAATCTCTATAATAGGGATAAGTGAAGATATCATAGCCTATCTCAGAAAGTGGTACAAAGAGAGAATCACCGAAGATTGGTTGGCAAGTGGATACATTGCAGACTTTCCCCATCTCACAAAGAGGAGTTGGAACTACAGGAATCTGAAGCTCTCCCGGAGGGCAGAGGTGCTCTACTAGCTAGGCTACAGACCCGCTCGTTGCCTACCATGGCACAACTTCACCGTTTTGGCCTATGGAATTCATCCCTCTACGCAGAGTGTCAAGTCCCGGAAACCACCGATCATTATCTTCTGGAATGCCGAAAGTTTCGCACAGAGCGAGCCCAACTCTATAAGCGATTAGATCTGTCTACTGATAGTGTGACTTTCCATAATATATGTGACCTGGCTGTGGCGGGCAAATCTGCCTCCAGCACCTTGTTTCCTTTCTACTGAGAACCAACAGATTCTGATGTAAGGGGAGTTCATCCTGGAATTTAATCCCAATAAAAGCAAATTCTCATCTGTGGATGTAAAGTCAACTGAAAGAACTATTTATAGAGAACTGTATTAGCAATTTTGGATCATTAGAGGTACAAAGCCGCAAGTGAAACGAAGCTAAAAACCTCATAATCGAGCGTAGGCTCCGATAATAAATAAATAAATAAATAAGGATAAGTGGCCAAATATTATTCTACTAGAAAGATAGCCCGTCAAAAATGACGAAAAATGAGATAGAAAGATATATAAACCTTTAAGACCTGAAGAGTTTTGGTAGAAATTAAAAGTCTTGGCTTTTAACCCAAATTAATAAGATCATATTTAATTGAAAAAAGATATTTAAAATTTTTTTCGATCTCAGGTGACGTCAAGGGAGGATCCACACAATTGTTTGGTGCAGGCTCTACTTTAATGCCAGAAACAGAGGAAAATGTTTTTCCTTTTGCTTTAGGATCACCTACACAGTTGTGAAGGTCAGGTCTTAAAGGGATAAAAGACATGTGCAAGAATATGAGTTTTCCTCATTTGTTCTGCAGTAGTAGATGAAAAAAACACAATTTAAAAACAAAATGAATTTATGAAAAACTATGTAATAATGAATACAGAAGAAATGAAATTAAAATTTGTTCACAAAACTTCAGGATATACGATGTTTTTTGTAAAAACTCTTTCATTATTTAAAAGCCGACCTTCCTCTTCAGTATCTTCTACATAAATTTTTAACTGCTCTTCCTCTTTACATCTTGAAATACTTACATATAGTTGTTCATGAGAAAAAACCGGTTCTTTTAAATACAGTCCAACTGTAAAAAATGTTTGTCCTTGTGAATTATTTATCGTCATTGCAAATGACAGTATAACTGGAAATTGGCGACGTTTAAGAATGAAAGGTAGAGAAGTTTCACATGGTGTCAAATCAATTCTTGGTATGTGAACTCTATCATTTTGATTTGTTCCGGTTAAAATGAAAGCATCAATAAAATGGTTTCGGAGAGAGTGCACAATTAATCTGGTTCCATTGCATAATCCTTTTCTTGGATTCATGTTTCTGAGAAGCATGATGATACTTCCTTTTTTCAGAGTAAGCTTATGAGGAGGCATCCCAGATGGAGTTTGTTCATGCAAGAACTCAGGTGAATAATTATTAACATTTTCTTGGTTGTCAGGCACAACTGAATCTGCACTATAGTAAGTTCTTCCATCTTCAGACAGCAAATTCAAAATTTTGTTATTTAATGATAATGCATATTTGTTTTTTGTTGTCAAAATTACTTTTTGTTCAAGTTGTTCAAAATCAGTATAGTTTATATGATCTCAATATACACTTCTGTTAATTGAATCTTTGCAAACCATTGATGGTGGAATTTCTATTGTACCTGCAGGTAAATTTGATATATCGGGTGTTTTTCCTTCACCAATTTTAAGCTGCCACTCATTAAAGGAATTTTGCTTATCAGATCTCATATTTTCAGATAGTCTAAGTTGTATAAATTCTTGTCAAAGTGGGCTTGATTTCAAGCATGTTTCAACTAGTATTAAAAAATGCTCTGACGAGCAGCAAAAAAGGCTAATATGATTTTAAGTATGAAAAAGGGTTTGACAAGTGCTTCTAATTGAGCATGAAAAAGGACAAGGGGTCCCTTCTTGGCTGCAGCTCACTGTCAATGCCAACTCTGAAAAAATAATATTTGCGCTTTTTCCATATAAAATAAATTCGCGGTACTTTAGTAAAACTTTCCGTCGTGCTTTACATGTTAACTGCACTGTTGCAGTGTTGTACTGCGCATGCGTCTGCAATGCAACTTTGTACAGTGCACTGTGTACCATTATTTCTCTATAAATTATACTACACTGTACATTCCTATTATGCTTTTGATTTTTGAACATCAGCGCACACTCGCACTGTGCTTTTGTACTTTCGTATTAAAGGTGTATGCGTCTAATGTTCCTTTATAATTTACATGCATTGCTGTACTGCATAGTACATTGTACAAGCATAGCCACTTGCATATAATTTCAACAATCAATGAATGCATTATACTGTTATGCGTGCACATGTGGAATTGTTCCTGTGCAGAGTGCTGCAACAGTCTGCACTGCCCTACAAATCATTTTTCTGTACAGTTTTAAACTGCGGGCGTGCTTGGTGGTCCTGCATGAGTGTGATACGCTGCATGAACTATGTTTTGGTACTATGTCGCCTTACATTCATGTTTAATCAGGCTGCGTCTTTACTGGCTGTGTCTTTATACTACACATTTTTATCGTAACTGTGGCTGATTTTTTTTTTTTTTTTTTTTTTTTTTTTTATGAAAAAAAGTTTTAGTTAAAAAACGTTAGTTTTTGTGGCATTAAAATATCTCAATTTGTTGATTCTCTCTGAACAAGTAAACCCTATTGGTTTATAATGGAAGTCTATAGGAATTTGGCGATATATCGCCAAGTTGGTGACACACTTGGCGGTATTTGGTGGCAGAACACAGCCCCGCCTATGGTTACCCGCCCGCCCCCCCTTATAGGTATGGTGATGCATTAAATGCTGCTCTATAACCAATGAGATGCGTTTCGTTCGAGCGTTGCCATTAAATAATTAACAAATAATCGCGATTTCTGTGACACATACGATAGCGTAATATATACATATATAGATTATCGTGGAAATCGAAGGTTTAGGCCACATCGTATTGTTTAGCTAGACCGGTTATACTAACATTGTTCTCATGTTTTGCTACAATTTCTTTTATTGAACAGTAATTCGATTAAGCTTCTTACTACTGCTATCACTAAGCACTTTGCCATTCTTAGAAGCCATAATGAGAGCTACAATTAGCGCCAACCTGAGTAAAAGTAAAACAAAAAGTTAATTTTTTTATAGTAATAAATGTACACAAAGCACTCCGATATGCACACCTTCTTCCAAACTTGACTAATAACAAGAGTTATGTGAGTGTTGCCAACTGAACTATTCGGATGCTATGGTCGTTAACCGAGATATCGCACGCCAACCGAGTCAAATTTTGATCACCGAAGTTGGACATAAACCGAACTGGTCGTGGTCATAAACAGAAGCGGTCGTGAACCGAGGTTCCACTTATATTTTGACCTATAAGTTTGCAAATATGGCATTATTTATGTATTCAATGGCGATAATCATTAAGGATCTTGGCGATTTTGGCGATGAAACTCACCGATTTTAAAGTAACGTTCCGAAGTGTACTTGAATCGCCACAGATGTCATATACGCATCACGTTGGCTGGATTTTCTTCTGACGCCAATGTCATATACGCACCGGGGTATTTAAGTTTTGTTATTTTGCTTGATATGGTAACCCGGATATTGTTGTTTATTCATTAATAAATTTTTTATTTACTTTTATTTTATTTTCTAAAATTATATAAATTGTTTTGTTCTATTGTTATTAATTAATTTTTTTTTAATTTATTGTTAACCCTTTTTAAAAATATATATGTAACTGGTATTTAAAAACGAGATTTTCGCCAAATTGGCGTCAGAAAAAATATCGTGCCAACGTGGTGCGTATATGACATCTGTACCATACTTGGTGCAACTTGATTATCCTGTCGACCAAAAAATTATCGTCAAACTATAAAATTAAATGACAATAATAGATGATAGTAAATGTTACATTCATTTGACATTAAACACGATACACGTGTTTGTTACGTCATCAAGTGATTTTTAATTCAAGTTTTGGCACAGGTGTCATATACGCCCCATATTGGCGCGATTTTTTTGACGTCAATGTAATATACGCACCGATTACTTAACTGGCGCCAAAGTGTCGTTATTTTGCTTGATATGGTAACCCGGGTATATATGATACATTAACGAGATTGGCACACATGTCATATACGCCCCATATTGGTGCAATTTGTTTCTGACGCCAATGTCATATACGTAACAGGTACTCAACTGACGCCAAAGTGTCGTTATTTTGCTTGATATGGTAACCCGGATATTGTTGTTTATGCTGTTGATGTTTTCGCAAATTGGCGTCAGAAAAAAACGCGCCAATATGGGGCGTATATGACATCTGTGCCCCGAGGTTTTCGCCAAATTGGTGTCGGAAAAAATTGCGCCAATATGGAGCGTATATGACAACTGTGCCCAAGTTTTTATTAGTATTTTTATTAATGTTTTACTAATTTATTTATTCAGTCAGTTTGTATCATTTGGCGAATAGTTTGGCGAAATTGGTCGACGGGATAATCAGGTAGTACCGTATATTTTTGCTGTACATTTTCGACAATATCTCAAGCAAAAGTACCTAAAACTAAACGAAACCCTAATTATTTAAGGCACAGATGACAGATACACAACGGGTTTGGCGTGGGGTTTTTACTGACGCCAATTTGACGAAAACCTCGTTTTCGAATAGCAGTTACATATATATTTTTAAATTACTTTCTATTATTTTAAAAAGGAAATAACAATAAATAATGAAAAGTTTTATTAATAACTATAGAACCAAACAATTTATAAAATTTTAAAAAATAAAATAAAAGTAAATAAAAAAATAATAAATAAACAACAATAGCTCAGTTACCGTATCAGGCAAAATAACGCCATTATCGCCTAGTTATGTACTCTGGTGCGTATATGATATCTCTTCCTTATTTAAAATAGATGGAATGCTATTTTTTAAAGTATGCTTAGTATGTGAAGTATTTATATTACTGTATACCTATCGCTTGTGTAAGTCATGATGTTATGATGATAATTAAAACTTACGGCACAGATGTCATATACGCCCTATATTGGCGCGTTTTTTTTTCTGACGCCAATGTCATATACGCAACGGGTACTTAACTGGCGCCAAAGTGTCGTTATTTTGCTTGATATGGTAACCCGGATGTTGTTGTTTATGCTGTTGATGTTTTCGCCAAATTGGCGTTGGAAAAAAAATCGTGACAATATGACATCTGTGTCAAACTTACATTTAACTCCTAAGAAGAAGCTTGGGATTTACCCTGTTTTTTTTCCTATCAACTCGGGCACAGATGTCATATTCGCCCCATATTGGCGCGATTTTTTTTCGGTTGCCAATTTGGCGAAACATCAACAGCATAAACAACATAATCCGGGTTACCACATCAAGCAAAATAACGACACTTTGGCGCCAGTTAAGTACCCGTTGCGTATATGACATTGGCGTCAGAAAAAAATCGCGCCAATATGGGGTGAATATGACATCTGTGCCTCAACTCGTTTGTGCTCCATTGACTCTATTACACCAGTTCAAAATATTAATCAAGAAAGTTTGGAACAGATGTCGTATTCGCCCCATATTGGCGCGATTTTTTTCGGTTGCCAATTTGGCGAAAATATCAACAGCATAAGCAACATAATCCGGGTTACCACATCAAGCAAAATAACGACACTTTGGCGCAAGTTAAGTACGTGTTGCCTATATGATATTGGCGACAGAAAAAAAATCGCGCCAATATGGGGCGAATATGACATCTGTACCGAAAGTTTATATATATATTTATGAAAATTATGCATTATCTGCATAGGTTGACGTCGGTTTCAAAAATACAAAAATCTATCAGTTGAATTTCAAATTTTATTGACTTATAAAAACAAAAGTACACGTGTTATCCCTTTTTTAAAATTATTGTACTGCTTTTTAGGGAATGGCAACACGAAAGAAATTATTGAATTAGAAAATGAAAAGGAGAGATTGCTATAATTTTATGGAGACATTATAAAAGACAAATTCGATTTTCTCAGCGACCGTCAAACATACAAAGATGAAAAAAAAATCTATTTTAAGTTTGAACCGGAGAATCAAAATAAAACAAAACCGAAGTTAATCCACCCACTGGAACGTTAGCTACACTTTGTTGAATTTTGTGTCTTCATTTTTTCGTTTAAGGTTAAATAAAAAACTACTGAAAGCTACAGTAATTTTTTTTAATGCTATCAGTTTATTTGTCTCGTCGAGTTCTATCTTTCAAAAGAAAAATCATTGTCGTATGTCAACTGGTTCGCCAGAAATTTAAGAAAGTCGTTTGCATTTTCTATGTCTTAATCATATTATAGCTTAACGCTGCCGCGTTTGCTATGATAATTTCTGTTCTGTTTCCTCTTATAACAACTGGCAATTGTCACGTGAACAGTTTGTATATTTATACTTTCACGTAACAGTTTTATGTACTTCAGCTTTAACTTGCGTGTTCCAATAAATTAATGGAATATATTATGATGATTCGGAAATCTAAACTGAAATCCGATACTAAATCTGATATGGTTTATTCACATAAAAATAAGCCAAAGCTCAATAAAGCAAATAAGATATGTTGGCGATGTGGTTTAACGCATGATTATCGTAATTGTCCAGCCTTTAATGTTACTTGCAATCTTTGCGCTTTAAAAGGGCATTATGCTCGCCAATGTAAATTTAAAAAGAAATACCGATCAAAGAATCGAGCCATACAGGAACTTACAGAAGTTTCTAATGATAGTGATGATGAGATTAATCATTATTTTAGCAATACATTGCATGTCGGAGAACTATTGAGCTCACAGAATAATGCTTGGTTAACAACTGTTACTTTTCAAAATAGAGTATCTGTGAAATTTAAATTAGATACCGGCTCTGAAGCCAATATTATAACAGAACGTTTAGCTAAAAAGCTTAAAGCACTTATACGTGAGACTAAAGTAAAACGCTTAAAATCTTTTAATAATGAGTTTACACCGGTAATTGGCGAAACCGATATTAAGTGTATTGTTCAAAATACGCCAGTTATTCTGAGATTTTTAGTAGTTAATGGAAATTTTAATTGTATATTGGGATGTTCTACATGTGAAAAACTTGGCTTAGTCCAACGTACTCCTGAGTCTGTACAGGTTAATGAAATAGGAACTGAAATACCAGATGCAGTTTTTCAAGGTATAGGTTGTTTGAAAGATTTCGAATATGATATTGAAATTGAAGATGATGCAGATTTGAAAATACATCCACCTCGACGAATTCCGTATGCAATTCGTGATACTGTCAAAAAAGAAATTGATCTTATGGTTAAAATGAAAATTTTAAAACCGGTAACACATCCTACTCCTGCTGTCAGCCCATTAGTAATTGTAAAAAAAGGTGATAGAATACGTTTGTGTTTAGACCCAACTGATATTAATAAAGTTATAAAACGGCGTCATTTTCCTCTCAAAACAGTTGAAGAGATAGCAGCTCGCATTGGTTCAGCAAAGTATTTTACAATATTAGATGCTAAAAAAGGATTTTGGCAGCTTCCTGTGTCTCGACGAACATCAGATTATTTAACAGTTAATACACCTTGGGGAAGGTATTCGTTCCTAAGAATACCATTTGGGCTTGCATCAGCACCAGAAATATTTCAGCAAGTAATGCATTCGCTCTTAAGTGAATTTGAAAATACTGAATGTTCTATGGATGACATATTATTAAGGGCAGACACAAAACAAGAACTACGAAAATTAACTGTGAAAGTAATTAGACGTTTTTTTGATGCCGGACTTCGTCTAAATAAAGAAAAGTGTGAATTTGAAAAAACAAAAATCAAATTCTTGGGTCACCTGTTTACATCAAATGGAATCGAGATTGATCCTGCAAAAGTGAAAGCTATTGAACAACTGAAAACACCAACTTGCTTAGCTGAATTGCAAAGATTTCTCGGAATGGTGAACTATGTGTCGAAATTTATACCTAATTTCTCTCAAATTACAGAACCTATACGTAGACTATTGCACAAAAATGTATTGTGGGAATGGTCCGAAGATCAAGAAAATTCTTTCTTTAAACTGAAAGAGGCTCTTAAAAATACGCCAAAGTTGGCCTACTTTGATGTTAATAAACCTACGATAGTTTCAGTTGATGCCAGCTCACACGCTGTTGGTGCAGTTCTTCTTCAAAATGGTAGACCAATTGCGTATGCGACTAAAGCATTAACAGATTCACAACGAAGATATCCTCAAATCGAAAAGGAATGCTTTGCTATTCGTTTTGGGTGTAAAAAGTTCCACGATTATATTTATGGAAAACCAGTTACAATTGAAACTGATCATAAACCTTTAGAGGCTATTGCAAAGAAATCCTTACAGGCAGCTCCTGCACGTCTTCAAAGAATACTTTTTGACGTTCTTCAATACTCGCCCAAGATAGTATACAAAAAAGGTAAAGATATACCTATTCCAGATGCATTAAGTCGTGATTGCATTATTGATCTTGTAGAAGATGAAGAGATAGAAACTTTTGAAGTTTTATGCGATGTTCCTCTTCCATTATTGACTTTTTCAGAACTGTTAAATGCGGTTAACGAAGATTCTGAATTGCAAGAGTTAAAACGTTTAATTCTTGATGGTTGGCCACCTAGTATTAGCTCAGTTTCTCCACAACTTCGTAAATACTGGAACTTTAGAGAAGAATTGGCAGTTTATGAGAATTTGTTATTCAAATCAGAACGTTTAATAGTTCCATCTGCATTAAAGTCAAAGTATTTGAATTTAATTCACCAAGGTCATCTAGGAATTAATTTGTCTTTGCATCGTGCTCGAGAAATTATCTTTTGGCATGGAATGACCCGTGATATTGAGTTCTTTATACAAAAATGTCCTGTTTGTCAACAAACAGATCGTTCACCGAATACAGAGCCATTACAAATGAAACCTGTTCCTCAATTCCCGTGGCAACGAGGGGCTTCTGATATGTTTGAATTTTCCGGAAATCAATAGTGTCTTATTGTTGACAGTTACTCGGGATATTTCGATTTTAAAAAACTAGTGCATCCTTCATCACATTCGGTAATAGAATATTTGAAAGATACGTTCGCAACTCATGGAATACCAGACATTTTGGAATCTGATAACGGTCCACAATACTCATCAGATGCATTTCACAAATTTACTAAAGATTGGAAAATACAGCACATTCCGTCTAGCCCGCGTTATCCTAAATCTAATGGCCTAGCAGAACGCTATGTTCAAATAGCAAAATTGATTTTAAGAAGATGCTCTATAGATCATACAGATGTCAGATTGGCACTTCTAAATTGGAGAAATACACCTCGTGAAAATTTGCCTTCTCCAGCTCAACGTCTCTTTGGAAGACCTACTCGAAGTTTAATACCTATACATCCCTCTTTACGTTTGCCTCGAATGTCATCTACCGTTCCTCTTCAATTAAGTAGAGAAAAGCAACGTGCAGCTTCGACCACTGACTCACGAAATGAATCTCCATTACTGACTAAAGGTCAATCTGTTAAGCTCCAAACTGATCATCGTACTTGGATTCTTGCTACTGTGTCAGATGTTGCTAATACTCCCCGTTCATACTTTGTTACCACTCCTACAGGCAAGATTTTCCGTCGAAACAGCGCACATCTACGTCCAACAAAGGCTGAAATTATACCAGACCGCCAGATTGCTGTTAACCCTTCAGGTTTTGTTCGATCGGAGAATGATAATAGTACATCACTTGACCCTCTCGATGTTTCTCGTCTTTCTGCTCCAGTTTTTACTCCGCCCAAATCTAAAACAGTGGTTACCCGCTCCGGAAGAGTTATACGCCCTCCAGAACGTTTGAACTTATAAAAGAACTCTTATTCTTATTTGTTTTATTGTAAGGGAAGATGTCACGTGAACAGTTTGTATATTTATACTTTCACGTAACAGTTTTATGTACTTCAACTTTAACTTGCGTGTTCCAATAAATTAATGGTTTCGTTATGGTCAGTTTAGTATTTTGTAACTATCTTATTATTTATAACATCTGAGTTAACAGGATGTTACAGCAATGTCTGGCGAAAGTCTCCACCTAATAACATAACCTTGCCTCCAAAAGGCATGTCATTCAACATTATTTCCTGCAGTAAGACATCTATACAACGAAGAGCATGGCATGACATCATTGTCACTTCATCAATTATAATTAATTTTGTTTCACGTAATATTTGAGCTTTACTTGAAGACGTACGAATGGCAGACGTGGAAGTTTCTAAAATCGGCACTGGCAATTTGAAGCCAGAATGAACAGTTTTACCACCCTCTAATAAAATTGATGTAATTCCTGTTGTTCCAGTGGAAGTACTATTTGGCATTTACCTCTAACAAAATGCATGAGTGCGTTGTACAAATATGTTTTACCAGATCCTCCAGCACCATCTAAGTAAAAGCAGCGTCTCGTAACAGAATCACTTTCAAGTGCTGATTTTATTTGGTTGAAAGCTTCTCGTTGTAAGAAATTTAAAGTTGCTATTTGTTCAACAGCTACTTCAGCTTCATTAAAATAATCGAATTCTTCATTTTGAATTTCCTGCGGTATATCGAGTGTAGGAAAATTAAATGATGTACAGTTTAATCCATGAGATTCCAACATCCAATTAATATCTTGCAAAGCTCGGTTCTGAGCAGCTGATTCATTATAAGTTCTTGAGTAATCTTCGCTCATTGAATTTTTACATTTTTCCCACAAATTATCTGCATTTGTTGGATTACAAAATACACAAATAAATGCGAAAGTTTGACGCATTTGTAATGGCATTGCAGTTAAAGTAGCCTCTTCTAAGCATTGATCCCATTCATTATCTTCAGCAAGAAGACAACGCGCACGTGCAGCTTCTTGAAATGTGTTGTACAGATCTCCATCAAATGTTCGTAAATCTTCAAAGCATGTAGCACCAGGAACATAAAGGAGAAGTAACCGAAGGCAGAAACGTTCAATATCTTTTGGATTAACATAATATAATCTTGTAACAATTTGATCGCCTCCTCTTTGTAGTTTTTTCCAAGCATTTTTCTCGTATACATAATGATATGGTATATCAACATAAAGATATTGTTTTACTTCATTATCTGTTCTATTCAACTTGAACCAAGCAGTCAGCATCGTTTCGCGGTTGGCAGCTTGTTCCAGAGCAGCTTTTTCACCACCAGCATGAAAATAAACCTGTTGTCTTAAAGGCAAATTAATGGCAAGACGAATTATTGCATGAGAACGATCATGCATTTCATTTTCAGGTAACCACCACATTGCTTCTGGGGCACTCACATATCGAGAATCAACATGTGACGACAGTTCATCATACACAAACTCGTTACTTTCATTATTTCCAGCATGAACTACTACATTTGCTGCATCATAACCTTTGTATATGTACTTGTAAATGTATTTAATAGATTTGATGGACGTGCAGGCTTCAATATTGATGTGCGCGTCATATTTCAGCAGTAAATATGCATTATATGGTACGATGAAACGATTATCTATCTGTTTGCCGCGAACTATAGCAATTGGGCCTTGTCGTCTTTGACAGAGTGGATAACCATTCGGATTGACTTTAGTTGTTTCTTGAAACTCTTTTGGAAAATCTTTTGTGCGTTTATTACCATCCATGCATGGAGAATTCGGATTCAAAGTTCCGTGTGGCCCGTGGACCATAGTACGAAGAACAGTTTCTGATAATCGTGGATAAGTTTCGGGATCTGGTAAATCCAAAGAAATACAACGGTCAACTTGAGCAGCATTACGAAATTTATAGAGCTCTGCTAGAATTAAAAGAATATGAGCATGTGGAAGACCCCTTTTTTGAAATTCAATAGTATATACAAAGGCCACAGCTTTACCAAATAGTTCCCCATTTGTTATATCATTCATTAATGTTGATAGTTTGATTTTAAATACTCTCGCTACTAAATCAGGTCTGTCTGATGACGTTTGTCCGGGCAGTAGATTTTTGACTATTTCTGGCCATTGTGGATTGCACGTGAATGTACAAAACACATCTGGTTTTCCAAACTTTGTAACAATGGACATAGCATCATTGTATCTCTCTCTCCTATTTCTAGGAGACCCTTGAAATGAAGAAGGTAAAATTATGGTTTTTCCAGCAGTAACACCTACATCAGCGGCTCCTTGGACTACAAAGTCCCTGAGGCCAGAACAATCTTCTGCACGAAGTTTTTTTTGCTTATGTCTTATGAAATTGAGATTATTAGCTTCCACTTGTAAGTGAGAGTCTATTATCCACTGATGAGCAAGTTTTCCGCCATGCAATATTGGATTAAACTCATTATCACGAATCGCTGTTTGAGCAACTTTGAACTGAAGCATTGATATATTACTTCGAACACCAGGTGAAAATCCTGGATAAGGTGAGAGTGATAAATTTGTTGTCCAGCCAGGCTCCCCGTTTGGGTAGAATGTAAGATAAGTCATTGGATCTAAATTAGGACTTAAAATATTCAGGTTTACAAAAGGTTGGTCATTATTTCTTGGATAAATTCTGATATCGCGTTGAAAGGGTGCTTCACCATCGTCATTTAGAAAAACCATAGCTACTTCGTTTGATGTCGGCAAATTATATCGTCTATTGTCTGAATGGCGATCTCGATGCAATACCATATTAACTCTTGGCATTTGTAAATTGTATCTCTGTGTATGTTGTTGCTGCTCAGTCTCCAACTCACTCAAGTTTTCGAAAACTTCAGCGTAAGGATTTTGCCGCATAAGTGAATCAAGTTCACGCAAAACATTTGGTAAACAGTTGTCATTTTCGGGAATGTTAAGACGCTCTTCGACAGCTTGTGTTGTATCAAAAACATACAGTTGAGCAAATTTTCTTTGTTGGCCATTAGGAGGATGCAAGTGGGAAGTTCGGTGATCAATTTGGCCTTGAACTTTAAAACAATAAGGGCCGTGTCCCGGAGCATTTCCAGAAAGTTTAGCACCCATAGAAGGAAATGAAAAGGCACTATTGTATGAGCGAATATTTTCTTTGAAATTACGATAATTAAGTGCATTTTAATTGCTCATCAAGTCTTGGAGGTATGGTGAAAACCGATGACGTTCTGGAAGCCTAACTTTACCTTTATGGCAACAACTGTTAAATTTTCGGTACAGATGTCATATTCGCCCCATATTGGCGCGATTTTTTTCTGTCGCCAATATCATATAGGCAACGGGTACTTAACTTACGCTAAAGGGCTTGATGTGGTAACCCGGATTATGTTGTTTATGCTGTTGATGTTTTCGCCAAATTGGCAACCGAAAAAAATCGCGCCAATATGGGGCGAATATGACATCTGTTCCAAATTTTCCATCTCTGGGTTTCTCAGCTTGAAAATGGCGCGCTTTGCAAAATTGGCAGAGAATGCTTAATTGTCCACACGCATGAGGCTCAATAACTTGAGACTGAGAGGCTTCAGAAATTAATTGTTTCTGATTTTCCTAGTAGTTTTGTCGTTGAGTCAAAAATCACCGAGAATGACGTTCAGCCTCATGATTACGTCTGATTAACCTTTGTTCTTCATTTTTACTTGAACGCTGTGTAGAAGTACGCACAGAGTTATGAGATGATTTCACAGATCGATCACTATCGCTTTCATTAGCTCTTTGATTTGAATGCCGTAATCTATTTTCTTCTCGGATAGAATTTAATGTTTCTTGCGACTGCCGAGCTAGCCATCGGGCTCTACGTTTCTCTGTCTGAACGCCGTTTACGTTCGGATGCAGTTTCATTCATTTCAAATGAATAAATTGTTGAACAAAATATTCTATATTACATTTCTACTTCATTTTTCTTTTTTCACTCAAAAAACAAAATAAACGTAAAAAACAAAAACAGATGCCGCTTTGAGTTGCCATTATCGTACACATTATTTTAATTTAACACGCACATTTAATTTTATTATAAAACACCAAGTTTTCATTCAAAACAAATATTTGCAGGTTACCACGCCAGGCAAAAAATCGCCCTTTTGGTGCTAAAAAGTAACTCCTGTGCGTCTGTGACATCTGTACCTATTTTTATTTAATACACATTTAATGCAACGTTAAAAGATTTTTAAAAAAGTAAATAAAACTATAAAAACAATTGAGGTAATTCACTGTTGGATGAATGCTAACATCGGTTCACTTTTTCTCATGCAGGCTATTTCGTGGCGCTGGGATAAATATTCAATGCGTGATTTTTTGCCAAACTATTCCCCAAATTATACAAATCGACATAATTTTTATTTTAAATAACGAAAGAACAAATAAATTAGAAAAACATTAATAAAAATATAAATAAAAATCTGAAGCAAAAATCACTTGATCACGTAACAAACACGTGCACCGTGTTTAATGTCAAGTGAATGTGACATTTACGATCATTCATTATTGGCATCCATCTTATAATTTGGGGATAGTTTTTTGGTCAACGGGATAATCAAGTAGTACCGCAAAATTAAACACGGTTTCTGAAATGGTTTTAACGATAGAGCAAAACATTAAACTTTTCCAATTTTGAATATTATAGACGGGATTTCAGATAGAAGAAATTATATATTGGATTTTTGGGTACTACTTAGTTATCCCGTCAACAAATTTCGCCAAATTATATAAATCACCAAACCACTCGCCAAGTTATACAAATTAACATAATTTTTATTTTAAATAACGAAAGAACAAATAAAGGTACTGCTTAGTTATCCCGTCGACCAAATCACTGTCGCCAAATTGTAAGATTAAATGCCAATAATGGTTGCCATTAATTAATTAATTGTAAGATTAAATGCTAATAATGGCCAATAAAACCATTAATTCGACGTTTTATTCGTATTTTTATTAATGTTTTACTAATTTATTTGTTCTTTCGTTATTTAAAATAAAAATTATGTCAATGTGTATAATTTGGCGAGTGGTTTTGGCGATTTATATAATTTGGCGAAATTGTTCGACGGGATAACTAAGAAGCACCCAAATAAATTAGTAAAACATTAATAACAATATAAATAAAACGTCGAAATAAAAATCACTTCATGACGTAAACACGTGTAATTACTTAAAGTTAAGTGAATGTGACATTTACGATCAACCAGTATTGGCATTTAATCTTATAGTTTGGTGATAGATTTTTGGTCGACGGGATAACTAAGTAGTACCGATTTTTGTAAGTTGAACGAAGCCTAACACTGCCGCGATCAATGAGGCAGTTGAATCGGAATTGTGAGGGACACACAGAGACTTGGATTTTGTATAAATAGATTTAAAATTTAATATTTAAACTTTTCGCTCTCACCGCCTTGCATATATTACAAACTATGGGCAGATAGTGCAAAATAGGAGAGAATTTGGTACTTTTCCACTATAGGGGCCTTGGCGTTTTTTTTTAAAACTTGATGGAATTCAGGCATTAGAAAGTAAGATTTGTTGCCAAATGTTAAAAGCAGCTATGAAAACAAACTTGATGAATCTTTTTGTTTGTCTCTATAAATTGGTTTATATTTTAATTAAATGTATATATTATTGTTGTTTTTTATACACAAATAACTTCTGTTTCTGAATAAAATTAGACAAATGGCTTCTTTATGTTAAATACATTGTATAAATAATGAAAAAAAAAACAGTGGCACTTCGGGAGTGCCAATAGAAGTAAAAACTTCAACAATTACGTGTGTGTTTTTTTAATCGTCAGGAAATGCTTTATGCGTTGAATTGTGTAGCAGCACTAATGAAAGCATCTGGGAACACGGCAGTGCCCCTGCCAAGTCTTGAAAGCACAGCCGTAAGCATCTTTTTCTGGAAGCAACTCAGGGTACTTTTGACCCCCCAATATCTTTGTGTTGGTAATTCCCAGAAACTTGAAACTTCGTAAATCTAAAGTAATGTGGAAATGGAACTAAATTCTGAAATTTCACGTTTCTATCTTTTTTATTTCAGAAGATATATGAACTTAAACTTTCGCCTTTTCGACACTGATTCACCGATCATCAAAACTCAGAGGTACGACCTGTATCCCTAGAATCTTGAAATTTGGTATGAAGGTAGTGTTTGGGATACAATGAAAGGGAAAATTTGGATAAAAAGTCGAAAAATCAAAAAACCGAGAATTTGGCAGAGATGTGATATACGAACCAGGTTTGGCGCGATTTTTTAACGTCAATATCTCGAAAGCCCGTTTTCCAATACCAGTTACAATATATATTTTTAAATTATTTTCTATTGTTTTAAAAAGTAAACAACAATAAATAAACGGTAATTTCATTAATAACTATAGAACAAAACAATTGTACAATTTAAAAAAATAAAATAAAAGTAAATGAACAATTTATTAATAAATAAGCAACAGTAGCCGGGTTACTTTGTAAAATAAAGTAACGCTATTTTGCTGTCAATTAGGTACCCAAGTGCGTATCTGACATCTGTGCCCCGTATTTTATCTTCCGTAATCGAAATTCCCGCCAATACTGTTGGTCATTAACCAGACCATCAACACGATAAAATACAGCGTTATCGGTTTTTAGTTACACGAAATAGGTAGGTCACGAATACGGTATAATTCATTTTAACTGACGAAAAACAAAATAATAATTTGTTTTAGCAATACGCCGGGAGAAAAAGTGAGTTTTAGCTTCCTTCTTCTTTTGCGGATTGAGCTGAAGAGGGAAACGTTCCTGTCATTCACCGCTTGGCGCGCTAGTGTCTATGTGTCAAAAGGTTAGCATGTCGGTTACGTTACAGTGTCTCGAAATCAGTGGTTTTTCCCCATCTCAAAAAAAAAAAAGCTCAACGCGCCTAAAGAAGTTTTCACTTCAAAAATCCGTGTGTATCTTCTCTATAATAATAAGGAAAGAAGTTTGCGTGTGAGTGAGTGAGTGTGTCGATGGTGTTCTGAAGAGACCACTGCACATAGAGCTACAAAATTTGGGGAAAAGGTACGTCTATATATGAAGTTTTGCACCTCGAAGCCCGATTTTCGATTTTTTTATTAGATTTTTTTATTTAATTTTTTTATGCGATTTTTAACACTTTTTTTAAGTTACGAGGCGATTTTTCCATATAAGTGAGAAGAATACGGTTTCTTTCTTTTAACCCAATATAGTACATTTTGTTCTCTTTTCAAAAAAGTTTATTCGGAATTCGTGCGGCGATTTTTGAGTTTTTAGCGAAATTTTTATGCAATTGTTGAACAGCATTTAATGTATTTCTATTACTATAAGGAGGTTACCGTAGAGGGACACAGTTCTGTCGCCAAATGCCGCCAAGTTTGTCGCCAAATGCCGCCAAGTTTGTCGCCCACTTGGCGGTATATCACCAAATTTGGCGACCAAAATGAGTCGCCAAAAGTGACGCCAACTTGGCGATATCTCTAATATTTCGCCAAATTCCCACAGACTTCCATTGTAAACCAATATGGATTACTTGCTTACAGAAAATCAACAAATTGAGATATTTTAATGCAACAAAAACTAATATTAACTTAAGGGATTATATTAATTCGATTTTTCCACATTAGGAAAAAGAATACGATTTCTTTCTTTTAACCCAATATAGTAAATTTTGTTCTCTTTTCAAAAAAAAATTATCCGGAATTCGTACAGCGATTTTTGAATTTTTAGCGAATTTTTTAGGTGATTATTGAACAGCATGTAATGCATGTCTATAGCTATAAGGGGGGTTACTGTAGGGGGATCCAGTTCTGTCGCCAAGTTTGTCGCCAACTTGGCGATATATCGCCAAATTTGGCGACCAAAATTAGTCGCCAAAAGTGACGCCAACTTGGCGATATCTCTAATATTTCGCCAAATTCCCATAGACTTCCACTGTAAAACAATAGGGTTTACTTGCTTACAGAAAATCAACAAATTGAGATATTTTAATGCAACAAAAACTAATATTAACTTAAGGGATTATATTAATTATATTTAAGGGAGTCCAAGTAAATTAATTACGAATAAAAGTAACATGATCTAATGCTTAGCATGATTTCCAAACCATAAATTTTAAGAGAGCCTACAGGGTCAAAGGAATTTGACTTGAAACTTTTATCCAATTATAGTAAATTTTGACTTTCGTTATTTTTGAACTTTTTGTGATTTTTAATGCGATTTTTACGTTTCTTCGCGATCTGCTGCAATTTTTTGACATTCCATTTTTGACCTAAAGTACATTCTGCCCTCATTTCAATAAAGTTTATTCGGATTTCGTATAGCAATTTTCGAATTTTTGGTGAATTTTGTATGTGATTTTTAGTGTATTTTAGCGATTAGCTACTATTTTTCCACATTAGTGAAAGGAATCAACTTGCAATCTTCGAACACAATATATAATTTTTTTTTCTCTTTACAAAATTTGAGAAGCGATTTAAAATTTTTTCGCGATATCTTATTGTGATTTTCAGATCTTTTTCGTAATTCCTGCTGTTTTTTGACGTACCCGGGCAACGCCGGGCAAGTTCGCTAGTATAATAATAAAGAAAGAAGTTTGTGTGTGAGTGAGTGAGTGAGTAAGAGTGTCGACGGTGTTCTGAAGAGACCACTGCACGTAGAGCTACAAAATTTCGGGAAAAGGTACGTCTATATATGAAGTTTTGCACCTCGAAGCCCGATTTTCGATTTTTTGATTAGATGTTTTTTATTTAATTTTTTATGCGATTTTTAGCGTTTTTTTATGTTTTGAGGCGATTTTTCCATATAAGTGAGAAGAATATGGTTTCTTTCTTTTAACACAATGTAGTAAATTTTGTTCTCTTTTCAAAAAAGTTTATTCGGAATTCGTGCAGCGATTTTTGAATTTTTAGCGAATTTTTTATGCAATTATTGAACAGCATTTAATGCATTTAATAAGGGGTTACCGTAGAGGGACCAAACGCCGCCAAGTTTATCGCCAACTTGGCGGTATATTGCCAAATTTGGCGACCAAAATGAGTCGCCAAAAGTGACGCCAACTTGGCGATATCTCTAATATTTCGCCAAATTCCCATAGACTTCCATTGTAAACCAATGTGGATTACTTGCTTACAGAAAATGAACAAATTGAAATATTTTAATGCAACAAAAACTAATATTAACTTAAGGGATTATACTAATTATATTTAAGGGAATCCAAGTAAATTAAATTGTGAATAAAAGTAACATGATACAATGCTTAGATTATTGTATTTTATTGATATTTTCGACGAAAGGGTTGCCAGTGGTCATTTTGGTGAAAATTATATTTGATAAATGAATTGAAATGGCTATATCTGTTAGAAAATAATGTAAACAACTCGCAAATTAAAAGAAAATAACTGTTATTTGTTTAATTAAAAAAAAAGAATCAAAAACCTTTTTAATGCGAGATAAAATTTATAAAATGAAAATATTTAATTTAAATATGAAAGGAATGTTTATAAAACTTAAAAAAAAAATTAGTATGAAAGAAGCAATTGATACATTATTTGGCGATTTTTCGCTTCGCCAGGTTAATAAAAATGTGGCTGAAAAAACTTGAAGAAATAAAATTTAAGTAACAGTCTTTTAGTCCTTCTTTAGTTTTTTATTCAATTTAATTATCATTTTTATGTAATTTTCCCATCGTATGTCTTACAGGAGAAAGGCTTTATTTGTGAGTTACATGCTAATTAATTATTACCTTGGTCGCCAAACAATGCAATTTTTAGCCACATAGGCAGAAGCGTGAAATAAGCCAGGCGAAGGTCGCAATAATTTTTTTTAAGTATAGGAGAACATTTCGGAGTAAATCTTTATATTCAAATGTAAATTATATAAAAAGGAGTTAAAATTATAACTATGTAGTCAAGTATTTAAATTTTAATGTAAAAATGTGCCATATACACACATATTTTATAATCTTAGATAATCAAGCCACCACCAAATGACATATTTACTATATTATTGAAAGTTTTATTGGCACAGGTGTCATATACGCTCCATGGTTCAAAATGGGCTCCAAAATGGCGTTATTTTGCCTGACATGGTAACTCGGCTATTGTTGTTTATTTATTAATAAGTTGTTTATTTTCACCCAGTTGGAAATTTACATCTAATATGTTTATTTACTTTTATTTTCTTTTTTACAGTAATATAAACTGTTTTGTTCTATAGACATTAATTAAACTTTTTATTATTTATTGCTATTTCCTTTTAAAATAATAGAAAATAATTTAAATATATATGTGTAACTGGTATTCAAAAACGATGTTTTCACCAAATTGGCGTGAAAAAAAAATCGCGCCAAACCCGGTACGTATCTATGCCTAATAGTTATTTACATTATTGTGATTACTTAGTGTGGTGACCGGGTTTATGAGGCGGCAGGAAAAACATTTGATATTGGAATTCACAAACAACATTTATTATGACGCGGACACAACATTTATAAACATAGAAAGAATAAAACAACTTTGAACTTATTTACATCAACCATTCTAATAAACATTATCGTCTGTTTCTTTTCTGTAATTTCTGGAACTGTTGCCACTTGTATTAGAGTAATATTTCGTTGCCAGATACAACAATTCTCCCACGCTTAAAATGGAACGTACACAACAGTTATAATGTTGTTTATGTACAACAAAGTCTTGCAAGTATGATGGAGGTTTGCGTTGACGAGTGGATCGTCGTAGCTGAACATCATGTCCAATTGGTGTTGGTGGTCTCTGCACATTTGCGTCGGGTTGTTGGAAATAGTTTCGAGGTAGTGCTATCCATTGGGGTTGAGAAGATTCCTTTTCATTTATTGGATCCTTACACTCATCGTTTTTTGAATTTGTGGTGAATGTGACAGTCTTTTTTGGAATCTCGATTTTTCTCAATTGATCAATATGGCGCTTGAGTATGTGTCCATTATCTAATTCTACTTGATAGTGCAATTTACCAAATTTTTGAAGTACAGTACCTAACTTCCACAGCTCTATATTTCTGGCATAGCATCTCGCTTGTACTCGATCTCCCATACTTAAATTTCTGCATTTAATTGGGTAATCATTGTTTTGAATATGTTTCATTGGACGTAAGGCATCAAGTTGAATTCTTATATTTCGTTTCAAATACAGTTCTGCTGGTGTTTGATTACTGGACAGTGGAGTTGCTCTGTATCTGAATAGTATTTGTCTTACCTTTGCGTGCATTGATAACGGTTCAGAAGACATTGCTTTTAGACGATTTTTGAGTGTTTGCACATTTCGTTCAGCTAATCCGTTTGTGGCTGGATGACCTGGAGCAGTTAGTTTGTGAAAAATTCCATTTTTAGCACAATATAACTGGAATTCGTCACTTACAAAAATTTTTGCGTTATCTGAGACTATAGATGTCTAATAGATGTTTTTCAAAATAAAAAGGGCAAAGCTAAAGACCTTGAAAAATATTTTGCTACAGTGAGCATTGAGGGCCATAACGTACCATTTGAAGTGGATTCAGGTGCAGGATTTACATTTATTCCCCGAGATAAGTTCTACAAAAGGAAAATTCCAGTTCAACTTCAAGATTCAACTATTGCTTTCCGATCATACACTGGTGATGTTTTTCTACCAGATGGAAAGGTTACAGTAAATGTAGAATATCAAGAAAGATCCTCACGTGAAGAACTTTATATCGTGCCGGAAAATTTCGATGCTTTGTTAGGTCGTGTATGGATTCGACGTCTTGGAATTAGCCTTCAACAGATTGATTCAAATGAGCCAGACAACTTAAATACCTCACAAGTAAAAACTATAGAAAGCCTCGAACATGTTATTTCTATGTATCCAGAAATTTTCGAACAGAAAGTAGGATGTATTCCAGGTGTCAAAGTTTCATTAAAACTCCGTGAAAATAATAAGCCAATTTCCCATAAGGAAAGAGAAGTACCATATGCTCTTCGTGAAAAAGTTGAAAGGGAATTAGATTCACTTGAATCTCAAGGAATAATCTCGAAGATAGCTACGAGTGATTGGGGGTCGCCTCTGGTAGTAATACCAAAAGCTGATGGAGGTGTACGACTTTGCGTCGATTACAAGGTTGATGTAAATGAAAGACTTGTAAGTGCTAATTATCCAATTCAACGAATAGACGAAATTCTAAACAGTCTCAGAAATTCAAAATATTTTTGTCGACTAGATCTGTTTAAAGCTTATCTCCACGTTCCAGTTGATGAAGAAAGCAGTATTATTCAAACTATAACCACACATCGAGGAGCTTATCGCATGCATAGATTGTCGTTTGGAATAAAAACCGCGGAACAGATGTCATATTCGCCCCATATTGGTGCGGTTTTTTTCTGTCGCCAATATCATATAGGCAACAGGTACTTAACTTGCGCCAAAGTGTGGTTATTTTGCTTGATGTGGTAACCCGGATTATGTTGTTTATGCTGTTGAGGTTTTCGCCAAATTGGCAACCGAAAAAAATCGCGCCAATATGGGGCGAATATGACATCTGTACCAAAACCGCTCCTAGCGAGTTCAATCGAATTCTAGATCAGATCCTCCGAGATTTACCAAAAACCTTAAAGTATTTCGATGATATTATTGTGCATGGAAGAACGAAAGAAGAGTGTAGAAGAAATCTAGAATTATGTCTTCAAAGATTAAAAAAATATGATCTGCATTTAAATCGTACCAAATGCTTGTTGTTTCAAGAGAAAATCGAATATTTAGGTCATGTTATTGAATTTAATAAAATTTCAAAAAGTCCTGAAAAGGTAAGGGCGATTAACAATATGCCAAGACCGTCAAATGTGGAAGAACTACGGAGATTCTTAGGAATGGCAACTTATTATTCTCGTTTTTTGCCAGATAATTCAACAGTCACATATCCTCTTCGACAGCTTCTTCGGAAAATTTTCAGATTCCGATGGACAGCAGCATGTGAAGCAGCCTTGATCAAATTGAAAAGCGAAATTTCTAGTGAACGTTTTCTTGTTCCATATGATCCTAACTTACCAATTATTCTTACATGTGATGCTAGTCCTGTTGGAGTAGCCGGTGTTCTATCACATATTATAGAAGGCCAAGAACGACCCATTGCATTCGCATCAAGATCTTTAACAGCAGCGGAAGAAAATTACTCACAACTTGATCGAGAAGCTCTAACTATTGTGTTTTCAGTAAATCACTTTTCAATTATTTATTCGGAAAACATTTTAAGTTAGCTACTGATAATCGACCTTTAACAAGAATATCCCATCCTCGTCGCCAATGTGGTGACCGGGTTTATGAGGCGGCAGGAAAAACATTTGATATTGGGATTCACAAACAACATTTATTATGACGCGGACACAACATTTATAAACATAGAAAGAATAAAACAACTTTGAACTTATTTACATTCAACCATTCGAATAAACATTATCGTCTGTTTCTTTTCTGTAATTTCTGGAACTGTTGCCACTTGTATTAGAGTAATATTTCGTTGCCAGATACAACACTTAGTATCAGGCAACAGATTGAAGAGTATTTGGTATATTTTTGATATATGGGCTTTGGTGAGTTAGAGAAAATGGCCTTGGCGAGTGAAGGGAATTTTACGTATATTTACTGGCAAACTATTTACTTTTCATATACATATAAGCATTTTTTTTCAATACTTATTTTATTTATTTATATAAAGAAGAGCTATTTATCTACCTTTAAATACGAACAGAAATAATTTGTGGTTCTACCTGATTATCCCGTAGACCAAAAAAATATCGCCAAACTATAAGATTAAATTAAAATAATAAAACTTTGTAAAAAATCACCATAAAATTAAAACAAAACACAGGACGCGTTTCGAGCTAAAAACATAACAGCTCGTCATCAGCTAAGCATACACGTGTCCGAAAACGGACAAGTTCAAAAATGAACTGAAGAAAAAGAATGTTGCGAAGAATGCGACAGATGGCGCTACCTGATAGAGGAAGATGCAAAAGGGAAATGTGTTGAAAAAAGATAGAAGAGAAAATGAAATGGAAAAAAATGGAAATAAAAGAAAAATAAAAATAAAAGAAGTAAATTAAAAATATAAATAAAAATAATAAATAAAGAACTATAAAAGAACAAGAAAAAATCCAAATTATTATTATTATTATTATTAATATTTTTTTTTTTTTTTTTTTTTTTTTTTTTTTTAAATAAAAAGAAAAGAAACAAGAGAAAAGCGAAAAGAATTACAAAATTAATTTCCACGCTGGAGATAGGAAAGGAGATGATGGGAGATCATTGACAAGATTAGCAGAATTTTTAGAAATAAAATATGCTTCATGAAAATCCAAGTGAGAGGGAGAGGCAGGGGAAGAAATAATTTTGGCCATGGAGAAATTGAAACAATGACTGGAAGACCAACAGTGAGAAGCAATCGAAGATTTAGAGATTTCTTGATTTGCAATATATCTCTGATGCTCGCCTAATCTGAATTTTAAAGCTCTCTTCGTTTGACCAATATAACCTAAATTGCAAGAGCAAGGAATGAAATAAACACCCCACCGGTTCTCAGTAGGAACAGGATCTTTTAGAGAAGAGAATTTAATTTTATTCATAGGTTTGAAGATAACTTTAAAGTTAAAACGAGAAAGTATTTTAGCAATTTTGAAACACAGTAGAGAATAAAAGGGCAGAACTATTATAGAATTAAAATTAGGAGGATTATTTGAATCAGAAAAAGGACGTTTAGGCTTATTAAATTTATACAAAGCTTTATCAATTAAAGAGGGATTATAACCACGAGCAAGGGCAAGAGATTTCAGATAATTAATTTCATTATTCAGAGCAGAAGAGTCAGAACAAATGCGTAACGCCCTAAAAACAAAAGTATAAAAGGACGCCACTTTTTGTTGAGGAGGATGATTTGAAAGGGCATGAGGGGGAAGGGAGACAGCGAAAGGTTTTCTATAAACGGAGGTAGAGAACCGATCTGGGAGTTTTGAAACCAAGACGTCAAGGAAAGGAAGAGAATTGTTCTCTTCGACTTCGAGAGTAAATTGAATACAAGGATCAACAGAATTAACAAGAGAAAGGAGATTAGAAAGATCAAGGTCAGATGGAATTAAAATGAAAGTGTCATCAACATACCTAAACCAGAAAGGAAATTTATATAAACTGAAGAGTTTTTCTTCAACAAAATGCATATAAATATCACATAAAAGAGGAGACAATGGATTACCCATGGCCAGACCCTCAGTTTGAGAATAGAAAGAATTGTTAAACTGAAAAGCAGTTTGCCTGACACAAATACTAACTAAATGCAGGATTTCATCAATCTCAATGGAAGAGTAATGAAATTCGCGCAACCTTCTTTCCAAACAATCAATTGCCCCTTGAACAGGCACGTTAGTGACTCAATAAATCTGATTATATTTCCCACGTTGAATCTATGTTAAACTCTGGTCCATATTCCAAATTAAAAAAGGATCCTTCTACTAAGCATTTATCTGACATCAAGCATGTCATTAAAAATTCTGTCTTTCTTAATGATAACACTAAACGTTTGGTCACCCCTACTATCGCTAATTGTGCTCGTTTCTATGCTCTTCCTAAGGTCCATAAACCTACTCTTTCCTTTCGCCCTATCGTTTCCAATATTGGTACTGCTTCTTATAAACTTGCCAAGTTCCTTTCTAAGTTACTCGCTCCTTTATCTTCCACTAACTTTCATACCGTGAAAAACTCTTTTGACTTTGTTGATAAAATTAAACGCCTTTCTCCTTGCAATTATATAATGGTTTCCTTAGATGTTAAATCCCTTTTCACTAACGTGCCTGTTCAAGGGGCAATTGATTGTTTGGAAAGAAGGTTGCGCGAATTTCATTACTCTTCCATTGAGATTGATGAAATCCTGCATTTAGTTAGTATTTGTGTCAGGCAAACTGCTTTTCAGTTTAACAATTCTTTCTATTCTCAAACTGAGGGTCTGGCCATGGGTAATCCATTGTCTCCTCTTTTATGTGATATTTATATGCATTTTGTTGAAGAAAAACTCTTCAGTTTATATAAATTTCCTTTCTGGTTTAGGTATGTTGATGACACTTTCATTTTAATTCCATCTGACCTTGATCTTTCTAATCTCCTTTCTCTTGTTAATTCTGTTGATCCTTGTATTCAATTTACTCTCGAAGTCGAAGAGAACAATTCTCTTCCTTTCCTTGACGTCTTGGTTTCAAAACTCCCAGATCGGTTCTCTACCTCCGTTTATAGAAAACCTTTCGCTGTCTCCCTTCCCCCTCATGCCCTTTCAAATCATCCTCCTCAACAAAAAGTGGCGTCCTTTTATACTTTTGTTTTTAGGGCGTTACGCATTTGTTCTGACTCTTCTGCTCTGAATAATGAAATTAATTATCTGAAATCTCTTGCCCTTGCTCGTGGTTATAATCCCTCTTTAATTGATAAAGCTTTGTATAAATTTAATAAGCCTAAACGTCCTTTTTCTGATTCAAATAATCCTCCTAATTTTAATTCTATAATAGTTCTGCCCTTTTATTCTCTACTGTGTTTCAAAATTGCTAAAATACTTTCTCGTTTTAACTTTAAAGTTATCTTCAAACCTATGAATAAAATTAAATTCTCTTCTCTAAAAGATCCTGTTCCTACTGAGAACCGGTGGGGTGTTTATTTCATTCCTTGCTCTTGCAATTTAGGTTATATTGGTCAAACGAAGAGAGCTTTAAAATTCAGATTAGGCGAGCATCAGAGATATATTGCAAATCAAGAAATCTCTAAATCTTCGATTGCTTCTCACTGTTGGTCTTCCAGTCATTGTTTCAATTTCTCCATGGCCAAAATTATTTCTTCCCCTGCCTCTCCCTCTCACTTGGATTTTCATGAAGCATATTTTATTTCTAAAAATTCTGCTAATCTTGTCAATGATCTCCCATCATCTCCTTTCCTATCTCCAGCGTGGAAATTAATTTTGTAATTCTTTTCGCTTTTCTCTTGTTTCTTTTCTTTTTATTTAAAAAAAAAAAAAAAAAAAAAAAAAAAAAAAATATTAATAATAATAATAATAATAATTTGGATTTTTTCTTGTTCTTTTATAGTTCTTTATTTATTATTTTTATTTATATTTTTAATTTACTTCTTTTATTTTTATTTTTCTTTTATTTCCATTTTTTCCATTTCATTTTCTCTTCTATCTTTTTTCAACACATTTCCCTTTTGCATCTTCCTCTATCAGGTAGCGCCATCTGTCGCATTCTTCGCAACATTCTTTTTCTTCAGTTCATTTTTGAACTTGTCCGTTTTCGGACACGTGTATGCTTAGCTGATGACGAGCTGTTATGTTTTTAGCTCGAAACGCGTCCTGTGTTTTGTTTTAATTTTATGGTGATTTTTTACAAAGTTTTATTATTTTAATTGCTTCATATCGCCAGTTTTCGGTGCTGTTTCGCTGTATTCAACTATTTGGGTGCTGCACCGTGTTATTGCTTTGCACGTGTTCAAGGTATTTGCTTTTCTTTCTTCCCAGTTTTGTTTTATTTTTATTTTATTTCATTTTAGTTTTATTATTTTGTTTTCTTCTATTTATTTACTTATTTATTTATTATCTTTTTATTCATTTTCTGGTCCTGTTTTCCTTCTTTCTTGTTATGGGTTCTTCACTTATTAATCGTTTCAAGCACCTTCGTTTGAAGCGCGCCAGGTGTTTGAATAGGCTTAATTTTCTTTTAAGGTGTAAACGTTCAAGGGTTATTCCTAAGTTCATTAATATTATTTTCAAGCTTCCTTCTTCCATTCGTGTTCAAAATGCCTTAACTAGGAGTAAGTTTGCTATTCTTAGAGCCATCATTCAAGATGTTCGTTACTCTCTTTCTTGCATCGAATATGAATTATATTCTTTGCATTTACAGTTAAGTAAAACTGTAATTTATTTCCCTTTCCTTGAGAAACGGATTTTTGCTTACGTCGATTTCAAATCTAGGTGTCACAATGCTATTTTGGATAAAAAGTTTTCTTCTCTTCTGACTTCTAATTCTTCTGCTCCTAGTATTTCTCCTCTTGAGCAAAATTATGTTGTCAATTTGTCTTCTCACTCTCTTACTGATTCTCAGCGTGATGTTCTCTCACTTGGCTTGAATTTTTCGTGCATTTCTAAGCCTTCTATTCCGAACTTAATTGCTCCCATTGAACATTCTTTCAAAAACAGTAAAATTTCTTCTGGTCAACTTGATTCTCTTCGCTACCTTTTGGCTAATGTCATTTCTTCTAATAAATCTTTTAATAAGTCTAATCTTTCTTCTTCTCAGAAATCTGCTCTCAGTGAACTTAATTCCGTTCCTAACCTTCTTATTACTAAGGCTGATAAAGGCGGTCAAACAGTTCTTCTCAATAAATCTGATTATATTTCCCACGTTGAATCTATGTTAAACTCTGGTCCATATTCCAAATTAAAAAAGGATCCTTCTACTAAGCATTTATCTGACATCAAGCATGTCATTAAAAATTCTGTCTTTCTTAATGATAACACTAAACGTTTGGTCACCCCTACTATCGCTAATTGTGCTCGTTTCTATGCTCTTCCTAAGGTCCATAAACCTACTCTTTCCTTTCGCCCTATCGTTTCCAATATTGGTACTGCTTCTTATAAACTTGCCAAGTTCCTTTCTAAGTTACTCGCTCCTTTATCTTCCACTAACTTTCATACCGTGAAAAACTCTTTTGACTTTGTTGATAAAATTAAACGCCTTTCTCCTTGCAATTATATAATGGTTTCCTTAGATGTTAAATCCCTTTTCACTAACGTGCCTGTTCAAGGGGCAATTGATTGTTTGGAAAGAAGGTTGCGCGAATTTCATTACTCTTCCATTGAGATTGATGAAATCCTGCATTTAGTTAGTATTTGTGTCAGGCAAACTGCTTTTCAGTTTAACAATTCTTTCTATTCTCAAACTGAGGGTCTGGCCATGGGTAATCCATTGTCTCCTCTTTTATGTGATATTTATATGCATTTTGTTGAAGAAAAACTCTTCAGTTTATATAAATTTCCTTTCTGGTTTAGGTATGTTGATGACACTTTCATTTTAATTCCATCTGACCTTGATCTTTCTAATCTCCTTTCTCTTGTTAATTCTGTTGATCCTTGTATTCAATTTACTCTCGAAGTCGAAGAGAACAATTCTCTTCCTTTCCTTGACGTCTTGGTTTCAAAACTCCCAGATCGGTTCTCTACCTCCGTTTATAGAAAACCTTTCGCTGTCTCCCTTCCCCCTCATGCCCTTTCAAATCATCCTCCTCAACAAAAAGTGGCGTCCTTTTATACTTTTGTTTTTAGGGCGTTACGCATTTGTTCTGACTCTTCTGCTCTGAATAATGAAATTAATTATCTGAAATCTCTTGCCCTTGCTCGTGGTTATAATCCCTCTTTAATTGATAAAGCTTTGTATAAATTTAATAAGCCTAAACGTCCTTTTTCTGATTCAAATAATCCTCCTAATTTTAATTCTATAATAGTTCTGCCCTTTTATTCTCTACTGTGTTTCAAAATTGCTAAAATACTTTCTCGTTTTAACTTTAAAGTTATCTTCAAACCTATGAATAAAATTAAATTCTCTTCTCTAAAAGATCCTGTTCCTACTGAGAACCGGTGGGGTGTTTATTTCATTCCTTGCTCTTGCAATTTAGGTTATATTGGTCAAACGAAGAGAGCTTTAAAATTCAGATTAGGCGAGCATCAGAGATATATTGCAAATCAAGAAATCTCTAAATCTTCGATTGCTTCTCACTGTTGGTCTTCCAGTCATTGTTTCAATTTCTCCATGGCCAAAATTATTTCTTCCCCTGCCTCTCCCTCTCACTTGGATTTTCATGAAGCATATTTTATTTCTAAAAATTCTGCTAATCTTGTCAATGATCTCCCATCATCTCCTTTCCTATCTCCAGCGTGGAAATTAATTTTGTAATTCTTTTCGCTTTTCTCTTGTTTCTTTTCTTTTTATTTAAAAAAAAAAAAAAAAAAAAAAAAAAAAAATATTAATAATAATAATAATAATAATTTGGATTTTTTCTTGTTCTTTTATAGTTCTTTATTTATTATTTTTATTTATATTTTTAATTTACTTCTTTTATTTTTATTTTTCTTTTATTTCCATTTTTTCCATTTCATTTTCTCTTCTATCTTTTTTCAACACATTTCCCTTTTGCATCTTCCTCTATCAGGTAGCGCCATCTGTCGCATTCTTCGCAACATTCTTTTTCTTCAGTTCATTTTTGAACTTGTCCGTTTTCGGACACGTGTATGCTTAGCTGATGACGAGCTGTTATGTTTTTAGCTCGAAACGCGTCCTGTGTTTTGTTTTAATTTTATGGTGATTTTTTACAAAGTTTTATTATTTTAATTGCTTCATATCGCCAGTTTTCGGTGCTGTTTCGCTATAAGATTAAATGCCAATAATGGGTGATCGTAAATGTCAAATTTACTTGACATTAAACACTTTACACATGTTTGTTACGTCATCAGGTGATTTTTAATTCGATATTTACGTTTCTTCGCGATCTGCTGCAATTTTTTGACATTCCATTTTTGACCTATAATACTAAAGTAATTTCTACCTTCATTTCAATAAAGTTTATTCAGATTTCGTATAACAATTTTCGAATTTTTCGGGTATTTTGTATGTGATTTTTAGTGTATTTTAGCGATTTTCTACCAATTTTCCACATTAGTGAAAGACGTTGATAGAAGTTGAATCAACTTTCAATCTTCGAGCAGAATATATAATTTTTCTTTCTCTTTTCGAAATTTGGGTAGCGATTTAAAATTTTTTCGCGATATCTTATTGTGATTTTCAGAGGTTTTTCGCGATTCGTGCAGTTTTTTTATGTACCCGGGCAACGCCGGGCAGTATGAAAGCTAGTATGCTAGTTAGCTAGTATGAAATAAAATAGTGAATAGGTTGCCAAATTTCCTTCTTTTCCAAGGCAGATTTCGCTATTTCGCCAAGGCCCCTATGCTGGAAAACTACCGACAATTTAATTTCTGTATCCGGCTATGTAAAGCCCATTAAAATCGGGCAGTTAGGAGCTCAGATAGTACAGCGCGTCATATTTTATTTGCAGCATAGGGATGACGATGTAAAGACGTATATTTTCGTATATTACACTTTAAATTCTCACAAATACATTTTGAAGAAAAAAAAACACTTAGAAGCCGGAGTTTAAATTAAATTACGGTGACCTCGTATGGAATATTAATGGTTTTAAATGGGAATTTCGCGAAATTAGCTAGCTATCGCCAAGTTGGCTTCATATATGGCAACCTGTTTTTGACGCCAAATTTGGCGATATTTCATAAAATATGGCGATAATCCGCCAAGTTGTTCAACATTTGGCGCTACTGTGGTAACCCTACATTAATATTTTTCAACAATTATTCCTTACAATGAGGCGGTCCTACCGGAATCGTGAGGGACACACAGAGACTTGGATTTTATATAAATAGATCGCCATCATTTTCCCTTTTCATAAGAAAAGTTTCCATTAAAACTACATAAAAGTTGCCATAATCGCAAAATATTCTTGGTACTTTTATGTTAGCCGGGTGCAATAGCTTTTTTTTTAACTCGCCAGTTAGCACTGTTTTATTTTTCGAGTGGTAAATTAAAATGGTACTACTTTGTTATCCCATCGACTAAAAATCTATCGCCAGATTATAAGATTAAATGCCAATAATGGTTGATTGTAAATGTCACATTCACTTCTCTGTAAGAAAGTTACAGGTGTTTATGCCATCAAGTGATTTTTATTTCGACGTTTTATTTGTATTTTTTTAACGTTTTGCTAATTTATTTGTTCTTTCGTTATTTAAAACAAGTGGGTAAGTGTGATCACAGATCGCACAGAGGGTTTCGTTTAAAAATTCCTTTAAAACACTTTATCCTTTTGCGAAATCTGTTAGTTCCACATTTCGCAACCAGGGGGGCACTCTATTCTACACAAACCTCTATCCAAAGGAAACTCCGTTTTACAACCTATCCGTAGGTATATTAGTCGAGGGGATCGGGTCTATAGCACCCGAGATAGGTAGGCGCTTCAGGAAATTGCACGGAACATTCTTTTATAAGCTTTTTATTATGTGTTATGAACTATGTCAAAGTTTCCAGCAGATCGACTTGTTAGATTTAATAATTTTAACAAAATTGCGTTATGTTAGTTTCAAAATCCACCACCAGGAGCGCACACTATTCATAACAAAAGTGTATCAGATCGAAACTCTGTTAAACAACCTATTTTTGGATGTGTTACTCGAGTTGGTGGCGGCCTTAAGCGAGAAATTAAGAAATTTGCTAAAAGTACTATTCGGAAATAGTGGTAACTAAAATTTTGACATTTTTATATTTCATAAGCAGCACGTGTCTGAGTATATCATAGTGCTCAAAGAACGACATCTAAAAAGGTCGTAAACGCTCATTTTTAAAAAAGAAATCCAGCGCCCCTCCCCCGCCCTTTCTTCACAGGAAATTGCATGCACCATTATTTTATAAGCCTTTTATTATATGTCATGAAGTATCTTAAAGTTGCAAACGGATCGCCTTGTTATATTTCCTAATTTTAACAAAATCGCGTTACGTTAGTTCCGCATTCCACCACCAGGGAGCGCACTCTATTCTTAACAAAAGCATATCTGAACGAAACTCCTTTGCGCAATCTCTCCGTAGATACATGGTCGGGAGGGTGGCGGTGCAGTCTTAAAACAATTTAAAACATTTTCTGCGATAACAAACGCTAAGATTTAATAAATAAATCTAGCCCCCCCCCCCCCTCCACTCCTCGAAATATCACACTCCATTCTTTTTTACACTTTTTCTTATGTGTTATAAAGTATCTTAAAGTTTCGAACACATCGAGTGGCGGTCTTAAACAATAATTTAAGATATTTCCTGAAATTGCTATTCGGAAATAGTGGGATGAACACATATAAACCTATAAACTTTTTCATATTGAATAATTAATACTTATCTCATACCGCGCCGTCGAAACACCCCACGCAAATTGTTAGATTTCTAATTTAAATGAAATCTCCGTTAAAAAAGCACGTGCCTCCATCTTAATCTGGCATTTGATGGAAATAAAAGGAATTAATAAAATAATAATTAATATCTCAGCTCGTAATGAAGCAATCTCTTTGAACCGGGTATGTATGAAATCTGCGAGAAATTTCCAGCCCGGATGTCAAAAAATTTAATCGAAAAATTTAATATTTAAAAAGTTTAAATTTCGTATTAGACTTTCCTCCCTTTAAATTTCTCCCGCGCCGATATGTCGAGAGATGACGACAGCTGCCTTCCGGTGAATGGAAATCTGTTTTCATTGTCTTTAAAAACACAGAAATTAAATTTTTATCGATCAATTTTTAGTGGATATTTTGCGTTCTATCCTACGCAGAAATTTGAAATTTATACCAAAATAAAGTAGAATTTTTTCCGCGTATTTCTACACCTGTTACGAATTTGTACGACCGATATTTCGGCAGATCCGATTTTGCTTTTTAAAGGTCCACTTCATTTATTGCTTAAAGTACTCCGTGGTAACCCTGCACCGGCTGATTTGACGGAGCATCCGCCGAATTTACTGGCAACCCTTAGGAGAAACTGGGGAGGATTTCGATAACGTGCATTTGCACCTGCATTCAAAAGGTTGATTGGTTAATTTTAGAATTTAATTAGCCCGTAATTAGGTTAATTACCAACTTTTTCAAAATTTTTTGATTTGTTGTTTGATGTGAGGTGTTCAGCTATAAGTACCCAAAATTTCAAGTCTCTAACATGTATAGTTTCTGAGAACGGGCTCTGTGACGAACAGACAGACAGACGGACAGACAGACAGACAAAAGAGTGAGACGAATAGGGTTTCGTCAGATGAACGAAACCCTAATAAAAATTACGTCGATTTGTATAATTTGGTGAGTGGTTTGGCGATTTATATAATTTGGCGAAATTGGTCGACGGGATAACTAAATAGTACCGTTAAAAGATTAATTTGAATTTGAAATTAAATGTCATGATTTGTTGCACCATTTAATCGGATTTGGTGCGATTTTTTTACGACAATTTGGCGAAAACCTCGTTTTTGCCATTTATTAAATTATTTTCTATTTTTAAATTATTTTCTATTATTTTTAAAATGAAATAACAATAAATAAATAAATAATTACTTAATAACTATAGAACAAAACAATTTATGACATTTTTTTCAATAAAAAGAAAATAAATGTAAATAAACATTTATTAATAAATAAGTAACAATAGCCGGGTTACCATGTCAGGCAAAATAACGCCATTTTGGTGCCAATTAGGTACCCCGGTACGTATATGACAGGTACACGACATTTCGGTCCCGACACTTCGGTCCCGCCGTTTCGGTCCCGAGACATTTCGGTCCCTGGCCATTTCGGTCCCGAGTCATTTCGGTCCCTGGCCATTTCGGTCCCGAGACATTTCGGTCCCTGGCCATTTCAGTCCAGAGACATTTCGGTCCCTGGCTATTTCGGTCCGGAGACATTTCGGTCCCGAGACATTTCGGTCCCTGGCCATTTCGGTCCCGAGACATTTCGGTCCCTGGCCATTTCGGTCCCGAGACATTTCAGTCCCTGGCCATTTCAGCCCCGAGACATTTCGGTCTCTTGCAGTTTTGGTACTCACCACCTTATAACTCGGATTCTAATTGTCGTGGGTCCGCCAAACGCTGCAATTTGAACATTATTTGGGCTCTTTTAAAAAATATCCCCCTCCCCTCAAATTTTATAAAAAGCTGAATATAACAGTCCGATAAATTTAAAACTTTTATAACTCGTGATTATGAAATCACAGCGAGCTGAAACTTTGTTTTTTTGAACAACGTGATATAATTTTACAGAGTACATTGTCTTTTTTTTTTTTTTTTTTTTTAACTATTATTATTTAACAGAATGGATTTTTTAAGTTTTATTATTTATTATTGCTATTAGGCATTTTATATATACTGTAAACTGCCGTACAATGTTTTTTGGTTGTTTTCATACATTTTTAGAACGTTTAAATTATCATTAATTAAATAATTAAACTGTGCTTATTTTTTTCTTTTTCCAATTAGATTAATCATAAATGTCTTCAATAATTCAATTAGACACTTATAAGCTATTATATGCAAATATTTCCTCAAATCACCCCTCTACACCCTCTCTTTTAATAATTCAGAAATAAGATATATTTATTGAAGCACAAATTTAATTTTTCTTATTATTTTTATAATACAAAGTTGCATCGTATAAATTTGTTTTCGTAAGTTACTTTACCATTATAAACATTGGGAAAACAATAGTGATTTGGTAACTAGATGTGCTATGAAAAATATTTTGTTTTCAGAAAACTCCACCCACCACTTCATATATATATATATATATATATATTTAATAATTATTGCAATTTTTTAAGTCTTCTCACCCTTTGAAGACGATTTTTGTGAGCTAACTTTATTGAATCTGGGCCTATTTCTTTGTAATAAGATTATTATTTTTAATTTTATATAATAATGTAACTATTATTTTAATTAATTTTATTTGTAAATTTTAACTGACAAAACTAAGCTTTTTTATAGTCTTTTATTTATTTATTTTTTATACTACCCTTTTCCTCCCACTTTCCCAGAATTTCCCCGTTTTGCGCTTGTTGAGCAGAGCAGTTAAGAACAGCCTTAAAGAAAAAATTGCCAAACAGTATGATAAGATAATGAAGATGTAGTTGAGATTTTTCCTGGGATTACCTTTCAACCAGGAATGTAGTGGAGGGTATACGGGGGTATACGCCGTATACCCTCTGGATTTTTTTAAGGAACACCGTATACCCTCTGTTTCCCAAGAAAGCTATAGTATATGTACGCTAGGGTATACCCTCTGTCTTGAGCGTATATCCTCTGCTTAGAACGTATGCCCTCTGTTTTTTTTACGACTACACCCCTGCTTTCAACCAGTTAATCCTTATTAGTGGAAAGCTGGAGAAATTGTTATCTGTCTTTACTTGTCAATGTTCAAGAGGGGATTTATAAGTGGGCTCCATTCAAATGCTTGTTCTGCTATCATTCAACACTTTTCTGGGAAACCAATCCTTTTTAACCCTTTCATGGTTTATTCACAATAGGAGGGGGAGATAGAACAATGCTAGGAGATAAGAAACTTTGATTTCAACTTGAAGGAAAGGTCGTCCTCTTGCATGATGGCCCAGAAGTTTCTTTTTTAAGCCATTAAAGATGAAAAATGGCGCGTGGCCACAAAAAAGCGTCAGCTGACCAGAACAAAGAGAGCGCGAGAAGAATAATACTTCTATTTGGAGCTTTATTTAGCATAGTCAAATGGGGGAAGTCAGGCCATCTACACTTGACGTAGTACAGAAATATTTATGTATATATATATTCTTTTGAATAAAGAATATGTAGATATAAAAATATATATATATATATATGCTTTCTAAATTACCAAATATAATTATAAAATTTCTTCATTTTAAATTAAATTTTATGCAAAAGTAATTCACCATACATTACTATTTTGAGATTCTATGTTATTTTTTTCTATTTCTACTTCTATTTTTTTATTTGTCATATTAAAATAGGTAGGATGTTTTAATTTTAAGTATATAAGTCAAATAAATAATAAGGAAATATTTGAAATACTGAATTAATTTTAAATACGAAAAGAATATTTTATGAGTATTAGAAATTTGAACCTTTGTATTCCAACTTTACAGAAAAGCATTTCTTTAACACTTCTAGCTGTGTCAAATGGCGCCTTTTAAAATTTTGATTTATGTTTATTTTGCTCGTAGTTTTTTAATGTAATAAGCATAAAAAAGTCTTAAATGTATTAAAAAGGATTTGTAATTGTTGCAATTTAAAAAATACGAAGGAAAAACCTTAAATCGAAATCTTTTTAAAAGTGTCATTCGACACCGGTAGAAACAGCGTTGATATTACATGTAAAAAGATTAATGCAAAATTTTAAATTTTTTTTTAAATAGTAAATTAAAATAATTATTGAAATGAAATAAAAAGTTGCCTGTTCTGATGCCGAATTTAAAAAATAATGTGTCTTTATCACAATTCTATGTTAAGAAGCCCCTTTTAAAAAATGTGTAAAATGCAATACATCTAAAATTCATGGGCCGTTAAATAATAGAATCAAATAAAGATTTGTAAAAATATTTGCAGATATTTTTCTTTATTAATCACATAGTGTCCAAATTATATGCAATTGAATATGTGCAGTGTATGGGCATTTGCATATGAAAATTAAAGCTCAACTTATAAATGTTTTTAAATTGTCTGGACTTTATATTTATTATAGGCTAAAATATGAGGAGATTCTATAAAGAATCCACAGAACTCCCCCTTCCACCCACTCCTAAAAACGATTCTTTCTACCATATGAAATTTGCATGGTGTGCTACAATTTGTATCCGATTTATAAGTGTTTGCGATTTTCGGACCCTTATATTCGGATTATACTAAAATTTAGGGCGTTCAGTTAAAAAATCCGATAACGTCCCTCCTTTTATAAATATTACGTTTCCCGTACAAAATATGAGTATTTTGCGATAATTATAGATCGAGATATAAATGTTTTAAATTCTGAACCTTATACTTAAGATACGCTAAAAATAAAGAAAAAGTCAACAGACTCCCCCCCTGCTTTTTAAAACGATTACGATTATCATAGGAAATTTGTGTGGGCTGCGACAATTTTGATCTGTGCTATAAGTGTTTGCGTTTTCGCGTCCTTATATTCGGGTTATACTCGTACTAAAATTTAGGGAGTTCAGTTAAAAAATCCGATAATGTCCCTCCTTTTATAAAGATTACGTTTACCATACAAAATATGAGTGTTTTGCGATAATTATAGATCGGCTTATAAATGTTTTAATTTATCAGGACCTTATACTTAAGGCACACTAAAATATAGAAAAAGTCAACAGAGTCCCCCCTCCCCACCCCTGCTTTTTAAAACGATTACGATTATCATAGGAAAGTTGTGTGGGCTGCGACAATTTTGATCTGTGTTACAAGTGTTTGCGCTTTCGAGACCTTATATTCGGGTTATACTAAAATTTAGGGAGTTCAGTTAAAAAATCCGATAATGCCCCTCCTTTTATAAAGATTACGTTTACCATACAAAATATGAGTGTTTTGCGATAATTATAGATCGAGTTATAAATGTTTTAATTTATCTGGAGCTTATACTTATAATACATTAAAATATAGAAAATGTCAATCCCCCTCCCCTACTTTTTAAAATGATTACCATACGGAATTTGTTTGAGCTGTTACTAAAATTTTAAGGCCTTTATTTAAAAAACTCTACATTGTCCCCTATAAAATTATGTCACCCATTTCAAATGCACAAAATTTCAGCTTCCTGGAGAAGGGACCAAAATGACTCGGGACCGAAATGGCCAGGGACCGAAATGTCTCGGGACCGAAATGTCTCGGGGCCGAAATGTCTTGGGACCGAAATGTCTTGGGACCGAAATGTCTTGGGACCGAAATGTCTCGGGACCGAAATATCTTGGGACCGAAATGTCTCGGGACCGAAATGTCTTGCGACCGAAACGGCGGGACCGAAATGGCGGGACCGAAGTGTCGGGACCGAAACGTCCTGCTTCCTATACGGCATCTGCGCCTAATATTTTTCTTTTCGTTTCGTTTAAAAAAAGAAAGAAGTGAAAGCCTTTAATTTTAAATGTTTCAGTTTTAAATGAAAGTTTTGTATTAAATAAAATGATAACGAAAAAAAAAAAAGCATTGTTCTTAGCATAGATTTAAGGGAGGCCAAACTGGTCGCCAAATTAGTTTAAAATAATAACCTTTTCTGAAATATGAAAAAAAAAATATCTGTTATGATTAAAATTTGAGTTGCCATCATTAGAAAAAAGTATTTAAAATTAGGAAAAAATTAATATTTCGAAAACTAATTCGAATTTAAAAATTCTAATACCAGTTTTGAGATCTGCGGATTAATGCGGATTTTCGGTGTTAATTTCATCGCAAAGTATTCCATATTTTAAGAGAAATCGCCGTGAAACATAATCAGTTTTTTCAAAGAATCGTTTCATAAATTCGTTTCATTTCAGTCGTGTCATATATCCGTTTCATTAGGATTTTATATATATAGGGTAGATATATCTATATATATAGTGTAACCTCTGAATAACGGTTACCAGTTGGACCGATGAAAAGTGACCGCTGTCCAGAGGTGGGTGTTATTCGGAGGTTTCATTTTTAAAAAATTCATAATTACATAAATTTAAATAGAAATACACAGTCATTTTAATTAATCCTCATTGTTTTATAATCATTAAAAAAATCAGTGATTTGCAGTTGTTTTTTTTCTGCAAATATCTTTCTCCAAAGAAATAATATGAGTTGTTTTGCTGTACAACTCATCATCATTATAATTTAATGCAAAATTTTTGATTTCACGAAGGTTCGTAAAAAATTTGGTATATGTGTTAATACTGGAAATTTTAGGTGGTTCTATAATCTCTTCCATATCCCTTGTCGCATCGCTTTTCTCTTCCTGTCTTCTATCCTCCACCATTTGCTGTATGAATTAAGTGTAACAGTAACTGCAAAATCTTTGTCCAGACACACAAACTTACTGGCGTTCCTGTTAGTTATGGTTGCTGTTCTAAGAATATTATCTGAATTTTCCCCATCATTATTGTCTTCATTTTCTACGTCTAGTTTTGGAAAAGGATTAAGTGTTCAAGAGATTAAAACACTTTGTTGACATATTAAGTAACCTTTGTTTGATCTGCTTCAGATTTTGGTTTGCAAATAAATATGAAATTGTACCAGAAACTGTTAAAAAAAAATTCTTGTGACTTTTGAGCGGCCGTTGTTCAGAATTCCTTATTTAGAGATTCGTACTAATGTTAATGCTATGGAATGTGTTTGGCCGTTGCCATCGAAATATTCAAGGCCTGAGGACAAGAGTTCTGACGTCATCACTAATCGCCCCGAGGCTAACGAGAAAGACAGGCTACCGCGGTGGGTCCGATTCTTCTTTTTTTACAGACCGCTGGAGTCACGTGATGCTCTTTTCGCACACCTTCATTGGTGCATTCGAGCATCACGTGACTCCAGCGGTCTGTAAAAAAAGAAGAATCGGATCCACCGCGGTAGCCTGTCTTTTTCGTTTGCCTCGTAATCGACCGACTTCTCACTAGTGTTGGAATTCACACCGAAAATTTTGAATAGCAATTTTCTTTTATTTTATTTGTGGAATATCTATCATCGTAAAAAAACAATACCAACTATTTAAACTTACTGGTGGCAATTCGGAATACCAAAATAAAAATTCAGCCAGATGCGGAATGCCACAATGTTGCCGCATCTGGCTGATTTTTTATTGGGGGATACCAAATTCTCATCAGTAAGTTTAAATGGTTATTATTGTTTTATAAGATTATAGATATTTCACAAATAAAATAAAAGTAAATTGCTATTCAAAATTTTCCTGTGTGAATTCCAACACTCGTGAGAAGTCGGTCGATTAGTGATGACGTCACAACTCTTGTCCTCAGGCCTTGAGTATTTCAATGGCAACGGTTTGGCTCCATCAATATGTGGCCGGTATTCGGAAGTTGTCTTTGTTTAGAGGTGACCGTTCAAGGAAGTTTCACTGTATATATATATACAGTGAACCTCGATTATCCGAAGTAATTGGGACCGATCCTCTTTCGGAAAATCGAAAATGCTTCAATTTTAAGGATAAATAAATGCAATATTTCTTATTATGGTAACAAGGGCTTAAAAAAAAAAAGCAATAGCAAAATAGAGACAAAAGTAAATTACCTGAATTTTAATTTTGAAAGTACCTTTTTACATTTGTCGCAAGGATTTGAAAAAATGTTTTGTTTGTCGCTGTTTTTGCCTTTGCTTTGAAGTTCTATCACAGAATTTTTTAATATTATTATTATTAGTTCATCAGTGTCACAGTCTTTCTGCTGCTCCAGCCATGCCGAACCTTTTGCAAAACTTTCAAATGCTTCTGAATTTCTAATTTGTTCGTTTTCTTCGTTCCACTACGCAGCTTACGGGATCTCAAGTTAAATTCAAAAGAACCCTAAGATAGTAAAAAAAAACTTTCAAAATGGATTTCGGTTAAAAGAGGTTCTACTGTATATATGTATATATATATATATGTTTTATATATATATATATATATGTTTTATATACATATATATATATATGTTTTATATACTATATATATAGCATATATATATATACAGTAGAAGATCTTTATAACACAATTCTATATAACGCAATTCTCCTTATAACGCACAACTTCTCAGATGTAAACAATGAATTTTGCAGTTAAAAAGCACCTGCATTTTCACATTGTAAAATATTGCTACTCTCTAGAGGACTAAATTTGATACTTTAGTTCAACTTTATCTTCTAATTTAAGTCCTTTTTACTAAAAAAAAAAAAAAAAAAAAAAATGCTATTAATACAATAAACATTTTTGAAAATGTCTAATATAAGGGATGGCTGTGTCAGTTATATTTGGATTAAGTTTATAAAGTAAATTTAACAATGTATGATTTATATTATGCAAAAATTTATAATTTGGATAACTCTTGGTAACAAGAAATGCAGTATAAAGATATTCTAATGCACTTTGATATATTTCAGACATATTTGGCCATGTTTACAAGGTGAATTTAATTATGTGATCCGTATAACGCAAAATTCTATATAATGCACAACCTTGCGTTTTTAGGTTTGCGTTATAAAGATCTTCTACTGTATATATATATATATATATAATTTTACACTTTTAGGTAGATTTCGTAAGAAATACTACCTATTGCAGTCGTTACCATGGTGCGACTTTTGAAAAATTCCTTCATAACTTTTCATTATAGGACCCCAGGAACCCAAAACCACCCCCACCTAAAAAGTTTATATATATATATATATATATATATGTATGTATGTATGTATGTATGTACTAAATTTTGTCCGCACGATAAAAGTCGCAATTATGCACGGATCGTCTTCAAACTCGCCAACAACTTTGAGATGGCTAATATCTCGGCGGGGATTGAAAATGGGCAAAATCGGTCCAAGGAAATGGAAATGGGGAAGGTTCAAATTTTTGAATACCGTCTTAACAAGATTCTGATAAAACCAGCTCTTACACAACAATGACGGGAAAAAATAAATATTTTTCGTTATAACAGTTGCCAACAATTAAAAAAAAAGCAATAAAATTCTCACCACAACAATTGCTTTTCTATTGAAAGTTCACGTGAAAAATTAAATTAAATAAATAGTTTGACGAATTGAAAACAAATTGAATATTACGTCATAAGTGTCCTAGAGTAAGATTTTCGCATGAAAACTCAAAATGAAATAAATAGTTTGACGAATTAAAAAAAATATATATATTGCGTCATATTGGAAATAAAATGGACCTCAGTTGGTGAATATGTAACGTCCTGCGAGTTTGAGAAAACGTATTAAAACATGATAAAAACACGACTATGGAAATATTAACTTATTTTAACACTTTGAGGTTCTCTGAATTTACTTTAGCTACTTTTAAAACTATTCCATATACATGCATGTGTGTATTCGTGTATATTAGAATTTTCACAAAATGTTTATCTCCCTAGAGCTCATTCTTAGTAGAGAAACTGGGTTTTTCTCTAATCTTGATTTAAGTTTTGTTGGTGAATTTAGTACTTAACTTCGAAATCTACCTCCGCCTGTAGGCCCGAGCCAGCAGGGATTTTTTTAAACGGAGAAGTTTTGTTATAGTGTTCTGAATATGACGGATTTTTTTTTTTATAATGTATGCTTGACGCACGATTGTTCTTTTTTGCTGATTTATAATGTAGATTTGTTAGAATGATATATATGTTTTGTGATGACTACAGCCTAGCAGTTAGTTGTTAGAACTGGCTGATTTTCATGGTATGTGCATGAATATTAATATTAATGTATTTCGTTCACGCCCATACGTAATTTTTGTCGGTCTGTTTGTTCACTTATGACTTTGAGTTCAAACTTTTTAGTAGGAGAGCTGTTGAACATTTTTGAGTAGGTATTTGAGGCACCCTGAAAATTTGTGCAACACTTCTTTTGTAATGCCTGAATACAAAATCGAATGTCTGGCTGAAGGATCGTGGCCCAAAAACTGTGCCAGACAAAAAATGGCACTTGACACGTGTCTGGCACAGTTTTTGTGCCGACTAAAGTGTCTGTCATTTTCAAAATATTTTTTTCTAAGCATAAATATTATTCTGTCTCAATCTCAGCGTGCCTCAAATACTTTTTTGGGGTAGTCAAAAAATGGCACTTGACACGTGTCTGGCACACTTTTTGGGCCACGATCCTTCAGCCAGACATTCGATTTTGTAATCAGCCATTACAAAAGAAGTGTTGCACAAATTTTCAGGGTGCCTCAAATACCTTCCCTAAAATGCTTAACAGCTCTTGGACTATTATAAAAATAAGCCAATTAATTACAACGACACATTATATATCTATATTATAAAGGACAAACGTATCTGTTTGTAAATCTGACATTAATTTTTATTGCGATTTTTTAAACTTTTAAATGCTGCACATTTTCGATTTTTACATCGACGAATAGAAAAAAAAAAATGTACTTTCAAATCCAATTTGTTTGAAAACTGTATCATAATTTATTTGAAAATTGTATCGCAATTTACTCAATTTTTATCTGTTTAAAATAATTTTCAACCATGATTTTTTTTTCTTTATCTATCGTGGAGATGATTACGAAAAGTAATTCCGTTTAAATTAATACATAAATAGCTCATCATTTGATTCCAGCTTATATTCCATAACGAAATTGAAACATTCATCAAACAATTAATAAAACATAAATGCAACGCATTTAACCGAAATTCGCGCTTAATCCACTAAAATGAACAGAATCTAAAAGACTGATTATAAATAGCGATCTTTGAAGATTTCTTCGGCTGTTCAGTATGAAAATTTCTGCTTTAATATGTTTCAAAACTTTATTTGAATGCATTATTGCTATTTTTCGTATGGTATAAGTATGATTTTTACTTTCTTCTATCTTGACAAGAAGAAAATATTGGTTTCATGAAAATTTCGAATTCCAGTTTTCGACGTATTTACACGTTTTATGGGTCAGAGTTTCCAAAAAACATGTTTTTACAAAATGTCTGTCTGTCTGTTTGTCTGTATGACACAAATTTTGTGGGCGCTCTATCTCAAGAACTAATGCACGGAATTTAATAAAAAGTTCTATTCAGGTAGTCCCTGATATAGATTGGAGCTGATTAGTTTTTGATGTAAATCGCCCGGCAGGTGGCGCTGCTATGTAGCATTTTGCAGGATTTCCGCAAAAGCTCTATCTCAAGAACTAATGCACGGATTTTTATAAAACTTCAGATTCCGTTAATCCTTGATATGAATTGGTGCTGGTAACGTTTTGGTGTAAATCGCCCAACAGATGGCGCTGCTATGTTGCATTTTGCATCATTTACACGATTTTCGTAATAGCTCAATCTCAAGAAATAATGCACGGATTTTCATTAAACTTCAGATTCAGTTAGTGCTTAACATGAATTGACGTTTTGCCCTTTGTTGTGTAAATCGCTCAATAGGTGGAGCTGCTATGCTGCATATTTTGAGATTTCTGCAATAGCTCTATCTCACGAACTAATGCTTGGGTTTTCAACAAACTTCAGATTCAGGTATACCTGGGTATGAATTAGTGCTGTTTATGTTTTGGTGTAAATCGCTCAACAGGTGGCGCCGCTATGCAGCATTTTTCACGATTTCCACAATAGCTCAATGTCCAGAACTAATGCACGGATTTTCATCAAACTTCAGATTCAGTTAGTCCTTGACATGAATCGATGTTTTGTACCTTTTCGTGTAAATCGCTCAACAGGTGGCGCTGCTGTGCTGCATTTTTTGTGATTTCCACAATAGCTCTAGCTCCAGAACTAATGCACCGATTTTCATCGAACTTCAGATTCCGGTATACCTTAATATGAATTAGTGCTGTTTGTGTTTTGGTGCAAATCGCTCAACAGGTGGTGCTGCTATGCTGCATTTTTCAGAATTTCCCCTACAGCTCTATCGCAATAAGTAATGTACGAATTTTCATCAAACTTCAAATTCAGGTATACTTTCATACGAATTGGTTCTAAATTGATGTAATTTCTTTTACTATTTAAACGATTTAATTGGTGTGATTTATATAGAAGAAAGTTTTGTGATGGCCACAACATACTAGTTAGTATTGTTAGTGGGCATTCTAAAAAATATATTCAGGGTTCGTACGGGTGCTTGAATTTCCAGACTAGAAATTCTTCGAAACTCTTCGATACCAGTATTTTCTTATGGAAAATCTCTCCATAAATAAGGAGAAATTTCGTCCGTTTATACTAGATTTATTTTTCGATAAAAGAATTCTTATATTTGGCCTAGAAAATAACGGTACCCGTACGAACCTTGATATTTAGGGGGGGTCCGGGACACATTTTAAAATAATTTTTATTTATTGAGTTAAAATTCTGAATTTTTTTGTGATTGTTAAACTTATCATTTGTAAACAAAATAACATGATAAAACTTCTCATAATTTTTTTTAAAAAATTTAAATTTTAAAATTTATTAAAAAGTGGGGTAATTTAAAATCGTTATAACTCGAAATATTATTCATAGAATTTCAATTTTTCTTTTGATTTAAATAAACAGAAATATATAACTTTTAATTTTGAATCAGCATTTTTTTTAAATATTCATTTATAAAAAAAACTACAAGTATTTAATGAAAAAATTTAGAAAAAAATGGTGCAACTTTAAAAAAAAAAAATCATATTTTCAAAAGTAAATATTTTTTCCAAATATACTGAAACAAAATTAAAGTAAAATAATTGAAAAAGATATGTTCCAAGTTTGAACCCTTTATCTTTAACGATTCTCGAGTTATAAGAATTTAAATACGAGAAATGATGAAAAAACCTATCATGAAGAAAAACGCATTTTTACAAGAAGTCTTTTCCATGACAGCCATTGCTTGAAAGCTAGATTTTGAAAACAAACCAAAACGAAACAATATTTTTTGTTCTAATTCAAATAGGAACACGATTTAAATGTCATTTTAAGCACGAAAAAACAGAGAAATTTTTAGAAAAAAAAAATATTTTGCAAAATTTGAAGATTTTTGTGTCCCGGGCCCCCTTAAATGTAAAAAATATATTAAACGTATTAAAGTTATCAATAATAATAAAAAAAAGGGGGTAGGCCCATGCGAGGCTTATTCTCAACGTAATCTTTGAGATTATTTGCTGATATGTCGTTTCATTAATTTTTTGATTAACTGCAATTCTTTTTATTTTATTATTTTTTTTTAATCAAACAATATGTGTTTTAACGATATATAAGTTTACTACGTCAAAAGCTGCTTGCACCTGCAGAACCTTTCGAAAAATACCCCATTCATCGCTGTGCCTTTAGTGTGTGCAGAGAAAAAAGGATGTTGACATCAGAAATAATATATATGATGATTTTCATCTATATTCTGTAATCCAGGAAGCCCGGGATTATCATCTAGTGTTATTAATGGATGCTTTGCTACAATTAACATCACTTACATTTACACAGGGGCGTCGCCATGGGGGGGTATGGGGGGGAGCCTCCCCCCCCAATACATGTGAAGTTGGGAAATTTGAGCTTAGAGTTGGGAAATTCTAGATTTTTGAAGCATTTTCTTTTTTAAAAGTAATAGTAAAAAAATTACGAAATTTTTATTGTTTTGGTGATTATTTTGAGTACTGCAACAGTAAACAAGTTAAGTTATCAAAAGAAATACAAAAAAAAAATCAGCCACACTCAATCTATCATTGTATTTTTCAGTTCTACAAAAATATTGTACATATACCAGACCTAAATTTCTCTACTCCTGTCCATCAATAACTGACTAACCAGTTCCTTTATTTCCCCCAAAACTTTGTTTCTTTCTCAAAAATTTCACCCTACCTCCCCTTCTCCTCCCAAAAGAGAATCCAGCTATTTTAATCCAAAGGGATTGCAGCTTCTTTGGAAAATTGGAGATCACTTGTAGCACAACAGAAAGGAATGTAGTAACCTACTTGAAACACAGCTATGGGCAAGAAGATTTGATGAGTTTTCACAACTTTTTTGACTAATTTTGCGATTTTTGGACAATATTTTACTCATTCTCATGATTTTTTTGCCGCAAAAATTAGTTAACCCTTCGCTGTCAAGTAAAAAGCGTTATATGAGCAAATGCGGAAATAAGAAGTCGTTACTTTAGATAAATTTGTCACATTTTACTTTTATTTTTGTGCGGAAATATATATCAGTCCTGTTCGTTTATATTCATATGTGTTTATAAAATTTTAAATCAAAAGTCCAGTGTTTTGTGCTTAAAGCTGTTCTAAAAAGTTACTATAAATCTCAGCACGAAGAAACCCTTCATATTAGGAAAAGACTTTTCGTGCAAGATTTTGGAGCGTCTAAAAATCCATTCGAGGATGAAAAAGTTAAAAAATGGACGATTTTAATTTGGAACAGAAATATGACCATGAAAGCAGTCCATCAACTGAAGAAAAAATATACATGCACTGTAATACTGACACGTTGCACTTGAATAAAATTTTGAAGAAATAAAGATTTACTTACAGACAAGCTCACAAACAATTATGAATATTAGGATGTGACTGGAGAAGCTGAGTTCCGAAAGCAACGTAGAAAAACGGTTTCACCAAAGGCAATAGATAAAAATAATAGCACAGCAATGGACATTGATACACATAAGTTTTACAGTAAAGAATTATAAGAAATACAAAATAAAAACTTAGTAATGGGCTTAAATGACAATGTTCCCTATATCGAGAGAATATTGCAGCAATGCATTCAGGATGTAGCTACAGGGGGGGTGGGGGTGGGGGGTGCGACACCCCCCCCCCCCCCCCACTTCGGTAAACTCATATACATTCGGTAATTTCACTTTCGTTCAAAAACTGTATCATTTGGCTCTAATTTTTTTTTTTTTTTTTTTTTTAAAGAATTTTTAAAAATACAAAACAGAAAACAATGTCAAAAAATATTTAAAATTATTAAATATTTTCTGATTAGAAACTAACCTTTCTCTTTGCATTATGTAATTTTTTTTCGCTCGGAGTCGATTGCAATTTCACTTTTTAGCTATTCCATGTATGTAAGAAGGGGAGGGAGGAGGGGGTGTCCATGATACAGCATCCCTTAGAAGATTAAATATACCTTCTTCCTATTTTTATGCAGTATCCCTGTAGAGAATATCTTCGCTTTATTCAAGAAAGGAATCTGGAGAAAAATGCCCTGAGGGTAAATGCGTACACTCCTTGACCAATGCAAATGAAATTAGAAGGCCAGACTTCTTGTTCGTTAAAATTCGTTTTGCTGGACTCTGAAAACTATGGAGGGCGGGGAGGGGGGGGGGTGGATATTTCGCGGTTTTTTCAGGGGACAGGATGTCGCCAGATCTTTACTGTTGTATTGTCTATTTTTCAAAGCCAAAAATAAGAGAAAACCGGGAATTTTTTCTTATCAAAGAAAATTAAAACGGTGTAATAAAATTACATCAGCTACTAAGGATGTACCGAACAGTGATTTTGGCCGAATACCGAATATTCGGCTAGCCGAGCAGTAACTATTCGGTTGAATATTTTAAAATTTTATTAATTAAAAAAGTTTCATATTTCACGGCTTCTTCTGTAATTAAACCAAGTGAATATATTTTTTTTAATTCTAAAACAAACAACTTAGCAAAAATAACTTTTCTACTGAATATTCGGCCTACAGGCGAACCGTATACCGAATATTCGGCTAGCCGAATTAACTGTTTGGCCGAATGCCGAATATTCGGCCAGCCGAGTAGTAACTATTCGGCCAAATATCAAGTACTCGGCTGGTCGAATACTTTTATATTTCAAAGATTAGAGGCATTAAAATGTTAAATTTTAAAATAATTTACATAATATTTAAAGCAGAAACTTACATATTGATAAACAAGAACTTTTCACAAGTAAATGTTATACATGAAAAAAAGCTGGTTTGGGGTATTTAAGAAGAGAATTTTAAAATTTTATTAATTAAAAAAGTTTGATATTTCATAGCTTCTTCTGATGAATTGTTATCCAAGTGAATATATATTTTTTTTAATTCTAAAACAAACAACTCAGCAAGAATAACTTTTCTACTGTCTTTGATTTAGCAAGGAAGTTTTTAAATGCATCTTACATCAGTGTTTCGAATGGGCGATTATTTTAAGAGATTGTAAACATACACATTGTTCCTAAAAAAATTGTAACAAACTTTCAACAGAGATAATGTGGTTAAGACAAAAAAATTTTGAACAAGAAACAACACCTCACTCCATTTATTCCATCAAAATTACAATACATTCAGTCAAATATTCTGGGTGTGCAACTACAAGCCGAAACTGAATTTTCATTCACAACTTTATCAGTAAATGAAGATATTTTAGCAAGATTTGTTTCATATTAATTTAGTTTGTATTAAATGTGATGATATCATTGAAAATGACTGAATTTTGGCCAGTGACGCAGTATAAATACTATATATTGCATTCTGAATAAAGGAATGTCTACCTCATAGTTGTTTAAATATGAAAAGTGGCAATTTCCAGCACTTCTCTTCATGATATTATATTTCACAGAAATCAAAGCAAGTTTGTTAAAATTGTATTCCGCTTCAACAGTCAGACCTGCCAATATGCTTAATAAACGGTCAAGTGCGAGTATTACTCGCGTACAGAGGGTTCTGTAGAATAAATACATTAATTTGTAATTGTATTATAATAAAAAAAAAAAAAAAAAAAAAAAAAAAAAAAAAAGTTGCTAAAAGAATACTAAGACTTTTTAAAAAACTATATAACGTAGGGTTGGGTATAACTGTATATATTAGAAAAGTGTAATCGGGTATACCATGAAAATTCAAAGAGCTATATGGAACAATATCAAATATAGCTATTCGTATAACTCTTTTTTTAATATTATCCTAATCTGTTTATGATGAACTTAATTCGGTACTGACAATAAAGGCAGTGCATAGTTAAACTTCATTTGGCATTTCATGAAACTAAATTCAGCGTAGTAATAACCTTTATTTCTACAGTGTATCTAAAACAAAACCTTTGTACAAATTTTAAATTGGGCATTGTGCTAAGCGCGCCTCGAATTGAGGTCTCAAAGTTGCAACGCCGCCTTGGTCAGTGCCGCGTTTTTCCAGATAGGTATTTAATTAACTTTTAAAGTGACTCGAGGCGTATTGAGAGATACAATCAATGCAAACTATCGCGAATCTCACAGTATTTATGCGATTCATTCTAATTAAATATTTCGAGGGCAATGCCCTTAAAAAACGGACACCTAATTTTAATTCCAAAACAGACAAATGGTACCAAGAATATTTAATTAAAATTTTCCTTTTATCATGTACGTGAAAATAAGCAAGTTCGCATTTTCTAATAAATTCGTTTATAAATTCTGGTGTCAGTTCATTATTTCATAAGTTTGTAAGTAGAATTACTCCGTGCCGGAAAGGATTAAGTGGTCGCAGGACTCTTAAAGCTTCAAAATTTAAGAAATTTTAATTTTTTTAGATGTTAAACTCCTATCTTTTCTGAATAATTTGATATAATTGTTTCCTTGAAATTCCCATTAGAACAGAAGTTTTGGCTTTTAGAATTATACCCGCGCAATAGCTGAAGCGGCGTTTCCGAAACTTTAAAGTCATTATTTTCCAAATGGCGTTTTTGGGTATAACAAGCAGGATACCTCAAAAACTTCTGAATATTTTTTCATGAAATTTTCAAAACATATATTCCATGTTATTCTGTATAAACTGAATTTAAAATTTCCTTTTTATTGTTCAAAAAAATATTTTTTTAGGTGATTTTACTGTTGAAATTTTCAAAATTTTGTACTAGCTAAATGCAGCATTGCATTAAAAATATAAAAATGCTTTAAATACAAATTTATTTAAGTTCAGGGAAATTATTACAATCGGAAGTATAAGTAAGCACCAAAATTTTCATTCTAATTGCAATATTTATTTTGTAATTCTGCGCGTAAACTGTTATGCCAATTTTTTGTTCGACAAATGTCTAACAGTTTCGAGCCCCCTATAAATACTAATTCTGTATCTTGCAATTTTTTAAATACATGAAACGAAAGAACATACTTATATCTTTCATTCCAATTAAAATTGTGTTTTAAAATCATATACATTTTAAGGCATTAAATGTTGAAAATGGTCTTTTTTTTTCATTTTTTCCACTTTTTAGAGTCCCGAGACCCCTTAAATTAGTATGTTTTTAACAATTTGACGTTTATTGCTTTTATACTGTTACTGGACATTACATTACACATATATATCATTAAAAGTCGTTAACTAGGCAACAGGGGTGCAGAAAATGTTTCTACTCCCAACATTTCCCCCAATCCACACGAAAATTTCCCCCAAATTTTACGGTATGTTATAGGTAAGTGCTGTATTACCGCAAGGTTATTAGACATATAAGGTTGGCTCGTAACTTTTCACCCAATCGGAGAGATCTCGCTCTGCTACGTCAGGTTACGTCACAAGAATCCACAATCAGAATCCATCCCGTGCTAATAATAGCGTTATGCACAGTTGAATTGTTATGTAATTTTAAATGGAAAAAATTATTAATACTTTTTTTACACGTGTAAAGAAATAATAGACCTTAGTTTTAAAGAAAATTAATAAGTTTTAAAATCTGTACAGTGACACGAGGCGGAAAAAAAAGAGAAAATACAGTTATAGCTGAACTATAATTGTTATTCTCTCTCTCACTCTCTCTGTTATTTTGTTATTAATGTATATATTTTTTACATATCAGTTGTCTATTTCTTATTTTTATATATATATATTTATTAAATTAGTAAAATAGTGGGTTGCAACTTGAATTCATTTTATTAAAATGTACGTTTTAATATGGAATTTCTACAAATTAGAAAAACAAAATAATAGTTTCTCAGAATTACGTTTATAAAAACTAATAAGTTTAAAAATCCTTTTTAGTTGTAAAAAACATTAAAAATACTTACAACATATGCAATTATTATTCTTTTAAAGCAGATTAGTAAAGTACAAAGTCAAAAAATCGGAATCCTCCGGAACTTGTCGATTGGACTTTTCCGAATTTTGAATCATTTGCATAATTAAAAAAAAAAAAAAAAATGAAAATTTTATCCATTTTTACCGGCGAATTATTTACGTATCACAAAGCATTTGAATACTAAAAAGAAAACAATTAATTAATAATTAAAAGAAAATAAATTAAAATAATGCTAAAGCAGATATTTTAATTGGGGAATATATCTTTTTTAAAAGGTAAAAAAACTTCATCACAATTATAGATTTTTTTTTATGTAGTTTTTAATGTTTTTATGAATTTTGCCAAACATTTTTTACATTACTAATAGGAATCTGATTACAATATTCTAATTCAGTATAATAAATGTTGACCTCTTTTCAGTGAAGTTTATTTTGAAATCATACATCGACTTTTCAATGTTTCGCATTTTTTAAAGCGATTTTAAGAGGGGTTTTTTTTTTACGTTTCACGGCGACTTTTTGACTTTCGTAAAGCTAATTCGATTTCAAAGTTTTAGTGCGATATTTTGCGATTCGGGAAAGCATTGTGGTTGCAATGTTTTAGACAATACATTTAGCTACAATAAATTTTGTTATTTGCGATTTTTAAATTTTTAGCCTTTTTTTCCCCCCTCGTGCGGCACTTTTCCCACATCATTAAAAGGAATCCCGTTTTAGACTTTCAGCTTAATATGGTAAATGTTGTTCTCTTTTTAATAATGTTTATTCGGAATTCGTACAGCGTTTCTTGAAAGTTTCGCGAATTTTTTATGCAGATTTTAGATTTTTGCGGCAATTTTTTTACATTCGTAAAATGAATTCATTTTCAATCTTTTAGACCAATATAATACATTTTGTCTTACACATTTTTTGAAATTTGGGAGATTTGCAATGCGATTTTTGGCGTTTCGAGGCAATTTTTGGGGCATTCGTGAAAGAATTCCAGTTACAATATTGTCCACTATAGTAAATTATGTTCTCTTCAAACTTTAGATGCTTAAAGTTTTTTCCTTCTTTCTTTCTTCACGTTTCGTGGCGATTTTTTCGCATTAGTAAAAAGAATTCGGTTTTAATCGTTTAGTTCCGTATTATAAATGGCCTCTTTTTAATAAAGTTTATTCAGAATTCATATGGCGATTTTTAATTTTTTAAGATTCTTTTTTTCGTGTTAGAGATTTTTTTGACATTCGTAAAAGAAATTCGGTTTCAAACTTTTAGCTTAATATAATAAATTTTAACCTCTGCGATTTTCGCAGTTTTAGCAGTTGTTTTATGCGATTATTTAGCGGTTTATTTTACGTTTCGTTAAAATAAAAACGCCAGTTACGGAAACGTCCAAATTTTGGAGAATTCGGGATTTCGGAAGTCCGAATTTGAGACTTTGTACTGTATATAAAACACATAGTACCTTCCTACAGGTTCCCCCCCCCCCCAATATTGGCTGTTTCCAGAGGCTGATACAAAGGAGGGGGGGGGGGGTGATAGAGGAGAAATTAGCCTCTCACAATAATTATTAACGCAATCAATTTCTTGTTAAACATTCAATATATCAATAATTAAAAAATAATAATATTTACAACATTTCAACTGTTTACATATTATTTACAATTATTTAAAGCATTCGATTTTATATAACAAAGAAAATACTATTGAAAAGGGAAACAACTACCGGGTGTCCCAAAAAGGACTGACTGATTTTTAAATTCAATAACTTGCAAACGGTGACAGATATTTAAAAAATTCTTGCAGGAGGGTTATGCATAAGGTCAAAAGTTTTATTACAGTGATTTTCAATTTTAGTTCGAATTACAAACAATAGATGGCGCTGTAAGCAATAGTCGCTAAATACAGGCTCTATTTCTGGTCCTTTCTCTTGTTCCATGCTGAAAAAGGAGATGAAAATGTATTATCCGGGCCACGAAGTACCAAAAATCGAGCCTGAATTCAGCGTCTATTGATCGCAGCGCCATCTATTGTTTGTAATTCGAACTAAAATTGAAAATCACTGTAAAAAAACTTTTGACCTTATGCATAACCCTCCTTCAAGAATTTTTTAAATATCTGTCACCGTTTGCAAGTTATTGAATTTTAAAATCAGTCGGTCCTTTTTGGGACACCCGGTAGTTATTAAAAAGGAAAATAGTTTTTGACGCTCTTTTTTTTTTTTTTTTTTTTTCTTTTTTTGGGCTACACAATCCTTATTGCTAAATTTTAATTTTCTTTTTATTGATTTCATCTCTTTTGACTTAGCATTTAAATATTTTACGCGGATAAAAATTCGTAATTTAGAAAAAGAAGATAACTTATTGTCGATATTTAGATTGCATGTTTTTGATGATATATATTCAACAGGTTTTTTTTTTAAATATCTTTCTTTTCATTGAATGTATCTTCATGAAATGAAATAAAATAATTTTCCATAATAGAAATGTTTAGCTGATATTATTGAAGACCACATCATTCACGTTAAAAGAGAGCTTTAAATTCAAGTATTTGTGTATTTGTCTTCAAATCTAAAAAAAATGTTTCGTACGAACAAGCAAAAACAAAGCAAACATGGGTTACGGCAGGGGTTCCTGGATTCTTGTGACGTATGATCCTACATAGCAACGGCAGTGGGCGGGACGGCGTCCTTAGTGACGAGCCAACCTTATATGTCTAATAACCTTGGTATTACCGTAGGTATAGAAAATTTATTTTTCAAATATTTCTCAACTTATGCGCGTGTATATATGGCAGGGGTGATTCTGAGTGAAAAAAAATTTCCTAAAATTCACAGCAAATTTTCTGAAAGTTTACAGCAGAGTGGGGGAAATCCACTCCCAATACTATGTATTTTTCATAGATCTTTTGACGCAATTCGCGTTTTTTCGCGATCTTTTGACGAAATTTGCGGTTATTTCTCCTTCCTCTTGACGAAATTCGCAGTTGTTTTGCCATCATTTGATGAAATTCGCGGTTGTTTTGCGATCGTTTGGCAAAATTTGCGGTTCTTTCGTGATCTTTTGACGAAATTTGCAGTTTTTTGCGACCTTTTAACGAAATTTGTGATTCTTTCGTGATCTTTTGGCGAAAGTTGCGATTCTTTCGTGATCTTTTAACGAAATTTGCGGTTATTTCGCCCCTTTTGACGAAATGCGCGGTTGTTTCGCAATCTTTTGACAAAATTTGTGTTTATTTCGCGATCTTTTGAGTAAATTTACGTTCATTTTGCGATGTTATGACGAAATTTGCGGTTTTTTCGCTTTTCTTTGACGAAATAGAAGGTTATTCGCCCTGTTTTGACGAAAATCGCGGTTATTTCGCCATGTTTGGACGAAAATCGTGGTTGTTTTGCGATCTTTTGACGAAATTCGAGGTTGTTTCTTGATCTTTTGACGAAATTTGCGATTGTTTCGCGATCTTTTGACGAAATTTGCGATTGTTTCGCGATCTTTTGGCGAAATGTGCATTTATTTTGCGATCTTTTGACAAAATTTCACGATCTTTTGACGAAACCTGCGGTTATTTCGCTATCTTTTGAAGAAACCTGCGGTTCTTTCGCGATCTTTTGACGAAATTTGCGGTTCTTTCGCGATCTTTTGACGAAATTTGCGGTTCTTTAGCGATCTTCTGACGAAATGTGCGGTTATTTTGCGATCTTGTGACGAAATTCGCGTTTTCTCCGTAATTCTTCGCGAAAATTCGCGGTATTTTTATCTCCGTATTTTCAAATGACCGATTTTTTTTTTTTTTTAACCGAATGTCTTAAACTTTCGAAAAATTCGGAACATAATCACCCCTGATATACGGTACATATTATTCTGAGATCGATTTTGTGAAGGTCGCCATACGGATATTTTTATTTGTACTGAAATTGTTCTATCTCACGGAATTATGGAATTCGTTGTTAAAATCGAAATCAATTGTGTATGTTTCTAAAAAATTTCCCCAGGGGGTTAAAATTTCCCCGATCCTAGATCGCCTGATCGGACATATTATGCACCCCTGGGCATAGAGTACGCCGCCCTGTCCCTGTGTATGTCCAAACTGACCGTACCTTTAAGGGTTAATATCTCAGCTAATTACCGATGATTTTTTTTCGAAAATCATTATCAACAATGCTTTTATTCTTCTGCAACGATAGGTATATTCAGCGATGCTCAACAATTTTTCTGAATGCCCGTAAATCGAAATTTGTGTATAACAGAAAAATGCTAATTACTCAAAAACTATGTGACCTAGGGTAATCGCTATAATTTTCCGGCAAAGTTTATATTAACGTCTACAACCTCTAATTTTTTCATATGGAGGTAGTGGATATGGAGGTAGTGGAGGGTATACGGAGATATACACCGTATACGCTCTGCTTCTCAAATAAAGCATTAGCGTATACTGCATCCATGAATGTTCATGACTTTAGCGTATACCCTTTGTTTTTTACGACTGCAACACTGGTTCTTGTCATTCAGTTCGAAAAGATATTTTTTATTTATGTTTTTGAACTTATTTTAAAATCATCAGTTGTATTGATATCTAAAGACAAGTGCATTAATCTTTCTTCTAATTGACGTTTTGAGACATACATTTACTTTCTGCTGCAAAAACTGAAAGCAATTTTTTTCTTTGCTTTCTGAAATGAAAGGATCTCAAATTTAATTTAAGTAAATTAAAAGAAAAATCCTTTGACTTGAATCAGGCTAATTCGTGTAACAGAATCAACGCTACAGCTCACAAAAAAATGCAAGCAAATAAATTTTGCGGAAAATAAAATAATTTTCCACCCTGTCTACCCTCTCTCCCCTTCCCCTTCTCCATCGAAAAAAAATCTTTGTGTTCAACACTGTTTTTTATTATTGCAAATTAAAATAACAATATTTAATTTTTTATACTAATGCTCAATTGCTCAACATGATATTTGACTATTTCAATTCTGATAACTTTCTATGTTACAAGTTCCAGCTTAAAAATTCAACAGAAAAAATATCGTACAAATATAGTGCAGCTTTGATTAGCCACATTTTGTTGTTTTAAAAAATTATTTAAAGCTGTTCTGAAATCGTAACATGCATATTTTTTTACACTTTCGTGAAGAAATTTTCATTTTTAAATGCACGAAATTTGCAGCTATTCTTTCTTATTCGTAAATGAATAGCGTTTCTCTTTTTTCCTATAAAGGTAACTGGTCTTTCAGAAAATGGTGCCAAAGTTGACGTCTGTAACAGATTTTTTTTAAAACGTGACAATCGGCAAAAGATCATTATAAGGTAGCAATTGATTATAACTTAATATGTAATACATTTATCAGAAAATTTAAAAGTGCTATTTGATTTCAAAGCACTTTATGCCTCATGCCTGCTGATTACATGCTTCTGGATTTAAAAAAAAATGTCTACTTAAATGAGTCAGTAATAAATAATTTTGGCAAAACATAAATTAGGCCTGATCAGGGCGAATTAATGTTTCTGTACCGAGCCGGGACTGGTTTCATTCTTCCAAGTCTTCACAGGCCAAAATTTTCAGTCCCGCTTTTCAACCAACCCGTATGAAAATCTTTGTCTCAGCGTGGCCTGGTAGCGAAATACAGTTAAATTAAAATTATACATAGAATGACACTAAGTGTATAATGCTTCCGGGGTTGAACTCATCCGTTTCCTGATAATCCAAACGCGGCCACGTTAGGCTTAAGCATTCCGATGCCGTATTTGACGACTGCCTTATTTAATCTGTCTATCTATTCATTGTGTAACATATTCTTCTTCAATTTTTCTCAAACCTTCAAAAAGTATACAATTATAACGCTTTAAGGTCTAATTTAAAAATAAACAGATACCAAAAACAGGGTTCCGATGTATACAAGCGATTACCGTTGCCATTCATAAGCACAAATTACAAATCCAAAAACAAATGAATGACTCTTTCAGCTATTCATTAAATGCTCTTAAAATATTTTGCAAAAGCATATTAATATTTTGAAATACGTTTTTCACTTTTGTGTACATTTATTTACAGTTAGAATTCAGTATACACGGTTAAAAATATCGCGAAAAATTACCTCTGTTTTTCAAGGCTATCTATTTTCTGACCAATGAGAACGCTTCATGGTGTTCAGTGAATATAGCTATATTCTGTGATTCATTCCCGTGGATTATTTTGTACCGGATTAACGTTTCCTTTCTAAAAATAAACGTATTTCAAATTATTTAAAGGCTTTATTATGGTTTTACAAATATTTTAAGAACAAAATCGGATGTCGACCGTATTTTTTAATGATTCGTTCAAAGAGTTATTCAATTGCTTCTGGATTTGGAATTTGTGTTGTACATGTGGCATCACGAATGAATGTTGATTTGATTTTCAATCTTAAAACGTTGAGTAAAAGTCGCCCGGTGGCGTGGTCAGTAAGCGGAGGCTGCTGTCACCCCGAGGGCCCGGGTTCGAGTCCCTGGGTAAGACATGGATGTAATTGTGAATGTCCCTTTGTAGTTGTATAATATATGTAGTGGAAAATAAAAAAAATTGTTGTGATTTGTTGTTGTTTCTGTATAATAATAAGGATCATTCGAGGCGGCAGCCATTGTAGCTATAGGCCCCAAAGCATTCTCCACTTCGGTGGACGTCAAATGTCAAATGACGTTGAGTAAAACGTGCTTTCTTTTCCACTATTCGCAAAAGTTACATTTTTAGACAGATTATTCAAAATAAATTAACATTTAAGAGATTACATTCAATTATCTAATATTCTGTTGCGATAACTTCAGTTAAAATTAGATTGGTAGCTTTATCTATCCCTATATGAAAGTAAGCAAACAATTGATTCATTCGTCTTGAACTTTTAAAATATGAAAACAAACGTTTATATGCTCTGTTGCGCCATCTGTCGGTAGTTAAAAAAAATTCTATTTAAAATGTTTTTTGAATTCTGAAGACATTGGGGGGAAAAATGAATATTTCTTATAAAATGAAATTAGAATATCAGAAATATGTAATGCCGTGTATTACATATACATATATATGTGTGTATATATATCAATGCAAAATTTATTACAGGTTTCTTTTATGCATGTTTTAAAAAAAATCGGGATTTTCTCTGTTCAACTTTTTAAAATTTAAGTTATATAATTAATATTTTGGCAATTAATAAAAACAAATAAACTTTCTGTTTGAATTGTCTTTTATTTTACCCCATACCATCAGATAAAATAGTTAATTGACAATATGTTTTAAAATAACATTATTAATACTAATTTGAATGTTTTTGTGAAATATTTCTTCAAATTTTGTGAGTGAAGTTCATTTGCATACTTTATATCAGTATTTTACCAATTCAATTAATAATTTTCTTGCCAATTAAATTTCAATGAAAAATGGGCTGTTTTTACTTTACCCCACCTGACCCTATAAGTCAGACAAGACACAATTTATTACTTCACAATTCTTTTTATAATGCAATGCTACATAATTTTTTTGAAAATGCAAACACGTCATTCTGACGGGCTATATTCTAGTGTAGTAATACGTGTGAAAAAGAACCTGCCTATGACGGAATCCTGTTTTAAACTGAAAAATGTGTTGATCCATGCAAAATTAATATAATAATATGTGAGAAAAGAATATATAACACATTTACACCTATTAACAAGTTGGAAATTGCTCGTCAAACGTGGCAAATGAGGTGCGTTCGTACTATAACTAGTTTTATAATTATTTTTGCTCCCCATATTATACTGAATGCATATGTTTTTGCACTTCATAAGTGCATAGTCTGTAACATCATTAAAATGCTCTTCAATATTTTTTTCCCCATTCCCTGTAATGTAACGGAAAACTTTTGACCTTTCCTGTAATTAAACTATACTTCCGATTTTCATAAAATTTGAAATGGCTTGACAAAATTTTGCAATAATTATATATTCGAAATTTGAGACCAGTCGGAAGGCTGTAAAAGCATTAAAATGCTCTTGCAATAACTTTTTTCCCATTGGCCGTAATGTAAAGAAAAACTTTTGACTGTCCCTGTAATTAAACTATGCATCCGATTTTCATAAAATTCGAAATAGCTCGACAAAATTTTGCAGCAATCATATATTCGAAATTTCAGACCATTCGGTTGGGTAGTTTTTGCTCTGTTATATGCGGACGGACGGACTGAACGACGACTATAGGCTCTACGTATTTATATAATTACGAACGCACCTAAAAAGGGAACATGTCAATAATGCATTTTTTAGCTCACAGGCTATCAAAGCCTGAGAGCTTATGTGCTGGCCGGTTCTGTATGTACGTAACGCGATAACTCTTGATAGAAATATCAGATTTGCTCCACATTTTTTTTCTAGGTTCCTTCTGATGAGGCGCTTCCCTGATTAGTTTTTGGGGTTCATTGGTTAAGGATAAAGGGGAAAAGGAGGCTAGTCCCCCACTTAATTTAGATAAATGGGTTTTTCATGTAGAATTATTCAATTGCTCCAAATTTGGTATACCGGTTTATTATGTTAAGGAGCTGCCTTGATTAGATTTGGAGGTTCATTAGTTTCATATAAAGGGAGGAACCCCCCCTACCACATTAATTTAGAGAAATGGGGTTTTTATGCAAAAATATTCGATTTGCTCCAAATTTGGTATACCGGTTAATTATGTTAAGCAGCTTCCCTGATTAGATTTGGAAGTTCATTACTTATCTATAAAGGGGGGATACCCCCCCTTAATTTAGGTAAATGTGTTTTTCATGTAGAATTATTCGATTTGCTCCAAATTTGGTATACCGGTATATTATGTTAAAGAGCTGCTTTGATTAGATTTGCAGGTTCATTAGTTAAGTATAAAGGGAAGAGGAAGCTAGCCACCCCCCTCCCTTAATTTAGATAAATGGGTTTTTCATGCAGAATTATTCGATTTGCTCCAAATTTGATATACCGGTTTATTATGCTAAGGAGCTTCCCTGATTAGATTTGGAGGCATATTAGTTAAGTATAAAGGGAGGAAAGGGGGCTAGACCGCCTACCCCCTTAATTTAGATAGTTGGGTTTTTCAATGCAGAGTTATTCTATTTGCTCAAATTTCGTATACCGGTTTATTATATAAAGGAGCTGCCTTGATTAGATTTGGAGGTTTATTGGTTAAGTATAAAGGGGGAACAGGGGATAGTCCCCCCCCCCCTTAATTTAGATAAATGGGTTTTTCATGCAGAATTATTCGATTTGCTTCAAATTTGATATACCATTTTATTCCGATATGGCTTCGTTGATTTGATTTGGAGGTTCATTGGTTAAGTATAAAAGGGGGAAAGGGGTGCAATTACCCCTCCCCTTAATTTAGATAAATGGGTTTTCATGCAGAATTATCTAATTTAGTTTTTTTTTTCTAGGTTCATTCTGATAAGGAGCTTTTCTGATTAGATTTGAAGGTTCCTTGGTTCAGCATAAAGGGAGAAATAAGGGAGCTAATACCCCCTAAATTTAGTGAAATGGTTTTTTCATGCAGAATTATCTGATTTGCTTCAAATTTGGTATACCAGTTTATTATGTTAAGGAGCTTCCCTGATTAGATTTGGAGGTTCTTTGGTTAAGTATAAAGGGGGGAAGCACGGGCTCCCTTCATTTATTTTTGAGGGGCATTATTCTTTGAAATGAGAGTATAATATACAATTTGTGTGAATAGCCTGTGAGCTCAACGCCATCAGTTTAACTGGGAAATTTTCTTTTTATTTACTTTACTGTGCAATTCCGTCTTAGAAGATTTTACGGTATACCAATTTTTAGATTTTTAATTCTCCAATACATGGAATATGGATTAACAAAATTAATGATAATCAAAACATTTGCATATAACAAATAGAGATTTATTTTAAAAAATATGTATCGCAGCCTACGGCATTTCTATAAAAGTGAAGATTACAAAAAAAAAAAAGAAAAAGAAAAAAAAAGAAAGAAAGAAAGCTAAGATTAAGTATTTTTGATCAGAATTCCTGTACAGACAAATTTTTAACCAAATCGACGTAAAAATCAATGCTTTGTAAAAATTCACTCGTGCCGTCCCAGGCTTGGGTCGAGATTTTCATTTTTTTCCGGGCCAGGATGGTCTCAGGCTGAACTTTTAGCTGCTATAACGCCGGGCCAGGCCAATAATTTTTTTCGACAGGCCTGGCCGAGTTCAGAACTAATTTTTATAATGGGCCGAGTCGAATTTTTTTCTATGGGTCGGCCTGGTCCGGGCCTGAAAATTTCTACTCGTACAGACTTCTAACTTAAAATTTAAAAAGTATTGCAAATTTCAAACTTTGAGTTATAAATAAAAGAAAAAAAGAATTATTTTTTAAATATTTTCTATTGAATTTATTTTTATTGTAATAATAAATAATCAATCTAAATCTGTCTTTTTACACCTCACCCCAAATTACTGCTTTTACCTTTGCCCCCTCCCCCCTCACTAAAGTATCGAGCACGAAAAGCTTAAACCTTAAGTGATGAGGTGATTTTTTTTTTTTAATAACGTGGTGAGGTGGTGTGTATGCAACCCCAAAATTTGATTTCTTGTCTTGTGCACTCCACAAAATGTAGCGAATTAAAATAAGAAAATCTGCTGTGAATAATACCAAAAAAAAAAAAAAAAAAAATCTTCATAATTGAAATTTCTCTTGGGTGGAAAAACCCTCACTTGATCAGTTAAGGGTTAAAGTCTTTAAAATTACTTTTTTCCTCTGCTTTATTCGTAATTCTGCAATACGATAAATAAATCAGCAGCTATCTACTTCACTCCCTCCATTCATAATTTCTACTACCCTCGCTCCCCCCAGTTTGTAAAATTTTAAATGGTTGAAATTATTTAGTTTTTTGTTAAAATTTTTTGGTCTGTTTATTTATATATTGCTGAAATAATAAATAAATGTCTAATCCCCCCCCCCCCCTCGCTCAAAAGAAAATAATGCGAAAAAATACAAAATACAAATAAATACAAAATGCAAATAAATACAAAATTTAAAAAAAAAACAAAAAAAAAAACAATACAATATGAACATTCGGTAAATTCGATCTCCACACCCCCCCCCCCAAACGAAATGCTCTAGCTACGCCACTGAATGCATTTCATATTTAAATTACAATTGTGCAAAGGAAAAGTTAATAATGTTTCCACCTGGATATGAGAAACAGGATGTACATGACTTGCAGAGTCAAATAGAAATAAACCAAATCCCAACTCACTTAACAAACCTTTTACTCATGCCATGAAATTCAAAGACTATTTGGGTCACGCCGTCAAACTATATACTCGTACCTTAACATTCACAGCAGCTCTTCTTTATGGCGTTGCATCTAATGAAAGAATCTTTAGTCAAATAAAAGTTTAAAAAATATATATTGCAAGCTACAATGAGGGATGACAGACATGACAGCCTAATGCTTTTAAAATATGAAAGTGAAATAGGGAATTTTATTAAACTAGGCGATGTTATTAACAGGTGGGCTTCTTTGAAGACAGCAAGAATTAATATTAATTGAAAACTAGTCGGATGTGCCAATCCGAAAATTTTCTTCTACTCCATACATGTTAATGCCTCAAAATTTGCAATCACAGTGCCAAAATTAAATGACAATTCTTTGCCTATAATAACAAACTCTAAAGGTATAGATTTGTTGAATTGTGTGCATTTGAAAAGGAGATATAAGCATAGCATTTTTCAAACAAATCATTGAATTTTGGCACCCATCCTCTTAAATGTCTGCAACCAAAATTCCTTACTCAAAGTGCACAAAAACGATAGCTTTGGACAGTATAAACCCAAGCCTAATAAGGACCTATTTATGTGGAAGTGCTACTTATGTGGAATATGAAGTTTGAGTAAATTCCGTGCATTAGTTTTTGAGATACAGCTATCGCAAAATCGTTAAAAATGCTGCATAGCAGCGCCACCTGCTATATGATATACATAAAAAGCTAATCTGCATCAAATTATGTCAAGGTTTAACAGAATATGGCGTTTGATCAAATTCCGTGCAATAGTTTTTGAAATATAATTATCGCTAAAATCATGTAAATCGTGAAAAATGCCGCATAGCAGTGCCACCTGTTGGACGATTTACACCAAAAAAAAATCAGCACAAATTTTTATCAAGGTACAGTCAAACCTCGTTAACACGAACTGTTTCGGATTGCCTCGTCCAGTTGTATGTAATGTAGTTAAGTTCCAATAACACGAATTACTTTTAATACGAACAAAAAAAGTTTCCCCTTGAGTTTTCGCGTTAACGAGGTTCGACTGTATAAGTGAATTTCTAAAGTTTTATTAAATTTCGTGCATTAGTTCTTGTGTTAGAGTGCCCACAAAATTTGTATCACATATAGACAGACATATATTTTCTAAAAACAGTCGAATCGTGTTCAGGACTTACTAAAACGTATAAATCAGTCTAAAACCGGAAGTCGAATTTTTTCACGAATCCAATACTTTCTTCTTGTAAAGATAGAAGAAAGTAAAAAGCGTATTTATTTTCTTTAGTAAACAAACCCATAATTAGAATTTTTATGTTTTCAGTTTCAGAATTTTTCTTTGGAAAGGAATTTTTTATGCAAAAGTAAAGTATCATTATAATTATTACACACGTTGTGCATATCATTTTAGTCGAAAATTGGAGCAATTTGTTCCAGGTTGGGAAATTTTTGGATTCCCCCCCCCCCCCCCCGAAAAAAAATCTGTGGCTACGCCCCTGCATTTACATTTATATACACACTTTCTGAAACTTGTAATGTTTTACATGTATCTTCCTAAATCTGACCTCAGTTTTCTTCCATTTCCTATGATTCGTTTTACATAAAATGTCATTTTTAACAATTTTTTTATAAAAATTTTCAATGTATGTAATTTTCAATTATTTTAAATTTCTTTGCTTTTGGCATTTTTGTGTCCGTACAATTGGCGTTGTGTGTCATGCGATGAATAAAATAGATTGTTTTCTGTATTCTTTGCATTTCTGCTTTACTTACATGTACCTCTTCCTATTCCGTGGTTGTTTTTTGTATTTTATAAAATGTATTCCACCAACTGAAAAAACAAGTTGGAAATTGTTCGTCAAACGTGGCAAATGAGGTGCGTTCGTACTATAACTAGTTTTATAATTATTTTTTGCACCCCATATTGTACTGAATGTATATTTTTTTGCACTTCATAAGTGCATAGTCTGTACCCAGATAGCATGAACAATTGCAGCAAGATTAATTTTTCCTTGATATTTTCTTGTCACGAAAAATTTGAAGTAATAATATTGCCGCAAGGACATTACTAGGTAGACGGAATATAATCAATCGCTTTCTTGCAACGCAACTTTGCTCTAAACCTGATACAACACTGTCATAAAATAACGACGTAAGCGAAAAATTCCTTTTGTTGGAAGGAGAACAGATATAAACGCGCATGCGCGGAAATTTTACAAAGACAGAATTACAACACTTCTTTATTGAATTCCATGAAGCAGCGCCATTGGATTAGCGTTCAAGTAAAGAACCCAGATATAAAGGTATTTATTATTTTAATTATTCAAATGTGATTCGGATATTTTTGTATTTTCTCTGTACAAACTACAACTTATTTCGTACAGAAATTTTAATAAATTAAAAAGTTATGTTTATTTACTGAGGAATGCTTACATTTTTTAAATAGTTTGGTTTTGGTCCATGTTAAGGCATTATTGAAAATTTCAATTTTTAAATTAATTTTTCTCAACTTTAAGGGGAATTTCTAAGATATCGTTTTAATTAATATTTGCCTTTTTTCTTGCTCACGCCGATCGAGCAGTGTTGAATTCAGATATTTTTCTCCGGGATTAATTTCTGCGGCTCTGGAGGGGGGGGGGGGATTTTAGAGATTCGGTGTGGAAATTGCTTATTAAAAAGCATAAAATATCAAACCTTCCGGGGGAATCCCCCTCCTCTTGAATTCAGCAGTGCGTTCGAATGTATTTTTAAATTTAAATTATCTTTTCATGGCCATTAAACCCCTTTCTATATATAAACTAGAAAGGTTGCCCGTCAAAAATGACGGAAATTTAGATATAAAGATAAATACAACTCATGTGCAAGAATATGAGTTTTCTCGCTTGTTCCGCAGTGATAGATGTAAATGACACATTTAAAGAATGAAACACATTTATGAAAAAATGTGTACAGTAGAAGACCACTAATCTGCACAGTTTGGTTCCAAGTGTTATGCAGATTTGAGGCTTTTTGCGGTCATGTCTATTCAATCTTTGTTTACATTTTTTTTAATTCATATATTGGACAATTTATATTGTTAAGCCTTAAAAATAAATAAATTATACACTTGAAGTAAGGTAAAAACTATAAAATTATCGTATACGATTTCATGAAATGGTATTATATGGTATTATATGTGTGTGCTTCACGATCTTGGTTACGACGTTGGCGAAATTGGCTGCAACTTGTCATAATCCTAATAGTGTGGGCCGCTTTAACAAAAAAGTAACCAGTTTTTAGCAAAATTTCTGATATAAAGTAGTTTTCAAAAACTTGTGTAAAATTGCAGGCCGTTCTCATGTTATGTCAGTCCTAAGAATAATATTTCTAACACTGAAGAGTTTTCATGTATATATGAAATTTAGAAAAGCTTCTCCAAAAGAAAGGTCCTGAAATGACATTGTAATTCCTGTAACTTCAAAGTTTAATCGGGCCCTGATGTTGTTTACTGAAATCTAATAAATACAGTTATTTTGAATATTACAACAGAATTAAACAGTTAAACTTATCTAACTTAAACCCGCTGTTACTTCCCGATGTTGTTTTTTTACTATTAAGAAAGAAAATTATTTAAATTTTTCAAATCATGCATTTATAATTTTTTTCCGACTTTAATAACTAAATAATGAAAAAATATGCTTTTGTTCTGAGCTCATAAATATGACAATAAAATAATGTAACTAAGAGACATTGCAAAATTAAATCTTTGTGATTTCAAACCATAAACAAACGATACCGCCATCATTTTACCTACTATGATGTCATTAGAATATTGTCCATTGATTGTTGGAGAACTTACTTTGTGAGTGATGATTTAATTTTTTTTTTTTTAAGTTTCACGATGAATGAATCACTTGTGTTTGTTTAGGTTTATGGAATGAGATATTAAGCTGTGAACCTAATTTTAACTAAAGTTATCCAAGGATATATGTATTTTTAATTGAAATAAAAAACAATGATTTGATCTCGAAATAAAAATTTTAGTTTGTATAATTGGTTATTTCTGTTAATTATTTATTTAGGTACTTTTCCATTATAGAGCATTTTTAAAAAAAGCTTGGCGCAATTCGGGCATCAGAAAGTGAGATATGTTGCCAAAATATATAAACAGCTATGAAAACAAATCTAATGAACTTTTATTTTTATTTATATATGCACTTATATACATAAAAAAATCGTTTCTAAATATATATAATATTTTTTTATATACAAATTACGGCACAGATTTCAGATATGAACCGGGATACCTAACTGTCGCCAAAATAGTGTTATTTTGCCTGCTATGGTAACCCGGCTATTGTTTTTTATTTATTAATAAATTGTTTATTTACTTTTATTTTCTGTTTTTAATTATATAAACTGTTTTGTTCTATAGCTATTATTCAAACTTTTATTTATTTATAGTTATTTCCTTTTCAAAATGATAGCAAATAATTTAAAAATATATAAGTAACTGGTATTCGAAAGCGAGATTTCTGCCAAATTGGCGTCAGAGAAAAATCACGCCAACCCCGATGCGTATGTGACATCTGTGCAAAAATTACGGCACAGATGTCATATTCGATTTTTTATCACGATTTTTTATCTGACGCCAATGTCATATACACACCGGGTACTTAACTCTCGCCAAAGTGTCGTTATTTTGCTTGATATGGTAACCCGGATGTTGTTGTTTATGCTGTTGATGTTTTCGCCAAATTGTCGTCGGAAAAAAATCGCGCCAATATGGGGCGAATATGACATCTGTGCCAAAATTACTTCTGTTAAAAAATGGGTACTTTTCGGTTAGCCGGGCGCCAGTGTTATATATACATATTTATATACATACATACATGTAGCTATACATATACATATAGATACATATACATATATTGTATATATACACATATGTATATATGCATGTATATATGTATACATACATACATGTATACATACATATATATGTATATATATAACTGGCGCCCGGCTAACCGAAAAATACCAAAAAATGGGTAAATAGCTTTTTTTACATTAAATAAAGGTACTTGTTAGTTATCCCGTCGACCAAATTACTGTCGCCAAATTGTAAGATTAAATGCCAATAATGGTTGACATTAAACATGATCATGTGTTTCTTACGTCATCAAGTGATTTTTAATTCGACGTTATATTTGTATTTTTATTAATGTTTTGCTATTTTAATTGATCTTTCGTTGTTTAAAATAAAAATTATGTCAATTTGTATAATTTGGCGAGTGGTTTGGCGATTTATATAATCAACACGAAACTGGTCAACGGGATAGCTAACAACTACCTAAATAAATTGCATACATATGGAAAAAATTGCTTGTGAGTATGAAGCAGTAAATAGGTTGTCAGAAAATACGTTGGCAAACCTCTTTCTCGCCAAACAACTTTTACCCGAAGTATAGTACATAAGCAATGATTGCTAGAAATGCATTTTTAATTATGATATGCGCTTTTATGTTTCGCTACATTTATGCATACTATACTGTGTGTATAAATGTTACAGTTCATATGCAGGGCTACACAAAAGAATTCGTAAGGGTTACTGAGTATGAGAGTAAATTGCTTAAAGGTGGTTTTTAAAGGAATTATGCGTTTTTACGCTGAACTGCATTTAGTTTACTAAGAAATGTTTGTAGAATATAAATAAAATGATATACAGGGCCACGCATAGAATTGGATACATAACCGTCTATGGATGATAATACAGTGGAACCCGGTTAAGACGCGTTTCAAGGGAGTGGACAAAAGTCGCGTATTAAGCGGGATCGCGTATTAAACGTGATTTGTGTAATGTTGGAGAAACTGGGCTTATTTAAACTTTTAATCGTCGAAATGAACTTTCGAGCTTTCATATATATGTTTACGGTCAAAAATTATATCTTTTACCTATATTTAGAATAAAATTCAATTGTGTTCCACTTTAACTCGTTGTTTCTTTTTATAGGACCGACTGGAATAATAACTGAAAAAATACGTATGAATTCAAGTATGACTTTATTGTCGATTAATGCGTTGCAACCAAAAATAAAACAACAAAATTAATTTTCCTACTGCACTAATTTTTTTTTAACACAAATAGAAAAATATTAAATCCTCGAAGTAAAACCCAGTTTTTAAAATCATATTTATAACTTGTAATAATGAGTACCATTATAATCTTCTTTCTTTTTAATATAAGGAAAAACTATCCTTATCAATCTTTGTGTAAAAAATATTGTGCGCATAGCAAAAAGTAAAGAAAAGATACCACACATAAAGGAATTATCGAACCGTAGTCCTATTTGTTTAATACTTACGAGTTTCATTTTTTATTGCCCATAATTTTCATTATAAAACATAGTATTGATATAATGTATATTTAAAACCTCACTAACGACAGGTATAATCATCTCTAATCATAATAATTTTTATGACGTATCTGAATAACATGAATTTGTCTATATATCTTTATTACAGTAACAACATATACGAAGCGAGAGATAAAGAATGTTAGGAAGCGGGATCAAAGATGGTTTGTGTTTATGACGGTCGATTATCAACACGTGGGATATAGGCCCTGGGGGGGGGGGGGGGGGGAGTGCCCTTCGTGGGGGTCTTTCTAAGGGAACCTAATCCGTATTTACGCATGGGAATCCACGGTTTCGAAGAAAACCACGAAAACTCCGAAACGGTTAGGCCGACGGGGGCGATTGGGTTCGAACCCAGCACCTCCCGCCTACCAGCTTCGAGAGCAGAACCTCTCAGCCACTGGTGGGGCGCGGGATCAAAGAAGCATTGCAGTTTTTCTAATTTCACGGAGTTTTGTTTTAATCATATATCTACCACTATCTCATATTAGTAATTTTCACCTTAATTAATCTGTTATTAAATAAAGTAAATAATATTATTCAGAAACAGTATTTTTTATTTGAATTAAAAAAAAAAATCGCTAAATTCTCCAGAAGAGAAAAAGAATTCGCATCTTGATCAATGAATTCTCGTTTTAAGCGTGGTTTTTTTCCCCAAAACACCGAAAATTTATCGCGTATTAAGCGGGATCGCGTAATAATCGTTCGCGTATTAAACGTGATATTTTTGCATTAGTCCTATGTTCGATTTTCAAGGGATTGGAAAAAATCCGCGTATTAAGCGGGATCGCGTATTAACCGTGAGCGTCTTAACCGGGTTCGACTGTATCTGGAAATGTGATTTCAATAGTTTTAAGAGTAGTTTAAATTAAATTTAGGCTAAATAGTGGCATGTAATAACGATACTATTAGCTATGGACGGTAACTGCTGAAATCAATTTTTAAAATTTTTTATGCGTCTTCTAAAATGTTTACTTAGTTATCTTATTTCCCCAAATAACGAAGTTTTGTTAAAGCATTCAGGATGTGTTGGAAAGTGTTTCATATTCTATGCTTAATGCATGATTTTTCTTTCTTCTTTAGTCTTATTTTGCATTTATTTTATTCTTAATTTTTTAGTCTTATACTGCTTTATAGAAACTTTGGCACAGTTGTCATTTACGCCAATTTGGCGAAAACATCAACAGCATAAACAACAACATCCGGGTTACCATATCAAGCAAAATAACGACACTTTGCCGCCAGTTATACGTTGTGTATATGACATTGGCGTCAGAAAAAAATCGCGCCAATATGGGGCGCATATGACATCTGTGCCGAAACTTTAATATTTAATTTTTAAACTCTTCGCTCCACACCCCTTACATATAGTACAAACTATAATGCAGATAGCGCAAAATAATAGACAGTTTGGTACTTTTCCACTGCAGGAGCTTTGGCGTTTTTTTAAAAAAAGCTTGATGTAATTTGGGCATCAGAAAGTAAGATTTGGGTTCGTTTTTGTTATACGGATACCTTTGTCGCCAAGCGTAATAGATGTCGCAAAATGAAAATCATGTGAATTGGAGCATTTGAAAAAATAAAAGAAAAAACATTGTCGATACTAAAGTGAGCATTTAAAAAATATAACATTTGAAAATTCCAGACTTTTACGAACTATTTCATTAAATCACAGTTATATACTTAAAATAAGTGAACAAATAACTGTTATAAAATAAAGCAATAAAATAAAACTCATATTAAACTGCTGGCATAAAATTAAAACTATCTTTTAGCATTTTGAAATAATTGGCGCATTAGCATACATTTTGGCATGGTGTCCGTATAACGGAAAAATATCGAGATTTGTTGTCAAATCATATAAACAGCTATGAAAACATACTTGATGAGCGTTTTTGTTTGTTTTATACGTTTATTTTATATGTATATTATTGATGTTTTTATGTACAAATCACATCTGTTTCTTTATAAAATTAGAGAAATGTCTTTTTTATATTAAATATCGTGTATATATAAAATTAAACAGTGGATAGGTTCCCGGAAAATATGTTGCCAATTTTTTCTTTTTCGCCAAGGCACCTATACTGGAAAAGTACCTAAAGCACATTAAAATCGCGCAGTCAGGAGCTCACACAGTACAGCGTCGTCTATTGGCGGTTATTTTATTAGTAGCATCGGGAGGAAGATGTAAAGCTGTACTTTAAATTCTCACTCATAGATTTTGAAAAATATCTTAAAAGAGCGGAGTTTAAATTAAATTTCGGTGACCTCCTTTATGAAAGATTAATAGTTTTAAATGGGAATTTCGCCAAATTAGCCAGCTATCACCAAGTTGGCTAACATTTGGCGCTACTGTGGTAACCCTGCATTAGGTTTTTCAACAATTACTCATTTCAATGAGGCGGTCCTACCGGAATCGTGAGGGACACACAGAGACTTGGATTTTATATAAATAGATATCAAGTATTTTAAACAGTTTCTTAGTGTGCTATTCTCCATGCTTCGTATCATGGACTTCTATTGTATCGCTATTTTCTAATTTTTATTAAAGTTATTAACAGTATTTCCTTCCGGCGTCAGTTTTATTTAATTCTTTAAAAATTTCTCTTTTCTTTTGACATAACTGCTTGTTAATCGGATGTGTATAAGTCGTTTTATTTCCTATTTTTCTTAAATTTTAAATACGAATATTTTGAAATTGTTAATTTTCAGCAAACCTGGGCTTGAAATGTGCAGAGCAAATCGGAACAATATTCCGGTTCGTAAAATTATGACAAATATTGATCTGGTTTGCAGTGTTGTAATCGTAAAAAAAAATCAGAGGGTGTACGCTAAAGTCATGAACGTCATGTCTAGAGTATGTACGATATAGATTTATTCGAGAAACCGGGAGTATACGGAGCTTTTTAAAAAAATCCAGAATTTTTGCAATGAATTAGAGCTAAATAACTAAAATGCATTGACTAATTACTCTTCCCCCCCCCCCCCCCCAAAAAAAAAAGTTATAAAATAGTTTTGTGTGATACTTAAAACCTCGGATACCATAGCACCAAAATATTATTTTAATAGTTACAAAATATTTTTTTTGATAATTAAAACTTTGGACCTTAAAACCTTAATTCCATTGTTATATTGTTAATGTCAGATTCGAAGACTATTTATTTGTGTTATTATTAAAGATGTTTCGTTTTGAATCCTTTTTCACATGTAAAATAGTGTTAAACTGCATCTTTATTTATTATTTTCTTCTATGATAACAATCTTTAATAAAATGTAATTCTTAAAAACCGACACTAGTCACCCGAAGTAAAATTTAACATTCAAGCTAATGTTAATTCTATGGACAGTTCTTTGCATATTTTGGGCTCACATTTTAATATTTTTTAATATTATTTTTTGCATAGGATACACCTGGTTGATATATATAGTTGTGCAATCGTACCTTTTCGAGCTTTTATGCAATTTTTTATATGCAGATACTTTCAATTTTGAAACCTGTTCTGAAAGGGAAACTGTACTCATATAAAAGAAAACTGTAACCAAAACCGAAAAAGTACAAAAGCACAACAATATATGGGGTATTCTCACAATCTTTTGACTTTTATGTCCCTGAATAATAATTTTTATTTTAATACATTTTTTTGTGTTTTTTTTATTCCATATACTGGAGAACATTCCATTGCATGATTGCACATAACAATATTAATGAGATAAATAAGTTTTGGACGATGTTGGGGGGCCAAACACCAGGAAAACTCCTATACCGTCCCGTCCCTGATGCTGATTTTTAAATTTGGAGCTGTCTGTATAAAATTGTTTCAATAAAAGTAATTCGATGTAATTTTTTTCCGAAACTGGGACAATTGTTTAATATAAATATTGTGCAAAAAATTAACCTGCACACATTTTTACGGTTGATATTATTTTTTGAACTTTGTCCCTGGGTTTTTCATCCTTACCGTCCCTCTTGCTAAACTTATACAGAAAATCACTTCAGATGCAGCCACAGAATTTTTTTCAAGTTTTTTCTCATGGAGAAGTATGCTATAGATGCTAGAGAAAGAATGTCTAAAATTCTTTGACAGGAAATTTACTGCAAAATTTAAATCAGCATTTAAATATCAATTTCAAGATTGTGGCTTTATTGGTAGTCTTACCGTCCCCAAGGTTTATTTCTGCACTTTTCGAGGTAAATTAAGAAAAAAAAATTATTTAATCCAATGTTAATAACTGTTTCTAGAAATCAATGAACATTGTGGCTATCACTTAGTCTTAACATGATTTTCCTAAAAATAGGTGATAATTTTCCTTACCGTTCCATCCTTACAGTCCCTTTTTTTTCCCATTTCGTCCTTTTTTCCTATACCTATTATTTTTTTTTTTTTCAAAAAAAATTATGGCCCATTTTTTTTTTCCCATTCTGACCAGAAAATCAGAGTTCTAACTTTTTACGACTGCTATTTCATCTTCACCTAACACTTCATTTATAATGGCTGTTTCATAATAATGGAAGCCATCAGTCCATCAGAAGAAAATAATCCTTTCCAAAGGTATAATCCTTCATTTGGCGCCCGGGGCACATGCCCCCTCTGCCCCCCCCCCCCTTAGTTTCGGCCCTGACAGCAGGTCCTAAGCCTAGATCCTTGTGGACCAGGTCTGTACTTTCCCACTGGTATAATACAAAATTTAAAACTATCCCAGATGATGCTGTTACAACAGAGTGTGGTTTGTTTTTTATATACTGCTTTACCGAGGCACGTCCTAAAAAAAGGAATCGTCTGCTCATCTATGGAAAATTTTCCCTGATCTCCTGGTAAATTCAAGCAGACACTACGGAATCTGTCGAGCATTTGCTGAACTTTCTATAATTTATTATTTATTCCTGGGGGTTTACTTGCTGTGTCGACAAAATGGAATGAATTTATCAAACTTAAAAATCAATCTCGTGGTATGCATATAACTCATATAAAACTTATAAATCATATATGGCATCTATAACTCAGAGCAGAAACATACAGTTCGTTACATGTGCATATTATATATCTAATACTATCCATTTTAAATAGAAATCATGAATAGTACAAACCTATTAATTTAAAATTGGTCAGCTTTAAAAATGTAATTAATAAAAAATAAATTGCTAAAAACATAAGTTTAAAAAAATCACTTAAAATTTTTTTATATATATATTAGGAATTGTATCTATTTTGGAAATGTAAATGCCGGACCCGCACAATTGTGTGGTTCATTTGTTTTTCAACTTTTGTGAAGCCTAATTAAATTTATCAGACAAAATCAATTAAAATCATGAATAAACTATATGAAAAGAAATATTAAATCCAAGCAAACATTATAAATCATATTTAAAAGAAATTACGACAGTTCATACTTTTTGTCTATTGCTGTCAGATGATATAGTCTTTTTAAAAGCAGAAAATATAACCCTGCACTGTAGATGGTACCCCCTAGTTGTGTCTTATCAAAACATCTAAAGCCAATTAACTCATATAAATGTGCGGATTTGGTTTTAAATCGCAAAAAAACAGGAGGTAGTCATTCTCTTTTACTTTAGTAATCGCCCGTACAATTGTGTGGGTCAGGGCTTAAAGTGTTAAGAGGCTACTTCAGTCAAGCGGAAACACCAATTCGTCAATGTTAATCCAATAAGAGAATTTTTTTAAGGTAACTCGGTTGCATTTCAATATTTTTAAATGATTTTTTTTATATACTTTCACCTTTCGAGCCGGTATAAACAGTGAAAAGAGTGAAAGTGTCCGCACAAAAAAAAAAAAAAAGAAAGAAAAAGAAAGAAAGAAAATTAAATAAAAACTTCAACGAACTTAAAGTAAAGTAAAAACCGCAATTGCAGAAATTTACCTCAGCTATCCAATGCAAAAGAAAAAGTCTTTTTAAAATATAAAAATACAGACGAGATATTTTAAAAAATATATCTCGTTGGATTAACATTAGCGATTCGGTCATTTTGCCTGAAGAGTTATAATTTGTGATCACCTTTAGAACTAAATCTAAGCAGGATTCTTGAAAACAGTGAAAATTTAACTTGTAACTTTTAAAATGCACTCTATTGTTTCTCTCTTTTAGGATGCAAAGACACGGAAATAATATATAGAAGAATGTTAAATAATTGTATGTTAATTTGGTAAATATTATGTTAATACTTTGTATTAGAAACTATTATTTGTAGCTGTGTGAAAATAAACTTTGTAATTTAATAGACTGTATTGTTTTATTATAACTTTGTTCTTTTTAAAATTCTTGAAACTTTTCAAATATTTTGTTTTTGTGGAATTATATTTAATCAGATTTGTGAATAGGGGCCATCCAGAAATGATGTCACGCTTGGAGGGGGGGGGGGGAGGAGGGGTTCGTGAAATTGTGACAGTTTGTGACAAGGGGGTGGGAGGGGGTAAGAAGAAGTCTGACATCACACATTTTGGTTAAACATTAGAGGTCTTACTAACATTGCATAGATATTAGAGGACTTACTATTCCCGAGGATGAGTGCGATGCCAAAATGCCTGTATACTCTATGGACGAGCATATATTTTCTCCAAGGGAGGAAGAGTCGTTATAGTAAATGATTCGGAGTAATTTCTATTTTATGATTTAATATATAATTTTATAAATGTTCATATTAATGTGACAAATGAAATGTTATGGTAATTCCATTTAAGTAAAACTAATATTGAGGCTTCTTCTTCAAAATCAATCTGTTTTAAAGTATTTTGTGTTCATAAAGTAAATATAGGATTTAAAAACCAAATATATTAAATTCCATTTCAAATTCTAAAATACTACTGTTTTCAATTGCTCTTTCATATTAATATTTTATTATTATTGTATATTATGTTTTTTGTTGTAAACCGTAATCTTATTTCATACAAAATAAATACACGAATCAGTTTTATTGTTATGCTCACAATTGTCATTAAAACACATAGTTAAAGTTCAAAAATAAAATTTGAAATATGACCTATAACATAGTGCTTTGTTTCTGAGCTGCAAGTATATATTTACGTAATATAGCGTGGCATGTGACAAGGGAGGGAGAGGGGGTATGGTGAAGAGTGACATTTTGTGACAAAGGGGAGGAGGGGGGTTAAAAATGTGGAAAAAAAGTGTGACATCATTTATGGATCGCCCCATAGGGAAATTTTAATTTTAAAATGAGTTTTTTTTTTTCTTCTGGAAGTTAATAAGTTTTAGCAATATATTCCACTCTGGCCAAAAAGAAATGAAAATAAATTATATTTTCTTCAATAAAATTATGTATGAAATTAAAATTGAGGGTGTGTGTTTATACTCATATAGGTTTGCTTTGCATTGGTTATGTACATGGACCACTTATTTTTAGATAATGTTTTTAATTACCTTCTAAGAATTAGAAGGGAATAAGCAACTAATTGAAAATTGGCGAATCTAATAAAACTTCTAAACAAATTAAGGTATATTATTGGAAGTTATTGGGGCTTACCAGGTAGTTGAATGGTTAGCCCTGTGGCCTCCGATTCAACTATGTCGGGTTTAATTCCTGCGGTTGTGGTAGTATATTTGTGGTGATTTGGAATCTACTTTAAACTAAAAGTCCTTGTTTACTCGGTCTATGTAGCATAAAAATGTCAAGCATTTGACAAACCTCCGATTATATGGAATCCTGCACAAAACTCGCACAACCTTCAAAAGTACGACTATTAGCGTACAGATAAAAAATATACAATCAAAACTTGAGTAGAAATGCGGCAACTAGTGACCATTCACAAAAGTTTGGGAAGAATTTCATTTTGATACTAAAAACGAATATTCGATGAGTCCTTAAAAAATAAAGTTCTTTTATCATGTTTTGGGGGCATTTTTAACTCAGGGAGCGGGAGGGGCAAACTAAATTTTTTTTAGGTACGTTAAGAGACAGGTATCGTTTATTATTATTATTTTTTTTTTTTTTTAATGGAATGATTACCATTTGCAAATTGATACGATCATTTGTTACATAGTTACGACAAGTTTTATGAATACGAAGTCGAAAACTATAATTTGGTGCAGGTACCGTAGGTTTTTACAGCAGCAACTAATAGCCATTCAAGAAAATTTATCTGGTAAGAACTTCATTTTGGCACTAGAAATGTAGATACGATTTGTTCCCCCAAAATAAAGTTGAATCATCGTGGGGTTCTTTTTGAGGAGGGGGGGGGGGGGGACTTTAACACGCATGGGCGAACAGAACTTATTTTTTAAATGTCAAATGGGGTATCGTTTGTTGTGAATTTTTTTATTCTGAATCAAATGATATCGCAAGCAAGCCGATACGATCATTGTTTACAAAGTTAGGCCAGATTATAAGTAGTGGATTTTGGTAAATTTAATGACTTTGAAATAAACTCAAAATTATCCTGATTTTGACTATTGCTATTTTGAAGACATTTAATAGTTTTGAGATGACTTAATACAGGGGTCCCAAATGGTCCGCCAACTGAATACCAATATTATTTTAGAAAAAATTTCTTTTTAGATTTTTCTTACAAACCGCCCCGGAAACACATTTGAAAGTAAATTCTAGCGCAAACCTACCATAAATTTTTCTGTTATAATTTATTGGTATTCAGTTGGCGGACCATTTGGGAGCCCTGCTTAATATGATATAAAAAACTCTTTTTAAACGTAAAATAAATGTGACAAAACTATGTAAAAAATAAAATATAATTTTCCACTTTGCATTGATAAAATCTTTTCTGTAACTTTCTTATAGATGTTCGTATCGACTTGCCGATAATGTTATTCAAATACATACGAAACGATATCCCACTGACCTATTTAAAAAAAGTTGAATTTTTCCCCCTCGAGCTAAAATGCCCATCAAAAAATGCCCCCCCCCCCCCAAAAAAAAAAAAACAAAACAGTAAAACAACTTTACATTTTGGAGACTCATCGGATCTTAATTTGTTGTGCCAAAACGAGGTTTGTCTCAAGCTTTCGTGAATAGCAATCACTTGTTACTGTAAAAACCTATTTTACCTGCAAAAGACTTTGTATTAATAAAACCTGCCGTAACTTTGTAAGAAATGATCGTTTTGACTGGCTGATGATTTCACCTGATTCGGAATTATAAAAAAACATAATAAACAATATCCCATTTCACCTACTTATTTATTTATTTTTAGTTACAGCCCTCCCTGAGCTAACAACGCCCCCTTTTGCGCAAAAAACATGATAAAACAACTTTATTTTTTTAGTACTCATTGGATCTTCATTTTTAGTATCAAAACGAAGTTCTTCCCAAATTTGGGTGAATGGGCATCTGTTGTCTCAAAAAATCCTATTTTACCTGTGTACTACACGCAAAATTCAGAGAATTGACAACATTTCAATGAAATTACTACATATTTGCAGCTATACTTGTCATGACAAGATTCCGAGTTTGCAATTCATTTGCAGATGTTCTGACATGACAATATTGCAAATTTACAATGCGTTTGCAAATAGTCTGACATCGCAATATTACTAGTTTGCTATGAGTTTGCAGTAAGATTGATGCAACAAGATTGCAACTTGCACGACAACTTAGCTGCAAGTTCAAAGTATGGTGACTTCGGAGTTTGCATAATCTTGTTGCAGTCTTGTTATGAACTTTCAGACTTGTCATGCTGAGCTTGCTGCAACATTGCAAATCTGCAAAGTAAGATTGCTGAAAATTTTCTGCAAACTAAAATTGCTATCTGGGTAACATCATTAAAATGCACTTGCATTTTTTTTCCCCATTCCCCGTAATGCAACGGAAAACTTTTGACTGTCCCTGTCATTAAACTATACATCCAATTTTCATGAAATTTGAAATGGCTAGACAAAATTTTACAGCAATTATATATTTAAAATTTCAGACCATTCGTATTCTGTAACATCATTAAAATGAACTTGCAATAATTTTTTCCCATTGGCCGTAATGTAACGGAAAACCTTTGACTGTCCCTGTAATTAAACTATACATCCGATTTTCATAAAAATGGAAATAGCTCGACAAAATTTTGCAACAATTATATATTTAAAATTTCAGGCGATTCGGAAGGCTGTAACACCATTAAAATGATTTTGCAATAATTTTTTCCTATTGGCCGTAATGTAACGGAAAACTTTTGACTGTCCCTGTAATTAAACTATACATCCGATTTTCATAAAATTGGAAATAGCTCGACAAAATTTTGCAACAATTATATATTTAAAATTTCAGATGATTCGGAAGGCTGTAACAACATTAAAATGCACTTGCAATAATTTTTCCCATTGGCCGTAATGTAAAGAAAAACTTTTGACTGTCCCTGTAATTAAACTATACATCCGATTTTTATAAAATTTGAAATGGCTCGACAAAATTTTACACCAATCATACATTTGAAATTTCAGACCATTCTGTTGGGTAGTTTTTGCTCTGTTATATGCGGACAGACGGACTGAACGACGACTATAGGTGCTACGTATTTATATAATTACGAACGCACCTAAAAAAGGAAAAACCAGCAAGAAAATGTGCCGTCTGATGCAGATAAGAAAAGTAAGCTCCGCCTCCTGCGTATCGTTCCATAGCCGACGTTACTATGGCCCGGAAGCGAAATCGAAACTAGAAGGTCACGTGACCCAGATAGACGAAGAAGTCGATGGTCGAAGCATTGCTTGCGTTGAAAATTAGCTCGGCGCCGGATGCGATATTTATTACAATATAAATACTTTCATAAACATAATTAAAGTAACTTCCGCCGGGAGGGGGGGGGGAGCCACTTTTTTTCGACGAAAACTTCTTAATTATATTTTCTGTTAGTGTTTAATAATTTTAAATCACTCAGAAATAATAAGTTTTAATTTTTCTTTTTAAATCCCCAGAGAAAAAAAAAAAAAGTTTATTATTATTTCTTTTTAATTTAGGGAGAGGCAATTTACTTTTTCATCCCCCAAAGGTTCCATTTGGGAGAAGTTACAGTTGGGGGGGGGGGGGGGGAGGGAGTTCTCCTCTAAGGAATCTGGTATTTCAAAATACATCTCATCACAAATCAGCCACAAAGGGGAAAAAAAAACTTTTCAGAACTTGGTTGCACAAAAGCTAAAATATCTATCCAGGGTTGTTTTATTTAAATCAATTGTATTAAATCAAATAGATTTTTCAGTGGAGAGTTACTTCTCCTAAAGAATTCAGAAGTTTGTTTTATGTTTTGTTGCTTAGACCTGCAAATTACAGTTCCCATATGTTTATTGACAGAGGTATTGATTCAATAATATGATCAATATTTGGAGTATTTTTAACAAAATAAATATTTAGACTATTTACCTAACATAGAATTGCAGTTTCTTCTAACATGAAGAAGATAAATGAGGAACATTGGAATCATGACTCCAATGTTTTAAACATCTTGATTGTTTTTAGAATTTTTTTAACATTTGTATTTTAGCACCTATTAAGTAAAAATATATATTGTGAATTTGATAGTCATGTTTCTCATTTATTTTATTAAGGTGAATCTGTCGTTCAACTTGAAATATAGTTTTTCTATACGTATTTATTATGAAGCAGATATCATTGAAATCATGGAAGAAGTGTTTTCACTGTCTTAGATATGAAATTGATAAAATATATCATGGAAATTTAATTTGTTGATATTTTTATAGTGAATTTTTCTTTTTATGTCCCCCCCCCCTCCTTTTGTGTCTGAATTTACTATTTGCTATCCACTAACATATTTTCATTCCTTATGCCGCTGTAACTTGGGTAATCATATTTATACATTTGTTTACAGGTAATTTATATTATTATTATCTACATTTTAAGGTTTAAAATTTCCACTTACATTTTAGCAAGATATAAAATACCTTAATTTTAAAGCAAACCCTCCTACCAAAAAAATTGTTTGTGATACAGTAGTTTCTTTACTATATTTTTATTTAACAGAGTGAAATCTAGTAAGAATCAACTATTATTTTTGCAGAGAGGATTTTGTTGCCAACCAGTGTAATCAAGTATGATTTCCCATTCACAATTAGACTGTTTCTTCGCAAACAAACTAGGCGCTTTGCAAAAGTCGAATTTCTCAATCAGCCTATGACATGTATAATAAATATTATTTTGAAATATATCTTTCAGAAAATAGTAATACACCTTATGCATTTTGAAATTACAATATGTTTTGAATATTTGAACAATAGCAAATTTTGAGTATTCATAAAACATTTAAATGATCTGAATTATTTAAATAATTATTTAAAATCCTCTTAATTTCAATTTTATATGATAATATTATAAAAAAAATGTTTAAACAGCCTTAGATAGGATTGGACATTTCGTCTCATTTGCAGCATCCACTCTTATCCCTACAAACTTGGGAAATGAGGTGAGGGGGTGGTGGCAAGGAAGAAAAATAAGAATACTTTCTCGCAGTGAAAATCCATAAATATTTTTTTTTTCTTATAAATATATAAACAACTTGTAACTATCAATTATGTCGTGAAAAGTAATTCATTATGAAAATACATTTCATTTCAAAACATGAAAAGCAATAAAGAATTACTTAAATATTTTTTAACATGAAAATTAGCAGATAAAAACAAACAAGGCATTTTTTTTAATTTAAAATTATTCAAAAGAATTCAGACTATTTTTAGCTATAGTTGTTTGAAGAAAAGGGTTAATACAACGTGGACACTTGATAATGATTGTAAAAATAAACTAAATATGTGCTAAACTGGGAGCTATTAATCTATGAATTGAAACAGTTTATAGGAAAAAATTAATTTCTTTTACATGAAAATATTAACTGAAAGTTGGTCTTTCAGCTAATATCTTTTTAAGTATATATTTAGAAGTAAAAAATTAAAACTTTGTCAATATTTAAATGAATTTTCCATGCTTTATACGTTTACTTTGATTTTAAAAATATTTATAAAATTCAATAAATCATCTTCCAATTAAAAATAACAAACGTGAAATATCATATGGAAAAATATTGAACATATTTCAATATATTGTTATATGCACATAAAAAAAATGGATTAGAATTGTATTATCAATAAATATTGAAGTATTTAATTATTAACCGGTATTGTTAAAGTGGAAAATATTTAAAATAATTCAATCTAGATATTGTGTTATTGAGTAAAACTTGCCAAAGAAGCAGTTCTTTTTCTAAAGCATACCTAGATTTAAAAAAGTAGGATACCTAATAATAAAAAGACATAACTTAACCCTTTCAGGGGCAAGGTATTTGTATTCATAAAATGTTGAAATAGTTGAATGACACCAGTATTCACAAGAAAATTTATTTGTAAACAAGTATATTTTCGCATACATCATTAAAGTGAAATTTTCATTGGGTTGATGCCATCACTGCTTTACCGCCCTTCAAGGGGTTAAAAACAGCAACAATACTAAAATTGATGTTTTCACTTGCTAGGGTAGATGTGCCAGTAATGGACACCCTTAAGGAATTTCTGTAAAAATTATTTTTTTATTAATAGTTATAATTATTATATTCCAGTTTTTTCAATATTATATTAATCTATCAACAATATTTAACCATTCTTATAGCCTCATTTCTTCATATGAATAGCAATTTAATTTTAAATAACAGAAATATACCAAAACACCCAAAAGCCCAGTAATGGACACCCTCTGGCCTAGTAGTGGACACCCTCTGTTCCAGTAATGGACACCCCATAAAAAGTAATGAATATAATTGTTTTTATGACTGTATTTAGAACCAGAATTTAATTAATACATACTAATGAAACAAAATAGTTATTTTTAAATAAATTTAGAATTAGGATACCAGTAATTAATAAAATATTTGTGATAATCATGTACTGTTTGCATCAATTATTGTAATTATCAGAAGACCGATGTTTTAATTATTTTAGATGGATAGTTTAAAATACTAAATATCAGACAGTAACAGCTATCAAATTATTGAAACAGTGGTGGATTTAAAAGGTAATAAAAAAAAAGTTTTGGAATATTAATGTTTAGTTTTGTGTCACTATTTTTAACAATCTTCTAGAGATTACTTAATATATCATTTATATTAATATTACAAATATGAAAGAAATGATATTGTGAGTTGAATATTTTAAATACTAAATAAAATAATTTCAAAATAATACTGTAGAACTGATGTTTGAGGCCACTGATTTGGAGATTTACTAGTTTCATGAATATTACCTATAACTTTCATTAACAGTATTACATTTTTTTTTTTTTTTAATAAGGAAACATTTAAGACAGAAAATGGATTTTTAATAGCTTCTGCAACTTAATTGTTTTTATTTAAACGGAGAGGGATTAAGCCCTATGAGCCCCTCTTTGACGCCTCTCTTAAACAGTATTTTCTGCTTCCTGGCTGGTTTGATTGCCAGATTATAAAATATGTGAGGTATATATATGTACTACACACAAAAAAAAAAAATAATAATAAATAAAATATCAAAATTTTATTAATCACATAAAATAACTTAAAAGCAGCTATTTATAAAAGTTTTGGTGTTATTACATTTTGGTAAGTATAATTTAAAAATTAAATTTGACTATTTAGGTTTGCAGTTAAGCCAAAGTATTTTATGCACTATAAACATTACTAAAATTGCATTTTTAGCAATGTCTACATGGGGTGTCCATTACTGGAAAATGACAAATTAACCATCCCAGTAATGGATACCCCCTCTTAAAACCTTAAAAAGAAATGAAATTTTGTAAATAGCCATTAGTATATAAAATTCAAAGTTTTCTATTGCTACTCAAACAAAAACATTCAAATTTTGTAAGAAAATAATATATAAATTAATTAAACGAAGCCAGCTCTTAACCTCTTCATTAAGATTTTCACAGAAAAACAGCAAAACTTTGAGACATTATTTTCTGCTTCCTGATTGGTTTGATTAAAAGTGTCAACAGTAACATAGTTTTATAAAACATACAAGGGGGACTTATAAAAAAAAAATAATTAAAGCTAAATATTTATTAGTTATTTTTTTATGAATCAAAAACATCAAGGGGTGCCCATTACTGGCACATCTACCCTATAATAAAACATGAATAAGGATTTAAAAAAAAGGGGGGGGGGGGCGAATCAATAAAACTTTTAATGTAGGGAGACTAACTTCATACATAAAATTTGCTATTTAGCAATAGTTAGAAAAGATTTAAAAAAAAAAAAAACTTTCTTATGGTATTCACAACATGTGCTTTTATTCTTTATTAAACATTGAAAATATTTAACTCATATGAATCACTTCATTTTAATTTAGTTGCTACAAATTTTAGAATTCTTATTGCATTTGTAATAAAAATACACTATAAATAAAAATAAAGAACTTTTTAATAGAACTGTTATCCAAAAGTGCACAGGTAAAGTAACTTTCAAACCCCAAATGAACATAATATTAAACTGTAATTGAAACCAGATCATTAGCCAGCGTAGTGTGGTAAACAAGTACCACTTTGACAACAAGTTCGAAATATATTCTTGTGGGAACATCCAGTATAAACTGACTAGCAAGTTGCACTCACAGACAGAAAATTAAAAAAAATCCTGCCTCGCAAGTGCACCCAGCTGTCATAAAAATTCAAAATGATCCTTCTTGACTCAGTCCCTTGACCGCAGAAAGATGACATCTTCAATAATTGCATTGGTTTATACATTAAGTTAATATTTGAAATTCATTTGGGATTTGGAAAGTTATTTTAATTGTACATTTTTGGATAATAACAATATTAAAATGTTCTGTTTTTCAATAAATATTTTCATTTATACCAGTATCTGAAAGTGTTTATACAAGAAATTATAAAATTAATCAGAGCAATCTATAATTGCTAAATTAAAATGAAGTTAATCAAATGTGTACTACAATTAAATAACCAGTACTGAGTATTATTATTTTCATTGTTTAAAACAAATGTACATACATTAAACTGAATAATTTTGCTGTTTAAAAATAAATACTTTTGTTTATATAAAAATTGAGAGCTACTCTCACAGAAAGACCACTTCATAACCTAGAGCTGGAAAGAGAGAGTATTTTCAAAAAATGAGATACTTGAAAAAGAGTACTTAAATTTTTAAAGAGGGGGGGGGGGGGAGAAGATATTGATCTCTGATTCACTGTTATTATATCCTACAAAATGAGTACTATTCTCCATAATACATAAAGAAGGGTTACACTTACTGATTATACACTGAGAACAATAGGTACTAAACTTTTTTTTTGAGCACCTATTTCTAGATATCACAGTACTGTATTAATGAAAAATATATATACATCACACTTCAATTATAAGTGCTTATAAAAACACATTTTAAACATACATATAACATAAAAAGAGAAATATAATTATATATGAACTCACATTACTTCCTCGGATAGTGCAACAACAGTTAGGCCTAAACTGATGAGCTCTTTTTGGCAGTAAAATAATTACTGCGCTAAAAATTTCACCGTACACGATGTAATCCGTGATAAGCGGTTTAAGAGCACGTCTCAATAGCATTTAAAATAAAAAATTTCAAAATTTTATCACATCTACACACAGATGTATAAACAGAGACAGCCGGCTATAGCATACAACAGCATAGCGAGATACTAGCAACTACAGTCGGATTGCGCGCGTTCAACCGTCTATCTGGATCACGTGACTTTTTCGCTTCCAAGCCATTGTAAAGGCTCGTTTACACGGAGCTAGTTTACTAGCTACAAGCCGGCGAGAAAAGTAGCGAGCGAGTCAGCTAGCGAGAAAAGTAGCGAGCGAGTCAGCTAGCGAGATAGTCACACGAACTTGTTTACTCGCTCAGTAGCCAACTCGCTATTGCGTCACATGCTGCGTTCTAAAGCTTTCTTTTATGTTTTTTTTCTGAAAACAGTGTTTGTTTTTATATTAAGTGCCGAGTTTTCCTGTCTGTTTTTTTTTTTTTAATGTGTGTGTGTGTTCGTAGAAAATATAAGTGGAACGCAAATGATATTGCCGCGTTTTTAAATGTATAACAAGAGTACCCTGTGTTATGGAAAATAAAACACACAGATTACTGCAATACGAAATTAAAAGATGAAATTTGAATTTTATATTATAATGATCATTTATGAAATTTCATTAATTTTTAAGGTTTTAAGACCCGTGTCCATTATTGTAAGGTTTAATTAGTCTATTTTCAGTAATGGATATCCCATGTAATCGTTGCTAAAAATGCAGTTTTACTGATGTTTAATAGGAACACCAAAATTTTATAAATAGTGCTGCTTTTAATTAATTTCATGTGGTTAATAAAATTTTCAATATTTTAATCACATTTTTATAACTCTGCCCTGTTTAGTTTATCTGTCAATCAATGAAATAAACCAGGAAGCAAAGCATATTGTTTAAGGGCATATGGAAAAGAGAGGCTCATAGGGCTCGACCCCTCCCCATTTACATAAAAACAATTACCGTAATTTCGCGCCTATCTGCCGTACCTCGGATAACTCAATTTCCTACCAGAGTTTATTTTAAATAAAATGTGACTTGATTCCGCTTGCCACTTATTTGACTTCTTTTTTTCAATAAAATTTCCGGTCTGAAAAGACTTAAAGCCGTGGCGGATACGCGGGAAATTACGGTAAACTATTATTTTTAACGCAATCAAACTGATTGGTAAAGCTATCATACGAATTGAATATTTCCAACTGAGCGAAAAAATGCCTATGCTCATCGGTTGTCGGCCCAGTTAGCTTAAACGGAAGAGCATTAGCCCTGTAAGCCAATGATCTGTGCTCGATTCCCGGCTTGGGCCTTTTTTCGCTCAGTTGGAAATACTAAATTCGTAAAAAAAAAAAAAAAAAAAACAAAAAAACTATTACTTAAGTTGTTAAAAATCTATTATTTTCTGTCTTAAACATTTACTTATTCATCTCTCACAAAAAATGATTATAATATTAATGAAATCTATGGTAGTAATTGAAGTAGTAAATCTGCAGATCAGTGGCCTCAAACGCCATCATAGTTCTGCAGTTTTATTTTGAAATTATTTTATTTAGTATTTAAAACATTCAACCCTCAGTATCATTCCTATCATATTTGTAATACTAATTACTAAGAGTACTTTCAGGTAGTTTAACTGTGGAAAATATACGAATCTATGCACTAATACTCCAAAACTTTTTTTTTTCTATTATTGCCCTCTAATACGGTCTCAATAATTTGATAACTGCAATTCCCCGACATTAGTATTTTCAACTATCTAAAATAATTAAAATATTCACCTTGTGATAATTACGGTAGTTATTTCAAACAGTGAATAATTCTCAAAAATATTTTAATTATTGGTATCCTAATTGTTAAGTTTGTTCGAAAAATATATTTTTCTTCATTCACGCCGACACGAACTATTTCAGTCGACATTGTTTACATAACAGAAGCACGAACTACCGAATACTCGCAGCGATTCCACTAGCAACAACGTTTACACGCAGCTAGTTCACTAGCCAGATAGCTAACACGCCAGCGAGTGGCGAAAAAAGTAGCCGAGCTTTCAACTTTTTTCGCACTCGCTGAGCTGCCTGATAGTTTACTAGCCAACGTGTTTACACGAGGCGAGTTTACTAGCAGCTAGTGAATTCGCCGGCTTGTAGCTAGTAAACTCGCTCCGTGTAAACGACCCTTAAAGTCAGCTATGGTATCGTTCATTTAGTGCTACCAGCGTCCCCTAGATAATGTAGAAAACGCTGGCGCTAACTATGCTTTATCTACTGGGCTTTTTTGCCTAAAATCGGCCCGGCCCCGAAAACCTCCGAAATCACAAATTTATATCATTTATTACACATGGATGTATCATTTCTCGAGAAAAGTAGATGAACATTAAAGCCAAAAATGAAAAAATATTTTTTAAATTAAAAAAATTATATGATATTTGAGGAAAAATATTTGAACATAATATATTATGTAACCGAATATTCCATGAATTCGCCTCTGTTATTTATATGTTTTTGTCATTTCATGCGATTGTTTGTCCCCTGCGGATTTCATCTAAAAATATATCATCATCGTTCTCCATTTTGAAACAGCTGATATTTTGACTGCAACTGCTGAGATGTAAATAAAATAAAGTTTGCGTTCCGCTGAGTTTGGCTGTTGATTGTGCTACGAACCTGACATTGGTGCCTTGATCTGTGAAAAAGTACCTTTACTATTTGCATTTTTCTTTTTATGTATGTTGAGTAACATATGTCACCTAACTTACAATCGTTTTATCCAATAAGTTAAGACGTCAATTCTTTGTTTGTGTTTGTTGAAAACAATTAGTAGCGGACATGAAAGAACGAAAGAAACTTTTTTCTCATTTATGGGATCTACCTTATGGACGCACTACTCCGTATCACTTATTTGATGCTTCCAAAAGTAAGATTTCATTTTTTTAATAATTTTAATATCTGAGAGCTAGTTAAAAGCTCTTTCAAAATGATCTTGACTTTCTATTTCGTTTATTCACCCCGTTATTTGTTCTTTGTTATTATAATGAATAGTTTTCATTTTGAGATTCTTAATTTTATACATCGACAAAATCCTTAGGGTAAAATGATTTTATTTCAAATTTGTTTGTTTCGGAACTTAAACGTTTTTTTCTGTACAAGAAATGAGTGCTTAAATTCTTCATTGAACTTAGAAATAAGACCATAGCCGCTGAGGGATCACAAAAGTTTGATCCTCCTCCGAAATTTCTATCTGGATGGCTATAAATACTGCCAATAAGCATCAACAAAACAATCGAGATTCAAAAATTAAAATTTTGTGTTAACATTTGTTAGCATTTTGATTTCACCATGAGTGCAATTTCTAATAAGTTAATAAAATTCATGTGAATTTTACGGAATGTGGCGCTGTAAAAGTTTAATTTTAATGCTAACAAATAAAATTTTCTTTCTTCATTATCCCATAGACTACTTTCCATTAAAAAAAAGTATCACCATACTAATAGAATTTAACAGACTAAACAAAAGTGTGAAGTCATATTTGATTTTAAATGCAATGTTAGCACTTGATATACATGCTCTATTTTAATTTATTTAGTGGATAAGTCAATTTAGCTTTTCTAAAAAATGATATTAACTGCTATTTCTCTGCTTTCCCCCTCTCTAACATTTTCAAGAAAAAATTATAAATATCTGATAGTATCTTTCATCTACAGATCTTGATGCAATAAGCTACTTTCAAGATTACAGTATTTTGCCACAAAAAAAGAAAAGTGTATTAATGGGCTTGAACCAGGCTGTTACTGCAAACAGATAGGGGAGAGTGGGGGTGGAATGGAAAGTAGGTTTTTCTCTTTATGATATAATTCTGAACATTTCATCAATCATGCCCTAGATGAAGCAATGGTAGCCCAATATTGAGACGCAAAAAGTTGCTGATTGCACAAGCTTGCAGTTCTATAAAGAAAAAGATTATTTCAAGAATCAGTTTGCTTCATATATTTTTTATGCTTTCTGTATGTTAATGACTTGTTTATGCACAGATGTAATAGTTTTCCTATTTATAAAACATCATATTGTAGTATAATATAATTATTAATCATCCATAGCCTAAAAGCAGCATTTTTGTTTATACAAGAAGTTTAACATAAAAGAAGGTGGCAGGGAGAAATGGGACATGCCAGCAAAGCAAAGGGAGGAATGGGACAAAACGATTAAGAGAAAATCCAGTGACATTAATATCAGAGATTTTTGAAAAATTAATCTCACTCTCTCAGTCAGCTTACTGTATTGGCACTTTAGCATGAATCGATGAGATGCTTGTTAGTTTTAGAGGGAGGAATAAATTCAAAATGTACATGCCTAATAATCCATGTAAATATGGACTGAAAATAATGGCTTTAACTGATGCCAGAAAAAATTACTTCCTCAATGGCCATATATATTGTGGTAAAAATTCTGATTGTATGACACTTTCAGAAGAAGATAAAATGTTGCTAAAACCAACACAGGCAGTTGTGCGCTTGTCTCCTTGTATTGCAGGCACAAACAGGAATATAACAGCTGACAATTGGTTTTCATCAGTTGAGCTTGTAAAAGTTTTGAAGGAAAAAAACTTAACCTGTGCTGGAACATACAAAAAAACACTAAACTTAAAGAATTCCTTCCAAACAGAAGCAGCATAGTCAGGAGTTCAAGTTATGGCTTTTTGAAGGATTTAACCCTTGGTATCATATCAGTGGCGTACCCAGGATTTTATTTCGGGGAGGGGGCTGACTTAAATTTCCACAATGTTGTAAATCTTACGAAATACATTGAATTGTGTTATAAACAGAAGTAATTTTTGCCAATAAGACCGTAGCCAGTGGGGTGGGGGGAAAGGGGGAGGGACAGGGGTGACTTTGTTCCCAATTTTTCGAAAATTCGGACTTAAAAAATATCGCGATTTTTGACATAGTCGCCGAAAACAAAAGCGATTTCATCAATCGTTCACAGAAAAAAAAATCTCCAATTTTTTTTAAGGATCCGAAAAGGAAAAAAACCAAAATTTTGTCATAGGGCCACGGATAAAAGGCGAAGTTTGCCAAAGGATTGCGAAAAAAAAAGTCAAATTTCGTCAAATGATCAGGGAGAAAATGCGAATTACGTCAAATGCTCGTGGAGGAAACGCTAATTTCGTCAAATGAGCACAAAAAAATCCGAATTTCGTCATAAGGCCGCTGAAAAAACGCGAATTTCATCAAAAGTTTCCGGGGGAAAATGCGAATTTTGAAACAAGTTCGCTAAAAACACGCATTCCATTAAAAAAAAAAACAGCAGAAAAAAAAGCTAATTTCGTCAAAGGTGACCTGAAAAAACGTAAATTTCGTCAAAAGGGCGCAGAAAAGAGCAAATTTCATCAAAAAGACGAGAAAAAAAACGCTAATTTTGTCAAAAAGCCGTGGGCAAAAACGCGAATTTCGTCAAATGACCACCGAAAAAGCACGAATTTCGTCAAATGACCACAGAAAAAAACGTGAATTTTGTCAAAGGGCCGCAGATAAAATGCAAATTTCGACAAAGGATCGCTAAAAAATACGCATTCGTCAAAGAGAAGCTGAAAAAACGCAAATTTCGTCAAAGGGACACAGAAAAAGTGTGAATTTCGTCAAAAGGCTGCAGAAAAATGCAAATTTCATCAAAAAGACGAAAAAAAGCAAATTTTGTCAAAAAGCTGCTGAAAAAACGTAAATTTCAACGAAGGATTGCCTAAAAAAATGCAAATTTCGGCAAAGGGCCGCAGAAAAAATGCGAATTTCGAAAAAAAAGATCTCTTAAAACACGCATTTCATCAATGGGCTGCGGAAAAAAAGCTAATTTCGTAAAAGATCGAAAAAAACGTGAATTTCATCAAAAAGACGGGAGAAAAACACAAATTCCGTCAAAAATCTGCATGATGAAGAATTGCGTAAAAAAAATGCGAATTTCGGCGAATGACCTCCGAAAAAACGCGAATTTCGTCAGAGGGCCGCAGAAAAAATGCAAATTTTGACAAAGAATCGGTAAAATAACACGTGTTCCTTCAAAAGTGTTAAATACTTTCATAATGGAATGACGCTGGAAATAAGAAATGAATCATTTGCAACATTAATTTAATTTAACTACGTTGCACGGACAAAGACATCAACATACAAGCTAAGATACAGAAGCAGAACTGAAACTTTTTACAGACGAACTCTCAAACCCAGGAGAGTTTTTACATTTAGACCATGGAGGCAATACAGAACAGTAGAAGTCAATAAGTTCGTAGAGTCAATACATGACACTCCTCCCCTCTAGGAATAGAGTAGATAGTCACTCAAATGTTTTGGAGTGGATCGGGGACGTTCAGAACGTCGTAGTGTAGGTTCCTCATCCACAGGCTCGGAATCATCTCCACACACGGGATCGGGAACTGTTGGAGAATCAGGTGGCACTGGAACCTCCTTTGGAGATGGCGAAATCGCAGAAGGTGTACTCACAGAGGGCTCTGTTGACGTTTCTGCTGGTACACGGCTGCGAACCTGATCGACATGACGTCTGTGGATAATACCATCCACTAAATCTTGAGTTTTGTAGGAGACTGGCCCTGTTGTTTCTACAACCCTTTCTGGAATCCAAGGCGGAGCTGAACAGTAATTCCGGATGTACACGGGATCGTCTATTTGAAATTGACGTAGACGTTTACTTTTGTCTACCTCAGCCAGTTTCTCTTTCTTGGATTGCATCTCCTTATTAAGATCAGGGTGTAACCTATCCAAGAGAGATGTCAACCGCCTGTTCATTAAAATCTCTGCCGGCGATTTACCGGTAGTTGTATTCGGCAAGGTATGCTGTGCAAATAAAAATCTAGCTAGACGAGTTCTCCAGTTACCATGAATTATATGTTTCAAAGCTTGTTTTGTCGTAGCCACCATTCGCTCAGCTTGGCCATTAGAGGAGGGATGATAGGGAGCTACGAAAATAGGTCGAATCTGGTTCAGTGCTAGAAATTCTTGAAATTCCGAGGATCTAAATGTTTTACCATTATCCGATGCGATTGAATCTGGGAGTCCATGAGTGGCAAATATAGATCTGAGGTTGTCAATGGCAGCCGAAGACGACATGGAGGAAACTGGTATAACCTCCAGCCACTTAGAGTGAGAATCTACTAAAATGAAAAATGTTTTCCCTTGGAAAGGACCAGCGAAATCTATGTGAAGGCGAGACCATGGTTTTTCTGTCCATTCCCAAGGATGTATTGGGGCTTTGTCAGGTGCTTTTTGATTTTCTTGGCACAAACTACAGGATTTTACTGAATTCTCAATGGCACTATCCATATTAGGCCACCACACATAGCTGCGTGCGAGACCCTTCATCCTAACTATTCCGGGGTGTCCATTATGAAGGAGACGAGGACTTCATTTTGGAGTGGAGTAGGTATAACAACTCTACTACCCCATAAGACACAATCTTGATGGACACTTAATTCATTGCGGCGATTAAAGTACGGTTTGAAATTACTGTCAGTCATTTTGGCAGGCCAACCATTCATGATCATCAGAGCTACTCTAGAAAGTATTGGATCTTTTTTAGTTGCCGCTGAAATTAATTTAGAATTGAGCTGAGTGACAGGGGAACATTCCAATAGTAGCACATCAGCTTGAGCCGGAATTTCACAATCAGGGGTGTTCAAAGGTAAACGGCTAAGCGCATCTGCATTCACTATGTCCTTACCCTTCCTATATTCTAGATCATAACTATAAGCTGCCAGTATTAAACCCCATCTAAGAACTCGCGGAGAAATCATTTGGGCTAAAGGCTTATTTGGATTAAATAGGCCTAAAAGAGGTTTATGGTCAGTAATAATTTTGAATTTACGACCCTGCAAATATTGATTGAATTTCTTTACCGCTGAAATTATTGAAAGTGCCTCGCGATCTGTTTGGCTATAGTTTCTTTCAGCTGTTGTTAGAGTTCGGGAATGATAAGCTATGGGAGTTTCCTTACCGTTGGGTAAAATGTGGCTTAACACACTACCAACCCCGTAAGATGAAGCATCACAAGTGAGAATCAAGGGAAGGCTTTCATCAAAATGTGCTAAAACGGTATCTTCCGCCAATAAATTTTTAGCCGCTGCGTAAGCTTTCTGGTGTGTAGGCGTCCAACGCCAAACTGTGTCCTTTCTTAGCAATCTATGCAAAGGTTCTAAAACAGAAGATCTATTCTTTAGAAAATTACAATAAAAATTTAATAACCCTAAGAAAGCTTGAAGTTCAGTCTTGTCTTTCGGACTAGGAGCTTCGTGGATGGCCTTAACTTTATTTAAACTTGGTTTAATACCCTCTTTAGTAACTTGAAATCCCAATAACTCTATTGTGGGAACTGCAAATACGCATTTTTCGCGTTTAAGGTGAATGCCTGATGATTTTAAACGTTCCAATACCTGTTTTAATTTCAAATTATGATCATCTATAGTTTTACCCTGAATAAAAATATCATCTAAGTAAGGTAATACCCCGTTAATTCCCACCAGAACTTCCTCAATTTTTTTCTGGAAAATTGAAACAGCAACTGAGATACCAAATGGCAGTCTAGTTACCCTAAAAAGACCCTTAATTGTATTTAAAGTTAAAATTTTAGAAGTAGGCTCATCCACCGGAAGTTGTAAATAAGCTTCGGACAGGTCCAATTTGGAAAAAATAGTACCACCTGTCATAGTCGCTAAAACCTCCTTAACGGTAGGCAGCGGGTAGCTGAATTGTTTCACAGCCTGGTTCACAGTACTGCGATAATCTCCACATAAACGAATGCTACCATCTTTTTTGACAACTGGAACCACAGGTGTAGCCCAGTCGGAATAAGAAATCGGCTGAAGAATCCCCTTATTTACCATATTTTGAATTTCATCGATTATTTTATTTCTTAAAGCGAAAGGTACATTACGTGCTTTAAGATATTTAGGAGCACAATTTTCATCAACCTTAATTGAAATGGGGGGTCCCTCAAAACTACCTAAAGTTTCACTGAAAATATCACTGAATTCTAATAAAATTGAATTTAAAGTTGGAACATACATTTTATGAACATTAGAATCACCAACATTAATATTTATTTTCAAAGCATCAAACCAACTACGACCAATTAAGGATTTACCCCTACCCTCAAGAACTAATAAAGGCAAGGTAACATCTTGTGAATTATATTGCACATTTACGTCAAAATAGCCATTTACATTTAATATTTCAGAATTCCAAGTTCTCAGATATTGATCTGAAACTGGCAGTAAAGAAGGAGGATTTACTGGCCATAACCTAGCATAAGTGCTAGAACTAATTATGGAATGTAAAGAACCGGAGTCTATCTCCATTTTATGGCTGATACCATTTAATTTTACACTTATATCGTTAGGCGGACAGCAGGGTTGCCGGCTTTTAGCCAGGCCAAAAAAAGCCGGCCGGCTTTTTTTGGTTTTAGCCGCTTAAAAAAAGCCGGCTTTAATTGAAAAAAAGCCGGCTTTTATTTTTCAAAAAGGTGGTTTATAGATAATTCATATAAACTTTGAATTAATTTATTTTTAATACACTTATAAATATTTTCTATGAAAAAAATATTAACTTCTATTAAATTTTGTCAAATAAATAAGACCTTATAACTGCTAGAATGCAACTGTGAAAGCATTATGTCTGAAAAAAAATTATGAATATTCAGAAGAATACATTAAATTAAGACTCTAAAGTATTGGTTTGGAATTCTTTATCATGGCTCTACACATACCACACATTTTAAAGTTTATATGAAAGAATAAGAAAATGTCACACATTAAAATAGAAACATTCTTACATCTGATATTTACTTTTAAAATTGATTAAAGCTAAATAGCTTATATGTATTTAATATATGTATTTAATAACTGAAAGTATCTTATATAATACTTGAGCAATAATAAATAAATAAGCAATCATTATATAAAAAATACTTATAAAAATGATATATGTAAAAAGTCTTTCTGCTACTAAGCTGTTATGTAACTTATTCCAGATATGTCCATATGGACAGATTAAAATCGTAGAATGAACAATGTTGAAAGAGAAATTAGAAAGGATATAACATTTGAGGAAATTTTAGTACGTAAAATAAAGAGAACAATTTTAAAAAAAATTCTCCAAATAAAACTTGTTGAATTAGAATTTTGAAAAGCTAGTTGCTATTTAAAATAGTGCATATTCATGCATAAATTAATCAATATGTTATTCATAATACTGCTTTAATAGAGAAAAATGATGTTTTTATTAAATGACTTTATGTGCAATTTTAAATAAATGTTTATGAGAAATAAAATAATACTTGTATTATTAATATCCCTTAAAATTAGTTAATAAAATATATAACTAAGCAACCATTGTCCCTTTTAATTATATAAAGCAATAAAAATTTTAAAAAAAGATTGTTAAGGTCAGTGTAAACCTGTAAACCAGACAAAGCAATTGGTATGACCTTTTATTCCAATATTAATGTCTTCATTATTGATAAATATTGGGTTATATTGATTTCTACCTCAATTAAATGTCTTTAAAACAAATTAAAAAACACATAAAAATGTGTCATATATAATTAAAATGCTTCATTGTATAAAAGCCAATTTTGGCCAAAAAAGGCCAATTTTGGCCAAAAAAAGCGGTTAAAACCAATAAAAGCCACCGGCGTGGCTTTTTTTAATTTTAGCCGGCTTTTTTGCAACCCTGGCGGACAGTCACTAACGGAATTTAAAGCATTAATATTATATACACAATCATAACAATCGTCGATAACTGACTTACCTGAATCTATCTCGTGAACTTTAGAATTATTTATAACTGCCTTTTTGAAATTTTTTGAATTACACATCTTGGCTATGTGACCTACCTTTTTGCAGTAGTTACATGTAGCTTTTAGAAATCTACACTCCCCGAAAGGGTGATTCACCCCACACCTATGACAAGGTTTTTTGTTTTGAGTAATTGGCTTTTCCTTTGAGCCCCTGTTGTGCGCTTTAGCTTTAATCAGATTCACCGGCTTGTAAGAATCATTAATATTTCCTCGAATTTCAGATGCTTGTCGTAACGCCGCTTCTCCTGCCAGAGCGATATCCATGGCTGTAGTGAGGGTTAATGCCGGATCGGCCAATAACTTACGCTGAATTTCTTCATTTCGAATTCCGCAGACCAGCCTGTCGCGGAGCATGGAATCTAACTGAGCACCGAAATTACAATTTTCGGACAGTTTCCGGAGTTCTGCAACAAAGTCAGCGATACTTTCATTTTGTCGTTGGTCCCTTTTGTTAAACTTGAATCGACACAATATTTCAGATGGTTTTGGCGAAAAATGTCCATCCAACGTCAGTAGCAGATCAGGAAAATTCACAGCATCCGGGGAATTCGGGGTACACAAAGAACGTATTAAAGAATATAGTGCTGGCCCGGCCACACTGAGAAAAATAGCACGCTTTTTAACGGCATCATCAATTCCATTTGCTGCAAAATAGAAACCCAAGCGTTCCTTGTATTCCGTCCAATTAGTTTTTCCTATTAGAAATTCTTCTAGTTTACCGAGAGACATTATGCACTTGGCAACAAAGAACGAATCGAAACTAAAATAGTTCAGTTCAGAAAAACTAAAGAATAAAACATTACTTCAATAAAAATGAATCCGTTTGTTCTCGCTCGTCGCCAGTGTTAAATACTTTCATAATGGAATGACGCTGGAAATAAGAAATGAATCATTTGCAACATTAATTTAATTTAACTACGTTGCACGGACAAAGACATCAACATACAAGCCAAGATACAGAAGCAGAACTGAAACTTTTTACAGACGAACTCTCAAACCCAGGAGAGTTTTTACATTTAGACCATGGAGGCAATACAGAACAGTAGAAGTCAATAAGTTCGTAGAGTCAATACATGACACTGAAAGCTGAAAAAGCACGAATTTCGTCAGAGGGACAGAGAAAAACGCAAATTTCGTCAAAAAGCCGCAAACAAAACGCAAATTTCGATGAAGGATTGCATAAAAAAAGGTAATTTCAGCAAATGGCCACAGAAAAAACGCGAATTTCGTCAAATGGTCCCAGAAAAAATGCAAATTTTGACAAATGATCGCTAAAAGAACACGCATTCCGTGAAAGGGAAGCAGAAAAAATGCGAATTTCGTTAAAGGATTGCAAAAAGAAGAAAAAGTAGGGTAACAAAGAAGGGCCAGAGAAAAACGTGAATTTCGTCAAAAAGCTGCGGAAAAAAGACTATTTTGTCAAAGGATCTTGAAAAAAAAACGCAAATGTTGTCAAAGAGCCACCGAAAAAACGCGAATTTCATCAAAAGGTCGCGGAAAAACGAAAATTTCGAAAAAAAGATCGCTTAAAACACACATTCCGTCAAAGGGCTGTGATAAAAATGCTAATTTAGTAAAGGATCGCAAAAAAAACGTGAATTTCATCAAAAAGACGAGAAAAAAAACACAAATTTTGACGAAGGATTGCGTAAAAAAAACCTCTTATTTCGGCAAATGACCTCGGAAAAAACGCGAATTTCATGAAATGACAGCAGAAAAGGCTCAAATTTCGACAAAGTATCGCTAACAGAACACGCGTTCCGTCAAAGGGAAACGGGAAAAATGCGAATTTCGTCAAAGGATCGCCAGAAAGAAAAAGCAGGGTCACAAAGAAGGGCCACAGAAAAACGTGAATTTCGTTAAAAGACGGCGGGAAAAAAGCGAATTTCGTCAAACAGCCACAAAAAAAACGCTATCTTCATCAAAGAAAACGCGAATTTCGTCAAACAGCCGCAGAAAAAAAGCGATTTTCATCAAAATGACGAGAAAAAAAGCGCGAATTTGTCAAAAAGGCCACGGGAAAAAAAGCAAATTTCGATGAAGGATTTCGTAAAAACAAAATGCAAATTTCGGCAAAAATCCGCAAAAAAAAACTTGAATTTCATCAAAAACTCGATGAAAAATGCGGAAAAAACACAAATTTTGACATGATCACGAGAAAAAAAGACACAAATTTCGTCACAGATCCGTGGAAAAAACCCAAATTTCGACGAAGGAGTGTGCAAAAAACCCACGAATTTCGGCAAAAAGCCGCAGAAAAAGCGAAAGACTACTGAGGAAACGCAAATTTTGTCATAAAACCGTGGAAAAAACACAAATTTTTGGCATGGAGATGCGACAGAAAAACAAAAGTTAATAAGCTACTTTTACAGTCACTCTTCCGCACCTCCGGTTTTCCGATTTACCTGAAATCGATTTGTAATTAGCTGTAGTGTTACTGTGCATTAACATACTTCCGCATTGACAATCTTGGTGCCCGCCGACTATGAGAGAAATTAAAAATCTCCTTAAATTAAACTTCTTTTAGATTTGCCGAATTTACTTGTAGGTCTCATGAACTGACCATATACGTTATCATTTATCCCGTAAAACAGGCATGGAGCTATTTTTCAGTCATTTGAAAATTGATTTTGTGGTTTCAAGTAAATTTGGTCGCAGGACTGAGTAGGATTTTGGATTAACACGAAAGACATTTTCGTGGCATGCCAGAAAATAAAACAAATTTATCTGAAAAAGAAGGAATATCAGCCCTTTTTTCATTTCACTGCAATCTCTTCGGAGGTGGAATGGAGCTGTAACCTCATAACCCTCGTTGCCATCGACTTCTTTTGGTGTATGCTGGGGCATCACTGTGCACTAGTGTACGGGACTAACCAGAATAGCTGCGTCGCACAAAAAATATTTAAATTTATCTCAAAAGAAAGAAAAAAAAAGAGTTTTTTTTTTCATTTTTGATTACTTCGAAAGGGGGTCCTATAAACCCATCAGCCTCCTTCCTCTCATTGGGTATGCATATACAGTGGTGTAACTGTGCGCTGATATGACACTAGCCAGAAAGTCTAGTTCGTTGTATTGCAGAAAACAATTGCATTACAAATTTATCTCAAACAAAAAGGAAAAAATAATCACCACTTTTTTCATTTCATTTTCAACTATTTTGGGAGAGGTCTGTAAGCCTATCACCCCCTTTCTACTTCTTTGGGTATAATGCGGTGTCACTGTGCACTAATATGGAACTAAACAGAAGAGTGTGGATAGCTTGTTGAATAATAGGGGGAAAAAATGTAAATTTATCTCAAACAGAAAGAAGAAAAGCAATATTTTTTTTCGACTATTTCGGGAGGAGGGGGCTGTAAGCTCATCAGCCGCTTCCCCTTCTTTCAGTATGCTGTGATGTCAGTGTGGACTAATATGGATTTAACGAGAATGGCTATTTCGCTGTATGGCAGAAGAAAAATTACAAATTTATCTAAAACAAGAAGAAAAAAATCAGCCTTTTTTTCATTTCATTTTCAACTATTAAGGAAGGGGGCACCCCATTAGCCCCTTTCACCTCTTTGGGTATAATGTGGGCCCACTGCGCACAAGTATGAACTAAAGATAAAAGAGCAGCCAGTCTGTTGAATGTTAGGGGGAAAATACAAATTTATCTCAAACAAAAAGAGAAATATCAGCACTTTTTCATTTCATGTTCGAATTTTTGGGAAGAGGGCTGTAACCCCATCTGCCCCCTTCTACCTTTTTGGGTATAACGTGGTGTCACTGTACACTAATAAGGAACTACAGCGAAGAGAGCAGCTAGTCTGTTGAATGATAGGGGAGAAAATGCAAATTTATCTCAAACAGACAGAAAAAAAAATTCAGCACTTTTTTCATTTCATTTTCTACTATTTCGAGAGGAGGAGGGCTGTAATTCCAGCAGCCCCCTCCCCATTTCGGGTGTGCTGTGATGCCAATGTGGACTAATATGGAGTTAACGAGAATGGCTATTTCGCTGTATGACAGAAGAAAAAATTACAGATTTATCTTAAAAAAGTAAGGAAAAACACTTTTTTCATTTAATTTTACGACTATTTCTGGTTTGGGGGGGGAGGGGGCTGTAACACCGTCAGCCCCCTTTCTCTTCTTTGGTGTCAATATGGACTACTTTGGAACTACGCGAAGGAAGCGGATAGTCTATTGAACGATAGTGGAAAAAAATGCAAATTTATCTTAAACAGGCAGAAAAAATTTCACACTATTTTATCATTTCATTTTCGACCATTTCAAGAGGAGAGGGATGAAATTCCATCAGCCCCCTCCCCATCTTTGTGTATGCTGTGATGTCAGTGTGGACTGATATGGTGTTAATGAGAATGTCTATTTTGCTATATGACAGAAGAAAAAATTACTTATTTACCTTAAAAAAGTAAGAAAAAATTACTTTTTCATTTCAGTTTTCGACTATTTCGGGAGGAGGGGGGGGGACTGCAACCCCGCCTGCCCCCTTTCTCTTCTTTGTTGTCAATGTGGACTAATATGGGACTAATGAAAATAGCTAGTCTGCTGTATGATTGAAAAAAAATAAAAATTTTTCCAAAAAAGAAAGACTAAAAAGCAGCACTTTTTCATATCACTTTCGAAAATTTCGGGCGGGGCTGTAGCCCCATCAGCCCTCCCCTTGGGTACGCCCATGTATCATATGTTCCTTAAAAAGGCAAAGCTGTATCTGTATTGCTAGTGTCGTCTATGCACTCATCAATACACCAAGATACAGACATCAATAAGCCAGAAATTATTGCTTTTTATAATAATACCAAATTTAATGTTGTTGCCTTGGATGAAAAATGTGTCATATAGTATTGTACTGGTCAGAAAACCAGAAGGTGGCCAATGGCTATATTTTTTCGCCTGTTATGGATATAAGTGCAGTTTACGCATTTATTATTTACCAGGCCACACAAGACTATAGAAAAGAGTCGAAGCTAGATTTTATAAAGAACCTCGCAAAGCAGCTTGCCAGTGAAGAGTTAAAAAGGATATTAACAAATACCCATCTTCTACAGGAAGTGAGATTTTCAATTACAAATATACTTGCTAAAGAAGAGGAAAAGTACAAGCAGATAGCGGTGGGAAATTACCTACTAGAAAATACTGTACCATTTGCCCAAAAAAATTGAAAAAAAAAACATCTACTCTATGCCATTCTTGTAAACAACCAGTATTTGGACGGTGTTCCATAGCCGTATGCCCCAGCTGCATTTGAATGATACAAAAAGAATAAAGCAATATTCTTAAGGTAATATTTTAAAATATTGTATTCTTCATTTTTGTTTGTTTAATTTTCTAATAGTTTTTAACATTAGTGTCATCCCATGATATCTGAACGAAGTAAGTACTCATTAAAAGGTTGTTTAGGTTTTTCTTATATTATCTTTCCAACAATTAATATTATAACATTTAACAGTTTTAATGTATAATTATTTTTAATATTTTGGTAATTACATGATTTCCAGACTATATTGCATTTCCAAAAGAGATTCCAATGTTGTTTACAAAAGACAAAAAAGAAAAATAACATTGGAGTCATTTTGACTCTATGTCTCTGACCACGTAAGGAAATTTCCTGTCTCCAGTTAAGGGTTAACAGTGTGAATATTATTTGCCCGTACCAGTACTACCTTCTAGCAGCTTGCCAAGGCCACACACAAAGTGAGAATTCTGTGAGTTGATTTTAAACGTGTTATTTGTTGCGCTGGGGTCTGTCGGACCACATCACATCAGTTGTGTGATTATTTGAAACTGTAGTACAGTACTCATCATTAAGTTTTTTTTTTTTTTTTTTTTTTTTTTTTTTTCATTTCTTTAGAGTTTTTTTGTGTATGTGTGTAATATGTCATCACAACCTCGAAAACGTTCTACTTTCCTCAGAGATGAGAAAATAGAAGATATTATGAACAACTGATCAGACCCAGTAGCAGAAAATTCTCCAAGTGTCTGTGACAGATCTTTCAGGGACTGAAAGTAATCTGCAGGTAAAATGTTACAAATGAACCTTTAATCAATTAATCAATTACTTTTAATGTTTTTAAGCCTTTTACTCATTTTTATTAATAATAATCTTAAGTTTTAGTAATAAATAATAAAGAACTAAACATAATATAAAGTTGGAAAAAGATCCAATGGGAAAAAAAATCTGCAAAAGGGAAAAGAAATCTGCGAAGCACGTCACCCGTCAGGAACTTTCTGCTACCGGATGATCAGATCAAGAATATTCTGATATAGAAAGTTCTGACGATGCAGATTTTACTGGCGAAAGAAATCAAGATACAAATTCTGAACTTTCCGATGGTGAAAATGTAAATATTTCTGAAGGAGTTCAACATAATTTTTATTATGGAAAGAATAGTTTAGAGAAAAACATCTTATAAGTTCCTTTCATGCCAAAAGCCTGTAATACACATTGAATGTACACGAAAAATATGCATTGACTGCAGTAATGATATACTTTGACCCTTGCATATTTGTAGGGTGAATATTATTTTTCTTAAATAAACACTGCATTTCAATTTTCATACTTTGTTGCAACAGTAATTTGCAAAAATTTTTGTTTATGATTAATTTTTGTATTTAATTAGCATAATTAACAAACTACCATTTATTTTGAAAAAAAAAATAATTTTTTCTGTACTGAAGTCAAATAATATTAATAAAATACTTTTCTCATGCAATTTAATTCACATGCTCTTAAGAGAAGTGCAATGATCTTGTTAGAACAAAATATAAGTAAATTCAACCATTTAAGCTATTTTTTCTATTAATTTTATTTGAGGGATCTGTGCTCATCAGTTGTGTAACAAATTTTAGTCACATCAGTTAAAGGTTAAGCATAAAGTATATTTTTATTTAAAAAGGGCAGATAATTTATAAGAATTAATAACATAATTAAATGATCTTCAAGGTTTTGGTCTAAGCCAGGCATGTCAAACACGCGGCCCGCCGACCATTTATGTATGACCTGCGAAGCCTTTGCCATTTTACATTAATTTAATTATCCTTTGCCTAGTGCCTGCCATCACTGAGTTCTTCCAATGATGTATCGGATTACATTATTACAAAAATCATCAGAGTGGAAATTTTTAAACAAGTGGGTAAGTGTGATCACAGATCGCACAGAGGGTTTCGTTTAATATTCCTTTAAAACACTTTATCCTTTTGTGAAATCTGTTAGTTCCACATTTTGCAACCAGGGGGCACACTCTATTCTACACAAACCTCTATCCAAAGGAAACTCCGTTTTACAACCTATCCGTAGGTATATTAGTCGAGGGGATCGGGTCTATAGCACCCGAGATAGGTAGGCACCCCAGGAAATTGCACGGAACATTCTTTTATAAGCTTTTTATTATGTGTTATGAACTATGTCAAAGTTTCCAGCAGATCGACTTGTTAGATTTCATAATTTTAACGAAATTGCGTTATGTTAGTTGCAAATTCCACCACCAGGGAGCTCACACTATTCATAAGTGTATCAGATCGAAACTCTGTTAAACAACCTATCAGTGGATGTGTTACTCAAGTTAGTGGCGGCCTTAAGCGAGAAATTAAGAAATTTGCTGAAAGTACTATTCGCAAATAGTGGTAACTAAAATTTTGACATTTTTATATTTCATAAGCAGCACATGTCTGAGTATATCATAGTGCTCAAAAAACGACATCTAAAAAGGTCGTAAACGCTAATTTTTAAAAAAGAAATCCAGCGCCCCTCCCCCGCCCTCCCTTCACAGGAAATTGCATGCACAATTATTTTATAAGCTTTTTATTATGTGTCATGAAGTATCTTAAAGTTGCAAACGGATCGCCTTGTTATATTTCCTAATTTTAACAAAATCGCGTTACGTTAGTTCCACATTCCACCACCAGGGAGTGCACTCTATTCTTAACAAAAGCATATCTGAACGAAACTCCTTTGCGCAAACTCTCCGTAGATACATGGTCGGGAGGGTGGCGGTGCAGTCTTAACCAACAATTTAAAACATTTTCTGCGATAACAAACGCTAAGATTTAATAAATAAATCTAGTCCCCCCCCCCCCCCCCTCCACTCCTTGAAATATCACACTCCATTCTTTTTTACACTTTTTCTTATGTGTTATAAAGTATCTTAAAGTTTCGAACACATCGAGTGGCAGTCTTAAACAATAATTTAAGATATTTCCTGAAATTGCTATTCGGAAATAGTGGGATGAACACTTATAAACCTATAAACTTTTTCATATTGAATAATTAATACTTATCTCATAGCGCGCCGTCGAAACACCCCACGCAAATTGTTAGTTTTCCTAATTTAAATGAAATCTCCGTTAAAACAGCACGTGCCTCCATCTTAGTCTGGCATTTGATGGAAATAAAAGGAATTAATAAAATAATAATTAATATCTCAGCTCGTAATGAAGCAATCTCTTTGAACCGGGTATGTATGGAATCTGCGAGAAATTTCCAGCCCGGATGTCAAAAAATTTAATCGAAAAATTTAATATTTAAAAAGTTTAAATTTCGTATTAGACTTTCCTCCCCTTAAATTTCTCCCGTGCCGATATGTCGAGAGACGACAGCTGCCTTCCGGTGAATGGAAATCTGTTTTCATTGTCTTTAAAAACACAGAAATTAAATTTTTATCGATCGATTTTTAGTGGATTTTTTGCATTCTATCCTATGCAGACATTTGAAATTTATACCAAAATAAAGTAGAATTTTTTCCGCGTATTTCTACACCTGTTACGAATTTGTACGACTGATATTTCGGCAGATCCAATTTTTCTTTTTAAAGGTCCACTTCATTTATTGCTTAAAGTACTCCGTGGTAACCCTGCACCGGCTGATTTGACGGAGCATCTGCCGAGTTTACTGGCAACCATTAGGAGAAACTGGGGAGGATTTCGATAATGTGCATTTTCACCAGCATTCAAAAGGTTGATTGGTTAATTTTAGAATTTAATTAGCCCGTAATTAGGTTAATTACCAACTTTTTCAAAATTTTTTGATTTGTTGTTTGATGTGAGGTGTTCAGCTATAAGTACCCAAAATTTCAAGTCTCTAACATGTATAGTTTCTGAGAACGGGCTCTGTGACGGACAGACAGACAGACAAAGGAGTGAGACGAATAGGGTTTCGTCAGATGAACGAAACCCTAAAAATGTATTAAAAAATTATTTCAAAAGAAGAGTTTTGAATCATAAAAATCAGTTTAATCTGTTTTCCCCACCTATAATAATTTATGTTCAAATTATTGTTCAGAATTTATTACTGCAGCTAATCAAATTTCAGCACGACTCAATATTAGCGCCATGGTTACGGAGTTTCCAAATTTCTGTAATTAATCATCAATCGACTAATTTTTTGAAATACAATATGCAACCTTTCGTTATTTTTCAAGTCAAATGAAATAATTTGAACCAAGAAATGTATTTAATAAATGAAATAAAAAAAGTAGCAATTATATATGACATGTTTTATTAAATAGATTTTATGATTCAAAATATATTTATTTTTATTTTTTTACTTTGAGAAAACACGGAAGATTGACAGCTGTGCCTATGCTAAATCTAGATTAGCGTGTACAAGCAATTTTTAAAATAAACACAATTTATAATATTCAATTAATTTTTTAGTTGATAAAAGTAAACGTTTTTTTTTGTTGTTGTTGTTTTTTTTTTGTTTTTTTTTTTTTGAAAAAAAATATAATAAACTTACTATGTACTTAATGTTGGAACTTTTCGTTAAAATTTCTTTAACATGGCTGTGTCTTGTACAGACAAATTTTATTCTGTGCAATGGTAATATTATTGCCTCATTTTTTTAATATGGCCTGCAGCTTAGTATATAATGCTCAATTTGGCCCGCGGCGGTAAATGAGTTTGACATGCTTGGTCTAAGCTGTAAAAGAAACTTTTCTCGATTGGGAAGGTTATCTTTTAAGGAAAAAAAAAAAAGAAAAATAAACTCAAGATATGAAGTTGAAAAAGATGCCATTCAAAATTTGGGTGCTAATTATAGCATTTCAATAATACAAATCTATTTGTTTTTCTGTTACTTGCTGAATCTAATCATTAAAGTCGTTGACTTAGAGTTATTACTCAAAAAACAAGATCACAAGAAGTATTTGAAAATTATTTTTTGAATATCCATGGGAAAAAATATTATTATTATATTTTAAAGAAACTACATCAAATATTTATTAATAAGCAAAAGATTGTTTATTAACATTATCATGATACCAATGTGTAGCACAGTTTATTCTTTGAACATAAGACATGCTACTTTTCGGTTAGCCGGGTGCCAATGTTAAATGTATAAATATACATGCATATATACACATCTATATATATACATATATTGTATATACAGTAGAGTCTCTAAAATCCGCACAGCTTGGGACCAGAGCCTGTGCGGATTTTAGAATTTTGTAGATTTTAAAGTTTTGTAATTATTTAATTTAAATTATTTTTAATTAAGTTATAATACTTATATCTGTTTATTTTTATCAATAAATATGCACGTTTATATGTAATGGGAAAGATTTTTAAAAACCTGGTTTAAACCAAATAAACTGCTTTTTTTTTGTTTTCTTCATAAAAACCCATTTTTTTGCCTACCCTGAATGAATTGATGTCACAATCAGACATGTTTGGCATTAAATCCTATAGTTTGGTGATAATTTTTATATTATTATTGGAAGTGGTTTGATGAGATAATGGAGAAGTACCAAAATTTCTTACACAGCCTGGTACAGATTATCTGACAATAGAAACTTCTGAAAAATGCCGCCACAGTCTTTTTTCGTGCATAAATCAGTATTAAGAATACAGTTTTACTTTCAAATATTCACAAACTTTCAAATAGTTGGACATATTACTAGCTGTTTCGTTTGGTTACTTTTACTTTATACCAGTACATGCCAAAATGTATGCTAATGGAACCATTTATTTAAACCCCCCTGATCATGCAATGGATTTTTATTGCAGACTGTGCTAAACATTGTGATTTCCTATTTATTAAAAGTGAATCATTTTAAATATTATTTAATCATAAGTAATGCTAATAGATATTTACAATTTTATACCTACAGTTAAAGGGAAAATTTTCCACTAGTCACTGGCCACAAGACCACTAAACTAAAAGAAGACTATTAAAAAATTATTAGTCGGCGGCCACTTTCCTACAGGATCTTTTTTTTTCCCTTTCATCAAGGATCGAATTTTACTGGTTGCAATATATTTAGGTACTACTTGATTATCCCATCGACCAAAAAACTATCACGAAACTATAAGATTAAATGCCACTAATGGCTGATCGTAAATGTCACATTCACCTGATATCAAACACATTATACACTTGTTTGTTACTTCATCAAGTGAATTTTAATTTGACGTTTTATTTGTATTTTTATTAATATTTTACTAATTTATTTGTTCTTTTGTTATTTAAAATAAAAATTGTCATTTGTTTAATTTGGCAAAATTGGTTGATGGAATAATCAAGTAGTACCTATATTTATATTAACATACATATTTTGACTATTTAATTTTAGATTTAATACTAATAGAAATTTTTAAAAAGTTTACTGTTTAGGCTTTTTAAATAAAAAAAAAAAAAGTGGTTACTTACAAAACTGCTACTACTGGTCACCAATGAAATTTTCCACTTTTGACCCTTTACTTGCAGTTTAAATTGAGTTTTATTTTATTACTTTATTGTATGATATTGAGAAGAATTTCACATCCTATTAACTTGACATATGAAACAAAATCCTAATTTGCAGAACAAAAGTAAAAAAATGAAATTTATTTCCTGCATTGTTTAAGTCTAAGATGGGACAGATATTAAGATATTATATTCAATTTATTCTACATTTAATGTTAAATTTTTGTAACAAATAAGTTAAGCCAATTGAACATTAAAAATTAAAAATAAAATTCATACAATATGATACTTTAAACACCCTAAAAACTTAGATTCTGTTCAAATGAAATCGAAATAAATCTTAGACCTTTTTAAAGTTTTGTATATTGTGTGTATCGTATCATTTTATGTACAATCGTCAAAAACATAATACAAAATCTGCAATAGAAAAATTTACATCTTAAAAATGGAACAAGTCTAGGATTTATTTTGATTTCATTTGAGGGAGATTCTCAAAAGGTGGGATCATTAAACGTTAACTATGTGTAATTTTTAAAATTTTCAAATTTAAGGCCAATTTTTTTTAATAGTATAGTATTTTGTCTATAAAAATAATATATATATATTTTATAACAGTATGTCTACAAAATTATACACAAACAGCAACTATTCTGGAAAATTAATGATTAAAGCATTTAATTAGCAGTTACATATGTTACAAACTTACGTTCAACAAACATACGTGTAAATGTTACGTTTACAAACAAACGTACATTACTCTTTCGCACGTACGTTACAGATTTTGGACGTTGCTCTTAGTATTTAAAAAATTCTTAAGAGGCTACTTCAGTCAGGCGAAAAGACCCGTTCGCTAATGCTAATCCTATGGAAGAAATTTATAAAGATATCTCGGCTGCATTTTAATATTTTTAAATGATTTCTTTTGCATTGGATAGCTGAGATCGATCTGTATGCAGGCCGTTTTTTACTTTTTCGATTTTCATTGCAGATATTTTTTATGAGGAGGTTTTCACTTTCGAAACCAGTTCTGAAAATAAAAGTGTCCCTATAAAAAATATCTCTAAACAAAATCGAAAAAGTAAAAAACAACCTTTGTACAGATCAATCTCAGCTGTCTAATACAAAAAAAAAATCATTTAAAAATATTGAAATGCAGCCGAGATAGCTTTATAAATTTCTTCCATAGGATTAGCATTAGCGAACGGGTCTTTTAACTTGACTGAAGTAGCCTCTTAAGACTAAGAATGTAGTAAATGTGTCTGTATACATATATATATCTATAATTAACTTTTTGTTATCCAGTAATAATAATAATAAAATCAAATATTTTGTTACATACATTACTTTCGGACATAACAAAATACAGAAAAATTCTTTATAGAAAAATCCTTCTATCTCCAAAAAAGCAATAAATCAGCCTGCCATCTCTTAATGAAATTATCAAAAAATCATCCGTTTCCTTTATGCATTCGTTGTTTACCATTATAACCACCTGGAAAAAAGTTAAAACTCTTTTTCTTGGTGGTACATTGGAGCAGTTAACGTTATGAATGACCAAAATTGGCCTCTTTAGCATAAAATAATAAAATTTTAAGATATTTATACAAAGCTTTTACAATAAATTATGTCGTTTTCTGTCTCTGAATAGAAGTAAAAACTCAGTGTAAAAAAAATAAATAAAGTCAATGATAATTAAAGTTATGTTTGAAATTGAAAGGCTTAAAGTTATGACTTGTGTCCTATGCCCACCTTTTGAGAATAGCCCTTGAATGGAATCTAAGTTTTTAGGCTGTTTAAAGTATCATATTGTATGAATTTTATTTTTAATTTTTAATGTCCAATTTGTTTAACTTATTTGTTACAAAAATTCAACATTAAATGTAGAACAAATTTAATGCAATATCTTAATATCTGTCCCATCTCAGGCTTAAACAATGTAGGAAATAAATTTCGTTTTTTTCATTTGTTCTGCAAATTAGGATTTTGTTTAATATATGTTTGCATTGTCTTAAAATAATTCATAATGTTTGTAACTTTCAAATGTATTTTTATAATGCTCACTTTCATGCTAAAAATGTTATTGATTTTTTTAATGTTGCATTCACATTAATTTCATTTTGTACCAAATCTTAGGTTTAGAAACAACCTTGTTGGTGTAATGAAAAAGTACCGTAATTTCCGGCCTATAATCCGCAGTCGCAATTTTTATCCGTTATAAAAAAATTTCAGCAGATAATCCGCATCGGTGTATAATCCACGGATTATACGCCGGACTATACGGGGATTACTCATTTTTTTTCAACATTCGAAAGTACCACTAATAAACCACCTCCCTATTTATTTAGTTGCTCTATTTAAATAATTGTATTAAAATAATTGAAAAAAAATAACAATAAAATAATTACAAGTTAAAAAAATACAAAAAAAAAATTCCATTGAATCTTATATCTAAAACGTAGAATGTCTTGTGATCGATTTGGCTGTAGATTTATGATAATAATCGACACCTTTATCGATTTGACTATAGATTTATGCTTAATTATTTTGTAATTTTATGGTATGGTTCAAAACAGCTGAAACCAATGACTAAATCTTCTCATCTTTCCAAACAATGACTCTTGTAATAGGCATGCACGAGGGAATACATGTCTATATTGACTCAAACAAAATCTAAATAATTTCAGAATAATCGAGCTTCAATCGATATTTGTAATCGAATCATCGAATGTTAGTTGTTTTCGTTGGATATGATTGATGTGGTATATTAGTATATTATACTATTTTTAATTTTATATTTTTTAATCCCCAATAGCACGCTAGTATCTAAAATAATGCTTTTATGTTATTACATATATTGTGTCGGATTAAATTCTTATTGAATATGTAATCTAAAAGATTATTAACACAATGTTAACAAGTTATTTTGAAAAGTATTTCACAAAAATTGACCTATTGAAGCAAACAAAAAACAACTAATTTTAAAAATAATAACGTTTATTTTTTACTGTGATTGTATATCGTAACCTTCAGTGCGTTACAGTTTAAAAAGCTTTTCATATTTGACAATAGATTTATGCTAATTCAGATACCTATATCGATTTTGGGCTTACATTTATGCTAATTCCGATACCTATATCGATTTGGCTATATATTTATGCTAATCGGTACCTATTTCGATTTAACTATAGATTTATGCTAATTGCGATACCTATATCGATTTGGCCCTATGTTTACCCTAATTCCGATACCTATATCGATTTGGCTATAGATTTATGCTAATAATCGATACCTATATCAAAATCACCTTCCGCTTTTTAAATATCGTTCAGTTTAAATTCTGTAGTTTTAAATAACACGTTTTCTCTTAGACATTATTATAACTTTCAACGTCATAACAATACAATATTTCATAAAGGATTGAGATTGAAATTTTTGAAAGAGATGAGTTGAGAAACGCTGTGTTCATCATCGAAACTTTTTGCCAAAAGGCTAAAAAAAACATAAAAATCGGAAGCCACTCCCACTAGCATGCACATCATATGCGAACCAATCAGGAGCAACTCCGCGAATGGTCGACAGTAGACAATTGTGCAGTAGAATCTGGATGTCTGACGTGAACTTCTGCTTAAAAAAAATTTCAACAGATAATCCGCACCGGTAGATAATCCGCACTTAAAATTTTTGAGGTTTTTTAACAGATAATCCGCGGATTATAGGCCGGAAATTACGGTACCTTTCATTTTATTACTTAAGACTTTTCTGACAATAAAGCATTTATGCACAGTGTTGTAGTCGTAAAAAAACCAGAGGGTATATACGCTAAAGTCATGAATGTTATGTCTAGAGTACACACTATAGCTTTATTTGAGAAACAAGGGGTATACAGAGCTTCTTTAAAAAATCCAGAAGGTATATGGCATATACCTTCATATACCCTCCACTACACCTCTGTTTATACAAAACTCCTTAAAACATTAACCTCCTCAGACCTGAGATGTATCCTATAGGATACATATCTTTATAATTTTTGGTGCTACTTGATTATCCTGTCGCCATTGACCAAAAAACTATCGCCAAACTATAAGATTAAGTTCCAATAATGGATGATCGTAAATGTCACATTCACGTGACATTAAACACATTAAATGAGTTTGTTACGTCATCAAGAGATTTTTAATTTGACGTTTTATTTGTATTTTTATTAACGTTTTTCTAATTTATTTGCTCTTTCATTATTTAAAATTACTGCGAATTTTTATTTATTTATTTATTTATTAATTTTTGTTAAGTCTTTCTCTTTATCTAATGTTTACACACATTTTATAGTTATATCTGTCTACATTTTTTGCAATATCTTAAAAATATCTGTTTATGGTTTAATTTAATAATTCTGCTTTTATATACGTAAACTATTCTAAGTATTATTTTCTCTGAAATCATCTGAATAAGTCAAATTTTATATTTAGTATGTCGCTACATCATAAGTGAACCAACGTCATCATTAAAGTAACCCTATTCTTTAGCGATGTTTTTTTTTTTTATTTAAATTCATTAGTTTTCCTAACTTAAAATTTTAGAATTCATTCTTCCATTCCAACATTCTTCCATTTGTATAATATGGCAACTAGTTTGGTGATTTGTATAATTTGGCGAAATTGGTCGATGGGATAATCAAGTAGTACCCAATTTTTTTTTCTCATACTAAGGGGCTCTGCCCCCCTGCTTGCTACGCTCACCAACCACCTGCATTATCGCTTCGTGGTACCAAACAGTATTGTGAATCAATCCCTATTTTCTAGCCCCAGACGTAATTGTTTCGCGTTTTTATTCTGATCGCTTCGCAATATCTTATTTTCTATGCATTCAATTTTTAGATTCCACTTGGTAAAAATCACTCCTCCCAATTTTTGACGCTCCCTCATTTAAAAATTTTTTATTATTATGTGTTATAAACTATAGTATTAAAGTTTCAAACAGATCACCTCGTTATATTTCCTAATTTTGTTTGTGCTCCTCCCCTTCCATGCCACCCACCCCAAAATGCGACTTTTTTTAGAATTTTTTATTATGTGTTATAAACTATTTTAAAGTTTAAAACAGATTGTCTTGTTAGATTTCCAAATTTTAACAAAATCACATTCTGTTAGTTCCACATTCCACCACCAGAAGTTGCACTTCTTAACAAAACTGTAACTGAACGAAACTCCGTTAAACTACCTATCCATAGATATATTACTCGAGGGGGTGGCGGTCTTAAGCAAGAATTTAAGATATTTAATGAAATTAATATTCGAAAATAGGGGTAACTAAACTTTTGACATTTTTACATTAAATAAGTAGATTGAATAATTAACATTTGTGCTGTACTTTTAAATATTCTAGACTGTTCTGGAGAATGCTACTATAAAAGATCACGTGACTGCCTTTTAAAATGAGCATTTAATAGAAATAAACCAATTAGCGAAATAAGAATTAATATCTCAGCTTGTAATTAAGATATAAGAATAATTTTTAGAATATCTGAAAGGGGAATTTTTTTTTCCGTCTGGCTGTCCAAGTTTTGGGTTTTTATGTCCCTTATACTCTGAGATGGGGGCCCCTTTTAAAACCCCCAGTACACTTTTTTGCTTAACATCCACATCTGAAAGCCCTGCCTTTCTCATTCTGGCAACCTTTTGACATGAAATAAAAGGAATTTTTTATCGATCGATTATTAGCTGATTTTTTTTGTTCTACCATATGCATTGGAATGATTTTTTGAATTTCTGAAAGTAGAATTTTTTCTGCGTCCATCTGTGTGATTTTAGAGTTTTTCGGCTCGGTAGTTTCTCAGATGAGAGTCGATTTAAAAAGCTCCAGTTCACTTTTTCGATGTGGTTTCGCACTATGTACGCAGATTTTCATTGATCCATTTCCAAATCTTTACTTTTTTTAGGTGTGTTCGTAATTATATAAAATAAATACGTAGCATCTATAGTCGTTCAGTTCGTCTGTCTGCACATAACAGGGTAAAAACTATCCAACTGAATGGTCTGAAATATTAAAAATATAATTGTTGCAAAATTTTGTTGAGTCATTTCAAATTTTATGAAAATCGGATGTATAGTTTAATTACAGGGACAGTCAAAAGTTTTCCGTTACATTATGGCCAATGGGAAAAAATTATTTCAAGTGCATTTTAATGATGTTTCAGCCTTTCGAACAGAATGAAATTGATAGGCGCTTATGAAGTGCACTGAAATATACATTCAGTAAAATATGCGGTGCAAAAAGTATTTATAAATCTAACTATAGTACGAACGCACCACATTTGTCACATTTGACATGCAATTTCCAACTTGTTTTATATATAAAACGATATAAGTGATGTGAAAAAAATTGGTGTGAATGGAGCCTAAAGATAACAAAACTAAACAAAATAGCAATTTGTTTCTTATAGCTCTTTTTTAGCGAGATACGTGTTATATCAAAATGGCTTGTAGCAAAAATGTACGAAATGTACAAAAAGCGAAAACGTAAATAATTTTTCTCTTCATTAAGATGCCATTTGTAGAGTCCATTAGTAATAAAAAATTATTAAATGTATAATTATTTCATGTTTTTCATTGTTTTTGCACTGCAAAAAAAAATTAAAAATAAAAAATCTTAACAAATTGTAAAAAATGTACTTATTGTATCCCCATGTATCATCAAATTTTATATACCGTCATTTCCGGCCTATAATCTGTGGATTATCTGTTAAAAGACCTCAAAATTTTTAAGTGCGGATTATCTGCTGAATTTTTTAAGTAGAAGTTCAGGGCAGACATCCAATTTCTACCGGCAGTCATAAAATAAAAATGTAAACAGATATCAAACGATTGTCTGCTATCGACCGTTCGTGGAGTTGCCTGTGATTGATTCACGTATGGAGTGTACATGCTAATGGGAGTGGCTTCCGATTAGGATGTTATTTTTTTTAGCCTTTTGGCAACATGTTTCTATGAAGAACAAAGCGTTTCTGAACTCATCCCTTTCAACAATTGCAATCTCAATCATTTATTATAGGCTCCTCCCAAAATTACGGCAGTTTTACTGATTACGATAATAGATATTACGATGCAACCAATGGGAATCCATCACAAATTAATCGAATGAATCATTATCGTATCGTAGTTTCATGGTTTTACTGCTGCCCTCTATGGATATGATAATAAAATACAATTATGTCCTTGTAATTTGTATTAAAAACCAAAACGTATTTGATGGTATATCACATTGAAAGTTATAATAATGTCTAAGAGAAAACCTATTATTTAACGCTGCAGAATTTAAACAGAACGTTACTTAAAAAGTGGAAGATGATTTAAAAACAGAAATTATTACAGAATTATCTGTATTCACAAGACCTTCTACATTTTAGAATTAGAAGGTCATCTAGCTTCAATGAAAAAAAAATTGTTTGTATTTTTTAACTTGTAATTATTTTATTTTTTTTTCAATTATTTTATTACAATTATCATTTAAATAGAGTAACTAAATAAATAGAGAGGTGATTTATTAGTAGTACTTTGGAATGTTGAAAACAATAAGTAATTCTCATATAGTACGGCGTATAATCTGCGAATTATACGCCGATGCGGATTATCTGCTGAAATTTTTTTATAAGGGCTAAAAATTGCGGCTGCGGATTATACGGCGCCACAGGTTATAGGCCGGTAATTATAAATTTTAATTTTTTTTGTGAATTTAAACAAATGAATAAAATTTTCTTAAATTCTAAAACAAACATTTTAAAATAAAAGTGAAATTGTAAAAAATTAGAAGAAAAATTGTACAAGATCATATATCAGGGTGGCGAATGGTCAGGGAAAAACACAATCAAAAAAGTCTTAAATATCAGTATTTTATTAAAGAGAAATTCACCTTCTTTAATCCATTTATATTATTCGAAGTATTTTCTATAAGAAAATACTGGTAGTTTCCTCTTTTTTTGACTGTGTTTTTCCCTGACCACTCGCCACCCTGTATATTATTTGTTTGACAGGAAGAGACTAAAGTAAAAGTAAATAAATAATACAATCTATTCAAATTTTATATGGTGGCAACTCAGCAAAAATAACTGTTCTACTCCCTTTGGTTAAGAAATGAAGTTTTTAAATGCATCCCAGATCGGTGTCTGGAGTGGACGATCATTTTCAGAGATTGTAAACATTGTTCTTAAAATCTTGCAACGAACTTTCAACGGTTATAATCAAGACTCAAGACAAACAAATCAAGAAACAACATCTCAATTCATTTATTCCATTACAATTATAATACATTCAATCAAAAGCACTACACAAACCGAAACTGAATTATCATTCACAACTTTATCAATAATGCAGGTATCTTAACAACATTTGTTTAATATTATTCTTGTATTAAATGTGACATCATTGAAAATGGCGGAATTTTGGCCAGTGATGCAGTATAAATACTGTCAATAGCATTCTGAATAAAGGAATGTCTAGCTCATAGTTGTTTAGATATGAATGATGGCAATTTCCAGCACTTCTCATCATGATATCATATTTCACAGAAATCAAAAGAAGTTTGTTGAAAATATAGTTATGATATCTCAATTATTGTTAAAGTAACAAACGAAAATACATGTTTGACCACAAGTGAGATGAGATACTCTATTTATGACTGAATAAGTGGATTGCGATTATGGTTTACTGGACAAAAAATGCCTATCTTGATGTCTATTATTAGCCTTGAAAGTTTTTTTTTTTTTGTTTAGAAACATCCAGTGGCGTAGCCAGGATTTCGTTTCGGGGGGGGGGGTCCAAAATTTGTCCTTCAGGTTATATATAGTAAAACTTCTCTAGATGAAATCGCAAATATTGGTGAAAAATTCCGTTTTTGTGTTTGCAGGTGTAATTGTATAGCATTCTTTTAGATAGCACCGTTGAACCTTTCCATTTAAGACAGAATTCCGTTATAGACAGGTTCCATTTTTACAAGTATTGTGTATTTATATAAATATACTTATTTATATTATATGAATAGTAAAACCTGTCAAAATAGTAATTATCTCTAATAGAATCCTGCCTTAAACGGAAGCGTTACATGGTCTTAGGGGTCATCCATATATGATATCACACTTTTTTTCAATATTTTTGACCCCCCTCCCCCCATTTGTCACAAAGTGTCACACTTCACCATACCTCCTCCCCCCCCCCCCCTCTTGTCACATGTCACGCTGTATTACATAAACATTTACTTTCAGTTCAAATTCAAAGTACTATGTTATAGATCATATTTCAGATTTTATTTTGAAACTTTTAACTATGTGTTTTAACGACATTTGTGAGTATAATAATAAAAATGGTTTGTGTACTTATTTTGTATGAAATAAGATTAAGATTTACAACAAAAAACATAATTAATATACAATAGTAATAAAATATTAATTCAAAGAACAATTAAAAACAGTAGTATTTTGGAATTTGAAATGGAATTTAATATATTTGGCTTTAAATGTTATTATCTTTACTGTATGAACACAAAATACTTTAATTTCAAAATAACTTAAAAATTTAATCTGCTGATTTTTAATGCTTTTATTTTATGCAAAATGTGTGATGTCACACTTCTTTTTACCCCCCTCCCACCCCCTTGTCACAAACTGTCACAATTTTATGAATCCCCCTCCCCCCCCCCCCCTCCAAGCGTGGCATCATTTATGGATGTCCCCTTATTACCCAGTAGCAGAAATTTCTCCAAGTGTCTGCGACAGATAATTCAGGGGCAAAAATAATCTGCAGGTAAAATATTTTTATAACTGAAGCGTTAATTAATCAAACAATCACTTACCTGTAGCGTTTTTAGGCATATTATAAATTTTTATTAATAATAATCTTAACTTTTTGTATTAAGTAATAAAGAGCTAAACATAATACAAAGCAAAATAAAGGTTCGATGAAAAAGAATTTGCAAAAGAGAAAAGAAAATCTGCAACGCCCATCTCCCGTCTCGAAATTTCTGCTATTGGGCCTTATTATGTATTGCCATGCAATTAAATTTGCTAAAAACCTGTCTGAAAGGGATTTTTGCCTCTCTTCAGTGAAACCTCAGAAAGCCGAATCTTTCTATAACGGAATTCTGTCTCAAATGGAAGGGTTTCAGGTTCCGGACAAAACGAGCAATATATCTTATTGCGGTAGTGTATCTTAGAAGTATAATTAATTACACTTCTTTAAACAGAAGCCTGTCTAAAATGGAACTTTTTTCCAGTCCCTTCCGATCACGTCTTGACAGGATTGACTGTGTATGTATAATAGAAGTATTCAGAGTAACTTTAAGAATTTAGGTATATTCTTATTTAATTTCTTAATTTAAAAAAAAGCATGAATAAAAAAAAGTAAGATCAATCTCTATAAATGCAGCTAATAATAAATTATAGTTACATTAATATTTATCAGTGAAAAAGATTTTACAAACATTATGATGTAAAAAAGTGAGCGCATATGAAGAGTATTAATTTATTTAATAATTATTAGTAATTTACTTAAATCAAGTTTCATAATACATAACATTTGCCTACAATAAAGTTAGGATCAAGTGGTTAAGTTTAAAACAATTATTTCCATGTTTTATTTCTTGCCATTGAATTAAGAACTTGCACTGTAATAAACATTGGATAATGATTTCACATAAGTGTCAGTGAGTCGTTAGTTGCGAGTTTTTGAGGTAAGGTTTTAATCTTTAAGAAAAAGATCTTGCAATTTCAGCTACACAAATTAGTAATGTAAGAAGCACAAACATCAAATATAGTTCATGCCAGAGTTACCAGTTTGGCCTCCACTTTTAATTCGAAATTTCAAATTCACACCGGAAATTTTGAAAGAAGAATCTTTACTTTTTGTAATCACAAAATTTCTGTCATGAAGCAAAAAATACTATTTTTATTTTCTGGTGTGAATTTGGATTTTCTTAATAAAAATGGAGGCCAAACTGGCAACCCTGGTTCATGCTGGAAAAATAGTTTTGTTACAATTATCTAAAACAGCCATAATTCTTTTTGGTTTCTATGTTTCGCTATTTTTGATACCATATTCGATCTAATAGTTACTTCTGATATCTGGTCTTCTTTGGAAGTTAAATTTTTGTAAAAAATTTATTTGTGATGGATTAGCACGCTTTTAGAAGTATCAAGATGTGTAAAAAATAATGGTGCTTTCTGTTATTCTACTTCACAGCCAATTTATTTTAGATATTTCGAAACAGTTTTAGAGCATTGTTAAAGACAAAGTGTCACCCAAGACCTTCTCCATACACAAAATTGATATTTCCACCATGAAATTTCTTGAAGCAATGTTAAACTGGGCGTTCACAATTAGTAACTGGGGGTCAAAGGAAATGTTGAATCCAGACATTTTTTTTGTGTGTGTGTGGGATTTCTGCAGCTCTGGAAGGGACACTTCGGATTTTCGTGTGTGTGTGTTGTGGGGGGGTAGCACTTCTAGGCCATTAATAAGCATAAAATCCGAAATCTTTCGTTTGCACCATTAACCCATTCGGGACCAGCATCTTTTACATGAATTTTATTCCTTTGACACTACTTTTTGTCAAATAATTAAATTTAGTTTAACCCTTAACCGGAAACGTACGTCTTTGAGATGTTTGCGTCTACATATCTGCCCTTAACATTTTCTTTCTCCGACATTCCAAACATATTTTTATGCTGTTTTATTAAAAAATTGGTCCTGTTAATGCATTACTATTAAAGATTAAATATTTAAGTTTGCTATTTGGTAAATTATTAAGTGTTCTGTTTGTGCACGGGATTTTCACGTTTCCGGTTAAGGGTTAACAATCGAGAAAATGTCTCAATTAAATAGGGAAATTTTTACTTTTAATTTTTAGTGGTATTAAAATAAAGTTCTGTAAGCACCTTTTGAAGATGCATATATGCACCCATGGTCTCGGAGGGGTTAAACAACTTGACATGAGGATCAAAAACCTCATCTCTATATATTTCAGCATTCACAGTTGCACTGGTAAAAATGTGTAGGTCAGTGTGGCCATTCAAAATGATGTCTACCCATATCATGATTCCACAACCTTTGTATCGATGCCTTTCACGGATGTTTGCAGCTTTATTGCATGTGTTTTCCCTCCATATGATAACACGTCTGCAATAATTCTCCAAACAATATCAGGATTCATCAGTAAAGGGAACTCGGCTCCAGCCTGTGGTACTCCAATGACGATGATCTCTGCACCACTTTACTGGGTGCATTTCGCTGCAGGAGTTAGTGGAGTACAAATAATGGGTCTCCTTGTATGCAGCCCTTTTTTATACAGCCAGTTACTCAGAGTAAATCTGGATAGTCGAGTTCCTGTTGCTGCATCGAACTCCCTTGCAATCTGAACTGACGTCAGTTGCCTGTTTCTTTTAGCAATCGTTGCCAAATAACGGTCCTGAGAATCTATTGTGGCACGATTTTTTACCTTGACCTGGTTGTCTGTCCACATTACCAGCGTCTGTTAACTCTTTCCATATTCTTGACATGATGCTTTTGGCTATTTTTAAGTATTTACAGACCCCCTGAGAGTGTCTGTCCTGCTCCCATTCTACCATTTCTTGCAATCGATCAGATGTCTTCTAGAAGACATATTCCATCTACTACAAGCGAAAATTTTACCCAACTACACGTACAATCCTTGAAATTAGACTTCAGATCACCCACATGCAATCCTTGAAATTAGACTTCAAATCACCCACATGCAATCTTTGAAATTAGACTTCAAATCACCCACATGCAATCTTTGAAATTAGACTTCAAATCACCCACATGCAATCTTTGAAATTAGACTTCAAATCACCCACATGCAATCTTTGAAATTAGACTTCAAATCACCCACATGCAATCTTTGAAATTAGACTTCAAATCACCCACATGCAATCTTTGAAATTAGACATCAAATCACCCACGTGCAATCTTTTTCACATGTGAACCGAAGGAAAGGGCTGAAAAATTTGCATATTTTTCTGTAGTGAAGGTTAATCCCATTGGACTACGTGATAACATTGATATTGAGTTACCAATAAACCACCTTTCATTGAAGTTCCCTTAATAGAATTAACACAAAGCACCTTTTTATGGTTATTCCTTTAAATTTTCTCGCCAGTGTATTTTGAAAGTGGTAACGAATAACCAGTCCAAAAATAAAGTTACTTTCATTAATTGCTTGCAGCAAATTTAAAATAATTGATAATATTGACTGTTATAAAGTAAACAAAGATAACGGTCGCGAAACTCAACCAATGTGCCATTATTGCGTTCGTGTAAACTCGTCCTTTCCCATAAGTGTCGGAAACAGTTGGTCCCATCGAAGTCCAAGATAAAGAAGTTTTATGTTTAATCTAGTTACACAAAATGTGTGTAAACGGAATAGCAGGTATATTTGCATAGTTATCCTTCCGTCTCGAGATATTAAAATGTTTCCGTCTACGAGAGGATTTCGTGTTCACAGAAAACCTGCCAAGAAGGAATCACAATTGGAACAAGTTTCATTTCAGATGGGTTTCAAACGTTAGCAAGCATAAATATATAGTGTTGTTTTCGCCGAATCTTGAATTGTTTTCCTTTGAGATAGCTCATCTTTGCAGATTTTACTGTAATACATTTATGCCCTTCAAATGTATACTATAGAGTGAGTACGTTTTAGCAGTTTTAATGGATAATGTGAAAACGGAAAGTGTTTATAACGGAAACCTGTCTAAAACGGAAATTTTCGTAGTCCCAGCGGATGACATACTTTTGAATTATACCTTCTAAGACGAACACCTGTTTAAAGCGGAATTTTTCATAGTTTCTTTGTGATTCCATCTTAGCCGTTTTTACTGTTGTATCCATGATTCAGTAAACTAGTTCTTCGTTCAGGGGGGGGGGGGGGGGACCCCTGGACCCTCCCCTTGGCTACGCCACTGGAAACATCCCTTCTTGTCTAAAAGCAAGAAACAAATTATTTACTGGACAATGTTTGGGAACTGGCATTTGTACGTAATTTCCTATGAAAATCCTCTTGATTGGTTAATTTTCTTAAATAAATACTTAACAAACAGCAAATAAATAATGTAAAAACATTCTTTTTTATTTAAATATGATTCTGTTTCTAATTATTCTGAATATCTTTATAAGTTGACTGTTAAACGTAGAAGTTGAATAAGAGTTTTAAAAATATGTTTTAAAAGACTTTTTAAATACTATTCGGTTCAGCCGAATAGTTTGCTATTCAACCAAGCCAAATATTAGGCATACTGAAAAGTTTGATATTTAGCCAAACTGACTATTGGGTAACATTACCGAATATTCAATGCATCCCTAAATGTAATATGAATAAAGTAACCAAAAGACCGATAATTTAAACTGGTAAAACTACATGAAATATAGGTAAGAGGCAATGAGAACAGTGTTGATGTTCCCATCAAGAAATATCTGTGATTATTTTTGTATATATATATATATATATGTGCTTAATGTAAAAGTTCGCCTCTTTCCTATGATAGATTGATTATAGGGGAGAAGGGGGCACATGTGGACGTTTTTTGTTTTATACAAAAATTTAACCTTTTTCCTTTTTTATTTAAAAGGTTTCTGGTCTCCATCCCTACAAAACTTTTTACATGGCTCTCACTCCTTAATCTCTCACTCGCTTTTAAAAAAAGGTCATTGTAAATTTACTACTTTGTTCTCCTCAAATTATTTTTACATAGAATTTATGAATGATAGAGGGGCAAAATCATTTTTTTTTCTATGACTGTTAGTCTGTTACAATGGAATTGCCCAGAGGCATTATGTCTATCACCATGAAATACATGTCCAACGTGCAAGACGTGTGACATATAAGACTACCACTGTTCAGGGCGTGATTATCAAAGAAATTCTTCATTTAAATAGGGCAACGATTACTATACAAAAATACTGATAGGAGTTGGCCTCTGTGACAATCAGATTCTGCTGACTACAACTGTGGGATAATAAAGGTATTGTTGCATGATTTATGCCATGTGTATAATGGTGCCCTTCATTATTTATTATCAGTTGAGGGGCACCCCTGTTTACTGAAAGGTTGAACAGGCCTGGTCTAGTCTACTATCATGAGAAATAACAATAAGCAACCCATGAAATAAACAAAATTTGCATTTGCAAAGAAAATACAGTAAGATAATACGATAATGTAGAAACAAAGTAAGTTATAGCAATTTTTTAAAGCTATTAAATTAATCTGCAAGGTCGAAATCTAAAATAATCTGCTGCTTATGCTGCATAGTTTCTGCTATTGGGTTGATATGAAATTTTGTGTCATGTATTATAATTTATTTTATTTTAATTGATTTATTGTGTTCTTTTTTTAGATAGTCAAGAATTGGTCCAAAAGTTTCAACTTCAAAAGAAAATTCCTGTTCATAATGGTTGTGTGAACAGTATCTGCTGGAACGAGAATGGCAGATATCTTTTGTCTGGATCAGATGATCAACATCTATCAATTGTGCAAGGCTATGATTACTCGGTACATCTCTTTTAAAATATTATTTTCTATATTCACATGAGCTTATACCATTTAAAGTTTTTAAAAAAAACATTTTGTTTTGATTTTTTATTTCACTCTATAATATTCTATTTAATATGAAAGTACTAACCCCCCCCCCCCCTATCCTATACTATTATGTTGTACCTCAATATATTATTCATTAAAGATAATGTTCTATTAATAAAATAAAAAAACTCACCATAATGGCACTTAAGACCGTAGCTAATAGGGCGGGGGGGGGGGGGATTACCAGGGTTTGATACTCATCCAAAATTTCTGCCAGATGACTATAAATATGCTATTATCAGTCAAGATGATCAAGATTTTAAAATGAACAATAGTCAAGATTCAAAACACAAAATTCTACACTAGCATACCTTTTGTTTGATTCCATTAACATGCCGAAAAAATAAATACAATTTCTGAAATTTTTTAAAAATTCATTCAAATTTTCTGAAATGGAACTCGGTAAAAGCACAGTCTATTTATTTAAAATACAAGTGTAGGTAACGATTTTAATACGTACAGTGCCATATATATTTAAAACACAAGGCTGTTTTTTAGTCATCTGCTTTGAGTTTTCTACTGAATTGATTTCGCTAATTATTTTTTTAATGAAAACTATTCATTTGTGCATGTGCCCATGCTAACTATTAAAAAAAATATTCATATTTTTATTTTTTAATTAAAAAAGTTTTTTATAAAAATTTTTCAAAATGGTGGCAATTGAATTACTTCCATTGTTTCAGGTTTCAGATGAGAAATAACAAAAAAATGTTCAGACACTTGGCTTATTGGACGTATTTTTTCATTTGAAAGTTATTTTTGGTAAAAAAAAAATTATCACTTGTATACTTTATTTTTATAAGCAAATAAAAATTCATATTTATTGCAACATTGCAAGAATATAGTGTATTGGATTTATTTTATCTTTATGCATTATAACTTTATTAGTTTTTTCCTGTACTTTTAAATAGAAAATCTATTTTTATTTGAATATACTGTGGTTAAGCTAAAAAGAACTTCTTAAAACACCATAAAAATTTTAATAAATGAGCAAGGCCTTTCAAAAGAACTAGTTTTTCTTCATCAGGTGTAGAGAACATGTCCTACTACACAGCAGCAAGATACTAATCTTGCTGTTGTTTTCAAAGTAGTAGGACGTGTTCTCTGCACCTGATGAAGAAAAACTAGTTCTTTTGAAAGGCCTTGCACATTTTTTTAAATTTTGATGGTGTTTTAAGAAGTTCTTTTTAGCTTATCATTCCACACCAGGCAATCTTGTTGCTGTTTTGAAAGTAGTAGGATGTATTCTGTGCACCTGATGAAGAAAGACTAATTCTTTTGAAAAGCCTCATCCATTTATTAAAATTTTTATGGTGCGTTAAGAAGTTCTTTTAGCTTATCATTCCACACCAGCTTATTTAATCATTTAAATACTGTGGTTAAGCATAAAAGTATGTTTGAAAAGTTTGTGCCGGTGACATTATGCTTAGCTGAAAATTTATTTTTATTTTAATAACTTTAAGGAAAAAAATTTTGATATGATTGTGTCAACATGATGTAATTTTCATTGATTTTTCATTTCTTAATTCTAAAAATTAGAATTGGGAGACTTTATGGATTGTTGAACTATTTCAGAAATGGAATATTTAGTATAAACATATCCTCATCATTTGTATTTGTAGAAATAATTTGTCATTTTTAAAATGTACTTTTCTACAGTACAGACCTTTCAATAGTAAAATCTTCTAGTTATTTGTTTGTGTGAAGTCTTATGAAAATTAAATGCAGATCGATATTCCGTCATTTTTGACATGAGCTTTTTGGGAATCAGAAAGGGAGATTTGTTGGCAAATGATATAAACAACTATGAAAACAAACCTGATGAACTTTTATGCTTGTTTATTTATATATATATATATATATATATACAGCTTTAATTCATAATATTTGACGGTGGAAGGTTATGTTTAATTAATGGTTATATATATATATATATATATATATATTCAAATTAACTTCTGTTTGCTTATAAAATTAAATAAGCGGCTTCTTCATATTAAATAAATTGTATAAATATTGAAAAAAATTGGTTGTGTATATGAAGCAGTAAATATGTGGCTGGATTTTCGTCTCTTGCTAATGCCATTTTCTTTATTTCTCCAAAATACCTTATACTGGAAAAGTACCCAGTAAGTTGGAGATTACTGCACAGAACCATTTATCCAAAATGGTCAAAACCAGATATATTCTGTATGACTGGTTGCTGGTTGGGCCTCAAAGCAACATCCATTTGATCAGATTTATAGATTATATGTGGTTGGCCATTGTTTGTGATTAAAATTTAACTAGTAGGGGAGAGGAGAGGGGGCACATGTGAACAATTTTTACATTTTTGACTATTTCTCAAAATTGTTATGAGCTATTGAACCAAAAGTTGATTTATATGAATATTTAGAATTTGTTTGTTCTATTGGTGAAAAGTTTGGATGCATTTATCAAGAATTTCTAACTTATATCATCATTCTAAAAATTGTCTAAATTTGTTCACATGTGCCCTGGTGGAGGGGTAGTTGTGAACATGACTGGGGCACATGTGAACACATGCATAAATAAGACAAAAATAATTTTTTGTGAATAAAAACTGTGATAAAAACTAATTAGATGCCCTTTTTCTAGCTGTGTGAATAAATCAATAAATGTTTCAACATAGATACAAGAAATTATTCGTAAAATTGTACACTAATATGCCTACACCTTTTGAGTCACTTTTAATTGTTATCTAACTTCCAGTAAATTAAAACTGTGAAGCAATCCTAAAAACATTGAATATATAGCTCAATGTTTGACAAGGGTGATTAAATTTTAAACAAAAAAAAAAAAAATGCATTCACAGACTTAAAAAATACACTTGTGAACTGTTCACATCTGCCCCCATATGTTCTGTTCACAAGTGCCCCATCTACCAACTTCAGCCTAACTTATAAAAAAAAGATATTTTTAATTGAAATAAGTAAACAAAACTTTTTGTAGACTTACCTAATTAATGCCACTATAGGATGCAATGCTGATATTCTTCTTTAAAAAATGTCTTGAATGAATTTTTACTTCAAAAACTTAGAACACTTTTTTACTTCACACCTTCTAAAACAAACAAATTACAACTACCAAAAATCAAAATGGCCTATTGTTCTAAAAATTCAGTCAAAAGGCGGTACCAGTACTACCATCAATTGGTAATTTTTTTAATTTTTTTATATCAAATTAACTGAGTGAAATATGTACTGTTCACATCTGCCCCATGTTCACATGTGCCCCCCTCTCCCCTATATCTAAAACTAAACCTGTGGCTGTACGATCCATGAAAGATCAGGGCCTACACTGCCCAACCTTTCTTACTTGACCCTTGGCCCCCTGGCCAGGTGGTCAGCCTGACGCAAGACCCTTAGTGTTTAGTTCCCAAGCGAGCTTGTTACTCAATTTATCGATCCCAAAGAGATGAAAGTTTGAGTGAACCTTGCTCAGCCGGGAGCCGAACTTGCGATCTGTAGCGTGGCAGACAAGCATGCTGACAACTATGCTACTGGGCCTAACTAGTATATCACACTGTCAAAAATGATGGAATGTTGATCTGCATGTCATTTTCATAAGAGTTCATACAAACAAACACCATGAAGATTTTATTATTGAAAGGTTTGCATTGTAGAAGAGTACATTTTAAAAATGACAAAGTATTTCTACAAATATAAATGAAGATATTTTTTTTTTTTACTAAATATTCAATTTCTGAAATAGTTCAACGATCAATAAAGGCTTTGATTCTCATCTTTAGAATTAAGAAATGAAAAATTAGTGAAAATTACATCATGTTGACACAATCATATAAATTTTTCTCCTTAATTTTATTAATAAAAGAATAAATTTCAAGCTTAGCATAATGTCAGTGGTGCAAACTTTTCAAACACACTTTATATATGTAGGGGAGACTGGGGATGAAAGGGACACTGAAAATTTGAGGACGAAAATAAAATGCAGAAATTTTCAATTTTGGCTCAATCGATGCCGATACTTGTTCTGTCTTAATAATCCTTAAAACTGATGTCAGCAATTTTAGCGTTGTAGATGGTGAAAGAAAAAATTGTTTTTGATATAAAAAAGTAAATTTTGATCTTGCTTTTCTTTTTGTCCCTAAAAAATTAATATTGTGTTTAGCATTATAATATTTATGTTATTTAGCACTATAAAGTATGTACTTTATAAGAATACCGGTATATTTTGTTAGCTGAAATACTGTCATGCATGAATACATTTTTACACAAGTTATGATTTTAGTTTTTTATGTAGAAAGAATGAATGCATTACTATGTAGAACAAAAATATACAAATATTACAATAACATATACCTACAATTTTGGTGTTTTTTCCTTTTCCAAAAATCATCAAACAGTCAATATGCTTCGAAAATATAAAAGGGAATTTTCGAAAAACCCAATTTACTGAAGAAGAGGACAAAGGAGTCTGTATTAGATCAGCAGCTAAGGCCTACGGCATTGAAAAGTCCTGTTTAAAAAGATTTTTTCTAAAATTTAAGAATGCACAAGCAGATGAATTTCAATTCACCCATTTGGTAATAAAAAAGTTTTTAGTGAAGTATCATGAAGAGAAGAGTGAAGTATCGTAAGTGAAGAGAGTTAGCTTCAAATTTGCTCTAAGCATTTAATATGAACTATGGTTTAACAATTGTGCATATGAGTATTCAGTTTCTTTGAATTTTCGAAGTATGTCCCTGTCTTGGGAAACAAACAAGCAAGCTGGAAATGATTGGTTCCAAGATTTTAATCAAAAAAATTCATTACTTTCTCTTGCAAAAACCTATAGCCATTAGTTTAACAAGAAGTACAAGTTTCAACAAAGCTAATGTTGATATTTTTTAAACACCTTTAGTCATGAATCGCTAAAAAATCACATGGAATATAATACATAGTTGTGATGAAACAAGTTTAATGACAGAGCAAAAGCTACCAAATATAGTAGCAAAACGTGATGAAAGCAATTTTCTGACGTAACATCAGCTGAACGTGGTAAACTTGTCACACTTTTGTTTCTGCATCAGATAACTCTGTTCAACAGTATTCGTTTTCCCAAGGAAGAATTACAGAGTTCATGCTGGAAGCTGCCCCATCCCAGAGGCTTGGACTTGCTCTTCAAAGTTGGTGGATGACCGCAGAATTTTTTAAAGCAATTGTGCATCAGCTTAATATTCTAGTTGTTCCAAAACTGATCCTGTGCTTCTCTTATTTGATAATAATGAAATCAATATAAATATAAAGGCAATAAATTTTGTAAAAGGTAATGAAATAATTATTGTAACATTCCTGTCGCACTTTACCCACAAACTCGTGAAAAGCACTCGGAATGAATTCGAAGTACATTTTTTCAGAAAAAAAGGATTAAAACCACTTTGTATTTACTGATACTATTGACATGAATGACGTGAATATCAATGATATTGTGATGAAGTTACCTAAATCCGTAACTGGTGGTGAAACAGGTAGAGCTAAATCTCTCTTAAAATTTTTGATTTAAAGATGTTTTTTGTCAAGTAGACCTAAACAAGTTATTTTTCTTGTTTTTGTTTTATTATGTGTTGCAATATATTTTATTTTTATTTGTGTATTATTATCTTTTATTTTTGAATAATGTAATCGCAAATAAAAAGAAAAAAATGTTCATAAAATTGTTTTATTTATGTGTGTCCCTTTCATCCCTCACAATGGGGTTAAAAGGGACATTTCTCCCAATTTATAAAAATGCATACAAATTTTAAATTACTGTATTTGGGTATAAGAGGTTTTACTAGTATTAAAGCCAAAGGTTTTAGACGAGAATTGGGCGCAATCATGATAATGATATCTTTTAATGTCATTATTTTATAAGCTTATAAAGACAAAATGTCCCTTTCATCCCCACTCCCCCCTACTATTATGCTTAAACACAGTATATTCAAATAAAAATGTATTTTCTATTTAATTGTAATGAAAAAAACTGATAAAGTCATAATGCATAAAGATAAAATAAACCCAATAGACAATATTCACCTGATATTACAATAAATGTGAATTTTTATTTGCTTATAAAAAAATATAGTACATGTGCATAATTTTTTTTTTACAGAAAATAATTTGCAAATGAAAAAAATACATAAAAAAAGCCACGTGTTTGAATATTTTTCATTATTTCTCTTTTCTCTGCAACAATGGAAGTAATCCGATTGACACCCTTTGAGGAAATTTTAAAAAAAAAAAGCTTTTAAAATCTAAAAATGGTAATAATTTAAAAAATAGCGAGTGTGGGTACATCTATAAATGAACAGCTTTCATTTTAAAAAATAACTAGCAAATTCAGTTCAGTAGAAAACCCAGGGCAGATGACTAAAAACAAGTAATATAAAAATCTTGTTTTTAAAGTCAATTCTTACTTAGGTCATCAAAGAAAAATTTAATATAAACCCTTAAGCTAATATTAGTTTTTGTTGCATTAAAATATCTCAATTTGTTGATTTTCTATAAGCAAGTAGGTTTACAATGGAAGTCTATGGGAATTTGGCGAAATATTAGAGATATTGCCAAGTTGGCGTCACTTTTGGCGACTCATTTTGGTCGCCAAATTTGGTGATATGTCACCAAGTTGGTGACAGAACAGGGTCCCCCCTATGGTAACCCCCCTTATAGATATGAAGATGCATTAAATGCTTCAATAACCAATGGCCGCCATTTTGTCTCCCCTGTAAAACTAAAATTAATTTATTAAAATTTAATTAATGAATTAATATTTGAAAAAACTGTATTAACATCAATTGTCATCCAGTACAAGTTTTAAAAAAGGTACTTTTCGGTTAGCCGGGCGCCAGTGTTATATATGCATATACATATATATATATATAATATATACACATATATATATACATATGTATGTATATATATGTGCGTGTGTGTACATATATATGTATGTAAATGTAACACTGGCGCCTGGCTAACCGAAAAGTACCTAAAAAAATTTATTTCAACTTGATAGGATGAATAATAAGTATTTTATTAACGATTGAAAATTTGAACAAGATATATATATATAAATAAATAAATAAATGTAGGGAGAGTGTGAACTAATAGTAGGAATTGAAAATCAGCCTTGTCTTGCAGATTATTACATTAATCAGATTAAAAATATCAGATCCAATCAAGATCAAAGTTTAATCTGAGTTTGAAATGTGCTGATTATGGGAATCCCTTGGAAACAATCCTGCATAAAAATCAAAACACCTTTATATCTAAATGCTTCCATTTCAAATTCTAGATATTAGCATCATGTTGTGTGGTAGTATACTTATACTCCATATCAGGAGTTGACCTGTAGATTCTTGAAAGTGTTTGTTAAAAAGAAATATCCCACCAGTCATAAAAGTTAAAAATATCTTAATAAATTGTGTGGGTTTTTTAGTTTTTTTTATTATTATTACTTGTCAAATTTATTAAATGTTTCCTTTATTTGTCTGTTTAATTATATAATACTTAAAAAACAATTACATTATAGGTCCTTGCTTACATACGAACTGGACATCGAGCTAACATATTTAGTGCAAAATTTCTTCCCAGTTCAGGAGATTCTCATGTATGTATACTATATTTTTTCAAAATTCTTAATTTAATTGATTGCCATGCGTTGGAGTGCACTATGTATTATTTCAAAAATAAAATTTTGATTTTTTCTAATAATATGAGATAAAATGTTTGTATTTTTAAGTGGGAATTTATACTATGGTCTAGCTTTTTTGTAATTTGTTTAGATGTCTTTCAAAGACTTATTTTCTTGTATTTTGTCTGTGTTTTATGATTGAAAATGCTTAGTAATTATGAGTACAAGGGGTGGGGGGATCCAAAAATAACTGGAATGGCAATGCTGTGGGTTGGGCTTGTGTAGCACGCATGCCTTCCGCTAGGTGTACATCATACTCGTTCAGTGCATTTACAAGGAGATGTTCTGAGGTCAGGGACATACAATACTGTGAACGTCTGTGTATCGATAGAGTATAAATAGTATATAAATATATGATACAATCATGCGCAATATCCAGGGGTTCTTGAGAAAAATGTCTCAAAGTTTACGATGCAGTTTTAATATGTTTTTCAGTGTAGAAGAACAATTTAAACTAGGAAATTTTTGTTGTTAATTAAATAAATAATCTACTATTTTTAATGAGAAATAATTAAATTACGTGAATAAACATATTATTTCAGTTTATTTTTATTTTGAAAATATTTTGAATATTTGATTTTTTTTTTTAAATATTTTAAAAAAATTTTAACTTTTTTTTTTTTCAGATTTTTGGTTTTGTTGTTATTGCCTACTTAATTACTATTTTTAGAAATTTAATAGGCAATTGGTACTCTTATAGACCAAAAAATTTTACTAGTTTTAAAATTTATTTACTATTATTTACATAAATAAGCTAGTATTTTTCATAATGAAATAAATTAAAATATGTTATGTAAAATTATAACGTGCTGCTTTAATTATTTTTTAAATTGTATTTTTTTTCTATTATGATAGTATTTCAAAAGTATCTTTTTTTAACAACTAGCTTTTTAACTTCTTAAATCTTGCATTTTTGTGTTTATATTTAGAAACTTCCTCCTAAAGGAGGAATTCCACCCTTTTAAAAGCAAATTTGGACGTTCTCAGGATTGATACAAAAATGCAAAGAAAATATTAGAAGCATATGGATGGGGGGGCATGGTTGCAAAAAAGCCGACTAAAATTTAAAAAAGCCAGGCCGGTGGCTTTTATTGGTTTTAACCGGCCTTTTTTGGCCATAATTGGCTTTTATACAATGAAGCATTGTAATTATAAACTACACATTTTAAAGTGTTTTTGATTAGTTTTAATGACATTTAATTGATTTATTTAAGTATTGCGCGGCAGTGCAATACTTATTTATTTCCAGTGTCACTTCTCAATGTTAATTTAACATAGAAAAGCCTATGGAGATGATAACTTTTTCATTTTTTCTTCCCACCTTTTTGTCCCTGATGCCACTCATTTTTAATTCTTTGCTAATTCTAATAATATTATAAATTCAAAGTGTAAAAACATTTGCCTGACGTCAGGGTCAAAACGGATCATAAAATGCCTTTGCATATAGCTGGATTATAATCTAGAGAGTAACATGGGCTAATTTTTATTTACATTATTCAAATATTTTTCTTAATAATTCCAAATTTCGCTTTTTTCATTGAGAATCAACGGACATTTTCTAATAAAATTTAACTTTTTTTCCTTCATTGTTGTAAAAAATTCAAAAGCCGTAATAATAATTTGCCTATATTTAGTTGAATGATTTTCACGTGAAACATGAAACTGAAGAAACTGAAATAGTTTTTTTTTTTTTAAGAATTAAAAAGAAGATGAATATGGCGTCATAGTGGAAATAAAAATGACATTTTTAAGCAGATTTTTTTTAAGTTCAGATTGTTATTTTTTGACCAAACTACAGCAACCTGCATTACTGCACTGGTGAAATATTTTGAATTATACATTGGTAAATTGCATCACAAATTGTGATGCGATATCGCACAAATCAAAGCCTGATGATAATATACCCTCCATTAATTTTGAAATGTGTTCGTCTGAATTCAGTAGTTATTAAAAAACTTGACATATTAAACAAAAACCTAATTTGCAGAACAAATTTAAAAAACAAAATTTATTTCCTAAATTGTTTAAGCCCGAGAAGAGGCAGATATTAAGATATCTCATTCAATTCGTTCTACATTTAATGTTAAATTTTTGTAACAAATAAGTTAAACCAATTGAACATTAAAAAATAAAAATGAAATTCATACAATATAATACTTTAAACACCTATATACTTAGATTCTGTTCAAATGAAATCAAAATAAATCTTAGACTTTTTTAAAGTTTTGTATTTTGCATGTATCTTATCATATTATGTACAATCGTCATAAACATAAATGCAAAATCTGCAGTACAAATATTCACAACTTAAAAATGGAAAAAGTCTAAAATTTATTTCGATTTCATTTGAACGGAATCTAAGTATATAGGTGTTTAAAGTATTATATTGTATGAATTTCATTTTTATTTTTTAATGTTCAATTGGTTTAACTTATTTGTTACAAAAGTTTAACATTAAATGTAGAACGAATTGAATGAAATATCTTAATATCTGCCTCTTCTCCGGCTTAAACAATTTAGGAAATAAATTTTGTTTTTTTTAATTTGTTCTGCAAATTAGGTTTTTGTTTAATAGTTTAATAAGTAACCCAATTTCTCAATAAGGAGGACATTAATACTGGAATAAAACTTAGATGGTTTTGCTAGTGATTTGTAGTCAGAATTGCAAATAAGTCAGCTAATTTTTAAAAAGATCCATACCAACTGCCAATTTTTTCATTTTTACTGCTTTATAAAATTAAAGAGGACAAAGGTTACTTAGTTACATATTTTATTACTTAATTTTAAGAGCTATTAATATACATATATGTCTTATTTTATTTCTAGTAAAGATTTAAAATTATACATAGTCATATTAATAAAAACACCCTCACTATTTAAAAACATTATGAATAGCGTACATGCATGAATATGCTTAGCAACAAGCTTTTCAAAATTTTATCTAGAGAATTTTTTTTTTTCTTAGTTAAATGCTCTATTTTTTATACACTCTTTACTTTTTATACTATATACTTTTTTTATACACTCTCCTCAAATATTACATCCTTTCTAATCTATCTTTTAGCATTATAACTTAATCTTACCATATGGACACATAAGAATGTTTCCATTTTGATATGCTACATTTTGTCATTAATTAAATATAACCTTTAAAATGTGTAGTATATGTGGAGCTATGTAATGTAGAATTTCAAAACAACAGTTTGGAGCCTAACTTGTATTCTTTTCAATGTTTATATATGTATATATATATATATATATTTTTTTTTTTTTTTCAGGCATAAGGCCTTCACAGTTGCCTTCTAGAAAATATAAAGACATTTGACAAAATTTAATAGAAATCTAATTTTTTTAGTAGAAAATATTTATAAGTGTATAAAAAATTTATCCAAATTTAAAACGAATTAACTGTAAACCAACTTTAAAATAAAACCCGGCTTTTTTTGGCCTGGCTGAAAGCCGGTAACCCTGGGGGGGGGTCTAGAAAGCTTAATAATTAGAGATTTTGTACACTTTTTCTTTTAAGTAAAGTTTTAAACATTCAAATCATTCAAAATAATACATTTATTTTGAATGTTTCCAATTTTCTTTTTTGATTTAGTGAATTTATACATTTACTGTTATTATTTTTTTAATACTTTCTAAGTTACAAAAAGAAAAAAAAATCATCTGTACAGTTATAATTCCTTTTATTGTATGAATAACTGCTAAAATGCATCTGAATGATACAAGTTTGGTTTTATTAGATGAAAAAAAATTTCCACCTTTTTTTTCATTTCCCACTTTCATGCCTGGACTACAAAATCAAAAATCCCCCCCAAAAATTTATCTCCATATATAAAAGGCAATGTCCCGCTCACTGTCTCATCATTGTCCAGCCCAAACTACTGAACCTCCTAGAAGCAGGGGTGCAGAATATGTCCGATCCGGCAATCTAGGATCGGGAGAAATTTTAACCACCTGGGGAAATTTTGCAGAAACATATACAATTGATTTCGATTTTAACAACAAATTCCATAATTTCCTGAGATAGAGAAAAATTTCATTGCAAATAAAAAGATACGTATGGCAACTTTCACAAAATCGATCTAAAAATGATACGTAAGGTATATCAGGGGTGATTCTGTTCCGAAAATTTAAGACATTCGGTTCCGAAAATTTAAAAAAAATCTGTCATCAATCTGAATATTCGGACATAAAAATATCTCAAATTTTGTCCAAGAATTACGGAAAAAAAACGCGCATTTCGTCACAAGATCGCAACATAACCACAAATTTCCTTAAAAGAGAGCAAAAGAACTGAAAATTTCGTCAAAAGGGGCGAAATAACCACAAATTTCGTCAAAAGATCGCAAAATAACTGCAAGTTTCATCAAAAGATCGCAAAATGAACACAAATTTTGTCAAAAGATTGCGAAAGAACTGCAAATTTTGTCAAAAGATTGCGAAAGAACTGCAAACTTGGAAAAAGATCGCGAAACTACCACAAATTTCATCAGAAGATCGTGAAACAACCGCCAATTTCGTCAAAAGATTGAGAAGCAACCGCGAATCTCATCAAAAGGGGTGAAAATAACTGTGATTTTTTTTCAAAAGATCGCGAAACAACTGCGACTTTCATCAAAAGGGGCGAAATAATCTCATTTTCGTCAAAACATGGCAAAAAAAAACGCAAATTTTGTCAAAAGATCACAAAATAAACACCAATTTCGTCAAAAGATCGCGAAATGAACAAAAATTTCATCAAAAGATCGTGAAACAGCTGCGCATTTCGTCAAAAGATTGCGAAAGAACCACAAACTTAGACAAGAGATCGCGAAACTACCGCAAATTTCGTTAAAGGATCATGAAACAACCGCCAATTTCGTCAAAAGATTGCGAAGCAACCGCGAATCTCATCAAAAGGGGTGAAAATAACTGCGATTTTTTTCAAAAGATCGCGAAACAACTGCGACTTTCATCAAAAGGGGCGAAATAATCGCATTTTCGTCAAAACATGGCGAAAAAAATGCAAATTTCGTCAAAAGATCGCAAAATGAACACAAATTTCATCAAAAGATCGTGAAACAACCACAAATTTCATCAAAAATTCGTGAAACAGCTGCGCATTTCATCAAAAGATTGCGAAACAGCCGTGCATTTCATCAAAAGGGGGGCGAAATAACCACAAATTTCATTAAAAGAGCGCAAAAAATCGGAAATTTTGTCGAACGATCGCAAAATAACCGTGAATTTCATCAAAAGATAGCGAAATAGCCACGAATTTCATCATGTTTCTCAAAATATGGAAAAGCATACTCTTTCTACTCATAAATTATCTGAAAATGTAAAGTATGAAAGGTGAGATGGTGTTGATTAATGACAAAGATTTTAAAAGCAAACATATTTATTAGAAACTAAAAGAGACATTAACTTTAGACAGAGCTCTACTAGAGCTAAGAACATTAAGTGTTTCAAAAGAATACCCATTAACATTACTTTAAATGTTCGTTCAAGATGAGAACGAACTGATACTTGCATGTGAGAGCAAGCATGCATCTCTGAAATTTGTACAGGTATATATACACCTCAAAAATAAGACATTTGCATAAAATACCGCGAAACGGACAGTTAATTACCTGGACGAATCACAGCCTAGCAAACGTCAATAAAAGATGAAGTGACGTGCATCCCCGGAACGACAGTGCCATCTATAGAACCTGAAAAATGGAAGTTTCCTTCCAAAGAGCAACCGTGAGATAACTCAACTCGACTCGAGCGCCGATTGAGAACGTAAACATCTCGACAGTTGCCGGGAAAACGTGTTCTCTGCAGGGTGGACGACAAGATGATGAAATGGGGTTTTAAAACTTAAAATAAGCAGTTGGTAAGCTAAAAATAACTTAAAAGAATTAAATATTTCCAACATTGCCCCCCTTCGTACACTCTGACAGAGAACAGCCTAAAAAAAAACTTTCAAAAGGGTAAGTTATGCCAAACATAAATTTTAAATTTTGGCATAAAATTTCCTGAAATATAAACTTACAAAAGCAGTTTAATGAAAATTTAAAGTTTAAACATTTTACTTATAATACATACATTAACGATTTAAGTTTTGAGAAAAAAAAAATCGGCAGGTTGCCGAAGCCTAAAAGAAAAAAAAAAACACTTTAAACTTGCAAACTTTTAAAGATAATGCATTACGATTTTAACACTAAATTTAAAGTTATTAAATTTCAATTGAAAGATTAAAAAAAACTTAGCATTTATGCAAATATCTTAAAATTGTATAAATACATTTGCAAACAGTTTAATACATAAAAATAAATTAAAGTTCATATAAAGTCCTGATTCACTTGAAACAGTCTTAAATGTCCATTGGACGGCAGTCACTCATCGATAAACAGTTCAGTAGTGAATGCTTTTAAGGAGATTTTCGTTACTGGCCTTGTTAAACAATCAGCTAAATTCTGTGAAGATTGGACATATTTCAACTCGAACATATTGTCGAACACTAGATTTCTTAGAAAATGGTAGCGTATATCTATATGCTTCGTTCGAGCGTTTTCGATAGGCGAGTTTGAAAAGTCTATAGCAGCTTTATTATCACACAGTAATGTATATTCAGAGTACAGTCTTGGTTGATTAATTTTGATTTGATAGTTTCTTCTAGAACTCTTCTTATCCAAATCATTTCCTTTGCTGCTTCACTTAATGAGATGTATTCAGCTTCCATCGTAGATAACGATATGCATTTTTGCTTGAAACTTCGCCAAATGATTGTAGCTTTGTCGATAAACATCATAACTCCACTCATGGATATTCTGTCATCTCTGTTAGATGCATAGTCAGCATCACTATAGCACGTCACTTTTAGAGATGTCACATTTGATAAATTTAACTTGAAATTTTTAGTAGCTTAAACATAGCCTAGAAGTTTAAGTAGACCTAGCCAATGGATCATGCCTGGGTTTTCTTGAAATTGGCTGAAAAGATTTATTGCAAAAGCAATATCCTTCCTTGTCCGACTTGCTAAAAAAGCTAAACATCCTACTAAATTTCTGTAGGGGTATTTCTCCATCTCAGTTATTTCTTCTCCAGTTTTAGGACAGTCGTTCTTTGAATAAATTATGCCTTTTGCAATAGGTAACGATATTATTGGAATTTTATACTTTGAGTAAATTTTACAAATTTTTTCGATGTATTCTTTTTGATGGATATATAATTTCTCATTTTCATTTTCATATTCAACGTCAAGCAGACTCTTGGTTTTTCCTAGGAGTTTAAGGTCAGACTTCGTTTTCAGGAGTTCTATAATTTCCTTTATATGTTCAGCTGTCTTTCCAAATATAATTATGTCGTCTGCATATAGGAGTAGTAAGATTCTTCTCTTAAAAATAAATACACAATTTGTCCATTCTAACCTGGTGAAGGCTAATTCTTCTAAAACATCTTGGATCTCAAAGTACCATTGCCTCTCACTTTGGTGGAGTCCATAGATAGCTTTTTTCAAGAGACAAACATAATCTGGATACCTTTGGCTTTGAAATCCCTTTGGTTGATACATGACTATTCTTTCTTGCAATTTTGCATAAAGATATGCACATTTGATGTCTAGTTGTTGGTGGAGCCAACCAAAAAGTCCAACTAGAATAGTGAAAAACAATCTAATGATGGCGAAATTTAATACAGGGTTATATACTTCTTCATAGGATTCTCCTTTTTTCTGGCTAAAGCCTTTCGCAACCAATCTTGCTTTATATCTTATAATTTTTTCTTCTTCGTTTTTCTTGATAGTATACACCCATCGATTATGTATAATCTTCTCACCATCTTTCCTTGGAATTAATTCCCATACTTTTCGCTGCTCCATCATTTTGATTTCTTCTTGCATGGCCTTCATCCATTCTTCCTTTTGGTTAGACTCGACAGCTTCTTTAAATGATCTAGGAATTTCCACTTCTATGCAATTGACTTCTAAATCTGTGTCAGATTCTTCACTAATGTCAGACAATTTGTTTTCAGTTATAGGTTCATCTCTTGGTTCGGGTCCTGAATATTTATCTTTTGCAGAAAAACTAAAGAAATTCGGATCATATCTTATATTGTTCTTCAAGCAGTACCTCTTCATATTTGGGTGTGATCTAAGAATTACATTTTTACCTTCAATTTTGTAATAGATGTCTGCTCTTGAACAATCTCTTCTTTCCTTCGCTTCTCTGATCCACTTTATACTTTTACACGGAATTTGATCATCTTCAGAGTCAGTACTTGATTCTTCGTTATTTTGATATTGATTCATGGTCTCGACTTCTGAATCTACTTCAGATTTTGATGGTACTTCTGGAGTTTCTACATGTTCAATTGCTCTGCGGCTTCCTCCATGGCTAATCTCACCTTTACCTTCGTTACTTTTTACCTTTGGGTCCAGCTTCGCTCCACTTCGGAGCTTTGCTTCTTTCCTTCTGCTGTTTGAGCTTTGTTTCTTCTCATCTCTTATACCAAACTCCTCATCAAAAGATACATTTATTGTTTCGATGACTCGACCCAACTCTGGAATCCATATTCTATAGCCTTTAGTTTGATGTGCATACCCAACTAAAAATCCTTTCTTCGTTCTCATGTCAAACTTTTTTCTTTGTTGTTTCGGTATTCCAACATATGCAATGCTTCCAAACTTCTTTAAATGGCTCACTGATGGTTTTCTTCCACAAAAATATTCAAATGGGGTTTTCTCTTGACCTTTTCTGGCTACTCGGTTCCATACATATACGAAACAGCAAAGTGCTTCTGCCCAAAATTTTTTGTCCATTTTGCTACTTTTCAGCATGGCTTTTATAGCATCTACTGCTGTGTAATTAAATCGTTCTGCGAGTTCGTTTTGTTCTAGTGTGTATGGATTCATCTTTTGGTGTTGTATGCCCTCTCTTTCTAAATGAACTTTAAACTTATCGTTGACAAATTCTTTACCATTGTCAGTCCTTATAGCTATTACTTTCTTCCCTAAAAACCTCTCATTCCTTTTCTGAAATTTTAAGAAACAATCAAATGCTTCACTTTTATGTTGAATAGGATAAGCAGTCACCTTCTTTGAGTAATCATCTATAATCGTTAGAAAATATTCAGATCCTCCGAGTGAATATGTTGGCATTGGTCCACAGACGTCCATATGTAGTAATTGTAACGGTTTGTTTGTTCTTCCTCCTTCTTGAGATTGGAAAGATACTCTTCTTGTTTTGGCAATTTTGCACGATTTGCAGCCTAATTCCTGATATTTCAACTTCGGTAATCCTTTTACCTTTTCATGCTGAGATGTATTGACAATGTACTGGTTATTTATGTGGCAGTATCTCTGATGCCATTTATCTAGTTCTGTTGCATTCGAAGTTATAGCATTATTTTCGACAATAAATGGCAGATTGTGGGTATGTAGGTTTTACGCTGTACAGTCCATTTTTTCTATACGCCGAAAACATTTCTTCACCTTTTTCGTCAAATAAGGTTATTTTGCCATTCTTTCCTACAAATTTAGAACCCTTCTTCTCACATACTGCACCTGAAATTAAGTTTCTTCTTAACTTTGGAGAGTACATTACATTATGTAATCGCAGGGCTCCCAAATGGTCCCCTTTTTCCCCCTCAAAGTCCCCTTTTTAAAAAAAGGTCCCCTTTAGTCCCCTTTTATGCATTTTGGTCCCCCTAGTCCCCTTTTCAGTGACTGAAAAAAATCCCCGCAAAATAAAAAAAAAATACTTCAACCTCCTTGTGCAATATTGCGCCGACCCTGCTAACAGCTTATTACCTCATAAAAAGAAAAATCCTTTTTTATGTTCAAGGAAACAATACGAAATTTTCAGAATTCTCCTATTTATCCTCCACAAAACAAAATGTAGGGGAGACTTTTCTATTATTACACACTTTCCATTTATCAAGGATAGACTTGTCTTAGCCAGACCTGTTACTCACATGACCAGTTTTTGAAATCGAATGTTAAAGAATTATCGCAAAAAAACAAAAACAAAACCTCAAACTGCATAAAAAAAAATTAAAAGAGGCTGTACCAATTCTGGATAAATTGTATTCAAAATATGACAAAATTTATTAAACTGGGCTAAAATATTGAAACTGAATTCCTTTTAAGAATTAAAAAATTGCATAAAAATTCGAAAATTGCTGTACAAATTTTGAATAAACTTCATTAAAAGGAGGACAACATTTACTATATTGGGCTAAAACATTAAAACCGGACTCTAATGTGGAAAAAATCGCTGCAGAATACACATATATACATACAAAAAAAGGCTAAAATTAGTTAAAAATTTAAATCTGACGACGCAATCATATTAGGACAAAATTTATTACATTAGGGCTAAATGTTTAAAACTGAATTTCTTTTATGAATGCCAAAAAATTGCCGCAGAATGCAAAAAAAGGCTGAAATTCACATTAAAAATTTGTGAAAGATTTTTAAAATGTTGTACAAATATCGAATAAACTTTATTGAAAAGAGGAAAAGAAATAAAATATTACATTTGGCTAAAAAATAAAAATCTCATAAAAAAAATGTAATTAAAACAAAATCCAAAAACAAATTTAGATATACAGGTGATATCTTCCTGCCAAATCTTGTAGCTCTATGTGCAACAATCTCTTTAGTACACAAACTTTTACCTTTATTATTATAGATGTAGTTTTGTTTTCAATTTTGATGGAGAAGTATAGCCAATCTATTAAAGGAACTCTTAATTACAATGTCTTCTTGTTTTTTTCCCCTTAGTCTCTTTTCAGTATATATTTCTATATTCTTAGAAAAAAAGTAACTAACTCTGTCACTGCCACTGCAGTTATGAGCATTGGTATTACTCATATTATACAGAAATTATTGATAAACATGCTGGTGCAGAGAGTTTTTAAATCGAAGAATCCTTTTTCAGAGCTATTCAATGTTAAAGTTGGTCAAAATCATTCCATTAAAAAAGTTTTATAGCTGAACAAAAGTTATGCATAGGAATTTAATCTTTTTTTCTAAGGATATACATTACAAGCCTGTGGTACGCAGACTGCGTTTATTTTATTTTAGTTTTTGACGATATTTTTTTTTTCAGTTTTTTATTTGAATTTTCATCATTTTAATAGATATTTTTATTCACATTTAGATAAAGTTATTATTTTAAATTGTTAGCAATTGTAAAAACAGCGCAAAAAGTACTATTTCCTTTAAATTAAAAATGTCTTACTATGTGACTATTAAAAATAGAAATAAAACTTTAATATAAGAATTCAATGATCACGTTTTAAAAGCAGGAAAATATTTAAAATTTCGTCACAAAAATTGTAGTTACATGAGAATATTTAAAAAGAAATAAAAGTTTTAAAAATTAACATTAATATGTGCTAGTTAAAAGCAATAAATAGGAGAAATTACATAACATTTAAAATGCACAATTAATAATATTGCCAAACAGTTTAAATTAAAAAATATATTTACACGAAAGATTTATTTCGTATTTTGTGGTGATCTTTTTAACTATTGTTGTCAATTCTAAGACAGCGCAAATAATAATTCTCCCTTTCAAACAACAAATGTATTTTCACGTGAATGTTAAAGAGAGAAATAAATTTTTGGTGAAAATTATGTCAGTTTTAAAATGCGTTATTTAAGACAACTTTCTTATAACGTTGTTTAAAAAATTCCAAAAGTCAACGACTCTGATTTGTTCATTTTATATAGGCTGATTTTCAAATGCTGTTTACTGATCTTATTTAAGCAATCGCGAAAACAGCCATTAAATGTCTGAACAGCAGTTGTTATATCTTAAAATCCCCCAGTGAAGTTGAAATGAATGGAAATCTGTTTACAGTGAGATCATCACTGGTTGTTTAATTATTATTCAAATCTTCCATAATCTTTTTAAAGTGGATCAAATTAGCGTGTTTTTAGAGTCTGCAGTGTCTGAACGGAATTTGTCGAGCATAGCTCGTAGGGGGCAGAGCCCCTTATTTTATCAGAAGAAGGTATTGGAATCATGAAAAAAAATTTCCATTTTTTTTATGGATGTATATGTTTTAGATTGACTCTCAATACGATTTGACTATTTTTTAAAAATCTCTCTCTATTTGTGATACAAAATTTGTAGCTACTTTATCTCAAAACTAAAGCATGGAATTTCATCAAATGCCATATATAATTAGACTTTAGCACACATAGGTGCTGATTAGGTTTCGGTGTATATGGCCCAACAGGTGGCATTGCTATGTTACATTTTTCACAATTTCCATGATAATTATACCTTACCATCGTTAGGGTGAAATTCCATCAAACTTCACATTCATTTAATTATTGACATAAATTGGCACTGATTAGATTTTGGTGTATTTCGTGACAGGTGGCAGGCACTACTAGGTTGCAATTTTAATTATTTCTGTGAAAGCCAGATCACGGCATGTTTGGGATTAAATTTCACGAGATTTGATATGTAAAATTAGGAATACTGATGATTCAATATTGGTTTTGATCACTCCCCACGGAGCTTTGCCATAGTAGGCTTTTTCCTATGAACATTATAGCTTATCCTAGCTTCTATTGTGCAAAAAGAAACTAAATTTTATGTTTGAGGTTAATAATTAATAACATATATCTTAATCTAATTTTAATGTTCAACAGGAATCGTTATTATGCTGTGCTCTTTTTATTCACTGATCATTATTTTTTTTACCTTTAAGGAGAATTATCAATGTGAATGCCGAAATATAGAATACTTTCTATATTCTTGCAGTAGGATATTTAAATGTGTTTCTATGAAACTGTGTACATTGTTTAATGACACCTTATAAAGATAACCTTCTACATATTTTCTGGGGTAATTTTAAAAATTTACTTGCATATTTAGGAAAATTAGTGCAATGTTTTTACTCATGATTCTTTTTTAGTCTCCTTTTTTAATAAAAATGGTCTACCGAACTCCCCCTTTTAAATAAAAATGGTCCCCCAAAGTCCCCCTTTTAAATAAAAATGGTCCCCCAAAGTCCCCTTTTTAAATAAAAATGGTCCCCTTTCCCCCTTTTTGAGGACTAAAATGTGTTGGGAGCCCTGTAATCGTATTTCATTAACTCTTCCATTTACTCTGAAATTTACATCTACACTTCCCATTCCTTCAATAGGACTAGTTACTTTGCTTACAGCGAGATTCATTTTAGTATTGTTAACCGGTTTGTACGTTACAAACAAGTCTTTGTTGTTACAAAAATGACTTGATGCGCCGGTGTCAAACACCCAATTGAATTTATCTTGAAAATTGTTATTCTGACCAAAATTAGCTTCTGTCACGTAACTTTTTCGTTTTGCATTTTTAGGGTTACTTCTACAATTAACAGCCCTATGACCTGGTTTTCCACATTTTAAACAATTCTGATTTTGGTGTTTATCTCTTTTTCGGACTTCTTTGGGTTTTATTAACTTTATTTCTAATGCCGATTTTTCCCCTTTAAGCGAATCTTTTCTACTTTGCTTTAAACGATCCTCTTCTAATATTAACTCATCTAATACCTTGTTAAAGGTAAAGTCCTTTTTATCCCATCTATAAATGGCTTGCACAATACCAGAAAAAGTGTCTGGAAGGAATCTAATCAGCTGGTAAGTTTTGACAATTTCGGGTAATTCTATTTCCGTATCCCCCATACTTTCTAAAATTTCTTTGAGTCTTGCTCCATACAGTCCTATCGCTTCGTTGGGATCATAAGTACAATTAAAGTAGGCATCTAAAATACCAATAGATCTTCCCCGCGTTGCTGGCTGGAAGTGAACTTTAAGTCTTTCCCAAGCTTCTGACGCAACCTTAGTATCACGAATCAGTGGCTTTAAATCTTTACTAATATTTAAATATATTGTACTACAGGCCTGATTCTTTTTAATTTCAAAATCGCGCTTCTCTTTAGGAGTTGCATCTTCTTTAACTTTTAAATCTTTATTACTAACATGTTCATATGCCCCTTTGTCCATTAAAAGTGCTGTCACATCATCCTTCCAGGTGGCATAGTTATAATTGTTAAGTTTATCTATTTCCATCTTTAGTTTTTAGAGCCCCCCTATCTTTAAGCTTTTAGAACTTTTAACATTAACACCATCTCTAAATTAAATATTTAATATGGGCAAAGAGAGTGTCCCATAACCGATGTTTCCCAAAATATGGAAAAACATACTCTTTCTACTCATAAATTATCTGAAAATGTAAAGTATGAAAGGTGAGATGGTGTTGATTAATGACAAAGATTTTAAAAACAAACATATTTATTAGAAACTAAAAGAGACATTAACTTTAGACAGAGCTCTACTAGAGCTAAGAACATTAAGTGTTTCAAAAGAATACCCATTAACATTACATCAAATGTTCGTTCAAGATGAGAACAAACTGATACTTGCATGTGAGAGCAAGCATGCATCTCTGAAATTTGTACAGGTATATATACACCTCAAAAATAAGACATTTGCATAAAATACCGCGAAATGGACAGTTAATTATCTGGACGAATCACAGCCTAGCAAACGTCAATAAAAGATGAAGCGACGTGCATCCCCGGAACGACAGCGCCATCTATAGAACCTGAAAAATGGAAGTTTCCTTCCAAAGAGCAACCAAGAGATAACTCGACTCGAGCGCCGATTGAGAACGTAAACATCTCGACAGTCGCTGGGAAAACGTGTTCTCTGCAGGGTGGACGACAAGATGATTAAATGGGGTTTTAAAACTTAAAATAAGCAGTTGGTAAGCTAAAAATAACTTAAAAGAATTAAATATTTCCAACACATCAAAAGAAAGGCGAAATAACCACAAAACCTGTCAAAAGATCGCGAAATAACCACAAAACTTGTCAAAAGATCGCAAAATAACTGCGAATTTCGTCAAAAGATCGCTAAAAAATGCAAATTTTATCAAAAGATCGTGAAAAAATGTGAATTTCGTCAAAGGGCCGTGAAGAAAACATAGTCTGGGAGTGAATTTCCTCCCCTTCCCCAGCTTTGCCGTAATCTTTCAGAAAATTTGCTGTGAATTTCAGAACATTTTTTTTCACCCAAAATCACCCCTGCCATATATACTCGCTCATAAGTTGAGAAATATCGGAAAAATAAATTTTCTGTACCTACGGTAATACAGCATTTATCTATAACGTGCCGTAAAATTTTGGGGGAATTTTCATGTGGATTGGGGGAAATGTTGGGAGTAGATACATTTTCTGCACTCCTGCCTAGAAGCATGAAAATTGGGGGGAAACACTTCTTATGACTTAACACTAGAACGGCGGGAGGGGTCATTTTGACACCTGAGTACTTTCGCCCGTTGATTACTTTTGTTTGCTTAGGCGAAATCGTTTGAAATTTCTTGACTTTTCCTAAATAGATAACATATATTTCTAAAAAAAAATTCAGCTTTCTAGATTTGTTAGTTTTTGAAATATTGACTTGTATTCCTAGAACGGCGGACGGGGGTCATTTTGACCCTTTTAGTAAAATACTCTTTGTACTCGAAGCTGCTTTTATTGCTATACTATATGTTCGAGGAGCAATAAAAAAAAAAGGTTTAGATTTTTATTCATTGTCGTCCAAGGCATGAGGAATACTATTTTGCAAAGAAACTATCTCAAGAGATAGATTCAAAGAAAGAAAAAGATTTTTTAGGTTTGATGAAAAGACAACGAGATCTAGCAGACTACAGACTGATAAATTTGCTCTTGCATCTGAAATGTGGAATAAATTTATTGAAAATTGCAAAACATGCTACCGACCAGGGCAAAATATTACAGTTGATGAACAATTGTTCCCCTCTCAGGATAGATATAAATTTACGCAATATATGCCAAATAAATCGGATAAATTTGGAATAAAATTTTGATAATCTGTTGACGTTGATACTAAATATCTCTTGAATGAATTTATTTATCTATCAAAAGGTGAAACAGCCAATCCTTAATTACGTTTATCGGAAAATGTTGTCATGAAATTAAAAGATCCCCATCTAAACGAAGGGAGGAATATTACGACAGATAGCTATTTTACTAGCATCAAATTAGCAGAAATGTTAAAAGCTAAAAATACAACTTTGGTTGCACAATGAAAAAGAACAGAAGAGAAATTCCTGTATCATTTAAAAATATGTGCAGTACTCTTTATTCATCGAAGATAGTGGAATATGGTAATATGACACTTACCATCTATCAAGCCAAAAGAAAAAAAAGTGTTTTTCTACTGAGCTCATTACATTCTACTATAAAAACAGAAGACTGTCTCAAGAAGTTTCCCGATTCAATAAAATATTGCAATGCAACGAAGTATGGTGTGGATAATCATGATCATATGTGCCGAAAATACTCCGTGAAATCGGCTTCTAGACGATGGCCTGTACATTAGGGTGGATCGAAAACTTTTTTCTCACAATTCGAAAACCTACCTATACGGAAAAGATGTTCCATTGTATGGAGATTAAGAGAAAAATAATTTCAAAAATTAATTTCAAAATTTAATACTGCCGCAATGGGCTTGAAATTCCGAAAAAAATGGAGGAAAGACCTAATTTTGGCCAGATTATTTTTGACTCAAAATAATTGTTTTAATATTAATCAAAACCTACCTGTGCAAAAAGGATTTTCTATTGTATGGAGATTAAGTGAAAAACAATTAAAAAAATTAATTTCAAAATTTAATACTGCCGCATTGTGTTTGAATTTTGTGTGTTTGAGTCTTTTTACGGTAAAAAGTCAAAGTGATTTTTGTTCAGCGAAACATATATATTAGTAATTTTTAATATTTATTGCAATAAGAGGACACTTATTTGGTTACAAGAAAAACTCCAGCTTCTTATTTAACAGCTTTTTTAGTATTAATTGAAGAAAAACTGAATAAATCGTCAAAATTACAGTGAGCGGTAATCACGTTTGGTGTTTTAATTGACATGTGGTTTCATGATTCGATAACATTTCTTATATAATTATCTCTTCTCTATGGTTCACAGACAGCAGAAGATGCTTCAACTGTTTTTACGATTCGTTCTGTAGCTTGAGTGTGGCACGAAAACCCCTTGATAATAGTATTATTGCATCTGGAATTTACTATTGCTTCTGAAATCATGTCGTCAATAAATCGTTCAGTTAGTGGAGGTTCTGTAACATTTTCCCATGTAATCAAATCAATATAATCCATCGTACAAAGGTGAAAAGCTAGTAATGTTACTAAAGTCTCGGATGGATTTTCGTAAACTAAATAGATTATGAGAATTCTGTTCACAATTGTAAGTTACCTTGAGTGGCAAATATTTCCAGGGTTTCTGTTCGATAGATAAATTCTCATTAAGTACAGTTGAATGGTACTAAGTTTTTCTTGTTAGTTACTTCACACAGTGTGCAATTGACATGAATGAAACACCAGGTAGCTTCTCACATCCATCCAACATTTTTCTTATTTCACCAGAGAAGCTTCTGGTACCAGTTGTGGTTCCGTCCACACGCGCTAAAAGATGACATAGTGGAAGCTCACTGGCATGTAACAGGTACACAAATCATTGTAGTGAATGCTTCAGGTTCAGTTCCATATTTCAAATAAGACCTCCTTTGACAGCAGTGTTAACAGATGTTCGGTCGCAACCGATCACAACCAACTTTGTTCCCAATGATTTGCTCTCTCCTGGAATTTACAGATAGGTGACCGATGTACTTGGAACCAAATTCTTTTACCAAGCTTACGTGTCCTTCTATTATGACTTTTCTTCTGTTTTCTTCTAGTCATATAGGCCTGCATTTACGTTCATCGAAGTATAAACCAAACTGGTCATGGTCATAATCCTTTACACCTGACTGAGACGACAGAGTGGTTCTTGCTTTTGTTCTTTAAGGCCAAATTTTATTTATGTCAACGACGTTTGGTACATCACATTTTAAGATAATGTCCACATCTTAAAGCTCAGCAGACACTATGGCAGTGCCTGCTCCTTCGGAAATGTGAAAACGGTCCAATGTTTTGGCTACGGCTGGAAATTTCGTCACTACATGTAGGACAGTGATGTCGTCAGCGTTTTAGGAACCTCTTTCAATGATAGATGACGATACAGAAATGTCATTATGCTTGCACATACACCGCTTCAATTTACACCATTAATTATATTCATATTCAAATCTAATGAACTGGAAGAAACATCAGGCAGTGTTTTGTTTCTCTCCACATAACGCTCTTGGCTTTAGTTATTTGTAATGTGACTTTGCAATCCTCTGACCTCTTCCTAGTTTTCTGTCAGTTCGCAAGTCTAATAGAAATTTTCTCTCGTTCATCGGTACTTTCCGTTTCCGTTCTTTCTTACAGCGTCAACCTTCAAACGATTTACAAGTACATGTTGATATATCAAATAGAGCATTTGCTTTTTTTCGGAAAGCGTCAATCTGATTGCGGTAGCTTTCAGTATCTTTTCTTGCTTTGTAACATTTAAGAAGAGCACGATATTTGTCGTGGTATGATCAAATTTTTCTCAAAACGCTGTAGTAGTCAATTATTGGGATTGAAGCTCGTTTCCAGGTCTCTTCTAACTTATTAGCAACTTCTTCACATGAGGAGGAAAGTGTAGATCTATACACTGTTTCCTTACTTCAGTTTTCTTTTGAATGCTATCATACGCACTTTATTATTAGGTTTTCGTAGGTAATAAGCATATTCGTTGGCATGCCACAGTGAGGCCCAAATATAGGGAAAATCATGTCTTTTCTTAGCATCGCTATGTTGCAGAAATTTTAGAGAGACGAAAAAGATGGAATTTCTATTTTCTTTCCAAAATTCAACACCCTTGCGGCAGTATTAAATTTTGAAATTAATATTTTAAATTATTTTTCGCTTAATCTTAACATCTTTACCGTATAGGTTGGTTTTGATATAAATATTAAAACAATTATTTTGAATCAAAAATCGTTCCAAAAATTAGTATTTTTCCATTTTTTTCGAAATTTCAACCCATTTGTGGGAGTATTAAATTTTGAAATTTATTCTTTTTATTATTTTTCTCTTAATCCCGATACAATATAATTTCATTTCCGCATAGGTACTTTTTGATTAATATTAAAAAAAATTATTTTGAGTCAAAAATCATCTAACGAAAATTAGGTCTTTTTTCCAAATTTTAGAAATTTCAACCCCCTTGCGGCAGTATTAAAATTTAAAATTTATTTTTTTTATTATTTTTATCTTAATCCCCATACAATAGAACATCTTTTCCGCATAGGTAGGTTTTGATTATTAGAACTTTTTTTTTTCACCATATAACAGCGATCCACCCTACTGTACATATCTTTTTCAATATTTTGGATCATGCAGCTTTAAACACCTGGATAATTTATAAAAGTGTAACAGGCAAGCCTATCAGTAGAAGAGATTTTCTATTAAATTTAGAAGATGTGTTCAGAATGGATCTTATGGTTTCAAAACTCCCAAAGATCTTCTCTGAGTCTTCAGAAAAAAAAAAAAACAAGAAAATAAAATAGATATGAAGAGAAAAAAAATCAAGTACAGACATGCAATGGAAACAAATCTCAAGAATTTTGCGCACCATGTTTCAAAGTTGTGTGCAGAAGATGTACTGGAAAAAAAGCTATTTTTTTTGTTACAACTGAATTAATTCCTAATACGTGTGCACAATTTCGAGTATTATAAGCATTAAATAAATTTGAAACAGAATGCTTAACATATTAACCATTCAGCTACGCTAATAATGAAATAACGGAAACAACAGAACAAATTTCTCATTTATGGATTTAGAGAGTGAATCATTCGGCGAATAAGTTAGATGAAAATATATATGTATATATATTATTTTATAAATTGTGTTTTATTTTAGTTAACATTAGTTTTAATTTGTGAAAACATTAATTTTAAATCGATTTTTATATCAAATTGAGTTTTTTGAGTAGTTGTAGTATGATCCAAGTAATCGCCATGTAGACGTTACATATACAGTACTTCTAAAATTCAATAAATTATCAAGTAAAATTAAATATAAATTCTGAAATACACGGAAATTACATATTTTTGCCAATGTATGGCATTTAAAATTGTTTTAGCGTTGTTATTTCAGTATTTTCATCGAGGGGTCAAAATGACCCCTTCTCGCCGTTCTATTGTTAAGTGAGCACTAAGGAAGGACTTTTGAAAATCCCTCCTCCAAGCGAAGGGGGGCTAAAAAATTTTAGAGCATGTGGCCATTGTTACGAAAGCCTATCTGCCTGTTTGGGGGAATCTAAAAATAGCCCAGCTGTCATGTGGCTCAGTACATGTTGCGATAGAGCATGCACAGCTTGATGCTAGAATTTTTTTTTTTATGAAGTAAAGAAAACTCGAAATGCTTGGTCGGGAAATAAAATGTTTCTCGGAATTAAATATGAACAAGTGTGATTTAATGTACAGTAGTAATGCTTGAATATGTTTTTTTTTCGAAACGATCAGAATATATATGTTCTTGGCTGGGATATGTATTTATCATAACCTCGTAATTTATAATGTTATTCTAATATTAATTGTTCTAAATGTCGTCGTGCTGTGTTGTGAATAATAAAATATAAAAAGATTTTCAAGGTTTATTAATTTTCAAGAATTGGATTCAACGAAATATGTTTTTGTTTTTCTCGAAATCATTTATTGCTATGAAAGATATTGCTCGACAGTTTTGAAATGAATAAGTCTTATGGTGCCGAAACCCATTGACTTTAGATTTCAAGTAGATTACAAGATTATATAAGTATTAAATTAGGGAGTGCTCCATAGGATTAAAGGTTTATCTCCGCATTTGGATTGCAAACTTGGATTATTCGTCTACGGCTCATCCGTCCTCGTCGCGGATAAAAAAAGGTACTGTAGCAATTTTTGTTCTATGCATGAAAATAATTGTAAAATTGTAAATAATGGATGTAGATAAATTAAAAGGTAAATGGAAGGTCATGAAGACTTCCATTACCAAACTTATAACAAAAATTGAATTTTATATCGAAAGTATTGATTTTGAAAATAAAAGTAATTTTGATCAGTTGAATGAATATTTAAATAATATAATAGAAAAGCAAAACGAATTAAAATTAGTAAACAATCAGATTCAAGAGTTAATAGATGATGGAACAGTTTTCGAAAGCGATATACAAACGAATATTGATTACGATGACGTCATAAATGATGCCAAATTTAAAATTAAATTGAATTTGAAAAAATTTAAAATTGATTCTGATCAACCTGATACTAGTTCTGTATTTAATGGGAGTACAATTCCTTATGTTAGTGCTAGGCCGGCAGCAATAAATTTGCCAAAAATAACTATACCAGTCTTTAAGGGGGAACCAAATACCTTTTTAGAATTTATGAACAGTTTTAAGAGTACAATCGATTCGAATGAGAATTTAACCAAAATTGACAAATTCAATTACTTAAAATCACTTTTGTCAGGTGAAGCGCTTAGATTAATTTCCGGTTTGGCCCTAAATGAAACTAATTATCAGCACTCTTTAGACTTATTGCAGAATCGATACGGTAAACCAGGAATTTTGATAAGTGGGTTTATAAACAAGTTGTTAGAACTAGAACCGGTAAAATCAACCGCGAACATAAAATTGTTACGGGATTTATATGACGAATGCGAGGTAAGCATTCAAAACTTGAAAACCATTGGGGTGGCTTCAGATAATTTTGGGTATCTATTAATACCAATTATCTTAAAGCAATTGCCCCATAACTTAGTTATAGAATTTCAGAAAAAGAAAAATGCCGAAAAAGCTGGTGACGTGAATGAATTAATGAATTTCATAAAGTTTGAATTAAAATCGCATGAAGCAGCTAATGCAGTGTCAGGGCTTTCCTTAAAAAGTCAAGAAGTAACACGATGGGAAAAAAGGGCTCCTAGGATAAAACCTAATGTTCCCACTTCAGTCGCGCTTAATACTGTTGTAAAAAATGTTTGCATTTTTTGTAACTCGAACCATTCAAGGTTAAAGTGTAACGAAATTACCGATGAACAGAAAAGGTATAAGTTGAAAAAAGATGGGAGATGCTATCAATGCTTCTTGAAGTCACACTTAATATCCTTATGTAAGGTAAAAATACCGCCTTGTGAATTGTGCAAAAGTAATCAGCATAATTATTTATTTTGTCCCACTAAAAAATCGGCAAAAACACGTCCCGATAATGGCTTAGTGAAAGCCGAAACGTCTAAAAATGACAAAGTCAAGCCGTGTTTTCATATGTAGTAAAAACAAATAATTCACCCGAAAAGTATGCAACATTGTTGCATACTGCCTGTGTACAAGTGCAGGGAACAGGAAATAAATTAAACACGAGAATTTTATATGATTCTGCATCCTCTAGAACATTTATTACAAAAAGTTTAGCCTCAGCGTTAAAATTAAAACCTGTTGCTAAGGAAACACTTTTGGTTTATACATTTGCGAATCGCGACGCCATAGAAAAGGAGTTTAATGTAGTAATTTTAACTTATTAGTTGTCATCATCCTTATGAAAAAATAACTGTAAGAGCGCTGGTTTCTGAAATTATTAGCGGTACTAAGATAATGACTTCTGTTGATTATAAGTTAATAGATAAACTACATTTAGATAAACATGAATTGGCTGACACATTTATTCATTCGAAACCTGTTCAAATATTGTTAGGGGCAGATTATTTATTCTGTACTATAATAGAATCTGTCGAAAAAATTAATCGTCAATTATTTATGCAGCCAACAATATTTGGTAAAACCCTTGTCGGTAGAATTAATAGTAATAATTCACACACAACTCCCTGTTTAAATGTAATTTGTTTCTCACCAGAAAATGTTCTTAGGAATTTATGGCACATCGAGTCCTTTTTAATTGATTCTAATGATCAAAAGCACGAAGAGACATGAGGTCATTAATCAATTCCAGAAAGAAATCATTTTTAAAAATGATAGATATATGACTCCCTTGTTATGGTGTAATGAATTGGATAAACAAAATTTGTTTAATAATTACGAGGTTGCGAAAAAGCGTTTTGCAGGTTTGGAGAAAAGATTAAAAAGTGATAAATCTTTGTTTTTGAAATATAACGAAATTATGAAAGAGCAGTTAAGTGAGGGAATTATTGAAAAATGTAGTGATAATTGCTCTATTGATTATGTAATGCCCCATCAATCAGTGTCAAGGCCAAGTTCTTCTACCACAAAAACCAGGATAGTTTTTGACGCGAGAAGCCGAACAAATAGGGAAAAAAGTCTAAATCAATGTCTTTTTGCAGGGGAAAATTTAAATCCTAATCTCATAGATGTGCTATTAAATTTTAGACAGTTTAAAATTGCTTTCACGGGAGATATTGCTAGGGCCTTTCTACAAATACAGGTATCAGAAAATGATAGAAATTATTTATGTTTTTTGCATTTCGATGACTGCGACATAGATCAACGCACTGTTTTATACCATTTTAACCGTCACTGTTTCGGTGTGACCAGCTCCCCTTATGTTTTAGCCTCTACAATTAAAAAACATATTGGTAATTATAAGGAAACGGAACCCACCGCTTATGAAATAATTAATAAATATTTATATGTGGATGACTTAATTTATGGAGCATCCACGGTTGCAGAAGCCATGAAACTAACAACTACTGCAGTTTCTATATTTAAAGATGCTAATATGCAATTGCGAAAGTTCGTTACTAATTCACCAGAATTAAAGGAATCGTGGAATAGTAACCCGGTTATAGAAATTAATGAAAATTGTACAGAGTCTAAAGTATTGGGGTTAAACTAGAATATTGAAGAGGATTTTCTGGCCAAGATTTGGCATCTTTAGTGTCACTTGGTGACAGCTTGGAATTTACCAAAAGGCATGTTCTCCAAACTGCCGCCAAAATATTTGATCCTATTGGATTTATGTCACCGTTTTTGATTAGAATTAAGATTTTTTTACAAGAATTATGGCAGAGTGGGTTAGTCTGGGACGATGAATTTAACGAAGAATTTAAAATTAAATACAGAACATGGTATCAGGAAATAGAATTGCTAGAACAATTAAAAATACCCAGGTATTATTATCACTCGGGTGAAGTGCAGGACAATGTACAACTTCACATATTTTCGGACGCTTCCTTAAAATCCTATGGAGCGGTAGCCTATTTCCGGTTTAAATCTTCCGAAGGGCTCTTTAAGACTTGTTTTGTTATGACTAAGGCTAGAGTGGCTCCGTTGAAGAAAATAACGCTGCCAAGACTCGAACTTTTAGGTGCTCTAATAGCTGCTAGGATAGCTAATCACCTAAAAAGTATTTTCTCTAATCTCGAAAAAATAGTACTGTGGACAGACTCGACCAAAGTATGACATTGTATCCAAGGAGCGGCATCCAAATAGAAGCCATTCGTTGCCAATAATCCTGTGGATATGCTGACTAGGGGGATATCAGCTAAAGAATTATTGAACTCAAATCAATGGTGGTGTGGCCCTGAATGGCTTAGTAAATCTGAAAATTTTTGGCATAAGGATGATAAGTATAAAACAAAATCAGTCAACCCTGAAATTGAAATTGAAGCCAGAAGTAAAATTATTGTTAATGCAACAATTGTTAAGGAAAATTTAATTGAAATAAACAAATACAGTAACCTGAAAAAACTATTACGAGTAACTGGCTATGTTATACTCTTTATCAAAATATTAAAGAAAAAACGCAAGAAAAATTGTAATCTTACGTCTGAGGAAATCCGAAAAGCAGAAATTTATTGGATAAAAAATTGTCAAAATGAAATTTTCGCGAAAGAAATCATATGCCTGAAAAATTCTAAACCGCTTCCTAGAGATTCTAAATTATTTTCCTTGAACCCTTACCTCGATCCAGAAGGAGTTTTGCGAGTCTGTGGAAGACTTGGTAAGACTAATTTATCGGTGGATGAAAAACATCCAGTAATTCTTCCGCCAGAAACTAAATTGGCAGAGCTAATAATTTGGGATGCTCATAATAAAGTTTTTCACTCTGCTGTTGCGCATACACTTCTACAAATTCAGGAAAGATTCTGGCTACTAAAGGCTAGACAAACCATGAGAAGTGTGCTAAAAAATTGCATTGTATGCACGAGGTTTTCTTCAACTCCAGGAGACCAAACGGTAGCTCCATTGCCAGCTGATCGGATAGAACAGGCAAATCCATGCAGTGTGATAGGATGTGATTTTGCAGGACCTTTGTACGTAGAAGACAGTGGTAACAAACAATACATCTTGCTGATTACGTGTGCGGTAACTAGAAATGTCCACCTGGAGATTGTCGACAGCTTGTCGACACAAACATTTTTACTAGGCTTCCGTAGGTTTATTGCTCGACGAGGATTACCATCAATAGTATATTCTGACAATGCTAAGACTTTCAAACGGGCCGAAAAAGACTTAAAGAAACTTTGGTCCATTATAACTCATCCAGATGTACAAGAATTTTTTTCTTCCCATTGCATTAAGTGGAAGTTCATAGTCGAACGAGCAGCATGGTGGGGGGGGGATTTTATGAACGTATGGTTAGGACTATAAAAACTGCATTGCGAAAAACTCTTGGCAAATCATCCCTGACTGTGATTGAACTGAATACTGTACTAGTGGAAATTGAAGTCATGGTCAACTCTCGCCCTATAACCTATTTCTCGCCAGAAGGTCCAGACCCCCTAACATTAACGTCTGCTCACTTTCTAATTGGGAGAAGAATATCTTCTCTGCTACCAGTTCGGCTTCACCTTGACTCGAATATCTCTTCCAGGAAAGAGTTAATTAGATCTTATAACTATCGTGAAAAATTAATGCATTTGTTTTGGTCTAGATGGAAAGGGGAATATTTATTAAATTTGAGGTCAGCTCATTTAAGCTCTAACAAAACTAATTTTCCTCAATTTAAATTAAATGACATTGTACTAATCAAAGATGATAAATTACCCAGAAATTTCTGGAGTCTAGGAAAAATTATTGTATTATTTCCTGGAAGAGACGGCAAGGTGAGGGCCTGTAAAGTCAAAACTGAGAAATGTATTCTCAAAAGACCAATCCAATTGATTTATCCTCTTGAACTTGGAATTGATTGTGACTCTAAAAATTAATTCATATATTAATCTTATTTTTTTTTCTTATTTTAGTTTGAATTTCATTGTAACATGTTTAAATACCCTGAAGTATCTATTAATTTCATTATTTTGTATTTGTATTAATTTCATTATTTTGTATTTGTATTAATATCATATATTTTAATTATTTGTGATGAAAACCCATATGTTCATGGGTGGGCAGTGTTACGAAAGCATATCTGCCTGTTTGGGGGAATCTAAAAATAGCCCAGCTGTCACGTGGCTCAGTACATGTTGCGAAAGAGCGTGCGCAGCTTGATGCTAGAATTTTTTTTTTTTATGAAGTAAAGAAAACTCGAAATGCTTGGTCGAGAAATAAAATGTTTCTCGGAATTAAATATGAACAAGTGTGATTTAAGGTACAGTAGTAATGCTTGAATATGTTTTTTCGAAACAATCAGAATGTATATCTTCTTGGCCGGGATATGTATTTATCATAATCTCGGAATTTATAATATTATTCTAATATTAATTGTTCTAAATGTCGTCGTGCTGTGTTGTGAATAATAAAATATAAAAAGACTTTCAAGGTTTATTAATTTTCAAGAATTGGATTCAACGAAATATGTTTTTGTTTTTCTCGAAATCATTTATTGCTACGAAAGATATTGCTCGACAGTTTTGAAATGAATAAGTCTTAGCCATATCTCAACAGCCATTTTAGGTAGGAGTGTGTAATTCCAGAAAATAAATCTACTAAAGATTAAACATGTCTTTCAGAGATTTTAGAAATTTCCTCCTAAGGGGCGGTCCATAAATGTCACACTTTTTTTCAATATTTTTGACACCCCTCCCCCCCTTTTTCACAAAGTGTCACACTTCACCATACCCCCTCCCCCCCATTGTCACATGTCACGCTATATTGCATAAACATATACTTGCAGTTCAGAAACAAAGCACTACGTTATAGATCATATTTCAAACTTTATTTTTGAACTTAACTATGTGTTTTAATGACATTTGTGAGCATAACAATAAAAATGATTCATTGACTTATATTGTATGAAATAAGATTAAGGTTTATAACAAAAACATAATTAATATACAATAGTAATAAAATATTAATACGAAAGAGCAGTTGAAAACTGTCATATTTTGGAATTTGAAATGGAATTTAATATATTTGGCTTTAAATCTACTTTATAAACACAAAATACTTTAATTTCAAAATAACTTTAAAATTTAATCTGTGGATTTTAATGCTTTTATTTTAACCAAAATGTGTGATGTCACATTTCTTCTTACCCCCTCCCACCCCCTTGTCACAAACTGTCACATTTTCATAAAAACCCCTCCCCCCCTTCAAACGTGACATCATTTGTGGAAGACCCCTAAGGGGGTTAAAAGGGGTGTTGAAACTTTTAGAACATTTGGCCATATCTCAGCAGCCATTTTAGGTAAAAGCATGAAATTCCAGAAAATAAATCTGCTAAAAAAAAATTAAAAAATTGAACACACGTTTCAGCGATTTTAGAAATCTCCTCCCCCTAAGGGGGTTAAAGTGAGGGCGGGTCGAAAATTTTAGAATATTTGGCCATATCTCGGCAATCTTCAAACTTTTTCAGAAATTCTCATGTAATATATCATCAGAAAATCCTCAGATCACTCTTCCATATTATGAACCTTTCTTCCCCCCCTCACCCCAATTTGCCCTCCCTTCCCCCCAGGGATTCAGTTTTCCAACTCAGCTTCTAAGGGTCTGTACATATATAACGTTATCACTTTAAGGGTGAGGGGTGGGTGGGTCTGGCATTTGATATCGTAAGATGTCTCTAGGGGGAAGGGGTTGTCTTGTGATATCATTATCATTTTTTATCTAACCAAAATTTTCTTTTTTTGGTCTGTTATCTTTTTTTTAATCCTGTTATCTCTTTTTATGAAAATACAAAGTTATTATTAAAGCCATTAAATGATTATAAAATCCTATCAATCCAAAATATGGAATATCACAATCCTTTCTATTCTTCTGGCATAAGCACATATAATTATTAGAAAAATTAAACTTATTATGTTTACTAGTAAAAAATGGGGATGAATGTTGTCTACATGTTTTGTTTATAAGAAGTTCTGTTTATCCCCGGGCAGGGGGCAAGGGCAAGAAGACAATATTACTGTAGAATGCATTATGTAACAAATAGTTATTATTAAATACTTTTAAATAGTATTTCTTTAAAGTGTTATTTAATATAAAGTTATTTTATATATAATAATGATATTTTATTAACTCCTTCTTTTCATTTAAATCAGTAAAGTATGCGAATAATAAATGTTTAATCATATCTGTATATCATTCAAATGCATAAAAAAAATTGTAAAAAAAAGAGGATAGTGATAACAATATCCTTAGGCTGGGGGAGGAGGTCGAGGATTGATAACGTATGATATCGTAAGTCGGGGGAGGGGCTTCAAAATTGCCAAAAAGTTGATAAAGTTATAACCTCCTGAGACCCAAGCAAAATGTAATGCATAATTTTTTTTTAAATATGAGTTTTTTTCAACAAATAGACATCAAAAATGGCGTTTTTAAAGAAATTAATAAATTTCGATTTTTAAATTTTGTTTTACAGCACATCCATCTAAATGGATGTTCAGGCCATCGCTCGCTTTAAAGTAGTTTTAAAAATGCGAGAAGTATGGGAAAGAATAGAATTTATTATAAAGAACATAAGGCAAGTATTAACATCTGATTTAAAATTGCAAAATAAAAATAGTTTAAACAAATTAAAATAACATAAAAACAAAAATTACCCGCAGAACATAGAATTCCAACTTGACTCATTTATTACGCCATTTTGTAAACAAAGTAGTTACCATTGCCAAAATCCAAAAGCTGAATGTTGATTTTTGATTCATACATTACCAAAACCAACTGGTTTTAGATTGCTACAATGAAATTTTACACAATAGAAGGAGAAAGCAAAACCAAAGAAATTGAAGCGTGAAGAAGGGAAACTTTCATAGATGCAATGTAAATCCCCGACCCTCAGTGAAACAGTGCAAACAGCTAAGCGGTAGAAGCTGCATAAAGGGGCGAAAGGTAACACAGGGTTTACTTGGTGCGCTTTTGCGTGATCGCCAGTAGCAATAATTATCAAAATGAGGAGTAACGCTGTGCTCACCGCTGTCCCCTGTTCGTGTGAAAGCAGTGCGCTCCCCTCCCCCCCTCTTTTCGTGGATGGAGCTTCTCTCCGAGGGAGAAACCCCTTGAAGGTCAAAGATCGTAGAATATGTTAAATGAATCTGTTAGTTGTTATGTTAGATTTCGAGTGTAAGTGGAACTTTCGATACGTAAAATTTATTATTTTACAGAGTGCTACATCCTGAAGATTTTTCCATTGAACATATTCATTGGCTATCTACTTGCAATACAGAAAATATATCATAACAACAGAACATAAAACAGATCATATTAAAAGAATCTGTCACAATCGCTGTTAAGTCACAAGTCAAACTGACCAAGAAATGTCATTTTGAATTCTCGCGGGGCGTTGGCAGGAAGGTGCTATCTTAGGTTTACTACAAGAAAGTTTGGCGAATTGGTAGATGCGATGAAGAATGCCTCTGATTGGATCTCCCCTTTGAGTGTGTTTCCCAGCAGAGCTGTTTGCACTGTTTCGGTTAGTTACAGTTTCCAAAGCCTTCCCTTCTTTTCCTCTAAGTTCTTTGGCAAGACATCCATTTAAATGGATGCCAAGTCTCAGGAGGATATATGCATAGCCCCTAATTAAGCTACAGTGAGATTCGACCACATTTGAAAGCTTGACCGAAGGTGAAACTCCTTACAGACCTTCAATTGGTTGGGTCTATTTTGACCCCAGACACTTAGGGGGCATTCTCTTCCCTTGGGGGAGGGGAGGCAGAAATGGATTTTGCCATGTGACATATATCATTTGAAAGCTTTTAGCCTGTAGATTACTAAAGACTCTCCTCCCCCCCCCCCCCCCTCCCTTCTAACTTAACTCATTTTTTCATCACTAGAGGGCCTTTTAAAATTTTAATATGTTCATTACTGCCCTATACAATTTTCTGAAAATTATGAAAATATTGAAAATATTAATAATAAATTAAAAATATAAAATCATACAAATTTAAGGTTCATTTAAGAATATTATCACAGGCCCTGGCAACGCTGGGCGGGTCAGCTAGTATATATATATTAAAAATTTTAAAGTATATATTTTTTTAAAAATCATCTAATATTTGAAACATTTTCATAATAAAACAAAATCAAAATAATATATTTATTCATGTATTTATATCAAGTATTTTAATATCTTTGTAAAAAATAGTAGATTATTTATTGAAATGTCTGTAAATAATTTTAAGTAACAGCAAAAATTTCTAGTCTTTAGAAATAGAACTTGTCTGCTTTTTTTATAACTTTTTCTTAAATATTTAAACATGTAAAATTTCACAGTTAGAAATTTACTTATATGCTACAAAATATGTTTAATTTATATTTTTTGAAAATTTCAATTATTATACATATTTTTTCAATTACACTTTTGAAAATAATTGATTAAAATTTTCATTGCAAAAAATAAGTCTCACTGAGATACAAGCTTAAAAATATTCAATCACTCAAATTCTTGAATCCAGCAGGCTGTGAACTGTGCAACTGAGCTGCTTGCCAAATTAGGAATTTATCTGATTATAAACTGTAACATAAACTTTGAGACTTATTTTCTGAAGATCCCCTGGGTATTGCAGTTTATTTCTTTTCATATATTTATATACTAACTATAGTCTATCGATACACAAACGTTCACCATATTCTGTATCCTTGACCTTGGAACGTCCCCCTTGTCAATGCTGTCGCCGAAGGATGTTGTGTGGTCACAGTGCATTTTTTGTAAAAGCATTTTCTCTTGCTCCTCATTTTTTGCAATATCCAACTTAAGTTTACAGTATCCGACTGGCTGAGAAATTTTGCGTCCTGCTCAGGTAAAATACTGCAGAAACAGTTTTTCGTGTTGCAAACAGTTTACAAAGATGAGTTTTGAATATGATGAAAGCTCTTAATCAATAGACCAATGACGATAATTTTACAAAGTCCATTGTTGCAAACAGCAGGATAGAAAAGTAAAATAAGTGGGACAGCGGCTTGTAAATTCAGACTTAAAAAATAGTTTTCTATGGGAAAATATAATATCTTATAAGAATTAAGCAATTCATAATGGACATGTAGTAATTTCTTTGGATTAATTCATAAATTTCCTTCTATATATAAAAAAAAGTAACGCTTTGGAAATGAACCAGTGAAAATCTGCGTAGATACCGCGAAACGCATCTGATTGGTCAGACCTTTGTGACGCTATAAGAGTGGTTACCAAAGTGGACAGGGAACCAGCTCTGTCGCCAAATGTCACCAACTTGGCGATATATCGCCAAATTTGGCGACCAAAATTAGTTGCCAAAACGGACGCCAACTTTGCGTTTTTCCCTAGTATTTCACCAAATTTCCATAAACTCTTATTGAAATCCAATAGGGTTTTCTTGCTTGCAGAAAATCAACGAATTGAGATATTTCAATGCAACAAAAACTAATATTAGCTTATGAATAGAGCTTAATTCAACTATTTACATAATTTTTAAGCACAAACACTAACTATTTACAATATTCGTAACACTATATATATAATTTTATATTTAATAATTCTTATAATTATGAAACTCTGAATGCTCTAATGATTATATGCTTGGAGATAAAGAAATAAGTGTCAGGAGTTGGGGAGGAGGCCGTTTTTACCAAGTGGAATCTAAAAATTGAATGCATAGAAATTAAGGGATCGCAAAGCGATCCAGAATGGAAATGCGAACAATTACATCTGGGGTTGGCTAGAAAATTGGGATTGCTTCGCAATACCGAATGGCAGCGTGAAACAATTAGGTCTGGTGTCGGCTAGAAAATAGGGATTGCTTCGCGGTACCAAATGGAATCGCAAAGCAACTACGCGGGGGGTTGGTGAGCATAGCGAGCAGGAGAGGCAGAGCCCCCCCCCCCCCCCCCTAGTTGTTTCAAAATAATATTGCTGAAGTAATGTAACCAAAACTCAAATAATCAATTTTGTCAAACTATGCCATGCCATTGAAGACAATACACTTGAAGAATTTTGTTTTGTTTTATTAAATAAAAGTATGAAGCTACTTAACTATGATTAAATAGCATTGAAATGATTTATTTAGTGATATTAAATTTTGCTTACTTTGCAGTGTAAATTTAAATCTAATTTTATTATTCTAATTATTATTATTTTTTTTTTATTTATTTGTAGGTAGTGTCTAGCTCTGGTGATGGTATTATCATATATTCTGATCTAGAACGATCAGATTCAAGTTTAAATAACAAATTCACCTGCCATAATGGAACAGCATATGAAATCATGACTGTTCCCAATGATCCAAATACATTTTTATCCTGTGGTGAAGACAAAACTGTACGGTGGTTTGACATTCGGACAAAAACTTCCTGTGACGCCGACAACTGCAAAGATGTAATGTTTGATTTTTCATTATTATTACAAATTATTTTGTATTTATTGAAACACATTTTTCTATTCCCATTTATCTGTTTTATATTGTACAGTGGTGCATTAGTTCTTGAACACAGTTCATTCTAAAAAAGCTGTTCAAGAAGTGAATTGTTCGAGAATTAAATAAAATATTACCATAAGAAATAATCAGAATACAATTACATTAGTTCTTTCCTCTCATATTACTCCCTGTATTTACCTTTTTCAAATGATACACATCACTGTGCAGTACATTAAATAAAAAATTGTACATTGCATTAGATAACTAGCAGGCTTATCTTAACAGTGCAAGCTCCATCAAATTCCATTCAACAGAACTCAAGTTATAAGCAGCTGGAACGAAATTCCTATTTGAATTTTATATGTATAAGTAGATGGCAAATTAATAACATTTTAATAAAAATTTAATAAAGATTTTATACAAGGGACTGTTATTGACTTGAGAAGGAAGAAATTTCCTTTTTAACATTTTCCAACAGGGTTGGTAAAAAAAAACGGGTTTTTTTTTTTTCAAAAAACCCAAAAAACCCATTTTTTTTTTTTTTATTATTTAAATTAAATAATTACAATCAATTATGTAGAAAATTGAAATCATTTAAAATTTAAACACTTTTAGTAAAAGCTATGTCTTATGTTCCATGAATAAAAGGCTCTACATAGTGAATACCTTGAAAATCTGAATAATCTTAACAATCTTTTGATTACTAGTACTATAAATAAATATATGGTATAGTTTCATAAATATAATATACTTTCCCAGGCTATTCAAAATAATTTCTTTGATATATTTGCTATCTGAGATATCTTATTTTTCTGTTAGATTAGAACACTACATGAACAATTATTATATTTTATTGAAAATAAAGCTTTTTTTAAAGAATTCCTGGAATGATTTGAATTTAGCAGTAGGGTCTTTACACATTTCAAGAAAAATTGTGTATTGTCATTTGACACTTCTCCTCAGAAACTGCCACGTTAAAAAGAAAAAAAAAAAGGCGTCCGTAAAATAAACAGAAATACCTATTTTCCAGCTTTTTAGACTAATGAAAACATTGATCTTAAAATGGAAAGTAGATTTATAAAAGTTGTCATCCACTAAAACATTTAAACAGCCATCAGACTTAATACACAGGATTTTTTTCTAATCTATTTTATAATACGTATTGCTTTTAAATGTCTAAACTAAAAATTAATAATATATATTTTTAGGCATTTTTATGAGACTTTTTTCTGTTGTGCCTCACGCGAACCTTATCTCGATTTTTACCCATTTTTTTGTCAGATATAAATAGTGGATTCGATTATGCAATAGACGATTTAAATATATCTTATTGCATATTTTAGTTGAAAGTAAGCAGGTGCTTCGCTAGCACCAAATTTTTCAATGTTCTTTTATTCGACTTCATATCTTGAGTTTCTTTTTTATTCTTAAGGCTGTTCTCAAATCCAAAAGGGCAACTTTATGACATAAATTTTAATTTATTTTTGTTCGGAAATGTATGAAACTAGTAGATGCTGTTGTTCAGAAACTATGTAATAGAACTGTTTTCCTTTTTCTTTTTTTTTTTTTTTTTTTTTTTTTTTTTTTGCAAGCGCAATAAATCTTTCAGAAAATAGTGTCAAAGTTGAACCGAATTTCCGTGCGAAAGAAAAATAACTACTCAAGGAAGGTTAAAAACATTTTTGTCACATGATCAAAATTACTTATAACTCAATAGGTAATTTATTTATCAAAAATGGAAAAAACAGTTCGATTCCAAATCGCTTCCAGTCAGGCCTTCCAATTTTATATCTTTCCATTAAAAAATGAATTTGTAAATGTGTCAAAGCATTTTGCGCTTGTTGAATAGAGCAGTGGAGAACAACCTTAAAAGATAATCTCCCCAATCAAGAAAAATTTCTTTTGCAGCTTGACTGAAAACTTAAAGGTGATTTTATGCTATTAATTGTAAATAATCTGCGTTATCTCAAAGGAAAATATTTTATTCAAAATATTGAATATTTTTAATCTATTTTATCTTTGCTACATTCACAGGTTTTAAATTTGATATTTAGAGCTTCAGATATGTTCATCAACACATACAATTTGCATTCTACATGCATACAAATATAACCTAGACTCACTATGTCTCAAGGTGGCTGCTGGGATAAGATTGTTAAAAGTAGATTAGAAATTATTTATATCCAATAATTTGAAACACTTAAATTACAAAAATGAAAAAATATTATATTAGACCTTTTCTAAAAAACCAGTTGGTTAACCAATTGATTTAAATTGTGCCAATTCTGCTGGTAACAGGATAAAACCATAATGCAAAACCCCAATCCCAATGTAAGAATGTAAGAAAAACAAAGGCTTACTAAACCCAATAGTCATGATACAGCAAAGAAAACTCACAGCCAATCATTTATTAGCATACAGAACAAAAAGTAACCAAGTAAGAGAATTACTTATGATTATGTCATCATTGAAGCATATGTAATTCTTAGTAAATCTTAACTAATCAAGCAATCTAAGTAATAAAAATGTATTTTTAGCTCAAATCTGCCGTTTTGACTATTTTTAAAAATAAAAGGCTTAAAAAAAAAAGAAGAAAAATAACTAACTACTTGTTTTTTTCTTCCTAGCTAATTTTAGAAAAATTATTTAGTCTGCTATGTAGATTTAAAGCTTTAAGAAAAGTTTGATTGATTAAAAATGTTTGTCACCTTTACAAATTTATTAATTTGTTATTTTTCTAAAGCTTTGCTTGTAGCTTCTGCATAACGTGGATTTTGCATTTTTCAATAATGTGTAAAATAAAAGAAAATATTAGGGAAAAAACCACATGAAAAAAAACCATTTGGCTTAAACCAGTGTGGTTTAACAACCCTTTTCAACCCTGTTTTCCAACATGGTTGAAAAGTGTTTATGAATTTGATTTGTCTGTCCATTCATATGTCTGTTTGTCTGTGCTCTAACTTGCATAAATGTAGTCAGATTGCCATGAAACTTATGTATGTTATAAGTATTTACTGTGACATGTTTGTTATTGAAAGCGAAATGTGTAGCATTTATAGTCCACTTACAGGGACTCTCAAAAGAATTCCATTACATTACAGCCTAAAGGGAAAAATTTGTTTGCAGTGGATTTGAATGATATTATACTATTTTAAATAAATTGATATTTGTATATATCACTGAGGTGTACTACAGAAGACTTACTGTAGAATCTGGTGTGCATATAATTTATCGTTCATTTACAGGGACACACAGCAGTATTTGTCTACAGTGCTTTCTATGAAGAATAATTGCTGAAAATGCGTTTTCAGTTGCGATGTGCATTTTAAAATGTAACTACTTTTTTGCATAGTACTTGGCATGTATAAATTCTATAGATCATATACCAAGCTACACAAAAGATCTCAAGTGCATTTTCTTTAATTGATGGAAATTGCTGAATGGGAAATTTCAATTGTGCTATGTGTTTAATTGAACTAACATTTAGCCTACTATGTAATATACATTTGAGTCTATGGATCATATACAGCTTCACAAAAATTTTCAGATATTTTTTGCACTATTCATGGTAATTGGGTTTTCAAATGCATTATGCATTTTCTAAATTGTTTATTTAGATATAATCTTTCACCTTAATAAGTTGTAAAGCTTTCTTACAGTATTCTGAATGTGTTGTAAAGTGTTTCATAAGCTATGCTGAATGCATGATTTTTTGTTCTTCTTTATTTTATTCGGCCACTAAGGCTGTTTATGAATTTAAAAATTAAGGAAATTTTCTATGGCCAGACGCACTATATTGCATGTTTGTGCACTTTGCACCAGAATTGTAATTTTAATCGGTCAAAACTAATTTTAACCAGGACGGTGTAGTCAAAACTGGTTTTATCCATCTACAATTGGTCAAAGTTGAGCAATTTATGTAAATCGCTTTAACCACTTCACTGGCGACAGGTATGGGGAAACAGTGCTTTTACCCCCGACTTATCTCGAGGCAAGCAGTGAAGTGGTTAATTTACATAAATTGCTCAAACACTATATTTGTATGATTAGTAATGTCTATAATTCTATATTTAATAATTAATATTAATAATAATTTAATAATTATTAAATATATGTAGAACTTCTACGCCTTATATAATAGTATTTGAAACAGAAACATATTTTCAAAATATTATTTTCTTAAACTGTATTTACAACTTGACATTTGATGAATAACAATAAAAAAAAATTGATTTGAAATGTATAGATCCTGTAGTGCACATGATGAATTATAGTGCAAAATAAAAATATACAATCATCTTAAAAAAAAAAAAAAAAAAAAAAATACTAAAACTTGTTACTTGTAACCATTTTTTAAAGTTCTAAATAAAAGTATCTATTTATTATTTATTTATTTTTGTTTTATGTGATTTAATTTTCTTTACTTTTTGTATAAAGTGAGATGTCTAATTAAAAATATTTCAATACTTCAAATAATTGCTTATCTTTAGTAATTTTTCTGCTGACAAACTTTTAAACACTAAGTAAAATATTTACAGACTGGCTTTTATAAACCTCACCTAATGTTGTTCATCTTTTAATAAAATAACTTTAGATCTTTTTTCTCAATCAAAATAAGTTTTTTTCATAGTTAAAACCTATACAACTTTAATTTGCACCCTTGAAAATCAACAAAAAGAAAAATAACAGTATATATAAATATTATACAGATATACTTGCAGTAAAAACAATAAACCCAACTGGAGTGAAAAATTAACCAGAGCCTGGAATCAAACCCGGGACCACAGCATTCCAGGCTGTCGCTCTAACCACTGAGCTACTCCGGTTGATACCTGGGTCTACAATTTTTCACTAATAAACCATGTTGGGGAAGTCACCAGCTATCTATACGACAGCCTTGGATGACCAGGCAACGGTGAATAGATTTTACTATTACATCGATCTACGATATAAATAAAACTGTTTAATATTTATATATACAGTGGAACCCCATTAATTCGGATCTCCAGATAAGCCGGATCGGTCTGGTCGATTGTTTTTTTTTTTTTTTCAAGTTTGAGGCACGATCATCAAATTTCCATAACATTCATTTATTTCATCCACGTATTCTAAATAAAAGTCTTTTCTGAAATCTTTAGAAGAATACCTTAAGCATTCTTATTTAAACTCTTTGATGTTATCCTTCAAAGAAACAACAATGTGTCACTTTAAGTTTGGCAATTTTATGGTTTTGGGTGTTACACAATATTTAAAATCGTGCAACTTACCCATGTCCTTCCCATAACCCCCTGTCCCCCTCCTCCTTTACCCATGTCTTACCCATGTCTTACCCTGTCCTCCTAATTGATAATGTCCCGACACACCCCAAAGAAAGTCAACTGACAAAACGAAACATGATGGTAAAATTTTTACCATATAATGCGACAGCGCTGGTACAGCCAATGGATCAAGGGGTTCTTCAGAACATTAAGAAAGTTTATAAATGACAAATGCTGAATGAACTTTTAGAAGATGGAAAGCAAGGAGTGGTAGAGATTCTCAAATCAATGAATATAGTAGGAGAGCTGTTGAACATTTTTGAGTAGGTATTTGAGGCACCCTGAAAATTTGTGCAACACTTCTTTTGTAATGCCTGAATACAAAATCGAATGTCTGGCTGAAGGATCGTGGACCAAAAACTGTGCCAGACACGTGTCAAGTGCCATTTTTTGACTACCCAAAAAAGGTATTTGAGGCACGCTGAGATTGAGGCAGAATAATATTTATGCTTAGAAAAAAATATTTTGAAAATGACAGACACTTTAGTCGACACAAAATCTGTGCCAGACACATGTCAAGTGCCATTTTTGGCAAATTTTTGGCAAAATGGCACTTGACACGTGTCTGGCACAGATTTTGTGCCGACTAAAGTGTCTGTCATTTTCAAAATATTTTTTTCTAAGCATAAATATTATTCTGCCTCAATCTCAGTGTGCCTCAAATACCTTTTTTGGGTAGTCAAAAAATGGCACTTAACACGTGTCTGGCACAGTTTTTAGGCCGACTAAAGTGTCTGTCATTTTCAAAATATTTTTTTCTAAGTATAAATATTATTCTGTCTCAATCTCAGCATGCCTCAAATACCTTTTTTGGGTAGTCAAAAAATGGCACTTGACACGTGTCTGGCACAGTTTTTGGGCCACGATCCTTCAGCCAGACATTCGATTTTGTATTCAGCCATTACAAAAGAAGTGTTGCACAATTTTCAGGGTGCCTCAAATACCTTCCCTAAAATGTTTAACAGCTCTTGGACTAATATCAAGAAAGTAATCTATATGATTGCTGAATCTTAGGATCAGGGTGCTGAGAGTACTCTCCGAAAGTCGTGGAAGAATTTATGGCCTGCAAATTGTGATTTCTCGAATAAGCTTAAAACAGAAGGAGAAATAAGCAAGAATGAAAGAGAAATTACACATGAAGATTTTGTGAGCATGTTAAAAAAAATTTATGGTTGCTCAGATGTTGATATCAGTGACATTAGCAATTGGTTAGAAGCAGAAAATAATGAAGGTTGCGCCTCCCTTATAGATGACGAAATAATCGCTTTGTGCACAACTGAAGAAAACGAAAATGAAGTTAATACAAACGAAAACACCATTATCAATGATGATCAACCAAAAGTTATTAGCCATAATGAAGCAACGTCTCATTTAGAACAATTAATGGTTTATTTTGAACGTCAGGTGGAGACTACACCCATCGAACTACTTATGCTCAAAGCGGATGCGTGACCGTGCGGCCCGCAAAAGGTATACAAAACTGGCACAGCAGAAGATTACAAACTTTATAATTACAAAGTAAACATTTTTACTGTCTGTAAATATTCAATATGTTTGATATAAAGGTGATTTTCTGTAAGTATGTTTTATTTTATTTCATTTTTTCTCATTTTCCGGATAATCTGGATTTTCAATAATTCGGATTGGGTCTGATTCCAATTAATCTGAATTATCGGGGTTTTACTGTACTGTTAACTGTTGAATGCAGGCATTATTTGTGTGTGTTATATTATATATTGTAGTTATGTGTGTTTTATTAAAAAGAAAAATAATTTGTTTTCAATAAACTTGCTGTACAAGAACCTCAATATATGAATTTCATAAATTCTTGCAGTCATTATATCTCAATTTTGAGTGCTTTACACCCATGAAAACAAAAGAAAAGCAAACAACATCAAAACATCCCTATCAGTTTGGTCACTTTTGCTTTTTCATACTGTCAGTTTTAAGAGAACCCCCACACTGATTGAGAACCGAATATATCTTCAAAGAGCAAATCAATTTCATCTGCATCTTTTTGTATGAGACAAGAACAAACATTACAAGCACTGCTTTCACATCTAAGTTAAATGTTTTCAGTTTATGATATTTCTTGTTAAAGGAGTGTTGAAAATTTTAACTGAAGTTTTTGAACGTTTTGTTAGCATTTTTTCTAGTAATATAGTGATTTTAATTTTTTAACCATTAAGGGTATAATGCGCTGTTCTGAAAAGGGGGAAAAAAAACACCTTTTGCAAACATTATTGCTTGAATAAATGAAAAGTATAAAAAAAAAATGTACTTTTTAAAAATCTAAAATGTATAATATTTTAAATATGCATGTTGTTTAAGATTATTTATTTGTAATCTTTTTTCAGGATATCCTTATATATAACAAAGCACCAGTAACATCGATTGCTGTGAATCCACTAATCCCTTATCAACTTGCTGTTGGTTGTGCTGATTCTTCCGTCCAAATATTTGATCGGAGAATGCTTTCAACTCGAGCTAACACTGGTTAGTTAATTTTTAGTATAATTTTTTTTTTTAAATTATTCTCATAATAGCCTATTGTTATGTGTATTACCTTAATGAAAAATTCAAATTGATATTGGTAATTTATTCCATAAGGGTTATTCAGGAAGTAAGTTTTGGAGTGCAATAATTTCTGCACCTGACGGATGGTGCTAATCTATCTGTCTATGTGATATTGCATCCTCAGTGAAATGATGACACGTGTAAATCTTGCACCAAAGATTTTTAAGACTATAGGAAGATTCTTACCAACTAAAGGACTTTATGTGATCTTTAGTCACATGAGCACAGGGGTGTAAATCCTGGGGGGGTACGGGGGGTGCAACACCCCCCTACGAAAAAATCAGTCGGAAAATTTCCCTTCGATCAGAAAAAGTACATTTAGTCGGAAAAAAATTGTATTAACCTATAAAAACTTATAAATTGGAAAAATGAAAAAACCAGTCGGAAAAATTCCCGTTTGATCGGAAAAAAGTAAATTTAGTCGAAAAAAATGGCATTAACGGATAAAAACTTATGAATTGGAGAAATATTTTTGTAGTTTTTAATTAGTAGATAAGAAAAACAAGTTAGAGCGAAGAAAACCTATAAAATTTTATTCTTAGTCGGATTTTTTTTCCCTTGTAATTTTTAATTAGAAAATTAGAAAAAACAATTTAGAACGAAGAAAACCTATATAAATTTATACTTAGTCGGAAATATTACGGATTTTATTTTTGTAATTAAAACTATTCAGAAAAACTTTGACTTGTCAAATATTGTGAACTCGAAAACCTCGATATGAAGAAACAAAATATTTATATACATATTCCAGCGATGTTAATATTATTTGTAAACTTGATATTTTGATCGAAAACTTTGATATTCTGAACTTTTTTCTGTTCCCTTTGACTTCGAGATATCGAGATCCAGCTGTATTTATTTATAGTCGGAAAGTTTTTAGTAGTCTGGAAATTTTAAGACATACTGATTGAAGTGAAGAAACTTCTATTTTTTACTTTCTTCTATCTTCAATAGAAGAAAGTATTGTAATCGAAATTTTTTTCGACTTCCGGTTTTCGACGGATTTGCATGTTTTAGGGGTCAGAGATTCCAAAAAACATGTTTATAGAAAATGTCTGTCTGTCTGTGTGTCCGTCTGTCTGTCGCCATTGTACCATCAAAAAGTGTATGAAGTTATGTATAGAATTAAACCAAAATTTTATTATAAGTTTTTGGCTATGGCAAGCAGGTCCTCCCGGAATTTGGAAAAAATTCGCCGGTAGGGGGCGCTGATATAACAATTTTTGTGCGATTTTGAATATTGTACCATCCAAAAGTGTATGGAGTTATGCATAGAATTGAACCAAATTTTTAGTTTAAGTTTTTGGATAGAACAAGCAGGTCCTCCCTGAATTTGGAAAAAATTCGCCGGTAGGGGGCGCTGTAAATGCGTTTTTTGTGCGATTTTGAATATTGTACCACCGAAAAGTGTATGAAGTTATGCATAGAATTGAACCAAATTTTTATTTTAAGTTTTTGGCTATGGCAAGCAGGTCCTCCCTGAATTTTGAAAAAATTCGCCGGTAGGGGGCGCTGTAATAGCGATTTTTGTGCGATTTTGAATATTGTACCGTCCAAAAGTGCATGAAGTTATGCATAGAATTGAACCAAAAAAAATTTTTAAGTTCTTGGCTATGGCAAAGAAGTCCTCCCTTAATTTGTAAAAAAATCGCTCGTAGAGGGCGCTGTAATAGCGATTTTTGTACAATTTTTGTGCCATTTTGAATATTGTACCGCCGAAAAGTGTATGAAGTTATGCATAGAATTGAACCAAATTTTATGTGTTTATTTTTGGTCATGTCACGAAGGTCCTCCCTGAATTTGGAAAAATTCTGCCGGAAGGGGGCACTATAATTGCGATGTCTGTACCATTTTCATTATTGTACCATCGAAAAGTGTATGAAGTTATCCATATAATTGAACCAAATTTTTTGTGCATGTTTCTGGCTATGGCAAACAAGTCCTCCCTGAACTTGAAAAAATTCTGAAAGAAGGGGGCGCTATAATTCCGATCTCTGTGCCATTTTCATTATTGTACCATCGAACAGCGTATAAAATTATTCATACAATTGAACCAAAATGTTTGTGCTTGTTTTTGGCTTTGGCCAACAGGTTCTCATTGAATTTGGAAATATTTCACGGTAAAGGGGCTCCGTGCTAGCGATTTTTGTATACTTTTCTTGATTTTTCGTAGTTCTATTGTGCATCGGCAGGAACTCGCTTCCTGCTATGCCGGCTATTCGCAAACACCTGATAACGACAGAATAAGGAAAGATTAATAATTTTAACAAATATGTTATAGATTAACTCGTTTTTAGTCCGTTTAATTGACTTGAGCAGAAATTTATGATGAAAATCAAAGTTGGTATAGTATTGAACTAATAATATTGAAGTATTAACATGTGTAACTAGGTTTTGAAATATTAAGATGTATAAGATAGAAGAAAGTTTTGGGATTGGCACATCCAACTAGTTTTTTTTTTTTTAAATCTAACTTTAAATTTAGTTAGAAACGTGTATCACTGAATTTAGATTATATCCGATGAAAATTCAAAACTGAATTGCAAATATTTAGTATATATACTCATGTCCAAAATTTTAGCGTATATGACAAAAATGTAGAAAGGGAGTGTTAAATATCTTATGAAATTATTAAAGTTTATAGATGCAATTCACAAGATAATTATGACTTCGCGTATCGTATTGAGATAGTCAAATAATTTTAAAGCGCTGATGTCGATTCTTTTCGAATTATTAATAAATTTATCTAAAAATTAGGGGAGAAAGTCTATGATTATTATGCATAGGAAAATGCGGATTGGAATCAAAAACTGCTTTGTTACATAGCGATATATCTTGTTACTAAACGTACAAAATTTGATTAACTTTTATTGAAGTACTAAGAAATGGATATAAGTTTTGTTCATTCGAAAATTTTCAATCTTTTAAATTTTGACTTTTTACTTTCTTCTATCTTCAATAGAAGAAAGTATTGTAATCGAAATTTTTTTCGACTTCCGGTTTTCGACGGATTTGCATGTTTTAGGGATCAGAGATTCCAAAAAACATGTTTATAGAAAATGTCCGTCTGTGCGTTCATCCGTCCGTCTGTCTGTCACCATTGTACCATCAAAAAGTGTATGAAGTTATGTATAGAATTAAACCAAAATTTTATTATAAGTTTTTGGATATGACAAGCAGGTCCTCCCTGAATTTGGAAAAAATTCGCCAGTAGGGGGCGCTGTAATAGCGATTTTGAATATTGTACCTTCCAAAAGTGTATGAAGTTATGCATAGAATTAAACCAAATTTTTATTTTAAGTTCTTGGCTATGGCAAGGAGGTCCTCCCTGAATTTGGAAAAAATTCGCCAGTAGGGGGCGCTGTAATAGCGATTTTTGTACAATTTTTGTGCCATTTTGAATATTGTACCGCCGAAAAGTGTATAAAGTTATGCATAGAATTGAACCAAATTTTATGTGTTTATTTTTGGTCATGTCACGAAGGTCCTCCCTGAATTTGGAAAAATTCTACCGGAAGGGGGCACTATAATTGCGATGTCTGTACCATTTTCATTATTGTACCATCGAAAAGTGTATGAAGTTATCCATATAATTGAACCAAATTTTTTGTGCATGTTTCTGGCTATGGCAAACAAGTCCTCCCTGAACTTGAAAAAATTCCGAAAGAAGGGGGCACTATAATTCCGATCTCTGTGCCATTTTCATTATTGTACCATCGAACAGCGTATAAAATTATGCATACAATTGAACCAAAATGTTTGTGCTTGTTTTTGGCTTTGGCCAACAGGTTCTCCTTGAATTTGGAAGTATTGCGCGGTAAAGGGGCTCCGTGCTAGCGATTTTTGTATACTTTTCTTGATTTTTCGTAGTTCTATTGTGCATCCGTGGCTCATGCAGCGGCAGGAACTCGCTTCCTGCTATGCCGGCTATTCGCAAACAGCTGATAACGACAGAATAAGGAAAATTAATAATTTTAACAAATATCATGATATAGATTAACTCGTTTTTAGTCCGTTTAATTGATTTGAGCAGAAATTTAAGATGAAAATCAAAGTTGGTTTAGTATTGAACTAATAATATTGAAGTATTAACATGTGTAACTAGGTTTTGAAATATTAAGATGTATAAGATAGAAGAAAGTTTTGGGATTGGCACATCCAACTAGTTTTATGTTGTAGACGTACATCTTGCACTGGTAACAGGATTCCTTATGCTTAATTCAGAATTTGAATTTCTATCCGGAGTGGAGTCTATGTGAATAAATCTATACTCCTATTATAAAGAGGGAAAATTGTTTATTTGTCGGAGGTAAGCTCTAGAACTACCGAACCGATTCCAAAAGTAATGGTATCAAAATGATGGTGTTAGTCCAACTTAGAACATAGGCTATATCTTATGTCGGTGCCACTACCCCAAAGGGGGTGTAGGAGCAAAAAACTTTCTAAAAATGCGATTTTAGCGTTACCGAAGGGCCTAGAAATATGAAATTTTGAATATTAGTTACTTATAAGATATAAATTATGTCTAAGAACAGTTCTTAAACAATTCGAAATTTGAAAGGGGTGAAAATGCACAAAAAGCGTTCTAAAAAACGTTCTAAAGGGTAGTTTCTACACAATCTCAGGAAATATCAAACCGATTTAAAAAATATTGGTGTCAAAATGATGGTGACAACGCTTGCTCCAAGATAGGCTATGTTTTATATCGGTACCACTACCCCAAAGGGGGTGTAGGAGCAAAAAACGTTCTAAAAATGCGATTTTAGCGTTACTGAAGGGCCTAGAAATGTGAAATTTTGAATATTAGTTAGTTATAAGATATAAATGATGTCTAAGAACAGTTCTTAAACAATTCGAAATTTGAAAGGGGTGAAAATGCACAAAAAGCATTCTAAAAAACGTTCTAAATGGTAATTTCTACACAATCTCAGGAAATACCAAACCGATTTAAAAAATATTGGTGCCAAAATGATGGTGACAACGCTTGCTCCAAGATAGGCTATGTTTTATGTCGGTGCAACTACCTCTAAAGGGGATGTAGGCGCAAAAAACAATCTAAAAATGCGATTTTAGCGTTACTGAAGGGCCTAGAAATATGAAATTTTGAATATTAGTTACTTATAAGATATAAAGGATTTCTAAGAACAGTTCTTAATAAATTCGAAATTTGAAAGGGGTGAAAATGCGCGAAAAGCGTTCTAAAAACGTTCTAATTGTGGTTTCTACACAATCTCAGGTTATACAAAACCAATCTAAAAAATAATGGCGTCAAAATGATGGTGACAACCCTTGCTCCAACATAGGCGATGTTTTATGTCGGTGCCACTACTCCAAAGGGGGTGCAGGAGAAAAACGTTCTAAATTGCGGCTTTTGCGTTACTGATGGGCCTAGAATCGTGAAATTTGGAATGGTAGTTAGTTATAAGATATCAATGATCTCTAAGGACATTTTCTAAAAAAATCGAAATTTAAAAGGGGTCAAAATGCGCAAAAAACGTTATAAAAAACGTTCTAAATTCCGATTTCTATCCAATCTCAGGAAGTACTGAACCGATTTCAAATATAATGGTGTAAAAATGGTGGTGACAGATCTTGCTCCAAGATAGGCTATATTTTATATCTGTTTCCACTACCCCAGAGGAGATGCAGGAGCAAAATGCGCGAAAAGAGTTCTAAAAACGTTCTAAATGCCGATTTGTTAGCAATATCTCAGGAAGAATGAATCTGTTTTCAAACGTAATGGTAGGAAATTGATACTGACAGCCTCTGCTCTAACATACACGCTATTTTATGTCAGTATCACTATCACCAAGACGTTGCAGGAGCAAAAAAGCGTTCTAAATTTCGATTTTGTGATCGGTATGGGCTAGAAACTTAAAATTAGGCAAGGTACATATTTATTAGATATAAATGATCTTTAAGAACAGTTTCGAAAATATTGGACATTTAAAAAGGGGTGTAATTCGCGAAAAGCGTCCTAAAAACGTTCTAAATTGCGATTTCTACTCAATCTAAGGAAATACCAAAGCTATTTCAAAAGTAATGGTTGCAAATGAATGGTGACAGTCCCTGCTAACATAGGTTATATTTTATGTTGCTGTCACTACCATCTGAGGGTTGCAAAAGCAAAACATGTTCTAATTTGCATTTTTTTTGCACAACTGAAGGGTCTAACACTTTGAAGTATGGCATGGTATTTACTTACAAGATGCAACTGCTTTCTAAGAACAGTCGAAAGAAAATTCCAAATTTACAAAAATGAAGTGAATGAAAAGCGTTATAAATTACAATTTTTAAGCAAACTTATAAATTACCAAACCGATTAAAAAAATAATGATGACAAATTTTGGTGATAGAACCTGCTCAAACATAAGCTATATTTTATGTCTGTTCCACTACCACCAGAGGGTTGCAGGAGCTAAAAACATTCTAAATGGCGATTACTGCGATACTGAAAAGGCTAGAAACTTTAAATATGACATGGTAGTTACTTATAAAATATAAATGTCCTCGAAGGAACGTCGAAAATAAATTCTAATTAAAAAGGGGTGAAGCGAAGAGGACGTGGGAAAAGCATTCTAAAGTCCTAAATTATGATTTCTATGCAATTTCAGGGAATATAAACCGATTATAAAAATAATAGTTGCGAATCAATGGTAACAGTCTCTGATCCTATACAGGCTATATTTTATGCCGGTGATTCTACCACCTGGGGTTCACAGGAACAACAAACGTTCTAAAAAAGGGCTTTAAAAGCTTTTTAAATTACGTTTCTGTGGAATATTAGGAAATAACAAACCGATTTCAAAATTAATGTTGGCAAATTAATGGTGACAGTTCCTGTTTCAACATAGCCCTTTATGTTCAGAGAGGTGGTAGGACTTGGAATTTGACATGATAATTAATTTTAAGATGTAAGAAGATGGTTTATAAAAATTCAAAACTTCAAACGAATACTGAAATGAGCGTATTAATTGAGCATAAAAGTTTCAAAATATTTTCTAAATCATCATTTATTTCGTTTTATTAATTTAAGTCTCATTTTTGCCTAATGCAGTGTAATAATGATGTTTAATCAAACTATATTTTAAATAGTAATTTTTGAATTATTCCTAAAAGTAATAAGTACCTTTTAATAAAAAAACCTTTTAATAAAATAAAATATTACCTTTTAATAAAATAAATATTTAGTTTACCTTTTAATAAAAATTAGACATATAAATATCACTTGGCATATTTCAAATATTACGCGAGCAAAGCCGCGGGGTTTGCTAGTATGCTATACACAGAAAAAATAAAATGCATCAAGCCCTTTATTGGTAAAAAAAAAAAAAAAAGGGCATCGAATCCCCAGCTTTTCAATCATGCAGTTTCATCAAATTTTGTACATTTAGAAACAAGATATATCACTATCAATCAAAGCAGTTTGGAGTTCCAAACCGCAATTTTCTACACATATTAATCATATAGTACTTCATTACTAATTTTTAGAGACATACATTAATAATTCGAAAGGAATCAACATCAGCACTTTAAAACCTATTTGACTATCTCGATACACTCAGTCATAATTATCTTGAGACTTTCATCTATCATCTATAAAGTTTAATAATTTCGTAAGATATTTACGATATCCTTTCTTCGTTTTTATCATATATGCTAAACTTTTGGACATGAGTGTATATATATATATATATATATATATATAACCAATAATTAAACATAACCTACCACCATCAAAAACCGTAATATTATGAATTAAAGCTGTAAGTATATAAAAAAAAAAATATATATATATATATATATATATATATATTAATTAGTCGGCATTTTGTTGGCAATAGTACTCGGAAATTTTTCTTCTTGGAGTCTGAAATTTATGAGTCTACACCCCCCCTACGCGACCAGGGTGGTTTACGCCCCTGCATGAGCAACATGTGGCCTGGCATTGTCAAGACAAAATGACATCATCACTAAGCAATTCCTGTCTCTTGTTTTGAAAGGCACATTGCAGCTTTTTCCAATGTTTCACCATAGGCAGCAGCATTGACTGTTTTGTTTATGAATGTGAAATCCACCAATATGACACCTTTCTGACATACAACATACTTCTTACTACTTACCTGTTTGAACTTTCACCGCATTGGCAAGGTGATTTGTTTCCATGCATTCAAAAAGTAAATTTTGGAATAAATTTCACAATTGGCAGTGCTTTAATCTTAATCATCTTTAGTGCAAGATATATACAAGTCAACATTTCACCATACAAACTTTTTTGTTATGATGCATTCCTCATCCATTGAGGACGTAATACTGCATAGACAAATTAGCACTGTATGTCAGGTGCAGAAATTATTACATTCCGGAGCTTCCTGAATAACCGTAGTAGAGTTTTTTTTTAAGAATATTTACAAGCTTTTTGAGGATAGGAATTTTTTTTTATTTAGATTTTATAAAAGTGTATTTAAATAAACTTTTAAAAAATATATTTTATATTGTTATTCTAATCTATTTATATAAAATGTAAGTGTAGGTAACCATTCCAGAACGAACCGTGCCATCTATATATTTAGAACACAAGGCTGTTTTTTTAGTCATCTGCCCTGCTGAACCGATTTTGCTATTTTTTTTTTTTTTTTTTTTAATGAAAGGTGTTAATTTGTAGATAGATGTGCCTGCACTAGCTATTTTCTTAAATATTTCTATTTTTATTTTAAAAGTTTTTTATGAAATTTCTTCAAAAATGGTGGCAATCCGATTATTTTCATTGATTCAGATAAAAAATTAATAATGAAAAATATTCAAACATGTGGCTTTTTTGGGCATATTTTTCCATTTGCAAGTTATTTTCAATAAAAAAATTTATGCACATGTACTTTGTTTTTATATGCGAATAAAAATTCGTATTTATTGCGGCATCATGAGAATATTGTCTATTGAGTTTATTTTATTTTTATGCATATGACTTTATTTATGCCATTTTTTTTTTCATTGCAATTAAATAGAAAATATAATTTTATTTGAATAGACTGTAGTTAAGCATAAAAGTATGTATATAAAGTACGTTTGAAAAGTTTGCGCCGGTGATGTTATGCTTAGCTTGAAATGTAAATCTAATAAAACTAAAGAGAAAAATTGATATTATTGTGTCAACATCACATAATTTTCACTGATTTTTTATTTCTTAATTCTAAGGATTAGAATCGGAGCCTTTATTGATCGTTTAACTATTTCAGAAATTGAATATGAGTAAAAAAATATCTATCCTCATCATTTGTATTTGTAGAAATTATTTTTCATTTTTAAAATCTACTTTTCTACAATACAAACTTTTCAATAATAAAGTCTCCATGCAGTTTGTTTGTATGAAGTCTTATGAAAATGAAATGCAGATCAACATTCTGTCATTTTTGACGGGGGTTTAGTTGACTAGTTTTATTATAAGAATACAAAGTGTATGTATAACAATTAAAAAAGTGAATGTATAATAATAAAAACTGTAAATAAATTATAGTTGGCCAAGAAAAATAAAGCATCCCCATATATTTTGTGACTTTTGTTTACTTTCCAGTCGACCACTTGCCATGAAAAGAATCTGTTGTCAAAAAGTGTGACTTATCACCAATAAAGGATAAGAATCACATCAAAATATATACATTAGGAGTTTCCTTGTATGTTTTAAGAGCAAATTTGTTGAATATTTGTAAATTTTACATTTAAAATTGCTAATTGTTATTAAAAATGTCATAAAAATGTGACATAAACATTCAAATAATAATTTAAATTTATATTTTTTATTTAAAAAAATAGTATAAAATGAACCAAAAAATTGCTATTTTCTTAACTGTTTAAATTCAAAATTATTAAATATAAATACATTTTATGAATTCCAGAATAAATGTAATGATGTTATACAGGAACTAAACTATTTTTATGACAGTAACTTGAATATTTTAAAAGTTATATCATCTCTATAATAATAGCCTAAGTCAGGTGACTGTCATCAACAGTTCCGGGCTGACCACTTCGCTTTTTATATGCCAGACGGCCATTTTGGTACTTGGTCCAAGTGATTAATCACCAAATATTGTTCCATCTGTTGAAAATACAAAAGTAGTCTGACACAGGTAGCAGAGCTGCTTTAGCAGCTGGAAATGCAAAGGCTAAAAGAATCCCTAAACCTCGTTAAAACAATTTTAATAAAGATTCAATTACTATTTAACTTTAAATGAAATCTAAACAGCTGAAATAGAAAAGCATTTGTGGTGGTTAAAGAAATAAACAAACTAAATTTAAAAGACAATACTAACGTTTATTATTCAATTAAAACATGCTTAAAAATAGAATGATAAAACAATTATATATATATTCTAATATCTTACTCTTATAAATGAAACAAACATTATACTCTTGAAACATAACTTCATGACACTATCACATGACTATACTAGTGAACCAGAGTCCTTCATGATCAATCTTACATGCATTATGCTGAACTGCTTAAATACAACTACTTGAAAGACGAAAACTATTTTCACGAACCACCTTGATCTCCAGACAGTCGAAGGTCAACCGATGCAAAAAGACTAAAGCTCCGGCAAAAGTAAATCAACATCTCCAGGAAACGTCATTACCAACATGGATTACACTTTCACTTGTAAAGTTAATTTCCATCTTACATATCGTTGAGAAAAACAACCTTGCATCTTTCCAAAGCGAGAAATCACTCAAGTCACTATCGATGAAAAATAAAATAAGTGCCATTCCATTACATAAACGTTCCATTACATAAAAGGTAAGCCTTCAGTTGACAGTAAAAGCAGACAACTTATCCAGCATTAAAACTTGCATGAAGATTCATGACTAATGAAGAAAAACGGCATTTCATAAACTAAACTAAAAGAAAGGAGACACTATACTATTTCTGAACACGGACTGCACGCACGTTGAATGAAAGCATATTTATATCATCCAGACACATAGGAAAAACAACTGCGACGCAGCCCGGAAGTTACATCCTCCGATCTCTGAAACGCTAATGGAAGAAAGGACGAAACGTCATATGCAAAACAAATGACCGGATGACTAACGCCATCTCGTGTTCATTCATAACAACTCCTCAGTTGGTTCAGAAGATTTCGGATGTATTACGTCACGGACAAAAACATGTGCTAAAGGCCGGCTCTCACGATAGTCAAGTGAAACGAAAATAAAAGTACCGTATATACTCGCGTATAAGTCGAGGAATTTCTGACAATTTTTGGCAAGCAAATTTGGGGGGTCGACTTATACACGAGTCAATTAAAAAATAAAAAATAAAACTTCGAATATTGCAAAATTCTGACTGTTTATGTGTATGAATTATAAAATATTACAGAAAATATACAAATAATAATAATTTATCATTAAAAAATTTCTCAATGATTTATTTTTATTTCCTTATTACTTTTTCGCATAGGCAAGTGAAATATTTGGTTTGATTTTGTGCAAAATTGAAGTAAAAAGTTAGGGGGTCAACTTATATGCGGGCTTTTGATTTTTTGCAGAATTTGCATTCGAAAGTTAGGGGGTCAACCTATACGCGAGTATATACGGTATATGGATTAAAGAAAAAAACTTAAAGCCTAGAATTGAAGCTTCGAAATAATATAAAAATAAAGGTAAAAGTGAACTGTTATGATAGGGATATGTACAGGGATGAGAAAGGGTCTGTTCGCCTAACACAATCGCCATCATTTCATCTATGTTATAATAGTTCAAGTCATGTGACTGTCATAAACAATTACGCTTTTCATATGCGCAGCCAATTTCACTCACAATTATTTCTTCGAATAAAACTAACATAAAAGTTGCAGTTTGTAAGAAATATAAATGTCAAGTCAAGTCAATGTGGGTGCTTAAGGAGTACTTACAGTGAGTCGCGACCCCTGTTAAACCTCCATCGAAAGTTGAAAGAAAAATATTGAAATTTTATATTAAAGAAGAAATTTTCATCGAAATTGACGTTTCTAAGGCATACAGATACCATTATTTTCAAAAAGCCAATTTTTTGTTTTAATTTCAATTAGTTGCGTGAATAATAAACTAAATCTATCACCAAACAATTTAATTGCTACTTGTTTACATTACCTTCAACCAGGGTTATCACCATTGTGCCAAATCATGATAAAATGTTTATTTGTTGAGAAAATAAAATATTAAAATCGTCAAATTGTGAGAGTTGATTTTTTTTTCTTTCGGTGACACTCTCAGTGATGTTACTAAATGATTGGGTGTTTTCTATAATTCTTTGTGTTTATTTATTTTTAGCTTAATCTTATGACATTTTGTTCATAATAGTTTCAAGTTATTGTACTACATGGCAGCACCAAAATTTAATTTGCATTCTGTCTGTTGCTTCGATTAGAGTAATAATTTTAATTTTTAACACGTTGTAGTGTTTAATGCTGGTTATTTGCGATATTGTAAACTAATAGTTTTGGTATTTTTTACTTTAGTTAAGCAATATAAAAATTTTAAAAGTGTTAATAGGTATTTTAAGAACTTATTATGTAATTATTTTCTATTTATATTATTATAATTGCATTTATCACAGTATTTCAAAATAGATTAACTGTATCCATTAGGTTTTAAAATCTGTGTTAACTGTAAAAATAACCTTAAACTTATTGAGCTTTTGGATACCATATGCAGGAGTGTATTTGGATAAAAAAAACTGGGATTTTATTAGGTATGTTGTGTAATATTACTATTTTTCTTTGCTATAAATTAAATATTTAAAAGGTTGTATTGCTTTTTCCATTTCATAGCATTTAATATTATTCTGTTTTCATCTTGAAACTATTCTCTTGGTTATTTTAGTCGTTAGAGTACAGGAGAAAAAAAAAATTCAGCTTTTAGCTTTTTTTCTCACAGAAAACTACTAATTTGCTTATATAATTGAATTCTGTACCCTTGATAACGTAATTCAATATATAAGCTTTTCAGTTATTTTTATCGAAATCCATATTCTTCTTTTTTTCTTCCATATTAATTCTTGTTATATAGTACAAGGGAATTTATTTTATACATAGCAGCTTGTATATTATGTTTTTGGTATCCTTTCAGTGTGTTTGGGGAAACTCTATTGTTGTCAATTAGATATAGATATAGATTTATTTTCATTTTATTCATTAACATGTTATCCAGAATCTTCAGATAACTCTGGTTTTGTTTCTTAAAACTATGTATGTGGAAATAAATCAGGCGCTAGCATTTTTTTCTCTGTTTTTCAAAGCATACATATCATTAATTTTAACACAATTATTCTAATTGGCAAGTAAATCACACCAATTGTTCAAAAAATCAGTTGTAATTTTCCAACTGAGTGAAAAAATGCCCAGACCAGGATTTGAATTGGGGATCTTTGGTTTAAGCTGCTATGTTCTGCTAACTGAGCTAGCCTGGAGAAATCTGGAAGACACAATTCTCTCAGACAACCTTATTGATAATGACAGTTGGTCTGTTATCTAAAGTAGCTCAACCAAATAAATCACATGTAATGGAACCCCAGGTAATAGACCATATGTCATTATCAATAAGATTGTCTGAGTGAATTGTGTCTGCCAGATTTGTCCAGGATAGTATAATTGGCAGAGCATTGGCAGCTTAAGCTAAAGATCCCTGGTTGAAATCCTGGCCTGGACACTTTTTCACTCAGTTAGAAAATTACAACTCACATGATTTATTTATCAATTAAAATAATTGTGTTAAAATTAATGAAGTGTAATTATGTATCCAGCATTTATTTGGAGTTCTATTACCTGCAATTTATTCTGTTGAGTTGTTTCAGATAACAGACCAGATGTCATTATCAATAAAGTTGTTTGAGAGAATTGTCTGTCAGATTTCTCCAGGATAGCTCAGTTGGCAGAGCATTGATGACTTAAGCCTGGCCTGACACTTTTTCACTCAGTTAAAAAATTATAATTCACATATATTATGTACTTGTTTTATTAGTTCCTGTAACTGATAATTCAGTGTAGATCAACAACTATTCTAAAAACAATTACAAAAGATGGAAACAAATATTGCAGGGGTCGATCCAGACAAAATTTGGGGCCTATTTAGACCCCTTCACAAAAATTTAATAAAATGGGCCCCTTCACAAAAATAAATTTAGTAAAATGGGCCTCTTCCACAAAAATGAACTTAATAAAACAGACGCCTTCACATTCCTTTTAATAAAATAGGCCTCCTACATAACGTTCTTTTTCATAAAAACTGTTTTAAAATGTGCAATTTGTAAATAAAACCAGGTCATGAAAAACAAAAACATTAGCAAGGGGATTTAAAGAATGTTTTTGTTCATAAATTCTTGGTTCGAATTTGAGTAACTGGATTTCAACTTTCATTACAAAATGTTATTTTTCACAAAAATATAATAAAATTCACAAAAATAACTTCGACTTTTCACAAAATGGTCTCCAAGATTAAAAACCTGCATCGACCCCTGTATTGATACGATACAGGGTACATTAGGGAATTTAAAGCCAGACTAGAGAAAGGGGTGTGTTACGTATACAACTTACTTTTACAGAATATTTTGCCTTATTGATGTGAACTTTTGAAGATGAAAAATTGTGTACAGAAATACTAGTATCCATAACATGTTCTTCTGGCTATGCCACTGCATCAATCTATTTTTTACCGCAAATGTAAATTTTGCCAATCAGTATTAACCCCTATTAGTTTTTTGATGAGCTTTAAAAAAAGTTTCATGTAGCGCTGCTTATGTGATCATAATTTTCTTGTTCAATAGCTGTAAATAAATTTTAGAGCAATCCGGAATGTAATTTTGATGTCATCAAACCATGTTACTTTTTTAATAGATATTCGCCTGCTTCCGGTTTTCACATTTCATCACCAATGTTTATCCATTTGTACATAAAAATAACTTTTTTAATCCAAGAGAAAAACAGAAGAAAAGCCATTAACTTAGCTTTCATTTCAAAAAGTAAACCAGCTTGTCTCTAAAATGAATAAAATGAAATATGTACTGTCAGCCTAAAAAAGAAAAACGGAGAACTCTCTATAGTTTTTAAATCTCCAAATTCATGAATTAATTCACATATTTTTAGAATAATTAAAAAAATATTTTTTTTAAATAAATTTCTCAAAAAAAAAAAAAAGATGATTTGTAACCTATGAATTTTCTAAGAGAAATAAATTTCTAGAAGCTTGAAATACAAATCCAAAATTATAGTTCATTCTGTCAAGTACTTTTTTAGTTTTAAAAACTATCCACATTACAATGTGTTTTCAATGAATACAAATGCATTTAACTTAAGGAAATTCTAACTTTAAACCTTCATAATTCCTAAACCACTTGAGCAAATGACTTCCTGTTTGTATCGTATGATAAAAATTTCCAAAAAAGCCAAATATGATGTGAAAATTAGGTGTTAGAATTGGAAAATTCCAGAGTTTGATACAGTTTCATTATGAAGACGACCCCTGAAGCTTATTTTTATAACATAAATTGAAAAAAAAAAAACCACATTATTTCCAGTCTAATAGATATTTTTATTTTATTTTATTTTATTTTGTTTTATTTAGTTTTATAAAATTGTTATTTATTTCAATGACTATAAGGTCCTTCAAACTATATTGATGGTTTTTTTATGTATAACTCAAACCTACTTACTAAATTGAGCTATTTTGGATTTGCATAGTAGAAGCCTCTAAAAATCAATTTCTGTTTTTAAAAAAGTTCTAGATAAAAGTTAATTTTTTAATATAAATTTCATATTTCCTATGTGCATTTTTTAAGTGTAAAAAAATGGTTTGGATGATTAATTGCTAACACCATAGAAAAAAGACACGATAAATAATTATTACAGAAATATAAGTGAACATATTAAAAATTAATTTACATCAGGAGGTTACTTCTTCATAATTCCTAAACTACTTCTTGACTGAATGGCTTCTGTTTTGTATCCAAAGTTAAAATTTATTCTAGAATCAAAATATGGAATCAAATTTTGGTTTTTGCATTGAACATTGTAAAGTGTATTACTATTGTTTGATATGTCCTTTCGTTTTTAGGTGCATTCGTAATTATATAAATACATAGCACCTATACTTGCAATCTGGTCCATCCGTCTGCATGTCCGTCTGTCTGCATGTAACAGTGCAAAAACTACCCAGCTAAATGGTTTGAAATTTAACATATATCATCATTGCAAAACTTTGTCGAGTCATTCAAATTCTATGAAGATCGAATGAAAACTTAAAAAAAGATATTAATAAAAGTTTTCTTCATTCTATTAAATCTTGTCATGCATAATTAATTCAGTGATATCCCATGATAGGTAATGATTCTAGATTGCCATGGTGATGACATCCTGTTTAAGATGGAGTCCTATTATTTCCATATTACTGAATTTAATGCATATGATCATACAAAATTTTGTATTCATGCATTCATGCATAAGAGTGCAACAGCTATTGCACCAAGATCTAAATATTTATAAAACTAGTTACAGTATGAATGCTCCTCATTTGCCTCATTTGACATACAATTTCCAACTTGTTCAAAATAAAAACATATATGATTCCTAATTACATAGCTTTTTTGTTGACTGCACTTATACTTCTGTTAACTCATTAATAATTTTTATCCCCACTTTTATGCTTATGATTATTGATTTTTAAGATTCCATTTTGTGATGTGTCTTTTAATACTTTCAGGTTGTTTGTCAAATGGCTTACATGCATTGATGACTATGTTCACTGTTCCTGATTTTCCTCAAAGTAGAAGGATTACTTCTCTGTGTTACAGTGCAGATGGTAGGGAAATGCTTGTTAGCTACTCATCAGACTACATTTACTTATTTGATGTCAAGGTATGGTTTTCAAGTTAAATTTATCCTTTAATCTATAAAAGTATAAATCTGTCCATGAGTAAACCTCATGTCCAGAGCTGGGGTAATACATCATTTTACTCGCCATTAGTGAGTGAGTTTTCTGACAGGATGAGTAGTGAATTATTAGGTAGTCTTCAAAAACTGCAAACTATAGACATATGCCGAAAACTTTATTATTTTTTTTCTATTAGTTAGCTATATTTTGAAACTTTCCAAATTACTGCAATGTAAACATATGGCACTAAGTTCTATTCTGTATTAAACTTTCCTCTCTTATACATACGAGGCACGTTTTTTAAGTAAGTACCATTTTGGAATTCAAAAAAGACATGCAAAGATATCGCAATAATTTTATTTTTACATGAAAGCCTGTACCTTCATCTACTTTTCTACATAATTTCCGTGATTATTGAGGCACTTGTCATAACGTGGCACCAGTTTTTGAATACCCTCCTCATAAAATTCTGCCGCCTGACTTTTTAACCACTGTATCACAAATGTTTTGACTTCGTTATCGTCTTGAAGACGCTGACCACCCAGGTGTTTCTTCAAGTGCAGGAACAAATGGTAGTCGCTGGGCGCCAGATCAGGGCTGTATGGAGGATGATCTAGAGTTTCCCATTTAAAGGATTTGATGAGATCTTTGGTCCGATTAGCCACATGTGGACGGGCATTGTCATGCAGCAAAACGATACCCTTACTCAACTTGCCATGTCTTTTGTTCTGGATTGCACGACGCAGATTGTTCAATGTCTCACAATAAGACGCTGCATTGATTGTCTCATTACGAGGCAGAAACTCCACTAGCAATACTCCTTTTTTGTCCCAAAAAACTGTGCACATGATTTTCTGGGCAGAAATTGTTTGCTTAAACTTCACTTTTTTGGGTGATGATGAATGTCGCCATTCCATAAATTGTTGTTTCGATTCTGGTGTGACGTAGGCCACCCATGTTTCGTCACCAGTAACAATTTGGTCTAAAAAATCTTCACCTTCATTGTGGTACCGCTCAAGGAAAGTCAATGCACTGCCTAAACGTTGGGTTTTGTGCAAATCCATCAACATTTTTGGAACCCAACGTGAACACAATTTCCGGTAATTCAAGTTCTCGGTCACAATGCGATACAAAACACTACGAGAATATTGAGGAAAGCAGTCGCACAATGATGAAATTGTAAAGCGTCTGTTTTCTCTCACCTTTTCGTCCACTTTCTGCACCAAATCTTCATTAACGACCGAAGGACGCCCACTCCGTTCTTCATCATGCACATTTGTGCGGCCATCTTTAAATGCTCTCACCCATTTCCTTACCATTCCATCACTCATAATGTTTTGTCCGTAAACTTCAAAGATCTCACGATGAATATCGATCGGTTTTACGCCTTTAGCACTAAGAAATCGTATAACAGCCCGTACTTCACAATCAGCGGGACTCACGATTGTCGGAGGCATCTTAAACACTCAGTAAACAACGTATACAATGAAGAATCAGACTGTAATGGCATCAGTGCGTAGACAAGACATGTAGGTAACCAGCACGCATGCGCGGAACGCCGACCGTAGCACTGCGGCGGCGGAATCGCAAAACAGTACTTACTTAAAAAACATGCCTCGTATTTCTTATTTTTATAGAAAAAAAATGAAAATGCATTGTAGTAATAGTAAGCAACTATTTTTGCAGTTGCGTAAATTTTGTCATAACAATTTTCAACTGTATGTTGCATTTTGCTGATTGGTAAGATTTTCTAGAAATTCTCCATGCCTGCTGATGTCATTTTAACATTGCCAACACCTGCCAATTTTTTTTTTTTTTTTTTTTTTACTGAAAATTTTAAACTTCTAGACATTTCACAATTTCAAATTTTACACCATTGAATAAGTTAAAAAAAAAAAAAAAATTCCAACGTAATTTGTTTGAAAACTGTATCACAATTTGCTAACTTTTTTTGTTTTTAAAAATAATTTTCTAGTATGATTTCTTTTTTTTAAATCTTTTATCTCTATAGTGTGTAGATGATTACTAAAGATTCGCCCTTTTGCTCTTAAAACAATATAAATAGTTCAGCATTTGTTTCTGGCTAATATTCATGAATGAAATTAAAACTTCATCAGTAAATAAATTAAATAATATAAATAAAATACTAATTTAACTGACATGTAATCAAATTATGCAGTTTAATCAGTGAAATTATCTTAATAGAAACGGCTGCAATATACAATGAAACCTTGGCCAATTTCTCTGGCTGTAAACTTTACTTGAATATATGATTGACATTTTTCATCTGAAAATGCTTTTTGGTGTTGTTAGTGGGTAATAAATAAATATATATTAAATGTTAAAAAAAAACTATAAAAAAAAAGAGGGGGGCTCACTTACATTCTGTAAACTGCGAAGGCTAGGTTGGATCACTTACTTATAACTTTTCACGAAAGTAAAACACCTAAATACTTGTAACAAGAGAAGAAAGAACCATAAAAGAAATTAAGAACTTGGGATATTCTATGCTAGTATATACCAGGTGTCCCAAAAATGACTGATGGATTTTAAAATTCCATAACTTGCAAACGGTGACAGATATTAAAAAAATTCTTGCAGGAGTGTTATGTAAGATGTCAGGAGTTTTTATGCTGTGATTCTCAGTTTTAGTTACAAATAGCATCGATAGATGGCGCTGCAGGTAATAATGGCTAAATCCAGGCTAGATTTTTCGGCCTCTCTCTTCTTCCATGCGAAAAAAAAGAGATTAAAATGTATTGAATGGATCCCGAATTACCATAAATAGGGTCTGGACTGAGCGCCTATTGCTCTCAGCACCACCTATTGTTTGAAAATTGAACTAAAATGAAGAATCACAGTACAAAAACTCCTGAAATCATACATAACCCTCCGGCAAGAATTTTTTAAATATCTGTCACTGTTTGGAAGTTATTGAATTTTAAAATCCATCGGTCATTTTTGGGACACCCGGTATATACAGTAAAAACTCTTATTATCCGGCATTCATGTAATGGGAAAGCTCAACTAACCGGAAAAATTCAGAGAGCTCCTTTATTTTTTTTCTTCTCATAAACAGTTGAAAACTTTATACTACTATTTTAGGAAGTTTACTGTCAGCATTCTCCAATTATCTCAGCAACTGATTCGGCGCAAAACAAATCTATGTGTATGTTCATCACAGTAAATGTTATAAAATAAAAATATAGTGTAAAGAACTGTCTACAGCTCAGTAGCACAAAATAGCTGCATTTTATGTCATAGTCTGTATAGTCTGCCTCATTGGCGGTTTTTATTCCCGAAAAAGAGAAGGAGGGGACTCTTGTTCAAACTGAATGGGATGGGGTAGGGAATAAACAGTAAAAAACTACATCTTTTTGGAAAACTGAACAGCCAAGTGCGGAAGCAGGAGCATGGAGGAAAATTATGTTTTCTAAGAATTGGGATGAGTCATTTCAGATGTCAAAGTTTTTTTATCTTCATATGCATAGTAGTTCTGCCCCCCCCCCCCCCATCTTGCCCTGGAGTTCCTAGAACTTTTCACCTGCATTGCCCATTTGGGCCTACATTATTTATCCTAAATTATTTTTTTAATTGTTTTATTTACTCAAGAATAAGAAAATATTATTTTTAAAGAATTATTTAATAAAGATCTTTGTACCTTATTATATTTAAATATTGTATTTACTTAAGACTATTTTATATTCAATGTGTTTGGATCATCTACGCTTAACTGGAAATTTTAAAAAGAGATGCTCCAAGGGAAATTTCTTTCTTTTGTTTTTGTTTTATTGTTGAATTTTTATTTGTTGAAACCTTTTCTCCTCAGCCGGCTGCCGATGACTGAGATTGTATCAAAATTTTGCATTGTTGAATTAGCGGGAAAAAATATTTTTCAACAACTTAAACAGTAAAGTGAAATAATAATAATATTATTCTAGATTTAAAAAAAAAAAAAAAGAACGAAAGGGTACCCTTCTCTTTTCCTTACTTATTATTTTTTTTAAAATCTGCTTTCTCCATTGCTAATTGTCTGTGTTCAAATTTTCAGCGAATTCAAATAACAATAAATTAGGCCACTTACCAAATTTCTATTAAAATACAATATGTTTTCGGAAAATTAGAACCTCCCCCCCCCCCCCCAAAAAAAAAAAAAGGTAATGAGTTGTAGTATGTTTTTATCGTGATCGGAGAAGTTGGACTTTATCTTAGCTATGCAGAAAGTATTCATTATTACTGTGTGATATTATAATTGAGGCAACACAAGTGAATCATACAGAAGTTAATTTTGCAAGCCTCCATGTGCTTTTTCTGCAAAAAAGAAATGTCTAATTATAAATAATATAATGTTATAAAAGATTAATAAATAAATTTAGAAATTACATCCTGACACAAAATATTGTTTACTTTTATTTTTAATTTGGCAAGAATAAATTTATCAAATGCACACTTAATGATGATAAAAGAGTTATTTGATCGACTTTCGACAGGAAAATAGGCCCAAAATCATTTTCCTGTTTCACTGTTACATCGATGCACCCTCCCCCTTCTTCTTTCATGACAGATTTTGTAGCGCTCAAGTATCTGGGAATTGGCGTTTCCCGAGTATGCCGATTAGTTGAGCTTTTACTGTATGAAAGAATTGGGACATAAGCTGACAAATGTATAGATGAAAAAATGTGTAAATGCGAAACGTTTAAATGTATTGTAAATTGTATTATAGAGTAAATTGTATATGTAATTTCATTGAACCAACTGTTGTTCCCTTTATCTTATTTAATTGAATTTATTTAACATCTATTTCACAAAACCTATTTGTCATTATTTTGATAGCCATGAAGGGTGATCCTAAATATTACGTGGAATTCCTAGATATGTATCAATTTATTGTACAACTATGTATTGCAAAAGTGTTGTTTCTTATCGTGATCTTCAAACTACGATGATTACTTTATTTTTTATATTTGATTGTAGGATGATATGGGGAAAAAGCCAAAGGTTTTATCATCTAATGATGTAAGTTAAATTTTGATTTAAATACTAATTATAAGTTTGAACAATTTGGTAGTTTATCTCATTCATTTTTGTTTTTTAACAACTTAGAGCTCTACTCGCACTCGACCTTTGATGAAGAGATTGAGAGTTCGTGGAGACTGGTCTGACACTGGCCCCAATTCAAGGCCTGAAACAGAAGCTGGAGGTATTTTTATTTTATTTATTTATTTTCTCTTTTTTTTTTTTTTGTATTAAATTTTAGGAATATTCTTTTTTTTTTTTGTTATAAAGCTAAAGAAAAAAGAAAAAGAATTATTATAGTAAATGAGATTATTTGATACTTCCTTATGGTGGCTCGAAAATCACGGTTAGGGCCACCTGTCATAATTTCACAAAAATCATTATCAAGCTCATGAAGCATGAATGTGTAATAGAGAAATTAAAATAACATAACAATAAACAATATAATAATTTATGTTTATAGGAATACTAGCAGAGTTTTGCCTGCTTTACTATTTTTTTTTTTTACCAAATTGACCTGAAGTTCGAGGCCTGACTCTTGAGAGGGTCTGCAGACTATTTTTCAACTGTTAAAATTAAAAAATATATATAAAAATGTTTGCTAGAATTTATTTGTCATGTGCCGTAATAATACGATCCACGCTACATGCGAATGGCGAAGCTCTAAGGGAAAATCCACGTGACCCCGCTACAGACACGAGATTCTTCCACGGATCGACGATTTTCCGATATTTTGCCGATTTCCCGGAGGATTGATTTCTTAAGAAAATTTAAAAATCGGTCATCAGTCTGAAAATTCGTACGTAAATATCACGAATTTCGACAAATGTTCTCCGAAAAACAATTTTTTCAATCTTTTGCAGTGAAAGTAGTCAGTTTCATCAAAGGACCGCGAAGAAAAAACACGAATTTTGTTAAAAGATCGCGAACAAGAAACGAAGTTCTGTCATAAGATCAGGAAAAAAAGACCAATTTCTTCAAAGGGCTGCGGGGAAAATAGTAACTTTCGTCAAAGGGCTGCGGAAAAATAGTAACTTTCGTCAAAGGATGGCGGAAAAACACGACTTTCGTTAATGATCGCGGGAAAAACACGAATTTAGACAAAGGGCTGCAGAAAAATAGCAACTTTCGTCAAAAGATCGTGGAAGAAATGCGAATTTCGTCAAAGGGACGCCGAAAAACACAAATTTCGTCAAAGGATCACGGAAAGAACGCGAATTTTGGCAAAGGATCGCGGAAAAATGATAATTTCGACAAAAGGTCATGGAAAATAGGCGAATTCTTCGAATGATCGTGGAAAAAATGCAAATTTCATCAAAAGATTGCGAAAAAAATGCAAATTCTTTCATAAGATCGCGAAAGAAAGACCAATTTCGTCAAAGGGCTGCGGGAAAATAGCAACTTTTATCAAAGGATTACAGGAAAACAGACGAATGATCGCGGAAAAAACTCGAATTTCGTCAAAGGGCTGAGGAAAAAGAGCAAATTTTGTCAAAAAATCACGGAAAAACGCGAATTTCTCCAAGAGGGCACGGGAAAAAACGCTAATTTCGTTAAAGGAGGGCGGAAAACATGAATTTTGTCAAAGGATCGCGGAAGAAACGCGAACATTGACAATTGATCGTGGAATAACGCAAATTTTGAGAAGAGATCGCGGAAAAAACACAAATTTTGTCAAAGGATCGCGGAAGAAACGCGGATTCTGTCAAAGAATTGTGAAAAAAACGTGAATTTTGCAAAAGATTGCAAAAATAATCTAAAAAAAAAAATAAGTAGTAGAATCTATCCTAACTAATTGAAATTTATCATACAAAGTATCATAAAAAGCTATTTCTGGCTTTTTTGACCAAAAACTAAAATTTCACTTTTTTCAAAAACTAGACGTGATAGAAGAAAACAGATACAAGATTTGAAATCAGCTCAAAAAACTGGTTTAGAAACATTAGCGTACTCGTGCTGCAGAAATATTTTAATGTCAAGAAACATTATTAGAAAAACATGAAAAATATGCAAATTAGATACAATATTTCACAGTCACATGTCAGTATAATCTCAGAAACAACATTTTTGTGAAGTAAATTAGGTAGTAATCATAACATAAAACAAAAAACCCTGTCTGATATTGTTTATACCTTAAATTTGCAAATAATTGTATAAAATTTACTAAATTTGCATAAATTGAAATATGCAAATATCTCTCAAACTTGACGTGCTGGAGTAAATCTAAAACTAGATTTGGAATCAGCACAAAACACCACATAAATAACAATTAATTTCTGTTTTAGGACAGAGCAAAAGTTAAAATTTGTTGACTAGTGTAATTAATGTATTTCCAAACTTAAAGTCACGTTTGTCAGATACAACTTTTCATGTGAACATTCGCATAAAATTTAAGTTCTAATCTCAGTACCCACGAAAATTTACCATTCAGAAATTTGCCCTTAGTTGCCATAGTATTGGCCATTTAGTATTGGTCAAATATTTAGGTTCCCTTAGAAAGATCCCCCCATGAAGGGCACTCTCCCTAGGGCCTATATCCCTCGAGTTGATAATCGGCCGTCAAAAATCAACCCAACCCAAATATTTAGTTTTTTCAAAGAAAATGATCGTTTTGTTTTAAATATGACATCATTTTTACTCACTGAATCATTTTGCCTAGCGTCTCAAATTCCGTATCAGCGTAATGTAAAACTATTGAAATATCTTCTTCAATCTTTTGATTTGTGAAGAAGAATGCGTGGTTTTTTTTTTTAATGGCAGACGTCATTTTCTGTTCAAAAATTAGAAAAAAGTTACTTTTATTTGTAATGTGAAAATGGCATCAATAAGGATATAATCAATAAAAATAAATAAACCATGATATTTTTCTCTTTACTTTTGATAGAAATGGACTTCAGTTGCCACAATTACAAAATTAGTACTAAAAACTATAAAAAAATTAATATCTGAAAAATAAATTGAGATAGAGCTTTCAAACAAATTGCATTTAAAAGTACATTTTTTTCCCTATACGACAGTGTAAAAATTGAAACTGTGCGATGTTTAGAAGTTTAAAAATTTGCAGTAGCAAAAATTGGCAAACCGAAATTTCATTTCAAATTTCAAAGTGTTGCCTTTCACAGAATGACGTATGCGTTACACACAGATATGTTTGTCCTTTATAATATAGATATTTTGTGTAAAATAATATAAATTGTATAATGAATTTTTTCATTGATTTGTTTTTTATCTTTTTCTAAGAGAAATTTATTTATAATGCAGAATCTTAGTACTTAGTTTATAAATACATTTTTTGTTCTTATGAAAAATAATCAAATTATTTTAATATTTAAGCTAGTATTATAGTTTAAATGCAATAATATATTTGTTAGGTAACAGAGACAATTCGCCGAATAATTTGGTTCGAAGAATGACAGACATTCTCACCCGTATGCTCTTCAGTTCTACCCGAGGTAGACAATCGTTAGCAACCCAGTCATCATCTGGCTCGTCACCGCCTACATCAAACCATTCAGAAGATGGTGATATGGAAGCTGGGTCTGATTCAAACAATGATGAAGCAGGTAAAATTTTTCTCACTGTTAGATTCACCGGTACTTGCTTGTATGGGATACTGTTTAAAAGATCACCATGATTTTTGGTTTGTAAATATTTTTGTAAAATTTCTTTCTAAATGTTTATTTCTGTAATTAAAAGTTTCTTGCTGATACTCAATAAATTAATATCTGCCTTAATCTAAGGGGGGAAAAGTATTTCATTAAAATATATTTATCATTATAAATTTTCTTATCCTCTGAGTATCCAAATGTTTTGAATAAACATTTTTTATGAATTCATATTTTTTTCTTAATTTAATAAAATAATTAAAATAGATATATTTATTAAAATTGTTGTATTAGTATATTAATATTGTCTTTAGTAAACTATTTTGTGAGAACTGTTAGGCTGCTAGCAGATCCAGACCTCGATTTAGGAGGAGTGGGAGATGTTTATTAATGAACCTCTAAAGATTTTATACCTTTGAAGCATCTGGGACTTTTACTTTTCCCGATCACTAGTGGTTTAATTTTTTCATCGCCAGTCATGTTCACACATAACAAAACAGTAATTCTTTCCTTGCTATTCTTTCCTCCGAAGCTCTTGTCATCTTTAAAAGTTAAAGTTTTATTGGGTAAACATTTGAAAAATAATCCCATTTCATCTGCATTAAAGATGTCTTTTGCAGGATATTCTTCTAAAATTTTTTAAGCTTATTATTTCCGTTTTTCAAACATCTCTTCTGAAACATCTGCACTTTCTCCTGATATGGTTTTATACGTTTTATCGTGTCTCTTTTTAAATTTATCCAACCACTGGATGCTAGCTTTAAAATTTGATTGTCCTAATTCTTTAGAAAAATCCAAGGCTTTTTGTTGGATCATTGGGCTGGAGACTGGTGGATTTTTAACCATAATAATCCTCCCTTTTAAAACAGTATTATCAACGTCTTAATACATACACTCCTTAAATCTTTTCCTATCGCAATTCTTACTAGAAACTGCTTATTCTGCGATTGCACAACAATTTTTTTTTAATGGCCAAGACAGTGCTTGCTACAACACTGTACTTAATAGCCAAGTCTTTATTTTTCATCCTTTATCAACATCATCTAAAAGATTTAATTTATCTGAAAGATACAAAGACTTTTTTTTTGATATTTTGAACCAGTTAACACACACAACAGAGGCAAGAAATACGTGTAAAGTAGGAATTTAATAGACTCACACTATGGAATGTATAAACCCTTTGTGTAAATGATTTCTCCCAGAATTCGTAAACTTCCATTTGTTATTGCTTTGGGGGGAGGTTCTGCATTGTAACTGCCTGACTCTAACCGATATTTTTTCTTCAATGCATCTTGCATCACTGATCTTTTTGATCATTGAATGTAAAAAGGGTATTTTGATTCCCCCCCCCCCCCCCCCCTCCTCCCCTCAGTGTCAGTGCCAGAGTATTTGAGTGAGAGAGTGGTAATAGCAAATGTTTTTATTAGTCTGAAAAAAAATTGCTTTGTTTAGTTCCAAGAAGAATGAAAATGATTAAATAAATAAATAAATCATTTCATTTTCATACAATCCACTGAAATATATTCATACATCTATCGCAACAGCACTCTCTCTGTTTGAATGCTGTACATGCATAAAAGTGGAATAGACTTTGTTATATAGAATATATTTTTTGTAATATGGAGATTAATTTACATGTTAATAGGGCTTAAAGTCAATGTTCAGCGGAAAAGTTTGTTAAGTAGAAAACTTTGTTAAATAGGGACTTCATTAAAGGAAAGTTCCACTGTATTCCATAGTCATTGCAAATTATGTATTCATTTAATTTATTCAGGCCCGAAACTAAGGGGGGGGGGCAGAGGGGGCATGTGACCTGAGCGCCACATGAAGGATTATACCTTTGGAATGGATCAATTTTTTTTCTGATGGACTGATGGCTTCTATTATTATGAAACAGCCATTACAAATGAAGCGTTAGGTGAAGATGAAATAGCAGTCGTAAAAAGTTAGAACTCTGATTTTCTGGTCAAAATGGGAAGAAAAAAATGGCCATAATTTTTTTTGCAAAAAAATAATAATAATAATAATAATAAAAATTATGGCCATTTTTTTTCTTCCCATTCTAACCAGAAAATCAGAGTTCTAACTTTTTACAGCTGCTCTTTCATCTTCACCTAACGCTTCATTTATAATGGCTGTTTCATAATAATAGAAGCCATCAGTCCATCAGAAGAAAATAACTCTGTGAAAGTGGAAACTCAGTTAAACAGGACTCGGATAATCGGGACTCTAACTGTATATTTAATTTTAAAAATGATCTTTAGACTATTTTTGTTGGTGTTCAGAGGGGAGTCATGAACCCTGTGACCTCCCCCTTGAATCTGCCATTGTAGATTACGTAGTTCAGTATTACATATTTTATGATTACATATTTTAAATTTTAAAATAAGTCTGCTATTAGAAAATTAGTAAAATTCTCTTTGTAAATATACTTTGCAGAAGAAGGGGGGGGGGGGGGGCAAAATCCATGCTTGCTCCGAGTGTAAAAAAGGCTAGTTTTGGCCCTGAATTTATTAGCTTTTATAGTGTCATGCTTGAAAAAATTAGAGAACATACATATTTTAGATGTTCATGTCATTTTGTTTGTATAATATTTGGTACAGATGTCATATTCGCCCCATATTGGCGCAATTTCTTTCGGTTGCCAATTTGGCGAAAACATCAACAGCATAAACAACATAATCCGTGTTACCACATCAAGCAAAATAACGACACTTTGGCGCAAGTTAAGTACCTGTTGCCTATATGATATTGGCGACAGAAAAAAATCGCGCCAATATGGGGCGAATATGACATCTGTTCCTAATATTTCTACTTATATAAACAACTGGTAATGTTCAGACTTGCAAAACATTAAAAGCCATAAGGCATTATTTAATTGACTTGTGATATTCATTTCACTTCACTTTCTTTTAGAAATTAGATTTGTCATCATGCATTTTGGTGCAAGAGATGCATTGCAAGTGTAGTTTATAAAATTTATCCTAGGAACTAATCTAAACTTTGATTTCAGCAAGAAACAGTCAACCATCAGAAACAAACAACGAACCAAGTGCTTCACAAGTCTCTGAAGGAAATGAAAATTCAAACGAAAGCATTGCTGATAAAGATTTGACAACAGATCATGTAAATAGTGATCCTGCTGCCAACTGTGCCTTTGTGGTATGTCCACACTGTTCCCATACAGTAGAAACACCTCCATTATCTTGCCCACAGGACTTACCTAGTACATCTGGTGAACAAACAACCTGTGAAAGCTCAACTGTGATCAAAGACTCTTGTATTACAACTTCTGATATTTCAAAGTTAGCTGAATCAGCACCGCCATCTTCTAGTCAAGAAATAAACAATGAAAATACTGTGATAGAAAAGTATGTATCTTGTTTAATTTTCATTAATTTTTAAAATGTCAGTTATTTTGAGTAGTTAAGCAAATTTTTTTTAAGATCTTTGGAAAATGTTGTATTACAACAGATAACCAGATGTAACACTTTTTACTATTTTTAGGTTTTCACATAAGTTATTCATTCATAAGAGTAGCCCTATTTTAAATTTAATAAGTATAAATGTAAAAAAAAATAATAATAGCATGCCTTTGTTAAAATTCCTAAAAATGTAGATTTTTTTTTTTTTTTTAATGCACTAAAAAGTGGAATTGGGAATTATGGACAAATTTGGTGCTATTGTGGTAACCCTGCCATTAGTACTTTTCAACAAACACTCATTGTTGAATCTGATCCTGATTTCTCCATAGGAAATCAACTGTTGCCACCCTTAGGAATCGAATTTTAAAAATCAATGTCCAATTCATGTATTGTCCTCAGGAATACATATATATTCCAAATTTCAAAGCTCTATGTCAGTAGGAAGTAGGTACAAAATGAGACACAGGATTAACTGCCACATACAAACACACAGAATTGTAAGTTAAAAGAAAGCATGTAAAAAGCAAAACTTATGTCTGAATTCAAAGTATTGCCAACGGTGCAAAGAGATTTAAGCAAGCTTTTATTGTTAAATACTCAATCATAAATGATGTCATAGTAATAAATGTATAGACATATACTATCATTACTATGTGCATATATTAACAAAAATAGTGGTCAAAACAAAATAATAGTCAATGGAACAACATATCCTATTAATAGGAAGCCTAGGCCCAAATGGGTTTAAATGAACTCCAATTAACCGAACTTCCAATTATCCAAACCGCCTATTTCTCTCAAATTTTTTTTTTTTTTTTTTTTTTTTTTTTTTAATCCGAACAGCCTATTTCTACCAAATTTTTTTTAAATCGAACTCCCAATTATCGATTGGCTTGGAATAAAATTTTAAATAAAGAAAAAACTGATGGTGGATTAGAAAATGAGGAATGTAAAAGCAATAAAGGAGATGGGAAGAATCCTAAGGTATGAAGAAAATTAAAGAAAATGAAAACGAATGCTCTGAAAATAACCCAGGTGCATCACATAACGAAGCCTTTGAATGTTTGAAAACAGCTATGAAATGGCTGGAACGGCAGAAGAACGCTGATCCTATTCAACTAACATATTTAAAAAGAATTTGAGGTATGGCAGCATTGAAAAGAATGTCTTCGTTGAAGCAAGCAAGAATCAGAGACTTTTTTGCTTAAATCTCTGTAGTTCAGAAAATGATAAAAAGAGAAGAAAAAAATTAATGATAAAAATGTAAACAACAGCAATAAAAAATTATAAAGACAAAAAAAAAAACAACAATTTTTAAACATGCCAGCACTAACTGGTGCTGCCAGTCCCTAAGCTTAGATAACGTGTGAAGGTTTTAGTATAGTCAGAAACATCGCTTAAATTGTCTGTCCATTTATCCGAACTAGGGTTGTTCCCGACTTGTTCAGATAATCGGCGCTCTACTGTAAAACGTCGAAATAAAAATCACTTGATGATGTAAACACGTGTAACTTGCTTAAAGTCAAGTGAATGTGACATTTACGATCCAACCATTATTGGTATTTAATCTTATAGTTTGGTGATAGATTTTTGGTCGATGGGATAACTAAATAGTACCAAATATAATTACTGAGGTTTTTAGAGATTGGCAAAATTTCTTTAAATATTGTGTTGAAAATAAACTTCACTTATCTGAATGGGTAAAAATGCATTAAATCTATCATCTTCTGTAAGATTATCTAAATTTTTATGTACTAACTGATTTTTAGGGTTTCGTTCATTTGACGAAACTCTATTTGTCTCGCTCCTCTGTCTGTCTGCCTGTCTGTCGGTCACAGAGCCCGTTCTCAGAAACTATATATGTTGGAGGCTTGAAATTTTCCATACTTATAGCTGAACACCTCACATCAGACGACAAATCATAAAATTTTGAAAAAGTCTTATTTAACCCTCTGAGCTCTAACTTGTGTATTTTAAGCTTTTTGTTCTAACTGAGCCCTTAATTAAGTTGAAGACTTAAAATTTAGCATGCTTATAGCTGAACACCTCACATAAAACGACAAATCATAAAATTTTGAAAAAGTCTTATATTTAACCCTCTGGACTTTAATTTGTGCATTTTAAGCTTTTTTTTCTAACTGAGCCCCTGATTAAGTTGAAGACTTGGAATTTTGCATTCTTATAGCAGAACACTTGCGATCACACAAAAAATCATAAAGTTTTCAAAAAGTCTTATATTATTTACCAATCCAGGCTCTAACTTGTGTATTTTAACCAATTTTTCTAACCTCCCCCGCCCCCCCTCCCCCCATTGGACCCGGTGGGTACTTTTCTAACTTTTGCCGACACCCCTTTGACCACTCTTTCATATTATGCACTTAGCCTTACATACTTCAGTTCCACTTTTTACTGCCAGGAGGCGCCTACCTATCTCTAATGCTATGGGCCCGATCCCCTCGACTAATATATCTACGGATAGGTTGTAAAACGGAGTTTCGTTCGCATAGAGGTTTGTGTAGAATAGAGTGTGCCCCCTGGTTGCAAAATGTGGAACTAACAGATTTCGCAAAAGGATAAAGTGTTTTGAAAGGAATATTAAATGAAACCCTATGTGCGATCTGTGATCACACTTACCCACTTGTTTTTTTTTTTTCATGAATTTATTTACTAGTTAAATTTTCCACTGCTTCTTCAAAGGTATTCGTAAGCTTATAATTTGCATAGAGATTGGGAGTTTTTCTCATTATTTTGTTTGTTAGTCAGACTTCTTAACTTTTACTCATAAGAGCTTTACTCATATTGCCAGATTCCCAAGACCACCAGACTTCATTTCCAGAATGCATATAATATGATGCATTTTTACACTCTTTTATTTAACTTAGCTTGTTTTTTGTATGTAAAGATGAAATTTTGTAATTGATTTTTTACTGCTTTTCTGATAGGCTAGAATTATAAAAATTATGTACTACACAGTAGTGTTTCCAATAACAATGCAACATCTTAATATATTTAGAACTTAATTGTTAATTTTAAGGCCTTTTTCCATTAGCTGGTAGCAGGACATAAATTCCCAAATAATCTTAATAGTTACAATTGTTTGTAAGTTAAAACTAGTTGGATGTGCCAATCCCAAAACTTTCTTCTATCTGATGCATGTAAATACTTCAAAATTTGCCATTGCAATGCCAAAATTAAATGACAATCTGTGTTCATCATGAAGATTCTAAAGTATCTATTTATGTGAAAATGTAACATAACATGTAATTTGATTAAATTCCATACATTCGTTATTGAGATAAGCTATTGTGAAAATCATGAAAAATGCAGCCTAGCAGTGCCACTTGTTGGTTGATTTACACCAAAACATAATCAGCACCAAATTATATCCAAGTATAACTGAATCTGAAGTTTGGTGAAAATCTGTACGTTGGCTCTTGAGATATAGCAATTGCGGGAATCATGAATAATGCAACAGTATATAGCAAATATGTGCATTAGCTCTTGAAATATAGCAATTGCGGAAATCATGAATAATGCAACAGCACATAGCAGTGCCAGCTATTGGGCGATTTACACAAAAAGTAATCAGCACCAATATATATCAGGGACTAAATGAATCTGGATTTTTATGAAAATCCGTGCATTAGTTCTTTAGATTGAGCTACTGTAGAAATTATGAAAAATGAAGAATAACAGCACCACCTGTTGGGCGATTTACACCAAAAATTAATCAGCACCAAATTATATCAAGGACTAACTGAATCTGAAGTTTTATGAAAATCTGTGGATTAGTTCTGGAGATATAGCTCTTGCGGAAATCATGAAAAATGAAGCACAGCAGCGCCACCTGTTGGGCGATTTACACTAAAAACTAATCAGCACCAATTTATATCAAGGACTTACTGAATCTAAAGTTTTATTAAATTCCATGCATTAGTTCTTGATATAGAGCGCCCACAAAATTTGTGTCACATGCAGACTGACATTTTGTAAAAACATGTTTTTCAGTATCTCTGACTTCTAAAATGTATAAATCCGTCGAAAACCAGAATTAAAAAATTTTTACAAATCAAATACTTTCTTCTTGTAAAGGTAGAAGAAAATAAAAAAGGGAGTTTATTAGGCGCTAAACTACTCTCACCAAAATATCACCACTGCAACGAAATATTTTAAACACAAAAAGTAAAAAATATAAATTTTTTTTAATACCCTTTTGTTATTTAATAGTTTATTATTAATTAAATTATCATTATACATTGAGCAAACATTTTAGAAATCCTGAATAATAATTTAAATAATACATTTTTTTCTTTCTAGTTACCGTATTTTAAAAAAGAAACAGAACAAAAATTATAATTTTTTAGCTCACAGGATATCAAAGCCTGAGAGCTAATGTGCCCGCCCGCTCTGTATGTATGTATGTACGTACGTACGTATGTACGTAACGCGATAACTCTTGATAGAAACATCCGATTTGCTTCAAAATTTTTTCCTAGGTTCATTGTGATAAGGCGCTTCCCTGATTAGTTTTGGGAGTTCATTGGTTAAGGATAAAGGGGGAAAAACGGGGTTAGTCCAACCCCTTAATTCAGATAAATAGGTTTTTCATGCAGAATGATTCGATTTTCTCCGAATTTGGTATACCGGTTTATTATGTTAAGGAACTTCCCTGATTAGTTTTATAGGTTCATTGGTTAAGGATAAAGGGGGAAAAGGGGGGTTAGTCCACCCCCTTAATTCAGATAATTGGGTTTTTCATGCAGAATCATTCGATTTGCCCCGAATTTGGTATACCGGTTTATTATGTTAAGGAACTTCCCTGATTAGTTTTGGGAGTTCATTGGTTAAGGATAAAGGGGGAAAAACAGGGTTAGTCCATCCCCCCTTAATTCAAATAAATAGGTTTTTCATGCAGAATCATTCAATTTGCTCCGTATTTGGTATACCGGTTTATTATGTTAAGGAACTTCCCTGATTAGTTTTGGGGGTTCATTGGTTAAGGATAAAGGGGGAAAAGGGGGGTTAGTCCACCTCTTTTTATTCAGATAAATGGGTTTTTCATGCAGAATGATTCGATTTGCTCCGAATTTGGTATACCAGTTTATTAGGTTAAGGCGCTTCCCTGATTAGTTTTGGGAGTTCATTGGTTAAGGATAAAAGGGGAAAAACGGGGTTAGTCTAACCCCTTAATTCAGATAAGTGGGTTTTTCATGCAGAATGTTTCGATTTGCTTCGAATTTGGTATACCGGTTAATTAGGTTAAGGAACTTCCCTGATTAGTTTTGGGGGTTCATTGGTTAAGAATAAAGGGGGAAAAGGGGGCTAGTCCACCCCTTAATTCAGATAAATGGGTTTTTCATGCAGAATGATTCGGTTTGCTCCGAATTTGGTATACTGGTTTATTAGGTTAAGGAACTTCCCTGATTAGTTTTGGGGGTTCATTGGTTAAGGATAAAGGGGGGAAAAGGGAAGTTAGCCCACCCCTATTAGATAAATGGGTTTTTCATACAGAATGATTCGGTTTGCTCCGAAGTTGGTATACTGGTTTATTATGTTAAGGAACTTTCCTGATTAGTTTTGTGGGTCAATTGATTAAGGATAAAGGGGGAAGGGTGGCTAGTCCCCCCCCCCCCCCTTAATTTATATAAAAGGTTTTTCATGCAGAATTATTCGCTTTGCTCCAAATTTGGTATACCTGTTTATTATGTTAAGGAGCTTCCCTGATTCGTTTTGTGGATTCATTGGTTAAGGATAAAGGGGGGGGGGGCTAGTCTACCCTCTTAATTTAGATAAATGTTTCTTTTTGCAGGATTATTCGATTTGCTCCAAATTTGGTATACCGGTTTATTATGATAAGGAACTTCCCTGATTAGATTTGGAGGTTCACTGGTTAAGTATAAAGGGTGAAACGGGGGCTAATTCCCCTTCACTTATTTTTTTGAGGGGCATTATTCTTTAAAATAAGAGTATGATATACAATTAGTGTGAATAGCCTGTGAGCTCAATGCCATCAGTTTAGCTGGGCAATTTTCTTTTTTATTAAATAAATTTACTAGTGCTTTCTACCAAGTATAAATCAAAATGGTGAATTTTCAATAATCAGGTTCCACACCAAATTAATATATTGTAAGAGAAATGTGAATTGCGGTCAGTAAATTAGGCATGATTTTTAAGATACATTTACATTGAATATTGAATGCTTATAAAAATGGACTTGTTAACCTTTTATTTAAAATACACACACTGGACAAAAAAAATAAACCCATGCAATAAATATAAACTAATATCTTTAACTTGCCTTTTTTTTTTTTTTTTTTTTTGTTCAAATAACAACTGAAACGCATTGTGGCATTGAATGAATAAACCTATGGATGATGGTGCCTTTTTGTATGCACATATTAGCATCGATGATTTCTGTGGCACTGTGCTCCATATATCCATGTTATTGGTTTTTGCCAACAAAGTTACCTAAGAAATAGGAATGTATTATGGCATGGTGCTAATGTTTTTCAGAAACTGCCACTTTGTTGCAAATCAATTTTCCAGAACATGATGGGACACCTTACAGTGATCTCGATGATGAATATTTTCTTTTTTGATTGTGTGCCATATTTGAAAATATGTGCCGATAATAAGGTGCTGTTGATAAATAACATGCCAATGATAAATTACTTTTGTTGCAGTAAAAATAAATTAAGAATAAATAAAAGTAAACGTTCTTACTTAATGAGAAACAGATGACACAGAGGCTTATTCAAGGAAGACAAGTAGATATGATAAATCCAACTTTATTAATCACATGGAGAGGTGGAAAGGTATAGCAGAGAATTAAACTGGCCACCGTACATCGTAGAAAACATTCTATGTAGATTATTAAATTTTAAAGTAATTCCATGACAATAATGATGCAGACTGATGCTGGTTGAGTTTATTCTATAGAGAAAGGCTTGATAATAAAATGTCCAAATTCTGATGTGTAACCGGTGATTGAAGAAAAACTTTTATGGATCGCAAATTCCCTGTTGAAGAACATCGTAATCCTAGAACGGTGATTACCACTTTTTTTTTAATCAGGCACTAGGCCGGAATTCTAAAAGACAATTACATTGTCAAACTAGTCGGATATGCCAATCCCAAAACTTTCTTCTATCTCATACATGTTAATACTTCAAAATTCTCTAATACAGAGCCAATTAAATGGCAATCTATGCCCATCATGAGGATTCTAAAGGCATAAAATTCTGTGCATTAGTTCTTGAGATAGGACTATCGCTAAAATCGTGTAAATCATGCAAAATGCAACATATCAGCGCCACCGGATAGGTGGATTTACACCAAAATCTAATAATCAACAACTTAAGTTAACGTCTAACTGAATCTGAAGTTTGATGAAAATCCGTTCATTAGTTTTTAAGATGGAGCTATTGCAGAAATCATAAAAAATTCCACATAGCAGCGCCACCAGTTGATTGATTTACACCAAAAACTAATTAGCACCAGTTTATATTAGGGACTAACTGAATCTGAAGCTTGATGAAAATTCATGCATTTGTTCTTGAGATGGTTATTGCGGAAATCATGAAAAATGCAGCACAGCAGCGCCACCTATTGAGCGATTTACACAAAAATTAAACAGCATTAAATTATATCAGGGACTATTCAAATCTGAAGTTTGATGAAAATTCGTGCATTTTTTCTTGAGCCAGTGACCCGGAGCCGAACAATTTTTGATGTTTCAGCTCCAGCTCCGCTCCTAGATAAAATGCTGTGACTCCGGCTCCGACGTTGCAGATTTTAATTTTCACATTTAATTTTTTTGCTCACAAATTCTCTCTTCCTTTACGTTCATTAAAGATCTGACAAAATGCATTTTTCTTCTCATCAAACTTGAAGTGCTTGTTCAGAAAATATGACATCTTTTAGCTTTTGCTTTTAAAATAGAAAGTTTGGTGGATTTTAAACACAAAAATCTTAAATTTCTTCTACACTTTTCAAACAACCAAAATTGTACAACTACACGTGTAAACAACATGCAGCCATATTTATCAAATAGTGTTGTCACTTAGCTCAAATAGAAAGTAGAAGTAAAGTAGTGTTATCATGTTTTGAGACGTTTTCCATCTTTAATAGACGGGTCGGGTTACACATGACGTCACATGTCTGAAATCGATTCATATGGCGCCCAAATATAAGGTGAATGTGGTGTTCTCCATTTGATAAAAAAACCTAAAAAATGATATAATTAAAATACTCAATAATGATGTAATTAAAATATTTTAAGCATGGAAATTTAAAAGAAAAAAAAAGATTTAAAAGAATATTAAAAACTAAAGGAGCCCTGGAGCAAGGGGAAATTTAGAGCTCCGGCTCCAGGGAAAACACAGCTCCGGAGCGCTCCGGCTCCGGGTCCCTGGTTAGAGCTATTGCGATAATCATGAATAATGCAGCATAGCAGCACCACCTGTTGAGCGATTTTCACTAAAAACTAATCAGCAGCTAACTATATCCTGGAGTAACCATATCTGAAGTTTTAAGAAAATCCGTGCAGTAGTTCTTGAGATATAGCTATTGCTGAAATCGGGAAAAATGCCGCATAGCAGCACCACCTGTTACGCGATTTTCACCAAAAGCTAATCAGGACCAGTTTATATTAAGGTGTAACTGAATCTAAAGTTACATGAAATTCCGTGTGTTAGCTCTTGAGATAGAGCGCCCACAAAATTTTTGTCACATACAGACTCACAGAGTGACACAGACATTTTCTAGAAACCATTAAATCGTGTTCAGGACATTCTAAAAGGTATAAATCCGTCAAAAATTTTCATGAATCCAATACTTTCTTCTTGTAAAGATAGAAGAAAGTAAAAGTACACTATGAAAGTTTGTTAAAATCTATTGAAAAAGTAGCTGCACTTGGTATATATACCATGTAAACGGGGTTTACGTTAGTGCATCCAAAATAGGTTTAAAACCATTAGTTAAAATTACATGATGACTTGTAGAACAAATAAAAACAGAGAGAAATCGAAACTGTGATTAATTGTCTCAGTGAAGACACACTCTCTGATATGACGTGGTCGACGTCACTACAATATGTGCTGGTCTAAAAATAGATTGCATGAAGGGAGAATGATGATAATAAAAACTATCTGTTTACCTTTCAATAAAAAGAAAAAAAAAAAGTGATTTGAATGATGTTGAGTCAAAAAGAAAACATTAAAGGGGTGAAATAAGAATGCTGCTTTACAATTAAAGGACAAATGTGATTACTACATCACAGATTGTAGTTCACATGCAGATTCGATGTTGACTGTGTTGTTTTTCCACTACCTAAAAACCTATTTCACTGTTTGTGCAGTATGTGATACACTAGCAAATTCAGCCACTTCTTCCACATTATGCTGTTTTATATTCTCAAAAACAGTTACTTCTTTCTGCCAGTCAGCTAAATTTTGCAGCATCCAAAAGCAACAATGATCTAGCTGCTTGACTCTCACAAATAATTTATGACACACCCTTTTTGATTTGCTTAAAAACTGCATACAGTGGTGTTTATCCCCGAAAAACTTAACCATTATCATTTATTTATGAGAGTTTTAACTTTTTTGTTTGTTGTGTTTATATACACTGGTTAATTAGAAATTTGTTATTTAACTTTTTTTTAATTCCCCAGGCTGAAATTTTTGATTAAAAACCATATGGTAAATTGGAAATATCTCAAAAAAAAAAAAAAAAAAAAAAGATTTGTTAGCAATATTTAGTCAAAATTTAGGAAAAAATAATGGTTTTAGGAGGCAATTTTAATATTGACTTATGCTGAATAATAATAATAATAATAACTACAATTAGCTAATGAGTAAAAGACTTTTGTAAGAATACCATAAAATAGAAAATAAAGCTTATTTAGTTATTTAGCAGCAGTTTATTTATGTTATTGAAAAATAACTATCTTTTTCATCACATTTGGAAAAAAAAAAAAAAAAAGTACATTATCCTCTTTGCATATGTAATTATTTTCTAGTCCAAGACATATATTTATTTAATTTTATGTTTTCTACAAATCATATTATTTATTTATTTTTTACTTATTTAAATTTCCATGCACCAATTTTTCTAATGGTTTGTTTTATGCTGTATTTTTAAAACGTAATTAAAAATTGGAACAACATGAACAAAAATTAGATTGGTTTATTATGCATGGTTTCTGTAGAAGTTCCACTTCAATTGTGTACTAATGTAATGGAAATGTGCAATATTTTTTTCCCCCATTTTTGAAAAGTGATGTTATATTATACACTGGTAAACAAAAGATTTGGCATTTTATGCCGAGGAAGTCTATTTTTTGCTTCTCATAAATGACAATTTTATTGTAATTTTTGTTTCTTGGGTAATTCTGTTTGTGGGGAAGGGGGACGGGTATTTGTTGATATGGTTGTTTTCTCCTGAAAAATTCTTTTATATTTCAACTTTACTGAAAAATATTTTCTCATATTAAATATAGTTGTATAATTCCAAACAAAATTAAAACTTTTGTATATTCCTGCATTAAAAATATACATTTAATGTTAAAAAGATTATTGAAACTTCAGTATGCACATTACATACTAGATATGAAAGTTGCTTTTATAGAATAAGGAAAGGCCAGGAAGGATAATAAATGAAGGATTTATACATTCCTTTGTACCTTCCTTCTATAAGATCTTGTCATAATTCAGTATTAATAAAGTGAAATTTCTTACCAAGTATTATAAATAGTTGTAAAAATTAAATTGTGACTAATGGAGAAATTTTTAATCTGCACTTAGTTTACTTTTCTTCAGCTCACACAATTAATTTCTGCTAAATTAATTTTTTTTTTCATTTATGGATTTTTCAGTATATTATCTGCTGTCATAACAAAATGTAAGACTCTTCCTATTGCAGCCATTTGCCTTTTAAGTTGCAATACTTTCACTTATGAGGAAACCTTAAGCAGGGGTCAATCCAGGGTTTTTTTCTTAGGATGCATTTTGTGAGAATTAAAACATTTTTTTTAATAACAATTTCTAATGAAAGATAAAATTCTGTTATTCAAATTCAGACCAAGCATTTATTAATAATAACTTCTTTAAGTCCTTTTCGATTCAGGTTAACTTGCTTTTTGTTTGCAAATTACACATTTTAAAGTCTAACAAAATAAAAATAATTAGTGAAGAGTATATTTTTATAGAATTGTATTTTGTGAAGGAGCCTGTTTTATTAAATGAATTTTTGTGAAGGGGCCCTAAATAGGCCCCAAATTTTGCCTGGATCAACCCCTGATTTAAGCCTATTAAGTAATCTTTTGTAACTGTGTTGTTCACTGCTAATTTGTCGTAGTTTATCAAATATGATTTTGAGCATAGCTTTTTATATATATATATAATGCTTTAATGGTATCCACATTCACACTAATCCATATTGTTGTTAGTATCTTTTATTTTTAGCACTAATTTTCTTGCAGACCCAATTACAAAATATTAAAAAAAAAAAAAAAAAAAAAAAAAAAAAAAAAAAAAAAATTTCACACTTAAACTTTCAGATTAATCTTTCATAATTAGGCTGCATATTTATTAATGCATTTTAGAGAATATGGTTTGGTTAAATTGAACATTTGGAAGCCATTTAATGATAGCCTCACTCATTTTAAACCACATTTTCAGTAAGTATATTCCACTTTTAACTATTTTCCTCTCTTGATGTAGAAATCACTAACTTCTTCATAGACACTTATCTCTATCCTTTTGTTTTCTATTTGATTCATGAAATATTATTGCATGAGATCAGTTAAATTTGTTTACATTTAACTTACATAAAGAAAATATCATGAAGGAAGTTGAATTGTATAGCACTTACACTTAACAGATTATATGCTAAACTGTGACTGACTAACATGCACAAATTATTTTTCAACACCAGGCCACACTGCAAAATTCTTTGCTGGAGAACTTGCTTTGCAAATGATTACTTTCATAAATTAATATTTTTTTTCACTCAATGAAAAACGAATCTTTTGTGTTTACCTCAATGAAAAGAGATATTGAGCTGTCAGTCTAATTTCAACTAAAGTTGTCTCAGAATATATACATATTTGAATGTAACTCATCTCTTAAACATTAATTTCTGTTTAGTAATATTTCTAAAAGTGTAACTTTTATGTAGCTTTATTTTAAAATAATTTGGAGTAAGAGTGGCTGTCTAGCAAATGAAAAGTGAAGCGGCTGGCCACATATCTGTGTATGATAGTACATGACTTGCACTTTTATAGTAGTGGACAAAATTATGGAAACTTTTTTGAAAAGGTGCATTTTTGAAGTTTAGTGGTTCAGAAAAAAGATGGTTCAATGGAAAGATAATTTAATCAAATATGTAATGCAACAAATTTCATCAATAAATGTTTATTAGAACAGTAGTTATATAGAAAAAATTAGATGTACGAAAATTATCACAAATTGGGTGGATAATCTTTACTCTTAATTACAGCCTTACACCACTTTCTCATGGAGTGAACCAAGTCTATTAGTTTTGAATCTCATATAATGTGATACCAAGATTAAATTATTGCTTGGATTTTATTGCTGTGTTGCTTCTGTCAACATGTTTCTTTAGTCAGCTCCTTAGAGTTTCAATTGAATTAATTTCTGGGCTATTCCCGGGCCATTCCAGCACTTGAATATGATTATCTTGAAACCACTTTTTCCACACTTTAGCATCATGACATAGAGGCGAATTCTTTTGAAATATTAATGTGATTATCTTGAAACCACTTTTTGTGCATGTTAACATCATAACATAGAGATTCTGTTGAAATATGAATGTTTCATTATCTTTGAAAAGATCACATCTGGAAAACTTCAGTTGGGATTGAAGTATTTCATTTATGCATGCATTTTTAGGCATTCATATTCCCATTAATCACACAAATTTTGCCCACACCGTTTGATGTCATGCAACCTTATATCGTAACACTGCCTGGATGCTTCATGGTGTGTGTAATGCAATTAAAATAAAAGTATTCTCTGATTCTTCTACTTATGTATTTTATACCATCACTATCAAATAGGAAGATTTTGGTCTCATCAGACCAAATAACTGTCCCATTGTTCTGTTGTCTATGACCACGTAACATGAGTTTTAGCCCAGTTCAAACTTTTCAATCTTCATTGGAGAGATAAAAATGTCTCTCTCTCTCTCTCTCTCTTTTTAAGGAATTCTAACATTTAAACCAAATTCTTGCTGTCTGCGCCAAACAGTCCTTGCACTCAGCATCACATTACCTTGTCCCATTTCACCTTGTATACATTCAGATGGTTTTCTTTTGTCTCCTATGCACCGTCTTAATTCTTCTATCATCAGCTGTTATTGTAGACCTTTTCCTACCTTTACCTGTTTTGTTTTCTAGTGACATAGTCAATTTGCTTTCTAATTTCTTCATAACTGTAACCTTGTTCACTTCATAGTACGAGGGCTTTTCGAAAAGTAAAGCTACAACGCAGACGATAAAGAAAAAAAAAGTTTTCATGAGCGTGCTGGCAACCCTTGTAGATTGTAACCTTGAACCTTTGACTTTTCCCTTGCAGTCATTCGTTAATTCTATGGTAATCCTGCTTCCTGTAACAAATGATTAGATTGACTGCATCAGTTAAAAATCCCGCCAAAAGTGAAGTTCGATCCGTCATACATTTTTTTTCATGCAGAAGGGAAGCGTTCAGCAAATATTCACAAAGAAATTATTTCTGTCTATAGGAACATTATGAATCGACAAAATGTAACGAAATAGTGTTGTGCTTTCTTTAGTGGTAGGACCAATGTTTATGATGAATCCTGAACAGGTAGACCATCTGTGATCTCTGATGCCCTTCTTCAAAGAACGGATAAAGTGATTCCAGCAAATAGGCATTTCAGAATGAAAGAGTTGCATAAAATCATACCTGAAGTGTCTATGACCACTCTTTATGAAGTGACTTTAGGGTGCCGTAAATTGTGTGCACGCTGGGTTCCGAAAATGTTAATGGAAGAACACAAAAAGAAGAGGATAGACTATGCACTCTAATTCCTTACGTGCTATGACCTTGTAAGATATAAAAAAAATTAATAATAAAAGAAGAAGAAGAAATAGATTATAGTGGTTTTAAAGTTAGAATTGATTAATTTAATTTAAAAGGAAAAGAGGTACATGATCTAAGTGGTAGGATAATAAAGAAGTACATTGCATCATGAGAAAGAAAGATAAAACCTGATAAGAAAAAAATATGAAGAATTCATGATGAATTATTACAAAGATTTCACTCACCTGAACCAGATCCCTAAATATAATACACTGAAGCTTTTCACCTTTTGAACATAATGTGATGTGCATAATTACTTTATATTTATCTGATTTGAATTATTATTATTTTATGAGGTTATATTCTCATTATTATTATATAGTAAATCCTTTCAGTCTTAAAGATGAAATATACTTTATAAATTCTATTATATTAAATCAAAATATATACACATCATAATTGAGTAATATCAAAGTTGTATGTAAAATGAAACATAAGTAAAAGGAACAAAACAGATAGGATTAAACCAAATCTCTTTATTTTAAAACATTTTAAATTACTTCAGTTCTGCGCAGAACCACTATTTAATTATGTATATGATTATAACAAGACAGATCGTTATGAGACAATATAAAAACAAGTTAAATTGATGGGAGATACAGATTAAGACAACTAAATATTTTATATGTATTTAATTAATTTCCCATGAGGATGCTGAGAAAATGATTTTCAAAGTTCAGACGTTGTCATTCAACAGTCAATATAGTCAATTCTAGAGTTTCAAAAGTATCTAAGTTGACGATTGTCAGACAAGATTGAGCTCATTATATAGGGCTAAGAGGTTCTCCAAAGGTACAGTAATTCGCAATAGAAGCATGCCAATATGTAATAAAGAAAATTTATACCATAATTGAACCAGTGTCATCAGATGATTCACTCCATACGTCCTGGCGTCACCATTTCAAATGACGAGTCAATACACTTTAAAGAATGGTTTATCTCACCAGTGTAAAGATTTTACTTTGCACTTTTAATGAATTTTTTATTCGTGCGTTGACGAAAGGCACTTTGACTGAAGTTATATCTTCGACGAATCATCTGGGTAGTTCTAATACGCATTCCTTGAATGAAGTTCTCTTCAAGCTCATTCTTAGTATTAGACGGGAGACTCCTGATCACAGCGTTAAGATGTCCGTCTGAACATCCTCACAAAAAAATTTTACGAGACAAACTTGATGGGATTAAAACAGGAATAATTCGATAAAATATTAACTAGGACTTGTATTTCTTATTTCAACAGCGCAGACCCCCCCCCCCCCCCTCGACGTGCCTAACAAAACTACGGCACGCCGGCTGGGGCCCACACGTCCTTCACTTATCCAGTCCAAACAGGAAGAGACCAAGCGATGCTCCGGAAGGACGCTATCACATCCAAAAAACCGTTGAGCCCGCGAGTGACGGTGTTGCCACACAGAAAAGAGAAAAGATTTGAATGAAAGTTCGTTAGGTTAAAGATTTTGAATGAAAAGATCGTTATGTTTAAATTTTGAATTTAATATTTGAAAATTATAAAAGAAATATTTATTTTGGCTGGCATTATTAAAATTAAGATTTATTATTTTATTATTGATATTAATTAACGATCTTTTTGTAGAAAAATAAAATTGTTTTAAAGTGAAATTTGACTGAAACTGAGTTTGGAATAATTAATAATGAATAACTAATTAAATATTTTAAAGTAATTAATTAAATATTTTAAAGTTTCTAATTTATTATTTTAAGATTTCTGTTACCTAACATTACCACCGCACTCCAACAAAAAAAAAAATTATGAAAAAAAAAAGTTGAAACCTATGGTCTCAAAATGCAAGACCAATTTCAAAATTTCTTAAGAGAAAACAAATTTAATTTTAGATAAAGGAAATACCCCATGAAATATCTGATATGTACAGTAATGTACATAAATACCATTAGAAATAACAAAACACATAAATACAAAACAAACCAACACTAAATGAGAATTTTCTTATATGTATGCAAAAGTAAAACAGAAATTTTCATACTTTTAGAAAAAAAACACACATTGACACCAATATTACAAAATTACGTATATACAAAAGAAACAAAATTTAATTCCAGTTCAGGTAAGTAATTGAAAATTATCCATCATGAAGAAAGAAAAGCATCCAAGACTTCATCGTTTATTACAAGGTAAGTGAAATATATGGCTCTCAAATAAAATTAATTCTTTTCAACATAGAAAAACCAATAGCGACCTGAATGAACAATGATTACAAAATTTATATGAAGTGTTTTCAAAACATCTAACAAGTGTATGCCAAAAGCCACACGAATTGCTGTGAAATCGCTAACCGCAGGTCAAATCTGTCCCTGCCTTCTCAGCAAATCATGAGGTATCCAAACATACCCAGGAAAGATATCTTAAATTTGGACACTTTCGTAACATAATTTAACTTTTAATCATATATGAATATTAATTATAAAATATAAGTCAAATATTATGACTTTGCAGGCACTTTTATTTATGCAATTCAATTTTAGTCGTGAGTAAATCATATCAAAATTTTCCCAAATGTACATGTTCAAAAGAAATATCATGTGAATGGTTGTGAATTCGCTACGCAAGTAAAATAAAATTTTTCCTGCATTCACAGCCAATGATGAGACATTACAACATAACAATCTGGAAAAAAAATTTAATTTTAGCTATCTAATACTTAGCTTATCTGTAATTGTTACTATATATATTTACGAAAGTATAAAATTTTAATTGCTGAGGAATAAACAAAACTGAGACAAATGACCTTCAAATTTTAAATTATAATCATTGTGCTAAGGAACAAGAAACTTAGAGGCGGTACTCTGTAGTATTGTCCAACAACAATGATAAAAGACTCCATGATTTCTAAAATATTTATCATTTCATAATTTTATTTATTTATTTTTTTTTTTTTTTGATTAAAGTAAAAAAAAAAATGTCAAAAAAAAAAGGAAATTGGCAAAGGCTAGTCAGACCCAAAAGTCAACAATTTAGACTGTGGTAATACACACCCAGTGTCAATAAATGTGACCTAAATGAAACGAATTCACCTGCTGAACTAAGTTATACCCAAAAACCGCAAAAAAATATTTTCTCCTCAAAGCCGCACAAATTAGTTACCTGAATGAGCACGTTATAGCCTGATGAAGAAAGAAAAAAAATGAAATCATGGTCTTATATTATTTTTTCATTATATATGTATTTCTTTTATACATATTTTTCTATCTTTATTATTTGTCATATCACTTTTTTCTAAATTCAAATATTTGTCTCATACAAGTTTTTCACACTTTAAATTTACTTACAGGGTACTCTTTAAAAATTAGGAAAATACTAATGTTTTGTTTATAAAACCATCCCTCAGCAAAATATAAACACAATTAATTCTCTCAAAAATAAAATAAAATCTATTGCCAATGTACATGAAAAAGAAAAATTATAATTTAACTATAGCAAAAAAAATAAAATATTAAAATGGATTTCAATAGAGTATTTAAAATAACGCTTGAGCCACACCGGAGGGCGCATGAAAAGCTATTTTCATTTGTGAAACGTCCCTAAAATCCGGCCAAGATACAAATCTTTATCTCCGGGTTAAAACATATTTGAATAACCCCTAGTTAATTAAATACCCCATAAAATAGTTATAAAGATTTTTAAAGTTAAATTATTGAGTAGAGAAAAGTGCGAAGGATTTTCGTTACTGTCAGAGCATAAAGCTCAAGAACCGCAAGACCTGGTTAACTTGCATTCCATAACAGACTCAATCCCGCAGATTTCCAAATGAAATTTTAAAACTGCAAAGACTTAACTAGATACTCTCATCACCAAAAAAAGAATTATTTCGTCATAAGCGTGGGACAATTCTCAGAAACCCTGAGCGAGAGAGTAAACAGAAAAGTATGTAAAATTAAGTAAAAAAAAAATGGAGGGGGGGGGGGGGGTGAAAACATTGCTATAGTGTAAAAAAAAAATAAAATTTATGGGGATAATGGTGATAATATCTGAGAGAATAAAATAAGTAGTTAAAATTCACTTGTTAATAATTTTTCACAAAAATTCCAGCAATTTCCAATTTATTAGCAATTGTGTATAATTTATAAATCAAAAACTGAAACTTAAAATAAATTTTAAGGTGTTGAGAGCCAAATCAAAGTAAATCACACCTCACAAAAATACCGTACACTGTAAATATGTACTGCATGTTATCAAACGTAGATAAAATCCTTAAAAAGTTTCCAACGTAACATTTGTTAAAATATTTTTTAAACTTTGTTTATTCTATTTAAATAATCTTTTCACATATTATAAAATATTGCACATAAAATCAATAACCTTTTTAAATAATTCAATTTGTTCAAAATGAGATATGTATTGCTCTTGAAAATTGTCTTGATCAGGGACAATTTAAATGAAATTGGAAGACATAATTGATCAGATCATGTGCTTCAAGATACATAAGTCATATTGAACATAAATTGTTAGATATGAGTGAAAAGAAGATTTTTTTGTATAGTACGCCAGGTATAGCGGATGCATTAATTTTTGCTAAGCCACAAGAAAAAAATCAACTAAATTCCCGGATGCATCATATAAATAATGCCACACTATCCCTAAAATACTAATACACCAAATTACAAAAATTTGTCAATCCCTTCCAAAATATTACAACTTATAATTATACTTTAGATAAAATTGTATCATAGAAAACAAAATAGAATATTATGTTATATTATTGCACACAAAATTGACTTTAATGTATCCATTTTCAAAAATTGGATAGAAAAGGAAAATCAAAAGAGTTTTTATAAACTTATTATTTCTACAACAACATCATAAAATGAAAATCTAATAAAATGCAATCAAATACTTCAGCATAAAATATATAAATAGCTTTTTAAAGTTCAACACTACATATTCAACCAATGAAAAAATGCACACTATATGAATCTCATGAAGTCCTGGATGTCATAAAAATAATGTATCTAGTTACTAATTGAATTTTAGTTATTTATTAAAATTTTTAAGCCACTAGTAAACCCAATAAATAACCCAGTAAGGACCTTATAAAAAAAGTTTTCGATTTCTCAAGGCACCAAAATGTAAGATAAAAAAAAAATAAAAGAAAAAAAAATAGATTTTACATGGATTTAAAGTTAGAATTAATTTATTTAATAAGAAAAGAGGCACGTGATTATAGTGGTAGGATAATAAAATTAAAGTATATTGCATTATGAAAAAGAAAGATAAATATATGATGGGTAATAAATAATAATTTTAAAGCAGTACTCACCCGAACTGTGCAGTATACATCTGTAAACCCTTAACTCATAAATGCAGAAGTGCCAATATAATTCTTTGATAATTATTTTATCAATCGAAATATACAATATTTATTTGTTTAATTTTGTTGGTCCCTTGGCACATTAAGTTATATATACTATACAAAATAAACACAAAAGGAAACAAACAAATAGATATAAATATCAAGTAATTTTATTATATTTGCATATCATGTTTCAAATTCAGTAAAGGGGGAGAGGGAGGGAAAAGTGCACTTACCCAAATCTTTAGTATCAAAAACAGTACAACGGTTATAGCATCACACATAACTATTATATTAAAATTATAAAATATAGTGATCAATTTTCCTTTAGTAGGAAAGACATTTAGCTTGTTTATCTTAGGCAACATTCACTGTTCAGAAATAATCTCAACATTATTTCCACTCATTAGACGGAGGATCGAAATTACAAGATTCAATATTCTTAATATGATTCAGTGTCTCTACTAGTGTTCATATGATAGTTTCTTAATTAGCCGAAGCAGATATTAAATATTTTCATCAAGAATGTCCTTGTTATTGTTTTGATAAGACTCTATTCACAATTGATTCTTGAGGTAATGTATAAAAGTCCATCATCTTACCTCTATAAATATGCAGGATTAAAGCATGAATAACAGCATCATCACTTTAGAACAGGGAACATTCTGTGCCGAGCATTCGTGTATGAAAACAAATAAGATGAAACCATAGCTCATTACTTTGTAGGAGAATCATCACGGTCTTCTATATATGGAGGATTTAAAATAATCATACTCGAACTCTTTACTCACTCCATAGATCCATCTGAGTGTGATAATACAATTGCACTAAGACATTTGGTTGGTTTCATGAATATAATCTCATTTTATTTTGAATTACTACTGATTTTTTGAAAACAAGATTCGCTAAAACGTAATAGCAGACATCGCGTCGTTGTAACGGCCGAAGCGTCCCGAGGGACAAAAATAGCGACCTTCTCACATCATGTCTGCCGTTAGAGAACCCGAGGCATGCCAAAAAAAGACGCTATCCCCCAGCCAAAAACCGTTGAGCGCGCGAGTGACGGTGTTGCCACACAGAAAAGAGAAAAGATTTGAATGAAAGTTCGTTAGGTTAAAGATTTTGAATGAAAAGATTGTTATGTTTAAATTTTGAATTTAATATTTGAAAATTATAAAAGAAATATTTATTTTGGCTGACATTATTAAAATTAAGATTTATTATTTTATTATTGATATTAATTAACGATCTTTTTGTAGAAAAATAAAATTGTTTTAAAGTGAAATTTGACTGAAACTGAATTTGGAATAATTAATAATGAATAACTAATTAAATATTTTAAAGTAATTAATTAAATATTTTAAAGTTTCTAATTTATTATTTTAAGATTTCTGTTACCTAACAGACCTCAAAAAATTCAAGTGGGAAGTTTTAAACCATCTGCCATACAGTCTGGACCTTTCACCCAGTGACTTCCACTTATTCCTTTACCCGAAGAAACACTTTGCATTGCAAAACTTCCACGATGATGATGAGATTAAACTTGAAGTTTAAATGTGGTTTCAACAACAGGCGGCAAACTTCTGTGACAATGAGATACAGAAGCTTGTACCCAGACTAAACAAATGCTTGCACAACGGCAGCAATTATGTTGAAAAATAAGGTATATAGCTGTAAATAATTCATAATAAACATTTTATCAAATACGATTTTTTTTAGCGTGTATGCGGTATCTTTACTTTTCGAAAAGCCCTCGTACTATTTTACATTGCTACCTAAGTGACCAATCAATTTTTTGGTCATTTCTTATGTTTTACATTCAATTCTAATATCAATCACATAAAGCAATTGACAAATGCCCTCCTTACCGAATTCAAATGTCCCTCAAAATATGACAACAACAGTTGAATCCTATTATTATCTGATTGACTCACTGCCAAAGTAGGATGACACCTGATTGGCTGTCTAGAAGCTTATGCTCTTTCGTTGCATTCAAATAAAGAAAAGCTACTTCATGTTAACCTAAGCTAATTGTGTTTCTTTTTTCCTTCTTTTTTTTTTTTTTTTTTTTTTTTTTTTTTTTTTACTATAAATTTTGATTAAATACAAATAATTGAACAAAATTTATTTTATTACATTCTTGATTAAATTATCTTTCCACTGATATATAATTTTATGCTATTACTTTAACAAAAAGTGCTATTATGAGCCATCACACCTCAAAAAAGACATCTTTTCTAGAAGGTTTCCACAATTTTGACCACTATTATATAGATTAGCCATACTTAAAGCCCTTGCATTCAAATCACTATACCAGGCCCACAGACTGTACTGCAGCCCTGAATAAAATAGTAAAAAGCAATAATTATCTGCTTGACTTCCATAGATTGTTACCAAGGCATTATTTATGTCAGCAAATTGCACATGCTTTCGTTTACTTTCACTGTCTCTTTATTTTGAACAGAATATAGTACAATTTAACATTTATGCTCCTGAAGAATTTCTATTCAATGGCATTTTTAGAAAACAAATAGAGTCTGAAGAATCTGCAAATGTTGAAAGTAGTACTGTGGATTCAGAACAAACTTTGGAAAGTGAAAATGCAGCAGAGTGTTCAGTACCACCATCCAATGCAGTATTAGAGGTTTGTATTATAAAGCATAGTTCCTTTTTTTCATTCAAGTAATGTTTATTTGAGACTTCTACTGTTTTTTAATCAGTCACTGAGCTTTTAATTAAGGAGACAACAACATTTGTGAAATCACATCTAAAACAGTAGACATTAATGTATTTTTTTCCTCATGAACTACTGAAGTGATTTTAATATTCAGGGTGCCCATAAAAGAATACCCCAGTTATAAATTTTAATAGTATCAACTGTAAGTGTTGTAGAGTATTGGTTCAAGGTCACAAATAAAGAGTCACTCGAACAGTTTTAGATAAGCGCATGCACGAGTACTGCTTTGTTATTGATTCTCTTACCGTGCCACATGCGCAAAATGGTGTCTCCTGATAGTAAAGCATTATTGCTGAGCAGAAGATTTAAATGCCATTAGAGCCATGCGATTTTTTCTTTTGGGGCTTTATAAAAGATAGTGCCTATGTTCTGCCACTACCTAATGATTTGCCAGAGTTAAGACGCAGAATTGAAGAGGCTAAATGCTTCCATGACTCCAGACTTGTTAATCAAAGTGTGAGAAGAATTGAACTTGGAGTTGGATGCGTGCCGTATAACTAAAGGTGCACATATTGAACATTTGTAAGAAAAAGTAGATTACTTTATCTTCAATTTGATTTATGATTTGTTGTAAATAGTCTAAATTAAACTGTTATAATGTACCATTGAAACTGAAATATTCTTTTATGGACACCCTGCATATGGGGCATTCTCACAATCTTTTGACTTTTGGGGGAAAAAATCTGGCGAAATTAAACTTGCTAAAATAACATTTTAATCTGATAGACGAATGCCTTAATGATTCCAAATAAAGACAAAAAAGGTCAGCAGCGAAATTTTTTTTATTTAACTGAAGTTTAGGTTAAACTTGCGAGTTTAATTTTCCTTACCATTTTACCCCCATAACTTTTTATTTTCTTCTAAATTTTTACTTGTAATGAATTTGCATAGTAACCACTGGACATTCAAATAAGAAATAATACAAATGTAGTACTTTTAATACAGAATTTTTGTATAACATTGCCTTAAAGGGGTGTTAAAGAAGGGACAGTAAGGTAAAAAAAGGGACGAAATGGTAAAAAAGAGACGTTAAGGATGGAATGGTAAAAAAAATTACCACCTATTTTTATGAAAATCATGTTAAGACTAAGTGATAGCCACAATGTTCATTGATTTTTCTAAACAGTTGTTAACATTGAATTAAATTAATTTTTTTTTTTTATTTACCTCGAAAAGTGCAGGAATAAACCTTGGTGACAGTAAGACTACCAATAAAGCCACGGTGCTTGAAATTGATATTTAAATGCTGATTTATATTCTGCAGTAAATTTCCTGTCAAAGAATTTTAGATATTCTTTCTCTAGCATACTTCTGCATGAGCAAAAACTTGAAAAAAATTCTGTCGCTGCGTCTGAAGTGATTTTCTGTATAATTTTAGAAGAGGGATGGTAAAATATCTAAAACCCAGGGACAGAGTTCAAAAAATAATATCAACCCTAAAAATGTGTGCAGGTTACTTTTTAGCTACATATTTATATAAAACAATAGTTCCAGTTTCAGAAAAAAATTACATTGAATTATTTTTATTGAAACAATTTTATCCAGACAGCTCCAAATTTCAAAATCAGCATCAGGGACACGGGACGGTAGATGAGTTTTCCATGTGTTTGGACCCCCAACATCGTCCAAAACTTATTTATCTCATTAATATTGTTGTGCAATCATGCAATGGGATGTTCCCAAGTATATGAAATAAAAAAAACACAAAACAGTGTATTAAATAAAAAATTATTATCCAGGGACATGAAAGTTTAAAAAAATGGTGGGAACGCCCCATATATATATATATATATATATATATATATATATATATATATATATATATATATATATATATGCATTTATTTTATATTTTTTTTTTAAATAGTTTTGGAAGAAGCTGAACTTTAAATTCATCATTCTGCAAGAAACAAATGCAATAGTTATGCAATTTTGAAAAAATATATAATCTCATGTTTAACAGTTAACATTGATGTCCTTTTCCTCCCTGAGAACTACTAAAAGGCTTTCTAGTAATAAAAAATACAGTAGTTATGTAAGTGAAAACAAAAAAATGTATATACATTTTAATGTAACTATTGCATTTTTTATTATTATTATTTCTTGCTGAATCATCTATTTACAGTTTAGCTATTGTCAAACTATTAAAAAATAAATAAAATTACTTCTATAGTTCCTGAGAAAAAAGTACGTCAATATCAGATGTTTTTATGGATTGTGCAACAGTTCATGTCTCTTTAAAAAGGAGGAGGTTCCGGAGACACAGAATGCAGTGAACGTTTGTGTATCGATAGAATATAGTTAGTATACAAATATATGAAAGTCATGAAGCTCAATACTCGCAAGTCTTGAGTGAGCCTCAAAGTTTAAGTAACAGTTTATAATCAGATAAATTATTTCCTTTGACAAGCGACTCAGTAGCATAGTTAAGAGTGCGCTGGATTCCTGAATTTTTTCTTTGAGTTCGAATGCCAGTCGGACTGTTATATTTTTCTGCAAAAATTTGTATTTATTTTTTCAAACCACAATTGGAAAGATATGTATAATCATTGAAATTTATTTAAAATGTAAATTATATATATATTGTAGCATATAAATGCAACTATGGAATTTTGCATGCAAGTATTTAATCAAAACTAGAAATTTATATTTTTATAGATCAAAAAATTTTTATGCTATTTAAAATTACAATTGTTTACAATTATTTAAATGAATAATCACATATTTATTAGAATCTTTGGTTATTTCTGCCATCAATTTTTAATTTAAAACTTTGCCATAATTAATTAAAGTATTTCTAGAATTGTGAAAAAATTTCTATTTTTAAAAAACACTCATGCCAAATTGGCTTTGGATCTGATTTCTGAAGATTAATCATAAAATACTGCAAAGACGACTAAACTGAAATTTGTTAAGACTAAAGACTTAACTGAAATTTGTTAACAAAAACAGAAAACACAGATTGTTACATTATGTTGAACATAAAATTAATATAAAGTTGAATTGGTTATATGATCAAAGTATTGGAATTGTATTTTTATTCTTAATATTTTATTTATATTTAGGACAGTGTGCCCATGGAAGCAGCTTCTGATAGTAATAATGGCCCTACTGAAAGAGGGTCAGAGAGTGAAACAGAAGCAGCTGTGCAGTCTATACAACCTAGTGAAAATGTACCTGTTATTACCGAACTTCAGTCTCCTAGATCACCATCACCTGAGGTACTTGAGGAAAATGCTGAAGAAGTTGAGTTGATGATGGAAGTCGACTCTTGGGACTCGGATAGCGATGATGGAACTCAAGCTAATACTTCCCAAAATATTAGAAGAACAAGAAGGTTGTGAGCATGTTTATAATATAAAACACAGTTAAAACCATTTATAACAATACTGAAATGGGGTGAAAATTATTCATTTATAACCAGGGTATTTTTTTTTTACAAAAAAAGAAAAAAAAAAGGGGTAATTTTAAAGTATACCTTGGCAAGATAAAGATAATGAGCTTAGCAAGAGAAGAAAATGTTTATGCATATTTTCTCACAGCCTATTCACTATCTCATATACACAAGCAATTTTGCCAATATTTATACAATTTATTTATTATAAACAAGCCATTTGTCTACTTTTAGATGCAAACAGAAGTAAACTGTATATAAAGAATAATAATATATGTAAATAAAATGTTTTTAGATATGAGGCATTCAGAACTGAAGTGAATCAAGTCCACAATTTTAAGTTTAGAATCAATTTGCTTTTTCTGTTATCAGTATAATTTTTTTAAGCTAACACTGATATTTTAGTTAGACCTTCCATCACAACTTTACGCACCCCCCCCCCCCCCCCCCAAAAAAAAAAAAAAAAAAAAATTAGTGAAACGGAAAAATTACAATCAATGTGAAAAATGGACTTGATCCCCTTTGGTTCTGAGCGCCTCATATATAAATATGTATTATGTATATAAACAAACATAAAAATTATTAGGTTTGTTAACATAACTGTTTACATCATTTGGCAACAAATCTTACTTTCTGAAGTCAAGCTTTAAAAAAAAAAAAGCTAAGTCCCTATACTGGAAAAGTACCAAAACATGTTTATGAATACTCTTAGTTTGACTCAAGAAAATTACCATTCTGGTGGTCTGCCTTTGTGTGACTTCTGCCCAAAATATTTTTTAAATATAAAAATTTACTAGAGAAGTGTATGCGGAACTTTCACAAAATTGAGTTGAGTGAAAAAACAGTCATTTGATGTCTTCAAGCAGACATTGATAATTTCTATATTTGAAATGAATATTAATATATTGACAGCATCAATATACCTGCAATAGCTCTGCTAAAGTTCTTATCAGTCAATAACTATGAACAACATTAGACAAACTGGAATCTTTCATTGCTATTAAAACCTGTATTATTTAAATGTATTGCTGTAATCCGTTTTACAATTCCTTTCTCAAAATAGTGTCTTTTGTTTAAAAACAAACCATTTTCATAGCAAACTGTTTAACCATGGAGCGAAATAAATGAAAATGCAACAAAAATATGCTATCACAATAATGGAGGTCTGTGCATTCACACCCATAAATCGTAACAATAACAATTGGAAATAATGATGTTACTTTGAAAGAATCATAATAAAATTCCTCAGTTTTATAAATGAGAATGCAGGTTTACTTCAGCGCATGTAGCAAAAAAAAATTATTTTGCCAATACTGAAAAAAATGTAAAAGTTTAACCAAATGTCATAGCCTTTGTGGAATTCTATTTCATATGGCATTATTTTAAAATGGAAACTTGTATTTTCACTCTTAAAAAACCGTATCTACAATAATTACAGGAGAATGACATCATTTTCCATAAGCTTAATTGATTATTTACGTATTGATTTGTTATAAATGTTGTTTTTCATGTTTAATAATCTGTATTCATGCATAGTTAAAAGGTTTTTTTTTTTTTTTTTTTTTTTTTTTTCTTAAACGGCATTAAATTCTAACTGCAGAAATGCAAGTTAGCATTAAATGTTAGATTAGTTCTCATAAATGAATAATTTCTGCTCTATATTGTAAACAACATCATATATATTCTTTAGACGAGTACGTGTCAGCTCATCATGTGAGGAAAATGATCCTGATCAAAAAGATGAAATTAGAAAAGAAAAGCCACCAAGAAATGTAAATCATCCTAAAGTGAGAAGAATGTACACAGGTCACAGAAATGCTAGGACAATGGTGATTATGATTATAATTATACTGAATTTACTTTTAAATTAAAAGTTTTATTTATTTACTTTTTAATTATGGTTGAATTAATCTTTTTCTTGGGGTCTTTAATCATTTATATTGTTTGTATAAGTGCTTTGAGAACTTCTGCTGCTACTAATGTGAAAAAGATGATAATTTTCCTTGAAAGTGTATCTACACACTTTTATTTAATGTGCCCTTTTTATTCATGTATGTAAAAATGGAATTTTGTAGTTCATTTTTCACTCACTTCCCGATGTGCTAGAATTCTAGAAATTGTGCACTCTTGTGTGTTCCTGGTGAAAGGCAGTATTTTCATATTTTCAGAACTTAATTTTAAATTACTTGTTCAGTATTAATTAAATTATGATTATACATTGATAATGCAATTTAGAAATCGTAAATAGTCTTCAAATAATGTTTTTTTCCCTCCTTGTTGCAGTACTTTTGTGATAGATCTGAACTAAAGTTTTAATTTTTAGCTCACAGGCTATCAAAGCCTGAGAGCTAATGTGCCCGCCCGTTCTATATGTATGTATGTACGTATGTATGTATGTACGTAACGCGATAACTCTTGATAGAAACATCTGATTTGCTTCTAGGTTCATTGTGATAAGGCGCTTCCCTGATTAGTTTTGGGAGTTCATTGGTTAAGGATAAAGGGGGAAAAACGGGGTTAGTCCAACCCCTTAATTCAGATAAATGGGTTTTTCATGCAGAATCATTCGATTTGCTCCGAATTTGGCATACCGGTTTATTATGTTAAGGAACTTCCCTGATTAGTTTTGAGGGTTCATTGGTTAAGGATAAAACGAGAAAAGGGGGTTAGTCCACCCCCTTAATTCAGATAAATGGGTTTTTCATGCAGAATCATTCGATTTGCTCCGAATTTGGTATACCGGTTTATTATGTTAAGGAACTTCCCTGATTAGTTTTGAGGGTTCATTGGTTAAAGATAAAGGGGGAAAAGGGGGGGGGGGTTACTCCACCCCTTTTAATTCAGATAAATGGGTTTTCCATGCAGAATGATTCGATTTGCTCCGAATTTGGTATACCGGTTTATTATGTTAAGGAACTTCGCTAATTAGTTTTGGGGGTTCATTGATTAAGAATAAAGGGGGAAAAGGGGGGCTAGCCCACCCCCTTAATTCAGATAAATGTGTTTTTCATGCAGAATGATTCGATTTGCTCCGAATTTGGTATACCGGTTTATTATGTTAAGGAACTTCCCTGATTAGTTTTGGGGGTTCATTGGTTAAGGATAAAGGGGGAAAAGGGAGGTTAGTCCGCCCCTCTTAAATTAGATAAATGGGTTTTTCATGCAGAATGATTCGATTTGCTCCAAATTTGGTATACCGGTTTATTATGTTAAGGAACTTCCCCGATTAGTTTTGGGGGTTCATTCGTTAAGGATAAAGGGGGAAGGGGGGCTAGTCCACCCCCCTTAATTTATATAAATGGGTTTTTCAGGCAGAATTATTCGCTTTGCTCCAAAAGGATAAAAGGAGAAAAGGGGGTTAGTCCACCCCCTTAATTCAGATAAATGGGTTTTTCATGCAGAATCATTCGATTTGCTCCGAATTTGGTATACCGGTTTATTATGTTAAGGAACTTCGCTGATTAGTTTTGGGGGTTCATTGGTTAAGAATAAAGGGGGAAAAGGGGGGCTAGCCCACCCCCTTAATTCAGATAAATGTGTTTTTCATGCAGAATGATTCGATTTGCTCCGAATTTGGTATACCGGTTTATTATGTTAAGGAACGTCCCTGATTAGTTTTGGGGGTTCATTGGTTAAGGATAAAAGGGGAAAAGGGAGGTTAGTCCACCCCCCTTAATTTATATAAATGGGTTTTTCATGCAGAATTATTCGCTTTGCTCCAAATTTGGTATACCGGTTTATTATGTTAAGGAGCTTCCTGATTTGTTTTGGGGATTCATTGGTTAAGGATAACGGGGGGGGGCTAGTCCACCCCCTTAATTTAGATAAATGGTTTTTTTTTGCAGGATTATTCGATTTGCTCCAAATTTGGTATACCGGTTTATTATGATAAGGAGCTTCCCTGATTAGATTTGGAGATTCACTGGTTAAGTATAAAGGGGTTAACGGGGGCTAATTCTCCTTCACTTATTTTTTTTGAGGGGCATTATTCTTTAAAATACGAGTATGATATACAGTTAGTGTGAATAGCCTGTGAGCTCAATGCCATCAGTTTAGCTGGGCACTTTTCTTTTTTATTTAATAAATTAGTTTGCACTAAGAAGCATAAATAAAAAGAAAAGTGTCCAGTTAAACTGATGGCATTGAGCTCACAAGCTATTCACACTAATTGTATATTATACTCTTATTTCAAAGAATAATGCCCTCGAAAATTAAATGAAGGGGGGGGGGCTGGATTACCACCCCCCAGTTTCACATCTTTACTTTTAACCAATGAGCTTCCAAATTTCATCAGGGAAGCACTTTATCCAGGGTTCGCACAGACTCCTTGGAAACTCCTTAGAAATGGAAACATTCCCAAGTAGTACTTAGAACTACTTAGATAAGCAAACGACTACTTAGAAACTCCTTATATTGTATTGCGGCTTCGGACGCAAGCGATATTGCTGCCGAGGGGGAAAAAATCGTGATTGAAAACGCACGGTAAATCCTTTATGCACGTCATTCATCTGAAGTAGTGATGGGCGATTCTCAAGAATTCGACAATCGAGAAAAATCGTCATCGTAAAAAATCACAATCGATACAGCCATCGATTAATTCCTAGAATCTACAATCGAGATGTTTTACAATCGATTATAACGAGAAAAGCTAAAAACAGTTATTGGAAAACTTAGCTATTATTCTGACCGACAATTTCATAGTAGTGATAGGGCTTAGTGATGGGCGATTCTCTAAAATTTACCAATCGAAAAAAATCGTTATTGTAAAATACACAATCGATACAGTCATCGATTATTTTCGAGAATCTACAAAGGAGATGTTCTAGAATCGATTATTGAAATCATTGTTTTTACATATATATAAGGCAGATTTTATTAAATATAGGGTAACTGAAAACAGATGGAATAAAAAAAAAACAAGCCAAGGGGAGGCTATAAAGGAGCCATAAGACTGGAAAAGTCTTGTAAGGATGCCCCCTGGTTGAAAAAAGCTGAAAAAACGCGAGTAGCTATGAAGCGGTCAGGGGAGTTTAAGTATCAAAAATTAGAAGTTTTCGGCAATTAGCACCAAAATGGCCAAAGAAATAAGAATCAAAAGCACCCCCTAGTGGCAAAAACATGAACTAAAGGATGATAGAAGGGATCAAAATTTTTTATTGATTTTTCTACGTCATTTGAGATTGGATATTTAATTTCCCCATTTTTAGAAAGACTTCGACTGGAATACATTAAACGAACCCCCGCGGTGAGCAAAGTAGGGGGCAGGGGCAAGGAAAGTGCATAATATGAATAAGTGGTCACAGGACTTTCCAACGATATGTCACATGAGGGGTGTCGGCTAAATTTAGAAAAGTGCCCCCGCGCGGGGCAAAGTAAGGGGAGGGGCGCGGGCGGTATATAAAATGAAATAGTAGTCACAGAGCTTTCCAATGATATATCACATGAGGGGTATCAGAAAAAGATAGAAAAGAGTCCCAACTCCCAGGATTCCAATTATCGTGCCCCCTAAATATACCCTGCCCATCCTTCTCTTTGAAATTCTCATATATTAAAAATTATTTATCGGAGGGCTCCGTAAAAAAATCCGATCTAAAATGTTTAAAAACGCTACGATTTCAAAAAAGTTCGGAAAGTGCCTCTCTCGGGGCGCCAAAATAGGGAGGGAAGAAGAAAGGTTCATAATATGAAAGAGTAACTTTCCGATGATAACCGAAAACTTTCCGATGATATATCAAATGACTGGTCCAAAAAAAGTTTGAAATCTACCCCTCCCACGTGGGTTCCCTCTTTTATCCCAGAATATACCAGGAAATCACGCAGCCCCACTTTTCACCCACAGCACCCCCCACGCAGCCACCAAAATTTTATATTTAATAAATAATATTTATTGGAGAGCTCCATTAAAAAACCTCATTTAATGATATTTATTGTAGAAATCTCTACAATTAAAGAAAAAAATCACCCCCGCACCGCTCCCCCCCCCGCGCCCCCTTCCGGAATTCAAGTCTGGGAGGAGAAAGATTCATAATATGAAAGAGTGGTGAAAGGATTTTCCGATGATATGTCAAGGAGAGGTTTGGTAAAAGTTTGAAAATTACCCCCCCCCCCCTTTGTCCACTCTCGCTCCCCCCAGAATTCACTCACCTTCCTCTTTGAACTTTTTATATTTAATAAATAGTATTTATCAGAGTCTCCAGGTATGGGGCAGAGCTAAAATAAGAGAAACATTGAAAATTCGGGGCAAAATGACACTAAATTTAACAGTAAAGTTTGAAACTAGGACTATACAGAACTGAATACATAAACCACTATGCTTCATAACCCACATCGGTTAATAGCAATAAAAAGATACGTGCCAGTTAAACTGATGGCATTGAGCTCACAGGTTATTCACATTAATTGTATATTATACTCTTATTTCAAAGAATAATGTCCCTCAAAAAATAAATGAAGGGAACTATACCCCGTTTGCCCCTTTTATACTTAACCAATGAACCTCCAAATCAAATCAGGGAAACTCCTTAACTATAATAAATCAGTATATCAAGTTTGAAGAAAATCAGATAATTCTGCATGAAAAAAAGAAACATATTGCTAAATTAAGGGTGGTCTAACCCCTTTAACCCTTTTATACTTAAATAATGAACCTCCAAATCTAATCAGGAAAGCTCCTTATCAGAACGAACATAGAAAAAAAAATAAATTAAAGTAAATTGAATAATTCTCCATGAAAACCCATTTATCTAAATTAAGGGGAGGGGACTTGCCTCCTTTTCGCCCTTGTATACTTAACCAATGAACCTCCAAATCTAATGAAGGAAGCGCCATATCGGAATAAATCGGTATATTAAATTTGAAGCAAATCGAATAATTCTGCATGAAAAACCCTTTTATCTAAATTAAGGGGGAGGCCAGCCCCTCCCTTTATACTTAACCCATAAACCTCCAAATCTAATCAAGGCAGCTTCTTAACATAATAAACCGGTATCCCAAATTTGGAGCAAATCGAATAATTCTGCATGAAAAACCCATTTATCTACATTAAGGAGGGGGTCTACCCCCCTTTCCCCCCTTTATACTTAAGTAATGAACCTCCAAGTTTAATCAGGGAAGCTCATTAACATAATAAACCGGTATACTAAATTTGGAACAAATCGAGTAATTCTGCATGAAAAACCCCGTTATCTAAATTAAGTGGGGGACCAGCCCCCCTTCTCCGTCTTTATCCTTAACCAATGAACTTCCAAGTTTAATCAGGGAAGCTCCTTAACATAATAAACCGGTATATCAAATTTGGAGCCAATCGAATAATTCTGCATGAAAAACCCATTTATCTAAATTAAGGAGGGGGTCTAACCCCCCCCCCCCTTTCTCCCCTTTATACTTAACTAATGAACTTCCAAGTTTAATCAGGGAAGCTCCTTAACATAATAAACCGGTATACCAAATTTGGAACAAATCGAATAATTCTGCATGAAAAACCCATTTATCTAAATTAAGAGGGGGCGGGCAGCCCCCTTCTCCCCCTTTATCCTTAACCAATGAACTTCCAAGTTTAATCAGGGAAGCTCCTTAACATAATAAGCCGGTATGCCAAATTTGGAGCAAATCGAATAATTCTGCATGAAAAGCAGATTTATCTAAATTAAGGGGGGGGGGGGGGGTCCAGCCCCCTTCTCCCATTTTATACTTAACCCGTAAACCTCCAAATCTAATCATGGCAACTTCTTAACATAATGAACCGGTATACCAAATCTGGAGCAAATCGAATAATTCTGCATGAAAAACCCATTTATCTAAATTAAGGAGGGGGTCTACCCCCCTTTCCCCCCTTCATACATAACTAATGAACCTCCAAGTTTAATCAGGGAAGCTCCTTAACATAATAAACCGGTATACGAAATTTGGAGCAAATCGAATAATTCTACATGAAAAACCTATTTATCTAAATTAAGGAGTGGGGGGGGGGGGACCAGCCCCCCTTCTCTCCCTTTATCCTTAACCAATGAACCGTCAAAACTAATCAGCGGAACGCCTTATCAGAATAAACATAAAAAAAATTGAAGCAAATCATACATTTTAATCAAGAGTTATCGCGTTACGTACATACGTACGTACGTACATGCATACACACAGAACTGACGGGTACATTAGCTCTCAGGCTTAGATAGCCTGTGAGCTAAAAAGAGATTGGATAAGCAGATGGACTCCTTTGAGAAATTATGTCTTAAACCAACCGGTAAGTTTGACTCTGAAAGCTTCATATCCATCTGGCATTTCGGCAAATCTCATCTCGATGATTTTTCCAGCATTTCGACGCTTCCAGATGGGAAGCTGCTCGATGGTTTGTTCTCTCGCGGTTTTAAACCTTTCGGAATGGGAAGTCTCTCGAGAGTGCCTCTCGCCCTTTTCAACCTTTCCCGATGGGAAGCCTCTCGCTGGTTTCTCTCGTTCTTTTCGAAATCTCCCAACGAAAAGCCTTTCGAGGATTTCGCTAGCGCTTTTCAACATTTCGCTATGAGAAGCTTTTCGAGGATTTCTCTCGTCCTCGGCAGAGAAGAAAAGTAAGAAAATTTATTGAGAGTACCAAGGGACGAGATAGAGAAAGAGGCACGACAATGAGCTGTGAAATGAAGCCCTAATTTTCAAAGTTTCTCTTATTTTAGCCCTACCAAGATGTCACATACCTGGAGCCCTCCGATAACAATTATTTATTAAATATAAAAATTTCAAAGAGGAAGGTGGGTCGGGTGATTTCGAGGAAGGAGGACGTGAGAGTGGAATCATGCGGGGTGCAATTTTAAAAATTTTACCGAAACCTTCCTGTGGCATATAATCGAAAAGCCCTTTGACCACTCTTTCATACTATGAACCTTTCTTCGCCCAAAGGGGGGATGGGGAAGGGGCGAACAAATTTTTAAAACCGTAGCCGATTTCTATAATAAATTTAAATATCACTTTAGATGTGGGTTTTTTATGCAGTCTTCCGGTAAATATTAATTATTGAACATAAAAATTTTAAAGTGGCGGCTGTGTGAATTCCGGGGCGAAAGAGTGGGCTCACGGGGGGTGGGAGGGGGAGCAATTTTTAAACTTTTTTTGGACCAGTCATGTGATACGTCATCGGTAAGCTCTCGGATGACTCTTTCATATTATGAGACTTTCTTCCTCCCCTCCCCAATTTGGCCCCCACTGCGAGGGTAGTTTTTTCCGTTTTTATCATTTTAGATCAGATTTTTTTATGGAGCCCTCCGCTAAATATTATTTATAATATATGAAATTTCAGGACACTTTTCCAAATTTAGCCAAGACCCCTCATGTGACATATCGTTGGAAAGGTTTGTGACTACTTATTGATGCTATGCACTTCCGGTGGCCGCCCCCCACTTCTCCCCCCCCCGGAGGACACTTTTCCAAATTTAGTCAATACCCCTCTTGTGAGATATCGTTGAAAAAGTCTGTGACTACTTATTCATGTTATGCACTTCCGGTGACAGTCCCCCCCCCCACTCTTTGCCCCCCCCCGGGGACACTTTTTCAAATTTAGTCAAGACCCCTAGTGTGAGATATCGTTGGAAAGGTCTGTGACTACTTATTTATGTTATGTACCTACGGTGTCCCCACCACCACTTTGCCCCCTCCCGGGGGCACTTTTCCAAATTTACCCAAGATGTGAGATATCGTTGGAAAGGTCTGTCACTATTTATTGATGTTATGCACCTCCGGTGACAGTCTCCCCCAATTTGCCCCTCCCGGTGGACACTTTTTCAAATTTAGCCAAGACCCCTCATGTGAGATATTGTTGGAAAGGTCTGTGACTACTTATTGATGTTATGCTCCTCCGGTGTCCATACCCCCCTTTTACACCCCCCCCCGGGGGGGGGACACTTTTCCAAATTTTGCCAAGACCCCACATGTGAGATATCGTTGGAAAGGTCTGTGACTACTTATTGATGTAATGCACCTCCGGTGACCGCCACCCCCCCCCCCCACTTTTCCCCCACGGGGTGTTTTTCTAAATTTAGCCGGGACCCCTCATGTGACATATTGTTGGAAAGGCTTATGACCACTTACTCATGTTATCCACCTCCCGCACCCTTCCCCCCCTTTGCCCCCACGGGGAGGGCTTTTTTATAAATTCAGATCCAGACTTCTCATGTGACATATGGTTGGAAAGGCCTAAAGACCTGTGACGACTTAATCATATTATGCAGCTGCTCTGTGCCTGCGCTCGCTTTGACCCCTCCCCCAAGAGATCTGGTCCGAGGTTCATTCATTTCGATATTATATTTTTTACAAGATTTTGTAGTGCGTGCACACCACACCCGCCTGCTATCATATATCAGTGCCGTATATAGCGGGTAACCTGTTCGTGATTTCATATTACAAGATTACGTATAAATTAGGGGCCCCGATTAAAGGAGGAGCCCACTAGCGGGCGAAGTCACCTAGTCTTTATTAACATCGACGCATTCCAGTTCACCCGAAGACGATTCTTGATAAATGTATGACGTATATAATACATAATATATGATTTATAAAAGAAATTTGCAAACTGCAGTCATCGAGAAAAAATTTACACAATCGAAAATTATCGAGATGTCCATACAAGCGAGAAAATCGAGAAAAACATCTCGTTATCGCCCATCACTAATCTGAAGCACAACATTGATTGGGTAGGGTAATCTTAATAGCAAGGCTCCGACTAAGTCCGTTTTTTGACACTGTTAGCCGACCTTTATTTTAAATTTTATCGATGTTTGGCATTTAGCCAAGTATCTCGGAAAAATCGCTTTTTTCGCAAATATGTTCCAAAAAATACCGTCAAATTTCGTCAATCGATCGCGGAAAAAATTCGTAAATTTTGTCAAAGGATCGTGAAAAAACACGAATTTCTCCAACAAATCGTGGGAAAACTCTGATTTCTTAAAAAGACGCGAATTTCTTAAAATACAGCGAAAAAACGCGAATTTACTCAAAGGATTACGAAAAAACGTCAATTTCGTTAAAGATCGAGAGAAAAAAGCAGATTTCCTCAAAAGATCGCATAAAACGCGAATTTCCTCAAAAGATAGCGAAAAACACGCGAATTTCCCCAAAGGATCGCGAAAAACACACGGTTTCCATCAAAAGATCACGAAAAACTTGTTAGTTTCGTCAAACGATCGAAATAAAACACGAATTCAAATTAGAAGATTGCGAATTTTCCCAGAAAATCGCGAAGAACATGTGAATTTCGTCAAAGGATTGCGAAAAAACACGCAAATTTCGTCAAAGGATCTCGAAAAACACGCGGTTTCCATCAAAAGATCGCGAAAAAAAGTCAGAGTCGTTAAACAATCGAAATAAAACCCGAATTCCATTAAAAGATCGCGAAATAACGAATTTTCCCAGAAAATCGCGAAAAAAACCGTGAATTTCTCCCAGAAGATAGCGAAAGAAACGCGAATTTCCCCCCTGAAGATCGCAAAAAAAATGCGAATTCGTCAAAATTTCACCTTCAAAGAAAGCGATTACCGCTGTTCTAAAAGAATAAATTTAAAACTTGTTATATTTTTTCTTGTATGTTGCATTTAGCATTTTGCCTTTTAAATTTTTTTTAAGATTTTGCATGTCAATTTCGTCAAATCGCGACCCCCCCCCCCCCCAAATTCCGTCGAAAGATCGCGAAAAAACCCACAAATTTTGTCAAAAGATCGCGAAAAAACCACAAATTTCGTCGAAAGATCGTGAATAAACCACAAATTTCGTCGAAAGATCGCGAAAAAACCACAAATTTCGTCGAAAGATCGCGAAAACCCACAAATTTCGTCGAAAGATCGCGAAAACCCACAAATTTCGTCAAAAGATCGCGAAAAAAACGGCAAATTTCGTCAAAAGATCGCGAAAAAAACGGCAAATTTCGTCAAAAGATCGCGAAAAAAACGGCAAATTTCGTCAAAAGATCGCGAAAAAAAACACAAATTTCATCAAAAGATCGCGAAAAAAACACAAATTTCGTCAAAAGAGCGCGTAAAAACTCACAAATTTCGTCGAAAGATCGCGAAAACCTAAAAATTTCGTCAAAAAATTACGAAAAATCGGCAAATTTCGTCAAAAGATCGCGAAAAAAACCACAAATTTCGTCAAAAGTGCGCGTAAAAACTCACAAATTTCGTCAAAAGATCGCGAAAAAACCCACAAATTTCGTCAAAAGATCGCGAAAAAACCCACAAATTTCGTCAAAAGATCGCGAAAAAACCGACAAATTTCGTCAAAAAATCGCGAAAAAACCCACAAATTTCGTCAAAAAAGCGCGTAAAAACTCACAAATTTCGTCGAAAGATCGCGAAAACCCACAAATTTCGTCGAAAGATCGCGAAAAAACCCACAAATTTCGTCGAAAGATCGCGAAAAAACCCACAAATTTCGTCAAAAAAGCGCGTAAAAACTCACAAATTTCGTCGAAAGATCGCGAAAACTCACAAATTTCGTCGAAAGATCGCGAAAACTCACAAATTTCGTCAAAAGAGTGCGTAAAAACTCACAAATTTCTTCGAAAGATCGCGAAACCCCAAAAATTTCGTCAAAAGATGGCGAAAACCCCCCACAAATTTCGTCAAAAGAGCGCGTAAAAACTCACAAATTTCGTCAAAAGATCGCGAAAACCCCCACAAATTTCGTCAAAAGATCGCGAAAAAACCCACAAATTTCGTCAAAAAAGCGCGTAAAAACTCACAAATTTCGTCGAAAGATCGCGAAAACTCACAAATTTCGTCAAAAGAGCGCGTAAAAACTCACAAATTTCGTCAAAAGAGCGCGTAAAAACTCAGAAAATTTCGTCAAAAGAGCGCGTAAAAACTCACAAATTTCGTCAAAAGAGCGCGTAAAAACTCACAAATTTCGTCAAAAGAGTGCGTAAAAACTCACAAATTTCGTCAAAAGAGTGCGTAAAAACTCACAAATTTCGTCGAAAGATCGCGAAACCCCAAAAATTTCGTCAAAAGATCGCGAAAACCCCCCACAAATTTCGTCAAAAGAGCGCGTAAAAACTCACAAATTTCGTCAAAAGAGCGCGTAAAAACTCACAAATTTCGTCAAAAGATCGCGAAAACCCCCACAAATTTCGTCAAAAGATCGCAAAAAAACCACAAATTTCGTCAAAGAGCCACTGAGAAAATACATAGCTAGTGTCGGGAGTGGATCCCCCCACCCCCCCTCCTCTCTGGTGTAACTTTTCAGAAGATTTGCTGTGAATTTCAGAACATTTTTTTTTACTTAGAACCACCTGTGTTATATGACCATTGGTCACTGCATAAAAAAGTAGATTGTCAATTTTGTATTTAATTTTGTTTTTGAAATGTTTTTCTCTCCAAATTGGGCATTAAAAATTAGAGTGTGCATACCACATAACAATGCAGCACATAAAAACATCGACCAAAAAAAGGGGGGGGGCGCAAATCTTGAAAACTTTTTTTGGACTCCTTGGATTTTTTGGGTACTCCTTGGATTTTTTTCTTCCCAACTCTGCATGAACCCTGTTTATCAGAATAAACCGGTATACCAAATTTGAAGCAAATCAGATAGAAAAACCCATTTATCTAAATTAAGGGGTATTAGCCCCCCGTCCCCCCCCCTTTATACTTAAACAATGAACCTCCAAATCTTATCAAAGAAGTGCCTTATCAAAATTAACCTGTATACCAAATTTGAAGTAAATTGGATAATTCTGCATAAAAAACACATTTATCAAAGTTAAGGAGGGATTAGCCCCCTGTAACCCCCTTTATACTTAACCAATGAACCCCCAAAACTAATCAGGGAAGCGCCTTATCAGAATGAACCTAGAATTATTTTTATAACCAAATCAAATATTTCTATCAAGAGTTATCGCATTATGTATGTAACATACATAAAGAAGCTGCGGTCACATTAACTCTCAGGCTTCGACAGCCTGTGAGCTAATAAAAATAGTGAATTTTCTATAATCAGGACCTATGCCAAATTCACATGTTGTAACAGAAGTGTTTTGGAACAACACTTATTTTGCAGCCATGAAATTAGACATGCTTTTTAATGTTGAAAAAAAAAAAAAAAAAAAAAAACTACTTTTACTTTTTATTTATTTTAAAACAATTTCTGTTGTTTAATTAATAGAAGTATCATCAATCTTTGATCATTCAAACTTTTGTGCTCAATTCCACTTTATAAACATGAATAATTGTTCACTAGCATAACATAATAAAAAAGAATTCTTATGTTTAAATTTTCTTTTTCTATCTTAATATGAAATAATTTGACTGAATTAATGACAACTGCTGTTTATATGGGAATTAAACTGTAGAATATTTTGCATAAATAGTTTGTTTACATTTTATTTGGATATGTTAACTCTATACATGCAAATAATTGTCCTAGATGAAATGGTGAAGTTTTAAATCATTTGTAATTAAAACATTTATATTGGATAATAGTAAACTATTTATGATGTTTTAATTATAAATATAAGATATTAAGTCAGAATTTCTACAGGATTCATACTCATCAGGGGATTGGGGGATTCAGAGAAAAATCAAGGGATAAATTTTGGTTGTAAAAAATCAGAAAATCTCAGGGGATAATAAAAAAAATTCCGCAAACCTTGCAAAACGATTGGCTGCTCTGGGAAATTGAGTGTAATTGCTGCTATTCATGTGCTTTGTGATGCCATAATGAAATTATATTAAGACACACCTTCTAACATCGAGAGATATAGAATTAGAAACTAGCCACTCCTTCTTACAGATTGAATATAACAAATGTTATATTTAATCTTTGCTCCTACTAACATCTGGCAACATCCATTCAGTCACTATACATAACTTCTAACATCGTGAGGTCATGAAATTAAACGTGTCTCCTTCCTTCTAGATGTTCTTTGAATGATTCGGCTGATTTGGATTTCTCAAATCTGTTGTTAATTAGCCTTGATGGATCTAATGTTAATTTGAAATTTTTGAAAACTGTTTAAAAAAAATAAAGGACATTTTAAAATTGATATTGGCCCTTGTAGCCTTTATATTATGCATAATGCTTTTCAAGGAGGTAATAAAATCACAAAGTGGAAATTAAATTCTTCCAGTAATCAATCAAACTTTTAAGGACAGTCTTGCAAGGCATGCAGACTTCATCTCCGTTTTACACAAAATAATGTTTTTCCTTTAAAATTCTGTTGATATTGTTTATATAGATGATGTATAAACTTTATTTTTGAGATTACCTTGTTTTTATTTTAAAGGGGGGAGGGGGGTCATGATACTGGTTTTTAAAATGTTGTTAATTGTTGACAAGGGAAAATTATTCATCCCGGAAAATACATCAGGGAATTCTCGGGGGTTTTTTTTCATGGAAAGTAGATATGAACCCTGTTTAAGTAATACTTTAATCTATGCTGAGAGTAATTTGACAAATATTTTCGCTGATTACAACTTAAGTTCTAGATTATTGCCTAGATATGTGTCACAAAGTTGAAAATCTGTTTTATTGTTGACAACTCTAGTACTATATGTTATGTATGAAATGAATGTTTTATACTGTTATCTTGTAGTTATAAATGTGATAAATGTTGACATAGTAAAGTACTTTTTCTAAATCACTATAAAAGTCAATAAAAAAGACTTACTACAGGAAAAGTGATAAAACAAATAATAAAAAAATATTCTATAATTGCAACTGACAACAAACACACTATTTTCTTTACTGATGACACTTTTCTGTATTACTACAATAGGCTCCCTCAAATCTGCAAACGCCTAAAATCCGCACATCATCACAGATGTAAACAATGAAACATTCATTTCAGATGTAAGGGCAAAATTACAGAATATTTAATTTTATATCATTCCTTATGTGTTTTAATATGTAATTCTCGATCATGTGACTGAACTTGTGGTTTTTCATGAAGAAAATATAAATTTATTTCTGAAAAAAATCAAGATATTGCCGATAATCACGTAATCGGTAATCACTTTCTTTTTACCAAATATATTCATTTATTAATCAAGCTTTTTTGATTATTAAGACTGGCTAAACCTGAAATAAAACTTCCTTACTTTATGATTTGGATGTGGATTGATAGGGTAGTGTTATGAAGAAAGTTTCATTGAATAATTAAAGGAAAATGTATCTCATCTTTATTATGCATATTTAATTATACATTATTTATTATTTACTTGACATTTACTTTTAATAATTTAATCATTTTTAAAATTATTGTACTTTTTATCATTTTAGTTTATTACAAAACTTAATTATTTTAACATTTTACTGTATTGCAAGCATTCATTATAATTTTGATTGCATTATTATATTAAAATTACTGTTTAAAAAATGTAAACAAAGCAATGACCAGAAATCCACAAAATTCTAAAATCCGCACAACTTCTGGTTCCAAGCTGTGCGGATTTCAGGGAGTCTACTGTATAAAGAAAACAGTGAATCAAGTCTCAAATTAATTTTTTTTTTAAATATTTGTAGCTTTCTTTTATTGTGTTGTAGAGTTTTGCAGGGGAAATTATATTTAGTGCAAAGACTCATATTATTAATTTTTTTTAAGCAAAGCATTTTGTGTAGTATCTTAATGTTAATTTTTTTTTTTTTTTTTTTTTTTTTGTTCTGTTTTTATACATTTAAAATAGGTTTCAAAACCAACTTCATTCAGCATCATCATTTATGCCAAGTACTTATTTCATACAACCCTTTGAAAGCTATTACGTTTTTAAAGCATTATAGTATTCTTATATATGTATTCACCAGTTACTTGTCTGATAATAAATATCTGAAGCCAGTTTGTGAAATAGTTTGTGCAAGATGAAGTGCTTTAAAAGGATAAACAGAGAAAAGAATTTTGATTGTGGCAGAATCATAGCATAAATTTTTGAATTGAAAAAAAGGGGTATAAATCTTGTTATTAAAGCCTTATGATCAAAATTACTAGAGCAGTTTTTGCAAAAGTGGCAACTAGTTTTGTTCTGATAAGTCTTCTAACAGCATCAATGGATAGTAAAATAATCAGTAACAGACAACTTATTAGTGTTGATTCTAAAACAAAAGGGTCACTAGGTGGGAATTTAATTTTTAAAAAGGCACAATGTTCTCAAAAAGTTCTCATTTAAAAAAAGGCACAATGTTCTCAAAAAGTTCTCCTGTGTCCTGTTCAAAAAACATATTTTGAACTGGTTTGTTTAGATTCCTCTGTTATTTGTAGAATTTTGTAATATTTCCCCGAACGATTGGTAAATTTTGCGATATATTCCCACAACCAGTCGACAATTTTCACGATATATTCCTGCAACCGACCAATAAATTTAGAGATTTTTTTTTTTTTTTTTTTTTTTTTTTTTTTTTTTTTTTTTTTTTTTGTCGCACAGCAAGTTTCTGAATTTGTTCCTGCAAATTATTGCAGAAACTAGCAGGTTTATATATATATATATATATATATATATATGGGGGTGAGACTCCATACATAACTCACAACTCACTTTTAGGACGAACACTGACATTTATTGAGACGAATACACAAACAAAAATACAGATATAAACACTCTTCTCGTTCTTTAATTAGCTTAAAGTCTATAATTCAGGACGTCGTTGAATATTTCTCAGATTTTCTTACGTCGTGTAAATATTCAATCTTATTTCACCGTAATATGTTCTGTTCTTTTTTAACAAAACCCTGCGTCGTAAAAACTCATTTCGTTCTCTTTACTTCTTCTGCATTTCCACTTCACACAGCTTCGTTAAGGCTCGTTTCCTTTTTAATCTCGAAGTGGAAAATACGGGGACACACAGTCTGATGCAGGTGTTGCTTGCGAAATCTCCACAAGCGGCCGTCCTGACATCTGGAGCTGCCGCAGCGACATGTGGTAAAATAGAATCTGAAAAAACAAAAAACAAGTAACTGTTCTTAGGGGGAAAAGAGAAAGAAAAAAAAATCTACACGTCATAGTTGAAGTAGCGTAACATCATATGGGTTGACTTTACGAAATTTAGTGTTCTCAAAGTCATGTCTAATTTTGTCATAAATTTTGAGCTTTTGCTTGAATTCTACAATGGATTGGCATCCATATAACATTGATTTTCTGAAAACTGGGTCGGGTATACCATTTATGATGTATTGCATTAATGCGGAATCCTCGATTTTACCACGCGAGCATATTTGTTTCATGATAAGAAAATATTCTTCTATTGATTCATTTTCTTGCAATTTTCGTTTATTTAATATATCATGTAACTCGGCAGAATTATAAGTGGTGCTAAATTCTGATATTAAGAGTTGTTTAAGTTTGTCATATGAATTGATATGAAATTCTGTTTGTGTTAATAACTGGGCTTTTCCTCGTAATGATCTTTTACAAAATATGAATTTATGAAAGTCAGATAAATTAAACATATTAGTAACATCCTCAAAATTATTAAACCATACGTGTATATCACTAAAAGAACTACCATCGAAAGGAGGTATTACACTTTCAATATCAGTAAAAGTAATAGACGATGGCATAAAACTTTGAACTGGAAATTGCTGTTGTTTGTCAAAATTTGATAATTCAGTGTTATTACTTGAAGTCATATTATTTGAAGGCAGTTCGGGTTCCGAGTCAGTGTCACTTTCATTTTGTATAATATTATTTTGTAGTAAGGTCAAGTCCGAAAGGTATGAAACTAATCGGATTGCGAGATCGTTTAAAGATCCCTCATTATCAATACAAAGTAGATTGCACACTGTAATCAGATCATTTAATGAAAAATCAGTTTGAACTTTAGTTATTTTATTTTTGAATTCGGTGCTGTCGGTTTGAAAACCGAAACCAGTAAAATCACGTATTCTCTTTCTATTAGAGCGATCACCGTCAGCATCAAATAGAAATTTATGCAGCAATTTAATTTTATGCGTTCGTTCGATTTTAAATGCAACTTCCAGTTCAGGTATCTCAACTAACTTCATAATCAAAATAATAATAATGAACTCACCGTTAGAATAATATCCGGCTTGAATATGTAGGATGAATAACTCTAATTAATCATATTGGTGGGTTAACTGTCACTTCTGACACCAATTTATGGGGGTGAGACTCCATACATAACTCACAACTCACTTGTAGGACGAACACTGACATTTATTGAGACGAATACACAAACAAAAATACAGATATAAACACTCTTCTCGTTCTTTAATTAGCTTAAAGTCTATAATTCAGGACGTCGTTGAATATTTCTCAGATTTTCTTACGTCGTGTAAATATTCAATCTTATTTCACCGTAATATGTTCTGTTCTTTTTTAACAAAACCCTGCGTCGTAAAAACTCATTTCGTTCTCTTTACTTCTTCTGCATTTCCACTTCACACAGCTTCGTTAAGGCTCGTTTCCTTTTTAATCTCGAAGCAGAAAATACGGGGACACACAGTCTGATGCAGGTGTTGCTTGCGAAATCTCCACATATATATATATATATATATATATATATACAACTGCTGAATGGATTTTCCAATTTTTTTTCTCACATTACCAATACACAAATTTCACGATATTTTCCTGCGACCAAATGACTAAATTTACAAATTTTTTCTCCCGTATTTGACTGACAAATTTCATGATTTTTTCCTCTTAACCAATTATCATATTTTGCATTATTTTTCATGACGAATTGGCAAATCTTACCATTTCATCTTGCGACTGTTCACAAAATTCAGTTTTTCCCCACCCAGTTGAAAAATTTCTTCATTTTTTTCTACGATGGAATTACTTGAGCCCATTCTATAATTGTTTTCAATTGCCACTGTCAAAAATTACCAACCGTTGGTGAGCTTGTAGGGGGCAGTGGTCCCTAGTTGATAAAGATTAAGTACTTATTGGTTATCAGAAAATTGGCTAATCATCATGAAACTAAACATGATTGACTTGCTGAACAATTTGATCCACATGACAAAATTATTAAACAAAGGAGGAATCTTTCGTGCTGATTAAACTATTTTAAAAGATGAAAAAGTCAATTAAGTAGTGCTGTTCTAAAGTGTCTTTATAATATTTAAAATATCATTTTAAGTTAAAAATTGTATAGATATGTTCTTTATCTTGTGAAAAGATTTTTAATTCTTATTTGACTAAGTGAATGTGGTATTTTGAAACTAATAAAAATTCGTTATCAGCAAAAATTTCATAACTATTAGACAAATATTAGAAATTTTGAAATAAGCTATTTATAACACCTTGAATGTTTAAAATATTTATTTAGTTTAATACGTTTGAAATTATGTGAAATTTTATAGCTTTGATATTTTTAATTATAAAGAATATAAGTGAAACTGGCATGAAACAGTAAGAACTAAAAGATCTTCTTAAAACAACACCCAAAAAATTTTAAATGCACAAAAATTTCTGTGCATTTAAATTTTTTTTTTATGGTGTTTCAAGAAGATTTTTTAGTTGTTATTTTTAATTATAGTTTTATCAGTAAAATCTATGGTTTATATTGTTTAACTTTTCTGTCTAAAGTTTGAAAAAGCTAGTATTTATAATTTTTTTTTCTCTTCTCCTTTTAGATTAAAGAATCTACATTCTGGGGTGATAACTTTGTAATGAGTGGTTCAGATTGCGGTCACATCTTTATATGGGATCGACATACAACTGAATTAGTGATGATCATGGAGGCTGATCATCATGTTGTAAATTGTTTACAACCGCATCCATTTGATCCAAGTGAGTTTTTTCTTTGTTTTCTCTTTTTGTCGATTAATAAAATTTGAGTACTTATTTACTTTCCTGTCAAACATTTACAGCTAAGAAAATCTCTCGCCAAACAATATTATTTAATTTAATAATGTGTAACCATGATGTTTGCTTTTTTTGTATTAATTGTGGCACCTCATGTCATACGTAACGTACATATTCCATTAATCTTTTAAAAAAAATTATTTGGTTTGATGACTCCCAAAATTCATTGGTAGCAAGGACAGCTGCCCTAAGGTTTATTTACAGTTAATCAAAAGAAATAATATTAATTAAACAGGACTAAGATCTTTGTTATATCTCTTACTATTTCTCATTTTCTGATTGAATAAAGTTCAAGAAAATTTCTTCAAACTGATATCATTATTTGAATTAAACAAAAGTATTTGGAGACAGATTTTTTAAAAATATTTGCACATGTATCAGAAACCTCTTAAAAATTGGCTTATTGAAAATAACATGAATTGAAGGAAACATCTTATGTTTTGATGTTGTACTTATCCGTTATCTATATTATAAAGGACAAACATGCCTGTGCGTCAGAGTTGGGCAAGTTTGTAATTCCAGTTATCTGCAATTACATTAATGTAATTGCATGTAATTACAGTTTCACATCTAATTACACACGTAATTACAGTTTAATTGTATGTAATTAATTATAGGTAAAATTACATGCCGTAAAAAATTCTTGCAGTACTGTAACCGGAACCGCCCCCATCCCATTATTTTACAAAATTTGTGTGTCTGAACGTGTGTAACTATAATCAATTACATGCAATTAACCTGTAATTACACTGCAGATACTCAACTCAGATATGCCCAACTCTGCTATGCGTAACGCTGACGTCATTTTATGAATGTCAACAGCAGACGATCAAATTTCACTTTTACAGCAATTTAAAAAAAAAAAAAAAAAAAAATCTAAGCATCGCATATTTTCAATTTTTACACCATTGAATAGGGAAAAAATGTACTTTCAAATGCAATTTGTTTGAAAAATATATTGCAGTTTGTTCGAAAACTGTATAACTATATACTCAATTTTTGTTCTTTTAAAAATAATTTTCAAGCATGAATTTTTTTAAAATCTATATCGTGGGCAGGTGATTGTGAAACATAAATTCCTTTGCACTTAAGATGTGCACTTTATAAATAGCTCATAATTTGTTTCCAGCTTCTAATCTATAACAAAATTAAAACATCCATTAAACAATAAAATATAAATAAAACACAAATTTAAGGTATGTAATTGAATTTCACACTTAAGCCTCTAAAAGGAACAGAATCAAAAAGGCTGATTGTAAATAACAATCTTTGGTAACTTCTTTAGTTGTTAAATCCCGATGCAGGACTAATAGGAAAATATCGCTTTTATTACACTACAAAACTTTATTAGAACGCATTGTTGCCGTTTTTCATATAAATATGATTTTTAGTATTGTTAATGGACATTCTAAAGTACATATTAAGTGTAAAAAATCTATTATAAAAAAGTAGTAGATATGTGCAAGATTTTCTCACAATCATTGAGATTATTTATTTTTTTATTAACTGCATTTTTTTTTTTTTTTTAATTAAACAACGTGTTTTAGCGATACATGAATATACTACATCAAAAGCCTCTTGCAGAACCTTTCGAAAAGTACCTCATTCACCACTGTGTTTTTAGGATGTGCAGAAAAAAAAAAGATATTGATATTAGAAATAATATGGTTTTCATCTATATTCTGTTTAATAAAAGAAGTTTGTATATATGTGTGTAGGTAGGTGGGAGGGTGTATCTATTGCACATAGAGTTCTGCAAATTCAGATAAGGATTGAGTTTAAGAATAAGGACAAAGACTGGTGTGAATGCATCTGAGGCTCAGATTTTTCGTTTTTTGATCATTAGAGCTGAGATATTAATTAAAAACCCTAATAAACATTGCAAAATAGTGAGCTTACATAAAGCCGCTGTTTGTGTCTGCACCTGTCCTAGCAATTGTAATTAAGGTGTTTTTTATACCGTACTTATCCATTAGCTATCTGTACTAATATAAGGAAATGTTCACCTGTGTGTGATGGCTAGAAATATCTACTGCACATAGAGGTCTAAAAATTTGGATGAGGACAGTCCAAGGCAAGTCCAGATGCATCTGAGGCTAAGATTTTTCATTATTTGATAATTAACTGAATTATTAATTAAAAACCACAACAAACTTTTATCAAAAGTATGTTTTTTTCCCTCAAAATGGCACATGCTGGCAATTTCTAGAGTTGTCTGAAGAACCGAAAAGCAAAAAGCAGCTCTTTTTTTCAAATCTTTCATTGTGCACACGAAGTTAACTTTTTTAAATGGGAAAACAATGAAAAACCAAATCACATCTATGTACTTTTTTCTTTCTAATGGTGCAATTCACTTAAAATTATCAATAATAAAATAACCTTTTCAAAAAACTTATGTCCAAAACTTTTTTTATCCCATTTTCAAAAGTTCGCATCAGCCTTACTTTTAGAGCTATGGAATAAGGGAAAATATCCATTTAAAAAGAGGATTTTCTTTTTCACAACAATGAAGTCCATTAAAAAAATATGAATAGTAACCCTTTCAAAAGAATTCATGAATGGAAATTGTTTTGTTCCTCTTGGACTGCACAGACCTTTTTTTCTAGGTTAAAAGTAACGAAGTGTTGGTATTTTCACACAGTGTTTTTATATGTTCTTTGGACACTTTATGTATAAAAATCTCAAAACATTCAGACAATTAGGGTTTTTTTTTTTTTTTTTATCTTCAAAATGTTCGTTCAGAACGGGAATAAGCAAATGCATTAAATTCATCCTGGAGAATAATGTCTGAATTCAGCACTTTTTAAGACATATGTTAGATTTTTATCCCAGGCCCGGGCAATGTCAGATATCTGATGGTAAGTCACACTGTTTTATGAAAGATTACTTTTTATGGTCAATGGAAAGTAAATGAGTAACAAAATTTGATAATAATAATTGTGTACTTATTTTGTTGTGATTATTTAATTTCAGTTCTTGCATCAAGTGGTATTGATTATGATATAAAGATATGGGCACCTTTGAGAGAAGAGCCTTTCTTTGATGTTGAGAAAGCTAATGAGGTATGCAATGTTCATGCATATATTTCACTCTTGTTGCTTAAACAGTTTTTCATTTTTTTAACCTTTGCTTATTTCATCTTTTATGCTTGCCATTTTCATAACAGGAAATTTTTATCTATTTTAAGGAGACAACAACTGCTGTGAAATGCTATTTAAAAAAAAAAAAAAAAAAAAATGATATTGACATACTTTTTTTTTCATTAGTTGCTGAAGAGATTTATTTCCCTTTTTTTTTCAAAATCTCATAACTACTGCATTTTTAATTTTTATTTCTTGCCAAATAATTGATTTATTGTTTTAGCTACTGCCAAAACTATTTTTTTTTATATTAAAAGTGTCTCTCTAGTTCCTGAGAAAGGGATACTTTAATATCAACTTTTTTCCATATAATTTCGCAAGTATTGTTGCCCCTTAAAGTGCCTTTTCTATTCAAGACTTGTATTTTTGTTAGCTTTTTTCTTTTACTTTTTTTTTCTACCAACCAGTACTTTAATAAATACATACATTACATACACTCACTTATTTTCAGATACATTAACAAAAAGCTTGTAGAAAAATTGTGTATATTTGTTTTTTATTAAATGAATTTTCAAGTATATTCTTTTTTTTTCTTTCTATAATTTTCCTTTCATTTTGCATTTATATATATATATATATATATATATATATATACAAATGTGGTTTTTATTTTTACAGATTGTTAAACGCAATGAAATAATGTTAGAAGTTACTAAAGATACTATAACAGTCCCGGCGTCATTCATGTTCAACATGTTCAACACCTTAAATCATTTAAGAAATGGTAAGCATTTAATTATCTGAAAATTAATAATAAAAGGCTAAGTGTATAACACTTCCGGTGTGAACTCATCTGGATCCCGATAATCTTTCGTTAAAATTAGATATTTTATTATTTTCAGAAATTTAATTTTTTCAATACAGCTGCACAATATTAACCTTTTTAGAAAGATTGTGAAAAACAAAAACAACTTGAGTGATGAACTACATCGAAATATGCATGTTTTTCGATATATCTTGCGTTGAAAATCATATCACCCAGCAATCAGCGATGATAACCAATATGCGATTCACTCCTTTGAGATTCATTAAAATGTAGACCATGGATGCTACTGCTTTTTACAATCATTTCACGGTTTCAAAAACAATGTTTAATTATGAATGTTTCTGATTAAAATGTAGATCATGGAGCTCATTGGCAATATAGCGATCTGAACGAATTCCATGCATTAAAATCATTAATTGGCAATATGTTTTAAAATAGCATTATTAGTACTAATTTGTATGTTTTTTGAGAAATAATTCTTCAAATTTTGTAAGTGAAGTTCATTTGCATATTTTGTGTCATTATTTTACCAATTCAATTAATAATTTTCTTACAAATTAAGTTTGAATGAAAAATGGGCTGTTTTTATAACTATTTTACCCCACCTGACCGTATTAGTCAAATAAGATAAAATTTATTATTTCATTATAATACAGTAGAGCCTCAATTATCTGAAGTAATTGGGACTCTTTCAGAAAATCAAAATTTTCGGATAATCGAGAATGATTCAATTTTAAGATTAAGGAGAAATATATGCAATATTTCTTATGGTAACAAAGGCTTAATAAAAATAAAGCAATAGCAAAGCAAAATAGAAACACAAATAAATTACCTGAACTTTAATTTTGAAATTAAGTACCTTTTACATATATCACAAGAGTTAACTCGAAATAATACTGATCGGTGAATAAAAATGGGTGCAGTTCAACAGCCCTCCCTGCTGGGTATTCAAGAAAAAATTGGACTAGTATAGATATTTTGAATTCATAACTTCAAATATAAAATTTAGTGCATTTCTACACAATGGAAGCTGAAATACTGCTATAATGTTCATCATAAAAATGTAGCAAAGCAGCCCTTCCCACGCCCCCCCCCCCCCCCCCCCCCCCCATGGGTGCAAGCCGAGACTTGAAAACGTTTTTGAGTGTTAGGTATGACTAAAGGAAATAGCCTGAAAGATTTCAGTGTCTTGCATTATAGTTAAAATTTGATCTTTTACAAGAAAAGAAAGAGATTAAAAGTTTTTGTTTCAAAAATTGCTATTTCAGTAGATAAAGTATAATTTACTATTAGTCAAAAATCTCTCCGAGACTGAAGATTTGAACTCATATCCCCTCCACCCTCTGCTGAATGAACAAATTCAAAAGAATCGCCATAATCTGTTATAAATATCTTGCATATTAAGGTGGGTCTCAAATTCCCTGCTCAACAGCTCAAAACTTTTTAGCACATTTTCTGATTCATTTTTAAATGTAAAGGCTTAAAATTGGCAGGCCTGACTATTACAGTGATTTGTAATCAAATAGCATTTTCCATTTTTTATAAATAAATTGTTATTGGGTTATAAGAGAATCTTGTCACATGTCAACAAGTTTTTCCCCTTTCTCACGCTACCATGTCAGGAATTTAGTTTAAAATGTCCACTTTGACAGCATTTTCTGAAAGATCTGCTACCTTTACAAACAAAAAAAAAAAAATGGAAAGCACCATTTAATGAAATAGTTTCTGAATAAGAACACCTGCCAATTTCATGCATTTCTGAACAAAAAATGAGCACAATCTTGAATTAAACTTAAGGTTGTTTCCTCAGTTTATTAGCCTCAATTTGTTTAATTTTTTGACGCATTATTAAGTATGTTCCACTCAGCTGTTTGTGATTTTTTGGAATTTATTCTGGTCTCAAACATGATATACCTAAAAATCTTGAGCTTTCCATCACAAAAGTGTTTTTAACTTTTGTAAAAACTAGTAGATGAAAGCCTTTCTCTTTCTTTTTTTTTTCTTTGAAATATGTAAATGGTATTTATTATGCAAAATATAGATCATACATTCAAACAGTATTAACAAATATCCTGAAACTCACAAATCCTAGTTTTTGCCAACCCTGGTAACATTACCATAAATCATAATTTTTTTGCTATTGGGTATTTTTATATCTTATATTTTTCAGGTCACCGACAGTTATATAGATGGAGCCGTGGTGCTGGGCGGGCTTCTTCCAGTTCTGAAGCAAATAACCGATAATAATTAAGTATTTATAATGTGATGGCTGCTTCAGTTATGTTGCATTTAGAAATTTATTTGAAGAATGTTGTTTTAATTATGTTTCTGTTTTATTTACCCCGTGATATGCCAAATGTAAAGGTTGATTTGACATTTATCAAATTTTAATGATCAAAGACCTTATAGTGGTTTTTAAACAGTTATGAACTTCTTTCAAATATGTAAAGACAGATATTTGCTTTTAGTTTAACTCTATTTTGTAAAATCTATATTCATTTTTGTCTAAATTAGTTGGATACTTTGGTATGTTTTGTTAGCTTTTGTTATGTTTCAGAGCATGGGCACCCACAGAACAAAATCCAGGGTGGGGATATTTTGGAACAGATATCTGTAATATGCAACCAAGAACGTTTTTTATGGAAAATATAAGAATGAGAACAGGAGTCCCTGGTGAAAAATTCTTAGTTCCCATAGTATTTAACTACTTTAACCCTCAGTCTACCAGTCAGGTCCAATAGACCTGACGGGAAAAACAAAATTACTTCAAATACTAAAAAATCCAGCTGAATGTGATAAAATTTAAAAAATGGCATGTAAACTCATATTTTTAGATCTAAATTCGTATAAATCTAGAAACATTTAAAAAGAATATCGAATAAAAACTAATGAATTTTAACTGCTGTTGGATGCATTATTGTAATTTTTTATGTTTCTTTTGGTATTCCGAGGGTTAAATCACTTGAGAATACACTATTATTTTATTTTTCAAAATTATCTGGAAAGAAGATGATTTAATTATTAAATTTGAAAATCCAGAGGGATGTGGCAATTACCCCCCCCCTCTTTTTTTTTTTCCCTGTGGGCACCCATGTTTCCTGTTGTTCCATGTTTCATAGTACAGTGTTTCTTTCGGTTTCTGAATTTTACTTCATAGGCTATAGTAAAGGATCTTAATCTGTTTTGTGTGTAAAGTGTCTATAACTGCTTGACATTCATTGAATAAAAACTTTATATTCTTAGATTGTATCCAAGAATTTTAAAAATAGTTAGTATTGTATCAAAGATAAAAGAAAATATTTTGATTATGGTTATATTCAACTTTAAACTTACTAAATGCATATTTTCTAATTTTTTAAAATCTCTCTCATATAGAAGTATTAAAAATTTAGCATATTTTCTGTTTAACATAACCAGTTGTAGCTTAAGTAATGTTGCTTTTTATTATCATAGTCTCACATTACTCCATCTATGCATCACTTAATTTAATTATCTTTAAACATCATTCACTTAAGATTAGAAATAAATTATTTTTAAATATTTAGAACAATCAACTATTTATTTTTTTGCACCTATTTATTTTCCCTTATCAAAAATTCCAATAAACTTCCTTTTAAATTGTAGTTTTTATCCAAGAATTGTTAAGCCATTAATCCATGCTTTAGTAGAGCAAAATTTTGAAGTAATTGTTAATATCTTTATTCTTTCATGGTATTTTCGTTGACGATAACATAAAAGACAAATATAGACCTTAATGAAAAGAAAAATGATCTTGGAAGAAAAAAAAAATGCACTGCCGGTTAGCATATCTAAAACATCATTTATTAATCTAGTAACTATACCAAATAAAATTTTAAATTATTTGTACATTTTAGGTAAATTAGAAAAAAAAAACAGTTACTAATGTTACCACAGTTAGCCTCCAGTACTGAATCTATCATGTTCTTTTTCAGCTTATCCTGCAAAAAACTATTCCATATAAAAAAAAAAAAAAACATGAAAATTTGTTAGTTTTTTTTAAATATATAAAAGCGAAATAAATATGCTGAAGCAGACAGTTTTCAAATCAAAGAATTATTTTAAGTGCTATTACAGCATGAGCAATGATATTTTATTAAATTAAAAGTGCTTTTAATGCTTATTTACTCAGAGTCCATTTTTTTTTAAATAATATTTTTCTTTAAATGGCTATTAAGTTTCTACATTTGCAGCCATTTTTTTTCTTTTTAAAATAGAGCAAATTAGGATGTTTTTAGAGACTGTGATATCTTGGTGGAGGTTGACAAGCATAGCTTGTAGGGAGGCAGAGTAAATAATAATTACCGTATATTTCCGTGTATAAGCCAAGACATTTTGGGCATTTTTTTGGCTGCAAAGTGATAGGGTCGGCTTATACACGAGTCTAAGAAAATTTCTAAATTTGATATTCTAAAACAAAAAGATGGTACCTATACAAACATAAAAAATACTTGAAATTTTTTTAAATACTATTCTCTGTTCTTTAATAATGAAAAAATCACCAATGATCATTTACTATCTAAGTCATTATCAGAATTATCAAGAAACTTCTTAAAATTGCTTTCATTGGTACATCAGGATGAATATCGCCAGTATCTAATTCATCATAATTGCCATCTTCTTCAAAAATGGCATTATCCTCAGTTCTATCCATCACATTATTGATGCAACGTTTTTTGAAAGATGGGACGATCATTTTTTGGTAATTCAAGCCAAGCTTCTTTCTCCATTCAGAGACAGCAATGATGTGAACTATTTTTAAAATTACTGCCATTTGCCACAGCTGCATCCGCAGATTTAGTCCATTTTGAATGGAGTCTGTCTTTAAATGATTCATTTAGAAGAAATTCAATTTTTGAAGGACAGAAATAAGACCAAGGGGATCTACCGAAGATCTCTAGGAGATACAAATAATTTCGGAGAGCGAATATTTTTCTATTAGCTATGTGGGGAAAAAAAGTGCTAAGTTTTCATTCACTGAATTTTTCATCACCATTGTTTAACATCAGCTTATATATGGGTTTCCGATTTTGGAAGATTTTTCACTGAAAAGTCTTATACACGGAAATATACAGTATCTTGTTTGTCTTTGGTGCAAAATAGTAGTTGATTTGACATATTTATATAATATTTTTTAAAACCTTAAAATTCGCCTATTACTTTAATACTGAGTTGAAAATTGTTTCATCTTTTAATATGTTCCTAATCATGAATCTTGCTTAAGGTTATTCTCAATTGCTCTGCTCAACAAGCGCAAAGCGTTTTGACACATTTACAAATTAATTTTTTTACGGAAAGATATAAAATTGGAAAGCCTGACCATGGAAGCGATTTGGAATCGAACTGTGTTTTCCATTTTTTGATCAATAAATTACCTATTCAGTAATAATAAGTGATTTTGATCATGTGACACTGCATTTTTCTCCCCTTACTGAGTGGATTTTCTTCTTTTGTTCAGAAGTTCAGTTCAAAATGCCAACTTTGACAGTATTTTCTGAAAGATGTATTGCGTTTACAAGAAAACAGAAAAAACAGTTCGATGACATAGTTTCTGAATAACAACACCTTCTAGGTTCATGCGTTTCCGAACAAAAATGAATTAAAACTTATGTCAGAAAGTTGATCCTTTGGATTTGAGAGCAGCCTTAAGAAAATAAAGTGTTTAGAATGAAAGGTAACTTTCTTAGTGTGTTTGTTAGAAATTTTCCAGGTTTCTTGATTTTTTAATGTATTTTCTGATTTCTGGAATTGTTGAATATTGAGAAGTAACTGAAGTATGGAGAAAACTGTTAACATTATCTTTCCTTACGTAAAAGTTTCAAGATCTTTTAAAAGTAAAATCTCAAACAATTTTCATTTTATGATCCTTTTTTTCTTTCCTTAACTGCATAAATCATTGAATCATTGCCATTAAATTATAAATTCAGAATGTGCTAATTTCTATATAAATTTGAAATTTTTTATTAAAAGTGATTGTTTTTGGTCTTTATAATGTTGTATTTGTGTTATTAATGTGTTGTTAACAATTAGGTGAATTGTTAAAAAAAATACAATTATTGCTACAATCTTTGTTCAAAGCATCTATGCAATATTTGACTTAATTTTCATATTTCTATGAGCAACAAGAGACACTGGCGATATAATAGAAACCACAACGAATAACAACAAAACAAAAATTCTATCCTTTTTTTAGTCATCATTGAAGCTGCTGTTTTACCTTCTAATTTAAAATTACTTTAGAAGGAATATGTTTTTTTTTTTTTCTAAAGATGTATAATTATATTATTATTCAAAATAAATATTTGAATTATTTCTTTTGAAAATATTAAAAATAAATATAACATTAAAAAATTTACACTAGTCTATTTCTTGAACTTCTGTATTTCATTAAGAAAATGTTATTGTTATTAAGGATATATTATTACTTTTCATGTTTTATTTTTATATTTATTGAATTGTTATATTCTCATTTAATTATATTTTTCAATTTATTGTTATCAATCTTGTAAATTCAGTTTTCTTTAAATTATCCAACAATTTCCATATTCCATTGGTGGAGAAAAATTTATAGGTAATAGAATCAGTGATTGAAAAAGAAATATTTATTTCATAAGGCACTCTATGTGAAATTCATTTTACTGTTTCAATGTATTCAACAATTTTTTTAAAGTTTTATAAAGAAAAAATAAAGTTCATAAGTAATTGCTTTATTACTTAAAGACTACAAAATTTTTTTAAAGCTTTTTAACGGATTGAGACTAAGCTACGCAATAAAATAAAAATCCATTAGAAATTTTAAAAAAAATTATAATGAATGCTTTGATAGAATTGTCAGATAAAAATTCTTGAAAATTACAGGAGGGGGGGGGGGGGGAAAGATAATTAAATTTTAACATTATTATGATTTTATTATATATATATATATATACACACATATATATATATGCAACAACTTTTTATTAGAAATGCATGAGGGAGAAATAACTTTACTCGGGAACCTTTTCTGGGCCAAACTCATTTATTTATCTGTTTTGTTGTACAGGCCTCTTCGCAAGTTCAGTTGGAGGTCCTGTGGCCATATATATTTTGGGACCACCTACTTGATCGTAGGTTAAGAAGGCTTCTCAAATCTGAATCATCTCCTGATTTTTGTGTGAATTCTTGCTAATATTTTGGTGTTTGTGATGTTTCCATCAGAGGCAAAGGTGTCAATCTGAAAAGAAAATTTAATTGGTTAATAAGCTTTTGATTGATGTCTGAGGCTTTATGACGAAACCAGGCTTGGCTGAAACCTTGGTGCATCATTAACCAAAAATGCTTGCAAGAAGCACAAACTCAGCAATTTTTATCACAAAGATTGTCCAAAAGTAATAAATGTTGGACTAGTAAAACAAAGTTACCTGGTGCAAAACTAGTTTTGAAGATAAGATTCAAAGTTAGAAAAAAGATCTTTGGGATTTTGAATTTTAAAAGGATTTTCTTTTTTATCCTTTCATATATATAAAAGTTTTGGAAACAATAAAATATCAATAAAAGCACAATAAATACACATTGTTTTTGTTCACACACGTGAGCTCTGCAGTAGAGGTCTGCACGGGCCGACATTTCCAGGCCCGGCCCGACTCATAGAGAAAAAAAATCGGCCCGGCCCGATAAAAAAATTAAAAGTTCGGCCCGAGCCCAGCCCGGAAAAAAGTTAAAATCTCGGCCCGGCCCGAGTGAACTTCTACAAAACATTGATTTTTACGTCGAATTGGTTAAAAATTTGTCTCATATGAGGAGTTCTGTCTAAAAATATTTATCTTAACTTTTTTTTTCATGTTTATAATCTTTATTTTTATAGACGTGCAGATGGCTGCGATATTTATTTTTTTAATAAATCTCTATTTCTTGTATGTAAATGTTTCAGTTATCATTAATATTGTTAATCCATATTCCATGTATAGAAGTGTTAAAAGTCAGAAAAATGCTATATAGTAAAATCTTCTAAGATGGAATTGCATAGAAAAGAAAAAAAAAATGTGTTATAGACGAGTTCTCTTCTTAGCAAGTGTAAATGTATTATATATCCTTTTCTTACTTATTAGTATATTAATTTTGCATTGATCAACATGTTTTTCAGTTTAAAACAAGGTTCCGTAATAGGCAGTTTCCTTTTTACACATTTTACTGTATTTTAATTTAGTTATATTTTAATGTGCGTAGAAATCTACTATTCTTAAAAAATAATAAATTTTAATGTTAGTTTAATGTTATAAATATATGTTATATTATAATGTAATAAAGTTTAATGTAGAATAATGGCGATTCAAAAATGTATACATTTTTTGCAAAAACTTTTGGGCCAGGCTTAATTTAACTGACCTTTAAATGGACTAGGCCACGCTGAGACAATGATTTTCATACGGGCTGGCTCAAAACTAGGACTGAAAATTTTAGCCCATGAAGACTAGGAATGAAACCAGGACCAGCTCGGTACAGAAAAATTAAGTTAGGCCCGGCCTGGCCCGAGCCTTCAGAAAAAAAGTATGGCCCGGGCCGGGCTTCTGGCCATGGGCCGGCCTGTGCAGATCTCTACTCTGCAGTACAGCCGAGACACTGAACAGTTTTCCTTATTCATTTCTGATTTTATTATGTGCTTTTGAAACATAACATAATTAACATACATTCATTTAAGAGTTTTCTAAAATTACAAATTGATAACATTTGACTATCCATTTTAATTATACGCACAAGTAATTACAATAACATGTGAATTCCCAGAAATATTTTTTTCCTAGTTCTGGTTTTGAACATAAAAACAGACTTATATATATATATATATTTCTGGGAATTCACATGTTATTGTAATTACTTGTGCGTATAATTAAAATGGATAGTCAAATGTTATCAATTTGTAATTTTAGAAAACTCTTAAATGAATGTATGTTAATTATGTTATGTTTCAAAAGTGCATAATAAAAGCAGAAATGAACAAGGAAAACTGTTCAGTGTCTCGGCTGTACTGCAGAGCTCACGTGTGTGAACAAAAACAATGTGTATTTATTGTGCTTTTATTGATATTTTATTGTTTCCAAAACTTTTGGGCAGAGTTTGATTATTATATTTTTATTTTCCAGAAAATTTACTATAATTTAACTATTTTACTATTTTTTCTATCGCCAGTCATATCTTAAGATTCTGATTTGCAGACTGGATTAAATATTAATTTTTTTTTGTTTAGACATGGTTCTATGAATCATTTATGTGCATAGTTTCCTGAGAAATATGTTAAATATTTCCAAATTTAAAATAATCTCAATATTGCTTAATAAAAACTTTATGTAATATTAATGATGCTATCAAAGTACTTACACATTTATATCCAGTCAATTAATGAGTGGTTTACAGTGTCTGTAACTTTCATACAAGGATAATTCAACAAGTTTGTTGCACCTCCATAAAAAAAAATCACTAAAAAACATAAGGTCAAATATTATTATAGACACAAAATGTAAAAACTACAGCAACTTTTTAATCAACAATTTTATATAAACTTATTACATACTTGGCCTCTTAGCCTTGGTGAGATTGAAAAAATGCCCTCAGCAAAAAGAGAAGGAAAAACAATCATATGTACAATTTGTTCAACATTTGCATAATTTAGTTTATATATACATTTACATACAGTAACCATATATCTAATGCATATAAACAGATGTAATTTTTCCAATACATGTAATCATAAACAATTTTTTTAATGAATACTTAGACAAGTGTACAAGTGTAACAGTTCATCAGTTTTATTTTCATAGTTGTTTATGTTATTTGGCATAAAATCAGACTTTCTGAAACTCAGCGGTAACTAAAAAAAGAGAGAAGGCTAAGATTGGCAGCAACTCCCCCTCCCCCTTCCGAGTGCAGCTACATAATGAAATCTCATATGTAAAGTTTCAGTAAAATATATTTAATATAAAGAATTACAAAGAAGACATTAAAATTTGTCCCCCCTCCCCTCCCCTCCCCATAGAGAGTTAGTTATATTTTGACAGCAAACGATTACATGCAGTGTAACTCATCAAAAGAATTTTTTATTTAATTTAGAAATGAAGAAACTGTGTATGACCGTACACTAAACTAAAGCACTAACTTTAATAAAATAAATAGCTGCTAAAGACAAAGGATACAATTCTTAGAAAACTGTTTAAAATTGATGCACAAGTAGGTAAAAGTTAGAAAACACAACACTATTTTTTTTAGATAATATTAAAAGTAAATTGGGTATAAATTATTAAATATTTTCCAACACTATTAGAATATTGTTAAGAAACTTCATTTTTTTACATGATGAAATGTTTATATATATAAATAAACAATTTAAATAATGCATAATGCAGTAAAAATTAATTTTCAGCAATTGCTGTCCATAGCCAATAAAGTGTGTGAATTTTTTTGTGCAGCCCTGTATATGATCTATACAAAGTTATACACTGAAAATGAGTTAAGCTTAAAAATGTATACCACAGCTGAAAACCCACTTCCAGCAATTATCACTCATAGTTAGATCTGTAACCATTTTTTCCCCCTAGACCTTAATGTAATGGGATTCTTTAGAATTCTATTTTGTGTCCTTTAAAAGAGTGATAGATGTTACTCACTCCATAATCTATGGAAAGCATTTTGTTACTGCAATCAGTTCCATTATGTTAAAGTATCATAAAATCATTAAAATACACCACAAACAGTTTTCTCCAATAGGTCACATTGTAATGGAATTCCTTTTGTGCATCCCAGAAAATATACCATAAATGTCCTTACTCTCTAGAAAGTATGTTGTAGTCCACGTCAGCAGTACATATCAATTTCATTAGGTTAATTCTTTTGATTGTCCTTTTTTTTTTCTTTTTTTTTTTTTTTTTTTGAGTAAACTGACTATAAATGCTACAATACTAAATAAATGCTATAGACTTTATCTGCAATAGCGATCATGCTACAGTGAACCTCAATAACATATATCATTCACATTCGACTTCGAGTATATTTTAAAAAGTTAGAGCATGGCCAGGCAGCAGACAAACTGAAGTCATAAGCAATTTTCAAACTATGTTAGAAAGAGTTTTAAAAAAAACTGCAGTTTTAATGGTGATTTCTACAAAACATTCAGTTTATCCACATTGAAAAAATATAATGTAATTGTTCTTGAATAAAAAGTATTTCTATAAAATTTATTTAAAAGGTGCTAAAATAAATGTGTATTATTATTTCGTGGATGAAAAATATTATTTATAACTTGATCGTTTTGCAAGTTTTTAATATTCAGTAATAAACTTGTCTCTATATATGCAATGAAACATTTAATTGCCTTAAATTAAAATAATATTATGAAATAAATATTGTACTGTACTATACTTTTCCCTTCATCAGTATTGTATACCTGTGTTTTAATCCAATATGAGCAACTCTTTTATGTGAAAGAAGTGGTTGCTCCATAGAGTTTTATTTTTATTCTATGTATATAAACATTTTTCTTCAGAAAGTTGAGTTTTTTCTCCTGAGATGTATATATTAATAAATTATATTGGCATGTTTGCTGTTGCTGTTAGTGTGCAAAACTTCAAGACTGGTATATTTATTACCATTATATTTTCATTTTAGATAATATTAGTGTTTCCACTGCTATTAACGCCTTAATCATCATGCCAAATACATTCATGGGCGAATTGCAGGTAAAATGAAAACCATGATGATTAAGGGGTTAAATTTAAATGACAATAGAAAGACTTTTATCAAAAATTATAGGAATGAGGTTTTGGACTGTTGTGGTTTGTTTATCTTTTCTAGCAAAATTTTATTTATTGGCTTCATTTACTCTAAGAAGCTGTCAGAATTATCTTTTAATAATTTAGTTTCTAAGTTAATGGGATGTTCACAATTTATAACATGCATTAGTTTGAATGTTGATGTATCAATGTTAGTTATATTGATTTAAAATGTTTACTTATTGTAATTCATAAATTTTGATATCATGTAACTTATATGCAATAAATCACTTATTTATATGCAATAAACCATGTATGATTAAAATATCACAACTTTCTTGTTATTTTTTATTGCATATGTGTATCTTATTATCTATCATAAAAAATTCTTAGTTAACATAATTCAAAACAAGAACGAAAAATCATGCATGAGGCATAGATTATTCCAACACTAACAGAATATTATTCAACAATTGCTCCCTGTATGTGTTCAGATTTTTTTTCATGGAGCCATGTACAGGATGACTTTTAATTAACATAAAACGTAACTAAAATAACTTATCAGAGCCACACTTAATGGCGGCACAAATGCATGTAAGAGGAATTTGTTTAGTGTCAGTTCCACATAATTTTAAAAATGCGTCCAAAGTGTCATATTCAACCGAAGATTGTAATTTTGTTGTTAAAATTTGGTATTCATGTGAAAACATAACACTATTTCTACGGAAATGGTCTTCAACATTCAGAAACACCCTAAATCTTCTAGAGCAGCCGTAAGAGATGTGATAAGAAAATTTGAAAGGTCCGAGGTCATGCTGAGACAGTAATTTTTTTCACCAAAATTGTATTAATATTGGCTCATGCAGGATGGTGCCTTTCTGCATAACACATGCAATGTTTTTGGCACCATTAACAGTGAGTTTGGAACCTGAGTTATCGCCTATTAATACCCAAATCATTATCTGGTGCATTGCATTGACCACCTTATTCACCAGATATGAATCCATGTGATTTCTGTCTTTGGGGTCATATGAAAGATTTGGTTTACAAGAAGCCGACAGACCTTATTAGCATCAAAAGTTCCATAACTGAACCATTTTCAAGCATCAAAAAAGAAATACTCGATTTCGTTACTGACAACTTTGTTACTAAGTTGCACTATTATATCACCTCTGAAGGTTATCACTTTGAAAACCTTATCCATTAAATTCCTTTTCAATAAAAAAAATATGTTTGTAGTGCTATCTGCAATGACGAGTTATTTCAGTTAAAAGTTGTTGGTTAATTAAAAGTCACCCTGTATGTTGTGTATTTAATTTATGCACACTGTGTAAAGCATTCGAAACTAGATAAGTTTAAAAATGCATACCACAGCAGAAAAAATACTTCCAGGAATTATTAATTATAGTCAGTCTTTTAATTGAATTCTTTTGTGTGTCTATAACAGAATGATAAATGCTATATATTCCATAACTTTTGAAAACATTATAGTGCACCTCAATGATTCTTTTAAATTCATTGTTTGAAGTATCATAATATCATTAAACCCTTTAACTGCCATGGATGTGTGTGTATATATATATATATATATGTGTGTGTGTGTGTGTGTGTGTGTGTGTGTGTGTGTGTAAAGATAGGTTACAGGGTTCGCTATAATGATCCTGCTATAGGGCCGTTTGATTGTCCCATTTCTCATTGGTGCACAGTGGAGTATTTGACGCAAAATCCTGGTCAAAAATATTTTTCGATGTAAATATAGTCCGCTTGGCTTGAAATTCTTCGATGTTATTGGGTATCACTATGGCATGTTTGGTATTGTAAATGAAGTCTATAGTCTTTACGGTTCATTTACAGAGACACCCAAAAGAATTAATTCCCTTACATTATGGTCTATGGGGGAAAAATCATTTGCTTCGTATTTTAATGATATCATTCTTTTAAACATACTAAAATTTTATACATCACTAAGGTGTACTAAGGCACTTATTGTAGAATATGGTGTGCATGAATATAGCGCTCATTTACAGGGACACACAAAAGAATATGGCTGAAAAATAAATTTAACTATTGAAGTCTATGACCAATAATTGCTGGAAGTGCGTTTGTAGTTGTGATAGGCGTTTTAAAATAGAACATTTTTTTTTAAATATTACTTGCTGAGGATACGTTCTACAGATCATATACAGGGCTGCACAAAAGTTCTCAAGTACATTTTGATTTATTCATGGAAATGGCTGAATGGACATTTTTCACTGTGCTATGCGTTTCACTGAACTAACTTTTAGCATACTATCAAGTATACATACAAATCCATAGCTTAGTTTAATATTTTATAACTTAAAAGCTGACTAAGTGTAAGTAAGATTTTAACACTTCACATAATAATGAATATATGACAATTAAGAAAAAAAAGAGTCATCATTTAAGAAGAGCACAAAGAAAAAAGAAGTTAAAATATTAATTTACTAAGTAGATATTTTAAAAATATGCATAAATCACATGTCCATTGACTTAACATTACCGAAGGGAGTTCGGAAATTGAGTGAATTGTAACCTTAACTATTTACTGTTTTTAAGAGGAAGATAATTGTTGATAGGTCCATTCACTATTAATGTTTAATTAAATGTATTTAATTTTACTATATATAAAATTTATTATTTACATTTAATAATCCTTATTACATTTAAATTACATTTAATAATAATTATTGCATTTAATTTATGTTTAATAGTGTTATATTTAATAGTAGGTTCAATAGTACGCTAGTAGGTTCTTCTTGGCTTTTATCGGGGCTACAACCAGATCTTGCTGGAAGAAGAACTTGTAGGGTCTCGCTACTGTATGGCTTGCTCTTTTTAGTTGATAAACGGAGTTATTAGAAAATATGAAGTTGCTTATTTTCACATGCATTATAAAAGGAAAATTTTAATTAAATTTTCTTGGCGCCGTTTGTCAGTTTTGGAATTAAAATTAGGTGTCCCTTTTTAAGGACACCGCCCTCGAAAGGGTTAATTCCATCCTTTCGCTCCTTATGTTACATACATGAGCCCCAAGAACTAATTAGGGGGCCCTTTTTCAATAAATAAGTATATACAATTTGAAGGCAATCGGATATTTCTATCAAAAGATATCGAGTTGCGTGCATATATACGTACATACATAGACAGAATATATAGGTCAAAATCTCTCCAGTAATATCTTGTGAGCTAAAAACTTCCAATACGACAGTGAATAAATAGTTCTTATCTCTTGTGAATAAATAGTTCTTATCTCTTCAATTCGGTGGCCGCAAAACAGAGCATTTAAATAGTCATCCCGAAAAAGTTTTTTATAAAAAATGGCAACAATATGCGGAAGATTTTTTTGCAGAAATTGACACTCAAGACTATAGCTAATACGATTATAATTCAAATATGGCGGGGCAAAGCATGGCACATATTTAAAAACCTTTCGATATGTATAAATTAGAGAAAAAAACACTTTAAAAATAACCCTTTTGCACATTTAATGTTTTTTTATTACATTAAAAACGAAACTATTTAAATTAAAACATAGTTTAACACTAAGCTCTGACCTTTGTTAAACACTTACGCCCTGTTTAGTTTCAATTCAACAATTCATTGAGCCACAAAAAAATTATATTTAAACATAACAACAGTGCCAAAAAACACGTCTTCTCAGAATGAAACTTCCTCTTCAGCTAAGGCCAGGAGCCACTGGATATATCTTAGGTTCCTAAAATAGACATAGATCGATGCACCAATTATTTAGCTATTAAAAAATATGATTTTTACAACTGTCGACGAAATTTTAATTTTTGCATTTTTGGCCAGGTTTTGGGGTCAAATACTCCACTGTGTGGCGGTTCATAGATCTTGGTTTGATTGTCTGTTGAACTTAACATGTTTGTTGAGTTATCAACACAAGGAAACACAAGATAGAAAGTCTGTTGGGACCTGGTTTATTATGCTTTTGTTACATGTTTCTTTTTCTGAACTGAGCTGAGGAATTAGTTGTGTACAAATGCCTCCCCTCCCCCCCCCCCCCCCCAAAAAAAAAGCACAATCGAGTGGCGCAAGTGTATTTAGCTACTCATAATGACGAAAGGACACGGAATCAGAGGGCAGGTCTGTCAAACAAGGAGGAACTTTAATTTTATTGGTAAATGAGCTCTTGACTGACATGTGGTCAAGATCCGCAAAATTCCCAGTATCTCTGGCGTACAAAGTCTTAACCACAAACACCTGCTAGAAGCACTTAGACAAGCAATTTTAATCTTAAGGAAAGTCTTAAAATAATAAATTTTGGATTGGAAAAGAAAGTTATCTGCGGCAAAAAAAAGTTAAAGCTGGGACTTTTAATTTTAAAATTTTGAAGTTTAAGTTTTTTGAAAAAGGGGTTAATTTTTATCCTTTCATATATGCTTTTGAAAAATGCCTACATATATTATAGGAATAGCAAACTCACATGGCAGCGGGACAACTTTCACCAGCAGAGCTGTGTTATGTACACTTATAACCAGTGCATTTTCTTACTCTTGTTTCAGAAAGCTAATTGCTGCCTTATTTAATTGCCAAATTGGGTGATTAAATGAGGCATTGGCGATCGCGTGGGGTTTCAGTGGCAGTTAAGGGGTTAAAATGCACCACAAGACAATATATATCAACATAAAAAGAATGTAGAAATGCACCAAATAAGACCCATTACAGAAAAAAAAGAAAAAGAACAGTTCATTATTTTGTTCCATCAAGGGAAAAGAAAATATGATTAAATGTCTTTCCCCTTGATAAAAAATTCTTAGTTTCTTTTTCTGTTAGAGTTTCATTATTAATAAGAATATTTTTTAACCCCCGGTATGGCATGCTATTTCTTTCTCCCTGCTTATTCTGTTTCGTCTTCCAAAAAATAACGTTACCTTACAGAAGCCAGCCATAAAACTAAGCAATACGATTAAATACTCTATAGCAATTTTTTTAACTGCTAAGCATCACACATTTTCAATTTTTATACCGTCGTATTGGGGGAGGGGGGGGGGAGTACTTTTAAATGCAATTTGTTTGAAAACTGCATCTCCATTTAGTTTTGAAATATTAATTTTTTTGTAGTTTTTGGAGCCATTTGCTTAATATTGGCAACGGAAGTACTCCAGTTCTGTCGAAAGTAAAGGAAAATAGTTGTAAAATATTAATTATATATTTTTGCCATTTTTTCATAACAAACAAAAGAAAATGTAATTAAAATACGTGCTATTTTGAAAAATATATATAAACGAATGATTTCTGTTAAAACAATAGAGCTATTATAAACTATATTTAATTTTAAGTATCTATGAATCATGAGATAGCCCTTTTTTTGTCGATTTTCTTGAATGACATCTTTTTTGCTGCATTTGTGCATTGTTTCGCAATAGTGATGTGCTATAAATGCTTTACTGTAGACATTTAAGAGTAGATCGTTAATGTGGAATTCTTAAGCAGATGCGAATGACGTCATTTTACATAAAATAAAACGTGCTTTAAGTTTTAAAATTGAAATATGTTTTGTACTGCAGTAGAGTCTTGCTTAACCGAGTTATTTTCTTCTGATGGGCTGGGGGCTTCTATTATTATGAAACAGCCATTATAAATGAAGTGTTAAGTGAAGATGAAAGAGCAGTTGTAAAAAGTTAGAACTTTGATTGTCTGGTCAGAATGGTGAAAAAAAAATAATGGAAATGCTGGGGGCAACACTAAATTCTGAAAAAGCAGAATTCCTGTTCTCTAGTTTGTTTTTTTTCTAATTTAAGAGAAAGAAACTAGTTAATTAAATATGAAAATCTAGATGGGGGCGCCCATGCAATACTTGTTACAATGAAGTAATGTAGGATTTTTGTGTGTGTGTGTGTATTTATGGACAAAAAATTATAAACTCAACAAAGAGTTATCATCAAGAAAGTGCATTTAATAAAATAGAATTTAAACTTGAACATAGTTTAGATATAGTACTTTGATTAAAAAAGCATTCAGAGCAATTCACATGATGTTCTTCTTTTACATATTCCTTAATCTTTAAATTTATGAGGGTCTTTTTCAATGATTGAAATTCAGAGTTGTTTACTTCTTGATTGTATGCATCATGGATAAAAGTATTCCATAACCTGTGAAAGAAAAAAATGCACACATTTAAAAAGGCAATACATGTTGGATGTTCATGGTAATTTAATATTCATTCAATATAAATGTGTTTATGGCGACTCCATACATTTTGAACTATTTTTTGTTTATACCTTGTGATGAAAATATTCAAATATTGAGTATTTTACAATAAACTTTTCATATATTATTTAAATGGTATAATCAAGAAAAGTGCAATTCTAAGGCTAATGTCAGACGAACGTCTATTTGCACACTTTTTGTTTCAGCACAAAAAAGAAACCCCTGTTAGCTAAGGTGTTTCTTTTTCATGTTGAAACAAAAAGCGTGCAAATAGACGTTCAACTAACATTAACCTTAGGAAAGAATTTAAGAAAATTTAAAAGTATATTTTTCTTATAAATATTTTGTAGTACATTTTTTTAGGAGTGTTTGTCTTTAATTTTAAGAATGAAATTGCAAAACAATTTGACTATTTTACTTAACATCATGAAACTATTTAATTAATATATTGTGCAAATCTACAGATCATAATTTATTTTTGTTTAATTTCAAGTCAAAATACTGAATAGCTTTTTTTGTAAAGTGTACGACAAAATGTAATTTGTGTAGCCTAGTACAGGATTCACTTCACTCATCCTAATTATGTCATCTTTGAGGCACGATGTAATCCTTAGTGAATCTTAACTAATCAAGCAATCTAAGTAGTAAAAGTGCATTTTTAGCTAGAATCTGTCGATAAAGTAAAAGGCTTAAAAAAAAAATAAAGAAAAATAACTACTTGTTTTTTTTTTTCTGCACAACTAATTTTAGAAAAGTTAGTTAGTTGGCCATGTAGATTTGTAGCTTATAAGAAAAGTTGGACTGATTAAAAATGTTTGTCACTTTACAAATTTATTAATTCATCATTTTTCTAAAGCTTTGCTTGTAGGTTCTGCATAACTTGGATTTTGCATTTTTCAATAATGTCTAAAATAAACGAAAACATCAGGGAAAAAGAAAAAAAAACAGATGAAAAAAAAAACATTCTGTTTAAACCAAACAACCCTGAGCAGTAACAAAGCTTTTTTTCCCCATATTTATAGTTAATGGATCTTTATACAACTTTGGCAGAATATAGTAGTGATGTTAAATACATCTTTAAAAGAAAATGGAAAATTTACATCGTTCGTCATCAAATGAAAGGTAGAGTCTCCTTAACAGCATCTATACAATATTTAAATTCCTTAACATGAAATAGATTGCAATTTACTATCCTTTTTTTTTTTTTTTTTCAAACAATATGAACAGTAACAAAATAGTCAACCATCCAGTATTTTTCAATTCTAATAAAACTGTAAATTTTATTAAATAAATCAACTAATAAAATAAGTCAGCCCTTACCTATTGCAAAAATGATGGTTTGTTTTTTAATAAAATTATAAATAAATAAATATTTATGCACAAAATATTCAAAATAGTTATATAGCTTATAGTAGATACAGTAGGTGATCGGTTAACGAACTTAATCCGTTCCAAAGCAGTATTCGCTAACCAATCATAGATTTTCTATTGATTTGTACGGAAATTCAATTAATTCGTTCTTAAAAGCTAAATAATGTATAAAAAATAATATAAATCTTCCCTTTATAAAAGGGTCAATATACGTTCTTATTTAATATGGGCAGATCATATTTTCAATGGCTTTGTCCATGTCCTGGTGTATTTACAAAAAATAAATAACATGCCCTTTGTAAAAACTTTTAGGATTACATTCATCGACTACGGCCTTAAATCATATTAATTTGTCACTTTGACCTTTCAAAAACTCCTTAGTTCTGTCAAAAATCATGTGTACTGCAGGGCCGATAAAGCTCAAGTGGAGCCTAGAGCCTGTTAATAAGTTGTGAACTAAATTTCAATTAAAATAATTAATTTGCAATTAAAAATAATTTTTTTTAAGAAGGAACAAAAAATATAAACATTTATGTTTCTAATCTGTTCATTTTAATTTGGGGTCCCTAAAATGTAGGGCCCGAACACCAGGTAGCCCATGAATTAATTAAGCCATACGTAAACAATTGCTAAAATGTTCTCTAAGTCGACAAGATGCAATTAAATACAGCTTGGCAAATCTAAAAAACACCATTGCTTCTTTTTGGCTTTGTTTTGTGAGCTGTTCGTTATCCAAACATAAAAATTTCTCGCGAAAGTATCCGTTACCCGATCTGTTCGTAAACCCGTCACTCACTGTATAGTTTTAAAAGTATAATCTGCCATTTCTGAGAGTAAGTTAACAGGGTTTTGACATGACATGACATCACGGAGTGACAACATGGCATGAAAACTGCCATGTGTAACCTCCAATAAATTTGAATGTCAACATAAAGATAAATTTTGAAACAAAGAAAGGTTTAAAAGGTGTAGTTTTGAGAATTCTGGCGGAATACCGAAGGCCATTCCAGAGTTGGAAGTACGGGGTTAAATATAATTTCCAGAAATAGGACGCATAAAGCATTCAAATAAATTTGGTTGTCCTACACTTTGACCTCACTTCAACAACTGGTGTAGGTAAAAAAAAAAAGAATGTAAAGCAGTAAGGTACCAACAAGCACAGAAAAGGCATAGTATAAGGTAACCAGAGGCCCAACTAACACAAAATTGAGAAGTATAAAAACAAAGGGAGCCAAATAGCTTACTAATTTTGAATGGCAGTTACCTAGTACCTGTCACCTGCCGAAGTTTCACAGGGTTCACTCAGATGGTTGAGCCATGAAAAAGGCCTCTTTGCTACACCATAACTGGTCCACAACGACAGATAAGCAAGTAATTTAGCTTCTATAACGATATAAAAATGGGGAGAAGTTAAGCTAAAACTTAAAAAATCTGGGATGAAAATTTTGTGACTGAATGCTAGCAGTACGTCACCCGCTGCGGGTCCTCGAATCAGCTTGGATGGTTAAGGGTGTATTCGAAAAAATATTTTTCAACTCTCAACAGCTCGAAATTTTCTGAGACATTTTCAGACTCATTTTTAAAAGTAAAAACATGAAACTTGCTGGGATGATTTCTGAAGACATGTTTAACATGCCGTGTGATTTCATTTTCAGCTCAATTAATTAGAATTTGATTTTTAAACAATTATTTTCTCAGTATGACCATTTTTTTCATTCCCAGATCGCCCGCTTCGGAAAATTCGGTTCAAAACGCCACCTTTGACAGCATTTTTTACAGTATTTTCTGCATTTATCAAAAAATTAAGAAGCACCGCACATTATATAGTTTCTAAATAAGAGAATTTCTCAGTTTGATGCGTTTGAGAGCAAAAATGAATCAGAAAATAAGCAGTTTGGATCGGAATACACCCTTAAGTTCTAAAAAGAACTCTTTACTGACCAGGTCTCCCACGAGAGGCAACTGCACTCACCAGCAGTCCAGGGTAGAATGAGCCAAAAGGGAGTGAAAACAGGTCTTATATAGCCAGGGTACAGTGTGCAAGTACCCTGAGCCAATGAGATAAGAGGTAGGCGGAGCCTGATCCCAATATGGGTGGAAATATCGAAAAAATGCCAAAATTCAAAAAATTTTTGAAAAAGGATAGAACATCCATTTACAATTAAGGGGCCGCTGCGCTGAAACTCCCAAAACTCGAAATCCTATGATAGCCTATGGGAAAACTTCCAAGCGCGATGACTCATTACCTACCTAATATAATTATTAAAATACCGTTTACACCATCAGAAAGTAGACGTCAGATGATGTGCGCGGTTAAAAATTGTCTACGTAAATTTTAAGTATTTTTAAGAAGATGATAAAATTTAATCAAATGGAAAATTCAAAGTTTATAAGGATTTTTTATGTACTTAAAATTTACAGAGATAATTTTTAAAAATGCACATCATCGACATCTACTTTCTAATGGTGAAAACGGTATTTTAATAATTATATTAGGTACTCAGTAATCGTGCTTGAAAGTTTTCCCATAGGCTAACATGGGATTTCGCGATCGGGAAGTTTCAGTGCAGCGAAGCCTTAAGAAATTACTGCCACAGGAAAGAAAAAGCAGTCTAAATATTTAATAAAAACAATGCTATGAATAAAATAATGGTTAGGAAAGTTGAAGTATGTGTATGTAAACAGATTTCAAACTTAAACCAATAAATAAAAAAGATAAAATTAAAAGGTATAAGGGACAACAATCAGATTTATAGCCTTAGACTAGATTAACACAGCAAGTAAAACAATGCGTCAAGGATAGATTATGAAACACTTCCAGAATACTTTAACAAAACTTTACCATTTAATAAGGTAAACAAGATACTTAAGTAAACATTTTAGAAAAAGGCATAACACATTTGAAAACCATATTTCAATAATCACTGCATATAGCCAGAAAGGTACTCCAGTTCTTTTGTTTAGCTCTGTATATGATGATTTATATATATTCTACACAGTATGTTAAAATTTAAATTGCCAAAAAATATATAACAATTGAAAATTCACCTGGCAACTTTGACCAATAGATGGAAACATACTTGGATTCTTTTTTGCAGCCCTGTGAAGACCTTCAGAATTTTATACGCACTACACATCAAGCTAAAATTTAATTCAGGCAAAATCACACTTAAAACTACTGAAATCACACTTCCAGGAATTACTATCCAGAGGTGCCCATGTACAGTAAACTTCTGATTACCTGTCACTCTATCAACCGCCACCCCCTCCCCTAATTATTATTTTTTTTTTTATCAGAAATAAACATTGTCCTAATATTGTTGATAGCACATAAGATGCTGAAGCAACTTAGTGATGATTTGAAGATATTGATTTTTGTGTCAAACGTATCATGTTTAAAAAATATTTTTGCATATGAAATCACAGACTGGCTTGATTGTGAGAAGAATGATATTGGTTATCAAAAATTAACAGGCGACAAAATTATTCAAAACATTTTGAATCCAGAGAAACATAAAGCAGTTGAATGTGATAAATCGAGGAATGGTGATCCATGAGTTAGTCATGCAGAAATAAAGATTATGCTTAGTGGTATGAGATGCAAGAGGAAGCCAAAACAAGCTACATTAGCACTATTAGCAGCAAAAGTACTATTATTATGTAGAATTCGTAATCTTGTTGAAGTGAAAGCACAAGCAAGACTTAAAAAAAAATGTATAATGAATGAATTTGTATGAAACATGTTATTACATATTTATTTTGTAAAATTCTAAATTTGCATCCTTAATAGATTTATTTTTATCAATTAGGTTTTTTACTAATGAAATTACACAACATATTAAAAAAAGTTTTAATATTCTTTTTTATAAACTAACAAATAAAAATAATAAAAATATAATTTTTGTAATGGTCTTGTACTGTCTTTCGATTATTTGTCTATTTCGATCAGGGTTGTTACGTTTAAAACATTTTGTTTAAAACAGTTGTTTAAAACATTACATTTAAAACAGTGTTTAAAACATGTTTATTAAAGAATCGTTTGATATTCAAGTTGTACGCTTTATTTATGCAACAAATACATCATTTTCATGTGTGGATTATTCAGAATTTAAAAAGATGGTGTTGAGTACAAAACCTGGCTACAAACCACCAAATCATCATGAAATAGGAGGCATATTACTTGACAAAGTGTATGAATAATGTGCTGGAAACTTATAAAAATGATTTAAGAGAACAGATTGTTTATGCTGCTCTTGACAGATGGAGTAACATTCTCAATGAGCCAGTTGTAGGAATTACAGTATCTTGTAAAGGCCAAATTTACTTAGTAGATTCAATTAATACATCTGGCCATCCTCATGAATTTAATTATCTTTTGTGAGCTTGCAAGTATTGCCATAAATAAAGTCGAGGAACGCTATGGTTGTTTTATTGGCAGCTTTGTAACAGACAATGCTGCCATGAAGATGAGAAATGAACTTAAAAAGATTGAGAGACATAATATGAATATTATAACTTATGGATGTTCAGCTCATGTCTTAAATCTTCTAGCAAAAGACATTAAAATCTCTAATATAAAAGCTCAAGTTTTGATATTGTTAAATATTTTCGAAATGATCATTTTGCTTCAGCAAAGCTTCGGGAAATAGTTGCTAAAAAGCTTGAATTACCATCAGGTGTCAGGTGGAATTCCATGTTGGACACAATGGAGTCTTACATAAGCAATTGGTCACAAATTTTCAAAATTTGTGAAGATAATCGAGAGAAAATCAATTCTGATATTTCTAAGAAAGTCCATAGCCTTGCAGTTAAAAAGAAATGTTGAAGATTATATCCAAAGGCTCAAGCATATTGCAATTTCATGTGACAAAGCTCAGGGTAATAATTGTATTATTAGTGATGTAGTTGAAGTTTGGAAAGATTTTAAAAAAGAAATATCAGAAATATGTGCTGCTAGTAATCTTACCATGATTACAAAAAACATTGAAAAAGCTATAGAAGACAGATATGAATTGGCCATGACATCTGTACATTTCTTGGCAGACATTACTGATCCATGCTTTAAAGGAGAATCACTTACAATTGATGAGACAGAAAAAGGCATGAACCTTGCAGCCGAATTATATCCTGAACTAATTCCTATAATTATAAACTATAAAGCTAAGTCAGTTCCATTCTCCAGTTATATGTTTGATGCTATTAATAATAATGCAAAAAAATAAATAAAAATGATATGCTGTCAGTTACCAATCATAAATTCGCTGTTCAAGAATCAAATAAAGTGCACAATTTTGTAGAAATAACACCTTTATCTTGGTGGATAAGCTTTGAAAAACATGTCGATAAAAATATCATGCTGATCACAAAACAATTACATACAGCTGTGTGGATGGTTTAGAAAGAGTTTTCGACTTTTGGCTTTGTGCTGAGCAAAACTAGAAACCAATTAGGTGTTGATAAGGTTGCCAAGCTTGTTACAATTTTTAAGAACTTAATAATTAGATGTTTTAGTTTAGAATAAAAAATTAATTGTTAATTAATGTTTGGTATTTATTAAATAATTTTTTTCTTATTTACTGTTTTTTGAAAATATTTTCATTCTTTATATTTAATTTAATAATTTTTGCTCGCTTTAATCAAAATTGTGCTGTTGAATGAGAAAAAGGCGTTTTAAACAAAAAAAAAACACGTTTTTTTGTTTTATTTCTAAAAAAAACATGTTTTTTCCAACCCTGATTTCGATTATCTGCCACACCGTCGGTCCCTTGAGTGGCAGATAATCGGAAGTTTACTGTATCTAGTTTTATGCACAGCCCTGTATATGATTTTATTTATATGCTACAAACATCTCTTAGTATACTAATGTAGTTGAGCTTGAAAAAAGCATAATTCAAGTTTAAAAACACCTTTTAAGCAATTCACACTCATTCTCATTGATGCTTACGAATTCTTTTGTGTAGACCTGTAAACGGTCTATAGAATTTATACACACCATATAGTGTGTACATAACACATATCATAACTGAAAACTCACTAATAGCAATCATCCCTAATAGACAATACATCAGTTACATTACTGCATCCAAAATTTTTTACATGTCCCTGTAAATGAATGATAAATGCGATACACATCATATTCCACTACAAGCATCTTGCAATAAACCTCACTAATGTAAATCAATTTCGTCATGTTTGAAATAATGCAACATAATTAAAATAAGCTGCAAACAGTTTTTCCATAAGACCATTATATGAGGCGTTCAGAAGACAATCTGACTAACTCCATTTTAAGTGGTGTTATTTTTAAACAACGGAATGTTGAAAATTTTCTATCTATTTATACAGTGATAAAAAGCTATCCTTGATTAAAAGAAAATTAATGAGTTCAATCAAAATATCCTGAAAAAAAATATTATATAGATACTGTATTTTTATAATTACAATAACTTTTAACTGTTTATACTGGACATTTTCATTTGATGAAGTTAATCAATTTGTGCACTGAATGGCTCATATAACCAAACTTTTTATGTGATCCTGTAAATGAATGATAAATGCTTTGCACCCCATATTCTATAGAAAGCATATTTTAGTGCATCTCAGAAATTCATATAAATTTCATTATGTTTGTAACAGAGCAATATCATTAAAATATGTTGCAAATGTTTTTTCTTCATAGACCATAATATAATGGAATACTTTTGAGTTCCCCTGTACGTGTACTGTAGGGGCTACACATAACATATTCTATAGTAACCATCTTCTAGTACAACTCAGCAGTGTAATATAAATTTTATTATATTTCAAATTGTGTAACACTAACAAATACACAGCAAATGACTTTTCTCTACGGACCATAATGTAACGGAACGGAATACTTTTGAGTGCCACTGTAAATGAACTATGGAGGCTACACACTTCAATTTCAATAACGAACATACCAAAGTAAAGTTCAATAACTTATATCAATTAGATGTCAATCTGAGTATATTTACATGAATTAGAGCACGGACAGACAGACAAAACAAAGTCGTAAATACTTTACAACTATTAAAATAGCAATTAAAGTTTTTGTGCAGGAATATTAAAAAGCAGTAAATCAACGTTTAAAATGCACAAATAATGCTTTTCATGCATTATTTGTGCATTTTAAACGTTGGTTTACTGCTTTTTAACTTTCTAACTATGTTTGAAAGTGTTAAAAATGAATACTCTAATAAAAAAAATTGCGTAATAACTACATAATAAAATTTTGCAATATCAAGATGGGTATTTTAGGAATATTTTTAGCAATACCAACATTAATCATTATCTATTCCATGCTTTTGTGTATGGAATAGGCGTAGTAAAAAATTATTACTAGATCTGATTACACAACAACCTGAATTATGTTAACTTTTGATAAACTTCTGCTTTTCGATTGTACGTTTTTTATATCCTTAAAAAAAAATCAATCAATCAATCAATCAATGTTTAATTCTTAATTGATTTTTCATATAAATAATATAAATCTAAAAAAGAAGATATGTCATATAGATATATTTAGATATATAAATAGATATATTTGGAGACTCCATAGTTATAATAATACTTCAAGGGGGGGAGGGGGAAATCTCTTGAAATACTATAGCAAAACCTGCAAGATATACTATTCATACTATCTATATATATATATATTTCTCTTGTGTAGCGCTAAAATAGGGCTGAATTTGTAGCTTGCCGTTAGGCAACAACCGCAGCAACACAATTAATTTGCCTCATTACATTCCACCAATCAGAAGAGTGATTTCACCACTTAAACTCGCATCATATTTAAAAGAAAAATTTCAATGGTTTTCATAAAATGTAAACATAGTCAAACGATTCCATTTAATTATGCACTAATCGCATAAGAGCAGAACACAGATTATTTCCTGAGAAATAATATTAAGTAATCTGTGTAAATAAAATGACAGTGAATTATCTTTCATAGTAAACAATAGGGAAAATGAAATGTTTCCGATGAAGATAATGACGTCATTCGTAAAACAAAGGATGCATTTTCATCCATGAATTAAAATATTTTACTACAACTGTATCAGTGATGACGTCATATTCCTGATCCTTATTCCTACATATACATAGACTGGGCTTTTGCTATTTATTTAAAGATCCTTGGTAAACACAAAATAAAATATTTCTGAAAATTGCATAATTTCTAATTAATTAAAATGAATATTTAATGAAACTCAGGAATTTTAAAACAATTGCTTAATTGACGCTTTAATCTCGGAAGGGAGAATGGTTCTGATAGTGAAAATGATGTCATATTTGAAAGAAAGAATTCATTCTCATATGAACTCCAAAAGTATCATGGCACACGGTAGAATTATTTCATACAAACAACCGATTTCTGGGAAAGTTTTCCATAGTGTGAAGAAGTTACCTCCCGGAAAAAAAAAAAACAGGAAATGCACAGGAACGGTTTGTTAGGAACTTCGAATGTCGTAATGAGCTTTAGAGTCTATATAAAGTGAAATATTTGAGTACGAATTTATCAATATGGCGTCATATTTACTGGCCTTTACATCTAATTCAGCAAATGAAAATTCAGAGGAGTAGCTGATTTTAAACACAGTACGATAGATGTAAGAATAGCAATGGCCATTGGTTTATTTTACGGTCACGTGATGCATTCAGAAAATCAGCTTTTTGATCAAAAGTTTCTTTTAGACACATCAGAAAACGTGTTGTTTACATTTTGTTAACTTGCCAAGTGTCCGAGAGATATTGCATTTTTCACGTTGAATGAACTTTAGACAGTGTTTATTGATTTAAATTGAAATATCTTGATATCAGGTAGTGTTTTAACAAGAGTTTTTCAAAATAAATTTAAACCGTGCAGTACAATATTATGTGCAGTTTTAAATTAATTGTTTTCCAAAGTAATTTTTTTCAGTTAATTATTTTACATTTCAAAAATCGGTAAATTTCATAATGTTAAAAATGATTTATGCCTATTGGTAGCACCAACTAAAAACATTTTTAATTGTGATTTCAACGAAGTTTTCAATTACTGTTTTTTTAACTTAATTTTTTTTGAAAATTTCATAAGTTAAAAGGATTTATGATAGTACTCATTAGGGCTAGAGTTGCTGCAAAAAGTGGAAAGCAAGCGAAGGGAGCTGGGGACGGGTAGCGGTCCCAATGTGAATTGTGTCGCAATTCATGGGGGTTGGTGCACGTTAGTGAGCAGGGTGCAGAACCCTCTAGTATATTATAATATCACACTGTATATTAATTCCATATTGGTTACAACATTTTTTTCCCCAGCCTAGAAGAGAAATGTCCCCACCAACATTTGTAAATTGTAAGTAGAACTATTTGGAAAGTAGAGAAAATTATCTTTAATTCTGCTTTTATTTTAACGATATTTAAATAAATTAAAATAAACTAAAGACATGCAAAGTATCATTGAAAGAATTTATGACAACAATTTAAAATTTTTTAAATGTTATGTGCCTTAATATTAGGCTTTGCAGTAGTTATTCTATTACATTATTTCACCCACTTGAACATTGTTAAAAAAAAAGCAACTATTTCCAAACATTAGTAAAATTTCTTGGGATGGAATTTTAAAACCAGGAATCTCATCCTGAACTTCAGACCCTCATTACCTTAAAAAATTACAATAAAAAGATTTTGTTTATTATAAAGTTCTTTGTAATAAACAAAATTAAGTCAAAACTTTTGCATTAGAAAAAAACATTATTACTGAGAAAGTTTTAAATTTTATTTTCACAGAATTGGAATTTTGAATTATTGCTGTATGTTGATTGGATTTATTCATAATGTTTTGCCCTTGAAATTAGAGATCAAAGTAAAAATTTTATTTGTTAATAAATTGAAAAAAAAAAAAAATACTTGCCAGCTTTAAGAAACAATGAGTTGAATTCGGCGAATGGAAATTTTTAAAAGAACTTATTGATTGAATTTATAAAAAATTCAAAAAACTAATTACGATAAATAATCAATCTTATATTGGCTGGCCTAACTCTTAAAATAGATATTATTTTTAACTAAAGTTTAACTTCAACTTTACTAATTATTGTAAAATTAAACATTATTCCTATACGTAATCAGTAACATACAATTAAAACAAGAAATTATGAAGTTTTTAATTAAGGCTTTGATATTTGGTATTACTCAACGAAAAATCAGCAAAAATTGTGCCACTATGGCACAATCAAAAAAATTTTTTTTTCAATGAAATCTAAAAATAACGTCATTTTCACTATCACAAAATTTATAAATCATACTTTCATATTCATATTTACTATTTAAAAAATATTTTAACTTTCAGTAGATTATTAATAAATATATTCCCAAACTTGATGCCACGTTTGCCAATTACAATTTTGTATGTGAACATTCACACTCTTTGACTAGAGGTTCTAGTCTGAGTGCCAGGGGAATCCAGAAATTTACTCTTGTAGATGCATTCAGAGTAAAATATTCAGTTTTATTATTTTTTTTTTAATACCCATTTGACTTTTACTATGACATCATTTTCACTCACTGAAGCACTCTGAGATGTTTCAATCTCAGTATCAGTGAAACGAAAAAAAAAATTAAAATTTAACAACTTTATGAGCAAAAATGTGGTTTTTTTTTTTTTAATTGTGACATAATTTTCCATTCAAAATTTTTTTTAAAGTTATTTTTAATTGTAATGTGAAAATGTTCTCCGTAATGATATGGCAATTTCCACTGTTTCCTTTCTCTTTTTAACAATGGGAGTAGCCCGATTGTCACTAATATGAAGAAATTTCATAAAAGACATTTAAAATCAAAATATAAAAATGGGATTACGGTAGAGCGCCGATTATCGGAACTCCAATTAACTGAACTTCCAATTATCCGAACAGCCTATTTCTCGCAAAAAAAATTTAACCAAACTTCCAATTATCTGAACAGCCAATTTCTCTCAATTTTTTTTTAAACTGAACTTCCAATTATCCAAACACCCTGTTTCTCTCATTTTTTTCCCTTCAGATTTAGATGCGAAATCTAGTCCCCGATCAGGGTATCGTTGGGAGCAGTAACAACAAAATAGAAATTGAAGAAAATGAAAACGAATGCTCTGAAAATGACCCAGGTCCATCACATAAAGAAGTCTTTGAATGTTTGGAAACAGATATGAAATGGCTCATATGGTAGAAGAACGCTCATCTTAATCAACTAACGTATTTAAGAATAATTCGACATATGGCAGCATTGGAAAGAATATCTTCTTTAAAGCAAGCAACAATCGTAAACTTTTCTGCTTAAAACTCCTTGAGGAACGGTGGGATATATTTTATCCCACCTACGATTTATGAAGATTTGCACCAGAAAAGTTTTATTAAATTTTACTTTTCTAACTTTGGTGGAAAAAAGTATTAAACTTGAGTTTACTTATTTTGCAATAAATCTGTTTGCAGATTCCGGTGGGAATTCGATATTACAGAAACACAATTACTTGCCCCTCAAAGGGTTAAATTATAATCTCTGGCGTTCAAAAGATGATAAGAAAGAAAAAAGTAAAAAAAAGAATTTTTAAACACGTCAGCACTAACTGGTGCTGCCAGTCCTAAGTCTGGATAAAGTGTGAAGGTTTTAGTATAGTCAGGAACATCCCTTAAATTGTCTGTCTGTTTATCTGAACTTTTGCTTATCCGAACTAGGGTTGTTCCCGACTTGTTCAAATAATCGGTGCTCTACTGTATTTTTAAAAATAGCGAGTGTGGGCACATATACAAATAAACTGCTTTGCGTTAGAAAAATAATTATCAAAATCGATTGAGTAGAAAGCTCAGGCCAGATGCCTAAAAAAACAGCCTTGTCTTTTAAATATATAGATGATGTAGTCTAAGTTTCTTAAAATCTTTTACAATCCTCTAAAAGTAAATTGAAAGAAAATTGAATTATTGATAGGATATTAGGAGAAATATTCTATTGGATTCTCAAGCTTTGACACGGTCATTGTTTGGAACATAAAGAAACAGTGGGACAATCCTTGTCTGTCCTCACTTTTTGTTCACTCATTTAAGTATTGCACGGCAACGCAATACTTATTTATTTTCAGTGTCACTTCTCAATGTTAATTTAACATAGAAAAGCCTATAGAGATCATAACTTTTTCATTTTTTCTTCCCACCTTTTTGTCCCTGATGCCACTCATTTTTTATTCTTGACTGATTCTAATGATATTATAAATTTAAAGTGTAAAAACGTTTGCCTGACGTCAGGGTCAAAACGAATGGTAAAATGCCTTTGCATATGAGTGAATAATAACACAGAGAGAAACATGGGCCAATATTTGTTTACATTATTCAATTATATTTCTTAATAATTCCAATTTTCGCTTTTTTCATTGAAAATCAACGGACACTTTTTCATAGAAAATGTAACATTTTTACTTCATTGTTGCAAAAATTTCAAAAGCCATAATAATAATTTATTTCTTTTTAGTTCAAAGATTTTCACGTGAAATATTAAATTGAGCTAGTTTTTTTTCTTCAAAAATTAGAAAGGTGAATATGGCGTCATAGTGGAAATAAAAAGCATATTTTCAGAATAAGTTTTTGCTTTGGTCAAGTTTATATTTTAGTAAAAAGTTTCAAATGGATAGCATAGCTATTTTTACGCAGGTAGCGAACTTAGTGGAGAATTACATAACTTAAATTTTAAAATGTATATTTTTTTCCGAGATGAGAACTATTTATACCCCAAGTTAAACTTAGGTAATAATTTTCTGATGTGTTTACATCACCCCTTGGGAGAGATTAAGGTTTAAAAATTTAAGTAAAACTTTTACTTTTTATTTTTTACTGTATCAAAGCTATAATATTGTTAAATATTTGTAGTAAGAATTCAACACAATTTACATTTACATTCACAGCGTTCCTGAGTGGGAAATAGGGTATCTAAATTTAAGTGAAGTTAAATTTTTATGATTTGATTATAGATTTTTATGTTCAGATTGGAAGTTTTTGTCCAATCTATCACAACCTGCATTACTGCAGTGGTGAAACATTTTGAATTACACATTGGTAAACTGCATCCCACATTGTGATACCAGTGTGTTGCCATACATCAGAGCCTGATGATGATATTCTCTATTAATTTTGAAATGCGTTCGTCTGAGTGCAGTAGTTATTGAAAAACTTGACATATTAAACAAAAACATAATTTGAAGAACAAATTAAAAAAACGAAATTTATTTCCTACATTGTTTAAGCCTGAGAAGGGACAGATATTAAGTTATTTCATTCAATTAGTTCTACATTTAATGTTAAATTTTTGTAACAAATTAGTTAAGCCAATTGAAGATTAAAAAATAAAAATAAAATTCATACTACGATACTTAAAACACCCTAAAAAAATAGATTCCGTTCAAATGAAATCGAAATAAATCTTAGACTTCTTCCATTTTGAATTGAAAATATTTATATTGCAGATTTTGTATTATGTTTACGACAATTGTGCATAAAATGATAAGATGCATGCAAAATACAAAACTTAAAAAAATGTCTAAGATTTATTTCGATTTCATTTGAACGGAATCAAATTTTTTAGGGTGTTTTAAGTATCATATAGTTTGAATTTTATTTTTTTTTTTTTAATCTTCAATTGGCTTAACTAATTTGTTACAAAAAATTAACATTAAATGTAGAACTAATTGAATGAAATAACTTAATATCTGTCCCTTCTCGGGCTTAAACAATGTAGGAAATAAATTTCATTTTTTTAATTTGTTCTTCAAATTATGTTTTTGTTTAATGTCTTTATGTCCATAGTTGTACAGTCAGCCGTGAAAAAAAAGTAAACACCCCTACTAACTCTGCAACAAATTATTGCAGAAGAAAGTTACTGTTACCAAACGATTGTAAATAAAGTCTACTTTCAAATGATGTATATAAAATTTGCTTAGGGGACCATCTACATATCAAAATGAACCCAAACTTTGTTTTTTTCAGTAGCACTAGAAACACCCAAGTTTGACACCATAAATAAATTATAAACCCTTCAATTAGCCTAAATACAAATTTTCCTAAATTTCTGTGAAAGCAAATTAGTTAAAAGATATCAAAAAGAAAATAAACATCTTTTGAGAAGAAATGCAGATTTTTAGTATCACCATTTAAAAGCATTTTTTTAAAGCAGTATAACTTTTAAGCAGTGTTATTTTGAAATATGCTTCACATTATTATTATCATTTTCCTAAAAATGCATTCAAATACAAAAATTAATGCAACGATCCTACATACAATCAAATCCTCTAACTAGTTACATTACATACATACATTTATATAACATATCGCAGATATACATTCAAATTTGGAACAAAAAAAGACAAACAATATTTTTTTGACATAGAATATATGGCATTAACAATTACAGCATGTGGTATTTATAACAATGCAAGCATGTAAATCTAAGTTTTAAATATTTTAGAAAAAGCATAATAACAATATTTATGATACAAAATGCAATTTATCTTACTTGATGTTATAGTCAGAAATTAATAATTTCAATACAATGAGCAAATTCCAACTGATCCCATCTCTGGAACACACCATATTTCTGAAAAAGAAATATTGAAATTGAGGGATAGAAATAAGACAATACTGGGAAGTAAGGATGAGGATGATTAGTTACTTACATATTTAAAAATAAGATGCTTATAAAGGGGAGGATGATTAGTTACTTAGATTAAAAATAAGATGCTTATACATGGTGTCCCCGAATTCATGGGCCAAAGTATAAGGGAAAGTAAAGTACACATAAAGAAGCAATTTTGGTATAGCAATGTGGGGTCAGAAATGAAAAGTTTTGGCGGAAAACAAGAACGGCAGAGGAAATGAAACTGAGCATTTTATTGACATAACAATTACAGTAAGTGCTCAAATATGCCACTGGCAGCATCTAGCAAGTGATTGGCATACCTTTTCACAGATTCCAAATGTTTCACGAACATTTGCAGGAACAACTGAAAGTCATGCAATGAGGCATCAAAGTCAACTGATGTCTCATAGATGAGACATCTAGAACCTTCGAAAGAGTATACCAATTACTTGCAAGACGAAATTGAACACAAATTTAAAAACTCTTAAAATTATATATAGAACACTTTTGTTTTCATTTTTAAGTAATAAAGTAGGATAAAAAGCTATTTTTCCCCCAACTTGTGTTGTGCTACTATATAGGATATGGAGCCTATCCACCGCCTACAGAACCTGCACCACCTGACTTACCCCCTTCACGAATGAAGAAGGGATCATTAACTGCTGGTCACCATACTTCTCGTACAAGCTTGGATCAGGGTACTCTTCTACCCACTCTTTTACATTCCTTTTTAAACTTCTTTTTCGGGAGAAAATCTTTAATTATTTAGTGGCATATTTGAGCTCTTACTGCAATTGTTATGTCAGTAAAATGCTTGTTTTCATTTCCTCCACATTTATTGTTTTTAGCCAAATCTTTTCATTTCTGACCCTACATTGCTATACCACAACTGCTTCTTTATGTGTACTTTACCTTCCCTTACAGTTTGGCTCATGAATTTAAGGACAGCCTATATAGTATCTGTGTCAGAAATGGTTTTCTCAGACTTTCATCCCTTCAGGATTGATAAAATGCTCCCAAGGATGGTCCCAAGCTAGCTTGGGAACTAAATACCGAGGATCCCACATTCGGCTGACCACCTGACATGGACTTATGCTGTACAGCATCTTGGAACCCAGGGTCAAGCAGAGTTTCCCCTTGATTTAAAAAAGGGCAGGGTGTTACCGGTGAGAAAAGGGCACTTCTTTTATTCTTAAAGGCATGTTTATGATTTTTAAGACCACTTTTTTGATTTTTAAAGTCACTTTTAATATTTAAAACTTAGATATCTCTTTTCAAAACAACATTGAGTCAGATTTTAATATGTAAGTAAATCTCTTAATGCAAAAAAGAAAAAAGGCACTTTTTTTAATGGAGAGGCAAGAAGGATGTTATTTTGTAAACAAAAGAGCAGGCGGGGGCAGCACCCTCCTGAAACTGCCTGGGGGAAACTCTGGTTAAGTAAACAGGAATGGGCACTGTAGGCCCAGATCCTTCATGGATTGTATAGCCACAAGTTTAGTTTTTTCTTTTTCTTTTTTTTAGAAATGGTGTTCAATTGCTAATTGTGTTTCCAATCACTAATTATGTCCAAAACAATAATTTAATCAATAACATAATTAAGGGTAAAAATATAAAGGCAAACTAAAACAATACAATACAATAATTTAGTATTTTATTAAATATGAATCGAAAACCTTCAAATTTGACGAATGAAAATGTTTAAAAGAACTGATTGACTGAATTTATAAAAAAATCAATGAAACAATTACTATAAATAATCAATATTATATTGGCTGTCCTAACTCTTAAAACAAATATTATTTTGAACTAAAGTTTAATTTCAACTTTTCAAATTATTGAAAAATTAAACTTTATACCTATATGTAATCAGCAATATGCAATTAAGATAAGAAATTATGAAGTTATTAATTGAGGCTTTGATCTTAGGTATTATTTAATGAAAAATCAACTATGACACATTTTCTTTTTCTTTTCAAGGAAATCTGAAAATAACAGTATTGCAAAATTTACTTGCATACATCTCACATTTATATTCGCTATTTTTAAAATATTTTACTGTGCAGTAGATAATTAATAAATATATTCCCAAACTTGATGGCACATTTCCCAGTTACAATTTTACATGTGAACATTCACGCTCTTGGCTTAAGGTTCTAATCTGAGTGCCAGCAAAATGCAGAAATTTTATTTTAGATGCATTCATAGTAAAATATTTAGTTTTATCAAAAACATACTCATTTCATTTTTACTATGAAGTCATTTTCACTCTCTGAGATGGGTGCTTCAATCTCAGTATCAGCAGAATGAAAGAAATAGTGTTGTTGTAACAGCTTTATGAGTAACAAATTGGAAATTGCTCATCAAACGTGGCAAATGAGGTGTGTTCGTACTATAACTAGTTTTATAAATATTTTTTGCACCGTATATTGCACTGAATGTATATTTTAATGCACTTCAATAAATGCATATCCATTTCATTCTGTTCAAAAGGCTGTAACATCATTAAAATGCACTTGAAATATTTTTTTTCCCATTGGCCGTCATGTAACGGAAAACTTTTAACTGTTCCCTGTAATTAAACTATACATCCGATTTTCATAAAATTTGAAATGACTCGACAAAATTTTGCAACAATTATATTTTTCAAATTTCAGACCATTCGGTTGGGTAGTTTTTGCTCTGTTATATGCAGACTGAACGACGACATTAGGTGCTACGTATTTATATAATTACGAACGCACCTAAAAATGGATTTCTTTTCATTGGGACGTCATTTTCTGTTACATTTTTTTTTTTAAAGTTAATTTTACTTGTAATGCAAAAATGGCATCCCTAATGATATGGTAACTCTCATTGTTTCCCTTCCCTCTTCAACAATGGAAGTAACCTGATTGCCATCAATGTGAAGAAATTTCATAAAGGACTTTTAAAATTAAAATTAAATATAAAAATAGGATTATTTTCAAAAATAGTGAGTGCGGGCACATCTACATATAAACTGCTTTCAGTTAAAAAAATAATTATCAAAATTGATTCAGTAGAAAGCTGAGGCCAGATGACTCAAAAAAAGACTTGTTTTTTAAATATATAATATCACATTGCCAGCTTTTAGTGATAAAAGATATTTACATTGGTGGTTTTATTTCTGACAGGATGTTATGCCTGCCTGAATGGATATAAAGCATATATATTCTATGTGCCTGAAATATTTATAAATATAATATAATGTAAATAACTATACCCATATTAAAGGCATAAATTATCACTTTGCTAACTAAGCGTAAAACCAACGGAGTGAAAAATGTCCAAGCCGAGAATCGAACCCGGACCCCTGGAATAGCGCTCCAGTGCTCTACCATTTAAGCCATGAGGACTATGCCCAGCTTGGCATCTCTTACTCACATAAGTTGGTAAGTCTGCTACCGCGGCTATTAGATGGAATAGTCTTCATGAGCACACAATCTTGTGGCGTAACATGAGATGCAAATGAACCCAGCATCGGTGGATATACAATTTTTTTAAATTGTATATGAAGCTATTGATCATGAAGACTATTCCATCCAATAGCTGCAGTCGCAGACTGCTAGGAGTGTTGAATTTGTGAAATTCCACTATAATACATTTATGTAGTTAACTGCAATCACTAATAATCAAAACACTTGACATAAGCATATAAATGTAGATTTTTTTTTTTTTTCAGATGGTAATAAATTTAAATAAGCTGACAAAATATTTAAAAAGTAATTACCTTAAAAGCTTATTATCTTCTATAAACTTCAATTTTACATTGAGACCATTGGAAGGAAGGTTACAAACCATATATGCTAAGATAATGTCATCTGAAAAAATTAGAACAACATGTATAACAAATAATTAAAAAAAAAAACCTAAGCATATTTAAACTTGAGTAAAAATTACTACATTACAGTAATTGTACATAATTAAGGTATTTTAATGTATTTTAAGTTGATTCAACAATTGCATAATTCAACCTCTCAATACAAAATTAAAATTTCTGGAATGGAAATATTATCAAGTGGTGCACAGCCAAACTAACAAATAGGATATGGCAATAGAGAGGGGGGGGGGGGAAAAAGAAGACAGGAAAAACATATGTAATGAATATTGAGGTACACCATTTTATTACCAACAACTTAATGCGTATATTAATACTTGGAAATTTTTCCAGAGAGAAACGTTCGCCTTGCATACAATATTTCAAATGAAAATCAAATTTCAAATTGCTTAAAAGGCGCAAAGACCAATATAGTTAAAAAGAGTGTGTTCAAGAAGCACGCGCGCTACGCGTGCGAGCTCAGGAGACAGGAACATGGAGTGGGTACATATCATGTATGGAATAACACGTAGTATGTTCAGGAACAGATCATGGATTTGATTAATTAAGGTGCTAATTATAAAGACATTTTGTTGCAAAAGGAACGTGTGCTGGATGGCCGAATGGATAAGGAAGTGAACTCGAGACTAGGGATTGTGGGTTCGAATCCTTCCAGTCCCACATAGTGTCGCAATTTTTTTTTGTTGTTGTTTATTGGTTGTTTTATATTTTTCATAATGAATAAGATATTTTGGATGAAGATATATTTTTTATTTTTGTTATACAGAGGCACGTGTATTTTTATTATAATAATAAAATACTCATTTAAATGTGAGAAAATGAGGTATTTCGAGATGAAAGTTTTAGATCTGAACGCCTTTTAAATATTCAAAGTTTTGTTTCTAAGTGATTATATATGTAGTATGTATATGTATAATGATATAAACATTAAGCAAATCCAAATGAAAAAATACTATATATTGTGCGAAAATATCCTTTTGCACATAGAATAATTCCTTTTTTTTTTTTTTTTTTTGAGTACTTTACGAGTGAATTTTTATCGAGACTAGGCTAGAAATCATATTTTACTTTGAACATTATAAAAATAAAATGTAATAGTTGTAAATTATTTTAACTAAAAATATCTGTACATATATTTTTTAAAGAGATAAAATATATAAGTCTGCTGTCTAGTTTGTAATGAATAAAGTATGATTAGAATGTTTATAAATTTTTTACTGAAAGTATAAGTAAGTATTTTGCTTATACTAACAGAATTTTGAATGCCATTTATTTCTCATGTTTTATGATGTATTTTGGTTTGTTATCCACACGGTATTAAAATATGCAATCATAAAATAAGAAATATATATATTAAAACCTACTCTGAAAAACTGTCTAACTAACAGTCCAAATTCCATTGAAATCCACCCAGTATAGTAGATTACAAACAAATCTCATATGTTGATATCACAATCTTGGTTTACTAACAGCATTCTATTTATCACAGAAGATATAAATCATTTTTAAATAAATAAAAAGAAAATTGTTAAAAAGTTAAAATTTTTAGATTACCAGTTGAATTCTTAAATTGTATCAATCAACCTACCAAACAAAGCACAACCAATAACACATAAGCAGAAAACGCACAATCACGTGATCAAATCGCCCACACAATTTTTTTGAGCAGCTCGCGCGGAGTTTGTGTGCAGTTGGTTAACTAATTTTAAATGCTAAATGGGCTAAAGTAGATAAAGAAGGTCACGTGATGTTTTTCCCGACTATTTTAGATTTTATCTGAGTGAACATAGGCATGTATTCCTGTTACGAAAACCATGTTTTGGAAGGATGAAGAAATATAGTCGTTGGTTTTACCTTTTTTGAACCATAAAAATAATGAAATAATTGAATTATGTTAAAATTCCTTTCTTCGATAAGACCTACTCCATGACATAAACTTCTGAGCGCGTGCGCGGCGCGAAGTGCACTTCTGAACACGCTCAAAGATTCCATGCCAGGATTTCAATCGATGCTGGATTTAATTATGTTTCATGTTTGACCCATGTCGGTAGCTCACGAAAAATATTCCATCTTGTGCTACCTTACCAACATGTAATAGTGAGAAATTTTCGCGGCTGGGTATCGTTTCATATGGTTTAGTCGGTAGAATGTCAGTGCACTATACTGATGGTCCGGGTTCGAGTCACGGCATGGAATCTTTTTCACTATGTTGGCCTTTGCACCTTTTAAGCAATAAATTTGAAATTTGATTTTCATTTGAAATAACTTAATGCTTTTTGATAATTTCATCAGAAAGGTGGAATCAATGCACTGTTGAAAACATTTCTGGGAATCCCACACAAGCTAAAGCTCCATGTTTGACATCCAATATACAGGGTGTCCCCAAATTCATGGGCCAAACTGTAAGGGGAGGTAAAGTACACATAAAGAAGCAATTTTGGTACAGCAATGTGAGATCAGAAATGAAAAATTTTGGCAAAAAACAAGAAATATGAAGGAAATGAAAATAAGTGTTTTATTGACATAACAATTACGGTAAGTACTCAAATGTACCACCACCAACATCGATACATACCTGGTAGTGTCTAGCAAGTGATTGGCATACCCTTTCAAAGGCTCCAGATGTCTCATCTATGAGACACCAGTTGGCTCTGATGAGGACCTCATTGCAAGACTTTCAGTCTTTGCTGCAAATGTTTGTGAAACATTTGGAATCTGTAAAAATGTATGCCAATCACTTGCTATATTTAATTTTTTCTTTAGAGATGCTTGACGTTCACAGTCACCCTCGATAGTTGACATGGAAATCACATCTGCTACTGTCTTATCCCGTTTTTCCCACTTCATTTCCTCTTTGAGACTTATCTCTTATCGTCCTGGACTGGAAGCTGAAACAATCCTCAAATGCAGTGTGAAAAGTGGTGAGCAACTGGAAAATATACTCGACGTTACCATAGAAATGCCCTGCCAAGCTGTTATGGTCAATGAAAGTCAAGCGCCTCTCTTACTGAAAAAGAGTATATACGCTGCCAGTGGAAAATTTGAGCACTTATTGTAATTGTTATGTCAATAAAATGCTCGTTTTAATTTCCTCTGCATTTCTCGTTTTTTGCCAAAACTTTTCATTTCTGACCCCACACTGCTACACCAAAATTGCTTCTTTATGTGTACTTTACCTTCCCTTACAATTTGGCCCATGAATTCAGGGACACCCTGTATAGCCAGTTTTGTCTAATTTCTTCACCTAAGCCAGGGCCGTAGCTAGGGGGGGGGGGGCTAGGGTAGGCTCAGCCACCCCTAAAAAATGTTGAGCCCCCCCTGAGAAATAGTCCAAGGTCAGCAAATGGACGGAAAGAGAAGAATGTGAAGAGATGAATTTAAGTGTATCATCTTTGGTTTAATGATACTCTTGAAAAAACCGATAATATATTCAATCGATAGCTGAAATCTTACAATTTTTGGTTCTAAATGAACTTGCATTATCGGATATTTATGGTATAGATGAGCCTGAGAAAATTAGTTTATTTAAAAACCTCTTTAAATACACAGTCAAAAAGGACATGATGCTTGCAGAATGCGTCAAAGCTGTGCCAATTAATGCAACGTACACATCACCTAAAATACAAAATAATGTAATACAAATCCTTGCTGAAATAGAGTCAGAGGATATATAAAATTATATTAATAATGCTGATGTTCCCTGGTTTTCGATTTTGGAAGACTGTACATATGATAAAAAAACAGGGAAAATGTATTAAGAGCAAGATATGTGAAGAACAGGAAAGTAAAGTAATCAATTGGCGCATTAAAAAATTGTTCTTGTTCTGACTTGGATGCAAAAACATTTTCTGATTTAACTTTAAAGGTCGTTCATGATTGCAGTTCAGATAATTCTAAAATTTTGAGTCAATATTATGATGGCACTGGAATGAGCTGCATGAGCAGTGGAAAAGGTGGTGTCTAAGCAATATTGCAGAAACATCTTAACAGGAACATCCCATACGTAAATTGCTGTAACTAAAGGCTTCATTCAGTAATCATAAAGGCAATAAATGAGGTAAGTGAAACCAAACAGTTTTATGATCAATGTTTCATATTGTACAATTTTTGGGAAAAGGCAGCATAGCTAAGAAATATGAAGGTCAATCCCTTGCTCGTTTGTTAGAACAGCGATGGAGTGGACATTTACATGTTACAGAAATTGTCTAAGAACTACAGTAGCCTCCCTCTTAACTGGCCTAAACGGGACCGAAGATTAGCCGGTTAAGCGAAAAACCAGTTAAACCAGAGAAGTAAAAAAATTTAAATAAGTAACTGCATAATTAATTAATTAAATGCGTAAGATGCATTTAGTTTTTTAATTTGTGTAGTTTTAAAAAAGTACATATTTTCTATACATTTTTTAATGAATACTAGTCGTAATTAACTGAATTGAAATAAAAATTATCATTAATAACATATAATGAACAATATTTAATGCAAATCAAATTGTTGAACATCTTGTTAATACCTTTATAAGAAGTGAAAATTTGTCTAAATTAAGTAAATGTGAGTTAATTAACCATAAAGAAATGAGAACCGATATTTTCCTTTTTGAATTTTGCCTGATGTTGGGAGGAAAAAATTGGCCAGTTAAAGCGGAGTTCCGGTTAAGAGGAAGGCTACTGTATAAATTTTTTGTTGCATATACTAGAAGAAGTTTACTTATATAAGGTCAAATGAAATTTACGAAGAAATATTATCTAATGGCCACTGAATTTCTTAACATATTCAAAATGAAGTTATTATAAACAGTTTAATAAGAAACATAGTGCCTACAATATGAATATGCACTAATTTATCTTTCTATATAATACTTTTTTTGATTATATATATTTGTGTGTGTTTCTTTGTGCGTGCATGCGTCAGATAGAAAGAAAAAATATGAGCCTCCCCTACATTTTCTTGAGCCCCCCCCTATTATTCACTTCTAGCTACAGCCCTGACCCAAGCCAATATTGTACTTCAACATGGTTTGTGACCATGTGAGTTAATAATTAGGATTGCGACGAATATTCAGCCACTATTCAGTATTTGGCCCTTTATCAAATATTCAGTTGACCAAATAATGAAGGTTAGTTGGGTGAATGCTTCAGCAGAATATCTGCACCCGAATATTGCAAGATAGCTCACCAAATAAATTCAGGATAAGTTTTTTCCCTTTTTTACAATTTTTTCTCTAATGCCATCTGGCTACTTTCTGACACAATCATGGTCATGGAATCATTTTCATTCTTAATTGTACTAAATGAACAGTTATTCGGATACTACCTTTATTAAATATATTTTTAGGTAGATTCCGTAAGACTAAGATTACCTATTACATTCTCTCCTATGTTAGAATTTTTGAAACATTTTTGTAGATTTACGCCAATCATGACCCCTAGAACCCAAAACCACCCTCCGTTGAAAACTTTATACATATATATATAACTTTTTTATGGGTGCGATAACTTCCATAATTCAGCACAAATCTCTTCCAATTGATACATAAAATCAAGGGGCAGAAAATCTCTGTCAAGTTCGTTAATGGGCAAAATCAGATGAAGAGGGTGGAAATGGGAAGGGTTTTTGTGAAAACAGATAAAACCCCTTAACTTCTTAATTTTTATACATATTGAATCAGTTTAGAGTTATTACTTCTAGGAAAAGGGCCAAAAATTTATGCATGACAGATTTTTATATCTTTAAAAATGGTCTCAAAGTGCACAAAAAATAGGGTTTTAAGAAGAAAAAAAATTCATAACTTCGTCAGTTCTCAAGATATCAAATCCACTTAATTTAAATCTTCTTAATATTATCTACAACTTTTATGTTGGCAAGTTTTTGATTGGACCAACTCTTACCACAAAAAAAGGGGGGGAGGTGGTTGAAGGAGAAAAATATTCATAACTTCGTCAATTCACAAGATATCAAATCTTATTAGATTTATTATAAATCTTCTTAATATTATGTACAACTTTTTTATTGACAAGTTTTTGATCAAACCAAGTCTTACAGAAAAAAAATAATAAAATAAATAAAAAAAGAGGCAGTTGTAGAAGAAAAAAAATTCCTATTAACATGATTCTGATAAAACCAACTCTTACAGAAAAATTAAATTAAAAACTCGTTGTCTAAAGCAGCCAGACAAAATGGTTAAACTGGGTTTATCTCTAATCTTGATTTAGTTTTTGTTGGTGAAATTAGTACTTAACTTCGAAATCTACCTGTGCCTGTAGGCCAAGCCAGCAGGGATTTTTTTACATTTACATCTGTCTTCATTGACATTGTTGTTATCAGTTTCTGTGTACACTTTTAATGAAATGCTGGGTAAGTTGTAGAATTTTATGTTGTATATTGTACAAGGTGGCCATAATTAAACTGACAGTACTCGGAGTGTTCTGTAGCGCGGTGAGAGAATGACGCCAAATTCTGTAAGAAGATTAAACAAGACGAGGGACGAATTGTTCTGCTGAAAAAAAAAAAAAGTTCCAAAAGTCACTGCTAGGCAAATATGTGGCGCTGTGTAACAGAAAAGAGAGTTTTAAAAATTGCAGAATCAATACTAAAATCATTAAATGTGCTAAATAAAAGGTAATTTTCTGTCAGTATTGTCATTGTGAATCTGCATTTTTTTTTAAATTCTCTTTTCTGTTACAAAGCACCACATATTCCCCTAGCAGTGACTTTTGGAACTTTTTTTTGCGGAATCCTTCGTCCCCATTTTGTTTAACCTTCTTACAAAATTTGGCGTCATTCTCTCAATTAGAATGTACTACAGAACACTCTGCGTACTGTCAGTTTAATTATGGCCACCTTGTATATACTGATTCAATTGTCAAAGATTTTGTGAAACATATATATTCTACTTTAATCGTACCTCTTGCTTTAATTTAATTTGTAATTTAAGGCTGATTTCAGAACAAAGACTCATTCTTACAAATTTGTTGATCACTAGGTGTCACAAACTCCTCACAGTAATATTTACTTGACTAAAGCTTATGTCAGCGAATAGCTCCACTATGAATTATGAGAGAGAGTAAAATATTATCATTGATTTTGTATGTAAGAAAATATAAAAACATCACTGAATAGTAAAAATAAAGTATATTCTTTATATTTTAATCGAAGTAACTTAATTTACCACCCTGATTTACAGAAAATGAATTTGATAGATCTATATCTAAGAATAAAAAAATAAAATGCAATGTCTTAAATCTTTTGTGATAAAATAAATTTTAAGAGTACATTTAAGAATAACAAAATAAAATGCAATGTCTTAAATCTTTTGTGATAAAATAAATTTTAAAAGTACAATTAACAGTGGTAATGACTAATGAGTTCCTATTTTGGATAAAATGTTTATGAATTACTTTCCTGTAGATAAAATTATACTATTATAATTTAGGCATAGTAAAAATTGTTTTATTATTAGCATCAATGTATCTGAAATATTAAAATAAATACATCAAGTTATTAAAAATTTTAAATACATAAATAATAATAAAACATCAATTTGTGTTTATTTCTTTTTCCAGTTTAAAATTAAAAATTATATATGGAACCAAAAGTTCTGCTCTTTTCGAAAAAAATGTTAGTATTCAGTCACCAAAATTTGGTATTTGGTTAAATTGTTGGAAATATTATAAAAAAAGTGATTTAATAATCTTTAAATTATCGAAAGAATCAATCAACTACAAGTAATTACAAGTTAAATTTATGTGTCAACACAGAGAAACTTTCCGATGAAAATGCATAGATAATAATGTAAGTAATTGTCTGAATTAAAAAAAAAAATGAATAAAATAAAAAATACTTTACTATAGTAATCAAAGTAAGTGGCTTCTGCTTAATATAACAAAGTAATTGTAAAAACTAAACTAAATCTTTTAAATAAAATTAATGTGAAATACATTAAAAATATATAAATAAATAATGGAATTGTGAAATAATCCATAAAATAACTATTATTTTTAAATTTCTTACCAACAGAAAAAGGGACAAAATCATTGTTATTGTAATCTGTAACAAATCCATACTCAATAAATAATTTCAGATTATCATGACAACCATAATTGATGAATACTTGGGAATATTTTTTATAATAATTGTGACTGATGATTTCATACTGATTTCTTTCTTTATTAAATCCAGCATTAACCTAAAAATGTAATAATTTTGTCTTAAAAAAAGCAAACATTTCATGGAAAAATATGTAATGTGCAATATCATAAAATTAAAGAAATAAGGACAAATTCTATGAGTCTTATCATGTTTTTAACTTATAATTTCGATTCGAAAAATTTCATGATAGAAACATGGCCATTTTACAAAAAAAAATGTACTTTATTGAAATATAAAAAGTCTTAATAAAACTTACGTTTGAAAAGCAAATTATAAAACCAGGACATAGAACTGGAATCAAATCAAAAACAAAATTCAATTCTGACAGAACAAAATTTGAAACTGGATCATAAAGAATTTTTATTTTTTAAATTCCAATTTATAAAAATGTATTTTAGAAATACAGGCCAGACATCAGGTCTTTAACTTTTTGAGATGAAACATGTCAAAAGTTGAGTATACAAGTATAGTGTAGACAGACGGTCTGTGTACATTTACAGTATACACAGACAAGTATATTATAAACAATTAAACTGTCAAAAATAAAAATATTAATTTAAGATATAAGAATGGACAAGACTTAATACACATGTTTCCAAAATATCAACGAAACAGACAAATTGAGGACTAAAAATAAAAAACACTGAAAGTACCAAAAAAAATCTAAAATTTTTTTTTTTTTTTTGTAATGAAAAAAATGTCTTAAGTGCCAAGCTTAACAAACAGGAGAACACTTGAAGTGCTTACCCTAGTAGTAATAATAGTTCAAACAAGTCGGAAAATTGTACATCAAACATGGCAAATCAGGTGCTTTCACCTTCTTTTTTTCGCTCTCTTGGAAACTTTCCTCTTTTGGAATTTCAGCGTTTTTTTTCCATTCTTAGTCCTCAATTCAACATCAACAAGCTCTCTTTTGCCTCTAATTTCTAGGGACGAGTTTAGGATAATACACAGGAATGTCATTAAGATTTAAAAAAAAAAAAATTGATTTTGAAACGCTTTTCAACACAGTCAGAATAATGTAAAAAAACTTCACTGTTCAGTAAGTTGAAATATGATGTTTAATTGAACCATTTGGAAACACATAACACATTTGAAAATCCAATTTCAGCTATTTTCATCTTCAATTGTAAAATTATATGAATTATTTTAGCAGCCCTGTATCTATAAACTACATGCATGCAAAAATTTAGTTCAGTTAGGAAATACATACCACAGTTTTCCCCTTCAGCAATTTTGGTTAATAAGGAGAATGGTTTGTGATTTCTTTTGTGCAGCCCTGTATACGAGGTATAGAATTTATACCCAACGAATAAAATGCAAAAAATTAGTTAAATTTAAAAGTGCATGCTGAAATTCAAAACGTACTTTCATCAATTATTGCTCAAAGACAGTACTATATGAGTCATTCTCCAAAAAGTGTACAATTCCAGTCACAAAGCCTTTTTCAATATTTGACATGAACATTGTTGAATTAATTTATGTATTCTATTGAAAATGAAAGAAGACTAAATGTGTTGTGTGCATACATCTTTTATTTCTTAGTACACAGTATGTGAGATCTCACCTCCATGTCATGTCACACACCCAATGCTACTAAAGAAAATGTTTGCTTACTTATTTAATTGAAAAAAAAAATAGTTAAATAATTATTATTCTAGTTACTACTATCTCAAGAGCAAAGTAACTTAGCATAGTTAACTACTTTCTTTGTATTTTTGTTTGTTTTCTGAGTACGGAAAGGAGTGTCATACAATAAATTCTCATCTTCATAAACCAAACATTAAGTTGCATTTTCATGTTAATAAATGACACAACATCAGATTTTGTTTCCCATGATGCTGAAGTTAGCCAGTATGTTTGCTGTTGTTAAATTATAAGTCAGAAATTTGTTTTTATACTCAGGTATTAGATTTTGTTATAAAAAGCAACCATGGTTATTGGAGATTCTCATATCCGTGAACTGTAATCGAAGGTGACTAAATCAACACTAAGATATATGCTTATATAATTATATCAACACAGGATGATTTTAAGAACAAAAAAATAAATATGTAGGTTAATATTTAGAGCATGTTCCTCACCTCCGTAAATATCTTAATTTTGAAAATATATATTTCAGAGAAAAATGTTTAACAAGAATTTACAGTGACTGTAAACCAAAAAAGATAGTTTCAAAACGTTAAAAGAGAAGAATTGAATAACATATATAAGATGCATGATAAAAAGAAGCTCCAAATGGGAGATGAATTTTTTGTCGTTTTTTTATATTCATTCAAATTAAATTCATTATGCATTCTTATATAGAATCTCTTTAGTTATATATCTAATAGAATAAATAGTTTTTTATGCTTTGTCTCACTACACAAACATAACTGTAGCATAAAGTTCACCTCCGTGAATGATGTTAATAAAAAAAATGTGTTTCTGCAAAAAAAATAAATATAATGTAGCTGGGCCATTGCCAGACCTGCCAACCTTTGAAAATGAAAAATCGTAGCACACAAAATGAAAATTAATCTGGAGGTTGGTTGGTTGGTTTTTCGTGTTTCGCAGCCATCTTTTGACATTCGTAAAAGGAATAAGGTTTCAGTCTTTCAACTCAGTATAGTAATTTTTTTTCTCTGGAAATTTTTATACGATTTTTAGAGTTTCTTCTCATTTCGAAGCATTTTTTTTTTTTTTTTTTTACATTTGTAAAAGGAGCCTGGTTCTAATTTTTTAGCCCAGTGCAGTAAATTTTGACGAAATTCGCGATTTTTTTCCGCGATCATTTCAGGATATTCACAGTTTTCCCCCACAATCGTAATACACAGTTTACTATCACGATTCTTTATTGAAATCCACACTTTTTGCCACGAACTTTTGATGAAATTCGCATTTTTTACCATGATTCTTTGACGAAATTAGTGTTTTCTTTCCGTGATCTTTCAGTGAAATTTGCGTTTTCTTGCTGATCTTTTGATGGAATTTGCGTTTTCTTGCTGATATTTTGATGGAATTTGCGTTTTCTTGCTGATCTTTTGACGGAATTTGCATTTTCTTTCTGCGATATTTTAACAAAATTCACGTTTTTACCACGATCCTGTGACGAAACTTATTTTCTTCTGCGACAAATTAACGAAATTGATTTTTTTTACACGGTCATTTGTCGAAATTCGCGATAGTTTATCGCAACCGATCGGCAAAGTTTTCGATATCTTTTCGCGACCAATTAACAAAACTAACTACTCATTTCCGCTACCTTTTCACGAAATTTGCAATATTTTTCCCTTGATAGTTTATCGAAATTCGTGATTTTTTGCGCAATCTTTTGATGAAATTCACAATTTCTTTCTGAACTCTTAACAAAATTAGCGATTTTATTCAGCGACCAATTGAAGATAATCACTATTTTTTTCCTAAGAACTTTGACGAAATACACGATATTTTTACACGATCATTTAAAGAAATTTTCAATTTTTTCCACGATCGATTCACGAATTAATTTGGGGAAATTCCATAAAAGAAAAAAAAATCGTGGACTCCAAAGAAATTTCAAAATATACTTGCAAAAGAATCATAGGTCTGTGGAAGAATTTGCAGGGGGGGAAAGACTGCACTGCACAGCATTTTTCATCATGCGGGACTTTCCCTTTCCGTGTGCAAATCATGCGATTTTGCACACTATTTCAAATCTTGCCCCTCAAAGAACCACCTCCTATCCCCCCCCCCCCCACCCCACCAGAAATTCTTAATATGGCACCCCTGTTTCTAAGGGAGGGAATTCCTGTATAAATATTTACAGAAACACGATTCACTTGTTGTTAATATACATACAGAGGGTTTTATGTTAAGGCGCATCCCACACTGAGACGACAAGCGACATGAAGCCGATAACGGGCTGCTAGGGCAAATTAGGCCTAGAAGCCACAACAACTTAAAGCAGAGTTTAAGATCAAGTGTCCACTGACATGCAGAAATAAGTTAGGATATAATTCAAACATAACTTTATTAAAACCAATTAAAAACATGATTAAACGTATTAAATATAACAATATATGGCCATAACTTCGGCCAAGAACTTAAACAGCTCATATATTAAGCCTTTACTAATATCAGTTACATTACTGAAATATAACATGCAGAAACGAGCCCTCTGAACATGAAGTCGCTCCAATATATACCCACAAACAGAATACCACTTCGTAACTAACAGTGAAACATGCAGTTATAGAAATCATCCAATTAGAAACCAGCATACGTCATCGGCACGATGACGCAATACCTAAGTTGGAATTCAGTCATTCATCTCCAAATGCGTGGAATTCGTAAATGTATGACGTCATATCTTGTGAAAAACGAAACGCTCGTAAGTTAAAAGCTGAGAAGATTTCGTAGCTGAGCTAGAAAACAAACATCGATATCGAGCAGTCTCAGAATTGGGCCGCAAATCAAAACGACTTTAAACGTTGATATCTATGCCGTATTTCGATATCGGCAAGAAATGCCGCGATATGACATCAATGGCCCGCCTTCCACACATCTGGAAGATGTTACAAACTTGTAATTAAAAAAATGAAACTTTAATTCAAAACTTTATATGCAGTTTCATTAAAAAGGTATTTAAATATTTTCCAAAAGTATGCTAGTTTTTTTTTCTTCTTTAACTCCAGTACAGCAAGATCCCAGTTCAATATGAAATAAGCTAAGTACAATTAGAAAAAGTAAAGCATTTTAAATTAACTTTTATTTTTCAAAAATTCTCTTTCTAAATTTTTCCAGTGAAATTTTTGTAGGTGGTTTTGTAAAATAATCAGCTAAGTTTTCATTACTAGATACATACTTTAAATTAAACAACTTTTCATATACTAAATTTCTTAAAAAATGATATCTTACGTGTATGTGCTTAGTTTTACTATTCTCTATAGGAGAGTTAGAAAAATCTATAGCAGCTCTGTTATCACAATATAAGTTAAACTCTGAAAAATAAGATGGAAAAATTTGCAGTTCTTTACCCTCTTTTATTATGTTAATTATCCAAATGAGTTCTTTAGCAGCATCGGTTAATGAAATATACTCCGATTCCATTGTGGAAAGAGCTACACAACGTTGTTTAGAAGTTCGCCAAGATATTACAGCATCATTTAAAAATAAAATAAACCCTCCAATCGATACTCGATCGTCTCGGTTAGATGCATACTCGGCGTCACTAAAACAATTTATTGAAAAGTTATCATTACAAGAAAGACTTAATTTTTCATATCTTGTATGATATACATAACCAAGTACCTTTAATAAAGCTAACCAATGTATTTTCCCAGGATTGCTTTGAAATTGTGAAAGAAGATTAATCACATAGCTAATATCAGGACGTGTCCTACTGGCCAAAAAGGACAAACATCCAATTAAGTTACGATATGGAATTTCTTCCATTTCAGCAATTTCATCATTAGTTTGAGGGCAATCCTTTTTGGAAAATACAACCCCCTTTGAAATGGGTAAAGAAACAATAGGCGGATAACATTCTTTAAATTGGTCATAAATATTTTCAATATAATCCGTTTGCTGAATAGAAATACCATTTTTAGTTTGTTCAAAGTTAACCCCAAGCAATTTAACTGTCTCCCCTAAAACCTTAATGTCAAACTTTTGTTTTAATACATCTATAACTTTAAACATTTGATCTTTATCCTTTCCTAACAAAATCATGTCATCAACATAGAACAGCAAGACAATTTCGGAATTAAGAGAATAAACACAGTTGGTCCACTCGAACTTCTTAAAATTTAAACTTTCTAAGACGGAATGAAGCTCGTAAAACCATTCACGACCGCTCTGATGGAGTCCATACAGAGCCTTCTTTAATAAACAAACGTGATCTGGTACTTCTGATTCTACGAAGCCAACTGGTTGTCTCATATATATAACTTCCGATAAAGGGGCATATAAATATGCACAGCGAACGTCCATTTGAATATGATACCATTTCAATCCACAAACTAAAATCGAGAAAAATAAACGTATTATAGTGAAATTAACCACAGGGCTAAAAACCTGATCATACTGAATGCCTTTCTCTTGTCGGAAGCCTTGTGCGACGAGACGAGCCTTAAATCTAATTATTTCGTTCTCTTTATTGCACTTAATAGTATAAACCCATCTGCTTCCCAAGATCCTAGCATTCGAAGGTTTTTCTACCAAAGTCCAAACTTCTCGATCTTTAATAATTTTAATTTCCTCCTCCATCGCACGCTTCCACGATTCTGCTTGAGGGGAACGCATTGCTTCATGAAATGTATTTGGAACGTTCACCTGATCCTTCTTTAATTGTCATTCACTTAAACTATTTGCTTCTAGTTCCTGATTTACGATGCCCGTAAAGTTATTTTTACCACTGAAGTCAAATATTTTTGGATCGAAAGGTATATTTTTAGATTCACAATAAGTTTTAGCATCGTTTTGGGATCTTAAACGCATATTGGTCCCCAATATACTATAATAAATATCGGTACGCGATCTATCTGAACGAGGAACAGCCTTTCGAAACCACTCGATATTTGGTTTAGTTAATGTAGGAGATTTAGATACCGTTTGTATCGGTTTAGTACTCCCCGACTCCTCCTCAATTAATTTAACTTGTTCATCGGGTTCAACACACGATTTTTCAGCATCAGAAACCTCCGAATCATTTAAATCCAATGCATCCAAATGGAATAAACTTCGGTCAGAAACCTGTTTAATTTTAACCGATTCCTCTATTCTAACATTGATGGTCTCGATAACTTTGTCTTTTTCGGGGATCCATACACGATAGCCTTTTGTGCGAAGAGCATAACCTACAAGTACCCCCTTTTCAGCACGCATATCAAGTTTACCACGATTATGTTTAGGAATCCCAACATATACAGTGGAACCGAAAATTCTTAGATGTTTAACAGACGGCACTTTTCCTCCAAATAATTCGAACGGCGTTTTAGTGAAATTCTTATGGCAAGTACGATTGAAGGTATAGACAAAAAATAGCAAAGCCTCCCCCCAAAATCTTTCATGCAGTTTAGACTCATTAAGTAACGTTCTTACTGCATCTAGGGCCGTTAAATTGAATCTCTCAACAAATCCGTTCATTTCAGGAGAAAATGGGTTCGTCCTCTCAGGTTTAATACCCCTATCATCCAAATATTTTTCAAATTCCCTTGAACAAAACTCACCACCGTTGTCAGTTCGAATATTAATGATTTTGTTCCCAGTAAACGTTTCAGCACGCTTTTGAAATTTTACAAAACAGTTAAAAACCTCGGATTTTTCCTTCATCAAGTAAACGTAAACTTTTCTGGAAAAATCGTCGATTATAGTTAGAAAATACCTATTACCGCCTCTACTTTTTGTTTTAAACGGGCCTGCTACATCGAGATGCAACAGCTCTAACGGCTTTACAGACCTAATTTTACCAATTGGTCTAAAGGAAACTCGCCTGGCTTTACCAATTTTGCAAGGCTCACAATTTAAATCTTCATTTTTGAGTGAAGGCATTCCTCTAACTGTATCAACGGTTTTTAGTATGTAATCTTTATTTATGTGGGCAAACCTACGGTGCCACGTTTCTAAGCTGTTTTCCATATTAATCTGGTTAACCTCTGGACTACGAAAATTTTTGTCATTACGTTTAATATACTGAGGAAAAACATGGTAAAGGCCATTTTTTCGAATAGCTGAAAATAATTTACCACCATTTAAAAATACATCTATTCTCCCATTTTTACCGACAAAAGTAGCTCCTTTCTCTTCAAAGAGATGGCCCGCCATCAAATTATGTCGTAATTTAGGTGAATATAAGACATTGTTTAATACAACCACCTGATTTCTGCCCTTAACTTTACAATTAAATTTTATAGTTCCTCTACCTAGAACTTCACAAGCTACCCCATTAATTGCTGCTTTCATTTCCATCCCAGAGATTGGCTCAAAATCCCAAAATAAATCTTTACGCGAGCAAAAATGGGAACTAGCTGCAGTATCAAACAGCCAGGCAGTATTATCAGTATTTGAATTATAATATGCTTCAGCTATAAAACCCACTTCACCATGTTTTTCACTAACCCTATGTTTAAACCTTCTACAATTTTTAGCAAGGTGGCCACTTAAACCACATTTAAAACAATTTCTAGATTCATTACGTTTAAAATTAACACTGGGATCTGCTGCACTTACCTTCTTATTAGAAGATCTAGACCTCTGATTTGTAGATTTCCCCAGCTTTACATCATTATATTTATTTTCACTATTATGTAAAGCAACTTCATTAAAAATACTTAAATTAGAATTTTTGTTAAAAGAACAATTAAACAACTTTAATCTTGCTTCCTCAGATAAAAGTTCGTTCAAAACATTTTCAAAGGTAAAGTCCTTATCCGAAAAACGGTAAATAAGCTGGACAATACTTCTGTACTCATCAGGCAAATGTCTAATCAGCTGAAACGGCTTTAACCACTCTGAAATTGGACGACCGGCGTCTTTTAGTTGCATGATGATATCCCTCAATCTAGCACCATAAAGATTCAATTCCTCACCAGGCTGCAATTTGCATTCGAAGAAAGAGTCCGTCAATTCCACAATACGAGCACGGCTACTGGGACGAAAATGTTTCTCTAATGCTTGCCAAGCTACATATGGATCCTCTATACCACTTAATAAAGGCCTCAAATCTTTACTCACATTCAAATAGAGAATGGAATAGGCGCGTACTCTCCTTGCCAACTCAGCTGCGGTAGGAGCCTTCGCTGGATCTTCGGTTTCCGGTAGTTTTGCAGACACGCATTCCCATAGAGATTTCTCCATCAGAAGAACACGAACATCCTCTCTCCACGTACTGTAATTATATGACGTTAATTTATCGATGGGAAGGAACTCGGCGCCCGATGAAGACATCATGACTTTGAACTATTCAACTGAGGTACACAAGAACAAATTTATAAATACCTAAACCCTCTGCATATCGTGGGCTTCAATCAAGGCTGGGCCCATAACCCATAACGGGCTGCTAGGGCAAATTAGGCCTAGAAGCCACAACAACTTAAAGCAGAGTTTAAGATCAAGTGTCCACTGACATGCAGAAATAAGTTAGGATATAATTCAAACATAACTTTATTAAAACCAATTAAAAACATGATTAAACGTATTAAATATAACAATATATGGCCATAACTTCGGCCAAGAACTTAAACAGCTCATATATTAAGCCTTTACTAATATCAGTTACATTACTGAAATATAACATGCAGAAACGAGCCCTCTGAACATGAAGTCGCTCCAATATATACCCACAAACAGAATACCACTTCGTAACTAACAGTGAAACATGCAGTTATAGAAATCATCCAATTAGAAACCAGCATACGTCATCGGCACGATGACGCAATACCTAAGTTGGAATTCAGTCATTCATCTCCAGATGCGTGGAATTCGTAAATGTATGACGTCATATCTTGTGAAAAACGAAACGCTCGTAAGTTAAAAGCTGAGAAGATTTCGTAGCTGAGCTAGAAAACAAACATCGATATCGAGCAGTCTCAGAATTGGGCCGCAAATCAAAACGACTTTAAACGTTGATATCTATGCCGTATTTCGATATCGGCAAGAAATGCCGCGATATGACATCAGCCGAAACATGTAGCGCAAAAACAGGTCGAAACAAAGAACGAAGTTGTTTCAAACCAGTTTTTCCAGCGAATTCAAGCGCCATGTCTTATGTGTCGCCTTAGTATGGGATGCGGATGTGAAGAAGTTTGTTTTGCAGCCCAGATTTTTTTTCGCAAGAGATTTTTTTTAATGTCCGAATTTTCGGACTAATGACCAATTTTTAAAACTTTCGGAAATGAATACTTTGAAATTTTGAAAATTTCGGAATAGAATTAATTACTCCTGGAAAAATATGGTGCGCGGGATAAAAATCGCAACAAGAAAAAAAAATGGCGTTTATGTTTTTTGTAAAAAAAAATCGTAGTTTAAGACCGATTTTCGTAGCATCGTAGTTCAAAGGTCCAAATTGTAGCAACTACGATTTTTTCGTAGCAGTTGGCAGGTCTGCATTGCTCATTTTTACTTGCAGTAAGTGATACGTTTCTAAAAATAATAACATTTGTCTTGAAAAAAATATTTTTTTTTTACAGGAAAAATTTGTATTGAAAAAGTATATTTTTGGAAGAATGACCCATAACTAATTACTGTCTAATATACAGTGAACATATTAGTCACTGTTTCAATTTCTCCATGGCCAGAACTATTTCTTCTCCTGTCTCTCCCAATCATTTGGATTTTCATGAAACAATTTTATTTTTAAAAATTCCGATAAAATTGTTAATGATCCCTTTTCAGCATGGAAGTTACTTTTGCAATTCTTTCCCTCCTTTTCTTGTCTCTTTTCATTTTATTAATAAAAAATAAATTATTTTATTTCTTGTACTTTCTGTGTTTCCTCTTTTAGTTTTATTTTTTTATGTTAATATTTTCTATCATTTTGGAAACACTTTTCTCTTCTGCATGTACTCCTTTGTGATTGGTAGCACGACCTGTTCCTCCTTGTAAGCTCTCTGCCCTTTTTATACATTCATGACCTTGTCCCCTTAGGGACACGTGGTTACATTACTGATAATGGGCTGTTAAAATTTCTAGCCTTGAAATGCATCCTGTGTGTTCTTTTGCTTTATGGTGATTCATACAAAGTTTTATTATTTAATTGTGATTTATCGCCAGTTTTTTGGTGCTGTTTTATCTAAATAACAGTTATGTTGCTTCAACTTTATTATATTCTAAATCAAGGCAAAACTAGATATTCCAAAAGAATAAAATTTTAATATTGGCTTCCTTTATTAAGTTACAATCATTACAAACTTTCAAATAAAGTTTTATCCAAACTGTAAAAATTTGCTATACAGTATTCGTATACTGTGCCACCATTCACTTCAGCAACCATTATAGAATCACAAAAGTCAAGATAAACTTTGTGTTTCACAGGAGGCAAACAGGAATTGGGGATGAATGTGCCAATCCCAAAATTTTCTTCTATCTCATACATCTTAATCTTTCAAAAAGTATTTACAAATGTTAACACTTCAATACTATACCAGCTTTGATTTTTTTTTCTTAAATTTCTGCTTCAGTCAATTAATCGGAGTAAAAACGAGTTAATCTCGATCATGATATTTATTAAAATCAATAGCTTTTCGTTATACTGCTGTACATCAGCTGTTTCTAAATAGCCAGCTCAGCAGGATGCGAAGTTCCCATCACTGCAAGAGCGGCCAATAGACAAATGAACTACGAAAAACCAAGACAATTATAGAAAATAGGTATTAAAGCTCCCCCTTCTGGCAGAATATTCTGGAATTTAAGGAAGACCTGCTGGCCACAGCCAAAAACATATACTCAAAAAAGTTGATTCAATACTAGGCATAAAACTTCACACAATTTCTGATAGTAAAATAATGGAAATGGCACAAAAACTGCTATTACAGCGTTCCATTCTGGTGGCATATTTCCAAATTCAAGGAGGACCTTCTGGCCATCGCCAAAAACATACACAAAAAATTTGGTCCAATTCTATGCATAACTTCATACACTTTTTGATGGTACAATGGCGACACACGGACAGACAGACATTTTGTATAAACACATTTTTGGAGGATATCTGACCAGTAAAATGTGTAAATCCGTAGAAAACTGGAAGCGAAAAAATTTTTCATTACAATATTTTCTTCTATTGAAGATAGAAAAAAGTAAAAATATGGAAATTTTTTAAATTTATTTCAATGAGTTTTAAAATTTTTAAATTGAATGGTGATGGTTGGGAGGAAAGTGGAAAATTTGAAATGCATGTATTTAGATGAAAAATCTTTTTAAAAAACTGTGGAATCTGCCAAAACATCAGCTGTTTCCAAATAGCCAGCTCAGCAGGATGCGAAGTTCCCATCGCTGCTTCTGCAGAATATTCTGAAATTTAAGGAAGACCTGCTGGCCACAGCCAAAAACATATACTCAAAAACGTTGGTTCAATTCTATGAATAACTTCATACACTTTCTGATGTTACAATAATGAAAATGGCACAAAAACTGCTATTACAGCACTCCCTCCCGGTGGCATATTTCCAAATTCAAGCAGGACCTTCTAACCATAGACAAAAAGATACACAAAAAATTTAGTTCAATTCTATGCATAACTTCATACACTTTTTCATGGCACAAAGGCGACACACGGACAGACAGACATTTTGTATAAACACATTTTTCTGACTCTCTGATCTCTGACCAGTAAAATGTGTAAATCCATTGAAAACCGGAAGTAAAAAATTTTTTCTATTACAATATTTTCTTCTATTTAAGATAGAAGAAAGTAAAAATATGGAAAATTTTTAAATTTATTTCAATGAGTTTTAAAAATTTTAAATTGAATAGTGATGGTTGGGGGTAAAGTGGAAAATTTTGCAACACATGTATTTAGATGAAAATTCTTTTTAAAAAACTGTTGAATCTGCCAAAACATGGGTGATTCTTGCCTCTGTTGGCCTGAAAGATTGCACTTACACAGAGATGGAATTTTATCAAATTCCCTGGTTTTTTGAAATTTTTGATAAAGTATTGAAATTCCTTGATTTTTCAGGCAGTGTGGCAACATTGAGGAGTATTTTTGAAAAAACTAGTAATTGCAACCAATGAATTTTTTAACAGGAAAACATTTCTAGAAGCTTTAAATATGCAAATCCAAAATTACAACTCATTCAAACAAGTAACTTTAAGTTATGCTTTAAAAACTACCTGTATTGTAATAAATTTAACATTATGAGTTCCAAAATTTAAACATTCATTATTTTCAAACTATTTGACCAACTGACTTCTCGTTTAATTTCCTAAAGTAAAATTTATCAAAAAATATATAATGTATGTACATATATCCTGTCAAAATTGCATCTTTATTTCAAAACATTTAAAGTTTAATACAATTTCAGTATCAAGATGATTCCTAAGCTTTATTATTTTTTTTTTTAATAGAAAAGAAGATATAATTCCATGCCAAAGGGTTATTTTTGGTTTCCCTCTGCGACAATTAGGCAAGTAAAGTTTATGGTACATTAATTTAAACACAATTATTCTAATTTGTAAATAAATGATATGGGATGTAATTTCCAACTGGGTGAAAAATGTCCGGACCAGGATTCGAACCAGGGATCTTTTGGCTGAAGCCACCAATGCTTTACCATCTGAGCTATGCTGAACAAATCTGGTGGATCTAATTCACCCAGCTTATCATTTTGATTAATATCCAACTCAGTTGGAAATTTACATCCCATATGATTTATTTACCAATCAGAATAATTATGTTAAAATTAATCTAGTGTAATCACGTTTCCAGCATTTTTCTGGAGTTCCATTACCTGCTATTTATTCTGTTGAGCTGATTCGGATTTCAGGTCAGATGCTATAATTAATCAATAAGGTTAGCTGGGTGAATTTGATCCTCTAGATTCGTCTGGGATAGCTCAAATGGTAGAGCATTGGCGGCTCCAGCCAAGAGATCCCTGGTTTGAATCCTGGTCTGTAAATTTTTCACCCAGTTGGAAATTTACGTCCCATATAAATTTTATGAGGCATATCTTTTTAATATTACAGTAGAACCTTTTTATCCGAAACTCTCGATTAACCAAAATCCATTTTTAAAGCCCTTCTTTTTTACTATCACATTCCAGGCCTGCAAAATACAATTTTAAAGCTTTTTTTTTTTTTTTTTTTTTAAAGACTGTATGTACATGATAATTGAAGCTTGAGAGTTGTTACAGTAGCATACGTTCATTTGAAGCTGGAGAAAACATGCTCCATGTTTAGCTACTGAAGCAAATGAAAGTTTTATGGATGAAAAGAGAATGACACAGCGAGTTTGGAATCAGTATTTAATAAAATACCTGGTTATGATGGCTGTGATATTGCAGGAATAAACCATTGGCTAAATTGTGACTCAAATGATCCCGGATTTCATATATTGAGCGATGAAGAAATCATTGACGATATCCAAGGAACATGCGCTGATCAAAGCGAAGAAGAGCACAACGTTGTATAAGAAGAAGATGAACAAATTAGCAATTATGAAGCTGTTGAATATTTTGCAAAAGATTTTGCATGGCTGGAGCAGCAGAAAGACTGTGATAGTGGTGAATTAATAGTATTAAAAATACTTCTTGATTGAGCTGCAAAGCAATGGCAATCGAAACTCATTTCAAGCCCTTGTGAAATATGTAAAAGGTACTTAATTTCAAAATTAAAATTCAGGTAATTTATTCTTGTTCTTATTTTACTATTGTTTTATTTTTATTAAACACTTGTTACTATGATAAGAAATAGTGCATATATTTGTCCTTAATCTTAAAATTGAAGCATTCTCCAGTATCCGAAAATTCCGATTTTCCGAAAGATGGTCGGTCCCAATTACTTCGGATAATCAAGGTTCTACTGTATATTGATTGCCCATTTTTTAGTCAAAAAATCAAATATATGTAAAAATGCATAGAAAATATGACATTACCTGAACATCAATACTATGATTAAGCAAGTCTAAGAATGGAGCAAGAGCCAAATGATATGTGCATTGGTCACCAGGACAGTTTTCCAAACATTTCATAAAAATGCAGCGTGTATTAACAGTACTCCAAGCCCATTTAAAATGTTCATAATTTAAATTATCTTTCAAAACAGGAAAAATGTTCTGTAATTCACTAAATAGTTTTTCTAATTTGTTAAAAGAATTTTTCACAGAATTGCATTGTAATATAGCAGGTGTCTTGATAGGTCTAGGTAGAGAATCCAGTGAATGTTGACACAAATAAACTGGGATACTGTATTTTTGTGGCAAAGATGAAATGTACGGATACCAATCAGATGCTTCTCCTTTTGCCAGCTCACACATTAAAAAGACACTTAGTATTTCTTGACCAGTAGCATTTGGAGAATATCTAAAAATAAATTTACAACAAAGAAAAAACCTATAATGAAGTTAAAATAAAATACAGGGTGCATACTTGTGGTAAAAATATTTAACAACTGATAGAACACATTAAAAAATTAATGAAATAAATCAAATGATAATATGGTGCTTGCAGACCTACCAACCTTTGAAAATGAGAAATCGTAGCACACAAAATTTAAATGAATCTAAAGGTTGGTTGGTTGGTTTTCGTGTTTTGCAGCCATCTTTTGACATTCTTTGAACTCAATACAGTAAATTTTTTCCTCAGAAAATTTTTATACAATTTTTAGAGTTTCTTCTCGTTTCAAAGCGTTCTTTTGACATTTGTAAAAGCAGCCTGGTTCCAGTTTTTTAGCCCAGTGCAGTAAATTTTGATGAAATTCACAATTTTTTTCCGGCGATTATTTCAGGATATTCACAACTTTTTTTTCCCACAATTGTAATTCACATTTTTTTATCAAGATTCTTTGTTGAAATCAGCACTTTTTACCACGAACTTTTGACGAAATTTCTATTTTTTACCGTGATCTTATGACGAATTTTGCGTTTTTTTTTCCATGACCCCTTTGGCACACTATTTCAAACCTTGCCTCTCAAAGAACCACCTTCCCCTATCCCCCCACCCTCCAGAAATTCTTAAAATGGCATCCCTGTTTCTAAGGAAGGAAATTCCTGTATAAAAATTTACAGAAACATGATTCAATCGTGGTCAGTATACATAAAGAGAGTTTTATGTTAAGAAGTTTGTTTTGCAGTCTAGATTTTTTCCCCCATGAACATTTTTTAATGTCTGAATTGTCGGACTAATGACCAATTTTTTAAAACTTTCGGAAATGAATACTTTGAAACTTTGGAAATTTCAGAACAGAATCATTCCTGAAAAATATGCTGCGCGGGATAAAAATCGCAACTAGAAACAAAAAAAAATGAATTTGTGTTTTTTGCAAAAAATCGTAGTTTACAACCGATTTTCGTAGCATCGTAGTTTATAGGTCCAAATCGTAGCAACTACGATTTTTTTTGTAGCAGTTGGCAGGTCTGTGCTTGGTTGAAACATTACAGCACTCGAACTGTAGAACAGTTTTCCAAACTCTGTAACAAATATGTAAATCTTCAACATTGATACACAAAGTAAGCACTGAAATTGGACAATATTCTCTAAATGTCATAGTAGATAAGATGGCAGTGTGATCATTTGTTTACACGGTGCATTCATGCAGATTTTTTCCCTATTTCTGTTAGAAATGTTATTTTATCGTAACGCTTATGAGCTCAGAAACAAAACTAAAGAAAATAAAAGTATATTTTTTCGTTATTTAATTATTAAATAATGAAAAAAATGATAAAAGCATGATTTCATAGTTTAAATAAAAAAATTTCTTAATATTAAAAATTTACATTGAAATAATGAAATAAAAGCCTACTTACCGTAAAATACCTAAAGTAAGCCCCCTTTTAGCAAGCAGGAAATTCTAATGATTTTCAGAGGGGATTATAATTGGAACTTTTGTGAAAAGGATAGGAAAATTGGGAGGGTGGGGATATATTTGGAATTTATGAAATTTCACAGGACTTATACAATTTGCAAAATAAAATAAAATAAAATTAACAGTTTTTGGTTTTAAAATTACCTTCCATAAAAGGTAAGTACTAGTTTCCATTAATAAAGATAATAAATCAATGAAACAAATTTACATAAAATAATTAATTTAGACATGAACGGAATATGAGCAAAAATTATAAAACTTAAACTCAATATAAATATCTATTAAATCTTATTGCATAAAAATCAAGGAAAACATTAATATTACACTACAGAGAACATATGCATTCTGATACAATGACATGTAAAGAGATTTAGATAAAAATAAAATGTATAAAATATATTCACTTAGGAGATATGGAAAAAAAACTTAAAGAATTTCCTGAAAAAACATAAGGATTGAAAGCATCCAAAAATAAAACTTGAAGTGGAGGGCACTTTTTCAAAAAATTAAAAAATCACATATGTGAGGGACGGGGCTTACTTTTGACACTTTACGGCATGTAAAATAAATTTAATTTACATAGCTTATAAACAAACCTCAATTTAATACTTGAAGTTTCACTCATAATCATTTTATAGACATTGGCCATAACCTAATTTTATTTTAACGTTATATCTTTAATAAATTAAATAATTAATGCAAAATTAATCTGAAATTAAACAAATATTCATTATATTATTCAGATCTTATTCAAACATCTCCACTGTTTCAATAGCAGAAAAAAAAAGTGAATTCTACAAGAGGATAACGCTTTCAAATGTAGAGATTTTTCAATGTTTTCCAAATCAGCTGGATTTTTTATAGCCCCAAACACAAAAAAGAAAGTCCATTATAATAAAATTAAAAACTATACTATTTTTAGGTGCATTCGTAATTATAAAAATATGTATCACCTATAGTCGCCGTTCAGTCCGTCTGCATATAACAGAGCAAAAACTACCCAACCAAATGCTCTGAAATTTTAAATATGTAATTGTTGCAAAATTTTGTAGAGTCATTTCAAATTTTATGAAATTCAAATGTATAGTTTAATTATAGGAACAGTGAAAAGTTTTCCATTACTTTATGGCTAATGGGAAAAAATTATTGCAAGTGCATTTTAATGATGTTAAAGCCTTTTGAACAGAATATATTTGATATGCACTTACGAAGTGCACTAAAATATACATTCAGTACAATATGCGGTGCAAAAGATATTTATAAAATTACTTATAGTACGAACGTACTACATTTGTCACGTTTGACGTGCAATTTCCAACTTGTTCATTTTACTCTATGATGCGATCTTAGAATTAAAGAATTGTTTCCCTGATGGATTTTGGCATATCTTGCAGATATATTTGAAAAACTAAATGGATTAAATCCCTCTCTGTCTACAAGATAATTTTTTGACTGTTCTTGACTAAAAGTTTGTGCGTCAGTTGTGTAAAACAGACATTTTTCATCGATTCCAAATTTTTTAGCAGAAAAGGATCTTGTTATTGAAAACAATTATGCAAAGGCATATATTTGCATTTAGACACTTTGAGGTGATAATTTAAAACTTATTTCCTAATTTGTAAATATGACAAATATGTTTGCGATCCTTTCCATTGAGATATATAAAAAAAACGAACTGACATTGAAAGAAAAAGAAGTCAAATGAACTCTCGGGTGATACAAGATTTAAAATGAAATTCCAAGAACATATGATTAATTTTCAGATCTCATGTACAGTGAAAAGACATGACAATATAGTGAACTATACAATGGTGCAATAAAAATTGCAATTCAGAGACCATTCATATATCAATGTTATAGAGAGTTTTCATCACTAATTGAAATAAAAATAAAGTACTGAAATCAACTTATGTACTATGTGTCAATCTTGGATTTAATCTTACCAGCATACATCCAAGCAAAAAACAACTTTGTAAGATTCAGAAAGCTCATCCAACATATGAGTTGGCTGTTTTGGACGAATCTTGCAACATTACAGATACAGCTCAGCCATTTCTTTTTTTGAGCTATCTGGACAGAGACCATTCATATATCAATGTGATGAAGGGTTTTCATCACTAATTGAAATAAAAATATTTGGTCTAGGAATTAATTCGTGCGGTTTTACAAGAGATGGCATAACTAGCGTATTGTCCCATAGTTTTGTTTGTTCAAACATACATTTAAAACTACTGTTATTGCACATCCAGTTTAGTATATGCCATTTGGTTTAAGCGTAAACAACAACAATTTTTATCCAACTGAAAATGTCAAATTTTGTGCCTGATAAAGTGTTTTTGTGGGGGGTTCTTCTTCATTACTTTAACATAAAGAAAAGTGCTACCGAAAGTCATCGTATTTTGGTGGAAGTTTATGGTGACTATGCTCTAGCTGAACATGTCAGAAGTGGTTTGCATGGTTTAAAAGTGGCGATTACGGCTTAGAAGACCAAGCATGACCTGGACAGCCAAAAAAATTTGAAGATGAAAAATTGACAGCATTGCTCGATCAGGATTCGTGTCAAATACAGGAAGAACTTGCAAAATCATTAGAGGTTGATCAAACAACAGTTTCCAAATGCCTCAAAGCAATGGGAATGATTCAAAACATGTCACATTGGGTTCTGTATGAATTGAAAGAAAGAGACGTTGAAAGAAGAAAAACTGTTTGCGAAATGCTGCTTCAAAGACAGAAAAATAAGGGATTTTTGCATCGGATTGTTACTGATGATGAAAAATGGATTTATTACAAGAATCCTAAACAAAAAAAGCCTGGGTAATGCCAGGTGAATCAGGTCCATCACAACCGAAACGAAATATTCACTGTGCAAAGGTTATGCTGTGTATATGGTGGGATATGAAACGTGTGGTGTACTATGAGCTTCTGAAACCTGGTGAAACTATTAATGGAGAACGTTAATGACTTCAGTTGATGCATTTGAAACAAGCTATGGCCAGAAAACGACCAGAATGGGATAACAGACATAATAAACTTATTTTTCAGCATGATAACGCCCGACCACATGTCGCAAAACAGGTCAAAACATATTTGGAGAATGTCAGATGGGAAGTGTTATCCCATCTGCTGTATTCACCAGACATTGCTCCTTCAGACTACTACTTGTTTGATTGCATGAATAACGATTCGATTGGACAGTGGTTCACTTCTTCAGAAAATATAGAAAAATGGATCTCTGACTGGATCGCTTTGAAAAGTGAGGACTTCTTTCGACACGGAATTCATAAATTGCCTGAAAGATGGGAAAAAGTAGTGGATAGCGATGGACAATATTTTTGTTAACGCATTTATGTATTTTGCTTTTGAAATAAAGCTTTAATTTTTTATTAAAAACTGCACAAATTAATTCCTAGACCAAATTAAGTACTGAAATTAACTTATGTACTATGTGTCAATCTTGGATTTAATCTTACGAGCATACATCCAAGCACAAAACAACTGTGTAAGATTAAGAAAGCTCATTCAACTTATTAATGCGAGTTGGCTGTTTTGGACGAATCTTGCGACATTACAGATACAGCACAGCTGATTCTTTTTTTGAGCTATCTAGATCATGAACAATTTTTTGAAAAACTGCTGACTATTTTGTATATCCTTTATGTTTTGAACGTAAGATAACAAATGATTTCAAAAAGTTTTACTAAGAAAAGCAGGTAGCCTAGGTAAGATTAGCAGAGTAGTTGGTAGTGTGGTATAGAGGGGATGGGGGGGAAAGAAGTTTTCCAGACCGCAAAAGTTTGGCTATGTTTTGAAATGGAGCTACAGGGAAAATAATTGGTGACAACTGATACTGATGAACATGAAGTGCTAAATACCAACACATAATTATAATATTAATTTTAATTGATTCTGTTTTTAACCCTTTAACTGACTGGCTCTTATTTTTCTGTTTCTAGAAATCATGTTAAAATGTCTGTAGACAATAATATTTTAAACAGAATTTTATTTTGAACCATATAGCGAAAGAAGTGATATTAAAGATATTATAGCATCAAACTGTGATTAATAAATATATTTATCCTGGAATTTACAAGCATTCTTATAAAAATACAGGAAAACCCTCGGACAGTGAAAGGGTTAAAATATCAATTATTCTAAAACAAAGCAAAAAAGGAGGTAAACTTGCTTTTTGAGAAACAAGATAGACTCCACAGCATTCTCACTTATAAGTAAAAGTGGTCCCCACATCAAAAAAGTTTGAAAAACTCTGGTATGCACAGTTTAAGAATAAAGAATATTTTATTAATACTATTTCAACTAGAGTCAAATGACACATTTAAACGATTTCATTTTGTAAATATTAAATTAAAGCAATCCCAAATCATTTTTAATGCATTAAAGATTTATTTTTATACTTATTAGCTTTAAAAATTATAGGTAAAATAAACATAAATCAAAACTTTAAAGATGGCATTTGACACTGGTAGAAATAGTTTTAAATATACGAGGGCTTTTCGAAAAGTAAATATACAATGCAGACAATAGGGAAAAAAAAAGTTTTAATGAGTGTGTTGGCAACACAGATTGTAACCTTGAACCTTTGACCTTTCCCTGGCAGTCATTCGTTAATTCTATAGTGATCCTGCTTCCTGTAACAAATGGTTAGAATGGCTGCGTCAGTTAAAAATCCCACCAAATGTGAAGTTCGATCTGTCATACGTTTTCTTCATGCAAAAGTGAAGCATCCAGCGGAAATTCACAAACAAATTGTTTCTCTCAATGGGAACATTATGAATGGACAAAATGTAAGGAAATGATGTTGTGCTTTCTCTAGTTGTAAAACCAATGTTCAGGAAGAAACCAGAACAGGTAGACCATCTGTGATCTCTGACACCCTTCTTCAAAGAATGGAGGAAGAGATTCGAGCAAATAGGCTTCTCACAATGAAAGAATTGCATAAAATCATACCTGAAGTGTCTATGACAACTCTTTATGAAGCTGTGACTGTGACTTTAGGGTACTGTGAATTGTGTGCACGCTGAGTTCTGAAAATGTTAACGGAAGAACACAAAAAGAAGAGGATGGGCTAGGCACTCGACTATGCCAATCACTACTCAAAACATTCAAGTGGGACGTTTTAAGCCATCCACCATACAGTCCGGACTTTTCACCCAGTGACTTCCACTTATTCCTTTACCTGAAGAGACATGTTGCAGAGCAAAACTTCCACGACGATGAGATCAAAATTGAAGTTGAAATGTGGTTTTGACAACAGGCGGCAAACTTCTATGACAATGGGATACAAAAGCTTGTACCCAGACTAAACAAATGCTTGGACAACAGCGGCAATTATGTTAAAAAATAAGGTATAGCTGTAAATAATTCGTAATAAACAGTTTACCAAATAAGATTTTTTTTTGAGTGTGTATGCGACATTGTATCCTTAAGTTTCGAAAAGCCCTCGTAAAATACACGCAAAAATTCATTTACAAAAAACACATACTTTAATACCCACTGATTTTATTTTATTAACTATATTTATTATTTTATTTTAATAATTATTTAATTATAGTTGTAGAGGGAGAAAAAAACAGCAGCATTTTAACATCATGAAAAGAAAAAATGCATTGTTTACTTGGAACAGAAGGCATAAGTAGACATAGAAGCATCAATTAATTAAATGCAATAATAAATAAAATAAAATTTTTATTCCTTTATATTTCTAGAAATGTTTTCAAAATAAATCAAAGTATTAACATCAAATGATATCAACAGCAAAATGATGAAGTTAAAATATTTATTTCATAGAAAAATACAGAATCAAAAAACTATAAGTTCTTTCATAAAAATATTTTTGTGGAGAACGTAATTATCATACCATCACATAAATGTTTAAAAAAATAAATTTAACATATTGAATTAATTATCAGGTTCATAGTTACACATACCACAATAAAAAATGTTACAGAAATATGGGCATTAATTACCTTTCAAAATAATTCCCTAAATATGAGTTTAAGACTGATGTCGGGGTAATAAGCAATTTTGCAGGGATTGAAATAATAACGTTTCCTGGATTAATAGCTTCTCCTGTCATTAATCCTCGTCCAGTCTCTGTAAAAAATAAATAAAATAGAATAAATTCCAAAATATTCTTTTATTATATTGCACTTCAATAAGATTATATTACATAAAAAAAAATGATGATTAGCTTTTTTTAAATGAGAATTATCAAACACCTTTCTCAGAAAAACAAAGAAAAATCAAGTCGCATATAGATAGCACTTTTCAATCTTAAGATTTTATTATAAAATTAATTATAAGATTTATTTTTGGTGACAGTGTATAGTAAAGGGCAAAATTAGCACTAGTCACCGGCCACAGGACCACTAAATGAGATAAAGTGGCTATTAAAAAATTGTTTAGCAGTCACTTTACGGCCACTTTCCTAAAACAAGAGCAAAATTTCCTTGAATTCCATCAAGGATTCTACTTTTTCTGGATGCAATATGTTTATATTAACATATTTATTTGTGCTATTCAATTTTAGATTAATACTAACAGAAATTTTAACAAAAGTTTACTGTTGAGTACTTTAAAATAAAAAAGTGGCCACTAGTTTAAAGAAAGTGGTGACTTGTAAAACTGGCCACTAATGAAGTTTCCGAGTTTTGCCCTTTAGTGTATGGAAAATATAGATCATATTATAATACACGGGGGTGCCATTTCAGAAATTTCGTGAGGGGGGCAAACATTTCTTTGAATTTTGTTGAGTATATCTGAGGAACACTATAAATTGCATTATAGAAGGGAAGCATTATTGATACAGTTTGATTATCACACATCTTTTAAAAATTAGCTAAAGTACTCATTAATAATAAGTTCATCTCACTTTGAAAAATCTTCCAATAACAAGGCTTTAGAAAATATTATTGATAATTGTCAGATTTTGTGCTTAAACTGCTTTTAAAATGATAACTTTTTATTTTCGTAAAATCTGACGTTATTTTGGCTTTTGTGCAATTTCAGGAAAAAAAATTGAGTAACACGTGATGACTGGTACATTTTGAAATATCAAATTCCTTGAGGAGGGCAACTGCCCCCCCCCCCTAGCCTCCTCCAAATGGCGCCCCTGATACACTACTTAACTTAGTAATATTTAGTTCAGTTGACAAACTAATTAAGTAATAATGCCATAAAAATTTATAATATTGCATTTAAATCAAATTCTGTGGTTCTGAATATGCTACAAGTTTTACCCAACACAGTATACTAGAATTTAGTTCAACAGTAAATCACAATAGTAAATGCACCTTTGCCAATGAATACCAAGCACTGGCATATGGTGGGTTTTGAGTACTAGGGGCAGTTAAAAAAATTAGCTACCCTTTCTCAAAGCTAATACAGTTTATTTTTGTGCTTTCTGCATGCAAAATTATTCTGATGCCACTCAAAATTTAGTGCCTGGCGCAAGTATCCCCCTGCCCCTCATACACTATGCCATAGATATCAAACTATCCCAATTCTTTTATAAAAAAAAAATATAGTAATATTTCACACTACTATTTCCATAAAGAAAATCCTGTAGTGAATTGTCCCCCCCCCCCCCCCCATACACTATGCCACTGATTTCAAAGTATCGCAGTTCCTTTATTTAAAAAAAAATATAAATATTTCACACACTATTTTCCATAAAGAAAATCCTGTAGTGAATCTCTGTTAACATTTGCTAATTCTGTTTTTGATTCAAATTGTGCAACAATATTATAATAAACTTCAAATGAATAACCATCAATAGGCCACAATGTATCATCCAAATTCTATTCTGTGCTCTTTATAAAACCAATAAATCCTGCATAAACAAATATAAAATGCAATGAATACTATTTTCCTGTTACAGGGTTGCTACTCATACAGAAGAATGAAATTCCCTAACTTTTCCAGGTGCATTTCACAAAAATTCTAGTCCAGCATTGTAGTGCATAGTGAACATGCTGAGGTGTAAAACAAATATTGCACCACTTTAAAAACACTAAAATTTCCTGAATACCGATGATGATTAAAAGCTTTTTTTCACCCCCCTCCCCTTCCACACAAAAATTACTCTGAGGACTACAAATGGAACATTAATACAGTAGACTCCCTCAAATCCGCATAGCTTGGGACCAGAGGTTGTGTGCGGGTTTTAGAATTTTGTGAATTTCTGGTCACTGTTTTGTTACATTTTTTAAACAATAATTTGAATATAATAATGCAATCAAAATTATAATGAGAGTACAATATAGTAAAATATTGAAATAATTAAGTAACGTAATAAACTAAACTGATAACAAGTAAGATAATTTCAGAAATTATTAAAACTGAAGGTCAAGTAAATAATATAATTAATTATGTATAATTAAATATGCAGGATAAAGATGAAGCACAATTTCTTTGAATTATTCAATGAAACTTTCCTCATAAAGTGCAATATCATAAATGCAATCAAAATTATAATGAGAGTACAATACAGTAAAATATTGAAATAATTAAGTAAAGTAATAAACTAAACTGATAACAAGTAAGATAATTTCAGAAATTATTAAAACTGAAGGTCAAGTAAATAATATAATTAATAATGTATAATTAAATATGCAGGATAAAGATGAAGCACAATTTCTTTGAATTATTCAATGAAACTTTCCTCATAAAGTGCAATATCATAAATGCAATCAAAATTATAATGAGAGTACAATATAGTAAAATATTGAAATAATTAAGTAAATTAATAAACTAAACTGATAACAAGTAAGATAATTTCAGAAATTATTAAAACTGAAGGTCAAGTAAATAATATAATTAATAATGTATAATTAAATATGATGTTAAATCTATTGTCCATGTTTATTTATTTGCTATTATCCTCTCATCTTTATTCTCGTGATACCTTTTATATATGATGTAATGTGAATCAGAAATTGTATTGTTTGTTGTTGTTTGAATATTTTCATGGAAGAAGGTAAAAGGCTTTACCAGTAAATAAATTATTTTTGTTTTGAGAAGTTAATTGACTTCTTTATGTACATTTTAAGTTCATAAATACATAATTGGCGTCCGCATTATATTCTGAAAGCTGGGTTGTTAAAATAACATCCTTTTTGAACGCTTTAACTAACAATTGTGGCGTCCGGCGCGACAGGACATTTTACAATATTTATTTGATGCAAAATGTTTCAAGCCGTTAAAAATTTTAAAAAGGTCGACTTAAAGTTCGTGGTAGAAGAGCTTGGGGAAACAATCCCGCAAGATTATACGATTGGGACATTAAAGGAAATTATTTTGAATAGTAATGAATATAAACAGGATCCCGCTTTTGTACAAGAAATTTTATCCAATGCTGTTGCTGAGAGAAAGGAAAACGAGGCTAAGAAGTTAGAAAAGGAGAAGTCGGATCAAGAATTAAAAAAGCTAGAATTAAAGGAGAAGTCGGATCAAGAATTAAAAAAGCTAGAATTAAAGGAGAAGTCGGAAGTAGAGTTAAAAAAGTTGGAATTAAATCATCAATTAGAATTAGCAAAGATTCAGTCACAGGGACAAATGCAATGTGAGTACATTTCAAATGATTACGAAACTAATCATTCTAAAAAGAAATTTACGTTGCCCAAGTTGGAATTTCGCCAATTTGATGGTGATTTAAAGGAATGGTTGCCTTTTTGGAGCCAGTTTGAACAGATTCACAATGATCAAGATATTGCGCCAGAAAATAAATTCCAGTATTTGATCCAAGCAACTATCACTGGATCTAGAGCGCGAGAAGTTGTTGATAGTTTTCCGCCAACTGGCGCTAACTATGCCAAAGCTATAGAGAGTCTTAAGGCTCGTTTCGGTAGGGAAGATCTTTTGGTTGAAGTGTATGTGCGAGAATTATTAAAATTAATTATATCTGTGCAATCAAAAGGAAAATTTTCTATTACATCATTGTATGATAAACTTGAGTTGTATTTACGAGCTCTTGAGACGTTAGGTGTCACAACGGATAAATGTGCTTCAATATTATATCCAATGGTAGAATCTTGTTTTACTGCTGAATTTTTGAAAGCGTGGAATCGAACACATACGAATTCGGTTAGTTCTGATGCAAAAGAGCGCCTAGATAATTTAATGGCGTTTCTCAAATCTGAAGTTGAAGGAGATGAAAGAATTAATTTGGCAGTGACAGGTTTTGGTTTAGCGAGAAAAGATGACGCGATGTTTAGAAAAAACAAAAGTCACAACGATGGTACTAAATATTTACCAACTGCTGCTACTTTATTAACAACTTCTTCAAGACCAGATTTAAGGAAAAATTGCGTTTTTTGCAAAGGAAGGCATCTGAGTTCAGAATGCTTTTCGGCACGGAAGATGAGTTTTAATGAAAAGCAGAATATATTGAAGGACAAAATATGTTGTTTTTTATGTTTGGCAACAGGTCACACAACCAAGCAATGTAGAGCTATCTTGAAGTGTTTCTTTTGTGATAAAAGACATGCGTCTGTGATGTGTCAAACGCTCGATAAGAATAAGCTGAATGAAAAGAAAGAGGAAGACACAGAAAAGTCGCCTGGAAAAGAAGTAAATATGGCCAATTTCAATAGAAATCCTAAAGTGTTCCTTCAGACGATAAAGGCAAAAATATTTTCAGAAAACAAAAAGAAAGATGTTAGACTAATTTTGGACTCAGGTTCTCAGAGATCGTATATTTTAAAACATTTAGCCGAAGAAATGAAGTATTTACCTCTTCGAGAAGAAAAAGTTTCTCATTTTCTTTTTGGCGGAGTCATAACAAAGGATTATAATCATCATTACTACAAGGTAAGATTAAGCGATTTGAAAGAAAATTTTAAATGTAATTTTGAGGTTTTGGATCAAAACATTATATGTGAAAATGTTATGCCAGTAGGAAAAGGATCCTGGTTTAAAGAATTATCGGAAAAAGGCATCACTTTGACGGATGTTGGTGAAACTCCAGAATCTATTCAAATATTGATTGGAGCCGATGTAATGGGGAAATTACTGACAGGTCGTAGAGAAATACTCTCGTCGGGATTAGTAGCACTGGAAACATTTTTAGGTTGGACCTTAATGGGAAAAGTGCCTCAAGATAATGCGTCTAAAGAAAATTTAGCTTTGTCAGTTATGTCTATGTTTGTAAAGGAAGCAGAGATTGCTGATTTATGGAAATTGGATTTGCTTGGAATAAATGATCCGATTGAAAAACAATCTAAAATGGAGATTGATCGTCAGGTTAAAGAGCATTTTTTACAGACAGTAAAAATGAATGAAGATAATCGTTATGAAGTTTCTTTGCCATGGTCAGAAGATACACCACCTTTACCTGATAATTTGAGTTTAGCCAAGAAAAGATTGAGTAACATTACAAACAAGTTGCTTTCCAATAACATTTATCAAAGGTATGAAAAAGTACTTTTAGGGTGGCTTGATGATCAAATTATAGAGGAAATTCCACAGGCTGAAATGAACCTTTATGGAAATTATTTACCTCATCGACCAGTAATAAAAGAGAGCAGTACAACTCCCATTCGTCCAGTGTTTGACGCATCAGCTAGAATGCAGAACCATCCATCTTTGAATCAATGTTTGCATTGTGGGCCAAACCTTATTGAATTAATTCCTGACATTCTCTTACGATTTAGAAAAAATAAATTTGGTGTTGTAGCTGATATCAAGAAAGCATTTTTACAAATAGCTATTCGTAAAGAAGATCGGGACTATTTGCGTTTCTTGTGGTGGAGTAATCCAGAAGAAAGAAATATTAGAATGTTTCGACATACTAGAGTGGTGTTTGGAGTCAAAAGCTCTCCTTTTCTTCTCGGTTCCGTCATAGAATATCACATTAAAAACGATGAAGAATACAACCCCAATCTTAAACAGCAATTGCTGAGAAGTTTTTATGTTGACAATGTCGTTGCTAGTGTCCACACACAGGAAGAATTGGAAAGGTTTATAACTGATTCTAAATCTCTTATGGCTAAAGGTGGATTTGAGTTGAGAGGATGGGAACAGACAGAAGAAAGAAACAATATCGAAAATAGCGAAGAAACTGCTGTACTGGGATTACAATGGAACAGACTTCTAGACGTTTTAAAAGTTAACGTAAGCTGGACGAAAGATATAAATATAGAAAAAATAACAAAAAGAATCATGCTATCAGTTGCACATAAAGTTTTTGATCCAATTGGTTTTACTGCTCCAGTTATGATATGTCCCAAGATGATGTTACAGAAAACATGGAAAGAAGGAATCTCGTGGGATGAAGAAGTTACTAGTGATATAAAAAATGAATTTATTGAATGGTTTCATGAATTAAATTGTTTACAAGAAATTCAGATTCCTAGATATATTCAGTTCACCCCAGATAATTTAAAAGGTTGTACTCTTCACACATTTTGTGATGCAAGTCAGTATGCGTATGCTGCTGTTATATTTTTGAGGATAGCAACTATAGATCGTGTAGAGTTATTCCTTCTTGCAGCGAAATCCCGCATAGGTCCTTTAAAATGTGGAACTATACCTAGAATGGAACTTTTAGCTGCTTTGATTGGTGCTAGATTGGCTAAATCAGTAACTGACGCTATGAGCTGGGAAGATATAGAAAGATATTTTTGGAGCGATTCCACAACAGTGCTTGCATGGATATCCAGGAAAGAAAACTGGTCTGTTTTTGTTAGAAACAGAGTTCAAGAAATAAAAAAATTGACTGATCCTGTTTTATGGAAACATATACCTGGTGAAATGAATCCAGCAGATCTGCCATCTAGAGGATGTAAAGCAAGACATCTGGTATCTCTCAAATGGTGGGAGGGTCCATCTTGGCTTAAAGATTCTAAAGAATATTATAAATATATGGATTTCAAGTGCCAAGACATAAACGAAGAAGAAATTGAAAAAGAAAAATTGAAGTCTACAAAATTACTGGTAAATGTTGATGAAAGTCCAGAGAAAAGCTGGTACTACCAGTATTTTTCCAGTTATGAGAAAATCGTACGTCTTGTTGGTTGGATACTTCGTTTCCGATATAATTCTTCTAATCCAAAGGAACAGATCAAAGGAGAATTGACGAATCTTGAATTTAAGAGAGCAGAAACGAAGATAATTTGGATGATACAAAAGGAATGTTTTTCCCATGAAAGTGAGGGGAGATTGAAAACTCTGGAGACGTTTAAGGATGAACAAGACATAATACGTGTAAAGACTAAGATTACGTATAGACAAGACAATATGGATTTCCTCATACCTATGGTTGTTCCTTCAAATCATGAAGTTGTCAAACGATTAATTTTACATTACCACCTCAAAAATTGTCATGCAGGTCCTCAGATTCTTCTGAATTTGCTTAGAGAAAAATACTGGATTTTGAATGGAAGAAGAACTGTGAGCTCTGTTCTATCAAAATGTACCATTTGTAAAAGATTTAATTCGAAGAATTTAGAATCTTCTCCAGTTTCTCTGCCAGAAAATCGAGTGAAAGATGCAGCTGTATTTCAAATTATCGGCATTGATCTGGCTGGCCCTTTGTTTCTTAAAAATAAACAGAAGAGTTGGGTTATCTTATTTACATGTGCCATCTACAGAGCTGTGCATTTGGAGCTTGTGACTTCAGCTTCTACAGAGTCATTTTTAATGGCTTTGCGAAGATTTGTATCTCGTAGAGGAAGATGTTCTGTTATATATTGCGACAACGGTTCCAATTTTGTTGGTGCATCCAATTTCTTAAAAAGATTGAACTGGAATCGCATACAGAAGTATGGAGCAATAAATTCTTTCAAATGGAAATTCAACCCTCCGACTGCTGCTTGGTGGGGCGGATGGTGGGAGAGGCTCATCAGATTGATGAAAGATCTATTAAAAAGAGTCTTAGGAAAAGCCTGTTTGAACTATGAAGAGATGATAACTGTATTAGCTGACTGCGAAAGTATTATAAATTCGCGACCACTAACTTACATGTCTGAGAAAGAGTCCATCAAAGCCATATCACCGGACAACGTGAATAAAGATGAGAGGATAATAGCAAATAAATAAACATGGACAATAGATTTAACATCCTCCCACCTTTTGATTATATATTATAATCAAAACTTCACATTAAATAAATACAACATTTACATAAACATCAGAAATCGATTTAGATTAGAATATTTGGGTCTCCTTATCCAACGACCAAATGGGAGAAGATTGCAACGTTCAATTGCTGTAGGAGATATAGTCTTGGTGGGAGCAGATAACAAGAAAAGAATCAATTGGCCCTTAGGACGGGTTACAGAGCTCATTCGGGGCAAAGACGGAAAAGTTCGTCTTTTGAAGTTACAAACGTCTCATTCGCAGATGATTCGGCCTATTCAAAGAATTTACCCTCTGGAAGTGTCATCAGTGGTTTTTACTGAAAACAGTTTTCCTAAACCAACTTTGAAGGAAAATCAGGTTGAGCCTGCAAAAGACGAATCGAAAATTAAAAAGACGAGATCTGGTAGAATGATAAAGGTTCCAGAAAGACTCGATTTATGATGTTTATGTAAATGTTGTATTTATTTAATGTGAAGTTTTGATTATAATATATAATCAAAAGGTGGGAGGATGTTAAATCTATTGTCCATGTTTATTTATTTGCTATTATCCTCTCATCTTTATTCTCGTGATACCTTTTATATATGATGTAACGTCAATTTCTGATTCACGTTACATCATATATAAAAGGTATCACGAGAATAAAGATGAGAGGATAATAGCAAATAAATAAACATGGACAATAGATTTAACATCCTCCCACCTTTTGATTATATATTATAATCAAAACTTCACATTAAATAAATACAACATTTACATAAACATCATAAATCGAGTCTTTCTGGAACCTTTATCATTCTACCAGATCTCGTCTTTTTAATTTTCGATTCGTCTTTTGCAGGCTCAACCTGATTTTCCTTCAAAGTTGGTTTAGGAAAACTGTTTTCAGTAAAAACCACTGATGACACTTCCAGAGGGTAAATTCTTTGAATAGGCCGAATCATCTGCGAATGAGACGTTTGTAACTTCAAAAGACGAACTTTTCCGTCTTTGCCCCGAATGAGCTCTGTAACCCGTCCTAAGGGCCAATTGATTCTTTTCTTGTTATCTGCTCCCACCAAGACTATATCTCCTACAGCAATTGAACGTTGCAATCTTCTCCCATTTGGTCGTTGGATAAGGAGACCCAAATATTCTAATCTAAATCGATTTCTGAGCTCTTTTTGCAGTTCTTGCCTATATTTAAGTCTTCTAGTGAGAGAACCTTCCTCAACCGCATCAACGTCTGGTAAACCACATTCATGAATATCTTTCAGAAACATATGCAGGATAAAGATGAAGCACAATTTCTTTGAATTATTCAATGAAACTTTCCTCATAAAGTGCAATATCATAAATGCAATCAAAATTATAATGAGAGTACAATATAGTAAAATATTGAAATAATTAAGTAAATTAATAAACTAAACTGATAACAAGTAAGATAATTTCAGAAATTATTAAAACTGAAGGTCAAGTAAATAATATAATTAATAATGTATAATTAAATATGCAGGATAAAGATGAAGCACAATTTCTTTGAATTATTCAATGAAACTTTCCTCATAAAGTGCAATATCATAAATGCAATCAAAATTATAATGAGAGTACAATATAGTAAAATATTGAAATAATTAAGTAAATTAATAAACTAAACTGATAACAAGTAAGATAATTTCAGAAATTATTAAAACTGAAGGTCAAGTAAATAATATAATTAATAATGTATAATTAAATATGCAGGATAAAGATGAAGCACAATTTCTTTGAATTATTCAATGAAACTTTCCTCATAAAGTGCAATATCATAAATGCAATCAAAATTATAATGAGAGTACAATACAGTAAAATATTGAAATAATTAAGTAAAGTAATAAACTAAACTGATAACAAGTAAGATAATTTCAGAAATTATTAAAACTGAAGGTCAAGTAAATAATATAATTAATTATGTATAATTAAATATGCAGGATAAAGATGAAGCACAATTTCTTTGAATTATTCAATGAAACTTTCCTCATAAAGTGCAATATCATAAATGCAATCAAAATTATAATGAGAGTACAATACAGTAAAATATTGAAATAATTAAGTAAAGTAATAAACTAAACTGATAACAAGTAAGATAATTTCAGAAATTATTAAAACTGAAGGTCAAGTAAATAATATAATTAATAATGTATAATTAAATATGCAGGATAAAGATGAGACACAATTTCTTTGAATTATTCAATGAAACTTTCCTCATAAAGTGCAATGTCATAAATGCAATCAAAATTATAATGAGAGTACAATATAGTAAAATATTGAAATAATTAAGTAAATTAATAAACTAAACTGATAACAAGTAAGATAATTTCAGAAATTATTAAAACTGAAGGTCAAGTAAATAATATAATTAATAATGTATAATTAAATATGCAGGATAAAGATGAGACACAATTTCTTTGAATTATTCAATGAAACTTTCCTCATAAAGTGCAATGTCATAAATGCAATCAAAATTATAATGAGAGTACAATATAGTAAAATATTGAAATAATTAAGTAAATTAATAAACTAAACTGATAACAAGTAAGATAATTTCAGAAATTATTAAAACTGAAGGTCAAGTAAATAATATAATTAATAATGTATAATTAAATATGCAGGATAAAGATGAGACACAATTTCTTTGAATTATTCAATGAAACTTTCCTCATAAAGTGCAATGTCATAAATGCAATCAAAATTATAATGAGAGTACAATATAGTAAAATATTGAAATAATTAAGTAAATTAATAAACTAAACTGATAACAAGTAAGATAATTTCAGAAATTATTAAAACTGAAGGTCAAGTAAATAATATAATTAATTATGTATAATTAAATATGCAGGATAAAAAAGATGAGACACAATTTCTTTGAATTATTCAATGAAACTTTCCTCATAAAGGCAACCTATTAAGTCGCATCAAAATCATAAAGTAAGGAACTTTTATTTCAGGTTTAGCCAGTCTTAATAACAAAAAAAGCTTGATTAATACACAAATATATTTGGTAAAAAGGTTGATATTACCAGTGATATCAGCAATATCTTGATTTTTTTTCATAAATAAATTTACATTTCCTTCATGGAAAACCACAAGTTCAGTCACATTATCAAAAATTACATATTATGGAATGATATATAAAACTAAAAAATTCTGCAATTTTGCCTCTACATCTGAACTGAAAGTTTCATTGTTTACATCTGTGATGATGTGCGGATTTTAGGCATTTGTGGATTTTAGGGTTGCAGATTTGAAGGAGTCTACTGTAGTTTATAATCATTATAAGTATTCAACAAACTATTAAAACTTGCTATACAATACAGTAGACTCCTTTAAATCCGCGACCCTAAAATTCACGAACGCCTAAAATCCGCGTATTTTTTCAGATGTAAACAATGAAATCTACAGTTAAGCTGCAGGAACAAAATTCAAGATGGTGGCGAAATCAGCAACTACCACAATGTTTTTTTTTACTAAATTTTTTGTTAATCATTCTCTTTTGGCTATTACAGCTGATTTATTACTAAATAAATTTACATTACCTTTGATTTTGATATAAATTAGCATATCTATATCAAAAATTCCAGGATTCGAAATGGGAAAATCCACGAACTGGAATGCTATTTTAAAATTATTGTTCACAGAATTTTTTTTTTTAATTATAGACAAATTTATTTCTAAACATACAAAGCAGTATAAGAAAAGCATTCAAGACTCTAAATAATAATGAAAAAAGTTACTAAAGTTAAAAGTGCTAAGAACGAATAATGACACATCAATCTTACGATTGCTTTACCACTAGATGGCAGCATAGGACTTATGGAATCGAATTGAATCGATTTCATTGTAATAATTTAATATCTTTCTAAATTTTTATTTGACATAATTATTTTAATAATTACTTACTTTTAAACTAATAAAGTTTTTTAATATTATAATAATAAAGTATTATAATATTATAATAATAAAGTATTTTAATATTTTACTTATTTTAATGTTTCACATTATTGTAAGCATTCATTATAAATTCCCTTGCTTAACTACCAATCAAATTAATGTTTCAAAATGTAAACAAATCAATGACCAGAAATCCGCACAACCTCTAGTCCCAACATGTGCGGATTTGAGGGAGTCTACTGCATTTGTGCATTGTGCCATCATTTACTTCAACTGTATCACAAAATCACCAATGTCCAGATAAGCTTCATTTCCAATGGGAGGCGACAAAGCGAGAAAAGAAGCAGACATTTCAGTGGAGAGATGGAGCCTTGTGATAATTATTTATTGTAACTTGAAAAAAAAAAAAATGCTGGAAAAAGTTCTTAAATCTGTAATAATGAGTATTAAAAATTGTAAACTATCTGCTATGGTGGAAGTGGGAGATAGTGCAGGACAAAGGTGGGATTTGCCAAACTATGGAAGATTTTCATCTCTGGTATCCTAAAGACGATACTTTCATGGCGATCACAACCAAATTTTATCAAATTCCCTGACTTTTCCAGATTTTGGTAAAAATATTGAAATTCCCTGACTTTTCCATGACTTATTTGGCCAATTTCCTGACTTTTCCAGGTTCTTCAGGTGGTGTAGCAACCCTGAGTAGATAACATTCTAGCAGAGTTCTCCCTAGGTTTAAAAAAAGGGCAGGGTGCTGTTTTAATTCTAAAAGGGCATGTTTTGGATGCTTAAGGGCACTTTTTTTACTCTTTAGGGTACTTTTTTGATTTTTAAAATCTTTCAAGACAACACTGAGTCAGTTTTTACTATGCAAGCAAATTTTTAATGAAAAAAAGAAGAAAGGACACTTTTTTTTACTGAGAGGCAAGAAGGGTGCAAATTTTTGATATAAGGGGCAAGAAGCCAAGAAGGGTGCTAATTTTTTTAATGAGGGGACAAGAGGGGTGCTATTTTGTAAAACAAAGGGCAAGTGGGGAGCAGCACCCCCTGAAACTGCCTGGGGGAAACTCTGATACTAGTATGTTACGTTACATAATGAACCTAATCCTAATAACATACTATTAATGAACCTAATCCTAACTAATATATCCATCTCATTGTGTTCAAAGCAGTATCAATAAAAATAATTTTAACAATTACTGGGGCGACAGACCATAATACACTGAGAGGTGGCTTAACAGATCATCACCTCATTGAGTTGATGTCTATTTAGGAAGAAATTGGTCCTTTAAAGGACCCATCACAAAATTTTTATTTCAAAACAGGGCTATTCACAAAACTTTTCATGTTAAAACAGGACCCTTCACAAAATTCTTTAGGACTTTTACAAGATATTTCTATCTCGAAACTGAATGTTTCACAAATTTAACTATGTAAAAGTAAAATCTGACTTGTTACTTTTACATATGCTGTAAAGAAAATATGTATTTAACATACATACTTATATCTCCTTAAAAATGTATAAACAAGAGATTGAATTTAACGATAATTTCAAATTCTTAAAATTATAACTAGATTTTTCACAAATATAAAAAACTGTTCACAATTTCACAAAAACAGGATCCTGGGAAAAAAGTCTGGATAGACCACTGCTATTTGTATTTTGTATATTAAAATGTAACTGGTCTGCCAAGTCATATTTTGGTGGAAAACTCCCGCAAACCCGATTTTAGTGGTTGACTGGTAGGTTTATCACTGTGTTTTCCATCTCCCAGTCCTTCATGTTTACACACTTTTGGTTGCAGGAAAAGACAATGATAAACCTGCCAATTAACCACTAAAATTGGGTTTGCAGGTGGTTTCCACCAAGATATGACTTGGCAGACAAATTGCATTTTAATATGCTAATCAAGTTCTGTATAATCCTGAAATTTCAGCTGCCAACTCGATGAGGTGATGATCCATGCAGCTGTCTCACAGTCTATAAGCTAGTTATAATTATTTTATGTGTTTCTGCAGGGGTGCCCAGAGAGGGGTTTGGTGACGCAAAATGCGTCATAAAATTTATTTTTGGGGGGGAATTTAGAGAAAAAGTACATTTTTGGGGGGGAATTTTTAAAATCTGAATACTATTTCCTTTTTTTTTCACTATTAAAAAAGTTTTTGATTTTTTAATATCACTTTTAACTTCTTTTCAACATTCAATTTCCAGAAATGGTCATGTTTTTTTAATTCTTTAAATTTTAGATAATAAGAACCGATTTTGCATCTCAATATCATTGAAAGTGCGGGAATAAAAAAAATACTTAGTATACAGGTGGGAAAATGTTTAACACATTCTGAAAGGCAATTAGGACCGCAAGACGTGATAAAAGGAATAGCTTTCCAAAAGCGTCTTACGTAATTTATTATATTATTTGACAGGGTCGAATCGTACAGTCCGAGTGCAAAAATACATTCTTGATGGGTATGATAAGAAATAACAACAAAATAAGCATTTCAGAGGAAGAGACAACGCTAAAATTACTTGACGATTTTCAGAAAACTAGGATTTAAGTACAGTATATTTTAATGATGTTAGAAGAGTAGTATTGTATGTCATTAAAACAGTATGAGGTAAACAACCTGTACAGAGAAAAATACTTCCAGCTAGTGATGGGCGAAAACGAGATGTTTTTATAGATTTTATCGATTGTATAGACATCTCGATATTTTTTGATTGTGCAAAATTTTTTTCGATGACTCCAGTTTGCCAATTGCTTTTATACCATACCCGATTCGATTTTATCAAGAATCGTCTGCCGGAAAGCTGAAATGAGTCAGGTTAATAAGGACTAGATGGCTACGCCCGCTAGTGCTCCCTTTCTTTAATCAGGGCCTCTAATTTATACGCAATCTTGTAATATGAAATCTCACACTGGGTCCCCGCTGCATACTGCACCGTATAGAAAGCGTGTTGTGCACACACTGCAAAATCTTGTAAATAAAGAAAATCTCGAACCGAACGAACCTCGAACCGGATCCTTTGGGGGGTCAAAAGGCGGGCACAGGAGCTGCATAATATGAATAAGTGGTCGCAGGGATTTCAAACGATATATCACATGAGGGTTATAGGCAAAATTTAGAAAAGTGTCCCCGGGAGGGCAAAGTGGAGGAAGGGTCATCGGAGGGATCACAATCACACGGAGGGGTATCAATAAGTGGTCACAAGCCTTTCCAACCAAATGTCACATGAGGGGTCTGGAGCTAAATTTGTAAAAATGCACACCGGGGTGACCAAGTGGGGGGAAAGGGGCGCGGGAGGTGCATAACAGGAGTAAGTGGTCACAGTCCTATCAAACAATACGTCACATGAGGGGTCTCAGCTAAATTTCCAGAAGTGCCACCCGTGGGGGAAAAGTGAGGGGAGGGACACCGGAGGTGCATAACATCAGTAAGTGGTCACAGGCCTTTCCAACCAAATGTGACATGAGGGGTCTCGAGCTAAATTTATAAAAATGCCCCTCCCACAGTGAGGGCAAAGTGGGGGGGGGGAGGGGCGCGGGAGGTGCATAACATGAATAAGTGGTCACAGTCCTTTCATACAATATGTCACATGAGGGGTCTCGGTTAATTTAGAAAAGTGCCACCCTGGGTGTCAAAGTGAGGAAAGGGGTACGGTAGGTGCTTAATATGAATAAGTGATTGCAGGACTTTCTAATGATATATCACATGAGGGGTGTCGGCAAAAATTAGGAAAGTGCCCCCCCATGGGTCCAAATATCGCAACCCCCCAGTAATTCAGCCCCCTTTTAGAAATTTCATATATTATAATATTTTTCGGAAAACTCCTTAAAAAATTCGAATTAAAATGATGAAAACGCAAAAAAGTTCAAAAACTGGGGCCAAATTGGGAAGGGGAGAAGAAAGTCTCATAATATGAAAGAGTGATCTGAGGGCTTTCCAATAATATATCACGTGAAGGGCTTAAAAAAGGTTGAAAATCCTCCCCCCCCCCCGGTTTGTTCACTCTTTCGGCCCGGAATTCACGCATGCCCCGCTTTTAATTTTTTATATTTAATAAATAGTATCTACCGGAGGACTCCATCAAAAAAAACATCTAAAATTATATTCATTGTAGAAATCACTACGGTTTTAAAAATTTGTTTGCCCCCCCCCCCCCCTATTTAACAGGGGGTTCCAGGTATGTGACAGCTTGATAGGGCTAAAATAAGAGGAACTTTGAATATTACGGCTTCATTTCACAGCTCATTGTCATGCCTCTTTCTCTATCTCGTCTCGATAAATCTTCTCACATCTCTTCTCTGCCGAGAACGAGAAATTGAATTCTCGTTCTCGGCAACCTATGAAAAGGCACTAATCGAGAACAACATATCGAGAAGCGAAGAAAATTGATTTCTCATTCTCGGCCAACATACGAAATGTTGAAAAGCGCGAGAGGAATAATCGGGAAGTCAAAAGTCGAGATGCCGGTGAAAAATCATCGAGATGAGATTTGCGGAAATGCCAGAGAAAGAGAGAAATGAAGCTTTCAGAGTCAACTTACCGCATTTCTGGTTTAAGTCATAGTTTCTCGAAGGAGTGCATTTGCTTATCCAATCTCTTTTTGTTATTAACCGATATGAGTTAGGAGGTATAGTGGTTTATTTATTCAGTTCTGTATAGTCCTAATTTCAATAATTACTGTTGTATTTAGTGTCATTTTGCCCCGAATTTTCAATGTTTCTCTAACTTTAGCTCTGTCAAGCTGTCCCATACCTGGGGCCCTCAGATAAATATTATTTATCAAATATAAAAATTTCAGAAGAGGAAGGTGAGTGAATTCTGGAAGGTGCGAGAATGGACCGACGGGGGATTAATTTTCAAACTTTTACCGAACCCCTCCTGTGACATATCATCGGAAAGCCCTTTGACCACTCTTTCATATTATGAACCTTTCTCCTCTTGGAGTAAATTTCGGGAGGGGGAAGCAGTAAGGGGATGATTTTTTTTTTAATCGTTGCGATTTCTACAAGAAATATAATTTTAAGTGTGTTTTTTTTTATGGAGCCCTCCGATAAATATTATTTATTTAATATAAAACTTTAAAAGTGAGGGTTGCGTGATTTCCGGGTGTATTCTGGTAAGAAAGAGTGAACCCATGGGTGAGGGGTAAATTTCAAACTTTTTGGACTCATCATGTGATATGTCATTGGAAAGTTTTCGGACCACTCTTTCATATTATGAATCTTTCTTCCCTCCTCCCCAATTTGGCTTCCCGGTTGAGGCGCTTTTCGAACTTTTTTGAAATCGTAGCGTTTTTATCATTTTAGATCGGATTTTGTTACGGAACCCTCAGATGAATAATTTATAATACATTAAAATTTCAAAGAGAGGGGGGAGGGCGTATTCCGGAGCGAGCAATAGTTGGAATCATGGGGGCACTTTTCTATCTTTTGCCGTCACCCCCTCATATGATATATCATTGGAAAGCTCTGTGACTATTAATTCATGTACATACCTCACGCACCCTTCTCCCCTTTGACCCCGCGGGGGGGGGTCACTTTTCTAAATCTAGCCGAACCCCTCATGTGATATATCGTTGGAAAGTCTTATGACCACTTATTCATATTATGCATTTATTGCTCCTCCCCTACTTTCCCCCCAGGGGTGTCATTTAATACATTCCAGTAGATGGTCTTCTAATAAAGGGGAAATCATAGAACTAATCTCAAATGACGAAAAAACATCAATAAAAAATATTGATACTATTTACCATCCTTTCAGTTCATGTTTTTGCCACTAGGGGTGCTTTTTATTCTAATTTCTTTGGCCAATTTGCTGCTAATTGTCGAAAAATTCTAATTATTGATATTAAACTCTTCTTACCGTTTCATACCTACTCGCGACTTTTCAACTTTTTCAACCAAACAACGCCGTTACATGACTTTTCCATTATAGCCTCCCTTCGGTTTGTTGTTTTTTAAATCCATCTCTTTTCAGTTACCATGTATTTACTAAATACTGCTTTATAAACATATAAAAACAATGATTTTAATAAACGATTGTAGAACATCTGGATTACAGGTTCTCGGAAGTAATCGATGACTATATCGATTGTGTTTTTTACCGATTACGATTTTTTTTATTGGTCCACGAATTATTTTAGGGGGAAGGGATAAATTTATAGAAAAATTAGAATTTTTTGGGAGGGAAAGGAGGATTAATTACTAGGTAATAAGACTGAAAAATTATAGTATGAAAGAAAAACATACCTATACAGAATACAGGGGCTTACAATAGATTAGGACTATGTTTTAATGGTATAATGTCTGCAATTTTATAAGAATCCGTACTTGTATAAGAGTATATTGTATGTTGTTAAAGCAGTATAAAGCAACACTTGTACTGATATAAACGCTTCAATCCACAGATTATTTTAGGGTTGGGGGTGATTTAGAGAATTTTTTTGGGAGGGTGAGATTAAACTGTATGACTAGATAGTATTAAAAAAATGATTGGGAAATCTTAAGTGTTAATGTTTAATCTTAAACAAGGGCGTATGTACATGCAAATATATTTGATATGCGTTTGATATAAACGACTCGTCTTTAATATTTTAGTTTTCTTAAAACAATATGCAATTTTTGTATTTAAGATTTATTTTGTAATAATTTAAAAGATTTTTATTTTAAATACTTGTAAGTAAATCTTTATTTTCATAAAAAAGTAGCTTTATTTATTAAAACGTATGTAGTGAACACGGGCTTGTCAGTCAGGACTTATAAATGTGAAAACAATCAGATTGCTAATAAGAAAAAATGTATCTTTTATTATTTATTATGCTGTTAAAACTTTTATTTCATGTTTGTATGACAGTACGTAAGAATACTATTATTAAATAATTTAATAATAAGAATATATTTTGCAATTGTTTTTCTGTTTAGGGGGGGACTCAGTGTTAATGTATGAAGATTTTTTGGGGGGGAATTTGCGTCATTGGGTTTGGGGGGGATGGTCACCACTGTGTTTCTGTAAATTAATAGCAAATGCTACACATATCATTTTCACTAGAGATCATGCTGTGCAGAACAACAACAATATATGTCAATTTCATTGCAATCTAAGAATATTTATGAAAATTAGAGAATGGATAGACTCAACAGGCAGACACACAGACTGTCAAACACTTTTCAATATTGGAAAAGTTCATTAAATAAAAATAAATAATAAAACCTTTGCTTTATATGTTCTTTAAAAAAATCATAAGTATTCTTGTATTATATCTTTCTTTTACCTTTAAAAATAGTCAAACTTAATAGTCATAAAAAATAAAATAAATAAATCACATCAGTAGGGGAGACTTGGGAGAGTTGATCCCTAGGGAGACTTGATCCCTAGGTCTAAAACCAGAGAAAAAATGCAATTAAGTTTCTGAACCTGGAAACAGTGGCGTAGCTACATATTCAGCGCCCTGGAGCAAGAAAAGTTTGTGCGCCCTCTTGTCTCTCAAAAAAGTTCTGCGTAATTTTGTTTGGAAGTTACACACACATATATATATATATATATGTAACTAACTGACCCGCCCGGCGTTGCCCGGGCCCGTTATAATCACGTAAACAAAAATCAAGTTTGTATGATTTTATATATTCATAAGTAATTCAAATGAACATGGTTTTAGGGGTGGCCCACTGCCTTCGGCAGCGTCTAGTGTGTTCCCGACAAACCTCTTTCAGAACGAAACTGTGGCCTGCGTCCCCGCTACCAAAGGCAGTGTATGCCAGGAGTATTCCGTATGCGACGGAGACAATCGAAAATTGAATGAGTAAACCCCGTAGTAATCGAGCCCATAGAACCCGAGATAAGAATGCGAATCCTGGCGGTGGAACTATAATCTTTAAAACAATCGTAAGCTAAGTTGAATGGACAAATTTCCGTTGAAATAGAGCCCATAACAGCCGAGAAAAGAATGCGCCGTTAATGTTCGAAAATGGTGGTAACGGAAGTCTAAGGTAAACTTTCACAATGCAGAAAGTAGCTGAATAGTAAGCTAAGCTTAATTATCCATTTACCGTTTAAATCGGACATATTGAACCCAAGAAAAGAATGCACCATTAATGTTCGAAAATGTTAGTAAATGAAGTCTAAGACAAATTTTCATAATACAGAGCTGAATCGTAAAGTAGCTGAATCGCAATTTAGGTTGAATTAACCAATTCCCGTTGAAATCGGCCCCCTAAAATTCGATCAAAGAATGCACTCCGAAGCAGTGGAAGGTGCTTGTTGGCGAATTTAACGAATTAACTTAAACATTAACGTGATATTTAATTTACGGAGGAAATCCCATCCCTCTACAGTTAACCACTTACTTTTAACAGTAGCGCGAATTTTAATTCATGGCTGTAGTGAGTAAACGTAAGTTGATGACGTAAAATAAGATTAATATTCGAAAAAGATGGTAGCTGGAGTAAAAGAAATTTTTTAGTGGTTTCTAAAGTAGCCAGAGCACCCTAGAACTATGCTAAAGAAAATTGCAAGACTATCTGATAATTTTTAATGAAACTGCACCAAGGACCCTAAGAAGGCGATTAATATTCAAAATTGGTGGTAGTTGAAGTGTGAATAATTTTTTTGTTATTCATGTAGTAGCTGGAGGACCTAAGAAATAGTTAGGGAAAAAATCCTAGTGAATCGGACCATTTTTATAGGGGACCAAAAGGAGCTTATTGATAATTGAGAGCAAGGCCTAAGATGAAAACACGATAAAAGGTCCTAGTACTTAGCGCTTTAGATTTTCAATTAGTCGAAATTAAGTATAGGGTATAAGTATTAATCATTGGAAAAAAATTTCAAAGAAATGCTTAAAAAAAGAGCTCTAGAATCCCAATAAAAATATGAAGATGTTGGCTTGGGGAGAGAAGTCCAAGACTCAATTTTGAAGTTATGCAATGAGAATGTAACAGAATTAATGGGTGAAAAATGCATGGCGCACAAAAAGTTACCCTAGGGGACCACTGTCTGAACTGAAATGTAGGAATGAAAAAAAAAAAGCCAAATGGAAAAAGAGCCCCAAAAACGAAGGACGGATTAAAAGGGGCGATTTATTAACAATTTAGGGCACAAAAACTTCAAGTGGCCTTGTACAAAACCCCAGGGGTCCAGGGTCTCAACTGGAATGTAGATGGGCAAAGGCCCCAAGAAGGCGATTAATTTTTAAATTTGGTGGTAGCTGAAGTCTAAAAATTTTTTATGTTGTTCGCGTAGTAGCTGGATTTTCTATCATGTTGTTCCAAAAAAAAGTTAGTGAATCAGACCATTTTTAAGGGAGATATAATAGGAGGTCCAAAAGGGGCCAACTGATAGTTGAGAGCAGGGCCCTAAGATGGAAACATGTTAAAATGTTCTAGTACTTAGCGCTTTAGATCTCAATAAGTCGAAATTAAGCATAGGGTATTTATTATTCATTCGAATAAAATCTTAAAGAAGCGCGAAAAAAAATGGGGGAAATTCTTAAAAACGGGCACTAAGTGCCCAATAAAAATATGAGGGTGCTGGCCCAGGGAGAGGAGTCCAAGTCTCAGTTTTAAAGTTATGCATTGAGAGGTTGACAATATTAGGGTGTGAAAAATGCATGGCGCAGAAAAATTTCAAGGGGTCCAGTGTCTTAACTGGAATGTAGAAACGGAGAATAATTAAATGGGAAAAGGGCCTCCAAAACGAAGAAGATCGGATAAAAAGGGTGCAAGTTCTGAACAATTCAGGGCATACAAACTGAAAGGTGCTAAGGGGGCGCCGGTCATAAAAAAATTAAAAATCTGAGCTCCAGGTGTATCAGGACCTGTCTTTGGACTACCCTCATCCAAATTTTCAGACTTCTACGTGCAATATATTTCACTAGCCACCACACACAGAGCGAAACTTCCTTTTATTAGTATAGACTAGTTGATCTACCCGGTATTGCCCGGGCCCATGATAATATTCTTAAATGAACCTGAAATTTTTATGATTTTATTTCTTAAGGCTGTTCTTAAATCCAAAGGGGCAATTTTATGACATGCATTTAATTAATTTTTGCTCGAGAACTGGCATGTGTTGTAATTCAGAAACTTTGTAATTGAAAGACGTTTCCCGGATTTTTTGTAAACACAATAGATCTTACTGAAAACATTGTCAAAGGTCATTGTCATTTTCAACGGAATTTCCCGACGAAAGCAGAAAAACAGTCAACGAAGGGGAAAAAAAAGTCTTGTCATATATCTTTAACAAGATTTTGTCTGAAATACGAGCTCGATAACTGCGTGAAAAATCGGTTTAAAAAATTAAAAAAAAAAAAAAACAGTCCTGTTCTAACGTATATACAAAATAGCTGACCGCCGTTCTGATTATCACATTTATAGACAATATTGAAACAGTCCCGTTTTCATATTAAAATGCGATTTTTAACAAAAAAGAATGTTTGAATTACATTTTCTTCGCCGAAAATATTCTTTATAAATACTTTTGCACATCAAGCGCAAAAATCTATATAATACACACATATATAGGGGAAATTACAATCACAGCATTGTACGAATACACGAAGCCTACACATTTCAAACAAATACTTCATAAATGATTTTGCAAAAAACTAAATAAAATAAAATACTTATATACATATTTAAAGAGAGGCCGCGCTGTTTGGTACCAGACAGGCTGAGAATTCTTGGGGCTGACCATGTCGCTATTGGTCACGAAGAAAATTACAGAATATACACATTAGGTTTTAAAATATTTAAATGGTCCTCTGAAGCAAAGAAACTTTCAAGAAAAAAAATCAATTCTTCTGCCTTGCAGAGAGAAATAAAAATCATTAATAAAAAATGCTTCAAAAAAGTGATTTTTTTTCAAAAAATGTATTAAATGATTTAAAACTTTTCATATGTAATGCGTATAGCAAATTTTAAAACTATTAGCTTCACCTAAGGGAGGGAGCAGCTTTACCTGGTTTAGGGCGCACAGACTGCAGGTCGGTTGCCCGGCGGGCCAGTCTGCCTTATTTAATCCTAAAATTAAGCGATTAAATAAGGTTTAATGCGGAAAAATACTGTTACCAAAAAGTGGTGTAATTTTGTATAGGCTATAATCAGGCCCTAAGAAACACTGAATTAGGTACTTAACTTTTTCTCTCTTTTTGAAGCTTACCGATTCTGCATTTGACATTTGCAATATTTTCAAAATCTCAAAAACAATACTCACAAAATTTAAGTTGCTGCTTACCCTTACCCCCTTCTCCGTCTAAATTTTGTCGCCGTGAGCTGGTGTGGAATATGTTTAAATCCAGCTCTTATTATTGTTTTGTAATCTGTATTAATGCATGTTTAGTTTCCACAAAACAAACAAACAAACAAAAAAAAAAACCCTTCAAAATTTTCGTTTTCTTGGATTTTGTCTGGTTAATAATTTTCTTCAACTTGTCAGGCTATTTTTTTTCCAAATCGTAAAATAATTATCGTAAATTACTGCTGTTACATCGTACATATAGGTTTCTCAGCGGTGAATTCTTTGGCTACCATTATTTCCGCACAGTAATCATCATGATAAATTTCTAAAACATTTTTAGTAGAAATGTTCCAGAAAGATTATTTTTTGGAAATAGTGGTAGCCAGTAAAGTGACCGATGAGAGCCCTGTTAAATAAGTTTTGATTACTTTAAGATCTGAAAATCTTCAACGGTCGTCTCCAGAAAAGTTACAGAAAATAATCAGGCATGCTGAAACGCTGTTGGAGAAGTTACTTGAGACTGCAATATGGTATGAATTAAAATTAAAACTTCCTGAATAGAAGTCATTTCTTTCAACTGTGTATGAAAACATATTTTAAATCGAAATAGTTGAGGTTAAACACAAGGTAAAATATCATAGGAATACGCTGATTGTAACAAGATTCATCTATAATGCCTGATTAATAATGAAAAAAAATACAAATATTTAAGAAATCTTTATTTCGCTTTTTCTAATTTTGCGCCCTTAGGATTCGTGCGCCTGGAGCAGTCTGCTCCAACTGCTCCACGGTAGCTACGCCCCTGCCTGGAAACATTAATAAAGTGATTCCTTATCAATAGATCTAGCAACATAATTTCATCCAGCCATTTTTATTTTTGTTGTAAGAAAGGAATCTCTGTTTTCTTACCATCAAACTTCTTTTTGAGTAGGTAGTTTGTGTTTCATATTTTTTGCTAAATATAACTAAATTACTTAACTTTATTGATATAATATACTAACATTCCTTGCTGCTTAAATGTTGTTATTTAAATCCAATACAGCTTCTTTATTTTTTATTTAGCAATTTTTTCCCTAAAACATGCACATTAGGGACACTTGATCCCTGTTGTATGGGGAGACTTGATCCTGGGGATCAGTGACCCGGAGTCGAACAATTTTTGATGCTCCAGCTCCAGCTCCGCTCCTAGAGAAATTACTGTGGCTCCAGCTCCGGCTCCAACTCGGCTCCGACTTCGTGCTTTTGAGTTGCTGATTTTAATTTACACATTTAATTTTTTGCTCACAAATACTTTCTACCTTCATTAACGATCTGACAAAATGCATTTTTCTTCTCATCAAACTTGAAATGCCTGTTCAGAAAATATGACATCTTTTAGCTTTTGCTTTTAAAATAGAAAGTTTGGTGAAATTTTAAACACAAAAATCTTAAATTTCTTCTACACTTTTCAAACTGCCAAAATTTTACAATTACACATGTAAAGAACAGGCGGCCATATTTGTTTTCAAATAGTGTTGTCACCTAGTTCAAGTAGAAAGTAGAAGTAAAGTAGTGTTACCATGTTTTGAAAAGTTTTCCTCTCCTAATAATAACAATAGAAAGAAAAACCTAAAAAATGATATAATTAAAATACTGAATAATGATGTAATTAAAATATTTTAAGCCTAGAAATTTAAAGGACTAAAAAAAAAAAGATTTAAAAGAATATTAAAAACTAAAGGAGCCCTGGAGCTGGGGAAAATTTAGAGCTCCAGCTCCGGGTCCCTGCTGGGGATCAAGTGTCCCCAAAGTTAAAATAAATTAATGTTAAAATTTATTAACACTCTACATCTCATTGTGACATTTAGATAATATCAGCATTAGAATATGGTTGCCTTGATTTTAGATGGTTGACAAAGATAGAAAGCTAATATGTGGCTGCATATGATGGTTAGCAAGCACATGGTGGATGAATGCACATGTGGTTATTTCGCTTTTTCTAATTTTGCGCCCTTAGGATTCGTGCGCCTGGAGCAGTCTGCTCCAACTGCTCCACGGTAGCTACGCCCCTGCCTGGAAACATTAATAAAGTGATTCCTTATCAATAGATCTAGCAACATAATTTCATCCAGCCATTTTTATTTTTGTTGTAAGAAAGGAATCTCTGTTTTCTTACCATCAAACTTCTTTTTGAGTAGGTAGTTTGTGTTTCATATTTTTTGCTAAATATAACTAAATTACTTAACTTTATTGATATAATATACTAACATTCCTTGCTGCTTAAATGTTGTTATTTAAATCCAATACAGCTTCTTTATTTTTTATTTAGCAATTTTTTCCCTAAAACATGCACATTAGGGACACTTGATCCCTGTTGTATGGGGAGACTTGATCCTGGGGATCAGTGACCCGGAGTCGAACAATTTTTGATGCTCCAGCTCCAGCTCCGCTCCTAGAGAAATTACTGTGGCTCCAGCTCCGGCTCCAACTCGGCTCCGACTTCGTGCTTTTGAGTTGCTGATTTTAATTTACACATTTAATTTTTTGCTCACAAATACTTTCTACCTTCATTAACGATCTGACAAAATGCATTTTTCTTCTCATCAAACTTGAAATGCCTGTTCAGAAAATATGACATCTTTTAGCTTTTGCTTTTAAAATAGAAAGTTTGGTGAAATTTTAAACACAAAAATCTTAAATTTCTTCTACACTTTTCAAACTGCCAAAATTTTACAATTACACATGTAAAGAACAGGCGGCCATATTTGTTTTCAAATAGTGTTGTCACCTAGTTCAAGTAGAAAGTAGAAGTAAAGTAGTGTTACCATGTTTTGAAAAGTTTTCCTCTCCTAATAATAACAATAGAAAGAAAAACCTAAAAAATGATATAATTAAAATACTGAATAATGATGTAATTAAAATATTTTAAGCCTAGAAATTTAAAGGACTAAAAAAAAAAGATTTAAAAGAATATTAAAAACTAAAGGAGCCCTGGAGCTGGGGAAAATTTAGAGCTCCAGCTCCGGGTCCCTGCTGGGGATCAAGTGTCCCCAAAGTTAAAATAAATTAATGTTAAAATTTATTAACACTCTACATCTCATTGTGACATTTAGATAATATCAGCATTAGAATATGGTTGCCTTGATTTTAGATGGTTGACAAAGATAGAAAGCTAATATGTGGCTGCATATGATGGTTAGCAAGCACATGGTGGATGAATGCACATGTGAGACATACGTCTAACTTTGCAAAATTTTTACATCCCTTCGTAAAGAATGTAAAATATTATAATCAAAACAGTAACGTGTTAATCATAATAAATAATTATGATAACGATATAAGCATTGAGAGTTTGAATTATGCCAAAGAAAATGGAAAAAATATCACCGCACACTTCTCACAAATTACAGCCTCTGGATCATACTGTATATGGACCACTTAAAAGATAGTTTAATGTGGCTGCTCAAGACTGGATGACTAATCATCCTGCTTAAATGACAAAGATTTATCAAATTGCAGAACTGATAACGGAATTGCCTATCCTAAAGCCATGGTGACAATTAACATAATAAATGGATTTAAAATCACTGGAATATATCCCTTAAATAGGAATTTTTGAAGATGATTTTTTATCACCTTTCTTCTCAAATTAACCATAAAGAGGCTACTTCAGTCAAGTGAAAAGATCCATTCGCTAATGCTAATCCTATGGAAGAAATTTATAACGATATCTCGGTTGCATTTTAATATTTTTAAATGATTTTTTTTTGCATTACATAGCTGAGATCGATCTGTATGCAGGCCGTTTTTTACTTTTTCGATTTCGATTGCAGATTTTTTTAATGAGGATGCTTTCAGTTTCGAAACCGGTTCCCAAAATGAAAGTGTCCTCATTAAAAATATCTGTAAACAAAATAGAAAAAGTAAAAAACGCCCTTTGTACAGATCGATCTCAGCTATCCAATGCAAAAAAAATCATTTAAAAATATTAAAATGCAACCGAGATATCGTTATAAATTTCTTCCATAGGATTAGCATTAGCGAACGGGTCTTTTCACTTGATTGAAGTAGCCTCTTAACTCCAACAAGCAGTAAAAAAATTACAATTAAACCAAACATAGTCACACCAGAAGACATACAAGCTTTCCCTAAAGTTTCATTACCAAAAATGGGAAAATCTAAAGAAATGGAAAAAGGGTCTTCAAAAATTTTGACAAGCACACCAACTAAAAGACAGAATGAAAAAGAAATACAAGATTGCCGACTAAGAAACAAAAATCGAGAAAAACTCAAGTTGTCTAGAGCTATCATTTCACCTCAAGAAAAAAAGTAAAAACATTAAAAAGAAAATTAGTCATTTCGTTGGAAAAATTTAAAAGATTTTATCATCTGAATTTGAAATCAATTTTCTAAGAAAACGAGGACTCAATTTCAACCAATTTATTTATCCAGAAAATGTAGACAATAGTGTTGTGGACAATGATGACATTGTCAAAAAACTACCCAACTTTATGGAATTCTTCAAACTGCAATAATTTCAATATTTACATTTGATTTTTTAAGCTTTGAAAATGTTTTTTGAACATTAATTGTGTCCCCCGCCCCCCTTTTTACATGTTAGTCAACAATAAATTTGATTTCTACTACTTAATTTGAATCATTTCAATGCATCTGTTTCAGGGATCAAGTCTCCCTTCAACTGGGGAGACTTGATCCTTTTTTTATTTTTTGGAAAACAATTTATTTTTATTTTAAAAATGGTTTTTCAAAAAAAAAAAAAATACTACAACAAGAAAGACACGTGAGCCTTTAATAATAACTGAAAACATTTTTTAAAAGTTTTGTTTTTTCCAAAATAAAAATTAAAAACTGAAAAAGGGATCAAGTCTCCCCTATCACCTAAAAAAAAAAAATAGTTTTTAAAAAATGAGATCTAGCTCAGACCAAAATAATAAATGTTAGCAAAATTTATCTTTTACTCATTTATTTCCATTGTTTACATTGCAGCAAAACAAGATTTCTTCGAACTTATGTTTTAAGAAAAAAAATTATTTCATTTTTCATATCTATTTACTTAAAATGGTAATATTAAAATGGCTGTCACTAGAAAAGCAATGTTAAATATATACTTGGTACTTTTGTTTCATCCTACCATTAAAAAAGTGGCATTGATTGGTGCAAGTTTGTTGCATCTAAACGGATGTCTTACAACTTCACAACTTTTATTGCTACATTCATAGAGTATTTTAATAAATTGCTTAACAACATTAGTATTTAAATCAAGAACAGGGAAGAAACTGGGTCCTTTAAAAGACCCTTCACACAATTTTTCATCACAAAACAGGACCCCTTCATAAAACTTTTCCCATCTCCAAATTGAAGCTTTCACAAATTTAATCATTTAAAAGTAAAATCTGGCCCATCATGTTTGTACACATAAAAAAAATAAATGTATTTTACATATGTCTTCTTAAAAATATAATAAACAAGAACCTGGATATAACAATCACTTCAAATTCACAAAATTATGGTCAGCTTTTTCACAAATAATATAAAAAACTGTTCACAATTTCACAAAAACAGGACCCTGTGAAAAAATTCTGGACAGATCCCTGAAAAAATTGTTAACCTAGCCGATTTTTAACTATTTTAATGACCTAGAGGAAAAAGTACAAACATTATTAATGTTAGAAAATAATAAAAATGTAATGTGAAAATGATGTATTATCCTACCATTAAAAAAAATGGCATCAACTCATTAATGCGAGTTTGTTGTATGCACAACTTTCATTGTTACACTTACACTGTATATAGTTTTTGATGGATAGCTTAAGGCTGCTTGTTCTCAACTGTTCTGCTCAACAAGTGCAAAATGTTTTGACACATTTACAAATTCCTTTTTTTAACGGAAAGATATAAAATTGGAAGGCTTGACTATGGAAGCGATTTGGAATCGAACTTTGTTTTCTATTTTTTGATAAATAAATTATCCATTGAGTTATAAGTGATTTTGATCATGTGACAAAGATGTTTTTTACCCTTTCTTGAGTGGTTATTCTTTTTTGCAAGGAAATTCTGTTCAAAACGACCACTTTGACACTATTTTTTGAAAGATCTATTGCATTTGCAAATAAAACAGGAAAAACAGTTTGATTACATAGCTTCTGAAGAACAATACCTGCTAGTTTCATGCATTTCCAAACAAAAACGAATTAAAACTTATGTGATAAAGTTGCCTTTTTTGATTTGATTGCCTTAAGAACAATAGTATTTAAATCAAGAAATTGTTAATTTAGCATATTTACGAGTATAACTATTTTAGGTACTTGTTAGTTATCCCATCGACCAAATTATTGTCGCCAAATTGTAAGATTAAATGCCAATAATGGTTGATCGTAAATGTCACATTCACTTGAATTACATGTGTATACGCCATCAAGTGTTTTTTATTTGTATTTTTATTAGTGTTATGCTAATTTATTTGTTCTTTCGTTATTTAAAATAAAAATTATGTCAATTTGTATAATTTGGTGATTTATATAATTTGGCGAAATTGGTCGACAGGATAACTAACAAGTACCCTATTTTAATGGTCTGGGGAAAAAAAACTACCAATATTATTAATGTTACAAAATACAATGTAAAAGTGGCAAGCAATGAATCCAAGGGATGAGTCATCTACCTCCTTAATCCAAAGCTTAAAAGAAGAAATTTTGGTTAGTGGGTCACTTCTACATGCAGAGTTCCATTTTTACAGAAGTGGCTTCTTTTTACATTTTGGCTACAATAATTGCATTTTGTCTGCTTGTTTGTATAAATATGGAAAAGTGCATTGTTTTATCTGGTAACAGAGGTTACAAATACTTTAAACTTATACAGAAACCCCATTAGCAGAAACTGTGCAGCATGGCAGCAGTGCTGCAGATTATTTTAAACCTTGTAGATTAATCTACCAGCTTAAAAATAAATACTGAGTTTAAAGAACTCACCAAAAATTTACCTTGCTTTAAGAGTTATTGTGTTTCTCATTAACATTTTCGGTACTTTTTGCTTAGCTGGGCGCCAGTGTTATATATACATATTTATATACATACATATATGTAAATATTACATTATATATACTTATACATGTTGTAGTATATATACATACATATATATAATGTGTGTATATACAATGTATATATAACATTGGCGCCCGGCTAACCGAAAAGTACCACATTTTCTTTGTAAAATGCAATTTTTGCTTATTTTATGAGTAGCTTGATTCAGCATTGTTGGGTCGCAGATAAATTTTGATTTGCTGCAGGTGGGCACCAAAAATTCTGTTACTGGGTACAGAAATGTATGAAGTAAAGAAAATAACTGAAACTTAATGTCATTTATTTAAGCTAGTAAATCTAATGAAAGATGCATTAAGTATAAAAATTTGTAACCTCTGTTACCAGGCACAGAGGGGGAAGGGGGGCATGGAAGAGAAGAAAAAGAGCATCATGAGACCCCAAATAAAGGTCATTGGAAAAAAAAACCAGCATAAATAATGCTAAAAAATAATTTTGGTAAACAAATTCATCTGAACAACACTGCAAACACTTTTACAATATTGCAAAAACATACTTATCCCCTCTCTCCTCCAAAAAAAAAAAAGGCTAAGATGTGTTATTATCCCACCCTCCGCGATGTTGAGTATTTGGCGATTTTTATCGCTCTGGCAACCCCGACGTTTGGCGTCTAGTAACTTATTATGGCAACCCTCTTTTTTACGACGCGAGAGCGTGCTGTCGTTGTTGACGGTTGCTTGACTCTTGTACCAGATACTCTTTGATATCGTGTTCTATGGCTGTCTTTTTATTTTTATGTTAAATTTATTGGATGTATTTCATTGACTATAGTTTCTGTAGTCCGTTTAAACGCTCTTGCTGAAGTAATTAAGAAATATGAGGAAATTTTGACATGAAAGGGGGATTTGTTTATAGCGTGTCAATGCGTATTAAGCCTATTTTGGAAAATGACGGCGGTGTTATATTTTGTGCTGTAGGTTTCAAGAAAGCAGATGTCTGTTAAGGTATGTTGATAATTTTATGTATATTTTGTTGCTTTAAGAGTTTTTTACATTTTGAGATTGCTACAAAACGAGAACTAATGCATTTTGAGAATTCTATATCGCGAAAAATACTGAATTCGGCGGGGTTTTTTTTCGGTAAATGAGCGCGAAGCGCTCATACAACTATTGCTGATTGCCACTTTAGCGAGTTTCGTTTTTTAGGTATATTTTGCTGTTTTAAGAGTTTTTTACATTTTGAGATTGCTACAAGACGAGAACTGCTGAATTTTGAGAATGCTATATAGCGAGAAATGCTGAATTCGGTAATGTTTTTTTTCCGTTAAATGTGCGCGAAGTGCTCATACAAGGATTACTGATTGCCAGTTTAGCGAATTTTGTTTATTATTTACATTTTATTTTCGTTGAGCCAAACATGCGTATAAACGGGTGCTTGGCGACATTTACTACTTGGCGGAAAAGGGGTTTTCTAGCCAAAAAAAATCCAAGATGGTGGAGGGTGGGATAATAACATATCTGTTCCAAAAAAAAAGATACTGAATAAAATCTGGTTGATGAAAGACTCGTTTGTTAAAAGAAATTTTTATTCAATTCAATGATAATCATAAATTGAAACTAAGATGATCACAAATATCGACTCCCGAAAAAATCGGTTTATTCAATCTAATACAGGGTTTTACTTTTAAGTATTTTGATTAATTGAAGAGTAATTCTAAATTAAAATGCTGATTATCACAAAAGTACATATAAAGCAAAGAAAATTCGTCCCACAATAAAATGGGGTTACCCAATTTAGCGTCCTGCATTGGGTCAGATAACCCGATTTTACCCGAATTCGAACCGATTAGCAATTTGTGTGGATTCTGTTCGGATTGACAAGCTATTTTAAACTTTGCCCCTCAAAGAAAGTTTTGTTTATGCACTCCACAGGCCAAATTTTAAAAATCGAACCTTTAAATACTTTCGGTTTCAATTTTTTAGTGAACCTAAAATCTTGAAGACACATCCATTTAGTAAGGATATCAAAATCTTTGCTTTTGATATATGAAACAGAAGATTTTAAATTTCGTTTTCTTTTACGATAAGTCCGACCACGCATTTTAAAAAGTTTGTTTTGAACGAGTGGTTGGCTGATTGCTAGAGAAGAAAGCATGACCGTCCATATAATTTAGGCGTTGAGACAGCTCATGGAGCTATGAGACAGCTAAAGCCTGAAACGCTTCTCGTCACAACTTGGGGAGTCTTTGCTTGGGGAAGAGTCGCGATTTTACAAAGCATTACGTACAGGGCGATTGAAGACTAAGTCGAATGATGATTGGTCGATTGCCAAAGGCATTGTAGGTGGGGCTTCATTCACTGACAGAAGAGGTTATCTTGGTTATCTGTCATTTCCTTGACGATTCATAAACAGTCAGACTTTGCATATTCATATTTACTTTATTGTTAATGTTTGTGACATAATAAACGCGTCCAACAATTTTTTTTTAACTTATTCATTCATTTAATATGAAGCAGATCGAATGAGCAATCAAATATTTCAACTCTTGTTTTTCTTTCTGTCTTTTTTTTTTTTTTTTTTTTTTTTTTTTTAAGAAAAATAAATTAATATTTTAACTGAAAAGGGGAATGAAAAATAATTTCAAGTTGTACCATCTTATGTAATTTTTAAGGTGGAACGGGGGTGGGGGGGGATTACACGTTTTGCATAATTTAGAGATTTAGAGATGTATAACAAAACCTTACATAAAGTTAAAAATAAAATATTAATATTCTTCTGCATATTTCCTGTATAAACTATTACTTCTGATTTTTAAGTATTATTCTGATAATAATAATAATAATAATTTTTTTTTTTTTTTTTTAAGCAGCTCTTATTCGGAATTTTATTTTATAGCATTCAATGTAATTTTCTGGAACTAAGGGAGGATATTTAAATCAGCAAATTAAACTAGTACTTTACAAGAATGAAATTAAGTAAAGCACAAAAAAAATAATAAATGCTTTAAAATAGCAATTAAAGCCTTTGTGCAAGAATATTAAAAAGCAGAAAACCAACGTTTAAAAATGCACAAATAATACGTGAAAAGCAGCAAACTGCTGTTTCGAATCTAATAGCGAGATTCTTCTTCAGTGCAAGATAGAGCAAGACACAGCGTGCTAGAACTCTATCTTGCACTGAAGAAGAATCTCGCTAGTAGATTCGAAACAGCTGTTTGCTGCTTTTCACGTATTATTTGTGAATTTTTAAACGTTGGTTTTCTGCTTTTTAATAAATGCTTATTGTACTGTCATAGTTATAATTGAGGTAAAAATAACAATAAATTTACCAAGCTGTTAATAACTTTTGAAACTGTTGTATAAAACTGCCATACAGATAAATTGACATAAATAATGCAGTTTTAAGCTTTTAAATTGGGGGAGGTTGGGGAACTCAAAAGTTTATTAAAGCATCTCTTTAAAACAAAAGAGCATAGAACAAAATTTGTCATATAAATTTATTTTAAAAAATATATTTAAATTATTTTTTTTTAGTTTCACAGCAAATAAACATTGCAAACTTTCCTGCATTCACATAAAAAATTAAGTGAAATAAAACCTATTCTGGAAATAAAAATTCAGTTGGCTATAAAAATTATTAACAAATTACCTTTCATTAAGTATGTTCAATAATTACTTTCATACATGATATCGCTATCTATTATCGAGATTTAATACTAACAATAAATGGGAATTTAAAAAATCTACTATAATAAAATATTTCTTATCAATATTGGGAGTAGTAATAATATATTTCATGCATTTCATACAGATGTATCGAGTAAAAACTAAAACCCCTTCCCTTCCCCAAACAATCTTTGTTCCTGGTAATTTCTCCTCACTCCCCACCCGATCCAATTAAAAATGTACAATTTAAAAAACAGAGCAAGCTATGGTTTTGAAAGAAGTAACTAGCAATTCAGCAATATTAAAAAAAAAAAAAATGTTAAATACATTTATATCTTTTTTTTTTTATCGTGTTTGTAATACAGCAGTAAAGTGACGTAATCATGCCCTTTCTTTAGGTCTTTTGTAGTTATTCATTTTTCAATCATTCTAAAAGTTATCATCTACTAGTTGATTACATTTAGGCAAGTTTTTATTACTTAAAAAAAAAAAAAAAAAATCAAAGTAAAAGAGAAAATTTTTCGCAGCATTTGGCAGATTTCCCCATGTTGAAAATTTTATGTAAATTCCTCTCCTGCTATGTACGCATGAGCAGGGGCGTCGCCATGGGGGGTATGGGGGGGGAGCCTCCCCCCCCCAATATTTGTGAAGTTGGGAAATTTGAGCTTAGAGTTGGGAAATTCGGGATTTTTGAGACATTATGAAATTTTTATTGTTTTGGTGATTATGTTTCTGACTGAGTATTGTAACAGTAAGCAAGTTAAATTATCAAAAGAAATACAAAAAGAAATCAGACACACTCAATCTATCATTGTATTTTTCAGTTCTACAAAAATATTATACATCTACCAGACCTAAATTTCTCTACTCCTATCCACCAATAGCTGACTATCCAGTTCCGTTATTTCCTTCAAAACTTTGTCTCTTTCTCAAAATGCTCACCCTCCCAAAAGAGAATCCAGCTATTTTAATCCAAAGGGATTGCAGCTTCTTTTGAAAATTGGAGATCACTTGTAGCACAACAGAAAGGAATGTAGTCACCTACTTGAAACACAGCTGGGCAAGAAGATTTGATGAGTTTTCACAAATTGCACTAATTTTGCGATTTTTGGACAATATTTTACTCATTCTCGTGATTTTTTTTGCTCCGAAAATTAGTTAACCCTTCGCTGTCATGACAAAAGCATTATATGAGCAAATGTGAATATAAGAAGTCGTTAGTTTAGATACATTTGCTACATTTTACCTTTATTTGTATGCGGAAATGCCCTGTTCATTTATATTTATAGGTGTTTAGTAAATTTTAAACCAAAAGTCCAGTGTTGTGTGTTTAAAGCTGTTCTAAAAAATGACTATAAATCTTAGCACGAAAGAACCCTTCATAATAGGAAAAGAGTTTTCATGCAAGATTTTGGAGAATCTAAAAATCCATTCGAGGATGAAAAAGGTAAAAAAGTGGATGATTTGAATTTGGAACAGAAATATGACCATGAAAACAGTCCATCAACTGAAGAAAAAAATCGACATACAGGTTGACATAAACACTGATAGGTTGCACTTGAATAAAATTTTGAAGAAATAAAGATTTCCTTATAGACAAGTTCATAAACAATTATGAATATTAGGATGTGATTGAATAAGCTGGCTTCTGAAAGCGCCGTGGGAAAACGGTTTCACCAAATAGAATAGATAAAAATAATAGCATACCAATGGACATTGATAGACATAAGTTTTACAGGGAAGAGTTACAAGAAATATAAGAAAATTTCGGCAATTTAGTAATGGGCTTAAATGACAATGTTCCCTATATCAGGAGAATATTGCACCAATACATTCCATATTTAAATTGAAATTGTGCAAGGCAAATTTGAGTATCACTAACTGAGAAAAGTTAATAATGTTTCTCCCTGGATATGAGAAACCGGATGTACATGACTTGCAGAGTCAAATAGAAATAAACCAAATCCCAACTCACTTAACAAATTTTTTCTGATGCTATGAAATCCAAAGACTATTTGGGTCACACTGTCAAACTATATACTCGTACCTTAACATTCACAGCAGCTTATCTTTATGACGTTGCATCTAATGAAAGAATCTTTAGTCAAATAAAAATTTAATAAATATATATTGCAAGCTACAAGGAGGCCTGACAGACTTGACAGCCTAATGCTTTTAAAATGTGAAATTGAAGTAGTGGATTTTATTAAACTGGACGATGTTAGGTTAGCTTCATCAGAGTTAGCTTGATTGAAGATCAAAAGAATTGATGTTAAATGAAAATTATTTGGATGTGCCAATCCCAAAACCTTATTCTATCCCATACATGTTAATACTTCAAATTTTGCAATTACAATGTTAAAATTAAATAACAATTCTATGCCCATAATAATGAATTCTAAAGGTTTAATTGTGTGCATTTAATTTATAATTCGTTTAATTGTGTGCCTTTAAAAAGGAGATAGAAGCATCGCATTTTTCAAACAAATCATTGAATTTCGACACCTATGCTCTTAGATGTCTGCAACCAAAATTCCAAACCCAAAGAGCTCAAAAGCGATACCTTTGGACAGTATATACCCAAGCCCAATAAGGAAGTGTAACCGAATATGAAGTTTGACTAAATTTCCGTGCATTAGTTTTTCAGATATAGCTAACGCGAAAATCGTGAAAACTGCAATACAGCAATGCCACAGATATATACAAAAACCTAATAAGCACTAAATTATGTCAAGGTTTAATAGCATATGAAATTTGATCAAATTCTGTGCAACAGTTTTTGAGATATAACTATCGCTAAAATCATGTAAATCGTGAAAAATACAGCATAGCAGCGCCACCTTTTGGGTAATTTACACCAAAAACTAATCAGCATTAATTTTTATCAAGGTATAACTGAATCTAAAGTTTTATAAAATTCCGCGAATTAGTTCTTGAGATAGAGCACCAACAAAATTTGTGTCACATTCACACAGACAGACATTTTCTAAAATCAGTCAAATCGTGTTCAGGACCTTCTAAAACGTATCAAATCGTCGAAAACCAGTTGTAGATTTTTTTTACGAATTCAATACTTTCGTCTTGTAAAGACAGAAGAAAGTAAAACGGGTGTTTGTTTTTTTATTAAACAAACCAATAATTAGAATTTTTATATTTCTAGTTTCAAAATTTTTCTTTGGAAAGGAATTTTTTATGCATAAGCTTCATTATCATTATTACACACTTTGTGCATATCACTTTAGTTGAATGTTGGAGGAATTTGTTTCAAGTTGGGAAATTTTCGAACTCTCCCCCCCGAAAAAATATCTGTAGCTACGCCCCTGCGCATGAGGCACGGCTGGCTCCTACGGGAGGATAAAAGCTACCTAGTGAATCTGTTACTTACCTACCTAATTTGGCAGCCTATCGCTTATTTGGGTTATAATAATAAGTAAAATACCGTTCGCCCCGAAATAACAAGAAGCAATAATGGTTTATGATTCCAGCGGGAGGGAAAAGTTTAAAACATCATTGCTTTAATATCATTAACTACGGTAAAGTAATTCAGTGAAACCTCTCTGTAAGGGCGACCTGCCGTTCCATTGAAAATTGGCCCTTATGAGGGGTGGCCTTTGAATAGGGGAGGACAGGAACATGCATGGGCGGAGCTACAGATATTTAAATGATGTGATTCAAGTGTGAAGTAACTATAGATTCCTAAAGAAAAGGGTCTAGCCGTATAAGCATGGCGAAATGGCCCCCACGGCCGATGTTTGAAATAACATACTCAAAATAAAATCATCACACTTGAGATTCAGTTATTCCTTGACATGAATTGACGTTTTATACATTTTGGTGTAAATCGCTCTACAGATGCCGCTGTTATGCTGCATTTTTTACGATTTCCGCAATAGCTCTATCTCAAGAACTAAAGCTTGGATTTTCAACAAACTTCAGATTCAGATATACCTTGATATGAATTAGTGCTGTTTATATTTTGGGGCAAATCGCTCAACAGGTGGCGCTGCTATGCTGCATTATTTAGAATTTCCACTATAGCTCTCTCTCAATAACTAATGCACGAATTTTCATCAAACTTCAGATTCAGGTATATCTTGATATCAGTTAGCGCTTTATATGTTTTGGTGTAGATCGCTCAACAGGTGGCGCTGCTATGCTACATTTTTCAGAATTTCCGCTATAGTTCTATCTCAACAACTAATGCATGAATTTCTATGAAACTTCAAATTCAGATATAATTTGATAGGAATTGGTGCTATAATGATGTAATTTCTTGTACTGTTTAAGTGATGTAATTGACGTGATTTATATAGAAGGAAGTTTTGTGATGGCTACAACATACTAGTTTCTTAAAAGATGATGTAAACAAAGTAAACTTAGTTGAGAATTTTGCGAGAACTCCATGTATAGGACAATTTTTAAACAGTTCAATATAAAAAAGAATATAGTAATGTAACAAAGACATATTAAAAATCGAATAATTAGCTTCTATCGGCCTTTTTTAAAATTAGAAGTTAAATCAGTTTGTTGTTTCTCCATTTAAAATATTTTGAAACGCATGAACATAAAAAGAAAAATCTAGCAAAAATTGTCTGACATGGGGGGCGAAAAATCCTTATTTATTCCCCTTATTGTTTATTTTTTTTTTTTTTTTTTACAAAATCATACGAGAAAGGAAAAATTACTTAAAATTTATTGAAGAGCAATCGTCCTCCCCTGCCTCCCATATAGGTGATCATGTTTATACTTTAAGGACTTGCTCGTACTCCAAAAACATTCTTCACTATTTTCACCTCATCATATTTATATCTCACACCACTATTTTTATATTGTACATTATTTTTAGTAATTTAAAAGGAAATTCTGGTTACGTATTCTACGGTAGCTTTATAAAGAACAGATGAAATGCTTGCAGCATTTCTCTGTGGCAGAATCGAATAATTAGCTTCTACCACCCTTTTTTTTAATTAAAAGTTAAATCAATTTATTGTTTCTCCATTTAAAATATTTTGAAACAAATGAACATAAAAAGAAAAATCCGGCAAAAATTGTCTGACATGGGGAACAAAAAATCCTTATTTATTCCACTTATTGTTTCTTCATTTAAAAATATTTCGATTTTTTTTTTTTTTTCAAAATCATGCGAGAAAAGGAAAAATTACTTAAAATCCGTTGAAGTGCAATCGTCCTTCCCTGCCTCCCTTATAGGTGACCATGTTTATGCTTTAAGGAATTCAAAAATCGATTCTTTGCTCGTACTGCGCATATATTCTTCTCACACCACTATTTTTATATTGTACATTATTTTTAGTAATTTAAAACAAACTCCAGTCTGTAACTTTCACACTAGTTCTATAAATAGCCGCTTCCATAGTATTACTACAGTGCCTAGAATAGATAGTGTGCAGTTCGTTGGTTAAGGGTACTCTTCACGGGCAGCCGCCATTACAAAGCATCCCATGTTAACCTAATGAGAAATTTACTTTGCTCTTTGTGAGCTTAGTATTTTAAATAAAGGGATGGGAATTGCTGCAATCGATAAAATAGAAGGTTCCTTACTAAGAGTATTTGCCATAATATTTTTAAAACGTTTAAAAGTATTTTTAAAGTTGGCGAAATTTGCAAAATCAAGAAGTTTATACTTTAAAAAATTATAAAAAATCATTGGAGCATCGTAGAAAAAAAAGAGAAAATAGCCATAGAAGCTGCAAGTTTCTTCTTTTCAATGATGAAAATTAACAATTATTTTTTTAAGAAATAGCAGAGTTATAAGGAATTTTTCCTCACAAGTAAGCTGATTTCTAAACGTGCGGAAGGATACATTTATCTAGAATTGCAGCGGATGGTAGGTAGAATGGGGAAAGGGAGAAATTATCGCGATACGTATCAAATTACAAAATAAAGGGAGAAAAAAGAGGGTTGACCGAGCCCAATTTATTGCTTTTTTTCCTCCCCTGGTCAGTTTAGAATCTTTCAGAAAGGGAATTGCTTTTTAGTTCAAGATTTTTTTTTTCTGTACTGTTGTGACCAGATCACTATTGCATTTTATTTTTAGACTTCGTTTCTAACATTCGTAACAAATTATTCGTGCAATGAGTTCCCGACACTCTAGAAGCGGACATTTTAGAGCAAAAACGAAAATGTCCAAAAAAAATTTTTTTTAAGTAATTAATACATACATAAATATACATAATAGTTAATTAATTATAGGTGTTTATTAAATATACCTAATTATTAATTAATTATACGTGTGGCCCAAGTTGGCTCTCTGTGCCTCTGCCCAACACTTGTTATTGTCATATAAAATAAAATGTAACTAATTTATTAACGACACAGAATGATTTTCTAAAGATACGAATTTCACATATTAAAAAATGTTTTACGTATACATATCTGGATTATCTTTTATAATGATTTTTGTAAATGATCAACTGTTATACCAAATCTTTCTCAAAGAGTATTCGAAAGTCTTCTGCGGTTTTAAACTAAAAAATTCTAATACTGTTAAGCATGCAGCTTTTAATGAGCACGTGAAAAGCATATTCAAAGTTTTGTCTTACGTGCATTCCTTGCTTTATAATTTTTATTTCAGTCATGGCTGATAATTATGAACAGTGAAGTTCTTAGTAATCAAAAAACAGTTTCTCATTTGAGCCTATACAGCTAAAATCAATGAGTAACGTTAAAATTTTCTGAACGAAGAAACGAGATTTTTCGAATACTGATAATTTCGGCCGAATTTCCGACAGCATTTTCTCCAAAAATGAATTTTCGGTGAAACTCAGATTTTGAGCCAAAAACGTACTTTCGGTCGATCTCTAATTTTATTTACATTTGCGTTTTGAAATAATAATATTACTCCGGAAATGTATTGACGAATCTGAATATCAATTGTTATACTCGTATTTACTCTCGATTTCATATAACTTTTTATAATTTTACTATGTGTACGTATATGAATATATATACATTTTATGCGTTATAGTAAGTTTTTTTTAATGCTACGATTTTTTTTTCCTTTTTCCATTTATTAATTTGAATATCAACTGATATATTTATTCTCGATTTCGAAGAACTTCTTTTAATTTTATTATGTGTACGTATGTGCCTAGGTGTATTTCTTATATGTCATCCCAATTTCACCCAAATTTTGAGTTTAAAATCCAATAATATTACTCAGTATATGTATTGATACCACCATCACTTTTTAGATAAAGTATAAAGTAACGAGTCTATAAGTTATGAAACAGAAACTCTTTAAATTAAACTTTTTGAGTAAATATTTTATTTTTACTGGGGTAGCGATGGGCATTTTAATTTCACTGGCTCATTGCAGGCAATAAAGAAGTAGAAAACACTTCTAGAACACTAAAAAACTTGGTACGATAAAGACATAAGTGTAAAAAGCAACGTAAAGAAAAACAAACAAAAGTTAGAAATGAGAATCAGCCACCTAAAGTACCTATCAAAAGTCAGAATAAATTTAGTGCACCCCGTTTCTGAAAGGCCCCACCAGTGGCCGAGAGGTTCTGCTCTCGAAGCTGGTAGACGGGGGGTGCTGGGTTCGATCCCAATCGCGCCCGTCGGCCTAATCGTTCGGAGTTTTCGTGGTTAGGGAGGGGAGATTTGCTTTTGTTTCAATTTTTGTGCAAGAAAATGTTACAAAGAAATTTCTTTTAAATAATGTTTCATTGTAAATTATCTTTTCTAGATTATAGGATAATGAAAGAAAACATTAATATTTAATTTAAAATCTAGAAGTTATTTTTTTAAAATATGTATTAGGTAGCTTTCTTTACAAAAAGCTACCTATTGCAGCCGTTCGGAGGAAAGCGATTTCAAAAAATTTTGGTATATTTTCATCGATCATGACCCCCAGACCCCGAAACCACCCTCCGTTCAAAATTGATATATATATATATATATATATACAATATATATATATATATATATATATATATATATATATATATATATATATATATCTGACATATGTCACACTGTAACTCTCGTATTTATGAACCGATTTGGATGTAATTCGGTGTGTACATAGTACATACCAAAGTCTCAACCGAGTTCGTTGGCCAGCTTCATCCGCCATTTTGTTTCAAAATGGCGGCCATTTAAAAATTTAAAAAAAATTTAAAATTTGAAATGTGGTACCAAAAAATTGAAAATGGAAAAATATTTTTTTCTTATGTATTTGACCTTCATACAAAGACTCCGTAGCAGTTTTTGTTTCGTCTATATCTTAAAAAATGGCTCAGTTATAGCATTTTGAATTTCTAGCGAAGCTGACATTTTGAAACGTCCTGAATTTTGTCACGCAATAAAAGGCGTATTTATGAACCGATTTGGATGTAACTTCGTTTATACATAGTACAGACCAATGTCTCGAACGAGTTCGTTGGCCAGCTTCATCCGCCATTTTGTTTAAAAAAGGCGGCCATTTAAATTTTTAAGAAAAATTTAAATTTGAAATGTGGTACCAAAAAATTAAAAATTGAAAAAATATTTTTTTCTTATGTGTTTGACCTCGATAAAAAGATTCGGGAGCAGTTTTTGTTTCGTCTATATCTTAAAAAATGGCTGAGTTATAGCATTTTGAATTTCTAGTGTGGCTGACATTTTGAAACGCCCTGATTTTTGCCACGTGATAACAGACATATTTATGAACCGATTTGGATGTACCTTGGTGTGTACATAGTACATACAAATAACTCAACCGAGTTCGTTGGCCAGCTTCATCCGCCATCTTGTTTCAAAATGGCGGCCATTTAAAAAAATTAAAAAAAAATTAAATTTAAAATGAGATACCAAAAAATTGGAAAATGAAAAAGAGTTTTTTTCGTATGTGTTTGATCTTAATACAAAGATTCCGGAACAGGTCTTGTTTCGTCTATATCTAAAAAAATGGCTGAGTTATAACATTTTGAATTTCTATTGTGGCTGACATTTTAAAACGACCTGATTTTTGTCACGCGATAACAGGCGTATTTATGAACCGATTTGAATGTAACTTGGTCTGTACATAGTACATACCAATGTCTCGACCGAGTTCGTTGGCCAGCTTCATTCGCCATCTTGTTTCAAAAGGGTTGCCATTTTTAAAAAAAATGTAATTTAAAATTTAAAATGAGGTATTAAAAAATTGGAAAATGAAAAAGATTTTTTTTATGTGTTTGGCCTTGATACAAAGATTCTGGAGCAGTTTTTGCTTCTGAAAATTTGTTCTTTTGTTTATAGCTTAAAAAGTGGTTGAATTATAGCACTTTAAATTTCTATCATGGCTAACACTTTGAAACGATCTTGTATTTGTCTCGCGATACCACACGTATTCGCCTATTTCGATGGAAGAAGGCATGTGGATAGTATACATCAATATCTCGACCAAGTTCGCTGGCCAGCTTCATCAGCCATCTTGTTTCAAAATGGCGGCCATTAAATTAAAAAAAATATATATTTAAAGTGAGGTACAAAAAAATTAGAAATTGAAAAAGGTTTCTTTCTTAAGTATTTGACCTTGATATAAGGATTCAGGAGTATTTTTTGTTTGTCTTTATCTTAAAAAATGGCTCAGATATAGCAGTTTCAATTTCTAACGTGGGTGACATTTTGAAAAATCTGATTTTTTGCCTGCGACAGCACTCGTATATATCAACCGATTCCGATGTGAGTGAGCATGTGCACAGCAATTACTAAGGTCTCGTTCAAGTTCACTGGTTAGCCTCATCCACCATGTTGTCTTAAAATGGCAGGCACTTTAAGAAATCACCGAATTTGGCAGCTAAGTATAAGTTACTTTAAAGAAAAGCAGCTTGGATAAAGCTGACTAATTTCGCGAAATTCTCATTCATAATGATTTAGTATTGATAAAAATTAGTATTGGATCTCCTACATTTGGTTTCCACTTAATTGAGCTTCGTGTGTTTGAATAATATAAGTTGGCTTTTTTAAAATAAGGAATATGAAAGCTACCTCTTCCTCCCGGCACTGGCCGGAAGGACTTTTTTTATTATGAATTTAATCTAATTCTAGTGAACATTCTATTTCTTAAGAGTTAAATAGTGTTGTTATAATAATAGTCATATAATATAGTGTTATAATAATAGTCAATATCTAAATATCTCATAATCAAACAAAATCAATTATTTTTATTTATACTATTTCTTAATATACACATATGCATAGTTGCCAGCAGTAAGCTGGTTTAATCAGTATGCTGAACCTGAACTCCATTTATCAATTATTTCCAGTAACAACTCTCGGGACTTTCAGTAACAGAATCAGAATGTATTCTTCATAAAAATCGTTAGTACTTCTATTAACTAGTATTATTTAAAAATTAGGTTGTTACTACTAAATTGTTAGGTAGTATAACGTAGGGTAATTAGGTTGTTAATACTAAATTGGTAATTTTGTATTGTAATCTTTTTGCCAATTTTTTAAACTTTTAGCATTGTTCTGATAAATACAATTTTACTACAAAATATAGTTTTGGACAGTTTAAGACAGTTTTAGACAGAAGGGTTTTGGACAGTACGGTTTAAACCATGGATTTTACCGTGGTTTTTACCGTTGTGTCCAAAACCTTGCCAACCCTGTTTTTTTCTACTGAAAGGTGTCACAGTCTAAAAATAGAAATAATAAATGAAAAATTTTTTTAAATAACTGAATAAAAATTAATTTTCGAAACGATCCCATTTAAAAGTTCAATAATACACTGACACCGAAATAATTATGTGAATTTCTTTGGATAATTTGACATCTTATATATATAAAAAGATCATTTTAAATTTTCTGGTTTTAATATTATTTTTAAAAATTGCACCTTTTTTTTTTACTATTTATTTAAAAAAAAAAAACTTGTACATCTATTCATAGTGTAATATGCCCTATGAGGGAAATTTTACATATGAAATTTTCTAGGGTATATCTAAAATTGACTATTTGGACATTGTTTAATCTAAAAAATGTTTTGAATGATCTAAATGAGGTGCTACATTTATGAAATTAATAAAACCCCGTGCGCATCACGGAAGGGAAAGGTTGAAAGTAAACTTCTTATGGTTCTTCTGCAGTTCACATACAGAATATGACATTCATGACATATGCATTTTAAAATTTAAAATTGAGGGAAACATAACATGGTGGCCAAATAATAGCAATGGGGGGAAAAGCCCGCTGTCAAAGAAGTATGTTATGAGAGGAAAGAAATATAGTAACTTAAAATGGATAAAAGCGCGAATTCGAAAATGTTACTTGTGAATTATGTTATCCATTCAGTGTTGGCGATTAACAAATATCACTTATTCTTAATGAAGTGCTAAAACCCATTATAAAATGTATCAATTCTATCAGATGTAATACAAAATATGAGAGAGAATTCAATAAATTTTACGAAAATAAAAATGTAGACTATTTATCACTTTTAAATTTGAGGTAAGTTGCCAAAAAACAATAAAACTGCTGTAGATGTAAATGCGAAGATCAATGGCGTAACTGCATTCATGGAGTTAGGTTAAAAGCATACTTGTAATTAAAAAAAATATATGATTTTGATAAATTAAAGAATGTGAAATCAATCACTTATCAGAGTTAATGCTATTTTAGGATCCATCCGGGAAAATGGAAATTTATTTTTTATGCGACAATTTTTATATGATATAGAAGGGGGGGGGGGGAGATCATGATTTTAGCGATGCTTAGGTGGGGCACGGGAAAAATGGTTGGGAACCACTCATCTATCCCCTCCTCTAAAAAAAAAAAAGAAGAAAAAAGGTAATATTTGGCTTTTAAGTATTTTAATTCAATTCAAGGATAATTATAAATGAAAACGAAGATCATCAGAAATGTAATTATGGAAAAGAAAGAAACCCAACATGTGGAAAAATCGGCTTATCCGACCTGATGCGTGAAATTACTGTGAAGTATTTTGATTAATCGAAGAATAATTATAAATTAAAACTCTGATGATTACAAACGTACTTAATAAATAAAGGAAACCTGACCCACAGTAAAATGGGTTTACCCGATCTGAATTCCTGCATCGGGTCGGGCAACCTGATTTTAGCCGAGCCCAACTCGATCAGCGATTTGTGTCGGTTCGGTTCTATCCGATTTTTCAATAAAAATAAAAAAAATTAATATTATTTCAGATGAAAAAATATATACAGGCATTCCCCGACTTATGTAAGTATGCGTTCCATAAAGCTTTACGTAAGTCGAATTTTTAAGTTGCATAGGTAATATTTTGTAAGAAACTGCAATATATATATATATATATATATATAGGGTCTTTTTTCCTTCACGGCACTCGGGTCGGGCCCGGGCCATACTTTCCTCTGAAGGCTCGGGCCGGGCCTAATTTTTTTTCTGTACAGAGCCGGGACTGGTTTCATTCCTAATCAGTCCTAGTTTTGACCCATCTCCTATGAAAAATCATTGTCTCTCTCAGCGTGGCCTGGTCCATTCAAAGGTCAATAAAATTAGCCCTGGCCCAAAAAGTTTTGCAAAAAAATCCACACATTTTTAAATCTTTATTATTCTACACTTATAAACATTAAAATTTATTCTTTTTAAAGAATAGTAGATTTATACGCTTATTTAAATATAGTTAAACGTGTGGATAAGAGCCTGCCTATGACGGAACCCTGTTTTAAACAGAAAAACGTGTTGATCCATTCAAAATTAATATAATAATGTGTAAGATAAGAATATATAATATATTTACACTTGCTAAGCAGGGAACTTGTGTATAACGCATTTTTTTTCTATGTAATTGAGTCTTAGAAGATTTTACTGTATAGCATTTTTCAGATTTTTATCACTTCAATACATGGAATAGAGATTAACAATGTTAATGATAACTGAAACATTTACATACAAGAAATAGAGATTCATTAAAAAAAATAAATATCGCAGTTCTATAAAGATGAAGATTATAAACACGAAAAAAAGGCTAAGATAAATATTTTTGGTCAGAACTCCTCGTACGAGACAAATTTTTAACTAAATCGACGTAAAAATCAATGTTTTGTAGAAATTCACTCGGGCCGAACTTTTAATTTTTATATCGGGTGGGCCGAAATTTTTTTTCTATGAATCGGGACGGGCCCGGGCCTGGAAATTTCGGCCCGTGCAGACCTCTAATTTTCATTGTGGTTTAATTTCTTTATCATATTACTTTCAGCGCCTCACAGTTTTACGATTTTTGTTTTGATAAAATATTTTTGATTGACAAAAAACTAAGTATATTATAAAAACTTGCTTTTTTTTTTTTTTTTTTTTTTTTACTTTATTTCATGTCTCATAATTATAATCGTAATCAGATTTTTTGTTGAACACTTCCACTATTTATTTATTTAAAAAATGAAATTCTTGGATTCATTATGTTGCTGAAATAAACGCATAGAACGCTACGTTATCGACTTTTCGTTTTTATTCTTTTTCATTGTTAAAGTGAGTTATTATTTGTTAATTTAATTGCAATGGATCTATTACTCGATAATTAGGATTAAAATACTATATTGCCACAATGGAATGTACAGTGTTACTGCTAGTAAAATATTAAAAAAATCCTAACAGTGTCTTCCCTAAAAAGAGATGTGGTCATGAAAATTTCCTTCCGTTTTCCTTATTTCTAAACCGATATATTTTTCTTTCTGGCGTGGCTCTAATCGACTCTCATCCTATTCTATTAGGTCCAATGCGGGTGACAGTGAGACCATATGTGAGAGGAGGACCCATATCCTCCTCCCCCCCACCCCCCACCCCCTGCCCTGGTAAAAATACAAGAGAAAAGAAAGTTGACCAATGTTTATTTTTACCTTTTCGTAATCTTGGGGAGAGGAGAGAGGGAACTATTTTTTTTCTGCTCTGCCTTGAGCGCATGCAAAAAGTGTAAAAAGTCTCTATGTGGGGATCTTATGCCTTTTAGCACCAGAGGTCGCGCTACTCGCACGCGATCGGAGATCTAGACGAAGAATCCCCTTAAGGCTGTTCTCAAATCCAAAGGGTCAACTTTTTGACATAAGTTTAAATTCATTTTTGTTCGGAAACGCCTGAAACTAGAGGGTGTTCTTAGGGGCATCCTATAATAATGCTTATGGCCCCACGGCCTAACGAGCGTCTGGGGAGAGAACGACTGCTAATACTATGTTCACACTACGATACTTAAGATATCTTAGGCCGCCGAACTCTCTTAATTTTGAGGTGGTACCCTCCCGGAATTGGAAACCTGTTCACATGGAAAAACTCACTTAAGATAACTCAGTGAACGTCACTGTGTTGTTTGCGCATGCGCTTAAGATAAAACCGCCCGCAACACCCAATCAGTTAATCCGAAGCTTTACAGCCAGCGAGAGTGAATGGTCGTGACTGTCTCTAGCCCGAAGAAAGTTGAAACTCTCTCAGAGAGTTTGTGGAACTCCCTCAGAGAGTTCGGAGGTTTAAGAGAGTTCCGATAACGCAGTGTGAACAGGGTATAAACAGTAGAACTTAGAAAAAATTCTCCTTCCTTTTCAGCTGTGGAGAAAAGGGAAAAACTACTGCGTTCTTCCCTCAGCCTTATGTTGCTTTTCCTTTTTGCTTGCATTTGTTATTCGATTATGGAAATTGTTAAAATTATAAACAGCGAAGAATAATTTGAAGAACACAGCAAAAAATAAAAAATAATAACATCGAAATTGCAAAAAATGAAATGTTTTCAAAAGGAAATAATTTTTCAAAAAATAGAATTATAGTAATGGCTGTTATTTATCTGAAAATCTTTTGTTAGATAAATCTGATATAATATTTTTATAGCTTCATATTTTATTATTATTATATTTTAATATATCTTTGTAACAGACTTAAAAAATAAGTAGTTTTGCCAATTCTGGAGTATTTTTTATAGATAATATATTTATTCGAAAATAGTACTCATCATATCCTACCTTTTTCTTTTGTGTGTGAGGGTGTGGAGGGTAAGCTTGTGTAAAATTTTACAGTTAAAGGATTTTTGTAACTTTTGTACTTTTTTTTAAAAATATTTTATAATATTTTACTGACATATTATTAAATGGTTTTATGAAGGAAAAAGACTTAATAAAGGAAAAATGTAATTATTGCAATAAGATTTGAAAAGTTAATTTAAAAATTATTAAGAAGATTTTAAAACCAACTTCCTTTTAATTTCTTACAACATTCTCTTTCATATTTTTAATTCTGTGTGCGCTCTATAACTGTAAGGACCAAATTTCCGAATAATTAATTATTTAACCCTTTATGCCCCAACGCTACTTTAACGTACCATTAAAATAACTTGATATAAAATATACATTGATTAGTAGTAGTACATTTTAGAATAAGTTATAGGTACTTTACGTTATCTTATTCCAAAAGCATTATTGGTTGAACAAAACAAAACTATTCTTAAAAAGATGATTTTTTTTTTTTTTTTTTTTTTTTGCCTCTCTTTAGCTTTTTTGACTTTGAAAGTTTGAGGGTGAAAAGTTTCAGTTCGGAATTATTCCTATATTTCTATTGTAAGAGCATTATATTTGCACATTTCTTAATTCTATAAAATGCTGAAAAAATTATTTAAAATAAAAGATTTGAATGAAGTTATAAATATTGCGCAAAATTCCTATAAGTACAAATTTAATTAATTGACTTTAAATTGCAAAATCCTTCTAAAATTTATTAAATGTGTGTGTAAATCTTCTAATGTAGTTTCAAAAATTCACAAAAAATGTTTTAGAAGATGAAATTTTCATGAATTCATAATTTGGGACATAAAGGGTTTAAAAAAAATGAAATGTCATGATATGTTGTAAAAATAATGTACAAATGACTATTTGCTCAATATTTTTATTTAAAAAAAATACTAAGCAAATACTCATCAGCAGTCAATTTATATTAAGGAAAATCCTGTCCTTAATTTTATGAACCATGAGGATTATTCATTTAAAAATCGAGTTAATTGAAAAACAGGTCGAAGTTTTAACATTTTAATGTTTAATCACACTGATATATATATATACAAAAGAAAGAAAAAAGAACTTTGCAACTCTGGAAGGGAAATCCCGTTTAATGTCAAATAGATGCAGTAAATTAAACAGGAAAATTGATACTTTCGTCATTTTTGTAAGTTAAAGAATTTAAACTGAACTCCCCCCCCCCCCCTCCTTCCTACTTAATCTAATACACGTAATCGTTAAAAAATATATTATCTCATATCTCTTTCAGAAAATCATTTAATGATAAATTAAAAAAGCATTGTAAAATATTCAAATCGAATTCCTCAAACTGGAAATACTGACATAAGTTTGCAAAAAAAAAAAAAAAAAAAAAAAAAAAAAAAGAAGAAGAAGAAGGATACGATGAGGTTGGTATCTTAACAAACATCTTAACAAAATATCAAACATTTACGACAATTGGCCTTATTTAAAAAAAGAATAGGTAAACAGTAAACACACAGAAAGGTAAACGAGGTAAATGATTAATATATAAAACTTACTAAAAAATGAAAACGGTAAAAATGAATTTTCCGATGTAAAAAAGTAAAAAAAAAAAATCAGTATTTCGTGGTATATTCATATAAATAAATTGATAGGAATGTGTATGTGGCATTCTAACAGCTTTAAGAAAATTAGTTTCCAAGGGATACAATAAAATTATTATTTCTTATATTAAGCTAAATCTTTTGATTTCACTGTCAGTCAAGGCTTTAAAAAACAGTAAATATGACTTAACTAACATACACTTCTATAATTAAAATATACATAAATTAATACTTGTTCCGTAAGTATAATTGTGCATATGAAACTATTATTATATATAATACGTCAATGTGGCTTAATTTTTTTTTCTTACTTTAGAAAGATTTGAAAGCTGTTACTATTTGTTTTCTCTTTATTCCAAATTTAACATGTTTCTTTGTTTGAAGGGGAAAAAAAAAAAAAATCCCAATTGAGAGTGCACAGTTCATTTTTTTTTTTTTAAATTATTACGTTGAACTAAACATATTTTAATTTTATGATCCTTTCAGTTCCTATTTTATAGCAAATGTATAATGATAGCATCTCATAAACTTTTTAACATTAGAATATTAATCATTATAATGCATTCTCTTCAAGTATTAACATCTTAAATTATAATAAAATATGAGAAAAATAAAATATAAACATACAATAAAATATAAAACACATGGATAATTAAAGTACCAAGTGCTATCGAACACCAACACAATCAAAACAACGTGCCAAAGCCGGCTAGGGATTTTTGGATTTTTTCCCCCATATCATTATGTAGTCGAAGTTTTAACATTGTTGCATTAAGCTGTCCCTATCCGCTACTCTATGGAGCATTATGTTATAATATATAAACTTTTCTACTAAAATATACTGGTGTCTGTAAAATATTGTGTTTCATATATTTTAATTAGTTCCTAATTAAAGGTACGTTTCCAAAATCAACACTGGTGTACAAAATTAAGGGACTTTACATAATCGGTCGAATTTCATGAAAAGAATTGAACTGAAATGTAAAACCACTTCTTCGGAAGAAAGATGCAAATGTTATCTGTCGAATACGTAAGCGTAAACGCGTGTGTGGGAGAAGATACTAGAGGCTTTATAAGCACGCGTGATAAAATCCGCATTTCGATAAATCACACACCTTAGCGAATTTCTGGTGGGTTTTTTTTTTTGTAGCAATCGGTTGAATTCGAATTCAAACAGTGAAAGTGAGTAACCATTGGACGTTTAGAGGATGGAATGAGGCGACGAGACGAATCTTGGGGAGGTTAGAAGCAGGCTAATTTCAAGCCCAGATTTATAAAGAATTCTATGTAACTCCCAGCACCTTGCGAAGAGAAAAGTGCACCCGGGACAAAGCTTGAATTAGCCCCCCCCCCCCCCTACACACACACATACACACTTTTTCTTTGTGAGATGTGTCACAAAACTGAAAAATGCAGAAATGGACATAAATTCTATTGGATACATATTTCGCGTTTATTTCGGAACTTTCTGTTTAATTTTTAGTCGGATAAACTTTAAACAACTAAATAAATAAGAGGAATTTACACTTGTATTTTGGCAAAAGGAATCTAGAAAATGGGTAAGAAAATATCTATCCAACAATACAGTATAACAGTTTGCAACACTTTTGTATTCCCAGAAGGAATCCCCATGCTATTTTGAGGGTATATCTTTTTGTCGCAAGCACAGAAAGAAAATTAAAGATACAGACTCAAAAAAGAGAAGGTTAGAGAAAGAAACCAAGACAAAGCGAAGTTTTGAAAAGAAAGAAGTCCTTATTAATAAATTTGTATTTGGGTGTAGGGTAAGGGATAATGAAATAACTCTGAAACTAAAAATTAACGTAGTTTCATTTTGAAAAAATTCCCAATCTGTAAATATATATAAAAAAATTTACGAAAAAATAAGAAAAAAATGAGGTTTGTAATATAATTTTGGCGCCCCCTCAATTTTCGCACCCGAGGCGACCGCCCCCTTCGCTCCCCGTTTTGCACGGTCCCGGTAACGCCCAGCGTCGTGTCCAACTTATGAAAACAATTTCTGTATACCGGATCCATCGAGAGAAAGCCTATCGAAGGTCGTCCAAAAGCCACGACAGAGATCGCTATTTCTCAATTACAGCGAGGCATAACAGGCTGTCTGTGATCTTAAGCTGTTCTGAAATCCAAAGGGACGACTTTCTGACACATTTTTATTCGGTAACGCATAAAATTGAAAGATATTATTCAGGAACTATGTAATCGAATTTCAATTTTTTCATTGAACGCAAAAGATCATTCGGAAAATACTATTAATGTTGGCGTTTTGAACTGAATTTCCGCATATAACAGCATTATTTTTAATCGGCATTAGATCGGTTTCAAATAGCGTTGTATAATTAAAATGCACCGCAAACGGCTTTTCCATACATACCGTAACGATCGGAATTCTTTTGAACAGTAGTGCCAACTTTTCAAAAATATTGGGTGAGCTTAAAAATTTTTGAATAAAATAACACATATAATTTCCCCCCCTTAGTGTGTATGGAGAGAGAGGGGGGGGGGGAGGAGCGAATGACTGCAGATAATAATTATAAACTGAATTGTGTTTTTTGCAAGCAAATTTTTAAATTATTCTATTTTAATTATAATTTTATATGTAATCTTATTAAATTATATTCTGATAAGGGGCTGTGCATATATAACGTTATCATTTTAGGGGGAGGTGGCGATCTGGCACATGATATCGCTAGATATCTCTTGGGGGAGGGGGGTTTGTCTTTTGATATCGTTATCATTTTTGATCCAACCGAAATTTCTCTTTTATTTGTAACTTGTTCTTTACATCAAAATAGCATGTTATCTTTTTTTGTCTGTTATCTATCTTATATGAAAATACAAAGTTATTATTAAAATCATTAAATGATTATAAACTTATTTAATTCCAAAATGCGGAATACCCCAACATTTGATATTTCTATTTCTTCTGTCATATGTTTATGCATATATAATCCACTGTTCAAGGAACCGTATGTGAAAATTGTTTGAAATGACACAGGTGTTTACAAGTAAAAACTAGTATGTTGTGGCCATCACAAAACTTTCTTCTATATAAATCCCGTCAATTAAATCATTTAAATAGTATAAGAAATAACAGCGATTTAGCACCAATTCATATCAAAGTATATCTGAATTTGAAGTTGGATGAAAATTCGCGCATTAGTTCTTGAGATAGAGCTATAGCGGAAATTCTGAAAAAATGTAGCATAGCAGCGCCACCTGTTGAGAGATTTACACCAAAAGTAAACAGCACTAAACGATATCAAGGTATACCTGAATCTGAAGTTTGTTGAAAATCCAAGCATTAGTTCTTGAGATAAAGCTATTGCGGAAATCGCAAAAAATACAGCATAGCAGCGCCACCTGTTGAGCGATTTACACCAAAAATTAAACAGCACTAATTTATACATCAATTCATGTCAAGGACTAACTAAATCTGAAGTTTGATGAAAATCCGTGCAATAGTTCTTGAGATACAGCTCTTCTGGAAATCGTGAGAAATGCAGCACAGAAGCGCCACCTGTTGAGCGATTTACACTAAAAATTAAAGAGCGCTAATTTATACCATCAATTCATGTCAAGGACTAACTAAATCTGAAGTTTGATGAAAATCCGTGCAATAGTTCTTGAGATACACCTCTTGTGGAAATCGTGAAAAATGCAGCACAGCAGCGCCACCTGTTGGGCGATTTGCACCAAAACTTAAGCAGCACCAATTTATATCAGGGACTAACTGAATATGAAGTTTGATGAAAATTTGTGCATTTTTTCTTGAGTTAGAGCTATTGCGATAATCATGAACAATGCAGCATACCAGCGCCACCTGTTGGGCGATTTTCACAAAAAAGTAATCAGCACCAAACTATATCCTGGACTAACTGAATCTGAAGTTTTATGAAAATCCGTGCAGTAGTTCTTGAGATACAGCTATTGCAGAAATCGTTAAAAATGCCGCATAACAGCGCCACCTGTTGGGCGATTTTCACCAAAAACTAATCAGTTCCAGTTTATATCAAGGTCTAACTAAATATGAAGTTTTGTGAAATTTCGTCCATTAGTTCTTGAGATAGAGCGCCCACAAAATTTGTGTCACATACAGACAGACAGACGGACAGACGGACAGACAGACAGACAGACAGACTCACAGACAGACATTTTGTAAAAACATGTTTTTTGGAATCTTTGACTCATAAAACGTGTAAATCCGTCGAAAACTGGAATTCGAAAATTTTCATGAAACCAATACTTTCTTCTTGTAAAGATAGAAGTCCACCTATTTTGTTAATAAGAAGTTCTGTCTGCCCCCCCCCCCCCCACACACACACATACACACACCCGTGTGAGGGCAAGTGCAAGAAGACATTATTGCTGTTGAATGCATCATGTAACAAAAAGTTATTATTAAATATTTTTAAATAGTAACTATTTTTTTAAGTGTTGTTTGATACAAAGTTATATTATATATAAAGTAATATTTTATTGACTTCCCTTCATTTGAATCAATGAAGTGTGCGAAAAATAAGTATAACCACACTTGTATATCACTCCAAACAACAACAACAACAACAAAAATCCAAGGATTTTTAGACATTGATAACAATATTGTTTTCGGAGGTGGGGGAGGGGTGTCGAAGTGTGGGGATCTGGCATCGCCGACAACCCAAAACCAGCTTGTGAACTGACTCCTATTTTCTTCATACCACATCCATGGTTTCGATTCCGCCGTAACTGAAAACCGCGCGGATTAGCTCCGTGGTAAGGCGGGAAGAAACGTTTTACAGTTAGACTGTTGGACTGCCTCAGAAAAGGATGTGGAGGATCTGAGCTGTAGCGAGATACTTACTGTATTGCCGCACACACGTGCGATGAATGTAATTTTAAAGTAATATACACTAGTTAAGTTTTTATCGAGTCTTAAGTTTATGCTTCCAGTGTTTTATTTTATTTTATTACGTAAACGACGAAGTTTTAATTAGTCATCGGGTGTTATGTTGCCCGGTGCTAAAGTGGTGACCCGATTTTGAACAGAACATTTTGCCTAGTGATCTTAATGCATCGCTTTTACTATGGCGTGGTGTACGACGCTCCTGCATTAATAGTGACCCGAGAGGGTATCTATTTTTAATTTAAGCAAGATTTTTGTGCACGAGATGATTTCATGCAGTGGCTGCAGAGTTTTTATTTCATCACCTACTGGCATTCGGAGTTCTCGGCGCTAAGATATAAATAGCGTGAGGATAATTCCGGTGAGTCATAATTTTTTTGAGGGTGTCTCAAATTACCATTACCCTTGTGTGTGCTTATTAATTTTGCTTGCCCCGTGGTAAATTTGGCGTTAAACTTTGTGCATTTTATCTTACTTTTGTATATATATTGTGTAAGGTACTAAATTTTTAAATGCAATTTATGTCATTGCTATCAAAATTAACATTTTTGTTTTCTTAATAATATGCTTATTTTGAAATTCGGGGTATGACGCGAGTTATTATGATATACTGTAATTAAGCCTGGCCAGATAGAATCGTATGTGTAGGTAAATCGCATTTTAGTGTTTCACACCAATCTCCTCGGCGAATTGAAGGATTGTTTACCGCATATTATCATGCTTAAAATTTTTGTTTTCATACTTATCTTTGCATTATTTTTTCTACTAGGCCTTGCTGTGCATTTGAGCACATAATTTTTTGCTAGGGTTTCTAAAACCATCTATTCTGTATATATTATTATTTCCTGCATTTATTATTATTTTATTTTTTTTTGTTTGTGTATTAAATATTTTTTGAAATGGCAACCCCAGTAAACGCCGCAGCTAGCATTCAGAGGGTTGGGGTAAAAGCGACCCCGTTTTGGCGGGGAAATCCGAAACTTTGGTTTTTACATTTAGAATCCCAGTTTAAGCTTGCAGGGATTACTGATAGTGTTACACAGTTTCATCATTTAGTTGCATCAATGCAACCTGAGGAGCTGGCGATTGCAGGTGACATCATTAGCGAGCAGCCTCCTGATCAACCGTACGAAAAGCTAAAAACACGACTAATTAGTCAGTATTCGTTAAGTGAGGATCAGTGCATTCGTGAATTGATTTCTGGTTTACAGTTGGGGGATAAAAAACCTTCCCGTTTGCTGCTGGAAATGAGAAATAAGGCTGGTAGCCAGGTCAAAGATGATTTGCTGAAAACGTTATTTCTTCAGCGCCTACCCACTAATGTTCAGCAAATTTTAGCAATTTCTAATGACCCGCTTGACAAATTAGCCGAGATGGCTGATGGTATCATTGCTGCGAATGGTCCACCCCCCATGGTTCAAAGTATTCAGTCCAGTAATGACGAACTAAAATCATTAATTCTTGCGCTCTCTACACGCTTGGAGAAGTTGGAAGGAAAGGGGAATAATTTCAGGCAGGGTCGTTCCAAATCCCGTGACCGTTTTAGGCAGTATAAAGGCGAGAAAAGTACCGAAAAGAATGGCAATTCCCCAAATTTATGTTGGTACCATGCCACGTTTGCTGAGAAAGCGAATAAATGCCGCAAGCCTTGCTCATGGGAGGGAAACTAGTAAGGCCGTCACTCAAATCTGAGGGTGACGGCATCGTTCAAATAAATAGACTCTATCTCAATGACAGAACTACTCATTTGAAATTTTTAATAGACACGGGAGCTGATGTGTCCGTCTTACCTGTATCAAAAGCTAATAAAACGCGAACGGCAGATAAGCTCCAGCTTTTTGCTGCTAATGGCACGATTATTCCTACCTTTGGTCAGCAGCTCTTAAAGCTTGATTTAGGCCTGCGCAGGGAATTTCATTGGTCATTTATTCTCGCAGACGTTTCACAGCCAATTATTGGGGTTGATTTCCTTCGGCATTTTGGCTTACTTATTGATGTGCGCCAAGGGAAGTTGCATGACCCCATTACCAACTTACAGGCGCAGGGCATAATTGATAAGTCGGTTAGTAGTAAAATACGCACGGTTTCTGAAATAACGCCATTCCATATGCTACTTAATAAGTTCCCCAGTCTTACGGATACTTCAGCCTCCCTTAACCCCCCGAAGCATGATGTGCAACATATTATTGAAACCAAAGGTCCACCTGTGTTCGCTAAGCCTCGCAGGCTTCCACCAGATAAGCTTTGTGCGGCTAAGCAGGAATTTCAGTTTATGATGTCTGCTGGGATTTGCAGACCTTCCAGCAGCTCTTGGGCTAGCCCGCTGCACATGGTTCCCAAATCTAAGGGTGATTGGCGCCCGTGTGGGGATTATCGTACTTTGAATGCTGCTACGGTTCCGGATCGCTATCCAGTCCCTCATATTCAGGATTGCACGCAAGCGCTCCACGGTAAAAAGATTTTTTCGACATTGGATCTGGCTAGAGCTTATCACCAGATTCCGGTGCGGCCTGAGGATATTGAAAAAACAGCAGTTACAACTCCGTTTGGGCTTTTCGAATTTTTGTATATGCCATTCGGTTTGGCCAATGCTGCTGCGACGTTTCAGCGCTTTATCCATAGAGTATTGTACGGACTTGATTTTTGCATTCCATATTTTGATGATGTACTGGTAGCATCCGAGAATTACGAGCAGCATATTCAACATTTGCAAATGGTGTTCGAGCGACTAGCTCAGTATGGGGTACGCTTGAACCCATCTAAGTGTGTTTTTGGCCAATCTAATGTCAAATTCTTAGGACATACTATCTCCGCTGAGGGCATTAGCCCACTCCAGGATAAGGTTGACGCGATTAAAAAATTTCCTCGTCCCGAAACTATTAAAGAATTGCGTCGTTATCTGGCCATGCTTAATTTTTACCGTCGGTTTATTTACCATGCTGCGCACACACAGGGGGTGTTAAACAAATATTTACAAGGTGCCAAAAAGAACGACAAAAGCCTAGTTCAGTGGACAGAGGAATCTAATAATGCTTTCGTACGTAGTAAGGAAGAACTTGCAAATGCTGCTACATTAGCATACTTCATTCCAACGGCACCCTTATCTATTGTGGTGGATGCATCAGATTTTGCGATGGGTGCAGCCTTGCAGCAGCAAGTTAATAACAATTGGCAACCTTTAGCATTTTTTTCAAAATCCTTGTCACCGGCACAGCAGAAGTATAGTGCTTACGACCGTGAACTTTTGGCGGCGTATTCCGCTGTACAACATTTTCGACATATGCTTGAAGGTCGGAACTTTACAATTTTCACAGACCACAAGCCACTCACTTTTGCATTTAGACAAAAATCAGACAAAAGCTCACCTCGTCAACTCGATTTTATTGGCCAATTTTCCACGGACATACAGCACATCAGTGGTTTAGAAAATGTGGTGGCTGACGCTTTGTCGAGAGTGAATATTTCGACCATTAAGTCCGGTGTTGTTGATTTGGAACATATGGCTAAATTACAGGCAACTGATATTTCACTTCAACAGGCAAAAGAAAGTGACACGAGTTTAAAATTTCAAACGATGCCAGTAGGTGATTCAGAATTAAAGTTACAGTGTGATATCTCAACAGGTCGCATTAGACCTTTCGTGCCCGCAGGCATGCGGAAGATTATTTTCCAGAAATTGCACGAGTTGTCCCACCCTGGTGTCAAGGCGACACAGAAACTAGTTGCAGAACGCTATGTTTGGACCGGAATGCAGAAGGATGTTGCGGTGTGGGTGCGATCCTGCATCTCCTGCCAAAGAAGCAAAGTCCACCGGCACACGAAAAGTGCTATTGGCACATTTGAACAGCCATCAGCTCGTTTCCAGCATGTGCACATAGATTTGGTTGGGCCATTGCCACCATCTAATGGGTTTCGGTATTGCTTGACATGTGTTGACCGGTTCACCAAGTGGCCGGAAGCAATTCCGTTGGTTGACACTACTGCTGAAAGTGTAGCAGAGGCTTTCTACGCTGGTTGGATCGCCCGTTTTGGGCCACCTTTACGTCTGACGACTGACCAAGGTCCCCAATTCGAGTCATCTCTGTTTTCGGCACTGAATCAATTCCTGGGTATTACCAAGATCCACACATCTCCATACCATCCAGCTGCAAACGGTCAGGTGGAGCGATTTCATCGACAGCTCAAAGCTGCAATCATGGCGCACAACACCATCGAATGGGCTAAGGTATTGCCATCTGTGCTCCTGGGCATACGAACTGCATGGAAGGAGGATTTGCAGGCAACGGCAGCTGAGATGGTATACGGTACTACCATTGCCCTTCCTGGAGAATTCCTGGTGCCAGCAGCTGACGATCCAGATCCGGTAAATTTTCTTGGCAGGCTACGTCAGGTGGTACGCCAATTGTGCCCAGTACCTGCTCGGTCTACAGCTGACCGTCCAATTTTCATCAGCAGGGAGCTTGAGTCATGCACACATGTCTTTCTGCGCAGAGACTGTGTTAAGAGAAGCCTACAAGCTCCGTATGAGGGGCCTTACTTGGTGCTGCAAAGAACTGAAAAAAATTTTACACTTAAAATTTCTGAGCGAACTGTCACAGTGCACATAGACAGAGTGAAGCCTGCTTTCTGGTGCTCAGGTGAGGAACAGCCTCCCAATCAAAAAGCAGCACAGAAGCAGCCGGTGTTAGAGACATCAACAAATCAATCAGAAACTCTCATGCCCAAAAGTGACCCTGTAACCACACGTTCTGGTCGGCGTGTCAGATTTAACCCTCGCTACCTCTGATAGTGGAAATTGTTTCGCTATCGCTCAGGGGGGCTACTGTGGGGATCTGGCATCGCCGACAACCCAAAACCAGCTTGTGAACTGACTCCTATTTTCTTCATACCACATCCATGGTTTCGATTCCGCCGTAACTGAAAACCGCGCGGATTAGCTCCGTGGTAAGGCGGGAAGAAACGTTTTACAGTTAGACTGTTGGACTGCCTCAGAAAAGGATGTGGAGGATCTGAGCTGTAGCGAGATACTTACTGTATTGCCGCACACACGTGCGATGAATGTAATTTTAAAGTAATATACACTAGTTAAGTTTTTATCGAGTCTTAAGTTTATGCTTCCAGTGTTTTATTTTATTTTATTACGTAAACGACGAAGTTATGATTAGTCATCGGGTGTTATGTTGCTCGGTGCTAAAGAAGGATGATAACGTATGATATCGTAAGGGGGGAAGGGGGTCCAAAATTATCATAAAGTTGATTACGTTATATAAGTACAGCCCTAAGTTCTTCCTTATAAATACACTAGCTGACCCAACCGGCGTTATCCGGGCCCGTGATGAATGAACCTCAAATTTGTACTTCAAATGATTTTGTACTTTTAATTCCCTTTTGTCTGAATTTATATTTTTAAATATAAAAAATCGCAAGAAAAATATTAAATTGAAGATCCATGCTATTTTGCGTAAATTGGTTTTTGGAGTCTATTCGTACCGAAAGTGAGCGGAACTGCGACAAAACACCTTCAGGTTTTTACTGGTTTCGTGGACATTTTCTGACATTTTATTTTGTAAAAATATATTTCTACCCCTCCGAACGTTTCAAAATTTTTATAGGAGATGTAAATCTGGTCTATTTAGATGCTTCGTTAAACATTGTGTTAAAATAAGAAATTGAGAAATTTGCTTAAATTACTATTCGGAAAAAGTGGGTAGTTCAACCCTCCACCGACAGAAAACGCAATATGTTCCATACAAATATTATTCTACGAAACAGTGGTCAAAGGGCTGTTATAACTTACGTGAAAATTTCAAGTCGATCGATTAGTTCGTTTTCCAAATTTTAACGAATTCGCGTTCATTCTCAATAAAAAAAAGCGTATCTTTTTCTTTTTAAAAGTCGATTTTTTTTCATTTCGAACAAAAAGTTCTGAATCAATTTTTTTCAATTTACATATTCTTAATTAGTCTACAAATATAGGTCGAGGTGCTAAAGTTTAAAATCTGTAAATGCTGTATTTTTAAAATTTTGATTTGAATTTGAACTCCCATTAAAATTTTACCCTATGATTTTTATCTACTCTCCAAAATAAAAGTAGGTGTTTTTAAAGCAGACATAATGTCTGTAACTTTTAATAAGCAGCATGCATCTCATGACTCCCTCAAAAAACGGCACATAAAAAGTCAGAAACGCTAATTTTTTAAAAAGAAATCTAGAGCCCATCCCTGGAATTTCACGTACCATTCTTTTTTTACAATTTATCTTTTGTGTTATAAACGTTCTTAAAGTTTCAAACAGATCGCCTTGTTAGATTTCCTAATTTTAACAAAATCGCGTTATGTTAGTTCCACATTCCACCACCAGGGAGCGCACTCTATTCTTAACAAAAGCTCCTTTACACAACCTATCAGTAGATATGTTACTCGAGGAGGTGGTGGTCTTCAGCAAGAATTTAAGATATTTGTTGAAATTACAATTCGGAAATAGTGGTAAGTTAACTTTTGTCACATTTATATGTACTAAATAGCATGTATCTGAGGACTCCGTCAAAAAACCGCACCTGAAACGGTATGAAAGGCAAAGGTTAAAAAAAAGAAATATTTCGCCCCTCCCCTCCTCCCACTCACTTGCGCGAAATTTCACGTGTTATTTCTTATAAACTTTTTCTAATGTGTTATAAACTATCTTAAAGTTTCAAGCAGATCGCTTTCTCAGATTGCCTACTTTAAATGAAATCGCGGTCTCTTAGTTCCACTTTCCACCACCAGGGAGCGCACTGTATTTTTAACAAAACTGTATCTGAACGTAACTCCGTTAAACAACCTATCAGTAGATATGTTACTCGAGGGAGTGGCGGTTTTAAGCAAGAAATTAAGATATTTTTGAAATTACTATTCGGAAATAGTGGTAACAAACTTTTGACATTTTTATATGTAATAAGACTCATTTATCTCAGGACTCCGTCAAAAAACCGCACCGGAAACGGTAAGAAACGCAAAAGTTAAAAAAAAAAGAAATCTATCGCCCCTCCTCCTCTCCCCACCTTCCCAAAATTTCACGCGCCATTCTTATATAAACTTTTTCTAATGTGTTATAAACAATCTTGAAGTTTCAAACAGATCGCCTTGTTAGATTCCCTGCTTTAAATGAAATCGCAGCCTGTTAGTTATACATTCCACCACCAGGGAGCGCACTTTATTCTTAGCAAAAGCGTATATGAACGAAACCTCTTCACGCAACTTACCCGTAGATACATGGATGGGGGGTGGGTCCTCAATAAGATCTATAAGAACCTCCAACACGGCTCGACTGAATGCTTCACCGTTATAGCAGGCGTCTGTCCATTCTCCGTAAAATATGTTAATTCCACTTTCCGCCTCCAGGGGGCGCACTCTGTTCTTAACAAACCTTCATCCGAACGAAACTCTGTTATTAAACCTATTTATAGATATATTAGTCGAGGGGGTAGGGGAATGATATAAAAATTTAAGAAATTTGCGGAAAAATACTATTCGGAAATAACCACTACTCATAAATTAAGGGTGCAAAAATTTCTGTACAAACATCCGACATGGGTTCCCACTGCCTGCGGCACTGTATAGTAGGCGGGCGATAAATTCGGAACTTTTTTCTGTATTTAAAACATAAAACAGAGCAATTAAAAAATGCGTTTAAAAATGTCTTTAAAAAACGATTCTGAAAAAATAAAAAAATCCCTGTCGGCTTGGGCCTACAGGCGGAGGTAGATTTCGAAGTTAAGTACGAAATTCACCAACAAAACTTAAATCAAGATTAGAGATAAACCCAGTTCCTTCACTAAGAATGAGCTCTAGGGAGCCAAACATTTTGTGATAATTCTAATATACACGAATACACACACGTATGTATGTGGACTAGGTTTAAAAATGGCTAAAGCAAATTCAAAGAACCTCAAAGTGTTAAAATATGTTAATATTTCCATAGTTGGGTTTTTATCATGTTTTAATACGTTTCATCGAACTCACATGACGTTACATATTCACCTGCTGAGGTCCATTATATTTCTAATATGACTCAATATTTTGATTTTTTTTTTTAATTCGTCAAACTATTTATTTCATTTTGAGTTTTCATGCGGAAATCTTGCTCTAGAAAACTTATGACGTAATATTCAATTTGTTTTCAATTCACCAAACTGTTTATTTAATTTAATTTTCACGTGAAAGTCTTGCAATGGAAAAGCAATTGTTGTGGTGAGAATTTTATTGCTTTTTTTTAATTGTTGGCAACTGCTATAACGAAAAATATTTATTTTTTCCTGTCATTGTTGTGAAAGAGCTGGTTTTTATCAGAATCATGTTAAGACGGTATTCAAAATTTTGAACCCTCCCCATTTCCATTTTCTTGGGCCGATTTTGCCATTTTCAATCCCCGCCGAGATATTACCCATCTCAAAGTTGTTGGCGAGTTTGAAGACGATCCGTGCATAATTGCGACTTTTATCGTGCGGACAAAATTTAGTACATACATACATACATACACACACATATATATATAAACTTTTTAGGTGGGGGTGGTTTTGGGTTCCTGGGGTCCTATAATGAAAAGTTATGAAGGAATTTTTCAAAAGTCGCTTCATGGTAACGACTGCAATAGGTAGTATTTCTTACGAAATCTACCTAAAATCACTATCAGTATCAAAAATGAGAATATAAATTTCTATTAAAACTGTTGCTACCCGCTACAGCAGCAGAAAGCATTAGAATGCAAGGACTTATGGTTGCCAATTTCTAATTTCTAGTAGTAAAAAAGCCAGTAAGGAGTATTCTAATCTTTTATTTACCGTTTAAAAAACACATTTCTTGCTATCCAAATAAATCAGCATCAAAAAGGTACCTCCAATTTTCCGTAAGCCAACCAAAATCGCCTATTCTTTAGCAGATATTATCGCTCAACCAATCAAAGAAGAGAAAAAAACAGAAAACAGTGTGGCAAACAAAAAGCCTCCCAGGTTGTCAAGTTGGTTGCCAGGTTGTGACGTCATTTGAAACTAATCCCTTCTCTTAAACGTTCATTATTATTAAATATGTTTTCAAAGCATGCGTTTCACCTTCATGCTAAAATTTAATGTTTAGTTGAAAAAACAGTCACTCTTGAAACATTAAGCACTCAAATTGGTTTATTTATTTGTATCCCGGTTTACTTAATTATTTCTGCGAAAGCTTTATGCAACCAACCAACCGAAAGCAAGCGGAAAGAAAGAAACGTATTTTTGATGAGCGATGCTTTATGAACCAACCAACCGAAAGTAATCTGAGGGAAAAAAGGCGTACTTTTGGTGAGAGTGATGTCCGAATATTAATTAATTACTCAGCTAGTAATTAGAATATTAAAATTCTGAGGATATGGTGCATTAGAAGAGGCCTTGGACTCTTTAAAAAAAAATTTGAACTTCGTACGTGCCGTAAATTTTGCTAGCCATTGCACACAGACAGACAGAGCGATTTGTTCTTTTATTAGTATAGATTAATATTTATTTTAAATAACATTGGAATTGCTAACTATTGAAAGTGCAAAAAACTAAATGTCAAGAAAAGCATACATTTTAGTCACCTAAGTGCTTTATCAATTCATCAAAACAGATCGCAAAATAGGCAGGAAATTTGCTTTCCTGAGAAATCTTACCAAACATTCGCTGAAGGGGTTTCACGTGCTCCTGTAAGTCTAGTTTATGGCCTATTTCTCAAACAAAACTATTTTGAAAACGTTATTAAAACAAATTTTCATTTCAGCGATTAAATAATTAAAAAAATAACTTATGAATTAGATCAATTGAAATGGGGTGGGCTCGCGCCCCATGGACCCATATAGTTGTCCCCACTGCTTTTGAGTGTCCTTGTAAATGAAGAATAAATTCTACAAACTTCATTTCCAATACCGAATATGCCATGGTAAACCCGAATAACATACATAAGTGTCATGGCGATCCGAGTATATTTACGGGAATTAAAGAACGGAGAGAGAGACAGACAAATCGAATCCATAACCACTTTCCACTAAATAATTTTTTCCCCTACATCAGAATCCTAGCCATCAAATAATTTAAATCCCCTTCTATTGTGTTATAGGAGATGAGACAGTAGCAGGGAAAGATGTTTTGACCTTAGAGGACTACGAGAAGGAATTATAAGTCTATGGTCTTGACGTTACGTAACCTGTTTATTTATTTAAGTATTGCACGGCAGGCATATTCACAATAGATAATGTGCATGTGACGTCACGAAGACATAAAAAAGTACAACTCAACTTACGGTTGGCAAAACATTTGCGTGCTTCACCATTGTTTTCTATGTATTTTGCATCTGTTTATTATTTTTTTTCGGCTTTATTATTTATATAATTATTTTTTTGGCTTATCCTACTATTTTACAAAATGATGATGAGTTGTAGCGCATATGGTTGCACTTATAGACATGAAATAGGAGGTAATAAAGAGTTTAAATTGCTTCGAAATCATGAACTGCGTGAAGGTGGTGGATAAGCTTTTAAACGAAAAGATATCAACTCATGCCTCAAGAATTTATAATAAATGTTTTCAAACTGGTAAGAATTCTTCATTTTCCTGTAATATAACAGATCGTATATATATATATATTCCCCTTAGGATATTAAATGCTTTTCTCCTTGTGAGATTTTTATTTTAAACATGACATCTACAAATATTTTATTTAACTAGATCGTCTTGTTTCTATGCACATTATTAGAATATTAAAAGAATTTAAAATACTCAAGGAGTGTTTATTTAGTTTTAAAGTAATTTTCTGGAAAACACAAGCTACATTTTCACAAATTTCCTTGTCATACAACATGTTAGACTGTGTATATAAATTTTTAATTGTTTTTATGTTAAACCCTTAATTTCTACTCTAGTGTTGGGCGATTCATTATTTTACTCGCCTCTAGAGAATGTTTTTTCTGACGGGACAAGTTGAATTTTTAGACAATCTGAAAAACTAGAAGATATTCAGAAACTTTATTTATTTATTTTTTTTTTTTTTTTGCCAGTTTTCTATTTTTGCAACTTTCCAGATTATTGAAATGTAAACATGGTACTACTAAGTTCTATCCTATAACCAAATTTTCCTCTTTTGTATATATACTATATTCTTAATTTTAAAGAAAAAAATAAGAATATGCATTTCAGACATAATAATTAACTATTTTTCCAATTGCATGTTTTTTTGTAACAATTTTCAACTGTATGTTGCATTTTGCAGATTTTTATTAAAAAAAAATCAGGCTAGTAAGATTTTCTTGAAAATTTCCAATCAAACTCCTGCCTCTCATATTGTAAAGAAGTAATGAACAATATGAAATCTAATGAATACATTACATATGTAACCATAATGAATTATATAGGGTGGTAATCTGGCATGGATGTCCTATACTCACTAGGGTACTTAAATCTCGTCATAATTGCCTGATATGGTAACCCGGCTATTGTTGTTTAGGTACTTAGTTATCCTGTCGACCAATTTCGCCAAATTATATAAATTGCCAAACCACTCGCCAAATTATACACATTGACATAATTTTTATTTTAAATAACGAAAGAACAAATAAATTAGTAAAACATTAATAAAAATACAAATAAAACGTCGAATTAATGGTTTTATTGGCCATTATTGGCATTTAATCTTACAGTTTGACGACAGTAATTTGGTCGACGGGATAACTAAGAAGTACCGTTGTTTATTTACTTTAATTATATAAATTGTTTTGTTCTATAGTTATTAAATAAACTTTTATTTATTTATTGTTATTTCCTTTTTAAAAGAATTAAAAAATATATATGTAACTGGTATTTGGAAACGAAGTTTTTGCCAGATTGGCGTCAGAAAAAATTTGTTATTTGAAACAAACCAATGTAATATATGAAATCTGTACTGGTAATCATTGGAACTATAAAGAATAGAATGGTTGCAAAATGCCTGTGAACATCTCTGCTCCAATATATTAGTAATGGAGACATCCAATGACCTTGGAAATACCGAACTAACTAGAGTAAATTTGATGAAGAAGAATGATGAATATCTTTCAATTATGCTTTGTCAAAAAAAAAAAAAAAGTTCAATGAGAGGCCAAGAATCAGAGTTATTAAAAAATATTTGAAGAGATCATCAAACCCTAAGGCAGGTGAAAGAAAAATACTGTGGCAATTTAGCAGACAAAGCAATTTTCGGTATTGCCAATGAACAAAAATGAAAGACAGAAAGCAAAGTTTTAAATTCAAAGATGTCTTTTAATATTAAAACCAAGTTTTGATGTTGTTGTGTAAACTTTTTTTTCTTTTTCAAGGTTCCAGAAGTTTATTTATTTTTTCATTTGTGGATTATGGCTACCGGCGATACCACGTAAAAAAAAACGCACCTGTGTGCCCTACCTCAAACATTTAAGACCTTTAATAAACATCAATGAATAGTTTTCTGGTCTTAATGTAAGGTGGTGTGGAAAAGGGCACTTAGAAGATTTTCTTTACTCATTTTAGTAGGCATATTATTTCTTGTTTTGATTTTGTTCCATAAATTTACACAACTTTTATTTATTGTAGTTCAATAATTATATACAGTACAGAAACATTTAATTAGAATGGTTATGGTCGTATGTATACCAGATAATTGGTTGAGCAATAAACAATATCCATATGATCAGATTTGTAGAATGTATGTGTAAATGTGGCATTGTTTCCAATTTAAAATTAACACATTGCATGCGGGTATATTTTGCCATCGACATATGTGTAGCGGGTGTACTTTCGTTTTTGCTGTTTTAACTTGATTTATGAGAACAAGTTAAAAATATAATAATAATATTAATAATATAAATAATAATTATAATAAAATATAATATTAATAAATAATATTTAAAAAAATAAATTAAGCTATTTAACATAATGAAATTATTAGTGATCGACTGAAAATTCATTTTAGTTTTTGGCCCAAAGTCTGAGTTTTGTCGAAAATTCGGCTGGACCATAACTATCTGTATTCCAAAAATCTTGTTTCTTCTTTCAGAAATTCTCAACATTACTCATCAATTTGAGCTGTATCGACTCAAATTAGACTATTTATTGCTATGAACTTCATTGTTTATAATTAATCAGTTATGACTGACTCAAGACGCGAGTGTTATTAAGCAAATTATAAAGCAAGCAATGCATATATAATTAAACTTTTTCACGTAGTTATTAACAGCTTCAGACTTAACAGTGATAGAATATTTTTACTTTGAAACCGCAGAAGTGTTTTGAATACTCTTTGAGAAAGTTCTAGCATAACAGAGGATCATTTACAAAAATCGTTATGAAAGATAAATCGAGGTGTGTATACCTAAAACTAATTAAATGAATGAAATTTATATAATTAGAAAATCTTTCTGTGTCATGGATAAATTATGTTTTTTATTACAAAAAGAGACAGTTTTTATCTAAGACATAACGAACTTGGGCCACACACTAATAATTCTGTATATTTAATAACATGTACTATTTAATTAATTATATATATTTAATAATATGGCACTAAAAAGTACCTTGTAATAGCAACATTTTGGCTTTTGTTTTTCTTAAAATTTCTCTCAGCTTTTTGGAGTTTCAGAACACATGCTAATTGGAAAATTGTAAATTTTCATGCTCATGAAACCCCAAACTTATGCCAAAATAGAAAAATTACATTTTTCTCCCTTAAACTGTGAAACCAGAAGTAACGCAAAATGGTACATTTTATTTAATTTGTTTACTATGTTTGCATAAGCATCAATTTTTGTATCTTAAAAATTTCATCCTTTGATTATCAAAACTGGTGGAAAAATTAAGCAAGATGCTTGGAGCAATTCCATTTTGTCGACTTGGATTCTTGATTTAGTTATAACGAGCTTGCAAATCCTGCATATAATTTTGATGCATTAAAGATTCTAATTTGGTGAGTAATGTGACTATGTTTTAAACCAAAGAGCAGACAGTGTTCAGCAGCCTCCCAAAACTGTCTGGGGAAAACTTTGTATGCAAAATGTGATTATGTTATTAAATAATAGTCTTGCATATTTTTAATGTACATAATTTGTACTTTTCAATAAATGGAGCGGCAAACCGCAAACCAACTGAATTGTGTTGCTTTCTTATTGTGTATGTGACCATTTTTATTTCAGCTAATACTGGGCTGCCATTGGCAACTGTTTTTTTTTTTTCCTTCTACTATTATTTAAAAATAATTGTATATTATTATTGTTTAGAAATAATGATTAAAAGAACCTAAGCAAAATTTAGAAAAAAATAGTTGACTGTGGCAGCCCTGTTATTTTTAAATAAGTCTAAGAGAGTAAGTATTTTAACCACTTCAACGGCTGCCCCAAGAGATAAGTCGGGGGTAAAAGCACTGTTTCCCTATACCCATCGCCGGTGAAGTGGTTAATTTATTAAATATTTATCATCCTTAAACATTGTACAATTTATTATTAAACATTTCACTTTACGAATTATTATTAAGCATTCCATTTTTGCGTGGTAAAAGAACGCAAATTTGTCAAAGGAATGCAGTGAAAAATGCGAATTTCGTCAAAAGTTCAGGGTAAAAAGTGCAGATTTCAACAAAGAATCGAGATAGAAAAATGTGAATTATGATTGTGGGAAAAGAATTGTGAATATCCTGAAATGGTCGCGGGAAAAAAATTCGAGAATTTCGTCAAAATTTACTGCACTGGGCTAAAAAAAATTGGAACCAGGCTCCTTTTACAAATGTAAAAAAAAAAAAAAAATGCTGCAAAACGAGAAGAAACTTTAAATATTGTATAAAAATTTTCAGAGGAAAAAAATTGCTATATTGAGTTGAAAGACTGAAACCTTATTCATTTTACAAATGTCAAAAGATGGCTGTGAAACACAAAAAACCAACCAACCAACCTCCAGATTAGTTTTAATTTTATGTGCTACGATTTCTCATTTTCAAAGGTTGGCAGGTCTGTTTATTTTATAAATTTCTTTCTAAAAAAATTATTAAGACCGCGGGCGGAGAATTGGTAAGATGCATGTCGCAGACTCTTGAGAAGATCTGCAGATTATTTTTCAACTGGAGAAAAAAAAGTTTTTAAAATTTTTAAAAAAGAGTCACAATATTAAGGAATGGTTTGTCTCAAAAACAGTAGATAAACTGTTTGAGTAATGAGTAAGAGTTCATCTCTTCCATTCATGGACTAATAACTTTTTTATTTTAACATTCATTTATTCGTATTTCAGTTATTTTATAGATTAATAAAATAACAGTTTTGTTGAGCAATCATAAATTGATATCTTTATATCAGTTAATGATTAAAATATTTCACATTTTAATAAATATATATATATTTTTCATTTTCATTAGCTTTTCTTTCATTCATTAGTTGTCTGTATTAAGCATACCATTCAATAGTACATTTCTTGGCTGGGTTTTAATAATGCCTGTAAATGGGGGGGGGGGGGGGGGATAATATTTTTTCTTTTAGTGGTGTCACTTAGTGGCACTCCACTCTCATATAACTGTTCATTTTTGCTGTTAGCGACGATATAGGACTCGGGAGGGGCACACCGTTTTTTTGCAGAAAACTTTTAAGAAATTATTAGAGTTCGCAGACAGTTTTACATTTTATCTAAGTCTGCTCGTAGTTCAGAAAGGACCGCTTGCACGCAAAGAATATGATAGTTAAAAAAAAAAAAAAGTTTTCAAAATGGATTTTGCACACAAGGAATGCGATTAGTAAAAATAAGTTTTAAAAATGGATTTCGGTTAAAAGAAGTTCTACCGTATTTACAAAATGTTTAGCATATGAAAAATAACTCATTATTAAATATAGAGATATCAAGCAATTACTAACCATGAAATAAATATTTTGGGTTTAATAATTTGTAAAAAATTATTTAAAACATCAGTAGTTTGTGCTTCAGAATTAGTTGTGAAAGTTTAATTCACAAATTTAAGATTTTTTAGATGTAATATACAAAATCTTGATAACTGAAATTTTCTTCTATTGGTATGGAAAAGTCCAAATGAGTTAATCTAGCTGCATATGATGGAATTGATTTTTAAAAGAATTGTGCTTTAAAAATCAGTAAATTGAAATACAATTTTCAAATAACTTATTTCATTTTTTACCTTATTTGATGATGTGAAAGTGAAAATATGTCATGATTATCTTGGTACTTTTGGTTAGCCGGGCACCAGTGTTATATATACATATATTGTATATTTACACACATATGTATGTATAACACTGGCACCTGGCTAATCGAAAAGTACCATTTGTTAAAAGAAAAGGAGAAATGAATTGCTTAAATTGTTACCACTGTTGATATGTATCAGCATTACTCACAGACATGCTTTATAATTTAGATAGTAACAATGTGTTTAACTTAATTTGCAAATAGAAAAAATATATATGTATAATTTATTACACAGATTTGAATGAACTTAAATAAACCTGCACCAAGTAAAATTTTTATTTCATGCTAATTTCTAAATAAATGCATTAGCAATTTTTTAGAATTGGGGTTTTAGACAAGAAATATGAATTTTACTCTTCAAAAGTCTAAAAAAAAAAAAAAAAATACACAAGAATATTTTAAGTGTGTTCACTTGTGTTTCTGTCTCTCAAAGCTCTTTGTCTTGTCAACTATGTAACATGGAAAGTTCAAATTTGGCTGAAGTAATAAAGGCTATTGACCCTTTAGTCATAGTTATAGATTGAAAATGTAATGCAAAAATATGTCCCCTTCTCCTCTATTTCCGAATCTACTGAAACTAAAATTATGAAAAAATTAGTGGTAGTAGAAATTTATTTAAACTAGCAGGAGAACTGTAGCAATTACCTTAGCTCACATAGTTTTTGAGAAAATCTCATTTTACCATTACACACAAATTTCACTTTGCTCAACAAGGGAGTTGAGGGGCACTTGAGGTACCTATCATCATAGAAGTATAAAAGGATTGCTGATAATGAGTTTCGAAAAAAATTGTTAGTAATTAGCCAAGATATTAAGCTTTAAGACTAATGTCAGACGAACGTCTATTTGCACGCTTTTTGTCTCAACATGTAACAGAAACACCTGTTAGTGAAGGCGTTTCTGTTACATGTTGAGACAAAAAGCGTGCAAATAGGCAATGGATATATACAGTAGACTCCGTAAAATCCGCATATTTTTTCAGATGTAAACAATAAAATCTACAGTTAAATTGCAGGAACTAAATTCAAGATGGGGCCAAAATCAGTGACTACTGCAATGTTTTTTTTACTAAATTTTTTGCTAATCATTCTCTTTTGGCTATTACAGCTGATTTATTACTAAATAAATTTACATTACTTTTGATTTTGATATAAATAAGCATATCTATATCAAAAATTCCAGGGTTCAAAATGGAAAAATCCACGAACCGGAACACCATTTTAAAATTATTGTTCGCAGAAATTTTTTTTTTTTAATTATAGACAAATTTATTTCTAAACATACAAAACAGTATAAGAAAAGCATTCAAGACTCTAAATAACAATGAAAAAAGTTACTAAAATGTGAAAAAATGACGTATCGATCTTACGATCGCTTTACCACCAGATGGCAGCATAGGGCTTTTGGAATTGAATTGAATCGATTTCATCGGTAATAATTTAATATTTTTCTAAATTTTTATTTTACATAATTATTTTAATAATTACTTACTTTTAAACTAATAAATTATTTTAATATTTTACTTATTTTAATGTTTAACTTTATTGAAAGCATTCATTATAATTTCCCTTGCTTAACTACCAATCAAATTAATGTTTCAAAAATGTAAACAAATCAATGACCAGAAATCCACAAAATTCTAAAATCCGCACAACCTCTGGTCCCAAGCTGTGCGGATTTGAGGGAGTCTACTGTATCATGATATTTATTTTCAAAATATCAAGGTTTTTGATATTTTTATTTTCATACATTTAATATTTATTTTTTAAATGTCGTATTTCTTGATATTTTCATACATCTGATATTTATTTTCAGTCAAAAGAAGTGCAAATGAATTCAACTGTTATTAAAAATTAGCCCATCCGTAAATAATAACTAAAAGGAATAGCTTACAAAATATTCTCTGCACTTCAAAAACTAGTTTTGGACTGTACCTGCAGCTTTCTCATTACCACAACTGTCTTTGAAAAATACCTCCCTACCCTGTCTTAATTCTTTCTGGGTACTTTTCGGTTACCTGGGTGCCAGTGTTATATATGTATGTGTGTATATATATATAAAAAATATGTATGTATGTATGTATATATATATGCATATTTACATATATGTATTTTTATAAATATGGAAATATAACACTGGCACCCGCCTAATCGAAAAGTTTTTATTTACTTCAGTCTAAATTGTACAGTAGGTTAGGGAATGAAAAAGCAGACAAACTTACATTCATGTTCAAATTCTTCAATAGAAAAAATAAAAGAAACTTTATTTTGTATTTCAGAATTTGTTGTGTATTTTTATTTATTTTTTAAACTGAATCCTGCATTCTGTGTTTTGATGAGTGAAAAAGCAACTTTTACAGAAGATTGTTTATGTTTTCAATTATTTGATCATAAATTTTGCAAGAAAAAATAAAAAAAGATAGTTAGAATATTGTTTTATTATGTTTTCATGCTAAATGTAATATGTTTTAGATTCAAATTTATATTAAGTCTAAAAATCTTTAGAATCAGCAGTAAGCTGACAATTTTGAAAATATCGGATACATCAAAATATCAGATATTTTTGAAAATATCACGATATTTACGAACCCTGGGTTATAAAAACACGGATGGCGTACTCTATGCGACATCAGCTTTTAAAACCTAGATAACATTTTAAAATGATATATTTGTGTAATGCAATGCCCAGTAGCAATATAAGAGTAATAAACGTCAAATTGTTAAAAATAAACTATTGTAGGTACTTTTTGGTTAGCCGGGCACCAGTGTTATCTATACAAATATATATGTATGTGTGTGTATATAACACTGGCACCCGGCTAACCGAAAAGTATCCTAATTTAATTAGAATTAATAGCATAATTACTTTGGGATTCATGACCAGTTTGCATTGAGTGCCACTCTCAATATGCCACCTGGGTCTTTAAAGGTTAATTAAACACCTATCTGGAAAAAAAGCAGCACAGACCAAGGCGGCATAGCAACTTTCTTTTGAAGCGCACTTAGCACAGTGACAAGTTTAAACTTTGAACAAGATCAATTAATATATTTACAGAACCTTCCGTGCACAAGTAATACTCACACTTGACAGATTATTAAAAAAGTTTTACTTACATAGGCAATACTTTCTTAGAAGCACAATCTAATGCACGGCTGAAATGGCACTGTGCACAAGACTGTCCCACTGAGTTATTGCCTTTATTGATGCTTAACACTATTTCTACCAGTGTCAAGTAACACCTTTTTAAAATTTGGATTCATGATTATTTTGCTTGCAGTTTTTTACTGTAATAAGCATAAAAAAGTCTTCAATATTAAAAATGATTTGTAATTGTTTCAAACTAAAAATTACAAATGGAAAATTGTAAATCGAAAACTTTTATAATGTGTCATTTGATACTGGTAGAAATAGTGTTAAGCACATACTGTCTTTCATCTTCAGTTATTATGTCCTGAAATAGATTTGTCTGTCACGCCTTCCTCCAGTGACAACTTCCCTGTAGTAATGAAAGCTTCTTGTCTGGGACGTACACATTCTCTACTTTCTGAATTGAATATTCAAAGTTTTTCTTTTGTTAGATACAATTACAGAAGAGAAAGAAATAAAAATTATCAAAGTGCAAATTTATAGAACAAAATCAAAACAAGAAATATGTAGTATATAGGTGCCTACAACTGAAATTAATAAAGAAAATCTAAGTGCCCTTTTCCACACCACCTTACATTAAGACCAGAAAACTATTCAATAATGTTTATTAAGGCTCGGTCTTAAATGTTTGAGGTAGGGCACACAGGCGCGTTTTTTTTAATGTGGTATCGCCAGTAGCCATAGTCCACCAAAAAAAAAAAAAAAAAAAATGGAACCAAAGAAAAAAAAATGTTAATCCAAAAACATAAGTAAGATATTACTGCTCTTATAGAGCACAATTTTTAATGAATGGATACATGGTAGATTCTTCATCTTCAGTGCCATAACTGGGAGAGGGACCCGGCTGCCAGAATGAAAGGCGAAGAAAGTGCCAAATGAAGATTGTTGCTCGATACAAAATTGTATATACCATAATTTATGGCACATGTATATAGACATATATATGTATATACAGTAGAAGATCTTTATAACGCAAACCTAAAAACGCAAGGTTGTGCGTTATATAGAATTTTGCGTTATATGGATCACATCATTAAATTCACCTTGTAAACATGGCCAAATATGTCTGAAACATATCAAAATACATTAGAATATCTTTATATTGCCTTCCTTGTGACCAAGAGTTATCCAAATTATAAATTTTTGCATAATATAGGTCAGGCATTGAAAAATTTACTTTATAAACATGATCCAAATATAACTGACACAACAATCCCTTATATTAGACATTTTCAAAAATGTGTATTGTAATAATAGCATTTTTTTTCAGTAAAAAGGCCTTAAATTAGAAGATAAAGTTGAACTAATGTATCAAATTTAGTCCTCTAGAAAGTAGCAATATTTTACAATGTGAAAATGCAGGTGCTTTTTAACTGCAAAAGTCATTGTTTACATCTGAGAAGTTGTGCGTTATATGGAGAATTGCATTATAAAGATCTTCTACTGTATAACACTGGTGCCCGGCTAACCGAAAAGTACCATTTAGTATTTAAAAATGGGTGAGATTAATAACAAATTACAAAGAAAATATGTCATTCATTCTGAGAATATATTTACTTTTAATCTCTGTACTACATTATTTAAGTTAACCAATGAGAGAAGCCAAAAAAACCCTAGAAAACAGGAATTCTGCTTTTTCAGAATTTAGTGTCGCCCCCGATGAAAAGAAAATATATGTAGGAATATATAAATAGTTACAAAACATATTTCAATTTTAAGACTTAAAGCACAACACTTTTATTTTATGTAAAATGACGTCATTTGCATCCGCTTAAGAATTCCACATTTACGATCCACTCTTAAACATCTACAGTAAAGTATGTATAGGATGTCACTATCACAAAATAATACACAAATGCAGCAAAAAGATGCCGTCATTAAAAAAACTTGACAAAAAACGGCTATCTAATGATTCACAGGCCTTCATTTGTTTGTAAAATTAATATAGATAACTTAAAATTAAATATAGTTTATAATAGCTCCATGTTTTAATAGAAATTATTTGTTTATATTTTTTCAAAATAGCACGTATTTTAATTACATTTTCTTTCGCTTGTTATGAGAAAATTGCAACAAAAAGATACCTAATTGCTATTTTTCAACTATTTTCCCTTTACTTTCTACATAAATGGAGTACTTGAGTTGCCAAAATTAAACAAATGGTGCTAAAAACTACAAAAAAAAAATTAATATTTCAAAAATCAATGAAGATATATTTTTCAAACAAATTGCATTTAAAAGTACTGTTTTTTCCAATACGACGGTATAAAAATTGAAAATGTGCGATGCTTAGAAATTAAAAAAAAAATGCTATAGAGTATTTAATTGTACAATGATACATCTGCTTTGTTTATTGCTGGGTTCTGTAAGGTAACGTTATTTTTTGGACACAAAATAAGCTGGGAGAAAGAAATAGCATACCGTACCGGGGGTTAAAAAAAAACATGCTAATATATGAGTTATTAAATAAATAATGTAAAGTAATGTATTGATTAAAAATTACCGAAAAATTAAAGTTAAATATCTTATCTATATTCAACAAACATGAAGAAACATAATTGTATAAGGAAGTAAATAAATTATTAAAAGAATGAAAAGGGACTTAGTTAGGCGAATGTTTATTTAACAAAGTGCAAGTTCGCAAAAAGAAAAAACGCCAACTTTGAAGATGCTTTCTGAAAAATCGCCTGTTTTATTAAAAATTGAGGTTTCATTAGTATATATTTGTAAGGAAACTTGCCAATTTCATGCATTAGAATGATTTTAAAAGTGTATCAGGAAATAAGCAGTCATAAATGTCATTTTAATCTCAATATAACGAAATTCGTAAACATTTTCAGATTAGTTCAAGCATCTTACTAGACGTACAGGTTGAAAAAAATAAGATATATAAATAAAACGGTGGCTTTCTGGTATAATTATAAAACCTAAAACATTTTTCTTACCCGCTACAACAAGCAGAAACATTTCTTGAGTTCTTGTATTCTTCTCATGGAATTTAAAAAAAGAGTAATTCGTTAAATAAAATGAAACCTATGGCCAAAGAGCCATATCTGCTTTCCAGTTGGAAATAACATATGGATCATCTAGTATATTGTCTATTATTATCCCTAATAAACCCCAGTATCTCTAAATAATCTTGTTTCGCAACAGAACGTAAGTTTTGTGCATATACAGATAAAAATTCATTTGTTTTTCAATACATATGATAGATTGCTATGGAGTTTCACATATAAACACGCGTTTAAATGCCTCGTTTCTGCCAACCACAAGTTGAGTTGTCTAGACACAAGCTCATTTGTTTACCAACATGCACATTATCTATACCTACTCGGTTCAGACTGGACACTGGTATTTCTCAGTATATTTTTCTGGTATGAAATTTTAAATATTTTAAAATACATAGTTTTGTTATTATCTTCATGTAGTAATAAAAGTATCCTAATCCAAATGATATTATAAATGTGAAAGTGTGAATTTGTTTAGTTGAAGTAGGATCAAAACGGATAATTAACTTTTTTTGTATTCATTTTCCATTATGTTAATATCTTTCTTATATTTAAATTTTCCATAAGTAAATAAAATTTATACATTTTATTTGTTTGTAATACATATGATGAAAGTTATAAAATTTATTTTAAATCAAATGTAGTACTAGAATATTCTCTTGCTTTTTAAATATTATGGCGTTTCCAAGAAAACAAATATGAAAATTGATTTGACACTGAAGTAATAATTGGAACAAAAATGTTAACCTCACTAAAAATGCATCTGATGCGAAAATCCACGAGTGTCAACGTTTCTGCATTTTTTTATGACCACTCTTGCTTTCTAATACTAATATTCGCCTTATAAATTACGAGATTAAAAAATGCGACGATTACTATTTGGAAATAGTGATTAAAAAAAATCCAGAAACACAGTTACCCTAAAAACCAGTATTAGTTATTTTGGTTATATTGTGCTAATATTTGCATTCATTGCTAACAGTGTTGCCAATTTAACGGAATTCTGAATTCAAAATTTCTACTAGGACTTTTTATATAGTATTTTCACTTCATTTAATCGACAAAAGTCTGGCATTAAATAAAGCGAAACTTAGTATTAATATTTCCTATATATATTTGAATACAAAAATACGTTTAATTTTAAGCACCGGTACTTGAACCATAATACCAATATTGGTAAAATATTGAATTTACAGTGGATATATTTGTAACAAAATGTCAATACTTTAAATGGTAACTATCTCCAACGAAATTTCAATAATGCGAATATATTTACTTTATGTTGAAATATTAATAGTAAAATTGCTAAATAATTCTTGCCAGTTTACATTTTCCATATATTTGGGCAATATTGAAAAAAAAGTGTTTTGCAGTTTCATTATTTATAGTTCCTTTATAAAGTAAATATTTTTTCTACTTGCTTCTAACAATTATTTTATGTATTACAAACAAATAAAATGTGCAAATTTTATTAACTATTGTGAAAATTTTAAACATTGGGGAAAAAATGAACATAATGCGTAATGAATACAAAGTCACTTAATTATCCGTTTTGACGCTGATTTCAGCCAAATATTTTCACACTTTCACATTTATAATATTATTAGAATTAGGCAACTATCGTTATTACATAGAGATAAAACCAAAAATAAGTGTTTCAAAATATTCAAATGTTCATACCAGAAGAATATACTGAGAAATACCAGTGTCGAATCTGAACCGAGTAGGTATTGTGAACATGCGCGCGGCAGCGCAATACTTATTTATTTCCAGTGTCACCTCTCAATGTTAATTTAACATAGAAAAGCCTATGGAGATGATAACTTTTTCATTTTTTCTTCCCACCTTTTTGTCCCTGATGCCACTCATTTTTAATTCTTTGCTAATTCTAATAATATTATAAATTCAAAGTGTGAAAACATTTCCCTGACGTCAGAGTCAAAACGGATCATAAAATGCCTTTGCAATAATCTAAAGAGTAACATGGGCTAATTTTTATTTACATTATTCAAATATTTTTCTTAATAATTCCAAATTTCGCTTTTTTCATTGAGAATCAACGGACATTTTCTAATAAAATTTAACTTTTTTTCCTTCATTGTTGTAAATAATTCAAAAGCCGTAATAATAATTTGCCTATATTTAGTTGAATGATTTTCACACGTGAAACATGAAACTGAAATAGTTTTTTTTTTTTTTAAGAATTAAAAAGAAGATGAATATGGCGTCATAGTGGAAATATAAATGACATTTTCAAGCAGATTTTTTTAAGTTCAGATTGTAATTTTTTGACCAAACTACAGCAACCTGCATTACTGCACTGGTGAAACATTTTGAATTATACATAGATAAATTGCATCACAAATTGTGATGCGATATCGCACAAATCAAAGCCTGATGATAATATACCCTCCATTAATTTTGAAATGTGTTCGTCTGAATCATAGCCTACTATGATATATACGGCCCACGCATTTCGCAGAAAACCGTCGAAAAAGTGAAGTCGGATTCAGCTTCAAACCCTGAACCAAAACATCACAACGTGCTCTTTTTTGTTTACATTTATACCCTGCCCAGATAGCGGCTTGTTTCTCATCGTCGAAGTTTCAGAATCATTGATCGCATTTTCAGAATAATAAATTAAATACTTATGTTCTTTAATTTCCTTCGATTTAAAAGGATATTTTACACAGATTGTAGTATTTTAGTGTTCACATACTTTTAAGATTAGCTAAATTACTTATTGTTTACTTGATCGTTTGGTTCATTCTGTTATTCTTTTTTGAATGTCCCGTATTTACATAAAAATGGCTTGTGTTTCATATACACATTTTAAAATTAAAATTTGGTTTTTATCAAACTACAGTTCTCATAACTGGCTTGAAGCAGTTATTTTTGACAAATTTATTGTTACCCGTAAAATGTTTGTTTTTGATATTGTCCGAACTAAAAAAAAAAAGCAACTTATCAAATTACAACGACCATTTGGAAAATTATGTTTTCGAAGACTAAAATTTAAGACATAAAAAATCGCAGAGAGTTGATCATACATTACGTACGCCATGAATTAAACATTAATAGTGTTATTACACGTAAAAATTCCAAGCGACAAAAAACGCCTGCCACTCGTACGTATTATCCACCTGAAACCTATGTATTATCCAAGCATTTAATTGGCTGTTCGGGAAAAGGCTTTTCCATCGTCAGATTTCCAAGAAATATGACGAGCCATTTTAAATGAAATTTCATTCTTAAACTTCTAAACATCCCACAATATTACTTTTTACACCGTCGTATAGAGAAAAAAATGTACCTTTAAATGCAATTTGTTTGAAAGCTGTATCTCAATTTGTTTCTGATTTATTAATTTTTTTTGTAGTTTTTATTACTTTTTTGTCATAGTGGCAACACTCTATTGTCTATCTCTGTTGAAAGTAAAGGGAAATGCAGATTACTGTATAGACCAATAAGAAAACGAATAAAATGCGGATTAAACCAATAAAAACCTTCAGATATGCTTTTGATTTCCCCTCCTGACAAGAACAATAACCATTTTTTCCAAATGGTTAAAAAAAGAAAAACACGATCAGGGGCGTAGCTACCGTGGAGCAGTTGGAGCAGACTGCTCCAGGCGCACGAATCCTAAGGGCGCAAAATTAGAAAAAGCGAAATAAAGATGTCTTAAATATTTGTATTTTTTTTTTCATTATTAATCAAACATTATAGATGAATCTTGTTACAATCAGCGTATTCCTATGATATTTTACCTTGTGTTTAATCTGAACTATTTCGATTTAAAATATGTTTTCATACACAGTTGAAAGAAATGACTTCTATTCAGGAAGTTTTAATTTTAATTCATACCACCATATTGCATTAAAGATTTTCGGATCTTAAAGTAATCAAAACTTATTTAACAGGGCTCTCATCGGTCACTTTACTGGCTACCACTATTTCCAAAAAATAATCTTTCTGGTACATTTCTATTAAAAATGTTTTAGAAATTTATCATGATGATTTGGCGGAAATAATGGTACCCAAAGAATTCACCGCTGTGAAACCTATATGTACGATGTAACAGTAGTAATTTACGATAATTATTTTACGATTTGGAAAAAAATAGCTTGACAAGTTGAAGAAAATTATTGACCATTTTACAGACGAAATCCAAGAAAACGAAAATTTTGAAGGGTTTTTTTTTTGTTTGTTTGTTTTGTGGAAACTAAACATGCCTTAATACAGATTACAAAATAATAATAAGAGCTGGATTTAAACATATTCCACATCAGCTCACGGCGACAAAATTTAGACGGGAGGGGGGGATGCGGGTAAGGGGAAGCAGCAACTTAAATTTTGTGAGTATTGTTTTTGAGATTATTGCAAATGTTGCAGAATCGATAAGCTTCAAAAAGACAGAAAAAGTTAAGTACCCAATTCAGTGCTCCTTAGGGCCTGATTATAGCCTATGCAAAATTACACCACTTTTTGGTAACAGTATTTTTCCGCATTAAACCTTATTTAATCGCATAATTTTAGGATTAAATAAGGCTGACTGGCCCGCCGGGCAACCGACCAGCAGGTCTGTGCGCCCTAAACCAGGTAAAGCTGCTCCCTCCTTTAGGGCTGAAGCTAATAGTTTTAAAATTTGCTATACGCATTACATATGAAAAGTCTTAAATCATTTAATAATTTTTTTAATCACTTTTTTGAATCATTTTTTATTAATGATTTTTATTTCTCTTTGCAAGGCAGAAGAATTGATTTTTTTTCTTGAAAGTTTCTTTGCTTCAGAGGACCATTTAAATCTTTTAAAACTTAATGTGTATGTTCTGTAATTTTCTTTGTGACCAATAGCGACATGGTCTGCCCCAAGAATTCTCCGCCTGTCTGGTACAAAACAGCGCGGCCTTTCTTTAAATATATATATACGTATTTTATTTTATTTAGTTTTTTGTAAAATCATTTATCAAGTATTTGTTTGAAATGTGTAGGCTTCGTGTATTCGTACAATGCTGTGATTGTAATTTCCCTTATATATATGTCTATTATATTGATTTTTGCGCTTGATGTGCAAAAGTATTTATAAAGAATATTTTCGGCGAAGAAAATGTAATTCAAACATTCTTTTTTGTTAAAAATTACATTTTAATATGAAAACGGGACTGTTTGAATATTGTTTATAAAAGGATAATCAGAACGGCGGTCAGCTATTTTGTGTATATGTTAGAACAGGACTGTTTTTTTTTCTTTTAATTTTTAAAACGATTTTTCACGCAGTCATCGAGCTCGTATTTCAGACAAAATCGTGTTAAAGATATATGACAAGACTTTTTTTTCCCCTTCGTTGACTGTTTTTTCTACTTTCGCCGGGAAATTCCGTTGAAAACGGCATCTTTGACAATGTTTTCAGTAAGATCTATTGTGTTTACAAAAAATCCGGAAAACGTCTTTCGATTACAAAGTTTCTGAATAACAACACATGCCAGTTCTTGAGCAAAAATTAATTAAAATGCATGTCATAAAATTGCCTCTTTGGATTTAAGAACAGCCTTAAGAAATAAAATCATAAAAACTTCAGGTTCATTTAAGAATATTATTACGGGCCAGGGCAACACCGGGTAGGTCAGCTAGTCTATACTAATACAAGGAAGTTTCGCTCTGTGTGTGGTGGCTAGTGAAATATATTACACGTAGAAGTCTGAAAATTTGGATGAGGGTAGTCCAAAGACAGGTCCTGATACACCTGGAGTTCAGATTTTTAATTTTTTATGACCGCCCCCCTCCTTAACACCTTTCAGTTTGTATGCCCTGAATTGCTCAGAACTTGCCCCTTTTTATCCGATCTTCTTCGTTTTGGGGGCCTTTTTCCCATTTAATTATTCTCCGTTTCTACATTCCAGTTAAGACACTGGGCCCCTTGAAATTTTTCTGCGCCATGCATTTTCCACACCCTAATATTGTCAACCAATCAATGCATAACTTTAAGATTGAGACTTGGACTCCTCTCCCTGGGCCAGCACCCTCATATTTTTATTGGGTACTAGTGCCCTTTTTTAAGAATTTCCCCCATTTTTTTCGCGCTTCTTTAAGATTTTACTCGAATGAATAATAAATACCCCATGCTTAATTTCGACTTATTGAGATCTAAAGCGCTAAGTACTAGAACCTTTTAACATGTTTCCATCGTAGGGTCCTGCTCTCAACTATCAGTTGGCCCCTTTTGGACCTCCTATTATATCTCCCTTAAAAATGGTCTGATTCTCTAACTTTTTTTTTGTAACAACATGATAGGAAATCCAGCCACTACGCGAACAACATAAAAATTTTTCAGACTTCAGCTACCACCAAATTTTAAAATTAATCGCCTTCTTGGGACCCTTGCCCAGCTACATTCCAGTTGAGACCCTGGACCCCTGGGGCTTGGTACAAGGCCACTTTAAGTTTTTGTGCCCTAAATTGTTAATAAATCGCCCCTTTTAATCCGTACTTCGTTTTTGGGGCTCTTTTTCCATTTGGCTTTTTTTTTCGTTTCTGCATTTCAGTTCAGACACTAGCCCCCTAGGGTAACTTTTTGTGCGCCATGCATTTTTCACCCACTAATTCTATTACATTCTCATTGCATAACTTCAAAATTGAGTCTTGGCCTTCTCTCCCCGAGCCAACACCTTTATATTTTTATTGGGATTCTAGAGCTCTTTTTCAAAGCATTTCTTTGAAATTTTTTTCTAATGGTTAATACTTATACCCTATACTTAATTTCGACTAATTGAAAATCTAAAGCGCTAAGTACTAGGACCTTTTATCGTGTTTTCATTTTAGGCCTTGCTCTCAATTATCAATAAGCTTCTTTTGGTCCCCTATAAAAATGGTCCGATTCACTAGGATTTTTTCCCTAACTATTTCTTAGGTGCCCCACTACATGAATAACAAAAAAATTACTCACACTTCAGCTACCACCAATTTTGAATATTAATCGTCTTCTTAGGGTCCTTGGTGCAGTTTCATTAAAAATTATCTGATAGTATTGCAATTTTCTTTAGCATAGTTCTAGGGTCCTCTGGCAACTTTGGAAACCACTAAAAAATTTCTTTTACTCCAGCTACCACTTTTTTCGTATATTAATCTTCTTTTACGGCATCAACTTACGTTTACTCACTACAGCCGTGAATTAAAATTCGCGCTACTGTTAAAGGTAAGTTGTTAACTTTAGAGGGATGGGATTTCCTCCATAAATTAAATATCACGTTAACGTTAAAGGTAATTCGTTAAATTTACAGAAGGGGGGGGGGGCAACAAGCACCTTCCACTGCTTCGGGGTGCATTCTTTCCTCGAATTCTAGGAGCCGATTTCAACGGGAATTGGTTAATTCAACCTAGATTACGATTCAGCTACTTACGATTCATCTCTGTATTATGAAAATTTGTCTTAGACTTCATTTACTAACATTTTCGGACATTAATGGTGAATTCTTTTCTCGGGTTCAATATGTCTGATTTCAACGGTAAATGGATAATTAAGCTTAGTTTACTATTCAGCTACTTTCTGCATTGTGAAAGTTTATCTTAGACTTCTGTTACCACCATTTTCGAACATTAACGGTGCATTCTTTTCTCGGCTGTTATGGGCTCTATTTCAACGGAAATTGGTCCATTCAACTTAGCTTACGATTGTTTTAAAGATTATAGTTCCACCGCCAAGATTCGCATTCTTATCTCGGGTTCTATAGGCTCGATTACTACAGGGTTTACTCATTCAATTTTCGATTGTCTCCGTCGCGTACGGAATACTCCTGGCATACACGGTCTTTGGTAGCGGGGAACCAGGCCACAGTTTCGTTCTCAAAGAGGTTTGTCGGGAACACACTAGACGCTGCCGAAGGCAGTGGGCCACCCCTACAACCATGTTCATTTAAATTACTTATGAATATATAAAATCATACAAACTTAATTTTTGTTTACGTTATTATAATGGGCCTGGGCAACGCCGGGCAGGTCAGCTAGTTACACACACACACACATATATATATATGTGTGTGTGTGTGTGTGTGTGTAACTTCCATACAAAATTACTCAGAACTTTTTTGAGAGACAAGAGGGCGCACAAACTTTGCTTGCTCCAGGGCGCTGAATATGTAGCTACGCCACTGAACACGATCTTCCTTAAACATTAAATATTCTTATTTTTAATCAGAGAAAGAAATGGTGATCGCAGATTTAAATATCGTTGCAATATTTTATGTTATCCAAGCAATTTTGATTAAATCATGTAAGGGTATTTGTTATTTAATAAATTACATTTATTAATTTTTACAAGGAATTTTATGCGTACTTTAATATATTTAAAAGAAATTCCATTAGTTTTATTGTTTCAGCAGTGAAGATAGTAAATAAATTTATGACATTGATATTTTTAGACTATGCATGTTTTTATTTATTGGAGTGAATCGTAGAATACTCTACTCCTCAACCTGGCGCTAAATGCGCCAAAGTGGCAACCTTGGTATTTAGTATTAACTTGGTATTAAGTGGCAACCTTGGATGTTATAAAAACGCGCCGATTTGGCGATTTTTTGAAATCGCACCAAAGAAGTAGAGTATTCTTCGGTCGCACCATTTATTATTCCGATAATTGTTAAAATAATATATATATTTCTTTTTAATTTGATGATTAGAGTTAATATTTTTATTGAACTCTTTTTGAATCATATCTATACGAAAAAAAAAAAAAAACTTAAACACATTGGAATTCTCTGAACCCTACCCAGAGCGGTTTGATTGGTTCTCGTCGTTGAAGTTACGGTTAGAGTCAAATTTCTGTTTTGGGCAGCGTATCAGAGTCCTCTGGCGAGCGACTTCATACATTAAACGCAAAGTATCTAAGTATGCCTTGGTCTGAATTCAGTAGTTATTAAAAAACTTAACATATTAAACAAAAACCTAATTTGCAGAACAAATTAAAAAAACAAAATTTATTTCCTAAATTGTTTAAGCCCGAGAAGGGGCATATATTAAGATATTTTATTCAATTCGTTCTACATTTAATGTTAAATTTTTGTAACAAATAAGTTAAACCAATTGAACATTAAAAATAAAAAATAAATTCATACAATATAATACTTTAAACACCTATATACTTAGATTCCGTTCAAATGAAATCGAAATAAATCTTAGACTTTTTCCATTTTTAAGTTGTAAATATTTGTACTGCAGATTTTGCATTATGTTTATGACGATTGTACATAATATGATAAGATACAAGCAAAATACAAAACTTTAAAAAAGTCTAAGATTTATTTCGATTTCATTTGAACGGAATCTAAGTATATAGGTGTTTAAAGTATTATATTGTATGAATTTCTTTTTTATTTTTTAATGTACAATTGGTTTAACTTATTTGTTACAAAAATTTAACATTAAATGTAGAACGAATTGAATGAAATATCTTAATATATGCCCCTTCTCGGGCTTAAACAATTTAGGAAATAAATTTTGTTTTTTTAATTTGTTCTGCAAATTAGGTTTTTGTTTAATTTATTTTTCTTTTTGCAGCTGGTAAAAAGAAGAGTAAGAGTAGTAGGTTTTGAAGAAATAGCAGTCCGTTTCCTTTTCTGAAAAAAAGCATAACCATCCACTCCTACTCCTATGAAAAATTAGCTTTATGAAGTTAAAAAATGCACTTGGCGAAGAAAAACATGTAATTAAGCTGATTACTACATCTACCACGGAGAACAGTCGTTAAGCGTTCATCCGTATAATATAGTAGCGGATAGGGACAGCTTAATGCAACAATGTTAAAACTTCGACTGCATAAAGCTATCGGGGAAAAATAAAAAAATCCCTAGCCGGCTTCGGCACGTTGTTTTGTTGGTGTTGATGTTCATTTGTACTTGTTACTTATCCATGTGTTTTACATTTTATTGTGTGTTTATATTTTATTTTTCTCCTACTTTTATTACGATTACTTTTATTATTATAAATTAAGGTGTTAATACTTGAAGAGAACGCATTATAATATTTTAATATTCTAATGTTAAAAAGATTATGAGATGCTCTCATTATATATTTTCTATAAAATAGGAACTGAAATAATCATAAAATTAAAATATGTTTAGTTCAATGTAATAATAATTTTAAAAAAACTGTACCCTCTCAATTGAGATTTTTTATTATTATTATTATTATAAAACAAAGAAACATTTTAAATCAAGAACATAGAGAAAACAAATTGTTATAGCTTTTAAATGTAAAAAAGAAAAAAAAAAGCCACATTGATGTACTATATATAATAATATGTTAAGTTCAATGTAATAATAATTTAAAAAAACAATACCTTCTCAATTGAGATTTATTTTTTTTTATTATATAACAAATAAATATTTTAAATTAAGAACATAGAGAAAACAAATTGTTTTAGCTTTTAAATCTTAAAAAAAAAAAAAAAGCCACATTGATGTACTATATATAATAATATGTTACATATACATAATTATACTTAAGGAACAAGTTTAAAATTATGTATGTTTTAATTATAGAAGTATATGTTAGTTAAGACATATTTATTGTTTTCTAAAGCCTTGACTGACAATAATTTTATTATATCTCTTAGTGACCAATTTGCTATAGCCTTAAAGCTGTTAAAACGCCAAATACATATCCCTGTCAATTCATTTATATGTAATGCGTTAAATATTAAATAACGTTAGTATGACATAAAAAATGAACTGCTTTTAAATTTTAACAGTGAAAGTTGTCGATATTTGTTTACTTATTTATATACTTCTTACTACAATGTGGAAAAGATTATGATCTAAAGATTTCGTTTTTAATATTATTTTCAAATATTTTGAATAGGTGGCGCCAGTAGTAATGCAAAAGCTTACTTTTCCTTGCTTCAAACCAGGTTTAGAAAAATCCCTACGAGATTTTCCTTCTATTACGCAGTCTCTTCTTTAACATTGTTGCATTAAGCTGTCCCCATCCGCTACTGTATAATATACGTCATTAACTAATCAGATTTCCAACTAAATAATGTTTTGTAAAACCTTAAATAAAATAATTCTGCACAAATTGTGGTGTGAGTTAAATATTTCAGAACACAGTGAAAGCAGCTTTTTTTTGTCTATAAATAGCCATCATACCGTGAATTAGTACAGCCACTGAGCAAATCCTCCCTACCAACACCTACTTTGTAGGGAGGATATCAAGTAGGTGTTGTCCCTACTCCCTAGCAAACAGTCACGTATGAGACAGAAGAAAAGAAAACAGGCATTCTGCTTTTTCAGACTTTAGTATCGCCGCCGATGAAAAAAAAGGAAGAATATAAAAAAACAAGTAATGTAAAAATTTTGTTTTTAAAGTCAATTCCTACTTAGGTCATCAAAGAAAAATTTAATATAATCCCTTAAGCTAATATTAGTTTTGTTGCATTAAAATATCTCAATTTGTTGATTTTCTATAAGCAAGTAAGTTTACAATGGAACTCTATGGGAATTTGGCGAAATATTAGAGATATCTCACGGCCTCCTTCAGATACGGCCAAGAAAGCTCTCCGTGAATAGCTTCCTCCGTCCTAACTTTCACAAACGACGGGTTCTTCAATCTTGAAGAAAACGTTTATAAACATTAATTTTTATCGTGGAGTGGTTTCAAAACTTTAAGAAAACGCTAGACAGCCAATTTCCCGTTCTAAAATACTTTAAATAGATTAAAAAAAAAACGATTTAAGATAATGATTTCCTTAATAAACCAGGATTCATAAAAAAAATAGCACAATATTGACGTAACTTTGTTTGTATCTTTTTTTCATAGGCATGAGCAAATTGACTTAATTATAATTGCTACGATTCGGTATTTATAAAGTAATTTTATTAACTATTACGAAATCACGAAAATATAGGTTCTTAAAATTATAAGAAAAATCTATACTAAATATTTACAGAGTTATATGGTACTTCTAAAGAGAATAAAAGTAATTTACGAATTCTGAAACATAAAAAGTGCATATATATAAAATTTAGTACATTAATTATTTTTTATTGCAGTTAAAAGTTCAGCACTTCAAAAATAAAATTCGATCGTTCATTAATATTTATGAAACTATCATAGGAATAGTAAGTACAAAAACGATAATAAATATACATGAATAACTTTAGTTATTTAACCAAAACATTCCCTAAATTACAAGCTACTATACCTTCAATTAAAATAATAATAATAATTTTAAAGCTTCTTTCTACATTTTTAATTCACAAATGCATCTTAACTAAGTATACGAGATTAAATATGTCTATACCCAAATATAATTAAAATTAAAAACCAAATATGAAATTTGCTGAATTATTACAAGCCTATATATATTTGACTATCGTAAGTAAATATATATAAAAACTCAATGTAGTACTTTATTCGAAAAAACACTTCAGTATTTACAAAACATATATTATGCACAACAACTTGCGAAACTTTAAATAAAAATTTCTATTATCAGTATGTATAAAGATAATACCACACACATTTGAATACATATATTTTTTTTTTTTTTCAATAAGCGTGTTATCATAAAAAACTGCTATTTCACCCACAAGAATTTATTTCATTGTTAAAATAGTTACATTATGCAAATGGATATCGAAAAATATTTTTAATAATAATAATAATAATAACGTATTTGATTATTGATATAAAGATCATTTTAATACACTAGTTCAATAAATATCTCACTTTTAAATATTTACATTGTTATATTTCATGTAAGACAACTCGCTACAATTAAAAAAGACATCCTATTATCTGTATGTATAGAGATAATATGCACACAATTAAATATTTTGTCCTAATTTCAAAAAGCCTATTACCATAAAAACTAGTAATTCATCCATAAGAATTTATTTCATTGTTAAAATAGTTACATTAGGCAAGTGGACATCGGTATGGTACTTTTATAATAATAATAATAATAATAAATCTGTCGACATCTTACAAACCCATATTTGATTATTTGTGATACAAGGATTATTTCAGTAAACTTTTAATGGGTCACCCAAAAATATTTTTATTAAAATAATAATAATAACAATAACAATAATAATAAATGGATTGAAGAATTATTTCATTGTTAAAATATAGCTTAATATTTACATATCTGTTAGGTCTGATTTTAGTTCATTTACTTAAAAATTTTTTTAGTTTCCCTTCCTCATTCCTTTCAAGAGAATATGAACAAATATTTTTGGATGAAGTTCTACATTGCCATATCACACAACTTTTGAAACTTTTCAATCCTACTGGGTCTGCGAATAGGTTCTTTTTCTGATAAACAATCACTAACACTCTAAATACACTATTCATAAACACTATTCATTAGAAATAATACGAAAAATATCATATATATATATATATATAAACATAACGAACAAAATGACAACGACAAGCAATGGCTATCACAGAAGAGCATCGAAAAGAAATTTGTTTCTCCCTCCAAAATACGAGGGACTTGAAGACGTCAGATCACGTGGTATGCTGCGCTTTCTTGGCCGCTCCTGAAGTAAGCCGTGGATATCTCCAAGTTGGCGTCACTTTTGACGTCTCATTTTGGCAGCCAAATTTGGCGATATATCGCTAAGTTGGCGACAAACTTGGCGGTATTTGGCGACAGAACAGGGTCCCCCTATGGTAACCCCTTATTGAAAATACTTTCATTGATCTTCAATAACCAATGGCCGCCATTTTGTTTCCCATGCAAAACTAAAATGGATTAATTAAAATTTAATTAATTAATTAATATTTCAAAAAACTGTATTAACATCAATTGTCATCCAGTACATGTTTTAAAAAAATTATTTCAACTTGATAGGGTGAATAATGAGTATTTTATTAACGATTGAAAATTTGAACAAGATATATAAATATACTAGCTGTTACCCGTGATGTCGTTCACGTAACATGAAAAGAAGAAATGAATTAATTAAGCAAAGCATTTCCCTTCCGATAATTAAAAAAATATATAATAAACCAATTGTTTATCCCATTTTATAAGAGACAATCTCTATATGTAAATATATATTACGCTATCGTACGTGACACATAAATCGCAATTATTTGTTAATTGTTTAATGGAAACGCATATCATTGGTTATTGAACAGCATTTAATGCATCTCTGTACCTATAAGGGGTTATCCGTAGAGGACCGTATTCTGCCACCAAAAGTGACGCGAACTTGGCGATATCTCTAATAATTCGCCAAATTCCCATAGGCTTCCATTGTAAACCAATAGGGTTTATGCGGTATTAGGGTTTATAGGGTATGCGATGTTTAGATTTAAAAATCTTAAAATAGTAGAATAGAGAAGATTAAGTTAAATTGCAGTACAGTATTTAGCACTACATAGTTATACCGTAGACCAAAAATCTATCTCCAAACTATAAGATTGAATGTCAATAATGGTTGATCGTAAATGTCGCATTCTAAATACCTTATTACCATGCATTTAATGCTTTTCATGGTACTTTGCTGTTATATGGACTTTGGCATTTTTGTAAAAAAGCACGACATTCGGTGTTAAGAAAGTGAGATTTTTTGTCAAATCATATAAATGACTACGAAAATAAAACAGAACAAGTATTATACTGGTTTATATATATATATATATATATATAAATGCATCTGCTAACACGTATTAGATAAGTTATTTATGTTTGTATATAATCTAATATATAAAAATGAAAATTTGTCTATCTGTCTGTTTGAAATTCTATGCAAATCCATAGTTTGGAAGCCAGAATTGTGAAAAGATACGTACATGTGTATTAAAACACGGCCGAGGCAACTAAAGTAATCCGGAATCGAAATAGTATTTAGTTAATTTTTAATTAATAAAAAACCACCATTTTAACAGCAATTTCTTATCAAATTTAAACATTTTTCGTTATAGCAGTTGCCAACAATTAAAATACACAATAAAATTCTTACAACAACAATTAATTTTCTACTGCAGGATTTCCACGTGAAAAATGAAAATGAAATAAATAAAGGTATATATAAATATTTTACAGACATACATACAATAAATACAATAAACCCAACTGGAGTGAAAAATTAGCCAGAGCCAGGAATCGAACCCGGGACCACTGCATTCCAGGCAGTCGCTCTAACCACTGAGCTACTCCGGCCGATTCCTGAGTCTGCAATTTCTCACTAATAAACCATGTTGGGGAAGTCACCAGCCATTTACAACAGCCTTGGATGACCGGACAACGATGAATAGATTTTACTATTACATCGATCTACGAAATATAATAATAAACACACATGCTACAATATACATTAAAACACACATTCACACATAAATAACGCCTGCATTCAACAGTTAAAGGTATATATATCCCCAACATGGTTTATTAGTGAGAAATTGCAGACTCAGGCATCGGCCGGAGTAGCTCAGTGGTTAGGGCAGCAGTCTTGTATACTGTGGTCCCGGGTTCGATTCCTGGCTCTGGCTAATTTTTCACTCCAGTTGGGTTTATTGTATTTATTGTATGTATGTCTGTAAAATATTTATATATACCTTTAACTGTTGAATGCAGGCGTTATTTATGTGTGAATGTGTGTTTTAATGTATATTGTAGCATGTGTGTTTATTATTATATTTCGTAGATCGATGTAATAGTAAAATCTATTCATCGTTGTCCGGTCATCCAAGGCTGTTGTAAATGGCTGGTGACTTCCCCAACATGGTTTATTAGTGAGAAATTGCAGACTCAGGCATCGGCCGGAGTAGCTCAGTGGTTAGAGCGACTGCCTGGAATGCAGGGGTCCCGGGTTCGATTCCTGGCTCTGGCTAATTTTTCACTCCAGTTGGGTTTATTGTATTTATTGTATGTATGTCTGTAAAATATTTATATATACCTTTAACTGTTGAATGCAGGCGTTATTTATGTGTGAATGTGTGTTTTAATGTATATTGTAGCATGTGTGTTTATTATGAAATAAATAGTTTGCCTAATTTAAAAAAGGTGAATATTAACGTCATAACTTTTCTATTGCAAGATATTCGTGTGAAAAATGAAAATGAAATAACTAGTTTGACGACTTTAAATGAAAGTGAATATAACTTCATAACTTTTCTATTTCAAGGTTTCCACGTGAAAAAGGAAAATATTACGTCGTATTGGAAATATAAAGGACGTGGTGAATATAGTATAACGTCATATGAGTGTGAAAAACGTATTGAAGCATGATTAAAAACCCGATTATGGAAATATTGGCGTTTTTTAACATTATTGCTCCAATGATATATTGAAATAAGTTCATTTATAGCTGTATTATTTTGCGTCTGTTATATACATTTATACATTTTTATATTGTGTTTCTATTTGATTCATGTTTACAACACTTCGACTGCTTTTTTATGTTTGTTTTATGTCGTATGTTAAATTTTAAAATTGATTTTTCAGAACAAAGATTCTTCAAATTCTGGGCAACGTTGGTTACTTTAGTTTGTAACAGATAAATGGCTTCTGTATCTGTACATCTATACTAATAATATAAAGCGTTATGATATTATAAAACGTATAATATTATTAATGTTTGTGCGTTTGTGAGGTGTTATCTCTCAAACTACATAGCCAACTTAAAAAAATGGTTGGTGGCCATATCTGCTCCGAAAAAAGACTATATTTTATGTCAGTGCAACAACCTACATCGCTGCAGCAGCAAAAAAGTTCTAAAATTGCGATTTCTGTGATATTAATTGTGGTTAGAAATTTAAATTCGATGTGGTGGTTACTTTTAAGATATAAATACTCGTTGTGAAAAGGTTCGAAAATTCAATTTGACAGATAAACGAAAAATTTCTAGAATGGTTCTAAATTATGACTTATTTGGAATACTGAAAATTCTGGGATACTGTTGGGATTAGAAACTAGAACTTTGGCATGACAGTAATTTCTAAGATGTAAATGCTCGTTGAAGAACGAATTCTAAAAAATTGAAAGACTAAACAAAGCGGAAAAAGATCTAAAGATGATCTAAGTAACGAAGTACATGGAATTGTTAGGAATATAAACATGCAAACTGACATGGCTCTATTTATCATGACGTAAATTCCCGCAATAGAACAATTTCTAAAAATGTCGCTATATAAAACACTGCAGAAACAAAAAAGTTTCGAATTTTTTCTATTCCTGTGTTACTGCTGAACTCAAAAACTTGAAATTTTGCTTCGGGTTAGTTCTAAAATGTAAATTTTTTTTATGGATGGTTTCTAAAAAATTTAAAATGATAAAATGAAAGGAAATCGTTCTCAATTACCATTAATTTGGAATTATTAGGTATAGAAACTTTAAATATTTCATAATGCTGCCGTTTTATGTATTTTTTTTTCTGATTCATTTTTTAGGCATTTTATCATAAGGTCATATTCTCAATTGTCATTAGTAGATTTTTTATATATTAACTTATTCTGGGAAAATTTCATAATCGGATTCATATTGGCGACTTTTAGCTTGCATGATTTGCTGAAAAAATATGTATGGATTTGTAAATTTCTTCAAATGACACTTTGACAGCTCAAAGGTTATACAGACGATATATTCAGATCTTGTGTCATACTTTATGCTGCAATCATTGCCGATTTCTTTTATTTAATACATGCTAAATACAGCTCAACTTGTGCAGAATATGTTTGAAAACAAAAAATACAGCTTATGTAGTGGACAGCATACACTCATCATTTAAATCCAATCGAGCATATCTAAAACACACTCTATCGACGTATTACATGCCACTGTTGATGTGTTCGGTACTTTGATACTATATCAGATTTGGAAGAGAGAATTCCTTAATTCTTATCGACAATCTCATTGCATCCGTGGAAAACATATATTGTACAATATTAACTATTCCGGGGGAGCACACACCATATAAAGTATAGTCCATTCTTTTCAAACTTCATATATTTGTCATTTAAAGTTACTCCAATTGGTGCGAAGCGTCTGATTATGCTCTTGAAAGCATTTTATACAATTAAAATTCCGATATAAGATAATTTAGTGTTTCATTTTCAATTTTACTTTTAATATATTGCGTACTTTCAATTTTATATCAATGCATGGCTGTCTTGCATGATTTGCTTTCCCACTTTTTTAAACAGTGTATACGAATTTATATATAAGATTTTGTAATTCTACGATTCGTTTATTTTCATCATTTCAATTTATCGCAGTATATGGACAATTAAAGATAACATCTTATTTTCTTTGCTTCCACATGTTATTATTAAATCTATGTTCTCAGAAATATCGCTCAGACTAATCCCTCTGAGGGAAGTCCTAGTTAATATACAATTAGTACTTTACTTACATGATCTTTTAAAACAAATTAACACATGCGTAAACAACATTGCAAAAAATATATAAAATAAAAAAAATATCTATAAAAATTAAAAATTGTAAAATAATATAAAAAATTATTATAGGCTGGATGGGTGGGTAGATGTTAGAGTACGGAGGAGGGTGGTGTTGTCTGGATAATACGCAATGGTTAATTTATTTTTTTTTTAATGGGGCTTTTGTATTATCACTATATTTTTAATACGTATTTTATAAGGATGTTGATTTGATATTTTATATGTAATTGGTGACTTTCATTAATATTATATTTAGCTTAATTAAAATTTTATCTAATTTACAATAATTTGTTATTAAGTTTTAATTTACTCAGGACAATATCATATTAATTACTAATAGTATGCCATTTTTATAGTGATTAATATGATATAACTAAAGTTATACTGTATGTATTTAAATTGGGTAATTATTTTTATTATTATTCCTCTATTCTTTTTAATATTGATCTATTTTCACTTTGTGTTACAAAATTTATTATCGGTTTAATGTGTTTGAATGTCCCACATTCATACTTTTTGGATTTTTATGGCTGTATGAAAATAATCCACACACTATATTTGGGTTTTTTAGGTAATGGGAATTTATCTGATAAACTTCTATATACTTCCATATGTTTTTTATTTCCTGTTCATTTTATAAATATCTTATATTTAATAGTTATTATTAACGATTTTTATATTATTTTTATTATATATTTATATTAATTATTATTGAATTTATTTTATAGCATATTGCTATATGCTATATATTATCAATGTTATAGAATTATTTAAATTCTTAGTGTAGTTTAAATGAGTAAGAAAATAGAATATTTTGAATGCTTTTTTTTAAAATTTTATTAACAATAGTTTTTTTTTTTTTTTTTTTTGTGCCTAATGATATATAGTGTGGTTTATATTAGGTTTATAATTATCTATTTATAAGGATTTGTTTGGTTTTGCTGTTAAATTTTTTTTTTTTTTTTTTTTTTTTTACATTCATAGGCTTACATTTGTTCATCTTGTGACATTTGAATAATAAAAATACTACTAGATGGCAGCACCAAAATTTGTATTTTGATGATAAGTTATAAATTTTGTCTTTTGCAGCTTCTTTTTAGTAGTAATTTACTATACCAGGTGGTTTTTTTCGCTAAATTTTGACGATATTGTTAAATAGTAATTAAGTAATTTAAAAGTGTATTTTAGTTATTTTAAATAATGTAATTACTTTCGATTTATTTTTTTATATTATATTAATTGTATCTATCACGGTATTTCAAAATGTATTAACTGCATCCTTTGGTATCAATTACTGTGATTTCTTAACTGTTTTATTCACCTTAATCTTTACGTTATTATGGTAGCCATGTGCGAGTGGATATATTGAAAAAAAAATGAAATATTAATCGGTATGTTGTGTAATATTTCTATTTTATATGCTATAAATATTTAAATTGGTTTTATTGATTTTTCCATTTCATATTATTTGATTCTATTCTGTTTTCATTTTGAATCTATTTACTTGATTATAATGGTTGTTCGGGCACAGAGAAAATTTTTTTTTTAGCTTTAGCTTTTTTTTCTCACAGAAAACAACCATATTGCTTATATCATTGAATTCTGTGTCCTTGAAAACGTAATTTAAAATATAAGCTTTTCCATTATTTGTCGGCGTCCACTTTCTTCTTTTTTCTTCCATAATAATTCTTATAATAAATTATTTGGCACTTTATTTTATACTTACAGCTTTAATTCACAATATTACGGTTTTTGATGGTGGTAGGTTATGTTTAATTAATGGTTATTTATATATATATATACATATTTATGCAGCTTAGGGTTGCCAGATTTTTTTCTCAGAAAAAAAAACGGAAGATTTTGAAATTTTGATTGACACTAGTTAGTTTTGATTTTATGGCGCTATCGTCCTTTTTCATATCATATCATACTAAACTATGTTCAATGTGCCAGTAATGTTTTCGGAAACGAATTTGTTTAAAAAAGTGGTTATTATTAATTAATCGATTTAATCATTGTTCTCCAATTGCATTTGTATTGCATTATCCTCTTAACATTGTTTAACTAATTTTGCAGTCATATATCCCATTATGAATGAAAAATTAATCGAATTGTAAGAACAAAAATAAATCAAACCATCCTATAATTTAATGATGATCATGAATATTTTAGTAATGGTCATCCACCAAAAATAAATGTTTGCATTTAAGGATAATGGGAAACAATGAATATTCAATACTCACTGCATCGGTCAGATTTTGTTAAGGCTGCTCTTAACTGCTCTGCTCAACAAGTGCAAAATGTTTTGACACATTTACAAATTCATTTTTTAACGGAAAGATATAAAACTGGAAAGCCTGACCAAGGAAGCGATTTGGAATCGAACTATTTTTTCCATTTTTTGATCAATAAATTACCTATTGAATTATAAGAGATTTTGATCACATGACGTGGTATTTTTCTCCCCTTACTGACTGGATTTTCTTCTTTCGTTTGGAAGTTCCGTTCAAAATGCTAACTTTGACAGTATTTCTGAAAGATCTATTACGTTTACAAGAAAACGAAAAAAAAACCCAGCTCGATTCCATAGTTTCTGAATAACAACCCCTGCGAGTTTCATGCATTTCCGAACAAAAATAAATTAAAACTTATGTCATAAAGTTGCCCTTTTGGATTTGAAAACAGCCTAAACAACTGTTTCACACTTTCTGTTTCCGATGAAAGTTACGATGAAAGTTATGTGTGTATTATAATTGTTAAATGGTTATTTTATTTGCATTATATCAACCTATCTTCATACCAAATTTCAATAAAATCTGTCCAATAGTTCTGGAAATAATTAACCAAATCTGAAAATTCTCTTAATTTTGGACACCGGTGTATATTCCAGTGATGATTCAGTGTTAAGCAGTGATGTAGTGGTGAGTATATGGGGGGGGGGGGGCTATACGCCGTATACCTTCTGGATTTTTTGAAGAAGCTCCGTATATCCTCTGATTTTCAAATAAAATTACTGTGTATAATCTCTGAGCATGCGCTCGGTCGATAGGGCGTACCCCCTGGTTTTTTTTCAATTCCTACTATTAGTTCACACTCTCCCTATATTTATTTATTTACTAGCTGACCCGCCCGGCGTTGCCCGGGTCCGTGGTAATATTTATAAAGAAACCTTTAATTTATATGATTTTATATGTAGCTCGATTTTGTCTGAAATACGTACCCACTCACAGTGTGAAAATGGGGAAGAAGCAGTTGCAAATTGTTGAGATGTTATGCAAATTTTATTCATAAATTTTTGTAAAATTGTATGCCATAGTCATGAACAAATTGAAATTTTAAAACACCCTCTACTGATGAAAAAATTAGTTAAGAGGAGAGGAGTGAGTGCTTAGTAATGTACAGGCCAAAAGCTTGAAAACGACCTCTGTCAGAAAACAACATATAAAGGATACTCATCGAAGAAAACGCTACAGTTGTAAAGACAATTATCGTCACCCGCCTTCCAAACTCGAAATTCAACTCTCCCACCTTCTTTAAAATTTTAAAGTGTCATCATTCACGTAAGTTAATTTCAATTGTATTCGTTCTTCGTGTTGATGGCAATTTACATACACTATGACGCAAAAGTTTAGACAATGAAGAAATTCTTACATACTTTGAAAAATATTTATTCAATTTTCAAATCACTGCTTGAAATTAATGTGCTGTACATATAAACAATATTTATAACAAAGAAAAGTGGAATTGTGCATATTGCAATAAATTAAATGGTAACAAAAATAAACTGCTGTCTCAAAAGTTTAGACACAAATTAAATAAAATCGAAATAAACAATTTTTAAAACCTGGTTGCGCATCCATGCTTATGTATTACGTCATATACACGAGATTGCATGGAAGAAACTAAATCTTGCATAGTTTGTGGATCGATATCGTACCATGCATTCTCAATAGATGTCTTAAGTTCCTTTTCAGAAGAGTATTGTCTAGCGTTGCTATAAACTTTGCGACACATGATGCTCCAAAGGTTTTCTATAGGGTTAAGATCTGGGCTACATCCTGGCCAGTCGAGAACTCTTATATTATGGGAATTAAACCAAGATTTTCAATGTTTTGCAGTGTGAATTGAAGCATTGTCTTGCTGAAATTCCCACTGAGGACCCCCTAGAAGCTCAGCAAATGGCAGTAGGTTTTCTTCTAATGTCTGTGTATAATGCTGTGAAGTTTGACAACCACTGGTGAAGGTCAGAGATACTTGTCCATTATAGCAAAAGGCTGCCCAAACCATCACCGAGCCCCCTCCTTGTCTGCGACTAAAAAAACGTCGAGGTTGCTTCCGCAAGTCATGCCAATACGATAAACAACCATCTGGACCATCCAGATTCCACTTTTTTTCATCGCTAAATATGACTGACTGCCATTTCTCTCCATATGACATATGCTTTCGAGCCCACATAAGTCTTTGTAACTTATGATGTGGTTTCAGAGCTGGTTTCTTCTGCATTTTGCTATAAACGATTGTTCCTTTTTTCAAAATTCGTCTACGAATCGTATCCTTTGATACAGAGAGTCCCGATGAGCTTTGAACTCCACGTACGCTCATTTGTTGAGTACTCGCTAGTCTTTGTATCAGGCGATCCTCTCGTACATTTGTCACACGTGGCCTCTCAGACCGACATTTTGCTTTATATTCGGAACCACTCGATAAAACTCGATAAATAGATTTTTTTGACCTATTAATAATAGCAGAAATTTCAGAAACGCTCTTCCCTTCACCTTTCAACTGCCAAATCCTTGAAACCTCATTCACTTGAATTTCTTTAGCTCTCGGCATGTCGACTATGAAGCGCAATCGTTTGCAGAACTTAAGTACTCCAAATTTGTGACATCATCGATTCTAAATTTGCATATGCCAGCGAATATTCAAAGAAATTTAGAATAGTGTCTAAACTTTTGCGACAAGCACATTTGAATTTTTATGAAAAAAAATTAGTATTATAGCAAATAAAACGACTGTCTTTTGTACATAGCATTTTAAATCAGTTTTTGAATATATTTACAGGTTTTTGTAATTCTGACGTCATAATTCTACATTTTAAAAGCTGAATGACGTCATTGTCTAAACTTTTGCGTCATAGTGCATGCATAGTCGCCCACGCATGGAACGTGTTTCTTGAACTTTTTATGAAGTAAATAATTTCCGTTCTGGAGCGATTAAGAGTCCATTCACATGCGATTCTTATAAAACTCCTAATATATCACAAAATGCACACCATATTAAGTATTTCATGAACTCAAGGATTTTTCACTCAGTTCTTATTCTTTTTTTAATATTTTCTCATCCTAATGAAAACATATGTTAAACTTTATTGAATGTTTTCGCATTGAAAAGTGCAGTGTAAAGTTTAGGCATAATTCAATAAAGCGAAAATTTTGAGTGTTGTTATTTATAATCTATCTTCCTGTTAAAATTGTTGACTACATTCTTAGACACCCATGAACGGTGAACACATAACATGCGAAAATTGTCACAAATTTTGTCAATAGATAGTTGAAAAAAAATTATGAAATGATTATTAGAAAAAAAAAAAGGATTTAATCCAACGATCTTGGAAGAATAATCATGAATTTTGTGAAACAATCGAAGAAAAAAATTGCAAATTTCATCAAAAGATCCGCAGAAGCACATGTTGAATTTTGCCAATCTGTCACTCAGGAATATCGGGAACTTCGACAAATAGTCGCAGAAAAAAAAATCAAAATTCATCACAGATAATTGAAAAAAAATGCAAATTTCGCCAAACAATCTTGGGAAAAAATCATGCATTTTGTGAAACGATCGCTGCAAAAAGCCCTCGAATTTCAGTAACAATCGAAAAAAAAATATTGCAAATTTCATCAAAAAATCGCGGAAATGTATAGCAAATTTTGACAAAAGAGTGCCGAAGCGCACACTGAATTTTGCCAATCTGTCTCTGAGAAATATCGGGAACTTTTGCAAATAGTCACCAAAAAGAAATAAATAAAATAAACAAATTTCCATCATAGATCGTTGAAAAAAAAAAACGTGAATTTCGTCAAACGATTGTTGAAAAAAACCCCCCGAATTTCAGTAAACAATCGAAAAAAAAATTGTAAATTTCATCAAAAGATCGCGGAAATGCATGGCAAATTTCGTCAAAAAAGTGCAGAAGCATATGCCAATTTTGCCAATCTGTCGCTGAGAAATATCGGGAACTTCGACAAATGGCCGCGGAAAAGAAAAACACAAATTTTGTCACTGATCGTTGAAAAAAAAAAATGCAAATTTCATGAAACGATTTGGGGGGGGGGGGGGGGGGGGATCGTGCATTTTGTGAAACGATCGCTGAAAAAAAAAACGTGAATTTCAGTAAACGAAGAAAAATATTGCAAATTTCATCAAAAGATCGCAAAAATGCATAGCAAAGTTTGTCTAAAGAGAGCAGATTACAAATTTTGCCAATATGTCGCTGAGAAATATCGGAAACTTCGACAATGGCCACGGAAAAGAAAAACAAATTTTGTCACTGATCGTTGAAAAAAAAAAAAAAATGCAAATTCCATGAAACGATTTGAGGCGGGGCGGGGGGGGGGGGGGGGGGAGAGAGAATTGTGCATTTTGTGAAACGATCGCAGAAAAAAAACGTGAATTGCAGTAAACAAAGAAAATATTGCAAATTTCATCAAAAGATCACAGAAACGCATAGCAAAGTTTGTCTAAAGAGAGCACATTTACGAATTTTGTCAAGTGGCCGCGGAAAAGAAAAACACAAATTTTGTCACTGATCGTTAAAAAAACCCCACAAATTTCATGAAACGATTTGGGGGGGGGGGGGGGATCGTGCTTTTCGTGAAACGATCACTGAAAAAAAAAGCGTGAATTTTCAGTAAACGAAGAAAAATATTACAAATTTCATCAAAAGATCGCAAAAACGCATAGCAAAGTTTGTCTAAAGAGTGCAGATTACAAATTTTGCCAATATGTTGCTGAGAAATATCGGAAACTTCGACAAATGGCCACGGAAAAGAAAAACAAATTTTGTCACTGATCGTTTAAAAAAATCGTGAAAAAAAAAAAAACGCGAATTTCGTCAAACGATTGCTGAAAAAACCCCGCGAATTTCAGTAAACAATCGAAGAAAAATATGCAAATTTCATCAAAAGATCGCGAAATGCATGGCAAATTTCGTCAAAAAAGTGCAGAAGCATATGCCAATTCTGCCAATCTGTCACTGAAAATATCAGGAACTTCGACAAATGGCCGCGGAAAAGAAAAACGCAAATTTTGTCACTGATCGTTGAAAAAAAAAATGCAAATTTCATGAAACGATTTGGGGGGGGGGGGGGGGGGGGGGGGATCGTGCTTTTCGTGAAACGATCACTGAAAAAAAAAGCGTGAATTTCAGTAAACGAAGAAAAATATTGCAAATTTCATCAAAAGATCACAGAAACGCATAGCAAAGTTTGTCTAAAGAGTGCACATTACGAATTTTGTCAAATGGCTGCGGAAAAGAAAAACACATATTTTGTCACTGATCGTTAAAAAACCCCCCACAAATTTCATGAAACGATTTTGGGGGGGGGGGGGGGGATCGTGCATTTTGTGAAACGATCACTGAAAAAAAAAGCGTGAATTTCAGTAAACGAAGAAAAATATTGCAAATTTCATCAAAAGATCGCAGAAACGCATAGCAAAGTTTGTTTGAAGAGTGCAGATTACAAATTTTGCCAATATGTCGCTGAGAAATATAGGAAAGTTCGACAAATGGCCACGGAAAAGAAAAACAAATTTTGTCACTGATCGTTTAAAAAAAATCGGGGAAAAAAAACTGCAAATTTCGTGAAACGATTTGGGGGGGGGGGGGGGAGATCGTGCATTTTGTGAAACGATTGCTGAAAAAAACGTGAATTTCAGTAAACGAAGAAAGATATTGTACATTTCATCAAAAGATCGCAGAAACGCATAGCAAAGTTTGTCTAATCTTTGGCTAATGGTCGCAATAAAAAAATAACGCGAATTTCATGAAAAATCTTGTAAAAACAATGACTATAAAAATAAAACACAAAATTCGATAAACAGTCGAGGAAATAAATTGCAAATTTCATCAAAAGATCGCGGAAATGTATAGCAAATTTTGACAAAAGAGTGCAGAAGCACACGCTGAAGCTGTCGCTGAGAAATGTCGGGAACTTTGACAAATGGCGACAGAACAAAAAAAAATCATAATTTCTCTTCACTGAATTACACCTAAACTTTAAACTGCTATGCCTGGCACCACAGTTTCAGAAAATTCTCCAAGTGTCTGTGACAGATACTTCAGTGGCAGAAAATAATCTGCTGGTAAAATATTTTACAATTGAAGCATTAATTAATCAAACCACCACTTACCTGCAATGTCTTTAAGCATTTTATTAATTATTATAGATAATAATCTTAGTTTTGTATGAAGTAATAAAGAGCTAAACATAATTGTAAAATGAAATAATAAAAAGTTTGATGGAAAAATAATCTGCAAAAGAGATAAGAAAATCTGTGACGCCTGTCTCCCATCTTGAATTTTCTGCTACTAGACCTGGCACTATGAAAACATTCAGTAAAGTGCAAGATATGTTTTCATTACGATTTCTTATCAGTGGGAAAGTGGAGAGAAAAGATTAACAAAAGGAAAAGAACTGAAAATGGAAAATTCTGAGTGCGTAAAATAGTTAAGATGTGCATTTTGTGACATGGAGTTTCATAAGAATCGCACATGAATGAACTCTTAATCGCCCAAGAACGGAAATTATTTACTGAAGGTTTTAAAAAAACATTCGTTTCTTGGGGCGATTAGACAAATTTGGAGTTTCAGAATAATCGTCCAAGAATGGACGTGCAGTCAGGTATAAAATGTACGTTGTCATCGCCCAATAATGTCATCAATAATAAATGAAAACATTGAATATTTGTATATGAAGCAAACTGAGTTCAATAACAATTTTAAAAATGCAGAATCAAAATTAAAACTTATATTTTTGTTTATTTAAATGAAAAAAAAGTTTAAATTCTACATATAACATTTCGAGTTATACCGATTAATAAGTTTTATCATGTTATGGTTAAGCATCACAAAAAATTTCAAAATAGTAACTCAATAAATAAAAATTATTTTAAAATAGGTATGTCCCGAACCTCCTTAAATGAAACAAAGTTCAATAACAAATCTTAAAATCAAAACATACATCTTATACTTTTGCTAAGAAATGAAAAGAAAACACTCAGTGAAGCGTTGATTCAGCAAATATGTGAAAAGTTTAGTTTTCAGGTGAAAAAGTTTGTAAAAAGCCTACTTTTATGACAATTTTGTGAAGGGTCCTTTTTTTAAGGTGAAAAGTTTTGTGAAGGGTACTTTTTTTAAGGTGAAAAGTTTTGTGAAGGGTCCTGCTTTGATTTGAAAAAATTTGTGCAGGGTCTAGTTTTGACATGAAAAATGTTGTGAGGGGTCCTGTTTTGAAATGAAAAATGTTGTGAGGGGTCCTGTTTTGAAATGAAAAATTTTGTGAGGGGTCCTTTAAAGAACCCAATTTTTCCTAAACAGATCCCTGTGCTTGTTACATATCATGACTTTGATAAGAAATGAAAACACTCAGTAAAGTGTAAAAAATATGTTTTCATTGATATTTGTTATGAAACTCATAATATATGGGGAAGTGGAAAAAAAAGATAGAAGAAAAACCCAAATAACTTCATTCATTTCCCCCGAAAAGAAATATTTGTTTTATTCCTATTCTTGGGCGATGACAATATACATCTCTTAATCACCCGAGAACGGAAATTATTTACTGAATGTTTCCATTTCATAGAAAGTACAGTTTTCATCTTACACTTTACTATAAAATGTACAGTTCTATTTTTACTAAGAAATGAAAACATTCAGTGAAGCGTTGATTCAGCAAATTTGAAAAAAAAATAATCAGCAAATTTGAAAAAAAAAATTACTTTAAGATCCCAGAAAGTTCAAGAAACATTTTACTATTTCATTCTTGGGCGACTACGCGTATGTAAATAGATATTAATACGAAGAACGAATACAATTTAAAGTAACTTACGTGAATTGTATTATATCACTTCTTATAAACATTATAAAATAATGTCAATAAGATTAAATCTTATAATAACAAAATAAATAAAGCATGAAAAATAAACAGTGCAATTTCCCGCTACAGTTAGGCTAGGAATAACAAAATAAATAAAGCATGAAAAATAAACAGTGCAATTTCCCGCTACAGTTAGGCTAGGAAATGCAGCCGCTGTATCTCATATTTACCACTTGCTCTCATTGGCTGGTTTCTTCTTTGCCGCGGATTGGCTTAGAGCTGCAAATAGCCTGAAACCCATAACGTTTTATTGCAGCGGATTGGCTTAGAGCTGTAAATAGCCTCTAACACATAACGTTTTAATTACGTTTTAATTTTTTTTAAAATATCTAAATTGAAATTTTAAAATCCGGCACGAAGTACACTTTCCGGTAACAGCATCTACACATGACAAAAATTTCAGAGGTCTAGGTGTTATAATTTCGGAGCTTTCCGCGGTCAGGCAGGCAGACAGACATCTCTTATTTTATATATATAGATATATCTTGTTCAAATTTTCAATCGTTAATAAAATACTTATTATTCATCCTATCAAGTTGAAATAAATTTTTTTAAACTTGTACTGCATGACAATTGATGTTAATACAGTTTTTTCAAATATTAATACATTAATTAAATTTTAATTATTTAAACTTGTACTGGATGACAATTGATGTTAATACAGTTTTTTTAAATATTAATACATTAATTAAATTTTAATTAATTAATTTTAGTTTTACATGGGAGACAAAATGGCGGCCATTGGTTATTGAAGCATTTAATGCATCTTCATATCTATAAGGGGGGTTACCATAGGGAGGACCCTGTTCTGTCGCCAAATACCGCCAAGTTTGTCGACAACTTGGTGCTATATTGCCAAATTTGGCGACCAAAATTTGTCGCCAAAAGTGATGCCAGCTTGGCCGATATCTCTAATATTTCGCCAAATTCCCATGGAATTCCATTGTAAACCTACTTGCTTATAGAATATCAACAAATTGAGATATTTTAATGCAACAAAAATTAATATTAGCTTAAGGGATTATATTAAAATTTTCTTTGATGACCTAAGTAGGAATTGACTTTAAAAACAAAATTTATACATTACTTGTTTATGACTACAACACCGGTGTTAAGGAGTCTCAGGACTCTTCAAATCGGAAAAAAATGAAAAAAAAGAGACCCTTTTCAACTTTTAATATCTTAAAATCTATATGATCTTAAAACACAATTTTTATTGAGATGAAAGGTATAAGTACGTTCTTTCATTTTATGTCCTTAAAAAATTGAAAGGTGCAGAATTAGCATTTACAGGGGGTTCCAAACTGACAGATATTTGACGAGCAGAAAATTGTTATAATAGCTTACGCGCACGATTTCAAAATAAATATCGCAACTGGAATTAATATTTTGGTGCCTGCTTATACATCAGATTGTAATAATTACCCTGAACTTAAATAAATTTGTATTTAAAGCAATTTTCTATTTTTAAATCAAGTTGTATTTAACTAATACAAAATTTTGAAAATTTCAACAACAAAATCACCTAAGAAATATATTTCTTTGAACAATAAAAAAAAAAAAATTAGATTCAGTTTATACAGATTAACATGAAACATATATTTTGAAAAGTTTATGAAAAAATATTTAGAAGTTTTTGAGATATCGTGCGCGTTATGCCCAAAAACGTCTTTTGGAGAAAAATGACTTCAAAGTTCCAGAAACGCCGCTTTACCTGTTGATCGGGTATAATTCTGAAAGCGATAACTTTTGTTCTAATGAGAATTTCAAGGAAACAATTATACAGTGAACTCTCGTTAAGACGGATGGTCAAGGGCAAGCGTTTTTTGTCCGTATTAACGAGAGTCCATTATAACAGGAGTTCATAAATCTGACGTTTTACATTACAGTAAAAAATACTTATTATGCACACAACCATTGCCATATGACTAAAAATAGGTTTTCTCAAATAATTTTATGCTACTTTACTAACAATACTAAAACAACAACAACAAAAAAGAATAATCTTCATTTGTTTTTTCTTAGTAAGTGACATTTTTTTCGATATCATTCTCAAGTTTAGCCAAATGTTCAAAAGTGCTCTCAGAAACATTTTCAGTTGATTGATAAAATTTCCTAATTGTCACCGTCATACGATTTCTTCTTCCTTTTCACCATCGCTGGATCTTGGAATTTCTTTTACTTCATCGATTTTTTCCTGATTGGTCAATTTTTGAACGATTATGACATCATTATCAAAACTTGCAAAACAGTCAGCACCTATTTCTGTCGGAATATCACATCCAAAATTTATTTGTCCGTCTTAACGAATGAACTCTTAAACTGTACGTTTTAAACGATGTCTGTAACATGCACTGCCTATAGACCTTAACCGGGGATTTTGTTTTTTTTTTACTTAATAACGAGAAATCAATCTTAAACGGGGCCGTCTTAACGGAAGTTCACTGTATTAAAATGTTCGGAAAAGATAGCAGTTTAACATCTCAAAAAATTAAAATTTCGAACATTTGGAAGCTTAGACCCCTTGGCTTGTTATCAGTCAAGACGCAAATTCCCCTCTTTAACCCCTTAATTCTCGCTCCCGTCATATTCACGGGCTGTGTCTTTTTTTCAGATTATTCAGATTTCTTTGATTCCCACCAGTTTTACAGAATAGTGTAATTGACTTTATTATGGTATCATTTTACCTGTCATTAAACAAGGTGAGCATTTCTTTTTCAAACAAGTGGTGCCAATAAGCAATTTCAATTTTTAAACCCTAATTTAATGCGACCGTTAAGGGGTTAATGCTAAACCTATGGGCTTGAAATGCATCCATAATTTTTAATTTCACCTCGAAAAATTAAAATATGTACCTTCTGTTTTCTGCATGCTCTTCTCGAAGGTGCTTCTTTATTTTTTATTTTCCAAAATGTTTCTAAAATATATATTTTACTTTATATTTTAAGTGTTGAAATCTAAATGATGCAGGTGAGTTGTAAGTAAGATTTTAACACTATACGCCGATGTCAATTGTTTCTAGGTAAAAATCTGAAATTTTCGAGTCGATATCTCGAGTAATTTTCTTGAATTTTGCGTGATTAGTAAAAAAATTGGTGTTATTTTCTTTATTTTCTCATAGTAAGGGGTCGACCGAAACGGATTTTTTAAAATATCGGTTTTAAATAAAACCACATTTTATTCCTATCCAGTCGCGGTTGTTCACACCTGTTTTAGGTAGACTTCGTATGAAATACTACCTATTGCAATCTCTCCTATGTTGGAATTTCTGTAAATTTTTTGCAGATCTATACCAATCATGACCCCTAGAACACAAAACCACCCTCAGCAAAAAACTTTATCTATCTATCTACCTATCTATCTATCTATCTATCTATCTATCTATCTATCTATCTATCTATATCTATCTATCTATCTATCTATATATATATATATATATGTATATAAGTGATATATCTATATATATGTATCACTTTTTTATGGACACGATAACTTCCGTAATTCTGCACAAATCTCTTCCAAACTGATACATAAAATCAAGGGGTAGAAAGTCGCGGTCCAAGAGGTTTGAAATAGGAAGGGGTTTTTTGAAAACCGAAGGAACCCTATAACTTCTTAATTTTTAGGGTTCCGTACTTAGAAAGTAAAAACGGAACCACTGTAAGATCACTCTTGTGTCTGTCTGTCACAGCCCTTTTACTCGTAAACTATGAAACGTGGAAAGTTCAAATTGGGGGAAGTAATAAAGACTATTGACCCACATATTTACAGATTAATAAATATTCATAAATATATTTAGGAAAAATGTACAGGGGCTAATTAAGTTACTTGAAAAAAAAATCTTTTCTTTGTATATCGTGTGGGGTATCGTGTGAAAGCTTTCGTAACGCTGAAATCAAAAATATATTTCATTTAATTTTAGGTATTATATTTTCAAAGTTATGGTGGAAAATGTAGAGCAAAATATGCCCCCCCCCCCCCCATCTAATTCCGAATCTATTGAAACTAAAATTATGAAAAAAGTAGAGGTTGTAGACATTAATTTAAACCTTGCAGGAAAATTATAGTGATTACCTTAGGTCACATAGTTTTTGAGAAAATCGCATTTTTCCGTTATACTCAAATTTCGATTTACGGGCTTCAGCAAAATTGTTGAGCAGAGCTGGAGGTACCTATCGTAGCAGAAGTATAAAAGCATTGTTGATCATGAATTTCGGAAAAAATCGTAAGTAATTAGCAGAGATATCAACCCTTAAAAACACGGACGGTTTGGACATACATAATGACAGGGCAATGGCGGATCTAAGGGAGGGGCGATCGCCCCCCCCCCCCCATCTTGAGCTAATAAAGGGTTTGCAAAACGACATTATGCTTCCTCACGGAAATGACTTGGGGCAAAGCTCGAGCAAGGCGCGACCCGGGTCGGCTCGCGCCAGTTTAAATCCACGGGACTCGGCCTGGGTCAGGTCTTCTCTCTTTTAGAGCCGAGCCGTGACCTGATCTTAAACTTTTTTGCAGATTCGGGCCGGGCCAGGCTTCATTTTCTTCTCCAGGTTGAGCCTGGCCTGGATTTAGTTTTTTCTAGAGGTCTGCACTGGCCAAAATTTCCTGGTCGGGGCTCGGCCCGGCATAAAAGCTAAACGTTTGGTCCGTGTAAGCCCGTATGATAAGCATTATTGGCCCGACCGCGAACCGTGGACCCCTCTAAATTCCCCCCCCCCCCCAAGTTGGTCTGGCATCTTACTTATTTGTTGTTCGTAAAAATGATGTTGTACATTTGTTTAGCGAAATCTTTAGAAATTTAATTTGATTTGATAAGTTACAGAGATGCATTTTTTAAAATCTACTTTTTTTCTTCGTAGAGCTTTAAAATTATCATTTTCCTTTATCATCCGTTTCTTTCATTCTAAACTGATTTTCTTACTGGATTTTCATTTTAATGTAATTGTCTAAGTCATATTTTTACTTAGTGTTTACGTACATAATTGCCTAAATAGTCATTACCGTATTTTATGGAAGAAACGCTGCGGCGTTTACGAATTTAAAAGTTAATTTTTTTCCAAGTGCGGCGTTTACGCCATGTGCGGCTTTTACGATTTTTTTAAATACCAACTGAGTTTCCTTGATTTAAAAATTTATAAAAATATTTAAATTAGGATTTAAATATTTTAAATAAAACTTCAGACATCTTAAGATATTAAAAACGAGGCATCTTACATTGTTCAGAAAACTTTGATTAAAGTCAGGTCAATGTGACGCTGTCGACAAAAGTAGCGTTCCGATGGATGCGGCGTTTACAACGGGTGCGGCGATTACGATATGTTTAAGCTTATTCAGGCCAATTTGAGGAGTGCGGCGCTTCTTCCATAAAATACGGTAATATTGCTTTTTTCCTGTATTCATCAATTTCGAATATAATCTGAAAATAAAATATGAGCATAAATAAGTGTGCTTTATGAATAATTTTAATTGCAAAATGCAGGCAGTGCTGGGGTCGATTTTTTAGCTTTTATACCGGGCCGGGCCAATATTTTTTTTTGTGTGTGTGGATTGGACCTGGACTTGGTCCTGGAAACTTCAGCCCGGATAATAATCTAATTTATATATCGAAGCCAGTTTTTTTTTTTTTTTTTTTTTTTTAATTCTTTTTTCAGCTATCATTCCATAGCTACTGAATATACCGGTTGTCCTAAAATGGACGGACTGAATTTAAAATTCAATAAATTGCAAATGGTGACAAATATTTAAAAAAGAATTTGCAGGAGGGATATGCACGATGTCAGGAACTTGGATGATTCTGTTCCGGATTTTCCGAAAATTTAACCCTCTCGCGGCGCATCCCGCGATTTCCACGGCCAACGTAACAGTAGCATAATTTGCGCAATCCGCAATTTCTGCAGCATATCTTTTTTTTTTTTTTTTTTTTGGTCTAATTCTATTAAAAAACACTCCTTCACAAAGATGTTGGATATATTTTAACTCTAAAATATATGCAGATTTGAAATGTGTAATAAAATAAATGCGCAATTTTTAAACATATTTTGATTAACGCAGCGAAAGGGTTAAGGATCACGGGAAAAAAGGCGAATTTGGTCAAGGGGCCGCGGAAAAAACGCAAAATTCTTCAAATGATCGCGGAAAACACGAATTTCGTCAAAGGATCGCGGAGAAAACTCTATTTTTGTCAAATAGCCGCGAAAAAACGCGAATTTCGTCCAAAGATCGCGAAAAGAATGCAGATTTTATCAAAGATTCACGAATTTCGTTAAAAGATCGTGGAGAAAACGTGAATTTCTTCAAAGAATCGCGAGAAAAGATCGAATTTAGTCAAAAATTCGCTTTAAAAACGCGAATTTCGTCAAAGGATCGCTGAATAAACGCGAATTTTGTCGAAGTGTCGAAGAAAAAAAAACGCGAATTTTATCAAACGGCTACAACATTACACTAATTTTGTCAAAGGGTGCGGAAGAAGCGCAAATTTCGTCAACGGGTCGAAGAAGTGAGAATTTTATCAAAGAGTCGTGGAAAAATATGTTTAAAAACACGAATTTCGTCAAAGGATCGTGGAGAAAACGCGAATTCCTTCAAAGGATTTCAGAAAAAAATCGAATTTAGTCAAATAATCACTTTAAAAACGCGAATTTTGTCAACGGGTCACTGAAAAAACGCGAATTTTGTCGCGGGGTCGCGGGAAAAAAAGCGAATTTTATCAAAGGGCTGCAAAATTGCACTAATTTTGCCAAAGGGTTGCGGAAGGAACGCAAATTTCGTCAGAGGGTCAAAGAAGTGCGAATTTCATCAAAGACTCGTGAAAAAATACAGTGTTCTCTTTAGAAAACAACACACATACATGCATCTACGTTTATTATTATAGGTATAGTTTTTAACCTGAAATAATATACTGAATTAACTTTTGAAAAAAAAAAACAGGTTAACGCCCAGCTTGCAGGAATCTACACTCAGCCTGAAATCGATCGGAATCGAAAACAGCTAACCCAACCTGCAACAAAAATAATTAGTGCCACGAGAGAATCTCCCCATCTGCGGTAACGTTTCAGAAAATTTGCTTTGAATTTAAGAATTTTTTTCCACCCGAATTACCCCTGATCAGGAGTTTTTTTTAACTGCGATTCTTGATTTTAATTTAAAATAGCAACGATAGATGGCGCTGGAAGCAATAGGTGCTAAATCGGCTCCCGGAGGAGGTAGGCCAGAAATCGGGCCCCGATTTAACGACCATTGTTTGCAGCGACATCTATCGCTGCTATTGTAAAGTAAAATCAAGAATCCCAGTAAAAAATCTAGTGACATCTTACATAACCCTCCTGCAAGATTTTTTAAAATTGCTTTCACAATTTGCAAGTTGCTGAACTTTAAAAACAGTCAGTCCATTTTAGGACAACCGGTATGTTTTTTAATACATTTCAAAGCATTCTTTACTGAATTACAACTGATCTTAGATATGAAGAGACAAGCAGTCTTATACCAAATTAGTATTTTTTACATAATCCTGAAGATGGATTTAGTATTCCTAAATAATTATTTGGGCGCGCCCGTTATGGAGCTTTTACTGTACATAGTTTTTATCTTCAAAAATATTTAGACTTTCTTTTCAAAAATTGAGTCAACCCGAACCCTTTTCACAAGAGTGAAAACCCAATCCGAAACTGACCCAAACCCGAAATAATGTATGTCAATCTGCCCCAAACACAACGCACTAGACGCAGCTAAAAAGTCGAAGTCAACCTGACCCGCAGTAGAAAAGTAGAAGTCAACCTGACCCGCAGTAGAAAAGTAGAAGTCAACCGGGCCCAAACCCGACCAACAATAGCAAACAGTGCCGAGGCGTGACATTTTGTGATGGTCATCGCTAGTTCACAACCTTGCAGTGCCCCTCTCCTCTCCTCTCCCTATAATAGAATGGTCAAATTTTAAAACGGAACTTTTTAAAAGTTGTCATAATTTTAAAGTTTATAAACGTTTAATGTTTAAATTTTTTAGTCTCGCTAATTTCATGGCTTTCTTTATAATGTTATAAGTGTTTTAAGTCAGGGGCGAAACTAGCCTTTTTTGCATTCGGGGCAAACATGGATTTTGGCGGCCCCCTCCTCCTCTTCAAAGTAAATTTACAAAGAGAATTTTATTAAGTTTCTAATAGCCGATTATTTTAAAATTTAAAAGATGTAATACTGATCTCTGTAATCAGCTTTGTCAAAATTGATTCACTAAAACCTTGAAAACGGAATCGAAAAAAATTCTGCTTTATACAGGATCTTTATACCATATCATCCGTAGATTATTCTATGCTTTGGTATTCTCCAGACAGGACGATTTTAACAATACTGTGCTAAACAAATACGTGAGAGAAAAATCGACAAACTAAATCTTCATTTGGTGCCCACTTCGCCTTCCGTTCTCAGGTGCTCGGGGCACATGCCCCCTCTGCCCCCCCCCCTTTAGTTCCGGCCCTGTTTTAAATCAATAACTGTGGAAAGCTGAGTGAGGAACTACAATCTGCAAATTTGAGAACGCCCTTGAATTTAGAGGACATTTGGTCATCCTAGTCTATTAATAATTTCCGCTTGTTCTGTTTATTAAAAGATTTTTTTTAATTAATTTTCTTAAGAAAACAAAAGTTAAGCATATTTCATTTTATTTCTTTAATATTTACATGGATGTTGAAATGGTTAACTTCTTGTAGAATACCGTCATTAACCAATTCATTTACAGTAGAAGTAAGATAATTTTGAACGTCATTCGAGATGCCTTCAAAATCTGTAGCCGTATCAAAATGTCCCTTTTGTACTGGATCCCATCTACTTAAAAAATGCGCAATGTTTTATGCAATTACTAATAACCATTATTAAATAATGTTTCTCTCTCATCCTCAACACCTCCATGAATCCACCTCTTCACGAAATAGTAGTAAATTGCTAATAAACATGCCACTTCAATCAATTAAGCATCTGAAAACTTTCGTATGTTTTTAATGATTTGATTGTATGTATGTTTTAGATCCATCAGATCTGTTCTCATATTTAAAATTCAGTTTATATCCAAACATTATTTCTAAACTTAGACACGAAAATCACCAGTAATCAATTACTTTAAGTAAAATATGACAACCGCATAGTTTGTTATGACTCTTGTAACTGGACCTTGTAAAATATCTAACAGAAAACTTTTTTTTTTTTTTTTTTTTTTTTTTTTTTAGCTTCGACAATTGCTGTCAGCAAATTTTTAAGGGATGTGCAAGACCACCCATTCTTCACAATGAAAGACATATTCTCAAATCTAGAGGATAGAAACAGCTTGCTTTTATTTGAGAAATAACATAGCTGTAATAATAATTCATATATATCAGTAATAATAATTCATTTATATCATAATGACGTTTAAAAATATATATGAACCTAAATAGTAACCGATAGTTAAATAATTTACTTCTTCAAAAAAATAAAATGTTGTTATTTTAATTTAAAAATGTCGTTGAACCAATGAAATAGGTTACACATTTTTCTAATGAAACAAAATATTGTCAAAAATATTTGCATTAAAGTATTAGCTTGATGTTTTTTAAATATTAAGGTACTTGTCAAAATTGCAATAGATAAAGTACTTTAACTCTTCTTAATGCATAATTTTATTTTGAATTATATAACTTTAGGAATAAATCATGTGCAAAAAAATATTTATTTCATGGTTTAAAAATAGTTATGACATTTTTAAATAACTAAATTCCACAAAAACGAAGACAATCTTCGTATATTTCTATAACTATTTTTCATCATTTGTGCGTTACAAAAAATTAAATAAATATGCGTCTTTGTTTCAAACTACTCTTTTTTAATTTATTCTTTTTATTTTATTTATTTTTTATTTATTTATTTTTTTTTTTTTATGAGTCGGAAATATTCTGTTATCAGAAATATGTAACCTAAGATTTATAATATCCTAACAGTACAGGTATGTAAAAAAATATTTTAAAGCAATGATTTTTTTTTTCCAATTAATAAAAATCTTTTAAGTGTAATGAAATAACAGAAATAATTTAAATTAGTCAAATAATTTTAAGATGAGCAAGGCATTAGTTAAAGATTCAATAGAATGGAGTATTTAACTGTTTAGTAAAATCGAATCTGTTATAATAATGCTATGCCCATTGGAAAAATATTCAAAATGGAAAAAGCATTACAAAAAGAAAAGTTCCTTTGCAAGTGGATTCGCTCAAATTAGCGATGACCATTACCGATATGGCTTGGAAAAGTGTGTCGTTTGATTGGCTGCGGGGTGCTGAGTAGGTGCGTGCTGTAGGAAGGAAGCATGCTGTAAGAGATTCGCAAATCTGGGCGCATGTGTTTAGCCGTAGATGAGAGATACTATTTCCCCTTTATGTTTTAGCCGTCTCATTTTAAAACTAATAGATGGCAGCACTAAAATACACTATTATCGCTTCATGTTACACAGAAAACCTTAAAAAAAAAAAAAAAAAAAAAAGAAAGAAAGAAAAAAAACCATTTTAAAATGTGCTTGCAAATTTAAATGTTTTATGTTTCCTTTATTTTCCTATGGTCATCGCCGAATCTACCGATGACCGGACGCTTCGCCACTGATAGCAAAGTAGAAGTCAACCAGGTCCAAACCTAACCCGCAGCAAAAAAGCAGAAGTTAAATAGGCCTGCAGCAAAAAGTAGAAGTTAACCCGACCCACAGCAAAAAGTAGAAGTCAACCGGACCAGCAGCAAAAATAGAAGTCAACCGGGCCCAAACCCGACGTGCAACAAAAAAAGAAGTAAACCGGACCCAAAGCCGACCCGCAGCAAAAAGTAGAAGTAACACGACACGCAGTGACAAAATTATCCCCGACCCGCGCATCAGATGGGAGTTTCTAAATTTTTAAAATCTACCCCCCCCCCCCCCCCCCCTTGAGGACTCTCCAGATCCGCCCTTGTGACAGGAACGGCGTACTCTATGCTCCATCGGCTTTTAAAGCCTAGATAACAAATTTTAAGGATATATTTATATAATGCAATGCCCAGTAGCAGTATAAAAGCAATAAACGTCAAATTGTTAAAAACAGACTAATTTAATGAGAATGAATCACATAAATACTATGGGATTTGCGACTATACCTAAGGAAGACCTAAGCTGTCAATGGTGATTATACTAGAGAGGAGAGTAAGTCCGCGACAATAAATAGTTCTGTACTGAATATGAAAGAAATGGCATATTAAATTTCTTTTTTTCTTCATTTTCACAGGAAAAATGATTGACTCATTAATCGAAATCGATTGAGCTTAGCATATATTCATTTTTATCATAAATATCTAATAATAATCAAGGAAATGTATTTATTCGCAAGGAAGGTTTTTGACGAGTACTTGGCGCGGTGCTCGCAAATAACTAGCAACCTTAGACCCCCAACAGAGCTAGCTGTGCGGGGTGATGGTCAATAGATATTGCCTCTTCTTATTATCAGAGAATGTAGATTTTTGATGTCCAATCAAAAGTTTCTTTTTTTAAGCTATTGCATATAGAGAAAAATTTTCGGTGGATTCGAATTTTTCGGAAAATTTCACCCCAAGTACATATCCAACATATGGATGAAACATTTAAAATAACAAAGAAAATTTTCTTTTTCAAATTAAAACGAATAAAAGAAGCTTATTGTAAGGCTGTTCTCAAAAAAATTATCTTTCCCCGCTCAAGAACCGGAAACTTTATATTTTAAGGCTCTTTTTTAAATGTAAAAACAGGATACTTGCAGGCATGATATTTGAAGGGATTTGAAATCGAACAGTTTTTCTTAGTTTCCGGTAAATTAATTACAAGCAATTGTTGTCTAAGAATGGATTTTTATTTATTTATCTAATTTACTGAACAATCGCGTTGGATAGAATATTTTGGTGGATTAGACAATTTCACCTCAAATAAATATGAAGCATATGGAAAGAGTATGTAAAATAACAAGAATTTTCCTTTTGCGTGAATTAAAACGAACCTCTTTTTTAATGCGGCTTTTCTTAAGTACATTCACGATATAATTTCCATCCCTCCGCATACAGAAGTTTAAACTATTCTTATTTTACTTAGAAAGAATTGATCAGAAGTTAAATTAATTTGTCTTTTAAACAATGATATAAATTCAATATTTTAACAGTATTTTAGACACAAAAACAAGAAAAAATTCACCAGTTATTCATAATGCATACTATATTTTTATACATAAATGTAAGTTAATTTGATTCGATAAGTTAAATTATAATTTAATTTGACATAAATCAATTAACTGGAAACGAAATTGCAAAATATCTAAATATATTGGATTAGTTTAAAACAATTTCTTCAATGCTACTAAAAATGTGCATTTGTTTGTAAACATTGTGAGAAAAAAAATTGTGAGTAAAGTGTTGTACGAACATTGTGAGAGGGTGTGTATGTGTGTTTCCTTCTATTTTAATAGATAAGTTTGAAAAAAGTGATATTATAATAATTTTTAGGATGAAATTTATATTGAATATGAAATTGGAACAAAATTTGTAAGGATATAATTAGATTATTTTCAAATTTTTCTTTTGTTTTAAACATAAAAATTGAATGCTAAATAATAAGAATTTTATCTTTATTTAAAATGTTAACATATATATCAATAACATTTTTAGTCGGCTTTATAATAAAACACTGCACAGCTTTTGAATTTTAGCATTAATTACTATGAGTTTATTACACCGGTAGATTTATTTCTTGTTATTATTGTAATGAAAGCTTTCAAATCTGAGACTAAATAATAATTGATTTAGAAAATAAAAGCTAAAAATATTAATTACTGTTTTCTTTTATGATTTTCCGAAGAAGATTTCTATTACAAACACATCAGCGAAGACCATTTATTTTTATTATAAAAATAAGGGGGAAAGAATTTTTATTTTATACACGTTTCATGTGATTTACGATAAATTCTATATTGAATGTATTAAAAAAAACTGTTTAATTTAATATGATATAGCTTCTTGCTAGCTAATTTTATATGATATGATTTTTGTTCGCGCACTTTTAAAATAAAATTTCCTGTCCTTTTTTTTCTGGTTGGGTGGGAGGGTGTCTGAACTAAAACACAATTTTTCTCTTATAAATTAGTTCTTTCTGAATATTTTTGTACATTAAATCATCGTTAATTTTATATCTTCGCGAAAAAACGCTGAAAATAGCATTATAAATGACTAAAACTTCAAAAATTGCAGGATAAAAAAATTTCTATATTGGGAAAAAAATAGGATTCCAGGGGTCGATGCAGGTTTTTATTCTTGGGGCCCATTTTGTGAAAAGTAAAAGTTATTTTTGTGAATTTTATAATATTTTTTGAAAAATACCATTTTGTAATGAAAGTTGAAATCCAGTTACTCAAATTCGAACCAAGAATTTATTAACAAAAACTTCTTTAAATCCCCTTGCTAAAGTTTTTGCTTTTCGTGACCTGGTTTTATTTACAAATTACATATTTTAAAACAGTTTTTATGAAAAAGATTATTACGAAAGGGGCCTGGCCTATTTTATTAAAAGGAATTTTGTGAAGGGGCCTGTTTTATTAAATTCATTTTTGTGAAGAGGCCTGTTTTATTAAGTTCATTTTTGTGAAGAGGCCCATTTTATTAAATTCATTTTTGTGTAGAGGCCCAGTTTATTAAATTAATTTTTGTGAAGGGGCCCATTTTATTAAATTTATTTTTGTGAAGGGGCCCATTTTATTAAATAGATTTTTGTGAAAGGGCACTAAATTGGCCCCAAATTTTGCCTGGATCGACCCCTAGATTCAATTTGCGAATGTTGAGAAATCGTCGCGCAAACCCCCCCCCCCCCCAAAAAAACCCCACAAAAATTGCTGTACGCGAATTCCAAATAAACTTCATTGAAAAAAGGATAAAATTTATTGTATTGGACTAAAAGTTAACAATTGGATGTATTTTTAATAATGTAGAAAATCGCCGCGAAGAACAAAAACAAAAAAGAAACATTAAATCGTATAAGAATCGCTAAAAATTCAGAAATCACAGATGACAAAATTTAGTACATTAGGCTAAAACAATGGAACCGAAATTCTTTTAGGAATACGGAACAATCTGCGTAGAACATGAAAAAACAAAAGAACTGGTAACATGAACTCGCTCAAATTTATTCCCCCAAAGTAGATATAAATTGGGGGTTCTATGCCAGCGGCGTGACCTTGAATGACCTCTGTGCGCCTGTGAAGGGTGTGCGGCGTAGGTGAAGGTCATACTCTGGGAGGCGGGGTCAAGGTGATGCGGCGGTGGAGGTGATGTGTCATCTTATAGTATGAGGGGTTATTTTGAGTTTGATTTTTTTTTTTTAATGATAATTAATTTTAATTGGGGGACTTTAACTTTTTTCGGGGTAATTTTTGAAGATAGAAATTTTTGTGAGATTGATTTTTTTTTCTGACCGTACTACAGTACGAGGGGTTATTTTAAGTTTGATTTTTTTTTTAATGATAATTAATTTTAATTGGGGGACTTTAACTTTTTTCGGGGTAATTTTTGAAGATTGAAATTTTTAGAGATTAATTTTTTTTCTCACCATACTACAGTACTTAGGGATAATTTTACATTTGAAAAATACATTAACGATAATTAATTAAGAAATTTTAATTGGGGGACTTAAATTTTTTGGAGTAATTTTTTGAAATTTTTGGGACATTGATTTTTTTTTTTTTCGTCGTACGAGGGGTTATTTTAAGTTTGATATTTTTTCATTAATGATAATTAATTAAGAAATTTTAATTGGGGGACTTTAACTTTTTTTGGGAGTATTTTTGAAGATTGAATTTTTCATGGACATTGAATTTTTTCGTCATACTGCAGTATGAGGGGTTATTTTGAGTTTGATTTTTTTTACTAATGATAATTAATTAAGAAATTTTAATTGGGGGACTTTAACTTTTTTCGGGGTAATTTTTGAATTTTTAGGGGTCATTGATTTTTCTTTTCGTCGCACGAGGGGTTTTTTGAGTTTGATTTTTTTCATTAATGATAATTAATTAAGAAATTTTAATTGAGACACTTTAACTTTTTGGGGGTAATTTTTGAATTTTCATGGACATTGATTTATTTCGCTGTTGTTTAGTACGAGGGGATATTTTGAGTTGGATATTTTTTTACTAATGATAATTAAGAAATTTTAATTGGGAGACTTTAACTTTTTGGGGATAATTTTTGAGATAGAATTTTTTGGGAGATAGATTTTTCTTTTCGTCGTACTCCAGTACGAGGGGTCATTTGTACTTTTAAAAATTAATTTAGAAGTTTTAATTGGGAGACTTTAATTTTAGGGAATAATTTCTGAGATATATTTTTTTTTTTCTGACATATATTTTTTAGCACACTTGAGTTTTCGGTGTTATTTTTAGGGGCATAATTTTTGTGTTAGAGTTTTTACTGGCAACGATTTTTAATGTGGGAACTTTCAAATATTTTTTTCGCGATTTTCCTTTAGCAATCGAATTTTAAACATTCATTAAACATTTTAATTGGGAGACTTTATCTTTTAACGCAAATTTTTAGATAAAAATGGAATTTTCAACATAAATTGGATGAGAGGACTTTACGCGATTCAATTTAGTGACGTATGCGCTAGAATATTGAGTATTAATTAAAATTATGAATGATTGTGATTTTTTGTTATTTAGTGTTAGAATTTTTGTCTGCAAATTTTTAAATAGTACTGCCCCACCAGTGGCTGAGAGGTTCTGCTCACGAAGCTAATAGACGGGAAGTGTTGGGTTTGATCCCAATCGCGCCCGTCGGCCTAATCGTTCGGAGTTTTCTTCGAACCATGGATTTGCATGTGTAAATTCGGGTTAGGTTTCCTTAGAAAGACCCACACGAAGGGCACTCCCTCCCTTTATCCATAGTGTAGATAATCGCCCGTCAAAATTATCCCACCTTTTAAATAGTGGTAATAAACTTGAGAATTTTTTTTTCTGAATACGTGTTAGATCGGTGGTTATGTTTTCGCGGATTTAATCATAAATAGAAATTGTTAGGATATTTTTAAGGATATCAGTTTTCGATTTGTTATGCAATTTTTTTGCATGTATTGCTTAATTTATATGAAAATATATTTTGAAAAAAAAAAAAAAACATGAAATGCCATTCATAAAGATATTAGGAAATGTATACCCCCTACCCCTAAATGAATATCTATATATTTGTAAAATATGGGGTTACCTATTCAATGGTTCGTTTGAATTTGTCCCTTCAAATTTTATTAACGCATGTTTTTTATTTTTTAAACAGTTCCATTATAAATTAGCTAGATCTATTTTTCAAAACTAGAAAATCGATTTTTAAACATATATAATTTTTGAATGTTTCTATTAAAATACTTTGAATTTTTAATAAGATTTTGGGAAAAAACGCATTTTTTACAAATTTTCGCTAATATTTCGCTTTTTAGAATAAAACTATTAAATACATAAATTTACCAAAAATTTAACACACTTACTTTACTTAAAATGACTTTCAGAGCCTAAAAAAACGCGTGTTTCTGTAGGAAAATGTCTACTATACTGAACCGTGGTCATCGTGCGTTATCTTTGGGAACACTCAGAAGTGAATCACTTTATCTAGATAAGGGGTTTTCCTTTTTATCGTGATAGGATATTAGATTTTAATTTCGATTGACTAATGGTGGGGTTCAAATTAAGATTTTCAAATAATTAATTTAAGATTTTTATTATCTCACTGATTGCGAATTTAATGAATGAATAATTAATATTACGTCACACAAAACGAATTTTTTGAATAATTATGATTTAATATTGCGTCACAATTTTTAAATGATTTTATTAATATAAAATTTTTATCCAATTGGGGGTCATTTTTTCTTATAGATTTATTTTAAATAAAATTGGAATATTCATTTAGTAATACTATATTAACAATTTAATGCATGTGCGACATTTCTTTTGGATAAAATTAAAACCATTTTCTAATGAGACCTTTAAAAACGGATACTTTTTTAACTGATTCATTAAGCGCGAGAATACTTCAAACATGTCCTTGATGAGTCATCACGAATAACACTCGAAAACATGAAAGTTTTAATAAATATATTGAGGTTTATGGAAAGTAATACTTATTGAAATTTATTTAATATTTGAAATAAACATTTCGCGCAGTGACCGTTACGCATACATTTTAAAATATAGATCTAGTTCAAATTTTACTAAGTTTCGTAATGGAGGTCACGCTATACCCTAACCAATCATACTATTTAGTCAGGGATTGCTATTTTGGAATTATCTAAATTAGTTACAAAACTTCTCATTTTTTAATAACTACACTAATCATAAGTCTTGTTTAATCAAATAAATATAATTTTTATCGTTTTTGTTACTTAACAAGATATAAATACCTTATACATATGCTATATTGATTCTGGTTTAGTTTAGTGCATATAAATTTTAACTAATATTTTTCTTTTAGTAGATATAACAATATTCGCCAACATATATATATATATTTTTAACATTATTCAAATTTCGCACAAACCTTTAAATAATTTTGGAAAAAATATTTCATTTTTAGAAGATTAACCATAATATTAATTTTAAACCTCTTAATTCTTTTTTAATTGAGGTAGTACGATAGAAAATTAATATATTCGACACAATAAAGAAATTACTAATTCATATTAACAATGATTTTAAGCATTATGTTAAAATTCGAGATTTTTCATTTACAAATAATTTGAAAAATAAAACATTTAAAAGTAAATTGACTTACTTGTATTAATTTTCCATCTAAATCCAAAAGGCTTTCAAACAGAAACAACACACCACATACAGTTTTGTGTCACTATATGAAATGAATTAGGATTTTTCACCCCAATCTCTTATCTCTGGGGTAATTCCTAGAACTGACTCATGCGATTCGCACAATATTACATCGTAATTTGAATCTAAGAACAGTGTTAATGAATTTAATATGATGCGTTATTAATAAGGGATTAAATATAATGTGTAATTAATAAGGGATTTAGTTAATTTGTTTCGTTATTAATTAAAACCTGAATATAATTATGTCTTTTTAAGTCTTATTTAATAGAATAGGAATACTTTTAAAATTTTCAGGAGGTTTTTTTCAGAAACACTTTTTAAGAATACTTTTCTTAATGAATGTGTAATTAACATTTTTTAAATTAATTAATTAATACGTAATTAAATTTTCAAAATTAAAATAAATATAAAATAGAAGAGAAATTCTTTTCAAATTTATTAAGCAAAATACAAGTTATTATTAGGTAATATTTCAAATTGCTGCAATTTTTAAACATGTTGAGTTATCACTGAGAACTTAATATCGAGGTATTTGAATAGTAATGCTAATCAGAATTTGAAAAAAAAGAAAAATAGTAAAAATAATTTTGATATTAACTAACTTGCATAACTTGCTACAAACATGACTTTCTTTTGAACACACTAGAATGGGATTGAACTTTTAAAGACATATTTATCTCACATATTTAAAATAAAGACTTGTGCTAAATTTTCAACGAAAATATTTCTCATTTTTAAGTTAACTTCTTTCATTGAAAAAGTTCTATACTTGGAAATTTCACATACAAATTTTTCTCACATGGAAAAAGACTTAAGTAATTGTATTAGAATAAAAACTTATCATATGAAAATTTTACTTGTGTAAATTGTATTTAAAAAAAAAACTTATCATATTAAAATTTTTTATAAGTTAATTATTATTATTAAATCTATGACTCACTTTTTTTATAAATAAATATTTATCACTTTTTAATGGAAACAAGGATGGTAGGTAAACCTTTCGTTTTATACTTTAAAATTAATATGACCCTTTTTTTTTCAGTGCGACTCCTTCAAATTAAAAACCCTTTGAAAGCTTTTATAGGGATAACATAAAAAAATCGAAGTCTCCCATTTCACCAATAAAGGATTTGTACTAAATACACTACAGACATTCTTGTTTTAACATGATTTGAAAAATTTTAATTCAAGTTCTTTTGAAAACTTTACTTATTTCATAGGGAGAAAAAAAAACATGCATTTATAAATTTTTAGTTTCACATATTATACACTAAATAAAATATATATATAAAGATAAAACATTTGCAAACTTATTTATAAAAAGGAAAGACATAACCTTATTTCACTTTTTCGTTAAGCATATTTTTAATTCACAAGCAGGCTTCACACATATTACTTAGCACACAAGTTACTTCAGCGAAAAATCCCTTTTCCTAATCTAAATGATTCATAGGGATTCATATCTCCCTCATGAATACGTTATACAAACGATGTATTAGTTTAATGAATATAAATTTTAACTGAATCCTTTAAACTTTATTTGATAACATTCGATCATTTTTATATTTCAAAACGAAGAAAAATTATTGAATATCACCTAACAAGCATATACTTTTACACTAACATGTTATAAAAACACTTCTCAATATTCAAATTTTATGATATTTCGACATCTCTCGCCAAGCTTTTTAAGAATGAAAGACTATTTCGTTAGAATATTTAGCTTTTTGTATACAATTTTAGCAATAAATACATAATGCACTCAACTTTACTTTGTCATTAAACATTAAATTAATCCATCGCATAGCAATTCAAACTTAGGATTTTTTTATTTAGGGTAGATAAGTATACATGTATATATATATATATATATACATGTGCATATATGTGTGTCTGTGTGCATTTGTTAATGGGGGAAAAATTTAAAAGGTATACACATTGAAAGTTAATAAAATTATTTAAAAAAAATTATAAAAATATTTCAAGAGAGTATTAAACATTTTAAGACAGTATTAAAGATTTGAACAACTGATAAAAATGCTTTGAAAAACATTTAAAATTATTTAAAATGTTTTTTTCATATTTTAAAGTAAACAAATTTTAATATATAGCTATGTACATACAGGCATTTGAGCTATATACATACATGCATTTGACCTATGTTAACAGAACAAATGTTTTTTATATTTCGATGCTATTTCCAAGTTAGTCAATTTATACTTTTTGAATATGCATATACATATATTTGTAAATTTTAATGTTTTCTCTTAAAACTGACTAGTTATTTATCCTAGCATTATCCTATTATTATCCCAGTTATTTATCCTACATTTATAAACACAAAAAGACCAACTGCTTTTCAAACGACTGTGTGATTATCAAAACAACCCAAATCCTTTTATCTACACATATGCAAACATTTTAATATAAACTAGAGGCCACATTTTCAATCGAATAAAACAATGACTAATCAAATAGGTTATATCCAAACTTAAATTATACCTTTTATGTGATATTGCTAAACATGCTACTACAATGTCTAATCAAATAGGTTATGTCCTAACTTGAATGATACCTTTTTTGTGACATCGCTAAACAAACTTCTAACTTGTAAAAATAGCATGATAACTTGTTTTCACTAGACAAACTTAATAATTTTCGTAGGTTTTATAAAATAATCGACATGTTTGGTTATCTCTCATCATAGTTTTCTAAAATATATCCAAAAAAGTTTGCTACTATTAAAAAACATGCTTTTAATTCAGATAGTTTTCACTCTTATTATTTAAAAACATATAACACAAAATATTTTTATTAAATAATCACTATTTTTCACAAGTTTGCAATATTTATATGCTAACTAGGGTTAGTAGTATTCAGACTTGAAAATATCTTTATAGATTAAACATGAAAATTTATATGTCTGACAATCCTTTGACTATTTTTAGTTAAAGTTCGTGTCATGAAATATAACCGCAAAGCTTAAAATTATACTTTGCAGTTTTCTAACTATTAAAAATTAATGTTTTAAAATTCATTAAAATTTGAAAAATTATTAAATACTATTACATTTTAATTTTTAAATTCATTTTTATATAAAAACACACAAAATAATAATACTTATCTAATATGGCAGCTAGCAGTCTTATGCGCAACCTTCTCTTTCAAAAACTAAAAACGAAATGAATAATTCTAAGTCCTTATCAGCTAATCTTATCAACTGATTAGATCTAGTCACGTGGTATATGATAACGTCATTAGTGATATCATATACCACGTGATGGGAATCCCCATCACGTGGTATATGATATCACTAATGACGTTTTATCACTAATGACGTAGGGGTTATCACGTGATCGGGAATCCCCATCACGTGGTATATGATATCACTAATGACGTTATCATATACCACGTGACTAGATCTAATCAGTTGATAAGATTAGCTGATAAGGACTTAGAATTATTCATTTCGTTTTTAGTTTTTGAAAGAGAAGGTTGCGCTTAAGACTGCTAGCTGCCATATTAGATAAGTATTATTATTTTGTGTGTTTTTATATAAAAATGAATTTAAAAATTAAAATGTCATAGTATTTAATAATTTTTCAAATTTTAATGAATTTTAAAACATTAATTTTTAATAGTTAGAAAACTGCAAAGTATAATTTTAAGCTTTGCGGTTATATTTCATGACACGAACTTTAACTAAAAATAGTCAAAGGATTGTCAGACATATAAATTTTCATGTTTAATCTATAAAGATATTTTCAAGTCTGAATACTACTAACCCTAGTTAGCATATAAATATTGCAAACTTGTGAAAAATAGTGATTATTTAATAAAAATATTTTGTGTTATATGGTTTTAAATAATAAGAGTGAAAACTATCTGAATTAAAAGCATGTTTTTTAATAGTAGCAAACTTTTTTGGATATATTTTAGAAAAATATGATGAGAGATAACCAAACATGTCGATTATTTTATAAAACCTACGAAAATTATTAAGTTTGTCTAGTGAAAACAAGTTATCATGCTATTTTTACAAGTTAGAAGTTTGTTTAGCGATGTCACAAAAAAGGTATCATTCAAGTTAGGACATAACCTATTTGATTAGACATTGTAGTAGCATGTTTAGCAATATCACATAAAAGGTATAATTTAAGTTTGGATATAACCTATTTGATTAGTCATTGTTTTATTCGATTGAAAATGTGGCCTCTAGTTTATTAAAATGTTTGCATATGTGTAGATAAAAGGATTTGGGTTGTTTTGATAATCACACAGTCGTTTGAAAAGCAGTTGGTTTTTTTGTGTTAATAAATGTAGGATAAATAACTAGGATAATAATAGGATAATGCTAGGATAAATAACTAGTCAGTTTTAAGAGAAAACATTAAAATTTACAAATATATGTATATGCATATTCAAAAAGTATAAATTGACTAACTTGGAAATAGCATCGAAATATAAAAAACATTTGTTCTGTTAACATAGGTCAAATGCATGTATGTATATAGCTCAAATGCCTCTATGTACATAGCTTAGAGGTCTGCACGGGCCGGAATTTCCAGGCCCGGGCCCGGCCCGGCCCGTACGAAAGCTATCTTGGCCCGGCCCGGCCCGTGTAAAAATTGGAAGTTCGGCCCGAGCCCGGCCCGGCCCGTTGTAAAAATTGGAAGTTCGGCCCGAGCCCGGCCCGAGCCCGGCCCGGCCCGTTGTAAAAATTGGATGTTCGGCCCGAGCCCGGCCCGGCCCGTACAAAAATCAGGGAACACGGGCCCGGCCCGATACAATTTCTACAAAAAAAAAATCTGTTTTTTCTCAACATACAATTAAGATTCTTTTAATGAATACTACATACATATTTATGGGAACATTTTACAGTATATTTTACATTACTATGATGTTCGCAAAACAGAAAACGCACAATAGTAAACATTAACGATTACTTACAGTCATCGTGTCTACAGACATTTCAAAATGGAAATAAAGATTCATTAAAAGATTAATGTAGTTCAGAATAAAGGATTAAAAACAAGATAACATTTGAAGCTGTATAGTAAAAAGTAGATTTGTGAAAATATTTCTCTCATTTTTAAGACTTTTCTCAAATCCAAAGGAGCTACATTTCGACACATTTATGAAGTCTTTTCTTTTTGGAAACGTGTAAGATTGGCAAGTATTCTTATTCAAAAGGTATATGTCGTTTTCTTTCATAGATAAAAGCAATATATCTTTCTGAAAATACTGTCAAAGTTAGCGTTTTGAATCGAATTTCCGGAAGCGATAGCACAGGAAAGGAGAAAAACTTACAGTCACGTGACAGGAATCGCTGTTATCTCTGTAAGTAATTTATTAAATATGGAAAAAGCTATTCGTTTCCAAATGCCTTCAATAGTCAGGCCTGTCAATTTTATGCCTTTATAGTTAAAGTTTTTGTCAGAAACATGTGTCTGAAAGCTTTGCATTGTTGAGCAGTGAATATGAGTACCACCTTAAGGTATATTTCCAAAGATACTGTTAAGAGAAGTTCATTATCACTATTAATATTACAAAAAAAAATGACTGTTCTACACATCCTGAGATCGATTAAGACCACTTCCTTCCCGGCACGAGTCTGCTGAAAAAAAATTAAACTCGGAATCAGACATCTTGTAACTGTACGATGCCGATCTCTACGATGGACACGTTACATTTCTGTATTGATGTTGTTAAACTCGCATCGGCTCGTGACGCACATTTATACTTCTCGAGAAAATCATATTAATTGAAAATGGCTCGTATTTTATCTGCTTCGCTTAAATTCTTATATCGGGCCGATAGGCCCCATTAATTTTTTTGCCGGCCCGGCCCGGCCCGTTTATTTTGTCTGTCGGCCCGGCCCGGCCCGTTGAAAAAATTGTCCTAATTCTGCCGGCCCGGCCCGGCCCGTTTGAAATTTTGCCTTCATTCCGCCGGCCCGGCCCGGCCCGCGGGCCGGGCCGGGTACGGGCCTCGGGCCAAGCCCGGGCCCGTGCAGACCTCTAACATAGCTATGTATTAAAATTTGTTTACTTTAAAATATGAAAAAAACATTTTAAATAATTTTAAATGTTTTTCAAAGCATTTTTATCAGTTGTTCAAATCTTTAATACTGTCTTAAAATGTTTAATACTCTCTTGAAATATTTTTATAAATTTTTTTTAATAATTTTATTAACTTTCAATGTGTATACCTTTTAAATATTTCCCCCATTAACAAATGCACACAGACACACATATATGCACATGTATGTATATATATATATATATATATATACATGTATACTTATCTACCCTAAATGAAAAAATCCTAAGTTTGAATTGCTATGCGATGGATTAATTTAATGTTTAATGACAAAGTAAAGTTGAGTGCATTATGTATTTATTGCTAAAATTGTATACAAAAAGCTAAATATTCTAACGAAATAGTCTTTCATTCTTAAAAAGCTTGGCGAGAGATGTCGAAATATCATAAAATTTGAATATTGAGAAGTGTTTTTATAACATGTTAGTGTAAAAGTATATGCTTGTTAGGTGATATTCAATAATTTTTCTTCGTTTTGAAATATAAAAATGATCGAATGTTATCAAATAAAGTTTAAAGGATTCAGTTAAAATTTATATTCATTAAACTAATACATCGTTTGTATAACGTATTCATGAGGGAGATATGAATCCCTATGAATCATTTAGATTAGGAAAAGGGATTTTTCGCTGAAGTAACTTGTGTGCTAAGTAATATGTGTGAAGCCTGCTTGTGAATTAAAAATATGCTTAACGAAAAAGTGAAATAAGGTTATGTCTTTCCTTTTTATAAATAAGTTTGCAAATGTTTTATCTTTATATATATATTTTATTTAGTGTATAATATGTGAAACTAAAAATTTATAAATGCATGTTTTTTTTTCTCCCTATGAAATAAGTAAATTTTTCAAAAGAACTTGAATTAAAATTTTTCAAATCATGTTAAAACAAGAATGTCTGTAGTGTATTTAGTACAAATCCTTTATTGGTGAAATGGGAGACTTCGATTTTTTTATGTTATCCCTATAAAAGCTTTCAAAGGGTTTTAAATTTGAAGGAGTCGCACTGAAAAAAAAAAGGGTCATATTAATTTTAAAGTATAAAACGAAAGGTTTACCTACCATCCTTGTTTCCATTAAAAAGTGATAAATATTTATTTATAAAAAAAGTGAGTCATAGATTTAATAATAATAATTAACTTATAAAAATTTTTAATATGATAAGTTTTTTTTTAAATACAATTTACACAAGTAAAATTTTCATATGATAAGTTTTTATTCTAATACAATTACTTAAGTCTTTTTCCATGTGAGAAAAATTTGTATGTGAAATTTCCAAGTATAGAACTTTTTCAATGAAAGAAGTTAACTTAAAAATGAGAAATATTTTCGTTGAAAATTTAGCACAAGTCTTTATTTTAAATATGTGAGATAAATATGTCTTTAAAAGTTCAATCCCATTCTAGTGTGTTCAAAAGAAAGTCATGTTTGTAGCAAGTTATGCAAGTTAGTTAATATCAAAATTATTTTTACTATTTTTCTTTTTTTTCAAATTCTGATTAGCATTACTATTCAAATACCTCGATATTAAGTTCTCAGTGATAACTCAACATGTTTAAAAATTGCAGCAATTTGAAATATTACCTAATAATAACTTGTATTTTGCTTAATAAATTTGAAAAGAATTTCTCTTCTATTTTATATTTATTTTAATTTTGAAAATTTAATTACGTATTAATTAATTAATTTAAAAAATGTTAATTACACATTCATTAAGAAAAGTATTCTTAAAAAGTGTTTCTGAAAAAAACCTCCTGAAAATTTTAAAAGTATTCCTATTCTATTAAATAAGACTTAAAAAGACATAATTATATTCAGGTTTTAATTAATAACGAAACAAATTAACTAAATCCCTTATTAATTACACATTATATTTAATCCCTTATTAATAACGCATCATATTAAATTCATTAACACTGTTCTTAGATTCAAATTACGATGTAATATTGTGCGAATCGCATGAGTCAGTTCTAGGAATTACCCCAGAGATAAGAGATTGGGGTGAAAAATCCTAATTCATTTCATATAGTGACACAAAACTGTATGTGGTGTGTTGTTTCTGTTTGAAAGCCTTTTGGATTTAGATGGAAAATTAATACAAGTAAGTCAATTTACTTTTAAATGTTTTATTTTTCAAATTATTTGTAAATGAAAAATCTCGAATTTTAACATAATGCTTAAAATCATTGTTAATATGAATTAGTAATTTCTTTATTGTGTCGAATATATTAATTTTCTATCGTACTACCTCAATTAAAAAAGAATTAAGAGGTTTAAAATTAATATTATGGTTAATCTTCTAAAAATGAAATATTTTTTCTAAAATTATTTAAAGGTTTGTGCGAAATTTGAATAATGTTAAAAATATATATATATATGTTGGCGAATATTGTTATATCTACTAAAAGAAAAATATTAGTTAAAATTTATATGCACTAAACTAAACCAGAATCAATATAGCATATGTATAAGGTATATATATCTTGTTAAGTAACAAAAACGATAAAAATTATATTTATTTGATTAAACAAGACTTATGATTAGTGTAGTTATTAAAAAATGAGAAGTTTTGTAACTAATTTAGATAATTCCAAAATAGCAATCCCTGACTAAATAGTATGATTGGTTAGGGTATAACGTGACCTCCATTACGAAACTTAGTAAAATTTGAACTAGATCTATATTTTAAAATGTATGCGTAACGGTCACTGCGCGAAATGTTTATTTCAAATATTAAATAAATTTCAATAAGTGTTACTTTTCATAAACCTCAATATATTTATTAAAACTTTCATGTTTTCGAGTGTTATTCGTGATGACTCATCAAGGACATGTTTGAAGTATTCTCGCGCTTAATGAATCAGTTAAAAAAGTATCCGTTTTTAAAGGTCTCATTAGAAAATGGTTTTAATTTTATCCAAAAGAAATGTCGCACATGCATTAAATTGTTAATATAGTATTACTAAATGAATATTCCAATTTTATTTAAAATAAATCTATAAGAAAAAATGACCCCCAATTGGATAAAAATTTTATATTAATAAAATCATTTAAAAATTGTGACGCAATATTAAATCATAATTATTCAAAAAATTCGTTTTGTGTGACGTAATATTAATTATTCATTCATTAAATTCGCAATCAGTGAGATAATAAAAATCTTAAATTAATTATTTGAAAATCTTAATTTGAACCCCACCATTAGTCAATCGAAATTAAAATCTAATATCCTATCACGATAAAAAGGAAAACCCCTTATCTAGATAAAGTGATTCACTTCTGAGTGTTCCCAAAGATAACGCACGATGACCACGATTCAGTATAGTAGACATTTTCCTACAGAAACACGCGTTTTTTTAGGCTCTGAAAGTCATTTTAAGTAAAGTAAGTGTGTTAAATTTTTGGTAAATTTATGCATTTAATAGTTTTATTCTAAAAAGCGAAATATTAGCGAAAATTTGTAAAAAATGCGTTTTTTCCCAAAATCTTGTTAAAAATTCAAAGTATTTTAATAGAAACATTCAAAAATTATATATGTTTAAAAATCGATTTTCTAGTTTTGAAAAATAGATCTAGATAATTTATAATGGCACTGTTTAAAAAATAAAAAACATGCGTTAATAAAATTTGAAGGGACAAATTCAAACGAACCATTGAATAGGTAACCCCATATTTTACAAATATATAGATATTCATTTAGGGGTAGGGGGTATACATTTCCTAATATCTTTATGAATGGCATTTCATGTTTTTTTTTTTTTTCAAAATATATTTTCATATAAATTAAGCAATACATGCAAAAAAATTGCATAACAAATCGAAAACTGATATCCTTAAAAATATCCTAACAATTTCTATTTATGATTAAATCCGCGAAAACATAACCACCGATCTAACACGTATTCAGAAAAAAAAATTCTCAAGTTTATTACCACTATTTAAAAGGTGGGATAATTTTGGCGGGCGATTATCTACACTATGGATAAAGGGAGGGAGTGCCCTTCGTGTGGGTCTTTCTAAGGAAACCTAACCCGAATTTACACATGCAAATCCATGGTTCGAAGAAAACTCCGAACGATTAGGCCGACGGGCGCGATTGGGATCAAACCCAACACTTCCCGTCTATTAGCTTCGTGAGCAGAACCTCTCAGCCACTGGTGGGGCAGTACTATTTAAAAATTTGCAGACAAAAATTCTAACACTAAATAACAAAAATTCACAATCATTCATAATTTTAATTAATACTCAATATTCTAGCGCATACGTCACTAAATTGAATCGCGTAAAGTCCTCTCATCCAATTTATGTTGAAAATTCCATTTTTATCTAAAAATTTGCGTTAAAAGATAAAGTCTCCCAATTAAAATGTTTAATGAATGTTTAAAATTCGATTGCTAAAGGAAAATCGCGAAAAAAATATTTGAAAGTTCCCACATTAAAAATCGTTGCCAGTAAAAACTCTAACACAAAAATTATGCCCCTAAAAATAACACCGAAAACTCAAGTGTGCTAAAAAATATATGTCAGAAAAAAAAAATATATCTCAGAAATTATTCCCTAAAATTAAAGTCTCCCAATTAAAACTTCTAAATTAATTTTTAAAAGTACAAATGACCCCTCGTACTGGAGTACGACGAAAAGAAAAATCTATCTCCCAAAAAATTCTATCTCAAAAATTATCCCCAAAAAGTTAAAGTCTCCCAATTAAAATTTCTTAATTATCATTAGTAAAAAAATATCCAACTCAAAATATCCCCTCGTACTAAACAACAGCGAAATAAATCAATGTCCATGAAAATTCAAAAATTACCCCCAAAAAGTTAAAGTGTCTCAATTAAAATTTCTTAATTAATTATCATTAATGAAAAAAATCAAACTCAAAAAACCCCTCGTGCGACGAAAAGAAAAATCAATGACCCCTAAAAATTCAAAAATTACCCCGAAAAAAGTTAAAGTCCCCCAATTAAAATTTCTTAATTAATTATCATTAGTAAAAAAAATCAAACTCAAAATAACCCCTCATACTGCAGTACGACGAAAAAATTCAATGTCCATGAAAAATTCAATCTTCAAAAATACTCCCAAAGAAAGTTAAAGTCCCCCAATTAAAATTTCTTAATTAATTATCATTAATGAAAAAATATCAAACTTAAAATAACCCCTCGTACGACGAAAAAAAAATCAATGTCCCAAAAATTTCAAAAAATTACTCCAAAAAATTTAAGTCCCCCAATTAAAATTTCTTAATTAATTATCGTTAATGTATTTTTCAAATGTAAAATTATCCCTAAGTACTGTAGTATGGTGAGAAAAAAAATGAATCTCTAAAAATTTCAATCTTCAAAAATTACCCCGAAAAAAGTTAAAGCCCCCCAATTAAAATTAATTATCATTAAAAAAAAAAATCAAACTTAAAATAACCCCTCGTACTGTAGTACGGTCAGAAAAAAAAAATCAATCTCACAAAAATTTCTATCTTCAAAAATTACCCCGAAAAAAGTTAAAGTCCCCCAATTAAAATTAATTATCATTAAAAAAAAAATCAAACTCAAAATAACCCCTCATACTATCGAGGCTAACGAGAAAGACAGGCCACCGCGGTGGGTCCGATTCTTCTTTTTTTACAGACCGCTGGAGTCACGTGATGCTCTTTTCGCACACCTTCATTGGTGCATTCGAGCATCACGTGACTCCGGCGGTCTGTAAAAAAAGAAGACTCGAACCCACCGCGGTAGCCTATCTTTTTCGTTAGCCTCGCATACTATAAGATGACACATCACCTCCACCGCCGCATCACCTTGACCCCGCCTCCCAGAGTATGACCTTCACCTACGCCGCACACCCTTCACAGGCGCACAGAGGTCATTCAAGGTCACGCCGCGTACGCCGCTGGTATAGAACCCCCAATTTATATCTACTCCCCAAACAACGATAAACAGCCAAATCCGGCGATCCTACAACGCCAAAGTTAGTAAAAAGGCTGGCGTAGCATAGTACCCATTGACTAGTTAAACGTGCCCCAACTATAGTTTGCATTGAGTGGCTTTCTCAATACACCTACTATGTCTTTAAAGGCTAACTAAAAACCTATATACAGAATAGCTATATTTGCTATTATTTAAGTTCCATATATCTTTGAACTTTCATGGTATATCCATTTATACTTTTCTAGTATACAGGGTGCAAAAGAAAGTCCCTTTAACCTGAAAATACTTGTGAACGGAGAGAGCTACAGCTATGCAAGTGAGATAACGGTATAGTAAAGCGACTACGCCCGATTTAATGAAAACTACAACAGCGCCCCTAGTGGTAAAATTTGGAAGATAGCCACTGTAAATCGAAAACGAAAAGAGATAGAGCAAAATTTCCAGTTAGAAACTTTTAGAGCATCAATTAATTAATAGAATACGATATTTGGTTTACATGGATAAGCTAAATCTTCGTCTGTTTACCCAAAAATTTCCGAAATCGATGCACTTTATTTTGTGTAAACATTTGAATGGAATAATCAGAAGTATGAAGAAATACGCACAATTTATGCTATAAATACGTACTTATCTCAATACATTTTGATAACATCAAACACACACAAAAAAAAAGACAAACTGTCTCACAGTGATAAAAAGTTAATATTCAGTATGTTCGAAAAGTTCGCCATTGCTCACGATACACGTTTGTATTCGTGAGAGTAATTCTGCGTGCACATTTCTCAGCATGGAACGTCTATTGCAAGCCTCTTCAATACGACGACATAAATTTAACCATTTCAAGGGCGGTGGCTAGACGGTCTAGACAATAGACATCTAATTTTAATTCCAAAACTGACAAATGGCACCAAGAATATTTTAATAAAATTTTGCTTTTGTAATGAAAGTGCAAATTAGTGGGTTTTTGTTTTCTGAGAAATTCGTTTGAATATTCTGGTGTCAGTCAATTTTTTCATCAGTTTACGAACAGAATTCTTCTGGTCCTGAAAGGGTTATTCTAAAATTTTAAATGCTTTGGAAATTAAATCTTTACAGACATTACAGCTCAGTACAAAGTCACAATCTGCAATTGTGCACTGCTACATTTCCGGAATGTGAATAGGCAAAGTAGAATCGTCGCTCATCGATTTCGGACATATTTGAGTATGCAGGCGACGATTTATCTTATCCGTGTGCACCAAATGTCGTTTCGTACTAATTAATTGATGCTCTAAAACTTTCTAATTGGAAAATTTGCTCTACCTGTTTTCGTTTTCGATTTGCAATGGCTATCTTCCAAATTTCGCCACCAGGGGTGCTGCTGTTTGCATTAGGTCGGTCGTAGTCGCTTTACTATTCCGTTACAGTCAATCAGGGTAACTTTGAACCACGGTGTGTAACTTTGCACCACCTACTATTTTTCAATATTTTTTACTCTAAAAGACTAAATAAACTCCAGAGCTGTGCTCTATTGGCAAGGTTCTAAACTGGGATTTCTACTCTTTATTTTAGAAAATAAATTAGCAACATTATGCACAATTAATTGCATCATCTAACTATTTTTGTGAAGTACTGTTTTCAAGTTAATTTTGAATGCTGTTTTGAAGTTGTTGTAATCCAATTAAATTTTCATAGTAAGTAACAATATACTCATTTGTCAGACATATTATTATCTAAATGCTGTAAATGTGTTAATATTTTGTGATTATTTATTTATTAATAGTTAATAATATGTAAAATAAGAAGGCACTAGCATTTTACCGCATTTTCAGGGTAACTTTGAGCCGGCTCAAAGTTACACTGATGCTTATAATTTACTGATTATAGGTGCTACTGTCGAAAATTTCCCATATTTGCACGTAAATTTTATATAAATGCCGAAAGTGGGCATTAGATATGACATGTAAATATTTTTACAAATATGTGTAAAATACATAAAATTCATTTAGAGGCGTGATTAGGGGCGGAGCTACTCAAATTTGACATTTCATACGTTCGACGTTTTTTATTCTTGTTTGAATAATACTAGCACTTGTATGTATTACTGTAACTATGGATATATTATAGAGTTAAAACATTGAAAATTGTTTTTCACTGCATTTTTATGTTTTATATGAACAATAAAGAGGTTTTTTTTATTTCTGAATGTTCATGGTTCTGTTCTTCCACTTTTCTTATGCCTAATATTTGCTGTAATATCATAAATTATACAAATCTTGTGATGCTGGGAAATGTAAATTCGCAGTCTTTACATATCTGAAAACATTTTTTGGTGTTTAAATTTGTCCTGACTACAATACTTTTTTTTTTTATAATTAATTATTTTATATAAAAATTTATCATATGGTGCAAAGTTACCCTAAATAGCTGGGTAACTTTGAACCAAACTAAAAATCCATTTTTTATTGCTTTTATCCTTATTATTCCTTAATTTTTTATAGTCAAACAATAATTTTGGATCATTTCTTTTCTTTTATGCCCCTAGTTGCGACAATATTCTTCAAATAACAGTGTGGCATATGAAAATAGAGAAAATGCGGATCAAAGTTACCCTGATTGACTGTACCTCACTTGTATAGCTGTAGCTCTCTCCGTTCGCAAGTATTTTCGGGTTGAATGGACTTTCCTTTGCACCCTGTATACAGGGGCGTAGCTACCGTGAAGCAGTTGGAGCAAACTGCTCCAGGCGCACGAGCTCGAAGGGCGCAAAATTAGGAAGAGCTAAATAAAAATTTGTAAAAGTATTTGCATATTTTTTTCATTATTAATCAGGTATTATAGATGAATCTTGTTACAATTAACATATTCCTATGTCATTTTATCTTGTGTACCTCAACATTTAGATTTTAAACATGTTTTTATAAACAGTTTAAAAAAATTAATTCTATTCGCGAAGTTTTAATTTTAATTCATAGCATATTGCAGCCTCAAGTAGCTTCTCCAACACCGTTTCAGCGTGACATTTTTTTTTTTTTTCTGTAAAGGACAGATGAAAATTTTTAAATCTTGAAATAATCAAAACTTATTTGCAGGGCTCTCGTGGGTCACTTTATTGGCTACTACTAATTAAAAACAATAATCTCTTTGGTACTTTTTGTTGAAAATGTCAAAAGTATATCATGATGATGATTACTGTACGAAAATAATGGTAGCCAAAGAAGTCACCGCTGAGAAACCTATATTTACGATGTAACAGAAATGCCTTAGCTATTTAGTTATTTTTCGATTAAAAGAATAGTTTCACAAATTGAAAAAATTTGACAATTTCACAAGCAAAAAACCTAGAGAACGGAAGTTTTTGTATTTTGTGGAAACTAAACATGCATCAATATAGATTGCAAAACAATAAAAAGAGCCGGATTTAAGCATATTCCACATCAATGCATGGCGACAAAATTTAGAGGAAGGAGGGGAGGGTCGAGGGGATTAAATTTTGTCCGTATCATTTTTGAAATATTGAGAACGTGGCAAGTCTCAAATACAGAATCGATAAGCATTTTCCTTCAAAAACATAGAAAAAGTTAAATATCAAATTTAGTGTTCCTTAGGAACTGATTATCGCCTATTCAAATTTGCACCACCTTTTTCGATAAGTATTTTTCCCCATTAATTTATATTTAGTCGCAGAATTTTTGGATTAAATAGAGCAAAACATATTTTTCGAAAATAATGTGAGTGGCCGTAATCAGGCTTCCCCCCCCCCCCCCACACGCACACACACGAACACCATCCGATATCACATGTTAGTAGTCAATGAATTTTTGAATTATACAAAAAAAATATCAATCTCTAGTTACCCCACTCCACTTTTTGTTTACAAAAAAATATATATATATATTGTGTGTTGTGTTCAGTACTGTATAATAATTAGGGTTAAATTGCACTGGCGCCCAGCTCCAGTACTCCTCTGTATTTAGTAAATATTTAAATATTGGTCGGAATTCACCGGAGCTCATAAATACAGGGCTCCGAAACCCAGTGCAATAAGCGTTTCCGAAAAACTGAAGCCTAAATTACCCTTTCCTTTCCATCTCCAAGTTTTTACATTCTTTTTTATCAAAACACTTATGTGTGACATAATGTGCCGCACACATAGAAGATGGAGATAAAATGGACTCAATTTTTATATCAGCTTTTGGGCTTGGACTGACTCAAGCTCAATCTATCTTATATTCAAAATTTTATATATTCATGTATAAAAGAAAAATTTCCTCCTTCAAAATTACGTATTATATTCTATTTCAAATCATTTTAATGCTATTTTGATCAGAATGAAAGGATAACAGAAATCGTGTTTTTCTAGTCTAGTGATAGTAGCAAATTTATGTCGGCGACGCATTGATACGGCGCCAATCAAGAGACTGAACAATGAATTTGCTTTCACTACGATTTTCTTTTGTGACAGTAGGACAATTTTTTAATTGGTTGGTTTTTTATTTATTATTTAGAGATCTAACCTGAAAGGAATGTTTTCTGTTTTTAGCCAACTAGCATCAGCTTGAGGTTTTGTTTGTTCGAGGTTTTTTGTCTTCTATTGCGTACGAGTATAAAAATCACGTTAGAGATTTTTCTTTTTATTTTGTACCATGAACGCTGGTTATGCTAAGGCTCTGTTCTACACATTTACGAAGTCACTTTCATTTGTAAATAGATATAATTGCCATGTATTGTTATTCTGATAGAAAGCAATCGAGCAGTGTTTCTTAAACAATCTTTCTGATAATGGTGTCAAATTTTTAATTTAATCTGATTTTCAGGGACTCATCACAAAAGATTGTTATGCGGAAGTAATCAATTACAGTTTAAGATATGCACCTTTTATAGGAAATTGAAAATCATTGTTCAATTCTTCAGCATATAAATATTAATTTCTGTAAATTTCATTCATTTTTTCATAAAAATGCATAGCCGCGAACTATCCGTTTTTTGTGTTAACACTATTTCCGAATCGTAATCCTTACATTTAATCGTAGAATTAACAAAACATCGCAATAAACATCATAATTAGGCAAAGATTACTATTCGGAAGGAATGATAACTAAAAAGTGGAATAGTTGACAGCTAAGTATATGCTAATAGATATAATTAAAATTTTTATTTTGCTAAAGAAAAAAAATGCTTTAAATTTTCCGAATAATGTACAAAATATAAGTATGCAGATTTGAGTGGCAGGGGGCAGGAGGAGGAACGGTACAGTTGTTGGTTCTGGTACCGCAGAATATTAGGTCTCCGGAAATTTTTTTGTTAGAAATTAAGCCCTGATAACAATGAATAAAAACTTAGATCCTAAATTTTATACAAAGGTGAAATATTTCCACTTTTGTATTTCCACTAGTGTTTTAATGAAAACGTGCACTTTCATTGATAAAGTTTATATATTTTTTTAATGACATAATTTTCCACAAATGTTCATTCCAGTTCCGAAATTGAAAACATCCCCAGAAAGAAAAACTGGAAATGGTAATGGATGTTATTGGTTTCTACTAGCAAGGTGGTAAAATAATGAGTTTCTAAAGTGTTGCGCCCTCCAAAAATCCAAGGTCTGCGGGTTTGACAACGACAGAATCCGACCGACCCTGCGTGCAGTAGTAGCAGCTCTTCAGAGGTTCACAATCACTTTTCTACCAGAATATTAGTATATAAAATTTGATCTGTTTTAATCGTGGGATTTTCTACGATTAAATAAGGATAAATTATTTTATGAAATTACTGGTAGTAAAGTGATTGTGAACTCTTTGTCGATCCGCCACTGTCTGCATGGTGAAACATTGTTGTATAGATATAAGATGAACGTGAACAATAAAAAATAATTTATATGTAAGAGAAAATGTTCATCAGTTATCATCAAAGAATGGTTGAAGAATAGTTTAGATACCAAACCCGTCGGCCAATTTCTTCGAAAATTAATGCAATTCTTGTGACAGATTTAATAACATACCTGCCAACATCATTAAAAACATACCAAATCGTGCTATGGGAATCTGAAAACGTGAGGAAATTTTAACATACGCGCATACATACACACATACATATTGAATCATTGTAAAAATTGTGATAACGGATGAGAGTATTGGAAATTGTTAAAAAATATTATTTCCATTATTTTCATTTATTTTTATTGTGATTACAAAGCTTTCCTATTTCCTTCCTTACATTGTATGTGTTTGGAAAGTAAAAACTGGAATTTTAAGTAATATATAAAGGTGTTAAACAGGTTTCTCGCGGCTGATCGCCACTGCGCCAAAATGTTTCACTTGGCGAGAAAACTAAGGAATAAAATCGCCAAATTACAAAAGATGTTTATTTTTCCTTTGGCAACACTCTCAATGATGTTATTGTGCGATTAAACCTTTTATGTGTAACTCATTACTTGTGCTTTGATATTCTTATTAGTGTTTTACGACGAATCTATTGAAACCATTCTTTGAATTTGACTAGATTTTCTTTAGCGATTAGCCAAATTGCTCAGATTAGTCATTTGCTCAGATTAGCAGGTGAGAACCTCGGTGTCAACTTTTATATCTGTCCATTGGCTATTTTTTTAAACCATTAGCTTTAGAAATAATTCCAATAGTAAACAAGTTTCTATGTTATTCTTCATCCTCTTAAAAGTAACTTCTATCAAAATAATTATTTTTTAAACGGTCCCTGGGTTCTATACGTTATATTTAGAAAATAAAAATTTCTTTACGATCAAAACGTACCGAGTTATGATACTTTGAATTTTATGGAATTTTAGTATTTTCTGGCACTAAAAACAGAAAAATGTGTTTCCTCCTTACGCGAAAAGTTTAAAAAAAAATCTTAACAATAGTGTTTTTTCATAGTAATTTACAATGCTTCGAAACACTTGAAAAGAAAAACAGATAGTAAGGGCGGCAGATTGTACTGACCCATTGGCGCATTTACAACGAAAATCAAGTCCAATTCTCAGAAAATATTGGTAGGTAGATACTCCGTACTTAAAGAATTATATTTCCTTATTCATTTTTTATTTTAATTATTTATATTTAATACGTTAAAACACTTCGACTTTCAAATAAAAGTAAGGTTTTAAATCGAATTAAGAATAGAATATAAATTTTAAACTTCAAACGAAAACTGTGCTGAACTTTTTCGAGTAACAATGACAAGAGGGCGCACAAACTTTATTTGCTCCAGGGCGCTGAATGTCTAGCTACGCCACTGGGCGTCGCCATGGGGGGGTATGGGGGGGAGCCTCCCCCCAATATATGTGAAGTTGGGAAATTTGAGCTTAGAGTTGGGAAATTCTAGATTTTTGAGACTTTTTTTTTTAAGTAATAGTAAAATTACGAAATTTTTATTGTTTTGGTGATTATTTTGAGTACTGCAACAGTAAACAAGTTAAATTATCAAAAGAAATACAAAAAGAAAAAAGCCACACTCAATCTATCATTGTATTTTTCAGTTCTACAAAAATATTGTACATCTACCAGACCTAAATTTCTCTACTCCTGTCCATCAATAACTGACTAACCAGTTCCTTTATTTCCTCCGAAACTTTGTTCCTTTCTCAAAAATTTCACCCTACCTCCTCTTCTCCTCCGAAAAGAGAATCCAGCTATTTTAATCCAAAGGGATTGCAGCTTCTTTTGAAAATTGGAGATCACTTGTAGCACAACAGAAAGGAATGTAGTAACCTACTTGAAACGTAGCTGTGGGCAAGAAGATTTGATGAGTTTTCACAACTTTTTTGACTAATTTTGCGATTTTTGGACAATATTTTACTCATTCTCGTGATTTTTTTTCACAAAAATTAGTTAACCCTTCGCTGTCAAGTAAAAAGCGTTATATGAGCAAATGCGGATATAAGAAGTCGTTAGTTTAGATAAATTTATCACATTTTACTTTTATTTGTGTGCGGAAATATATATCAGTCCTGTTCGTTTATATTCATATGGGTTTATAAAATTTTAAACCAAAAGTCCAGTGTTCTGTGTTTAAAGCTGTTCTAAAAAGTTACTATAAATCTCAGCACGAAGAAACCTTCATAATAGAAAAAGAGTTTTCGTGCAAGATTTTGGAGCATCTAAAAATCTATGCGAGGATGAAAAAGGTAAAAAATGGACGATTTTAATTTGGAACAGAAATATGACCATGAAAGCAGTCCATCAACTGAAGAAAAAATCGACATGCACTGTAACACTGACACGTTGCACTGGAATAAAATTTTGAAGAAATAAAGATTTCTTTACAGACAAACTCACAAACAATTATGAATATTAAGATGTGACTGGAGAAGCTGAGTTCCGAAAGCACCGTAGGAAAACGGTTTCAACAAAGGCAATAGATAAAAATAATAGCACAGCAATGGACATTGATACACATAAGTTTTGCAGTAAAGAATTATAAGAAATACAAGAAAATTTCAGGAATTTAGTAATGGGCTTAAATGACAATGTTCCCTATATCAAGAGAATATTGCAGCAATGCATTCCATATTTAAATTACAATTGTGCAAGGGAAAAGTTAATAATGTTTCCACCTGGATATGAGAAACCGGATGTACATGACTTGCAGAGTCAAACAGAAATAAACCAAATCCCAACTCCCTTAACAAACCTTTTACTCATGCCATGAAATTCAAAGACTATTTGGGTCACGCCGTCAAACTATATACTCGTACTTTAACATTCACAGCAGCTTATCTTTATGGCGTTGCATCTAATAAAAGAATCTTTTGTCAAATAAAAATTTAAAAAATATATATTGCAAGTTACAATGAGGGATGACAGACTTGACAGCCTAAGGCTTTTAAAATATGAAAGTGAAATAGGGAATTTTATTAAACTAAGCGATGTTATTAACATGTGGGCTTCTTTGAAGACCACAAGAATTAATATTAAGTAAAAACTAGTCTGGTGTGCCAATCCCAAAATTTTCTTTTACTCCATACATGTTAATGCCTCAAAATTTGCAATTACGGTGCCAAAATTAAATGACAATTCTTTGCCTATAATAACAAACTCTAAAGGTATAGATTTGTTGAATTGTGTGCATTTAAAAAGGAGATATAAGCATAGCATTTTTCAAACAAATCATTGAATTTTGGCACCCAGCCAGTCTGCAACCAAAATTCCTTACTCAAAGTGCACAAAAGCGATAGCTTTGGACAGTATAGACACAAGCCTAATAAGGATCTATTTATGTGGAAGTGCTACTTATGTGGAATATGAAGTTTGACTAAATCCCGTGCATTAGTTTTTGAGATACAGCTATCGCAAAATCGTGAAAAATGCTGTATAGCAGCGCCACCTGCTATATGATATGCATAAAAAGCTAATCTGAATCAAATTATATCAAGGTTTAACAGAATATGACGTTTGATCAAATTCCGTGCAATAGTTTTTGAGATATAATTATCGCTAAAATCATGTAAATTGTGAAAAATGCCGCATAGCAGTGCCACCTGTTGGACGATTTACACCAAAAACAAATCAGCACCAATTTTTATCAAGGTACAGTCAAACCTCGTTAACACGAACTGTTTCCGATTGCCTCGTCCAGTTGTATGTAATGTAGTTAAGGTCCGATAACACGAACTACTTTTAATACGAACAAAAAGTGTTTCCCCTTGCGTGTTCGTGTTAACGAGGTTCGACTGTATAAGTGAATCTCTAAAGTTTTATTAAATTTCGTGCATTAGTTCTTGTGTTAGAGCGCCCACAAAATTTGCAGCACATATAGACAGACAGTTATTTTCTAAAAACAGTCGAATCGTATTCAGGACTTACTAAAACGTATAAATCAGTCTAAAACCGGAAGTCGAATTTTTTCACGAATCCAATACTTTCTTCTGGTAAAGATAGAAGAAAGTAAAAAGCGTATTTGTTTTTTTAGTAAACAAACCCATAATTAGAATTTTTATGTTTTCAGTTTCAGAATTTTTCTTTGGAAAGGAATTTTTTATGCAAAAGTATCATTTTAATTATTACACACGTTGTGCATATCATTTTAGTCGAAAATTGGAGCAGTTTGTTTCAAGTTGGGAAATTTTCGAATTCTCTCCCCCCCCCCCGAAAAAATATCTGTGGCCACGTCAGCAAGTTTCATGATTTTACTGTTAAAAATGAATCTGAAAATGTGTCAGAAAATGTAGAGTTGTTGAGCAGGGAAAAATATTTTTTTTTAATACCGACTTAATATGATTTTGATAAAACGAGCTCTTACAGAAAAATGAAATTGAAAATTCGTCAAAAGCGGCCAGATAAAATTGTTAAACTGTGTTTATCTCTAATCTTGATTTCGTTTTTATTGGTGAAATTAGTATTTAACTTCGAAATCTAGCCCCGCCTGTAGGCCGAGCCGGCAGAGATTTTTTTTTTTTTTTTAATCAAGCACAATTGGACTCTACTTTTTATCCTTGCTCTGAAGGCGGACTTCTTTTTAGTGTTCCGTACTAAACTAGCATGTTGTGGCCATCACAAAACTTTCTTCTATATAAATCACGTCAATTGAATCATTTAAACAGTACAAGAAATTACATCAATTTAGCACCAATTCGCATCAAAGTATATCTGAATTTGAAGTTTGATGAAAATTCGTGCATTAGTTCTTAAGATAGAGCTATAGCGGTAAATTTGAAAAACGTTGCATAGCAGCGCCACCTGTTGAGCGATTTACACCAAAACATAAACAGCACTAATTCATATCAAAGTACACCTGAATCCTAAGTTTATTGAAAATCCAAGCATTACTTCTTAGATTAAATAAAACTTGTAGAAATTGGAATTTGCAAAAACGTGGAAGATTTTTCTCATTTGCCATGGGACAAAGGTTGTACTTATTTGGCGATCTCCATGAAATTTTATTCAATTCCCTGACCTTTCCAGGATTTTGGATAAAATATAGAAATTCCCTGACTTATTAGACAAATTTCTGAATTCCCTTACCTTTCCAGGATTTTGGATAAAATATAGAAATTCCCTGACTTATTAGACAAATTTCTGAATTCCCTTACCTTTCCAGGATTTTGGATAAAATATAGAAATTCCCTGACTTATTAGACAAATTTCTGAATTCCCTTACCTTTCCAGGATTTTGGATAAAATATAGAAATTCCCTTACTTTTCCAGGCTCTCCAGGTAGCGTAGCAACCCTGACAGACTATACTGATGTAAAGAAAAATTTTGGTTGGATAAAAAAAAATGACGATATCAAAAGACAACCCTCCCCCATGAGATATCTTGCGATATCAAGTGCTAAACCCGCTCCCCTAAAATAATAATGTTATATATCGCTCAACCGCAAGAAAAGTGACACATCTCAACAAAAGGGGGCGGGGGAATTTGCATGATTTTACTGTAACATGAAATTATAGCACTTAGCTTTTCATGCAAGAATGGAAACGTGCATAAAAGCATAAAACCCTTAAAAATGAAGACGTAGGATGAGGTTTGGAAGGTTGGGTAATTTTACCTCCCCACACAATCCACACCTCTCCTGTGGTCACCAATAGACATATAGCGTAATAAAGTGATTTTCCGTATAACTACACTTATGAAACTTTTTGTGTACCAAGACGCACGTATGACAGACCTAGGGCCGAAACTAACCTTTTTTGCGCCGGGGCAAACAGGAATTTTGGCGCCCCTCACCCACCCTTTCTTCCTCAAAGTATATTTAGAAAGAGAATTTTACTAATTTTCTAATGGCCGACTTATTTTAAAATTAAAAATATGTAATCATAAAATATGTAATACTGAACTACATAAATTGAATGTGACGTTTGTTGCAATTATAGTTCGTTCACATAAAAGAATTCGCATATATTACCGGCTACTTACAGTGTTTCCTTATACAGTAGAGTTCCGATTATCCGAGTCCCGCTTAGCCGAGTTTCCACTTTAACCGAGTTACTTTCTTCTGATGGACTGATGGCTTTCATTACAAATAAAGTGTTAGGTGAAGATGAAAGAGCAGCCGTAAAAAGTTTGAACTCTGATTTTCTGGTCAGAATGGGGGGAAAAAAATGGCCATAATGTTTTTTTGAAAAAAAAAAAAAAAAAAAAAAAAAAAAAAAAAAAATTATGGCCATTTTTTTCCCCATTCTGACCAGAAAATCAGAGTTCAAACTTTTTACGACTGCTTTTTCATCTTCATCTAACACTTCATTTATAATGGCTGTTTCATAAAAATGAAAGCCATCAGTCCATCAGAAGAAAATGATAGATTCCAAAGGTATAATCTTTCACTTGGCGCCGTTTGGTTCTGGCGACCGGGCACATGCTCCCTCTGCCCCCCCCCCCCCCACCTTAGTTTCGGCCCTGGACAAACCTATTAGTGGAATAAATAGCAAAATGAATTTTTGCGAGATGCGTCACTTTTCTTGCGGGTGAGTGATATGTACAGCCCCAAAAAGAGAATAAGTCAACCAGTAAATAGAAGCGTAAAAAATAACAATGTTAAAAGCACCAAGATTTTAAATTTTAAGCATACCGGTTTCGGTAGCATATAGCATACCTTCCTCAGTGCTAAAAATGACGGAAATTTGCTCACATATATAGGAGAGATGGGGATTCCAGTTAAAGGTTTATTGACCAATAGGAAAACAGAGGTTTGCAGGTAACAGCCAATAGGAAAATAGATGGGAAATGGAACCGAAGTAGTGAGGAAAAGGAAAAAATAATAATTAAGAGAAAGAAGCTTTTATGTAATATTTCCAACAATCTGACAATGGGGGAATAGCGATTTCACAATTAACAATATTTTTTATATTTTTATATATATTAACTTCCTTTAAGCATTTCATATACATAAAAATATAAAAAATATTGTTAATTGTGAATTCGCTATTCCTCCATTATCAGATTGTTGGAAATATTACATAAAAACTTCTCTTAATTATTATTTTTTTTCCTCACTACTTCGGTTTCATTTCCCATCTATTTTCATATTGGCTGTTACCTGCAAACCTCTGTTTTCCTATTGGTCAATAAACCTTTAACTGGAATTCCCATCTCACCTATATATGTGAGCAAATTTCCGCCATCCTTAGCACTGAGGAAGGTATGCTATATGCTACCGAAACCGGTATGCTTAAAATTTAAAATTTTAGTGCTTTTAACGTTGTTATTTTTTACGCTTCTATTATATTGCACCAAGCTCCTATTTGATAACAACCAGTAAATAAATTAAATAAAGTGTATTTATCTATGTGTACAAATAAAACAAGCTATTCCAAATACGAAATATTTATTAATTTACAAAAATCCAATGAAATAATTTAAAATACAACATATAGAATTTGAAGGTTGGAAATAAACCTTTAAATAGAACAGGGATATAATAATTCTTCATAAAATTACAAACATTTTGAATACATACATAACTTAAACAGACGTAAAATACTGCACAAGTAAAGTCCACTTTGAAACAACAATTTCTTTCAAATTTTTGATATGCAGTATTGTACATGTAATAAATGACTACAAACAAAGTGAATAAATATTTCTTAAAAATGACAAGATATCATTCTAAAGCGCAACCCAATAATACACTTGAACAACAATGAATAAAATTAAGAATTATCTTTCAAAATGAATATGACAATAATTACATTTTTTTTATTGCTCATTACAACGGGTTAAGTAGTTTTCTGCTGATGTAACTCAGGAATATGACACATTTTATTATCACAGAATAGACATCTGGGAGCTAACAGGTACTTAAGAATTTTTTCATTTAAAAAAATCTGAAATAGTAAAGACGATCAACATATTTGAGAGCCAATAGGTACTTAAGAAATTTTTAATAAAAAAAAATCTAAAGTAGTAAAGACGATGAACATATTTGGGAGTTAATATACTTTTTAAAATAATATTAAAAAAATGATCTAAAACATTGAAGGCGATTAACATATTCGGGAACTAATAAGTACTTAAGATTTTTATTTTAAAAAAAAAACTAAAATAGTAAAGGCAATTAACATATTTGAGACCTAATAGGTACTTAAGAAATTTTTAATTAAAAAAAGGCTAAAGAAGTAGGAAAGACTTAATAGACTGAGAGTTAATAGATACTTAATTTTGTTTTTTTATTAATAGAATGATCTAAAATATTGAAAACGATTAACATATTCGGGAACTACTAAGCACTTAAAAAGTTTTTGATTAAAAAAAAAAAATCTGAAATAGTAAAGAGGATTAACATATTTGGGACCTGATAGGTACTTAAGAAATTTTTGATTAAGAAAATATAAATTAGTAAAGTGGATTAATATATTTGGGACCTAATAGGTACTTAAGAAATTTTTTATTAAAAAAATGTAAATTAGTAAAGAAGATTAACATATTTGGGAGTTAATAAATACTTTTTCTTTTAATTAAAAGAATGATCTAAAATATTGAAGCTTATTAACATATTCAGGAACAGCTAAGTACTTACAAATTTTTTTATTTAAAAAAATCTAAAGTAGTAAAGATAATTAACATATTTAGAACCTAATAAATACTGATTAAAAATTGTACATAGTGAGGGCCCATCCAGAGTGGCAGTTCATTATTCAAACTTACTGTTATCAAAATCTTACTGGGAAATAAATTGTATCCTAATACTAATATCAAAATTTCGGATATTACTTTAAAAAATCAGTATTATATCACGCTATTTGTAATAATAATAATAGATAATCAACATTATTATTATTGTAAGTCGTACGAATTGCAATCAGTAAAAATGCTATTTATCATTTGATTATAACGATTAATTATTATCAAACGTTCAATCAATATTACAATTTTCAAAAATTTAGTTACTTTTTTACAATTACTATTTAAGCGTTACCCTATTTTATAATCAATGTAGCCACAAAAATGTATGAATAAAAAGATTTTTATGATAAGTTTTTGAAATTTTTTCATACATTATAACTGAGGCAATGTAGAGAAATACAATATTGCATGTACATGTACACAGATCATGTACATCATCATTATGTAAATCATACATTATCTTATTATGTATAATCTTTACATAGCTCCCAGATATTTAGTGATGTATCAAAGTATAATAATGCACATATATATCACACAAAAATTACATAAATCGTTAAATACAAAATAATAACAAAATATACAATACAACAAAGCAATATACAACTATGTACAACAACCCTTAAGAATGCAACAAGATGTCATGAGCTTGGGTCCAGCCCATTTAAGATTTGTTATGAATTCAGTTGTATGTGGCAACATAAGGCACTATTATACATGCAGCTCTATTGACAATACTCGACATTAAACGTTGAGAATATTTTGTTATTCCTTGAGTGTATGTCATGGAAAACGTAACTAACACTTAGCCAATCAAAAAAGGTTTCTAAGTATCGCGTAAATGATTCTATAAGGAAGTAGGAAAGGAAGGGGGGGGGGGGGAGTAAAATTACTTCTTCTGGTACATATTCGAGCAAACGTCTTTTCTTCTTTCATTTTTAACCCATTTATGCCTAGCGTCCCATATTGGGGACACTTCGAATTTTAATAAATTTGTATAATTTTCTTCTTTATAACATGAAAATTGTATGAAATAATTGAAGAGCTAAGTGGAAGAACATGTTAAGTAACAAAAATTACATTTGAAGAAATTTAATGTGAAAGTTTTTGTTCTCAATTTTAATGATTTATTTTCTGTTTTGATATCATGTGTTTAAAATATTAACAGGTGTGATACTAAACTGTATCAAAAAAAAAAAAAAAACTTATTCATATTTAATTTTTAAATATTAAAAAATATTAATATTATTTTTATTATTAAATATTAAAATATTAAATATTAATTAATAATGTCTTAAATCTTCAAGGCTAAATAGAACTTTGGTATTTTAGCTTTACCATGTGATAGAATACCTGATAACACCTTCGTTCGAACGATAAAGTCATTTTTAAGAAAATGTAGCATAACATGTTCTTCCATTCAGCTCTTCAATTATCTATAAATATCTTTATCTGTTACTGAGAGATGACAGCATAAGATGGATATTTATTTGCTTAAATGAAGGCTTTTTTCACTGTTTATAGGTTTTTCATTTTTCAAGATGGCGAAATGTAAAAAGTAAGTTTATTTGTATTTTTTCTATTAAGAATCCAAACAAATAAGTCATAATCTTAGCTTGTAGCCTTCTTTGAAATATGTATTTTTTTAAGTTGCGAAATTATATGTTCAAGCTTATTTTTTATGCATTTTTGTAACGCACAAAATATAGGACGGTAGGCACGAATGGGTACATATTTTTATTAGACATTTGGGAGACAGTTATTTATGTAAAGTATTTTTCAAGATGATTATGAAATAAATTGTTTTTAACAGGGATGAGAGCACTCCGACCCAAATTGTTGATTTTCACCACTAAATTTTAAAAGAATTCTTTGCTTTATTAAATCTCAGAATTTCTGCCATTAAATAAGGCAAGAAATACCTTTAAATTTTAATGGTATCAAGCAGTCATTTAGGTCGGAGCGCTCTCACCCCTGTTTTAAGCCTCAAATACGATTATTCTTAGTTTATTATGATTAATACTTATGTTATTAGTCTCTGTAAATAAATAAATATATTTTTTAGTAATTCATAAAAATACTAATTATAGTATATAATATACAATTTAAAAGGTTATTTTATATAAATTTAGACAAAACATATAATTATGCATATTATACTATTATAAATATTATGCATATTCCCATATTTAGTACGTTTACATTTTATCAAATAAATACTAAAAAAAATTTAGCGTAATTTTTTATAGTATTTTTCCAGTTCATTTTGCAATATTTTAAAGCAATTTTACCTACAAATTTGAAAAAACAAAAATTCAGGCATAAATGGGTTAAGAATCTGCCTCTGTCTCCCACCCACTCTCCTCACTTTTATTTAAATTATTATTTATCTATTTATTTTTTCACCATTTTCTAAATGAGCAAAAGAAATCTGTCGTTTAGGAATCGGAATGGTGACAAATTTAAATTAAATTAATATTATCGCTAGTTTATTTTGTTTTGTATTGTTCTATTAATTTTTACATTACAGGAAAAGTTCTTGGATCTATACGTAAGTGTACATTATTCAATTAAGCAAAAACTATTTCAGTTTTAATTTTTTTTAAATATCTGCAAATGTTTTCTGTTGTACCTAAGATTTTTATTAACAAAATACTCAAACATTCAAAATATAATATAACCCATTATACATATATATAATTGTACATAATTATTTACAAAATATATTTCAGAAGCTGCGTATAATCACCAATCTTACAAGAACCAATCCACTTTATCTGTTATGAAGCAATTTTTTTTTTCAATATTAAGAAATGTGATGATATTGCAAAAACTTTTAATGAAAAACAACTTTAGTACCGGTAATATTAGCGTATCAATTAAATTTCACTAGATTTTGCTTTATAAGTATAATATTTTAAAAGTATACAAATAAACATGAAGGTGTGATTTTTTTAAAATAAAATTAATTATTCATAAGGAAAATAAAATAAATATCTATTAATTAAAAATAAACAATAAAAATAAATATTTATTAATACTATACTCGAAAAATAAATGTTTAACAATTAAATTCCAGTCCTCATAGAGCTTAATAAATTATGATCAATTTCTTTTGGTTTTGAAAATTCTAAGCTAGTCTCAAAGTTGCATTTTTCTGTACTCTTAATAATAAAATCTTAGATTTTTTTAAATATAAGAATGATTTGTACAAGGAATGATATTTCTCCGCATTTGTCAAACATTATTATTAAAAAGTAGCCCCTCGATACTATACCTCGATACCCGTGTACTATTATTTTTACATAACAGAGAACAGCTTCATGATTCATTATAAATCACAACTGTGCGTAAACGCTGACGATGTCGAGGTAAAAAAAAAGTTCGTTATGCCAACAACAAAGAGGTAATAGAAACAACAACTGTCGTAATTACAAAGTTTCGCGGATCGATATATGTAAACAGGAAACTATTTACAAATGATCATTTTTGTTGGTGATTTGGGCCTAATTTTTTGCTTGAGCTCTGCCCTTGTGTTTCTTGTAACCATGTGAGTAGACGTACGTGATGTAGTCCCTGCGATCTTCCATTTTCTGGCTCCATTCGCTGTTGTCGAATGGTGGCAGTTCTCCTTCGTACTCTGCTGGTAAGATGCTCGGAGAGAAGTATTTGTGGAGTTTCTTCACATTCTTTCCGTGGAAATGGAACTGTAAGAGATTGCTTGTGTTAGTATTTTGTACAACGATGATTTTGTTGCTGATAAAAACAAGAAAGAAAAAACATGCTTCAAGCATAGATTATGAAACATTTTCCAACACATTAATAACCATGTAACAAAACTGCACCGTTTAATAAGTTAAAATATTATGTCTAATTCAACCATATGGAAGCGCATAACACACCTGAAAACGCAATTTCAGCTGTTCTCATCTATATTTGGAAACCCAATTTCAGCTGTTCTCATCTATATTTGGAAACCCAATTTCAGCTGTTCTCATCTACATTTGGAAATCCAATTTCAGCTGTTCTCATCTATATTTGGAAACCCAATTTCAGCTGTTCTCATCTATATTTGGAAACCCAATTTCAGCTGTTCTCATCTACATTTGGAAACCCAATTTCAGCTGTTCTCATCTATATTTGGAAACCCAATTTCAGCTGTTCTCATCTATATTTGGAAACCCAATTTCAGCTGTTCTCATCTATATTTGGAAACCCAATTTCAGCTGTTCTCATCTATATTTGAAAACCCAATTTCAGCTGTTCTCATCTATATTTGGAAAATAATCTTAATTCTTTGAGCAGCCCTGTATATAGATTTGTTTCTATTAACTACGTGCATACCAAAATTTAGTCCAGTTAAGAAATATATACATTAGTTGAAATTTCCCCTTCAGCAATTTCCGCTAATAAGAATTATGGCACATGAATTCTTTTGTGCAGTCCTGTATATGAGGTATAGAATGTATATACAAATAGTAAAATGCATAAAAAAAGTTAAATTTAAAAGCGCATGCCGAAATTGAAAGCGCATTTCCAGCCATTATTACTTAAAGACAGTACTGTAATCGATTTCTTTCGTATATCCCTGTAAATGAATGACAAATGCCATGAACGCCCTATTCTATCGTAATCATCTTGAAGTGAAATATTCAGTGATTTATATTAGTTTCAATACATTTGAAATAGCGTAATGTCATTAAAATACTCTGCAATCGATTTTCCCCCGTATACCATAATGTAATGGAATTCTTTTGGGTGCCCCTGTAAATGAACTATTAATCCCACATACTTCATATTATACAACATGTTTAGGTGACCCTAAATAACGTTTATCAATTTCATGAAAATCCGAGTGTATTTACGGAAGTTAGAGCGTGGCCAGACGGCCAGACAAATCGAATGTATAAATATATGAGTCATTCAAAACCCAGAGTGGACTATCCCAAATTTTTGTGAAAAATGAGTTTGAAGCATCACAGCATTGTATGCCATGCCTTCTACACGGTGCCCCCAAATTCATGGGCCAAACTGTAAAAGAAGGTAAAGTACACATAAAGAAACAATTTTGGAGCTAAAAAAAATGTGGGGTCGAAAATGAAAAGTTTTGGCGAAAAACAAGAAATGCGGTGGAAACGAAACCGAGCGTTTTTTTGGCAATTACAGTAAGTGCTCAAATATGCCACTGGCAGCGTCTAGCAACTGATTGGCATACATTTTCGCAGATTCCAAGTATTTCACGAACATTTGCAACAACGACTAAAAGTGTTGCAATGACGCCCTCATCAGAATCGACTGGTGTCTCGTAGATGAGACATCTGGAACAGGGGCGATTCTGAGTAGACATTTTTTTTTTCTGAAATTCACATCAAATTTTCTGAAAGGTTACAGAAGATGGGGGGTGAGGGAATAGCCTCCCGGAACTAACTATGCGTTTCCTCAGCAGCCCTCTTTGGAGAAATTTATGTTTCTTCGCGATCTTTTGAAGAAATTTCCTCTTTTTCGCGATCTTTTGACGAAATTTGAGTTTTTTTTTCGCGATTCTTTGACAGAGATTAGTGTTATTTCCGTGATCCTTTGACGAAATTCGCGTTTTCCGCGATCCTTTGATGGAATTTGCATTGTTTTCGCGATCCCTAGACGAAATTCGTGCTTTTTTCCGCGATCCTTTGACGAAATTGAAGATTTTCCCTGCAAACGATTGACGAAATTGATTTTTTTCAGCGACCATTTGTCGAAATTCGCGATATTTTTATGTCCGAATTTTCGGAGTGATGAGCGATTTTTTTAAATTTTCGGAACCGAATGCTTTAAAATTTCGGAATTTTCGGAACAGAATCTCCCCTTCTGTAACCTTCGAAAGGGTTCGCCAATCACCTGCTAGACGCTGCTAAGTATGTATAGATGTTGGTGGTGGCACATTTGAGCATTTACTGTAATCGTTATGTCAATAAAACGCTTGTTTTCATTTCCTCCGCATTTTTTATTTTTCGCCAAAACTTTTCATTTTCGACCCCCCCCCCCCCCTCATTGCTACACCAAAATTGCTTTATTATGTGTACTTTACCTTCCCTTACAGCTTTTCCCACGAGTTTGGGAAAATCCTGTATTGGCTGCATGAGGATTTTTATTAATTTAGAAATTATTTGGGTGATATAGCCAGTTTAACAGATGAACCAATGTATCTTGTATAGCAAGTTGCTTGATCACTCTGGCATTGCCAAGTTAATCACCATATGCTTCCTGAAGAAGCTTTGTTCCCTCTGGCCGCTTTAACCCTTAAATGCGTGATTTTTCATTTTGTTTCGAAAAAATATATATATAATTCCCTGAAAGGTTTACAACACAGGAAAAATAATGAAAAAAAAACAGAGATACATTTTCCGTATTAGACTCCCTAAAATCCGCGTATTTTTTCAGATGTAAACAATGAAATCTACAGTTAAGTTCCAGGAACAAAATTCAAGATGGCGCCGAAATCAGCGACTACCGCTATATTTTTTTTACTAAATTTTTTGTTAATCATTCTCTTTTGGCTTTTACAGCTGATTTATTACTAAGTAAATTTACATTACTTTTGATTTGGATATAAATTAGCATATCTATATCAAAAATTCCAGGATTCGAAATGGAAAAATCCACGAACCGGAACGCTATTTTAAAATTATTGTTCGCGGAATTTTTTTTTTTTTTTTAAATTATAAACAAATTTATTTCTAAACATACAAAGCAGTATAAGAAAAGCATTCAAGACTCTAAATAACAATGAAAAAAGTTACTAAAGTTAAAAGTGCTAAGAACGAATAATGACGTATCGATCTTATGATCGATTTACCACTAGATGGCAGCATAGGACTTTTGGAATCGAATTGAATCGATTTCATCGGTAATAATTTAATATTTTTCTAAATTTTTATTTTACATAATTATTTTAATAATTACTTACTTTTAAACTAATAAATTATTTTAATATTTTACTTATTTTAATGTTTCACTTTATTGTAAGCATTCATTATAATTTCTCTTGCTTAACTACCAATCAAATTAATGTTTCAAAAATGTAAACAAATCAATGACCAGAAATCCGCAAAATTCTAAAATCCGCACATCCTCTGGTCCCAAGCTTTGCGGATTTGAGGGAGTCTACTGTATTACCTTTCCTTATGTTGCACATATGCAATACAAGTAAAAACTACTGTCATAACTAAAATGTTGCAAATTAGTAAATATTTTAATAAGTATGAATCTAAATACCTTATTTTACATAATTATTATTATTTTTTAAACTTAACCCTTAAATGCATGAATTATTCTTTTAGAATTGTGTTTTTTATTCTTATATTAATGATTGGTCACCGGAAATTTTAAAATATATTTTTAACTTTATTTAGTACCATATTTTTGTAATTTTTACACGATTAATAATTCTATATAAGTATAGTGGTTGCTAAGACTTAAATAAAACGTGATGCAAATATGCATCACTATGCATTTAACCCTTAAATGCGCGATTTTTTTTTATAAAAATTATATATGATTCTCTGAAAGATTTATTACGCATGAAAAATAATGAAAAAAATTCAGAGATACATTTTTTATATAATACGTCAACCTTTTGTTCTGTTGCACATCTGAAATAGAAGTAAAAACTACTCTCGTGTGGCTTTTTTACGCTAAAATATTACAAATTAGTAAATATTTTAATAAGCATATCTCCAAATACCTTATTTTATATAATTATTTATTTTATAAAACTTAACCTTTAACCCTTTAATTCCCATGATAGAATAGGTTCTAGAATTTACGTATTTCAGATAATCTGACTTTACACCAGAAAGTTTCAATGGTTAATTTCGCTTTATTTAAATACGGAATGTCTGCTATTAAAGCAGATATTGATATTTTAATTTTCTGGTGTGAATTGAGTATATACGAATAAAAAAAAACTATTACATTCAAAACACTGTTGTCTGCATATATGCAAAGCTGTGCACTAAAGGGTTAAGGGTTAAACTACGGGAAACTATACGGGTTATATATATATATATATTCAAAAATTTAAAACCCTAATTTTGTACATAGGGTACACGCCCTAAAATGTCAAATTTTAGCTAAAAATTTGAAATTTAATTTTTTTTTTTTTTTTTTTTTTTTTTTTTGGCTATTTTTTCCATTATTAGACTGGTGTAATAGATTTCAAATAATTTTTTTCATACAAATAGAAAAAATCGTGAGGGTTAATGCAAAAATAAAAATTAGACAATTACAAGAAGGAATATTTTGTTTAAAATTCTCTAAGCATACATTAGAATAACTTTAAAAAAAACTGTCACTCACTCTTTCTCTAAGTTTCTTCGTTAGTAGCTGTTTCAGTACTGCCCAGATGTAAGAGAAAAGGTGACCTTCGTTAACCATATGAACGGCTCTGAATCTTCCTGGGAAGCAGTTCTGGAATGAACATTGAAGAAAATCGAATAAAAGTAGAAACAAAAATTATATAACAACAACAACAACAAAAAAAAAATAAATAAATAATAAAAAATGCAATTTAACAAATTACAACAACCATCTGGAAAAGGATTTTTTCAAAGACTAAAATTTAAGACATAAAACATCGCACGGAGTTTATCATACATTATGTACGCCATGAATTAAACATTAAGAGTGTTATTACACGTAAAAATTGCAAGCGACAAAAATCGCCTGCGACTCTCCAAATTTCCTGAAACTTACGTATTATCCACCTGAAACTTACGTATTATCCAAACATTTCATTGGCTGTTCGGGAAAAGGCTTTTCCATCGTCAGATTTCCAAGAAATCTGACGACCAATTTTAAATGAAATTTCATTCTTAAACTTCTAAACATCCCACAATATTACTTTTTACACCGTCGTATAGAGAAAAAAAATGTACTTTTAAAAGCAATTTGTTTGAAAGCTGTATCTCAATTTGTTTCTGAGTTATTATTATTATTATTATTTTGTAGTTTTTATTACTTTTTTGTTATAGTGGCAACATAAATATCCATCTCTGTTGAAAGTAAAGGGAAAATACACATTACTATATAGACCAATCAGAAAACGAATAAAATGCGGATTCAACCAATAAAACACTTCAGATATGTTTTTGATTTCCTACCCTGACAGAGGACAATAACCATTTTTCCAAATGGTTAAAAAAAAAAAAAGGCGGAAATACTATAAACTATAAGAACAGAAATTAACGAAAACTTTTCTATAGAGAGAAACCAAAGTCTTTAAGGGAACCGGGTAAGCGAAATTCAACCCAAAACTCGATTTTTACTTTTTTATACCATTAAATAGTTTAAATTTTTATATTTTCAACGATGTATTACACAGGTTTATACATTAAAAAAAGTGTTGGATTTTTTCATTCTTTCAACGAGCACTTCACAGTTAGTGAACTACTTTTTTTTTAATTCAAATTTCTTGATTGGCACCAATTTTTGAAGTGGTAAAATTCCCATTGTTTTCGCCTTAATTAATATGTTATTAAATAAGACGAATTTTATTATTTCAAAAAAGTGGTGCCAATCAAGAAATCAGAATTTAAAAAAAGTACACTGGTAAGCTTCACAGCTTTAATTGACTTTTTCTCAAAACTTCGATTTTTCAGGTTTGTATTCCTTTTTTTTAATATCTATTAAACTTAAGAATTCAGATTTTTCTAAATACTTATATTATGTTACAGTGCATACTTTAACGCAGGTATTGAATGATTTGTTGAGAATTATTTATTTTAGACAGTGAAATCTTACCAAAAATGCTAATTTAAAAATTTCTTTCAATAAATAATTAATAATTAATTTTCACTTCACTTAGAAAAAAAATGGTCAGTTAAAATACTTAAAGCATGTTATTCAAACTACTCTAAAAAATCTAGACCTCTATCTTTCACCATTTCTGAGAAAAAGGTACATAAAATTGGTGAATTTTAACACGGGCGAGATAGGGCTTACCCGGTCCCCTTAAAAAGTAATTTAAAAAAACGCCTAAAATTCTATATAAATTTGAATTTCTTACTATCATACAGTCTTCTGACGCATTTATGGTTCATTTATGATAGTCCTGGAGCCAGTGACAACGAAATGTCGGTAATTAGCTGAGATATTAACCCTTAAGGCTCCTGTCCCTGCCAACGAAAGCACTCAAGAGCTAATGCTAATCCTATGGGGAGGGATTTTTCTAATATCTCGTTTGCATTTCGACATTTTTAAATAACTTTTTTTCCATTGGATAGCCGAGATCAGTCTCTACATCGCACCTTTTTTTACTTTTTCGATTTTGGTTGCACATATTTTTTAGAATGACACTTTCATTTTCAGAACCGGTTTTGAAAGTGAAAGTAACTTTATGAAAAATATCTGCGACCAAAATCGAAAAAGTAAAAAGGGTGCGACAGAGACGGACCTCGGCTATCCAATGCAAAAGAAAAATTATTTAAAAATGTCGAAATGCAAACGAGATATTAGATAAATCCCTCCCCATAGGATTAGCATTAGCTCGTGAGTGTCTTCGCCGGCAGGGGCAGGAGCCTTAAGACACGGACGGTTTGAACATACATAAAGACTCTTTTAAAGCCTAGACAACAACTTTTAATAATATATTTGTGTAATGCAATGCCCAGTTAATAATTCATATATTTATTGTACGGAACTCTCCTTGCGCGAGTAATACTCGCACTTGACCGGTTATTATTATTTTTTTTAATGGCAATACTTGATTATCAAGACCCAAAAGATGATTCATAAATGATACACAAAATTACGATTAAATGTAGACATTGATTTTTCATACACGATGAAGGTGAAAGACCTTCAAAAAATATCAGAGTTAATGACCTTAACAACCGGGGAGGAAAAAAAAAAAGAAAAAGTAAAGAAAAAAAGATGAGCAACAGAAAGGACAACGACATATTTAAAACTGCGATAATCTCTCAAGGAAACTTTCACTCGGTGTTGTGCTGTCTGGGAATCTGATGTTTCGGAAGAGATGTTTGTCTTAAGATAAACGCAATGCTTTATTTTGGTGTATCTATCTGACACTTTCGATTGCCTGTCTGACTTTTACTAGATAGTGCTAACACTCTCACTTTCGCTGTATATTAAAGTACAAAAACGTTGGCGCTTAAAGTATTAGGTTTCTCTTAAGGCTGATCTTAAATCCAAAAAGGCTACTTTCTGACACATTTTTTAAATTCATTTTAGTTCGGAAACGCATGAAATTGGCAGGTGTTGTTATTCAGAAACTTTGTAATTGAAAGACGTTTTCCATTTTTTGGTAAGTGCAGAAGATCTTTCAGAAAATACCCTCCAAATGGGCGCTTTGAACCGAATTTTCGGACGAAAGGAGAAAAACCAGTCAAAGAGGAGAAAACTATTTTTCACGTGATCAAAAAGGGCTTATAACTCGATAAGTAATTTATTTATCAAAAAACGGAAAACTCATTTCGATTCCAAATCAGCCGGCAGAATAAAGGGATCCCCTGGCCGGGATCAATACAAAAATATAACATGTGCAGCATAGAGATCGGCATCGGACAGTAACCTCGTGTATGAGCCAGGGCTTGATTTTTTTCAGCAGACTCCGGCCGGGCCTGGATCAGGATTACATTTTTTTCCCTCCATAGTCGAGCTGGACCGGAACTGGACTTAATTGTTCCCAGGACGTGTCAATCAGGCAATATGTTTTATAAAAATAGAAATAGCGATAATGAATTCCTGTCAACCTTTGTTTTTTTTTAATTCTAAATTATATTAATCATTTTAATGAATCTTTATTTGAATATTCAAAGTATAAGAGTCTAAGCAATTTTTAATGTTGCTATTGTGTAATTTCTTGTCTTACTAACACATAGTAATCTAAAATATACAGTAAAAATTTCCCATAAAAATGTACGCAGTATTCTTTAAAAGAATCTTAAATGTATGTTAAGAAAAATCGGAACATTTTGTAGATATGGAGTCGGGTCGGACTTAATTTAACTGATTTTTGTACGGGCCTAGGCCGAACTTGTAGTTTTACACTGAGTTGGGTCAAGATAGCTTTCATTCGGGCCAGGCCCGAGTAGACCCCTACCCAATATTACGTATACTTTAAAGTTTACTAAGTACTACATAAATTGTGACGGATAATAAGATAATCGCATAAAAAAATTCTATTATTTTAAGGAGTGAATATTTACCTGTAAAGCTTCAGCAAACAGCCATAGATAAGTAGGAGAGACGTGAGGTACATGACTTAATGTGAAGCCGGCAAAGTCAACGATCACTTTGAAGCCAGCAATTTGTGAGGCAGGACTGAGGTTGGCGTGAAGGAGACCGCTGGTCAGTGTGCGCATGATGTCGGCCAAACTGTTTACTTGTGGGTCCCAGGTTGCTGCAAGAAATTAACGGGAGATGAATTTCCAAAAACTAAAACAATATCTCTATTCAGTTATATTTATTTCTATACGTTTTCATTCTTTTATAATTCCTTATTAATTTTTTTTATTTTTATTTATATTTTAGTTCTACATATTTCTATACATTTATTTATTTCTCATGCGTGATGTTTTTAAAAATGTTTATTAAAAAATTCCAGTTGCGGTAGAAAATGTTAGGTGAAATAATTCTTATGTGTGTATCTATCGCATAACTTTAAAACATGTAATCATAATTAGACAATTTTAATGTAACAAACAAGAATTATTATACAGGGCGATTCCAAATTCATGGAAAAAACTTTAAGGGTTGATACAGAACACTGTAACAATCACTTATTGTATAGAAATGCATGGGCTCAAGTGACTTGCTAAGCAGAAAAATTGTTTGACAGCAAAATTGTTTGTTAACCCCTTCGGGACCGGAGCCTTTTACGAAATTTTTAATCTTTTGTCACCGTTTTTTAAAAACAGAAATTTGTGTCTTCTTGAATCAAGAAAATGCGCTGATTAAATAAGAGAAATTTTACAGTAAAATTTTACTGGTGAGGAAAAACAAGGATTCTGAATGCTTCATGCGGCACGTATACGTGTCGCTCGTCCCCAAGGGGTTAAGACCCTACTTCAGTCAAACGAAAAGACCCGTTCGCTAATACTAATCCTATGGAAGACATTTATAAAGATATCTCGTTTGAATTTAAATATTTTTAAATGATTTTTTTTTTTTTTTTTTTTTTTTTTTTTTTTTTTTTCATTGAATAGTTGAGATCGATCTGTACAAAGACCGTTGTTTATTTTTTCGATTTTCTTTACTGGTACAGTCAATCAGAGTAACTTTGAACCACGGGGTGTAACTTTGCACCACCTCCTATTTTTCAAAATTTTTGACTCTAAAAGACTAAATAAACTCCAGAGCTGTGCTCTATTGGCAAGGTTCTAAACTGGGATTTCTAGTCTTTATTTTAGAAAATAAATTAGCAACATTATGCGCAATTAATTGCATCATCTAACTATTTTTGTGAAGTACTGTTTTCAAGTTAATTTTGAATGCTGATTTGAAGTTGTTGTAATCCAATTAAATTTTCATAGTAAGTAACAATATACTCATTTATCAGACATATTATTATCTAAATGTTGTAAACGTGTTAATATTTTGTGATTATTTATTTATTAATAGTTAATAAAATGTAAAATAAGAAGGCACTAGCATTTTACCGCATTTTCAGCGTAACTTTGAGCCGCTCAAAGTTACACTGATGCTTATAATTTACTGATTATAGGTGCTACTGTCGAAAATTTCCCATATTTGCACGTAAATTTTATATAAATGCCGAAAGTGTGCATTAGATATGACATGTAAATATTTTTACAAATATGTGTAAAATACATAAAATTCATTTAGAGGCGTGATTAGGGGCGGAGCTACTCAAATTTGACATTTCATACGTTCGTTTTTTATTCTTGTTTGAATAATACTAGCACTTGTATGTATTACTGTAACTATGGATATATTATAGAGTTAAAACATTGAAAATTGTTTTTCACTGCATTTTTATGTTTTATATGAACAATAAACAGGTTTTTTTTTTATTTCTAAATGTTCATGGTTCTGTTCTTCTACTTTTCTTATGCCTGATATTTGTTGTAATATCATAAATTATACAAATCTTGTGACGTTGGGAAATGTAAATTCGCAGTCTTTACATATCTGAAAACATTTTTTGGTGTTTAAATTTGTCCTGACTACAATACTTTTTTTATAATTAATTATTTTATATAAAAATTTATCATATGGTGCAAAGTTACCCTAAATGGCTGGGTAACTTTGAACCAGGCTAAAAATCCATTTTTTATTGCTTTTATCCTTATTATTCCTTATTTTTTTATAGTCAAACAGTAATTTAGGATCATTTCTTTTCTTTTATGCCCCTAGTTGCGACAATATTCTTCAAATAAGAGTGTGGCATATGAAAATAGAGAAAATGCGGATCAAAGTTACCCTGATTGACTGTATTTTTAATGAGGACACTTTCATTTTGGAAACCCGGTTTCGAAAGTAAAAGCATCCTTATAAAAAAATTGCAATCAAAATCGAAAAAGTAAAAAACGGCCTGCATACAGATCGATCTCAGTTATCCAATGCAAAAAAAATCATTTAAAAATATTGAAATGCGACCGAGATATCTTTATAAATTTTTTCCACAGGATTAGCATTAGCGAACGCGTCTTTTCGTTTGACTGAAGTAGGCTCTTAAGTGCTATGTTGGGTCCAGCGTGCCGCTAATTGCTTGAGAGAGTAGGTGGGCTGCAGGTTCGACTTCCGCTGGAGCCTTTGCATACACTTTGTGGAGCTCCTGATTGTAATTCTCTGGTGCCATAAATTAGACATATATACACTAGATATATGCATGATAAGTCTCATTAAAAGAATAAGAGAAAATTATATATGGTTTCGATTTTTGGCCAAGCGTTATGACCCAACGTCACTTTGAAGTGCCACATCAAGTAATTTGCCGTAATTAACAAAAATAAATAAATCTTATCAAAAATAAATAAATCCTACTATTAGTTCACACTCTCCCTATATTTATTTATTTATTTATATATCTTGTTCAAATTTTTAATCGTTAATAAAATACTTATTATTCATCTTATCAAGTTGAAATAATTTTTTTTTAACTTGTACTGGATGACAATTGATGTTAATATAGATTTTTCAAAAATTAATTCATTAATTAAATTTTAATTAATTAATTTTAGTTTTATATGGGAGACAAAATGGCGGACATTGGTTATTGAACAACATTTAATGCATCTTCATATCTATAAGGGGGGCTACCATAGGGGAGATCCTGTTCTGTCGCCAAATACAGCCAAGTTTGTCGCCAACTTGGCGATATATCGCCAAATTTGGCGACCAAAATGAGTCGCCAAATTCCCATAGGCTTCCATTGTAAACCTACTTGCTTATAGAAAATCAACAAATTGAGATATTTTAATGCAACAAAAACTAATATTAGCTTAAGGGATTACATTAAATTTTTCTTTAATGACCTAAGTAGGAATTGACTTTAAAAACAAAATTTTTATATTACTTGTTTTTACTGCATATATCTTCTAATGTTTCATAGTAATGCAAGGGAAAAAGTTTCGAGGAGATAGCTTTATTAATTCATAATTTTGGATATAAAGGTTTAAAATGTAAACAGGCTTAGCGCTTTGCAAAAGAGATAAGAATGCTTAAGGAAAAAACATTCTTTTCGGGATCTAATATCCAAATCTTGCTAACATAATGTGAAACTATGTAAATAATGGTACTTTGCAGTTTTAAAATTTTATCTGCTGCTTTGGGGTTCTTTAAATGTGGAAGTTCATGAAAATCCATGCCCGTTGCCCTAGTCTGACCCAACGTGGTTCAAATTAAATGTTTTACATCCTGATTTTACCGGATATCTCTACCGGAGCGTTGGTTTCGGGTTGGGTCTTGATTTTTTTCGGGTCGGGATGAACCGATCTTTCAAAAGAAAACACCGAGTATTTTTTATAAATGAAGAAAAAAACTTTATATTTGATTATTAATGATTGATTATTAATGAGTGTTCATTTTTTATAAAAAAGAGATAAAATTGATGTTAGAGATATAATTGTAGCTACTTTTCCATAACTGTAGTAAAGCATGGATTAATTCTCTTTCACTTCGGGTTCGGATTGACTTTAACATTAGTATTCACCATATAGTTCAACTCCCGGCTAATCTCAAATAGCTAGTGGTAATAGCAAATTGTATTCACTATTAAACTGATTGAACTTCGACTTCCAATCAGGATCAATGTGAATACCAACTGTGTTACGAATTGCACCTGCTAGTGTAGACGTATTTGGAGAGCTAAAAATAGCTACTGTGCGTGGGTGCGGAGCTAAATTTAGCCAGCTTCGAAACTCGCAGTGATGCTTGGATTATTGTAACTAGAAGGATCAGATTTTTTTATGCTTGGCCGAGATGCGTATTTATCGCATTCTCGGAATTTATGATATAATATAAATGTTGAATATGTGTGCGTTGTCGTGCTGTGTTGTTAAAATAAAATAAAAAGAACTTCACGATCAATCATTTAACCAGAATCACCTGTGGATACACCGAAATATTTCGATCTCGAATATATTTATTTATTTTGAATAATACTTCTCGACAATTTTGAAAGTGAATTTATTTTAACTGAACGGTCGACCGAAGCTATGACGAATACGAACATAAATAGAATCTTTCGGTACCCGACCTGAATTCTCAGAACTCTAATACACATCTTAGATACTTACAAGTACGGATTATTAGAATACAACATCCTTCACTGTCTCTGTACGGCAAAAATCCCACACTGTTCTCTTCCATGGTTCTTCTGACATCATCGAAATTGAAGTTTAAGTAGAGTTCGTGATGCTTGTGCATTACATGGTAGAATGTTTTCATGAGGTTGAAAGCTCGTTTTACGTCGAATTTCCTGGCCCGCAGGAAAGACAAAAGGAACAGGTCGTCGTCTTGCCAGTGAAGATCGGCTTCATCTGAAAGTAACAGCGAAAGAAAATTAAATACTATTCAGGAACATCAAATGCAAAATAAGTTTTCAGTATATTTTAACTTTCACAGATAAAAATAAACATAATTTTCTAGAATAATCATAATTATAATACTAAAGCTGCTATCAGATTCACCAACTTTTCGAGCAATTTTTGAGCCAACTCTTGATTTCCTCCAACTTTTCGCGAAATATTGTCTCAAAACTCAGTGTGATAGCAAACAGCAATATCCCCAACTTTTTATCCACAGCTCTAAAAAAGTCTGGGTGACTTTCCGCCCCAAAAAGCCGCCGCGACTTCCCCACCCCCTACTTTCAACCTTTCAGCCAATCAGAAATAAGCGATTGACAAGAATAGGCGATAAATATTAACGGCTGTTACTAGTAGTACTGGTTTTCCTCCAACTTTAGCTACGACAATTGTAACCTTTTTCTCCCTTTGAACGGGAAAAAGTTGGGGTTAAAATCGGCTGAAAAGTTGGTTGCTCGAAAAGTTGGTGAATCTGATAGCAGCTTAATAGAATAAAAAAAAAAAGAAATTGAAAAATGAACTTGATAAAACATATATTTATAGTTTTATTAAATGCATTTATATATTTTTTAATGAAAATAGTTTATTTTACTATTATTGATATTGAGAATGTCGCCAATTTTGTGTACAAAAAACTGGTAGATCTGTTTAGTGGAAGATTTGTACAAGCCTTTTTTAGCATACTCAAATTTACATATAGAAATGAAACATAGTTCACACAGTTTTTACCTTCTATTGTGTTTTTATCTTCCAAGTTTAGCTTTTGAAACGCCAAAAAAAAATAGTTTGTGTTTTTAAATTGCAAGATTACTTTGAATGCTGTTTTACTTCTACAATTCAACACAATCAACCTAATTGGGTAAATAAATCATACGCGTTGTAAATTTCCAGCTGAGTGAAAAAGTGTCAACAGCTTACGTTGGCAACACTCTAACAATCAAGTTTTCCTAAACAAATCCGGAGAACACATTTCACTCAGACTAGGTTTGAGTGAATTGTGTCTGCCGGATTGCAACGCTATTTCAGTTTCAGATACAGCATGCGCAATCTATCGGTGATATTTGGAACTACAACAAGGATGTATTATGAAGAACGCTGTTTTACTTCTACAATCCAACACAATCAACCTAATTGGTAAATAAATCATACGCGCTGTAAATTTCCAGCTGAGTGAAAAAGTGTCAACATCTTACGTTGGCAACACTCTAACAATCAAGTTTTCCTGAGCAAATCCGGAGGACACATTTCACTCAGACTAGGTTTGAGTGAATTGTGTCTGCCGGATTACAACTCTATTTCAGTTTCAGATACAGCATGCGCAATCTATCGGTGATACTTGCACGGAAAAAACTGTTTTGTTGAAACAACTAAATTTTTAGTTAAACCAAACAAATATTTTGGTTGGAATGACCAAATTTTGGTTTGATTAACCAAATAATTTGCTGAATTAAAAAAAATCATTTGGTTAATCTAACCAAAATTTGATCATTCCAACCAAAATGTTTGGTTGGAGCTAATTTAACCAAAAATTTAGTTGTTTCAACAAAACAGTTTTTTCCGAGTGGAACTACAACAAGGATGTATTACAGTAGAAACTCTTTTATCCGAAACTCTCGGTTAACCGAAATCCATTTTTAAAGCTTCATTTTTTTTTTTTTTTTTTTTTTTTTTTTTACTATCACATCCTTGTGTGCAAAATCCATTTTGAAAGCTTTTTTTTTTTTTTTTTTTTTTTTTTATTATCATATTCCTTGAGTGCAAAATCCATTTTGAAAGCTTTTTTTTAACTATCATATTCCTTGTGACCAAGCGGTCCTTTCCGAACCACGAGTACATATAAATATTTTCGATCCCCTTTCTTAGAATTCCTTTGAACGTTTGAATTTAACTTGAGTTCCCGAAAGCTGCGGAGTGGAACGAACAAATTAGCAATTCTGAAGATTTTGAATATTTTGCAAAAGGTTGGGCATGGCTGGAGCAGCAGAAAGACTGTGATACTGGTATAAAATATTAAAAATAGAGCTTCAAAGCAGAGACATTCGAAACTGCAACAAACAAAACATCGTTTCAAACTCTTGTGAAAGGTACTTTTTCAAAATTAAAACTCAGGTAATTTATTCTTGTTCTATTTTGCTATTCTTTTATTTTTATTAAGCACTTGTTACCATAATAAGAAATAGCACATATATTTCTGCTTAGTCTTAAAATTTAAGCATTCTCGATTATTCGAAAATTTCGATTTTCCGAAAGAGGGTCGGTCCCAATTACTTCGGATAATCGAGGTTCTACTGTATAAAGAAATTCCCGACTTACACATGACTTTCTTGCAAGAATGATTTCAATAGCTGTCACAGTTTACTAATTATAGAATCTTAAAACCGCACATTCTAACACATCCTATGTTATCGGATACCCTTTATTAGCGACAGACAATTAAATGTTACGTAATTTTAAAGAAATGCAATTTTAATATATAAAAACGTAGATATCCACATTTTAGTTTGTAATGTCTGTTTTTATAATTTTCCCGTTTACATACCAATTATCAGACATTATTTTATATTTTAAAAACAACTTTACTATCTGTAATATATACAGGTCTGTTTTATAAAAAGTATACTATAGCTTATTATATATAAAACTTTATAGACATAATATTTAAAAAATATATATTCATGAGTTTGCACAAAATATACAATACATTACAATAATGTTTTTGCTCCTACCGGAGCATCCTCAGTTGACTTACTAACTGACTTCGCTTCTCTATTTATCATGTTTCAAGATATGTAGATTCCCTCGTTTCCCCTTTATCATTTCTTCTTTTTCCCTCTTCTAGTATTTTCATCCATCAACAGTCAATAGATGCGTGCGCCATATCTTTGCAAACTTCACTTTTAGAAGTAAAATTTCGATTGCTTCTCGTAATAGGGCATTATGTATCTTTTCATAATTCGCTATTTTCTCTATTTTAAAGTTTCAATCTGTAGGGCGGTTATTATGTTCTTTCTTGCTAGGGCTGTAGTTTCTTTATTTAATTTGAGGTCCCCGATATCCCCTCCCTTCCGTTCTTCTATTTTTCTTTTAGTCATGACTATGAAATTTATTTATTTATTTATTTTTTGTTTTTACTATTTAGGCAACTGATTTTATAAATACCTGCTGTTTGAGTTTTTTCATAATTTTCTGTTTCATTTCTTATTGCTTCGAATAGGGGTGGATTGGGGGTTATTGGGGCATGTTTGCTCAGTTTCTCAAACTCTTTTAATTTTTAAGGCTATTCCATTCATATTAGGGGGCTCAGCCCCTGCTCGCTAACACTCGCCAACACCCGTGAATTGCTACGCAATTCGCATTGGGATCGCTACACGATCCCAGCTCACTTTTCTCGCTCGCCACTATTTGTGTCAACTCTAGCCAGAATGAGTGCTATGATAAATCATTATAATGCATTAAATTTACAAATATTTTTAATGTATAAAAAAGTAATGAAAAACTTTGTTGAAAATGTAAATAAAAAACCTTTGAATTAGAATTAAATTTAAAACCTTAGTGAAAACACAATAAAAAATATTTTTAGTTGGGCCGTTATGCGATCCAAGCAAGCAACATATGAAATTTACAAATATTTTTAATGTATAAAAAGTCATGCAAATCTTTGTCGAAAATGTAAATAAAAATGCATTAGGTGGTGCTGCCAATGGGTATAAAACATTCTAACATTATGAAATTTACAAATTTTTGAAATGAAAAATAATTCATAAAAAAGAATTTGAAAATTTTGTTGAAAATGTAAATAAAAATGCATTTATCAAAAGTTTGGCCCTGTGACTTGTTGATCATCATTGAGAAATCTAAGCGAACTAAAAATTGACGCCGTTTAATTTTAAATGGCATGTTAGTGTCAGATGGGGGTCCTGCTCCTTTCATTTTTCCTATAGTATTGAAAATCCCGACTATAATAAGACGCTATAAAAGATGCTACGTATTAGTGATGGGCGATTCTCGAAAATTCGACAATCGAGAAAAATCGTCATCGTAAAAAATAACAATCGATACAGCCATCGATTAATTCCTAGAATGTACAATCGAGATGTTTTACAATCGATTATAACGAGAGAAGCTAAAAACAATTGTTGGAAAACTTAGCTATTATTCTGGCCGAAACTTTCATAGTAGTGATAGGGTTTGCTCGATAATTCTGCTATCGCAATTATTTTCTCCTGATTTAGGCTTAAGGGGTTACTTCAGTCAAGTGAAAAGACCTGCTCGCTAATGCTAATCTTATGGAAGAAATTTATAAAGATATCTCATTTGAATTTCAGTATTTTAAAATGATTTTCTTTGCATTGGAATAAATTCCCCTTTCTTCTTTATGAAACTGCCATGTCCAAATCGCGTAACTATGGCGCATTTGATGAATCAAATAACCTTTCTACTTTTTAGATAACTCCAAAAAGTTTGATACAGTTTAAAGTTCCCCTAAATGTCAAATACTGTGGAATTTCTCCATTGATCGAAAACAAAAGTTTCTTTCGAAAAACGTAAGGATAGTAAGATAAAGATACCTGCCAAGAAAGAACCTGCCTAACACGGAAACTGTTTTCCAGTACCTAGCGATTCCAACATGACTCTTTAAGTCTGTATCGAAATCCAAAGTAGCTACTTTATCACACATTTAAAAACTCATTTTTTATTTTAGGCGCATTAGCTAGAATCGATTAGCATTTCCCTCTTTTCGATAAAGGAAAAAGGTTTGATACAAATTAAAGTTCCCTAAATGTCTAAAGTGTATCAAATGCTGTGGAATCTCTCCGTTTATCGAAAACAAGACATCTTTATCGAAAAACGTAAGGATAACCAGACATATATAACTACTGAGAGTGAACCTGCCTAACACGGAAATTGTTTTCCAGTGCCTAGCGATTCCAACATGATTCTTCAAGTCTGTATCGAAATCCAAAGTAGCTAGTTTCTGACACATTTACTAGCTCATTTTTTATTTTAGGCGCATTAGCTAGAATCGATTAGCATTTTCTTCTTTTCGATAAAGGCAGAAGGTTTGATACAAGTTAAAGTTCCTTAAATGTCTAAAATGTATCTAATGCTGTTGAATTTCTCCGTTTATCGAAAACAAAGGAGTGTTATCGTAAAATAGAAAAGTAAGCAGACAAATATATCCGCTAATAGGGAATTCTATAACTAAAATAAAACTTCAATGGACTTCATTTTTGGTATTTTGGATAATTTTAATTTTCCAATCCTTACCAACGTGGTATTAGATGATGGGTCTGGAAAAGGTAGAAGAAACGCCACCCCCCCCCCTCTAAAAAGGGGCATTAGGCCCCAAATTGACAGTAGGGCAGACCAAGGATGAAAGTTAACTTCATGTAAGAGAGGACTAGGGGAAGTTGAGAATGATAAAAAAAACTAAACCATTGAATAAGAAAAAAATTGAAGAAAAAGAAAAATGGTAAAAGAACAAGTGAAGCGTGTGATTAGAGCCGGACAAATGAAGAGGGGCCCGATGGGCCACAGCTGGTCCAGAATGAGTGCCCAAGTAGTCAGAATGGGTCAAGAACTTGGAGACAATGAAGAAAAACAATGTATCTACATATACAATAGGTACAATAGGTATCTACAATGAAGAAAAACAATGAGACAAAACATTATGAAAAACAGATGAAAAATACCAATAGCCTGAGGCTAAAAGTAAAATGTTTCACTGGGCGGCGTCCCCTGGTGGTAGTAAAAATAAAATTGATACGAGAAGATAGGGGAGAGTGAAAAGACTTTATTTTGTGAATTTTATAATTTTTGGACAAACAGTATACTAAAGGTTTGAAGAAACAAAACTTTAAAGCGCCCTCTTGAGGCGAAGAAGGGAGTTAAAATTAAGAAACATATGTCCATATTTTTTATTCGATTTTAGACACAATTTGATGTTAGTCTTCTAATTTTCCTATGAGTGCAAGATACCGTACCAGAGTACGAAAAAAACCGCCGCTAAGTATATTCCTTTAGAGTATTTTAAGCCCAGGGGCCTACAATTAACGGTGGATTGACAAAAGAAAGGTAGATTTAGAAAGGTTATGAGATTACCCTTATTTTAATATATTACATGAGTGGGGGAAAATAATTTTGAAAAATCCTGTTTCCTGAGGCGACACTTAAAATCTTGAAAACACATAATTTGCAGTGCAGTTTTGTTTTAACAATAGCATTCTAATATTAAGAGATATGGGACAGCTATGAGGGTTAAAATAAGAGAAACATTGAAAATCAAGACAAACTGGCGCCGCCAAATTCACTAGAAAACTTCTATATCAACAACAGAAACCCGAACTGATAACTTAAACCACTATGCCTCCTAACCCATATCGGTTAATAACAAAAGCGAATGGAAAAGAACATGTACTCCTTTGGGAAATCATGACTTACACCAGAAGCGCGGTAAGTTTGACTCTTCTGAAAACTTCCTTTCTCTCGTCCTCTCTCTCGCATTTCGAGATATATTTTCTGCTGCTGCAAACTGCTCGTTTATCTCGAGGAGATGGCAAAACCGAGGGCAAACCTCTCGCTTACTTCGAGATATCTCATTGATTGTAACTCATTGCTTCCCATTGCCATTCTCGTTTCTCGCTCTCGGTCACTGTTCAACATTTCATATGACATTGTCGAGAATAAGAAATCAGTTTTCGTTTTCGTCCTTCCTCGAAATGTTACTCTCGATGATTGTCATTTCACGCTCGGCCAAGAAGGGCCGAGATGAGATATTGAGGGGCGAGCTGGACAGAGCTGACAGGCATGACAATGAGCTGTGAAATGAAGCTTTAATTTTCAATGTTTTTCTTATTTTAGCCCTACCAAGCTGTCACATACCCGGAGCCCTTCGATAAATATTATTTATTAAATATAAAAATTTCAAAGAGGAAGGTGGGTCAGTTGAATTCAGAGGACGTGAGAGTGGGCGGGGAGCAATTAAAAAAAATTTACCGAACTCTTCTTGTGACATATTATCGAAAAGTCCTTTGACAACTCTTTCATATTATGAACCTTTCTTCCCCTGAAGGTGAAATTCGGGGGGTGGGGAGGGGTCGAACAAATTTTTAAAACCGTAGCCGATTTCTATAATAAATTTAAATATAATTTTCGATGTGGGTTTTTTTGCAGTCTTCCGGTAAATATTATTTATTGAACATAAAAATTTTAAAGTGGGAGCTGCGTAAATTCCGGGGCGAAAGAGTGGACCCAAGTGGGGGGAGGGTGGGGAATCAATTTTCAAACTTTTTTTCGACCCATGATGTGATATGTTATCGGAAAGCTCTCGAATGACTCTTTCATATTATGAGACTTTCTTCCTCCCTTCCCAATTTGGCCCCCACCGCGGGAGGTAGTTTTTTCCGTTTTAATCATTTTAGATCGGATTTTTTTATGGAGCCCTCCGATAAATATTATTTATAATATATGAAATTTCAGGACACTTTTCTAAATTTAGTCAAGACCCCTCGTGTGACATATCGTTGGAAAGGTTTGTGACTACTTATTGATGTTATGCACTTCCGGTGGCCATCCCCCCACTTTGTCCACCCCCCCGGGGGACACTTTTTCAAATATAGCCAAGACCCCTCATGTGAGATATCGTTGGAAAGGTCAGTGACTACTTATTGATGTTATGCACCTCCGGTGACAGTCCCCCCACTTTGCCCCCCAGGGGGGCATTTTTCCAAATTTAGCAAAGACCCTTCATGTGAGATATCGTTGGAAAGGTCTGTGACTACTCATTGATGTTATGCACCTATGGTGTCCGTCCCCCCCCACTTTGCCCCCCCCGGGGGGCACTTTTCCCAAATTTAGCCAAGACCCCTCATGTGAGATATCGTTGGAAAGGTCCGTGACTACTTATTGATGTTATGCACCTCCGGTGACAGCCCCCCCCCGGAGGACACTTTTTCAAATTTAGCCAAGACCCCTCATGTGAGATATCGTTGGAAAGGTCTGTAATTACTTATTGATGTTATGCACCTACGGTGTTCGTCCCCCCCACTTTCCCCCCCAGGGGGGCACTTTTCAAAATTTAGCCAAGACTTCTCATGTGAGATATTGTTGGAAAGGTCTGTGACTACTTATTGATGTTATGCACCTCCGGTGACAGCCCCCCCCACTTTGCCCCCCACCACGGGGGACACTTTTTCAAATTTAGCCAAGATCCCTCATGTGAGATATCGTTGGAAAGGTCTGTGACTACTTATTGATGTTATGCTCCTCCAATGACAGTCTCCCTCCACTTTGCCCCCCCGGGGGACACTTTTTCAAATTTAGCCAAGACCCCTCATGTGAGATATTGTTGGAAAGGTCTGTGACTACTTATTGATGTTATGCTCCTCCGGTGTCCGTCCCCCCACTTTGCTCCCGCCGGGAGACACTTTTCCAAAAATATAGCCAAGACCCCACAAGTGAGATATCGTTGGAAAGGTTTGTGACTACTTATTGATGTTATGCTCCTCCGGTGTCCGTCCCCCCACTTTGCCCCCCCCCCCCCCCGGGAGACACTTTTTCAAATTTAGCCAAGACCCCACATGTGAGATATTATTGGTAAGGTCTGTGACTACTTATTGATGTTCTGCACTTCCGGTGACCGCCCCCCACTTTTCCCCCACGGGGGACACTTTTCTAAATTTAGTCGAGACCCCTCATGTGACATATTGTTGGAAAGGCCTATGACCACTTACTCATGTTATCCATCTCCCGCACCCTTCCCCCCTCTTTGCCCCCAAGGGAAGGGCATTTTTATAAATTCAGATCCAGACCACTCATGTGACATATGGTTCGAAAGGCCTAAAGACCTGTGACGACTTATTCATATTATGCAGCTACTGTGCCCCTCCGCTCACTTTGACCCCTCCCCCAAGACATCTGGTCCGAGGTTCGTTCGTTTCGAGATTATATTTTTTTACAAGATTTTGTAGTGCGTGCACACCACGCCTGCTATACGGTGTCTTATAGCGGGTAACCTGTTCGTGATTTCATATTACAAGATTACGTATAACTTAGGGGGCCCGATTGAAGGAGGGGCCCACTAGCGGGCGAAGTCACCTAGTCTTTATTAACGCCGGCTCATTCCAGTTCACCCGCAGACGATTCTTGATAAATGTATGACGTATATAATATATAATATATGATGTATAAAAGCAATTGGCAAACTGGAGTCATCGAGAAAAAAAATTACACAATCGAAAAGTATCGAGATGTCCATACAATCGAGATAATCGAGAAAAACATCTCGTTATCGCCCATCACTACTACGTATCACGCTAACAAACTGTAAACAAAACGTTTTCGCCTGTGTCTAAATACAATCTTGGATCAAAAAGCTGATTCGCTGAATTTCTCACGTCACCGTAAAACGGGCCAATAGCAATTGTCATTCATGAATCGCTCAAACGGTTTGTGTTAAAAAAGAGATTCTATCTGGATTTTGATTTGCTGAGTTGGTGGGGACATGTGACCGTAACTTAACCACTGAGAATCGTCGCTGTGGGCTGTTGCCAAATAGCACGCTACAAATACAGCCTTTCTTTCGAGCTATGTAAGAGAAATATATATATGGATACGACATGGGATTAGAAAGGGGGGTTTAATTTGATTTTTTTTTTTTTTTTTTTTTTTTTTTTTTACTTATTAAGAAAAATACCTTTTAGCATAGATTTGAGCAGCCTAAGACTGTGAATTCTGGTTTCTTCGTCTTCGAAAAGTTCAGACTTTGCTCGCCTTCTCAAGTCGTCTGGTATGTAACTGAGTTCGTAAGGGAGTGCTTCCAGCTTCTCTGAGTGGCGTGGGAGTACTTCGGTAGGCATGATTACAAGCAAATGATCAGAACTCTAGAGCTTCGTAAAGAGTCTGTGAAAAGGAAGAAAGAAGAAAATACACATTGTTAGTATTTGAAAAAACTTTTTTTTTATATTTATTTATAATTTTAAATCATCCAGCAGTTATTCATGGAGAACATGCATAAATCTAGCTGATTACTAAACAAAATAGGGGTCGCTATCCATCGTATACTCTATTCATAAATTTAACGATGATGTAAAAATAAAAATGCATGAATAAAATGAAACTCAACTTTTCGATTTTATCTTCAAAACCTTTTTCGGGATTAAAATTTTCTAAAAACACCAATCGGCACAAAACGATCTACATACTACATAGTCAAAAGTTAAATTCAAACTAGAAACTTCAAAAATCCTATAAAAACAACACAGTGGCGCCATCTGTTTTTCAAAGTTTTTCAAGGATTTTATAAGTTTCCGTTGCCTTTACAGTTTGAATTTATTTTTTAACGATGTGGCATGTAGATTGTTTTCTGCCGATTTATGTTTTTAGAAAATTAAACTCCCGAAGATAGTTTTGAAGATTAAACCAAAACGTAGTCTTTTTTTTTTTTTGTGTGTGTATGATTTTATTTTTACATTGTGTTTAAATTTATGAATAAAGTATATGTAGGTTATCAACCTTTATTTTGTTTTAGTATTCGATTTTACAACGTAAAGTCCTTAATTATTATCAAGCTGATTATATGTAAATGTATGTACAAAAATTCAAAGTATTTCCTGACAGATAATAAAGAAATAAATTATTTGGTTAATGCCTGTATTACATTATACATCTAAACCCTTACCAATTCGCATCAGGCATTATTACTGTATGGAAAAATGTATTATATTTTATTGATATCACGAAAAACATATGTTCTTATAAAGTGAAAAAAAGTATATGTTTTTCCATGGAGTGATAATAAATGTATTTTTAAATCAGAATTAAAAAGGGTCTTTTTCTATTTTTTTTTTTTTTAAACTATAATACGATTATTTACAGTAATGGAATATATCGGACACAGATATACGCGAGTTACCCTTATTCACTCTACACAGTTATGCCTGATAAGAATTGGTGCTTTGAAGAACTAATGAAATTTAGATTTCATGTTCATGAGTAAACAGGGAAATACTTATGTTCAAGTTCATCATTAATGTTTTTCAATACGGTTGTACTCCATGGTTTGGCACCCAAACATAATCGATGACGATAACATTGTGATCTAAAGCGAATATAGATTTCCGTACAAGATTCCCACAAATATTATACTTTGTTATGCTAAACCATACCAGTACCTAAATAAATTCTGATATTCAATTAACAAATATTATGAATTACTTCATAATTTACATAAAAATACAATTAATGAAACACAAACGTGAATGTATTTGTATGCATCAACTCAGGTTTTTTGCTTGCCCTGGACCCTAATTGTATGGGATATTTAAAAGATTGATAAGTCCGCTGATGGACATGCATCATCCTATTTTCATCCCCATACCATTATTTTCATAACATTTGAAGGGCCAAAGGGAAAATTATATTAGTTACAGACAGCATTATTTTCATAACATTTGAAAGGCCAAAGGGAAAGTTATATTAGTCACAGGCAGCATTATTTTCATAACATTTGAACGGACAAAGGGAAAAAATTTTTAGTCACAGACAGCCTTCTTTTCATAACAATTGAAGGGACAAAGGGAAAATTATGAAAATAATGCTGTCTGTGACTAATATAATTTTCCCTTTGTCCCTTCAAATGTTATGAAAATAAGACTGTCTGTGACTAATATAATTTTCCCTTTGTCCCTTCAAATTTTATGAAAATAATGCTGTCTGTGACTAATATAATTTGCCCTTTGGCCCTTCAAATGTTATGAAAATAATGCTGTCTGTGACTAATATAACATTTGAAGGGCCAAAGGGAAAATTATATTAGTCACAGACAGCATTATTTTCATAACATTTGAAGGGACAAAGGGAAAATTATATTAGTCACAGACAGCATTATTTTCATAACATTTGAAGGGACAAAGGGAAAATTATATTAGTCTCAGACAGCCTTATTTTCATAACATTTGAAGGGCCAAAGGGAAAATTATATTAGTCACAGACAGCATTATTTTCATAACATTTGAAGGGACAAAGGGAAAATTATATCAGTCACAGACAGCATTATTTTCATAACATTTGAAGGGACAAAGGAAAAGTTATATTAGTCACAGACAGCCTTATTTTCATAACATTTGAAGGGCCAAAGGGAAAATTATATTAGTCACAGACAACATTATTTACATAACATTTGAAGGGCCAAAGGAAAAATTATATTAGTCACAGAAAGCATAATTTTCATAACATTTGAAGAGCCAAAGCGAAAATTATGTTAGTCACAGACATGTTACTCTTAACACGCATGCACGCCCTATCTTTGATTATGTATCAACTAGTGTTGCCGGGTGTCCCATGTAAATTGGGGGTCGAAATCCACTGGTCACCAGTATTTTAAAGCAATTTTCTTCGCCTTATCGAATGGCAGAATTATCTGCGATTACAGATGGCGAAATAAAATGTAAGAAATTAGTGGTGTCCAGAGTATTTGGAGCCCTGATTTTACGCAGGATACCTGGCAACACTAATGTCGACCTAGTTTCAAGTACGTTTTACAAATCTTTATCTTTTTTCTTTCTTCCTTTTTTTTTTTTTTTTTTTTTTTTTTAAATCCATGTTTTCCAAACGATAGATTTTATCAACCTGTCTGATGACATTGTTACATCAAATTTTACAAACAATGGACTATCACCGTTTTTTCCCTTTGACCCTTCATTTAGCTATAAAAGTTATTTGAATAGAAATATTTTTTTGAGTATTAGAAAGAGGAAATGCCAAAGAATTTTGATGTCTATTTATAAATATTATTTAGATGTTTATTAATAAATATTATAATTATCTTATACAACAATTATTGCATAAAAGAAGTATGATTAATTAATTAAAAATGGGTGTTTGCGTGCATAAAAAATGCTCTTTGTATTAATTGCTCAAAAGGATTTAAATGCTGATAACGCTGTTGGCGAACAGATGGAAGTACTTTTGCACTTTTTGATCTCCCTTATCACAAGAGATGTGAAAATGATAAACTGCACGAGGAGAAATAAAAAGATAATTGGATTTTTTTTTTTTTTTTTTTTTAACTATAAAACTTTTTCTTTCTTTGTTGTTTTAAATAGGTCAGTCTCTGACATTTGTGCTATTTCCCAATTCATAAAATGAACTTTGATCATGTCGCAATGGAATGGAACAAACAAGTATTTTTAAGCGATTTGATAAACGTAAATTTAAACGTTTTTGTTTTTAATCGGTCTAAGAACAAAATAATGATCTAAAAATTATCTGATTAGAAATATTAGTATTTAAAATTAACAAAATTTGGATGTTCTTTTAAATAATAATAATAATCACAGCCGTGATTTTAAAATATAAATTCATAGCATTTATATTTTTCTACTATAATGAAATATAAAACTCAAAAGAAAGAAAAAAAAAGAATGTTAACAGTAAAATTTAAATGCTGTATAATCATAAATTTAAACGCTTTTCTTTAATCAATCTAGGAATAAAATAATGATGATTTTAAAACTATCTGATTAAAAATATAAGTATTTAAAATTAACAAAATGAAGTTCTGTTAAATAATAATATAATTGTTGTTATAATCAATGATTTTAAAATATATGAGTATAACGTTTATATATTTCTACCATGAAGTAATATAAAGCTCAAAAAGATAAAGTGAATAATTTTAATAATAATAAAAATAGTAATGTCATTAACAATAGTAACTATTAAAGTAATAACTATTAAAAAATCAGCATAAATTAAAGCAATAAATTTTATAGATTTTCAGTTTCGATGAATATTTTTTTTTTATCATATTATAGAAAAAAAGAGAAAAAAACCGCAAAAAATATTTTATTTGCTATTTTTTTTTTTCAGGTTATAAGTTTTTTTTTTTTTTTTTTTTTTAAGGTTACATATTTTCAGGCTGCTTAAAATATACCAAAAGAATATAAAAATATACAAAATCAATCACTCTTTCTTCATTGTAATATTTTGTCTAGACAGAAAAAAAGAAGACGAATAATCATATCTATAATTTAACAGAAACTGCTTAGATAGTAGTTCTAAGCAAAAACTAGATAATACTAAATTAATCTTATTATAAAAGGGTTTTATTTTTAAAAATAAATCTTTACTAGAACGCTGTTAAAAATAAAGTTCCAATGTTAAATAACTTAATTAGTTAAACCTTCAAACTCGATTTGAAAGTTTAATTAATTAATATAATATATCGAAGATACATTAAGTATACTATTTCATTACAGTCGGCTGTATCCCGTTTACACAGTATATATTTCTCCGATATAAAATTTATTAGAACGAATATTTTATACAAAACGAAATTCTAAATTTGATGAGGATATTTGAAATTTTTAAATTAAATTAAGAAGAAATATTTCTTTAAAACAAAGTTTTTGAAATAATTCTTAGAAAGCAAATTTTAAATTCACAAATAATATACAAAATATATTTATTAAAAGTTAAGGAGAATTATTTCTTTAAAAAAATTAATTTAAAAAAGTTCCTAAATCCAATGATAACGTAGTAACAATATTAATTATATTTAAAAAAAATTCTTCAATATTTAAAATTATTAGTTAAGGATTAAGAAATGTACTTCTTCAAAATTTTAATTTACATAATTTCTCTGAAGCAAGGCTCTAAACTTTACATTACGCTGAAAATTTTAATTAAACGTTAAAATGAATAACACACTTTTCTAAACAAAATTTTTAAAATTACTTTCTTGAATCAATCTAAATTTAATGATATCTAAAAATATAAATTAAAAGTTGAGAAAAATTATTTCTTCAAAACAACATTTATTTATTTATTTATTTATTTTTCGAAATCATTTCCCTGAAACATTGTTCTAAATTTCGTGATAATGTACTAAAAATATTAATTAAACATAAGAACATTGTTTGTTGAAACATGGTTAAAACTTCATGGTAGTGTATATTAAAAATATTAATTTAAAAAAGGGAAAATCATTAATAATTCGAATAATTTTTTTTAAAGCCATTTGTTTGAAATATTCTAAGTTCAAACGTAACGGACCAAAAATGTTAATTAAAAGTTAAGCTAAACTGTTTCTTCAAAACAAAATAAAACAAATAACGTCTTAAAAAAAAAAAAAAAAAAAAAAAAAAAATACTAAGTTCAATAATGATATGCTAAAAATATTGGAAAAAAAATTAAGTTCAAAGATAATATACCAAAAATTTTAATTAAAGTTAAGCCAAATTGTTTCTCCAAAAAAAAAAAAAAAAATAAAGTCTTTAAAATAACATTCTAAGTTCAATAATGATATACTAAAAATATTGAAAAAATTAAGTTCAAAGATAAAATTCTATGTTCAAAGATAATATACCAAAAATGTTAAAAGTTAGAAAATTGTTTCTTCAAAACAGAATTTTAAAAATAGTCTTTAAAATAAGATTCTAAGTTCATAATGATATATTAAAGATATTGAGAAAATATTTTTATATTCCAGGATACTATGTAATCGGAGTGAATATTTAACATCCACATGTGAATGCAAATATAATGTATCACACGTATTAAAAGTAAGCAAAAATAGTTCTTCAAAACTAAATTTAAAGTACAATATCTTTGAAATAGATTCAGTGATCATATGCTAAAAATATTAAACTAGAATGTTGAAAAGAATATTTTTTGAAAACAAAATTTTTAGAGATGATTTTTTTTTTTTTTTTTTAATAATGCTCTTAAAAAATTATTTAAAAATTAAGGAAAATTATTTATTTAAAACGAAACTTCTCAATTCAGTAATAATATACAAACAATATTAATTTATAATTAGATAAAAACATTTCTTAAAATAATAATAATAATAATGATGATATTTTAAAACAAAATTCTAAATTATTTCTTGTTATAAATATTAACTACAAAATTTTAAGATAGATAAAGGAAAAATGTTTTCGAAAAAAAAAGTTCTGAATTCAATAATAATATGTTAGAGATAAAGAAAAGTTATTTCATGAAAAGTAAGTTTCCCAAAAACACTTATTCAAGAAATTTATAAATTTAATGATAACATTCGAAAAATGTTAATTAAATATATTAAGAAAAAATGGTTCTTCCAAACAATGTTATATAGTATTTTTTTTAATTCTAAATTTTATGAAATATTATAAAAACATTAATTAAAAAAGAAGGAAAATTATTTCTGACCCTTTTCAGAGGAAAAAAAAAATAAGCAATATCTTTCAAATAAATTCAGTGACCATATACTGAAAATATTAAACTAAAATGTTGAAAAAATATTTCTTCAAAAAACAAAATTTTTAAACATGATTTTTTGATAATACTCTAAAAACATTATTTAAAAATATATATATTTAATCCAAACGAAAGTTCTAAATTTAATAATAATGTCAAACAATATTAATTTAAAATTTAATTAAAACGTTTCTTGAAAAAACTTTTCTTAGTAATATTGTAAACAAAATTCTAAATTATTACTTAGTATAGTATAAATATTAAATTAAAAATTTAAAAAAAAATCTCTAAAAGATAGTCTTTCAAAAATATTCTTTCTCTAAGTTCTAAATTCAATAATAATATGCTAGAAACAAGAAAGAAATAAAAACTTTCTCAAAACCATTTATTATCAAAAAATTTATAAATGTAATTACAAAATCCTAAAAATGTTATTTTAATATATTAAGAAAGACCTGTCCTTCAAAATCATAGTATTTTTTTTAGTTCTAAATATTATGAAAATATATTAAAAACATTAATAAAAAATGAGGGAAAGTTATTTCTTACCCTACAGTAACAATATAACCTCAAGAAATACTGAATTCTTAACGCATTTATAAATTTATAAATGTAATTATAAAATGCTAAAAATGTTAATTAAATTTATTAAGAAAGAATTATTCTTCAAAACGTAGTATTTTTTTTTTTTAAGTTCTAAATATTATGAAAATATACTAAATACATTAATTAAAAATGAAGGAAAATTATTTCTTACCCTATAGTAATAATAAATAATCCTATAGTAAATGTTGCACATTCACTGATGAAAGTGTAGAGAAACAGTACAAGCGTTCGAATGTAGAAGCGTTCGAAAAGCTGTTTTAATTTAGCAACTCCCACACTATAAACGGCATCCAAAATGATTTTAAACTGATGAGAAAGACAGCAACTTCATATTAAACTATTTTCAAACCCGCTCTTCCGTGATATCACACATTTCACACAACACGCGTGACGTCATCGACGACGTAACCGATTCAAGTTCATAATAAGCTCTTTTTTAAAAATAAAAATAAAAACAAACAACATTTATCCATTGCCATATCTGCCAAGAGAAACTTTCCAGAACTGCAAACATAACGTGGGGAAACGTGGGGAAAATGATAGCTGTTGAAAAAACAACCTTCAAATCAGATAATAAATAAATTAAATTAAAGGCGTAATGATTATGTAAAACTCAGTTGTTACGCATGTACGTACGTCATGATAGTTATTGAATTGAATATTAAGACTGCTTGTTCTCAAATGCACTTCTCAACAATCGCAAAAGATTCTGCCCCCTTTTTAAACATAAAGGCATAAAATTGGTAGGGTACTATTGAAGCGATTTGGAATAGAAAGACTTTTTCCATTTTTTTCAAATAAATAAATTACTTATTGCATTGGTATTGCTTATGACCAGGTGTGGCGAAATACACCATTTTACTCGCCACTGGTGAGTAAATTTTATGACAGGGAGAGTGAATTTTTAGGTAGTCTTTGAAAATTGCAAACTATAGAGATATGCCGAAAACATTTTTTTTTTTTTTTTTTTTTACCATTTAGTTATATTTTGGAACTTTAAAAATTACTGCGGTGTAAACATGGTACTAAGTTCTATTCTATATTAAATTTTCCTCTCTTGTATATATTTCTTAATTTTATATAAACAAAATTTTGAAAATGCATTGCAGTAATAGTAATCAACTATTTTTGCAGTTGTGTAAATTTAGTCATAACAATTTTCACCTGTACGTTACATTTTGGTGGCTGGTAAAATAAATCCTTGGCTGGTAAGATTTTCTAGAAATGGCCCACCCCAGCTTATGACGGCCGGTTATCTACACGTGGGATATAAGCCCAAGAAGGGTGCGGTGTGCCCTCCATGGCCATGCGGGGTTTTCGAAGGGAACCCAGCCCTATTTACGCAAGTTTCGAAGAAAACCATGGGGAACTCTGAAAAATTAGGAAGGCTGACGCGATTGGTATCGAACCCAGCACCTCCCGTCTACCAGTTTGGAGAGCAGAACCTCTCGGCTAATGGTGGAGCCTAAATTACTTATCGAGTTTCAAGCGATATTTGTCACATGAGGACAATTTTTTCTGGTTTCTCTCGCTATCACGTCCGGATATTCGATTCAAAATTTCAAAACGTCAAATTTGACAATATTTTCTGAAAAATCTTTTGCGTTTACCAAATAGTGGAAAACGTATTTAGATTACATAGTTTCTAAATAACAACACCTGCCAATTTCATGCTTTTCCGGACAAAAATGAATGTAAAATTTAATTATTTAACAGTAGTGAAGGGAATTTGAGATCTCGCTGACCAATACCCTTAAGTACACATTTTATAAGCTGAATTATTTTTACAGAGCGCTCCTTTTTTAAGGGTGTTATCAAATCCAAACTGCTTATTTTCTTACTCATTTTTAAATTCCTTTTTTTTTTTCTAAAACGCAACAAATTGGCAGATTCTCTTATTCAGAAACTATATAATGTGCTGTGCTTGTCGATTTTTATATATATATAAAGGTGGAATTGCAAAAAATGCTGCCAAAAATGGCGTTTTTAACCGAATTTCCCGAAGCGAGAGAGCTGGGAACGAAAAAAAAATGGTCATGCTAAGAAAATTATTGTTTATAAATCAAGTTCCAATTAATTGAGCGAAAAATGAAAACACACGGCCGCTTACAAATCTCTTCAAAAATCACGTCAGCAATTTTCATGTTTTTACTTTTAAAAATGAGTCTGAAAATGTGTCAGAAAATGCCGAGTTGTTAAGCGTGGAAACAGGTTTTCTCCTCTCCGGTTCTCAAGTCCCCTGCTGAACAACATGAAACTTCGACATTTTTTTTTAACATATAGGCATAAATTTTATAGGCCTATCAAAATTGCTTATAACTTGATAAGTAATTAGTTTATCAAGAAATAGAAAACTTATTTCGATTTCAAATGGCTTCAGTAGTAACTTATTTCGATTCCAAATGGCTTCAGTAGTCAATACTGAAGCCATTTGGAATCGAAATAAGTTTTCTATTTCTTGATAAACTAATTACTTATCAAGTTATAAGCAATTTTGATCAAGTGACCATAGGTTTTTCTCCTCTCTCGGGGCATCGCGTCGGAATTTCGGTACAAAACGGCGACTTTGACAGTATTTTCTGCCTTTATCACAAAAAGGAAAACGTTTCGATTACATAGTTTTTTTAATAACAACTCCTGACAATTTCACGTGTTTCCGCGCAACAAAAATGAAATAAAAAGTATGTCTGAAATTAGCTCTTTTGGATTTGAGAACAACCTAGATTTATGGGAACATTTAACGAGGAAATTATCCATTACGTAATATGATTATCGAAATATGGTTTTCACCATCAAAAAGTAGGCCTTTGATGCCGATGTAATACGCTTTTAAAGATTATTTTCCTAGATTAAGTATTTTTTAAGGCTATTCTCAAGTTCACTGCTCGACAAGCGCGAAACTTTCTGGCACAATGCCGGACTTATTTTTAAACGTAAAGGTATAAAATTGACAGGCCTGACTATGGCAAGCGATTTGGAATCGAAATGATTTTTCCATATTATAATAAATAAATTACCTATCGAGTTATAAGCGATTTTAATCAGTGACAAGACGTTTTTCTCCCTTCTGTGACCGGTTTTTCTCTTTTAGTTTAGAAATTCGATTCAAAACGCCAACTTTGACAGTATTTTCTAAAAGATCTACCAAAAGAAAAAAAAAAAAAAAAAAAAAAAAAGGAAAACATCTTTCGATTACATACTTTCTGAATAACAAAACCTTCCGGTTTCATGTGTTTCCGAACAAAAAATAATTAAAACTTATGTCATAAAGTTTCCCCTTTGGATTGGAGAACAGCCTTAAATCCCATAGAGTTTGAAATTTTCAGTTGATCAAAGTTTTCAAAAATTTATCGTCTTAAAAATATAAAATATGTAAAAGAGGTAGCATATTTCTTTTCATTTTTTCGCGCGCACCACTATTTTCGAACAATAATTTTTGTCTCACCTATTCGGTGAAATTATGTGGTTAGATAAAGCGATGATTACTGTTTAAAAATAGTAGTGTTGTTCAAATACAAAGATTCTGCGTACCGCATACAGCACATACATGTACCGATTGAGGTTCTCACAGTTTCACAATTTAACATTTCTAAGCAATTAAATAAATAAATGCTTAAGAACAGTATGCGATTAGAAGAACAAATTTTATTTCACTTAAACCGTAAAAAATCATCAATGTACCAAATTTCACTGGGGATTTTTTTTTTTTTTTTTTTTTTTTTTTATGGAAATTTCCGAATAAATCTTTTAATTTATATTCCTTCTAATGAAAAATGTTTCACTCAATAGATGGCAGCACCAAAGGTTTTTAGCCCATTGGCATTACCATTGACATTCTAAGTAATTAAGTTTTATGTACAATTTAATTATGAATAAAATAAATGTAATAAATAAATTGTTTAAAAAGAGTATTAGGCTTATGAATAAATTTAGGTAAATCTTAATCGTCTATATAAAAATAAAATTACTTATCCTTTGATTACCCCTTTTTATTATAAACTTTTATTAGTATAGTTAACTTATTTTTTTAATTCAGTCGATTTATTTCAAAAATTAAACCTTTCTAATTAATTAATTTTACTAAATATTGTACCATCATGGGAATAAAAAGAGGGAGATAATAAGTAAAAGTAATAAATGTAGAACAATAAAGAAAATAATAAAGTAACTGTTGAACATAAGAAAGTATACAATAATAGAGAAAAGAAATACGGTAACATTACATAATTTAATGCGTAAAATAAATACAGCATGAAAAAAAATGAAAAGATTATAAATGAAATTGCATAAAAAGTATTTAAATAAGAAATGTGTGCAATAATAGATTACAAATTTATGTAGTTGAAATTAAATCAGAACTTTACATAATATGAAAAAAAAAAACAGGCATTGAAAACAGAAATACAGAATAAAAGTATATGGAGGATACAAAAATATAGACAAAGAAAAATAAAATAGAAAACACGAAACATTTAATTATCAGGTGTGAAAAATAAGAATGCGTTAACGACAGAAAAAAAGTCATAATAACAAGAAAAACAAAGAAAATTGCAAAATAATTATTTCACTGAAAAAAAAAAAAAAAAAAAAAAATTGTTTTATTTTTAATTCTTTCAATTTTTTTTATTTAAAACAGAATATGAAACTCATAAAATAAAAAATTTCCCGACCAATTTAGTACAAATATGCAATTAAAATAAGTAAAAATCTAATAATAAAAGAAAATACTATTGCTAAGAAAATATCATTCACACTGATTAATTAAACAGAGATAAAAAGGGCGGGGAAGCATTTCAAAGACCTGGTGACAATTTAGAAACAAATGTATCAATGAAATATACTACACCTTTTCTGATGAAACTAGCGGTGTGGAGCTGTTGGTGAAAAAACTATGATAGAAAAATGAAATATTTACATAAGCACATTCAGTACAAATATTACTTGAATAAAAATCGTCTGCAGAAAGATAAGAATCTGGCATAAAGAGATTCCAGAATTTAACATCCCAGAAAATTTTTCGATCATTTTTTCTTTGGACAATATAAGTTTTAAAAAATCTTATCGAATTCTCCGAGATGATAAAAGTATGGCATATCTTTAACAAAAAATGTATTTTAATCAAAATTCTATCTTACTGCTCGTAGATTGTTTAACGTTTAAAATTAACGCTTAAAAAAAAAATTATAATTTATCGAAAACTGAATAAATATACATTTAAACTGTAGACGTCCTATAATTTTTGATAAGAATGTTTTTTCAATAAACGAAAATAATAGCTCCTATAGCTCATAAAAAATAAATAGTCGTCTGCAGAAACCTACGAACCTCCTTTAACTGATGAAAGAATTATAAAAGCTCCAAGATATTAGCTTTTATAGTAAAAAAGCACAGGTGTATTTTAAAATTCTCGATAGTTAAAAGAAAAAAAATGATAATGTTAACATTGATGACGTATTCGATTCAAATGCGAAATTCGATTATGAAAAAATTCACTGAAATTCTTCGTTGATTTCATTCATATTTGACAAACGAAACAAGAAAATTGGATCATCAATCAAAACAAATGTCGATTTTGATTGCAGTTCGTTGCGAAATATGTTTCCATTTCGCTTTTCAATTTGAATGTTAAGGTGAAGGGTGATTTGCAGATTGAAATAAATAAAACAACATACTGATAAATAAAATATAAAAAAGACATTTTTAAAGAGAGGTGTATAATTATTTGCATTAAAAAAAAAAAAAAAAAAAACTGAGGTTGTTGTACCTCATTTTAACCTTTGTGGTTTTGAAATAAATCAGGGGGGGGGGGGGGAATCGAGAAGTATTTCGATGGTATTGTTAATATCTCATAACAAGTCCGACAGATTTCAAATTAGATTTGAAGATTGTCAGAAATCAAATATTTTTTAATGCAATTATTCTAATATGTTATTGGAATAATCTTAATAATTGTTATTATCATTATCTTTTTTCTTTATGCCTTTGCATGTAATTGAACATAAGTAGCCTCTTCAATTTTGTGCCTTGTCAAAAATAGAGAGTTTTTATTTGAATGTAATTTTAGATTTCGTTGCTTTGTCAACCACATTAAAACAGCTTGAAAAAAAAATCTTAAGGTCATTAATTCAATTTGTAAGTAATAAAAAAAAAAAAAAAAAAAATAATAATAATCCGATTTTATATAAAAAATTAGAGGAGCGCGTTGCTTTAGAACCTTGAGATTCCAATACTTTTGTATTTTTTTTTTTTTTAACCAATATAACAACAACAATAAAACATATCGCAAAATACTTCATTAGTTATATTTTTTTAGTCATTTTATTTATGAAAGCAACCGATTTAACACTTTATCGCGCAAGCCAATTACGTGGCTGAAATGTTGAAAAGATTCCCTGCCATCAGAATCTACAAACATATTGATTTGAAAATAAAAAACGACTTTTTCATCACGTACATTATAAAAACAAAATATTTTACTAAACATTCCGGTGCAAATCGATCAGTTTTCAATAAAAATTAAGCGGGAAGCATACTCCGACTACCCGATAAAGGGTTAACTGATACAAATAATGCACTATACATAATTAGATGTACTTAACTGCTGTTGCATCACATTATTAAACATTACGTAATTGTATTATGTAAGAGAGAAAAAACGCCACTTCGAATGAATCAAATTGCACTAGAAATTCAGAAGATAACGCTTTTAATACTGTTTTGTATTTTAGTAAGCCCACCAGAATTACATAACACCAATATGAATGAATTCTTTCCATACAGAGCTTTTTAGATAGGCAAGTTGGTACAGGAAAATGGAAGATTTACAAATAAAGCAAAAAATCCCCAAAAGAATTTCTAGAGCAACAGTTTATATAAGTACAGACAACAGACACTTAATTTTTGTAGTAAAAAATAATTCTAACAAAATTATTATTATTATTATTATGAAGGGAGGGGGATTATTATAAATATAATGACGATCCCATTATAGACAGGTTCCGTTTTCATAGGATTTACTGTATTTTAATGCCCCGATATAGAAGCCTCGGTCCCACTTTTTCTGACTGCCTGTCCCGCTTTTTTTCTTTTTCTTTTTTTTTTTTTTTTTTTTGTGTGTGTGTGTGTGTGTGTGTGTGTGAAACTGTGAACCATGCAACGCTTTTCAGAACCTTCCTAGTTGGGGTACTTCAAATAAGACAACCTTGCATATGAAAATTATTATAAATATAATGACGATCTCATTATAGGCAGGTTCAATTTTCATGGTATTTACTGATTTTAACGTTCCGATATAGAAGTCACTGCCCCGATTTTTTGTGACAGTAGTAGGCCAGATAACACTATGCAACGCAATTCTGAATCTTCCGAGTTGGGGTACTTCAAATACGACAACCTTGTACATGACAATTACTATAAACAAAACAAACAAACAAACGGAACGACCATGAGTATTTTTAAGATAGTGATGAGTGGGAAATTTGTTTTGGTAACACAAAACAGTTTTCCGAAGGTCCGATACAATTATAAACAAAACGAGGGAAATTAAGTGCCAACGCGGAAGATTCTGTTCGGCAGATAAGGCTCAACAGCATTTAAGACTGCTCTTTAAACCTATCATTGAAAATTAATTACAGCGTGATTAATGTCGACTGCTTGAATGACGCTTTAGGCTAATGTCAGACGGACGTCTTTTTGCACGCTATTTTCCCTATACATGCTAGCGAAATGTGTAGGGATGATATGTAAGGAAAAAAGTGTGCAAAAAGACATTCGTCAGACATTAGCCTTAGAATGGCACATAAAGAACTAAGGCTGATGTCAGACGAACGTCTTTTTGCACGTTTTTTTCCATACATATCATCCCTACACAATACTAGTGGCAGCGTGCAAAAAGACGTATGATATGTAGGGAAAAAAGCGTGCAAAAAGACGTTCGTCAGACGTTAGCCTAAATATTGCATTTTGAAGCATTTCCCTGTAAGTTTATTTCTCACGCTTTTTCAAATGAAAAGGTTTTATGAATGAATATTGTATTTCATTTTAAGTATTCTTTCTTCCCTTTTATAAGATAAAATGAGGAAAAAGAGAAAAGAGGGTTTATAGATCTGTATTAATTTTTGTCAATGAATATTTATTTTCATTATAAAAAATTTCCTGTGATTTTTAAAATAAGAAAATGATTGGGTTTCTCTTTGATTCGCTCTTTCTCTATCACGCACACACATATACCTTTTACATATATCACAAGGGTTTGAAAAAATGTTTTGTTTGTCGCAGTTTCGATTGCCTTTGCGTTGAAGTTCTATCACAGAGTTTAAAATTATTAGTTCATCAGTATCACAGTCTTTCTGTTGCTCCAACCATGCCAAGCCTTTGGAAAAACATTCAAGAGCTTCAGAATTGCTAATTTATTTGTTTCCTTCGTTCCATCCCGCAGCTTACAATTCAAGTTAAATTCAAAGGGACTCTAAGAAAGGGGATTGAAAATATTTATATGTACTCGTAGTTCGGAAAGGACTGCTTTGCACACAAGGAATATAATAGTTAAAAAAAAAAAAAAAGCTTTCAAAATGGATTTCGGTTAATCGAGAGTTTCGGATAAAAGAAGTTTTACTGTAATTATCTATATTATAAAGGACAAACATATCTGTGCGTAACGCATACGTCATTTTGCGAATGGCAACACTCTGAAATTTGAAATAAAATTTTGGTTTTGCAATTTTCTCTAATGCAAATTTTTAAACTTCTAAACATAGCACATTTAAAATTTTTATACCGTCGTATAAGGAAAAAAATGCTCTTTTAAATGCAATTTGTTTGAAAGCTGTATCTCGATTTATTTTTGAGATATTAATTTTTTTGTAGTTTTTAATACCATTTTTCTTATTGTGGCAACAAAAGTACCCCATTTCTATTGAAAGTAAACGGAAAATAGTCGAAAATAGGAGATACTGTATCTTTTTGTTGCCATTTACTCATAAAACATGAAAAAAAAGTAGAAATTAAAATAGGGGCTATCTCAAGAATATTGTCTGTTATTCCGTAATAATGACGTCATATGCATACTTTCTATAGACGAAGCTTAAAACTGGATTGTAAAAGTGGATTGCTTTAGCGAATCCAAATGACGTCATTTAAAAAAAAAATACGTGTATTTTAATTCTTAAACCTGAATTATGTTTTGTAGAAGTGCGTCATTTTCACTGCCCAGCTGCTTCGAAATTCTTCACAGGTGAAAATGCTTCACTTTTGAAAATAATGTAATCGGAATCACACACTGATAAAACGCAATGTTTTACAAAAATTTAGAGTGTCTTTATAAAAGAGAGGTGACATGCAAATAATAGCGATTCATATTACAGAAATTGATGATTCTCGCCTGGATGGATTTGCGTCGCCGAGTTATACAAGAAAACAAATAATGCGTGCTTTAAAATAATATCATGTTTCTGAAGTTTTTGTCCAAAATTCTCTCGAATAATAAAGTTTTAATATATTAATTAATGCTATTCTTTAGGGCATTCTACTATAATTTTATCAAAATAACATAATTTGCTTAATTTAATTTTTCCTAATTTTATATAATCTATATCATTAGAACACAAGTGTCCTTTTTAGTCATCTGCCCTGATCTTTCTGCTGAACCAATTTTGCATTTTTTTTTTTTTTTTTTTTTTTTTTAATTGAAAGGTTTTTATCTGCAGATGTAATCGCACTATCTGTTTTTTTTTTTTTTTTTTTTTTTTTACATTTTATGAAATTTTTTCAACATGGTGAAAATTAGGTAGATTTCATTATTACAGACGAGAGAGAAATAATGAGGTACGTTTATTTTTATTCATGCTTTTTCCTGATAAAAATTCAAAATTGTTGATAAAAATTGTTGTATAGGGTTTAGTGGCGCAAAATCCCATTAGGAGCAGAATATTATATTAGGGGCATAATAACGGTAAATGACATTCTTTTGAAAACACGCATTTTTCCTCATAAATTTTCTATATTGTTTTTACATCTGCATGTGTACTGATACTAAGTTTCAGACACTAGGCGAAATGCTTATTTAAGTAAAAATGAAGTCATATTTTTTAAAAAATGATCATTTTCTTAGATAAAACTAAAAATTTTAACGCAAATGCGTCTAAAAAACATAAATTACGGGAATTTTTACTCTCCGAAATTGCGATTAGAATCTCAAGTAAAGAGTGCGTCTGTTCACATAAAAGATGTTGCTGACAATCGTGACTTCAAGTTTTGAGTTAAAATGATTTTTAAAGATCAAACAAAATACAAATTTTTTAAGAATGATGAATATGAATATTAGAAGTGCATATGCAAATTTTGAGAAGGTGATAATTGCTGTTTTCATTCCGGAATACTAAGTATAAGAGCCTCAATTGATAACCACATCCTAATAACTGATCTTTATTATATTTTACTGATTAAGTATCTACATTAAAAAGAACAAACGTATCTGTGCGTAACGCTGACGTCATTTTACGAATGGCAACACTTCACGATTAAATTTCAGTCTTGAAATTTTCGCTACTGCAATTTTCAATCTTCTGACCATCGTATATTTTCAATATTCGTCGCATAGGGAAAAAATTTACTTTCAAATGCAATTTGTTTAACCCCTTCGGGACGGGAGCCTTTTACGAAATTTTTAATCTTTTGTCACCGTTTTTTAATAACAGAAATTTGTATCTTATTGAATCGACAAACTGCGCTGATTAAATAAGGCAAATTTTACAGTAAAATTTTACCGGTGAGGAAAAGCAAGGATTCTGCGCACTTCATGCGGCACGTATACGTGCCGCTCGTCCCCAAGGGGTTAAAAACTGTATCTTAATTGACTGATGTATTATATTTTCTGAAATAATTTTCAAGCATGATTTTTTTAAAGTTTATCTTATCACGTGCCGGTTTCAAAACATAATAATAATAAACATTTTGCACATAAAGCAACAAATATTTTTCAGAATTTGTTTCTGAGTATTTTTGCATAACGAAATTAATACTTCCTTTATAACAAATAAAAGAATAATATTAAAAAACCCACCAATCTAACATATTTGTGAAAGACAAATTAACGAAATTAATACTTCTTTTATAAACAAATAAAAGAATAGTAATCAAAAATAGAAATCTAACATATTTGTAATCGTACAATTTAAATTTTTAGATCACCAAATAGGATTTTTTTTTTTTTTTTCAAATGGAATTTGTTGGCAAAGTTCATCTCAGTTTGCTGATTGTCTATGGTTTTAAAAACAATTTTAAAGCATGAAATGTTTTTTAATTTATCTGTATCGCGCAAAGCTCGATTACGGAAGATTAATTCGTTTGCTCTTAAAACAAAATAAAGAGTTCATAATTTTCTTACGGCTAATATCCATTAAAAAAACTTCCCTATGAATAAATAAATAAAATAATATAACTAAAACACAAATTTAACAGACATGTATAAGCTCTGAAATTATCAGAACATAAAAGGATGCCGTAAGTAGCAAAATCTTGGTGAAATAACTCTTAGCATGCGGCTAATAAGAAAATATCGCTTTTGATAAATTTCAAAAATTTATTTGATTGTATAATTCGTATTTTCCATATTAAAAATGCTTTTTTAATGTAAGTGGGCAATAAAAATTTATTGCATATAAAAAAATTATTAGTTTTCATTAAAAAAAAAATTGTTTTCCCCTATATTCTTTAACCCGGAAAGCCCGGGTACGATCCCCTAGTAATTATAAAAACTAAACGTCCACATATGTGGCCAACGGCGTGAGGAGGTTAAAAATATTCTTATTTTACGTTAAATTTAAATGTCTTTCAGTTTGATTGAAGTTTCATTATATTACAAAACTTTGGTCATTGGCGGGTTATTATTCTTGCATAAATGCATATAAGACTATACATCAAAAAGTCACGGCCATTTGGAGACAGGAATGCGGTTTTCTGCCAGTTGAGTTTAAAACGGATTAGCATGCAACACCTAGATTACTTTGTAAGAACTCCTGTAAGAACATAAACAATCTTGTTCTGGCGAGCTCAAGGAGTTTGATAATGAGCAAAAAAATTACGTAACAGTGATATTTTCTGCTTCAGGGCATGACAATTTATAGATTTATAATGGCAATATTATGTAAAAATAAAACATGGCTTAAAAAAAAAAAGGCTGTAATTAAATGACACTGTACAACAGAGAAATTGTCTTTGAAGTGAAAGTGTGGAATTCTGTATGAAATTAATTCTCGAGCACGAATATTATTACTGTCTTTCCTTATCGATCGGGTTGCCTTATCGATAAACGCCAACAAAAAATCGCCAAGAAATCCAAGATGGCGACCGCGGGAATATATAACATCTAAGCCAAATCATTTTTTATCTTATTTATTTTTTTGTCTTTTTAATTTTTTTGTTCACTTTTTTATCCTTTAAAATTTTCTTTTTATCATCTTCTGAACTCCAGAGATTATAATTTAAGCAAAAAATCTTTCGATTGTTGCTTGCTTCAGAGAAGACATTCTTTTCAATGCTCCCATATGTCGAATTCTTCTTAAATACGTTAGTTGAATTGGATCAGCTTTCTTCTGCCGTTCGAGCCATTTCATATCTGTTTCAAAACATTCGAAGGCTTCTTTTGTGTGATGGACCTGGGCCATTTTCAGAGCATTCGTTTTCATTTTCTACAATTTTTTTTTCGTTGTTACTGTTCCCAACGATACACTAATCGAGGATTAGATTTCGTATACTAAATTTGAAGGGGGGGGGGGAGTGAGAGAAACTGGGTAATTGGAAGTTCGGTTAAAAAAAAAAAAAGAGAGAGAAATTGACTGTTCGGATAATTGGAAGTTCGGTTTAAAAAAATTTTTGAGAGAAATTGTTTGTTCGGATAATTGGAAGTTCGGTTAATTGGAATTCCGATAATCGGCGCTTTACAGTAGTTATTAGGAATTCCCAGACTAAAGAGATTTTTATTTGTCGTTTTACCAGAATTTGTTAAATGCACTATAATTTACCTCTGAAATTCAAGTTTTATTTGAGATTTAAATGTAGTAGGAAGTTAATGGTACTTTTAAATCCAAACATGTTTTGGGGTCTCTTTGAGTGTGTTCTGAGGGATTCTGGTTCGTATTATATTATCCATACTCAATCTCTTCTTCTACTTCTTTTCTTTCTTTCTTTTCTTTCTTTCTTTTTTTTTCCGTGGCCGCAACGCACTTTACTTATCAAATATAAAAAAAGGAAAGTAACAAAAGTAGTAAACAAAACAAATAAATAAAAAAAAGAAAAATGTAACATGAATTTTAAAGTTATTTTTATTTAAAAAAATAATATAATTAATATTAACCATTTAATAATATAAGTATAAAACGTGATAATACAACAACGCAAAACTCCCAAGTTCTAAAAATAAAAATTCAGAAGATTTTCTTTAATAAATCCGAGTTTCGTTCAATGCAATACAAAAACATTTTCTTTTTAATGTAAAAATATTCAGTGCAAATTTAATTAATTTTAAATAACGTTTGATTAACATTGAAGATTAAAAAATATAAACACGTAAAAATAACTTTTGATAAATCAAATATCATTTGGGATGGTTTAACATAATTTTAAATTAATTATAAATAACAAGGCAGGTTTTATCTTCTCATAAAAATATCCAAAACCAATGTTTAAATATCTTATATTGCGCAGCTCAAATTTTATAAAAATGGATTAATCAGGGGTCGATTCAGGCAAAATTTGGGGCCTATTTAAGGCCTGTCACAAAAATCTATTTAATAAAATAGGCCTCTTCACAAAAATAAATTTAATAAAATCAGCCTCTTCACAAAAATAAATTTAATAAAATGAGCCTTTTCACAAAAATAAATTTAATAAATGGGCCCCTTCACAAAAATGAACTTAATAAAACAGACCCCTTCACAAAATTCTTTTTAATAAAATAAGCCCCTTCGTAACATTCTTTTTCACAAAAACTGTTTTAAAATGTTTAGTTTTTAAATAAAATCAGGTCACGAAAAACAAAAACTTTAGCAAGAGGATTTAAAGAAGTTTTTGTTAATAAATGCTTGGTAAGAATTTGAGTAACTGGATTTCAACTTTCATCACAAAATGTTATTTTTCACAAAAATATAATAAAATTCACAGAAATAACTTTTACTTTTCACAAAATGGGCCCCAAGAATAAAAACCTGCATCGAGCCCTGTTAATGATTATGCCTCGGGCCGCACATATAAGGTCGGAGGGCCATATGCGGCCAGTGGGAGCCAGATTGAGTACGGCCAGTAGCGCCAACTTTTGAAAAATATTGGGAGGGCTCAAATATTTTTGAATAAAATAACACGCACAGTTTTTCCCCCTTAGTACAGATGTGTGTGGAGATAAAGGGTGAGGAAGAGCGGAATGACTAAAGATGATAATTTGAAGTTTATGTTTTTTCTAAGCAAAATATAAAATCATCATTATTTAATTAATAATTTTATTAAATTATGTTCTCATAAGTTTTTTCTTATAAATACATTAATTTTTATTACAAATAACATAAAAATTTCATATAAATAACATAAAAATTGCATACATCCTAACTATTGAAAGTGTAAAAAACTAAATGTCGAGAAAAACATACATTTTAATCACCTTAAGTGTTTATCAATTGAAGGCATTAAAGCATATGGCAAAATATGCAGGAAATTTGTTTTTGAGAGAAATTTTCCGCTGAAGAAGCTTCCAGTGCTCTTGTAAATCTAATATTCTAATTGATGTTCTTACTATTTTTCACGCAAAATTATTTTGAGAACGTCAATAAAACCAACGAAATAAATCAATTGAAATTATGTGGGCGGAGAGATCAAATTACTGGGTGGGCTCGTGCCCCACGGACCCATATGAGTTGGCGCTAGGGGCATTCCACGTCAAATCAGGCAGTAAAATATCAATATGTAACCCACCATCACAGTTTTTAATGAAACTGCGTGTGTTTGTTCTTACTATTAAGATATGATCACCAGTAATTTTTTTTGCTCCTTGATGAAATACTTTCTGAGAAAAAAATTGTCAAAATTTTGAAAAACTGCCATCAGTTGGCATTCTTGACTGCTCGATTTTCAAATGTAGCATGACATAAATATGATCATATTTCAATATCTATTCCACAAATCATCTTCAAATAATTTATGCATAATATATAGGGTACGTATTTTATGAAAAAAATACTGTTACGCTTATATAACATTTTAAGTGTGTCTAAAAAAATGTTTAATCTTTGAAGTCGTGAATTTTTTATGAAAAATAATGCATTACCTAAAATAGCATTATTAACAAAAGGCGGTATTTTTATTAAATTTATTTTTTGTGGGGGATATACTTAAAGGTGTCCTTTACCTGATTCTGAAATAAAAGTAGTGGGATTTTGGGTGTTTTTGGTAGTATTTCCTGTTTAAAAATATTTTGAGGTGCATTTCATATCAAATCAAGCAGAGTCATTCCATGTCAGTTCCCCTAAGCCATTTAATCACTGTCACAAATTTCAATAAAATTGGGTTTGTTTATAGCTTATTTTAAGACGTAATCACCTTTAATTTTCTTGATCCTAAGTAAAATATTGTTTAAGATAAAAAATATCAAAATTTTGAAAAATTGTTTTAAATTTTTTTAATGACAGTTCGATATTCAAAGACTACATAAAAAAAAAGTCATTTCAATATAAAATCACTAAATAGGTTTCAAATAATGTATATGTGACAAATAATGTAGGCTGATTATTATTTCTTGTTTTTTATCATGTTTAAACACTAAGAGTGTCTTTTATCTTATGAATTTTTAAAATCAAGAATTTTGTCAAAAATAATGTGTTAATCAAAAATTTATTATTAACCGAAGGCAGGGTGTTATTGCTTTTTTTTTAGTTGTACGTAAAAATATCTTTTAAATGGTTATAAAATAAAAATAGTGAACACATGAGAAAAAATTATCAAAATTTTGGAAAAATGCCACGAGTTGCCATTAATGATTGTTCAATTTTGAAAGGCCTCATTTTATATATAAAATCATATTTCAATAACTAATAAAGAAATCTTCTTCGAATAATTTAAGCAAGGTAAATAAAGTATGTAGATTATGAAAAAAATATTGCTGTAATGTTAAAAAATATTTAAATGTGTCTAAAAAATTGTATAATCTTTGAAATCAAAAATATTTTACAAAAAATAATGAAATTATTAAAAAATCTTTATCAATCAGAGGCGGAGTTTCTATGACTAATTTTTTAATTTTAAATTGTACATAATACTACATTATAACTGGATCTGAAATAAAAATAGTGGGATTTTGGTTGGTTTTAGTAGTATTTAAATCATATTTAAAATTATCAATATTTTCAAATGTAAAACCTATCCAATGTATCATCCCTGGAAATATTTTTATTTATATATTTATTTTATTTTTCAAATTATCTTTTATGTTCGTTTCTTAAGGAAAAAAATAAACAATATTGTTTTTTAGTAAAACTTCTAGGGCGAAGAGCAATTATCCCTTTCCCAAAAAGAGAAAAATCACTAGCTCCTTACCGCCCAATAGAAATTTTCAAAATGACAGTCCTAATCTTTAAACTCATATTTGGCTGTTAATATTGAAAATTTAGCATTGAGCTGCTAATATTGAAAAAAAATACCAAATTTCACTCTGTTGAAGAAACTTTTGACGTATTGTGCTTTAAATATATGCAAAAAATGCATAATATATTATATTTATATCTTTCGAATAACTATATCTAAAAAAATATTTAAAACTTAATGAGTTGCACTTTTGTAACTTTATTCAGTTTCTAATGATATGTACCGTAATTACGGGTGTATAGCCCGCAGATCAAACAATTCAGATTGGACACAGAAATTTTATTCAGTATTTGAAGACCAATATTTACTGTGATCTAAAAAGTTACATTTTATTTTTAAAAATTTCTGGGTCGAAACACGATTGTTTGATCCGCGGGCTATACGCCGGAAATTACGGTAATTTGATCTATTTCATCACAATATTGCTGAAAGATGGATTTTCAACATATATATGTGTATATATATATCCCTGTTCTCAAACAAATTATTTAAAAATTATTCATTTATGTTTAATAAAGCATATATATATTGATTATACACTTACAGAAAATACATATAGTAAATTTTATGATATTGTGTCAATAATGTCTAAAAGTAAAGAACTTATCTAATAGTATGTAACGAAAAATTTAACATCTGGTGTAATGACAACAAAATTTTATAATTGTTTTACTTAATTTGGATGAATGAAAAAAGCTTACATGTTTATATTTTATTGAAGTACATGTGAAAATGTCACAAAGACATACCTCAACAACCACTGAGTATGTCACATTCACACTACAGATGATTTTTTTTTCTTTTTGATCTTTCGGGTTTGATTTCAGATGGTAATGAATTAATTAGTTTTGTTCGAAGTATCATTGCAGTCAGCATATAAGGCTCACTATTTTTTTTATATAATTTGTTTTGATTGACTCGATGAACAACAATATTTAAAGGGACCATTTCATGACTTTTCAATTAAAAGCTGATTTATAAATTCATCATGTTGTTTAGTTATTATTATCGTCTTAAGATAATAAGTTGATATTAAAATTTTTAAATGCAGTTTATTTATTATTTGAACAGTTGAAAGTATTTTTCAATAAGAGTGCGGGCTGTTGATTTTAAGTCGGCTGTTGAGCAATGTAGTGTTGGTAAAGGAACTGGTACTATTTAATTTAATTTTTATTGCTGTAAATAATATTTGTTATTTTATTATTGTATGTATTATATTTAAGCAAGAGTAGAAATACACGATATCGTAGTCATTTTAGTACATCTTAGCATGAAAAGCTTCAATATTTATCATTAAACATTCACATTTTATGAAAATTTTGTTAAAATTGCTCATATTTTCACTATTTTTATTTTATAACTATTGAAAAGATATTTTTACGTACAATTAAGAAAAGTAATAACAGCCTGCCTTCGGTTAATAATAAATTTTTGATTAACACATTATTTTTCACAAAATTCTTGATTTTAAGAATTCACAAGATTAAACACACTCTTAGCATTTAAACATGACAAACAACAATAAATAATAATCTGCCTACATTATTTGTCACATATACATTATTTGAAACTTATTTAGTGATTTTATATTGAAATGACTTTTTTTTATGCAGTCTTTGAATATAGATCTGCCATTAAAAACATTTTTAAAAAAATTTCAAAATTTAGATATTTTTTTAACTTAAAAAATATTTTCCTTGTAATCACCTTTAATTTCCTTGATCCTGTCTTAAAATGAGCTATAAACATACCCAGTTTCATTGAAATTTGTGACAGTGAATTAAATATCTTAGGCGAACTGACATGGAATGACTCTGCTTGATTTGATTTGAAATACGCCTCAAAATATTTTTAAATATGAAATACTACTAAAAACACCCAAAATCCCACTACTTTTATTTCAGAATCAGGCAAAGGACATCTTTAAGTATATCCCCCACAAAAAATAAATTTAATAAAAATACCGCCTTTTGTTAATAATGCTATTTTAGGTAATGCATTATTTTTCATAAAAAAATCACGACTTCAAAGGTTGGTTGGTTGGTTGATTAGAGTTTTATGGCACAAAGTCCTCATAGGGACATGCTGCGCCAAGAAAAAGTTAAGGAGTAAAACATAGTTAAAAATTAAAAGTTACATTAAAAGATTGTCAGAGATATAAAAGTGAAAAAACAAAATGAAGAAACCAATGTGATGATACAAGTAATTAAAAATAATGCACAATGAAAGCGACAATACACAAGGTTTTAAAAGACAAAAAATAGTTAAAACACTAGAATATTTAAATTAAAAAATTCTAAAATCTCTAAAGTTACGAAAAGTTATATGTTCAAGAAATAAAGCATAAAATGTTATATAATACTGCTTTAAGAACGAAGTTATAATTCAAAATTTTAAAACAATATAAAGCTACGTAGGATGAATAACTTCAAAAACTGTATTATTGTCATCGTTATCAGAGTCATAACTACAAGAGTCCATAGCCTCTTCTGCATAGTTGAGCAGCTGTTTGTGATCTTTAATATTAGTTATTGCTGGGCTGAGACATGATTTATTGCCTTTTCTCTTCACAGTTTTCCACTGTGAAGAGATTTGAGTTGGAGGTTTCTTTCTTTCTTTTTGCGCACAAGTTTTTTCATTTGCTTTCGGAGTTGGACAAACAATAGGTTTCACTAATTTGCTTTTATCTGAAGCTGGCGTTTTTTTTGTCTTATGTTCGGTTGATATTTTTGATTTAACTGATGATGTTTTGGGAGAATTAGGTTTCTGTAATGATAGAACTGGAGATGAAGCAACCTTAGTTTCAGTCTGATGATTAGATGACTTTTTGGATCCAACTGGATATTTCTGTGAATGAGTAAGTTGATATTCTATTGTAACTGGTTCTGAGGATGGTAGCCAACGTTCCAATAATGGGGTACCATAGCATTTACTACCAAGAGAGACGTCCCGGGTTTTTTTAGGTGAAGTATTGGTTGAATGTGTCATAGATGTATTATTTGGTGGAAAAGAGCAGTCGGTCTGGGTACTGATGTGCCTTACGGATTTTGGTTGTTGTTTGAGTATACTGGAGTAAGATACCCCAACAGAGGGGGTCCTAGATTCAACAAGTTTACGGGCTTCAGGGTAGGAAAGTTTTTGAGAAATCTTAACTGCAAGAATTTCCTTTTCACGGATCCAGTTAGGGCAAGAGCGAGAGTACGATGTATGGTCACCTTTACAATTAGCGCAGCGTTCTGGTTTTTCGCAAGTTTTACCGTCATGGCCGACTTCTGCACAACGTGGACAAGTAGCAGATCCACGACAGGTAGTATTAGTATGCCCATACCGCTGGCACTTAAAACAACGCAGAGGATTAGGGATATAAGGCCTAACTGGACAGTTTAAATAACCAGCTTTAATTGTAGAAGGTAAAATATGGCTATTGAAAGTTAGAATAATGTGTTTAGTAGGAAGCATTTGCCCATTTCGACGGATAGTGATACGGCGTACATCTATGATATTTTGATCACTTAAATTAGCTAGAAGTTCTTCTTTTGTAGAAAATAAAAGATCTGGCTCAGATATGACACCACGGCAAGTATTAAGCGTTTGATGTGCTTTAACAGAGACAGAAAAAGTACCTATAGTATCGCAATTTGACAGAACTTGTGACTGCCTGGCTGAAGAAACCTCAACCAGTAAGTCCCCAGACTGCAATTTTTTGAGCGAGTGACCATCACCCAAAACAGACTGAAATGTTTTTGCTATTAGAAAAGGTGAAGTTTTTTTGAAAGAACTATCTGAGAGACTATCAGTGCGTTTAATTACAAAAAAAACGAGTGAATAATGTCTGTACAGTTTGTTGCTCGCCACTTGGGAGAGAAATAGAAGGAATGTTAGTTTTTCCATCCATAATTGAAAAAAAAGAAAAAGAATTCAGACCCCGGCCGCACCACCCACTACCGAGCCCAACAAGGGGATGCACATTCGTGCACCAGTGCTAGCCAGGGCCCATACGATCACAAGACACTCCTATGCCAGTCTCCACCCTTAGCGAGATGGCTAGTAAGTACTCGCTCACTTGATCCCCAGCCAGTGACATAAGTCAGCTGACCAGCCGATTGATGCATACGGGACCAATATGCACCTCCCGTCTACCTGAAGCAGAGGCCAAAGCAGTGTGTTGGTTACCCTCAACTACCAGGATCCCCCTTTCCAGGGACACGGGTCGCCACGCACGGCAAACACGTGGGTGGTTTACAATTCTCCACAAGTCGATATACAGGATGATATCGGCTCATACAGAATTGCCCTCACCTCCGAAGAGGAAACCACAACGAGAGTGAAACATAGAGGAAAGAAAGGCAAGAGAAATAAGAGGAAAAGGAAAAGAGAAAGATCGCTCAGGAACCCGGGGTTGCGAAGCCCGTGAATACCTAAAGAAGGTATCCCCCTGGGGGGCACGACTTCAAAGATTAAACATTTTTTTTTTAGACACACTTAAAATGTTATATAAGCGTAACAGTATTTTTTTTTTCATAAAATACGTACCCTATATATTATGCATAAATTATTTGAAGATGATTTGTGGAATAGATATTGAAATATGATCATATTTATGTCATGCTACATTTGAAAATCGAGCAGTCAAGAATGCCAACTGATGGCAGTTTTTCCAAAATTTTGACAATTTTTTTCTCAGAAACTATTTGACCAAGGAGTAAAAAAAAATACTGGGAATCATATCTTAATAAAAGGAACAAACACACGCAGTTTCATCAAAATCTGTGATGGTGGGTTACATGCCTGCCTGAACTGACATGGAATGACCCGCTACTGAGTATGGCAGGATAAAATTATAAGGATGAAAACATTACATGAAGTTGCGGTAGAGGTCTGCACGGGCCGGAATTTCCAAGCCCGGCCCCGGCCCGGTGTAAAAATTGAAAGTTCGGCCCGAGCCCGGCCCGTTTACATTTTTACCGTTCTCGGCCCGGCCCGACTCAATTTCTACAAAAAATTCCGTTTTTTCTGGACATACAATTAAGATTCTTTTAATGAATACTACATGCATATTTATGGGAACATTTTACAGTATATTTTAAATTACTATGTGTTCGCAAAATAGAAAACACACAATAGTAAACGTTAACGATTACTTACAGTGTTTTAGTCAACGTCTCTACAGACGTTTCAAAATTTAAATAAGTGTTCATTAAAAGATTATTGTAGTTTAGAATAAAGGGTTAAAAAACATGATAACTTCTGAAGCTTATAATAAAAGGTAGATTTGTGAAAATATTTCTGTAATTTTTAAGGCTTTTCTCAAATATAAAGGAGCTACATTTTGATACATTTATGAATTCATTTCTTTTCGGAAACGCATGAGATTGGCAGGTATTCTTATTCAGAAACCATGTAAATGCCGTATTTTTCTTAGATAAAAGTAATATATCTTTCAGAAAATACTGCCAAAGTTAGCGTTTTGAATCGAATTTCCGGAAGCGATAGCACAGGAAAGGAGAAAACGTACAGTCACGTGACAAGAGTCTCTGTTATCTCTGTACGTAATTTATGAAAAATGGAAACGCTATTCGATCCCAAATGCCTTCAATACTCAGGCCTGTCAATTTTATGCCTTTATAGTTAAAAATGAGTCAGAAAATGTGTCTGAGAGTTTCGCATTGTTGAGCAGTAAATATGAGAACCACCTTAAGGTACATTTCCAAAGATACTGTTAACAGAAGTTCATTATCGCTATTAATACTTTTACAAAACATAATGCCTGTCCTACACATCCTGAGAACGATTAAGACCAGTTCCGTCCCGGCACAAGTCTGCCGAAAAAATTAAACCCGGGATCAGGCATCATGTAACTGTACGATGCCGATCTCTACGATGGACATGTTACATTTCTGTATTGATGTTGTTAAACTCGCATCGGCTCGTAACGCACATTTATACTTCTCGAAAAAGTCATATTCATTGGAAATGACCTCGTATTTTATCTGCTCCTCTCGAATTCTTATATCGGGCCGATAAGCCCGATTAATTTTTTTTATCGTCCCGGCCCGGCCTGGCCCTGCAGGCCCGTTCAATTTTTTTGCCGGCCCGTTGAAAAAATTGTCCTAATTCTGCCGGCCCGGACCGGCCCGTTTGAAAATTCTCCTCCATTCCGCCGGCCCGGCCCGCGGGCTGGGCCGGGTACGGGCCTCGGGCCAAGCCCTCGCCCGTGCAGACCTCTAAGTTGCGGAACTGAACGAAGTAATTGTGCGCAAAACTAAAATCATTTGTTTATTCATCACGAAGATTAATGCATTGTCGTATAAACACTCTCAAAATCCAATATCTTTCAAATAATATTTAGACCCACACTGAAAAAACTCCGACGTGTCATAAAAAATTTCGTCACTTATTTACTTCGTGTATTTGTTCGTCGAAGAATCAGTTACGAAAAAATATGTTCATTTGAAAAATATGAAACTTTAAAAGATAAATTCTATACTTATAGAATAGGGGGCGGCTGCACTGACTATCACCACATCGAGTTGACGGCTGAAATTCTATATTAGACATAACTCGATTCGCATATTAAAATGCAACTTGTCTGCCAAGTCATACCTTGTTAGAAACCACCAGCAGATCCGATTTTAGTGGCTGATCGGTAGGTTTATCACTATGTTTTCCTGCACCCAAAGGTATGAAAATATGGAGGACTGGGAGCAGGAAAACACAATGGTAAACCTACCAGTCAACTTCTAAAATCGGGTTTGCAGGTCGTTTCCTCCAAGATATGACTTGGCAGACCAGTTGTATTTTAATATGCTAATCGAGTTTTAACTAATCTTGGAATTTCAGCCGTCAATTCGATGAGGTGTCGGTCAGTGCAACCGCCTCCCGTTCTATTATTTAAATCAAAATTTAATTATTAACCTTGGTGATTTTATTTAGTTTTTTGAAAGTACAGCTTTTGTTTTATAAGAGGCAGTGTACATATAATTTTTTTAATAACTCTCCTAGGTTTTAATGACTTATAATTAGAAAAATAATTTTCTACCTCTAATTAAATTTAACCCTTTAGAAAAATAATTTTCTACCTCTAAGGAAATTTAACCTTTTAGATCCTGAATTTTGAATAAAAAAATTGCTTCTTCTGAATAATTGTTTACGTTAATGTCTAAGGTATCCAGAAGAACATATATAATAATAATTTGATTTTTATATAATTTTTTTAAATTAAAACTGATTTAATAAATCGGTAGTTAGAGCTCTTTTTGCAAAATATTTACAAGAATAATTAGATTCATTAACAAAAAATACTGTTATGGAAATCTCACAATAAGAAGAGTGTCAATAAATGTATTGTGATCCTATCTGTAACAGAAAAGCGTTTTGTAGTTGCAAATTTTTCGTATAACATTCTTTAATAGAATAAAAGCTACACCTATGTAAATGGTTGAGAAAACAACCACATTAAAAAATACAGTCGAACCTCGTTATCCCGACACTCTAATGGGCAGAAAAAAGTGTCGTCATAAGCGGAGTCGGAGTGTCGTGGTAACAGGAGTTGAAGAAAAATATGTTTATAAAAAGCTGTATTTTTAATTAAGTTAAGACAATTTTAAATTCATAACTGTTCTTGCAGTTTTAAGCAATAAAACATTATTATTAAACAAAATAAACACAAAAACAAAATTGAAAAGAATAAAAATCAGATTTGTGATGACTTGTTTTTTTTTTTTAATTGTTAAATGAAATATTGATGAATTAAGATTTGCTTATCCTTAGATGTGCTTCCTACAATTCTTTTTTCAATATTATACAATGAATTGTAATCAACATTCGTTGTTTCAGAAATGCATGTTAGATAATTTCGGATCATTTCAATGCCATGCAATGCTTCGGTTTTAGTCGGATGAAAAACGCCATGTAACCACAAGAAAGCGCCGCCTGACCAGAACAGAAAGACCGCGAGTAGACTGATACGTCTATCTGGAGCTTAAGTAGGTCATTCATAGTGTGTGGGTTTAATTATTCAGATAAAAGATTGAAGTAAAACAGCTCTTGTATCTCAATTAGTATTTTAGACACTTTTGTGCAAAGTTTGGCTAAGACATTTCTTACTGCTTAATTTCCGTGATTACACGATGGATTATGAAAAATGGACAATTTTCCTAAACCGTCGGGATATCCGGAGTTGAAAAGCATTAAATGACGTAAAATCCGGAGTTTATTTACATTAAAATCATATACAGAAAATCGGGACTTTGAAAAGCAGACGTGATAAGCGGAGTGACGTCAAAAACGGGTGTCGGGATAATGAAGTTTGACTGTATTTACCTTCGACTGTTTCACTGAGCTTTCTAAATACGATTGAGCAAATTATTTTGTATTAAAAGTAAATTCAACTTTTGTTAGTAGACGAATTAAATAAATTTTACATTGAATTTTCCTTAATGGTACTTAAAAGAACTGTCAGGATATAAAGGGTTAAATTATTAGGATGAAAACATACATGAAGTTTCGGAACTGAACGAAATAATTGTACGCACAACTAAAATCTTCTGTTTATTCATCACGAAGATAAATGCATTGTCGTATAAACACTCATAATCCTTAAGAAAAACATTCCATTATCTTTCAAATAATATTTAGACTTAACACTGATAAAACTCCAACGCGTCATAAAAAATTTCATCACTTATTTACTTCATTCATTTCTTGTTCCTGGAAGTGTCAGTTACGAAAAAATATATTACAGTGAAACTTCCCTGTGCGACCACCTCCATTAAGCGACCGCCTCCCTAAACGACCATTTTTTCATGGACCGAAATTTATTTCCATAGGTTCAATACTAATTTTACCTCCATTCAGAGACCACCCCAGTTAAACTCCCTCCATGAGCGACCCATTTCTTTGATGAAAATGAAACAAATTCCGTTTTTTCCTGGTCGCTTGAAGAAGGTTTTATTAGAAAAATAATTCCGGAGAACGCATTATTCATCGAACTTCCAAGCTAAGTTTCGATTTTTTTTTATTATTCCGGTAACTTTTAAGTGTTTTAACTCCTTTGTGCCTTTTTAGGCGATGAATTTAGCTCTGATGACAAATTAAGAATAAACTCCCCTGCCCTATTCTGTCAGGAAACTCTCAAAGAAACAGATAAATTAATGAAATCGTCCTTATTTGTTCTCGTCCAAAAAAAAAAAAAAAGAAAAAGAAAAACATCATTTAATTACTGAACTTCGAAAGGACTTGGAAATAAAAGTTATGAAAGATAAAACCGTAAAATCAAAGCAAACGTCAATGTATTCATTTTTCAAACTCTCTATAGTAATTAACTTATGTAACTAACTTTTGTTTTAATACTTAAATTTTCATATTTTTCCCTAATGTGAAAAATAAATTTTAGTAACATTAATTATTACTTTTTTTCAACAATTAAAATCTAGATTTACACATGACCTCCATTAAGGCTGTTCTCAACTGCTCTGCTCAACAAGCGGAAAACGTTTAGACACATTTACAAATTCATTTTTTAACGCAAAGAGATAAAATTGGAAAGCCTGACCATGAAAAAGATTTGGAATCGAACTGTGTTTTCCATTTTTTGATCAATCAATTACCTATGGAGTTATAAGCAATTTTGATCACGTGACACGGCATTTTTCTCCCCTTATTGACTGGATTTTCTTCTTTCGTTCGGAAGTTCGGTTCAAAATGCTAACTTTGACAGCATTTTCTGAAAGATCTATTGCGTTTACAAGAAAACGGAAAAAACAGTTCGATGACATAGTTTCTGAATAACAGCACCTTCTAGTTTCATGCGTTTCCGAACGAAAATGAATTAAAACTTGTGTCAGAAAGTTGACCCTTTGGATTTGAGAACAGCCTTAAAAGTAAAATCAGACCTGTCACTTTTACTTATATAAAGGTAATACATGTATTTTACATACATATATCTTCTTAAAAATGTATAAACAAGAACCTGAATGTAACGATCATTTCAAATTCACAAAATTAGGACCAGACTTTTCCCAAATGTAAAGAGTTGTTCACAGGGGCCTCGCTAATGGGGGTAGCCCCCCCCCCCCCCCCCCCAAAAAAAAAAAAAAAAAAAAAAAAAAAAAAAAAAAAAAAACATTCGCGAATGTTATTACACTTGGCAAATTTACAAACTTAGTGGCAAATTTGTTTAAAACTTTAATAAAAACTATAATATATTTTCTATTTCTGACAGACTTCGTAAAAATTAAAAAACTAATTGGGAATATTATACTTTTAACAAATAAGAACTATATTACATTTTCTAACTGTGGTAAGTTAGCAAAATTGTAAAACGAGTTGGCAAATACTGAAATTTGACTTGGCAATGTCTATGTTTTAGTGTACAAAAAACATACTAAAATGTTTAATACTTATATTTAAATTTTATATGTATATTTAATGTGCATATTTAAATATGCACAGTACAGCAGAAACCTTCGCTTTGCGTCTAAATCACTAAAATAAAGAACAGTAAACAAGAAACAATGCCATACATACTGTACAAAAAGAGTTAAGTTACACCTTTTTAAAAAAATCAGTCCATTGTTTTTGCGCGTTGCTTTGGAAACACATTTTTTCCTTTATTCTAAATTGTAAATTACTGTTTTTCTTTTAGTATGGAATAATTTTTATCTTGAAAATGAAGCTATTCTTGATATGCTCTCCTGTAATTTATCATAATAGTCTTATTTAATTGTTAAATATTTTAATTACTGATATTTACCTTTTGTTAATAAAATCAAGAAAAGACATGAAGACTTTATATCTGATATTTCAAACATCGCAACCGAATCTAGAAATATTCTTCTATTACTTTCGAATACATGAATTTTTCTGTTTATATTTATTAGAAGGGCTTATTGTATCTTCCTTGCTGTTGGCTTGAATTTAAAAAAATTCGTTTCGCGGATAAACCGCACCGCGGATAATCGGGGCTGTACTGTACACTTTTTATAATTGGTTAGATGATCCGTCTATTTACAACTCTTCAGAAACTTCATTTTTGTTCTCTGTTTTTTTTTTTTTTTTTTTTTAGCCTGTTTTTTCTTTTCTTGTGCATTTAAAATGCCTACAGGATTCAGTATTTAGTGAGAAGTGATGAAATGGGGGATAATCTAAGCGATAAAGCGCCAAAAATGTCATATGTGTTGCGGTCAGTTAAATGTTTGATCATTCCGCTTGGTGTGGGGGATATTCTCCAGGTTCGTAAATTATCTCTGCCCACAAAATGTTTCCCTTGTTGAGAGGCAGGTGGCGTTCGCTTCAGATTTAACTTCCAAGGTCTTGAATAAGGCCCCCACCAATAAAAAGTCTTAGCGATGGCGCTGGTTGTTCACAATTTCACAAAAACAGGACAATGGGGAAAAAGTATGGACCGACTCCTGTTCAAGTACAGCTTTTGTTTTATAAGAGGCTGTATCTATATAAATTTTATTTTTCATATGATCCTGGGTTTTAATGATTTATATTTAGATAAATAATTTTCTACCTCTAAGAAGGAAATTAAAAATATCTCATTTTATTACGACCAAAACTTACCGAATTATAACATTCTGAATTTTATGAAAATTCAATATTTACCTGCACTGAAAATAATTCTTTCCGTTTTTAGTGCCAGAAAGCATAGAAATACAGTAAACTCTGTCTAAGGCGAAATTGTTCGGGACCGAGAAAATTTTCCTTAGTAGACAATTTTCCGCCTTGGACAAATTTTACCCTGTGTCTATGAATTCGCAGGGACTTGAAAATCGTCCCGAGTTAGACAGATTTCCGTCTTACACAGAGTCCGTCTTACAGAGAGTTTACTGTATATCGCTTTAAAAAAGGGGAGGGGGGTCCTTAAAAAATGTAGCCAGGGGCGTAGCTACAAAAAAATTTTCGGGGGGGAGAGTTCAAAAATTTCACAACTTATAATTCAAAAATTTTCCAACGTGAAACAAATTGATCTATTTTCGAACTAAAATGGATGTTCAATGTGTGTTTAATGATAATGATACTTATACGCAAAAAAAAAAAAAAAAAAAAAATCTCTAAAGAAAAATGTTGAAACTAAAAACATAAAAATTATAATTATTGGTTCATTTAATGAAAGTTTTTGTCTTCAATTGTGTGGGAGTCATAATCGTACTTCATATGAAAACAGCCTCATATTTTTAGATTTTTGAGAAAGGAACAAAGTTTTGGAGGAAAGGTATTACAGACACTGTTGATGGACAACAGTAGAGAAATTCAGGCCTCGTAGATGTCGAAACATAATGAGAAATTGAGACTGGTTGTTTTTTGTATTTCTTTTGAAAGTAACTATTTTACTATTACAGAACTCAGAAAGGTGGTCAGCAAAACAATAAATTCTTTTCTTTTTTTTACTTTTTATTTATAAAAAGAAAAAGTGTTCCAAAAATCTATAATTTCCCAAATCTAAGCTCAAATTTCTCAAGTTTACATATATTGGGGGGAGGCTTCTTCCCCCCCCCCCCCATCTCGACGCCTCTGAATGTGGCCTAGGGGCCCCGGGAGATAGTTTATCCGCTTCTCGCTTCTGGTTGTTTGTTTGTTTTTCTAAATCTTGAGGAGCAAGAATTGGCAGTTTGATAAGCTAAACTCCAAGTGTCGATTCGATAACAGCCTTTGGAAAACTAGTTTAAGGTCAAACTGGAGAAAGTGGAAGAATAATGAATGGTCTAATATGGCCCACTTTCTGAAGTAGCTGGTAAGAAAAACGGTTTTGGGCACGTGAACTTGCTTAATAAAGGCAGATCGTATGTGCTCGCATTTCCATTTCTAAAGCTTGGGGCTTATCACGAGATTTTTCGTGTCTGATTTGCTAAATATTATGTCTGGACAATGCATTCAGTAAAGAAATAAAGTAAATTGGATAAATCAATCCGTGCAATAAAGCAAATAATTGCTCGGGAAAGTTCTAAGAAATTAAAAGTATATACAGTGTAAACTATTATTTTAACATAATCAAACTGATTGGTAAATTTATGATACGAAATGAATATTTCCAACTGAGCGAAAAATACCCAACCCGGGAATCGAACCCAGATCCTTGGCTTAAGGGCCAATGCTCTACCGTTTAAGGCTGTTCTCAAATCCAAAGGGTCAACTTTCTGGCATAAGTTTTAATTCATTTTTGTTCAGAAACGCACGAAACTAGAATGCGTTGTTATTCAGAAACTATGTCATCGAACTGTTTTTTTCCGTTTTCTTGTAAACGCAATAGATCTTTCAGAAAATACTGTCAAAGTTGGCATTTTGAACTGAGCTTCCGAAAGAAAGAAGAAAATCCAGTCAGTAAGGGGAGAAAAATGCCGCGTCACGTGATCAAAATCGCCTATAACTCAATAGGTATTTTATGGATCAAAAAATGGAAAACACAGTTCGATTCCAAATCGCTTCCATGGTCAGGCTTTCCAATTTTATATCTTTGCGTTAAAAAATGAATTTGTAAATGTGTCAAAACGTTTTCTAATTGTTGAGCAGAGCAGTTGAGACCAGCCTTAAGCTACCTAAGCTGACAACCAGCGGGCATATTTCGCTCAGATAACCTCGCCCCGTAAGCCAAGGATCTGGGTTCGATTCCCGGCTTGGGCATTTTTTCGCTCAGCTGGAAATATTCAATTCGTATGATAACCTTACTAATCAGTTTGATTGTGTTGAAATAATAGTTCATCTACGTACCCATCGTTTACATGGAGTTGCTTCACCTGCGGTTTATTCTGTTGAGCTGTCTACATGACAGACCAGATGTTACTACCAATAAGGTTATCTGAGCGAAATATGCTCGCCGGTTGTCAGACCAGGTAGCTTAAACGGTAGAGCATTGGTCCCGTAAGCCAAGGATCTGGGTTCGATTACCGGCTTGGGCATTTTTTCGCTCAGCTGGAAATATTCAATTCGTATGATAACCTTACTAATCAGTTTGATTGTGTTGAAATAATAGTTCATCTACGTACCCATCGTTTACATGGAGTTGCTTCACCTGCGGTTTATTCTGTTGAGCTGTCTACATGACAGACCAGATGTTACTACCAATAAGGTTATCTGAGCGAAATATGCTCGCCGGTTGTCAAGACCAGGTAGCTTAAACGGTAGAGCATTGGTCCCGTAAGCCAAGGATCTGGGTTCGATTACCGGCTTGGGCATTTTTTCGCTCAGTTGGAAATATTCATTTCGCATATACAGTGTGTGTCAGTAAAGTCATGGTGCACTTTTGACCGGCCAGAGGAAATCATCGAAACAAGACGGAAATGTGAAATCTTCCCCAAATAAAAGAAAAACTCTCCAAGTTTCATACCTGTTCAGTGCAGTTCGATACAGCCTGCAGTTGAAACAGAAAATCACAGACGTTATTAACTCTGTTACACCAGACGTCCTTAACTGTGTGTGGGAAGAACTTGGATATCGTTTAGAAGTGTGTAGGGCAACAAATGGAGGTCACATCGAATTGCACTGATGATGAAACTTGGAGACTTTCTTTTATTTGGTTCACATTTCCACCTTGTTTCGTTGATTTCCTCTGACCGGTCAAAAATGCACCATGACCTTACGGACACACTGTGTATATATATATATAATCATGTTAATTTAAATTGTACCAAGTAGCTTACGCAATTAGAAAAATAATAATAATAATAATAACTATGCAGCGCCCACATAGAAAGTTGGAGAAATTTTTTTTTTTGTAATAGGCTGAATCATCGCATATATTCTCACTGCGTAAGAAGACCTCTATTGATTTTCGGATAATGGATGGTAAATAAAATCTTGATGGATAAATTATTGTACTATTTTTTAAATTAATCTATAAAGATTTTTGTTATATAGTCTGGCTAAAGCTGTAGTTTTCTTGCTGTTAAATTATTCTACTATTTTTTGAACTCGTCTGTAAAGATTATTTGTTATACAGAATGTCCACTCTCAACGATTTCCAATGGCTAATTCATAAACCGTTAGTCATAGACATATAGTTCAAATTACAAAAATATTTTAAATGAGGTAAAGATATATTTTAAAAGCGATTTGGGCCAATAAAAACAATTCTTAAAAAATTACGAAATTTAAATTTTTAGACGGTCCCCTGGTCCTATAAGTTGTATTTAGTAAAATTTTCCTATTACACTGACAAGTAAGACAAAAAAAAAAAAAAAAAAAAAAAAAAAGCCCCGTTCATATAACACAAAAATTGACCGAGTTATGAAACTTTAAAAATGCATGACTTATACCACTTTTCTGTATATGAACACTGATGATTTCCGCATGCTTTGAGGGGTCATATACCAAGTGCTTAAAGTATTCGAAGAACTTATTTCATGTACTGTTGAGCTCTCGTATCTTGGCAGATGACCTTAGGAGAATCTATTTCTGACCAGGGGTTTCAGGGTCAAAGGTTGCCAAGTACACGTGCGTAATTGGCGAACGGACAATCCGCCAAATCCCGGAAATAGGGATTTGCACCACCAGTAGAAGTTTACTCTTTTATCTGTGAATTTCTAAGAAGTAGGAAATAACTGTAAAATGTATATTCCTTGTTCCATGGTGATTTTACTATTTCAGATCGTAGCTTGTATTTGAGCTTGATCTTGCTCTTTGTCTTTTAAATTATTATTATCGATCTTTGTCAACTATATTCGCCTTGACAAAATGCCACGGAAAAAGAAAATTATTCATTCCAAGAAGCGAAATGGGATTTTAAAAGTGGTGAAATTTTTTGAGGAGGAAAGGAACATTCTTTTAAAATTTCTCGCTTGCATTTTAACATTTTTAAATGATTTTTCCCTAGAATAGCTGAGGTCGATCTATAAACGGGTTACTTTTCGATTTTCATAAAGTTTTAGTATAAAGATTTTTAGATTTCTTTGATAATACATAAAGTTACTTTCACTTTCGGAGTCGGTTCTGAAAGTGAAACTGTACTCATTATTAAAAAAAGCACCCAAAATCGAAAAAGTAAAAACTAGCCCGGTTAGAGATCAACCTCAGCTATTCTACAATATAAAAAAAAAAAAAAAGAAAAAAAAAGAAAGAAAGAAAAAGAAAAGAAAAAAGGAAAAAAAATCATTTAAAAATATAAGTGATACATTTGTAGTGAATGCTCTCATAGGTTTAACATTAACATCCCTAGTGTACATTCTTAAAATATAATATAAGGTTTTATAATAACTTAATTTAATACTGCAACCATGCAAAGTCACATCAAGTGTAGTTCAGGTGGTCACTCAGCACTAGGCGTAAAATCTGATAAACGCTCAAGTTATTCCTATCAATGCACCATCGATTGATTAAATAAACAAATAATTCAAAAAGCCAATGCCATTAATTAAACATTAAATCCCCCCCCCCTCCTCCCTATTTTTTAAAGGCACTATGGAAAAGCCAATAAAAAATATCGGAATTAATCAGTTATCCGTTTCTGATACTTATATATAATTTTTTTTTTAATATCGAAATCTATAGTTAAAAATATCTCAATATGCATGAATGGAATAAATGTAAAATAGAATAAATAGAGTTAAATGGGGTAATAAATGGGGTAAATAAATAGAGTTAAAATAAAATTAGAAGGAAATGAATTCATTCTCTAATTAATCTTAGGGAAAGTGTATGAAATTTCGAGCTCTTCAAAGGCATTTATATGATCCTATATATAAAAATAAAAATATGCAAACTGGTAGCATAACAAATTTTATCTACTTTAAAATGAGATAAAGAGTTGGTTAATTGTACATGTGTTTAATTATCGTAAGTGAATTTTCCCCTTAATTAATGCATTTATTCTTCTTTAAATGTTACGTGATTAAAGTCACGTGTAATAGCTATTAATTTATATAAATGTCTAACATTTTAAATTTAGTTAGAAAAAAAAAAGAGATTTATATACACAATGAAAACATCCTAACATAATGTAGGCATTTTTAAAAAATTCAGAAGCATCTTTTTAATTATAAAATCATTAATAAATTCATATCTAAAATATTATGAAATGATCCGCATTAATTCTTATATATAAAGAATTGCCATTGTTGAAAATATGTCTAGGTGCTTTTACAGTTCATTCCGATAATTAGTATCATTATTTTTTATTATCAGAAGCATCGTTTAAGTTTTTAAATATCATAATTATTAATAAAATTATTGCTATTAGAAACGACCTCAGTTAAACATTACATTTATGAAAAAAAAAATAATAATAATCCGCTTATGGTTGTCACTATTTTAGGCTAACGCGCCAATTATGGATGTCATTCTCTCCAGTACGTTACAACCTTTTGCCGATTATCCAGAATAGAATCGTCCGAATCTCCGCGCGTGAAATGCCAAGATACCGGAGCTTAACAGTATATCTGCGATTTGAAAAAAAAAAAAATCGTACAAGCATTGAGTTAACTTTTATTAAGTTTCGGATTGATAAAAATCATTGTATTTTAACATACGGTTTTGTTTCGTTTTTTTTTTTTTTTTTTTTTTTTTTTTTTTTTTTTTTGGGGGGGGGGGGGTAAGGATTTGAGACTGTTTCTTTCATGATTTCTTTTAACAAAAATTATGTTATTTTTATAAGTTTTTATTTGACTTCAACGATCGCATGTATGTTTTTCCAGTTCAAAATTTGTACTCGAACTTTAACTCACTTTCAAATATCCGATCGAAATTAAATTTTACATAATGACGTAAATCCGATGACAATCTAATATGATTTTCGCTGGTTACCATTTATACTTATTTTACAGGATAACAAAAAAATTCTGATAGATTACCGCCAAGAAGTTTAAGAACAAGTTTTAGATTAGATAACACAAGACTGCGTAGCTGTGTTTTTTAAATTTATATATTTTTCAGCACTGAATTCGAAAATTACCTTAATTTTTAACCACCATGTGAGGATTTTTCGCAAATCATAAATTGTCAAAGTTAAAAAATAAAAAAAATCGGATACTATAAAATGGAGGAGAAAAAAAAAATTAATTTGAAAGAGCATACCACAATTGAAAATGCACTTCCAGCAATTATTGTTCGTAGGCTTCAATAGTTCAATTATTTTTCATTTTCTTCTCTAACCAAATTCTTTTGGGTGTCCTTGTAAATGAACAATAAATTCTATGCTCACCACGCTGTATAATAAGAAATTTTCCGTACACTTAGTAATAAATATCAATTTCAGTATGTTCAAAATAGTGTAATATCATTAAAATACACCGCAAACGATTTTCCCCCATACACCGTAATGTAATGGAATTCTTTTGAGTGGCCCTGTAAATGAATAATAACTATTCTTTGCACCGCATATTCTACAAAGTGCATATCTTAGTGCTCTTCATAAATGCATATCAATTTTATTATGTTTGAAAGTATGTAACATCATTAAAAACCATTTGAAACGATTTTTTCTTTTCCATTGGCCGTAATGTAACGGAATACTTTTGACTGCCCCTGCACATGAACTAAACGTGCTGCTACAAACTACATTTGAAATAGGGCACGTACTATGGTAAACGTCAATAAACTCCAAAAATTTCAGGGCAATCATTAAAATACACCGAAATTTTCCCCATAGACCGTTGTAACGGAATTCTTTTGAGTGTCCCTGTAAATGAACCATAAATGCTACACACTTCATTTTCAATACCGAACATCCCATAGTAAACCCCAATAACATAGATCAGTTTCATAGCAATCGGACTATATTTATGCGAGTTAGAGCACAGACAGGCAGAGAGACAGACAAACCGAATTCATCAACACTTTTCAACTATGTTGGAAAGCGTAAAAAAGAATATAAAAGAAAAACAATTAACCCTTTCACTCCCACTGAGTCCAAATGGCATCATGATGTTTGTCGATTTTTTAATTCGTATATTCCAAGTTCATACCAGAAAATTAAAATAGCAATATTTGGTTTATTGAATAACAGACCATTCTGTATTTAAATAAAGCGAAATTGACCATTGAAATTTTCTGGTGTACATTCGGATTCTCTGAACTACGTAATTTCTAGAACGTATTCTGCCATGGGAATGAAAGGGTTAACAATGAAAATTTCGAACGCTCTTACCAGACCAATTTAAGGATGTTCTTAACTGCTCTGCTCAACAAGCGCAAGACGTTTTGAAACATTTACAAATTCATTTTTTAATGGAAATTTATCAAATTGGAAGGCCTGACTATGTTAGCGATTTGGAATCGAACTGTGTTTTCCATTTTTTTTAATCAAAAATTACCTATCGAGTTATAAGCGATTTTGATCAAGTGACAAACACGTTTTTCAGCCTTTCTTGAGTGCTTATTCTTCTTTCGCTCGGAAATTCGGTTCAAAACGTCCACTTTGACACCCTTTTCTGAAAGATATATGCGTTTGCAAAAAAATCGGAAAAAACAGCTCGATGACATAGTTTCTGAACAACAACCCTTGCTAGTTTCATGCATTTCCGAGCAAAAATAAATTAAAACTTATATGTCATAAACTTTCCCTTTTGGATATGAGAACAGCCTTTGAGTTGATTCATTACACAATAACTGGTAATTTGGAGTTAAGCAACTAAATTGTTTTCAGAATAATAGCGTGTGATATAAAAACGATATAGTATTTATTATGCGTAACTGATTCAGAAGTATTTAATCAAAACATTAATGAAACTTCTGGAAACATTCAAAGAGAAAACAACCTTGAAAGCTGCACGTCGATATGATATCACTTACGTTAATGCCACGTAAACGGCAGAAATAAAATAAAATAAAAAGCGAGATATAAAAAAACATGAAAGAGACAAAATATCCGATGATTATGAAACGGCCTTAGTTTTTTTCCCTTGCGTTTACTACAACAATGTAAATAGTTTTAAAAGTGTTCTTTAAAATACATGAGTAGTAAAAATGTTACTCGTTTCAAAAGAAAGAATCCTACTTTGTCAGGCATTACAAGAAGAAGAAAAGCATTTTTTAAGCTACTGATTTGTGAATTGAATTTGTCTGTGTCAAAAAGAATGCATTTCTTCTAAACACGAAACATTTAACGTTATTTATGCGGTTATAGAAAATTCTCACTACAGTAGAACCTCTTTTATCCGAAACTCTCGGTTAACCGAAAATCATTTTTAAAGCTTTTTTTTTTCCTATTACATTTCTTGTGTGCAAAATCCATTTTGAAACCTTTTTTTTTATAACTATCATATTCCTTATGTGCAAGCGGTCCTTTTCGATCTACGAGTGCATAATACTACGAGTATATTTTCGATCCCCTTTCTTAGAGTTCCTTATAATTTAACTTGAACTCCCGTAAGCTGCGGAGTGGATAGAAGGAAACGGACAAATTAGAAATTCTGAAGCTTTTCAATATTTTGCAAAAGGTTTGGCATGGCTGGAGCAAAACTCCGTGATAGAGCTTCAAAGAAAAGACAATCGAAACTGCGACAAAGAAAACATTTTTTTTTTTTCAAACCCTTGTGATATATGTAAAAGGTACTTAATTTCAAAATTAAAATTCTGGTAATTTATTCTTGTTTCTATTTTGCTATTGCTTTATTTTTATTAAGCATTTGTTACCATTATAAGAAATATTGCATATATTTCTCCTTAATCTTAAAATTGAAGCATTCTCGATTATCCGAAAATTTCGATTTTCCGAAATATGTTCGGTCCCAATTACTTCGGATAATCGAGGTTCTACTGTATTTTATAATAAAAAAAGTGTAGCTTTTAATTTTGACTGTGCGTAGATATAAATACTTTATAATACTTTTGGCATTTTCAAAAAAATTTCGTATTTTTACACTATTTTATTTATCTTAACTCCCTTTAAACACTACTTTCCAACGTAGTTGAAAAGTGTTTATGATTTCACTTCGGTTTGTCTGTCCCTGCTCTAACTCGCGTAAATATACCCAGATTGACATGTAATTCGTTATTCAGGTTTGCCATGGCATGTTTGGTATTGAAAATGAAGTGTGTAGCGTTTATATTTCGTTCACAGTGACACTCAAAAGAATTCAGTTACATTATGGTCCATGAGGAAAAATCGTTTGCAATGTATGGTCTAAAGATGTTATTCTATTTCAAACTTGTGAAATTGATATATATCACTGAAGTTCACTAAAAAAAGCTTTTGTAGAATATGGTATGCATAGCACTTTATCCTTCATTTACAGGGCTTTGCAAAAACCTCATGAATATTTAGAATTAACATACTTTTATGAAATGCTGTTGCTAAATTTCAATACAAAGAATGTGACATGACTAAACGTCATAAACAGTAAACATTGTGAACGTTTAAGTTGACAAATTTAATGAGCAAACTGGGCAGAGAAACTGGCAATTATTAGTTACGAAACTAAATTGTCTTCAAAATAAATTCGGAATAAATACTGTGATATAAATAAGTTTAGTACCAAGCACAACTTATTGAGAAGTACTTAATTAAAACATTACGGGAAACTTCGGACTAAATAGCAATAATATTAATAGAGAAATAAGAAATGCTTTGCAAACCTCATGAGTATTTAAAATAAACATATTTTTATGAAATGCTGTTGCTAAATTTCAATACAAAGAATATGACATGACTAAACGTAATAAACAGTAAACATTATGAACGTTTAAGCTGGACAAATTTAACGAGTTGACAAGGTTTCAGGAAAATTGCAATAATCAGTTACGTAAGTAAATAGTCTTCAAAATGAATTCCTAATAACACTGTGATATAAATAAGTTTGGTATTATGCATAACTAATTGAGAAGTACTTAATCAAAACATTACTGGAAACTTCAGACTGAATAAATATTAAAAACAACCTTGAGAAGGAAAACGTTGATAAGGTATTAATAACACGTAATTGGCAGGGAAAATAAATATCACGTGGTAAAAAAAAAATATGAAAACCCCCAAAATATCCAATGAATATGAATTGTTTTTAATTTTATTCTTTAAGTTTACTTCGATGGGACTAGCTTATTAAGCTGCATAATGAGAACGAACATGAAATATAAATATGTAAACATAAAATATATGGCTTATTTGCGTAAAAAATATACGACTTTGCATTTTTATAATTTTTATCTTGGCGTTTTTATAACTTTTATCTGTTCCAACTCTGCAATTTTATAACTTTTATCTTTTCTCAACATATGATTAAAAAGAAAAAAAAAAAACACTATTAGAAAAGAAAACGGCTCACTAAATTCAAGTCATAAAACTACAATAAATAAAAAAAAAGTATATCCTACATGTAATAAACATTAATTATTTGAAAGCTTTTCCTTTAAAATTTGAATTGAAAGTGCGCAAGAATATTTTTATTACATATATTTATAATATTTTTATGAATGTTCACTAAATTTGTAGGGTTTTTTCCTGTTCTCTCCATAACTAAGTTCCTCCTAGCGAGTTTTTAAATCGGTTCTCAAATCCAAACTATCTACTTTCTGACAGAATTTATTTTTATTCGCAAATGTATCAAATTGGCAGATGCTCTTATTCAGAAACTCTGTAATCGAACTGTTTTTCCCGTTTCTTTGTAAGGTCAGAACATTTATCAGAAAATGCTGACAAATTTGGACTGATGAAAAGTTTTAAACCAACTTTTCGTACGCGACAGCGCAGAAAAGAAAAAAAGAAAAAGAAAAAAAAACTGTCCTGCGACAACAATCGTTTATTACTTAAGATGTAATAAGCGATGTAACAATAATGATAGAATTTCTATATAGATGATAGGAAACGCAGATTATGTTACTAAAGTTAAATTACACCCTATTACTAAAATAAAATTTGTTTTATTTTCATATCATTATTATTATTTAAATTTGAATATTTATTTTAAAAAATTAAGTGGTCTTACAAACTATGCTTTTCTTTCTTTCTTTAAGCATTTAGATGTTTTGAAATTTCCTTGTTAAAACCTGAAATGCAATTTTCTATAAAAATAAATGTCCTATAAAATCACATTAAGAACTGAACAACAACTGCCGGTCTATTTCCTGGGGAAAAGAAAAAAAAAAAAAAAAAAAGAAAAGAAAATGTTGCTGTAACAAACAATTACACCATAGAACCTCGTTTTTACGTTTACCCAGGGTGGAAAGAGGAGGTGTGGGAGGCATTACGCACAAATTCCGTAAACGTAAAAACAAGGCTCTACGAAGAAATATTTTATTAAATGCCATCATATAACATTTCAGGGAGAAATTTGAGCTTTTCACACCATAAAATGTAAGGATAGAGTCATGCATGTTAAACTTACTTTTCGTATTTTATATTTCTCCCTAAGAGCTAAGCTTTCTCCTTAAAATGTTCAGCGCAAAAAGTAACAGGTGGCGGTCTATCAGCGGCTTTTCTTCTCTTGAAAATTCCTGTCCTAATAGCAACAGTTCTGGTTCTACAGCATCTGTTTATAAATAAGACCAGTTTCACCTTTTTGTACACAGCTGTACCTAGAGTGGGGAGGAGTCAGAAGTTTCTAGAAGTTTTTCCCAAACAGGGCAATCGAGTCCCCCTCCGAAAAGTACATACCTTTAGTAGGGGGGGACGTTTCTCCCTTGTTTGGTTTCTAGACTTTCCCCCTCCATAAAAGATATGCATAGGAGAGGTGGCAACGCGATAGAAAGAAAATAAACTATTATGCGGTCTTATCGCCCAAGGTCAGAACCTGGCATTCCCGAAAACTCTTGCAAATTCGGATACAACATATACATACAACTGTTCCGCACAACCTAAGTTCCTAAGAGGTCTAAGTTCACTGTCCTTTTAAATTTAATGATTGCTCCAACGCGAGAAATCTAAAACTGACGTAGAAAAAGTATTGACGGGAATTAACGCGAAAAAAAGTCAATTAGGAAAAAAAATCCAGCAATTTTACGGAAAGGATGGGTTGAAAAATTTGAATAAATTATTTTCTACGGAACGTAAAATTTATACCCAGCTACTTTTGGAATCTGCGCAGTAAAAACAAATTTCTAAGAGGTTTAAAGTTCACTCCCCCTTGAAATTTAATGATTGCTACAACGCCCGAGAAATTTAAAAGTGATGCAGAAAAAATATTGATGGAAACTAACGCAGAAAAAAGCCGCTTACGAAAAATTCCAGTAATTTTACGAAAAAGATGGGTTCAAAAATTTGAATAAATTATTTTCTACGGAACGTAAAATTTATGTACAGCTACTTTTGGAATCTGCGCAGTAGAAACAAATTCCTAAGAGGTTTAAAGTTCACTCCCCTTTGAAATTTAATGGTTGTTACAACACCCGTGAAGTTTAAAAGTGATGCAGAAAAAATATTGATCAAAACTAACACAGAAAAAGGCCACTTAGGAAAAAAAATCCAGTAATTTTACGAAAAAGATGGATTCAAAAATTTGAATAAATTATTTTCTACGGAACGTGAAATTTATACACAGCTACTTTTGGAATCTGCGCAGTAGAAACAAATTCCTAAGAGGTTTAAAGTTCACTCCCCTTTTAAATTTAATGATTGCTGCACCCAAGAAAATTAAAAGTGATGTATGGATGGAAAGTAACGTGAAAAAAATGTCAACACTTGGGGCAAAAATTCCAGTAATTTAAAAAAAAAGGATGGGATGAAAAATTTGAATAAATTATCCTCTACGGAACGTGAAAACTATACTCGGCGACTTTTGGAATTTGCGAAGCAGAAACTTGAGTTCCAGAGAAGTCTAAAATTCATTACCCTTCTAAATTTAATGATTGCCACAAAGCGAGAAATTTAAAACTGATGTATGAAATACATTGATGGAAAGTAACTTGAGAAAAAAGTTAACACTTGGAGGGGGGGGGGGGGGGGAATCCAGTAATTTTATGAAAAGGATGGGTTGAAAAATTTAAATAAGTTATCCTGTACGGAATATGAAATTCAATACATAGTGACTTTTGGAATACATCACAAGAAATTTAAAACTGGTCTAAGAAGAATATTGACGAAAAACTAACTTGAAACAAAAACAAAAAGACAACGCCCTTGAAAACTTCCAGTAATTTTACGATAAGGATGATGGGTTGAAAAATTTAAATAAGTTATCCTCTATGGAACATGAAATTCAATATACAGTGACTTTTGGAATTGCTCAGGAATCATTCCTTTTTCTTTTCACTTCTTTTTTAACATATGCATGTTTAAACAAGAAAGAAAAATCATGCGCCAAGCATAGATTATGAAACCCCTTCCAACATATTCAGAATACTGTAACGAAATCGTGTTTAATAGAATAAAAAATGATATCTTAAAAAAAAAAAAAAAAAAAAAAAAAAAAAAAAAAATGGAAAACGCGTAACACATTTGAAAACCCTATTTCAGTTATTAGCATCCAAAAGTCTTCAAATTCTTTTATGAAAACCTGTATATGTTTTATAGATTTGTATATATATGTGTACTGCATAGTATGCTACAATTTTGTTCAGTTAAGGCTGTTCTCAACTGCTCTGCTCAATAAGCGCAAAACGTTTTGACACATTTACAAATTCATTTTTTAACGGAAAGATATAAAATTGGAAGTCCTGACTGTGAAGCGATTTCGAATGGAACTGTGTTTTCCATTTTTTTATCAATAAACTACCTACTGAGACATAAGCGATTTTGATCACGTGACAAAGACGTTTTTCACCCTTTCTTGAGTCGTTATTCTTCTTTTAAATTCAGTTCAAAATCAGTTCAGTTCGTTATTCTTTTAAATTCAGTTCAAAACGTCAACTTTGACACTATTTTCTAAAAAATCTATTACGCTTCCAAAAAAAAAAAAAAAAAAACTGAAAAACAGTTCGATTACATAGTTTCTGAACAACAACACCTGCTAGTTTCAGGCATTTCCGAACAAAAATAAATTAAAACTTATGTCATAAAGTTGCCCTTTTGGATTTGACAACAGCTTTAATAAACACATGTAACGCAGTTGAAAATTCCACTACAGGAGTTTCCTTCAATCCGAATTATCTCGACTTATTTTGCGCAGCCCTGCATATGATCTACATTATTTATACGCACCAAGTAATATGCAACAAATTAGCTAAAATTATAAACACATACCACAACTGGAAATGCAATTCCAGCAATTATCGCTCATAGACATAGTACTGTAACCGAATTATTTTGTGTATCCCTGTAAATGAAGGATAAAGTGTTATGCAATGCACACCATATTCTACAAAAGCTTTTAGTGAACTTCAGTGATATAATCAATTTGAATAGAGCAGTTTAAAATAGAGTAACATATTTAAAATACATTGCAAACGATTTTTCCTCATTGACCCTAATGTAACTGAATTCTTTTTAGTATAACTGTAAACGAAATATAAATGCTACACATATCATTTTCAATAACGAACATACCACTGAAGACCTCAATAACATATCTCAATTACACAATAATCCGAGTACATTTACGCGAGTTAGAGCAGGGACAGGCGACAGACAGACAGACATACAAACTTTTAACACTTTTACTATAAACGAAATATAAATGCAACATACTTTATTTTCAATAACGAACATACTACTGTAAATCTCAGTAACATCTATCAGTTACATAGCAATCCGAGTATATTTTCGAAGTTTACAGCACGAACAGACGGCAGACAACAACTATGCTGGAAAGTGTTCAAAATAATTCTATTATGCGAAGTCATTTTTCCAAGAGCATTAAAAGTTTATTGAAAGACAGACAAATCATAACAATTCGCGATAAAATTTATTTGGAATTCATCTAATATGCTGCTATAGTTTTTCACTTCTATCGGGCAGTGAAATGAATTTAGAGGACACTAGCGAAACAGGTTTTCAAGATATCTTTTTCTTCAAGATCTCTCACATTTTCTCTCGCGTGAGAGGAGCACGACTCAGCATTAGCTAGTGAAGAGGGGGGGGGGGGGATGGCAAGGCCGTAGCCCGTGTGTGTGTATGGGGGATCACCTGGGTTGGATCCCCCCTCCGAAATCATTTTCGTCCTCCGAATTCGTTCAATCCCTCCGAATTTCTATCAGAATTACTTCAACAAGCGCAAAACGTTTTGACACATTTACAATTTCATTTTTTAACGGAAAGATATAAAATTGGAAACCCTGGCCATGGCGGCGATTTGGAATCAAGCTGTTTTTTCCATTTTTTTTTTTTTTTTTTTTTTTTTTAAATCAATAAATTACCTATTGAGTTATAAGCAATTTTGATCACCTGACACGGCATTTTTCTTCCCTTATTGACTGGATTTTCTTCTTTCGTTCGGAAGTTCAGTTCAAAATGCCAACTTTGACAGTATTTTCTGAAAGATCTATTGCGTTTAAAAGAAAACGGAAAAAACAGTTCGATGACATAGTTTCTGAATAACAACACTTTCTAGTTTCATGCGTTTCCGAACAAAAATGAATTAAAACTTATGTCATAAAGTTGACCCTTTGGATTTGAGAACAGCCTTAACCTCTTCTCGGGGGCTGTGACAGCATGTGTCCAGAAAGAGAAGGATCTTCTGAGGGGCTCGTGACACTTTCTCTTGGAACAGGGGTAGAGAAAACGAAAGTGGAGGAGGCGGAGATTAGTGTCGTAAAAGTGTCAAATCCGTAAGTAATGACTTCGTGCGCTCAGTGCAGAATAACCAGATATTATCCTTTCAATCACACGCCAGTTGAGGCAATAGTTCAACTTTTATGCGTATGTTATTTTTTTGTTAGTACTTTATATAGAAATATCTTTGATATATATATATATATTACGCTGTTCATTTATTAGATCATATATATATAATTTTATATAGATCTAATTAAAATTTTTAAAAAAATTGGAGATAATGTATGAACAACAAAATATACGGGACGAAGAGGCACAGGTAGGGTGTATATGCGCTACGCTTATGATTATTGCAAAATATTAGCGTGATTTTTTTGTTGTTGTTGTTCTTTTTTTATTACGCATTAAGCCCTGTGTATATACATAGTAGGTTGTGTGTTTAGATTAATATCATGAAACGTCTGTGGAAATTCTCTATCCTATTTATTTATTTATTTATTTATTTATTTTTTCGCAAGCGGGGATGGGGGAAGGGGGGAGAAAAAAAGAAAAGAGGAAGAATGAGAGGGACTGATTCGTTTACTCAGAAGAAATAATTATGATCTAAAAAAAGATAATAGCAATTGATTTTTTTTTTTTTTTTTTTTTTTTTTTTTTTTTTTTTTTTTTTACCGATAATTGTATTTGTGAATGTAGAAATAATTTGTTCAACATTCAAGATATAATTTATATAAGCAATTAAAAAAATATTTTTTCTTCTTATCATTATTTTAGTATCCGATAAATATCTACATTTCAAATTCTTATTGAAGTTATGACTATAAAGCATTCAATATGTAAGTTTTTTTTTTCCCAGTGTGCCTCCAGTGTGTCTATCTGCACATAGGATCTTTAATTTGAAAAGAGGGGGGGGGGGGCGTCACATCCAGATTTTTCAAGGCTTCATAAAAGGAGCCCTCTTCTTCAATAGTCAGAGCAAATTAAAAAAAAAAAAAAATCAGCGATAATGAGAAACAACAGTAACAATAATACTATTGTGTTTGTGTTTTATTTTTTTTCCCTGAAAGAAAAACTCGTATTATAAAATTTTAAGACATTTGTATGCGGAAATTTCGGTGTTTCATTATTTTTTTTAGATTGGTTTGAATACATCATGCATTAATCTTAACATAAAGCATCTTTTACATTTGTCTGAAATGGTGTTAAATTCTAAGTTCTTCGCTGTACCCATGCGTATGTCTATGTATTTGCTTATATGTCTGTATCTCTAGATGCCTACATAATATCCATTTATTTATTTATGAAATATAAAATTTAAAATACAAATTTTTTTAAATATATATATACTAGTGTAAACCCCGTCCTAGAACGGTGAGTTGATATCGAGATTTTCAACTAAAATTAAAAATAATTGCTAAAAATATTTATTACTTTTATGTTGCCTGTTAGCAGATGATAAATCCTGAAATATTATATTCCCAGCGCCACATCATTCATGTGGTATTAATTCAGTTTTAAACACAAACATATTTTCACAATTTTAACATCTGCATACGTAATTATAGGCAATGATTCCATTTTACCGGAAACCAAATTTTTAAAGAGAAACCTTCAAACCTTTGCATACGTAATTGTAAAAGAATGATTTCATCTCACCGGAAGCGAAGCTGTGACAGATGATGTAAGAATTGAAATGATGAGCTCGAGCTGGAACCATGACATTGGATTTTATTACATAGTGAGATATATCTAAAACTAAAGATTAAAATTAGCAAGAACTGAAGAAATCTGAAGGTTAAACTGTACAGTTAGTTAAATTAGAAGAAATAATTATGATCAAAAAGAGATAATGACAATTGATTTTTTTTTTTTTTTTAAACAAATAATTGTATTTTTGTGAATGTAGAAGTAATTTGTTCAATATTCAGGATGCAATTTATATAAACAATTAAAAAACTATTTCTTCATCTTCTTCATAAGTATGTAAAATTTGCCTAAAAGTATTTATTATGACTCATTAAAAACATACATCATCATTATATTTATTGTAGCAGTAAATGTGTTAGGAACTAGATTCATTGAAAAAGGAGCATTTTTAATTTTCTATAGCCCACCGAATTTCCGTAATTCCTAAAATTTGTAGCCAAATGGTTTTCAGCTTATCTGAAATGAATTTTTAAAATAATATTAAAATTATACATAGTGCTACTAGGTTGCCACTGTACTTCTCTTTTGTAGTCAGATCACTTAAAAATCTATCACATCAGGATGGCACAGTGCACAACCTTCGAAAGTTATGTTTACTTCAGTAAAAAAAGTCACTTTACAATGTAACATGCAGAAAGAAAGAAAGAAAAAAAAAATATTGGTTCCCCCATGATAGGAGCCATTGTTCTCAACCATAAGGCACCGGCGAGATGGAGACCTTGTTTTTTAGTATTGTTTGGTCAGAGTGGTGTAAAGATTCTATCCTTTTTATTTATTTATTGTAAAAGAAGTTTTCTTGGAAATGGAAAATCCTGCACTATCGGAGCACAAAATGCATAGGAAAAATGAGAACAATATTTCGATTCGTTAAATTATGAAAAATATTGTTCCGGTTTGAGATTTTATTCTGCTGTCAGTAACATTTTAAAAATTATTTAGAATTTTTAACGCATTTTTAAAATTGTTTTTGTATGGTAGACTAATTTGCCTGAAGTTTTTAAATAATGAACAATAATTTTGAAATAGCATTCTGACTCGTAGAATTTTCCATTTCCAGCCCTGTGCATTAAGATTTTCTTATATATATGTATATTTTAATTTACTTTATTTTTTTCTCTTAAAAAAAAATACTTATTATAAGAAAATGAGTAAAAAGTACAAAGACTTTTTATTTTATTTTATTTTAGCAAAAAGTATCCAGATTAGAAGCTTAATGTTTATTAGAAGTGATAAGCATGAGGTTTGAAGAAATATTTTATAACTTTTCTACGAATTTCAAAATTGTATGTGACTTCGGGTCATTTATCCGTCTCTGCGATGGTATGTCTGTCCGTCTGATTACTCTTTAACGTTCATGAATATTCTTGAAATATTCATAAATATTCTGGAAATTTAAATAGTATTTAGGATCATTACAAAAAATTTCCTATCGAAAATACAGTGCGTACTTGTAATTTATAATTCTTTTAGAAAAATGCATGCGACAATTTGAATAAATTACTATATAACATCAACAATTCTTTAATCTACATTTCATTCATGTTAAGATGTTTGAAACTGATAATATTTTATAAAGGATTGCTGAACCATATTTTGGACAGAAATTTTTGTGTTTAACATGTATATAGTGTTATAGGGAAAATGTTACAGTTTTTATGCATTATAAAATTTACTGAATGTTAGACAACAATTTAATACTCAAAACAAGAACGGAAGATCTTGTGTCAGGTCTGTCTCTGAAACAATTTACGATACTTTCAGAATACCATAACAAAAATTCACAGTTTATTAAGGTGAAAAAAGATGTCTAAATAAACAATTTGAAAAAACGCATAATGCATTTGGAATCCCAATTTAAGGAATCACCATCAATACTTGGAAAGGTGTCCATATCTTTTGTACAACTTTGTGTATGATTAACAGATTTGTATGCATGCTTCATAATATGCTAAAATTTAGTTCAGTTAAACGCAGAGCGCAATTGAAAACCCTGCTTTAAAAGTATCCCTTCAAAAACTAGATATGTACTAGATATTTTATACAGCTCTGTATATGATCTAAAGAATTTAGACACAAAAAAATCATAAAAACGCGTACCACAATTAAAATCATCTTCCGGTAATTATTTTACATATTATTCATCGTTTACATTATATTTTCACGGTACCCGAATTTGTTTGTATGCACTGTAAATTAATGTAAAACTCTATGCACATCATATACTTCAGTTAGCATTTTGCAATACACCTCATTGAGATAGATAATTTTCAATATATTTAAAATAATGTAACGTCATAAAAATAAGTCCAAAAAATCATAATGTATCGGAATTGCTTTGAATCTTCATGCAATTGAACCGTAAATGATACAAACTTTATTTTCAATACTGAACATTCCATAGTAAACCTGAATAACATATCAAATTTATAGAAAACTATATGGGATACTATATTTACTATACTTATGGGATACTTACTATATTTATGGGATACTATACTTACGCAATTTAGAGCATGGGCAGACAAAACGAATTCATAAACTCTATTAAACTATGATGGAAAATGTTATATGGTAAAGAAAAAAAAATTGAAAGTGAAGCTTTTATGGAGGCTACGTAAAAAACCATAATATTTTAAGAATTTTTAAATAAATCATTTTAATTCAGGAAGTTTGAAAATATTGGACTAACATAATATTTTAAAATTAGAGAAGACATAAAACTTTCGAAATATAACATGTTGAATAAATACGTTTATTGCAAATGTGATCTGCAGGAAAAGAAGAAAATGCTATTTGCGAAAAGAGATACTTGTCTAGTTGCAAAATTTTCTCAATAAGATTTTAATCAAGCTTTTTAGATTTCCTGTATAGTTTGCCAAACCCTAAAGCAACAAAATTAAGTACTTTTTAATAATCCCATTGCCACTTTTCTTTTGTTGTTGCTTCTGAAAAAAATAATTTATTCTTTCAATCAAGCGTTGTAGACACTTTCAGTATTTTTTCTTTATAAATTTGAGATGTTCATTTTGAAAAGTTAACTTTCTGTGTAGTTTAACGTGTGTGAATAAATTATTGAAAAGCATATAATAACATGCTGGAATTATTAAAAAGGAGGTAGGAAGTGGGGGGAGTGTCTCTTAACTATGTAGCACTTTGGACGGTCTAAAAATCTATCGTTATTTTAAAAATATTAAAATATTTTTATGAAAACTTCAATATTAATCATTTACTGTAAAAGTAAACAAACGCATCACCGAAGATTACCCTCTGACTTTTATTTCCTCCAAACGCAATTTACTAATACAAATTATGACAAATGTCGTGTTTGAAGATTATTTAGCTTTCAAATCAAGATTAGAATCACGTTTTTAACGAATAATAGTTTTTAAAAATAAACAGATCAACATGAAAATTTACATGCAATTTCTAATTATTTAAAAGGCATATTAACAGGACATTTCTGACAATGCACTTGTTTTTCGTATTGTTTCGTAACACTATTATTTATTCTTGTTTAAAATCTAATGATTTTCAAGGAATTTCAATTTACATTGGCAATAAGCTGGTATATAGATAGAAAAGTCTGTCCATTTTAATACTAATCTATTCTTTTTATAGAATCATTTTATTATATTTAATTAATTTTTTTTTAATTTCAGAATAAAATTGAAAAAATTCTCTTAGAATTGTGTGAATTAAAACTTACAAATAATGCTTTAAAAAAAAAAAAAAAAAAAAAAAAAAAAAAAAAAAAAAAGGCTTTCCTAAGAATTTATCAAAACCTTATTTTTTAGTCAAAAAGCATCATTTTCAATTGGGTCGCGAAGACTACAAAACCCCAACTGGTGTAGAATTAGAGAGAGTGTATTACCGAAGCTGCTGATAAGAATGAAAAGAGAGGAGAAATCTCTTGTAACTGCCTCCTTTCAGAAATCTTTTAGAGAGAAACCAGGCTGAGTATTTTCGACCCCCGCGAGACAAATAGCCCCTCACAAGAACTCTATGCTGGATTGGAAGCCCACGGGAAAAGGTTAAGTATCAGTCAAAACGAACAAGATCAAAAATAAACTACTGTCAAAGATACAAAAATCAAAACTCTGTTAAAAATAAACATTTAATCTAACATTATTAAATTGCTGATTGTAAAATGTTAAATATTGTGTAAAGTGTGTTGAAAAATAAAATTTTTTGCAAAATTGACGTGGAGACCCCTAAGCTGAAGATAGAGGCATGAATTTCAGGATAACTAATCTACTAAAACATGTATTTTATTGATTTTAGAAATTTCCACCTAAGGAGGTTTTGAATGGGTTGGTCGCAAGTTTTAGGCTATTTCGCCCTATCTCTGTAGCGGTTTTAGGTAGGAGCGAGAAATTTAGTATAAACAAGTAATATAAAAATTTTGTTTTTAAAGTCAATTCCTACTTAGGCTATCAAAGAAAAATTTAATATAATCAAGGTAATATTAGTTTTTGTTGCATTAAAATATCTCAATTTGTTGATTTTCTATAAGCAAGTAGGTTTACAATGGAAGTCTATGGGAATTTGGCGAAATATTACAGATATCGCCAAGTTGGCGACAAACTTGGCGGTATTTGGCGACAGAACAGGGTCCCCCTATGGTAACCCCTTATTGAAAATACTTTCATTGAACTTCAATAACCAATGGCGCCATTTTCTTTCCCATGCAAAACTAAAATTAATTAATTAAAATTTAATTAATTAATTAATATTTGAAAAAACTGTATTAACATCAATTGTCATCCAGTACAAGTTAAAAAAAATTTATTTCAACTGGATAGGATGAATAATGAGTATTTTATTAACGATTGAAAATTTGAACAAGATAAATATATAAATAAATATAGGGAGAGTGTGAGCTAATAGTAGGAATTGAAAAAATCTATTATAAAAAATAATTGAATATATATTTCAGCAATTTTAGGAATCACCCCCGCGCCCTAAAGGGGTTAAAGGGGTGGTCGAAAATTTTAGACCATTTTTCAGCAGCAGTTTTAGGTAGAAGCGGGAAATTCAAGGTAATAAACTTACTAAAAAAATAGTTAAACACAGGTACTTCAGTGATTTTAGTGCTATTTTGTCTATTATGTAACCAAAATCGACTTCGAACTTAATAATGCAGAGGTCGCATTCTATAGGGAAACTTTTATTGTTCCTACCACTATTTGGAAAATAATATCTTCATCGCACCTTTCTTTAGAATATGTTAAATAAAATGATCATGAAGGTAACTCATTAAGGGTTTTGGTAGGAACAATACAATTTTGCCTATATAATGCGACCCCTGATAATGTAAGATTATACGAACAAGAGAATTGTGGATGTTTGATTAGACAATAAGAAAATGTTTTTTTTTTTTTTTTTTTAATTTTACCATTGCTAGATATATTTCGTTTAATTCAAGATTCTTTTAGTGAAACCGAGCAGCATAGCGGGCGAAGGCTGCTAAATTCTTTTTCAGTAAGAGAGGCGCTTGACTTTTATGGACCATCACAGTTTGGAAGGGTGTTTCTATGGTAACACGTGGTAGATTTTTCAGTTGCTCACAGTTTTTCACACTGCATTTGAGGATTGTTTCAGCTCCCAGTCCAGGACGATACGAGATAAGTCTCAAAGCAGAAATGAAGTTATATCAATTAAATTTTAATTCATGATGGAAAATGTTACTATGAGATTGCTTAAATATTGCTTTTAAATGAATTCTATACAAATACTATAAAAATTAGAATATAATAATTATGTCTGTTTATTAAAAAAAGTCGGCATTTGGCTAAATGTTTTAAATTGTCTTTTTGCTTAGCAAAAATCCGGTAGCATCAACATCTACTCTATGAAAAGGTGAGTTACCCAAAATATTTTTTCCAACTACAGCACTGCATGTCAACTAGCGAGGGTAACTGTGAAGGTCAAGCTTCTCTAGAGAAAAAAAATGAAGTATAGTAAGTTATATATGAAAATAAAGAAAACGTTACAATTTTTTTTCTTCCGTAGCTTAAGGCTGTTCTCAAATCCAAAGGGTCAACTTCCTGACATAAGATTTAATTCATTTTCGTTCGGAAACTCATGAAACTAGAAGGTGTTGTTATTCAGAAACGATGTCATCGAACTGTTTTTTCCGTTTTCTTGTAAACGCAATAGATCTTTCCGAAAATACTGTCAAAGTTGGCATTTTGAACTGAACTCCCGAACGAAAGAAGAAAATCCAGTCAATAAGGGGAGAAAAATGTCGTGTCACGTGATCAAAATTGCTTATAACTCAATAGGTAATTGATTGATCAAAAAATGGAAAACATAGTTCGATTCCAAATCGCTGCCATGGCCAGGCTTTCCAATTTTATATCTTTCCGTTGAAAAAAGAATTTGTATATGTGTCAAAACGTTTTGCGCTTGTTGAGCAGAGCAGTTAAGAACAGCCTTAACTGCGCTGGATTGGAAAGACGGGTAACGAGGATACCCTTATTCACATGGTCACCAAGATTCCTAGATCTCACGCTATGCGATTTCTTTTTGTGGGGTTACATTATGCCATCAAAGATCTTGTTTGTGAAACACCACTGCCCCAAAAACCCAAAGAACGCATCGGTGGATGTCAGGGTAAAACTGCAAAATGTATGGAACGAACTTGATTTATAGATTATATATTTGTTATGTTACGAAAGGTTCACACATCAGACATTTGTAGCTAAAAAAAGTTATAATATGTGTAATAGTTTTAAAAATATAAATTTTTAAAATCCGGTCATTTAGTTATGCTAACCCAGTATTAAATCATTATTAAACTCATTTCCAAAAGTGCTAAATAATAAATAATACCTCTTTTGTTTTTAAACGAAACATAATATGTTCTAAATGTTACCTTATTTAATTACAGTGTAAGTTAAGGGCCCGATCAACAAACGCGAAACTTTCTGCGATTTTTAAACGTGAAGACACAAAATTGGCAAGCCTGACTACTGAAATGATTCTGGTCACGTGAGAACATGTTTTCCTCTTTTCTCTGGTTGGCTTTTCTTCTTCTGTCCGGAAATTCGGTTCAAAACACCAACTTTGACAATATTTTCCGAAAAATCTCCTGCGTTTACCAAAAAATAGAAAACGTCTTTCGATTACATAGTTTCTGAATAACAACCATTGCCAATTTCATGCACATCCGAACAAAAATTAATTTAAAAATGTGTCAGAAAGTAGCCAATTTCGATTTGAGAACAAACAGCCTTAGGCTTTTACTTAAGTATGAAATCTTCGATTACACAGTTCTGAATAACAACGCCTGCCAATTTTATGCATTTCGAACAAAAATGCTTCTTGGCGCAGCATGTCCCTAATGGGACTTTGTGCCATTAAACCAACCAACCAACCGAACAAAAATGAATAGAAAAAGGCGCCAGAATGTAGCCCCTTTCGATTTGGGAACAGCTTTAGCCGTTTATCCAAACATGAAATCTTTGATTACATAGTTTCTGAATAAGAACACTTGCCGATTTCATACATTTCCGAACAAAAATTTATAAAAAATGTGTCAGAAAGTAGCTCCTTTGGATTTGAGAACAACCTTAGCATTTTATATAAGTATGAAATCTTCGGTTACATAGTTTCTGAATAACAACGCCTGCCAATTTCATGCATTTCCGAAAAAAAAATATGTGTCAGAAAGTATAGCCCCTTTGGATTTTAGAACAGCCTTAGCCCTTTATCTAAGTATGAAATCTTCAATTACATAGTTTCTGAATAACAACGCCTGCCAATTTCAAGCATTTCCCAACAAAAAATAATTTAAAAATGTGTCAGAAAGTAGCCCCTTTGGATTTATCTAAGTATGAAATCTAACAAGAGTTTTCTTCTCGTATTTCTTTCTGTACATAAACAATGTTCAGATGCTATATAAACAGGGATTTGTTGTTGTGTACACGCTGCTGCACGTGTATGCGAGGCCAGATGCGTGTGCTGCAGCACCATATGATGCAATTTATCCACTATATAGGGAAGTCGATAATAAATCTAACTAATATAAATAAAACAATCTGATAACTAACATGAATGATATAACTAGCAAACTTTGGCTAATTTATCAGTTTAAAATGTTTATGTTTGCATCATATCAGACAAGTTTGAATCATTTTACGGCTTTTCATTTCGCAACGTTACATGCTTAGTTATAATCTTCACCTTTGCCGAAATAGTTTTTGCTTTTAATTATTTTTAAAAAGTTTTAAAATTCATTTAGATTCTATATATCATATATCATCTTGTGTGTGTTTATGTAAATTTTATCTAAAAAACGGCTTAAACAATTTTGACTAAATTTTGTATCCTACAGTTTGGGGTACAAGAAGATCATTAGGCTAGGTCACATGTTCGAAAAAATTCTATTAGTGGGTGATTCTGGGGTTCATACGGGCCAATGCATTAGTTATTAAGTTGCTAAACAGTTGGCAGTAAACGAAGTCGCAAAGTTGGCAACATTTCACCAAATTAGGTGATATTTGACAGAATGGTGGCGAAATTTGTGCGGGAAAATCGACTTTCAAGACTAGCAATGCCAAAACACACGCTTGGCGCCAAATGAAAGAATGTCGCCAAATTTGGCGATATTTTTGGAAAAATAGAAATTTCTAATAGGAGCCGAGATACATGATTCAACCAATCAGAGATGCAGCGTAAAAATGTTGTAAAAAAGGGGGGGGGGGGTACGTGTTAGAAATTGGCTTAGTGGTTCGAGAATACCATTCGTAACTATTTTAAGGTTTATATGTTGTTGGGCAGAGGATTTAACATCCATAAAATGGTGTAAGAAACAACTATATATTGATGAAAATGCAACAGTTGATTGCAATACTTACACGACAGAAGTGTTAAAAAATTAAAAAGTTGTTATTCTTGTGGAGCACTGTAAAAAATTGTTATGAAATGTTGTAATATATTCTTATTAACATATAATATTTAATGCAATAGTATTTATTTTTATATCTCAATTATACATACGCGCTTCACGAGGTTGCGTCTACGACCTTGCCGAAACTGGGTGCAACTTGACTAAATTATAATTGTGACGGCCACTATAACAAAGAAGAATCGAAAAAACAAATCTAAAAAACGAAAGAATAAAATTCCGGGTCCCAGAAATATTTTTCTGATCTTGTATTTACTTGCATTTGTTGTCAGCTATAATAAGAAACACGTAATGGTCAGTGTTTTATAATTTAACGAATAATTAGGTAAAATTCTTAAGGCTGTTCTTAACTGCTCTGCTCGACCAGCGCAAAACGTTTTGACACATTTACAAATTCATTTCTTAACGGAAAGATATACAACTGGAAAGTCTGGCCATGGCAGCTATTTGGAATCGAACTGTGTTTTCCATTTTTTGATCAATCAATTACCTATTGAGTTAAAAGCAATTTTGATCAAGTGACACGGCATTTTTCTCCCCTTATTGACTGAATTTTCTTCTTTTGTTTGGAAGTTCAGTTCAAAATGCCAACTTTGACAGTATTTTCTGAAAGTTCTATTGCATTTACAAGAAAACAGAAAAAACAGTTCGATGACATAGTTTCTGAATAACAACACCTAGTTTCATGCGTTTCCGAACAAAAATGAATTAAAACTTATGTCAGAAAGTTGACCCTTTGGATTTGAGAACAGCCTTAACCACTAACAGGAAACGACTGTTAAACACAAATATAAAATAAAACAAGAATAAAATTCTGGGCCCAAAATCCTCCTTTGAAATATTTTTCTGATCTTGTATTTACTTGAATTTGTTCTTCGCGTAATAAGAAAAAACACGTTATACTCAAGGTTTTATAATTTAAGGCTGTTTCTCAACTGCTCTGCTCAACAAGCGCAAAACATTTTGACACATTTACAAATTCGTTTTTTAACGGAAAGATACAAAATTGGAAAGCCTGACCATGAAAGCGATTTGGAATCGAGCTGTGTTTTCCATTTTTTGATCAATAAATTACCTATTGAGTTATAAGCAATTTTGATCACGTGACACGGCATTTTTCTCCCCTTATTGACTGGATTTTCTTCTTTCGTTCGGAAGTTCGGTTCAAAATGCTAACTTTGACAGTATTTTCTGAAAGATCTATTGCGTTTACAAGAAAACGGAAAAAACAGTTCAATGGCATAGTTTCTGAATAACAGCACCTTCTAGTTTCATGCGTTTCCGAACGAAAATGAATTAAAACTTATGTCAGAAAGTTGATCCTTTGGATTTGAGATTGCCTTAACGAATAATTATGTAAAATTCTTAACCACTACCAGGAAATGACCTTAAAATTACTTAACTGTTATCTTTTTACGCAAAATCTTCAAGATTCAACGCGTAAAATGATTCACCTATAACCGTGTCAAATAATCATACTGTTACCATAAACAATAAAACATATTCATTTAAGGAAAATGAATTTGAAGCAGCGAGGGCAAACTTCCACTATTTTATTTACCCTTGAAAGAACCAGTTTAACCATTGCTTCGGCGAAATGGTATCTTGAACAGACTCGTTAAAACAAAAAATGATGAGTATAGAATGACCTTTTCGGAATCTACTATACTTTGACGTCATTTTCGAATCCTTGTGTCATTACAGATATCAAACTTGGAAGGGGGTAATCCGTCAAATGTTATAAAAAGAAAAAACTGAATGTAACTTCTAGAACAATTTAGTGACGTATGTCTATATCGTCTTACCCAGAAGTTAATGTGATTCTCAAATTACCTGCTCAACAACAAGAAACTTTTATGGTTTACTTTTAAACGTAAAGGCATAAAATTGTCAGGCCTGACTATTGAAGCTATTTGGAACCAAATAGCGTTTTCCATTTTTAATAAATGAATTACTTATCGAGATATATTAGCATTTCTTGTCGCTTGACAAGTTTTTCCACTTTCTCACGCTGTCGCGTCGGGAATTCGGTTCAAAACGCCCATTTTGACAATACAGTTTTTCTGAAACATACCGCATTTTCTGAAAATTCGTCTGCCTTTATCAAAAAATGGAAAACGCCATTCGATTACATTGTTTCTGAATAAGATCACCTGTCAATTTCATGCGTTTGAGAACAAAAATGAATTCTGAAATTTGTCAGGAAGTACCTCTTTTGGATTTGAGAACAGTCTTAAAAAAGTATAACACACATTCTTCGTTTCGGATTGTTTTCAGTGCCATCGCTACGACTTTTTATTGGTGGGGTAGAGAACCTCAAATTGCCAAGTCAAATTTCAGTATTTGCCAACTCATTTTACAATTTTGCCAACTTACCACAGTTAGAAAATGTAATATAGCTCTTATTTGTTAAAAGTTTAATAATATTCCTAATTGGTTTTGTAATTTTTGCCAAGTCTATCAGAAATAGAAAATATATTGTAGTTTTTATTAAAGTTTTAAAAGAAATTTGCCAACTAAGTTTGTAAATTTGCCAAGTGTAATAACATTTGCGAATGTTTTTTTTTTTGGGGGGGGAGGCTCCCCCCCCTTAGCGAGGCCCCTGATTGTTTTAATCATTAAATTATTAACAGCTGCGACAGAAATTTTTGCATTAGCTACTATGAGGGGACCCTGAGACTGTTTGAAGGAAGTAATTTTTAAAAGTTTTTTCCGCGTTATTTTTCTGAGATTAAACAAGTTAAAGAAAGCTTTTATAAAATACTGGTGTCGAAATCCAAACGGGCAACTTTATGACATGAGTTTTAATTTATTTTTGTTCGGAAATGCATGAAACTAACAGGTGTTGTTGTTCAGAAACTATATAATAGAACTGTTTTTTTTTTTCGTTTTTTTTTTTTTTTTTTTTTTTTGCAAACGCAATAGATCTTTCAGCGGATAGTGTCAAAGTGGGCGTTTTGAAGCGAATTTCCGCGCAAAAGACGAATCACTTTTCAAGAAACGGTGAAAAACGTGTCGCGTAATCAAAATCGCTTATAACTCAATAGGTAATTTATTGATCAAAAAATGGAAGACAGTTCGATTCCAAATCGCTTCCATAGTCAGGCCTTCCAATTTTATACCTTTCCGTTAAAAAATGAATTTGTAAATGTGTCAAGACGTTTTGCCCTTGTTGAGCAGAGCAGTTGAGAACAGCCTTAACCCCTTAACTCTCGCTCCGGTCATATTCACGGGCTGTGTCTTTTATTCAGATTATTCACATTTGTTTGATTCCCACCAGTTTTATAAAATAGTGTAATTGGCTTTATCATTTTACCTGTCATTAAATAAGGCGAATATTTCTTTTACAAAAAAGTGGTGCCAATAAGCAATTTGAATTTTTAAACCGTAATTTAAAGCGACCGTTAAGGGGTTAAGGAATTGTACGTACAAGTACATACGTTAAAAAATATCAGGCTTCGGCAGCCGCCATTTTTGTGTCAGCGCTCAGGCCTCGTATCCAAGAGCTGTGATAAAAGGCCCGATTAACTCATAGGATATTGTTTCTGTACTAAACGTTAAATGTGCAGGCTTATTATAATTAAAAATTTTCGTATTCAAAAGCTTCTAGCGATAGAACCGGGACTCCAAACGAAACAATTTCCCCTAAAATCTATAGTTAAGCTGAAAATTACAAGTTAAACGTGAAAATTGAAAAAAGCAGCGGTTTCTGAGGCTGCTAACAGCATTTAAAGGTTAAGAAAGCTTTTCAGTTTCTTGAACGTTTGCATAGAGCAGCGATGGCGAACCTATGGCACGCGTGCCGAACTTGGCACGTAAGAAAAAATCTCTGGCACGAGAAAAAACTTATAGATTATATTTAGTTTATAGAGAACAATCTATTTTATGAGTTTTTTTTTTTTTTTTCAAAAAGTATAGTTTTGTATAACAGGTATATAATTTCTTTAAAATAATCCGTTACGTTTGAATGAATTAAGGTATAAATTCCAATGAAAGTGGATTGTAGCGTCATTTTCTCGCCAAACCATTCAACATATAGTGTTTTGCAAATCATTTTGCTTCCGTATCCAATTTCAAAAATTTCATTTTAATTTCTGAAGTATAAAAGCGTTTTCAGCATCGGCAATAACATGATTTTAAAGCGAGCGGAAAAGAATTTCATTTAGTTTTTGAAGCCACTTGTACTTACAGTAATAAGTATGAAAAAATCACCACAGAAATCAAAATATGACGGAGCAAGTAGTAAAACTATAGGAGAAGGGGGAAAAGGATAAGTATAGCTCTTCTCCATCTATTATGCTTTGAGACTAGATTTTCGAATCCTTGTTACGTTACAGAAATTATTCTTGGAAGCTGGTAATCCACCAAATGTAAAATAAACAAGAAAGCAAAAAATAACTATACTTTCTAGAACAATTTTATGGCGCACAGTTTGAAAATCAGAATATCAATGTTTTGGAAGAAGGTAATCCACCAAATGTAAAATAAAGAGGAAAGCAAAGAATGACTATACTTTCTAGAACAATTTTATTGCGCACAGTTTGAAAATCAGAATATCAGTGTTGGAAGAAGGTAATCCGCCAAATGTAAAATAAAGAGGAAAGCAAAAAATAACTATATCTTCAAGAATAATTTTATGACGCACAGTTTAAAAAACAGAATATTAATCTTGGAAGAAGGTAATTCATCAAATCTAAAATAAAGAGGGAAGCAAAAATCTAAAAAGCAAAAAGCTATCTTATAGAACAATTTTGTAACGTACAGTTTAAAAAGAAAGAATATCAATCTTGCAAGAATGTAATCCACCAAATCTAAAATAAAGAGGAAAGCAGAAAATAACTATATCTTCTAGAACAATTTTATAATGCACAGTTTAAAAAACAGATTATTAATCTTGGAAGAAGGTAATCTACCAAATCTAAAATAAAGAGGAAAGCAAAAAATAACTATATCTTCAAGAATAATTTTATAACACACAGTTTAAAAAACAGAATATTAATCTTGGAAGAAGTAATCTACCAAATGTAAAATAAAGAGGGAAGCAAAAAATAACTATCTTCTAGAACAATTTTATGACGCACAATTTAAAAAACAGAAAATCTATGAAGGGAGAAGGTAATTCACCAGATCTAAAATAAAGAAGAAAGCAAAGAAAGCAAAATATTATATCTTCTAGAACAATTTTATGACGTACAGGTTAAAGAACATAATATCCGTCATGGAGTTATTTAACTTTTTGTGTGTGTGCTATATGAGGCTAATAAATATTTTTGTTAATTAAGGTACTTGTCGCCATTGTTCACCCTTGGAGAACCAGTTCCCCATTTTGATTAACTCGTCCACGAGGGCAGAATCGTTAAATTCTAGACAATGAAAACTCAGACAATGACCTCTACAGAATTTAATGGTCTTCTGACGTCATTTTTGGTTAAATGACGTTATTGCCGACAGACGTTCACCCCAGAAGAGCAATATGACCGCAAAACATTAAGAAGAAAAAGGAAAGGAAAGAAAATAAGTAAGAAAGATACAAAACATTAAAAAAAAACCCCCGCTGAGGAATAGAGTGGCTTCATGCAATTCTGTTTCTTGAATGGTGAAGTATAAAAATTTTCCACCTTACTTACTAAATGGTTACTAACGTTATTAAATGGTTTTAATCCCTTCACGACGAGCGTCACATACACAATTTTTTATATTTTAGTACCAATTATTTCCAAACAGAAATCTCTGCCTAATTTGGAATTCTGAGATTAAAAAAGGCGAAAATTGCAAATCGAAAATATTGGTAGGAAAAATTAAAGACTGTATTCACTAATACGCCACGTATAAGAGTCTTTAGTCGCGGAGTTAAGTGTGGTTCTTAAATTATTGATTTAGAAGAAGTTAAAAAAAATAAATGACAGAAATCTAACATTTCTGAAAACTTATGTTTTATGTGTCTTGTTTCAATTCATACTTAGAGAAATTTAAGTATAAACACGAAAAATACATAAATTAATACTATATTTCTAAATTAATAATCCCATTTTAACCATTTATCATTAATTAATCTATTTTGATAGTTAATTAACTCATTTGCATTAACCGGAAAATTAGAAAATGACTTTTATCCCCAACGTTTTCTTCTTTATTGTGCATAATTAAAGATTTTCAAAACGTATGAAATATAAAGACAGAAATGGAGAAATAAGTAAAGTATCAATCCATTCACAAAATGAGCACATACCCTATATGGCCAAAGGTGACCGGCCACTTGCGATTTTTGACGTTTTCTTAAATATCTAGAAAAATACATGAGGAATTATCTTGAAACTCCAGGTGTGTAATAGAGATGAGTTCGGGCTCACTTTTCGAAGCCTGGGCCCGCCCGAGCCCGACTATTTTAAATCCGAGCCCGAAACAATTTTTCGTCATTAGAGCCCGAGCCCGAAACCGAAAATGTAAACCGAAAAAAAATTTTAATAAAAATTGCATAAAAGTTGTTCTAAATGAAATATCTCATCCCTAGCACATAATTAGTTTTATGACATTTACATTTAATCTCACCAAAAGATAAGTCCCTAAAAAGATTCTCATATTTTGCCATATTTCGCCTAGATTGTCAAATAATAAAATAAAATAAAATAAACGATCCAATTTTAAAATATTCTACTATTTTGGCACCTTAGCGTGAATGATATAAATCTGCAAATATTGCAAATTTCTTTTAAAACAGCTGTGATGTTGTAACATTAATCAATCATCACATATAATTATACCTAATTTAAAACCAAAGTTGTCCTTTTACAAATATATTTAACTGAAACTTCCTTCCCATTAAAAACATTCTCATTACACGTTAATGTCCGCTTTATCTCTTATACTGCTAATAAATATCCCTTTCAATGTTTACCAAATTATCAACTGTTAACAAAAAAAAAAAAAAAAAAAAAAAAAAAAAAAAATCAACTTTCTCACCCTTGTTAACGAACAGTAAAGTTGAATGCTTTTATTTCCATTCACCAATAAATAAAACTATTTTTTTATCATTTTCTTTTCTTTTGTGCAATAGCCTAAACAGTTACTGATACTTCGCTTTCTTCATTCTTATAAAAATACCATCAAAATGATTTCTTATGGAAAATGCAATTTTCAACTCAGGCGTCGCGTCGTAAGGACGAGAAGTAGGCGATAACAGACAGATGCCTCATTTATTTATTGAAACCACAGGAAACTGAAAGATTAATGGTTATTATGAAAGGAGTAATTAAATTACTTTTACAAGAATAACAGCTTTTTAACAGAGATAAAAATAAGGAATACTGAATTTATTTTAGAAACATAAATAAATTTTAGATATTAACACACCTTAAAAAGCATTAACAGAATAATATAGCGAGTACAAGAAATTTTGATGATTATATATTAATATATTACTTCTTATATTTTTTAAAAGGTTTTTTTTTTCCCATACGGGAATAAATAAAATTTTCAGATTAAAAAAAATGAGCCCGAGCCCGTCCGAGCCCGAAGGCTGTTATGAAAATCGAGCCCGAACCCGTGTCGGTCCCGGGTTTGGTCTCGGACTCTCGGGCCCGGGCTGAGACAGTCTCATCTCTAGTGTGTAAACAGAATAGTACAGGTCATACATTTCCGTGAAGATTTTTTTTCCCGAAACCCCATAGGGGACCGTCAAAAAATCGAAAAAGGACGAATATCTTTTGGACGACCCTGTAAAAACTAATGCAGCAAAAGCGTTCAAACTACAGATTATATGATTAAATGCCTTATTGCAATAAATTCTTTTCATTTTTATGAGAATAGCATGCACATTCATAGAGAAATTAAAGTTTTTATAAAAAGAGTCCCAAATTTTGCCAAGTTTTTTGTTTATAATTTGTAGAATTCTTAATATGAAAAAAAATATTTTCAGAAAATATGACAAATAGCATTGTACACAATACCCTGCAATCAGAAGGAAAAAATAATAAAAATTGTATGAAAAATTAGCAGTTTTACTAAATGATGATTCACTGCGCATGCCCGAATGGAAACAAAATATAATTTGCATAATAATGTGTTAGCTAAATGTATAGAGCAACTTTAGTAAAAATCTCAAAAACATAGCTTGAAAAATTCTGAAAATTATCGTTGATAGAATAAGCTTAAAATCCGTTGTTTCCAAAATAAAGCAAAAAGATGAGGGTTGTATCCATATATCCATTGATTAGTGCCAGTACAGCATACACAATATTGCACGTACTACTGTATATTGATACAGCCCTCGTCTTTTTGCTTCCTTTTTGGAATAACGGATTTTGAGCTTATTCTATAAACGATAATTTTCAAAATTTCCAAACTATATTTTTGAGATTTTCACAGAAGTTGCTCTATGTACATTTAGCTAACACATTATGCAAATTATATTTTGTTTACATTCGGGCATGCGCAGTGAATCATTATTTAGTAAAACTGCTCATTTTTCATGCAATTTTTATTATTTTTTTCATTCTGATTTCAGTGTATTGTGTGCAATGTTATTTGTCATATTTTCTGAAAAGAACTTTTTTTTATATTAAGAACTACAAATTATAAGCAAAAAAAAAAAAAATTGGGACTTTTTTTATAAAAACTTTAATTTCTCTACGAATATACATGCTATTCTCATAAAAGCGAACACAATTTATTACAATAAGGCACTCAATCATAATCTACAGTTTGAACGCTTTTGCTACATTAGTTTTTACAGGGTTGTCCAAAAGATATTCGTTCTTTTTTTTTGTTTTGTTTCAACAAATAAAACGTTTTGAGCTTGTTGAGCAGAGCAGTTGAGAACAGCCTTAACAATTTTCTGTCGATATCGAGTTCGGCTTTGATGACATATTTTTGGGGGGCCTCGGGCTACGGAAAAAGTAAACAAATTCATGAACTAATATAAACCAGCGGGGAATCCTATTACTCAAAACAGGCATGCATCTGTACTACGATTTTTTTAGGTTTTATTTAGTTCAAAAAATTACTAGAAAACTAAAACAAACATTAGTATTAGGAGAAAGACTATGGTCAATTTGAATAAACCGTGGTATAGAAAATAAAATAAAAAAACATTTTTCACTCTTGATAGAAATGTTAAAATATATAACATACGAGATTTAGTAAACAGAATCGCATGATGAAATAATGAATCATTATAAACTTCATTTACTATTAACACCAAATAGAAAATCCTGCTTATTGTTCTTGTAAATTATTCTGCAGTGACAGAAACCTTAATCTAGCCTATGCATGATGAAATAATCAGTTAAAGAACACAATGTTATTGTGCTGCAATCGTGAAATATATTGCACTTGCATGAACGAAAGTACTAACACAGTTACTGATTGCATTTTCACTGGCGAAATAGTTCTGACGTATTTGTAACGCAAGTGTTATCATTTAGATTTAGTTTCATTTAAGAACCTACTTCAGTCAAACAAAAAGACGCGTTCGCTAATGCTAATCCTATGGAAGAAATTTATAAAGATATCTCGGTCGCATTTCAATATTTTTTTTAAATGATTTTTTTTTTTTTTTTTTTTTTTTTTTTTTGTATTGGATAACTGAGATCGATCTGTATGCAGGTCGTTTTTTACTTTTTCGATTTTGATTGCAGATTTTTTTTATAAAGATTCTTTTACTTTTGAAACCGGTTTCCAAAATGAAAGTGTCCTCATTAAAAATACCTGTAAAGAAAATCGAAAAAGTAAACAACGGCCTTTGTACACACCGATCTCAACTATTCAATGCAAAAAAAAAAAAAAAAAAAAAAAAAAAAAAAAAAATCATTTAAAAATATTTAAATTCAAACGAGATGTCTTTATAAATGTCTTCCATAGGATTAGCATTAGCGAACGGGTCTTTTCGTTTGACTGAAGTAGGCTCTTAATTATTAAAATATCATTTGACTGTTTATTGACCAATGAATATCTACACAAACGGATGATCAACTTACAAGGGAACCACTTTAGGTGTTGCTCGCACCTAGAATCGAGACCTGGTGTATTTTGTAGCCCTATGCATAAAAGTTAGAGAACCGATAAAAATTCTTTGTTAAAATCATATTTTATATATTTTTTTATATATATAATTTTTTATTATTGGATTTTCATTTGTTAATTTTACACCAAAAGAGAGTTAAGTCGCCAGATATGGCACTTCAAAATTTTCACTAGCTTTATACCTGTAATAGGTTTATGCCCAAAAAATTACAACACGGTACATAGCGAAAATACTAAGCTAGGGTTGTTGGAAAACTGTACGGGACGAAAAAGACGCCAATCTTTCCCCGCCAAATGTGTAAATATAATATTGTATTTTTTGTAAATCAAATTCGTAGGTTCTTGAAGGAATTTTAAAACTTTTTCAACATTTTATAGTTATTATTGACTAATTTATATTTTTAACTATTTTTTTTTTTTTTAACTTACGTTAAAAGCCCGAAAATTGGTCTAGAAAATTGCATTTTCAGAAAGTTAATCTGCTGTAAAATCAAAAAATATTATTTTAACAAAAAAATTTTATCGATTCCCAAACTTCCTAATATAGAGCTTTAAAATGCACCAGGTTTCAATACTAGGAGCGAGCAACACCTAAAGTGGTTCCCTTGTTAGTAAATCTTTTTTTAACACTTTCCAACATATTTGAAAAGTGTTTATGAATTCGGTTTGTCTGTCCAACTGTCTGTCCGTGCTCTAACTCACGTAAATATAGTCCGATTGCCCTGAAATGGATATATGTTATTGGGGTTTACTATGGGATGTTCGGTATTGAAAATGAAGTGTGTAGCATTTACGGTTCATTTACAGGGACACTCAAAAGAATTCCGTTACATTACGGTCTATGAGAAATAGTTTGCAGTGTATTTCAATGATATTACAGTATTTTAAACATATTGAAATTGATATACATCACTGAGGTGTTTTACAAGGTTCTTATTATAGAATAGGGTGTGCCAAGAACTTATCGCTTATTTATAGGGACACAGAAAAGAATTTGGTTATAGAAGAAAATGAGCAATAATTGAACTATTTTGAAGACTGCGAACAATAATTGCTGGAAGTGCGTCTTTAGATGTGAAATGTAAAAATTTCCACTCAGTCATTTCCGCCAATAAACAGATGTTGTTGAGAACTTTTGTGCGACACTGTATATGATCTATGGAATTTATACACCAAGTAATATTTAAAAAGTAATTAAATTAAAAAACGCATACCACAACTGAAAACGCACTTCCAGCAATTATTGTTCGTAGGCTTCAATAGTTCAATTATTGCCATTTTCTTCTGCAGCCAAATTCTTTTGTGTGTCCATGCAAATAAACGATAAGTCCTATGCATCCCCTGTTCCAGGGTTGACGAACCTATGGCATGCGAGCCAGAGTTGGCACGTAAGCTAATTTTTCTAGCACGTGGACAATTTTAATTTCGTAATCGTTATACAGATAAAATCCATTTTTTATTTCTGTTATAACCAAAATTTTATCCGTACGGACAGATCACAAATAATGCAAAGATTTTTTGCAACAATTATCACATAAGAATAATTTTCTTTTCCTGTCATGTTATATAGCATTTTTGACATGTTTGCCTTTCTATAAGAATTTTTAAAAATTACAATTGTTTATTTACAATTGAATTTCGTTTGACAGTCACTGCTATAAAATGGCAAATGGATGCAATTTAGCTATGTATATTTATAAAAATAACAAAATCCGAACCAGATATAAAGCATTTTTCATCGAACGTACAACAGCAAAAATCTCATCAATACATTATTAGTAGATTGTTTAATGCAACTTGGAAAATTATAACCGAGATGTTACATTAATAATGTTAAAAAATAATGAAATAAAAACTTGTATCCCACCCCCTCTTCTTACAGTACATACCACATAAATGAATTCTATTTCTAAATTAAATATTCATTCATTTAATGGTTGATTCCAGTATACAGAAAAATCGAATTCTGATTTTTAATATTTTTTAATTATAAATGCATGACAGCAATTAATTTATAGCCAGTGTTTCGTATAAAAATCTCATTAAAAATTATTTTTGTTATAAGTGTGGTACGTTACATTGTTAATGGACATTGCTTGTGAATTTTCGGCACGCGCACGTGTAAAGGTTTGCCAACCTTGCCCTATTCTATAGTAAGAACCTTGTAGTACACCTCAGTGATGTATATCAATTTCAATTTGTTTAAAATAATGTAATAGCCATAAAAATAAAAGTTAAAATTTTAAATTCTGAATATTTCTATATTTCTATTGTAAGAACATTATATTTGTTTTTGTACATTTCCTAATCCAACGAAATACTAAGAAAAATATTTAAAATAAAAGGTTTGAGTGGGGTTATAAATATTGCACAAAATCCCTATAAATTCAAATTTAATTAATCCTTCAATCCTTCTAAAATTTATTAAATGATTATGTAAATCTTCTAATGTAGTTTCAAAAATTCACGAAAAAGGCTTTAAAAGATAAAATTTTCATGAATTCATAATTCAGTACATAAAGGGTTAAGCAAATTTCCCCCATCAACATTCATTTCAATGATGAAATAAACAAATAAGACCTCTCCTCTAAACTTCTGAATCTCAATAGTAAACAAAAAAAAAAAATAGTTACTTACAAACTGTATCAATAATGACAATCGAAATTAAAAAGTTTACAAGTTACCTCTGTAGAAGACGAAATAAAAATAAATAAGTGGTGACATTTCCACGAAAAAAAAAAATTAAGGTAACATAGTTTTTAGAAAAAGTATGTCAATTGATAAAAAATAAATAAATAAATAAATAAATAATAAATGTATATCAGTAACCGGGTGAGTTAAAAATATTTTTGGAGGGGGATAAAAGTGCTTATCCCAAGAAACATGTTTGTAACTGATTAAAGGTTTTTTGGGTTCAATTTTATCAATGTTCCGTAAACATTAATCCAGGTTTACGGAATTTGATTATTCAAAGAGTGAAGCTACTGATATGAGTTAAATGTCCAGGGACGGAAGGAAGAAAAGTTTTATTCAAAATTATTATCAGTACTTCAACCTAAGTATGTAAGGTTTTTTTTTTTTTTTTTTTGATGGAATACAAAGCCGCCCTACATATTTAAGTGTTTTGTACATTTAGAAGAAGCAGCAAATTTTAATAGCCCAATTGTGAGAAACTTAACAGATTTCATTCTCTAAAATTGACGTCATAATCACATTTTTCTCATTTTTAGGTGCATTCGTAATTGCAGTAGAACATCTTTTATCCGAACCTCTTTTAACCGAAATCTATTTTTAAAGCTTTTTTTTTTTTTTTTTTTTTTTTACTATTACATTGTTTGTGTGCAATATCTATTTTGAAACCTTTTTTTTAACTATCACATTCCTTGTGTGCAAGTGGTTCTTTTCAAACTACGATTACATGTAAATATTTTTGATCCCCTTTCTTAGAGTTCCTTCGAATTTAACTTGAGCTCCCTTAAGCTGCGGAGTGGAACGAAGAAAACGAACACATTAGCAATTCTGAAGCTTTTGAATGTTTTGCAAAAGGTTTGGCATGGCTGGAGCAGCAGGAAAACTGTGATACTGGTGAACTAATAATATTAAAAAACTCCGTGATAGAGCTTCAAAGCAAAAGGCAATCGAAACTGCGACAAACAAAACATTTTTTCAAACCCTTGTGATATATGCAAAATGTACTTAATTTCAAAATTAAAATTCAGGTAATTTATTCTTGTTTCTATTTTGCTATTTCCTTACTTTAATTAAGCACTTGTTACCATGATAAGAAATATTGCATATATTTCTCCTTAATACATTAATAACAAAGCATTCTCGATTATCCGAAAATTTCGATTTTCCGAAAGAGGGTCGGTCCCAATTACTTCGGATAATCGAGGTTCTACTGTATATAAATACGTATCACCTATAGCACGGCTGCAGCAGGCGACTATTTTTTTATTCTATTTGCACCACTATTAAAATATATATATATATATATATTTCTTTTTCAAATGTTGCCAAACTGTATGTCAAAGGTTTTTGTTTTCAGAAAGTGGTGCGAGATAGAATTAAAAAATGCCCCATGTGGCAGCCTTGCTATATTCGTCATCTGGTCCGCCCGTCTGTCTGTCTGTCCGAACAGCGCAAAAACTATCCAAGCGAATGGCTTGAAATTTAATATATAGATAATCGTTGCAAAATTTTGTCGAGTCATTTCAAATTTTATGAACATCGAATCCAAACTTAAAAAGATATTAATAAAAGTTTTCTTCGTTCTATTAAGTCCTATACCACGTGATTAACTCGGTGATATCTCACGATAAGTAATGATTCTAGGTTGCCATGGTGATGACGGCCTATTTAAGATGGAGTCCTATTATTTCTGCAATACTGAATTGAGTATATAGAATCGTAATGAATTTTGTATTTATCCATATTTGCATAAGAGTGCAACAGCTATTGCACCAAGATCTGACTATTTATAAAGCTAGTTATATAGTACGAACGCACCTCATTTGCCACGCTTGACGTACAATTTCCGACTTGTTAATACTTTTCAACATTATTTGAAAAGTGCTTATGAATCCGGTTTATCTGGCTGCCGTCTGCACGAGATCTAATTCAAGTAAATATATTCAGATTTCCATGAAATTTAAAATGGTTGTTGAGGTTTACTGTGGCATGTTCGGTATTGAAAATGAAGTGTGTAACATTTATGGTTCATTTACAGGGACACTCAAAAGAATCCCGTTACATTACGGTCTATGGGGGTATAGTATGGGGGGGGGGAATAGTTTGCCGTGTATTTTAATGATATTACACTATTTGAAACTTTGAAATTATTTTTTTAATTTGAAATTTATATATATCACTGAAGTGTACTAGAAGGCGCTTATTGTAGAATCTGGCGAGTATATAAATTATCGTTTATTTACAGGGACAGACAAAAGAATTTGGCTATTGTACCGCCTATGAACAATAACTGCTGAAAGTGCATTTGGTAGACGTTTTACAATTTAACTACTTTTTTTCAATTCCTACTATTAGTTCACACTCCCCCTATATTTATATATCTTGTTCAAATTTCAATCGTTAATAAAATACTTATTATTCATCCTATCAAATTGAAATAAATTTTTTAAAACTTGTGCTGGATGACAATTGATGTTAATACAGATTTTTCAAATATTAATTCATTAATTAAATTTTAATTAATTAATTTTAGTTTTATATGGGAGGCAAAATGGCGGCCATTGGTCATTGAACAGCATTTAATACATCTTCATATCTAGAAGGGGGGGGGGTTACCATAGGGGGGACCCTGTTCTGCCGCCAAATACAGCCAAGTTTGTCACCAACTTGGCGATATCTCTAATATTTCGCCAAATTCCCATAGACTTCTATTGTAAACCTACTTGCTTATAGAAAATCAACAAATTGGGGTATTTTAATGCAACAAAAACTAATATTAGCTTAAGGAATTGTATTAAATTTTTCTTTGATGACCTAAGTAGGAACTGACTTTAAAAACAAATTTTTTTTATAGAACTTGTTTTCATATTACTGTAAAAGCATTTACTTTCGCGAGGCTTTAATTTTCGCGATATTCGCGAGCCCGTCGTAATCGCAAAAATTTTTAGCCCCGTAAAATATTTCTTTTTTTTCGCCTCAAATAATAATAAAAAAATCAGAAAATTTTCACTTAGCCAAAATTTAAGGATTACAGTTACTTAAATAAGAAATAAGTACAAAAATTTCTTGAATACTTACAGCTACTTTTTGAATACTATACAACTATTTCTTGAATAATAATTTTAAAAAATTACAACTAATAGAATGCAGCTCATTCACTTGCAATATTTATACCAGCTTCTTTGAGGTCATTCAAAATTATCTCATGTTTGCCTTTAACACCGTTAAATGTTCGCACAAGCCAAGAAGCATGAATCGGTTTTAGTCGTGATATTCGCAGGTCCACAGATTATTTTTCCTCTAGAAATTTAAGCAAAAGGAGTTCTATTTAGGTAGTTTCGGGATTTTTCAACTTTCGGTTCTGTTTATATAAAATTCGCGAAATTTTCAGCTCGCGAAATCACCGATATCTTCATTTTCGCGAAAATAAGTGCTTTTACAGTACTTGGTGTGTATAAATTCTATCGATCCTATACAAGGCTGCACAAAAGATCTCAAGTAAATTTATTCAGTTAATTTGATGCCAAAATTGAAATAAAATAAAGTTATCATCATCATTAAACTTACAAATGCTATTTAAAGAGTTTGAATTTTAAAAACAAAATGGGAATCCCCAAAATTGATTAAAAAAAAAAAATCTTTGTCAATGTTAATTGACTATTTTCCTTTTAAAAACACGATTGGAAAAAGCATAATCATGTTTAACAAATATGTTTTCAGTACAGACCACGATACAAGCACGTGATAACAGTTCGATTGAGGAAGTCAATCAGTCATTTACGTTTAATAATGAGAGATAGCACAAAACCATGCAACACGTACAATCAGGAAGCAAACATGTTTATTAAAGTTATCTCATTCTAAAGACTTAAACTCCAGTTTGTTTTGTAATTGCGTGTAATCTTTTGTTTCAATGAAAATATATTTCTTTTAACAAGAGATTATAAGATATTTTCTTCCTACATAAACATCTTTATTATATTTCTATGAAACCGTTAATTATGCTTAATATAAAATGCGCAGATTTTTTTTTTCAACTGAAGAGACCGTAATTTTATTACTGTCGAGCCCGCTGATAAGGAAGTCGCTCGGAGACGAATATTATATCGTTATAATCGATCACAATTTCATTTGAGAATTAATTACAGTAAAACCTCTATAAAGCGACCATGTTCCGTTCCAATAAAAATGGGTCGCTCCGAGAGGTGGTCTCTTAATGGAGGTCATGTTTAAATCTAGATTTTAATTGTTGAAAAAAGGTAACTATTAATGCTACTGTAATTTATTTTTCACATTAGGGAAAAAAATATGAAATTTGAGTATCAAAACAAAAGTTAATTACATAAGTTAAATAGTGCAGAGTTAAAAAAATTAATACATTGACGTTTGCTTTGATTTTACGGTTTTATCTTCTATAACTTTTATTTCCAAGTCCTTTCGAAGTTCAAGAAATAAATGCAATTTCTTTTTCTTTTTCTTTTTTTTTTTTTTGGACGGGAACAAATAATGACGATTTCGGTAATTTATCTATTTCTTTGAGAATTTCCTGACAGAATAGGGCAGGGTCATTGACCGTCATTCTTAATTTGCTATCAGAGTTAAATTCATTGCCTAAAAAGACACAAAGAGGTCTAAACACTTAAAAGTTACCGGAATAAAAAAAATCTAAACTTAGTTTAGAAGTTTGATGAATAATGCGCTCTCCGGAATTATTTTTCTAATGAAACCTTCTTCAAGCGGACAGGAAAAAACGGAATTCAAAGAAATTATTCGCTTATGGAAGGAGTTCAAATGGGATGGTCTCTGAATGGAGGTAAAATTAGTATTGAGCCTATGGGAATAAATTTCGTTCCATGAAAAAAATGATCGTTTAGGTAGGTGGTCGCACAGGGAGGTTTCACTGTATACTTTAAAACGCCATTAGTTTTAGTCAAAACATTTCAACCTTTTTTTTTTTTTTTTTTTTTTTAAAGATTTATTAGCCTTAGAGCTATCGGAAATTTTACTCAATTTTTACAAAAACATTCTACGCCACAATTTTTATTTAAAACTATGTAACTTATTATTGTCTGGTTTAGTTTATTTTAAAACTTTTTCAAAGTTTATTATTTTTCATTTTATTTTTTGTATGGGCTCAAGAAATTCTATATTAACCTTAGAACTACCGGAAATTCTACTCAAGTTTTATAAAAATATTCTACACCACATTTTTTATTACAAAAAAAAATTTTTTTTTACTTATTATTGTCTGGTTTAGTTTACTTTAAAACTTTTTTTTTAATTTATTATTTTTGTTTTATTTTATTATTATTATTATTATTTTTTTTTTTTGTATGGACTCAAGAAAATCAATATTTATGTCCCCCACACCCATTTTTTCTTCTCCGCCATTGCCAAGGCACGGGCTTCTCGTGAAAATGTCTAAAAGTTTATTTTAAAGAAATTTCTAGTTTGAATAAATATTTTGAATATAATGTCGGGTCAACTGGACTCGGCTGGTAGACAAAGGGTTAAGAGTTTTTTAATAAAAGAACATTTTAAAATTATATTTATTCCGAAAAAAAAATTACATTTTAAGAAGAAGCTTTATAATTTCATTTATTTCGACAAGATAGAGCACAAGTGTCATTAATGCAAAAGCTAAAGTGTCATTAATGCATACCCGCAAAAAATGACACTTTACATACAGGAATCAGTTAAACAGAGATGAAGAAATCCATTATGGTCTTTTGCTCTTTAGAATTTAAAATCCACGCAGATAAATTCCTGTCCTACCAACCTACCTTACCCCAATGTAAAAGGGATCTTACCTATAGGCCAGCATTTTGACTGTAATTTTTAATGGAAGGCATTGTTCGGACATTTCGCTTTACTATACTGTAATATCCTGACTGTCTAAAAAAATGTGAGAAGCGTCGTAGTAGGTCACAAAAGCCAATAAAAATATGGAAATTAGATACATACTTAAAAGGCATGTTTATTCCTCTATATAATCGTCATTTACGTTGATACATTTGTCCTATATCTTTATGAATTTTCTAATACCTGCTGCATAAAAGTCTTTGGACTGCACTCTCAGCCATCTATCTGTGTACCTCACACTCAACGCCTGCATCAGTTGACTGTAGGCTAAAACATGTGAACTGCCTGCTGCAGTGGCTAATGCTGCCTATTGTTGTTCGCCTGTCAGCTCTAACCATTTACTCAACCTTCCGCACTGTTTCTTCTATCACAATCTCAACAGGACGACCACTTCATTCTTCGTCAACAAATTTTGAACGCCCCTGCTCATCTTGTACAACTGTTGTCTCATAAATTCGAAATTAACATCCTACAGTTGGACAGTGTTGCCAGGGCCCGACTTAGGCTATGGGGTCCCGGAGCAAGCATTATTCTGGGGGGGGGGGGGGGCTTCTATCTATCTACAGACTTTTTTGTGAATAATATGGAAGTGGCTACTGCTAAACTTCATACATATTGTATGTATGCATGAATTTTGCACCCGGTACTGCTCACATTTGTATACAGGGTATCACAAAAAATATGGTCACAACTTTAAGAAAAAATACTAGTAGGATAATAGTAGAAAAATTGATAGATTGGTTGACATTGACACGAGTATTTCTTTGCAAACTTTTACTTTGCTTATCTACGTACGTTATAAGATGAATAAAAGAGAATGCCCCAAATTGGTCATAATTAATGGTTTTAACTTGCCACGTTACGCGGAAAACGTTAATAAAGAATTTCTTTTGAAAACAATAGAATACTAAGTTGTTGTAATAAAATTTTAATCATTAGTTTTCTAATGATGTAGTTTTTTGCATGGGTGGTGGGGATACTGGAAGCAGAGGGTCCACACTCCCATCCTAAATGTTTGAAAATACATGAATTTTGATCACTTTTGGCTAATTTTAATCATTTGGCACTTTTTAATGAAAATCTTGATTACTTTCATGGGGGGCCGGGGCAGTTGCCCCGCATGCCCCTGCATAAGTCGGGTCCTGAGTGCTGCCACCTATTGGCATATTTGGAAACAATTTACAACTAATTTCCGATCTTTCATATCGGTTTGTGACCTACTTACTGACTTCCACTCGTATTTCTATTTTCTTTCAAAAGTTCATTCTACTCATAGATATCATTTTCTTGTAGATTTTCTTCCATAGGTCATTTGAAAATGGCGCAAGAGGTTTTGGAAATTAGAACTGAATGACACATGTGAATAATACTTAATATAAATAACGCAGCGTTTTCTTTTAATGCTAAATCTTTTTTTTTTTATTTACTTATTTATCTAACTGTTACTAAATTTCTTTTTTTTTGACCAAACTGCACAAGTCAAAACTACACATCAACCGATATTCATAAAATCTAAGGAACTTGCGGATTCGCCCGGAGTCCGCCATCTTGTTTCTTTGTTGATCATCTCCGATTTTAAATTTCCTTATTTGGATTTATTTATTTATTTTTGTTGTTATTTCTGTTTGTTGTTGTTTATGTTTGTTATTGTTTATGTTTGTTATTGTTTCTGTTTGTTGTTTATGTTGTTAAATTAAGCATAAAGTGGTTATAAATGACCAACAAAGAAACAAGATGGCGGACTCCGGGCGAATTCGTAAGTTGTTCCAGATCTAACAATTAAATTGAGTAAATAGATAACAATAACATTTAAAATAAAGAGTAACATTGTATTATAGTTCATTTTCTTTCAAAAGTTTTATCGAGATATCATTTTCTTCAATGGTTCATTTAAGAGTGGCGTAAGACTATTGTTTTGGAAATTAGAACTGAACGACACTACAGATATAAAAAATTGTATCATTTACGAATTTGATTTTTTTAATGCATTACCTTGCTTATTTTGAATAACAGAGCTTTTCATTCAAAAGCTAAGGGACTTTGTTTACTTATTAATTTTACTTTTATCTAATTATTTATTTTACCTAGCTGCACAAGCCAAAATCACACATCAATAGTTAATTTAAATTAACACTCAAAATAAAAATAATATCATTTTATTGTATTTCATTTTCATTCAAATTTTCATCGAGATGCAAAAGCCTTTATGTTGAATAACAGAGCTTTTCATTCAAAAGCTGGGGGGCTTTGTTTACTTGTTAATTTTATTTTTATTTAATTATTTATTTTACCTAACTGCACAAGCCAAAATCACACATGAATAGTTAATTTAAATTAACACTCAAAATGAAAAAAAATAACGTTTTAGTACATTTCATTTTCTTTCAAAATTTTCATCGAGATGCAAAAGCCTTTACGTTTTCATCTTTTACGTTTAAAATTTGAGTCAGGAAATGGGTCAGAAAGTTTCGCGTTTATTGAGCTGAGAACTTGACAACCACCTTCTATTCGAAAATGATGGAAGATTTTTTTAATATCTTCAACGGAATGACACAAATGTGGAGCAAACATTCGAACCATGCTTTCACCTTTAGACACAAATTTTCAAAAAACACAAAAAACTGATAAATTAGAAAGTAACTCATTTAATTCTAATTTTTCAATTCCTACTATTAGTTCACACTCTCCCTATATTTATTTATATATATATATATTTATTTATTTATTTATATATCTTGTTATTTATTTATATAACTTGTACTGTATGACAATTGATGTTAATACAGTTTTTTCAAATATTAATTCATTCATTAAATTTTAATTGATTAATTTTAGTTTCGCATGGGAAACAAAATGGCGGCCATTGGTAATTGAAGATCAATGAAAGTATTTTCAATAAGGGGTTATCATAGGGGGGGACCCTGTTCTGTCGCCAAATACCGCCAAGTGTGTCGCCAACTTGGTGATATATCGCCAAATTTGGCGGCCAAAATGAGTCGCCAACTTGGCGATATCTCTAATATTCCGCCAAATTCCCATAGAGTTCCATTGTAAACCTACTTGCTTATAGAAAATCAACAAATCGAGATATTTTAATGCAACAAAAACTAATATTAGCTTAAGGGATTATATTAAATTTTTCTTTGATGACCTAAGTAGGAATTGACTTTAAAAACAAAATTTTTATATTACTTGTTAATGTGTATCTTTATTACTGATTATTAGAAAGAATTGCAAGCATACGTAAGATATTATACCTAAAACAAATTAATAAAATGCAGTTAATATTTGCAGAAATCACGTTTTGACCGAATTCAGAGGAGGAAACATGTTTTGATTGTTTGACAAGTGGATAAAACGCTTTTTGGATGAAATAAGTTCTAACTCACAAATAATACAAACGCATTATTTTATTTGAGCAAATACTGAACTTCAGTTGATTATTGATAAAATAAAATGACAGATTATGGTATTTAGTAGTATTCCTTAAATATTTTCTAAATAAATACTCGTTTGCCAAAAACCCACTTCAAATGTTAAAACCAATGTCTTCATCTAGACAGTCACACACTTCCCCCTCTTCTTTATTGCAAGCTTGGTAAATTATGGATAATGTGGTTGTACCATTTGAAGACATCATCAGGTTGATTTTGCCACTGTTCACCATACATTACCTTCAAAAGTTTATCAACATATTTTTTCTTTTCAACTGATATGGCGTGGCTAACAGGAAGAGATTCTAAAACAACCCATTGAACACGGGCAACAGTATCTCCCTTTTTAAGAACATTTACACCATATTCTTCACTTAGATCTTGAAATCTATAATTCTGGAAGCCTTTAACCTTAACAGTTCTCTTATCTTTCTCTAAAACAATCCGTTACAATTGTGATATGTATGGTAGGTTTCGAAAGTACACATTTAGTGACAACTGTGATTGGCAGACTGGGGAAATCACTGTTTGACTGAATGCAGGCTTTGGAGGAAACAATCTTTGATTGAAACTCCAAGTTTTAAAATTGGTTTATAAAAGGAAAAAACATTTTTTTTTTTTTTGTTAAAACAATCGGTTATTTCTGTGCAATTTAACACAGAGTTCAACTAACAATAACTTATTTTTTATTTTTTTGTGAGAAAACACGGTTTGAATGTTTGTTCCTCAAATAAAAAAATGGCGTATCCTTAACCGATATGGATCATACACAATTGCAACTCTTTGACTTTCTCTGTCGTCTATATACATTTCCTTGCTAATCAAGAAAATTACCCTCTATTCAAATTTGCGCAAAAGTTAACAGTAAAACAAAAGCCTTTGTTATGATTGTGGCAACTCGATAGTGGAATATGTGGTTCGTTGCCGGTGTCTGAAGATTGTTACCTTAACCCTTTATGTACTGAATTATGAATTCAGGAAAATTTTATCTTCTAAAGCATTTTTCGTGAATTGTTTAAACTACATTAGCAAATGTGCATAATCATTTAATAAATTTTAGAAGGATTTTTAGAAGGATTGAAGGATTTAGAAGGATTCATTAAATTTGAATTTATAGGGATTTTGTGCAGTATTTATAACCCCGCTCAAATCTTTTATTTTAAATATTTTTCTTGGTATTTTGTAGCATTAGGAACAAATATAATGTTTTTACGATAGAAATATAGAAATATTTCCGAATTAAAAAATCCCCCCGCCCCCTTCCCAATGCCAAGAAAGCTGAAAAGATGCAAAGGCAAAAGAAATCATCCATTTAAAAATATTTTTATTTTGTGTAGCCAATAATGCTTTTGGAACAAGATAAAGTAATGTATCTATAACTCAATTTAAACTGTATTACAACTAATCGATGTATTAAATTAAATTTACAATAAGTTATTTTAATGGTACTTTTAAGTACCGTCAGTAGATAAAGGGTTAAGAGTCCACTTCAGTCCCCTGGAAAGACTCCCTCGCTTATGCTAATCCTATGGAAGAAATTTTTTAAGCTATCTCGTTTGCATTTCAGAATTTTGAAACAATTCCTTTTGCGCCACTTTTCCTATGGGTCATTCGAAAATGATGGAAAGTTGTTTTCATGTATTCAGTGGAATGACACGAATAATAAAGTCGGAAATTGTATGTCAAACGTGCCGAATGAAGTACGTTCGTACTATAACTAGTTTTATAAATATTCAGATATTGGTGCAGTAGCTGTTGCACTCGTAAGCAAAAATGAATTAATACAAAATGTATTACGATTCTATATGTATTAAATTCAGTAATACGGAAATAATGGGACTCCATCTTAAACAGAACGTCATCACCATGGTAACTTAGAATCATTACCATATAACTGAATTCATCACGTATGATAGGATTTAATAGAATGAAGAAAACTTTTATTACTATACTTTTAAGTTTTGATTCGATCTTCATAAAATTTGAAATGACTCGACAAAATTCTGCAACTAATTATATATATTAAATTTTAAACCATTCGGTTAGGTAGCTTTTGCACTGTTATGTGCGGACAGACGGACGCACTAGACGAAGAATATAGATGCTACGTATTTATATAATTACGAAAGCACCTAAAAATAGTTTGTTTGTGTTTATGACGGCCAATTATCAACACGTGGGATATAGGCCCTAGGGGGCGGGGGAGTGCCCTTCGTGGGGATCTTTCTAAGAGAACCTAACCCGTATTTACGCTTGGAAATCCAAGGCTCGAAGAAAACCATGAAAACTCCGAACGATTAGGCCGACGGTCGTGATTGGGTTCGAACCCAGCACCTCCTGTCTACCAGCTTCGAGAGCAGAACCTCTCGGCCACTGGTGGGACCCCTAAAAATGAAATAACATCTGCCAATTTCATGCGTTTCCGAACAAAATCGAATTCAGAAATGTGTCAGAAAATAGCTCCTTTGATGGATTTGAGAACAACACCTTGAGAACAGCGACACTTTTCCTATGGGTCATTAGAAAATGACGGAAGGTTGTTTTACTGTATTTAGTCGGATGACACAAATAAAAAAAAATCCTTAAGAGATATAGATAGTACACAATTACAACTCTTTTAATTTATTCGTGGTCTATATAATATTTCTTGCTAATCAAGAAAATTACCCTCTATTCAAATTGCATGAAAGTTAACAATGAAACAAAAACCTGTCTTATGTCTTTGACAGCTCGATAGTGAAATACACGTTTTGTTGCCGGTGTCTAAAGATTGTTATCTTAAATCAACCATTAAGGAAATAAAAAGTAAATCTGTTCTTGGATTAGTAAAACCGTTACAATTTACAATTGAGGTCTCGGGCAACGAGGAAAACGGAAGGTGTAAAAGCTCAAGGTCAAGCCTAACCTCTAGTTAAAAAAAAATCTCCAGGAAAGTGAAATAAAGATAAGAAGAACGACATTGTTAATTTTTTGGGAAGAAACTTAATCCGAGAAATACTTGCATTTTGCCCCTTCAATTAATCGCATCAGTAATTTTCAACTTGTTGCACTTGTCATGAATGTTATTTGAATTAACTATTTCCTTCTAGGTAAGATAATTTGAATTTGAATACAACAGACATAAAAAACAGTTTCATTTAATTAATTTCTCTCACCGGAAATAAAATGCAACTGTTTTAAAATAAATATTTTTGAAAAAAAAAATCCTCTGTTTCAGTTTATGCAAATTTTAAATTTCATCGAATCATTTTGTAATATTTAGAGCATGTTTTGCTCCTGTAACCCCCAGGTGGTAGTGACAGCAACGTAAAATATAGGCTAATGTTGGAGCGGGGACTGCCCCCATCAATTGGAAACCATTATATCTGAAATCGGAGAAAGTATTTAGAACGCTTTTCGTTTATTTTCACCCCTTTTAAAATTAAAAATTTTAAGGAACTCTTCTCAGAGAGTATTTAATCTCATAACTACCATGCCAAATTTCAAGTTCCTAGCCCCTTCAGTATCACAAAAATCACAATTTAGAACGTTTTTAAAAATGCAACCGCAAGGTGGTAGTGACGCCGGCACGAAATAGATCCTATATTGGAGCAAAGGCTGTCATCATCAATTTCCAACTATTACTTTTGAAATCGATTGGGTACTTTCTGAGATTGCGTAGAAATCGCAATTTAGAACGTTTTTTAGAACGTTTTTCGTCCATTTTCACCCCTTTTAAATTTCGAATTATTTAGGAAATGTTCTTAGAGATAATTTATATCAAATAAGTAACTACCATGCCTAGTTTCAAGTTGCTAGCCCCTGCAGTATTACAAAAAACGCAATTTAGATTGTTTTTTGCTCCTTCATCTCCTTTGAGGTGGCACCGACATGAAATACAGCCTATGTTGGAGCGAGGGCTGTCCCCTTCGTTTTCACACCATTATTTTTAAAATCAGTTCGGTACTTCCTGAGATTGCGTAGAAATCGCAATTTAGAAAGTTTTTTAGAACGCTTTTCGCACATTTTCACCCCTTTAAAATTTCGATTTTTTAGGAAATTTTCTTAGAGATCATTTGTATCTTATAAATAACTGCCCTGCCAAATTTCAGGATTCTAGGCCCTTCAGTAATACAAAAATCGTAATTTAGAACGTTTTTTGCTTCTGCAACCCCTAGGTGGTAGTGACACCGACATGAAATAGAGCCTATTTGGAGCGCTGTCATCGTCAATTACCAACCATTATATTTTAAATGGGTTTGGTATTTCCTGAGATTGTGTAGAAACCACCATTTGGAACGTTTTTTAGAACGCTTTTCGCGCATTTTCACCCCTTTTAAATTTCGAATTTTTTAAGAAATATTCTTAGAGATCATTTGTATCTTATAAGTAACTACCATTCTAAATTCCGTGTATCTGGGCTCTTCAGTAATACAAAAATCGCAATTTCCAACGTTTTTTTTGCTCCTGCACCCCCCTTTGGGGTAGTGGCACAGACATAAAATGTAGCCTAGATTGGAGCAAGGGTTGTCACCATCATTTTGACATCATTATTTTTGAAATCGGTTTGGTACTTATTGAGATTGCGTAAAAATCGCCATTTAGAACGTTTTTTAGAACGCTTTTTGCGCATTATCATCTCTCTTAAATTTCGAATTTTTTAAGAAATGTTCTTACGAGACCATTTATATCTAAGAAGTAACTATCATGCCAAATTACATGTATCTGAACCCTTCAGTAACACAAAAATTGCAATTTCGAACGTTTTTTTGCTCCTGCACCCCCCTTTAGGTTTAGTGGCATACACGTAAAATGTAGCCTATGTTGGAGCAAGGGTTGTCACCATCATTTTGACTGCATTATTTTTTAAATCGGTTTGGTACTTCCTGAAATTGCGTAAAAATCGCAATTTAGCACTTTTTTTAGAACGCTTTTCACGCATTTTCACCCCTTTTTAATTTCGATTTTTTTAAGAAGTGTCCTTAGAGATCATTAGTATCTTATAAGTAACTATCATTCCAAATTTCATGTTTCTAGGCCCTTCAGTAACACAAAAATCGCATTTTTAGAACGTTTTTTGCTCCTGCACCCCCTTTTGGGCAGTGGCACGGACATAAGATATAGCCTATGTTCTAAGTTGGACTAACACCATCATTTTGATAGCATTACTTTTAGAATCGGTTCGGTAGTTCCAGAGCTTACCTCCTACAAATAAACAATTTTCCCCTCTTTATAATATTAGTATAGATTAGTATAGATATAGATTAAAGATTAGATACCAGAAATTTTAAGATAGATTTTTAAGTTTATATTTTTGTAATTTTTAAAGGAATAATATTTCTATATAAATATACTGGTTGCTAAGAATTAAATAAAAAGCGATGTAGAAGTGCATCACTATTATGCATTTAAGGATTAATGTATCCGTTCGGGTTTAGATTGAGGGGGAAGAAGAAAGATGTAAAAAATCACGGTCGGGCGTAACCCTTAATCGGGCGTTGCTTTTTGTTAATCTCCAGGAAAGGGGTGCAAAGAAATCAGATTTGTAAAGAAGGATAGTATAACTGATCTTCTGAGAAGAAACTTAACACAAAAAATATTTGCATTTCATTATCGTTTAGTAGTTCTTAACACTTTATATTTACTATAAATGACATTTGAATTGTCCAGGAAAGTGAAATAAATATAAAGAAGAACGACATTGCTAATTTTTTTGGAAGAAACTTAAGGCTGTTCCCAAATCCAAAGGGTCAACTTTCTGACATAAGTTTTAATTCATTTTTGTTCGGAAACGCACGAAACTACAAGGCGTTGTTATTCAGAAACTATGTCATCGCATTGTTTTTTCCGTTTTCTTGTAAACGCAATAGATCTTTCTGAAAATACTGTCAAAGTTGGCATTTTGAACTGAACTTCCGAAAGAAAGAAGAAAATCCAGTCAGTAAGGGGAGAAAAATGCCGTGTCACGTGATCGAAATCGCCTATAACTCAATAGGTAATTTATTGATCAAAAAATGGAAAAAACAGTTCGATTCCAAATCGCTTTCATGGTCAGGCTTTCCAATTTTATATCTTTGCGTTAAAAAATGAATTTGTAAATGCGTCAAAACGTTTTCTACTTGTTGAGCAGAGCAGTTGAGAACAGCCTTAATCCAAGAAATATTTGCATTTCGCCCGTCAAAATCACATCAGTAATTTTAAACTTGTTGCACTTGTCATGAATATTACTTGAATTAATCATTTCCCTATAGGTAAGATAATTTGAATACAACAGACGTACTAAACAATTTCATTTAATTAATTTCTCTCATAGGAAATAAAATGCAACTGTTTTTAAATAAATATGTTTGGAAAAAAAAAAGTGTCAGTTTATGCAAATTTTAAATTTCAATGAATCATTTTATAACATTAATGTATCAGGTAGAGTTCGGGTTTAGTACGAGAAGGAAGAAGGAAGATGTAAAAATTCACGGTCAGGCGTAATCTTAAATAATTGATTTTTTTTTTAATCTCCAGGAAAGTGGTGCAAAGAAACCAGATTGGTGAAGGATGATAGTATAACTGAACACAAGAAATATTTGCATTTCATTATCGTTTAGTAGTTCTTAACACTTTATACTTATTATAAATGAAATTTGAATTAATGACATTTGATTTTCAGATATGCAAAATTTTTCTTAATACAATAATTACACAAAAAGTTTTTATTTATTTTCTTCATCGGGTATAACCATCTTTGGAAAGAATTTTGTAAGGTTGCGCAATCTTAAAAGCTTTGTGAATTTTAAATTTCATCTAGGCTTGTGCATTATCTATATATATATTTCTCTTAGGTGGCGCGAAAATGAAGTTGAATTCATAGCTTGTCATTTGACAGAAGCCACAGAGACGATTCTCAGTGGTTAATTTACGGTCACATGGACATGATCCGACCCATTCAGAAAATCAAAATTCAGAGAGAATCTCTTTTTAAAGACAGATCGTTTGATCGATGTGTGGGGAATTTCGCAATTAACACTTGGATCAGATTGAATGTCTCCGACGCTGCATTTCGCTTCGAGATTAAAAAGGTAACGAAGCTACGTGAAGTGGAAATGCAGAAAAAATAAATAGAACGACAAAGAATTCGACGACGGTGGTTTTGTTAAAAGAAACAGAATATTTTCGACGATATAAGATTTAAATGACGTATGAAAATCTTAGAAATATTCAACGATGCTAAGTAAATGAAGCCAAAGTTGTTGCTTTTAAGCTAAATATAGATTCAGAAGAGTGCTTTTAACTGTATTTTTGTTTCGTCTTCGTCTTAATAAATGTCAATGTTCGTCTTAGAAATGAGTTATGATTTATAAATAGAGTCTCATCCCACAAAGTGGTGTCAGAAGTACCAGTTAACCCACCAATATTACTCATTTGTCAGAATTATTCATTTTACAGATTCAAGCCTGATATTATTCTAACGGTGAGTCCATTGTTATATATTTTATTATGAAGTTAGTTGACATACCTGAACTGGAACTTGCATTTAAAAATGAACGAACAAATAAAATTAAATTACTACATAAATTCCTATTAGATGCTGAAGGTGATCGATCTAATAGAAAGAGAATACGTGATTTTACTGGTTTCGGTTTTCAAACCGACAGCATCGAGTTCAAAAATAAAATAACTAAAGTTCAAACTGATTTTAGTTTAAATGGTCTGATTACAGTGTGTATTTTACTTTGTATTTCTAATGAAGGATCTTTAAATGATCTTGTAACTCGATTAGTTACATACCTTTCAGACTTGAGCTTACTACAAACTAATATTATACAAAATGAAAGTGACACTGACTCGGAACCCGAATTGCCTTCAAATAATATGACTTCAAGTAATAACACCGAATTATAAAATTTTGACAAACACAAGCAACTTCCAGTTCAAAGTTTTGTGCCATCATCTATTAGTTTTACTGATGTTGAAAGTGTTGTACCTCCTGTTGACGGAAGTTCTTTTAGTGATATAAATGTCTGGCTCAATAATTTCGACGATGTCACTAGTATGTTTAATTTATCTGACTTTCATAAATTCATATTTTGTAAAAGATCCTTACGAGGAAAAGCCCAGTTGTTAGTACAGACAGAATTTCATATCAATTCATATGACAAACTTAAACAATTCTTAATTTCAGAATTCAGCACCACTTATAATTCTGCCGAGTTACATGATATATTAAATAAACGAAAATTGCAAGAAAATGAATCAATAGAAGAACATTTTCTTGTTATGAAACAATTATACTCACGTGGTAACATCAAGGATTCCGCATTAATGCAATATATCATAAATGGTATACCCGACCCTGTTTTTAGAAAATCAGTATTATACTATGGATGCCAATCCATTGTAGAATTCAAACAAAAGCTCAAAATTTATGACACAATTCGACATGACTATGAGAACACTAAATTTCGTAAAGTCAAACCTGAAATGCCAGTGAAAGAGAAATCCTTTCGACCAAAATCTGATTTTTTTTGCTTTAATTGTGGTTCGTCAAATCATAAAAGTAGCCAATGCAGACATAAAGACAAAGACCCTCGTTGTTTCAATTGCTCGAATTTTGGCCATAAATCGGCTCAATGTGATCAACCAAGAAGGCCTAGAGCTAAGCCTGAACCCTCCAATGTTTCCACAGTTATGTCGAATACTTTCATGACAAAAACAAGTCATTATTTCGTTTCTAAATGTTACATCATTGGTAGATACGGGCAGTGAAAGAAGTTTGCTAAAGGAAAGTATTTACCGCAAACTCCCTACAATCTCGAACCTTGAACATTCAACCATCACATTAACTGGATTAGGAAATACTATAATCAAACCCCTGGGTTTTTTCTCTACGGACATTATGGTAGATGATTTTAATTATACAACTAATGTTTATGTAGTCTCAGATTATTCCATATCTTTTGATCTTATTATTGGTACAGATGTTATACAACAAAGTATTTTAACAATTTCTGGAAATAATATTTCGATGCAAAAAATCGAGAAAAATTACAATATGTTCAATAATTTTTTGATTAATGTTGCTCATGTGTTAGACGATCTTAATCTTGATTTATCTCATATTACCGATGAAACAACACGTTCAAAAATTTCAGAACTTATTCAAAATTATTCTCCCAAAAAATAAAGACAACTGATGTTAAATTCATCTGGAAAACGAAACACCTGTCACTTGTCCTCCCAGACGCTTGGCGCCAATAGAGAAAAACTTTGTAGAAAAACAAATTTCTGAGTGGCTCGAAAAGGGAATTATTCGTAAAAGCACTAGTAATTTTTCATCACCTATTGTCCTAGTAAAAAAGAAAGATGGCTCATATAGATTGTGTGTTGACTATAGGAAGTTAAATTCTAAAACATATAAACAACTTTTCCTTTCCCAGTAATTGATGACGACATTGATCAGTTGCATTCTGCAAAAGTATACTTAGTACTGTTGACCTTAACAATACATTTTTTCATGTCGAAGTAGAAGAAAATAGTAGAAAATATACTTCTTTCGTAACACATTCTGTTTAATTTGAATTCTTATATATGAATTATAGCCTTAGCGATGCACCCTTAGTTTTCAAAGATATATTTACAACGTTTTTCGAGACCTCATTAATGAAAAAGTACTTATTGTCCATATGGATGACTTCATAATACCCGCTGAAAACGAAGTCGAAGGACTCCAGAAATTACAACGCGTCCTTACAACTGCATCCGAATATGGTTTAGAATTGAATCTTAAAAAATGCCACTTTTTAAGAGAGAAATTGATTTTATGGGTTACCACATTAAAAATGGTCAACTGCGTCCATCTCCCTTAAAAACTAAAGCTGTTTTAAATTTCCCAGAACCTAAAAGTATAAAAGATGTACATTCATTTGTCGGACTAACTTCATATTTTCGAAAATTCATTCAAGATTACGCTTTAATAGCTAAGCCCTTAACAGATCTCCTTAGAAAGGACACTAAATTTCACTTTGGTGACCAGCAACGAAATGCATTTAATCAGCTGAAACACATCCTTTCTTCAGGTCCCGTTTTAAGCATTTATAACTCTAGTAACGAAACAGAAATTCACTGTGATGCATCTGTTGACGGTTTCGGAGCAGTCCTCCTTCAAAAGTCTTCTATTGACAATCAATTTCGCTCTGTCTACTTTATGATGAGAAAAAAAAACACAGATGCCGAACGTAAATATTCGAACTATGAATTAGAAGTTTTAGCTGTCATAGAAGCCCTTAAAAAATTTCGCGTTTACCTTCTAGGCATTCCTTTCAAGATAGTCACAGATTGCACCGCATTTGCCCTTACTATGAATAAAAAAGATCTTTGCGCCAAGATTGCTCGATGGGCTTTAATGTTAGCTGAGTATAACTATACAATCGAACACAGACAAGGTACACGCATGCGCCATGTCGACGCTTTAAGCAGAAATCCAATATGTATGATCATTCAAGATAGTTTTACTTCCAAAATCATTCAATCACAGAACACTGACAAATATATACAGTCCATCAAAGAAATTTTGAAAACAAATCCATGTGACAACTATTTCCTTAAAAATAACGTTCTCTATAAAAATCATAAAGGCATCTATCTGGTAGTTGTGCCGGATGAAATGCAGCTAAATGTCATTAAATGCGTTCATGACAAAGGACATTTTGGCCGTAAACGTTGTGAAGAACTCCTTAATGAAGAATTTCATTGATAAAATTATAGTAAATTGTGTAACATGCCTTTTGTATAATCGCAAACGTGGAAAACAAGAAGGTGAATTACATCCCTTACCTAAAGAAGAGACTCCTCTCCAAACCTACCACATTCATCATTTAGGCCCTCTTGAAACAACTAACAAAATTACAAACATATTTTGTCTTTAATAGATGCATTTACTAAATTCGTCTGGTTGTATCCCTATAAAACCACTTCTGCTATCGAAGTTATATCAAAATTACGACAACAAAGTTATACTTTTGGCAATCCTTCCACCATCATTAGCGATAAAGGTCCTGCCTTCACAAGTAAAGAATTTGTCGATTATTATCAAGATGAAAATATAAAGCACGATACAGTTACAACTGGCCTTCCCCGTGCCAATGGTCAAGAAGAGAGACTTAATTCCACCATAATTTCTGTAATCTCTAAAATGTCCAAAGACGAACCGACCAAATGGTTCAAACATGTTTCTAAAGTTCAACAAGTCATTAATTCAACTTACCAACGAAGCATTAACAAAACACCGTTTGAAATATTATTTGGTACAAAAATGAAACGGAAAGAAGATGTACAAATTATTGACCTCTTAAACAGTGCAGTCGAAGAACAGTTCATAAAAGACAGAGAAGAGCTCCGTAAAGAAGCCAAGAAGAATATTCTGGAAATTCAACAAGAAAATCGCAAGCTCTATAATTTACGACGTAAGAAACCCATGAAGTACAACCATGGTGACCTCGTAGCAATTAAGAGAACCCAGCAAGGACCAGGTGTAAAGTTGAAATCTGAATTCTGAGGTCCGTATAAAGTAACCAAAGTGAAGTCTAACGACACCTACGACGTAGCAAAAATCTCATCACCCGAAGGACCGATAAATACTAGCTCGTGTGCTGAATACATGAAACCTTGGCCTGACAAAAGCTGAAGCTTTAAAAAAAAAAAACATTTAAAAAAAAAATCTTTTCTCCTTATGTGTTTGTGAAATTTTATAAGTCAGTGTTTTTAAAGAAATTTCCATATGATGTTACGCCTCTTCAAATAGACTGAGTGATCTTTCTGCCGTGCAGATTATTTTTTTCCTTTCCCCCCTAAAAACAGTTACTGGTTTTTGTTTTTGTTTCTTTTTCAGATTCTATTTTAGCACATATCGCTGCGGCAGCTCCAGATGTCAGGAAGGCCTCATGTGGGGAATTTCGCAAGTAACACTTGCATCAGACTGAATGTCCCAGACGCTGTATTCCGCTTCGAGATTAAAAAGGTAACGAAGCTGCGTGAAGTGGAAATGCAGAAGAAATAAATAGAACGTCGAAGAATTCGACAACAGCGGTTTTGTTAAAAGAAACAGAATATTTTCGACGATATAAGATAGAAGATTTAAATGACGTATGGAAATCTTAGAAATATTCGACGATGCTAAGTAAATGAAGCCAAAGTTGTTGCTTTTAAGCTAAATATTGATTGAGAAGACTGCTTTTAACTGTATTTTTGTTTTTTCTTCGTCTTAATAAATGTCAGTGTTCGTCTTAGAAATGAGCTATGATTTATAAATAGAGTCTCATCCCACAGATGTATGAATAGCAATGCAATTGGTTCATTTTTACGATGACGTGTGCATACAGCGAATCGGCTTTCTGATCAAGATCGTGTTTTAGATTAATGCTCGCAAAATAGCATATACTTTTTAAAATAATGCAAAATTTAGAAAATGTCTAATTAACTATTTGGATAACGTAGAATGTAGAACCGGATAATATATGAAGTTAAACTTTCCTTATGAAGAATTAGAAATAAAAACAGACTCCGATATGTAACATTGTATTATACTCATGTTTATTATTCTCATTCTTGAATAGGCATCATTTCTTAATCACTTAATAATTCAAATCTCTCTATTTTTAATTACTCATTATTTACATAAATTTCGAGAGAAGAGAGTCATAACCAACTTAGCTTCTGAAATTATTTAATTATTATATATACTTTTTCGAGATACTAACTTATATTACAAATATTCCAAATTAACACTTTGTAATAATATACCGGGTAAGCCAAAAGTTCGTTGCACCTTTAAAAACCCATAAAAAAGGAAAAAAATTATGATAAAGGAGTGCGGTTTGCCAGAAAGGTCGCAAAAGGTAGTCGGATTTTTTTTTTAGCAGCAGCAAAAAAAAAAAAAAAAAAAAAGTTAAAAAAAAATCATATGTAGAGGGCGCTGACGGCTCGAAACACAATGAACAGGACAGCAGTTGTTTCGTAGAATATTCTGGAGGCCATGTTGAACATTTGTTATTGGAAGAACAAATGATAGGAGCGTATTGTTGTCCTGTTCATTGTGTTTTGAGTTGTCAGCGTCCTCGACATGTGATTTTTTAACTAAATTTTTTTTTCGCTGCTAAAAAAAATCCGACTACCTTGTGAGCCCTTTCTTCCGAACCGCACTCCTTTATCATTATTTCTCCCTTTTTTATGAGTTTTTAAAGTTGTAACGAACTTTTGGCTCACCCGGTACTAATTTTAATTGCTAAAAGGTGTACGTTAAAACTTTAAAAACAGTAAAAATAGGTTTATTCGACTGTTTACATGTTTCGACTCTACCTGAGTCATTTTCAAAACAAAATGTTTTTCTGTTTTGAAAGTGAAGTTGTTTTGATGTCAAACATTTTGTTTTAAAAACGACTCTGGTAGAGCGAAACATGTAAACAGTCGAATAAACCTATTTTTACTGTTTTTAAAGTTTTAACGTACACTTTTTAGAAATTAAAATTAGTATATTAGTATAAAAATATTCCCTTTTTAAAATTCATAAAAGTTCCCTTAAATATATATGCTATATATGTGTGTGTGTGTATGACTATTAAAAAACCATTACAATTTACCAACAAAAATTGTGAAATTATAAATAGAAAGAAATGTATTCATTGACAATTAAACTGTTCCCCTTAAGGGTGTATTCTGATCCAAACTGCTTGTTTTCTGATTCATTTTTACTCTCGAACGCATCAAACTGGGAAATTCTCTTATTTAGAAACTACATAATGTGCCGTGCTTCTCGATTTTTTAATAAATTCAGAAAACATTGTACAAAATGCTGTCAAAGTAGGCGTTTTGAACCGAATTTTCGGAAGCGGGAGATCTGGGAATGAAAAAATGGTCATACTGAGAAAATAATTGTTTAAAAATCAAAATCTAATGAATTGAGCGAAAAATGAAATCACACGGCACCTTATACATCTCTTCAAAAATCACCTCAACAAGTTTCAAGTTTTTACTTTTAAAAATGAGTCTGAAAATGTCTCAGAAATTTTCGAGCTGTTGAGGGTGGAAAAATATTTTTTCGAATACACCCTTAACATATTCAACATAGATTTGAAAAACATAATAAAAAATAAATAAATAAAATGAGCAGAAATTGAATAATGGATATTTGTAAAACCTAGACAGAATCTTCAAGTTCCAAATGCCTAGAGTTCCATAAATAAAGTGTGTGGTTTCATTTTCATATTAGCCATAAAAAAGCTAAAGAATATGAATTTGAGACTACTAACACACAAAAAATAGAGAAATAAATTAGTGAAAAAACAAATAGGTTTAAAATAAAACGTGATTAAAAAGGATTAAGAAATAAAATTCACATTACCATATTGAAAGCATTGGGCAGCATTAAAAACAAGTAAAGGAGATTATTTGCTCATGTAGCCAAAAAAACTTTTTCAAATGTTCGACCAAGGAGTAATAATGCACAGTATGGTCAAGCATATTCCTCAATATATGTGACAGCGCCCTCTATAGATAATTTAAAATGAATACCACCATGTATTCCAAAGAATCAGTGAAATAATGCAAACTTAAGAATTTAGTATAATATCATGTTTTGGATTAAAAACAAATACAGTAGAATCTCGATTACCCGAAGTAATTGGGACCGACCCTCTTTCGGGAAATCGAAATTTTCGGATAATCGAGAAGGCTTCAATTTTAGGATTAAGGAGAAATATATGCGCTATTTCTTATTATGGTAACAAGCAGGGACCCGGAGCTGGAGCCCGGAGCCGGAGCGCTCCGGAGCTGTGTTTTTCCTGGAGCTGGAGCTCTAAATTTTCCCCAGCTCCAGGGCTCCTTTAGTTTTTAATATTCTTTTAAATCTTTTTTTTTTTCAGTCTTTTAAATTTCTAGGCTTAAAATATTTTAATTACATCATTATTCAGTATTTTAATTATATCATTTTTTAGGTTATTATTATTATTATTATTATTATTAGGGAAGGAAAACTTCTCAAAAAATGGCAACACTACTTTACTTCTACTTTCTACTTGAACTAAGTGACAACACTATTTGAAAACAAATATGGCCGCCTGTTGTTTACATGTGTAGTCGTACAATTTTGGCTGTTCGAAAAGTGTAGAAGAAATTTAAGATTTGTGTGTTTAAAATTCTACCAAACTTTCTATTTTAAAAGCAAAAGCTAAAAGATGTCATATTTTCTGAACAAGCATTTCAAGTTTGATGAGAAGAAAAATGCATTTTGTAAGATCTTTAATGAAGATAGAAAGTATTTGCGAGCAAAAAATTAAACGTGTAAATTAAAATCTGCAACTTAAAAGCGCGAAGTCGGAGCCGAGTTGGAGCCGGAGCCGGAGCTGGAGCCACGGTATTTTCTCTAGGAGCGGAGCTGGAGCATCAAAAATTGTTCGGCTCCGGGTCACTGGTAACAAGTGCTTAATAAAGATAAAGCAATAGCAAAATAGAAACAAGAATAAATTACCTGAATTTTAATTTTGAAAGTAAGTATCTTTTACATTTTTCACAATGGTTTGAAATAATGTTTTGTTTGTCGCAGTTTCAATTGCCTTTGCTTTGAAGATCTATCACGAAGTTTTTAAATATTATTAGTTCATCAGTATCAATCTTACTGCTGCTCCAGCCAAGCCAAACCTTTTGCAAAACATTCAAAAGCTTCAGAAATGCTAATTTGTTCGTTTTCTTCGTTCTACTCTGCAGCTTACGGCAGCTCAAGTTAAATTCAAAGGAATTCTAAGAAAGGGGATCGAAAATATTTATATGTACTCGTGGTTCGGAAAGTGCCGCTTGCACACAAGGAATATGCTAGTTTAAATTAAAAATGGGTTTTGTACACAAAGAATGTGATAGTAAAAAAAAAAAAGGCTTTAAAAATTGATTTCAGTTAACCGAGAGTTTCGGTTAAAAGAGTTTCGGATAAAAGAGGTTCTACTGTATATAATAAAAGCTATTTATATCTATAAATTGATTAAGCTTTAAAGTATATATATATATTTTTTTAAATGTTAAGGCTTTTAGATGTTGTTAAGATCTCAACAAAGATATGTAATTTTTTAAAAATAAGTATAAAAGAGAAAAATAGTTTTTAAAACACACTTTTATAAGCATTCAATCTTTATCTTAAAAACCAGACCCAATTTCATTATTGCAGTTATTGCAGCTCTTGTAAATCCATAAAAACAACATTTCAATACCAAAATTCGAAGTAGGTCCCAATTATGGAAAATTCACCATTTTGATTTCAGCTTGGCAGAAAGTGAAAAAAAAATGAATTTATCTAAACAGATTTAAAATTTTTGCACTGTTTCTTTATTAAGATATAGCAAAAGGAAAAAAAAGAAAGAAAAATCATGCGTACGGTATAGATTATGAAACACTTTCCAACACTCCCTGAAAGCTTTAACAAAACTTTGTTATTTAGGGATATAAGGTAAATATGATAACTAACAAGGAAGGTCTCCATACGGGCATACTCAGAAAAATCTGAAAAAAATATAGAATGTTCTTCTCCCATGGGTATATATGTTTATAAAAAATTTTTTGGCGGAACCTCGGTAGAACGTCCGTAAAAAAATAATGAAAATTTCGCTTATTTGGCGACTTATCACCGTTTGGCGAAGAAATTAAATTTATAAAAAAAGAAATACGCTTGTCGAATACTCTTTAAGGAAAAAACTTTTTATGTTGAATTTGTTTAAATAAGTTTAATTTAAATAACTTTAGCTTTGTCATTTTTAGTTTGTTTTAACTATAGTTTTGTCATATATATTTATATGTACTTATAACGAATTTTAACTATCATATTTTACGATTTAAAACAAAATTTAAATTGATTAATATTGTTCCAAACTCAAAAATATGCCCCATCGAGCACTGTCGGTTCAACTTTGTTGCTATGGAAACAACTTCTTCGGTATGGAAATGTATTACGGCAGCATTATTCATCTGGCGTTAAAAGTTATTTTTATAACCGATAAAGCCGTTTAAATTTTAAAAAATTGTGGATTTGAGAATAAAACAATGGCAAAATTTCGTTCAAATCGGCAACAAGCAACAAGTATAATACAAAATGTAATAATAATAATAATAATATATTCTTTCATGGTTTACGTTTAAATTCATTAAATACCGCATATTCTCAAAATCAATTAACAAACAATTTTCAGATTCATTAAAATCGTTTGCTTTTGGAGAGGAAATGTGCTGCTCGCCAAATTGCGTGCCGCTTTCGTCTTTTCACGCCAATTATTCGAAAGTATTTTATTTTTTTACAGATTTTCTACTGTAATTCCGCCGCTAATTTTAACTGATCCTTTATTACATGCATGGGTACTTTCACTAGCATTTTTTTCAACATATTCCGAGTATGCCGAGTATGAAGACCTTCCTTGTAAGTAAACATTTAAAAAACTGATTTCAGCAGTTACCATCCACAGCCAAATATGTATTCCAATTCTTTTTAGCAGCCCTGCATTTGACCTGTAGGCTGATATATATACTTATAATGGGAAATTTTAGTTTAGCAAAAAAACGCATAACAGGTTGAAATTTCTCTTTCAGCAATTTATACTAATAGATGGAAACATACTTGAATACTTTTGTACACCCCTGTAATTTACCCAGTACTTTTATTGCACGCCACTATTTAGCTAAAATTTAATTCAAACTAAAACACTCTTAGAACTACTGAAACCACACTTCCAGAAATTATCATCCATAGACGACATGTAACCAATTTTTTGCATGTAGTATATCATTTTATCTATATTTTACAAACATTTCTTAATAAACTAAATGCATTTCAGCGTAAAAATTTATAACTCATTTAAAAAGCACCTTTAAGGAATTTGCACTCACACCCAATAACCCTTACGAATTCTTTTGTGTAGTCCTGTGTATGAATTATAGCATTTATACACACCATATAGTATGTATAAATAGAGTGAAACATAAAAGCGCATATCATAATTAAAAATGCATTTCCAGCAATTACCGCTAATGTTCAATACTTCGGATACAATATAGTATCTGAAATCTTTTGTGTGTCCCTGTAAATGCTATGCACTACGTATTATAAATGAAATAACTTATAGTAAACCTCAACGACGCATATCAATTTCATTATATATGAAATAATTTAACATAATTAAAATACGCCACAACTCCCCCCCCCCCCTTTTATCATTATGTAACGGTATTCTTTTGTGTGGCCCTGTAAATGAATAATATCTATTACTTGCATCGCATATTCTACAGAATGCATATTTTAGTGTACTTTATAAATACATATCAATTTTGTTACGTTTTGTTGGAAAACGTCACAGTGTAAGTAATTTTATGTCAAACATCACTTCGCTTGTGAAATGACGATTTCTTCGTGATACGTGCAACGCGTCTCTTTTAGTTGTGAAATATGTTCCAAGATGGCGACACTTCCGTGAGTCATCGTAGCGTAAGGTCACAAACTAAAGAAGGATTGTGTAAAAGACTTGTGTTTCGAAAAGGCGTCAACAGATCGCAGCACCACAGAAATTTCCTGATAAACTGATTTTAAATAGAACCTTTTTGCTTATTAAGCAGACTGTATTGTTTCAAGTTTTTTTTTTACTCTGTTTTAACTCTTGTGGGCCCCTATTACTTCTCACTTCTAGGCCCGACATCGTGAGGCCAAGACGCACGGTTTCTTAGTGCGTTAACTCTTTATTCAATGGAAGACTTGCGTCTCCTACTGGATTTTAATGTTATTACTTCTATAGTACCCACATTTAACCCATTTATTTTATTCTTTTTTTAGTGTGTATGTGTTCGTCCATGTAACCTAGACATCGTCGTGCATTAAATAGTTTTTTCTCTACGAGTGCATTCCCATCATTCTAAGAAGATATTTTTCACATCCACTCAATAAATAAAATATATAGTTTGTTTTCACATGAAGTAAACCAGCATATGTCTGCTTTACCAGAAAGGTAAGAAAATAAATTTCTATCTTTCATTATTAATGAAAAAACTTTTGGTATAACTATTTATATTTATACTGGGTCTTTAGCTTCACGCTAATCGCGAACTCACCCCTTCTAGATATTTTAATAGATTATGAGACTGAGTTGAAGGGGAAAGTAAATAAATAAATAAAAAAAAAAAAAAAAAAAAAAAAAAAACCCAGTAATAAAAATTTGTTTATCTGATTGTGATAAAATGATGAACAAGATGCACATATGAGATATGAAATATTGAACTATATACATGAAAATAAAAATAAATGTGCATGAATAAATAACGATATATATAATATCGCAAAAAGAGTATTATTGTGAACGAATATTGATTGATTATTGTGAATAACTGATCATTTTATTTATATTTATGAATATATTCTAAGAAATTATTTTAAGAAAGTCACAAACTTCTTATAGTAAATATATTTGTTATCAAAGAATTTATAAAACTTGAATAACACGCTATGTCAGCCACAAAAGAAATTACGGCAGTGGAGAAACTAAATGATAATAATTACAATCATTGGTGTTTCAAATTAGAAAATCTGTTAATTAAAGACGATTTATTTAAATATATAACAGAATCTCCACCTGCCACACCCGATGATACATATACTAAAAACGCGGCTAAGGCGAAAGCCATAATTTGTTTGTGCATTGAAAATACACAAATCGTGCATATTAGACATTTGACATCTCCCAAAGAAATTTGGGAAAGATTAAAAAGTGTTCACCAAAGGGCGAATTTATCATCCAAATTATTCCTTTTGAGGAAACTATATTCGCAAAGGCTCAATGAGGGCGGAGACTTAAATCTACATATCAACAATATTTTAACTATCCGCGACAAACTCGCTGCCATTGGAGAGCTCATAAATGATTCGCACATCGTGGCTCTTATGCTTTGCAGCTTGCCTCAGTCATATGCTCCTCTTATAACGAGCATGGAGGCTAGAGACGAAAAGGATCTAGACCTCGAGTTTGTGAAAAACAAACTCATCGACGAGTACTCTCATCGAACCGAATACAAAAACACCAGCACACGACCAAGGGACACAGCATATAAAATAATAAATAAAGGAAACAAAAAATATTGCAGCTACTGTCAACGAGATGGGCACGCTCGTTCAGAGTGTTACAAATTAAAAAACAAACAGAAAAACAATTACCAAAGAAGTGAAAATTATAACAGTAATAAATTTAACAACCATGCCAACTTTAAAGCCAATTCGGTAAACCCCAAAAATCAGCACAATGGTAGTAAAACAGACTCCTCGAATTTTTGCTTTAACAGCAAATCAAATATAGAGGATGAGGTCAACCAATCGATCATTCCTCTCTTCCCAGTGGAAAACAATTTTGAAATTGAGTCAGTAAAAATTAACCAAACACAAACAACAGATCCAAACACATATATCATTGACTCGGGTTGCACCAGGCACGTTGCATCAGCAAAAACAAATTTTGCTACATTCACAGCCGGGAATTTTGGGAATATAACAATCGCTAATGGAAAAAGGCTTAATTCGGAAGGTATGGGCGACGTAAAAATAAAAACAGACAAAAACCACTACATTACACTAAGAAACGTCTTGTACTGTCCAGAACTAAAGGGCAATTTATTGTCAGTTAAGAAAGCCACTGAAAATAATATAAAGGTAATTTTCGAGAAAAATGCATGTTTATTTGTCAAAGATGATAATATAATCTTGACAGCTAAATTAAATGATAATCTCTACGTATTAAACCCTGAAGATGATTACGGCTATACTATAAGTACTCAAACTTTCTGTAACAATACAAATTGTATTTCATTGTGGCACCGAAGACTCGGACACAAAAATTTTGATGATATTAAATACCTTGTTAATCATGAATTAGCCAATGGGATAACAATTAACAAATGTAAACATGACACGCGATGCACCAAGTGCATTGAAGGGAAACTTTCCGCTCTGCCCTACCCTAAAGTAGCCACAAACAGAAGCAAAGACATCGGTACCCTCGCACATTCCGATATATGTGGCCCCATGAATACTGAAACGATAGGAGGGAAAAGGTACTTTATAACATTCACGGATGATTATAGCAGGTACACAATAACATACTTAATCGCGCATAAATCGGAAGCCGTTATCAAACTGAAAGAATACATAGCGCTAACAAAAAATAAATTTGGCAAGTTGATAAAGGCAATCAGGTCCGATAACGCAAAAGAGTATATCAGTGACGAATTTGAAAACTGCCTGATAGAAAACGGGATAGAGCGTCAATTGAGTGTTCCCTATTCTAGCCCACAGAACGGTGTTTCAGAAAGAAAGAATAGAACGATAGTGGAAATGGCTAGAACCATGTTGTCGGACGCCAAGTTACCTAAGCAATTCTGGGGGGAAGCTGTCATGTCCGCCACCTACCTCATCAACCGTCTACCAACAAAGGCTAACAAAAATAACATGACACCCTATGAACTTTGGCATAAAAGAAAACCCGATCTCTCGAACATCAAAACATTCGGATGTAAGGCATTTGCCTATGTCGACAAACCTAAAAGAAATAAATTAGATGAGAAAGCCATCGAGGGAATAATGTTGGGATATGATTTCAGAAGCAAGGGCTATAGGATATATACGGGTGAAAATAAAATTATAATATCTAGAACCGTAAAATTCTTCGAAGAAGGTATAAAAGATGAGGAAATTATACCCGCCAAAGAAAATCAAAACATCGAACAAACTCCCGCAGATAATATTGAAATTGATCTAGAAGAGCGCGACGATGATCAGAATAACACACCGACCGACACATCCCTTGAGCCGAGAAGATCGCAGAGACAAAATCGTGGTGTACCACCTAACCGTTATGGAATAAGCGCAAACCTGTGTCACATTCAGGAGCCAAAGTCATGGACAGACCTACAAAATATCAATGACGCAGAAACTAAAGATAAATGGCTAAAAGCCACTAGTGAGGAAATAGATTCTCTGAAGCAAAATAATACTTGGAGATTAATAAAACCTATCCCGGGAAAACGCGTCATAGGTTGTAGGTGGACGTTTAAGGCAAAAAGGGGAGCGAACGGGTCTATAGAGCGATATAAAGCCAGATTGGTCGCTAAGGGATATGCTCAAAAATATGGAAGCGATTTCGACGAGACCTACGCACCCGTCGTAGCGCATACCACCCTACGAGCATTCTTAAACGCAACGGTGTACAAAGATCTTAAAATAACTCACCTAGATGTCAAAACTGCTTTCTTACATGGCGATTTAGAAGAGGAGGTCTATATGCATCAGCCAGAGGGATACATAACAAAAGGGGAAGAAGATAAAGTCTGTAGTTTAAACAAAGCGATTTACGGCCTTAAGCAGGCGGCTAGGGCATGGAACCAAAAAATAAGTAAATCTCTAAAAGAACTAAATTTCGTTGAATGCGCGTCAGACAAATGTCTGTACAAAAGAGTCCAAGATGGAAAAATCGCATACATAATAGTGTATGTTGATGACATCTTAGTCGCAGGAGACAAAACAGACACACACGAAATATACACTGAATTATCAAAGCAATACGAAATCAAAAATTTGGGTCAAGTCACACAATATTTAGGCATAAACATAAAGGAAAAGGCAAACGGTAATCTAGAGTTAGACCAGGAACACAAAATAATACAAATCGCAGAAAAATTCAATTTGTTAAATGGTAAGCCTACGTATACACCCATGAATACTAACTACTTTAATCTAGATCCAAACGGGAAACTAATGGGAGATAACGTAAAATTTAGACAGGCTATAGGAGGGCTTCTATACATTGCAACTTTAACTAGACCCGACATAGCATCAGTCGTTAACATCCTGGGAAGAAGGAATGAATCCCCAAGGGAAGTCGATTGGCAAGCTATCGAGAAATTAATTAGATATCTGCTTACTACCAAAGATCTTAAATTCGTCATAGATAAAACAAAACCTCCAATCCTAACGGCATATAGCGATGCCGATTGGGGAAACGACAGAATAGACAGGAAATCAACCACTGGAAACTTGTTCAAATTAGGAAATAATATATTGGCATGGTCATCGAGGAAGCAGAGTTGCACAGCACTCTCCTCCACGGAAGCTGAATATATCGCTGCCTCTAATGCAGGTCAAGAGATTTCGTGGTTGTTAGACCTATTAAATGACCTCGAACTGTGTCAACAACTACCCGTAACGTTGTACGAAGATAACTTATCAGCCATAAGATTGACCGAAAACGAAAAGGCACAGACAAGGACTAAACACGTGGAAGTTAAGTATCACCACATCAGACATCTATGCCAGAATGGTATAATCAAAATAACTTATTGCCCATCGAAGTTAATGCTGGCAGACGTGCTCACCAAGCCGTTGCCTAAGCCTCATTTCGAGTGTTTGAGAAACAAGTTAAACATTCTACGCTCGTCGGTTTGACATAAAAAGCGGGGGTGTTGGAAAACGTCACAGTGTAAGTAATTTTATGTCAAACATCACTTCGCTTGTGAAATGACGATTTCTTCGTGATACGTGCAACGCGTCTCTTTTAGTTGTGAAATATGTTCCAAGATGGCGACACTTCCGTGAGTCATCGTAGCGTAAGGTCACAAACTAAAGAAGGATTGTGTAAAAGACTTGTGTTTCGAAAAGGCGTCAACAGATCGCAGCACCACAGAAATTTCCTGATAAACTGATTTTAAATAGAACCTTTTTGCTTATTAACCAGACTGTATTGTTTCAAGTTTTTTTTTTTACTCTGTTTTAACTCTTGTGGGCCCCTATTACTTCTCACTTCTAGGCCCGACATCGTGAGGCCAAGACGCACGGTTTCTTAGTGCGTTAACTCTTTATTCAATGGAAGACTTGCGTCTCCTACTGGATTTTAATGTTATTACTTCTATAGTACCCACATTTAACCCATTTATTTTATTCTTTTTTTAGTGTGTATGTGTTCGTCCATGTAACCTAGACATCGTCGTGCATTAAATAGTTTTTTCTCTACGAGTGCATTCCCATCATTCTAAGAAGATATTTTTCACATCCACTCAATAAATAAAATATATAGTTTGTTTTCACATGAAGTAAACCAGCATATGTCTGCTTTACCAGAAAGGTAAGAAAATAAATTTCTATCTTTCATTATTAATGAAAAAACTTTTGGTATAACTATTTATATTTATACTGGGTCTTTAGCTTCACGCTAATCGCGAACTCACCCCTTCTAGATATTTTAATACGTTTGGATGCGTGTAACATGATTAAAAATCATTTGAAACGATTTTTTCCCATCGGCCGTAATGTAACGGTATATTTTTGACTGTCCCTGTAAATGAACTAAACATGCTACAAACTTCATTTGAAATAGGGGTCATGCTATGGTAAACGTCAATAACATCCAAAAATATCAGAGCAATCCGAGTATATTTACGAGAGTTAGAGCACGGACAGACAAACCGAAGTCATAAACATTTTAAACCTTTCTTGGAAAGTGTTAAAAAATATATTTAAACCAAGTGTTGAAGCATGCGCCTTCGCGCAATTATAATTTTTAGTTATGTAGTTTGACTACAGACGAATTTATCATTTATGGTTTTGGAACCCCATAGAAAGAACAGATTTTGTATATTTCTCGGACTATAGAGGTCGTTATTTTTATGTGTGAATTAAATTGAGTTATTTTCTTATAGTATCGATGTATTTTATTATGTTAAAACATTCTATTTACTACTGAGTGAAACTGCAATGTAGAAATATGAGTTTACTAAAATAAATATATCATCGATAAACATTATTTTTAAAGTGTATTACATTCGAAAACCAAAACACCCCCCCCCCCCCCTCTCTTATCATAATCATTATTATGCTAAAGGGGTCTTGATTTAAACTATATATTAAGACTGTTCTCAAATCCAAAAGGGCAACTGTATGACATAAGTTTTAATTCATTTCTGTTCGGAAATGCATGAAACTAGCAGGTATTGTTCAGAAACTATGTAACAGAACTGTGTTTTCCGGTATTTTTTTACAAACGCAATAGATCTTTCAGAAAAGAGTGTCAAAGTGGACATTTTGAACCAAATTTCAGGGCGAAAGAAGAATAACTACTCAAGGAAGGGTGAAAAACGTCTTTGTCACGTGATCAAAATCACTTATAACTCAATAGGTAATTTATTTATCAAACAAAAAATGGAAAACACAGTTCGATTCCAAATCGCTAGTCAGGCCTTCCAATTTTATATCTTTCTGTTAAAAAATGAATTTGTAAATGTGTCAAAACGTTTCTGCTTGTTGAGCAGAGCAAAGCAGTTGAGATCAGCCTTAAAGATTTGTAAATTGGTTTCTCAACGTAAACCTTTGCAATATTAAAACATTCATTGATAAGGAGTATTAAAAAAATACATTACACTCTTTATCATTCTAATATGTAACAATGTATCATCTTCATGTTTACTATAAGCATTATTGAACAGGCAACATTTCTATATGACCTCTCTAAAATCATTGAAAGAGAAATTCCTCTTTACATCTGAATCTTTAACCTCACTGCTAATATATTAAGATCATATATTCTATCTATAAAATTACAATTCTCCTCCGTCTTTATGAGATAGCTTGTCAACTAATTATTAGAATATTTTGTACCTCAGAAATCTTATTTTAACCCGGGAGAACTCGCTGCATGAGATTTTCTCTCACAGTCGTACTTTTTTAAGACTCTTATTTAAAGCATTTTTCATTTTAATTAAAATTTCAAAATGTTATTTCAATTATTTTACCTCTTTTGTGAATAAAAGTACTAAGCCAACCAAAAACAATTGATATTATATGAATGTAAAGTAAAAGAAAAGCAATTGGGCATTCTCACTAGCGAGTTCTCCCGGGTTAATTAATCTATTCATCTTTTCTTCTGATCCAAATAACTGGCGCAGCAGATTCAATATCCGCATAAAAAATGATGCCCCCCCCCCCCCATCCATTGTTCCTGCACCTATGACATGAACATGTTTGAAAACGGTTACGTCCTCTTTGGCAAGGTAAAAAGACTCTTAGGGGTAGTTAAAATTGTGAAAAGAACATATCAGCCCAATAATCTTAAACGTAAGAGAACACGTGGATTTAGAGCTCGAATGGCTACAAAAAAAGGTCGTTTAATCCTAAAACGGCGTCGTGCAAAGGATTCATTTGAGAAAGACTAATCAAGGTTTCGTTAGGTCATTTCGACTACAGCGAGCAAAAGATTTTCAACAGTCTTTTCGATTAGGGAATAAACACAACCAAGGTGGACTAGTTGTTTATACTAGGCTTAATGGCCTAGGTTATGCTAGGTTAGGTTTAGCTATTACTAAAAAAGTAATTCAAAGTGCATCTGCTAGAAATCGGATTAAGCGCTTCATACGTGAAAATTTTCGACTTAATCAGAGAAGATTACCCGATGTAGATATTGTCATAGTGGTTAAAAGTCGGTTTTTATATAATAATTGAGTTTTGTTGTGTGATTTAGATAAACAATGGTCAAGGTTAGAAGCTTACTACAAAAGAGCCTGATCTTTTTATTTCAGGTTACCGTTATCTTATTAGTCTTTTAATAGGACAGTATTGTCGTTTTTCTCCAACTTGTTCAAATTATGCACTGATCGCAATTAGACGATTTGGCTCCTGTAAAGGATCCTTACATGACAGTAGGGGAGACCGGGGGAATGGCGACACTTTAGGGGAATTTAAATTTTTTCGCCTCGAAATAATGTTTATTTTTTAATAGTAAAAATTCTAAAGCTGAATCATTATCTTTAGTATCTGTATAAATTTAACCGTAATCATAACTGTAAAGTAAGCATACATAAAAAAATATTTTTTAAACCTCTGCACAATGGCGGGATTACCCAGGACACTGGGGTAATTCCGCCACTGTACCGGGGTAATGCCACCACTTTTTAATGACCTAGTACATGCATCAAATGGATACTATGAAACACACAACCTACTGAAAATATTAAGAAAGCAATGTAATTGAGCAGAATTATGGTTAAGCTTACAATTTACTTCATGTTGCAAAAGTCACTCTGCTGAATCGGCTCCACTACATTAAAATGAGGCCATTTATCACCCGATTTGCATGGCGGCGGCATTCCCCCTAGAGGACAATATGGCGGAAATCCCCAAGCAAAGCCGAAAGAAGAACCTAACTTGTTCAACACATTGCATCAAAATATCGGCGAATGCATGTAGATTACGGGCCAAATTATCTTAAATACCCAATGTTACAATAAAAGGTGCTTATCGCTACTCATTTGAAGCTCCAAAATAATAAGCAACTAGATGAAAACTACATTTTTCACTAGAACAAACGAACGGCGTACAGCAAAGTCACTCTCACTTTAGGCACTGTTTATATTGTTAGCCGCTATAGTGCAGGCACATTCACTATCTCAAACTGCCCTTAGTTTTTAAACTAGGTGGGGTGGCGGCATAACCCGGGTTGGCGGCATTCCCCCGGTCTCCCCTATGTCGACTACATTGTCATCCTTGGCATACAGGTGGCTATGATCCTGTTCCGCCTCTTTTCGTTTTTAAACTATCAACCAAAATGAGTTAATTTATATGGAACTGGCTCGTGTTTTTTTATTAGGCGCCTTATTTTTAATTACATTTATGTTATGGAATGCATGCGCTTAAAAATTCTACTGCAACAAATACTTCTTAAAAGGATAATCGGGATAACAGGTAGATGGCAGTATAAGGAGTTCTATGCCCATTTAAATATAAATGACCAACATGTGGCAACAGTGAAGCAAAAATGATGACACAACGATAACCTCTCTGTTACCTGCTTTCCTGATGGTCCAAAACGTTCACATGTATGTCACGGTTTTCAGTTGTATATCTTAAGATTCTTGTAACGTGAAATTACAATTCTTAAATTATACCATTTTACTTTATTATAGCTAATCCTTTTCTGTCCCTTTTCATCGATTGAAATACATAAAATTTTATTTAAATCCCATGACTTCCTATTCTGTATAAATAATAGAAATAATAATTATTTTTTAGCGTTTATCCCCACCTCATTCAAAATAAATAAACAAATTACACAAGCCTGCGATGGTTGTGTTTCTTAACTATCGATAATTGATTTTTATGTATTTTTTAGCGCTGAATCCGCAAATAACATTCCCTTTTTCCCCCATCACGTCATGAATTTTTACAAATCGTACATTTCAAAGATAAAAATTCAAAGCTAAAAATTCAAAAAATAGCGAAAATCTGATACTATAAAATAGATGTGACTGTTGTGTTTTTTAACTTTTGATAATTAATTTTTATGTATTTTTTAGCGCTGAATCCGAAAACGGCATTCATTTTTCCCCATCACGTCAGGAATTTTTACGAATTGTACATTTCAAGGATAAAATAAAATTAAAAAAAAATAGCGAAAATCTGATACTATAAAATAGATGTAATGGTTGTTTTTTTTAACTTTTGATAATTGATTTTTATGTATTTTTTAGCGCTGAATCCGAAAACAACTTCATTTTCCCCCATCACGTCAGGAATTTTTACAAATCGTACATTTCAAAACGAAATCTCTAAACGATATTCGAATAACATATTTTAAAGTTTTCGTAATGAAAAACAAATATGCAGACGCCGACCTTCGATTATAACACCTCTCCTTATAAATAACGTTAGTAGCATACACATAATAAAAAGCGAATTAAATATTCAATGAAAATGAATAATTTTTTCATAACTTACTCTCAATTCTTTTGCTTCAACAATCTTTGCAGCATATAAAGAAAATCGATGCAAATCAACTAGAAAAAATTACAAGCATGGAAATTATGGGATAATAAAATGAAATTCTATCATTGGATCCGAGTTCTTTCCCTTAATGAAAAAGTTATCGTTCTGACATATTCATTGGGAACAGCCTTGAGAACCAGAGTGAACAGCGAGTTTCAAACATTCACCTTAAGGAATTCACACACACTTACCAAGACTTGAATGGCACAGTTATTTCTATACTTACAAGATTTTTTTTTCTATTTAAATAACTAACATATTCTTGTCCACTGAACTTTCTGTGAAAGTGACAATGAAATATCAATCACGGATAGATAAACATATCTCAATCATTAGGATAAATTACACATACTTCAATTCATTGACCTAATAAATGTCAACAGTTTTTTTTTCTTTCCTTATTCGGTGCTTTATTTTAAACTACACATGGTTGTTTTTGCACTTATAAGAATTAAATTTTACCCTATTTAAATAACTAACATATTCGTGTCCACTAAACTTATTGTCAAAGTGGCAATGAAATTTCAGTCACGGGTATATAAACATATTTCAATCATTAGGATAAATTACAGATACTTCATTTCATTGACCTGATAAATGTCAACAGTTTTTTTCTTTCCTTATTCGGTACTTTATTTTAAACTAAACATGGTTATTTTGCATTTTTAAGAATTAAATTTTACCCTATTCAAATATCTAACATATTCTTGTCCACTGAACTTACTGTCAAAGTGACAATGAAATTTCAATCACGGATATATAAACATATCTCCAGTCATTAGGATAAATTACGGATACTTCAATTCATTGACCTGATACATGTCGACAGATTTTTTTTTCTTATTCAGTGCTTTATTTTAAACTAAACATGGTTATTTTTTCATTTATAAAAATTACCCCCCCCCCCCTTTTAAATAACTAACATATTCGTGTCCAATGAACTTACCGTCAAAGTTATAATGAAATATTAATCACGGATAGATATAAGCATATCTCAATCATTAGGATAAATTACAGATATTTCAATTTATTGACCTGTTCCGTGTCGACAGTTTTTCTAATTTCTTTATTCGGCGCTTTATTTTGATCAAAACATGGTTATTTCTGCACTAATAAAAATTAAAATTTTCTGTATTTAAATAACTAACATATTCGTGTCCAATAAGCTTACTGCGAAAGTGACAATGAAATATCAATCACGGATATATAAACATATCTCAATCATTAGGATAAGTTGCGGATACTTCAATTTATTGATCTGATACATGTCGACAGTTTTTTTTCTTTCCTTATTCGGTGCTTTATTTTAAACTAACAAAATTTATTTCTGTTCTTAAAAGTTACTAATTTTTCCACCGTAAATTCCGCAATTAACTTTCTGCGAAAGTGACAATGAAATATCAATCACAGATATATATACATATCTCAATCATTAGGATAAATTACGTATGCTTCAATTTATTGACCTGATACATGTCGACAGTCTTTTTCCTTATTCGGTGCTTTATTTTAAACTAAACACGGTTATTTCTGCACTTATGAGAATTAAATTTCCCCCTTTTTAAATAACTAACATATTCGCGTCCAATAAGCTTACTGTCAAAGTGACAATGAAACGGATTGATAAACACATCCCAGTTCAATCATTAGTGTAAATTACAAATACTTCAACTTATTGACCTGATACATGTCGACAGTTTTTTTATTTTCCTTATTCGGTGTTTTATTTTAAACAAAACACTAAAAAAATCTACTTACCTCCGGAAGATTTGAACTCACCACACTCACGGGCTTTTGAAATATTAAACGCGGGAAAAAGTTTTCCGCGTAGAAAACACGTGTGCTGTCCTAATAGCCTACTGATATCAAACGGAGCAGAAAAAAGTCAACAAAAACTGACTAGCCCGCCAAACAGAAACCGAAAGTATCGTCTGCTAAGAAATTTAACACACAGCTTGCAAAGGAATCCGTTATGTGAAGTGTTTGCTCCGAGTTGTTCCAAGTGATACAGAGAAGCTGGATTTTTCGGTTCAGCAGTTTCGTAAGCCGTGGGGTGTATTTCGTAAACGGTTTACCATTTCGCCAATTATGATGTCTAAGAGGGCACCAGAAAACAAATTAGCTTAGATCATTTTTATTGATTGCACTGTTAAAAATCTGAAGCTTTTGCTGCATTGTCACTCCACCGCTTTTATAGAATGTCTCTATTAGGACCAATGAGAATGCTTCATAATATAGTCAAATAACTGTTTTTTATAAAAGCGGTGGAGTGACTATGCAGCAAAATCTACAGATTTTTAACAATGTGCCTTCTGTTTCGTTTCTTTTGGTGCTTTCGTTTAACCCTCTTTAACATAATGACTATGATCCTTTACATTTTTTATTTCTCGGGTGTCCAGTATCATAAACTGTTATTTTAATATAGGTTGTTAATTTAATAGAATGATTTCAAGTTAAAGACCTAATTTAATTAATTAATATTTTTTATATAAGTCTTCTGGGATTTGGCAACATCTCAAATATATATGCTTTATGTTCTATTTGTTTTGCAGTTAAGGACACCCATTTATCAAAAATAAATACAATTCGAAATTACCCTAAGATCATTGCTACACTTAAAATCTACGAAAATAATACAGAGCAAAGTTTTATGAGAAATTATTCAACAAAAGAAAATATATCAAACTTATGCCTACATCTTTTTAATATTTTATTTATTTATTTATTAACCATTTGGAAAAAAATGGTTACTGTCCTCGTCAGGGTAAGAAATCAAAAGCATATCTGAAGCTTTTTATTGGTTTAATCCGCATTTTATTCATTTTCTGATTGGTCTATACAGTAATCTGTATTTTCCTTTACTTTCAACAGAGTTGGATACTTCTGTTGCCACTATGACAAAAAAGTAATAAAAACTACAAAAAAAAAAATTAATAACTCGGAAACAAATTGAGATACAGCTTTCAAACAAATTGCATTTAAAAGTAAATTTTTTTCTCTATACGACGGTGTATAAAAAGTAATATTGTGGGATGTTTAGAAGCTTAAGAACGAAATTTCATTTAAAATTGGTTGTCAGATTTCTGGGAAATCTGACTATGAAAAAGCCTTTTCCCGAACAGCCAATGAAATACTTGGATAATACGGAAGTTTCAGGTGGATAATACGTACGAGTCGCAGGCGATTTTTGTCGCTTGCAATTTTTACGTGTAATAACACTATTAATGTTTAATTCATGGCGTACGTAATGTATGACCAGCTCCGTAGAAGTTTAAAAATTTACAGTACCGAAAATTGTAAAACTGAAATTTCTCTTAAAATTTGTTCATGATGGGTCCAGGAATGTTAACGTTTAATTCATGGCGTACGTAATGTATGATCAACTCCGTGCGATTTTTTATGTCTTAAATTTTAGTCTTCGAAAAAATCATTTTCCAAATGGTTGCTTCTTTTTTTTTTTTTTTTTGTAATGCACTGATGCAGTGAAGGAAAGGGATTTAAATGTTAGTACCACAGCGCAGAAAGAAGTGTTTACTATAAGCATAAGGAAAACATTGAAATTGATTATACACGGTCAAGGCCGTAGTCAGAAAAATATTTTGTAGGGGGATTTGATCATTAGGGCATTTTGGATTTTTTATTTTTAACCGAGTTATTTTCTTCTGATGGACTGGTGGATTCCATTATTATGGAACAGCCATTATAAATGTAGTGTTAGGTAAAGATGAAAAAAAAAAAAAAAAAAAAAAAAAAAATAAGGCAATTTTTTTTCCCATTCTGTCCAGAAAATCAGAGTTCTAACTTTTCACGACTGCTCTTTCATCTTCACCTAACACTTCATTTATAATAGCTGTTTCATAATCATGGAAGCCAACAGTCTATCAGAAGAAAACGATCCATTTCAAACTAATTTCAACGAGTTCAATTGAAAAAAAAACTATTTAATACTTTGCGCAGAAAGACGAGGCTACACCTGCAATTTTCATGACACTAATAGAACCACACAGCAGCCAATTTGTACGGTTTTGTTACCTCTAAAATTTAATACAAACTTTTGCCACATTTAATCGTTGACAATTGTTAGATTTCGGCGATTGAATTAGGCAAAATTTACTGGTAAGTTTTAGTGGTAAGAAAAAATCTTAGAAATTGGTAGCTATGCAGTAGGGTAATATACTGAGGGAGAGAAAAAAAAAAGAAAAGACAGCAAAGTTAACATTCAACAAACAAAAAACTATCAAGGGTTTTTTAAAGAGACAATTTCATTCCCCGTTTTTCTTAAAAGTAACGGAAATGTACATCAAAGAAATGTTACTAGCACCATAAAAATTAATGAATTAAGTGAAGATTTATATTTCATCTCCTTACTTGGTGACGATTTGTGTCAATCCGGTTTATCCGAATTTTGTGCTTATCTGAGGTGAGCTCAGGGTCGGACTGGGCCAGGCAAAAGGGCGCAGACCTTGGATTTTCAGAGGGCGCAAAAATTTTAACGAATACAAGTCAATTTTAATGGCTTGTGTTGTATCTGGTTTAACAAGGTTTAACACATTCGCACAGTACCAAGTATGAAAATGGCTTATTATATCTTTTTTTCTAAAACGAATAATGTAATATCTAAAAATTCCAGTAAGTTGAACATAGATTTGCCTGTAATAGGTGACTGATATCATATAACATATACAATAGAACTCCAATTATCCGAACTCCGACTATCCGAATCGCTTTTAGAAATTCAGAAAAAAAATTAAGACTGAAACGTACTGCGAATTCAGATTCTAAATGATGATGAACTTATTGAAAGTGTCAGAGAAGAAAGCGTCGAGGAAGAAGATGATCTTAATGTCGAAGTTCAAGCTGACACGAGACGATCAGAGTGAAGCATTTGCCGGCCTTGAAACTGAGTTGAATAGGATGGAGCGCCAGCCCAAGTGTGACCACATGCAACTTCTCACGGTCGAGCGGATGTGCGACTTGGCTGCCCGAAAACGGATGAAGACTGTCAAACAGCTTACTTTGACCGAGATGTTCAGCAAGCAATGACTTTCATTTACAGTACGGTACGTACATACTGTACTAATGTACAGCACTTATAAGTACGCTTACCATGTAAAAGAGTTGCCTTTTCCTTTAATTAACTAGGGGGCGCTGCCCCCTACGAGCTACGCTCGCCAACCCCCGTTCAGACACTTCAGATTCTAAAAGCATGCTAATTCCATCCGCCTTAAAAAGATTGAATTATAATTTAAAAAAACAGTGACGGTCTCCCTGTAAACGGGTTTTCATTCATTTTCCTTTGATTGGAGATTTTTAAGACGAAATCAGCCGCTGCTAAGAGATACAATGGCTGTTTTCGTCTTTGATTAAAAGCAAGAAAGAAAAATCATGCGTACGGCATAGATTATGAAACACTTTCCAACACTCCCTGAAAGCTTTAACAAAACTTCGTTATTTAGGGAAATAAGGTAAATAAGATAACTAACTAAACACTTAAAAAACTGATTTCAGCAGTTACCATCCATAGCCAAATATTTATCCCAATTCTTCCGAACATCCCTGTAGTTGATCTGTAGGCTGATATATATACTATATAATAGAAAATTTAGTTTAGCAAGAAAACGCATAACAGGTTGAAATTTCTCTTTCAGCAATTTATACTAATAGATGGAAACATACTTGAATACTTTTGTTCAGCCCTGTTGTTTACCTAGTACCTTTATTACACGCCACTATTTAGCTAAACTTTAATTCAAACTAAATCACTCTTAAAACTACTGAAACCGCATTTCCAGAATTTATCATCTATAGGCAGCCATATACCAATTCTTTGCGTGGCCCTGTATATCATTTTATCTATATTCTACAAATATTTCATAGAAAACTACATGCAGTTCAACATAACACATTTTAAACCCACCTTTCAGCAATTTACGGTTATACTCAGTAACCTTTACGAATTCTTTTGCGTAACCCTGTATATCAACTATAATATTTACACACACCATATAGTATGCATAAATATAGTGAAACTTAAAAGCGCATACCATAATTAAAAATGCATTCCCAGCTATCGCCGCTGATATACAGTACTTCGGATAGAAAATACTTATCTGAAATGTTTTGTATGTTCCTGTAAATGCTATGCACTTCGTATTATGCATGAAATAACTTAAGTAAGCCTCACCGACGTATATCAATTTTATTATATATGAATTTGTATAATTAAAATACGCCGCAAACAATTTCCCCCTATACCATTTGTAATGGAATTCTTTTGTGTAGCCTTGTAAATGAATAGTAACTATTCGTTGCACCGCATATGCTACAGAATATTCTGCATATTTCAGTGTACTTCGTAAATGCATATTTTTTATTATGTTTGAAAAGGTGTAACATCTTTAAAATTCATTTGAAATGATTTTTTCCCATTGGCCGTAATGTAACGGAACACTTTTGACTGTCCCTGTAAATGAACTAAACACGCTACAAACTTCATTTGAAATAGGGTTCGTCGTTCGTGCTAGGCTAAACGTCAATAACCAAAAATTTCAGTGCGGTCCGAGTATATTTACGAGAGTTAGAGCGCGAACAGATGAACACTTTTCAACTTTATTGGAAAATGTTAAAAATTAGTTAAAAATTTGAAAGTAAGCTAATGTAAAATGAATTAAGTACACAGAGTCTTTGTCTCTCGGTAATTTTTAACAACGCTATGAGAAAGTTCTTTTAAATGTATCGTTTTAAATCTGATGTAATTTTCACCAAAGTTTCCTTTCTCTTTTTAATAACATCATGCTATGGAACACCACTGACTATATGGTAAATTTCATTACCCTATAATTTTACCATACACATTGCTATGGAATACCATATAATATATGGTAAATATCATTACCCTATAATTTTACCATACACTTTGCTATGGAATACCATATAATGTATGGTAAATGTCATTACCCTATAATTTTACCATACACTTTGCTATGGAATACCATAGAAAGAAGAATGTTTACCATATGAATACAGTATGTTTAACATATTATGCCATAAAAATGTTATGATTTTCCATATAAAACCATATGTTTCCATAAAAAATCCTATGTCATTTTTTGCTAAGGATATTCACATGAAAATTCTTTTGTTGTTAGAAAGGAAATATTATTTGCGCTGTCTTAGAATTCACGATAATAGTTGAAAAGATTATCTCAAAATATGAAATATGCAAATATATTTTTTAATTTAAAGAGTTTTGCCATCTTTTATTTATTTGGCCTTTTTAAATATGACGTAATTTCCTTCATCTGTGACTTTTAGCGTATAATAATGAATTTAGTATTTAAAAAATTTCTTTCCCTTTTAAAATTCACGTGTAACTGTAGTTTTTATGATGTAATTTTCAATATTTTCCTGATTTTTAACACGTAATCATTTAATTCTAATTTGAAAGTTTCTTTCTGTTTATAATAGCCACGTGTAAATACATTTTTTATTTGCAGGAAATATTAATCTTTGTGCTGTTTTTAAAATTGGCAACAGTTTAAAATAATTGCTCTTTTCTAAAATGTGTAAAAAATATCTCTCGAAATGCTGAAAATTTGAATTTAAAATGGAAATAAATCCTCAAAAAATGAGTCAAATTAAAAAGATAATTGCAGTCTGCACATCTGGAACTTCCAATGTATAAAATGATCTAAAAATGTTTAAACTCCTATGTATAGTTTTTTTCCTATAAAACTTTTTTAATGGAACGATTTTGACCATCTTTAACATTAAATATCTCTTAAAATAATTATCCGATTTAAAAACTGTCTGCATCCACGTGTTTAACAAACATGTCTCTATAATACTACCGATTTTCATATTTTTGTATGAAACTGTTTTCTTAATATTAACGGAGAAGGACCCCCGGTCATAAAAAATATGGATGCCGATCTAGTGGGTGTATACCCGGATGATCTACGCAGATTTTCATTGGTCCATTTCCAAATCAAAACTTTTTTTTATATATAGAAGGATTTAAAAGCTCTTTTTCTTTAAAAATATTTTTTTCTCCCATTTTCAACATGCATTCAGTAATTAATTAAAATAGACCCTTTTTTCGGAAAAAAATCCAATTATCCGAATGGGGTCCAGTCCCAATTGATTCGGATAATTGGAGTTTTACTGTAGTTTTCTTATTCAAAAAATCTATCATATTTTTAAATATTGTCTTTATTTAATGACAGATTTTGTCGTGATTAGATTAAACAATCTTTTTAAATACATACAAGTTTTTCTAATAGTTATTTTATCATGAAAAGTATGTAATTAAAGACAAGATTAATATTAACCGAACTTTGTGGTGTAAATTCTGTGAATGGAAAAGCGCTGGCTGCAAGATTTCACAGCTTGCAGGATTGTAATCTAGAAGTGTCATCAAATTTTTATTCCTCGAAAAGAAAGATCATATTTTTTTAGCAGCAATAAAACCCCCACAAAAAGTTTTTTTGCTTTCTGATACATCTTTCTTTGTTTTCTCAAGCTGTTTTCAAAATTTCAGTTATAAGTGTATTCAAGGCCGGCTTTCTATAATATATCATTCAAAGAACTGATGAAAAAAAATCTAGCCCAGGGCGCCATGGCTATTAAAGCTTTCCCTGGATGGATGCATGTTTTCACTCTGAATCGCAGGCCGACTTTGATTTTCGATCCTATCTTTATTTTCTTTGTGATAACAAAAAATAGTGCTGTTTGTCTATGAACTGATTGTTACTCCCTAAACGAATTCTCGAAATTTAGTACATAAGTCAAAATGTTCGATGAGGTAAAAATATTGGTGCAGCTTAGGGCGCGAATTTTTCCCTTGACGAGGGCGCACCGGCCCTCGGGCCGATGGGCCGGCGGGCCAGTCCGAGCCTGGGTGAGCTTGGTCCATATTAACTGGTATAATTGGGACTCTACTGTAGTTTATTTTCGAATCTTGACTGTGTTGAGTGATAGTTAATGGCATATTTATAGTCATCTTGACAGAAATTTCGGAGGGGGATCAAACCCTGGTGATCCCTCCATTGGCTACGGCCTTGTACACGGTGAGCAAACAGACTGTATAAACTTTAAAAATTAATAATAATAGTAAAAAGAACAAATTGTCGTATCGCGTCAATATTTGCATCATGATTTGTCAAAGACTAAGATTTTTTAAAACAGAAGAAAAAAAGTTCAAAATTTCACTGACAGGTGGCCGTACTAAGTTACGTCCTCGTTATTAAAATACATAAAAAATACTGAAATTATACAATAGCTATTTATTTGCACTTGAAAGTATTATATTCCATACTATAGTATCAAGTGCGATGCGATCTCAACATTTTCTTTGTCATTCAGTAACATGAACCTCAAAGGCGCCGCCTGTCGATGAAATTTTAAACCTATTTTTTTCTCCCTCTCTTTTGCCTCAAAAAATGCCAGAATTTGTTTGGTGCAAACCGTACTTCAGTATCATTGTTTGTTCCTTTTTTATGAATTTTTAAAGTGTACCCGAGCTTTTTGGTCCACTCAGTATTTCGTAACGCTTATAAGAAAAGAATAATTTAATGCTTTTTTTTGCCGGTGTAAGGTCCCCGCTGACCTGGTATTCCAGAAAGAATGAAAAAAAATAACAAGGTAGCTATTAAAAGAGAAAAGAGGGAAATGGATTGATATGAAATTCTTTTTAGTGAAAGATAGTTAATTAAATAAAAGATGAGGTTACTGCTTCGAAAATAATTTGCTGACTGCATATAAAATCTAAGACAATTGACTCTTATTTCGTATTTTTTGATAAGATTAACGTCCATTATACAGTGTGTCTACTCTCAACGGTGTCCAATGGCTAATTCCTAAACAGTTAGGCATAGACATATAGTTCCAATTGCAAAAATGGTTTAAATGAAGTAAAGAAATATTTCAAAGGCGACTTGGATCAATAAAAACATCTTAAAAAATTACGGAATTTAAACTTTTATACGGTCCCCCGATCCTATAAGTTATATCTAGTAAAAATATCCTATTTTATTACAAATCAGCACTAATCTGTATTACGGACTAGCTGAATCTGAAGTTTGTTGAAAATCCGCGCATTAGTTCCTGAGATAGAGCTATTGCGATAATCCTGAAAAATACAGCACAGCAGCGCCACCTGGACCTGTCGGACGATTTACACAAAAAACTAATCAGAACTAAGTTATATCAAGGACTAACTGAATCTAAAGTTTGATGAAAATACATGCATTAGTTCTTGAGACAGAGCTATTGCGATAATCGTGAAAAATACAGCATAGCAGCGCCACCTTTTGAGCGATTTACACCAAAAACTATTCAACACCAAGTTATATCAGGGACTAACTGAATCTAAAGTTTTGTTAAATTTTGTGCATTAGTACTTGAGACAAATCGGTAACAAATTTTTGTCACACACAGACAAATAGAAAGACTCACAGACAGATTTTTTCTAAAAATTATCAAATCGCATTCAGGGCTTTCTAAAAGGTATAAATCCGTCGAAAACCGGAAGTCGAAATTTTTCACGAATCTATTACTTTCTTCTTGTAAAGATAGAAGAAAGTAAAAATAGCATCAACCATACCCAGGGATGCAAGAGCTGCGCCAGAAATGACCAATTGGTACCAGTAAATTTTAATAGTATTTCTCGACTTATTTAAGGCTGTTCTCAACTGCTCTGTTCAACAAGCGCAAAACGTTTTGACCCATTTACAAATTCATTTTTTAACGGAAAGATATAAAATTGGAAGGCCTGACTATGGAAGAGATTTGAAGTCGAACTGCGTTTTCCATTTTTTGGTAAGTAAATTACCTATTGAGTTATAAGCGATTTCGATCACGTGACAAACACGTTTTTCACACTTTCTTGAGTGATTATTCTTCTTTCGCACGGAAACTCGGTTCATAATGCCCACTTTGACACTATTTTCTGAAAGATCTATTGCGTCTGCAAAAAAACCGGAAAAGTAAACCGGAAAACACAGTTTCTGAACAACAACACGCGTTAGTTTAAATATTGTATCTCCTTGGTTACATATTTCCTTCTTTCGAACATGCTAATGTCATAAAAATATTCCTGGTCATACTTTGACGAGGAATTTTGTTGAGAAATTTAAAATCAATATTAGAAATACGGAAAACTCACATTTAAATCTTTTTTTTTCTTTTTATTCTCGAAAAATGTGCATTTGTAGTTTGATGTCCAGTCATTTTGAAGTAGAGCTGTGCAACGAACAAATCAACGCATTTCGGAACAAAAATAAATTTAAATTTATGTCATAAAATTGCCCTTTTGTATTTGTGAAACAGCCTTAATTACAAGATTTCTTAGATTTAACAAAGCAAAGAATACTATTAAAATTTAGTGGTTAAAATCAGCCATTTGTGGCGCAGCGCTTTCATACCTCCTACCGTCACCCGAACCGCGTTCGCGTCGCTCTCGGTTAAAATCAAGTTACTATACCCGATGCACAGCTCTACTTCAAAATGACTGAACATCAAACTACAAATGCACATTTTTCGAGAATAATAATAATAAAAAATTAAAATGTGAGTTTTCCGTATTTCTAATATAGTATTTAAATTTCTCAACAAAATTCCTCGTCAAAGTATGACCAGGAACATTTTTATGACATTAGAAAGTTCGAAAGAAGGAAATATGTAACCAAGGAGATACAATGTTTAAAGCTTTTGAACCTGATTTGACATTAAAAAAACAGCTTGTGACCTCCAACTAAACATAACCGTTGTCAAATCAAAAGAGTTAATTATTAAAGGGGAAAATAGGCTAACTTGCCTTGTCTTGTCTTATTCAAATCAAATAAACGTTGTCACACATAATGGCCGAAAGATTATAAACAGGTTCTTGTTTTTATTATTATTATTATTATTATTATTTTTTTTTTAGTCAGTGTAGTCGTTGTGTTGTAATTTCCCAGACGAGTTTTTGGACACATGTTTGGGAACGTGAGTTTAATTTTTTTTAAACGTCCACAATAATCAATGGTGATAAATAATTATAATTTACATTTTTATTATGTAATAAAATGACCAAGCGTTTGTAAGACGCGTTGCAAATGATAGAAAATGAAAATAAGTGTAGTGATTAGAGATAAAATAGGCTCAGCCCGAGCCCGTGCCCGTGTCGGGCCCGGGCTCGATTGTTATACCAGCCTTCGGGCTCGGGAGAGCTAGGGCTCATTTTTTTTTTTTTTGACAATTTTATTTATTCTCGTATAGAAACAAAAAATAACTTTTTTCCTCTTTAACAATTACGCATTCCATTTCAAGTCATTTTAATGCTATTTTGATCAGAATGAAAGAAAAACAGACTTTTTTTTTTTCCTTTTGTAGTAGTAGTAGTAGCTATTTTTAAAAGAAAACTTGTGATATTTGCAGATTTATGTCTGGCATTGACGTTTGACCGACGACTTCTTGGTATAGAGCCAATCAGAATATGGCGTGATTAGGATATTTTTTAATTGGAATGTTTATTTATTATTACTTTTTTTAAAGATCTAACGCGAAATGAATATATATATATATTTTTTAATCAACCAACATTAGCTTAACGTTTGCAAATTTTTAGTCTTCTATTGTCTGCGAGTGCTAATGATTCTATCCATTTTTAGGTGCGTTCGTAATTATATAAATACGTAGCACCTGTTTTCGTCGTTCGATCCGTCTGTCTGTCTGTCCGCATATAACAGGGCAAAAACTACCCAACCGGATGGTCTGAAATTTTAAATATATAATTGTTCCAAAATTTTGTCGAGTCATTTCAAATTTTATGGAAATCGGATGTAAAGTTTAATTACAGGGACAGTCAAAAGTTTTCCGTTACATTACAGTCAATTGGGAAAAAATTATTGCAAGTGCATTTTAATGATGTTACAGCATTTCGAACAGAATGAAATTGATATGCACTTACTAAGTGCACTAAAATATACATTCAGTGCAATATGTGGTACAAAAATATTTATAAAACTAGTTATAGTACGAACGCACCTCATTTGTCACGTTTGACGTGCAATTTCCAACTTCTTCTTGAATTCTGCTCATGCTGTGGCTCTGCTCTTCATACTCACGAAGGCACTTTCATTTGTAAGTAGAAAAAATTGGCATGTATTGTTATCTGCGATAGAACGCAATTGAACAGTGTTTCCTCTTTTCTCATAAAGATGTACATCTTTTATAGGAAATAGAAAAGCATTGTTCGATTTTCCGTCATATCTAGTACGAGTAGTATAATTTCTGCAAATTTCATTCGTTTATTCATAAAACGCACTTTGTTAATGTTTTCATCAGATTTGCTTGTTGCAGGAGAAAAATATGAGAATCTTTTTAGGGATGTATATTTTTATTTGATACTAAACTTCTCTTTTAATAAGATTGAATGTAAATTTCATAAAATTAATTATGTGCTACACTGTTAAAAATATCGTGAAAAATTACCTCTGTTTTTAAATACTATCTATTTTCTGACCAATGAGAACGCTCCATAGACGTTTATGAAGCGTTCTCATTCGTCAGAAAATAGATAGCCTTTAAAAACAGAGGTAATTTTTCACGATATTTTTAACAGTGTAGAGACTATCAGTTATTTTCATGAAAGAAGTTGTTAAAAAATGAGACATTACATTTAGAACAACTTTGAACTATTATGCAATTTTTTTTTGTACTTTTTTTTTCGGTCGGGCTCGGGCTCTAGTGATACAAAATGTTTCGGGCTCGGGCGGTTCCGGGCTCCGAAAAGTTAGCCCGAACTCATACATAGAATTTGTGAATAGTGAATGAAAACAAATTTATGAAATATAAACAAATAATATGAAATAAAATAAATAGACTTTGTCGAAAAGAAAAATGAAAACAAGCAGGAAGCAGGTATTCTGCTTTTTCAGAATTTAGTGTCGCGCCCCCCGATGAGCAAAAAAAAAAAAAAAAAAAAAAAAAAAAAAAAAAAAAAAAAAAAAAAAAATTATTATTTTGAGGTGGAACCCGTTGAATTTCAACGAAAGAAAATGTTTAGGACGGAACTGTTTCATTAATTTATAATAAACCTACAAAATTAGTTACAATAAAAAATGCTTCTTATATTGGTTAGTCTAACTCTCAAACAAATATTATTTTAACCTAAAGGTCACTTCCATAAAGGCACTCTAAATTTTTGTAAAACCGTGCATTTTATCAGTGTGTGATTTCAATTGCATTATTTTCAAAAGTGAAGCATTTACATCTGTGAAGAATTTCAAAGGCGCTTGAGTGAAAATGATGCACTCCTACAAAACATATTTCAGTTTTAAGACTTAAAATACCCGCTTTTATTTTATATAAAATGACGTCATTTGCATCTGCTGAAGCATTCCACATTTACGATCCAATCTTAAACAACATAGAAAAGTATGCATAGGTCCTATAGGACGTCACTATCGCAGAATAATACACAAACCCAGCACAGCAAAAAGCGGTGACGTAAACTCGAAAAAAAAAAATCGACTATCTAATGATTCATATGCCTTCATTTGTTTGTAACATTAATATGGATACTTAAAATTAAATATAGTTTATAATGTTTTATCAGAAATCATTCATTTATATTTTTTCAAATCAGCACGTATTTTAATTACAATTTTTTTTCAGTTGTTATCAGAAAATGGCAACAAAAAGATATAGTAATCTACTATTTTCCCTTTACTTTCTGTAGAAATGGAGTACTTAAGTTGCCACCATTACAGAAATGGTATTAAAAACTACAAAAAATAAATAATAATAATATCTTAAAAATAAATTGAGTTGCAATTTTCAAACAAATTGCAGTTAAAAGAATTTTTTCCCCCTATATGAAGGTGTAAAAATTGAAAAGTGCGATGCTTAGAAGTTTTCAAAAAATGGAGCAGAGAATATATATATTTCACCGTATAATGCTACATCTGCTTCGTTTTACGGCTGGCTTATGTAACGGAACGTTATTTTTTAGGGACGACACTTTAATTGTTGCCAGATTGATATGGCATATCGCGGGCTAAACAAAGAAGAAGAAATTGACTTTGTTTGGTGACAATATAAAATTTTTTTAAATAGCGAAAAAAAAAAAAAAAAAAAAAATCGGGAATTACGATTGCGTTTCTCTTGGTCAAATATCTTGAAAAGAGCAAAAGGGCCACAGAACTACCACTATATTCGAATAGCATTCTTTATCCTATTTAATCGCAGAATATTTTCCCATAAAAAAAGCTAATATTGCTATTCTGAAGTAGTGAGAGTTAATTAAATGATGTAGAATATTTCAGATAATAAAAGACCGGTTTTGTCAAAGAAAAAGAAAAGCACGAATTCTCAAGAGAAATTTAGCTCAGCATTTTCTATCGCCCTTCTATCGTTTCTTGTTAATCATCCGTGACAGATGATCTTTGTTTTGTTCAGTCTGTGGCAATCATGTGAGGCCGGCAGTGAAGTTAGGATTAAATGATGACCAAAAACACACATTTTGAAAATGTTCATGCAACAGTGATCAAATGCGTTTAACACCATCCGTCTGATGACTTAAGACGTAAGAATGTTAACTTATTAAAGCTGTTATGAAATCAAAGCTCTGTAATTTAAACCGGGGTTGTCCAACACGGTGCCATGGCACTTTTTGAACTGATTTCTTGATGCATTTTCGAATGTTTTGTGTTACTAGCCAGCCTTTTAAAATATAAAATCCATTTAAAACATGATCAACATTTTTAATGGGCCTGATTCCCACTGAGACCCCACTTATCATAACTTTATTGATCATAACTTTACCAATAATTAAAACATTAAAAAAGTTTCAAATAGATAGACCTTTTTTTGTGAGAAATATAATAGAACGGAGGCGGCAGCACAAACAATCACCTCATCGAGTTCACGGATGAAATTCCAGAATTAGTTAAAACTCGGTTCGCATATTAAAACGCAATCGGTCTGCCAAGTCATATCTTGGTGGAAAGCACGTGACAACCAGTGGTGTAGTCGTAAAAAACACAGAGGGTATACGCTCAAAGCAGAGGGTATACGCTCAAGGCAGAGCGTATACCCTAGAGTGTATATACTATAGCTTTCTTGAGAAACAGAGGGTATACGGTGTTCCTTAAAAAATCCAGAAGGCGTATGCCTCCGTATACCCTCCACTACATCCCTGATGACAACCCGATTTTAGCTGTTGACTCGTAGGTGTACTATTGTGTTTTCCTGCTCCCACTCCTCCATGTTTTCATGCCTTTGGGTGCAGGAAAACACAATGATAAACCTACGAGTCAACAGCTAAAATCGGATTTTCAAGTGTTTTCCACCAAGATATGACTTGGCAGAACGATTGCGTTTTAATATGCGAATCGAGTTTTAACTAATTCTGGAATTTCAGCCGTGAGCTCGATGAGGTGATTGCTGTGCTGCCACCTTCCGGTCTATAACGCTATCATGAGAAATGCTAGGAAGTGACTATAATTTTTAACCCCCTGAACCCTCAGGTTTTTTCCGTTTCCCAAAAACAACTTTGATCCGTGTAGACAAAAATATTTTCAACAGAATTGTGTTTCAATATGTCTATGAAATGAAGGCATGAAGTGTATTTTAGAAACAAACAAGGAAAGAAAATTTTAATTAAGATTATTTTTATAAGCATTTTTATGAAAATGCAGGAAAGCCATCAAGACGCTCGGAGGGCCACCCTAAACACAAATTGTTTGTTTTGGTATGCACTGCCACCTCTTAATTCCTTTACGATGCATACGTGACACATAAGGTGGTCAGAATTCTTTTTTATTTTATTTGTGCAATTAATTTTTAACGATCAATTTTGTCTTAAATAATACAAAATACACTGCAAAAGATTTTCCCCCATAGGCCGTAGTGTAACGGAATTTTTTTTAAGTCCCTGTAAAGTAGGGGTGCACAACCTTTTTAAGAGAAGGGCCACTTACAAAAATGTCTGGGATGTCGAGGGCCACATCAGTAACACAGAGATAATTCCATTTTTGGGAGGTGGGGAGGTCTGTAGTCTACAAACATCATTGTTTCAGAGAAGTGGCAGTTTTACGGCTTTAAGTTCCCCTACCCAGTCAACATATCATACTCAATTCAGTTGGCAAGGATATATCAACAGTTTATGTTTGTATATATAACAGATATAGCAAGGATTATTTTCAAGGAGTGAAAATATTCCCTGAATTTATTCGGGGGGATTAAATTTTGCTTTATTAAAAGTACTAAAAAACAAACATAGGCATGAAAGTGGCTAGTGCCGAAAAAAATGTGAACTTTATAAACGAAGTTAAATTGACGAAACTCGCAATTTTTTGCAGCTTATCAACAAAATTTTAGATTTTCTCGCGCCTGATCGACAAAATTCGCGATTTTTCCGCACCCAGTCAACGAAATTTGCGATTCTTAACTGACTGACGATATTTTCAAATTTTTCCTGTGGCGAATTGTTAAAATTCACGACTTTTTCTCGCGATAAACTGCCAAAACTCGCGATTTTACCGTAGCCGGTCGACGAAATTTGGAATTTTTCCGTACTTAATCGACAAAATTCGCGATTTTCCTCTGTTCAATCAACGAAATTTGCTATTTTTTTCGCGCCCAGTCAATGAAATTCGCCATTCTTAACTGACTGAAACCCTTGGCAAATTGGCAAAGATAGCGATTTTTCTCGCTATAAACAGACGAAACTCACGATTTTTTCGCAGCCAATCGACGAAATTTGCGATTTTCCCGTTCTGGATCAACGCAATTCGCGATTTTTTCGCGCCCGATCGGCAGAACTCGCAATTTTTTCGTGCCCGATCGACGAAATTCGCAATTCTCAACTGACTGACGAAAATTGAAATTTTTTCTCTCGGCAAATTGGCGAAATGCGTGACTTTTTCTCGCGATAAACTTACGAAACTCGCGATTGTTCCGGAGCCGATTAAGAAAATTCGTGATTTTCCCGTTCTCGATCAGCGAAATTCGCAATTTTTCCACGCCCGATCAAATAAACTCGCAATTTTCCCACACCCGATCGACCAAATTTGCGATTTTTCCGTGCCCGATCGAGGAATTTTGCTTATCTTAAATGACTGACGGAATTTGTAATCGCGATAAACTGACGAAATTCGCGATTTTTTCGTGTCTGATCGACGAAACTCTTGATTTTACCGCACTCGATTTTTTCCACGCTCAATCAACGAGATTCACAATTCTTAATTGACTGGCGAAATTTGCAATTTTCCCGCGGCAAATTGGCGAAATTCGCGATTTTTTTCTCGCGATAAACTGAAGTAAGTCGCGATTTTCCCGTACTCAATCAACAAAATTCGCGACTTTTCCGCGCGCGATCGACGAAACACGCGATTTTTCCGTGCCCAATCGATGAAATTCGAGATATTTTTCAGTTAGCGACTGACGAAATTAGTAACTCGGGAATTTCCTATATTGATACAAATGGTATCGGCCGGGCGATTAATAAAATTCGCGATTTTTAACTGACTGACGAAATTTGCAATTGTTTTCCGCGTCAAATTGACGAAATTCACGATTTTTTCCTGGCTAATTCCATGGATTTTTGTAGTGTAAGTCACATAGCTGATAACTACTATGCTTGTTGGCCACAGTTATTTTCGAAAAGTTTGCTTGCCCTTATTCAATTAATGAGATATCTCCCTTAAAATAAGTCCCATTTTTCCGTTCCTAAATACTGGTAGCCAAAAATCGTAGCATGTGACTTGCACTACAAGTAATCATAGAAATAGCCTTGTGCAAGCTATGGTCAAAAATTGCGATTTTTGCAAATTATAAATCGATGAAAGTCGCGGGCCACTTGTTAACCCATCGCGGGCCACTTTTGGCCCGCGGGCCACAGGTTGTGCATCCCTACTGTAAAGGAATATAAATGCTAAAACACTTCATTTTCAATACCGAACGTGCTATAGTAAACCCGAATAATACACAACAATTATTGGCAATCCGAGTAAATTTACGTGAGTTATAGCTGACCGACATCCAGACAAACCGAATTCATAAAAACTTTTCAACTATTAAAGGTATATATAAATATTATACAGACATGCATACAATAAATGCAATAAACCCAACTGGAGTGAAAAATTAGCCAGAGCCAGTGATCGAACCACAGTATACAGGACTGCTGCTCTAACCACTGAACTACTCCGGCCGATACCTGGGTCTGCAATTTCTCACTAATAAACCATGTTGGCGAAGTCACCAGCCATCTATACGACAGCCTTGGATGACCGGACAACGATGAATAGATTTTACTATTACATCGATGTACGATAATTATAATAAAACACTCATACTACAATATATATTAAAACACACATACACACATAAACTAGTAAATCTGCATATCAGGAGCCTCAACGTCAGTTCTGCAAAGTCCTTGTTTTTAGACACACTTTGGTAATATTCAGTTTCCTGCAAACCGCAATTTAAAGTTTCCAAATTATGTAATTATTTATAAGAATAAAAAATACGAAGTTTTCAGACATTAGAAGCATTAAATTAAAAACGTTATGGAAGGATATTTCGAAATTTTCATGAGCTGTTAATTCTGGTATATTTTTTAAATAACAAAGTAGATTTCTCCAGGGGGGCGGAGCCCCCCTGAACTCCCCGTGGTCTTATTAATTTCCATACATAACTTTTTATTGATTGCGCTAATGGTTAGCGCAAATCTTAGATTTCTTTTTACACTTATTTTTCCTTTTAGCCTTATTACTTTTAGCCTTACTATCTTATCCTTACTAGCTATTATTTTTAGCCTTATTTTTCAATACTGGTAACACAGAAAATGATTTACATTGACGCAATTATATTAAACGTTTACGTTTTATGAATGAAAATGTAATTTCCTTTAAAAATAAAATAATTTTCATTCATATTTTATGAAATGAGGCGGCATTAAGAAGTAACACCCGCCAAAAAACATTTTTTCAGGCAATCTAGTTAAAGCTTGGTTTTTAAGGATGAAAATATTTATTTCCCGATACAATGACGTCATTTTCGACAGCGATAATTTTGCGGTGCATAATTTTGATATTTACTATATATATTGCTTTTCAAAAGTTTTTTTTATTTTTCTCATTGGAATTTTCGATTAAGAATTCTGTGCGCAGACGATAAACCATGAGATATTAGTAACATTTTTTTTTAATAATAATAATTAATATCATAACACAAGCCCCTTTTATTTCAACCTCAAAGCGTATTCGTTTTATTTTTGATATATGAGATCAAATTCACCTTCTTTTCGTATTTTCACTTTATTTCTAATATGAAGGCGTATTCATGTCTATTTTTTATTTCATTTTCCTCTCGCACATAAAAATCTTTCAAATCAAAATTAACTGTTTAGGATAAATTTTTATTCCGGGATTGAATTTTCGTGGCAACGGCAAAAAAAAAAAAAAAAAAAAAAAAAAAAATGATTGTTAAATTTCATAGCAAAATGTCGATTCCTTATGAAAATAATGAACTTTTTAATTTAAAAGAAAAATATTTGAACAAAATAAATAGAACATAGTCTTTCTTTATTTCTGTGGTAAATTCCATCTATATGTAAAGACATAAAGGCATTAATTCGTCCCTTTTGACTTTGATTTAACTTCAAACAGTTACACATAGTTTCACATTTACGATATTTTTAGGTGTAGTTCGTTGCTAGGTAACAGTTAAAACCAGGGTTCGTAAATATCATGATATTTTCGAAAATATCAAAAATATCCGATATTTTGATATATATCTGATATTTTCGATATATATCAGATATTTTCAAAGCAGCCAACTTACCGCTGATAATGCTGTTTTTGAATCATAATATAGATTAGAAACTGAAATATATTGCACTTAACATGAAAACTTAATCAAAGAATAATATAAAAATGCATTTTTTTTTTTTTTCACTTGGAACAAAATTGAAGATGAAATAATTGAAAACAGTAACAATTTGTTTTATACACTTATAAAAAACTAACTATACAGGATTCAGTATCAAGACCAAGTATAAAAAAAAGCAGATATTTTCAAAATAAAATTTTAAATACAAAAAAAGTTTTTTTAATTTAAAAATTTTAATATAAATGTAAGTATAAAATGCTTTATTTCATGTTTCCTAACGTGCTGTATAGTTCAAATACAACTGAAACAAAACTTGAAAAAAGATTCTTTTCTAATGAAGCTGTATCTAATTGCTTATTTAAATTAGTTAGTTTCAGGGGTGTAGTGGAGTGTATACGGGGGTATACACCATATACCTTCTGGATTTTTTAAAGGAACACCGTACACCCTCTGTTTTTCAAGATAGCTAGAGTATATACACTCTAGGGTATACGCTCTGTCTTGAGCGTATACTATCTGTGTTTTTTATGACTACACCACTGGTTAGTTTATCTTTCAATGGTTGTTCTGAATTATGTCCCACATAATTATTAGTTCAACATTTAAAAAAAAAAAAATGCTTCAAATCTAAAATTTGAAAAATATATTTGTTTTCTTTTTTGGCTAAAAAAGTCACATCCAAAAGAGTCAAGTTCTTTATCTAGAGATTCACAGTCAATAACAGTTGAAAATTTATTTCATTTACACTGAAATATTACAAATTACGGCTGAAAATATCAAAAATATATTGCGCACATTCATATTTTGAAAATAAATATCAAATGCAGAAAATATGAAACATCTTGATATATTGAAAATAAATATAAAGTAATATGAAAATGTCAAAGATCTTGATATTTTGAAAATAAATATTGGATATATATCCATTGATATATATCACCGAACCCTGGCTGTATATAAATGATTATCATAATTACATTTTATCTTTCAATGGCTGTTCTGAATTGACTGTCTAATATAATTATCAGTTCTACATTTAAAAATAAAAGTTTGAAACATAAAGCTTGGAAAAGATTTGTTTTCTTCTTTTCCTAAAAAAGTCACTGCCAGAGGCAAAAGTTCATTATCTACAGAATGACACAGTCAATAACAGGTGAAAATTTAATTTACAAATGGTTTGAATGTGAAAAATATCAAAATTACCTTGCACGGTGATATTTTGAAAATAAATATCAATATACAAACTATCAAACATCTTGATATTTTGAAAATAAATGTACAGAATTTGAAAATATCGAAAATATCAAAAATCTTGATATTTTAAAAATAAATATCGGATATATATCAAGATATATATCATGATATATATCCATTGATATATATCAACGAACCCTGGTTAAAACATAATAAAAACAATTAAATATGTGCTTAAAAAGAAAATTTATATTAAAAAAAATATTTTATATTATTGAAACACATATATAAAATCCCTCCATAAAAGTTATACACCGAATTTAAAAACTCTGACAAATGTATACACAAAATTTCAAACTAATATGAATAATGTATGGTTCTAATTAGGAAATTTCATCATCCTTAATTTAGCATTTAAATCCTTCAATCATATGAGCCATTTCTTTTCAACAAATAAAAATGGAAAAATCGTCTGAATTGCTATAGGAAAGCATTAAGTCGCAAAATAAAATGTTCTATATATTCCGAACGAATGAACCAAATTTAACCAGAAACTATACAGCTAAATCCGGGGATTTCACCAACATGCATCCTTAATTTTAAGATAATCGGATGCTTTTTACGGCAGTTATCGCGGAACAGACAGACAGACAGACTAACAGAAACCAAAACTTTTCGTGTCTCCACAGTAAGCCTTCACTGACGTTTCGGCAATAACGCCTGCATTCAACAGTTAAAGCAGCAGGTTAGAGCAGCAGTCTTGTATACTCTGGTCCCGGGTTCGATTCCTGGCTCTGGCTAATTTTTCACTCCGGTTGGATTTATTGAACTTATTGTTTGCATGTCTGTATAATATTTATATATACCTTTAACTGTTGAATGCAGGCGTTATTTATGTGTGTTTTAATATATATTGTAGTATGATTGTTTTATTATACTTTTCAACTATGTTGAAAAGTGTTTAAAAACGAATATAATTTCTTAATTCATTGCTGGAACAAAAAGGAAAATTTCCTCACATCCATCGGAGAGAGACCATCGCGACCTATTTGAAACGAGAATGTTGTACGTTCAGTTTTCTACGTGACTTCAGTTATTTTTTTTCCCGCTCATTTTATATACGGTTTGTTATAAACTCACGTGCAAAACCATGAGCATATACGGTTTGTTATAAACTCACGTGCAAAACCACGCGCCGCCGCTTTTCAAAAAAGGAAACTTTCCTTGCGTCATCGAAATCTAGATTTCGTCGCATAATTTTGATCTTTAGCGCTTTCAGGGTTAAAGTTCTTCTATTCGAAAAATGTTGAAATGATTGAAAGACACAAGAATTTACAAATAAATTTATTTGAAAATATGTAAAAGGTTTTATTTGCGTACTTAATAGAAAGAAAATTTTCATTCCAAAATTTGGTATCAATATAGCATTTAGAGATTAAAATTAAGTGGTTCAGAAAGGAATCTCCGCCCTTCAAAGGGTTAAGGTAGTTCTCAAATTCAATGCTCCATTTTCTGACTCAGTTTTCTACGTGACTTCAGTTATTCCCCCAACCCCTCATTTTATATATGGTTTGTTATAAACTCACTTGCAAAACCGCGAGCATTATACGGTTTGTTATAAACTCACGTACAAGACCACGCGCTGCCGCTTTTCAAAAAAGGAAACTTTCCTTGCGTCATCGAAGTCTAGATTTCGTCGCATAATTTTCATCTTTAGCACTTTCAGGGTCAAAATTCTTCTATTCGAAAAATGTTGAAATGATTGAATGGCACAAGAATTCACAAATATATATATTTTTTTTAATATGTAAAAGGTTTTCTTTACGTACTTAATAAAAAGAAAATTTTCATTCCAAAATACTAGTATCAATATGGCATTGGGTATTAAAATTAAGTGGTCCAGAAATTCAATACTCAAATTTCTGACACATTTTCTGACTCAGTTTTCTACGTGACTTCAACTGAAGTTTTTCCCCGCTCATTTTATATTTATATACGGTTTGTTACAAACTCACGTGCAAAACCACGAGCATATTCGGTTTGTTACAATGCCGCTTTTCAAAAAAGGGAACTTTCCTTGCGTCATCGATGTCTAGATTTCGTCGCATAATTTTCATCTTTAGTGCTTGGAGGGTTAAACGTTAAAGTTCTTCTTTTCGAAAAATGTTGAAATGATTGAAAGACACAAAAATGTAGAAATACGTACATTTATTTAAAAATATGTAAAAGGTTTTCTTTACGTACTTAATAAAAAGAAAATTTTCATTCCAAAATTCTAGTATGAATATGGCATTTAGCGATTAAAATAAAGTGGTGGAAAAAGGAACCACCTCCCTTCAAAGGATTAAGGTGGTTCTCAAATTCAATGCTCAACTTTCTGATACATTTTCTGACTCATTTTTAAACGTAAAGGCATAAATTAGCAAGCTTAACTATTGAATCCATTTTGGAATTGAATAGCGTTTACCATTTTTGATAAATAAATAAATTATTGAGTTAAAGCGATTCTTGTCACGTGACGACAATTTTTTCCCTTTCTCGCGCTGCCTTGTAGGAAATTCGGTTCAAAACGCCCCCTTTCACAGTATTTTCTGAAAGATCTTCTGCCTTGAACCAAAAATGGAAAATTACATTCGATTACATAGTTTCTGAAGAAGAACTCCTGCCAATTGCATGCGTTTCCGAACAAAAGTTAATTCAGAAATGTGTCAGAAAATTCTTGTTTCTTTGGATACGAAAACAGCCTTAATAGTCCGGGAACCGGCGAAATCGAGAGCCCCGCGATCGAGGAATTGAATTTTTTTTATGTATAAATCGGTAGTAAAAAGTCATTATGAAAAAAAACGAGCTTGGTATTATGACAAGCCGAAAATATGTTTAATTAAATTAATTATTATTAAAAAGCTACAGTAAAACCTCCGTAACGGACACCTCTGTTTCGCAGACACCTTTTCGATACCCAACACCTATATATCTGTACATTTTTACCTTTCAGTAACGGACACCTCTGAATAGCGGTCAAATTCTACACGTTCGAGGTGTCCGTTATTCAGAGGTTTTACTGTATAATGATCTGCCGTTATCGCGGAAAGCCGACACTTGGCCAGCGTCCAGACATGAAATAAAGGAGTCACCGGTAAAAATTAAAAGTAAAATAAATGTGAAATTTTATCGCCGGCCGCCTCCTTAAAATAGGTATCACAGAGTTTTCCGGCAGAATAAAGTTCGTCACACCAAGTTTTTCTGAAAGGGCACAAAATTTTACATAATATCAGGGCTTAATTTGCGCCGGAGCCCACCGGAGTTCAGCTCTGGTACCTCTCTGTTTTTAGTAAATATGTAAATATTGGTCGGAATTCACCGGAGCTCATAAAAGCAGGGCCCAGTGCCCAGTGCAACAGCGATTCCGAAAAACCGAAGACTAAATTACCCTTTCCTTTCCCTCCCATCTCCAACTTTATGCATTCTTTTCTATCAAAACACTTATATGTGACGTAATACGTCGTACACGTAGGAGATAGAGATGAAACAGTACGTAAGATTTTCTAAAAAGTTTTATTATAAATGTTTTTGCTAGTTGTTCATTCATTATTCCTTTTTTGTGTTAACACGATTTCCAAATCATAATCCTTACCTTATTTAATTGCAGAATTCTGGGATTAATTACAACTTAAAAGAGGCAAAGATTTTTATTCGGAAGGAATAATAAACTAAAAAATGGAATAAGTTGACAATTAATTATATGCAGGTAGATATATGTAAAATTTTTATTTTGCTAAACAAAAAGAAGATACTTTAAATTTTGTAAGTAATGTATTAAAAATAAAATGTGGATTTGAATGATAGCGGAGGGGGGGGGGGAACTCTACGATTTTAGTACCGCAGAATATTAGGGCTCCGGTACTTCTTTTGTTAGAAATTAAGCCCTGCATAATAAGCTCTAAGAGTGATCAATATCCGTGATAACGATAAAACACCTTAGCTTTTTAATAATAATTAATTTAGTTAAACATATTTTCGGCTTATCAAACCTAGTCATACCTAGACCATTTTCTTCGTATGACTTTTTACTATCGATTTACATAAAAAAATTTCAATTCCGCGATCACGGAGCTTTCGGTGTCCAAACAAATTTTAGAAATGCCATAATAAGGTTCCGAATAAGAACTTTTTCGAAATGAGCGCACATTCACCACTATTTCCGAAGAATAATTTTCGTCTTATTTATGACAAGAATTCTGAGTTTAAATTCGACGACAATTACTATGTGAAAATAGTGGTACTGTTTGATTGGGCCTGTACCTCGTGTGTCCATGGGTACATTTACAATGATTAAACAATAAACTGTCCTAAAATTGCATTGCATCACCCCCAATAATATAATTTCTTAGACTCGGTACTAAAGATATCAACTTTTAATACTTATTTTTAACCCTTTGAGGGGCAAGTAATTGATGATTTCCACCAGAATTTTTTTTTAAATGTCATTTGAAAACAATAAAATGCAAATTTTTTTTTTCTACTAAATTTTTTAAAATGAAATGTCGTTTTAAAATTCTGATACAAACTAAGCAGTATAAAAGTGGTATCACCGACCTTGAATGGGTTGATGATTAAAAAACATTGAATTAATTTTTCAGCATACATAACATGAAGTTCCTGGATTTCAAAGATTATAACGCAGGTACACACATTTTATTAGCAGCATTTGAGAATATCTCTAATCCGAACTAATTCGAACCGTTACTTGTTCGGATTATCATAAATTCTGATAGAAATAGGATACAAGCGAAGAAAACAAAAAAAAAAAGAGATTTCCACAAAAAGAGTTAATGTTTCTTTCAATTTTTATATGATTATTATAATAACTACTATTATGAGCATGCTAAAAAATATTTTTAATCATTAAATCTAAATTTTTCTTAATATTTTCTTTTTTAAGACTTATTTTAATTTTTTTCTTTTAATTTTGAATGAATTTCCCTTCGGATTATTGGGACTAGCGGGGTTCAGATCCGACGGCTTCTACCGTATTTTATTTAAGCGCACATTTTTTTAAGAAGTTTACTAGACTAATTTTTAACCCATTACTTTCGTTTATTCATTAATCCATTTCTTATCCATTATATTCTCTTTGAAATATGATTTTAAGTAGTATTAAATTGGTGATAATCTCCGACATTTTACAAATATTTTTAATTCTTTAATTTGCAAATATAGCTATGACATTTGTAGCATTTTAGATTACCATTCTCAAGTATACAGTATAATTTTTCGACGTCATACGACAGTCAACATAGTGCAAAGTAGCAAGGGAAAATTTACACCATATTCGAGAAAATGATACAATACACATGATTATATGACATTACAAAATATATTATAGAATGATTCTTAGTGTAGACTAAAGAAATAATAATAACAATACATAAAATTATAAAATTAGGAAATTTTATCACCCAATACTTTATTTATGATAAAATTTGGTAAAATAAATATTGCTTCATCTTTTCTGTTGTGTTAAAATATGGAACAATGTAGATTGCGTTCTGGATTACGTAGTTGCGCAGCAATTTAATATCCAATTTAACCCTTATCGGCGTGGAATAATTCTGTTTATAAACTAATGAAATAATGGACTGATACCGCAGTTTATAAACGAATTTATTAGAAAATAAGAACTTCCTTATTTTCATGTACATTATAATAGGAAAATTTTAGTTAAATATTCTTGATGCCGTTTGTCAGTTTTGGAATAAAAATTAGGTGTCCTTTTTTAAGGACACCGCGCCGGTAAGGGTTAAAGGTGGTTCAAGTAGGTGAGGCATACGGAGCCATGACAGAAAATTGTTTACGTATGGTTTATCCACATTAAAAAGAAAAATTATGCTTTAATGACTTAAGTATAGAAGTGAGAGTAAATGCAATGCTGAAAAGTTTAACAATATATAAAAGTAGAGAATAATATAAAAAAAAGTGGTAAAATAATTCCATTAGATCAATAAAAGACAAGTGAAACTGCGTTAAAATACCACGAATTTTTTAATATGCAAATAAAAAACTTTACAGTTTTTTCTGGTGACAGTTTAATATTTTTAGAATTTGTATTTAAACTAAAACTATGCATTTCATTAATAACTTTTCGATAATTTTTAAAGACTAACGTCATGAAGTTTAAATACAAATCTGAATTTTCATATTTACTCTTCGTAACCAAATAGACCCTTAATGTTTACTTATTCACGCGTACTTTGCTTTCTGTTTCGTTTTAATAACCTGTAATCAGAGTCTAATAACAGCATTGTTGTTGTTATTATTAAGAATAAACATAATCTGCTTAAAATAACAGGTTATCAATAGCTATTTTATAGCTTTAATCTTGTTTATTAATACTTTTACTCTTTTTAGCACAGACTAATTAGAACCGAAAGAGTGAAATCTGAAAATCATGCTTGGAAATTCAATTTTGGTCTCAAAATGAACTCCAGAAACCTAGAAGGCCACTTTCTCTTCAAAAATCAGATTAGTATGGCTTGAAAAATGCGGAAATGTTTTAAACAGGAATTCTAAAACTTCCGTTTTCACTTAATGATTGCCTTAAGCTATGAACAAACATTTCACCAGGAGAAACAAAAAGAAAGAAAGAAAGAAAAGAAATAAACAAAGAAGTAAACACAACTATATAAACTAGGTTTTGACCCGTATTATAAGGTTTGACTTACCGTGTCAAAAAAGAAGAACCAGCTAGCCAAGGAGATTACAAAATGATAGTAGAATGAACAGTAGAAATAAAGTCGTCTGCCAGTAATTTTTTTTTAGACAACAGTAAAAAAATAAAATTGTTACAAAATCGTCTGCAGAATTAAATATTCTTTGTGCACGATATAGAAGTTCAAGTATTTTGTGAAATAACCGGAGCTTGCCAAAGTTTTATGTTTGAGCAAAAATATGAAGATTCGTGGGCAATGGCATGATCTTAGCCAATAGCGTCAAGGACATGACGTCATTCCAGCCAATGAGCGTCCGGTCCGTCAAAATTCGCTCTTTAAGCCCGCGGCTGTTTAACAAGCACAAAAAAAGTATCATTACTTTTGGATATTTTCTTTTTCTTCAGTTTTTTTTTTCTTAACGATTTTTTTTTTTCTTTGTTATCTGAACTTGATGGAAAATCCGCCCTAGTAATTGCTTGTAGAAGGTTAAGACAAAATTATTTACTAATTCAACACTTTATGTTTATTTATGATGTGTTATTTTAGAAATTGCATGTTGTGATGCGTTTAAAAGAGGAAAAAAGAGAAACACAATATGCAAGGGAAGAAAACTCTTTTTAAAAGATTCAGGAAAAACAAATTTAAGTGTATAAGGATTCTCCTGATAAACGTATGGCTTGCGTGGTTTCAACTTTTGAGTACTACTATTTCTGAACAGTTACCTTATTTAATTTGTACCATTAAATAAAGGGAAGATTATTATTCATAAATAGTGGTACCTAAAATTAGAAGCCTTGCGAGCTTTGAAAATGGCAAATTTAAGAACTGTCACTATTCTAAAAATAAAAGGAAATTTTTTTATTTAAATATATGTCAAAGTTGTTGTGCTGAAAAAACAACCTAATTATATTGTATTTTTTTTTTTTTTTATTATCAGAACTCGAAATATCATAAACGATTTTTATGAAGAAACAACCATTTCTACGAAGAGAGAAAAAATTGAGAGAATCTGTTTCTCAAAACAAAATTTCTGCAATTCATACACGATTCGTACTATTCTTAAATCCAAACTAGCTATATTTTCAGACAATTACGCAATCAATTTTTTATTCGTTGATGCTTAAAGTCTATGGATATTTTTAGATGGATTCCCAAAATACAAATCAATTTTTGCTTTTATATGTAAAACTAAAGCTTTTATATGTAAAACTATCAGAAAATGTTGCTCAAAAAGTAGTCTTTGCATTTTCAAGATAAGGACGATCACGAAATGTTTATACTCGGGTATCATTCGATAATAATCAGGGGCATCGCTAAGACTTTTTATACGGGGAGAGAGAACCTTAAATTGCCAAATCAAATTTCAGTATTTGCCAACTAGTTTTATAAACTTGCCAAGTTACCACCATTAAAAAATGTAATATAGTTCTTATTTGTAAAAAGTTTAATAATATTCCCAATTTGATTTGTAACTTTTGCCAAGTCTATCGGAAATACAAAGTGTATTATAGTTTTTATTAAAGTTTTAAACAAATTTCTCAACTAGGTTTGTAAAATTGTCAAGTGTAACAGCATTCGCCAACGATTTTTTTTTTTTTGGGGGGGGGGGGGCGTGGGGGAAGCTCCCTCTTGTCCCCACCCCCCTTAGCGAGGCTCCTGATAATAATCGAAGATTATAATGCAAATTCTGTCACACAGAATTGCGTTGTGGAATGAAAGAAAAAACAATAACCTTTTGTTAGAAATTTACAAATGACAATTTTATGTGAATTTTACAAATTTACAAATTTGTTAGAATTTTTACATTTTAAAAATGTAAAAAATAATTTAAAAGATTTAGATAATAAAAAAATATATATGTACTAAAAGGTACTTTTTTCAATTCTACAATAAGCAGAAAATTGCATACTTCTCATGAATATTGTAAATTTTCTAATACAAAGTTGTAAAGTACATGAAATTACCTTTGTAAAAAATCTATTTCTGGAGTCTCCAGCCTTTATAATTTTGCAAAATTACAAGAATTAAAATAGTCACCGGAAAATTTTAAAAGGAATCTATATTAAGTAAAAGACGCAATTTACCAAAGTCTATAGGGATGTGGGACATAGGTCCCGGGCTCCTCGGCCCAAATATCATCGAATCGTCATCGTTTTCACCCTCCTCTGTAAAATTAAGCATTCTGTAACATCTTACACACCAAGTTAAATCGATTGATTGATTACTTTCTGTGGAAGGTAAACAATGGCAAAGCGGACCATCGTAGGAACTTCATAACCGATTAAGCATTGGTTCATTTTTTTTTTTTTTTTATATATAAAATTGAAAATAGCAAGGATGTCGTACAATATATATATATATTATATATATACGTTCAGATAATAATAAAGAGATGTTTAAACATAAATCTTGCATTTAAAAATTTAAATTAGAATCAAGATGATAAAAAAAAATTATTAGGGAAATTATCCTTATATTTGCATTTTTCTGTTAATTTTCAAATTGTCCTTAGTTATAAAACAAATCGTCGCAAGAGCACAATTATTTTTAATATAAACTTACTTTTAAACGACAAACTTTATTAACTTAAAATTTTCAGGATTGAGTCAATGGTGGGGTTGCATCAAGCATAGGAATAATCTCCGGAAGTTCTTCACTTATTTTTAAGTACACATCATGTCTGCGAATAAAAACTGCCAACTGAGTGGAATTTCGTACGTCTTTATTTTCATGGATTTCAATGTATTAGGCAACAAATATTGAAATTATAGATCTCATTTGATTATTGAAGGTTTTTGGTTATATCTTGAATATTTCTAGCAATGGCATTTATATCATTTAACTTAGATTTGTATTTTTAAATTTCTTTAAACCCTTTCGAGGGCGGTGTCCTTTAAAAAAGACACATCATTTTAATTCCGAAACTGACAAACGGTACCAAGAATGTTTAATTAAAATTTTCCTTTTATAATGCACGTGAAAATAAACAAGTTCGTATTTTTCTAATAACTTCGTTTATAAATTCTGGTGTCAAACCATTTATTTCATCAGTTTATAAACAGAATTACTCCGCGCCGGAAAGGGTTAACTGCTCTGGATATTTTAACCCTTTAGTGCGTGCATATATGCAAACAACAGTGTTTTGAAATTAATAGATTTTTTTATTCGTATATATCTAATTTGCACCAGAAAATTAAAATAGCAATATTTGCTTTAATTAATAACAGACATTCCGCATTTAAATAAAGAGAAATTAACCATTGAAACTTTCTGGTGTAAAGTCAGATTCTCTGAACTACGCAATTTCTAGAACGTATTCTATCATCGCAATTAAAGGGTTAAAGATTAAGTTTATAAAACAAATAATTATGTAAAAGGAGGTATTTGGAGACATACTTATTAAAATATTTACTAATTTGCAATATTTTAGCTTAAAAAAGCCACACGACAGTAGTTTTTACTTATATTGCAGATGTGCAACAGAAGAAAAGATTGACGTATTATATGAAAAATGTATCTCTGATTTATTTCATTATTTTTCCTGTGTAATAAACCTTTTAGAGAATCATATATAATTTTTTCGAAACAAAATAAAAAATCGCGTATTTAAGGGTTAAAATTTCTTTAACTGCTCTGCGTATCATACCTTCTAACTTCGCACTGAATGATTTCAACTTGCATGCATTGAACGTATATTTTTTCTTTGTTTGTTTTAAAAGCGAATGCATAACTTTTAATAATGTTCACGAATACTCTTTTTTAAATGAAGTACCAATTTCAAATCTAACAATTTATCTTTCTGCAGTTTTTTTTTTTTTTAGATATTGTGAGTTTACTATTTATGAGTACAAACTTCAGCAGAATTTCTGCATATCAAACATAAAATTTCAATTTTTATTTGAATAAGGTAAAAATATTGCAAATTGACTTTTATCAACAATTTTGTATTCAAGCAATTTTGCACAAGAGTACAACAGCTATTGCACCAAGATCTGCATATTTATAAAAACTAGTTATAGTACGAACGCACCTCATTTGCTATGTTTGACTTATTCCGACTTATTATCCTGAATTTCGAAATCGCAAATTACACCACACAGAATCTACGTGAACATATTCCAGGGTTCAAATTTGCGTTTCTAGGGGGGAAAAAAAGACTTTGAAATTCTTTTGTCTCTATTGAATTTATCAATTCATTCTAGAACAGAATAGTAGACGCTTAATATAATCACTGTTACTGATATCATTTGAACAAAGTTATTGAAATCTCGATGAACGGTGTATGTATGACGTTTATTTGATTCGATTATTGTTATCAGACTTCTCTCGATGAACGGTGTATGTATGACGTTTATTTGATTCGATTATTGTTACCAGACTTAACGCTGTTCTCAAATCAAAAAGGGGAACTTTATGACATAAGTTTTAATTTATTTTTGTTCGGAAATGTATGAAACTAACAGGTGTTGTTATTCAGAAAATATGTAATCGAACTGGTTTTTCCGTTTTTTTTTTTTTTTTTGTTTTTTTTTCAAACGCAATAGATCTTTCAGAAAACAGTATCAAAGTGGACGTTTTGAACCGTATTTCCGCGCGAAAGAAGAGTAACCACTCAAGGAAGGGTGAAAAGCGTCTTTGTCAAGTGATCAAAATCTCTTATAACTCAATAGGTAATTTATTTATCAAAAAATAGAAAACACAGTACGATTCCAAATCGCTTCCATAGTCAGGCCTGAAACTAGCAGGTGTTGCTGTTCAGAAACTATGTAATCGAACTGTTTTTTTCAGTTTTTTTTTCTGTTTTGCAACCGCAATATAGATTTTTCAGAAAATAGTGTCAAAGTGGGAGTTTTAAACCGAATTTCCGCACGAAAGAAGGATAACCACTCAAGGAAGGGTGAAAAACGTCTTTGTCACATAATCAAAATCGCTTCCCTATTCAAGCTTTCCAATTTTATATACACTGGTTTTCAAAAATAAAGGAAAAACAACAAAAGCAGAGATTACTCAAAATGTTACAAGTAGATTTTAATAAAGCTGAGCCATAATGTACAACACATAGTAAGGTATAAAATAACATTAAAAGAAATTACCTGACGATTGTGGTGTTTAAGAAATTAACACAATTATAAAATAAACAAAATAAATGCGTCAGTTTGGTTTATGTAAAGTACCTTTAATATGGAGTATGATCACCTCTAGAAGCAATACAGTACATACAGCGATGTGTGATACTGTCAATTATGCGATCAATAAGTTCGCTGGGAAGTGCGAGCCATTGCTCTTGTAAAACGGTTGTAAGCGTGGCAAGGGTCTGAGGAGGGGGATTGAGAGCAGCGACACATCTTCCTAAAGCATCCCAAACATGCTCGATGGGATTCAAGTCCAGTGATCGAGCTGGCCATTCCATGCGCTGAATTGTTTGGTGCTGAAAATATTCTTCTACGATGTCAGCCCTGTGCGGTCTAGCGTTACCGTCCTGTAACAGAAAATCATTACCTATTGCACCGGCATAAGGGCGCACATAAGCATCAAGAATGTCATCTCTATAGTCGTGAGCAATCACAGTTCCACGTGGAAAGACGCGGAGATTTGTACGTCCGCCCAAAGAGATACCATCCCAAACACAGACACTGCCTCCTCCATACGAATCTCTTTTACGAATGTTTCATCTATGATATCGTGTTCCGTGTTCTCTCCAAATCAAACAATGCCTACTATCGCTTTGGTGGCTAAACTGGAACCCATCCGTGAAGAGAACACGCATCCATTGATCATCCGTCCAGTGGATATGCTGAGGTGCCCACCTTAAACTTTCACCCCGGTGACATGAGGTGCGCGGCACACAAATGTCTGGTCGCATCACGTAAAGACCACCTTCATGAAGCCTTCTACGCTCAGTAGACGTTGATACCAACCTTTCAGAGGCTGCAACAAGGGAGAATTTGAGACGAGAGGGGGTTGTTATTCTATTCCTTGGTGCACATAACCGCAAATATCGGTCATCGGTACTTGTCGTAGTTCTTACCCGTCCTTGGCTAAACCTTCTGGAGGTCAACCAGTGGTGGTCTGAAATTGTTTCCAAAGCCTGTGACCAACAGAAGGACTCAGATTTAGCCATCTGGCCACTTCTGTCTGATTTTAGCCTACCTCCAGTCTTCCAATAGCTCTATATCGCAGTTATGCAGACAAATGATACCTCATGGTCATACTAATGAATTGGCTATCTCAGTTTTCTTATCTCATAAGCACAGCGACAGTAGCAGCCGTACTCGCTATCGCTAGCATGCATTTTTATACTCCTCACAGATGACGCAACCCGATTGCAGCGCCGCTAAATTTCATTTTGTAATTTTGTACAGCATCTTTTAGTTAACAACATATGCAAATTTCATACGGATAGGCTAATTTTTGAACGAGTTATCGCTCTTTTTGTGATTTTTCCTTAATTTTTGGAAACCAGTGTATTTCTGTTGAAAAATTAATCTGTAAATGTGTCAAAACGTTTTGCGCTTGTTGAGCAGAGCAGTTGAGAACAGCCTTAAGTGTGGATCCAAAAATTATCTGAGAAATCGATAGCAAACTCGGACGCTATCGAATATGTTTCTTTTCCCTCATTGCAAAGTTAAAATCGAATGAGTTAAACGAATGAATGAAATTAACAATTAGGAAAAAAGTCCTTCCAGCCTGCATCGGGAAGAAAAGGTGGCCTTGCGCATTCCCTATTTTTAAGGATTCAGCTAATTTTACTTAATTACACCGCGCAAAAACACTTCGAACTCGATTATAGAAGATTCCCAGTTTTTTTAATATTGAATATCTATATTGGATTTGCCCAGCCGGCTTCAATTACTATGATATTTCGCCAAGTATGGCCAAGCTTGACGAGAATTTGACGTTGGCAGATAATACTACGTAGTGTAGTTTTAAGCGTTATGAGTTTGAAAAAATGGTTACAATAATGAAAGCAAATTTTCGAGAAATCACGTTCAATAAAATTCATACATTAAACACGTTTATGAAGCAATCACTTATTTTTAATCTGATATCGTGTTTCAAAATGTCAGTCACCCTAGAATTTCAAACTACTATATCTAAGCCATTTTTCAAGGTTGGGGCGAAAAATAATTGTTCTGGCATTGTATCAAGGCCGAATACTTAAGGGAAAAAACTTTTTGGATTGTTAAATTTTTTTCTTACACCTTTTTATAGCGGATGAAACAAGCCAACGAACTCAATCGAAACCTTGCTAAGTCCTCTGCGCATGTTTAATTACATCCATATAGGTTCACAAACGCGAGTGCTGTCGCATGATAAAAATCTTATGCACACATATATGTGTGTATGTGTGTGTATGCATTTTAACGGAGGTTTGTTTTGGGGTCTGGCGGTCATAATCGATGAAAATATACCGAATTCGACCGACAAATTCAGAGGGGTGATAGTACGCATCAAGAGGATGAAAAATTACCATAGAATATGGGGTCGCAAACCACGTATTTAATCAAAAATACAGGGTATTTCAGCCTAGCTGAACTCGGGTTGATGGTGATAATTTTAAGAAAAATAAAAATACTGCAGTGAAAATGTAACGATACGTACCTCGTTTGGTATGAAATGTGATAACGTCAGCAAAAGTTCTGGAAAAACAGAGTACTCACGCGCTCTATGATACCGTATGAGCCGTATGAATCGCAATCCAAAATGTGAAGGGTCAAATGCTGCTGGCGCGTATAATGGAAACTTCTATCACTTTTTTGATATTATCAGAGTTACAACAAAAGCAAGCTTGTCTATTAAAAGTTTTATTATAATATACAGTGAAACTTCTTTTAACCCTTTATCTACTGACGGTACTTATAAGTACCATTAAAATAAACCGTTATAAAATTCATTTAATACACCGATTAGTAGCAATACTGTTTAGAATGAGTTATAGATACATTACTTTATCTTGTTCCAAAAGCATTATTGGTTACACAAAACAAAAATATTTTTAAAAGGACGATTTCTTTTGCCTTTGCGTCTTTTCAGCTTTTCAGCACTGAAGGGGAGGGGGGAGGAATTTTTCAATTCGGAAATATTTCTATATTTCTATTGTAAGAACATTATATTTGTACATTTCCTAATTCTACAAAATACTAAGAAAAATATTTAAAATACAAGATTTGAGTAGCGTTATAAATGTTGCACAAAATCCCTATAAATTAAAATTTAATGAATCCTTCTAAATCCATCAATACTTCTAAAATCCTTCTAAAATTTATTAAATGATTATGTAAATCTTCTAATTTTGTTTAAACAATTCACGAAAAATGCTTTAGAAGATAAAATTTTCATGAATTCATAATTCAGTAGATAAAGGGTTAAAGGCTACCCCTATTCAAGGGCCACCTCTATTAAGGGCCAATATTTTTAGGAACGAAAATTTTCCCCATAGACATAATGTTAAATTTACTCCTATTAGGGGCCGCACCTATACCTCATAAAGGCCATGTTTTCACATGTGCCTTAAATCCTAAACAAGTGTATTGAATTCCTGAAAAAAAAAAAAAAAAGATAAGAGTTCAGTATAAAACTACACTTGCAACAAAGAAGGCAGAGGGAGTAAGGAGGATTTAGTAACTCAATGAAGGACAACAAACTTTTCCACAAGTGAGACAAACAGGTATTCCTCACACTTTGTTTGACCTTTCTACCTGTAGGGGTTGGGTCGCAGGGGAAACTTGACCCTTTGTTGTGGGCACATAAAGGATAACCGGTTATCTAGAAAAACTGATTCCACATTTACTAAAACTGTGAATGCATATTAAAGCACTATTTTTACAACATACATTTTATAGAAACGCTAATAGAAATAAATAACTAATATCTCATTCTAAGGCATTAATAAATTATGCAAATTTAAGTAATTTGTTCCATAAAGTTAAAGAATAATTAAAAACCAAAATTGCCTGCAAAAAAATTATATAAAGTAAACAAACTTCAATAGAATTTTTTTTCAATCATATATAGAGTTTGAAAATGTTAATAAACAGTGTTTTCACTTATATAGGTTTTGATTTCCTTATTTTAGTTCTTGTTTTTTTGTCACCCCTATTTAAGGGCCACCCCTCATAAGGGCCAATTTTCCATGGAACGGCAGGTGGTCCTTACAGAGATGTTTCACTGTACTTCAGTTTTCTGAAAGTTATTACCGGCAACCCAAGTTAAGTCAAAGATCTCAGCGGGCCGAGCTCGGGCCTATTTTCACTCTAGGTACTTGGGAAGGGCCGGGCCTCGTCTCCGCTGTTTTCGGGCCGGGCCCGGACCATACTTTTTTCTGAAGCCATGAGCCGGATCGAGTTCGGGCCTTACTTTTTTCCTGAAGAATCGGGCCGAGCCTAACTTATTTTTTTCTGTACAGAATCGGGATTGGTTTCATTCCTAGTCTTCACGGCCCAAAATTTTCAGTCCTAGTTTTGACCAAACCCGTATGAAAATCACTGTCTTGGCGTGGTGTGGTCCATTCAAAGGTCAGTAAAATTAGTCCTGGCCCAAAATTTTTTTGTAAAAAATGTATACATTTTTTAAATCGGCATTGTTCTACAATTAAACATTAAAATTTATTATTTTTAAAGAATAGTAGATTTCTAAGCTTATTAAAATATAGCTAAATAAAAACATAGTAAAACGTCTGAAAAAGATAAAAGCGTGTTGATCCTAGCAAAATTAATATACTAATATGTAGGAAAAGAATATATAATACATTTACACTTCCTAACAAGGGAACTTGTGCACAAAGCATTTCTTTTTCTTTTCTATGCAATTCCGTCTTAGAAGATTTTACTGTACAGTATTTATCAGATTTTTAACACTTTAATACATGCAATATGGATTAACAATATTAATGATAAATGAAACATTTACCGGGTGTCCCAAAAAGGACTGACTGATTTTAAAATTCAATAACTTGCAAACGGTGACAGATATTAAAAAAATTCTTGCAGGAGGGTTATGCATAAGGTCAAAAGTTTTATTACAGTGATTTTCAATTTTAGTTCGATTTACAAACAATAGATGGCGCTGCAAGCAATAGTCGCTAAATTCAGGCTCGATTTTTGGTACTTCGTGGCCCGGATAATACATTTCCATCTCCTTTTTATTCATGGAACAAGATAAAGGACCAAAAATCGAGCCTGTATTTAGCGACTATTGCTTACAGCGCCATCTATTGTTTGTAAATCGAACTAAAATTGAAAATCACTGTAATAAAACTTTTGACCTTATGCATAACCCTCCTGCAAGAATTGTTTTAATATCTGTCACCGTTTGCAAGTTACTGAATTTTAAAATCAGTCAGTCCTTTTTGGGACACCCGGTACATACCAGAATAGAGATTCATTAAAAAAAAAAATAAATATAGTCGTCTGCGGCACTTTTATAAAATTCAAGATTATAAACATGAAAAAAAACAGAGTTAAGATAAAAATTTTTGGTCAGAACTCCTCGTACGAAACGAATTTTAAACCAAATCGACATAAAAATCAATGCTTTGTAGAAATTCGCACTCTTGTCGGGCCGGGTTCGGACCGAGATTTTATTTTTTTTTCCGGGCCGGTCTCGGGGCGAACTTTTAGCTGTTATACCAGGGTGGGCCGGACTTATTTTTTTACCGGGCCGGACTAGGCCGAATTTTTTTATATGAGTTGGTCCGGGCTCGGCCCTGAAAATTTCGGCCCGTGCAGACCTCTAAGTTGAGTGATGGTATTTTTGGTCAAATATGTGGTTTGCGACACCATGTTCCATTGCAATTTTTGTTTCTCCTGAAAATTTCGGCCCGTGCAGACCTCTAAGTTGAGTGATGGTATTTTTGGTCAAATATGTGGTTTGCGACACCATGTTCCATTGCAATTTTTGTTTCTCCTGAAAATTTCGGCCCGTGCAGACCTCTAAGTTGAGTGATGGTATTTTTGGTCAAATATGTGGTTTGCGACACCATGTTCCATTGCAATTTTTGTTTCTCCTGAAAATTTCGGCCCGTGCAGACCTCTAAGTTGAGTGATGGTATTTTTGGTCAAATATGTGGTTTGCGACACCATGTTCCATTGCAATTTTTGTTTCTCCTGAAAATTTCGGCCCGTGCAGACCTCTAAGTTGAGTGATGGTATTTTTGGTCAAATATGTGGTTTGCGACACCATGTTCCATTGCAATTTTTGTTTCTCCTGAAAATTTCGGCCCGTGCAGACCTTTAAGTTGAGTGACGGTATTTTTGGTCAAATATGTGGTTTGCGACACCATGTTCCATTGCAATTTTTGTTTCTCCTGAAAATTTCGGCCCGTGCAGACCTCTAAGTTGAGTGATGGTATTTTTAGTCAAATATGTGGTTTGCGACACCATGTTCCATTGCAATTTTTGTTTCTCCTGAAAATTTCGGCCCGTGCAGACCTCTAAGTTGAGTGATGGTATTGTTGGTCAAATATGTGGTTTGCGACACCATGTTCCATTGCAATTTTTGTCTCTCCTGAAAATTTCGGCCCATGCAGACCTCTAAGTTGAGTGATGGTATTTTTGGTCAAATATGTGGTTTGCGACACCATATTCCATTGCAATTTTTGTTTCTCCTGAAAATTTCGGCCCGTGCAGACCTCTAAGTGGAGTGATGGTATTTTTGGTCAAATATGTGGTTTGCGACACCATGTTCCATTGCAATTTTTGTTTCTCCTGAAAATTTCGGCCCGTGCAGACCTCTAAGTTGAGTGATGGTATTTTTGTTCAAATATGTGGTTTGCGACACCATGTTCAATTGCAATTTTTGTTTCTCCTGAAAATTTCGGCCCGTGCAGACCTCTAAGTTGAGTTACGGTATTTTTGGTCAAATATGTGGTTTGCGACACCATGTTCCATTGCAATTTTTGTTTCTCCTGAAAATTTCGGCCCGTGCAGACCTCTAAGTTGAGTGATGGTATTTTTGGTCAAATATGTGGTTTGCGACACCATGTTCCATTGCAATTTTTGTTTCTCCTGAAAATTTCGGCCCGTGCAGACCTCTAAGTTGAGTGATGGTATTTTTGGTCAAATATGTGGTTTGCGACACCATGTTCCATTGCAATTTTTGTCTCTCCTGAAAATTTCGGCCCATGCAGACCTCTAAGTTGAGTGATGGTATTTTTGGTCAAATATGTGGTTTGCGACACCATGTTCCATTGCAATTTTTGTTTCTCCTGAAAATTTCGGCCCGTGCAGACCTCTAAGTTGAGTGATGGTATTTTTAGTCAAATATGTGGTTTGCGACACCATGTTCCATTGCAATTTTTGTTTCTCCTGAAAATTTCGGCCCGTGCAGACCTCTAAGTTGAGTGATGGTATTTTTGTTCAAATATGTGGTTTGCGACACCATGTTCAATTGCAATTTTTGTTTCTCCTGAAAATTTCGGCCCGTGCAGACCTCTAAGTTGAGTTACGGTATTTTTGGTCAAATATGTGGTTTGCGACACCATGTTCCATTGCAATTTTTGTTTCTCCTGAAAATTTCGGCCCGTGCAGACCTCTAAGTTGAGTGATGGTATTTTTGGTCAAATATGTGGTTTGCGACACCATGTTCCATTGCAATTTTTGTTTCTCCTGAAAATTTCGGCCCGTGCAGACCTCTAAGTTGAGTGATGGTATTTTTGGTCAAATATGTGGTTTGCGACACCATGTTCCATTGCAATTTTTGTCTCTCCTGAAAATTTCGGCCCATGCAGACCTCTAAGTTGAGTGATGGTATTTTTGGTCAAATATGTGGTTTGCGACACCATGTTCCATTGCAATTTTTGTTTCTCCTGAAAATTTCGGCCCGTGCAGACCTCTAAGTTGAGTGATGGTATTTTTGGTCAAATATGTGGTTTGCGACACCATGTTCCATTGCAATTTTTGTTTCTCCTGAAAATTTCGGCCCGTGCAGACCTCTAAGTTGAGTGATGGTATTTTTGGTCAAATATGTGGTTTGCGACACCATGTTCCATTGCAATTTTTGTTTCTCCTGATACCTACTATCATCCCTCTGAATTTGTCGGTCGAATTCGGCAACACTCTGTATATATACATTTGAACGGAGGGTGGTTTTGGGGGTCTGGGTAGCATGATTGAAAATATACCGAATTTTTCTGGGATTGGTTTCCTCCGGACGGCTGCAATAAGCAGCTTCTTACTTTTTGCAATGGAATCTATCTAAAATTGTGGAAATCTGATTTAGTAAAAGGTTTAGATTTATTATTGTTGACGCATATAATGGAAAACTTCTATCAATTTTTTGATATTGTCACAGTTACAACAAAAGTAAGCTTATCTATTAAAAGTTTCTTTATAATATACTATAACGGGGATGACAGACTTTATCAAAATTGAAGAGATTTCTTGAAAAGCACAAACAACTTTTATTGTTGACACCACAAACATAAATATATATACATCGACGACACGACACCAAAAACAAACAGAAGTTTCACATATATAAATATCAATAACACACAGGTTGGGTGAATTCAATTTTCCGGCCAACGGATGTGACCCGATAAGTACCTTGGCTAGCTCATAACTGCGTAGAATGAAATTTATTCCGTGCGCAAGGAACCACGACCTTAGCGTCCTCTGGCCATAATTTAATGGCGTTACAATACTTCATTTTTCTGAAAGTTATTACCGGCAACCCAAGTTAAATCAGAGATCTGCACAGGCCGGTCTCGGGACGTGCCAGTGTCGGGACTGTTTTCATTTCACGGCAGTCAGGACGGGCCAGTCTCGGGCCTATTTTCATTCACGGCACTCGGGATGGGCCGGGCCTCGTCTCCACTCTTTTCAGATCGGGCCCGGGCCAGGCTTTCTTTTTAAGGCTCGGGACGGACCGGGCCTAACTTATTTTTTCTATAGAGAGCCGGGACTGGTTTCATTCCTAGGGTAGAACACCCTGTATTTTTTAACAAATAGGTGGTTTTGAGGTTCGGGGCGCATGATCGTTGAAAATATACCGAATTTTTCTGGGATTGATTTCTTCTGGACGACTGCAATAGGTAGCTTCTTACTTTTTGCAAAGGAAGCTATCTAAAATACTGGAAACCTGATTTAGTAAAAGGTTTAGATTTATTTATTTGTTATTGTTGTAATTGTTTACGGTGCATCTTCTTACAGAACTTAAAATATATCTACAGGGTGCTTCAAAAGGTCATGTCCAAACTGCCCGTGTGGATGTGTCAGGTCCTGAGGAGCAAGGATTACCACGGGAACTGCGGGCCGGAAACGGGATCGTGACGGTGCAATTGCATTGTGACTGCAACGCAAAAAAAAAAATATAACAAACGGCGTAAAAAGACCTTTATTTTACAAAAACCTTAGTCGAAGTACAGAATATAAATGAAAAATGTTACATCACATAACAAGTGATCAAAATGTGCTCCTAGCCGTGATGCATGCTTCACATCGGCGCCGCATGCAATCGCGAGCACGTCCCAATTGACCAGAAGTCTCCGAGTACGTGCCGCCGCTTCGGCGATCCGTGCCATGAGGTTCATGGCCAATAGTGCTGTAAAAGTAACGACTAAATGAATACCCGTATGATGTCGTTAGTTTCGAACTCGCTACCCGTTAGAAAGTATTCGTTACTCGTTACTTTCGTTACTGTTCAAAAACCGGGTATTAACAATCATCGTATGTACTACAAACCTGCAGCAATGTCAAATCTAATTATATACCGCACATGAGTCTTTTGAAGAATTCGTTACTATTTTAACGTAAAATATGTGCTGCCATCTGTACGTTAAAAATACATTTAATTTTCTACGTTTTAATGAAAAAAGGCATACAAAATTAAAATACGATGCATAATTGAATATAACATGTCTAAATTGTATAATTTCTTACTTATGAAATAAGGAATAATCGGAGAAAGCAATTTAGGAAGAGTAAAAGTTCACTAAATTTATACGAAAACCATGAAATATAATTACACAGCCAACATATTTTATAAACAAATTTACTTATTAATTTTACACTAAAAGTAATTATGTATTATGAAAATTTAATTTCTGGAATAATATGAAAATATTTAAATATATATATATATTTAATTTCTTACGTGATTATCCTATCAAATGACACTGTACTTTAGTCACATTATTATTTCTGAAATTATTGATTTATATTTAAAAATACCCTTTTTTCAAATATGACATTTAAAAACATAGCAATAAAAATATTTTGCACAGATGTCATATACGCACCACACTAGCGTGATTTTTTTTCTGATGCCAATTTGGTGAAAACTTCGTTTTCGAATACAAGTTACACATATATATATTAAATAGGGAATAACAATAAATAAAAAATGTTTCATTAATAACTATAGAACAAAACAATTTATATAATTAAAAAAAAAAGAAAATAAAAGTAACTATACAATTTATTAACAAATAAACAACATCCGAGTTACCATATCAAGCAAAATAACGGCACTTTGGCGCCAGTTAAGTACCCCGGTGATTATATGACATTGGCCTCAGAAAAAAATTGCGCCAATATGGTGCGTATATGACATTTGTGCCAATTATTTTTACAAGCCAAACAGAAAAAAAAAGAAAAAAAAGAAATTTAACAAATTACAACGACCATTTGGAAAATGAATTTTCAAAGACTAAAATTTAAGACATAAAAAATCGCACGGAGTTGATCATGCATATTTCGTACGCCATGAATTAAACATTAACATTCTTGGACCAATTTTAAATGAAATTTCATTTTTAAATTTCTAAACATCCCACAATATTACTTTTTATATCGTCGTATAGAGAAAAAAATACATTTTTAATTGCAATTTGTTTGAAAGCTGTATCTCAATTTGTTTCTGAGTTATTATTATTTTTTTTTTTTGTAGTTTTTATTACTTTTTTGTCATAGTGGCAACAGAAATATCCATCTCTGTTGAAAGTAAAGGGAAAATACAGATTACTGTATAGACCCATCAGGAAACGAATAAAATGCAAATTCAACCAATAAAAAGCTTCAGATATGTTTTTGATTTCCTACCCTGACGGAGGACAATAACCATTTTTCCAAATGATTAAAAAAAAATTAGAAAACAGTAATTCTGCTTTTTCAGAATTTAGTGTCACACCCGATGAAAAAAAAAAATATGTACATAAATATAGATAGTTCAGTTATAAGACTTAAAACACACGCGTTTATTTTATATAAAATGACGTGATCCGCATCCGCTGAAGAATTTCTTTCGTTATTTAAGAAATTCGACAAAAAAAAAAAATGGCTATCTCATGATTCACATGCTTCCATTTGTTTGTAAAATTAATGTAGATACTTAAAATTAAGTTCAGTTTATAAAAACTTCATGTTTTATCAGAAGTTATTAACTTATATTTTTTCGAAACAGCAAGTATTTTAATTACCTTTTTTTTTTTCAGTTTTTATGAGAAAATGGCAACAAAAAGATATAATTGGTATTTTTCAACTATTTTTCCTGTACTTTTACTTTCTACAGAAATGGAGTACTTGAGTTACAAAAATAAAACAAATGGCATTTAAAACTACAAAAAGAAAATAATAATAATAATAATAATAATAATATCTCAAAAATAAATCGAGATGCAGTTTTCAAACAAATTGCATTTAAAAGTACTTTTTTCCCCAATACGACGGTATAAAAATTGGAAATGTGCGATGCTTAGAAGTTAAAAAAAAATGCAGTAGAGATTATTCCGTACAATGATACCTCTGCTTTGTTTTACGGCTGGCTTATACAACGGGGCGTGTTTTTTTTTGGAGACGACACTTTATTAGCTTAGCTGGAAGAAAGAAATAGCATACCGGAGGTTAAAAAAAATTAAACGTTATCATAAAAACATTTTTACAAGCAATCTAAAAACTCGTCTTTATCATAAAAATATTTTTTTTTTAAATTTAAAACATAAATACAAGTACAAAGATATTTTTATAGGATAAAGAATGCACTGAAAGCAAACCTGTAAATTTTAGAACAGAATTTCTTGAAAATTTTCAGAATATTTAAAAGAAATGTGTTTCATTTTAGACTTTATCGTCTTATCAACCAACAGTTTACGTCAATCGCATTATTATTTTAGAAATCTTTGATTTATGTTTTAAAATAATATTTTTTCCATTCTTTTTGGTTTTAATGAAGCACGCCTTTCAGATAATATATAACCTGATTTTGAAAAAAAATTCTTTCAGATGGTACTGCAAGCTCAACGTATAAAATAGCTATGCTTCTTTTTCTTTCCATAATGAAGGAATCAACAAGCCCCTACGAAATCAAAATCGTTTGAGATTTGAGAATAAATGTTACTAACAGAATGATACGCATACACTGATACGTAAACAACTAACGCCGAAATATCCGAGACTGAATACAAATTCGCATCTTTTACTGCATCCAGCTGTCTGCTCCATTCATGAATTATACAAACGTAAGCAGCGTTTGAAGTTAGTTTCATTTTGTTCGGCTGCGTATTGACGCAGTAACGACTAACGAGTCGTATATCGAAGTACCGATTCGGTATTTCGTATCTTAGAGAATACCCGTTACTTAGTAACGAATATGTGCGGTTTGCTACAGCTCTAATGGCCAATGGAACGGGTGTCTCGTACACCAAAGGCTTAAGATATCCCCAGAGGTAGAAATCCAATGGGTTTAGGTCCGGAGATCGTCGCGTCGTGACCACGGTACGGGGCCGATTCGAATGTGTTCGCGATTCCATGCGCCGTCGATGTGAATCATGCATCCCGGCTAATGGAGCACATTTTGAGCACTTGTTATGATTTATAACATTTTTCATTGATATTTTGTAAGTTTTTTTTGTAAAATAAAGGTCTTTTTACACCTTTTGTTATCTTTTCTTTGCGTCACGGTAACGATGAAATTGCACGTCACGATCGCGTTTCCGACCCTCCGGTTCCTATGTAATTCTTTCTCCTCAAGACCTGATATAACTAAGTTTGGATATGACATTTTGAACCATCCTGTATATACGAAATTTAAATGATAGTACTATTTATTCGTATAATTTTATCGTATTTATCGCATCCACCTAATTTTAAATTAACTGCCAGAAAAAAAAAAAACGAGTCAGAAAAAAAAGTCATGCGTCAGGCATAGATTATAAAACATTTTCCAACATAATCAAAATACTGCTACAAAACTTCATGGATTATTAATGTGAAAGATGATATCTAAATAAACAAGGGATGAGGGATGACAAGGAATGACCGCACCGGAACTCAGCTTTCGCTTTAGAGCAGTGTTTCCCAACCTTTTTTGGGCCATGCCCCACCAAATTATCTCCAAAACCCTCATGCCCCCTCTTCCCCTCTCTGTGACAAATAATTCTTATTACATAAAAAGTGAAGTCTTATTCCCCTTAAAATCCAATAAGGCATTTAAGAAATGGAATAAAAAACTTAAACAAATAGAAAAAAGGTCATAAAAAAAAGCATAAAGAAAGAAAAGTATTCAGGAAGAAATCATTAATAATAATAATAATAATAATAATAATAATAATAATGACATTCCTGTGCTTCATGTTGGCTGCAGATAGATTGTATATCAGGTACTGGATTTGCCAACTTTAATCTCAAGTCCCCTCGTTTAGTGATGTCCAGTCGATTTCTTTTCCTCAGTAACAAATCACTTACTGCACTAAAACCACATTCAGCTAAGTACGAAGATGGGAATGACATCAAGGTTTTTCTTGCTAATTTTGTTAAATTCGGATACTTAGTTTCTGTCTCAGTACAAAGCCATGCCATAGTTCCTTTTATACTGAATAAGGTTTTAACTGACTCATCGTTTTGAATTTCAGCGATTTCTTCTTGATAATTTATTGAAACATCAGACGATAAGTCAACTAACATTGGCTGCATGACCCACTATGGAAAATCCGTTTGCTTTAAATCAGAAAATCTATCATTCATATCAGACGCCAACATTTTGAGATGATCGACAATGACAGTAATAGCAGAATCTGTTACTTCGCATTTTTTTTAACCAGTAAAATAAGTCGAACCTTCTCTCAGAAATATGTTTTTACCGTACTTCAATGGACGCAATAAAACCAAATACTTTTGCCTTTGCATCAACAAGTGTTTTGTTTTTTCCTTGCAGTTGTTTATTCAACGTATTCAATTTTTCAAAGATATCTGCTAAATAACTAACAAATGCTTTACCATCAACGGTTTGTAGGTGCTTCATGTCAAGCTTGTCACTTAAAAATTCACAAAGAACATCAAACAACTCCATGAATCTTTTTAAGCAATTCCCCTTTGACAGCCATCTTACATCAGTGTGAAGTAAAAGCGGAACGTGGTCTGCACTTTGGTCTTCACAAAATTCTTGAAAAGATGTTCACATTTTGCGTTGGATTTTATGGAGTTAATACATTTTATAACTGATTTTAACACATTATTTAGAACAGATGAAATATTTTTGGATACCAAACTCTCTCTATGAATTACGCAATGGACAATTAGCATTTCTGGATTCTCACCTTTCATTAATTTTAAACATCCAGCTTTTTTTCCCCATCATAACTGGAGCACCATCTGCAGCGCAGGATGTTATATTTGCCATTGGTATGCTATTTCTATCTAAGTAACTTTTCAATATATTAAAAATGTCGGAGTCAGTAGTAGTGGTCTCTAATGATTTACAGAAAAGCATTTCTTCAGAAAATTCATCTGTATCAATATATCTGACATATATTAACAATACTGCTTCACCATCTCTCAGAGTGGATTCATCCATTTGAATTGAGAAATGTCTTGACTTCAACTTTTCAACAAGTTGATTTTTAATGTCGTCACTCATTTCATCAGTTCTTCTACTAACAGTGTTGTTACTGAGTGACATGGCTTTCACATCTTTGTCATCTTTTCCGAGAACTGTTTTAAGGAATATTAATATTGATGGGTTAATAAAATCCTCTCCGATAGTGTGATGTTTTTCAGATTTAGCAATCAGTAAAGCTATTTTGTAGCTAGCCTCAAGAGTACATTTGGCAGTAGCAGTTTAGGCAGACAATAGAGACTTAACCGTTGATCTTTTTTCAAACTTGTCCTTTAAAGTTTTAAAATAACTTAAATCTAAGTTTACATGCTCACTATGTTTCGCCTTCATATGCCATTCAAGACGACCTCGTTTCATAGATTCATTTGTTAAGCATTGATTGCATAAAAGACAGAAAGGAGATCTTTCATCATGGTTAGCCGGTATAAAACCAAATTTTAAATATTCATCTGAATACTAAAGAATTTTTTCTTGGTTCCACTACTCATTTTAACCATAGGATTTATGACTGAAAGAAATAAATGCGAGAAAAACTTATTAAAAGAAATAAACTTTTTAGGTAATTATTTTTATTATAAGCAGTATATTCATGTATAAAAAAACAGGGCATTTATCGACAACTGTAAACTGGTATGCCATTTCAGATCAATTGTTATCCAAAAACTCAGATTTTATAAATAAATTCCAAAAGAAAAAATGAAAAATATTCAAATAATGTTTCTATAGTTGGTATATAAATCGAAACGCAAATCAATCTAAATTACTTCACAGAAAACTGCCGAATAAGTCATGGAACATATACATGCAGTCAGAAAACGTACATGCCCAGAATGACGGGGCGTTCCTTCTGAATTGTGACAGTAATTCTTTTCCAGAACTGCTAAAAATATTCTATCACTGACTATCAGCTCAAATTAAGATATTCACTCTGGAATCCTAACATAAACATCTCTAATAAGATGCGTTTTAACTGGTTGATCAAATGTGATGTGTCTGTCGATAGCGCCTTGAATTTTTATTGTAATGAGTCAATTTGAAAGAATTAAAATTAAAAATGTTTCAAACCAGGAACTTTATATAGTTAAATGATTTTTAAATTTATTTATTACTTTTGCATTCACTCATTTAAAATGAAAAATATAAAAAATTAAAGAAATTGCATATTATTTCATGATCGTAAGAGCGAATGTCCAAATTTCGCAGAATTCTCAAATTGCCCCCCTGTGGGGCGTACGCCCCACGTTGGGAACCACTGCTTTAGAGTATAAATGCAATCCAGGAGAGAAAATCTAAATTCAGTAATACCTCGACTTACGTTAGCAATTCGTTTCAAGACTAGCGACGTAAGTCAAGGTATATTTAGATAAGCAAAAAAGAATAAGTAATAAAAATTCACCAAAATAAAATGAACATATTCTATTATATTTAGAGATCATGTTACATACATTTAACATTAACAAAAAAATGCGTTCGCAATACAAGAATTTATAATAACTCATTCTTGTTAACTTACAATTTATTGTTCTTCTAGCTGACCAGTTCGAGTCTGAGCATGTGAAAAAATCTTGCAATGAAGTTTGAACCGACAAATTTTTCTTTTTTTTTTTTTTTTTTTTTTTTTTTTAATCTCAAACTTTTACCTCAAAGCAGAGTGAGTTTTCTAAGCTTTTTCTTGTAGTTGCTACTATTTGCTCATCCGATTCAATACCTTCAACAGGGGCGTAGCTACAAAATTTTTTTCAGGGGGGAGAGTTCAAAACTTTCCCAACATATAATTAAAAAATTTCCCAACGTGAAAGAAATTGCTCTATTTTCCAACTAAAATGATATGTTCAATGTGTGTTTACTGATAATGATACTTAAACGCAAAAAAAAAAAGTACTTTCCTAAGAAAAAGGCTGAAACTAAAAACATAAAAATTATAATTATTGGTTCAGTTAATAGCCCGGTGGTAGGGGAGCAAAAAAAGGCCGAATTCGGAATTAATTAGGGGAAAGCTGGAAATCGTTTTAATCCCTTCTGTTTAGGTCTAGAAAGAATATGCTATGTTTCCCCCTCGTACTAGGTGAGCGTTAAGAAATATGTACAGATTTGTAGTAAAAAAATACGTTTTTTTACATACCATAACAGTATATCCAAACAACTAACTCTGTCAAAAACATTGTCAATACAAATGTTGTAGAGCTTAAAATTCTGAGTAAAATGAGTACCTACACTTAATATTTTTGTTGAACATTAAGGTCAAAATTCCAGTTTAAAGTTTTAGACCCGTGGTCAGGGGGTTGAACTCAGAATTAATTAGGATAAAACTGGAAATTGTTTTAATCCTTTCAGTTTAGGTCTAAAATGAACGTACTGTGTTTTCTTCCTCGTACTTGGGTGAATGTTAAAAAATATGTACATATTTATTTTCGAAAAACACGTTTTTTTAAATTACCTTAACAATATCTCAAAACAGCCGTAGTTTTGAGATATTGTTAAGTTAACTTGGTCTCTCCTGGCTTCAAGCTCTTGATTTGAAAAAACATTTTGTTCAGTCCGTCATTTCATCTGTTTATAAACAGAATTACTCCCCGCTGGAAAGGGTTAAAGGAACGATAAAATCTATGCACACCCTACTCTACAGTAGCCTCTTAAGGCTGTTCTCAACTGTTCTGCTCAACAAGCGCAAAACGTTTTGACCCATTTACAAATTCATTTTTTAATGGAAAGATATAAAAGTGAAAGGCCGGACTGTGTGGAAACGATTTGGAATGGAACTGTGTTTTCCATTTTTTGATCAATAAATTACCTATTGAGTTATAAACGATTTTGATTACGTGACAAAGACGTTTTTCACCTTTTCTTGAGTGGTTATTCTTCTTTCGTGCGTACATTCGGTTCAAACGCCCACTTTGACACTATTTTCCGAAAGATCTATTGCGTTTGGAAAAAAAAGGAAAAACAGCTCGATTACATAGTTTCTGAACAACAACACCTGCTAGTTTCATCCATTTCCGAACAAAAATAAATTAAAACTCCGGTCATAAATTAGTCCTTTTGGATTTGAGAACAGCCTTAATGCGTTTTTTTTTTTCGGTGCAAAGATTCAGCATTGAATACAAAGGATGACAAATGTGTTATCATCTATACAAAACGACCCCCCCCCCTGCCCCACCTTTTGTTTGTTTATTTGTATTTTCTTTTTAAAAATTTTCCTTTATCAATTCTTCAAATATGAAATTCTCATGATGTTGCAGAATATTGGTCAATTTTAGAAAATTCACGTGAATTTCAATTCCGATAACAGTATTATCACTTAAATACGCATCTCACGTGTTAAATAAAATAAATTTAACACTAGACGACTTCGCATGACTTTTATTATTTTTATTATTATTATTATTCCGCAAAGATAACATGCAAGATAAAAATGCTTTGTGTTATGAACAATTCCTAAATATACATCCTTTGAAGGATAAATGAGTTATCAATGTACTTTAATCTATAGTACTATGTACCAACGAGCTACGTTCTTTCAGACACCGTGGTCTCTAAAAGCGAGCTAATCTGTTTTGTTTTAAAAAATGAGAAAATACAAGTCGGAAGTTGTACGTCAAATATGGCAATTGAGGTGCGTTCGTACTATAACTAGTTATATAAATATGTTGTTGCACTCTTATGCAAAAATGCATGAATACAAAATTTATTACGATTCTACATATTAACACATTCACACCGGCGTGCATCACCGGTGGGTCACGCTTGACTGCCCCATCGGGCGGCGTGCATCACCGGTGAGTCACTCTTGACTGTCGCGTCGGGCGGCGTGTATCACCGGTGGGTCACACCAAAGCCGCCTCAAGACTACAAGCCAAACACAAGGTTTCGTGACGTCACGACGCGGGACTTAGATCAGCCGTGGAGAGCACATGCGTTATTTAAAACATTAATTCTTTCCTCCATATTTCAACTTATTATCACAGCATATGGGGAAAAAAATAAAAACTTATAGTTTAAAGACGCTAATTAAGTGCTTTTTAATCAATTTCGATCACTCGAAACAATAATAACGATATCACAAAAACAATATTTATGAAATAATATCACTGTGTCAATGAAAATGCAGGGGTGCAGAAAATGTTTCTACTCCCAACATTTCCCCCAATCCACACGAAAATTTTTCCAAAATTTTACGATATGTTAGGTAAGTGCTGTATTACCGTAGGTATAGAAAATTTATTTTTCAAATATTTCTCAACTTATGCGCGAGTATATATGGCAGGGGTGATTCTGAGTGAAAACAAATTTCCTAAAATTCACAGCAAATTTTCTGAAAGGTTACAGCAGAGTGGGGGAAATCCACTCCCAACACTATGTATTTTTCATGGATCTTTTGACGCAATTCGCGTTTTTTCGCGATCTCTTGATGAAATTTGCGGTTATTTCGCGATCTTTCGACGAAATTTGCGGTTATTTCTCCTTCCTTTTGACGAAATTCGCATCCTTTTGACGAAAATGGCATGTTTTTCCATCATTTGATGAAATTCGCAATTGTTTTGCGATCGTTTGGCGAAATTTGCGGTTTTTTCGCTTTTCTTTGACGAAATAGAAGGTTATTCGCCCTGTTATGACGAAAATCGCGGTTATTTTGCCATGTTTTGACGAAAATTGCGGTTCTTTTGCGATCTTTTGACGAAATTCGAGGTTGTTTTGTGATATTTTGACGAAATTCGAGGTTGTTTTGTGATCTTTTGACGAAATTTGCGATTGTTTCGCGATCTTTTGACGAAATTTGCGATTGTTTCGCGATCTTTTGGTGAAATGTGCATTTATTTTGCGATCTTTTGACAAAATTTGCGTTTATTTCACGATCTTTTGACGAAACTTGCGGTTATTTCGCTATCTTTTGAAGAAACCTGCGGTTCTTTCGCGATCTTCTGACGAAATTTGCGGTTCTTTCGCGATCTTCTGACGAAATGTACTGTTATTTTGCGATCTTGTGACGAAATTCGCATTTTTCCGTAATTCTTCGTGAAAATTCGCGGTATTTTTGTCCGAATTTTCAGATGACCGATTTTTTTTTTTTTTTTTTTTTTTTTTTAAATGAATGTCTTAAACTTTCGGAAAATTCGGAACATAATCATCCCTGATATACGGTACATATTATTCTGAGATCGATTTTGTGAAGGTCGCCATACGGATATTTTTATTTGTACTGAAATTGTTCTATCTTAGAGAATTATGGAATTCGTTGTTAAAATCGAGATCAATTGTACATGTTTCTGAAAAATTTCCCCAGGGGGTTAAAATTTCCCCCGATCCTAGATCGCCGGATCGGACATATTCTGCACCCCTGTGAAAATGTGCATCAGAATTAAAGATACATTAAAGGAAATTCGTTCGTTAATGAAAAAAAAAAATCCCAAGTATTAAATTTATTTTAGTAGACAGTTTTTATTATTTATTCTACTTTGAAATTTAGAAACAATATCAATTATCTATTTGGTATATGTTCAAAAACAAGACATTATACATTATTACATATATATATATATATATATATATATATACATATAAATTTGCAGTTTAAACACACAAATTGAATTATTTTGCTTTCAATTATTTCAAAATAAATAAATAACAATAAGTGTGCCAATCAAAACCCACATTTAAAAATTAAATTAAAGTGGAAGAAAAGTGAATGTTAAATGAAAACAAATTCAAGTTGTGTTTTATTTTTATTTTTAATTGGGCTTGAAATTATACAGTAAATATCCTATTAAATATTAAGTGATTTGAAACCTGCATATAATAAATAGTAAAATTAAAGTATACATGAAATTAAGTATTCTTATAAATAAATTTTCGTACTGTAAACTTTACTTATCAGAAATGGGTAATTTTCACATAAAATCCATTAAATTAAAAAACATAAAACTGTCATAATACTAAAACAACACAAGTTCATGAAACAGAAAATTATTATTTAGTTTTGTATTAGTTTGATATATTATGCAAGGTACAAGCAATAGATTTTTTAAAAAATGTATTGACATATGAAGAGAAAAATAAAAGAAAGAAACAAAAGACTTTCATCAATTGGAATTAAAATATTCCTAATTTATGTTCATTTTCCTCGAATGTTAGGCAACTGCTGATAATAAAAAAAAAAAAAAAAAAAAAAAAAAAAAAAAAAAAAAACATTGAAAAACACAAAACCTTCCACGAAAATATTTCATTTCCAAAATAATGTTGTGTGGGTTCTTAAATGTTTGTTCACATCTTTTAAGCTTAAAATAATCAATTTTTATGAGATGAAAAGTATTTCCTGACTAGATCTAAAAGTAAATTTATAATTATAGAATAATAATTTTATTTATTGTTATTTTTAATTAAACATTAAAATGGGGTCTATGTCATTTAGCAGACAACCAAATAGCCGACAAGACATTTAGCAGACAGCAATTAGACGACAGGACGTTTAGCCGACAAGTACATTTAGTCGACACGTACATTTAGTCGACATGACAATTAGCCGACAGCGACAGTTAGCCGACAAGACAGATAGACGACAGAGACAATTAGCCGACAGGACAATTAGCCGATAGGACAGTTAGTCGACATGGACAATTAGCCGACAGGACGTTTAGCAGACAGGATGATTAGCCGACAAGACAATTAGCCGACAGGACATTTAGCCGATAAGACAATTAGCCGACAGGACATTTAGCCGACAAGACAATTAGCCGACAGGACATTTAGCCGACAAGACATTTAGCCGACAAGACAATTAGCCGACAAGACATTTAGCCGACAGGACATTTAGCCGACAGGACGATTAGCCGACAGGTCAATTAGCCGACAGGTCAATTAGCCGACAGGACGATTAGCCGGCAGGTCAATTAGCCGACAGGACATTTAGCCGAGAGGACGATTAGCCCAGTTAGGTTTTGGTTTGGATACTGTTAGGTTTCGGATAGGTTACAGTTAGAATACAGTTAGGTTATAATTAGTTTACGGTTACGTTAAACTTAGGTTACAGATAGGTTACGGTTAGGTTACAGTTAGATTACGGTTACGTCACAGTTAGATTAAATTTATGTAACAATTAGGTTACGTTTAAGTTACAAATAGGTTAAGGTTAGGTTACGGATAGGTTACAATTAGATTAGGGTTAAGTTACGGATAGGTTACAGTTAGGTTATGGATAGGTTACAGTTAGATTACGTTTATGCTACGATTAGGTTACAGATAGGATACAGTTACGTTACAGTTTGGTTACAATTAAGATTACGGATAGGTTACAGTTAGATTACGGTTAGGTTACGGATAGGTTACAGTACGTTACGGAAAGGTTCCAATTAGGTTACGGTTAGGTTACCGCCAGGCTACAGTTAGGTTACGGTTAGGTTACAGTTAGATTACGTTTACGTCACAGTTAGATTAAATTTAGGTAACAATTAGGTTACGTTTAAGTTACAAATAGGTTAAGGTTAGGTTACAGATAGGTTACAGTTAGATTAGGGTTAAGTCACGGATAGGTTAGAGTTAGGTTACGGATAGGTTACAGTTAGATTACGTTTAGGCTACGATTAGTTTACAGATAGGATACAGTTACGTTACAGTTTGGTTACAATTAAGATTACGGATAGGTTACAGTACTTTACGGATAGGTTCCAATTAGGTTACGGTTAGGTTACCGCCAGGCTACAGTTAGGTTACATTTAAGTTACAGTTAGGTTATAGTTACATCACAGTTAGGAAACGGTTAGGTTATAATTAGTTTACGGTTAGCGTACCGTCATGATACGTTTATTTTACAGATAGATTACGGTTAGGTTACAGTTATGTTACAGTTGGGTTAGGGTTAGGTTATAAGTAGGTTACGGTTACGTTACGGTTAGGTTATAATTAGGTTACTGTTAGGTTACGGTTATGTTCCATTTCCGTTACAGATAGATTACGGTTAGGTTACGGTTATATTCCATTTCCGTTACAGTTAGGTTACGGTTACGGTTACGGTTATGTTCCATTTCCGTAACAGATAGTTTACGGTTGGATTATGGATAGGTTACAGGTAGGTTACAGTTACGTTACATTTAGCTGTAAAATTAGTTTACGTTACGGGTAAGTTACGGATAGTTTATAGTTACGTTACAGTTAGGTTACGGTTATGCTATAATTAGATTAAGGTTAGGTTGCAATTAGGTTACAGTTAGGTTACGGTTAGGTGATAATTTTTTTATAGTTAGGTTGAAGGTATGTTATTGTTAGGTTACCGTTAGGTAACATATTACACTGAGCACTTCCGGCACATGCTGTGTTAGGTAGCGAGGACCCAGATTACAGGTTCGTTCGGAAAGACGTTTGTTGGAAACATACGAGACGCTGTGGAACGCAATGGAACAACCGAAACTAAGTTCATTTAAAAGATTTTCAAAGGATATAAAATCATACAAACTTGAGTTTTGTTTAAGGTTATTATGATGGGCCAGGGCAACGCCGGGTGGGTCAGCTAGTGTGATATAAAATTGCATTGTATAAAATTTGGTTGTAACGTAGGGAACTAAAAAAAAGCAAGCAAAAATTTCATACCGCACAGTTTGTTTTTTATTTTTAATTCGATATAGATTTCGTTATTCATATGTCTAACTGTTTTATACGTTTAATATAATATGTTGAAACATCACAAAGAGATTATTATTTGTTGAAAAACCTTGTTTATATGACTTACCTTTTTCTACATAAACAAATTGCAGTAGTAATCCTTATCTCAGTTCATAAAATATTTTTTTTTAAATGCCAATTGCCCATATCCGTTTATTTTTTAAAAAAATCATGACAATTCAACAAACTATTGTATCGGAACATTATTTGTACTATAAAATTTATCAAATAATGATATTTTCGTGAAAAATGAAAAAAAAATTGTTAAAATTCTCACCGATAAGCGAAGTTTTAGGAGCCTCATTATAAAAATGTATGACAAATAGGCAGATTATGGATTCTTAAAATAGTCTCACACTAAAAAATTGAATTTGATTGCGTAGTATCTGAATGAAAATAGCTGTACATTTTGTGCTTGTAAGAAATAAAAATGGTTCTATATGAATGCGTTAGAAAATAGCCAATTTGGATTTGAGAAAATCATTTAAAAAAAAAAAAGGAAAAGAAAGAGAAAAAAATCACTCCCGGCTCGGCCTGCAGGCACAGGTAGATTTCGAAGTTTGGTACTAATTTCGCCAAAAAGGCTAAATCAAGATTAGAGTTAAACACAGTTTGACAATTTTTTCTGGTCGCTTTTGACGAGTTTTTAATTTCATTTTTCTGAACTGGTTTTATCAAAAACATTTTAAGGCTGTGTTCTCAACTACACTGATCAACAAGGTTGAGGTTTTCTGACACAATGACGTACACTCTAAAAAAAAATGTGTAAATTTACACACAAAAACAGGTATATCGATGATACAAAAACGATTTGTCTATACGTGTAAATTGGTGTGTAAAGTGCCAAAAATGTGTAATTTTTAAAATACACATTTTAATGTGTAATTTGATGATAAGTCCAAATGTGTAAAAATTAGGTGATAAGTCTTGAAATACACACTTTAATGTGTAAATTGTACAGGAATACACATATGTCTGTGTAATATTCTTACACACATATCTGTGTAATATTCTGTTTTTACACATATTTTTGTGTAATATGCAAAATACACATATCTTTGTGTAATATACAAAATACACAGATATGTGTGTTATAGTTCATTCTTACACATATTTCTGCGTAATCTACAAAACACAAATTTTATTTCAATATTCAAAATATGGATATTTTTGTGTACAAAGTGTCATCTTTATACTTTGGTTTGTATTAATTGCGAATTAAATGTTTTATGATAGTAAAAACAAAAATACATGAAAAACAAACCCATAGGGTTGATGTGTTTGCTCTTTCTGCAGAAAGTATACTCATAATGTAATTAGGCAATTTACATGCCACATATAGACAAATCATTTTCTTATCATCGATATACCTGTTTTTGCATAACACAGGATGGAATCAAAGATGAAATGTTTTTTTATTTAATTGGTTCAGAAAAAAATATTGAAATCTCCTGGAAAAAAAAAAGAAGAAGAAGAAGAAGTTAATTTCAAGCTCTGATATCCAAGCATTGCCACAGCAACAGTATTTCGCGCCCGGTGCGAAAAACGTTAATTTTTCTATAGATAGTCGATGCATCAGTACATGATGGCGCGAACGAAGCCTGCCAGAGCCTACTTTAAGGGTGTATTCGAAAAAATATTTTTCCACCCCCAACAGCTCGAAATTTTCTGAGACATTTTCAGACTCATTTTTAAAAGTAAAAGCATGAAATTTGTTGGGGTGATTTCTGAAGACATGTTTAACATGCCGTGTGATTTCATTTTCAGCTCAATTAATTAGAATTTGATTTTTAAACAATTATTTTCTCAGTATGACCATTTTTTTCATTCCCAGATCGCCCGCTTCGGAAAATTCGGTTCAAAACGCCAACTTTGACAGCGTTTTTTTACAGTATTTTCTGCATTTATCAAAAAATTAAGAAGCAGGGCACATTATATAGTTTCTAAATAAGAGAATTTCCCAGCTTGATGCGTTTGAGAGCAAAAATGAATTTTAAAATGAATCAGAAAATAAGCAGTTTGGATCGAAATACACCCTTAACTGGCTCCGTCTGCGCCCGCACCACTATTGTGTCTCTGTATTTTAGTATAATCAGCTTGCCTATATTTACACTTTCTCTGAAACAGCTTAAATTAAGTATACTGCAGTCAAAAGACTTTTATTTAAAGTATCTTCTTAGAGGCTATACATCTATAACGATCAACTTTTTGGCTATTTTCGACAACCCTCCCCCCCCCCCCCCTTCCTTATGATATCATACGTCATCATTCTACCAGTTCCCTCTTCCTAATGATATCGTCATCAGTGTCTAAAAATTCTTTTTATTACAATTTTATATATATATATGTTTTCAATATATACAAGTATGATTATGCACTTATTACTCTCATATATATAGGGGCCGTCCACAAATGATGCCACGCTTGGAAGGAGGGAGGGGTCGTGAAATTGTGACAAGCGGGGGTGGAGATAGAGGTCTGCACGGGCCGGAATTTCCAGGCTGTTCCCGGCCCGGCCCGAAGGAAAGCTATTTTGGCCCGGCCCGGTGTAAAAATTGAAAGTTCGGCCCGAGCCCGGCCCGGCCCGGCCCGGCCCGTTTACATTTTTACCGTTCTCGGCCCGGCCCGGCCCGGCCCGTACAAAAATCAGTGAAAACAGGCCCGGCCCGACTAAATTTCTACAGAAAATTCCGTTTTTTCTCGACATACAATTAAGATTCGTTTAATGAATACTACATGCATATTTATGGGAACATTTTTCAGTATATTTTAAATTACCATGTGTTCGCAAAATAGAAAACACACAATAGTAAACAATAGAAAATATTTCTGTCATTTTTAAGGCTTTTCTGAAATCCAAAGGAGCTACATTTTGATACATTTATGAATTTATTTCTTTTCGGAAACGCCTGAAATTGGCAGGTATTCTTATTCAGAAATCATGTAAATGCCGTTTTTTTCTTAGATAAAAGTAATATATCTTTCAGAAAATACTGGCAAAGTTAGCGTTTTGAATCGAATTTCCGCAAGAGATAGCACAGAAAAGGAGAAAAACGTACAGTCACGTCACAAGAGTCTATGTTATCTCTGTACGTAATTTATGAAAAATGGAACCGCTATTCGATCCCAAATGCCTTCAATACTCAGACCTGTCAATTTTATGCCTTTATAGTTAAAAATGAGTCAGAAAATGTGTCAGAGATTTCGCATTGTTGAGCAGTAAATATGAGAACCACCTTAAGGTACATTTCCAAAGATACTGTTAACAGAAGTTCATTATCGCTATTAATAATTTTACAAAACATAATGCCTGTCCTTCACATCCTGAGAACGATTAATCCCAGTTCCGTCCCGGCACAAGTCTGCCGAAAATTAAACCCGGGATCAGGCATCATGTAACTGTACGATGCCGATCTCTACGATGGACATGTTACATTTCTGTATTGATGTTGTTAAACTCGCATCGGCTCGTAACGCACGTTTATACTTCTCGAAAAAGTCATATTCATTGGAAATGGCCTCGTATTTTATCTGCTACTCTCAAATTCTTATATCGGGCCGATAGCCCCGATTAATTTTTTTATCGGCCCGGCCCGTTGAAAAAAATTGTCCTAATTCTGCCGGCCCGTTTGAAAATGCTCCTCCATTCCGCCGGCCCGGCCCGGGCCCGTGCAGATCTCCAGGTGGAGAGGGGTAAAAAATATTGGAAAAAGTGTGACATCATTTATGGACATCTCCATATATATTTTTTTACTTAAATGAAGAAAAGAAGTTAATAAAATATCACTAATACATCTGAAATAATTTTATAGCAAATAACACATGGAAATGCGTACTACTTTAAATTATTTAATATATTTTTGTTACATAATGCATTCAACAGTAATAATATCTACTTGCACTTTTTCTTGCACGGGGCTAAGCATAACTTCTTATAAACGAAACTGGTTAACGATATTCTTCCCCATATTTTCTAGTAACCATAATAAGTATAATTTCGAACCTGATATCTCTAACAACGAATTATATACTAAAAGAACAGGAATCGCGAACGTTAGGATATTCCATATTTTGGAATGAAATGATTTTATAAATATTTAAGGGTTTTAATAATAACTTTGCATTTTCATAAAAATAAGTAATAGACTAAAAGGAAAAAAAAGGTAATAGATTATATTGATGTAAAGAAAAAAATACCAAAAAAAAAAAAAAAAATTTTGGTTGGATCAAAAATGATAACGATGTCAAAAGACAGCCCCCTCTTCCCCAAGCGATATCTTACGATATCCATTGCCAGACCACCCCTGCCCCCTAAAGTGATAAAGTTATATATATAAAGCCCCTTGAAAAAGTTTCAAATTAAGAGATATTTGTTGTAGCATCAAACAGAAAAAGAAAGTTATTCTTAGTTTTAGAAGCATTTCTATCAAATGGGGGAAATTTTTCAAATACTTCTGAAAAAATTTCTTTTCCTATACAATATTTAGTGTCAGTTATAAACAAAGTTTAAACTAGGTAATTTTCAGTATGTGTGAAAAAATGCATTAATATTTCTGAAAAATACTCTTTAAAATATTAAAAATGATTTAGAATTGCAGATTACTTTGAAAACTTTCCAATTAGAATGTTTAATTTGATTGAATGAAATTTTCTCAACCGCCATGTATATATTTTTATAAATTTTGTAACATTTCTCAATTGAATAATACTCACTGACATTAATTTTTTTTCCCTAATACTACACATATTTGACGTCTTTTAATAGTACTTTTCCATTGTGTCCACAAATTCTTCTGTTTTAAAAATTCAGAAGTATTATAATAATATCTATTCAGTATTCTGAATAGATATTATTTTTTTAGTAAAAATATGCACTGCAAATTGTTTCATACCATTGCTTAATACAAAATTTAAACTAGTTGGATGTGCCAATCCCAAAACTTTCTTCTATCTTATACATCTTAATATTTCAAAACCTATCTACACATGTTAATACTTCAATATTATTAGTTCAATACTATACCAACTTTGATTTTCATCTTAAATTTCTGCTCAAGTCAATTAAACGGACTAAAAACGGGTTAATCTATATCATGATATTTGTTAAAATTATTAATTTTTCCTTATTCTGTTGTTATCAGCTGTTTGCGAATAGCCGGCTTAGCAGGAAGCGAGTTCCCGCCGCTGCATGAGCCGCCGATGCACAATATAACTACGAAAAATCAAGAAAAGTATACAAAAATCGATAGCACGGAGCCCCTTTACCGCGCAATATTTCCAAATTCAAGGAGGACTTGTTGGCCAAAGCCAAAAACAAGCACAAACATTTTGGTTCAATTGTATGCATAATTTTATACGCTGTTCGATGGTACAATAATGAAAATGGCACAGAGATCGGAATTATAGCGCCCCCTTCTTTCGGAATTTTTTCAAGTTCAGGGAGGACTTGTTTGCCATAGTCAGAAACATGCACAAAAAATTTGGTTCAATTATATGGATAACTTCATACACTTTTCGATGGTACAATAATGAAAATGGTACAGACATCGCAATTATAGTGCCCCCTACCGGCAGAATTTTTCCAAATTCAGGGAGGACCTTCGTGACATGACCAAAAATAAACACATAAAATTTGGTTCAATTTTATGCATAACATCATACACTTTTCGACGGTACAATATTCAAAATGGCACAAAAATTGTACAAAAATCGCTATTACAGCGCCCTCTACGAGCGATTTTTTTACAAATTAAGGGAGGACCTCCTTGCCATAGCCAAGAACTTAAAAATTTTTTTTGGTTCAATTCTATGCGTAACTTCATACACTTTTCGATGGTACAATATTCAAAAACGCACAAAAATCGCTATTACAGCGCCCCCTAACGGCGAATTTTTTGCAAATTCAGGGAGGACCTGCTTGTCATATCCAAAAACTTAAAATAAAAATTTGGTTCAATTCTATGCATAACTCCATACACTTTTGGATGGTACAATATTCAAAATCGCACAAAAATTGTTATATCAGCGCCCCTACCGGCGAATTTTTTCCAAATTCCGGGAGGACCTGCTTGCCATAGCCTAAAACTTCTAATAAAATTTTGGTTCAATTCTATGCATAACTTCATACACTTTTCGATGGTACAATATTCAAAATCGCACAAAAATCGCATTTACAGCGCCCCCTACCGGCGAATTTTTTCCAAATTCAGGGAGGACCTGCTTGTCATATCCAAAAACTTAAAATAAAAATTTGGTTCAATTCTATGCATAACTCCATACACTTTTGGATGGTACAATATTCAAAATCGCACAAAAATTGTTATATCAGCGCCCCTACCGGCGAATTTTTTCCAAATTCCGGGAGGACCTGCTTGCCATAGCCTAAAACTTCTAATAAAATTTTGATTTAATTCTATACATAACTTCATACACTTTTTGATGGTACAATGGCGACAGACAGACGGACGGACGGACAGACAGACATTTTCTATAAACATGTTTTTTTGGAATCTCTGACCCCTAAAACATGCAAATCCGTCGAAAACCGGAAGTCGAAAAAAATTTCGATTACAATACTTTCTTCTATTGAAGATAGAAGAAAGTAAAAATAAGCTTGCAAACAATTTTATTCTACAAGAAAGCTTTTTTATTCAATAATTTAAATATCTTTAAATATTTGCTAATTATGTTAAACTTTGAATATAATTTTTTCTCATATAATTTTAAAACTTGAGGAAAACATGTGATTTTAACGAATGATATTTTACAAGTAAAAAAATCTTATTAAAATGTAATTTAAATAATTGATTTTTATCATATGTTTACAATTGTAGTCAAGTGCAATTTAGACAGTTATTTATTTCAATAAAATTATTATAATTTAAAGAAAAACAAACAGGAAAAATAATGTTTTTTCATACCAAATCTCCATTGACGTAGTTTTTCATTTTTTGTAGTAATCCATTTATTGTTTGATGAACAAATATATATGTTCCTAAAATAAGTACACTAGCAATGACGCGAATCCTTTTAAACATGTCAAAACTATTGTGCTTTTCTAGGACACATATTTAACGTCGAAAGGTTGCTGCGAAGTTTTTTGGTTAACTTTTTATATCCAGACTGACTATACGTACGCAAAACGGCCATTTTTTTCTTGCAAACTAACTTTGCTTGTTCCAAGACGTTCTAAAAAATAAATGTAATATGTAGTAGTCTTTCATTCAAATATCGCTTGCGGTTTCCGGTAGCACGCAGGTGGCTTTTTTTATATTCCCCCCCCCCCCCCCCTCAACTGTTCTTTATTTCTATGATGTAATACGTTTACAAGAGTTCTCTAATTAAAATTTCATACTTCAAGAACTTTTTTATACCTTTTTTCGATTTATTTAAGAATAGTTCAAGTTTTGTAAATCTCTTTTTTTTTTTTTTTTTTTTTTTTTTTTTTTTTGTCAAATGTAACAATAATTATACTGATATAGAGGATATAACAAATTAAACAATGTTTAAATTATCAGAGTAGTTAAAAATGATTTTAATAGGCAATAATGAAAAATCTTTTGAAAATAGAAAATTAAAGTTTGTATAATCTATGGTAAATTCAAAATGTGCTCCTAAAAATAAACCAAGAGTCATACAGGAGTTAATAGTCGGAGAAATCGCCAAAGATTTTGCTACCCGCAACAGTTTTTTTAATTCTAATAGTTTAGTAATTTAAGCGCGTAGTTCGATTACATGTCTATTAAATTTGTGTTTTATTTATGTACATGTTTTTGATGAAGTTTTTAATTTCGTTGTGGAATATTAGCCCGAAACAAACGCTTAATTATTTTTATTGCTTGAAGAGGAAACTTTTTAACCCGGGAGAACTCGCTAGTGAGAATGCCCAATTGCTTTTCTTTTACTTTACATTCATATAATATCAACTTTTTTTGGTTGGCTTAGTACTTTTATTTACAAAATAGGTAAAATAATTGTAAAACATTTTGAAATTTTAATTAAAATGAAAAATGATTTAAATAAGAGTCTTAAAAAGTACGACTGTGAGAGAAAATCTCATGCAGCGAGTTCTCCCGGGTTAATCTTTTGTAATTGAAATGCAGACAAAAGATTTCTTGTTTTAAAACTCTTGCTTGAAAATTATTTTTAAAACCATAGAAATCAGTAAATTGAGGTACAATTTTTAAACAAATTGCATTTGAAAGAACATTCGACGTTGTAAAATATAAAATTTTGCAATGTTTAAAAGTTTAAGAAATCGCAATAAAAGGTAGATTTATGCGTCTGGTGTTGCCTTGTCACAGCCAATCACGGATATGTTTTCGCTTTATAATATTGATTGCAGTTGTTAATTTAAGAAAAAATATAAATTTTTCATATAATATAAAAAGCAATTAAAAATCTCCCTTAATTAAAAAAAAATGTTTTGTTTCATGTATTATATGCAAAATTACGTTTGCATCATGATTCATAATATTGCTTATTGATTGAAATTGATCTATTTATGAAGCATTTTCCTGTAAGTGGGTAAAAAAATTAAGGAATGTAGGTTAAATAGCAATGAGACACACACGCAAAAAAAAAAAATAATAATAAAAATAATAAAAATAAATTTAGAGCAAATCGAATAAGTCTGCATGAAAAACCCATTTATCTAAATTAAGGGGGTAGCTCCCCTATCCCCCCTTTATTCTTAACTAATGAACCTCCAAATCTAATCAGGGAAGCTCCTTAACATAATAAACCGGTATACCGAATTTCGAGCAAATCGAATAATTTTGAATGAAAAAAACATTTATCTAAATTAAGGGGGGTAGCCCTCTTTTCCCCCTTTATACTTAACTTATGAACTTCCAAATCTAATCAGGGAAGCTCCTTAACATAATAAACCGGTATATCAGATTTAGAGCAAATCGAATAATTCTGCATGAAAAACCCATTTATCTAAATTAAGGGGAGGGACTAGCCCCTTTCCCCCCTTTATCTTTAACCAATGAACCTCCAAAATTAATCAGAGAAGCACCTTTCCAGAATGAACCTAGAAAAAAAATTGAAACAAATCGGATGATTCTATCAAGAGTTACCTCGTTACGTGAATACGTACGTACATACTTACATACATACAGAACGGCGGGCACATCAGCTCTCTGACTTTGATTGCCTGTGAGCTAAAAAGTTGAATTATGATGGTGACGAGTTATTGAGGTTGACATTGTTGGTATATCACCGACCCATATCAATGTGTCTTCTAAATTCTTTCGCAAAATGTATGTTTCGGATAAATATCATGTCGGCTATTTGACCTGTCTGCTAGTTGTCCTGTCGGCTAATTGTCATGTCTGCTAATTGTCCTGCCGGCTATTTGATCTGTCTGCTAATTGCCCTGTCGGGTAATTGTCAGATCGGCTATTTGACCTGTCGGCTAAAAGTACTTGTCGGCTAAACGTCCTGTCGGCTAATTGGTGTCTGCTAAATTTCTTATCGGCTATTTGGTTTTCGGCTAAATGACATAGACCCCCCCCCCTAACCTAATTGTAACTTATCCATAATCTAACCGTAACCTATCTGTAACGGAAATGGAACATAACCGTAACCTAATTGTAACGTAACCGTAACCTACTTATAACCTAACCATAACCTAACTGTAACATAACTATAACCTAACAGTAATGTATCTGTAAAAAAAAGTAACATGACGGTACGCTAACCGTAACCTAATTATTAACTAACCGTATCCTAACTGTGATGTAACTATAACCTAACTGTAACCTAACCGTAACCTAACTGTAGCCTGGCTGTAACCTAACCGTAACCTAATTGTAATCTATCCGTAACCTACTGTAACCTATCCGGAACCTAACCGTAATCTAACTGTAACCTATCCGTAATCCTATTTGTAACCAAACTAACGTAACTGTATCCTATCACCTATCCGTAACCTAATCGTAGCAGAAACGTAATCTAACTGTAACCTATCCGTAACTTAACCGTAATCGAACTGAAACCTAACCGTAACCTACTTATAACCTAACCAAAACCTAACTGTAACATAACTGTAACCTAACAGTAATCTATCTGTAAAATAAACGTAACATGACGGTACGCTAACCGTAACCTAATTATAACCCAACCGTATCCTAACTGGGATGTAACTATAACCTAAATGTAACCTAATTATAACCCAACCGTATCCTAACTGTGATGTAACTATAACCTAACTGTAACATAAATGTAACCTAACCGTAACCTAACTGTAGCTTGGCGGTAACCAAACCGTAACCTGTTTGTAATCTATCCGTAACCTACTGTAACCTATCCGGAACCTAACCGTAATCTAACTGTAACCTATCCGTAATCCTATTTGTAACCAAACTGTAACGTAACTGTGTCCTATCCGTAACCTAATCGTAGCAGAAACGTAATCTAACTGTAACCTATCCGTAACTTAACCGTAATCTAACTGTAACCTATCCGTAATTTAACCGTAATCTAACTGTAACCTAACCGTAACGTAACTGTAACCTACGTTTAAAGTAACCGTAAACTAATTATAATCTATCCGTAACCTAAAAGTATCCTAACCATAACCTAACTAGGCTAATCGTCCTCTCAACTAAATATCCTGTCGTCTAATTTTTCTTGTCGGCTAATCGTCCTGTCGGCTAATTGTCCTGTCGGCTAATTGTCCTGTCAGCTAAATGTCCTGTCGGCCAATCGTCCTGTTCGCTAATTGTCTTGTCGGCTAATTGTCTTGTCGGCTAAATGTCCTGTCGGCTAATTGTCTTGTCGGCTAATTGTCTTGTCGGCTAATTGTCTTGTCGACTTATTGTCCTGTCGGCTAAATGTCCTGTCGGCTAAATGTCCTGTCGGCTAATTGTCACGTTCGGCCAATTGCCTGTCGTCCAATTGTCTGTCTGCTAAATGTCCGTTTCGGCTAATTGTCCTGTATGCTATACGTACGTTTCGGCTACTTGTCCTGTCGGCTAAATGTACTTGTCGGCTACATGTCCTGTCTGCTAAATGTACGTGTCGACTAAATGTACTTGTCGGCTAAACGTCCTGTCGTCTAAGTGCTGTCTGCTAAATGTCTTGTCGGCTATTTGGTTTTCGGCTAATCGTCTGCGACCGATTAAAATGTATATGAAAACACATAGGATTTTTGCCGGTCGCAGACGATTAGCCGAAAACCAAATAGCTGACAAGACATTTAGCAGACAGCACTTAGACGACAGGACGTTTAGCCGACAAGTACATTTAGTCGACACGTACATTTAGCAGACAGGACATGTAGCCGACAAGTACATTTAGCCGACAGGACAAGTAGCCGAAACGTACGTATAGCATACAGGACAATTAGCCGAAACGGACATTTAGCAGACAGACAATTGGACGACAGGCAATTGGCCGAACGTGACAATTAGCCGACAGGACATTTAGCCGACAGGACAATTAGCCGACAGAACAATAAGTCGACAAGACATTTAGCCGACAAGACAATTAGCCGACAGGACATTTAGCCGACAGGACATTTAGCCGACAGGACGATTAGCCGACAAGAAAAATTAGACGACAGGATATTTAGTTGAGAGGACGATTAGCCTAGTTAGGTTATGGTTAGGATACTTTTAGGTTACGGATAGATTATAATTAGTTTACGGTTACTTTAAACGTAGGTTACAGTTACGTTACGGTTAGGTTACAGTTAGATTACGGTTACGTCACAGTTATGTTACTTTCAGGTAACAATTAGATTACGTTTAAGTTACAGATAGGTTAAGGTTATGTTACGGATAGGTTACAGTTAGATTACGTTTCTGCTATGATTAGGTTACGGATAGGATACAGTTACGTTACAGTTTGGTTACAAATAAGATTACGGATAGGTTACAGTTAGATTACGGTTATTTTCCGGATAGGTTACAGTAGGTTACGGATAGATTACAAATAGGTTACGGTTAGGTTACCGCCAAGCTACAGTTATGTTACGGTTAGGTTACATTTAGGTTACAAATAGGTTATAGTTACATCACAGTTAGGATACGGTTGGATTATAATTAGGTTACGGTTAGCGTACCGTCATGTTACGTTTATTTTACAGATAGATTACTGTTAGGTTACAGTTATGTTACAGTTAGGTTATGGTTAGGTTATAAGTAGGTTACGGTTAGGTTACAGTTAGATTACGGTTAGGTTTCGGATAGGTTACAGTTAGATTACGTTTCTGCTACGATTAGGTTACGGATAGGATACAGTTACGTTAGTTTGGTTACAAATAGGATTACGGATAGTTTAAAGTTAGATTACGGTTAGGTTCCGGATAGGTTACAGTAGGTTACGGATAGATTACAATTAGGTTACGGTTAGGTTAGCGCCAGGATACAGTTAGGTTACGGTTAGGTTACATTTAGGTTACAGTTAGGTTATAGTTACACCAAATTTAGATATTAATTTAGGTTACGGTTAGCGTACCGTCATGCTACGTTTTTTACAGATAGATTACTGTTAGGTTACAGTTATGTTACAGTTAGGTTATGGTTAGGTTATAAGTAGGTTACGGTTACGTTAAGGTTAGGTTACAATTAGGTTACGGATATGTTCCATTTCCGTTACAGATAGGTTACGGTTAGATTATGGATAAGTTACAGTTAGGTTAGGGGGGTCTATGTCATTTAGCCGAAAACCAAATAGCCGCCAAGAAAGTTAGCAGACACCAATTAGCCGACAGGACGTTTAACCGACAAGTACATTTAGCCGAAACGTACATTTACCCGACAGGACATTTAGCCGTCAGGTCAAATAGCCGACAGGACGTTTAGCCGACAAGATATTTAGCCGACAGGACAATTAGCCGACATGATATTTAGCCCACAAAATATTTAGTCGACATGACAATTAGCTGACAGGTCAGATACCCGACATGATAATTAGCCGACAGGTCAAATAGCCGACCTGACAGTTACCCGACAGGACAATTAGCAGACAGGTCAAATAGTTGACAAGATATTTATCCGAAACATACATTTTGCGAAAGAATTTAGAAGACACATTGATATGGGTCGGTGATATACCAACAATGTCAACCTCAATAACTCGTCACCATCATAATTCAACTTTTTAGCTCACAGGCAATCAAAGTCAGAGAGCTGATGTGCCCGCCGTTCTCTATGTATGTAAGTATGTACGTACGTATTCACGTAACGAGGTAACTCTTGATAGAATCATCCGATTTGCTTCAATTTTTTTTTCTAGGTTCATTCTGGAAAGGTGCTTCTCTGATTAATTTTGGGGGTTTATTGGTTAAAGATAAAGGGGGAAAAGGGGGCTAGTCCCTCTCCTTAATTTAGATAAATGTCTTTTTCATGCAGAATTATTCGATTTGCTCTAAATCTGATATACCGGTTTATTATGTTAAGGACCTTCCCTGATTAGATTTGGAAGTTCATTAGTTAAGTATAAAGGGGGGAAAGAGGGCTACCCCCCTTAATTTAGATAAATGTTTTTTTCATTCAAAATTATTCGATTTGCTCCAAATTCGGTATACCGGTTTATTATGTTAAAGAGCTTCCCTGATTAGATTTGGAGGTTCATTAGTTAAGAATAAAGGGGGGATAGGGGAGTTACCCCCCACCCTTAATTTAGATAAATGGGTTTTTCATGCAGACTTATTCGATTTGCTCCAAATTTGCTATACCGGTTTATCATGTTAAGGAGCTGCCTTGATTAGATTTGGAGGTTCATTAGTTAAGAATAAAGGGGGGGAAGGGGCTACCCCCTATTAATTTAGATAAATGGGTTTTTCATGCAGAATTATTCGATTTGCTCCAAATTTGGTATACCGGTTTACTATGTTAAGGAGCTGCCTTGATTAGATTTGGAGGTTCATTAGTTAAGAATAAAGGGGGATAGGGGAGCTAGTCCCCCCACCCCTTAATTTAGATAAATGGGTTTTTCATGCAGAGTTATTCGATTTGCTCCAAATTTGCTACATCGGTTTATCATGTTAAGGAGCTGCATTGATTAAATTTGGTGGTTCATTAGTTAAGAATAAAGGGGGGAAAGGGGCTACCCCCCCCTTAATTTTGATAAATGGGTTTTTCATGTAGAATCATTCAATTTGCTCCAAATTGGTATACCGGTTTACTATGTTAAGGAGCTGCCTTGATTAGATTTGGAGGTTCATTAGTTAAGAATAAAGGGGGATAGGGGAGCTAGCACCCCCCCCCCCTTAATTCAGATAAATGGGTTTTTGATGCAGAGTTTTTCGATTTGCTCCAAATTTGCTATATCAGTTTATCATGTTAAGAAGCTGCATTGATTAGATTTGGTGGAAGATCATTATTATGTATAAAGGCGGGGCTACCTCCCTTTATTTATATAAATGGGTTTTTCAGGCAGAATTATTCGATTTCCTCCAAATATGGTATACCGGTTTATTATGTTAAGGAGCTTCCGTGATTTGATTTGGAGGTTCAATAGTTAAGAATAAAGGGGGGAAAGAGGGCTATCCTCCCTTAATTTAGATAAATGGGTTTTTCATGCAGAATTATTCGATTTGCTTCAAATTTGATATACCTGCTTATTCGCGTCTATGTCATTTAGCAGACAACCAACTAGCCGACAAGACATTTAGCAGACAGCAATTAGACGACAGGACGTTTAGCCGACAAGTACATTTAGCTGACACGTACATTTAGTTGACAAGACAATTAGCCGAGAGCGACAGTTAGCTGACAGGACAATTAACCGACAGTATGTTTAACCGACAGTGCAATTAGTCGACAAGACGATTAGCCGACAGGATATTTAGTCGACAGGATAATTTGCCGACAGTACATTTAGCGACACTTAGGTTAAGTTAGGTCACAAATTACGTTTAGGTAACAATTAGGTTACGTTTATGTTACAATTACGTTACAATTAAGTTATGGTTATGTTTCGATTACATTACCGATAGGTTACAGTTACGTTATAGTTAGGTTAGGGTAGGTTATAATTAGGTTACTATTACGGTTAGGTTATAATTAGGTATAACAAACAAATTTTTAAAAAAGTAACACTTTCTACAATAAATATTGTTTGAAATGGGGTTTTTTGACGATAACTCCCAAAAATATTATTTTTTAAATATAAGAATTTAAAAGAGGGGATGCATGAATTAAGAGTGTATTCAGGTGGCGAAAGAGTGGACCCACAGGGGGCAATTTTCAAACTTTTTTCGGACCAGTTATGTGATATATTACCGGAAAGACCACTTTTTCATGTTATAATTATTTCTTCTCCCCTCCCCTCAATTTAGTTCCCCAGGGGTCACTTTTCGAACTTTTTGAAATCGTAGCGTTTTCATCATTTTAGATTTGATTTTTTTACGGAGCCCTCCTATAAATATTATTTATAAAATATAAAATTCCAAAGAGTGGGGGTTTATTGCAGAGGGACGCAAGAGTTGGTGCGCCGGTGGTGCTTTTCCAACTTTTGCAGACACCCCTCATGTGATATATCATTGAAAAGCACTATAGCAACTATTTCATATTATACACCTCCCAAGTTCCACCCCCCACACTGCTTTGCCACACCAAGGGGGAGCGCTTTTTGAACTTTTTTGAAATTGTAGCGTTTTCATCATTTTAGATCGGAATTTTTTTACGTAAAATTTTATAATATATAAAACATTCAAAGAAAGGGAGGGTCTATTCTGAGGGGCGCGACTCCTTGGAGGGGCACTTTTCTAACTTTTGCCGACACCCCACATGTGATATATCAATGTGATAAAGCACTGTGATCACTTTTTCATATTATACACTTCCCACGTCCCTCCCGCCACTTTTCCACCCCATGGGGGCACTTTTAAAACTTTTTTTGAAATCGTAGCGTTTTCATATTTTAGATCAGAATTTTTTTACGTAACCCTCCAATAAATATTATTTATAATATATAAAAATTTCAAAAAAGGGGGAGGTGTATTCCGGGGGGCGATATAGTTTCCTCCCCGGGGGTCACTTTTCTCACTTTTGCCGACACCACTCATGTGATATATCAATGGAAAGCACCGTGATAACTATTTCATATTATACACCTTTCACGTCCCTCCCCCACCTTTCTACCCTAGGAGGGTACCTTTTGAACTTTATGGTTTGCATTTATGCTTTAAACATTTTGAAATCGTAGCATGCTCAGCATTTTAGATCAGAATTTTTTTACATAGCACTCCAATACATATTATTTGTAATATATAAAAATTTCAAAGAGGGGAAGGGTGTATTCCGGGGGCCGAGATAGTTGCCTCCCCGGGAAGGGGGCACTTTCCTGACTTTTGCCGACGCCCCTAATGTGATATATCAATGGAAAGCACTGTGATTACTATTTCATACTGGACACCTCCCACGTCCCTCCCCTCCCTTTGCCACCCCAGGCGGGGGCACGTTTTTAACTTTTTTGAAATCGTAGCATTTTCAGCATTTTAGATCAGGAATTTTACGTAGTCATCCGATAAATATTATTTATAATATATAAAAATTTCAAAGAGGGGGGAGGGTGTATTCTGGGGGGGGGGTGCGATAGTTGCCTCTCCGGGGGCACTTTTCTAACCTTTGCCGAAACCCCTCATGTAATATATCAGTTGAAAGCACTGTGACCACTATTTCATATTATACACCTCCCACGTCCCACTCCCCACTTTGCCACCCCGAAGGGCCCCCTTTTTCAACTTTTTGAAATCGTAGCGTTTTCATCATTTTAGATCGGAATTCTTTCACGCAGCCCTCCGATAAATATTATTTAAACTATATAAAAACTTCAAAGAGTGGGAGGATGTATAACGGTAGGCGAGGACACCCCTCATGTGATACATCAGTGGAAAGCACTGTGACCCCTATTTCATATTATAAACCTCCCACGTCTCTCCCGCCAATTTGCATCCCCAAAGGGGGCCCTTTTCAACTTTTTTGAAATCGTAACGTTTTCATCATTTTAGATCAGAATTCTTTTACGTTGCCCTCCGATAAATGTTATTTATAGTATATAAAAACTTCAAAGAGGGGGAGGGTCTATAACAGTGGGCGAGATAGTTGCCTCTCCGGGGGACTCTTTTCTAACTTTGTGGACACACCTCATGTGATACATCAATGGAAAGCCCTGGGACCCCTTATTCCATATTATACACCCCCCACGTTCCTCCAGCCAAGTTGCCATCCCAAATGGGGCCCTTTTTCAACTTTTTTGAAAACATAGCGTTTTCATCATTTTAGATCGGAATTCTTATACGTAGTTCTCCGATAAATATTATTTATAATATATGAAAACTTCAACGTGGGGGGGGGTGTATAACGGTGGGCGCGATAATTGCCTCCCCCCCGGTGGAGGGCCTTTTTGTAATTTTTCGCCGACACCCCTCGTGTGATATATCATTGGAAAGCACTGTGACCGCTATGCCATATTATAAACGTCCCTCCCATCCCCCACTCTGCCCCCCCCCGGGGGCAATTTTCTAAATTTTGCCAACACCCCGCATGTGACACATCATTTGAAAGACCTGTGATAACTTAATCACGTTACGTTGATCAACTATCAACGGCTCGCAGAACACATTCAGCTGAATTTTTCTTAGGACATGATTTCTCAAGCCTTTTGCTACATTTCTACATTGAAGGGACAGTTTTTATGACAATAATCTCCCCTATTGCCATCTCTGGCATGATTTTATGTTGATAAGTACTATTCAAGCCAATGTCATTGACAAAGGCATGCTTCGAATCTTTAGTTCAACCTATGTATTTTTTTTGCATAAAACCTTAAGTTTTTAAATCATATATTTATATAATATATTTGACCATATTTATTAAACTTGTAGCAAATTTTACATTAAATCCATATATTGGGACATTTTTATTGATGTGTCAATCTGGAAAACCTATCTAAGCACACAATGTTCAAAGAAGAGAGTGGGGCTTCTATTGTATTATTGGAAAATCTTTGGTCAACAATATTTCATGGAATTATTCAATATTATATGGAATGACTTAAAATTTTTTAAAGAATATGTTTTATGAAGTTATAATGTTACTTATTATTGACTCAAAAATAATCCAATGAAAATATACCAGAGCATTGGATATTTTAAATTTTAATAAAGTATAATTTAAAGTGATTTATTTCAAAATGAGGTTTTTCAGAATTGTGCACAAGATATCCCTGGAACTACGTGATATTTTTCAGGTGTTATATATTAATTATATCTTTAACTTAAAACTGAGCTTAAATATGTTTATTGTTTCACCCGCACAAAAAAATTCAATATTTTAAACTTTATTTTAAATATATAAATTTTGCTGAAATATAAACATGTTTAAGTTGTCTTAAGATATAGATATAATTGATAAATATGTGAAGATAGAATGTAAAAATGTTAAATGGTTCAAGAGGAATCATGTGCACAATTAAAAACCTTTTTAATATTTTGGGGGAAATGACACTAAAGTATTCTTTTAAGCATTGCTTATATAGGGATCACGTAATATTTCTCTTGTCATAACTAATAGGAATTGTTCATGCAATTTGTTTTAAAATGCACATAAAATGTGGTTCATACCTTCACATATATGTTCCTAAAAAAATATATATATATTTTAAGATTTAAGAGTAGTATGTCTCCTTAAAGCAAAAACAGCACTTGTCAAGTGATATACCTCACACCCTTTTTTGAAATTTTGAATTTTATTATCTGTATGGCTCAACTAAAACTATGCCTCATCATTTGCATTTTAGTTTAGCGGTGTGAGAATAGTTGGATAGGGATTAGAAATATTTACATTAGAAGCTCAAAAATAATTTAAATTAAATTTAATGATTGGTGTTTTCGGTAAATTGGTAAGGTTTCGTAAATATGATATTTTTGAAACTATCATATTTTGATATACATCTGATAATTTCAAAATAGTCAACATATTGATGATTAATATTTTCAGACTTTATTTAAACTGAACAAAGAAAAAATAAAGAAAGAGAGAAAAAAAAAAGATTTTTCTGATGAAGCTGCAAATAACTGATCATCTAAGTTAGACAGTTTATCTTTCAGTATCTGTTCTGACAAGGGAACCGCTTTTGGTGCTGTTGTTGATAGCCCATTTTTCTGAATTTGCCTATACACAGCTTGAAATAAATGAAAGTGGCATCCGTTGCTTTGTGCATTTGGAATAATTGTATTAACGGCATTTATTGTTCCTTTTTCGAAATCTGTGAGAATAAATTCTGGTTTCAATTGATACCCGAAATCTTCTGCCCAATCCACCACATTTTGAAAGAGACTTTTGTAGAGTTCTTCAGCTTTAGAACTCATAAGTGCGTATACTAATGGCACCAAACGAACATTTGACGCACTACCAATATTAGCATGGATGGTATACATTTGTCTAAAAATGGTTGGAACAGTTTTAAATGTCCCATCCATGATCCAGAACTTTGAGGAATGCAATTGCTTTACATTTTCCCCAGTGGTGAAAAGGAAAATTCTTTCGTCGCCTTCCTTAATATCTTTAAAAAAAGGCTGACCACTTAAAGTAACTGCATACTGGGTAACTGCATAACGGGTAAAGTAAAATTCCCTAATTGCTTTGGTTCGACTGGTGTATCAGTATGTTTCGCTCTGTTAATTTTACGTCTAAGTACATCTTCATTGGGAAAGCATGGCTGTATATCCTGAGCTACGGATGATTTTACTGCATTTATAATTTGAACTGGTCGATCATTAGACTGCTTTGAAAGTGCTTTCATTTTATTTTTCGCTTCGAGAATAAAAGGCTTACTTGCCTCTGCAGCATGGTTATGAGAATGGGGATCAAACTTTTTAATTATATGTTCGCCGTTTAAGAAGGTTGTAACTGCTCTTGCAGTGCATCTGGATTCTTTAAAATTTTTTCGTTCGCAAATCCAATAAAATATATCTTCAAGGTTCTTATCTTTTATGAAAAGAAACCCATTAATGTTGATTTTAGGTTGTCCTTTCTGAGAAATGATAATTTCTGCTGGTTTACCGATAGAAGACACATTACCGGAATTATCTAAATTATTAGACATCGCCGAGAGATCCGAAAGCTGGCTCATCCTTCCAATATAAGTTGTATAACAAAACCAAATGAAACCTTTAGTGGAAAAAGTTACCAGGGTGATATAAATAAAGAATGTGATTGGTTATTGCATTTAGCTGTGGCGCCAGTTTAGCCCCGTCTTTTGTTACAACAATTATGAAAGTGTTATTTAAAATAAAAATAAAAAGTCTTTTCTGATTGTGTTCAGAAAATTGTAAGTTGTAGCTGAAATAAAAATCTTTAATAATCTTTTATCTTAAAATATTTTGTTTATTTAGTCACATAATAACTACTTTATTCTTTTTACTTTCATAAAACGAACAAAATATCTTTTTAAAAATCTTAACCTCCCCCCCCCCCCCCCTGCTTAGAAAAGAAGTAAGAAATTTTTATAAATAAATATTAAAAAAAAAATGATATCCAATATGCAATATGTCAATAATAAGTTTTATATAGGTGATTCAATGTATGGAGAATTTGTGTTATAATAAACGAGAAAATTTAGAAAGACCAGTTCTAGTAACTGTAATTAGGTAATAAAATGACATAAACTTTATGGATAATAAATATTAAGAAGTTCTAAAAAAAAAAACGCTGAACTTTCCAAAACTTTCTAAAATATTCATGGAGACATTTTTACGCATAAAAACATTCAAATAAAATCCTTTATATCTAACTTCCTATTATCAGTAATTTATTTATTTTGTTATTTATTTTTGACTAGATAATCGTAAATTTAAGAGCTGTTTATTTTTATTCCACCCTAACATTATTTATTCCAGACAGTGTTGCGCCAACATATGCCTATTTGGCGGAATCATGATGCAACAGTTGAAAGGAGAAATCAATCATCATGTTTGGTCATTTCTTTATTCATTTCATTTTCTTCGGTTACTAACGAAAAAGAGCTATTATTTGGTGCCAACTTAACCGTGCTAATAAGTCTATTTTATACAAATAAAGCATATTATGGCATTAAACTGGATTATTCCTAATTTTCTCTTATTGATCAAGTTGAATTTCACTTTACTCCGTGAGGGATTTCTGTGGCTCTGTGGGGGTGGAATTTGCACTTTTTGACCATTAAAAACACAAAATCTCAAATCATCCATGGGGACATTTATTCTCTGGGGAGAATGTCTCCCCCGGGTCACCCCATGAATTCAACACTGTTAATGATTTAAAAAAAATTAGGACTGTTTCTCTTTTTGATTTAATTGAGAAATTTAAACATTTAAACACGGAATGTAAAAAATTATTTTGGAGAAACTATTATTTGTATAATGAATGCCACTGCTGGATCATATACACTTACGTTTACAAATGAACTGAAAATTTAATAGAATAATATTAAACTAGAGAACAGGAAAACTGCTTTTTCAGAATTTAGTGTCGCCCCCGGCATTTCCATTACTTCATTTTTTTCTGATGGACTGATGGCTTCTATTATTATGAAACAACCATTATAGATGAAGGGTTAGATGAAGATGAAAGAGCAGCCGTAAAAAGTTTGAACTCTGATTTTCTGGTCGGAATGGGGGAAAAAATTGGCTATAATTTTTTTTTGACGACTGCTTTTTCATCTTCCCCTAACATTTCATTTATAAAGGCTGTTTCATAATAATAGAACCCACCAGTCCATCAGAAGAAAATAACTCGGTTAAGCGGGACTCTACTGCAGTACAAAACATATTTCAATTTTAAGACTTAAAGCACACGTTTTATTTTATGTAAAATGACGTCATTCGCCTCCACTTAAGAATTCCACATTTACGATCTACTCTTAAACATCTACAGTAAAACATGCATAGCACATCACTATCGCGAAATAATGCACAAATGCAAAAAAATATTCCGTCATTTAAGAAAAAAAAAATGGCGATCTAGGGATTCATAGATACTTACAATTAAATATAGTATATAATAGCTCCATTGTTTTAACAGAAATCATTCGTTTATATTTTTTTTTTCAAAATAGCACGTATTTTAATTACATTTTCTTTCGGTTATTGCGAGAAAATGGCAACAAAAATATATAATTGCTATTTTAAAACTATTCTTCCTTTACTTTCTACAGAAATCAAGTTCTTCCGTTGCCAATATTAAGCAAATGGCTCTAAAAACTACAAAAAAAATTAATATTTCAAAAATAAATGGAGATATAGTTTTCAAACAAAATGTATTTAAAAGAACTTTTTCTCTCCAATACGACGGTATAAAAATTGAAAATGTGCGATGCTTAGAAGTTAAAAAAATTGCTAAACAGTATTTAATCGTAATGCTTTCTTTTACGGCTAGCCTCTGTAAGGTAACGTTATTTTTTGGACACAAATTAAGCTGGGAGAAAGAAGTAGCATACCGTACCGCAGGCTAATAACATTTTGTTTTAAACGTGATATATAATTTTAATTGTTTCACCAATTTTCAAGTTTATTGAGAACTTTTTACGTTTCATCCTCATTCCTCTGTTTGTATTAACTTAATTTTTCAATAACGGTTTCTTTGTAATCAATAATACTCTAAAGTTAAAAAGTCCTTCCGGCCAGTGCCGGGAGGAAGAGGTAGCTTTCATATTCCTTATTTTAAAAAAGCCAACTTATATTATTCAAACACACGAAGCTCAATTAAGTGGAAACCGAATGTAGAAGATTCAATACTAATTTTTATCAATACTAAATCATTATGAATGAGAATTTCGCAAAATTAGTCAGCTTTATCCAAGCTGCTTTTATTTAAAGTAACTTATATTTCGCTGCCAAATTCGGCGATTTCTTAAAGTGCCTGCCATTTTAAGACAACATGGTGGATGAGGCTAACCAGTGAACTTGGTCGAGACCTTAGTAATTGCTGTGCACATGCTCACTCACATCGGAATCGGTTGATACATACGAGTGCTGTCGCAGGCAAAAAATCAGATTTTTCAAAATGTCACCCACATTAGAAATTGAAACTGCTATATCCGAGCCATTTTTTAAGATAAAGTCAAGCAAAAAATGCTCCTGAATCCTTATATCAAGGTCAAATACTTAAGAAAGAAACCTTTTTCAATTTCTAATTTTTTTGCACCTCAATTTAAATATATATTATTTTAATTTAATGGCTGCCATTTTGAAACAAGATGGCTGATGAAGCTGGCCAGCGAACTTGGTCGAGATATTGATGTATACTATCCACATGCCTTCTTCAATCGAAATAGGCGAATACGTGTGGTATCGCGAGACAAATACAAGATCGTTTCAAAGTGTTAGCCATGATAGAAATTCAAAGTGCTATAATTCAACCACTTTTTAAGATATAAACAAAAGAACAAATTTTCAGAAACAAAAACTGCTCCAGAATCTTTGTATCAAGGCCAAACACATAAAAAAAAAATCTTTTTCATTTTCCAATTTTTTAATACCTCATTTTAAATTTTAAATTACATATTTTTTTTTAAATGGCAACCCTTTTGAAACAAGATGGCGAATGAAGCTGGCCAACAAACTCGGTCGAAACATTGGTATGTACTATGTACAGACCAAGTTACATTCAAATCGGTTCATAAATACGCCTGTTATCGCGTGACAAGAATCAGGGCGTTTCAAAATGTCAGCCACGCTAGAAATTCAAAATGCTATAACTCAGCCATTTTTTAAGATATAGACGAAACAAAAACTGCTCCCGAATCTTTTTATCGAGGTCAAACACATAAGAAAAAATATTTTTTCAATTTTCAATTTTTTGGTACCACATTTCAAATTTAAATTTTTCTTAAAATTTTAAATGGTCGCCATTTTTAAACAAAATGGCGGATGAAGCTGGCCAACGAACTCGGTCGAGACATTGGTCTGTACTATGTATAAACGAAGTTACATCCAAATCGGTTCATAAATACGCCTTTTATCGCGTGACAAAATTCAGGACGTTTCAAAATGTCAGCTTCGCTAGAAATTCAAAATGCTATAACTCAGCCATTTTTTAAGATATAGACGAAACAAAAACTGCTACGGAGTCTTTGTATAAAGGTCAAATACATAAGAAAAAATATTTTTCCATTTTCAATTTTTTGGTACCACATTTTAAATTTTAAATTTTTTAAAAAATTTTAAATTGCCGCCATTTTTAAACAAAATGGCGGATGAAGCTGGCCAACGAACTCGGTCGAGACATTGGTATGTACTATGTACACACCGAATTACATCCAAATCGGTTCATAAATACGAGAGTTACAGTGTGACATAGGTCAGATATATATATATATATATATATATATATATATATATATATATATATATATTGATATATATATATATATATATCAATTTTGAACGGAGGGTGGTTTCGGGGTCTGGGGGTCATGATCGATGAAAATATACCAAAATTTTTTGAAATCGCTTTCCTCCGAACGGCTGCAATAGGTAGATTTTTGTAAAGAAAGCTACCTAAAAATATATGTTGAGAAAATTAAAAATATTTTTTTCAAATAATTCTAATTTAATTTGATATTCAAAATTTAAGAAAAGCATTTATCGAATTAGATATATATGGTAAGCATATAGAATTTTTCTTTAAATTTGAAGCTAGGTTCTCCTTTATATTAATAAAATTGGTTCTTATTTAATATTATTTTTTTCATTCTTGTTAATAAAGTTTGCATTTGTAGTCGTAGAATGTATCCAGCCTCAGCTAGGGATCTAACGAATTTCGGACGATATTCAGTATTAAGCAGAATATTGTAGATATTTAGAGGAATAAAATCAGGGTAATACATTTTTAGGTAGATTTCGTAATAAGAAATACTACATATTACATTTTCCCAACAGTTTTGCAGATCTACGCCGATCATGAAACCATAGAACACCAAACCACCCCCAGTTCAAAACTTTATCTAACTATCTATCCATATATATCACTTTTTTATGGACACGATAACTTCCATAATTCTGCACAAACCTCTTCCAAACTGATCAAGGTCATACCATACAATCAAAGGGCAGAAAATCTCGGTAAAGTTCGTTAATGGGCAAAATCGACCCAAGGGGGTGGAAATAGGGAAGGATTTTGTGAAAACAGAAAAAAAAACAATAACTTTTTAATTATAATGCATATCAAATCAGTTTAAAGTTATTATTACTTCTAGGAAAAGGTCCAAAAAATTATGCATAACAGGTTTTTGATATCATTAAAAATGGGCTCAAGGGGCAATAAAAATAGAGTTTTAAGAAGAAAAAAATTCATAACTTCGTCAATTCACACGATATAAAATCCACTTAAATTTATTATAAATCTTCTTAATCATACCTACAACTTTTATATTGACAAGTTTTTGATAGTACCAATTCTTACAGAAAAAAGGGAGAGGGTTAAAAAGAAAAAAAAAATCATAACTTCGTCAATTCACAAGATATCAAATCCGCTTAGATTTATTATAAATCTTCTTAATATTATCTACAACTTTTATATTGGCAAGATTTTGATAAAACCAACTCTTACACAAAAAAAGGGGGTTCAAGAAAAAAATATCGTATTAAGGCTGTTCTCAAATCCATAGGGGCAACTTTATGACATAAGTTTTAATTCCTTTTTGTTCGGAAATGCATAAAATTGGAAGGTGTTGTTATACGGAAACTATGTAATTGAAAGACATTTTCCGTTTTTTTTTTTTTTTTTTTTTTTTTTTATAAACACAATAGATGTTTCAGAAAATACTGTCACAGTTTGAACCAAATTTCCCACCAAAAGGGAAAAAAACTGAACGAAGGGAGAAAAATCCCTTGTAGTAGGTCTGCCAATTTTATACAATTACGTTAAAAAATCTGTACGTCATTGTGTCAGAAAACATCAACCTTGTTGAGCAGTGTAGTTGAGAACACAGCCTTAACATGATTCTGATAAAACCAGTTCAGAAAAATGAAATTAAAAACTCGTCAAAAGCGACCAGAAAAAATTGTCAAACTGTGTTTATCTCTAATCTTGATTTAGCCTTTTTGGTGAAATTAGTACTTAACTTCGAAATCTACCTGTGCCTGCAGGCCGAGCCGGGAGTGATTTTTTTCTCTTTCTTTTCTTTTTTTTTTTTAAATGATTTTCTCAAATCCAAATTGACTATTTTCTAACGCATTCATATAGAACCATTTTTATTTCTTACAAGCACAAAATGTACAACTATTTTCATTCAGATACTAAGCAATCAAATTCAATTTTTTAGTGTGAGACTATTTTAAGAATCCATAATCTGCCTATTTGTCATACATTTTTATAATGAGGCTCCTAAAACTTTGCTTATCGGTGAGAATTTTAACTATTTTTTTTCATTTTGCACGAAAATATCATTATTTGATAAATTTTATAGTACAAATAATGTTCCGATACAACAGTTTGTTGAATTTTCATGATTTTTTAAAAAAATAAACGGATATGGGCAATTGGCATTAAAAAAAAAAATATTTTATGAACTGAGATAAGGATTACTACTGCAATTTGTTTATGTAGAAAAAGGTAAGTCATATAAACAAGGTTTTTAAACAAATAATAATCTCTTTGTGATGTTTCAACATATTATATTAAACGTATAAAACAGTTAGACATATGAATAACGAAATCTATATCGAATTAAAAATAAAAAACAAACTGTGCGGTATGAATTTTTTGCTTGCTTTTTTTTAGTTCCCTACGTTACAACCAAATTTTATACAATGCAATTTTATATCACACTAGCTGACCCACCAGGCGTTGCCGTGGCCCATCATAATAACCTTAAATAAAACTCAAGTTTGTATGATTTTATATCCTTTGAAAATCTTTTAAATGAACCTAGTTTCGGCTGTTCTATTGCATTCCACAGCGTCTCGTATGTTTCCAACAAACGTCTTTCCGAACGAACCTTTAATCTGGGTCCCCGCTACCTAACACAGCATGTGCCGGAAGTGCTCCGCACGTATCGTAGACAATCGAAAACCAAGTCTAGTGAGCCAAACTTCGTAGTAATCAAGCCCATAGAACCGGAAAAACGAATGCATCATTAATGTTCGAAAATGTCGTTAACTGAAGTCTAAGATAAACTTTCATAATCACAGAAAGTAGTATTTTCACAGAAAGTAGCTGAATTGTAATCTAAGTTAAATAAACCAATTCCCGTTGAAATTGGGCCCTTATAACCCGAGGAAACAATTTATCCTTACGCGGTGGAAAGTTGCCTCCCTCCTCCTCTGTAAATTTCACGGTCTACTTTTAAAATTAACACGATATTATTTAATAAACGGATGAAATCTCTTTCCTAAAGTTACCTTTAACCCTTTAGTGCGCAGGGACAAAGAACAGTTTTTTTAATTTAATAGATTTTTTTAATTCGTATATACCTAATTCACACCAGGAGATAAAAATATCAGTATTTGTTTTAATTAATAACAGTCATTCCGTATTTAAATAAAGCAAAATGAACCATTGAAACTTTCTTGTGTAAAGTCAGATTCTCTGGAGTACGTAATTTCTAGAACGTATTCTATCATGGAATTAAAGGGTTAAAGGTTAAGTTTTATAAAATAAATAATTATATAAAATAAGGTATTTGGAGACATAGGTATTAAAATGTTTACTGATTTGCAATATTTTAGTGTAAAACAGCCACGCAACAGTAGTTATTATTTGTATTGCAGATGCGCAACAGAAGAAAAGATTGCCGTATTATATGAAAAATGTATCTCTGATTTTTTTTTCATTATTTTTCCTGTGTAATAAACCTTCCAGAGAATCATATATAATTTTTTCGAAGCAAAATAAAAATCGCGCATTTAAGGGTTAACGTAACGTGATTTTTATTTTTAATTTACGGATGTAGTGAGTAAACGTAAGCTGTTGCCGAAAAAGGAGATTAATATTCGAAAAAGGTGGTAGCTTGGGTATAAAGAAGGACCGGTCTCAGGGGGCAGGATATTAACTGGAATGTAGTTGGGTAAAGGAAAAATTTTTAATAGTTTTAAAGTTAGCTGTAGGACGCAAGAACTATGAAGTAGAAAATTGTAATAGAGTAAGATCGTTTTTAAAGAAGCTGCAACAAAGGCCTCAAGAAGGAGATTAATATTAAAAATTGGTGGTAGCTGAAGTGAGAAATTTTTTTTGTCGTTCATGGAGTTGCTAGACGACTTAAGAAGTTGTTAGAAGAAAAAGCTAATTAATCGGGTCATTTTTAAGGGAGCTACAATAAAGGGCCCAAAAGAGGCCAACTGATAGTTAACAGCAGGGCCCTAACATGAAAATATGTTAAAAGGTCTTAGATCTTCAATTATTCAAAATTAGCCATAGAGTTATGAATTATTCCTTAGAATAATAATTTAAAGAAATGCGCCAAAAATTGGGTAAATGCTTAAATGATTGTCTAGGGCCCAAATAAAATATGAGGGTGTTGGTCCTGGGAGAAGTGTCCAACGCTCTGTTTTAAAATTATGCACTGAGAAGATGAGAAAATTAGAGGGTGAAAAATGCTTGGCGCACAAAAAAATTCAAGGGACCTACGGGACCCTAGGAGGGAGAATGGAGCAAGGGTCTTAACTAGGGTGTAGAAATGGGAGAGTAACTAAATGAAAAAAGGATACCAAAAATGAAGATCGGATTAAAAGGAAGCAATTTATTAACAATTTAGGGCGCAAAAACTTCAAGGGGTGCTGAAACGGGTCCCAGGCTGCCAGGGTCTTAACTGGAATGTAGAAATGAGGGAATAACTCAATGGAGAATTGGCCCAAGAACGAAGAAGATCGGATATAAAGGGGGTAAGTTATTAACAATTTAGAGCATAAAAACTTAAAGAGGCACAGGAGCCCGGACCCTTAAAAAAAGAAAAATCTGATTGTCAGGTGCATCAGGACATGTCTTGGAATGTTCTCACCTAAATCTTCAGACTTCTACGTGCGGTAGATTTTGCTAGTCATCAAACGCAGACACACAGACACTCACACACTTACATACAGACAGAGCGAAACTTTCTTTTATTGGTATACGTTTTATTCAATTTTCCTCGCTAAAAACTGGGTTGTCGTTAAATCCGATCTCGCTGAAAACTTATTCTACAGTTAAATACAAACACACTCTTAGTAGCTGACGAGCTATTGAGGTTTTAATGCATATGTATAAAATATTAATGATGATTGAGTAAAAGCTCTGATTTATGAAATTGATGAGCTATCGATATTATAGTGCCCCCATATCAGTAACAAATAAATATTACTTCTTTCAACAAAAACAAAGGTTTATAAGGCTGGCGCGAATCACTGATCTTTTAATATATAAATTAAATAAATTCGATGCGCAAAAAGACGAATTTGTAAGAATGTCGTTATCAAGATTGGATATATATAATTCATTAATGACATTCGACTTAATAAAATCACAGATGATTAAGGATGACGACTTTTCGAGGTTTTTTGGAAATCATACAGAATTTATATCAAACTGATTGAAATATAAATTTAAAGAGATGGCGAAGTAACTAGGTTTTTGCGTTTAGAGAGATCGTTTGGGGATAATTTGTTATTTTGATTTATTGCGGATGTAAAGAAAATTAATTATATTCTATTGCATAGAAGCACTGCTTTATGAGGATATAGAGTTATCAAGGTTTTAACAACAATGTCTAATGATAATTGTTTAAATAAAAACATAGATTTATAAGCTTGAGGATTCATCAAGGTTTAACCTTATAACTTATATTCGATATATAATAAAACAGATTAATTAACTTCAAGTTATCCAGTTTTTAGAGCAAATGTATAAATAATAATATTAACTAAATACACTTATTTATGAGGATGTCGAGTTATCGAGGTTTTAATATATAAGCGTAATAATAATAACATTTTATTAAACTAGCTGGCTTCGCCCTCTAGCGCGCTCATAATTACATCGGGGCCTCTAATTTATGCTAACATCGAATAAAACGAATGTCGAATTCATATGAAAATTTTCGTTAGGTGCAGTAGCGTAGCTACGTTGTTTGCCGCCCGGGATTTCATCTGTTTATTAAATAATATTGCGTTAATTGTAAAAGTAGTCCGTGAAATTTACAGAGGGGGGGGGGGGGTGCAACCTTCCATCGCTTAGGGGTGTATTCTTTCCTCGGGTTCTAGGCTCCCGATTTCAACGGGAATAGGTTCATTTAAGTTAGATTACAATTCATCTACTTTCTGTATTATGAAAGTTTATCTTAGACTTCAGTTACCAACATTTTCGAACATTAATGATGCATTCATTTTTCGGGTTCTATGGACTTGATTACAACGAAGTTTGGCTCACTCGACTTGGTTTTCGATTATCTGTGGCACGTGCGGAGCACTTCCGGTACATACTGCTTTAGGTAGCGGGGACCCAGATCGCAAGTTCGTTCGGAAAGAGATACGTTGGGAACACGCGAGAGGCTGTAGAAGGTAATGGGACTTCCGAAACTAGGTTCATTTAAAAGATTTTCAAAGGATATAAAATCATACAAACTTGAGTTTTATTTAAGGTTATTATGATGGGCCTGGACAACGCTGGGTGGGTCAGCTAGTGTGAAAAAAAATTACACCGTATAAAATTCGGTTGTAACCAGGGCTTAATTTGCGCCGGAGCCCACCAGAGCCCGGCTCCGGTACTTCTCTGTTTTTAGTAAATATTTAAATATTGTTCGGAATTCACCGGAGCTCATAAATACAGGGCTCCGGAGCCCAGTGCAATAGCGCTTCCGAAAAACCGAAGCTTAAATTACCTTTTCCTTTCTTTCCCATCTCCAAGCTTTTGCATTCTTTTTACCAAAACACTTATATGTGACGTAATGTGTCACACACGTAGGAGATGGAGATAAAACGTACTCAATTTTTATATCAGTTTTTAGGCTTAGACTGACTCGAGCTCAATCTGTATTACATTTAAAATTTTATTTATTCATGTATTGAAAAAAAATCCTCTTTTAAAATTACGTATCATATTCCACTTCAAATCATTTTAATGCTATTTTGATCAGAATGAAGGGGAAACAGAAATCGTGTTTTTCTATTTCAAATTTATATCGGCGACGTGTTGATACGGCGCCACTCAAGAGAGTGAACAATAAATTTGCTTTCAGTTCGATTTTCTTTTGTGACAGTAGGATAATTTTTTATTGGCTGGGTTTTCTTTTTATTATTTCGATATCTAACCTGAAAAGAATATCTTCTGTTTTATCCAACAAGCATCTGCTTGACGTTTTGTCTGTTCGAGTTTTTTGTCTTCTATTGCGTACGAGTATAAAAATCACATTAGTGATTTTTCTATTTATTTTGTATCATGAACGGTACCCACGCTAAGGCTCTGTGCACCTGTACGAAGTCACTTTCCTTTGTAAGTAGATATAATTACCATGTACTGTTATTCTGATAGAAAGCAATTGAGCAGCGTTTCCCCTTTTTCTATAAAAGCATAGATTCTTTCCGATAACGTTGTCATTTTTTTAATTTTATCTGATTTTCAGGGACTCACCGCAAAAGATTGTTATGCGGAAGGAAATTATTATAGTTTAAGATATGCACCTTTTACAGGAAATTGTAAAACATTGTTTCATTCTTCAGCATATAAATATTCATTTCTGTAAATTTCATTCATTTTTTCTTAAAAATGCATAGCTGCGAACTATCCCTTTTTTGTGTTAACACCATTTCCTAATCATAATCGTTACCCTACTTAATCGCAGAATTCTGCAATTAATTAACATAAAAAATAGGCACGGATTTTTACTATTCAGAAGAAGTGATAACTAAAAAGTGGAATAGTTGACAGCTAAGTATATGCTGATAGATATACAGTAAACTCCCGACTATCCGGTCAAATGTGGCGGAAGGGTAGGCCGGATAACAAAAAAGCCGGATAGGCCGGAGTTCCATAAATATTTACTCATTTCCTGGACCCCCCTCCTCATTATATTAAAAACACATGTCACACATTCTAAGATAAATTTTATACATACAGTACATGCAGTTTCAAAATAAGAAAAACATTAACGTAAAACGTAAGCCTAATTCGTAAAAAATTAGTAAATCTTTTTTTATTGCATGTTAATAAATGATTGCACAAATATGAAAAGTTATGCATAAGATAAAAGAGTCAAAGCTTAGTTTTTAGTTTTTGAGAAAGTAATTGATAGATGACTGTCTCTGATATTGCATTGTGAATCCCTTCTTGCTCCTTCTTGTCGTGTGTTAGCACTTTCCTTTGGAAAAGAACATGCCTGTCTCGGCTGCTTGTAACATTCCTCATTTTATTTACTAGGCCGGATAGTCGCGAGCCGGTTAGTCGGGAGTTTACTGTATTTAAAATTTTTATTTTGCTAAAGAAAAAAATGCTTTAAATTTTGCAATTAATGTACGAAATATAAATATGCAGATTACATTGGTAGGGGTTGAGGGGGGGGGGGGGGTACAGTTGTTGTACCGGTAGCGCAGAATATTAGGGCTCCGGAACTTTTTTTGTTAGAATTTAAGCCCTGCGCGCAGTAATCTAATTGTAACGTAACCTTAATCTAACTCTACCATAAACATTACCTAATTGTACCCTAGCTGTAATATGTTACCTAACGGTAACCTAACAGTAACATACCTTCAACATAACAATAAACAAATTATCACCTAACCGTAACCTAACTGTAACCTAATTGCAACCTAACCTTAAACTAATTATAGCATAACCGTAACCTAAGTGTAACGTAGCTATAAACTATCGGTAACTTAACCGTAACGTAAACTAATTTTAAGCTAAATGTAACGTGACTGTAAGCTACCTGTAACCTATCCATAATCCAACCGTAAACTATCTGTAACGGAAAGGGAACATAACCGTAACCGTAACCGTAACCTATCTGTAACGGAAATGGAATATAACCATAACCTAACCGTAATCTATCTGTAACGGAAATGGAACATAACCGTAACCTAACCGTAACGTAACCGTAACCTACTTATAACCTAACCCTAACCTAACTGTAACATAACTGTAACCTAACCGTAATCTATCTGTAAAATAAATGTATCATGACGGTACGCTAACCGTAAACTAATTATAACCTAACCGTTTCCTAACAGTGGTGTAACTATAACCTAACTGTAACTTAAATGTAACCTAACTGTAGCCTGGCGGTAACCTAACCGTAACCTAATTGGAACCTATCCGTAACGTACGGTAACCTATCCGTAATCTTAATTGTAACCAAACTGTAACGTAACTGTATCCTATCTGTAACCTAATCGTAGCCTAAACGTAATCTAACTGTAACCTATCCGTAACCTAACTCTAACCTATCCGTAACTTAACCCTAATCTAACTGTAACCTATCCGTAACCTAACCCTAATCTAACTGTAACCTATCCGTAACCTAACTGTAACCTATCCGTAACTTAACCGTAACCTAACTGTAACCTATCCGTAACTTAACCCTAATCTAACTGTAACCTATCCGTAACCTAACCTTAACCTATTTGTAACTTAAACGTAACCTAATTGTTACCTAAATTTAATCTAACTGTGACGTAAACGTAATCTAACTGTAACCTAACCGTAACCTAACTGTAGCCTGGCGGCAACCTAACCGTAACCTAATTGGAACCTATCCGTAACGTACTGTAACCTAACCGTAACCTAACCGTAATCTAACTGTAACCTATCCGTAATCTTAATTGTAACTAAACTGTAACGTAACTGTATCCTATCTGTAACCTAATCGTAGCATAAACGTAATCTAACTGTAACCTATCCGTATCTTAACCCTAATCTAACTGTAACCTATCCGTAACCTAACCTTAACCTATTTGTAACTTAAACGTAACCTAATTGTTACCTAAATTTAATCTAACTGTGACGTAACCGTAATCTAACTGTAACCTAAGCGTAACCTATCTGTAACATAAGTTTAACGTAACCGTAAACTAATTATAACCTAACTGTATTCTAACTGTAACCTATCCGAAACCTAACAGTATCCAAACCAAAACCTAACTGGGCTAATCGTCCTCTCGGCTAAATATCCTGTCGGCTAATCGTCCTGTCGGCTAAATGTCCTGTCGGCTAATTGACCGGTCGGCTAATTGTCCTGTCGGCTTATTGTCTTGTCGGCTAAATGTCCTGTCGGCTAAATGTCTTGTCAGCTAATTGTCTTGTCGGCTAAATGTCCTGTCGGCTAATTGTCCCGTCGGTTAAATGTCTTATCGGCTAATTGTCCTGTCGGCTAACTGTCCTGTCCGCTAATTGTCTTGTCGGCTAATTGTCTTGTCGGCTAATCATCCTGTCTGCTAAACGTCCTGTTGGCTAATTGTCCATGTCGACTAACTGTCCTATCGGCTAATTGTCCTGTCGGCTAATTGTCTCTGTCGGCTATCTGTCTTGTCGGCTAACTGTCGCTGTCGGCTAATTGTCCTGTCGACTAAATGTACGTGTCGACTAAATGTACTTGTCGGCTAAACGTCCTGTCGTCTAATTGCTGTCTGCTAAATGTCTTGTCGGCTATTTGGTTGTCTGCTAAATGACAGAGACCCGATTTTTGCGAAGAAGATGTGTGTGTGTTGGGGGGGGGGGGGGAACTACTGTTTTGCATAAGGGTACTAACAACCCTTCCTCTAGTCTTGTAAATAAATTGTTTACAGTTGTGGCAAAAATAGAGAGATTCAAAAACATTATCCCCATAGCTCTATTTACACAGTACATAAGCATTTATAATTTAACAAAAAAATATATAAAGCATTTTTATTAAGATAGCAAACGTTTAAGATTAAAAAACAACAATAAATTGATACAAGTATATCGATCGGAGTTTGCTTTAAAAGAAGTAAATAAGATAAAAATGCTATGTATTCACAGCGACTTTTATGAAAATTTCTAGAATATTTAAATTTTTAAGTATGAATATATATATATATATATATACATAAATTTGTTGTCAAATTAAAGTCCAACTAATTCTGTATACAAAATAACCCGAGTTACTATTCACACGACAAGTGTCTTTTAATAAATGGGCGTTAATTAAAGGTCACTCTAATGAATTAGAGAAAACAGAACAAATTATAAAGAGAGGATGGTGTGACAAGATACAAATTAAATGATATAAGTCTTGACACGATTTAGGGATGTTTGCCATTTTAAATTATTGCTCTATGTGGAAAGAAACAAAACTACAATAATATCGTTTCGTTTTGAGATACGGTATTATTGATAGAATCGTACTAGGATTTGCTAGTTAATTTATTTCAAAGAAATTAAAAATAAAAGATTTTGAACACAAGAAATAAAACTTGTGCTGATAGCATATAAATATAATTTGAAAATAAAACTTACCTTGAAAAAAATATGTTATTAGGCTAAGTAAAACGCACGTGCACGTAAAATAGCAAGATTCAAATGTTCGGGCTGGCGCGTTGGCAGTTAGCCAGCCCCGGGCTGTGGCGTCACATGTGGGGGGGGGGGGGTGAAGGGCGTGTCTGGCTTGTAGTCTTGAGGCGGCTTTGGTCACACTCCACTGTTAAACAGAAGGCGTGACGGCGTGTACTACAGGTCGATCACACTTGAATATTCGAAAATTCAGTAGTAAAAACAATTCAATATTATAAACCTTATACATTCACGATGGGAAACGAGAATTCTCGTTTTCATTCAAAAGATATCATTGACTAAGGGCGTTGCTTCTACCTTACAGAAAATGCATTTATATCATGTTGTCTATATTTCTTTAGATGTTAAGACATTTTATACTAAATTCGTACTTATGCAGTCAATAAAATAATGTCTCTAAGTAATTTGTTTACTCTTTACGAACTTTCAGACATTCACAATCAACTCTGATTGTTATATTCGAGTTCAATAAATATGAGAGGGGCGTGTCATTACATACAGTGTCTGAATAAGCGAAAGTACCGCACCGCCAGATGAAACAAAACATGAATTCGAGCGCCTCCTCACAGCGAAAACATGAATATAGGCGTGAACGTGTTAAATTCAGTAATATGAGAGAGAAATACCCCCACACATTTTAAATTTTAGAGATTGGGTGGATGTGTACTGATGGTAAGTACATCGCATTCTTACGCAGAACCCATTTGGTGGGCTCTAATCCCAAAAATTTGACTGCAAACACTTGTAAGCATAGCTGCCAACTTTTACGCTTTTTTCTTACCACTAAAATTTAATAGTAAAATTTTCCATATTTAATCGGCGAACTCTGCGATTCAATAAGTCAAAAACTTCTTTTAAATTTTAGTGGTGTTATAAAAGCGTAAAAGTTGGCAGCTATGTGTAAGTTTGAAATGATATTTTATTGTAACTTCATTAAAACGTATGTAGATGGGGTAGTACTCTAACCATAAGCCACGTTATCAGTTGTATAGACAGGCGCAGAATGTTCGAATTACAAAATATTTCATGCCAACATCGTCTGAAATCAAAGCCAATGTCTTACGAAATCGGAGCCAATTTGAGAGTGCACCACCGCCAAAATTGTCCGTTAAATATAAATGCAATGGGATTTAAATTAACTGGCGAAAAATATGATAAAAATAATATCATGAAAACACCCCTAGTAACCCTATTGAATAATCTACAAAACATTAGAATCTATTTACATTACTGTTGACATAAATACATTTACGTTAAATTTATTGCCTGACTATAATGGTATAAGTAGGTAATAATTCTTGTTAATAAAAAGATCATCTTTACATTTTATAAAATGAGCAAGAAAATGACACACATAAACCTTTTAAATAAATACAGTGAAACCTCTCTAAGGAGACCACTCATTAGACCATAAAAAAGTCCTTCCGGCCAGTGCCGGGAGGAAGAGGTAGCTTTCTTAATCCTTATTTTAAAAAAGCCAACTTATATCATGCAAACACACGAAGCTCAATTTAGTGGAAACCGAATATAGGAGATTCAATACTAATTTTTATCAATATAATGAATGAGAATTTCGCGAAATTAGTCAGCTTTATCCAAGCCGCTTTTCTTTAAAGTAACTTATATTTGGCTGCCAAATTCGGCAATTTCTTAAAGTGCCTGTCATTTTAAGACAACATGGTGGATGAGGTTAAGCAGTGAACTTGGTCGAGACCTTAGTAATTGCTGTGCACATGCTCACTCACATCGGAATCGGTTAATATATAGGAGTGCTGTCGCATGCAAAAAATTAGATTTTTCAAAATGTCACCCACAATAGAAATTGAAACTGCTATATCTGAGCCATTTTTTAAGGTAAAGACAAACAAAAAATGCTCCTGAATCCTTATATCAAGATCAAATACTTAAGAAAGAAACCTTTTTCAATTTCTAATTTTTTTGCACCTCACTTTAAATATATATATGTTTTTTAATTTAATGGCCGCCATTTTGAAACGAGATGGCTGATTAATCTGGCCAGCGAACTTGGTCGAGGTGTTGATGTATACTATCCACATGCCTTCTTACATCGAAATAGGCGAAAACGTGTGTTATCGCGTGAAAAATACAAGATCGTTTCAAAATGTTAGCCATGCTAGAAATTCAAAGTGCTATAAATCAACCATTTTTTAAGATATCAACAAAAGAACAAATTTTCAGAAACAAAAACTGCTCCGGAATCTTTGTATCAAGGCCAAACACATAAAAAAAAATCTTTTTCATTTTCCAATTTTTTAACACCTCATTTTGAATTTTAAATTTAATTTTTTTAAAATGGCAACCCTTTTGAAACAAGATGGCGAATGAAGCTGGCCAACGAACTCGGTCGAGACATTGGTATGTACTATGTACAGACCAAGTTACATCCAAATAGGTTCATAAATACGCCTGTTATCGCGTGACAAAAATCAGGTCGTTTTAAAATGTCAGCCACAAGAGAAATTCAAAATGCTATTACTCAGCCGTTTTTTTTTAGATATTAGCGAAAGAAAAACTGTTCCGGAATCTTTGTATTATGGCCAAACACATACAAAAAAATCTTTTTCATTTTCCAATTTTTTGGTATCTCATTTAAATTTTTTTATTTTTTTATTTTTTTAATTGGCCGCCATTTTGAAACAAGATGGCGGATGAAGCTGGCCAACGAACTCGGTCGAGATATTTGTATATACTATGTACACACCAAGGTACATCCAAGTCGGTTCATAAATACGCCTGTTATTACGTGAGAAAAATCAGGACGTTTCAAAATGTCAGCCACTCTAGAAATTCAAAATGCTATAACTCAGCCATTTCTTAAGATACAGACGAAACAAAAACTGCTCCCGAATCTTTTTATCAAGGTCAAACACATAAGAAGAAAATATTTTTTCAATTTTCAATTTTTGGTACCACATTTCAAATTTAAATTTTTCTTAAAAATTTAAATGGCCGCCATTTTTAAACAAGATGGCGGGTGAAGCTGGCCAACGAACCCGGTCGAGACATTGGTATGTACTATGTATAAATGAAGTTACATCCAAATTGGTTCATAAATACGCCTTTTATCGCGTGACAAAATTCAGGACGTTTCAAAATGTCAGCCACGCTAGAAATTCAAAATGCTATAACTCAGCCATTTTTTAAGATATAGACGAAACAAAAACTGCTCCGAAATCTTTGTATAAAGGTCAAATACATAAGAAAAAAATATTTTTCCATTTTCAATTTTTTGGTACCACATTTCAAATTTTAAATTTTTTTAAAAATTTTAAATGGCCGCCATTTTGAAACAAAATGGCGGATGAAGCTGGCCAACGAACTCGGTCGAGACATTGGTATGTACTATGTACACACCGAATTACATCCAAATCGGTTCATAAATACGCCTTTTATCGCGTGACAAAATTGAGGACGTTTCAAAATATCAGCCACGATAGAAATTCAAAATGCTATAACTCAGCCATTTTTTAAGATATAGACGAAACAAAAACTGCTCCGGAATCTTTGTATAAAGGTAAAATACATAAGAAAAAAATATTTTTCCATTTTTAATTTTTTGGTACCACATTTCAAGTTTTAAATTATTTTAAAAATTTTAAATGGCCGCCATTTTGAAACAAAACGGCGGATGAAGCTGGCCAACGAACTCGGTCGAGACATTGGTATGTACTATGTACGCACCGAATTACATCGAAATCGGTTCATAATTACGGGAGTTACAGTGTGACATAGGTCAGATATATATATATATATATATATATATATATATATATATATATCAATTTTGAACGGTGGGTGGTTTCGGGGTCTGGGGGTCATGATCGATGAAAATATACCAAAATTTTTTGAAATCGCTTTCCTCCGAACGGCTGCAATAGGTAGCTTTTTTGTAAAGAAAGTTACCTAAAAAGCCAAATTATATCATTTAAACACACGAAGCTCAATTTAGTGGAAACCGAATATAGGAGATTCAATACAAATTTTTATCAATATAATGAATGAGAATTTCGCGAAATTAGTCAGCTTTATCCAAGCTGCTTTTCTTTGAAGTAACATATATTTGGCTGCCAAATTCGGCAATTTCTTAAAGTGCCTGTCATTTCAAGACAACATGGTGGATGAGGCTAAGCAGTGAACTCGGTCGAGACCTTAGTAATTGCTGTGCACATGCTCACTCACATCGGAATCTGTTAATATATAGGAGTGCTGTCGCATGCAAAAAATCAGATTTTTCAAAATGTCACCCACAATAGAAATTGAAACTGCTATATCTGAGCCATTTTTTAAGGTAAAGACAAACAAAAAATGCTCCTGAATCCTTATATCAAGGTCAAATACTTAAGAAAGAAACCTTTTTCAATTTCTAATTTTTTTGCACCTCACTTTAAATATATATATATTTTTTTTTAATTTAATGGTCGCCATTTTGAAACAAGATGGCTGATGAATCTGGCCAGCGAACTTGGTCGAGGTGTTGATGTATACTATCCACATGCCTTCTTACATCGAAATAGGCGAATACGTGTGTTATCGCGTGACAAATACAAGATCGTTTAGAAATGTTAGCCATACTAGAAATTCAAAGTGCTATAAATCAACCATTTTTTAAGATATAAACAAAAGAACAAATTTTCAGAAACAAAAACTGCTCCGGAATCTTTGTATCAAGGTCAAACACATAAAAAAATCTTTTTCATTTTCCAATTGTTTAATACCTCATTTTGAATTTTAAATTTAATTTTTTTTTAATGGCAACCCTTTTGAAACAAGATGGCGAATGAAGCTGGCCAACGAACTCGGTCGAGACATTGGTATGTACTATGTACAGACCAAGTTACATCCAAATAGGTTCATAATTACGCCTGTTGTCGCGTGACAAATATCAGGTCGTTTTAAAATGTCAGACACAAGAGAAATTCAAAATGCTATTACTCAGCCATTTTTTTTTAGATATAGACGAAAGAAAAACTGTTCCGGAATCTTTGTATTAAGGTCAAACACATACAAAAAAAATCTTTTTCACTTTCCAATTTTTTTGGTATCTCATTTAAATTTTTTTATTTTTTAATATTTTTATGGCTGCCATTTTGAAACAAGATGGCGGATGAAGCCGGCCGACGAACTCGGTCGAGATATTTGTAAGTACTATGTACACACCAAGGTACATCCAAGTCGGTTCATAAATACGCCTGTTATTACGTGAGAAAAATCAGGACGTTTCAAAATGTCAGCCACGCTAGAAATTCAAAATGCTATAACTCAGCCATTTCTTAAGATATAGACGAAACAAAAACTGCTCCCGAATCTTTTTATCAAGGTCAAACCCATAAGAAGAAAATATTTTTTCAATTTTTAATTTTTTGGTACCACATTTCAAATTTAAATTTTTCTTAAAAATTTAAATGGCCACCATTTTTAAACAAGATGGCGGATGAAGCTGACCAACGAACCCGGTCGAGACATTGGTATGTACTATGTACACACTGAATTACATCCAAATCGGTTCATAAATACGCCTTTTATCGCGTGACAAAATTCAGGACGTTTCAAAATGTCAGCCACGCTAGAAATTCAAAATGCTATAACTCAGCCATTTTTTAAGATATAGACGAAACAAAAACTGCTCCGAAATCTTTGTATAAAGGTCAAATACATAAGAAAAAAATATTTTTCCATTTTCAATTTTTTGGTACCACATTTCAATTTTTAAATTTTTAAAAAATTTTTAAATGGCCGCCATTTTGAAACAAAATGGCGGATGAAGCTGGCCAACGAACTCGGTCGAGAGATTGGTATATACTATGTACACACGGAATTACATCCAAATCGGTTCATAAATACGCCTTTTATCGCGTGACAAAATTCAGGACGTTTCAAAATGTCAGCCATGCTAGAAATTCAAAATGCTATAACTCAGCCATTTTTTAAGATATAGACGAAACAAAAACTGCTCCGGAATCTTAGTATAAAGGTCAAATACATAAGAAAAAAATATTTTTCCATTTTTAATTTTTTGGTACCACATTTCAAGTTTTAAAATTTTTTAAAAATTTTAAATGGCCGCCATTTTGAAACAAAATGGCGGATGAAGCTGGCCAACGAACTCGGTCGAGAGATTGGTATATACTATGTACACACTGAATTACATCCAAATCGGTTCATAAATACGCCTTTTATCGCGTGACAAAATTCAGGACGTTTCAAAATGTCAGCCATGCTAGAAATTCAAAATGCTATAACTCAGCCATTTTTTAAGATATAGACGAAACAAAAACTGCTCCGGAATCTTTGTATAAAGGTCAAATACATAAGAAAAAAATATTTTTCCATTTTTAATTTTTTGGTACCACATTTCAAGTTTTAAAATTTTTTAAAAATTTTAAATGGCCGCCATTTTGAAACAAAATGGCGGATGAAGCTGGCCAACGAACTCGGTCGAGACATTGGTATGTACTATGTACACACAAAATTTCATCGAAATCGGTTCATAATTACGGGAGTTACAGTGTGACATAGGTCAGATATATATATATATATATATATATATATAGATATATATATATATATATATATATATATATATATCAATTTTGAACGGAGGGTGGTTTCGGGGTCTGGGGGTCATGATCGATGAAAATATACCAAAATTTTTTGAAATCGCTTTCCTCCGAACGGCTGCAATAGGTAGCTTTTTTGTAAAGAAAGCTACCTAAAATCGGTCTTTCAGAGAGGTGGTCTCTGAATAGAGATGATGGGTAAAGCAAAGTTTCATGAGATGCATATTATAAAAAAAATATTATTGAATTAGTTAATTATATTTCATGCCTATACAGCTTTAAAGAAGGAATTAATTGTAATTTTCTTTGATTTAAACTATTTCTCATTAACAATTTTTGTTTCTAAACATCCTTTGATCTCTTTAAACAAATTCTTTATTTTATAAAATTCATAAACAAATTATTTAGGGGAAGGGGGTGGGGGGATAGAGATTATATTTATTCTTAGCTGAGCGTGTTTTACGGAGAGAAGTAGAGTTTCGAGATTTCCCCAAGCAAAGGAAAGTAATCCTACTCTTCGACTGAAAAATGGTCTTTCAGGGAGGGAGACAGGAAATAGCGGTCCTTTAATGGAGGAAAATTAACATTGAGCCTATAACAAAAAGTTATAGACCATAAATAAACGGTCTTTGTGAAAGGTGGTCTTTCAAAGTGGTTTCACTGTAGAATAAATAGGTTTAAATTTTTATCGAATGACATGAGAAAGAAATTATCATAAATCTTGATATATAATTTAAGTTGTTGAATTGCAGATGTTAGAATAATCGAGAAGCAAAATGATAATGATTCCATGATTTAAAAAAAAAAAAATGTTTTTATTATTTACTTCCGTGTTAAAGCAAAGAGAATTTACAACCTCAGAAATAAAAATGTATTTCGGCATGATAAAGGAATAATTACTTTGTAAAGAATATAACTGTTATGCTTTTTGAATAAAAGAAAAGAAAGAGTAAAATTTAATTTAAAAATTAGATTAAAAAGAACAATATATGATGCTTCATCATACGAAAATAATAGGACTCCATCTTAAATAGACGTCATCACCATGGTAACCTAGAATCATTACCTATTATGGGATATCATTGATTTCGTTACGTAGGATAGGACTTAATAGAATGAAGAAAACTTTTATTAATATATTTTTAAGTTTTGATTCGATTTTTATAAAATTTGAAGTGACTGGACACAACTTTGCAACGGCTCTATATATTAAATTTCAAACCATTCGGTTAGGTAGATTTTGCGCTGTTATATACGGACAGATGGACGAATTAAATGACGACTATAGGCGCTACGTATTTATATAATTACGAACTCACCTAAAAATGGCTGCAAATGTATGAACTCAATAACCGTTTCAAGATAAAAATAATTAAAAGCGTTTTTTAATTTAATAAGATGTCATTCCATTGTTTCATTTTCAATATTTACGTGTGAATATACAGGGTGTTCAGGTTAGAGGTCTGCAGCTACTGTCTGTATAAGAGCTAAAAGTTCGGCCCGAATAAATTTCTATAAAACATTGATTTTTACGTCTATTTGAGTTAAAAATTTGTCTCGTAAGAGGCGTTATGACCAAAAATGCTTATCTTAGCTTTCTTTTTTCATGTTTATAATCTTCATTTTAATGGAAGTACCGTAGGCTGCGATATTTATTTTTTAATGAATCTGTATTTCTTGTATGTAAAAGTTTCAGTTAACATTAATATTGTTAATCCATATTCCATGTATTGGAGACTTAAAAATCTGAAAAATGCTATGCAGTAAAATCTTCTAACACGGAATTGCATAGGGAAAAAAAAAAAAAAATGCGTTATAGACAAGTTCCCCTCTTAGCAGGTTGTAAATGAGTAATATATTCTTTTCTTACCTATATAAGCATATTCATTTTTCATGGATCAACACACTTTTCAGTTTAAGACAGGATTCCGCCATAGGTAGGTTTTTTTTTTCACACATTTTACTATATTTTAATAAGCTTAGAAACCTACTATTCTTTAAAAATTAAATTTTAATGGTTAATCGGAGAATAATGGCAATTTAAAAATTTATGCATTTTTTGCAAAATTTTTTGGGCAGGCCAAATTTTACTGATCTTTGGTCGGACCACGCCACCCCGAGACAATAATTTTTATATGGGCTGGGTCAAAAACGGGACTGAAAACTTTGAAAACTCGTGAAGACTGGGAAGAACGAAACTAGATACAGAAAAAAATAAATTACGGTACAGAAAAAATAAATTAGGCCCGGCCCTGCTCGCCCCGAGCCTTCAGAAAAAAATAAGGCCCGGGCCCGAACGGAAAAGAGCGGAGACCAGGCCGGGCCCGAATACTGTGAATGAAAATAGGCCTGAGCCCGGCCCTTGCAGATCTCTGGTTCAGATATTCATCCGGCAAACTAAGAGAGTTTTTAGCACACATCAAGAGAAACAAAAATTCCAACGGAACATGGTGTCGCAAACGACTTATTTCATCAAAAATACTGGATATTCTACCCTAACTCAACATCTAATTAAGGCTGTTCTCAAATCCAAAGGGTCAACTTTCTAACATAAGTTTTAATTCATTTTTGTTCGGAAACGCATGAAACTAGAAGGTGTTGTTATTCATGTCATCGAACTGTTTTTTCCGTTTTCTTGCAAACGCAGTAGATCTTTCAGAAAATACTGTCAAAGTTGGTATTTTGAACCGAACTTCCGAACGAAAGAAGAAAATACAGTCAATAAGGGGAGAAAAATGTCGTGTCATGTTATCAAAATCGCTTATAACTCAATAGGTATTTTACTGATCCAAAAATGGAAAACACAGTTCGATTCCAAATCGCTTCCATGGTCAGGTTTTCCAATTCTATATCTTTCCGTTAAAAAATGAATTTATAAATGTGTCAAAACGTTTTGTGCTTATTGAGTAGAGCAGTTGAGAACAGCCTTAACTCAGTAAGGGGCTGTACATGTGTACATATAACGTTATCAATGAGAATTTTGGACTCCCCTCCCTCCCTTACGATATCATACGTTATTATCCCCCATCCCCAAAATGATATCGTTATCAATGTTTACAAATTCTTTCGATGTTTTGGAATTTTTTCTTTTGTTTGGAATGATATACAAATATGGATACATTTATTTTTCGCATACTTTATTGATACAAAATGAAGAGAAGTCAATAAAATATTACTTATATATGAAATATATTTATATCAAATAACACTTCTAAGTAATACACTGTAAAAAAAAATCTGTAGTTCTAGAGATGTAAAGTTACTTGCTTACGAAACTTTCATCTGTAACTGTACAAAAAAAGCTGCAAATCTACAAAACTAGTTTTTGTAAATCTACAGAAATCTGTAACTTTACAAATGAATGCGCTAAAGTTACAGTAATTTTACTAAAATTTTGTCTGTAACCCTGGTTGTAGTTACATGAAAAGCTTTAGGCATTCTAGTTTCCTAAAAAATTCTTAGTAACCTTACAGATTTTTTGATTTTTAGCGCAAAAGTGTGTCTGTTACATTAATTTTTGTTGTTGCCGTTACGTAAAAAGTTCTATGAATTTCAGTTTCCTAGAAAATCTTTAGTAACTTTACAGAATTTTTTTTTTTTTTTTTTTTTTTTTTTTTACAGTGTAGTTACTATTTAAAAGAATTTAATAATAGCTTTTTGTTTCATAATGCATTCAACAGTAATAATGGCTTACTGAACGGGCAAACAGTGCTTCTTATCACCAAAACAGGCAGACAACATTCCCTCTTCTTTCTCTTTTATTTACTAGTAATTACAAGTATCAATTCAAGCATATTTCGCATATGGTTATGACAGAGAAATAGGAATGCCAAACGTTAGTGTATTCCATATTTTGGAATTAAAAAAATCGTACAGCATTTTTATAACTTTGAACTCTCATAGATAACAGACTTTAAAAAAAAAAGAGATAACATACTATTTTTATGTAAAGATCAAGTTACAAATATAAATAGGAAATTTGGTTGGATCAAAAATTATAACGATATCGAAAAGCAAATCATCCCCTCCCGCTGGCAATATCTTACGATATCATGTACTAGATCCCCTCTCCCCCCTAAAATGATAGCGTTATACATGCATAGCCCCTAACAAGCGAACTCTGCAAATAAACCGAAAACCGGTGATCCCTTAAGAGAATTTTCCCTTCAATTAATTAAAGTATTAATTAATTAAAGTATTTTTGTTTGAAATTAAAGTATTTTGTGTTTATAAAGTAGATTTAAAGTCAAATATATTAAATTCCGTTTCAAATTCCAAAATACGACTGTTTTCAACTGCTCTTTCGTATTAATATTTTATTACTATTGTATTTTAATTATGTTTTTGTTATAAATCTTAATCTTATTTCATACAAAATAAGTATACATGAATCATTTTTATTGTTATGCTCACAAATGTCGTTAAAACACATAGTTAAGTTTAAAAATAAAGTTTGAAATATGATCTATAACGTAGTGCTTTGTTTCTGAACTGCAAGTATATGTTTATGTAATATAGTGTGACAATGGGGGGGGGGGGGTATGGTGAAGTGTGACACTTTGTGACAAAGGGGGGGAGGGGTGTCAAAAATATTGAAAAAAAGTGTGACATCATTTATGGACCGCCCCAAATCGAGAAAAACCTCTGACTGCCTCCATTGGTTTTCATTGTAAACCAAGATTTTACAATGCCAGGAATGCACGATAAAGCTTGTGTTTTTCCTATGCATGTTCACCAATAGAAAAGACTGATAGAGAAAATTCGAATTTTTTTAATATTGCATAAGGCGAGTTTTGAAACTCACGTCCTCATATATATTGATGAAGTTGGTGTATTTTTTTTTTCTTTTATGGAACATAGTGTAAATATGTAAATACATTCAATTATTTTAACCAAAATATTTCCTAATCTTATTATTATCATATTTTATAAAAAAAATTAAATTCATTTTAATGTATACTTTTTAATATTATTTTTATCTTTGTTTACATTAATTTCTACTACTTTGTATTAATCAAGAAATTCAATTTATTTTACTTGAATTTATTTCATTTTAATTCAATTGATTTCTATTTATACATATTTCGTGTATTTCAAGCAAATATTTGCTTTCAATATAAAATGACTGTTTTGAGTAAATTATTAGTTATTGGTAAATTAGGCTTAGGTATTTCCAGATCTAATGCTCGGTATAAGGAAATTGATAGGGATTTTTCTGGATCGACATCAGGATACCTATTTTCTTGTCCCTTTCGGGTGCTTAGATTCTATTGATTCTATTGATTACATTCTATTGATTTCTATTTATACATACTTCGTGTATTTTAAAATATAAAATGGCTGTTTTGAGTAAATTATTAGTTCTTAACAAATTAGGCCTAGGTATTTCCAGGTCTAATGCTCGGTACAGGAAGATTGATTTTCCTGGATCGTCATCAGGATAACTATTTTCTTGTCCCTTTCGGGTGCTTAGATTTAATTCAATTGATTTCTATTTATACATATTTCAAGCAAATATTTGCTTTCAATATAAAATGGCTGCTTTGAGTAAATTATTAGTTATTGGCAAATTAGGCCTAGGTATTTCCAGATCTAATGCTCGGTATAAGGAAATTGATAGGGATTTTTCTGGATCGACATCAGGATACCTATTTTCTTGTCCCTTTCGGGTACTTAGATTTTACTGATTCTATTGATTACATTCTATTGATTTCTATTTATACATACTTCGTGTATTTTAAAATGTAAAATGGCTGTTTTGAGTAAATTATTAGTTCTTAACAAATTAGGCCTAGGTATTTCCAGGTCTAATGCTCGGTACAGGAAGATTGATTTCCCTGGATCGTCATCAGGATAACTATTTTCTTGTCCCTTTCGGGTGCTTAGATTTAATTCAATTGATTTCTATTTATACATATTTCAAGCAAATATTTGCTTTCAATATAAAATGGCTGTTTTGAGTAAATTATTAGTTAGTGACAAATTAGGGCTAGGTATTTCCAGATCTAATGCTCGGTATAGGGAAATTGATAGGGAGCTTCCTGGATTGTCATCGGGATTACTATTTTCTTGTCCCTTTCGGGTGCTTAGATTTAACAAGTCGAAAATTGTACGTCAAACGTGGCAAATGAGGTGCGTTCGTACTGTAACTAGTTTTATAAATATTCAGATCTTGGAACAATTAAGACATATGCATAAATTAAAAATAACTCGGAAATTCGCAAAATTGCAAAATTACTTAAACAAAATTTTTAAACGATTCAGTTTTTCTAAACTTTTAGTGAAATTAAACGTCTTAATGAAACGAAATACATCAATATTTAATATTTAGTTGCATATCCTTTTGCTTTGAATTTGAAGATGGCGGCACATCGCCTGGGCATGAAATTAACAAGGCTTTCTAAGGTGGGCCTAGGGATTTTCGCCCATTCCGATTGAAGATCCTGAAGGAGTTCTACCCTTGAGGAATGCTTCTGTGTCCCGACTTTTCTTCAGATGTTCAATTGGGTTGAGGTCAGGTGACTAACTCGGTCAGTCCAAAACTTTAATTTTCTTAGATGTAACCAATATGTCTCTATTTTGAAGGTGTGCTTGCGATAATTATCCGGCTGAAACATCCATCTACGAGGCAACTTTTTACGAGCATAAGGCAGCAAGTGATCTTCTAAAATGTTTTTATAAACATTTTGCTCCATAATCCCATCGATGTGTACCAGGGGAACAACGCCATCATGATGGAAAACTTTCCAGACCATTAATGATCCGTTTCCGTGCTTCACTTTTGGACATTGGTACCGTGATCCATTCTGGTGCCTGTTGGACGACGAATATAACATCGGACATCCTTTCCAAACAAATTGAATTTGGATTCATCGCTCCAAAGGACCTTCTTCCAATCTTTGCTTGTCCACGTTCCGTACTCCTCAGCGAATTTCAATCGGATTTTCCTATTCTTTGTCCGGATGAAAGGTTTTTTTTGCAGGGTCCTGTGCACATAATCCAGGGTGTGATGTTGTTCACATATAATTGACTTAAATTCCGTACGAGACATTAATTATTAAACTATGTAGCTATTTTAATCAGTCACTCATTTTATTCTGACAAAGGAATCCATGTTCTATCATTAATCATTCTTTCTTTTCGTATTTACTTTTTAAACTTAATAAAAGGCAGATTAAGATATTGCAAGTTTGTTTGCAACCATTACATAATTGGTAAATAGAAGCATTTAATTTCCCGGTGATATATTATTATTTGGTATACTTTAAGCTATAATAATAATTTAGTATATCCAGAAGTAACGCATTTCAAGGAATCTGTTTATATTATCTCACGCCGGATAAATCAACTGGTATCATTTCTTTGTGCAATTCAAAATTACGTTATGCATTAATCATAGGGTACTTGTAATTTCCCTTTAAGAAAACCATGTCATAAATCAAAAAGTATAATTTCATTTACTTTGTGCAATTCAAAATTACGTTATGCATTAATCATAGGGTACTTGTAATTTCCCTTTAAGAAAACCATGTCATAAATCAAAAAGTATAATTTCATTTATCATTTGGTTACAGAATCTGTTTTTATTACTCTTGATCTAAATCATTTAATGATTTATTGAAAGGTTTGTAAGATGATTTGATGAAATAATAATATATATGTCATCAGATTTATTTTATTGTGCTTGGTTCAGTTTTCGCCAGATTGTGTCTTATTTTTATATTTTTGGTGAAAGTTTGGCGTGTTTTTCATCTAATGTATGCCAAGACAACAAAACTTGGATACACGTCTGTTCGTGGCAGAAGATTACTACAAAAATGTTATAATGTAACAGTGACACCTCCCTGCTTTTAAAATTTCTAACCAGCTTTACGGTTGGTTGGTATCATGTAAGCAACATCAATAAATTAAACACCCAGTTGTGCGTTAAGAACTTGTCCTTGTGATTTAATTTTAGTTCTTGACTTTTTGTGTTTTCAGCTTTGATTTGCGACGGGATTGGAGCTGTTGGGTTCTTGCAAACGTAATGTATTTCCTTGACGCTTTTACAGCTCTCTCCAAAATTTGTATGTATGGGGGTTTCCTCCCTCATACAGGGGCATTTAGACGACGTCTTATGCTGTCTTTACTTACTGTGAGCCCGTGCTCGGTGGCCATCTCTTTACATACTTCAGCTGCGTTCTTGTTTGTCAGCGACCGACCTCTTTCGAATCAACACGTCTTGACGTAGTCGTTTTTCTTGGGGCTCCTAATCTTGGAAGATCGCGCACACCTTTACCATCCTTCCACTTCTTTACTATGTGGTCAACAGTTGACTTTTGAATTCCCAGCTTGCTGGCGATAGCAGAATATGACCCCCACCACCCCGCGCTTATTTAATAAATAAATGACGAATGGCCAAAGGCGTATTTTTGCTGTCTTCATACTGAAACTGATACAGATACTAACATTAAGATTTTCACGTACGAAATAGAATTCTAATGACTTAAGGATTAAGCAACTGAGTTTCGCATACAACAACCGGGCTGAGGTGTTAGATTGTTTCGTGCTTTATCTATGAAGCATCGCATATTTCTAGAACATTCTTAAACATGACTACGGAAAGCTACTAATTCGTATATCATGTCTGCCCAAACTTATCCATAAAGTCATTTGCATACAGCTCGTATATAGAAAGGAAATGACGAAAATGTATTTTTAAAGCCAGGGACGGGATTCGAACCCACATCTTCTGCATGGAATTCCTCTCTTTTAGCCACTCAGCTTGCGGAGTCCTTGTATGTGTGACAATCACACGCATTTAAGTCAAGTATTAAAAACTTGAATTTTATCAGATCGTCTCAAAACTTCTGCTTTCAACTTTTCAAATGTACGTTTGTTATTTTTTAAATTAACAAATTTCACTCATATCTTTAGTTTCACTAGGATGACTAAAGCTACAAATTATTAATTTACATCATTAAGAAATTTTGTGCACAGAAAAAGTTAGGACAGAAAAACATATCGTCTCAAAACTTTTGCCAGCTACTGTATATGTATATTGAATTCAATAACACTAAAATACACTGCTCAAAACAATTAAAGGATATTGCAGTTTTAGGTGGATTTTGTATCTGGTAAACTGTTTAGCTGATTGATACATGGTCGACAGACACAGTAGGTTATATGAGAATAAATTACACATGTTTGGCAGAAAAAAATGCATTTTATTGCGCATTTGTGTACTAAAGGAAAAAAACACAATTTGTGCATATGAGAAAAAAAGAATAAGAAAAGGTGTTTTCTTCAAAGAAAATCATTTTCAGTAGGGGGTATGGTTTCCACGGGCGGCCAGCAACGTTGAACACCTTTGAGGCATGGACTCAATGAGGCTATTAATGACGAGTTGTGGTATTCTGCCCCACTTCTCCAGAAGAGCTCTTTCCAGTTCTTGGAGAGATTGTGGGGGTTGTTGGCGGCCAGAAACTCGACTTCCTAGAGCGTCCCAAACGTGCTCGATTGGATTCATGTCTGGAGAACATGCTGGCCATTCCATTCGAACGATTCCTTCCTCGAAAAGGAAATCCTCCACCAGGTTTGCACGATGTGGCCTGCAGTTATCGTCCATTAAAATGAACTTATCTCCGATTGCTGCAGCGTAAGGGACTACAATAGGTCTGAGGATCTCATCCCTATATCGGCGACCAGTCAGAGCTCCATCTCGAATGATGTAGAGGTCATTGCGCCCGTCAATGGAGATGCCACCATACACCAACACTCCTCCACCGCCAAATCTGACACTTTCGTGCACGAACGCAGGATTATTTCTACTGCCACGGTCCCTCCAGATGAAAATACGCCTATTATCCGGATGCACAGAAAAACGGGACTTGTCAGAAAACAGAATATTGCTCCATTCATTTCTCCTCCAGTTGACATGCTCGGTTGCCCACTCCCTACGGTCGCGACGATGCCTTGATGTTAATCTAACACATATCATCGGTCGGCGAGCATACAGACCTACAGCATGGAGCCGGTTTCGGACAGTCTGAGTTGAAATCGTGGTACCTGTATCCGAGCGAAGGTGTTGTTGGAGAAGAGTAGCGTTCATGGTTCGGTGTCTCCGAGCTGTTAACGCTAAATACCGATCTTCATTGGGCGTTGTTGCCCATCTACGACCTTGCCCTGGTCTTCGGCCTGCACATCCACTCTCCAAAAAACGGTTTCAGATCCTGTAAATGACACTTTGTGACACTCCAATGGCTTGCGCTACTTCGGCTTGAGTTTGGCCCCCTTCTAACCTACCAACAATTCTCAAAGCTTCTGAATCTGTCAAATGACTTCGCTGAGACATCGTACTCATCGAAACAAAGCAATCACTGAATGCCGATCATCCTTGTCTTCATTCTCTTTTATCCAGTTGAAAGTCAAATTTCATTCGCTGCCGCTGAAGCGACGTTTTTGACGTCGAACTCAAAATTTGCATACTCCACAGTTTGAAAACCAGAAAAATTTGCATTTGTGATTCTCTTCTTCTATTTTCGGCAAAAAAAATTTCGTTTATATCTTTATTTTATATAAAACTTCAAATATCCTTTAATTGTTTTGAGCAGTGTAATATGACTCCATCTTAAATAGGACATAATCACCATAGCAACCTAGAATTATCGCCTAAAATGAGATATCATTGAATTAATTACATATGATAGGAATTCGATTTTCTTAAAATTTGAAATGACTCGAAAAAATTCCGCAAAGTATACTAAATTTCAAACCATTCGGTTGGGTAGTTTTTGCGCTGTTATACAACTCATATTCAAAATATTAGGATAATTGAGAAAAAGTTATAAGAAAAAATATTTTTCATTTATTTATTATTAATACTAAGTAAATGCAATTAAATATCTTATAAATTAAATATAGAATGTTTAGATAAGATTTTAACATTTACAAAATATAAAATACAGTACAATAAATTAGGTATATAGCTTTCTAAAACGGATCAAAATATTACAATAAATTTCAGATTGGTTCAAAATATTAGAATATTTTATTTTACGCAACGATATTACCTTATGAATATGAAGTAAATGGTAGTTAATATTTTGTAGCATCTCCTTTAGCTTTCATAACAGCTTACAATCCATCTTGCATACTATGTACAAGGTATTTACAAACATTTCTATCAAGATTAGCCCAAATAGATTTTATACGTGCCATTAACTCAGTTTTACTTGAAGCAGGATTTTCTTGGGGTTTTTTCTTCGTTATACACCATAAGTTTTCGATGGGATTAAGGTCTGGTGAGTTTGGTGGCCAAGGAAGTACCTTAATGTTGCGTTGGCGGAACCAATTCTTAGTTGACACCGAGATATGTGGTGACGCTAAATATTTTTGAAAGATGAAATCATCTTTAAATAAATCTTCTGATGATGGAATCATGCAATATTCCAATATTTCTTGATATATTTGAGAGTTAACCTTTTCGTAGACGATGCATAACTTTCCAGGTCCTTCTGCACTCATGCAACCCCAAACCATGACACTAGCAGCAAATTTTACGGAACGTTTAAGGCATTCTTTATCAAATGCTTTTTGCTTCACTCTCTAAACTCGAATACTTCTATTACCATATGAAACACAAAACATACTTTCATCACTAAATAATATATTTTCCCAATCTTCTTCGCTCCATAAACGTCTTGATTTACACCAATTCAATCTTATACGCTTTAGTTTTGCAGTTATGAGAGGTTTTGTTTTCGGTGCACGAGATTCAAACTTAAATATATAGAGACGTCTTAATGTTGTCGATGTAGAAACTTCACCTCCTTCTTCTTTCTATTTTCGGTACAAGAATCGCGGACTTTTAAAACGGTTTTTCTTAACTATACACTACAGTTTCCTGTCATCTCTAGCAGATGCTTTTGATTTTCGGCCACCATTTCGGCGATTATTTTGAAATTTTCCATCTTTTGAACATTGTGTTAATATTTTACCAACGCTTGATTGCGAACAATGTAAACAATTCGCTATATAACATTGATTTTTACCGTGCCGATACAAATCAACCATACGAAGTTTAATAGATTCAGGAATATCACTCACACGACCCATTTTAAGACGAAGAAGCATACTGATTTTAAATAAAATCGTTTGAATTTAATCAATGATGCCACCAGTTATGAATTGGTGATAATTAAAGGAGAATTAATGTGAAATATTCTAATATTTTGAATCACTTGAATAAATATTCTAATAATTTGACTTTTCCAAAAAAAAAAAATTTTTTTTTCAATTAATCTTTTCAAAAATGATATTTATTTTAAGATAATAAATAAGTTTAATCAAAAATAAGTCTTAATAAAAATATCGTTTGCATATTTGCATTAAAAGACATTAAATTACCCAACGATATTTTCAATTCCTAAAAAAAAAGTAATTATTATAATATTTTGAATATGAGCTGTATGCATACAGACGGACAGACAGACGGACTTACCGGACGACGACTATAGGTGCTATGTATTTATATAATTACGAACGCACCTAAAAAGCGCTCTTCTGGCGATGCTTGACTTGTCCCTTTGCTGCTTTTTGTGACAGTGGATCCGGCAAAACTACTTATAAGCCAAGACGTAATTCCTTTATCGGAAAATGAAGCAAAATATTCGATTACAAATCACTTCTATAATCATGCCTGCAAGTATCATGCTTTTATGTTTAAACATGAGTCAGAAAATGTATTAGAAAGTTTCGCGTTATTGAGCGGAGAAAAATACTTTTTTGAGAACAGCTTTCAAATGTTTTAATCTGTTTTGTTCTAAGGAACCTTCAAGGATTTACTGCAAAAACACCTGTTTTTATATCATCCCAACCGGTTGTGTTTAATGTATGTTCAGGAACATTCTGCAGACAGATAAATCCCTGGTAGACATAAATATTTTTCAATCATGTATGTTGCAATATGCTAAATATAATGCTTCCTTAGTTAATCTTTAATGGTATAATATGACACAACTGAAATATAAACAACGAAAGTGAATGAAATGAAAAAAGAATAAAAACCTTCAAGTCCGATTTTTGCGAGTGACTGCCCCACGTGTGATCCACATGGGATCACATGTGGGTCTAGGGCAAAAGTAAAAAGACTGTCCTTCCACGACAATAACCGTTTATAAATCAAGACGGAATTTATTTATTAGAAAATTTAAAGAATCGTTAGATTACAAATTTCTTCAATAATAATGCCTCCAAGTATCATGCTTTTATGTTTAAATATGAGTCAAAAAAGGTGTTAGAAAGTTTCGCGTTATTGAGCTGGGAAAATATTTGTTCGAGAACAGTTTAACAGGTTTTAATCTGTTTTGTTCTAAGGAACATTCTAGGATTCACTTCAAAAACACCTATTTTTATATCATTCCAACCGGTTGTCTTTAATGGATGTTCAGGAACATTCCGCAGACAGCTAAATCGCTGGTAGACATAAATATTTTTCAATCATGTAAGTCGCAATATGCTAAATATAATGCTTCATTAGTTAATATTTAATGGTATAATATGACACTACTGAAATATAAACAACGAAAGCGAATGGAATGAAAAAAAGAATAAAGACATTGATTTTCGCGTGTGATTGCCCAATAATGTTACTTTAATGTGGGGTCATGATACGGGTAATGCATTACTGATGTCAAAACTTGTTAAACATGTGGATGTCAGACGGGCAAAAGCTTGACCCACGTGTGATCCACATGGGATCACATGTGGGTCTAGGGCAAAAGTAAAAAACTGTCGTTCTACGACAATAACCGCTTATAACTCAAGACGTAATTTATTTATTAGATAATTTAAAGAATCGATAGATTACAAATCACTTCAATAATAATGCATCCAAATATCATGCTTTTATGTTTAAATATGTGTCCAAAAAGATGTTAGAAAGTTTCGCGTTATTGAGCTGGGGAAAATATTTGTTCGAGAACAGTTTAACAGGTTTTAATCTGTTTTGTTCTAAGGAACATTCTGGGATTCGCTTCAAAAACACCTGTTTTTATATCATTTCAACCGGTTGTCTTTAATGTATGTTCAGGAACATTCCGCAGACAGATAAATAGCAGGTAGACATAAATATTTTTCAATCATGTATGTCGAAATATGCTAAATATAATCTTCATTAGTTAATCTTTAATGGTATAATATGACACAAATGAAATATAAACAACGAAAGTGAATGAAATGAAAAGAAAATAAAGACATAGATTTTCACGCGTGATTTCCCAATAATATTACTTTAATGTGAGGTCATGATACGGGTAATGCATTACTGATGTCAAAACCTGTTAAACATGTGGATGTCAGACGGGAAAAAATAAAATTCACACACTTGTTAACCGCAAACGAACAATTTAACAGCAATTTTTTTCTTGTTTTTTTTTTTAGAAAACATTGATGCATACATACATACACTCATTCAAACACACAAATCACAACTATTTACTAGTAAATCGACAGATCAGTGGCCTCAACGTCAGCTTAGAAGTCATTGCTTATTAATCTCACTAATGCAGTCGAACCCGGTTAAGACGGTGACCTTTAATACGCTACCCCGCTTAATTCGCGGATTTTTTCCGATCCCTTGAATATTGCCCATAAGGCTAATAGAAAAATATTATGTTTAAAAAGTGAACGGTTATAACACGATCCCGCTTAATACACGATAGATTTTCGGTCCTTTGTGACAAAAATCACGCGCAATCGCAGATAGAGATGAGAATTCCTTCTTTATTCTCCAATATTGTCAATTTAAAGGATTTTTTAGTTCGGATAAAAACCACTGTTTCCGAATAGTAATATTTACTTCATTTAAAAAGAAATTTATCAAGCCGAATATTACTAAACGGAAATGGTGGTGGTGGTGGTGGTGGGGGGGGGGGGGGGTAGATACTCGTATTTGAATAAAAACAAACCGTTAAATTAGCAATACTTTAATTTTTCTTTGATCCCGCACAGAGACGGATTAACCAATACTCGGGCCTCTAGGCTTGCTTTTTTGCGGGCCCCCTCCTTTTCTTCAAAGCGATATAGATCAGATAATTCAAAATACATATCTGCTCAATTATCTCATAAACCACTGATGAAGGAAACGTACCTCCGTTTATAAAAAGTATAGAAATTAAGTAAATTTTTTAGGTATAGTACTTGTTTTACCTAATAAAATTCTAAATTTAATTTTGATAGAGTCCTGGTTCTTATGATTATATTTAGAAAAATACTTTTTGTCTAAGAGGAAAAAAAAACTATTATTTTACAACGAAAACTTATCAAATTGTGAATTTTATGTAATTTCAGTGTTTTGTAGCACTAGAAACAGAAAGAAGTATTATTTAGTACAGGTAAACGGCAAACATTGAAATTTAATAAAATTCAAAATATTATAATTTGGTAAGTTTTAGAGGGAAAAAGAATGAGATTTTTTTTAAATGCTCTTATTAGATGGACAACATTCTTTTAGGACGCAGGGTCGCACGCTGTTAAAAATTTGCAGCATTCTGTCCAGTCATTCGACCGTTTTTCGAAAAAAACCGGTTTCATAACCATTATGTAACTATATTCTGACCATAAAATGGCCAATAATATGGTCAGAATAGTGTTAAATTACGGTTGTGTAACCGTTTTCGGAAGAAACGGTCAAATGACAGGACAGACAGAATGCTGCAAATTTTTAATAGTGCAGGGCCCTTGTCTTGAAATTCCTAAAATTCCTGAAAAATGAAAAAACTTCCTAAAAGTTCACAACATATATATTCCTGCTCAATTCCGCGAATCATTTATTTTTGCAAAATCCCCCAAAATCAGTATTTTGTAATTAATAAGTGCATAGCAGAGAAAAAAAATATGAAGCAGAAAATAGTGAAACATTTTGTGATCTGATGATAAAAAAATGATAAATTTCGTCAAGTGATCACAGGAAAAAAAAATGGGAATTTGTCAGCCGGACAGGAAGGAAAATCATCGCAAATTTTGGTAATCGGTTGTTCAGTGATTTCGGCGGAGTCGAAAAAAATATTGCGTTGATGTGCGCCGCATAAACGACACAGAATTTCGTCAAACTATCCATGAATAAAACGACCAATCATTCGATCAAAAAATCGTGACTTTTGTCAAAGAACTGTGAAAAAACTCGCAAATTTCGTCAAGAAGTCGTGTAAAAAAAGGTGCGAATTTTATCAATCAATCACGGGAAAAAATTGCGAATTTCGTCAAACAATTGCAGAAATTAATCGCGGAATAAAATCGCGAATTACGCCGAACGATCGCGGAAAAACATTGCGATTTAGTCAAAAAGTCGGGTAAAAAAATAGCAAATTTCGCCGAACAAGTGCAGAAATTAATCACGAATTTCATGAAACTATTGTTAAAGAAAATCACGATTTTCAGCAAACGATCGCGGAGACAAATCGCGAATTTCAGTAAACGATTGCGGAAAAAAATGCGAATTTCGGCAATCCATCTCGGAAAAAAAGCGCGAATTTCGGCAATGGATCACGGAAAAAATTGCGAATTTCAGCAAACGATCAAAGAAAATAGAACGCGAATTTCAGCAAATGATTGCGAAAAAACGCGAATTTTGGCAAACGATCGCGAGAAAAATCGCGAATTTCAGCACATGATTGTAGAGAAAAATCGCGAATTTCAGCAATCGATCGCGGAATGCAATCCAGAATTTCGGCAAACGGTCTAAGAATAAAAACAGGAATTTCGGCAAAGAATCGTGAAAAAGAAAAGCTAATTTCGGCAAACGATCGCAGAAAAAAACGCGAATTTCGGCAAACGATCACTGTGAAAAACTGCGAATTTCGGCACACGATCGCGGGAAAAATCGTGATTTTCAGCAAACGATCCCGGAGAAAAATTGCGAATTTCGGCAAACGATCAAAAAATAAAAACTCTAATTTCGGCAAACGGTCGCGAATTTCGACGAATGATTGCGGAGAAAAATCGCTAATTTCGGCAAACGATCGCGGAAAAGAAAAGCAAATTTCGGCCCACGACCGTGAAAAAAATTGTGAATTTCGGCAAGCAATCTCAGAAAAATCATGAATTTCGGAAATCGATTGCGGAAAAAAATCGCGAATTTCGGCAAACAATCGCGTAAAAAACACGAATTTTGGCAAAAGATCGCGGAAAAAAATCGCGAATTTCGGCAAACGATCGCAGAAAAAGTTCGCAAATTTCTGCAAAAGATCGCGGAAAAAAATCACGAATTTCTGCAAACGGTCGATGAAAAAAAAGTAGTATGCTGGGTAAATGTGTCTTGAAACTGTTCTGAAATATCGAAAAAATGTATGTCCTGAAATATCACCTAGGACAAGAACTACCTCTGCAGGGACCATATAAAATATAAAATTTCGTATTTTAGCACATTGTATGCGGGTAATTTTTCGAAAATGAGCACTAAATTTACGTTCACAAATGCCACTGTAAATTAAAACCTGCTCACAGCCAATAAGAAGCAAGCATTCTTGGATTACACCTTCTTTTTTCGTCCGTACAAAATTTCCGGCACCAGAAATAATTTCTGCCCCCAACCCACAAAAACGTACTAGTACGTGTCCCGCATATAATGTGTTAATATGTAGGGGGAGGTGTTGTACCTCTGACCATATTGTTCTTTGACCACCTAGGCTGTAGCGGCATCTAGCAGCATTTTATAAGTTTTGGTGTAATTAGTACATAGTTCCTTCACTAGAGGGCTTGTGCAACCTACTGTGAATTATTCAAGTCAAAGAGGATTCCTGTGAATAATACTAATCCATTTCCATCATAATGTAAGTATTTATTTGTTAATGTTTTGCCTAATAATATTTTTTGTGCTATATCTTTGTTGATAGAAATAAGTTGACATAGTAGCTATAGACTTTTATAAATATGGTGGAGCTTGTGAAAAGGATTATCGTAACCCTAAAATTGTAGCATGCTTTGTAATTTGCACTAGCATGGTGTTGTATACCTTTGACCATGATCAGTTGTTGTTTAAGATGTGCAACACTCTTAAAAGATTTTCTAAACATTTCAACTTTTATGACTTACTTGCTACAACTGTCTTGAAATTACCTAGTTAACGGTATTTTTTACTTCAGTTGTTCATAAATAATAAATACAGTAGGCTCCCTCAAATCCGCACAGCTTGGGACCAGATGTTGTGTGGATTTTTGATCATTGCTTTGTTTACATTTTTTAACAGTATTTTGAATGTAATAATGCAATCAAAATTATAATGAATGCTTGCCATATCGTAAAATATTAAAATAACTGAGTAAAATAATACGCTAAAATGATAAAAAGTAAGATAATTGAAAACAAACAAACAAACCTCTTCTTAAAAACGTACATAAAAAGAAATTTCTCCCTAAGGACAGTTCAAAATCTGATAGCGACACCAAAGTTCCTTCAGGAAAAAGTGATTTTGATCTGTCAGTTGAATGTTATAAGTTCGCTGACCAGAAACAATTTGTGAAAGATGAATTGGAAAAAAGAAATATTATTCTTGTTAAAATTGCAAGTAAAAAAAAACTATTACATATTTTGTCGGATATATATGCAGGGATGTAGTGGAGGGTATACGGGGTATACGCCGTATACCCTCTGGATTTTTTAAAGGAACACCGTATACCCTCTGTTTCTCAAGAAAGCTATAGTATATATACACTACGGTATACCCTCTGGCTTGAGCGTATACCCTCTACTTAGAACGTATACCCTCTGTTTTTTTTACGACTACACTACTATATATATGTGATATTAAATATTCAGTGTTTAAGATCCAATGTTTCAAAAAACAAACTTTAAGAGGGAAGTTTATACGAGAAGATGAAAAGCCCTATGATATTGATACAGAAGACACTGTGACTAAACTTCCAAATCCTACAATTGCTAAAGGATCTGCTCGACAGATAGACTATTTGTCATTTGGAGTGAACTTTTCATCATTTAAAATAGAATAAGCAAACGTGAAAGACAAAACTATTAAAATAATCATTAACATAATTCTTAGTATGCTTTACATTGTCCTGTATCCATTTTACATAAAATTATTTACAATGATACTAAATAAAATATTTTTTTCTTCATTGCTGTGTTGTCTAATTGCCTGGTCAGAGGTACAACAACCCATGGTCAAAGGTACAACTACGTGTTGTACCTTTGACCACAATGTTATTATTTTTAAAAAATGAAATAAAACATAATAAAAGTAAAACTAGAACATTGAAGAAAATTATGTATGATAAATCATATGGTACTGATTATAATAAAACAAAGAAATTCAATTTAGCTTTAATAGTTAAGCTAAGAAAATTGAAATTAATTTAAATCTACATCTATATTTTCCATTATTATTCCAATCGATCCTATAAAAAGAATATTACCGCAAATAATAAATGAAAGCTCTAAAGTTCGTTTAAATCAGGAGTTCTTATACTACGGTACGCGTACCAGTACTGGTACGCGAAATTCCGATACTGGTACGTGAAATCAAAAAAAAAAAAAAAAAAAGCACTGAAATCGAAAACAGCTCAATTTCCCTCCCCCTCTCTTTCTTCATTTGTCAATTCACCGGCTTCGTGGAGTCTGCTCTCTTGCTTTGAGAGCGTTTTGCTTTATCTTATGTATTAGAATTATTAGATAAATGTACTAATGCTTCGGTAGATGTTCAGTTGATCTACCCCCCTCCCGATCAAATAAAAAAATTTCTTCTTTTACCATATCGTATATGTGTTATTACTTATTTAAATAAGCTTCGATCTCATATTAATAAGTGGATTTTATTATTTATATAAACATAGTATTCATATAACAAAAAGTTGATAAACAAGGCGACTTCAAATGTGTATTTTTGTTTCCATTTTTAACAAAGCTATGTAGCATTTTTGTTCTCTATTTAAATACGTCAATACAAGGGAATTAATAGAGTAAGCATGCGTAAATGTGTCAATTCACGCCAATATGTCATTAAGTATTGCAGATTTTTTTCTACCAAAACACTGTATTTTAATAACGTACAGTCGTGGAAAAAAAAAAAAAAAAACTAAACGTCCCCTACTAATTCCTCAACAAATTATCGTAGACGAAAGTTACTGGTACCGATCGACTGGAAATAAAGTTTACTTTTAAATGATGTATATAAAATTTGCTTAGGGGGCCATCTACATATTAAAAAGAACCCAAACTTCATTTTTTTCAATAGCAATACCCAATTTTAACGAGATATTTCAAATCTTCGGTTCAAACTATGCCTAGACACCAAATTTCCAGTCATCTGAATGATAAGTTTTTTAATTATAAACATTCAAAATTTAGTGCTTCTAATGTTAAATTACATTTTCATATTTTTATTTATATCTTCTGAAATTATACTCCTAATGTGCTAATTTTTTGTATAGCAAAAATACTAATATACCCAAACATAAATATGCTGAATTTGCAATTTTTATAATTTTATTAATATGAATTATGAAATTAATATTCGAAAAAATTATGAATTGCAACCTACAATTTTTTTGATGGATTTAGATTTATTAAGTCCTGCTTTATAGAAATCCAAAATTTCAAATTTTTCTTCCAAGTAGTTTTCAAATTATGCTTAAAAAACGGCAAAATGATGGTTTAAGAGGTCGTCTATGATAGAATTTTGAAATTTCGTATGCTATCCTGTAACCTAGCAGGCTTCATTGACTGCTTGAATGGTGCTTAAGGTGCCTTGATCAAGAAGGGGGCTCTCTCGGTCGACAATCGAGTACCGAACTTCAATTTGGATAGAGTCCTTAAAATACGCTCGTTTTAAAATAATTAATTTCTCGGAAACTTATGGTACGAATTGCATAAAAATTTGATTTTAGGTTAATTGAAGGGTGTAGAGTTCATTTATGCTGTCAGAATTGTGTACTGCTATTGAAAAAAACAAAGTTAAGGTTCGTTTTAATATGTAGATGACCTCCTAAGCAAATTTTATATGCATCATTTAAAAGAAGACTTTATTTCCAATCGTTCGGTACCAGTAACGTTCATCTACGATAATTTGTTGAGGAGTTAGTAGGGGTGTTTACTTTTTTTTTTCTACGACTGTACTTGTTATTAAATTGTAATGACGATACAACTTTTTATTCGAATGTTAATATAAAGCAGTCAATCTGAGTACCAATTTCAGAATGTAATCATGCAATTAAATACAGTAAAATCTGCACAGACGGGAACACTAAAGACTGGGAAAATATTTCATTTTAGACATATTCCGTTTATATTTACACAGTGTCTTCTGTATTAGCTTTGAGTTACGCGTAAGTATGAACTTCTATTTAGTGGTACGTCTGTCTAAAAGTTTGGGAACCCCTGGTTTAAATGATTAGATATGTAAATAAGCACAGTTCTTGCAACATCACACAAATCACGTTTAATATGCGATCTTATTTAATTCGCGGCCGCGGCTTTTGTCCACTCCCTTGAAACGCGTCTTAAACGGGTCCGACTGTATTTAATATATATAACCTCTGCATAATATTTAATACCCTATGTGAGGGAGAAACACCACATTTTTCAATTAAAAGATTGGCCGAGACGCGAGACGTATCTAGAACGCACACCCCATTTACGCAAAATACAATACTTGAGCTCCAATCCCATAGGTGACAAGAAAAAAAAAAAAAAACTGGAAACAGGAACTCACCTGGAACTTAAAAGCATAATCATAAATGATAATTCCAATTAGTGCAACATTTTCCTTATTCGTGGTCCATACATGTTCCCAGCAATAAGACTAGGTTAGAATTTTTATAAGAATCTTCTGCCCCAAAACTGCAGTGCATCGCAGTTTTGTTGCATTGGCATACATTGGATAAAACTCGCCAACATTTTACCAAAAAAATAAAAATAAGACACAATTCGGCGAAAAATGAAAGAAAAAACCCAATAAAATAAGTCTGATGACATATATTATTGTTTCATCAAACAATATAATAACATTTTCGATAAATCATTATATTGAGAGTAGGGAAAACTGATTCTGTAATCAACTGACAAATTAAATTATTCTTTTTGACTCATGAAGTGGTTTTTTTAAAAAGAAATTCCTTTTTGATTATTAGAAATGTTGTTTGCACATTGATGATGCTCTTTATAATATAATTTATTAAATAATTAAAATTTGCTTGGAAATTACAAAAGTTATTTATGATTATTGCTTAACGTAGACTTTTGAATTACCGAAATAAATGCAATCAGTTGATTTATATGATATGAGATAACGTTAACGGATAAGTGAAATGCGTTATTTATGAGAGAAAAAATTAATATTATAGCATAAAGCAATACAATGAATAATATTTCACAGGGAAAATAAATGCTTTTATTTAAAAAAGATGTAATGAACAAATTTGCAAAACTTTTATATGCCATTTATTAAGCTTGAAAAAGAAAATACTAAAAGAAAGAATGTTTGATGATAAAAAATGGATTATTTTAAAAGAAAATGAGAGCCTGATTAAAAAGCTATCTGTAACTTAATAATTAATGTTTCTTAAGGAAATTAGTGCAAGTGTATGTGATTGACATCACATCCTACAATCCAGAAAAAAATTAAATGTTATATGCATAGCTGCCAACTTGTACGGTTTGGCCGTACAATGTACGGATTTTGTACTAAGTGTACGGTTGTACGGATGAGCAGTACGATTGTACGGTTTTGCGCATGGAAAAAACGGTCGCGGAAAAATGGTAATTTCGTCAAAGAATCGTGGAGAAAGAGCCGATTTCGTCAAGGAATTGCGAAAAAAACGCCGATTTCGTGAAAATATCGCGGAAAAAACGCCGATTTCGTCGAAGGATCGCGGGAAAAACGCCCATTTCATCAAGGGTATGGGTGATTCTGATCCGAATTTTCCTAAAATTTTAGGCATTCATATTCATTTCTGAAAATTTCAAAAATTCGGTCACCAATCCGAAAATTCGGACATAAAAAAATTGCAAATTTCGACAAAAGGTTGCCGAAAAAAGTAAATTTTGCCAATCGTTTTCAGGATAAATGCAAATTTCGTCCAAGAAACGCGAAAAAAACCGCAAATTTTGTCGAAAGATCGCGAAAAAACTGAAAATTGCTTTAAGAGATCGCGAAAAAAAAACGAAAATTTCCTCGAAAGACCGTGAGAAAACGCCAAATTTCGTTGAAAGATCGTGAAAAAACGCCAAATTTCGTTGAAAGATCGTGAAAAAACGCCAAATTTCGTCGAAAGATCGCGAAAAAACGCCAAATTTCGTCGAAAGATCGCGAAAAACGCCAAATTTCGTCGAAAGATCTCGAAAAAACGCCAAATTTCGTCAAAAGATCGCGAAAAAACGCCAAATTTCGTCGAAAGATCGCGAAAAAACGCCAAATTTCGTCGAAAGATCGCGAAAAAACGGCAAATTTCGTCGAAAGATCGCGAAAAAAACGGCAAATTTCGTCAAAGGGTCGCAGAAAAAACGCATAGTTAGTGGCGGGAGGGGATTTCCCCATTCGTCCTTTCTCCCCCCCCCCACCTCCCCTGCTATAACTTTTCAGAAAATTTGAGGTGAATTTCAGATTTTTTTTTTTTTTTTTTTTTTTTACTCAGAATATTATGAAATGATATTCCTTTTTTCAATGCATATGCATTTGTTATGTACTTTTTTAAATACGGAAGAATGCGTCGTAAAAATTGTAAGGTTTTCAAAAATGACATGTTGGCACGTATGTATATGTAACTATATGCGCATATAAGATTTGCCGAAGCTTCCGGAATTTTTAGAAGTATCACATTAGCCACGATTTTGTGATATGATTTTTTTCAGGGAGCTCTGCCCTCTGAATCCTCCACACTCCCGCTGTGGCTTTAATTTTATGTCCGCGATTTCCAAAAATTGTGCCATTTCATTATTCGAGTATACACGGAAGAGCCATTACATTATGACAGATGTTTAATACGGCATAGGACCCCCTTACATCCTCAAAAACGCCAACACCCGACGTGATATCAACTCGACAGAGTTCTTATAGGTAGTTTGAGGTATCTGATACCAAGCGCTCACCAACTGGTCCTGCAATTCTCGTACATTGCGAGGAAGTAACGTGGCAGCACGAATTGTGATTTCCAGGTCGAACCACAAATGTTCTATTGGATTCATATCAGGTGAATTTGGAGGCCAGGACATGATTTGAAACTCACTAGAATGCTCCTCGGACCAATCCCTGATGATTTGACCCGTATGACATGGTGCATTATCCTATTGGTAAATGCAATATCCCGCCGGAAACACTGTTGTCATGAATGGGTGCTTCTAGTCTGCAGCGATGTTCAGGTAGTGCACAGACGTCAGAGATTGTTCTACGGAGATTATGAGTCCTAATGTGCTTCATAAAAACATCGGCCACATGATAATATAGCCTCCAAAGGCTTGTCTCCGATCAACTGTGCCTCTGGGAGCCAGGGTTTCCGTTGGAAATCGGCGTATTCGCACGCTTCCGTCGATGTGATGGACCAGAAAAATTCGTCGAACCATGCAACTTTTTTCCATTCTTCTATGGTCCAATTCCGATGTTTATGAGTCCGTTGCAGGCGTTGACGTGCTGTCAGCGCAAGAACGTGCTTTGGCCGCCAGCTGCGTAGTCACGTACACAATAGTGCAAGCGGCACTGTGTGTTGAGAAACACTGTCTGGGCGCCACTGCTGTAGCTGTTGGTGATTTTGACTGTTGCAGCTCTTCGGTCACGACAAATAATGTGTAACAGTCTCCGCTCTCCTCTGGAATCAATGCGCCGCGGGAGACACATCGCTGGTCGGAGACTTATCGTTTCACCATGCATACGCCCCTTTCGATACGTGTTTACACAGACTGTACGTGAACAGCCCACCAAACGCACCGTTTCTGATATCGACGTTTCCAGTCGCCTAACCATAACGATTTGGCATTTATCAAAGTCGGATAAATCTGCTGTTTTTCCCATTATGTCGCTAAACACGCTATGTTTTGAAATACAATGCATGGGCGCTTTATATACTCCGTCATAAGCCGCGCAAGAGCCGTGGTTTTGCTTCTGGGCAAGCTCATTGTTATAGATGGAGGGTGGTCATAATGTAATGTCTCTTCGGTATATGTACAAATGCATTTACTATTGTAATTTCACTAAATTAACTATCCCCATGGTATATTTAGACACAAGGCAGTGTGTCAGCCAAATTCGCCTGACATAGCCGTGTGTTATATTACACGAACCATTTCGAGCTGTTTTCGTCAGATTTGATGCTCTACTACTGAAAATCCAAGTGACCTATGTACTTGTTATACGAAGTGCGTAGTAAGGCCACCCTAATTACCTAGAATCCAAAATTTTATAAACAACGCATAATTAGTTTCCGAGATAATGACATTTGAAAATGTCTGATAATCGATAATTTTATCACTGAATGACTGACTGACTCATTCATCAAAAAGATCTGGGAACGTCCACGGCAGAAAAAAATTTTTGCTGAAATTTTTTTTTAAAACGGAAATATAAGTGTGATACATCAATTTAAAGCTAAAGAGTTGAAATATATGAATTTGTAAGTTTTAATTTCATAAGAGTAAGTGTTTACTGAAAATGGAGCTGATACTAACAGTATAAAACTACATTTGAGCTTAAAATACAAATTGAAATGTATGATTTTTTTACTTTTTAGAATTCAATAAAATTACTATGCGTTCAAATCAACAAACGAACAAACTATTATCATATCTTTAAGATCTACATAGATAAAACCTTTTAGATAATGTCTTTAATATGTTTTTGGCTGTATTTAAACGTTAATACTTAAATGTCACAAGAGTAACGGAAAACATGCAAAAGTTTTAATAAATAAAAAACTACTTAAAATTTTTACCCAAAACTTCTAATTCTCTGATTTCGAGGTATAAGACATATTTTACATTAAATATTTTGTTTATGCTATGGATGGAATAGGCTCTGGGGAGATGTCACAAGAGTAACAAACGTCTGTGTCACAAGAGTAACACATCATACTTTGTCGATAGTTTGATATAAAACTGCGTTACAACCAAAACAAACAGAATGCTTAAAGTTTTGTTGTTTTTTCTCTGTTATTAGAGCAGTTCTTGAAATAGTTTTAGATCTAACTAAGGTTATTTTGTAAATTTTAAGGAAGATAAATTATCTTTATTAGTGTTTTTTTAATAGGTGGATTTATATTTATCCATTTTTGGTATTACTTAAGATTATAAAATAATTATGACACGTGATTAAAGATATAATAAAACAAATCAACTCGTGTCATTTTTGTGTGCTTTCTTTTGGTTTGAAGCACATGGTCTTTGATTAGATATTTTATAGGCTTTGTAAAGCTTCGTTTACTAAATTCTGTTGTATAACCTACAGAGGTTCTTATAGTAACTCTTATGGAAAGGATTCTGATAGTATATTTTAAAGGCAAGATTTTAATACACGACATTGTTTTAAAGAGCAGGGAAAATTCTGCTAAGCGCCAAAAATTGTAGAGAAAAAATAAGAATGAAATTGAATATGTCGTTGTGAGAAAGAAACAAAACAAAATATATTACGATAAGGTGGAGAAAAGTCTCAGAACCAGCAAAAGCTTCAGCAAGAAAATGGAAATATTAAGAAAAGGAAAAAGTAGAGAACTAGCTAACCTCAGATACTGTAGCGGAAAAAAAATCTAACTCCACAGCTTTGGAGAATTTTATGTCGATGAAGATTTAAGAAGAGGTCATTCTTCAGCTAAATCTACGTTAGTTAAGCGTGAAAAAGGTCACATAATTTCATCAATTCTAGGGGACATTTAATAAGAGAATACGTTTTTTGTTTAAAGAAGCTTTCCTAAATTGAAAAATTGGAGATTCCTTTGCAGCTTTAAAGCCTAGTTTCATAAAACAATAGAAAATTACTCATCAGAATATCTCCATTTGTTGCTGTCACGAAAACATTCAAGCAATTCATACTGTAGTAACTGGTGTATTTCCTGCATTAAACATTCCTTTTAATGGCTTTGTCTGCCGAGATACATGATAATTAGAATTTAGGAATTCCGAATGTCTAATTTGTGGAGATAACATCGAAGAATTATTTGAAACGGAAGCCCATAATACAGAACTTCTTATAAGTTATTGTAAATAGCAAAACGTTGATAGACGTTTTGCTATTGACAAAACGTTTATCAACATCTTCTCAATACTGTTACTTTTTCAAAATGTTGATAAACGTTTTGAAAAAGTAACAGTTAAAGAAACCATTTCTGATTGTTTAAAAATTTTCGAAAGCAACTAAATCCATTTCTGTGGCACACATTCATTGAAACTTGTACAAGGGATTATTTTCGTAATGCCAAAAAAAAAATAACCATTTCTCAAAGAATAGTTATGCCAGTGGATTTTCTGGAAACTGTTTTATTTTCATGCCAAGACGAAATTTTGGTATGAAATACTACATTACTGGTCAAATCCACAAGCGACTGTATTTTCAGCTTTTTATTTAGTATGATCCCAATAAAGTAAAATCTTATGCTATTATTTTAGACAATGTAACTCATAATCAATTTTTTGTAAATTCTTTCGTATGTAAAATTTCAACATTGCATCTTTAAGGGAATTTGTATTTTCCTAAAATGTACCTGTTTTACTTTTTATATGATGATTGTGCTTTCCAATTAAAAAAATATATATAACTATGCAAATATGCCTGCAATGAATCAGACTCCTTTCTAAATTAACTGAATTGGGCATATTTTTTTTCAAATACTCCTAGTATAGACGCTGTAGATTTATTTTGTGTTATTTTATAATGATATATATGGAATGAAGTGTGTACTAAAAAAGCAATTCTAAGATATACTGCTTATTTTGTCAAAAGAAATAAAACAATAAAGTTTCATTACTCTGCGAGAAAATACCAACAGCGAAGGGCATTCAACAAATACAATTTGTTAAAACCATGAAAAATGACACCATCTACTACAAACCTTACACTAACATGATTCGTACAAAGAATTTGCGTTTCATTAAGTAAATCATGATACAGGAGAAGTTGCAAGTGATATTATTGATAATGAAGACAATGACTTATTCTGTTAAGTAGCAGAAACTGAGAGGTTGCTATGTGGTTATAGTGTTTGTTAATTTTAGAATTTTTTACATTATTTTATGTTATTTTAAAATTAAACCATCATTAAAAGTTGTTCTGTATGGAAAATAATTTTTTTAACTTATTTTAATTATTTTGTTTAGTATTTAAACTGAATTTTGCTAAAATTACATTATGGACAAAATGTCACAAAAGTAACACTTAGCATTTTGCAAAATCAAATGTAACTAATTCATGTGTTATCAGATGAGTTCAATGATTAATGCTTTTTAAAAAGATATAATTACTCTACTATATTCTGTAAATTTTATTTCTATAGTCTCATATATTTCACAGAATTTCTGCGTCAAACACAATTTTTCAAAATTGCATTTTTTTGTGGTCACAAGAATAACAAAATTTTCATTTATTATCTAGCCAAGTAAAATGCTTTTTGTTACAAATTGTACGTGGTTTATGAAAGTAGAGTACATGTATTTTTAAGAAGTTGCATCAAATTTATCTTAAATATATTTTGTAATAAAAGAATTGGAAATATATATGGAAATTTGCTCTGATGGTCACAAGAGTAACAGTGGACGTTCCCATCTCATATATCTACTGCAGCTACAGACTTCAAATTTGGTGCGAAGTTCGTTTACACTATAAAACTAAGGAATAAAATAAAAATATTGTGAAAATCGATTAATTACCCACCTGGGGATGTCCATTTTTACTTTAACATTACGTCTATTAGGCGAAATTTTAATTTCTCGTAGGAGGGGATGCTGTTCTGTCGCCAAATACCGCCAAGTTTGTCGACAACGTGGCAATATATCGCCAAATTTGGCGACCAAAATTAGTCACCAAAAGTGACGTCACTTTGACGATATCTCTAATATTTCACGAAATTCCCATAAACTTTCATTGTAAATCAATAGGGTTTACTTGCTTACTGAAAATCAACAAATTGAGATATTTTAATAATTTTCTAATATTAGCTTAAGAGATTATATTGTTGTTTCAAAAACAATAAAAATTTCAAATCAATACATTTCGTTTCAAAACATGCATTCAATACAGCAGTATTAAAATATAGATTTCTGCCGCAAATTGACAGCTAAATACTTATCTACTGCAGGCCCGTAGCTAGACAATGCCTCCAGGTCGGGCAAATGTTTTTCCAAGAGGGGCAAAATTACTTCGTCATTTTTTTTTAGTCTTTTATGATCTTTTAAAAAAATATATTACGTATTCAGAATAAGTTTTATAGCTCTTCCGAATGTAGTTGAAAAGTTATATTCTTTCATCTCGCCGTCTATCCACAAACTAATTTTTGTAAATATGGATTTCCCCAAAAATGTGAGATGTTGTTGAGGATTGCTACAAACAGCGCCACTAACGCCCCCCCCCCCCCCCCCCCACACACACATACACACATCTCCGCAGAAAAATAGAGACTTGCATTTTTATGTTTTATTAATAATAAACTAATAATACAGCATTCCAAGAAATTCATTTACAGCAAAACTTTTAAAAATGGAATAGCAAGGGATAAAAAAAACGACAAGTTTCCATCTTAGCAAGCATAACTGCAGTGTTGTATTTAGGCACTTGTTTCCGGTAGGGTTTACTGATGCTCCCGGTGTGGTATGACAGTGTGGAGCGGGTGAGAATTGCACTTCTACAACTTTAATAAGCACAAAATTACAAAGCTTCCGGGAGTGACATTTCGATGCTCAGAGAAGAACACTCCTCCCGGAATACCCCCTAAATTCATCAATTATTGCATGATATTCCTTTCAGCGGGACCATGAAATGCTCTCATGTAAGACAGGATTTTGTTGTGGACAGGTTCCATTTACGCAGGTTTTACAGAATTTCTGGAATTTTAGATGATTTAAAATTTAATATAAAGAAGGCCCTGGTAACTACGCTAATAATGTTATTTATTTACGAATCAGGTAACTCTCTCACAACTAAATATCAATATATTTTCACGAATTTCTTAAGCATGCTTCAAAACCATGATATGTGTTTATAACTAATAACAATTTCAAACAGTTTGGACAAAAAAAAAATTTCTTAGCAGCGTCTTACTAGTAAATATCAATAGTTTTCCAAGGATCTTGTGTACAGGCTTTGAAATCATTATATTTATGACTCATAAAAATTTTAAATAGTTTTGACAGTAAAAACTATTTTTTTTTAAATATTAAATGTCTGTTGAGTTAAAGAAAAAATCCGCGCCCTTTAAAATTCTAAATCCGCTATTTTTTGTTGAAATACGGAAAAATATGCAACATCCTTTAAGGAGCGCACATTTTAATTTTACTTTAAAATGTCCTATTCGGTATAAATATTGCGGGGCCTCCCATTCGAGGTTCGTTTGGAAATATTTTTGTTTAAAAGTATAATTTTTTTTAAAAAAAATCGGATTAAAGATATAAACTAAAACAAATTTAAGGTTAATATCATCAGATCACGGGCGACGCCGGGCTGGTAAGCAAGTATCACACAAATAAAAAACATCATGAAAATATATGTCAACATAATTCACTATTATGGCCTCCATTCGAACTCTCTATTCTCTAACACAATCACAAAGTCATTTTTATGCTTAAATACCATAAACTTGCAATTATTTTTATTCTGACCCCACGATAGCAAGTAGTGTTTTCTGTTTTCTATAAAGACAAAGGATATTTCAGAAAAAAGTGCAAAATATGTGTTAAAAGTCAATATTTGAGGCTATGAAAGATCATCTGAGATAGAGGTCTGCACGGGGCCGGGCTTTGCCCCGGGGCCCGTATCCCGCCCAGCAAAATGAAGGTGAAATTTCAAAAAGGCCGGGCCGGCAGAATTATGATAATTTTTTCAACGGGCCGGGGCAATAAAAAAAATTAAGCGGGCCTACCGGCTCAATATAAAAGTTTAGACGAAGCCTATAAAGTATGAACCATTTTCAATGAATATGACTTTCCCTAGAATAAGTATAAATGTGCGTCACGAGTCGATGCTAGTTTTGCAACATCAATACAGAAATGTAACATGTCCAGCATAGATATCGACAGTGGATAGTTCCATTGTGTCTGAACCCGGGCTTAATTTTTTCAGAAGACTCGTGCCTGGCCGAGAACAGGCTTGCATTTTTTTTTCTCTACATAGTCGAGCCGGGCCGGAACTGCACTTAATTGTTCTCAGGATGTGTAGAGCAGGCAAAATGTTTTGTAAAAATATTAATAGCGATAATGAACTTCTGTAACGGAATCTTTGGAAATATACCTTAAGGTCGTTCTCAAATTCTCTACTCAACAATGCGAAAGTTTCTGACACATTTTCAAACTAATTTTTAACTGCAAAGGCATAAAATTGACAGGCCTGCTTATTGAAGGGATTTGGAATCGAATAGCGTTTTTCATTTTTGATAAAGAAATTACTTATCGAGATACAAGATATTCTTGTCACGTGATTGCAGGTTTTTCTCGTTTCCCGAGCTGTCGCTTCCGGAAATTCGATCCAAAACGCTAACTGACAATATTTTCTCACTTGACATATTGCCTTTATCAAAAAATGTATAACGTCATTCAATTACATAGTTTCTGAGTAAGAATACCTGCTAGTCTTATGCGTTTCCGAATAGAAATGAACTCAGAAATGTGTCAGATATTAGTTCCTTTGGATTTGAGAAAAGCCTTAATAAAGGACAGAGAAATATTTTCACAAATCTACTTTTCATTATACAGCTTCAAAAGTTATCAGGATTTTAACGCTCCTTTTTTCTTTTATTCTAAACTACATTAATTTTTTAATGCATCCTTATTTGAATGTTGAAACGTCTAAGACTCCAAGTAATCGTTAATGTTGCTAATGTGTATTTTCTGCCTTGCGAACACATCGTAATTTAAAAATGCTCTTGCAGTATTCTTTAAAAGAATCCCAATTGTATGTTAGGTAAAAACTGATTTTTTGTAGAAGTTGAGTCAGGCCGGATTGGGAATGATTTAATTGATATTTATACGGGCCGGGCCTGGAAATTGCACCCCGTGCAGACTTATAATCTGAGACACAATCGCTTAAAGCTCAAGATTCCAAACATTTGTCAAAAAATGAGAAATGCTATTTGATTCTAAATTACTTCAATAATTTTGCCTGCGAATGTCATGCTTTTACATTTAAAAATAAGTCCGCGAACACATTATAAAGTTTCGCATAGCCGAGCAAACAAAAATATTTTCTACAAAAAGCCTTTTAATAAAAATGAGTATTTCATAGTTTAAAAATATTAATGTTCGTTTAGTATTTTAGTTAATTTTTCAATTTATATTTCCGTTTCACAATCCTACATTTATTTCCCCTTTTCCATACAGAAACTATGTGACTGATATAGATATTTATAGGAAGAAAGGAATAAAACAACTAAAAAGTAGAATAAATAACATAGGGGCGGGAAAGCACCAGAAGAAACAAACACTTTTTGTACTTATAAAAAGGATAAAATTAATTTCTGTAATATTCTCGTTTCTAAATTACATTTATATCATTTAATTAACATAAAATATTAAATGCAAACAGTCATAGATGCCATTTATAATGTAATTATAAAACCCCTTTGCTCTGAAAAACACATTCTAGATATTGCGATTCTGTGTGACACTGTGACACTGATTTTACAAACTTTTATAATTTACAACAGTGTCAAGAAAGCTCTCAAAAAACAATTTCCACTTTTGTTGAAAAGCCCCAAAAGCAACATAGTGAAGTTAACAATCACAAAATCACATGATTGTAACACATGATAGTTGCATATTTTGTGTAACCTGTCCTGTCAAGCCATAAATAGGTAGCCAATTGCAACCTGAAATCCATGCCTTTGGTTTCCCGTACCCGATTACAATAAATTTCATGTACGACAGTTGTACAAAGAAAACGATTTTCGCGGATATAAGTTAATCAGTTTGAGGAAAGGACAAGGAGTTAAGAGGATAATCTCTAAACCCTATTATTCTCTAAAGACAGCAGCTTGACACATTGGGGAGGCAGTAAGTTAAATTTCTACAACGCAACAAAGCGAAAAATGCCCTTCAGCTCTTGGAATGAAAGAAAAAGAAAACTCTTCACAAATGAATTTTTTGTTAAAATTGTTTTGTTTGAATTGAGAAGTTTTAGGAATGGGTGTCTGTTAGTTAAGTTACGGTCTATTCTAAAAAAAAAAAAAAAAAAAAAAAAATTAATGAGGGAGAGAAAAGTTCGGAAATTTAATGTGTCGATCCAGGTTGTCTAGTCAATTCTGCTAGGACGGGCAAATATTTTTCCAGGTCGGGCACTGCCCGACCTGGCCCCCTCCTAGCTACGGCCCTGATCTACTGCACTTACAAACTTCAAATCTGGTGCGAAGTTCGTTTACACTATAAAACTAAGAAATAAAATGTGAAAATCGATTAAATACCCACCTGATGGTGTCCATTTTTACTTTAACATTATGTTTATTAGGCAAAATTTTAATTAGCCAAAAAAAGCGCCAAATGTTGAATTCTAGCTAAACATGCAGCAACTGATTGTTCACAAAAATCATGTTTTCAGAAAGCGCATTTAAGTTTTTATTTCGTAAAATTTATTAGAAATATTCAACTTCCTCAAAAATATCTCGATTTATACGTTGTACGTTCCTTAATTTCAATATTGAAAGACATTACCTTTCTTTAGGTTACCTAAACTTACATTTCCTTTTTTAAAATTAAAACTTCTTGTTTTAGAACTGAAAAAAAAAAAAAAAAAAAAAAAAAAAAAAAAACAGTCATAACTGCACTTCCAATGATCGTACAAAGAAAACAAAAACAGTTTTGGATAGCTAAATGCACAGTCTTTCATATGAAACAGTAAAAATAACATGTTACATCTGCCGAGAATTGGTTATTTAAACGTAATACTTTAAGCTGGCAGGGAACGTTGAAAATAAGCAAATTTGCTCGAATTAATGAAAAATAACTCTAAAAATCCTTTTATCCAGAATATTCCTTTAATGAATAAAGCCTGACTCATTTGAAACTAGTCTGATCTGAAGCCGATTAACATTGAGTAACTACTTTCTTCCTTAAATATTCACCTATTATAAAATACCCAAAGCACTTAAATTAAAGTTTTATTTTTTCGAACCTTATCAAATTTTCAATAAACAGTTGCGGTCTTATTTTATAAAAACCAGTGTGTTCATTTCGAAAATAGGAAATTTTATAAAAATTAGAACTCTCAAATGCGATAGTGTGGTACAAGGTTGAGAAAAACCCTGTTTGCAAACGAAATATCCAGTTAATTCGAGTAAAAGATTTCGGCTATAAGAAACATTTTTACCTCCTTTTTTCCTCAGTGTTTTAATTATTTTAAATCACATGAGAAGAATAAAGTTTATTTTTATTTTCAAAATCATCAGAGAAAAAGAATATTTAGTTAATTAAATTTGAAAATCCAAGGAGGGGCAATGTCCTTCCTCTGCACTCCCTCCTTGCCAGCGCCCATGGATGAATGATACGATACATAGTATGGCATAAGCACATAACTTTATTTTTCACTTTCAGTACAAAAATTAGGCCCAGCTATAGGAAATTTAATTGGAATATTTAAATAGGAAAATTTCATATAGGGATTTAATAGGAATTGTTGTTTCAGAAACAATAAAAATTTTGAATCAAAACATTTCTTTTCAAAACATGCATTCAATACAGCAGTATTAAAATATAGATTTCTGCCGCAAATTGACAGCCAAATACTTTGTTGTAGGAAATTTAAATTAAAATTGAATGTTGCTTGGTGAATAAAATAGCCACATGTAAACACATTAAAAAGCATTAAGTAAAGTGTCTAAATATATTATAACTTTACAAAAAGTAATGATAGCTAACAAAAACATGTGAAAAAGGGGAGCCAAGTTCTGTAAAGACAATGGCAAGAAAAGAAGTGATATCTAAGTGGGTGCCAAGTTCAAATAAAATCCACTCAAACTTACCTACTGAAGTATTATAGCATTTTTTAAATTGTTTAAAAATAAAAATTATTGATAGCATATTAATAATAAATCTGAAACTTGGTAGGTTTTTCATAAATGTTATGCCTATCAATTTCATATCGTAATAAAATGATGATGTTAATATTAATAACAATGTCATTATAAAAGAAAATAATACAGTTATTATTATAAACAAATGACTCATGTTAAAGATTTGATAAACCAATAAACCCACAGATACACTCCCGCTCGTCTTTCGTTATCACTGTAGCATCCTCCGGAAACCAGATTGCAAACAGAATAAAAGGCTTGACAAAGAGACAGATACACTTACGCTTGTTCTTGGTCATCACTCTAGAGACTGTACCACTTTAACCCTTTCCGGGCAAAGAACTGTTATTCGTAAAATGCTGAAATGACTGAATCACACCAGAATTTAAAAACAAATTTATTTCAAAATGGGTAAAAGCTTTTTTTCACGTATTTAATAAAATTAAACTTTTTAGTCCTGAATCCTGGTGTCAATGTGGCATTTTGCAGTTAAAATTAGGTGGGATCATAGAAACTCGACAGTTTCTCGCCAAGCAAAAGAAATAACAGTGCAATGAACCGTAAATGAAAAGAATTTCCGCCAATTAATGCCAAACGATATTTCAAAAAATTTTTAGTACTCTGTCAAGTTTCTATTTTCCGGACGGACCAAAGCGGGATTTTGACCCCTCTATATCTCCCGTTCTATTTATGATAGAAACAAAATTCTTGATTCTATGGAATGGGGCGTACCACGTGACTCAGAAAGCGAAAATAAAATGGAATCCAGCCAATAGGTTTTTGTTTTTTGCACTTTTGAAATTCTTGTTCTGACAAAATCTGTTGACAGGGCTACAGAAATGTGTAATTATCGGATTTTTACGCGGTTTACGGAATTAGAATTGTTTTTATGAGTAGTTCAAACCTTTGAAAGTTTCATGTAAAAATATTAATTAGTTTTTGATTTATACCAGTTTAAAGTATCTTTATTTTTGCCGCGTGGCGTGCGTAATATATGAGGCATTCTCACAATCTTTTCGCTTTTAAGTCCCCGAATAATAATTTTTATTTTGGTAAAAGAATTATCCTAACACCCGCTAGCTTCTTATCATTGCAGCGTGGCTTACGTAATACGTGAGGCATCCTCACAATCTTTTGACTTTTAAGTCCCGGAATAATAATTTTTACTTTCTTCTATCTTTACAAGAAGAAAGTATTGGATTCATGAAAAATCGATCCGGGCAAGACAAAATAATTTCTGTCGACACGCAACCGGAACAGAACCTGATAATAAAAAAACCGAAATCTCACACGAACCAAATATGATAACCGACAAAAATATTCTAAAGCACCATAAACCGATCCGAGTAAGACAAAATAATTTCCGTGAACACGCAACCGGAACCGAACATAAGAATTCCATTAAAAAAAACCCGAAATCTTACACGAACCAAATCTGAGACCCGACAAAAATATTCCAAAGAACCATAACCCAATCCGAGCAAGACAAAATAATTTCCGTGGACACGTAACTCGACCCGAAACTCAATTTTTTTTGAAAAAAAAAAAACCAAAATATGACCCGAATCTAATATGATAACCGACGAAAATAATCTAAAGAACCATAACCCGATACAAATACAAGAAACACAAAATAATTTCCTTGGACGCAACACGACACGATCCTAAAAATTCCATTAGAAAAAACCCGAAATCTGACACGAACCAATTCTGAACCCGATAAAAATATTCCAAAGTACCATAACCCGATCCGAGCATTACAAAATAATTTCCTTGGACACGCAACCCGAACCGAACCTAAAAATTCCATTAAAAAACTTGAAATCTGATCCGAAACAAATCTGAATCCGACAAAAATATCTCCAAAAAACATAACCCGATACGAACAAGAAAAAATAATTTCCGTGGATGCAACACGACCCCAACATAAAAATTCCATTAGAAAAAATCCGAAATCTGACACGAATTAAATCTGAACCCGACAAAAACATTCCCAAGAACCATAACCCGATCCGAGCAAGACAAAATAATTCCGTAAACACGCAACCCGACCCGAACGAAATATATATATTTTTTAAACGAAATATGACCCGAACCAAATTTAATAACCGACAAAAATATTCTAAAGAACCATAACCCGATCCGAGAAGAACAAAATAATTTCCTTGGGCACGCAACCCGAATCGAACCTAAAACTTCCATTTAAAAAAACCTGAAATCTGACCCGAACCACGTCTGAATCCGAAAAATTATCCCTAAACATCATAACCCGATACGAGCAATACAAAATAATTTCCGTGGACAAAACACGACCAGAACCTAAAAATTCCTGTAGAAAAAACCAGAAATCTCACACGAACAAAATCTGAACCCGACAAAAATATTCCCAGCAACAATAACCCGATCCGATCAAGACAAAATAATTTCCGTGAACCCGCAACCCGACCCGAACCTAAATGTTTTTGAAAAAAATCCGAAATATGACCCGAACCAAATATGATAACCGACAAAAATATTCTAAAGAACCGTAAACCGATCCGAGCAAGACAAAATAATTTCCTTGGACACGCAACCCGAACTGAACCTAAAAATCCCATTTAAGAAATACCCTAAAAATCTGACCCGAACCAAATCTGAATCAGACAAAAATATCCCCAAAAACCATAACCCGATACGATCAAGACAAAATAATTTCCGTGGACGCAACACGACCCGAGCTTAAAAGTTCCATTTAAAAAACCCCGAAATCTGACACGAACCAAATCTGAACCCGACATATAAACTGTTGCAAAGAACCATAATCTGATCTGAGCAAGGCAAAATAACTTCTGTGGACACGCAACCCGATCCGAACCTAAAAATTTAGTTTGAAATAAACACGAAATATGACTCGAACAAAATATTATAATCGACAAAAATATTCTAAAGAATCATAACCCGATCCGAGAAAGACAAAATAATTTCCGTGGACACGAAACCCGACTCGAACCTAAAAATTCCACTAGAAAACCCCCGAAATCTGAACCGAACCGAACCAAATCTGAATCCGACAAAAATATTCCAAAGAATCATAACCAGATCCGAGCAAGACAAAATTATTTCCGCTGTCATGCAACCCGATCCGAACCTGAAAGTTCTACTTGAAGTTAACCCGAAACCCGAACAGCACCCGAAATAAAAATACATCAGGCCGTACCCCGATCCGAGCAAGGCAAATTAATTTTCGTGTACACTCAATACGACCAGAATCTGAAAATTCCACTTAAAATCAACCTCAAACCCGACCCGGAACCCGATCTGCAAGGGACAAAAATATTTCAAAGAGCCGTAACCCGATCCGAGCAGGACAAAATTATTTCTGTCGACACGCAACAGGATTCATTTGAAGTCAACCCGAAAACCAACCATAACTCGGTTTCGGATCGAGCTCAATTATAACTTTCTGGATAGGATCAGGTTGCCTGTCGACGGAAATTATTTTGTCTTGCTCGGATCGGGTTATAGCTCTTTGGAATATTTATCTCTGGTTAAGATTTGGTTCGAGTCTGATTTCAAGTTAACTTCAAATGGAATTTTTAGGTTCTGGTCGTGTTGCGTGATCTCGGAATTTAATTTGCTTTGCTCGAATCCGGTTATGGATCTTTGGAATATTTTTGTCGGGTTAAAATTTTGGGTTTCTTTCAAATGAAATTTTCAGATTAGTATCGGTTTGCGTGTCAACGGAAATTATTTTGTCTTGCTTGTATCGGATTATTGACCATTGGAATATTTTTGTCGGGTTGAAATTTCGTTTTTTTTTCAAATGAAATTTTTAGGTTCGGGTCGGGTTGCGTGTCCACGGAAATTATTTGTTTTGCTCGGTACGGGATATGGTTCAATAGAATGTTTTTGTTGAGTTAAGGTTTGGTTCGGGTCAGATTTCGGATTTTTTTCAAATGGAATTTTTAGGTTCGAATCAGGTAACATGCCCACGGAAATTATGTTGTCTGTTGGGATCCAGTTATGGTTCTTTGGAGTTTTTTTGTAGGGTTCAGATTTGGTTCTGATCAGATTTCGGTTTTTTTTTCAAAGGGAATTTATAGGTTCGGGTCGGGTATCATGTCCACGGAAATTATTTTGTGTTGCTCGGATCCGATTATGGTTCTTTGGAATATTTTTGTTGGTTTCAGATTTGGTTCGGGTCAGATTTCTGGTTTTCTTCAAAGGGAATTTTTAAGTTTTTGTTGGGTTGCGTGTGCCGGAAATTATTTTGTCTTGATCGGATCGGGTTACGGTTATTTTCAATATTTTTGTCTGCTATCAGATTTTGTTCGGGTCAAATTTCGGATGTTTTCAAATGGAACTTTCAGTTCGGATCGGGTTGCGTGTAGACTGAAATTATTTTGGCTTGCTCGGGTCGGCGTACAGTCTGTTGTAAATTTTTGGGGGGGTTCAGTTCGGGTTATTGGTTTATAAGTCTAAAGAAATCACTCTGATTGGGAAATAAGTGGTTACTTGTCAATTAGCCTAACCGTTGTCTAGGCTCTATGCAATAGGCCTGAAAAATATTAGGCTAATTGGAAAATGAGAGATGATTCTCCAATTAACCTACGACATGCATATCTCACATTGCATTTAACATTTAAAGCTGGTTAAAACACGCGCGATTACGGGTTAAACATAAAAAAGGCAAAAATTTGTTAAAAACGTAAAATAAAAATAATTTATTCAAAATTTTCGAATTTTCGCCCATTTGATTAAAATGCTTCTACATTTCAGCCCACACCCTTTTAAAAATCCAATACTATGGGTATTTTTGCACACAAAATTTAGATAACAATTAAATGAACTTTTATTTTGCACGAAATCGGAACGATTTTTGACGAAGGTACTACGCACAATAATCATCACCGAATGTCCTGCTGTTATTTAAGGAGAAACTGGATTATAGAAACGTTCCAGTGGACCTCGATTATGGAAAGATTCTAGGTGAACACTGACTACGGAGAAACTACAGAACAGGCTCAGAAAGATAATGTAAGTACTTTAGTGAATCACAGACTTGAAATCACATTTTTGGCAGTTTTATTGGAATTTTTCCTTTTTTTAGGGTTCCGTACTTAAAAAGTAAAAACGGAACCATTATAAGATCACTCCTGTGTCTGTCTGTCTTTCACAGCCCGTAACTTGTAAACTATGCAACGTGGAAAGTCAAATTCGGGGAAGTAATAAAGACCATTAACCCACATATTTTCAGATTAATAAATATTCATAAATATATTTAGTAAAAATGTAGAGGGACTAAGTATGGTACTTGAAAAAAAAAATCTTTTCTTTGTATATGGTGTGGGGTATCGTGTGAAAGCTTTCGTAACGCTGAACTCAAAAATATATTCCTTTTAATTTTAGGTATTATATTTTCAAAGATATTGTAGAAAATAAAGCGCAAAAATATGTCCCCCCCCCATCTAATTCCGAATCTACTGAAACTAAAATTATGAAAAAATTGGAGGTAGTAGACGTTAATTTAAACCTTGCCGGAAAATTATAGCGATCACCATAGGTCACATAGTTTTTGAGAAAATTGCATTTTTCTATTACACACAAATTTCGATTTATAGGCATTCAGAAAAATTGTTGAGCATAGCTGGATGTATCTATCGTAGCAGAAGTATAAAAGCATTGTTGACAGTGAATTTCGAAAAAAATCATCGGTAATTAGCTGAGATATTAACCCTTAAAGATACGGCCAGTTTGGACATACATAATGACAGGGGCGGCGTACTTTATGCCTAGTTAACAACTTTTAATGATATATATGTGTAATGTAATGTCCAGTAGCAGTATAAAAGCAATAAATGTCAAATTGTTAAAAACATACTAATTTCAGGGGTCTCAGGACTCTAAAAATTGAAAAAAAAAAGGACCATTTTCAACATTTAATGTCTTAAAATGTATATCGTTTTTAAAACACAATTTTAATTGGGACGAAAGATTTAAATATGTTCTTTCATTTCATGTATTTAAGAAATTGCAAGATGCAGAATTAGTATTTATAGGGGACTCGAAACTGTTAGACATTTGTCGAACAGAAAATTGGCTTAACAGTTTGCAGGGTTACAAAATAAATATTGCAACTAAAATGAAAATTTTAGTGCTTACTTATACTTCAGATTGTTATAATTACCCTGAACTTAAATAAATTTGTATTTAAAGCATTTTTATATTTTTAATGCAATGTTGCATTTAGCTAATACAAAATTTTGAAAATTTCAACAGTATAATCACCTAAAAAAATATTTTTTTGAACAATAAATAGGAAAATTTCGGTTCAGTTTATACAGACTAACATGAAATATATGTTTTGAAAATTTCAGGAAAAAATATTCAGAAGTTTTTTAGGTATCCTGCGCGTTATGCCCAAAAAACGATATTTGGAGAAAAATGGCTTCAAAGTTTCGGAAACGCCGCTTCAGCTGTTGTGCGAGTATAATTCTAACAGCCATAACTTCTATTCTAATGGGAATTACAAGGAAAACATTATATCAAAATGCTCAGAAAAGATAGGAGTTTAACATCTAAAAAAATTAAAATTTCTAAAGTTTTGAAGCTTTAAGAGTCCTGCGACCACTTAACCCTTTCCGGCGCGGAGTAATTCTGTTTATAATCTTATGAAATAATGGACTGACACCAGAATTTATAAACGAATTTGTTAGAAAATACAAACTTGCTTATTTTCACGTACATGGTAAAAGGAAAATTTTAATTAAATATTCTTGGTGCCGTTTGTCTGTTTTGGAATTAAAATTAGGTGTCCTATTTTTAAGGTCACCTTCCTTGAAAGGTTTAATTAGAATGAATCACATAAATACTGTGGGATTCGCGACTAGTTTGCATTGAGTGTATGTTCCAAGACGCCTCGAGTGACTTTAAACGTTAATTAAAAACCTATCTGGAAAAACGCGGCATTGACCAAGGCGGCTTTGCAACTTTGCGACCTCCTTTCGAAACGCGCTTAGCACAATGCCAAACTTAAACTTTGAACAAAGGTTTTCTTTTAGCTACACTGTAGAAATAAAGGTTATTTCTAGGCTGAATTTAGTTTTATGAAATGCCAAATGAAGTTTAAATATGTATTGCTTTATTATCAGTACCGAATTAAGTTCATCATAAACAGATTAGGATAATATTAAAAAATGAGTTATACAGAATAGCTATATTTGATATTATTTAGGTTCGATATCTCTTTGAACTTTCATGATATATCCATTTGCACTTTTCTAATATATTCTGTTATACCCAAACATATGTTGTATAGTTTTTTACAAAGTCTTTGTATTATTTTAGCAACTTTTTTTAAATTATTATAATACAATTACAAATTCATATATTTATTCTACGGAACCTTCTGTACGCGAGTAATACTCGCACTTGACCGTTTATTTCATTTAAAAAGATTCATAAGGGGATTTATTAAACTAATCGATTCTGTTATTTTGGACTTGGTAATTAAAGAATGTTACCAATATGCCAGAAATAGCTTTTAGTTAATTTTTAATAAGATAATAGAGCTACTTAAAAATTTACAAATATGACTTAAATTAGGGAAAATCATTTCATGACGATGAAATATCGAATTCTGCACTTTTATTGAAATGAATTATAATTTATCGTATGAATGATCTGAAATATGTGAGAAAATACTTGGAAAGCATATGATTTAGTATGTCCTGCTAGTCAAGTTAAAAACCATTATGAATTTAGAAAATACATGCATTGAAAATTCAGAAAATCCAACAAGTGTTGGAGCTTATGAAAACATATTCTAAAAAAAAGAGGCTTAATCAGATAATCTGAGTTTCTGCCGCGCTTATCGGAGGGACATTGGATTTCAAAATTATAAAAAAACTAATTTTATTTAAAACTTACTTCAAGCACGCCCCGTGATAAAATAAATGCTCATTATTCAATCTGTTTTTAAGTCTTTACATGTTTTGTGTAAAATGGTGCGAATTTTGAAAGTGTAGTGGCAGTATTTCAAAAGTTATTAAAATAAAATCCTTACTGAGTTAATTTATGAATCACCCTATAGCTTATATAACAAGAGCTAAAATATTGCAGGTTAGTTCGACACGTTTTATCATTTCTAAAAAATAAATGATTTCTTCTGAGATTTGTAAGGATCGATAAAATGTATTTGAATTGTTTTTAAAAAGTCCAACATTATGTCTTACTAGATATATTACACTTTTGAAAAGTTTATAGCCTCACTATTAAATTATTTTTTTTTACTTCTATCATCTTTCGTTTATCTTTTCCTTTCTGAATTAAAATGGAATATGTATAATGCAAATGAAATGCCTTACAAAAAGAAGTGATATCTAATAAAAAACAACTCATTGTAAATGATTCCGTTGTAAATTATTGATAGCATATTAATAATAAATTTAGAACTTGGCAAGTTTTTACCTACGAGTCATTTATTTTTATTAATGACATTATATCAAAACTTGTTATTTCATGTTTGGAAACCTTAATTTGAGTGAGCTCCTTCCCCTTGAAGGGCGGTGGGATAAAATATATCTAACAAAAAACAACTCGTTGTAAATGATGCCGCCAAGCCACAAACCTAAAACGTCAGTCATAAAAAGAAGTGATATCACATAAAAAGAAGCGATATAGAAAGTGCATACTCCGAGTGCCGTGTAAAAATCTATCACTACTCATAATGTTTCCAAAGGACTCGGAGTGAGGTACAGTATGTGAAAACTGCTTGACAACCTGCAGGCGTATATTCAATTTATGCAATACCTATACGAATTGTGCAAAATTGTGGAAGTCGAAAAAAATTAATTTTAATTTCTCATTATATCACTCTTATAAATATTTGTAGGAGGAAGATCTGTAATAAATCAGAAAGATTTGTCAGACAAGCAGGGAATGGTATGTAATTGTGGTAATCATCTGCTATTACAATTATACTTTTCATTATTTTAAACATAATTTTTAATTACATAAATGCGTTTAATAATACACTGCATTAAAATTAAAGGGAAAACTTGTAAAATGGATCCTGTTTATGACAGATTTATTTCTTAAACGTAAAGTTCGTGTTTCCAACATAAGGAATATTATATAATACTAGTAGCCTTACTAGAACAGATTTTTTCCCTGTCAAGTGCAATTCCGTTTACGCAGGCTTCACTGCAATATATCTTAGTTTAATTAACGTCTATTATTAGGTGCATTGTTAGTAATATTCATAGGATCATTATTTTTTATTACCAGTGGTGTAGTCGTAAAAAAAACAGAGGGTATACGCTCAAGTCAGATGGTATACACTAGTGTATATATACTATAGCTTTATTGAGAAACAGAGGGTATACGGTGTTCCTTTAAAAAATCCAGAGGGTATACGGCGTATACCCCCGTATACCCTCCACTACATCTCTGTTTATTACTAATTTACAATCTCAAAATGTTTATTGCATGTTTACTTAGAAAATCCTCCTCATAAAAGTGGTCTTTCTCGTTCAAATAATGGTAATCAACAAATCGATCCCATGATGTTAAATAAGAATGGGCATGTAAACACCATAAGCTTCGAATTTTCACAGTTTATTGGGAGAAGTAATACAAGAAGAAAATTGTTAAACAAAAAGTCATATATCTGTAAATGCAGGAAGAACAAACATTATAAAAGCTGCAGGTCGCCAAGCAGTTTTCACATACTGTACCTCACTCCGAGTCCTTTGAAAACATTATGAGTAGTGATAGATTTTTACACGCCACTCGGAGTATGCACTTCTATATTGCTTCTATTTATGTGATATCACTTCTTTTTATGACTGACGTTTTAGGTTTTCGGCTTGGCGGCATCATTTGCAACGAGTTGTTTTTTATTAGATATATTTTATCCCACCGCCCTTCAAGGGGAAGGAGCTCACTCAAATTAAGGTTCCAATCATGAAATAACAAGTTTTGATATAATAATGTCATTAATAAAAACAAATGACTCGTAGGTAAAAACTTGCCAAGTTCTAAATTTATTATTAATATGCTATCAATAATTTTTATTTTGAAACAATTTAAAAAATGGTATAATACTTCAGTAGGTAAGTTTGAGTGAATTTTATTTGAACTTGGCACCCACTTCTTTTTTTTCCATTGTCATTCAAGAACTTGGCCCTCTTCTTTACCCGACTGAAAAGAAGGGTTATGTGTTTCACGTGTATCTGTGTATGTGGATTACTTTATACCCTCGAAACATCCCAACGACTGGATGGATTTTAATGAATGAGGTCTCTATCAATTTGTCTTAACGGCCCGATGTTTATAGGCTAGGTTTTGTTTTTATAAATTCAAAATGGCGGTAGAGACAAAAATTTTACACACCCTATTGAGTGGCATATCATTGGATAGGTCTTTCAAAATGAAGACGATGTTTCATTGACTATTTTACAGTCAGAAGCTCCGTTAAAATATTATACAACCTGGAAGTTGTGTATGTAGGACCTCCAGTTTTACTCCAACTCTAACCATCATAGACATCTATAGACCTCATCAAAACAGTGTTTATAGATAGGAACTAACAATTAAACACAACTTAAAAGTCATTAATACAAGTAAATAAAAAATAATAGGTAAGTAATATAAACAAGTAATAAAAAAAAATATTTTAAGTCAATTCCTACTTAAGTCAATAAGATAATTTTTTCCCCCCATTCTGCTTTCCTTTTGAGTGGCGATTAAAATGCTTTGATCAAGAAGAGGGCTCTTTCGATTATTGAAAATTAATTAATTTAATTTAATTAATGAATTAATATTTGAAAAAAACTGTATTAACATCAAGTGTCATCCACTACAAGTTAAAAAAAATTATTTGAGCTTGATTGGATGAATAATAAGTATTTTATTAAAGACTGAAAATTTGAACAAGATATATATAGCAAGAGTGTGAGCTAATAGTAGGAATTGGAAAAAGAAAATAGTTTCACATTGATGAGAAATAATTAATTAGTTCGCTTTTTACGCAGTCGGGTTTTTTGATTTTTTAAATTTAATTGTTTATTTATTCACAGTTATGCTTTTGTTAGATCTATCTATACTAATATTATAAAGAAGTTAAGTTTGTTTGGTTGTTTGTTTATTTGTAGGAGGTAATCTCTGGAACTACCGAATCGATTTCAAAAATAATGGTATCAAAATGATTGTGTTAGTCCCTGTTCAAACATAGGCTATATCTTATGTCCATGCCACTAACCCAAAGGGGGTGCAAGAGCAAAAAACGTTCTAAAAATGCGATTTTTGTGTTATTGAAGGGCTTAGAAACATGAACTTTGGCATGGTAGTTATAAGAAATAAATGATCTCTAAGAACATTTAAAAAAAAAATCGAAATTTAAAAGGGGTGATAATGCGCGAAAAGCGTTCTAAAAAACATTCTAAATGGCGGTTTCTACGCAATCTCAGAAAGTATCAAACCTATTTTAAAAGTAATGGTTGGAATTTGATGGTGACAGCCCTTGTTCTAACATAGCCTCTATTTTATGTCGTTGTCACTGTTGCCGGAGCAAAAAAGTTATAAATTGCGCTTTTTGTTTATACTGAAGCGCCTAGAAACAAGGAATTTGATATGGTAGTAACTTATAACATATAAATGATCTCTAAAAACATTTCCTATAAAAATCGAAATTTTAAAGGGGAGAAAATGCGCGAAAGGCGTTCTAAAAAGCGTTCTAAATTGAGATTTCTACGCAATCTCAGGAATTATCAAACCGATTTCAAAGGAATGGTTGGAAATTGATGATGGCAGCTTTGCAGCCCTTGCTCCAAGATAGGCTATAATGTCCATGTCACTACCCCAAAGGGGATGCAGCAGCAAAAAACGTTCTAAAAATAAGATTGCACTCTAAAATTGGGAGGAGTGAAAAGTTCACTCTTTGAAAGAGTGACAGGCATTTGCACTCTGTTTGGAGTTCCTTTTGTAAAAATACACTCCTTAAAAAGTGGAATTTTCCACTCTCTAGAAAGGAGTGAAATATCTCACTCCATCATCGAGAGTGAATTAGTCACTCCTGAAAGAGTGACTTACGTATGCATTGCTTATTACCCAATCAGAACAGCAAGGCGACATTGCCCTTGTAAGATAAGAAAAATGATCACTTTTTTGTCCGCCATCTTAGGATAAACAGATTAGGATATCATTAAAATGACTCTTTATGGAACTCATAAGGTAAGTCTTATTTAATTTTAACCATTTATTCGTGTAGATAGATGATTATGAGCTAAATAGTTGTATGTTGTATAGAAAAAGATTGATCGTGGAGTGTTCTCCTGAATTGTATTTCTAGAAAATTGATTTCCTAGAAAAGTGATTGTCTATTATATTTCTTCATGTAGCGGTTTGAAATATACAGTAAACTCTGTCTAAGGCGATGTCGATCGGGACCGAGGAAATTTTCCGTAGTAGAGAATATTCCGCCTTAGACAAATTTTACTTTATGTCTATGGATTCGCAGGGACTTGAAAATCTTTCCAAGTTAGACAGGTTTCCGTCTTACACAGAGTACGCCTTACAGAGAATTTACTGTAATTGTTTTAACAATTAAATAGCACGCAATGCTTAGCAAAAAATAACCAAAATTTCATTAGTTCAGCCAGTGTGAATAATAAAAAAAAAAAATGAGTGTAAATATATTTTATTCTTCCCATTCAGTACTATGATCCTACTTTGCCAACGATTGAAAAAAAAGTTTTATCTGTTTCGTTTGCAAGGCTGACTCAGAAGATCTGGATATTGGGCCATGTCAATTCAACCAAATTTTTTATAGTTTGTAACCCGACCCCCAAGGATTTGGATGAAACTCGGTGTATATACTAATTCTATCATGATATGAATACATCAGAAATTTTTCCTTCCTAGACCTCATAGTTTGTGAGATATGGGAGATCCAGTTTTTGTATTTTTCTCAAATCGCACATTTCTGAGTCTATTTTTAGACTGCAGTTCCATTTTCAAAAAATTGTTTCTCTGGATCTAAAATGCGAATCATCTTAAAAATATCACAGTAAGTACATCAAAAGACGCAGATTTTAATAAAAAAATATTTAAAAAATTAATTTTAAATATTTAGGGCTAAAAAATTAAACCTAAGTTGAAAGTTATGGTTATTTTTCCAAATTTTTGTGATTTTACGAAAAAGGCTCTACACAAAAAGGCAAATGGAATTTCCAATTTCTTTTTGTTGTAAATAAAAGTTTACACTTTGGGCTTTCTATTTATGAAATAAAAATGATGTCTTTCTCATGACTTGTGCAAAATTTTGCCCTGTTTTGGGAAACTGCACCAATCAAGAAAAAAAAAAAATCTCTGCTTAATTTTAGCTGAGGTACCTAACTAACTACTGTGGTTCCTATGACTTGTTGAATATATTATTCACTGTTTCTTTCTTCCTTTCTTTTGCAAAGTAAAGTTTTTGCTTTTTTTTTCTTTCTTCTGAGTAAAAGGGGAAAAAAATCTATGACTGCAGTCTATCCTCCCTCCATTAAATTTTGTGCATAATCCTTATGTTTCCATTATTTATTCATTCATATATTTTCTTTTATTATTAGCAATTTTTTTTAATTTAAACAATCCCTTAATTTTGTGTTTACAATTTTGTGTTGATATAGAATAAGAAAATGCAATAATGATTTTTTATCCACCAAATTTACAATATATTTTTTTCTGTGTGTGTATGTGTGTTTGAATTAAAATATTTTATTTATATTTAAAACTTTCCATCTGGATAATTTTAATCATTTTAAATATGTTTCTTATAGTTTAAATATCTTATATTAAACAAAGCCTAGTTCATTTCTACAGTATGAAACATATTTTTACACCTGCCTTGTATAAACAAATTCTGACAAAGGCAGGATAAAATTATTTAGTTAAGGCAGGTGTTTTCGAATCTGTTAATCAAATTATTATTAGTCTGCTGCTTCTCATAATAGAAGGGGGATCTATTTTTCCTTGTGCTGCAAATGAAAATAATAGATGAATTTGAAGTAACTAATTATGCTGCAAGACCGTCATGACAACTTTTGAGAGAAAAGAGAATCTTGTCTATGCCAGAAATAAGAAAAATTAAAGCCACAGCTACAGGTCCAGAAACAATTGAACTAATTGAAAAGTTTTATAATTGTAATGAATATTGAAGAATCATGACTGGAAAAAAATGTAGTTAGCATTGCTAAGAATGTAATATGCACAAAAGCGATTGATATTATGTGTATCTACATGAGTTGTATTCTCTTTTTAAAGAGGAATTTCCAAAAAACTTGAGAATTATAACTCTAGGTATTCAATCCAGTATTAGTAGCACTGTTCATTTAATTGAATTTGTGACAAGCTAAGTAAAATATTTGGAAAATGTTATTCCACTCTTTTATAACGAAATCTAAATCTAATTTCCTAAAAGAAACTAAAGCAAACTTTGGCCCTCAAAAAGCTATCGTTTTGTAGGACTTCAGCAAAAATTTTACTTTTCTTATTCAAGATGAGGCTTAAAGTCAAAATTGGACCAAAGAAGCTGCACTCTTGATCCAACTGTTATATACACTCTATCTCTCAGTATTAGATTATCAGCAAGCAATATAGACATTTTATCTTATGATATGCAACATGATGTCACTCTTGTGTGTTTAACACAGAAGGAAGGGATGTCATTTGTAAAAAAGATATTTCCTGATGTAAAGAAAGTCCTTGACTTTTGTGATGGGTGCTCTGGCAATATATAAATTGCAAATTTTCATAAACCTTTACAAAATGAAGAGAATTCCCCCTTAAGATATTTAAATTCTTTTCTGGGGGGTGGGGGGAAGGAGGGGAGATAGCCACCGATTTAATATTTTAGATACTAAATCACGAAGATCTTCTAATATACCGATGTTTTGTTGTGTTATTATGTTTGGAGTTACAGTAAGATAGGAAAATTGACATATATATTAGAAGGTTCTCACTGTTGCTTATTCATAATAAATATAAATTTTAAATTGCACAAAAAAAATGTTGCAAAATAAGTCTAAGTGATACTGCAAAAGTACGTCATTTATTTCTATATTTATATTTAGCTCAGTTATATTTTTGAATTTCAATCTTTTAAATATTCTGATTTTTTAGCTTTAAAAATTTGCATATAATTGAACAAATTCTTTATTTGTTACATAAAAAAAATACAACAATCTAAATCTTTAAATTATTTATAAGCAATTTTATTTAATGTATTAGATTTAATTAATGATTATTTCAATTTTAATAAAAATGAAGTTTTTCTCCTAGCTTATGTAAAAATTTTGCCCTGTTTTGGGAAGTTGCACGATTCAAGAAAAAAAATATATCTCTAATATGTCTAGTTTAAACTGTGGTACCTAAATAATTACTGTGGTCCCTATGACTTGTTTAATTTATTTAATATAAGTGCTTTTTTTTTTTTTTTTTTTTTTTTTTTTTTTTTTTTTTTTTTACAAAGTAAAGTTTTTGCTTTGTTTTTTATGAGTAAAATGAGAAAAAAAAATCTATGATTTCAATATCTACACCCCCTCCATTAAATATTGTACATATTCTTTACATACTACTTTTGTAAAAGTATTTATAGAAATGCCATACCACTGAATCCAATGATAGATATACATTTAAGTGACAAACATATGCGATAAGATTGAGAACAACACAATTTCAGATAATGTGTGATATGTACCATTAACATACAAATTTTCTACTGTTATAAAAATAAATAAATCAGTCTGATTTTAAGGGTTCATTTTAGGAAATAAATTAAAATGATTAATAAATTTATATTTAAAATGTGCAGCAATAATTTAGGTACCATAAGCAAAGTTAAAGATATTTATCTCTTGATAGATACAGCATCCCAAAATAAGTCAAAAACTTTGCATAAGCCATGAGAAAGACATCATTTTTATTTCATAAATAGAAAGCCCAAAGTGTAAACTTTTATTTAAAATAAAAAGAAATTGGAAATTTAATTTGCCTTTTTGTGTAGAGCCTTTTTAGTAAAGTCACAAAAATTTGGAAAAATAACCATAACTTCCAACTTTGGTTTAATTTTTTGGCCCTAAATATTTAAAATTAATTTTTTAAATATTTTTTTATTAAAATCTGCGTTTTTTGATGCACTTACGGTGATATTTTTAAGATGATTCGCATTTTAGATCCAGAGAAACAATTTTTTGAAAATGGAATTGCAGTCTAAAAATACAGACTCAGAAATGTGCGATTTGAGAAAAATCCAAAAATTGGACCTTCCCATATCTCACAAACTATGACGTCTAGGAAGGAAAAATTTCTGATGTATTCATATCATGATAGAATTAGTATATACACCGAGTTTCATTCAAATCCCTGGGGTTCGGGTTACAAGGTCTGGTTGAATTGACATGGAATGACTCTATTTTCAATTCATCGCAGACACGATGAAAACATTATAATTTGTCGTTGTATGAGATTTTTTTTTTTTTTGTTGTTGTTCATTACTGATTTCTAAAGGCGACAACTTGGACTTAGAGTATACACTAAGAGTATTTATCATCAGTATTACTGTTTCGGAGTTAAATATGATATTTAATGATTATGACATTACGAAAAGGTTGGTATATTATTTTTTTTAATTGTATTTAAGCATTTTTTACGGCTTATAATTTTAAAATTTCGAGACTGAGTAATAAGAAAAAAATTAATTGTAGACATTCTGCATCTGTCATTAAATTTCCTTATATTTTAAACGCATTTTCTACGTTTTGATACACTTAATTTTTGGCAGTAAAAAATAAAACGTGATATTTAACCATTGAAATAAAATGTTTTTATGCCTGTTTTGAAATTTATCGATAAGACTGCTTTAGTATATTTTTTAAAAAGTTCATATTTATTACATAATGTAGGATTGAATATTTTTAAAGAGATTAATAACTACCTGTTTACATTAAAATGTTTTTCAAACAATAAGAACATTTCATATCAAATCATTTACTTTATTTTTATTAAAATTCATACAGATACAAATAAATGTGTTTATTTTTATATTTATTTTTTTCTATTTTCTAGGCCAATCTTTTCCTATAAAACATGAAATCTATTTTGCTCATATTCACAAAATACAATATCTACAGGAATAAAAAAAATTAAATCAAATATGGCTTACCGAATCCTTTCATTAATAAGTATTGTATTAATTCCATTTTTCAGCAATAATGGTCGAAAATTAGAAATCATGATTAAGTTAAGGAATATGTTTAAAAGAAAAATATGTACATATTCCAGAGAACTTAAAATTTAGACTCCATGATCATATTAAAACAAAAACAAATCACAGCGGATAAAAAAAATTTACACATTCTTAATATTTAAATCATGCTTAGAACTAACTCATTTTAAAAAGATGCGAGTTTATAAACATTGTTTTGTAAGTGAACAAATTACAAATATTTTATAACATTTTTATAAAAATATTTTATAACAATAACATTTTTGCATTGCTATTTTTGGGATTTTGCAAAAATAGCAATAATTCACGGAAAAAGTACGGTAAAAAAGATAGGAATATATATTTAAAACAAAAATTAAAATGAAATCAAGCATTGTTAAACATATAACATCCACCTATTAAATAGTTATTTAGGATAGATGTGTCAGTAATGGACACCCCTTGATGTTTTTTGTTCATACAAAAATAACTAATAAATATTTAGCTTTAATTAATTTTTTATAATTCCCCCTTGCATGTTTTATAAAACTGGGTTATGTTGACACTTTTAATCAAACCATTCAGGAAGCAGAAAATAATGTTTGAAAGTTTCGCTGTTTTTCTGTGAAAATCTTAATGCTAAGAGCTGGCTTCGTTTATTTAATTTATATATTATTTATTTTCTTGCAAAATTTGAATGTTTTTGTTTGAGTAGCAATAAAAAACTTAGAATTTTATATACTAAAGACCATTTATAAAATTTCATTTATTTTTAAGGTTTTAAAAGGGGGTGTCCATTACTGCGATAGTTAATTAGTCATTTTCCTGTAATGGACACCCCATGTAGACACTGCTAAAATGCAATTTCAATAAGGTTTATAGTGCATAAAATATTTTGGCTTAACTGCAAAGCTAAATAATCAAATTTAATTTTTAAATTATACTTACCAAAATGTAATAACACCAAAACTTTTATAAATAGCTGCTTTTAAGTTATTTTATGTGATTAATAAAATTTCAATATCTTATTCTTATTTTTTATGTATATGTACCTTGCATATTTTATAATCTGGCAATTAAACCAGCCAGGAAGCAGAAAATATTGTTTAATAGCACAGTCAAAGAGGGGCTCATAGGGCTTAATTCCTCTCCGTTTAAATAAAAACAATTAAGTTACAGAAGTTATTAAAAATCTGTTTTCTGTCTTAAATGTTTCCTTATTAACCTCTGACGGAAAAAAAAGTAATATTAAAGTTATAGATAATATTCATGAAACTAGTAAATCTGCAGATCAGTGACCTCAAACATCAGTTCTACAGTTTTATTTTGAAATTATTTTACTTAGTATTTAAAATATTTAACTCATAATATCGTTTTTTTCATATTTGTAATATTAATTATTATAAATGATACATCAGGTAATCGCTGAAATATTTATATTCCTTATAATTGTTAAAAATAGTGAGACAAAACTAAAACACTAATAATATTCCAAAACTTTTTTTAAAATTACCTTTTAAATCCCCCACTGTTTCAATAATTTGATAGCTGTAATTACCTATTTAGTATTTTGAACTATCCATCTAAAAATAATTAAAATATCGATCTTCTGATAATTAAAATAATAGATGTAAACAGTAAATGATTATCACAAATATTTATTAATTACTGGTATCCTAATTGTTAAATTTATTTGAAAATAACTATTTTGTTTCATTAGTGTGTATTCATTAAATTCTGGTCCTAAATACAGTTATAAAAGCAATTATATTTATTACTTTATATGGGGTGTCCATTACTGGGCATTTGAATGTTTTGATATATTTCTGTTATTTAAGATTAAATTTTGATTCATATTGGGAAATGGGACTATAAGAATGGTTAAATATTGTTGATAGGTTAATATAATTTTGAAAAAACTGGAATATAATAATTATAACTATTAATAAAAAAATATTTTAAAAGAAATTCCTTAAGAGTGTCCATTACTGGCACATCTACCCTATAAAACTCTAAAAGAAATATCTTTATAGGGCATGCAATAAAAGCAAACACAAAGGATAAGATTGGAATAAAATATATAGTTTATTTCTGTCAGTAATCTAATTTAAATTCACGTGTAACTTTAACTGAATTTTCCCTTAAAAATTCAATTAATGTTTCAAACTATGAATTAAATAAATATTGCTAACAAAGTATTTTATTCCAATCTTTACCACGCTTGTGTCTATTTTCATTGCATGCTGTAAAATATGTGATTATTTTAAAGCAACATAAAAGCAAAAAAAAAAAAAAAAAAAAAAAAAAAAAAAAAAAAAAAAAAAAAAAAAACTCCGTAAAAAATGAACATTCACTCCTATGAAAGAGTGACTATTCACTACTATCAGGGGTGAAAAACCGCACTCCTTTTGCAAGAGTGAATAGTCACTCCTCCGAAAGAGTGGTTATCCACCCCTGTTTAGAGTGAATATTCACTTCCCAGGTGTGACTATTCACTCTTTCATGGAGTCAAAAATTTCACTTTTGGTCAGAGTGAATAGTCACTCTAAAGAGGTTGGGCATATTTTGACTCTGCGATAGAGCGACTATTCACTCCGGAGGAGTGAATAGTCACTCCTTTTTATTATCATCATTTGTTCTACCAATTTTATTTTCAGACATTAAAAACACACTAAGATTTCACAGTTTATCATACAGCCAAAAAATAGCGTACATGTCAAAAGTTTTAAAACATATATATACTTTAACACAAACATTCAAGATAGTTTAAAAAATATTTTCACCTCCTTTCTCACCGAGGCATCTTCAGTTATTGATGTTTTACGTCTCACTCTCTCGCTAATCCTTGCTTTCTAAATTTTCCCTGTTATAACTATCTTGAATGTTTGTGTTAAAGTATATATATGTTTTAAAACTTTTGATATGTATGCTATTTTTTGGCTGTATGATAAGCTATGAAATCTTAGTGTGTTTTTAATGTCTGAAAATAAAATTGGTAGAACAAATGATGATTATGGTTAATATGACATTACAAAAGAATAGATTATAACACTCCTTTTTATTTAGAGTATGTGTTATTGAAGAACCTAGATACATTAAATTTGGCATGGCATTTACTTATAAGATGTAAATGCTCTCTAAGAACAGTTTCTAAAGAATTCAATATGTAAAAGGTGTGAAAATGCTTGAAAAACGTTCTAAAAACTTTCTAAGTTGCGATTTCTACGCAATCTCAAGAAATATCAAACCGATTTCAAAAGTAATGACTGCAAATTGATGATGACAGCACCTGCTCCAACATAGGCTATATTTTATATTCTTGCAACTACCACCTGGGAGTTGCAGGAGCAAAAAATGTTCTAAATTGCGTTTTTTTGTGATATTGAGGGGTCTAACATTTTGAAATTTGGCATGGTAATTACTTAAAAGATGCAAATGTTCTCTAAGAACCGCCGGAAAAAAATTCCAAATTAAAAAGGATAACGTGAGCAAAAAGCGTTCTAAATTACGATTTTCATGCAATCTTATGAAATACCAAACCGATTTCAAAAATTATGGTTGCAAATTGTTGATGATAGAACTTGCTCAAACGTAAGCTATATTTTATGTCGGTGCCACTATCATTAGAGGGTTGCAGGAGTAAAAAAAGTTCTAAATTGCGATTTCTGTGCTATTGAAGTCACTAGAAAGTTTAAATATGGCACGGTAGTTATAAAATATAAATGTCCTCCAACAACAGTCAAAAATAAATTCGAAATGTAAAAGGGGTGAAGCGAAGGGAAGGAGCGAAAAGAGTTATAAAAAAGTCCTAAATTAAGGTTTTAATTGCGATTTCAGGCTGCGATTTAAGGTTGCGATTTCTATGCAATCTCAGTGAAATAATAAATCGATTACAAAAGTAATGGTTGCGAATCAATGGTGACAGTCTTTGATCCTACACAGGCTATATTCTATGCTAGTATGCCCTCACCTGGGGTTGGCAGGAACAGCAAACGTTCTAAAAAAGCCTTTAAAAACTTTCTAAATTACGTTTTCTATGGAATATCATGAAATATCAAACGGATTTCAAAATTAATTTTTGAAAATTAATGATGACAGTGTCTATTTCAACACAGGTATTTTATGTTAGTGCCACTACAACCAGAGAGGTGGTAGACCGTTAGACAAGAAGCTTGGAAATTGATATAATGGTTAATTTTAAAATATAAATGCGTATTGAGAATGGATTCGAAAAAATTAAAAACTTCAAATGAATACTGAAATGAGCTAATGAAATGAGCATAAAAGCTTCAAAATACTTTTTAAATTATCATTTATTTAGAATTAGTTTTAGTTCGTTTTATTAATTTAAGTTTCATTTCTGCCTAATGCAATGTAATAATGAAGTTTGGTCAAACTGTGGCTTAATTAGTAATTTTTGAATTATTCTTAAAAGTACAATATCTCTAATAAAAATTAGACATACAAACATCGCTTAGCATATTTCAACTATTGCGCGAGCAAAGCCGCGAGTTTTACTAGTTATCATATATTTAAAATGAATGCTTAGTTTTCAAACAGGAAACATCATTAGAGCCTGATTCGGGGCCTCGGCCCTGCGCCCACAAATTTGTGTGTATTTTCTCACAATTTAAGTTTTCCACTGTTTGAATTTTATCTTTTGGTCCATGACGTAAAAACAAAGTTTTACTGTAATAAAAAACCTCCATATTTAATTTTTCTGTAAAAATCCTTTTCAATTTGAGAGTACCTATAATTTTCAAAACGTGCCGTATCCAGAAAATCAAATTTGGGGAAAATGCCAAAAGCTGCATACTGTGTCTGTTGGTTTCAATATAAACGAGGATTTTACAATGTCAGAATTATTGTTTAAAATGATTACTATAGACTGTTAGGGAAAACACAATTTTTATGACTTTGGATGAGGCGAGTTTTGAAAAAGACGTCCTCATTTATTCCGCAACATAAACTGTGGATCATAGATGCTTGTGAATTGTACAAATGCTTATTTGAGAAAGTGGACGGTAATTCATTTTCTTGATTATTCTTGTAAATTAATTTTTTTTTTTTTGTAAACTTGAAACTTTCACCCAAACAACTTTGTCAACTCATCAAATAAACCTACTTTTTTTCTGAAAGTGTTGCCGAGAATGGGGAGGTAGGGAGGGGACCCAACTTTTTCACAGGCCTTGGGCGCAACTTCAGCTTGATCGGGCTCTGAACATCATTACATATTGCAGATATTCAATAAAATATCGTGTAATAAACATTACTTATACAAATGTAAACACGTATTCCTTCACTTTCAACAGAAATGGAGTACCAGTCGCCAACATTTAAAAAATGGCGCTAAAAACTACAAAAAAATTAATGTCTCAAAAATAAATTGAGATGCAGTTTTCAAGCAAATTGCATTTAAAAGTACTTATTTTTTCATATACAATGGTATAAAAATGGGAAATGTGCGATACTTAGAACTTTAAAAAATTGCAATGCAATGATACACTGCTTTATTTTACGACTGGCTTCTGTAACGAAACGTTATTTTTTAGAGGATGACATTTTAATTGGTGGCCGAAAGAAATAGCATATCGGGGGCTAATAAAATAAAAAAAAACGAATATTTTTAAATTCAGCAATTTCAAAAATTTAGCAGAGGTATAAATAAAATACAAATTTTTTAAAAGGAAAAATTGTTTAAAACATATTTAAAATGCTGAAATAGTTCCAAAAATATCCATATTAATTCTTTCACTTTCCAAACACTCATTAGATGGAACCAACAAAGAGTGTTAATATTTATTAAAATTCAAGAAACCCGTAAAATGGCTCAAAAATACGAGATTTATTTTAATTAAATCCATCTGACAATTAACTGTAAAAAATTGGAAATTTCAACTTCGCCGACATGCTTCGAACATGTAATTTTTCGATTAGAAATAACACTGTACTACAGGGCTACCGAGTTCACGAAAAGATGGTTGCGATTAAGATTGTGTTTTGAAATCGCAAAAATGGCGGCATTTATTTGCAGTAATTTATTTAATTAAAATAACATAGACTTTTTCAAAATTTTATGATTTTGGGTATGACAGGGGTTATTGTAAAAAAAAAAAAAAAAAAAAAAAAAAAAAAAAAAAAAAGTCTGTAACTTAAATAGTTTCCGAGTACGAGCGCTGTGACGGACAGATTGACAGATAGAGAAGCGATACTATAAGGGTTTCGTGAAATGAACGAAACCCTAAAAAAAGACGCTATTATCAATCAACTAGTTGCATTGCAACCGATATGGCTAAAAATTACGGGATTTCTTTTAATTAAATCCATTGGACAATTAAGTGTTAAAAATTGAAAATTTCAACTTCCGCCGACATGCTTCGAACACGGGACCTTTCGGTTAGAAATAACACTCTCTACCATGGGACTACCCCAGTTCACGAAAAGATGGTTGAAATTACGATTGTGTTTTGAAATCGCAAAAATGGTGGGATGTCATTACATTTGAATTGCAGGAGACCATTCTATTCTTTTGGGGAAAATGAAAGCTAACTTTATTGTAAATTTAGAAGTCAATTAAAGTATCAATTTTATTAAATACAATATTTCAAATAATAAATTATATCTACAATTTTAGTCTAAAGCTTTCCCAATAGAAATGCATATATTCTATAACTTTATTTGCCAAAAGCTTTTCGTTCTTCCAAGATTTGACCTCTAACTTAAGAGTTGGCAGAAATGACGCCATTAGGGTAAACTTATACAAAAATGGATAGCGAATTTATTCAAAAGCGTTTTATATTTATGAATTTAAAATAAATGCTTAGCGAAATATATTTTTTCTCTCTAAAACACTTTGTTTCTATCGTCCTTGTGAAAAGTTTTAATCACTACCATACAGACCGGGAGCCGGCAGCACAGCACAAATAATCACCTCATCGAGTTCAAGGATGAAATTCTAGGATTAGTTAAATCTTGATTCGCATATTAAAACGCAATCGGTCTGCCAAGTAATATCTTGGTGGAAAACACATGAAAACCCGATTTTAGCGGGTTTTTTCGTAGATTTACCATTGTGTTTTCCTGCTCCCAGTCCTCCATGTTTTCATACCTTTGGGTGCAGGAAAGCACAATGGTAAACCTACGAGTCAACCGCTAAAATCGGGTTTTCAGTTGTTTTCCACCAAGATACGACCTGGCAGACCGATTGCGTTTTAATATGCGAATTGAGTTTTAATTAATCCTAGAATTTCATCCGTGAACTCGATGAGGTGATTGTCTGTGATGCCGTCTCCCGGTCTATTATGGAGGTAGTTTAAAATCTTTTTTTCTACTTTAAATTAAATTAAAAAAGCCACGGTGTATTTATTTTTTTTATGTTTAGGACAATGGAATTTATCTTAATATTACAGTCGACAGACGATTTTTTGCTTTCTAAAATAAACAGATTCCTGGAGATATAAGGTAAATAAGTTTATATTTCTTGAAAGTATCTTCAAAAATACAATTCAATCTCAGCCTTATTTTCACCATCCAAGTAAAAGTTAATTTTAATTAAAAAATTATGTCAAACAAAGAAATCTAATCATTCCTATCATAATCCATTTTCTCCATAAAAATGGAGTAATTTCGTTGTCCATCATTAAAGAAATGTCATTAAAAATTACGAAAAAATTAATATCTCGAAAACAAATTCAAATTTTAAAATTCTAAGACCAGGTCCACTTTTGACATCCTCTGATCCGTGGGGATAACTGACGTTAATTTGATCACCCAGCGTTCCATATTCTAGGAGGAGTAGCTCTGAAATACAAACGGACAATATCTTTTTACCCAACTTCCAAGAAGGGTTATGTGTTTCACGCGTATCTGTGTATGTGGATTTCTTTATATCCTCGAAACATCCCAACGGCTGGAAGGATTTTAATGAATGAAGTCTCTATCAATTTGTCTTAACCGTCCGATGGTTATAGGCTAGGTTTTGTTTTCATAAATTCAAAATGGCGGCCGTGAAATAAAAAATGGTGGTAGAGACGAAAAAAATATTTTACGCACTATATTGAGTGACATATCATTGGATAGGTCTTCCAAAATGAAGACAATGTTTCCTAGACTATTTTGCAGTCAGAAGCTCCATTTAAATATTACACAACCTGAAAGTTGTGTAGGTAGGATCTCTAGCTTTACTATAACTCTAACCTTCATAGAAATCTATAGACCTCATCAAAATAGTGTTTATAGATAGGAACTAACAATTAAACTCAACTTAAAAGTCATCAATACAAGTAAATAATAAGAAAAAAAATAGGTAAATAATATAAAAAATAGTTTCACATTGATGAGAAATAATTAATTAGTTCTCTTTTTACGCAGTCGGTTTTTTTTTTTTTTTTTTGATTTTTTAAATTAATTTTTACTTGTTAATATGATAGATTGATGAAGTTTTAATTTCGTTATGAAAAATTAGCCAGAGACAAATGCTGAACTATTTATATTGTTTTAAGTGCAAAGGGGTTATTTTGTAATGGAGCCTGCAAAAAAATCATGCTCGAAAATTATTTCAAAAGCCATAGTAAATCAGTCAATTAAGGGTGTATTTCGATCCAAACTGCTTATTTTCTGATTCATTTTAAAATTCATTTTTGCTCTCAAACGCATCAAGCTGGGAAATTCTCTTATTTAGAAACTATATAATGTGCCCTGCTTCTTAATTTTTTGATAAATGCAGAAAATACTGTAAAAAAACGCTGTCAAAGTTGGCGTTTTGAACCGAATTTTCCGAAGCGGGCGATCTGGGAATGAAAAAAATGGTCATACTGAGAAAATAATTGTTTAAAAATCAAATTCTAATTAATTGAGCTGAAAATGAAATCACACGGCATGTTAAACATGTCTTCAGAAATCACCCCAACAAATTTCATGCTTTTACTTTTAAAAATGAGTCTGAAAATGTCTCAGAAAATTTCGAGCTGTTGGGGGTGGAAAAATATTTTTTCGAATACACCCTTAAGATACAGTTTTCAAACAAGTTGCAATTGATAACAGATTTTTTTTTTTTTTTTTTTTTTTTAACTATATGATCGTGTAAAATAGAAATTAGAAAGATTGCAGTAGCAAAAATTGCAAAACCGAAATTTCATTGTCAAGTGTTGCCATTCTCAAAGTGACGTCAGCGTTACGCACGGACACGTTTGTCTTTTATAATATAGGTAGTCAATATTTATTAATTTACGATTAAACATTGAGAAATCAATTTAGAAACCCTAAAAAGGTAGTTTAAAAATATTTTATTTCTTCTTTCCAGTTGTTCTGTCTTAAGGGTGTTTGTTCTCAAATCCAAAAGGCCAACTTTCTAACATAAGTTTTAATTCATTTTTGTTCGGAAACACATGAAACTAGAAGGTAGTGTTATTCAGAAACTATGTCATGGGAACTGTTTTCTCCGTTTTCTTGTAAACGGAATAGATCTTTCAGAAAATACTGTCAAAGTTAGCATTTCGAACCGAACTTCCGAACGAAAGAAGAAAATCCAGTCAGTAAGGGGAGAAAAATGCCGTGTCATGTGATCAAAATTGCTTATAACTCAATAGGTAATTGTTTGATCAAAAAATGGAAAACACAGCTCGATTCCGAATCGCTTCCATGGTCAGTCTTTCCAATTTTATATCTTTGCGTTAAAAAATGAATTTGTAAATGTGTCAAAACATTTTGCGCTTGTTAAGCAGAGCAGTTGAGAACAGCCTTAAGGGAGAAATATACCTCCATGCTAAATAAATGTATTGTAATGGAAATCTTTAGGAAAAAACATGAATTACACTAAAAAATTAGGCGTGTTCTTCAAGATGAACTTTGAATGTTTATAAAAGAGAGTAAAAAGAAAAAAAAAAACATTTTTACTTTTATTTCTTCCTATAGCTCGAAAATGTAACAGAACATTAGTAATGCACGTGAGTTATTCTATAAAAAAATATATATAAAAGAAATCTTTATGACTCATTGCTGGTTTTGAGACAGATATGAATTTAATGCCCCTAAAAAACATCTTATCTTTTAAAAGGAAAAAAAATAAATTTTGTACAACGGCTGAAAACAATGTGATTGAACTACCAGAAAATATTTTTGTTGCCGTTCAAATGTATACTAAAATTTGCAGAACTAAACCACTTTATCAAAGATAAAGTTTTGACCCGATTTTAGCTCTTCTGTTTGACCTAGTTTAAATCATTGACATTATTGGGGAAAGACAGACAATCATTCGAGTGTCATGCTTTCAAAATTTCTATGCGCTAAAATAGATTTTGTTTATTTATTTTGTATACTTGAGACAAGAATATAAGGATGCGATATTTTGAAGTATTTTGAACCAATTCAGATGAACTAACAGGTAGAGGATTTTCAAAATGTATGAACAAGTGGTAATTTATGTCCAATATTGTAAACAAAACATTAATATACTCGACTGAGATTTATAAATCTATCTATACTAATATTATAAAGAAGTAACGTTTGTTTGTTTGTTTATTTGTAGAGAGTAAATCACGAACCGGAATATCATTCCTGTTTGCTGCGTTACATTTCGAGCCATGTTTCTAGGCCAGAGACGGCGAACGTACGGTACGTGTGCCATAAGTGGCACGGGAAATATTATTCTCTGCACGGTATTGATTGGGGTTCTAAATAAAGTTGCATAAATTTAAAAGACCTAAGATTGTCTAAACTGTATTGGTTGTGAATTGAAAAAACTGAAATGCAACATTCCCAGTCTATTTGAATATTGGTAGAAAGTATTTTTTTAAATAAGAAAAAAATTCGCGATTATGGAAAAGAAAAGTAAATTATACATAAAAATAAAACTAGTCGGATGTACCATTCCCAAAACTTTCTTCTATCTCATACATGTCAATACTTCAAAATTCGTTATCACTTTGCCAAAATTAAATACCAATCTATGCTCATTATACGGATTCTAAAAAGATGAAATTCCGTGCATTAGTTCTTGAGATATGACTATCGCTGAGATCGTGTAAATCTTACAAAATGCAGCATAGCAGCGCCACTTATAGGGTGATTTACACCAGAACCTAATCATCATCAACTTATGTCAGCCTAACTGAATACGAAATTTGGGGAAAGTTCTTGCATTAGTTCTTGAGATAGAGCCATTGCGCAAATCATGACAAATGCAGCATAGCAGCGCCACCTGTTGAGCGATTTACACCAACACATAATCAGCAGCAATATTAATCAAGGTATACTTGAATGATGAAAATTCGTACACTAGTTTTTGAGATAAGAGCTATTCAGAAAATCATTCTAAATTCAGCACAGCAGCGCCACCTATTGGGAGATTTACACCAACACGTAGTCAGCATAATTTCATACCAAGGACTTACTAAATCCGAAGTTTAATGAAAATGTGTGTATTAGTTTTTGAGATAGAGCTACTGCGAAAATAGTATAAATACTGCAAAATGCAGCATAGCAGCGCCACCTGTTGGGCGATTTACACCAAAACGTAAACAGCACTAACTCATATCAAGGAGTAATTGAATCTAAAGTTTTAAAAATCCGTGCAGTAATTCTTGAGATAGAGCTTTTGCCGAAATCCTGTAAAATGCAGCATAGCAGCGCCACCTGCTGGACGATTTACACCAAAAACTAATCAGAACCAATCTATATCAGAGACTACCTGAATATAAATTTTTATTAAATTCCATACATTAGTTCTTGAGATAGAGCGCCCAAAAAATTTGTGTCGCATGCAGACAGACAGACAGACTCACATAGACAGATATTTTGTAAAAACATGTTTTTTGGAATCACTGACCCCTAAAACGTGTAAATCCGTCGAAAACCGGAAGTCGAAAATTTTCATGAATCCAATACTTTCTTCTTGTAAAGATATAAGAAAGTAAAAACTAACGATTATAAATTTATAAAATTTTCCATTTCAATGCCAGAAATGAAGAGCGTTTTGAAGAAGCCGCGGATTAACATTTTGCGAATTTCTCCTGCGAATCATTATTTTCGGAAATTAATACTATCAAAACTCAAGTAGAAACTTCAGTTCAGTTTGCACTTTCTAATAATAAACTATAAGTAAATATTGTTGCAGAATTTTGTCGCGTCCTTTCAAATTTTATGAAAATCGAATCAAAACTTAAAAAGATATTAATAAAAGATTTCTTCATTGCATTAAATTCTATCATACGTAATTAATTCAATGATACCCCATGATAGGTAATGATTCTGGGTTGCCAAGATGATGACGTCCTGTTTAAGATGTCCTATTATTTCCGCATTACTGAATTTAATACAGTAGAGCGCCCATTATGCAAACATGTCGGGACCGACCCTAGTTCGGATAAGCAAAAGTTCGGATAAATGGACAGACAATTTAACGGATGTTCCTAACTATACAAAAATCTTCACACTTTATCCACGCTTTAAACTGACAGCACTAGTTAATGCTGGCATGTTTAAAAATTGATTTTTGTCTTTTTAATTTTTTTTGTTTACTTTTTATTATCTTTTTCTGAACTCCAGAGATTATAATTTAAGCAAAAAAGCTTTCGATTGTTGCTTGCTTCAAAGAAGACATTCTTTTCAATGCTGCCATACATCAAATTCGTCTTAAGGGTGTTCTCAAATCCAAAAGGTCAACTTTCTGACATAAGTTTTAATTTATTTTTGTTCGAAAATGCATGAAACCAGCTGGTGTTGTTGTTCAGAAACTATGTCATCCAGCTGTTTTTTCCATTTTTTTGCAAACGCAATAGATCTTTAAAAAAATAGTGTCAAAGTGGACGTTTTGAACCGAATTTCCGCGCGAAAGGAGAAAAAACACTCAAGAGCGAGCGAAAAACGGGTTTGTCACGTGAACAAAATCACGTATAACTCAATAGGTAATTTATTGATCAAAAATTGGAAAAAAAAACAGTTCAATTCCAAATCGCTTCCATGGCCAAGGCTTTCCAGTTTTATATCTTTCCGTTAAAAAATGAATTTGCAAATGTGTCAAAACGTTTAGCGCATGTTGAGCAGAGCTGTTAAGAACAGCCTTAAGTACGTTAGTTGAATAGGATGAGCATTCTTCTCCCGTTTGAGCCATTTCATAGCTGTTTCCAAAGGTTCAAAGGCTTCGTTATGTGATGGACTTGGGTCATTTTCAGAACATTCGTTTTCAATTTCTGTTTCGTTTTGAATATCATCCACAATCTCATCATCATTTAAAATCTGATATCCAGGTTTAATAGGGTGTTTGGATAATTAGAATTTCGTTTTTTAAAAAATTTTGAGAGAAATAGGCTGTTCGGATAATTGGAAGTTCGATTAAAAGATATTTTTTGAGAGAAATCAGCTGTTTGGATATTTCGAAGTTCGGTTAATTGGAGTTCGGATAATCGGCGCTCTACTATATATAGAATCGTAGTAAATTTTGTAACCTATAACACTAGTTATAGTACAAACGCACTTCATTTGCCACGTTTGACGTACAGTCGTGGAAAAAAAAAAGTAAATACCCCCTACTAACTTCTCAACAAATTATCGTAGAAGAACGTTACTGGTACCGAACGATTGGAAATAAAGTCTACTTTTAATTGATGTATATAAAATTTGTTTAAGGGGCCATCTACATATTAAAACGAACCATAACTTTGTTTTTTTTTAATAGCAGTACACAATTCTGACAGCATAAATGAACTCTACACCTTCCAATTAGCCTATAAACAAATTTTTATGCAATTCGTTCCATAAGTTTCCGAGAAATTAATTATTTTAAAACGAGCGTATTTTAAGGGCTGTATCCAAATTGAAGTTCCGAACTCGATTGTTAACCGAGAGAGCCGCCTTCTTGATCAAGGCACGTTTAAGCGTCAATGAAACCTGTTTGATCACAGGATAGCAGAATAAATTTCAAAAATTTACTTCTTTCTATCATAGACGGCCCCTACCATCATTTTGTCGTTTTTTAAGCATAATTTGAAAACTACTAGGAAGAAAAATGTGAAATTTGGGATTTCCATAAAGCAGGACTTAATAAATCTAAATCCATCAAAAAAATTGTAGGTTGCAATTCATAATTTTTTCGAATATTAATTTCATAATTCATAATTCATATCATAAAATTATAAAAATTGCAAATTCAACGTATTTATGTTTGGGTATATTAGTATTATTACTACACAAAAAATTATCTCATTAAGAGCATAATTTCAGGAGATATAAATAAAAATATGAAAATGTAATTTAACATTAGAAGTACTCAATTTTGAATGTCTATAATTCAAAAACTTATCATTCGAATGACTTGAAATTTTGTTTCTAGGCATATTTTGAACCGAAGATTTCAAATATCTCGTTAAATTTGGGTACTGCCATTGAAAAAAAAACGAAGTTTGAATTCGTTTTAATATGTATATGGCCCCCTAAGCAAATTTTATACACACTATTTAAAAGTACACTTTATTTCCAATCGTCCGGTACCAGTAACTTTCGTCTACGATAATTTGTTGGGGAGTTAGTAAGGGGTGTTTACTTTTTTTTCCCTCGACTGTACAATTTCCGACTTGTCTATTTTTGGCACGTTATGGTCATGTAAAATAATTTTTGCAAGAAAATTGGCACGCATATATTAAAAGGTTCGCCATCCTTGTTCTAGGCAATTGTTACAGATAAAAACTTGAAATTTGGCGTGGTACATATTTATATGATATAAATTATCTCTAAAAACAGTTTCTAAAAAAATCCAAATTTAAAAGGGTGAGATGAGGGAAAAGCATTCTAAAAATGTTCTAAATTACGATTTCTATGAAATCTCGGGAAATATCAAACCGATTTCAAAAGTAATGGTTGCAAATTCATAGTAACCATCCTGCTCCAACATGGGCTACATTTTGTCAGAGCCACTACCAAAAGGGGGCTGCAGGAGCAAAAAACTTTCTAAAATTGCAATTTTTGTGATATTGAAGGGGCTAGAAACTTGAAATTCGACATTGTAGTTACTTATAAGATTTAAATGCTCTCTAAAATGTGTTTCTAAACAATTCCAAACTTAATAAGGTGAAATGAGAGAAAAGCGTTCTAAATTTTTTTCTAAATTACGATTTCTATTGTTAAAGATAGAAACTTAAAATTTGGCATGATACATACTTATAATATATAAATGTCCCTAAGAACAGCTTCTAAAAGATTCGAAATTTAAAGGATAAAATGAGGGAAAAAGCCTTTTTAAAACTTTCTAAATTACGATTTCTGTGTAATCGCAGGAAATACCAAACCGATTTCAATGTTGTTATTGTTGACAAATTGATGGTGGCGGTTCAACATAGGCTATATTTTATGTTGGTGGCACTACCACTAGGAGGGGGTGGGCATGATGATTACTTTTAAGATGTAAATGCGTGCTAAGAACGGTTTCTAAAAAATTCAAAACTTCAAATCAAAACTGAAATTATCGTAAAAGCTTCAAAATACATTCGAAATTTTCATTTATTTAGAATTATGTTTAGTTCTTATTAATTTAAGTTTCATTTTCGCCTAATGCAGTGCAATAATGAAATTTAGTCAAACTGTGGCTTAATTAGTAATTTTTTAACTATTCCTGAAAGTGTAATTTCTTCTAATAACAAGTAATATAAGAAAAAAAGAATAAGTCAATTCCTACTTAGGTTAATAAGAGAATTTTTTTTCTCCCATATAAAACTAAAATTAATTAATTAAATTTAATTAATGACTTAATATTTTAAAAAACTGTATTAACATGAAGTGACATCCACTACAAGTTTAAAAAACTGTATTTGAACTTGAATGGATGAATAAGTATTTTATTAAAGATTGAAATTTTGAATAAAATTAATTAATTAAAATTTAATTAATGAATTAATACAAAAAAAACTCTATTAACATCAAGTGTCATCCACTACAAGTTTAGAAAAATGTATTTGAACTTTAGTGGATGAATAAGTATTTTATTAACGACTGAAATTTTGAATAAAATTAATTAATTAAATTTAATTAATTAATTAATATTTTAAAAAACTGTATTAACATCAAGTGTCATCCACTGCAAGTTTAAAAAAATGTATTTGAACTTGAGGGGATGAATAATAAGTATTTTATTAACGACTGAAAATTTGAACAAGATATATAAAAATATAGGGAGAGTGTGAACTAATAGTACGAATTGAAAAATAGGCACATAAATATCACATGGCATCTTTCAACTATTACACGGGCAAAGCCGCGGTTTTTGGTAGTAGGTCTTTGAAAGGGCACTGCCAAGTTCATCCAAGAAAGATTACGAATTATAATTGTCCACTAAACATGCATACTATGAATCATATAATATTGTATAATGAGTATTCATTTTCATATAACCCCTTCGCGACGGGAGCCTTTTACGAAATGTTTATTACTTTGCTACCGGTTTTAAAAAACAGAAGTTTGTGCCTATTCAAATCGGGAAAATGCTCGGATTTAATAAGGCAAATTTTACAGTAAAATTTTACTGGTGAGGATAAACGAGGATCCTTAGGCCTATTTCCGGCACGTATACGTGTCGCTCGTCCCCAAGGGGTTAATGATTCAATAGCAATTTCGCCAATTGCTAGTCATGGCTATACGTATTTCCAATCTTTCAATTCCGTTATAAATGTTCTCGGTTTGTCTGTCTATTTAGCTATTCTTTGCTTCACATTTTAAGGAGAGGTTCTGGCCTAAAATGTCTTCAAACCGAAAACAGGGCATTCCACGGTTTCTTTATGTTACTAACACTGACCATGATGCAAATACTTTCCAAAATAAATTAGAATATTTCTCCTAATATCCCATCAATAACGATTTAATTCCTTTTCAAACTGATTTTTAGGTGCGTCCGTAATTATTTAAACAAGATAGTACCCACCAAGATTTGACGGTAAAAAACTTGAATGTTCCATTAGAAAAATTCTTGAATTTTAAGTTAGTTGCTTTTAAATTAATTATTGAAATCGTGACAAATTTTTATTTTGCATAAGTGATTCCTATTTCTTGAAGGCGAGCTAGAGGGTGCTGTCAGTCTAACCTATTGAATAAAGTGCAAGAACTTTAAGTTTATAATTTAAAATTTAGAACCAATTATGTTTGCCTTTTATCAGAAATTTACCAAAAAATACTGGGCAGAGCATTTATTTTTACTTACTACAGTCTCATTTTTTTTGCTGAAAAAATAACAATATCTGTTTTTATTTTTTTAACTACACGACCTTTAAAAGCTGCCATGAATTTTATTTATATCAGTCTCATTCTCTAAAAGCCTAATTTTGAAACTTGATGCAATTAACGATTTATAATATGTATTTTTTATTACTTGAATTCTATTTTACTTTTTTCTTCATTTTTTAAATATTAAACCATGGATATCAACATAATTTATTTTATAGTTCTTATATGAATATTTTCCTTTCTTTCCATTTTATTATTTATTTATTTTTTTTTTTTTTTTTACGCAAAAGTATGGCACACTTTCCCTTCTGACTCACACACTTATATATTCTTGATAATGGTAAAAAAATATAAACAAAAGTTGTAGATCAGCTCAATTTATTTAATTGTTAATTACATGCAAAATATTTTAGGTTAAATATTTTAAATATAAAATTATTTTTTCAAAATATTTTTGAGAGTTAAATTTTATTTAATGATAAACCATTCAAATAATACTAAAATCAAAATCATATAACTTTTCCTCTGAATAAAATGTGTCATTATCGCCAAAAATGGTACAGAAATAATTTTGCCAGGGGTTGGACTCGAACCTGCGTTGTCTACAAAAGTTCAGAGTTTTAAACTGGTGCTTTAGACAACTCGGCTATCCAGACCTGCTCTACCTTTCCTGTAAATGGAAGATATAGGAAATTTAACTTCACGCATGCGCAAGTGCGTAAATTTTTGAAGTGTGTGAATTTCGAGGCTACTTCAGTCAAGTGAAAAGGTCGGTTCGCTAATGTTAATCCTATGGAAGAAATTTATAACGATATCTCGGTTGCATTTCAATATTTTTAAATGATGTTTTTTTTTGCATTGCATAGCTGAGATCGATCTGTACAAAGGCCGTTATTTAATTTTTCGATTTGTTTACAGATATTTTTAATGAGGACGCTTTTCTTTTCGGAACCGGTTTCGGAAGTAAAAGCATCCTCATAAAAAAAAAATCTGCAATCAAAATCGAAAAAGTAAAAAACGGCCTGCATACAGATCGATCTCAGCTATCCAATGAAAAAAAATCATTTAAAAATATTGAAATGCGATCGAGATATCTTTATAAATTTTTGTCCATAGGAATAGCATTATCGAAAACGTCTTTTCATTTGACTGAAGTAGCCTCTTAATATATATGATACGTAGCACCTAATAGTCGCCGTCTGATCCGTCCATCTATCTGTCTGTCCACCTGTTCGCATAGAACAGCGCAAAAACCAGCCGAATAGTTTGAAATTTAATATATACATACGTTGCAGAATTTTGTCGAGTCACTTCAAATTTTATGAAAATCGAACCAAAACTTAAAAAGATACACTGGTCAACAAATTTGAACTTTTGCTCTGTCCTAAAACCGAAATTAGTTGTTTTTTATGCAGTTTTTTATGCTGATTCCGAATCTAGTTTTAGATTTACTCCAGCGCGTCAAGTTTCAGAGATATTTGCATATTTCAATTTATGCAAACTTATTAAATTTTGTACAATTATTTGCAAATTTAAGGTATAAAGCAATATCAGACAGGGTTTTCTGTTTTATGTTATGATTACTACCTAATTTACTTCACAAAAACGTTGTTTCTGAGATTATACTGACATGTGACTGTGAAATATTGTACCTAATTTGCATATTTTTCTAATAATGTTTCTTGACGTTCAAATATTTCTGCCGCACGAGTACGCTAATATGTTTCTAAACCAGTTTTTTGAGCTGATTTCAAATCTTGTATCTGTTTTCTTCTATCACGTCTAGTTTTTGAACAAAGTGAAATTTTAGTTTTTGGTCAAAAAAGCCAGAAATAGCTTTTTATGGTACTTTGTATGATAAACTTCAACTCGTTAGGATAGATTCTACTACTTATTTTTTTCGGTTATATAAATTTTTGTTTATGTCTCTAATATGAATCTGACCTTGTTCACCTTTTTGTCAATGAATTACACACCCCTAAAAAGAATCTTATATCAAACCTGTGTTAATGCCATGCAAAAGTAGAAATTCATCTTACTCAAAAACTAGACATGACATAAGAAAACAGACTGCAGATTTGAAATCAGCATAAAAATCTAGTCTAGAAACACATTACGTCAATTCTGTGGCAACTATTTTAAAGTTGATAGTGATGTAAACATTACACCATTGAAAAATATGCAAATTAGGCGTAATAACTGATAAATAAATGTTAAGAATATGCAAATCGTGACGTTTATCTGAAGCAAATAGTCAAGTAGTCATTATCTAGAAAACGTAATTAGATGTGACATTATATTGTATCTAAAATTTGCATAAAATAGCACAAAAAAGCTTAAATTTGCATAAATTTAAATATGCAAATTTCTCAAAACCTGGATCACCTAGAGATAAACGGAAAGCATATTCGGAATGAGCGCCAAAAACTGATCTAGTATCAACTAATTTTAGTTCTGGAACAAAACCACTGTTGTCCAGTGATATTAATAAAAATTTTCGTCATTTTATTAAATTCTATCATACGACATTAATTCAGTGATATCCCATGATAGGTAATGAGTCTAGGTCACCATGATGATCACGTCGTATTTAAGATGGAGTCCTATTATTTTCGCATTACTGAATTCAATATGTATAATATTTTGTATTCATACATAAGAGTGAAACAGCTGTTACACCAAGATCTGAATATTTATAAAACTAGTTATAGTACGAATGCTTCTCATTTGCCACCATTTGACGTGCAATTTCCGACTTCTTTCAGTTTGTGAATAAATAAATTTTTTACTTTGAGCCCAAGCCCGAAGACTAGTATAACCTCTTAAGGATCGCTTAATGTTTGGAAAAACCATCAAAAAAGTACCTACTTTTTTATTACAGAAATTGAATACTTATAAGATTTCTAAGTAAAATATGCAATTAGTTTTTTTTTTTTTTTTTTTTTTTTTTTTTTTAAGGCGAAAAAAAAAGATGTTATAGAACAAATTCACATTTGTATAAAAGCCATCATGCGAGAATCCGCTGTCTTAATGTTTGTTTTACACCATACAGATTAATGCGAATCAGACCTTTCTTTTTCATATCTTAGATCTTTATTATCATTATTATCATTATCGCACAAATTTTTACAAATAATATTTAAAATAATATATATATTAGGGTGGTTCAGCCATCTATGTAAAAAAATAAACTTTCACATAACCAAGCCACAAGCTCAATTCTTTTAGACTTGTGTACAGTAATATTCTGGCAGAATTTGAACTTTATATTTCAACTGTAAGAGGGTGCTCAACCCCCACTAATTTCATAAGTTAGTGTATTCCATTGTAATTTTTCTATATGTTTGTTTAAAAAAAAAATAAAGACCTCTAAAATTAATTTCTTAGAAAAGAATAAAACAATGTAGAAGTAAAAAATAGAAATGTTAATCATATTTGATCTTTAGTAATACAAAATAGTGTCTAAAACTGATTTTTTCTTTGTTTCTGATGGAATGTATTTTCTGTTTGCTTGTGCGACCTGCAGCAAGAATGCTTTTTAGGTGCGTTCGTAATTATATAAATACGTAGCACCTATAGTCGTCGTTCAGTCCGTCCGTCCGTCCGTCTGTCTGTCTGTCCGCATGTGACAGATCAAAAACTACCCAACCGAATGGTCTGAAATTTTAAATATATGATTGTTGCAAAATTTTGTCGCGCCATTTCAAATTTTATGAAAATCGGATGTATAGTTTAATTACAGGGACAGTCAAAAGTTTTTCTTTACATTACGACCAATTGGAAAAATTATTGCAAGTGCATTTTAATGATGTTACAGCCTTCCGAATGGTCTGAAATTTTAAATATATAACTATTGCAAAATTTTGTCGAGCCATTTCGAATTTTATGAAAATCGGATGTATAGTTTAATTACAGGGACAGTCAAAAGTGTCCCGTCACATTACGGGGAATGGGAAAAAAATTATTGGAAGTGCATTTTAATGATGTTACAGACTATGCACCTTATGAAGTGCAAAAGATTATACATTCAGTACAATATGGGGTGCAAAAAATAATTATAAAACTAGTTATAGTACGAACGCACCTCATTGGCCACGTTTGACAAGCAATTTCCAACTTGTTTAATTATGCATGCGTTTCTTTTGTTTTGTAGGAATTGCAGATTTCTGCTATTATCTGCATTAATTCTTTAACTGTCAAATGACTAACACATTGTACCAATTTTGATTCTTTCAGCTGATAATGAACGCTCTGTAGGATTTGTCTTGTCATAGTTGGTTGTTTCAATCTAGTCAATTGATTTACTGATCTTAGACAAATCAGAAAAATGCCATTACTAAGTCAAGTTGAAACCGGAGCCATTGCACATTTTTAGCTTTGAAATTTCTTTAAACAGAAAAGAATGGCTATTCTTCATGAAATTAAAGTTGATGATTAATGCACAAATTTTGTGATTATTTTATTTTATATTACACTTAGTGTTTGTCTTAACTGGAACACGAATAATGTTAGCAACCCATAACAGTAGATTAATATTTAATATAAATAATATAACCTAAATATAATTCTCCATACTTATTTAAAAGTAAAAACTCTTGCAATAAAAAATTAAGGTCTGTTTTAAATATTATTTTCATTTGTCACCTTTCACTTAGGAATAGCCATGAGCTAAATGTAGACATTTATAAAACCGATTTTTGTTGCCGGATACAGAATTTGAAAATATATAAAATAATTAATTAAAATAAAAATTATCATGAAAAATTAAATGTTTCACCGAGAAATTGTTTTCAATTGGTTGAAAAAGGAGTTAGTCGAATTCTTGTTTTGGTTTAGTGTTGTCTGTAACTTTATCATGTAAATAATTCTAAGAAATGTTGCGATATATATTAAAATATTTCAAAAATATTTAAATACAAATATATTTTTATATATATATATATGTATATACAGGTTGTCCCTAAACTCATGGTACATATGCTAGGGGGTGATAGAACACATCAAGACGAGTAATAGTAAATAGGAAACCAAAGGTCCCAAACGTATTCCGAAGGAGATAGGCGCCTTTAAAGTTTAGAGTCCAAAATTTCAAATGATTATAAAAAACGGAAAAATTGGTCGATTCGTTTGCGGTTTTCGCTAAAACTATTCTTTATGTCAGTATTTTCTTGAAAATAAATTTTAAAGATACAGTTCAAAAAATGCCAATAGAAGGCGCTTTAGACTTTGGAGTAACCAACAACTATTTTTTGCCGTTATTTTTTGTATCTCATTACATGCTTTCAAAAGCTTAGACTTAAACTTAAATTTTGAGCTCAAAATCTGAATCGTTGGGAGTGGTTAAGTAGCGCAAACTGAACTGTGTTCAGGAGTTAAAATTTCAAATGATTATAAAAGACGGAAACATTGGTCGATTCGTTTGCGGTTTTCACTAAAACTATTCTTTATGTCAGTATTTTCTTGAAAATAAATTTTAAAGATACAGTTCAAAAAATGCCGATAGAGGGCGCTTTAGTCTTTGGAGTAACCAACAACTATTTTTTACCGTTATTTTTTGTATCTCATTACATGCTTTCAGAAGATTAGACTCAAATTTTGAGCTTAAAATCTGAATCGTTGGGAGTGGTTAAGTAGCGCAAACTGAACTGTGTTCATGTGTTAAAATTTGAACCGACCTCCTGAACACAGTTCAGTTTGCGCTAATTAACCATTCCCAACGATTCAGATTTTGAGCTCAAAATTTAAGCCTAAGCTTTTGAAAACATGTAATGAGATACAAAAAATAACGGTAAAAAATAGTTGCTCATTACTACAAAGTCTAAAGCGCCCTCTATCGGCATTTTCTTAACTTTATCTTTAAAATTTATTTTGAAGACAATACTGACATAAAGAATAGTTTTAGTGAAAACTGCAAGCGAATCGACCAAGGTTTCCGTCTTTTATAATCATTTGAAATTTTAACTCCTGAACACGGTTCAGTTTGCGCTACTTAACCACTCCCAACAATTCAGATTTTGAACTCAAAATTTAAGTTTAAGTCTAAGCTTTTGAAAGCATGTAATGAGATACAAAAAATAACGGTAAATAATAGTTGTTGGTTACTCCAAAGTCTAAAGTGCCCTCTATCGTCATTTTTTGAACTGTATCTTTAAAATTTATTTTCAAGAAAATACAGACATAAAGAATAGTTTTAGTGAAAACCGCAAACGAATCGACCAATTTTTCCGTTTTTAACACTTTCCAACAAAGTTGAAAAGTGTTTATGACTTCGGTTTGTCTGGTCGTCTGTACGCGCTCTAACTCCCGTAAATATACTCGGATTGTTCTGAAATTTTTGGATGTTAGTGACCTCTACCATAGCACGAACCCTATTGCAAATGAAGTTTGTAACATGTTTAGTTCATTTACAGGGACAGTCAAAAGTTTTCCGTTACATTACGGCCTATGGGAAGAAATCGTTTAAAATGATTTTTAATGATGGTACATGCTTTCAAACATAATAAATTGATATGCATTTATCAAGTTGACTAAAATATGTACTTTCTGTACAATATGCGGCCCAAACATTAGTTATTATTCATTTACAGGGCCGCACAAAAGAATTCCTTTACATAATGATATAGAAGTGGAGGGAATTTTTTCCAGCGCATTTTAATTATGTTAAACTATTACATGTATGATGAAATAGATATACGTCGCAAACGTTTACTATAACTTATTTCATGGATAATACGAAATGCAGAGCATTTGCAGGGACACACAAAAGATTTCAGATACTATATTGTACCCGAAGTACTGTAAAGTAGCGATGATTGCTGCAAATGCATTTTTAATTATGTTATGTGCTTTTATGTTTCACTATATTTATGCATTGTATATGGTGGGTATGAATGCTGTAATTGATATACAGGGCTACTCAAAAGAATTCGTAATGGTTACTGGGTATGATTGCAAATTGCTTAAAGGTGATTTTTAAATGAGTTAGGCATTTTTACGCTGAACCGCATTTGGTTTACTAAGAAATGTTTGTAAAACATATATAAAATGACATATGGGGTCACGCAAAGAATTGGATACATGGCCGTCTATAAATGATAATTTCTGGAAATGGGATTCCGGTAGTTTTAAGAGTGTTTTACTTTGAATTAAACTTTAGCTAAATAGTGGCGTGTAATAAAGGTATTAGGTTAACTGCAGAATTTTACAAAGAGATACAAGTATGTTTAAATCTATTAGTATAAATTGCTGAAAGAGAAATTTCAACCTGTTATGTGTTTTCTTGCTAAACTAAATTTCTCCATTATATAGTATATATATCAACCTACAGATCAAATACAGGGCTGTTCAAAAGAATTGGAATACATATTTGCTATGGACGGTAACTGCTGAAATCAGTTTTTCAAATGTTTTATGTGTTTTCTAAAATGTTTGCTTAGTTCACTTATATACCTTATTTCCCTAAATAACGAAGTTTTGTTAAAGCATTCAGGAAGTGTTGGAAAGTGTTTCATAATCTATGCTTAACGCATGATTTTTCTTACTTGTTTATAATCATTTGAAATTTTGGACCCTAAACTTTAAAGGCGCCTATCTTCTTCGGAATACGTTTGGGACCCTTGGTTTCCTATTTACTATTACTCGACTTGATGTGTTCTATCACCCCTAGAGTATGTACCATGAGTTTAGGGACACCCTGTATATATATATATATAATATAAAAAACTAAATTTCTTCTAAAAACTTCTGGGGAAAATTAAATATTTCTGAAGTGTAAATTATTGTTGCATTTTCTATTGTGACGTGTCATCTGAGCTCAGGCAGAAGCCAGATGACCACGTAAAGTAATAAACATTTTTAATTGGGATTTCCAGATGCCTAAACTATAACTTAACACGTCAGTGCTTCACAAAATCCAGATGTAACTTGTAAACTGAATTTAATGATGTAAATACTTGAAAAGTGCTGAGTAGCACTTGTAAGAACTGAAACTTTTTTAATAAGATGAATCAAGATACCACGTGGGTTGCCAAAAAATAGACGGAAGTCTCGAAGGGCCCATGGATGAAGAGATGCTGTTTTGACGCGACCGAAGGCGGTCATTATCGGTTTCGGCTGGAGGAGCGAACCGCTCCGCAAGAATTTAAAAAGATTCATTTTTCTGTGTCAAGAAATGTATGTGTGCTTGCTGTGTGTGTCCGTGTCGTCAATAAAAAAATGTAGAAAACGAACTCAAAGTTCTTTTCATTTTAGTTAAGATTAGTTCTTTAAGTTAGATTTTATTGGCGTTACAGCTGGTGTCAGAAGACGGATTCGAGTTGTTCAAAGAAAGCTTGGGCACAAACGCACACAAAAACTTAGCTAGCTTAATTATAAGCCTGCACTTTTAGCCACGGAATGATCAATTGAAGATTGTTCTTTCAAGAAATGTAGAAGTCGCCGTCCTGATACGGGAAAAGAAAATAAAGGAAAGTGTTCCCGTGTGTTGCAAGAGAAAAAAAACCGTGAAATTCCCGTGCAGTTCTGAAATCTTTGTCCAGCGTGGGAAAAGAGAAAACCTGGTTTCGGTTCGGGAAGAAAGGAAGTTAGTTTCGGATTTTCGCTCCCCGGTCAGCTGTGGGAAAAGGAAGACTGCTGATTGCGGAGAATTGGGAAGAGAGAATCTGACATCGTCCGGAAAAGAAGAAGGGTGTTGTCCTTTTACCCCCCCCTTTGCTGAAAGAAGGAAGAGGATTTTGGATCAGCCATTAGAAGGAAGAGAGACTCAGCTGTTTGGAGAGAAAAAGGTTGCGGAAGATTGGAAAAAAAGAAAAAGATTTTCCGATGCGGTACGGCCGGAGGAAGAAAGAAGAGAGTGTTGGTGGATCCTTTGGTGCGAAGAGAAAATTATGAATTGTTTTCCAGGTGGATCTGTGGATCGAAAAATAATGCATTTTGGTGTTCAGGGTGTTCCGCGCTTGTGGATATATTTCGTTTAAGTGGACCTTAGGGTCAGAAAGTGTTTTGTGAGTGAGTGGGCCGCAAAGCTGGAAAAAAAGTGTCCCCAAAAGTGGATTATCGTTCTGCTGCATCAAAGAGGGGTAAGTCACAATTTAGAATTTGGAGTTAATTGTTGGTGATTTTTTTAAATTTAATTAATTTAAAATTGCTGGTTTTATGAAAAATTCTAAAACTTGAATAACAAAATTTGAAGGTGCATCTAGACATGGGAGTGAGTAAGCATTTTACATATTGTTATTGAAATAAATTTTATGCTTGATTGTGATTATATTGTATGTAAAACAGTATATTTTTTTGTTGTATTGAAATAGAGTAGTACCTTTTATATACAGAAATTTGGGTTGAAAAAAAGGGGGTTAGATATGGCTTTCCTGGGTAAGGGAAAAAAGGAAAATTTAAAACATTTAGTTGATGAACAGGAACTTGCCAGGACGGGAAACGAAACCCGGATTCAATTAAAGCATTTAGTGCTGGAATCTGAGGATTATGAAGAAGAATACGTTCAGGCTCTTTATGATACTATACTAGCGACAGCTCAAAAAGAATTAGAAAGGCAAGAAAGTGAGTGCGCCCGTTTACAGGCCATCGAACGTGAGGACATGTTGCGCCAACAAACGTTGGATCGCGATGAGGCCATTCGTAAACAAAAATTGTAGCAAGAAAAAGAATTAAAAGAACGGGAATTAAAAAATAATTTTGAGCTAGAAAAACTAAGAATCGAGAAAGGAATTCCCTCAGCCCCGGAAAATGTAAGTAATATACAGTCGCGTTCTCGGATCAGAATAAAAAAAATAATCCCGGACTTTAATCCTGAGAAAACAGACATTAGCTTGTATTTGGTTTTGTTTGAACGCCAAGCTAAACGGGTTAAAATATCGAGAGAAAATTGAGTCAATCATTTAATGGGGTTTTTACCAGTGGATATCATTTCAATTATTGCCAGACAACCCGAAACGGATTCAGAGGATTATGATAACATTAAAAGTATCTTGTTAAAAAATTTTAAATTAAACCCGGAGAGCTTTCGACAGAAATTTGTTAGCCATCAAAAATCGCAATCTTTAAATTGGCAAGATTTCAGTTTCGAAATCCGAAATTACTTAAACGAATGGTTAGCGGGCTTATCAATAACTTCCCTTGACGAATTAAAAGACCTTTTGGTCACCGATAAAATTAAAAGACGTGCAAAGTTTGAAATACGCGAACATTTTATTGACAAATGGCCACTGCTTAAGACGGAAGCAGAAATAGTTGAGTTGTTAGATGGTTATGACAGTGTCAGAGCGTCGTTTAATAAAAATCGGTACGCAGAGGATGGAAATACGCGTCTGAAATCGGATGAAAAACAGGGGGAAACGAAGAATGAAACTCCCCTCTCTAGTGCGTCAGCCCAACGCGGTACCATGAGCCGGGAGAAGGCATTCAAAAAAAGAGTGGATCGTAGATGTTTCCATTGCAACTCAAGGAACCATTTACGAAATTTTTGTCCGGAATTGAATAAAAATTCAGGATCTACGAATTCGGGTGAAGATGTTGAAACGGGAGCGAAAGCTAGAGTGGCCTATGTAGGAGTGGAGAGGTTAAATTCTAGATGTGTCTGGGATAAACAACAGAAGGCCGTAGGCAAACGTAAATTACCAGTCATTGAGATAAATATTTTAGGCCGAAAGGTTAAAGGAATAAATGATTCGGGTACGGAATTATCCATTTTCCGAAGTGAATTAATTCCAGAGAAATATAAAACGGGTGAACAGATCGAGTTAGTTCCGACCATCGGAAAAATTCGCAGAGCAGACTTAGCGAAAGTTCCGGTAGCCGCCTTTCCGGGTGGTTCCACACCGACCCCTTGAGTGGGGGAGGAGACCGGGAGCCCGGCAGAGTTCGTTGTGTACGAATGAGAGGGGGCTGGATGGGGACGAGTCGCTACCTCCTCGAGAGACTTGCGGTCGACAGGCCAAGAGTCCGATGGCCACGGGTAACGGACGTTGTGCATGGGTCATGGGCCTTCTGGTCGTAAATGAACTTGGCCCCTGGCGCTTAGGTTCTCTGGGTAATGCCGGATAAGCGACGGTCCATAGCCTGATCCTAGAGGCGGTCATAGACCGGGTTGTGACTCTAGGCAAAGGGTAGCCAAAGCGATAGGACCCCATCCACCAATTGACAAAGAGGGAGCGTGATGTGAGAGAGCGGGCTTGGTAGTGGAAAACTCTCGGTGACTCGCTAGTGACGACGGGGCTCGCGGGAAGGCCATGCAGGAACTCCCGGAGCAACCGAAAGGCGAGGGATTCGGACAGCGCCCGGGACGGCCGTGCAGGTTCCTGTCTCGGGTGGCTCATCCCGCCGAGGGCTGCAGCTCAAGCAGTTGGGAGCCGACCCTAAAGTGGGTAGGATTTGGCGGTGCCCCCGTTGACCAAGGAGCGGTCGCGTGGGGAGGCCAGTATGGCTCTGGTTGCTCCATGTCGTGCCGTGACCCTTGGGAGGTGGTCGACCGGCAGGTCCACCCTCGAACGCTATTCCCGCAGGGAAACGGACCGGAGGCTCGCCGGTAACGCGGCGGCGCTTCGAGCCTCGGAGGAACTCTTGGTCCGATCCAGCTCCTTCGTGTCTATGCGATACTGGAGTTTTCCTCGCCCAGTGATGAGGACCTAGAGGTGTCTCCACCTAATTTTCGAACGCACTAACAAAGGTAGTGGTCGATCACTGCACTGGGTCAGGGGCATTCGTGCCTGGGTACCCTCGATGACCGTGAGGTAAGGTAGTGGTGGGCGGGCTTCTGCCGGCCACCGGTGGCTTCTCCGCCTTCGGGCGGAGTCGAATAGCCGGGGGTGGGCGGGACTCCGTTCCATCCAACCCCCTAGCGAGGCGGAGTCTATTCCGTCTAGGTGGAGCTTTCCGTGCCCACCTGGGGTCACTAACGGCACATAGTCTGGGCTTTCTGGCTCCCGGCGTGATCCGCTAGGGGTTCTGTCGGTCGAGACGGGGAGTCTGGGCGAAGAGCCCGGAGCGACTTTCCCCGTCCTCCCGGGTTTTCAAGTTAGGGGCCTCTAAATAACTTTCCTATCCGCTGGCCCGCATAAATGTCTTTGCCGGATAATGGTATTTGATTTTGGGTCTTCCGTAAAGCAACTCCGGTTCGAGAAGTCTCGGTTCAGTTTCGTGGGTCCAGCGTCTTTATAGGCGTCTGGTTCCTGCGGGCTTGCGTTGCGGGGTCTACCGGATCGGGTAACCAAGTTTAGGGACCACTTGGTTTTCCTAGCTGGGTGGTGAGGACTGTCGCATGCGGCTGTTCGTCTCTTCTTGGGAATAGCCGTCGTTGCGTGCGCTGGGCAGCGCGTCGGCTTGGCCGCAGTTTGCGTGGGGTTCCGCTTCGTCGGGGCTTGTCTGGCGGCGATCTTCGGGACGCGCCGCGGGGCTTGTCTCGCGGGTGGTTCCCTGCGTGGGCAAATGGGCTTGAAAGAGCCTGGGACTGGAAGGCGGTCCCCTTTTTTGGGGCACCCACAGTCTTAGCGAAAGTTCCAGTTTTTTTGTGGAACGGGAACCAGGAAAATTCACCCAGGATTTTTATAACGGCAGCGGTGGTGTCAGAATTAAATTGTGAAGCTTTGCTGACACCTTGCATTTGTAGGCGTTTGTTTAAATTGAGAAAGCCGGATCGCAGGTACGCGAGGTGGAGTAATTCCAAAACCACTGGGCAAGAAAAAAATAAAGTTGAGGACGCAGGGTTAGATAAAATTAAAACTGGGGAAAGTTTTAAGGGCAGTGAGAAATTTGAACCCGAAGTCACGAATAAGACGTTAGAAGATAGAGGGAAGGTAAAAAAAAATAAATGCGGGCCATTCCGAAATTAAAAGATTGGTAGAAATTGATCAAAAGAAGCGAAATTCCATTGTACAGAGGAATACATTAGAGGTTATTCCCGATGTAATTGGTGAAGGAAAACAAATTTTAAAATTTCCAGTACTTGATAAATAGAGTAACGAGAATATTTTTACGAGCGGTGTTTTGGTGAAACTCTCGGCTAAGGAGCTAGAAGGGCAAACGAAAAGATGGATTCCGATCGCGAATTAGGTCAAATCTTTCAGTGCGATAAAGACAAACAAAAGGAGAAATCCAGTGTCTGTTTCAAATTTTTCGGGAAACAGTTTTGTTTATCAGAACTGTAAGAGAGATAAACAGAGATTAGGGATGTTTTGTTTTATTTTGTTTTGCTAAGAGTGAATTATATATTGTGTTATTTAGTTTTATAGTGCGTGAATATGTGTTTATTTGAAAAGTGATTTTTATACACCAAATTATATAAATTATTCATTGTATGAAACTTATAAAGTAAAAGTGAAAGGATTTAATATATTAACCAAAAGAGTTAATTGGAGTTAATTGTTTTTATGTAAGACTATTGAGTCAGTATTAAGCAGTAAGAGGATTAAAAACATAACTATTCTCGGATGTCCTAGACATTAAAGTTATAAATGCTGTTTTACTTTGACTTGATAAATAGGAAACATTTTTAATTTGAGAAAGTAAATAAGTTGAAATTTAGAAATTGTATTTTGAATTAGAACTTGTATTTTGAGTTAGTAATAGTATTTGGTACAGAATAGTTAATATATACATTTTTGTTCTTAATGTCAATATTGTTAATATTATTCTTTTAAATTACCTTAAATTGAAAAAAAAAAACTATTGTTTTGAACAAGTAAAGGTTAAGAAGAACCTTATGATAGAATTACTTGAAAATTTTGGGTTACTGATTTATGATAGACAAGGATTTAAATCAGTTAGTGAAGGATTGTATTGCTATATATCTATGTAGAATACAGATGCTAAATATTATTAAGAATAGTTTGAGTGTTGGTTTTATTATTTGTGTTAAAATTCTTTTAGGTAACTTATCCGTATATAAAAAGTTTAAAAGTGTTTGTTTTATTAGTGTATTAGAATTCCTTCTTAAGAAATTATCCATATGTAAAAAATTATTGTTGGTTTATCCTTGTGAACGTGAGAGAGCGAACTTTTATTAGAAGTACCTGTGATGTTTAAAATTTTTATCTAGTCTGATTATGTTAAAAGTCAATTCGTAATGAAGGTACTGGTTTGTTATAAAATTGTTGAAGTGCTTATTATTAATCTTAGTACTATTATATAACTGTGTGCAATTGCATTGTGTTTATTATGTTTATTGTGTTTATTGTGTGTTATGCTGAATCCCTTCCATGGTAACGGAGTACTTTCTGATAAATGTTTTGATTTTGAAAATTTAATTTTTTTAATTTTGGAGTAGATAGCATTGTTAGGGATAGCATTAACTCCGAATTACATTTTGATTGTGCACCCTAGTGTGAAAATTTTTCCCTTAAGGAAAAAATTATATGGAACATGGAGGGCTGTGACGTGTCATCTGAGCTCAGGCAGAAACCAGATGACCACATAAAGTAATAAACATTTTTAATTGGGATCTCCAGCTGCCTAAACTATAACTTAACACGTCAGTGCTTCACAAAATCCAGATGTAACTTGTAAACTGAATTTAATGCTGTAAATACTTGAAAAGTGCTGAGTAGCAATTGTAAGAACTGAAACTTTTTTAATAAAATGAATCAAGATACCACGTGGGTTGCCAAAAAATAGACGGAAGTCTCGAAGGGCCCGTGGATGAAGAGATGCTGTTTTGACGTGACCGAAGGCGGTCGTTATCGGTTTCGGCTGGAGGAGCGAACCGCTCCGCAAGAATTTAAAAAGATTAATTTTTCTGTGTCAAGAAATGTGTGTGTCCGTGTCGTCAATAAAAAAATGTAGAAAACGAACTCAAAGTTCTTTTCATGTTAGTTAAGATTGGTTCTTTAAGTTAGATTTTATTGGCGTTACACTATGTTTCTGCTAATCTAATGCTAAATTGCGGGGTCATTGAGCACCCTCTTGGAATTTGAGCAAGAAGCTAAAAATTTACCAGTATTATACTATTGATGAGTCTAAAAAAATTAGGGGGTGGCCCGAAATCTAGCTCAAAAAAAGTTTTTTTGTACCACCCTATACATATATACATTAAATTTTGATTAGTAATAATTGTTCTGAGTGTCATATATTTCGAAACATGCAATACAAAGTCCAACATCACAATCAGCGCCAAAAACCAAACCCAAACGGGGATATTCAAAAACTTCAAGGAAAATGCCAGTTAAGTTTTTCCAGCAATTAAATCTCCAGCCCGGAAATAGGACGGGCACGAGAAATAACAAAAAAGACCTCAGCCCGTGATATTGACGAGAGCGAGAATTAAGGGTTTAAAAATCAAGTCTGAACCCGTTTCGAGCCCAGGCTCGGACTGAACCCATCTCATCACTGGTACCTGATCTTATCATAGCGACTATTAATAGAAACACACTTTCAATGTGTCCCCCAGTAAGAACAATTCAACCGGCGCACAGTGGAGAATTTGAAGCAACATCCTGGCCAAAATTATTTTTCATGTGTTTTACAGTTAAAATCATTGCTGTTGACTTACTATTAGTAAATACACTTAGTTAATGTTATATAGACACATAAAAGTATGCATTTATTTAAAAAAATAAATATAAAATACAAAGTTTGCTTATGGGGGCTGGTCACTCAGCTTCCGATTTCCCCTCACTAATGTAAAGTCTATGGGCATCGAATGCATTCGCATATTTTAACTATCTCCTCGGGAAATTAATATTTTTAACTTCTATTTTTTGTGTACACTTTCGAAAAGATGTCTCTTTTTTTTTTAGTTCTTCAAAATATTTCTAAAATTATTACTTACTTTACTTACTTATTACTTACTTATTACTAGTTTACTTAATTTTATAAGAAGTGTTAAAATCTTATTCACAGTTCGCCCGCTTTTAACACATAAAATATTAAATTTTAGAAATATTTTGAAAACTAAGAAAACAAGTTGGAAATTGCAAGTCAAACGTGGCAAATGAGGCGCGTTCGTACTATAACTAGTTTCAAAAATATTTCTCGCGCCTCATGTTGTACTGAGGGTATATTTTAGTGCACTTCATAAGTGCATATCCATTTTATTCGGTTCGAATGATTGTAACATCTTTAAAATGCACTTGAAATAATTTTTTCCCATTGGCCGTCATGTAACGGAAAACTTTTGACTGTCCCTGTAATAAACTATACATCCGATTTTCAAAAAATTTGAAATGACTCGACAAAATTTTGCAAAAGTTATATATTTAAAATTTCAGACCATTCGGTTGGATAGTTTTTACTCTGTTATATGCGGAAGGATAGACGGACAGACAGACGGACTGAACGATGACTAGATGTGCTACGTATTTATATAATTACGAGCATATCTAAAAAGGAGCCATCCTTTAAGAAGAGTACACAGAAAAACGATGTTAAAAATATGAATTTCTCGAGAAGATATTTTAAATATACGAATGCATCAAAAGTCCATAGACGTAACATTACGGAGGAGAATTCCGAAGCTGAGGGAAGACAAGACTGGGTCTATATGGCATGGAAAATATGCGAGCCTTAAGACCTATTTCCTAGGAAACTACCAGACCGATTTTGATGAAATTTGGAATGCATATTCATTGGATTATGCTCAAGACGTATGGCAAAGTCCTTTCCTGCTGCTAAAACTTTTTATTTTAGAGCAATGGCAATTTTTCAGACAGTTTTCATTTTTCAGAAACGTTTCTTTTCTGAAACTAATTAAATTTTTTTTAGAACTCTCTGCCACATACGATCTGGTATTTATACTCTACCACCAAAATTTTTTTTAAATCGAAATCGCTCGAGTACCTTAGGAGTTAATGTGTTTTTAGCTGTAAAGTACAAGTTTTCGGAGAGCTAAACACTTCTCACTTGTGTGAACTTCTTGCACAACTTTATCAAACACATGAATTAAAGTATACAGGGTGATTTAAAAAAACGTTGACAAAATGACATGGCAAATCAGGCATACAACAAGGATAAAAAATCACATAGGAACACAGGGTCACAAACCACTTATTGAGTCACAAATACAAGATGTTTGTTCCATCCTGACTGAACTCGGGTCGACGGTCATAATTTCGAGAAAAATTTAAACATTGCAATGAAAATGCAACGATATGGACCTTGTTTTGTGTGAAATGGGATAACATCACGAAAAGTTCTGGAAAACCACGTTGCTCAAGCAATCGATGATACCCTATGAATTGGTCACCACAGTTCAAAATGTGGGGCGTCCAGTGCCTACTGATGGCGCGTATAATGGAAACTTCTACCACTTTTGTTTGGTGTTATCCCATTTACAACAAAGGTGAGAATGTCTGTTAAATGTTTTATTATAATATACTTTAGTTTTCTGAAAGTTATGACCGTTAACCCAAATTGAGTTAGGATGAAACACCGTGTATTTGTGACACAATAAGTGGTTTGTGACCCTATGTTCCTAAGTGATTTTTTTTTATCCTTGTTGTATGCCTGATTTGCCAGGTCATTTTGTCAAAGTTTTTTTGAATCACCCTGCATATAAACACTTGGACAAAATTTAGAAAAAAAGTTCTCATATACAATGTTCTAGTAATAAGAAAAACAGTAAGTATACGCTGGAATCATGAATGTTAATGGCTAGAGTATACACTAGAGCTTTATTGAGAATCTTGGGGTATACGGAGCTTCTTTAAAAAATCCAGAAGGTATACGGCGTATATCTCTCTATACCCTCCACTGCACCCCTGCCCATATGTCGTGAGAATAATTTCAATGACGATGAAATTGTTTTTGCATCAACTTCTACCAAGTGGATGTCGCGCGATAACAATAAAAGTTGAAAAATGTAGAAACCAGAAAAAATCTAAAGTACAGATTTTGGTTTTGCTCTGTTGTAGTTATACTGACACAAAAAAGCTAAAACCCCTTCAAGGGAAGACCAGACTAGGCGCAATCCTATGGGAAATATGCGAGATTTAAGACCCGTTTTCTCGGAAACTACCCGACCGATTATGATGAAACTTTTTACCCATATTCACTGGATTATGCTCAAGACTTATGGCAAACAGATTTTTTCTGCGATCAAAACTTTTTATTTTAGAGCAATGACAATGTTTTAGAAACTTTCTGTTTTCAGAAATGCTTTTTTTTTTTTTTTTTCCTAAAACTAATTAAAAAATTTTAAAGCTGTCTTCCACATGCGATCTTATATTTATACTCTACCATCAAAAAACATTATAACGAAATCGCTCGATTACTTTAGGAGTTAATGGGATTTTTAGCTGAAAAGTACAATTTTTTGGAGAGCTAAAAAACTGAGACACTTCTAACTTGTGTGAAGTTCTTGCACAATTTTATCAAACACATGAATTAAAATATATATAAACACCTGGACAAAATTTAGTTACATAAAATAAATGAGTGTAAAACGTTAGAGTGGAATTAATGTGAGTGGGCATGGCGGCCCAGTCGTGTCTTCCTTTAAACATTTTACTGTTTATAAGAGGAAAGATAATTTCTCTGTAATTTAAGGGTGTTCTCAAATCCAAATGGGAAACTTTCTGACATAAGTTTTAATTTATTTTTGTTCGAAAATGCATGAAACTAGTTGGTGTTGTTGTTCAGAAACTATGTCATCGAGCTTTTTTCGATTTTTTTTGCAAACGCAATAGATCTTTCAGAAAAGAGTGTCAAAGTGGACGTTTTGAACGGAGTTTCCGCGCGAACGGAGAATAAGCACTCAAGAGCGGGCAAAAACGTTTTTGTCACGTGATCAAAAACGCTTATAACTCAATAGGTAATGGATGGATCAAAAAATGGAAAAAAACAGTTCAATTACAAATCGCTTCCATGGCCTGACTTTCCAATTTTATATCTTTCCGTTAAAAAATGAATTTGTAAATACAGTAAACTCCCGACTATCTGGCCCTCCGTACTATCCGACCTATTAAAAAATATGAAGAATGTTGCAAGCGGCCAAGGCAGGCATGTTTCCTTCCGTCCAGGTGGGTGTCAAAAACATGGGAAAAAATTCCAAACATAGTTATTGCAAAGTCTTGGAACATTCTTTTGCACGAAAAAGGTAGACACAAACCCGTGTGGGAAACTGCAATGGGATATGAGAAAGACAAGCTTAGTCCATTGCTGAAAATTATATCGGGCTCTGATGATGTCAATGCAGAAGACATTACAGAATGGATGACAAACGAATAAGTCAATGAATAAATTGAAAACGATATTGTAGAAGTATTGACAGAGGGATAAATATAAGAAGAAAAAGATTAACAGGATTGTAGGAAAAATCTCATCCCACATTCGTAAGGGTTCAAGACGATTGGGGCAGCACTGTACTACATTAGTCAGCAGGAATCGACGCCAACTGACATCATGTACTTGCCTAAGTGGAGGGACATTGCGTTGCGGAAGAGGGCTAACAGGGAGAATCAGTCATATATTAAGGACTTTTTCAAAAACAAAAAACTGTAAGTTTTGACTCTTATCTTACGCACAACATTTCACATTTGTGCAATCATTTACTAATAAACAGTAAAATAAGATTTACTCATTTTTTTTTTACGAATAAGGATTGCGTTTTATATTAATGTTTTGCTTATTTTGAAACTGTATGTACTGTATATATAAAATTTATCTTAATATGTGTATAACATGTGTTTTTAATATCATGGCGGGTGGAGGGCACGAAGTTAGTAAATATTTGTAGAACTCCGGCCTATCCGGCTTTTTTGTTATCCGGCCTAACCTTCCGCCACATTAGGCCGGATAGTCGGGAGTTTACTGTATGTCAAAACGTTTTGCGCTTGTCGGGCAGAACAGTTAAGAACAGCCTTAACAATGTCTCTGTAATTTTACATAAGACTTAATATAGGGAATTGCCAGTAGATGCTCTGTAATTTCACAGACAAATTTTTAACAGTGTACTGCAACCTTGAAGATGTTATAGTGTCATCAGAATCACACCTGCGTACATAATTTTTATAATTCTAACATAGCAGGAAGTGAATGAAAATCCATTACAAAATTCTATCTTTACGTACAAAATACAAGTTGAGTTAAACAAAAGAGAGTCATAAAATTGTAGATTTTTGCACACCTTTATTTTTTATGACGCAAAGGGGAGTTTCTTAGGAAATTTCTAAAAAAAAAAAAAAATAGAAAGGAAAATGTGACAAGTTTCACGTTTCAATAAAATTGGCACCTTCAAGAAGTCTAGACAAGGAATAACAAAAAATACATACATTTAGCACGAGTGCAAAGTGAGATAATAATTTAAAAAGAATTATGTAATACAAGGAAATTCCATTTTCAGTGTCTTAGTTTTTGTTCTAACGCAGACATATATATTTATTTCATGAAAAGCTATCAAATACATGTGTTCCTACATAGGTAAAAACGTGACCTCTGGGGGATATTCTTTACAAGTAATATTGCCAGGTGTCCCGTTTTAAGTGGGACGTCCCGATTTTCAGGAGTTCCAAGTACTGTTGCCAGGTTCACTGCCCCAGAAAGCGGGACAAATGCTTTTAAATCGGGACATAAAAATAGCGAGATGAAAGGGTGATGGAGAGAAAGAGAAGGGGTTGAGAGAGAAAGATGACAAAGAAAAAGAAAGAGAGAAGAGAGAGAGGTTGAGAAAGAAATGTTGCAAACAGAGAGGGGGATATGCGGAGAGATTGATAAAGAGAAATTGAAGAGTGAGAGGGATATAAGCATTGACAACATTGATTATACATATACAACTTTGATTTTTAAAAAATTTCAAGTTCGCCAAAAAGAAAAAAAAAAAATTACTTTTTCTCTTCTCTTCGAATGCCGCCATTTTGTCAAAAATCAACTTTTGAAGTTAAATGTAGGTATAATCGAAGAGAATTAATACCCTTTCATAATTTGGCGATCGAATTTGTTTCAGATCCTTGTGACCGAAGAAAAACCGTCGCCCGATTGGAAATTGATGGCGCGCACCTGCAGGTACTCCCCGTCGCAAAAGGCGTATTATTTTTATAATAATTATTATTATCATTATTATTATTATTACAGTAGAACCTCGATTATCCGAAGTAATTGGGACCGGCCATCTTTCGGAAAATCGAGAATGCTTCAATTTTAAGATTAAGGAGAAACATATGCAATATTTCTTATTATGATAACAAGTGCTTAATAAAAATAAAGCAATAGCAAAATAGAAACAAGAATAAATTACCTGAATTTGAATTTTGAAATTAAGCACCTTTTACATATATCACAACGATTTGAAAAAATATTTTGATTGTCGCAGTTTCGATTGCCTTTGCTTTGCAGCTCTATCACGGAGTTTTTTAATATTATTAGTTCACCACTATCACAGTCTTTCTGCTGCTCCAGCCATGCCAAACCTTTTGCAAAACATTCAAAAGCTTCATAATTGCTCATTTGTTGGTTTTTTTCGTTCCACTCCGCAGCTTACGGGAGCTCAAGTTGAATTCAAAGGAACTCTAAGAAACGGGATCGAAAATATTTATATGTACGCGTAGTTCGGAAAGGACCGCTACACAAGTATATGTTTGTTTAAAAAAAAAAAAAAAAAAAAAAAAAAAAAGCTTTCAAAATGGATTTTGCGAATAAGGAATGTAATAGTAAAAAAAAAAAAGGGTTTTGGCTAATTGAGAGTTTCGGATAAAAGAGGTTCTACTGTATTGTTATTTTAACATACAAAAATTTAAGGAGTCAGGTACCTCTGAAGCTGACAAATTGCACGAAAATGAGACCATCTACCGATTGATATAGCTCCACATGTCATCGGCCTCCGTTACAACACATCAACCCCTTAATTCTCGCTCCGGTGATATTTACGGGCGTGTCTTTTATTCAGATTGTTTGATTCCCACCAGTTTTATAAAATAGTGTAATTGGCTTTATTATGGTATCATTTTAGCTGTCATTAAATAAGGTGAACATATTTCTTTTTCAAAAAAGTGGTGTCAATAAGTAATTTGAATTTTTAAACCGTAATTTAATGCGACCGTTAAGGGGTTCAAAGAGATGCATGTTAACCCTTAAATTCCGGGTGTTGCTTTTCGGCAACATACACAATTTAGGCTCTAAAATACTATTAGAATAATATTGAAGCTATAATGCCTAATGTTGCCAATAAAATACATTCTGAAAATATTATTAATTCGATTTTCAACATGTAGGTGGCAACACTTGTGCTGTTCAAGAATAAAGATAGATTTATTTTTTCAATTGTTGCTACTTGTTCTTTTTGTTTTGTATGGAAGCTTGCGAAATACCCTATTTTGTTCTGCAGTGAGCAAGTAAGATTTATTTCTTATTATCTCTCTATTCTAAAAAAACGTAACTACCGCTGTCACCGCCGCCGCCGCCGCCGCCGCCGGTTTTGATTTTTTTGTGACCGGAGGCCTTTCTTCGTTAATATTAACAAAAATATTGTATACAAAAATATGAAAATCGGTGGTTTTATACAGAAATGTTTGATAAACACGCTGATGCAGACAGTTTTCAAATCGAAGAATTATTTTAAGAGTTATTTAATGCTAAAGTTGGACAAAATCGTTCCACTAAAAAAGTTTTATAGCAGCAAAAACTATACATGGCAGTGTAATCATTTTTAGATCATTTTATGCGATAGAATTTGCCGGAGTGCAGATTGCATTAATTTTTTTATTTTGACTCATTTTTTCAGGTTTTATTTCTATTTTAAATTCAAATTTTCAGCATTTCTAGAGATATTTTTTACAGATTTCAGAAAATTGTACTAATTTAAACTGTTGCCAACTGTATAAAAAGCGCAAGCAATAATGTTTGCTTCAAATTAAAAATTTATTTACACGTGACTATTATAAACAGGAAAAAAACTTTCAAATTAGAATTAAATAATTACGTATAAAAAGCAGGAACTTATTAAAAATTACGTCATAAAAAGTATACAAGTGAATTTTAAAAGGGAAAGGATATTGTAAAATAATAAATTCATTAACATGCGTTAGAAGTCTTAGGAGAAATTACATCATATTTACGTCACATTATAGTTATTACATAAAATGAACACAAAATAATATTGCAAAAAAGTTTAAATTTAGAAATTGCGCTAGACATTTATTTGATATTTTGAGAATTAATTTAAAATGTCTCATTTAAAAGAACTTTCTTTTCGCTTTGTTAAAAAATACCAGGAGAAAAAGACTCTCTTTACTCAATTCCTTTTATATTAGCTTATTTTGAAATGTTGTTACACGTGTATACGTCATCAAGTTATTTTTATTTCGGCGTTTTATTTGTGTTTTTATTAATGTTGTACGAATTTATTTGTTCTTTCGTTATTTAAAATAAAAATTATATCAATTTGTATAATTTGGCGATTTATATAATTTGTCGAAATTGGTAGACAGGATAATCAAGTAGTACCGCAGCGGATTTGGCGTTAAAATTCCCCAATCAAAGAGAAATGAATAGAAATTCGTTTATAGGGACATCGCCACTGTTTTTTAAATTATAATTCAGTCTCTCGAAATCTTTTTAAAGCCGATCAAATTAGCGTGCATTTAGATTCTGCGGTGTCTGGACGGGGGTTGGCGAGCGTAGCTCGTAGGGGACGAGCCCCCTAGTAGTTCCTAAAATTCTTGTGTGCTTAATATTATAGAATTTTATCATGGAAAATTATATTTTTTCAATTAAACACCAGTATTGCCGATTAGTAACAAACTGTTTTTTAGCCGTAAACCATAAGGTTTGTTGGGGTAACTGGAACCACGAGGTAACTGGGCCATAGGCTATTTTATAAAAAACTGTTGGTGTTTTTTAAGTTTTAGCTTTTGTGAGCAATGCCCCTTTATCTCTACTTCCTAAAACAACCTGTATCAACCCAATCATAACTCTCACTTTGCTGTGATAGGTTGTCAAAAATTTACGTTTCTTTTTTTAAAATCAATGTCAATATGGTTAAACTTCCTCGGATTTTTATTCAAATACTGTAAGTACTTTTATTAAACAATCATTTTTTTAAAGATTAGACATATAACTACATTAATATTATTAGGTATCTATGCATATTTACTTCATGTTTTAAATGTAAGCCCGGTGTCCCAGTTACCCCATAAATGTTTCAAGAATGGGGTAACTGGGACATGTATCCGGGGTAACTGGGACATGCTGGATCCAGTTACCCCAATAGTTATAAATAATTTTTTTGTGTTTCTCTTACTACGGGAAGTAAATTTCTCCATTGGTTTTTGCTCACAATAAAGAAAATGATAGAATACCTTATTAAAATAACGTAATGAAATTTAAAAAAAAAGCATATTGAGTGGTATCAAACCAAATTTCTTGACCCCTTGAGAGGCGGTGATGCCGTTATGGCATCACTTAATTTTAATTCCTAATTGCCACATTGGCACCTGAATTTTATAATTAAAATTTAACCTTTATTAAGTACGCGAAAATATACTTTTACATGTTTTCAGATAGATTCTCTTGTAAATATTGGTGTCATTAAATTATTTCAACATTTTACGAATACAAGTACCTTGCCCCTGAAAGCCAGATAGCCAGACCTTGAAATTGTAATATACACAGTGTTCGCATTCTATTAGGCATAGCTGCCAATTTTTACGCTTTCTTGCTACCACAAAAATTTAATAGAGATTTTCGTTTTGTTTAATCATAAGATTTCGACGATTAAATAAGACAACATTTACTATAATATTTTAGTGGTAAGAGGAAAGTGTAAAAGTTGACAGCTATGCTATAGGGGATCTTTTATCGTCCCTACCACTATTTTGAAAATAATATCTTCATCGCACCTTTCTTTAAGGAACAATAATATTTTCCCTATATAATGCGACCTATAAAGTACTTAAGTACTTACGTAGCCTTTTGTTCAGAGATTTACCTTGCTATTTTTTCCTTAAAATACCCATGTGACTTTTATACTTATTATCTATACTAAAGTACATAAGTACTTACTTAACTTTTATATTTTTGGTATAAATAAATCTAATATATTCACTGTTAGTGCTTTTTTTAGGCACACTGACAGCAAAGGTTTCCCTTACAACGCTGTTTATTGACATATAATTTACATGATCTGACTGGTTTAAATTTTTTTTTAAGTTGTTTACACTTTTTCAAACAGGACCTGATATCCGATATGAAAAAAATATAAACGCGTGTGGAACATAGACCCCCCTGGTCCAGTTACCCCAATTTTTGGGCAACTGGACGCATGAGGAAAGAAAGATGAAATATGCATATTTTTATATTTTTAAATATTAAAATGTAATTTTGAGCATTTCTGTCTGATAGAGGGAACCTAACTGAACGCATTTACAGAAGTTCAGACTTTAATTGAAATGAACATTAGCTTTTTGAAGCTGAATTGTCAGAAGCTCCAGAGTCACATTGTAAAATCATGTCCCAGTTGCCCCAACTAACCTTACTTAAAACAAAATAGGATTTTTAAAGTATTTTTCCCATGATTTATTTAAAAAATGAAAGCCGAAATACATTATTACAATGATTTTTGAAAAATCAGGCATTAGAGGGTTAATAGATAATCAGTGGCGTAGCTACATATTCAGCGCCCTGGAGCAAGTAAAGTTTGTGCGCCTTCTTGTCTCTCAAAAAAGTTCTGCGTAATTTTGTTTTGAAGTTACACACACACACACATATATATATATATGTATACATATATATACCGGGTGTCCCAAAAAGGACTGACTGATTTTAAAATTCAATAACTTGCAAACGGTGACAGATATTTAAAAAATTCTTGCAGGAGGGTTATGCATAAGGTCAAAAGTTTTTTTACAGTGATTTTCAAATTTAGTTCGAATTACAAACAACAGATGGCGCTGCGATCAATAGACGCAGAATTCAGGCTCGATTTTTGGTACTTCGTGGCCCGGATAATACATTTCCATCTCCTTTTTCAGCATGGAACAAGAGAAAGGACCAGAAATCGAGCCTGTATTTAGCGACTATTGCTTACAGCGCCATCTATTGTTTGTAATTCGAACTAAAATCGAAAATCACTGTAATAAAACTTTTGACCTTATGCATAACCCTCCTGCAAGAATTTTTTAAATATCTGTCACCGTTTGCAAGTTATTGAATTTTAAAATCAGTCAGTCCTTTTTGGGACACCCGGTATATATATATATATATATATGTATACAAATATATATATATATGTATATACATATATATATATGTGTGTGTGTGCGTGTGTGTGTGTGTGTGTGTGTAACTAACTGACCCGCCCGGCGTTGCCCGGGCCCTTTATAATAATGTAAACAAAACTCAAGTTTGTATGATTTTATATATTCATAATATAGTTCAAATGAACCTGGTTTTAGGAGTGGTCCACTGCCTTTGGCAGCGTCTAGTGTGTTCCCGACAAACCTCTTTCTGAACGAACCTGTGGCCTTGGTCCCCGCTACCAAAGGCAGTGTATGCCAGGAGTGTTTCGTACGCGCCGGAGACAAACGAAAACCAAGTTGAATGAGTAAACCCCGTAGTAATCGAGCCCATAGATCCCAGGATAAGAATGCTAATCCTGGCGGTGAAACTATAATCTTTAAAACAATCGTAAGCTAAGTTTAATGTACTAATTTCCAGTGAAATAGAGCCCATAAAAACCGAGAAAAGAATGCGCCGTTAATGTTCGAAAATGGTGGTAACAGAAGTCTAAGATAAACTTTCACAATTTAGAAAGTAGCTGAATAGTAAGCTAAGTTTAATTATCCAATTACCGTTGAAATCGGGCACATTGTACCCGAGAAAAGAATGCACCATTAATGTTCGAAAATTGGTAACTGAAGTCTAAGACAAACTTTCTTAATACAGAAAGTAGCTGAATCGTAATCTAGATTGAATGAACCAATTCCTGTTGAAATCGGCCCCCTATAACCCGAGGAAAGAATGTACACCGAAGCAGTGGAAGGTGCTTCTTACCCCCACCCCCTGTAAATTTAACGAATTGCCTTTAACATTAACGTGATATTTAATTTACGAATGAAATCCCATCCCCTTTAAAGTTAGCTACTTACCTTTAACAATAGCGCGAATTTTAATTCACGGCTGTAGTAAGTAAACGTAAGTTGATGCCGTAAAAAAAGATTAATATTCGAAAAAGGTAGTAGCTGGAGTAAAAGAAATTTTTTAGTGGTTTATAAAGTAGCTGGAGGACCCTATAACTATGCTAAAGGCAATTGCAAGATTATCGGATAATTAAAAAAAAAAAACTGCACCAAGCACCCTAAAAGGCGATTAATATTCAAAATTGGTGGTAGCTGAAGTGTGAGTAATTTTTTTGTAATTCATGTAGTAGCTGGAGGACCTAAGAATTGTTAGGGAAAAAATCCTAGTGAATCGGACTATTTTTATAGGGGGACCAAAAGGAGCCTACTGATAAGTGAGAGCAAGGCCTAAGATTAAAACATGATAAAAGGTCCTAGTACTTAGCGCTTTAGATTTTCAATTAATCAAAATTAAGTATAGGGTATAAGTATCAATCATTAGAAATTTTTTTCAAAGAAATGCTTAAAAAAAGAGCGCTAGAATCCCAATAAAAATATGAAGGTGTTGGCTCGGGGAGAGAAGTCCAAGACTCAATTTTGAAGTTATGCAATGAGAATGTGACACAATTAGTGGGTGGAAAATGCATGGCGCACAAAAAGTTACCCTAGGGGACCAGTGTCTGAACTGAAATGTAGAAATGAAAAAAAAAAAAAAAACTCAATGGAAAAAGAGCCCCAAAATCGAGGATCGGATTAAAAGGGGGCAATTTATTAACAATTTAGGACACAAAAACTCAAGTGGCCTTGTACCAAGCCCCAGGGTCTCAACTGGAATGTAGCTGGGCAAGGGCTCCAAGAAGGCGATTAATATTCAAATTTGGTGGTAGCTGAAGTCTAAAAAATTTTTATGTTGTTCGTGTAGTAGCTGGATTTTCTAAGATATTGTTACAAAAAAAAGTTAGTGAATCAGACCATTTTTAATGGAGATATAATAGGAGGTCCAAAAGGGGCCAAGTGATAGTTGAGAGCAGGACCCTAAGATGAAACCATGTTAAAAGGTTCTAGTACTTAGCGCTTTAGATCTCAATAAGTCGAAATTAAGCATAGGGTATGTATTAACACTTTGCACTCCGTTGTCGCCGCTGCGGCGACATTATCTTTCTTTGTAAAACTTGTTTTATGGCACCAGTAACAAAGGAAAATAAAATTTGTTTTATTTAATCAGAGCATTTTTGAAATTGTGTACTTGAAGGAAACTTCTTTTAAAAAAGTGGTGCCGACCGAATAAAATTTGTGTAAGAAACTCCGCAGTCCAAAGGGTTAATCATTCGAATAGATCTTAAAGAAGCGCGAAAAAAATGGGGGGAATTCTTAAAAAGGACACTAGGTGTCCAATAAAAATATGAGGCTGCTGGACCAGGGAGAGGAGTCCAAGTCTCAATTTTAAAGTTATGCATTGAGAGGTTGACAATATTAGGGTGTAAAAAATGCATGTGACCAAAAATTTCAAGGGATCCGGTGTTTTAGCTGGAATGTAGAAAGGGAGAATAATTAAATCGGAAAAGGGCCCCATAAACGAAGAAGATCGGATAAAAAAGGGGCAAGTTCTGAGCAATTCAGGGCATACAAACTGAAAGGTGCTATAGGGGCGCCGGTCATAAAAAATAAAAAATCTGAGCTCCAGTTGTATGAACACCTGTCTTGGACTACCCTCACCCAAATTTTTAGATTTCTACGTGCAATATATTTCACTAGCCACCACACATAGAGCGAAACTTTCTTTTATTAGTATAGACTAGCTGACCCACCCGGTGTTGCCCGAGCCCGTGATAATATTCTTAAATGAACCTGAATTTTGTATGATTTTATTTCTTAAGGATGTTCTTAAATCTAGGGGGGGGGGGGGGGGCATTTTATGACACACGTTTTAATTAATTTTTGCTCAAGAACTGGCATGTGTTGTTATTAAGAAACTTTGTAATCGAAAGGCGTTTTCCGGATTTTTTGTAAACACAATAGATCTTACAGAAAACATTGTCAAAGTTGACGTTTTAAACGGAATTTACCGACGAAAGCAGAAAAACCGGTCAACGAAGGAAAAAAACGTCTTGTCATATATCTTTAATACGATGTTGTCTGAAATACGAGCTCGATGACTCCGTGAAAAGTCGGTTTAAAAGAAAAAAGAAAAAAAAAAAAAAACAGTCCTGTTTTAACGTATATACAAAATACTTGACCGCCGTTCTGATTATCACATTTACAGACAATATTGAAATAGTCCCGTTTTCATATTAAAATGTAATTTTTAACAAAAAAAAATCTATAAATTACATTTTCTTTGCCGAAAATATTCTATATAAATACTTTTGCACATCAAACGCAAAAATCAATATAATACACATTTATATAGGGGAAATTACAATCACAGCATTGTACGAATACACGAAGCCTACACATTTCAAACAAATACTTGATAAATGATTTTACAAAAAACTAAATAAAATACGTATATATATATTTAAAGAGATGCCGCGTTCTTTGGTACCAGACAGGCTGAAAATTCTTGGGGCAGACCACGTCGCTATTGGTCACAGAGAAAATTACAGAATATATACGTTAGGTTTTAAAAGATTTAAATTGTCCTCTGAAGTAAAGAAACTTTCAAGGAAAAAAATCAATTCCTCTGCCTTGCAAAGAGAAATAAAAATCATTAATAAAAAATGCTTCAAAAAGTGATTTAAAAAAAAAAATTAAATGATTTAAGACTTTTCAGATCTGATGCTTATAGCAAATTTTAAAACTATTAGCTTCACCTGAGGGAGGGAACAGCTTTACCTGGTTTAGAGCGCACCGACCCCCAGGTCGGTTACCCAGCGGGCCAGTCTGCCTTATTTAATCCTAAAATTCTGCGATTGAATAAAGTTTAATGCGGAAAAATACTGTTACAAAAAAGTGGTGTAATTTTGCATAGGCTATAATCAGGCTCTAAGGAACACTGAATTTGGTACTTAACTTTTTCTCTCTTTTTGAAGCTTATTGATTCTGCATTTGACATTTGCAATATTTTCAAAATCTCAAAAACAATACTCACAAAATTTAAGTTGTTACTTCCCCTCACCCCCCCTCCCGTCAAAATTTTGTCGCCGTTGGCTTATGTGGAATATGTTTAAAACACAACTCTTATTATTGTTTTGTAATCTGTATTCATGCATATTTAGTTTCCACAAAACAAACAAACAAAAAAAACTTTCAAAATTTTCGTTTTCGTGGATTTCGTCTGTAAAATGGTCAATAATTTTCTTCAATTTGTCAGGCTATTTTTTTCCAAATCGTAAAATAATTATCGTAAATTACTATTGTTACATCGTACATATAGGTTTCTCAGCGGTGAATTTTTTGGCTACCATTATTTCCACATCATGATAAATTTCTAAAACATTTTTTGTAGAAATGTACCAGAAAGATTATTTTTTGGAAATAGTGGTAGCCAGTAAAGTGACCGATGAGAACCCTATTAAATAAATTTGATTGCTTTAAGATCTGAAAATCTTCAACAGGCGTCTCTAGAAAAGTTACAGAAGAAAATCAGGCATGCTGAAACGGTGCTGCAGAAGTTACTTGAGGCTGCAATATGAATTAAAACTTCCTGAATAGAAGTCATTTCTTTCAACTGTGTATGAAAACATGTTTTAAATCGAAATAGTTGAGGTTAATCACAAGGTAAAATGTCATAGGAATACGCTGATTGTAGCAAGGTTCATCTATAATGTCTGATTAATAATGAAAAAAATATGCAAATATTTTAAGAAATCTTTATTTCTCTTTTTTTAATTTTGCGCCCTTAGGATTCGTGCGCCTGGTGCAGTCTGCCCCAACTGCTCCACGGTAGCTACGCCCCTGTAGATAATGTTCTGAAAAAAAAAATCTAGATGCATGAAAAGTTTTTTAATTTCATTTGAAATTAAATGCTTTTTTAATAAACAAATTCACCCTATATGCCTTGCACGCATGATTTCTCATAATTGAATTCTCACAGTGAGCCCAAAATGTTTTATTGAGTCGTCTAGTGGCAAAACCGTGTACATCTCCAAAAAATAAAATTTTTGGGGAAAGATTTTTTTTTTTTTTTTTTTTTTTTTTTTTGCCACACTTAGCCAAAATATGATTGGAACCAAAACTCTTTAGTTTTATTGTCATTTGGACAATATATTTGATCGGCTTTGGCATGCATGGTTTATTGTTTCCAGGTGGTAGAAACGTTTACTTAGAACTTAAAAGGCAGAAAAAACACGTTTTCCAATTTTGAGGAGTTGGCCGGTTTTTGAAACTAGGCGACACATATAATGTATGTTTAAAATGACCTACACTGTAAAAAATATAGTGATTAGTTCTTGAGAAAATAAATGTAAAATCAAAAATCTCAAAATTTAGGATCTGCTTTTTTTTGTCTGTTTATATTAATAGTCATAATTTCTAAATTTCTTACTTGGTGAATGTAATAGTAGGTCTATTTGTACATCTACAAGGTTTATACCTTCAGAAAAAATCTGTATATATATTACGCTATCGTACGTGGTACAGAAAGAGCGATTATTGTTAAAATAGTTTAATGGCAACGCTCGAATGAAACGCATCTCATTGGTTATTGAGCATGAACAGCATTTAATGCATCTCCATACCTATAAGGGGGCTTACCGTAAGGGGGACTCTGTTCTGTCGCCAAATGCCGCCAAGTTTGCCGCCAACTTGGTGAGCAAATTGAGTCGTCAAAAGTGACGCCAGCTTGGCGATATCTCTAATATTTCGCCAAATTCCCATAGACTTCCATTGTAAACCAACAGGGTTTACTTGCTTACAGAAAATCAACAGATTGAGATATTTTAATGCAACAAAAAGTAATATTAGCTTAAGGGATTATATTAATTATATTTAAGGGAGCCCAAGTAAATTAAATTATAAATAAAAGTAACATGATACAATGCTTAGCATGCTTTCCCAAACATAAATTTTAAGGGAGGTCAATCTAGTCGCCAAGAGCGGCTAGTTCGTTAAATTCCATCCAGCAATTTCTTAGAAATCATGCGCGCAATGACCAAAATCGCTGTTTTGAAAAAAATTATTTTAAAGATCGAATTTCCCCTTGATCATATAAAGAACGATCAAACTGATTTAGAACCTCCCTTCTAAAGCGAATTTTTCATTGGGTTTCTTTTAAAAGATTCGTTAGGAATTAAATTTTAACACAAGCTATTAAATAAAAAATTGATTTTGGGACACTTTCAAAGGTGCCTGACCCCTTAAATATATGAATGAAATGTCAATAAATATAATGCAAAACAGTCGGAAGGTGGTATCTCTTTTCTTTGTAACAGAAAAAATCGTAAAAATCTCGTAGATTTTAGGCCAAAGAACTAGAATCTGCCCTTAATGAATTAACAATAAAAATTTTTGAAATATCTTCCCAAACAGATAAAGTTTCTTCCTCGTAAATCTATAGAGAATTTTGCGAAACGATAGTTGCAAACAAAAACGAAAACACAAGTTACCTGTAGCCATATAGCGTCCAAAAATAGCAGACAATTACATCATAATAACGCATCACGCTTAATTTCAGATCATTTTTTAGTCCCGGTTTAGTTTACAGTATGCTATTTCTTTCTCCCAGCTTATTTTGGGTCATCTCCAAAAAATAACGTTACCTTACAGAAGCCAGCCGTAAAACAAAGCAGTACGATTAAATACACTATAGCAATTTTTTTTAACTTCTAATTGCACATTTTCGATTTTTATACCGTCGTATTGGAAAAAAAAAGTACTTTTAAATGCAATTTGTTTGAAAACTGCATCTCCATTTACTTTTGAAATATTATTTTTTTTTTGTAGTTTTTGGAGTCATTTGCTTAATATTGGCAACGAAAGTACTCCATTTCTGTAGAAAGTAAAGGAAAAATAGTTGTAAATTATTAATTATATATTTTGTTGCCATTTTTTCATAACAACCGAAAGAAAATGTAATTAAAATACGTGCTATTTTTGAAAAAATATAAACGAATGATTTCTGTTAAAACATGGAGCTATTATAAACTATATATAATAGACGCTTTCAGTGTGACGTCAGTCCTACGTTTTGGTTGGAAATTGACTCCAAACAAGCGGTTGCTATGCGTCATTTCTTTTTAAATATAAAGAAAATGTCACCGGTACATATCAAGTATTAAAACACTCAAATTTGCGATATAGATATAATATATAGTTATACTATGCAAAAAAAAAAAAAAAAAAGAAAAAGAAAATGCATCATAGCAACCGTTTGTTTGGAGTCAATTTTCAACCAAAACGTCATAACTGACGTCACGACTGAAATCGTCTATTTTAAGTATCTATATTAATGTTACAAACAAACGAAGGCCTACGAATCCTGTTGAAGGCTATGAACAGCCGTTTTTTTTTTTTTTTTTTGGTCGAGTTTCTTTAATGGCGGCATCTTTTTGCTGCATTTGTGTATTATTTCGCGATAGTGACGTTCTATGCCTACTTTACTGTAGATGATGTTGAGTGGGTCGTAAATGTGGAATTCTTAAGTGGATGCGAATGACGTCATTTTACATAAAATAAAAGCATGTGCTGTAAATCTTAAAATTGAAATATGTTTTGTACTATTTGTGTATACATATATATTTTTTTTTCAACACTAAATTCTGAAAATGCAGAATTCCTGTCGAAATTTTTTTCGACTTCCGGTTTTCGACGGATTTACACATTTTAGGAGTCAGAGATACCAAAAACATGTTTATAGAAAATGTCTGTCTGTCCGTGTGTCAGTCTGTCTGTCGCCATTGTACCATCAAAAAGTGTATGAAAATATGCATAGAATTGAACCAATTTTTTTTTAAGTTCTTGGCTATGGCAAGAAGGTCCTTCTTTAATTTGGGAAATATTTGCCGCTAGGGGGTGCTGTAATAGCAAGTTTTGTGCCATTTTGAATATTGTACCATCGAAAAGTGTATGAAGTTTTAGATAGAATTGAACCAATTTTTTTTTCAAGTTTTTGGTTATGGCAAGAAAGTCCTCCCTGAATTTGGAAAATAATCCGCCGGTAGGGGGGAGCTGTAATAACGATTTTTGTGCCTTTTCAATATTGTATCTTCGAAAAGTGTATGAAGTTATGCATAGAACTGGACCAATTTTTTCGTGTATGTTTTTGGCCATGGCAAGAAGGTCCTTCCTGAATGTGAAAAAATACTGCTGGAAGGGGGCGCTGTAATAGTGATTTTTGTGTAATCTTCTTAATTTTTCGTAGTTCTATTGTACACCAATGGCTCGTGAATCGACGGAAATTTCCCATCCTGATAAGCCGACTATTCGCGATTTTAATAAATATCATGATCGATATTAACTCTTTTTATCTCCGATTAATTGATTGAAGCCGAAATTTAGGATGAAGTCAAAGTTGATATAGTATTGAACTCATAAAAATGAAATATTGACATCTATAACAACATTTTGAAATATTAAAATATATGAGATAGAAGAAAGTTTTGGGATTTGGCACATCCAACTAGTTTAAGGTTCATTGTAACTCAATTATCGTTCAGCAATTTTTTTAAAAATTATTTTAACAACGTTAAAATTATTTTCAACGTAACTACGTACGTCAACACCAGAGAAAACAGAGACAAACAGAGAGAGAGAAAGATATATATCTAATCAAAAACAACTCGTTGTAAATGATCCCGCCAAGCCACAAACCTAAAACGTCAGTCATAAAAAGAAGTGATATCACATAAAAAGAAGCGATATAGAAGTGCCTACTACGAGTGCCGTGTGAAAATCTATCACTACTCATAATGTTTCCAAATGACTCGGAGTGAGGTACAGTATGTGAAAACTGCTTGGCGACCTGCAGGCTTTTGTAATGTTTGTTCTTCCTGCACTTACATATGACTACTTGTTTAACAATTTTCTTCTTTAATTACTGATCCCATTAAACTGTGAAAAGTTGAAGCTTTTGGTGTTTACATGTCCATTCTTATTTAACATTATAGGATCGATTTGTTGATTTTATTTACCATCATTTGAACAAGAAAAACCACTTTTACGCGGAGGATTTTCTAAGTAAAAATTTAATAAACATTTTGAGTTTCTGAAATAATAATAGAAAATAATGATCATATGCATATTACTAACAATGCACCTAATAATAGACGTTAACTAAACTAAGATATATTGCAGTAAAGCCTGCGTTAACGGAATTGCACATGAAAGGGGAAAAATCTGTTCTAGTAAGGCTTTGTTACAATAGTATTATATAATATTCCTTATGTCGGAAATATGACATTTTACGTTTAAGAAATAATTCTGTCATAAACAGGATTCATATTACCAGTTTTCCCTTTAATTTTGAAACAGTGTATTATTAAACGTATTTATGTAATTAAACATTATGTTTAAAATATTGAAAAGTATAATTGTAAAAAACGATGATAACCACAATTACATACTATTTTCTGCTTGCCTTACAATTTTTTCTGATTTATTACAGATCTTCCTCCTACAAATATTTATAAGACTTATATAATGAGAATTTAAAATTAATTTTTTCGACTTTCACAATTTTTCGAAATTGATGTAGGTACTGCATATATTAAATATACGCCTGCAGATCGCCAAGCAGTTTTCACATACTGTACCTCACTCCGAGTCCTTTGGAAACATTATGAGTAGTGATCGATTTTTACACGGCACTCGTATTAGGCACTTCTATATCGCTTCTTTTTATGTGATATCACTTCTTTTTATGACTGACGTTTTAGGTTTGTGACTTAGCGGGATCATTTACAACGAGTTGTTTTTGATTAGATATCACTTCTTTTTGTAAGGGTATTTCATTTGCATTATACATATTCCATTTTAATTCAGAAAAGAAAAGGTAAACGAAAGATTATAGAACTAAAAAAATAATCAAATAGTGATGCTATAAACTTTTCAAAGGTGTAATATATCTAGTAAGACATAATGATGGACTTTTTAAAAATAATTCAGAACCATTTTATCGATCCTTACAAATCTTAGAAGAAATCATTTATTTTTTAGAGATGATAAAATGTGCGAACTAACAAGCAATATTTTTTGCTTGTTCCCTTTGTGAAGTCCAATATTTGAAACTTTAAAAAAAGATTTCCATTTTACAATTGAAGAGAACATTAAAGGTCAAATAAAATATTATAAAATCTTTTTATTTGTTTTATCCTTTGATAATTATATGAAGTTTAAAACAATCCGTTTAGTAAAATGGAAATTATTTCTCTTCAAACGGATAACATTTTAATTCAAAACCATTATGGAGCATCTGGTGATAGTATAAAATCTATGATTGATTGAAATTTGTTGTCAATGAATCGCGATGCGGAAACCGGATCAAATGCAACTAACTCACTTGTACTTTTTTTATGTATATTTTTCACTAAAGGATTCATTTCTATAATAAAAGTAGCAAGATCATTCCAGTTCCATTCACTCGGACTTATTGTTAAAAACCAAGTAGCTGGTCCGTAATGGTAAGTCATACATCTTACATCATTTCTTGGCTGATATAGCAGTGTAAAATTGGCAAACAGAACGGTGCTGCGCCGCCCGGGATAAACAATTCAAACTTGATGGATCTGTTGCAAAGTATGAATATTGAAATATGATATGTTTAATTATAATTTATTTAAGATTATGCATCTCAGTTAATGTTTTTTGATTTAAATTAGTATTAAATAAAATTTATTTAGTAGTTCAATAATAAGTTATTTATCTTTCAATTTTGTGTATTTCAACTCTTTATTAACTCTTAACTGCTGTTAGCGATCTCGCAGACCACTATATTTTTCAATTTTCACAGTTAAACTTGTAATTTCCAGTTAAGCTTTGAATACCGGTGAAATTTTCTTTCATTCTGAGCTCTAGAACTATTGCTAGACATCCTGAATGTTTGAAGTTTAATTATAATAGTCCTGGAAACAGTACTTGTGAGTTAATAGAGCCTTTCATTCATCTATTACTTAAACCGTCTCGGAGAACACACGCAGTAGTTATGCGACAATTCCTGTCACAGAAGTAAATGGTTAAGTAATTCCAAAAAATAATTGCAATTAACCCTCATCTGCTGTTAGTGCTGCTTTTTTTTATTTTTCACAGTTTAACTTCTAATTTCCAGTTTAACTATCAATACAGTAAAATTTTGCTTCATTTGCAGTCCAAGTACAATTGTTTGAAATGTTTGAAAAAGCAAGATGTTATTAGAAATATTACTCTACGAACAGTTTAGTGCAAAAACAGTATTTTATGATTAATTGCGACTTTTATTCATCTTTCAATCGAATCGTTTTGCAAACCTTTCTAAATTGTTATGTGGCAATTTTCTGCAACAGCAGTTAAGGGTTAAATGAACTTTTTCAGATGAATTCTCATGTGTAAAATGCATTATTACATTTAGGACTATGGACATCTCATTCAAGTTTTAACTGCCGTAAATGCTACCGACAATCGTATATTGTTGTGACTACAGATAATTATTAAATTTATATAAAACAAGTTAGTTTTGAACTATAGCTACAGTATTCAGTAATTTGCTGCTTAATAAAATGTATGTTTATATAATAAAATTCCAAATACAGTAAAACCTCCCTAAAGAGACCACGTTCTCTTAATGGAGGTCATGTTTAAATATAGATTTTAACTGTTGAAAAAAGGTAACAACTAATGTTACTAAGATTTATTTTTCACAGTAGCAGGGCTCCGAAATGGTCCGTCAACTGAATATCAATAAATTTTAACAGAAAATTTAGGGTAGGTTCGAGCTAGAATTAACTTTCAAATGTGATTTCAGGGCGGTTTGTAAGAAAAATCTAAAAAGAAAATTTTTCTAAAAAAATATTGGTATTCAGTTGGCGGACCATTTGGGAGCCCTGCATTAGGGAAAAATATGCAAATTTAAATATAAGAACAAATGTTAATTAGATAAATTAACTACTGCAGAGTTTAAAAAATGAATACATTTGCTTTGATTTTACCGTTTTATCTTTTATAACTTTTATTACCAAGTCCTTTCAAAGTTCCGTAAATAAATGTTTTTTTTTTTTTTTTTTTTTTTTTTTTTTTTTTTTTTTTGGACGGGAACAAATAATGACAATTTCATTATTTTATCTATTTCTTTGAGAGTTTCCTGACAGAATAGGGCAGGGGAATTTATTGACCGTCATTCTTAATTTGCCATCAGAGTTAAATTCATTGCCTAAAAAGGCACAAAGGTGTTTAAACACTTAAATGTTATTGTAATAAAAAAAAATTCTAAACTTAGTTTAGAAGTTTGATGAATAATGCGCTCTCCGGAATTATTTTTCTAATAAAACCTTCTTCAAGCGACCCAAAGCGGAATTTGTTTTATTTTCTTCAAAGAAATGGGTCGCACATGGAGGGAGTTCTACTGGGATGGTCTCTGAATGGAGGTAAAATTAGTATTGAGCCTATGGGAATAAATTTCGTTCCATGAAAAAATGGTCGTTCAGGGAGGTGGTCGCACAGAGAGGTTTCACTGTATACCCTAAATGCGACAAAACTATGGAGAATCGCGTCTCATTTAGGCACAATGACCTTACATATTGCGTACGCCACGCTGAGCTCACATGGAAATATGAGTACTGATATTATTACGTACGCCACGCTGAAATATAGGAGTAAATTACTTTAAACTGGTATAAATCAAAAACTAATTAATATTTTTACACGAAACTTTCAAAGGTTTGAACTACTCATAAAAACAGTTCAAATGCCGTAAAGCGCGTAAAAATCCGATAATTACACATTGCTGTAGCCCTGTCAACAGATTTGGTCGGAACAAGAATTTAAAAAGTGCAAAAAACAGCATTTTAAAAATCGCATTTACTAAAAACCTATTCGCCGGATTCCACTTTACTTTCGTTTTCTGAGTCACGTGGCTCGCCCCATTCCATAGGAACAAGAATTTTGTTTCTATCATAAATAGTTCTCGAGCTATAGATGTGTCAAAATCCCGTTTTGGTCAATCCGGAAAATATAAACTAGACAGAGTACTAAAAAAATTTTACAAAATCGTTTGGGCATTAACTGGCGGAAATTCCTTTCATTTACGGTTCATTGCACTGTTGTTTCTTTTGCTTGGCGAGAAACTCTGTCGAGTTTCTATGATATATATATATATATATATATATTGATAGAAAATTTGAGAGAAAGGGCGAAACAGACAGAAAAAGCACGCGCTAAAGAGAAATATAGATAGAGGTGTGTGGAGAGAGAGAGAATGAAATAATATATATAGAGAGGGGAAGGGAGAGAGAAAGAGTGATGGAGAGACAGAGATGGGGAGAAAGAGAGATGGCAAAGAGAAAAAAAAAGAGAGACGGTGAGAAATAAATGGTGCAAACAGAGAGGGGAGAGTGGAAGGGATATATGATGACATGGAGAAATAGACAGAGAAATAGAAAGACAAAGATAATATGAGAGATAAGGTTAGAAAGATAGATATAGATAGAATGAGACAGAGAGAGATAGATAGACAGACAGATATAGAGAGACAGACAGGGAAATGGACAGACGGAAAGACAGATAAAAAAGGTCCGGAGGTTAGTGCACGAAGCTCACAGAGAGCAGACAACTAATATGTATAATATTTACTACACTATTACGCACACACACACACATACATATGTACATAAATATCTTAATAAATAAAATCTACCTGTATATCTCAATATACGAATCATCATAAACAAATTTTAAAGGTACTGTTTGTTTTCGGAAAGCAAAAACCTCCGCGTTTTTGCGCATGCGCCAAGTCTACTTTGATTTTATCGAAATAGGGATGAGCGGAGTTTGTTTAAGTGCGTTTGACTAAGCGCAATCTTGGTGACAACGAACGCCGAAATAGATCTTCGGAAAATACAAATCTCAGCGTTACACCACATCTTTGGATAAAAAAAGAGGTTCAAACTTGAACATGTGTAAATTCATAGAGAATTTTGCAAAAATATAGCTGCGAACAAAGAGTAAAACATATGTCTAGCTATCGCGTGCAAAACAGCAAACAATGCAAGATAATATTCGGGGCATCACTCTTAATTGTACATTATTTCTTATTTCTTAAGGTTCACTGTGACTCAATTATCGTTCAGCTATATTTTTGTTAAAATTATTTTCGTGAACACAATGCAAAAACCCTCTTGCATGACAACTGTTTTATTGTTTTGTAACTTGCTTTGGGGGAAATTCCGATGTGCAACGTAAGTACTCGTCAACGCTATTAGAAGTCACAAAATTCAAAATTAACATTCATTCAAAAAATTTCCATAGAAATTGCAGTGACACCATTGTTTATATCTTAATGGATAATTTTTCATTCATGAATTGAAAACCCTATTTCGTAACTGGGAAATTAAACAGCCTGCTTTCAGAATATAGGTAAGTAAAATTTAACGAGCAATGCATTTAATACGAAAAGTTTGTAATAAAAATAATTAAGATTCAAGATATTTACAATACTAAAGCAATACAAAATACGATAAAAGGAATAAAATAAATAAATAAATAAAAGAATACCAGTATTATTTTGTTTTTACAATAGAGCCTTACACATTTGACCAAAGAAGAGACTTTTATTTTTAAATATAAAATTATAATAATAATTAGTTTAATAAAATCAATCTAATCTTGTAAATAATATACCCAATCGTACTTACATAAATTACTAGATCATAACTTACACTTGCATTTCGAAGCAGTTTTGCACTGTAAACCTTTCTATTAGCCCAGTGGTAGGGGAGCAAAAAAAGGACGAATTCGGAATTAATTAGGGGAAAGCTGAAAATTGTTTTAATCCCTTCTGTTTAGGTCTAGAATGAATATGCTATGTTTTCCCCCTTGTACCAGGTGAGCGTTAGGAAATATGTATAGAATTATAGTCAAAAAACACGTTTTCTTGCATACCATAACAATATCTCAAAATAGCTAACTCTGTCGAAAACATTGTCAATACAAATGTTGTAGAGTATAAAATTCTGAGTAAAATGAGTACCTACACTTAATACTTATTTTGAATATTAAGGTCACAATTTTACTTCAAAGTTTTAGACCCATCATCAGGGGGATGACCTCAGAATTAATTAGGAGAAAACTGGAAATTGTTTTAATCCCTTCAGTTTAGGTCTAAAATGAACGTACTATATTTTCTTCCTCGTACTTGGGTGAATGTTAGAAAATATGTACATATTTATTTTCGAAAAACACGTTTTTTTTTTTTAGTTTTCTTAACAATATCTCAAAACAGCTAACTCTATAAAAAACATTGTCAATACAAATGTTGTAGAGCTTAAAATTCTGAATAAAATGAGTACACTCATTAATATTTTTGTGGTCCAAATTTTACAAATGTTGTAGAGCTTAAAATTCTGAATAAAATGAGTACCATCATTAATATTTTTGTTTTCCAAATTTTACTAAGGCTGCTCTCAGATCTAAACTACTACTTTTTGACGCATTTTTACCCGACTGAAAACAAGGGTTATGTGTTTCACGCGCATCTGTGTATGTGGATTTATCTTTATACCCTCGAAACATCCCAACGGCTGGATGGATTTTAATGAATGAGATCTCTATCAATTCGTCTTAACGGCCCGATGGTTACAGGCAAGGTTTTGTTTTTATAAATTCAAAATGACGGCCGTAAAATACAAAATGGCGGTAGAGACGAAAAAAAAAAAATTACGCACCCTATTGAGTGGCCTATCATTGGATAGGTCTTTCAAAATGAAGACGATGTTTCATTGACTATTTTAAAGTCCTATTTTAACATTGTGACTATTATTACATTGTGACTAACATTGTGACAATGTTATTATTATAACATTGTCCTATTTTAACATTGTGACTAAAGTGACTATTTTAACATTGACTAGTTTTAAGCTCCATTTAAATATTATACAACCTGGAAGTTGTGTAGGTAGAATCTCTAGCTTTACTGCAAGTCTAACCATCATAGACATCTATAGACCTCATCAAAACAGTGTTTATAGATAGGAACTAACAATTAAACACAACTTAAAAGTCATCCATACAAGTAAATAAAAAAAAATAGGTAAGTAATATAAACAAGTAATATAAAAAAAATATTTTAAATCACTTCCTAGTTAGGTCTAGTTAGGTTAAATTGCCTTGATCAAGAAGAGGGCTCTCTCGGTCTTAAAATACCTTGATCAAGAAGAAGGCTCTCTCGATTATTGAAAATTAATTAATGTAATTTAATTAATGAATTAAAATTTGAAAAAAATTGGATTAACATAAAGTGTCATCCACTACAAGTTAAAAAAAATATTTGAGCTTGATTGGATGAATAATAAGTATTTTATTAACGATTGAAAATTTGAACAAGATATATATAGCGAGAGTGCGAGCTAATAGTAGGAATTGAAAAAAAAAATAGTTTCACATTGATGAGAAATAATTAATTGGTTCGCTTTTTGCGCAGTCGGGTTTTTTGATTTTAAGTTTAATTGTTTATTAAATTATTTTTTGTTCGTCATCGCATGAAATTTGCAGGCGCTCTAATTCAGAAACCTTTTAATCGAACACTGTTTCCCCATCTTTCGGTAAAGAGAAAATATCTTTCAAAAAAAGCTGTCGAAGTCGGCCTTTTGTAAGAAATTTCTAGACTCGACAGGGCGAGAAAGGGGAAAAAAAACAACTCCGTCATGATACAATAATCGCTCATGACTCAAGATGTAATTCATTTATGAAAAAAGGAAAAAAAAAGACACTTTAAAATTGCTTCAAATTACTTCAAAAGTTATGCCTGTAACTGTCATGCTTTTACGTTTAATTCTTTATGTATTGAATTATGAATTCATGAAATTTTTATCTTCTAAAGCATCTTTCGTAAATTTTTGAAACTACATTAAAAGATTTACGTAATCATTTAATAAATTTTAAAAGGATATTAGAAAGATTGAAGGATTTAGAAGGATTCATTAAATTTGAATTTATAGGGATTTTACGCAATATTTATAACACCACTCAAATCTTTTATTTTAAATATTTTTCGTAGTATTTTGTAGAATTAGGAAATGTACAAATATAATGTTCCTGCAATAGAAATATAGAAATATTTCCGAATTGAAAAATCCACCCTCCCTCCCCCAACGCCGAGAAAGCTGAAAAGATGCAAAGGTAAAAGAAATCATCCTTTTAAAAATATTTTTGTTTGTGTAACCCATACTGCTGTTGGAACAAGATAAAGTAATGTATCTATAACTCATCCTAAACTGTATTACAACTAATCGATGTATTAAAGGAATTTTATAACAAGTTATTTTATAGGTATTTATAACTACTGTCAGTAGATAAAGGGTTAAAAGTAAATCCGTAAATGTGTCAGAAAGTTTTGCGTTGTTAAGTGGGGATTTTTTTTTTTAACCCTTTATGGTAAAATTAAGTACTTTTCAAAATGTACATTCATGTAAATTAATTTTTAAAAACTCTGTTTATGCAACAGCTTGTTCGATTTAGCAATATTTTCCTTGCAAACTGGCGGTATACGAAAAGAATTTTGTAAAAAAGTTTACAATGCTGTTTTACATACTTTAAGGCTGTTTTCAAATTCAAAGGTACTTTCTGACACATTTCTGAATTCATTTTTTGTTCGGAAACTCATGACTTGTGTTCTTAAGGGGATTCTTCGCACACTTGAAAACACCCGCTCCGTAATGTTAATCCTATGGGCAGGTTATTTTTGAATTTCTCGTTTCAATTTGAAGATTTTTAAGTGATTTTTTTTGAATAGGCTAGATGAGGTCGATCTTTAATATGACTCTTTTTTACTTTTTCGATTTTGGTTGCAGATTTTTTTTTAAAAAGGTACTTTCAGTTTCCAAACCGGTTTCGAAACTGAAAGTACCTTTTTAAAAAAAATCTGCAACCAAAATCGAAAAAGTAAAAAAGAGTCATATTAAAGATTGAGCTCGGCAATCCTATAAAAAAAAAAAAAAAAAATCGTTTAAAAATATTCAAATTGAAACGAGAAATTCGAAATTAACCTGCCCATAGGATTAACATTACGGAGCGGATGTTTTCAAGTGCGCGAAGAATCCCCTTAATTAGAAACTATCATCAAATGGTGTTTTCATTTTTATGGTAAACGTAGAAGATCTTTCAGAAAATACTCTCAAAGTTAGCGTTTTGAACCAAATTTCCTGATGTGACACTGGGAGAAAGGAGAATAACCGGTCGTCACTTGACCATAATCGTTTATAACACGATAAGTAATTTATCTATCAAACAAGTCGGAAATTGTACGTCAAACGTGGCAAAGGAGGTGCTATAATTACTTTTATAAATATTCAGATCTTGGTGCAATAGCTGTTGCACTCTTATGCAAAAATGCATGGATGCAGAATTTATTACGATTCTATATATATTAAATTCAGTAATAGGGAAATAACAGAACTCCACCTTAAATAGGACGTCATCACCGTGGCAATCTAGAATCATTACCTCTCATGGGATATCATTGAATTAATTAAGAATGATAGGGCTTAATAGAATAATTCCCATGGCAACCTAGAATCATTACCTATCATGGGATATTAAGCTAATTACATATGATAAGATTTAATAGAATGGAAAAAAACTTTTATTAATATCTTTCTAACACTTTCCAACAAAGTTGAAATGTGTTTATGCATTTGGTTTGTTTGTCCGTCTGTCCGCGTTCTAACTCCCGTAAATAGACTCGGATTTTCATGAAATTGGTAAAGGTTATTTAGGGTCACCAAAGCATGTTTGGTATTGTATAGGAAGTATGTAGGATTAATAGTTCATTTACAGGGGCACTCAAAAATATTCCATTACATTATGGTATATGGGGAAAAATCGTTTGCAGAGTATTTTAATGGCATGACGCTATTTCAAATGTATTGAAACTGATATAGATCACTAAATTTCAATACGATCACGTTAGAACAGGACATTTATAGCATTTTTTATTCATTTACAGGGACACACAAAAGAAATCCGTTACAATACTAAAATAAATCCGTTACAATACTGTCTTTGAGTAATAATTGCTGGAGTGTACGGTTTAAAATTCGATATGCTCTTTTAAATTTAATTAATTTTTTGCATGTTACTCACTATATATAATTTCTATACCTCCTATACAGGGCTGCACAAAAGTATTCACGTACCATTCTCCTTTATTAGAGGAAATTCCTGAAGGGAATTTTCAACTGAAGTATATATATTTCTTAAGTGAACTAAATTTCGGTATGCATGCAGTTAGTAGATATAAATCTATATATCCTATACAGGACTGCTGCAAAAAATTCAGATAGTTTTCCGGGTGCAGATGGGAACAGCTGAAATTGGATTTTGAAATGTGTTATGCGTTTCCATAGGGTTGAATTAGACATAATATTTTAATTTTTTAAACTGTGCAATTTTGTTACATTATTCTGAATGTGTTGGAAAGTGTTTCATAATCTATGCTTGACGTATGTTTTTTTTCTTTCTTGTTAAGTTTTGATTCGATTTTCATAAAATTTGAAATGACTCGACAAAATTCTGCAGCGATGCTATATATTAAATGTCAAACCATTCGGTTGGGTAGTTTTTGCGCTGTTATATGCAGATATTACAGACGGACGGATCAGACGACGACTATAGGTGCTGCGTATTTATATAATATACACTGGTGTCCAAAATTAAGGACTAGTCACAAAATGCTAATTTTTAAGTAAGCGAATACTCAAAAGGAAATAATATAATTTAAATAATTACTATCCCTACAGCATAGCTAGTCCATATAGCATCTCAGTCATGTCAAACATGGTCACAAGTGTCACAGTCACTATGGTGAAACAAAAAATAGGAAATTCCACCCGTCTCATTATGAGTCCCAAATGATCACTATATGTGACTCCACTGAGACGTCAATATGACTGCTGCTTTGTGACGAGTCACCAGGTGACTTTACAATGTAGTTACATTGTGACTCTCATGTGACTGTCATTTTTAGACTCAATTTCAAAGTCATCATGGACGTTACATTATGATAAGTCACCAAATAATATCGCATTATAGTCACATGGTGACTTTTCACAAAAGAGCACAATGGTGACTTCCCAGTAGTCTCTCTGTCACCTGAAAGTCATCATGTGACATTATTTGGTAACTTAGCGTTCACGATGACTTTGAAATTGAGTCTGCAGATGACAGTCACATGAGAGTCACAAGGTAACTACACTGTAAAGTCACATGGTGACTCGTCACAAAGCAGCAGTTACAGTGACGTCTCAGTGGAGTCACACATAGTGATCATTTGAGACTCATAATGAGATGTATGGAATTTCCTATTTTTTGCTTCACCGTAGTGACTGTGACACTTGTGACCATGTGTGACATGAATGAGATATTATATGGACTAGCTGTGCTGTAGAGATAGTAGTTATTCGAATTATATTATTTCCTTTTGAGGATTCGCGTACTTGAAAATTAGCATTTTGTGATTTGTTCTTAATTTTGGACACCAGTGTAATTAAGATAGCACCTAAAAAGGAAAAATGCCATTCGATCCCAAATCACTTTAATAGTCATGCCTAGAAATTGTGTACCTTTACGTTTAATATGAATCAGAAAATGTGTCCGAAAATGTCGCGTTGTCGAGCGGAGGACTTGAGAACCGCTTTAAATGGCTTTTTCTAATGAGTACAAGGGAAGGGCAGGAGTTCAAGAGAGCATTGTTGCAACCTACAACTTCACAACCTATCCTTCTTTATCTGGAGTGAATCTTAAAGTTTATGAATTTCGGCGTTTTCTGTTCATATTTTGCCTTGACATTAATAAGATGTTAGCGACCTAGCAATCTCTATATTTCGTACAGCAACTGTAACTTTCAACGCATATGAAAGGAACCATTCATCATCTTACATGAGCGAAAAAATATTTCTTAATTAACATTTCTTTGTATGAGTAAAACTTTTAGACACCCCTCTGTTGAATTCAATCTTAAAATAAAATGAAAGTAAAATGAAATGAAATAATTACAATGCGATGATAAATGAAATGTGTAAAACTTTTTGAATCTATTAGTCCTTCGATAATGCCATTTTCTCAAAAACTACACAAAAAAATACATTACAGCAGTTTGTTGAGTGCTTGAAGATACTCGGTGATTCCGGAAACAAATTAATTTTACTCAGCTTTAACTACTATACAGTAGAACCTCTTTTATCCGAAACTCTTTTAACCTAAATTTATTTTTAAAGCTTTTTTTTTTCTTTACTATCACATTCCTTGTGTGCAAAATCCATTTTGAAAGCTTTTTCTTTTAACTATCATATTCCTTGTGTGCAAACCAAGGTTATTAGACTATATGTCTAATAACCTTGTGTGCAAACGGCCCTTTCCAAACTGCGAGTACATATAAATATTTCCGATCCCCTTTCTTAGAGTTTCTTTGAATTTAACTTGAGCTCCCGTAACCTGCGGGGTGGAATGAAGAAAACGAACAAATTAGCAATTCTGAAGCTTTCGAAAGTTTTGCAAAAGGTTTGGCATGGCTGGAGCAGCAGAAAGACTGTGACACTGGAGAGTTAATAATTTTTAAAAACTCCCTGCAAAGCAAAGGCAATCGAAACTGAGACAAACAAAACATTTTTTCAAACCCTTGTGATATATGTAAAAGGTGCTTAATTTCAAAATTAAAATTCAGGTACTTTATTCTTGTTTCTATTTTGCTATTGCTTTATTTTTATTAAGCACTTGTTATCATAATAAGAAATATTGCATAATATTTCTCTTTAATCTTAAAATTGAATTATTCTCGATTATCCGAAAATTTTGATTTTCCGAAAGATGTTCGGTCCCAATTACTTCGGATAATCGATGTTCTACTGTACTTATAACGCTACATTTGTGTACATTATTAGCCCCCAGTACGGTATGCTATTTCTTTCTCCCAGCTTATTTTGTGTCCAAAAAATAACGTTACCTTACAGAAGCCAGCAATAAACAAAGCAAATGTATCATTGTACAATTAAATACTCTATAGCAGTTTTTAAAATTTCTAAGCATCACACATTTTTAATTTTTATATCATCGTATTGGGAAAAAAAGTACCTTTAAATGCAATTTGTTTGAAAACGATATCTCCATTGATTTTTGAAATATTAATTTTTTTTGTAGTTTTCATCACCAATTGTTTAATTTTGGTAACTCAAGTACTCTATTTATGTAGAACGTAAAGGGAAAATACTTGAAAAATAGCAATTATATATTTTTGTTGCCATTTTCTCATAACAACCGAAAGAAAATGTAATTAAAATACGTGCTATTTTGAAAAATGTAAACAAATAATTTCTGTTAAAACATGTGGAGCTATTATAAACTATATTTAATTTTAAGTTATTTATATTAATGTTACAAACAAATGAAGGCCTATGAATCATTAGATAGCCCTTTTTTGTCGAGTTCCTTTAATGACGGCATCTTTTTGCTGCATTTGTGCATTCTTTTGCGATAGTGACATCCTATGCATGCTTTAGTGTAGATGTTTAAGAGTGGATCGTAAATGTGAAATTCTTAAGCGGATGCGAATGACGTCATTTTGCATAAAATAAAAGCGTGTGTTCTAAGTCTTAAAATTGAAATATTTTTTGTACTATTTATATATACATATATTTTTTTTCATCGGGGGCGACACTAAATTCTGAAAAAGCAGAATTCCTGTTTTCTAGTTGTTGTTCTACTTGTAATACTACTTAGAGACTATATGTTTGTTATTAAATTTACATTACTACTTCTAACACTATAGCTTTGTTACTCAGCTTACACTACAACATACAGGTTGTATCTGAAAAAGTAGGCAAAACTTTCGCCGGATCTCTCGTTTTTAGACTTTTTCCTGTGGGGCCATATGAAAAGCCTAACCTACGAGTGCCCCATTGAAAACGATATGCACAATTTCAGATTTCTTGCAACATTTGTTTTCTGTCTTATATGACAAAGTAAAAATTATCCGAATTTGAATATCTAAAACTTTCGAATGCATTTACAATAAAGAATTATTTCAATGACACTTTAGCATTATTTAAAGGGAAATTAAAGGGACAATTTTTTCTGTACCGAAGGCTGCGAGAAAGTTGTAAGGCCGTTTTAATTCCCAATAAATTAGGAGCTTATGTTTCTTGCTATAATTCTTTTGGCGTCAACTTTATGTTATAATCGTACTTTTTTTTTTACAATGCATTTTATCAGACTTTAAGACACTGCAAATAAAATGAATATTTCTTATCGGTACAACATATTTTATTATCTTGCAGATAAACTTTTGAATTTTAACATAGTTTGTAGCGAAAAAAAAATGTCACGTTAAACAACAAATTTTTAATGCAGAGGGAACCTAAATAAGCATTTTCGTCATAGAATGTGCAGCTGGAAATGCCGCGTGTAAGCGCTGGTGACTAAATTGCAGTTTACATAATTTCTTTGTTCTAATCATAAAAAATCAAAGGATAATACTTTTTGATTAACCAAATGCATGACGCATCTTATTATTATTTTTTTTATGAAAGTCAGAAAAATATGTTTTAAACTATTGTTTTGAAGATTTATCATTCATTTTTCGTCATTTTTGATGGGGATTATATACTAGTAGTACTATAGTTTTGTTAATAGCATTACTACTTAGAAAGTATAGTTTTGTTATCCAACTTGAACTACTACATAGCACTATAGCTTTGTTATTAAACTTATACTATTGCATATAGTACTATCGCTTTATTACTTTATCTTTGTATTAACTATTTGCGCTACCAATTATATGTACCAGCTTTTAGTCGAAGATTGTGTTACACAGCTTCTCTTGAAAGTTACGTTGCAAATTACTGCTCTTAATATGGACATGTTTACAAGATCAGGATTGAATACAATGAATCTCTGACTTATTGTATAAAATACACAATAGATCTATATCGGCATTCAGTTTAACCAATGAGTCGCTCATCTGAAACGGTACTTTATAGTCAATTTAGATAGTTGAAACATGTACAAGAAACAAAAACTGTACGCAAGCAATTATTAAAATAAAGCTAGCTGTTCACAACTTGACAATTGACTCGTACACTTTACAAATGATGACTTTAAATTACTATACATAAACTTTCATTTATTAGAGGACTAAATCCAGAAATCCATACACTTTACAAATGATGATTTAAAATTAGTATTCATAAAATTGCATCTATTATATGGGCTAAATCCGTAAATCCGTACAATTTACAAATGATGACTTAAAATTACTATACATAAAATTGCATCTATTAGAGGGGCTAAATCGTAAATCCATACATCATAAAGATTTCTTCGCTTTTCGTATCACAGATAAAGGACTGAGAGGCCAGAAAATGGAAGATTCCGTCGAAGATCAATTACACGTATCAGTCTGATTTTTTGAAGTTTTGGTTTGTTTCCCATGAATAAATTTTGAATGTGTCAGAATGTCATATGCCAACATCATTTCCCTCAGCTTATAAAATTCCAAATTTATCGAACGTCAAATTTCAACAACATATTACTGCTTACCATTAATCCCCGTTAAAAGTACTCGTGGACATAATGTCATTTGTCATAACCCACCAAAAATTAAAATAAGTAAATAAAAATAAAAAATAAGGTATTTTTTTAAGAAATATTCTGAAAATTGCTCTTTTTTTAGGGTTTCGTTCATCTGACGAAACCCTATTCGTCTCACTCCTCTGTCCGTCTATCACAGAGCCGTTCTCAGAAATTATATATGTTGGAGACTTGAAATTTTGAAAACGTATTGCTGAACACAACACATCAAACGACAAATAATAAAATTTTGAAAAAGTTGTAATTAACGGACGTTATTAATTAAAAAACCCTAATTACAAGATCGGAAAGGCATTCATAATTCAACAAAAGCATGGATTTTTTTTATCAAATTACAAAAATGATCTCTTCCACGGATTAAAAACAGGTGTCTTTTAACATAAGATAAGGACTGGCGATTTCTTTAAGGCTGTTCTCAATTCCAAAGGGTCAACTTTCTGACATAAGTTTTAATTCATTTTTATTCGGAAACGCCTGAAACTAGAAGGTGTTGTTAGTCAGAAACTATGTCATCGAACTATTTTTTCCGTTTTATTCTAAACGCAATAGATTTTTCAGAAAATACTGTCAAAGTTGGCATTTTGAACTGAACTTCCGAATGAAAGAAAAAAATTCAGTCAATAAGGGGAGAAAAATGCCGTGTCATGTGATCAAAATCGCTTATAACTCAATTGCTAATTTATCGATTAAAAAATGGAAAACGCAGTTCGATTCCAAATCGCTTCCATGGTCAGGCTTTCCAATTTTATATCTTTCCGTTAAAAAATGAATTTTTAAATGTGTCAAAACGTTTTGCGCTTGTTCAGCAGAGCTGTTGAGAACAGCCTTAAGGCAAGTTTACTTTTTTTTTACGCATCCCAGAAATTCGAAATTAGTACCACAAGACGAGGAAAAAAATAAGTTTACTGAAATTCTAAAAATTATCTGGATCGTACCATAAAAACTCGAAAATTCCTTAAAAATCGAGAAAAAAAATCTTTTATTTTCCTTCATTTCTGAAGGCGATAGATGATTTAAGACAGGCTTGCGGTCAGAAACGAACACAGAATTTTTATACAGGACCAATTTTTTTTTAAATATCGATTTTTGAGCTACGATTTTTAAGCCATCCGACGTAAAATTAAATTGTCTTTCAGAATATGTCTTTATTTTTTAATCTCGACAATCGGAAGCAAGGATAATTAATTTTTTGATAATTAATTCCAGATTTGCATTTTTTGCACAGACGTGACAGGGAAAGAAAAAGAGATATTTTTATACTAGGGTTTGATAATGGCAGTACAAAAATTTTTAACTATTGATTACAAATTTAGTTCTTTCGCATCCGGATGTTATTTCATACGCTGATTCATAAAATCTAAATGAAAAAAAAATTGACCACAATTTCCTGATTTATGAAAAAATCGATTTTTAAACTTATAAAAGAGATGCTTTTTAGCACAATTGGCGGCAATTTGTTAAAATTAGGAAAACTAAAGAACCGATTGCTTTTAAAGCATTGTTCAGAACGGTGTCACATTTTTTAAAATACAGCATAAATTTTACTTATTCAATATAAAAATTTCATAAGTGTTGATACCACTATTTTCGAATAGTAATTTCAGCAAAATTCTTAAATTCTTGCTTAAGACCATTTTTAAACTATAGCGTTCTCTACCTCTTTGCGTGCGGTTCTTTTTGACGGCGTGATGAGATAAATATCACTTATTCAATATAAAAAATTTCATAAGTATTGATACCACTATTTTAGAATAGTAATTTCAGCAAATATCTTAAATTGGTGTTTAAGACCACCAACCCCTCGACTAATGCATCTACGGATAAGTTGTAGAAATGAGTTTCGTTCAGATACACTTTTGTTAAGAGTAGAGTGCGCTCTCTGGTGGTGAAATGTGGAACTAACACACCGCGATTTTATTTACATTATGAAATCTAACAAGGCGATCTGTTTGAAACTTTAAGATAGTTTATAACACATAATAAAAAGTTTTAAAAAGTAACGGCGCGAGAAATTTTGGGGGAAAGGAGGGACGTTAAAATTTTTTTAAAAACCTTACCGTTTTTACCGCGTTTTTTTGACGGAGTCCTGAGATAAATGCTACTTGTTCAATATAAAAAAATTCATAAGCGTTGATACCACTATTTTAGAATAGTAATTTCAGCAAATATCTTAATATCTGTTGGTGAAATATGGAACTAACAGACCGCGATTTTATTTAAATTATGAAATCTCACACGGAGATCTGTTTGAAACTTTAAGATAATTTATAACACATAATAAAAAGTTTTAAAAAGAATGACGCCAGAAATTTCGCGCGCGTGTGTGTTGTTGGGGTGCAATTTTTTTTTTTTTTACCTTAGCGTTTTTTGCCTTTTTATGGGCGGTTTATAAGGATTTAATAATTATAAATTATTATCAATTTGGCTTTTTTAATTAAAGAATAAAGTGTTTTGAAAGGAATATTAAACGAAACCCTCTGTGCGATCTGTGATCACACTTACCCACTTGTTTATTATTATTGTTGGCAACTGCTATAACGAAAAACTTTTATTTTTTTTCCTGCCATTGTTGTGTAAGAGCTGGTTTTATCAGAATCATGTTAAGACAGTATTCAAAATTTTGAACCCTCCCCATTTCCACCCTCTTGTGCCGATTTCGCTCATTTTGAATCCCCGCCGAGATATTAGTCATATCAAAGTTGTTGGCGAGTTTGAGGACAATCCGTGCATAATTGCGACTTTTATTGTGCGGACAAAATTTAGTACATACATACATACATATATATATATATATATATATATATATATATATATATATATATATATATATATATATATAAACTTTTTAGGTGGGGGTGGTTTTGGGTTCCTGGGGTCCTATAATGAAAAGTTATGAAGGAATTTTTCAAAAGTCCCACCATGGTAACGACTGCAATAGGTAGTATTTCTTACGAAATCTACCTAAAATCATTTAAGAAATTTTGGCTTATGTTTGATCGCGAAGCCGCCTCCGAAATTAAAGATGCTTTTAAATACTAAAATTGATCCGATTAATAGAGATGACCTCTCAGGGGTTTATATGATTCTATTTATTAGGGAGGGAGGAATCAAAAATCATTATATAGGTGTAACCCAAAGAAAATTCAATATCAGATGTAAAGAACATATAGCGGACATAAAATACAATAGAGGTAATACTGCTTTATCCCGGCTAAATCAAATAGAGAACATTAACATACTTTTTAACGAGAGTAAAATCATCTACAGGTCTAATTTTTATTTACAATTATTCATAAGAGAGTCCATTGAAATTTATTTAAGAGGTTCAGGAGTTTTTAACGATACTTTATCCTTTCGTATCCCGAATTTATGGGTTGAATGGTTAGATAAATTACGGCATCGCGACATAGAGAGAACACGAGCAATCGCGAAAATATAGAGCGCGTTACATGATTACTTGTTTATTTTCGATGATTTTTTCCATTTTCCATTTTTCATTATGCATTTGTAATTTTCTATTATACATTCTGACGACGACTCAGAAAATGAGTTGAAACATGTAAATAAAGAGTTTTTAATTTACTTTTAATGTGTTTTTATAACATCTTTTAAGCAAATAAATATTTTAATATTATCTCTCTATTCTAAAAAAAAGTAACTACCGCTGTCACCGCCGCCGCCGGTTTTGAATTTTTTGTGACCGGAGGTCTTTCTTCGTTAATATTAAGAAAAATAATGCATACAAAAATATGAAAATCGGTAGTATTATACAGAAATGTTTGATAAACACGCTGATGCAGACAGTTTTCAAATCGAAGAATTATTTTAAGAGATATTTAATGCTAAAGTTGGACAAAATCGTCCCACTAAAAAAGTTTTATAGGAGCAAAAACTATTGATGGGAATTTAATCATTTTTAAATCATTTTATACGTTTGAAGTTCCCGGTGTGCAGATTGTATTTCTTTTTTTAATTTGGCTAATTTTTTGAGGTTTTATTTCTATTTTAAATTCAAATTTTCAGCATTTCTAGAGATATTTTTTACAGATTTTAGGATGTGATATTAATTTAAACTGTTGCCAACTGTATAAACAGCGGAAACAATAATGTTTGCTTAAAAAAATATATATATATATATATTTATGCGTGTAATAAATTAAAAATTTAATATTATTGAATATTAAAAAGAGAAAGAATAGTTTGGTCAAAATTACGTCAGATTAAAAACGATTAATTTAAAATGTCTCATTTAAAAGGACTTTCTTTTCGCTTTGTTAAAAAATACCGGAGACAAAGATTCTGTTTACTTAATTCCTTTTACATTAGCTTATTCTGAAATGTTTATCTTATTTTACATAATCAAAGACGAAAACAGCGATTGACATATGCATTTTTGGTACTACTTAGTTATCCCGTCGACCAAAAATCTATCATTCGCCAAACTATAAGATTAAATGCCAATAATGGTTGATCGTAAATGTCACATTAACTTGACTTTAAGCTAGTTACACGTGTCTACGTCATCAAGTTATTTTTATTTCGACGTTTTATTTGTATTTTTATTAATGTTGCACTAATTTATTTGTTCTTTCGTTATTTAAAATAAAAATGATGTCAATTTGTATAATTTGCCGAGTATTTTGCCGATTTATATAATTTGGCGAAATTGGTCGACGGGTTAATCAAGTAGTACAGCAGCGGATTTGGCCTTAAAATTCCCCAGTCAAAGAGAAATGAATAGAAATCCGTTTATAGGGAGATCGCCATTGTTTTTTAAATTATAATTCAATCTTCCTTTTTAAAGCCGATCAAATTAGCGTACTTTTAGAGTCTGCGGTGTCTGAACGGGGGTTGAGAGCGTAGCTCGTAGGGGGCAGAGCCCCCTAGTGATATAAAAGAAAAGCTTTTAAATTGAATTCTAGAATTTTAGTAGCTTAACCCGTCAGCACATGTGCTCTTTTCCATTAAGTTACTACACGCGTAGTAAATTTCACCCCATTTTGTCTCCCATTATATTTTTGGCAAAATGCGTTTTTTAAAAACAAATCTACTGCTCTATATTGTAAAATGCATCAGTACTACTTGTTTTAGGGGGAAAATCATGCTTCTCATATTTATTTTCAGATTTTGTAGCAGTTTCTGTAGAAATCTGGTTTTTACTTTATTTTATTTTATTTTTTTTTTTTTTAGAAAATATGCAAACAATTTATTTTACACCTTCAAAGATTAATTGTTTCGCAAAATTGATAGTAATTACATTTAATACCCCTTTATAAATATGTACAAGTAGCTTTTATGTTAGTCTTTCATTAAAATTATTTTAGTGTGTGTTATCCCGTTAGAAATGAACGCATTGAAATGAAACGTTTGTACACGCATGGGATTATTTAATCTCAAGAGGTATATTTCTCCCCTTCTAGCGAACAAAGAAAAGAGATTGCTTCACTCACCCCTTCTCTACCTTGACCTTGAAAGGTACAATGCAGGTCAGAAACGTCCTGAAAAAAATAATCTTTTTTTTTTTTTTTTTTTTTTTTTTTTTTTTCTCGAGAAAAAAATGTGATTGGGTTGAGATTTATCCCAGCGCATGTGCTTACGGGTTAAATAAATGAATACCTTTCCCCCTTAATCTCTAGAACGGAGAAACATTTTAATCGACACTATCTTCCAATACCAATTATTACATATTTACTATATTCTTTTCTCTGTTAAATATGTCACAAGATTTACTTCACTGGAGAGCTCGTAATTTCCTTTCAAAAGGTGATGCTACTTTTATTAAAAGGTAATTTGCTACGAAGAACCGTTACCAAGGTCTTGGGTTCAAGAACTTACCCAACCAGCTTTATTCAAACTGTGCCATTTTCATCGTCAAAAAGGAGATTTTCGATAATGTTTTACCTTGAACTTTACTGAGTGTCGTAGTTAATAAAATATTTATTCAGTTTCTTGTCTCATACTAATATCTTTATTTCATTTTTCATTAATTCCTTGTTCAGTGACCGACAGAAAAAATTCAACTTTTGCACTTGACCTGAAAATTTCGAAAATTCTTATCTATAAAGTATGGGGAACTTAGGGTATGAGGGAAATTAACCTTTTATCTGCTGACGGGACTTATAAGTACCACTCACTTTAAACTTTCATCCCATAGTGAATATTATTAATATTCTAATGGTACTTTGCAAAAATTCTCTTTTAACTCCACTATATCAGGATACATGAAATAGTTCTAGGTTCGTTATTTTAGCGAGGAAGGTGGCTATCTTTGAAACAGTCGAAGTGTTTTGCGCCAACATTTGTACAGATTGCCACTCTTGTCTTTTTATTGCTACAAACATAGTAAAGGACGTAAGATGAGTGTTGGATTATTTTTTATGTGCTTATTATGATCTTAGAATACAATCTGACGAGCTATTTTAAGTGAGTGATGTATATATTTGATTTAACAGTTGAATTACTCTGCGGTACTTATATGTACCGCCAGTACACTGGGAGTTGGAGAAAAACTTCTTGTTTAGTTTTCGTCTGTGTTGTTATCCATCTTTTTATCTGCTTTATAATGTAATTACTAAATTGTAGTGTAGTAATGTTTTTCCTGGTATTTCTTTTCTGTTTCATTAGTATTTTTTTTATCGGAAATCGAAAAAGTTGTGGCATCGGCACTTTTTTGCTATGCTAGAAATGGCATATGTAAATTCATATATTGCATATGTGGAGATGCGAGAGAACATGTTGTCCCTGGAATATAGGCGTCGCATAACTAAAGGACCGGGCTCACCGTGGCTGAGTGGTTAAGGTACCACACCGCTAATCGCTTGAGAGCGTAGGTGAGCCGCGGGTTTAACTCTCACTAGTTCCGTTGCATTCTCTTTGTGGAGCTTCCGGATGTGATGCAAATTTTCTTGTGCTATCTCGTCTTTATATATTGACGATGACTTAAAAGCGGCCCCCTCATGTCAAGCACAAAAGTCAGATGTATATGTTCAATAAATAAATGAATACATAAACTAAAGGACTGCTAACAAGATTGAAAAAAAAAAAAAAAAAAAAAAAAAAAGCAATTTAACAAATTACAACGACCATTTGGAAAATGATTTTTTCGAAGACTAAAATTTAAGATATAAAAAATCGCACGGAGTTGATCATACATTACGCACGCCATGAATTAAACATTAATAGTGTTATTACACGTAAAAATTGTAAGCGACAAAAATCGCCTGCAATCTTCAGATTTCCTGAAACTTACGTATTAGCCACCCGAAGCTTACGTATTATCCAAGCATTTCATTGACTGTTCGGGAAAAGGCTTTTCTGATGACCCGTTTTAAATGAAGTTTCATTCTTAAACTTCTAAATATTACTTTTTACACCGTCGTATGTGTACTTTTAAATGCAATTTGTTTGAAAGCTGTATCTCAATTTGTTTCTGAGTTATTATTATTATTTTTTTTTTTTTGTAGTTTTTATTACTTTTTTGTCATAGTGGCAACAGAAGTATCCATCTCTGTTGAAAGTAAAGGGAAATACAGATTACCGTATAGACCAATCAGAAAACGAATTAAATGCGGATTAAACCAATAAAAAGCTTCAGATATGCTTTTGATTTCCTACCCTGACGAGGACAATAACCATTTTTCCAAATGGTTAAAAACTCTTTTTAATGTCATCAAATTTTAATTTTTACACATTTTTCATGTGTAAAGTAAAATTATGTCAATTTAATATTTTTTTATTGTTAAAGTATGAGTGTATTCTAGTTATTTAGAATTTTTAAGAGTTTAAACTTTATTTGAAATATCATGTGGGTTTTTCTATCACAAGAATATTTTAGGCATAGTGTAATGACCGTACTTTAAAGTACCACTTTAATTAATTAACTCTAACGAATTAAATTTTTCACGGGTGAGTATTTATGATGAAAATCATACATTGATAATTAATATACTCAAAATCATGTTTATTCCTAAATTACTTTTCGTTAAATTATTTGTTCTCTCATAAATCTTAAAATCTATCCATTTACTGTTTAATATAAGTTTACTTATCTCACCTAAAAAAGTTCTCTTTCATAATAATATTATTTCCTGTCAAAAATAAATCTTTAGCTAAGGTACAGTAAACTCTCTGTAAGGCGGACTCTGTGTAAGACGGAAATCTGTCTAACTCGGAAAGATTTTGAAGTCCCTGCGAAGCCATTGACATAGAGTAAAATTTGTCTAAGGCGGAATATTGTCTACTACGGAAAATTTTCCCAGTCCCGATCGATTCCGCCTTAGACAGAGTTTACTGTACTTCCCTTTTGCATTTCGTTAATCTTTGCAAAATGTTTATGATAGAAATTAAACAGCTGTCACTATTTAATCGAAATAAGAACATGTAAATAAATTACTGAAAGATTTATTGCTTATTTCATGCAATCATTATAAAACATTTTTCATCCGTTACCTATTGCCAGATTGACGTCATTGGATGTTTGAATTTTATTTGTAGAAAAGGCTAACGGTTTTTAGATTGTGTATTGGAATGGCTCGATACGATATATGAAGTCAGAACTGCTCTACTAACCTTCGAAATGTAAAGTCGAAGAAATTGCTCGTGTAAGGGGATCACCTCACTTTACGTATTCTCTTCACAATAAACTTAATTGTTTCCATGGATAATTTTTGAATTTTATGTCTCCTGTGTATTACTCAACTTAGTTTCATCGGAATGAAAATGCTGGAGTTCTTGCTGCTTAAATTTTTCGCAATGTACACCCTGTTTGGATCACGTGTCGAAATTTTTAGTTAAAATGCCGTCACACCATAGTATTTTTTCTTAATGAATATCCTTTAATTTTCATTGTAGTAACGGAAAAAAAAATGCATGACAAAAATTGCAGTTGATCATAATGCAGTAGATAAAGGGGGTTAAAGAATTGATCCAAGATACTGGCAAGATCAATACAGTAACCCTGTTTTAGGTTTGATTTGGTTTAGGATTTCGGACTTTCTCTTGGTGATAAGTTTTAAATGTTTTTATTTTTATTTTGGGCCTCCATTTAAACAAACTATAAGAGCTACACATTTTGTTAAAGAAGTAGCTGACCTGCCCGGACCCGGGATAATATTCTTAAATGAACCTTAAATCTGCATGATTTTATATCATTAACTCGATTTTGTCAGAAATGCGTGCCCGCGAACTGTGGGAAAAATCGGTAAAAAAAAAATCATATTTAGCGATAAAAAGACTCGAAATAACTGCAACGGGAAACAGGGGGGGCGGGGGGGGTATGCATATACGCCCGTACAGGTGTAGTGCGCAGGCGGTGAGCAGACTTTTGCTGGGCAATCTCAACGGAGTTTAGCATTTCAATGAAGTACTAATGTACTTGGCCCTAACACCACACATTTTCTGAACTTCTTCTGGGGTGATTTAAGTAGCTGTGTTGCTGTAAAAATGTAGCTTCTGTGGCTAACCGATCATACGGAAATTATTTCTCATGACTTCACAGCTATTAAAGGGGTTTTCAGCGATTATAAATATGATATTTGTGTACCTCATGATAAAAATTCGTGAAAAAAATATTGATATCTAGTTGATAAATAAATGTGTTTTCTTCCCCTTTTTTTCTTGTTTTCGCATATCGCATCGGTTCCTTTAGCATAATAGAATAAATAATTCTTATCGTCCAAATTCTCTGAAATTTTAATAGATTATAAATCACAGAAACTCGACAGAGTTTCTCGCCAAGCAAAAGAAACAACAGCGCAATGAACCGTAAATGCAGTGGCGGCGCTAGACGAAACGTAGACGTCGGCGACATCAACTTTGCGAGGCCTCTTTCATTTTCCAGTCAGAAAGAAAATGTTAAATGAGCTGAATTATACAATAATTTCATGAGTACGTACAAGTGTAATTGCTAATCAAATAATAACAGTATTTACATAAAGAAACACAAATTAAAATAGACGAACTTTTCGGCTTTTCGCCTCTCTGAATTTGTTTAAGATTACTTCATAATTAATACCAGCAACTATTTCAGCTTCAATTGATAGTACTGATAACGCAAATAGTATTTCTTGGCTCATCGTGCTTCTCAAGTAGGCCTCGGTGGCCGAGAGGTCTGCTCTCGAAGCTGGTAGATGGGAGGTGCTGGGTCGATCCCAATCGCGCCCGTCGGCCTAATCGTTCGGAGTTTTCGTGGTTTTCTTCTAACCTTGGTTTTCCAAGCGTAAATACGGGTTAGGTTCTCTTAGAAAGACCCCACGGAGGGCACTCCCTCCCCCCCTTAGGGCCTATATCCCTCGTGCTGATAATTGGCCGTCATAAACACAACCAACCAACTCAAATAGGTCTTAATCAATTTTAACTTTGAAAGCTTCTCTCAGCAGAAGCTGTAATGACTGGAACTGTTAGCATGATTCTGATCGTTATATAAACATTTGGATATATTTATTCCAAGTGATTTTCTTCCAAAATATATACTAAATAAGTTGATAGAGTCCAGTTAATTGGATTTTAAAAGCTGGAGTTCCTCTTAAAGTTCGAAAAACTGTATGTCGCTATTTTCGCCTTCCCGAAATATTGTACCTAAATCATTACAATGATTAAGAAGGTCCTCCCTGGATAAAAATTTCAAATAATTGATATCGTAACTAAAACCAAATCGTTCAAAATATTTGTTGAGCGCTTTGAATCAATATTTGGTGTCGACTATTATAGCATCTATTATTGTGTTTTAAAAGTTATCTCTGTACTGCTGTTGTTTCAAAATCCTGTATTACGGGATTCCTGAATCCAGTCACGAAATGAACGTAAAGTAACAATAGCGACTTTCAAGTTCACTTGAATCCATTGCCATAGTTTACTTATATTGCTCGCACGAAGTAAAATCTCGTACCACACGTGCATTGCAACAATAAACTCAAAAGTTAACATTTTGTTCAAGATTGCTTCACAAACTTTAAGGGTTTCGGAATCATCAGCTTTATTTTTCAGGTTATTCACGCATTCGATGGCATCATCAAATTGCAAAAATATTGCTTTTACTGCTCCAATTCTACTTTCCCATCGTGTTTCAGACAGAGATTTTAATGTCAATTTGAATTTAGTTTTTATAAGACCCCAACCTTTGCTTGACTTTGTAAAGAGCACATACAATTTATTGATGAAGCCGAAAAATGTTTTAGCTGTTGTAGAAGAGTTAGTTGCATCTATTAAAAGCAAGTTCCGACAATGGCATCCGCACAGTATGAAGAATGTTCGTGGATTAATATTGAGTATTCTTGTTCTGGCACCTTTATTAATGCCGACCATATTGGTGCCGTTATTATATCCCTGTCCTCAACAGTTTTGGACATCTAGACCATTTTTTTCTAGTTCCTTTAAAATTGCATTTGTTAAATACTCTCCCGTTGTTTCTGCGACGGCAATAAACCCAACAAAATGTTCCTCTATGGCTCCAGCTGAGGAATTACAAAATCTTAATATTATTGACACTTGTACCATATGATTCATATCCTTGGTACAATTGACTCTCTTTATAATTTTGTCAATAACTGATTTGAATATTACTGTAATTAATTCATTTTGGATATGGTGACTCAGATAATGTTGAGAAATTTGCTTTTCAATAATACGTTGCAAGTGCTCTTTTAGTGTTAGATCATATTTGGATAACAATTTAAATAGGTCTATGCAATTTCCCCTGTGTCCGCTATCGCTCAGGTTAAGCTATTCTCGATGAGCTCTAAATGTCAAATTGTGTGAGGTTAAGTAGTTTATTATATGGATCAACCTTTCAAACAAGTTATACCAATACTTTTGTGATTCCCTAATCAGTCTCTCTTTTTCCTTATCTATTGTTTTTCCGTATTTGATTCATTTATAGAATTTCATCCATTTAATCATGTCCTCCATGTGTCCTTGACTTTGTTCATGTCATCACAATATCCTACTCAAATCTTTCCAGGCATAACATCCTGCTTTTACCATCAGTGTCTGCAGTGGTGTAGTCGTAAGAAAAACAGAGGGTATACGTTCTAAGCAGAGGGTATACGCTCAAGGCAGAGGGTATACCCTAGTGTATATATACTATAGTTTTATTGAGAAACAGAGGGTATACGGTGTTCCTTAAAAAAATCCAGAGGGTATACGGCGTATACCCCCGTATACCCTCCACTACATCTGCAAGTCAGTGTCTGCAAATCAGAAAAAAACCTCCATGGAAAGCAATAAACTTTATCTTGAGATATGGAGTAAGCTAACCATCTGCAATATTAATTTCGCTGTTACTCAATTTTCTAGTAAAATAAAATTTCGTAAAATTTCTTTTATTTGCGTCTTTGGGGCAACTTTTATCAGATTTCTCTAGGTTTTGCTGGGGACCGTTTTGAATAAAGTCATGACGCTGCAAATCTGTTACTAGAAATATCCAATTCCCCGTATCTAATTCTAGAAATGACTCTCTTATATGAAGAGTTTGCTCTTGATTTTCTGAGTCACAAATCTTTTCACTTCTTAACTCTTTATTCGGCTCAGAATCTTGGATCACAGCAGTTTCCCCAAATTTGATGCTGTAACAGAAAGGGTAACACATTCATTCGACCCTGACCCTGGTTCCGTTTTAAAAACAAAAGAAACTTGGATAAGAGATTCATCAGAGGCCTCTTTTGTAAAAAATGTAATCCACCATAGCCAGAAGTTTTGCGCATGCGAGTCTCCGAGTTTTGTGACAGATGATCGAATGAAGTAGAAAGAATGAACGATTCTGGGATTCCCGCGGAATCGCCTGGCTTCCATGTTGACAGAAGACTCTAGATAAATACTACCACATTCGTACGGAAATAAATACGGATAAATAAATAACTAAATTTTTAACGACTTGAAAAACTTTTTGGGAGGCCCCCACAGGCGCGAGGCCGTCAGCGGTCGCCGACGCCTAACGTACGACGTAATGAGAGGAATTTCCGCCAAATAATGCCAAACGATTTTGCAAAATTTTTTTAGTACTCTGTCTAGTTTATATTTTCTGGACTGGCTAAAACGGCATTTGGACACATGTATAACTCGAGTTCTAGAAACAAAATTCTTGTTTCTGTGGAATGGGGGCGTGCCACGTGACTCAGTAAAGTGGAATCCGGCGAATAGTTTTTTAGTAAATGCGATTTTAAAAGTGTTGTTTCTTGCACTTTTGAAATTTTTGTTCAGACAAAAATCTGTTGACAGGGCTACAGCAATGTGTAATTATCGGATTTTTACGCGGTTTACGGCATTTGAAGTGTTTTTATGAGTAGTTCAAACCTTTGTAAGTTTCATGTAAAGATATTAATTAGTTTTTTATTTATACCAATTTACAGTAATTGATTCCTCTATTGCTACGTGCCGTACGTAATATGTATATCTCTACTCATATTTGCATGTACTAAAAGAATTATCGTAATACCCGCTGCAATTTATTAGTATTGCAGCGTGGCGTACGTAATATGTATATCGCACATAGTAGTAAACATTTAGAACTGGCTAGAACTCGCGCGATTACGGATTGAACATGAAAAAGGGCAAAAATTCCTCAAAAACATAAAATTAAAAAAAAAAGTCTATTTAAAATTTTCGAATTTTTGGCCCCAATCGTCCATGCCCCCTACAAGCAACCTGTGCGCCAAATTTCATAAACCTGTCCCCTGTGGTTTCCGAGTTTTTGAGGTTACATTGATAGAGATATGCGAACGGATTTTAATAGAGTAGATGTTATTGCATTCGACCCAGTTAAGCTCTTTATTGTAGCGCTGCATTGAAGCATTTACGGTTCGTTTAGAAGGTCACTTAAAAGATCTTGATTACATTACAACCGATGGATATTTACTGAATCGCATGTATTTTAACGAATTTGTACTGTTTCAATCTCTAGAAAATTTGATCATGTTACTTGAAAGTTGAATATGAATTCAATTTGTTCATCTAAAAGCTCAACCATCCAGGTTTCTATTTTATGAAAGATGTTTCTATTATCCACTTTATTAAAGATACTTCTCGATTTCAGCACACACCCTTTTAAAATTCCAATACTATGGGTATTTTTGCACACAAAATTTAGATAACAATTAAATGAAATTTTATTTTGCACGAAAATGGAATGATTTTTGACGAAGGTACTACGCACAATAATCATCGTGGAATGTCCTGCTGATATTTGAGGAGAAACTAGATTATAGAAACGTGCCAGTGGACCTCGATTATGGAAACATTTTAGGTAAACACAGACTACGGAGAAACCACAGAACATGCTCAGAAATATAATTTAAGCACTTTATTAAGTCACAGAGTGCTGATAGCTATGAAAACATTTCGACAGAACCTTAGGATTACTGTTTATCATATTGAAATAAGCTGGAAAATGTTCTCTTCTGTATTGCTTTTATGCTAAACGCACATATTCTCAAATATTTTTTTCAACATTCCAAACTTTGCAATTTATTCAATTTAAAAGTTTTTGCAAAGGTAATACAATCAGTCTGTTCTTTTATTACATAATTTTTATTTTCTTTTTTTACAATCCTTTTATATCAAATAAATTTTTGGTAGTTTTTTGGAATTCTTCGTTTTTCTTTTCATTTAAAAAGATTAATAAGGGGATTTATTAAACTACTCAGTTTCTGCTATTTTGGACTAGGTAATTAAAGAATGCTATCAATATGCCATAAATAGCTTTTAGTTAATTTTTAATTAGATAATTGAGCTACTTGAAAATTTAAAAATATGACCGAAATTAGGAAAAATCATGTCATAACGATGAAATATCGAATTCTGAACTTTTATTGAAATGAATTATAATTTATCGTATGAATTATAATTTATCGTATGAATTATCCGAAATATATGATAAAATACTTGGAAAGCATACGACTTAGTATGTCCTGTTAGTGCCGTAAAAAACAATTCGGAATTTAGAAAATACATGCATTGAAAGTTCGGAAAATCCAATAAGTATTAGAGCTTATGAAAACATTTAAAAAGAAAAAAAAAGCTTAATCAGATAATCTGAGTTCTGCCGCGCTTATCGGAGGGACGTTGGATTTCCTGAAATAAAAAAAATATATATAATTTTATTTAAAAATTACTTCAAGCACGCCGATGTGATAAAACAAACGCTCATTATTAAGTCTGTTTTAAGTATTTGCATATTTTATGCAAAATGATGTGAATTTTGAAAATGTAAAGACAGTTTTCAAAAATTTTTAGGATAAAATCCTTGCTGAGTTAATTAATGAATCCCCAAGAACAACAGCAAAAAATATTGCTGGTTAATTCGACACATTTTATCATTTCTAAAAAAATTAATTATTTCTTCTGAGATTTGAAAGGATCGATAAAATGGTTTTGAATTTTTTTTTTAAAGTTCAACATTATGTCTTACTAGATGTATTACACTTTTGAAAAGTTTATAGCATCACTATTAAATTATTTTTTTACTTCTATCATCTTTCGTTTATCTTTTCTTTTCTGAATTAAAATTGAATATGTATTAAACAAAAACATAATTTGAGGAACAAATTTAAAAAAAAAATATTTTCTACGTTGTTTAAGCCCGAGAAGGGACAGATATCAAGATATTTCATTCAATTAGTTCTACATTCAATGTTAAATTTTTGTAACAAATTAGTTAAGCCAATTGAAGATTAAAAATTAAAAATTAAATTCATACAATATGATACTTAAAACACCCTAAAATATTAGATTCCGTTCAAATGAAATCGAAATAAGTCTTAGACTTCTTCCATTTTTAATAGAAAATATTTGTATTGCAGATTTTGTATTATGTTTATGACAATTGTACATAAAGGGATAAAATGCATGCAAAATACAAAACTTTAAAAAAAAAGGTCTAAGATTTATTTCGATTTCATTTGATCGGAATCTAATTTTTGTAGGGTGTTTTAAGTAACATATTGTATGAATTTTATTTTTAATCTTCGATTGGCTTAACTAATTTGCTAAAAAATTTAACATTAAATGTAGAACTAATTGAATGAAATATCTTAATATCTGTCCTTTCTCGGGCTTAATCAATGTAGGAAATATATATATATATATATTAATCTGTTGTTCAAATTATTTTTTTGTTTAATATGTCAAGTTTTTTTAATAACTACTGCATTCAGACGAACTCATTTCAAAATTAATAGAGGGTATCATCATCAGGCTTTGATGTATGCGGTATTGCATCACAATGTGTGATGCAGTTTACCAATGTATAATTCAAAATATTTTACCACTGTAGTAATACAGGTTGATGTAATTTATATCTTAATATCTGTCCTTTCTCGGACTTAAACAATGTAGGAAATATTTTTTTTTTTTTTAATTTGTTGTTCAAATTATTTTTTTGTTTAATATGTCAAGTTGTTTTAATAACTACTGCATTCAGACGAACTCATTTCAAAATTAATATAGAGGGTATCATCATCAGGCTTCGATGTATGCGGTATTGCATCACAATGTATAATTCAAAATATTTTACCACTGTAATAATACAGGTTGCTGTAATTTGGACAAAAACTTCCAATCTGAACGTAAAAAATCTATAATCAAAACATAAAAAATTAACTTCACTTAAATTTAGATGCCCTATTTCCCACTTGGGAACGCTATGAATGCAAAAATAAATTGTGTTGAATCTTTACTGCTAGTATTTAACAATATTATAGCTGTGATACAGTAAAAAAATTAAAAATAAAAGTTTTACTTAAATCTTGTTACTTTATTCTCTCCCAAGGGGTGATATAAACACATCAGAAAATTATTACCTAAGTTTAACTTGGGGTATAAATAGTTCTCTTCTCGGAAAAAAATATACATTTTAAAATTTATTAAGTAATTCCTTACTAAGTTCACTATCTGCGTAAAAATAGCTGTCCATTCGAAACTTTTTATTAAAACATAAACTTGACCAAAGCAAAAACGTATTCTAATAATATCCTTTTCATTTCTACTATGACCATTCACCTTTTTATACTTGGTAAAAAGAAAAAAAAACAGTTCTATTTAATATTTCACGTGGGAAGTCTTTCAACTAAAAAGAAATAAATTATTATTGCGGTTTTTGAAATTTTTGCAACAATGAAGAAAAAATGTTACATTTTCCATGAAAAATGTCCGTTGATTCTCAATGAAAAATGTGAAATTTGGAACTATTAAGAAAAATATTTGAATAATGTAAAAAAAAAAAAAAAAATGGTCCATGTTTCTCTCTGGCTTATAATTCACCCATATGCAAAGGCATTTTATTATACGGTTTGACCCTGACGTCAGGCAAAAGTTTTTACACTTTGAATTTATAATATCATAGAATTAGTAAAGAATAAAAAAAAGAATGGCATCAGGGACAAAAAGGTGGGAAGAAAAAATGAAAAAGTTATGATCTCCATAGGCTTTTCTATGTTAAATTAACATTGAGAAGTGACACTGGAAAGAAATAAGTACTGCGCTGCCGCACAATACTTAAATAATGCAAATGAAATTACCTTATAAAAAGAAGCGATATCTAATCAAAAACAACTCGTTGTAAATGATCCCGCCAAGCCACAAACCTAAAATGTCAGAATAAAAAGAAGTGATATTGCATAAAAAGAAGCGATATAGAAGTGCATGAGTGACGTGTAAAAATCTATCACTGCTCATAATGTTTCCAAAGGTCTTGGAGTGAGGTACAGTATGTGAAAACTGCTTGGCGACCTGCAGGCGTACATTTAATACATGCAGTACCTATTTCAGTTTCGAAAAATTCTGAAAGTTGAAAAAATTAATTTTAAATTCTCATTATATCACTCTTATAAATATTTGTAGGAAGAAGATCTGTAATAAATCAGAAAGATTTGTAAGACAAGCAAGAAATAATATGTAATTGTGATAATCATCTATTATTCCAATTATACTTTTCAATATTTTAGATATAATTTTTAATTACATAAATACGTTTAATAATACACTGTTTCAAAATTAAAGGGGAAACTGGTACAATGGAGGCAGAATTATTTCTTTAACGTATAATGTCGTGTTTCCCACAAAAGGAATATTATTAATACAGAAGCCTTACTAGAACTGATTTGTCCCCTATCCTGTGCAATTCCGTTTAAGCAGGCTTTACTGCAATATGTCTTAATTTAGTTAACGTCTGTTATTAGGTGCATTGTTAGTAATATTCATGTGATCATTATTTTTTATTATTATTTTACAAACTCAAAATGTTTATTACATGTTTACTTAGAAAATCCTCCTCGCAAAAGTGGTCTTTCTCGTTCAAATAATGGTAAATAAAATCAACAAATTGATCCCATGATGTTAATAAGAATGGGCGTGTAAGTACCAAAAGCTTCAACTTTTCACAGTTTAATGGGATCAGTAATACAAGTAAAAAATTGTTAAACAAATAGTCAGTGCAGGAAGAACAAACATAAAAGCCTGCAGGTCGCCATGCAGTTTTCATATACTGTACCTCACTCCGAGTCCTTTGAAAACATTATGATTAGTGATAGATTTTTACACGGCACTCGGAGTATGCACTTCTATATCGCTTCTTTTTATGTGATATCACTTCTTTTTACGACGACGTTTTAGGTTTGTGGCTTGGCGGAATTATTTACAACTAGTTCTTTTTGATCAGATATAACTATATCCAAGCTTACTTTAAAATTTCGTAGGGGCTAATTTGAATATAGAAAATCGTTATGTTAAATAATGCAATGTGCAAGAGCGATGTCCATGAGTGGGGTTTCTGTAAAATAGATGAAAACATGTAGTCAAGAATATGTTAGCATATTAACCTTTTGCGGACGTATGTCAATTTGTAGCTTTTTTACATTTCCGGTTTGAAAAATATTTGCTGTACCATTCGTATAGTATCTAACTAATAGAATGCTGTTAGTCAGATAAATTATGCAAAAATTATATGTAACTAGGGGGCTCTGCCCCCTGCAAGCTACGCTCGCCAACCCCCGTTCAGACACTGCAGAATCTAAAAGAACGTTAATCTGATAGGTTTTTAAAAGATTAGAGAAGATTGGATTATATTGGAAAAACCTGTAGCGATCTCCCTGTAAACGGGTTTCCATTCAATTCCCTTTGATTGCAAAAATTTAAGGCAGAATCAGTTACTGTTAAGAATTCCAATGGTTGTTTTCATGTTTGGTTAAAGAAGATCAGTTAAACATTTGAAAAGAAACTAAAATAAAATTAATTAAGTAAACATAGTCATTGTTTCCCAGTATTTTTAACAGCGTTATAAAACGATTGACATACTACAATTTTACGAATTGAATATTTCCAACTGAGCGAAAAAATGCCCAGCCGGGAATCGAACCCAGATCCTTGGCTTACAATGCTTTTCCGTTTAAGCTAACTGGGCCGACAACCAGCCAGCATATTTCGCTCAGAAAACCTTATTGGTAATAACATCTGGTCTGTCATGTAGACAGCTCAACAGAATAAACCACAGGTAAAGGAATTCCATATAAACGATGGATACGTAGATGAACTATTATTTTAACACAATCAAACTGATTGTTAAAGTTATCATACGAATTGAATATTTCCAACTGAGCGAAAAAATGCCCAGGCCGGGAATCGAATCAAGATCCTCGGCTTACAAGGGAAGCAATCGTCAGGACAAAGTGGGCATCTTTCGTAAATTAACTACGGAAAAGCTCACGACGAACAACATAGGCCAGGTCTGTGGAGTTATGCGAGGCAGGTAGAGGCCAGATGCTCCAGTCACTCTGGAGCTACCCAATGGGGAAGTGGCCTCAACCTGGGACGAGACCCAAGAGGCCCTCCCACGGCACCACTTTCAACAGGCATATGAAGTTCAACAGACGGCGGTCAATAAGACGGACTCTCCGAGCTTGTTCGTCATGGAGGAGTTGGAGCTAGCTCTAGACTCCATGGTGCCCGATAAGGCGCCAAGCCATGACGGCTTTGGCTTGGAAATAGTCAGACAAGTCTTTCGCTATAGCGCCTAGAATATATAGTGTGGAAATCGGCTATCCCGGTAATACTTAAAAAAGCGCTAAAATATTGTATCCCTTAAATGTGCAATGATATTGCTGCAATATGCAGATCGCAGCGACATCTGCAGGATATTTTCTACAACTGCAAGAAATTGCTAGTCTATACAATGTAATACTAGTAATACGAAAATCCCGCAGATGTCGCTGCAATCGACACTTGAAATTTTAGCAGTATCGTCGCACATTTAAGGGATACAAATTTTTAGCACTGTTTGGATAGCATATTTCCACACTAGGTATTCTTAGCGTTGTACTTTCGCTTTCACCAACAATGATTGCTCTCTTTGTACAATCAGTGCCTGAGAGAGTCTCAGTTTCCGCTGAGTTAGAAAAGGGCTGTGGCTGTTAATTTCCCCAAAGAGGGGAGCAGGGCCGGATTTAGCCTTTAAAACACTCCGTGCAAAAATAAAAATTGTGCCCCTACATAGTACGCATACGTAGTAAGCATAAAAAGGGTAACTGGTCTTTTTTGCATTTTTTATCGAACGTAAAAAAACAGTGTAACTCGCACTCAGTAACAGACACAAATACTTATAATAACTTTTCACTTAAAATACTTAACCCATTAACGACAAGCCTCTTTTACACTTCTTTTAAATCTTCGACACCAGTTTTTGCGACTTTGTAATTTTGAATTAGCTAATCGCTTAAAATCTGAGATTAGATAATTTGAAAAATTCCAAACTAAAGTACTGGAACTGAAATTAAAAGATTTTGTTCGCCTTGCATGGCAAGTTTTCTTGCCAACTGGCTTTAATGAGTTAACTTCTTTTTAAAAAAAATGTTAATAGGAGTAAAATTCAGGATTTTTTTAGAACTTTTAGTTCATAGAATTCTGTAATTAATTCAGAAACATCTAAACTGTTACTGAGTTCATACTCAATTTCTAAAATAGTTTGGTCTGACAACCCTGTTTGAAATGATGTTGTTCGTAAATAATGTTCTTGATTATTTTCAGTTTGGAAAAATTACGATCCAGTTATTGGAAGAGTTAGTAAAATTATTTTTTGTTATCAATTTCATAACTTTAGAAGGTGGTAAATCTTTTTCAGATAGAGAACACACCACTGATATTTCATCACAAAGTTCCAAACTGTTTATATCCGATGATTCTCCATCTGTTAAAATGGCTTCCAAATCTTTGAAATTTTCCAAAATTATAGAAGAACAAACATCTTTTAGTTCATATATATGATATAAAAAACAGAAGTAACTGTTGTGATGTCACACCTGAGTAACTCTTTGTTCTAAAGAACAGATCGCAGCAGTGGTGTAGTCGTAAAAAAAACTGAGGGTATACGCTCTAAGCAGAGGGTATACGCTCAAGGCAGAGCGTGTACCCTAGAGTGTATATACAATAGCTTTCTTGAGAAACAGAGGGTATACGGTGTTCCTTAAAAAAATCCAGAAGGTATACGGCGTATACCCCGTATACCCTCCACTACATCCCTGGATCGCAGTGTCAACAAGGTGGTAAAAAAATCAATTTTGTATTTTTCTGTGCATGGATTATGGGTTCATCGTGATTTTCATAATCAAACTGTCTTTTTCGCAGACGAACTCTGTGGCTCGGTATTGAAGTTTGTATAAAAGAAGTTGGCTCTTTCTAATTACGATTTGGCCATACCATTTACCACCAGGTTAAGATAACGGCAACCACATGGCATAAAAAAGCAGGAGGGTTGATGTTTCTAGCCCTCCGAGCGTTTTGCAAAAGGGTAAAATTGTAATGTTGTTTTCTTTGCATTTTGTTTTAAATGCTTCTTCAACGTATTTAAAATTCATTAAATCTATAGAATTATATTATCTTAAATATTGTTTGTATTGCTGTGAAACCTGGAGCTTAGTGAACGGAATATTACGCCCCAAACACTTAGACGGCTAGTCATTGCTTGCACCCCCGTACGTTTTCCTTTCAGATTCACCCCCTTTATCATACCCTTGGCCTCTCATGTTTGCTAAAGCCAATCTCAGGTTTTCTTGCTCTCGAAGTAAGACATCAAAAAGTTTTTTGGATCTTTCAGTCGGAAGAAAGCCCAAAACATGTTCACGAATGTTAATGTCTTCTTGTTCAATCGACACATACTTTATAACGATGGTCATTTATTCTGTTTTTATCAAGTCAGGTGTGCAGTCTAATACAATTGAGGGATATTTTGATTTGTTTTACTTCATCTAATATGTGCCTTTTTATGAATGACTTCATTTTGAATAATTTTACTGAAGTATGTGGTTAATTTATGTTGTTTGTTCAAAGCCCTCCTTACGTACTCATCCGTGACAGGATCAAATTCAGCTAATAGTTGGACTAGCTTCAAAAAGATTCCATTATCATGTTTATACAAATTTTCGTTGCTACCTCTAAATGCCAAGCAACATTCTCCTAAAAGTTTGACGATCGAAAACGGCATTCCAATGCTGGATTTCCGCATTCCAAAATCTTTCATAAATAACATTTGTTGTTTGCGAAGCTTTTAGACGGATTGCTAAAGAAGAAGTTGTAGCCGTTGCAAAAATTCCGCAGTGAAAGCAGAAAACTGAGTCTTTGACTACGGAATACACCAACCAATTTCTGTGAATTTTCTCTCCGTTGCTGTGGTCTCTTGTATGGTTGTTTGAGGTGAACCTACGTCCGCTGGTATCAGTAGGGAAATCAAAGCTGTACATTTGGGGCACTGAACTTGCTTTCGAATGACAATTCCATCTGCATCAGAAGTAGCTTCAGGCAATACTTCTTGATCATAACCCAAAAACAAACCGATGACAGGACCATTTTCATCTGTCTCTATCTGCAATCGCGATGCATTTTCTACCTTTTTCGCTTTATCCTCTTCGTCTTCTTGTCGCTCAATACGGCCAGGCACTGAATCTACAGAGCAGTCTTCAGAAAACTGCTGTTGTTTCTCATTTTGTTTTGGCAAATTTGCGCCCCTCGTTTTTTTTACTCCGTGCCGGGGCACGGACTGACGGAGTGTTCGTCCGGCCCTGAGGGGAGGGACAAGAGCAGCCCGGCGTCTTACCGCCCTATTTGTCTATTGCCGGTAATCGGCAAGGTACTAGACAAAATGTGCGCCACTTGACTAATGGAATTCTTGGAGTCAAATAATATTCTTGATGGTAGGCAATATGGCTTCCACGCGGAATAGGTCTACCGTCGATGCGCTCCATGAGGTGGTTCGTTACATCTCCGAATCAAAGCGTATTGGTCAGTACGCTTACAGATTGGTGTGGGATAGATAAATCATTTTGAACACTGAAGAGCATTACTTTAATGTTGGAGTGCCGCAAGGATCATGCCTTGGGCCGGTTCTCTGGCTGGTGTTGATCAATGGCCTGCTGAAACGGTTGGGTCTAGATGAGGCATGGACCATCCTGGTCTTTGCTGATGACATCTTTATCCTTTCACGTAGCACAGCTGTGTACAGATTTGCGGATATTGTCAGGTGGCTTCTCGCAAAGATTCACGCCTGGGCAAGTGAATGCAGTCTGGAATTCAGCTATGACAAGTGCATGTACACGATCATACCGCCGAAGAGAAAGATGGAGAACGATCCCTCAAAAGCAATTTTACTAAATGGACGGAAGGTGAAGTTTTCTCATCAGGTCAAGTACCTTGGCGTGGTATTCGATCGGGACCACAGCTGGATGCCGCACCTGGACCAAGTCCAGGAGAAGGCAACCAAGGTTCAGTACAAACTTAGTAGGCTGGCCAGGGTAACATGGGGTCTGAAGCCGGAAGTCCGCAAAACCATATACTCGATCGTTGCCGAGAGAATAGTTTTATACGCGGCCCCGATTTGGTACTCTAACAAAGTAACTCTTCGTAGGAGACTCTTAAGCATACAGCGGGTTCTCCTTCTCTGTGTCACCAAGTGCTGCAGCACGGTGTCCACAGACGCTCTGAATGTGATGGCGGGAGTCATCCCTCTCGACTTCCGTGCTGGTATTGAACGCGACTTCGAGGCCCCCACCCGTTGGGGGGAGAAAATCGATAATATGGATCTCAGGCCCGATGCGGTAGAGATCTGGAAATGCCCAACCTGGCGAGACTATCATAGTAGAATTCCATGGACTCTGGATCTTGATCGGAGAACACCTTTCAATTACTACACAGATGGGTCTGAACTTGAGAATCAAAAGCGCAATCAAAGGCTGTGCCTTTCGCTTGGCTACCCAGAATGGTGTCGTCGGGGAGGGTCAGTTCCGCCTGACTGACGGGTCGACGGTGTTCGCTGCTGAGATCTATGCGATCACCGATCAAGAAGGCGACAGCTGACGACCTTCAGAAAGGTCTCGGTGAACTCGATATCTACTCATATTCGAGATCGTCGCTACAAGCACTTTACTCGCTTGTGCCTCATCACAAAGCAGTAGTCGAGATCAGAGACTTGGTGAAAAATAATGAAATCAAAGTTCATATGCATTGGATCAAAGCCCATACTGGTTACGTCAACAATCAGCTGGTCGATGCGCTGGCCAAGGGGGCTGCGGCCCGACCAACGGTGGACCGGCAGGTTCTTCTCTCCTGTAGACAGGTGAAGAAGAGACTACTGGCCGGGCGATCAAAGACTGGCAGGACAGGTGGGATCAATCACAGGATGGACGAGTAACCTATGCGATTTTCCGAAAAGTCTTCACTCGGAGAATTCAAGGAGATTTCTATGTAAACCAAGTTCTGACGGGACATGGTGCCTTTGGTGACCACCAGGCTCGGTTCTTCAGGGGCAACCCAGTTTGCTTCTGTGGGACCGGGCACAGCACGATTAGACATTGTGTCTATGAGTGTGTCTTGTGGAAAAATATTAGAGAGAACTACTTCCCTCGCAACTTTCACATTCGAACGCTTAGCGATCTATGCCTAGATCATTACAGCAGGAAAGGGATAGTGGCTATCGTCACAGACCTGCTTACTAGGACGGTACACCGCGTCGATGGTACCAGAACGAGACGATCTCCTCCTCGCTGGGTTCCGAAGTATTGTCCTGATTTCGAGATCAGTTGAACGCGGTACTCTGTGAGAGTGTAGTCCGTAGCCATTCATGGCGCTTTACGGACGGGTGACTGCGTAAAGTTTTCAGGGTTTTCCTTGCGTGTAACGTTAATACGAGTCACTCTCCTGTAAGTGCTCCCTGAAAGCAGGGTCTCATATCTTCGCGGTGTGGCTCGAGCTGGTGTGCTGCATCATTGTGGGGCGCGGCGGTATCCGTTGTGGCGGCTGTCTTGTGCCTCTCTGGCTGGGGCTCGGACTTCCCGGTTGCTCTCGGCTGGGGGTTTGGTGTTGTAGCGACTCGACGTCATTTGGTGCCTTTGGGACTAGAGATGGCTACGCCATCTCTTTAGAAGGACCGCATGGAAAAAGACGTTTCACAATTTAAATAAGGGTTCATTAAAAGATTATTATAGTTTAGAATAAAGGGTTAAAAAACATGATAACTTCTGAAGCTTATAATAAAAGGTAGATTTGTGAAAATATTTCTCTCATTTTTAAGGCTTTTCTGAAATCCAAAGGAGCTACATTTTGATAGATTTATGAATTCATTTCTTTTCGGAAACGCATGAAATTGGCAGGTATTCTTATTCAGAAACCATGTAAATGCCGTTTTTTTTCTTAGATAAAAGTAATATATCTTTCAGAAAATACTGGCAAAGTTAGCGTTTTGAATCGAATTTCCGGAAGCGATAGCACAGGAAAGGAGAAAAACGTACAGTCACGTGATAAGAGTCTCTGTTATCTCTGTACGTAATTTATGAAAAATGGAACCGCTATTCGATCCCAAATGCCTTCAGGCCTGTCAATTGTATGCCTTTATAGTTAAAAATGAGTCAGAAAATGTGTCTGAGTTTCGCATTGTTGAGCAGTAAATATGAGAACCACCTTAAGGTACATTTCCAAAGATACTGTTAACAGAAGTTCATTATCGCTATTAATAATTTTACAAAACATAATGCCTGTCCTACACATCCTGAGAACGATTAATACCAGTTCCGTCCCGGCACAAGTCTGCCGAAAATTAAACCCGGGATCAGGCATCATGTAACTGTACGATGCCGATCTCTACGATGGACATGTTACATTTCTGTATTGATGTTGTTAAACTCGCATCGGCTCGTAACGCACATTTATACTTCTCGAAAAAGTCATATTCATTAGAAATGGCGTCGTATTTTATCTGCTACTCTCAAATTCTTATATCGGGCCGATAGGCCCGATTAATTTTTTTTATCGGCCCGGCCAGTTGAAAAAATTGCCCTAATTCTGCCCGCCCGGTCCGTTTGAAAATTATCCTCCATTCCGACGGCCCGCCCGCGGCCGCCGGGCCCGGGGGCCGGGTACGGGCCTCGGGCCAAGCCCGGGCCCGTGCAGACCTCTAACCTTGATACATAAATGATCAGTTGTTTTATAAGATATCATTCAAAAAAATTACATAACCTTGATACATAAATTATCAGTTGTTTTATAAGACATCATTCAAAAAATTTACGTTTTGAAAGACATCACCAGAGACTTTTGGACTTGTTATTTATTCCGACAAATATCAATATTTATGAAGTGTTTTTTTTCAAAGTTTATCACTTTAAAGTATGTAAAACTGAAGGCTACGTTTTAGATGCATCATCATTTTGAAGTAATCAAAAGCAAAGAAAAGAAGAATTATCACTTAAAATACGGAAGCTTGCAACTTTTTAAGTGCTTGTAATATTTACAAAGATAATGCAACGTAAAGTAACGGAATTGGATATTTTTTTATTGAAGGTCGATTGTGGACATTTGCTCAGGATGATATTTGTCAGCGAAAATCAGCTTATATTTACTCCTTTATTTGAATTTTATGTTCAAAATAAAATTAAAATCTATATTTTCGTCGATAGATTTCAGTGCCAAGTGCGGTTACTCATGTTTATTTATCTGTAATAACCTTTTTTCCCTTTACTTTTTACTTTGCTCTGGACAATAAATTGCCAAATGCTATAACTTTGTCATAAATATGCACTATTCCGATAGATTGAAAAAAATATATTATGCTGAAATGATGGTACTTCTTGTTGCCAACGTTTGGGCTCGTGGACCTCTGAATGGTCCCGAATTAACCTGGCTTCGGCGCAGGAGGATGAAGGGGAACTCAGCCGAGGACGCCCTAGTGGCACCAACCAATGTCATAAGATTGCTTAAGGTTGTTCTCAAATCCAAAAGGGCAACTTTATGACATAAATTTAAATTTATTTTTGGTCGGAAATGTATGAAACTAGCAAGTGTTGTTGTTCAGAAACTATGTAATCGAGCTGTTTTTTTTCCGTTTTTTTTTTTTTTGCAAACGCAGTAGATCTTTCAGAAAATAATGTAAAAGTGGACGTTTTGAACCAAAGTTCTCCAAGAAAGCAGAAAAACCAGTCAGCGAAGGAGAAAAACGTGGTTGTCACGTGATCAAAATAGATTATAAATCAATAGGTGATTTATTGATCAAAAAATGGGAAACACAGTTCGATTCCAAATGGCTTCCATGATCAGTCCTTCCAATTTTATATCTTTCCGTTAAAAAATGAATTTGTAAATGTGTCAAAACGTTTTGCGTTTGTTGAAAGGCTGTTCTTAAGAGGCTACATCAGTCAAATGAAAAGACCCATTCGCTAATGCTAATCCTATGGAAGAAATTTATAAAGATATCTCGGTCGCATTTGAATATTTTTAAATGATTTCTTTTGCATTGAATAGTTGAGACTGATCTGTATGCAGGCCGTTTTTTACTTTTTCGATTTTGATTGCAGATATTTTTTATGAGGATGCTTTTACTTTCGAAACCGGTTCCGAAAATGAAAGTGTCCTCATAAGAAATACCTGTAAACAAAATCGAAAAATTAAACAACGGCCTTTGTACAGATCGATCTCAACTATTCAATGCAAAAGAAATCATTTAAAAATATTGAAATGCGACCGAGATATCTTTATAAATTTCTTCTATAGGATTAGCATTAGCGAATGGGTCTTTTCGTTTGACTGAAGTAGCCTTTTAACTGCTCTGCTCAACAAGTGCAAAACATTTTGACACATTTATAAATTCATTTTTTAACGGGAAGGTATAAAATTGGAAAGCCTGACCATAGAAGCGATTTGGAATCGACCTGTATTTTTCATTTTTTGATCAATAAATTACCTGTTGCGTTATAAGCGAATTTGATCACGTGACAAACAGGTTTTTCGCCCGCTATTGAGTGCTCTTTCTTCTTTCGCACGGGAATTCGGTTCAAAACGCCCACTTTGACACTCTTTTCTGAAAGATCTATTGCGTTTGCAAAAACAAAAAAAAGAAAAAAAAAATGGAAAAAACAGCTCAATGACATAGTTTCTGAACAACAACACCAGCTAGTTTCATGCATTTTCGAACAAAAATAAATTGAAATTTATGTCAGAAAGTTGCCCTTTTTCATTTGAGAATACCCTTAAGCAAGGTTGGCAGGTTTTTGACATGTGTCAGTTTATGGCGGTTTAAACCGTCATGTCAAAAACCTCTTGTCAAAAACTACTTGTCAAAAACCTAAAATACTAAATTGATCTGTAAAAATTCACATTAAATGTCACACATTACAACATTACATGTGATATTTTAAATTCACATTAATGTATCAATAATTAGTACATAGTTAAGTATTATTGTTAAGTGCAATTTTTTAACAAAATAAAATTCATTTTTTTTTTTTTTTTTTTTTTTTTCTTTTTGTAAAATTGTGTTTTTCTAAAAAGTAGACATTAAGCTCACCTGAGCTGTAAATTTTTTCTCTTACCGCATTTTATGGAAGAAACGCCGCACTACTGAAAACTGGCCTGAATAAGATTAAAAATATCGTAATCGCCGCACCAGTGGCAACGCTACTTTTGTCGACAGCGTCACATTGACCTAACTTTAATCAAAGTTTTCTGAACAGTGTAAGTGTAGGGTGCCTCATTGTTAATATCTTAAGATGTCTAAAATTTTATTTAAAATATTTAAATCACGTTTAAAATATTTTTATGTAATTTTTAAATTAAGGAGACCTTAGTTGGTATTTAAACCACCCAGAGCGCGGGACTCGGACCCTCCCCTTAGGCGTTCCATGTTTTTTTAAGTGGTCGGTGCAACTTGGCATGCTTTTTATGAGTGGGTCGTATCTACTTTAGGCGATCTTTAGTTTCTATTTGAAGCCCTCAAGTATTTTTCTTTGGAAATAATTTTTTTTTTTTACGTACTAGGCGTCTCTGCCGCCTACGAGCTACGTTCGTCAACCCCCGTTCAGACACCGCAGACTCTAACAGTACGCTAATTTGATCGGCTTTAAAAAGATTTCGGAAGATTGAATTATAATTTGAATCTAACAATTATAATCGGACGTAATTTTCACCAAACTTTTCTTTCTCTTTTTAATATTCACGTAAAAATACTTTTGTTAGAAATGAAATATTATGATCCTCTTAAAATATCAAATAAATGTCTCGCGCAATTTTTAAATTTAAACTGTTTTGCAATACTATTTTTTGTTCATTTTACGTAATAAGTGTAATGTGACGTAAATTCTCCTATTTCAGACTTCTAACGCATGTTAATGAATTTATTATTTTACAGTATTCTTTCTCTTTTAAAATTCATGCGTAAGTATAGTTTTTATGACGTAATTTTTAATGAGTTCCTGCTTTTTATATTTTCTGTTTATAATAGTCACGTGTAAAATAAGTTTTTATTTTGAAGCAAACATTATTGTTTGCGCTGTTTATACAGTTGGCCACAGTTAAAATTAATACAATTTTCTAAATTTTGTAAAAGATATCTCTCGAAATGCTGAAAATTTGAATTTAAAATAGAAATAAAACTTCAAAAAATGAGTCAAATTAAAATACTAAACGCAGTCTGCACACCGGGAAATTCTGATGCATAAAATGATATAAAAAAGATTAAATTCCTATGTACAGTTTTTGCTCCTATAAAACTTTTTTAATGGAACGATTTTGTCCAACTTTGGCATTAAGTATCTGTTAAAATAATTCTTCGATTTGAAAACTGTCTGCATCAGCATGTTTATCAAACATTTCTCTATAATACTACCGATTTTCATATTTATGTATGCAACAGTTTTTTTAATATTAACGAAGAAAGTCCATGATTAAGCATTCAAATTGGATGCCGATCTGCCGGGAATATCTACGCAGATTTTCATTGGTCCATTTCCAAATCAAAACTTTTTATATATATATAGAAGGATAAGTATCATTATCATTAAACACACATTGCACATATCATTTTGGTTGGAAGCAATTTGTTTCAAGTAGGGAAATTTTTTAATTATGAGTTGGGAAATTTTCTAATTCTCCACCCAGAAAAAATATTTGTAGCTACGCCCCTGCTGAAATGAAACTGCGACACCGGAAGAAGAAAGTCAATTCGAATTATAATATTTTTAACCTAACACCGTTGCTGAGAGTGCTCCACCATTCTGAACAATGATCGTGTAATAAATAAATGGGAATTACAGTTGTGTGGCATTTGTTTATAGGGAAAACACCAAGATTCGACAATTGCTATGATTAATTTTCACCCGCTACGCGGATGGAATGATTACATTCGCTTTGATTGACGGATTATTTTTTTTAACGACGATATGTTGCTGTAGAATTATTTATGCGATCTCATTTTACAGATTCTCTTTAGTCGGTAGATGTCTGATTCATGAGGTGTGCCAGTACTGCTTCGATTACATAGTCAATACATCTTTAACTAAAATGGAGACTTTTACTCGTCGATTACTGCGATAACATTACATGAAAAAAAAAAAAAAATCAACATTTGAACGGAGTATGGTTTGGGGTCTGCGGATCATGATCGGTGAAAATATATCTATATATATATCGCACCCTTGCTACAAAAGTGTCACAACTCAAAAATTGGCTTTTTTGAGTTATGGCTGCCATTCGGCTTGGTTTTTACACCTCTACCAACCACCTAAGGTGCCAGATAGTGCACTGAAAATCTACCACCAGATAGCAGTTATGTCGTTTTTTAAGGGCGCTGGTCACTGGCGGAAAATATCGCGTTCAGCTCATATAGTAGACTGTTCCTACCCCCCCTACGAGCTGTCAGAGAGGCGTGTACTTTTAATAGCCGTGAAGTCCAGGAGATGTTATCGGCTATCTGTTGACAAAATTTACGAGCCAGTAGGAGCGGAAAATTCTCCCATAGCAGCTATTTTTGTTAGTAGGGAAATACTACAATTTCTTTTGCACTTTTTAAAATACGCGAGATCACATTGAACAATTTTACTGTTATTATTATTACAGCAACGCAACCGGGAATTCCATCAAGGAATAAGTTTCAATTGAATAATTTCGACTTTTATAAATGCCTAATTTTTAGAAAAGGTTTGATAAAAATTTAAATATGACAATAAAAATTGATTCAATGTAATTCACCTGTCTAAAATGATTTTGATGTTTCACCTTACTTTATATTATGTTTATTATATGTTCATGTTTACCTTCAAATTTAACCATCCTAAATTTTAAACAAATAATTATTAAATCAACTTGTCTATAACTCGTTTTCATAATTTAATTACGTAATATTCAGTGTTTGTGATTTTTTTCCTTTGTTTATGTAAAGCAACATTAATTTACTACTGAAAAATCAAAGCACAATTGATTATAATTAATTACTGTAATATGTATTTTTTTTTTTTTAAATGTTTGCTTATAGATAAAAATATTATTATAAATCATCAGGTAAAGAAAATATGGACAGAGTGAAGATTTTAGTCTGAGTTACACATTCATTCTTCAATATGATATATTTAAAAATATTTCACAAATTTATTGAACACTTTAAAATTCGATGTTTCGTTGAGATTTTGGACCTATTTTTATAAACGATAATAGATACAGCCATCGGTATTTCTCACTGGGTAAGACAAAGAAGCTGAATTCTCAATGTAGTAACCCCCCCCCCTCTCCACCTAAAAGCGAAAAAAATAAAAGGTTGTAAGAGAATTTTATCAAAATATCTCAGATTACTGAAGTTATCCAATATATTGGCACGTATTTAAGTATTTATATAATGAAGTTAAACTACAGTGCAAAATGAACATAAATTATACAAAAAATACTCCAAGTAGTGTTTTTTAATACAGCTTTATTTGACAAAAGCATAATATAAGATTTCCAATAACTCAAATTAACGGCCATAAATTCGAATTTTGAAAGTTATTTGATTTAATTTTGATCATCTTTTAATAAAATTAACATTATTAAAGAATATTGAAAATTGCGAATTTCAATACATGTAACGATAGCTTCCTTAATTCTCTATTCAATCAAAGGATACAATATTAAATATAGATACAACATACATCAATGTATATACGATTCACAAAGACAAAATATCAAAGTATAATATTAATATGTATAGATATGAGGGGAAAAAATCTTTAAATGAATATTAGTATTGCGCATGCTAAGTACACCCCCCCCCCCCTCCTACTCAACCTTGCTCCCACCAAAAATATCTAACAATATTAACTGAAAGGAAAGTAAAAACATAATATGTTTGCTCTGCATATTTAAATTTTCAAATAATATTAGTTTTTTTAAATTATGTGATTGTAAATTTTAATTAAAGATGTGGAATGCTTCCTCAAAAAATTATTATTTTTATATTTCCCCCCAAAACTTTGTTAACCTTGCCTTGAGTTTATAAGAATTTTGTTATATTAAACAAAGAAACTAACTATATTTTCTGTATTTACATAGTTACATCCGAATGTAAATATTACCCGAACTTTCTTTTTTCTTACAGAGTATTTAAATAAAGCACATTTTTTTTCCTTTATGTAGATTAAAACTTAGCACTGAAAATTATTTAAAAAACATTAATTACCCAAAATATACCATAGTAGTTTTCTCATACATTAGGAAGGTTCACAGCTATCTTCCACACATTTTAACAATTTCTTTTCTTTTCTTTTTTTTTCTTTTTCTGATCATTTTTTAATAAAATTGACATTATTAACAAATATCCAAAATTGCTAAGCTCAATACATATAATTAATTTTCAGTTAATTCTGGCATTGTCATCTATTTAATTAAAGGATGCAATATTCAATATAAATGCAATAAAGCTGCAGCAACATATATATGATTCACAAAAACAAAATGCCAGGGTATAATATTAATACATTGTACAAGTGAGACAAAAAAAAAAAATCATTGAATGAAAATGTGTAATGTGCATGCTGAGTTCCCACCCATCCCTCGACTTACTTCCACCAAAAATATCCATAACAATATTAACTGAAAGTGAAAACAAGAAACATGTTTGCGCTGCATATTTAAATTTTCAATAAATATTCATTTTTTAAATTATGTGATTGTAAAATGTGTGTGTGTTTAAAATGCTCAAAAAGGAAACCAAAAAGAAAAAGTTGACTGTGATAGCGTGACGCAGCGTATACAGGTTGTTCACTCTCAACGGTGTCCAATGGCTGATTCCTAAGCCGTTAGTCATAGACATATAGTTCCAATTACAAAAATGTTTTAAATGAAGTAAAGAAGTATTTTAAAAGCGATTTCGGTCAATAAAAAGATTTTTTTTTGAAATATGAAATTTTATTTTTTATACTGTCTCATGCCCCGGGTCCTATAAGTAATATTTAGTAAAATTTTCCAATATTACACTAACAAGTAAGACAAAAAAAAAAAAAAAAAAAAAAAAAAAACATTATTCCACGATTAAAACTGACCGAATATCTGTTTAAAGTTATATTTTTTGCTGCGAAATAGCGGTCATTCACAAATTTAGTAGAAATATCGTCTATTAAAAAAAATAGTTGAGAGTAAAATTGCAATATAAATTTGAAATCTATAATCATTCCGACATATTAATGCAAAATATACAATTTGTACTAAACAAATAAAAGGGGAAAAATAACTGAATTTTTGTTAAATAAGATTATGAACAGCAACAGCTTCATTTCTTTACAAAATTATACATATTATAAAATGCTATTAGGTTGCAAAATTTGAGTTGTGTTATGTTCCTTAGCTTTTGATAATTGACTGTATGTATTTTGTAGCGAAGAAACCGGAATTGACTCTCCCTTTTTTACCACCACGTAAAAAATTTTTACAAATCATAATAGCATAAAAGTCATGAATTTCAAAGTTTCATAACTCGGTCAATTTCAGTGTTAGATGAACATATATTTTTGTTGAGTTTCATGAGTTATTTTGACTTTATTTTTAGTGTAACAGGACGTTTTTACTAAATATCACTTATAGAACGTATATATATTTCGAAATTTTTTAAGAAATATTTTTATTGACCCAGATCGCTTGCTTCTTTACATCATTTAAAACAGTTTTGTAATTGGAACTATATGTTTATGACTAACGGTTTAGGAATCAGCCATTGGACATCGTTGAGAGTGGAACCATGTATAATTGAATTTGGAATAGCCACTTTTTTTGTATTTCTTCGAATTTCTTTTTCTTCTTTTTATATGCTTCCATTGCATCTAAAATGCATTTTGATTCTCTTATTGGCATGGTTCTCGTGTAGCGGGGATGTATTAGTTCTGGCAAAAGACAGCTAAAATAAAAGTCTTTAAGTTTATTCTCCATTTCTTTTTTCCAAAATTCGTCATCCCTTTCGATTTTTTCTATTTTCATACCCTTCGGGGTCCAAAACACGAAAAGACAATGCATTTTTTTTGTTATATGTAACTGTCCTTGTATCTGAAAAAAATACTGGTATTTCTTATTTACTTCTGTGACCGCTGTTCTATCTTTATTAATTTTCCAAAAGGTGAATTTCGCTTTAGAATAGCCTCATTGGGATATAAATTTTCACACGATAATGGACATTTTATTTCTGCAATCACTGTTTTCGATAATACCATCTGGTGTTGCACCTAAAAAATGAAGTTCTTCATCGACAAATAATCCGCATTCTAATATTTTGATGTTTTCTGATGTTTCAATGTTTGCTTTTGCATCTCTTTCATGCATTTTACCATACTGCATTCCCCGCGTATTTATATTGGAATATAAAGTCCGTTTTATGATACTTTTGCAGCTTGTATGTGGTAATTTATTGCATACTGCGCCAAAATTTGACGCTGTTAGTAACTTTCGACGCTCTTCCGTCCATAATGGACTTTGTGCTTGGCTCCGAGCTTTCATACGTTTGCAGCGATATTATACATTTATTATTCACATATTTTACTGATTTTAATGAAGAAAAGTCAATAAAATACTATTAAACATGAAATAGCTTTATACCAAAAAACATTTTAAGGAAATATTATATAAAAGTGTTTAATAATAGCTTTTTGTTACATAATGCATTTTCCTGCACTTGACCCCTGAAAGGGAAAAGAGTAAGCAGAAATAAGTTCTTATCAACAAAACAGGTGGCCAGTATTCTTCCTATTTTTTTTACGAGTTAAAAAACAAGTATAATTTCGAACCTGGTTACTCTAACAACGCATTCTATGCTCATATGGCAGAAGAATAGGAATGCCAAACGTTGGGATATTCCATATTTTGGAATAAAATTATTTTATAATTATTTAATGGTTTTAGTAACAACTTTGTACTTTCATAAAAATAGATAGCAGACTAAGCAAAAAGTTAAAAGGCTATTTTGATGAAAAAAAAAAATGCTTAGATAAAAAATGATAAAGATTATCAAAATACACCTCCTCCTACAGATACATTACGATATCAAATGCCAGTCCCCCTCCCTCTAAAGTGATATCGTTATATATGTACAGCCATTAAGATATTTACGTATTTTTTTTTTACTTCTCGATGATATAACAGCAAAATTTCAGATAGAAAATAAAAGAAACAAAATATAGAAGGAAATATATGGAGCGTAACAGATGAAAAATGTATGCTTTGAACACTATACTCATTGAAAAAATAAACTCATTGAAAAAATCTACATATATCATATACATTTTGATTATACTTAAAAATTACATTTTTTTCTTATTTACATAAGTAGATAACTTAATCATACATATTGCATCTTTCATAAAATTTTAAAATGCTCAAAAAGGAAACAAAAAAGAAAAAAGTTGACTGTGATAGCCTGACGCAGCATATACAGTGTGCTGACTATCGGCGAGCTGTATAGCACCTCCCGTGTACGCAGCCGAAGGCACTGGGTCCTCCAACATGATGATCGTTTGTAAAGATTTTCGTTTTAAAATATAAAATCCTTCAACACTGATTTTGGCATGTTTGAAATAATTATCACGGCCCAAGGCAACAACTGGCGGGTCAGTGAATACATAATAATTAATCATAATTTATTTCTTTAAATCACACACACTTTATATATATATATATTCAATTAAAAAATAAATATCTGAGTATAAATTTAATACGTAAAAAAAAATAAAAATAAAAAAAAAAAAAAAAAAAAGAAAGAAAGAAATATTTAAATAATAAGAAAGAAAAATCATGCACCAAGCATAGATTATAAAACACTTTCAAACACTTCCAAAATGCTGTATCAAGACTTCGCCGTTTAATAATGTAAATAAGATACCCAAGAAAATATTTTAGAAAATAGCGCATTTGAAAATCGGATATCAGTAATTACCGTCCACACTCGAAAAGGTACTTTAATTCGTCTCTGCAGCTTTGTATATGATCTATATATTTGTACATATTCTACACAGTCTGCTAAAATTTAGTATAATAAGAAAACACATAACACAGTTAAAAATTCACTACCAATAGGCAGAAGCGTACTTGAATTCTTTTGTACAGCCCTGTATATTACATATACATTTTTATGCACGTAATATAAAAAGTTGAAATTTAATTCAGGCAAAAACACTCTTAAAACTCTCCACTCCTCATTTTTATTTATTTATTTATTTATTTTTCTACTCTCCCATTACCTCCCTACCCTTCCTTTCCTTTTCTTCCTGCACACTAAGTTTGAAATACCGTATTTTATGGAAGAAACGCCGCACCCGTCGTAAACGCTGCACTCCTCAAATTGGCCTGAATAAGCTTAAAAATATCGTAATCGCCGCACCCGTTGTAAACGTCGCATCCATCGGAACGCTACTTTTGTCGACAGCCTCACATTGACCTAACTTTAATCAAAGTTTTCTTAGCAGTGTATTAGGATGCCTCGTTTTTAATATCTTAAGATGTCTGAAGTTTTATTTAAAATATTCAAATTAGATTTTAAATATTTTTATGAATTTTTAAATTAAGGAAACTCAGTTGGTATTTAAGAAAAATCGTAAACGCCGCACTTGGAAAAAAATTAACTTTTAAACTCGTAAACGCCGCGGCGTTTCTTCCATAAAATACGGTACTATATTATTTTGGAATATCTAATTGTATATAATTTTCTAAAAATCTACTGCCACATGCCGAAACCCCTCACCATTTGAATGTGTAAATACTGTATTTAAGAAATTGATACTCTATACTAACCCTTTCGGGACGGGTGAGCATATATGCATCGTCAAAAGATTCATGTGGAATCTGTTTTTTGAACCATTAATAAATTATTTTTTTGTCTTTTTTAATTACAGTTTTGTTTGGTATTTTACAAGTAAAGGGAACGATTTAAAAAAAGCGGTGCCATCCAAATAAAATTTGTGCAAGGGATTCCGTCTCGAAAGGGTTAAAAAAAGGCCTATTATAATTCAATAGTTTATAGGTATTTAAATAAATATATATATATATATATATATATATTGTTTTGATCCCTGAAACTCTTTGATTTATATTTAAAGAAACGAATGCTAACCGTAAATGAATATTTTGACATAGGTGAAAAACTTTAATTCACCTTTTAAAAAAATATTTTGTGAAAAAAAACATAAACGGTTTAAATTAAAATTATTACTCTAAAAATAAGAGTAATGAGAATTAAGATTTTTTATTATTGTTAAATGCAATTTGATGTATTTTTCCGTTATAATAACTTAGCTACATAGCTAATATAAATACAATCTAAAATTGAATATAAGAATTTAAAACGTGAACAATTATGAAAAACTATAATAGAACTTATTGGAAAATTATTGAAATGAACTACATAAAAATTTAAAATAATCAATTTAAAAGCATGGAAAGAAATTTTAGTTATAAAATTACGATTCCTGAAAATTAAATGCACTTCTAAGCAGGGCTCGACCTCTGAAGCTATGGGAAGCACAGCTTCATATTACTCCAAAGAGTGGCTTATTTGAGTTCAATTAAAATTAAACACATATAGCTAATAAAACAACTTTTTATGTTCTCTTATATATACTATGAACAGGAAAATTGGACGCAATCAAGAAAAATATGGAAAAATAATTTTGCATAGTATTGACATAAAAATGTTGAATTCAGCATGTATGCTCAATATAAAATATCAATATTTTGAAATACTTCTTTCAATTTTAGCAGTAGTTTAAGTTACTAATATTTTATGTTGTGCATACAAGTCAAATTCAATATGTAAAATAAACATACATCTAAAATAATGGACAAACTGAAGAATTGTGATCATGTGGTTTAAACTACTGGTGTATTATGTACATGAAAAATTAATGTGTTATGAAAGACATTTTCATGAAACTCTTATAAATACACACACACACACACAAACACACACATATATACAGTTTTTGAATGGAATTAATTTAATATAACATTTGGGGCCTCCTGTTTTCTCAGTTTCGAGTCATGTTTTCTCAATTTCGAGTCCCTTCAAAATTTTCTGAGTGAAGCAAAACCTAAACGTGCCTGTTCGGTTATCAATGCCTGCTAAATTGACTTTGAAAACTTCTCTGAGCTATTTCTATCCCCTCTAACTATTCCCCCGACCCAACTTTTATTACTCCGGAGTCCGAGCAAACGCAACGGGGTGTCGCTCCCCATGGAGTGATGGATTATAACGAGGGGGAAGACACTGAAATCATCAGAATAGAAATATATGCGTTTTGTTTTAATTATAGCTCCCTCCCTAATTAATTTCAATGAAATATTTTTATATCAATGGATAAATTGGAAACTGTACATTTTTTCGTGTTTTTTTTTTATTTCCAAACGACCTAATAGAACTGCCATAATTTACAATTTAATGAGAGGTAGAAATTATTTTGGTCATGCTCCGAGTATTTCACGTAAAATCAAATATTTAAAATTATTTTTAATATAAAATGAAAACTAGGATGAAAAATGACAAGTTTTAAGAATTGCATACAGAAAACAAAATTCGAAAATCTTAATTTTTTCATGAGATATCCTTAGAAAAGTGAGACAAAATATTCCCATAGGTTTACATGGAGAACGGAAAACGGGATTGTAAGTGATCAGCACCCTTAAGTTTGAAAGATGGTCGCTGACCCTTCTAGAAAAGTGCCACATCTTCAGTTGTGATCTAAGCTTTATACGTGAACGTGAGTTCAAAAATGCGTTATTTTGAGTTATGACGTTTTTAATGATTCAAATGAGGATGATCTTCCAAATGATTTCGAATTGTGACAGTCTAGATGATTCATGATCTGTCGCATGTCCAGAAAACAAATAACAAAAGTGTCACAACTCAAAATGATGACATTCTCATTAGTCTATGTTGAGCGACAAAAGAGGCACAACTCAAAAATTGGTATTTTTAGTTGAAAATTAAAAAAAATCTGCAAGAATGACAATCTATAATATTATTATCTGCACAGTTCTTCTTAGTAACATCACTAAATCAACTGAAATTTACCTACACAGCCCGGAAACAGTTTTTCGCATTTTCTGAAAAACGGAGTTTTTTTAGTTATGCCACTTTTGTAGCAAGGGTGCGATATATTACGCTATCGTACTTGGCACAGAAATCTCGATTATTTGTTAATTGTTTAATGGCAACGCCATACTGAAACGCATCTCATTGGTTATTGAATAGCATTTAATGCATCTCCATAGGGAGGACCCTGTTCTGTTGCTCAATGCCGCCAAATTTGGCGACAAAAATGAGTCGCAAAAGTGACGCCAACTTGGCGATGTGTCTAATATTTCGCCAAATTCCCATAGACTTCCATTGTAAACCAACAGGTTTTACTTGCTTACAGAAAATCAACATATTGAGATATTTTAATGCAACAAAAACTAATATTAGCTTAAGGATTGTATTAATTACATTTAAAGAAGTCTAAGTAAATTAAATTATGAATAAAAGTAACATGATACAATGCTTAGCATGCTTTCCCAAGCATAAATTTTAAGGGAGACCTAACTGGTCACAAAGGCCGGCTAGTGTACTGGAATTTTCCGAAATTACTTTCCTCCGGACAGCTGCTGTATAGGTAGCGTCTTACATTTCGTTATGGAAGCTAAATTAAATCCCATAGTAACTGAAATTGAATAAAAGGGAGGAAAACTTGTAGATAACTTTCATCTAAAAAACTACTCTTCAACTTATTTTCCATCAACACCTGGCATCATCATTTTGTAAACTTACAAAAAATAAACGAAAAACAACCCGAAATAAAGAAAAAAAAAAGTGTATCTTGATAAAGTGAACTGAAGAACGGCCTTCGGCTTTATCAATCCGACCTTGTCTTTTCCCCAGCTCAGCTTTACATTTATCGCTTTTATCCAGTAAGAAAATTAATTTATATCAAACTAGGTTGCACTGCACAAAAGATGAAGCGGGGATTCATATTATTGCCGTTTCAAGTGGTCTTTCCAAAACAGCATTGTTTCCAAAATATTGTTTGAAATTTCAGAAAAAGAAATAAATAAACAATTAAATATAAAAAATCAAAAACCTAATTAATTATTTCTCATCAATGTGAAACTATCTTTTTTTTTCAATTCCTACTATTAGCTCACACTCTCGCTATATATATCTTGTTCAAATTTTCAATCGTTAATAAAGTACTTATTATTCCTCCAATCAAGCTCAAATATATTTTTTAAACTTGTAGTGGATGACACTTGATGTTAATCCTAGTTTTTTTTTCAAATATTAATTCATTAATTAAATTAAATTAATTAATTTTCAATAATCGAGAGAGCCCTCCTCTTGATCAAGGCATTTTAAGCGCCACTCAAGAGGAAAGAAGAATGGAAGAAAAAAATTCTCTTATTGACCTAAGTAGAAATTGACTTAAAATATTTTTTTTAATATTACTTGTTTATATTACTTACCTAATTTTTTTTTATTTACTTGTATTGATGACTTTTAAGTTGTGTTTAATTGTTAGTTCCTATCTATAAACACTGTTTTGATGAGGTCTATAGATGTCTATGATGGTTAGAGTTGCAGTAAAGCTAGAGATCCTACCGACACAACTTCCATGTTGTATAATATTTAAACGGAGCTTCTGACTGTAAAATAGTCAATGAAACATCGTCTTCATTTTGAAAGACCTATCCAATGATATGCCACTCAATAGGGTGCGTAATTTTTTTTCGTCTCTGCCGCCATTTTATATTTTACGGCCGCCATTTTGAATTTATAAAAACAAAACCTAGCCTATAACCATCGGGCCGTTAAGACAAATCGATAGAGACCTCTCATTCATTAAAATCCATCCAGCCGTTGGGATGTTTCGAGGGTATAAAGAAATCCACATGCACAGATACGCGTGAAACACATAACCCTTCTTTTCAGTCGGGTAACAAGGTCAAATGAAAGTAAAAATAGTAAATAAAATTAATAAGACGAAATGCAATATTCCACTTTGATTCACTCACAAACAAGGCTTAATTTGCGCCGGAGCCCACCGGAACTGAACTCCAGTACTTCTCTGTTTTTAGTAAATATTTAAATATTGGTCGGAATTCACCGGAGCTTATAAATACAGGGCTCTGTAGCCCAGTGCAATAGCGCTTCCGAAAAACCGAAATCTAAATTACTCTTTCCTTTCCCTCCCATCTCCAAGTTTTTACTTCCTTTTCTATCAAAAACTTATATGTGACGTAATGTAGGAGATGGAGTTGAAACCGGCTCAATTTTTATATCAGTTTTTGAGCTAAGGCGGACTCGAGATCAATCTGTCTTGCATTCAAAATTTTATTTATTCGTGTATAGAAAAAACAGGAACTAAAAAACAGGAAACAAAGAGGCCATCCATAAATGATGTCACGCTTGGAGGTGGAGAGTTCATGAAATTGTGACAGTTTGTGACAAGGGGGTGGGAGGAGGTAAGAAGAAGTGTGACATCACACAATTTGGTTAAAATAAAAGCATTAAAAATCAGCAGATTAAATTTTAAAGTTATTTTGAAATTAAAGTATATCTTGTGTTCATACAGTAAAGATAACATTTAAAGCCAAATACATTAAATTCCATTTCAAATTTCAAAATACTACTGTTTTTAATTATTCTTTCATATTAATGTTTTATTACTATTGTATTGTATATTAATTATGTTTTTTGTTGTAAATCTTAATCTTATTTCATACAAAATAAGTACACGGATCATTTTTATTATTATGCTCACAAATGTCATTAAAACACATAGTTAAAAGTTTCAAAATAAAATTTGAAATATGATCTATAACATAGTACTTTGTTTTTGAACTGCAAGTATATGTTTATGTAATATAGCGTGACATGTGACAAGAGAGGGGGGGGGGGGTATGGTGAAGTGTGACACTTTGTGACAAAGGGGGGGAGGGGTCAAAAATACTGAAAAAAGTGTGACATCATATATGGATGACCCCCAAAGTCACTTTCACTTGAAAGTAGATATAATTGCCATGTATTTTTTGTTATTCTGATAGAAAGCAAGCGAGCAGTGCTTCGTATTTTTTCTATTAACAGCATCGAATCTTTCTTTTTTTGTGTTAACACTATTTCCGAATCATAATCCTTACATTAATTAATTGCAGAATTCTGCGATTAATTAACATTAAAATAATTAGACAAAGATTTCTGTTCGGAAGGAGTGATAAACTAAAAAGTGGAACAGTTGACAGTTAAGTACCGGGTATCCATAATTAAATTATCCTACTTTAAGGCTTTTCTTAACTGCTCCGCTGAACAAGCGCAAAACGTTCTGACACATTTACACATTCATTTTTTAACGGGAAGATATAAAATTGGAAAGCCTGGCCATGGAAGCGATTTGGAATTGAACTGTTTTTTCCCTTTTTTGATCAATCAATTACCCACTGAGTTATAAGCGATATCGATCACGTGACAAACCCGTTTTTCGCCTGCTCTTGAGCGATTTTTCTACTTTCGCGCGGAAATTCGGTTCAAAAGGTCCACTTTGACATTATTTTCTGAAAGATCTATTGCGTTTGCAAAAAAATGGAAAAAAAAAAAAAAAAAACAGCTCGATGACATAGTTTCTGAAGAAGGGTGTACATCAATTGCGCCTACGGTGGGAGGAGATCATAAATTGCGCCTACAGCTTCGTCCCCTTCTGTATGAACTGCGCTCGAAGGGGTGAGATAAGCAATCCATCATTTTATTGAGGGTTGCCTTAAAGAGTTCTTTTCCCCAAAAAGTCTTCTGGATGCAAATCCGGTCATGGTAAATCTTGGCGACAATAATCACAATACTTAAGGTCTGTATTCATCTAGCATTGCATTATATCTTATGAGATATTCAACGTAATGAATACAAATAAAATATTACTAGAGGATACTTACTAATATTTACTACGAAAGAAGGGTACTTCTCATTTAAATGGCGCGGTGCAAACTGCCACCCCAAATTTTGCTAGCTCTTTCAAGGTATTTCAAGAAATATCTAATGTTAATTTTAAAAAAACACATACCATTGTTAAGAAAATTTTTATTTTGACTTGTAACATTTGGATAAAAAGTGTTTTTCCTTTTTCAATGACAAAAAATGCTGAAAATACATAAAATTCAAGTTATCATAACTCGGTAAGTTTTATTTGTACAAAAATGAAACTTTTATTGTTTAATTATTAGTACACGAAGAAAGTTTTACTAAATATATAGTATTTAAATCCCGTAAAAAAATTAAATTTCTGTAACTTTTAAAAATAACATTTTATATATATATACAGTAGAAACCCGGTTATCCGAAAATCGGCTTAACCGAAAGCCCTTAAAATTCCTCAAAGTCCTTTTTAAATGTGAAAAATTTTATTGCCAACACTATTTTGACCGATGTCAAATGACAACTTTTAACATATTTTGATTTATGATTAATATTTTATTTGTAAGTTTTATATCAAACAATTCCGAATCATTTCTAGTACATTGAAGAGTTGTTTTAATACTTATTATCTTTAAAAATTAAAAGGAAAATAAATACAAATCAAAACTTTGAAAGATGTTATTGGATGTGGGTAGAAATAGTGTTAAAAAAGCATGTTCTTTATGAAAATAATAAACAGAGTCAACTTACTTATTTTGTCAATTGCGCAATTTCGGGCACTTTATTAGATAGGCACGTACGACACTTCATCTTTTTTACAAAATATGTTGTGATTTTCTTTTGTTTTTTAACTTTGCATCGTTTCAATGCTGCTTTATCAAGCCACCTTTTAAACAGGACCGAAACTAGCCTGTTTTGCACCCGGAACAAATAGGATTTTGCCGCCTTTCCCCCCTCTCTTCCGGAAAGTATATTTACAAAGAGAATTTTACTAATTTTCTAATAGCCGACTTATTTTAAAATTTAAAATATGTAATAATATGTAATACTGAACTATGCAATCTACAATGGCACGTACAAGGGGGGGGGGGGGCGTCACGGGGGTCATAACGCCCCTCTGAACACCAACAAAAATATTCTAAAGATCATTTTTTAAATGAAATATACAGTAGAGTTTCGATTATCCGAGTCCCGCTTAACCAAGTTTCCGCCTTAACCGAGTTATTTTCTTCTGATGGGCTGATGGCTTCCATTATTATGAAACAGCCATTATAAAGGAAGTGTTAGGTGAAAATGAAAGAGCAGCCGTAAAAAGTTATAACTCTGATTTTCTGGTCAGAATGTGGGGGGGGAAATGCCCATATACATTTATTTTTTTTTAAATTATGGCCATTTTTCTTTCCCATTCTGACCAGAAAATCGGACTTCTAACTTTTTACGACTGCTCTTTCATCTTCACCTAACACTTCATTTATAATGGCTGTTTCATAATAATGGAAGCCATCAGTCGATCAGAAGAAAATTATCCATTCCAAAGACTAACGAAAAGCACAAACATCCATTATATAAATTGAGCATTTATGTGCTTAAAGGCTTAATCTTCAGAAAAGACAGACAGAGAAACAGCAGTAGCAGTAACATTACAACTTTGCTGCTATTGCTGCATTCTTTTTCTTTCTTTAAAAATTTTTTTCTTTTCTAATAAAGGCTCTCATTATGGAGCCACGAAACAGTTGTATGCTAAAAATTTTGGCTGTTTATACTTTTCTTTACGTTGGTTTTACATATAATGTATTTATTTAACACAAAGAGTTTTGTATGCATGTTATTAGTTTATACTCTTGGAGGAATTTGACGTAGAATCCCCTCCTCCCTTACCTTATTTTGCGCTGATGATGTTTAAAACGGAATATTTTATTTATTTTAATCGAAAATCTATGGAATGGTTAAATAATAATAAAAAAAAAGATTAAAAATGTATTCATTTTTGCAAGAACTATAGGTAGTAATATAAAATAAATGTTTATTCTCTGGTGGGAAAATTTTTGGCAAAATATTGGCGTCCGAAATAAATCGCGAGATAACTTGTAACAGATAATCATAACCCTCATTTCCAAAGCTATTATGATTTTTAATATACAGTGAAAATTCTTATTTTCGAAAGATAAAAATAATGGACTTGAACTTTTCATAATTATTTTCCTCAAATAATACCAAATCTGTCAGCAGCATGTTTAAATTAACAAGATTATTACTATAAGTTGTAGTATTACTATTATTATTACTAGTATTATTTTTTAAATGAAGCAGAATGGAGAATGGTCTAATTTACGATTATTTTAAAAATCATTAATATGTTAAATTTTTCTATCACAGCATAATTAACATCCATTCATGTATTTATATTCTCTTTCAGATACCAAATAACTAATTCATCAATTCTACTTAAAAATTTGGCTTTTAAAAGTCAGCAAAAATTTAATTTAAAAATACTTTGAGGATCAAAATCATAAAGTCAACTATAATCTATTATTTAAAGTGTATTTTTCTTTTATAGGAAGTCATCTATTATTAAAAAAGGATATTTTATCTTTATAGATAAATAAAACTTTGAAATTATATTTTGAGAAGATGCGTTGATTTAATACGAAATTAGAAAATCATAATCTAATGTGTGAAATTACTATATTTGGAGAAGATGTGTTGATTTAATAAGAAATTAGAAAATCATAATCTTATGTGTATAAAGGTAATTTTTTTTTAGATTTAAGGGTGTTGCAAAGAGTTCTCAAAAATTTCTAACTTACAAACTTGCTTTTAAACGTAAAAGCATGTTACTTGCAGACATGACTATTGAATGGATTTAGAATCTATTAATCTTTCATTTTCAGATAACTGAATTACATGTTGAATTATAAGCAATTGTTGTTTGATAAAAATTTATCGGACTGTCATGTCTGGAAATTCAGTTTAGAACGCATTGTGGAAATACAGTTCAAATGCTAAATGCTTTTAACAGCATTTTGTAAAAGATTGCCTTTAATGAAAATTGGAAAAACCGTTCGATTTCACAGATTCTGAATAACATATAGGTCACTCTCATGTAAATACAAACAAATATGAATTCTAGAAAGTAACCAGTTTGCATTTGAAAACAGTCTTAAGGCTGCTCTCAAATTCAAAGAAGCTATTTTCTGACACATTTCTGAATGCTTGAAAACACATTAAATTAGAAGATGTTCTTATTAAGAAACTATGTAATCGAATGACTTTTCCATTTTGTGGAAAAAGTAGATAATTTTACAGAAAATACTGTAAAAGTTGGCGTTTTGAACCAAATTCACGAAGCAGCAGTGCGATAAAGTATAAAAATTTCTCATCACATAACAAGAATGGGTTATAACTGTTTAAGTAATTTATTTATCTGGAAATGGAATACGCTATTCAATTAAAAATCGCTTAGGCTTGTTAATTTTATTTCTTTAAGTATAAAAATGAATCAGACAATATGTCACAAAATTTTGTGTTGCGAGCAGGGAATTTGTGAAGCACCTTAAGCTGTTCTTAACTGCTCTGCTCAACAAGCGCAAAACGTTTTGACACATTTACAAATTCATTTTTAACGGAAAGGTATAAAATGGGACAGCCTGGCCATGGAAGCGATTTGGAATGGAACTGTTTTTTCCATTTTTTGATCCATCCATTACTTATTGAGTTAGAATTTGATTACGTGACAAACACGTTTTTCGCCCGCTCTTGAGGGCTCTTTCCTCCTTCGCGAGGAAATTCGGTTCCAAACATCCACTTGGACACTCTTTCCTGAAAGATCTATTGCGTTTGCAAAAAAAAAAAAAAAAAAGGAAAAAATAGCTTAATGACATAGTTTCTTAACAACAACACCAGCTATTTTCATGCATTTTCGAACAAAAATAAATTAAAAATTATGTCAGAAAGTTGCCCTTTTGGATTTGAGAACACCCTTAAGGAATTAAGTTTCTTTACACCACTTTTGAATGCATATTTTTCAAATGATAATGCACTTCTCAGTTTTGAATTCATGAGAATTTAATGCTCTTCTTATTATTATTAATTTATCAGCCTGTGCATAAGAGAATCGTGCGTGATTATAAGAATTATGTATTCGGAAAAAATTAAACTTTATCAAGAAATACATATTTAAGTTTTACTTATAAAACATCGTGCAACCGCTTTGGAATTTTAAAATTTACTTTAGAACTTGGAAAAAATTAAGTTTTGAAAGAAAATAAAAAATGATTATTTATATACCATAGTTCTAAATAAGTTTAATAATAATAATAGTAAAAACAATAATATTAAGAGCAATAAAAGAAGTACAAATTAGCGTTCATAGGGATATTTCAGCAGCAAGAATATTCTTCCATTTAGAATGTTGTTCTTTTTCCTCAGCATCTTTCTTTCAAAATACTACAGAGAATAATATTAAAGTGAAATTTATTTCTAGCATATTAATTGAATTATGAAATATCTGTAAATATCTGTATATAAATGTTAATAATGTTTAAGGTTCTTGAAGAATCTTAGAATGAAACATCTAAAAGGTAGAGTGAATGAGATATTAGTTCAAACCTTACGAAAATATTTGTTTCCATGCATAATTGGCCCATGTCAAATATTATATTATTGAACGAAAAATAATATGCTTGGAGAAAAAAAATGGTATTATTAGGTAACAAGTTTTATTTCTTCATAAAATTTTCTCTTCTAAAGTAATTTTAAAAAATTCTCCAATGTTTAAATTTCTTATGTAAATATTTGAAATTGATGATGATTTGTAATGTTCTATAATGGTTATATATATGGATTTTTTTATCATCATACTTTATTTCCTTTTTTTTTTCAATTTGTGCATATTATATTAACGGAATATACATTTTTATAGTGTCGATTTTTCTGTGATTTAATAGTTATTATTAACAACAACAACAACAAAATATTATACACATATATAAAATATATGTGTATAAGTTTTTTGCGAGTTTAAGAAAAGCATTATTGATAGCCGAAATTATCGATAAAGCGCCCAATTTAGCGAATCAACGCCAACAGAAAAGTGTTTCTAACAAAAAAAGCTGTCACTTCGTGCCCATAAGTATAAGAGAGGGGGTTGACAATGATATCCGGTCCAACGTGACGCCGAGCGCAGTTCATACAGGGGGCAAAGAAGGGTCGGCATCGGCGCAGTTAGCCGGTCTCCCTGAAGAACAACACCAGCTAGTTTCATGCATTTTCGAACAAAAATAAATTAAAACTTATGTCAGGAAGTTGCCCTTTTGGATTTGAGAACAGCCTTAAGACGAATTCGATGTATGGCAGCATTGAAAAGAATGTCTTTTTTGAAGAAGTCTACAGACAAAACTGTTGTTCATAAAGTTGTGAAATTTTGGGAAAGTCATAATAAAGGGATGGGAATTTGTTTAAGCTACAAAAAAATATAAATAAAACTAGTTTAAAATTTCGCCACCAGAGGGCGATTTTAAATAAATTACATATTCAGCATTAAGATAGTTTAGAAATTTTATTTACAGGATGTTCATAATTAATCGACCCTATTTTAAAGTTGTCTACAGACGAAACTGTTGTTCAGAATGTTGTGAAATTTTGAGAAAGGCATAATAAAGGGATGAGAATTCGTTTAAGCTACAAAAAACATAAATAAAACTAGTTTAAAATTTTGCCACCAGAGGGCGATTTTAAATAAATTACATATTCAGCATTAAGATAGTTTAGAAATTTTATTTACAGGATGTTCATAATTAATCGACCCTATTTTAAAGTTGTCTACAGACGAAACTGTTGTTCAGAATGTTGTGAAATTTTGAGAAAGGCATAATAAAGGGATGAGAATTCGTTTAAGCTACAAAAAACATAAATAAAACTAGTTTAAAATTTTGCCACCAGAGGGCGATTTTTAATAAATTACATATTCAGCATTAAGATAGTTTAGAAATTTTATTTACAGGATGTTCATAATTAATCGACCCTATTTTAAAGTTGTCTACAGACGAAACTGTTGTTCAGAATGTTGTGAAATTTTGAGAAAGGCATAATAAAGGGATGAGAATTCGTTTAAGCTACAAAAAACATAAATAAAACTAGTTTAAAATTTTGCCACCAGAGGGCGATTTTAAATAAATTACATATTCAGCATTAAGATAGTTTAGAAATTTTATTTACAGGATGTTCATAATTAATCGACCCTATTTTAAAGTTGTCTACAGACGAAACTGTTGTTCAGAATGTTGTGAAATTTTGAGAAAGGCATAATAAAGGGATGAGAATTCGTTTAAGCTACAAAAAACATAAATAAAACTAGTTTAAAATTTTGCCACCAGAGGGCGATTTTTAATAAATTACATATTCAGCATTAAGATAGTTTAGAAATTTTATTTACAGGATGTTCATAATTAATCGACCCTATTTTAAAGTTGTCTACAGACGAAACTGTTGTTCAGAATGTTGTGAAATTTTGAGAAAGGCATAATAAAGGGATGAGAATTCGTTTAAGCTACAAAAAACATAAATAAAACTAGTTTAAAATTTTGCCACCAGAGGGCGATTTTAAATAAATTACATATTCAGCATTAAGATAGTTTAGAAATTTTATTTACAGGATGTTCATAATTAATCGACCCTATTTTAAAGTTGTCTACAGACGAAACTGTTGTTCAGAATGTTGTGAAATTTTGAGAAAGGCATAATAAAGGGATGAGAATTCGTTTAAGCTACAAAAAACATAAATAAAACTAGTTTAAAATTTTGCCACCAGAGGGCGATTTTAAATAAATTACATATTCAGCATTAAGATAGTTTAGAAATTTTATTTACAGGATGTTCATAATTAATCGACCCTATTTTAAAGTTGTCTACAGACGAAACTGTTGTTCAGAATGTTGTGAAATTTTGAGAAAGGCATAATAAAGGGATGAGAATTCGTTTAAGCTACAAAAAACATAAATAAAACTAGTTTAAAATTTTGCCACCAGAGGGCGATTTTTAATAAATTACATATTCAGCATTAAGATAGTTTAGAAATTTTATTTACAGGATGTTCATAATTAATCGACCCTATTTTAAAGTTGTCTACAGACGAAACTGTTGTTCAGAATGTTGTGAAATTTTGAGAAAGGCATAATAAAGGGATGAGAATTCGTTTAAGCTACAAAAAACATAAATAAAACTAGTTTAAAATTTTGCCACCAGAGGGCGATTTTTAATAAATTACATATTCAGCATTAAGATAGTTTAGAAATTTTATTTACAGGATGTTCATAATTAATCGACCCTATTTTAAAGTTGTCTACAGACGAAACTGTTGTTCAGAATGTTGTGAAATTTTGAGAAAGGCATAATAAAGGGATGAGAATTCGTTTAAGCTACAAAAAACATAAATAAAACTAGTTTAAAATTTTGCCACCAGAGGGCGATTTTTAATAAATTACATATTCAGCATTAAGATAGTTTAGAAATTTTATTTACAGGATGTTCATAATTAATCGACCCTATTTTAAAGTTGTCTACAGACGAAACTGTTGTTCAGAATGTTGTGAAATTTTGAGAAAGGCATAATAAAGGGATGAGAATTCGTTTAAGCTACAAAAAACATAAATAAAACTAGTTTAAAATTTTGCCACCAGAGGGCGATTTTTAATAAATTACATATTCAGCATTAAGATAGTTTAGAAATTTTATTTACAGGATGTTCATAATTAATCGACCCTATTTTAAAGTTGTCTACAGACGAAACTGTTGTTCAGAATGTTGTGAAATTTTGAGAAAGGCATAATAAAGGGATGAGAATTTGTTTAAGCTACAAAAAAATATAAATAAAACTAGTTTAAAATTTCGCCACCAGAGGGCGATTTTAAATAAATTACATATTCAGCATTAAGATAGTTTAGAAATTTTATTTACAGGATGTTCATAATTAATCGACCCTATTTTAAAGTTGTCTACAGACGAAACTGTTGTTCAGAATGTTGTGAAATTTTGAGAAAGGCATAATAAAGGGATGAGAATTCGTTTAAGCTACAAAAAACATAAATAAAACTAGTTTAAAATTTTGCCACCAGAGGGCGATTTTTAATAAATTACATATTCAGCATTAAGATAGTTTAGAAATTTTATTTACAGGATGTTCATAATTAATCGACCCTATTTTAAAGTTGTCTACAGACGAAACTGTTGTTCAGAATGTTGTGAAATTTTGAGAAAGGCATAATAAAGGGATGAGAATTCGTTTAAGCTACAAAAAACATAAATAAAACTAGTTTAAAATTTTGCCACCAGAGGGCGATTTTTAATAAATTACATATTCAGCATTAAGATAGTTTAGAAATTTTATTTACAGGATGTTCATAATTAATCGACCCTATTTTAAAGTTGTCTACAGACGAAACTGTTGTTCAGAATGTTGTGAAATTTTGAGAAAGGCATAATAAAGGGATGAGAATTCGTTTAAGCTACAAAAAACATAAATAAAACTAGTTTAAAATTTTGCCACCAGAGGGCGATTTTAAATAAATTACATATTCAGCATTAAGATAGTTTAGAAATTTTATTTACAGGATGTTCATAATTAATCGACCCTATTTTAAAGTTGTCTACAGACGAAACTGTTGTTCAGAATGTTGTGAAATTTTGAGAAAGGCATAATAAAGGGATGAGAATTCGTTTAAGCTACAAAAAACATAAATAAAACTAGTTTAAAATTTTGCCACCAGAGGGCGATTTTTAATAAATTACATATTCAGCATTAAGATAGTTTAGAAATTTTATTTACAGGATGTTCATAATTAATCGACCCTATTTTAAAGTTGTCTACAGACGAAACTGTTGTTCAGAATGTTGTGAAATTTTGAGAAAGGCATAATAAAGGGATGAGAATTCGTTTAAGCTACAAAAAACATAAATAAAACTAGTTTAAAATTTTGCCACCAGAGGGCGATTTTAAATAAATTACATATTCAGCATTAAGATAGTTTAGAAATTTTATTTACAGGATGTTCATAATTAATCGACCCTATTTTAAAGTTGTCTACAGACGAAACTGTTGTTCAGAATGTTGTGAAATTTTGAGAAAGGCATAATAAAGGGATGAGAATTCGTTTAAGCTACAAAAAACATAAATAAAACTAGTTTAAAATTTTGCCACCAGAAGGCGATTTTTAATAAATTACATATTCAGCATTAAGATAGTTTAGAAATTTTATTTACAGGATGTTCATAATTAATCGACCCTATTTTAAAGTTGTCTACAGACGAAACTGTTGTTCAGAATGTTGTGAAATTTTGAGAAAGGCATAATAAAGGGATGAGAATTCGTTTAAGCTACAAAAAACATAAATAAAACTAGTTTAAAATTTTGCCACCAGAGGGCGATTTTTAATAAATTACATATTCAGCATTAAGATAGTTTAGAAATTTTATTTACAGGATGTTCATAATTAATCGACCCTATTTTAAAGTTGTCTACAGACGAAACTGTTGTTCAGAATGTTGTGAAATTTTGAGAAAGGCATAATAAAGGGATGAGAATTCGTTTAAGCTACAAAAAACATAAATAAAACTAGTTTAAAATTTTGCCACCAGAGGGCGATTTTTAATAAATTACATATTCAGCATTAAGATAGTTTAGAAATTTTATTTACAGGATGTTCATAATTAATCGACCCTATTTTAAAGTTGTCTACAGACGAAACTGTTGTTCAGAATGTTGTGAAATTTTGAGAAAGGCATAATAAAGGGATGAGAATTTGTTTAAGCTACAAAAAAATATAAATAAAACTAGTTTAAAATTTCGCCACCAGAGGGCGATTTTAAATAAATTACATATTCAGCATTAAGATAGTTTAGAAATTTTATTTACAGGATGTTCATAATTAATCGACCCTATTTTAAAGTTGTCTACAGACGAAACTGTTGTTCAGAATGTTGTGAAATTTTGAGAAAGGCATAATAAAGGGATGAGAATTCGTTTAAGCTACAAAAAACATAAATAAAACTAGTTTAAAATTTTGCCACCAGAGGGCGATTTTTAATAAATTACATATTCAGCATTAAGATAGTTTAGAAATTTTATTTACAGGATGTTCATAATTAATCGACCCTATTTTAAAGTTGTCTACAGACGAAACTGTTGTTCAGAATGTTGTGAAATTTTGAGAAAGGCATAATAAAGGGATGAGAATTCGTTTAAGCTACAAAAAACATAAATAAAACTAGTTTAAAATTTTGCCACCAGAGGGCGATTTTTAATAAATTACATATTCAGCATTAAGATAGTTTAGAAATTTTATTTACAGGATGTTCATAATTAATCGACCCTATTTTAAAGTTGTCTACAGACGAAACTGTTGTTCAGAATGTTGTGAAATTTTGAGAAAGGCATAATAAAGGGATGAGAATTCGTTTAAGCTACAAAAAACATAAATAAAACTAGTTTAAAATTTTGCCACCAGAGGGCGATTTTAAATAAATTACATATTCAGCATTAAGATAGTTTAGAAATTTTATTTACAGGATGTTCATAATTAATCGACCCTATTTTAAAGTTGTCTACAGACGAAACTGTTGTTCAGAATGTTGTGAAATTTTGAGAAAGGCATAATAAAGGGATGAGAATTCGTTTAAGCTACAAAAAACATAAATAAAACTAGTTTAAAATTTTGCCACCAGAGGGCGATTTTTAATAAATTACATATTCAGCATTAAGATAGTTTAGAAATTTTATTTACAGGATGTTCATAATTAATCGACCCTATTTTAAAGTTGTCTACAGACGAAACTGTTGTTCAGAATGTTGTGAAATTTTGAGAAAGGCATAATAAAGGGATGAGAATTCGTTTAAGCTACAAAAAACATAAATAAAACTAGTTTAAAATTTTGCCACCAGAGGGCGATTTTAAATAAATTACATATTCAGCATTAAGATAGTTTAGAAATTTTATTTACAGGATGTTCATAATTAATCGACCCTATTTTAAAGTTGTCTACAGACGAAACTGTTGTTCAGAATGTTGTGAAATTTTGAGAAAGGCATAATAAAGGGATGAGAATTCGTTTAAGCTACAAAAAACATAAATAAAACTAGTTTAAAATTTTGCCACCAGAAGGCGATTTTTAATAAATTACATATTCAGCATTAAGATAGTTTAGAAATTTTATTTACAGGATGTTCATAATTAATCGACCCTATTTTAAAGTTGTCTACAGACGAAACTGTTGTTCAGAATGTTGTGAAATTTTTTGGAGGACATAATAAAAGTATGGGAATATGTGTGAGCGAAAAAAAAAAATAGGGGTCCATTTTTTAACGAATGACACATTAAGCATACATTTACGATAGTTTAACAAATTTTGCTATAACCAAACATGTTCTGCATGATTTTCATCATTTTCAGATAGTACCATCTAGAATCGTCAGATAGCATGTTCCACAGTTGACCGCAGTATGTTCAGGGAAATGCTAGGAAAATGTCGCGAAAAGCTGTCTTTAGAGCAGTGTTCTCGCTGCCGCTCGCCATTGCGCCAAATTGCGACAAAATGCTTCATTTGGCGAGTAAACGAACAATCGGATTTGCAAAATTGCGAGTGCTCAATTTCTGCTCTTTTTAAGCGTGTACCAATGAAGTCCAGATTCTTATCCGCATTACTGAACGATTGATGTCACTTTTCATGTTCAATCGTACCGTGCCATTTGCATTACTCTATTTATACAGATACTGAGTCAACACCAATTCAGCCAAAGATACAGAAAGGATTATGCAATAGGTATTTCCTTATTGTCACTTGATCACTATATCTAAGCACTGGCATCGCACCGGTAAAAACACAAACAAAATTACTTGCATCAAGCTCCAAATAGAGAAACGTTTTTCTGGAATGCGGCTTTGCAATTAGCCATTTACCGTACTGTTTATTAGCTGTATGCAAAGTGTCAGTGGTGGGTCAATCTTTTCTATCTGTTAGAGTAGAAATCTCATTTTTATAACAATTTTTAGTGTATATTTTCATAACGGTAAATCAATGATCGTCGCTGTTTGGAATTTTTATTCAGACTGCTAAAAGAATGTTTGAAACATTTACACATTTAGGAGACATTCAGAATGTACTTATTTTTAATAGTTTCTGTAGCGGATAGTGGAATTTCTATTTTATAAGCAATTACAAAAAATTAGGTTGTTTTAGAACATATTGAAAAAAAAAAAGAGATACAATAAAGGGTTAAGGATAGATTTTTCAGTGTTTCATGCCGAATCTTTTTTTTTTTTTTTTTTGCTAACATTTTTTTCATTTGGCTATTGTTTTTTATTTCTTATTCGCCAAATCTCGAATTTTGGTCAAAACCCAGCAAGAACACTGCTTTAGAGTAAGGTTAAGTTAATAAATAAAAATTTTAAACTATCGTAATGCTAAATGTGCAATGTATTAAAAAACTCCCTCTGGTGGCAAAATTTTGAATTACTTTTATTTACAATTTTTTTAGCCTAAACAAATTCCCATCCCTTTATTATGTCTTTCACAAAATTTCACAACTTTATGAACAATAGTTTTGTCTGTAGACAACTTTAAAGTAGGGTCGTTTAATTATGGACACCCTGTATATGCAGGTAGATGTATCTAATTTTTTTATTTTATTAAAGAAAAAAAGAATGCTTTAAATTTTGCAAATAATGTATGAAATATAAATATACGGATTGGAGTGACGGCGGAAGGACCGGGGGAGGGGCGTGCACACTACAATTTTAGTACTGCAGAATATTAGGGCTCCGGTATTTTTTGTTGTTGTTGTTGTTGTTAGAATCTAAGCACTGATCACAAACTGCAGAGTATAAACTTTAACCCGTTCAAGACCGGTATCTTTTACGCGAATTTTATTCGATTGGCACCACTTTTTGTTAATTATTTGACTTAACATTATAAATCACGAAAATTTCGTAACTAAATAAAATCAATTTTACTTTTCTTTTTTACTGGTGTCAAATTCAAGCGTTTTAAGCACCTTTTGTGGGTACATATATGCACCCATGGTCCCGAACGGGTTAAAAAGCTGACCGTTTTACTTAAAGGTGACAAAAATAATAAAACAGATGTTACAAGTTAAAAATATACATTTTATCTAAAATTTCTTAGTACTTTCGGCCTGCAATTCCCGCGGCTATTGTCAGAGAATATTTTCACTATTAATTGCTGTTCCACTCATACAAATAATTCATACAACATAATTCACACAAATAACATAAATCAATCCTCTACGCAAATTTAATCTGAAGCGCTGCTACTTCTACTACTGTCTACCAAGGCTTAATTTCTAAGAAAAAAAAGTACCGGATGCCTAATATTCTGTGGTACTGGTACTAAATACTGTATACCCCCCCCCCCCCCATCTGTCACTCCAATCTCCATATTTAGATTTCGTACATTATTTGCAAAATTTAAAATATTGTTTTTTTCTTTAGCAAAATAAAAATTTTAAATATATCTATCAGCATATATTTAGCGGTCAACTATTCCATTTTTTAGTTATCATTCCTTTTGAGTAGTAGTCTTTAAAAAGCAGAAAAACCAACGTTTAAAAATGCACAAAAAATACATGAAAAGCAGCAAACAGCTGTTTCGAATCTACTAGCGAGATTCTTCTTCAGTGCAAAATAGGGGAAAAAGAAACAGCGTGCTAGAAAAAGCAAGGCTGAGCAAAATGATAGACAGAGACGCGCTGGCTTATATAACCGATGCGGGTAGCGAACGCGCCAAAAACAACCAATGAGAGAGAAGCAGTGGAAACGATTGGGTGGACAAGTAGCGACATCTACCGGAGAAGGAGAGAAAAAGAAACCAAAAAAGGGGGGCATTAAATTACTGCTTTCCAAATACTAGGAAAATCAGGAGTACTAGATAAGTCATTGACTAAAGAGTGAGAATTTTTAATGATGTGGTAAGCTTCCCAAAAATCAAGATGAAGGTTAGAAGAACATTTTTGGATAATGATGGCTGAGGAAAAATCGAACCTATATTAAGAAGACCAAGAATGTTGAGCAATAGAAGAACGTTTAAGCTCCTGATTTTTAACATAATCTCCATGCTCTTTTTGACGAAATCTAAGAGCATGTTTAGTCTGGCCAATATAAGAAAGGCCACACTGGCAAGATACTTGGTAAATACCCCAGTTATCTAGGCGATCAATGGTGTCTTCCGTTTAATAAGTAGTCTTTGCCTAATTTTAATGTTAATTAATTGCAGAATTCTGCGATTAAATAGGGTAAGGATTATGATTCGGAAATAGTGTTAACACGAAAAAGGATAGTTCGCAACTATGCATTTTTGAGAAAAAATGAATGAAATTTACAAAAATTAATATTTATATGCTGAAGAATGGAACAATGCTTTTTAATTTCCCATAAAAAGTGCATATCTTAAAAACTATAATCGATTCCTTCCGCATAACAATCTTTTGTGGTGAGTCCCTGAAAAACGGATTAAATTAAAAATTTGATGCCGTTATCGGAAAGATTTGATGCTTTTCTAGAAAAAGGGGAAACACTGCTCGATTGCTTTCTACCAGAATAACAATCCATGGCAATTATATATACTTACAAATGAAAGTAACTTCGTAAAAGTACTGAGTAGAGCCTTAGCGTGGGCAGTGTTCATGATACAAAATAAATAGAAAAATCACTAACGTGATTGTTATATTCAATAGTACGCAATAGAAGACAAAAAATCTCAAGTTGATGTTCGTTGGCTAAAAAGAGAAAATATTCTTTTCAGGTTAGATATCTTAAAAAAAAAAAGAAAAAAAAACAGCCTATTAAAAATTATTCTACTGTCACAAGAGAAAATCGAACTGAAAGCAAATTCATTGTTCATTCTCTTGAGTGGCGTCGTATCAACAAATCAGATAGAGCTTGAGTCAGTCTAAGCCCCAAAATTGATATAAAAATTGAGTCATTTTTATCGCCATCTCCTACGTGTGCGACACATTACGTCACATATAAGTGTTTTGATAAAAAGAATGCAAAAGCTTGAAGATGGGAAGGAAAGAAAAGGATAATTTAGGCTTCGGTTTTTCGGAAGCGCTATTTCCCTGTGCTCCGGAGCCCTGCATTTATGAGCTCCGGTGAATTTCGACCAAGTATTTAAATATTTACTAAAGAGTACCAGAGCTGGGCTCCGGTGGGCTCTGGCGCAAATTAAGCCCTAGCTCACAGGCTATGTACACTAATTGTAATATTATACTTTTATTTCAAAGAATAATGCCCTCGAAAAATAAATTAATGGAGGATACCCGCGTTTCCTTCCTTTATACTTAACCAATGAGCCTCCAAATCTAATGAGGAAAGCGCCTTATCAGAATAAATTTATATACCAAATTTGAAGCAAATCGGATAATTCTGCATGAAAAACCCATTTAGCAAAATTAAGAGAGATAAAATAGCTCCCCCATTTCCCCCCTTTATACTTAACTAATTAACCTCCAAATCTGGTGCTTTATCAGAATAAACCGGTATACCAAATTTGAAGCAAATCGGATAGAGAAACCCATTTATCTAAAAAAAAAGAGGGGGATTAGCCCTCTTCCCTCTTCCCTCACTTTTTACTTAATCAATGAATCTACAAATTTAATCAAGGAAGCACCTTATCAAAATAAACCGGTATACTAAATTTGAAGCAAATTTGAAAATTCTGACTGAAAAACCCATTTATCTAAAGTAAGGGGGAGTTGTCCCCGTTCCCCCCTTTATACTTAACCAATGAACCCCCCAAAGTAATCAGGGAAGCGCCTTTTCAGAATGAACCTAGAAAAACAAATTAAGCCAAATCGGATATTTCTATCAAGAGTTATCGTGTTACGTACATACATACATACATACGTACGTACATATACGCACATACAGAACCTGCGGGCTCACTATCTCTCAGGCTTTGATAACCTGTGAGCTAAAAACTGTCAGAGAAAGTTGACAGAGTTAATAATAAAATCTCAAATTGCCCCTCTCAAATGAAAAATTACATCTCACGTTGGAAACACTGCTCTAGAGAGATCACCACTCCATCAATGGGAAAGGTGTTTGCAGAAATATACAGTCGAACCTCGTTATACCCACACTCTTAATGACCAGAAAAAAGTGTCGTCATAAGCGGAGTGTCGCGGTAATCGGAGTTGGAGAAAATTATGTTTATAAAAAGCTATGTTTAAAATTAATTAAAAAAATTTTTAAATTCATAACTGTTCTTGGATTTTTAAGCAATAAAACATTATTATTAAACAAAATAAACACAAAAACAAAATTGAAAAGAATAAAAATCAGATATATGATGACTTGTTTTTTTTTTATTTATTGTTACATGTAATATTGTTCAATTAAGGTTTGCTTTTCCCTAGATGTGCTTCCTACAATTCTTTTTTTAATATTATACAATGAATTGTAATTAATATTCGGTGTTTCAGAAATGGACGTTAGAGAATTTCTGATCGTTTCAATGCAATACAATGCTTCGGTTTCAGTCAGATGAAAAACGCCGTGTAACCACAAGAAAGCGCCGCCTGACCAGAACAGAAAGACCGTGAGTAAGCTGATGTGTGGATTTATTTATTCAGATAAAGGATTAAAGTAAAATATCTCATTTATATCGATGGGTATTTTAGACACTTTTGTGGAAAATTTGCATAAGACATTTCTTACCGCTTAATTTCCGTGCTTATAAGATGGATTATGAAAAATGGACGATTTCCTAAACCGTCGATATATCCGGGGTTGAAAATTATTCAACGACGTAAAATCCGGAGTTTATTTACATTAAAATCATATGCAGAAAATCGGGACTTTGAAAAACTGACGTAATAAACGGAGTTACGTGAAAATTGGGTGTCGGGATAACGAGGTCCGACTGTATATGAGATATACCTATTAAAATCAGAAATGAATTTCTTTCACAGAAATGAAAGTGTAGATGGTTACTCCCGAACCGCCACTTCGCTCCTTTGACGATCCTTTGACGAAATTCGCATTTTGTCGTGATCCTTTGTATGTATTAAGGCTGCTCTCAATTCCTCTGCTCAGCAAGAGCAAAACGTTTTGACACATTTACAAATTCATTTTTTAACTGAAGGATATAAAATTGGAAGACCTGCCTATAGAAGCGATTTGGAATCAAACTATGTTTCTATTTTTTATCAGTAAATTATCTACTGAGTGATAAGCGATTATGATCACGTGACAGTCACGTTTTTCTGCCTTTTCTGCTTTTTTCGACAACTTCTGTTCAAAACGTCCACTTTGACACTATTTTCTGAAAGATCTATTGCGCTTGCAAAAAAAAAAAAAAAAACCCGGAGAAAAACAGCTCGATTGCATAGTTTCTGAACAACAACAGTGACACATGAACAACTAGTATCATGCATTTCCGTTCAAAAACAAATTTAAACTTATGTCACCAAGTTGCCCTTTTGGATTTGAGAACAGCCTTCATAAATTAAATTTTTCACATTTTCGTTTTCGTTTTCAGCTGAAAATAGCAAGATTACCGAACTTCGGTTTCGGTTTTGGTCTTAAAAACCTGTTTCGGTCCATCCTTACTTATAGTTCATTATTGAAACACAGTGAGCTGTGAGCTGAAGGCGAGCGAAGTTTCTCATGTATCCACTCCAGTTTGATTATGTAACACGATTTCTCTCCAATGGCTGGATTAGTTACAATGTAACTTATTACAAGCATGGATCTCAGAAAGACAGAGGTAATAACTAGAACCGATTTTTGAAATTCGACCTGTGTCCTAATTAATTAAAGGTCAAAGTTCTAATGCAAAAAACCTTCAGTAACCGGGATAGGCATTGCTGGCGGTCTAAATAGGTGTCGGTTCTCCTGACTCGCCCAAAACGCTGCCGAGAGAAAGGAATAAGCTCGAAGCTGCCTCGGTCGTAGATATAGGGCGATTCTAAATTGTTTTTACAAAATAAGAGGGATGATAGAACCCACCCAGACGAGTAATAATTACCATGAACATGGGGTCTCAAACCACTTATTGAATCACAAATACAGGCTGTTTCCCCCTAACTGAAGTCGGTAATAATTTTGCGAAAAATATTGCAATAAAAATATAACGATGTGTACCTTATTTTGTATGAAATGTGATAACATCACCAAAAGTTCTGAAAAAAACAGGGTACTCACACTATAGATGATGCCGTATAAATTGATAATCACAGTCCAAAGTGGGGAGCGCCCAGTGCATATAATGGAAACTCCTACCACTTTTTTTGTGTATGTGTTATCATATTTACAACAAAAGTGAGCATGTCAATTAAAAGTTTCATTATAACATACTTCAGTTTGCTGAAAATTGTGACCGTCAACCAATGTTCGATTAGAGTAGAATACCCCGCATTTGTGACTTCATAAGTGGATTGCAACCCCATGTTCTATGGTAATTATTATTACTCGTCTGGGTGAGTATTATCACCCCTCTTATTTTATGAAACAATTTAGAATCACGCTCTATTATTGCTACGCGCAAAAGGATAAAATTCTTCCTCTCGTATGAAAAAAAGCGGTTAACTGGCCTTCCTTTTCCAACCGTTTTGTGGTCATGAGCAAAAGAAAGGTGAGTCTCAACAACGGAAACAGCCGGAGATGGCTTCGTCGGAAAGGTTTCCGACCGATTCTGATTTGATTCGGATTCTACGAAAGCAATAAAATATGAAAAGCACCGCCTGACCAGAACAAAGAGGCCGCCATTTGTAGGATACGTCTATTTGGACCTTAAGGCTGTTCTCAAATTCAAAGGGTCAACTTTCTGAGATAAATTGTAATTCATTTTTGTTCGGAAACGCATGAAACTAGAAGGCGTTCTTGTTCAGAAACTGTGTCATGGAATTGTTTTTTCCGTTTTCTTGCAAACGCAATAGATCTTTCAGAAAATACTGTTAAAGTTGGCATTTTGAACCGAACTTCCGAACGAAAGAAGAAAATCCAGTCAATAAGGGGAGAAAAATGCCGTGTCACGTGATCAAAATCGCTTATAACTCCATAGGTAATTGATTGATCACAAAAATGGAAAACACAGTTCGATTCCAAATCGCTTTCATGGTCAGGCTTTCCAATTTTATATCTTTCCGTTAAAAAAGGAATTTGTGAATGTGTCAAAACGTTTTGCGCTTGTTGAGCAGAGCAGTTAAGAACAACCTTAAGGCTGAATTTAGAAAGGAAAAATGCTCCCTTTCAGTCTAAAGCAGTGACGCCGTCAGGCGTCGACGACGTGAGCAACCGCCGACGGTCTCGTATACCTGTGGGGGCCTCGCAAAAAAGATTTTCGAGTTGTTAAAAATTTAGTTATTTAGTTATGAGTATTTATTTCCGTACGAGTGTAGTGGTATTTATCTACAGAAGTCTGACAACATTATAGGCTGGGAAGCGGCAGCACAGACCTCATCGAGTTCACGGCTGAAATTCCCGAATTAGTTAAAACTTGATTCGCACATTAAAACGCAATCGGTTTGCCGAGTGATCTTGGTGGGAAACACATGAAAACCTGATTTTAGCGGTTAACTCGTAGGTTTAGCATCCAGCTTTCTTCCACGCAAAGGTATGAAAACATGGTGTATTGGGAGCAGGAAAACACAATAGTAACCCTACTAATCAACCGCTAAAATCGGGTTTTCGGGTATTTTACATCAAGATATGACTTGGCAGACCAGTTGCGTTTTAATATCTGAATCGCGTTTTAACTCATCGTGGAATTTCAGCCATTCGATGAGGTGATTGTCTGTGCTGCCGCTTCCCGGTCTTTTAAGACCTACTTGAGAAGGACGATGAGCCAAGAAAGACTATCAGCGTTATCAGTACTATCATTTGAAGCTGAAATAGCGTCTGGTACAGTCATCCCCGTTTAAACGAATATTGGCGGTTCCAGAAAAAATATTCGATTAAGCGGGATATTTGATTAAACGGGGAATCATAACTGTAATATTTAATTCGTAATAAAAAGCCAAAATAACCATCTACGGTATATTTAATTAACAGCATAATAAATCGTTAATGCTAATATAAAGTAAATAGGTATTAATTTAATGTCAATACATACATTTATATGATTTACATCATGCTTAATGCAGCTCGTTTGAATTGGGTCAAAACTTCGCTATTTCTAATTTACGTTACTTATACTGCCTTAATAAAATCGTTTAAAGTGGTTTATTTAAGTGGAATTTTAAAAGAGTAAATATCGAGTTATTTTTCGAATGAGTGCAAAATATCACAACTACCATCTCGAGTCTCGAAGTGACTGTGCATTGCCATTCAAGCCTGGTTAACAGCAAGAAGTGATGGTGGGGAAATCATTTGACCGGTCCATTATACACTTGCTGGCCGAAATCATTGTAGGAAGAACTGAAAATTTGTTTTCAGCGTAAAGGAACCGAAAATGATAAAGGTGGAAGGAAATTCCAGCTAAAACGTGCTTTCCGTGCCTATTTTTAAACATAGGTCACACAGTTGTTATTTGATTTAGCGGGGAGGTTCGTAAAAAGTATTTGGTATAAGCGGGGAAAAATAACATAGAACCAATAGGAATAAATTCGGTTCCGGAGGATTCTATTCGAATAAGCAGGGTATTTCGATTATCCGTGACCCGATTAAGTGGGGAGGACTGTATTAAATACACTGTTAAAAATTTGCAGCATTCTGTCCAGGCATTTGATCGTTTTTATCGAAAACGGTTACATAACCGTAATTTAACACTGTTCTGACCCTATTATTGGCCATTTTATGATCAGAATATAGTTAAATTATGGTTATGAAACCGTTTTTTCAAAAAACGGCCGAAAGACTGAACTGGACAGAATGCTGCAAAGTTTTAACAGTGTATGACATAATCTTTAAAAAATTCAGTGATGCAAAAAGTCGAAAAGTTCGTCCATTTTAATTTGTGTTTATGTAATTTTTGTCATTATATGATTAGCAATAATACTTTTATAGTATATTTATAAAATTAGTGTATAATTATTATTAGTGTATAATTCAACTTATTTAACATTTTCTTCCTGAATGGAAAATGAAAGAAGAGGTCTCGCAAAGCTGATGTCACTGACGTTCACGTTTCGTCTAGCGCCGCCACTGTTCTAAAGCTGCAGATAGACGTATCACTCTACTCGCGATCTCTTTGTTCTGGTCAGACGGCGCTTTTTTGTGGTCACATGGCGTTTTTCATCTTGAATGTCTTTAAAAGGAAATTGACATACGTCCTAGCGAAGTCTTTCCTTGAGGTTCATCTAATCTTCTTATCTACTGACCCACTGTTGAATATCCCCGTCCTTTTGTGAATAAATCACAGAAGGGTAGAAAAGAATATCGTTCCTGGAAAAGTGTTGAATGATGACAAAACGAGCATTTGAACGGAGCCTTAACTCCTTGAGGGGCGGTGGGATCAAACACGTTCTTTACATCCCAGAAGTTCAAGAACAATTCACAATAATAATTTTGGTAGATATTCGACAAACCGTGTACAATCGAAAGCATCCAGTCCCTGTACCTTAACTTTTGGAGGACAGTGTATATAGTATTTAGTTATAAAATTTTGCCAATATCATTTTTGGTTATTAAATTTGGTAAGTCATGCCTGCACAAAGATTGGATCATTACGTTTATTAACTTGAAAATTCTTTCAAGAAAAGAAAAACACTTTCAACTTTTCGAACTCGAGCACCTAATTTTTTTCACTTTGTGTGCCATGTAGCCGCGTTCAGTGAACTAAAGATCAACAAACATCGTGTCAAATATTCTAGAAAAATCGATTTTTAGGTCACTTTTGTCAATAGGAATCCTCTACTAAAATATACGCAAAAAAATAGGGTTCATGCATTGACCATGACACTTTTATTAATCTAATCTTCTAAAAACGCATCTCTAGGATCAAAAACCTGGGAAGAAAATATTTGGGATAGCGCGTTTTTGTTAGGTATTTATTTGTCCGTTACAAAAACTGAATCGTTTATTATTTTTATTTTTGTAGATAAAATGGAAAGAAATAGATTCCTTTGATGAACAATAATAGATAAGACGTAGAAAAAAAGTATTTTGATTGGATATAAACAGCAAAAAAATGACGGGCATATATATCTCTATATAATAAAATGCAATGTAACGATTCCGGTGCAAACCGATCCATCTTACCAGTCGTCGATAAAATGAAGCCATCCATTTGAGGAAAGAGATAGCTGGAGATTCAGTATGCCGTAAAAACGGTTTGCAATATGAAAGCAGTTATCGCTCAAATTTAAAAGCCCTCATTCGGCACAAACAAGACAAGTACATAACAGGAAACAGGTATTTCATCCTATAAACTGCCCATATTCTCATTTTTATTCGAAATTTTGATCATACCTACGCTCAAAACGAGATTTATGAGTAAAAATTTGCAACGGTAAAAGCAAAAGCAAAGGAAAGAAGGTGGCAAGTGCGTGGTTGTGTTTGAGCCTAATGTAACAGATTTTAGGGTTACATTTTCGGTGACACCCCCAAACACCATACTTCATCTCTATTATTTCTCTTTACTCCATGGGGGCCATCATTTCGATGTAAGATGTGTATGAGCTTATCTGCTTAGATACAGATCTCGTCTACCTTAAATGACTTTTGTTCAACATATTTTTCTATAAAACTTTCAAAATTAACAAAATTTCAATGATGATTTGACAATCGACAAACCATTTCGGAAATCGTATTTAAAACAAACGTAAACAATAAGTGAATCATTCACTTTGAGAATCATTGAAAAAAAAAAAATTAAGATAAATTTGTAAACAATAATAAAATTACAAGTCAAATTACTTGAAAACAGGAACTCTGCTTCTTCAGAATTTAGTGCCGCCCCCGATGAAATATATATATGTGTGTATCAATAGTATAAAACATATTTCAATTTTAAGACTTAAAGCACACGCTTTTACTTTAGGTAAAATGACGTCATTCGCATCCGCTAGAATTTCACATTTACGATCCACTCTTAAACAGCTGCACTAAAGTATGCAATGCATAGGCCGTCACTATCGCGAAATTTTACACAAATGAAGCAAAAAGATGCCGTCATTAAAAAAACTCGCAAAAAAAAAAAAAGGCTGTCTACTGATTTATATGCCTTCATTTGTTTGTAACATTAATATAGATACTTAAAATTAAATACAGTGTATATTAGCTCCATGTTTTAACAGAAATCATTCGCTTATATTTTTTCGAAATCGCACGTATTTTAATTACATTTTAATTACATTTTTTTTTTTTTTTTTTTTTTTTTTTTTTTTTTTTTTTTTGTAATGAGAAGATGGCAAAAAAAAAAAAATAATATAATTACTATTTTTTAACTATTTTTCTTTACTTTCTACAGAAATGGAGTACTTCCGTTGCCAATATTAAGCAAATGTCTCTAAAAACTACAAAAAAATATTAATATTTCAAAAGTAAATGGAGATGCAGTTTTCAAACAAATTGCATTTAAAAGTGCTTTTTTCCAATACGGCGGTATAAAAATTGAAAATGTGCGATGCTTAGAAGTTTAAAAAATTGCTGTAGAGTATTTAACAGTATACGGCAGGCTTATACAACGCAACGTTATTTTTTGGAGACGACACAAAATAAGCTGGGAGAAAGAAATAGCATACCGAGGGCTTAAAAAAAAAACTTTTGCGCATTGAATATTTTAACCGTGGCGTACGTAATATACATTGAAATGCGTAGCCGTGTTTTCCACAAACCATGAACCATGATTCAGTTTGATCTTTGTTTACAATAATACCCTTCCCAGATAGCGGATCGCATTTGCTTTTTTTCCCATCGTAAGTCAAAATTTGAGAAAGATTAATCATTATTTTCAAATTAACAATTATTTATACTCTTCAGTTTTATACGGTATATAAGAATACATTTCGACAGATTGTAACACCCCTTAATTGTTACATTAAGGCTGTTCTCAAATCCAAAGGGTCAACATTCTGACATAAGTTTTAATTCATTTTTGTTCGAAAACGCATGAAATTAGAAGTTGCTGTTATTCAGAAACTATGTCATCGAACTATTTTTTCCGTTTTCTTGCAAACGCAATAGATCTTTCAGAAAATACTGTCAGAGTTGGCATTTTGAACCGAACTTCCGAACGAAAACAGAAAATCCAGTCAATAAGGGGAGAAAAAGGCCGTGTCACGTGATCAAAATCGCTTATAACTCCATAGGTAATTGTGGATCAAAAAATGAAAAACACAGCTCAATTCCAAATTGCTTCCATGGTCACGCTTTCCAATTTTATATCTTTCCGTTAAAAAATGAATTTGTAAATGGGTCAAAACGTTTTGCGCTTGTTGAGCAGAGCAGTTGAGAACAGCCTTAAGTAATTGCAATCGGAGGCATCAGATTCATGTTTAGATATGTACTGCGGCTCCTTCTACCTACATGTTTGCCCCCGACTGCAATTACTTAAGTAATAAAAAGGGTTTTCAGTACACATTCTACTATTTTCCTATGTCATCTTGTTTCCCTCTTTTTAGTTCGCTTCTTTACGCAGTCGGGCTTTTTGATTTTTTTAATTGAATTTTTTATTGACTTTTTAGTTTATATTACTTACCTATTTTGTTTATTTACTTGCATTAATTACTTTTAAGTTGTGTTTAATTTTTAGTTCCTATCTATAAACACTGTTTTGATGAGAGCTATAGATGTCTATAAAGGTTAGAGTTACAGTTAAGCTAGAGATCCTACTTTCATAACTTTCAGGTTGTGTAGTATTTAAATGGAGCTTCTGACTGTAAAATAGTATGGGAAACATCGTCATCATTTTGAAAGACCTATCCAATAATAGGCCACTGAATAGGGTGCTCAATTTTTTTCCCGTCTCTACCGCCATTTTGTATTTTACGGCCGCCATTTTCAATTTATGAAAACGAAACCTAGCCCATAACCATCAGATGGTTAAGACGAATCGACAGAGACCTCATTCATTAAAATCCATCCAGCCTTTGAAATGTTTCGAGGGTATAAAGAAATCCACAACCATACCCAGATACATGTCAAACACATAACCCTTCTTGGCAGTCGGGTAAAAAGAGAGTGAAAATTACGTAAAAAAAAACAAACAAACATTCTTAAAATTCCGGGCAACGCCGGGAACTTTAGCTAGTGCACATATAAACTTAATTTTGATAAAGACGTTATGTAATGTGTAATATTTAAACTTTGCAAATAGGTGTTGGCAATATATTCAACCTCATTAATCATCGATAAGTATTTACTGTAAACGATTTTTAGCAGGCATAAACTGTGTATTTTATTTTCACGTCAGTCATTACCCATTTATTAATTTTATTTAGTACGTTACCCGGGGGCTAAAATTCCTTCACATTTAGGTTAGCCATGACCCCAAAAAGACAAGCATCGATATCTGTCAATTACTCGGTCTTATGTGTGTTACAAATTTTAGTTTATATGTTGGTGTGTTAATGTTTACAACTCCTCACCTGAGAACGTGTTGCAATATGAATTATCACTGACAGTCTTTGCTCAATCGCTAGTGGTAGATTTTTATCAAAATATTTTCGTAATATAGCTCAGAGCGGATAAACAAAGTAAACGAGAAACAAAAAAATCATACGCCAAGCATAGATGATGAAACACATTCCAACACATTCAGAATAATGTAACAGATTTTAACCGTTTAACCCTTTATGTACTGAATTATGAATTCATGAAAATTTTATGTTCTAAAGCATTTTTCGTGAATTGTTTCAACTACATAGAAGATTTACGTAATTATTTAATAAATTTTAGAAAGATTAATTAAATTTGAATTTATAGGGATTTTATGTAATATTTATAACCCCACTCAAGTCTTTTATTTTAAATATTTTTCTTAGTATTTTGTAGAATTAGGAAATGTACAAATGTAATGTTCTTACAATAGAAATGTTTCCGAATTAAAAATCCCCCCCCCACCCCTTCTCCCAATGCCAAGAAAGCTAAAAACAAACTTTTAAAAATATTTTTGTTTCGTGTAACCAATAAAGCTTTTAAACCAAGATAAAGTAATGTATCTATAACTCATTCTAAGCTGTATTACAACTAATCGATGTATTAAATGAATTTTATAACAAGTTATTTTAATGGTACTTATAAGAACTGTCGCTAGATAAAGGGTTAATAAGGTGAAATACGCTGTCTAATTGAACCATTTGGAAACGCATAACATATTTGATAGCCCAATTTTAGCAATTCCCATCTATTGTCGAAAAGTCATCAGAGCTCTTTGAGCAGCCCTGTATATGATAAATAGATTTGTATCTATATAATACATGCATGCAAAAATTTAATTCAGTTGGAAAATACATACCACAGTTGAAAATTACTCTCCAGCAATTTCTGCTAACAAGGACAACGGTACGTGAATTTTTTTGTGCAGCCCATATACGAGGCATAGAATTTATACACGACGAGTAACATGCAAAAAATGAGTTCAATTTAAAAGCGCATACCGAAATTGAAAACGCACTTACGGCAATTATTGCTCAAGACAGTAAGTACTGTAACCGATTTCTTTTGTGTGTCCCTGTAAATGAACGATGACTGCTGTGATTGCCCCTGTGATGTAGATCACATATAATTGGATTTTGTAGAACTTAAAAAGTACATTAGTTACTAAATTATTTGGTTTCTTTTAATTAAACTCTTAATTTTCTCTAAGATGCATTTTATCCTTATCGTAAATCACTTTTTCAGTTTAAGGTAGTTTTCATTTTATTCGTAAATTTACTACTATAATAATTATAGATCGCGCTGTAATTCATTTCATCTTTGTGAACGTAACATTTCCTCTTGTAACGCAAATATTTATGTACATCTGTCAGTAATAACTTTTAGCCGTTACATATTAAATATTAAAAGAATTTGATTACACCATCGTTACGTTTTAAATCTTTTGTTTTTAACATTCAGTTAAGACACTATGATATTGATTATAGCTATCATAAATTTTATTTATCCGTTACTCTGCTAAATCAGTTGGCCATAAATTTAAAGGTATAACACTAGATAGCTAACTTGTTAATTCTTTTCACTCTAGGAATAAATTATAGCTGTAATTTCCCAGTAATATTATTTTGTTTACTTGTATCATTTAAATGTGAAGTTCATATCTTTAAGCAAATGTGTTTATCCTTGAAATGAAGCCAAAATCATTAATCGAACACATAATGTATGTTCGGTGTCAATATTAATATTAGAATGGTTGTTTAAAGGATTTATTGAAAATAATATCATACTCTTTTTCTCTGTGGGGTGAGGCAACAAATTCTCAAAATGTTATTATATTAATTCTTAACTTTGTTTGGCACTATAGTCTCGCCAATGATTGCGCCTCTTTTTACCATATTGGCGAATTCTAGATTTTTACATGCCAAAGTAGTAAAACTGTATTGCTTGATTATGTTCGCTCTCTCTTGCGATTGGATTTGCAACTCTGATCATGTAACAAACTTTTGCTGTTTTAATGGGCCACCCCTGCTGAAGCTTTATCGTAAGGAAATAAAACATCTTAAAATTTAAAGCCTTTCTACTCATTTCTCCTACTGTTTCAGGATTGGAACCCAATAATGGGTTTGCGAGAACGTCGTGTATATACTACATATGAACCGGCCTGTTTTATTCGCAGTGAATCTTTTCAACAAAAAAGTATGGGGGGCTTTCGCCCTACCATATACATGGTGCCGCTCTTCAGTAGGTGACAAAAAGAGGATTGAAGGCTTTATAAAGCGGGGTGGTCCGTACTGATGTTTTGTGCTTTTCTTTCTTATAAAAAGGATCTTTGTATCCGGCATACTCAAATAAGAGACTTTTTTTCTGGTTTGCCAACCAGTGAACTGTAATGTGTCTGCTGACTGCTTGTGTTTCCACCTGATCTCTAACTATTTCGCCCGTGGAATGACTGTATCAAATCTTTTCTTGTTTTGGTTCCAGAATGCTTGCCTGCGAGTGATTTCTCGTGCAAGAAATGTAAAATTTATTCTGCAACGTGCCTCATTGAGCTGTTTGTGCGTCTCCTAATCAAACTCCAATATTTCCTCATCATGTACCCAATTGACGAATTTGTGACCGGCCCGCTTCCAGTTTGTGGCACAGATTAAGGACCAAGATGGGACATTTACGGCAAAATCTGTAATGGCAACAGTACTAGCGTCACTATCGGCAAGGGGGAAGAACTAACAAACCTCTGAAATTTACCTATGTTGAAGACATATGTTTATCCTCTATGGTTTGAATATCTTCGTTCCTAAAACGAAGCAGGTGTCAGACGATATTCTATTCATGCTTGCTTTATTTATTTTGCTGCTTTTTTTTTTTTTTTTTTTTTTTTTTTTTTTTTTTTTACCGTACTTGTATTGTTCATTTTTAACTTACAAAATGATAATTAAACTAATAATATATAGAAGAAAGCCGCCAGAAAATTCTGTTAAGAATGCAAATATGTAAGTTTATAAGATTAAATTGTAAAAAATCAAATTCAGGTATTGTGTCAATTTATTCATATCGAATAAAATTTTATTGAGTGTCATGTCAGTACCTCTATTTATTTTTAACTTTTAGATTTATGCAATTCTAAAAATTTGTCGAAAGGAATTTTTCCCTATCTGTAATAATATTATTATTATTTCTTATATGTTAACATTATAAACATTATTGAATTGATTGTACGTTATTTACATTAAAAACAATATTTTTATTTTATCTGTAAGGAAGTGAAAATGCATAAATTTTAAAAGATTATTGTAACGATTGTTTAATACGTTAAACTTCATAAATTTATAAAACACGGGCTATAAAAATTTTCCTGCCAAAGGGGAATAATTATGAAATTTTCTGGGACTTGTAGAGTTCAACATTTCGTATATTTTTATGTTACACCATTGCTTTTGATATATAGCATTCAAGACGAAATTTTTACCTAGTATTCGTTGCACTTAAAACCGTTCACTAATCATGTAAAAAAAAAAAAAAAAAAAAAAAAAAAAACTTATATCCGTGCATGAACATAGAATAGATATTAGATATATAAAATAGAATGTCTATTCTATGTTCATGTATCGGTGTAAGATTCTATCGAAAACGTAAACATGCATGCAACATTAAAAAAAAGAAAGGTCACAATAAGGTAGATACTCAATAATAAGCATACTACAAGGATGAGGAGTTTCTTCCCCATTGTCACTAAGGGCGCTACGATCGCAATCGCATATTACCATTACGCTCTATGGGAATGTCCGATCTTGGATGTTAATCTATGGTTTGTGCTGTGCAATTTTCTGTATTTAGGTAATGGTTAAACGTCAGCTCAGCAAAAATTCTTTTATTGAAAAGTGTATTTTTATACTTCAAATGGGAGCCTAGTAGAGATGTGTCATTTGTTGAGGAACTACTCCAAAGGAACGATTCCGGCAGTGAAACTGAAGGAACGATTCCATTCTGTAAAAAGGAATCGGTCCTTTTCGGAACGAGTCCAAAAAGGAACGGTTCCTCGGATTCGGTCCTTTTTGGAACGGTTCCTCGGATTCGGTCCTTTTTGGAACGATTCCGAAAAGGAACGACTCCTCGGAATCGGTCCTTTTCGGAACGATTCCTCGAAATCGGTCCAAAATGTACAGACTCCGAAAAGGACCGATTCCTCGGAGTCGTTCCGAAAAGGACCGATTCCTCGGAGTCGGTCCATTTCGGAATCGTTCCAAAAAGGACCGAATCCGAGGAACCGTTCCGAAAAGGACCGATTCCTCGGGAATCGGTTCTTTTCTTGTAGACTGGCCAATTTTAATAAATTAAAATACGCTATTTTATTTCAAAATAACAGATTTTGATTCTATTAAAGCTGACTTTATTGCCAAAATATCCTTCTAATGTGTGTGCCCCTCCCCCCCCCCCCTCCTCAAAAAAAAAAGAAAAAAAAAGAAAAGTAAAGAAAGAAAGAAAAAAGAAATTGAAGTGCGGGGCGGAGTAGGGCGTTTAATAAACATTACCATTTCATCTTCTTGTGCTAAATTAATCTGAAAGAAATAATTAAAAAAAAATATTTTATACGAATTGGATTTTTTACACCTGAGAGAAAAAGTGCCCGAGATGGGATTCGAACCCAGAAACTTTACGTGTTTTACCGATTGAGTACCTGGACCCCGAGGGTAATGGAACACCATGTGTACTTCAATACACTAATACATTTTCTAATTGGTAAATGCATCACACGAAATGAATTTTTTCTAAATGAATTCTTAAGGCTGTTCTCAAATCCAAAAGGATAAATTTGTGACAAAAGTTTTAATTTATTTTTATTCGGAAATGCATGAAACGAACAGGTGTTGTTGTTCAGAAACTATGTAATCGAGCTGTTTTTTTGCAAACGCAATAGGCCTTTCAGAAAATAGTGTCAAAGTGGGCGTTTTGAACCGAATTTCCGCGCGAAAGAGGCATAATTTCTCAAAAATGGGTGAAAACATGTTTGTCACGTGATCAAAATCGATTATAACTCAATAGGTAATTTACTGATCAAAAGATGGAAAACACAGCTCGATTCCAAATCGCTTCCATGGTCAAACATTCCAATTTTATATCTTTCCGTTAAAAAATGAATTTGTAAATGTGTCAAAACGTTTTACGCTTGTTGAGCAGATCACTTAAGAACAGCCTTAAGAAAGACAAAGAAAATGCTTGTTTAATTACTAGTGAAAAATATTTTTTTAAATCTGACTAGAAACAGTTTTGAATAATGTAAGAAATATATCACTAGGCCATAAAAATTGCATTTTAATAGGATAATAATAACTGACTTTCAATTATTTTAATAATTGTAGAGTTACGCACTTTCATGCATATTTCACTATTTCATGTTTTTTCCTCAAACATAATTTCAATTTGAGAATCCTCTTTGTCAAAATAAATATATGACCAGCTACGAGCGCTCGAGTACCACTTTATTTCCACAGTTTGGCGTCTTGTTTTTCTCTCCTGAAAAGATGATTAAAAAAATCTCGAAACTCCATAAGATTATTGTTTTAATCAACTTACAATGAGGTTTATTGCATAGAGTAAAATCTGTTAGAACAAGGAATTTTTGTAAAACGTTTCTTTCTTTCTTAAGATAATGAATATTTCAAAAAGCATAATGTCTAATAATAATAATAAGATAACAGTAACAGTGGTGGGTGGGATTGAAATAATTTAACCGCGGTTCGCTCTCTTAATGGCCGTTTTGAGTATAAAAACGGGAAAGAAAAATCACGTGCTACACATAGATTATCGGACTTTCTCCAACACTGCGACATATATAAAGCTGCATATTTTATGCTTGTTTCGGTTTAATAGCTTTATGTTAACCCTCCGCCTACCAGAAGGGTTCAATGGCCGCGACAGGTACATTTATAATGATATTTCTAATTTATTTTAAAAACTGAAATTTCTGTAAATATGTGTTTTTTTCTGGGATGTTCTATTCTTTTGAGTAGAACATTCCAGAAAAAGTCACATATTTACAAAATTTTCATTTTTTAAAATGTGAAAAATCAATTTGAATGTATCTATCGGGTCTGTTGCACCGGTCTGGTATGCGGAAGGTTAATATTGCATTTAAAAAGTTTTACAATATACGAATTTAATTATTGGTTTCCAAAGAATGCACGTTGTGATTTTGTACAGTTTTTTCAATTGTTATTTTACTTCTATTTCTTGCTAAATAATTAGAATTTAAATAACTGTGACTTTGTTTTAATTCAACATAAAATAAAAGCAAAAAAAAAAAATCGTTTATCGTAATAATTTCTTATAATAATTCAGATTTCTTGATCGTTATTGATACTCGTAAATCCCGAAATCAATGCCACGATTAATGCCTGTTACTGTGGTGATGGATAATACATATCTGAGTTTAATTTCGATCAAATCAAGGCTCCCTTCATGCTAAACTAAATGTAATGTTTCAAGCCTAATACCAAATTTTCGTTTTTATTGGGGTAAAACTTACTGCAAATACGATACTAAATTTTATGTATTTTCCTTTCTTATTGTTATTCTTTTCACTTAGAAGATTTATTTATTTATTTTCTTTTTTTTTCTTAAATTACATAAAGTTTTCTGAAAAGTTCGAATTTAACAAAATGTTTTATCTATTTTAAATAGTTCTGACAGTAAAAAGTTTAACTCCGAATAAAAAATAGTCAAATTCTCAAAAAATTAAGGTTGGTATTATCTATAACACGTTTACAACAGATATCTTTCATTCAACGGCCGAAACATCGTCAAAAGGATAGTTCTTTATATAGTACTACACTCTGTAATAATAATGGACATACTTTTAATTTGTTTAATTTAATTAAATCAATAAACCGTTTTTCAGTTAAAATGTTAGCAAATTTCAAATAAAAAAAAAATAGAACTTTGAAGTTTAGTGAATCACTATATCTTTTGGCGGAGATAATATGTACTATATATGAATAAAATCATATATATTACTATATATATATATATATATATATTATAATATTAATGCATATAATATTATCTTATAAATATCACTAGCTATAGCCCTGCTAATGAATCTGTTTACAAATCATCTGAAGGAACTTCTACCCTTTCGTGTAACACAAGTGTTCCATGACTTCATGAGTTATGAAGCTCCAAAGATCCCAATCCAAACAAACTTTATTAGCATTGCAATTCACTCACACCAAACTGAGGTTCTGTATGATATAAGTGGAGAGAGGGTGACGGCGGATGAGGGTGTGAAATTAGAGAAATTCCTGTAGGTTCTCGTGAAATTGGAGATTCAAAAAGAGTTGTAAGTTTATTGAAATTCTACGTAGTTAACAGCAGTTCACAAATAGCGATGTTAGGGTAAAAGACAAGACATACATCAGTCACTCAGGAAAGACAGTGTGCAAAAACGTGCTTTACTTTTTAACTCTTTCCAATAAAATTAGTGTTTATGAATGCGGTTTGTCTGTCCGTCAGACCGTCTGTTCACGCTCTAAGGCAAATCACACACTAAGGCGACACATAAGACATGTCGCTTGAATTCGCTAGAAAAACTGGTTTAAAACAAGTTTGCAACAACTTCGTCCTTTGTTTCGATCGGTTTTTGCACTTCATGTTGCGCTTTGTGTCGTTCTGTTGTCTCAGTGTGTAATATACCTAACTCCCGTAAATATACTCGGATTCCCATGCAATTGATATATGTTAATGATGTTTACCATGGGATGTTTGGTATTCAATATGAAGAGTGTAGCATTAATAGTTTATTTACAGGGGCACTCAAAAGTATTTCGTTACATTATGGTCAACGGGAAAAAATCGTTTGCAGCGCATTTTAATGACATTAAGCTATTTCAAATGCTTTAAAATTGATATATATCACTGAATTGCACTACAAGATGATTGCTATAGAATAGGGTGTTTCATTTCTGAACCAGATCCTGAAGGCGGTGATAATAATGTTGATGGATTATGCGAAATATCCTGTGTGCGTAAAGTTAGGGAGCTGAGGAGAAAGACGATAAAGGGCATAAAGTTATTGAAAGTACGGACACTGGAACAAAAATGTAATCTACTTTAACTAGTTACATATCCAAACCAGTAGGGCCATCCAAATGAAAAATGAGATTCAGAATGAAAAATGAAATTAAGATTACCTAGAGGTAGATTTTGAAGAGGAATCTATGAGACTAAAAATTCCTGGACCCTGGTGACAAATATCAGAGCAATAATAAAATTTCCTATACAGGATGTCCACTCTCAACGATGTCCAATAGCTAATTCCTAAACCGTTAGTCATAGCCATATAGTTCCAATTACAAAAATGTTTTAAATGGGGGTAAAGAAGTATTTAAAAAGTGATTTGGGTCAATAGAATCATTTCTTGAAAAATTATGACATTTAATTTTTTATACGATCCCCCGGAAACATATAACAGGAAAAAAATAATAGAATTTTCGTTAAATAAAATGTTGAAAAGCAACAGCCTCGATTCTTTACACACTGAATCCAAAAATGGCCTTCATTTTTTATCACAAAGTACAGATTTTTTGCAAATCTTAAATTTGAAAGCTAAAAAGTGAAAAATTTTCGGAAATCTGATTCTGATAGTATAAAATAGATGTGACTGTTATTTCTTTAACTTTTGATAATTGATTTTTATGTATTTTTTACTATTGAATCCGAAAATGACCTTCATTTTTATCCATCACGTCAGGATTTTTCGCAAATCGTAAATTTCAAAGTTTAAAAGTTCAAAGTTTTAATTGAACCTCTTCCCTTCCCACATCATCGGATCCCCGAGCTGTTTAGCTGTAAGAATCCCAGTATAAGCCAAAAATTGAGTAAATTCTTGAATTAAATAAAATTAAATTGAATAAAAGAAGTTTTACATCCATTTTATAGTATCAGATTTTCGCTATTTTTTAACTTTGAAATTTACCATTTACAAAAAAGTCTAACATGATGGTTAAATATGAAGGTAATTTTTACATTCAGTGCTAAAAAGCACATACAAATTAGTCGTAAAAGTTAAAAAATACAACCATCGACTCTATCTTATAGTATTAGCTATTTTTTCAATTTTGAAATTTACTAATTGCGAAAAATTCTGACATGATGGTTAAAAATGAAGATAATTTTCGGATTCAGCGCTAAAAAATACATAAAAATCATAATTTTAAAAATACATAATTTTAAAAATAAAAAAACACAATCATCGCAGTCTTGTGTTATCTAATCTAAATTTTTTTAGAAAACTTGTTGGCAGTAATCTATCCGAAATTTTTTGTGTTACCCTGTAAAATAAGTACATAATGGTAAGCACTGAAAATCATAATAATATTACATTGTCATCTGATTTACGTCAATATGTAAAATTTAACCTCGATCGCATATTTTAAAGTGAATTGAATTTCGAGTACAAATTTTGAACTGGAAAGACATACATACGATCGTTTCAAGTTAACCCGTTACCCGCTGGTATTGCGTTCACGCAACGGTCAAAATAATTGCTCATGCTTACATTAATTACTTTGTCACCACTATTTTACAATTAAAAAAATTGCCTTATTTATTGGCAGAAATTTTGATATTTTAATAAAGCGGAAATTACCTTTCTGAATTTGTGGTGACAAGCGACTTTCAACAAGAAATTTGAAAATTCCTACTTATAGTTTTGGCGGTTAATAGGTTAAATAAAAGCTTATAAAAATAGCATAGTTTTTGTTAAAAAAATCATGAAAAGAAACAGCTCCAAATCCTTACAAAAATCTGTCGTAATACGATTTCTTTCAAAGCGCAGCTACACATGAAATAAATCCTTCAAATACTTTAAGCACTTTGTTTACGACCCCTAGAAGCATGGCTAAACTCATGTGTATTCTGATGCAGAAAAGTGGCATAAGTCTTGCATTTCAAAGTTTCGTATAACTTCATGAATTTTAGTGTTAGATGAATGGGACTTTTTTTGTCTTTCTTTTAAGAGAACAGGAAATTTTTACTAAATATCTCTTATAGGGCAGAGGACCGTATAAAAAATTAAATTTCGTAACTTTTTTAGAAATATTTTTATTGATCCAAACGACTTTCGGAATAATTTTTTAGCTTATTTAAAACATTTTTGTAATTGGAACTATAGGTCTATGACTAACGGTTTAGGACTTAGCCACTGAACATCGTTGAGAGTAAAGACACACTGTATAAAATAATAATATAAATGAACGGTCATTTGACGACATATTTTCAAGAGAAACCAATGATTACACTCAAAATCGAATAGACCTTGCACCGTCCTTAAATTTCCAAGAGGAATTATGCTTTATACCATAAATCATAAAGTTAGAAATAACTGCAAATTAATTGCACACGCTGATCAATGAAATGAACTCTTAAAAACAAAATTATCTGTCCAAAACATTACAAAATTAAAGCGACTGGATGCCTAAGAAAATGGATGGGTACATAAGAAAATAAATTAGTAAAAAATATTATGGATTGCATGTGGTTCTCTTTATCTCGGAAGCGTTTTTTTCCCCTTGGAATACTTTATTTTTCAAAATCGTTCTTTTTTTCTCGGAATCGTTTCTTTTTCTCGGATTCGTTCCTTTTTTTCGGAACGATTTCGAAAGGAACGACTCCAATGAACTCGTTTCTTTCGGTGAACGATTCCGGCTTGAAAGATTCCTTAAAAGGAACGATGTTGCCCATCTCTAGAGCCTAGCCTTGATGATGGACTCTGCGCTAACTCGCAGGATTGCTGAAGTGTTCCACAATGTTTGTTTGCGCATTAGATACTCTCTATCTGTGTCACCGTTAATTGTGTGGATTTATCCGTTCCCTCAGAAAAATTTCCACATCCTATGCTGTACAGTGTACTTCGTCTTTGATGAATATAAATATTACACAGCGTCAAGCAGCGAAGAATCAACTATGTTATTTAATTAAGAGAACTGCTTATAATATTAGTCATACTAATAAAGTTTTCAGTGTTTTTCTTTTAGGTTTAGGAATAAATAATGGGGTGCTAGTTGTTTAGAATAGGATTTCATTGAAGATAAATTTTGTGATTGGTGATAATCCAGTATTAAGGTAAGCGTATTTTTCAAAAATTTTATAATTTTTGTAAACGCTCTGATCACTTATTGTTAGATATGTTATTTTATAATAACAATTCTGAAATAATTAAATTGCCAGTAATATTTTTAATGACTTAAATCGATAATAATCTATATAAATTAAACAGAATATGTATATAGATTTTGCACCTAATCAATATTATTTAAGTGTTTGATTGGTATTCATACTTGGTGTGCATTTCTCAAATTCAGCTGTTTAAATCTAATATTTTTATTCATGCTATTGGCAATAATATGTATGGTAATTTAACTTGCATCTTTAATATTTGTACTATATTCATGTATACATATATGTTGAATTTCACTTTTAACTTGAATTTCAATTTAATGCAAGTTTAAATTTCATGGTAGCAATTATTAAATTAATATCTTGCGTATCTTAAGTATACAATTTTTTTTAAAAAAAGAGATACCTTTATTTAGAGATACCTTAGTTTTTTTAGATTTTAGTTGAGAAAGGAAAAAAATTTTATTTTCTTTCTAAGATAATATATATGTAATTTTTTAATACTTTGGTTTAATTTTGTAATGGTAAGTAGATGTAAAAAGAAGAGGACTTCAGATAGTGAAGACACGGGTATTCAGCAACATATTCCTTTTAAAATTTATATTACAGAAAGTGTATAGCCTATTAAGTAAAATTTTTGTGTTTTGGTACTGCCATGTGATATAATTCTCTTACTGTGTATATTTTATGTTTTTCAAAGTATTATTTCAAGTTTTAAATTTGTCTCTTACATTGAACTGTTACACGTATAAACTTATGCATTGCTAGAGTCAACCACACTTAAACATGAATTTAACTTTAGAAACCTTTAACATTCTTACACACACTTTATGTAAATTTTAAATTTTGATCATAACCTTTATATTTAATACTTTTCTTTAAGTATTAACTCTTCATGGTGTACGTTCTTTTTTTTTTTAATTTTTACACGCTGTGCAGGAAACCTCTTCCATTTGACTATTAGCGCTGATGGTTAGGTGGTTGAGGGTGTGGTTTTATGGTGAGCGGAGAAAACTGGCCATTTTCTTCGTTTGCTATGGAAAATTTCCCCTGCACTTACATTTTTTTACGAGTTAAATTTGTAACATTTTAATATTAACTATTATTTTTCAGGGTTTCCCAGACTTCATTCAGACCTTAATGGTTTTGAAATTTTATTCAAATCTTATCCATTCACTTAAACTGTCTGCTCGTTAAATGTTATAAAATGGGGGAATGTTTTAGTTTTTTTTTTCTTTGTAGCAGCTTTCCAACATAATGTGTCATGTCTTCAATTCCTGCAGGCTTTCATATATACACTATATACACGTACCAGTAATTTTACCAGTCAAGGGTAAATTTATATTCATTACATTCTCATTGTGGAAAATTTTACACGCCCTGATGGAATATGCCATGCCACATGTGTGCTTTTATTACACACATTCGTTTGTGCACGATTGAAGATTTGGTTGTTTACACTATAGAGATAAAATTAGTGGGGTAGTGAAATACTCTCATGTGAAATATAAATTGTATTTTCAGATTTTTTTTTCTTTTTACTTTTGTAAGATAATATAAAAGAGTTGATAGATAGTTTTTATGCTTTGAATATTACATAATTTCACGCAATTATTGTTTAAGAGGTAACGTTGATATTCATTTTTAATAACATAGATTTTTATTTTATACGCTGGTTGACTCACTGATAAAGTACAGTAGATTTCTACTCATAAAATAAATGTTGATGGATATGTAACAGGTCATTTCAGTTTAGATGATTCATTTTATTTAGTTCAGCCATTAGAATCTAATACTGTATATATATATATATATATAAGGTTAATGTTTATTTTTGTGTTCAAAGGGGACATTTTTCTCATTTAGTTTTTTTTCATACAATACTTAAAATTTTTAAAGGTTATAATGTGTTTACACTGGTAGATATGAAATTTATTGGTTCATCATTCTCTGTGGTCATAAATTGGCGTATCTGTTCTGTATCTTAGTAGGTCTATATGATTATCAATTGCATTTTCTTTTTACACGCAGTGTGTATGCTAATTTTTATGAGTGCTTCAATTGTACAATGGTTATTTATACAAAGGTTTTTTTTTCTTTTGGATTACTTATGGAGGTTTGCAAATAACGCTCTCTCACGACAACTTCGATTGCATGCAGCAGCTACAACGGTTTTTACAAAGGTATTATTATTTTGCAGCATGCTACTCAGACGAAGTTTTTTTCACATACATAGTTTTTTCATACATTTACATGTGCAATTGTTCAGTTATTAGTCCTCGGTAGTTTTTTTTTTTTTTTTTTTTTTTTTTTTTTTTTTTTTGCAACATTTGGTTGTTTGTTAAAATTATGAAAACATTTCAATAGATATTTAAATTTAAAGTTCACAGTTTACTTTTTTTTTTTTTTTTTTTACAAAGGAAAAGGTTATTCTGTCATGTAGAAATTTTACAATTTATTTTTTCCTTTTCTTGTCATTTTAGATTCTGTTGTCCTTAAAATTATGTTAACTTTTATTTTGGTCCATTTATACTACTTGTTGCGTCTGTTGGATATTTTCTGATGCTTAATTTACAATGGTGTTAAACTTAAAAGTTTTTCTAGTTGAGTATTAGTGAATATTTTTCAGATTGTTTCTTTTTGTGCAGTTTTGCAGGCAGTTACTTATTTACAAAGGTTGCTTCTTACAAAGGTTACTTACAATGGTTATTCATAAGTACTGCGTGTGGGATTGTTCATTTAGTTAGGCAGCATTCTTTTTATTAAATGGTAATTTGAAATTATAGTTAACTGTATTTAATTTATTTTGGATTCTATATCGTGTTTGGCATTTCTTATTGAAAGATTTAACAGTATTTCTTGTTTACACTTTCACATATCGTTCACGGTAATTCTGACTTTCTTGTAGCCAGAGGTTTTTGTCTACACACACACTGTTGAGTTTTCCATTTACAAATTATACTACTGGCATGTTGGTTTTTGAAATTTTACACATGATGCCATATTGTTTATACATAGTTTTGGTTACTTCAGATTAATTCTTAGTTTGGGCAATAAATTTTTGGGAGATATGTTACAAGCTTCGTATTCAGTTGATAGTTTTAAATATTTGATTCGCAAGTTACACTTTTCCTGTTGCCCTCTTATGTCACGCTTTGAGCACGGATTTTTGCAATTGGACATTTATGATACAGTTTTCTTGAGTAAAAAGGCCTTAATGGTATACACTTTCAAATTCATGTAAGAAAATTATCCTACACCTATAAATACTACATGGTTGGTCGAATCATATGTGATGGTGCTTGCATTTTATAGTTTAGATAAAATTAAATTAAATTAAAAATTGTCATAATTAAAGGTTAGATTATTTCAGCGATATTTTTAGATTTTAGTATATGTTTTCGAATATTACACAGAGACACTATGGTTTATATTTTGTTGCAAACACATTTTTTTCACTAGTGGCAAGGATATGTACAAGGAAACATTAGAAGTTTTTACATATCACCATACATTGTTCACATTTTTAAAGAACTTAAATTTTTATACTTAGGTAATGTCTTTAGGTAACTTGTGGCGTACAGAGGCACACAATTTTTTTTTTTTACACAATTACAAGAGAGAATTTTCTACGGTCAACGATTTTTTTTACACACGTGCTTTCTGTACTGTCATAGTGCTTAATGTACTTACTTCTTCATTTAAAGGTATTTATTTTAATATTATATTTGGCAACTAGGTTCACATACCTTCTAAATTTTACTTTTGTCATGTCATAAAATTTCACCTCATTATTGCCACATTTGTTTACAATTTGGTATTAAAAAAAAAGTGATTTTGTATATTAGTTTTTTTTTTTCATCCACTGTAGCTTATATACACCAGCCATTGTTTTTTTTTTTTTTTTTTTTTTTTTTTTTTTTTGGTAGGATATTTTTACATTGTTGATAATCGCATGATACACATATCAGATAGTTATTTTACAGGCAAGTTTAATTGTATGAAGTTCATTTTGGTTTTGATCTGTAACTAGTGTAATTGTGTATTACATGTCACATGGGCAGTACAGCACAAGGCAAATTGCTATTTTTTGTAAGGCGATCATGTTTACATCATGTCTCTAGTTTCGGTTGGTAAAATCAACCGTTATGCAATCATATGTATTGCCATTATTCTTCAAGTTGCAAGTAAAAAAAGTTTTGGAATCGTTTGTGCGCACTCATCGTTTATATTTAAATAAAAAAATATTTCTGATTCCAATTTTATATTATTGAGCTCATATTTATTATATTATCCTTATATTATTATTTAAGACATGTAAGTGGTACCCTTTGTCAATTTAGCATGCTATAATCAGACATGCTTTTTACGGAGAAATGATTTCATGCATGATCAGCCACAACTCAAAGTACACTTGTGTTAATGGAGTAAAGTAAAAAGAAAAATAGATACCTCAGGAATATATTAAATAATTGAAGTATCAATAAGGGTTTTTAAATAGGGTTTGACTATTGCATAAAATTCTTAATTTTTTCGCGTTTTATTGGTAAAAATGACTTGTAAATAAAAGGAGGCGCAATTGTTATCCCCCCCCCCCCCCCCCAATGCTTGCATTTCTTTTCAAATCTAGTTGTGGCGGAGATATATGTGATGTAGATCACATATAATTGGATTTTGTAGAACTTAAAAAGTACATTAGTTACTAAATTATTTCGTTTCTTTTAATTAAACTCTTAATTTTCTCTAAGATGCATTTTATCCTTATCGTAAATCACTTTTTCAGTTTAAAGTAGTTTTCATTTTATTCGTAAATTTACTACTATAATAATTACAGATCGCGCTATAATTCATTTCATCTTTGTGAATGTAACATTTCCTCTTGTAACGCAAATATTTACATACATCTGTCAGTAATAACTTTTAGCCGTTACATATTAAATATTAAAAGAAGTTGATTACACCATCGTTACGTTTTACATCTTTTGTTTTTAACATTCAGTTAAGACACTATGATATAGCTATCATAAATTTTATTTATCCGTTACTCTGCTAAATCAGTTGGCCATAAATTTAAAGGTATAACACTAGATAGCTAACTTGTTAATTCTTTTCACTCTAGGAATAAATTATAGCTGTAATTTCCCAGTAATATTATTTTGTTTACTTGTATCATTTAAATGTGAAGTTCATATCTTTAAGCAAATGTGTTTATCCTTGAAATGAAGCCAAAATCATTAATCGAACAGATAATGTGTGTTCGGTGTCAATATTAATATTAGAATGGTTGTTTAAAGGATTTATTGAAAATAATATCACACTATTTTTCTCTGTGGGGTGAGGCAATAAATTCTCAAAATGTTATTATATTAATTCTTAATTTTGTTTAGCACTATAGTCTCGCCAAAGATTGCGCCTCTTTTTACCATATTGGCGAATTCTAGATTTTTACATGCCAAAGTAGTAAAACTGTATTGCTTGATTATGTTCGCTCTCTCTTGCGATTTGATTTGCAACTCTGATCATGTAACAAACTTTTGCTGTTTTAATGGGCCACCCCTGCTGAAGCTTTATCGTAAGGAAATAAAACATCTTAAAATTTAAAGCCTTTCTACTCATTTCTCCTACTGTTTCAGGATTGGAACCCAATAATGGGTTTGTGAGAACGTCGTGTATATACTACATATGAACCGGCCTGTTTTATTCGCAGTGAATCTTTTCAACAAAAAAGTATGGGGGGGGGGGGGGCTTTCGCCCTACCATAACCCCATTCTATAGTAATTATCTTGAATTGAAATTCAGGGATTTATATCCATTTCAATACATTTGAAGTAGCTTAATGTCATTAAAATACACTGCAAATCATTTTTCCCCACTGACCATAATGTATCGGAATTCTTTTGAGTGCCCCTGTAAATGAACTATTCATGCTACACACCTCATGTTGAATTCCAGACATGCCATGGTAAACATCATTGACATATATGAATTGCATGAAAATCCGAATATGTTTACGCGAGTTAGAGCGTGGACAGACAGGCAGTCGTACAGACGGACAGACAGACGGCCAGGCAAATCGAATTCATGAACACTTTCAACTTTGTTGGAAAGTGTTAAAAACGACACACACAAAGGTAAAAATTGAAAGTTTTGAGTTCATCTAAGACCAAAATAGCCGAGTACGGTCAAACGAAAAATGTGTTTTTCAATACACGGGGTGTTGAGAATGCCAACTTGGCGATGCTTGCCATTTTCTGTTAGTCGGCACTGTGGCAACCCCCTTTTTATTGTTTTCCGATTTTCTTTTCAGTGTAGATGTAAAGTTTGTTTTGAACCGGTCTGACGGTAATAATGGAACTCTCAAATGAGAGTAATAATAATATTAATATACCTATATATCTGTAAATAAATGTACATATAAGTTTTTTTAAGAAAAAGTTGTTTAATTTGAACCGCAGAGTGTGTTTACTTATTCAAGTTACGAATTTGATATATATTAGAACTAATTTATGAAGACGTTTTTATTCTTCGATGCATTATGGAATAATTTGAATTTACCGAACCTGCAGTCTGAATGACAACGTATCATTTTTCTGGCGTCAAAGCTCCAGGATGTCTGGATTTCATCATCGATTGAGGTAAGTACCTCAAATTAAATTAAATTGAATAAATAGAATTATGAATATGTTTATTAACTGAACTGTATCGAATAAATTGAATTCTTTATTTTATGATGGATTACGAAACTTTGAAAAAAAAAAAAAAGAGCTACGATTCGTAGTCAAACTACGAAAATATTTGATAAAATAAGGGATTTATTAGATAATACACAAGAATTAGAGCTTGAGAATAGAAAATCCCAGCTGGATCTTTTTAAACAGCAATTGAATGACAAAATGAAAACTTTAAAATCATTAAATTCTGAAATTGAACCACTGGTTCCAAGTACTGAATTTGAAAAAGAAATCGAGAAATCGGAATCTTATAATGAGAATATTATTGAATGGAAATATAAAATTTCCAAATTTTTAAATGATAACACAGTTACTCCTGAAACTAAACAAGATTCTTCAGACATTGAAAGTGATAGTAGTAGCAACAATAGTTCTCTACTAAAAAGTCAGAAAATTCTGAATCAAAATTTGATTAAACTTCCTAAACTTAATATATCTAAATATTATGGTGATTCGTGTTTATGGCTCGAATTTTGGAGTCAGTTTTCGAATGCGATTGACAATAATGAACATTCAACTCCGATTGATAAATTTTCCTACTTAAAGTCACTTTTGGGCGGAAGTGCTGCAAATACTATAGCAGGCTTTTCGCTGACTAAGGAAAATTATGCTCATGCTATAGAATTATTGAAAAATCGTTTTGGTCGTAATGACCTGGTAATAAATAGTCACATGACTTAACTGCTAAATTTGAAACCAGTACGAAATTCTAGTAACATTAAGGCTTTTAGAGATTTGTATGATGAATGCGAAATTCAAATAAGAAATCTTAATTCTTTAGGTGTTGTATCAGGTTCATATGGGCACTTATTATGTCCGATTCTTCTGAAACTTATTCCATCAGATATTGCACTAGAATTTAATAGAAAACGAATTAAAAACACTGACTGGGATGTTAATGAGCTGATAAATTTCATTAAAGATGAAATTGAATCTCGCGAGACCACTGTCCAATTAAACCATTTTGAAAAAATCCCTGAGAAGCAGGAAAATTATAAGAAAAATTATAAAAAATTCATAACATCAGCTTCTGCCTTAACCACAAATATTAAAAATAACTGCATATTTTGTAATCAAACTGATCACGATACTGAAAAGTGTAAGTCTTTCACCATTCCGGAAATGCGAGAAAAATTGAAAAGGGAAGGAAGGTGCTTCAAATGCTTCCGTAAATTTCACATCGCGAATTTTTGTAAAATTTCGAATGAAAATTGCAAAGTGTGTGGTAAAACATATCATCATACTATACTTTGTAATTCTAATAAAAAAACAGAAGAATAAAAAAATTCAGGTAGTATTATTTCCTCCGTATCTCATTGCACAGGCAATATATATAATATCAGTAGAGAAGTAATATTGCAAACAATTCATGTAAAAGTGGAAGCGGGTGAAAATTCAGAAACTGCTATTTGTTTATTTGACTCTGCTAGTCATCGAACTTTTATTACAGAAAATTTAGTTTCAAAATTAAAACCTGAGGTCATTAGAAAGGAAAAATTAATTGTCTATACTTTCGGTTCGAGAAAATCTGAAGAACGATGTTATGATGTCGTTAAGCTAACGCTAATTCACTTGACGAACAGAAAACGTAGTATAATAATTGAAGGATTAGTCACACCGCTAATAACTAATTCTTTGATACAACTTCCTCCTCTTCCAATCAAAATTAAGAGAAATCTTTCCAAATTTCGTCTTGACAGGTGGGAACATTTGGAAAATAGTGATGTTGATATATTAATAGGAGCTGATTATTTATATCAAATTAATGACAAAACATACCCCATAAATAAATCATTGTTCGTCTGTGAAAATTTATTTGTGCATTCCGTCTGCGGGACAATTGACGTAAATAAAAATAGTGAAAGTAGGCAAGCTGGGGTCTTGTCCACTCAGGTTATGAAACCTATTCAAAATGATTTGAAAACATTGTGGGAGTTAGAAACTTTAGGGATGAACACTGAAGAAAATATTTCTGAATTAGATAAAGAGATAATCGAAAAATTCGAAAACAATTTGCATTTTCTTGAGCACCGATACGAAGCTAAATTGTTATGGAAAGATGATAGAAGAGATTTAGGAAGTAATTATAACAATGCTAGAAACCGATTTATTAACTTAAATCGAAAATTGCTTAAAGATAAGGAATTATTGCAGAAATATAAAGAAATTGTGATTGAACAGGAATTAAATAACATAGTGGAAGCATGTTCTAATAAAACTGTAAATAGCGGTTATTTTATGCCCCACCGACCTGTCTTGCGAGATGATAAACCCACAACTAAAGTTAGAATGGTATTTGATGCTTCCTCAAAAGAAAATAGCAAATCATTAAATGATTGTTTGTACGGTGGCCCAAATTTAAACCCCGATTTATTAGAAATTATTATTAATTTCAGAAAATTCAATACTGCGTTTTGTGCAGATATTGAAAAGGCCTTTCTTCAAATTTCTGTAGCTGAAGAAGACCGAGATTACCTTAAATTTCTTTGGTTCGATAATGACGCAAACAACTTTTTCAAAATTTTAAGATTTAGACGTGTACCATTTGGCGTTACATGCTCACCATTTATTTTGGCTGCCACAATTAAACATCATATAAAGAACTATCGAGATCAACATCCAAATGTTGTATATATGTTAGATAATTCCCTCTATGTCGATGATTTAATTTCCGGATCAGATTTAGATAACGAAGCTTATTATTTATCAGTTACAGCTTCTGAAATTCTTAAAGAAGCTGGGATGAATTTGAGGAAATTAAAAACAAATTCTATTAAACTTAGGGAAATGTGGGAATCTGGTAACTTAGGTATAAGTGAGGAAAACACAGGTAGTATCTTAAAAGTGCTTGGACTGATATGGAATACTGAATCTGATATTTTGATGTTAGATGCGCAGCCCTTTGAAGAATATTACATCGATGATCCCACGAAGCGAACAGTTCTTAAAATGTTACTGAAAATTTATGATCCATTAGGATTTGTGAATCCATTTGTAATACGTATTAAAGCCTTGTTGCAAGAAACATGGCAAAGAGGTTTAGAGTGGGACAATAAATTACCTGAAGATTTGAAATGCGAGTGGAACACTTGGTGTTCAGAAGTTGTACATTTACGCACATTTGAAATAACCCGAAAATATTTTCCTAATATGATAAACATTTCTGAAAATTCACAAATTCACATATTCTGTGATGCTAGTCCCAAAGGGTATGGAGCAGTTGCTTATTTGCGTTCCATTTCATTAACTGGCGAAATTCAAACAAGTTTTGTTTGGAGTAAATGTAGAATAGCCCCCCTCAAGAAGTTAACTATTCCACGGCTGAAATTGATCAGTGCAGTAGTTGCCGCTAGAATGTGGAAATTATTTAAATATAAAGTTATGGTCGGACTCAGAAATAACTATTTGTTGGATTAGGGGTTCTACTACAAACTGGAAACCCTTTATTTCCAATCGTGTAACCGAAATTCAGTCATTGACAGATCCAAAGGACTGGAATTATTGTCCCGGAAAAGAAAACCCTGCAGATCTGCTTACGCGAGGGGAAAACTTATCGAAGTTAATGGGTAATAATGTATGGTGGTGCGGCCCACCTTGGTTATCACTATCAGAAGATATGTGGCCTTCAAAAAGGGCTATAGAAATGGTTCCCGAAGCTTTTAATGAAATGAAAGCAAAACCAAATTTAACATTATTGTGTAACGAATCAAACTCTATTCCTAAGCCAGTATTTGATATGGCAAAGTTCAGTAGTTTAAATCGCGTGTATAATATTACTGCTTGGATAATGCGTTTTATTCATAATGCCAATTCGAAAAACCCTAAAATTTTAGGACCTTTAACTACCTCAGAAATAGAAATAGCAGAAAAATACTGGATTAAACAAACTCAGGAAACTTCATTTAAAGTTGAAATAGAAGCACTTAAACAAAAAAAACCACTTAATAAAGATTCTTCTTTGTACAACCTTAATCCACAATTCGATGAAAATGACTTACTTGTTTTATCCGGAAGACTTCAGTTTTCTGAAGTTACAGAGCAGGAAAAACATCCGTGGATACTTCCTAATAAATCTTATTTTGTAAAATTACTAATTAAGGATGCTCATGAAAGAATGTACCATTTTGGTGTAGCTGTCACTTTAGCTCACCTTCGTGAAAGGTATTTTATATTAAAGGGAAGAAGATTTGTAAAATCCGTCTTAAGATCGTGTATGATATGTCGAAAACTTAATGCTATTCCTGGAAAGGTGGAAATAGCACCTTTACCGAAAGATAGAATCATCAAAACACTAGTTTTTGAAACCTCTGGTGTCGATTTTGCCGGTCCGATTTATTATAAAACTTCTGAAGGCACTGGGAAGGCTTATATTGTCGTATTCACATGTGCTGTAACCAGAGCGATTCATCTAGAGTTAGTCACCAATCTAAGTACTGAAACCTTTATCGTAGCACTACGAAGATTTTTCTCTAGGAGAGGTTTCTGCAAAATAATGTACAGTGACAATGCCAAGACATTTTCTAAGGCTGATTTGGTGTTAAAAGATGCTTGGGAAAGAATTTCTAAGCAAGAAATTTTTGATTACTTGAGAAAGAATAAAATAATATGGAAGTTTATAATTCCCAGGGCTTCCTGGTGGGGCGGCTTCTGGGAAAGGATGGTCAGATCAGTTAAAACACCTTTAAAAAAGGTTCTAGGAAAAACTTGTCTCCTTTATGAAGAGCTAGAAACAATACTTACAGAAATTGAAGCTGTGATTAATTCACGTCCCTTATGTTATCTCTACGAAGAAAATGCTGAACCATCACCTTTAACGCCATCTCATTTTTTAGTTGGTAAACGATTAATGTCCTTACCTTCTTATGGATTACCAGTCTGTACACAAGAGAAATCCAATAAGATTTTGTTGACGAGAAAATATAAATATAAGCAACAAATTACTGACCACTTTTGGAAAAGGTGGAGAAACGAATATTTGTTAGAACAGATCTGCTTTTCAAATGAAAAACATAAATTCATCGCCTCAGTTCAAAGTTAACGATATAGTGAAAATTCATGATGAAAAGCTCTTAAAACATATGTGGAAGTGTGGTCGTGTTAAAGAACTCATATTTGGTCGTGACTCTAAAATCAGATCATGTGTATTACAGACTGCAAAAGGCGATCTTAAACGACCTGTGCAATTGCTATATAATCTTGAATTGGACTTAGTGGACTAAAAGACACTAAAACTCTTACACTAAAAATAAGAACTATTATCGAACATTTAATTTGTTTTGTTACTCATATTTACCCTTATTATTGTTTAATTTTCATACAATTCATGTGTTTTATTTTCTTTCGTAGATTGCAGCATTCTTATTATTTTTGCTTTTATATCTGTAGCTGTATGTAAGTATGTATCTGAAAATTTGTCATGTATGTAAGTATATTCTTATGTTTATTAAATTGTTTAATATAGATGCTGAACTAAGTGTTCAGCCCGGGGCAGGATGTTGAGAATGCCAACTTGGCGATGCTTGCCATTTTCTGTTAGTCGGCACTGTGGCAACCCCCTTTTTATTGTTTTCCGATTTTCTTTTCAGTGTAGATGTAAAGTTTGTTTTGAACCGGTCTGATGGTAATAATGGAACTCTCAAATTAATAATATTAATATACCTATATATCTGTAAATAAATGTACATATAAGTTTTTTTAAGAAAAAGTTGTTTAATTTGAACAGCAGAGTGTGTTTACTTATTCAAGTTACGAATTTGATATATATTAGAACTAATTTATGAAGACGTTTTTATTCTTCGATGCATTATGGAATAATTTGAATTTACCGAACCTGCAGTCTGAATGACAACGTATCACGGGTGCCTGCAAAATCTTGCTATAAGAAACAAGAAAGAAAAATCTTGCATCACCCATAGATTATGAAACATTTTCCAATACTAGCAGAAAATCATAAAAAAATTTCATTTTTTCAGAGAGTGAAATGAAATATTTAAATAGCAATTTAAAAAAATAACACATAACTCAGTAAAAATCTGTTTTCAGCAATTGCTTTCCATATGCGGTTACGTGTGCGAATTCCTTCGCGTTGCCCTGTGTGTATAGAATTTATACGCACCACCTAATACATTCAAAATTAGGTAAGTTTAAAAATGCATACCACAGCAGGAAACTCACTTACAGTAATTTTCCATCTTAACCGAATTCTTTTGAGTATCTCTGTAAAAAAGGGATCCATTCTATGTATCCATAACCTAACTGAAACCTATTGTAATGCACTTAGGTGATTTTATTATGTTTGAAGTATCGTAACATCATTAAAATGAAATTGAAATGAAAACAATTTTTCTCCCATAGATTGTAATGTAGAGTAATTCCTTTGTGTGTCCCTGTAAATAAATTAAAAGTGCTTCTTATTCTATATTCTTGAGAATGCTGTAGTCCATCTCAGTGACTGATATCATTATATTTGAAATAGTGTAACATCAATAAAATGCCTCGAAAATGATTTTTCCCCATAGACCATAATGTAATGGAATTCTTTTGAATGTCACTGTGAAGGAACTATAAATTGTACAGTCGTGGAAAAAAAAAGTAAACACCCCCTACTAACTCCTCAAGAAATTAATCAAAATTTGTTTTCTCGAAAGTTCCAATAAATAACATCGTAAAACTTTTGACGTGTATGCAGTCAATTAATGGGATGAGAGCTCATTAAATGGGTTCTGCGAAGCATTGCAATGTACTTACCATCGGTACATCAGGCCAAATCTTTAATTTGAAAAATGTGAGCATTAATCCGCTTCACAATACGTAATTGATTGCATAATATCCCGTGATAGGTAATGATTTTATGTTGCCATAGTGATTACGTCCTTTTTAAGGTAGAGTCGTATTATTTCCGTATTACTGAATTTAATATATATATAATAATAAAATATTCGAAAGTTTAAAAAATGAGTCAGTAAATGTATCAGAAAATTTCGCATTATTCAGCGCTAAAAGATACTTCTTTGAGAATGGGTGCGTTCTTTCTTTTTAGGGTTTCTTTCATCTGACGAAACCCTACTCATCTCACTCCTCTGTCTGTCAGTCACAGACCCCATTCTATGTATATTGGAGGCTGAAAATTTTGGATACTTATTGCTGAACACCTCACATCAAACGACAAATCATAAAATTTTGAAAAAGTCTTATATTTACTCTTCTGGGCTCTAACTTGTGTATTTTTAGCTTTTTTTTTTTTCGAACTGAGCCCTTAATTAAGTTGAAGACTTGACATTTTGAATACTTATAGCTGAACACTTGCGATCACACGACAAATCATAAAAATTTCAAAAAGCCTTATATTTACCCCTCCGGTCTCTAACTTGTGTATTTTAAGCAATTTTTCTAACCTCCACCCTTTTCACTCGGGGGCATTATTCTAACTTTTGCCAACACCCCCTTGACCATTCTTTCATATTATGCACCATAGCCTTATATATTTTAGTTCCATTTTTTACCGCCAGGGGGCGCCTAACTATCTCGGGTGCTATGGACCTGATCCCCTCGACTAATATATCTACGGATAGGCTGTAAAACGGAGTTTCGTTCGGATAGAGGTTTGTTTAGAATAGATTGCGCTCGCTGGTTGCGAAATGTGGAACTAACAGATTTTGAAAAAGGATAAAGTGTTTTGAAAGGAATATTAAACGAAACCCTCCGTGCGATCTGTGATCACACTTACCCACTTGTTTCCTTTTTTCCCCCTCTGGCCGACGGTACACTAATAAAAGCGTGTTGTTTTTTACTTTTATTTACTTTTACTTCATTATCTCATGTTGAACCATCGACACTTTCACTTTTTCGTATCTGATTGGATTTTAGAATGAGAGACACAAACAGGCATTTTCTTTTTTCCCTGTTTTATCTCAAATCTGATAACTCATATTTTCTGTCTCCGTCATAATAGTGCCATCTGTGGAAAGAGATTTAAAAGAAAGTCTATTGGAACAAAATACTTTTAAATATTCATTTACCCTCTTAAGGGGACCGGGTAAGCCCTATCTCAGCCATATTAAAATACACCAACAGAAATGGTGAAATATAGAGGTCTAGAATTTTTAGAGTAGTTTGAGTAACATGCTCTACGTATTTTAAAAGACCATTTTCTTTCTATGTGAACCTGAAAATTAATTATTAAGTATTTACTGAAAGGCATTTTTAAATTAGCATTTTTGGTAAGATTTCACTGCCTAAAATAAATAGTTCTCTGTATTAAAGTATACAATGCAACACAATAAAAGTATTAGAAAAAAATTGAGTTCTTAAATTTAATAGATATTGACAAAAAGAAACAGAAAAATCCAAGTTTTGAGAAAAAGTCAATTAAAGATTTAAGTGGCCATTAAGATGTGAAGTATTCTTAGAAAAAATGAATAATTCCGACACTTCTTTTTTTAATATATAAACATGTGTGACACATCGTTGGAAAAATAAAAGTTTAAACTATTTAATGATATAAAAAAGTAAAAATCAATTTTTTTTCCCAAATTTCGCTTACCTGGTCCCCTTAAATTACATTCCTTTATTTTTTTTTCATCTAATTTATGTAAAATAATCTAAAGTAAATTTTTCAAAGAAAAAGAAAATTTGAAACGTTAAAAATTTCAAAAGCTACAAGAAATAAAATTAGATGTTCATTTTAAAAAGCTTTTTTTTCTCGAATAAGAAATTTAAACGTTTTTAATACAAATGTGTGAACTTTCATCTTTACGCGTATATGTGTGTGTAAAAATCACCGTGTTTGGATTAAACAATACATGAATTAAGCTAATAATATGCAGCTATTTTCATTAATAAATCTTTAGGCAGATATTAATAATGCGAAAGGATGGAGACTTTAGCACCATTAGGTTCGCCAATCTTGCTACATGCTGTACAGCTTGTAGAAAGGCGTTTTATTTTAATAGGAATGGTAAAAAGTTCATTTCTAAAAGTTCAAAATTTGTGGATTTTTTTTTAGTAAAATCGACGCAGTTCTAGGCGTGTAAAAAACGGTCTTAAATAGGCTTTTTTCCCTAAGCCATTTAACCCTCTTGCTTGTCCCTTTAAGGCTATTCTCAATCGCTCTGCTCAACAAGCGCAACACGTTTTGACTCATTTACAAATCCATTTTTCAACAGAAAGATATAAAATTGGAAGGCCTGACGATGGAAGCGATTTAGAATCAAACTGTGTTTTCCATTAAAAAAAAAAAAAAAAAAAAAAAAAAAAAAAAATACCTATTGAGTTATAAGCGATTTTGATCAAGTGACAAACACGGTTTTCGCCCTAACTTGAGTGGTTATTCTTCTTTCGCACAGAAATTCCGTTCAAAACGCCCATTTTGACACTATTTTCAGAAAGATCTATTGCGTTTGCAAAAAAATGGAAAAACAGCTCTGTTACATAGTTTCTGAACAACAATACCTGCTAGTTTCATATTTTTCCAAACAAAAATGAATTTCGAAACGGATCTCGGCTATCCGATGCAAAAAAAAAAATTAAAAATGTTGAAATGCAAACGCGATATTAGAAAAATCCCTCCCCATAGGATTAGCATTAGCTCGTGAGTGTCTTCGCCGGCAGAGAGAGGAGCGTTAATGCAGTTGATTATTAATAATTTTAATACTAAGACGATTCTCAAAAAATATTTCTCTCCGCTCAACAACGCGAAACTTTCCAACACATTTATGGACTCACTTTAAACATAAAACCATAGAACTTGCACGCATGATTATTTAAGAGATTTGTAATGGAATAGTTTTTTTTTTTTTTTTTTCGTTAAATGGATTACATCTTGAGTTATAAGCGATTACTCTCTTAAGGCGGCAGTTTCTCTTTCCTGTGCTGTCGAGTCCAGAGATCCTGTTTAAAACGCCGACTTTGGCAACGTTTTCAAAAAAACCTTCTGCCTTTACCGGAAAGAAAAGCAGTTCGACTTTCATAATTTTTGAATAAGAACACCTGCCAGTTTATTGCGTTTGCGAACAAAAATGAATTAAAAAATGTGTCAGAAAGTATAGCCAGTTCGAAATGGAGGACAATTCCAGCCAGGATATTAAATGTCCAATGCGAGAAATTGAAAAGCCCGAAAACATCAAACTGCAGTTCTACTTTATGTTAAACTATCACATTTAAGGAAACTCGGCACACTGCCAATATCGAAAGTTCGTAAAAATTTCGTTTTTCAGATTTTTATCTTATCACGTACCATATACTTTCGACTAAGGTAACTAGGCCTTAGGCTGTTTTATAAAAAAACGTTGATTTTTTTTAAGTTTTATCTTTTGTCAACGTTGCACCCCCTTCTTCTTAAAACAACGTGGGTCAACCCAATCATAACTCTGCCTTTGCTGTGATAGGTTGTCGAAAATTTAGGTTTCTTTTTTTAAAAAACAATGTCCATTTGGTTGAATTTCCTCGACTTTTTATTAAAATACGGTAAGTACTTTTATTAAACAATCTTTTTATTTAAAGATTAGTCACATAAATACATAATAACATTAATATTATTAGGTATCTATACATATTTACTTCATGTTTCAAATGTAAGGCCAGTGTTCCAGTTACCCCATAAATTTTTCAAGAAAGGGGTAACTGGGGCATGTATCAGGAGTAACTGGACCATATGGGATCCAGTTACCCCAACAGTTATAAATATCTTTCTGAGTTTCTCTTACTAACGGGAAATTAATTTCTCCATTGTTTTTTTGCTCGCAATAAAGAAAATTACGTAATACCTTATTAAAATTGCATAATAATTTTTTTGAAAAGCATGTTGGGAGGGGGGGGGGGTATCAAACCAAATTTCTTAAGTGTGATAGCTATAGCTCGAAATTTTACGTTACAGATGAAGAGGCGTACATAAGGCAAATTGAGATTATTAGAAAATTATCGAACCGAATAAAAAATAATTCTGTTCGATATAAAAATATAGTTACCTTCTCCACAGGTTTATTAGACATATCGAACTTCCATTGCGGTAAATAAACTAGTTGGATGTGCCAATCCCAAAACTTTCTTCTATCTTATACATCTTAATATTTCAAAACCTAGTTACACATGTTAATACTTCAATATTATTAGTTCAATACTATACCAACTTTGATTTTCATCTTAAATTTCTGCTCTAGTCAATTAAACGGACTAAAAACGAGTTAATCTATATCATGATATTTGTTAAAATTATTAATTTTTCCTTATTCTGTCGTTATCAGCTGTTTGCGAATAGCCGGCATAGCAGGAAGCGAGTTCCCGCCTCTGCATGAGCCGCCGATGCACAATAGAACTACGAAAAATCAAGAAAAGTATACAAAAATCGCTAGCACGGAGCCCCTTTACCGCGCAATATTTCCAAATTCAAGGAGAACCTGTTGGCCAAAGCCAAAAACAAGCACAAACATTTTGGTTCAATTGTATGCATAATTTTATACGCTGTTCGATGGTACAATAATGAAAATGGCACAGATATCGGAATTATAGCGCCCCCTTCTTTCGGAATTTTTTCAAGTTCAGGGAGGACTTGTTTGCTATAGCCAGAAACATGCACAAAAAATTTGGTTCAATTATATGGATAACTTCATACACTTTTCGATGGTACAATAATGAAAATGGTACAGACATCGCAATTATAGTGCCCCTTTCCGGCAGAATTTTTCCAAATTCAGGGAGGACCTTCGTGACATGACCAAAAATAAACACGTAAAATTTGGTTCAATTCTATGCATAACTTCATACACTTTTCGGCGGTACAATATTCAAAATGGCACAAAAATTGTACAAAAATCGCTATTACAGCGCCCTCTACGAGCGATTTTTTTTACAAATTAAGGGAGGACCTCCTTGCCATAGCCAAGAACTTAAAATTTTCTTTTGGTTCAATTCTATGCATAACTTCATACACTTTTCGATGGTGCAATATTCAAAATCGCACAAAAATCGCTATTACAGCGCCCCTTAACGGCGAATTTTTTGCAATTTCATGGAGGACCTGCTTGTCATATCCAAAAACTTAAAATAAAAATTTGGTTTAATTCTATGCATAACTTCATACACTTTTGGACGGTACAATATTCAAAATCGCACAAAAATCGCTATTACAGCGCCCCCTACCGGCGAATTTTTTGCAAATTCATGGAGGACCTGCTTGCCATATCCAAAAACTTAAAATAAAAATTTGGTTTAATTCTATGCATAACTTCATACACTTTTGGAAGGTACAATATTCAAAATCGCACAAAAATCGCTATTACAGCGCCCCCTACCGGCGAATTTTTTTCCAAATTCAGAGAGGACCTGCTTGCCATAGCCAAAAACTTAAAATAAAAATTTGGTTCAATTCTATGCATAACTTCATACACTTTTCGATGGTACAATATTCAAAATCGCACAAAAAACGCATTTACAGCGCCCCCTACCGGCGAAATTTTTTCAAATTCAGGGAGGACCTGCTTGTCATATCCAAAAACTTAAACTAAAATTTGGTTCAATTCTATGCATAACTCCATACACTTTTGGATGGTACAATATTCAAAATCGCACAAAATATGTTATATCAGCGCCCCCTAGCGGCGAATTTTTTCCAAATTCCGGGAGGACCTGCTTGCCATAGCCAAAAACTTATAATAAAATTTTGGTTTAATTCTATACATAACTTCATACACTTTTTGATGGTACAATGGCGACAGACAGACGGACGGACAGACGGACAGACGGACACACAGACAGACAGACATTTTCTATAAACATGTTTTTTGCAATCTCTGACCCCTAAAACATGCAAATCCGTCGAAAACCGGAAGTCGAAAAAAATTTCGATTACAATACTTTCTTCTATTGAAGATAGAAGAAAGTAAAAAGAGAATGAGATACTTAAGTACCTACGTAGCCGTTTGTTCATAGATTTATCTTGTTATTTTTTGCCTTAAAATACCCATGTAACTTTTATACTTATTACCTATACTAAAGTACACCAGTACTCACTTAATTTTTATGTTTTTCGTATAAATAAATCTAATATTTTTACTTTTAGTGCTTTTTTTTAGACACATTGTCAGTAAAGGTTTCCCTTACAACGCTGTTTAGTTGATATATAATTTACATGATCTGCCTGGTTCAAATTTTTTTAGTTGTTTACACTTTTTCAATCTTGACCTGATACCCAATTAAAAAAAAAAAAAAAAAAAAAAAAAAACGAGTGTGGAATATAGACCCTCCTGGTCCACTTGCCCCATTTCTATGGGGCAACTGGACCCATGAGGAAAGAAAGATGAAATATATATATTTTTACTTTCTTCTATCTTCAATAGAAGAAAGTATTGTAATCGAAATTTTTTTCGACTTCCGGTTTTCGACGGATTTGCATGTTTTAGGGGTCAGAGATTCCAAAAAACATGTTTATAGAAAATGTCTGTCTGTCTGTGTGTCCGTCTGTACGTCCGTCCGTCTGTCCGTCTGTCCGTCCGTCCGTCTGTCCGTCTGTCCGTCTGTCTGTCGCCATTGTACCATCAAAAAGTGTATGAAGTTATGTATAGATTTAAACCAAAATTTTATTATAAGTTTTTGGCTATGGCAAGCAGGTCCTCCCGGAATTTGGAAAACATTCGCCGGTAGGGGGCGCTGATATAACAATTTTTGTGCGATTTTGAATATTGTACCATCCAAAAGTGTATGGAGTTATGCATAGAATTGAACCAAATTTTTAGTTTAAGTTTTTGGATATGACAAGCAGGTCCTCCCTGAATTTGGGAAAAATTCTCCGGTAGGGGGCGCTGTAAATGCGTTTTTTGTGCGATTTTGAATATTGTACCATCGAAAAGTGCATGAAATTATGCATGGAATTGAACCAAATTTTTATTTTAAGTTTTTGGCTATGGCAAGCAGGTCCTCCCTGAATTTGGAAAAAATTCGCCGGTAGGGGGCGCTGTAATAGCGATTTTTGTGCGATTTTGAATATTGTACCGTCCAAAAGTGTATGAAGTTATGCATAGAATTAAACCAAATTTTTATTTTAAGTTTTTGGCTATGGCAAGCAGGTCCTCCATGAATTTGCAAAAAATTCGCCGTTAGGGGGCGCTGTAATAGCGATTTTTGTGCGATTTTGAATATTGCACCATCGAAAAGTGTATGAAGTTATGCATAGAATTGAACCAAAAAAAATTTTAAGTTCTTGGCTATGGCAAGGAGGTCCTCCCTTAATTTGTAAAAAAAATCGCTCGTAGAGGGCACTGTAATAGCGATTTTTGTACAATTTTTGTGCCATTTTGAATATTGTACCGCCGAAAAGTGTATGAAGTTATGCATAGAATTGAACCAAATTTTACGTGTTTATTTTTGGTCATGTCACGAAGGTCCTCCCTGAATTTGGAAAAATTCTGCCGGAAGGGGGCACTATAATTGCGATGTCTGTACCATTTTCATTATTGTACCATCGAAAAGTGTATGAAGTTATCCATATAATTGAACCAAATTTTTTGTGCATGTTTCTGGCTATGGCAAACAAGTCCTCCCTGAACTTGAAAAAATTCCGAAAGAAGGGAGCGCTATAATTCCGATCTCTGTGCCATTTTCATTATTGTACCATCGAACAGCGTATAAAATTATGCATACAATTGAACCAAAATGTTTGTGCTTGTTTTTGGCTTTGGCCAACAGGTTCTCCTTGAATTTGGAAATATTGCGCGGTAAAGGGGATCCGTGCTAACGATTTTTGTATACTTTTCTTGATTTTTCGTAGTTCTATTGTGCATCGGCGGCTCATGCAGCGGCGGGAACTCGCTTCCTGCTATGCCGGCTATCCGCAAACAGCTGATAACGACAAAATAAGGAAAAATTAATAATTTTAACAAATATCATGATATAGATTAACTCGTTTTTAGTCCATTTAATTGACTTGAGCAGAAATTTAAGATGAAAATTAAAGTTGGTATAGTATTGTACGAATAATATTGAAGTATTAACATGTGTAACTAGGTTTTGAAATATTAAGATGTATAAGATAGAAGAAAGTTTTGGGATTGGCACATCCAACTAGTTTTTATTTTTAGATATTAAAGTGTAATTTTGAACATTTCTTTCTGATAGAGGGAACCTAAATGAACACATTTACAAAAGTCCAGACTTTAATTCAAATGAATATTAGCCTTTTGAAGCTGAATTGCCAGAATCTCCAGAGTCACATTGTAAAATCATGGCCCAGCTGCCCCACGTAACCTTACATCCTAACAAAATTTCAGATTGATACTGGATATAGAACTACAGTTACGGTTGATTTATATCATCACTAGCTGACCCGCCCGGCGTTGCCCGGGTCTGTGGTAATATTTATAAAGAAACCTTTAATTTATATGATTTCATATGTAACTCGATTTTGTCTGAAATACGTACCCACTCACAGTATGAAAATGGGGGAGAAGCAGTTGCAAATTGTTGAGATGTTGTGCAAATTTTATTCATAATTTTTTGTAAAATTGTATGCCATAGTCATGAACAAATTAAAATTTTAAAACACCCTCTACTGATGAAAAAATTAGTTAAGAGGAGGGGAGTTGCTTAGTAATGTACAGGCCAAAAGCTTTAAAACGACCTCTGTCAGAAAACAACATATAAAGGATACTCATCGTAGAAAACGCTACAGTTGAAAGGACAATTATCGTCACCTGCCTTCCAAACTCGAAATTCAACTCTCCCACCTTCTTTAAAATTTTAAAGTGTTATCATTCACGTAAGTTAATTTCAATTGTATTCGTTCTTCGTGTTAATGGCAATTTACATATGCATAGTCGCCCAAGCATGGAACGTGTTTCTTGAACTTTCTATGAAGTAAATAATTTCTGTTCTTGAGCGATAAGAGTCCATTCACGTGCGATTCTTATAAAACTCATAATATATCACAAAATGCACACCATATTAAGTATTTCATGAACTCAAGGATTTTTCACTCAGTTCTTATTCTTTTGTTATTATTTTCTCATCCTAATGAAAACATATGTTATACTTTATTGAATGTTTTCACACTGAAAGGGCAGTGTAAAGTTTAGGCATAATTCAATAAAGCGAAAATTTTGAGTGTTTGTTATTTATAATCTATCTTCCTGTTAATGTTGTTGACTACATTTTTAGACACCCATGAACGGTGAACACATAACATGCGATAAATTGTCACAAATTTAAAAAAAAAATCACAAATTTTGTAATAGATCGTTGAAAAAAATTGTGAAAAGATCATTAAAAAAAAAAAAAAAAAAAAAAAAAAAAAAAAAACTAATTTCATCGATCTGGGAAAAATAATCATGAATTTTGTGAAACAATCGAAGAAAAAAATTGCAAATTTCATCAAAAGATCGCAGAAGCACATGTTGAATTTTGTCAATCTGTCACTCAGGAATATGAGGAACTTCGACAAATAGTCGCAGAAAAAAAAAATCAAATTCGTCACAGATTATTGAAAAAAAATGCAAATTTCGCCAATCTTGGGAAAAAATCGTGCATTTCGTGAAACGATCGCTGAAAACAGCCCTCGAATTTCAGTAAACAATCGAAGAAAAATATTGCAAATTTCAGCAAAAGATCGCGAAAATGCATAGCAAATTTTGTCAAAAAAATGCAGAAGCATATGCCAAATTGCCAATCTGTCGCTGAAAAATATCAGGAACTTTGGCAAATGGTCGAAAAAAAAAATAAATAAATAAAATCACAAATTTCGTCACAGATCGGTGAAAAAAAAATGGACGCGGAAAAGAAAAACAAATTTTGTCACTGATCGTTGAAAAAAAAATCGCGAAAAAAAAAATGCAAATTTTGTGAAACGATTTGGGGGGGGGGGGGGGAGGGGGATCGTGCCTTTAGTGAAATGATCACTGAAAAAAAAAAACGTGAATTTCAGTAAACAGAGAAAAATGTTGCAAATTTCATCAAAAGATCGCAGAAACGCATAGCAAAGTTTGTCTAAAGTGTGCACATTACAAATTTTGCCAATATGTCGCTGAGAAATATCGGGAACTTCGACAAATAGTCGCAGAAAAAAAATAATCACAAACTTCGTCACAGATCGTTGAAAAAAAAAACGCGAATTTCGTCAAACAATCTTGAAAATAACAATCACTATAAAGAAAAAACATGTTTCGGTAAACAATCGATGGAAAATATTGCAAATTTCATCAAACGATTACGGAAATGCACAGCAAAGTTTGTCCAAAGAGTGCAGATGCATATGCCGAATTTTGCCAATCTCTCACTGAGAAATTTTGGGAACTTCCTCAAATGGGTGCATAAAAAAAAAATAAAAAAAAAAAATCACAAATTTTGTCACAGATCGTTGAAAAAGAAAAAAAAAACACGAATTTCGAGAAACGATCTTGTAAAAACAATCACTATAAAAATAAAACACGAATTTCGATAAACAGTCGAGGAAACTGCAAATTTCTTCAAAAGATCGCGGAAATTTATAGCAAATTTTGACAAAAGAGTGCAGAAGCGCACACTGAATTTTGCCAATCTGTCGCTGAGAAATATCGGGAACTTTGGCAAATTATCGCCAAAAAATAAATAAATAAAATTACAAATTTCGTCATAGATCGTTGAAAAAAAAAACGCGAATTTCTTCAAATGATTGCTGAAAAAAACCCCGCGAATTTCAGTAAACAATCGAAGAAAAATATTGAAAATTTCATCAAAAGATCGTGGAAATGCATGGCAAATTTCGTCAAAAAAGTGCAGAAGCATATGCCAATTTTGCCAATCTGTCGTTGAGAAATATCGGGAACTTCGACAAATGGCTGCGGAAAAGAAAAACACAAATTTTGTCACTGATCGTAAAAAAAAACCCCGCAAATTTCATGAAACGATTTGGGGGGGGGGGGGGGCGGAGGGGAATCGTGCATTTTGTGAAACGATTGCTGAAAAAAGCGCGAATTTCAGTAAACGAAGAAAAATATTGCAAATTTCATCAAAAGATCGCAGAAACGCATAGCAAAGTTTGTCTAAAGAGTGCAGATTACAAATTTTGGCAATATGTAGCTGAGAAATATCGGAAACTTCGACAAATGGCCACGGAAAAGAAAAACAAATTTTGTCACTGATGAAAAAAAATCATGAAAAAAAAACTGCAAATTTCGTGAAACGATTTGGGAGGGGGGGGGGGGGAGATCGCGCACTTTGTGAACGATCGCTGAAAGAAACGTGAATTTCAGTAAACGAAGAAAAATATTGTACATTTCATCAAAAGATAGCAGAAACGCATAGCAAAGTTTGTCTAATCTTTGGCTAAATGACGCAAAAAAAAAAAAAAAATCAAATTTCGTCACAGATCGTTGAAAAAAAAACTCGAATTTCATGAAACGATCTTGTAAAAACAATCACTGTAAAAATAAAACACAAATTTCGATAAACAGTCGAGGAAACTGCAAATTTCATCAAAAGATCGCGGAAATGTATGGCAAATTTCGTCAAAAAAGTGCAGAAGCATATGCCAATTTTGCCAATCTGTCGCTGAGAAATATCGGGAACTTCGACAAATGGCTGCAGAAAAGAAAAACACATATTTTGTCACTGATCGTTGGAAAAAAAAATGCAAATTTCATGAAATGATTTAAGGGGGGGGGGGGGGGGAGGGGGGATCGTGCATTTTATGAAACGATCGCTGAAAAAAAAAAACGTGAATTTCAGTAAACGAAGAAAAATATTGTACATTTCATCAAAAGATCGCAGAAACGCATAGCAAAGTTTGGCTAATAGTCGCAAAAAAAAAAAAAAAAAAAAAAAAAAACGCGAATTTCATGAAACAATCTTGTAAAAACAATCACTATAAAAATAAAACACAAAATTCGATAAACAGTCGAGGGAATAAATTGCAAATTTCATCAAAAGATCGCAGAAATGTATAGCAAATTTTGACAAAAGAGTGCAGAAGCACACGCTAAATTTTTCCAATCTGTCGTTGAGAAATATCGGGAACTTTGACAAATGGCGACAGAACAAAAAAAAAATCATAATTTCTCTTCACTGAATTACACCTAAACTTTAAACTGCTATGCCTGGCACCACAGTTGCTGAAAATTCTCCAAGTGTCTGTGACAGATACTTCAGTGGCAGAAAATAATCTGCTGGTAAAATATTTTACAATTGAAGCATTAATTAATCAAACCACCACTTACCTGCAATGTCTTTAAGCATTTTATTAATTTTTATAGATAATAATCTTAGTTTTGTATTAAGTAATAAAGAGATAAACATAATTGTAAAGTGAAAGTTTAGTTTTCAGGTGAAAAAGTTTGTAAAAAGCCTACTTTTATGACAAAGAATTTTGTGAAGGGTCCTTTTTTTAAGGTGAAAAGTTTTGTGAAGGATCCTGCTTTGATTTGAAAAAAATTGTGCAGGGTCCAGTTTTGACATAAAAAATGTTGTGAAGGGTCCTGTTTTGAAATGAAAAATTTTGTGAAGGGTCCTGTTTTGAAATGAAAAATTTTGTGAGGAGTCCTTTAAAGAACCCAATTTTTCCTAAACAGATCCCTGTGCTTGTTACATATCATGACTTTGATAAGAAATGAAAACATTCAGTAAAGTGTAAAAAATATGTTTTCATTGGGATTTGTTGTGAAACTCATAATATATGGGGAAGTGGAAAAAAAAAGATAAAAGAAAAACCCAAATAACTTCATTCATTTCCTCTGAAAAGAAATGTTTGTTTTATTCCTATTCTTGGGCGATGACAACATACATCTCTTTCACCCGAGAACGGAAATTATTTACTGAATGTTTCCATTTCATAGAAAGTACAGTTTTCATCTTACACTTTACTATAAAATGTACAGTTCCATTTTTGCTAAGAAATGAAAACATTCGGTGAAGCGTTAATTCAGCAAATTTGAAAAAAAAAAAATAATTACTTTAAGATCCCAGAAAACAAAGTTCAAGAAACATTAATCCATTTCATTCTTGGGCGGCTACGCGTATGTAAATACGAAGAACGAATACAATTTAAAGTAACTTACGTGAATTGTATTAGTTTCTTTATAAACAATATCAGTTTATATTATAAACAATATAAAAATCATTATAAAATAATGTCAATAAGATTAAATCTTATAATAACAAAAAAAAAAGCATGAGAAATAAACAGTGCAATTTCCTGCTTCAGTTCGGCTAGGAAATGCAGTCGCTGTATCTCATATTTACCACCTGCTCTCATTGGCTGGCTTCTTCATTGCCGCGGATTGGCTTAGAGCTGTAAATAGCTTCTAACACATAACGTTTTAATTACGTTTTAATTTTTTTTTAAATATCTAAATTGAAATTTTAAAATCCGGCGGTGAAGTGCACTTTCCGGTAATAGAATCTACACATGACAAAAATTTCAGAGGTCTAGGTGTTATAATTTCGGAGCTTTCCGCAGTCAGGCAGGCAGGCAGGCAGACAGACATCTCTTATTTTATATATATAGATATTCACCCTTTAAAAGAAATCTTTAAACTCTTTTATCTCACTCAGTTCGTATTTTTTCAAATTTTCCATGTCTTCAAAATGCTAAGATTTTTCCAGATATGAATGAAAGATTTTTTTTTTTTTTTTTTTTTTTTTTTTTTCTAGTTGAAGATCATAAAATATATAAGAGATTTAAGGTTCGGATTTTTAACATTTTGAAAACTTTTGTTTAAAAAAAAATTGTACAAAAACTAATTTTCTCTGCTAGTCATTTTTCCAGTTCTATTTACTTATTATTTTTAACACTTTCTAACAAAGTTGAAAACTGTTTATGCATTCGGTTTGTCTGTTCGTCTGTCCACGCTCTAACTCCCGTAAATAGACTCGGATTTTCATGTAAATGTTAAAGGTTATTTAGGGTCAGCAAACCATATTTGTATTGTATATAAAGTATGTAGGATTAATAGTTCATTTACAGGGGCACTCAAAAGTATTCCATTTCATTATAGTATATGAGGAAAAATCGTTTGCAGAGTATTTTAATGACATTATGCTATTTCAAATGTATTGAAACTGATATAAATCACTGAATTTCACTACGATCACGTTATAGAACAGGGCATTTATATAATTTTTTATTCATTTACAGGGACACACAAAAGAAATCCGTTACAATACTAAAATAAATCCGTTAGAATACTGTCTTTGAGTAATAATTGCTAGTGTGTACGGTTTAAAATTCGGTATGCTCTTTTAAATTTATTTAATTTTTTGCATGTTACTCACTATATATAAATTCTATACCTTATAGACAGGGCTGCACAAAAGTTTCACGTATCATTCTCCTTATTAGAGGAAAAGGCTGAAGGGCAATTTTCAACTGAAGTATATGTATTTCTTAAGTGAACTAAATTTTGGTATGCATGCAGTTGGCAGTTTTCCAAATGTAGATGGGAACAGCTGAAATTGGTTTTTGAAATGTGTTATGCGTTTCCATAGGGCTGAATTGGAGGTAATATTTCAATTTTTTAAACTGTGCAATTTTATTACATTATTCTGAATGTGTTGGAAAGTGTTTTATAATCTATGCTCTATGCATGATTTTTTCTTTCTTGTTTTCTCTAAAACTACTGCTATTTTTTAAAAAATCCGATTCTTAAATCTGTTAAAAATATCATTACTAACCGGCAATAATAAAATGAGGTGAAAATTAAAAAAATAAAATACTAATGTTTTAAATTAGGGAGGTTAAAATTAAACTTTTTTTTTAAATTTTGTAAAAAAAAAAAAAATACATGTTTTAAAGTTTTTTGATCAAATTATTTGTATTTACAATTTACATAATACTAACTAAAAATATTGCATTGTATTTTATATAAATTTTTACAATAATAAAAAAAATGTTTGTGGCTGAGTTCCCTTAAAGTTTTAAATTAAAAAAAATTAGTATTGTTCACCTACCTGTTGCTTTGTGTATTTTTTGTATTCCTTTGTATATCCTTGAAAAGACAATATAGTGCCAAACAACTAAACGCGCCTCTCTTCTATGTTTTTAATTCAACATACACGTTAAATAAGGTCAGTAAAAATGCTTCCAATATGTTAATCGATTTAAGATTATCATCTACGCAAGCACACAAAATAAGAATCAATGTACAGTGATCATCATAAAACAAACGTCACCTGAAAAGGGTAAAAGTCAGGCCACAAAGTGAAAAAGGTTCAAATTTTGAGTTTCAGCCAAGTTAAATAACAGTTCGTTAGACTGCTACACAGGTATAACGTAATGATTCGTTCTCATTTGGAAAGTGCCCAATATATGCATAGAAAAAAAGTACCCCACTGTGTTTACACCTATTTTTGGATTACGGCGAAGTAGTTGGAAAAAGCGGAACAGGTTGCAAAACTCTTTGCATGAAGCATTTTTTAATTTATTGTAAGAAGATCTTGCGAAGGTTATTTGCTTCAACAACCCTGAAACTAGGCAATATCTAATCACATGTGCATAGTTGTATTTATTTATCATTCAAAATATATCATATATCAGGCATTCTCACAAAATTTTAAATTTCAGGAATAAAAATCTGATGAAATTAAATTTAATAAAATAACATTTTAAACTTATAGACAAAATAATGTTTCAAAATCAAGAAAAAATGGTCAGCAGTGACGATTTTTTTTATTTAACTTAGATTTAAGTTAAACTTGCGAGTTTAATTTTCCTTACCATTTTACCACTCTAACTTTTTACTTTTCTTCTAAATTTTTACTTATAATGAATTTGCATAGTACCTACACAACATTCAAATAAGAAATAATATAATAACAATGTAGTATTTTTGGCACAGAATTTTGATATAACATAGTCTTAAAGAGATGTTAAGGAAGGGATGGTAAGGAAAAAAGGGGGAGGGTAAGGAAAAAAGGGACCGGAAGGAAAATTGCTACCTATTTTTAAGCAAATCATGTTAAAACTAAGTGATAGCCACAATGTGCACTTATTTTCAGAAACAGTTATTTACATTGGATTAAACTTTAAAAAAAAAATTAATTTACCTCGAAAAGTGCAGGAATAAACCTTGGGGGCGGTAACACTATACCAATAAAGCCACGATGCTTAAAATTGATACTTAAATGCTGATTTAAATTCTGCAGTAAATTTTCTGCCAAAGAATTTTAGCCGTTCTTTCTCTAGCATACTTCTACATGAGAAACTAGTATACTGCGGCCATCACAGAACTTTCTTCTATATAAATCACGTCAATTAAATCATTTAAATAGTACAAAAAATTACACCAATTTAGCACCAATTCATATCAAAGTACGTCTGAATTTGAAGTTTGATGAATTAGTTCTTGAGATAGAGCTATAGCGGAAATTCTGAAAAATGTAGCATAGGAGCGCCACCTGTTAAGCGATTTACACCAAAACATAAACAGAATTAATTCATATCAAGGTATACCTGAATCTGAAGTCCGTTGAAAATCCAAGTATTAGTTCTTGAGATAGAGATATTGCGGAAATCGAAAAAACAACAACATAATAGAGCCACCTGTTGAGCGATTTACATCAAAATGTATAAAATGTCAATTCATGTGAAGGACTACCTGATTATGAAGTTTGATGAAAATTCGTGCATTTGGTTTTGAGATACAGCTATAATGGGAATTCTGAAAAATGCAGCATAGCAGCGCCACCTGCTGAGAGATTTGCACCAAAACATAAACAGCATTAATTCATATCAAGGTATAGCTGAATCTGAAGTTTGTTGAAAATCCAAGCATTAGTTATTGAGGTAGAGCTATTGCGGAAATCGTAAAAAATGCAGTATAGCATAATAGTTAATTTTTTAAAATATTTTTTTAAACTAAGGAACTTATTAATATAACGCTTTTAACGTTTCGAAGTGTATAATTATAGGATATAATGAGGGTAGGATGATAACATAAAGATTTATAATTTTTTAACTAAAGCATAGTGAAAGCTACAATACATATATACTAAACGAAAACATAGTGAAAGTTTTAAAGTCTTATATACAGATAGATACGCAGACTCACTTTTGTTAAATTGTAATTTTTTCTGCTAACTTGTAATACTTGAATTGACTTGAATTTGAATTAATATGATTGATTGATTACTTGTGTTTGAAATCTTGATTGGTTGATTGATTGAGTGATATGATTGAATACTTTTATTTTAAATCTAATTGAACTTTTTAAAAACATTTTTTAATTTTTTTTTTAATTTTTTTAAAACTAGATTTTTATTTTTAAAATTTTGGTAAACTTCTTTATTTATCTTTTAATTTTAATTATTATAACTTATTTTTCTTTTTTTCTTTTTACTTAAAAATATTTTTATTAAGTATATATATGCATGTGTGTGTGTGTGTGTATATATATATATATATAAATCTATTGCTTCTATACGATAAAAAAGAAGATATATATTAAACTATAACATGTTGAAAGTCATGCACATGTATAGGCAGGTAAACTCGCTTTTGCAAACTTAATTTAAGAAGTTTTTAAATATTATTTTAATTTTGATAACTTAATTATTTAAAACTTTTTCAAAAGTTTAAATTTTTTAAATTTTGTATAACTCTATAATTTTTCAAAGTTTTAATTTTAAATTTTATAAAGTTTTTTTTTCAAAGTTTTAATTTTTTAAATTTTATAAAGTTTTTTTTTTCAAAGTTTTAATTTTAAATTTTATAAAGCTTTTTTTTTCAATGTTTTAGTTTTTAAAATTTTATAAAGTTTTTTTCTTCAAAGTTTTAATTTTAAAATTTTATAAAAGTTTTTTTCTTTCAAAGTTTTAATTTTTAAAATTTTATAAAGTTTTTTTTTCTTTAAAGTTTTAATTTTTAAATTTTATAAAGTTTTTTTTCTTCAAAATTTTAACTTTTAAATTTTATAAAAGTTTTTTTTCTTAAGTTTTAATTTTTAAGTTTTATAAAGTTTTTTTAAACTTTTTAATTTTAAAAAGTATAAATTATAATATTAAGATTATTAGTTTAATATTTTAAACTTATGTTATATTTTTTATTTGTTTAAGAATTGCTGTTTTCTTAAGTTATACATATGCAAATTATACTCTAACACTCTATTAAAAGTTCTAAAAGGTATAGCAAAATAAACATACATATTAGTAATGATATGATTGATTGATTGATTGATATGACTGATTGATTAATTGTTTGATATGATATGTATTATGTTAACGGTTTTATTGTTTTTCGAAGAATAGTATTAACATTTTTAATTCTTGAAAGGTATGAATCATAGCATTAAGGTTTTTAGTAGGACATTTTATAGATATGTTATACATTTTTAATTGTTATGGGATTGTTTATTTCTTTAGTTATACATGTACAAATTATAACATTCCTTTAAAAGTTGTAATAGGAGTACCATGCTCGAACACTTTGAAAAATAAACATACAGGTTAAAGAGGATAAGAATACATTTTGTTTTAAACAATTCATTTTGAGTGGGGTTTTTATCCTTTTTGAAGAATTATATGGTAACAGTTTTTCTATACAGGGTGAATGATAAGTAAATATTATTTAATTGAATAACATTAATTATACAAAATTTGAAATATTATGTATTTTTCTTTTCAGTATAGTATTATATGAATACTTAGTAATTGTCTACTTAATTGAATACAATTTTAGTAGAATGTTATATGAATACTTAGTAAATATTATTTAATTGGAGACAATTACTTAAACAAAGTTTGAAATATGTTATATTTTTTTTCTTTTTAGTATAATATTATATGGATACTTAGTAATTGTTTACTTAATTGAATACAATTTTTAGTAAAATGTTATATGAATACTTAGTAAATATTATTTAACTGAACACTATTACTTAGGCAAAACTTGAAATATTATATATATATTTTTTCTTTTAGTGTAATATTATGCGAATACTCAGTAAATATTATTTAATTGTGCACCATTACTTAGAGAAAATTTGAAATATTATATATTTTTCTTTTGTAGTATAGTATTATATGAATACTTAGTAAATGTTTACTTAATTGAATACAATTTTTAGTAAAATGTTATATGAATACTTACTAAATATGATTTAATTGGATACAATTACTTAGATAAATTTTGAAATATTATACATTTTTTTCTTTTTAGTATAATATTATATGAATACTTAAAAAATATTTACTTAATTGAATACAATTTCTTAGACAAAATTTGGACGACCAGTTTGGTCTCCCTTAAAATTTATGTTTGGGGAAAACATTTTGTATCATGTTACTTTTATTCATAATTTAATCTGTTTGGACTCTCTTAAATATAATTAATATAATCCCTTAAGCAAATATTAGTTTTTGTTGCATTAAGATATCTCAATTTGTTGATTTTCTATAAGCAAGTAATCCCTATTGGTTCGCAATGAATGTCTAGAGGAATTTGGCGGAATATTAGAGGTATCGCCAAGTTGGCGTCCCTTTCGACGACTAATTTTGCTCGCACCCTCTTTATAGTATGGATATGTATAAAATGTTTTTTAATAACAAATGAGTATTTTCTTTTTAGTAAAATATTATATGAATACATAGTAACTAATTTTTTAATTGAATATAATTTCTTAAACAAAATTTGAAATATGAAAACATTATTTAATTGAACACAATTACTTAGATAAAATTTGAAATATTATATATTTTTTTCTTTTTAGTATATTATTATATGAATACTTAGTAAATATTTACTTAATTGAATACAAATTCTTAAACAAAATTTTAAATATTATATTTAATTTTTCTTTTTAGTATAATATTAGCTGAATTAGTAACTATTTACTTAATTGAATACAATTTCTTAGATAAAATTTGAAGTGTTGTTAGACCAAAAATAAAGAAGACAAAAGATGTTTCACTTACAAAATATTTATTAATCATTTTCAATAGTTATAGAAAGACAAATAATTTTAAAAAGGTATAGATATTCAAATCAATTTATATGTTTAGACAAAGTTTTCATTTATGCATTTTGATAAGATGATGTATAAACTCAAAGTTGAGTGAAAGTCATCTACATGTATAGGCAGGTAAACTCACTTTTACAAACTTAATTTATGAAGTTTTCTTAAATATTTTTTTTAAATTTTGATAACTTATTTTTTTTTAATTTTTTCAAAGTTTTAATTTTTTAATTTTGTAAACTTTTTATTTTTATTTATGTTTTTTTTTATTTTTTTTATTTAAATTTTTTTATATTTAATTTATTTTTTATTATTATTATTATTTTTTTTTTCAAAGTTTTAATTTTTAATTTTTAAATTTTATAAAGTTTTTTTTTCTTTTTACTTATAAATAGTTTTATTAAGTATATATAAATATATATATTAATCTTATGCTTTTATATAATATAAAGAGGATACATATTATTAAACTATAACATATGAAAGTCATATACATGTACAGCCAGGTAAACTTGCTTTTGCAAACTTAATTTATGAAGTTTTTTTAAATAATTTTTTTTTTAATTTGACAACTTAATTTTTTTTTAACTTTTTTTAAAGTTTTTATTTTTTTAATTTTGTAAACTTTTTAATTTTTTTAATTTTGAAAAACTTTTTTAAGTTTCTTATTTTTAAAAGTATTAAGATTATTAGTTTTAATATTTTAAACTTCTGCTATGTAGTTGATCTGTTAGTTCGTTTTAATTAATTTTCATGGTTTAGTAGTTCAGGTATTTAATTTAAAATTACTATTTATCGCCAAATTTATAGCCAAATTTAATACAGTATAGTAATATAGCACTCAAAATTTATTGATATATTATCTATATTTTTAAAATGCAGATGATCTATTAGTTCATTTAAATTAATTTTCCTGGTTTAGTAGTTCAAGTATTTAATTTAAAATTACCATTTATCGTCAAATTTGATACAGGATAGTAATATAGCATTCAGAATTTATTGATATATTAAAATTATTATATGTACTTTAAAAATGTAGATGATGTGTTAGTTGAATTTTATGTTATTTAATATATTTTTTCTGTTTTTATAAGATTTTTAGAAAGTTTCATTAATATTTTTATGTTGTTATAAAATTACATTAAGATTCAAATTATCTTAATCAGGTAATTCCTGTTAGTTAATTTTTATGTCTTACTAGTTCATCTATTTCATTTAAAATTATTGTTTATTGATAAATTAATAGTTATATATATATATATATATTATTTTTTAAAATTTAAATGATTTGTTTGTTCTACTTTATATTATTAGTCAGTTGTATTTTCAGATTTTTTTTTATTTAGCATACTTGTGAGTATGCAATTTTTAAGAATTTTCACTTGAATTGGTAGTATATAATTCAATGTATACAGCATTTGTTATTGATATACAAGGAAATCATGACTCTATAATGCATGTTTTGAATAACAGTTCTAAAGTAAAATTATTTCTGTATGAATAAAGTATTTTTTAATCGTTAATTTATAAAAGTCATTAGTATTAGACTTTGGTAAAGACTTTTCAATAATATCAATTGCATATGTTAACACATTTGTGATATAAATTTAATTAAATCAAGAATAAATTGCAAGGCTTTGGGTTTAATGATCTTTAAAATAAACTGTTGTATACTTCATAAAGAACATATTTACAAAAACATGCAAAATGGTTTGCAATAAAAAATTAAGTTATTTAAAATAAGAGATATTTCTTCGATGCTTATAAAACTTTTACTTTGAAAAAATATCAGGGTTAGTGACTAAATAATATATTTAAATTACAGTAGTGATTTAAAAAGTAATGTACATAATTAATTTAATTGAAATGTTAAAAAATCTCCTTTCTTAAAATTTGTGTACTTGTGAAATAATCCCCCTTAAAATCAATGAGTATCATTATTTACATAATAGTTAGTTTTTTTTAAAAAGGTTGATTACTTATCGAATGTTTGCGAAAGATAATGTTTAAAAGCATGCAAGTAAACGTTAGAGACGCAGTCTGGGCATTGGATAGCATATCAGTTATTTAAAAAAGTGACTTTTGAACCCCTAAAAATTTAGCCCCCCTACATACTTCCTTTTCGAAAAGACATAGCCGAAAATAAAAAAAATAAAAACTATCAGAATTTTAAATGTTGTGATGCAATTATAACTCCCGTTAAGTTAAATTAATATTAAACGAAAGCATAATGTACGGAGGTGTTCTAAATTAAAAGAGAAATTAGCGGACTGTAAACATAAATGTTTTAATGAAGACTAATGGCGACTTGTTGCCGCAGAGGTTGTTCCTCTTACACTCATGCGTACTCAACCCGTGATCCGGGTTCAACGAAAGGGTTACATTAAAAGGATTGATTGCCAATTGGCATAGATGCGGGGGTGGTGTTCCGTCGTCAAAGGCGAATTACAATGTTTGTTACAGGTACGGAACATCCCGCCCGGCGTTGAAATATTATATTTCAATATGTATAAAATGCAATACAGATAAAAAAAAAAAAACACAACATAGTACAGATTATAAGCAAAGAAATAAAATAAACACAATTAATACACAATGAAACACAATTACAGTCCAGATTTTTGTTAATCATTGTCATTTATGGGTAATATGCTTATTTGGTTAACAGAACGTTTAAAATTGCCCTTAGCGGTGCGTAGTTCTACTACTCTGACCATTCCGTCAGCACCTGGGATTACCTTAGTAATGCGACCTAGAGACCAGGTGCAAAGTGGGAGTTGAGTGTCCTTTAATAGGACCAACATGCCTGGCAAAATATTTTGTTTTTTAAACATCCATTTGTTTCTCTCCTGTAAATTACTGAGATAATTGTTTTGCCAGCGTTTCCAAATCGTTTGGGTTAATTTTTGAGTCCTTTGCCACTTGTTAAGCAAGTTATCCTTTACCTCCATCAAATTAGGTTCAGGAATTAAATTAAGGGGCCTGCCTATGAGAAAGTGGCCTGGAGTTAACACCTGAAGATCGTCAGCATCTGTGGACAAGGGACAAAGCGGTCGCGAATTTAAAATCGCTTCGATCTGTGTTATTACGGTTAGAAATTCTTCGATCGTGAGATGAGCGGAACCTACTGCTCTTTTTAAATGGTATTTGAAGGCCTTAACTCCTGCCTTCCAAAGTCCACCAAAGTTGGGTGCTCTAGGAGGGGAGAATTTCCAGTTAATGCCTTCTGAAGCTAAAAAGTTACAAACTTCATCACTGACTACAAGTTTACGTAAACGCTTCAGTTCTGCTGAAGCCCCAACAAAATTAGTAGCGTTATCGCTAAAAATTACCGAACTCCTCCCACGACGAGCGAAGAATCTCTTTAGCGTTGCTATTATCGCCTCGGATGTCAAGTCGGAGACAAAATCCAAGTGTACAGCTTTAGAGGCCATACACACGAAAATGGCAACGTATATTTTTTGGAAGGTACCCTTTCTCTGACCCTTATATTTTATTTCAAAGGGGCCACATAGATCTAATCCTACTCTGGAAAATGGTGAACTGGGCGTTATTCTTTCAGGAGGGAGATCTCCCATTACTTGATTAGCCAGCATAGGCTTAATTTTAAAACATTGCACACATTCATGTACTACCTTGCGAGCTGTGTTTCTACCGCTAAGAGGCCAATATTTTTGGCGCACAGTGTTCAAAAGAGCCTGGGGCCCGACATGAAAATCTCGTACATGATAATACTGGAATATGATTCTCGTTAAGCGACAGCTCGCTGGTAGCACTATAGGAAATTTGTGATCAAATGGTAAGTTAGATTTAGCCAATCTACCTCCCACCCTTATCAAGCCATTCGAATCAATAAAGGGGTTCAAAAATTTTAACTTACTTGAACCATGCACCGAAGATCCCCCTTTCAGGGCGGAGATTTCCTTGGAAAAATACATTACCTGCACATGCTTAATCAAGCACACTTCTGCCCCCAGTAGTTCCTCCAGTAACAGAGGGCCTGTTGCAGTTGCTACCCTCTTACACTTTAAAAAAAACCTAAAAATATATGCTACAATTCTAATTAATTTAAGAAAATTATTTGTTAAAGTCAACAAATTATCAAAAAAATTAATGTCCATATTGTTGATTAAAGTCACTTGTCTACTGGCTTTGAGTTCATTGGAATAATAACTGTTCGAGCAGTCAGTAAGACTAGAAATAGGTTTCTCTATTGCTTCTTTAAGAATTTGAAGTGGCGGCCCATTCCACCATAGTTCACTGGAGGCAAGGTTTTTCACATCCATTCCTCTGGATATCAGGTCTGCGGGGTTATGCTCCGATGGTATATGGTGCCATGGAATGTTCCTTGAAATGTCCTTTATTTGCACTACACGGTTGCCGACAAATGTTTTAAGTAAATGTGGAGCAGTGTCCATCCAAGCTAAGGCAATGGTCGAGTCTGAAAATAGTCGCACAGCATTCACCTGTTGGTTTAAAGCATCTAAGACCTTACAGGTTAATTTTGCAAGAAGAAGACACGCTGATAGTTCCAAGCGGGGTACGGTTATCACCTTTGTAGGGGCCACTCGTGACTTGCTGCAAAGAAGGTGACTAATCGTTTCGTTGGAGTTAGATATAGTTTGCACATAAATAACTGCAACGTATGCCTTTGAAGAAGCATCGGCGAAGCCATTAAGTACCACTGATTGGACGTGCACCTTTAAGAAGCATCTCGGTACGTTGATGGACTCGAGCTCTGGCAATGTTGCGATAAAGGTTTTCCATTGTTTGGAAATTTGCGAAGGTAAAGTATCATTCCATTGTAATTAAAGCAACCACAATTGTTGCATGAATATCTTTGCCTTTGCGATCACTGGCCCTAAGAGACCAAGAGGGTCATAAAGCCGGGCAATTTGCGATAGCACCTCTCGTTTGGTGAAAGTACTTGTTATTTTAACGTTGACTTTGTATGTAAATGTATCGCTAGAACTGTTCCAAAGCATGCCTAAAGTTTTAACCATTATTTCTTCTGAATTTCTATCCAAGGGAAATATCAGATTGTCAGTAGATTGGACCTTATTAGTACACCATTTATGCAAAATCATTCCCCCCCTCTGAAGGAGTTGTGTTAATTCTGCTTGCATTAAATTAAATTCCTCTAAATTGGATGACCCCGACAAGCAATCATCCATATAGAAATCTTTCAGTACAATATTGGAAGCTAATGGAAAAGCCTTTTGCTCATCTAAGGCGAGTTGTTGTAAGACCTTGGTGGCCAAAAATGGGGCGCAAGCTGTTCCATACGTGACCGTTGATAATTGAAAGACCTTAACCGGGGATGATGCACTGTCTTTCCACAGAATTTTTAGGAATTTGTATTGGGACGGATTTATCTCTATCATTCGAAACATTTGTTTGATGTCGGCGGTAAATGCATAAATATGCTTTCTAAATCGAACCAATATCGAAAAGAGATCGTCCTGTAGCACACCACCCTTGCACAATAAATCATTCAATGAGTATCCATTACTACTTTTTGCGCTTGCGTCATATACGACGCGCAATTTAGTTGTCGCGCTAGATGGTCGTAAAATTCCGTGATGGGGTAAATAATAGCCGTCCTCAAATTCATTAGTTTCCTCTATTTCATGCATGTGATTAAGAAACTAATATTCATTAAGAAATTGTGTATATAAATTCCGCATTATAGGGTCACGATCTAGACGTTGCCATAGATAATTTAATCTTTTCAATGCAACGATTTTTGAATTTCCTAAATTGGGCTCGGAAATTTCCGGTTTGAAAGGCATTTCTACGACATATCTGCCATCCGGATTTCTAAAATGCGTTTTATCGAAGTGCCTATTGCAATATTCTAACTCTTTGCTATCACAAGGTTTTAAATTTCCCACCTCTTCTATCTCCCAAAAAGATTTCAATGTGTTATCTAAAGCTTCTAAATTTTTCGTTAAGAAACAATATTTTTTCGTATTGTTTACTACATTGTTATACACACAACCAGAAATTAGATAACCAAACACACTTTCCTGTAAATATAAGTGCTTTCCTAACTTTATTTTGTCTACCTTTAATAATTCAAAGAACAGTTCCGCACCTAATAAAATTTCAACCTTATTTGGAATAAAAAACTGTGGGTCAGCTAAACAGATGTTCGAAGGAATGTTTAATTTATTTATGTTTATTTCCTTTCCAGGAGTGAAATCTGTGATTCTCGGGATGATCAACAAGCATTGATTCGGGATGATCAACAAGCATTGCGATGATTCCATCGCAAATCGCCTCTCTTATTATTAGAGACACACGCCTTCACTTTAGATTTCAAGGACATCGGTGAATTATTAAGACCTGCAACGGGAATGTTAATTGATTGTTTTTTCAAACCTAAAGTTTCAGCTGCTCTTAAACTTATAAAATTATTCTGTGAGGCACTATCCAATATTGTACGAAAAGGCTTATTTATACCATTAATGTCTGCTATATAAACAATCGCAGTATTTATTAAGACAGATTTATGGCTCTTTTCATGTGAAAAAAATGAATGAACTACATTTTCATTTTGCGCTGAATCTTCGGGAGCTAAATTTTTATTAATTGCCTCTTCAGCAGCCAGATTGTTTATAGATTTTGACGGCTCATAAATTCGAACATCTGGTGATGAGTAATTATGCAACGAAGTATGATGTTTGGAGCTGCAAACAAGACATCTGCTCTTTGAAGTACATTGATGAATTATATGAAAAAAACTAAGGCAATTAAAACAAAGCTTATTTTTCTTTACAATGTTTAGACGATCGCTTAGTTTCATACTTTTATACTTCTCGCAATGATATATTGGGTGACTTTCTGTTTTACATAAAATGCACATTTTATTTTGTGATTTAGTGGTACGGATAAATAAAGATTTATTGGTGGTTTTTGAAGCATTCGCAGAAGTAATACTACTTAAAATTTGGCATCTGCGCTCTAAAAATTCTAAAAATTCATCGAAATTAGGCACTTCCTTATCCTTTAGTGTTAATTCAAATTGCTTACGAGTTTCTCGATCAATTTTTCCTAATATTATGTTCAACAAAATAGCGTTTGAAAAGGTGTCTCTATCGAATTCCAAGACCTTTAACGCTCTCAAATTCTTTTTTACCTGATCTACAAGGTTTCTCAGTTCTTTTGCTGACTCTTGTTTGATTACATAAAGATTTAATATATTTTTAATATGGCAATCCACAATAATTCTTTTGTTTTCATAGCGCTCTTCCAGCTCTCTGAAGAGTGAGCTAAAGGTGTCATCTGAGGTTTGTAAACCTTTCGGTTCACCCGTTAATGCCCCTCTGAGATAAAACAGTTTTTCGTTGTCTGTTAAATGAGGATTGCTATTGATCAATTCGTTGAAGGTGGTCTTAAATGTAGACCATTCTTCAAATTTGCCACTAAAAATCGGAAGTGGAATTTTAGGGAGCTTTATGCTGACCCCTCTGGCAATAACTTGATCATGGGATTTTGATTCAGACGTGCTGTCTATTTTACTATTTTTTTCTTCATTTTGTTTGTGAAAAGATGATTTAAGGCTTACCTCTAATTTCTGTATCTCCTCATCCAATTGCGAGAGTTGTTCTTCCGCTTCCTCAATCTTTTCTTCGTCCATAATTTTGTAGTATTCATGTTTGATCACTTCGAATTTTTCTGCGATTTTGTGAAGGAGCTCTAGTTGAGCCTTGGTTTCCGCAATTGAGAAACTTTTACCCTCGGTGGCGTTTACGATCTTCGTTAGCTGGGCCTTGATGTTGCCACGCCGCCGATTCAGTGCTGTAATGTCCGAGTCTGCCATCCTTTCGTCTCGTTGACGAAACTGACATAAATTAAATTAAATTAGTTTGCGCTGGTCTTACCTCCGGGTCGCTAGGACCAAAATGTACGGAGGTGTTCTAAATTAAAAGAGAAATTAGCGGACTGTAAACATAAATGTTTTAATGAAGACTCCCGTAAGGCATGGTGACGTCACGGCGACGTCGTTGTGAAGTCGCACTGTGATTTTGTGACCGTCGATGTGACGTCACGTGACATCGATGTGACGTCATAGTGACTAGAATGCGAGGTCGTTATGGCCGTTTTAGAGGCCGTTTGTGACGTCACATTGTGACCACTCTGTGAAGTCACGGTGTGACAAATTTGTGAAAAGTGTGTCATTTGTGACTATTTTGGCATTAACTTTGTGACGAATCTGTGACGAAAGCGACAATGCTTTGAAGTCACACTGTGACCAATTTGTGAAATGTGTCATTTGTGACGAAATTGTCATAAACACTGTAACGATTTCAAATGAAAATCAAATTTTGAAATTAATTGCTTAAAAGGCGCAAAGGCGAACATAGTGAAAAAGATTCCATACTGGGACTCGAACCTGGGCCGTCAGTATAGCGCACTGACATTCTACCGACTAAACTACGTGGAACAATACCCAGCCTGGAAAATTTCTCACTATTACATGTTTGGCAAGGCTACAAACGCAACACAAGATGGAATATTTATTGTGAGCCACCGACATGGGGCAAACACGAAACTTAATTAATTCCAGCATCGATTGAAACTATATTAATACTTGGAAATTTTTCCAGGAAGAAACATTCGCCTTGCATACAATATTTCAAATTAAAATTGCCTTTTAAGCAATTAATTTGAAATTTGATTTTCATTTGAAATATTGTATGCAAGGCGAATGTTTCTTCCTGGAAAATTTTCCAAGTATTAATATAGTTTCAATCGATGCTGGATTTAATTAAGTTTCGTGTTTACCCCATGTCGGTGGCTCACGATAAATATTCCATCTTGTGCTGCGTTTGTAGCCTTGCCAACATGTAATAGTAAGAAATTTTACAGGCTGGGTGTCGTTCCATGTGGTTTAGTCGGTAGAATGTCAGTGTGCTATACTGACGGCCCGGGTTCGAGTCCCGGCACGGAATCTTTTTCACTATGTTGGCCTTTACGCAATTTAAGCAATTAATTTGAAATTTTATTTTCATTTGAAATATTGTATATAAGGCGAATCTTTCTCTCTGGAAAAATTTCTAAGTATGAATACAGAGATGAATTTAAAAATAAACTTTTGCTGTAAATATAAAATCTTATCTTTTTACCGTACTTTTTAGCAAAATATCGCTATTTTGGAGTCCTATTCTTCTAAAACATTTTAAATTTTTCCACTTAAAAAACAATGTTTATCAACTGACATATTTTTTTTTATTAAGTTCTATGCTTGATATTGAGTTCAAGCTTGATATTTAGAATGTGTAAGTTTTTTAATTTGTTGTGATTTGTCATTGCTTTATTAAATACGAACATGGAGACTAACGAATATTAATACAACTATTATTTTAGAGCGGCATGATAAGAGATATTTATTTAAATTTTTTATTCCCGTGTATATTGTATTTTGTGAATATGAGCTAAATAGATTTGGTATGCTTTATAGGAAAAGACTGATCTGGGAAATAGAAAAAAAAAAACGAGTAAGAAAAATCATGCGTTAAGCATAGATTATAAAATACTTTCCAACACTCTCTGAATGCTTTAACAAGAGATCGTAATTTAGGGAAATGACTTAAATAAGATAACTAAGTAAACATTTTAGAAAACGCATAAAACATTTGAAAAACTGATTTCAACAGTTACCGTCCATAGCAAAATATGTTTTCCAATTCTTTTGAACAGCCCTGTATTTGATCTGTAGGTTGATACACTGAAAAAAATCAAGTACTCAAAAATGAGTAAACCGATGTGCTCATATCGAATTCAATATTTTTGGATCAAAAATGAACCTATGGTTTCTCTATTTTGAAACATCACATGTTATCAAACCCAAACAAACGAATAATTTTGCACCCTGTAATGGTTCATTTCATTTTGGCGGCATAAATGATGTTTATTAATGTAAATATTAAATTATGCACAGTATTTTAAAATGATTTAAAAGTGCTTGGAAATATTGCTCTTGTCATAAAAATATTCGATTTGAGTATCTTGTTAAGAATTTTGTTATTTTTCTTAATAAATAATCAATTAAGCGTTTCTTGTTAATAACTTTGAACGAGAAATAAATGTCAGTACATTTTTACTGTAATTTTTAGAGGGGGGGGGGAGGTTGGGGGGCCAGTACGATTCATTAGTACATGTGTTTCTCAACTTTGAGTACATTTGGATCGGAGCAATTTTGAGTATGTGACGCATTTAAAATTGTGTAGGTACTTTTTACTCAATTTTGAGTACCCATTTTTTTTCAGTGTATATATACTATATAATAGGAAAAGTTAATTTAGCAAGAAAACGCCTAACAGGTTGAAATTCTCTTTCAGCAATTTATACTAACACATGGAAACATACTTGAATACTTTTGTACAACCCTGTACTTTACCTAGAATCTTTATTACACGCCACTATGTAGTTAAAATTTAATTCAAACTAAGACACTCTTAAAACTGCTAAAATCACATTTCCAGAAATTATAATTTATAGACGGCTATGTATCCAATTCTTTACGTGACCCTGTATATCATTTTATCTATATTCTACAAACATTTCTTAGTAAATTAACTACGGTTCAGCGAAAAAAAGCATAACTCATTTAAAAACGACCTTTAAGCGATTTGCGCCTATACCCGGTAACACTTACGAATACTTTTGTGTAGCCCTTTATAGGAATTATAGCATTTATATACACCATATACTATGCATAAATATGGTGAAGCATAAAAGCGCATATCATAATTAAAAATGCATTTCAGCCGTCATCGCTAATGTACAGTACTTCGGATACAATATAATATCTGAAATATTTTATATAATGTGTCCCTGTAAATGCTATATACGTATTATTCGTATTATACGTGAAATTATTTATAGTATGTTAACCTCAGCGACATATATCAATTTCATTATATATCAAACAGATTACCATAATTAAAGTACGCAGCAAACAATTCCCTCCATCCCTATATCATTATGTATTGGAATACCTTTTTTATCGCTGTAAATGAATAATAACTATTCTTTGCATCGCATAGTCAACAGAATGCATATTTTAGTGCGCTTCATAAATGCATATCAATTTTATTTTCTTTGAAAGCGTGCGTAAAATCCTTAAAAATCATTTGAAACGATTTTTTTTTCCATAGGCCGTAATGTAACGGAATACTTTTGGCTGTCTTGTAAATGAACTAAACATGCTACAAACTTCATTACAAATTGGGACCGTGCTATGGTAAACGTCAATAACATCCAAAAATTTCAGGGCAATCCGAGTATATTTACGAGAGTTAGAGCGCGGACAGACTGCTAGACGAACAGAAAGAGAGACAAACCGAAGTCATAAGAACTTTTCAACTTTTATCCTATATTATATATCCTTTATTATATGAACTTAAAAAAAATATATATACTAAAGCAGTTTATAACTTCCTATCAGGCATGAAAAACACTTTATTTCAATGCTTAAATATCATTTTTTTTTTTTTTTTTTTTTTTTTTTTTTTTTAGTGCCAATAATTACTTGTATCATAAACGTAGAAAATGAGTTTATAATAGAAGAAAATTTAATAATCGATTCAAAATGTCTATAATTAAATGTTTGATTAAAATCACAAACAGAAAAAAAAATGCTTACATACAATTAAAAAAAATAAATATACGAATTTGAAAAACACTAAAAATAATAATTAATATCTATAGTTGTACTATTAAACAACAACAAACTACAATAGATGAATAACATGCATTATTAGATTTAACAATATCTCAAAAATCTTTCCATATGTTATAAGGAATTCCTATTGTTTTATAATTTTGACAAATGTTAAATCTGAAAACATTGGTATGAAGATTTAGGATTTTAAAAAATAATTTAAAATATTATTAGCACTCTTTCAAAAGTTTCACTACTGTAATATGTAAAAGTACATTTTCCCAATATAATGCTAATTTCTAATCTGAAACAATTTCTTAATATCATAATAATCGAATATCTATATAATCTATGAGTGTTAGTAATTATAAAAGAGTAAGATGCCAAAAAAAACCCCCATATCCTTGTCGCAACACATTTTCAATACCAAGTAACTGAAAACTGATGTTTTCATTAATTTCCCTATGAATGTAATCATAAATCAGTCTCTGCGCAGCTTTTTTTTTTTTTTCAAGCGATGACAGATTAAGATATTTTCATTCACCTTATCGAATAGGAAAATTTTGTCAAACAACAGATAATACAATAACAGATCAGTCTCTTATTAATATAATATAAAACTATTTAACTCATAACACATCAGGAATAAAATATTTAAATTAAATAAGACTTACGTTTATGTTTCTATAATAATATCCGTATATCCTAAATTGGCAGCTGTCATTCTCTTATCTTAAAAAAACTATTGTAGAAGTGCCGATATTCTAAACAGTGACGTAACTTCCTGGCTTCCCGCGTTTTCCCTTATTTATTTTTTTTTTTCTCTGGTTTTATCTCGCGCAGACGATTTCGGCACCATAGATTTGGAACTTATATGCGCAATGAAAGTGTCTTTATTTAAAATTTTCTATTTGAAGAATTTTCCAATGTATTTTACCGTTTCTTTTTATCTGTACCAAATATTTATGTTAAAATGTATTGTAAAGTTTCTTTTTTGTAAGTAATAATAATAATAATAATATTCATAATTAGAGTTTAATAGATAAAACATTGTTTAAATTTTTAAAATGTGTAAAAATCAATTTAATGGTAATAATGAACCCCAAGCCCCCTCTTTTTAAAGTAAAGTTTGTTTCACACGTTTTCTGTAAAATAAAACAATTTGTAAAATAACTTTTTTTAAGTCATATCTCTAAAATACAAATTTGAAATACGAATAATTAATTATATCATAGGTTTTGCATAAATTTTGTGTATTTCTTTTATTTTGGGAAAATGTTAATTTTATTTAAAAAGCCTGAAAGAAGTAGAATTTTTGAAAAAATAGTTACTTAAAATAGTTAAACACTAAACGGAAAAAATATGACTTGAATGCAAATTATAAAGCAAGAAATGCATATATGACTAAACTCTGAAGACTCTCTCTACGTGATCATTAAAAGCTGCAGACTTAACTGTAATAGAAAATTTTTATTTTGAAACCACAGAAGTGTTTCGAATACCACTGGTTGGCAAAAAAATAAAATAAAAATTCCTCCTTGCAAACTTAATATGTAAAGTGTACAGATTTAATACTCCTAATTCTAAATATGTTATCCAAATTGCTCCAGCACGTACCATTTTTCCGAGAAACACTTTTATAATAATAACAATCAGTGAGGGATTATTTATTATATTAAATTGCAATGCTAGATAAAATTGATATCATGAAAAAAGTATACTTTCATTGTCTTAGATATCAAATTGATAAAATATAGCATGAAAATTTAGTTTATTAATGCTTGTATCGTGCACTTTATGAATTATGTCCCCCCCCACCCCCCACCCCCTTTCGTAACAGAATTTACCATTTGCTATACACTAATATATTTTGATTCTTTATGCCACTGTAACTCGGGACTGTTTGAAATATTTCTCTTCATTTTCAAAGATTTTAAAAGTTCATATTTTTGTCGCACTACGACTTACAATGTGGTGGGTTTTTTGTCACATATGTAACGTGACGTACGTTACATGCAATGACATCACAAATTTTTAACTCCTAGAAAAATATAATTTTGCAGTAAATAACATGTTTTGAAGAATTTTCGTAATATTTTAAAGTTTTCTAAGAAGTTCACATCTCAGTCACAATGTGACATCACTGAGTGGTGGCATTTTGGTCACAGATGTGACGTGACTACAGTGACCTACAGTGACGTCACAACGACGTCACCGTGACCATGCATGCTATGAGGGCTAATGGCGACTTGTTGCCGCAGAGGTTGTTCCTCTTACACTCATGCGTACTCAACCCGTGATCCGGGTTCAACGAAAGGGTTACATTAAAAGGATTGATTGCCAATTGGCATAGATGCGGGGGTGGTGTTCCGTCGCCAAAGGCGAATTACAATGTTTGTTACAGGTACGGAACACATAATAAAATGATAAGTATTTAAATAAGATAGTATTCAAAAATATATTAGTAAATGTTGGGGCACGGTTTGCCCAATGCACAGTGTATCAGCCACAATAAATGAAATTTGAATCATAGTTCGCAGGTTCGAAACCAGTGTTTGGTAAGATGAACCAACTCTCGTCCGTAGAATAGATCGAATCAGTTAAACTAAAAATAAAAATCGTATACATTAGATCGAATCAGTTAAACTAAAAGTAAAAATCGTATACATTAAAGTAATTCTCAAATAGTGTATAGCATATCAGTTACAAAAAATGAAATTTGTTACGAAGTTCGTACCAGCGTTTGGTAAAATGAACCTACTCTCGCATGCAAAATCGATAAAATCGTATACATTAAAGTAATTCTCAAAGTGTAGTAGTAGTTAAAATAGGTACTGTTGACTTATCTTAAGTAACCGACAAACCAACGCACATAAATGAGAAGAACACAATTTTTATCTTGAAACATCTAAAATCTCGACTTACAGGTATAGTTTCTTAGCTTGATCAGTTAAACCTACTTCAAATTATCAAGTCAAGAGATTATTTTGTTACAGGTTCGATTCTAAGTGAAATTTTTATGAAAAAAACCTAATTACAATAGTTTCCAATTCCTGCCGGTAGAGGGCGCCACCTAACATTTTCAGTTCCGTTTCGTGTTGAAACTCTAAGTCGATTCCAAAAAATAAGCTTCCTCTCAAAAAGACCTAACCCCTTATGTTATAGTATAATAACATTACCTTATATGGTTATTCATTCAAACCTTAAGATGCTACGAGAAATTATACCCCGTCTAAAAATTTAGCCCCTACCTACCCCATCATATTATAGTATGATCTAGATCGGCTCCTTACGTTTGGAAACTATCTATAATTTTCTTCTAAACTAATACTATCCTACTATAGCATGATCTTTCCACACTTTACTCTTGTCTCACTATCAGATTATCCTATCAGATTATCATTTCTTATCTCATTTCCGGCTGATGAGAACCTAACACACATATCTCTCAAACCCTCTCGTACTATAGTATGATATTCAGTTCCACCCACCTCCACCCTCCCACCATCGGAATCGAACACCCTTTTCACTACTACTATTGAGCTATTGCGGAAATCGTGAAAAATGCTGCAAAGCATCGCCACCTGTTGAGCGATTTACACCAAAAGCTAATCAGCACCAATTTATATCTGGGACTAACTGAATATAAATTTTTATTAAATTCCGTGCATTAGTTCTTGAGATAGAGCGCCCGCAAAATTTGTGTCACAGACAGACAGACAGAATCACAGACAGACATTTTGCAAAAACATGTTTTTCGGAATCTCTGACCCCTAATATGTCTAAATCCGTCGAAAACCGAAAGTCGAAAATTTTGACGAATCCAATACTTTCTTCTTGTAAAGATAGAAGAAACTAATAACACTCTCTAATTGCCGAAACGTCAGTGAAGGTTTACTGTGGAGACCCGAAAAGTTTTTAGTTTCCATTTGTTTGTTTGTTAGTCTGTTCCGCGATAACTGCCGCAAAAAACATCCGATCAGCTTGAAATTAAGTAAGCGTGTTGGTGAGGTATCCGGAATTAGCTGTATAGTTTTTGGTTAAATTTCGTTCATTCGTTTGTGAAATACACTGCAAAAAAAATAATGCCAGTTTTCCGGTAGGAATCGGAAAAATAGTTGCCCTTATCGTACCGGAATAATTTCCAACCCAGCTCGGAATAAAATCCGTAAAATACGGTTTTACTGACTATTTCCTTATTTTTACGGATTTTATTCCGAGCTGGGTCGGAAATTATTCCGGTACGATAAGGGCAACTATTTTTCCTATTCCTACAGGAAAACTGGCAGTATTTTTTTTTTACAGTGTATGGAACATTTTCTTTTGCGCTATAATGCTTTTCTATGGGAATTCAGACGATTTTCAAATTTCCATTTGTTGAAAGAAAATGACTCATTTTACTAATGTATTTAAATGGTAAATTGTGAATGTTAAAATTTACAAATATGGGTTTTAAATTATTCCAATTAGTTAGAAATTTTGTCAAAACATTTGTCAGAGTTTTTAAATTAGGCGTATAACTTATGATGAAGTGAAACTTATGTGAACTTAAGAGACTTAAGTTAAGTTAACTTAACTTATGTGATACTTATGTGAAAGTATGTATGGTTTTTTTAAGTCAAATCAAAGTTAAAAGGAATGAATTAATGAATGCCTTTGTATAGATATTTGCATATAGATTGATTTAAACGCAGAAATGTTTATGTATTCGACTTACCTATTTATGGTATACTGCACAACCTTCTAAATACCAAACTTATAAATTAACGTCCTCCTTCAATCATTATCGTACTTCATTTATGTTGAAAGTAGATTGTAATTTCTTTTGTGTGAATGGCAACGAAATTGTTTTGTTGTTAGAATAAAATGCTCCTTTAAAATGTTGGCTGGTTAATTGCGTAGGATAAACTGTTTCGTTTGAAATATTATAATAAATAAGCATAATTATTTGGAGTCAGATAAATTAAATAAATTAGTAAAGCACGACTGAATGAAATAATATTCAGGGAGATACTACTGACACCTTTATATATATACACTGCTCAAAACAATTAAAGGATATTTGAAGTTTTATATAAAATAAAAATATAAACGAAATTTTTTTTGCCGAAAATAGAAGAAGAGAATCACAAATGCAAATTTTTCTGGTTTTCAAACTGTGGAGTATGCAAATTTTGAGTTCGACGTCAAAAACGTCGCTTCAGCGGCAGCGAATGAAATTTGACTTTCAACTGGATAAAAGAGAATGAAGACAAGGATGATCGGCATTCAGTGATTGCTTTGTTTCGATGAGTACGATGTCTCAGCGAAGTCATTTGACAGATTCAGAAGCTTTGAGAATTGTTGGTAGGTTAGAAGGGGGCCAAACTCAAGCCGAAGTAGCGCAAGCCATTGGAGTGTCACAAATGTCATTTCCAGGATCTGGAACCGTTTTTTGGAGAGTGGATGTGCAGGCCGAAGACCAGGGCAAGGTCGTAGATGGGCAACAACGCCCAATGAAGATCGGTATTTAGCGTTAACAGCTCGGAGACACCGAACCATGAACGCTACTCTTCTCCAACAACACCTTCGCTCGGCTCCAGGCACCACGATTTCAACTCAGACTGTCCAAAACCGGCTCCATGCTGTAGGTCTGTATGCTCGCCGACCGATGGTATGTGTTAGATTAACATCAAGGCATCGTCGCGACCGCAGGGAGTGGGCAACCGAGCATGTCAACTGGAGGAGAAATGAATGGAGCAATATTCTGTTTTCTGACGAGTCCCGTTTTTCTGTGCATCCGGATAATAGGCGTATTTTCATCTGGAGGGACCGTGGCAGTAGGAATAATCCTGCGTTCGTGCACGAAAGTGTCAGATTTGGCGGTGTAGGAGTGTTGGTGTATGGTGGCATCTCCATTGACGGGCGCACTGACCTCTACATCATTCGATATGGAGCTCTGACTGGTCGCCGATATAGGGATGAGATCCTCAGACCTATTGTAGTCCCTTACGCTGCAGCAATCGGAGATAACTTCATTTTAATGGACGATAACTGCAGGCCACATCGTGCAAACCTGGTGGAGGATTTCCTTCTCGAGGAAGGAATCGTTCGAATGGAATGGCCAGCGTGTTCTCCAGACATGAATCCAATCGAGCACGTTTGGGACGCTCTAGGAAGACGAGTTTCTGGCCGCCAACAACCCCCACAAACTCTCCAAGAACTGGAAAGAGCTCTTCTGGAAGAGTGGGGCAGAATACCCCAACTCGTCATTAATAGCCTCATTGAGTCCATACCTCAAAGGTGTTCAACGTTGCTGGCCGCCCGTGGAAACCATACCCCCTACTGAAAATGATTTTCTTTGAAGAAAACACCTTTTCTTATTCTTTTTTTCTCATATGCACAAATTGTGTTTTTTTCCTTTAGTACACAAATGCGCAATAAAATGCATTTTTTTCTGCGAAACATGTGTAATTTATTCTCATATAACCTACTATGTCTGTCGACCATGTATCAATCAGCTAAACAGTTTACCAGATACAAAATCCACCTAAAACTGCAATATCCTTTAATTGTTTTTAGCAGTGTATTTGCATATAGATTGATTTAAACGCAAAAATGAAAATATTATATACTATATAGAATAATATTTTTATTTATTTATTCAACTATTTTGATTATAAATGAAAAAGTTCGTTATTTTCATACAGAAAAAAATTGACATTATTCCATTAAATTTTATAAACTTTATTGTTGACAAAAAAAAAAAAAAATAAAATAAAATAAAATAAAATAAAATAGATAAAGGAATAACAATTTCCCCCAAAGAGTTAATTTTAATCTTTAAAGTTTTCACGTGCAAAAGAAAAATGGAATAAGCAAATTACCAATTAAACTAGTTGGATGTGCCAATCCGAAAACCTTCTTCTATCTTATACATCTTAATATTTCAAAAACTAGTTACACGCGTTAAAACTTCAATATTATTAGTTCAATAGTATACCAACTTTGATTTTCATCTTTCGGCGGACTAAAAACGAGTTAATCTATATCATGATATTTGTTAAAATTAATAGTTTTTCCTTATTCTATAGTTATCGGTTGTTTGCGAATAGCCGGCTTAGCAGGAAGGGAGTTCCCGCCGATGGACAATATAACCACGAAAAATAAAGAAAAGTATACAAAAATAGCTATCACAAAGCCCCTTTACCTCGCAATATTTCCAAATTCAAGGAGGACCTGATGGCCGAAGCCAAAAACATGCACAAAAAATTTGGTTCAATTGTATGCATAATTTTATACAATTTTCGATGCTACAATAAAGAAAATGGCACAAACATCGCTATTACAGCGCCCCCTTCCGCCAGATTTTTTTCAAATTCAGGGAGACTTGCTTGCCATAGCCAGAAACATACAGTATGTTGTGGTAAAAACTAGTATGTTGTGGCCATCACAAAACTTTCTTCTATATAAATCATATGAATTAAATCATTTAAATAGTACAAGAAATTACATCAATTTAGCACGAATTCATATCAAAGTATATCTGAATTTGAAGTTTGATGAAAATTCGCGCATTAGTTATTGAGATAGAGCTATAAGGGAAATTCTGAAAAATGCAGCATAGCAGCGCCACCTGTGAAGCGATTTGCATCAAAACAAAAACAGCACTAATTCATATCAAGGTATACCGGAATCTGAAATTTGTTGAAAATCCAAGCTTTAGTTCTTGAGATAGCGCTATTGCGGATATCACAAAAAATACAGCATAGCAGCGCCACCTGTTGAGTGATTTACACCATAAGGTGCAAAACGTCAATTCATGTCAAGGACTAACTGAATCTAAAGTTTGATGAAAATCCGTGCATTAGTTCTGGAGATTGAGCTATTGTGGATATCGTGAAAAATCTTGCATAGCAACGCCTCCTGTCGAGCGATTTACACCAAAACATAAACAGCATTAATTCATATCCAGGTATACCTGAATCTGAAGTTTGATGAAAATTAGTGCATTATTTCTTGAGATACAGCTATCACGAAAATCGTGTAAATGCTGCAAAATGTAGCATAGGAGCGCCATCTGTTGGGCTATTTATACCAAAACGTTACCAGCACCAATTCATATCAAGGAATAACTGAATGCGAAGTTTGATGAAAATCTGTGCATTAGTTCTTGAGATAGAGCTATTGCAGAAATCGCGAAAATGCAGCACAGCAGCGCCACCTGTTGGGCGATTTACACCAAAAACTAATCAGCATCAATTTATATTAGGGACTACTTGAATATCAATTTTTATTAAATTCCGTGCATTAGTTCTTGAGATAGAGCGCCCACAAAATTTGTGTCACATACAGACAGACAGACAGACTCACAGACAGACATTTTGTAAAAACATGTTTTTCGGAATCTCTGACCTCTAAAACGTGTAAATCCGTCGAAAACCGGAAATCCAAAATTTTTACGAATCCAATACTTTCTTCTTGTAAAGATAGAAGAAAGTAAAAAATTTGGTTCGATTACATGCATAACTTCATACACTTTTCGATGGTACAATAATGAAAATGGTATAGACATCGCAATTATAGCGTCCCCTTTCGGCGGAATTTTTCCAAATTCAGGGAGGTCCTTCGTGCCATGACCAAAAACAAACACAAAAAATTTGGTTCAATTCTATGCATAACTTCATACACTTTTCGATGGTACAATATTCAAAATGGCCCAAAAATTGCTATTACAGCGCCCCCTACCGGCAAATTTTTTTCCAAATTAAGGAAGGATTTGCTTCCCATAGCCAAGGACTTAAAAAATTTTTTGGTTCAATTCTATGCATAACTTCATACACTTTTCGATGGTACAATATTCAAAATGGCCCAAAAATCGCTATCACAGCGCCCCCTACCGGCGAATTTTTTTCCAAATTAAGGAAGGATTTGCTTTACATAGCCAAGGACTTAAAAAATTTTTTGGTTCAATTCTATGCATAACTTTATACACTTTTCGATGGTACAATATTCAAAATCGCACAAAAATCGCTATTACAGCGCCCGCTGCCGGCGAATTTTTTCCAAATTCAGGGAGGACCTGCTTGCCATAGCCAAAGACTTAAAATAAAAATTTGGTTCAATTCTATGCTTAACTTCATACACTTTTTGATCGTACAATGGCGACAGACACACGGACAGACGGACAGATGGGCATTTTCTATAAACATGTTTTTGAGGATCTCTGACCCCTAAAAACGTGCAAATCCGTCGAAAACCGGAAATCGAAAAAAATTTCGATTGCAATACTTTCTTCTATTGAAGATAGAAGAAAGTAAAAAGTTGACAAAATTTCTGTGGCTGCATCTGAAGTGATTTTCTTTATAATTTTAGCAAGAGGGACGATAAGAAATCTAAAACCCAGGGACAGAGTTAAAAAAATAATATCAACCGTAACTAGTATGTTGTGGCCATCACAAAACTTTCTTCTATCTCATACTTGTCAATACTTCAAAATTCATTATCACAGTGCATCTATGCTCATCATGAGGATTCTAAAAAGATGAAATTCCGTGCATTAGTTCTTGAGATATTACTGTCCCTAAAATCGTATAAATCTATCAAAATGCAGCATAGCAGCGCCAGCTATTGGGTGATTTACACCAGAACCTAATTATCATCAACTTATGTCAATGTCTAACTGAATATGTAGTTTGGGGAAAATCCGTTCACTAGTTCTTGGGATAGTTATTGCGCAAATGATGACAAATGCAGCATAACAGCGCCACCTGTTGAGCGATTTACACAACCACATAATCAGCATCAACATTTATCAAGGTGTACTTGAATCTGAAGTTTGATGAAAATTCGTGCATTAGTTCTCTAGCATCTATTGAGGAAATAGTGCAAAATGCAGCCCAGCAGCGCCACCTATTGTACGATATTCACCAACACGTAGTCAGCATCATTTCATATCAAAGAGTAACTGAATCTGAAGTTTGATGAAAATGTGTCCATTAGTTCTTGAGATAGAGCTATTGAAGAAATCGGGAAAAATGCTGTATAGCAGCGTCACCTGTTAAGCGATTTACACCAAAATGTACAAAATGTCAATTCATATCAAGGATTAACTGATTCTGAAGTTTGGTGAAAATTGTTGCATTAGTTCATGAGATACAGCTATAATGTAAATTCTGAAAAGTGCAGCATAGCAGCGCCACCTGTTGAGCGATTTGCACCAAAACACAAACAGCACTAATTTATATCAAAGTATACTTGAATCTGAAGTTTGTTGATTTTCCAAGCATTAGTTGTTGAGATAGAGCTATTGCGGAAATTGTAAAAAATGCAGTATAGCAGCGCCACCTGTTGAGCGATTTACACCAAAATGTTCAAAACTTCAATTCATGTCAAGGACAAACTGAATCTGAAGTTTGATGAAAATCCGTGCATTAGTTCTGGAGATTGAGCTATTGCGGAAATCGTAAAAAAGGCTGCATAGCAGCGCCACCTGTTGAGAGATTTACACCAAAAACTAATCAGCACCAATTTATATCAGGGACTAACTGAATATAAATTTTTATTAAATTCCGTGCATTAGTTCTTGAGATAGAGCGCCCACAAAATTTGTGTCACATACAGAGAGACAAACTAACAGATTCACAGACTCACAGACAGACATTTTGTGGAAACATGTTTTTCGGGTTCTCTGACCCATGAAACGTGTAAATCCGTCGAAAACCGAAAGTCGAAAATATTCACGAATCCAATACTTTCTTCTTGTAAAGATAGAAGAAAGTAAAAATGTGTGCAGGTTAATTTTTTGCTACATGTTTATATGAAACAATAGTCCTAGAAAAAAATGACGTGGAATTACTTTTATTTGAAACAGTTTTATACAGACAGTTCCAAACTTAAGAATCAGCATCAGGGACATGGAACGGTAAGGAATTTCGTGGTCTATTTGGACACGCAACATCGTCCAGAACTTATTTATCTCGTTAATCTACCCTATACATATAAAATCCTAATGAAACGAATTTATGAAACGAATATATGAAACGCCTGAAATGTATCGATTCTTTGAATCGACTGATTAAACAACTGATTTTGTTTCACGGATATTTTTCCTAAAATATGGAATACTTTGCCATGAAATTAACACCAAAAATCCGTGTTGATCCACAGATCTCAAAACTGGTATTAGAATTTTTAAATTCGAATTAGTTTTCGAAATATTAATTTATTTCTAATTTTAAATACATTTTTTCTAATGATGGCAACTCAAATTTTAATCATAACAGATTTTTTTTTTCATAATTCAGAAAAGGTTACTATTTTAAATTAATTTGGCGACAGTTGGGCCTCCTTTAAATCTATGCTAAGAACAATGCTTTTTTTGTATTTCGTTATCATTTTATTAAATACAAAACTTTCATTTAAAAATGAAACATTTAAATTGATGGCTTTCACTTCTTTTTTTTTTAAAAAACAAAACGAAAAGAAAAATATTCGACACAGGTGGCATATACGCACCGGGGTACCTAATTGGCGCACAAATGGCATTATTTTGATAGACATGGTAACCCGGCTATTGTTGTTTATTTAATAATAAATGTATATTTACTTTTATTTCTTTTTTAAATTTATATAAATTATTTTGTTCTATAGTAATTAATTATTTTTTTGCTATTTCCTTTTGAAAATAATAGAAAATAATTAAAAAATACGGTACAATGTAGTAGTTATTCCGTCACCCAATTTCGCAAATTATATAAATCGCCAAACCACTCGCCAAATCGTACAGATTGCAAAATTTTCATTTTAAATAACGGAAGAACAAATAAATTAGTATAACATTAATAAATATAAAAATAAAACGTCGAAATAAAAATCACTTGATGACGTAAACACGTGTAACTTGCTAAAAGTCAAGTGAATGTGACATTTACGATCAACCATTATTGGCATTTAATCTTATAGTTTGGTGATAGATTTTTTGTCGACGGGATACCAAGTAGTACCAAAAATACATGGTATTGGGTAACTGGTATTCGAAAACGAGGCTTTCGCCAAATTTTCGTAAAAAAAAAAAAAAAAAAAAAAAATCATGCCAAACATGCGGCGCATATGACATCTGGCGAAATATTAAATTATGTAACAAACCATGACATTTAATTTCAACTTCAAATAAATGTTTTAATTTACCACTCGAACAATAAAAAAAATGCTAACTGGCGAGTTGAAAAAAAGATATTGGCGAGATTTGCACCCGACTTTTTATTCTTTCGGCACAGATGTCATATACGGCCCCATATTGGTGCGATTTTTTTCTGACGCCAATGTCATATACGCAACGGTACTTAACTGGCGCCAAAGTATCGTTATTTTGCTTGATATGGTAAGCCGGATGTTGTTGTTTATGCTGTTGATGCGTTCTCCAAATTTGCGTTGGAAAAAAATCGCGCCAATATGGGACGTATATGACATTTGTTCCAAACTTTCACATGAAAGGCGAAGGGATCAGATCGTATTTGTTTATGGCATTTGATGACTTGAACTATTATAATATAGATGAAATGATGGGGATAGAATAATATTTGGCGACTTATCACCTGTGCCTGGATAACATTAAAGTATCAAAATGGCACCTAGAGTATAAAAAACAAAGTGTTCCGCCCGGAACTGTTGATGATAGTCACATGATTTAGGCTATTGTTATAGAGATTGTTTTAAAATATCGGTTGACAAAGACTCTGAATGCTTAATTAATTTTATTTTAGCTTCTTTTCAAATGTTTAACTGATCCTCTTTAATCAAAAACGAAAACAACCATTGGATGTCTTAACAGCAACTGATTCTCCGTTAAATTTTTGCAATCAAAGAGAATTGAATGGAAACCCGTTTACAGGGAGATCTGCACAGCTTTTTCAGTATAATTTAATCTTCTCTAATATTTTTAAAACCCATTAGATTTTTAGATTTTCAGATTCTGCGGTGTCTGAACGGGGGTTGGCGAGCGTAGCTTGCAGGGGGCAGAGTCCCCTAGTATTGTTATATAGTCATACAATAGGATGTTTTCCAGTATAAGAAATAAGAAATAAAAAAAATCCCTGCCGGCTCGGGCCTACAGGCGGAGGTAGATTTCGAAGTTAAGTACTAAATTCACCAACAAAACTTAAATCAAGATTAAAGATAAACCCAGTTCCTTCACTAAGAATGAGCTCAATGGAGCTAAACATTTTGGAAGGCTGTAACATCATTAAAATGCACTTGCAATAATTTTTTCCCATTGGCCGTAATGTAATGGGAAACTTTTGACTGTCCCTGTCATTAAACTATACATCCGATTTTCATACAATATGATATGGCTCGACAAAATTTTGCAACAATCATATATTTAAAATTTCATACCATTCGGCTGGGTAGTTTTTGCTGTGTTATATGCGGACGGACGGACAGACGGACTCAACGACGACTATAGGTGCTACGTATTTATATAATTACGAAAGCACCTAACAAGTCGGAAATTGTACGTCCAACGTGGCAAATGAGGTGCGTTCGTACTATAACTAGTTTTATAAATATTCAATATAAAATACAAAATATTCAATATAAATATTCAGTATGAATACAAAATTTATTACGATTATATATATTAAATTTGGTATTTCGGAAATAATATGACTCCATCTCAGATATGACGTCATCAACATGGCAATCTAGAATCATTATCTATTACGGGATATCATTGAACTAATTACGTATAATAGGATTTAATAGAACGAAGGAAACTTTCATTAATATATCTTTTTAAGTTTAGATTCGATTTTCATAAAATTTTAAATGACTCGACAAAATTCTGCAACGATTAAATTCCAAACCATTCGGTAGGGAAGTTTTTGCGCTGGTATATGCGGGTTGGACAGACGGACGGACCAGGCGACGACTATAGGTGCTACGCATTTATATAATTACGAACGCACCTAAAAAATGAAAATTGATTTGACATTAAAGTAATAATAGGCACAGCATTATTAACATGTTAATCGTCACGTCAGTCACCGGTAACTAACACTGAACTTTCAGTTTAGAACGCGCCAATTACCGATGACTGACGGCCTAAAACATGATATAAAACTAAAAATATTGTTTGTTATTGTTTTAAGCAAATAATAATAATAATAAAAAAAGCAATTTATCAAATTACAACGACCATTTGGAAAACGATTTTTTCGAAGACTAAAATTTAAGACATAAAAAATCGCACGGAGTTGATCCTACATTTCGTACGCCATTAATTAAACATTAATAGTGTTATGACACGTAAAAATTCCAAGCGACAAAAACCGCCTGCGACTCGTACATATTATCCACCTGAAACTTATGTATTATCTAAGCATTTCATTGGCTATTCGGGAAAAGGCTTTTCCATCGTCAGATTTCCAAGAAATCTGACAGCCAATTTTAAATGAAATTTCATTCTTAAACTTCTAAACATCCCACAATATTACTTTTTACACCATCGTATAGAGAAAAAAATTTACTTTTAAATGCAATTTGTTTGAAAGCTGTATCTCAATTTGTTTCTGAGTTATTAATTTTTTTTCAGTTTTTATTACTTTTTTGTCATAGTGGCAACAGAAGGTACCCATCTTTGTTGAAAGTAAAAGGAAATACATATTGCTGTATAGATCAATCAGGAAACGAATAAAATGCGGATTAAACCAATAAAAACCTTCAGATATGCTTTTGATTTCCCATCCTGACAAGAACAATAACCATTTTTCCAAATGGTTAATAAGATGTTACTGAAAATTTATTTAAAATTTACTTACCTTTTATTTATTAGAGGATTATACTTTTTTTTTTAATTACTTAAGGGTGTTCTCAAATCCAAAAGGGCAAGTTTCTGACATAAGTTTTAATTTATTTTTGTTCGAAAACGAATGAAACTAGCTGGTGTTGTTGTTCAGAAACTATGTAATTGAGCTGTTTTTTCCATTTTTTTGTAAACGCAACAGATCTTTCAGAAAATAATGTCAAAGTGGGCGTTTTGAACCGAATTTCCGCGCGAAGGAATAAAGAGACTCAAGAGCGGGCGAAAAACGTGTTTGTCACGTGATCAAAATCCCTTATAACTCAATAAGTAATTGATTGATCAAAAAATGGAAAAAAACACTTCAATTCCAAATCGCTTCCACGGCCAGGCTTTCCAATTTTATACCTTTCCGTTAAAAAATGAATTTGTAAATGTGTCAAAACGTTTTGCGCTTGTTGAGCAGAGCAGTTAAGAACAGCCTAAAAACAGTGTCAGTCACCGTGACACTCAGCGTGTTAACCTTACTAAAAATGCACCAGAAGCCAAAATTCACTAGTGATTGTGGTTCTGGATTTTTTATAACCACGTTTTCTTTCTAATAGTAATATTCGCCTTATAAATTACAAGATTAAAAAAAGCGACGACCACTATTTGGAAGCAGTGATTAAAAACCCCCCTAAAAACACAATTATCCTGAAAAACGGTATTAGTTATGTTAGTTATACTGTGCTAATATTTGAATTCATCGCTAACAGTGTTGCTATTTCGCGGAATTATGAATTCAAAATCTCTACCGGTCTTTTTCAGAACTTTTACTTTGTTTAACCGATGACAGTCTGCAGTTAAATAAAATGAAAATTAGTTTTAAGAATTTCTTATATATATTTTGAATACAAAAATACATTTAATTTGAAGCACAGATTGCTATCATTAATGCTTGAACTATTATACCAATACTTGTAAAATATGGGATTTACATTAGAAATATTTGTAATGAAATGCCGAAACTTTAAATGGTAACTATCTCAAAATAATGACAATATTGCGAAAGTATTTACTTTATGTTGGAACTTTTTTTTTTTTTTTTGCACATATTTCGCAATATTGAAAATGTATATTTTGAAATTTCACTAATAAAAATATTAAAAAATATTAAAAATAAAAAATATTTACAATTCTAAAGTAAATATTTTGCAGTTTGCTTGTAACTTTTATTTTATGTATTACAAAGAAATAAAATATGTAAATTTTATTAACTTAAGTGAAAATTTCAAACATTGGAAAAAAAATGAATATAATGCATATTGAATACAAAAGGTATTATCTGTTTTGACGCTGACTTCAGCCAAACATTTTCACACTTTTACATTTATAATGTTGCAGAATTAGGGAGTTATCATCATTACGTAGAGATAATAGCAAATCTGTTTCAAAATATTCAAAATTTAATACCAGAAAAATATACTGAGAATTACCAGTGTCGAACCTGAACCGAGTAGGTATTGTGAATAGGCGTGCAGCACACCTTTGGATTAAAGACGATTAAAACGTTTTTACGATTTAAAAATTAATGATCGAGCCTGAAACACGGAGAAGTAAATGCAAATTCCCGACATATTCAACAATTCACCATTAGTGCATGGTGAATGTCGACATTTGCCGCTGTAAGTCAGAAATAAGCATATTTAACAAATATTTCGGACATACACCAAGAGACTATGTGAATGTTGACATTCTCCAGATTTCGGTCTTCCACGTATATATATAACGAAACAAATTAATTGGTTAAGTCGAACAATCACGTCGTGCTTTTTACGACATATTAATGGATTAGTACCACATTTTAATCAGCCATTGGTGAGGTTGTATAGCAGTCGTACCACTTAGCGCAAGCATCGCTATTGGAGGTGTCAACTCTGTGGAAATTTAGCAGCTGTGGACCGATGATAAGATTGGTCGAGTCCAATCAAACGTTCATTTATTCATGATGAAGACAAGGCAGATTAGGCAGCATGAGTGGTGAAAAAAGGCTTATGAAGAAATCTAGTGTTTTCCCAATAAGAACATAGAAACGTAGTCATCGGAAAACTGTTTATTCTATCAGAACATATACCAAAATAAAACAATTCCCACAGGATGAGAAATCAGAGCCATCCTGTTTGAGCACGAACTAGTTATTCATGCGAAAGAGATGTTAAATAACGAATTAATATTCTATTTGTCTTAGGACACCAGGTAGCAGATTAAGGAAACAAACAAACAGCACAAAAAATCTACTTCCGAGCTCATGCTCGAGCTATTTATTAGAATGCGCGGAGAAAATCCGATTGAAATGGAAACTTTAGGCTAACCAAACAAATTCATGAACGAGACTCGAAGTGAAACTGCGATCCGTCACTCAGCCAATGGAGAGCTATCGATAACCGTCACAGAAAAGAATCCCGGCGCTGCTAATGGAAGGATTTCGATGTGAATAAGCTGTCGCCCAGCTGGCGAGAAAATGAGATGAAATAAAATAAAAATGTAAAAATGGCTTTTATAAACATTCGAAAAATAAAGTAACCGCGTTCAGAACTTTACAGTTTGGTAGACGATAAAAATTAATGAAGGGATTAAAAGTTTAGATTACGTTTTTACATAAAACTATTATTAAGATACGCGTTTTAAACTTATAGGAATTTAACTAGAAATAAATAATAGAGCGTATTAAAAAAAAAGGAAATAATGAATATGCCGGCAATTTAGAAAAATTTAAATGAATAGTAAAAGTAAAAAAATTTTTATAACACACACACACACATATATATATATATATATATATATATGTTACCGTGAAAGACCGAAATCTGGAGAATGTCGACTTTTACCGGTGAATGTCAACATTCACATAGTCGCTTGGTGCATGTCCTAAATATTTGTTAAATATCCTTATTTCTGACTTACACCGACAAATGTTGACATTCACCATGCACTAATGGTGAATGTTGAATATGTCGGAAATTTGCATTTACTTCTCCGTGTTTCAGGCTCGATCATTAATTTTTAAATAATGAAAACGTTTCTCTAATCCAAAGGTGTGCTGCACGCATATTCACAATGCCTGCTCGGTTCGGATTCGACACAGGTATCGTTGTATATTTTTCTGGTATGAAATTTTGAATATTCTGAAACACATATACTATAATCGTGCGCCTAATCTGTTATGCCGATTTTCTGCATCTTTCATCTCAATAAAAATTGTGTCTTAAAAACAAATACATTTTAAGATATTAAATATTGAAAATGGTCTCTTTTTTTTCATTTTTTCCAATTTTAAGAGTCCTCAAGCCCCCTTAAGTGATCATGTCTTTCCACTGAGCATTATTTTGTCTTAACAAGTAGTTTTGTTATTATCTCCATGTTATAATAATATAATCCTTATTCTAGTAATGTATCCATTATCCATTCAATTATCGCTCTCTCTCTCTCTCTCTCTCTTTTTTCTTTTCTTTTTTTTTTTTTTACAATGCATACATTTTTTACTTAAGTTTATAAATTTTACATATTTAAAGGAGTGATTGTGTTTCTCTCTCTCTTTTTTTTTTTTTAATATAACTACTGTTTCCTCCTAATAGCATATTTGCCATAAGAATTCTGATAATAAATAAGGTGAAGATTTGTTAACCTTTAAAGAGCCTTTGTTAATAAATGTTATAAAAATCTAGAAAAGTAATTTCCCGGAAAAACTGTTTCAGGTATATTGGTTAAATTGGCCAATATTTTTAGTCATCGCTAACAGAGTTGGCAATTTAGCAGAAATTCTGGATTGAAAATATCTACCACCTTTTTTTTAAATGGCAATTTTCATTGTATTTATTCGATGAAAGTCTGCCATTAAACAAAGCGAAAATTATTATTAAAAAAATTCAGGTTTTTTTTTTAATATATAAGTACGCTTAGTTTTCAGTACTAATCGCTAACATTTGAACTGAAATACCAATATTGATAAAATATTAGGTTTACTTTGGAAATATTTGTAGTGAAACGTGAATGCTGCATAAAGGTTGCTGTACATTGTAATAATCTCTAACAAAACGTCAATATTGTAAAAATACTTACTCTATGTTGGAAATATTAATAGAGAAATCGCAAAATATTTTTGAAAGTACTGCACAAATGTTTACAAACTGTAGGTTGAAACATTTGACTAAAAGTAGATTTTACTTTTGTAAGTTTTATTTTATCTCATAGAAACAAATAAAATATGTAAGTTTTATTAACTTAAGCGAAAATTTTGCACATTAGAAAAAAATGCATATAACGGATAATGAATTCAAAGGCATTTAATCATCTGTTTTATTGTTGACTTCAGCCATACCTTTTCACACTTTCACATGTATAATATTATTAAAATTAGAATGCTATCATTACTACATGGATATAATTACAAAACTAAATGGTTAAGGCAACATAATACTAAATGAAAAGACGCGTTCTCTTAACCGCTTGAGAGGCGGTGGAATACACTGCTCAAAAAAATTAGGGGAGCAAGCAAAAAAGTGAAGAGAACAGTTCGAGACAGCCATGCATGGGTATAAAATTGAGAGTAACATGTGTATCAATGCGCAATACAGAAAAAAAGACGCAAAAGAAAATTGCAAGAGAGCTTTACTTCTTTGAAACGATGGATAGAACATGATAAGATGGTTTAGGGCAACAATTTAATCACATGTAAATGACAAAAAAAAGTACGGTTTAGGAATGACGCAAGGTTTTTAATATGGCGTGTGGTCCCTTCGAATAGATAAAACTGTCGCATACCTGTTTTCCATGGATTCGATGACATTATCGATAAGTTTTCGGGGAGTACTGTTCCACTCCTCAAGAATTGCAATCTCCAAGTCCCGGACAATAGAAGGAAGTCCCAATCTAGCTGCAATGTGTTGTCCGAGTGTGTCCCACACATGCTCGATCAGATTCAGATCAGGAGAGTATGTTGGCTATTCCGTATGCTGTATTGTTTAAACTTTAAGAATGTTCTCCACAAGACGAGCTGTATGCGATCTGGCATTATCATGCTTGGAAAAAAGAAATCACCAATTGCTGCTGTAAAGAACTAATTCATTACAGAAAACTAACATTTTCCACCGATAGATGGCGGTAGTCATCTGAGGATAAAAGATTGTTCTGTTTTTTCGAACGCCGAAGCGAGAAGCTGGAGTGAGCGCGCAGAGTGGTTTTTTTTTTTTTGTTGTTGTGAAGGTGACTCGACGAGTGATGTAGTTAAAAAAGTAGAAATTGTTACCGCGATTATATTTTGTGTTTTGTGTTCGTAAATTTGTGTTTTGTGAATGTCATATTAAATCAAGAAAAACCATCCGATGGCCTCTTCATTTATCAACTGTGTTCATTGTTAAAGTATACCATAGTCTCCTACATTACAGACGAGTAAAGATGGTGGCAGCCCGGTACGATTCCATGGTGAAATGACCAGTGTTCTTAAGTAAAGATGCATCTAGCAAGTAAGCCAGTTCCATATTTTTTTTGTATTTATTAGTACCTTGAATCATCTGTTATCGATTAAATTTCTTTTAATCTGGATTAACTGGATTTATTTGCTTGCGTAAATTAATTTCAAGCTTTAGAAAAAGCGCGGGTTAATTGGCCATATTTCAAGTACTGATATATACTGAACTTATCCCCATCATATCAAATAAAAAATTTGAATAATATTGAAAATTATTTCATTAAGCTGTTCTCTTTATAAAATATTGTGTTCTTAGGCATTTTATCTTAGAAATATTAAGATCTGTTCTTAAAGTTGAAATAATAATAAATAAAGTTTATTTATATATTTTGGGGGATACTTATGATGGTGATAATTCTTTTGAATCAAAATGATTTAATATTAAATGGTATCATTTCATTCTTTAAAGGAACGAGATTTTGAAAAAAAAAATTCCAATCTTAACATTTTGTTATTTGGATCAATGCCAAAATTACAAAGTTCGAAAGAAAAATTGTTGGAAAGCAGATGAATTCTGTTTTGTTTTTTTTTCTTTATTTGTTATTTAGTTATTCTAAAAATAGAATAGATGATATTTTCGTTCTTTGATTTCTGATCGAAAAATGAATGTGGATTTGATGTTTGTTTTGTTAATTTTTAAAGAAAAAAGTTATTGAGTTTAAAACGGAAAAATAAATAATTCTGTTTTGTTTGTTGAATTTATGTAAAAAAATAAAAACTTGATAAGTATCGAGTAAAAGATAAAAGTGTTATTTTCATTTGGAAAAAGAAATTGAGTTGAATGTTTTGTAATTTACTCTTTTCATGTAAAGAAATGAAAATGTTAAGTGGGTTATTTTAAATATTTTTTTTTTGCGAATAATTTGTTATGCTTGCATAAAAAGGGTTGAGAATTAAGAAAAATTCTCGTATTTACTTAGTTTGATTGGTTTAATAATTGCGTAATTTAATTATTGTTTTTTGAAATAAGTGTGTTTATTGAATAAAATACAGTTCTGAATGTTGAAAAAAAATTCTTTTATCATCTTAATTGTATTTTTGACACAATTACATATTTACTTATTTAATTTGTTTAAAAAGTTGCACAGTGTTTAATTTACTAAGAATTTGATAGAGGTGGATTTTAGATTTGCTTTATTAATTAAAATTTATTATATCGGCTTAAAAGTTTTGTTGCTAGTTTAAGTAGGAGACTTCTGAGTTCTATTAATTAGAAATTAAGCATTCTGATTTTGTTTCGGTTTATCTAAAATTAAGATGGCCTATTATGTAGCAAAAGCTAGAAGAGCAGACTTGTTGGAAATTTGTGATGAATTGGAATTGGAAGTTGATCTTTCGAAAAAGATTCCAGAAATTAAGAAAATTATTGTAGAAAGCGAAGTTTACAAGGAAGAAGAGGTTAGACTCATGTTAGACCGAGTAATAGAAGATAGGAAAACGAGAGAAGAGAGAGAAAAAGAAAAAGAAGAAAGAATTCGACAAGAAGAAAGGGAAGAACGTATGGCTAAGGAAGCTCATGAACATGAACTAGAATTAAAAAAATTGGAGCAATTGCAAAGAACTTCTGAACAGAACGATGGATCAGGAAGAAAGGTTGATGTCGGACCAAAAATACAGTTGGCACAAATTGTTCCGAAATTCGACGAAAAATCTTATGAGATGGGTCTCTTTTTAATTAATTTTGAGAGAAGAGCAGAGATGGCTAAAGTTTCGAAGAGTGAAAGGCTTGCATACTTGTTAGCTGTTTTGCCCACAGAGGTTACAAACATGTTAGCTAGGGAATCGCCTGAAGATGCGATTAACTACGATTTTGTTAAAAATATTATATTAGAAAGATATAAGTTTAATAGCGAGAAACTGAAGCAATGTTTTTATCGGCAGCATAAAACGCCAGACAAATCTTGAAGGAATTATGCGCAGGAACTCACTAGTTATTTTACAGTCTGGATTACAGAATTAGGTGTTGAAAAGTTTGATCAACTTAAAGATTTAATTATTACAGAACAGTTAAAGTTTCGAGTGCCCGCGGAAACAAAAGAACATTTTCTAGACAATTGGTTAAATTTTGTGACGCCTTTAGATTTGGCTAAGAAATTGGATGACTATGAAAGTATCAAAGAAAGTTTTAAAAAGAAAGAACTTCCGAAAAAGACCATGTCTAATTTTCGATCCCAATTTAAAAATCCAAATAACTTTGACTACAAGAAAGAAAGTAAGGATAATAAGCCTAAATTGCCAATTAAATCAGAATCATTAACTGGGAATCATAGAGAAAGAGAATTTGATAAGAAGAGAACGTTAAGTTGTTACGAATGTGGATCAAGCACTCATCTTCGTCCTCAATGTGATAAACTTAAGAAATCGCCAGAAATCATTTCTCATGTTAGGGTGGAAGTTGGGCAAGATTCGTCAATAACGCCATATCTTAGTGTGGGGAAAGTAAACGGCGTACAAATGGAAATTTTAAGGGATACGGGTGCGACAATAGATTTAATTTCACAAAGGTATGTCAAACCGCATATGTATCTGAACGAAAAAGTGTGGGTACGGGTGCCCTTACACGATGGTCTATTCTGTTTACCTCTTGCAGAGATTGAATTAGACTGTGAAATGGGACATATGATAACTAAAGCTGCTGTCTCTAGAGACTCTGTAGATTTAGGAAGATATTTGTTAGGAAATAAAACAGCCGCTTTATTTGAACATTGTACAGAAGAAAAGGCAGTGAAAGAGCATATGATTAATGCTGTTCAAACCAGAGCTCAGAAGAAAATTCTGGAAGCAGAGAAGGTTTCTCATGAAGAACCTGAAATGCACGAAATTTCTGATGAAACTGTAGAAAAGAATCATAGCAATAGTATAGAAAGAGAAAACAAAAAAATGGAAGCGAAAAAAGATAAAGATAAATCAGAAGAAGAGAAGTTAGAAAACCAAGAAGACTCAATTTTGCCAGTATGTCAAACTGTCTCAGTACAAGAGCTTATAAAAACTTCTCCTAAGACATTTTCTGAAGAGCAAAGAGCTAAAACCTCTTATCGAAGAAGCTAAAAAGAAAAATAGCAAAGATAGCAAATTTATTTTGGAGAAAAATATGCTTTTTTATAAAAGAAAAGATAGGAATGGTACTGAAAGAAAATTATTAGTTGTCCCGGAAAGGTTTCGTGAGCAGTTAAAAAATTTTTGTCATGAAACTGTTGCAACTCATTTGGGGGTAGCTAAAACTAAAGATGCTTTGTTTAAGACTTTTTATTGGCCAAATTGCTTTAAAGATATCGAAGATTATGTAAGAACTTGCGACTACTGTCAACGAGTTGGAAAGCCTCAAGACAAAAAGAAAGCACCTTTACAGATTGTTCCAGTTATTTCAGAAATATTTACAAAGCTAAATGTTGATGCTTGTGGACCTTTACCTGTCAGTACACTAGGGAACAAATACATAATAACTGTAATATGTTTAGCTTCGAAATATCCTGACGCGGTTCCTACACCTAATTTGTATTCTACGACGATTATTGATGCTTTATTGCAAATTTTCAGTAGACTTGGATTTCCTCGTATACTACAAACTGACCAAGGAAAGTCATTTATGAGTGTACTTACAACGGAATTCTTAGAGAAATTTGGAGTTAGAGTTGTGCGAAGTTCGGTTTATCATCCACAAAGTAATCCAGTTGAAAGAATGCACAGGACTTTGAAACGGATACTCAGAGTACTTTGTTTAGAATCTGGAGCTGATTGGGAGAAAGTACTGCCTCCTGCCCTTTTTGCATTAACCCCTTGAGGGGCACCGGTATATATTATATACCACCTACGATTAATGAAGTTTTACACCAGAAAATTTTTATTAAATTTTACTTTTCTAACTTTGGTAGAAAAAAGCCGTAAAATTGCCTTTACTTATTTTGAAATAGAATTTTTCAAAGATTCCGGTGGGAATTCAGCATTTCACAAACGTAATTGCTTGCCCCTCAAGGGATTAAGAACTGTAACTCACAATAGCACTGGGTTCAGTCCAGCAGAATTAGTCCATGGCCAGAACTTAAGAACTCCAATGATGCTACTCTATGAAAAATTGACTGAGCAAGAGATAGAAGAAGATAGTGTGATATCCTATGTATTTGACTTAATGAACAGATGACTTAATGACAGAATGAAGAAATGCCAAGAGCTCGCTGCAGAAAATATGGAAAAAGAGAAACAAAACTAAAAATATTGGTATGATATAAAAGCCAGAAAACAAGAGTTTAAAGAGGGAGATAAAGTTTTAATTGTGGCCCCGTCCAAACCAAATAAACTGTCAGTTAGTTGGATAGGACCTGGAGAAGTAATGAAGAGATTATCAGAAACTAACTATGTTATATACGATCCAGAGAGAAAGAAGTCCCAAGTGTATCACGTAAATATGTTAAAGCCCTACCATCAAAGAGAAATTGAAAGTATAAATTTACTGACTATAAAAACAACCTTTAACGATGAAGAAGAGGATGAAATTCCTAAATTGGATGAGGAAAATAATGACAATGCGTTGTTAGAAGTATTGCAAGACATACAAAAAAACAACAGATTAAATGAAAGTCAACGAGAAGAATTAGGACAACTTATTGGAAAATATGCTGACTCTTTTTCGACTGAACCAGGGTGCACGAATCTAGCTGAACATGATATTGAGCTGGAATCAGAAAAACCAATCTGTGCCCGGCCTTATAAAATGTCGCCTAGACAAACGGAAATCCTTAAGGCCGAAGTCGAGAAAATGCTGAAACTGGAAGTCATTGAGCCAGGTGAATCTGACTTTGCCTCTCCGTTAATTTTAGTTGAAGTTCCAGGCAGAGAAGCGAGACCTTGCATAGATTATCGCCGTTTAAATAAAGTGACTCGCACAAAATTTTATCCTTTGCCCAACATTGACCAGTTAATAGAAAAGGTGTCTTCAGCTAAATATATTTCAGTTTTAGATCTGACCAGAGGTTATTGGCAAATTCCGTTAACGAAACGTGCTCATGAAACTTTTGTGACAAATTTTGGGACGTACAAACCTTTACGCCTTCCCTTTGGTTTAATAAATGCTCCGTATGAATTTTGCCGACTTATGGCTGGATTACTCAGAAACTGTGAAGAGTATGCGGTGCCTTATTTGGATGATGTTGCTGTCTTTTCTCAAACTTGGGAAGATCATCTAAAGCACCTGGAAGACGTTTTCAAAAGACTGAGTGAAGCAAACCTGCATATTAAACCATCTAAATGTCAATTCGCTCAAGCTTATGTAAAATATCTTGGACACTTAGTGGGTCAGGGTCTTAGAACTCCAGGAGAACTGAAGGTTCAAGCCATAAAAGAGTTTCCAATTCCTACTACTAAAACTCAAATCCGATCCTTCTTAGGTTTAGCCGGATATTATCGGAACTATATTCCTAATTTTTCTGTAATTGCAACGCCTCTCACTAATTTATTAAAAGGAAAAGTTCGCAATTCAATAGTAAACTGGAATGACGACTGTCAAAAGGCATTTGATGAACTGAAAGGTAAACTCTCTGAAAATCCTGTCTTATATAGTCCTGACTTTTCGAAACCTTTCATCGTTTCGTGTGATGCTTCAAATTTGGGAATTGGTATAGTGTTATCCCAGCTGAATGAAAATAATGAAGAACATCCTACATTATATCTGAGCAAAAAGTTTTCAGACAGAGAACGAAACTTTAGTACCACCGAAAAAGAATGTGCTGCTATTGTGTTTGCAGTGCGAAAACTACGATGCTATTTGGATGGACATCAAAAATTTCAGATCCAGACGGACCACAACCCCTTAGTTTGGTTAGATAAAAACAGCGGAACTAATCCTAGACTTTTAAGATGGGCCTTACTTTTACAGTCCTTTAATTATGAAATTGTTCATAAAAAGAGAAAAACATCATCAGAATGCTGATAGTTTGAGTCGAGCCCTAAAAACCTAAGTTTGATTAGAATGCTAATATGTAAATATGATAATTTGTATAACAGTTAAATTTGAATTTATTGTTTTGAATATGTGTAAATTGTTTTTCATTTGTATCTTGAGTATAATGTTTGAATATTTATAAATTTTATTTGTATTTTATATATTTATGTTTTCATGGTGGGAATAAGTCAGTTGTGGTTCACGGTACTAAATTTTGTTTGGAACTGGTGCTTGAAGGCAATAATTCACAAAGAAACTTTTCCCCGTCGACAGTGAAAAGTTTTCTCCAGGTGGGGAGGAGTCTGTAAAGAACTAATTCATTACAGAAAACTAACATTTTCCACCGATAGATGGTGGTAGTCATCTGAGGATAAAAGATTGTTCTGTTTTTTCGAACGCCGAAGCGAGAAGCTGGAGTGAGCGCGCAGAGTGTTTTTTTTTTTGGTTGTGAAGGTGACTCGACGAGTGATGTAGTTAAAAAAGTAGAAATTGTTACCGCGATTATATTTTGTGTTTTGTGTTCGTAAATTTGTGTTTTGTGAATGTCATATTAAATCAAGAAAAACCATCCGATGGCCTCTTCATTTATCAACTGTGTTCATTGTTAAAGTATACCATAGTCTCCTACATTACAGACGAGTAAAGTAATAAACATAAAATACGACATGAAGTCTCAGTAGCTCGTCTGCATAACTTCGGACAATCAAAGTGCCATTTCGAACGATATGCAGGCCCTTACGTCTACCTATGCTGATTCCAGCCGATAGCATGAACCCACTTCGTGTGCAATGTGATCTTTCACGAACGAATGTGAGATTACTTTGAGTGCCCCTTTCGCTCCATGCCCAAATACATCGATTGTCACATCCAGGCTGAATCGGGACTCATCTGTAAAGAGAATTTGACTCTAACAACGTTGCCTCCAAACTCAATGTTCAGTGCCCCATCTTCTCTGGGCCGCACAGTTGCTTGTGGTCAACGGAATACAGACGTGCATAGAGACCACCCTGATGAAGCCTATCTCGCACTGTTTGGCTGGACACCTTTCGTCCTGTCGTCAAGAACAACTGTTTTTGCAGCAGAGTAGCATTGCCCGTTTCCTATCGACGAGCTGTTAACAGGATATATTGGTCATCAGTTTCTGTGGTAGCACATGGCCGACCTTGCTCTTGTCGATGTCTACCATTCCATGTGTTTTGGAATCGATTCGACAGTCTTGCATTGACATTTCTTGTGACTCCAACAGCGTCCGCTACACTTCGTTGTGTTTCCCCAGATTCAACTGTCCCGATAACACACCAAGCCATGGATTTCGGTAAATCACATTGTTGTGACATTTTCAAGTCACCTTTTCTGAAAACACAAACTAAGCAATTGAATTTTACGACTGAGATAGTGAAACTGACGTTTCTGAAAAATCCCGATTTCTGCACTTATCTCCTTTTCTAGTTTTTGACGTCATAAACTTTAATTTGCATGTGAAGTTTTCTTTGTCTGTTCTGTACTACACTTTAAATTATGGATGTTTTATTTTACGTTACTTATCAGTGTAAATATTTCCGTAATTTTGTTAAAACCATGTGCTCCCCTAATTGTTTTGAGCAGTGTATATTATATTCCACCTAATTTTAATCAAGATTTGCACCAGAAACATGTAATTACACATTTATTTTATAACTTTGGTGGAAAGAAGTTGTAAAATAGCTTTTCCTTATTTTGAATTTTATTTGTATATTCGGGTGTGAAATCAACATTACGGAAACACAATTATTTGCCCCTGAAAGGGTTAATGGGACACTTCACCCCGGACGAGTCAAATAACAATTTCAAGATTCCATGAATAGAGATCGAATTCATATCATAAATACTACAGTATATTCAATATTTAATGCCAGAAAAATAAACCGAGAAATACATGTGTCCAATCTGAACCGAGTATGTGTTGCGAAAATGCATGCTGTACTTAGTTTTAGCTGAAAACCCTTCAGAAAGTATTTTAGAGTACTGTTCTTAAAAAAAAAAAAATTGTTTTCTCGTTTACTCTCAATCAATGTATTTATTTAAAAAAAAAAAAAAAAAAAAAAAAAAAAAAAAGATCACGACTTTATGCAATATTCATTCAATATAAATTAGGATATTGAATAAAAAAATAATATTTAAGAAAACGTTGCGCGCACCATCAAACCTTGCACAAAACTGACAAAGCTGACTGACTCTCAGTAGAACAAAGAATTTGGCGACAGACTGTAGCCCCTCTGTTAAACACCACTTCTCTTTTCGACCTCCACCAGAGCGTATCTGTGTTTGTCGACATTCACCGGTGATGGTCCGAATGTACAAGAATATAATCAAATATTCGGTCTTCCACTGACGTTTTTGGTATGTGTTGACATTCGCCGGTGAAAGTCGACATTCCCAATTTCGGGCTTTCACAGTAACATATATATATATTAAATATTATTTTCTTCTTTCTAGTATTAATAATTAAATAATTCACATACCCTCCCTCATAAAAAATAGTAGAAGGCTATCGAAACACAGATGACCCCCCCCCCCCCTTCTCATTAGTTAATGGAAATTATCTTTTATCTGTAAAAATCACTTTGGCCACCGACCCGTACAAACCCCCCCAAAAAACAGAAGTCTATCGAAATGCAGAAATTTCTTCCCTTTCCCCGCCCATCCTATCTAAATTTTCTACTTTCATGGTTTTCGCCAAGCACAATTCCCGCTAAGAAAAGTCAGAAAGCTCTGACCAATCAGAGGTATCTTCGCAGATTTTCATTGGCCCATTTCCAAATCGTTACTTTTATATATATATATATATATATATATATATATATATATATATATATATAGAACGATAAAAAAGAAGAATTAGAAATTTTAAAAAAGCATTAGTCAAAGTTTTTTTTTTTCTTTTTTTAAACAAAGGGGATTAGTAGCTGAAAGGCCTTCATAAAAATTCTTGCAGCAGGCCTCGCTTTCGATAGGGTCGGATCTGCACATCTCTGTAAAAGTCAATATCTTAAATCAATCTAAAACAATTAAAATATCCACTTTTAGTGTTCCATACTTAAAAAGTAAAAACAGAACCATTATAAGATCACTCGTGTGTCTGTCTGTTCGTCTGTCACGGCCGTTTTTCTCATAAACTATGGAACGTGGGGAGTTCAAATTGGCTGAAGTAATAAAGGCTATTGACCCACATATTTATAGATTATTAACCATTCACAAATACATGTAGGGAAAATGCAGGGGGACTAATTATGTTATTTGAAAATATTTTTTTTTCCCTTTTAATATCGTGCGTGATATCGTGTGAAAGTTCTCGTAACGCCGAAGTCAATGCATTCATAAACATTTAAGTATCATAGCCGGTCTCTCTGTCTCTGGTTAGTTGCTATTACAGTAAAACCTCCCTAAAGCGACCATGCGCCGTTCCAATAAAAAATTTTCGCTCTGAGAGGTGGTCTCGTAAATTAGGGCTGGATTATTTATCAATATATTGACAAATATTGATATTTTTTAATTATCACAATAACAATATCCAAGCTCTACCTCTGACGATATATCCCAATAGCGATATCTAAGTTCTACCTCTACCAATATACCCCAAAAAACATTTTTCCTTGCTTACCGCGACATTAAACCAGGAAAAAAAGCGCAAAATATTCCGTATCAATATCGCAATACCTTCTCAAATCCCTACTTTAGCGAGCGCAATCATTCAGCGCCCCGCTCTATTCAGAGAAGGATTTCCGCCTCGAGTGATTATCTCTGTATGTTCATATCCCAACATATCCCAATACGTATCGCAATACCTTATCAAATCTTTACTTTAGCGAACGCAATTATTCAACGTCCCGCTCTGTTCAGAGCCTAAGATTCCCCTCCAGTGATTATCCCTGTTTGTTCATATCCCAATACGTTATCTACATTTGCTGCTATTAACCGCATATTTCGTTGCTCATTCGTTACTGAATAAAGCTGATATCGTCTGTGTTTAATTCCGCTGCTGCTATTGGTCTAGACCTATTGATATGTACCAAGGCTTTGATATATCATCATATGCGCGGAGTCGAAAGAATACTACTGTAGCTTAACAGCTGGAAAAATCGGCTCGAGAACAACCAATCAGAGTACCCCAATGGTACGCTTTGCATTAAGAAAGCTTCCCTTTTTGCATTTCGTTACCATGGCAAAGCCTCTCCGCGTCTTCATTGGTTGCTTTTGAGTTGAATTTCCTAGCTACTAACGTCTAGAAATTGCCTCTGCTGCGCCGTATCATTCGTAGAATATTAGTATGATATGATTTTTTCCAGGCGTATTAACGATATAGTGAATGTTTTTCGAGTGAATTTAATGTAAGCTGACTCGGTATTTCAGCTTAAAATGAATATTACTCCATGAAAAAAAAATCAATTAGTATAAAACTATTTCCAGGCGTCATTTGATTAATATTTCAATAAATGTTTCAATGCTGTATTCATGTAGTAAACAAATAGTAACGTATAAATACAGTAACATATTTTTTTAAACTTTTCATTTTTGAATTAAGATACTTTGATACCATAGAGACATATTGAGATACAGTCGGACCTCTATTTAACGAACCTCTATTTTGCGAATTTCTCTATTTTACGAACTTTTCCTTGGGACCAAGAACATTTCGCGAATTTCTTCGTAAAATAACCTCCAAATAGCGAAGTCCATTCTCTATTTAACGAATTTTTTCTTGGGATCTAAATTTTTTTTTTCTCCCTATTTGTCAAAATATTACTGGACATTTCAAACTTATTCTTTCCTTTAACACATTTTATGATAATCAATGAACATGAACATGAACAGGTCTTACCAGGCACCTAACTCACCGGGAGCAGTAAAATCGCTGTGATTCTTTGCTTTTTATCCAAGAAGTGCCTGCCTCGTGTCCTTTAAGGCTGTTCTCAAATCGAAAAGGGCAACTTTCTGACATAAGTTTTAATTTATTTTTGTTCGAAAATGCATGAAACTAGCTGGTGTTGTTGTTCAGAAACTATGTAATTGACCTGTTTTTTTTTTTCATTTTTGCAAACGCAATAGATTTTTCAGAAAATAGTGTCAAAGTGGACGTTTTGAACCGAATTTCCGCGCGAAGGGAGAAAGAGCACTCAAGAGCAGGCGAAAAACGTGTTTGTCACGTGATCAAAATGGCTTATAACTCAATAGGTAATTGATTAATCAAAAAATGGAAAAAACAGTTCAATTCCAAATCTCTTCCATGGCTAGGCTCAATTTTATACCTTTCCGTTAAAAAATGAATTTGTAAATGTGTCAAAACGTTTTGCGCTTGTTGAGCAGAGCAGTTAAGAACAGCCTTAACTAGAGTCTGTCGCTTTCTAGATCATTCAGTCGTGCTGGTATTCGTTTTTTTTAGCTCGAAAATGTCAAAGCGAAAGTGCTTGGCATAAAAGAAAAAAAAATCTTGATGAGGTGGATAAAGGCGTGAAGAAAAAGAATATTGCTTTAAAATTTGGTATTCCTCCAAACAGCTTACCGACCATAATAAAAAATCGTGATTTTAATGTAAAATTATTTTTTTAACTGAAAATACAATGTATTTTCAGACAATGTTTTGTTTCATTCTTATTTCCCTTGTAGATTTCTTTTTGATGGGTAAAATATATAACACAAATAGATATAATTTATTAAAAAAAAGTGTGATTAATTACTTTTTTTTTCAATTATATGTAGTGTTTATGGGCTTAAAATATGTTTTATGTAGTTTAGAGTATTTTAAAAGGTGACTCTCTATTTAACGAATTTTCCATATAATGAACTTTTTTTCGGGATTTAGCGACTTCGTTAAATAGAGGTCCGACTGTACAACATTTCTACTGCATCTCCCATCCATTGAAACCTATTTAATTACAAATATATTAGCATGACATGAGGCAATAAATCAATTTCAATTTTTGCTTTTGCGTTTAACTTATTTTAACCCTTTCAGGGGCAGAAAAATTCTGTTCGTAAAATGACGAAATAATTGGCTGACACCAGAATTTTTTTTCCTTAGAAAATAAAAACTTGCTCTTCTACACTTTCATTATAAAAGTAAAATTTTAATAAAGTATTCTTGTAGCCGGAGGTCAGTTTTGGAATTCAAATTAGTAGGTCACGCCGTGTGACCTTCGCCGTTGAAATATATATAATATTTAAGAGATACTCTGTGAGAAAATAGGTACTAAAACAATTGATTCATTGCTTTCTAGAACCGTTTGTATTTAAATTGCTCCTACCTACCTATCTTTCGAAATAAGGATTTTTTTCAACTCCTACGCACATTAAGGTAATTATCGATATATATCACCAATATCAATATTAACTCGTTGATATATTTCGATATTAAATTTCTGATATCGTTCAGCTCTACTCGTAATGGAGGTCATGTTTAAATCTAGATTTTAATTGTTTAAAAAAGGTAACAATTAATGTTACTAAAATTCATATTAGGAAAAAATATAAAAATTTAAGTATCAAAACAAAAGTTAATTACATAAGTTAATTACGGCAGAGTTTAAAAAATGAATACATTCACGTTTGCTTTGATTTTACGGTTTTATCATTTGAAACTTTTATTTACAAGTCCTTTCAAAGTTCAGTAAATAAATGCATTTTTTTTTTGGACGGGAACAAATAATGACGATTTCGTTAATTTATCTATTTCTTTGAGATTTTCCCCACAGAATAGGGCAGGGGAGTTTATTGACCGTCATTCTTAATGTGTCATCAGAGTTAAATTCATTGCCTAAAAACGCACAAAGGGGCTTAAACACTTTAAAGTTACCGGGTTAAAAAAAAAAAAAATCTAAACTTAGTTTAGAAGTTTGATGAAAAATGCCCTCTCCGGGATTATTTTTTAATAAAACCTTCTTCAAGCGACCAGGAAAAAACGGAATTTTCTTCAAAGAAATTGGTCGCTCATGGAGGGAGTTCTTCTGGGAGGGTCTCTGAATGGAGGTAACATTAGTATTGAGCCTATGGGATTAAATTTCGTTCCATGGGAAAATGGTCGTTCAGGGAGGTGATCTCTTAATGGAGGTGTTAGCACAGGGAAGTTTCACTGTATATCGGTCTTAGGAAGAATACGCAAATCTATAATTTGCCAATTCTCCTTTTGCGGAGTCTGTACTATTTTTTATTTATTTATTGTTCCTCAATTCCTACTATTAGTTCACACTCTACCTATATTTATTTATTTATTTATATATCTTGTTCAAATTTTCAATCGTTAATAAAATACTTATTATTCATCCTATCAAGTTGAAATTAATTTTTTTAAACTTGTACTGGATGAAAATTGATGTTAATACAGTTTTCTCAAATATTAATTCATTAATTAAATTTTAATTAATTTTAGTTTTACATGGGAGACAAAATGGCGGCCATTGGTTATTGAAGCATTTGATGCATCTTATATCTATAAGGAGGGGTTACCATATGAGGACCCTGTTTTCTCGCCAAATACCGCCAAGTCTGTCGCCAACTTGGCAATATATCGCCAAATTTGGCGACCAAAACGAGTCGCCAAAAGAGACGCCAACTTGGCGATATCTCTAATATTTCGCCAAATTCCCATAGACTTCCATTGTAAACCTACTTGCTCATAGAAAATCAACAAATTGAGATATTTTAATGCAACAAAAACTAATATTAGCTTAAGGGATTATATTAAATTTTTTTTTGATGACCTAAGTAGGAATTGACTTTAAAAAGAAAATTTTTATATTACTTGTTTAATAATAAGAAAAAATAAAATTGTAACCAGCTATGAATTGGCTTTTACTCTATTTGGAACCAGACTTAAAACATGTATGTAAGCAAAATTTAGCTTAATTAGTATTATCCATTCACAATGCTATAGCATTGTGAATGGATAATACTTAAGCAAAAAAGCAGCAAAAACGACGCTCGTCTGACATTGGTCTTAATCTTCACACTGAAAATATAAGTTTTCTAAATATATAAATGAATCAGAAAAGGGATTCAGTCTACACTACGACTTATTTTCTCAAACTTTTACAGCAACTAATTAGTATAAAAGAGTAAAGGTAAAATACGTCATTGAAACGTAAACTGATTTCTTGCTGCTGTTTCTTTTTTAACTTTTAACAGAAAAAAATAAGAAAAACATATATTTTAAATCTTTCTCTGGCGGTAAAGCAGATCATTGCTGTATCACCTGTAGTTTAATTATAGAACACAACTTCGTGAAAAGAAAATAAATAAATATACACAAAAAAGAGGGATTCGCCGCGCCAAATGAAAGTTTTTACATATGCTTTGCTATGTCTTTGAACTTTCCGGCAAAGTCTGACTTCGTTTTCAATATCAATTTCAGAACTTTTTTTCGTTGAAAAAAAAAAAAAAAAAAACTAAAACCGTCAATGAAATGACATCACGTTAACCGGAGACTCTGCCAAGATGAGAGACCTTACCTATTTCTGTTGAAGATAGAAATAACTGTTATGCTGTTTTTCTTTACCTTTTAACTGTATGGCGTTTTTATTTACCTTTTAACTGTATGCCGTTTTTATTTACCTTTAACCGCGTTCTAGAAGTTTGTTGTTATTCCGTAAACTGATTCTGCGTGTAAACATGTAAATATCAACAAATTTTGATAGTCTAGATACCTAAAGTGCATATATGAATTGCTCGTGGAAACTTGACCCGTTTTTAATATTGATATGATTGGTAAGTTATTTTCATTTATTTCTTCTATAAGGGCACTTTGATGCTCTTCGAGATTTATTTTTTATCTTATTTTCATTTTATTATTGTTTTAAAAAGAAATTTTAAGTGTTCATAGAAATCCATTTTGATGGGGGGGGGGGGGGGTTGTTACGTAAATTAAATATTTGTTTTTAGTTGATATATTAAAAAATTGCGGCTTGACAGCTGATAGCCAGGAGCGCTTAACCTTTTTAAGACCTGACTTACACAGGGGTTCTCAAACTATGGTACGCGTACCAGTACTGGTACGTGAAACTCTGTTTACTGGTACGCAAAAGTCTGATACTGGTACGTGAAATGAAATAAAAATTACAGCATGTGAAATCAAAAAGCAGCTCAATCCTTTCTCTTTCATGATCTGACAGTTCACCGGCTACGTGGCGTTTGCTCTCTGTTACTGCTTTGTCAGCTTTTACATGTAATTTGGATTAGAATTTTTAGATAAATGGAACTAATATTCGGTAGATGTTGAGTTGACCTTTGATAAACCCCCCCCCCAAAAAAGCTTTCTTGTATTAGAGGAGACTGGGGATACTTGATCCCACCTTCTGTTTTTATTCTTTTCTCAGTTGTTATTTGACATTTTTCAAGAAATTTTTTTTATCAAAATAATCATGTGTCCATTTCTTATGCAATATAATTTTTTTCTTGGCATAAAAAACAAATTAATTTCAGAAAATTGCATTTTTCAATTTTTCAAAAGGTGTGTCATGTATCCCCACTTAAAGGGATACTTGATCCTTTCGTTGGGGATACTTGATCCTTGTCAAAAATCAAGCTAATATTGTTCCATTATGCGTTCTAGAAGTTTGTTTTTATTCCGTAAAATTATTCTGCGTGTAAACATGTAAATATCAACAAATTTTGATAGTCTAGATACCTAAAGTGGATAACTGAACAGCTCGTGGAAACTTGACCCGTTTTGAGTATTGATATGATTGGTAAGTCTAAGTTATTTTCATTTATTTCTTCTATAAGGGCCCTTTGATGCTCTTCAAGACTTTTTATCTTATTTTCATTTTATTATTATTTTAAAAAAATTTGAAGTGTTTAACAGAAATTCATTTTGATGGGTGGTTTTTACGTAAATTAAATATTTGTTTTTAGTTGATATATTAAAAAATTGCAGCTTGACAACTGATAGCCAGGAACGCTTAACCCCATTAAGATCTGACCTACACAATCGTGTAGATCAGGGGTTCTCAAACTATGGTACGTATACCAGTAGTGGTACGTGAAGCTCTGTTTATTGGTACGCGAAAGTCTGATACTGGTACGTGGTGAAATGAATTAAAAATTACAGCATGTGAAATCATAAAGCAGCTCAATCCCTCCTCTTTCATGATCTGACTGTTCACCGGCTCCATGGCGTTTGCTCTCTGTTACTACTTTTGACAGCTTTTGCATGTAATTTGGATTAGAATTTTTAAATAAATGGAACTAATATTCGGTAGATGTTGAGTTGACCTTTCATACACCCCGAAAAAAAAGTTTTCTTCTATTACTATACTGTATGTGTGTATATTGGGGGAGAGTGGGAATCGGGACCGTGGAAACCCACACAGCCTGCTATTCCCCCTCAAAGGGCAAGAAGGGTGTGTTAATATTGTTCAATGAGGTGATTAAAATGTTTCTCTTTCCCTCTTTCTTTTGTTCAACTGCACATTAATATCTTCAGATTTACTCGATAGTGTACCATTTATTTATGAAATTTGTCACCATATGAAAATAGATAGCAGTTAGTTAACCCTTTATCTACTGACAGTACTTATAAGTACCATTAAAATAACTTGTTATAAAATTCATTTGATACATCGATTAGTTGTAATACAGTTTAGAATGAGTTATAGATTCATTACTTTATCTTTTTCCAAAAGCATTATGTGTTACACAAAACAAAAATATTTTTAAAAGGATGATTTCTTTTGTCTTTGCATCTTTTCAGCTTTTTTGGCGTTGGGGGGAGGGATTTTTCAATTCCGAAATATTTCTATTGTAAGAACATTATATTTGTATATTTCCCAATTCTACAAAATACTAAGAAAAATATTTAAAATAAGAGATTTGAGAGGAGTTATCAATATTGCACAAAATCCCTATAAATTCAAATTTAATGAATCCTTCTAAATCCTTCAATCTTTCTAAAATCCTCCTTTAATGTATTAAATGATTATGTAAATCTTCTAATGTAGTTTAAACAATTCACGAAAAATGCTTTAGAAGATAAAATTTTCATGAATTCATAATTCAGTACATAAAGGGTTAGCGCATATATAGTTATTTACAAAGAAGAAAGTATATAAGAAAAAAAAAACTCTCAGAAAGATTACAGAATAAGTCTCCTTTATTGGATAAGCCTACGTAGTACTAATAGTTGAATTGACGCATATTTATTGTACATGTGCGCATAAGTATACCTGATACATAAATTAAAACACCCACTTCCACTCCATCCAGGCAACAAAATGGATGCTTGTACGGATCATCGCTAAGGAAATCCACCATTTCAAAGAAAGGATTAGTTTTTCTCCCCATGCGAGGTGGGGAGAATGATGAATGGGTTTCTTATTGTGTGATTTGACCAGGGTAGCTTGGGACGGAATCGAATGGGACAATGGGAGGAATAGGACAGTAGGTTTTTCTCTTTATGTATCATTCTAAACATTTAATCAATCGCACACTAGATGAAGCAATGGTAGCCCAATCTTCAGTTGAAAAAAGTTGTTGATCTGCATAAGCTTGCAACTGTATAAAGAAAAAGTTTATTTTAGGAATCAAAAGTAAATTTGCTCCATATACTTTTTATGCTTTGTGTATATTAATGACTTATTTATGCTTAGATGTAATAGTTTCCCTATTTATGGAACAGCATACTGTATGTTATCCATAATTTAGACTAAGCCTTCAAGTAGTATTTTTGTGTATACAAGAAGTTTTATATGAAAGAAGGTAGTGGGGAGGAATGGGACATGCCAGCAAAGGGAGGAATGGGAGAAGTCAAATTCCTTCTTTTTAATAAGATGAATGTAATTTGCTAATATGCAATAGAGGGTAATGTATTAATTATAACATTGATAATATATTCATTTACTTCAAAATGTAAATAAATTGAATTGATGATTTTTGAATGTCATATGTATTGAATTTTTATTGTGAAATCACGGCAGTTAAATAACTGAGCTTCTCTTCATGAATTATATTTAGAAAATAATGTTTTCCCTTTTAACATCTTCACAAAAAAGGAGAAAGATAAAATTGGCATGCTCCTACCTTTATTTTCAGCGTTGATCAAATCCTCGTAAGGTAATCCAACCTGCTATAATATCCAAAGTGAATCAGCATGAAAATATTCCACTCAGTAACAAAAGAGGGCACAGGATCACAGGACTACACTATTTAATTAAAAGCACATAGATAAAGTTAAAATTAAATTTACATTCAAAGTTATATATTTAATTAACATATATCTTTAAGGTTTTTCAGAGCGCAGACACACTGCGTGTTTTGCTTAGGGCATATATTTAGAGACTGACTAAAAAAGGAAGAAAAGTTTTCAGTTCATTAGTCTTTCTTATTGCATCTCGTTGTGCAACACTTTTATGTATACCAGATGTTGGAAATTCCTTTTTTTTTCTCTCTCTGCACGGGAAAAGAGGGAAATGGGTAGTTGCTCTTCACTCAGATAAAATAAGATTTCATCTATCAAATGCAATCTTGAAACACAGCTGTAATTATTTCACCATGTCTTGCAATTTCGGTAAATCATTATTCAATTTCTAACACCCCTGCTTGATTTCTGAAGTTGCAATAGTTCTTAAGTTCAAGTTGTCTCTGTGTTTGATAAAGTCAGGTTTGGGAAGGGGCTTCGTAAAGATGTCTGCAGTCATTTCCTTACTGGGACAATATTCTAATTCTATGATTCCCTTCTCTCGTAAATCTTTAATTGAATTAAATTTGATATCCACGTGCTTTGTTTTTGAATGATGTTTATAATTTTGAGTCATCTTGATGCATGACACATTATCCTCATACAGAATAATTGGTAGGTTTTGGTTTAAATCTAGATCCTCTAATAGCTTTATCAACCATATGGTTTCTTGTGCTGATGTGGCTGCGGAAATATACTCAGCCTCAGCAGATGATAATGCAACTGAGTTTTGCTTTTTTGTTGACCAGGAAATCGCAGCATTTCCTAATTTACTTAAATTTCCTGTGGTTGATTTTCGATCACTTTTATCTCCTGCCCAATCTGAATCTGCAAATGTCGTCAGAATCGGATCATATTCGTTGCTTATAACTAATTTTAATTCTTGTGTTGTTTTTAAATATCTTATAACCCTCTTGACTGCCCTCCAGTCTTTTTCTCTTGGTTTCTCATTTCTGCGACTAAGGATGTTAATAGCCGCTGAAATATCTGGACGAGTTATCGTAGCTATGTATAGCAATGCCCCTATGGCTTGTCTATACTTATGATTATTAGGTAGTAAATTTTCATCGTCATCTAAGTTTAAGTAACCTGCCTCCATCGGAGTATCACAAGGTTTAGAGTCCTTTAAATTAAATTTTTCAATCAGTTCTTTTATTTTATTTTCCTGATCGAGTGCATAAGTTCCTTCTTTAATTCTTTTTATGTTTATGCCTAAGTAGTAATTTACCATACCTAAATTTTTCACTTCGTATTCTTTACTAAGTTGTTTCATTATTTCATTTATTTCCTTAGTATCTCCTGAAATTAACAGATCGTCGACATAAATGATGATATAAGTTTTATTTCCGTTAGTTTGTCGTGTGAAGAGACATGGATCAGCGGTGCTTTGCACAAAACCTAGTTTGTTTAAACTTTCAGCTATTTTAATATTCCATGCTCTTGCTGCTTGTTTTAGGCCATATATAGCCTTTCTTAGCTTACATACTTTATTTTCTTCACCCGGTTTAATATGTCCTTCTGGTTGCGACATATAAACAACTTCTTCTAAATTTCCATGGAGAAACGCGGTTTTAATATCTAAATGGTTTACATTTAAGTTTTTGTGAGCTGCACACGCTAGAAATGCTCTTAGCGTTGTATAGGCTACTACTGGTGCAAAGGTTTCATAATAGTCACTACCAAATTTTTGAGAATAGCCTTTCGCTACCAAACGCGCTTTGTATTTATTAATTTCTCCATTTGAATTATATTTAACCGTAAAAACCCACTTATTTCCAATTACTTTTACGCCTGGTGGAGGATCAACTAGATCCCAGGTGTTATTTTTTTATTAATGAAGCAATTTCTTCACTAGTTGCTTCGTAACATTGGTTTTTCTCATGAGGATTGTTTAGATTTTTAATATCTTCGAAATTTTTCGGCTCTATAATTTTATTTTCTTTAGTAATGTATGCGAGTCTGTCTGGTGGAACACCTCTATTCGATCTTTGTGATCTTCTAGGTTCATTTGTTGTATTTTCCTCACTGTCTGTTTGTTTTTCTTCCTGCATACTTATTATAATTTCTGAGGAATTTTCCCCTGCTTTTTCGGGTTGTTTCTGAACTTCGCTATCATTTTTCAGATTTAAATTTGGTGTTGTGTTTGAATTAAAGTTTTCTAGAAATCTGACGGTTCTTGCTCGTATAATTTTATTATTACCAGTATAGATCCTATAACTTTTAGATCTATTGTCGTAACCGACAAAAATTCCTTCAATCGCTTTATCATCAAGTTTTCCTCTTTGGAATTTGTCGAGATAAGCGTAAGCTTTGCAGCCAAACATTCTAATGTTGCTTAAATCCGGTATTTTATTTGTCCATAATTGGTATGGAGTAGAATTGTGAGCTTTCGTGGGGAGTCGATTAGTTAAGTATACCGCTGTATTTAGAGCTTCACCCCAAAACTTCTGAGGTAGTTTCGCTTCCGATAACAGGCATCGCGTCATTTCAACTAGTGTACGATTCTTCCTCTCCGAAACACCGTTTTGAGCTGGAGAATTTGGCACGGTTAGCTGATGGTGTATACCTGCTTCTTTTAAGTAATTTTCTATCTCATCACTGGTATATTCCCCGCCGTTGTCAGTTCTTAATTCCTTTATATTGCGACCGAATTTATTTTTCGTTATGGCTACGTACTCTTTTAGTTTAGTGATGACTTCACTTTTCTTTGATAAAAGAAATACCATTGTAAATCTACTGAAATCATCAGTAAATGTGAGAAAGAATTTCTTTCCTCCCATACTTTCTGTTGGCATCGGGCCACATACATCAGAATGAATCAAATCGAGAATTTTACTAGCTTTGTTTGTAGCTTGTGTAGGATACGGAGCATTCGTTAATTTACATTTTATGCAACTTTCGCATATTACTTCATGTTTACAATTTTCCATATTAAAACCTGTTGCTAAACTTTTAGTTTGTAGTTGCTTTAAAGCATTTATATCTCTGTGTCCGAATCTCCTATGCATGAGTTCAATACAGTTTTTATTCTTGCATTGATGAGCTAAATTCGCATAGTTTACTTGTTTATGTTTGTAAAGGTCTACTTCATATAAATTACCTTTAATTTTCCCTTCTATAAAGGTTATGCCGTTTTGGATTAATTTACAGGTTTCGTTTTCAAAAATGAGTTTACACCCATGTTTCACTGCTTTATTAACAGACATTAAATTTGACTGTATTTCTGGCACGTACAAAACTTCATTTAAAGTAATGTCGTTTGATTGTGTTTGTAATTTTATTGTGCCTGTCCCGTGTGAAGCAAGAATTTTTCCGTTTGCAATCGTGACTGTGTTCTTATTATTTGTATCAATGTCACTGAATAGGTTTATGTCGTTACAAAGGTGTGAAGAGCTCCCTGAATCAATTATCCAGGTAGATTTATTTTCAATGTTCGCGTAAAAGGAACAATTGTTTTTAGACACCTTTGTATCTAAAGTGGTTTTGTTTTCTTTGCTACTATTCCCCAGAGTCTGTGTGTTTGTTTGTACTTCTACTTCCGGAGTGATTTTGTTCGTTTCAGAACATAATGCAGCATTCTGTCTCCCTTTATTCATTGTTTGGTTTTTAGAATTTGAATTTTTATTCGTAAGGAACCAACAATTTAATTTTATGTGATTTCGTCTTTTACAATATGTACAAAACATATTTTGTTCTTGTTTGCGATATTGTGGTTTAGTTTTATTTTTTTCTGCTTTGTACGCATTTTCGCGCGACGTATTATTCGAGCTATCTTGTCTCCTTTGATACTCATCGGTCAATTTTCCTTTTATAAATTCAGAGTTTAACTCCTCTTCGTTTCTCGCTTCAAGTGCGATAATCAAAGTATCATAACTCGGTGGGAGGGAGCATAAAAGTAACGCGGATAAATGCGTGTCCTTAATTTCTTCCCCTATCGCCTTTAATCTGTCGGCTGTTTCTAGTATTTTTACGATATGACTTATCATATCTCCGTTTTCCCCGAGTTTTATACTGTATAACTTTCTGAGTAAATATAATTTGCTCGAAAGGTTTGCGCGCTCGTGTATAGTTTTTAAAACATTCCAAGTTGTCTTGGCTGTCGTTTCATTTTTCACATAAATAAGTTGTGAGTCTTCTAAAGTTAATATAATTGTAGCCCTAGCACGATTATCTCGCTTAGTCCACTCAGTAGTTAGTGGTGTTGGGGGGTCATCCTGTGTATAATTAAATAAATCTTCCCTCATTAGGAGCATCTGGGTTTTAAAACTCCATTGGGCATAGTTATGCGGATTTAATTTTTCGATATTAAAAGTTTCTTTTAGGGAGGAGGCCATTGTTTTATCTTTAAAAGGTTTCTTTTATTTTAGTTTCTTAACTTTCAAGAGTTTTCGTTTATTTTCATTTATTGTCACAATAGTTTAAATAGAAGAGAGCGGTAACTTGCCGTGTTCACAGCCTTCAGTCTGTCTCATAATCTATTGAATTTTTGTTGTGAAATCACGGCAGTTAAATAACTGAGCTTCTCTTCATGAATTATATTTAGAAAATAATGTTTTCCCTTTTAACATCTTCACAAAAAAGGAGAAAGATAAAATTGGCATGCTCCTACCTTTATTTTCAGCGTTGATCAAATCCTCGTAAGGTAATCCAACCTGCTATAATATCCAAAGTGAATCAGCATGAAAATATTTTACTCAGTAACAAAAGAGGGCACAGGATCACAGGACTACACTATTTAATTAAAAGCACATAGATAAAGTTAAAATTAAATTTACATTCAAAGTTATATATTTAATTAACATATATCTTTAAGGTTTTTCAGAGCGCAGACACACTGCGTGTTTTGCTTAGGGCATATATTTAGAGACTGACTAAAAAAGGAAGAAAAGTTTTCAGTTCATTAGTCTTTCTTATTGCATCTCGTTGTGCAACACTTTTATGTATACCAGATGTTGGAAATTCCTTTTTTTTTCTCTCTCTGCACGGGAAAAGAGGGAAATGGGTAGTTGCTCTTCACTCAGATAAAATAAGATTTCATCTATCAAATGCAATCTTGAAACACAGCTGTAATTATTTCACCATGTCTTGCAATTTCGGTAAATCATTATTCAATTTCTAACAATATGTGGCTGACAATCCTGAATTTTCCTAAATTACGAAATCCTGAATGAAGATACTGGAATTTGATATTGTGGCACAGACATTACCATCCTACAATCTTTCTTAGACATTATATGTAGCCGACATTAGACTATTTCTGCTTTATCATACTTTTTTTAGCTGTCCCATACCTCCCTGTTAGTGGGGAGGTATGGGGCACATTTTGAAACTTACAATTTCTTTAATTATAAAATTGTTTCTGCAAATTATGTTTCTATATTGTTCAAGGACATTAGAAAGTGTTTAATTTTGTATATTATAAATTGAAATTTTTGTTCGTGTGTCAAACAAAGTTGATATTCTTATATTTGTAAAAAGTGTCCCATTCCTCCCCATTCTCCCCTACTTATTTCAACGAACCTGGATCTCGCATGAATAAGCAGTTTACTTTCAGAATGTATGTGAATTTCTTATGTAGGTTATTCACTTATTAAATTTTCTTATGTATATTTTACTACTGATATAAACATAGTATTCATATAAAAAAATAGGCATCAAGGCGACTTCAAATGCGTACTTTTTTCCATGTTTAACAAAGCTATGCAGTAGTTTTATATTTAAGTATACTATCTTTGTCACCCAAAAATAATACACTTTACATACACTAAAAAATACTAAAGTCAATATAAGCGCCAATTTAATAATGTAATCATGTAAATCAGTCAAATCTGCTCAGACGGTAGCACCAAAGACTGGGAAAAATACTTCGTTTCAGACATATTCCGTTTACACAGGTTTTTCTGTATTAGCTTTGAGTTGGTCACCGGGTGACACGGAAGTAATGAACTTCTATTTAGTGGTACTTCGGTCTGAAAGTTTGGGGGTGTAGGTGATACTAAAGAAAAAGAAAAAAAAAACATTATCGATTTTTTTAGTATCTATTTTGATTATTCAATTAATTCTGAACACAGTACAAAAAACTGCATAAATATATTTGCATTTTTAACGGAGTTATAAGCATTTATGTAACAATCTCTTTCAAAGCCGCACCCATTTAATTGCAACTTTAGGTCGCGTTTTTTCAAAACTTGATTTTTACGACCATCCGTAAGATATATATATAAAAAAACATTTGATGGAATGGCTTTTTTTTTTTTTTTTTTTTTTTTTTTTTGGCATGCATATAACATTATTATCTATAGAATGAATTAATATATTTTAGATAGTTTAATATTTTGAGTATTTTTAATTTTAAAAAAATTGTATTTTTTAGGGTTTCTTAAATTTTCACATTCGAGAGATTTTTTTAATAAGGTTTCCTTTGAGTGATAGTTATATCCTTAATTCATTCTATAGAGTAAAGTTTCCTGATCATTTTGAAGAAAAAATTAGGTTCTTATGTCAAATCAACGTTAAAATATCTTACGGATGGTGATAGGACACCTAAATTTTTTTTCGAAAACTGTGTTATATAAATTTTGCTATATATTTTATTTTATTACATTGAACTACTTCATTTTATAATTTTATCAGAAAGTTTAAATTAGTTACATTGAATACTTCTGTTTTTATATAGACTCGAAGCGAGAACTCTGCTTACATGTTTTTCGGTATCGACGATGACCCCTCCCTCTTTTTTTTTACCCGACTGAAAAGAAGGGTTATGTGTTTCACGCGTATCTGTGTATGTTGATTTCTTTATACCCTCGAAACATCCCAACGGCTGGATGGATTTTAATGAATGAGGTCTCTATCGATTCGTCTTAACGGCCCGATGGTTTTAGGCTAGGTTTTGTTTTTATAAATTCAAAATGGCGGCCGTAAAATACAAAATGGCGGTACAGACGAAAAAAAAATTTACGCACCCTATTGAGTGGCATGTCATTGGATAGGTCTTTGAAAATGAAGACGATGTTTCATTGACTATTTTACAGTCAGAAGCTCCGTTAAAATATTATACAACCTGGAAGTTGTGTATGTATTGTGGATCTCTAGCTTTACTACAACTCTAACCATCATACAATATCTATAGATCTATTCAAAACAGTGTTTATAGATAAGAGCTAACAGTTAAACACAACTTAAAAGTCATCAATACAAGTAAATAAAAAAAATAGGTAAGTAATATAGACAAGTAATATAAAAAAAATATTTTAAGTCAATTCCTACTTAGGTCAATGAGAGAATTTTTTTTCTCCCATTCTTCTTTCCCCTTGAGTGGCACTTAAAATGCCTTGATCAAGAAGAGGGCTCTCTCGATTATTGAAAATTAATTAATTTAATTTAATTAATGAATTAATATTTGAAGAAACTGGATTAGCATCAAGTGTCATCCACTACAAGTTTTAAAAAAATTATTTGAGCTTGATTGGAAGAATAATAATTATTTTATTAGCGATTGACAATTCGAACAAGATATACATAGCGAGAGTGTGAGCTAATAGTGGGAATTGAAAAAAAAAATAGTCTCACATTGATGAGAAATAATTAGTTCGCTTTTTAAGCAGTCGGGTTTTTTTATTTTTTAAATTTAATTGTTTATTAACCCTTTAAGAGCGGGAGATTTTTGATAGAAATGAAAAGTTTTGGTGGTTTTCACTAATTAATAGAATCATATTTGATTGAAAAAATAATTAAAAATATACCCGATGCCAGGTTATGCCAATGGAGGATCCACGCAATTCTGTGGGTGCAGGCTCAACTTTAAACAGCACAAAAAGATGAAAATGTTTAATCTTTCTCTTTAGGATCACCGACACAATTGTGTAGATCCGATCTTAAAGAGTTAAAGTGACACAGAAAAGCGAGGCATCTATATTTCGAAAAAAACATGTGTACAATAGAGCGCCGATTATCCGAACAAGTTGGGACCGATCCTAGTTCGGATAAATGGACAAACAATTTAAGGGATGTTCCTGACTACACTAAAACCTTCACACTTTATCCAGGCTTGGGACTGGCAGCATCAGTTAATGCTAGCTTGTTTAAAAACTGTTTTTTTTTTTGTTCACCCCACCCTCGCTCCCGTGTCCCGTTTTCTAAATGAGAATGCAAGTTTTATTCGGTACGTGTAACAGGGAAATATGCGATTTATATGACAATACTGAAGAAAAAGAGACAAAATCAACTAAATGGCGCACCATTTAAAGAAAATACCAAGGGCGGATCTGGAGAATTCTCAAAGGAGGGGGGGGGGGGCGATTTTAGAATTTTGGAGACTTCAATATGATGCGCGGATCGGGGCTACTTTTTTTTTACTGCGGGTCGTGTTACTTCTACTTTTTGCTGCAGGTCGAGTTTGGGTCCGGTTGACTTCTACTTTTTGCTGCGGGTCGGGTTAACTTCCACTTTTTAGGGTTCCGTATTTAAAAAGTAAAAACTGAACCATTATAAGATCAGTCCTGTGTCTGTTTGTCACAGCCCTTTTACTCGTAAACTATGCAACGTGGAAAGTTCAAATTGGGGGAGGTAATACAGATTATTGACCCACATATTTACAGATTAATAAGTATTCATAAATATATTTAGGAAAAATGTAGAGGGGCTAATTTAGTTACTTGAAAAAAAATCTTTTCTTTGTATATCGTGTGGGGTATCGTGTGAAAGCTTTCGTAACACTGAAATAAAAAATATATTTCATTTAATTTTAGGTATTATATTTTCAAAGTTATGGTGGAAAATGTAGTGCAAAAATATGTTCCCTCCATCTAATTCCAAATCTATTGCAACTAAAATTATGAAAAAAATACAGGTAGTAGACATCAATTTAAACCTTGCAGGAAAATTATAGCGATTACCTTAGGTCATATAGTTTTTGAGAAAATCGCATTTTTCCGTTATACTCAAATTTCGATTTACGGGCTTCAGAAAAAGTGTTGAGCAGAGCTGGAGGTACCTATCGTAGAAGTATAAAAGCATTGTTGATCATGAATTTCGGAAAAAATCGTCGGCAATTAGCCGAGATATTAACCTTTGAATTCACGGACGGTTTGGACATACATAATGACAGGGACGGCGTACTCTATGCTCCATCGGCTTTTAAAGCCTAGATAACAAATTTTAAGGATATATTTATGTAATGTAATGCCCAGTAGCAGTATAAAATCAATAAACGTCAAATTGTTAAAAACAGACTAATTTAATGAGAATTAATCACAAATACTATGGGATTCACGACTAGTTTCCATTGAGTGGCTCTCTCAATACACCTACTTTGTCTTTAAAGTTTAACTAAAAACCTATATGGAATAACAAATATACAGAATAGCTATATTTGCTATTATTTAGGTTCCATATATCTTTGAACTTTCATGGTATATCCATTTATACTTTTCTAGTATACAGGGTGCAAAGGAAAGTCCCTTTAACCTGAAAATACTTCTGAACGGAGAGAGCTACAGCTATGCAAGTGAGGTAACGGTGTAGTAAAGCGACTACGTCCGATTTAATGAAAACGACAGCAGCGAAACCTAGTAGCGAAATTTGGAAGATAGCCACTGCAAATCGAAAAAGAAAAGAGATAGAGCGAACTTTCCAGTTAGAAAGTTTTAGAGCGTCAATTAATTAGTAGAATACGACATTTGGTTTACATGGATAAGATAAATGTTCGCCTGTTTACCCCAAAAATGTTCGAAATCGATGCACTCCATTTTGTGTAAACGTTTGAATGGAATAGTCGGAAGTATGAAGAAAAACGCACAATTTATGCTATAAATGCGTACTTATCTCAATACATTTTGATAACATCATACAAAAAAAAAAAACCAGACAAACTGTCTCACAGTGATAAAAAGTTAATATTCAGTATGATCGAAAAGTTCGCCATTGGTCACGATACACGTTTGTATTCGTGAGAGTAATTCTGCATGCACATTTCTCAACATGGAACGTCTAGTGCAACCCTCTTCAATACGACGACATAGATTTAACCCTTTCAAGGGCGGTGGCTAGACGGTCTAGCCACCTAATTTTAATTCCAAAACTGACAAATGACACCAAGTATATTTTAATAAAATTTTGCTTTTGTAATGAAAGTGCAAAATAGCGGGTTTTTATTTTCTGAGAAATTCGTTTGAATATTCTGGTGTCAGTCAATTATTTCATCAGTTTACGAACAGAATTCTTCAGGCCCTGAAAGGGTTATTCTAAAATTTTAAATGCAATGGAAATTAAATCTTTACAGACATTAAAGCACAGTACAACGTCACAAACTGCAATTGTGCACTACTACATTTCCGAAATGTGAATAGGCAAAGTAGAATCGTCGCCCATCGATTTCGGACATTTTTGGCTATGCAGGCGACGATTTATCTTATCCGTGTGAACTAGATGTCGTTTCGTACTATTAATTGATGCTTTAAAACTTTCTAATTGGAAAATTTTCTCTACCTCCTTTCGTTTTCGATTTGCAATGGCTATGTTCCAAATTTCGCCACTAGGTGTGCTGCTGTCATTTGCATTAGGTCGGGCGTAGTCGCTTTACTGTACCGTTACCTCACTTGTATAGCTGTAGCTCTCTTAGTTCGCAGGTATTTTCAGGTTAAAGGGGCTTTCCTTTTCACCCTATACTGCTAATACCCAACCCTACGTTGTATAGTTTTTACAAAGTCTTAGTATTCTTTTAGCAACGGTATTTTTTAAATAATTCACTTACTAATTCATATATTATTGTACGGAACCCTCTGTGCGCGAATAATACACGCACTTGACCGTTTATTTGCTGTGGGTCGGGTCGAGTTTGGGTCCGGTTGACTTCTACTTTTCTGCTGTGGGCCGGGTTGACTTCTACTTTTTAGCTGCGCCTAACTCGTTGGGTTTGGCGCAGATTGACATACATTATCCCGGTTCTGGGTCAGTTTCGGATTGGGTTTTCACTCTTGCGAGAAGGGTTCGGGTTGACCCGATTTTTGAAAAGAAAATCTAAATATTTTCGAAGATAAAAACTACACACAATAAAATTTCCATAACTGACAAGCCCAAATATCTATTTAGGAATACTTTTTAATCTTCAGGATTATGTAAAAAATACTAATGTGGTATAAGACTGCTTGTCTCTTCAGTTGTAATTCAGTAAAGAATGCTTTGAAGCTTATTAACCCGGGAGAACTCGCTGTATGAGATTTTCTCTCACAGTCGTACTTTTTTAAGACTCTTATTTAAATCATTTTTCATTTTAATTAAAATTTCAAAATGTTTTTCAATTACTTTACCTATTTTGTGAATAAAAGTACTAAGCCAACCAAAAAAAGTTGATATTATATGAATGTAAAGTAAAAGAAAAGCAATTGGGCATTCTCACTAGCGAGTTCTCCCGGGTTAAAGAACATACCGAGCGTCCTAAAATGGACTGACTTATTTTTTAATTAAGTTACTTGCAAATCGTGACAGCAATTTAAAAAAAAATCTTGCAGGAGGGTTATGTAAGATTTCAGGAGATTTTTTACTGGAATTCCTGATTTTACTTTACAAATAGCAGCGATAGATGGCGCTACAAACAATAGTTGCTTAGAGATCCTACATTAGAGAGATCCTACATCTCTAATGTAGGATCTCTATATTCGCTAAATCGGGGCCCAATTTCTGGCCTTCCTTCTCGGGGCGCAGAGTTAGCGCATACTGCTTGCAGTGCCATCTATCGTTGGTATTTTAAACTAAAATCAAGAATCTTAGTAAAAAAACTCCTGAGCAGGGGTGATTCTTTGTAAAAAAAAAAAATCTGACATTCAAAGCAAATTTTCTGAAAGGTTACAGCAGAGGGGGGAATCCTTCCTGGCAATAATTATTTTTGTTGCTGGTTGGGTTAGATGTTTTGAATTCGGATCGATTTCAGGCTGAGTGTAGATTCCTGCAAGCTGGGTTTGGGTTAACCCATTTTCTTCAAAAGTTAGTTCAGTAAATTATTTCAGATTAAAAACTATACCTAAAATAATAAACATAGATGCATGTGTGCTGTTTTCTAAAGAGACCACTGTATTTTTTCCTTGATGAAACTCGCATTTCTTCCATGACTCTTTGACGAAATTCACGTTTTCCCTCAACTCCTTGACAAAACTCGCATGTTTTCATAGCCCTTTAATAAAATTCGTGTTTTTCTGCAGCCGCTTGATGAAATTCGCATTTCTTCCACGAACCTTTGACGAAATTTGCGTGTCTTCCACGACCCTTTAACGAAATTTGAGATTGTTTCACGTCCCTTTGACGAAATGTGCGTTTCTTCCATAACCTTTGACGAAATTAGCCATCCCTCGCCCCTTCGCCCCCCTTAAATCCACCATTGGAAAATCCATTTCGTAAGGCAGTATTTTTAAATAGAAAGTTACATTTCCATTCATAAAAATTAAATCTACATGGTGATTATGAATATCCAAACTTTACAGGGCTATTAAAAGAAAACAAAAAAAAGTAAAAGCCTGTTGTTAATTGGAAATTAAAAATAACAACATCGCTATAATAACAGCCTAAGTCATGTGACTGTCATCAGCAGTTCCGGGCTGACCACTTCCCTTTTTATATGTCAGGCGGCCATTTTTGTACTTGGCGCTGGTGATTAATCGCCAAACATTGTTCTATCGCCATCATTTCATGTATGTTATAATAGTTCTAGTGCATAATAATCACTTATAAACAGATTAAGCTAAATAATGCTATAAAAAGTGAAAAAAAACTTTATATAGAATAAACACAAAAAGTGGGGATCAAGTATCCCCAGTCTCCCCTAATTTATTTATCAAAAAATGGAAAAATCATTTCGATTACAAATCATTTCCATAGTCAGGTCTGCCAATTTTATGCCTTTACGTTTAAAAATATGTACGTCATTGTGTCAGAAAGTTTCTCGCTTGTTAAATAGTGAACTTGACAAGAGACTTAAGTATCATCGTACGTAATATTTCTCATGTAAACATAGCTTTTCTATGCACATACAAACGTACAACGGGGTATTATATGGAAGATTTTTGAATATGCTTTTGATAGAATAGACCCCCATTTCGTTAAAACAAATTGTTTCATTAAAAATTTTCTGTTAACTAGCCGCCCTTGGCGATAAGTTTGGCCTCCCTTAAAATTTATGTTTGGGAAGCATTGTATCATGTTACTTTTATTCATAATTTAATTTACTTGGACTCCCTTAAATATAATTAACATAATCCCTTAAGCTAATATTAGTTTTTGTTGCATTAAACTATCTCAATTTGTTGATTTTCTCCAAGAAAGTAAACCCTATTGGTTTACAATGGAAGTGCATGGGAATTTGGCGAAATATTGGAGGTATCGCCAAGTTGGTGAAAACGTGGCGGCATTTGGCGACAGAACATTGATTCCGCCTATGGCAAACCCCCCTTATATGTATGAGGATGCATTAAATGCTGTTGAATAACCAATGAGATGCATTTCATTTGAGCGTTGCCATTAAACAATTAACAAATAATCGCGATTTCTGTGCCGCATATGATAGCGTAATACATAGATTATAAATTAATGAAAAATGCATAGACTCATATTGCAGCGCGAAAGCCTCGCATGGGTCTATTGGTTTCTATTATTGTCAAATACTGTTTATATCAAGACATCAATTATCAGAATCAAACTACAAAGGGTTAAATTTACCCGTTTTCCCCCTTCCTGTTTACAATAGACTTATTTAAATTTCAAACTAATTATAGACGCTGGTCACTAAAAGCGTGTCCCAATAAATCATTTGACAGTTAAATCACGCGAAAAGGAAACCTTGAAAATTCACTTAAATATTCCACACTGTCGGATTCAGCACATCGGTAAACATTTCAATCTTTACCTGCTTTGTAAACAAGGAAGTGGTTGAAAATTATATCATAAAGTAGTTGACGCTTGTGACATGATCATCTTCATTGATTAATTTTTCAGCATCGCAGAAGTTATTTATAGACGGATTGAAAAATAAACAAAGATAAATGATGCATCAAACATAGATTATAAAACATTTTCCAACGCATTCAAAATAATGTAATAACAGAAGCTCACCATTTAGAGTCCTGTGGGTCGGGTTGTACTCGCAACCCGACCCGAACCCGCAAAAGTAATTTTTGGCAATCCGATCCGAACCCGAGGTGTTTCAACCCGAACCCGCAATGAAAGAAAAGAAAATCATGTTTTAATACCATTATGCAAAAAATTCTAAAATTGTATCTCCAATGTATCATTTTTATATTTTTAATAGAAGGATTAACAAATTTATATTCTTTAATATTCAAATATAGTAAAACCTCTGAATAGTTGACACCTCGGGATGGTTGAATAATCAAACATCGGGTCAGGTTATCCCGGATTTTGTTTTTTTCGACTCTGAATGGATCTACTTTTTCTTTCTGCAGATCGGGTTCACACTAGAAAAATTCTTTCGTGTCATACATAAGATTTTGCCACTCAGATTGTTGGGATTTTCACAAAAAATTTGAGCACAAATATGTTTCAGATGAAAAGAAATACGTATTTGAATTAGTCTTGCACATGTCGGCTTGTGCCTGAGCCGTGCCCCGTATACTACTCAATTAAATGAATATCACAGGTATGATAAATTATACCCGGACTTTGATACAATGAAAACAAAGAAAGTAGAAAAATAATATTTCAATCTATACGTAACGGTATAAAATTAAAAATCTAATCTTGAAATATGCTTTAAAATTTGTTGCGGTTTCAAAAGTTCTACTTAGACCTTGTATTACACAATTAGCATTCTGCCTTATCGTACTTTAATCTGCGATTTAATAGACTTTTAACGTGAAAAAATATTTTGGACATTCTTTTAAAAAATCGGGTCAACTCGAAACCGACCCGCAACAAAAAAAAGTTGTAGCGAACTCAACCAGACCCGCAACTGGAAAATACAGTGCCGACCCGACCCGTCGGGTCGGTTCGGGTTCGGGTAAAAGCGGGTAATTCGACCAGATGCACGATTCTATCACCATTTAATATAGTGAAATATAATGTCTAATTAAACAAATTAGAAAATGCATAACACGATTAAAAACACAATTTAAACAATCAATTCCCATCTACAGTGGAAAAAATATTCGAAATCTTTTGTGTAATCCTGTATATGATCTATAGATTTGTATATACACTACATAGTGTGCAAAAATTTAGTTCAGGAAGGAAACAATTAACCCGGTTTCCCTTCAGCGATTTCTGGCATTAATCAGCAATGCACTGGAATTCTTTTGAATAGACATGTATATGGACTGAATAATTTATACACATAGTTACATGCAAAATATTACTTAAATTAAAAAACTCATACCAAAATTGTAAACTCACTTCCAGCAATTATTGCTCAAATGCCGTACTGTGAATGAGTTATTTTCTGTGTCCCTGTAAACGAACGATAAATGCTATGAAAACTATTGTAAGTATCTATTGTAAGCATCGTATAGTGAATCTCTATGTTGTATATTAATTTCAATATATTTGGAATAGTGTAACATCGATAAAATACACTGCAAACGATTTTCCCCATTGCCCATAATCTAACGGAATTCTCTTCAATGACCCTGTAAAAAATGACATAAAGGGGTGCACAACCTTTTTAAGAGAAGGGCCACTTACAAAAATGTTTGTGTTCTTGAGGGCCACATCAGTAACACAGACATAATTCTATTTCAGAGAGGTGAGCTGTGGCCCATAATCGAATAAAGAATATGGTTTCAGGGGTAGGGGTAGTGTTACCCCTCTAGGTTCCCCTACCCAGCCAACATATCCAATTCAGTTGGCAAGAGTATATCAACAGTTTACATTTGCATTTATAGCAAGGAATATTTTCAAAGAGTGATAACATTCCTTGACTTTATTCGAGGTAGTAAATTTTGTTTCATTGGAAGTGCTAAAAAACAAACATAGGCATGAAAGTGGCTAGTACTGAAAAAAATGTGAACTTTATGAACGAAAGGGGGGGGGGGGCGATCAACGAAATTTGAGATTTTTACGAGCCTGATCCACAAAAATCACAATTTTTCCGAAGCCGATCGACGAAATTTGCTATTCTTACGCTCCTTATCGATGAAATTCGCTATTTTTTCGCGCCCGGTTGACAAAATTTGCGATTTTTCGTTCCTGATCGACAAAATTCGCGATTCTTTCATGCCCGATGAACGAAATTCCGCGATTTTTCCGAACCCGATCGACGAAATTTGCTATTTTCCGCCCCTGATTGACGAAATTCGCAATTAACTGGCTCTGACGAAATTTGTAATTTTTCTCGCAGCAAATTCCCCCCAAAAGGACAAAATTCACGATTCTTCCGCAACCGAATGACGAAATTTTAAATTTTTTTCGCGCACTATCGACAAAATTCTCGATTTTTCCGTGCCCGATCAACGAAATTTGCGATTTTTCCGTTCCCGATCTACAAAATTGACAATTATTACGCGCATGATCGAGGAAATTTGCGATTTTTCAACGCTTGATCAACGAAATTTGGGATTTTTGCTCTCCTAATAGACAAAATTCGTGACTTTTCCCCGCCCGATCAACGAAATTCTCGATTCTTAACTGACTGACGAAATTTGTAATTTTTTCCTCCGCAAATTGACGAAATTCCAGCTTTTTTCTCGCGACAGACGAATCTCAAAATTTTTTTCGCAGCCGATCAACAAAATTTGCTATTTTCCTTCGCATCACCAACAAAATTGGCGATTTCTCAGTGCCCGAGCAACAAAATTGGCGATTTTTCCGCGCTTGATCGACGAAATTCGCTTCTTTTCTGCTCCCGATCGATGAAATTTGCGATTATTACTGACTCTGTCGAAATTTGTAATTTTTCCCACGGCAAATTGACGGAATTCACGATAAACGGTCGAAACTCACGATAAACGGTCGAAACTCACGATTTTTCCGCAGTCGATCAACGAAATTAAAATTTTTTGGACCATCGTCGACTCGTCGACAAAATTCGCTATTTTGCAGTTTCCGATCAACGAAACTTGCAATTTTTCCGCGCCTGATCGACAAAATACGCGATTTTTTCGTGTCCTACTAAAGAAATTTGCGATTTTTCGGAGTCCGATCGACAAAACTCGCGATTTTTCCGTGCCCGAACGACTTAATTTGCGATTCTTAACTGACTATGACGAAATTTGCCATTTTTCCCCCGGCAAATTGACGAAATTCGCGATTTTTTCTCTCACGACTGACGAAACGCATAATTTTTTCGCAACCGGTCAACAAAATTTGCAATTTTTCAGCGCATCATCAACAAACTTGTCAATTTTTCCATGTCCGATCAACGAACTTTGAGGTTTTTCCATACCTGATCGACAAAATTCGCGACTTTTTTTCGTCCCCGACCAGCGAAATTTGCGATTTTACCGAGCTGGATCGACAGAACTCGCGATTTTTCCTTGCCTGATCGGCAAAATTTGCGATTTTTTTCGGTGCCTCATCGACAAAATTTGCGATTTTTCATTTGACCGATCAACGAAATTTACAATTTTTCTGCGCCTTATCAACAGTATTCGCAATTTTTCTGAGTCTCATCGACAAAATTCGATTTTTTTCTGCGCCCGATTAACAAAATTCGTGGTTTTTCTGTGCCCGATCAACGAATTTCGCGATTCTTAACCGACGGATGAAATTTTCATCTTTTTCCACGGTAATTTAATGAAATTTGCGATTTTTTCTTGCGACCATATGGACAAATATTGCAATTTTTTCCAGTTATAAAATTGACGAACTTCGCGGGCCACATGTTAACCCATCGCGGACCACTTTTTGCCCGCGGGCCACAGGTTGTGCATCCCTACTGTAAACGAACTATTAACACACTTCATTTTCAATACCGAATACGCCATGGTAAACCTCAATAACATACATAAATTACACGGTATTACAAGTATGTTTACGCAAGTTAGAGCGCGGACAAACAGACCAAATTCATAAACATTTTCAACTTTGTTGGAAATTCGTAAAAAGAAAAGAAAGAGAAAGAGAAAAATTATTTCACTTGTTAATCGATTTTTCTGCAGAAATCTATGTGGTCGTTACTTCTGTATTTAAATTATGTGTAAATCTGATCATTTCTTAGCTATAGTGATTAATCATTTTTTTAATTAATTCGTTATCAGTTCCTTCTAGTCCGGAAGGCAGCGACATTGTCTACTTGACCATTTTATACAAGCTAATCTTTAAATATAAATTGACTTTACTTAATTAATCACAATAACAGCCGCTGTCTATCGCGACAGCGGTAGATGGGGCCTCGACATCCCTCAGTCAAAGGGATATTAACTCCAACATTGATTTTGGAAGACCGACACTATAGTCACGATCATATCTTTTAATCTTCCGTACTCCGGTTGCCATTCATTTCCATCTGATTGGGACATCCTAGAGGACGCATTCACTGCTGTTACGACAGCTGATGGCTGTTTAATTAACAAAGATCAATAGCATACTTGAAGATGAATTTTTATAAAACAGTTACGTAAAAATATCACTGCCTATTGGGCTACAAGTAATATATAATGTCTATAAAACATTTCAAAAAGAAACTGAGCCCAAAATTACCAGATTTTCAGTTTTTTTAAACGTTTCGTGTTATTAGGGTCAGATACAAAACGCATGCAAGGTGAATGATTGATGTCGCCGCTCTCTTTGTATTTTCGGATTTGGCGTCTGTCAGGTTTCTGGCATTAATGAGACGTGTGCTTAATGTAAATTGCTGTTTAATTAATTTTATTTTCTTTAAGTATTGTGTTCATCTGAATATGTATACACAACGGTGTGTACAATGTATAAAAGAAAATACCATAAGAGGACTTCTAATAGGGGAAGCTATTGTCTATCGGAATGTGGATAATACAATAGGGAGCTAGGGAGCTGAGAAGCAAGTGCTGATGAACAAAATATAATCTTCTTTGATGATCTGTCAGTGAACAAGCGGGTTGAATATGTGGAATGCCCTCGGAAATTCAGGTGAAAATTTGGAGTCAGGAAAAAAGAAAGGGGAGAGAGAGTTAGAATCAGTTTCAAGTTGTACGTTGTTGAAGATGAAGATTGAAGATGGTTGCTCGTGCTGTGTGTACAGAGTATTTCCTTGAGAAGTGTACGTATGTGCCGAGAATTCGGATCGACCGGTGTGATCATATCGTTAGACAAGCCTAGCTGAATACGGTCAAAACCAAAGGCGGATCTGGAGAGTCCTCAAGGGGGGGGGGGGGGGGGCGATTTTAGAAATTTGGAGACTCCAATCTGATGCGGGGTTCGGGGCTACTTTTTTTCACTGCGGGTCGTGTTACTTCTAATTTTTTCTGCGGGTCGGGTTTGGGTCCGGTTGACTTCTTTTTTTTGCTGCTGGTCGGGTTAACTTATACTTTTTTTGCTGTGGGTCGCGTTTGGGTCCGGTTGACTTCTACTTTTTGCTGCGGATCGGATTTGGGTCCGGTTGACTTCTACTTTTCTGCTGCGGGTCGGGTTGACTTCTACTTTTCAGCATTTTACTACTTTTTGGGGGCAGATTGACATACGTTATTTAAGGTTTAGGTCAGTTTCGAATTGGGTTTTCAATCTGGCGAGAAGGGTTCGGACGACCCGAATTTTGAAAAGAAAGTCTAAATATTTTGGAAGATGAAAACTATATACAGTAAAAGCTCCATAACGGGCACGCCCGAACAAATATTTAATAATACTTTTTAATCTTCAGGATTATGTAAAAAATACTAATTTGGTATTGTCTCTTTATATCTAAGATCAGCTGTATTTCTGTAAAAAATGCTTTGAAGCTTATTAAAACACATACTGGGTGTCCTGAAATGGACTGACTGATTTTAAAGTTCAGTAACTTGCAAATGGTAACAGCAATTTAAAAAAACCTTGCAGGAGGGTTATGTAAGATGCCAAGAGATTTTTTACTGCGATTCTTGATTTTACTTTACAATAGCAGCGATAGATGGCACTGCAAACAATAGTCGTTAAATCGGGCACCGATTTAGCGCAAATTGCTTGCGGCGCTATCTGTTGTTGCTATTTTAATCTGAAATTAAAAATCGCAGTAATGAAAATTCCTGATCAGGGGTGATTCTCAGTAAAAAAATAATTCTGCAATTCAAAGAAATTTTCTGGGGTGTTACAGCACTAATTATTTTTGTCGCAGGTAGGGTTAGCAGTTTTCGATACCGGTCGATTTCAGGCTGAGTGTAGATTGCTGCAAGCTGGGTTTGGGTTAACCCGTTTTCTTCAAAAAATAGCTCAGTATATTTTTTCAGATTAAAAACTATACCTATAATAATAAACATAGGTGTATGTGTGTGTGCTATTTTCTAAAGGGACCACTGTATTTTTTTCACGACTCTTTGATAAAATTCGCATTTCTTCCGCGACTCCTTGACGAAATTCGCATTTTTTTCTGCAACTCTTTGAAGAAATTCGCTTGTTTTCGCAGCCCCTTGATAAAATTCGCATGTTTCCGTAGCCGTTTGATAAAATTCGCATTTCTTCCATTACCTTTTGACGAAATTTACATTTCTTCCGCACCCCTTTGACGAAATTAGTTCAATTTTGCAGCCCTTTGATAAAAATTGCGTTTTTTCCCCGCGATCCTTTGACAAAATTAGAGTTTTTTCCGCGATTCTTTGAAGAAATTCGCGTTTTTTCTACGATCCTTTGACGAAATTTGAGTATTTTTTCGCGACCTTTGACAAAATTCGTGTTTCTTTCGCGATCCTTTGATGTGACTCGCGTTTCTTTCACGATTCTTTGATAAAATTTGCATTTTTTCGCGATACTTTGGTGAAATTCGCGTTTTACCGCGGTTATTTGACACGAAATTCACATTTTACGTGTTCATTTGAAGAATTTTGCGCTTTTTACGCGGCCCTTTGTCCAAATTTGCGTTTGTTCCGTGATTCTTTGGCGAAAATGAAGTTATTTTCTGCGAACGATTGACGAAATAGATTTTTTATGGCGACCATTTGTCAAAATTCGCAATTATTTTTTTGTCCGAATTTTCAGGTTGATGAATTTTTTCAATTTTCGGAACCGAATGCCCTAACCCTCTCGCTGCGTATATATATATATATATATATATATATATATATTTATGAAAATAGGTTAAAAAATTGCGCATTTATTTTATTACATATTTCAAATCTGCATACATTTTAGAGTTCAAATATGTCCAAAATCTTTCTGAAAAAGTTTCTTTTTTAAATAGAATTAGATCATAAATAAAAGATTAGCTACGGAAGTTGCGGGTTGAACAAATTTTGTCACTTTTACGTTGGCCGTGGAAATCGCGGGATGCGCAGCATGAGGGTTAAGGTTTCGCAAAATTCGGAACAGAATCACCCCTGTTCCTGACATCTTACATAACCCTCCTTCAACTGTTTTTTAATAACTGTCGACATTTGCAAGTTATTGGATTGTATTTAAAATCAGTCAGTTCATTTTAGGACGCCCGGTATATTCATTAGCTATGGGATGATGGCTGAAAGAAGCATTAAAAAAAAAAAAAAAAAAATTAAAGCTGGCTTCGATAGGTCAGTTAGAGGTTTACCCGGGCTGAAATTTCCAGGTCCAACCCATACAAAAAAAAAAAAATTCTCCCGGCCCGGTATAAAAGCTGAAAAATCGACTCCAGCCCAGACTGCATTTGCAATTAAAATTATTCATAAAGCACAGTTACTTATGCTGATATTTTATTTTAGATTATGTTCGAAATTCATGAATACATAAAAACATTTATATTAATGACTATTTAGGTAATTATGTACATAAACACTACATAAAAATCATTACTTAGACAAATACATTTAAATGAAAATCAGTTTAGAATGAAAGAAACGGATGATAAAAGAAAATCATAATTTTAAAGCTCTACAAAGGAAAAAAGTAGATTTTTAAAAATGCATCACTGTAACTTATCGAATCAAATTAAATTTTTAAAGATTTCGCTAAGCAAATGTACAACACAAATATAATTTTTACGAATAACAGCAAGATGCCAGAACAACTTGGGCTCGGGGAGAAGAATTTAGAGGAATGCACGGGTCGCGGTCGGACCAGTACTGCTCATCATACGGGCTGACATGGACCGAACGTTTGGATTTTATTCCGGGCGAGAAAGGACCTGGAAATTTAGGCCCATGCAGACCTCTAGGAAGAATGAAGTTCAGGCCAGGCTCGACCTGGAATTAAAAGAAGTCTGTCCCGACCCGAATTTGCAGAAATATTTAAGATCAGGGCACGGCCCGGTTCTAAAAGAGAGACGACCTTACCCAGACCGAGTCTCGAGGATTTAAACTAGCGCGACCCGAGTCGGGTCGCGCCGGGCTCGAGCTTCGCCCCAAGTCATTTCCCATGACGATGCATAATGCCGTTTTGCAAATGCTTTATTTGCCCAAGGGGGGGCCCTCCCCCCCTTGGATCCGCCACCCCTCCCCCCCCCCCCTTGGATCCGCCATTGGTCAAAACAGAAGGGAATAGTTTGTAGTGTGATAACATAGTGCGTAGTTAATATCTTAAGGCTGTTCTCAATTGCTCTGCTCAACAAGCGCAAAACGTTTTGACACATTTACAAATTCATTTTTTAACGGAAGGATATAAAATTGGAAGGCCTGCTTATGGAAGTGATTTGGAATCGAACTGTGTTTTCTATTTTTTTTTTTTTTTATCAATAAATTACCTATTGAGTTATAAGTGATCTTGGTCACGGGACAAAGATTTTTTCTCCCTTCGCTGGCTGTTTTTTCTGCTTTCTTCGGAACTTGGTTCAAAACGTCCACTTTGACACTATTCTCTGAAAGATCTACTGCGTTTCCAAAAAAAATGGAAAAAACAGCTCGATTACGTAGTTTCTGAACAACAACACCTGCTAGTTTCATGCATTTCCGACCGAAAATAAATTTAAACTTATGTCATAAAGTTGCCCTTTTGGATCTCAGAACAGCCTTAAAGTTTAATGTAAGGCAGGATCTGCTATATCCGGAACTGTAAATGAAAATATTGTGTATAAAATATTTAATATGAACGTAAAGAAAAAAAAAGTTCACTGTTTTACCTATTGAATGTTGAAGTACAGCAGTTTCTTGGATTGAACTTAGAGAAAATATATATTATTATTCTACTTTGACTGTCCAGGTATACATTTAAAATAAAAGTGACTTTCGTATGAGAACAAAATGATGTACAGTGTGACTTCAAAAATCTGGCATTCAGAAATCCGGCAACTTCAAAAATCCGGCATCAAAACCATCTTTTCCCTTCCTTTTTCTTTTACACTTTCAAGTTATGGGAGAAGAAAAATAGTAATTCTATGAATTAAAAATTTTATGATCGAAAGTAAAAATACAAAAAAAGAATATTTGACTTTTTTTTACGTTTGTCAGAGACGTATTTTTTCTGAACAAATTTTCTGAGAGCTGTACTGTTGCTTAGCAACGGGAACGATTTTGGGGACAGCTTTGGCGATTACATGGCTCAATATATGGTTGGAACAAATTTTCAGCAACGGCGACATCAATGATGGGGAAGAATTTTCAGGCTTTCAAATTATGATAAATTATGAGCCTATTCAATTTATGAGCTAATTGAACATGCAAAATCCAAAAATGCATTAAGTGCGAAAAAAGGGATACAGAAGATTGGCTAAGCATTGACGAAAATGCATCAACAACAAACAATTTAACGGACAACGAGATCGCTGACACTGTGCTAAATAGAACCGCCGGTAATGCTAATAGCAGCTCCGAAGACAAAGATGATCAACCGGCAGAAGAAAAGGTGTCAGTAGAAAAATGCATAAATTTCACTGGATTATTAATATATCCTTCAGAGAAACAAGACTGTATTTCTGAATTCTTCATCTGTATAAAATAAAAATAAAATAAAAATAACTTGTTAAAGAACGGCCAAAAAAAATTGAAGCAGACAAAGTTGAAATTTGTGTTTCCAAAATTACAGGAGAAGAAATAATTTCACTCTTTATTATTTTTTTTTCTATAACATAGAAAATACCATATAAAGTAAGTTTTTTTTTTATATTTTTTATATTTTTTTATGTTTTTTTAATTTTCTCTTTTTCTTACATAATTATCACTTAATAATGAATTAAATTACCGCTAAAGAATAAAGTACTACTTTTGATATTCATAGTTACTACTTTTGATATTCCTTCAAAAAACCGAAATTTTCAAAAATCCGGCATAGTCTCGGTCACGATGATGCCGGATTTTTGAAGTTATACTGTAATAAAATAAATGGAACTGCAGTTAATAATAATATATATTTTCTCTAATTAAGTTCAATCCAAGAAACGGCTATTTTCAACTCAAATAATTATTGGCTCTCTCGTTTTCAAAACGATGTAACATATTTGTATAAATAAACAGCAATTAGTTATTATAGTATTCTCTGATGAACGGCTTAGTAAGCCTGAAAGTACTAAGAAGTTTTTAAATCAAATGTATATTTTTAACTTATAACATCTCTTTTGTTATTTTAGTCACCTTTTAAGTAAAACAGTGAACTTTTTTATTTGTTTTAAGTTCATATTACATATTTATGTTTCAATCACGGTGAAATATTGCGTTTCATCTTATGATTTTATTTGAAGATATTGTGTTTTAATGTAAATATTTATGTATCTTGTAAATAAATCTTCCATTTACAGTAAAACCTCTTTAAAGCGACCACGTTCCGTTGCAATAAAAATGGGTCGCTCCGAGCTCTTAATGGAGGTTATGTTTAAATCTAGATTTTAATGGTTGAAAAAAGGTAACTATGATGTAATCATATATTTGGCTTAATTTATGAATTTAAATGTATTAAAAAGTAATTAATTCCCCTCTCTTTTAATGTTTATTCCTTCAGTCTTTTTATTTTAGCGAAAACACGCTTTTGCTCTGTCAAAATTCAATATCTTTTACTCTATTTTTATCCCAGTTTAAAAGGTCATTCTTTCAAGCAGATGTGTTAATTTAACTCGTTTTGGAAAATCAATTTGATAGATTTATGGGTTTTGCAATCATGAAAGGAAATTACTTTTTAGATTATCTTCAGTTTCACTTATAATGCCTGCTTAACGTATTGCAGTTATCATAACAACAAAGGCAATAAATAAAGTTATTATGACATATCTGCGATGTCTTCAACTACTTTAATTTAGGACTGCCCAATATCTTGGTTAATGATGACGTCGCCAATTCTGGTTGACCCTTGGCAGTTTTTGTTTTAAATTTTAGAATGCATTTCTTCGTAGCGTAAATGTTAATATTTTCTGGCTGTGTAAGCGTCACTATTCCTCTGTCCTTGCATCTGAGAGGTCGCAATTAGTAATTCTGGCGGGGGGCCACCTCATCTTACTCATCTAAATAAAGTTTTCCATGGAAATGAATTCTAATTTTTTGAGTGATTTAATTTTCAGCATTCTCTCATTTTCAGGATTGGAGCCTTGCGATAATTAACGCAAAATGTAAAAAATTACGATTTTACAGCTTGATATAAACTCTCTCCATTTCAAATAGACAGTTTTACTTCACTATACTAACAATTAATGTTACTAATATTTCTTTCCACATTAGGAACAAATATGAAAATTTAAGCATAAAAACAAAAGTTAATTATATAAATTAATTATTGCAGAGTTTAAAAAATGAATACATTGATGTTTACTTTAATTTTACGATTTTATCTTCTATAACTTTTATTTCCAAGTACTTTCGAAGTTCCGTAAATAAATGCAATTTTTGTTTGGACGGGAACAAATTATGACGATTTCATTCATTTATATACTTCTTTGAGAGTTTCCTGACAGAATAGGGGAGAGGAGTTTATTGACCGTCATCCTTACTTTGTCATCAGAGTTAAATTCATTGCCTAAAAATGTACAAATGGGTTTAAACACTTGAAAGTTACCCGAATAAGTAAAAATTCTAAACTTAGTTTAGAAGTTTGATGAATAATGCGCTCTCCGGAATTATTATACTAATAAAACCGTCTTCAAGCGACCAGGAAAAAACGGAATTTGTTTCATTTTCTTCAAAGAAATGGGTCGCTCATGGAGGAAGTTCTAGAGGTCTGCAGGGGCCGACATTTCCAGGCCCGGGCACGGCCCGACTCAGAGAAAAAAAAATTCGCCCCGGCCTGGTAAAAAAGTTGAAATTTCGGCCCGAGCCCGGCTCGGCCCGTAGAAAAAAATTTATCGGCCCGGCCCGGTTAAAAAGTTAAAGGTTCGGCCCGAGCCCGGCCCGGCCCGAAAAAAAGTTAAAATCTCGGCCCGAGTGAATTTCTACAATACATTGATTTTTATGTCGATTTGGATAAAAGTTTTTCTCGTACGAGGATATCAAGCCAAAAATATTTATCTTAACTTTTCTTTTCATGTTTATAATCTTCATTTTTATAGAAGTGCCGCAGGGTGCGATATTTATTTTTTTTAATGAATCTCTATTTCTTGTATGTAAATGTTTCAGTGATCATTAATATTGTTAATCCATATTCCATGTATTGAAGTGTTAAATATCTGAAAAATGCTATACAGTAAAATCTAAGACTGAATTGCATAGAACAGAAAAAAAAAATGCGTTATGGACAAGTTCCCTTCTTAGCAAGTGTAAATGTATTATATATTATTTTCTTACATAGTATATTAATTTTGTTTGTTATTAATTTTTATAATTTTCTTACGTAGTATTAAGTAGTATATTAATTTTGCATGGATCAACACGTTTTTCAGTTTAAAACAAGATTTCGTCATAGACAGGTTCTTTTTCACACGTTTTACTATATTTTAGTTTAACTATATTTTAATAAGTGTAGAAATCTACTACTCTTTAAAAAGAATGAATTTGAATGTTTAATTGTAGAATAATGGCGATTTAAAAATGTATGCATTTTTTGACAAAAAATTTGTGCCAAGCCTAATTTTACTGACCTTTAAATGGACCAAGTCATTCCGAGATAATGATTTTCATACGGGGTGTGTGAAGACTAGGAATGAAAATTTTGGGCCATGAAGATTAGGAATGAAACCAGTACCCGGGTGTGTGCAGAAAAAATAAGTTAGGCCCGGCCCGGCCCGGCCCGAACCTTCATAAAAAAGTAAGGCCCGAGCCCGGCCCGTAAAGAATAGTGACTAGGCCCGGCCCGAGACTTCAGAAAAAAGTAAGGCCCGGGGCCGGCCCGGCCCGAGTGCCGTGAATGAAAATAGGCCCGAGCCCGGCCCGTGCAGATCTCTAGGAAGTTCAACTGGGGTGGTCTCTGAATAGACGTAAATTTAGTATTGAACCTATGGGAATAAATTTCGTTCCATGAAAAAAATGGTCGTTTAGGGAGGTGATCGCACAGGGAGGTTTCACTGTAATATTACAGAAGAGCGCCGATTATCGGAACTCCAATTAACCGAATTCCCAATTATCCGAACAGCCTATTTCTCTCAAAAAATCCTTTTAATGATGCGGATGAGATTTAAGATGAAAAAGAAATTGAAGAAATGAAAACGAATGCTCTGAAAATGACCCAGGTCCATCACATAAAGAAACCTTTGAATGTTTGGAAACAGCTATGAAAGGGCTCGAATCGCAGAAGAACTCTGATGCTATTCAACTAACGTATTTAAGAAGAATTCGAGATAGGGCAGCATTGGAAAGAACGTCTTCTTTGAAGGAAGCAACAATCGAATGCTTTTAGGTAGATTTCGTATGAAATACTACCTATTGGGATCGTTCCTATGTTGGAATTTCTAAAAAATTTTTGCAGATCTACACCGGTCATGACCCCTAGAACCCAAAACCACCCTCAGTAAAAAACTTTATCTATCTATCTATCTATCTATCTATCTATATATATATATATATATATTTATATCACTTTCTTCTGGACACGATAACTTTATTAATTCTGCACCAATCTCTTCCAAACTGATACATAAAATCAATGGGCATAAAATCTCAGTCAAGTTCGTTAATGGGTAAAATCGGACCAAGGGGAGGGAAATAGGGAGGGGTTTTGTGAAAACAGAAAACCCCCCATAACTTCTTAATTTTTGTACATATCAAATCAGTTTAAAGTTTTTATTTCTTCTAAAAATAGGGCCAAAAATTTATGTATCACAGATTTTTGATAAATTTAAAAATGAGCTCAAGGGGCGCAAAAAATAGGGTTTTTGGGAGAAAAAAATTCATAACTTCGTTAATTCTCAAGATATCAAATTCAATTAATTTTATTATAAATCTCCTTAACATTATCTAAAACTTTTATATTCACAAGTTTTTGATAGGACCAATTCGTACTTCAAAAAAAAAATTAAAAACGAAAACAGAAAGGGGGTTTGAAGAAGAAAAAAATCCATAACTCCGTCAATTCAAAAGATATAAAATCCCCATGAATTTATCATATATCTTCTTAATATTGTCTACAACATCTATATAGACAAGTTTTGGATAGGACCAATTCTTAGAGCAAAAACAAATTAAAAATACATACCGGTTGAAGAAAAAAAATGATCTTAGTAAGGGTGTATTCAAATCCAAACTGCTTATTTTCTGACTCATTTTACAATTCATTTTTGCTCTCAAAGGCTTCCAATTGGTACGTTTTCTTACTCAGAAACTGTATAATGTACCGTAATGGTCGATTTTCTGATAGGGGCAGAATATATTTTTTTAAATGCTGTTAAAAAGGGCATTTTGAACCGAATTTACCGAAACGAATTGTGTTGGAAAAATCATTGTATTAAGGATGCGCTTAAATCCAAACAGCTTATTTTCGGACTGGTTTTTAAATTCATTTTTGCTCTAAAACGCATTTAATTGGTAGATTCGCTTATTCAGAAATAATAATGTACCGTAATAATCGATTTTTAGATAGAGGCAGAATATATTTCAAAAAATGATGTCAAAGTGGGCATTTTGAACGGAATTTCCCGAAGCGATTGTGTTAGAAACGAAAAATATTGTCCTTCTGAGAAAATAATTGTTTATATATCAAGTTTTAATTAATTGAACAAAAAATAAAAACACCGGCCGCTTATAAATCTCTTCAAAAATCACGTCAGCATGTTTCATATTTTTTTTTTATTAAAAATGAATCTGGAGTTATGGCAGAAAATTTCGAGTTGTTGAGCATGGAAAAGTATTTTTTTTGAATGCCGTCCTAACATGATTCTGATAAAACCAGCTATTATATGAAAATGAAATAAAAACTCGTCAAGAGCGGCCAGATAAAATTGTTAAAGTGGATTTATCTCTAATCATGATTTAGTTTTTGTTTGTGAAATTAGTATATTTGACTTCGAAATCTACCTCTGCCTGTAGGCTGGGCCGGCAGGGATTTTTTTGCTTAAATTTTATAATCTCTGAAGTTCAGAAAATGATAAAAAGAAGAAAAAAATTTAAATGATAAAAAGGTAAAAAAGAAAAAAGAAAAGTGCCCAGCTAAACTGATGGCATTGAGCTCACAGGCTATTCACACTAATTGTATATTATACACTTATTTTAAAGAATAACGCCCCTCAAAAAATAAGTGAAGGGGTATTAGCCCCCTTTTCCCCCTTTATCCTTAACCAATGAACCCCCAAAACGAATAATCCTACATGAAAAACCCATTTATCTGAATTAAGGGGGATGGACTAGCCCCCCTTTTCCCCCTTCGTCCTTAACCAATGAACCCCCAAAACTAACCAGGGAAGTTTCTTAACATAATAAACCGGTATACCAAAATCGGAAATCGAATAATTCTGCATGAAAAACCCATTTATCTGAATTAAAGGAGGTGGACTAACGCCCCTTTTCCCCCTTTATCCTTAACCAATGAACCCTCAAAACTAATCAAGGAAGCTCCTTAACATAATAAACCGGTATCCCAAATTTGGAGCAAATCGAATAATTCTGCATGAAAAACCCATTTATCTGAATTAAGGGGGGGGGACTAAACCCCGTTTCCCCCTTTATCCTTAACCAATGAACCCCCAAAACTAATCACGGAAGTTCATTAGCATAATAAACCTGTATACCAACTTCGGAGCAAATCGAATAATTCAGCATGAAAAACCCATTTATGTGAATTAAGGGGGGGTGGACTAACCCCCTTTATCCTTAACCAATGAACCCCCAAAACTAATCAGGGAAGTTCCTTAACATAATAAGCCGGTATACCAACTTCGGAGCAAATCGAATAATTCTGCATGAAAAACCCATTTATCTGAATTAAGAGGGATGGACTAGCCCCCCTTTTCCCCCTTCGTCCTTAACCAATGAACCCCCAAAACTAACCAGGGAAGTTTCTTAACATAATAAACCGGTATACCAAATTCGGAAATCGAATAATTCTGCATGAAAAACCCATTTATCTGAATTAAAGGAGGTGGACTAACGCCCCTTTTCCCCCTTTATCCTTAACCAATGAACCCTCAAAACTAATCAAGGAAGCTCCTTAACATAATAAACCGGTATCCCAAATTTGGAGCAAATCGAATAATTCTGCATGAACAACCCATTTATCTAAATTAAGGGGTGGACTAACACCCCTTTTCCCCCTTTATCCTTAACCAATGAACCCCCAAAACTAATCAGGGAAGTTCCTTAACATAATAAACTGGTATACCAACTTCGGGGCAAATCGAATAATTCTGCATGAAAAACCCATTTATCTGAATTAAGGGGGGGGGGGGACTAAACCCCGTTTCCCCCTTTATCCTTAACCAATGAACCCCCAAAACTAATCACGGAAGTTCATTAGCATAATAAACCTGTATACCAACTTCGGAGCAAATCGAATAATTCAGCATGAAAAACCCATTTATGTGAATTAAGGGGGGGTGGACTAACCCCCTTTATCCTTAACCAATGAACCCCCAAAACTAATCAGGGAAGTTCCTTAACATAATAAGCCGGTATACCAACTTCGGAGCAAATCGAATAATTCTGCATGAAAAACCCATTTATCTGAATTAAGAGGGATGGACTAGCCCCCCTTTTCCCCCTTCGTCCTTAACCAATGAACCCCCAAAACTAACCAGGGAAGTTTCTTAACATAATAAACCGGTATACCAAATTCGGAAATCGAATAATTCTGCATGAAAAACCCATTTATCTGAATTAAAGGAGGTGGACTAACGCCCCTTTTCCCCCTTTATCCTTAACCAATGAACCCTCAAAACTAATCAAGGAAGCTCCTTAACATAATAAACCGGTATCCCAAATTTGGAGCAAATCGAATAATTCTGCATGAACAACCCATTTATCTAAATTAAGGGGTGGACTAACACCCCTTTTCCCCCTTTATCCTTAACCAATGAACCCCCAAAACTAATCAGGGAAGTTCCTTAACATAATAAACAGGTATACCAACTTCGGGGCAAATCGAATAATTCTGCATGAAAAACCCATTTATCTGAATTAAGGGGGGGGGACTAAACCCCGTTTCCCCCTTTATCCTTAACCAATGAACCCCCAAAACTAATCACGGAAGTTCCTTAACATAATAAGCCGGTATACCAACTTCGGAGCAAATCGAATAATTCTGCATGAAAAAACCATTTATCTGAATTAAGAGGGGTGGGCTGACCACCTTTTCCCCCTTTATCCTTAAACAATGAACCCCCAAAACTAATCAGGGAAGTTCCTTAACATGATAAGCCGATATACCAAATTCGGAGCAAATCGAATAATTCTGCATGAAAAACACACTTATCTGAATTAAGGGGGGGGGGGGGGGTTGGACTAACCCCCTTTTATCCTTAACCAATGAACCCCCAAAACTAATCAGGGAAGCGCCTTATCAGAACGAAACTAGAAAAAAAATGTGAAGCAAATAGGATGTTTTTATCAAGAGTTATCGCGTTACGTACGTACGTACATACATACATACGTACGTACATACAGAACCGGCGGGCACATAAGCTCTCAGGCTTTGATAGCCTGTGAGCTAAAGAAACAGTTTTTAAACACGATAGCACTAACAGGTGCTGCCAGTCCTAAGACTGGATAAAGTGTGAAGGTTTTAGTATAGTCAGAGGAACATCCCTTAAATTGTCAGGAACATTCCAGGCCATTGATCCGAACTATGATCGGATAATCGGCGCTTTACTGTATTTGAAGTAGCCTAGTGACTGATTCCCAACTTTCTTAAATCGTGTTCGGTATCACCCAGAGGATTAAAAATCTATGCTCTTTTATGTAAATCAACCTGGTTTTTGCATCTAAAGATGGAATTTTGCAATAGATTTTAACCAACTTCCAGATATGATAGTATTATACAAATTATGTACAGTCGTGGAAAAAAAAAAGTAAACACCCCCTACTAACTCCTCAACAAATTATCGTAGACGAAAGTTACTGGTACCGGACGATTGGAAATAAAGTCTACTTTTAAATGATGCATATAAAATTTGCTTAGGGGCCATCTACATATTAAAAAGAACCCAAACTTAATTTTTTTCCAATGGCAATACCCAATTTTAACCAGATGTTTCAAATCTACGGTTCAAACTATGCCTAGACACCAAATTTCAAGTCATTTGAATGATAAGTTTTTGAATTATAAACATTCAAAATTTAGTGCTTCTAATGTTAAATAAAACAATAATTAATGTTAATAAAATTAATGTTAATAATTATATTTTCATAATTTTATTTATATCTCCTGAAATTATGCTCCTAATGTGCTAATTTTTTTTGTAGCAATAATACTAAAATACCCAAACATAAATAGGTTGAATTTGCAATTTTTGTAATTTTATGATATGAATTATGAAATTAATATTCGAAAATATTATGAATTGCAACCTACAGTTTTTTTGATGGATTTAGTTTTATTAAGTCCTGCTTTATGGAAATCCAAAATTTCACAATTTTCTTCCAAATAGTTTTCAAATTATGCTTAAAAAACGGCAAAAGGATGTTTTAAGTGTTGTTCACTTCTGTGATAGAAGTGACTAGATACTTTGAAATTTTTTCTGCTGTCGTGTAATCTAGCAGGCTTCATTGGCTGCTTGAGTGGTGCTTAAGGTACCTTGATCAAGAAGAAAGCTCTCTTCGTTAACAATCGAGTACAGAACTTCAATTTGGATACAGCCCTTAAAATACGTTCGTTTTAAAATAATTAATTTCTCAGAAACTTATGGCACGAATTGCATAAAAATTTGTTTTTAGGCTGATTGAAGAGTGTAGAGTTCATTTATGCTGTCAGAATTGTGTACTGCTATTGAAAAAAAAACAAAGTTATGGTTCGTTTTAATAAGTAGTTGGTCCCCTAAGCAAATTTTATATACATCATTTAAAAGTAGACTTTATTTCCAATCGATCGGTACCAGTAACTTTCTTCTACGATAATTTGTTGAGGAGTTAGTAGGGGGTGTTTACTCTTTTTTTCCACGACTGTACACTATATGGCCATAGGCGACAGATCACTTGCGATTTTAGACGTTTTAATAAATATATAAAAAAAAAAAATAAAAAAACATGAAGAATTAACTTGAAACTGCAGGTGTGTAAACAACATAGTATAGGTCATATATTTCCGCGACAATTTTTCCCGAAACCCCATAGGGGACCGTCAACAAATTGAATAAGAACGAATATCTTTTGGATAACCCTGTAAAAACTAATGTAGCAAAAGCGTTCAAACTCGAGATTATTAATAAGTGGCTTATCGTAATATACTGTGTTCATTTTTATGAGGATTGCATGTATACTCGTAGAGAAATTAAGGTTTTTATAAAAACAGTCCCAAATTTCCCCAAGTTTTTTGCTTATAATTTGCAGAGTTCTTAATATAAAAAAATGTTCTTTTCAGAAAGTATGACAAACAACATTGTACACAATACTCTGCAATCATAATTAAAAATAATAAAAATTGGATGAAAAAAGAGCAGGTTTACTAATAAAAGTTTCACTGCACATGCAATCAAAATATAATGTGCATAATGTATTAGCTAAGTAGTATATAGAGCAACTTTTGTGAAAATCTCAAAATCATAGCTTGAAAATTCTGAAAATTATCGTCGATAGAATGAGCTCGAAATTCGTTGTTCCCAAAAGAAAGCAAAAAGATGAGGGGTTGTATCCAAATATGTACGTGCAATACTGTGTACACTATCTTGGCACTAATCAACAGATATTTAATACAACCCCTCATCTTCTGCTTCTTTTTGGGAACAACGGATTTCTAGCTTATTCTATAGACGATAATTTTCAGAATTTTCAAGCTATGATTTTGAGACTTTCACAAAAGTTGCTCTACATACTTAGCTAATACAATATGCTTATTATATTTTGATTGCATTCGCGCATGCGCAATGAAAAACTTTTTAGTAAAGTTGCTCATTTTTCACCCAATTTTTATTATTTTTTAATCCTGATTTCAGGGTATTGTGTATAATGTTGGTTGTCATATTTTCTGTAAAGAACTTTTTTATATTAAGAACTTTGCAAATTATAAGTAAAACTTGGCTAAATTTGGGACTGTTTTTATAAAAACCTTAATTTTTCTACGAATATACATGCTATCCTCATAAAAATGAACACAGTATATTACAATAAGCCACTTATTAATAATCTCGAGTTGGAACGCTTTTGCTACATTAGTTTTTACAGGGTTATCCAAAAGATATTTGTTCTTTTTCAATTTGTTGACGTCCCCTATGAGGTTTCGGGAAAAAAAATCTTCGCGGAAATATATGACCTATACTATACTGTTTACACACCTGCAGTTTCAGGTTAATTCCTTATGTATTTTTCTAGATATTTAATAAAACGTCTAAAATCGCAAGTGACCGGTCACCTTTGGCCATTTAGTGTATAAAGGTGCGTTTCCGATTTCAATTCAGCATTTTAATGTTTTTACAACTTAGTTATTAATTAATACATTAATTTTAAGGCACTTTCCAATTAATCCGTCAGAAGTAATAAATCGCCAAATATTCTTTGATGGGAGTTGAAAAAACAATGGATGCGTACCAAAATATGCCAAATCGCTTGGGAGCTGCAACAATGAAACACTATAGCAGTCTACTTTCCATAGTAGGCGGCACAATTTTTAATAATGGACTCATCACTCAAATTAGATGCACCACTCTAAGATTTAGCAGAAAACTTTTAATAGATGAGTATAAAGATACAAGGTTTTACTCATCGAACAACTCTATGTAGAATTATAATACATATGTCCAGATTTAGGAACGCCAGATGAAATCTTCTCGGGGGAAAAAACATTCACGCGTGTACATTTAATCACTTCACCTTCTTCACTCTTCGTAGACAACTTCTGCGAATCGCGTCTCATGACAAACTCCGCGGGAAAACAATAATGCAATACGCGAAAATATTACAACCTCTTCATCACGCGTCTCGTAGAAGAACTCTGCGGAAAAACTTATCGCAGGGAATGACGAGAAAAACTCTGACAGTAGCTAATTGCGGAAATTAGGGACTGTCGTCTAGTGCTGCCACCTAGCGGAATAATCGAATATAAAATATTCGCTACAACACTATAAAAAGTAGAAAATAACTTATAAATTTTAATTTCTAATATTTAAAAATATATACGCTTTTATCAATTATTATTTTAATATTAATTAATTTACGTGAAGAAATCAATTTTGAAATTATAAAAAGATAGTTTAATTAATGTTTCTTTTTTCTTCTATGTTGCTCTATCTTAAAAAAGAAATAAAGCAAAAATGATATACATTTTTAATAAATTCACTTGCTTGCGTTTTCAATCAAACGTAACAAAAGCTGTGTATTTTTCATAATCAAGTTTGATGCTTATGCCAATGTATTGTAACGGAAACTTTTGAGAAAAACATGAATTGCAGTTAAAAAATTAGGCGTGATATTCAAGCTGGGCATTGCTACTTATAAAATAATGTTTTCAAAAACTATTTTTACCTTTATACTTGTTAGTTATTATAGTTTATTAAAAGTGTTTTAAAGCACTTTCAGAACACACAAGTATGCCCTGAAAGTACAACAGGTGTGTAAACAGGCCCTTATTGCATGAGCAAATCGAGACTTTGCCCAGGGGCCCCCAAATCCATATATTAATATTTACCCCCCCACCCCCCTCCAATTCCAACTTTAAAAATTTTCAAATACAAAATATATCTTTAAAACATTCTACTAAACTTTCTGAAAAACAAATTTCATTTTGAACTCACAGAGCTCAATGCTTTCACAAAGCTAACCTCAACCACTATTAAATAAGGTATAATTTTTTTATTTTAATAGATTGTATTAGCAATGAAATTAAATCATATTTGAACTTTAGTGGCTGAAAATAATCAGTTCTAATTGTCATGAGATAAATTTTCTTCCGTATTCAAATTTTTTCTTTTAACTTGGAGTTAAATATGACAAACAGACTTATAAAATGCCATCTTTTTAGAATTATTGAAAAGACACTTTCTACTTGATATTATGTTGTGTGTAGTACAACTTAAAAAGATGTAAAAGACAGTAACTTGACTAACATATATTTATATGTTAGAGTATTTGACACTCATCCATAAATTGTATTATTAAATTCATCTTAAAGTAATACAACAAATTTCTAAAGTTATATAGAAGAGTTTTGTTCTGAACTAAGAAAAAAATAGAATTTTTATTAATTAAGATACTTAGGCTGTTCTCAACTGCACTGCTCAACAAGCGCAAAAACGTTTTGACGCATTTACAAATCCCCTTTTTAACAGAAGGATAATAAAATTGGAAGGCCTGCCTATGCAAGCGATTTGGAATCGAACTGTGTTTTCCATTTTTTGATAAGTAAATTGCCTATTGAGTTATAAGGGATTTCGATCACGTGACAAAGACATTTTTCTTCCTTCGCTGACTGGTTTTTCTGGTTCCTTCGGGAACTTCGGTTCAAAACGTTTGACACTATTTTCTGAAAAATCTATTGCGTTTGCAAAAAAAAAAAAAAAAAAAAAAAAAAAAAAAATCAGCTCGATTACATAGTTTCAGAATAACACCTGCTACTTTCATGCATTTCCGACGAAAATAAATTTAAACTTATGTCATAAAGTTGCCCTTTTGGATTTGAGGACAACCTTAATTTAGAATTGATGGAGCTTAGAATTTTCATCTATTTAAAATCGAAGGTGCGAAAATATTGTTTGTGCATTATACATATGACTGACCTCAGTTATGTTTGAATAATGTTGCAACGATTCGAATGGGGTCCCCTAATTTATCTTCGCCCAGGCCCCCAATTAGTCATGGTCCGGGCCTGTGTGTAAATAGTTCCTTTTCAAAACGGTTTAAGGCTGTTCTCAACTGCTCTGCTCAACAAGTTCAAAACGTTTTGACACATTTACAAATTCATTTTTTAACGGAAGGATATAAAATTGGAAAGTCTGACCATGGAAGCAATTTGGAATCGAACTGTGTTTTCCATTTTTTGATCAATCAATTACCTATTGAGTTATAAGCGATTTTGATCCTGTGACACGGCATTTTTCTCCCCTTACTGACTGGAATTCTTCATTCGTTCGGAAGTTCAGTTCAAAATGCCAACTTTGACAGTCTTTTCTGAAAAATCTATTGCGTTTACAAGAAAACGAAAAAAAAAACAGTGCGATGACATAGTTTCTGAATAACAACACCTTCTAGTTTCATGCGTGTCTGAACAAAAATGAATTAAAACTTATGTGATGTCAGAAAGTTGACCCTTTGGATTGGAGAACAGCCTTAAAATCAATGCATCGAAGAAAGATTGCCAGATTAAAAATACGAATATTAGTGAGATTATCAGCCGATGGATTATGGTTTAAGAGATGAAAGAAAGGGTGATAAATTGCGATATACGGATTTAAAACTAGTTCTGAAAATCCAGCTTAATTTTCCCACCGTCCAATGCCGTGTCGATACAGAACATGATGTGTGACGATGACGTCACTTCTTACGTCTTACGTCTGAAAAAAAAATAACAAAAACTAAAATAGTATATATTTTTTTCACTGTTTCATTCTTTCAGAGAATATCCTAAAAGAAGAAAATACAAAAAAGTTTTGCGGTTATATTATGTTACGATAGACAAAGAACAAATGTCAATGAACTCCTTTTTTTTTAGTGCAGTTTTTCCGACACAATTACAAAATTGTTTAAATCCGTGAGATTTTCAAGTACAGTGTTGAATTCAGACACTTTTATCCGGGAGGAATTTCTGTGGCTCCGGGAGGAAATTGCACTTCACTTTTACCATTGAAAACACAAAATCTCAAATCTTCCGGGGGGGTGTCCCCCTCGGGCCACCCCCTGAATTCAACACTGTTCAAGTATGCATATTCAGCTGCTAAAGAACCCAATAGGTTTTATAATTTTTCTACGAATGTAGCACGGCTTTAATTACAATCGACTGCTATCTAATGCAGGCACAGTCGTTGGGGGGGGGGGGGGGATGTAAACAACCCTACTAACACCGTAACAAATTACATTAAATTTAGCGACCAAAATTAGTCGCCAAAAATGAGGCCAACTTGGTGCTATTTCCAGTATTTCGCAAAATTTCCATAGACTCTCACTGAAATCCAACAGGGTTTACTTGCTTGCAGAAAATCAACAAATTGAGATATTTCAATGCAACAAAAACTAATTAGCTTATTAGTCCAGGGGAAATGTACATTTTACCTTGAAAAAGGTCGAGTAAAAGATTTTTTTTTACTAAATTGTTTATAATGATGCCAACATGGAAAAACCAAGTTTTCTAACAAAATGTCTTAAGGCTAAATTTTCTGTGGCCGAAAAACAACAAAATTTTGGGGCATTTTTTGATTTTTTGGAAATATCTCGAGACTCGTTACCGTAGCATATTATTTGTCAATTACAATATTAAAGAGGATAAAATTCTCTACAACTTTCATATTTACAACTTTTTTATACACTCAATAACAAGCGCAGTACGCTATTTCAAAAATGGGACAATTTTTTTAATTTTCTTAAAAACCGTGAAAAACGTAGTTTTGCCGCGTTATTCAAATGTTTCCCGCAGATTTAATTGTGTATGTTGACTTCTAAAAATTAGTAGCAGTAAATTATCAATTATTTGCACACTAACGTTTTTATTTTAATCTCAACAGACTTTTTGCATGCAATAAATTTATATAATTTTATGACATATTATATAATGAGACAATTTTGATATTTAGACAGTAACTTTAAGTGTATACAATGTTAACTTCAGAGCATTGTTTAAAGGAATTTTTCAATCTATAGTAACTTATTGGCACGATAGTTTCAATTAAAAAAAGATTTATTGCTTGATTTTAATAAATTTAATATTTTTTATAATGCATACATATTTTTCCAGGTATCAATGGAATAGGTGGGTCATTTTCAAAATCTGTCCATGATTTGCAATAACAAAATCAAATTTTTAGAAATAATCAGAAAGTTTTAATTGTTTGTAAATAATTGCCTTGCCTTATAAATATTAACATACAAGCATCAGCAGAGATCAAATTACTAATTTAACATTTTAAAACTAATTTTTAAATTTTAATGCATTTGGTATAATGACATGAGTTTGGAACACGGTTTAAAAAAATTATTAAGAATTATAGGTAAGTTTAATTAATGAAAATATATATATTTTTAATTAGTAGCATCTTAATAAATAAAAATGAATAAAAAATTATAACCACCTGTTTTAAATAGAACTTCGTCAAATCTTTACCTAATAAATTGCTTGTTGGGACAACTTACGGTAATAATATTTTGACTACAAAAGAATATATTTCTTATTTTTAATTTTTTTTATAAATAATAATATATCTGTAAATTATCATTAAAAATCATGAAAGTTAAAATGCTATAATTAAAATTATGATATTTATCTATTTTTTTGTACAGATGTGAAAGGACAGTAAAACATGAGACTTCTTTTTGAAAATCACCCAGGTATGAAAATTTGCGAAAAACACGTTTTATTCCCCACTACAATGGTATATTTTATTTACCAATTATTGATAACATACGTTTTAATGTTTTACTGTTTTAAAGATAGCAAACATTGAATTGTAGTCCCATATAAAAGGGGGGACTCAAAAGATAAATATATTTTATGAAAGAAATACTTTTACCTTATAATATAGCTACAATAAAAATAACACCAGACTATTTCACTAACTAATGTTATGCATTTATATCTTGTAAAATTTATAAATTCTGTTAATAAGATGTTTTAGATCACTAGTTTTATAAAAAACATTTAAAATATTAGTTTTAAAATATATTCTCAATTTTTTTCCCACTTATATCAATAAATATAACAAGAGATTATATGATTTTAGCATGCAAAAATATGTAAAACTTTAAGATTATCTATTAATTGCTTTAAAGCTCGAACAGGATACTTTAAATTTCAAAACGGGTTCCAAACAGTTTTCCAAAAGTTAAAGTGTCCGAATATATTACAAAAAAAAAAAAAAAAAAAAAAAAAAAAAACCCCGAAAAAGTACAAAAGCACAACATTAGATATTGATCTCAGGTATATCCCATGAAAAAAAAAATTATTTAAAAGTAACAAAATGCGAGCGAGATATTTGTCAAGAACGCTCCCATAGGTTTAATGTTACCTTGCGAATGTTTTCGTGTGACTAATTTAGTCCTATAATTCATATAAATGTGACTTTAAATGCCTCAATACGACAACTACCGTAAAATCTTTGAAAATGAAATCTGTATATACGGAATTCGGTCTTTAAAGAAAAGTATATACTTTTTCAAGAGAAAGAATATGAACAATTATACCTGCTAAGGTGGAAACCTGTTTAAAGCGGAATATATTTCGGTTCCTTTCGGTACGGTTTTCAAGGTTTTAATGAATCAATATTTGGCAGTTCAGCATTACGTATTTAATGCTTACACACTTAAAATTTTCAAAATCCGGCTATTGGAGATTTATTAAAATTCCCGTGGTAAATTTTCTTTTTAAAAAGGGGGGGGGGCGAGGAGGCGCCAAAATCCATGTTTGACACGGATGCAAAAAAGGCTAGTTTTAGCCCTGAAACACATAATTTACTGCTACTAATATATAGAAGTTGATATACACCATTAAATCGGTGGGAAACATTTGAATAATCGGGGCAGAACTGTTAAATTTAATTCCCCAGATGTTCTTCGGCAACTCCTAAAAGTGATTAAAAAAAAAAGAAAAGAAAGAACTTGTTACCATACACAGATCATTTTAACAAGCCAATTTACGAACTGTTTCTTTACTTCCGCATTTGATAATGAGTGCTATTACAGCCCACTTGAGTAACTCTCTAAAGCATATGTGCTAATAACTAAGATTTCACCACTCATATGTAACTAAAAGGAACATCTGAACATTTTGACTTTTGCCAGACACCTTTAATTATTATATATTTTTTCTACGCTGCGAATATGTGCTTTAGCAGCTTTATGTATACTCACTCTTAATCATGTAGCCTCTCTGTTAACACGGAGTTTCTTATACTCCAATAATATGTTTAATTATAAGTATTTAAAGCTAAAAGTTGAATCTTTCTTTATCGTAAAAACACACAATACTAATTCAAATTACATTATATCTTCCCATGGATTTAGCGGATTCATATTAAGCTCTCAAAGGATACTTCAAAGGATAAATAATGCTTCACAAAATAAAATAAAAATAATTTCTTCAAGAAGCTTTTGGATAAATCCCTGACCACGCCACACCGATGAAGTTATACGTCATCGCGATATTGATGAATCCCAGGTAAGAGCATTTTACCTATTTCCATTTCAAAAGCAGCATAGCCACAAGAGATTTTTTCTAATTGTTTAAATATGAGACAGCGAATTCCTGCTATCGAGAATGGGGTGCTTTTGGCTTGATAGGCCACTTAAACTCCAACAAAAAGATTATGAGACTGATAAAGTGCTCATGTTTAGCGAAAAAGAAGAAAAATTTTATATAGTGGCTTAGATTATAAATATTAAAAATATTCATGTTCTGAATAAAAAAAAATAAAAAGATGCTGCATTGAATAAAATTATGAATGTTATTGTACCAGAAATATAAAGGTGAATGAAAAAGAAACATTTATATATTTATGTTTTATGTAATGAACATTTAAATAATTAGTGAATGAACAATTTGTTGGTTGTGAGTAATAATAATAATAAAAAAGAAATCGTTCATTTTACATTTTACAGTAAATAAATAAATAAAAAGGAAATAGGTTGGTCGCATAAACAAATAAAAATAAACATGGCAGGGATAAAAGAAACTCAAATAGTCGAAAAATTAAATTCGACAAACTACGCAAATTGGAAATTTCGCGTAGAAATGATTTTAATAAAAGAAGAATTGTTTGATGTAATAACACAAAATCCCCCAGATCCAATTAACACGGACTGGACGAAGAGGGACCGTAAAGCACGTGCAATTATCAACTTGAGTATTGAAGACTCACAGATCGTGCATGTAAAGCACTTAAACACTGCCAGAGAAACCTGGCAAGCTTTAAAAACAATTCATGAAAGGGCTAATCTCTCAAGCAAGTTATATTTGCTGAGAAAATTATACGGAGCAAAACTCCCAGAAAACGGCAATCTAATAAAACACATTACACATATTTTAGAACTTGTTGATAAACTTTCAGCCATAGGCGAAACTATTAATGACTCGCACATTTCAGCTCTGTTACTTTGTTCATTGCCACCTAGCTACAACACCTTAATTATAGCCCTCGAGGCCCGTCCAGAAAATGAACTTAATTCAGAGTTTATAAAAGGAAAACTCACTGATGAATATACAAGACGTTTAGAAAACACAGATCAGAGCGAGAATTCCTCAAAAGCGTTTAAAACGCATAAAAAGTTTCCGGCTGAACACTATAATAAAAAGGACAAACAGTGCACATACTGTAAATTAAAAAACCATACATACAGAGAGTGCTGGCATCTTAAGAACAGAAACACTTACTCACCGTCACAAAAACAACAGCCGCACAAATCCAAGTATTACACATCATCGTTATGTTATGAAGACGCAAACTATTATAGAGAAAACAAAAACCGTGAAACAGAACCAATTCGAATTAACAAAACACAGGGCAATTCAGGAAAAGGCAGCGACGCAGCTTTTTTAGTCCAGAAACCAGGAAAACAAACCTGGATAATCGACTCAGGTTCATCGACACACATTCTAAACAGTAAAGATGCATTCACTAAGTTTAACGACACTGAAAAGACGACAGTCATCATTGCCAATGGAAAAACGCTGAATTCACACGGTACAGGTGAAACGACATTTAAAACAAAAACATCCGATGGAGGGATAAACACAATCACATTAAAAGAAGTATTATACGTACCAGAATTAGAATCGAACCTCATATCGGTAAGCAAAGCAACACAGAATGGCTATAAATTAATTTTCGATAAAGAAAAATGCACGTTATCCCGAAACGGGAATATTTATCTTGAAGCAAGAATGAAAAATAATTTATATCAAGTCGAATTATTAGAAAGCGCTGAAACTAATAAAGTAAACATTGCACATGAATGTAAAAATAAAAATTGCATAGAAGTTTGGCACAAACGGCTTGGCCATCGTAACTATAATGCGATAAAAGAATTAATAAATAAAACCTTAGCAGACGGTATAAAAATAAATAACTGTAATCATAATGCATTATGTGAAATATGTATCCAAACAAAAATAAGTGATGCCCCATATCCGAAATCAACAAACTGTCCCAAAACAGGCAAAGTGCTCGATCTGATACACACGGACGTGTGCACATCTATCGGTACACCTACTATAGGGGGAAAAACAATGTTCGTCACTTTTATAGACGACTATTCAAGGTTCACAGTAATTTACTTACTTTCGCATAAAAATGAAGTTCACGAAAAGTTAAAAGATTATGTAGCCATGGTGAAAACCCAATTCGGCAGATTCCCTAAAGCTATTAGATCCGATAATGGAGGGGAATATTTAGGTAAACAAACGGAAGAATACCTAAGGGCAAGAGGTATCCAACACCAGTTTACGGTACCATTTTGTCCGAGCCAAAACGGCGTAGCGGAAAGAAAGAATAGGTCATTATTAGATATGACTAGGAGTCTACTCTCCGAAGCAGGCTTACCTCAAAAATTCTGGGAAGAAGCCATAAATACCGCCAATCACCTGCAGAATAGGCTACCAACCAAAATAACAAACAAAACACCGTTCGAAATTTGGTTCAACCGAAAACCCACCTTACACTACCTGCGTACATTCGGCTGTAAAGCTTATGCCTATATACAAAAACATCAGCGAAACAAATTAGATGATAGAGCGCAGGAAGGAATACTTGTGGGGTATGACAACAAATCAAAAGGTTACCGTATATTTACAAAAGAAAACAAAATAATAATAGCGAGAACAGTTAAATTTATAGAAAATAGTGAAAACAACTTAAAAGAAAGCGAAGAGGTAGAAAACTCAGACAATGACAACAACTACATTCAGAGTTAAGTAATTCGGACGAAGAACCAACCGCGTCCAAACAACCCGACGTAGAACCGAGAAGGTCTCAGAGGTCAAATAGAGGAGTACCACCCGACAGATACGTATGTCACGTAAAAACAAATGACACATTCGAACCAACCGATTTTTATGACATAGCAAACATGAACAACCCAGTAGAAAAAGAAAATTGGCTCAAAGCTGCTCAACAAGAAATCCACTCATTAAAGAAAAATAAAACTTGGGACTTAGTGGATCCCCCACCAAATAAGAAAATTATTGGTTGTAAGTGGATTTTTAAGAGAAAGTTAGATAATTTAGGAAATGTACAGAAATACAAGGCCCGTTTAGTAGCGAAAGGATATAATCAGAAGTACGGCGAAGATTATGATGAAACCTTCGCACCCGTAGTTTCACACACAACAATCCGCACATTTTTAGCCTCAGCGGCATATAAAAATCTTTCTGTTCAACACATTGACATCGACACTGCATTTCTTCACGGCGAAATAGAAGAAGAAATTTTCATGAAACAACCAGAGGGTTTTATAGAAAAAAAATTGTGAAAACAAAGTGTGTAAACTGAATAAAACAATCTACGGCTTAAAGCAGGCAGCTAGAGCCTGGCACAAAAAGATCGCAGAATCATTAAAAAACATGAATTTTGTGCAAAGTACTGCTGACTCATGTTTGTTTACTAGAAAAGAAAAGGAAAATTTCACTTATATCATCGTCTACGTTGACGATATTTTAATCGCGAGTAAAAGTGAAATAATTAAAGATGTAATAAAACAATTGCAAAATGAGTACGGAGTAAAAGACTTAGGCGAAATAAGTCAGTACCTAGGAACCAACATAATCAAAACGAATGATGGTTACAAATTAAACCAAAAGTCAAAAATAGAAGATTTGGTTAGAAAGTTAAATTTAACAGATGCAAGACCTATTGGTACACCGATGGAAGTAGGTTTCTATAAATTAGAAGATAGCGACAATTTACTTCCGAACAATACAAAGTTTAGGCAAGCGATCGGTTCGCTCTTGTATATTGCCACAGTCACTCGACCCGACATTATGGCACCAGTAAATATACTTAGTAGGAGAAGTGCAACGCCACGCGAGAAGGATTGGAAAGCGGCAAAAAGAATTATTATTTACCTCAATTGCACAAAAAACCTATGCCTAACAATAAGCAAAAATAAACCACCAATACTCATCGCGTATGCTGATGCTGATTGGGCTGGGGACACTAAAAATAGAAAATCAACCACCGGCAATATTTTTTTTCTGGGTGATAATCCCATTCAATGGACTACAAAATTACAGTCAAGCATTGCATATTCTTCCGCTGAAGCGGAATATGTTGCTGCAGCAACCGCAGGACAAGAAATTTTATGGCTATTAAAACTGCTAGAAGATCTTAACTTGTATCAAGTAAAACCTATTTTACTTTACCATGACAACCAAAGCAGTATAAAGATGATAGAAAATGAAAAATTTTCGAAGCGGACAAAACACATTGATATCCGCTTTCACGCCATAAGACAATTAAAGGAGGATAAAATTATCGAATTAAAATATTGTCCCACGCAATACATGATTGCTGACTGCTTGACGAAGCCCACACCCAAACCTCAACTTTTGTGTGACATCAAGACTATGAACTTGTTACCTTATCCATCTGAGGAGATTAAGGAGGGGTGTTAAATTTAATTCCCCAGATGTTCTTCGGCAACTCCTAAAAGTGATTAAAAAAAAAAGAAAAGAAAGAACTTGTTACCATACACAGATCATTTTAACAAGCCAATTTACGAACTGTTTCTTTACTTCCGCATTTGATAATGAGTGCTATTACAGCCCACTTGAGTAACTCTCTAAAGCATATGTGCTAATAACTAAGATTTCACCACTCATATGTAACTAAAAGGAACATCTGAACATTTTGACTTTTGCCAGACACCTTTAATTATTATATATTTTTTCTACGCTGCGAATATGTGCTTTAGCAGCTTTATGTATACTCACTCTTAATCATGTAGCCTCTCTGTTAACACGGAGTTTCTTATACTCCAATAATATGTTTAATTATAAGTATTTAAAGCTAAAAGTTGAATCTTTCTTTATCGTAAAAACACACAATACTAATTCAAATTACATTATATCTTCCCATGGATTTAGCGGATTCATATTAAGCTCACAAAGGATACTTCAAAGGATAAATAATGCTTCACAAAATAAAATAAAAATAATTTCTTCAAGAAGCTTTTGGATAAATCCCTGACCACGCCACACCGATGAAGTTATACGTCATCGCGATATTGATGAATCCCAGGTAAGAGCATTTTACCTATTTCCATTTCAAAAGCAGCATAGCCACAAGAGATTTTTTCTAATTGTTTAAATATGAGACAGCGAATTCCTGCTATCGAGAATGGGGTGCTTTTGGCTTGATAGGCCACTTAAACTCCAACAAGAACTACGTTTTTCACGGTTTTTAAGAAAATTGAAAAAATTGTCCTATTTTTGAAATGGCGTACTGCGTTTGCTATTGAGTGTATAAAAAAGTTGTAAGCATGAAAGTTGTAGAGAATTTTATCCTCTTTAATATTGTAATTGACAAATAACATGCTACGGCAACGGGTCTCGAGATATTTAAAAAAACCCAAAAAAGGTCCCAAAATTTTTTTGTTTTTTGGCCACAGAAAATTTAGCCTTAAGAAATTTTGTTAGAAAACTTGGTTTTTCCGTATTGGCATCATTATAAACAATTCAGAAAAAAAAAATCTTTTACCCGACCTTTTGCAAGGTAACCCTCTTTTTTTGGTACATTTACCCTGGACTATATGAATAGAGCTTAATTGATTTATATTATTTTTAAGCACAAACACTAACTATTTACAATATTCGTAACACTATATGTATAATTTTATATTTAAAAATTATTATAATTATGAAACTCTGTAAATCTAATGATTATGTGCTTGGAGATAAGGAAATAAAATTGTCTGAGTTGGGGAGGAGCGCATTTTTACCAAGTAGAATCTAAAAATTGAATGCATAGAAAATAAGGGATCGCAAAGTGATCCAGAATGGAAACGCGAAACAATTACGTCTGGGGTTGGCTAGGAAATAGGGATTGCTTCGCGATACCGAATAAAATCGCGAAGCGATTACGCGGGGGAGGAGGGGGGGCAGAGCTCCCCTAGTAGACGTAAAAAAAAAAGTGCATAATCCGAAAAAGTATGTAAAAAAAAATGATTCATGGCGTTTCAAATCATACATGTAGGTAAATATAAAGGTAAAAATAAAGCGCGTTATCGGAAAGAGCACGCGAAAAAATTTAAACCTGATGTTTAAAATCATAAATCCAAGTAAAAATAAAAAATAACGTGCGCAATCCGAAAAAGTACGTGAAAAAATTGAATCATGGCATTTCATATCATATATACACGTAAAAAAAAAAAATAATAATAAAAAAAAATAATAAATAACGTGCATGATCCGAAAAAGTATGTGAAAAAATTGATTCATGGCGTTTCAAATCATACATGCAGGTAAAAATAAAAAAAAATAACGAGCGTAATCCGAAAAAGTGCATGAAAAAATTGAATTATGGCGTTTCAAATCATAAATCCAAGTAAAAATAAAAAAAAGTAATATAAAAATTTTGTTTTTAAAGTCAATTCCTACTTAGGTCATCAAAGAAAAATTTAATATAATTCCTTAAGCTAATATTAGTTTTTGTTGCATTAAAATATCTCAATTTGTTGATTTTCTATAAACAAGTAGGTTTACAATGGAAGTCTATGGGAATTTGACGAAATATGAGAGCTATCGCCAAGTTGGCGACTCATTTTGGCCGCCAAATTTGGCAATACATCGCCAAGTTGGCGACAAACTTGGCGGTATTTGGCGACAGAACAGGGTCCCCCTATGGTAACCCCTTATTAAAAATACGGTACAGATGTCATATTCGCCCCATATTGGCGCGATTTTTTTCTGTCGCCAATATCATATAGGCAACAGGTACTTAACTTGAGCCAAAGTGTCGTTATTTTGCTTGATGTGGTAACCCGGATTATGTTGTTTATGCTGTTGATGTTTTCGCCAAATTGGCAACCGAAAAAAATCGCGCCAATATGGGGCGAATATGACATCTGTGCCAAAAATACTTTCATTGATCAGTAAATAAATAAATAGAAATGCTTAATTCATCTTTAAAAGTTAAACTTAAACTTACACTATGTGCAAAACTACTTAAAAGATGACAGAATACTAAAAAGATGTTAAATTATTGATGGATTTATAACCCTCTCAGATATGGACAGTAACTACTTTAGAAACATTAAACAAGCAATAACTTTCAAGGACATAACACTTTAAAATACTTGAACTAATTTAGTAGCAGTAAATCAATTCATAATCATCTTAGATATCATTAACTGATTTCAAAACAGGAAGCAATTCAAGAATACAAACATTTGAACACATAAATAAATACATTAAGTAATAATAAATCATTCTGCAATAAACAAACTTTCCGATTATTGCTAAATCATCCTACTCAAGATAAACAATGATATTAATATGTGAAATATGTTCGCGAAATTTGTTTTAATATCAACCCACGAATGCTGTAGCTGTCTGACGTCATCAAAAGAACTCTGACTCAAAAAAAAAAAAACTCTTTTTATTATTAAGTTAGTTGCTCTGTTTATCTCAATCAATAGAGATGTAATAAAAAATTGTTGCTGCAAAAAGCAGCATTACGTAAAGTTTAAACCAAAATGTAAACTTAGTTACACCAATATAATTTTCTTAAATCAAAGAAAAGTGTCAAGAGTGGAATCATTTATAAATAATACAAAATATTAATCATCCATTTTTCTTTCCACTTGTCTATACAATATAGGATTCTATGCGATATGGATATACACCCGTGCGAAGCCGAAGCCTGAGGAATTGCTAAGCAACAACATAAAGGTAAGACATTACCTATATTATTATTATATTTAAATATAATTTAATGGCCAGAAACTAAACAAAATATTTATTTATTTATCTAAGTACTAGTGCGCATAACCTGCTGTGCAGAGCAGAGGTGGCTTTTTTGCCAACAATTATTTTAATACCTTAGTACTTTCAACTATAAAAAACATAGTCTTCGTCTGAGGAATATAAGAAATACAATTGTTGTTGGCGTCTAATTTTCAAAATTCACGTAGATGGTGACGAAAGGAGTGAAAGTTGAAGTTAATTTTTAGATCCGGAAAACATTAATAAATAAAACATGGATATAGGGAAGTGGAATATTACTCGTTTTATGATTATTTAAGTAAACTGAGCCAAATTCTGGGTATGTTGTAGGATAAAACGTCATTGCAAACAGTATTTTGTTTAGTAATAATTTCTATTGATTCGCGGATGATTAAATCATGATAATTCTTTGAGGGATATATAATTTTTGCGTCTTCGAAATTAACTTGTATATTCTGCTTCTGGTTAAGTCTTGACAGTGCTGTAGTAGGTCGGTTATACTTTAAATCTCTCAAATGTTCTTTAATACGGACTTTAAGTTTACGTGAAGTCATTCCTATGTATTCGAGATAAATATTTTCTGTTTTCAGTGGAATTATATATACTCCAGAAATTTCATCTTTCGGGATCGGGTCTATTTTGGCACAAATTAGATATTCCTCAGACGAAGACTATGTTTTTTATAGTTGAAAGTACTAAGGTATTAAAATAATTTAACATCTTTTTAGTATTCTGTCATCTTTTAAGTAGTTTTGCACATAGTGTAAGTTTAACTTTCTTTGATCTTCAATAACCAATGGCCGTCATTTTGTTTCCCATGCTAAACTAAAATTAATTAATTAGAATTTAATTAATTAATTAATATTTGAAAAAACTGTATTAACATCAATTGTCATCCAGTACAAGTTTAAAAATTTTTATTTCAACTTGATAGGATGAATAATGAGTATTTTATTAACGATTGAAAATTTGAACAAGATATATAAATAAATAAATATATAAATAAATATAGGGAGAGTGTGAACTAATAGTAGGAATTGAATAACGTGCGTAATCCGAAAAAGTACGAGAGAAAATTGAATCATGGCGTTTCATATCATAAAACCAAGTAAAAATTAAAAAAACAACAACGTGCGTAATCCGAAAGAGTACGAGAAAAAATTATGAAGGCGTTTCAAATCATTACAGTATAGATCGTGCAACTTTAAAACATTCATACTTGTTTTGATACTGGCTCGGATAGAGCCGAAACACTCTAATAAAACATTTTTTTCACTGTTTTCAAAGCTGTTATCTTACACCTTTCAGTAATTAAAACAAAAACTTAAAGTTCTAAATTTTTGCATGAATGTATGCACGTAAACATACATGCAAATGGCTGGCTATTTCTTTCATATCTATGTTTAATTATCTACTTTGAATTCTGATGATAAAATATGGATATCTTCTAGATTTCTTTTTAAATGTTTTCAAGTAATCTCTGCGGGAGTCATTTACTGACGTCATATTTACGTCATATGATTGACCTGCAGCTCTCTATCCTTAGTTCCAAGAACAAAATGTAAGAAAGAAAAAACTTTTTGTTTCTTTAGTTGAGAAGGTCCTGTAAGGTGAAACAAGGGTTTTATGTTACATGTATTATGTTACAATAACATAAAAAAGCATTTATCTTTCTTTTATTAATAAAACAAATGAAATAACGTGACTGGAAACTATTTTAAGCTCAATATATTAATAGGTCCTGTCAGCCTGATATATATTTATAGTTTTTGTTTCCTATTATATTAGAATTTTATAGAGGGTTTTATGTATGGTGTTTTGTAATTTTTTCTATGACAACTGTATGGAATATTAATATTCGTCATCTCTTGATTGGAATTTTTATCGTTTTGTTGTTCGATTTGTTAGCTAAATATTAAGGGGACCTTCTACATTAGGAGACCAAAAAAAAAGCTCTTTATGATTTGTTTGTAAGAAAATTGCATGATGGATCTTTTTGAAATTTTAACAGTTTATTGTACATATCTACTTAAGGTACACACAAGAATTTTTTTATTAGATTTTGTTGCTTCTACTCTAAGTTATAAACAAATATATTCAACTTCTTTGGAAAATTTCGTCTGGACAGTGGGCAAGATTAAAAAAACTACTCAATGGATCATCTTGATTTTTTTTTCTTTTTTTAACTAAGGCTGTTCTCAACTGCTCTGCTCAGCAAGCGTAAAACGTTATGACACATTTACATATCCATTTTTTAACACAAAGATATAAAATTGGAAGGCTTGACTAGGGAAGCGATATGGAATAAAACTGTGTTTTCCATTTTTCGATCAATAAATTACCAATTGAGTTATAAGCGACTTTGATCACGTGACAAAGATGTTTTCTCCCTTCGCTGACCGGTTTTTCTGCTTTCTGGGAACTTCGATTCAAAACATCAATTTTGACAATATTTTCTGAAAGATCTATTGCGTTTGCAAAAAAAGGAAAAAAAAAACACCATGATGACATATTTTCTGAACAACAACACCGGCCAGTTTTATGCATTTCCGACCAAAAATAAATTTAAACTTATGTCAGAAAGTTGCCCTTTTGGATTTGAGAACAGCCTTAAAGATAGCTTTTACTAAAATTGTTTAAAAAAATGAAGTTATTAACAAATAAGAGCGAATTTTTTTAACAATTTTTTTTTTTTTTTTTTTTTTTTTTTTGATCAGCCATTACATAACCTTTTCACTTTCTTCTATCGTCAATAGAAGAAAGTATTGTAATAGAAATTTTTTTCGACTTCCGGTTTTCGACGGATTTACAAGTTTTAGGGTCAGAGATCCCCAAAAACATGTTTATAGAAAATGTCTGTCTGTCCATGTGTCCGTCTGTCTGTCGCCATTGTACCATCCAAAAGTGTATGAAGTTATGCATAGAATTGAACCAAATTTTTATTTTAAGTTTTTGGCTATGGCAAGCAGATCCTCCCTTAATTTGGAAAAAATTCGCCGGTAGGGAGCGCTGTAATAGTGATTTTTGTGTGATTTTGAATATTGTACCATCCAAAAGTGTATGAAGTTATGCATAGAATTGATCCAAATTTTTATTTTAAGTTTTTGGCTATGGCAAGCAGATCCTCCCAGAATTTGGGGGGGGAATGCCGGCAGGGGGCGCTGTAATAGCGATTTTGAATATTGTACCATCCAAAAGTGCATGAAGTTATGCATAGAATTGAACCCTGAATTTGGAGAAAATCGCCAGTAGGGGACGCTGTAAGAGCGATTTTGAATATTGTACCATCCAAAAGTGTATGAAGTTATGCATAGAATTGAACCAAATTTTTATTTTAAGTTTTTGACTATAACAAGCAGGTCCTCCCTGAATTTGGAAAAAAATCGCCGCTAGGGGGTGCTATTTTTGCGATTTTTGTGCGATTTTGAATATTGTACCATCGAAAAGTGTATGAAGTTATACATAGAATTGAGCCAAATATTTTGTGTATGTTTCTGGCTATGGCAAACAAGTCTTCCCTGAATTTGAAACAATCTGCCGGAAGGGGGCGTTGTAATAGCGATGTTTGTGCCATTTTCTTTATTGTACCATCGAAAAGTGTATAAAATTATGCATACAATTGACCACGCGCACTGGGCGGAGCTTGCAATGTGTCCCAGAAGCATTGGGATATTTGATTGGCTTTTGGTGAGCTCTTGTGGGGAAAATCAAGAAGCTGATTGGCTATAATCCATCGTGACGTTGTATGATGTCAGTAATGCTTGTGGTCCATTGAACCAAATTTTTTGTTCATGTTTTTGGTTTGGCCAACAGGTCCTCCTTGAATTTGGAAATATTGCGCGGTAAAGGGGCTCTGTGATAGCGATTTTTGTATGCTTTTCTTGATTTTTCGTAGTTCTGTTGTCCATCGGCGGCGCGTGCAGAGGCGGAAACTCGCTTTTTGCTAAGCCGGCTATTTGCAAACATCTGATAACAACAGAATAAGCAAAAACTATTAATTTTAACAAATATCATGATATTGATTATCTCGTTTTTAGTCCGTTTAATGGACTGAAGCAGAAATTTAAGATGAAAATCAAAGTTGGGATAGTATTGAACTAATAATATTGAAGTATTAACATGTGTAACTAATTTTTGAAATATTATGTATAAGATAGAAGAAAGTTTTGGGATTGGCACATCCAACTAGTTTTAAATAAATTTATGGGTTCCTTTAATTTAACTAGAAGCTATACTCACGAAGTTTACGAAAAAAATTTATATTTGAGTTTTAGAGAATTCTACAAGGCGCTATCATACCCACCGCCCAGACGAAATTTTTCAAAGCAGTTGAACATATTTGTTTATAAATCTAAACAAAATTATCAACACAATCTAATAAAAAAAAATCTTGTGTAGGGGAGACCAGGGTACAGTGGACCTAAGTACTCAGTGGACCACTCCTTATATTTCACTTATTTTTAAATTTTTAAAGCTTTTCTTTTAGGCTAATTGATAAGAGCACTGGATTGATTATGTATAGCCTTCAGAACACATCGTTAGCTCAGAATGAACCCTTTTATCCTGACTGGTTGTTTTGAGCTCCTAAAAGTAAAATTTTTCATCATCATACTTTTCTTTATTGAGTAATTAAAGGTTATGAATAAATAAGATAAAACAACTTTTCTGAAAAGGTAAAACACTGGTCTTTATTAGATTTAAAAGCTTATATGCTTAAAAGAAAACTTTAAATAATATTTTTATCAGTATGTATTGAACTTTAACACGGGGCACAGTGGACCGGTCACTGCTGGGGTACAGTGGTCCACAATGAATATTGCTCCTGTAATGAAGAATTTTCAAAATATTTAATAATTATTTATTCTCTATAAAGAAATATTGTTTTAAAATAGTTATTTAACTATAAAATAAAGTAAACAAAGAAAAATGACAATTTATTTAACCCTAAAATGCATAGATTAGCCATTTGGCACACTTTAAATTTCATGTTATTATGTTGTTCAGATTATAATGTAGCCATCTGACACTTTAGTTTTCTCCTAAATTATGGATAACAGTTGACATGTGATTTTTAAAATAAGTTTTCTTGTTCTATATAGCAGTTTTTTTTTTTGGGGGGGGGGAGGGGGGGGGAGAGAAGGAGAGAAATGAAAATCATGCATTGTAGAGTTAACATATTAAGAAATATTTTGTTTTGTATTTACTGCCTTTGAAAAATATAACTGTAGCCTAATAAGTAATAGATGACGTCACTGGATTGGTTATTTATAGCTTCAGAGCACATGGTTAGCTCATAATAAACTATTTTATCCCGACTATTTTAAGCTTCTAATAAATTTTTCATCATCATATTTGTCTTAATGTTTGCTGATTTTTTTGTACTTATTAATAACTTGTTTGCCATCACTCCTGTATCTTATATTGTTATTTTCAAAATATAATAAATTTTTTGATAATTCTTTAGTTTTATATATTTTTTGTTTCAAAATGCTACTTGCAAATTTGTATTATTATATTATTTTGGAGGTAAAGGGGAAACAAAAATGAATTAGATTAATTATAAATAGATTTATATTATATTTTTGAGAATAACTAATAGTGGACCACTGTGCCCCAGTGGGTGGACCAGTGTACCCCGCTTCTGGGGTACACTGGTCCACTTCATGAATGTATGTAAAAAAAAAAAAAAAATTTGAAAAATGTATTGGAAATTATGTTCTGTGAAAATTATGAGGCATGTAGAAAGGTTTAAAGAATATTCAACAATATTTTCAGATAGATTGGTCTCTCCATTAAAGAGAAAAAAAATGTTAACTGCAAAAGTGGACCACTGTACCCTGGTCTCCCCTATACCTTAAGATATGTACAATAAACTGTTAAAATTTCAAAAAGATGCATCTTGCAGTTTTCTTACAAAAAAAATCATAAAAAGTCCTTTTGTTTGGTATGCTAATATAGAAGGTGCCCTTAAATTAAAATGTATTTTATACATAAATTAATTATGTTCCATCTTAAAGTCAGATTTAGTTAAAAGATGTCTTTATTTCACAGGTATCATATATATATATATATATATATATACGCATTTATCTATAATTGAATCCTTATTTAACAACTCGTCCATATTAAATATTTATTTTTCTCTAAAATTCATCAATTATATTAAATTAATAAAGTTAATTTTTAAAGGTTCATCCACATATAGTTATTGTTTTTTTTCCCTCTTTTTCTTATATAAACAATATGTTATCTTTAAGAGTATTATCTAATGATAGAGGGCAGCACTATAACTGATCTCATAATAGTGGAAATACTGTATTTAATCTATTTAAACATTATTACACTGTTATTTCTAACCCCATTGTTGTATTAGTAGTATCATACTTATAATATTTCTGGGAACAAGTGCAAATCATTTCTTAGCAATTTTTAAACTTGTTGAGTCATTGCTTTGCTTCCCTGTTTCTTCAATAGGTAATTTTTTAAATTCATCTTATTTATTTATCTATTGTAATTTTTGACTTCTTTCTTCTGGATTTACTGTGTACGGTAGTCCAAATTTGGCATTTTTTAGATTGTTATGGATGGCTTGTGCAAGGATGAAATTGTGCATATTATTTACTTAAGGTAATTTGGGCCTGGAGAGTCTGCCTTGGTTCCAAAAATAATTCCATTTTTCCAATGTTTACTGAATTTTCATTTCCTTGTTTCGCTTGATATCATATGTTTAAAAAAAACTACAAAGGATAACTTCATTTTTAATTTGCGAAAACTTTATTTATAATTTGTATATTTACTTTTATAGATGATCATTTGTATTGGGTTATATTCTGTACCCTTGATAAAGTAATTCACTTTATAAGCATTTAATTCATTTATTTTTATTTTTATTCCATTTTAATCCTCATAAGGTAGTACATAGGACTTTTTACATAACATCTGGTTAATGTGGTGTTTGTGTTTTCATATTATTGGTCATTTTCGTTATCTTTCAATGGTATTATTGTACAGAAAGTTTATACGCAAATATTGATTTAATAAAAATATTTTTTTTTAAGGGGAAGAAAAAAAAGGAAAGGTTCATTGTATTAATGAGTTTCTATGTTTATTTTGGTCTTTATGAATTTGCTCTCCTTAGTACTGCATAAAACATTTATATTATATTAATTTACAATCAACTTTATTAATTTATTTCAAAATATTATAATTTATAAATATGGGACTCTAATACTGTATATGATACATGCATTTATAACAGGCATGTCAAACACGCGGCCCGCGGGCCACAACTGGCCCGCCGACAACTTCTCTGTGGCCCGCCAATCCTTTGGCATTTTACCTGTGTTTAATTCAGTTACAAGTTTCAATTTTCCAACTGAGTGAAAAAGTTAACAATGAAGCAAAGTGGAACAATGGAACAATGTTAGCAGCTGAATGGATTGCCTAGTTGCGTTGCAACTTTACATAAAGTGGAAAGGTGATTGTGTTGCAAGGGCATTAGGGAGCCTTAAAAAAATAATGTTTAGACGCGGCTGGTAGCCACAAAATTAAATTTACTTTAAGAAAAAGAAAAGAATAACAAAAAGTGACAAAGTACATAAGTACTAGTATAACATATTTAAAAAAAAAAAAAAAATAAAGTAAAAGAAGAACAATTAGACATATTAAATATGTTCGATACAAAACTTTTTCTGGTAGAATAAACCTTATTTGAACGAGAAAATTTGTTTAATAAATGAAATGAAATATGTAAACGAAACGCATCGATACACGACACAATTTATTAAATAAATATTCTGATTCAAAAATTTTTTACTAGAAAAAAAAATCCGGAAGATTAAAAGTTATACCTTTGGTAGATTAACATAAAGCGTGTACAACATTTTTTTTCAAAAATTCAATTAAACTTTGTAGATTTCGTTTAAAAAAGTAATGTCAAGTATTTTTTTGAAAGTCAAGAACTTTTTCGAAAAATAAGATAAAATAAATATGAGTTATAGCAATAACTTTGGTACTTTACTTGAATATTTCTTTAACATGGTCGTACAAATTTTACTGTGTGCAATTGCAATAATATTATCTACTTTGTTTGATGTGGCCCGCGGCTTTGTATATAATGATTAATTTGGCCCGCGTCGATAAGCGAGTTTGACATGCCTGATTTATAAGCATGTAAAAATGTTATATTTTGGTTGTATATGCACCCACACCACCCCCATATGGGAAGAAACAATTTAAAATGTATAAAATTAAACTTATTAAGAGAATGATTTTTTCATACTTTTATATTATTATATTTATAACTCATTTAGTATTATTATTAATTTACTTACTTTTATCTGAATTATAATTTAAAAATAGTTATAAATACATTACATTATAGATGCTAAATGATTATTATCGATATTCTGATGAGCAGATTTAGAATTATAAACGTTGTGGGTTTTTTTAAATATGAATTAATGTGGATCAAAAACATACAAATTGTAATTTTTCTACATAATTAATTTCAATAATCTCCGACAGATAGTAGTTTAGAAAATGAACATGGAAGGAAAATTTTTAACTTTATGAATTTTCGATAGATGGCAGTATTATATAATTATTTAAATTCCGTTCTAAAATATTTTGTTGCCATCATATATTATATTATTTTTCTTCATTCACACCTTTTTATTTAAGATATCTACTTCTTTTGTCCTATTTTGTAATAATTTACTCTAGGATCCTTCAGTTAGCTTATAAAATAATTTATAATATTTAGACAAATTACGATAATTTATCATTATTATATTTATATTAATAATAATATTATTTACTTGGTATGATGATTTCAAACCGTGTGGATTCGCTTTTAACTGTGACCATTTAATTAGGCGGGATTTTCGCTGTGATAAACAGGTTACATGTTTGCGATTTAGATATGGTGATAATATTTCTCTTGCTGAGTAAGTTTTTAATTCACGTGTTCCATTTTAGTTTATGTTGTTTCTTACGTGTTTTACATTGATTAATTATTTATTTCTTTCATTTTTTATGGTGGGGTTAACTTATACTTCTTGGTTTATAGTCGATTGGGTACATAAAAGAATTTATTTTTCAGCTTATAGCTTGATTCTTTTACAGAAATCGACTGTGTATTGCTTATATTTGTGTTTCATGTACCCCTGATTAAGTGAAATACAGTATAGGCTTCCTTCTACATCCATCCAATTGATCTTTTATTTGTTTTTTTTTATGTCTTTTATTAGTTCAACATTAATTAGCTGGATTTTTGTATCTTTTGTCTATAACAAGTTGTTGCATCAAATTTAGTAAATTTTCATGTATTTAAATGGTTTAATTGTCCGCAACTTACTAATGATTTCGTAAAATTGCCCTTGATAATGCGTTACCAGTCATTAGTTCCATTTTTATTCGTATTTTTTCTTATGTTTTGAGATCATTTGTGGTTTTTCCTTTATTGAATTAGAGATTTTAAATTTTGATAACATACACATAGGGCAAAAGAATTGTTGATGATGATTCATTAAGTTTACTTGTATAAGTATAGATGATCCTGCTTTATTTTGTATAATGTCAGTGTAATGTATTGATGCTCAATTTATTAATTTTATTTTTAGTAACAGAAAAAGATGATATATTGTAATTATATAATGGTTATATATATATATATATATATATATCATCATCAATCGTTTTCAATCCACTGCTGGATGTAGGTTTCCCCCAGATTTTCCCAATGTTTCCTGTCTAGTGCTTTAGTCATCCAATTAACACCAGCCCCTTTTCTGATTTCGTCACTCCATCTTACTTGAGGTCGTCTTCTTGGTCGTTTTACATCTCTGGGATACCACTGTAGGGTATTTGTGCTCCATCTATTGTCTTTTCTTCTTGCATTGTGCCAAGCCCATTTCCATTTTAGCCATTTAATTATTTCAATGATGTCAAAAACTTTCGTCTGACTTCTTATCCATGTTATTCGCTTTCTGTCTCCTCTAGTTATGCATAGCATACATTTTTCCATACTTCTCTGCGTTGTTTGTAATCTTTGTGGTATCGTTTTGTTGCGTCCGTGTTTCTGCTCCATAAGTTAGTGCAGGCAAAACACATTGGTTGAACATCTTTTTTTTCAAACAAAGAGGCATGTTACTCTTCAGAATAATGTTGTTCTTCCCAAAAGCACTTCATCCATTTCTTATTCTTCTATTGATTTCATTCATACTATTATCCGATGATACTTCCTGACCAAGGTACACATAACTTTGCTGTTCTTTAATCTCAGTGTTGTTGTAGACGATTTTCTTTTTTGATGCAAATGAATTGAACATCGCCTTAGTCTTCTCCAAATTTATTTTTAATCCCACATTAATGCTAGCTTCTGCCAAGTCTTTCAGCATATTTTCCAATTCTTCACCCTGCTTACTGAAAATTAAAATGTCATCAGCGAACCGGAGATGACTTAAATATTCCCCATTTATTCTAATCCCTTTGTTTTCCCAATCCAGCTTTTTGAAAGTATTTTCTACAAAAGCTGTAAAAAGCTTAGGCGAAATGTTGTCTCCTTGTCTTACCCCTCTTCCAAGCTTGATATTCGCTTTTCCTTTGTTCAAACGGATGGTTGTTGTTGGTTTCTTGTAAATCTTTTTAATGATATTGATGTAAGGTTTGCCTATACCAGGGTCGGCGAACCTATGGCACGCGAGCCAGAAGTGGCACGCAAAAGAACATTTTTGGCACGCCGTTGATTGATGTTTTAAATCAAGATACAGTGACATTCATTACATAAAACTTACCGATACAGATGAGTTGAGATTGTTTACATTCGATATTGAAGAATTTAAATTGCAGCTTACTAAATTCCAATCTAGTTGAATGTGGGCTGAAAATTTTATCAAACAAAGATAAGATATGGAAAATATCGAAAAGATTATTAACAAATATAAATAAAAATGCTGATGATAAAATTAGAGCAACTTGGAATTTAATTCCAGAGTTTTTTTCTTTAAAGAAACTTGTATTTGCATTAAAAAAAAAATCCTCCTATCTACGACTGCGTATAATTATTTTCATAAGTGATAGTATTAACCCATTACCTGCTGATGGTGCGTTTTCGCACCACTAAAAATTAATTTAAATTAACTATCAAGATATCACTATTTTTTTTATATAAAAAATTGTCTTGATTAATTACAAAAAGTTTGAACATTAAATAAAGCGAAGATTATCGTTTAATATTTGTAGTGGCAAACATAAAAAAGTTGAAGACGCTTACCTTACAGTTTCAGCAGTTAATGGGTTAAAACTCAAATATAAACTACTAGCCAGATAAAAACAGTTCAGCTTGCATTCTGTTAAAAGAACTTAAGTATGAACCTCATATTTTCCCCCTCGAACATGCAACAATAAAAATCGCATTTAATGACATTATTTTTTTTTTTTAATATATTTATTTTTATAAATATTACAATGTTATACAACATGTATGTTCCCCATATTTTTGAAATCCCAATAAATAATTTTCGAATTATTTTAAATGTTGATTTTCTTTTCCATTAAATTCGTTTGATGGATGGCAGGTCATGGCTAGGAATTATAATTTTGGGGGAAAGTTGGCACGCGGATGAAAAAAAGTTAGCCAACTCTGGTCTATACCAATGTCTTCCAGAGATTCTACTACTGCTGATGTGTAAACCGAATCAAATGCTTTTTCGTAATCAATAAAGGCAAGGCAGAGAGGTAAATTATATTCCTTATGTTTTTCTATGAGCTCCATTACTGTTTGGATATGATCCACTGTAGCTGAGTCCACTTCGGAATCCTGCTCCAGAGCTGATTGAAGTCTTGTCGTTAAAACTTTGGTGAAAATTTTATAAATCACCGATAGTAAGCGTCGGTGATTAGGTAAGGACGGTAGTTTTTAATATTTTTTTTCTCCCTTTTCTTGTAAAGTAGCACCATCACAGCATTATTCCAATCTTCCGGTATATCTGACTTCTCGAGACATTTTGAAAACAGTAAAGACAGCATTTTTGCAAATTCTTCTCCTGCTTCTTTGATAAGGTCAATTGTAATTCCATCTTCGCCAGGGCATTTTCCTTTTTTCATAAATCTAATGGCTTGTAAAACTTCATGTGTCATCACTGGGATTATCTCTTCATTTCTGTTACGTTTTCTCTGGATTATGTAGGTTAATTTTCTTTTGATCTTCACATTTATATAGATCGTTATAGAATTTTTCTACAATGTGTACTATTTCGTTATTGATTTTGATGATTGTTCCATCTACCCTCCTTAGCGCAAAAATGCCTTTTCTTCCAACACATAGTTTGCGCTTAGCTGATTTTAAATTTTTGTTTTCTTCTAGAACTTTCTTGACAAGATCACAGTTAAATTTTCTGATATCTTCTGTAACACATTTTCTTACCGTTTTACATAATTTACCATATTCAACTCTTAATTTAGGGTCGTTTTTCTTCATTTTAAATTATCTGAGTTTCTTCATCAATCTTCTTGTTTTTTCTGTTATTTTCTTTGTCTGCTTTACTTGTGCAACGCCGGTTATCTTCTTTCCAATTTCTTGTAGAGTACTGTTTAGTTTCTTGAGGGTTTTTTTTTTTTTTTTTTTTTAACCATTTGGAAAAATGGTTATTGTCCTCGTCAGGGTAGGAAATTAAATGCATATCTGAGTGTTTTTATTGGTTTAATCCGCATTTTATTCATTTTCTGATTGGTCTATACAGTAATCTGTATTTCTCTTTACTTTTAACCAGGGTTCGTTGATATATATCAATGGATATATATCATGATATATATCTTGATATATATCCGATATTTATTTTTAAAATATCAAGATTTTTGATATTTTCGATATTTTCAAATTCCTGATATTTATTTTCAAAATATCAAGATGTTTGATATTTTGTATATTGATATTTCAGGGCTCCCAAATGATCCGCCAACAGAATACCAATAAATTTTAACAGAAATTTTTATGGTAGGTTTGTGCTAGAATTAACTTTCAAAGGTGATTCCGGGGCGGTTTGTAAGAAAAATCTAAAAAGAAAATTAAAAAAAAAAAATATTGGTATTCAGTTGGCGGACCATTTGGGAGCCCTGATATTTGCTTCAGTCAAAAAAAGTATAAATGAAATTTTCAACTGTTATTGACTGTGCCATTCTGCATTCTGTAGATAAAGAACTTCTGTCTCTGGCATTGACATTTTTAGGCAAAGAAGAAAACAAATATCTTTTCCAAGCTTTATGTTTGAAACTTTTATTTTATTTTTAAATGTAGAACTAATAATTATGTGAGACAATTAATTCAAAACAGCCATTGAAAGATAAACTGTTATTTAGATAATCATTTATATACAGCATTATTAGAAAAGAATCTTCTGATTTTTGTTTAATTGAGTCTAAACTGCAGAGACACGGATCTGTGTTTTCCCCGGAGCTCTAAATTTTCCCCTGCTTCAGGGTCCCTTTAGTTTTTAATATTCTTTTAAATTTTTTTTAAGTATTTTAAATTTCCAGGCTTAAAATATTTTAATTACATCATTATTCAGTATTTTAATTATATCATTTTTTTTTAAATTAGAGATGAAAAACTTCTCAAAACATGGTAACACTACTTTACTTCTACTATCTACTTGAGCTAAGTGACAACACTATTTGAAAACAAATATGGTCGTCTGTTGTTTACATGTGTAGTTATACAATTTTGGTTGTTTGTAAAGTATAGAAGAAATTTAAGATTTTTGTGTTTAAAATTCCACCAAACTTTCTATTTTAAAAGCAAAAGCTAAAAGATGTCATATTTTCTGAACAAGCATTTCAAGTTTGATGAGAAGAAAAATGTATTTTGTCAGATCTTTAATGAAGGTAAAAAAAGAAAGAATTTGTGAGCAAAAAATTAAATGTCTAAATTAAAATCTGCAACTCAAAAGTGCAAAATCGGAGCCGAGCCGGAGCTGGAGCCACAGTATTTTATCTAGGAGTGGAGCTGGAGCATCAAAAATTGTTCGGCTCCGGGTCACTGCGTAAACTGTATACAACATGTTAGGGAATAAAAAATAAGACAAGCTTACATTTATGTTAAAATTCTTCAATTAAAAAAAATATTTTGTATTTAAAATTTTATTTTGTAAAATATAAAACTTTTCTCGATAACTGATAGAAATCCTATAGTTTCTGTACATATATAGGTGTATAAAGCAAATTGTATCTGTTTTCAATTAGTATATCTTCAATTTTGTTCCAAGTAGATAAAAAAGAAAAGAGAAATGTATTTTTAGAATACTATTGTTTAAGTTTTTATGTTAATTGCAATATGTTTTAGTTTCTAATTTATGTTATGCTTGAAAATATTCATTATCAGCAATAAGTTGATTATTTAAAAAATATCGGATAAATATTGAAAATATCGGATATATATCGAAAATATCGGATATATATCGAAAATATCGGATATATATCAAAATATCGGATATCTTTGATATTTTCGAAAATATCCTGATATTTACGAACCCTGCTTTTAACAGAGATGGATACTTCTGTTGCCACTATGGCAAAAAAGTAATGAAAACTACAAAAAGAAGTCATAACTCAGAAACAAATTGAGATACAGCTTTCAAACAAATTGCATTTAAAAGTACATTTTTTTCACTATACGACAGTATAAAAAGTAATATTGTGGGATGTTTAGAAGTTTAAGAATGAAATTTCATTTAAAATGGGTCGTCAGATTTCTACGATGGAAAAGCCTTTTCCCGAACAGCCAATGAAATGCTTGGATAATACGTAAGTTTCAGGTGGATAATACAGAAGTTTCAGGAAATACGTAAGTTTCAGGCGATTTTTGTCGCTTGCAATTTTTACGTGTAATAACACTATTAATGTTTAATCCATGGCGTACGTAATGTATGATCAACTCCGTGCGATTTTTTTATGTCTTAAATTTTAGTCTTTGAAAAAATCATTTTCCAAATGGTCGTTGTAATTTGTTAAATTGCTTTTTTTTTTTTAATATATATATAGTGTGTAGTATGCATGCATATCTGTTACAGTGGCGCCAACTTATATGGACCCATGGGGCGCGAGCCCACCCAATAATTTGATCTCTCCGCCAACACAATTTCCATCGATTTATTCCGTTATTCATTTATTTATTTATTTAATCGTTGGAATAAAATTTGATTTTATTGATATTCTCAAAATAATTTTGTTTGTAAATAACAGGGAAGAAGTTTCTAAATATCAGGGATAAAAAGGATATCAATTAGACTTACAGGGACACTGAAAGCCCCTTCAACGGATGTACAATTAAATTTCTCTCAAAAACAGATTTCCTACATATTTTGCCATCTGTTTTAATATCTTGAATCGATAAAATACTCAAATGTATATTTTTGTTGACATTTAATTTCTTGCTCTTTCCAGAGTTAGATTTATAATAAACATTAATGTATTTATAAGGAAGGACTTGGAAGAATATAATTTATAAAATTATTTATTAAAGTATAATAATATTATATTTTAATTAGAAAAACCATAATTTGACTTTCAATTGTCATCTTTAGCCATTCACTCCTCCCCAACCCCTCTCTCCACACACAATCACTAAGGTAAAAAAAATTGTAAGTGTTATTTAATTCAAAAACTTTGGAGCCCACGCCAATATTTTTCAAAAGTTGGCGCTACTGCTGAGGATAATCAAGTTCTTATCCCCATTATGCACCTTTTTAGCATGTATGTTTTTTCAATGGTGAACATCACCCGTGTCACAAATGATGGTTATCATTGTGATAATTCAATGGTGAATGTATGTTTTTCTTAGGTGACTAAAATGTATGTTTTTCTTGACTTAAAGTTTTTTGCACTTTTAAGAGTTACCAATTTTTATCTTATTTATAATAAATATTGATGCATTTATAACTAAGAACTTGGAAGAATATAATTTAATAAAACTACTTATAGTCCAGAGGTAGGGGAGCAGAAAAAGGCCGAATTCGGAATTAATTAGGGGAAAGCTGGAAATTGTTTTAATCCCTTCAGTTTAGGTCTAGAATGAATATACTATGTTTTCCCTCTCGTACTAGGTGAGCGTTAGGAAATATGTATAGATTTATAGTCAAAAAACACGTTTTTTTACATACCGTTACAGTATCTCCAAACAGCTAACTCTGTCAAAAACATTGTCAATAAAAATGTTGTAGAGCTTAAAATTCTGAGAAAAATGAGTACCTCCACTTAATGTTTTTGTTGAACATTAAGGTCACAATTCCAGTTTAAAATTTTAGACCCGTGGTCAGGGTGTTGAACTCAGAATTAATTAGAAGAAAACTGGAAATTGTTTTAATCCCTTCAGTTTAGGTCTAAAATGAACGTACTATGTTTTCTTCCTCGTACTTGGGTGAACGTTAGAAAATACGTACATATTTATTTTCGAAAAACACGTTTTTTTAATTACCTTAACAATATCTCAAAACAGCTAATTCTATAAAAAACATTGTCAATACAAATGTTGTAGACCTTAAAATTCTGAATAAATTGAGCACCATCATTAATATTTTTGTTCAACATTAAAGTCGCAATTCTCTTTCAAAATTTTGCCTTAATCGCTAATCAAGAGCTTGAAGCCGGGAGAGCCCAAGTTAACTTAACAATATCTCAAAACAGCTAACTCTATCAAAAACATTGTCAGTACAAAAGTTGTAGATCCTAAAATTCTGAGTAAAATGAGTACCTACACTTAATATTTTTGTTTAATATTAAGGGCGCAGTTTTGAGATATTGTTAAGTTAACTTGGTCTCTACTGGCTTCATGCTCTTGATTTGAAAAATTTTGAAGTAGAATTGCGACCTTAATCTCTCTATTCTAAAAAAAAGTAACTACCGCTGTCACCGCCGCCGCCGCCGCCGCCGGTTTTGATTTTTTTGTGACCGGAGGCTTTTCTTCGTTAATATTAACAAAAATAATGCATACAAAAATATGAAAATCGGTGGTTTTATACAGAAATGTTTGATAAACACGCTGATGCAGACAGTTTTCAAATCGAAGAATTATTTAAAGAGTTATTTAATGCTAAAGTTGGACAAAATCGTTCCACTAAAAAAGTTTTATAGCAGCAAAAACTATACATGGCAGTGTAATCATTTTTAGATCATTTTATGCGTTAGAATTTGCCGGAGTGCAGATTGCATTAATTTTTTTTATTTTGACTCATTTTTTCAGGTTTTATTTCTATTTTAAATTCAAATTTTTAGCATTTCTAGAGATATTTTCTACAGATTTCAGAAAATTGTACTAATTTAAACTGTTGCCAACTGTATAAAAAGCGCAAGCAATAATGTTTGCTTCAAATTAAAAATTTATTTACACGTGACTATTATAAACAGGAAAAAAACTTTCAAATTAGAATTAAATAATTACGTATAAAAAGCAGGAACTTATTAATAATTACGTCATAAAAAGTATACACGTGAATTTTAAAAGAGAAAGGATATTGTAAAATAATAAATTCATTAACATGCGTTAGAAGTCTTAGGAGAAATTACGTCACATTATAGTTATTACATAAAATGAACACAAAATAATATTGCAAAAAAGTTTAAATTTAGAAATTGCGCTAGACATTTATTTGATATTTTGAGAATTAATTTAAAATGTCTCATTTAAAAGAACTTTCTTTTCGCTTTGTTAAAAAATACCAGGAGACAACGACTCTCTTTACTTAATTCCTTTTATATTAGCTTATTTTGAAATGTTGTTACACGTGTATACGTCATCAAGTTATTTTTATTTCGAAGTTTTATTTGTGTTTTTATTAATGTTGTACGAATTTATTTGTTCTTTCGTTATTTAAAATAAAAATTATATCAATTTGTATAATTTGGCGATTTATATAATTTGGCGAAATTGGTCGACAGGATAATCAAGTAGTACCGCAGCGGATTTGGCGTTAAAATTCCCCAATCAAAGAGAAATGAATAGAAATTCGTTTATAAGGAGATCGCCACTGTTTTTTAAATTATAATTCAATCTTTCGGAATCTTTTTAAAGCCGATCAAATTAGCGTGCATTTAGAGTCTGCGGTGTCTGGACGGGGTTGGCGAGCGTAGCTCGTAGGGGGCCGAGCCCCCTAGTGTTGAACAAAAATGTTAATGATGGTACTCATTTTATTCAGAATTTTAAGCTTTACAATATTTGCATTGACAATGTTTTTTATAGAGTTAGCTATTTTGAGGTATTTAAAAAAAAAGGTAATTTAAAAAAAAAACGTGTTTTTCGAAAATAAATATGTACATATTTCCTAACGCTCACCTAGTACGAGGGGGAAATCATAGCATGTTCATTCTAGACCTAAACTGAAGGGATTAAAAGAATTTCCAGCTTTCCCCTAATTAATTCCGAATTCAACCCCCTAACCACTGGGTTATTATTAAATTATAATTTTATATTTTAGTTAGAAAATCCATAATTTGACTTCGAATTTTCATCTTTAGCCATTAGGTAAAAAAAAAAAATTGTAACGTGTTATTTTATTGAAAAACTTTTGAGCCCACCTAATATTTTTCAAAAGTAGCGCTACTATATCTCTAGATTATATACAAAACTGCAAAAAAAAAAAAAAAAAAAAAAAAAAGCAATTTAACAAATTACAACGACCATTTGGAAAATGATTTTTTCAAAGACTAAAATTTAAGACATAAAAAATCGCACGGAGTTGATCCTACATTACGTACGCCATGGATTATATTTTTCGGTACTGTAAATTGTTAAACTTCTACGGAGCGGGTCATTCATTACGTACGCCATGGATTAAACATTAATATTCCTGGACCCATTTTAAATGAAATTTCATTCTTAAACTTGTAAACATCCCACAATATTACTTTTTACACCGTCGTATAGAGAAAAAAAATGTACTTTTAATTGCAATTTGTTTGAAAGCTGTATCTCAATTTGTTTCAGAGTTATTATTATTTTTTTGTAGTTTTTATTACTTTTTTGTCATGGTGGCAACAGAAGTATCCATCTCTGTTGAAAGTAAAGGGAAAATACAGATTACTGTATAGACCAATCAGAAAACGAATAAAATGCGGGATTCAACTAATAAAACGCTTCAGATATGTTTTTAATTTCCTACCTTGACCGAGGACAATAACCATTTTCCCAAATGGTTAAAAAAGACGTATATTTTAACGACTGTTCATGGTAATAACAGATATCGGGTTTTGAAATGCATTATGCGTTTTCCGAATTGTTCATTTAAACAGCATTTTTCACCAGGGCCACTCAAAAGAATTCCGATACATGATAGATGGGGATCAATGGGGGAAAATGTTTTGCAGTGTATTTTAATGACATTAAGCTATATTGCAAATGTATTGAAATTGATATAAATCACTGAATTTCACTCCAAGATGATTGTTATAGAATAAGGCATCCATAACATTTATCGTTCATTTACAGGGGCACACAAATGAAATCGGTTACAGTACTATCTTTAAACAATAATTACTAGAAGTGCGTTTTTAATTTCGGTATGCGATTTTAAATTGAACTAATTTTTTGCATATTACTCATTGTGTATAAATTCTATACGTCGTATACAGGGCTGCACAAAAGAGTTCACGTACCATTCTTCTTATTAGCCTAAATTGCTGATGGAGAATTTTTAACTGTGGTACGTATTTCTTAGGTGAACTAAATTTTGGCATGCATGTAGTTAATAGATACAAACCTGTTAATCATATACCGGGCTGCTTAAATAATTCGGATAATTTTTCGATTGTAGATGGGAACAGTTGAAATTTGATTTTCAAATGTGTTTGCGTTTCCATGTGATTGAATTAGACAAAATAACTTATTTTAACTTATTAAACGATGCAGTTTTGTTACATTATTCTGACTGTGTTAATAATCTAAGCTTGATGCATAACTTTTTAGCCCCCAGTATGCTATTTCTTTCTCCCAGCTTATTTTGTCTCCAATAAATAACGTTACCTTGTATAAGCCAGCCGTAAAACAAAAGCCGATGTTTCATTGTGCGATTAAATACTCTACAGCATTTTTTAAAACTTCTAAGAATCGCACATTTTCAATGTTTATACCGTCGTATTGGGGAAAAAAAGTACTTTTTAATGCAATTTGTTTGAAAACGGCATCTCCATTTATTTTTGAAATAATTTTTTGTAGTTTTTAGCGACATTTGTTTCATTTTGGCAACTCAAGTACTCCATTTCTGTAGAAAGTAAAGAAAACATAGTTGAAAAATAACAATTATATTTTCTTGTTGTCATTTTCCCATAAAAACTGAAAAAATATAATTAAAATACGTGCTATTTTGAGAAAAATATAAATGTAGGATTTATGATAAAACATGCAGCTATTATAAACTATATTTAATTTTAAGTAACTATATTAATGCAAATGACGTCATTTTACATAAAATAAAAGCGTGTGTTTTAAGTCTTAAAATTTAAATATGTTTTGCACTACAGTAGAGTCCGGATTACCCGAGTCCTGCTTAACCGAGTTATTTTCTTCTGGTGGAATGGTGGCTTAGAGCTCTGCACGGGCCGGAATTTCCAGGCCCGGACCCGGCCCGGCCCAAACGAAAGCTATCTTGGCCCGGTCCTGTGTAAAAATTGGAAGTTCGGCCCGGCCCGTTTGCATTTTTACAGTTCTTGGCCCGGCCCGGCCCGTACAAAAATCAGTGAGAACAGGCCCGGCCCGGCCCGGCCCGTTTGCATTTTTACAGTTCTCGGCCCGGCCCGACACAATTTCTACAAAAAAAAAAAAAAAAAAAAAAAAAAAAAAAATCCGTTTTCTCTCAACATACAATTAAGATTCTTTTAATGAATACTACATACATATTAATGGGAACATTTCGCAGTATATTTTACATTACTATGATGTTCGCAAAACAGAAAACACACAATAGTAAACATTAACGATTACTTACAGTGTTTTAGTCATCGTGTCTACAGACATTTCAAAATGGAAATAAGGATTCATTAAAAGATTAATGTAGTTCATCAGAATAAAGGATTAAAAACATGATAACTTTTGAAGCTGTATAATAAAAAGTAGATTTGTGAAAATATTTCTCTCATTTTTAAGACTTTTCTCAAATCCAAAGGAGCTACATTTCGACACATTTATGAATTCTTTTCTTTTCGGAAACGCGTAAGATTGGCAGGTATTCTTATTCAGAAGCTATGTAAATGTCGTTTTTTTTTTCATAGATAAAAGCAATATATCTTTCTGAAAATACTGTCAAAGTTTGCGTTTTGAATCGAATTTTCGGAAGCGATGGCACAGGAAAGGAGAAAAACGTACAGTCACGTGACAGGAATCTCTGTTATCTCTGTAAGTAATTTATCAAATATGGAAAAAGCTATTCGTTTCCAAATGCCTTCAATAGGCAGGCCTGTCAATTTTATGCCTTTATAGTTAAAAATTTTGTCAGAAAATGTGTGTGAAAGCTTCGCATTGTTGAGCAGTGAATATGAGAACCACTTTAAGGTATATTTCCAAAGATACTGTTAAGAGAAGTTCCATTATCACTATTAATACTACAAAACACAATGACTGTTCTACACATCCTGAGATCGATTAAGACCAGTTCCGTCCCGGCACGAGTCTGCTGAAAAAAAATTAAACTCGGAATCAGACATCTTGCAACTGTACGATGCCGATCTCTACGATGGACATGTTACATTTCTGTACTGATGTTGTTAAACTCGTATCGGCTCGTGACGCATATTTATACTTCTCGAGAAAATCATATTCATTGAAAATGGCTCATATTTTATCTGCTTCGTGTAAATTCTTATATCGGGCCGATAGGCCCGATTAATTTTTTTGCCGTCCCGGACCGTTTATTTTGTCTGTCGGCCCGGCCCCTGCAGACCTCTATGGTGGCTTCTATGAAACAGCCATTATAAATGAAGCGTTAGGTGAAGATGAAAGAGCAGCCTGAAGTAATGACAAGGTCGGGGACGTCACTAAATTCTGAAAAAACAGAATTCCTGTTCTCTAGTTGTTGTTTTTTTTTTTTCTCTCTCTCTCTCGCCGGGTTTATGCTGGATTTCTGTTGGAATTTTCGGACAGGACTCTGTTTTACTCCATAGTAAATCCCTAAGCTAGTTTATTTTACATGAAATTTTCCCAGATATATATTTCTTAATTTAGTAATTGGCTTTTAAAGAATAGAATCATATGTCACTAATAAAAAAAGAAAAAAACCTGTGAAATTCCATCTTTCGATTTCTAGACTGCATCACGTGTGTTTGCCGGGCTCTCCTATGCCTACATCCGGAACGTAAATTCATAACTTCCTGAATCAACTCAAGTGCGTTTCTAATGTGATCACCGAGACAAAGCCTCGCTCTGTTCGAATGTCTCAATAGAACATCTGTTTTTACACTATTTAACCCGGTTTTAACCCAAGAAAGAAGCAAAATGAACATTAAGGTCTTTAAACTAACCATAGCTCAAGAACATATGGATTTTCGTATGGATATAACAATATGAATGTAAGTGAATAAAATTTATTAATAATTTTTGGAAATGACGAACGTGACACAGTAATCTTCTAAGTAGTATCGTAAAACCGACGCGCTTTTGAAGCAAAACCCCGGCCAAAATTATTTTTTATGTGTTTATGTGTTTTACAGTTAAAATCATTGCTGTTGAGTTACTATTAGTATATAGACTTAATTAATGTTATATACACATAAAAGTATGCATTTACTTAAAAAAAAATAAATATAAAATACAAAGTTTGCTTAACTTTTTACTTTTTATAAGAGGAAAGTGATTGTTGTTACAGTTGTTTTAGTTACAAGTAATGTTTAAATAAATGTGATTAATTTTACTATATGAACACTTTTAATTAGTTATATAAACGAATGTATTAATATAGATATTATTTGCATTTAGTTTTTAGCAAAGTTTCAGCCTCTAAAGTTGAGTTGTAGTATAGCAATTCTGGTTTCTGAATGCTTTTAATAGATTACCAAAATAATTTGTATTTATTAATGGCAACGATATGCGGAGGATATATATATTTTTTGAATTGGCCTTCAAAATTATAAGCAATACGACTATAATTCAAAAATGGCCTGGCACACCCTGGTACACCTTTAAAAAACTATATAAAATCGATATAGGGGAGGGGGGTGGCACATGGGAACAATTTTTACATTTTTGACTATTTCTCAAAATTGTTATGAGCAGGGGCGCCATTTCAGAAATTTCTTGGGGGGGGGGGGGGGGAGGGGGCAAATATTTTTTGAGGGAAGTTATATAGCTAAGCGTAGGATCCGGGCGTCTACACCCTCCCCCGAACGAGAAACATAACCTGAATCATGCTTACAAAAACAGTAAAAACTTTGAATACGGAAACTCAAGAACCAAAGAAATATTTCGTTTTAAACAGGTCTCCGTCTTAGCAGGTAAAATTTCAATGTCTTGAATATGCAATAAATTTCATTTTAGACAGGATCCTATTATAAGTCCCATTTTTACAGATATCCTCAAAGACTGTTACACCATCCCACTCTGTAGTATAGCTCTGAAAAGAGATAGATGCATTACTGAAAAACTTGTGAATACGAAGCCTGTCTATAACAGAATTCTTTCTCGAAGGAGAAAAAAATTAAATTTTGATGATTTAATCATACAATTATGCTTGCTAAGACAGAGACATATCTAAAATGGAAATTTTTTCTAGTCCCTTTCGACTTCTTTTTTTCAGGTTTTACTACAGGGGCGCCATTTCAAGTTTCCTGTCCGAAGGACAAGGAAAAATTTTCTTTGTGGAACAGGGAACGTGCAGAACTGCAGAAATCTCACAGAAAACGGGAAAATCCCGCACAATGAAAAAGCTCTGCGGGATTTTCTCCTTAACTTCTCTCACGGACATGTGATTATTCTGTGATTTTTTTTTAATTTTCGTGAAAGTCCACGATTTTTTTTTTCTTTTTGAATTCCGAAAAATCAATTCGTCAATGGGTAACAGAAAAAATCGCGAATTTTGCAAATTTTGAAAAAAAAAAAATCCCCAAATCGTCGCGGAAAAAAAACGCTCATTTCTCCGAACGACCTTGGTCAATATTGCTAATCTCACCAAAGATCGCGAAAAGAAATGCAGATTTTGTCAAATGATTGTACAAACTAAAATTTCGAATTTTGTAAAAGGCTTGCGAAAAAAACAGCGAATTTCGTCAAAAGATTGCACAAAAAATCACGAAAATTTAGTCAAACAATCGAAGAAAATTTCGTTAAACGATCGTGAAATATGATACAAAATTTCATGTAACTATCGCGCAAAAAATTAAAAATATTATTAGTCAGTGGTAGAAAAACATAATCACGAATTTCAACAAATGATCCTAAAAAAGCTGTATATACAAAAGCCTGAAAAAGCCTGATAGCTGAAACAAACAAGAAATAGAGATTCTTTAAAAAAATAAATGTCGCATTGCAGCCTGCGGGACTTCTATAAAAATGAAGATTATAAACATGAAAAAAAAAAGTTAAGATGAATATTTTTAGTCAGAACTCCTCGTACAAGACAAATTTTTAACCAAATCGCCATAAAAATCAATGTTTTGTAGAAATTCACTCGGACCGGGCCGGGCTCGGACCAAGATTTTAACTTTTTTCGGGCCGGGCCGGGGTCGAACTTTTAACTTTTTTATCGGGTCTGGCAGGGCCATTGTTTTTTTCTTACGGGCCGGGCTCCGACCGAACTTTTAATTTTTGTATCGGGCCGGGCCGAATTTTATTTTCTATGAGTCGGGCTGGGGCCAGGTCTGGAAATTTCGGCCCACGCAGACTTTTAATACCTACGCCTTTTCAGTCACTTTTAATTGCTATCTAATTTCCAGTAAATTAAAACTGTGAAGCAATCCTAAAAACATTAAATTTATAGCTCAATGTTTGACAAGAGTAATTAAATTAAAAAAAAAAAAATGCACTCATAGGCTTAAAAAATAACCTTGTGAACTGTTCACATCTGCTCTCATATCTTCTGTTTGTTCACAATTGCTCCATCTACCAACTTCAGCCAGTGGCGTAGCTAGAGCATTTCGTGGGGGGGGGGGGGGGGTAGAGATCGAATTTACCGAATGTTCATAGTAAATTTTGTATTGCATTTTTTCACATTATTTTCTTTTGGGCGAGGGGGGAGGGGGGCGGGGGATTAGACATTTATTTATTATTTCAGCAATATATAAATAAACAGACCAAAAAATTAAATAATTTCAAACCATTTAAAATTTTACAAACTGGGGGGAGCGAGGGTAGTAGAAATTATGAATGGAGGGAGTGAAGTAAATAACTGCTGATTTATTTATCGTATTGCACAATTACGAATAAAGCAGAGGAAAAAAGAAATTTTAAAGACTTTAACCCTTAACTGATCAGGTGAGATGTTTTCCACCCCAGAGAAATTTCAATTATGAAGAAATTTTTTGTGGTATTTAAATACGTGTATTTATATGTATATGCATGTACACTTACAGTACTTTTTCAGTTGTTTTTCTTCAAGTAAGTAATGCAAAATTCACGGAAGATTTTCTTATTTTAATTCGCTACATTTTGTGTAGTGCACAAGACAAGAAATCAAATTTTGGGGTTGCATACACACCACCTCACCACGTTATTTAAAAAAATCACCTCATCACTTAAGGTTTAAGCTTTTCGTGCTCGATACTCCAGTGATGAGGGAGGGGGCAAAAGGTGAAATCAATAATTTGGGGTGAGGTGTAAAAAGACAGATTTAGATTGATTATTTACTATTACAATAAAAATAAATTCAATAGAAAATATTTAAAAAATAATTCTTTTTTTCTTTTATTTATAATTCAAAGTTTGAAATTTGCAATACTTTTTAAATTTTAAGTTAGAAGTCTGTACGGGTAGAAATTTTCAGGCCCTGGCCAGGCCGACCCACAGAAAAAAATTCGACCCGGCCCATTATAAAAGGTAGGCCTGAACTCGGCCAGACTTGTCGAAAAAAATTATTGGCCTGGCCCGGCGTTATAGCAGCTAAAAGTTCAGCCTGAGACCATCCTGGCCCGAAAAAAATAAAAATCTCGACCCGAGCCTGGCACGGCCCGAGTGAATTTTTACAAACCATTGATTTTTATGTCGATTTGGTTAAAAATCTGTCTGTACGAGGAATTCTGATCAAAAATACTTAATCTTAGCTTTTTTCCTTCTTTCTTTCTTTTTTTTTTTTTTTTTTTTTTTTTTTGTAATCTTTATTTTTATAGAAATGCCGTAGGCTGCGATATATATATATTTTTTAAATAAATCTCTATTTGTTATATGCAAATGTTTCGAATATCATTAATTTTGTTAATCCATATTCCATGTATTGGAGACTTAAAAATCTAAAAAAGGCTATGCAGTGAAATCTTCTAAGACGGAATCGCACAGTAAAGTAGAAAAATGCATTATAGACAAGTTCCCTTTTTAATAGGTGTAAATATGTTATGTATTCTTTTCTCACATATTATTATATGAATTTTGCATGGATCAACACATTTTTCAGTTTAAAACAGGATTCCGCGATAGGCAGGTTCTTTTTCACAAGTATTACTATATTTTAATTTACCTGTATTTTGCTACCAGGCTACGCTGAGACAATGATTTTCATACGGGTTGGGTGAAAACCGGGACTGAAAATTTTGGCCCGTGAAGACTTGGAAGAATGAAACCAGTCCCGGCTCGGTACAGAAAACATTAATTAGGCCTGGTCAGGCCTAATTTATGTTTTACCAAAATTATTTATTACTGACTCATTTAAGTAGACATTTTTTTTTTTTTTTATCCAGAAGCATGTAATCAGCAGGCATGAGGCATGAAGTGCTTTGAAATCAAATAGCACTTTTAAATTTTCTGATAAATGTATTACATATTAAGTTATAATCAATTGCTACCTCATAATGATCTATTGCCGATTGTCACGTTTAAAAAAAATCTGTTCCAAACGGCAACTTTGGCACCATTTTCTGAAAGACCAGTTACCTTTATAGAAAAAAAGAGAAACGCTCTTCGTTTACGAATAAGAAAGAATATCTGCAAATTTCGTGCATTTAAAAATGAAAATTTCTTCACGAAAATGTAAAAAAAGATGCAAGTTATGATTTCAGAACAGCTTTAAATAGTTTTTTAAAACCACAAAATGTGGCTAATCAACGCTGCACTTTATTTGTAGGATATTTTTTCTGTTGAATTTTTAAGTTGGAACTCGTAACATTAGAAAGTTATCAGAATTGAAATAGTCAAATATCATGTTGAGCAATTGAGCATAAGTGTAAAAAAATTAAATATTGTTATTTTAATTTGCAATAATAAAAAAAAAGAGTGTTGAACACAAAAAGATTTTTTTTTCGATGGAGAAGGGGAAGGGGAGAGAGGGTAGACAGTGTGGAAAATTATTTTATTTTGTGCAAAATTACTTTGCTTGCATTTTTTTGTGAGCTGTAGCGTTGATTCTGTTACATGAATTAGCCTGATTCAACTCAAAGGATTTTTTTTTAATTAATTTAAATTAACTTTGAGATCTCTTCATTTCAGAAAACAAAGAAAAAATTTACTTTCAGTTTTTGCAGCAGAAAGTAAATGTATGTCTCAAAACGCCAATTAGAAGAAAGATTAATGCTTATCATTAATGCACTTGTCTTTATACAGTGAGCAAAAAAAGTATTTGCACACCAGGTAAATTTGTTGTAGCATATGTATAAATAAATAAAAAGCAACTAAGAATTAAAGATACCAACACTTTTACAAAACAAATAAACATATTTAATATCTGACTTAATAATTATATTTAAAATATGAAAACACAAAAAAGTAGCATTTGTACTGCCAAAAAAATATTTTCACACTAGCAATAAAAATAGAACTAGAGGAATTATTTATAAGTTAAAAACAGTGCTAATATTTAGTATGCATGCCCTTTGCTTCAATTACAGCTTGTAATCGTCTAGGCATTGATTCTATTAATTTGGGACGTGTTTCACTGCTGATTTGTAGCCATTCTTCCCAAAGAGCTTGCTTAAGTTCTGATTTGTTAGAAATTTTATTTTTCCTTATTTTCACATCCAAAATACGGCATAAATTTTCAATCGGATTGAGGTCTGGTGATTGTGGTAGCGTTTTCAATTGATTTTTTACATTATAAAGCAACCATAACCTCGTAATATATGCAGTGTGTTTCGGATCGTTATCCTGTTGGAAATAATATGAATTAGAAATTTCTAATTTCAGAGCACTATTAGATAAATGATCTCGCAATATATTAATATATTGTTTAGCATTCATATTGCCTTCAATAAAGGTCATTTCGCCAACTCCATTAAAAGACATGCATCCCTAAATCATTACATGACCATCGCCATGTTTTACAGTTGGTTTCAAGTTTTTAATTTGAAGAGAAGTATTTGGCTTTCGCCATACAGTTTTCTTACCATCTGAGCCAAAAATATTGAACTTGCTTTCATCGGAAAAAATAACAGTTTTCCAAAACTCTAGTGGTTTGCTGACATAAGCTTTTGCAAATTCAAGTTTTTTCACCCTATTTGTTTCACTAATAAATGGTTTTTTTCGAGGGGCTCTTCCTCGAATATTTGCATCATGAAGAATATTTCTAATTGATTGTGGTGTAACTATTGTTCCCGACGTTGAAGCGACATCAACAGCCAATTCTCGATCACTTAGAAAAGGGTTTTTTGAAGATTCTTTTATGATGGTTCTCCTTTGCCTGGTATTTAGCTTTCTTGGACCCCCAGTTCGCGACTTATTTATTGTCGAACCAGTTTCTTTTTTCTTCTTAATTACATAACGAACACTAGAAAAGTTTAGATTTAATTTTTTACCTATTCCTTCGTAACTTAATCCAGAATTGTGAAGAAATATAACCTTCTCACGGGTAGCAACAGACAGTTCACACGTTTTCGGCGCCATTAGAACAAAAACTCCCCAGAATCCCTGCTCCAGTTAATATATTACGTGACTTTAAAGTGCGGGGCTAATGTACTGCGGACTGATAGGCTAAACATTTGCATAATGTTCACATTTAATGCCCTTTTTAACAGTCAGTGCTTCTTGTGCAAATACTTTTTAGGTATGAGAAAATATTAATTTATTTTTTTAATTACTGTTTAAGGAAAATGGGTAGTTATTTTTATTTTCTTCTTATTTAAATAAATGAATAATTAAGAGAATATTATCAAATTTGCTTTCTATGGTTACTTATGCAAAAAATCGCCTGCGTGCAAATACTTTTTTTTCTCACTGTATATCAATACAACTGGTGATTTTAAAACAAGTTCAAAAACATAAATAAAAAATATATTTTCGAACTGAATGACAAGAACCAGTGTTGCAGTCGTAAAAAAACAAAGGGTATACGCTAAAGTCATGAACATTCATGGATACAGTATACGCTAATGCTTTATTTAAGGAGCAGAGGGTATGCGGAGCTTCTTAAAAAAATCCAGAGAGAGGGTATACGGCGTATATCTCCGTATACCCTCCACTACCCCGTCGTGACAAGAACAGATCCAGATCTTAAAACATATCGTCTGTTTATATTAGGTTACAAAGGAAAAAATCCAATATTTTATAGTTCTCTATCTTATTATTATTTTTCTTTAAAGCGGTTCTCGAGCTTCCTACTGAACAACGCAAAATTTTCTGACACATTTTCTGTCTCATTTTTAAGCATATTGGCAGGCCTGACTGTTGAAGCGGAATACAATGGAAACTAGTTTTACATTTTTTGGTAAAATTACTTATCGCGTTATAAGCGATTGTGGTCACATGACGACAAGTTTTTTGCCTTTCTCGAGCTGCCGTGTCTGGAATTCGGTTCAAAACGCCAACTTTGACAATATTTTCTGAAAGATCTTTTGCGTTTACCAAAAAAATGGAAAACGTCTTTCGTCTACATAGTTTACGAATAACAACACCTGCCAATTTCTGAACAAAATTGAATTCAGAAATGTCTCAGAAAGTAGTTCTTTTGATGTGAAAAGACCCTTAAGGATTTTTTCCCGCATTTTTTTTTTTTCAAATAATTTTTTTAAGAAACTTTTAATTTTTCGAAGATACAATATACCATTATATATAGTAGCTATAGCTAATAGGGATGTACCGAATATTCATTCGGTATCTATTCTGTATTCGGCCTTTTCGTCCATGTTACTGAATATTCGGTTAGGCCGAATATCAAGATATTCGACCAAACCGAATACGTAAAAAAACTTTTAAAACATTTTTAAAAATCTTACACAATTTCTACTTTTAACAGTCAACTTATAAAGATATTCATAATAATTAGAAACAGAATCATATTTAAGTAAAAGAGAACGTTTTTACGTTATTTGCCTTTTGTAAAGTATTACTTAAGAAAATTAACCATTAATGGGGATTTTCATAGGAATTAACAATGTAAAAATGCAAGTTCCTGAACCTTTTCTAGTAAATAATCTGTTTCTTGCTTTTCCACAAAAAAGGGCTCTTCTAATCAAAACAGAAAAACTTTCAGGGTTGATAATACACATCAAGAAAGCCAATTTTTGCTCAGAAAACCATAATCGCAATCCACTTATTTAGTTATAAAAAAAGTGTATCTCATGTGATTCGAGGTCAAACTTGGATTTTCATTTGTTAACGAAGTGTGTGTGTGTGTGTTTTTTGTAGACTTTCCTAATTAATGCCCTTATAGAATGCAATGTTGATATTCTCCTTTAAAAAATGTTTTGAATGAATTTTTACTTCAATAACTTAGAAGACTTTTTTACTTCACACCTTCTAAAACAAACAAATTACAACTACCTGAAATCAAAATGGCTTATTGTTCTGAAAATTCAACCAAAAGATGGTATCAGTACTACCATCTATTGAAATTTTTTGAATTTTTCTTATTTGAAATTAACCGATTGAAATATGTACTGTTCACATGTACCCCCCCCCCTCTCCCCTACCTAAATTAGTGCTAAAAAGGTTTAAAAAGAACACATTTTTATTTTATTTTTTATTATATTAAAAATAAAGCTATTGAGTTCAACAATTCATGAAGCCACTAAAAGTATACATTTAAACATAATTAAGCAGTTGAAAAGTAACAATAAAGCTCGTCTTCTCGTAAAAAAAACTCCTCCTTTTCAACCGAATCTAAGAGCCGCAGGATATGACTCAAGCTCCTGAAATAGAATTAGATCGACGCGTCAGTTAGCCAGCGATTGCCCATATCCATGATAACAATCTCAAATAAACCTCAAATTTATATAATTTTATATCTTTAACCCGATTTTCATATAAATTTATATTTGAAATGAAAATTCGTGAAAAAAATATTGATATTTAGTGGAAAAAAGCGTCATTAGAAGTCATTTTCTTGTTTTTCCACGAAGGTTGAACGTTGAATCCATTAATATAACAAAAAAAGAAAGAAGTTCTACCATCCGAGCTCTGAAACTTTAGTTGGTTATAAATGTAGCTGTATATAACCTCTCTTTCAAATTTCGTAAGAAAAATATCCATATTTATTAGTGAAAACATGAAGAAAAATCCCACATAGCATTTTTAGTTTTCAGAAAATTTGCAGAAGTTTTGCTTTGAAAAACTGCAAAGTTGCAGCAAGCTCAGCATGACAAGATTGAAAGTTCATAACAAGACTGCAGCAAGATAATGCAAACGCCGGAGTCACCACACTTTGAACTTGCAGCTAACTTGCCGTGCAAGTTAAATTCATGCTGTGTCAAATTTATTGAAAATTAACGGCAAATAAGTAATCAAAAATACTGCAAAGTAGCTATCTTTCCATGTCACATTAACTGTTTACAACGGTTACACTATAAGTTTAACCCCTGCGAAGGAGTCCATAGACCTGATCAGGTCTATTGATGCATGGCTTTTGCCGCCATAAACAAGTTAGGGTAAAATATTTCTACTTTTCAATTCGAGCCTTTTTTGGTATTTGATAAGTATAGCGTTTAAAAAAAACGGTGCCAACCGAATAAAATTTCTGCAATTTCTGTGTATCTGCTGATTTTCTATTCTCTCAACAGAGGAATTTTTTCTTTCGACACTTTCGTGAATTAAAGACAGTCTTGCCATCAGTTTCACAACAAACTACTTATGCAAATGCGTGATGGTATACCTTGCAGGAGATTTGTTGCGAATTTCTCTATTCAAATTTATCACAGCAAGATAATATCAGAAAAAAGTCAAACTTGCTGCTAATGTTCATGCTATCTGGGATAGCCCATGTTTCAGCATTTTCAGCGAAAATCCTCCTCCCCCCCCCCCCCCCCCCAAAAAAAAAAAAATTCTACATATCCGAACGTTTCAAATTTTCTGTAGGTGATGTAAGTACGGTCTTCTGATATGCTCTAAAACGATTGTATCGAAATACCGACCTTTAGTTTTATTTTTAGCATAGAAAAAATATCCCCTTCGGGAGGGGCGATAGAACCTGCTGTCGCGAATTTTTTCGAAGTGGTTAAAATTTGTATTTTTCAAAACTGATTGCACCATCCAAGAAAAGAAGGTCTCAGCTTTAAACTGGTATTTTTGTGAATAATTATCTCTGAAATTGAGCTTTATGGGAGGGTCTGCGTAAGGGGAAAAGTCTACTGCGAAAAGGACTCTTATTTAAATTCTTTTTTCAAAGGGTTAACAACAATACTTTTTCAAACTGATTGTGTCATTTAAGATGAAAAATTACGAAATTCAAGAATATGTTTTCCTTTTTCCGTATCCCGAACGGTTCGGCAATAGGGCGTTATTAGGGCAATCGGGCAAATGAAAATAGCATTTGTTTCTTTCCTGCTACGCTCTCGGAAAGAAGAGAGTGAACATGCTCGCGCGCCTCCGCCGATTTATAAAAACAGATCGCTTTTTTTAATGAGTTTTTAATCAATATCTCGCTTAATTATTAAAAAAAAAAATTCTGAGCCTCATCTGCATCAGGACCTGTCTTGGATAAATTTTCAGACCTCTGCGTGCGGATAGATTTCATTAACTATCGCTGATAAACAGACAGAGCGAAACTTTTTTTTATTAGTATAGATAATTCGCAACTGATAGTTAAAAACCTATGATGATGTTTAGATGTTTATAATAAGGAAAATCATCTAATCTGCAATATAACAGTTTGATATTTATAACTTAGAAAAATAATCTGTATTCGTTTGAGTGTTTAAATTAAAAATAATAATAATAATAATAACTAGCTGAAAGTTTTCAGTTAAGTTCTGACTTAATTTTTTTAAGTAGTTTTATTTTTGCTAAGGAATTAACTCATAACGTGTAAAGCAAGCATGCTGGGAGTGGCGTCACTGGGGCGTCACAACTGTAACTAAAATACCACGAATCAGTGATGTGACATTTGTGACTAAAATGTGTGATTTTCGAAAGGTTAAATAAAGGGACAAGAACACTTTAAATATTCTTTGTAGAAAATATTTTTCAGACAATTTTTAAAATTTTCGCGACTTCACATTTAAGTCACTCCAAGTCACGTTCGTCACAGCATAATTGTGACCACAAAAGCACCAGGATGTGAAGTCACACTGTGATTAAAATATGAATTTCTTCAAAAGGTTAAATAAAGGAACAAGAACACTTTAAAACTTATTTATTGTAATAAATATTTTAATAAAAAAATTTTTTAGATGTTTTCACTTAAGGGGGTCCGAGACGCAAAATCTTTAAATTTTGCAATAATAATAATAATAATAATAATAATAAACAAAAATTATTGCATCAAAAATTTCTCTTTTTTTCTGCTTAAAATGACGTTTAAATCATGTTTTTATCTTAATTAGAACAGGAAATATTAATTTTTTCGTTTTGGTTTGGTTTCAAAATCTATCTTTCAAGCAATGGTTGTCATGGAAAAGTCTTCTTGTGAAAATGCGTTTTTCTTCATGATTGGTTTTTTCACTATTTCTCGTATTTAAATTTTTATAAGTCAAGAACCGTTAAAGATAAATGGTTCAAACTTCGAACATGTCTTTTTCAATTGTTTTACTTTAAATTTGATTCAGCAAATTAAAAAAAAATATTTTCTTTTGAAAATATGATTTCTTAAAAAAATTACATAATTTTATTTTTACTTTAATTTTTTTTATTAATATTTTTTTAAATGCTGAATGAAAATTAAAACATACATATTTCTGTTTATTTAAATGAAAAAAAAATTAAATTCTACGAATAATATTTCGAGTTTTAACGATTTTAAATTTTAAATTAAAAAAACAATTATGAGAACTTTTATCATGCGATTTTGTTTACAAATGATATGGTTAAACATCTCAAAAAAATTCAAAATTTTAACTCAATAAATAAAAATTACTTTAATGTGTCCCGGACCCCTTAAAACAAAAGAGATACATATATATATATATATATATATATATATAAATTATATGGCAACGAGGAAAAAAAATACTTTTGCCGATTTTACTTCTTTGTGATATAAAACGTAACCCAAAAAGGAAAAGGAAGCACTTACAAATTATAAAACATACACAATATCCGAAAATAATGCGATAATAATTTTTACGCATTATTATCAATGGGTAACGACCTTGGCACCATATGTACAAATTTATTACTTCACCGCCATATTACCGCTTTTATCTTTGCGTCAAATCTAGTTTTCCACTTATTGGCTTGAAACAAAAACATCTGTTTTTCTTTTTCATTTAAACAACAACTCTACGTGTTGCGCTTAACAGAAAAATAATTCCGGTTATTATAACAATAGTATCCATATTATTCACTAACTTTTTCCTCTTTTAAGCTAATTATTTTGGGTAATTTCACGTGATAATTGACATTATACATAATTGATGCTATTGGATGCGCACGTGGAGTTGTGCATGCTTAGTTATGATAATCTGTTAGAATTGTTTACATTACTACGCCTATTCAAGTGAGCAAAAATTTATAGGGAAAATATGAACAATAAGAAAGTTCTAGAACCTTTTGATGACAGCTTTTCTATTTGTTAGATAAAATCCTAAAACAAATTATAATATTTAATACTTTTCACTATTATTTAGTTGTTGAATATGGTAATTGCTATGAAAATATAGTACAGATAAAATCTCGTTCAATAATTGTAAAAGTTCGTTATTAGATAATGTGAAAGGTTTATTTTTGTAAATTTTGATGTATATTGAGATTTAAAAAGTATAGATCACTTAGCAAATTTTAAAATTACATATTATAAATTTAAAATGATTTTGTTGTTGTGGGAAAATATTGTATATATTTCTTCGGAAATTTCCCGGTTAAAAGAATATTTGCATATTTTTTTCGCTTATCATTGACTTATGACGTCTCAGTAGCTGAAACGGTCACATTGAAAATTTCTAGAAAGTAATCATACCATTGATTATACCATATCTGATCATGATAAATTTAAAACAAAAACCACTTATCTACTATTTAATTTATAGTTATTATGATTATTTATTTATTTATTTTAAAGAGAACTATATTTCATGAATTAGATCATACTTGAAAAAAAAAATGCTAGATAATTATTTCATGCAATTCTGTGTCAAAAAAAAAAAAAAAAAAAAAGAAAAAAAGAAAAGAAAAGAAAGAAAGAACGAGTCGGAAACTAAATTTTACTTTCATAACATAAAATATCTTACAAATACTTTAATATGGGCTAAGAAAAAATAAATACGTTTAAAACTGAAAAGCATCAAAGAATAACGAATAAACATATTGGTTTTTACAGAAAGCCACTACTTTTAATTTTTATCTAACTTCAAGTAAATTAAAACTGTGAATCAATCCTAAAAACATTGAATTTATAGCTCAATGCTGGCAAAGTGTAACTAAATTTTAAACTTTAAAAAAATGCATTCACAAACTTAAAAAATAAATTTGTGAACTGTTCACATCTGCCACCTTATGTTGTATTCACAAGTGCCTTATCTACCAACTTAAACCTAACTTATAAAAAAAAGATGTTTTAACTGAAATAAGAAAACAAAACTTTTTGTAGACTTACCTAATTAATGCCACTATAGAATACAATGCTGATATTCTACTTTAAAAAAATGTCTCAAATGAATTTTTACTTTACTAAACACCTTCTAAGACAAACAAATTACAACTACCAGAAATCAAAATGTCTGATTGTTCTGAAAATTCAGCCAAAAAATGGCGCCAGTACTGCCATATATTGGTAATTTTTTTTAATGTTTCTATTTCAAATTAACTGAGTGAAATATGTGTCCTCCTCTCCCCTACCTGTGCACTGAACTAGTAGTTTCACAGTATCTTCAAAATTAAGTGAAACATTTCAAAATATGTCAAAAATACTTATTTTTTTATCTTAAAAAATTACAATTTTTTATATTCAAGAACCTATAAGATAATTAGATTATCGCATACAGCTTAGATTCTACGTTCAGAACATGGTGAATAATATAGTAAGTTCTGACAAAATTTCACTGAAATGTATTTAAAACATTCTACTTAATGCCGTTTATCGAACATGGAGAAAATGGAAAAATTGATTTTCCAGAAATCGCTTTTAAAGATTTCTATGAAATTAATCTAGAAGTATCAATTAAAGTTTATTAGTGTTTTTATGTAAACAACCTAAAAAAAAATCATGCATAGAAATATTGTTTAAATTTCTCCTAACCTCCCTACTCCCACTACCCGTAGTTGACATTTTTTTAATCGACTTCAAAAAAAAGGAGGGGGTTATCAATTAGACGCCTATGTTTTTTTTTTCCTTGTATGTTTACCAATTACTCCGAAACTATGCTGCCGATTCATGTTATTTTTGTTCTAATTGAAAGAGGATACTCTCGAATTGGTACCACTTCCGTTTCATCAAATGTAGTTTAGTACCTTTTTTTAGTAATTCAACAAAAACTGATAAAATCAATGCGCAAATTACCTTTTATTGTTGTAACCGTTTTCCCAATCATAAGCATAAAACTATGTATTGATATACTTTAGAGGTAAGTTGTCGCCAAGTTTGGCGCCATTTGGTGAAATTTCGCCAAATTTGGAGACCAAAATAAGTCGACATAAATGAAGCCAACTTCGCTGTAGCTGACTAATTTGGCGACATTCCCATTCAAATTCAGTAATGGATATTCTTCAATCGGTTTCTTCGCATTTGTTAATCGACAGTCATATTTCCAACTAGATGATACCCCGTCAGAACGACAAGTTTGCATTTTTAAAAAAATTTCAATTTCTTATTAAAAAAAAAAAAAAAAAAAAAAAAAAAAAAAAAAACTGTAAGACTTCAATTCCTAATAAATGTTTTAGCTATTAGTAAAAAAGAACAAACGTTATAAGATTGAAAAATCAAATCTAAATTGTAAACATTCATTGTGATGCCACTTGAAATAATGTATTTGAAGTCGGTTTTATTTTTGGTAAAAAAGTTTATACAGTCGTCCCTGTTTAAACGAATATCGACGGTTCCAGAAATAATATTCGATTAAGCGGGGAATCATAACTGTAATATTTAATGCGTAATAAAAAGGCAAAATAAACATCTACGGTATAAATAATTAACAGCATAATAAATCGTTAATAGAATAGCAAACTAAAATAAATACAAATGCTAATACAGTACCGGACCTCAAATCCGGAATCCTAAAATCCGTACGACCCAAAATCCGGAATGGAAAAAAGAAAACTGAAATTCCGCGATGATCTCGAATAAATATTTCGTAAAAATGTTCATAGTGGCGCTACGTGCGCGCGTAACACAGTGCCGAGCCAAACTAGACTCAGCAATTTTATTTTATTGGAATGTTTTTCATTCATTAGTTTTAATCCAAATTTTCTAACAGAATTATCGTAGTTAGTGTGTGCACACATTTTAAATTTATTTTAAAAAGAAACCCTTTTCTTCATTTATATAGAAAATGTAAAAAGAATAAATAAATAACCACAAGAAAGAATTATTTTTAAAAAGGTTCGTAGAATATATTTATAATATTTATATGTAAAAATATCTTACAACGCCCTCGCTCCACTTTTAATATGTTCAACAAATTTCATTTTTCGAAAAAATTCTGTTTGTAAGCACCATACCAAAAAATTCTTTTCTTTAACTCAAAGAGAAAAAAAAAATCTATGCAAAGTTCCTTTCTCCATAACAAAACAAGCTGTCCACCGAAAGCTAATGATCACATTCTGATAACGTTGACTTTCCACTTCACGCAGTTAAATAAACATGTTGAATAAGCAAAACAAACAGCGGATAGATATGTCGTTTTTCTTTACTTTCTTTTCATCTAGTGGCCTTTTTTTTAGAGGTACCCTAGCTTTCTAATAACTTATCATAATTTAATAAAAATTTGTTACACAAGCTGATTCACTATTATTGTAACTTGCTGAAAATTTGAAAGAAATTCGTCAATTAGCCTAATTCGGTTCTCGCAAACAACGATGTATTTTCATTTTCTAAAACATGTTTTTATGTTCCTAATAATGTGCAGACTTGTATAAAACCAAAAACTTTCTGCGCACATAAATATTGGGTCAAAAATTTTCTGCAAATTAATTTAATGTTTAATAAAATAACGTGTTATGCTACTTTGACGGTATGAATTTTAAACAGTAGTTTCAAAATAATTACAAATATTATAATTAAATATAATAAATAATTTAATTTAATTTAAAATGCATTAATATTAATTACAGAATAATTATGTTGGATAAAAAATTATAAAGCTAAAAATCCATGATAAGAAGGGGTGAATTCTTGTCAGTTATTTTGTCAATGCATTTAGAAACAGCCCAATCCTTAATATTTTGACCTCTTCTCACAAAATGCAGTAATGGACATTGCTTCTGAAACAATTGAATCCCATTTTGTAAGGAGAGGTCCATTCATAGGTATCATCATTAAAGAGACAGATGATTTTTTATTGCGGTATTTTGACGAAATTCTCCTTTTTTCCACGATCATTTAGCGAATTTTTCGATTTTCCGCGACATTTGCGGGTTTTTTCGCGATTCTTTGACGAAATTCGCGCTTTTTTCGTGATATTTTTGACGAAATTCGCGATCCTTTAACGAAATTAATTTTTTTCCTCGGTTCTTTGATGAAATTTGCATTTTTTCGCAATCTTTTGACAAAATTCGTGCTTTTTCGCTATGTTTTTGTGAAATTTGTTTTTTTTACGTATTTTTGGATGAAATTTGTTTTTTCCGCGATCCTTTGACGATAGTCGCGTTTTTTCTGTGGCCTTTTGAGGAAATTCGTGTTTCTTTCGCGATTCTTTGACGAAACGCGCGCTTTTTCCGCGACCCTTTTACGAAATTTGTGTTTCTTTCGCGATCCTTTAACGAAATTAGTTTTTTCCGCGATTATTTTACGAAATTTGCGTTTTTTTTCACGAACCTTTGACAAAATTCGCGCTTTTTCCGCTATGCTTTTACGAAATTCGTTTTTTATCCTGCGCTTCTTTGACGTAATTTGCATTTTTTCTGCGAATCCTTGTTAAAAGAATATTTTTTCCCACGATTCTTAAAAGAAATTCGCGTTTTCTCCGCAGTCCTTTAATGATATTCGCGTTTTTTCCGCGATGTTTTGACAAAAGTGGGTATTTTTTCTGCGAACGATTGACGGAATTGGTTTATTTTTGGCGACCATTTGTTGAAATCCGCAATATATTGCAGTGATATTTTTTATATCTGAATTTTTGGACTGACGGCCGATTTGTTTTAATTTTCGGGACCGAATGCCTTAAATTTTCGGAAAATTCGGAACAGAATCACCCCTGTCAAACAATAAATAAATCGTACATAAAACTGGGGAACATTTTTAATTTTTTGGGTATTAAAGAACAAAATTTACTTTTTTTTTTTTTTCTCTAAGAAATTTCCCGCAAAGTTCCGAACTTTCGGGAAAAATTTCCGCGCATGGCGTGTGTCTATATTATACAACTCGGATAATGTGATGTGCAGGATTAAAAAAAATTCTTATCCTTATTTTAAATTATTTTTTTTAATTTATGTTTATGTTTGTTTACTTATACCTCATATGGTAATCCGCGATATAGATTCCTAGGCCTAACTCGCGAGCAACAACGCATTTTCATTTTCTAAAAAATGCTTTAATATTTCTAAAAATATGCAGTAATAGTATTTTTTTTTTAAACTTATTTTTATTTTGAATTACTTTTTGTAATTTGTATTTTTGGTTTTATTTACACTAAGCCTAACATGGCAATTCGCGGTATAGATTGCTTCGTGGCATGTAAAATTTTGCCGAGGGCATGTACTGTATCTGTTTATTTATTGATTTGGTTGAGGACCTAAAATCCGGAAAATTCCGAAATCCGGAACGGCCGCGGTCCCGACCAGTCCGGATTTGAGGTCCGGTACTGTATAAAGTAAATACGTAGTATTTTAATGTCAGTACATACATTTATATGGTTTACATCACACTTAACGCAGATCGTTTGAATTGGGTCAGAACTTTGCTACTTCTAATTTACTTTACTTATACGGCCTTAAAAAATCGTTTAAAGTGGTTTGTTTAAGTGGAATTTTAAAGGAGTAAATATTGAGTTATTTTTCGAATGAGTGTAAAATATCACAACTAGCATCTCGAGCCTCGAAGTGACGGCGCATTGCCATTAAAGCCTGAAGCAAGAAGTAATGGTGGGGAGAAAAGATGGGGAAATCATTTGACCTGTCCATTATACACCTGCCAGCCGAAATCATTGCAGGAAGAACTGAAAATTTGTTTTCAGCGTAAAGGAACCGAAAATGACAAAAGTTGGAAGGAAATTCCAGCTGAAACGTGCTTTCCGCGCCTATTTTCAAACATAGAACAGACAGTTGTTATTCGATTAAGCGGGGACGTTCGTAAAAGGTATTTGGTTTAAGCGGGAAAAAAATAACATAGAACCAATAGGAATAAATTCGGTTCCGGAAGATTCTATTCGAATAAGCGGGGTATTCGATTATCCGTGACCCGATCAAGTGGGGAGGACTGTATTATGTTATTACTTATTAACTTCCATCAGCCAAACCGCTTAGTAAAGTTGAAAATGGAATTCATATTCTGAAAGATTGTACAGTCACGTCTGAAATGCCATAAAAAAATTCAAAAAGGATCGTTTTTCCGCAAAACGTTTTCCCCTTATGGAAACGCCCCTTCAGGGCGCAATTTTAGAGGTACCGACAAACCAGAAATATGCTGTTAAAGAAGAAACTTTCTTCTAATCAGTGGTGCAAACGGTTTTTAAAAAAATTTAATTTTAACCTTTTCAAATACATCGGCAAACGCAGGTCACCACGGGGGCCTCACGGATACTATATGCTTTCTATGCTAAATGTAACTAAACGCTCGTATTTTAACACAGTTTTCTTAAAGCATCTCAATAGATCAGATTTACATCGGACACAAAAATTTCGAAACGTTCGGACGGGTAGAAATATTTTTAAAAAACAATTAAATTTAAAAAATCAAAAAATCCGACTGCGTAAAAAGCGAACTAATTAATTATTTCTCATCAATGTGAAACTATTTTTTTTTTCAATTCCTACTATTAGCTCACACTCTCGCTATATATATCTTGTTAAAATTTTCAATCGTTAATAAAATACTTATTATTCATCCAATCAAGCTCAAATAATTTTTTAGAAACTTGTAGTGGATGACACTTGATGTTAATCTAGTTGTTTTCAGATATTAATTCATTAATTAAATTAAATTAATTAACTTTTAATAATCGAGAGAGCCCTCTTCTTGATCAAGGCATTTTAAGCGCCACTCAAGAGGAAAGAAGGATGGGAGAAAAAATTTCTCTTATTGACCTAAATAGGAATCGATTTAAAATATATTTTTTTTAATATTACTTACCTTTTTTTTTTCTTACTTGTATTGATGATTTTTAAGTTGTGTTTAGTTGTTAGTTCCTATCTATAAACACTGTTTTGATGAGGTCTATAGATGTCTATAATGGTTAGAGTTGCAGTAAAGCTATAGAGATCCTACATACACAACTTCCAGGTTGTATAATATGTTAACGGTACTTCTGACTGTAAAATAGTCAACGAAACATCGTATTCATTTTGAAAGACCTATCCAATGATATGCCACTCAATAGGGTGCGTAATTTTTTTTTTCGCCTCTACCGCCATTTTGAATTTATAAAAACAAAACCTCGCCTATAACCATCGGGCCGTTAAGACAAATTGATAGAGACCTCATTCATTAAAATCCATCCAGCCGTTGGGATGTTTCGAGGGTATAAAGAAATCCACATACCGTGAAACACATAACCCTTCTTTTCAGTCGGGTAAAAAATAAAATGCGCGAAAATTTTGAAGAAAACCGTAAAAACTTGACTGTTTCGTCGCGGTAAAAAAGTCTTCTTACGAGCCCTTTTACCAGTAAATATTATTTTTTTCCCTTTCTTCTTAAAGTACTGTACTTTAAACTCTTCTTTTCTTTACAATTTGTAGTAAAAATTACTGTTTTCATGCAAATTTTGATCAGTAAAATAATTAAAAGTATACATATTTTAAATCTGCCAAATTTGAAAAACATTTGGGAATAGCGCAGAAGTGTCTTGTATAATTTATTCTTGCATTAACTAAAACTGGAATTATAGCCATTGTGTTTTTTCCCTTCTTCTTAAAGTACTGTACTTTAAAACTCTTCTTTTCATTACAACTTTGTAATAAAAAATGCTGTATTCATGCAAATTTTGAACAGTAAAAATAATTTAAAGTATTGATATTTTAAATCTGCCAAATTAAAAAAAATTGGGAATAGCGCAGAAGTGTCATGTATAATTTATTCTTGCATTAATTAAAACTGGAATTATACCCATTGTGTTTTTTTCCTCCTTCTTAAAGTACTGTACTTTAAAACTCTTCTTTTCTTCACAACATTGTAGTAAAAATTGCTGTATTCATGCAAATTTTGAACAGTAAAAATAATTAAAAGTATTTATATTTTAATTTGCCAAAGTTGGAAAATATTTGGGAATAACGCAGAAATAGTAGTATAATTTTTTCTAGCATTAATTAGAACTGAAAATATATCCATTGTGTTTTGTTTTCATTTCCCCTTAAAGTTACTGTACTTCAAAACACTTCTTTTCATTACAACTTTGTAATAAAAATTACTGTATTCATGCAAATTTTAAATAGGAAAATATAACTAAAAGTATTTATATTTTTAATTTGTTAGAGTTCAAAAACATGTGGGGATAACGCAGAAATAGTAGTATAATTTATTCTTGGATTAATTAAAACTGAAATTACCGTGTTTTTCCCCTTCTTAAAGTATATCGTACTTTAAAACTCTTTTTTTCTTTGCAACTTTGTAATAAAAATTATTGTATTCATGCAAATTTTGAACAATAAAAAATAATTAAATATTTATTTTTCTAATTTGCCAAAGCTGAAAAACATTTGAGAATAACGCAAAAACACTAGTAGTATAATTTATTCTTGCATTAATTAAAACTGGAATTATACCCATTGTGTTTTTTTTTTTTCTGAAAATACTGTACTTTAAAACTCTTCTTTTCTTTACAACTTTGTAATAAAAAAATGCTGTATTCATGCAAATTTTGAACAGTAAAAATAATTAAAAGTACAGTAGAGCGCCGATTATCCGAACTACAATTAACCGAATTTCCAATTATCCGAACTGCCTATTTCTCTTTACAAAAATTTTTTTACCGAACTCTCAGTTATCCGAACAGCCTATTTCTCCCAATTTTTTTTTTTTTTTTAATCGAACTCCCAATTATCTATTGGCTTCGAATAAAATTTTAGATAAAGAAAAAACTGATAGTGGATCAGAAAAAGAGGAATGTAAGACAATAAAGGAGTTGGGAAGAATCCTAAGCTATGAAGAAAACGAAATTAACGAGCGGTTAAATAGTGACGTACATGACCCTGGATATCAGATTTTAAATGATGATGAGATTGTTTATGAGATTCAAGATGAAAAAAAAATTGAAGAAAATGGAAACGAATGCTCTGAAAATGACCCGGGTCCATCACATAACGAAGACTTTAAATGTATGGAAACAGCTATGAAATGGCTCGAACGGCAGAAGAGCGTTGATCCTATTCAACTAACGTATTTAATAAGAATTTGAGGTATGGCAACATTGAAAAGAATGTCTTCGTTGAAGCAAGCAACAATCAAACGCTTTTTTGCTTAAATTATAATCTCTGGAATTCAGAAAATGATAAATAGAGAAAAAAAAAAGTTTTTTAATGATAAAAAGGTAAACAAAAAAAATTTAAAAGACAAAAAAATAAATAATAAAATTTTTTTTAAACAAGCCAGCACTAACTGACGCTGCCAGGCCTAAACTTAGATAACGTGTGAAGGTTTTAGTACAGTCAGAAACATCCCTTTAATTGTCTGTCCATTTATCCGAACTTTTGCTTATCCGAACTAGGGTCTGTCCCGACTTGTTCGGATAATCGGCGCTATACTGTATTTATATTTTAAATCTGCCAAATTAGAAAAACATTTGGGAATAGCACAGAAGTGTCTTGTATAATTTATTCTTGCATTAATTAAAACTGGAATTATAGCCATTGTGTTTTTTTCCTTCTTCTTCTTAAAGTACTGTACTTTAAAACTCTTCCTTTCATTACAACTTTGTAATAAAAATTGCTCTATTCATGTAAATTTTGAACAGTAAAAATAATTAAAAGTATATATATTTTAAATCTGCCAAATTTGAAAAACATTTGGGAATAGCGCAGAAGTATAATTTATTCTTGTCTTGTATAATTTATTCTTGCATTAATTAAAACTGGAATTACAGCCATTGTGTTTTTTTTCCTTCTTCTTAAAGTACTGTACTTTAAAACTTTTCTTTTCATTACAATTTTGTAATAAAAATTGCTGTATTCATGCAAATTTTGAACTGTAAAAATTAAAAGTATTTATATTTTAAATCTGACAAATTTGAAAAACATTTGGGAATAGCGCAGAAGTGTCTTGTATAATTTATTCTTGCATTAATTAAAACTGGAATTATAGCCATTGTGCTTTTTTCCTTCTTCTTAAAGTACTGTACTTTAAAACCCTTCTTTTCTTTACAACTTTGTAATAAAAATTGCTAGATCCATGCAAATTTTGAACAGTAAAAATAATTAAAAGTATTTATATTTTAATTTTCCAAAGTTGGAAAATATTTGGGAATAACGCAGAAATGGTAGTATAATTTTTTCTAGCATTAATTAGAACTGAAAATATATCCATTGTGTTTTGTTTTCATTTCCCCTTAAAGTTACTGTACTTCAAAACATTTCTTTTCATTACAACTTTGTAATAAAAATTACTGTATTCATGCAAATTTTAAATAGAAAAATATAACTAAAAGTATTTATATTTTTAATTTGTTAGAGTTCAAAAACATGTGGGAATAACGCAGAAATAGTAGCATAATTTATTCTTGGATTAATTAAAACTGAAATTACCGTGTTTTTCTTTAAAACTCTTTTTTTCTTTGCAACTTTGTAATAAAAATTATTGTATTCATGCAAATTTTGAACAATAAAAAATAATTAAATATTTATATTTCTAATTTGCCAAAGCTGAAAAACATTTGAGAATAACGCAAAAACACTAGTAGTATAATTTATTCTTGCATTAATTAAAACTGGAATTATACCCATTGTGTTTTTTTTTCTTCTGAAAATACTGTACTTTAAAACTCTTCTTTTCTTTACAACTTTGTAATAAAAATTACTGGATTCATGCAAATTTTAAACAGAAAAATATAACTAAAAGTATTTATATTTTAAATTTGTTAGAGTTCAAAAACATGTGGGAATAACGCAGAAAGAGTAGTATAATTTATTCTTGGATTAATTAAAACTGAAATTACCGTATTTTTCCCCGTCTTAAAGTATATCGCACTTTAAAACTCTCTTTTTCTTTGCAACTTTGTAATAAAAATTATTGTATTCATGCAAATTTTGAAAAATAAAAAATAATTACAGTGAATTCTGCCTAAGGCGGACTCTGTGTAACTCCGGAAATCTGTCTACCGCGGAAAATTCTTCAAGTCCCGGCAAACCCATAGAAAATTACATTAATTCATGCTGCATAAGGCGGAATCTGTCTAACGCGGAAACGGAAAGGATTTTAAGGGCCACCGAAATCAAAATTTTGCATAAGGCGGAAAAAGTATATTTTAAAAAAGGCAGTTCGTTTACCAAACTTTAAAACTGCTAAGTCAAATACTGAATGCCCAGTATGTTAGTAAAATTCCGTAATACTTTGAAAAAGTTCATTCAAAAGAAGAGAAACTGTAAATTTTAAGGAATTCTTGCTTATGCCATTTTCCCCTATACTATACAAAATTGCATTTAAAAGTTATTATTTCTAGTAGAATGCAAATTTATGAAAATATATATTTTCTAAAGTACAATATATTATACTTTAAGGTTGTACTCAAATTCAAAATAAAAGCGTTCTGTCTCATTATCGAAGTTTATTATTATTTTTGTGTGTGTGTGTGTGCGTGTAAACTTCCAAATCACATGTATTACAGCAGCACTAAGAAATTGAGTAGCGTTTCTCATTTACCTATAAAGGCAAAGGATCTTTCAGAATTTTAGTTTTCAGTCAATTTTTGAGTCAGGAATATCAATGAAAATCAAAGACCGAGATTTTTTTTTTTTTGGAGGGGGGTTGGGGGTGAGCTTTTTTGCATAAGCCGGAATATTGTCTACCACGTAAAATTTTCTCAGTCCCAACCGATTCCGCCTTAGACAGAGTTTACTGTAAAAGTATTTATATTTCTAATTTGCCAAAGCTGAAAAACATTTGGGAATAACGCAAAAATACTAGTAGTATAATTTATTCTTGCATTAATTAAAACTGAAATTATAACTATTTTGATTTTTCTTTTCTTAAAAGTACTGTACTTTAAAACTCTTCCTTTCTTTGCAACTTCGTAATAAAACTTGTCATATTCGTGCAAATTTTGACAATAAAAAATGCTGGCAATCAAATTGACTAAAGATTATGCTGTGATTATCTTGCAAGGTATAATTTGTTATTCCTTGTGTTGTGTTATACAACGGATGTAAAAATAAAAAAAATTACCTTATTTTATTACGTGTTTCTTATCGCTATACACAGAAGATAAATCCCATTATTGATAGCGTGACATAATGGGTAATTTAATAGCCACAAGAGTTATTTGTTGATTGCAACTGTAAAAACACTGGTCAAAACCATTGCAATAGAGAAAGAATGGGATTGTGCGTATGATTGACTGATTACGTTGTTATTATGATAGACATGTTTGTGCTCAATCATCGTTAAAATAACGTTGAAAAATTTCCTTTTTAACCCTTTATCTACTGACGATACTTATAAGTACCAGAAAAATAACTTGTTATAAAATTCATTTAATGCATCGATTAGTTGTAATACAGTTTAGAATAAGTTATAGATACATTACTTTATCTTTTTCCAAAAGCATTATTGATTACACAAAACAAAATAATTTTAAAAGGATGATTTCTTTTACCTTTGCATCTTTTCAGCTTTCTTGGCGTTGGAGGGGGGAGTTCAATTCGGAAATATTTCTATATTTCTATTGTAAGAACATCGTATTTGTACATTTCCTAATTGTACAAAATACTAAGAAAAATATTTAAGATAAAAGATTTGAGTGAGGTTATAAATATATCACATAATCCCTATAAATTCAAATTTAATTAATCCTTCTAAAACTTATTAAACGATTATATAAATCTTCTGATGTCGTTTAAACCGTTCACGAAAAATGCTTCAGAAGATAAAATTTTCATGAATTCCCAATTCAGAACATAAAGGGTTAAACACTAGTGGAAACGAAGTCACGTGACTTCGGTTTGTCTGTCTGTCGTTTGCCTGTCTGCCCATGATTTAAAATATCTGTACGCATTCGGTACAACTTTTTTGATTTTTTGTAAATTTTAAGTCTACAGTGCTAATTATTATTACAAATGTAATAAAAATGTGACATAAATATACAAATAAATAATTATTATTTTTTTAATTTTAATTAAAAAATTAATATAAAAAAATTAACGGAAAAACTGCTATTTTCTTAAAATTATTTAAATTAAAACTGTTAAATATAAATTGATTTAATAATATGTATTGGACAATTGCATCATAAAATTAAGTAATTTGAATACAAAATTTTTTAATAAATGCATTTTATGAATTCCATAATAAGTATAATAATATTTAGGAATAATAAATAGGAATTTCCCTCATGTTTCTCTCTTTTGTCCCTATTTTTCCTTCGCGTTTTCCCCTCCATTTTCATGTGGTTGCGAGCCTTCCACAGTTCAATGTTGTGATTTCTTGAGAATGGCCAAGTGGTTTTGGCCGAAACTGTCGGGAAGTTTTTAACATCGTTTTAAAGTTTTAAACGTCATGTATATTTTTAAATGCCATATATATTTTTAAACGTCGTGTATATTTTATTTCCCAGGATACACTGATTTAGCATATGCATAAAAATCTGATTGGACTAAAATATACGTTCAGTACAATATGCGGTGCAAAAAATATTTATAAAACTAGTTATAGTACGAAATCACCTCATTTGCTACGTTTGATGTGCGCTGTCCAATTTGTTTAAATGTTTTACGTAAAATATCTCCTTTCACCTTATTAACCTCTTTGGGAACAATGTACTATACATGACTTTTATTTGGTTATGACACCACAATTTTTTTTTTTTTTTAACAACTACCTTTACTTGTTTAATTACGAAAATCCTTTACTTAAATAAAGCAAAAATTAATTTAATTTTTTACTGTTACCAATAACAAATCCTGTATGCACATTTTGAAAGTGCATATATCCACAATTAGCCGGAAGGGGTTAAACGGTAAAGTTCCATTACAATAGTCTGGAAATGTTGGGAAGTATTTCAGAATCTTTGCTTGATGCATGATTTTTCGTTCTTGTTTCTTCTTTACATTCTTATTTCTTGTTTCTGTTGTTTTATCCATTACCGTATTTTAATGCAATTTTTACGGTAGAATTTTGTGCATGCTTTAAGGCTATTCTTAACCGTTCTGCCCAACAAGCGCAAAACGTTTTGACACATTTAAAAATTAATTTTTTAACGGAAAGATATAAAATTGGAAGGCCTGACTACGGAAACGATTTGGAATCGAACTGTGTTTTCCCTTTTTTGATCAATAAATTACCTATTGAAATATAAGCGATTTTAATCACGTGACAAAGACATTTTCACCATTCCTTGAGTGGTTATTCTTCTTTCGCGCGGAAATTCGGTTCAAAACGCCCACTTTGACACTATTTTCTGAAAAATGCGTTTGGGGAAAAAAAAAAAAAAAACGGAAAAAGCAGTCCGATTACTTAGTTTCTGAACAACAACTGCTAGTTTTTATGTATTTTCGAGCAAAAATAAATTAAAACTTATGTCATAAAGTTTCCCTTTTGGATTGAGAACAGCCTTAAGAAGAAAACCGTATACAGTAAAACTTCCCTAAAGCGACCACGTTCCGTTCCAATAAAAATTGGTCGCTCCGAGAGGTGGTCTCATAATGGAGGTTATGTTTAAATCTAGATATTAATTGTTGAAAAAAAGTAACAATTAATGTTATTAAAATTTATTTTTCACATTAGGAAAAAATATAAAAATTAGGGTATCAAAACAAAAATTAATTACATGAGTTAATATTGTAGAATTAAAAAAAAAATGAATACATTGACGTTTGCTTTGATTTTACGGTTTTGTCTTTTATAACTTTTATTTCCCAGTTCTTTCGAAGTTCAGTAAATAAATGCAATTTTTTTTGACTGAAATAATGACAATTTCATTAATTTATCTATTTTTTTTTTAGAGTTCCCGGACAGAATATAGCGGGGGAGTTTATTGATAGTCATTCTTAATTTATCATCAGAGTTAAATTCACTGCCTGAAAAGGCACAGTGGGGTTTAAATACTTAAATATTACCGGGATAAAAAAAAATCTAAACTTAGTTTAGAAATTTGATGAATAATGCGCTCTCTGGAATAAGTTTTCTAATAAAACCTTCTTCAAGTGACCAGGAAAAAACGGATTTTTCTTCGAAGAAATTGGGCGCTCATGGAGGGAGTTCATCTGGGAGGGTCTCTGAATGGAGGTAAAATTAGTATTGAGCCTATGGGAATACATTTCGTTCCATAAAAAATGGTCGTTCAGGGAGGTGGTCGCACAGGGAGGTTTCACTGTAGTTGATACCGAAAATAAGAAAGAAAAGTAAAGTAAAAAATTAAATGGAAGGATGAAAGAAAATAAAATTTAGAGAAAAAGAAAGAAAAAAAAACCAAATGAAATTTCATTTGAAAATAACACTTTTCGAAATCAAATTTTTTTTTTTATTGTGATTCGTCGAATATGTAGTCGAAATCGCTTAAAGAATAATAGAATGAGTTATCTATCCAATTTTTAGATCTTCGCGTTTTTCAAATCTACAGGGGAAAAAAAGACTTTGCTAAGTTCCAAAAATGTTTTGAGAAAAAATAGTTTTATCTCTTTATTCTTAAAATAAAAAAATAACCGCCAATGTCACCGCCGCTATAAATGATTTTTTTGTGAACGGCGGTTAATAACTTCGTTAATATTAAGAAAACTACTGCATACAAAAATATGAAAATCGGTGGCATTATAGAGAAATGTTTGACATACACGCTGAAGCTGACAGTTTTTAAATCAAATGATTTTATTTTAAGTGATATTTACTGTTAAAGTTAGACAAAATCGTTCCATTAAAAGGGTTTTATAGGAGCAAAAACTACACATAGGAATTTAATCGTTTTTTCAAAGGATAATACATTAGAAGCTCCCGGTGTGCAGACTGTAGTTATTTTTTTAATTTAACTTATTTTTTGAAGGTTTATTTCCATTTTTAATTCAAATTTTCAGCCTTTCGAGTGATATTTTTTACATATTTTAGAAAATATTTTTACTCTAAATTGTTCCCAATTGTAAAAACAGCTAAAAATATTTCCTTCAGATTAAAAATTTATTTACACGGGACTATTATAAACAGAATAAAAATCTTTCACATTAGAATTAATTGATTACTTATTAAAAGCAAGAAAATATTGAAAATTACATCATAAAAACTATATTTACACGTGAATTTTAAAAGAGAAAAAAAAATAAATAGTAATTACATTTATATGCGTTAAATGTCGTAAGTGGAGGAAATTACGTCATATTTAAAATGGCCAAATAATAATATTGCCAAATAGTTAAAATTAAAAAATATAGCTATATGATACATTTTATTTCACATTTCTAGATGATCTTTTAACCCTCTATCTACTGACGGTACTTATAAGTTACCACTCACTTTAAACTTTCATCCCATGGTGAATATTACTAATATCCTAATGGTACTTTGCCAGAAACACCCTTTTAACTCCACTTTATCCGGATACATGGCAGCAGTAGTTCTAGATTTGTTATTTTAGCGAGGAAGGAGGCTATCTTTGAAACGGTTGATGTGTTTTGTGCCGGCATTTTGTACAGATTGTCACGCTCGTCTTTTTATTGCTGCAAACTCAGTGAAAGGTATAAGATAAGTGTTGGATTTTTTTGTGTGTGTTTATTATAACCTTAGAATACAATTTGACTAGTTGTTTTAGGTGAACGGTGTGTGTATTTGATTTAACAGTTTAATTACTCGGTGGTACTTATAAGTACCGTCAGTACACTGGGTGTTGGAGAAAAACTTTTTGTTTACTTTTCGTATGTGTAGTTATCCATCGTTTTCATCTGTTTTAAAATGTAATTACTAAAATATAGTGTAGTAATATTTTTCCTAGTATTTATTTTCTTTCTTTTCTGTTTCATTATTATTTTTTTATAGGAAATCGAAAAAGTTGTGGCACCGGCTCTTTTTTGCTATGCTAGAAATGGCGTATGTAAATTCATATATTGCATATGTGGAGATGGAGTGAACATGTTGTCCCTGGAATATAGACGTCGCATAACTAAAGGACTGCTAACACGATCGAAACCTAACAAAAAAATATTTTTTTTTTTTAAACTCTTTCGGGGACGAAGCATTTTCAATACTAAAGGGTTGGAATAAATGATTGGCATCGCAATTTGACAAAAAATTCATTTGTAAATAAGAAAAAGACAATATTTCACATACTTACCAAATCGAAAATATTTTACCGCAATTCTGGTACCAGTTGAAATACCTTGTAGGTTTTCTGTTACGATAATATTTTAGTCATGGTGTACTAACGATACTTTAAAGTACCACTTTAATTAATTACCTCTAAGGAATTAAATTTCTCACGGGTGATTAATTTTTTTACGTTTATCTTTTAATTTTCACTGTAGTAACTGAACAAAAAAATTACATGAAAAAAAATGCAGTAGATCATAATGTAGTAGATAAAGGGTTAAACTATTGTTGCCAATTCTAAGGCAACGCAAATAAAAATAGTTCCTTTCTAGCAACAAATGTATTTAAACGTGAATATTAAAAAGAGAAAGAAAACTTGAAAATAATAAATTTTATATGCTTTTAAAGAAGTAGGAGAAATTACGTCAGATTTAAAATGACCATATAATAATAATCCAAAACAGATTAAATTTAAAAATATATTTACACGAGACATTTATTTCATATTTTGAGATGATCGTTTTAACTATTTTTGTGAGTTCTAAAATAGTGTAAATAATATTTACTTTCTAACAGCAAAAATATTTTTGCGTGAATATTTAAAACAGAAAGAAAACTTTGGTAAAAATTACGTTAGATTTAAAACGATACATTTAAAATTTCTTATTTAAAACAACTTTCTTATAGCGTTGTTAAAAAATACCGGGAGACAAAGACTCTGTTTACTTAACTTATTTTATATTAGTTTATTTTCAAATGTTTAACCGATCTTATTTAATCAAAAGCGGAAACAGCCATTGGATATTTTAACAGCAGCTGATTCGGCCTTAAAATTTCGCAATCAATAGTAAATGAACTAAATTTTAGAGTATTATATATTATATGATTAATCTATAGATCATTCACAGGGCAACACACACAAAAAAAAAAAAAAAAAAAATCAGACATTGTTCCTACTATTGATGATAATTGCTGAAATTGTGTTTTCACATGTGTTGTGCGTTCTACAGATTGGTCATTTAGACATCATTTTTCAATTTACTAAACTGCGAAACTCTATTATAACATTCTGAATGTGTTGGAAAGTTTTTTATAATCTATGCTTGACGCATGATTTTACGTTCTTGTTTCAAAATAAGTCGAGGAAGTTCGGGTATTACGGAATACCATTTGCATTTTGATTTTTAAATCAAAATTAAAAATTTGAGTTACATTAAAAGTTAATAAAGTACAAACTTTGACTATTACTTAACACATTATTATTTCATTTAATGTGGAAGAAAAAAAATACATATCAATATTTAGATTTTAATAAAAGGAAAAGTCCCAGTTAAACTGATGGCATTGAACTCGCAGGCTATTCACACTAATTGTATATTATACTCTTATTTTAAAGAATAATGCCCCTCAAAAAAATAAGTGACGGGGGATTAACCCCCGTTCCCCCTTTATACTTAACCAATGAACCTCCAAATCTAATCAGGGAAGCTCCTTAACATAATAAACTGGTATACCAAATTAGGAAATCGAATAATTCTGCACAAAAACCCCATTTATCTGAATTAAAGGGGGTGTACTAACCACCTTTTCCCCTTTTATCCTTAACCAATGAACCCTCAAAACGAATCAAGGAAGCTCCTTAACATAATAAACCGGTATACCAAATTTGGAGCAAATCGAATAATACTGCATTAAAAACCCATTTATCTACATTAAGGGGGTGGACTAGCCCCGCTTTTCCCCCTTTATACTTAACCAATGAACCCCCAAAACTAATCAGAGAAGTTCCTTAACATAATAAACCGGTATACCAAATTCTGAGCAAATCGAATAATTCTGCATGAAAAACCCATTTATCTAAATAAACGGGGGTGGACTAACCCCCCTTTTCCTCCTTTATCCTTAACCAATGAACTCCCAAAACTAATCAGCGAAGTTCCTTAACAAAATAAACCGGTATACCAACTTCGGAGAAAATCGAATCATTCTGCATGAAAAACCCATTTATCTGAATTAAGGGGGAGGGGGTGAACTAACCCCCCTTTCCCCCTTTATCCTTAACCAATGAACCCCCAAAACTAATCTAGAATGTTCCATAGCATAATAAACCGCTATATCAACTTCGGAGCAAATCGAATAATTCTGCATGAAAAACCCATTTATCTGAATTAACGGGGTGGACTAACCCCCCTTTTCCCCCTTTATCCTTAACCAATGAACCCCCAAAAATATTCAGGGAAGTTCCTTAACATAATAAACCGCTATACCAACTTCGGAGCAAATCGAATAATTCTGCATGAAAAACCCATTTATCTGAATTAACGGCGTGGACTAACCCCCCTTTATCCTTGACCAATGAACCCCCTAAACTATTCAGGGAAGTTCCTTAACATAATAAACCGGTATACCAACTTCGGAGGAAATCGAATAATTCTGCATGAAAAACCCATTTATCTGAATTAACGGGGTGGACTAACCCCCCTTTTCCCCCTTTATCCTTAACCAATGAACCCCCAAAACTATTCAGGGAAATTCCTTAACATAATTAACCGGTATACCAACTTCGGAGCAAATCGAATAATTCTGCATGAAAAACCCATTTATCTGAATTAACGGAGTGGGCTAAGCCCCCTTTATCCTTAACCAATGAACCCCCAAAACTATTCAGGGAAGTTCCTTAACATAATAAACCGGTATACCAACTTCGGAGCAAATCGAATAATTCTGCATGAAAAACCCATTTATCTTAATTAACGGGGTGGACTAACCCCCCTTTTCCCCCTTTATCCTTAACCAATGAACCCCCAAAACTAATCAGGGAAGCGCCTTATCAGAACGAAACTAGAAAAAATTTTTGAAGCAAATAGGATGTTTCTATCAAGAGTTATCGCGTTACGTACGTACATACAGAACCGGCGAGCACATAAGCTCTCCGGCTTTGATAGCCTGTGAGCTAATAAAGGAATCGACTGTAAAAATGCAAAACGGCAAATAACAAAAAGCATGAAAAGCGCCGGGTTTTTTTTTTTTCTTATAATACAAACCAATATAGTTCAAATGAGAAAAAAGAACCTTCAATACTAACAACGGAAGTGCCTTATCAGAATAAACCTTACCAAATTTGAATCAAACCAGATAATTCAGCATGAAAAACCCATTAGCTAAATTAAGGGAGGATTTGCTCCCTCCATTTCTCCCCTTTATACTTAACCATTGAACCTCCTATTCTAATCAGGGAAGCGATTTATCAGAATAAACCGGTAAACCAGATTTGAAACAAATCGAATAATTCTGCATGAAAAACCCATTTATCTGAATTAACGGGGTGGAATAACCCCCCTTTTCCCCCTTTATCCTTAACCAATGAACCCCCAAAATTATTCAGGGAAGCGCCTTATCAGAACGAAACTAGAAAATTTTTTTGAAGCAAATAGGATGTTTCTATCAAGAGTTATCGCGTTACGTACGTACATACAGAACCGGCGGGCACATAAGCTCTCAGGCTTTGATAGCCTGTGAGCTAATAAAGGAATCGACTGTAAAAATGCAAAACGGCAAAAAACAAAATCATGAAAAGCGCCGGGTTTTTTTTTCTTATAATACAAACCAATATAGTTCAAATGAGAAAAAAGAACCTTCAATACTAACAACGGAAGTGCCTTATCAGAATAAACCTTACCAAATTTGAATCAAACCAGATAATTCATCATGAAAAACCCATTAGCTAAATTAAGGGAGGATTTGCTCCCTCCATTTCTCCCCTTTATACTTAACCATTGAACCTCTTATTCTAATCAGGGCAGCGATTTATCAGAATAAACCGGTAAACCAGATTTGAAACAAATCGAATAATTCTGCATGAAAAACCAATTTATCTGAATTAACGGGGTGGACTAACCCCCCTCTTACCCCTTTATCCTTAACCAATGAACCCCCAAAACTATTCAGGGAAGTTCCTTAACATAATAAACCGGTATACCAACTTCGGAGCAAATCGAATAATTCTGCATGAAAAACCCATTTATCTGAATTAACGGGGTGGACTAACCCCCTTTTCCCCCTTTATCCTTAACCAATGAACCCCCAAAACTAATCAGGGAAGCGCCTTATCAGAACGAAACTAGAAAAAATTTTGAAGCAAATAGGATGTTTCTATCAAGAGTTATCGCGTTACATACGTACGTACATACAGAACCGGCGGGCACATAAGCTCTCAGGCTTTGATAGCCTGTGAGCTAATAAAGGAATCGACTGTAAAAATGCAAAACGACAAAAAGCATGAAAAGCGCCGGGTTTTTTTTTTTCTTATAATACAAACCAATATAGTTCAAATGAGAAAAAAGAACCTTCAATACTAGCAGCGGAAGTGCCTTATCAGAATATAAACCTTACCAAATTTGAATCAAACCAGATAATTCAGCATGAAAAACCCATTAGCTAAATTAAGGGAGGATTTGCTCCCTCCATTTCTCCCCTTTATACTTAACCATTGAACCTCCTATTCTAATCAGGGAAACGATTTATCAGAATAAACCGGTAAACCAGATTTGAAACAAATCGAATAATTCTGCATGAAAAAATCATTTATCTGAATTAACGGGGTGGAATAACCCCCCTTTTCCCCCTTTATCCTTAACCAATGAACCCCCAAAACTATTCAGGGAAGCGCCTTATCAGAACGAAACTAGAAAAATTTTTTGAAGCAAATAGGATGTTTCTATCAAGAGTTATCGCGTTACGTACGTACATACAGAACCGGCGGGCACATAAGCTCTCAGGCTTTGATAGCCTGTGAGCTAATAAAGGAATCGACTGTAAAAATGCAAAACGGCAAAAAACAAAAAGCATTCAAAAGCGCCGGGATTTTTTTTTCTTATAATACAAACCAATATAGTTCAAATGAGAAAAAAGAACCTTCAATACTAACAACGGAAGTGCCTTATCAGAATAAACCTTACCAAATTTGAATCAAACCAGATAATTCACATGAAAAACCCATTAGCTAAATTAAGGGAGGATTTGCTCCCGCCATTTCTCCCCTTTATACTTAACCATTGAACCTCTTATTCTAATCAGGGAAGCGATTTATCAGAATAAACCGGTCAACCAGATTTGAAACAAATCGAATAATTCTGCATGAAAAACCCATTTATCTGAATTAACGGGGTGGACTAACCCCCCTTTTACCCCTTTATCCTTAACCAATGAACCCCCAAAACTATTCAGGGAAGTTCCTTAACATAATAAACCGCTATACCAACATCGGAGCAAATCGAATAATTCTGCATGAAAAACCCATTTATCTGAATTAACGGGGTGGACTAACCCCCCTTTTACCCCTTTATCCTTAACCAATGAACCCCCAAAACTATTCAGGGAAGTTCCTTAACATAATAAACCGGTATACCAACTTCGGAGCAAATCAAATAATTCTGCATGAAAAACCCATTTATCTAAATTAACGGGGTGGACTAACCCCCCTTTTCCCCCTTAATCCTTAACCAATGAAAACCCAAAACTAATCAGGGAAGCGCCTTATCAGAACGAAACTAGAAAAAAAATTTGAAGCAAATAGGATGTTTCTATCAAGAGTTATCGCGTTACGTACGTACATACAGAACCGGCGGGCACATAAGCTCTCAGGCTTTGATAGCCTGAGAGCTAATACAGGAATCGACTGTAAAAATGCAAAACGGCAAAAAACAAAAAGCATGAAAAGCGCCGAGTTTTTTTTTTTTTTTTTTTTATAATACAAACCAATATAGTTCAAATGAGAAAAAAGAACCTTCAATACTAACAACGGAAGTGCATTATCAGAATAAACCTTACCAAATTTGAATCAAACCAGATAATTCAGCATGAAAAACCCATTAGCTAAATTAAGGGAGGATTTGCTCCCTCCATTTCTCCCCTTTATACTTAACCATTGAACCTCCTATTCTAATCAGGGAAGCGATTTATCAGAATAAACCGGTAACCCAGATTTGTAACAAATCGAATAATTCTGCATGAAAAACCCATTTATCTAAATTAAGGGGAATTATCCCCCGTTTCACCCTTTATACTTAACCAATGAAGCTTCAAATCTAATAAGAGAAACGCCTCAACAGAATAAACCGGTATACCAAATATGAAACAAATCGGATAATACTGTATAAAAAATCCATTTACTTAAATTAAGAGGGAATTAGCCCCCTTTCCTCCCTTTATACTTAACCAAAGAACCCCCAAATCTAATCAGGAAACGCTTTATTAGAATAAACTGGTAAACCAAATTTGACACACATCGGATAATTCTGCATGAAAAATTCATTTTTATCTAAATTAAGGAAAGAATTACTCCCCCCCCTTTCCTCCCTTTATACTTAACCAATGAACCTCCAAATCTAATCAGGGAAACGCCTTATCAGAATAAACTGGTATACCAAATTTGATACAAATCGGATAATTCTGCATGAAAAATTCATTTATCTAAATTAAGGAGGGGGATTAGCCCCCTTTCCCCCTTTATACTTAACCAACGAATCCCTAAAACTAATCAGGGAAGCGCCTTATCAGAATGAACCTACATGCAAAATTTGAAGCAAATCGGATATTTCTATCAAGAGGTGTCGTGTTACATACATTCAGAACCTGAGGGGACATCAGGCTTTGATAGCCTGCGAGCTAAAAAAGAATTACACTTTTCGGGGAATATGAACCACTCCGGTAATGTGGAATAGGGTCATAAGGAATATAATAATTACAAGAAAAACCACGATTTACAAGAATAATAAAGATTATTTAATAAAAAAAACAGAAGTACATCATCTATAAATCATTAGTTTTAGTCCAGGCAATAGGGAACTTTACCTAGCAAAATTAATGGTAGTTCTGGAAATCGGCTTACTTTGTTTTTTGGGTCGCTGAATCCGAATTTGTAACTTCCCACCAAAATTTCCCCCGGCAACCACCGTAAATTTTGATAAAAAGCCCCCAAAAAGGTTTTTATAAAAAAAAAAATCAAACTTTTTATTGTTTTAGGGGAAAAGTATCTAGAAATTTAGAAAGTAGACAAAATTTGCAACAAATTACATGTATGACATTATGACTTAGGATAAAGGGGAAGGGGGGGATCTGCTTCGAAACAGGCGCGCGGTGCTGCGTGGACTAAGTTGCGCAATTCCACTTAACCACTCACAAGTTTACATCCGCCCTCCCATCTCCCCTCTGAACGTTTCTTAAAAGGTTTACTTTAATTTTTTTGGATCGCTGAATCCAAATTTTTAACTTAACCCCAAAATTTCCTCCCCCCCCCCCCGAACCCCCCCAAATAGTTGTTATTAACTTAAATTTCTTATTGTTTTAGAGGGAAAACATTACGAAATTCAGAAAGTAGACAAAATTTGCAAGAAATAGGATATATGACATTATGGCGTAGGATAAACGGGGAGAGAGGGGGCTGCCTCGGAACATTCCCCGCGCGCTTTTCTCAAAAACCAAATTTTTACAAAAAATCAATTTTTTGAGGGGTTGCCGGGTGAAATTTTGGTGGGAAGTTACAAATTCGGGTTCAGCGACCCAAAAAACATAAAGTGAGTCGAAATCCAGAACCAGTATTAATTTTCCCTGGTAAAATCCCCTATTGCCTGGATTTCATAACTTAGTGCACGTAGCGCCGCAGTGCATGTTCAGAGGCAGCCCTCACCCGCCCCGTACATCCTACGTCATAATGTCATATATCCTATTTGTTGCAAATATTGTCTAGTTTCTGAATTTCGTAATGCTTTTCCCCTAAAACAATAAGAAATTTAAGTTAAAACAACTATTTGGAGGGGGGGGGGGTCGGGGGGAATTTTGAAGGGGAAGTTAAAAATTCGGAGTCAGCGACCCAAAAAACTTAAAGTAAGCCTTACAGAGAATGGATGGGAGGGCGAATGTAAACGTGTGAGTGGTTTAAGTGGAATTGCGCAATTTAGTTCATGTAGCACCGCGCGCATGTTCTGAGGCAGATCCCCCCTTCATCCTAAGTCATAATGTCATATATCTAATTTGTTGCAAATTTTGTCTACTTTCTGAATTTCTAGATACTTTTTCCCTAAAACAATAAAAAATTTGATTTTTTTTTAATAAAAACCTTTTTGGGAGCTTTTTATCAAAATTTGGGGTGGTTGCCGGGGGAAATTTTGGTGGGAAGTTAAAAATTCGAATTCAGCGACCCAAAAAACGTATAGTAAGCCTTTTTCCAGAACTACCATGAATTTTGCTAGGTAGAGCCCCTATACGATCCTGGACTATTTTGAAAAATTGTTTTAATTTCTACAAAAAATCAGAATTGTACTCTGTTATCCCTCTTCCATCCTCTGGATATTTTTCACTGAAAAACAGGCACGTTGCTTTTTAGCTCACAGGCTGTCAAAGCCTGAGAGCTAATGTGCCCGCCGGTTGTGTATGCATGCATATACGTACGAATGTATGTACGTAACGCGATGACTCTTGATAGAAATATCCGATTTGCTTCATTTTTTTTTCTATATTCATTCTGATAATGCGCTTACCTGATTAGTTTTGGGGGTTCATTGATTAAGTACAAAGAGAGGAAAGGGGAGGTAATCCCCCCCATTAACATATATAAATGGGTTTTTGTTGCAGAATTATCAAATTTTCTTCAAATTTGATATATACTGGTTAATTCTGATAAGGCGCTTCCCTGATTAAATTTGAAGGTTCATTGTTTAAGTCTAAAGAGGGGGGGCGGGATGCTAATACCGCCTTAATTTAGATAAATGGTTTTTTTCTATCCGATTTGCTTTAAATTTGGTATACCGGTTTATTCTAATAAGGCGCTTCTCTGATTAGATTTGGAAGTTCATTGGTTAAATATAAAGGGGGAACGGGGGGCTAATACCTTTTAACTTAAATAGATGGATTTTTCTATCGGATTTGCTTCAAATTTGATATACCGGTTTATTTCGATAAGGTGCTTCCCCGATGACACTTGGAGGCTCATTGGTTAAGTATAAAGAGGGGAAACGGGGGGGGGGCTGATCCCCACCTTTAACTTATTTTTCGAAGGGCCTCATTATTCTTTGAAATAAGAGTATAATATACAATTAGTATGAATAGCCTGTGAACTCAATGCCATCAGTTTAACTGGGCACTTTTCTTTTCTATTCCTCACCTGCTGTTCAACCTGTTAAAAAGCCCATCTCAGATGATAAGTCGGAGTGGAATGATTGTTCATTTTCGTTAGACTTGTCTTGAAACAGTTTTCTAGCTGATATTCCCTATTACCTGGCACGCCTCATATAAATATATATATATATATACTAGCAAGCTGAGCCCGCTGCGCTGGACCATTTTTCAAATAAACCTTCAATCAAATGAAATGGAAAATCCGACCCTGTATTTTAAATCAATATGTACCTTCACCTGGAAGGTTCTTCCACATTTTCTGAATACGCATCGGACGCAATTGCGCTATTATATTATCTGATGCGTTAGACGAAATACGGGTAATTCAGAAGCAACTCTTTAGTACACATGTAGAGTTTGGGAGGGAAATGCGGCCATTACGATCATATCACAACACTACTAAACAAGTTGGAAATTGCTCGTCAAACGTGGCAAATGAGGTGTGTTCGTACTATAACTAGTTTTATAATTATTTTTTGCACCTCATATTGTACTGAATGTATAATTTTTTGCACTTCATAAAGCGCATAGTCTGATACATCATTAAAATGCACTTACAATAATTTTTTCCCATTCCCCGTAATGTAACGAAACACTTTTGACTGTCCCTGTAATTAAACTATACATCCGATTTTCCTAAAATTTGAAATAGCTCAACAAAATTTCGCAACAATTATATATTTAAAATTTTAGACCATTCGGAAGGCTGTAATATCATTAAAATGCACTTGCAATAATTTTTCCCATTGGCCGTAATGTAAAGAAAAACTTTTGACTGTCCCTGTAATTAAATTATACATCCGATTTTCCTAAAATTTGAAATGGCTCGACAAAATTTTGCAACAGCTATATCTTTAAAATTTCAGATCATTCGGAAGGCTCTAATATCATTAAAATGCACTTGCAATAATTTTTCCCATTGGCCGTAATGTAAAGAAAAACTTTTGACTGTCCCTGTAATTAAACTATACATCCGATTTTCATAAAATTTGAAATGGCTCGACAAAATTTTGCAACAATCATATATTTGAAATTTCAGACCATTCGGTTGGGTAGTTTTTGCTCTGTTACATGCGGACAGACGGACGGACTGAACGACGACTATAGGTGCTACGTATTTATATAATTACGAACGCACCTAAAAAGAGAGAATTACAATGACTGCAGAGATTGACCATTTAACTTAAAGAATGTTCGGGTTATTCACTTTCATTTGTTAGTTCTTTTACTCCGGGCTTCTCAGCTTGGTACTTTGTGCGGATCTGATAACATAAATACAATCTCTCTCTACGTTACATTATATTTGGTAATATACGTCTTCTTTTGCCAGGTTTTCTCTACAGTTTCTTATCTTCGATTTCCAGTAGAGTAAATATAATCAAAACAGTATTTAACTTTTATATTTTAAAATATGTGAATCATGTAAAAGTGGATATTTAAATCGGAATTGTGTGAATAAAATTAAAATAATGTCATTTTAATTGCCGTTTCTTTTTACATACCAGTTTTAATCATGCAACTATTAACCTAGGAAAATAACCTCGATAACTAATTCAAATAGAAAACTAAACCTCTAGTTTTCATTCAATAAAATCTTCCCAATCATGCGTAATCGGATCCACAACCAAGTTTGATGTGCAACGTTAGAAATGTTCGTAACGGTATGGCTAAAAATGTACCAGAGTTAGCTACAAAACAGAGTTAATTACGTTTCAAACTACATTCCATTAAATAATGTCAAATTGCTGTTGACTGAATTTTAGATCTTTCACTATCAAAACTCTTTGCAAATGATAAATAAAGTTAGTTATGCAAAATTTTTAGTTGTGGTCTTTTTTTGGCAAACCGAAGATTTTTTTCGCATTTCTCTAATGAGCGTAATAAGACGGAGAAATAAACATGCTTTTATTTTCAAGACGTCATTATTCATCAGTTTGTTGCCTAAATGAAACTAAAAACGTTAATTTGTGACTATGATCAGCTGCTCGGGCTGTGCATCAGCCAAAATTTCTTTATAATGATTGAAATTTTATTTCAATCTGAGGTACTTTTTTTAAAAACCTAGGGTAAATTAACAAATATTGTTCCATTGGCCACCTTTGGCATTTGAAAGTTTTTATATACATTCAATGTAATGCTTTTTTAGTGATAGTAAAATAAACAAAAAATTTGTCACTACGATCAGCTGCTCGGGCTGTGCATCAGCCAAAATTTTATAATGATTGAAATTTTAATTGAATTTGAGGTACTTTTTTTTAAAAAAAACTTAGGCTTTGAAAAAAAATTTTTGTACATTCAAATTAATGCTTTTTTAGTGATAGTAAAATAACTGCACATGAAAAATATCTGTTAGTAAATCTTCTTTTGTCCGTTTGCTCCATAATAAAAAAAACATAAATTTACTAATCGCTAATTACTAAAAGTACAAATTTCGCGTAATCTTCTGAAATCGGATTTACCGCCCACGGTTCCTTTCAAATATAAACGAATCTTCCAACACTATATACACTGCTCAAAACAATTAAAGGATATTTGAAGTTTTATATAAAATAAAGATATAAACGAAATTTTTTTTGCCGAAAATAGAAGAAGAGAATCACAAATGCAAATTTTTCTGGTTTTCAAACTGTGGAGTATGCAAATTTTGAGTTCGACGTCAAAAACGTCGCTTCAGCGGCAGCGAATGAAATTTGACTTTCAACTGGATAAAAGAGAATGAAGACAAGGATGATCGGCATTCAGTGATTGCTTTGTTTCGATGAGTACGATGTCTCAGCGAAGTCATTTGACAGATTCAGAAGCTTTGAGAATTGTTGGTAGGTTAGAAGGGGGCCAAACTCAAGCCGAAATAGCGCAAGCCATTGGAGTGTCACAAAGTGTCATTTCCAGGATCTGGAACCGTTTTTTGGAGAGTGGATGTGCAGGCCGAAGACCAGGGCAAGGTCGTAGACGGGCAACAACGCCCAATGAAGATCGGTATTTAGCGTTAACAGCTCGGAGACACCGAACCATGAACGCTACTCTTCTCCAACAACACCTTCGCTCGGCTACAGGCACCACGATTTCAACTCAGACTGTCCGAAACCGGCTCCATGCTGTAGGTCTGTATGCTCGCCGACCGATGGTATGTGTTAGATTAACATCAAGGCATCGTCGCGACCGCAGGGAGTGGGCAACCGAGCATGTCAACTGGAGGAGAAATGAATGGAGCAATATTCTGTTTTCTGACGAGTCCCGTTTTTCTGTGCATCCGGATAATAGGCGTATTTTCATCTGGAGGGACCGTGGCAGTAGGAATAATCCTGCGTTCGTGCACGAAAGTGTCAGATTTGGCGGTGGAGGAGTGTTGGTGTATGGTGGCATCTCCATTGACGGGCGCACTGACATCTACATCATTCGAGATGGAGCTCTGACTGGTCGCCGATATAGGGATGAGATCCTCAGACCTATTGTAGTCCCTTACGCTGCAGCAATCGGAGATAACTTCATTTTAATGAACGATAACTGCAAGCCACATCGTGCAAACCTGGTGGAGGATTTCCTTTTCGAGGAAAGAATCGTTCGAATGGAATGGCCAGCGTGTTCTCCAGACATGAATCCAATCGAGCACGTTTGGGACGCTCTAGGAAGACGAGTTTCTGGCCGCCAACAACCCCCACAAACTCTCCAACAACTGGAAAGAGCTCTTCTGGAAGAGTGGGGCAGAATAATACCCCAACTCGTCATTAATAGCCTCATTGAGTCCATGCCTCAACGTTGCTGGCCGCCCGTGGAAACCATACGCCCTACTGAAAATGATTTTCTTTGAAGAAAACACCTTTTCTTATTCTTTTTTTCTCATATGCACAAATTGTGTTTTTTTCCTTTAGTACACAAATGCGCAATAAAATGCATTTTTTTCTGCCAAACATGTGTAATTTATTCTCATATAACCTACTATGTCTGTCGACCATGTATCAATCAGCTAAACAGTTTACCAGATGCAAAATCCACCTAAAACTGCAATATCCTTTAATTGTTTTGAGCAGTGTAGTAAATTCGCCAATTGTAAGGTAGCTGATTATGGAAGATTCATCCAATATCTTTTTATAACATTTCTAAAAGAAGGGAAGATATGAAAAATAAAAAAGAGATGACGAATGGAATGGAATATCGAAAAGTGATTTCAGAAAGAAATTTGTATTGCAAAATGTCTTTTTTCGTGATAGAAATAACGCATAATTGCTTACATTTTCTTAAGAATAATCTTTACTACCTAACATTGCAAACATTGAACGTTTGTATAAGGGAAATTGGCGACATGTATTTTTATTAAAAAAAGAATGGACAATATTAGCTAATCTGGCTTCGAGGTTATAAAAGTCACAAATTTGGGGAAAACAAACCGACATGTTTTCGCAGTAAATTATGGTGAGAAATTTTTTAAATGTCTGAAATTAAATTATTTTACAATATGTATGTGCGTGTTTGGGAGACATTTATACTAAAATTAAAATATTTGACTCCATTTTTAAAATATTAATTGCTATTTATATATTGTACATTTGAATTAAAAAAATACTCATAAAATTCTTTCGTACACTTGCAAAATCACCTTTATTTTAAACATCGCTCGAACCCAATTCATGCTTATGTCTTTTTGGCTTAAAATCAAATTGTTTGGCGACAAAAGTGAACTCAAAAATCACAAATAAACATATAACATGTAAATCATAAGTCCCATCATTTTTACAATTACATCTGCTAGTTTCGTCTGAGTCACATGATGGAAGAGTTAGAAATAAAAAAGAAGAAATCAAAAACAACATTGTTACCACAAGGAAGGTTTCCTTAAAGAGCATACTCAAATTATTTTGAAAAGAAAAATGCTTTTAAAACTACTCATGTATGTAGTAAAACATCAGTCAAATTTGGCGGCGGAATCTCGGTAAAAATCTGAAAAAAATCTATATATATTCGAGTTTTTGGCGCAAAAAAGACGAACGTTCCATGCTATTTGGCTATTCAACACATTCCATCCCAAATGCAAGATATTTAAATGCATTTGAAAATTGCTTGTTAAATAAGTGTTTAAATGCCTAAAACTCAATGAATTTAAACTTAAACGAAGGATTAGCATATTATTTTTTATCTTTAAGCATATATAATATAAAAAATAACGTGTTGCAGTAGTTATTTAATTTTACATGGCTTCACCGGCTGGAAATGCTTTAAGGGTACTACTTGATTATTCATTCAACCAATTTCGCCAAATTATATGAATTGCCAAACTATTCGCCAAATTATATAAATTGCCAAACTATTCGCCAAATTATACAAATTGACAAAATTTTTATTTTAAACAACGAAAGAATAAATAAATTTTTAAACATTAATCAAATTACAAATAGGAGTGAAATTAAAAATTACTTGATGATGCAACAAACACGTGTACCGTGTTTAATGTCAAGTGAATGTAAAATTTGCGATCAGCTATTATTGGCATTTAATCTTTTAGTTTGGCGACAGTTATTTTGTCAACGGGATAATCAAGTAGTGCCGTTTTAAGTTTGTTTTAAAAGTAGATGGCTAATTAAAAATGCTACCATTAAACATTTTATATTAAATACTTGTTTCCGTGGCAACAATAACCTTCATTTCTTGTTTCTGATACTAACAAAATCGAAGTCAAATTGCCAATGTTCCGAATCGGACATTAATTTTGAATTTGGAAAAAATTTAATAAACTGAAATTGTGTTTTAAACCGTATAATTACGATAATAAAATTTTAATATATACACATATATGACAAAACTGTAGTAATAAAAATGTATTTATTTAAGTTAAACTTAATCTAATTATTTTCGTATGAAGAGTAGGAAAAGGTTTTACTTAAAAATTATTTATGATAAAAAAAGTATCATTCAAAATTTTATTGTGCCGCCAACCAGCATTAAATCGCCAAAAAATTAATTTTTTTTATTTTTTTACAAACGCTAAATTGAGGTTCTGCGGATTTTTTTTAATAAACATATTATATGTCACGAGAAGAATCTTCTATATATTCCTCATGAGAAGATATTTTTTCAAATATTTCTGAGCATGCACTTATCGAAACTTCCTTGATATCATCCTATCAATTTTTCAGATGCATTTTTCTTAACCTGACGCAAAAGATAAAGAGCCAAATCTTATTTCAATTGCAATATTTTAACTGAGTAATTTTTTAAGCATTACGATCATTCCCTTTCATGTTTAAATTAAATATTTTCGTTTTTTAATATTATCACTCATTAAAACGGATTTTTTTCTTCTTTTTTTCTTCCTTCTTTTTTTTTAATTAAAATTAGTAACAGTTTTTTCTTTTATGTTTCGAGGTGTAATAGCTGTTTCAATTTTTTTTATCAACGATAAATTTCGCCAAGAAATAAAATGGTAAACCTTATCGTCAAAATAACAGAACTTTCCGTCATAATTCTATAACTAATCTAGGTAGAATGATGTGTTATAGCTTAAAACCTTCCCTGAAACGATACCTATCTAACGGTATAAGTTCCGTAAAAATCCATGCGGTAGAACTACAAATCTAGGCGTTCGGAATGAAATTTCCGTTTGGATTTGATATATACGAGTTGGAACCCGTCGAAATTCGACGAATTAAAATGTTTAGAATGGAACTGTTAGATCGAATTTATAATAAACCTACAAAAATAATTACAATAAAAAATTAATCTTGCATTGGTTATGTAACTCTTAAAACAAATAATGTTTTTAACCTAAAATTACCAAAATATTATTTCCAAAAACTTCAACTGCTTAAATTATTGAAAATTAAACTGTATTAGAATACGTAATCAAGATGAGTAATTATATTGAAGTTTTCGATTGAGGCTCTTAAAAGTATTTCGCTTTGTCACATCATAAAAATTTCCCCCATAAAATCTAAACAGTACGTTATTTTCACATTCTCAAAATTTACATACGCACCACTCAAATTCACAATTTAAAAGTATTTTAACGCTCAATACATTATTAATGAATGTATTTCCAAGCTTAAAGTCACGTTTGTCCGATACAACTTTTCATGTGAACATTCGCACAAAATTTAAGTTCTAATCTCAGTACCCGCGAAAATTTACCATTCAGAAATTTGCCTTTAGTTGCCATGGTATTGGCCATTTAGTATTGGTCAAATATTTAGTTTTATTAAAGAAAATGATCGTTTTGTTTTAAATATGACATTTTTACTCACTGAACCATTTTGCCTAGGGTCTCAAACTCAATATCAGCGTAATGTAAAAACATTGAAATATCTTCTTCAATCTTTTGATTTATGAAGAAGAATGCGTGTTTTTTTAATGGCTGAAGTCATTTTCTGTTCAAAAATTAGAAAAAAATTACTTTTATTTGTAATGTGAAAATGGCGTCAATAAGGATATAATCAATAAAAATAAATAAACCATGACTATTTTCCCTTTACTTTTAATAGAAATAGAGTACTTCAGTTGCCACAATTACAAAATTGGTACTAAAAACTATAAAAAAATTAATATCTCAAGAATAAATTGAGATAGAGCTTTTTCTAACAAATTGCATTTAAAAGTACATTTTTTTCTGTATACGACGGTGTAAAAATTGAAACTGTGCGATGTTTAGAAGTTTAAAAATTTGCAGTAGCGAAAATTGCAAAACCGAAATTTCATTTTAAATTTGAAAGTGTTGCCATTCGCAGAATGACGTATGCGTTACGCACAGATATGTTTGTCCTTTATAATATAGACTAGGGGATCGTACCCGGGCTTCCCGGGTTAAAGAATATAGGTGAAAACATCTTTTTTTAATTGAAAACTAATAATTTTTTTATATGCAATAATTTTTTTAGATTGTTCACTTACATTAAAAAAGAATTTTCTTATGGGGAATACAAATTATACAATCAAATAAATTTTTGAAATTTATCAAAAGCGATATTTTCTTATAGCCGCATGCTAAAGAGTTATTTGACCAAGATTTTGCTACTTATGGCATCCTTTTATATTCTGATAATTTCACAGGTTATAGTACATGTGTGTTAAATTTGTGTTTTATTTGTATTATTTTATTTATTTATTCATAGGGAAGTTTTTTTTTAATGGATATTAGCCGTAAGAAAATGATGAACTCTTTATTTTGTTTTAAGGGCAAACGGATTATTCTTCCGTAATCGAGCTCTGCGCGATATAGATAAATTAAAAAATATTTCATGCTTTAAAGTTGTTTTTAAAACCCTTGGCAATCAGTAAACCGAGATGAACTTTGCAAACAAATTTCATTTGGGAAAAAAAAAATTGTATTTGGTGATCTAAAAATTTAAATTGTACGATTACAAATATGTTAGATTTGTGTTTTTTCAATATTATTCTTTTATTTGTTGATAAAAGAAGTAATTTCGTTAATTTGTCTTTCACAAATATGTTAGATTGGTGGTTTTTTTAGAATTATTCTTTTATTTGTTTATAAAGGAAGTGTTAATTTCGTTATGCAAAAATAGTCAGAAACAAATGCTGAAAAACGTTTGCTGCTTTATGCGTAAAATGTTTATTATTATTATGTATTCAAACGGGCACGTGATAAGATAAAATTAAAAAAAATATGCTTAAAAATTATTTTAGAAAATATAATACATCAGTCAATTAAGATAAAGCTTATAAGCAAATTGCATTTGAAAGTAAATTTTTTTCCGTATGCGGCGAAAATTGAAAAAACGCGATGGTCAGAAGATTAAAAAATTACAGTAGCGAAAATTTCAAGACCGAAATTCGATCGTGGAGCGTTGCCATTCGCAAAATAACGTCAGCGTTACGCACAGATACGTTTGTTCTTTATAATACAGATACTTAATTAGTAAAATATAATAAAGATCAGTTATTAGGATGTGGTTATCAATTGATACTCTTATATTCGGTATTCCGGAATGATAAACAGCAATTTTCACCTTCTCAAAATTTGCATACGTACTTCTCAGATCCATATTCATCATTTTAAAAAAAATGTATTTTGTTTGATCATTTAAAAATCATTTTAACTCAAAACTTGAAGTCACGATTGTCAGCAACATCTTTTATGTGAACAGACGCACTCTTAACTTGAGATTCTAATCTCAATTCCGGATAGTAAAAGTATCCTTAATTTATGTTTTTTAGACGCATTTGTGTCGCATGTTTAGTTTTATCTAAGAAAATGATCGTTTTTTTTTAATATGACTTCATTTTCACTTAAATAAGCATTTCGGCTAGTGTCTGAAACTTAGTATCAGTACACATGCAGAAGGAAAAACAATACAGAAAATTTATGAGGAAAAATGCGTGTTTTCAAAAGCAGTATGTCATTTTCCGTTATTATGCCCTAATATAATATTCTGCTCCTAATGGAGTTTTGCGACACTAAACCTTAAACAACAATTTTTATCAACAATTTTGAATTTGTATCAGAAAATAGCATGAATAAAGATAAAAATACCTCATTATTTCTCTCTTATCTGCAATAATGAAAGCTATCTAATTTTCACCATTTTGAAGAAATTTCATAAAATGCTTTTAAAATTAAAATATAAAAGTGGGGATATTAAAAAACAGATGGTGCGATCACATCTACAAATGAAGAGCTTTCAGTTAAAAAAAAATATTAGTAATATTTTGTTCAGTGAAAGATCAGGGCACATGACTAAAAAACACACTTCTTTGAGAAACTTCTCTTCTTTGAGAGTGCACGAATTGTGGAAGCCAATTGCCCCGTATATTTTAGCCGTGTCTTCTTTTAGGGTTGGAGGACTGTTTTAGCTGATGAACGCCAATCATCGCCAATCAATGAAGCAACCCAAGTTCCTGCTGATTATTTTATCCTACTTAGACCATCATTTTAACTGTTTTTTCGTTTGCTGTGGCTCTTGCTGTTTTGTGACTCTGCTCGTTTACTGATGAGGGCTAAGAAAATAGCGAAACGTTTATATATATTTTTTCAATTATATTTTAATTGTTTTTAATGAAATTTTAATGTGTGTATGTCTGTAGTTATGCAAATTGTCTTAACTATTAAGTAATCCAGACGTAGTTATGTATATATTTTTAAAACACACTTCTGTTTTAAATGTATAGATTATATAAAATTAGGAAAAATTAAATTAAACAAATTATGTTATTTTGATAAAATTATAGTAGAATGTCCTAAAGAATAGCAGCAAAATTTTATTATTCGAGAGAATTTTGGACAAAAACTTCAGGAACATATTATTTTAAACCACGAATTATTTGTTTGCTTGTCTAACTTGGCGAAACAAATGCATCCAGGCGAGAATCATCAATTTCTGTAATATAAATCGCTATTATTTGCATGTCACCTCTCTTTTATAAAGACACTCTAAATTTTTGTAAAACATTGCGTTTTATCAGTGTGTTATTTCGATTATATTATTTTCAAAAGTGAAGCATTTTCACCTGTGAAGAATTTCAAAGCAGTTGGGCTATGAAAATGACGCACTTCTACAAAACATAATTCAGGTTTAAGAATTAAAATACACGCTTTTTTATAAAATGACGTCATTTGCATCCGCTAAAGCAATTCACTTTTACAATCCAGTCTTAGAAAAGTATGCATATGATGTCATTGTCACGGAATAACAGACAATATTCTTGACGTAGCCCATATTTTAATTTCAACTTTTTTTTCAGGTTTTATGAGAAAATGGCAACAAAAAGATACAGTATCTCCTATTTTCGACTATTTTCCATTTCCTTTCAATGACTCTCAATAGAAATGGGGTACTTTTGTTGCCACGATAAGAAAAATGGTATTAAAAACTACAAAAAAAATAATATCTCGAAAATAAGTTGATACAGCTTTCAAACAAATTGCATTTAAAAGAGCATTTTTCCCCTTATACGACGGTGTAAAAATTTAAAATGTGCGATGTTTAGAAGTTTAAAAATTTGCAGTAGAGAAAATTGCAAAACCAAAATTTTATTTCAAATTTCAAAGTGTTGCCATTCGTAAAATGACGTATGCGTTACGCACAGATATGTTTGTCCTTTATAATATAGATAGATAATAGAATAGATAAAACCATTATTTATATACAGGGTGGTTATAGTAATTAAAATTTCACAGTATCCTACAGCGCAAATGGGTGAACGGAATGCAATGAAATTTGGTATATAGACTATACACGAGATGCACACACGGAATTTCGAAAAAAAATATTCCAAAATGGCCACTAGATGGACTTTTTCGGGAAAAAACATTAAATTTCACACAATAAACAGCCAAAACAGCGTGTTTTACATTTTATTACTCATAATTCTTGTTCTGGATGGTTAATATTGTTTTTGTATTCCGTTTCGGTCGTTTATTGTGTTAAATTTAATGTTTTTTCCGAAAAAAGTGCCATCTGGTGGACATTTTTTTTCGAAATTCCGTGAGCGCATCTCGTGTATAGTCTATATACCAAATTTCATTGCATTCAGCCCACCCGTTTGCGCTGTAGGATGCTGTTTATAGGGGAAATTTAATTATGACCACCCTGTGTATATATATATATATATATATATATATATATATATATATATATATATATATATATATATATATATATATATATATATATATATACTTATATATATATATACTTCTTCACTCGTCAACAAGTTAGTACAAAGGTAAATCAACTAACAGATCAGAACATACAATTATTCAACTTAATACTAAACTTTGTTAACATCACTGACGAAGAGGCCTTTTAATTAATACGAATTTTATAAAACTTAATTGCAAAAAACTTGAGAATAAGATTTGATTTCACCGCGTCATTCTAACAATAGGTATTAAAACAGGCTTCAACGCAGTGAATCATTGGGAGTGTGTAGTTGGAAGTCGTTTGGCAGTTTTACGCTGGTCTGCAGCACCGTACAGGCCAGATATTGAAATATTTCATATTGCGCGGCCATTCCATGATGTCCGAACTTCATCTAATAGTTGTAATTAAGGCTGTTCTCAAATCCAAAAGGGCAACTTTATGACATAAGTTTTATTTTATTTTTGTTCGGAAATACATGAAACTAACAGGTGTTGTCGTTCAGAACCAATGTAATAGAATTTTCCTTTTTTTTTTTTTTTTTTTTTTTGCAAATGCGATAGATCTTTCTGAAAATAGTGTCAAAGTGGACTTTTTGAACCGAATTTCCGCACGAAAGAAGAATAAACACTCAAGAAAGGGTGAAAAACGTGTTTGTCACGTGATAGAAATCGCTTATAACTCAATAGGTAATTTACTTATAAAAAAATGGAAAACACAGTTCGATTCTAAATCGCTCTCATAGTCAGGCTTTCTAATTTTATGTCTTTCCGTTAAAAAATGAATTTGTAAATGTGTCAAAACGTTTTGCGCTTGTTGAGCAGAGCAGTTGAGCCTTAACTAATTTTTTTTTAAGCAGATGTAGTTAAATTTGCCAAACGAAAAAAAAGTAATTTTTTATACTTTTATGCACAATAAAGCTTGTATTTCGTAACTTCACTAATAGTAAAATTTATATATTTTTAGGGAGAGGAGGGGGATAATTTTTATAATTTCGCTTGATATATAGCTCCGTCTGGAAGCAATGATGCATTAAATCGATTCTCAAGTAAAAATTTAGTAAAATTTATATATTTTTAGGGGGAGGACGGGTGATAATTTTTACAATTTCCCTTGATATATATCTTCGTCTGGAAGCCAATGATGCATTAAATCGATTCTCAAGTAAAAATTTAGTAAAATTTATATATTTTTAGGGGGGGGGGTAGTTTTTACAATTTCCCTTGATATATATCTCCGCCTGGAAGCAATGATGCATTAAATCGATTCTCAAGTAAAAATTTAGTAAAATTTATATATTTTTAGGGGGAGGACGGGTGATAATTTTTACAATTTCCCTTGATATATACCTCCGTCTGGAAGCCAATGATGCATTAAATAGATTCTCAAGTAAAAATTTAGTAAAATTTATATATTTTTAGTGGGGGATAATTTTTACAATTTTCCTTGATATAGATCTCCGTCTGAAAGCAATGATGCAGTAAATCGATTGTCAAGTAAAAATTATCTTTAAAATGATAGTTCTGATAATTTTTTCTGTGCCTATTGTTATGCTTGCTCATTTGGTATTCGGAGAAAATGTGAGCTAAGTACCGCGGACAAATTTAAAAAAGGCGATAAGGGAAAATGTTTAGTTTAGTACTCGAACGTCGTAAAAAGAAAAATTCTACGAAAAAGAAAAATTCTACTATGAGGCTCCAGAACATTTTTCACGTGTAATAAAACGTTATGGGCTGTGCATATATAACGTTATCAAATTTTGGTGTTTTTGGACCTCCCCCCTCCCTTGCGATATCATACGTTACCATAGCAAGACCCCACCCACCCGTAATGATATAGTTATCAATATCTAAAAATTCTTTTCATTTTTGGAATTGTTTCTTTTGTTTGAAAGTGATATAAAGATAATGTTATAATTTATTTTTCGATTACTTTATTGATCCAATTAAAGAGAAATCAATAAAATATCACTTTGTATATGAAATTACTTAATATCAAATAACACTTAAAAGAAATAGTTACTATTAAAAAGTATTTAGCAATAGTTTTTTGTTACATAAATAAATGCATTCAGCATTAATAATGTCCACTTTCACTTGCCTCCGCACGGGAGGGGGGGGGGGGGGGGGGAGCAGACAGAACGTCTTATCCACAACACAAGTGGACTTTATTCTTTCCCATTTATTTACTAGTAAACACAAATATCATTTCAAACATACTTTGCAGTTGGTTTCTCGAACAACGGATTATATATGCATACGCATAGGATGACCAAGCCAGTAGTTGATCAGATAAGGTCGGTGCTAAGGGTTTTTATTATATTTTCTTCCTTTTAAGTTTTAGAAGTAAACTAACATAATTGCTACAACCCTTAATGAATGTCCTATAATGGACAAACATGAAATCTGCTGAAATTAAATAGCAACAAAATTATAAGTACAGTCGTAGGGGAAAAAAAGCAAACACCCCCTACTAACTCCTCAACAAATTACCGTAGAAGAAAGTTACTGATACCGAACGATTGGAAATAAAGTCTACTTTTAAATGATGTATAAAAAATTTGCTTAGAGGGCCATCTACATATTGAAACTAACCATAACTTTGCTTTTTTCAATAGCAGTGCACAATTCTGACAGCGTAAATGAATTCTACACCATTTAATTAGCCTAAAAACAAATTTTTATGCAAATCGTACCTTAAGTTTCCGAGAAATTAATTATTTTAAAACGAGCGTATTTTAAGGGCTCTATACAAATTGAAGTTCGATACTCGATTGTTAACCGAGAGATCCCCCTTCTTGATCAAGGCACCTTAAGCGTCATTCAAGCAGTCAATGAAGTCTGCTAGATTACAGGACAGCGTAATAAATTTCAAAATATCCAGTCACTTCTATCATAGACGGCCCCTTAAACCATCATTTTGCCGTTTTTTAAGCATAATTTGAAAACTACTTGGAAGAAAAATGTGAAATTTTAAATTTCCATAAAGCAGGACTTAATAAATCTAAATCCATCCAAAAAATTGTAGGTTACAATTCATAATTTTTTCGAATATTAATTTCATAATTCATAATTTATATCATAAAATTATAAAAATTGCAAATTCAACGTATTTATGTTTGGGTATATTAGTATTATTGCTACACAAAAAATTAGCACATCAGGAGCACAATATCAGGAGATATAAATAAAAATATGAAAATGTAATTTAACATTAGAAACACTAAATTTTGAATGTTTATAATTCAAAAACTTATTATTCAAATGACTTGAAATTGGCGGTCTAGGCATAGTTTGAACCGAAGATTTGAAATATCTGGTTAAAATTGGGTATTGTCATTGAAAAAAATGAAGTTTGGATTCGTTTTAATATGTAGATGGCCCCCTCCTAAGCAGATCTTATATATATCATTTAAAAGCAGACTTTATTTCCAATCGTTCGGTACCAGTAACTTTCGTCTACGATAATTTGTTGAGGAGTTAGTAGGGGTGTTTACTTTTTTTTTTCACGACTGTACATAGTTTCTTTAATTGCCATTTTCCCAGTAGTTGATCAATCGAAGAAATCAGTCGAAAATTCGAAAATTAATCTTTAAAATATCATGCTTAAGCTGTGATTAAGAATAATTCATATAAAACCATTATTTGAAATAAGCAAGAGGATTATTTTAACTTACCGTAAATGTCTACAGCTAATCAAAAACTAAATGTTTACATTTTCTAATAAAAAAAGTTCATAAAATGGCTTCTCTTACAGCAGGCAGTCGACAACCATGTGACAACAGGCGCTCTAAAATTCAGACAAAAATATTACGTCTAGTGCCACGTGTGAAACTTATTTCCGCCTGAAACGGCGCAATATTTCAAAAATTGGATCAACTACTGGAGGTGTATCAACTACTGGCGCGGTCACCCTATGATAGAAGAACAGGAATGCCAAAGGTTGGGGTATTCCATAATTTTGGAATTAAATAGTTTTATAATCATTTAATGATTTTAATAATAACTTTATATTGCCATGAAAATTGATGACAGACTACAAAAATATAACAAATTATTTTGATGTAAAGAACAAGTTACAAATAAAAAGAGAAAATTTTGAATAGATCAAAAATGATAACGATATCAAAAGACAACTCCCCTCTCCCTAGAGATATCTTAAAATATAATATGCTAGACTCCCCTTCCCCATATATTCATAATGTTATATATGCCCACCCCCTTATTGTACATAAAAACTTGATTCGTCTACAATTCTCTCTTGAATGTAAAAAAATTTGTAGACTGCAGTCTTCACATCCCGCGTCCTAACATTCTTTCGCCTCGTGTATCTGTTTACTGAAGTTGAGAGAGAAGGCTGAATTTTTGTCGGTTTTTGTTTTGTTACTTATATCTTTATTGCTTATATCTTTTGTTGCTTATATCTATATGCTTACTTTTACTCTAGACCCCACCTGCGACCGAGAGGTTCTGCTCTCGAAGCGTGTTGACGGGAGGTGCTGGGTTCGATCCCAATCGCGCCCGTCGGCCTAATCGTTCGGAGTTTTCGTAGTTTTCTTCGAACCTTGGTTTTCTAAACGTAAATACGGGTTAGGTTCCCATAGAAAGACCCCCCACGGAGGCACCCCCCCCCGCTCTTAGGACCTATATCCCTCGTGCTGATAATTGACCGTCATAAACACAACCAACCAACTTACTTTTAGTTTTGTTACTTATATCTATATACTTACTTTTGTTACTTATATTACTTTTTGTTACTCTCCTTTTTTTTTTTTTTTTTTTTTTTTTTTTTTTTTTTTTTTCACGGTACTTTATCGATTCCCTTTTTTTTTATTCGTACAATGGAGGAAATAAAGCCTCCCTAGTTACCGAATGTTTCTGTTTATCTGTGCCATTATACAAAAACTAGCCGCCATTGGTGACCAATTTGGTCTCTATTAAGGCTGTTCTCAACTGCTCTGCTCAATAAGCGCAAAACGTTTTGGCACATTTACAAATTCATTTTTTAACGGAAGGATATAAAATTGGAAAGCCTAACCATGAAAGCGATTTGGAATCGAACTGTGTTTTCCATTTTTTGATCAATAAATTACCTATTGAGTTACAAGAGATTTTGATCACGTGACACGGCATTTTTCTCCCTTTACTGACTGGATTTTCTTCTTTCCTTCGGAAGTTCAGTTCAAAAAGCCAACTTTGACAGTATTTTATGAAAGATCTATCTATTGCGTTTACAAAAAAACGAAAAAAAACAACAGTTCGATGACATAGTTTCTGAATAACAACACCTTCTAGTTTCATGCGTATCCGAACAAAAATGAATTAAAACTTATGTCAGAAAGTTGACCTTTTGGATTTGAGAACAGCCTTAAATGTATGCTAAGTATTGTATCATGTTATTTATAATCCTAATTTAATTTACTTGCTCAAACCTTCGCCAAATCGAAGATTCTGATACAGAAATCATGAACTCGGCATTTTTATGCTTGCTGGGCGCAGATGATAAATCGGGAAATATTGTTCCCATAGTATTTTTCGTATTTCATTTAAAATATAATAGTTTCACTCATTTTATTTAAAATATATAACTTTAATTTAAAACTGATATATTTAAAATTTATGACTCTCAATTATTTTGTTAAAAAAAAAAAAGAAAAAAAGAAAAGAAAAAGAATAAATAATACCATATCATAATATTAAAATATTTATTTGCTTAAAAGACGTTATAAAAACCCATTAAAAGAAAATTAAAAATCTATAGTTACGTGTTTCAACTCATTTTCTGAGTCGTCGTCAGAATGTATAACAAAAAATTACAAATGCATATGAAAAATGGAAAAAAAAAATTTCATTTTTCATATGCATTTGTAATTTTATGTTATGCATTCTAACGACGACGACTCAGAAAATGAGTTGAAACGTGTAACTATAGATTTTAAATTTACTTTTAATGTGTTTTTATAACGTCTTTTAATCAAATAAATATTTTAATATTATGATATGATTAGTAATGGGCGTAATTTTGACTTACTACTCGCACTTATTTATAAATAATACCATAAACCATGACATTCAATTTCAACATCAAAGCTTTGTTTTAATTAACCACGCGCAAAATTGTTTATGACAGTCGCATAAAATGGCGACATTTCTATTTCCACTAGACTTCTGTTCTACCGTACTTCAGAACCTGTTCTAGCGTCCTTAGAGCCGTTCTGATTGGCTGGTCCGATTCAGATGAAGTGGCTAGACGTCCGGGCACCGTTTGCACATATTCGGATGTTTGTTTTCAGCTATTTCGTTTCTGATACTACATAAGTTTGATTTGAATATTTTTTTCTATTTTTAGATGATGAAACTGCTATTTTCTACTTGAAAATATTAAAAAATACCTGTATAAAACAAAGCTCTATCATTTTCATACTAAAACTGGTTTTTTTCCCCAAACATTTTATGTTAAAGGCCGTTTCATAAATTTTAAATGTTATTTATATTAAAAATTATAAAAAAAATATATAATTTATATTAAAAACGCATTGTCACTTATAAAACGCTGCAATTGCAGGGGATTTTGCATATCTAAACCATGAAAACAAAAATATAAAACCAGGGATATTTTTGATCTATTTATTTTTGTAACCTTGATAACGCTGATAATAAAAATAACCCTGAAAAGTATTCTTTTTTTAACACTGAAAATGGAATTTTAAAATATGTTTCATAGAGGTATAGGAGGATTCAGTTGCAAATTCCAGGGACAGTTAGAAGGTATTCCCCCTCCCCCCCCCCCCAAAAAAAAAAAAGAAAAAAAAAGTTTCTGATTTTATATTTTTTCATGATTTAGATGTGCAAATTCTCCCTGCAACTGCGGCGTTTTATAAGTGAAAATGCGTTTTTAATATAAATTGTATATTTTTTAATAATTTGTAATACAAATAACATTTAAAATTTATGTAACAGTCTTTATGACCTTATCTTAAAAGATTTAAAAGAAAAGTTTTAGTATGGAAATGACGGAGATGCGTTTTATACAGGTATTTTTGAATACTTTCAAGTAGAAAATAGCAGTTTCATCATCTAAAAATGGAACATAATTTATTCAAATCAAACTTATGTAGTATCAGAAACGAAATAGTAGCTGAAAACAAATATTCGAATATGTGCAAACGATGCTCGGGCGTTTGGCCACTTTATCTGGAGCGTGCCAACCAATCAGAACGGCTCTGAAGGACGCTAGAACAGAAGTCTAGTGGAATTAGAAATGTCGCCATAAAATGGACTATCTATCTATATTATAAAGGACAAACATATCTGTGCGTAACGCATACGTCATTCTGCGAATGGCATCACTTTGAAATTTGAAATAAAATTTCGGTTTTGTAATTTTCGCTACTGCAAATTTTTAAACTTCTAAACATCCCACATTTTAAATGTTTACACCGTCTTATACAGAAAAAAATGTTCTTTTAAATGCAATTTGTTTGAAAGCTGTATCTCAATTAATTTTTGAGATATTAATTTTTTTATAGTTTTTAATACCAATTTTCTAAATGTGGCAACTGAAGTACTTCATTTCTATTAAAAGTGGTTTAGTTATCTTTATTGATTATATTCTTACTGATGCCATTTTCTCATTATAATTAAAAATATCTTTTTAAAAAATTTGAACAGAAAATGACGTTACGCTTTAAAAAAGACACAATTTCCCTGATGATGCTGTTATATTTCACTATTGTTTCATTCCACTGATATTGAGTTTGAGACACTAGGCAAAATATTTCAGCGACTGAAAATGCCGTCATAGTTAAAAGAAAATTATAATTTTATTTCATAAAACGAGATGTTTCCCCTTTAATACGCCTAAAAGTTATAAAATTCCGGAATTTTTACCCGCAGGTACAGAGATTATACTAAGACCTGAAATCACGAGTGAGAATTTTCCCATGGAAAGCTGTAATAGCTGACTTCAAGCTTGGAAATATATTTATTAATAACCTATTGCGCGGTAATTTTTTTTAATGGTTAATATGGATGTGAAACGTGGAAAATGATTTGATTCGGTTTAGATTTAAAGGGGGAGGGAATTCTATGATTATGTCAAGATGAAATCATTTTTGCTGATTTTTCATTCCGTAATACCAAGTGTTAATTGATAACTTAATCAAAATTACTTATCTTGATTATATGTTACTGATTACGTATATGAATAAAGTTTATTTTTTCAATAATTTTAACAGTTGAAGTTTATGTAAAAAGTATTTTGTTAATCCTAGGTTAAAATATGTCTTTGTAGACGTAGAGTTAAACTAACAAGTGTAAAATGGATTTTTTATTGTAATTATTGCTGTCGATGTATTATAAATTTGATACAACAGTTCCTTTGTAAAAATTTTCTTCGTCGAAATTCGACGGGATTCACCTCGTTATAATACTGAGACATGATGGCGATGAAACAATATTTGGTGATCTATCACGTGGGCCCGTCTGACATTAAATTACCAAATTGGCCGCCTGGCAAATAAGCGAAGCGGTCAACCCGGAACCGTTGATGACAGTCACATGACTTAGGCTACTATTATAGAGATATCAATCTGGAGGCAATGGTAAATACGCGAATTCAGTAATTTCGGTATCAAGAAACAAATTTTCTATAGAAACATATTAATGAAACTCAGTTCCTTTAGTTCATTTAGTCGATAAGATATGTAAATAAACTGAGATCATGCAACATTATGCAAACCACGTTTAATACGCGATTCCGCTTAATACGCGACTTTTTTTTTCTAGTTCCATGAAATACGCCTTAATCCTTTATGTACTGAATTATGAATTCATAAAAATTTTATCTTCTAAAGCATTTTTCGTGAGTTTTTTTTAACTACTTTAGAAGATTTGCATAATCATTTTTAATAAATGTTAGAAGGATTGAAGGATTTAGAAGGATTCATTGAATTTGAATTTATAGGGCTTTTGTGCCATATTTATAACCCCACTCAAATCTTTTATTTAAAATATATTTCTTAATTTTTGTAGAATTGGGAAATGTACAAATATAATGTTCTTACAATAGAAATTTTTCCGAATTGAAAAATCCAACCCCCCCCCCCCCTTCCCCGGCGCCATGAAAGAAGAAAAGATGCAATGGCAAAATAAATCCTTCTTTTAAAAATATTTTTGTTTTGTGTAACCCATAATGCTTTTGGAACAAGATAAAGGAATGCATCTATAACTCATCCTAAAATGTATTACTTTTAATCGATGTATTAAATGAATTTTAAAACAAGTTGTTTTAATGGTACTTATAAGTACCGTCAGTAGATAAAGCGTTAACCGGTTTGGACTGTATGCTAGAAAGTGTTAAAAATGAATAAAAGAATATTTCGTTCAAATTATTTTGGGGCTGAATGAAAATTTGTGATGGATATCTTCCGCTTAGCATTTTCCGCTATTGAGGAGAGGAATGTGTAATTTTTTTTTTCCAGCACCATTAGAAAGCAATAGAAAAACAAGTGGGTAAGTGTGGTCACAGATCGCACAGAGGGTTTCGTTTAATATTCCTTTCAAAACACTTTATCCTTTTGAAAAATCTGTTAGTTCCACATTTCGCAACCAGGGGTGCACTCTATTCCAAACAAACCTCTATCCGAACGAAACTCCGTTTTACATACTACCCGTAGATATATTAGTCGAGGGGATTGGGCCCATAGCACCCGAGATAAGTAGGTGCCCTTGGTGGTAAAAAGTGGAACTAAAACATGTAAGGCTGTGTTGCATAATATGAAAGAATGGTCAAAGGGGTGCCGGCAAAAGTTGGAAAAGTGCTCCCCGGGTGAAAAAGGCGGAGGTTAGAAAAATTGCTTAAAATACACAAGTTAGAGCTCGGAGGAGTAAATAATATAAGACTTTTTGAAAATTTTATGATTTGTCCTGTAGTCTGATGTATTCAGTCGAGAAGTATGCAAAAATTCATGTCTCCAACTTAATTAAGGGCTCTCTTAGAAAAAATTCCTTAAAATACATAAGTGGTAGCTCAAAGGGTTAAACGTAAGACTTTTTCAAGGTTTTATGATTTGTCGCCTGGCCTCAGGTGTTCTGCTATAAGTATGCAAAATTTCAAATCTCCAGTTTAATAAGGGGCTTCTATATTTAATAATTGCTTAAAATACGCATGTGGGAGCCCAGAAGGTTAAATGTACGACTTTTTCAAAATTTTATGATTTGTCGTTTGATATGAGGTGCTCAGCAATAAGTATGCAAAATTTCACGCCTTCAACCTAATTAGGGGCTCACTTAGAAATAATTGTTTAAAATACACATGTGGGAGTCCAAAGGGTTAAATGTACGACTTTTTCAAAATTTTATGATTTGTCGTATGATGTGTGGTGTTCAGCTATAAGTATGCAAAATTTCAAGTCTCCAACATGTATAGTTTCTGAGAACGGGCTCTGTGACGGACAGACGGACGGACGGACAGACAGACTGACAGAGGAGCGAGACGAATAGGGTTTCGTCAGATGAACGAAATCCTAAAAAATGTACGAATAATAAAATTTTCAGCAAAGGTTTTTCCCTAAGAAAGGGAAATTTGGGATGTTTTTCGTTTTTTCGCCCGCTATTGTCTCTGAAATTTTCGATTCTTATCAAAGCAAAGTGCATGACAAATTGAGGATCGAAGATAAAGGGATTGTTTGCAGTTTGAACACCATCAGAAGAAAAATTACTATGCATTTATCTGGGTAATTTATTTTTTCCACGCATACTTTTTGTAATCGATTTTTAGAAATATTTTGAAAGTTTTAATATTTTGTTTTTATAAATGTATCTATTAATTATTAATATTTTCTGTTATTCAGTAAATGTTTCATTTTTTTGTTTCCAGAAATTATAATTCCAGAAATTCGTAATAAATATTTCATTAACCCCTTGCGCTCTGGCGATGTTAGCAGATATGTCACTAGACATCAGTGTTGCCGCATTTAGCAGATTTTTTTTTTTATTATTATTTTATATTCACACCACAACAATTTCATTGGTAATTGTCTTTTACATTATGTATGAAAATCAATCATCTGGTAAAGCAATAATAACAGTTAAAACTTTCTTGTGAGAATTTGGCATGTCTAATTAAAAAATCAGCCATATATCATGACGTACCATATATCATACGACACAGAGCACAAGAGATTTATGTTTATGAACAACTATAATATTCTGAAACATCAAATATAGTAAACGAGATGGAACCAGCGGAGTTTCGACGAAAGAAAGTATTTATAAAGAAACTGTTACATTGAATTTATAATAAACCTAGAAAAATATTTACAATAAAAAGTCCATTTTACATTGATTAGTCTAACTAATCCAACGCATATTTTTTTTAACCCAAAGTTAATAAAATACTATTTTCATAAACTTCAACTGTTAAAATTATTGAAAAATTAAACTATTCGTATACACGAGGTGGAACCTGTCGATTTTCGACGAAAGAAAATGTTTCAGGCTGTTTTCAGCTGCTCTGCTCAACAATCGCAAAACGTCAACAATCGCAAAACGTTTTGACACATTTACAAATTCATTTTTTAACGGAAAAATATAAAATTGGAAAGCCTAACCATGGAAGCGATTTGGAATTGAGCTGGGTTTTTTTTTCCATTTTTTGATCAACCAATTACCTATTGAGTTATAAGGAATTTTGATCCCGTGACAAACACGTTTTTCGCCCGCTCTTGAGTGCTATTTCTTCCTTCGCGCGGAAATTCAGTTCAAAACGCTCACTTTGACACTACTTTCTGAAAGATCTGTTGCGTTTGCAAAAAAAAAAAAAAAAAACGGAAAACACAGCTCGATTACATAGTTTCTGAATAACAACACCTGCTAGTTTCATGCATTTCCGAACAAAAATAAATTAAAACTTATGTCATAAAATTGCCCTCTTGGATTTGAGAACAGCCTTAAAGAAGAACAGTTACAGTGATTAATAATAAACGTACAAAATTAATTACAATAAAGAATCCATCGAACATTGATTTATCCTACTCTTAAAACAAATATTACTTTAACCTAAGTACTATTTCCTTAAAAGTACTATTAATTAAAAGTACTATTTCCTTAAACTTCAATTATTATCGGGTTATTGAAAAATTAAACTTTATTCGCATAACGTAATTAGTAAAATATAATCAAGATATGAAATTATGATGAAATTATCAATTGAGGCTCTTATGCTACATATTATGAAATGAAAAATCAGCAAAAATTATTTCACCCAGACACAATCATAGAATTTTTTTTTTCTGCATGAAATCTAAACCTTATGTCAATTTTACAATCTCAAAATTTACATACGCACCTCTCATACCCGTATTCACCATTTTAATAATATTTTGAAGCACAATACTTTATTCCTAATAAATATTCCTCCAAACTTGAAGTCACGTTTGTTTGTCATCTACAACTTTGCATATGAACATTTGCACTCTTGACTTTGAGGTTCTAATTCTAATCTCAAGTCAAGGTTGAAATGGACATTAATTTTTTTTTTTAATTCGATCCCTAAGGCTGCACACAGACGCTTGTTTTGCCATCCTTCTCCAATTTTCATGGAAATCTTTTGTTCAGGACTCTTCTGCGGTTTATTCACAAAAAAAAAAAAAAAAAAAAAAAAAAAAAAAAAATGAGGGGAACCAACAATGGATCAGGAGATAAGGAGCTCAACCTTACTTGAAGGAAAGGTTCCTCTTTGCAGGACATCAGTCCCTTTCCTTTTAAAGTCATTAAAAATCAAAAACACTGCATGGCCACAAGAAACGACGCCGACACTGATAACAGTTAGAAGGATGGTGCGTTCGCAGCTTAATACCCTGTTCATACTGGGATATCCGAACTATCTTAAACCGCCGAACTTCTCTTAAACTCTCTGAGAGAGTTTCAACTTTCTTCGGGCTAGAGACAGTCACGACCGTTCACTCTCGCTGGCTGTAAAGCTTCGCATTAATTGATTGGGTGTTGCGGGCGGTTTTATCTTAAGCGCATGCACAAACAACACAGTGGCGTTCACTAAGTTATCTTAGGTTAGGTTTTCGATGCGAACAGCATAGGCGTAACCAGCCTTTTGAACGGGGGGGGGGGGGGGGGGGGGCAGACATTTTAACCTAAACATGTTGGATACAAACAATATCTTATACTAGAAAGGTAGCCCGTCAAAAATGACGGAAATTTAGATATAAAGATATATACAACTCATGTGCAAGAATATGAGTTTTCTCGCTTGTTCCGCAGTGTTAGATGAAAATAACATGGTACAGATGTCATATTCGCCCCATATTGGCGCGATTTTTTTCGACGCCGATTTGGCGAAAACATCAACAGCGTAAGCAACAACATCCGGGTTACCATATCAAGCAAAATAGCGACACTTTGGCGCCGGTTAAGTATACATTGCGTATATGACATTGGCGTCAGAAAAAAATCGCGCCAATATGGGGCGAATATGACATCTGTGCCAATAACACATTTTAAGAACGAAACACATTTATGAAAAACTGTGTACAGTAGAACACCACTAATCTGCACAGTTTGGTTCCAAGTGTTATGCAGATTTGAGGCTTTTTGCGGTCATGTCTATTCAATCTTTGTTTACATTTTTTTAATTCATATATTGGACAATTTAGATTGTTAAGCCTTAAAAATAAATAAATTTCACACTTGAAGTAAGGTAAAAACTATTAAATTATCGTATACGATTTCATGAAATGGTATTATATGGTATTATATATGTGTGTGCTTCACGATCTTGGTTACGACGTTGGCGAAATTGGCTGCAACTTGTCATAATCCTAACAGTGTGGGCCGCTATAACAAAAAAGTAACCAGTTTTTAGTAAAATTTCTGATATAAAGTAGTTTTCAAAAACTTGTGTAAAATTGCAGGCCGTTCTCATGTTATGTCAGTCCTAAGAATAATATTTCTAACACTGAAGAGTTTCATGTACATGTGGAATTTAGAAAAGCTTTTCGAAAAGAAAGGTCCTGAAATAAAAAGTTTAATCGGGTCCTGATGTTGTTTACTGAAATCTAATAAGTACAGTTATTTTGAATATTACAACAGAATTAAAGAGTTAAATGTATTTAACTTAAACCCGCTGTTACTTCCCGATGTTATTTTTTACTATTAAGAAAGAAAATTATTTAAATTTTTCAAATCATGCATTTATAATTTTTTTCCGTCTTTAATAACTAAATAATGAAAAAATATGCTTTTGTTCTCAGCTCATAAATATGACAATAAAATAATGTAACTAAGAGACGTTGCAAAATTAAATCTTTGTGATTTCAAACGATACCGCCACCATTTTACCTACTATGATGTCATTAGAATATTGTCCATTGATTGTTGGAGAACTTACTTTGTGAATGATTACCTCAATGATTTAAAATTTTTTTAAGTTTCACGATGAATGAATCACTTGTGTTTGCTTAGGTTTATGGAATGAGATATTAAGCTGTGAACCTAATTTCAACTAAAGTTATCCAAGGATATACGCATTTTTAATTGAAATTAAAAATAATGCTTTGATCTCGAAATAAAAAGTTTTAGTTTGTATAATTGGTTATTTCTGTTAATTATTTATTTAGGTACTTTTCCATTATAGCGCATTTTTAAAAAAAGCTTGGCGCAATTCGGGCATCAGAAAGTGAGATATGTTGCCAAAATATATAAACAACTATGAAAACAAATCTAATGAACTTTTATTTTTGTTTATATATGCACTTATATACATAAAAAATCGTTTCTAAATATATATAATATTTTTTTATATACAAATTACGGCACAGATTTCAGATATGAACCGGGATACCTAACTGGCGCCAAAATGGTGTTATTTTGCCTGCTATGGTAACCCGGCTATTGTTTTTTATTTATTAATAAATTGTTTATTTACTTTTATTTTCTGTTTTTAATTATGTAAACTGTTTTTTTCTATAGTTATTATTCAAACTTTTATTTATTTATAGTTATTTCCTTTTCAAAATGATAGCAAATAATTTGAAAATATATAAGTAACTGGTATTCGAAAGCGAGATTTCTGCCAAATTGGTGTCAGAGAAAAATCCCGCCAACCCCGATGCGTATATGACATCTGTGCAAAAATTACTTCTGTTTATTATAAAAAATGGGTAAATAACTTTTTTTATATTAAATAAATTGCATACATATGGAAAAAATTGCTTGTGAGTATGAAGCAGTAAATAGGTTGTCAGAAAATATGCTGGCAAACTTCTTTCTCGCCGAGCAACTTTTCTCCGAAGTATTGTACATAAGCAATGATTGCTAGAAATGTATTTTTAATTATGATATGCGCTTTTATTTTTCACTACATTTATGCATACTATACTGTGTGTATAAATGCTACAGTTCATATGCAGGGCTACACAAAAGAATTCGTAAGGGTTACTGAGTATGAGAGTAAATTGCTTAAAGGTGGTTTTTAAAGGAGTTATGCATTTTTACGCTGAACTGCATTTAGTTTACTAAGAAATGTTTGTAGAATATAGATAAAATGATATACAGGGTCACGCAAAGAACTGGATACATAACCGTCTATGGATGATAATATCTGGAAATGTGATTTCAGTAGTTTTAAGAGTAGTTTAAATTAAAATTTGGCTAAATAGTGGCATGTAATAACGATACTATTGGCTATGAACGGTAACTGCTGAAATCAATTTTTAAAATCTTTTATGCGTCTTCTAACATGTTTACTTAGTTATCTTATTTCCCCAAATAACGAAGTTTTGTTGAAGCATTCAGGATGTGTTGGAAAGTGTTTCATATTCTATGCTTAGCGCATGATTTTTCTTTCTTCTTAAGTCTTATTTTGCATTTATTTTATTCTTAATTTTTTAGTCTTATACTGCTTTATAGAAACTTTGGCACAGTTGTCATATACGCCAATTTGGCGAAAACATCAACAGCATAAACAACAACATCCGGTTTACCATATCAAGCAAAATAACGACACTTTGCCGCCAGTTGAGTACCCGTTGGGTATATGACATTGGCGTCAGAAAAAAATCGCGCTAATATATGACATCTGTGCCGAAACTTTAATACCTATTTAATTTTTAAACTCTTCACTCCACACCCCTTGCATATAGTACAAACTATAACACAGATAGCGCAAAATAATAGACAGTTTGGTACTTTTCCACTGTAGGGGCTTTGGCGTTTTTTAAAAAAAGCTTAGTGTAATTTGGGCATCAGAAAGTGAGATTTGGGTACTTTTCCGTTATATGGATACCATTGTCGCCAAGCGGAATAGTTGACGCAAAATGAAAATCACGTGAATTGAAGCATTTGAAAAATAAAAGAAAAAACATTGTCGATACTAAAGTGAGCATTTAAAAAATATAACATTTGAAAATTCCAGACTTTTACGAACTATTTCATTAAATCACAAATATATACTTAAAATAAGTGAACAAATAATTCTATTTTTATTTTGAACAAATAACTGATATAAAATAAAGCAATAAAATAAAACTCATATTAAACTGCTGGCATAAAATTACAAATATCTTTTAGCATTTTGAAATAATTGGCGCATTACCATACATTTTGGCATGGTGTCCGTATAACGGAAAAATATCGAGATTTGTTGTAAATCATATAAACAGCTATGAAAACAAACTTGATGAGCGTTTTTGTTTGTTTTATATGTTTATTTTATATGTATATTATTGATGTTTTTCGGTACAAATTACATCTGTTTCTGTATAAAATTAGAGAAACGGCTTTTTTATATTAAATAAATCGTATAAATATCGAAAAAAAAAAAGCGTGTGTATATAAGATGAAACAGTGGATAGGTTCCCGGAAAATATGTTGCCAAATTTACTTTTTCGCCAAGGCACCTATACTGGAAAAGTACCTAAAGCACATTAAAATCGCGCAGTTAGGAGCTCACACAGTACAGCGTCGTCTATTGGCGGTTATTTTATTAGTAGCATCGGGAGGAAGATGTAAAGATGTACTTTAAATTCGCACTCATAGATTTTGAAAAATGTCTTAAAAGAGCGGAGTTAAAATTAAATTTCAGTGACCTCCTTTATGAAAGTTTAATGGTTTTAAATGGGAATTACGCCTAATTAGCCAGCTATCACCAAATTGGCTAACATTTGGCGCTACTGTGGTAACCCTGCATTAGGTTTTTCAACAATTACTCATTTCAATGAGGCGGTCCTACCGGAATCGTGAGGGACACACAGAGACTTGGATTTTATATAAATAGATAGTAATATAGTATCTTATATACTTGCTAAAACGAAACCCCGTGAAACCGGCCAAATTTCCATTTTAGACAGGTTTTCATCTTAGAAGGTATAATTGTGTGATATTTCTTTTAAAAAGGGCTCAAACGCGATTTTCGTTTGCGTCAGAGATAAGAAGGGGTTCAAAATATCAAAACTAAATCTAATGGTAAAAAAAAAAAAAAAAAAAAGATATGTAAATGCCCTTGCAGCAGTGACATAAGACAGTGACTAAGTGTGGTCTCAAGTGTAAAACCTTTTGGCACCCTAGCTTCTGATAAATATTAAAAAAGGACTTTAATCATGCTGGAAACTTCTATAGGCACAGGGGAACATTGCATAAGATCTAAAATTATCCCAGTCAAAGTCTTGTAGATGAAATTTTGCCGGATGATAAATCTCAGATAATACATGCGGTAGTACACCAGTACATACGCACGAAAGTTTTTTAAAATGTGACTCCATGACTTCTTAGGGATCACCGGAGGGACCCAAGAAATTTTGTAGGAAAGTCTATATAAATAATTATAATATTCATTAATACCGTAATTTCCGGCCTATAATCCACGGATCAAACAATCGTGTTTCGACCCAGAAATTTATTTCATTATTGAAGTTAAATATTTATCGCGATTTAACAAGTTAAGTTTTATGAAATAAGATTTCTGGGTCCGAACATAATTGTTTGATCCGCGGATTATAGGCCGGAAATTACGGTAATTCATGTTTTTACCTCAGAATGTATCTAATATATTAGGTAAAGCAGGTCATGATAATATACGCTAAATTTTATCAAGATGATAAAAACTATACTATCATGATGCGACTCTAATAATAAAGATAGGCGCTCGTCTGTCTATGTGTGTGTACGCGCGCACTGAACTCCGAAAAAACAATGCAGCCCGCACAGCCGTAAGATTTAACAGGACCTGTATGCTTGAAATCATGCAAATCGAAGACAATTTCTGGAATTTTTTGATTGATTTTTTATGCGAATTTCTTCGCATTTTTCGGTAATTTTTTCAAATTAGTAAAAAATAATCCGATTTCAATATTTTATTCAATAAACTTTGTCTTCTTTTCATTAAAGTGTTTTCGAGATTCTACAGTGATTTTTCAGTTTAACAATATTTTACTGTTATTTATAGAGGGGTTTTTTCGCATTTCGCGGTGATTTTTTATTTATTTTTTCACATTCCTAAAAGGAATCCGGTTGAAATATTTTACCCAGTCAGTTAATATCGTTCCCTGTGTTTTTTTAAGCGGGTCCGGGGCTCAAAATTCTAATTTTTTTTTTTTTTTTTAAATAGAGATTTTGTTATGAAATTTTTTCTGAAATATGTTATAATATAATAAAAATATTGCGTGTAAAAATAATCTGAACAATTTTAAATATTTTTTTTAATTAAATTTTAAAATTTTAGACATATTTAATTTTTGATATAACTCTGGAAGTACTGACTCGATTTACAAAATTTTTACGCTTTTGGGTACAAAAAATGTGTTATTTTAATTTGTCTTCAGGATTTCTTAAAATACTGATTATGAATTTTATAAAAAAAATTTAAGTAAAAAAATGAAGTTTTTTTATGAGTGAGTTTTGCATTAATTAGCCTATTTTCAAAATTATCACTCAAAATTAAAAATCCTGAACACAATTTATTGGAAATATAGCATAAAATCTCTGTTTACAATTTCATGCATATACCCTGTGTTGAGAATGCCAACTTGGCGATGCTTGCCATTTTCTGTTAGTCGGCATTGTGGCAACCCCCTTTTTATTGTTTTCCGATTTTCTTTTCAGTGTAGATGTAAAGTTTGTTTTGAACCGGTCTGACGGTAATAATGGAACTCTCAAATGAGAGTAATAATAATATTAATATACCTATATATTTGTAAATAAAATGTACATAGTTGTTTTTTAAGAAAGAAGTTTAATTTGAACTGTAGAGTGTGTTTACTTATTCAAGTTACGAATTTTATTTACAATATATTAGAACTAAGTTATGAAGACGTTTTTATTCTTCGATGCATTATGGAATAATTTGGATTTACCGAACCTGCAGTCTCACCGACAACGCAACATTTTTCTGGCGTCAAAGCTCCAGGATGTCTGGATTTCATCATCGATTGAGGTAAGTACCTCAAATTAAATTATATTGAATAAATAGAATTATGAATACATTTATTAACTGAACTGTATCGAATAAATTGAATTCTTTATTTTATGATGGATTGCGAAACTTTGAAAAAAAAAAGAGCTACGATTCGTAGTCAAACTACGAAAATATTTGATAAAATAAGGGATTTATTAGATAATACACAAGAATTAGAGCTTGAGAATAGAAAATCACAGCTGGATCTTTTTAAACAGCAATTGAATGACAAAATGAAAACTTTAAAATCATTAAATTCTGAAATTGAACCACTGGTTCCAAGTACTGAATTTGAAAAAGAAATCGAGAAATCGGAATCTTATAATGAGAATATTATTGAATGGAAATATAAAATTTCCAAATTTTTAAATGATAACACAGTTACTCCTGAAACTAAACAAGATTCTTCAGACATTGAAAGTGATAGTAGTAGCAACAATAGTTCTCTACTAAAAAGTCAGAAAATTCTGAATCAAAATTTGATTAAACTTCCTAAACTTAATATATCTAAATATTACGGTGATTCGTGTTTATGGCTCGAATTTTGGAGTCAGTTTTCGAATGCGATTGACAATAATGAACATTTAACTCCGATTGATAAATTTTCCTACTTAAAGTCACTTTTGGGCGGAAGTGCTGCAAATACTATAGCAGGCTTTTCGCTGACTAAGGAAAATTATGCTCATGCTATAGAATTATTGAAAAATCGTTTTGGTCGTAATGACCTGGTAATAAATAGTCACATGACTAAACTGCTAAATTTGAAACCAGTACGAAATTCTAGTAACATTAAGGCTTTTAGAGATTTGTATGATGAATGCGAAATTCAAATAAGAAATCTTAATTCTTTAGGTGTTGCCTCAGGTTCATATGGGCACTTGTTATGTCCGATTCTTCTGAAACTTATTCCATCAGATATTGCACTAGAATTTAATAGAAAACGAATTAAAAACACTGACTGGGATGTTAATGAGCTGATAAATTTCATTAAAGATGAAATTGAATCTCGCGAGACCACTGTCCAATTAAACCATTTTGAAAAAATCCCTGAGAAGCAGGAAAATTATAAGAAAAATTATAAAAAATTCATTCCATCAGCTTCTGCCTTAACCACAAATATTAAAAATAACTGCATATTTTGTAATCAAACTGATCACGATACTGAAAAGTGTAAGTCTTTCACCATTCCGGAAATGCGAGAAAAATTAAAAAGGGAAGGAAGGTGCTTTAAATGCTTCCGTAAATTTCACATCGCGAATTTTTGTAAAATTTCGAATGAAAATTGCAAAGTGTGTGGTAAAACATATCATCATACTATACTTTGTAATTCTAATAAAAAAACAGAAGAATCAAAAAATTCAGGTAGCATTATTTCCTCCGTATATCATTGCAAAGGCAATATAAATAATATCAGTAGAGAAGTAATATTGCAAACAATTCATGTAAAAGTGGAAGCGGGTGAAAATTCAGAAACTGCTCTTTGTTTATTTGACTCTGCTAGTCATCGAACTTTTATTACAGAAAATTTAGTTTCAAAATTAAAACCTGAGGTCATTAGAAAGGAAAAATTAATTGTCTATACTTTCGGTTCGAGAAAATCTGAAGAACGATGTTATGATGTCGTTAAGCTAAAGCTAATTCACTTGACGAATAGAAAACGTAGTATAATAATTGAAGCATTAGTCACACTGCTAATAACTAATTCTTTGATACAAATTCCTCCTCTTCCAATCAAAATTAAGAGAAAACTTTCCAAATTTCGTCTTGACACGTGGGAACATTTGGAAAATAGTGATGTTGATATATTAATAGGAGCTGATTATTTATATCAAATTAATGACAAAACATACCCCATAAATAAATCATTGTTCGTCTGTGAAAATTTATTTGGGCATTCCCTCTGCGGGACAATTGACGTAAATAAAAATAGTGAGAGTAAGCAAGCTGGGGTCTTGTCCACTCAGGTTATGAAACCTATTCAAAATGATTTGAAAACATTGTGGGAGTTAGAAACTTTAGGGATGAACACTGAAGAAAATATTTCTGAATTAGATAAAAAGATAATCGAAAAATTCGAAAACAATTTGCATTTTCTTGAGCACCGATACGAAGCTAAATTGTTATGGAAAGATGATAGAAGAGATTTAGGAAGTAATTATAACAATGCTAGAAACCGATTTATTAACTTAAATCGAAAATTGTTTAAAGATAAGGAATTATTGCAGAAATATAAAGAAATTGTGATTGAACAGGAATTAAATAACATAGTGGAAGCATGTTCTAATAAAACTGTAAATACCGGTTATTTTATGCCCCACCGACCTGTCTTGCGAGATGATAAACCCACAACTAAAGTTAGAATGGTATTTGATGCTTCTTCAAAAGAAAATAGCAAATCATTAAATGATTGTTTGTACGGTGGCCCAAATTTGAACCCCGATTTATTAGAAATTATTATTAATTTCAGAAAATTCAATACTGCGTTTTGTGCAGATATTGAAAAGGCCTTTCTTCAAATTTCTGTAGCTGAAGAAGACCGAGATTACCTTAAATTTCTTTGGTTCGATAATGACGCAAACAACTTTTTCAAAATTTTAAGATTTAGACGTGTACCATTTGGCGTTACATGCTCACCATTTATTTTGGCTGCCACAATTAAACATCATATAAAGAAATATCGAGATCAACATCCAAATGTTGTATATATGTTAGATAATTCCCTCTATGTCGATGATTTAATTTCCGGATCGGATTTAGATAACGAAGCTTATTATTTATCAGTTACAGCTTCTGAAATTCTTAAAGAAGCTGGGATGAATTTGAGGAAATTAAAAACAAATTCTATTAAACTTAGGGAAATGTGGGAATCTGGTAACTTAGGTATAAGTGAGGAAAACACAGGTAGTATCTTAAAAGTGCTTGGACTGATATGGAATACTGAATCTGATATTTTGATGTTAGATGCGCAGCCCTTTGAAAAATATTACATCGATAATCCCACGAAGCGAACAGTTCTTAAAATGTTACTGAAAATTTATGATCCATTAGGATTTGTGAATCCATTTGTAATACGTATTAAAGCCTTGTTGCAAGAAACATGGCAAAGAGGTTTAGAGTGGGACAATAAATTACCTGAAGATTTGAAATGCGAGTGGAACACTTGGTGTTCAGAAGTTGTACATTTACGCACATTTGAAATAACCCGAAAATATTTTCCTAATATGATAAACATTTCTGAAAATTCACAAATTCACATATTCTGTGATGCTAGTCCCAAAGGGTATGGAGCAGTTGCTTATTTGCGTTCCATTTCATTAACTGGCGAAATTCAAACAAGTTTTGTTTGGAGTAAATGTAGAATAGCCCCCCTCAAGAAGTTAACTATTCCACGGCTGGAATTGATCAGTGCAGTAGTTGCCGCTAGAATGTGGAAATATTTAAAACAAAAATTACATATTTCGAATTTAAATATAAAGTTATGGTCGGACTCAGAAATAACTATTTGGTGGATTAGGAGTTCTACTACAAACTGGAAACCCTTTATTTCCAATCGTGTAACCGAAATTCAGTCATTGACAGATCCAAAGGACTGGAATTATTGTCCTGGAAAAGAAAACCCTGCAGATCTGCTTACGCGAGGGGAAAACTTATCGAAGTTAATGGGTAATAATGTATGGTGGTGCGGCCCACCTTGGTTATCACTATCAGAAGATTTGTGGCCTTCAAAAAGGGCTATAGAAATGGTTCCCGAAGCTTTTAATGAAATGAAAGCAAAACCAAATTTAACATTATTGTGTAACGAATCAAACTCTATCCCTAAGCCAGTATTTGATATGGCAAAGTTCAGTAGTTTAAATCGCGTGTATAATATTACTGCTTGGATAATGCGTTTTATTCATAATGCCAATTCGAAAAACCCTAAAATTTTAGGACCTTTAACTACCTCAGAAATAGAAATAGAAGAAAAATACTGGATTAAACAAACTCAGGAAACTTCATTTAAAGTTGAAATAGAAGCACTTAAACAAAAAAAACCACTTAATAAAGATTCTTCTTTGTACAACCTTAATCCACAATTCGATTAAAATGACTTACTTGTTTTATCCGGAAGACTTCAGTTTTCTGAAGTTACAGAGCAGGAAAAACATCCGTGGATACTTCCTAATAAATCTTATTTTGTAAAATTACTAATTAAGGATGCTCATGAAAGAATGCACCATTTTGGTGTAGCTGTCACTTTAGCTCACCTTCGTGAAAGGTATTTTATATTAAAGGGAAGAAGATTTGTAAAATCCGTCTTAAGATCGTGTATGATATGTCGAAAACTTAATGCTATTCCTGGAAAGGTGGAAATAGCACCTTTACCGAAAGATAGAATCATCAAAACACCTTTAAAAAAGGTTCTAGGAAAAACTTGTCTCCGTTATGAAGAGCTAGAAACAATACTTACAGAAATTGAAGCGGTGATTAATTCACGTCCTTTATGTTATCTCTACGAAGAAAATGCTGAACCATCAGCTTTAACGCCATCTCATTTTTTAGTTGGCAAACGATTAATGTCCTTACCTTCTTATGGATTACCAGTCTGTACGCAAGAGAAATCCAATAAGATTTTGTTGACGAGAAAATATAAATATAAGCAACAAATTACTGACCACTTTTGGAAAAGGTGGAGAAACGAATATTTGTTAGAACTTAGATCTGCTTTTCAAGTGAAAAACATAAATTCATCGCCTCAGTTCAAAGTTAACGATATAGTGATAATTCATGATGAAAAGCTCCCAAAACATATGTGGAAGTGTGGTCGTGTTAAAGAACTCATATTTGGTCGTGACTCTAAAATCAGATCATGTGTATTACAGACTGCAAAAGGCGATCTTAAACGACCTGTGCAATTGCTATATAATCTTGAATTGGACTTAGTGGACTAAAAGACACTAAAACTCTTACACTAAAAATAAGAACTATTATCGAACATTTAATTTGTTTTGTTACTCACATTTACCCTTATTATTGTTTAATTTTCATACAATTCATGTGTTTTATTTTCTTTCGTAGATTGCAGCATTCTTATTATTTTTGCTTTTATATCTGTAGCTGTATGTATCTGAAAATTTGTCATGTATGTAAGTATATTCTTATGTTTATTAAATTGTTTAATATAGATGCTGAACTAAGTGTTCAGCCCGGGGCAGGATGTTGAGAATGCCAACTTGGCGATGCTTGCCATTTTCTGTTAGTCGGCATTGTGGCAACCCCCTTTTTATTGTTTTCCGATTTTCTTTTCAGTGTAGATGTAAAGTTTGTTTTGAACCGGTCTGACGGTAATAATGGAACTCTCAAATGAGAGTAATAATAATATTAATATACCTATATATTTGTAAATAAAATGTACATAGTTGTTTTTTAAGAAAGAAGTTTAATTTGAACTGTAGAGTGTGTTTACTTATTCAAGTTACGAATTTTATTTACAATATATTAGAACTAAGTTATGAAGACGTTTTTATTCTTCGATGCATTATGGAATAATTTGGATTTACCGAACCTGCAGTCTCACCGACAACGCAACACCCTGCAAGTAACTTTAAATATATTCTTTTAAAGTTGACAAATCGTGAAAAAATTCATTCTGAGATAAATGAAGTTAAAATTCTCGTCAGAGGGTAGCTGATGCATCACTTCTCAAGGAAAAAGGTGTTATATCTCTGGATCTAATGAAGATAAAAGCAGGTGGTTTGCGGTATTTAACGCTGAAAACTCAGTATTTTTTTAAGCCAATAAAAATAAATTGCATTTTTTTTTTTAAGAATTTTTAGCCCCGGACACCCTTAATCTTTTCAGAATTTTTAATGCGATTTTTAGCAGGGGGTTTCGTGCTTTGAGGCGATTTTTTGACTTTTTTTTTTAAACAGAAAAATCTCTCTGGTAATTTTTGCAATTAAAGTGATTAAATTCGAAATGGAATAACGTCAAATCTTATAATTGTCAAAGCTGAAAATTTAATTTTGCTCGAAATAAAAACCACAATAATGCAAGATTAGCTTGTTTCGAGACAGAAGATGTAGTAGCTTTCTCGGGAACACGTTTCCGAAGGCAGCCCCCCCCCCCCCCTACAATCCTAGATTTGTTTAATTCTATATTCGTTTAAAAAAACCAACCAACGAAACTCCACTAGTAATGAAGTTTTCTTTGAGGAACAGGATTTGAAATAACGTGCGGTATCGCGCGATTTGTACACAGAAAAGGAAAGTCCCGCATAATAGAAAATGCTGTGCAATATTTCCCTCCTCCAAATTCTTTCACAGACCTGTGATTCTTCACTGAGTATTTTAAAATTTCTAAGTCCGCGATTTTTATTTCTTTTATGGAATTTCTCAAAATCAATTCATGAATCGGTCCCGGAAAAATGTGAGTATTTCTTCAAACGATCGTGGAAAAATATCGGGAATTTCGATAAAAGAGTGCAGAAAGTAATCACCAATTTCGTCAAAAGATTGTGCAAAAAATAAAATAAAATAAAATAAAATAAAATAAAAATACGAATTTCGATAAACAATTGACACTTTGCGTTGAAATGACATTTTGCAAATTTCGCCAAAATGTCGCGGAAAAGAATAGAGGATTTTGTTAATTGGTATGGAAAGATATCAAGAATTTTCCCGATAGGTCAGGCAAACTATCGTGAATATCGACCTCCCTGTAAAAAAATCAGTTTCGTCAATCGGTCGCAACAGAAAATAAATTTCGTCAAAGAATTGCGGTAAAAACGAGAATTCCGTCAAAGGATCGCAGAAAGAAATCGCGAATTTCGTCAAAAGATTGCGGAAAGAAAAATCGAATTTCGTCGAAAGATCGTGGAATGAAAACGCGAATTTCATGGAAGGATCGTACTAAAGAAATGCCAATTTCCTCAAAATATCGTTTTAAAAAGTGCGACTTCCGCCAAAGGATCGCGGTAAAAAACACGAATTTTGTCAAAGGTTAGTGGTGAAAAGTCCGGATTTCGACAAAAAAAATCGCGTAGAAAGACGTGAATTTCGTCAAACGATTTTGGGGAAAAAATGTAAATATCATGAAAATGATCGCAGAATAAAATCGCGAATTTGCTCAAAATTTACTGTACTGGGCTAAAAGATTGAAACCGGGTTCCTTTTCCTACTTTTAAAAGAACGCCGCGAAACGAGAAGAAACTCTAAAAATCGTATAAAAATTTTCAGAAGGAAAAAATTACTATATTGACTTGAAAGAATGCAACCATATTCCTTTTACGAATGCCAAAAAATGGCCACGAAATTCAACCAACCAACCAACCAACCTCCAGATTAATTTGAATTTTCTGTGCTATTATTTCTCATTTTCAAAGGAGGCAGGGTCTGGGTAAGGAACTTCCCTGATTAGTTTTGGGGGTTCATTAGTTAAGGATAAAGGGGGAAAAGGGGGGTTAGTTCTCCCCTTTTAATTCAGATAAATGGGTTTTTCATGCAGAATGGTTCGATTTGCTCCGAATTTGGTATACCGGTTTATTATGTTAAGGAACTTCCCTGATTAGTTTTGGGGGTTCATTGGTTAAGAATAAAGGGGGAAAAGGGGGGCTAGTCCATCCCCTTAATTCAGATAAATGGGTTTTTCATGCAGAATGATTAGATTTGCTCCGAATTTGGTATACCGGTTTATTATGTTAAGGAACTTCCCTGATTAGTTTTGGGGTTTCATTGGTTAAGGATAAAGGGGGAAAAGGGGGTTAGTCCACCCCCCTTAATTCACATAAATGGGTTTTTCATGCTGAATTATTCGATTTGCTCCGAAGTTGGTATACCGGTTTATTATGTTAAGGAACTTCCCTGATTAGCTTGGGGGGTTCATTGGTTAAGGATAAAGGGGGAAAAGGGAGGTAAGCCCGCCCCTCTTAATTTAGATAAATGGGTTTTTCATGCAGAATAATTCGATTTGCTCCGAAGTTGGTATACCGGTTTATTATGTTAAGGAACTTCCCTGATTAGTTTTGGGGGTTCATTGGTTAAGGATAAAGGGGGAAAAGGGGGGTTAGTTCACCCCTTTTAATTCAGAGAAATGGGTTTTTCATGCAGAATGATTCGATTTGCTCCGAATTTGCTATACCGGCTTATTATGTTAAGGAACTTCCCTGATTAGTTTAGGGCGTTCATTAGTTAAGAATAAAGGGGAAAATGGGGTTAGTCCACCCTTTTAATTCAGATAAATGGGTATTTCATGCAGAATGATTCGATTTGTCCGAATTTGGTATACCGGTTTATTATGTTAAGGAACTTCCCTGATTAGTTTTGGGGGTTCATTGGTTAAGAATAAAGGGGGAAAAGGGGGGGGGGCTAGTCCACCCCTTAATTCAGATAAATGGGTTTTTCATGCAGAATGATTTGATTTGCTCCGAATTTGGTATACCTGTTTATTATGTTAAGGAACTTCCCTGATTAGTTTTGTGGGTTCATTGGTTAAGAATAAAGGGGGAAAAGGGGGGTAGTCCACCCCCTTAATTTATATAAACCGGTTTTTCATGCAGAATTATTCGCTTTGCTCCAAATTTGGTACACCGGTTTATTATGTTAAGGAGCTTTTCTGATTCGTTTTGGCGATTCATTGGTTAAGGATAAAGGGGGGCTAGTTCACCCCCTTAATATAGATAAATGTTTTTTTTTTTTTTTTGCAGGATTATTCGATTTGCTCCAAATTTGGTATAACGGTTTATTATGATAAGGAGCTTCCCTGATTAGATTTGGAGGTTCACTGGTTAAGTATAAAGGGGGAAACGGGAGCTAATTCCCCTTCACTTATTTTTTTGAGGAGCATTATTCTTTAAAATAAGAGTATAATATACAATTAGTGTGAAAGACCTGTGAGCTCAATGCCATCAGTTTAGCTGGGCACTTTTCTTTTTTATTTTTATCACATTTCGAAACTTAGGCTGTTAGTTTTCTGAAATAAACTTTTTTGCTAAACTAATTGAACTCTGCTTTCACTCCTTCTTCTTTTTTCTTTTGTAGATTTCAATTTTTAAAAATAATTGTGCTTGAGTCTGCGCAAGCGGGGGGGGTGCCCGGGCACCCAGGCACCCCCCCTGGTTACGCCTATGGAACAGGTTTCCAATTCCGGGAGGGTTACTACCTCAAAATTAAGAGAGTTCGGTGGTTTAAGACAGTTCCGATATCCCAGTGTGAACAGGGTATAAGGAGGGCAACGGGGCAGAAACGGTTGATTTCCTATGAAGAAATCAGTGTCAGCTTCAACAATGAGTTTGTTGAAAAATACTAATGGCAGGATTAGCACAATAGCACCAATTTTCGGCCAACTTGGCGAAATATCGACAAATTTGGCGACAAAAATAAGTTGCCATACTTGGCGATAGCTAGCTAATTTGACGAAATTACCATTTCTACTTTTTAGTGCATTAAAAAATATATATGTATCTATACTCTACATTTTTGTGAATTTTAATGAAAGCATGTTAAAAAAAATTACATTTACGTATATATATATATATTTTTTTTTTTCTATGTAACATACAAAACAAAAAAAATAGTTGATACAATTATCTGCTTTCACTGGTAATAAATTATATTTAATTATTTTGATGATACTCCTTCCGGGAATTTTGATGAAAGATGACGTAATACACTACGTAACACTGAATGGAAACAAAAAAATAAGAAGAAAGAAATGGCATTTCCAATTCATGCAAAATTAATGAAAGTAATTTTGATTCTTTCATCTTTTAAAATTAGAGTTCTGAGCGTCAAGGTTAAAGCAATCTTCGTCTATGAATGACAGAATAAATGTCTTTGAATATAGCCTTTGAAACACGAAAATCAGCTTAAAAAGATTGTCGACATTTCAATTTTACATAATTGGACAGAACAGAACAGTCGTACGAGTAAGCTACTAATTAATATCAAAATGATAAGGTTGTAGATAAAAAAGATTTTAGGAACAGTTTTATGTACATTTTGACCTCTAAAAACATGTTTTCAAGTCTCATAAGCTACAAATAAAGTATAGGAATTTGTCTAATAGAGTTCCTGTTTAATTGAATTTTAGTTACCCTTTTTGAGCACGATAAGCTATATAGAGTCTCCGGTAAGGCCTAAATTCAGCCTGTTTCTATCTTCGTTATATCAAAAAATTCAAATTAAAAAGCTTGGATGTGTGGCCTTAACATATTTATTTAGTCTGCCATGTGAGTCGTTCACTTGGAGTAGGAATTATTGCAATCGTATCACGTGGTGGGCTTAACAGTGATGTTAAGCACATCACCGCACGTTCTACCCATTTTTACAGATGAGAGATGAACATTAAGGGGGATGGTCACTCAGCTTCCGATTTCCCCTCATTAATGTAAAGTCTATGGGCATTTGATGCATTCGTATATTTGAAATATCTCCTCGGAAAATTAATATTTTTAACTTCTCTTTTTTGTGTACACTTCCTAAAAGATGTCTCCTTTTTTCTTAGTTCTCAAGATATTTCTAAAGTATAGATTTCATTTTATAGGAAGTGTTAAAATCTCACTCACGGTTCGCCCGCTTTTAACGCATAAAATATTAAATTCAGCGCAATTTTAGAAATATTTTGGAAACTAAGAAAAAAAAGAGACATCCTTTAATAAGAGAACACAGAAAAAAGATGTTAAAAATACAAATTTCCCGAAAAGATATTTTAAATATACGAATGCATCAAAAATCCATAGACTTAACATTACGGAGGAGAATTCAGAAGCCGAGTGACCAGCCCCCTTAACCGGAACGGACATATTAACGTTTTTCTAGAACTGTAACTATACGTTTTAATAATTTCCCGATCCGTAATAATATTTGTATACGATTGTAATAGACAGTTGTGATGTCAATCACATATAATTGTTTTAAATTCCGTAGGAAACATTAATTATTATAGATATTTTAATCAGACACTCATTTTCTTCTGAAAAATAATCCATTTTCTATCATTAAACATTCCTTCTTTTAGTATTTTCTTTTTAAATCTTAATAAAGGGCAGAGAAATGTATTGCAAATTATTTAGCAACCGTTACATATTTTTTATATAAAAGCATTTGATTTCCCTGTGATATACTATTCTTTACACGATAATATTAATTTTGTATTTCATAAATAACGTATTTCACGTATCCGTTATGCAGTAATCATAGATAACTTTAATTTCCTTTTAAAAAAACCATTTCATAAATCGAAAAGGATGATTTAATTTGTTAGTTGACTACAGAATCGTTTTTCATTTCTCTCAACCCCTTGAGGGGCAAGTAATTGTGTTTCTGTAATGTCAAATTCACACCGGAATCTGCAAAAAAAAAATATTGGATTTAAGGAAAAGCAATTTTACGTCTCTTTTTCACCAAAGTTAGAAAAGTAAAATTTAATAAAATTTTTCTGGTGCAAATCTTCATTAATTGTAAGTGGGATAAAATATATTCAACCGCCCCTCAAGGGGTTAATCTAAGTGATTTAATGATTTATTGAAAAGGTTGTATATTGTTTGATGAAATAATAATATATATGTCATCAGATTTATTTTAATGAGTTTTTTCATTTTTCGCCAAATTGTGTCTTATTTTTATACTTTTGGTGTAAGGTTGGCCTGTTTTATCTAATGTACGCCAATTGGACAAAACCGTTGATACACAGCTGTTCCGTAGCAGAAGATTACTACAAAAATGTTATAATGTAAGAGACACCTCCCTGCCTTTAATTTTACCTGGCCTTAGGGGTTGGGAATATGTAAAGACCCGTCAATAAAAAAAATATGATTGTGCTAAGTGACTTGTATTTTATGAGTTAATCCTGACTTTCAAGTCCAGCAAACAGTTTCCAGCTTCTCGGCTACCCACAGGATGAGAACTCACAGTTTTGGGTTCTTGTGGAACGGGATGTACTAATGTACTATCAAATGCATTTTACGACTAAAATTATAATTTTGAATGTATATTTCTCCTCTCATAACAGTGTATATTGTAAGGCGAATCTTTGTCTAAACCGGAATTTTCATTTTGCCACTTGCGATTCCATCTTAACAGGTTTTACTGTAATTATGTATACTGTTATCTACAAGGTGGCCATAATTAAACGTGTTCTGCAGCGCGGTCTAATTGCGAGAGAGGGGACAATTTTCGTAGAATTCCTAATTTCATGAATGCAATTCATGATTAAAAAAAAAAAAAAAGAAAAGTTACAATACATTAATTTGGTGAGGTCACCGAACCCGGTTATGAAAAATTCACCTCTTTTTTTTCACGCTTGCTAGAAAGCGCAAGCTAGTGAATTTCTTTAAAAATATCTATCTTTTATAATACAGTAGACGCTCGATTTTACGAACTCGGTGGGACTCATACAATGTGTTCATAAAATCGAAAGTTCGTAAATGGGAGTAACATTAGTTCAGGGTTGGCGAACCTTTTCACGTGCATGTGCCGAAAATTCACAAATAATATCCAACAATGTAACGTGCCAAATGTATACAAAAATAATTTGGAAGCGTATGATGTTTATACGAAACATTGGTTATAAAATCAGTTGCTTTTATGCATTAACAATTGATAAATTAAAAATATTAAAAATCGAATTGAGATTTTTCTGTATACTGGAATCAGCCATTAAATAAATGAATTTTTGATTCGTTAATAGGATTCATTTATACGGTATATACTGTAATAAACGGGAAAAATACGAGTTTTTATTTCATTAATTTTTAACTTAGGCAACATCTCGGTTATAAATTTTCCAAATTGCATTAATGTAATTAGAATGTATTGATGAGATTTTTGGTGTCGTCTGTTCAATGGAAAATGCTTTACATCTAGTGCATATTTTGTTATTTTTAGAAATATACATACCTAAATTGAATCCTTTCACCATTTTACTGCAGTCCCTGTCAAACGAAATTCACTTGAAAATTACAGTTTTTTTTTTTTTTTTAATTCATATAGATAAACAAAATGCACGTCGAAAACACTGCATAGCATCACAGGAAAAGAAAATTATTATGATGTGTTAATTCATGCAAAATTAATTGCATCATTTGTGATAAACTGTCCGTATGGAACAAAATTTTATTGGTTATAACAGAAATAAAAAATGGATTTTATCTCTGTATAACAATTACCAAATTAAAATTTTCCCCGTGCCATAAAAATTAGCTTACGTGCCAACTCTGGCACGCGTGCCATAGGTTCGCCAACCCTGCATTAGTTCAATAGTTAGTGGTCGGGACCAATACATCAGTTCGTAAAAACGAATAATTCATAAAAAAGAGGTTCGTAAAATCGAGCGTCTACTGTATAATTTTAAATAATTTTTCAATTAATTTTCAGCCGTGGAATTACGCCCGAAATTATTAAATAAGTGAAAATTTTCACACTAAGCGTAAACCAACAGAGTGAAAAATGTCCAAGCCGGGAATCGAACCCGGATCCATGCAGCATCGCTCAAAAGCTCTACCATTAAGGCTGTTCTTAACTGCTCTGCCCAACAAGCGCAAAACCTTTTGACACATTTACAAATTCATTTTTTAACGGAAAGATATAAAATTGGAAAGCCTGGCCATGGAATCGATTTGGAATTGAACTGTTTTTTTTTTTTTTTTTTTTCCATTTTTGGATCCATCAATTACACAGGCCTGCGAAATTGGAGTTTTTGAAAAATACAAGAGAAGTTTTTGCTAATTTGTATGTTATTTGTTGTGCTGATTTCGAAAATGACCTCCATTTTTTTCCATCACGTCAGGATTTTTTGTAAAATGAATATTGATATATTTGCTAAAATCTTATTTGAAAAGGAATTCTCTCGAACAATTTTGCATGTACTATCTGGCAACAATCGTTTTTTTCCATTTAAATCTATGTAAAATAAGAGATTCTTGAGGAGGCAAATTGATTTTTCAGTAATCGGTCATTTTTTTATAGGTTTAAATGGATGAAAACCACTTTTGCTAGGCGGCACGAGTCGCTTCTGATCGAGAGAAAAACAAAAAGTTCCCTTTAGTTTAAACTTTTTACATCAAATTATGGTGCAGATTCTAGAAAAAAGTCCTCAATTTATTATTTTAATTTGTTTTTATTAAGGTAACGTACATAAAATATGATTAACCAAGAAAAGCAAATATTATGCTTGTGTACTTGAAAAACAAATTTTATACTGAGCAAAAAAAAAAATCTCTTTACGTACGTACTTTTTTCCTTTGAAACTTCTTTTTGACGTTCTTCTTTTATGTTCAATATCAGGCCTAACTCGTGTTACCATCCAAAAGTAGTCGTCTAGACAATTCTTGTCCCGTCTTCCTTGATATTTGCGCTCCATATATTTGATGTCTTGATGGAACTTTTCACCCTATTTATCGCTGACTGATCCTAAATTTTCCATCCACATAAAGTCCATATGTGAGTGAAAGCAATGTATATTGACACTCATGGAGCAACCCAACGCTTGAAAATTTCACAGCATATTCATTACAATTGGTATATAGTCAGAATCCTTGTAATTACACAGAAATTTACTGTAACATCTTTGAAGGCAACTGAAGCTTCTTTTCCCTTTGTTGTTCTTCTAGTCTCAAATTATTTATCCTTCACAAGCTTGCGTATATCTGGACCAACAAAAATTCCCTCTTGCAACTTGTCTTCGGATAAACCTGGAAACTTTTTGTACAGGTATTTGAAACAATCGCAATCTTTTGGAACAATACAATTTTTGGCTCAAGTAAGCTGTTACGAATCACATCCTTGGTGCCTGTTTAATAATTTTGTCTTTCCAGCCACTCTTTTTTGACCCAACGTTGAGTCTTATCACAGCTGTCTCACTCGCAAATAAAACATTGGTACTTTGAGTATTCGCATTGTTAACCAAGAAGCACGGAAATAACTTTCAAATCACCGCAAACGGTCCAACCGAGGTCGGTCTGTTTTATTTTGCTGAGGACGAGAGCCAGGTTTTCATAGAGTTCTTTTAAATGCACCGAGTATTCAACTGGTACAGACGCATATTGGCTTCCGTGATGAAGAAGGACAGCCTAAAGGCTACTTTTCGATGAATCTATAAACAGCATCCATTCATCGTTATCGTAGGTGGTGATATTACAATTCCTCATCAATCCGGGAACATCAGAACAAGAGAGAAGATTATCCTCTTCCTCAAAGTACTTAACAAATTCCTTTTCTCGATTCCTGTACTAATAAAAAGAAGTTTCTTTGGCCAATAAGTTTCTTTTTCTTTCAATCTGGAGCCCAACAATTCAGCTGCCTTTTTCGAAAGGCCCAGTACTCTAGTAAGGTCATTAAGTTCAACCTGAGAGAAGGACCGAGGTGAAACGCTTCCAGAGGGTCCATATTCGGTATCGGAGCCTTGAACTTCTGGATGATCCGAGTCTGAAGATATGACTGGCAATTCAATTGGACGCAAACGCACTGGTACATGAGGTCCATGAGGAAAGATTTCCGATGAAATTTTCATAAAAATCCAAGTAAAATTGTATTTTTCAAGAAAACGTGACGTGATATAATTTTTTCATTATTTTTTTTTTTAATCTAGCACCAAAAAATACATTAAATTTAGTTATCATTTCCCTTGTATTTTTTTCATCGCAGGCCCGTGTTATCTATTAAATTATAAGCGTTTTTGATTGCGTGACAAACACGTTTTTCGCCCGCTCTTGGTTGCTTATTCTCCGTTCGCGCGGAAACTCGGTTCAAAACGTCAACTTTGACACTATTTTACGAAAGATCTATTGTGTTTGCAAAAAAATGGAAAAAACAGCTCGATGACACAGATTCTGAATAACAACACCAGCTAATTTCATGCATTTCCGAACAAAAATAAATTAAAACTTATGTCAGAAATTGCCCTTTTGGATTTGAGAACACCTGGCATCTCTCACTTTTAAATGTCGGTAAGGCTGCAACCACAGCATTAGAGGGAATAGTCTTCGTGAACACAAAACCCTGCAGCAAACATGAGACGAAATAAAGTCCAGCATAGGTAAGCACATATAAGTATATCTTTAAATAATTTTTCAATTAATTTTCAGCAGTGAAATTACGCCTGAAATTACTGAATATTAAATACGTGAAATTTTTCACATTGCTAACTAAGCGTAAACCAACAGAGTGGAAAATGTGCAAGCCGAGAATCGAACCCGAACCCTTGGGTATCATCCTCGTAGCCAGGGGTGTAGTGGAAGGTATATACAGGTATACACCGTGTGAAAATTTTCACATTGCTAACTAGGCGTAAACCAACAGAGTGGAAAATGTGCAAGCCGAGAATCGAACCCGAACCCTTGGGTATCGTCCTCGTAGCCAGGGGTGTTGTGGAAGGCAGGGGCGGACTGGCTTAGTTTGGCCCACCCCGCTAGACTTATATATTGGCCCACCAATCGACAATCCCATTGTTAAAATTTTTGAATACTGACTATCAACACACCTTTGGCGGCTCTAATTCTTTGAAGATGGCTTAACTCCGACATATTAGCATCTATGTAAATATTTTTTTTCAATTGGTAGTAATTTTATCGTAAGAAAAAAAAGAGAAAAAAAAACTTGCTAGTAGGAATGCTATCTTGCTTATTTTTTATTTATTTTTTTAATGTATAAACTTTAAACAATTAAAAGGTATACACGTAATAAATAAAAAGTTTTGAAATTTTGTATGGAAATTCTATTCAGATATTTTTATTCTTTGTATTATTTTTTTAGTTTTTGTTTGGTCCAATGGCGGAGCAATTGCGCTGTCAGCATCGACCAACGATATCGTTAGAATAGATGATGGCTACTTGTGAAAAGGCTCCCAACGGGAATAGAGAATCGTTACACCTTAACCTATGCCCATTGACAACACCTAGAAACATCGATGCCTCACTCGGAATTTGGACACAGGCCCCTTTGCTTGAAAGGCTAACAAGCTAACCACTATGCGGTAAAAAACAACAAACTCAGACTTTTCTGTACACTACATTGTAAATCTTATAGTGTTTCTCGAGGAGCCTAGGACCTATTCCCCACATCCCCGACCATAATAGACTGGAAGCACTAAATCGGAATTCGATTCATGGCAGTAGCGGGAATAAAAACTTCAAAAGAGGGAATCTTATACTGGAAAGATATAGTACTATTAAAAATAACACACGTAAATTGATTAATATGCTATTTGAATTATCATTATATTCATTTGTACATTTTATTTTGTTATTTGAAATTATCAACATATATACACTTTACACATTTCTTCATGTTTGTTTTAAATATCAGTATAGTACCTGAAAATTGAATAGTTTGTTTCATACCCTCATTGTTAATTAATTAGAATGTCAGATATCGTGACCATTCTTTTGAACTTGAGCGACTCCATCATCTACGATCTTATCATAATCAAAAGATAATTCAACATTGAATAGGATAAAATCATCTAACAATTTTTGTCCTAGAGATGACCGAAGGGGTTCTTTATAATTTTATGTGTTAAGAACACTCGTTCACAAGGCACTTGGGTGCATGATAAAGTCAATATGTTGAACGTTGGATAAATAAGACCATAATAGGCTTTCAACTCACACAATAATTCAAATATACAAGCTAGATTTTTTTAAAATTTCTTATTAACTTTACACCGATTCACAACATCTTTAATGAGTTCTTCTGAATTGCTTGTTTCTTTGCTGTAAGCGGCTGAGAGTTCGCTATGTCGAGATTGTTGATGCAATAGCGACTGATTATAATCAGCATAGTGCCGGGAAAATTGCAGCAACTCTTTTCTGACATAGTCTTTCTTGACTTTCGCCAAGCCAGAAAGAGTACTAAGAGCTCCTTCAGCAAGTTCTTTTAACAATTTAACCTCACTGAAGCGGCGAGGACCGAATCAAGCAATGTCTTTCATGAAAAACTCAATTCCAGTAAATTGTGTATTCAACTGCTGAATAGCTGTGTTTGAGATGATGTTATAAACGCTTACCTAAAATACTTTTATGGTGACCCGACAATACTTCCTGCTTCATCGTGAGAATATTCATCGTATCGACGTTTCGCTATAGATATCCTCTTTTCCGGTAAAAAAAAACTCTCAATTTCAATGGAGTATTCCTTTTCTATAAGTTACTTCCGAAGATGTTCCGCAAATTCAGAAGCATTTTTCAGAACCATATCAAAATTATTTCTTTTCCGTAGCAGATTAGATTTCAGGTTTTGGATTTTGTTAGCAGCAGTTAGTCCAGGCCACTTATCTGAAGATACTTTGATGTGGGCATCATACATAAATCGATGTGGTGATATATTGAATAGGTTGCTGAAAATGGCTATTATTAATGCAGTAGCGCTCAAAAGTATTTTGACAACCTTATATTCTCTCTTATTTTATTTAATATAAAAATGTAAAAGAAAATATAATCCCTATAATTGAGAACACTATGACTGCAGTTATTCAAATGTATCAAGTTTCAACCTTTTTGTTTATATTCGGCGCCACCGAAGAAATATGACTCCTCCTTAGCTCAAAAGTATTTTGACAATTAGTTTGCATTTAATTGTTGAAGGTATCAGTGGCGCTATAGCTTCGATTAGTGTTTATATCGACTTGTTGTGATTATTTTTAAATGCCGAAATGTAAAAAATATTGAAGTGATTATAGAAAAGCCGCTGTAAATGCACTTAAGAAAGGTAGACTGCAAGCAGAATTAGCTCGTTCTTTTAACCGTGTCTTGGTAACTTGTTATTACATCGAATAAAGTTTTTAATAAACAGAAATACATCGAAAATAAGTCTCATAGTGGTCATCCGAAAAAAACAACTTGCAATGTTGACTGTATTATAAAAATGATATCTACAAGTGATTGTCGTAAGTCCGCTGTAATAATAAAAAATGAATTGAAAGAAAATTACGGCACAGACATACACGTTTCATCAGTCAAACGACGCCTAAACCTCTATGGTTTACATGGCAGAAGACCAGCAAAAACACGTTTGTTATCTACTAAGAATAGGAAGGCTATAGTCGCATTTGTAAAACGGCGTAACCCTTTCAGGGGCAAAGCAATTCCATTGCTAAAGTGTTGAATTTAATGACTGACACCGGAATTTGAAAACAAATTTATTTGTAAATAAGAAAAAGCTATATTTCACACACACAATAAAGCGAATTTTTTTTAACCAAAATTCCGGTGTCAATAATTAATTTCAACACTTTAGCAATGGAATTGCTTTGCCCCTGAAAGGGATATGCCGTTTTACAAATGCAACTCTAGCCTTCCTATTCTTAGTAGATAACAAACGTGTTTTTGCTGGTCTTCTGCCATGTAAACCATAGAGGTTTAGGCGTCGTTTGAGTGATGAAACGTGTATGTCTATGCCGTAATTTTCTTTCCGTTCATTTTTTATTATTACAGCGGGCTTACGACAATCACTTGTAGATATCATTTTTATAATACAGTCAACATTGCAAGTTGTTTTTTTTTTCAGATGACCACTATGAGGTTTATTTTTGACGTAATTCTGTTTATTAAAAACTTTATTCCATGTAATAACAAGTTGCCGGGACCCGTTAAAAGAACGAGCTAAGTCTGCTTGTGCAGTCTACCTTTCTTAAGTGCATTGACAGCGGCTTTTCCAGAATCACTTCAATATTTTTTACATTTCGGCATTTAAAAATAATCACAATAAGTCGATATAAACACTAATCGAAGCTATAGCGCCACTGACACCTTCAACAATTAAATGCAAACTAATTGTCAAAATACTTTTGAGCTAAGGAGGAGTCATATTTCTTCGGTGGCGCCGAATGTAAACAAACAAGTTGAAACTTGATACATTTGAATAACTGCAGTAATAGTGTTCTCAATTATAGGGAACATATTTTCTTTTACATTTTTATATTAAATAAAATAAGAGAGAATATAAGGTTGTCAAAATACTTTTGAGCGCTGCTGTATATAGTACTGAAACTTGCACCAATTATCAATCAGTCATCTTGCCTAAAAACATACATGTGACGGGAAATCGTCAATTTTGGTGATAGCTTCTAGGTACTTAAGCAACGTTAAAAACTTATGTCGATCTCTAAAAGGTTTTGAAGACTTGTCAAACATGCTATTAAGTGTTCGATACTAACTCCACCCCGTAGTAGCGTTTATTTTTTTAATGGGCGAAGAAGTTTATTTCTACCTACAGACTCCTTTTCACTGAAATTCATACTTTCATTCGCTTATATGACTCTAAGCTAAACACGGTTGGTTGTAACTTGCATTAAGTACAAGAAGTTCGTTGTCAATTTGTAACATTCTGTTGCATCTGCAGGATCAAATTTAGCACATGAACATATCAGTGCACATGCTTTATATTTGGATTGTTCTTTTTCAGTTGTGCCTGCAGACCTTTATATCTCTCACTCATATTTTCTGCACCATCAAAAGAAGTGCCAACTAGTTGTGAAGAAGGGAGTTTAAACATTTTAAATTCTTCTTTTAGTTGTAGATAGAGGGCTTCCCCTGTTGTTTTTGAAGCATCAACTACTTTTAAAAACGTAACCTTCACTTTACTCTGCACAAAATGAACACAAAGTGCCAACTGCTCCATTATCGATATATCTTGTGTGAAATCTACTTGAATAATGAGTGAACTTGAGTGTTTTACTGCATCGGCAATGCTTATTTGGATTTGAATGGCGAGATGAGCAATTAACTTATTTATAAATGACTTGGACAGGAATATAATCAACAAACCTCTTCCATGCTGTTTAGGATTGTCATTTTGTTCTTCTTTCTGCTCTATCCTAGCCTTTCATACTTTCTGAAGATCTTTCATGGCTTCTCTTTATAACCTGTGCTACATGACCGTACAAAATTTGATCATATTTACATAGTAGCATTACCAATTCTAAAAAACTGTCGTAATTCTAAAAATTTGTCGTGGTTAACGTCTCTATTATTCAAGTCTGCAGCTGCCTCCTCTCGTTTTTCTCCATAAGCCAATCCTTACCTCCCAAGAATCTTGATCTGTAGATCATACCTAAATATGTAAGCTAATCCTTGCCAATCTTTTGTTACTACGCAAATGTCCACAGGCAGACCCATACCACGAAACAACTTCCCACACTTCACTGACCATATGTGCTAGAGGTCTGGACGGGTTGGGATTTCCAGTCCCCAAAATCGCACCAGCCCGTGCAAAAATTATTTAAATCAAACCCGGTCCGGCCCGACTCAATTTTTACAAAAAAATTCCGATTTTTCTTAACATACAATTAAGAATCTTTAAAAAAATACTGTATACATATTTATGGGATAATTTTACAGTATATCTTAGATCACTATGTGTTCACAAAACAGAAAATACACAATAGCAACATTAATGATTACTTAGATTTTCCAACGTTCAAATAAGTATTCATTAAAAAATTAATGTAGTTAGAATAAAAGAAAAAAAGAGGGTTAAAAACATCATAATTTTTGAAGCTGTATAATTAAAATTAGAGTTTTAAAAGTATAACTGCTATTTGTTGTCTGTTCTCAAATCCAAAGGAGCTATTTTCTGCCACATTTCTAAATTCATTTCTTTTCGGAAACGCATAAAATTGGCAAGTGTTCTTATTCCGAAATTATGTAATCGATTGGTAATTTTCAATTTTTGATAAAGGCAATAGATCTTTGAGGAAATACTGTCAAAGTCAGAATTTTGAATCGAATTCCTGGATAGCACGCGAAAGGAAAAAACCTAACGTCAGGTGAAAAGAATAACTTACTATAAGTATTTTATTTATCAAAAAATCGGAAAACGCTATTCGACTGCAAATCGCTTCAATAGTCAGGCCATTCATTATCGCTATTAACATTTTAACAAAATATTTTGCCTAGCGATACATCTTGAGAACAATTAAGACCAATTCAGGCCTGGCTTGACTATGCAGGAAAAAAATGTAAACTTGATCTCGGCGCGGGACGAGTCTGCTGAAAAAATTAAGCCCGGACTCGAGCATGGTGTACCTGTCTGATGTGGATCTCTATGTTGGACATGTTATTTCTATAGTGTTGTCAAACTAGCATCGGCTCGTGCAGCACATTTATACTTATTCTCGCGATAGTCATATCCTTTAAAAATGGTTCATATTTTATTGGCTTCGTTTAATTTTTTATATAGGAGCGGTTGGCCTGCTTAATTTTTTTTTATTGACCCGGAAGGCCCGTTTAATTTTTTTGTCGGACCGGTAGGTCCGTTTAATTCTTTTGTCGGCCCGGTTCGTTGAAAAAATTGTCCTATTGCTGCCGGCCCGGCGGGCCAAGCCCAGGCTCGTGCAGACCTCTAATTATATACTCTTTACTTTATCCCTTATCTCTCGGCTTCTATACAAAATGAGTAATTTGCACAGACCTTCCAACGATTGCTGATGGGAGAGGGGAGGAAAAGGAGCAATTAGGACAAACACGATAAAAAAAAACTCTTCACTTGGAAAAAAACAAGTTTGAAATTTCACGTCAATCGTGACCAATGAGATGCATTCGTACTATAACTAGTTTTATAAACATTTTTTGCACCGCATAGTGTACTGAATGTCTATTTTAGTGCACTTCATCAGTGCATATCAATTGCATTCTGTTCGAAAGGCTGTAACATCATTAAAATGCACTTGAAATAATGTTTTCCCATTGGCCGTCATGTAACGGAAACTTTTGACTCTCCCTGAAATTAAACTATACATCCGATTTTCATAAAATTGGAAATGACTCGATAAAATTTAGCAAAAATTTTATATTTAAAATTTCAGACCAGTTGGTTTGGTAGTTTTTGCTCTGTTATATGCGAACGCACGGACAGACAGACAGACGGATGGACCGAATGGCGACTATAGGTGCTACGTATTTATATAATTATGAACGCACCTAAAAAGTTCCCTAATTTCCTAAAGAGTTCTCTAATTTTCCTAATAATTCCTAAAAAGTTCTCTATTTTTTTTTTGCATTTTATTGAAAAAAAAAATAATATATATACATATGTATTATTTTGGCCCACTATACCCGTTTGGCCCACCCCGCGATCGCGGGGTAGCGGGGTGGGCCAGTCCGCCTCTGGTGGAAGGTATATACAGGTATACACCGTATACCTTCTGAAATTTTTAAAGAAGCGCCGCACATCTTCTGTTTTTCAAGTAAAACTATGGCGTATATCCTTTGCCCAATAGCGTATACTCCCTGGGTTTTTTTTACGACTACACCGCTGCTCTAGCTTAATGGTAAAGAATAATCTTCATGAATTTCAAGACCTTCACGTTATTCTTAATTTAAATCAAAGTTGGGAGAGCTTAAATGAAAACTTCACGATTCATGTAAAATCACATTAAAATAATCAAGCGTATTTCCCGTTGAAAGTGGCGCAGGTGTTGTTCAATAAAAGAGCACATAATGATAAAAAACTTGAAAATTCTATTTACACTTTTAAATATTTACAATATTTACAATGAAAACATTTGGATAATATTTGTTATTCCTCGATGGGAATCCATGATAAACATATTAAAATATCAGCAATTATGTTCTTCTAAAAAGAAGCCAAGCATGATTTCATATTCGGAAATAAATTTCCCCTTTTTTAAAATTAAACATCATTTCTTCTAATAAGACCATGACAAAAAACCTATACGCAGCTTATTACTTGCTGCGTTCAAGATTCCCATTCACAATAAAATTAACTAAAAAAAAAAAAGTAAAAAAATGTTTTCAAATATCAGTTCTCTCGAAGGTCACGTCATCCTTCGCGGCGCCCGCCTGGCTAAGAGAGGCCCGCTCGAGAGTTGCAAAATATTCCACAACCCCCCCCCCCCCCCGATGAACAAGGGTTCATCAAAATGGGGATTCAAAATAATTAAAGTAGAAATAAAATTATTCTAAAAAATCTATACATATACACTATACATATATGTATTTATAAATACAATACAAAATCAAAATATATATTTACATACTGGACTTCAATAAAATAAAACAATTTAAAAAATTTGCGAATAGGTTTCTGCTACTAAAAATAGAAAGAACAATTTAAATCTATACAACTTTTTCTAGAATATTCAATTAAAAAAAAATTAAACTAAAAATTACAAATATTATCAAACAAGAAACATTTTTTAAGTGAAAAAAATAAAAAGTTTTTTTTAAAAGTCAATAAACAAAAGGGTTCAAGATTTTTTTTTAAAGTCAAATGTCAATGAGAGTTTTTGAGTCTCTAATAATATCAAAGTTTTTTTTTCTTTTTTTCAGTTCTATTAATAAAAAAGTTCAGAGTTTTTTCATTTCTAAACTATACACAAAATCAATAGGTCTTTTAATGATGGAATTATTTGCATTCAGTTCATAAGACCTCATTTTTTTTTTATCTCTGCCCACAAATACCCAACTTCCAGAAAGTTCTTGATACATGTTCATATGCATAAAAATCACATCATATATTTCTAAGTCAGAAGTTTTATTCTGGTCTGTAGTGAGCAGATTGTAAGTTGAGAAGATACTCATTTTTCAAGCGCTTCCAAAAATGATTCAGAAGAGTCTCGCGCAAACGGAAGCGTTTCACTAAGGATTCCTTGGTTGCAGGTAAACACAAGATATGCTTTAGAGTACCTATAACTAGTTGACCAAGGCGAACGCTAAATTTCTTGGAGATTGCACGTTTGTTTAGGATTGATTTTATGCACTGTCTAGATTTTAAAATCCAAAACTTTTCACTAGTTTGTACTAGTGTACTGGACACTCCTGAATGAAAAACTTTTTCATGTGCATCTTTCACGATTAATTCAGTCAATTTATGTTTTGCAGGAATCACAACGGGATGTTTTTCATAAAATGAGGAGTCAGACTTTTGTAACCGTCCTCGTACCAACAGCAAACCTTCATCTGACAACATAGGATTTAACTGTAGAAGATTCAATTCTTTAGGGATACTCTTGCTACATTTCAAGTATTTTGTAACTTCAGGAAAACTTTCTTCCTGCACTAGCTTTAACCAAAAATTTTCAGCATGTAACATTTCCGCAGCTGATAATTCAGAAAATTTTCTTTTTTCTACCTTTAATTTTATATTAGAAATAAATCTAAATAGCCATGCAGTTACTCGATACAATTTCTTTAGGGAGCTATACTTTTCAAGATTAAAAATGGGAATTTCATCATATTTATTTGTTTGAACTGCACAAGAAATGGTTGCTGCTTTTCGAGACTTTTCTTCAGAAACACCAGGTAATTGTGTTGAAGCAATTTTAACACTAGACCACTGATCTTCGGGGAAGGAAAGAAATTCAGGAACATACACATTAGGGTTAGCATCAGAAAAAATATGCAATTGGAGATACCCCTTTTCCATGATCAGGTTGCTAAAATACTGCCAGGGAATTTTCAAGTGAGCGAGATCCGAGATTTCTGAAAGCCATTTTTGCCAATTATTTTCTAGTTCACCAGAAACAAAAGGGGCAATAAATCCGGCTGAATCAAAGAACATAGTTTCAATTTTCAAAACATTGCGTTTAGTAGAAGAATCATTATTTAATTTTTCTAACAAGGGTCGTAATTCTAGTCCTAATTTATCTTCTGTATTGTTCCAGATCAATCCTAAAATTTTCAAGGAAGTATTTGGGGGTTCGAAACTCGAAACAGGAATGTTTTCATCATCTAAAACATTAGAATTAAAGTTAGGGACATGATACAAACATTCGTTTAATGATAGAGAATCATCATATTTCAAAGAAGCATCATAGACTATGCGCATTTTTGTTGTAGTTTTGTTGTCACGGGTAACAGGTCTGTGTGGCATGTAATAGGAATTATTAGAATCTTTCTCGGTGCACAATTCTATTACACCCTCATTAAACTGCTCTAGCAAAATGGAGTTATATTCGTTAAATAAAGAATCGTTTTTCAAGAATTTATTTTCTAAACTAGAAAACCGCTTCTTTGCTACTTCAAGATTATTTCTAAGCAATTCACGAGAATTTTTCCACAATAATTTTGCTTTATAACGCCCATTTACAAATTTTAAATTTTCTTTAAATTGTTTTATTACCTCATGATCGTTAATGTTCTTTTCATTGCTCTCACCAATGCCAATAGCTTCTAGATCCCAAAATGCTTTCAGCTGAGTATTTATATTTTCAACTGAAACATGCAAACAAGCTACTTCTTTTTTATTTGACTCTATCTGCCCTTGCACCGTATGACCGAAAATAGTTTCTGCAACGTATAATTCTTTTGTCAATTTTCCCTCGATTCCCTTTAATATTTTCCACAAAAAGTCAGACCCTAGCAAAATATTTATTTCCTGTTCAAGACCTGTATCAGCAGGCTTAAAGCCTCTTGTTCTCCTTATGTCTAGAAGTTCTGGTTCTAGGGTTTTCACAGAAGCTCCAGTTATACTATCAACCACAAGTGCTTCGATATTTATCGAGTTAATAGGTTGCACAACACTGGATAATTCAAGAGCAACTACTTCATAACAAGATTCATAGGGGCGTCTCCGCCCAAAAGGATAAACTAATAAATTTTCTTTTCGCAATGGCTTCAATTTTAATTTTTGTACTAGAGATCTCTTCACGAAGCATTTTTCTGAACCACTATCACATAAAACGCGAGCCAACAAGCATTCCTTACCAACAGACACAGAAACTGTACAAGTCTGCAATAATGTTGTTTTATTTTGTTTATATTTTTGTTCTGACATCATAGATACAATTGCACCTTTCTTTTCTTTTTCAGGATTTTCTTTCGCTGTTTCTTTAAAACAAAACAAATAACTATGGGTATTGTTACCACATTTGGAACAAGGATTAATTTTTGTTCTACAATTTGCAGATAAATGCGACCTATAACAGCATCTGTAACAGCGACCTTCTTTCTTTAATTTATATCGTTTTTGTTCATCAGTGAATTCTGAACAATTTAGTCCTACATGATCAGAAGACTTGCAAAATATGCAAAACTGTTTTGTAGATGTATTTAAAGCAGCAGCCGAAGGTATATTTTTCTTTTGAGGAAAATTTTGATATTTACTTGAAGAATTTTCATATTTGGTTTTAGAATTTTCATAAGCCTTGCCTTGGGAATTATTTACTAAATTAGTAGCTTCCCGGCATCTTAGTTCCGTTTTAATAAAATTTATTAAATCGGTGACTTCACGGTCCTTATCGGGGTCACGTTTTTGATGGAAATCTAGTATCAAATTTTCGGGTAATAATCTTAATAATACGGGTAGTAATAAATGGCCGTAGGAGCCTGATGTTACTCTTAACGTATCAAGATTTCTCATACTAGTTTCGATATTATCATACAACTTTCTTAAAGAAGTAACATTGTTAGTGGATTTCACTGGTTCAAGATTTAGAATTTTGTTCATGTAACAATTTATTATATTTTCCCGCTTACCATACCTTTCTTCTAACAACTTTAAACAAGTTGAATAATTTTCATCTGTCAGTTCAAAACCAGCTACAATATTATATGCAGGTCCAGACAACAAAGATTTCAGGTATTGGAATTTTTCAATTTTTAATATCGATTCATTTGAATCTATCGCACTAGTAAATAAATTAAAAAATTCTAAGAACTGGCTTGCATCACCAGAAATTTTTTCTATGTTAAGTTTAGGAAGCTTCACTGCCGAAACTGGTTTACTACCGATTTTTGAACCGTTACTTGATTCTAGTAAAACTTTTGGTTCAGTTTCGATTTTACATTTTTTAAGCCTCATCTTAATTTTAAATTTCAAACTTGATATTTTTTCAGAATATTCTTCTACCGATTAAAGTTCTTTTTCATATTCAGTTTTTTCCTGAATTAACTCATCTATTTCGGAATCTAATTCCTTTAGTAGAGCTTCCTTTTCATTTACGAGCTCTAACGATTCCATTAAAGAATCGCAATCAGTTTTATCAATATCAACAGATAATAATGTATCACATTTTGTGATTAATTTTGTAACTGCTGCGCGAACAGTAGCTCTTTTACTTTTAAGCTTATCAGGCTTATCCATGTTTAAAATTTACTTCAATTTTCAAAATAAATTATTATGAGAAAGCGTTATTTTCAATAAATCCAGAGTCAATAGTCATGCAGAATAATAAAGGTATTTCTTACCTTTTTTCCGGGTTGTTGAGGCACCAAAAAAATAAAGAGTAATCTTCATGAATTTCAAGAGCTTCACGTTATTCTTAATTTAAATCAAAGTTGGGAAGCTTAAATGAAAACTTCACGATTCATGTAAAATCACATTAAAATAATCCAAGCGTATTTCACGTTGAAAGTGGCGCAGGTGTAGTTCAATAAAAGAGTACATAATGATAAAAACTTGAAAATTCTATTTACACTTTTAACTAGGACTTCCCTCAGAGGGATTAGTCTGAGCGATATTGCTGAGAACATAGATTTAATAATAACATGTGGAAGCAAAGAAAATGAGATGTTATCTTTAATGGACTCTATTCAGGTGACGTCAGACGCCAGAGCTGGCGGTATGATGATCTGTTATTCTAGTTACTGCACCGGCAGAATACCAGTACGCGCAGGCGCAAACACTGCTAGCAGACGACTTTAGCCTTGACCCAGGTTGAGTGCATACATTTTCACTGAAAATTTGCAAACTTGAGGAATGTTCTCGTATACAGAACAACATTTTGAATTTAGATTACAATATATTAAGTATATACTGCTGCATCAAAGAATTTTTTAGCGGTATTTTTAGCAAACAAGCATTAATAACTCACACTCCATAGACTGCTATGCTAAACACCGCCAGTAAATACCGCCAGCAGACGAATTTTAGCCTCAACCTCAGGTCGCGTGCATAAGGTCCATTGTCCATATACTGCGATAAATTGAAATGATGAAAATAAACTAATCGTAGAATTACAAAATCTTATACATAAATTCGTATACACTGTTTAAAAAAATGGGAAATCAAACCATTCAAGACACCCATGCATGGATATAAAATTGAAAGTACGAAATATATTAAAAGTAAAATAGAAAATGAAACACTAAATTACTTATATCGGAATTTTAACTGTATAAAATGATGTCAAGAGCATAATCAGACGCTCCGCACCAATTTGAGTAACTTTAAATGACAAATATATGATGTTTAAAAAGAATGGACTATACTTTATACGGTGTGTGCTCCCCCGGAATAGTTAATATTGTACAATATATGTTTTCCACGGATGCAGTGAGGTTGTCGAAAACATTTAAGGAATTCTCTCCTCAAAATCTGATATAGTATCAAAGTACCGAATACATCAACAGTGGCATGCAATGCTTCGTTAGAGTGTGTTTTAGATATGCTCGATCAGATTTAAATGATGAGTGTATGCTGGCCACTGCATACGCCGTATTGTTTTGTTTTCAAACATATTCTGCACAAGTTGAGCTGTATTTAGCATGTATTAAATAAAAGAAATCGGCAATGATTACAACATAAAGTATGACACAAGATCTGAATATATCGTCTGCATAACTTTTGAGCTGTCAAAGTTTGATTTGAAGTAATTTACAAATCCATACGTATTTATTCAGCAAATCATGCAAGCTAAAATACGATATATGAACTCGATTATGAAATTTCACCAGAATAAGTTAATATATAAAAAATCTACTAATGACAATTGAGAATATGGTCTTATGATAAAATGTCTAGAAAAATGAATCGGATAAAAAATTCATATCACATTTAAAACGGCACTTCCCTCTGTTAGTGGCCTTGGCGAGAAAGAGAAAAGCCTAGAGAAGGAACATTTTAACAAGTACTTTCGGGCAACCTACTCACTGTTTCATACAGGTCTTTATTCAATATTTACACAATTTATTTAATGCTATTACAACATAAAGTATGACACAAGATCTGAATATATCGTCTGCATAACTTTTGAGCTGTCAAAGTTTGATTTGAAGTAATTTATAAATCCATACGTATTTATTCAGCAAATCATGCAAGCTAAAATACGATATATGAACTCGATTATGAAATTTCACCAGAATAAGTTAATATATAAAAAATCTACTAATGACAATTGAGAATATGGTCTTATGATAAAATGTCTAGAAAAATGAATCGGATAAAAAATTCATATCTCATTTAAAACGGCACTTCCCTCTGTTAGTGGCCTTGGCGAGAAAGAGAAAAGCCTAGAGAAGGAACATTTTAACAAGTACTTTCGGGCAACCTACTCACTGTTTCATACAGGTCTTTATTCAATATTTACACAATTTATTTAATGCTAGGTGGGTATCTATCAGTTTTGTTGCATTTAAATTGCATGTTTTGCGGAGGAAATGCAGCATTATGAAATATTTAAAGTTGCTGTACCTAATAATTCCAAATTAATGGTAATTGAGATTGCTTTCCGTTAATTTTATCTTTTTAAATTTTAAATTTTTTAGAAACCATTCATAGAGACAATTGTATATTTTAAAACTAACCCGAAGCAAAATTTCAAAATTTTGGGCTCAGCAGTAACACAGAAATAGAAAATTTTCGAAAGTTTTTTGTTTCTGCACTGTTTTATATAGCGACATTTTTAGAAATTGTTCTATTGCGAGAATTTACGTCATGATAAATACAGCCATGTCAATTTTCATGTTTATATTCCTAATAATTCCATGCACTTCGTTACTTAGATCATCTTTAGATCTTTTTCCGCTTTGTTTAGTCTTTCGATTTTTTAGAATTCGTTCTACAACGAGCATTTACATCTTATTAATTACTACCTGGCCAAAGTTCTAGTTTCTAACCCCAACAGTATCCCAAAAATTTCAGTATTCCAAATAAATCATAGTTTAGAACCTTTCTAGAAATTTTTACGTTTATCCGTCAAATTGAACCTTTTAGAGAGCGTTCATTACGAGTATTTACATCTTAAAAGTAACTACCGCACCAAATTTAAAGTTTCTAACCCAATCAATATCGCAGAAATCGCAATTTTAGAACTTTTTTTGCTCCTGCAGCGATGTAGGTTCTTGCGCTGACATAAAATAATCTTTTTTTCGGAGCAGAGATGGCCACCAACATTTTTTTAAGTTGGCTATGTAGTTTCAGAGATAACAACTCACAAACGTACAAGCATTAATAATATTATACACTTTATAATATTGTAACGCTTTATAATATTAGCAATAGATGTACAGGTACAAAAGCCGTTTATCTGTTACAAACTAAAGTGCCCGGCGTTGCCCAGAATTTGAAGGATGTTCGTTCTGAAAAATCAATTTCAAAATTTAACATACAACACAAAACAAACAATAAAAAAAGCAGTCGAAATGTTGTATGAATGAATCATATGAAAACGCTATATAAAAATGTATAAATGCATATAGCAGACGCAAAAGAATACAGCTATAAATGAACTTATTTCAATTTATAATTGGAGCAATAATGTTAAAATATGCCAATATTTCCCTAATCGGGCTTTTATCATGCTTCAATACATTTTTCACACTCATATGACGTTATACTATATCCACCACGTCCTTTATATTTCCAATATGACGTAATATTTTCCTCTTTCACGTGGAAACTTTGAAATAGAAAAGTTATGAAGTTGTATTCACTTTCATTTAAATTCGTCAAACTATTTATTTCATTTTCATTTTTCACGTGGAAATCTTGCAGTAGAAAATTAATTGTTGTAGTAATAATTTTATTGTGTTTTTTAGTTGTTGGCAACTGTTATAACGAAAAATGTTTAAATTTGATAAGAAATTGCTGTTAAATTGGTGGTTTTTTATTAATTAAATATTAACTATAAATTATTTCTATTCCGGATTACTTTAGTTGTCTCGGCCATGTTTTAATACACATGTACCTATCTTTTCACAATTTTGGTTTCCAAATTGTGGATTTTTACATTACACTTATTATGCAAAATGAACAAAAAATAGTTTTGCAAAACAGTTTAAATTAAAAAATTGCGCGAGACAAAATATTAGAGGTTAAATATTAGATTTTTTTCAAAATTTTATTTTTTATCGTTTGATGTGAGGTGTTCAGCTATAAGTATGCAAAATTTCATGTCTCCAACTTAATTAGGGGTTGAGTTAGAAAAATTGTTTAAGATACACAAGTTAGAGCCCAGAGGGTTAAATATTAGACCTTTTTCAAAATTTTATTATTTGTCGTTTGATGTGAGGTGTTCAGCTATAAGTATGCAAAACTTCATGTCTCCAACTTAATTATGGGCTGAGTTAGAAAAATTGTTTAAAATACATAAGTTAGAGCCCAGAGGGTTAAATATTAGACTTTTTCAAAATTTTATTATTTGTCGTTTGATGTGAGGTGTTCAGCTATAAGTATGTAAAATTTCATGTCTCCAACTTAATTAGAGGCTTTGTTAGAAAAATTGCTTAAAATACCGAAGTTAGAGACTGGAGGGTTAAATATGACTTTTTCAAAATTTTATGATTTATCGTGTTATCGCAAGTGTTCAGTTATAAGTATGCAAGCTTTCAAGTCTCCAACTTAGTTAGGGGATGAGTTAGAAAAATTGTTTAAAATACATAAGTTAGAGCCCAGAGGGTTAAATATTAGACCTTTTTCAAACTTTTATTATTTGTCGTTTGATGTGAGGTGTTCAGCTATAAGTATGCAAAATTTCATGTCTCCAACTTAATTAGGGGCTGAGTTAGAAAAACTGCTTAAAATACACAAGTTAGACCCCAGAGGGTTAAATATTAGACTTTATCAAAATTTTATTATTTGTCGTTTGATGTGAGGTGTTCAGCTATAAGTATGCAAAATTTCATGTCTCCAACTTAATTAGGGGCTGAGTTAGAAAAATTGCTTAAAATACAGAAGTTAGAGACTGGGGGGTTAAATATGACTTTTTCAAAATTTTATGATTTATCGTGTTATCGCAAGTGTTCAGCTATAAGTATGCAAATTTTCAAATCTCCGACATATATAGTTTCTGAGAACGGGCTCTGTGACAGACGGACAGACACACAGACAGACAAAGGAGTGAGACAGGTAGGGTTTCGTTAGATGAATGAAACTCTAAAGACATACTGCAGATGACTGTAACAACATCCTAAAATTACATTACCATCAGCGATCTACCAATCCCGAATTTAGTTTATATTCGTTTCATATATTCTCATTCTTTTGTGCGGCCCTGTAAAATAACTATCAATAATATATACAGTAAAACCTCTGAATAGGGGACACCTCGAGAATGCAGAATTTGTCCTCTATTTGCAGGTGTCCGCTACTGAGAGTAAAAAATGTACAGTTATTTAAGCGTTGGTAATCGAAAAAATGCCCGCTAAATAGAGGTGTCCACTAATCGGGTGTGTCCGTTATGGAGGTTTTACTGCATAATAATATCATCCTTTACAAGAAAACTGCATGTTGTATGATAGACAGACATCCAGAGAAAGATAACTTCCCGGAGCAATAAACACTCATGTCTTTTGTTGGGTAGCGGTCGTTGCAGCAACTGGGAACCTGAAAATTCGAGCATGCGCATCAGCTTTTGATTTTTGCCTGAGTGAAGAACCAGATCAAAAATAAACACCGTTTTAAAAAAAAAAAGGAAATCTAGCTATACAATAATGAATGTTTTAGTAGTTGACTCCATTGAAGAAGGATAACAACAGATTAAAGACTATGAAAATGAAACATTTTCTAAATTCTAAAGTTGTGACAACTTATGCACTTTTATATTTATATTAAACAAAAACAATAAAAAATTAGACTCATTCATAGATTTTTTTCTTCATAAAAACAACAACAGAAAGAGATATGATTATTTTACAAAAAAACATTACTGGATACACGAAACTCGCTGTGCAGCAATCTCAAAAATCGTCAATGCCACGGTCAATAACGCGCGTATGAAACCGAAAAAAACATCACTGGACACTCGAAACTCGCTGTACAGCAATCATTAAAATGCACGAAACTCGTCAATGCCGCGGTCAGTAACGCGCGTATGAGCGCTCCGCGCCCATAAACCGAAAAAAACATCATTGGACACACGAAACTCGCTGTACAGCAATCTCTAAAATGCACGAAACTCGTCAATGCCACGGTCAGTAACGCGCGTATGAAACCGAAAAAAACATCACTGGACACTCGAAACTCGCTGTGCAGCAATCATTAAAATGCACGAAACTCGTCAATGCCGCGGTCAGTAACGCGCGTATGAGCGCTCCGCGCCCATAAACCGAAAAAAAACATCATTGGACACACGAAACTCGCTGTACAGCAATCATTAAAATGCAAGAAACTCGTCAATGCCGCGGTCAGTAACGCGCGTATGAGCGCTCCGTGCCGATGAAACCGAAAAAACCATCATTGGACACACGAAAGTCGCTGTGCAGCAATCTCTAAAATGCACGAAAGTCGTCAATGCCGCGGTCAGTAACGCGCGTATGAGCGCTCCGCGCCCATGAAACCGAAAAAAAAACATCACTGCACACACGAAACTCGCTATGAAGCAATCTCTAAAATGGACAAACCTCGTCAAAGCCACGATCTGGTAACAACAAACTGGTAATAACAAAAATCTATTTATCGTCTCGCCAAATTGTTATATGTCTGCAGATTGAATTGGCAATTTTTTTCAAAACGCGCCAAAATGCCATTTTTGTAAATGATTGCCAATCTGAAACTACGAGATAAACAAACCAGTGTGGCGGTTACTTTCAAAACTAAAGTGATTTTATCAGCGTTTTAAAAAAGAAAGTTCAAGAAATATTAAAAATTACAAAAATATAAACTACAAAAATGAAGTGCTTAAAATAACTTCTTTTACCATTATGTTAAAGTTCTGATAACTTATGTAATTTTATATTTTTGTTAAATAAAAACAATAAAAAGTAAGACTCATTTGTAGATATTATTGTGGCACAGATGCCATATACGCACTACGATGGCGCGATTTTTTTTCTAAATCCAATTTGGCGAAAACCTCGTTTTCGAATACCAGTTACATATATATTTTTAAAAAGGGAATAACAATAAATAAAAAAGTTTAATTAATAACTATAAAACAAAACAATTTATATAATTTTAAAAAGAAAATAAAAGTAAATAAACAATTTATCAATAAATAAACAACAGCCGGTAACCATATCAAGCAAAATAACGGCACTTTGGCGCCAGTTAAGTACCCCGGTGCGTATATGACATTGGCGAGAGAAAAAAATCTCGCCAACGAGGTGCGTATATGACATCTGTGCCGTTATTTTTTCTTAAAAACAACAGCATAAAGATATATGATTATTTTACATAAGAATTAAGTGAAAACACGAAGCAAAATTTGGTATTTTTCGAGAATATGGGCCTTGTCACTTTTTTTAGGCTTCAGAAAGAGAGATTTTCTGCCAACTGATGTAAACAACCATGAAAACAAACCTGATAAGACTTTTTGCTTATTTATTAATTATAAGAATACACTTAAATTTATCAAATGACTTTGTTTAGTCGTTATTATTATTACTAATAAAAAAATACCTAACTTAAATCAATAATTAAAAAATAGGTATATCTTTTTTAAAACTGTGTTTATTTTCGATCTGGTTCTTCACTCAGGCAAAAATCCAGAGCTGATGCGCATGCTCAAATTTTCAGGTTCCCAGTTGCTGCAACGACCGCTACCCTCTTTTGTTTTAATCATCCACAATTGTATGTCATACAACAGGCCAGATTTTATACAACAGGCTAAAAACGGTCACCGTGGTACGGAGTACTGTATTATTATTTGTTTGCCCACCAAAACTGGTTGCCACGGGTTGTTGCAAGGTTTGTGATCACGTGGTTGAAACTGATCTATTCAATATTACTGCGTGCCTCGCTGCGTGCGTATTTTTTTTTATTTGCTCCATGTGTACAAACCAGTTGTCTACTAAAACATCCACAGGTGAAAGTGACGCACACTAAATTTCTGTGACGTATGCAGATAAATTGTGCTTTTTAATCAGTTTTTTTAATATAATTTTTAAACGATTTGGAACTTATTTTTCATAGTAGGTGCATTCAGTAGGTGGCCCTCATAGGTACCTTCTGGTGCAATCAGAAACGAAATCCGACAAATATTTTTTGAGTTACGTTTGACGAAAGGTTTTTATTAGGCTTTTTTTTTTAGTAGGACATGGCGTTAATATCCATCGTAGTGGTAATGTGTCCGGACAGTAATATTTCGTTGAGTATTAGCCTTCGCTTCGCTCAGACAAATATTTACAATACTTACAATGAAAACATTTGGATACTATTTGTTATTCCTCGCTGGGAATTCAAGGAAAACATATTAAAATATCAGCAATTATGTTCTTCTAAAAAGAAGCCAAGCATGATTTCATAATCGGAAATAAATTTCCCCCTTTTTTAAATTAAACATCATTTCTTCTAATAAGACCAGGACAAAAAAGCTATACGCAGTTATTACTTGCTGCGTTCAAGATTCACATTCACAATAAAACTAACTAAAAAAAAAAGAGTAAAAAAATGTTTTCAAATATCAATTCTCTCGAAGGTCACGTGATCCTTCGCGACGCCCGCCTGGCTAAGAGAGGTCCGCTCGAGAGTTGCAAAATATTCCACAAATGGTACAGCATTGGAGCGCTATTCCAGGGATCCGGGTTCGATTCCCAGCTTGGACAATTTTCACTCTGTTGGTTTACGCTTAGTTAGCAATGTGAAAAATTTCACGCATTTGATATTCAATAATTTCGGGCTTAATTTCACTGCTGAAAATTAGTTAAAAAATTATTTATATATGTTCACCTATGCTGTCCTTTATTTCGTCTCATATTTTCCGCAGGGCTCTGTGCTGATGAAGACTATATCATCTTGGGTAAAGGTTGCAGCCTTACCGACATTTAAGAATGAGAGCTGCCGAGCTGGATATCGTCCTCGTAGCTTAATGGAAGTGCATTGGAGTGCTGCTTCAGGGATCCGGATTCAATTTCCGACTTTGACATTTTCCCCTCTGTTGGTTTATGCTTAGTTAGCAATATGAAAAATTTCACGCATTTAATATATATAACTTTTGTTCTTTTTAGGTGAGTTCGTAATTATATAAATACGTAGCACCTATAGTCGTCGTTCGGTCCGTCTGTCTGTCTGTCCGTCCGTCCGTTCGTCCGCCCGCATATCACAGAGCAAAAACTACCCAACCGAATGGTCTGAAATTTTAAATATATAATTGTTGCAAAATTTTGTCGAGTCATTTCAAATTTTATGAAAATCGGATGTATACTTTAATGACAGGGACAGTCAAAAGTTTTTCGTTACATTAATGCCAATGGGGAAAAATTATTTCAAGTGCATTTTAATGATGTAACAGCCTTTCGAACAGAATGAAATGGATATGCACTTATGAAGTGCGATAAAATATACATTCAGTCCAATATGCGGGGCAAAAAAATATTTATAAAACTAGTTATAGTACGAACGCACCTCAATTGCCACGTTTGACGTGCAATTTCCAACTTGTTTAAAATATGGCAACAGGAAAGAAAAAAAAGCCTCATTTACTGCCTATCTAATTACGTTCTCAATGTATGATCAAAATTTAAATACTAATATTAAACTGTTCATTGATAAATTTTATTTTTTAATTATTGCGCTATTTATTGTTATTTAATATTCTACTTTTTATTCTTTAGTGTTTAAAATATTGTATTGCTGCAATTTCATATTCACTTAGCCTTCTTTTTTTTTTTTTTTTTTTTTTTTGTAAACGTGGTTTAGAGGATAATTAAGCCCCTTGTTGTTGTAACGCGTATAAAATTTTAAATTTAAATTTAAATTATTTTTTAAATTATTAATTAAAAAATATTTGGCGGTTTATCATCTGTGCGGACTAACGGAAGAATATCTTAACCCTTAAATGCCTGATTTTTCAAAAATCATCGTAATAATATTTTTCGGCTTTCATTTTTTAAATAAATCATGGGAAAAATACTTGAAAAAATCATATTTTGTTTTAAGTATAGTTTACGGCTAAAAAACAGTTTGTTACTAATCGGCAATACTGGTGTTTAATTGAAAAAATAATTTCCCTTGATAAAATTCTATAATATTAAACACACGAGAATTTTAGGAGCTACAATAAGAAATAAATTTTACTTGCTCACTGCAGGTCAAAATAGAGTATTTGGCAAGCTTGAGGTTTCGCGTGGCGGTATAACGTTCCACGTCGGTACTCCTTAAGCACCGCGTTGACTTGACTAAACAAAACAAAAATAACAAGTAGCAACAATTGAAAAAAAAAATCTATATTTATTCTTAAACAGCACAAGTGTTGCCATCTACATGTTGAAAATCGATTTAATAATATATTCAGAATGTATTTTATTGGCAACAATAGGCATTATAGCTTCAATATTATTCTAATAGTATTTTAGAGCCTAAATTGGGTATGTTGTCGAAAAGCAACACCAGGCATTTAAGGGTTAAAATGAAGTTATTGATTTATAATAAAGTTCTAAAAATATTAAAATATTATATTGATATCGGAAACACATATTTGTATATACTTTTTATAATTCTAGACTATCAGGAAGTGAGTGAAAAATTGGTTATAAAATTCTATCTTTACACACAAAACCCAAGTTGGGTTAAATTAAAGAGTGCAAAAAAAGAAAACCGCGCCATTTTCCTGTATTCACAAAGGTAATTAAAACAAAATTTTTAACTAAGTAATGCGAAGTTTAAAAAATAATAATATTCACAAGATAATACTTTTAAATGCGCGCTGTTATTAAATTCCATATTAAACAATTCGGAAATTGTACGGCAAACATGATAAATGAGGTGCATTCGTACTATAATTAGATTTATAAATATTCAGAACTTGGTGCAATAGCTGTTGCACTCGTGTGCAAAAATCTAGAACCATTACCTATCATGGGATATTATTGATGACGTATGGTAGAATTTAATAGAATAAAGAAAAGTTTTAGTTTTGATTTGATATTCATAAAATTTGAAATGACGGACCAAACTCTGCGACGATTATATATGTTAAATTTTAGACCATTCGGTTGGGTGTTTTTTGTGCTGTTGTATGTGGACAGACGAACGGACCAGACGTCGACTATAGGTGCTACGTATTTACATAATTACGAACGCACCTAAAAATTATTAACTATGTAATACCATACCAAGTTTCAAAAATAATAATATTCACCAGATAATACTTTTAAATTTGCGATATTATTAAATTCCATATTAAAAAAGCGAAAGAAAGAAAAAAAAGAGAAGAAAATGGCTCGTTTCTCTGTATTCATGAAGAAAAACATTTCGTCATGGAAATGATAGATTATCTATTCCTATTACACTAATATTTATCTGTGCGCTTACACTTTGAGAATTATTAGCCCCCGGAATGCTATTTCTTTCTCCCAACTTATTTTGTCTCCAATAAATACCGTTACCTTGCGTACGCTAGCCGTAAAACAAAAGCCGCTGTTTCATTGTGCGATTAAATACGCTACATCATTTTTTAAAACTTCTAAGCATCGCACATTTTCAATGTTTATACCGTCGTATTAGGGAATAAAAGTACTTTTTAATGCAATTTGTTTGAAAACTGCATCTCCATTTGTTTTTGAAATATTAATTTTTTTGTAGTTTTTAGCGACATTTGTTTCATTTTGGCAACTCAAGTACTCCATTTCTGTAGAAAGTAAAGAAAAAAATTTTGAAAAATAGCAATGATATCTTTTTGTTGCCATTTTCTCATAAAAATTGAAAAAAAAAAATAATTAAAATACGTGCTATTTTGAGAAAAATATAAATGAAGGATTTATGATAAAACATGGAACTATTATAAATTATATTTAATTTTAAGAATCTATATTAATGCAAATGATGTCATTTTACATAAAATAAAAGCGTGTGCTTTAAGTCTTGAAATTTAAATATGTTATGCAGTAGAGTCCTGATTATCCGAGTCCAGCTTAACCGAATTATTTTCTTCTGGTGGACTGCTGGCTTCTATTATTATGAAACAGCCATTATAAATGAAGCGTTAGGTGGAGATGAAAGAGCAGAGTTCTAACTTTTTACGACTGCTCTTTCATCTTCACCTAACGCTTCATTTATAATGGCTGTTTCATAATAATAGAAGCCACCAGTCCACCAGAAGAAAATGAAGTAATTGAAATGCCGGGGGCGTCACTAAATTCTGAAAAAAGCAGAATTCCTGTTCTCTAGTGTATTTTATTTCATTTTCTTTCAGTTTTTTAATTGAATAACTTCTTCATTAAAATAGAGACATTTCTGCCTACACACTTATACATTGTTATTTCGTTAAAGAGGGTGTTAACCCTCGTTCCGAATGAATAATGACTTTACTTTCGTTTTCAAGAACGAATTTAAATTTATTGATGCAGATGTCAGAAAATGGCGTGTTTTCTTTCATCTACGCCATTGATAAACTTGAAGCTAATTACGAAAATTAGAAAATGACTCATGAATAAATAATAAAGTCTATAAATAACCAACAATTTAATAATTTCTTGCATTTAATTAGTTTTATATTTCGATGTGATAAGATAATTAATTTATAGAGGAGTAAAACTCAATATTCTAACTCAGATAGATTGATTTTAATGCAAATTGTATTCCGGTAACAAACAGTGTGCTGTACCTGTTACTACACGTATGTAATTTATTTATGTGTTTACAAACATAAACTTGAACGAAAACTTTTTATATAATTTCCTGTTTAAGAACTTCAGTAATAAAGGACAAAACAACCTTTTCAATCATCTGATGCTTATATTTACCTTGTCGTAATTTTTATGAATAATGATATGCATTCTTTTTTCAAGAACAAATAACCACATTTAATTTGTGGTTATAGAAGGGAGAGAGTTGAATATTTTCATCTACGCCTTGATAAAATTGAAACAAATTAGGAAAATTTGAAAGTGACTGATGAATAACTAATTATGAATAACTAAGTCTATAAATAACAATTTAATAATTTCTTGAATTTAGTTAGCTTTATATCTCGATATGATCAGCGTTATAGTCGTAAAAAAAAATGAAAGGGTATATACGATAGGCCTAGGGAATATATGCTATAGTTTTATTTGAGAAGCAGAGGGTATACGGAGTTCCTTTTAAAAACCTAGAAGGTAAACGGCCGCTGTATATCTCAATATACCACACTAGGACTTAAATTCGATGTGCTAATTAAGAAAAGTTTATTTTAATGCAAATTGTATTTTACTACACAAATGTGATTTATTTATGCGTTTACAAACATAAACTTGAACGATAACTCAGCTATTTTTTTTTTAATTTTCTCCTTGAAAATTTTAGATAATAAATAACAAACAGCTTTTTCACGCTTTCACTCATCTGATGTATGTGATAAGATAATCAATGTATAAAGGACTAAAAATCAATATTCTAATTAAGAAAAATTTATTTTAATGCAAATTGTATTTTACTACACATATATGATTTATTTGTGTGTTTACAAACATAAACTTGAACGATAACTCAGCTATTTTTTTAAATTTTCTCCTTGAAAATTTTAGATACTAAATAACAAACAGCTTTTTCACGCTTTCACTCATCTGATGTATGTGGTAAGATATCAATGTATAAAGGACTAAAAATCAATATTCTAATTAAGAAAATTTTAATTTAATGCAAATTGTATTTTACTACACATATGTGATTTTTTTATGTGTTTACAAACATAAACTTGAACGATAACTCAGCTATTTATTTTATTTTCTGCTTGAAAATTTTAGATAATAAATAACCAACAGCTTTTTCACGCTTTCACCCATCTGATGTATGCATTTACCTTGTCGTCATTTTAGTGAATAATGATTATAGAGGTTTGCACGGGCCGTAATTTTCATCCCGGGCCGGCCCAGCTCGACTTGACCTGACGCAAAACTAAAAGTTCAGCCCGGCCCATACAAAAATCAATGAAATCAGACCCTACTCAATTTCCCCAGAAAAAAAGAAAAAAAAACTTTTCTTACCATACAATTAAGATATTTTTCTAGAATATACGTACATATATGTGAGAAAATTTAGCGTTATAGGTTACTATATGTTTTAGATTACTTTGTTTGCAAGCCATCGAATGTAGAATAGCATCAGTACCGGTACATCATGTAAGCCCAGTATGTAGAAAGAAAATATAAGCCTGATCTGGGCCCGGACTAAGACTGCTGAAATAATTAAGCCCTGGTTCAGACATGATGCTACTGTCAATGACGATCTCTATGCCGGACATGTTATATACAGGGTTATCGCTGACTTTTTACGAACGTTAGAAATTTGGCTAATCAGAAATAAAAAATGTTCGCCAAATGAAAAAAAAAATTAGCAAAATCATTGTGAAACATTGGAAATTCGATCTTTAACCACTTAATGTACCCTTCTTTTTTTTCAATATGTTCTAAAATAATCTAAGTTTTTGTAAATGACTAAACTAAATTTAACTATCCACTACAGAAACTAAAAAAAATAACTAAGCACTAAGTGTCTTGTGCAATCAAGAAAAAAAAAAATTAAAATCTGATTTAACTGAATAAAATGTTATGAAATAAAACTTCCAATCGCAGTTATCTTGGGATTTTAAAATGTTACATTCAATTAATCGGGAAAAATTCAAAATGTAAACAACAAAATGTGTCAAAAACTTGTTTAGTGTGACATCAATCGTTCAGTAATGTAAATAAGAGTGTCACCTGTTCTGACATTTACAAAAAAAGATGAGAAAAAAGTGAGTACTCGCAATTTGGCGAGTCATATCATCCGTTTACTCGCCAAATGAAACATTTTGTCGTGATTTGGCGCAATGGCGAACGGCAGCGAGAACCCTGGTTATACAGGGTGTCCACATGAATTCTTCCTGATTGCAAATGTTAATTGTACGGAAACTATGAGTTCTAGAGATTTGTGGTGTCATGATTAGCAACATAAGAAGTTTCTCTTGCTGCAATATTTTTTTTCTTCTGAAACAGTTAATTTTTGCTGTATGCGTTATTGATATGTCATGACAACAAGTTTATTTTGCTGCAAACGTTTATTTGTCTGAAAAAGTTACATTTTTGCCTATGCATGCACTACGATACGGGCTTCGTTCGTAATGTCCATTCGATACTCAATCTCAATCCACGTGTTGCACAGCATGTCAGGTGTGACTTAATCGATGGCTTCCGCAATTCTGTGGCGGAAATCACGTATAGGTGAAAAACATTTTCAGCAAAATAAACTTGTTGCATTGCTATTCATGATACCGCAAACCGCAAATCTCTAGGACCCATATAGTTTTCGTACAATTAACTTTTGAAATCAGCGAGGTTTCATGTGGACACTCTGTATTTTTGTACTGATGTTGTCAATCTAGCATCGGCTCGTGCAACATCTACATATATATTACGCTATCATATGGGGCACAGAAATCGCGATTATTTGTTAATTGTTTAATAACAACGCCCGAATGAAACGCATCTCATTGGTTATTGAACAGCATTTAATGTATCTCCATACCTATAAGGGAGGGGTTGCCACACGGGGGACCATGTTTTGTTGCCAAAAGGCCACAGACTTGGCGATACATCGTCAAATTTGGCGACCAAAATGAGACAACAAAAGTGACGCGAGCTCGGCGATATCTCTGCTATTTCGCCAAATTCCCATAGACTTCCATTGTAAACCAATAACAGGGTTTACTTGCTTACAGAAAATCGACAAATTGAGATGTTTAAATGCAACAAAAACTAATATTAGCTCAAGGGATTATATTTAAGGGAGTCCAAGTAAATTAAAGTATGAATAAAAGTAACATGATACAATGCTTAGCATACTTTCCCAAACATAAATTTTAAGGGAGACCAAACTGGTCGTCAAGGGCGGCTAGTACTTAATATTTATCCTCGCCTCAGTCACGTTTATTGAAAACTGTTCACATTTTATTGGCTTAGTTTGATCCTTTTAAATTTTTATATCAGGCCGAACTTTTTGTCCTCTCGGTCCGTTAAAATAATTGTCTTCTCCGCATTCTTTAATCCGCTCAATAGAAAATTTCCCTTCATTTTGCCGGGCTAAGCCCGGACCCGTGCAGACCTCTATAATGATATGCAATCGTTTTTCAAGAACAAGTGACCGCATTTAATTTGTGATTATATAAATCAGAAAGTTACATGTTTTCATCTACAGCATTGATAAAATTGAAACAAATTAGGAAAGTTAGAAAATGACTATGACTAATAAAGTGTATAAATAACAAACAATTTAATAATTTATTGAATTTAATTAGTTTTATATATTTCGATGTGATCAGTGTTACAGTAGTAAAAAAACCAGAGGGTATATACGCGAAAAGCAGGGAGTATATACCTAGAGAATATATGCTGTAGTTTTATTTGAGAAACAGAAGATACACGGAGGTTTTTTTTTAACAAAACATCTACAAGGTATACGGCGTATATCTACGTATACCCTACACTACACCTCTGGATGTGATAAGATAAGATAATGAATTTATAGAGGACTAACATTCAATATTCTACATAATACATACAATATGAACTTTAAAATGCTCATTGTTTTATTTAAATGCGACTAAAATAATAAGAGATGTTACAAGTTAAAAATATATACATTTTATTTAAAATAACTTAGTCGGCTGTATTTCCCAAGCCCATCATCAGAGAATATTTTAATAACTAATTGTTGTTTATTTATACAAATACGTCACTTCGTTTTGAAATGAGAGAGCCAATAATTATTAGAGTTGAAAGTAGAAGCAGCAGTTCTCATATGTCACTTTCATTTTAAATCGAAGTACTAGTGTTTCAGATTAAATTTGCGTAGAATTAAATATTTAAGTGCCGTTCCACAAACTTTAATACGTCACTTTGCTCAAGTTTACGGAATTTATTTTAAGGATATTTAATCATATATTGGGGATATTGTACTATAGGACGTCGTTTTGTTACGTGTAGACCCGGAGACGGCAACACAGACAATCACCTCATCGAGTTCACGGATGAAATTCTAGGATCAGTTAAATCTAGATTCGCATATTAAAACGCAATCGGTCTGCCGAGTCATATCTTGGTGGAGAACACCTGAAAACCCGATTTTAGCGGCTGACTCGTAGGTTTACCATTGTGTTTTTCTGCTCGCAGTCCTCCATGGTTTTATACCTTTTGGTGCAGGAAAACACAATGGTAAACCTACGAGTCCGTCGCTAAAATCGGGTTTTCAGGTGTTTTCCACCAAGATAGGACTTGGCAAAACCGATTGCGTTTTAATAAGCGAATCAAGATTTAACTAATCCTAGAATTTCATCCATGAACTCGATGAGATGATTGTCTGTGCTGCCGGCTCCCGATCTAAAACTTTATTGTTTTTACACAGGATTTCTATGGATTCTCCGATAGTGGATGCGTAAGATCTGGATGTTGAGTAAATAATTTTTGCATGATGAAAGATCTATTGTGATATTCTGATTAAAACTTAAACGAGAGACAGCTGTGGATTAACGACAAAATTTTATATCTGCTTTACGCTCTTTGATTCTTTCTTTGAGGTTTTTTTTTTTTTTTTTTGTCATTTTTGTCATTTAAGTAAAACAGTGAGCTTTTTAAAATTCATATTGTGTATTTTATATTTGAATTAACCATTAAATAAATGCCTGGTGTTGCTTTTCGGCAACTTACCCAATTTAGGTCCTAAAATACTATTAGAATAATATTGAAGCTATAATGCCTAATGTTGCCAATAAAATACATTCTGAAAATATTATTAAATCGATTTTCAACATGTAGATGTTGATGTGTGGATTCAACTTGTGCTGTTTAAGAATAAAGATAGATTTATTTTTTCAATTGTTGCTACTTGTTCTTTTTGTTTTGTTTGGGAGCTTGCGAAATACCCTATTTTGACCTGCAGTGGGCAAGTAAAATTTATTTCTTATTATAGTTCCTAAAATTCTTGTGTGCTTAATATTATAGAATTTCATCAAGGGAAATTATTTTTTTAATTAAACACCAGTATTGCCGATTAGTAACAAACTGTTTTTTAGTCGTAAACTATACTTAAAACAAAATATGATTCTTTTAAATATTTTTCCCATGATTTATTTAAAAAATGAAAGCCGAAAAACATTATTACAATGATTTTTGAAAAATCAGGCATTTAAGGGTTAAGATGAAATATTGCATTTCGTCTGATTTTATTCAATATTCTAATCAAGAAAAAAATATTTTTATGCAAATTGTATTCCAGTAACGCATAGTGTGCTATAGCTGTTACTACATGTTCTGATTTATTTATGTGTTTACAAACATAAACTTGAACGATAACTTAACTACTTTTTAAATTTATTGCTTGAGAAGTTTAAGTAATAGAGGACAAACAGCCTTTGCACGCTTTCACTCATCTGATGTATCCATCACCGCCCCCCCGAATATAGGCGTAACGCGCTGATACAAAAATGAAGGCTGATTTTTTAAGCGTTTGAAACAGTGGCGTATCTAGACTTATCAGTTCGCAGATGACTGAGATACAGTAAAAGTTTCTAAGATGGAATCACAAGGAACCGGAAAATTTCCACTTTAATTTTTTTTTCTTTTTTTAATCATAGCTTGTAATCAATGTTCTCGCTGGCTATTGATCAACATTAGCGATTTGGCGAATAAGAAATAAAAGACAGTAGCCAAATGAACAGAAATGTTAGCAAAATAGATTCGGCTTGAAACACTGAAAAATCTATCTTTAACCCTTTATTGTATCCCCTTTTTCTCAATATGTTCTAAAATAACCTAAGTTTTTGTAATTGCTTGTACAATAGAAATTAGAGTATCCGCTACAGAAACTATTAAAAATAAGTACATTCTAAATGCCTCCTATATGTGTAAATGTTTCAGGTATTCTTTTAACTGTCTAAATAAAAATTAAATACGGCAACCTTTGATTTAAACCGTTGTGAAAATATACATTAAAAATGTCTATATGATTTCGACTCTTAACCGATTGAAAAAATTTGACCGGCCAATGGTACTTTGCATACATTTAATAAATAGTATGGTAAATGGCTAATTTCAACACCGCATTCCAGCAAAAATTTTCTCTATTTTTCTCTATTACTGGCTTAATGCGAGTAATTTTGTTTGCGTTTTTACCGCCGCGACGCTGAAGCATAGATAGTGATTAACTGACAATAGAGAAATACCTATCGCATAATCCTTTCTGTGTCTTTGCCTGTTCTTAAACTAAATTGGTGTTGAGTCAGTCAGTATCTCTATAAATAGAGCAATGTAAATAGCACGGTGCGATTGAATATGTAAAGTAACATCAATCGTTCAGTAACGAGTAGTATCGTTCAGAATCTCGACTGTATTGGCACACCATACACACAAACTGAGCACTCGCAATTTGGCGAATTTGACTGTTGGTTTACTCGCCAAATGAAGAATTTTGTCGCGATTTGGAGCAAGGGCGAGCGGCAGCGAGAACCCTGCTTGTAATGCATATATTATACAATCAAACCTGCTGAGATGAAATCGCATGGGACTGGGAAATTTTCGTTTTAGGCAGGTTTTCGCCTTAGCAAGTATAATTCCATGATTATACCGCATTTTTATAAACGGAATATTGAAAACTATCTGCTGCTAAACGGTACCTCAATAACTAGTAAATAAAACCGAAGTAAACAACAAAAGTAAAATTACTTAAGAGCGTTTTTACCCTACCGCATTTAAGTAAATTAAAAAAAAAAAAAAAGGGGTTCAAGGTTTTGCAGTTCGTATTAAGAAGATATCTCGATGTATGCATATCTTTAAATCACAGACTTTCAAACTTATAAATAGCAAGTAATAAATTAATGCACTTTTGATCACCATGTATCATGTTTTATACAATAAAACGTGTGTAAAGAGAGCATGTGTCTATAATAGAAACTTCGCTGAAATGGAAAATTTCACTGCCTTTGCGAAATAACACCCTTTCTAAGATGGTTTCTGACACACTTGATTAACGTATCTAAAACGGAAATTTTTTTTGGTTCCATTTTAATTTCATCTTGGCTGTTTTCATTAGATTTTGTTAAACTTTCGTGATTAAACTTCATTTTTCTATAAATTACGGAAGAGGCTGCAGCCCTATCAGCCCACCTCTTGAATGTGCCACTGGTTTGAAATTAAACTCTGAATTTATCCACCAGTAATTTCTTGGAATTTTCTTTGACTTATTTAATCTCAGAAAAATAAGTCGAAGAAAACATTTAGAAATTATTAGTGTCAAAATTTCAGTGTAGAAACAGTGAAATAAATCCGCCTACAACAGCCATTTTTGTGTCAGTACTCAGGCCTGGTATTCATGGGACAGTGTATCCATTTACCTTGACGTCATTTTAGTGAATAGTAATTATATGCACTTTTTTTTCGCACTTTTATAAATGAGAATCTATGTAGCGAATTTAAAGAAAATTATTATATCCAGCCAAATTATCGTAATCGGCAATTTTTGCTAAAATGTTTTTGTTTTTGCACTTTAATTCAACCTGGTTGTTGTATGTAAAAGTGGAATTTTGATATAGATTTTTAACCCACTTTTTGATAGGCTAGAATTATAAAAATCACGTTCACAGGTGCGTTTTCGATGACAATACAACATTTTAATATATTTGTAATTTAATTGTGAACTAATATACTAATTTTAAGGTACTTTCCATTAGCCCGTTACACGTGACAAATTGTTCAATGTTCTCCAACTCATACAATTGTATGAAAAAAACAGAAGATATAATAATGCGCCAATTTAATGTCCCGCGCAGTGATTACGCAGTACATGTCTTGCAGCATTGTTGAATTCAGAGGATGGCCCGGGAGAGACATTCTCCCTGAAGATTTGAGATTTTGTGCTTTCAATAGTCAAAAAGTGTAATACCCCCCCCCCCCCCCCCCCAACCGGAGACACAGAAATCCCTCCCAGAGAAAAGTGTTTGAATTCAACAGTCTTGGAGCCTCCGAAAATCGCTAAAACCCGTGTAAATTGGAACCCCTGGGTACGTATTTTTTAGGTGAACTAAATTTTGGCATGCATGTAGTTTATAAATATAAATCCATATATCCTATACAGGGCTGCTCAAACAACTCGGATAATTTTCCGGTTGCAGATCGGAACAGCTGAAATTTGATTTTCAAATGTGTTTGCGTTTCCATGTGATTGAATTAGACAAAATAACTTATTTTAACTTATTAAACGGTGCAGTTTTGTTACATTATTCTGACTATGTTACATAATCTATGCTTGATGCATGACTTTTTAACTGTGGTACGTATTTCTTAGGTGAACTAAATTTTGGCATGCATGTAGTTTATAAATATAAATCTGTATATGCTATACAGGGCTGTTCAAACAACTCGGATAATTTTCCGGTTTCAGATCGGAACAGCTGAAATTTGATTTTCAAATGTGTTTGCGTTTCCATGTGATTGAATTAGACAAAATAACTTATTTTAACTTATTAAACGGTGCAGTTTTGTTACATTATTCTGACTATGTTACATAATCTATGCTTGATGCATGACTTTTTAACTGTGGTACGTATTTCTTAGGTGAACTAAATTTTGGCATGCATGTAGTTTATAAATATAAATCTATATATGCTATACAGGGCTGCTCAAACAACTCGGATAATTTTCCGATTGCCGATCCGAACAGCTGAAATTTGATTTTCAAATGTGTTTGCGTTTCCATGTGATTGAATTAGACAAAATAACTTGTTTTAACTTATTAAACGGTGCAGTACCTGGCTTCACTACTAGTCTAAATGCACGTGCTTTTGAATATTTAACACTTCAAGGACGGTCATTGCCCAACACCGTCTGTTGCTACCAAGAAATTCGAAATCAATTAATTTCAACAAATCATGAGATGTTTTGGTAATATTATCAATGAGTGATAGATAAACTTTCCTACAACCAAAACTTTTCGTATTTTTCTTCTTATAAAATAAGCGAATTTATTAGTTTGAACGGGAGAGATATTTTTGAAAAGGTTATTCATATATTTCTGTCATTCGTTTCCTCCTGTCTGATTGACAGTCTAAATTCACATGCTTTTGAATCAGTTAAATGTCCAGTTTTCGGCCATCATGGAAAATGATGAAAGCAAATTATTTGACAAGGTAATTATTACTGAAATTTACCATTTTAACACTCGTGAAAAAGAAAAAGAGAATTTTAATAATAATCGGTGATTGTTATGGAACAGGAACTGCGTTCAATGAGTTTCTCGAAGCCTGTGTTGAATTCTGGGGGTGGCCCGAGGGGATCATCCCCCCCCCGGAACACTGAAATGCCCCCCCCCCCGGAAGATTTGAGATTTTGTGTTTTCAGTGGTCAAAAAGTTGCAATCCCCCACCCCACCCCGAAACTCATAAATATCCCCCCAGGAGCTACAGAAATCCCTCCCGGAGAAAAGAGTCTGAATTTAACACTGTAGCGAAGAAACTTCACGTCCGGGCTATGAGAAGTTGTCGAGCACATCATATGGGAATGGGAGTCATAGAAGAGTCTAACCGTTGTACTAAAATGTACTACATACAATTAGAATAACTTTAAATTGAAAAGACAGGAACGGGAACAGTGTTGTAGTCGTAAATATACCTGAGGGTATATGCTAAAGTCATGAACATCCTTTGTTATATGAGTAGTATACACTATAAGCTTTATTTGAGAAGCAGGAGGTTAATTTTACTGACATGGCCTAGGAAAAGAACCCAAGAACTGTTTCAGCAAGCAACAAGGCAGAGGATCCGTAATGACCTGGGAAGAGTTTTCTTTCAACGGCCAAACATTTCTGGGATTAATGAACAGAAAAATGAAATCAGAGGATTATCATGATATTTTACGTACCAATTTACTGCTAATTATGGATTTGCTAGCCGGACTGGACTGTGTTTTCCAACAAGATGGGCATCCATCCATACCTCCACATCATTGAAAACATGGTTTATGCAAAACAATATCACACTATTAGACTGGCCACCACTTAGTCCAGATTTGAATCCTATGGAAAACATATGAGGGATCTTATCTCGTAAAATATATCTGTAATGCAATGCTCAGTAAATTCTATGGAACAACGATGATGTTATTAAGTGTCGTGGCAATACAATTAAATATTAAAAATAAGTTTTTAGTTATTTTTATAAATGTAACCCCCCCCCCCCCAAAAAAAAAAAATTACATGTGTCTATACTTTTGGGGCAGCTCATTTTTATATAATTTAATGTATATTTTATAATTTCAAACCTTTGATCATAATTTATATGTGTATATCAGCAAAACTGCTTTTATTTATTACTTATCTCACAAATTTTAATTGTACCTTTATTACTTTTTACGTTAATGCAAATTTTATTGATTGCCTAAACTTTTGGGACACGGTGTATAACTTTCTTATTAATATAACTAGATGACCCGCCTTTGTTGCCCAGGACTGTCATAATAATTTGTGTTGAATGATTTTTTACGTTTAGACGAAAACGTTTCCAAACTAACCTAATGCATGGGGCCAAAATACTTCCGGCAGCGTACATCCTCGAATTTTGTATGATTTTACATTTTTAAATGAAAAATTAACCAAACAAACCTAGATGGAGTCGCCAATTTAACATTTTTTTTTTCTTTTTTGTGAGCACCCCTATAAAATTTATTCGCTTCCAAAGAAATTTCCAAAGAAGCCATCTCTGCTGATAATGATAAAAGATAATCATCATACAAATTTGTATTTTTCTGAATAAATACTTCTAAATAAATGAATAATCTACATGCATGGTTATTATCCTCTTTCTTTACAATATTGCTCTTATAATATTTGCCCTTAGATTTAAGACTGAAAATGTATTTAACGCTTCAAGAATGGTCATCTCTCAACACTATTTATTGCTATAATCAAATGCCAAATCAATAATTTTCAACAAATCATGAGATGTTTTAAAGATATTAATGAGTGATAAATAACTGTTCAGTGCTAAACTGATTAGGAATCAAATTTAAGGTTTTAGTTATTCTGTTTGTTGACAGATGGCAGCACTATGCATTCTGTGCTGTTGTGAAATCTTAATTATGACATCATCAGTTAGTTGATGTTTGGTTTGCTGAGAGTGTGGTATGGAGCATGCTGCTCATGCTGCATTATTGTCTTTCTTTATTCTATTTAATTTATCTGCACCCAGTTTAGGCAGGGGATATATTTTTATAATGTAATTTAAGGCTTTCATGTGATGAAAGCATACTAATTAGAGTGTTAATTTCTGCTGCTCCAGCCATGACAAACCTTTTGCAAAACATTTAAAAGCTTCAGAATTGCTAATTTGTTCGTTTTCTTCGTTCCACTCCGCAGCCTTTAGAGCTCAAGTTACATTCAAAGGAACTCTAAGAAAGGGGATCGAAAATATTTATATGTACTCGTTGCTCGGAAAGGACCGCTTACACACAAGGAATATGATAGTTAAAAAAAGAAAAAAGCTTTCAAAATAGATTTTGTATACAAGGAATGTGATAATAATAAAAAGCTTTAAAAATTGGTTTCGGTTAAAAGAGGTTTGTACTTCTTCAAATATATTAAAATCTATTCATCGTTGTCCGGTCATCCAAGGCTGTCGTATAGATGGCCGGTGACTTCCCAAACATGGTTTATTAGTGAAAAATTGCAGACTCGGGTATCGGCCGGAGTAGCTCCGTGGTTAGAGCAGTAGTCTTGTATACTGTGGTCCCGGGTTCGATCACTGGCTCTGGCTAATTTTTCACTCCAGTTGGGTTTATTGTATTTATTGTATGTATGTCTGTAAAATATTTATATTTACCTTTAACTTCTTCAAATACTTTGCACTCTTATACGCATGTTACAATTACAGTAAATTATGTAGAGGTTCATTTCTGAAAAACCTACAACCTTCTTAGTAATTTAACTAGATGACCTGCCCAATGTGCCGGGGCTCGTCATAATAATATTAAATATACCTAAAATCAGTATTGAATGACTTTATATTTTAGACGAAAATCTTTTCAAACTAACTTAGTACAGTAGAGCCCCGATTATCCGAGTGCCGCTTAACCGAGTTTCCGCCTTAACCGAGTTATTTTCTTCTGATGGACTGATGGCTTCCATTATTATGAAGCAGCCATTATACTAGATGAAGTGTTGGGTGAAGATGAAAGAACTAGTCGTAAAAAGTTCAAACTCTGATTTTCTGGTCAGAATGGGAAAAAAAATTTCTTTTCTTTTTTTTTATTTTACTAGGGGGCTCGGCCCCCTACGAGCTACGCTCGCCAACCCCCGTCCAGACACCGCAGGCTCTAAATGCACGCTAATTTGATCGGCTTTAAAAAGATTTCGAAAGATTGAATTATAATTTAAAAAACAGTGGCGATCTCCCTATAAACGAATTTCTATTCATTTCTCTTTGAAGGGAGTTGATTGGGAAGTTTTAACGCCAAATCCGCTGCGGTACTACTTGATTATCCCGTCGACCCATTTCGCCAAATTATATAAATCGCCAAACCACTCGCCAAATTATACAAATTGACATAATTTTTATTTTAAATAACGAAAGAACAAATAAATTCGTACAACATTAATAAAAATACAAATAAAACGTCGAAATAAAAATAACTTGATGACGTAGACACGTGTAACAACATTTCAAAATAAGCTAATATAAAAGGAATTAAGTAAACAGAGTCTTTGTCTCCTGGTATTTTTTAACAAAGCGAAAAGAAGGTTCTTTTAAATGAGACATTTTAAATTAATCGTTTTTAATCTGACGTAATTTTTACCAAGCTATTCTTTCTCTTTTAAATAATCGCGTGAAAGTACTTTTGTTAGCAATGAAATATTATTTGCGTTTTCCTAACAAAAATAGTTGAAAATATCCTCTCAAAATATTAAATAAATGTCTAGTGCAATTTCTAAATTTAAACTTTTTTGCAATATTATTTTGTGTTCATTTTATGTAATAGCAATGAAATATTATTTGCGCTTTCCTAACAAAAATAGTTGAAAATATCCTCTCAAAATATTAAATAAATGTCTAGCGCAATTTCTAAATTTAAACTTTTTTGCAATATTATTTTGTGTTCATTTTATGTAATAACTATAATGTGACGTAAATATGACGTAATTTCTCCTAAGACTTCTAACGCATGTTAATGAATTTATTATTTTACAATATCCTTTCTCTTTTAAAATTCACGTGTATACTTTTTATGACGTAATTTTTAATAAGTTCCTGCTTTTTATAAATAATTATTTAATTCTAATTTGAAAGTTTTTTCCTGTTTATAATAGTCACGTGTAAATAAATTTTTAATTTGAAGCAAACATTATTGCTTGCGCTTTTTATACAGTTGGCAACAGTTTAAATTAGTACAATTTTCTGAAATCTGTAAAAAATATCTCTAGAAATGCTGAAAATTTGAATTTAAAATAGAAATAAAACCTGAAAAAATTAGTCAAAATAAAAAAATTAATGCAATCTGCACTCCGGCAAATACTAACGCATAAAATGATCTAAAAATGATTACACTGCCATGTATAGATGTTACTGCTATAAAACTTTTTTAGTGGAACGATTTTGTCCAACTTTAGCATTAAATATCTCTTAAAATAATTCTTCGATTTGAAAACTGTCTGCATCAGCGTGTTCATCAAACATTTCTGTATAAAACCACTGATTTTCATATTTTTGTATGCATTATTTTTCTCAATATTAACGAAGAAAGACCTCCGGTCACAAAAAATTCAAAACCGGCGGCGGCGGTGACAGCGGTAGTTACTTTTTTTTAGAATAGAGAGATTTATTTATTTATTTTATTTTATTTTATCAGAAGAAAATGATCCATTCAAAAAGTAGAAGTTCGATTGAAAAAAAAACTATTTAATACTTTGAGCAGAAACAACCTGCAATTTTCATGACAGTAATAGAACCACATAAATGCCAATTTGTACAGTTTTGTTTCTTCTAAAATTTAATACAAATTTTCGCCATATTGAATCTTTGATAATTGTTAAATTTCGGCGATTGAATTAGGCAAAATTTACTGGTAAGGAAAAGTCTTAGAAATTGATAGCTATGCAGTAACGTAATACTGCAGCCCCCCTGTTTTTAGCTAATACAAAATTTTGAAAATTTCTACCACATAATCACCTAAAAAAATAATTTTTTGAACAATAAAAAGGAAATTTTAGGTTCAGTTTATACAGACTAACGTGAAACATATGTTTTGAAAATTTCATGAAAAAACAAGTTTTTGAGATACCCTGCGCGTTATGCACAAAAACGTCATTTGGAGAAAAATGACTTCAAAGTTTCGGAAACGGCGCTTCAGCTATTGAACAGGTATAATTCAAAAAGCCGTAACTTCTGTTCTAATGGGGAATTTCAAGGAAACAATTATATCAAAATGTTCAGAAAAGATGGAATCTAAAAAAATTAAAATTCCGAAAATTCTGAAGCTTTAAGAATCCTGAGACCCCTTAACTATCTGACTCCCCCAATATGCCGGGGTTCGTCATAATAACCTTAAATATACCTAAAACCAGTATTGCATGACTTTGTACTTTAGATGAAAATCTTTTCAAACTAACTTAGTTAGGGTTCCCACTAGCTTCGTCATAAGTCATATCTTGGTGGAAAACCCGATTCTAGAGGTTGACACCAGTGGCGTAGCCAGGATTTCGTTTCGGGGGGGGGGGGGGGGGGTCCAAAATTTTTCCTTCTGGTTATATATATTATAAAACCTGTCAAGATAAAATCTTAAATATTGCTGAGAAATTCCGTTTTACACAGGTTTTCGTGTTATCAGATGTATTTGTATAGTATTATTTTCCGTAGCACGGAACATTTCTGTTTAAGACAGAATTCCGTTATAGGCAGGTTCCATTTTTACAAGTTTTGTGTATTTATATAAATACTAGAAAGATAGCCCGTCAAAAATGACGGAAAATGAGATAGAAAGATATATAAACCTTTAAGACATGAAGAGTTTTAGTAGAAATTAAAAGTTTTGGCTTTTAACCCAAAGTAATAAGATCATATTTAATTGAAAAAATATATTTTAAATTTTTTTCGATCTCAGGTGACGTCAAGGGAGGATCCACACAATTGTTTGGTGCAAGCTCTGTTTTAGCGCCAGAAACAGACGAAATTGTTTTTCCTTTTGCCTTAGGATCACCTACACAGTTGTGTAGGTCAGTCTTAAAGGGATAAAAGACATGTGTAAGAATATGAGTTTTCCTCTCTTGTTCCGCAGTAATAGATGAAAATAAAGCAATTTAAAAACAAAACGAATTTATGAAAAACTATGTAATATTGAATACAGAAAAAATGAAATTAAAATTTGTTCACAAAACTTCAGGATATACGATGTTTTTTTGTAAAAAATCTTTCATTATTTAAAAGCCGACCTTGCTCTTCAGTATCTTCTACATAAATGTTTAACTGCTCTTCCTTTTTACATCTTGAAATACTTACATATAGTTGCCATGAGAAAAAACCGGTTCTTTTAAATACAGCCCAACTGTAGAAAATATTTGTCCTTGTGACTTATTTATCGTCATTGCAAATGACAGTATAACTGCAAATTGGCGGCGTTTAAGAATGAAAGGTAGAGAAGTTTCACTTGGTGTCAAATCAATTCTTGGTATGTGAACTCTATCATTTTGATTTGTTCCGGTTAAAATGAAAGCATCAATAAAATGGTTGTGGAGAGAGTGCACAATTAATCTGGTTCCATTGCACAATCCTTTTCTTGGATTCATGTTTCTGAGAAGCATGATGATATTTCTTTTTTTCAGAGTAAGCTTATGAGGAGGCATACCTGATGGAGTTTGTTCATGCAAGAACTCAGGTGAATAATTATTAACATTTTCTTGGTTGTCAGACACGACTGAATCTGCACTATAGTAAATTCTTTAATCTTCAGGCAGCAAATTCAAAATTTTGTTATTTAATGATAATGCATGTTTGTTTTTCGTTGTCAAAATTACTTTTTGTTCAAGTTGTTCAAAATCGGTATAGTTTATATGATCTCCATACACACTTGCAATAATTGAATCTTAGCAAACCATTCATGGGGGAATTTCTATTGTACCTGCAGGTAAATTTGATATATTGGATATTTTTCCTTCACCAATTTTAAGCTGCCACTCATTAAAGGAATTTTGCCCTTCAGATCTCATATTTTCTGATAGTCTAAGTTGTATAAATTCTTGCCAAAGTGGGCTTGATTTCAAGCATGTTTCAATAATTTCTGTTCTGTTTCCTCTTATAACAACTGGCAATGTCTGGCGAAAGTCTCCACCTAATAACATAACCTTGCCTCCAAAAGGCATGTCATTCAACATTATTTCCCGCAGTAAGACATCTATACAACGAAGAGCATGGCATGACATCATTGTCACTTCAGCAATTATAATTAATTTAGTTTCACGTAATATTTGAGCTTCAGTTGAAGACATTCGAATGGCAGATGTGAAAGTTTCTAAAATCGGCACTGGTAATTTGAAGCCAGAATGAACAGTTTTACCACCCTCTAATAAAATTGATGCAATTCCTGTTGTTGCATGTGGTAGTACTACTTGGCATTTACCGCTAACAAAATGCATGAGTACGTTGTACAAACATGTTTTACCAGATCTTCCAGGACCATCTAAGTAAAAGCAACGTCTCGTAACAGAATCACATTCAAGTGCTTATTTTATTTGATTGAAAGCTTCTCGTTGTAAGAAATTTAAAGTTACTATTTGTTCAACAGCTACTTCAGCTTCATTAAAATAATCGAATTCTTCATTTTGAATTTCCTGCAGTATATCGGGTGTAGGAAGATTAAATGATGTACAGTTTAAACCATGATATTCCAACATGCAATTAATATCTTGTAAAGCTTGGTTCTGAGCAGCTGATTCATTATAAGATCTTGAGTAATCTTCGCTCATTGAATTTTTATATTTTCCCCACAAATTAGCTGCATTTGTTGGATTACAAAATATACAAATAAATGCAAAAGTTTGACGCATTTGTAATGGCATTGCAGTTAAAGTAGCCTCTTCTAAGCATTGATTCCATTCATTATCTTCAGCAAGAATAAAACGTGCACGTGCAGCTTCTTGAAATGTGTTGTACAGATTTCCATCAAATGTTCGTAAATCTTCAAAGCATGTAGCACCAGGAACATAAAGGAGAAGCAACCGAAGGCAGAAACGTTCAATATCTTTTGGATTAACATAATATAATCTTGTAACAATTTTATCGCCTCCTCTTTGTCTTTTTTTCCAAGCATTTTTCTCGTATACATAATGATATGGTATATCAACATAAAGATATTGTTTTGCTTCATTATCTGTTCTATTCAACTTGAACCAAGCAGTCAGCATCGTTTTGCGGTTGGCAGCTTGTTCCACAGCAGCATTTTCACCACCAGCATGAAAATAAACCTGTTGTCTTAAAGGCAAATGAATGGCAAGACGAATTATTGCATGAGAACGATCATGCATTTCATTTTCCAGTAACCGCCAGAATGCCTCTGGTGCACTCACATATCGAGAATAAACATGAGATGACAGTTCATCATACACAATCTCGTTACTTTCATTATTTCCAACATGAACTACTACATTTGCTGCATCATAACCTTTTTATATGTACTTGTAAATGTATTTAATAGATTTGATGGATGTGCAGGCTTCAATGTTGATGTGCACGCCATATTTAAGCAGTAAATATGCATTATATGGTACGATGTAGCGATTATCTATCTGTTTGCCGCGAACTATAGCAGTTGGGCCTTCTCGTCTTTGATAGAGTGGATAACCATTCAGATTGACTTTAGTTGTTTCTTGAAAATCTTTTGTGCATTTATTACCATCAATGCATGGGGAATTCGGATTCAAAGTTCCGCATGGCCCGTGGGCCATAGTACGAAGAACAATTTCTGATAATCGTGGATAAGTTTCAGGATCTGGTAACTCCGAAGAAATACAACGATCAACTTGAGCAGCATTACGAAATTTATAAGGCTTTGCTAGAATTAAAAGAATATGAGCATGTGGAAGACCTCTTTTTTTAAATTCAATAGTATATACAAAGGCTACAGCTTTACCAAATAGTTCCCCATTTGTTATATCATTCATTAATGCTGATAGTTTGATTTTAAACACTCTCGCTACTAAATCAGGTCTGTCTGATGACGTTTGTCCGGGCAGTAGATTTTTGACGATTTCTGGCCATTGTGGATTGCACGTGAATGTACAAAACACATCTGGTTTTCCAAACTTTGTAACAATAGACATAACATCATTGTATCTCTCTCTCATATTTCTAGGAGACCCTTGAAATGAAGAAGGTAGAATTATGGCTTTTCCAGCAGTAATACCTGCATCAGCTGCTCCTTGGGCTACAAAGTCCCTGAGGCCAGAATAATCGTCTGCACGAAGTTTTTTTTGCTTCTGTCTTATGCAATTGAGATTATTAGCTTCCACTTGTAAGTGAGAGTCTATTATCCACTGTTGAGCAAGTTTTCCACCATGCAATATTGGATTAAACTCATTATCCCGAATCGCTGTTTGAGCAACTTTGAACTGAAGCATTGATATATTACTTCGAACACCAGGTGAAAATCCTGGATAAGGTGATAGTGATAAATTTGTTGTCCAGCCAGGCTCTCCGTTTGGGTAGAATATAGGATAAGTCATTGGATCTAAATTAGGACTTAAAATATTCAAGTTTACAAAAGGTTGGTCATTATTTCTTGGATAAATTCTGATATCGCGTTGAAAGGGTGGTTCACCATCGTCATTTAGAAAAACCATAGCTACTTCTTTTGATGTCGGCAAATTATATCGCCTGTTGTCTGAATGGCGATCTCTACGCAATACCATATTAACTCTTGGCATTTGTAAATTGTATCTTTGTGAATGTTGTTGCTGCTCTGTCTCCACCTGACTCAATTTTTTGAAAACTTGAGCATAAGGATTTTGCCGCATAAGTAAATCAAGTTCACGCAGAACATTTGGTAAACAGTTGTCATTTTCGGGAATGTTAAGACGCTCTTCGGTAGCTTGTGTTGTATCCAAAACATACAGTTGAGCAAATTTTCTTTGTTGGCCATTAGGATGATGCAAGTGGGAAGTTCGGTGATAAATTTGGCCTTGAACTTTAAAACAATAAGGGCCGTGTCCCGGAGCATTTTCAGCAAGTTTAGCACCCATAGAAGCAAATGAAATGGCACTATTGTATGAACGAATATTTTCTTTGAAATTACGATAATTAAGTGCATTTGAATTGCTCATCAAGTCTTGGAGGTATGGTGGAAACCGATGACGTTGTGGAAGACTAACTTTACCTTTATGGCAACAACTGTTAAATTTTCCATCTCTGGGTTTCTCAGCTTGAAAATGGCGCGCTTTGCAAAATTGGCAGAGAATGCTTAATTGTCCACACGTATGAGGCTCAATAACTTGAGACTGAGAGGCTTCAGAAATTAATTGTTGCTGATTTTCGTAGTAGTTTTGTCGTTGAATCAGAAACCGCCGAGAATGATGTTCAGCATCATGACTACGTCTGATTAACCTTTGTTCTTCATTTTCACTCGAACGCTGTGCAGAAGTACGCAAAGAGTTATGAGATAATCTCACAGATCGATCACTATGGCTTTCATTAGCTCTTTGATTTGAATGCCGTAATCTATTTTCTTCTCGGATAGAATTTAATGTTTCTTGCGACTACCGAGCTAGCCATCGAGCTCTACGTTTTCTGTCTGAACGCCGTTTACGTTCGGATGCAGTTTCATTCATTTCAAATGAAAAATACAATAAATTGTTGAATAAAATATTCTACATTACATTTCTACTTCATTATTCTTTTTTCACTCAGAAAAAAAAAAAAAAAAAAAAAAAACAGTTGCCGCTTTGAGTTGCCATTATCGTACACATAATTTTAATTTAACACGCACATTTAATTTTATTATAAAACACCAATTTTTCCTTCAAAGCAAAAATTTGCAGGTTACCACGCCAGGCAAAAAATCGCCCTTTTGGTGCTAAAAATAAACCCCGGTGCGTTTGTGACATCTGTGCCTATTTTTATTTGATACACATTTAATGCAACGTTAAAAGATTTTTTAAAAAAAAAAGTAAATAAAAGTATAAAAAATTTGAGATAATTCACTGTTGGATGAATGCTAACATCTGTTCACTTTTTCTCATGCAGGCTATTTTGTGGCGCTGGGATAGATATTCATTGCGTGATTTTTTGCCAAACTATTCCCCAAATTATACAAATCGACATAATTTTTCTTTTAAATAACGAAAGAACAAATAAATTAGAAAAACATTAATAATAATACAAATAAAAAGTTGAAGCAAAAATCATTTGATCACGTAACAAACACGCGCCCCGTGTTTAATGTCAAGTGAATGTGACATTTACGATCATGCATTATTGGCATCCATCTTATAATTTGGCGATAATTTTTTGATCAACGGGATAATCAAGTAGTACCGCAAAATTAAACACGGTTTCTGAAATGGTTTTAACGATAGCGCAAAACATTAAACTTTTCCAACTTTGAATATTTTATAGACGGGATTTCAGATAGAAGAAATTCTATATTGAATTTTTGGGTACTACTTAGTTATCCCGTAGACCAATTTCGCCAAATTATATAAATCGCCAAACCACTCGCCAAGTTATATAAATTGGCATAATTTTTATTATAAATAACGAAATAACAAATAAATTAGTATAACATTAATAAAAATATAAATAAAACGTCAAAATAAAAATCACTTGATGACGTAAACACGTGTAACTTGCATAAAGTCAAGTGAATGTGACATTTACGATCAACCAGTATTGGCATTTAATCTTATAGTTTGGCTATAGATTTTTTGATTGACGGGATAACTAAGTAGTACCGTAAAGGGCTTAAAGGTAGTTTTTAAAGGCGTTATGCATTTTTACGCTGAACTGAATTTAGTTTACTAAGAAATGTTTGTAGAATATAGATAAAATGACATACAGGGTCACGCAAAGAATTGGATACATAACCGTGTATGGGTGATAATAGATGGAAATGTGATTTCCGTAGTTTTAACAGTGCTTTAGTTTAAATTAAGTTTTAGCTAAATAGTGGCGTGTAATAACGGTATTATGGGCGATGGACGGTAATTGCTAAAATCAATTTTTTAATTTTATGATATAAATTTGTTTATATTTTAATTAAATGTATATATTATTGTTGTTTTTTATACACAAATAACTTCTGTTTCTGAATAAAATTAGACAAATGGCTTCTTTATGTTAAATATATTGTATAAATGTTGAAAAAAAAAATCCGTGTGTATATCAAATAAAATATTGAATAGGTTGCCAGAAAATATGTTGCCAAATTCCCTTCTTCGCCAAGGCAGATTTCGCTATTTCGCCAAGGCCCCTATGCTGGAAAACTACCGACAATTTAATTTCTGTATCCGGCTATGTAAAGCCCATTAAAATCGGCAGTTAGGAGCTCAGATAGTGCACGTCACACTTTATTTGTAGCATAGGTATGACGATATAAAAACGTATATTTTCGTATATTACACTTTAAATTCTCACCCACACATAAAAAAAAAAAAAAAAAAAAACTTAGAAGCCGGAGTTTAAATTAAATTGCGTTGACCTCGTATGGAATATTAATTGTTTTAAATGGGAATTTCGCGAAATTAGCTAGCTAACGCCAAGTTGTCTTCATATATGACAACTTATTTTTGTCGACAAATTTGGCGATATTTCATAAAATGTGTCGATAATCCGCCAAGTTGTTCAGCATTTTGCACTACTGTGGTAACCCTACATTAGTATTCTTCAACAATTATTCATTACAATGAGGCGGTCCTACCGGAATCGTGAGGGACACACAGAGACTTGGATTTTATATAAATAGATACTTATTTATGTCATATGAATAGAATAAAAATTGTCAAAATAGTAATTGACTATAACAGAATCCTGTCTTTAACGGAAGCGTTACATGGTCTTAATATGAATTGCGATGCAATTAAATTTGCTGAAAACCTGTCTGAAATGGGATTTCCATCGTTCTTTAGTGAAACATAGTGAAACCTATGAAAGCGGAATCTTTCTATAACGGAATCCTGTCTCAAACTAAAGAGTTTCAGAATTCCTGCGAAACGAACAATAGATCTTATTGAGGTAGTGTATCTTAGAAGCATAATTAATTGCTCTTCTTTCTATGGAAGCCTGTCTAAAATGGAACTTTTTATCAGTCCCTTTGAATCTTGTCTTGACTGTGTATGTATAATAGAAGTATTTCGAGTAACTTTAAGAATTTAGGTCTATCCTTATTTAATTCCTTTATTTAAAAAAAAAAGGCATGGCTAAAAAATGTAAAGCCGATCTCTATAACGGCAACTAATAATACATTGAAGTTACATTAATATTTACCAATGAAAAAGATTCACTATGATGTAAAAAGCTGAGCGCATACTGAAGAGTTAAATTTAATTAACCCATTCGCTGTCATCCACTAATATACTCGTGGCTTTAATTTATTAATTACTTTGTCACCACTATTTTAGAATTAAAAAAATTGTCTCATTTATTGGCAGAAATTTCGCTGTATTAGTAAAGCGAAATTTACCTTTCTGAATTTGTGGTAGCAAACGACTTTTAACAAAAAATTTGAAAATTATTACTTTATAGTTTTGGCAACGAATGGGTTAAATCAAGTTTCATATTACATAACATTTGCCTACAATAAAGTTAGGATCAAGTGGTTAAGTTTGAAACAGCAATTACCATGTTTAATTTCTTACCATTGAATTAAGAACTTTGTGCTGTAATAGATATTGGATAATGATTTCACATAAGTGTCAATCGCACGAGACGTTCATGCGATCCGCCGCACTCCCCATGGGAGTTTTTCAGATAACCCAGATAGCATGAACATTGGCAGCAAGTTTGATTTTTTCTGATATTATCTTGCCGTGTCAAATTTGAATTGAAAAATTTGCAGCAAATCTCCCGCAAGATATACCATCACCCACTTGCATGAGTAGTTTGTTGTGAAACTGATGCAAGACTGTCTTTAATTCACGAAAGTGACGAAAGCAAAAAATCCCTCTGTTGAGAGAATAGACAATCAGCACATACACAGAAATTGCAGAAATTTTATTCTGTTGGCACCGCTTTTTCTAAGCGCTATACTTATTAAATACCAAAAAATGCTCGAAATGAAAAGTACAAATATTACCTAAACTTGTTTATGGTGATAAAAACGATGCATGAACCTTCTGACGGCGCTTTCGCATCAATAGACTTGATCAGGTCTATGGACTCCTTCGAGGGTGTTAAACTTATAGTGTGACATGGAAAGATTACTACTTTGCAGTAACTTTGCAGTATTTTTTATTACTTGTTTGCCGTTAGTTTGCAATAAATTTGATAGAGTATGAATTTAACTTGCACGACAAGTTAGCTGCAAGTTCAAAGTGTGGTGACTTCGGCGTTTGCGTTATCTTGCTACAGTCTTGTTATGAACCTTCAGTCTTGTCATGCTGAGCTTACTGCAACTTTGCAGGTTTTCAAAGCAAAACTGTTGCAAATTTTCTGCAAACTAAAAATGCTATGTGGGAAGGTTTTAACTTTAAAAAAAAGATCTTGCATTTCCAGCTACAGAAACTAGTAATGTAAGAAGCACACACATCAAATATAGTTCATGCTGGAAAAAGCAGTTTTGTTACAATTGTCTTATTCAGCCATAATTCTTTTGGGTTTCCATGTTTCATGGCTCGCCACTTTTGATACCATATTCGATCTAATAGTTGCTTCCGATATCTGGTCGTCTTTAAGGAAGTTAAATTTTTGTAATAAGTTTATTTGTGATGGATTAGCACTATTTTGGAAGTATTAGAATATGTAAAAAAGTCCTTCCGGCCAGTGCCGGGAGGAAGAGGTAGCTTTCATATTCCTTATTTTAAAAAAGCCAACTTATATTATTCAAACACACGAAGCTCAATTTAGTGGAAACCGAATATAGGAGATTCAATACTAATTTTTATCAATATAATGAATGAGAATTTCGCGAAATTAGTCAGCTTTATCCAAGCTGCTTTTCTTTAAAGTAACTTATATTTGGCTGCCAAATTCGGCGATTTCTTAAAGTACCTGCCATTTTAAGACAACATGGTGGATGAGGCTAAGCAGTGAACTTGGTCGAGACCTTAGTAATTGCTGTGTACATGCTCACTCACATCGGAATCGGTTGATATATACGAGTGCTGTCGCAGGCAAAAAATCAGATTTTTCAAACTGTCACCCACATTAGTAATTGAAACTGCTATATCTGAGCCATTTTTTTAAGATAAAGACAAACAAAAAATGCTCCTGAATCCTTATATCAAGGTCAAATACTTAAGAAAGAAACCTTTTTCAATTTCTAATTTTTTTGCACCTCACTTTAAATATATTTTTTTTTTAATTTAATGGTCGCCATTTTGAAACAAGATGGCTGGTGAATCTGGCCAGCGAACTTGGTCGAGATATTGATGTATACTATCCACATGCCTTCTTACATCGAAATAGGCGAATACGTGTGTTATCGCGTGACAAATACAAGATCGTTTCAAAATGTTAGCCATGACAGAAATTCAAAGTGCTGTAATTCAACCATTTTTTAAGATATAAACAAAAGAACAAATTTTCAGAAACAAAAACTGCTCCGGAATCTTTGTATCAAGACCAAACACATAAAAAAAATAATCTTTTTCATTTTCCAATTTTTTAATACCTCATTTTAAATTTTAAATTTATTTTTCTTTTAAATGGCCACCCTTTTGAAACAAGATGGCGAATGAAGCTGTCCAACGAACTCGGTCGAGATATTTGTATGTACTATGTACACACCAAGGTACATCCAAATCGGTTCATAAATACGTATGTTATCACGTGACAAAAATCAGGACGTTTCAAAATGTCAGCCACGCTAGAAATTCAAAATACTATAACTCAGCCATTTTTTAAGATATAGACGAAACAAAAACTGCTATCGAATCTTTTTATCAAGGTCAAACACATAAGAAAAAAATATTTGTTCAATTTTCAATTTTTTGGTACCTCATTTCAAATTTAAACTTTTCTTAAAAATTTAAATGGCCTACATTTTTAAACAAGATGGCGGATGAAGCTGGCCAACGAACTCGGTCGATACATTGGTATGTACTATATATAAACGAAGTTACATCCAAATCGGTTCATAAATACGCCTTTTATCGCGTGACAAAATTCAGGACGTTTCAAAATGTCAGCCACGCTAGAAATTCAAAATGCTATAACTGAGTCATTTTTTGCGATATAGACGAAACAAAAACTGCTCCGGAATCTTTGTATAAAGGTCAAATACATAAGAAAAAAATATTTTTCCATTTTCAATTTTTTGGTACCACATTTCAAATTTTAAATTAAAAAAAAAAATTAAATGGCCACCATTTTGAAACAAAACGGCGGATGAAGCTGGCCTACGAACTCGGTCGAGACATTGGTATGTACTATGTACACACCGAATTACATCAAAATCAGTTCATAAATACGAGAGTTACAGTGTGACAAAGGTCAGATATATATATATATATATCAATTTTGAACGGAGGGTGGTTTCGGGGTCTGGGGGTCATGATCGATGAAAATATACCAAATTTTTTTGAAATCGCTTTCCTCCGAACGGCTGCAATAGGTAGCTTTTTGTAATGAAAGCTACCTAAAAATGGTTCATGGTCGTTTCTGTTTTTGTACTTCCCAGCCAATTTATTTTAGATGGTTCGAAACAGTTTTAGAACATTCTCCAAGTTCAGCAGTAAGCTTCGGACGGGTCGGATTTATGCAGCTCTGTAAGGGACACTTAGGAGTTCCGTGGAAGGGGGTAGCGCCCTTCTAGACCATTAATAATCATAAAATTCCGAATCTTCCGATTGCACCCTTAAAAAACTTGAGAGGAGGATCAAGAATCTCATTTCTGTATATTTCAGCATTCACAGTTGCATTGGTAAAAATTTGTCGGTCACTGCGGCCATTCAAAATTATGTTCGTCCATACCATGATTCCACGACCTTTGTATCGATGCCTTTCACGGATTTTTGGAGCCTTATAGCGTGTGATTTTCTCCCTCCATATGGTAACACGTCTGTAGTAAGTCTCTCAACAAAATCGGGATTCATCGGTAAAGAGAACTCGGCTCCAGTCCGTGGTACTTCAATGACGATGATCTCTGCACCACTTTAACCGGGCGCATTTCACTACCGGAGTTAGTGGAACACAAATCATGGGTTTCCTTTCATGCAGTCTGTCACTCACAGTAAACCAGGACAGGATAGTCGAGTTCTTGCTGCTGCAGCAAACTCCCTGCAATCTGAACTGACGTCAATTGCCTATTTCTTTTAGGAATCGTTGGCAAATTACAGTCCTGAGAGCCTATTGTGGTGATTTTTCTACCTTGACCTGGTTGTCTGTGGACATTATACCAGTGTCTTTAAATCGTTTCCAGATTCTTGACATGACGCTTTTGGCTATTTATAAGTCTTTACAGACCCGTAAGAGTGTCTGTCTTGCTTCCATTCTCCCTATCTCACGCAATTTCTCAAAATCGGTCAAATGTCTTCGGGACGACATATTTCACCTACAAGAAGCGAAAATTTTACCTAATTACACGTACAATTCCTAAAATTAGACTTCAAATTATCCACGTGTGCTCCTTTTCGCACGTGAACCGAAAGAATGTGCTGAGGCTGAAAAATTTGCATATATTTCTGTAGTGAGTATTAATCCCAATTGGACTACGTGATAACGTTGACATTGAGTAACCTTTCTGGAAGTTCCCTTAATAGAATTAACATAAAGCACCTTTTTATGGTTGTTCCTTTAATTTTTCTCGCCAGTGTATTTTAAAAGTAGTAATAACAAATAACCAGTCCAAAAATAAAGTTACTTTTATTAATTGCAGGCAGCAGATTTAAAGTAATTGTTAATATTGTCCGATATAAAGTGAACAAATATAAGGATCACGAAACTCAACCAACGTACCGTTATTGCGTTCGTATAAACTCGTTCTTTCCCATAAGTGTCGACAGCAGAACCCCATCGAAGTCCAAGATAAAGAAGTTTTACGTTTAATCTAGTTGCAGTAAATTTGTGTAAACGGAATAGCAGGTATACTTGTAATAGTTATCTTTCCGTCTCGGGACATTAAAATGTTTTTGTTTATGAAAGGATTCCGTGTTTTCAGAAAACCTGCCGAGAAGGATTCACAATTGGAACAAGTTTCATTTCAGATAGGTTTCAAACGTTAGCAAGCACAAATATATAGTGTTGTTTTCGTCGAACCTTGAATTGCTTTCCTTTGAGATAGGTCATCTTCCCAGATTGCCTGTAATAGATTTATGCTCTTCAGAGGTGGTGTTATAGCAGCGGTTTCCAACCTGGGGTAGCGTACCCCTAGGGGAACGTGGCGGGTCTGCTGGGGGTATGTGAAAATAATATCGGTAATGGCGGAAGTCACAAAAATGTTAGGAATATCAATGTAATTTGCATCGATTTATTATATGGTTGTGATAAGAAGATTACTAATGAAAAAAAGCATGTTTACGTTATCTCCTTGAGTGGAAAGGGGGGAAGGCGGGCGTGTTTATGAGAAATGGGGGTACTCCGAAATGAAAAACCTAAGAAAGGGGTACGTGAAAGAAGAAAATTTGGGAAGTAAGTACGTTTTAGCAGTTTTAAGGGATAATGTGAAAACGGAAAGTGTTTATAACGGAAACCTGTCTAAAACGGAAAGTTCGTAACCCAAAGAAAGACATACCTTTGAATTATTCCTTCTAAGACGAACACCTGTCTGAAGCGGAATTTTTTTATAGATCCTTAGTCATTCTATCTTAGCAGTTTTTACTGATGTATTTATTTGTATCCATGATCCAGTAAACCAGGTCTAGTTTCGGTGGGGGGGGGGGGAGGGGTCCGGACCCCCTGGACTCCCCCCCCCTTGGCTACGCCACTGGTTGACACGTAGGCTTACCATTGTGTTTTCCTGCTCCCAAAATCCTCCATGTTTTTCTTAGCTTTTGGGTGAAGGAAAACACAATGCTAAAGCTACGAGTCAGCCGCTAAAATCGGGTTTTCAGGTGTTTTCCACCAAGATATGACTTGGCAGACCGATTGCGTTTTAATATGCTAATCGAGTTTTAACTAATTCTGGAATTTCAGCCGTGAACTCGATGAGGTGATTGTCTGTGCCGTCGTCTCCCGGTCTATCAGCGTACATCCTCCAATTTGTATGACTTTTTTTTTTTTTTAATGAAAATCAATCCAATCAAACCTAGAGTTGGGGGCGCCAGTTTTTCTTACATTAAAAATAAATAAATAAATAAAATTCAGAGATTTTCTTTTTTCTGCACCTGTATAAAAACTATTCAACTTCTAAAGAAATTTCGAAAGAAGCCGTCTCTCCTGATAATAATACAAGATAATCATCATATCATACAAATCTATATTTTTCTGAATAAATGCACATAAAAAAGGAATAATCTATATGCATAGTTGTCATCCTTCTTTACGATATTACTCTTATGAGATTTGAATCTAGATTTAAGACCGATAAATATATTTAACATTCCAAGAACGATTCTCTCACAACTCTATTGCTACAATACAAACAAATGTCAAATCAATAATTTTCAACAAATATGAGATATTAATCAGTGATGATAACCTTATCTATACTAGCTAAAAGCCTTCTTTTTCTATTTTTCTTCTCACGAAATAAGCGAATATATTTGCTTTGAAGAGGAAAGTGATTTTTAAAAAGCTAGTTCGTGTATTTCTGTCATTCCCTTCCTCCTGCTCCTGCCTGATTGGCAGTGTAAATTCACGTGCCTTTGAATCAGTTAAATGCCCAGTTTTCAACCATCATGGAAAATGATGAAAGCAAATTATTTGATAAGTTAATTATTAATGAAATTTCCCATATTAAGACTGAAAAGAGGAGATTTTAATAACAATCGTGGTGCTCGGCGGTTCCTTTTATGTTTTTTTCACATCGCCTATTTACTTGACCGCTTAATGAAAGTTTTTGCTTTTTCCACACTCTTTTATTATGTGTGTTCGTAATTATATAAATACGTAGAATATGAGGTGTGTTGATTCTAATAAGATTGATTTTTTAAATAAACTCTACGTCTATATACATTTTTACATAAACTATAACAAAAACTCTTGATTTGAAGTTATAAAAACATTTATGTCATCATAAACTTGCTAGTACTTCTTAAAAAGGCTTCTCTCAGAGAACTTCTAAGCCCGGTTTTTTCCGATCACTGGCTCTGGCTAAGTTTTCACTCCAGTTGGGTTTATTGTATTTATTGTTTGTATGTCTGTATAATATTTATATATACCTTTAACTGTTGGATGCAGGCGTTATTTATATGTGTATGTGTTAGAGATGAGACGGGCTCAGCCCGGGCCCATGAGCCCGAGCCCAAGCCCGGGTCCGACACGGGCTCGGGCTCATTTTTTTTTAACCTGAAAATTTTATTTAATCCCGTATGGAAAAAAAAAAACTTTTTAAAAATATAAGAAGTAATATATTAATATATAATCATCAAAATTTCTTGTGTTCCCTATATTATTCTGTTAATGCTTTTTTAAGGTGTGTTAATATCTAAAACTTATTTGTGTTTCTAAAATAAATTGAGTATTCCTTATTTTTTATCTCTCTTAAAAAGCTTTTATTCTTGTAAAAGTAATTTAATTACTCTTTTCATAATAATCATTAATCTTTCAGTTTCCTGTGGTTTCAATAAATAAATGAGGCATCTGTCTGTTATCACCTACTTCTCGTTTATTACGACGCCTGGGTTGAAAATTACATTTTCCATAAGAAATCATTTTGATGTTATTTTCATCCGAATGGTGAAAGCGACGTATCAGTAACTGTTTAGGTTATTGTATAAAAGAAAAGCAAATGATCAAAAAATATTTTTATTTATTCGTGAACGGAAATAGAAGCATTTAATTTTACTGTTTGTTAATTAGGGTGTGAAAGTTTTATTTATTTATTTATTTATTTTTATTTATTTATTTATTTGTTTATTTTTTTGCTTGGTTGATAACAGCTGATAATTTGGTAAACATTAAAAAGAATATTTATTTGCTGTGTAAGAGATAAAACGGACATTAACGTGTAATGAGAATGTTTTTTAAAGGAAAGGAAGTTTCAGTCAAATATACTTTTAAAAGGAGAATCGTGGTTTTAAATTGGATATAATTAATTATATGTGATATTGATTAATGTTACACCATCACGGCTATTTTAAAAGAAATTTGCAATATTTGCAGATTTATATCATTCACGCTAAGGCGCCAAGACAAATAAATAGTAGAATATTTTAAAATTGGATCGTTTATTTTATTTTACTATTTGACAATCTAGGTGAAAAAAGTAATATCTTCTGTTATTAGTCAATGAGCGTTACAATCGATCAGTGTTTTCTCTTTTCCTATAAAAAGCATCGGATCTTTCAGATAACCTTGTTGAACTTTTCATTTAAGCTGATTTTCAAGAACGCGAGAATTACGAAAGATGTTCACCTTTTATAGAAAATAGAAAAACGTTGTTCGATTCTTCGTCATATAAATCGTAATTTCTGCAAATTTCATTAATTCATTTCTAAAATGCACTTCGTTAATGTTTCCGTCAGATTTGCTTGTTGCGAGAGAAAAATATGAGAACCTTTTTAGGGAGTTATCTTTTGATGAGATTAAATGTAAATGTCATAAAATTAATTATGTGCTAGGGATTAACCGCTATTGTGATGTACGAAGTTGTTAAAAAAAATGAGATATTGCATTTAGAACAACTTTTATGCAATTTTTATTAAACTTTTTTTTTTCGGTTTACATTTTTGGTATCAGGCTCGGGCGGGCTCGGGCTCTAATGGCAAAAAAATGTTTCGGGCTCGGGTGGGCCCGGTCTTCGAAAACTGAGCCCGAACTCATCTCTAGTATGTGTGTTTTAATATACATTGTAGTATGAGTGTTTTATTACAATTATCGTAGATCGATGTAATAGTAAAATCTATTCATCATTGTCCGGTCATCCAAGGCTGTCGTATAGATAGCTGGTGACTTCCCCAACATGGTTTATTAGTGAGAAATTGCAGACTCAGGCATCAGCCGAAGTAGCTCAGTTAGAGCAGCAGTCTTGTATACTGTGGTCTCGGGTTCGATTCCTGGTTCTGGCTAATTTTTCACTCCAGTTGGGTTTATTGTATTTATTGTTCGTATGTCTGCATAATATTTATATATACCTGTAATAAAAACTCTTGATCTGAAGTTATACCAACATTTATGTCCTCATAAACTTGGTAGTACTTTTTAAAAAGGTTCCTCAGATAATTTCAAAGCCCGATTTTTCCCGATCACTTGCGATTTTTTTTACACTGGTTATATTGTAGCATGATTCAATGTAGTTAACTTTAAATATTAGGTGCATTGATTCTAATAAGATTGATTCATTTAAAATAAACTCTACATGCTGAACTCTATGTCTACATGCACTTACATGAACTGTGATAAAAACTCTTGATCTGATCTTATAAAGACATTTATGTCCTCATAAACGTGCTAGTGCTTTTTTAAAAGGCTCCTCAGAGAACTTCAAAGCCCGATTTTTCCCGATCACTTGGGACTCGTTTTACGCAGGCCTTATTGTAATATCATTCAATTTAGTTAACTTTAAATATTAGGTGCACTGATTCTAATAAGATTGATTCTTTTAAAAAGCTACACACTAAACTCTAGGTTTACATACGCTTTTACATAAACTGTAATAAAAACTCTTGATCTGACTTTATAAAGACATTTTTTGTCCTCATAAACTTGCTAGTGCTTCTTTAAAAGGCTCCTCAGAGAACTTCAAAGTCCGATTTTTCCCGATCACTTGGGACCCGTTTTACGCAGGCCTTATTGTAATATCATTCAATTTAGTTAACTTTAAATATTAGGTGCACTGATTCTAATAAGATTGATTCTTTTAAAAAGCTACACACTAAACTCTAGGTTTACATACGCTTTTACATAAACTGTAATAAAAACTCTTGATCTGACTTTATAAAGACATTTTTTGTCCTCATAAACTTGCTAGTGCTTCTTTAAAAGGCTCCTCAGAGAACTTCAAAGTCCGATTTTTCCCGATCACTTGGGACCCGTTTTACGCAGGCCTTATTGTAATATCATTCAATTTAGTTAACTTTAAATATTAGGTGCACTGATTCTAATAAGATTGATTCTTTTAAAAAGCTACACACTAAACTCTAGGTTTACATACGCTTTTACATAAACTGTAATAAAAACTCTTGATCTGACTTTATAAAGACATTTTTTGTCCTCATAAACTTGCTAGTGCTTCTTTAAAAGGCTCCTCAGAGAACTTCAAAGTCCGATTTTTCCCGATCACTTGCGATTTCTTTTACACAGGTTTTACTGTAGTATGATTCAATTTAGTTAACTTTAAATATTACGCGCATTGAGTCTAATAAGACTGATTCTTTTAAAATAAACTCTACATACTAAACTCTCTACATACACTTTTACATAAAGTGTAATAAAAACTGTTGATCTGACGTTAAATTAACGTTATATTTATGTCCTCATAAACTTCCTAGTACTTAAAAAAGGCTCCTCAGAGAACTTCAAACACCGAACCTTATATGGAAAAATCGAAAGGCGACCCCATGGATTTTACAATTCAGAGACCAAAGAGAAGGAACTCTCTTTGTGGTACCTTACGATCTGCAGAATTTGTAGTTGGCGAGTTATCTAAATCGAATGGGTTATGGAAAAACCCTGTCCAAAGTATTGAAATCTCAAACTGAGATTTGGAAAAGGGCTGGGCTATTGTTCAATGTCGAATTCATCTGGAACATTCCCATACGAGCCAAGCCTGTCGTCGTCTGATTTTACACTTACCTTACGATCTGCAGAGTTTGTAGTTGGCGAGTTATCTAAATCGAATGGGTTATGGAAAAACCCTGTCCAAAGTATTGAAATCTCAAACTGAGATTTGGAAAAGGGCTCTGCTATTGTTCAATGTCGAATTCATCTGGAACATTCCCATACGAGCCAAGCCTGTCGTCGTCTGATTTTACACTTACCTTACGATCTGCAGAGTTTGTAGTTGGCGAGTTATCTAAATCGAATGGGTTATGGAAAAACCCTGTCCAAAGTATTGAAATCTCAAACTGAGATTTGGAAAAGGGCTCTGCTATTGTTCAATGTCGAATTCATCTGTAACATTCCCATACGAGCCGAGCCTGTCATCGTCTGATTTTACATTTATTTTCTAACTGTTACTCGTTTGTAAATATAATCCATTATTGTGATGTTGCGTGTAATAATATGTTTCGTTACATTGCCATCCTGATTTAATATTATGCCACACTATTCTGGGTACTTCTTAGTTATCCCGTCGACCAATTTCGCCAAATTATATAAATCGCCAAACCACTCACCAAATTATACACATTGACATAATTTTTATTTTAAATAACGAAAGAACAAATAAATTAGTAAAACATTAATAAAAATACAAATAAAGCGTCGAATTAATGGTTTTATTGGCCATTATTGGCATTTAATCTTACAATTAATTAATTAATGGTAAACCATTATTGGCATTTAATCTTACAATTTGGCGACAGTAATTTGGTCGACGGGATAACTAAGAAGTACCTTATTCTGAGATCTTTCACCCAAAGAAACAAAATCGTACTTATGTCCGTACAGTCCAAAAATTTGCAATTATGGTGTTAGATTTCAATAACAATTCCCTTTTTAAAATTCAATTTAACGTGGTTCCCCTTCCTTTATGTGTTTTTTAAAAGCCTTAAACTTCTGCTATATTTTTTCAGAGGGGCCATATTGTACATTCTCTAATTGCTATGATGGCCTATTTCAAGAAAATAGCTTAACCCCTTCGGGACGAGCGTCTTTTACAGAATTTTTAATCCTTCATCACCGGTTTTTGAAAACAGAAATTGTTGCCTAATTGAATCGGAAAAATGCTCGGATTAAATAAGGCAAAATTTCCAATGTAATTTTACTGGTGAGAATAGTCACTGATTCTGAGCACCTTACGCGGCATGAATACCGGTCGCTCGTCCCCAAGGGGTTAATAACTCCCATCAAAATTAGAGGAAATATTTCTTATTTTCAACTATGATTCACGTCCGAGAATTCACTTTCATAGCGTATTATGAATTTTTCAAAAGTTTCTTCACACGGAAAAAATAATAAATTTGTCAATGACACTTTTCTTAAGTTGGGAATAATTTATCAGGAAAATTTCCAATATGTCATTGAACTTTTCCTATCTTTATTAAGTCATTCACTTCCCTAAAATTTAGATAATTAGGATTCTAAATTACTCGACATTAACACTTAAACATTAAGATGCGATATAGATCAAAGTCTTTTTAAATAGATCTACACCTTTTCGTCTGAGTCGTTGAGGAAAATAACTTAGTAAAACTCGACCCTAACAGCTAATTAGAAAAATAACTGCTGTGATTCACAGCTGTTTGTTTGTCACTAGACCTGATTACCCAAACGGGCACGAGACGCACAAACTTCTTCTATTAAACTTAATACAGTAGAACCCCGCTAATCCGAACTAAGTGGGACCGGTGCCTGTTCGGACTACCGAAATTCCGAGAAAAATAGAAAAGAAAAAGATATGCGTGCTAAACAAAAAGTAGGTTATAAGTACTCAGTAGTACAGTAAATATCCTCTAATCCGGTATCATATAATTCAGCATGCTGTATAAGCCAGCACGAATGTTGTGAAAAAATAGTATTCCTTGTTTAATCTCTCCTGATGTTTATAATAATCTAATGGAACTTCAGAATGAAAAATTACGTAACAACCCATTACAAACGGTTGAAAATCCCGAAGCTATAAATTGCTCAGTCACTATGTATACGAGGAGGAAGGAAGAAAAAATATTTATATACATAATTTACGAAATCAAACCGTTGGAAGAAAAAATAAATTTTTATTATCTGAATTAAATACTTTTTGCATTTCAGAAAAGAATTTATAGTGACTATGGCAAACAAACTGATATACGAGATTTTTTAACGATGCCTTCTACGAGTAGGACTACCGTACACGTTTTCAATTTATATTCGTGAACATATGTTGTACTTTTACATTATTGAGTAATTTTTTTTTATTCTTGTCAGGCTGTTTCAAGAATAAAAAACATGATTTTCTGCCATTTTTTGTTTAATTCTAACTTCTATAAGTTTTTCGCGACATTCATCCCGTAATATGGAAAATTTCATAAGTTAATCTTTAGAGTTAATCAGTCCAAGTATAGTTTTCGAAAACGAAATCTGTTCGGATTAACCGGAATTTCGGATTAGCGGGGTTCTACTGTACTCCTATTTATACGTTTTTACCTCTGAATAGCGGACACCTCCGAATCTATACACACATAACACGTGTGTCGGTGTGCTTAAACTATCACAAATTCGATACATGCGTTGTTGTGCGTCGCAAAAAAGGAAATTATGGCAATATTTTTCATTGCCGGGAATAGAAAATAGGATTCAAGAAGGAATATTTTGTGATTACATTTCTTATATGCATTTTACTTCTCAAATAATATCATAAGACGAAATACAATGTTTCACCTTGATTCAAACATATATATATTATATCAACTTTAAATAGTTCACTGCTTTACTTAAAAGGTGACTAAAATAATAAAAGAGATGTTACAAGTTAAAAAATATACGTTTTATTTAAAACTTCTTGGTACTTTCAAGCTTTTTCAAGCTCTTCATCACAGAATAGTTTAATAATTGTTGTTTATATATACAAATACATCAGTTCGTGTTGAAAATGAAAGCCAATAATTATTAGAGTTGAAAGTAGAAGTAGCAGTTTCTTGCATTGAACTAAATTAGAAAAAATGTTTTATATAAAATAATAAGTATAAAAATATATGTACATTCGAACCTCGTTAACGCGAACACTCAAGGAGAAACTTTTTTTGTTCGTGTTATCGGTACTTAAATATATTATACACAACAGGACGGGTCAATCGGAAACAGTTCGTGCTAAAAGTAATTCGCGTTAAGCGTGTTCGTGTTCACGAGGTTTGACTGTATATAAATAATAAAATATTAAAATATTTATATACTGCAGTTAATAATAATAATATATATTTTCTCTAATTAAGTTCAGTCCGAGAAACTGCTACTTCTACTTCGAACTCTAATAATTATTGGGTCTCTCAAAACGAAGTGATGTATTTGTATAAATAAACAGCAATCAGTTATTAAAATATTCTTTGATGAAGAGCTTAGGAAAGCTTGAAAGTACTAAGAAGTTTTAAATAAAATGTACATTTTTTAACTTGTAACATCTCTTTTTTTTATTTTAGACACTTTTCGTAAAGTAGTGAACTTTTTAAAGTTCATATAATATATTTTATATTTTATTTCTCATTCAATAAATTGAGAAAATATGCTCGCATTCATATTCAGATGTGTATTTATTTTCCTCTGAAACATAATTCTGTTCTGCTCAAACTTTTTGAGAAAGTCCCAACAATCCGACTTGCAAAACCTTAAATCTGGCTCGCAAGAGACACTCTAGAGCAGTGGTTCCCAGTGTGGGGCGTAGGCCCACTGGGGGGCAATTTTACATGCTAGGGAAGTAATTTCAAATTTGTTACCCATTCATTCACTATCAGTTTTTTTTTTCCTTTAAGTAAATGGATACAAGCAAAATTTGAAAAATCAGTCCTGTTGTTGAATTTATAATGTTTCTAATTAAAAGTAAAATAAATTTCAAACCAGAATAATTAAATAATCTTTTAATATATTTTGACATCTTTTTTTCTAGTATTCAAATATCTTAATTTTTCTGGTAATCATTTTACAATATTTCGTAACGCTTTTGATTATTTATTGAATGAGCTTCTTCGTTCTGGTCGCTCTGCTATATGTCACAGGAATAATCTTTTACAAATAAACTACTTAAAAGTATAAATTTGACTGTCTTGAACATATTTAACATAAAAAACATTCGAAATATCTGAACGCGTTACTACCAGCTTTATAAAACTTAAATAACATTAGAAAAGAAAATGGGTTGATTGGTAAATATCTACGGCTTTAGTGCAGGTGTCCCACACAGTAAATAAATTTACAAGATGATACCGGGTGTCCTAAAAAGGACTGACTGATTTTAAAATTCAATAACTTGTAAACGGTGGCAGATATTTAAAAAAATCTTGCAGGAGGGTTATGCATGAGGTCAAAAGTTTTTTTACAGTGATTTTTGATTTTAGTTCGAATTACAAACAATAGATGGCGCTGTAAGCAATAGGCGCTAAATACAGGCTCGAATTTTCGGCCTTTATCTTCTTCTATGCGAAAAAAGGAGATTAAAATGTATTGAGTGGGCCCCGAAGTGCCAAAAAACCAGCCTGAATTTAGCATCTATTGATCGCAGCGCCATCTATTGTTCTCAATCCGAACTAAAATCAAAAATCACTGTAAAAAACTTTTAACCTTATGCTTAACCCTCCTGCAAGAATTTTTTAAATATCTGTCACCGTTTGCAAGTTATTGAATTTTAAAATCAGTCAGACCTTTTTAGGACACCCGGTATATACATTTTATATTTTAAAGTCAGATAATACATGGACAATTAACGATATTGGAAAGGAAAAACAGAAAATGTGTTGTGATGGGAAATAATAACTACTTAAATTTGATAAAAATGATAATTTTGAAATCAGGGCTGCCACGGACGACTATTTATATTCTTGTTCGCACCACTATTTTTAAAAAATACATTTTGTAGTACGTTTCTCTTGCAAATGTTGTTAAAGCATATGTAAAAGTTTTGTTTTGAAAAAGTGGTTCGAAATAGAATTAAAAAATAGTCGCCTGTATCAGCCCTACGTATTGTGTTATCCATAGAATGAAAATTTAGTGTCAAAAGCTTTTCCACCAACCCTTAATAAGTTACAAAAATTTATTATAAAATGTATGAATGTTATCGATTTTAAAGTTAAATGTATTTTTTCAAAATATTTCGAGAAGATTAAAATGCAGGCTGTATAACACTTTTCTTTAACATTGAGTAAAGTTGGAAAAGTACAACAAAACTTTTTGTACTTAGGCGAAGATGTATAACCTCATTGCATTTATAAAATTATGTTACAAACACATTTATGACAGAAGATTCATCTCTTTGATAAGTTAAAAATATGAAAAGAATAGTTCTAAGGCTTTATCATGCTTCCTCCGTGTTAATAGTTTAAATATTTTTTTAAATAGGGAACATAATTTACATATTAAGGGGGGGGGGGCATAGTGACTTTACAGATGCTGTGGTGGGGCGTGCCCAATAAAAGATTGGGAAACACTGCTCTAGAGTGAACCGACCCGAAACAAAAATTAGGGATAACCCGACCAGATGAAATAAGATTTTACGTCCAAGAGATGTCCACTATTCAGAGGTTTTACTATATACATTTGAAAAATCCCTGCCGGCTCGGGCCTACAGGCGCATGTAGATTTCGAAGTTAGGTACTAAATTCACCAACAAAACTTAAATCAAGATTAGAGATAAGCCCAGTTCCTTCACTAAGAATGAGCTTTAGGGAGCTAAACATTTTGTGAAAATTCTAATATACACGAATACACACACGCATGTATATGGAATAGGTTTAAAAAATAGCTAAAGCAAATTCAGAGAACCTCAAAGTGTTAAAATAAGTTAATATTTCCATAGTCTGGTTTTTATCATGTTTTAATACATTTCTTCAAACTCACATGACGTTACATATTCCCCTATTGAGGTCCATTTTATTTCCAATATGACGCAATATTTTGTTTTTGTTTTTAATTCGTCAAACTAATTATTTCATTTTGAGTTTTCATGTGGAAATCTTGCTCTAGAAAACTTATGACGTAATATTCAATTTGTTTTCAATTCGTCAAACTATTTATTTAATTTAATGTTTTACGTGAAAATCTTGCAATAGAAAAGCAATTGCTGTGGTGAGAATTTTACTGCTTTTTTTTAATTGTTGGCAACTGCTATAACGAAAAATATTTATTTTTTTCCTGTAATTGTTGTGTAAGAACTGGTTTTATCAGAATCATGTTAAGACGGTATTCAAAATTTTGAACCCTCCCCATTTCCATCCTCTTGGGCCGATTTCGTCCATTTTCAATCCCCGCCGAGATATTAGCCATCTCAAAGTTGTTGGCGAGTTTGAAGACGATCCGTGCATAATTGCGACTTTTATCGTGCGGACAAAATTTAGTACATACACACATATATATATGTATATATATATAAACTTTTTAGGTGGGGGTGGTTTTGGTTTTGGGTTCCTGCGGTCCTATAATGCAAAGTTATGAAGGAATTTTTCGAAAGTCGCACCATGGTAACGACTGCAATAGGTAGCATTTCTTACGAAATCTACCTAATAATAAAGAATATAGATATGTTCCTTTTTTTATATAAAAGATAAAATTATAGATTACTTTTAATTCCGTAATATCCCGCGTATGAGCCGCGGTTCAGATAACCCAGTTCCCTACCAGAATTTATTTTAAATATAATGTAACTTTGAACAGGCAGCCCCTTATTATCGCATGAGCAAATCGGGACTTTGCCCAGAGCCGCAGACTTTAAGGGGCGCCCCAAATCCATATATTAAATTATAAAATATTTACTTTTTTTTTTCCAATTCCAACTCTTCCATAAGTTGAATTTATTAAATTCATCTTAAAGTAATGGGCAATTCCATCGTAACTGACGTAACATTTTATCATCGAATTTTGTTTTCAAATCTATGTAGAAAATTTACTAATAAAGCTAGAACAAATTTTTACAATTTAAAACATTTCTTACTAAGGTCTTAATACCCAAATACCTGCAGATTATTTCAATCTCTCTTTGAGTCCCAAAAATTGCAATTCAAAATTCTGTAACTGACGTAACATAAAATAGACAAACATTTTTTCTGCCTTCATTGAAGTGTAAAAATTATCAAAATTATCCCGTTAAAAAGAGTGATTTAATGTTCTCCACAACACTAAATATAATGCCAAATTATAACAGTACCTTGTGTAATTAATTTCTGAATAATAAAAACGGAAAAAATGGCGTTTACACGTGGAACTGACGTAAATTTTATTGTGTAACTGATGTAACATTATGACTTTACAAAGACAATAATGGTACTTAACTTAGTTTGTAAACAGTAATTTACAATGCCTTTTTATTAGAATTTTTCTATAGAATATAAAAATATCAAGTTTTCCAATCATACCCTTAAATTAAACATATTATAAATTTGATTCCCCTTCCCAAAAAATGATGATTTTCTGTGGAATTGCCCTAATATAACAAGTTGTTAAAGTTATATAAAAGAGTTTTGTTCTGTACTAACAAGGGAACCACTTTTGGTGTTGCTCGCACCTAGCATTGAGACCTGGTGCATTTTAAACCCCTATGTTATGAAGTTTGAGAATCGATAAAATTTTTCTGTTAAAATAATATTTCTTGATTATACAGCAGCATAACTTTCTGAAAATGCAATTTTCGAGAACACTTATCAGACCATTAACATTGATTTTTTTTTTTTAAGAAAAGCATTTAAAAATAAAAATTAGTTAATAATAAGTATAAAATATTGAAAAAAGTTTGAAAATTCCTTCAAAAACCCAAGAATTTCATTTTGAAAAATTGCAACTTTATGTTCATATTTTTGGCGGGGAAACAGTTAGCGTTTATTTTCAAAAGCAGAGCTTTCCAGCAACCCTAGCCAAATGTCATAGCTGAATTTGTAATAGCTAGAAATTGCAATGTCCGACCTATTTCGCCACAGTCATTTTTCTAAATTGTGTAAAAATATTAATTTACTTTATGATTACTTTTACCAAAGGACCATTTAATACAGCAACATTTCATTTTAAACATTCGAAACTTTATTTCATTCGATTTCAAAAGAAAATAGTTTGCTTATTTTGTATTTCATTAAAAAATAGTTTTCAATGATCTTCGAAGCTTTTGTAGAATTATATTTATTACTTATATATTTATCGTCTGCATAGAAAAAAATAAATAAAACCTAATACTTGTTTCTTATGCTATCAATTATTAAAAAAAAATCGCAATCTGATCTGATGTAATTTTAGCAATATGTTCTGTACATTTTCTCTTTGGATAAAGCGGGCGGAAAAATTGTAGCGCCATATTTGGCGACTTAACTGACTTTTGGCATCTGAAATGAACAAATAAATATGTAATAATAAAAAATTAAAAGTGTAAAAAAGTACATAAAATATATTATTTTAACAGAGAATTTTTTTCGGTTCTCTAACTTTTATGTATAGGGCTACAAAACGCACCAGGTCTCGATGCTAGGTGCGAGCAACACCAAAAGTGGTTCCCTTGTAAGAAAAAAAAAAAAGAGTATTTTTATTAATTAAGGCAGTTATTTTAGAATTGACAGAGCTAAGAATTTTCTTCCATTTAAAATACAGAGTGCGAAAATATTGTTTATGCATTTCACGTACACATATGACTGACCATCAGTTCTATTTGAATAATGTTGAAACGATTCGAATGGGGCCCCTGATTTATCTTTGCCCAGGGCCCCAATTAGTCATGATAGGGTCCTGTGAACAAGTGATATTTCGATGGGATGACCAGTAGCAGTGCTACTCCATTCCCTGTATATGAGTAGGGGAGAGGGGGGCACATGTGAACATTGCATATTTCACTCAGTTAATTTGAAATAAAAAAATTCAAAAAATTACCAATTGATGGTAGTACTGGTATCATCTTTTGGCTGAATTTTCAGAACAATAGGCCATTTTGATTTCTGGTAGTTGTAATTTGTTTGTTTTAGAAGGTGTGAAGTAAAAAAGTCTTCTAAATTATCGAAGTAAAAATTCATTCAAGACATTTTTTTAAAGAAGAATATAAGCATTGCATTCTATAGTGGCATTAATTAGGTAAGTCTACAAAAATTTTGTTTCCTTATTTCAATTAAAAATATCTTTTTTTATAAGTTAGGCTGAAGTTGGTAGATGGGGCACTTGTGAACAGAACATATGGGGGCAGATGTGAACAGTTCACAAATAAATTTTTTAAGTCTGTGAATCCATTTTTTTTTAGTTAACACCCTTGTCAAACATTGAGCTATATATTCAATGTTTTTAGGATTGCTTCACAGTTTTAATTTACTGGAAGTTAGATAACAATTGAAGAGCTAAGTGGAAGAACATGTTAAGTAACAAAAATTACATTTGAAGAAATTCGATGTGAAAGTTTTTGTTGTCAATTTTAATGATTTATTTTCTGTTTGATATCATGTGTTTAAAATATTAACCGGTGTGGTACTAAACTCTATCAAAAAAACTTATTCATATTTAATTTTTAAATATTAAAAAATATTAATATTATTTGCATTATTAAATATTAAAATATTAAATATTAATGAATAATGTCTCAAATCTTCAAGGCTAAATTGAACTTTGGTATTTTAGCTTTACCATGTGATAGAATGCCTCATAACGCCTTCATCCAAAAGATAAAATAATTTTTAAGAAAATGTAGCATAACATGTTCTTCCACCCAGCTCTTCAATTAAAAGTGACTCAAAAGGAGTAGGCATATTAGTGTACAATTTTACGAATAATTTCTTGTATCTATGTTGAAACATTTATTAATTTATTTACACAACTAGTAAAAGGGCATCTAATTAGTTTTTATCACATTTTTTATTCACAAAAAATTATTTTTGTCTTATTTATGCATGTGTTCACACGTGTCCCAGCTATGTTCACAACTACCCCTCCACCGGGGCACATGTGAATAAATTTAGACAATTTTTAGAATGATGATATAAGTTAGAAATTCTTGATAAATGCATCCAAAAGTTTCACCAAAAGAACAAACAAATTCCAAATATTCATATAAATCAATTTTTGGTTCAATAGATCATAACAATTTTGAGAAATAGTAAAAAATGTAAAAATCGTTCACATGTGCCCCCCTCTTCCCTACATGTTTATCACATCATAGAGGAGCCATGACGAAAAGTCTAGTCATAGCACATACATGTGCTTAAATATACAAATGTAACTTTTTTCTGCTTAGCATTTATTTGACTTGATTTTTTAAATAAAATTTCCGGTTTGAAAATGAGTTAACTTAGCCGGTGCTTATACGCAGGAAATTACGGTAAAGGCATTAAACATCAATTAATTGCATTTCGGATTCGCGTTGAAGTATTTTAGGTTCGGGTTGGATTCGATTTGAAATATGTAGGGTTCCGGTCGAGTTGCTGATCGACGAAAATTATTTTGTCAGGTTCGGGTCGGGATGACTTCAAATGGAACTTGTGGGTTCTGATCGGGTACATACAACCCGACCCGTGCATGTCTCTAGCCAGTATCTGAGGTATTCTCACAAAATTTTAACCTTCAGGAATAAAAATCTTGTAAAATTAAACTTAATAAAATAACATTTTAAACTTATAGACGAATGCCTTAATGATTCAAAATAAAGAAAAAACAGTCAGCAGCGACGATTTTTTTTATTTAACTGAGGTTTAAGTTAAACTTGCGAGATTAATTTCCCGTACTCTTTTACTCTCTTTACTTAAAAAAAAACCTCTCTAACTTTTTATTTTCTTCTAAATTTTTACATTATAATGAATTTGCATAGTACCCACAGGGCATTCAAATAAGGAATAATGTAGTATTTTTAGTACAAAATTTTGGTATAACATTGTAATAAAGGGATGTTAAGGAAGAGACGATAACGAAAAATAGGGGGGGGGGGGGCAAAAAGGAAAAAAAAGTGACGATAAGGATAGTATGGTAAGGAAAATTACCACCTATTTTTAGGCAAATCATATTAAGACTTAAGTGATAGCCACAATCAGTGTTCTCGCTGACTTTTTACGAACGTTAGCAATTTGGCTAATAAGAAATAAAAAGCATTCGCCAAATGATAAAAAAGAATAGCAAAATAAATTCGTTGTGAAAAAATGAAAATTCGATCTTTAACCCCTTAATGTATCCCTCTATTTTTTTTCAATATGCTCTAAAATAAGCTTTCAATATGCTCTAAAAAAGTTTTTGTAACTGCATATAGATCAATTATTCATCTAAATTTTATGATCCGCTTCTGAAACGAAAAAAATTAACTATATTCTAAATGCCTTTGCGCAATCAAGAAAAAAAATTTTAAACCTTATTTAATTAAAAAAAATGTTGTGAAATAAAACTTTGAATCCCAGTTAACTCAGGATTTTTAAGATATTACATTCAATGAATTCTGAAAAATTCAAAATATAAACAACAAAATGCGTCAAAAACTTTGTTTTCTAGAATTCTTCGGCTTTTCATTGAAGCCCATACTTCGAAGGCAATTTCAAAATAATACTGTTGTCTATTGGGCGCATAAAGACATACTGAAATGACATTTTTGCTTACTGTGGCTTTGGTTGACGCTAAATTGAATTGGTGACATCAATCGTACGGTGACATCAATCATATATATTGGTGATCAATAAGTGACATCAATCATTCAGTAATTTAAAAAAGAGTGTCCCCTGCACTGATACACGCACACCAAAAAAGATTAGCAAAAATAGAGCTGTCGCAATTTGGCGAGTCTAATCATCCGTTTACTCGCCAAATGAAACATTTTGTCGTGATTTGGCGAAATGGCGAGCGGCAGCGAGAACCCTGGCCACAATGTTAATTGATTTTTAGGAACAGTTATATACATTGGATTAAATTTAAAAAAAAATTAATTTACCTCGAAAAGTGCAGAAATAAACCTTAGGGACGGTAAGACTACCAATAAAGTCACGATGCTTGAAACTGATATTTAGATGCTGATTTAAATTCTGCAATAAATTTCCTGTCAAAAAATTTTAGCCATTCTTTCTCTAGCATGCTTGAGCATGAGAAAAAGGTTGAAAAAAAATTTGTAGCTGCACCTGAAGAGATTTTCCGCATAATTTTAGCAAGAGGGACGGTGAGGAATCTAAAATCCAGGGACAGAGTTAAAAAAATCCGTAATGCGTGCAGGTTAACTTTTTGCTACATATTTATATAAAACAATAGATCCAGTTTCGAAAAAAAATTACATCGAATTACTTTTATTGAAACAATTTTATATAGACAGCTCCAAACCTAAAAATCCGCATCAGGGACACGGGACGGTAAAGAATTTCGTGGTATATTTGGACCCCCAACATCATCCAAAATTTATTTATCTCGTTAATATTGTTATACAGTCAATAAATTTCCTGTCAAAAAATTTTACCCATTCTTTCTCTAGCATGCTTGAGCATGAGAAAAAGGTTGAAAAAATTTTTGTAGCTGCACTTAAAGAGATTTTCCGTATAATTTTAGCAAGAGGGACGGTAAGGAATCTAAAATCCAGGGGAAGAGTTAAAAAAATAATAACAACCATAAGAATGCGTGCAGGTTAACTTTTTGCTACATATTTATATAAAACAATAGATCCAGTTTCGAAAAAAAAATTACATCGAATTTCTTTTATTGAAACAATTTTATATAGACAGCTCCAAACCTAAAAATCCGCATCAGGGACACGGGACGGTAAAGAATTTCGTGGTATATTTGGACCCCAACATCGTCCAAAATTTATTTATCTCGTTAATATTGTTATACAGTCAATAAATTTCCTGTCAAAAAATTTTAGTCATTCTTTCTCTAGCATGCTTGAGCATGAGAAAAAGGTTGAAAAAATTTTTGTAGCTGCACTTAAAGAGATTTTCCGTATAATTTTAGCAAGAGGGACGGTAAGGAATCTAAAATCCAGGGGAAGAGTTAAAAAAATAATAACAACCATAAGAATGCGTGCAGGTTAACTTTTTGCTACATATTTATATAAAACAATAGATCCAGTTTCGAAAAATAATTACATCGAATTACTTTTATGAAACAATTTTATACAGAAAGCTCCAAACCTAAAAATCAGCATCAGGGACACGGGACGGTAAAGAATTTCGTGGTATATTTGGACCCCAACATCGTCCAAAATTTATTTATCTCGTTAATATTGTTATACAGTCAATAAATTTCCTGTCAAAAAATTTTAGTCATTCTTTCTCTAGCATGCTTGAGCATGAGAAAAAGGTTGAAAAAATTTTTGTAGCTGCACTTAAAGAGATTTTCCGTATAATTTTAGCAAGAGGGACGGTAAGGAATCTAAAATCCAGGGGAAGAGTTAAAAAAATAATAACAACCATAAGAATGCGTGCAGGTTAACTTTTTGCTACATATTTATATAAAACAATAGATCCAGTTTCGAAAAATAATTACATCGAATTACTTTTATGAAACAATTTTATACAGACATCTCCAAACCTAAAAATCCGCATCAGGGACACGGGACGGTAAAGAATTTCGTGGTATATTTGGACCCCAACATCGTCCAAAATTTATTTATCTCGTTAATATTGTTATACAGTCAATAAATTTCCTGTCAAAAAATTTTAGTCATTCTTTTTCTAGCATGCTTGAGCATGAGAAAAAGGTTGAAAAAATTTTTGTAGCTGCACTTAAAGAGATTTTCCGTATAATTTTAGCAAGAGGGACGGTAAGGAATCTAAAATCCAGGGGAAGAGTTAAAAAAATAATAACAACCATAAGAATGCGTGCAGGTTAACTTTTTGCTACATATTTATATAAAACAATAGATCCAGTTTCGAAAAATAATTACATCGAATTACTTTTATGAAACAATTTTATACAGACAGCTCCAAACCTAAAAATCCGCATCAGGGACACGGGACGGTAAAGAATTTCGTGGTATATTTGGACCCCAACATCGTCCAAAATTTATTTATCTCGTTAATATTGTTATACAGTCAATAAATTTCCTGTCAAAAAATTTTAGTCATTCTTTCTCTAGCATGCTTGAGCATGAGAAAAAGGTTGAAAAAATTTTTGTAGCTGCACTTAAAGAGATTTTCCGTATAATTTTAGCAAGAGGGACGGTAAGGAATCTAAAATCCAGGGGAAGAGTTAAAAAAATAATAACAACCATAAGAATGCGTGCAGGTTAACTTTTTGCTACATATTTATATAAAACAATAGATCCAGTTTCGAAAAATAATTACATCGAATTACTTTTATGAAACAATTTTATACAGAAAACTCCAAACCTAAAAATCAGCATCAGGGACACGGGACGGTAAAGAATTTCGTGGTATATTTGGACCCCAACATCGTCCAAAATTTATTTATCTCATTAATATTGTTATACAGTCATGCAATGAAAGATTTTCCAATATAAGAAATTTTTTTTAAAAAATCCAAGAATATGTACTAAAATAAAAATTATTATTCAGGGACTTAAGGCTCCTGTACCTGCCTGTGAAGACACTCACGAGCTAATGCTAATCCTATGGGGAGGGATTTTTCTAATATGTCATTTGCATTTCGACATTTTTAAATATATATATATATATATATTTTTTTTTTTTTTTTTTTTTTTTTTTTTTGCATTGGATAGCCGAGGTCCGTCTCTAGATCACACCTTTTTTACTTTTTCGATTTTGGCTGCAGATATTTTTTAGAATGACACTTTCATTTTCAGAACCGGTTTTGAAAGTGAAAGTAACTTTATTAAAAATATCTGCGACCCAAATCGAAAAAGTAAAAAAGGTGCGATCTAGAGACGAACCTCGGCTATCCAATGCAAAAAAAATTATTTAAAAATGTCGAAATGCAAACGAGATATTCGAAAAATACCTCCCCATAGGATTAGCATTAGCTCGTGTGTGTCTTCGCCGGCAGGGACAAGAGCCTTAAAAGTCAAAATTATGTGAGAATGCCTCATCTATGTCAATTAAAATTCACCTATTCAAAAGTCTCTAGCGGTAGTAGATAGTACCAGGGCTCTAAACGAAACAAATTTTCACTAGTATCTAGCAAAGCTACTTAATATAACAATAAGGGAAGTTAAACTTTCAAAATTTCTTCCTTTCTCAACATGATTGGAATCGAAGAATTTGAGTGTTTGGCCTCTAAATTAATCTTCCGACATTTACAAAGACATAAGTGTTACTATCACGTACATTTCATACTTATGCGATATTTATCAAACTATTGTGCGACATTTTCCCTGTTTACGAATGTCACTTTCACTGATTCTAGACCACCTTCGAAAAACATAGAAATGACACATCCTAAACACGTGCTATTTTGACCACTATAATTAATTTAAATCCCGTTTTATCACACAAGACCTGTCAATCAACTAATATCTAACACTTAGACTGTCAACCGTGACCTTATATATCATAAACAAAAAATTTTTTTGCATTGTTTCTCACATTAGCTGAAATACTACCCACTATAACCGCTTGGATTTCTGTTTATTTTCGTGTCAGCTTTTTTCCTCTAAGAGTTTTCTTTCACGTGATCTTTAGTATTATTTTTTTTATGATACCTAAGCGAAGAAAGTATTTTTTTTAATTATTATTATTAATTAGGTTTAGTTTTCATGTATTCGATTTACTCGGCATAACCCGATTTTTAAGGCTTTTAAGGGGACATGCGACCCTTAAAATGTTTAAAAAATCGAATTTTTGTTTTTTAATTCATTTGACAGCTGATATTTTTCTGAATAGTTTGCCACAAACCGCATCAAAATACTATTCATAAAATTGCGCTCGTTACAGTAAAAAAATTAATTTATCCTTGGTCTGTTTCAAGCGAAACATTTATGTTTAAATTGATTTTTCTCAAAATCGATATTTTTTTACTTGCGTGCACGATAACTCCAAATGTATTAAAGGTAACGATTCGAAACTTTATATATTTATCTTTACTAGATCATTTTCTTCAAATTGAACTAAAATCTAAGAAATTTAACAAAAGTTATTGAATGTATAGGTATTCGAGTTACAAAAATTATCAAAATTTTCATTTTTTTAATTTTGAAAATCAAAAAACTTTAGAAATTTTTGTTTTATTCATTAGATTTTAGTCCATTTTATTTTTGTAATATTCTTAAACTTATATTAAAAGTTTCGAAGTTCTAGAAGTATAGATATTTTTAAATCATGCGCGCAAGCTATATACATTATCATTAATTTTTTAAAAAGCATACATTAAGGAATAATTATTATCAATTAATTATACAGTGTTTAATGCAAATTATATGTATTGCATGGAGAACATATTATAGTAGCAACAAAAAAAAAAAAAAAAAAAAAAAAAACTGAGACGATTAGTGTAAAAATGAGCGCATGGGACCACTTTAAATATTTGTTTCCGAAATCAAATTTTTCATCTGTTAAGAGTTTAGAGGGTCGTATGTCCCCTGAAGGGGATTCTTCGCGCACTTGAAAACACCCACTCCGTAATGTTAATCCTATGGGCAGGTTGTTTTCGAATTTCTCGTTTCAATTTGAATATTTTTAAACAATTTTTTTTTCTTAGGATATCTGACTCTTTTTTACTTTTTCGATTTTGGTTGCAGATTTCTTTTAAAAAGGTACTTTCAGTTTCGAAACCGGTTTGGAAACTGAAGGTACCTTTTTAAAAAAAAATCTGCAACCAAAATCGAAAAAGTAGAAAAGAGTCATATTAAAGATCGACCTCATCTAGCCTATGCAAAAAAATCGTTTAAAAATATTCAAATTGAAACGAGAAATTCGAAAATAACCTGTCCATAGGATTAACATTACGGAGCGGGTGTTTTCAAGTGCGCGAAGAATCCCCTTAGGCTGTTCTCAAATCCAAAAGGGCAACTTTCTGACATAAGTTTAAATTTATTTTTGGTCAGAAATGCATGAAACTAGCCGGTGTTGTTGTTCAGAAACTATGTCATCGAGCTGTTTTTTCCCCGTTCTTTTGCAAACGCAATAGATCTTTTAGAAAATATCGTCAAAATTAACGTTTTGAACTGAAGTTCCCGAAGAAAGCTGAAAAACCGGTCAGCGAAGGAAAAAAAAAACATCTTTGTCACGTGATCAAAATAGCTTATAACTCAATTGGTAATTTATTGGTCGAAAAATGGAAAACACAGTTCGATTCCGTATCGCTTCCCTAGTCAGGCCTTCCAATTTTATATCTTTGTGTCAATAAATGAATCTGTAAATGTGTCAAAACGTTTTACGCTTGCTGAGCAGAGAGCAGTTGAGAATAGACCCATCCCGCGAAACCAGTGCGCGAGAAGTCAAAAAACCCGATTTTTCATGATATACGGTCGTGGGAAAAAAAAGAAAAAAACCTACTAACTCTGCAACAAATTATTGTAGAAAAAAGTTACTGATACCGCACGATTGGTAATAAAGTCTACTTTTAAATGATATATATAAAATTTGCTTAAGGAGCCATCTACATATCAAAACGAACCCAAACTTTGATTTTTTTTCAATAGCAATACCCAAGTTTGACACCCTAAATAGATTCTGCACCCTTCACAATTAGCCTAAATCCAAATTTTCATGAAATTCATATGATTAGTTTATGGGAAATTAACTACAGTCGAACCTCGTTATCCCGACACTCTAATGACCAGAAAAAAGTGTCGTCATAAGCGGAGTGTCGCGGTAACCGGAGTTGGAGAAAAATATGTTTATAAAAAGCTGTATTTTTAATTAATTTAAGACAACTTTAAATTCATAATTGTTCTTGCAGTTTTAAGCAATAAAACATTATTATGAAACAAAATAAACGCAAAAACAAAATTTAAAAGAATAAAAATCACATTTATGATGACTTGTTTTTTTTATTGTTACATGAAATATTGATGAATTGATGTTTTCTTATCCCCAGATGTGCTTCCTACAATTCTTTTTTCAATATTATACAATGAATTGTAATCAGTATTTGTTGTTTCAGAAAAGGATGTTAGATAATTTTTTATCGTTTCAATGCAATGCAATGCTTCGATTTTAGTCGGATGAAAAATTCTGTGTAACCACAAGAAAGCGCCGCCTGATCAGAACAGAAAGACTTCGAGTAGACTGATATGTCTATCTGGATCTTAAGCGGGTCATTAATAGTGTGTGTGTTTGTTTATTTATTCACATAAAGTATTGAAGTAAAATTTCTCATTTATCTCAATGGGTATTTTAGATACTTTTGTGAAAAGTTTGGCTAAGGCATTTCTTACCGCTTAATTTCTGTGCTTATAAGATGTATTATGAAAAATGGACAATTTTCCTAAACCGTCGGGATATCCGGAGTCGAAAATTATTCAACGACATCAAATCCATCCGGAGTTTATTTACATTAAAATCATATGCATAAAATCGGGACTGTGAAAAACTGACGTGGTAAGCGGAGTGACGTGAAAACCGGGTGTCGAGATAACCAGGCTCGACTGTATTTTAAAATGAGCCTATTTTAGGGGCTCTATCCAACTTGAAGTTCGGTACTCGATTGTTGAAATGGTGATGATTATGTCACTTCTATTAATGCATCATTTCTTGCCAATAGGACTATTTCACTCGCTTAATATGTATCGACTATTGCCATACCAAAATGTTTCATTAAAATGCGTAAAATACTTTATTATTATTATTATTATTATTATTATGCTTTTCTGGACATCATAGACGGCCACTGAAACCGTCATTTTGACGGTTTTTGCTCATAGTTCAAAAACTACTTGGAGGAAAATTTTGGAATTGAGAATTTGCATAAAGCAGGACATCATAAACATAAATCCTTCTATATCCTTCTATATATAAAAAAAAAAATTTTGATTTGGAAATGGACTAATGAAAATCTGAGTAGATATTCCGGGTAGATCGCATCCAATTTGAATGCTTAAGCATGGCCTTTCATCGTTAATATTAAAAAAACTGTTGCATACAAAAATATGAAAATCTATGGTATTATAGAGAAATGTTTGATAAACACGCTGATGCAGACAGTTTTCAAATCGAAGAATTATTTTAAGAGATATTTAATGCTAAAGTTGGACAAAATCGTTCCATTAAAAAAGTTTTATTGAAGCAAAAACTATACATGAGAATTTAATAATTTTTAGATCATTTTATACGTCATAAGTTCCCGGTGTGCAGGTTGCATTTATTTTTCTTAATTGACTCATTTTTTGAGGTTTTATTTCAATTTTAAATTCAAATTTTCAGCATTTCGAGGGATATTTTTTACAAATTTTAGAAAATGTTATTAATTTAAACTGTTGCCAGTTGTATAAACAGTGCAAACAATAATGTTTACTTCAAATTAAAAATTTATTTACACGTGACTATTACAAACAGAAAAAAAAACTTTAAAATTAGAATTAAATGATTACATGTTAAAAGCAGGAAAATTACGTCATAAGAACCATAGGCACAGATGTCATATTCGCGTATATTGGCACAATTTTTTTCCGACGCCAATTTGGCGAAACATTAATAGCATAAACAACAACATTCGGGCTACCATATCAAGCAAAATAACGACACTTTAGCATCAGTTATGTACCCATTGCGTATATGAAATTGGCCTCAGAAAAAAAATGCGCCAATATGGGTATATGACATCTGTGCCGAACCATATTTGCACTTGAATTTTAAAACAGAAACAAAATCTTAAAATTAAAAAAATCATAATTATGCGTTAAAACTTGTAATTTGAGGAAATTACGTCATATTTAAAATGGCAAAAACATAGCAAAACAATTTCAATTGAAAAATATATTTGCGCGAGATATTTTGAGATAATCTTTTCAACTATTATCGTGAATTCGAAGACAGCGCAAATAATATTTCCTTCTAACAACAAAAGTATTTTCGCGTGAATATTAATAAGAGAAATAAAACTTTGGTGTGAATGACGTCAGATTTGAAACGATACATTTAAACTGAATTATTTAAAAGAACTATCTTATAGCGCTGTTAAAAAATACCGGGAGACAATGACACTGTTTACTTAATTCATTTTACATTAGCTTATTTTCAAATGTTTAACTAATTTTTTCAATTAAATATGAAAATAGCCATGGTATCTCTTAACAGCAGCAGATTTGGCCTTAAAAATCCCCAATCCAAGGAAAACGAATGGAAAACCGTTTACAGAGAGATCGCTACTGTTTTTTTAAATTTTAATTCAATATTTTTAAAGCCGATCAAATTAGCCTGCTTTTTGGATTTTGGTGTGCCTGAACGGGGGTTAACGAGCGTAGCTCGTAGGGGGGCAGAGCCCCCTAGTCTATCAAAAAAATTGTAGATCTCAATACATAATTTTTTCGAATATGAATTTCATAATTCATATTTTTAAAAAATTTCAAGGTGTGTCAAAAATGTTTCGGTATTATAATTTTATACCCAATATGTATCGGGTATTATAATTTATGTTTCGGTATTATAATTTTTAAAAAAATATCACATTAGGATTATAATTTCAGGAGATATATTAATAAAAATATGAAAATTTAATTTAACATTAGAAGCTCTAAATTTTGAAAGTTTATAATTCGAAAACTTATCATCCAAATGACTTAAAATTGCATTTCTAGGCATAGTTTGAACCGAAGATTCAAAATATATTGTCACAATTGGGTGTTACCATTGAAAAAAACAAAGTTTGTCTGGTTTCGATTTGTTGGTGGCCCCCTAATCAGATTTTATATACATCATTTAAAAGTAGACTTTATTTCCAATCGTTTGGTACCTGTAATTTTTTCTCTTATAATTAGTTGCAGAGTTAGTATGGGGGGTGTTTACTTTTTTTCTCCCACGGCTGTACATTATTTTGTAAAATTTTCTTGCTACCCGTTGGTCTACATCAAGTGAAACTTTATGCAGTTCACCTGTTAAAACACAGCCTGACTATAACGGTGAATTATTACGGTCTCGCCGAAAGGAATCTATAACATATATGCTCAGACGAAAACCTGTCTGAAACGAAATATTTTTCCAATGCCTGTCAATTTTGCTTTTACAAGTTTTCTGTGTTTATAGTTCAATAAATCCTGTAAAAACGGAACCTTCCTATAACAAATCCCATCTTATACGTAAAACATTCATGCACAGATAGCATGAACATTAGCTGCGAGTTTGATGTTTTCTGATATTATCTTGCCGTGACAAATTTGAATTGAGAAATTCGCGGCAAATCTCCCGGAAGGTATACCATCACCCACCTACATGAGTGTTTGTTGTGAAACTGGTGGCAAGACTGCCTTTAATTCACGAAAGTGACGAAAGCAAAAAATCCCTCTGTTGAGAAAATAGACAATCAGCAGATACGCAGAAATTTTATTCGGTTGGCACCGCTTTTTTTAAACGCTATACTTATCAAATGCCAAAAAAAGGCTCGAATTGAAAAGTACAAATATTACCGTAACTTGTTTATGGTGGTAACAACGATGCATGTACCTTAATGGTGCGTATGTATCAATAGAGCTGATCAGGTCTATGGACCCCTTTGGAGGGGTTAAACTTATAGTTTAACAGTTGTAAACAGTTAATGTGGCGTGGAAAGATTACTACTTTGCAGTAAGTTTGCAGTATTTTTGATTACTTGTTTGCCGTTAATTTGCAATAAATTTGATACAGCATGAATTTAACTTGCACAAGTTAGCTGCAAGTTCAAAGTGTGGTGACTTCGGCGTTTGCGTTATCTTGCTGCAGTCTTGTTATGAATTTTCAGTCTTGTCATGCCGAGCTTGCTGCAACTTTGCAGGTTTTTCAAAGCAAAGACTTCTGCAAATTTTCAGTAAACTAAAAATGCTATGTGGGTGGTCCCTACTGAAAGAATACCATCATTTTTAATAAAAAGGTACGCGTTGCTGACGACTGGGCTTTTCGCAATTCGTTTCGAAAACGGAATCTCGTGACCAACAAAAGATTTCATTTCAGACAGGTTTCCGTGTTAGCAGGCAGATTTGTATGGTACAGGCACGCATTCCGTCGAGATCATGCACTTTTTATGTTTTGGACGGATTCCATAATAGACAAGTTTCGTTATCGTAGGATTTACTGTATTGTTATTTCCCGATATAGAAGTCACTGTCCCGCTATTTCTGACTTCCTGTTTCGCCTTTTTGTGTTATTGGACCTGTCCACATTAGTCATGACCTTATACACTATATTGCCATTAATGACCGGCAACTTTCAATTTTAGACTTTTTGTCGAATATTTAGAAATATACTTGACAGATTCTTCTGGAATTTCAGGATTGAAAAGAACAGGTATGACCTCATATTTAGCAATGTCGATTTTATTAAGGGGGCAATTAGGAGGCCAACAAAAAATCAAAGAAAAAAAAATAATAGTTGGGATCACCCTGTAAAATAAAATGCACGAAATGATCTATCGCTACCGAATATAAATAAACAGACATTGTGCAATATTGGGTAACGGTAGATCATTTCTTGCATTTTATTTTACAGGGTGATCCCAAGTATTATTTTTTTCTTTGATTTTTTGTTGGCCTCCTAATTGCCAACCTTATCAAATCGACATTGCAAAATATGAGGTCATACCTGTTCTTTTTAATCCTGAAATTCCAGAAGAATCTGTCAAGTATATTTCTAAATATTCGACAAAATGTCTAAAATTGAAAGTTGCCGGTCAATAATGGCCATATAGTGTATATCACAAACAAACTTATTATTGTGTTTATTTAACACAGTAAAACCCACTAAAACGGGATCTCGTGGGGGAAAAAAAAAAAAAAATGTAGATAGGTTTCCATTTTAGCAGATATATTTGTATGATACCCTTTCCGTTGAGACCATGGACTTTTTGCGCTTAGGGTAGAATATTCCGTTTTAGACAGGTTTCGTTTTCAGAGTTTTTATTATATTTTTATGTCCCGCTATAGAACCCCCAGTCTCGCAATTTCCGATTCCTTGTCCCTCTTTTTTCTGCGATAGTGGACCTGTTCACATTAGCCATGACCTTTATATATCACAAACAAACTTATTATTGCGTTTATTTAAAAAGTAAAACCCACTAAAACGGAATCTCATCCATTAAATTTCATTTTAGTCAGGTTTCCTTCTTAATAGGCAGATTTGTATGGTACACTTTTCGTCGAGACCATAGACTCTTTTAGTTTAGGACAGGATTCCGTTATAGACAGGTTTCGTTTACCATAGGATTTACTATATTTTTATGTCCTGATAAAAACCACAATGTCGCTATTTCTGACTCCCTGTCCCGCTTTTTTGTAATACTGGACCTGTCAACACTAGTCATGACCTTATACAGGGTGCAATACGCTATCTATCGCCGACCTTTAATTTCTCAACCGTTGGCCGTAGACATGTAGTTCCAATTACAAAAACGTTTCAAATGAGCTAAATATTCATGTTGTGGCATTATTTAAAGTAAAAAATCAATTTTATAAAAATTACGAAATCTAACTTTTTATACGGTCCCTATAGTTATATTTAGTAAAAGTTTACACATATCATAACAGATATAATACAAAAAGTTTGACATTTGTACTGCAAAAATTGACATAGTTATTAAATTTCAAAGTTTGGGATGATTTTGTCTTTCATTGAGGGATCAGTTAAAAGATGAATTAAAGTAATTCGAGATCAAAGTCAGGGTACAATGTCCTTTTTTACGGCGAAACCACTAGCCGGTATCGCCAAATCGGGGAATCACCAAAGAGAGTTATTTCATCTAAAAATTTGAGCTAACTTTTATGGGTCGAACAACATTCAAACGCAGTAGGTAGAATCGACAACCGGAAAATAAAACACACTTACTAAGGACTAGATAAATGGCAGCGGAATTGCACTCTGATATTGATCTCGAATTACTTTAATTCATCTTTTAACTGATCCCTCAATGAAAGACAAAATCATGTGCAAAAATCTCAAATTTCGAAATTTAATAACTGTGTCAATTTTTGTAGTACAGATACAGATGTCGAATTTTTTGTGTTATATGTGTTATGATATGTGTAAACTTTTACTAAATATAACTATAGGGAATGGGGGACCGTATAAAAAGTTAGATTTCATAATTTTTAGAAAATTGCTTTTTTACTTTAAATAATGCCACAGCATGAATATTTAGCTCATTTAAAACGTTTTTGTAATTGGATGTATATGTCTAAGACCAACGGTTGAGAAATTAAAGGTCGGCGATAGATAACACATTGCACCCTGTATATCACAAAGAAACTTTTGCATTGTCTTTTACACAGCTGAAATAAAACCCACTAAACCCACGTTTATCTTTGTTTATTTTTGTGTCGCCTTTTCCTCATATTTAGTACGCGTTTTATTTCACGTGATTTCTTCAGAGTAAAACATCATTTTTAAAAGAGCTAAGCCAAGAAAGTTTTTTTTTTTTTTTCAAAGAAGAAAAAATTAAGCTAGACTGAACTTAACTGTCTTGGGAAAACATTATGACGCACATATTTCCAGAAATTCTGAAGTTTCATACAAAAGCATGTGAGCTTTTGTTTTAAAGGTTAAAAATTTAAATAAGTCTGCACAATCTTGGAAAACCATTATGACGCTGCGAGCTTCTGGAAATTCTAAATGTTTATTCAAAAGCATGTGATTATTTGCGTGTTATTTTCAAGTTTTATGTGGTTTCTAAGAGCGGAAGTTTTAGGATCATTAATAATGAAATTTATATTTCAGTGCCACGAATCACCTGCTAATATAGAATTTCATAAAATGTATTTATAGAAGGAGTAAGCCGGATTTACTTTAAAAGTCAGGTGCATAGTCAGTCATTAATATACAGGGTGAGGGTGATTCAGAGAAACGTTGACAAAATGACATGGCAAATCAGCCATACAACAAGGAAACAAAATGAAAACGGTTGTTTGTATTTATGACGGCCAATTATCTGCACGAGGGATATAGGCCCAAGGGGGCAGTGCCCTTCCAAAATGAAAACGGAAAATGGGGTCGCAAACCACTTATTGAGTCACAAATACGGGGTGTTTCTTCTTAACAGAACTCGGGTCGACGGTCATAATTTCGGGAAAAATTAAAACATTGCAATGAAAATGCAACAATATGGACCTTGTTTTGTGTGAAATGGGATAACATCGCGAAAAGATCTGGAAAAACACGTTGCTCAAGCAATCGATGATACCCTATGAATGGATCATCACAGTCCAAAATGCGGGGCGTGAAATGCATACTGATGGCGCGTATAGTACAAACTTCTACCACTTTTGTTTGGTGTTATCCTATTTACAACAACGGTGAGAATGTCTGTGAAATGTTTTATTATAATATACAGGGTGTCCCAAAAGTCTCCGTACAACTTCAAAAATTGATTAGAAAAATAAAATAATGGGCCTACAGCAAAAATAATTACAAGAGTACATAGAGTAACTCAAAAAGTTTTTTTCTACTACCTTAGTATACCCCTACATGAGATCCTTTCGTTGCACGCGACGTTTCCATGCGATGAAGCATTCAACTGCAAATTCGAAGCGTTTCGCATAATCATCAGTTTGTAACGCCTGCACAATCTGAATTTTGTAGGCTGAAAGTTGTAATCGTTTATGAAGCACTCTGTGTGTTGCGATTTTTAACATAAGCTCTTGCGATGCTTTTCGAATTGATTTTACAGGGCTCCTAGAAAAAGTTTCACGTACTCGTTTTGCACTTGTTGAACTGCTTCATCGCATGGAAACGTCGCGTGCAACGAAAAGATCTCATGTAGAAGGTATACTAAGATAGTATAAAAAAAACTTTTTGAGTTGCTCTATGTACTGTTGTAATTATTTTTGCTGTAGGCCTATTATTTTTTTTCTAATCAATTTTTGAAGTTGTACGGAGACTTTTGGGACACCCTGTACTTCAGTTTTCTGAAAGTTATGACCGTCAACCCAAATTGAGTTAGGATGCCCCCCCCCCCCCTGTATTTGTGACTCAATAAGTAATTTCTGACCCTATGCTCCTATGTGATTTTTTATTGCCTGATTTGCAATGTCATTTTGTCAACGTTTTTTGGAATCACCCTGTATAGGTCTATGTGAGGGGGGGGGGGGGTTACCATCGGTAATATCTTTCTTTCGTCATACTTTGGATGAATGATTCTCATTTCACCCTATGCACCTAGGTTCACTCTCCGAAATGCTTTCTTCAATTTACGGAAATATTCCTGGCAGCACTGCTACCGGCATACATCCGAGAATTGAAGAAATTTCCGTTCTTTTTTTCCGTTCTAGGACAGAGAAATTTCTTAGCCTGGAAAATGGAGTTTTTAAAAAAGATACGCCTCTCTTTCTCCCGTGGATCCACTTGGCTTTGAACCTGAGACCGCGCGTTCCGAATCGATCATTGGATTTGAGAACACCCTTAAGGGTGTTCTCAAATCCAAAAGGACAACTTTCTGACATAAGTTTTAATTTATTTTTGTTCGAAAATGCATGAAACTAGCTGCTATTGTTGTTCAGAAACTATGTAATTGATCTATTTTTTCCATTTTTTTGCAAACGCATTAGATCTTTCAGAAAATAGTGTCAAAATGGGCGTTTTGAACGAAAGAAGAAAGAGACTCAAGAGCGGGCGAAAAACGGGTTTGTCACGTGATCAAAATTCGCTTATAACTCAATAGGTAATTGATTGATCAAAAAATGAAAAAAACAGTCCAATTCCAAATCGCTTCCATGGCCAGACTTTTCAATTTTATACCTTTCCGTTAAAAAATGAATTTGTAAATGTGTCAAAACGTTTTTCGCTTGTTGAGCAGAGCAGTTAAGAACAGCCTTAAGGCTCCGCAGCACTGAAACTCCCCGATCGCGAAATCCCATGTTAGCCTATGGGAAAACTTTCAAGCGCGATTTCTCATTACCTATATAATTATTAAAATACCGTTTTCAACATCAGGAAGTAGACATCAGATACCGATGATGTGCGTTTTTAAAAATTATCTCCATAAATTTTAAGTACATAAAAAATCCTTATAAAATTTGGAATTTCCATTTGATTAAATTTCATCATCTTCTTAAAAATACATATAATTTACGTGGACAATTTTTAAAAACGCACATCATCTGCATCTGACTGTCTGATGGTGTAAACGGCATTTTAATAATTATATTAGGTAATGAGTAATCGCGCTTGAAAGTTTTCCCATAGGTTAACATGGTATTTAAAGTTCTGGGAGTTTCAGTGCAGCGGCCCCTTAAACACTCGGCCAGGGAGCACTTGGTGCAGGACGAGTTTAAAATGAGGATACGGTTTTCCATCAAATAGAGGATTCGTAAGCCTTGTTAAATTCCTTGTTCAGAATGCTCGGAAATTTAAACTTAATTGCAGGTACATTTCGTCGTTATGAAATAATGGTTAGTGTATCAACTCTTATAGAATAAGAGGATAAATATTATTATTACATATTAGACATATTTTTAATAAGACATAATTTGATTGTTAGAGGTAAAATGTGAATATTATATTTTTAATTAAATTCGAGAAGAAATGTTTGATTTCTTGAATAAAATCGATTTTTTTAACTTGATTGAAATACTACCTTACCCGTGGCCCTAATTTTTCGCGCATTAGTTTATGGATGCTTTTTTCACAATAAAAGTAAAAAATAATTCAAAATATCTTATGTAAATTATTTTTAATCAAAAAGGATACATTTCACTATTCATAGTGATATTTAACAAAATATAATAAGTGACACAAACTTTGTGGCCAATGAAATCCATTTCCTACCAAGTTTTTTATACTAGATTATTTTAACACAATTATTCTAATTGGTAAACAATTCATATTAGATGTAAATTTCCAACTGGGCGAAAAATGTCCGCACCAGGATTCGAACCCGGGACCTCCTGGCTGAAGCCGCCAGTGCTCTGCCACCTGAGCTATCCCGGACGGTTCTGGTCGAACTCTTTCACCCAGCTAACCTTGAAGATTACAGCATCTGGTCTGAAACCTGGTTCAGCTCAACAGAATATATCTCAGGTAATGGAACTCCAGAAATCGCTGGATACGAAATTACACTAGATTATTTTAACACAATTATTCTAATTGGTAAACAATTCATATTAGATGTAAATTTCCAACTGGGCGAAAAATGTCCGGACCAGGATTCGAACCCGGGACCTCCTGGCTGAAGCCGCCAGTGCTCTGCCATCTGAGCTATCCCGGACGATTCTGGTCGAACTCTTTCACCCAGCTAACCTTGAAGATTACAGCATCTGGTCTGAAACCTGGTTCAGCTCAACAGAATATATCTCAGGTAATGGAACTCCAGAAATCGCTGGATACGAAATTACACTAGATTATTTTAACACAATTATTCTAATTCGTAAACAATTCATATTAGATGTAAATTTCCAACTGGGCGAAAAATGTCCGGACCAGGATTCGAACCCGGGACCTTTACCTGAGATATATTCTGTTGAGCTGAACCAGGTTTCAGACCAGATGCTGTAATCTTCAAGGTTAGCTGGGTGAAAGAGTTCGACCAGAATCGTCCGGGATAGCTCAGATGGCAGAGCACTGGCGGCTTCAGCCAGGAGGTCCCGGGTTCGAATCCTGGTCCGGACATTTTTCGCCCAGTTGGAAATTTACATCTAATATGAATTGTTTACCAATTAGAATAATTGTGTTAAAATAATCTAGTGTAATTTCGTATCCAGCGATTTCTGGAGTTCCATTACCTGAGATATATTCTGTTGAGCTGAACCAGGTTTCAGACCAGATGCTGTAATCTTCAAGGTTAGCTGGGTGAAAGAGTTCGACCAGAATCGTCCGGGATAGCTCAGATGGCAGCGCACTGGCGGCTTCAGCCTCGAGGTCCCGGGTTCGAATCCTGGTCCGGACATTTTTCGCCCAGTTGGAAATTTACATCTAACAAGTTTTTTATGTCCCTAATGTTTTGCGCATGTTCAAATGAGACGAAATTAGTAAGTTTTACCACTTCGTTGGTCCTCCTTTGGCAGCGTAAACATCTCTCACTCTTCTGGGTATAGTTTAAACAAACGTTGCCACTCAGATATTGATTTTTTTTTTATTTTTTTTTTGCCATTTTTCAAGAAGAATTCTTTTTAACTGCTGATTGTCACATTAGCTGTTTAGTGGTGTCCAATTTCGAAGTTCTTTCTTTAAGTATTGCCAAAAATCCTCGATAGAATTGATGTCCGGGTAGTTCGGAACCCAATCTAGCACAGGGTACCATTTTGTTGAAGACATGCTTTTGTTGTCCTAGCTGAATACGGTTTGTCTAAGTCTTGTTGAAAAAGATAATCCGACTGAAAGCGAAATTTTTTAATTAAGAGACTACTTCAGTCAAATGAAAAGACGTATTCGCTAATGCTAATCCTATGGAAGAAATTTATAAAGATATCTCGGTCGCATTTCAATAATTTTAAATGATTTCTTTTGCATTGAATAGTTGAGATCGATCTGAATGCAGGCCGTTTTTTACTTTTTTGATTTCGATTGCAGATATTTTTTATGAGGATGCTTTTACTTTCGAAACTGGTTCCGAAAAAGAAAGTGTCCTCATAAGAAATACCTCTAAACAAAATCGAAAAAGTAAACAACGGCCTTTGTACAAATCAATCTCAACTATTCAGTGCAAAAGAAATCATTTAAAAATATTGAAATGCGACCGAGATAGCTTTATAAATTTCTTCCATATGATTAGCATTAGCGAACGGGTCCTTTCGTAAAGGCAACAACTGATTCCGCAAAATGTCCCGATAACGATGTGCATTGATAGTCCCGTCATATAGCACCATTTGGTCGACGCCACAATAACCAAAACATTCCCAAATTTTAACATATGACGGATACTTGCACTCTTGTTATACGCATTTTAGGTTTAAAGCTTTATTTCTGTTCCGTTATTATATTCCTCAGGACCCTGTTACACATTACCCGACTGGTTCATATTACACGAAAAGTGTAATTCTTTTTTAAAATCTAAATATTGATATGTATTTTTTCTTTCCACTTTAAACACATTAAAAATGTGTTAAGAGTCAAAGTTTCTACTTTACTAACTTTTAATGTATCTCTTTTTTTTTTTTTTTTTTGACTTGCAAATCGAAATGCAAATGGTATTCCTTATTCCAGAATACCCGAACTTCATCTATATATTCATATTTTGATGTGCAGAAGGGATACAGACATTTAAATTATAGCAAAAATATCGATGAAACGGCTCTCCGAAAAACATTTTTTTGAAAGGGTTAATATTAATATTTTTCAAATGAATTACTCTGTCGTAGAGAAGAAGGTAGCCAAATTAAGTGGGTATTTTTTCTTTTCTTGTATTTTGAAAAGTTACCGGATGCAAGCTTGAAAAAATAGGAAAAAACACTAAAAATGATGTTTGTAAACGAATTTTTTTCAAAGGCTTAACATTAATATTTTTTTAATCAATTGCACCGTTAGACAGTTTAAAGTACATTCTAAAAGTGTGCGATTTGTTTTTTTCGTTCTTCCAACCGCATTTCGTTTCTTCAATGCCGGACTGCCGGCGAGCCATTTTCGAGAAAAACAAGAAAGAAAAATCATGCGTTAAGCATAGGTTATGAAACACTTTCCAACATCTTAAAAAAAAATCGTTATTTAGGGAAATAAGGTAAATAAGATAACTAGTAAACATTTTAGAAAACGCATAAAACATTTGAAAAACAGATTTCAACTGTTACCGTCCATAGCCAAATATATATTCCGATTCTTTTGAACAGCCCTGTACTTGATTTATAGGTTGATATATATACTATATAATGGGAATATTTATTTTAGCAAGAAAAAGCATAACAGGTTCAAATTTCTCTTTCAGAAATTTGTACTAATGGATGGAAACATACTTGAATACTTTAGTACTGCCCTGTAGTTTACGTAGTACCTTTACTACAAACCACTATTTAGCTAAAATTTAATTCAAACTAAAACACTCTGAAAACTACTGAAATCACATTTCCAGAAATTATCATCCATGGAGGGCCATGCATCCGATTCTTTGCGTGACCCTGTAAATAATTTTATCTATATTCTACAAACTTATCTTAGTAAACTAAATGCAGTTCAACGTAAAAATGCATAACTCATTTAAAAACCACCTTTAAGTAATTTACCCTCATAGTCAGTAATCTTTACGAATTCTTTTGTGTAGCCCTGTATATCAACTATAGCATCTATACAAACCATATAGGTTCCATAAATATAGTGAAACTTAAAAGCGCATATCATAATTAAAAATGCATTTCCTGCCATCATCGCTAATATAGTACTTCGGATAGAATATACTTTCTAAAATCTTTTGTGTGTCCCTGTAAATGCTATGCACTTCGTATTATACATGAAATAAGTTATAGTAAGCCTCAGCGACGTATATCAATTTCATTATAATATGAAATAGTTTAACATAATTAAAATACGCCACAAAAAATTCCCCCTTATACCATTATCTAACGGAATTCTTTTGTGTGGCCCTGTAAATGAATAAAAAGTATTCTTTGCACCGCATATATTACAGAATACATATTTTAGTGCACTTCATAAATGAATAGCAATTTTATTATGTTTGAAAGAGTGAAACATAATTAAAAATCACTTGAAACGATTTTTTCCCATTGGACGTAATGTAACGGAATACTTTTGACTGTCCCTGTAAATGAACTAAACATACTACAAACTTCATTTGAAATAGGGATCGTGCTATGGTAAATGTAACCAACATCCAAAAATTTCAGGGCAATCCGAGTATATTCACGAGAATTGGAGCGCAGACAGACGGCCAGACAAACCAAAGTCATAAACACTTTTCAACTTTGTTGGAAAGTGTTAAAAAGCATGTTTTTGATGAGAGTTCGTTGTGACTTTTAATTAATATCTCGACTAATTGTCTAAAAATGAAAAATCTTAGTCTGAGGTGCATCAGAACTTGTCTTGAACTACCCTCACTCAAATTTTGACTCCTCACGTTTGGTAGTTTTCGCTAGCTATCCCCGATAGACACACACACAGACAGAGCAAAGCTTTCTTTTATTAGTAACTATCTATTGTAACTGTTATGATCCAGCCACGTGAATATGTGACACGTTTGAATCCACTTCCTATTGTTTCGATTTTATTTTATTTTATTTTATTTCGGTAAATATAACTTTTTGTGAAACGAAAAGCATCCTTTACAACTTATCTCTTATCAGAACGAGATAATCATGAAAGTAAAATTAAAATGATTTTCATGTCTGATATCAAGATTTTTTTTTTTTCCATGCTATCTTCACGTGAAATCAGGAATCAAAGGCTTTATAGGTTGTTTTACCTCGTGATTTGACTAGAACATGCTACTGATAACTTTGGGCATATGATATAACAATATAAATGAATTCCTTTTATTAGTAATGAATGCAGTTTTCTTAATGTGCCGGTACGGTAGAGGTCTGCAAGGGCCGAAATTTCCAGTCCCCGGCCCGGCCCGTACAAAAAAAAAAAAAAAAAAAATACTGGCCGTTTGAATCCCCTTGTGAATCCAGCCCGGTATAACAGCTAAAAGTTTGGCCCAAGACCGGCCTAGAGAAAAGTGAAAATCTTGGCCCGAGCCCACCCAGCCCGAGTGAATTTCTACAAAAGATTGATTTTTACGTCGATTTGGTTGAAAATTTGTCTCATACAAGGAGTTCTGACAAAAATAGTTACCTTAACTTTTTTTTTCATGTTTATAATCTTCATTTTTATAGAAGTGCCGTAGGCTGCGATATTTATTTTTTTAATGAATCTCTATTTCTTGTATGTAAATGTTTCAGTTATCATTAATATAGTTAGTACATATTCCATGTATTGAAGCGTTAAAAATCTGAAAAATGCTATACTGTAAAATCTTCTAGCACGGAATTGCGTAGAAAAGGAATAAAAAATGCGTTATAGACAAGTTCCCTTCTTATCAAGTGTAAATTTATTATACATTCTTTTCTTGCGTATTAGTATATTAATTTTTCATGAATCAACACGTTTTTCAGTTTAAAACAGCATTCCATCATAAGCAGGTTCCTTTTCACACATTTTACTATATTTTAAGAAGCGTAGTAATGTACTATTCTTTAAAAAGAATAAATTTTAATGATTAATTGTAGAATAATGGCGATTTAAAAATGTATGCATTTTTTGCAAAAATGTTTGGGCCAGGTCTAATTTTACTGACCTTTGAACGGACCTGGCCACACCGAGACAATGATTTTCATACGGGCTGGGTCAAAACTAGGACTGAAAACTTTGGGCAGTGAAGACTAGGATGAAATCAGTCCCGGCTCTGTATGAACAAAAAAAGTTAGGCCCACCCCGGCCCGATCCTTCAGGAAAAAAGTAAGGCCCGAATCCCGGCCGCTTTTTCAAGAAGGCTCACGTTTTGAGCACTTTATCGCCAGAGTAACGGTTGGCGCGGGGATGAATTCAATGCTACGCACCCTTTCTTGTTTCTGACGTCTTACGCGTAGCGAACAGCAACCCCATTCCTTTGCTGACAGCTTTTTGCTTTTAAAACAAAGAGCTTTATCGTATTAAAATGCTTTTAATTGCACAATATATATAGTAATTCAAACATAAGTTATGTTTTTCAGTTCAATAGTATTCATTTATTTCATTAATTCGCTATGTTCGAAGAAATTGAGAACGTATTTTATTTTTTAGGAAAAATAAAAACAGACGTAAAGATTTTTTTGTGATAAATATAATTCTATTGATCATGTTTTTATGACACAATTGAACTTAGTTTTATTAGCATTACTACTGAATAAATTTAGTTTTTTGTTTTTTGTTTTTTTAATTAAGCGGCATAATTGTGTGACGTGTTGATTGCATTAATAAAACATATTTTCACTTAAATAATTCATTAAAAATTAATTGTTCTTAATTTAATTGCGATTAGACGTTAATAGGTAGTTGAAACTAAAATCAATTCGATTGTAATTAGATTGTACGATAAATCAAATTATTTAGCTGTATCCTGCAATTAAATCAATCAGTTAAAATAATTGCAAGTTGATGCATGCAATTAAATCAATTACTATTACATTTTAATGCTGTTAAATCTTTATCATTATTTGAGTTTTTATGAAAAAAACATTGGTCTGCCCCTAGTGCACAAAATTAAAAATCTTTAAAATTCTTCAGTTTTTTATTTTAAAATGTTTGCCATATTTTTAAATATTATTTTGTCCTAGTTGTTTCATTTGTTATTTTAAAATAGTCATTCGTCATATTTGAATAAATCCCCCCCCCCCCCTACACACACACACTCCATTTTTCATCATTCAGCACACATATTGCACTATTTATTAAGTTGAAGTGGCAATAAAATAATGATCAATCGTCTCAGGCAACCTCCCATTTCGAATTTTCTCTTCTCCCCCCCCCCCCCCCCACCCGTCCTCTCCTCCAGCACACTATTTTTTGACCATTTAAAATTCATTGTTGCCTTGCAGAAAAGATTAGTTAAAATTGTGTTTTGCTCTATCTGTTGATTTTTAAATAACAAATAAATAATTTGCCATAAAAAAAGAAAAGGAAAGAAATAGAATGAAAGATTAAAAAAAAAAAAAAAAAAAAAAATCAGGATTAACCTTTTGTACACACGCTTTCATTTTTTTTTTTTAATTCTTTACATTTTTAAAAATTTTAAATCTACAGCCCCTCACTACCATACATAATTAAAAAATTTCTCTAGTGATTTTATTTGTTACTTTGAAGTAACAAAAGATTAGTGATTCAATATTTCTTCTCCCCCACCTCCCCTTAAGAATTTCATGTCACATTAAAAAGGCAATTTCTAAACATCCTGGTTGGGAGTGTGATAGGTTTTTTTTTTCCTGGTTTAGCTTATTTTCACTCGACTTTAGGTACTGTTTCTGCAGAATGATTTGGTATTAAATTAATTATATAAGTTCATCGCAGAAAATATAGTAATTTTCTGCCACAGGTATTTTTTTAAATCTGCGTTTATATATGTCGTAGGCTAATTGAGAAATCCGGCTATTTGCAAACAGCCTAGGCTCTTTGCAAAGAGCCGGGCTAATTGGAGAATCCATCTCCCTTTTTCCAATTAGCCTGATATTGTTCAGGCTTATTGCAAAGAGCCTAGAAAGCGTTAGGCTAATTGAAAAGTGACCACTTATTATCCGATCAGGGTGATATTTTTAGCTCACAGGCTATCAAAGCCTGAGAGCTTATGTTCCCGCCGATTCAGTGTGTACGTACGTACGTACGCATGTACGTAACGCGATAACTCTTGATAGAAATACCCGATTTGCTTCAATTTTTTTTTCTAGGTTCATTCTGATAAGGTGCTTCCCTCATTAGTTTTTGGGGTTCATTGGTTACGGATAAAGGGGACAAATTGGGCTAGTCCCCCCCCCCCTTAATTTATATAAATGGGTTTTTCATGCAGAAATATTCGATTTGCTCCAAATTTGGTATACCGGTTTATTGTGCTAAGGAGCTTCCCTGATTAGATATGGAAGCTCATTATTTAAGTATAAAGGGAGGAAAGGGGGGCTAGACCACCCTTAATTTAGATAAATGGGTTTTTCATGCAGAGTTATCCGATTTGCTCCAAATTTCGTATACAGGTTTATTATGTTAAGTAGCTTCCCTGATTAGATTTGGAGGTTCATTAGATAAGTATAAAGGGAGGAAAGGGGGGTGGGGCTAGACCCCCCTTAATTTAGATAAATGGGTATTTAATGCAGAGTTATTCGATTTGCTCCAAATTTCGTATGCCGGTTTATTATGTTAAGGAGCTTCTCTGATTAGATTTAGAGGTTCATTAGTTAAGTATAAAGGAAGGAAAGGGGGGCTAGACCACCCCTTAATTTAGATAAATGGGTTTTTCTTGCAGAGTTATTCGATTTGCTCCAAATTTCGTATACCGGTTTATTATGTTAAGGAGCTGCCTTGATTAGATTTGGAGATTTATTGGTTAAGTATAAAGGAGGGACAGGGGCTAGTGTCCCATTAATTTAGATAAATGAGTTTTTCATACAGAATTATCCGATTTGCTTCAAATTTGATATACCAGTTTATTACGATATGGCTTCCTTCATTTGATTTAGAGGTTCATTGGTTAAGTATAAAAGGGGGAAAGGAGGGCAATTGTCCCTTCCCTTAATTTAGATAAATGGGTTTTCATGCAGAATTATCTAATTTAGTTAAATTTTTTTTCAACCGAATCCGAACTTGAGTGTTCCATTTGAAGTCAACCCGAAAACCGACCACAACCAGGTTTCGGATTGAGTTCAATTAGAACTTTTAGGTTCGGATAGGGTTGCCGGTGGACGGAGATTATTTTGTCTGGCTTGCATCGGGTTATAGTTCTTTGGAATATTTTTGTCGGTTAAGATTTGGTTCGGGACGGGTTTCAGGTTGGCTTCGAATGGAATTTTTAGGTTCTGGTAGCGTTGCGTGTCCACGGAAACTAATTTGTCTTGTTCGGATCCGGTTATGGATCTTTGGAATATTTTTGTTGGTTATCAGATTTGGTTCGGGATTTCGGGTTTTTTCAAATGGAACTCTCAGGTTCGGGTCGGGTTGCATGTAGACTGAAATTATTTTGTCTTGCTCGGATCGGGGTACGGTCTGTTGTAATTTATTTTTCGGGTTTGGGTAGGGTTATGCGTTAATAAACCTAATAAAAAGAAAATTGCCCAGTTAAACTGATGGCATTGAGCTAACAGGCTATTCACACTAATTGTATGTGTCATTTTCAAAATATGCATACATATGCTGCCCCACAGTAAAAAAAAAAAAATTGTACTCATAATATATTATTTAAAACTGACTATAAATATTATATTTATTTAATTACACTACACAACATATTTCTAAAACATAATTATAATCACTTTCATATTTTTTTCCTAAAGATGCAGATTTTTGCATCTAGTAGAAGAAAAAAATAGCTGTCCCTCTTCTGTATTTTATAATTCTGTAATATTTTTTCACTTCATTTTTCACTTTAAAAGGAAAGTAATTGGGACATTTAATGCGATAAATCATCATTATTTTAAATTTCTGACATTATTCCAGCAAAAAAAAAAAAAAAAAAAAAAATTTAAGAAAATCTACAAAACATTTTGTCCCTCATATTTTGTCAAGTCTGTTACCAAGCTACAATTTCATGAAATAAAAGTTGACAATTTCACCAAGAGATAGTAGCACATTTGCAATAAAAACACTTATACTAGTTAAATATTTACTTGTAGCCATTTTCTTTTGCAGTTGAAAAACAACAGTGTAGTGGAGTAAAGAATTTTTTATAAAGGTGAGTATTTTTATTCAATGTCAAGTCTGTTACCTAATTTTTTATGTTAAAAATATAAGTTTAGTACTTTCTTTTGCTTGAATATTATTATCTAGTTAATATATTAAAGATTTTGTTTTGTTTCTTAGTGTTAATAATTAGCATGTAGGTTTTGGAAGATATTTTGCTGTTAATGTCAAGTCTGTTGCCAGTCAAGTCTGTTACCATGTTACTGGTAAATAGTGTATAAAATATAGTAAAATAGTGTATAAAAATTATACCAAAAGCTAAAGTGCTTAATTAATTATATTTACAGACACATCTAACTTATACATTATCAATTATTTCCTTTTTAATGTGAAATTTAAAAGTAATTTAAAAAAAAAAAATTTTCTGAATTGTATGCATTTATTGAAAATGACCCGTATATTATACTCTTATTTCAAAGAATAATGCCCCTCGAAAAATAAATGAAGGGATTAGTCCCATTTGCCCCCCTTTCTACTTAACTAAAGAACCTCCAAATGTAATCAGGGAAGATACTTAATATAATAAACTGGTATACCAAATTTGAAGCACATCGGATAATTCTGCATGAAAAAACCATTTCACTAAATTAGGGGGAGTATTCGGTCCCCCATTTCTCACTTTATGCTGAACCAATGAACTTTCAAATCTAATCAGAAAAGCTCCTTATTAGAATGAACCTAGAAAAAAAATTAAACTAAATTAGATAATTCTGCATGAAAACCCATTTATCTAAATTAAGGGGAGGTGCAATTGCCCCCCTTTACCCCCTTTTATACTTAACCAATGAACCTCCAAATCAAATGAAGGAAGCCATATCGTAATAAACTGGTATATCAAATTTAAAGCAAATCGAATAATTCTGTATGAAAAACCCATTTCTCTAAATTAAGGGGGGGGGGTTTAGCCCCCCTTTCCTCCCTTTATACTTAACTAATGAACCTCCAAATCTAATCAGGGAAGCTCCTTAACATAATAAACCGGTATACGAAATTTGGAGCAAATCGAATAACTCTGCATGAAAAAAACATTTATCTAAATTAAGGGGGGGGGTCTAGCCCCCCTTTCCTCCCTTTATACTTAACTAATGAACCTCCAAATCTAATCAGGGAAGCTCCTTAACACAATAAACTTGTATACCAAATTTGGAGCAAATCGAATAATTTTGCATTAAAAACGCATTTACCTAAATTAAGGGGGGTAGCCCCCCCCCCCTTTCCTCCCTTTATAAACTAATGAACCTCCAAATCTAACCAAGCCATCTCCTTAACATAATAAACCAGTATACCAAATTTGAGCTAATCGAATAATTCTACATGAAAAACGCATTTATCTAAATTAAGGGGAGAGTCCCCCCTTTCCCCCCTTTATACATAATAATGATCTTCCAAATGTAATCAGGGAAGCTGCTTAACACAATAAACCGGTATACCAAATTTGGAGCAAATCGAATATTTCTGCATGAAAAACCCATTTATATAAATTAAGGGGGGGGGGGGGGACTAACCCCCCTTTTCCCACTTTATCCTTAACCAATGAACCCCAAAAACTAATCAGGGAAGCACCTTATCAGAATGAACCTAGAAAAAAAAATGAAGCAAATCGGATTTTTCTATCAAGAGTTATCGCGTTACGTAGATACGTACGTACGTACACACGTACATACAGAATCGGCGGGCACATAAGCTTTCAGGCTTTGATAGCCTGTGGGCTAAAAATATCACCCTGATCGGATAATAAGTGGTCATTTTTCAATTAGCCTAACGCTTTCTAGGCTATTTGCAATAAGCCTGAAAAATATCAGGATAATTGGAAAAAGGGAGATGGATTCTCCAATTAGCCCGGCTCTTTGCAAAGAGCCGGATTTCTCAATTAGCCTACGACATATAGGGGAGATGGGGGCACATGTGAACAGGGGGCAGATATGAACATCGCGATTTTTCAATAGTTATTATAAGTTTTTTAATTTGAAAAAATATACTAAAGATGACAGCACCTGTAGACATATGGTAAAAAATTTTTGAAGCTTTTTGACATTTTGTTTGTCCTCTGTAGCCAAAACACTGTTTTTAGATCTCAAAAGTAAAATCATTGTTCCAAGTTGATAAGCGTATAACTTTATTTATTTATTCATTTATTTGAATTTGAGTGTTTTAACATATACTATGAATACTAATAAATATTTTTGATAACGTTCTTTTTCTTCTAAAATTGAGAAATGTTAATGATTTATCAATTTAACAGAAGCAGCAATGTGGGGCACTTGTGAACAGAAAAGTTGGGGCAGATATGAACAGTACATAAGTGCCCCAATAATTATTCTGCGATTCTATTCCTTTCAGTTAACTTAATGATAAATAATCTCAGTTCCATTATCTATAATTTTCCTGAAATAGAAGATATTTTCCTCACACAAAATTGATTTTGCATTGAAACTTCATCAAACATATATTTCAGCAAATACATAAAGAGCAACAAGCTCGTTTACATTCAATTGTACTTTAAATAAATTTAATGTTTTCTAAAATGCAATAAGTGTTATATATTACTTTACTAAACAGTTTACAACAATATTTTTTATGCATTGTTAATAAAAAAGTATTACCTTGAACAACTTTGCAAATTTTTCTATTACATTTGTTCTAAACTTGCAATGATTGCTTACTTCCATATCTAAAACAGTTGTGTATATGATGCTTTGAATGGAGATAGATATGAGTAATATTTTAAGAAAGTAAAATGTTTAAACTGATAACTACCGTAAAATCTCTATTGTAACCCCCTCCCTCTTTCAAAAGCTAAAAAAGTTCGGAAAGGGGGGGGTGGGGTTATAGCCGAGATTTTTTTTAATCATTAAAAAACCCTCCTTTATCTATAATTTACAAGTAAATAAGGCAAATACAGCAGTGGGAATCTTTCGTATTTCGGCAGATTTGAGATAAATAGTATGTAAACGCCCCCTCCCTAAAATTTTCCCCAAACAAAAACCCCTAAGCAAAATTTAAAAGTTTTAATTTCTTTTTTTTTTTTTAATTACTTCTTTATTTTTTTTATTTTATTTCAGCAATAGTTAATGAATCATCTTAGCCTCCACCCCCAAAATCTACTTATTTTCATTTTATAATCTTTTGCTTAAACATATTACCCAGAAACTAGAGAAATATATATATATATATATATTTCTTTATGCTGAATTTCACAGTTAATTAACTAATGATTACGATGACAAATGAATAACAGAATAAAAAGCATGTGAAAGGATATTTTTTCCTTGTGTTCACATGTGCCCCACGTGTGTTCACAACTACCCCGCTGATGGGCACATGTGAACAATTTTTCGAATTTATAAAACTATTAAAAAATGTAAGAAGCACTATACAGGTGATTTTTAAAAAATTACCATGTATAAAAGAAAGCTCTATTTACTATATTGAGTAAGTTTTGTTTATAGAAATTAATCCAGTCATGAGAAAAAGCTATATTTATGCGAACTGTTCACATGTGCCCCCATCTCCCCTACATCAAAATGCACTGAAACTGCATTAATTCGTCATCCCCATAAATCCATCTTTATATGTAAATATCTAGATTTATGAAGGTAATGAGTTTTTGTTTAACAGGTATGGAATTAATAATACTCAATTGAATGAATCTGTAGATTTTTGAGGGGATCAAAATTTTAGTCTATATCATCAAAAGTAATAAAGGCCTTTGATAAAACAGAGTATAAGAGTTCGTAATACAATTTCTTTCGAAGAAGATTTTTTTCATCTAGAACACATAATTGAAAATATTTCTTTAATTTAGATGGGACCTTTATTCTAAAATACGCTAGTTCGTCTTCCGCCATTTCGGTTCAAAACAAAACACAAGACGACGATTGGCGTTAGAGCTGGCTGAACGTTCTCGCTTTCGCCAACCCTGGTGCTGAAAACGTGAGCCTTCCTGAAAAAGCATCCCGGCCCGAGCCTTCTGGCGACGGGCCGGCCCTTGCATATCTCTGCGATACGGTTGCCCTCTTCTTTATGTCTGGAATGTACCCTTTTCATTCCTAATCCCATAATAGCAAGGTACTCAGTTATCGAATTTAATTCCATCTCATTTATGTTAAGAAATGGCCGATTGTTACTATCGATAGAATAGAATCAATTATTAGAACTATGATTTGAGCAGTCAACATCTTATTGCTTGATTGTTCTGCCAGGATCAGTGTTGAATCCCGACATTTTTCCCCAGGAGGGATATTACGGAGTTCTTGTGGAGATTCGTACTTTTAACCCTTCGTCTACCAGACCGGTCTATTGGACCCGTCAGGAAAAGAGGAATTAGTTCAAATACAGTAAAATTCAGCTGAATGTGATAAAATTAAGAAACTGATTTTTAAATTCGTATTTTTAGGTCTAAATTCGTAAAAATCTAGAAACATTTTAAAGTAATATCGAATAAAAACTAATGAATTTTAACTGAGGTTGGATGCATTATTGTAATTTTTGTACACTTTTTTGTTTGGTTTTCCGAGGATAAGCACTCACTCGATCACACGAACGTTTTTCTACGTTGCGTTCTATAGACAAAACAAAGATAGACGATAGAAGACAAATTGACTAAGAAATTAATTTGACTCATTTTTTGAGAGTTTATTTCAATTTTAAATTCAAATTTTAAGAATTTCCAGAGATATTTTTTACATATTTTAGAAAAGCTTATTATTTTAAATTGTTGCCAATGGCAAAAACTTTGCAAAAAGCAATATTTCCTTTAAATTAAAAATTTATTTACACATGACTATTATAAATAGAAGAAAACTCTGTGCAATTAGAATTAAATGATTACGTATTAAAAGCAGAAAAATATTGAAAATTAAATAATAAAAATTGTTTTTACGCGTGAATATTTAAAAAGAAAGAAAACTATAAAATAATGAATTATTTAATGTGTTTTAAAAGCAGTAAATGCGGATGAAATTACGTCCCATTTCAAATGGCCAGATAATTACATTGCCAGTTTAAATTAAAAAATATATATTTACACTTACACCACAGGTTTATTTCATATTTCGAGATGATTTTTTAAACTATTGTTGCCAATTCTAAGACAACGCAAATAATATTTCCTTTCTAACAATAAAAATATTTTCAGGTGAATATTAGAAAGAGAAAAAAAAGTTTGGTGAAAATAACGCCAGATTTAAAACTTTACATTTAAAATGATTTTCTTATAACGTTATTAAAAAATACCGGGAAGCAAAGACTGTTGACTTAGTTCATTTTATATTAGCTATTTTTCAAATGTTTAACTGATCCTATTTAATCAAACACGAAAACAGCAATTCACAGCAGCTGATTTGGTTTTAAAATCAACCAATAAAAGAGAAATGAATGAAAACCCGTTTACAGGGAGATTGCCACTGCTTTTTTAATTATTGTCAGGTTCTGGGGAAAATATACTATTAAAACTATGCAATTTTAATTAATTTTTCAACTACATTTCAGCAGTGAAATTACGCTTGAAGTTTTAATATTATTCACAACATTAATATTAAAACTATGGTTATACAGTCCGTCTTATAAATATAAAGACACAGATATTTTTGAAATTACATTTTATTAATTCAGTTAAAAGAAATGAAATTTTATACCACATATTAAGAACACTGAAATGAATCTCTTACATGGGTTTTAATTTAAATAAAAAAATTTCGTCTCGAATAATAAAAAAAAATAAAAAATTACGCTGTCTCATAAATATAAAGACAAACTTCGAAAAAAATTGCGTATGAAGCAGTTTGAATTCGCGCGTACAGAATTAATGCGCACGCGCAGAAATACACTTTAACTTACCCAAGCGAGCAAAGTTGTTTGACTTGTTTCAATTGCAAAGATGCCGTGGAACATTGAAATTTCTAAAGATGAAATTTGTAAAATACGTGAATTTAAAGCTAATGGCTTAACAGTTTGTCAAATATGTAAAAAAACTGGGAGAATCAGAGCTGCACTTTATAAAATTTTATCAAAAACTTACAATTAATATTCGAGAAAACGATCTGGCAGACCGAGAAAAACTAGTGAAAGACTCGATCGCAAGATCATGCGACTTGTTTCGCCGCAAAAAATGTCACTCCGATAAGTTTCTCAATGAGTTTATGGTATGGTCCCAAAGGATACAGTACATCGTCGTATAAAAGAAAGAAAAAACATTGTATGCCGACATACGTGCAGACTTTCTTTACTGAAAAAAGAACACAGAGAACGGAGGTTAATCGGGGTTAAAGATCATATGCACTGGAAGGACGAATGGATGCAAGACATTTTTTCAGATGAAAAGAAGTTTAACTTGGATGGCCCAGATGGTTGGAATTCCTACTCGCACGATTTAAGACGTCAAACTCGAACCTTCTTCAGTAGGCAGAAAGGGGGAGGTTCTGTTATGGTGTGGGATGCCTTCTCTTTTAATGGAACTACGGATATTGCTTTTCTGGAAGGTAAACAGACATCTAAAGAGTATATCGAACTGCTTGACAGTCAGTTGTTGCCAATTGCTGAAACTCTTGGTGGTCGGAATTATTTGTACCATCAGGATAATGCATCTATTCACACATCAAGACTCACAAAAAAATGGTTTGCTGATAGCAATGCTCATGTCACGGTGTGGCCCGTACGTAACCCTGGTTTAAATCCAGTAAAGAATCTTTGTGGCACTCTCGTTCGCAGTGTATATGCATCTGAAAGACAATTTTCAAACGTCCTTGAGTTGAAAAAAGAAATCGAATGAGGTTGGTTTGATATAAAGCCAAAATAGTTATACAACGTAATAAAAAGCATGCCAGCTAGAATATTTTCTGTCATTAATAAGAATGGATTATTTATTGGACGGTAATTCAAAAGTATGAAATATGTCTTTATATTTATGAGACAGCAAATTTATTTACATTTATCAATTTTCGAGTTGAAATTATTTAATTCAAATTTAATTTACTGTAAAATGTTTTCTTGGCACGTACTTTTCGTTATATGCATAAATATAATTTGAATACTGAATTATTAAAATATTATTTCGAAAATATCAGTGTCTTTATATTTATGAGACGCACTGTATATTATTTTCTTGCTTGTATATTGTCTGTGTACTGGGAATTTTAAAGTAACACTCTTTTTCTTCTGAAAGGGAAGAATCTGAAATTTAATCCGAGCTAGTGAGTTATACAGAATAGGGAAGGGATGTAGTTACGAATAGAGTGGGGTCCCTACTATTCAAATGCATACCTGAGAAAAGGCAGACAAAAGGATTTCACCAGACAACAAAATAACGGGCGTCACGGAAGGTGACAGGGGGAGGTTCGACGGATTGGAGGAAGGAAAGGGGATCCTAATGGCAGAAGGAAAAACTCCGTTTATGGTTTTGGGAGAGGGGTGATATAGCTGAGGGACATCAGTTAAGGCGTATAGCTGAAAGTGTGTGGTCGCTTTCTCGCAGAGCAGAGTTGATGCCTGGAACTCAATGTGTTAGTTCGTTCCAGAGTAGCTCGTGGATAGAGCTTGATTAGGCAGTGAAGCTCTTAGAGTATAGAGCTAATGTGTTGGGTGAATTAATAGTGATCTCCTATAAATCTAATCTAACTAGCGTGGGGTGAGAGGAATTTAAAGTAGTTTAACAGTACACAGCAAGTATTTACTGTATTTAATTTAGTGTTGAACCGGATTACCTATATCCGAGTTCTTAAGTGTAAATAGTGTTTTGTGATTTGTAAATAGTGTGTAAATAAACAGTTAATTAAGTTTAATTGAAAGAGTTGGTTTTCTTTTCAACAATCCTCTCATAGCGTGACCGATATCACGTAATCATATCGGTGATGGCAGCATATAAATAGCAAAGGATTTCTTCAAAGTTGTGTGGACTTAGAGGAAACCCGACATATTGTTGGCAGCGACGGGATCGAATCGCCGGAGACCAGTGACCAGCGAGCCGTGTTACAGTTTGTTAGTGTCGGAGCACCCAGTGGAATTTTTGCGTGGTAATGCCGGATCGTCGAGCGGAATTTTAGTGAACTAACAACCGAGCGTCGAGTGGAAGTACAGAGTGTGTGCGCCCTATCGTCCTTACAGTGAACCGATGTAGTGTTTGTGCCCTATCGTCGTTACAGTGAACCGATGTAGTGTTTGTGCCCTATCGTCGTTACAGTGAACCGAACTAAAGTGTTTGTACCCTATCGTCATTTAGTGAATCAAATTACAGTGTGCTACAGCACGAGTGTTGAATATTTATTTCATCAAAGTGACTTCAAAGTGCGAAATATTTAGTTCATCGTGGAACTACTTTTGAGCAGCAGAGTACCCCAGCAGATAAAGTATAAGGTAAGGTATTTTGATCATTCTTTTCTGCTGACATTCTCGAACCAAATGTGTTTTTTGTGTGTGTGTGTGTAATTAATAGTAATTTAAGATAAATTATGGGTAAATTTTGATAATTGATGTGCAATCAAATAATTGTGTTGAGATAGGTATGAGACATTAACAGCCATATTTACTATCCTTCTATATATAAAAAAAAGTTTTGATTTGGAAATGGACCAATGAAAATCTGCGTAGATATTCCGGGTAGATCGGCATCCAATTTGAATGCTTAAGCATGGCCTTTCATCGTTAATATTAAAAAAAAAAACTGTTGCATACAAAAATATGAAAATCGCTGGTATTATAGAGAAATGTTTTATAAACACGCTGATGCAGACAGTTTTCAAATCGAAGAATTATTTTAAGAGATATTTAATGCTAAAGTTGGACAAAATCGTTCCATTAAAAAAGTTTTATTGGAGCAAAAACTATACATGAGAATTTAATCATTTTCCGATCATTTTATACGTTATAAGTTCCCGGTGTGCAGATTGCATTTATTTTTCTTATTTGGCTGATTTTTTGAGGTTTTATTTCTATTTTAAATTCAAATTTTCAGCATTTCGAGAGATATTTTTTACAAATTTTAGAAAATGGTACTAATTTAAACTGTTGCCAATGGTATAAACAGCGCAAACAATAATGTTTACCTCAAATTAAAAATTTATTTACACGTGACTATTACAAACAGAAAAAAAAAACTTTAAAATTAGAATTAAAGGATTACATGTTAAAAGCAGGAAAATTACGTCATAAGAACCATATTTACATTTGAATTTTAAAGGAGAAACAAAATCTTAAAATAAAAAAATCATTATTATGCGTTAAAACTTGTAAATGCAGGAAGTTACGTCATATTTAAAATGGCCAAAAAATATGGCAAAACAATTTAAATTGAAAAATATATTTGCGCGGGATATTTTGAGATAATCTTTTCAACTATTATCAAACAAATATATAACAAATAATATTTACTTCTAACAACAAAAGTATTTTCACGTGAATATTAATAAGTTGTTGTTGTTGTATTTATGTCGGCCAATTATCTGAACGTGGGATATAGGCCCTAAGGGGGGAGTGCCTTCCGTGGAGGTCTTTCTAAGGGAACCTAACCCGTATTAACGCTTGGAGAACCAAGGTTTGAAGAAAACCACGAAAACTCCAAACGATTAGGCCGACGGGCGCGATTGGGATCGAACCCAGCACTTCCCGTCTACCAGCTTCGAGAGCAGAACCTCTCGGCCACTGGTGGGGCGAATATTAATAAGAGAAATAAAACTTGTGTAAATTACGTCAGATTTGAAACGATACATTTAAAATGAATTATTTAAAAGACAAATCAGGGCCGAAACTAGCCTTTTTCGCACTCGGGGCAAGCATGGATTTTGGCGCCTCACCCCCCACCCCTCCTCTTCCGCGAAGTACATTTACAAACAGAATTTTACTAATTTTCTGATAGTCGACTTATTTTAAAATTTAAAATATGTAATACTGAACTACGTAATCTACAATGGCAGATCCAAGGGGGTGGTCACGGGGGTCATGACTCCCCTCTGAACACCAACAAAAGTATTCTAAAGATCATTTTTAAAATGAAATATACAGTAGAGTCCCGATTATCCAAGTCCTGCTTAACCGAGTTTCCGCTGTACCGTCGTGAGACAGGAATGCAGGATGGTCCAGCGACAAAAAGCAATTTATTAAAGCAACACGGCACAGCTACAAAAAATATTCAGAAGTTAAGATGAAGATATTGGGTTTCACAAATTAGGGCTTAAGTAAGCCCTGTCCGCAGTATTGTCAGTACCGCGCGTGGGTTACAGCTTAGAGTACTCTGTACTCTGTCCGGAGATATTAGCTCCGCAACCTGCCCTAAGCCTGGACAGACCTACGCCGGGAGCGTAGAAAACGAAAGTCTTCACTTTCGAAGTTTTCAGCCGAGAGTTCCCGAAACGGCCTCAGGCCTTTAGGTATATGTAAGTTAGATTTCTTTGATATCCGGCGGCACTTGAGAATGCTTGAGGAGTATTTCAAGTATTGTAAGAATTATTATACCCAAAATGTCTAAAGCTAAGATCTTGGCTTAAAATATGATTTCCAGTCTGACAGTTGGAGAGAGTTGAAGTGGAATATATTGCAAGTTTAATTGGGTTGTTAAAGATTTTATGATACACAAAATGTATCGTTCTTGTAGCAAAGAGGGATATTTAGGAGCCACATCTGCCTCTATTGACAGAGTGCTATTGAATAAAACCAGGACTTTACAGTCCTCCCCTCTTAGCAAGAATTTTTCTTAAAGGAAAAATTCATATAACCAGGGTTTAGTCAACACACAAAAAGAGCTTCAGTTAATCTGCATATGTTGGCAAACAACCTGAACACAATTTAAGTTCAATTTAAAATTTAATTTTTTTGAAAAACCCTTAATTAGAGGACAACACAAGTACCCATAAGGAAAGTTCACAATATAGAATAAAATAGACACACATTCTAAAATTATACTTCAACATAAACAACTTGAACCTTCTTATGGAAAGAATTTATGCAAATTCAGAACATTTCTAAACTTGTTATTTTAAACATTAAAACACATACACATGTTATAGGTGCATAATATTCTTAAACAATAACAACAAAATAAAATAGTAGAAATTCAATAAACAAAACTTCCTACTCAAAAAAGATGTTCACACAGTTTATACATCTTACATTTCCGACAGATAAAACTTCCTCCCGAAAAAATGGCAAACCATGCCGGGTTTCTCTTTTTGTTTTTCTTTTGAACGGGGGAGAATTTGACTTATATTCGTTAGTTCTACTAACTGTTCCGCAGCTTCGAACTCAACCCCGGCAGACGATAATTTTACCATAATACAATTAGATAAATCTCCCTTTTTAACTAACTCTGGTTGTTTTATTGTGTTTTGGGGTAATTTATCGCTCAGGTTATTAACTGTAGGATAATCCAAAGTTTGTGTTGCTTTAGCGAACAACTCTGGTTTAGGCTTTAAATTATCTACCTTCACAATGTGATTTCTCGTATCACACTGATCTAAATCTCCCAATTCTTTTAAATCGGAATGGCCCGCATTTCGTGTGACCTCCCTTTGATTATATACCGCATAATCTATCAAACCGGGTCCATATTTTTGGCCGTCTTTAAAACCTTCTCCAGTTTTAAATTCACTTGACCCTACTACATCAACCATACGTTTTTCCTGCACATTTTTATCTACCATGTGCTTCTCTCGCACACTTTTCTTGGAATTTCTCCAACTCGTATGCATGCGATCGTCCTTCTTCAAATTAAATAATCGCTTAGAGACGCGAGGCGTTACTAACGCTTGACAATTCAATCCCGGCACTATCGCTGCCGTAATATAAATCCTAGGAGAGTTTTCCTTTCTCTCGTTAGTAGGGGAGAAAGGACAGTTCAGCGCCAGCAGGCGGTGGCGGTGGGTGGATGTGGGTGGAATCCACCTTGTGGGTGGAATCCACCTGGAGGTGGTAAGGGAGACTTATCCTATAGTAGGAGGGGCTAAATATTGGAGGGGGCTTAATTTTTGAGGGGGCTTAATTTTTGAGAGGGGCTTATTTTTTTTTTTTTTTTCGAATCGACTTAGAGTAGAGATGAAAATATCATACTATAACATAGGTCTTTTCGAGAGGAAGTATGAAGACACTAAATTTTTCGATGGGCTTATTTTTTGAGGGGGGCTTAATTTTTGAGGGGGCTTAATATTTTTTTTTTCGAATTGATTTAGTATTAGAATGGAAATATCATACTATAACATAGTGAGTTAGGTGTTTTTGAAAGGGAGTTTGAGGGGTCTAAATATTTTAGTGGGGCTTATTTTTAGGGGGGCTTAATTTTTAAGGGTGATTTTTTTTTTTTCCTGAATTGTCTTAGAATTTGAATGAAGATAAAAATGTCATATGTTTTCTGAAAAAAATTTTTGATGCTGCCATCTGTATGCGGTAGTGCGAATTTATTATTGAAAATAGTATTTTATTTTTGAAAAGTTTTGAGGAAGGTTTGAACCTGCAAAATAGTCTCTTGGCTCGATGATATGTTGAAGACTTAACTAATCGAGCCAAGAAACTATGTCTATATGTTTAGATTTTAGATGTTTCAAAACAAAAAATTGTATTCCCCCTTCTGTATGCGCAAAGAGAGGTTGGTTTCTTAAGATAACTCATTAATACCTATTTTAACTGCTCACTCTGCGAATTTTTTTTAATGTGTATGATTTTTAGTTTAACTGATTTTATCGATTTTGTGAATGAGAGTTTGATTATTTTACGCACAAATGTATGATCATTTTAGAAAGCCGTGGTTTCGAACCTGCGAACTCCCATTCAAATTTCATTTTTTGTAACTGATAAGCTATCCACTATTCAAACCGCACCCCGACAATTACTGAATTACTTTTGAACACTATATATTTAAAAAAAATACCTACCTCTTCCTCTTTCTTATACTAAGGAAGTTAATATAATTTATGTTTAAATTGAAGAAATAATTAATTTTTTATATTTCTTTAATAAGGCAAGTCATTTTTTTTGATCGATTAGAAGGCTACCAAACGATTTGAATTAAACATTGTTTTTACCAGTATTAATCCTCTTACCTAATTTTAAAATTATACTTTTTCTTGTGAACCATATCATATTCATTTAATCGTCTGAAATTCATTTCCTAAACCCTCTTATCAACGTTACTCACTATCTATCACAAACATCCGATAAGTCTAATCAGCTTTTTTCAACAGAAAATAGCTAATATGTAAATATTGATAACTATTGAAGAGATTATTTCACTTGTTTCCAGATTTTAAATGAAAGTTTGAACAGATTTTCTATTTATCGATTATTATAAATTGAATCAACTCATAGTTTGTTATTGCAATAGATAATTATTTGATGATTCTACACTAGTTCTAATAAATTTTAAAACTACTGCCTCACTTCAACTCATTCTTTTATACAGTTTAATAAATTTAGTATGAATTAATCCATTGGTTTGTCATATATTTCACTGAAATAATAAAATTAATGTGTAAAACCTTAGAATGACGAATTCAAAAACGTAGCGTGATGAATCATATTCTTTTTAAACATTACATAAAAACCTTTGGATTGATTCACTTCCTGTGAACTTCCTACACATACTTTTTTATGCCACGTGTTTTTCTGAAATGTTTGCACCAATCATATTACATGATTTGCACTATCGTAATAATTTTTAAACCTGCGCCCCCTATGATTATATATAAAATTGAATGAAACGAGACTTTTTCATTAGTGTTTGCTATTTTTTGAGTGTGTGAAGACGCTTTTTTCACTTAGGATAATATGGCTAGTTTTCAAGATGGACATTCTACTATGTTAAGCGATGATGTATCACGTTTGAATAATCAATATTTTTCATCAAGATTAAATGATCAAGACATGGGATTAATAGTACAACCTAAAGTAGAACCCGTTTCAGATAATGAAGCGGAATTCTCCTCATCAGAACTAAAGAAACAGAAGCCACCTTTTTTGTGTACTGTTTGCAGCAAATCTTTTTCACGAAAAGGCAATTTAAAACAACATTTGATGATTCATTCAGAAGAAAGACCATTTATATGTGACATCTGCCCAAAAGCATTCTCTAGAAAGGCTATTTTGAATCGTCATAAACTATCCCATTTAAAGATTCCTTCCCAACATAAATGTGAATCGTGCGGTGAAGCGTTCTCAAAAAAGTATGACTTATTAAAACACATGAAGATCCACAAGTCCTCCAAAAAGGATAAATGTATTCAGCGTAGTGAAATATTCAATCCCAACTCCGATTTTTTATATCATTTGAAAACTTCACAGAGAGTTAGATGCAAAATTGATAATTCATCCTCTTTAAAAGATATGTTTTTTGAGAAGGTTAAGCATTTTAAAAGGCAAAATGCGTTAAACATATTTACTAAAACTGTAATCAACTCTAACGAGGAGAATGCTACAGACTTTAACACATTTTTTAATAGTATTCAATCGGACGTTTTAAACGAATTAAACTACCAGATTCAAGTTAAAAGATCGATGAAATGGTATGCAAGTGTACAAGTTGTTGTATATCGCATAACACAGGAGGGTGACTTAGAGGCTGCCACTCCCTATTTCCTTTCAAAAACTATACTTGAATGGACGAATCAAAACTTATCTGAGCATGTTGAGGATGCCTTTGCAAAAATTATTAAGTCCTATGAGAAGTCTACCAGACGTGGTTTTAATTGGACATTAGATAAAATATTGAATTTAGAACTATCTACTTTTAAAATATAACATGATTTGAAATGTTTATACCTTTTTTTGAAATATGTGTACTCATGTTTTCACTATTGTAACTATTGAAAACGACGAATAAATAATGTGTAAATGAAAAAGCTGTTGTCTGTTTATTTTTGTTAGAACAACTTGTCATTTTTAATAACTCATGAAGTCGTAACGGCTTTACTTACTATTTTTTTTTTCAATTTCTTATCAAATGAATAATGAGTTAACTATCTTTTATTAATTTCATATTAAAAGTCTGAAATTATCCATTGAAATAGTTATTTTGCACTATTTCTAATTTATCATAATTATTTTTAAAGTTTAATATATCACTCGTTGTTTGTATAAACAACTGTTATTGTTTATTAATAATAATATTATCATTTATTACCATACAATTCTTTAAAAAAGCGTAGAATCATTAACATAATATATCATTAACCACTTTTTTAAAAACTGTTACCTTGTGTTGCCATTGAATTCTTCAAAACAAAAAAGAATAAAACTAGAATCCTTATCATTAAATATCATACACCACTTATATAAAAATTGTTACTTTGTGTTGCCATACAATTCTTCAAAAAAGAACAAAACTAAAACTATTAACATTAAATATCATATACTGTAAATATAAAAATTGTTACCTTGTGTTGCCATACTATTCTTCAAAAATGGATAAAACCATTGACATAATATATTATTCACCACTTAAATAAACTGTTTATATATATATTTTTTTAGACTTAAACTAAAATTAATAACATTACTAATTCTTTTAAGTGTTTATCTGTAACCGACACTGATTTTTAACATATATTAAGGGATGTGCTGTTTCTAAACATTCAGTTTCCAACTGATTTTTGTTCTAACTTCATCTAATGTTACCTTTATTTTTTGAAAATGGGTTCTGTAGTAAATATGTTAAAAAGATCTTCCGACAAAGTGGCTTCTTCTTCAAAGTATCAACGTTTAGAAGAACCTAATGATCCCATTTCCGCAAGTGAATTAAATATACCAAGATTGGAAATTCCTAATTTATTAAACACTGACTGTGGGACAATATCACGTGATTTATCCACTACTGATTACTCACCGAATGTGAAATCTGAAATCGATATGAATTTTTTTATCCCTAACTTTGGTGATGATACTACATCTTCCGAGAATTCATGCCAAGAGTCAATTTCTGTTGAGGACTATTTGAATATATTTTTCAAAGACATGAATTTTGAATCCGCTTTAACCTCGACCCCAGCTAGTAACATAATTTCCCAAGACGAATCCTTTCAAGAACGTACTATTGACCAAGAGGTTTCTGATTCCCAACCAAGCAACCTTTTTAAAGCAAGTGATGAATTACAAAGCACAACCCCACCTACGAATGTCATTCCACAGTCTAAAACTAGCAAATCCAATCATCCTATTGTATTTCGAGAAGAACTCAGTGACTGTATCTTTTTAATTTTAAAGTTGCATAATAGACAATTTCATATTCATATTCGAGAATTTAAACGCAGTGGGCTTACTAGTGAAGAAATTCTAACGAAAAATGGTATTATTATGGATGTTAACAGCTGGTTCGAATTTTGCAAGAAAATTTTTTCATTTAATTTGAGATATAAAAGTTCCTCATTTGTTTCTAATAACATGATATTAGTGTTAAATTTTAATAATTCTATCATGCGAATTAAAAATTTAAAGAATTATTCTCACATTGACTTAAACGAGTATCAGTTGCTGAAATTAAAAGAAAAAATACATGATTTGAATAAGGAACTTCTTCAGCATATATATGTAAACCATATACCAAGCTTAATTAGGCAGAAATGTATCATTGGTCATATATCTACAGAAAATGAACTCATGTTGCAGTCTAAACTTATAACATGTATTGAGAATAATGTATTAACTATACTAAACCGCATTTTTGAATGTGATGGATGTATTTTTAATCAGAAATCTCAAAGCCCTCATTCCTGTTGTATACTAAATAATCGACAAAAATTTGAAAAACTAGGAGAGATGTTATTAACACTTATAGATTTAGATTTTGTTATTTCCTCATTTTTAAACGGAGTGGATTGTGTTAGCGAAAACTTTTTATCAAACATTCATGTAGAAACAATTCAAAACGAATTGTTTAAAATAATAAAATAAAATGTATTGCTATCCTTTATAATACGTGTGTGTTTATTTATCTAAAGTGTGTGTTTATTTTGTTATGTCTTTTAGAACTTTTAATAGAGTGTTAGACTTAAATTTGCATATGTATATAACTAAAGAAATCAACAATTCTTTAGCAATTAAAAAATTAACACAAGTTTAAAATATTAAACTAATAATCTTAATACTATAATTTCTACTTTCTAATATATATTTATATATATATATGAAACTTAATTATATAAAAAGTTTTCAATAATAATAATAAGTTTAGAAAATTAAAAAGTTTAAAAAACAAAATTAAGAAACTCATTTAAAAAAATATTTGAAAAGTTAAAAAAATAAAGTTTTCAAAATAAAAAAATCTTTATAAAAAAAAATAATAATAATTAAAAAAAAAAATTAAAAAGTTTACAACAGTTAAAAAAATATATATAATAAAAAGTTTACAAAAGTTAAAAAAAAAAACTTGAAAACAAAAACTAAAAAAAATTAAGTTATCAAAATTAAAAAAAAAAAAAAAAAAAAAAAATTATAAAAACTTAATACATTAAGTTTTCAAAAGTGAGTTTACCTATTCGTATATGTATACATGCATGTGACTTTCATTATGTTGCAGTTCAATACTTCTTTTTATCCTATAAAAGTGATAGATTAATATATACTTATAAAAATATTTGTAAGTTAAATTTTAAAAAAAGTAACTTATAAAAAAAATGTTTACAAAATTAAAAAAACAAAATCTTTCTAAATAAAAAGTTTTCAAAATTAAAAAAAAAAACTTTTTAAATAAAAAATGTTTTCAAAATTTAAAAAAAAAAATTGTAAATAAAAAAAAGTTTTCAAAATTAAAGAAAAAATACTTTGTAAATAAAAAAAATATTAAAAAGTTTATAAAAAAAAAACTTTTTTTATAAAAAATATTTTCAAAATTAAAAAAAAAATTGTAAGTAAAAAAAAAAAAAGTTTTCAAAATTAAAAAAAAAAATTTGTAAATAAAAAAAAAAATTAAAAAGTTTATAAAAATAAAAAGCTAAAAAAAAAACTTTGTAAAAAGTTTTCAAAATTAAGTTATCAAAATTAAAAAAAAAAACTTAATAAATTATGTTATCAAAAGTCAGTTCACATAACTGTATATGTATCTGGCTTTCATAATTAAAAAAGTTATCAAAAAGTTGAATTAGATTGCAAATACAAGTATACAATCAATCATATATCAATCAGTCATAGCAATTAATCGTTCAATCAATTAACCAATCAATGATATCAATTAATCAATAAATCAAACCAATCAATCAATCATATTAATCAACCAAACAATAATATCAATCAGTCATATCGATCAATAAATCAAACCAATCAATCATATTAATCAACCAAACAATAATATCAATCAGTCATATCGATCAATAAATCAAACCAATCAATCATATTAATCAACCAAACAATAATATCAATTAATCATATCAATCAATCAACCAATCATTCATATCAGTCAATCATATCAATCAACCAACATTCATATCAATCAATGATTCATATTAATCATATCAATCGATCAATCAAGATACCGAATACAAGTATTCATACAAATAAATCACATCAATTGCAGCTCAAGTATTACAAGTTAGTATGATAACATTATAAGAAAGTTTTGAATTAATACAATGATTAACTACCAACATTTTGTAACAGCACTTTTACAAAAGCAATGTATGAATAGATATTTTAGTTACAAAAATATTTAAAATGCTTTTGAAAGTTAACAAAATTATTTTCCAAAAATGTTTAAAAACATTACAAGCTGCTAAAACCTACAATTTAACAAGAATGAGTTGTCCTATATTTCCTTTCTATTTGCATTTGAGCATATGTATACGGATTCCTCCTTTTAATTATGTTCTGTAGTATACACTTAAAATATATATAGTATATATAAAACATTAAATTAAAATATTCTTTAGTTATTAAAAAGTTTTAAAAATTAGCAATTTTTTTAATATTATAAGATAACAAAAATTATTTTGTAATTTATTAAAAGTAAATTTACCTATCGCTATATATGCGTTTCATAAGATAAATCTTCTTTATGTTAACATCCTACCCACATTTTATTTTATAGTTATACACATCGAAACGAAAAAAAAAATAAACAATCTATTATTAAATTCTTCAATTTGAAATTTTAATACATACATACTTAAACATTTATATAAAAATAATGAACTCACCATGTTTGAACTCAGAAAAGAGATGATGAGCTTATCACGTGGTAGATTATGACGTAATCAATTAGATATCACGTGCCTTCCTCGTGCCTTTTGATTGTCTTATCTACAATCAGATTGTATTATCAACCACGTGATCTAACTGATATGAGTCTATACCAAGACACTAGCCATTTTCACTTCAGTCATCGAATATGTAGGTCGTATATTTTTTTTGAAAGTCTTTTATTTTATGGAATCTTCAGCAACATGACATCAGATATTTGCAAATAAAATCCTATTAAAATCTTTCTCGAAATTGTGAACAAAGATTAATTTTCATATTGTTTAAGTATAATCATTGATTATTTAACTGGATAATAATATTTTTAGAAGTAACTTAAATTTCTTATAAAAACGGAAGTATTTATTGCATCATTCATAGAATTCAAGTTTGAATATTAACCAAGTTTTTTAAACTTTTATAAACTCTTTATACTAGAATATATACTAGTTTTTACTAAGTACTAGTATATACTAAATACTAGTATAAATTATAAAAGTTTAAAAAACTTGGTTAATATTCAAACTTGAATTCTATGAATGATGCAATAAATACTTCCGTTTTTATAAGAAATTTAAGTTACTTCTAAAAATATTATTATCCAGTTAAATAATCAATGATTATACTTAAACAATATGAAAATTAATCTTTGTTCACAATTTCGAGAAAGATTTTAATAGGATTTTATTTGCAAATATCTGATGTCATGTTGCTGAAGATTCCATAAAATAAAAGACTTTCAAAAAAAATATACGACCTACATATTCGATGACTGAAGTGAAAATGGCTAGTGTCTTGGTATAGACTCATATCAGTTAGATCACGTGGTTGATAATACAATCTGATTGTAGATAAGACAATCAAAAGGCACGAGGAAGGCACGTGATATCTAATTGATTACGTCATAATCTACCACGTGATAAGCTCATCATCTCTTTTCTGAGTTCAAACATGGTGAGTTCATTATTTTTATATAAATGTTTAAGTATGTATGTATTAAAATTTCAAATTGAAGAATTTAATAATAGATTGTTTATTTTTTTTTTCGTTTCGATGTGTATAACTATAAAATAAAATGTGGGTAGGATGTTAACATAAAGAAGATTTATCTTATGAAACGCATATATAGCGATAGGTAAATTTACTTTTAATAAATTACAAAATAATTTTTGTTATCTTATAATATTAAAAAAATTGCTAATTTTTAAAACTTTTTAATAACTAAAGAATATTTTAATTTAATGTTTTATATATACTATATATATTTTAAGTGTATACTACAGAACATAATTAAAAGGAGGAATCCGTATACATATGCTCAAATGCAAATAGAAAGGAAATATAGGACAACTCATTCTTGTTAAATTGTAGGTTTTAGCAGCTTGTAATGTTTTTAAACATTTTTGGAAAATAATTTTGTTAACTTTCAAAAGCATTTTAAATATTTTTGTAACTAAAATATCTATTCATACATTGCTTTTGTAAAAGTGCTGTTACAAAATGTTGGTAGTTAATCATTGTATTAATTCAAAACTTTCTTATAATGTTATCATACTAACTTGTAATACTTGAGCTGCAATTGATGTGATTTATTTGTATGAATACTTGTATTCGGTATCTTGATTGATCGATTGATATGATTAATATGAATCATTGATTGATATGAATGTTGGTTGATTGATATGATTGACTGATATGAATGATTGGTTGATTGATTGATATGATTAATTGATATTATTGTTTGGTTGATTAATATGATTGATTGGTTTGATTTATTGATCGATATGACTGATTGATATTATTGTTTGGTTGATTAATATGATTGATTGGTTTGATTTATTGATCGATATGACTGATTGATATTATTGTTTGGTTGATTAATATGATTGATTGATTGGTTTGATTTATTGATTAATTGATATCATTGATTGGTTAATTGATTGAACGATTAATTGCTATGACTGATTGATATATGATTGATTGTATACTTGTATTTGCAATCTAATTCAACTTTTTGATAACTTTTTTAATTATGAAAGCCAGATACATATACAGTTATGTGAACTGACTTTTGATAACATAATTTATTAAGTTTTTTTTTTTAATTTTGATAACTTAATTTTGAAAACTTTTTACAAAGTTTTTTTTTTAGCTTTTTATTTTTATAAACTTTTTAATTTTTTTTTTTATTTACAAATTTTTTTTTTTAATTTTGAAAACTTTTTTTTTTTTACTTACAATTTTTTTTTTAATTTTGAAAATATTTTTTATAAAAAAAGTTTTTTTTTATAAACTTTTTAATATTTTTTTTATTTACAAAGTATTTTTTCTTTAATTTTGAAAACTTTTTTTTATTTACAATTTTTTTTTTAAATTTTGAAAAAATTTTTTATTTAAAAAGTTTTTTTTTTAATTTTGAAAACTTTTTATTTAGAAAGATTTTGTTTTTTTAATTTTGTAAACATTTTTTTTATAAGTTACTTTTTTTAAAATTTAACTTACAAATATTTTTATAAGTATATATTAATCTATCACTTTTATAGGATAAAAAGAAGTATTGAACTGCAACATAATGAAAGTCACATGCATGTATACATATACGAATAGGTAAACTCACTTTTGAAAACTTAATGTATTAAGTTTTTATAATTTTTTTTTTTTTTTTTTTTAATTTTGATAACTTAATTTTTTTTAGTTTTTGTTTTCAAGTTTTTTTTTTAACTTTTGTAAACTTTTTATTATATATATTTTTTTAACTGTTGTAAACTTTTTAATTTTTTTTTTTAATTATTATTATTTTTTTTATAAAGATTTTTTTATTTTGAAAACTTTATTTTTTTAACTTTTCAAATATTTTTTTAAATGAGTTTCTTAATTTTGTTTTTTAAACTTTTTAATTTTCTAAACTTATTATTATTATTGAAAACTTTTTATATAATTAAGTTTCATATATATATATAAATATATATTAGAAAGTAGAAATTATAGTATTAAGATTATTAGTTTAATATTTTAAACTTGTGTTAATTTTTTAATTGCTAAAGAATTGTTGATTTCTTTAGTTATATACATATGCAAATTTAAGTCTAACACTCTATTAAAAGTTCTAAAAGACATAACAAAATAAACACACACTTTAGATAAATAAACACACACGTATTATAAAGGATAGCAATACATTTTATTTTATTATTTTAAACAATTCGTTTTGAATTGTTTCTACATGAATGTTTGATAAAAAGTTTTCGCTAACACAATCCACTCCGTTTAAAAATGAGGAAATAACAAAATCTAAATCTATAAGTGTTAATAACATCTCTCCTAGTTTTTCAAATTTTTGTCGATTATTTAGTATACAACAGGAATGAGGGCTTTGAGATTTCTGATTAAAAATACATCCATCACATTCAAAAATGCGGTTTAGTATAGTTAATACATTATTCTCAATACATGTTATAAGTTTAGACTGCAACATGAGTTCATTTTCTGTAGATATATGACCAATGATACATTTCTGCCTAATTAAGCTTGGTATATGGTTTACATATATATGCTGAAGAAGTTCCTTATTCAAATCATGTATTTTTTCTTTTAATTTCAGCAACTGATACTCGTTTAAGTCAATGTGAGAATAATTCTTTAAATTTTTAATTCGCATGATAGAATTATTAAAATTTAACACTAATATCATGTTATTAGAAACAAATGAGGAACTTTTATATCTCAAATTAAATGAAAAAATTTTCTTGCAAAATTCGAACCAGCTGTTAACATCCATAATAATACCATTTTTCGTTAGAATTTCTTCACTAGTAAGCCCACTGCGTTTAAATTCTCGAATATGAATATGAAATTGTCTATTATGCAACTTTAAAATTAAAAAGATACAGTCACTGAGTTCTTCTCGAAATACAATAGGATGATTGGATTTGCTAGTTTTAGACTGTGGAATGACATTCGTAGGTGGGGTTGTGCTTTGTAATTCATCACTTGCTTTAAAAAGGTTGCTTGGTTGGGAATCAGAAACCTCTTGGTCAATAGTACGTTCTTGAAAGGATTCGTCTTGGGAAATTATGTTACTAGCTGGGGTCGAGGTTAAAGCGGATTCAAAATTCATGTCTTTGAAAAATATATTCAAATAGTCCTCAACAGAAATTGACTCTTGGCATGAATTCTCGGAAGATGTAGTATCATCACCAAAGTTAGGGATAAAAAAATTCATATCGATTTCAGATTTCACATTCGGTGAGTAATCAGTAGTGGATAAATCACGTGATATTGTCCCACAGTCAGTGTTTAATAAATTAGGAATTTCCAATCTTGGTATATTTAATTCACTTGCGGAAATGGGATCATTAGGTTCTTCTAAACGTTGATACTTTGAAGAAGAAGCCACTTTGTCGGAAGATCTTTTTAACATATTTACTACAGAACCCATTTTCAAAAAATAAAGGTAACATTAGATGAAGTTAGAACAAAAATCAGTTGGAAACTGAATGTTTAGAAACAGCACATCCCTTAATATATGTTAAAAATCAGTGTCGGTTACAGATAAACACTTAAAAGAATTAGTAATGTTATTAATTTTAGTTTAAGTCTAACAAAAATATATATATAAACAGTTTATTTAAGTGGTGAATAATATATTATGTCAATGGTTTTATCCTTTTTTGAAGAATAGTATGGCAACACAAGGTAACAATTTTTATATTTACAGTATATGATATTTAATGTTAATAGTTTTAGTTTTGTTCTTTTTTGAAGAATTGTATGGCAACACAAAGTAACAATTTTTATATAAGTGGTGTATGATATTTAATGATAAGGATTCTAGTTTTATTCTTTTTTGTTTTGAAGAATTCAATGGCAACACAAGGTAACAGTTTTTAAAAAAGTGGTTAATGATATATTATGTTAATGGTTCTACGCTTTTTTAAAGAATTGTATGGTAATAAATGATAATATTATTATTAATAAACAATAACAGTTGTTTATACAAACAACGAGTGATATATTAAACTTTAAAAATAATTATGATAAATTAGAAATAGTGCAAAATAACTATTTCAATGGATAATTTCAGACTTTTAATATGAAATTAATAAAAGATAGTTAACTCATTATTCATTTGATAAGAAATTGAAAAAAAAAAATAGTAAGTAAAGCCGTTACGACTTCATGAGTTATTAAAAATGACAAGTTGTTCTAACAAAAATAAACAGACAACAGCTTTTTCATTTACACATTATTTATTCGTCGTTTTCAATAGTTACAATAGTGAAAACATGAGTACACATATTTCAAAAAAAGGTATAAACATTTCAAATCATGTTATATTTTAAAAGTAGATAGTTCTAAATTCAATATTTTATCTAATGTCCAATTAAAACCACGTCTGGTAGACTTCTCATAGGACTTAATAATTTTTGCAAAGGCATCCTCAACATGCTCAGATAAGTTTTGATTCGTCCATTCAAGTATAGTTTTTGAAAGGAAATAGGGAGTGGCAGCCTCTAAGTCACCCTCCTGTGTTATGCGATATACAACAACTTGTACACTTGCATACCATTTCATCGATCTTTTAACTTGAATCTGGTAGTTTAATTCGTTTAAAACGTCCGATTGAATACTATTAAAAAATGTGTTAAAGTCTGTAGCATTCTCCTCGTTAGAGTTGATTACAGTTTTAGTAAATATGTTTAACGCATTTTGCCTTTTAAAATGCTTAACCTTCTCAAAAAACATATCTTTTAAAGAGGATGAATTATCAATTTTGCATCTAACTCTCTGTGAAGTTTTCAAATGATATAAAAAATCGGAGTTGGGATTGAATATTTCACTACGCTGAATACATTTATCCTTTTTGGAGGACTTGTGGATCTTCATGTGTTTTAATAAGTCATACTTTTTTGAGAACGCTTCACCGCACGATTCACATTTATGTTGGGAAGGAATCTTTAAATGGGATAGTTTATGACGATTCAAAATAGCCTTTCTAGAGAATGCTTTTGGGCAGATGTCACATATAAATGGTCTTTCTTCTGAATGAATCATCAAATGTTGTTTTAAATTGCCTTTTCGTGAAAAAGATTTGCTGCAAACAGTACACAAAAAAGGTGGCTTCTGTTTCTTTAGTTCTGATGAGGAGAATTCCGCTTCATTATCTGAAACGGGTTCTACTTTAGGTTGTACTATTAATCCCATGTCTTGATCATTTAATCTTGATGAAAAATATTGATTATTCAAACGTGATACATCATCGCTTAACATAGTAGAATGTCCATCTTGAAAACTAGCCATATTATCCTAAGTGAAAAAAGCGTCTTCACACACTCAAAAAATAGCAAACACTAATGAAAAAGTCTCGTTTCATTCAATTTTATATATAATCATAGGGGGCGCAGGTTTAAAAATTATTACGATAGTGCAAATCATGTAATATGATTGGTGCAAACATTTCAGAAAAACACGTGGCATAAAAAAGTATGTGTAGGAAGTTCACAGGAAGTGAATCAATCCAAAGGTTTTTATGTAATGTTTAAAAAGAATATGATTCATCACGCTACGTTTTTGAATTCGTCATTCTAAGGTTTTACACATTAATTTTATTATTTCAGTGAAATATATGACAAACCAATGGATTAATTCATACTAAATTTATTAAACTGTATAAAAGAATGAGTTGAAGTGAGGCAGTAGTTTTAAAATTTATTAGAACTAGTGTAGAATCATCAAATAATTATCTATTGCAATAACAAACTATGAGTTGATTCAATTTATAATAATCGATAAATAGAAAATCTGTTCAAACTTTCATTTAAAATCTGGAAACAAGTGAAATAATCTCTTCAATAGTTATCAATATTTACATATTAGCTATTTTCTGTTGAAAAAAGCTGATTAGACTTATCGGATGTTTGTGATAGATAGTGAGTAACGTTGATAAGAGGGTTTAGGAAATGAATTTCAGACGATTAAATGAATATGATATGGTTCACAAGAAAAAGTATAATTTTAAAATTAGGTAAGAGGATTAATACTGGTAAAAACAATGTTTAATTCAAATCGTTTGGTAGCCTTCTAATCGATCAAAAAAAATGACTTGCCTTATTAAAGAAATATAAAAAATTAATTATTTCTTCAATTTAAACATAAATTATATTAACTTCCTTAGTATAAGAAAGAGGAAGAGGTAGGTATTTTTTTTAAATATATAGTGTTCAAAAGTAATTCAGTAATTGTCGGGGTGCGGTTTGAATAGTGGATAGCTTATCAGTTACAAAAAATGAAATTTGAATGGGAGTTCGCAGGTTCGAAACCACGGCTTTCTAAAATGATCATACATTTGTGCGTAAAATAATCAAACTCTCATTCACAAAATCGATAAAATCAGTTAAACTAAAAATCATACACATTAAAAAAAATTCGCAGAGTGAGCAGTTAAAATAGGTATTAATGAGTTATCTTAAGAAACCAACCTCTCTTTGCGCATACAGAAGGGGGAATACAATTTTTTGTTTTGAAACATCTAAAATCTAAACATATAGACATAGTTTCTTGGCTCGATTAGTTAAGTCTTCAACATATCATCGAGCCAAGAGACTATTTTGCAGGTTCAAACCTTCCTCAAAACTTTTCAAAAATAAAATACTATTTTCAATAATAAATTCGCACTACCGCATACAGATGGCAGCATCAAAAATTTTTTTCAGAAAACATATGACATTTTTATCTTCATTCAAATTCTAAGACAATTCAGGAAAAAAAAAAAATCACCCTTAAAAATTAAGCCCCCCTAAAAATAAGCCCCACTAAAATATTTAGACCCCTCAAACTCCCTTTCAAAAACACCTAACTCACTATGTTATAGTATGATATTTCCATTCTAATACTAAATCAATTCGAAAAAAAAAAATATTAAGCCCCCTCAAAAATTAAGCCCCCCTCAAAAAATAAGCCCATCGAAAAATTTAGTGTCTTCATACTTCCTCTCGAAAAGACCTATGTTATAGTATGATATTTTCATCTCTACTCTAAGTCGATTCGAAAAAAAAAAAAAAAATAAGCCCCTCTCAAAAATTAAGCCCCCTCAAAAATTAAGCCCCCTCCAATATTTAGCCCCTCCTACTATAGGATAAGTCTCCCTTACCACCTCCAGGTGGATTCCACCCACAAGGTGGATTCCACCCACATCCACCCACCGCCACCGCCTGCTGGCGCTGAACTGTCCTTTCTCCCCTACTCTCGTTCCATAAGGAAACTGGTACTTTCACCAAATCTGCCCTATGAATTTTTCCTATTGCGGGGACTAAATCTATCTGCTCTCCCGTTTTATATTCGTCTGGAATTAACTCACTTCTGAAAATGGTTAATTCCGTTCCGGAATCATTTATCCCATTAACTTTTTGTCCTAAAACATTCAGATCGATGACTGGTAAATGACTATTTTGCACGAGTTTTCTTTTCTTATCCCGAAAACCTCTAGAAGTTAACCCTTCTACGCGCATATAGCTCACTCTACCTTTTGGTATCGTCTCATCTTCTTCGACAGTATTTACCGATCCTGAATTTTTATTTTTATACAACTCTGGACAAAAACTCTTTAAATGTTTCTCCGAATTGCAAATGAAGCACCTACGGCTTACTTGTCTTTCGAATGCCCTATCGCGAGCAGTGGCTCCGCGTGTGTCTGACACACTTGTGAGAGGAGTATAATTTAACTTCGTTTCTCTGTGCAATTCTTGATGCGGCGGACGCGGTTTTTCGAATTTTGTTTACTGACCCTTTCCCATCGACGCTCTGATACTTTCAAAATTGTCTAAGAGCTCGATTATTTTGGATTCAGTTTTAACTGACGGCCACTTATCCAAGAAGTGTTCTCTCATTTCTGGGTTAGCGCGTTTTTTAATTTGGTCCGCAATTAAAAGATCGATAAGTTGATCCATCGATTTTATTTCCAAACCTGCAAGCCATTCTTGCAAATAATTCCTTAACTCAAAACCGAAGTCCTTTCATGTGTCATTCGGACGTTTGACGTGCTGTAAAAATTTAATCTTAAATGATTCTGGATTTAATTTATATCGTTTTAAAAGAACTTTCTTAATATGGTCGTAATTCTCTGCTAAATCTTCTGATTCACGAGCTATAATTGTAACAACATCAATTGGCAATAAACTAATTAAATGGGACACCCAATTTTCTTTATTAATTTTAGCCCTTTTAACCTGACGTTCAAAAAGAACTAAATACAAACTAATAACTGTTTGATTCGGATCAAACTCGGGAATTAGTTTTTTAAGGCTGGGTTCCTTGTTTATGGGGCGGTTGATATTCGCTGATTGTTCGGAAGCAGAGGCACTTGATTCAATTTTCAATTTTTCTAACTGAAATTGATTATCCAATTCTTTTTGCTTTAACTCCCTCTCCGCATTTTCTCTTTCACGTTCTAATTCTAAGCGCTTAATTTCTCTGTCTAAATTTTCCTTCCTAACTAATTCCTCATGTTCCAAATTCTCTTTTTTAACTAATTCCTCACGCTCCAAATTCTCTTTTCTAACTAATTCCTCACGTTCCAATTTCTCTTTACGAATTCTAATCTGCTCCTCTTTATGTAATTCTTCCAGTTTCTCCTGGAGAATAGTATCATAAAGGGAACTTATGAAGTCCTCATCGTAATCTTCTAGGCTTGTAATTAAATTTTTAAACTGTAATGGGGCTTCATCGCCCTTTAAAGGTATTTCTAGTTCATGCGCCAATTTAATAATGTCTTCCTTTTTCCCTTTCCCAAGGAAAGACATATTTCCTCACTAATTATTCTCAAAAAAAAATATGAATAAAAAATATTACAGAATATTACAATAAAAATTAATTTAACACTTAGCAAAATTAAAATTCCTATCAATAAAATAATTTTACTAAAACATATATTCCAAGAAAATTCGACATATACAAAAATTAGAAAAAATATCAGATATTTTATACACTATAATATATAATAGAAACTTTCCTTAAAAGATATTGCGTGTACCTGTAATTAAATTTAAGTTCAAAAATTTATAAATTTTTCCTCAACATATATATTTAACAACATATATATTTAAATATAAAAATAATTCTTTTCACACTCAAGAACTTTTTGAAATGAACTGACTTACCCCACTAAAATCCTTTAGACACGAACGAATGGTAATCCAAATAGGCTGTAAACACTTCCACAAATGCACAATTCACAGAATCACACTGCACTAGGGAACACACGAGCTCTTCTTTTCTCACAAAAATAGGTCATAACATAATCCTTTTTTCACCACAGCTGACAAGAGTCAAGGGTCGGAAAACACCCTCACACTTCTTCACTCGCACACGAGCTACGATCTTGAATTTCCTTGCTTCTGTCAACACTAACGCTCGTATTCATGAATAACTTCGACCGAGGGTTAAACCGCGTGTTCAGTAACCCCAGGTTGGTATTTTCAACCGGGAGTTGAAAACTCGTATTTAGTGATGGGCGATAACGAGATGTTTTTCTCGATTTTCTCGATTGTATGGACATCTCGATACTTTTCGATTGTGTAAATTTTTTCTCGATGACTCCAGTTTGCCAATTGCTTTTATACATCATATATTATATATTATATACGTCATACATTTATCAAGAATCGTCTGCGGGTGAACTGGAATGAGTCGGCGTTAATAAAGACTAGGTGACTTCGCCCGCTAGTGGGCCCCTCCTTTAATCGGGGCCCCTAAGTTATACGTAATCTTGTAATATGAAATCACGAACAGGTTACCCGCTATATACGACACCGTATAGCAGGCGTGGTGTGCACGCAGTACAAAATATTGTAAAAAAATATAATCTCGAAACGAACGAACCTCGGACCAGATCTCTTGGGGGAGGGGGTCAAAGTGAGCGGAGGGACACAGTAGCTGCATAATATGAATAAGTCGTCACAGGTCTTTAGGTCTTTCGAACCATATGTCACATGAGTGGTCCTTCCCGTGGGGGCAAAGAGGGGGAGGGGTGCGGGAGGTGGATAACATGAGTAAGTAGTCATAGGCCTTTCCAACAATATGTTACATGAGGGGTCTCGGCTAAATTTAGGAAAGTGTCCCCCGTGGGGGAAAAGTGGGGGGGGGGCGGTCACCGGAAGTGCAGAACATCAATAAGTAGTCACAGACCTTTCCAACAATATCTCACATGTGGGGTCTTGGCTAAATTTGGAAAAGTGTCTCCGGGGGGGGGCAAAGTGGGGGACGGACACCGGAGGAGCATAACATCAATAAGTAGTCACAGACCTTTCCAACGATATCTCACATGAGGGGTCTCTACTAAATTTGAAAAAGTGTCCCCCGGGGGGGCAAAGTGGGGGGGGGGGACTGTCACCGGAGGAGCATAACATCAATAAGTAGTCACAGACCTTTACAACGATATCCCACACGAGGGGTCTTGGAAAAACTTGAAAAAGTGTCCCCCGGGGGGCAAAGTAGGGGGGACTGTCACCGGAGGTGCATAACATCAATAAGTAGTCACTGACCTTTCCAACAATATCTCGCATGAGAAGTCTTGGCTACATTTTGAAAAGTGCCTCCCGGGGGGAAGGGGGACGAACCCCCGGGGGGGGGGGCAAAGTGGTTGGGATGAACACCATAGGTGCATAACATCAATGAGTAGTCACAGACCTTTCCAACGATATCTCACATGAAGGGTCTTTGCTAAATTTGGAAAAATGTCCCCCCGGGGGGGAAATGGGGGGGACTGTCACCGGAGGTACATAACATCAATAAGTAGTCACTGACCTTTCCAACGATATCTCACATGAGGGGCCTTGGCTATATTTGGAAAAGTGTCCCCCGGGGGGCAAAGTGGGGGGACGGCCACCGGAAGCGCATAACATCAATAAGTAGTCACAAACCTTTCGAACGATATGTCACATGAGGGGTCTTGGCTAAATTTAGAAAAGTGTCCTGAAATTTCATATATTATAAATAATATTTATCATACGGCTCCATAAAAAAATCCGATCTAAAATGATAAAAACGGAAAAACTACCGCCCGCAGTGGGAGCCAAATTGGGGAGGGGAGGAAGAAAGTCTCATAATATGAAAGAGTCATTCGAGAGCTTCCCGATAACATATCACATGACCGGTCCATAAAAAGTTTGAAAATTGCTCCCCCTCCCGCCCCCCTTGGGCCCACTCTTTCGCCCCGGAACTTACGCAGCCCCCACTTTAAAATTTTTATGTTCAATAAATAATATTTACCGGAAGACATCTAAAATGATATTTAAATTTATTATAGAAATCGGCTACGGTTTTAAAAATTTTTTCGCCCCCTCCCCACCCCCTGAATTTTACCTTCAGGGGAAGAAAGATTCATAATATGAAAGAGTTGTCAAAGGGTTTTTCGATAATATGTCACAGGAAGAGTTCGGTAATTTTTTTTTAATTGCGCCCCGCCCACTCTCACGTCCTCAGAATTCACCCGACCCACCTCCCTCTTTGAAATCTTTATATTTAATAAATAATATTTATCAGAGGGCTCCGGGTATGTGACAGCTTGGCAGGGCTAAAATAAGAAAAACATTGAAAATTAAAGCTTCATTTCACAGATCATTGTCATGCTTATTTCTCTGTCCAGCTCACCCCTCGATATCTCATCTCGGCCCTTCTTGGCCGAGCGTGAAATGACAATCATCGAGAGTAACATTTCGAGGAAGGACGAAAACTGATTTCTCATTCTCGACAATGTCATATGAAATGTTGAACAGAGACCGAGAGCGAGAAACGAGAATGGCAATGGGAAGTGATGAGTTACAATCGGTGAGATATCTCGAAGCAAGCGAGAGGTTTGGCCTCGAGAGAGTTCTCTCCTCGAGGTAAACGAGGAGAGAAGAGCAGCAGAAAATATATCTCGAAGTGCGAGAGAGAGGGTGAGAGAAAGTGAAGCTTTCAGAAGAGTCAAACTTACCGCGCTTCTGGTGTAAGTCATGATTTCCCAAAGGAGTACATGTTCTTTTCCATTCGCTTTTGTTATTAGCCGATATTGGTTAGGAGGCATAGTGGTTTAAGTTATCAGTTCGGGTTTCAGTTCTTGATATAGAAGTTTTCTAGTGAATTTGGCGGCGCCAGTTTGTCTTTGATTTTCAATGTTTCTCTTATTTTAGCCCTCCTAAGCTGTCCCATATCTCTTAATATTAGAATGTTATTGTTAAAACAAAACTGCACTGCAATTATGTGTTTTCAAGATTTTAAGTGTCGCCTCAGGAAAGAGGATTTTTCAAAATTATTTTACCCCACTCATGTAACATATTAAAATAAGGGTAATCTCATAACCTTTCTAAATCTACCTTCCTTTTGTCAATCCACCGTTAATTTTAGACCCCTGGGCTTAAAATGCTCTAAAGGAATATACTTAGCAGCGGTTTTTTTCGTACTGTGGTACGGTATCTTGCACTCATAGGAAAATTATAAGACTAACATCAAATTGTGTCTAAAATCGAATAAAAAATATGGACATATGTTTCTTAATTTTAACTCCCTTCTTCGCCTCAAGAGGGCGCTTTAAAGTTTTGTTTCTTCAAACCTTTAGTATACTGTTTGTCCAAAAATTATAAAATTCACAAAATAAAATCTTTTCACTCTCCCCTATCTTCTCGTATCAATTTTATTTTTACTACCACCAGGGGACGCCGGCCAGTGAAACATTTTACTTTTAGCCTCAGGCTATTGGTATTTTTCATCTGTTTTTCATAATGTTTTGTCTCATTGTTTTTCTTCATTGTAGATACTATTCTCCAAGTTCTTGACCCATTCTGACTACTTGGGCACTCATTCTGGACCAGCTGTGGCCCATCGGGCCCCTCTTCATTTGTCTGGCTCTAATCACACGCTTCACTTGTTCTTTTACCATTTTTCTTTTCTTCAATTTTTTTCTTATTCAATGGTTTAGTTTTTTTTATCATTCTCAACTTCCCCTAGTCCTCTCTTACATGAAGTTAACTTTCATCCTTGGTCTGCCCTGTCCAGTTTGGGGCCTAATGCCCCCCTTTTTTGGGGGGGGGGGCGTTTCTTCTACCTTTTCCAGACCCATCATCTAATACCACGTTGGTAAGGATTGGAAAATTAAAATTATCCAAAATACCAAAAATGAAGTCCATTGATGTTTTATTTTAGTTATAGAATTCCCTATTAGCGGATATATTTGTCTGTTTACTTTTCTATTTTTCGATAACACTCCTTTGTTTTCGATAAACGGAGAAATTCAACAGCATTAGACACAATTTAGACATTTAGGGAACTTTCACTTGTATCAAACCTTCTGCCTTTATCGAAAAGAAGAAAATGCTAATCGATTCTAGCTAATGCGCCTAAAATAAAAAATGAGCAGTAAATGTGTTAGAAACTAGCTACTTTGGATTTTGATACAGACTTGAAGAGTCATGTTGGAATCCCTAGGCACTGGAAAACAATTTCCGTGTTAGACAGGTTCCCTCTTAGCAGTTATATTTGTCTGGTTGCCCTTATGTTTCTCGATAAACGGAGAAATTCCACAGCATTAGACACACTTTAGACATTTAGGGAACTTTAACTTATATCAAACTTTCTGCCTTTATCGAAAAGAAGAAAATGCTAATCGATTCTAGCTAATGCGCCTAAAATAAAAAATGAGCTAGTAAATGTATCAGAAACTAGCTACTTTGGATTTCGATACAGACTTGAAGAATCACGTTGGAATCGCTAGGCACTGGAAAACAATTTCCGTGTTAGGCAGGTTCCCTCTCAGTAGTTATATATGTCTGGTTATCCTTACGTTTTTCGATAAAGCTGTCTTGTTTTCGATAAACGGAGAAATTCCACAGCATTTGATACGCTTTAGACATTTAGGGAACTTTAATTTGTATCAAATCTTCTGCCTTTATCGAAAAGAAGAAAATGCTAATCGATTCTAGCTAATGCGTCTAAAATAAAAAATGAGTTTTTAAATGTGTCATAAAGTAGCTACTTTGGATTTCGATACAGACTTAAAGAGTCATGTTGGAATCGCTAGGTACTGGAAAACAGTTTCCGTGTTAGGCAGGTTCCCTCTTGTCAGGCATCTTTATCTTACTATCCTTACGTTTTTCGAAAGAAACTTTTGTTTTCGATCAATGGAGAAATTCCACAGTATTTGACATTTAGGGGAACTTTAAACTGTATCAAACTTTTTGGAGTTATCTAAACAGTAGAAAGGTTATTTGATTCATCAAATGCGCCATAGTTACGCGATTTGGACATTGCAGTTTCATAAAGAAGAAAGGGGAATTTATTCCAATGCAAAGAAAATCATTTTAAAGTACTGAAATTATAATGAGATATCTTTATAAATTTCTTCCATAAGATTAGCATTAGCGAGCAGGTCTTTTCAATTGACTGAAGTAACCCCTTAAGCCTAAATCAGGAGAAAATAATTACGATAGCAGAATTATCGAGCAAACCCTATCACTACTATGAAAATTTCGGCCAGAATAATAGCTAAGTTTTCCAACAATTGTTTTTAGCTCTCTCGTTATAATCGATTGTAAAACATCTCGATTCTAGATTCTAGGAATTAATCGATGGCTATATCGATTGTGATTTTTTACGATGACGATTTTTCTCGATTGTCGAATTTTCAAGAATCGCCCATCACTACTCGTATTCACCGTTTACTTCAGATGAAAAGTTACCCAACTCGGGGTTTCTCGACCTAGGTTGAACGAAATGTGTTTATTGGTTAAAAAAAATCACATGCCTTGTTCGGTTTCGCATTGAGACTTCGTTTGTTTATGTTTTGGAAGAAAAACGCCAATTAAAAAAAAAAAAAGAAAGAATCAATGTAGTGTTTTTTTTTCTTTTTATTCCCACAAAATGTATGGACAAAATAAAAACCTGTAATCACTAAATATGGATCAACTTAATTTTTCTTGAAAGTTTTAATATTTTTTAAACAATTGTTTATTTTTTTTAATTTATTAATGAGTTAGGTTAATGATATGAAACGTGTCAACTGCTAAAATAAATGTTAAAGGGTTCTTTTTCAAAATAAATTTTCGCATAGTTGCTAAAAAATGGAACTTGATTTGGGCTAAAACTAATGAAACTTGATTTGAATAAAAACTAAAATTTTATTTCAACAGCAATTATGATGATTTCTATTATTAATAGCTCTAGTTAGCAATTAAACAATTTCTGATAATGAAAATATTAAAATGGAGAAAAAAGGAAAAAAAAATTAAGAATGTAGTCTGTTGTACTTTATATATACTATTTCTTTTATTAGTATAGATGGTATCCCAGATGTATTAATTTTATTGTTTGGATTTTCAGCGAGCTAATTAAAATGTTTAATTCTAATTAAATTAAATAGTAATTAATATTCCAGGTTGACAGGAAAAAGTAGTGAAATAATATTAACAGAACTGCAGAAAAAGCGGAACAGGTGATCCTAGCGGTGCCCTGGCACCAGGTACCAAGCCGCAGAGGCGCATATAGTTATCACTCCATAGGCGCATGTAGTTATCACTTTCGAGCGATTGATAAACATTTTTCATTTAACTAGTCGCTAAATAAAACTCTATACTTCCTTTAAGTTTAAACTGTGTGCAGTAGAGATATTTTATAAGATATTATTTTAAGGAACACAAATATTTTAAACTTTTTAAGACTGCTAGTGTATAGTGTATGAATTTCCATTCAACACATATAATCGAATAAGGCCTTTCCTAAATCATGATAAATGTATTCTGAATACTATTTGGACAAATAAATGTGAAATATTACAGAAAGTTGAATTTTTATCGACCAGCTTTTAGGACCTATCCCCACCGCTTCCCCTCCAGCCATTTGTATGAGAATTTTTCTATTATCACATTTACAAGATCAAAGCTATTCACTTGATTATCTTTGACTATTTTTTGATAAATTAGCCTAATAATTACGAAATATTATTACATGCACGAAGACACTTGTTTTTGGTTGCAGTGTTGCATTTGAAAAAATGTATTTATTTAGAAAATGTTATTTTATTTTCTATATTTTGTCCAGCTTCTTAATTTCATATTTTTAACTCATTTAGATATCACTTCATTAGATGTAATAAGAATCTCATTTAGAATAGAAATTAAAGTGGGATTCTTTTTTTTTTTTATGACTGATTAATGATAGATTTCTAGACTAAATAGGCAGAATAATGATAGTTTGTAATCTAACAAAACAACTCAAATTAATTATTAATAATTTCATATAATTTTACATTATCTAATAAATAAAATAGCTGTCTGTTGTTTGTGAATCAGTGGAGAAAAACAAGTTCCCATTTGTACCACCCTACCCATTCCTCTATTTTTTTTCTCTTTTTTGGTGCCATTCTTTAATTTAAGTAAATTAAACGTTTCTCAAGATGCTGTGTAAGATATAGAAATAAAAAGAAAGTTTAAAGTACATATTACCAAAAATAGAAGAATATATGTAATCTCATACATACACATATATAGATATTATCCATACATTTTTTGACTGGTTTGTTTATATTTATACATTATATCTCCTTCATTACATGTTGAATTGTTTGCTTTCATAAATACTCATGATCACGAAGAATTTATTTACCTTAAAAATAGTCATCATTACTGCAAGGGCTGATAGAAATATTTTTGGTGAGAGGTTATTTTAAAAAAGGAAAGTTTTTTACCAGCGTATTTCAACCCTTTAGTAATTTATTTTAATTTAGCTGTCAATTAAGAAGCAAAAATTATGAGTGATATCTAAAAAAAGACACAATTTCAGGAGGTAACATTGAAAAGTTATTCATTTTAGGATTTATTATTACTATTATTATTTTCGTATAAAATAGTACTAATGCAACATTTTATATTATGTATAATTTTGAAATTAAAATACAGTTGAAAAATAAATATTTCAAATTCCACAAAAATTGGGAAACATACGTAGAAGCTTACAAACAATCGTAAAAAAAATCAATAAAGTAATAAAACTCAAACTGTTTAAATTTTAAGTTAAAATATCTAATTTATAGATCTGATTTTTATTTATCTCAGTTTGTACATAAACAATAATATATCTTTTACACAATAGACCCAAAATTTAATTTTAAAACATTCTATAAGTACTAATCAAAAATCTACAGAGAATCTATGGATATTCTAAGATAATCTGTGTATTTCTTTAATTAAACAAAAATGCAAATTAGCCTGAGTCTCACATTTTAATTAGAACTTATGCAAGTATGGCGTTTATTTCGGTTCAGTTAAAATACATTTGTAAATTTTTTAACATTAAAATTGCAAAAAATAAATGACCTTAAACGCGACAGTTGTTACTTTAGAAGCAATTATTCGGCTGTTTAAGCAATATTGGGTATTTTTAAGGCAAATAAATTTTTCGCGACCACGCGTATTTATGTAAACAAACAATTTAACATGTATTCAATATATAGAGGCTATATACATAAATATAAACAAATCAGATAAAAATATTGAAGATAATTACACATATATGAGATTACATACCTTTACATAATGTTATTCCGTTTTATTTAATAGTAGAACTTCTATATTTTACACAGCACATTCTATCAGCACGTCTGCCGCCATTGTAAAATGGCGGTCCTCACCCTCTGCTCATTCTCACCGCTTGTTTTTCGTTAAATACGCATGCTCGGTTGAAAAATCCTAGGTTAAACCTGCTGTAGACCAAGGTTGGGTTAACTGAACCCGGCGTTAGATTTCAACCTCGAACCGGTTCAGTGGGGTTGACGGTGAATGCCATTTGAGTTTTCAACCCGGGTTTTCTGCATAACTCCGGGTCGAAGTTAATCGTGAATACGAGCGTAAGAGAATGGAAATCTTCGTTCAACACAGGGGGGGGTCCGAGAGATGAAATTCCGTCTTCGCAAGATGAAACTTTCTTCTCTTTTCCGTCTGCAGAAAAAAAAAAACAACTTCGGACTTGCTTCCTAATAGACCTAGGAGCTTCTACTTCTCTTCATTCACTAAAGAAAATTTCTTCTAGAATTCCTCCATTAACTTCTGAATAAAATAAAATAAATCCCAGTTCGATGACACCAGTTTACTTGCTGTACCGTCGTGAGACAGGAATGCAGGATGGTCCAGCGACAAAAAGCAATTTATTAAAGCAACACGGCACAGCTACAAAAAATATTCAGAAGTTAAGATGAAGATATTGGGTTTCACAAATTAGGGCTTAAGTAAGCCCTGTCCGCAGTATTGTCAGTACCGCGCGTGGGTTACAGCTTAGAGTACTCTGTACTCTGTCCGGAGATATTAGCTCCGCAACCTGCCCTAAGCCTGGACAGACCTACGCCGGGAGCGTAGAAAACGAAAGTCTTCACTTTCGAAGTTTTCAGCCGAGAGTTCCCGAAACGGCCTCAGGCCTTTAGGTATATGTAAGTTAGATTTCTTTGATATCCGGCGGCACTTGAGAATGCTTGAGGAGTGTTTCAAGTATTGTAAGAATTATTATACCCAAAATGTCTAAAGCTAAGATCTTGGCTTAAAATATGATTTCCAGTCTGACAGTTGGAGAGAGTTGAAGTGGAATATATTGCAAGTTTAATTGGGTTGTTAAAGATTTTATGATACACAAAATGTATCGTTCTTGTAGCAAAGAGGAACATTTAGGAGCCACATCTGCCTCTATTGACAGAGTGCTATTGAATAAAACCAGGACTTTACACCGCTTTCACCGAGTTATTTTCTTCTGATGGACTGATGTCTTCTATTATTATGAAACAGTCATTGTAAATGAAGTGTTAGGTAAAGATGAAAGAGCAAAAACAAAATTATGGCCATTTTTTTTCTTCCCATTCTGATCAGAAAATCAGAGTTCTAACTTTTTACGACTGCTCTTTCATCTTCACCTAACACTTCATTTATAATGTCTGTTTCATAATAATAGAAGACATCAGTCCATCAGAAGAAAATGATCCATTCCAAAGTTATAATCCTTCATTCGGCGCCCCTTCGTTCTGGCGCCCGGAACACATGCCCTCCCCCCCCCTTAGTTTCGGCCCTGAATGACACTGTTTACTTAATTCATTTTACATTGGCTTATTTTCAAATGCTTAAGTAATTTTTTTAATTAAATGCGAAAACAGCCATTGTATCTCTTAACAGCAGCAGATTTGGTCTTAAAAATCCCCAATCCAAGGAAAACGAATGGAAACCCGTTTACAGAGAGATCGCTACTGTTTTTTAAATTTTAATTCAAGAAAGCATCGTAGGGGGCAGAGCCCCCTAGTTGTTTTAAGAAAAGATTATAGTATCTTTGTGCTAAAATTGATTTCCTAATGTTTTTTAACTGATAATGGTAGTGAATAAAATTAATGCATGGTGTTAATAGTTGGAAGGAATAATTGAATTTACTTAAGTTTAAATTATTATTAAAGTAATATTTAAATTAAGGAATACTGTTTTAAGTTTGAAAAGTTGATAACAAAGCATCAAGGCACATTTTGCTTAGAATTTTTAGAGGCTGGAAATAAATTTCGAGAAAAAAAAAGACACACAGAAAAATAAATAAATAAATAAATAAAAAGAGGGTCGTGAGTTTATTTGTTTTAAGTGTGAGAACCAGTATTGTATTTGGAAATATTTTATTGAGTAATGAGATTAATTCTTTTTCGGGTAGGAAAACTGATTTTAAGAAACCTAGTGATGATTCAGCTCCTAGATGCTTTAAATGTGGTTTAAGAAGTCATTACCCACGTTTTTGTAATAAAGTGGGTAATGAGGGAAGTACTAATAATACTAGTAAAGGGCGAGAACAGAAAGCGGGTGTAAATAAGATTGTCGTAAAAGGAAACAAAGAGTTACATAAAGGAGCTATTGTGGCGGATGGCAGCAAAAAGTATATATATCAAAATAAAGGGGAATTTATTGTCAGGTGTAACATAGTTAATATTGTTTTCAAAAGTGATGAGGAATTTGGAGAAGTTGGGGAAATTCCTATTTTAAACCAGGAACAAGAGGTAGAACGGGACATAGAAAGGTTTGAAATAAAAGGGTTATCTAATAGTCAAGTCAGGGATATAAACTCCATTTTGAGGGAAAATAAAGAGGTATTTATGGGTTCTGTGCGACCAGCGGAAGTAGGGGAGCACCGTATTGATTTGAAACCTGGTGTAGTAAGGAAAAAGACAAAATTATATAGTGTACCTGTTGCTTATAAAGAGGAAGTAGATAGACAGGTCCAGAAGTTATTAGAATTAAATCTAATCGAAGTATCAAAGGCAGAAATTAGTCATCCAATTGTTTGTGTGGCAAAAAAGGACGCAACTGTTAGACTTTGTATAGATTTTAGAGTTTTAAATTCAGTAATGCAGGTTCCAACATTTCCCATGAAAGATTCGCAAGAAATCATGTATAGTGCGGGGGGCAGCTAAATATTTGTCTTCGATCGATTTATTGAGGGGCTATTGGCAGATTAAAATGGTTGAGGAATGTAAACATTTGACAGCATTTACAACTCATAATGGGACTTATCAGTGGCGTACTATGCCTTTTGGTTTATCAGGGGCGGCTGCTACTTTCCAAAAGGATATGAATGAGGTTCTTCAAGCTCATCGGAGGTATGCACAAGCATATATTGATGATGTCATCATTTTCTCCGACACTTGGGAAGAGCATTGTGAGCGTGTTAGAGCAGTCATAGGAGAACTCAAGAATAGAAATTTTACGATTAGACTGGATAAGTGTAAATTTGGAGAGAAGTTGACAAACTTTTTAGTTCATGTAATTGGGGGTGGAACGCATGCACCTGATGAGGAGAAAATAGGAACAATAAGGGATTTAAAGAGACCAAAAACTAAAAAGAAAGTTAGATCTGTTTTGGGATTAATGGGATTTTACCGATCTTGTATTCCAAATTATGCTGAAATTGCCATACCTTTAACTGAATTAACTAAAGGAAAGGTTAAAGATACTGTACCATGGGATGAAAGGGCAGAAGAAGCGTTTAACTTTTAACTGATGTTACCGGTCTCTCAGACCGCGGCTTATTTCATTTTTTTATAGTTTAACTTGCAATTTTCAGTTTAACTACAAACACTACCGAAATTTTGCTCCTTTTGGAACTTTAGTACTATCACAAGAGACTTTTGAATAGCTGAATTTTAATTTTAAAGTAACACTCTTTTTCTTATCTGAAATTTAATCCGAGCTAGTGAGTTATACAGAGTAGGTGAAGGAATGTAGTTACAAATAGAGTGGGGTCCCTGCTATTCAAATGCATACCTGAGAAAAGGCAGACAAAAGGATTTCACCAGACAACAAAATAACGGGCGTCACGGAAGGTGACAGGGGGAGGTTCGACGGATTGGAGGAAGGAAAGGGGATCCTAATGGCAGAAGGAAAAACTCCGTTTATGGTTTTGGGAGAGGGGTGATATAGCTGAAGGACATCAGTTAAGGCGTATAGCTGAAAGTGTGTGGTCGCTTTCTTGCAGAGCAGAGTTGATGCCTGGAACTCAATGTGTTAGTTCGTTCCAGAGTAGCTCGTGGATAGAGCTTGATTAGGCAGTGAAGCTCTTAGAGTATAGAGCTAATGTGTTGGGTGAATTAATAGTGATCTCCTATAAATCTAATCTAACTAGCGTGGGGTGAGAGGAATTTAAAGTAGTTTAACAGTACACAGCAAGTATTTACTGTATTTAATTTAGTGTTGAACCGGATCACCTATATCCGAGTTCTTAAGTGTAAATAGTGTTTTGTGATTTGTAAATAGTGTGTAAATAAACTGTTAATTAAGTTTAATTGAAAGAGTTCGTTTTCTTTTCAACAATCCTCTCATAGCGTGACCGATATCACGCAATCATATCGGTGGTGGCAGCATATAAATAGTAAAGGATTTCTTCAATGTTGTGTGGACTTAGAGGAAACCCAACAGTTATAATTCAATCTTCCGTAATCTTTTTAAAGCCAATCAAATTAAAAGATTTTTAGAGTCTGGACGGAGGTTGGCGATCGTAGCTCGTAGGGGCATAGCTCCATTGTATTGAAAAGTGAAACATTTCTGGGGAAATTCACGCATCTTTGCTATAAATGTCATTACGGAGTAGCTGATTAAATTTGTCGCCATATGCAAATAGTATACTACTTTATTAGAGAAAATTAACTTTGCTGTACAACAAAATTTTACAAAAGAAAAAAAGAAAGACGATCACTTTACCAAACTTAACTATATTTGCTTCAAAAGTAGCAAAGAACATAGCTTTCCTTTTAACGAGGTTTCAGTAATTCTTATCTCTACAAGATATTTATAAAAAAGAAATTTGAATTACTACGTTTAGCTTAAAATAGTACACTTAAATGTTTACAGGGACCACAATTTTCAGCTTAAGTGTAAAAAAGCTTAAAGTTTGTCCAAGGTCTAACCAGTGGCGTACCCAGGATTTTATTTCGGGGGGGGGGGGCTGACTTAAATTTTCATAACGTTCCATATCTTAGGAAACACGTTGAATTTTGTTGTAAACGGAATTCATTTTTGACAATAATGGGGGGGGGCAGCCAGAGGGGAAAAGGGGGGGGGGCAGGGGTGATTCTGTTCCGACATTTCTGAAAATTTAAGGCATGAGGTTCCAAAATTTTTTTAAAATCCGTGATAGGATCGCAAAAAAATCGTAAATGGATCGGGGAGAAAACACGAATTTCGTCAAATGATCGCAGAGGAATCGCAAATTTTGTCAAATGACCGCGGAGGAAACGTGAATTTCGCCAAATGACTCCAAGAAAAAAGTGAAGTTCATCAAGGGATCGCGGAAAAAAACGCGAATTTCGACAATTGATGTCGAAAAAACATATTCCATCAAAGAGCCGCGGACAAAACGCGAATTTCGTCAAAGGATTGCAAAAAAACGTGAATTTCGTTAAAGGATCGTAAAAATATGCGAATTTCGTGAAAAAGACGAGGAAAGAATGTAACTTTCAACAAAGGATCGTGAATAAAATGTGAATTTCGTCAAAAAGCCGCGGAAAAAATCGCGAATTTCGCAAAAAACCGCGGAAAAAGCAAATTTCAACAAAGGATCGCGAAAAAATGCGTATCCCGTCGAAGGGCCTCGAAAAACGCGAATTTCCTCAAAGATTGCAAAAAACCCGATTTCGCCGAAGGGCCGCAAAAAAACGCATAATTCGACAAATGATCGTGAGAGAAACGACGTATTATGACAAAGGGCCGCGTAGAAAAAGCTAATCTCGTCAAATCATCCCCCAAAAAACGCGAATTTTGTCAAAGAGCCGTGGAATAAACGCGAATTTCGTCAAAAAAAACGCAAATTTCGACGAAGGTTCACGAAAAAAAACGCGTATTCCGTCGAAGGGCCGCAGAAAAGAAAGCGAGTTTCGTCAAAAGGCCTGCAAATTTTAGCTAAGGATCGCGAAAAGACGCGTATTCCGTCGAAGGCCGAGGAAAAACGCAAATTTCTCCAGAAAATCACAAAAAACCGGGATTTTCGCCAAAGGCCCATGGAAAAAACGCGAATTTCGACCGCGGGAAAAAATGCGAAACTCGACAAAGGATAGCGAGAAAAGCTCGTATTCCGACAAAGGCCGAGCAGAAAAAGTGAATCTCCTCAAAGCATCGCAAAAAAGCAAGGAATTTCCTCAAAGGTCCGCGAAAAAACGCGAAGGCAGTTTTAAAAAACGCGAATTTCAAAAAAGGATCGCGGAAAAAACGCAAATTTCGTCAAAGGATCGAGGAAAAATCCCGAATTTCGTCAAAGGGTCGCAGAAAAAACATGAATTTCGTCAAAAATTCGCTGAAAAAACGCAAATTTTGACGTAGGATCACGAAAAAACCGCGTATTCCGTCGAAGGGCCGCGGAAAAGAAAGCTAGTTTCGTCAAAAAGCCGCTGAAAAATGCAAATTTTGACAAAGAATCGAGAAAAGACCCGTATCCCGTCGAAGAATTCCGCCACGGAAAAACACGAATTTCGTTAGAAAATCACAAAAAACCGTCGATCAGGATCGCGGATAAAACGCGAATTTCGTAAATGGATCGCACAAAAAACACGAATTTTGTCAAAGTGCGCGGTAAAAATGCGAATTTCGTCAAAAAACCGCGGAAAATGCAAATTTTGACAAAGGATCGCGAAAAAACGTGTATTCCGTCAAAGGACAGCGGAAAAACGCGAATTTCGTCTAAAAGCCGCGGGTGAAAAAACTCAAAATTCGACAAAGAATCGCGAAAAAGACGCGTATTCCGTCAAAGTACCGCGGGAAAACGCGAATTTCGTACGCGGAAAAATTGCGAATTCAGACAAAAAATTGCGAAAAGTACATGTTCCAACAAAGGCCGCGTAGAAAAACCGACTCTCAAAGCATCGCAAAAAAACCCGCAAATTTCGTCAGAGGGCCGCGGAAAAACGCGAAGGCCGTTTTAATTAAGGGTGTTCTCAAATACAAAACGGCAATTTTCTGACATAAGTTTTACTTTAATTTTGTTCGGAAATGCATGAAACTAGCAGGTCTTGTTGTTCAGAAACTATGTAATCGAGTTTTTTTTTCCGTTTTCTTGCAAACGCAATAGATCTTTCACAAAATGGCGTCAAAGTTGACGTCTTGAACCGAAGTTCCCGAAGAAAGCAGACAAACCAGTCCGTGAAGGGCAAAAATAGTGTTTGTCACGTGATCAAAAATGCTTATAACTAAATAGGTAACTTATTGATAAAAAAAAAAAAATGGAAAAAACAGTTCATTCCAAATCGCTTCCACGGCCAGGCTTTCCAATTTTATATCTTTCCGTTAAAAAATGAATTTGTAAATGTATCAAAACGTTTTGCGCTTGTTGATCAGATCAGTTAAGAACAGCTCAAGAGAATTTCGAAAAAGGATCGCGGAAAACACGCAAATTTCGTCAAAGGGTCGCGGAAAAAACGCGAATGTCGTCAAATGGTCACAGAATAAACGCGAATTTTGTCAAAAATCCGCGGCAAATGCAAATTTCGGCAAAGGATCGCGTAAAAAACGTGTATTCCGTCTAAGGGCAGCGGGAAAACGCGAATTTCGTCAAAATATCGCAGAAAATGCGAATTTCTTTCATGGGCCGCTGAAAAAACGCGAATTTCGTCTAAAGGCCGCGGGAAAAAACTGGAAATTCGACAAAGGATCGGGGGGGAAAGTACGTATTCCGGAAAAGGCCCGCGTAGAAAAAGCAAATCTCGCCAAAGCATCCCAAAAAACGCAAATTTCGTCAAAGGACAGCGGAAAAACGCGGATTTCGTCAAAGGACGGCAGAAAGAGTGAGAGTTTCGGCAAAGGGTTGTGATAAAACCTGTAACAAACAAAGTGGAAAAAACACAGCGGTCTCATTAAGAAACAGCACACGTACAAACAACTATGTTTATTATTATAGGTATAATTTTTAAACTGAGGTAATATGCTGAACTGACTTTTTAAAAGTCTGGTTAACCCGAACGCAACTTGCAGGAATCTACACTCAGCCTGAAATCAACGTGAAATGAAAACAGTGTTAACCCAAAAAGCAACGGAAATAATTTGCGCCGGGAAGGGATTCCCCCCACTGCTGTAACCTTTCAGAAAATTTGCTGTGAATTTCAGAATTGATTTTTTTTTTCCACTCAGAATCATCCGTGGGGTAAAGGCACGGGCCCGATTCTGAGACCGCCCCACACCGAATCAAGTAGAAAAGAGTTAATGGGTTTTTTTTTTATATACTTTCAATAAAAAGAAAGTCATTGCAGCTTAAAATCTATAACATTGTTCTTCCCACCACCGAAAATAAAGTCTCCTTCACCTTCTTTGGGTATGCTGTGGTGTCTATGTGGACTAACATGGGACTAACGAAAATGACTAATCCGCGGTAAAACAGAAATCTAAATTACAAATTTATCTCAAACAATAAGAAAAAAAAAATCAGCACCTTTTTCATTTCATTTTCGACTATTTTGAATGGGGGCATGTAACCCCATCAGCCCCTTCCCCTCTTTGGGTATACTATGTTGTAAATGTGTGCTAATACGGGACTAACCAGAATGTCAGTTCGTTATATTGCAGAAAACAAAGTTGCAAATTTATCTCAAACAAAAAGAAATAAAAATCAAAATTTTTTTTAATTTCATTTTCGACTTTTTTGGGAGGGAGCTGTAACCCCATTCCACTTCTTTGGGTATAATGTGGTGTCATGGTGTACAAATATGGGACTAAAGAGAAGAGAGCGGCTAGTCTGTTGAATGATAGGGGGGAAATGTTACAAATTAATCTCAAACAGAAGGGAAAAAAAGCATTTTTTTTTTCATTTCATTTTCGACTACTTTGGAGGAGGGGGCTGTAATCCGATCAGCCCCCTCCCCTTCTTTCGGTATGCTGTGATATCAATATGCTAACATGGCACTAACATGAATGGCTATTTCGCTGTATGACAAAAAAAAATTACAGATTTATCTAAAAAAGTAAGGATTACAGAAAAAATATTAAAAATTTTATCTCAAACAAACAAACAAAAAAAAACATTTTTTCATTTCATTTTCAATTATTTTGGGAGGGGGCTGTAACCCAATTTGCCACTTTTATCTCTTTGGGTATAATGTAGTGTTACTGTGCACTAATATGGAACTAAAGGGAAGGGAGTCTGTGAATGATAGGAGAAAAATGCAAATTTTTCTCAAGCAGAAAGAAAAAAAGATCAACATTATTTTTTCATTTCATTTTCGACTATTTCGAGATGAGGGGGCTGTAATTCCATCAGCCCCCTCCCCATCTTTGAGCATGCTGTGATGTCAATGTGGATTAATATGGGATTAACTAAAATGCTATTTCGCTGTATGACAGAAGAAAAAAAGTACAGATTTGTCGAAAAAAGTAGGGAAAAAACCCTTTTTTCATTTAATTTTCGAATATTTCGAGAGAAGGGGAGCTGTAACCCCCATCAGCCCCTTTCTCTTCTTTGGAGTCAATGTGGACTAATATGGGACTAATAAGAATGGCTATTCCGCTGTATGATAGATAAAAATGAAAAATTTTCCCGAAAAATAAAGAAAAAAATCAGCAATTTTTTCGTATCATTTTCGAAAATTTCGGGGGGTGGGGGCTGTAGCCTCATCAGCAGCCCCCCCCCTTGGGTACGCCCATGGGTCTAACCTAGATAGTTTATTTTGATGCGATCCTAGCAAAAATCCTATGCAAATAGCAAGACAAACTTTTACAAAAATGTCGATTTTTTTAACCATCATATTGTTACAATTAAAACCCTTTTGAAAGAATATCATATACCATAAATTTCAACTTTTACGCTTTTTTCCTATCGCTATTTTTTATTAGAAAAATTAGACTTATTTAATCTTAGGTTTTCGATGATTAAATAAGACAAATTAATGTGTTAAAGAGAAAAAAACAAAACTTGGCAGGTATGGTATGCATACTTATGCACAAAAATAAAATAAAAATTACAGTATTTAAAAAAAATAAAATAAAAATAAATTACAGTATTTTTCAAACTACATGCTCGTATAGTAAATAAAACCGGTACTGGATAGGACTACAGAGTCTCTGTTTTGCTGTCTCCTTTCCCATACCGGATTTTCGAAACTAGATCTAACTTGCAATGATATTAATTTCAGAGAATTATTATTAAGAATTCATTATTATCTTATTATTATTAAGAAATGCAACACTTGCGGTCTATTTAGGGCCCGTCATAAAAAACCATTTAATAAAACAGGCCCCTTCTTAAAAATCGTAATAATAAAACAGACCCTTTCATAAAATTCTATTCCATAAAAAGCATACTATTTTTTAAATTATTTTAATATTGTTAGATTTAAAAATCAGTAATTTGCAAAGAAAACAAGTTCCTCCAGAAAAGAAAATTTTAGCAGAAAGATTTAAAGAGGTTATTATTAAGAAATGCTTGTTTCGAATTTCAGTAACTGGATTTCATATTTCGTTACAAAATGTTACTTTTCACAAACATAAAATAAATTCCACAAATATACTTTTTACTTTTCGCAAAATGCCTCCTTCACCCCGCAAAAAAACAACAACCCTGCAATTACCCTGAATTTAATTTAATACACACTAGGACAAAATAGTATCATTATTAGTTAAGAACACAGTAAAGATTACATTCAATTTTTCCTTATAATAATACTTTACTATTTTAATACTTTTCTTTATAAAATGTAACTTGTAACATTAACATAATTTTGAATGATATTTTTGTTTATATGAAACAAATTAATTCATATAATATATCGATAACTTCCTGATCTTTAGATTTTTCTGAATTTTTCTTTTTCTTTTTCTTTTCTTTTCTTTTTTTTTTTTTTTTTAATCAAGGATGCCAGATACCTCAAACCAAGTTATTATTATTTTTATTTTTATCTTTATATAATATAGGCACGATGTGTCCCACAATATTGGATGCTCTTGTATTTCAAAAATTAGTCGCTCCCCGTGTATTAAATCCATTTTAAATTCTAGCGAGAAAATTCCATACGCAACCAGAACCAAAAACTTAGGAATCACTGATCAAAGAAAATCAAAGTCAGCGTCAAAAACTACGGTTCGTCTGAACAACATAGAAGAAACAAAAGACTTGAGCACGCCACCAGCTGGTAGCGGCTTGGAGGTAACGACGAGCGAGTGGAGCTTTCGGAATTTTAACCGCAACGGTTTCTGGGCGCTCGTCTGAACAGACCAGAAGATTTGTATGCTCTCAAGGGAGAGCGTCTATATGCCTGCTTTTCAAAACCGCTCGTCTGGCAACAAGGAGGGGGCCAACCTTGTTAATCACAGATTTTGATTATTTTAATATATGTTGTAGGGTAGACACCCCTTAGTGTCAGGTTCAACGGATTTTATCCAATGCCCCTTAGTTCTTGAAAAACCAGGGGGTGTAATATTAGTACACAACTTAAATACTTACTTAGCAACCAAAATGACAGGTCAGTCGTAGCTCAGTTGGCATGGCGTTTGTCGGCTGATCCGAGGGTCCGGGTTCGATACCTGAATGCGCTACATTTGTTTTTCTCATTTTTTGTTTTATAAATATAGTTGTAATTATAATTTAATAATTTCAATTAAAAATTTTAACACCATACATTAATTATAATGTTAGCAAACTTAAATTTATCATTTCTTATTTGTAAACTATTATTTCTCATCCATTAAAGAGGTTTAAAAAGAAATTGGATCTATTATTGAATGATAAAAATTCTAAAATCGTGACAAATTCTGTTGTGGTGCCATCTAGTTATGATAAAAAAAAAAGGAATATTCAAATGAAATAAAAATAAAAGCAGAAAAAAGATAAAGGGGAAAGGAAAATAATTGAAAGCGCAAGCATACTTATTACAAATTTAAAAATCTTTAATATGCAAAAAATCGGTTGAAATTTAATTCTGATGCTAATTTTTAATATGATTATGCTTGTTACTTTAAAAACAGAATAATAGTATTATCGCATTGACTTCCTTTGTTAAAGCAATGCGTAAATGATGTTTCTTTAAAATCACGAATTGACACAATTGCTCAATATCATTGCATCGATAAAGAATATGTGAAATACATTTTAAAAGTGATTTTTTTTTAAAAAAATAACAGTTTTATGATGTTTTATTACAACTATTTAGTTTAAAGTAAAAAATTAAATAGGTTAAAATTATAATTGATATACAATATTAAAAATTTTAATTGACTGTGAGATTATTAAGTTATACTTACAAGTAAATTTATAAAACAAAAAATGAGAAAAACAAATGTAGCGCATTCAGGTATCGAACCCGGGCCCGCGAATCAGCTGGTAAACACCATACCAACTGAGCTACGACTGACCTAACATTGTTGTTGCAAAGTAAGTATTTAAATTGTGTACTAATATTAGACCCCCGGTTTCTCAAAAACTAAGGAGCATTGGATAAAATCCGTAGAACCTGACACTAAAGGGTCTCTATCCTACAACATATATTAAAATAATCAAAATCTGTGATTAACAAGGTTGGCCCTCTCCTTGTTAGTCTTAAGGTTAAAACGGACTACGTTTCTTTTCGTCGCATCGTTTGATGATGTCAGGCGCCCCCTTTCATGTTTTAAGACTTCTGTCGGGAATCTAGCGGTCAGAGGTCAGCGGTGGACATCGTTGACATGTTTATCTTCATCTGTTTCTTTTGTTGAGACTCCCCTTTCTGTTGTTATTGACCGCAGAGCTTTCATGTCTTCCCTCGTACGAGAACAAAAAGACGAGTCATTTTCTCTGCGATACTTTTTCTTTGGTGAAACACCCCTGCTTGTATAATATTTCCAACATTGCCGTTGCCTAAAAAAAAAGGAAAGAAATCTCAGTCAAGTCAATCTAAAAAAAAAAAATGTTGAAAACATAAAAATACTTTTTGGCGAAAATTTAATGAATTTAATTCACATAATTTCGACACATATGGTTTGCCGCACCATTTTTTAATTTTCCCATGCTTTGTATGTGGACAGCCTTAAGGCTGTTCTTAACTGCCCTGCTCAAAAAGCGCAAAACGTTTTGACATATTTACAAATTCATTTTTTAACGCAAAGATATAAAATTGGAAAGCCTGGCCATGGATGCGATTTTGAATTGAACTGTTTTCTCCATTTTTTGATCAATCAATTACCCATTGAGTTATAAGCGTTTTTGATAACGTGACAAACACGATTTTCGCCCTTCACGGACTGGTTTTTCTGCTTTCTTCGGGAACTTCGGTTCAAAATGTCAATTTTAACACTATTTTCTGAAAGATATCATTGTGTTTGCAAAAAAGCGGAAAAAATAGCTCGATTACATAGTTTCTGAACAACAACACCTGCTAGTTTCATGCATTTCCGAACAAAAATAAATTAAAACTTATGTCAGAAAGTTATCCTTTTGGATTTGAGAACACCCTTAAGCATAATTTAAAAAGTATTTGGAAGAAGAAAAATTGGAAATTTGAATTCACATAAAGCAGGACATAATAAATATAAATCTATCAAAAAAAAAAAAAAAAAAAAAAAAAAAAAAAAAACTGTAGATTGCAATTTATATTTTTTTCGAATAGTTCATAACTCAATGTATTTCGGTTTCTTAGTATTATAACCATACAAAAAATATCACATTAGGATTATAATTTCAGGAGATATTATTAAAATATGGAAATGTAATTTAACATTAGAAGCTCTAAATTTTGAATGTTTATAGTTAAAAATTTATCATCAAAATGACTTGAAATTTCGCATCTGGGCATAATGTGAACCGAAGATTTAAAATATAGTGTCAAAATCGGGTGTTGCTATTTAAAAAAGAAAGTTTGGTCTACTTTTGATTTGTATCCCCCCCCCCCCCCCCACACACACACACACAAGAAAATTTTATATACATCATTTAAAAGTAGACTTTATTTCCAGTTGTTTGCTACCCATAACTTCCTTCTACACATTTGTTGCACAGTTAGTACAAGGTATTTTTTTTTTCCATTACGGCTGTACATTTTTTGAAATAGCAATAAACAAAAAATTTTAAAAAAAAATCTGAAATTTGCACTTTTTCTTCTATTAGTTTATGTAAATGTCGTGGATTTATCTGTATTTTTTTTTCTTCATGAGTGCTTTTAAAATGTATTGAAATACAGTCAAAATGCCAGTTTTTGAAAACTTATATCTCACGAATGAAAAAAGGCAGTAATATGCATTTTTTATATGTAATTTTACTATCTCCGAACATTTCCGAAAAAAAAAAAAAAAAAAAAAAAAAATACAGCAAAAAAATCAGTTTGAAATTCTTTTTCCTCCTAATATACAGTAGAGCCCCAATTATCCGAGTTAATATGGACCAAGCTCATCTCGGATAAGCAAAAAACTCGGATAAACCAGATTTACACAAATCGTTACCCACTAAGGAGATGAAATATACATTTCCACTTAATTCATTCATTTTTATGGTACTAGTAATAGTTCTTTTATGTACATTTCCGTTACTTTTAAGAAAAACGGGAAATTAAATTGTTTATTTGAAAAAGCCCTTGATAGTTTTTTGTTTGTTGAATGTCCATTTTGCTGCAGTATTACGCTACTGCATAGCTACCAATTTCTGAGATTTTTTCTTACCACTAAAACTTCAGTAAATTTTGCTTTATTCAATCGCCGAAATCTAATAATTGTCAACGATTAAATATGGAAAAAATTTGTATTAAATTTTAGAGGTAACAAAACCGTACAAATTGGCAGCTATGTGATTCTATTAAGTGTAATGAAAATTGCAGGTTTAGCCTCATCTTTCGGCTCAAAGTATTGAATAGTTTTTTCAATCGAACTTATACCTTTGGGATGGATCATTTTCTTTTGATGGACTGATGGCTTCCATTATTATGAAACAGCCATTATAAATGTTGGGAAAGGTAGTGTGATGAAAGAGCAACTGTAAAAAGTTAGCACTCTGATTTTCTGGTCAGAATGAGTAAAAAAAAAAATGGCCATAATTTTTTTTATCAGTCCATCAGAAGAAAATAACTCGGTTAAGCGAGACTCGGATAATCGGAATTCTACTGTACCTATATATTTAAAATATATAAATTATAATGTAAATTATATTCGATCCAAGCAAAATTTGGGGGCTATTTAGGGCCCCTTCACAAAAATCCTCTTAATAAAACAGGTTCCTTCTCAAAATTCTTTTTCATAAAACAGGCTCCTTCACAAAATTTCATTCCATAAAGCATACTCTTCATTAATTATTTTTATTTTGTTAGGTTTTAAAACGTGTAATTTGCAACCAAAGCAAGTTCACCTAAAATGAAACTTTTAATAGGAGGACTTAAAAAAGTTATTATTAATAAATGATCGATGTTCGAATTTGATTAACAGAATTTTCATCTTTTGTTATAAAATGTAATTTTTCACAAAAATATAATAATTTTCACAAAAATAACTTTTATTTTTCACAAATTAGACCCCAAGGAAAAAAGCCTGGATCGACACCTACCGATATTTTCCGACGTATGTATATCCGGTATTTTCCAAATAATCAACTTACTGGTAATAATAAATATTTACAAGCGTAATATGAATTAGAAATTGAGTAGTTGAGGCCTATCTGTACAAAGTCCGTTTTTTACTTTTTCGATTTTGTATACTGTTTTTTTTTTTTTTTTTTTAAGGATACTTTTACTTTCGGAACCGGTTTCGAAAGTGAAAGTATTCTCATTAAAAAAAAAAAAAAAAAAAAAAAAAAAAAAATTCGAAAAAGTAAAAAAAAAAAAAAAGGCCTTTGTATAGATTGAACTCAGCTATTCAATGCAATAAATAAATAAATGAATAAAATAATAAAATTAAAAAAAAAAATACTTAAATGCAAGCGAGCTATCTTAAAACATTTCTTTCATATGATTAACATTAGCGAACAGGTGTTTTCGCGTGAATGAAGTAGCCTCACCCAAGATACTGGCAGATCAATACACTATCTCAATCAGGTTTGAGTTGATTCAATTTCGCAGACGTTATCGTGATGAGAAGATTTGCATTATATAAATATGAGTATGTAAACGAAAGGATTGCAATTGATCGATTTCTAACCTGAAAATAATAGGATTAATATATTTTCTTGCAATTATTTCATATTTAAAATAAAAAACAAAAGCAATGGATCGAAAACTTTTGTTTATAAATTTAATTTTGGAAAGAAGTTGCGGGGGGGTGGCAGGTGGGGGAGGTGCAAAATTCATGCTTGACTTGGGTGAAAAAATCCTAGTTTTGATTCTAGTACAACGGATATAAAAAAAAAAAGTATCGATTTATAAATGCCATATACAAAATCTATCCTTTTTTCCTAGTGCCTTTTTTTCCGGCGCCTCTTTTCCCCGTGCCCTATTTATTTACCAGTGCCCTTTTTTCTCCCACCAATATTTTCAAATTATGCTGTTTTGTATGTTCCCCGAAACAGCTGAATACAAAAGGTAGATAACCTCGAATCCAAAGGAGATGAGAATACTTTCACTTTCGAAACCGGTTCCGAAAGTAAAAGTATCCTTAAAAAAAAAAAAAAAAAAAAAAAAAAAAAAAAAAAAAATTCGAAAAAGTAAAAAAAAAAAAAAGGCCTTTGTATAGATTGAACTCAGCTATTCAATGCAATAAATAAATAAATGAATAAAATAATAAAATTAAAAAAAAAATACTTAAATGCAAGCGAGCTATCTTAAAACATTTCTTTCATATGATTAACATTAGCGAACAGGTGTTTTCGCGTGAATGAAGTAGCCTCACCCAAGATACTGGCAGATCAATACACTATCTCAATCAGGTTTGAGTTGATTCAATTTCGCAGACGTTATCGTGATGAGAAGATTTGCATTATATAAATATTAGTATGTAAACGAAAGGATTGCAATTGATCGATTTCTAACCTGAAAATAATAGGATTAATATATTTTCTTGCAATTATTTCATATTTAAAATAAAAAACAAAAGCAATGGATCGAAAACTTTTGTTTATAAATTTAATTTTGGAAAGAAGTTGCGGGGGGGTGGCAGGTGGGGGAGGTGCAAAATTCATGCTTGACTTGGGTGAAAAAATCCTAGTTTTGATTCTAGTACAACGGATATAAAAAAAAAAAAGTATCGATTTATAAATGCCATATACAAAATCTATCCTTTTTTCCTAGTGCCTTTTTTTCCGGCGCCTCTTTTCCCCGTGCCCTATTTATTTACCAGTGCCCTTTTTTCTCCCACCAATATTTTCAAATTATGCTGTTTTGTATGTTCCCCGAAACAGCTGAATACAAAAGGTAGATAACCTCGAATCCAAAGGTAGACAGTATATTGTCTATTGTTACTAGAATATCAGGGACCGTCTCCAAATCACCTACGTAACCCAACCCTCCTTTTATCTTTTCCCAGACTTCCTGTTCCTTTGTGGTCAGTATTTAGTTTTGATTTATCCACCACCCTCTTCAAGGTGAGACGAAGGTCGGGGATAAAGTCGTTCTGCACCCCTCAAATACGCTTTAGATCACGTAGATTTTTTTCTGTTTATTCCTGGAGCCTCGAATCTTTCATTGACACATGAGACAGATTTAGGAATTGAATCGTTCCGTCCAGTTTCTTTCCTGTGCCAAAGACGTGATGGTGCTTAGATGACAGGAGAACAGCTATAACATAGAGATTATAATTATAACATCATTAAATAGAATTAAGTTCCTTTGGATATCATATCGAGGTTGGTAGATATAAATTTGTAATTTAATAAGGCCTTTGGAAAGTATATATTGATTCTTGAAAAAGAAATTGTATTTTAACTAAATGCTTTAATTTTGGTTGAATTTTTTGTTAGTAAATGTTTTAAATGGTGTAGATTAAAATTTAAAAAATGCCCCGCAGAATTTATAGATTATGGTTTCACGACAGTTACAGTTACTAAAAGTCGTCTACTTGCATGAAATTCTGTTCTAAATATTTATGATGCATGCGTTTATTTCATTTATTTATTATTTTATTTAAAATTCTGTTGGAAATTGCTTTTATCGAGTGGTTCAAATCTCTTTCGTCCATGGTTCAAATACTGTCTATACCGTCTGTCGAGCTGTATTTCTGGAATTTTCCAGAATGTTTTTAAGTAGGAAATAGAAGAGATCATCTGTAAAGTTGCTGGAAATTATTTTTATTTGGTGGTTTAAATATTGTTCGTAGTACTTAATATACTGATTTTTTTAAATTCTTTATGTTGTTGTAAGCAGAAGAAAAATTGTTGTTGCCCGAAAGTTTTTATCTTGTTTATTGTATCTGGAGAATTTACTGAATATGGCATGTCGACAGTATCAGTTATATCATCTGCGTATAAACATTTTGATTTGAACGTTTAAGAATAAAAAAAAAACATGTGAGGGATATTTTTTATTAAGTGAATGAGATATTTTTCGTAATATTTAATATACTACGTTTTTGGAATTCGTGATGTTTTTAAAACTTTCCTAAAAAAAAAAAAAAAAAAAAAAAAAAAAGGAAAATTGCTGTTACAGCCACCAAATATCTTTTGTGTAAATAAAAGAAATTTGTAGTAAAAGCCACATGATAATTATTTTACTTAGCTCTTTAGTACTCGTTCTAAAGTCTAAGCTGTGTTAGAAAAGAAAAAAAAAATCAGGATACATTGTATGTTTAAAAAAAGTCATTTGTTAACTAAATCTTTTTACTTTCGTTAAAATGTTTATAAGTTTGAAATGAGATTAAAAGGAAAATTAAATATGTCACTTGCGACTTGAGTATAGGAACTTTTCCTTTGAACTTTTTTGCCATTGCTATTATTCTGCTAGAATTATATGTAAGAATTCCAATGAGTGAAACAGAATATTATTTCCTAGTTTTAAAATATCGGATTTGTAAAAAAATCGTAACAATGTTTAGAAACTCACTTGCGTAAAAGAAAAAAAAAAAAAAATCGTTACTACAAACACAAAGTTTTTTATTTTGTGAAAAACAGAGAAGTTTGTAATAATATGAGAATTTTTCTGTTTCACATTGTAAATTATAGTTTGAATAATGAGTATGTTTGATTAAATGTTTCGAATTTGATTGATATTGTGAAACACATAATGCAACATTTTGAAGCATTTTCTCCTTTATATTTCGAGAAATTGCATTTAGAAAATTTGCATCGCCAAGCCAATTCTACAAAATAAATTAAGTAATCACATATCTAACACTTTATACTTTTCTCAGAATTATGTCAACTATTTAAAAAATGTAAACATTCAATTATTTCCTGTGTATTATTGCAAAGTATTTTTTTTTCCCGTGTATAAAAAATAATATTTCATAATTATATTCATTTTATTCGAAATACAAAATAGGCTTTGCCTAATAATATTTATTTTGCAAGACAAAGGGGACTTTTAAATAATTTTAAAAGCATGCATGTTGGGGATTTACTTAGAACATTTTTTTTTTTTTTACATTTTCACATATACTTTAAAACTAGTAAACTTAAATCTTGATGTAACCACAAACTTTTTGTTTTCTTATATTTATTTGTCAAATTAAATTTAGAATGTTTTCTTGTTAAAAGAAAGTTACTGTGTTTATAGCAGCAGACTTGACTTATGCATAATTTTGTTTCTATGTAGATTTCAGGACGCGAAATTTTAACCTTCGTAATGTTTTTTTTTTTCTCTTTGATAGTTATCGTGGCGAAAATTAAGTTTTTTGGAACAGATGTAGTATAATCCCGCACCCGCCATTTTTTTTTTTTTTTTTTTTTTTTTTGGCTTAAAAAAATATAAACAGAACATTTAAAAAAAAAGAAACATTATCTTTTCTTTTTGAGAAGAAAACATTGCTCAAATCTGTAACTTTAATCAAAAATTACAAATTCTAAATAATGCAAACAAATACAGCAACAAATCCAAGATGGCGTATGAGGGATTATACTACATCTGTTCCATTTTTTTAATTTATTAATTCATACTTTAATCGGTTTGAATATTTTTCTAACAATAAGATTATATAGTTATTTCTTGTGATACTTAATTTAATTTGTAATTATCAAGAAACGTTTCCTTTTGATGAATTAAAAGAATAACTTCTAGAAAATCATCGAAGGATTTGGCCTTTTCAGCTGAAGAGTAGATAGAGAACAAAGAAAAATCATATTCTTATTAGTAACTTCTGTAATTAAAACTAGTGTATTATGGAATCCCAACTATGGGATTTTTATTATGGAATTTGTTATCGTTTTACAATTATATATTTTTGAAATATGTTTTCATACTGCAGTTAATTTCCTTTCTTTTTCCAAAACTGTGTATTGTTTCTAAGTGGTTTTTATTTTAATTTATTCGTTATTATTAATTTTATTTTTCAAAATTTCTCCAAGTCCGTTTTACTTGAGAGAAAAATTTAAGTTGGCAACTATGCATTGTGTTTCAAATAAAGTACGATAACTCTATAATAATAAAGATAGAAATTTATGTGTGTGTACTGAAAAAACTGCTGCGCATAGAGCTACAAGATCTGTCAAGAAGGTACCCCTATGTATGTATGGTTGTGCCAGTTTTTGGATTTTTCTATTAGATTTTTAAACATTATTAAGAGGAATCCGCTTTCAATTTCTTTTTGCCCACTGTAGGAATTTTTTTTTTTTTTTTTTTTTTTTTAACCATTTGCAAAAATGGTTATTGTCCACGTCAGGGTAGGAAATAAAAAGCATACCTGAAGCTTTTCATTGGTTGGATCCGCCTTTTATTCGTTTTCTGATTGGTCTATACAGTAATCTGTATTTCGCTTTACTTTCAACAGAGATGGATACTTCTGTTGCCACTATGACAAAAAAGTAATAAAAACTACAAAAAAAAAAAAAAAATAGAAACAAATTGAGATACAGCTTTCAAACAAATTGCATTTAAAAGTACATTTTTTTTTCTCTATACGACGGTGTAAAAAGTAATAGTGTGGGATGTTTAGAAGTTTAAGAATGAAATTTCATTTAAAATGGGTCGTCAGATTTCTTGGAAATCTGACGCTGGAAAAGCCTTTTCCCGAACAGCCAATGAAATGCTTGGATAATACGTAAGTTTCAGGTGGATAATACGGAAGTTTTAAGAAATCTGACGGGTCGCAGGCGATTTTTGTCGCTTGCAATTTTTACGTGTAATAACACTATTTTAATGTTTAATTCATGGCGTACGTAATGTCGGATCAACTCCGTGCGATTTTTTATGTCTTAAATTTTAGTCTTTGAAAAAATCATTTTCCAATTTGTCGTTGTAATTTGTTAAATTGCTTTTTTACATTTCGCATCGATTTTTCCTCGTGATAAAAGCAGTCCAGTTTCAATCTTTCAGCTGCGCACTATAATAAATTTTGTTTTCTTTTTAATGAAGTTTTATGGGATTTCGTGCAGTGATTTTTAAAAAAGTCTGCCCCCATCCCCACACGCCAACGCTACAGTGTTTCTACCGGAGCTGCAGAAATCTCTCATGGAAAAAAAATTCTTAATTCAATGCTAATTTTAGGTATATCTGAGGTTAATATCATGAGCCAGGGCATCGCCGGGCGGGACAGATAACAAATAAATAAAAATAATAAAAGTTTTTTTTTCTTTAGGATATAAAGCCTTTTTATAATTAATATCTTATACATCAAAACATCGCAAAGAAACGGGCAGGAGGGATAGCCCTAATAAACTTAACGTAAGTCGTTTTAAGGCTTTATTAAAGGGTTCCCTTCTTCAGCGGGGGTTGACGGATGGAAAAGAAACAGTTGCTAGTTGCAACAATACCTGCTTGGCACGTGTATTGCTACTGCTATTTCTCTTCCTCCTCCCCACTATCTTTCTCTCTGTCTCCACCTCTTTCTGTTTCAAAGGGTTAAGGCTCCTGTACCTGCCGGTGAAGACACTCGCGAGCTAATGCTAATCCTATGGTGAGGGATTTTTCTAATATCTCGTTTCCATTTCGACATTTTTAAATAATTTTTTTTTGCATTACATCGCACCTTTTTTACTTTTTCGATTTTGGTCGCAGATATTTTTAATAAAGTTGCTTTCACTTTCAAAACCGGTTCTGAAAATGAAAGTGTCATTCTATAAAACATCTGCAACCAAAATCGAAAAAGTAAAAAAAGTGCCATGCAGAGACGGACCTCGGCTATACAATGCAAAAAAAAAAAAAAAAAAAATATTTAAAAATGTCGAAATGCAAACGAGATATTAGAAAAATCCCTCCCCATAGGATTAGCATTAACTCGTGAGTGTCTTCACAGGCAGGGACAGGAGCCTTAAGGCTGCATACAGACCATTGTTTTGCCAATCTTCTCCAGTTTTCATGGAAATCTTTTGTACTGGACCTATCTGCGGTTTATTCACAAAAGAATGAGGGGAATCAACAATGGGTCAGGAGATAAGGAGCTCAACCCTACTTGAAGGAAAGGTTCCTCTTTTGCTGGACAATAGTCCCTTCCCTTTTAAAGTCATTAAAAATCAAAAACACCGCGTGGCCACAAGAAACGATGCCGACACTGATAACATTTAGAAGGATGGTGCGTTCGCAGCTTAGTAATCGCGCTTCAAAGTTTTCCCATAGGCTAACATGGGATTTCGGGATCGGGGAGTTTCAGTGCAGCGGAGCCTTAAAACGTAAGAGTAAAATATTCTAAAGCCTAAAACGTAAAATTAAAGTATTTTAAGGGAATCGGGTAAGCGAAATTTGACCAAAGAATCAATTTTTACTTATAAAGAAGTAAAACCGGAAAAAGGAAACTTAAAGAATCGTATGAGACAGAAGAAGGTAATAATCCTTCATACAAAGTAGGATTTTATTAAATTTAGCTTTTTATTTAATCAACAATAAAAATATCAATTGTATCTTTAAATGAAATTTTTCTCAAAACTTGAGTTTTTCAAGTTGATCTTCTTTTTTTTTTTTTTTTCTTTTTTTCAATACCTAAGAAATTTAAGAAATCAGATTTTTAATGACACTTATATCATGATATGCTGTATATTTTAACACATGGTTTTCATGATTTGTTGAAAATTATTTATTACAGGCAGTGAAATTTTACTAAAAATGCTAATTTAAAAAAGCTTTTCAATGAGTAATTAATAATATTATTTCAGTTTGACTTAGAAAGAAAATGGTCTGTTAAAGTATGCAAAACATGTTATTCTAACTACCATAAAAAATCTAGACTAAAAATCGGGAGCCAGGTTCATACCACGTTCCGAGTATAAGAGACTCTAGTGGAAGCCAGGTTGAAAAAAATAAAATAAAATAAAAACCGGACAAATTTAAAAGGAAAATTACACAAATAAAAGACACCTAAAGGCGGGAAGGAAGGGCTCGAGGCCCTAAATCTACCGAACGATAGCTGCTGCGTCGAGCTTACCTTTTGCTGAAAAATGGTTGACTCGTAGTTTACCATTGTATTTTCCTGTTCCCAGTCCTCCATGTTTTCACAGCTTTTGGGTGCAGGAAAACACAATGGTAAACCTACGAGTCAACCGCTAAAATCGGGTTTTCAGGTGTTTTCCACCAAGATACGACTTGGCAGGCCGATTGCGTTTTAATATGCGAATCAACATTTAACTAAACCTAGAATTTCATCCGTGAACTCGATGAGGTGATTGTCATGCTGCCACCTCCCGGTTATGTTTCAGTTATTGGTTTTTCAAAATAGGCATCGTGTCAGTTACTGGACCATATTTATGAAAAAAATGAATTTTTAGTAATAAAAAGTATAAATTTTCAAAATTTTGTCAACGATAATCTTTTAATGTATCTCTACTATACTTTCAAAAATAAAGGTAAATATAAGATTTAAAACTTTGCAATAGTGATTTGAACAAGAATCTTTAAGGTCACAGTTACAGGGGGGGGGGGGGGGTCACCTTATATGCTGAATTTCTCACTGCTTGTGCATTTTTTTTTAAGTGGCTTTTATACATTTCACACAATTATCATAGAATAAAGGTCTGTATTTGTCTTAATATCTTATCAGCATTTTAGTGCTTTGAGAGAGGTTGTTAACCCCTAAATTCACCTCTCCCCTTGTCTTATCCGTGTAGTAAGGTATCATGATTCATGAATGTACAAACATTACATAACGTCCACTATTTAGTTTCCATAAATAACAATAGCAAATTCCTCGTTCTTGCCAAATAATTTGAAGATTACTCGTATTTTATAATTCGTCTAAAAATCTGGGCTCTAATTTTGGGATATTTTAGGCCATGGCATAGATAGATGAACTCAGAGGAAAGCCTTTCTCACCTGCTAAATCTTTGAAAAACTAAGAATTTAAACAAAAGTACCGTATTTTATGGAAGAAACGCCGCACTCCTCAAATTGGCCTGAATAAGCTTAAAAATATCGTAATCGCCGCACCCGTTGTAAACGCCGCATCCATCGGAACGCTACTTTTGTCGACAGCGTCACATTCACTTAACTTTAATCAAAGTTTTCTGGGCAGTGTAGGATGCCTCGTCTTTAATATCTTAATATGTCTGAAGTTTTATTTAAAATATTTAAATCCGATTTTAAATATTTTTATGAATTTTTAAATTAAGGAAACTCAGTTGGTATTTAAAAAAAAATCGTAAACGCCGCACTTGGAAAAAAATTAACTTTTAAACTCGTAAACGCCGCGGCATTTCTTCCATAAAATACGGTACTACAAAAAGTAAATATAAACAAGCCGGAAATTGTACTTCAAACGTGACAAATAAGTTGCGTTCGTACTATAACTAGTCTTATAAGTATTCAGATCCTGGTGTAATAGCTGTTGCACTCCTATGCAAAAATGCATGAATACAAAATTTATTAAGATTACATATATTAAATTCACTGATACGAAAATAATAGGACTCTGTCAATCTTAAATAAGGTGTCATCACCATGGTAACCTAGAATTATTACCTATCATGGAATATCATTGAATTAATTGCGTACAATAGGATTTAATAGAAAAAAGAAAACTTTTATTAATATCTTTTTAAGTTTCGATTCGATTTTCATAAAATTAGAGATGACTCGACAAAATTCTGCAACGATTTTATATATTTATTTTTACACCATTCGATTGTGTAGTTTTTGCGCTGTTATATGCGGACAGACGGACGAACGGACCAGAAAAGACGTTGGAAAGTGTTTCATAGTCTATGCTTTATGCGTGATTTTTCGTTCTTGTTAGTATTTAATATAATTTTTCCCTATTTGGGGCAGATTTAGAGAACTGTTTTCTTGTAGGAGGGAAGGAAAAGTTTTTTGCGTGCATTCTTTGGAAACCAAGTGGATCTTTGGGGATTTTCGAAGGGTCCTTCGATTTGCACCTGTTGTTTACGTGAACCTACCTCGTGCTTCCTTGACTTCTGAGTCACCTATCTTTTGCAAGGTCGCCTTCTTTCCTATTATATATTAAGGTTGGATTTTATCTTTAGTGCTGTCAGCCTGGTTTTAACGGTAATTTTCTTACATAGATTTATTTATTTATAAATATTGATTGAAATTTTAAGATTTTGATTTATCTTTTTCCTGTATATATTGTATGCAACCACGTTGTCGAACTTTTAATTAGAAATTTCAAATAACTCGGTGCATAATTAACTCAGTAGCTCATGCTATTTTTTTAATCGAACCTTAAACATACCCCTTTTAGAATTATTTTACTATTTTAAAAATATGGCATATTAGTTTTTTTTATTTGCAAAATGTGTTTATGCAAGGGATATTATTTTTTCGTAATTTCTGTTTACAAATATAGTACAGTGTATTTCTTATTTATTTATAAGTCTTGATTGAAATCAGTATATGTTGTTTAAAATTTTAAGATTTTGTTTTATCTATTTTCCTGTATATATTGGATGCAACCACGTGCTGAACTTTTAATTAAAAATTACAAGTAATTCAGTGCTAATTAACTGTAACTCATCTTATGCTATTTTTAAGAGCTTTAAAAATATTTGAATTTAAAAGCTTCAAATAAAATTTTGAAAAATATATAGAATTATTTTACAGTTTTAAAATTTTTGTTATTTTTTATCTTTATTAATTATTATTATTATTATTATTATTTAGTGTTTCGTTCATCTGACGAAACCCTATTCGCCTCGCTCCTTGTCTGTCTGTCTGTCACAGAGCCCGTTCTCAGAAACTATATATGATGGAGACTTGAAATTTCGAATTCTTATAGTTCAACACCTCACATCAAACGACAAATCATAATTTGAAAAAATCTTATATTTACACCCCAGGGAAATAACTTGTGTATTTTAAGCTTTTCTTTCTAACTAAGCCCTTAATTAAGTTGAAGACTTGAAATTTTGGATTCTTATAGCTGAATACCTTACATCAAACGAAAATCATAAAATTTTGAAAAAGTGTTATATTTAGCCCCTCTGGGCTCTAACTTCTGTATTTTAAGTTTTTTTTTTTTCTTTAACTGACCCCCTAATTAGGTTGAAGACTTGAAATTTTGGGTACTTATAGCTGAACACCTCACATCAAAAGACAAACCATACAATTTTGAAAAAGTCTTATATCATTTACCCCTCCGGGCTCTAACTTCTGTATTTTTAGCAATTTTTCTAACCTCCACACTTTTCACCCGAGGTGCACTTTTCTAACTTTTGCCGACACTCCTTTAACCACTCTTTCATATTATGCACCATAGCCGTACATATTTTATTTCCAATTTTTACCGCCAGGGCGCGCTTACCTATCTCGGATGCTATGGGTCCGATACCTAATATACCTACGGACAGTTTGTAAAACGGAGTTTCGTTTGGATAGAGGTATGTTTAGAATAGAGTGCGAACCCTGGTTGCAAAATGTGGAACTAACAGATTTTGCGAAAGAATAAAGTGTTTTGAAAGGAATATTAAACGAAACCCTCTGTGCGATCTGTGATCACACTTACCCACTTGTTTTTTTGCTTGACAGTTGCGTTTATGCAGGGAATATTATAGAGGAATATGCAAGGAATATTATGGGTAGTACAGGGGATATATTTTGTAAGATTTTGTTTTCTCTTTATATATATATATATTAGATGGCACCACGTACCCAAGATTTTATTTAGAAATGCCAAGTAACTCAATGCTAATAACTAACTTACTCAATGTCATATTTTAATCGAATTTTTAAAATATTTGGTTTTAAGAGCTTTAAATAAAATAAAAAAAATTTTAGAATTAATTTACACCTTTAAAAGTATGCCATATTAAATGTTTTACTTCACAATTGTATTTATGCAGGGTATATTATTTTTTGGTAATTCCTGCTTATAATCATGCACAGGGGTGGGGAATTTTTAGAAAATCTTACCAGCCAAAGATATATTTTACCCGCCAGCAAAATGCAATTATATTGCTATAATTAAATTTATATGATTACAAAAATAGTTGATTACTATTGCTACTAATACATTTTTCACATATATATTTTTCCCCCTGTAAAATTAAGAAATATACACAAGAGAGAAAAGTTTAATAAAGAATACAACTTAGTACCGAGTTTACATCGCAGTAATTTGGAAAGTTATAAAATATAGCTAACTAGTAAAAAAAAAGTTTTTGGAATGGTGTTTTTTAAAGACTGCTTACAAATTCACTAGCCATGTCAGAAAATCCACTCGCCAGTGGTAAGTAAAATGATGTATTTCCACGCCCCTGATCATGCATGTAATTCTTAAATATATGTGTACTAGTCGTAAAAGCTATGTGTGGTAGATCATAATGTGTCGGACGACCAAGGGATTTTTTTTCGGTCACTAGCGATAACGCTTTCAGAGTTCTGTCTAAGATTATTGTGTTTATTTAATGCATTTCAATCTGGTAAGACGAAATCTCAAGTGACCAAAGATTCCTTTTTAAACAGGTTTCTGTCTTAGCAGATATATTTGTATGTATTTTCTCCTTCGGGACATAGTTTTTAGGGGCTTTCGTAATTATATAAATACATAGCATCTATAATCATCGTCTGTGGTCTGTCCGCATATAACAGTGCAAAAACTACCCAACCGAATGGTTTGAAATTTAATATATATAATCGTCGCAGAATTTTAAGGAATCATTTCAAATTTTATGAAAATCGAATCAAAACTTAAAAAGATATTATTAAAAGTTTCCTTCATTCTATTAAATCATATCATACGTAATTAATTCTATGACATCCCATGATAGGTCATGATTCTTGGTTGTCATGGTGTTTAAATTTTGTATTTATGCATTTTTCCATAAGAGTGCAACAGCTATTGCACCAAGATCTGAATATTTATAAAACTAGTTATAGTACGAAAGCACCTCATTTGCCACGTTTGACGCACAATTTCCGGCTTGTTTACGTCTAAGACAGCATTCCGTTATAGACATGTTTAGAGGCTACTTCAGTCAAACAAAAAGACCCGTTCGCTAATGCTAATCATATGAAAGAAATTTATAAAGATATCTCGGTTGCATTTGCATTTCAATATTTTTAAATTATAGCTTTTGCATCGGATAGCTGAGGTCGATCTGTACAAAGACTTTTTTTTCCTTTTTCAATTTTAATTGCAGATTTTTTTTTTTTTTTTTTTTTTATGAGGATGTTTTTACTTTCGAAACCGGTTCCGAAAATGAAAGTGTCCTGATCAAAAATATCTGTAAACAAAATCGAAAAAGTAAAAAAGCGGTCTTTGTACAGATCGACCTCAGCTACACTATGCCAAAAAAAAAAAAAAAAAAAAAAAAAAAAAGATTTAAAAATATTAAAATGCAACCGTGATATCTTTATAAATTTCTTCCATAGGATTAGCATTAGCGAATGGGTATTTTCGTTTGACTGAAGTAGCCTCCTTTTACGTCCCGGTATAGAAACCACTGTCTCGCTTTGTTTGACCCTTTGTCCCACTTTTCTGTGACAGTGAAACTGGCAACACTAGAATCTTCTGTAACACTCTCTTCTTTAACTGGCAACATTCTTCTTTAGAGTAACTAACTCCCAATATTATTCAACTTGTCCGAGAAAAAGTATAAATGCAAAATAGTTATATTTTTAACTTGTCAAATGTATTCTTGCCATTAAGAGGCTACTTCAGTCAAGTGAAAAGACACATTCGCTAATGCTAATCCTATGGAAGAAATTTATAACGATATCTCGGTTGCATTTTAATATTTTTAAATGATTTTTTTTTTTTTGCATTGGATAGCTGAGATCGATCTGTATGCAGGCCGTTTCTTACTTTTTCGATTTCAATTGCAGATTTTTTTAATGAGGATGCTTTCAGTTTCGAAACCGGTTCCCAAAATGAAAGTGTCACCATTAAAAATATCTGTAAACAAAATAGAAAAAGTAAAAAACGACCTTTGTAGAGATCAATCTCAGCTATTCAATGCAAAAAGAAATCATTTAAAAATATTAAAATGCAACCGAGATATAGTTATAAATTTCTTCCATAGGATTAGCATTAGCGAACGGGTCGTTTCACTTGACTGAAGTAGCCTCTTAAGGGTGTTCTCAAATCCAAAAGGGCAACTTTCTGACATAAGTTTTAATTTATTTTTGTTCGGAAATGTATGAAACTAGCAGGTGTTGTTGTTCAAAAACTATGTAATCGAGCTATTTTTTCCGCTTTTTTGCAAACGCAATAGATCTTTCAGAAAATAGTGTCAAAGTTGACGATTTGAACCGAAGTTCCCGAAGAAAGCAGAAAAACCAGTCCGTGAAGGGCGAAAATAGCGTTTGTCACGCGATCAAAAACGCTTATAACTCAATAGGTAATTGATTGATCAAAAAATGGAAAAAACAGTTGAATTCCAAATCGCTTCCATGGCCAGGCTTTCCAATTTTATATCTTTCCGCTAAAAACTGAATTTGTAAATGTGTCAAAACGTTTTGCGCTTGTTGAGCAGAGCAGTTAAGAACAGCCTTAATACACATGGGATTTCATTATAGGTAGGAAATACACACCTGCTCACACACAGAAGCAAAATTAAACATCTGTTTATGTATAATTGACGTTGCATGAGAAGCGCCAAGACGAAAAAAGAAACATCAGAACTTTCTCAAAATCGAACATCTGTTTATGTATAATCGAGGTTGCACGTGAAGTGCCAAGACGAAAAAGTAAACATGAGACCTTTCTCCACCCCCCTTCTGTCCCCCAAGCAGGTAGATATGCAGGTAGGGATGTGGGACGTTAGAACATCAAACTTCCATCACTTACTTGAACATCTGCCGCCTATAAATTTTTATCTCGTCTACTAACCTATTGTTCACTCTCAGAATCCCTATGTTCAAGATTATTTACATCAAAAATGCCAAAAGGGATCTTTTAAAAAGTCTATCTCAATACTGTTTACAACAATATCAATTTAAATTTATCATTCGTATAGTTAAATGGAATGCAATTCTTCTGCCAAATGGAACACTGAAGAATAACATTCTGGAGAAAAGGGGCAATTCCATTGTAACAGACTAACAGTCATAGAGGAAAAAAATGGTCTTACCTTATTTAAAAAATAATTATGTAATTCAAAAGTGACTACAATTAGCATATGATATTGAAAGATAAATTAATGTAGTTATTATGAATAAATTATTTAATGTAAATAATTATGATTAAAAAAAATGGTATTGTAACAGACAAACAGGAATTACCATGCTTTTCGGATACTTTAATGTTTAATCTATATTACTTTTAAAATAACATATAATTTATCATAACAAACCTGTATTTTCACTCAGAGGAAGTTCAGAAATATGTCTCTAACAAAATTTTACTGATGCCACAATATACTTATGAAAAATATGTAATTTTACCTGTAAGAGACCAACATCAAATGTAACAGACAAACAAACAAAAAAGGCAGGTTTCATTTTATCCACTAAAATAAAATATAGCCTTTAATTCCAGATTCATTAACCCCCACCCCCACCCCCATCTTTCCTGATCGCTCGCATACAGAAAATAATAATAATAATACTTTGAAACTTACTTTTTAAAAATGTAATAATTTTATTTAAAGTTGTTCGCATTTCTTCTTAAGGCTGTTCTTAACTGCTCTGCTCGACAAGAGCAGAACGTTTTGACACATTTACAAATTCATTTTTTAACGGAAAAGTATAAAATTGGAAAGCCTGGCCATGGAAGCGATTTGGAATTGAATTGTTTCTTACATTTTTCGATCAATCAATTACCTATTGAGTTATAATGAGTTTTGATCACGTGACAAACACGTTTTTCGCCCGCTCTTGAGTGCTCTTTCTTCCTTCGTGCGAAAATTCGGTTTGAAACGCCCACTTTGGCACTATTTTCTGAAAGATCTATTGCGTTTGCAAAAAAATGGAAAAAACAGCTCGATTACATAGTTTCTGAACAACAATACCAGCTAGTTTTGATGCATTTTCGAACAAAAATAAATTAAAACTTAAGTCAGAAAGTTGCCCTTTTGGATTTGAGAAACACCCTTAAGAAAAAAAAAAAGCCACTATGATATATAATAAAAATCGCGTTTCATTTTTCACTAACAGAATTATCATTCCTGGATACTTAATATCCACTGATAAACCCAAAAATGAATAAATAAAAAAGGCGTAATCCTTAGAGAGAAACGTAGGGATTTCACGTGATTCCCAGAGAGAAAATTGGTGGTGGGGACTTTCTCCATGTCTTGTCTAGTCTAGACGACAAAACTTGCTTTAGAGTTCCGATTAGAGAGGCCTCAAAATAGAAGGGATCTTCATCTGTTTAGAAAAAATGTGGGTTAGATAAATTCAAAGTAGAAGTGGAGTCTTAAAAATCCTAAGTATGCAGATACCTCCACGATTCTGCATAACGGACATGCATTGTATCTGTAGTTTGAACTCCTCTATTGTGATTACAGGGTTTTAAAGTCGTTGATTTTATCAATGCATTTATATATCACGGATATAGTGGATATAAGTATGTCTTCGCGTATGTGTTTTTGTTTTATAGAAGTTTTAAAATATAGTTTTAATCTACTACCTAATGTTATAAGGCTGTTCTCAAATCCAAAAGAGCCCCTTTCTGACATAAGTTTTAATTTATTTTTGTTCGGAAATGCTAGAAACTAGCAGGTGTTGTTGTTCAGAAACTATGTAATCGAGCTGTTTTTTCCGTTTTTTTGCAAACGCAATAGATCTTTCAGAAAATAATGTCAAAGTGGGCGTTTTGAATCAAATTTCCGCGCGAAACAAGAATAAGCACTCAAGAAAGGTTAAAAAACATGTTTGTCACGTGATCAAAATTGCTTATAACTCGATAGATAACTTATTGTCTATATTATATTCACTATATTATATTATATTAGTATCATTTGTCTATATCATAAATGATAAGCGTGTCCGTGCGTAACGCAGACGTCAGTTTGCGAATGGCAACACTTAGTGAGGGGGTGACCCGAGGGGACATTCCCTCCTCGGAGCAATGCGATGTCCTCCCTCCCGGAAGATATGAGATTTTGTGTTTTTATTGGTTAAAAAGTGCAATCCCCCAAAACTCTATAATGTACCCTCCCCCCGAGAAAAATATCTGAATTCAACATTGGCAAACATACACATTTATTACACTGACATTTAGGGGGGGGGGGAAATCAACTTTCACATGCAATTTGTTTGAAAATTGTTATCTTATCTCTGTATCTTAATTGATTAATGTATTATGGCTGTTAATTTTCAAATGGGAATTTTTTTTTAAATCTATCTCCATCGCATCGCGTGCAGGCTCCATTACGAAATAACCCATTTGCGATAGAAATAGTTCAGCATTTTTCTCCTGATAATTTTTCATAACGAAATTAAAAGTTAAACCATCTATTTCTTTGAAAAGTGACTATCAGTCAGTTTGTATTTCGCAAGCTACTGCTCCTGGAACATCGAACGTTGCCAGTCAAAATAACACCAGTTATCCGCATGGATCCAAGGATGTCAAAAGTGGTCTTGGAATTTTAAAATTTGAATTAGTTTTCGAGGTATTAATTTTCTCGTAATTTTTAATGTCATGTCTGTAATGATGGCAACTAGTACTATCATGCGTATCAAATCATATCATACGTAATTAATTCAACGATATCCATGATATAAAATGATTCTAGGCAGGGCTGCCACAGGCGACTATTTTTTAATTCTAACTGGCACCAGTTTCCCAAAACAGAATTCTTTAAGGCTGTTCTCAACTGCTCTGCTCAAAAAGCGCAAAACGTTTTGGCACATTTACAAATACATTTTTTAACGGAAAGATATAAAATTGGAAAGCCTGACCATGGAAGCAATTTGGAATCGAATTGTGTTTTCCATTTTTTTTATCAATCAATTACCTCTTGAGTTATATGCGATTTTGATCACGTGTCACGGCATTTTTCTCCTCTTACTGACTGGATTTTCTTCTTTCGTTCGGAAGTTCGGTTCAAAATGCCAACTTTGACAGTATTTTCTGAAAGATCTATTGCGTTTACAAGAAAACGAAAGAAAAACAGTTCGATGACATAATTTCTGAATAACAACACCTTCTAGTTTCATGCGTTTCCGAACAAAAATGAATTAAAACTTATCTCAGAAAGTTGACCCTTTGGATTTGAGAACAGCCTTAACACACAATTTGACAACATTTGCAAGATAAATATACTTCAAAATTTATATTAGAATAATACTGGTGCGAACAGAACACAAAAATAGACGCCAGAGGCAGCCCTGCTAGGTTGCCATGGTGATTATTCTATAAAATCCTATTATACGTAATTAGTTCAGTGGTGTCCATTGCGTTTTCTTTTCGTAATCTTTTTATTTACATTGTTTTACATAATACTTGTCTCAGGGCCGAAACTAAGGGGGGGGGAGGGGCATGCGCCCCGGGCGCCAGAACGAAGGGGCGCCAAATGAAGGATTGTACCTTTGGAATGGATCATTTTCTTCTGATGGACTGATGGCTTCTATTATTATGAAACAGCCATTATAAATGAAGTGTTATGTGAAGATGAAAGAGCAGTCGTAAAAAGTTAGAACTCTGATTTTCTGGTCAGAATGGGAAAAAAAAATGGCCATAATTTTTTTTTTTCATCTTCACCTAACACTTCATTTATAATGGTTGTTTCATAATAATAGAAGCCACCAGTCCATCAGAAGAAAACAACTCGGTTAAGCAGGACTCGGATAATCGGGACTTTACTGTATATTTCATTTTAAAAATGATCTTTAGAATATTTTTATAGGTGTTCAGAGAAGAGTCATGACCCCCGTGACCTCCCACTTGGACTCGCCTTTGTAGATTACGTAATTCACATATTTTATGATTACATATTTTAAATTTTAAAATAAATCGACTATTAGAAAATTAGTAAAATTCTCTTTGTAAATATACTGCGGAAGAAGGGGGGGGGGGGGCGCCAAAATCCATGTTTGCCCCGGGTGCAAAGACGGCTAGTTTCGGCCCTGATTTGTCTATTGCATGCAAGTATTCAGATTAGATTCTAGTAAAATTGTTAAACAGATTAAATAAATAAATAATAGTAAACAAACAATAAAACTTGTCCATAACAAAATTCCGATAAAAAATCATGCATTTGTTATACCCGCTAAGACGGAAAGTTATCTTCGTGTCTGATTCCCTTGCGATTCCGTCTAAGCAGGTTTTATTGTGTACTAGCTAAAGTACCCGGCGTTGCCCGGAATTTTAAGAATGTTTGTTTTGAAAACTTAATTTCAAAATTTAACATAAAGTGTTGTATACTTCAATCAAATGAAAACCCAATATAACAAGTTGGAAATTGCTCGTCAAACGTGGCAAATGAGGTGCGTTCGTACTATAACTAGTTTTATAATTATTTTTTGCACCCCATATTGTACTGAATGTATATTTTTTTGCACCTCATAAGTGCATACTCTGTAACGTCATTAAAATGTACTTGCATTAATTCTTTTCCCATTCCCCGTAATGTAACGGAAAAATTTTGACTGTCCCTGTAATTAAACTATACATCCAATTCTCATAACATTTTAAATGGCTCGACAAAATTTTGCAACAATTATATATTTAAAATTTCAGACCATTCGGAAGGCTTTAACATCAATAAATGCACTTGCAATAATTTTTTCCCATTGACCGTAATGTAACAGAAAACTTTTGACTGTCCCTGTAATTAAACTATGCATCCGATTTTCATAAAATTTGAAATGGCTCGACAAAATTTTGCAACGATCATATATTTAAAATTTCAGACCAATCGGTTGGGTAGTTTTTGCTCTGTTAAATGCGGACAGACAGACGGACTGAACGACGACTATAGGTGCTACGTATTTATATAACTACGAACGCACCTAAAAATGTATAAATTTATATAAAAGACGCAAAATCATAGAGCTATAACTGAACTTATTTTCATTCCTCATTGGAGCAATAATGTTAAAATACGCCAATATTTCCATAATCGAGTTTTTATTATGCTTCAATACATTTTTTCACACTTATATGACGTTCTATATTCACCACGTCCTTTATATTTTCAACATGCCGTAATATTCCATTTTTTTTTTTTTTTTTACTAGGGGGCTCGGCCCCCTACGAGCTACGCTCGCCAACCCCCGTCCAGACACCGCAGACTCTAAATGCACGCTAATTTGATCGGCTTTAAAAAGATTTCGAATGATTGAATTATAATTTAAAAAACAGTGGCGATCTCCCTATAAACGAATTTCTATTCATTTCTCTTTGATTGGGGAATTTTAACGGCAAATCCGCTGCGGTACTACTTGATTATCCTGTCGACCAATTTCGCCAAATTATATAAACCGCCAAACCACTCGCCAAATTATACAAATTGTTATAATTTTTATCTCTCTATTCTAAAAAAAAGTAACTACCGCTGTCACCGCCGCCGCCGGTTTTGATTTTTTTGTGACCGGAGGCCTTTCTTCGTTAATATTAACAAAAATAATGCATACAAAAATATGAAAATCGGTGGTTTTATACAGAAATGTTTGATAAACACGCTGATGCAGACAGTTTTCAAATCGAAGAATTATTTTAAGAGATATTTAATGCTAAAGTTGGACAAAATCGTTCCACTAAAAAAGTTTTATAGCAGCAAAAACTGTACATGGCAGTGTAATCATTTTTAGATCATTTTATGCGTTAAAATTTGCCGGAGTGCAGATTGCATTAATTTTTTTATTTTGATTCATTTTTTCAGGTTTTATTTTTATTTTAAATTCAAATTTTCAGCATTTCTAGAGATATTTTTTACAGATTTCAGAAAATTGTACTAATTTAAACTGTTGCCAACTGTATAAAAAGCGCAAGCAATAATGTGTGCTTCAAATTAAAAATTTATTTACACGTGACTATTATAAACAGAAAAAAAAACTTTCAAATTAGAATTAAATAATTACGTATAAAAAGCAGGAACTTATTAAAAATGACGTCATAAAAAGTATACTCGTGAATTTTAAAAGAGAAAGGATATTGTAAAATAATAAATTCATTAACATGCGTTAGAAGTCTTAGGAGAAATTACGTCATATTTACGTCACATTATAGTTATTACATAAAATGAACACAAAATAATATTGCAAAAAAGCTTAAATTTAGAAATTGCGCTAGACATTAATTTGATATTTTGAGAATTAATTTAAAATGTCTCATTTAAAAGAACTTTCTTTTCGCTTTGTTAAAAAATACCAGGAGACAAAGACTCTCTTTACTTAATTCCTTTTATATTAGCTTATTTTGAAATGTTGTTACACGTGTATACGTCTTCAAGTTATTTTTATTTCGACGTTTTATTTGTGTTTTTATTAATGTTGTACGAATTTATTTGTCCTTTCGTTATTTAAAATAAAAATTATATCAATTTGTATAATTTGGCGAGTGGTTTGGCGGTTTATATAATTTGGCGAAATGGGTCGACAGGATAATCAAGTAGTACCGCAGCGGATTTGCCGTTACAATTCCCCAATCAAAGAGAAATGAATAGAAATTCGTTTATAGGGAGATCGCCACTGTTTTTTAAATTATAATTCAATCTTTCGAAATCTTTTTAAAGCCGATCAAATTAGCGTGCATTTAGAGTCTGCGGTGTCTGGACGGGGTTGGCGAGCGTAGCTCGTAGGGGGCCGAGCCCCCTAGTTTTAAATAACGAAAGGACAAATAAATTCGTACAACATTAATAAAAACACAAATAAAACGTCGAAATAAAAATAACTTGATGACGTATACACGTGTAACAACATTTCAAAATAAGCTAATATAAAAGGAATTAAGTAAAGAGAGTCTTTGTCTCCTGGTATTTTTTAACAAAGCGAAAAGAAAGTTCTTTTAAATGAGACATTTTAAATTAATTCTCAAAATATCAAATAAATGTCTAGCGCAATTTCTAAATTTAAGCTTTTTTGCAATATTATTTTGTGTTCATTTTATGTAATAACTATAATATGACGTAAATATGACGTAATTTCTCCTAAGACGCATGTTAATGAATTTATTATTTTACAATATCCTTTCTCTTTTAAAATTCACGAGTATACTTTTTATGACGTCATTTTTAATAAGTTCCTGCTTTTTATACGTAATTATTTAATTCTAATTTGAAAGTTTTTTTCCTGTTTATAATAGTCACGTGTAAATAAATTTTTAATTTGAAGCACACATTATTGCTTGCGCTTTTTATACAGTTGGCAACAGTTTAAATTAGTACAATTTTCTGAAATCTGTAAAAAATATCTCTAGAAATGCTGAAAATTTGAATTTAAAATAGAAATAAAACCTGAAAAAATGAATCAAAATAAAACAATTAATGCAATCTGCACTCCGGCAAATTCTAACGCATAAAATGATCTAAAAATGATTACACTGCCATGTACAGTTTTTGCTGCTATAAAACTTTTTTAGTGGAACGATTTTGTCCAACTTTAGCATTAAATATCTCTTAAAATAATTCTTCGATTTGAAAACTGTCTGCATCAGCGTGTTTATCAAACATTTCTGTATAAAACCACCGATTTTCATATTTTTGTATGCATTATTTTTGTTAATATTAACGAAGAAAGGCCTCTGGTCACAAAAAAATCAAAACCGGCGGCGGTGGCGGCGGTGACAGCGGTAGTTACTTTTTTTTAGAATAGAGAGATTCGTCAAATTAATTAAATAATTATAACTTTTCACGTGAAAATCATAAAATAGAAAAATTATGACATAACATTCACCCTTGTCTTTAATTCGTCAAACTATTTATTTTATTTTCACGTGGAAATCTTGCAGTAGAAAAGTTATGATGTAATATTCCCCTTTTTTAAATTCGTCAAACCATTTATTTCATTTTTTCACGTGGAAATCTTACAATAGAAAAGTAATTGTTGTGGTAAGAATTTTATTGTAGATTTTTATTTGTTTGCAACAGCTGTAACGAAAAATGTTTAAATTTGATTGGAAATTGCTGTTAAATTTGTGTTTTTTTACTAATTAAAAATTAACTATAAGTTATTCCATTTCCTGATTACTTTAGTTGCCTCGGCCGTGTTTTAATACACATGTACGTAACACTTCACAATTCTGTCTTCCAAATTGTGGATTTGTATAGCATTACAGACAGACAGACAAATTTTCATTTTTATATATTAGATTAACACCTTTTATTATCCAAAGATGTAGCACCTGATTAACTGATGCGATAAATATACACAGTTCTTTGATATCTCGGGTGCTGCTCAAAGATCCGTCTGTGAATTCCCTGATTATCACCCTATTGTAAATTTCTCGTTAGATTTGGGCTCCTGGACGGTGAAAGATGACATCATTTAAAAATATTGTGGAACATGACAACTGAGATAACGTGATAAATGATAATAATTAGATAACGTGACCATTTCGGTCAAAATCGAACAAATCGAAATATCGAACTGAATAGTATACTTTGCACCTTTTTCTCTAGAAACTCCAGCAAAATCTGATAAAGCGAGAGCATTTGCGTATATTTTCGGAGTCCAAAGGTAAAGTATTTTATTTTGATTCTTCCTTTGGACAAAGCTCAAAGATTTTCATTTTGTTATTTTGCGTTCAATTTACGTAAATTTCAGAAGTTTAATATTTTATTAGCTTTGTTTTGTCATTTTATTGCACATGCATGTTTGAAAGTTGCCGGTTGCAGTGATATATAATATTAGTGGTTATATGGATAGAACAAGAAATCATAATGTATATCCAATATTTGTTTTCAAAATATGAAATTTTTCATATTTATTTTCAAAATATTGTATTTTTCACATTTTCAGTGAAAGAAGTGTAAATGATTTTTTAACTATTGGGCAATTCCATTGCAACAGACTAACAGTAGTAGAGGAATAAATGACTTTACGTTATTTAAAAAATAATAATCGAGTAATTAAAAGATGACTACAATTAGCATATGATATTTTAAGATAAATGAATATAGTTATTATGAATAAATTATTTATTGTGAAAAATTATGATTAAAAAAGTGGTATTGTAACAGACAAACAGGAATTACGATGATTTTCGGACACCCTAATGTTTATCTATGTTATTTATAATATAACGTAACATTTATTATAACAATAATGCATTTTCATTCAGAAACATTCGACTTGCACAAAATGTGACTGTTGCTACAATATAGTTATAAAAATGTGTAATCTCTTACCTGCAACAGACCAGCATCCAATATGGCCAGCACTTTGGGTTTTAAATAGAAGAAAAGTCTGAGCTCTGTTAATTCTAAATTAAGTGCCTTAATTAATAAAAATACTCTCTTTTTCTTAGTACAGAACGAAACTATTTCAAATGAAAATCAAATTTTCAAATTAATTGCTTAAAAGGCGTAAAGGCCAACCTAGTGGAAAAGATTCCATGCCGGGACTCTAACCATGGCCATCAGTATAGCGCACTGACGTTCTACTGACTAAACCACGTGGAACGATACCCAGCCTGGAAATTTTCTCACTATTATATGTTGGCAAGGCTACAAACGCAGCACAAGATGGAATATTTATCGTGAGCCACCGACATGGGGCAATTGAAATATTGTATGCAAGGCGAATGTTTCTCTCTGGAATAATTTCCATGTATTAATCTAGTTTCTATCGATGCTGAATTTAATTAAATTTCGTGTTTGCCCCATGTCGGTGGCTCACGATAAATATTCCATCTTGTGCTGCGTTTGTAGCCTTGCCAACATATAATAGTGAGAAATTTTCCAGGCTGGGTATCGTTCCATGTGGTTTAGTCAGTAGAACATCAGTGCGCTATACTGATGGCCCGGGTTCAAGTCCCGGCATGGAATCTTTTCCACTATGTTGGCCTTTGTGCCTTTTAAGCAATTAATTTGAAAATTTGATTTTCATTTGAAATATTGCATGCAAGGCGAATGTTTCTCTCTGGAACAATTTCCATGTATTAATACAGAACGAAACTCTTTCGTATAACTTTAACAACTTGTTATATTACTTTAAGATGCATTTAATAACTTCAACTTATGGAAGATTTGGAATTGGAAAAAAAAGGGTAAATATTTTATAATTTAATATACGGCTTTGGGGTGGGGGGGGGGGAGTTGAAGTCCGGGGCCCTGGGCAAAGTCCCGATTTGCCCATCCGGTAATAAAAGCCTGGTCATATCAGTGAATTTTACCATCCCCCTGTATATAGTACAGTAAACCTGGAGATAAAGGAAATTTTGGTAACTTTTTCGATTTTATGTCAATCCTTGTGCCTTTATGAAGATAAATCATAATTTTTCAACCGAAAAAAAAATTAATTATTTTCAGTATTTGGTCAAATATGGGTTAAGTTTTGAACACTTCTCCTAATTTGATAAATACAGCTCTTAGAAGATTTCTCTCTCTCTCTCTCTCTTTTTTTTATTATTAAAAAATATTTTTTTTATTTATCTCTTCGGTTTTCTATACGGGTGGCATAGATTTCGAATGAAAAGGCTCTATCTTATCAATTGATTCGAGAATTGTTTCAAGGCTGTTAGTAATCGATGCCATTTTTCCTATCTTACATTAGTAAGATGATCGAGTGCCTGTGTTCTATTTTCTGAACAGCTGCTTAGTTCTCTGTTTACAAGCTTATCCTTTATATTTAACATTTTCATCGTATTTGGAAAGCGTACTACATGTCTTCGGTTTGCTTAATTGTCTACATGTTCACATAAGTTGAAATTCTTGTATCTTTCCAGAATAGAGGATTTGGCACTTTTTAAAATCTTGTCGCAATTCGGGCTTCAGAAAGCGAGATTTTCTGCATAGAAAGCTGAAAATCTTGTAAAAAATGTCCGTACCTAGTGTCCCAAAAATGGCGGGTTTACATGAAAATTTATATTTTTATTGCACTTTTTTGTTTAACTTAACCGGGTTTTTATATGTAAAGACAGAATATTGTAATAGATTTTTTCCCCACTCCCTAATAGGATAGAATTATAAAAAATTACTTCCACGGGTGTGTTTCTGATTAAAATACAACATTTTAATATTTTTACAACTTAATTAGAAATTGATGTAGATAAAGTAATTTTGTCTGTGGGAGTGATCTTTTTAGGCTCCCATATATATTATTGAAGATGAATTTTTAAATGCAAAACTAGCATGTGGGACAATATTATAGAAATCTGCACGGGCCGGAATTTCCAGGCTTGGACCTGCCCGAAACGAAAGCTATCTTGGGCCGGCACGACCCGTGCTAAAACCAGTGAAAACAGGCCCAGCCCTTGTAAAAATCAATGAAATCAGACCCGACTCAATTTCCACAGAAAATATTGATTTTTCGTAACATACAATTAAGATTTTGTAGAATACTGCATACATATTTAAGGGAAAATTTAACAGTATAAATTACTATATGTTTCAGATTAATATATGTTCGCGAACTATGGAATGCATAATAGCATCAGTTACCGGCCCGCCGTGTAGGCCCAGTATGTAGAAAGAAAATGTAACCCTCCTGGCCCAACCCAAGTCTGATGAAATAAATTAAACGTTCTTCAGACATGATGCAACTGCCAATGCCGATCTCTACGCTGGACATTTTATACATTATATGGCCAAAGATGACTGGCCACTTACGATTTTAGACGTTTTGTTAAATATCTAGAAAAATATACGAGGAATTATCCTGAAACTCCAGGTGTGTAAACAGAATATAGTATAGGTCATATATTTTCGCGAAGACTTTTTCCCAAAACCCTATAGGGTACTGCAACAAATTGAAAAAGAACGACTATCTGCTGGTGCTGGATAACCCTGTCAAAACTAATGTAGCAAACGTGTTCAAACTGTAGATTATGATTAAGTGGCTTATTGTAATAATTTGTATTCATTTTTTTTTTTTTTTTTTTTTTTTTTTTTTTATGAGGATAGCATGTATACTCGAAGAGAAATTCAGGTTTTCATAAGAACAGTCTCAAATTTTGCCAAGTTTTTTGCTTATAATTTGCAGAGTTATATGATTTTTAAAAATATGACAAACAACATTGTACACAATCAGAATTAAAGTATAGTAAAAATTGTATGAAAAATGAGCAGGTTTACTAAATAATGTTTCATTGCGCGTGCCGGAACGCAATCAAAATATAATGTGCAATGTGTTATACAAAAGTTGCTCTATATATTTAGCTAAGTCTCAAAAACATAGCGTGAAAAGTCTGAAAATTATCGTTGATAGAATAAGCTCAAAATCCGTTGTTCCCAAAATGAAACAAAAAGATGAGGGGCTGTATCCATATATCCATTGATTAGTGCCAATGTAACATACACAATATTGCACTATATTTTGATTATATTTTGATTACATTCGGGCATGCGCTGTGAATCATTATTTAGTAAATGTGCTCATTTTTCATACAATTTTTATTATTTTTTAAATTCTGATTGCAGAGTACAATGTTGTTTGTCATATTTTCTAAAAAGAACATTTTTTTTATATTAAGAACTCTATAAATTATAAGCAAAGAACTCGACAAAATTTGGGACTTTTTTTATAAAAACTTTAATTTCTCTACGAGTATATATGCTATCCTCATAAAAATGAACACAGTTCATTCAAATAAGGCACTTAGTCATAATCTACAGTTTGAACGCTTTTTCTGCATTAGTTTTTACAGGGTTATCCAAAAGATAGTCGTTCTTTTTCAATTTGTTGACGGTGCCCTATGGGGTTTCGGAAAAAAATCCTCTCGGAAATGTATGACCTATACTATTCTGTTTACACTCCTGGAGTTTCAGGATAATTCCTTATCTAGTTTTTTAGATATTTAATGACCGGTCACCTTTGGCCATATAGTGTATCTCTGTACTGATGTTCTCAATCGGCTCGTGCAACGTATTTGTACTTTTCCTCGCCTCAATCGTGTCCATTAAAAATTGTTCATATCTTACTGGCTTGGTTTGATGCTTCTTAATTTTTATATGGGGTCGAATTTTTTTATCGGCTCGTTCGCGGCCTGTTTATTTATTTATTTTTTTTTTTCAGGGATCCGGCCCATTAAAAAATCATCCTTTAATCCAGCGGACCGGCCTGGTCTTTTGGAAATTTACTTTTTCGGCCGGAGCCATTGCAAATCTCTACAATATTAACTTAGAACAGCCATTAAAAGAAAGCTGTCTAATTTAGATAATTATTCTACAGTTTCATTAACCCCTTCGGGACGGGAGCCTTTTACGAAATTTTTAATCTTTTGTCACCGTTTTTTAAAAACAGAAATTTGTGTCTTCTTGAGTCGAGAAAATGCGCTGATTAAATAAGGCAAATTTTACAGTAAAATTTTACCGGTGAGGGAAAACAAGGAATCTGAGAACTTCATGTGGCACGTATACGTGTCGCTCGTCCTCAACGGGTTAAAAAGAATCGTTTTAGATAATAGCAGAGAAGCTCACATTTATGTTTAAATTTTTCAATTAAATCATTATTTTGTATTTATAAAATTTTGTTGTATAAAACTAAATGTTTTCTTAATACTTGACACTGTTTGTTTTTTGATGAGTGAAAATGCAAATTTTTTCTGTTTCTAATTTGTTGATCGTCAATTTTGTTATGTACGTGAAGAAAAAAAAATGACTTTAATAACAGTGTTCCTCTCAATGGGTCTTGTTCTGTCAGCTATAAATGGAAAGACATATCTCCGACATGGCCCTTTAAGGCTGTTCTCAACTGCTCTGCTCAACAAGCGCAAGACATTTTGACACGTTTACAAATTCTTTTTTTAATCGAAAGATATAAAATTGGAAGGCTTGACTATGGAAGTGATTTGGAATCGAACTGTGCTTTCCATTTTTTGATCAATAAATTACTTATTGAGTTATAAGCGATTTTGATCACGTGACAAAAACGTTTTTCACCCTTCTTTGAGTGGTTATTCTTCTTTCGCGGGCAAATTCGGTTCAAAACGCCAGCTTTCGCACTATCTTCTGAAAGATCTATTGCGTTTGGGAAAAAAAAAAAACACCAGAAAAAACAATTTAATTACATAGTTTCTGAACAACAACACCTGCTAGTTTCACGCTTTTCCGAACAAAAATAAATTAAAATTTATGTCATAAAGTTGCCCTTTGGGCTTTAAGAACAGCCTTAAAAGATAACAAAAGTCATCATCTCAAAGATAAGGATGGACAGTAAAAAAGTAAAGAAAGAAAAATATATGCGTTGGAAAGGGATAAAAATTCAAATATATGCATTCCTATATGAAACCATCCGAATTTTAATGAAATGTTGTACAAATTCAGCTCGATATTTTAGAGGGATAAAATTAGTCTTGACCCATGTTTCTGAACAACACCACCTGCTAGTTTCATGTATTTCAGAACAAAAATAAATTAATTCTTATGTCATAAAGTTGCCCTTTTGGATTTGAGAACAAACAACCTTAAAAGATAACAAAACGTCCTCTTTTCAAAGATAAGGCTGGATAGTAAAAAAATAAAGAAAAACAAAATAATAATAAGGAAAAATAAATACGTTTGAAAGGTATAAAAATCCAAATTTATGCATTCCGAAATGAAACCATCCGAATTTTAGTGAAATATTGTACAAATTCAACTCGATATTTTAGAGGGATAAAATTAGTCTTGACCCATGTTTCTGAACAACACCACCTGCTAGTTTCATGCATTTCAGAACAAAAATAAATTACAACTTATGTCATAAAGTTGCCCTTTTGGATTTGAGAACAACCTTAAAAGATAACAAAACGTCCTCTTTTCAAAGATAAAGCTGGATAGTAAAAAAGTCCTTCCGGCCAGTGCCGGGAGGAAGAGGTAGCTTTCATATTCCTTATTTTAAAAAAGCCAACTTATATTATTCAAACACACGAAGCTCAATTAAGTGGAAACCGAATGTAGGAGATTCAATACTAATTTTTATCAATACTAAATCATTATGAATGAGAATTTCGCAAAATTAGTCAGCTTTATCCAAGCTGCTTTTATTTAAAGTAACTTATATTTCGCTGCCAAATTCGGCGATTTCTTAAAGTGCCTGCCATTTTAAGACAACATGGTGGATGAGGCTAACCAGTGAACTTGGTCGAGACCTTAGTAATTGCTGTGCACATGCTCACTCACATCGGAATCGGTTGATACATACGAGTGCTGTCGCAGGCAAAAAATCAGATTTTTCAAAATGTCACCCACGTTAGAAATTGAAACTGCTATATCTGAGCCGCCATTTTTTAAGATAAAGACAAACAAAAAATGCTCCTGAATCCTTATATCAAGGTCAAATACTTAAGAAAGAAACCTTTTTCAATTTCTATTTTTTTGCACCTCACTTTAAATATATATTTTTTTAATTTAATGGCCGCCATTTTGAAACAAGATGGCTGATGAAGCTGGCCAGCGAACTTGGTCGAGATATTGATGTATATCCACATGCCTTCTTCCATCGAAATAGGCGAATACGTGTGGTATCGCGAGACAAATACAAGATCGTTTCAAAGTGTTAGCCATGATAGAAATTCAAAGTGCTATAATTCAACCACTTTTTAAGATTGCGTTATAATTGCCACGTTGCATATAAAACCCTTCAAAAACCATTGATCATTCTCAACATTTAAAAATGCCAAAGAAGGTGTTTACTCATTTTGTAATGCGTTCATTACACCAATGCGCTTTTTCCCTGCATACATCAGCGTCAGTTACAATTACAGTATAACTTCAAAAATCCGGCATGATTGGGACCGAGACTATGCCGAATTTTTGAAAATTCCGGTTTTTTGAAGGAATATCAAATGTAGTACTATATTCTTAATGGTGTCTTTAGCCATAATTTAATTCATTATTAAGTGATAATTATGTTAGAAAAGGAGAAAATTAAATATGAAAAAAATACTTTAATTGATATTTTCTAATTCAGAGAAAACAAATCTAGTTAACAGTGAAGTTATTTGTTTTTTTGTAATTTCTGAAACACCGATATCAACTTTGTTTGCTTCAATTTTTCTGGTCGTTCTTTAACAAGTTTTTAATTTTTTACAAATTAAGAATGTGTATTTCGGAAATGCAGTCTTGTTTCTCTAAAGCATTTATTAATTCTTCAGTCAAATTTGTGCATTTTTATAGTGACACCTTTTTTTTCTGCCAGTTCTTCATCCTCGTTTTCTGAGCTGCTACTAGCATTATCGGCGATTCTATTTAGCCGAGCGTGAGAGATCTCGCTGCCCGTTAAATTGTTCGTTGTTGATGCATTTTCGTCAATGTTTAGCCAATCATCTATATCCCTTTTTTTCGACACTTGATGCATTTTAGATTTTGCGTGTTCAATGAGCTCGTAAATTGCAGCCTTTTCACGGGAAATATGAAAGCCTGAAAATTCTTCTTCATCATTGATGTCGCCGTTACCGAAAATTTGTTCCGGCCGTATATTGTGCTATGCATTCGCCAAAGTTGTTGCTGTTGCTAAGCAACGGTGCAGCTCCCAGAAAATTTCTTCAGAAAATAATCGCCTCTGAAAAGTTGGTTTAAAAAGTCAAATATTCTTTTTTTGCATTTTTACTTTCGATCTTGAAGTTTTTAATTCATAAAGAGTTGCTAGTTATCTTCTCTCATAACTTGAAAGTGTAAAAAAAAAAAAAAAGAAAGTCAAAAGATGGTTTTGATGCCGGATTTTTGAAGTCACACTGTAATTCATATATTCCATTGTAAGTCCTTTATTGTAATGTCGTTTTTTCTTGTTGCGAACATTCTGTGACTGTAGTAAATGTGATGGCTGCTGAAATCGGAATATTCTCGAAGATGTCTTCAATGGACATTGTTCTGTCAGCTGTAAATGGGAAGCCTTACTGAAGTATTTAGAAAATTTATGCAATATTTCATCAATGTTGAAATAGTAACATGTACGAATTACATATGGATTTCTGTTCCTCTCCCACATAGATACCTTTCCTTTTAGTATACTTTTTTTTTCCCTGGCTTTCCCTTTGGAAAAATGATCGCGTAAAACACTGTAATCGGCATTCTTTCACTAATTAAAAAAAAAGAAAAAAAAGCTAAAAATCGCATTGAATATCGTATTAAAAATCACTATAATTCAAAAATCGTAGCGGACAAAATTTAGTACATTAGGCTAAAAGTTTGAAACAAAATTCCTTTTACTAAAGTCAAAAAATAGCCGCAAATACGAAAAAATGCTAAAAATCGCATTAAAAAATTCGCTAAAAATTCAAAAATCTCTATACGAATTCCGAATAAACTCTATTGAAAATCGGACAGAATTTACTATTATTGGGTTTAAAGAATGAAACCGCATTCCTTTCACTAATGTGGAAAATCGCCAGAAACATAAACGCAGCGATGACAGCGATGACCACCTCGGGAACTCAGCTTTCGCTTTAGAGTGTTAGTGCAATCCCGAGGGGTAGACCACATCCACTCCTCCCGACTCTCAACCAGAGTCTGAGAGGGAGCGTCGGGTCCCTGATAAAGCTGCTGAGATTTGTTTCGGTTACTGTGAGATTTACAATTACAATCACAATTGGTTACCCAATTTTTCTGGGCGAACCGAAGATTTCACATCGAGATATATGACTGTATGTAGTGATTACATGAGGATCATTTCACCTAATGTGATTGCATAATTGTTTACAATTTTCTTGGATATATATACGTCACAGTACATTAAACACACAATATTTAACATGACAATTAGAGACACATTACAACACAATATCAAACACCTACTATTTACATGACTGTATGTAGTGATTACATGAGGATCATTTGAATGTGATTGCATAATTATTTACATTTTTCATGGATTTACAGGGATTTCACAGTACATTAAACACACAATATTGAACATCACAATTAGAAACACATTACAACACACCTACTATTTACAATTTGCGCATGCAAGAGTTTGGAGAGATGCACAAGATAAAAATTCAAAAGTGATAGAAGTTTCTGGCACCCGCTAATAACCCGTTTCTCCCTCCATGCTACACCCTAGTGATGGAGTCGGACTAGAATGGCTCTGGATTTGAAAAGATGTACTCGTTTGTTTCTATAAACCTCAAACATAAACGCATAAAAATTTATATAAAAAAAAATCCAATCAGAAAAACCAAAATCGGGCTTCGAGGTGCAAAACTGCAAACATAGAGAGGTACCTCCCCATCAAATTTTGTAGCTGTACGTGCAGCGGTTTCTTCAGAACATCGTCGACACACTCTTTCTGTCTCTTACACTTTATTATTATAATACTTATTAATACTTATTAATGTAATAATATTTATTATCTTACACTTTATTATTATATCTTTATTATTATAAACTAGGGGATCGTACCCGGGCTTCCCGGGTCACAGAATATTGGTGAAAACCAATTTTTTTAATTGAAAAGTAATTTTTTTTACATGCAATATATTTTTTTTAGATTGTTCAATAAAAATAAAAAAGAATTTTTCATATGAAAAATATGAATTATGCAATCGAATAAACTTTTGAAATTTATCAAAAGCGATTTTTTCGTATTACCCGCATGCTAAAAGTTAGCCCAAGATTTTGCTGCTTACGACATTCTTTTATTTTCTGATTATTTCAGAGTTTTAATTATTGCCACGATCTACTTTGATTGCTTGTCTAACTCGGCGAACCGAATTCATCCAAGAGAGAATCACCAAGTTCTGTAATATAAATCGCTATTTTTCGGACAAAGAGCATGCACACTGTAGGTTACTGCTCTTTTATAAAGTCAGTCTAAATGTTTGTAAAACATTCGTTTTATCAGTGTGTGATTTCGATTGCGTTATTTTCAAAGATAAAGCATTTTCGCCTGTGAAGAATTCCAAAGCAGCTGGGGTGAAAATGACGCACTTCTACAAAATATATTTCAGTTTTAAGAATTAAAATACACGCTTTTTTTTTAAATGACGTCAATTGCATCCGCTAAAGCATCCACTTAAGATCCCGTCTTAAACAACATCTATAGAACGGTATGCAAATGACATCACTATCGCGGAATAATACACAAACCCAGCTGAAAGCAATGACGTCATTTAAGAAGCTCAGCAAAACAATCTCGGGTATCTAATAATGATTTATATGACTTCATTTTTTTTTTTTTTTTTTTTTTTTTTTTTTTTTTTTTAAATAATAGCTTCATGTTTTATCAGAAGTCATTCATTTATATTTTTTCAAAATTCGAAAAATGTAATTACACAGACACTGATTATAAAATTGCATTCTTTCAGATTTTTGACACGAATTAAGTAAATGCGGAGAAAATAAGTCACACCAATATTCTTTAAAATACATTTTTGTAAAGAGAAAGTGTTGTATCGTTTGTAACATTAAATTGCAATAAACTAAAAATCATTTAATTGATAAAAGCGAAATAAAGCCAAAACTCTCCGGGTTTTATAACAGACGATATTCTTGACATAGCGCGTATTTTAATTTCTTTTCAGTTTTTATGAGAAAATGGCAACAAACAGATACACCAATCCACTATTTTCCCTTTTTCCCCTTTACTTTCAACAGAAATAGAGTACTTCAGTTGCCACGATTACAAAAAAAGTAATAAAAACTACAAAAAATTAATGTCTTAAAATTAAATTGAGATACATAGCTTTCAAACAAATTGCATTTAAAAGAGCATTTTTTTCCTAATACGGCGGTGTAAAAATTTAAAATGTGCGATGTTTAAAAGTTTAAAAAATTTTGCAGTAAAGAAAATTGCAAAACCAAAATTTTATTTCAAATTTCAAAGTGTTGCCATTCGCAAAATGACGTATGCGTTACGCACAGATAAGTTTGTCCTTTATAATATAGATATTGATTTTTCCTTGCATATATCAACGCCAGTAAAAGTTAATTCATTTAAACTTTTTTGTTGTGATACCATTTATTATAATTCTGAAAATTCTATGACTGTAGTAAAAAGAATTTCTTCTGAACGCAGAATATTTTGGAAGATGGCCTAGGTAGCCTCTTAACCAAATTTTGTAGCTCTACGTGCAACGGTCTCTTGTAGAACATCGTCGACACATTCTTCCACACAACCAAACGTCTTTCTTTAATGTTATAAAAGATTGATTTTTCCTTGCATATATCAACGTTAGTAAAATTTAATTCATTTAATCTTTTTTTGTTGTAATACCATTTATTATTGTTCTGAAAATTCTGTGGCTGTAGTAAATGGTATTTCTGCTGAATGCAGAATATTTTGGAAGACGACCTCAGTGGGCGTTGTTCTGTCAACTACAAATGCTAAGACTTGTATTTGAAAAGCAGTGATCAAAATCACATAATATGTAATTCTTATATGCAACTACTCGAACATTGATAGACTATTGTATAAATTTTGCTCAGTATTTCAATACGATAAACCCAGTTTTGGAACGATACTATTTTAATGACTAGTATATAACCCTCGTTAAAAATGACGGAATGTGAATGATAAGTCTTCAAAATATTTAAAATAATATTTTTCTGACATTAAAAAAAATGTTGCCTCATGCATTTTATTAATCAAAAAGGATAACATAAGCTCCTGATTTATTGGAATTAAAACGGCCTACAGAGGCGCTGCTCACAACCTTCAGTACAGAAAAAAAATTTGCCCATTTAATTTCCCTTTAACTAACTTTTCCCTTTAATGCTAAAGTGCTATTGAAAGGATTCTTTATTGTAAATGCATTTGAAAGTTTAGGTATTCAAATTCGGATCATTTTTACTTTGTCATATAAGACAGAACACAAATGTCACAGGAAATAATTATGCAAAAGAATAATCATTCTGAATAAATTAAAAATACATGTAATGATGTGCTTGCAGGGCAATTTCCTGAAACGAAAGTTATATCTTTTCTCCACCAGAGGGCGATAGTTATCCGTTATTTTTAATTTAGACCTTGTTGTTGTTGATTTGGCCCTTAAATTTAGAACTTAATTGGATAGTTTTTTAAGGTTTTAAACAAAGTTAAAATATTTAAAGGTTTCAATATACTTTTACAAATATTTTAAGTGCAGCCTCGACGTTAACCTGTATTTTTTTTTTAATCAAGCGTTCAAAGAGTTATTCATTTGCTTATAGATTTGCTGGAATTTGAATCTAAATGGCAACAGTGTCGTTTGTTTAGATCTGATTTCTCGGATTTCTATGTTTATAATAGCTTAATTTTAATTTAGAACTTAATACATTATAAACGGGTATGATACGTATGTTTTATATGAAAATATGCTGAACAGACATGATTTCAAGTAGAAGAAATTACCATTTAGCTGTCATATGTTAGATATGTTTTTCATTAAGCCTAACATGGCGTTTACCTACGGTCGATTCGCTGATCAAAGTGGTTCGCACCGGCATGGTTACCCACACTTTCCTGCTCTCGGATTTTATTATAAGTAGATAGTGCAATGTTCTGCAGATAAAAATAATTCAAAATCATCAATCATTATCTCTGAAGATGCTAAACAAAGTGTTCGTTCATCATGTGATGCGTTCATTTCTTCGTTGCACTTTTTCCTTGCATACATCAGTGTCAGTAGAAATTAATTCGTTTAAAATTCGTTGTTGTAATGACCTTTTTTCTTGATTTTATGATTCTAGTCAATGCTATGTTTGCTGAATATTCTCGAAGATGTCCTCAATGGGCGTTGTTTTACCAGTTGTAAATGGAAAGAAATTGCCCTTTAGAACGTCATCTTCCCAGAGGGAAAGCCTGACAAGGTAAAAGAAAAAGCTTTCTTGAAAGGAAAAGTATGTATGTGTGGGGAGGGAAACGAAATCCGTTGTATTTTACTTGTCCTCAGAGGTCATTGCTGTTACCATGGAAACTTGTTTGTGATCCTAACACAATAAGTGACTCTTCATGATCTTCACAGCATTTGAGGATTCAATAGAATCGGTAGCTGAGAGAAAAATAAAAAAACAAACAAATGTTGGTCTGATTGTACGCTTTTATTTTCTAAAGAAGAAGTGGAATATGTAATGGACAGAGATAATGATTATCAGCAAGAATAATTACAGGTTTTATCTCTGCCCATCACCTTTTCCATTTACTACCACATAGATCTTGCAATAAATATTTTCTTTCTCGTTGTATTTCTGCGTTTGGAATTGTTTCTTTATGCAAGATAGGAAGCTAAAGCGCGCATTAGTCATTAATAAAAAAGATACATTGATAAATTCGCCAAACTATCGAGAGTTGGAGTATCATGTATGTAGTTTTAACACAAAGACTTGCTCATTTGCATAGCCAACGCGAACTGATTTCTATTCTTTTGCGTCGTTCCCACCATTTTGCACTTCAGTCTATTTTACTGAAAATGTATGGTCTGCATAAAAAAATTTCGAATTCACAATCATGTCTACATTCAAAGATGACAAGTGTGCCAGTGTTTGGTTTGCCAAAGATTTGTTCACGAAATCCGTTAAACAATCATGGAAAAATCGCGAATTTCGTCAAATGATCGTGCAAAAATAAGCGCGAATTCCGTGAAACAATTGCGAGGGAAAAATTGCGTTTGTTGTCAAAAGGCCACGGGATTTCATCAACCAGTCATTCAAGAAAGTCGCGAAATTCGTCAAATGATCATGGGGGAAAATTGCGAATTTTGTCAAGGCCGTGAACAAAAACCTCGCAATTTTTGTCTATCAGTAATTTCGCTAAGCAATTGCGGAAATAAAGAATTTCATCAATATGTCGTAAAAAATGACAAATTTCTTCAATCGGCCGCGCATAAAAATCGCGAATTTCGCGGAAACTTTCGTGGAAAAAATTGCGAGTTTGATCAGTCGGTTGTGAGAAAAAACGCGAAATCTCGTCAAGTGACCCTGGAAATTCAATAGATCACGGATATCGTGAAACGGTCACAAAATTGCTTAGGAATAAGATTATTTTCATTAATGATTTTTTCTTATGTGATTTAATAAGGCAAATGATTTGATAACATTGTAAAGATTACAATAAATATAATGGGGTTCTAATGAAAAAAAATATATATAATTAATTAAAACTTAAGTATAAATCCCCTAAAATTTGAACTAAAGGCGGAAATTTCCCCCACCCCTCCTAAATTCAATAACTGTTTCAAACCCTGGTATTACCAGATTTCTATTAAAATGCCGATTAATTTCCCTTCAATTTAAACTTGGTTTAGGTTCAGGTTTCCATATTTCGAGTTCAGGTTGTCAGGTTTCAGACCGACAAAAAGGTTTTGTTAGGTTCAACCTGATTCTCTCAGAACTGTAGTGCGCGGGTACCAAAAATAAAACTAAAATTTTCCATGTTTCTTTCGTGAGAATGGGACCCAAAATAACACAGAAAAACCTGTATAATGTGTAATGCGAATGTTTAGTCATGTTTGCAGACTTGTTTAGCTCTACAAAAATTATGCAAGTAAAAATTTTTATTTGAAAATCAGTTTTATATTTCTTTTAAATTAATTATGTGTGAAATAAATGTGTTTGTGTGCACATATGAGCTAAGCACACGCATTCAAACAGAGGAAGTCTCCTATTTTGAATTCTTATGCATGTACCACATACACACATACATTCGATTGCTGACAGGGGCGTCGCCATGGGGGGTTAGGGGGGGAGCCTCCCCCCAATATATGTGAAGTTGGGAAATTTGAGCTTAGAGTTGGGAAATTCTAGATTTTTTAGACATTTCCTTTTTTAGTAAAAAAATTACGAAATTTTTGTTTTGGTGATTATGTTTCTGAGTACTGTAACAGTAAACATGTTAAATTATCAAAAGAAATGCAAAAAGAAATCAGCCACACTCAACCTATCATTGTGTTTTTCAATTCTACAAAAATATTATACATCTACCAGACCTAAATTTCTGTTCTCCTATCCACCAATAGCTGACTATCCAGTTCCTTTATTTTCTCCAAAACTTTGTTCCTTTCTCAAAAATTTCACCCTAGTCCCCTTCTCGCCCCGAAGAAGAATCCAGCTATTTTAATCCAAAGGGATTGCGTCTTCTTTTGAAAATTGGAGATCACTTGAATGGACAGGAAGACAACAGATGGACTGAATGGACAACAGAAAGGAATGTAGTTACCTGCTTGAAACACAGCTGGGCAAGAAGATTTGATGAGTTTTCACAAATTGCACTAATTTTTGAGCTAATTGCGTGATTTTTGGACAATCTTTTACTCATTCTCATGATTTTTCCCGCAAAAATTAGTTAACCCTTCGCTGTCAAGAAAAAAGCTTTATACGAGCAAATATGAATATAAGAAGTCGCTAGTTTAGATAAATTTGTCACATTTTACCTTTATTTGTGTGCGGAAATATATATCAGTCCTGTTCGTTATGAAATTTTAAACCAAAAATCCAGTGTTATGTCTTTAAAACTGTACTAAAAAATGACTGTAAATTTCAGCACGAGAGAACCCTTCATAATAAGGAAAAGATTTTTCGTGCAAGGTTTTGGAGCATCTAAAAATCCATTCGAGGATGAAAAAGGTAAAAAGTGGACCATTTGAATTTGGAACAGAAATATGATCATGAAAGCAGTCCATCAAACTGAAGAAAAAATCGACATGCATTGTAACACTGACACGTTGCACATGAATAAAATTTAGAATCAATAAAGATTTCCCTATAGACATGTTCACAAACAGTTATGAATATTAGAATGTGACTGAAGAAGCTGACTTCCGAAAGCACCGTAGAAAAATGGTTTTATCAAAGGGAATAGATAAAAATAATAGTACAGCAATGAACATTGATACACACAAGTCTTACAGGAAAGAATTCTAAGAAAAAAAAAAAAAACTTAGTAATGGGCTTAAATGACAATGTTTCCTATATCAGGAGAATATTGCACCAATACATTTCATATTTAAATTACAATTGTGCAAAATTTGAGTATCACTAACTTAGGAAAGTTAATAATGTTTCCACCTGGATATGAGAAACCGGATGTACATGACTTGCCGAGTCAAATAGAAATAAACCAAATCCCAACCCACTTAAAAAACCTTTTTATCATGCCTTGCAATTCAAAGACTATTTGAACACGCCGTCAAACTACATACTCGTATCTTAACATTCACAGCAGCTTATCTTTATGGCATTGCATCTAATGAAAGAATATTTAGTCAAATAAAAATTTTAAAAATATATATTGCAAACTACAAAGAGTGATGACAGACTTGACAGCCTAATGATTTTAAAATGTGAAAGTGAAATAGTGGATTTTATTAAACTGGGTGATGTTATCATCATGTTGGCTTCTTTGAAGACCAGAAGAATTGATGTTAAATGAAAACTAGTCGGATGTTCCAATCCCAAAACTTTATTCTATCCAATACATGTTAATACCTCAAAATTTTCAATCACAATGCAAAACGAATTCCAAAGGAATAGATCCGTTTAATTGTGTGAATTTAAAAAGCAGATAGAAGCATCACATTTTTCAAACAAATCATTGAATTTGGGCGCACACCTTGCTAGATGTCTGCAACCAAAATTCCTAACCCAAAGAGCACAAAAGTGATACCTTTGGATAGTATACACCCAAGCCCAATAAGGAATTGCAACCGAATGTGAAATTTGAAAAATTCCGTGCATTAGTTTTTCAGATCTAGCTAACGCAAAAATCGTGAAAAATGCTTCTCAGCAGTGCCACTGTTATATGATATACACAAAAGCCTAATAAGCACCAAATTATGTCAAGGTTTAACAGAATATGAAGTTTGATCAAATTCCGTGCAACAGTTATGAGATATAACTATCGCTAAAATCATGTAAATCGTGAAAAATGCAACATAGTAGCGCCACCTTTTGGGTGATTTACACCAAAAACTAATCAGCATTAATTTTTATCATGGTATAACTGAATCTAAAGTTTTATTAAATTCCACGCATTAGTTCTTGAGATAGAGCGCCCACAAAATTTGTGTCACATACATCTTTAGTCAAATAAAAATTTAAAAAATACATATTGCAAACTATAAAAGTCAAAACAGAATTCGAGAATTTGTTTTTCAAGAATACACAAGAAAAATTATCTTAAAAAACAATCTTATCACAGATTATTACAGGGGTGAGGAAAAATATCAAGAATTTCGACAAGTGGACGCCGAAAAAATCAATTTTATCAATCGTTAGCAAGAAAAAGCGCGTCAAAGGATCAGGGGAAAAAATGCGAATTTCGTCAAAGAATCCCAAAAAACACGCGTCTTTTTGTCAAAGAATTGCGGGAAAAATGCGAATTTTGCCATTCTTTGCAGAAAACCATCAACTTTGTCAAAGGGTAACAACAACAACAAAAAAAAAAAAAAACACCAATTCTGTAAGGATCTCGGAAAAAACGATAATTTTATCAAAGGGATCGCAAAACAGACAACGTGAATTTCGGCAAAAGATTGCAGAAAAACGTGAATTTCGTCAACAGATTGCAGAAAAAATGCGAATTTCGTCAACAGATTGCAGAAAAAATGCGAATTTTATCAAATACTAACTAAACTCTGTGGCTATATAATCCAAGGAGGATCTGGGCCGACAGTGCCCATCTCTGTTTTCTTGACCCTGGGCCCCGAGGTGCTATGCAGCATGCGTCCCGGACAGGTGGTCAACCTAACGCGAGACCCTCGGTGTTTAGTTCCCAAGCAAGCTTGGTACTCATTTTATCGACCCCAAAGGGATGAAAGGCTGAGTGGACCTTGCCCAGTCGGGAGTCGAACTCTCGACCTGGGGTGCGGCAGACAGGCGTGCTGACCACTGCACCGCTGGGCTTCATTTTATCAAATGATTGCAAAAAAAACCCGCGAATTTCGTCAAAGCATCGCGAAAAAACCCGTGATTTTTGCAAAAGGATCGCGAAAAAAAAAACGTGATTTTTGTCAAAGGATCGCTGAAAAAAAAGCGCGAAATTCGCCAAAGGATGGTGACTTAGATGCCGAAAATTAGTCGCTAAAGCAAAAAATTAAGTCGAAACGTGGCGACTGGCGATCGTAAATCTGCACCAATAATATCAATCCGTCGAAAGCCGGAAGTCGATTTTTTTTTTTTTTTTTTTTTTTTTTTTTACGAATTCAATACTTTAATTCTTGTAAAGATAGAAGAAAGTAAAAAGCTGATTGGTTTTCTTATTAAAAAAACAATAATTGGAGTTTTTATGTTTCTAGTTTAAAAATTTTTCTTTGGAAAGAAATTTTTTCTGCATAAGTTTCCTTATCATTATTACACACGTTGTGCATATCACTTTAGTTGAAAATTGGAGTAATTTGTTTCAAGTTGGGAAATTTTCGAATTCCCCCCCCCCCCCCCCCCCCCAAAAAAAAAAAAAAAAATATCTGTAGCTACGCCCCTGATTGCTGAGGATCTATATCAAAATTATTAACGAACTCCCACCTTAAGGCTGTTCTCAAATCCAAAAGGGCAACTTTATGACATAAGTTTTAATTTATTTTTGTTCGAAAATAAATGAAATTAGCAGTTGTTGTTTTTCAGAAACTATGTAATCGAGCTGTTTTTTCCGTTTTTTTGCAAACGCAATAGATCTTTCAGAAAATAGTGTCAAAGTGGGCATTTTGAACAGATTTTCCGATGAAAAACGCGTTTGTCACGTGATCAGAATCGCTTATAACTAACTAGGTAATTTATTGATCAAAAAATGGAAACCACAGTTCAATTCCAAATCGCTGCCATGGTCAGGATGTCCAATTTTATATTTTTCCGTTAAAAAATAAATTTGTCTTAAAGAATTGGTGTGCCATTATTTATCGTATTCAAAGGTTGGCAAGTCTGAATAATAAATCATAAAAATTGATTATGCTATGTTTTTCCTTCAGAATTGTATAGATAACGATGCATTACGTTCGTAAATTGGTGCTTATTATTTCTCTAAACATGTGCTTATAAGTGCTTAAAGGTGTTTCTTTTTTAGAACTAAAATGTTGCTACTTACCCTATGGGTATCTTATTGAATATTTTATTAATTCTAGTGTTGAATCGGAATGTGAACGAAAAATGTGTAGGTACAGCCAAATAAAAATGTGTCTATCTCCAGAGATCGATTGCTGTTGACGTAAGAACGGATAAAGACTAATAAACAATTACAGGCATACCCCGTCTTACGTAAGTAATGCGTTCCGCAATCTTTTACGTAACTTGCATTTTACGTAAGTCGAATTTTTAATTGATTAGGTGAAATTTTGTAAGAAATTGCAATATATATACAGTCATTCGGGGTAACTTTGAACCATGGGGTGTAACTTTGCACCACCTCCTAATTTTCAATACTTTTGACTCCAAAAGACTAAATAAACTCCAGAACTGTGCTCTGGTGGCAAGGTTCTAAACTGGGATTTCTACTCTTTATTTTACAAAATAAATCAGCAACATTATGCGCAACTAATTGCATCATCTAACTATTTTTGTGAAGTACTGTTTTCAAGTTAATTTTGAATGCTGTTTTGAAGTTGTTGTAATCCAATTAAATTTTCATAGTAAGTAATAATATACTCATTTATCAGACATATTATTATCTAAATGTTGTAAATGTGTTAATATTTTGTGATTATTTATTTATTAATAGTTAATAAAATGTAAAATAAGAAGGCACTTGCATTTTACCGCATTTTCAGGGTAACTTTGAGCCGGCTCAAAGTTATACTGATGTTTATAATTTACTGATTATAGGTGCTACTGTCAAAAATTTCCCATATTTGCACGTATATTTTATATTAAACAAAAACATAATTTGGAGAACAAATTAAAAAAACAAAATTTATTTCCTACATTGTTTAAGCCCGAGAAGAGACCGATATTAAGATATTTCATTCAATTAGTTCTACATTTAATGTTAAATTTTTGTAACAAATTATTTAAGCCAATTGAAGATTAAAAAATAAAAATAAAAATCATACAATATGATACTTAAAACAATCTAAAAAATTAGATTTCGTTCAAATCAAATCGAAATAAATCTTAGACTTCTTCCATTTTTAATTGAAAATATTTGTATTGCAGATTTTGTATTACGTTTATGACAGTTGTGCGTAAAATGATAAGATACATGCGAAATACAGAACTGAAAAAAAAGTCTAAGATTTATTTCGATTTCATTTGAACGGAATCTAATTTTTTAGATTGTTTTAAGTATCATATTGTATGATTTTTATTTTTATTTTTTAATCTTCAATTGGCTTAAATAATTTGTTACAAAAATGTAACATTAAATGTAGAACTAATTGAATGAAATATCTTAATATCGGTCTCTTCTCGGGCTTAAACAATGTAGGAAATAAATTTTGTTTTTTTAATTTGTTCTTCAAATTATGTTTTTCTTTAATATATCAAGTTTTTTAATAACTACAGCACTCAGACGAACGCATTTCAAAATTAATAGAGAGTATCATCATCAGGGTTTGATGTATGCGGTATTGTACCAGAATGTGAAATGCAGTTTGCCAATGTGTAATTCAAAATGTTTCACCACTGTAGTAATATGCAGGTTGTGGTAATTTGGACAAAAACTTCCCAATCTGGACGTAAAAAATCTATAATCAAAACATAATAAATTAATTTCACTTAAATTTAGATACCCTATTTCCCACTCAGGAACGCTATGAATGTAAATGTAAATTGTGTTGAATCCTTACTTCTAATATTTAACAATATTATAACTGTGATACAGTAAAAAATAAAAAATAAAAGTTTTACTTAAATTTTTAAACCGTATTCTCTCCCAAGGAGTGATGTAAACACATCAGAAAATTATTACCTAAGTTTAACTTGGGGCATAAATAGTTCTCATCTCGGAAAAAAAAATACATTTTAAAATTTAAGTTATGTATTACCCCACTAAGTTCACTACCTGCGTAAAAATAGCTATCCATTAGAAACTTTTTACTAAAATATAAACTTGATCAAAGCAAAAACTTATTCTGAAAATATCCTCTTTATTTCCACTATGACGCCATATTCACCTTTTTAATTTTTGAAAAAAAAAAAAAAAAAAAAAAAAAAAAAAAAAAACTAGCTCAATTTATTATTTCACGTGAAAATCTTTCCACTAAACAGAAATAAATTATTATTACGGCTTTTGAAATTTTTGCAACAATGAAGTAAAAATGCTACATTTTCTATGAAAAATGTCCGTTGATTTTCAATGAAAAAAAGCGAAAATTGAAATTATTAAGAAAAATATTTGAATAATGCAAAAAATAATTGGCCCATGTTTCTCTCTGAGTTATAATTCATCCACATGCAAAGGTATTTTACCATTCGTTTTGACCCTGACGTCAGGCAAATGTTTTTACACTTTAAATTTATAATATCATTAGAATTAGTAAAGAAAAAAAATGAGTGGCATCAGGGACAAAAAGGTGGGAAGAAAAAATGAAAAAGTTATGATCTCCATAGGCTTTTCCATGTTAAATTAACATTGAGAAGTGACACTGGAAATAAATAAGTATTGCGCTGCCGCGCAATACTTAAATAAATGCCGAAAGTGTGCATTAGATATAACATGTAAATATTTTCACAAATATGTGTAAAATACATAAAATTCATTTAGAGGCGTGATAAGGGGCGGAGCTACTCAAATTTGACATTTCATACGTTCAACGTTTTTTATTCTTGTTACTGTGTATTACTGTAATTATGGATATATTATTGAGATAAAACATTGAAAATTGTTTTTCACTGCATTTTTATGTTTTATACGAACAATAAACAGGGTTTTTTTTAATTTCTAAGTATTCATGGTTCTCTTCTTCCACTTTTCTTATGCATAATATTTGTTGTAATATCATAAATTATACAAATCTTGTGATGTTGGGAAATGTAAATTTGGAGTCTTTACACATCTGAAAACATTTTTTGGGGTTCAAAGTTGTACTAGCTATAATACTTTTTTTTTTATAATGAATTATTTTAGATAATATTTATCATATGGTGCAAAGTTACCCTAAATGGCTGGGTAACTTTGAACCAGGTTAAAAATTCATTTTTTATAGCTTTTATCATTATTATTCCTTAATTTTTGATAGTCATACGATAATTTAGAATCATTTCTTCTCTTTTATGCCCCTAGTTGCAACAGTATTCTTAAAATAAGAATGTGGCATGTGAAAATAGAGAAAATGCGGATCAAAGTTACCCTGAATGACTGTATATAATACAAATATTAACGATAAGGACGAGGATATTTTTAACGACTTGGAATTTAGTATAATATCTTATTTATGAATATAATAAATAAATAAATATTATTTACACTGTATTATTTTATGAATAAAGCATCATGCAGCAGTATTTACTCGTGTATAAACTATAAAAATATGATAAATATAAAAAGAAACTGAAAGAACACTTTTCAAATAAAAAACCTTTTTGGAATGCGAGATTTATAAATTTAGCATTGATGAACTGATTTAAATAACTTTCAATCTACATTAAACGAACAGGTGAAGCTAGAAGAAAGAAAACACTCGTTCCTCTTCACCGAAATTTTAATACTATTAGTTTTCGTTCTGGTTTGAATTCAGCTAACATAATTATTATGGTTGAACCCCAGATTTTTTGTCTCATTTTAATTAGATTTGAGTTTGTTTTGTTAAAGATTTGGTTGTATATCCAAGGTTCGCACACTCCTTGGAATTTCCAAGGACTCTGGCACCACTATTAATGATAAGGAAATTTACATTTAATTTTTAAAACACAGCATTCGCAATCACCGCCTTTATTCACAGATTTTGCAATATTTTTGTGTAGTGAAATACTTTGAAAATACTGTAAAAATTTAGTGGTAGAATTGTGCGAACCCTGTATATCACAATAAAACTACAACTCTCACTAATATAAAAAACTATATTCTGGTTGTGGTTTTTATTTGCATATTTTATCTATAAAATAATTGAAGACCTAAGTGGAAGAACATGTTAAGTAACAAAAATTACATTTCAAGAAATTTGAGGTGAAAGTTTTTGCTGTAATTTTTAATGATTTATTTTCTGTTTGATACCATGTATTAAAATATTAACAGGTATGGTACTAAACTCTCTCAGAAAAACTGATTCATATTTAATTTTCAAATATTAAAAATTATTAATATTATTGACATTATTAAATATTAAAATATTAAATATTAATGAATAATCTCTTAAATCTTCAAGACTAAATAGAATCTTAGAATTTTAGCTTCACCATATGATAGGATACCTCATAACGCTTTCATCCAAAAGATAAAAAAAAAAAAAAAAGAAAGAAAAGAAAGAAAATGTAGCATAACATGTTCATCCACTCAGCTCTTCAATTATCAAAAAGTGTGCATGCAAATACATATCAAACGCGCAAGTGTGTTCATAAATATAATTTTCGAGATTTATTACGTAACTGCAAATTTAAGTAAGCCGCATAATACGTAAATCGAAAGTTGCCTGTATAGTTGCCCCCCTTTCCTCCCCCCGATTATCCGACATTCACCGGGCCTAGGACGGACACGTCGAAAATCGAAATCTTCAGATAATTGAAGAATGTTAATAAAAAGAAGGCAATTTAAAGAAAAGAAGTACATTGTTGTCTTTATTTTTACAACAAGATTTTCGATCTGTGTAATAAAAACGTTCGGATTACATCTGCTTCTTCCTGATTTTCAAACATTTTTCTAGCAAAGTGGAATTGTAATATACAGAGATGTCTGTTGTTGAGAATCTCTCTCGATTTCCGAAACTTTTCATTCGATTTTAAATTATTATGAGAAAATTTTATGTCATATCATAGAGTGTATTGAACTATTTTAACGACATTTCAATCATGTGGAGAATGTTTATATTTGAATATAATTTATTAGTAGTTTTTAGCATGTATAAAACTTTATATAACTGATTATATAATTTGAAAAAGAATACCGTATTTTATGGAAGAAACGCCGCACCCGTCGTAGACGTCGCGCTCCGCAAATTGGCTTGAATAAGCTTAAAAATATCGTAATCGCCGCACCCGTTGTAAACGCCCCGTCCGAACGCTACTTTTGTCGACAGCGTCACATTGACCTAACTTTAATCAAAGTTTTATGAGCAGTGTAGGATGCCTATCTTAAGATGTCTGAAGTTTTATTTAAAATATTTAAATCCAATTTTAAATATTTTTATGAATTTTTAAATTAAGGAAACTAAGTTGGTATTAAAAAAAATCGTAATTGCCGCACATGACTTGGAAAAAAATTAACTTTTAAACTCGTAAATGCCGCGGCGTTTCTTCCAAAAAATACGGTAAATTTTTGTCTGTAATTTTGGACTATGGACATAAATAGTCTTATAAGCATGATAAAATATATCTGTTAACCGAGTGTGTCGTATATTCGAACAGTCGGATAACCAGGAGTCTACGGTATCAGATTATTAATTAATTTACAATAATAATCATTCATCTATTCTTATTATTAACTATTAATCAGGGGTATTCTTTTCCGAAAATTCAGACATAAAAAATTTCTCGCTAATTTCGAGAAATGGTCGCTTAAAAAAATAATTTCGTCAATCGTTCGGAGAAAAAAAACGCAAATTTCGTTAAAGAATCGTTGAAAAAACGCGAATTTCGTCAAAGGATTGCTAAAAAAACGAAAATATCGTCAAAGGATCACAGAAAAAAACGTGAATTTCGTCAAAATATCGTGGAAAAAGCACGAATTTCGCCAAAGGATCAAGAAAAAACGGGAATTTCGCAAAAGGATAACGGAAAAAATACGAAATTAGTCAAAGGGCCGCGGAAAAAACGCATAATTGGCGCCATGAGGCTGTAACTTTTCAGAAAATTTGCTGTGAATTTCAGATTTTTTTTTAAAACTCAGAATAACTCCTTTTATGAATATTATACATTTTGCGTAACATTTAATTCTTGATGCTGTAATCGATAGCAAGGCGTGGAGAAGAAGAGGCTCAAAGGGACAGTTGTATCAGCCTTGAGCTTAGGGAGGCTCCATCGGGGGTCGATTTCACATACAGTATATGCTTATGTGAGGCATGTAGGGGGGCTAATAACCCTAATTTGTATCAGACCTCACAATCTGTGTTAACATTTATGCTCGGTAGTAAAAAACAAACTTTTCATTCAATAATATGCAGTCGAACTCTGTAGATCACGTTTAACAGTCTGAAAATGACAATAATTAAAGCAGTACGAAAATCTGTAGTTTCAAAACCACTGAATAAAATAAAACACTTTTTTCTATTCTTTCCTTCTTATGTTTTGAAAAAAATCAAATACATAACTTTAGCAATATTAATTAATTAAATAATAATGACAAAAATGCCTTTTTAAAAATATGATACTAAAATACGCATTTTGCGCGCAACATTTTAAAAATTCTACTGCAGATACACATTTAATATTTCATTTATTTTCACTTATACTACTATGTCTTACACTGAACCTAAATTTACAAGTATATTCACATTCATTAGTATATTTAATGACTTTTATAATCATATTCAATAAATTTACCAAAAAGTTTAGATTTAATTTTTCAATGCACGATTTCTGTGACAAAAATAAAGTTAAATTTAGGATCAACATAAAAGTATACAAGGAAATTAGTAATGCGCAAAATCTCAAGGTTCTATGATAGTTTTTAAATGAGAGTGCGCACAATGCCAAAAGATACAATTTTGTGAAAAAGGGCTTTAAAGTGAACTTTTTAGCTTGGGACAGTTCTTAATTTTTCTTCTCTATACAATTATACGCCCACTGGAGCTAAATATGTTAAATTTGGTTTCATCTGCAAATAAGACATTATCCAATACGCTTCAGGTGTATTTATCATTGATTTTTCGAAGTAAAGCCTAAGCTTTCTGTTTTTCACGTACAGTCGTGGAAAAAAAAAAAAAAAAAGTAAACACCCCCTACTAACTCCTGAACAAATTATCGAAGAAGAAAGTTCCTGGTACCGAACGATTGGAAATAAAGTCTACTTTTAAATGATGTATATAAAATTTGCTTAGGGGGCCATCTACATATTAAAACGAACCCAAACTTAATTTTTTTTGCAATGGCAAGACCCAATTTTAATAAGATATTTGAAATCTTCTTTTCAAACTATGCCTAGACATCAAATTTCAAGTCATTTGAATGATAAGTTTTTAAATTATAAATATTCAAAATTTAGTGCTTCTAATGTTAAATTACATTTTCATATTTTTATTAATATCTCCTAAAATTATACTCTTAATGTGCTAATCTTTTGTGTAGCAATAATACTAAAATACCCAAACATAAATACGTTGAATTTGTAATTTTTATAATTTTATGATATGAATTATCAATTATGAAATTAATATTCGAAAAAATTATGAATTGCAACCTGTAATTTTGTTTGGTGGATTTAAGTTTATTAAGTCCTGTTTTATGAAAATCGAAAATTTCACATTTTTCTTCCAAGTAGTTTTCAAATTATGCTTAAAAAACGGCAAAATGATGGTTTAATGATAGAAGTGACTAGATATTTTGAAATTTCTTAAGCTATATATTGTAATCTAGCAGTCTTCAATGAGTGCTTGAGTGGCGCTTAAGATGCCTTGATCAAGAAGGGGGCTATCTCGGTTAACAATTCAGTACCGAACATCAATTTGGATACAGCCCCTAAAATACGCTCGTTTTAAAATAATTTCTCGGAAACTTATCGTACGAATTGCATAAAAATTTGTTTTTAGGCTAATTGAATGGTGTAGAGTTCATTTATGCTGCCAAAATTGTGTACTGCTATTGAAAAAAAAAAAAAAAAACCAAAGTTATGGTTCGTTTTAATATGCAGATGGACCCCTAAGCAAATTTTATGTACATCATTTAAAAGTAGACTTTGTAACCAATCGTGCGGTACCAGTAACTTTCTTCTACGATAATTTTTTGCAGAGTTAATAAGGGGTGTTTACCTTTTTTTTTCCACGACTGTACTAACAAAACACTGTATAAACCCACGGTCGGCAACAGGCGGACCGCGGTCCACATCCGGACCGCAAAAGGTCGAAGCCTGTACCGCCAAATATTTTCAATTTGAATGAATAATTAATTAATGTTTATTTATAATAGAAACGTTTGAGCAATAGCCTTGTCAATGTTTCTTATATTTTACAAGTAATAGCGCAATTAATTGGATTTTTCAATAGTGATGCATTGTTGCTATGATGTGAAACGCAAAATATTGCGTTGGAGCGCATGCGCGACGATTCGTCTGGGAAGGAGTGGATTCGTCTTGCCAGTCGTATATTGCTATCTTGTGCGAGGCTTTCGTTCATTTGCGTTGTTGTTGTCGTGCACTAAAATAACGTTTGGTGAATAAATATGTATCCTAAAAAGCGTGAAGTTGACAGTGAAAATAGAAAGTTTCTGAATGAACTTTTTGAAGAACAAATATCGTTCGAGATTAACGGACACCCACGTTGAAGACACTCTTCGCATTAGCTGTTCAACACGTGAACCAAACTATAAACAAGTAATATAAAAATTTTGTTTTTAAAGTCAATTCCTACTTAGGTCATCAACGAAAGATTTAATATAACCCTTTAAGCTATTATTAGTTTTTGTTGCATTAAAATATCTCAATTTGTTGATTTTCTATAAGCAAGTAGACTTACAATGGAAGTCTATGGGAATGTGGCGAAATATTAGACATATCGCCAAGTTGGCGACAAACTTGGCGGTATTGGGCGACAGAACCGGGTCCCCGGTAACCCCTTATTGAAAATACTTTCATTGATCTTCAATAACCAATGGCCGCCATTTTGTTTCCCATGTAAAACTAAAATTAATTAATTAAAATTTGAAAAAACGGTATTAACATCAATTGTGATCCAGTACAAGTTTAAAAAAATTTATTTCAACTTGATAGGATGAATAATGAGTATTTTATTAACGACTGAAATTTTGAACAAGATATATAAATATATAAATAAATATAGGGAGAGTGTGAACTAATAGTAGGAATTGAAAAAACTAGCTCAAGACCGCATGTGTACCTTTTCTATTTTATTATGTGTATGTAAAAATTTTCAGAACGAATACCTGACTTTTCTATTTTATACTATAGGTATATGTGTGTAAAAATAAAAATTTAAGTTTAATAAGTACTTATATTATTCATGTGGGTTTTTTTTCCTGGACCTCGATAAAAATTTTCAAAAGTATTCGGACCCCATTTAAAATTACTTGCCGACCCCTGGTATAAACTAACAAAAAATTTTCTACTGGCAGAACGACCATTTAATCCAGCTGATCTGAGCATTCGTCGAACAGTTTCAGTGAAATCGAAGTAGAAAATTTTTCCTTAAATTCTGTTATAAATCTCTGATCACGTTGTGTTAACGTTGACAGACGACCTTTTCTTACCTTCTTTTTCATCAGATTTTCTCCTTTAGAGCGTTTTATCACATAGAATGGTATACCGTAGGATGGTATAAATTAACTAATTTAGCAATATTACGAACTGATTTAGATTTAACACTACAATGATGAAAGATAATCAATTTTCGAATGCTGTTAGTTGTTTTTTACATCTACGAGTCATTTTCAATTAGTAAATAGACTATTAATGGAGAAAACAAGCAAAAATTAAAGCCAAACGATTTTTTAAATGTCACCACAACACAATGCAAAAATAACAAATAAAAATTAAATTTAAAAAAATCAAAAAACCCGGCTGCGTAAAAAGCGAGCTAATTAATTATTTCTCGTCAATGTGAAACTTTTTTTTAATTACTTACCTATTTTCTTTTATTTACTTGTATTGGAGACTTTTAAGTTGTGTTTAATTATTAGTTCCTATCTATAAACACTGTTTTGATAAGGCCTATAGAAACAAACAGATGTCTATGAAGGTTAGAGTTGCAGTAAAGTTAGAGATCCTACCTACACAACTTCCAGATTGTGTAATATTTAAACGGAGCTTCTGACTGTAAAATAGTCAGTGAAACATCGTCTTCACTTTGAAAGACCTATCCAATGATATGTCACTCGATAGGGTGCGTAAATTTCTTTTTTCGTCTCTACCGCCATTTTGTATTTTGCGGCCGCCATTTTGAATTTATAAAAACAAATCTAGCCTATAGCCATCGGACGGTTAAGACAAATCGATAGAGACCTCATTCATTAAAATCCATCCAGCCGCTGGGATGTTTCGAGGGTATAAAGAAATCCACATATCCAGATACGCGTGAAACACATAACCCTTCTTGGTAGTCGGGTAAAAATAAAGCTACAGACGATAATTTTTATTATGAATTTATCCGAAAATGTTTCAGTGTACGAGAACTTTTGTAGCGTGTTCTTTCAATGCCTCCTTCCGTTTTCATTTTTACAAAAAAAGAAAATCAGTCAATATTTAAAAAAAAAAAGTTGGGTGTTATTTAGCATAACATAGAGATGGTGTAAAATATTCCATATTCGAATTTAATTTTAGGGTACTTCCTTTTTACTACAAATTTTTAAAGTGTACGAACACTTTTTTGAGCCACTGTATGATGACTGATGAACCTTTCTTAATGCATCGCTTACTCGTATTAACCGTGCTCGTATTAGGCGAGTTCATCTGTCTCTATTAGGACTTCGTCTCTGTCTATACATTTTACTTGTTTTGGATTACTGCTGGTTTGATGTCACGTGTTCACCCCATGCTTTCCTTCTCAAATCTTGATGTAACATATAAGCACTCTGATGCAATGTCATGTGATTATCGAATCGGGGTGGTCATCGTGTTTTTACCTTTAAAGAAAAAAGAAAAATCTTAAACCAGTTTAGGTTTCCAGTTAAGTTAAAATACCAATTATGGGATAGGTTATGAAAAACAAGAGTCATTCAATGTCAGTTCTTTTTATTAGCTAGACACGTGTGTAAGGAATTACCATATAAACAATGTTATGTTCTCGAAGTTTTATAAAAAATATTTTGTATTTTGTTGTTTAAAAGGGGATGCTATAACAATTGCAATTTCCTTCTAGATCATTTTATAAACTGATATGTTTACATTTAGGAATTACAGCATCGTCGTTGGCATCGTGCTTTTACTCAAAAAGAAAAAATGAAAACTTTAAACCATTTTCGATTTCCAGTTAAGTTAAAGTACGAAGTATGCGATAGGTTATTAAAAATAGAAGGGTCATTCAAAGTCGATTTAGTTTTTAGTTGATAAGACACGTGTGTAACGAATTACAATATGAAAAGTGTTATGTTTTCGAAGTTTTATAAAAAAAAATCGTGCTATTACTATAGCGATTTCCTTCTAGATAGTTTGCTAACTGATATGTTTATATTTAAGAATTACAGCATCATCGTTGGCATCGTGCTCAAAATTAATCAAAAAATCGATTTTTTTTTTTAAATATTAAATGAAAGCCTGTTTATTTGGGAATATTTTGACGTCTCATTTTCCCCCGGGCGGCAATTATATCGCAAGATATTGTAAATTTTGTTAACATACCCAGCCCAATTATCAACACAAATTAAAACTTTAAATGACCTTTTTTCTCCATGTTCATATTTTCTTCACTTTCATGTTTTAAAATTGCTAAAGTGTTTTTCTTTTTCGGTAGATTTCGTATGAAATACTACCTATTGGGATCGTTCCTATGTTGGAATTTCTGAAAAAATTTTGCAGATCTACACCGATCATGACCCCTAGAACCCAAAACCACCCTCAGTAAAAAACTTTATATATCTATCTATATCTATCTATCTATATCTATCTATCTATATATATATATATATATATATATATATATATATATCACTTTCTTCTGGACACGATAACTTTCGTAATTCTGTACCGATCTCTTCCAAACTGATACATAAAATCAATGGGCATAAAATCTCGGTCAAGTTCGTTAATGGGCAAAATCGGACCAAGGGGATGGAAATAGGGAGGGGATTTGTGAAAACAGAAAACCCCCCATAACTTCTTAATTTTTGTACATATCAAATCAGTTTAAAGTTTTTATTACTTCTAAAAATAGGGCCAAAAATTTATGTATCACAGATTTTTGATAAAGTTAAAATGGGCTCAAGGGGCGCAAAAAATAGGGTTTTGGGGAGAAAAAAAAATCATAACTTCGTCAATTCTCAAGATATCAAATCCAATTAATTTTATTATAAATCTCCTTAACATTATCTACAACTTTTATATTCACAAGTTTTTGATAGGACCAATTCGTACCGCAAAAAAAAAAAAAATTAAAAACGAAAACAAAAAGGGGGTTTGAAGAAGAAAAAAAAATCCATAACTCCGTCAATTCTAAAGATATAAAATCCCCATTAATTTATCATATATCTTCTTAATATTGTCTACAATAGTCTATATAGACAAGTTTTGGATAGGACCAATTCTTACAGCAAAAACAAATTAAAAATTCATAGCGGTTGAAGAAAAAAATCATCTTAATAAGGGTGTATTCAAATCCAAACTGCTTATTTTCTGACTCATTTTACAATTAATTTTTGCTCTCAAAGGCTTCCAATTGGTACGTTTTCTTACTCAGAAACTATATAATGTACCGTAATGGTCGATTTTTTGATAGAGGCAGAATATATTTTTAAAAATGCTGTTAAAAAGGGCATTTTGAACCGAATTTACCTAAGCGGATTGTGTTGGAAAAATCATTGCATTAAGGATGCACTCAAATCCAAGCTGCTTATTTTCTGACTCATTTTTAAATTCATTTTTGCTCTCAAACGCATTTCATTGGTAGATTCTCTTATTCAGAAACTATATAATGTACCGTAATGATCGATTTTTTGATAGAGACACAATATATTTCAAAAAATGATGTCTAAGTGAGCATTTTGAACGGAATTTCCCTAAGCGATTGTGTTAGAAACGAAAAATATTGTCCTTCTGAGAAAATAATTGTTTATATATCAAGTTTTAATTAATTGAACAAAAAATAAAAACACAAGTCGCTTATAAACCCAGTGGCAGAAAGTTTTGTAGCTGTCTGCGACAAGCTTTTAAAATTTCATAATCTGTCTGCAAATTTTGCATGTCATTTTAATGAATAAATAATAAATTAAACTAAGAATTTTTTATCATTCTATTTAAAACATGGTAAGCATGATGCATTCTCATTAATTTTGCTTATAACATTTCATCATCTAACTTCTTGTAGAAATTCTAAAGTGCGAAGGATAAGCAGAACCACACATAGGCAATAACGATGCTTTTAAAAACCTTCGAAAGCTTCAGAGGCCTCAAGCGCGAAAAGCACTGAGTTTTTTCTAAAACCCTTGAATGAAATCTGCGGCCTTTTGAGGAAATTATTTTTTTGTAATTCTTTGGTGAAATTCACGTTTTTTCCATGTCTTTTTGACTAATTTATCGTTTTTTCTGCAATTTTTGGACGAAATTAGCGTTTTTCTCGTGATACCTTGACAAAATTCAAATTTTTCTTTTCTGCGTCCTTTTGAGGAAATTATTATTATTTTTTAATTAACGCCATCTTTTGCAGAAATTTACACTTTTTTATGCGATCTTTTACAGAAATTCGCACTTTTTAGCCGAAATTCGCGCTTTTTAAGCGATCTTTTGCCAAAATTCATGCCTTTCACCCGATCTTTTACTAAAATTCACGTCTTTCACCCGATCTTTTGCCGAAATTAAAACTTTTAACGCGATCTTTTGCTGAAATTCACGTTTTTTACCCGATCTTTTGCCAAAATTCACGCCTTTTACCCGATCTTTTGCCGAAATTAAAGCTTTTAACGCGATCTTTTGCTAAAATTCACACTTTTTAAGCGATCTTTTGCCAAAATTCACGCCATTAATACGATCTTTTTCTGAAATTTACGCTTCTTACGCGATCTTTTGCCGAAATTAACGCTTTTTACGCGATCTTTTGCCGAAATTAACGCTTTTTACGCGATCTTTTGCTGAAATTAACGCTTTTTACGCGATCTTTTGCCGAAATTCGCGCTTTTTATGAGATCTTTTGCCGAAATTTGCGCTTTTTACGCGATCTTTTGCCGAAATTCAAGCTGTTTTTTGCCAAAATTCACGCTTCTAACCGATCTTTTACCGAAATTAACGCTTTTAACACGATCTTTTGCCGAAATTCACACTTTTTACGTGATCTTTTTACCGAAAATCACGCTTTTTATGCGATTTTTCCGAAATTCGCGCTTTTTACACGATCTTTTCCCAAAATTCACGTTTTTTACCCGACCTTTTGCCAAAATTTACGCCTTTTACCCGATCTTTTGCCGAAATTAAAGCTTTTAACGCGATCTTTTGCTGCAATTCATATTTTTTACGCGATCTTTTGCCGAAATTCACACCATTAACACAATCTTTTGCTGAAATTCACACTTTTTACGCGATCTTTTGCCGAAATTCCCGCCATTAACACAATCTTTTGCTGAAATTCACACTTTTTACGCGATCTTTTGCCGAAATTCACGCCATTAACACAATCTTTTTCTGAAATTTACGCTTTTTACGCGATCTTTTGCCGAAATTAACGCTTTTTGCGCGATCTTTTTCCGAAATTCGCGCTTTTTGTGAGATCTTTAGCCAAAATTCACGCTTTACGCGATATTTTGCCGAAATTAATGCTTTTAACGCGATCTTTTGCCAAAATTCACACTTTTTACACGCTTTTTTGCCGAAATTTGCGCTTTTTACGCGGAAAAAATTGTCCGAAAGTTGCGGACAATTTTTTAAATTTACTTCATTAGTGCAGACAATAATTGTCCGCAAAAGATTTTTTGTGTCCGCGACTATGTCGCCGTGTCGCGGTGTTTCTGCCACTGGGCTTATAAATCTCTTCAAAAATCAAGTCAGCAAGTTTCATATATATATATATATATTATATATTTTATTATTATTATTATTAAAAATGAATCTGGAATTATGCCAGAAAATTTCGTGTTGAGCATGGAAAAGTATTTTTTTTTAATACCGCCCTAACATGATTCTGAAAAAACCAGCTATTATATAAAAATGAAATAAAAACTCGTCAAAAGCGGCGAGATAAAATTGTTAAAGTGGATTTATCTCTAATCATGATTTAGTTTTTGTTTGTGAAATTAGTATATTTGACTTCGAAATCTACCTCTGCCTGTAGGCCGGGCCAGCAGGGATTTTTTGTATTTGAGATAGAGATTTAAACTCTTTTGTACATGTTCTTTATTATATATGTGATAAATCTTTGCTTGGAATTAGCTTTCAGGTTTTTTGTTATTTTTTTAAAAATAAAAGTACACGAAAATGTGTTCGATTTCATCGTTTTAGACTATGTACTATATCAGCAAAAAAATTATATAAAATGTAATATTAGATGTCGCAGTCTTGTATAATACACATTTGAAAATCTTTTAAAAAAATAGGCAAAAATATCAATATTTAAAAAGTAGTAGGGATTTTTTTTTTTGAAAAAATAAGCTTTTCAAAAATTTAAAGTACGAATTATGGGACAGGCTATGAAAAACAAGAGTCATTCAATGTCAGTTTATCTTTTTGTTTGTTAGACACGTGTGTAAGGAATTACCATATAAACAATGTTATGTTCTCAAAGTTTCATAAAAAATTTCGTATTTTGTTGTTTAAAAGGGGATGCTATACAATTGCAATTTCCTTCTGGATCATTTTACAAACTGATATGCTTACATTTAGGAATTACAGCATCGTCGTTGGCATCGTGTTTTTACTCTAAAAAAAAAATGAAAACTTTAAACCATTTTCGATTTCCAGTTAAGTTAAAGTACGAAGTATGTGAAAGTTTATTAAAAACAGAAGGGTCATTCAAAGTCGATTCAGTTTTTAGTTGATAAGACACCTGTGTAAAGAATTACTAGTATATGAATAATGTTGTTTTCGAAGTTTTGTTAAAAAAATTTCTGCTATTACTATAGCAATTTCCTTCTAGATATCATACTATTTGATATGTTTATATATAATACTAAACAGACCGTGGGTGGTCATTTTGACCACATGAATATATTTCGGTTCGAACCAGATTTTTTTTTTTTGTAAAATAAGTTAGACGCAAAGAAGAAAAATGTTAAATATGTTAAACAGATTTAAATAAAAATTCCAGTGTAAAATATTTTTATAAAACTTGAGTAAAATTTCCGGTCGTTTTAGTGTTAAGAATTACAGCATCATCGTTGGCATTGTGCTCAAAATTGATCAAAATATCAATATATATATATATATATATCAATATATATATATCAATATATATATATCAATATATATACACTATATTGCCATTAATGACCGGCAACTTTAAATTTTAGACATTTTGTCGAATATTTAGAAATATACTTGACAGATTCTTCTGGAATTTCAGGATTGAAAAGAACAGGTATGACCTTATATTTAGCAATGTCGATTTGATTAGGGGGGCAACAAAAAATCAAAGAAAAAAAATAATACTTGGGATCACCCTGTAAAATAAAATGCACGAAATGATCTACCGCTACCGAATATAAATAAACAGACATTGTGCAATATGTGTAATATTTTATGTAAGAATAGCACGTATATTAATAGAAATATAGCGATTTATTTAAAAAAATTAAAAATTCTTGCATGTTTTTTGCTTATAACTTGCAGGGTTTTCAACCAAATTTAACGCCGGTTTCAGAAAAATTGACAAATTATAGTAGAAACAATATAGTGCAATCGGAATATCAATATATTAAATATTTTAGGAAATATGAGCAGTTGTATGAAATAATTTTTATCTGCGCATGCGCGAACGATAACAAGGATCATTTTACATAATTTAATAGTAAACTCTATGGAGCAACATAGTAAAAAAAATCTAGTCAAATATCGTAAAAATTCAGAAAGATATCGGCGTTAGAAGTAGCAAATTTTTAGTAGTGCTTTAAAAGCAGCTGAATGATAAGGGATTTTCCACAAATTGTCATTTTTAATTTTTAATTTTTTTTTATTTTCATTTTTTATTGATCCTTTAGTTCTTCTTGGATAACCACCAGAACGAGCCTATACCATGATCAAAAGAAGTATCAAAATCGAGGCATTTTTTCCAAATCTACTCTTTGATACTCACTAAATACTAACTTTTTTCTGAAAGTCAGTTAATAAAAAATGACAATTTGTGTAAAATCCCTTATCATTCAGCTGTTTTTAGAGAACAACTAAAAATTTGCTCACTTTAACGCCGACATCTTTCTGAATTTTTACGATATTTAACTAGATATTTTTTAATAAGTTGCTCCATAGAGTTGACTATTAAGCAATGTAAAATGATCCTTGTTATCGTTCGCGCATGCGCAGATAAAAATTATTTCATACAACTGCTCATATTTCCTAAAATATTTAATATATTGATATTCCAATTGCACTATATTGTTTCTACTATATTTTGTCAATTTTTCTGAAACCGGCGTTAAATTTGGTTGAAAACTCTGCATGTTATAAGCAAAAAACATGCAAGAATTTTTTAATTAATAAATCGCTATATCTCTATTAATATACGTGCTATTTTTACACAAAATATTACACATATTGCACAATGTCTGTTTATTTATATTCGGTAGCGGTAGATCATTTCGTGCATTTTATTTTACAGGGTGATCCCAAGTATTATTTTTTTTCTTTGATTTTTTGTTGGCTCCCTAATTGCCCCCCTTATCAAATCGACATTGCTAAATATGAGGTAATACCTGTTCTTTTCAGTCCTGAAATTCCAGAAGAATCTGTCAAGTGTATTTGTAAATATTCGACAAAATGTCTAAAATTGAAAGTTGCCGGTCATTAATGGCAATATAGTGTGTATGTATATATATATATATATATATACATACACACATTTTAACTATATATATATATATATATATATATATATTGAACGCTTTTGTACCTGTTCTTTATTATATATGTGATAAATCTTTGCATGGAATTAGCTTTCAGGTTTTCTGTTATTTTTTTAAAAAATAAAAGTATATATATGAAGATGTTTTCGATTTCATCGTTTTACACTATGTACTATATGTATGTATATTAAATGAAAGCCTGTTTATTTGTGAATATTTTGACACCTCATTTTTATCTGTAAGGCAATTATATCGCAAGATATTGTAAATTTTGTTAACACACTCAGCGCAATAACCCACACAAATTAAAACGTTAAATGGCCTTTTTCTCCATGTTCACATTTTCTTCACTTTCATGTTTTAAAATTCCTAAGGCTTTTTTTTTTTTTTTTTTTTTTTTTTTCGAGATAGAGATTTAAACTTTTTTGTATATGTTCTTTATTATATATGTCATAAATCTTTGCATGTAATTAGCCTTCAGGTTTTTGTTATTTAAAAAAAAAAAAAAAAAAAAAAAAAAATGCAATTTAACAAATTACAACGACCATTTGAAAAATGATTTTTTCAAAATTTTCAGACTAAAATTTAAGACACAAAAAATAGCACGGAGTTGATCCTACATTACGTACGCCATGGATTAAACATTAATAGTGTTATTACACCTAAAAATTGCAAGCGACGGAAATCGCCTGCGATTCGTACGTATTATCCACCTGAATCTTATGTATTATCCAAGCATTTCATTGGCTGTTCGGGAAAAGGCTTTTCCATCGTCAGATTTCCAAGAAATCTGACGGCCAATTTTAAATGAAATTTATTTCTTAAACTTCTAAACATCCCACAATATGACTTTTTACACCGTCGTATAGGGAAAAAAATGTACTTTTAAATGCAATTTGTTTGAAAGCTGTATCTTAATTTGTTTCTGAGTTATTAATTTTTTTGTAGTTTTTATTACTTTTTTGTCATAGTGGCAACAGTTCTCTGTTGAAAGTAAAGGGAAATACCTATTACTGTATAGACCAATCAGAAGACGAATAAAATGCGGATTAAACCAATAAAAACCTTCAGATATGCTTTTGATTTCCCATCCTGACGAGAACAATAACCATTTTTCCAAATGGTTAAAAAAAAAAAAAATTACATGAAGATGTGTTAGATTTCATCGTTTTACACAAATATACTATATCAGTAAAATATATATATATATACATAAAATGTAATATCAGATGCATCTAAAATTCCATGCGCAGTCTTATGTAATACACATTTAAAAATCTTTTTAAAAAACAAGGCAAAAATATCAGTATTTTAAAAAAGTACAGGGGCGATGCAGGTTTTTATTCCTGGGGCCCATTTTGTGAAAAGTAAAAGTTATTTTTATGAATTTTATTATATTTTTGGGAAAAATAACATTTTGTAACATAAGTTGAAATCCAGTACTCAAATTCGAAAAAAAAAATTTATTAACAAAAACTTCTTTAAATCCCTTTGCTAAAGTTTTCTTTTTGACCTGGTTTTATTACAAATTTTAAAACAGTTTTTATGAAAAAGAATGTTATGTAGGGAACCTATTTTATTAAAAGGAATTTTGTGAAGGGGCCTGTTTTGTTAAGGGTGTTCTCAAATCCAAAAGGACAACTTTCTGACATAAGTTTTAATTTATTTTTGTTCGAAAATGCATGAAACTAGCTGGTGTTGTTTTTCAGAAACTATGTCATCGAGCTGTTTTTTCCATTTTTTTGCAAACGCAATAGATCTTTCAGAAAAGAGTGTCAAATTAGACATTTTGAACCGAGTTTCCGCGCGAACGGAGAATAAGCACTCAAGAGCGGGCAAAAACGGGTTTGTCACGTGATCAAAAACGCTTATAACTCAATAGGTAATAGATAGATCAAAAAATGGAAAAAACAGTTCAATTCCAAATCGCTTGGTAAAGTATTGGTAAGTAAAAAATTGGTAAGTAATATAAACAAGTCCTTCTGTATATAAAAAAAAGTTTTGATGTTTTGATTTCGAAATGAACCAATGAAAATCTGCGTAGATAGTCCGGGTAGATCGGCATGCAATTTGAATGCTTAAGCATGGCCTTTCCTCGTTAATATTAAAAAAACTGTTGCATACAAAAATATGATAATCGGTGGTATTATAGAAAAATGCTTGATAAACATGCTGATGCAGATAGTTTTCAAATCGAAGAATTATTTTAAGAGATATTTAATGCTAAAGTTGGACAAAATCGTTCCATTAAAAAAGTTTTATTGGAGCAAAAACTATACATGATAATTTAATCATTTTTAGATCATTTTATACGTTATAAGTTCCCGGTGTGCAGTTTGTATTTATTTTTCTTATTTGACTCATTTTTTGAGGTTTTATATCTATTTTAAATTCAAATTTTCAGCATTTCGAGAGATATTTTTTACAAATTTTAGAAAATGTTATTAATTTAAACTGTTGCCAATTGTATAAACAGCGCAAACAATGTTTACTTCAAATTAAAAATTTATTTACACGTGACTATTACAAACAGAAAAAAAAAACTTTAAAATTAGAATGAAATGATTGCATGTTAAAAGCAGGAAAATTACGTCATAAGAACCATATTTAAGCTTGAATTTAAAAAGAGAAACAAAATCTTAAAATAAAAAAAATCATTATTATGCGATAAAACTTGTAATTGGAGGAAATTACGTCATATTTAAAATGGCCAAAAAATATGGCAAAACAATTTGAACTGAAAAATATATTTGCGCGAGGTATTTTGAGATGATCTTTTCAACTATTATCGTGAATTCGAAGACAGCGCAAATAATATTTCCTTCTAACAACAAAAGTATTTTCACGTGAATATTAATAAGAGAAATAAAACTTTGGTGTAAATTACGCCAGATTTGAAACGATACATTTAAAATGAATTATTTAAAAGAACTATCTTATAGCGCTGTTAAAAAATACCGGGAGACAATGACACTGTTTATTAATTTATTTTACATTAGCTTATTTTCAAATGATTAACTAATTTTTTTAATTAAATACGAAAACAGCCATTGTATCTCTTAACAGCAGAAGATTTGGTCTTAGAAATCCCCAATCTAAGAAAAACGAATGGAAACCCGTTTACAGAGAGATAGCTTGTGGAGTAATATATATGGTGAAGCCATATATTTGTGTTAGACGCGAGCTTTCAGAGATAATTTCTCTTTATAATTTATGTCTAATTTATCGCAATCGTTATACTTTTTGTTGGCAGTTTATTAAGTAAACATCTTTCCCTTCATCTATTAAATGCTATCATTCAAAGGCTATTTCGTTTTATTTATAATGTAAGCACAATTTCTATCCCCACATAAATATTCTTTTATTGACAATTTATTAGGTAAACGTTTTTTGTCTTTCTCTGTTAAAAGCTATCATTCAGAAAAATGATTTATTTGTTATTTCTAATTTAAGCACTATTCCTTCCCCGCAGATAAATTCTTTATTGATATTTTATTTGTTAAACGCCGTTTCGTTACAAATCTGTTTACATAATCTAAAGATCATATTGTTAATTTTAAGCTTGCTGGCGCCTCGTAAATGCATTAAAATACACATAAATTTCATTTTCACTTCGGCCGGTAAGTAGATATTTGACATTAATTATCCTCACCGTTATACTCTATGTAAGCAATAATAGGTTTGCTTTATTATTTCACTTATTAATTTGTTGCCAAATGTGGTATCTATCCTTGGCGTTTATCTAGTTCAAATTTTAATATATCTTCCAGTTTAACGGTTATTTTGTGATTGGCGTATTGGCTCAAGACAGATATATTCTTGGCGTGTTAAATTACACAGATTGAAAGGGACTTGCTCTCTGATCTTCGCACTGCAAACAGCTTAAGTTTTTTTGCCGAGTTTTAGGGAGGCCACCACTGCTTAACATCTTATGACCACTTCAGTAAAAATAAATACTTTTTCCATGGAAACTTCTTTTGAATTACTGCCTGATGGATTTTCTAGGAAACGGATCATCATCTGGGTTTGCTTTTAGGAACATCGTCTGTGTACTCCACTATTTTGTTTACTATCACGACCGGAGTATTAAATAAAAATACTCCACATAAATGATGTTGTTGACCCAGGGAAGAGCGAGGCGGTAATTCTGAGAACAGCACAATCGATGGAAAAAAAAAATCGACTTCAGAGAGGTTCCTCAGGCACCAGTTATAGATCCATGACTGCATCAGAGAAATTGTTAATAGAGAGTTAGCGCTGACATAGTTCAGGAGAGAAGAAAGTTAAGACTCCGATGTCAGCTAAGCCGTCACTGCAACAGTTGACGTTTGAAACTTTGAGACAACTACATCCATGGAAAATAATTGGAGAAATTACAGGCCATAGGAGACAACAGGAAAATTCTGGATCTAACTGGGAGAGCACCACAAGCCCTCGTCTTTCATTATTAAATACTTAATCACCTGATAGATTTAGATTCAGGGCACCATAATTTATGTGGAGTATTTTTATTTAATACTCCGGTCGTGATAGTAAACAAAATAGTGGAGTACACAGACGATGTTCCTAAATGCAAACCCAGATGATGATCCGATCTAAATCTATCAGGTGATTAAGTATTTAATAATGAAAGACGAGGGCTTGTGATGGTCTTCCAGTTAGATCCAGAATTTTCCTGTTGTCTCCTATGGCCTGTAATTTCTCCAATTATTTTCCATGGATGTAGTTGTCTCAAAGTTTCAAACGTCAATTGATGCAGTGAGGGCTTAGCCGACATCGGAGTCTTAACTTTCTTCTCTCCAGGGAGGCCTACCACGAACAGATCGAATTCTCCCCTTTCTCGTAAAATCTTCTGCATTTCCCGATGTGACGTTGCATTCCGATGACCCTGGGATAAATGCTCCCACGACACATTCGAGAACGTCTTCAATCGGATTACTGTCATCGAGATCTCCACGAAAACTTCCGACCCCATTGAAGGGAGTGAGAAAAGCATATATTGTCGGAAGTGCGTCTTTGGGGAGAGATTTTAAAGCGGTTGATATTGTTTTCTCTGTTTAGTAAAAATACCATCGACACACGCCTAATTAAAATATTTTCATAATCTTTTTTTTTAAACGAGAGTGAAATGTTCAGATTTTCAGTTGTCAAAATCTCAAAGTGATATGACGGATAGTTATTTATAAAATGAAAAATAAAAATGAAATTTGTTTTTTTAACCAAGCAAGGGTTTTTTTTTTAATTAATAAAAAATTAACATGTTAACCTACAAATATTTAATTAGTATCATAAGAAAGATCTTATTCTAGATTTTTAAATGGTATAAAAAGAAAAGTTTTATAAGTTCTTCTTAAGCAAATATTGGTATAAATACGCCAAAATTTCAAGAAATTCTACTTAAATATAAAATAACTGGGAAAATATTACAAGTTTTGAAACTAATAATAAGCGTTTTTTTTTTTTTTTTTTTTTTTTTTTTTTTTTTGCAAACAATTTTTTGTAGATTTAGATTGATTTTTCTTTGTGAAAAATAGCGTACGCTATTTTTTTAAAATGAAATGTTAACTTAAAATAACAAAAACTAATACTAATCTGAAAAAAAGTAATTGAAATGCTTTTTAAAACATAGTCTAACAAATCATCACGCATAATCTTATTAATCTGCTTTAAATAAACAACGCGCAATACCAAGAAAGCTAATTATATCATAGTTCTTGCACAAATAATTAGCAGTGTGACCAAGCACTGCATATGCCCCAAAAATAATTGACCATATACTTTTACTAAAACTTCTGTATACTAAATATAACATTTATGCTAATATTTAAGCCCATGTGCGCTCTATCGTTGTTTACTCAAACAAAATAATTATCCAAAATTTCCAAAAGATTTTCCTTTTCTTTTTACTTTCTTCTATCTTTACAAGAAGAAAGTATTGGATTCATGAAAATTTTCGAATTCCGGTTTTCGACGGATTTACACGTTTTAGGGTTCAGAGATTCCAAAAAACATGTTTTCACAAAATGTCTGTCTGTGACTCTGTGAGTCTGTCTGTCTGTCTGTCTGTCTGTGTGTATGTGACACAAATTTTGTGGGCGCTCTATCTCAAGAACTAATGCACGGAATTTAATAAAAATTTATATTCAGTGAGTCCCTAATACAAATTGATGCTGATTAGTTTTTGGTGTAAATCGCTCAACAGGTGGCGCTGCTATGCTGCATTTTTCACGATTTTTGCAATAGCTCTATCTCACGAACTAATGCACAGATTTTGATCAAACTTCAGATTTCGTTAGTCCTTGATATGAATTGATGCTGATTACGTTTTGGTGTAAATCGCTTAACAGGTGGCACTGTTATGATGAATTTTGCAGAATTTGCACGATTTCCCCAATAGCTCTATCTTAAGAACTAACGCACGGATTTTCATCAAACTTCAGATTCAGTTAGTCCTTGATATGACTTGCTACTGATTATGTGTTGGTGTAAATCGCCCAACAGGTGGCGCTTCTGTGCTGCCTTTTTCACGATTGCCTCAATAGCTCTATCTATAGAACTAATGGATGAATTTTCATCTAACTTCAGATTTAGTTGTATGTTGACACAAGTTGTTGTTAATTAGGTTTTGGTGTTAATCACCCAATAGGTGGCGCTGCTATGCAGGAATTTTCACGACTTTCGCTATATCTCTATCTCAAAAACTAATGCACGGATTTTCTCCAAACTTCAGATTCAGTCAGACGTTGACATAAATCGTTGCTGATTAGGATTTGGTATAAATCACCCAATAGATGGCGCTGCTAGGCAGCATTTTGCTGGATTTAGACGATTTCAGCGATAGTCATATCTCAAGAACTAATGCACGGAATTTCATATCTTTAGAATCCTCATGAGATGCATAGATTGCCATTTAATTTTGGCAGTGTGATAGCGAATTTTGAAGTATTAACATGTATGAGATAGAAGAAAGTTTTGGGACTGGTACATCCGACTAGTTTTTAAATTATTATTAAATGCTTGCTGTATCAATTTTAATGACTTGTTGTATAATATATATATCTATATATAAATATATAAAATCTTTTAATAACATCCAATGAGAATTTGCGATTAGTACAAAATCAAAAAGTTTTCGGAAAGAAAAAATCTTAGGAAAGTTTTGCATGTTTTTGAACGGCATATTTTATTATAGAATTTAAATAAATTGTAGCGTTTCTAAGGTCATCAAAAAACAACGTATTTCCTCGTAACTTTTTTACAGAAAATTTCGAAAACTTTCAAACAAAATAATATATATATATATATATATATATATATATATTGTTTGAAGATGTGAATCAGTCTTCTTCACTTTTCATTTTTTTTCTGCCTTTGATTATAAAACTATTTTTTCTGAATATAAAATAATTATTGCTCAAATTAACAAAAAAAAAAAAAAAACAAAAAAAAAAAAAAAAAAAAAAAAGGAAGTTTCGATATTAAATAAAGCTTAATATTAGGATCGCCAGAGAGTCCTCTTTTGTGTGTGTGTGTGTGTAGATTGAGTAATACTTAACTTATATTTTGAAAGATTAGTTTTATATAGAAATTAAAGACGGAGACAAAAAAATAAAAATCTAAGAAGACTGATTCATATCATCTTCAAATAATATATTTTTTCTTTTCTAAATTTCCTGTAAAGTTACTATGAAATAAGTTGCTTTTTTATGTTATTAGAAACTTTACAATTTATTTTATATCCAATGAAATATGAAGTATAAAAAAATGTAGTATCTTAAAGTATTCAAAATCCTGCAATACTTTCCAAAGATATTTACTTCTTTTTTTTTTCTTTTTTTTTGCGCAGAAATTTTAAATTTAATATTTTTATCTTGTTCTAAAAAGAAATTCTCTATCTATTTACTAAAGTATTTTGTTATTTAAGCAACCAATAACAAATCTTAAAACTGATACAACATTTAATAATCTATATAAATAAATATTTGGAAATTTTGAATATTTGTATTTGGTAAACAATGATAGTGCACAATCTCTGCTATTTTTTTTTTTTTTGCGACAACTATTGTATAATTAGAGTTTTCTTAGCATAACACACTGTTTATTTAAAGGAAATTAATAAACTTACACACGATATTTTGTTAAACTATATTTTAATATGTACTGCAATTATTTTTTTAATTCACATTAGAATTTATTTTTTAAATTTTGCGTTGAATTTTCATTACAAACACAGACTCCATACTGCATCAATCTAAATCTACCAAAAACTGCATGCAATATTTTCAAAGTACATTTATTATTAGTGTTTAAAATGAGTTTCAAAGTTTAAATATTTTCCCGTTTATTTTGTAGAACAGAATTTCTTGAAATTTTTGGGTATTTATGCTAATATTTACTTAACAAAAACTCACAAAAAAATTTATTTTCATATCATTTTAAAGTTTAGAATAAGGCCTTTCTTATGATAGTTATTAAATATCTCTAGAGTAATTTGTTAATTTTTTATTAATTTTTAAAGAAAAGCTCCCGCTTAGTCAAAAAAAGCTAATTTCATTTTTATTTATAATTTTCTAAAGATCTACTGGTCGTATGATTTTGAGCTTTTAACAGCTAAAAATCTGTATATTTTACATTCGTTAAAAAAAAAAAAAAAGATTATGAAAATATCTTAATTAGGTGTGTGTAGATGGCATTTTTAATAAACACAGAAAGCAAAATTAAACATTTGTTTTCTTTTCAAACGGGAGAAAAAGAGAGAAGGTCAGTGAGAATTGTCTCGTAACTGAAGTGGTCAATCTAGTTTTTTCCGATGCCTACTTGAAAAGGAATCTAGAATCCGTGAGCTATTGCCCAGCTCTTCGTGGTAGCACTTAATCTGTGTATTGGAAAAATTTTTTGGGAAACATGTAAATTCGACCTCTGGTTCTTCTCGCTTCGGAAGGAACTCGATGCGCTTGTGGTAGGGCCCCGGACTATGTCAGCGCTAACTCTCTATTAACAATTTCTCTGATGCAGTCATGGATCTATAACTGGTGCCTGAGGAACCTCTCTGAAGTCGATTTTTTTTTTCCATCGATTGTGCTGTTCTCCGAATTCCCGCCTCGCTCTTCCCTGGGTCAACAACATCATTTATGTGGAGTATTTTTACTTAATACTCCGGTCGTGATAGTAAACAAAATAGTGGAGTACACAGACGATGTTCCTAAAAGTAAACCCAGATGATGATCCGTTTCCTAGAAAATCCATCAGGCAATAATTCAAAAGAAGTTTCCATGGAAAAAGTATTTATTTTTACTGAAGTGGGCATAAGATGTTAAGCAGTGGTGGCCTCCCTAAAACTCAGCAAAAAAACTTAAGCTGTTTGCAGTGCGAAGATCAGAGAGAAAGTCCCTTTCAATCTGTGTAATTTAACACGCCAAGAATATATCTGTCTTGAGCCAATACGCCAATCACAAAATAACCGTTAAACTGGGAGATATATTAAAATTTGAACTAGATAAACGCCAAGGACAGATACCACATTTGGCAACAAATTAATAAGTGAAATAATAAAGCAAACCTATTATTGCTTACATATAGTATAACGGTGAGGATAATTAATGTCAAATATCTACTTACCGGCCGAAGTGAAAATGAAATTTATGTGTATTTTAATGCATTTACGAGGCGCCAGCAAGCTTAAAATTAACAATATGATCTTTAGATTATGTAAACAGATTTGTAAAGAAACGGCGTTTAACAAATAAAATATCAATAAAGAATTTATCTGTGGGGAAGGAATAGTGCTTAAATTAGAAATAACAAATAAATCATTTTTCTGAATGATAGCTTTTAACAGAGAAAGACAAAAAACGTTTACCTAATAAATTGTCAATAAAAGAATATTTATGTGGGGATAGAAATTGTGCTTACATTATAAATAAAACGAAATAGCCTTTGAATGATAGCATTTAATAGATGAAGGGAAAGATGTTTACTTAATAAACTGCCAACAAAAAGTATAACGATTGCGATAAATTAGACATAAATTATAAAGAGAAATTATCTCTAAAAGCTCGCGTCTAACACAAATATATGGCTTCACCATATCGCTACTGTTTTTTTTTTTTTTAATTTTAATTCAATATTTTTAAAGCCGATTAAATTAGCGTGCTTTTTGAATTTTGGTGTGCCTGAACGGGGGTTGGCGAGCTTAACTCGTAGGGGGCAGAGCCCCCTAGTAATATAAAAAAAAAATTAAGTCAATTCCTACTTAGGTCGATAAGAGAATTTGGAAAGCTCTATTTCCTGTAGGCGCTCCGAAGCTCAGCGTTGACTTGACTGAAGAGAATTTTTTTTCTCCCATTCTTCTTTCCTCTTGAATGACGCTTAAAATGCCTTGATCAAGAAGAGTCTCAGTCTTAACTCCCGGTCTTAAAATACCTTGATCAAGAAGAGGGCTCTCTCAATTATTGAAAAAAACTGGATTAACATCAAGTGTCACCCACTGCAAGTTTAAAAAAAAATGTATTTGAGCTTGAGCAAGATATATATAGCGAGAGTGTGAGCTAATAGTAGGAATTGAAAAAAATTAGTTTTACATTGATGAGAATTAATTAGTTCGCTTTTTACGCAGTTTGGATTTTTGATTTTTTAAATTTAATTGTTTATATTAAATAGATTTTTGTGAAAGGGCCCTAAATAGGCCCCAGATTTTGCTTGGATCGACCCCTGAAGTTCTAGGGATTTTTAAAAATTCAAATTTCTTAACAAAATTTCAAAAATTTTAATTAAATATGAAGTTAATTTTTTTTTTTCAAAATGTACTTTTAGTTGAACATTGAAATGAAGTGAATTCACCATTTGAACCATATTTTTTAAAATAAACAAAATTGTTGAAAAGGTAAACTGCCCCCTTAAAGGAAAAAAATAAAACCTTAAATCAGTTTAGATTTCCAGTTAAATTAAAATTAAAGTACGAATTATGGGATAGGCTAAAAACATAATCAAACTTCAATGTCAGTTTACATTTTAATTGGTTAGACACATGTGTAAGGAATTACCATATAAACAATGTTGTGTTCTCAAAGTTTTATTTAAAAAAAAAAAAAAAATCATATTTTGTTGTTTAAAAGGAAATGCTATAATAATAGCAATTTCCTTCTATATCATTTTACAAACTGATATGTTTACATTTAGGAATTACGGCATCGTCGTTGGCATCGTGTTTTTACTCCAAAAGCAAAAATGAAAACTTTAAACCATTTTCGATTTCCAGTTAAGGTTGTTCTCAACTGCCTCTGCTCAACAAGCGCAAAACGTGTTGACACACTTACAAATTCATTTTTTAACGGAAATGTATAAAACTGGAAAGTCTGGCCATGGAAGCGATTTGGAAGTGAACTGTTTTTTTTTTTTTTTTTTTTTTTTCATTTTTTGATCAATTAATTACCTATCGAGTTATTATCGATTTCGATCACGTGACAAACACGTTTTTCGACCTTTCTTGAGTGCTCTTTCTTCCTTCGCGCGAAAATTCAGTTCAAAACGCCCACTTTGACACATTTTCTGAAAGATCTATTGCGTTTGCAGAAAAATGAAAAAAAAAAAAAAAAAAGCTCAATTACATAGTTTCTACAGAACACCAGCTAGTTTCATGCATTTTCGAACAAAAATAAATTAAAACTTATGTCAGAAAGTTGCCCTTTTGGATTTGAGAACACCCTTAAGTTAAAGTACGAAGTATGTGATAGGTTTATTAAAAATAAAAGGGTCAAAGTCGATTTAGCTTTTAGTTGATAAGACACGTGTGTAAAGAATTAGCATATGAACAGTATTATGTTTTCGAAGTTTTGTAAAAAAAAATCGTATTTTGTTGTTGAGGTATTACTATAGGGATTTCCTTCTAGATAGTTTATTAACTGATATATTTATATTTAAGAATATAAGGATTACAGCATGACCGTTAGCATCATGTTTTTACCCTTAAAGAAAGACAAAAAAAACTAGAAACAGGAATTCTGTTTTTTCAGACAAAATATATTTCCGTTTTTATAATTAGCTTCAATATTAATTAAAAACTCATCGAAAAGGATTCTTTAGGCGATCGTTTTTCTACGCTAAAAATAATTAAACATCCGTAGTTCGACACAATCTTTTTAAAACATCTCAACAAACTACATTTACATCACCAAAAAGTTCGTGGAAGTATTAAAAAAAAAAAAAAATTCTGAGAAATTTTCGATGAAAACGAAAATGCGGGTTAACGCTGCTTCGCTTAAAATTTCATTTTAAGTCGACCCGAACCGAACCGACCAAAAAAATTTCCCCTACCCGCAAACCGCGACCCGCTCCGAACCTGCCAAAATAATTTTCGGCGACCCGCAACCCGACCCGAACACGAAATACTTCAAATATAGTGGAACCTCTGAATAGCGGACACTTCGGGATCGTTGAATAGAGCACTGCATCGACTCGTGTTAGTTTGTCCCTAATTTTCTGTTTTCGGGTCGGGAGGACAGTAATTTTCTTCCTGGGGGCCGGGTTCATCCTAGAATAATTCTTGCGGGTCATATTTAGTCTTTTTGGAAATCGGGTTGTTGGGATTTTCACAAAACGCTTGAGCAGAACTAAGTTTCAGATGAAAATAAATACTTATTTGAATATGAATGCATATATATTCAGTTAACTGCATGATAAATAAAATTTATAAGAAATGTGATCATAGATTATTTCTTTAACACTAGAACGTCGGGAAATTTTACGCAAGTCTTATAAAAATACATTAAACAAGAAAATTTATTTACGATTATTTAAGTTGTTTAACTTATTTCAGTGTAATTTACATTTAACCTAATTAGTCCATTCGTCGGTGTCGAATTGACATATGAAAAATGTTACCAACATTTCGTTTTTCATATATACAAAAACACATGTATCGTATTCGTGATCGCGTTTGTAGATTGGGAGGTGCCCGCTATTCAGCGGTATAAGCGTACAATTATATAAGTGTTAGGAATTGAAAGAGCGTTTTCTAAATAGAGGAGTTCACTTTTCGGGGAATGTCCATTGTGGAGTTCTTTGTATATACATTTTTAACTTGAAACAATAATTCATTTGAAAATCGGGTCAACCCGAACCCGACGGGCAAGAGTCAAAAACCAACACGAACCCGAAACAATGAAAGTGTACCTGACCTACAGCAAAAAAGTAGAAGTCAATCCGATCTGAAACGAAAAAATATAGCGTCGGGTCGAATGCTGGTAAAAGCCAGTAACCCGACCCAATGCTGGACTCTACACCGAGCAACGACGGGCAGGTCACCTAGTATAACAGAATATGATAGAAATAGTAGGAAGATACGATATTGTCTTTCTACTTCTATGCAGTATATATTTTTAAATATTTGAAAATTGTGAATACACATTTGACTAGAAGCGCCCTCTATTAACATTATTGCGAACGAATAGCTTGTTGACTTGCAACTCATTTTTTCGTTATCCTTCAATGAAACCTCGATTTCGATCCTTGCCATTTCCAAAAAAGTATTACAGGGTTATCCAAGGATTTTTATTTTACTATTTTATTCCGATTATAAGATGTATGCATCTAAAGTTGGATGTTGTTGACCTTCTTCGTAACCTCATATCCCATTCAAATTGCTTTTTTATCTCAGTTTATAATTCAAGATAATATTTATGTTTTAAAACTGAACATTATTTCAGAATAATTAAGATTACGTATGGATGTAGTATTTCTTTTCTAAAAATGCAGCAGTTTTTTCAATGGTGTATTTAGTTGTGATAAGACTATCAAGGAAGTGGTAACGGGTTTTTTTTTCCAAAACTCAGTTGATAAGGCGAATTTTTGTATTACTCCAGACCTGACCCCCACTTCTTCCTTTTTGTTTTATTTTTTAAAACCTTGTTATTATATAAGAGAGCATATCTGTTTGTTTTTTCATACACATTTTGGCGCACCCCCCCCCCCCCATCTTTCTTCCTCAAAGTATTTTTACTTTGAGGTATACAAAGTACTTTTACTTTGAACAAAGAGAATTTTACTAATTTTCTAATGTTTGACTTATTTAAAATTTAAAATATGTAATCATAAAATATGTAATACTGAACTACGTAAATTGAATGTGACGTTTGTTGCAATTATAGTTCGTTCATATAAAAGAATTCGCATGTATTACCGGCTATTTACAGTGTTTGCTTATACAGTAGAGTTCCGATTATCCGAGTCCCTCTTAACCGAGTTTCCGCTTTAACCGAGTTATTTTCTTCTGATGGACTGATGGTTTTTGATGATGGACCATTATTGTGAAACAGCCATTATAAATGAAGTGTTAGGTGAAGACGAAAGAGCAGCCGTAAAAAGTTTGAACTCTGATTTTCTGGTCAGAATGGGAAGAAAAAAATGGACATAATTTTTTCCCCATTCTGAGCAGAAAATCGGAGTTCAAACTTTTTACGGCTGCTCTTTCATCTTCACCTAACACTTCATTTATAATGGCTGTTTCATAATAATGAAAGCCATCATTCCATCAGAAGAAAATGGTCGATTCCAAAGGTATAATCTTTCATTTGGTTCCCCTTGGCTCTGGAGCCCAGGGCACATGCCCCTTCTGCCCCCCCCCCTTAGTTTCGGCCCTGCTGATAGGGGACCCCTGCCCCCTATATGAATATAAGAGGCGTTGGCACGGGTCGGGTCTAGTACAATCCAACCGGAACCTGAAAATTCCGTTTGAAATCAACCCAGAAGCGACCAAAAAAAAAAAAAAAAACATCGACCCTCAACCCGATCCGGGCCTGACAACATAATTTTCGTCGACCCGCAACCCGACCCGACCCCAAAAGAAAAGAAACAAATTAATTCATGCTTTAGGGCAATTATGAACAGTAATCTGTAATTATATCCTTAACCCTTTAGCGGGCGGAGTCCACAAAAAGGACACCTAATTTTAATTCCAAAACTGACAAACGGCACCAAGAATATTTAATTAAAAGTTTCCTTTAATAAAGTACGAGAAAATAAGCAAGTTTTTATTTTCTAATAAATTCTGGTGTCAGTCCATCATTTTATCATTTTACAAATAGACTTACCCCGCGCCGGAAAGGGTTAAGTGGTGAGATGATTTTTTTTTTATAATGTAAGTGATGAGGTGGGATGTATGTATTGATTTCTTGTACACTCCTTAAAATTTAGCGAATTAAAATAAGGAAATTTCCTGTGAATTTTGCATTATTTACTTGTATAAAAACAACTGAAAAACTACTGTAAGTGTACATACATATACATATAAATTCACGTATCTAAATACCACAAAAATTTTGTTTGCAAATATAGAGCTTATATTCAATTTCTCTGAGGTGCAAAACACCCCACCTCACCAGTTAAGGGTTAATATCAATTTTATCTCTTATATAGAAAAATAAACATAGATATATTCTTTAATATTGAAATATAGTAAAACCTCTGAATTGTGGACAAGTGAATAGAGTCTTGATTCGGTTTTTTGCGGGGGGGGGGGGGGGTAACTCTAATGTCCTTTCTCTTCACTTCAGAATGTTTCTTGTGGGTCAGATTTAGGATTTTCACAAAAAGTTTGAGTTAACTATGTTTTAGATGAAAATAAATACATATTCGAGTTCGAATGAGTATATAACTATTCAATTTATTGCATGTGAAATAAAAGATATCTAATAAATGTGATCATAGCTTATTCTTTTTTTAGGGTACGGTTAAGAATTCTTTTTCTATCTCTCGGAATATGAAAAATATTACCCACATTTCTTTTTTGACCCACACAAAAGTTTATGTCTCGTATTTGTGATAGTTTATGCACACTAGAGGTCTGCACGGGCCAAAATTTCCAGGCCCGCCACGATTCATAGAAAAAAAATTCGGCTAGGTTCGGCTAGGGCCAGTAAATGAGAAAAAGTGGCTAGTGAAAAATTGTCTATCAGCGGCCACTTTCCGGCCACTTTTTTACAAGGAGATAATAAATTTTTCTTGCATGCATTTATTTCATCAAGGATTCTACTTTTTTTGGTTCCAATATATTTATATTAACATATTTATTTGGGCCATTCAGTTTTAGATTAATACTTATAGAAATTTTACTGTTTAGAATTTTTAAATAAGAAAGTGGCCATTTAAAAAACTAGTCCTACCGGCCAGTGGCCACTAATGAAATTTCCCAGTTTTGACCTATACTCGGCCCGATACAAAAATTAACAGTTCAGCCCGAGCTCAGCCCAGCCCGTAGTAAAAAATATTGGCCCGGCCCGGTAAAGTACTTAAAAGTTCGGCTCGGCCCGGAAAAAAGTTAAAATGTCGGTCCGAGCTCGGCCGGGCCGAGTGAATTTCTACAAAACATTAATTTTTACGTCGATTTGGTTAAAAATTTCTCTCGTACGAAGAGTTCTCACCAAAAATATTTACCTTAAGGCTGTTCTTAACTGCTCTGCTCAAGAAGTTGTTAATGCATATTCCATGTATTAAAGTGTTAAAAATCTCAAACATGCTATACAGTAAAATCTTCTAAGACGGAATTGCATAGAAAAAAATGCGTTATAGACAAGTTTCCTTCTTAGCAAGAGGAAATGTATTATATATATTCTTTTCTTACGTATTAGTATATTAATTTTGCACGTATCAACCGTTTTTCAGTTTAAAACAGGTTTCCGTTATATGCAGGCTCTTTTTCGCACATTTTACTGTATTTTAATTTAGTTATATTTTAATAAGCGTAGAAATCTATTATTCTTTAAAAAGAATAAATTTTAATGTTGAAGAATGTAATGAAGTTTAAAATAATGGCGATTTAAAAATGTATGTATTTTTTGCAAAAATTTTTGGGCTAGGCCTAATTTTACTGACCTTTGAATGGACCAGGCCACGCTGAGACAATGATTTTCATACGGGCTAGATCAAAACTAGGACTGAAAATTTTGGGCCGTGAAGATTAGGAATGAAACCAGTCCCGGCTCTGTACAGAAAAAATAAGTTAGGCCCGGCCCGAGTGCAGTGAATGAAAACAGGACCGAGTCCGGCCCGTGCAGATCTCTAATGCACACACGCACACGATGCAATTTATTAAACTGGTCATCTGTAATCGCGAATAACGTTCAAAGATATGACCATTTTTCAATTCCTACTATTAGCTCACACTCTCCCTATATTTATTTATTTATTATTTATGTATTTATCTTGTTCAAATTTTCAATCGTTAATAAAATACTCATTATTCATCCTATCAAGTTGTAATAAATTTTTTTAAACTTGTACTGGATGACAATTGATGTTAATACAGTTTTTTCAAATATTAATTAATTAATTAAATTTTAATTAATTAATTTTACTTTTGCATGGGAAACAAAATGGCGGCCATTGGTCATTGAAGATCAATGAATGTATTTTCAATAAGGGGTTACCATAGGGGGACCCTGTTCTGTCACCAAATACCGCCAAGTTTGTCGCCAACATGGCGATATCTATAATATTTCGCCAAATTCCCATAGACTTCCATTGTAAACCTACTTGCTTATAAAAAATCAACAAATTGAGATATTTTAATGCAAAAAAAACTAATATTAGCATAAGAGATTATATTAAATTTTTCTTTGATGACCTAAGTAGGAATTGACTTTAAAAACAAAATTTTTATATTACTTGTTTATTAAAGCACCTGCTTTTATTATACCTATGATCACGTGATTTTTGTTTATGAAGTTTATTTTTTATATTTTTGCGGAAAAACTCGCCGATCAAGCGTACGAAACATGTCGATGTGGAAACTGTTTATTAAAAGGTCTTCATAAGCCTTTGAATGTTGTTTTTCACTTTCAGCATGTTATAACTTTAGTTTAAAGAATTTTAGATAATAAGTTATATTTCTATTGAAAATGATGTGCAAATATGCTACGAAGGTTGTTGTTTAGAAATAACGGTGTGAAACTTTTTGCTGCCATTTTGTCCACGGTAACTCGAACAAGGATTATTAGAGATAGGATGAGTATAAAAATGTATAACAGTGCAGCCATTTCAAGATCTAAAGAAAAAAAATCCAGGAGATTTTCTTTAACGAGTCAGTGTTTTTTCAATTAAAAAACTTTTTTAAATGTAGAAATACGTAGTGCAAATTTAATTAATTTGGAATAATGTTTCATTCGTGTTGAAGAATTAAATATGCATGCGCAAATAGAATAGACAGATATAAGCATAAATAGAATTACGTGTAAAAAGAACTTTTGACTATGGAAATGGCATTTAGAATGGTTTAAGGCTGTTCCCAACTGCTCAACAAGCGCAAAACGTTTTGACATATATACAAATTAATTTTTTAACGGAAAGATATAAAATTGGAAAGCCTGACCATGGAAGCGATTTGGAATCGAACTGTGTTTTCCATTTTTTGATAATTGATATTGAGTTATAAGGATCAAGGGACAAAGACATTTTTCACCCGCTCTTGAGTACTCTTCTCTTGAAATAGGATTTGGATTCATCTTTAAGGCTGTTGTCAACTGCTCTGCTCAACAAGCGCAAAACGTTTTGACACATTTACAAATTCATTATTTAACGGAAAGATATAAAACTGGAAAGCCTGGCCATGGAAGCGATTTGGAATCGAGCTGTGTTTTCCATTTTTTGATCAATAAATTACCTATTGAGTTATAAGGCTATTTGATCACGTGACACGGCATTTTTCTCCCCTTACTGACTGTATTTTGTTCTTTCGTTCGGAAGTTCAGTTCAAAATGCCAACTTTGACAGTATTTTCTGAAAGATCTATTGCGTTTACAAGAAAACGGAGAAAACAGTTCGATAAATATTTTCTGAATATCAACACCTTCTAGTTTCATGCGTTTCCGAATAAAAATGAATTAAAACTTATGTCAGAAAGTTGACTTTTCATAAACATCTCAATTAATTGTATAAAACTGGATTAATGATTATGTGCCTCGGGCCGCACATAAATGGTCGCCGGGACACATGCGGCCCGCGGGCAGCAGGTTGAGTATATCTGGTCTAAACGCTTTACTTAAATGCTACACCTTCGCGGTAACTTTGTTACTATTGCAAACAGTAAATCAAAACCCCCAAATATACAACAGGCAACAATTTACAGGCATAAAAAAATAAATTGTCACTTCACTCCATCTTTCCTGCTCACATTTTTGCAAACAAAACCAACTATTTACATTAAAATATCCTTGAAAATTACGGAAAAAGAAAGCTTATGTATCTTCTAGTTTTGTTTTCAATGTCGAACTTTCATTTTGTTTTTTGCCAAAAAGCTTTACTTAAATGCTACACCTTCGCTCTAATTTTGTCACTATTGCAAACAGTAAATCAAAACTCTCAAACTGTCACACTCCAAATTATTTTTTTTTCTTTTCCTATTATTCCAGCACAGTTTTAATGTCAGAAGTAAAAGCTATAAAAATTGTTTATGAATAAGTTTGTTTTGAAAGAAAAAAAAGGTGTCACGTAAAGCAATAAAAATGACCAGTAAAATGTATTTTCTTGTAAACCTTTTTTTCCCCCAAGAGGTAGTTGAAGCTTAAACTTCGCTTCTTTTGTATAGTATTTGTTTGTTTTCTTATTTGAACATTTCTTTTAGTTAAAAAAAAAAAAAAAAAAAAAAAAAAAAAAAAAAAAAAAAGGTAAACAAAAGGACATAAAGGTCACTTAAATGTATCTATCTATATTATAAAGGACAAACATATCTGTGCGTAACGCATACGTCATTTTGCGAATGGCGACACTTTGAAATTTTAAATGAAATTTCGGTTTGCAATTTTCGTTATAGCAAATTTTTAAACTTCAAAACATCGTACATTTTCAATTTTTACACCCCTGTACGGGAAAAAAATATGCTTTTAAATGCAATTTGTTTGGAAGCTGTATCTCAATTTATTTTTGAGATATTAATTTTTTTGTAGTTTTTAATACAGATTTTGTAATTGTGGCAACTGAAGTACTCCATTTATATTGAAAGTAAAGAGAAAATAGTCATGGTTTATTATTTTTATTGATTATATCCTTTTTGATGCCATTTTCACATTGCAAATAAAGGTAACTTTTTTATAATTTTTGAACAGAAAAAGACGTCAGACATTAAAAAAACACGCATTGTTCTTCATAAATCAGTTACATTTCAATATTTTTACATTACGCTGATACCGAGTTTGAGACGCTAGGCAAAATGATTCAGTGAGCCAAAATGATGCTATATTTAAAACAAAACGATCATTTTTTTATGATAAAACTAAATATTTTACCAATACTAAATGGCCAATAGTATGACAACTAAAGGCAAATTTCTGAATTTTTTTTTCGCGGATACTGGGATTAGAACTTAAAAGTTTGTGCGAATGTTCCCATGAAAAGTTATATCGGACAAACGTGACTTTAAGTTTGGAAATACATTCATTAATAATCTATTGTGCGTTAAAATACTTTCAAATTGTGAATTTGAGTGGTGCGTATGTAAATTATGAGAATGTGAAAATAACGCACAGGTTAGATTTTATTGGGGAAAGTTTTTTTGATGTGACAAAGCGAAATCCTTTTTACTGATTTTTTATCCCTTAAAAACAAACATAAGAGCCTCAATCGATAACTTCATCATAATTACTTATCTTGAATACGTATTCTAATGCAGTTTAATTTTTCAATAATTTAAGCAGTTGAAGTTTGTGGAAATAACTTTTTAATAATTTTAGGTTAAAAATATTATTTGTTTTAAGAGTTAGACAACCAATGTAAGATGAATTTTTTATTGCAATTATTTTTGTAGGTTTATTATAAATTCGATCGGACAGTTCCTTTCTAACATTTTAGTTCGTCGAATTTCGACGGGTTCCAACTCGTACTTTTAAAGGACAAACGTGACCGAAATTTGTGCTTTATATGTAATATTTTATTTTATTTATTTATTTATTGATAAAGTATTAATTTATTTGTGGAATATTAGCTGGACACCAACGCTGAACTATTATATTGTTTTAAATGTAAATGAATTAATCTTTTGCAATCGAGCTGCCTGGGATCGAGTGAGATTTAAAAAAAAAAAAAAAAAAAATTATTTGAAACCTATAAAATATCAGTAAATTGAGATACTGTTTTTCACTATTTCACGGTGTAAAAATTAAAAGAATGCAATCTTTACACAGTCGATATGATAACAGCGTTACATTCGGATAAGTTTTAGCTTTATAATTAGACTGAATAAATACAATAAACAATTAAATAGGTTTTAGAAGAAGCATCTATGTTCAGCAACAAAAGCGGTCACGTTCATAATCCTCTGATGTAAAATCACTTTTAAACAGGGTTCGTTGATTAAAATCATGATTTAAATCAATTGATTTTTTTAAATCATTGACTTTTAAATCAGATTTTTAAAAATTATTTTTAAGTAAGTTCAAGATGTAAGCAAACATATTAATGTACTTTAATATAATTTAGTTTTGTATAATACAGATAATCAATCTGTTTTTAGAAAGATAAAGCTTAATCTCTGTCAAAAAGTAAAGCATAATGTAAAGTTTAGAAAAAATGGTTTCAAATTTCGGTTAAAATCAAATTGTAAAATAAACTTGCAAAAGTAAGTAAATCACATTTAAACAGGGTTCGTTGATTAAAATCATGATTTAAATCAATTGATTTTTTTAAATCATTGACTTAAATGAGATTTTTAAGAATTATTTTAAAAGAAGTTCAAGATGTAAACAAACATATTAATGTTCTTTAATATAATTTAGTTTTGTATGATACATATAATCAATCTGTTTTTAGAAAGATAAAGCTTAATGTTTGTCAAAAAGTAAAGCACAATGTAAAATTTAGAAAAAATGGTTTCAAATTTCGGTCAAAATCAAATTGTAAAATAAACTTGCAAAAGTAAGTAAATCACTTTTAAACAGGGTTCGTTGATTAAAATCATGATTTAAATCAATTGATTTTTTTAAATCATTGACTTAAATGAGATTTTTAAGAATTATTTTAAAAGAAGTTCAAGATGTAAACAAACATATTAATGTTCTTTAATATAATTTAGTTTTGTATAATACAGATAATCAATCTGTTTTTAGAAAGATAAAGCTTAATGTTTGTCAAAAAGTAAAGCACAATATAAAATTTAGAAAAAATGGTTTCAAATTTCGGTCAAAATCAAATTGTAAAATAAACTTGCAAAAGTAAGTAAATCACTTTTAAACAGGGTTCGTTGATTAAAATGATGCTTTAAATCAATTGATTTTTTTAAATCATTGACTTAAATCAGATTTTTAAAAATTATTTTTAAACAAGTTCAAGATGTAAACAAACATATTAATGTACTTTAATATAATTTAGTTTTGTATCATACATATAATCAATCTGTTTTTAGAAAGATAAAGCTTAATCTTTGTCAAAAAGTAAAGCACAATGTAAAGTTTAGAAAAAATGATTTCAAATTTCGGTCAAAATCAAATTGCAAAATAAACTTGCAAAATTAAATAAATCACTTTTAAACAGGGTTCGTTAATTAAAATCATGATTTAAATCAATTGATTTTTTTAAATCAGATTTTTAAAAATTATTTTTAAATAAGTTCAAGATGTAAACAGAAATATTAATGTACTTTAATATAATTTAGTTTTGTATAATACAGATAATCAATCTGTTTTTAGAAAGATAAAGCTTAATCTCCGTCAAAAAGTAAAGCATAATGTAAAGTTTAGAAAAAATGGTTTCAAATTTCGGTTAAAATAAAATTGTAAAATAAACTTGCAAAAGTAAGTAAATCACATTTAAACAGGGTTCGTTGATTAAAATCATGATTTAAATCAATTGATTTTTTTAAATCATTGACTTAAATGAGATTTTTAAGAATTATTTTAAAATAAGTTCAAGATGTAATCAAACATATTAATGTTCTTTAATATAATTTAGTTTTGTATGATACAGATAATCAATCTGTTTTTAGAAAGATAAAGCTTAATGTTTGTCAAAAAGTAAAGCACAATGTAAAATTTAGAAAAAATGGTGTCAAATTTTGGTCAAAATCAAATTGTAAAATAAACTTGCAAAATTAAGTAAATCACTTTTAAACAGGGTTCGTTGATTAAAATGATGCTTTAAATCAATTGATTTTTTTAAATCATTGACTTAAATCATATTTTTAAAAATTATTTTTTAATAAGTTCAAGATGTGAACAAACATATTAATGTTCTTTAATATAATTTAATTTTGTATAATACAGATAATCAATCTGTTTTCAGAAAGATAAAGCTTAATCTTTGTCAAAAAGTAAAGCACAATGTAAAGTTAAGAAAAAATGGTTTCAAATTTCGGTCAAAATCAAATTGTAAAATAAACTTGCAAGAGTAAGTAAATCTAAGCAGCAGTATATTAAATATAGGAATATTTACTTGACTAGCATTTAGAAAAACTTCTGCAAGTTTAAGTAAAGTAAAATTGTATGGCTTTGCTAGTTACAAACAAGCATCGAGCCCAACACAATTATTATCCTATATTTTGAATCCCCATTATGCAGAAGAGAAATTAACAAGTTCTGAGAAAACATCAGCATTATTGCTTTCCTATTGTTATCCTATTATATTAAAGATTGGAGTAAAATCTGAACCATTGACTGACTTTTTTTCTCAGTCTAATATAGTGAAAGAACTGTCCTTTAGCATGGTAGGGAAGACACATTACTGGTTACAGTTATCGGAAAGGTAATACTAAAAAACTAAAGAATTCATGATCAACCAGTTTTTACTGCAATGGTTTCATCCGCTTTAGTAGAACTATTGTTTTCTGCTTTCTGTTCGGTATATTCGAAAATTAGGAACTGATAAAGCTGTTTTTCTGTACCAGCACTTTTAACAAAAAACAAAAGTTAATATCTCAACATGTTTCGAAAATTATTTAAAATTTTTATGTTTTGCAGTTATTTTTAGGGATGCACCGAATAGTGATTTTGGCCGAATACCGAATATTTGGCCTACAGGCGAACCGAATAGCGAATATTCGGTTAGCCGAATAGTAACTGAGCCGAATTGTAGCTATTCGACCGAATACCGAATATTCGGTTTGTCGAATAATTTTATATTTCAAAGTTTAAAGGCATTAAAATGTTACATTTTAAAACAGTTTTACATAATATTTAAAACAGAAACTTTCATTTTGATAATCAAGAGCTTTTTTCAAGTAAACTTTATGCTGAAAAAAAAAAAAAAATCTGCTTCTAGTTATTTAAGAGGATAGTTAATAAAACTTTTTAATTAAGAAAATTGTAAATTTCATGGCTTCTTCTATGAATTAAAACAAATGAATAAAATTTTCTTAAATTCTAAAAGAAGCATTTTAAAATCAAAGAGAAATTGTGAAAAGAATTGGAAGAAAAATTGTACAGGATCATATATTATTTGTTTGTCAGGAAGAGACTAAAGTAAAAGTAAACAAAATAATACAATCTATTCAAATTTTATAGGGTGGCAACTCAGTAAGAATAACTGTTCTACTCCCTTTGATTAAGCAAGGAATTTTTTAAATGCATCCTAGATCGGTGTCTGGGATGGGCGATCATTTTCAGAGATTGTAAACGTTCTTAAAATCTTAGCAAGAAACAGATTATTTACTGGACAATGTTCAGGAACTTGCATTAATTCCTATGAAAATCCTCGTGATTGGTTAATTTTCTTAAATAATACTTAACAAACAGCAAATAAGTAATGTAAAAACATTATCTTTTATTTAAATATATGATTCTGTTTCTAATTATTCTGAATATCTTTATAAGTTGACTGTTAAACGTAGAAATAGTATAAGGTTTTTCAAAATATGTTTTAAAAGTTTTTTTTAAGTATTCGGTTGGGCCGAATATTTCTATATTCGGCCAAACCGAATACTCGGCAGACCAAATAATTTGCTATTCGGCAAAGCCGAATATTCGGTATACCGACTAGTTTGATATTCGGCCAAACCGAATATTCGATAACTTGGCCGAATACCGAATATTCGGTGCATCCCTAGTTATTTTAATTAAAATATGTAAGGTGGAATTGAATTTTGAGATCTGATTTGTAGTTTTTCATGCATTTTGTATAAATAAAATATTTTGATAGACGAAAAGTTATAATTTTAATCATTTATGTAAATTCTATAGCATATATAGTAAAACACAAAGATATTCCTGTAAGTACCAATTTTTCGGGCACATGCGTATACACCAAAACTCTTTTTTGGACTTCTTCAATTTAGAGGAAAGTAGAATGAGTTCCTGGTGGCTAGACTAAAAGTTACAATTTTAATCATTCATGTGAATTGTATATCATATATATTAAAACACAAAGATATTTCTGTAAGTACCGATTTTTCGGGCATATGCGCATGCGCCAAAACTCTTTTTCGCACTTCTTCAATTTAGAGGAAAGCAGAATGAGTTCCTGGTGGCGGAGAGGTCTCAGGCACCAGGCACCAGTTTAAAGCTCTGAACTTTTGTAGAGGACGCAAGTTCGAATCCAATGCCCGGCAAAAGGACTTCTGTGATATTTTTGGCGATAATTTATTTCAATAACGACATATTTTATTAGGAGGAGAAGTTATACAATTTTTATTTTATTATTAGTATTATTTGAATGCTTTATAATTAATAACATTTTACACTGAACAATATTAAAAGAAATAGTAAAGATAATTTAATATTTAAAATATTTAAGGCTGTTCTTAACTGCTGTGCTCAACAAGCGCAACGCGTTTTGATACATTTACAAATTCATTTTTTAACGGAAAAGTATAAAATTGGAAAGCCTGGCCATGGAAGCGATTTGGAATTGAATTGTTTCTTACATTTTTCGATCAATCAATTACCTATTGAGTTATAAGCCATTTTGATCACGTGATATACACGTTTTTCGCCCGCTCTTGAGCGCTCTTTCTTCCTTCGCGCGGAAATTCGGTTCAAAGCGCGCACTTTGACATTATTTTCTGAAAGATCTATTGCGTTTGCAAAAAAAATTGAAAAAACAGTTCAATGACATAGTTTCTGAGCAGCAACACCAGCTAATTTCATTATTTTTCGAACAAAAATAAATTAAAACTTATATCAGAAAGTTGCCCTTTTGGATTTGAGAACAGCCTTAAGCTAAAATATTTTGCATGTAATTATCAATTAAATAAATTGAGCTGATCTACGATTTTTGTTATATTTTCTGCCCATTATCAAGAATATATAGATGTGTGTGTGTGTGTCAGAAAGAAAAGTTTGCCTTTCTTTTACGTAAAAAATAAAAGGGAAAGATAGTAAAATATTCATATAAGAACTATAAAAGAAATTACCTTGATATCCATGGTTTAATATTTAAAAAATGTAAAATACAATTCAAGTAATAAAATATATATTAAGTATTGTTAGCTGCATCAAGTTTCAAATTTAGGGTTTTAGAGAATGAGACTGATAAAAATAAAATTCATGGCAGCTTGTAATGGTCATGTAGTTAAATAAATAAATAAATAAATATTGTTTTTTATTCGAAAAAAAAATAAGACCGTAGTATGTAAAAATAAATGCTCTACCCAAAATTTTTAGTTAAATTTCTGATAAAAATCAAGTAAAATTGGTTGTAAATTATAAACTTAAAATTCTTGGACTTCATTGAATAGGTTTGGATGACATCATCATCTATCGTCCTAAAGAAATAGGAATCAATTATGCAATATAGAAATTTGTCATAATTTCAATGATTAATTAAAAACAATTAAAAATTAAAGAGTGTTTCTAATAAAACATTCAAGTTATTTACCGTCAAATCTTGACGGGTACTATCCAGTAATAATATTAATATATATATTGGTAATGCTTACAAAGCATGCATGTGTATCTGTGTATATAATTTTTACTTTATAAATTAAAAGTCACAAAATAATAATATTATGTGAGGTTTTTTAAAAAATAAAAAAAATCCCATTTAAATCGAAAAATCCGATTAATTTGATTATTAAAAATAAATAAATAAATAAAAATAAAAAATCACGAACTCTGCTTTTAAATCAAATGAAATCGAATCTAATTAAATTATAACTACGTTGTGAGTGTATGAGAATTTTTTTTTTCATATTTTGTTTTAAATCTAAAATTTGATTCTTTTTACTCTTTTGTGCGTGTATGATTCAGATAATCTTAAGAGAAATATTTAAATACTAGCCGCCCTTGGCGACCAGTTTGGTCTCCGTTAGATGTGTGCTAAGCATTGTACCATGTTACTTTTATCCAAAATTTAATTTACTTTCTCAATACTTCGCCAAATCAGAAGTTTCTAGTAGAGAAATCAAGAACTCCGTATTTTTATGGGTACTACTTGGTTATCCCGTCGACCAAAAATATATCGCCAAACTATAAGATTAAATATCAATAATGGCTGATCGTTTATGTCATATTCGCTTGTTTTTAAGCAAGTTACGCGTGTTTACGTCATCAAGTTATTTTTATTTCGACGTTTTATTTGTATTTTTATTAATGTTATACTAATTTATTTGTTCTTTCGTTATTTAAAATAAAAATTATGTCAATTTGTATAATTTGGCGAGTGGTTTGGCGATTTATATAATTTGGCGAAATGGGTCGACGGTATAACTAAGTAGTACCTTTTTATGCTAGCCAGGCGCAAGTGATAAATCATCTTTCCAATCGCATTTTTTCATATTTCATTAAATTCATCTAAAATATAATAATTTCACTCATTTTATTTAAAATACATAATTTTAATTTGAAATTCATGACTTTCACTTTTTCTTTCCCTTTTTTAAGAAAAAGAAAAGAAAAATAATAAATAATACCAAAAACCATGACTTTTAATTTCAATATCAAAGCATTGTTTTAATTTACCACGCGAAAAATAAAAAATGTAAAAAATGGTCACCTGGCATATAAAAAGCGAAGCGATCAGCCCGGAACTATTGATGACAGTCACATGACTTAGGCTATTATTATAGAGATTAAGTTACCTTACACATACACGTGCACGTGGACGCACAAGTACAAATATATATATGAAGAAACATGATGCTTTTGACAGAGCATAGCATGTTGTAAAAGAAATAAATCCCTTTTGATGCCATTATTAACCCTTAAATCGCGTTTTTATATTTTCTTTCGAAAAAAATATATATGATTCTCTGAAAGGTTTATTACACAGGAAAAATAATGAAAAAAGATACATTTTTCATATAATACGTTAAACTTTTCTTCTGTTGCACATCTGCAATACAAGTAAAAACTACTGTCGTACGGCTGTTTTACGCTAAAATTTTGCAAATTAGTAAATATTTTAATAAGTACGTCTCCAAATACTTTATTTTATACACTTATTTATTTTATAAAACTTAACCTTTAACCCTTTAATTCCCATGATAGAATATGTTTAAGGCTCGAAATGGAAAAATCCACGAACCGGAACGATATTTCAAAATTATTGTTGACTTTTTTTTTTTTTTTTGAAAGTGCAGTAAAGTCCCGATTATCCGAGTCCCGCTTTACCGAGTTTCCACTTTAACCGAGTCTGGTGGACTGATGTGATGGCTTCCATTATAATGAAACAGCCATTATAAATGAAGTGTTAGATGAAGATGAAAGAGTAAAAAGTTAGAACTCTGGTTTTCAGGTCAGAATGGGGGGGAAATGGCCATAATTTTTTTTTAATGATGAAACAGCCATTATAAATGAAGTGTTAGGTGAAGAGGAAAGAGCAGTTGTAAAAAGTTAGAACTCTGATTTTCTGGTCAGAGTGGGGGAAAAACATTATGGCCATTTTTTTTCCGCATTCGGACCAGAAAATCAGGGTTCTAAATTTTACGACTGCTCTTTTATCTTCACCTAACACTTCATTTTGTAATGGCTGTTTCATCATAATGGAAGCCATCAGTCCATCAGAAGAAAATGATCCATTCCAAAGGTATAAGTTCGATTGAAAAAAACAATTTCATTCCCGGTATTTTTTAAAAGTAACGGAAATGTACACCAAAGAAATGTTACTAGTACCATAAAAAGGATTGAATTAAGTGAAAATTTATATTTCATCTCCTTAGTGGGTGACGATTTGTGTAAATTCGGTTTATACAAGCTTTTTCCTTATCCGAGGTGAGCTTGGTCCCTATTAACTCGGATAATCGCAACTTCACTGTATAGCAAATTTATATTTAACCGTAGAAAAACCAATTTAAAAAATGCATTCAAGATTTTAAATAATTAGAAAAAAAAAGTTGCAGAGAGCATAGAAGCTATATCTATGAAACTGTAATAATATTTTTAAATAATTTCACGAACCGGAACAATATTTCCCATACTTTCACGAACCGGAACACTATTTGTCACAATTTCACGAACCGGAACATCGTTCCGGTTTGCTCCGGTACATTTCGAGCCCTGAATATGTTCTAGAAATTACGTAGTTCAGAGAATCTGACTTTACACCAGAAAGTTTCAATGGTTAATTTCGCTTTATTTAAATACGGAATGTCTGTTGTTAACTGAAGCAAATATTGCTATTTTAATTATCTGGTGTGAATTAGGTATATACGAATAAAAAAAAAATCTATTAAATTCAAAACACTGTTGTTTGCATATTTGCAAAGCTGCTAACTAAAGGGTTAAGTAACCACTACAACGAAATGTGAAAATAAAGCCTTTCTGTGAAATATATTGACAGATGTGTAATTTTCTTAAAACGTCTACCATAAAAAGAAAGGAAAATATTCGACCATTTCAATTAACAAAAAATAGTGTGTCTGTCTTTAAAAAACCGTATCATTATATGTTTGTCTTCAAAAGCGATCGAGGAAGAACTGAAATAAATAAAAAATGTGAAGTAAACACTTTTCCCTGTGTTAAAATACAGTTTACGTATCAGTTCTGCAAGTCGCATATTTAACGCTTTCCAACATAGTTGAAAACTGTTTATGATTTCGGTTTGTTTCTCTGCACTCTGTCGAAATCGGTCCCGAAAGTAAAAGTATCCTAAAAATAATAAATAAAAATAAATAAAAAAAAGCAATTTAACAAATTTGGAAAATGATTTTTTCAAAGACTAAAATTTAAGACATAAAAAATCGCACGCAGTTGATCCTACATACGTACGCCATGGATTAAACGATAACATTCCTGGACCCATCATGAACAAATTTTAAAAGAAATTTCAGTTTTACAATTTTTGGTACTGTAAATTTTTAAACTTCTACGGAGCTGGTCATACATTACGTACGCCATGAATTAAAGATTAATCGTGTTATTACACGTAAAAATTGCAAGCAAGAAAAATCGCCTGCGACTCGTCAGATTTCCTATGAAACTTACGTAATAGCCAAGTATTTCATTGGCTGTTCTGGAAAAGGCTTTTCTATCATCAGATTTCCAAAAAATCTCACGACCAATTTTAAATGAAATTTCATTCTTAAACTTCTAAACATCCGTCAATATTACTTTTTATACCGTCGGATAGAGAAAAAAATGTACTTTTAAATGCAATTTGTTTGAAAGCTGTATCTCAATTTGTTTCTGATTTATTAATTTTTTTTTGTAGTTTTTATTACTTTTTTGTCATAGTGGCAACACTCTGTTGTCCATCGTTGTTGAAACCAAAGGGAAGTACAGATTACTGTATATACCAATCAGATAACGAATAAATTGCGGATTAAACCAATGAAAACGTTCAGATATGCTTTTGATTTCCTACCCTGACGAGAACAATAACCATTTTTCCAAATGGTTAAAAAAAAAACCCTGCAAACAAAGTCTAAAAAGTAAGAAATGGCCTTTGAAGAGATCGACCTCAGCAATACAATGCAAAATAAAATAAAATAAAATAACACTATTGTAATGCAAACGAGATATTAAAAAAAAAAAAAATTCTCCCTTAGGATTAACTTTAGCGAGCGGTTCCGAAAGTAAAAGTATCCTAATAAAAAAATAAATAAATAAATAAACCCCTGCAAACAAAATCTAAAAAGCCTTGAAATGCAAACGAAATATTAAAAAAAAATTCCCATAGGATTAACTTTAGCGAGCGGTTCCGAAAGTAAAAGTATCCTAATAATTTTTTTTTTTATTTTAAACCTGCAAACAAAATCTAAAAAGTGAGAAATGTCCTTTGAAGAGATCGACCTCAGCAATACAATGCAATAAAATAAAATAAATAAATAAATAAATAAAATAAAACTATTGAAGTGCAAACGAGATATTTTAAAAAATTCTCCCATAGGATTAACTTTAGCGAGCGGTTCCGAAAGTAAAAGTATCCTAATAATAATACTAAAAAAAAAAAAAAAACCTGCAAACAAAATCCGAAAAGTAAGAAATGGCCTTTGAAGAGATCGACCTCAGCAATACAAAGCAAAAAATAAAAATAAATAAAATGAAATAAAACTATTTCAATGTAAACGAGATATTTAAAAAAATTCTCCCATAACTTTAGCGAGCGGTTCCGAAAGTAAAAGTATCCTAATAATAATAATAATAAAAAAAACCTGCAAAAAAAAATTAAAAAGTAAGAGATGGCCTTTGAAGAGATCGACCTTAGCAATACAATAAATAAAAAAATAAAATAAAATAAAACTATTGAAATGCAAACGAGACATTTAAAAAAATTCTCCCATAGGATTAACTTTAGCGAGCGGTTCCGAAAGTAAAAGTATCTTAATAAAAAAATAAAATAAAAAATAAACCCTGCAAACAAAATCTAAAAAGTAAGAAATGGCCTTTGAAGAGATCGATCTCAGCAATACAATGCAAATAAAAATAAATAAAATAAAACTATTGAAATACAAACGAGATATTAAAAAAAATTCTCCCATAGGATTAACTTTAGCGAGCGGTTCCAAAAATAAAAATATCCTTAAAAAAAAAAAAAAAAAAAAAAAAAAAAAGAAAAGAAAAGAAAAGAAAGAAAAAAAAACCTGCAAGCAAAATCTAAAAATTGAGAAATGACCCTTGAAAGGATCGACCTCAGCAATACAATGCAAAAAAATAAAATAAAATAAATAAATAAATAAAATAGAACTATTGAAATGCAAACGAGATATTAAAAAAAAAATCTCCCATAGGATTAACTTTATTAGCGAGCGGTTTCGAAAGTAAAAGTATCCTAATAAAAAAAAAAATGCAAACAAAATCTAAAAAGTAAGAAATGGCCTTTGAAGAGATCGACCTCAGCAATACAATGAAAAAAAAAAAAATAATAATAATAAAAAAATAAAGTAAAACTATTGAAATGCAAACGAGATATTTAAAAAAAATTCTCCCATAGGATTAACGTTAGCGAGCGGGTGTTTTCGCGCGAGCGGAAGTAGCCCCTTAAGCTGCACTATTATTTTGTATCAGTAATTATTGGGGGAAATTTTTTCTCTTTAATTTGTAGTTGATTTAAAATTCTTTTAAATATCCTGTGTATCATATGTAGAAGTTTTTTCTATATAATATATATATTTCTTGTTTGGGTAAGAACGGTGTACTTTTTTATCTTCATTGACAATAATCAAGAAAAATTTAAAATTAAAAAATTAAACCTATAATACACATGCTTACATTTAAAAAAATAAATTTTCATTTATAAAAAAAAATAAAAATCTCTTGATTTTTCTTATCACAAATCTCTACATTTCTGTATTTTTCTTAGTATTTCAACGAATTTCCAATTGTTCAATTATAAATCATATGAAATGTAATCTACATATAATCGTCTGTTTCCCACGTTATCGCTAAGCGATATTCTATAGATCGAAAAAATGATACAGATTTCTGTGTCTTGTGTTGTTATCGTGGTGAAATATGTTTGGGGACGTCATATACAGAGTAAGAGGAATGTTTCTTGCGAAATGTGTTCTATGCTGACGGAAATTGTTTTTGAATGCATTCTTCGATTTTTTTTTTCTTTCGCGAATATTTTTTTCATTCAGTACGTCAAAGGCTGCGTGCGAGATATATGATCATATGCAATATCACTTACGTTTGGTATTTTTTTTTATCATTAAAAAAGATGTTTTCATGATTTTTATGGGTTTCGAAGGAAACAATTACAATTTTTAGAAGGGATATTATACAGAGCGATTCTTAAAGATGAAGCCAATATCCTATTTCCTTAAATATTGCACCTAGGCACATACTTCCAGATGCAAACTTTCATTATTTAAAGATGCTAAATTTGATGACCTAAGTTGCACATCCCTATGGGTCTGTTTGAGAAAATACACAAACTAAATTTTTATACGGACCCCGTAGCGTAAAAGTTTCAGTTAGGAAATTTTTCCTTATCCTTTCTTGAATGAAACACAAATTACATCTTGATATCTTCAAAACTCAAAGAAATATTAATAGCCAAAATTCGAGACTTACACCACTTTCCTTTACGTACCTCTGAGCAAGTTGTTCGATTACCAATTACCGCAAAACGATGCACTTTTGATATAACAAGCAACCAAACATGCTCTTTACCACTGTGTTTAAGGGTGTATTCGAAAAAATATTTTTCCACCCTCGACAGCTCGAAATTTTCTGATACATTTTCAGACTCATTTTTAAAAGTAAAAATATGAAACTTGCTGGGGTGATTTCTGAAGACATGTTTAACATGCCGTGTGATTTCATTTTCAGCTCAATTAATTAGAATTTGATTTTTAAACAATTATTTTCTCAGTAGGACCATTTTTTTCATTCCCAGATCGCCAGCTTCGGAAAATTCGGTTCAAAACGCCAACTTTGATAGCGTTTTTTACAGTATTTTCTGCATTTATCAAAAAATCGAGAAGCACGGCACATTATGTAGTTTCGAAATAAGAGAATTTCCCAGTTTGATGCGTTTGAGAGCAAAAATGAATTTTAAAATGAATCAGAAAATAAGCAGTTCGGATCGGAATACACCCTTAATAGATGTATCTAGCCACGTTCATGTTGCACGCTGGTCAAAGTACAGTGAAACCTCTCTGTGCGACCACCTCCCTGAACGACCATTTTTATCTGGAATGAAATTTATTCCCATAGGCTCAATACTTATTTTACCTCCATTCAGAGACCATCCCAGTTGAACTCCCTCCATGAGCGACCGATTTCTTTGAAGAAAAGGAAACAAATTCCGTTTTTTCCTGGTCGCTTGAAGAAGGTTTTATTAGAAAAATAATTCCGGAGAGCGCATTATTCATCAAACTTCTAAAAGAAATTTAGATTTTTTTTTCCGGTGACTTTTTTAAGTGTTTTAAACCCCTTTGTACCTTTTTAGGCAATGAATTTAACTCTGGTGACAAATTAAGAATGACAGTCAATAAACTCCCCTGCCCTATTCTGTCAGGAAACACTCAAAGAAATGGATAAATTAATGAAATCGTCATTGTTTGTTTCCATCCCCCCCCCCCCAAAAAAAAAAAAAATTGCATTTATTTGCTGAACTTCGAAAGGGCTTGGAAATAAGTTATAAAAGATAAAACCGTAAAATCAAAGCAAACGTCAATGTATCCATTTTTGAAACTCTGCAGTAATTAACTAATGTAATTAACTTTTGTTTTGGTACTTAAATTTTTCATATTTTTTCTTACTGTGAAAAATAAATTTTAGTAATGTTAATTGTTACCTTTTTTTTTCAACAATTAAAATCTAGATTTAAACATGACCTCCATTAAGAGACTACCTGTCGGAGCGACCATTTTTTATTGGAACAGAACGTGGTCGCTTTAGGGAGGTTTTACTGTATGTTTTGTATGCCGCTGCCCTGAAACTCCCCGATCGCGAAATCCCATGTTAACCTATGGGAAAACTTTGAAGCACGATTACTCATTACCTAATATAATTATTAAAATACCATTTTCACTCTCAGAAAGTAGACGCCAGATGCCGACGATGTGCGTGGTTAAAAATTGTCTCCGTAAATTTTAAGTATTTTTAAGAAGGTAATAAAATTTAATCAAATGGGAATTTCAGCGTTTATAGGGATTTTTCATGTACTTATAATTTACGGAGATAATTTTTAAAAACTCACAGTATCAGCACATGACGTCTACTTTCTGATGGTGAAAACGGTATTTTAATAATTATATTAGGTAATGAGTCATCGCGCTTCAAAGTTTTCCCATAGGCTAACATGGGATTTCGCGATCGGGGAGTTTCAGTGCAAGGGAACCTTAAAGAGAATGAATAAAATTACGACCGCGTACCTCTGTCACCAAATTGTATACAGTAAAACATCCCTAAAGCGACCACGTTCCGTTCCAATAAAAATTGGTCGCTCCGAGAGGTGGTCTCTTAATGGAGGTCATGTTTAAATCTAGATTTTAATTGGTAAAAAAAGGTAACAATTAATGTTACTGCAATTTATTTTTCACATTAGGAAAAAAATAATAAAAAATTAAGTATCAAAATAAAAGTTAATTGCATAAGTTAATTACTGCAGAGGTTAAAAAATGAATACATTGATGTTTGCTTTGATTTTACGGTTTTATCTTTTAAAACTTTTATTTCCCAGTCCTTTCGAAGTTCTGTAAATAAATGCATTTCTTTTTTTGGACGGGAAGGAATAATGACGATTTCATTAATCTACCTATTTCTTTGAGAGTTTCCTGACAGAATAGGGCAGGGGAGTTTATTGACCGTCACTATTAAATTGTCATAAGAGTTAAATTCATTGCCGAAAAAGGCACAAAGGGGTTAAAAACACTTAAAAGTAGCCGGAATAAAAAAAAAAATCTAAACTTTAGAAGTTTGATGAATAATGCGCTCTCCGGAATTATTTTTCTAATAAAACCTTCTTAAAGCGACCAAGAAAAAACGGAATTTGTTTCATTCTCTTCAAAAAAATGGGTCGCTCATGGAGGGAGTTAAACTGGGATGGTCTCTGAATGGAGGTAAAATTAGTATTGAGCCTATGGGAATAAATTTCTCTCCATGAAAAAATAGTCGTTCAGGGAGGTGGTCGCTTAATGGAGGTGATCGCACAGGGAGGTTTCACTGTATTTTTGACTTCAAACATCTTTAAGAAATTTAAAAATTGATCACTGTACTAAAAATGACTTTAAGAATCGTTTGGCTTCTGATTGAGTATATCAATCAATTGATAGATTACATAATAACAAATTTACAAAGTCTTCAGAAATTAATTACTTCTTCATAGCAGAGGTTAAATGGAATTAGAAATCTGAGATTTATGTTATCTAGTAGATTTTTAATTCCATAGGTTAAATAAGGTAACAGAAGTTACCAACACCAACTTAATTTAGTAATTTTGTTCTCCTCATATGTTAGGAAGGATATTTATAGTTTACTAATATTCAGAAAGAAAGAAAAATATCCCAAGAATAGACTTCATTTGGTTTAGCCATCGGTCTAACTAACTATTTTATAGCGGTACCAAATCTGAATTGATTTTATTTGTAACTATTCAAAAATCACAACATTAAGGTGGTGAATAATTCGTAACAGAGGTTACACTGAGAAAAAACACTCTTCTGAGAAAAATGCAAATCATCTTACTCTCTCTGATATTCATAAGAAATACAGAGGTGTGCAGGGGTCGATCCAGACAAAATTTGGGGCATATTTAGGGCCCCTTCACAAAAATAAATTTAATAAAACAGGCCCCTTCACAAAATTCCTTTTAATAAAATAGACCCCTACGTAACATTCTTTTTCATAAAAACTGTTTTAAAATGTGTAATTTGTAAATAAAACCAGGTCACGAAAAACAAAAAATTTAGCAAAGGGATTTAAAGAATGTTTCTGTTCATAAATTATTGGTTCAGATTTTAGTAACTGGATTTCAACTTTCGTTACAAAATGTTATGTTTCACAAAAATATAATAAAATTTACAAAAATAACTTCTACTTTTCACAAAATGGGCCCCAAGAGTAAAAACCTGCATCGACCCCTGGTGTGAAAATTATTAGAATAATTGAAGAGCTGAGTGGATGAACATGTTATGCTACATTTTCTACCAAAAAATTTTTTTATCTTTTAAATGAAAGCGTTAGGATCTTATCCTATCACATGGTGAAGCTAAAATACTAAGATTCTATTTAGTCTTGAAGACTTAAGACATTATTCATTAATATTTAATATTTTAATATTTAATAATGTCAATAATATTAATAATTTTTAATATTTGAAAATTAAATATGAATAAGTTTTTCTGAGAGAGTTTAGTACCATACCTGTTAATATTTTAAACACGTGGTATCAAACAGAAAATAAATCATTAAAATTTACAGCAAAAACTTTCACTTCAAATTTCTTCAAATGTAATTTTTGTTGCTTAACATGTTCTTCCACTTAGCTCTTCAATCGTGAAATTTATATTAAAATCTTGTTATAATAAAGAAATAATACATTATTTTAAAAAGTATTGATACATTTAATATTTAGTGTGCATCCCCTTGTTTTTATTAAAGAATCGATACGTCTTGGCATACTTTGTATGAGTTTTTGTTTTTGGCGATTAATTTGTATTTCTTTGTCATGATGCCAAATTTGGATGAGTCTTTCTATCAGACCATTCTTGTTTGTGATGTTTCATTTCTTTAATTTTTAATTAAAGAATACGCTTCCATGGTCTGTAAGCAGTCCAGATATGAACCTCATTGAGAATCTTTGGGCCATTGTAAAGTAAAAATTAAAGAAATGCAACATCACAAACAAGAATGATCTGATAGAAAGACTCATCCAAATTTGGCATCATGACAACGAAATACAAATTAATTGCCAAAAACTCATACAAAGTATGCCAAGACGCATCGAATCTAATAAAAAACAAAGGGATGCACACTAAATATTAAATGTATCAATATTTTAAAAATAATGTATTATTTTGTTAATATAACAAAATTTTATTGTAAATTTCACCATTATTCTAATAATTTTCACACCTGTAAAATATTCAAAAGAGACTATTGTGACAACTTGGTCACTTATGAACTTCATTTGTGTCCACTGTGATACACTCATTTGACAAAAACAGAAATAAATGGTAACAGAGGTTACAATAAACAGGTATACAAAATTTGGAGCAAATCGAATAATTCTGCATGAAAAACCCATTTATCTAAATTAAGGGGGAGCTAGCCCCCCTTTCCCCCTTTATACTTAACTAATGAACCTCCAAATCTAATCAGGGAAGCCCCTTAACATAATAAACCGATATACCAAATTTGGAGCAAATTGAATAATTCTGCATGAAAAACCCATTTATCTAAATTAAGCAAGGGGGAAATAGCCCCCTTTCCCCCCTTTATACTTAACCAATGAACCCTCAAAACTAATCAGGGAAGCGCCTTATCACTAGAAAAAAAATTTGAAGCAAATCGGATGTTTCTATCAAGAATTATCGCGTTACGTACATACGCACGTACGTACATACATACATACATACATACAGAACCAGCGGGCACATTAGCTCTCAGGCTTTGATAGCCTGTGAGCTAAAAACCAAGGACATCCACATTTTAGTTTAAAAAAATGTGGTGTTAAAGAATTAATTTATGTATTATTTTATTTATAACTAGCTAACTAGCTAACTTGCCCGGCGTTGCCCGGGTACGTAAAAAAACAGCACGAATTGCGAAAAACCTCTGAAAATCACAATAAGATATCGCGAAAAAATTTTAAATCGCTGCGCAAATTTCGAAAAGAGAAAAAAAATATATATATTGTGTTCGAAGATTGAAAGTTGATTCAACTTCTATCAACGTCTTTCACTAAAGAGGAAAAATGGTAGAAAATCGCTAAACTACACTAAAAATCACATACAAAATACCCGAAAAATTCGAAAATTGTTATACGAAATCCGAATAAACTTTATTGAAATGAAGGTAGAAATTACTTTAGTATTATAGGTCAAAAATGGAATGTCAAAAAGTTGCAGCAGCTCGCGAAGAAACGTAAATATCGAATTAAAAATCACCTGATGACGTAAGAAACACGTGTAAAGTGTTTAATGTCAAGTAAATTTGACATTTACGATCACCCATTATTGGCATTTAATCTTATAGTTTGGCGATATTTTTTTTGGTCTGTGGGATAATCAGGTAGAACCACAAATTATTTCTGTTCGTTTTTAAAAGTAGATAAATAGCCCGTCTTTATATAAATAAATAAAATAAATATTGAAAAAAAATGCTTATATCTATATGAAAAGTAAATAGTTTGCCAGTAAATATACGTAAAATTCACTTCACTCGCCAAGGCCATTTTCTCTAACTCACCAAAGCCCATATATTAAAAATATACCAAATACTCTTCAATCTGTTGCCTGATACTAAGTAATCACAATAATGTAAATAACTATTACGCATAGATACGTACCGGGTTTGGCGCGATTTTTTTTCACGCCAATTTGGTGAAAACATCGTTTTCGAATACCAGTTACATATATATATTTAAATTATTTTCTATTGTTTTAAAAGGAAATAGCAATAACTAATAAAAAGTTTAATTAATATCTGTAGAACAAAACAGTTTATATAACTGTAAAAAAGAAAATAAAAATAAATAAACAATTTATTAATAAATAAACAACAATAGCCGAGTTACCATGTCAGGCAAAATAACGCCATTTTGGAGCCCATTATGTACCATGGGGCGTATATGACATCTGTGCCAACAAAACTTTCAATAATATAGTAAATATGTCATTTGGTGGTGGCTTGATTATCGAAGATTATAAAATATGTGTGTGTATGGCACATTTTTACACTAAAATTTAAATACTTGACTACATAGTTATAATTTTAAATCCTTTTTTTTATAATTTACATTTGAATATAAATATTTAATCCAAAATGTTCTCCTATACTTAAAAAAAATTATTGCGACCTTCGCCTGGCTTATTTCACGCTTTTGCCTTTGTCGCTTAAAATTGCATTGTTTGGCGACCAAGGTAATAATTAGATAGCATGTAACTCACAAATAAAGCCTTACTCCTGTAAGACATACGATGGGAAAATTACATAAAAATGATAATTAAATTGAATTAAAAAAAAGAAGGGCTAAAAGACTGTTACTTAAATTTTATTTCTTCAAGTTTTTTCAGGCACATTTTTATTAACCTGGCGAAGCGAAAAATCGCCAAATAATGTATCAATTGCTTCTTTCATACTAATTAATTTTTTAAGATTTATAAACATTCCTTTCATATTTAAATTAAATATTTTCATTTTATAAATTTTATCTCGCATTAAAAAGGTTTTTGATTCTTTTTTTTTTAATTAAACAAATAACAGTTATTTTCTTTTAATTTGCGAGTTGTTTACATTATTTTATAACGGATATAGCCATTTCAATTCATTTATCAACTATAATTTTCGGCAAAATGACCACTGGCAACCCTTTCGTTGAAAATATCAATAAAATACAATAATCTAAGCATTGCGTCATGTTACTTTTATTCACAATTTAATTTACTTGGATTCCCTTAAATATAATTAACATAATCCCTTAAGTTAATATTAGTTTTTGTTGCATTAAAATATTTCAATTTGTTGATTTTCTGTAAGCAAGTAATCCATATTGGTTTACAATGGAAGTCTATGGGAATTTGGCGAAATATTAGAGATATCGCCAAGTTGGCGTCACTTTTGGCGACTCATTTTGGTCGCCAAATTTGGCGATATACTGCCAAGTTGGCGACAAACTTGGCTGCATTTGGCGACAGAATTATGTCCCTCTACGGCAACCTCCTTATAGGTATGGAAATGTATTAAATGCTGTTCAATAATTGCATAAAAAATTCGCTAAAAATTCAATAATCGCTGCACGAATTCCGAATAAACTTTTTTGAAAAGAGAACAAAATTTACTACATTGGGTTAAAAGAAAGAAACCATATTCTTCTCACTTATATGGAAAAATCGCCTCAAAACATAAAAAAGCGCTAAAAATTGCAAAAAAAATTAAATAAAAAAAAATCTAATAAAAAAATCGAAAATCGGGCTTCGAGGTGCAAAACTTCATATATAGACGTACCTTTTCCTCAAATTTTGTAGCTCTACGTGCAGTGGTCTCTTCAGAACGCCGTCGACACACTCACTCACACACAAACTTCTTTCTTTATTATTATATAGCTAGATAATGTCTTTTATTTTAATGCGAAGATGGATCAGAAAAAAAGTTTGCAACGGCAATAAAAACTTATTTATTAACAATAGACAGAAAATTCGAAATGAAATTAATAGGAGTACTTGTCAATCACTTTTCCACAAAATCACTAAATCTATTTAGTCATTTATCTGAACACAGGATCAACTTGTTTAACCATGTTTGATAGAAATCGTGTCAGTTCTTGTCAGTAACTGAGCTAGTTCTCAGCAGCTATTTTTGCGTCACTGTTTGAAGAAATCACAGTTCGAGATAAGTGCAGGGTTCTTGTTGCCGCTCGTCATTGCGCCAGATCGCTACAAAATGCTTTGGCGCGTAAACGAACAATCAAACTCGCCAAATTGCGAGTGCTCAATTTCTGCTAATATATATGTTTTTTTTTTTCTTTGCGCGCGCGTGTGTGTGTGTGTGTGTGCCAGCCAATAGAGTCAAGATTCTTATTCGCGTTACTGAACGATTGATTTCGCTTTGCATGTTCAATCGCACCGTGCCATTTACATTGCTCTATGTATAGACTCAACACCAATTGAGCTTAGCAACAGCCAAAGACACAGAAAGGATTATGCGAAAGGTATTTCTCTATTGTCAGTTAATCATTATCTATGCGCCGTCATCGCGCCGATAAAAACACAAAAAAATTACTCGCATCCAGCACCAAATAGAGAAATTTTTAGCTGAATGCGGTGTTGAAATTAGCCATTTACCATACTATTTATTAGTTGTATGCAAAGTATCATTGGCAGATCAAATTTTTCCTATCGGTTAAAAGTCGAAATCTCATAGCGATTTTTTGTGTATATTTTCACAACGGTAAATCAAAGATAGCTGTTTTTAATTTTTATTTAGAGTGCTAAAAGAATGTCTGGAACCTTTACACATTTAGGAGACATTTAGAATGTACTTAATTTTAATAGTTCGGTAGGGGATAGTCGAATTTCTATTTTATAAGCAATTACAAAAATATTGGTTATTTTAGAAGCTATTGAAAAATAGGGATACAATAAGGGGTTAAAGAAAGATTTTTCAGATTCAGTTTCACGCCGAATCTATTTTGCTAACATTTATTTTCATTTGGCTACTGTCTTTTATTTCTTATTCGCCAAATCGCTAATGTTGGTCAAAAGCCAGCGAGAACCCAGGATAAGTGTTTCTGTCAATTTCGGAATCGAGAAATAATCACTGAGTGCCAAAACCTGGCTGTTTTTTTTTTTTTGGGGGGGGGGGGGGGCTGGAACTTTGGTGGTTCCAGACTTCCCGTTTGAACTTTTGCAGCAATTCTTCAGTTTAGTGAACAGCATGGGGCTCATAATGTCATGCAGGAGTATAACACCATCATTTAACATGCTAGGGCGTTTGCGTTGGATGGCTTCATATAATTTTGTCAAAGTGGCACAAACGAGACCACTTTTCTAAACCTCTTGCCACTTCAATCGCTCTAATGTGTTTCCGAACTTACAAATACTACCTACCCGTACAACCACGGTAAGATAACTAGCACTATCTGTCTCCACTCTGGGAAAATAAGTTTCACTCCACACTAATTACTTTTCAAATGCTGCTGTTTGTAACCCTTTTTTCTGATCAATCGTCAGCTTGCACATGAGAGTGAAAATGCAGGGTTCGCAGCGTAATGGAAAGTCAGGGAAAATCTAGAAAGTCATGGAATTTCAAAGTAGTCAGGGAAAGTCAGGGAAATTTCAAAATGTATAGGAAAAGTCAGGGAATTTACAAATAGTTTCTAAAAAGTCATGGAAAAGTCTAGAGGAAGAAATGTAAAATGACCCGAAATTCATCGAAAAAATGAAAAATGATGCGAAATTCATCAAATAGTCTCGGGGGGGGGGGGGGGGGGGGAATCATTAATTTTGACAAAGGATTGCAAAAATAAGTAACAAAGGGTCCAGCCGGATAAGCATAGCGAAATGGCTCCCACGGCCGATGTTTGAAATAACATGTGTGGTAATAAGGCTCACCATGAGAATACAATATAAAGTGTTTTTAGTCCCTGACCTTGAACTGTCCTTGAGATAATCGGCGAAGTATGCGCCGACGCTACTATTTTTCAATTACGTTTTTCTCAAAAAGTATAAAGGTTAAAAAAATGAAAGCAACGCCAATTATTGAAGAATATATTAGTTGACATTATATATATTTTTCATATTTTTACACATATTTTTACACAAATTTTAACATCGAAAAATAAACAAAAATATATTTTTTTTTTAATTATTAATGTAGTAATTTTATATTTACACCAACCAAAAAATTGCAGAATAATGCTCAAAGTATGTACTTTTAAGAAAAAAAAATATCGTTACAATCGAAGATGCGCTTTTTGAGTTATAAGAAAAATAATGCTAGCAGCTTGCCAAAATATTCGTGACTTTTCCTGTTTGCATTTCAAGAAAAATGCTACTGTCAATGAATTGTTCGATTCATGACATTTTCACTCGGTCAGGATGCGCAGTACGCCAAAATAAGATAATGTTTCCATTTATACTACTTTCCTATAGGTTTGTTTCGTGTTTGTAAATATTCTGTTATTTTGACGTACTCCGCATCCTTCTCGCGTAATAATATCAAGAATTGACAAATAAAATGATAACATTGGCCTACTATGATTTTCACATTGAAAAAGGCTATAGGGCTGTACACGTACAGTTTACATATATAACGTATCACTTTAGGGGGGAGTGTGTGTGGGGGGGGGGGTCCTGGCGCTTGACATCGGAAGATATCTGTAGGGAGAGGGGGGTTGTCATTTGATATGGTTATCATTTTTGAAAAAACCAAAATATACTTTTTTCGTATCTTTTACTTTACATCTGTTATCTTAATTATTTTAAGTTTGTTTTCTTCTTTTTATGAAAATACAAAGTTTCATAAACCATTGAATTTTAAACCATTGAACCATTTTAAAACCATTGAATGATTATAAAACATTTCATTCCAAAATATGGAATAACAAATCGTTCACCATTAATATTCTCCTGCCATATGCGTATATAATTCGTTGTTAGAGAAACCAGATTTGAAATTATATTTGTTATTCTTGCTAGTAAAAGATGGGGAGGAATGTTGGTCATCTGTTTTGTTTAAAAGAAGTTCTGTTTAGCCCCGGCAAGGGCGTATTGCAAGAAGACAATATTACTGTTCAATGCATTATGTAACAAAGAGCTATTATTAAAAACTTTTACTAAAATGCGAAATGTCAGGAATCGACCAATTCATTGATAGTAGCGTATTTCTGCAAATGCAAACAGGGAAAGTTACGAATATTTTGCAAGTTTCTAACATTATTTTTGTTATAACTCAAAAAGCGCATCTTCGATTTTAACGAAATTTGTTTTCTTAAAAAGATACTTTGAGCATTATTGTCTAATTTTTTGGTTGGTGTAAATATAAAATTACTACATTGATAATTTAAAAACAAATTTTTTTTGTTTATTTTTCTATGTTAAAATTTGTGTAAAAATGTGAAAAAAAAATATATAATATGAACTAATATATTCTTCAATAATTGGCGTTGGTTTCACTTTTTTAACTTTTACACTGTTTGAGAAAAATGTATTTGAAAAATAGTAGCGCCGGCACATAATTCGCCGATTATCTCAAGGACAGTTTAAGGTCAGGCGCTAAAACCACTCTAAATTGTATTCTCATGATGAGCCTTATTACCACACATATTATTTCAAACATCGGCCGTGGGGGCCATTTCGCTATGCTTATCCGGCTAGACCCTTTCGTTATATGCCCGTTTGGTCAGGGAATTTTTTTAGATTTAGTCATGGAAAGTCAGGGAATTTGCCAGTCATATTTTGCTGGGGACCCTGAAATGTATTAAATAAAGAATAGATTTCAATGAAACTTCTTGGAATAGTCAAAAACGCTAGTGATGTTTGTTTGTTTTTTTTTGGGGGGGGGGGGGGAGCTTAGTAAGTAAAGTTTTAAACATAATTCATTTTTTGAATAAATAAATGCGATATATCAAAAATAGTAGCGACACTGAGTAAATCTGCTCAATACTTTACAAGGATTTTAGAACATGAAATCTGTATGTAAATTTAAAATGACCCTTGTGTAATCCGGCTAGATGCGATACAGGTATCTTTTTTTTCTTTTTTTTTTTTTATCATGCTTAAAAATTATTTTTAAAATCATAAATATTCCGTAAATTGAGATGCAGTTTTTAAACATTGCATTTGAAAAAACTTTTTCAAAATCCTAAATATTCAGTAAATTGAGATACAGTTTTCAGATAAATTCTGTTTGAAAAACATTTTGCAAAATCCTAAATATTCAGTAAATTGAGATACAGTTTTCAGATAAATTCTGTTTGAAAAAAATTTTGCAAAATCCTAAATATTCAGTAAATTGAGATACAGTTTTCAGATAAATTCTGTTTGAAAAAATTTTGCAAAATCATAAATATTCAGTAAATTGAGATATAGTTTTCAAACAAATTGCATTTGAAAAAACTTTCCCAAAATCATAAATATTTAGTAAATTGAGATACAACTTACAAAAAAATTGCAAAAAGTCCCCCCCCCCCTCCTGCCGTTTTCGACGATGTAAAAACTGAAATTGTGTGATGTTTAAAAGTTTTAAAAAATCGCTGTAAAAAGTGAAATTTATTAGTCAGTTGTTACCTCCATCAACATGACGTCTTACTCACGGACATGTTTTTGCTTTATAATACAGATAAAAAAATGAAAAAGAAAGATTTTATTTATTTTAATTGATCTTGAAATAATCTAATAATTTTTTCAGATACGGCAATTTGTTGTAAACACTTACGATAATCTCAAGACATAAATAAATCGTTTTTTCCCCCTCCGTAAACTGAAAGATACGTAGTAATATATTATGTAACAGCAAACTTTAATCAAAATATTTTTGTGCTATACTTCCGCTTCTCAGAGTCTGGCGTAATTTAAAGAACTTACAAATAAAAGTATTTCTACATAGTACTAAAGTACCTTTTAGACACTTTAGTGCACTTTTGGATAATTTTGGACAGTAAAATCGACACCTCGTTCCCAAAATGCCAAACGTGATTTAAAACAATGACCTTTTCAGATATGTAAAATCCCCGTTTCTGACAAATTGATAGTAAATTCAGCCTGATTAGTCGGTTTTCACTTATTTTGCTTCCAAAATAACATTCCAACCTTTTTAAACAGGAATAAAGTGACAGTCCTGAAAATGAAGAATTTTCCCCTTGCAAAGTATTGAGCACATTTACCTACTCAGTGTCCCGACCACTTTGATGTGTCTTATTTGCTCATTAACAAAAACACATTATGTATGTTTAAAATTTTATTTACTAAACAGACTGTAAAGTCAGTCCAACTAGTCGGTTTTTGTCCTATTTTGCTTCCTAAATTTCATTCCAATTTTTTTAAACAGGAATAAAGTGCCAGTCATGAAAATCAATAATTTTTCCCTTGCAAAATATTGAGCACGAGCACATTTTACTTCTCAGTGTCCCGACCACTTTTGAAAAATTTTATTTGTTTATCAACTAAAATACATTATGTATATTTAAGACTTTATTTACTAAATAAACAGTCAAGTCAGTCCAACTAGTCGGTTTTCACTTATTTTGCTTCCTAAATAAGGTTCCAACCTTTTTAAACAGGAATGAAGTGACAGTCCTGAAAATGAAGAATTTTTCCCTTGCAAAGTATTCTAGTCGGTAACTAGTCGGTTTTCTCTTATTTTATATTAGATGTAAATTTCCAACTGGGCGAAAAATGTCCGGACCAGGATTCGAACCAGGGATCTCCTGGCTGAAGCCGCCAGTGCTCTGCCATCTGAGCTATCCCGGACGAATCTGGTGGAACTTTCTCACCCAGCTAACCTTAATGATTATAGCATCTGGTCTGAAACCTGATTCAGCTCAACAGAATAAATCTCAGGTAATGGAATTCCAGAAAACGCTGGATACGAAATTACACTAGATTAATTTTAACACAATTATTCTAATTGGTAAATAAATCATATTAGAAAGTTCCACCAGATTCGTCCGGGATAGCTCAGATGGCAGAGCACTGGCAGCTTCAGCCAGGAGATCCTTGGTTCGAATCCTGGTCCGGACATTTTTCGCCCAGTTGGAAATTTACATCTAATATGATTTATTTGCCAATTAGAATAATTGTGTTAAAATTAATCTAGTGTTTCTCTTATTTTGCTTCCTAAATTTCATTCCAATTTTTTTAAACAGGAATGGAGTGACAGTCCTGAAAATGAAGAATTTTTCCTTTGCAAAGTATTGAGCACATTTACTCAATGCCGCAACCACTTTTGATATGTTTTATTTTCTCAGTAACTGAACTGCATTATGTATGTTTAAGACTTTATTTACTAAATAGATATAGACAAGTCAGTCCAACTAGTCGATTTTAATTTTTTCCCCTTCCTAAGTATGATTCCAACCTTTTAAAACAGAAATGAAGTAACAGTCATGAAAATCGAGGATTTTTTCCTTGCAAAATATTGAACACATTTACATACTCCGTGTCCCGACCACTTTTGATATGTCTTATTTGCTCATTAACTAAAATATAAATGCATTATGTATATTTAAGACTTTATTTACTAAGTAGACGGTCAAATCAGTTCAACTAGTCGGCTTTCACTTATTTTGCTACCTAAATAAGCTTACAACTTTTTAAATTCCCTTGCAAAGTATTGAGCACATTTACCTACTCAGTGTTCCGACCACTTTTGATATGCCTTATTTGCTCATTAACTGAAATACATATGTATGTTTAAAACTTTATTTGCTAAATAGATAGAAAAGTCAGTCCAACTAGTTCATTTTAACTTTATTTTGCTTCCTAATTCGATAGTAAAATCAATCCAACTAGTCGGTTTTCACTTATTTTGCTTCCTAAATAAGCTTACAACTTTTTTAAACAGGAATGAAGTGATAGTCCTTAAAATGAATAATTTTTTCCCTTGCAAAGTATTGAGCACATTTACCTACTCGATGCCGCGACCACTTTTATTATGTCTTATTTGCTCATTAATTAAAATACATTATGTATGTTTAAAACTTTATTTACTAATTACACATTAAAGTCAGTTCATCTAGTCGGTTTTCACATATTTTGCTTCCTAATATGATTCAAACTTTTTAAAACAGGAATGAAATGACAGACCTGAAAATGAGGAATTTTCCCTTGCAAAGTATTAAGCACATTTACTTAGTGTCGCGACCACTTTTGATATATTTTATTTCCTCCTTAACTAAAATAAATTATGTATGTTTAAGGCTCTATTTACTAAACCCAAAAAAAAAAAAAAAAAAAAAAAAATCATCATCTATGTTTTTGATTGTCCCAAATTGAAGTTTCATTGAAATATATTTTTAATTTTCTAGGATAACATTCTCATTCTCGCGTGTAAGCATTTTAATAAAAGATTTGTTACAGTACAAAACAAACAATATACAGAAAAACTCTCTGAAAGACTACCTCTATAAGGAGACCACCTTTCATAAAGACCGTTTATTTATGGTCTATAATTTTTAGCTATAGGCTCAATATTAATTTCCCTTCATTAAAAGACCACTATTTCCCATCTCCTTCCCTGAAAGACCACTTTTCAACTTTTCAGTCGAAGAGTAGGATTACTTTCCTTTGCATGGAGAAATCTCAAAATTCCATTCTTCTGCGGAAAACACGCTCAGCTAAATCTACTTCCTTAGACCTGGCGAATCAAGATCGTCTCTAAAGACTGGGAGAATCGTATTATAGACAAGACAATCTCGACAAAGGTTAGACTTTAATTTTTTATTAAAAAATAAACTTTACAATCACTTTTAAAAATGAATGATACTACAATCGAGATTTTTTAAAATCTATTTTAGAAGCTCATTCTGATTCAGACGACGAGCTTCCCCAGTTAAAGCTTCTATTTCATATCAAAAACACTTGTTCAAATCAATAGATTGATAGAAAGTTCGATACCTGTAATCTGTAATCAGAGATGATACTAAAATAAATAATTTGCTTAAAGATATCAAAGAATGTTTAGAAACAAAAATTGTTAATGAGAAATTGTTAAAATCAAAGTAAACTGCAATTAATTCCTTCTTTTGAAGCTGTATAGACATGAAATATAATAAACTAATTCAATAATATATATATATATATATATATATATATTTGTAGTATGTATTTCATGAAACTTTGCTTTACCCATCTACATATTTTTGCTACCTAAACTTTGCTTTACCCTTACCTATTCAAAGACCACCTCTCTGAAAGACAGAATTTTTATGATCTAATGGGTGATCTCCTTAGAGAGGTTTCACTGTATTTCAAAGAAACTTTATTTTGGGACAGTCAAAAACGTAGGTGATGAATTTTTTATGGTATTTTATTTTTGTTTAAAAAATAAAGTCTTAAACATACACAATGTATTTAAGGCTGTTCTCAAATCCAAAGGCTCAACTTTCTGATATAAGTTTTAATTCATTTTTGTTTGGAAACGCATGAAACTAGAAGGTGTTGTTATTCAGAAACTATGTCATCGGTCATGTTTTTTTTTCGTTTTCTTGTAAACGCAATAGATCTTTCTGAAAATACTGTCAAAGTTGGTATTTTGAACTGAACTTCCGAACAAAAGAAGAAAATCCAGTCAGTAAGGGGAGAAAAATGCCGTGTCACGTGATCAAAATCGCTTATAATTCAATAAGTAATTGATTGATCAAAAAATGGAAAACACAGTTCGATTCAAAATCGCTTCCTTGGTCAGGCTTTCCAATTTTATATCTTTCCGTTAAAAAATGAATTTGTAAATGTGTCAAAACGTTTTGCGCTTGTTGAGCAGAGCAGTTGAGAACAGCCTTAAGTTAATGAGCAAATAAGCTATATCAAAAGTGGTCGCGACGCTGAGTAAATGTGCACAATACTTTATAAGAGAAAAATGACCCCTTTTTAATGATGCTAGACGCGATAAAGATAGAGTTTAAAAATATATTCTTAAAAATTATTTTAAAAACCATAAAAATTCTGTAAATTGAGATACAGTGTTTTCAAACAAATTGCATTTGAAAGAACCCTTCTCCCACCTCCCACCCCCTATTCGACGGTGTAAAAAGTGATATAATGCGATGTTTAAAAGTTATGTTATAATAAAAATTGCAGTAAACAGTGAATTTATTGGTCTGTTGTTAGCTCCATCAGTATGGCGTCAGCATTACTCTCGGATATGTTTTTACTTTATAATATAAATTTAAAAACAAGATTTTATTTATTTTAATTGACCTTGAAATAATCGAATACATTTTGCTGCTATTGCATTTGTTGTAAGCACTCACGATAATCTCAAGATACAGTAAAACCTCCCTAAAGCGACCACGTTCCGTTCCAATAAAAAATGGTCGCTCCGAGAGGTGGTCTCTTAATGGAGGTCATTTTTAAATCTAGATTTTAATTATTGAAAAAAGGTAGCAATTAATGTTACTAAAATTTATTTTTCACATTAGGAAAAAAATGAAAATTTAAGTATCAAAACAAAAATTAATTACACAAGTTAATTAGTGCAGAGTTTAAAAAATGAATACATTGACGTTTGCTTTGATTTTATGGTATTATCTTCTATAACTTTTATTTCCAAGTCCTTTCGAAGTTCAGTAAATAAAGCGATTTTTTTTGGACGGGAACAAATTATGACGATTTCATTTATTTGACTTTTTCTTTGAGTTCTGACAGAATAGGGCAGGGGAGTTTATTGACCGTCATCCTTAGTTTGTCATCAGAGTTAAATTCATTGCTTAAAAAAGGACAAAGGGGTTAAAACACTTAAAAGTTACCGGAATAAATAAAAATTCTAAACTTAGTTTAGAAGTTTGACGAATAATGCGCTCTCCGGGATTATTTTTCTAATAAAACCTTCTTAAAACGGCCAGGAAAAAACGAAATTTGTTTCATTTCCTTCAAGGAAATGGATCACTCATGGAGGGAATTCAACTAGGGTGGTCCCTGAATAGAGGTCAACTTAGTATTGAGCCTATGGGAATTAATTTCGTTCCATGAAAAAATGAATGGTCGTTCAGTGAGGTGGTCGCACAGACAGGTTTCACTATATATATATATATATATATAGCAGACCCGCCCGGCGTTGCCCGGGGTCCGTAAATAATAACTTTAAACAAAACTGAAGTTTGGATGATTTTATATCATTTGAAATTCTTTTAAATTAACCTAATTTCGGAGGCCCGCATTGCCTTCCGCAGCTTCTAGAGTGTTCCCAACAAACTTCTTTCCGAACGAACCTGTAACCTGGGTCCCCGATACCTAGGGCAACATGTACCTGAAGTGCTCCGCACGTGCCCGAGACAATCGAAAACCAAGTTGAGTGAGCCAAATCTCGTAGTAATTAAAAAAAAAAGAATGCATCATTAATGTTAGAAAATGTTTGTAACTGAAGTGTAAGGTAAAATGTAATAATACAGAAAGTAGCCGAATTGTAATCTAAGTTCAATTAACCAAATCTCGTTGAAATTGGGTCCTTAGAATCCGAGGAAAGAATACGCTCCCAAGCGGTCGAAAATGCCCCCTTCCCTTATAAATTTCACGAATTACTTTTAACATTAACACGATATTTAATAAACGGATGAAATCCCTTATCTAAAGTTACCTTTAAAGTAACGCGATTTTAATTTACGGCTGTAGTTTGTAAACGTAAGTTGATGCTGAAAAAGGAGATTAATGTTTGAAAAAGTGGTCGCTGAGGTATAAAGAAAGACCAGGTCCTGGGGGCCAGGGTCTTAACTGGTAGTTCGGTATAAGAAAATCTTTTTATAGTTTTAAAGTAGCTGGAGGACGCTGAAACTATGTTAAAGAAAATTTTAATAGAATCGGATAGTTTTTTAAAGAAGCTGCAACAACGACACCAAGAAGCAGATTAATATTCAAAATCGGTAGTAGTTGAAGTCTGGGAAATTTGTTCGTCATTCATGTAGTAGCAGAAGGACTTAAGAAATTGTTTAAAAAATGAAGCTAGTGAATTGGACCGTTTTTAAGGGACCTATAACAAAGGGCCCAAAGACGGCTAACTGATAAGGGCCCTAACATGAAAACTTGTTAAAAGATCTAAGTTCTTAGATCTTCAATTATTCAAAATTAAGCATAGGGTATCAATTAATGATTAGAATAAAATTTTAAAGAAATGCGCAAAAAATGGGGGAAAATGCTTAAATCAGGGCCCTAGGGTCCAAAGAGGGTATTGGTCCGGGGAGAAGAGTACAGGATTCAAAGCGCGTTAGATCTTCAGTTAGTTAAATTTAATCATAGGGTATGAATTATTCGTTATATTAATATTTTAAAGAAATGCTAAATCAAAAAAGGGCCCTAGGACCCCAATAAAAATATGAGGGTGTTGATCCATTTTATAACAGCTGAACAATACGCTGAATTTTCCTGCAAATTTAAAAATCGGTATAGGTGTATCTTATAGTCTGCAAAATACTCAGAAGATGGCAGCACTATACAAAATAATCTTTTCTGTAAGGATAGTGAATTATTTATGATCAGTATATTTTAGTATGGAGATTAGATTTTCCGAAATTTTCAATACACAGATACATGCAAGTTCTGAAATTTAACGTTATAATTATTATTTGCACCCTTAATATTTATTTCAAGAGGAAATGTCTAATTTATATGCATATTTTTTAAGCCTAATTTTAATAATTTTGACACAGGTGATTCATTTTTGAACGACTGCGCGAAAATTTATTTTTATTTCCTTATATATAAAAATGAGCTTGCATACATAAAATTTCTTATATTTGTCTGAGCGAAGCGAAGGCTAATACTCAGCGAAATATTACTATCCGGACACTTTACTACTACGATGGATATTAACGCCATGTCCTACTAAAAAAAAAGCCTAATAAAAACCTTTCGTCAAGCATAACTCAAAAAATATTTCTCGGATTTCGTTTCTGATTGCACCAGAAGGTACCTATGAGGGTCGCCTACTGAATGCACCTACTATGAAAAATAAGTTCCAAACCGTTTAAAAATTATATAGAAAAAACTCTTAAAAAAGCACAATTTATCTGCATACGTCACAGAAATTTGGTGTGCGTCACTTTCACCGGTTGATGTTTTCGTAGACAACTGGTTTGAACACATGGAGCAAATAAAAAATAAATACGCACGCAGTAATATTGAATAGATCAGTTTCAACCACGTGATCACAAACCTTGCAACAACCCGTGGGAACCAGTTTTGGTGGGCAAACAAATAATAATACAGTATTCGGTACCACGGTGACCGTTTTTAGCCTGTTGTATAAAATCTGGCATGTTGTATGACATACAATTGTGGATGATTAAAACAAAAGACATGAGTGTTTATTGATCCGGGAGGTTATCTTTCTCTGGATGTCTGTCTGTCTATCATACAGCATGCAATTTTCTTGTAAAGGATGATATTATTATGCAGTAAAACCTCCATAACGGACACACCCGATTAGTGGACACCTCTATTTAGCGGGCACTTTTTCGATTACCAACCCTTAAATAACTGTACATTTTTTACTCTCAGTAGCGGACACCTCCAAATAGAGGACAAATTCTGCCCTCCCGAGGTGTTCGCTATTCAGAAGTTTTACTGGTAAAACCTCCATAGCGGACACACCCGATTAGCGGATACCTCTATTTAGCGGACATTTTTTCGATTACCAACTCTTAAATAACTGTACATGTTTTACTCTCAGTAGCGGTCACCTCTAAATAGAGGACAAATTCTGCATTCTCGGGGTGTCCGCTATTCAGAGGTTTTACTGTATATAATATTGATAATTATTTTACAGGGCCGCACAAAAGAATAAGAATATATGAAACGAATGTAAACTAAATTCGGGATTGGTAGATCGCTGATGGTAATGTAATTTTAGGATGTTGTTACAGTCATCCGCAGCATGTTTTTAGAGTTTCGTTCATCTAGCGAAACCCTACCTATCTCACTCCTTTGTCTGTTTGTTTGTCCGTCTGTCACAGAGACCGTTCTCAGAAACTATATATGTCGGAAACTTGAAAATTTGCATACTTATAGCTAAACACCACACATCAAATGGCAAATAATAAAATTTTGAAAAAGTCTAATATTTAACCCTCTGGGCTCTAACTTGTGTATTTTAAGCAATTTTTCTAACTCAGCCCCTAATTTAATTAAGTTGGAGACATGATATTTTGCATACTTATAGCTGAACATCTCACATCAAAAGACAAATAATAAAATTTTGAAAAAGGCTTAATATTTAACCCTTTGGGCTCTAACTTGTGTATTTAATGCAATTTTTCTAACTCAGCCCCTAATTAAGTTGGAGACATGAAAGTTTGCATACTTATAGCTGAACACTTGCGATAACACGATAAATCATAAAATTTTGAAAAAGTCATATTTAACACTCCGGTCTCTAACTTCTGTATTTTAAGCAATTTTTCTAACTCAGCCCCTAATTAAGTTGGAGACATGACATTTTGCATACTTATAGCTGAACACCTCACATCAAATGACAAATAATAAAATTTTGAAAAAGTCTAATATTTAACCCTCTGGGCTCTAACTTGTGTATTTTAAGCAATTTTTCTAACTCAGCCCCTAATTAAGTTGGAGACATGAAAGTTTGCATACTTATAGCTGAATACTTGTGATAACACGATAAATCAAAAAAATTTGAAAAAGTCATATTTAACCCTCCAGTCTCTAACTTCTGTATTTTAAGCAATTTTTCTAACTCAGCCCCTAATTAAGTTGGAGACATGACATTTTGCATACTTATAGCTGAACACCTCACATCAAATGACAAATAATAAAATTTTGAAAAAGTCTGATATTTAACCCTCTGGGCTCTAACTTGTGTATTTAAAGCAATTTTTCTAACTCAGCCCCTAATTATGTTGGAAACATAAAAATTTGCTACTTATAGCTGAACACCTCACATCAAACGACAAATAATAAAATTTTGAAAAAATCTAATATTTAACCTTTAATATTTTGTCTCGCGCAATTTTTAAATTTAAACTGTTTTGCAATACTATTTTTTGTTCATTTTGCATAGTAAGTGCAATGTGACGTAATTTGTTCTATTTCAGATTTCTAACGCATGTTAATGAATTTATTTTACAATATCCTTTCTCTTTTAAAATTCACATGTAAATATAGTTTTTATGACGTAATTTCGAATAACTGCCTGCTTTTTATACCTAATTATTTAATTCTAATTTGAAGGTTTTTTTCTGTTTATAATAGTAACGTGTAAATATTTTTTTTTTATTTGAAGCAAACATTATTGTTTACGCTGCTTATACAGTTGGCAACAGTTTAAATTAATACCATTTTCTCAAATATGTAAAAAATATCTGTCAAAATGCTGAATATTTGAATTTAAAATAGAAATAAAACCTCAAAAAATGAGTCAAATTAAAAAAATTAATGAAATCTGCAGACCGGGATCTTCTATTGAATAAAATGATCTAAAAATGATTAAATTTCCATGTATAGCTTTTGCTCTTATAAATTCTTTTTAATGGAACGGTTTTGTCCAACTTTAGCATTAAATATCTCTTAAAATAATTCTTCGATTAGAAAACTGTATGCATTAGTTTGTTGATCAAACATTTCGCTATAATACGACCGATTTTCATATATTTGTATGCAATAGTTTTCTTAATATTAAAGAAGAAAGACCTCCGGTCACAAAAAATTCAAAACCGGCGGCGGCGGCGGCGGTGACAGCGTTAGTTACTTTTTATAGAATAGAGAGATATATAAAAATGAAAACTTGTCTATCTGTCTGTTTGTAATTCTATAAAAAAAATTCACAATTTGGAAGCCAAAATTGTGAAGAGATACGTACATGTGTATTAAAACATGGCCGAGACAACTTAAGAAATCGGGAATGGAAATAACTTATAGTTATTTTTTAATTAATAAAAACCCACCAATTTAACAGCAATTGCTTATCAAATTTAAACATTTTTCGTTATAGCAGTTGCCAACAATTAAAAAACACAATAAAATTATTACTACAACAATTAATTTTCTACTGCAAGATTTCCACGTGAAAAATGAAAATGAAATAATTAGTTTGCCAAATTAAAAAAAAAGTGAATATTACGTCATAACTTTTCTATTGCAAGATATTCACGTGAACTATGAAAATGAAAAAAATGGTTTGACGAATTTAAATGAAAGTGAATATAACTTCATAACTTTTCTATTTCAAGGTTTCCAGGTGAAAGAGGAAAATATTACGTCATATTGGAAATATAAAGGGCATGGTGGATATAGTATAACGTCATATGAGTGTGAAAAATGTATTGAAGCATGCTAAAAACCCGATTAGGGAAATATTGGCGTATTTTAACATTATTGCTCCAATTATAAATTGAAATAAGTTCATTTGTAGCTGTATTCTTTTGCGTCTGTTATATACATTTATACATTTTTATATAGCGTTTTCATATGATTCATTCAACAACAATTCGACTGCTTTTTTTAATGTTTATTTTGTGTTGTATGTTAAATTTTGAAATTGATTTTTCAGAACAAACATCCTTCAAATTCTGGGCAACGCCGGCACTTTAGTTTGTAACAGATAAATGGCTTTTGTATCTGTACATCTAATGCTAATATTAGAAAGCGTTATAATATTATAAAGTATAAAATATTATTAATGCTTGTACGTTTGTGAGGTGTTATCTCTGAAACTACATAGCCAACTTAAAAAAATGTTGGTGGCCATCGCTGCTCCGAAAAAAAGACTATTTTATGTCAGTGCAAGAACCTACATCGCTGCAAGAGCAAAAAAGTTCTAAAATTGTGATTTCTGCGATATTGATTGGGTTAGAAACTTTAAATTTGGTGCGGTAGTTACTTTTAAGATGTAAATACTCGTAATGAACGCTCTCTAAAAGTTTCAATTTGACGGATAAACGTAAAAATTTCTAGAAAGGTTCTAAACTATGATTTATTTGGAATACTGAAATTTTTGGGATACTGTTGGGGTTAGAAACTAGATCTTGGGCATGGTAGTAATTAATAAGATGTAAATGCTCGTTGTAGAACAAATTCTAAAAAATAGAAAGACTAAACAAAGCGGGAAAAGGTCTAAAGATGATCTAAGTAACGAAGAACATGGAACTGTTAGGAATATAAACATGAAAATTGACATGGCAGTATTTATCATGACGTAAATTCTCGCAATAGAACAATTTCTAAAAATGTCGCTATATAAAACAGTGCAGAAACAAAAAACTTTCAAAAATTTTCTATTTCTCTGTTACTGCTGAGCCCAAAATCGTGAAATTCTGCTTCGGGTTAGTTTTAAAATATACAATTGTCTCTATGAATGGTTTCTAAAAAATTTAAAATTTAAAAAGATGAAATTAACGGAAAGCGATCTCAATTACCATTAATTTGGAATTATTAGGTACAGCAACTTTAAATATTTCATAATGCTGCATTTCCTCCGCAAAACATGCAATTTAAATGCAACAAAACTGATAGATACCCACCTAGCATTAAATAAATTGTGTAAATATTGAATAAAGACCTGTATGAAACAGTGAGTAGGTTGCCCGAAAGTACTTGTTAAAGTGTTCCTTCTCCAGGCTTTTCTCTCTCTCGCCAAGGCCACTAACAGAGGGAAGTGCCGTTTTAAATGTGATATGAATTTTTTATCCGATTCATTTTTCTAGACATTTTATCATAAGGTCATATTCTCAATTATCATTAGTAGATTTTTTATATATTAACTTATTCTGGTGAAATTTTGTAATCGAGTTCATATTGGCGTATGTTAGCTTGCATGATTTGCTGAATAAATATGTATGGATTTGTAAATTACTTCAAATGACACTTTGACAGCTCAAAAGTTATGCAGACGATATATTCAGATCTTGTGTCATACTTTATGTTGTAATCATTGCCGATTTCTTTTATTTAATACATGCTAAATACAGCTCAACTTGTGCAGAATATGTTTGAAAACAAAACAATACAGCGTATGTAGTGGCCAGCATACACTCATCATTTAAATCCGATCGAGCATATCTAAAACAGACTCTAACGAAGCATTGCATGCCACTTTTGATGTATTCGGTACTTTGATAATATATTAGATTTTGAGAAGAGAATTCCTTAAATGTTATCGACAACCTCATTGCATCCATGGAAAACAGATATTGTACAATATTAAGTATTCCGGGAGAGCACACACCATATGAAGTATAGTCCATTCTTTTTAAACATCATATATTTGTCATTTAATGTTACTCAAATTGGTGCGGAGCGTCTGATTATGCTCTTGACATCCTTTTATACAGTTAAAATTCCGATATAAGTAAATTAGTGTTTCATTTTCTATTTTACTTTTAATATATTGCGTACTTTCAATTTTATATCCATGCATGGCTGTCTTGAATGGTTTGATTTCCCATTTTTTTAAACAGTGTATACGAATTTATATATAAGATTTTGTAATTCTACAATTCATTTATTTTCATCATTTCAATTTTTCGCAGTATATGGACAATTAATGATAACATCTCATTTTCTTTGCTTGTGCTTTGCTTTCTTTACATGTTATTATTAAATCTATGTTCTTAGTAATATCGCTCAGACTAATCCCTCTGAGGGAAGTCCTAGTTATAAAAATGAGAGACAAAAAAATTTCAGGAAAAAAAAAAAAAGGAAATTTCTTTTATTTATAAAAGAGAAAAATTCATCCTTGGTCCTAGCGAGTATCGATCTAGAGTCCTTCACTTTCGCAAGCTGACGCTTTACCGATCGAACCAATGCGACTTGTAAAATCATTTAAAATTTACATTCAATTTCATACGGATGCATACTGGGCATGTGCGTTCATGACTGGAGATGAAATAGCTACTTTTTTATGGGAGTGATGTGTGAATATTAATTAATTACTCACCTTAATTAATTACCTTACTACTTAATTAATTCCTACTTAATTAAACCTTACTACTTAATTAAACCTTAGAATATTAAAATTCTGAAGGTATGGTGCATCATGAGACACTTTGGGCTAGCTTCAAAAAAATTTTGAGCCTCGTACGTTCCGTAGACTTTGCTAGCCATCGCACACAGACAGACAGAGCGATTTGTTCTTTTATTAGTATAGATTGACCAGTTCTCTCTAATAGTCTGATATCTAACAAGGAAGGTCTCCATACGAGCATACTCAGAAAAATCTCAAAACAATTGCAGAATGTTCTTCTCATGCAGATTTATATGTTTATAACATTTTTATGTCGAATACTCTTTAAGGGTGTATTCGAAAAAATATTTTTCCACCCTCGACAGCTCGAAATTTTCTGATACATTTTCAGACTCATTTTTAAAAGTAAAAATATGAAACTTGCTGGGGTGATTTCTGAAGACATGTTTAACATGCCGTGTGATTTCATTTTCAGCTCAATTAATTAGAATTTGATTTTTAAACAATTATTTTCTCAGTAGGACCATTTTTTTCATTCCCAGATCGCCAGCTTCGGAAAATTCGGTTCAAAACGCCAACTTTGATAGCGTTTTTTACAGTATTTTCTGCATTTATCAAAAAATCGAGAAGCACGGCACATTATGTAGTTTCGAAATAAGAGAATTTCCCAGTTTGATGCGTTTGAGAGCAAAAATGAATTTTAAAATGAATCAGAAAATAAGCAGTTCGGATCGGAATACACCCTTAAGGATTGCATTGATCTTGGATTGGAGGATAAAACTATGAAAAAATCTCATTCTAATCGGCAATAAAAAGAAAAAAAGGATGAATTATTTATTACTTCACAGAACATTTTTAATTAATATTTATGCAAATATAATAATACTCATAAGTAAATATTTAACTTGAAAAATATAAAATAAATAAATAATTAAAAATCAAATGTCAACTGGCTATAAGTTAAAATAAATATTTGCAACTTGCAAAACATCGAAAATATTTTTCCAGTGATAAAATTAAATAACTACAGCAACGAGCAACATGTATATAATAGTATAACTTCAAAAATCCGGCCCCATCGGGACCGAGACTACGCCGGATTTTTGAAGGAATGTCAAAAGTAGTAACTAGGAATATCAAAAGTAGTACTATTTTCTTAAATGGTGCTTTTAGCAGTAATTTAATTCATCATTAAGTGATATAATTAAATGAGAAAAAGAGAAAAATAAATATAAAAATAAACTTACATTAATTGATTTTTTTAAATTACAGAAAAAAAAAATTAATAACGTGAAATTATTTCTTCTCGTGTAATTTTGGAGACATCGATATCAATATTGTTTGCATTAATTTTTTGACCGTTCTTTAAAATGTTTTTCTTGTATTTTATGCAAATGAAGAATCTCTATTTCGGAAATAAAGTCTTGTTCTCTAAAATAGATATTAATGCACTTAGTATGCACTTAGCAATAGTATGCACTTTTCTAGTGACACCTTTTCTTTTGCCTGTTACTCCTCCTTATCTTCGGGGCTGTTAATACCGTTGTCGACGGTGCTGTTTAGCACGATTCAGTGGCTTTCGAGCCAAAAAGATCATTAGGCTTGGCAGGTGGCAGGTAGACGACACGCCTCTTCTTCAGAATTTGGAAAAAGCAAAAGCAACGCCATTTTGTTGCTTTATATACTTTCTCTTCGACTTAGGTTTTGTCAACGGAAATAGCTCATTTACAGAATGATCGATTACTCCTTTGAAAAAAACGCGATTTCTCTAGTCGTTTACTTTTTTCACTAAAGGGACGGTCCCTCAAGACAACTTGTCAACATCTGGAAACCATATGTTGACAAAGGTTTTACGTTCAGTTTAAGGCGATTCTGAAAAAAATACTTTTCCCCGTTCAACAACGCGAAACTTTTTGGAACTTTTTTTGTTTCATTTTTAAGTGTAAAAGCGATTTAAACGCAATTTGAATTATTGAAGTTAATTGTCATCGAATAGTTTTTTTCACAATTTTCAGAAGCATAATTTTAGTTATGAATAATAAGCATATTTTTAAAGCGGTTCCCAAAAAAGTATATTTTTTCCCCGCTCAATGATGTAATTTTTTTTTTTTTTAGTTTAAAAAAAAGTAACAATTTTATGTAATTTTTGTAATATTTGAAAAACTTTGATGCTAATTAATAAAACAGGTCTTCTACTAAATTAAAATTACTAATAGAATAATTTATCTGTATAGATATGTAATAATATAATTCATATATATTTTAGCTAAAATAGGAGCCCATTATACGTATTTTATAAATTTAGTTTTTTTTTTCCTTTCACATCAAGATGGTATGTTATTTCCATTAAAATGTAAAGAATATTCTTCATTTCTACTATCCATTCATATTTTAATCCTTTCTTACAATAAAATTTTCTTTCCCACATGATCAATGAGATGTCTCCTAAAATACGCATCGTCAAATAAAATTTGTTGCAGGGAGTTAGTGTGTTAAAAAATCACTCTCACTTTAAAACAAGAAATGCGGTATGTATACTCGTATTATGCGTTTTATCAATTAAAGTTACAATGCCTCTTTAAATACGTAATGCAAAACTGAAGAAAAAAAAAACTTTTACTTATGTAACATCATTATTTGCACTTATTTCATATTTAATCAAACTAACAATGCGACTTATATACGATTTAAAATTGAAGTAGTATTAAGAAATTACTTAATATACTAAATTATTATTCTGCAACATTTTGAATTAAATATATGTTTAAGGCTGTTCTTTTTTTTTTTTTTTTTTAACTAATAATAATACAGCTGAACAGTGTGAATCTTCTTGGCACATTAACAAAGTATTTTTTATAAGTTCATGAAATTTGCACACACTGTTCGTAATCGTATTAAAATTCTTTAGAATTGCACAGTATTTTTTATTTTATTGTAAATGTATTTCCTCTGTAATCAGTTGTTTACCAATACTTTTGTTTTTAACATCATTCAGAATCTACAACTTTGTCACCATTTTCTAAAACTTTCTTAGCCTTTCACGGAAACAGATAAAGGCTATTCGACTTCTTATTACATAAACAAACATACCTGCAAATGCTTTGCATTTAATCATCATTTGAATGCATCAAAAAATATCAAGTTTTAATCTGAGATTTAAAAAGCTGTAAATCGAAGATCCAAAAATCTTTAATCACAAATCCATTCGGTTAAACATCCAAAGTATCCAGCAAACCAAATATTAGTCAAAAGGGCCAAATATCGAATCGTGGTCAAATATTCGTAGAATCACTCTGTCAAAAATGTCAGTTTTGGAGGTTTATGGCTGTATTTTTCATTATTTTTTTAATTTTAGGGGTAGCGATATTACTTGTAATGATCAAATTAAATGGATCAAAATTTTTTTCCAGTTTTTCAAACTATTACATAAAAACATATGCTCCCTTCATTATACATAATTGTGTTGGTCTTTTATACTTCATTTATATCTGGGCCTTTTTTTTTTTTTTTTTTTGCAGTTTTCTTAGCCCATTCTTTCGCCTCCATGAAAAATGACTAGTATATAAAGGAAAACTTTGTGTGGAGCATGTATAAAGAAACACTCTTTTTTATCAATTGTTATGAACTTACATATATATACATTTGCAATATACCATCGAAACTCGTTTAGATGAACATAGAATATATTCATATAAGTATTAAGCTTAACGCAAAATACTTTTAACATAAACTGTGTCCATATCCACTGTCAAAATTACACAAGGATTTAATTACTGATAATGTGAACTACTTACATCATAAACAAAATTTTAATCCGCCCGTCAGATTCATGTTAACAAGATTCAACTATATTTGTATATAAAAAACAAAACTTGCTAAAATTAAATCGGAAATGAATGAAAAGGATTCCTTTTAGAAGGACTTCCGTCTTAGCAGATAAACGTATTCCATCTTTTATGGAATAAAAATTGCTATGACGGAATCACTATAGGTATTCAAATAATTTTCCATTTTACCAGATATAATTGTTACATATTATGTTCAAGGTTGGAAATAGCACAATTGAGGTTTACTCTAACAGAGCGAAAAATGTCTGGACCAGTACACAAACCTGGATACATTAGCTTATTGTGCTATTGTTCAACCTATTGAGCTATCCGGACGATACCTGGTTCATATTTTTCACTCTTATTTGTTGGACATGAAAAATTCCTTCATTATATTAGGTATTATTTCGCCTTTATCATGAAATATTTCTATTTAAGGCCGTTTTCACTGTATAATTCACTGTATAACGAACGGTGTCCCTGCTAAGACGTAAAAGACTTTGAAAAGCATCTTTTCTTATCCCTTGTGATTTTGTGTTAGCGAGTTACACTCCACTCGGATGAAAATGCTATACTTTTAGCATACACGTATGTGAAACTTATATATATATATATATATATATATATATATATATATATATTAATTTTATAAATTATTGGTATTTAAATTCAAAAAATTACAAATCTCAGTATTTGTGTTTGATTCCTTTGTAATAATCCGTGGAAAGATTTATAACGAAACTATGTAAAGAGTATTTATTATAAAGGACTGAAAAAATTTGAAATATTTATAACTCTGAAACCACTCGGCAAAGGAAATCGGAATTTCTGTCTAAAACAACTTTTAACTTAGACAACTTTTACCTTGTACAAAATTTTCAGTTATTTTTCGCCTTAAGCGGAAATTTTGTTTTCAAACGTGTTATGCGTTTTAATAATTATTAATATGCATCGTTTTTCACGTTATTAAACTATAAAGTTTTACTATAGTAGTCTGAATGCGCTGAAAAATGTTTCATAATCTGCTTAACGCATGATTTTACGTTCTTGTTGATAATTTTAATGATACTTTCTTAACGATATAGATGCTAAAGGCTAATTCCATGAAAACTTGTCATGTCTGTCACACAGCTGAAAATCGCTATGCTTGTTGTCCACCGTTATTTTCGAAAAGTTTGCGTCGCGTTATTCAATTGATGAGATATATCCGATAAAATAAGTCACATTTCTCCGTTCTAAAATACTGGTAGCCAAAAATCGTAAAATGTGACAGACATGACAAGTTTTCATGGAATTAGCCTGAAGTGATAAAACTATTTTTGTATTAATTATAATACCAAATCATAAAAATTATTTTTTTTTCTAAAATTCTATTAAAATTTGAGATACGAAACAAACATTTGATACGTAGGCGTAACTTGGGCTCTATGGCTAGGGGGGGGGGGGTGAGTTTTGAGGCCCTTTTCTACAAATCTATAACCCCCCCCCCTCCCACCACCACCACCACCACCGCCTTGCCAGGGATCTGTCCAGACTTTTCTCTCAGGGTCCTGTTTTTGTGAAATTGTGAAGAGCTTTTTTACATTTGTGAAAATTCTAGTCCGAATTCTGAGAATTTGAAACGAACGCTATACTCAAGGTTCTTTTTTATATATTTTTAAGAAGATATATGTATGTCAAATACATATTTTTTCTTTATATGTGTAAAAGTGACAGGTCAGATTTTACTTTTAAATGATTAAATTTGTGAAAGATTCAGTTTAGAACGGGAAAATATTTTGTAAAAAGACTATTTTTAAGACCAAAGAATTTTGTGAAAGGTCCTTTTTTAAGATGAAAAGTTTTGTGAAGGGTCCTGTTTTGAGATGAAAAAATTTATGAAGGGTCCTGTTTTGAAATGAAAAATTTTGTGAAGGATCCTTTAAAGTAGGGGTGCACAACCTTTTTAAGAGAAGGGTCACTTACAAAAATGTTTGGGTTGTCGAGGGCCACACCAGTAACACAGCGATCATTCTATTTCGGGGAGGTGGGGAGATCTGTGGCCTATAAAAAACAAGATTTTAGAGAAGTGGCAGTTTTACCCCTTTAGGTTTGCCTACCCACTACATACCATACCCAATTCAGCTGACAAAGATATATCAACAGCTTATGTTTGTATATATAACAGAGATATAGCAAAAATTATTTTCAAAGAGTGAAAATATTCCTTGTCTTTATTCGGGGAGATTAAATTTTGCTTTATTAAAAGTGGTAAAAAATAAACATATGCATGACAGTGGCTAGTGCCAAAAAAAAAGTGAACTTTACGATCGAAGTTAAATTGACGAAACTCTCAATTTTTCTGCAGCCTATCAACAAAATTTTACATTTTCCCGCGCCTTATCGACAAAATTCGCGATTTTTCCACACTTTATCAACGGAATTTGCGATTTTTCCGCGCCCAGTCAACGAAATTCGCAATTGTTAACTGACTGACGAGATTAAAAAAAAATTTCCGTACGAATTGTCGAAATTCACAACTTTTTCTCGCGATTTTACCTTAGCTAATCGAAGAAATGTGCAATTTTTTCGCACTTAATCGAAAAAATTCACGATTTTTTTCTCTGCTCGATCAACGATATTTGCGATTTTTCCGCACTCGATCGACGAATTTCGCAATTTTTCCGCGCTTTTTATAGACAAAATTCGCAATTTTTCCGCGCCCTATCGACAAAATTCGAAACTTTTCTGCGCCCGATCGACAGAACTCGCAATTTTTTCGTGCCCGATCGACAAAATTCCGGATTCTTAACTGATTGATGAAAATTGAAAATTTTCCCTCGACAAATTGCCGCAATTCACAACTTTTTCTCGCAATAAACTAACGAAACTCGCGATTTTTCCGCAGCCGATCAATAAAATTTGCATTTATTCCATGCCCTATCAACAGAACTCGCGATTTTTCCGCACCCGATCGACGAAACTCGGGATTTTTCCGCACCCGGTAAACTAAATTTGTAATTTTTCCATGCTCAATTCACAAAAACTCACGATTTTTCCGCACCCGATCAACGAAAATTGCAATTTTTTCGAGCCCAATCGGTGAAATTATCATATCTTAAATGACTGACGAAAATTGCAATTTTCCCGCGGCAAATTGGCGAAATTCGCTGTTTTTTCCAACGATAAACTGACGAAACCAGTGACATTTCCGCTCCCGGTCGACGAAACGCTCGACTTTTTTGCGCACGAACAACAAAACGTGCGATTTTTCAGCGGCCGATCGAAGATACTCATGATTTTTTCATGCCTAATGAACGAAACTCTTGATTTTACCGCACCCGATCGAAGAAACTCGCGATTTTTTCGCGCCCAATCGACGAAACCCGATTTTTCACGCTCAGTCAACGAAATTCGTAATTCCTAATTGACTGGTGAAATTCGCAATTTTCCCGAGTTAAATTGGCGAAATTCACGACTTTTTCTCCAGATAAACTGACGAAACTCGCGATTTTCCCGTGCACGATCAACAAAATTCGCGACTTTTACGCGCGTGATCGATGAAACACGCGATTTTTCCGCGCCCAATCGATGAAATTCGAGGTATTTTTCAACTAGCGACTGACGAAATTAGAAACTTGGGAATTTTCTATATTGATACAAATGTCATCGGCCAAGCGATTAATGAAATTCGCGATTTTTAACTGACTGACGAAATTTGCAATTGTTTTCCGGGGCAAATTGACGAAAGTCACGATTTTTTCCTGCAATCTATGGTAAAAAATCTCAATTTTTGCCAATTATAAATTGACGAAATTCGCGGGCCACTTGTTAACCCGTCGCGGGCCACTTTTGGCCCACGGGCCACAGGTTGTGCATCCCTACTTTAAAGGACCCAATTTCTTCTTAAACAGATCCATGCTTACCGATTACACACACCTAAATTAAATACTTAAAACTTTAATATTTAAACAATAAAATTCAAATGTTCAACGAAAACGTAGAGTAAGATCATAAATTAAACATTTTATTTATTTAAAGCATAAAATGTTTTTAATTTTACACCTTTTTAAAATGAACTTCCCTTAAAGACCTAAATAATAATATTCAGTTTTATTTTATCCTAACTAACCCGGGGAGTCTTGCCGGGTCCGTAAAAAATAGCATGAACGCGAGAAAACTCTAAAAATCGCAAAAAATAGCGGCACGAATTTCATACAACATTTATTGAAAAGATAACAAAATGCACTATATTGCATTAGAAGATTGAAACCTGATTAATCTCACTGATGTGATAAAACGCAGCAAATTATGAAAAAATGCTAACATTTAAAAAAATCGCAGAGGAAAAAAAATACCATTGGGCTAAAATATTAAAACAGAATTTCTTTTATGAATGTGAAAAAAAAATTGTAGTAGAACGCGAAATATCTGTGAAATAGCATAAAAATTTTCAAAAATGTCTGTACGAATTACGAACAAATGTTATTCAAAACAAGAAAGAATTTATTATATTGGGCTGAAAGATTAAATTCGGATTGCTTTTACTAATGTGAAAAATTGTCAGTAAAACCAGAAAATAATCGCATTAAAAATCGGTAAGAATTCAAAAATCGCAAATAGCAAAATTTTCTGCAGTAAGCTAAAACATTGTAAATCGAAATTCGTACACGAATGTCAAAATATCGTCGAGAAATGCAAAAAAGCTATAAAAAACGTATTAAAAATCGTGGAGGACAAAATTTACTATATAAGGCTAAAAGTTTGAAACCAAATTCGTTTTCAAATGTCAAAAGAAAAAAAAAATACACAAGAAAAGAAAAAAAGATGCAATAAATTTTATTAAAAATCGCTAAATATTCAAAAAGCGCGAAGAATAATTAGTATATTAGGATAAAAGCTTGAAATCAAATTCTTCTTAAGAATGACAAATATCACTACGGAACACACACACACAAAAAAAAAAAAAAAAAAAAAAAAAAAATGCTAAAAAATCAAAAATCACACAGGACAAAATTTACTATATTAGGCTAAAACTTCAAAACAAAAATTCCATTAAGAAATTTTTTTAAAAATCACTGTGGGGCGCGATAAACTTCTAAATACCGCATTGAAAATAGCACTGAAATTTAGTAATTCTAAATAAATTAGTAAAAATTCAAAAATCGTGGAGGACAAAACAGACTTTATAAGGCTAAAAGTTCGAAACCGAATTCTTTTTCAGAATGTCAAAAAATCGCGTGAAATGCGAACAAATGCTAAAAGTAGCTAAAAAATGCATTGAAAGCAGCATTAAAAATCACAGAGAATAATATTTTATATTAGGCTGAATGTTTAAAACACAATTCCTTTCCCTTATGTCAAAAAATCATCAAGGAGCGCGAACAAAACAAATGCTAAAAACTGCATTAAAAACACATACACACAAAAAAAAAGCAATTTGACAAATTACAACGACTATTTGGAAAATTATTTTTTCAAAGACTAAAATTTACACGTAAAAATTGTAAGCGACAAAAATCGCCGGCGACTTGTCAGATTTCCAGAAACTTACGTATTATCCACCTGAAACTTATGTATTATCCAAGCATTTCATTGGCTGTTGGGGAAAAGGCTTTTCCATCGTCAGATTTCCAAGAAATCTGACGACCAATTTTAAAGGAAATTTCATTTTTAAACTTCTAAACATCCCATAATATTACTTTTTACATCGTCCTATAGAGAAAAAAATGTACTTTTAAATGCAATTTGTTTGAAAGCTGTATCTCAATTTGTTTCTGAGTTATTAATTTTTATTTTTTTGTAGTTTCTATTACTTTTTGTCATAGTGGCAACAGAAGAATCCATCTCTGTTGAAAGTAAAGGAAATACTGATTACTGTATAGACCCACCAGAAAACGAGTAAAATGCGGATTCCATTCAACCAATAAAAAGCTTCAGATATGTTTTTGATTTCCTACCCTGACGAGGACAATAAAGATTTTTCCAAATGGTTAAAAAAGAAAAAGGAGGACTAAACATTTATTCAAATGAAGTGGCAGAAATTAAATCAAGTGGCAGAAAATTTCGGTCAAGTTCGTTAATGCGCAAAATCGGACCACGGGGATGGAAATAGGGAGGGGTTTTGTGAAAATCGAAAAAAAAAAAACCCATAACGTCTTAATTATAATATATATCAAATCAGTTTAAAGTTATTATTATTTCTAAGAAAAGGGCCAAAAATTTATGTATCACTGCTTTTTGATAAAATTTAAAATGTGTGAAGGGGCGCAAAAAATAGGGTTTTAGGGAGAAAAATATTCATAACTTCGTCAATTCTCAAGATATCAAATTCACTTAAATATATTATAGATCTTAATACTAATTATAACTTTTATACTGACAAGTTTTGATAGGACCAACTCTTACCAGAAAAAAAAAGGGGGGGGGGGGGGGTAAGAAGAAAAAAATTCATTACTTCATATTCACAAGATATCCAATCCGCTTAAATTTATTTACACCTTCTTAATATTATCTACCACTTTTATATTGACATGTTTTTGATAGGACCAACTCTCACAGCAAAAAGAAATTAAACAAAAATAGGGTTTGACGAAAAAATTATCGTATTAAGGTTGTGCTCAAATCCAAACTCCTTATTTTCTGACTCATTTTTAAATTCATTTTTCTCTCATACGCATCCAATGGGCAGGTTCTCTTATTCAGAAATTATAAATGGGCCGTATTGATCGATTTTAGGATAAAAGGTAGAATATATTTCAAAAAATGCTGTCAAAATGGGCATTTTAAACCGAATATCCCTAAGCGATAGTGCTGATAACGGAAAAAAAATGGTCGTACTGAGAAAATAATTGTTTGTAAACCAAGTTCTGATAATTTGAATGAAAAATAAAATACAGGTCGCTTATAAATCTCTTCAAAAAATCACGTCCGCAAGTTTCATGTTTTTACTTTTAAAAATGAGCCTAAAAATGTGTCAGAAAATTTCGAATTGTGGAGCATGGAAAAATATTTCTTTTATACCACGTTAACATGATTCTGATAAAATCAGCTCTTACATAAAAATGAAACTAAAAACTTTCAAAAGTGGGCAGATAAATTATTAAACTGGGATTATTTTTCATCTTGATTTTACTTTTGTTGGTGAAATTAGTACTTAACATCGAAATCTACCCCGCCTGTAGGCCGAGACGGAAGGGATTTTTTTTTTAGTATAATCAGTTTCTCAGTCAAAGTTCGGCTCAAGGGGATAGGTGGGAGGTAAGTTGTTGACAGTTAGTCCAGTGGTCACCGTATATTTAAGTCATTGTTTAATTGAATCAGTATTTTTAATGAATGGAATCATGACCTCATCTCGTCTCAACAAATTAAGTTCCCCCTTATCTACCCTTTGCACTGTTATTTAAAAGAAAATCATTGTCGCTAAAACCTATCAGGAACTTTCCCACCCCCACTCCCAGGCCCGGACTGGCGCCTTTGGGGGCCCTCGGCTAGAGATTGAAAAGGGGCCCCTTACCGAGAAATTTAGAGGGAATACAATATTGGAATATTTATTTTTTGAAAATTAGGCTTACCTGCCCAAAAACCACATTTAGCTATTTTTTTGCTTGGAAAATAATAGGTTGTATCAAATGAATTTCGATTTCACAATGAAATCTTTGTTGCAATATTTTAACGAAAAATAAGAGCGTCACATCAATACATAAGCCATGAAATTCTATGGTTTCTTTCCATCTTCCTGAAAGTTGAACAATACCATTTTGATACCAACCTTTGGATATGGAAGCAAAAAAGGCCTAGAAAACCCCGTTCCAGATCATCAACATTATGCAAGCGCCTTGCCCCCCAAAATGATGCCATAAAATAGAACATGTGACAGACCGAAGGAGCAAGGTCCGGGCTATATGGGAAATAAGGTAATTCCTTCAAGCTCTTCTAGTTTATTGCGAGATGTGTGCGGTCGCATTGTCTTGTGGGAGAAGATGTCTCTCTCTGTTGACTAATGCAAGCCATTTGCTTTTAGCCAGCCATTTGCAAAGAAACATACATCCTGTCCATCTGTTCACAGTAAATTTCAGAGTTGACAGATCGAACATGTGGAATGATTTAAAAATTAATGGCATGCTCAAAATTCCACCAGACGTTGATCATGATGCCATAGAATGGAGCATGTGGCAGACCGAAGGAGCAAAGTCCGGACTATATGGGAAATGAGGTAATTCCGTCAAGCTCTTCTAGTTTATTGCGAGACGTGTGCGGTCTTGCATTGTCTTGTGGGAGAAGATGTCTCTCTCTGTTGACTAAAGCAGGCCATTTGCTTTTAGCCAGCCATTTGCAAAGAAGCATACATCCTGTCCATCTGTTCACAGTAAATTTCAGAGTTGACAGATCGAACATGTGGACTGATTTAAAAATGAATGACATGCTCAAAATTCCACCAGATATTGATCATGAACTTCTTTTCAAACCGCGCTTGTTTTGTAACATGCTGGACAAATTGTCCCACATCCAACAATTTATTTCTCGATTATCTGGGTTCCGTAGATATATCCATTTCTCATCATATGTCACTTTGCGTTTGAAAAACCGCAAATCCTGTAAGTTTTCCAGAAGAATTTTGCACATTTCCACTCTGTGATTTGCTTGCTGTATAGTCAGTTCATAAACAACTTATATAGAGTTTTTGTACGTTTTTTGTAGTTTATGTAAAGCTTGGCATATCGTATCCTTGGACGGTCCTAGCTAGCTCCTCTGAAAGTTTCCGTATGTTGGTGGTTGGTTTAATCTCCACTCTGCTTCAAAGCTTCCAGATTAACAATAGTTTTGGGCTGAACGTTTGCTAATCGTATCACCCCTTCAACTTCACGTATTTTACGAGACGCTTCAGCAACTTTATGACCATTTTTAAAATAAATTCTTAAGATGGATAATATTTCAATATTTGTATCAGCCATTATATTACCTATAAATAGATAAAAGAATAGACATTAGCGTAAATAATATGGAGGACAATATACTCTTAGCCCCCTGACCGCCGATCAAAAGGGTAAAATTGTAATGTTGTTTTCTCTTTAATTTTGTTAAATGCTAAAAAAAGATAATTTTTTCAACATGATGTAAAAGATTTAAATATGTATAAAAATAGAATGCTTGACAGTATTAATTTGAACTCAATTTTTCAAATCAGGATTATATCTGTAGAATTATATTAATTTATATAATGCTTCTATTGCAGTGAAACCTGCAGCTTAGTGAACGGATATATCAGTTCATGGCGGTGAGAAGGTTAATATAACATTTTGCACTGGTCGTTAATTATAAGATAGTGCCATCTGTAGCCTTTCATATCGATATAGAGGTATCCTAAAAACGAAAATACTTTTGATATACCCTAACACTTGAGTAAAAAAATAATCATCTGTTGTAATTTACTTACTTTCATAATAAATATTTATATCATTTTATCACTAGTTTAGTTACTGTATACAGTAACTAAACTAGTTCCATGTTAGAAAAAATAAATATACTAATTACGAGATGTTTGTAACTTAAAAATGAGGGGGGAAAATGTCTTTAGTTTTAGACAACCAAATCTCTATGTTGAAGCCATAATAATCTAAATCCTACTGTAATACCTAAGTAAATATTAACAAGAACGAAAAATCATCCGTCCAGCAAAGATTATGTAATATTTTCCAACACATTCAGAAACTATAATAAACTTTGCAGTTTATTAAGGTGAAAAATGTCTAAATGAACACTTTAGGAAATGCATAATACAATAGTGCTACAACTACTGAAATTACCATCAATAATCGCAAAAATATCCGATTTTTTTGTGCAACCCTCTATATGATCTATAGATTTGTACGTATATTACGATGTATGCTAAAAGTATGTTAAATTAGATGCATCGTGCAGTTTAAAATTCCTAGCCAGCAATGTCCGCCAGTAAATGGAAATGCACTTGAGATCTTTTGTGTAGCCCTGTATATGATCTATAGAACTTATATTCGCCAAGTAATATGCAAAAAATAGTTAAATTTTTAATCACGTATCGCAACTGAAAACACACAGCAATTATTCTTCATATTCAGTACTATAACCAAATACTTTTGTGTGTCCCTGTAAATTAACAATAAATTATATGCACATCAGATTCCACAATAAGAGCTTTGTGGTACACCTCAGTGCTATACACAAATTTCAATATCCTTAAAAATGTGTAATATTTTTAAAATACATCGCATACGATATTTCCCCATAGACCGTCATGTAACGGAATACTTTTGAGTGTGCTTGTAAATGAACCGTAAACGTTACACACTTCATTTTCAATACCGAACATGCCATGGTAAACCCCAATAACATATAGATCAATTTCATGATAATCTCAATATATTTACGCAATTTAGAGCATGAACAGACAGACGGACAGACAAACCGAATTCATAAACACTTTTCAACTATATTGTAAAGTGTTAAAAGCTAAATAGCGGTAATAAAAAACAAACATATTGTTAAAAATGTCCTCTTTAATTTTGATTACATTGTTACAAATTGTATAATAGATTTTATAACAAACAGAAAAATAGCTGTACTGTATCTTGGTACAGATACAGCGAAGTAAGAAAGGTTATGCAATTCTGAATGGCTGCTTACTAACCTAACAGCTTTTTGGTCAGTTCTTCACTGACCCTGGCTACGTCATCTATAATAACAGCTTTATTCAAATTATAAAATAAGTCTCTTTATAAATTCATGAAAAGAAGATTAGACATAAGGTCTTGGCTTAAAGTAGACCTAAGTCGATTCTTAACTATTTTAAGCTTAGAAAACACCCTTTCACAGGTAGCTTTCCCACAAGGTATAGTTATACGGCCTTGTAAGCTGCATACAGGTTGATAAACATTCAAGATTGTGTGAGAGTTCGAAAAGCACAGAAAATATTGTTTCTTGTCAGAGGAGTAAACATAAAATTTTTTGCCTTCTTCAAACTCACATTCTACATCGTCATATTCACAGATTTCTTCAGCTCCATTCAAAGATTGTATTGTTTTCTTTCAATGTTAGTTTTTTCAGCCATTGAAAAACTTTCATACTGATCTACAAAATATTTCAGCTCTAACAATAATTGATTTCTTTCAACTTTACAAAGTTTAGAAATACTACAAAGGACTTCCGTTAAAAAACTATATAAAGCATTATGATTTCATTAATTTTCTTTGGTTCTAACTAGGAATCAATCGACTAAATCTTCCTTCGATACTTGTCCTGGCACAATTTAAAACACTGTAAGAGACCAATTTATAGTTTTGAGCAGTTGAGATTCAAGGAGCTTCGTCTATTGATTTTTCAACAGGCATTACTCTACTTCTACATAAATATTGTTATCTTCTAATTTGCTATTACCTGTACTTGCATAATATTTTGTTTTTGAATACAGAACCTGAAAGTGTTTATCGCTCCTTTTTATCCCTTACTTGTTGAAGCAGCTTCTGTACCAAGTTCCAGTTTGTAGACTAGTCTTACTTTATAGTATTTTATCCCTTACTTTATACCCCTACCTTTTATCCCTTACTTTATAACAGTAAGGGATAAAAGACCTTGTAAATAATTTGAAGTAGGAGATGTAAGAAGAAATAAATATAGTAAAACAATGCAGATAAATAGGTTTTCAAATTTAGACTACTTATTAATCAAATGTTTTGCCATGAATTTAGATTTGCATTCAAAACTTCCATTTGATAATTCTTTTAAAACGGTAATGAAATGGAATAGTTTCCCTGTGTTTACACTTTCCTCATATCTTAAAATTCCCTCATCGATAATCGAAGAAAGAGCTTTATATTTGCTCCTTCAACTTGTGGCTCCTATTTTTTGCAACCTGTGTAGTTTTTCGTGTGCAATACATTTGCTGTTTGTTTCCCTCTCCCATACAGCCATTCTTTTTTTAGATGAGCTTAGAAAAACGGTAGATTCTTACACCAAACTAAATAAGTTTTCTGCTAGGAGCAACGTTACTGTTGAATCAGCTACTACCAAATTCAGTACGCTTCCTGTACAGTGAGTGTAAATAAAATCTTTGTTTCCTTTTTGAATTAAACTTGCAGACCATTATAGCAGCCTTTCATATTTGTTGCTCCGTCAAATGAATAAGAAATAATAATTGATGTTGCAACATCACACTTGGTCTGATTTTATAAGTTCGTACAAAGTCAATCCAGATGAATTATCGACTACTGTTATTTCTAAAGGCTTTCATATATCTTTCCTTGAACGACATAGCGGACGCAAATTGCAGCCGGTCCATAACATCTGCATCTTGAGTACTATCTGACACAATTTAAAGTTAAATATTAGTTTAATAAGCAAAGGTTACATATTAAATTAGGAATAGTAGCGTGAACAACATCTCGCATCGTAAGCGCGAGAATAACAACAACGTGGTAGTATATAAGAAACGTTTAAGAGGTTGGAATTAAATTCAAACAGTCTCAGTCATAGTTTGTACAACTTAAAATAGGGCAAATTACTTTTTCATTTGCAGAATAAAAGCATTTTTTAAAAACCAGATTCCTACGAAATGCAGCAGAGTATAATCGAATTGAAAGAATTACAAAAAGCTTTTGGCAATTTTTTTCAGCTGTCTTGCCAATCCTGGTTACTATTTTCAGCAGAAATTGAGCATGTGCAGTAAATCTGCGTAGGGAGGCTTAGCCAGTGTCGTGATGTGCTCTGAACCTGGGCCTACGAGCACTGCACAGAGCACGATGAGTAAATCAACAGCCTTCCTCCGTTTCGCCAGCGACACGATGGCACTACCGGTGCTACTATATAAGCTACTATAAACAAAAACCAATTGGCAACAGATTAAATTGATTGTAAATGCGTATAAGATTACGAGAAAATAGTCAAATTATTATGATGTAACTCGTTATGAAGTAGTATATCCATTTTTGGAGGGCCCTCCCGGGGCCCCCTTACATTGGCTGCCATAAACAAAAATGAACTGGAAACTGCTTAAAATTTATTGTAAATGCGTAAGATTAAGGGAAAACAGTCAAATTATTCAGATGTAACTAGTTATGGAATAGTATATCTATTTTTGGAGGCCCCTCCGAGGCCCCCTTGCATAGGTTGTCATAAACAAAAACCAACTGGCAACCGCATAAAATTGATTATAAATGTGTAAGATTACGGGGAAACAATCAAGTTATTCTGATGTAACTACACGATGGCACTACCGGTGCTACTACATAAGCTACTATAAACAAAAACCAACTGGCAACAGCTTAAATTTATTGTAAATGCGTATAAGATTACGGGAAAATAGTCAAATTATTCTGATGTAACTAGTTATGAAGTAGTATATCCATTTTTGGAGGGCCCTCCCGGGGCCCCCTTACATTGGCTGCCATAAACAAAAATGAACTGGAAACTGCTTAAAATTTATTGTAAATGCGTAAGATTACGGGAAAACAGTCAAATTATTCTGATGCAACTAGTTATGAAATAGTATATCCATTTTTGGAGGCCCCTCCGAGGCACCCTTTCATAGGTTGTCTTACAAAAACCAACTAGCAACCGCATAAAATTGATTATAAATGTGTAAGATTACGAGGAAACAGTCAAATTATTCTGATGTAACTAGTTATGAGGAAGAATATCCATTTTTGGAGGCCCCTCCAAAGCCCCCTTGCATAGGTTGTCATAAACAAAAACCAACTGGCAACCGCATAAAATTGATTATAAATGTGTAACATTACGGGGAAACAGTCAAGTTATTCTGATGTAACTAGTTATGAGGTAGTATATACATTTTTGGAGGCCCCTCCGAGGCCCCCTTGCATAGGTTGTCATAAACAAAAACCAACTGGCAACCGCATAAAATTGATTATAAATGTGTAAGATTATGGGAAAACAGTCGAATTATTCTGATGTAACTAGTTATGAGGTAGTATATCCATTTTTGGAGGCCCCCCCGGGGCCCCATTACATTGACTGCCATAAACAAAAACCAACTGGCAACAGCTTAAATTGATTGTAAATACGTAAGATTACGGGAAAACAATCAAGTTATTCTGATGTAACGGCACGATGGCACTACCGGTGCTACTACATAAGCTACTATAAACAAAATTCAACTGGCAACAGCTTAAATTGATTGTAAATGCGTATAAGATTACGGGAAAACAGTCAAATTATTCTGGTATAACTAGTTATGCAGTAGTATATCCATTTTTGAAGCCCCCCCCCATCCGGGGGCCCTTACATTGACTGCCATAAACAAAAACCAACTGGGAACAGCTTAAATTGATTATAAATGCTTAAGATTACGGGAAAACAGTCAAGTTATTCTGATGTAACTACTTATGAAGTGGTATATCCATTTTTGGAGGCCCCCACCGGGGCCCCCCTTACATAGGCTACCATACACAAAAACCAACTGGCAGCTGCTTAAAATTTATTGTAAATGCGTAAGATTACGTTAAACTTACGGGGAAACAGTCAAAGTAATCTGGCATAACTAATTATAAACTAGTATATTCATTTTTGGAGGACCCTCCGGGGCCCCCTTGTGCCGGGGGCCCTCGGCAATCGCCGACTAGCCGACCTGGCCAGTCCGGGCCTGCCCACTCCTCCACAAAAATATATCCTGTCTATGAAGTAGAATTTTTAACAGTCATTTGAAACAATCTGATTCTTTATGTAGCTTAAGGTTATTCGCGACAATGCGACCGCTATCCTTTTTTGAAACTGTTGAACAATTTTCACTTAACCCATATATCTACTATGTGTTTCTTCATTTTTAAATATAACAATAACCGTTTAAATGAAATATTTTCGTTAAATGGAATATGATTCAAGAAAGTGGTAAATTTCGATTAATCTAAAAACACTAACACTTGATTTTGATTCATAAAAGTGGCTAATACGATTAATTAGTGATTCAAAAAACCAGCTATTACTGCATTTTTTAGGTCTGGGATGGGTTTTAAACCCGACACCCCCCCCCCCCCCACCCCTTCACACACACACCATTCGCCTCACTACTGATAAATACGAAATTTAATGAGTAATTTTTACGAGTTGTTCTCAAATCCATTTTCTGGCACAATTTTTAAAATCATTTTTATTCGGAAATGTAAGAAATTAGCAAGCTTGTAATAATTGCTAAGAAACTATATAATACAACGGTTTTTCTCGTTTTTCGGTAAAAAAAAATTTTTTTTTTCAAGAAGTGCTGCCAAAAGTGGCATTTTATACGAATTTCCGGACATGACAGGGCAGGAAAGGGAAATAACCGCCGTTCTGAAACAATAATTGCTTATAACTCAAGAACGCAATTAATTTATTGAAGAATGAAAATATTGAATTACAAATCACTTCAGTAATTTTGCCTGCAAGTATCACTTTATGTTTAAAAAACGTATCAATGTTTCGCGTTCTTCAACAGAGAAAAATATTTTTTTAAAACCTCTTTCTAATAAATTTTTCTAACACTTCCTAACACTAAAAATTTGACTTTCTACAAGTAAAAACTAGTACTTTAATTTAAAACATTTTATTCATTCGGCCTTAAATTACTTAAAATTGCATAGTTGGAAATTAAAGTACATAGTAAATCAGATATTTAATCAAATATTATACATTTATTTACGAAGGAAAAAAAAAAGAGCCGATTAATCATAAGATCAGAGCACTCATTAGATATAGCACTTTGGCATTAAAGTGAAATTTGTCACAAAAACCCAGATTTTCATTCTATGTTCAACATAAAATTATTATGAAGCTAATTTGAATTAGTTCAAATATGTTGCATCAGAATATGCTCGGAATTATACGTACATATATGTACATATACACTATATAGCCATTAATGACCGGCGACGGCAACTTTCAATTTTAGACATTTTGTCGAATATTTATAAATATACTTGACAGATTCTTCTGGAATTTCAGGATAAAAAAGAATACGTATGACCTCACATTTAGCAATGTCGATTTGTTAAGGGGGGGGGGGGGCAATTAGGGGGCCAACAAAAAATCAAAGAAAAAAAATAATACTTGGGATCACCCTGTAAAATAAAATACACGAAATGATCTACCACTATCGAATATAAATAAACAGACATTCTGTAATATGTGTATTATTTTGTGTAAGAATAGCACGTATATTAACAGAGATATAGCGATTTATTTAAAATAATTAAAAAATTCTTGCATGTTTTTTGCTTATTATATGCAGGGTTTTCAACCAATTTAACACCGATTTCAGAAAAATTGGCAAAATACAGTAGAAACAATATAGTGCAATTGGAATATAAATATATTAAATATTTTAGGAAATATGAACAGTTGTATGAAATAATTTTTATCTGCGCATGCGCGAACGATAACAAGGATCATTTTACATAATTTAATAGTCAACTCTATCGAGCAACACTAAAAAAATCTAGTCAAATATCGTAAATATTCAGAAAGATGATCAATCCTGAAATTCCAGAAGAATCTGTCAAGTATATTTCTAAATATTCTACAAAATGTCTAAAATTGAAAGTTGCCGGTCATTAATGGCAATACAGTGTATATGTGTGCATGTGTGTTTGTATTTTTAAGTTCGACAATGTATGCCAATTTATAAGAGGGAAACGATTCCAGACCATAAGAAAAGAACAACCAATTTGAATAATGGAAAGGAAATGAAGAACAATACAAAGAATGAAAACATTAAAAAACTGGCTCATCTACAGAATTTCAATTATCATTGTTAAAAATGTATACATTTTTATATAAACATTGATTAGCTTAAAATGATGGTTACGCTCCGGACAATATGAATTTCAGACGTGGGATTATTAGATAGGACATTTTAAAAATCTTTTATGTCGTCGAATTTTGACAGGGACCACCTAGTGGTTAATAATGTTTCAAAATGTTTAGTAAAATATAAATGCTTTCTAAACTTTGACGTAAAAAGCAGAACATCAGTAAACATGACAATTGAAGTGATCTAGATTCAAATAGATTTTTCATTTTTCGATAACTGAATTATATTTTAAGTGATATGCGATTTTTGTGACGCTGAATTTCGTTTCAAAACACTAGCTTTGACAGCATTTTCTAAAAAATCGCAAGCCTTTATTGAAAAAGGGAAAAAAAAAAAATTCGATTTCATAGCTTCTGAATAGAAATACACCTGTCAGTCTCATGATTTTACAATCAGAAAACGATTAGCTTCTGAATAGCGTACCTATCGTGTGTACCTGTATTAACACGTACGACATTTACATTAATGTAAAAAAATGCTGTTAGATTCTTTAGCAACCTTATGGAAACATCTGAACAATTCAAGAATGTAGCTGAAGCTGAGTACCTATCAGTCCAGCTTTAACAACCCAAAATGGATTTAGGAATTATGCCAGAAATTAGGCAGTTTAGCTTTGAAAACAAGCTTAAATGTCATCTCAGATGGCTACTTTCTAACGCATTCGTGATTTCTAAACTATACTGAATACTGTCACATATTATTTCTAATGTCAACATCTACTTTTATAAGCACATACAAAACACAGACGATGGATAAGATATTATTCAAAAAAATTGTCAACAGAGACTTTAAAGAGCACATTCACATATCGCTAAAACACGTTGTTTTCTTGAAAATTGCTGTTAACCCATTCGCTGCCAAAACTATAAAGTAAAAAATTTCAAATTTCTTGTTGAAAGTCGTATGCCACCACAAATTCAGAAATGTAAATTTCGCTTTACTAATACAGTAAAATTTCTGCCAATAAATAAAGCAATTTTTTAATTCTAAAATAGTGGTGACAAAGTAATAAATAAATTAAAGCCACGAGTATACTCGTGGTTGGCAGCGAATAGGTTAATTGAAAATGAATGAAAAGACGTATCCGCAAAAAATCTCAATGATTACAGTGAAAAAAAAAAAATTCGCAAGTTTTCATACATTTTTATTAAAATTCTAAATTTTAGTTATTTTTTTTCCATTTTTCTATAAAAACACAACGCCTTTTAGAAAATAAATTTGATTTTTTAAAAGATTTTTGAGGCAGGAAAATAACTTAAAACTATTCATGAGGTAACAATCGAATGCAAACAACATTTACATTAATGTAAAAAAAATGCTTTTAGATTCTTTAGCCACCTTATAGAAATATCTGAAGAATTGAAGAATGTAGGCAAGAAATTGCCTAATTATATTTGAAATATTTATGTAGGGGAAAACGAAAATATCTTTATCGAAATAAGAAAGTAAAAAGTACGGAATCTTTGCAATTAAAATTTTAAAATGAAACAAAACCCACTTCAGACATAATTGACTAAAATAAGAAAAATAATGTTTTAAATGAATAAAAAAAAAAAAAAAAAGAAATTACGACCGAAATATAATTACACTTATTCACTCTTAAATACATTTAAAAATTAATTTTCTTGCACAAAATGTATATAGTTTACTCATAATTTCTGATATATTTATTTCCCAAGTTGCCAATTATTTTTTCTAAAAATTCATCTGAACTTTAACTTTCGATTTCTAAGATATACTCATGCAGCGGCTAATAACATAAGTGATTTTTTTTTGTTGTTTTTTCATATAGAATTTTCACTTCAAAATTTTATTAATAATTCAAATTAATTGTAATGTTGATAAAACCTAGCGATGAATAAAATGATTTTTTTTAAAACACGATTCTTGAAGTCAGTAGATAGGTTGTATAAACAAACATTCATGTATAAAGTAAGTTATGTAGACAAGCCATTTTCAGTTCTCAATTTTTCTTCTAATAGATCATTATTACATCCCTAATTTTGTTCTATGGAAATCTAATATTTATTAGAAGATTGCTCCAATTATCATGAAATTCAAATATATTATTTGTGAGATACAGATAGATGCCTCTTGGTCTTGTTGACAAACAAAAATTTTCAAGAAATATAACTTTTTGCTTTCTTTTGTGTAATATGTTATTGAGTTAGCTCAGCTCCTCAAATAGTAAATAATAATAATTATTGTTATTATTTAAAATTTTAAAAATGATTTTAGTAGGGTTTTGATTATTCATGTGAACTGGAAACATTCTAAATTTTAAGCTTACTATCTGAATGCAATCACATTACATTACGCAACACATGTGCTTATACTACGTAAAAAAATAAATATTTTTTCACATTTTAAAAATATCCTAGCCGGCGTAGTCATCCGTCCGTAGTAGCCCGGCGTAGCATTTTTCATAGCATGCTATTTTCTCTCTCTCTCTCTCTTTTTTCCTTTTGAATGAGGAGGGGGGGGGGGGGGGATTTAATTCAATTCTACATTTAAAAAAGGTTCAAAATGTTAATTTTGATAAATATTTCAATATAATCAAGTAATCACGCTTAGAATTTAGAATATAGATTATATGAAAATTACGGAAATTATATCTTGCAAGTTACCTAATTTTGATGCAATAATAGTACAATGCCTTTATAGTAAAAGGGTATACGGGTAGTAAAATTCAATCGATCTAGATAATTTTGGATAAAAATTTAGAGAGCTTGCCACTATTGTCAAGTTAATGTTTGTTTATTTGCTTGGTTCATTTAAGACTTTTCTGAAATGCAAACTTGATAGTTTCTGATACATTTTCTAATTCATTTTTGTTTGCAAACGTGTCAAATTAGCAGGTGTACTTATTTAGAAACAACGCAATCGAACAGTTTTCCTTTTTCAGAAAGAAAGAGGAATTTTTAAGATATGCAGTTAAATTTGGTGTTTTGATTCGAATTTCTAGACGTGACAGCGCAGGAAAGGGAAAAAAATTGTCGTTCTGAGATAATAGCTTCGGCCATCTGACTGTGGTCAAGTTCTATATGTGACTAATCTTCTGCTTATGTTTTAGACAAATCTTTTATTATATACCCTGTACGTATTTTCAATCCATGCTCAAAATTTCATGTTATTTATATGGTCATGATATTTACTGTTTTACATGTTATTTACATTTTAAAGAAATTCAGAAAATATTATTTCATACAGATCAAGAATATGAAAAATTTTCAGCTTTTTGATAAAATCTTTAATAAATGTAGAAGTCATATTATCATGCTTTAAATAACTTTTTAAGAAAACATAAACTAAAAGCCATTAAATCGATTTATTTAAACAAAACAAAAATAATATTTTTTTTTTTTTATCATTTCGGATAGCATTATTTTCCCCTTTCCCTCCACAAAAATGAAGTATTTTACTTGTGTTTCTGAGAAACTCAGTTAAAAGTTATAATGGCAAAATGTAGTTAATATTTTGAACACTATTTAAAAATTTAAAGTTCTGAGAGTCATTAAGACATTCCCGGATTCATGCGAATAATTGGTGTTAATTTCATCGCGCTGCTTTTCATGTTCTCTAGGAATTGTGAAACAAACAAACAGACAAATTTTTATATAAAAGAGTATAAAAAATAGTTTTTAGAAATATTTCTATAAATGCTGAAATACTAAATGAAATTCATAAGTCATACTTATCATTAACGAAAACGTGAAATTTGTTACAATTTTTATACTTTTTAAACATTATTTTATTTCAGCTTTCCAATAATAAGATAAATAACTCTATTTAGAAATTATCTTGGGTCAATCTTACGATGACTAATATACTGTTTAATAGTTTAATAAATATTAATTTTAAAGAAAAATAACCATATTATAACCGTATTATGGCATACAAGTATGCACCAAATGTTACACGATGGTATGCTAAAAATATTCACTTTTTTTATTATTTCTAGCATCTTGTTCTGAACAATCTTTAAAAATAGGATAAGGAAGGTATGTGGCCATGGTCAGGGGGTATATATCAAGTTATTTTTCGTTGCGCCGAAAATCTCAATTAGCAGAAGTCCTAATGGTTTTTTCATGGTGAGGAGTGACTCGTATTTGGAGGGAGAAATTTTGCTCCGTATGTGAATGTCCATCCGATAACGACGTATTTTTTGGTCTGGTTTTTCGCGTTTATTTTGCCGTACTATCATTCATCAACAGTGTGAGTAATTAGGAATGATATATGTCTTTTGGCTCTAAAGGGAATACCTGGTTTAGCACAGCTTCAGAAGAGAGACTCCAAAGAACTTGTGTACTAGTCTCCACGCCGTTGCTGAGCAACAGTGCAGCTCCCAGAAAATTTGTCCAGAAAATAATCGCCTCTGACAAAGGAAAATAATGTCAAATGTAATTTTTTTCCCCCAAAGGAATTAAGAATGTGCCGTATGTCCTCATGGATTTTACACTTTAAGGGTATATTCCAATCCAAACTGCTTATTTTCTGATTCATTTTTAAATCATTTTTGCTCTCAAACGCATCAAACTGGGAAATTCTCTTATTTAGAAACTACATAATGTGCCGTGCTCCTCGATTTTTTGATAAATGTAGAAGATATTGTAAAAAATGCTGTCAAAGTTGGCGATTTGAACCGAATTTTCCGAAGTGGGAGATCTGGGAATGAAAAAAATGGTCATACTGTGAAAATAATTGTTTAAAACTCAACTTCTTAATTAATTGAGCGAAAAATGAAATCACACGGCCTCTTATGCATCTCTTCAAACATCACCTCAACAAGTTTCCTGTTTTTACTTTTAAAAATGAGTTTGAAAATGTCTCAGAAAATTTCAAGCTGTTGAGCGTGGAAAAATATTTTTCGAATACACCCTTATTTTTTTTTTCTTTAATTATTATTTTATTTATTCAGCGTGAAAGAAACTAAAAGTATTGCACCTGTAGCAAACACTTACAATAATCTCGAAGATAACTTACTGTTTTGCAAATCTAATGCCATTGAACCTATTATGTGACAATTTCAGAATCTATCTCAATCAAAATATTTTTTTTCTCTCGCATTCTGACGTAATTCGAAACACTTAAAGGCAAAAGAAAACGTCTTTTCCCGTTGATACTTTGTATTTTGTACCACTGTTTTGGTACTGTATCTGTTTAATCTAAAACACAATATGTTATAAGATATCACATTGCGCACGTAGAAACCACGTTTCAACTTACCCTTTCGAGCCATATCTTGTAAGTCTTTTAAAAGCTTTGCGCATATCGTTTTGTGTTTAACTGGAACGTATCGCTCAATCAATTCGGTTATCAATCGCGAGTTTTTTTTTTCTTTTATAATAAAATGACATCATGTCTGAACTTTGAGCTATCAAAATTTTTTTCGTAGTTAAAAAGAATGCTTTGTGTTATGGCGCACTACATTTGTATTTTAACAGTTAGAAAGGAAAGTAGGAAAACATTTTTTGAGATGTAGTGTAAATAATTAAATTAAAAGAATCTTGTCTAATTAGTTACTATTATTTTTTCATAATTTAACTAGTTGTTAATTCCAAGAATTCATAGACATGATCAAGCGATAAATTCTTTAAATAAGTTTCGGTTGTCGCTAAATTGTTTTACATTAGCTGAAATAATTGGCGGATATATTTCAGTTGGTAAGTTGCTGTATTTTTAATTATTTTTAATGTGTTTGATAAGTAATCATGTCTGAACTTTGAGCTATCAAAAAAATTAAGTAGTTAAAAAGAATGCTTTGTGTCATGGCGCAGTAAATTTGTATTTAACAGTTAGAAGGAAAGTAGGAAAACATTTTTTGAGATGTGGTGTAATTAAATAAATTAAAAGAATTTTGTCTATTTAGTTACTATTATTTTTTCATATTTTAACTGGTTGTTAATTCCAAGAATTCATAGATATGATCAAGCGATAAATTCTTTAAATAAGTTTCTGTTGTCGTTAAGTTGTTTTAAATTAGCTGAAATAATTGGCGAATATATTTCAGTTGGTAAGTTGCTGTATTTTTAATTATTTTCAATGTGTTTGATTTTTGATAGGTAATAAAACATTTGTATAGACATACATTATTATTGAAAGAATCCTCAAATTTAGTAACATTCATGTTGTCGAATTCCATTTAGTTACAAGAACTTTTTGATATTTTATATTATTTTTTTTATTATTATTAAAGTTATTTGTACAAGTTTATTTAATTTTGGCCTAATACAATATCATGATTTAAAGAAGTTTTTTAGTTATTTTCATTAGTAACTCTTAAAAGAAAATTGAATATTTTATGTAATGGACATTTAGACAGCATCTTTAGTAATTAAATAGCTTTTAATATTTTAAAGAACTTTCGTGTGTATTTTATTGGTTATAATCAATAGTAACAAAATAAATAAATAAATAAAAAGAGCTCAGCAGTGTTTTTTTCCCCTCTATTTCCAATGATTTCCGGATTTTTTTTTTTTTTTTTTTTTAAGTACGCGAGCACCTCTGATATATTTCTATGGATTCAGTTATCGCGATTTTTCAACATAGAAAAACAAAACAAACAAAAAAGTATGTACAACCGAACTATGTAGGAATTATTTTTGAGCTATCAGAAAATTCCCGCGGTCAAAAGTGAAAGTAAGAAATACTTTTTTTTTTCTTGGAGTAATTTAATTAAATAAATTAAAAAGAATATTGGCTATTTTGTTAAGTTTATTATTTTTTATATTTTAACTGGTTGTTAATTTTTTTTCTATTCTTTATAATTCCAAAAATTTCCGAGCACCACCAGTGGCCGAGAGGTTCTGCTCTCGAAGCTGGCAGACGGGAGGTGCTGGGCTCGATCCCAATCGCGCCCGTCGGCCTAATCGTTCGGAGTTTTCGTGGTTTTCTTCGAACCTTGGTTATCCAAGCGTTAATACGGATTAGGTTCCCTTAAGACCTCCACGGAAAGGCACCCCCCCCCCCCCTTTAGGGCCTATATCCCACGTGCTGATAATTGGCCGACATAAATACAACCAACCAACCAACCAAAAATTTCCAAACATGATCAAACGATATATATTTTTTAAAAAATAAGTTTCGGTTGTCGCTAAATTGTTTTAAATTAGCTGAAATAATTGGTGGATATATTTCAGTTGGTAAGTTGCTATATTTTTAATGTGTTTGACAGGTAATAAACATTTGTATAGAAATACTTTATTATTGAAAGAATCCTCAAATTTAGAAACATTCATGTTGTCGAATTCCATTTAGTTAAAGGAACTTTTTGGCATTTTTAGATGTTAATTTTTTTTAATTATTATTAAAGTTATTTGTCCCAGTTTATTTTTAATTTTGGCCTAATACAATATCATGATTTAAGGAAGTTTTATTAATTATTTTCATTAGTAACTCTTAAAAGAAAATTTAATATTTTATATAATGGATATTTAGACAGCATCTTTAGCAATTAAATAGCTTTTAATATTTTAAAGAACTTTCGTGTGTATTTTATTGGTTACAGTCAATAGTAACAAAATCAATAAATAAATAAGTAAGTAAGTAAGTAAGTAAATAAATAAATAAATAAATAAAAAGAGCTCAGCAGTGTTTTTTCCCCCCTCTATTTCCAATGATTTCCGGATTTTTTTTTTTTTTTTAAGTACGCGAGCACCTCTGATATATTTCTATGGATTCAGTTATCGCGATTTTTCAACATAGAAAAACAAAACAAACAAAAAAGTATGTACAACCGAACTATGTAGGAATTATTTTTGAGCTATCAGAAAATTCCCGCGGTCAAAAGTGAAAGTAAGAAGTACTGTTTTTTTCTTAGAGTAATTTTATTAAATAAATTTAAAAGAATATTGGCTATTTTGTTAAGTTTATTATTTTTTATATTTTAACTGGTTGTTAATTTTTTTTCTATTCTTTATAATTCCAAAAATTTCCGAGCCCCACCAGTGGCCGAGAGGTTCTGCTCTCGAAGCTGGCAGACGGGAGGTGCTGAGTTCGAACCCAATCGCGCCCGTCGGCCTAATCGTTCGGAGTTTTCTTCGAACCTTGGTTATCCAAGCGTTAATACGGGTTAGGTTCCCTTGGAAAGACCTCCACGGAAGGCACTCCCCCCCCCCCCTTTAGGGGCTATATCCCACGTGCTGATAATTGGCCGACATAAATACAACCAACCAAAAATTTCCAAACATGATCAAACGATATATATTTTTTAAAAAATAAGTTTCGGTTGTCGTTAAATTGTTTTAAATTAGCTGAAATAATTAATGGATATATTTCAGTTGGTAAGTTGCTGTATTTTTAATTATTTTTAATGTGTTTGACAGGTATTAAACATTTGTATAGAAATACTTTATTATTGAAAAAATCCTCAAATTTAGAAACATTCATGTTGTCGAATTCCATTTAGTTAAAGGAACTTTTTGTCATTTTTAGATGTTAATTTTTTTTTTTAATTATTATTAAAGTTATTTGTCCCAGTTTATTTTTAATTTTGGCCTAATACAATATCATGATTTAAGGAAGTTTTTTTAATTATTTTCATTAGTAACTCTTAAAAGAAAATTTAATATTTTATATAATGGATATTTAGACAGCATCTTTAGCAATTAAATAGCTTTTAATATTTTAAAGAACTTTTGTGTGTATTTTATTGGTTACAGTCAATAGTAACAAAATTAATAAATAAGTAAGTAAGTAAATAAATAAATAAATAAAAAGAGCTCAGCAGGGATTTTTTTTCCCTCTCTTTCCTATGATTTCCGGAATTTTTCTAAGTACGCGAGAGCACCTCTGATATATTTCCATGGATTCAGTTATCAATGTCGCGATATTTTAATATAAAAGTAAGAAAAAAAAATATTTTCTAAATTTAACGAAATTTTCAACATTTTTGCATTTTATATATTTGAATATAAATGTAAGAAAAAAAATATTTTCTAAATTTCATGAAATTTTCAGCATTTTTGCATCATATTTCTGCATTTAACCACTTAACTACCTTTAACTTTTCCAGTTATATTTAGTTTCAAAAACTATGCACAGTTTTATTTGTATATGTAAACCAAACTGGCATAAAAAATATTGGGGATTTTAATAGATATGGAATGCGCTTGGAGCATTTTGAAAAGTCCTTCATACCGCTTAAAATAATTAGAAAAATTCCTTATTGCTCTCCAAAAAGAATTTTTTTTTTTTTTTTTTTAATTTCTTGTGTGATAAATGCATAGTATGTAAATGTATGTAAATTCATATAGTGTGCCCTTGAATAGTATTAAAGTGCTATTTAAAAAAAAAATTATTTAAAAAAAAAATGAGCTTGAAGGTCCCTTGTCCCCTTAATGTTGTTTTTTAATTAAAGTTGTTAATTTAATCTTATTTTTTATAGCGATATATATATATATATTTTTTTTAATATTTACACTAGTTTGCATGCACGTGATCCGGTTAGGAGTGGCGCTAATTTTTTTCATTAACGGGTCGGGTTGAATTTGTTTCTTGATCAAGTTCTCTCGATTTTTCAAAATAAAGTCCAGCATATCTTTTTCATATAAAAAAACTATATATTTGAATATTATTGGGTATAAAAGGGGAGAGTAGCCTAATTTGGACCACTTCACTTATTTTCAGGTGTAACTTACTTAATTTTTGGAATATCTGCAAAAGATAATTACACAGGGTCAATCTATTCATCTATTAACTAAATAAATATTTAGATCAATTTCTTTTTGAAAATCTGAAATTTTATTTTAATTTGAAAAATTTGTCAAAAGTGGTCCAAATTCAGCAACTGGCCGCCTAAGTTGGACCCCCAGTCTCCTAAATTGGACCAAATAATATCAGGTTGTTTTAATGACTAGGGAATATTACTAATTTTATTAAAAGAAAAGTTTGCGATTAATAAAACAATAAAACAAAATAACAGCAATGAAATATAATGAAATCAAATATCTGAAAATAAGAGTAATTGTTTTAAATCAAAATGTATAAGTTATCAGTAATTAAGAATAGAAATTATGGAACTAATTGTCAGTTACTTGAATATCATGTAAGGAGTGATGCAAAACTTATACATGATTTTTGTTTATTGTTTTTATTTTCCAGCGCACACAACATGGAACCATATATGGCAATCTGAACACTGAGTCATTTTTGCTATTTTATTTTTCTTACAAATTAGGCAAAACCAATCATCACTGTCTAGATTTTTCTATTTAGATTCTGAATTATCAGACTTTTTTTTGCAACTGAAGTTTTCTTTACATTATGTTTGTAGTTCTTCTCGTCCATCCTTTTCTTGCTAATTGCATAACGCCTATTTTTCAAAACTCGATGTTCCAATTGCTTTTCTGCTGTGAAAGCTTCCTTTTTATCTTTTTTTTTTTTTTTTTTTTTTTTTTTCATTTCAAGGTTTAGTTTATATGGCGATTATGTTAACACAACTGTTTTTTGGCTCCCTCTGTACTTTGATTTAACTGAATTTATCAAGGGAAATAACATTTCTAATTTTTTTTTCCTTTTGGGGAGGATTTGTAGCTGCAGCCTTGTTGCAGGTCAATTTCTTCACAATTTAATGTCTGCTTTTTGTTTCCTGTATCTTCAACAGCTTTTGCTGTCAGGGGTGTTTTTCTTCCAGACAGTTTGTCTATGTCTTTTTCAACATTTTCAACAAGGTTTGAGATTTTATGCGTTTTAATGGCAAAAAAGTATAATTCCACCCTCCAGAACTGTAAAAAGTCTTCCATCACAAATATCCTGCAGGAGGAAAATGTTTAAATTCAACTCTGTAAATCAAATATGCCGTAGGAATAAAGAATTGAAAGAAAATAAATACAATTACATACAAGATAAAAGACATTGCAAACAAAATTTATTGCATAGACGTGTAAAAATATTTTTATGTTTATATAGGCCTAAACTGTATAAAAAAATTAATCCAGATATACAAAAAAAAATTGCATGGAAATAGTATTCCATTATAAAATATGAAAAAATAGTGTACAAAGCGTACCGCCCTCGAAATTCATTACTTACTTTTCAAATTTATGATCGCATATCTGGTCCAATTTAAGCAACTGAAATTGGTCCAATTACGGCAACTGCGCCATTTTTTAAAACAGTTAATTTCAAGACTGAGAACAAAAACGAAATCAAACAAATCCGCGTGAAAAATATGCGCAATAAACAGACGAATTCATATATGTATATGAAACATAACAACTTACCTTAGTTTTAAAATATTCACTTACATTTAATAGGAAAAAATTAGATCCAAACAGCTAACTTTGGGTTTTTTTAAAATTGTCTGAAAACAGCACGTGGTAGGCGGCTGCTTCTTCTAATCATGAGTGACGTCATTCTGATGAGTAGGATTTCAGCGGTAGATGGAGTCTCTTCCTGTAATTAACAGCAGAATGACAACGGTCCAATTAAAGCGGCGGTCCAAATATGGCTACTCTCCCCAATATATCTTCTTTTTTCCACAAAATATGAAACTGATATTAGAGACATAATTGTAAATTGCTTTTCTATAATTGAATTAAATTATGGATTAATTTTCTAACTACTTTAGTAAATTTATTTTTGTGAAGGGGCCTATTTTATTAATTAGATTTTTATTTCGGGATCGAGTGGGTTTCCGATTGTTTGAAACAGAATTTTCGGGTTTGGGTCACGTATAACCCAACAGGATTCTAGTAAAAACTCGGCCACGAGTTTTTACTAGGTCTTTTCTCTTTTTGTATCCTTCTTTAGCTACTAGACCTACTACAGTATAACTTCAAAAATCCGGCATCAGGGAACCCAGACTGTGCCGGATTTTTGAAGGAATGCCAAAAGTAGTAACTAGGAATATCAAAAGTAGTACTATTTTCTTAAATGGTGCTTTTAGCAGTAATTTAATTCATCATTAAGTGATAAAATTAAATGAGAAAAAGAGAAAATTAAATATAAAAATAAACTTACATTAATTGATTTTTTTAAGTTACAGAAAAAAAAAAAAAAAAAAAAAAAAAAAAATCATAAAACGTGAAATTATTTCTTTTCGTGTAATTTTGGAGACATCGATATTAATATTGTTTGCATTAATTTTTTGGCCGTTCTTTAAAAAGTTTTTCTTGTATTTTATGCAAATGAAGAATCTCTATTTCGGAAATAAAGTCTTGTTCTCTAAAATAGATATTAATTCTCCTGTCAAATGTATGCACTTTTCTAGTGACACCTTTTCTTTTGCCTGTTACTCCTCCTTATCTTCGGAGCTGCTAATACCGTTATCGACGGTTCTGTTTAGCACAGCGTCAGAAGAGAAACTGCAAAGAACTTCCCTCAAAGAACTTAAGTACTAATCTCCACGCCGTTGGTGAGCAACGGTGCAGCTCTCAGAAAATTTGTTCAGAAAATAATCACCTTAGACAAATGAAAAAAAAGTCAAATATTACTTTTTTTGCATTTTTACTTTCCATCTTGAAGTTTTTAATTGATAAACAATTTCTATTTTTGTTACTTCTTAGTTATAACGTCTCCCAATTTCGCCAAATTATATAAATCGCCAAAACCACTCGCCAAATTATACACATTGACATAATTTTTATTTTAAATAACGAAAGAACAAATAAATTAGTAAAACATTAATAAAAATACGAATAAAACGTTGAATTAATGGTTTTGTTGGCCATTATTGGCATTTAATCTTACAATTAATTAATTAATGGCAACCATTATTGGCATTTAATCTTACAATTTGGCGACAGTAATTTGGTCGACGGGATAACTAAGAAGTACCCTATTTTTCATCTACCATAACTTTAAAGTGTAAAAGAAAAAGGAAGGGAAAACATGGTTTTGATGCCGGATTTTTGAAATCACACTGTATCTTCATTTTTCCACTTAAAAGATAAAATTGATACTTTTAATTGTGGGGGATGGGATGCGATTAATTTTACATACTATTTAAAAAGGGTATGTCTCATATTTTCAAAATTTTCGTGTGATGACTGAAAACGTTTTAAGGGGCCTATTTTAGTAAATTTATTTTTGTGAAGGGTCCTATTTTATTAACCTTTCATTTCACGATTTTTTCTATTTGTATGAAAAAAATTATTTGAATTCTATATACCGTTCTAATAATGGGAAAAATAGTAAAAAAAATTAATTTTCAAATTTTCAGCTAAAATTTGATATTTTATGGCGTGTACCCTATGTACACAATTAGGGTTTTAAAATATTGTATTGCTATATTTTAGAACTAAATGAGCTTAAATTAATTAACTTTATCTGCTTAACACTCTGCAACTTTGTTTGTATTAATATTTTTAAGTATGCAGTAAAAAATAATGAAAATAAATTTTACCTCAATAGCTTGCTCCAAATTTTTTTTGTTTCCGAAGAACAAATTCTAATTTTTTGTCAAATGCAGCCATCTGACATGGACAAAATAAGTGTTATTACACTCTTTGGACTGTACTTAATCCGGGATAGAGATCATGTTGGCCAAATTCATGGCGCATAATAAGAATTACAGTGTTTTTAGTTATGTGCACGATGTGGCACGTCGTGCAATGGAGGGTTAATTAGATTTTTATGAAGGGGCCCTAAATAGGCCCCAAATTTTGTCTGGATCGACCACTGCGAATGTATTTTGAATAATTTTTATATGAAATGTATGCACCTGAAAGAAATTTTAGTACATTTATTTGTGCTTTTTTATATGAATTTTAATTACTTGTCTTTTATTTCGGGATCGGGTCAGTTTACGGTTGGCTTGAGAATATTCGGGTTTGGGTTCGCGTATAACCGACAGGACTCTAGCAGAAATTCGACCACGAGTTTGTCCGCTTTGTTGCTCTTTTCTCTTTTAGTAACCTGCAAAAAGTGAAAAAATAGGTAAACATGTTTGATATTGATAAAAGATGTGGCGCCCTTTGCTTTAGTTATTACCTAACGGATGTTTGGTTTTTGATTACAGAAAAAATCAACCATGATACCCTTAGGCAGTCGATTTTCAGTTACACAGGTGTAGAAAAAAAGCTGACACTCACGATTCGACGAAAGAAAAAAAAAATCTTGGTCAGAATTTTCGAGAACATTATTACATTCTCAAGGTAAACAGCCTATGCAGTTTGTAAATAAACGTTTTTTTTAACATGACGGTGGAATTCGATGGATTTTTATCCTCGTCTGTCATATCGCTTTTGCATTTTCCACTAACCTTGGCCTTTCCCCTGCCCCCCCCCACCCCCACTTCCCCGTAGGATGAGTAACTTTTATATACTTTTTTGGTGCTCAATAGATAAATGGCTGTTATTCGGTAAAAACAGACTGTCGTAAAAATTACCATGCGTTTTTAAAAATAAAAGAATTAAAACCAAATGCTTAAAAACGTCATTGAGAGGGCTATGCTCCTTCTCGCCTTTTTCATTAAGGGGTCTTGTACCTTTTAAACGCGCCGAAAATTAACGGAAAACTTCAAAGTTTCAATTAGTCTATCTTTAAAACCTTTTTATGTATAAACATGTAATTTTGGACATCGATTAAACAGATTGTGCTTTGTAATATGCTACCACTGGAAATTTATTAGCCTTTTGCGTATTTGTGTATTGTTGAAATCAAAATAGCTCTTTTTTTTTACTCCATAAGTCATTGCCCGCATGATAGCTCGAAAAAGTATATATGGATTGTCATGAAATTTGGTAAAGATACTAAACAAATATGTGTGTTTAAAATGAACTACTTTTAAGTATTTACAATGATAATATTTTTAGTTATGACTATTTTTATTCATTAAAAATATAAAATTTTTATTTTTTCTTACAAAAATATTTTTTTTATATAGTTAATGAAATACTTTTGGCCTAAGAATAGTTCATTTTAAACACACATATATGTTTAGTATCTTTACCAAATTTCATGACAATCCATACACACTTTCTCAAGATATCATGCGCGCAATGACTTATGGAGTAAAAAAAGGGCTATTTTGATTTCAACAATACACAAATTCTGTAAAAGGCTAATAAATTTCTAATGACAGCATATTACAAAGCACAATCTGTTTAATCGATATTAGTGGTGTACCGAGTAGCACTTTGGCCGAGTAGCCGAGTACCGAGTACTCGGCCACTGACTACTCGGCCGAGTACCAAGTACCGAGTAGTTGTGTAATAAGGGGAAAAAAACACTGATGTGTGTACTGTAAAGCTGGGCTTAATGAATTGGAGAGTGGAATTCAATCCAAAGTTTGAATTGAACAAAATTAATTCCGATTCATAAGCTCAAAATTACACTACAGCCGATGACGTAAGTGGTTGACATTGCTAAATGTGGTTTTTAAGAATTATTTTAAATTATATAAGATCAAATAAAATTATATTTACTAGTTATCGTAGCTGAAAAAAAAATAAAGAAAAGAAAACACTCACCCAAGTACTTGAACACAGAAAGATAATTCACAAATGACGTTTATTTAAACATATATAAAATTTGCTGATTTGAATGCATTCTTACATTATGAATTATGTAAAGATTATCAAAGTGAATGTAAAATTTAATATCATTTTAGACAATTAGAGATATATTGTTATCTAAGAAAAAGCAGAAGTTTACGTAATATTTCCTTTTGTTTTAAGGCCTTCAAATGGAATGAAGTTCAGGAACGTAAAGTCAAACTAGTGATTAAAGTTCAGGAATGTATAGTCAAACTAGGGATTAAAGTTCAGGAATGTAAAGTCAAACTAGAAATTAAGAAGAATTCTTGTATTCGGAGAACTGGAAACATGCTGTAGATAAAGTTCCTTCAGGAATGTAGATTCTATTTCTTTTTATTAAATGCGAATCCGAACCGAATGAAAAGTTACGGATTTGGAAAATTGGAAATAGGATGTTTGAGAAGTTCCTTCAGGAATGCAGATTTTGACGATTTCAGTACGTTACATAGGCAATTTACTATTTATCGCATCGACAAAAAAAATCAGATAATCAATTCATGTTTTTATAGCAAAGAAGAATCGAAGAATAATAAAATGTCGATGAGCAGAACAATTCAAGGCTTCCAAATAATGTTCTATGAAATTTACTTAGAAATGCTTCTTGAAGAGAAAAATATTATATTTCCTTTAGATGATATACGGCCGCCAAGGCCTAACGAAACGTCGATCTCTTCTCACTGGCTAGCGGAACTCTTCTGCCGCAACAACCGGCTAAAAAAGCACGGCGTCGCAGCCCCCACAAGTTACTTGCTTTAACGGCTCCCTGGTGAAGAATGATGACTTTTCCAGAACCCAGTTTCAAACATGAAAATCCATTACAGAGCGCGCCAGCCAATTAAAAACGCCTATCCTCCCCGCGCCTGACGTCACACACAACGTGCGTGTTCCAAAAGGAATGTTAAACGATTTAGCAGACGTCCGGTTTTGAACTAAGCGTCTGTTTGGCAAAGGGGAATACCCTTCTTGTTGGAACTTTCAAAATGTCGGAAAGAATAATCTCATGGCGTCGCGCGCCGAAATTAAAAATGAGAAAAGATAGAAAATACATTTTTGCGTATTTCTGCCAAAGTATTTATCACAAGTCACTGAAAATTTTGCAATCGGCTAGAAATAAATATTTCTATCCACATAATATAATTTAAAAGGGAAATATTGATAAATAAAAGATTTCTATTTTTTATATTTTAGACTTAGAAAATTCCGATGTGTTTACACATTCGCGATGTATGTTGAAAGAAATTTGAAAGTTAAATTACTGAAATATAATAAAATACTAACTGCACTTAAATAATCTTAACAAGAGATAATGATTACATTGAAAAATAAGGAAATATTGAATTATTTATCATTAAAATTTACATTATAAGTTTAAAACTTGTGATTAGAAATTAGGTGTTTGAAAATGTTAATTTAAGTTGTAAAATTGAAATAAATTATATTATTTAAATTAATCTGAATGGGAAATGATGCATTATATTTTTTATGATGCAACATTTTATCTCCCGGTAGCAGAAAAAAAAAGGATAAAAAAAATTTTTAGCTGACAGGTTCGAAAAGATGAACCATCTGCAGATAATTCTATGCAAATTTAAAGGTAGACTACACAATATTAAACAACAATAAACACAATACAACAAAACAAATATATAAACACAATACCAAACAAGAATACACAGTACAAGTAGAAATAGAATTGTAACACAATATCAAACAATAACAAACATGGTACAGGTAGAAACAAACCACTAAAATTTATATATAAACAAAACACTGCATGGGTGAGGTTCCAATTGGCCTATAAAAATGTAATCTTTTCATGTGCAAACCCCTAACAGTAGACATATTGCAACTATGATAAAAATAAAACTATATGTGTAATCATATTTAAAAAAAACAAACAAAATGCTGCATAAAGTTTTCAAGTATTGCAAAATCAAACCAATAAAATTAAAACAGGATAATACTGCAATTGTGATGTAGCTGAGACAACTGTATATCATTATTTGTAGTATTTATTTTGTTTACATTGTAAAATACCATCAATTTCTTGAACAAAAAACAAATGTACATTGTTCATAATGATAGTTGTGCCCATTAAATTAAAAAAATTTAAGACATTAAGCTGTGAATTTTAAAATAGATCATATGTGATCTTGGACACTGAAATTTACAATATAGAATGTTATTCCCTTTAAATTATGAATAGTTGCACCTTGAAGGATTTATCGGAAGGGTACTAATTTTGTGATTATTTTTTGCCCCAAGCTATGCCGAATTTACCTTCTGTGTGTGCTCGCTATAAATTTGTTGGGAACTGAAAGAAAAAGAGAAATAACTTAGAGCAGTTGCTCCATCGTATTCTCATAAAATATCTCCACTAGTATTCAAAAAGCTGCAGCTAGGAGATTTGAGCATTGATAATTTTTCATATAATTTCTGGAACATATATAAATTTTCATTTGTATTTTTTATTTGTAATTTATTAAAGTTGTCTCAAAAATATATTAATTTTTTTATATATATTTTCTCATAATTTTTAATAATAGTTATATAGGATCCTATAATTAAATTTAAAATAAAACATCACATGGATAAGCAGTAAAAGTTTATATGTTGAGATCACCCTTCATTTTCAATATGATATGGATATATATTGTTCAAAAATTAACAAAGATGAACATACAAAAAAAAAATCTGTGGCAACATAATATTGCATTCCCATCATTTAAATTAAGGTAGAAAAAAATTTAGATGAAGGATAGTACCTATTATAAAATATAGAATTGTAAAATAATGAAATCAATAAATCAGTATGCTTAATCAATTGTATGAGTGAACAGTAATGGACAGTACGTAAGCGCTTACATTCCGTGACCACTAGTATTTCGCCAGCAAAATATTGAAAACTCATAGAATTGATACAGATGTTACCACTGTATTGTTTTTAAAAAAAAATTGTAATTCAGAGAGATATATATACATATGAAGACACTAAAATGGAAATTAGAAAAAATGGGATTTACATTTGTAGGAAGATTGTAGTGCCCTAAAAAAATTAAAATGTCCATAACAAAAGAAAATTAAGCGAGTAGAAAACAAATAAAACTAACATCCTGTTGAGATGAGTTTTGATACATTCACCGTCATAATTCTGATTGTTGGATCAGTCATATGTTGAATTTGATAGTTATCGTTATTGCATATCTGGATAATTTTAAAAGGACCTGAATTTTTTGCATGGAAAGTATTAGTATGATTGAAATTCTTTAAATAAACTTTGTCGCCAATTTTCAACTTTGGAGGAGAACGACCTTTAAGAAATTTTGCATTCATTTTAAAATATTTTTGTTCATTAAGTTTAACTAATTCTCTGGTTGTTTTGATATGTTCTTGTTGTTGTTTAAAGTATTGGGAAGGTTCTTCAGCATCTTTAGGTGGTAAGAAAGTATCAATAGGTAAGTTTAAATCTCTGCCAAAAAATAAGTTTGCAGGACTAAAATTAGTTACAGAATGTTTAGAATTATTGTAGTGAAGCACAAAAAATTTCAATCTATCAGACCATTCAATTATTTGATCAGATAGTGAAGCAACTGATTCTTTCAGGGATCGATGAATACGTTCGATAACACCGTTCGACCTCGGGAAGTAAATGGACGAATTTCTACGTTTGATATTGAGAGATTTAAGAAAGGTTAGAAAGACATCAGAGGTAAAGTTTTTGGCGTTATCAGATAATATAATTTTTGGTATACCAAACCTCGAAAAGTAGTCGTTTAAAGCTTTAATTATAGATGGAGAAGTAGCATCTCTAAGCGGAATAGCTTCCAGAAAGCGTGAATAGTGGTCAACGATGGTGAGAATAAAAAATTTACCGTCATGTGACCTGGGGAGTTTACCCACAATATCTATTGCAAGCATCTCTCCGGGAGCTAATTCACACTTGGAAATGAAGGAAGGTTTTGTGTTGGTTTGTTTACTTTTGTAAGGAAGACATTTTTCACAGTTATTTACAAAATTTTGAACATCCTGAACCATTCCGTGCCAGAAATAATTCCTGGAAATTGTCTCAACCGTTTTTATCATTCCAAAATGAGCTTGGTGAGCAAGGGCAATGCAACTATTGATTAATGTTTTAGGAATAACGATTTTCTTTACTCTATTGACATTACCGGATTTCTTTTTAGCAAACATTAAAAGATCGTTATTAGGATTGATTGAGTAATTAGTGTTAGAACATGTTTTGGCAATTATTTTTTCTCGGATTTCTTTAAGTTTTTCATCATTTTGCTGCTCTTTTAGTATATTTTCGGTAGTTAGTGAGTCGTTAGTAGGTATAAAAATATTTAATGCATTTACATATAAATTAGGGTTATTAGGAAGGTCCACGACACGAGAAAGAAAATCGGCTGGATTAACAAGCCCAGGAATGTGCTCAACCTTAAAATTAAAACTCTGCAAATATAAAAGCCATCTAGTTATAATTTCAGCCTGTTTTTCTAGGTTTAAATGGTAAGTTAAAGCTTTAGCATCTGTTAGAATTTTGAATTGTCTACCGTACAAGAATTCAGAAAAATGTTTAACAGAGGAATAGATAGCATAAAATTCACGTTTGATTGAAGGGTATTTAGATTCTGCCTGATTTAATTGCTTGGAATAAAATTCAATGGGGTAGAATTTGTCATTGTGTTTTTGCATAAGAATTCCGCAAATTGCAACCATAGATGCATCAGTAACCAAATAAACATCCTTACTATCATCAAAATTTTTAACTGTTGGATTAGTAAGCAAAATTTCCTGAATCTTGAGAAAAGCATTTTGACAGTCCTTGCTCCAGAAGAATTTTACCTTTTTTCTCGTTAAATTTACAATAGGTTGTACTATTTTTGCAAAATCGAAAATTAAATGACGGAAATAATTTATCATACCCAGATAACTTTGAACTTGTTTCAGGTTTGTAGGAATGGGAAATCTATTGATTTTGTTTACATTATCAGTAGAAGGAGAGTGACCGTTTTTGTGTAATTTAAAACCTAGGTATGTTATTTGTTCTTTACATATTTGAAGCTTTTTAGGGTCTAAAGTGAGGTTAAATTCTCTCAATTTGTCAAAAACTTTCTGCAACCATATTAACATTTCCTCCAACGAATCAGCAGCAACAATTATGTCATCTAGAAAATATTGAACATTTTTACCTCTTAATGAGCTAAGGCAGTTATTTATTAAAGTATGAAAATAAGAAGTTGAGTTCACACATCCAAATGGCAGGCGTTTAGGTTGATAATTCCCATACTCCGTTGCAAATGCCAGTTTGGCCCTATCCTTCTGTTGAAGAAGAATTTGAAAAAATGCGGCTTTTAAATCCAAAACAGTATAGAATTTTTTGCCCGATATATTTTGCATAATGTCGTTGATTTTTGGTAAACAAATTTTATAAGGTTCAGTTATTGCATTAAGTAATCGATAGTCGATAACCATACGAAATTTAAGTTTGTTAGGGTCATCAGTAGGTAACGTCTTCTTTTTAACAAAAATGACTGGAAAACAGTAGTTTGAAGTTGAATTTTCTATAATGCCAGACTTCAGAAGATCAGCGATTTCATTTCTAGCAAACTCCTTGGCAATTCTAGGAATGGGATATGGTTTTGTTTGTAAAGCAAAATCATGCAGTAAGTTAAACTGAGGAACAACTTTATCTGTACATCCCAGTGTACTGTATGAAGAAGAAAAAACAGCTGAATTATTCATAAGAAGTTTGAGAACTCTCTTCCTATCTGATTCAGGTAAGTGATCAACTTGAAAATTATTAGCTTTTAGTTCATTTTTACGAAGTTCTAAAATATCATCACAAATTAGCGAATTTACCTGGTATGTTTTACTGTTGTCATGCGTAGAAATTTGATCTTTAGAAATTTGTTTTAAGTAACCTAATTTAGTATTTTTGTTGAGGACAATTTTTTGACTATTGTTGTTGAATACATACAGAAGAATAGAATTGTTAACATTTGCTTCATGAAGGCTAAGATCTAAGTTTAGTGGCAATTTGGTAGTTAATGGAACAAATAAATAGTTAAATGAATTGTTAATTTTATGTAATGCTTTAAGTCTTATAATCCTGCCATGATTTGGCCGAATAATGATACGGTTAGCTGGTGTGACAAAGTTTTTGGAATCTTCATGATTAATATCGTTAGAGAGAGAATTAATATTTTCATATGATTCAGCATTGGAATTTGAAATATCATGAATAGTATTATTGTCATTGGAACTTAGATTTTCATTGTTAAAATTAGAAGTTTGAGTAGAATCAGGATTTTTATTTTCGAAAGGAAATGTGAGGTTTCCCATGATAAGTTGAGAGTTGGCAGAGTCTAACAAAACTTTATTTCGGTTTAAAAAATCATAACCGAGAATAATTTGGTAGTTAGAGTGCCAATTATCATGGGTAACGAAAAACACATTGCTGAACCATTTATTACGAATTTTAAAGTTTAATTGTACAGCAGAAAAATAAGGAACACTGGAATTATTGATGGTCTTGATGTTTACAGATCTAGATAAAAAGTTAAGTTTATTGTTTTGTTTAAGTAAGTTAATAGTTTTAGGTTGTATAAGAGAAAGATTTGCACCAGAATCCAGAAGACCAATAAAGTTATGTTTTCCAAATGTTAATTTAATTAAAGGAAGTGGAGAATCATCAGAAAAACATGACATAAGTGATTTGGGAATGTTAACAGCAGTATCAGAATAATTCATACCCTCGTGCAAAAATTTATCATCTAGGGCTCTGTGAGATTGAGGGGAAAAATTGTGCAAAATATCATCAGAACCCTCTAGAAGTTTAAATTATTTCTTCTGCCTCTGCCACGATATGGTCGATAATTATTTCTACCTCTGCCCCTATTGAATCTCTGCACATTGTTATCGCTACCTCTTCTAAAATCTCCAGCAAAGTTTCTGCCCTGATTCTCAAAATATCTATCATTACTTGGAGAATTACTGTTAGGACTTAAAAATTTGCTTGCTTGATTAGCAGCACTGTTACCCTGACCAGAAAAATTTTGCTGCGGCGAAAAAAATCCCCTATTTTGCAAAGACGGAAAAAACCAGCAATCGCGCGTATTATGCTGTTTGTTACAGATATGGCAAACAGTCCGCTCATCTTTTAATTCTTTTAACTGCTCCGCCATACTCTGCAATAATTTATTTGAATTTTCTTGTTGTTTCAACAAAATTGTAATCAACGAGTCCTGACTGCTGTTGTTTGAAACCTGCGTCGCGTTGATGGTGTTGACTGAGAAAGAGCATTGCTGTTCCAAAGCTTTTTCGCAATCCATAGCACTAGAAACCAGATCATCGAAATTTTCCTTTCCAAGTTTAAGTACCTCTGTTTTAATATCCGGTCTAAGAGCTTCGAGCAATTTATTAAACATCAATTTTTGCTTTAGAATGACCATTTGAGGAATATCCTCAGCGTTCGGAACCAATCGATTGACTAATTTTTTTACTACCTCAGCCAACTCCTTCACTGTCTGTTTAGGTTTTTGTCTTATATTTGAGAACTGATAAGAGGTTTCCTGGAAATTCTCTTCTCTGCTAAATTTTGCTCTAAATAAACGCACAAAATTTTCAAAACTATCAATATTGTTAATTTCTGGATCGCTCGCAACATATTCCTGCGCCTTGTCTCTACAATACAGGCGGAAGAGTAGAATACGATTCTCGTCGTTCCAATTCTGTATGTTACAGACATCACTAATGTTTTTAATGAAAAAATGTACATTTTCCCCTTCTTTTCCATGGAAAGTGGGAATCGCTGCCATAAGCGCGTTTAATTGCAAATCATTTGCCATATCGTAATAATTTGTATACACGTGAAAAATCAAAAGGTATACTAAAACACTGATGTATGACAAATAAATTATCTTAAAGCAAAGCAAATAAAAAAAATAATAATGGAAAAATTTGTTAAAATGATGAAGGAAAGAAAAAAAATTATAAAAAAAATGGAAGATTACTTTTTTTAAAAATTTTCTAAAAATGCATATTAATGTGCAATACAGTTAAACTAAATAAATATATGCAAAAATGTACAAATCCCCCAAAATAGAAAAAAAGGAACACAATAACTACAAATATCAAAACATGCAACAATAAATCATTATAAATTCAAAGCGTAATATATAAAGTTTTCGTTTTTTCAATTTATGAAAAAATATTAGCAAATAAATCTTTGAAAAATCAAATTTCTTTTCTTTACATATATTTATAGAATCAAATCTTAAAATAAAAATATAAATCATGTATATTTTAAAAATATATTACACCAATATGGGGTCCGCACATGAAATAGAGAGAAAAAAAATATATATATAAGTTTAGTGAGTATTATTTTTAAAATAAATGGTTAAATAATTAATAAGTTAATTAATAAATATATTTTATCTATTATCATGAAAAAGTAATGAAACCCGATCTCCGATCTTTAAAGTTATGGCATCAATTAATGCCTATGAGTGAAAAGAAAAAATTAATATTAAAAAAGCTTAAAACAATAACTCCAAGAATGAAATCACTAAGTTAACGGCACCATAAATGTACTGTGCCCTAAAAAAAATAAAGAAAAGAAAACACTCACCCAAGTACTTGAACACAGAAAGATAATTCACAAATGACGTTTATTTAAACATATATAAAATTTGCTGATTTGAATGCATTCTTACATTATGAATTATGTAAAGATTATCAAAGTGAATGTAAAATTTAATATCATTTTAGACAATTAGAGATATATTGTTATCTAAGAAAAAGCAGAAGTTTACGTAATATTTCCTTTTGTTTTAAGGCCTTCAAATGGAATGAAGTTCAGGAACGTAAAGTCAAACTAGTGATTAAAGTTCAGGAATGTATAGTCAAACTAGGGATTAAAGTTCAGGAATGTAAAGTCAAACTAGAAATTAAGAAGAATTCTTGTATTCGGAGAACTGGAAACATGCTGTAGATAAAGTTCCTTCAGGAATGTAGATTCTATTTCTTTTTATTAAATGCGAATCCGAACCGAATGAAAAGTTACGGATTTGGAAAATTGGAAATAGGATGTTTGAGAAGTTCCTTCAGGAATGCAGATTTTGACGATTTCAGTACGTTACATAGGCAATTTACTATTTATCGCATCGACAAAAAAAATCAGATAATCAATTCATGTTTTTATAGCAAAGAAGAATCGAAGAATAATAAAATGTCGATGAGCAGAACAATTCAAGGCTTCCAAATAATGTTCTATGAAATTTACTTAGAAATGCTTCTTGAAGAGAAAAATATTATATTTCCTTTAGATGATATACGGCCGCCAAGGCCTAACGAAACGTCGATCTCTTCTCACTGGCTAGCGGAACTCTTCTGCCGCAACAACCGGCTAAAAAAGCACGGCGTCGCAGCCCCCACAAGTTACTTGCTTTAACGGCTCCCTGGTGAAGAATGATACTAACGTCTAGGGACAGCACCCTCACAAAACGCACACAGCACAAGTTTCTGTTTCTATTGCTCCTCCGACCGGTTTCCTCCGTTTTTCGACCATTGGCTTTTTATTGCGCATGCTTTTGGACTTTGTCGTTTCGTTACTGTGCGTATTTCACGCAAATATTTTAAATGCATACTTTCTCTCGCATATGTAATGTTAATGTTTTCGTCACTCAAGTATTAATGTGTTGAGAAATCTTATGTTCATTGTGAAGCTTTAATTTTTATGTTATGAAAGTTTCGAAAACTGCCGGCAGGCTTGTGTTTCGAGCATGAAGCATTTCCACTCTCTTAACATGAGTTTATGAGTTAAATAAAGAAAATCCCAATGAATAAATTTCTTAAATGATGATTGAAAAAAACTACCCTCTCTTTAAAAGATTGATTTTTCTTTTCTTTCTTTTCTTTTGAAAAGTGATAGATTTGTTTATGTTTATTACCTACAATATAGGGTAAAAGTTAAGTCATTTTAGAACCTTGTGGAAATTAATAACTAAGCTTTTAGATGTAATATTTTAATTTTAGAAATACTTTTCTTTTATTTATTTTCTTTTAATTGTCGATAAGTGAAAGAAAGTTATGTGATGAATATGATGAAATTATGTGCTTATTCATAACAATTTAATAGATAATGTGAATTTATTTTAAGAGCATGTGGAAAAGCTGTTTCGGTAATTCTATTCAAGAGTTCTCCATAACCAATGTGATACTAAAATCACCTTCTTTTGGTACAATACTCATTTGCATTCTTAACGTGATGTAGTACTGCTCCACCCGCCCTACTTTATCATATGGTAATAGGAGCAGCCTTTTCAATTTTCAAATATTTGAGACTCCAACATTTAAAAGTAATCTGTATTTATTCCATCAGGCTGTTTTAAGTTGTACAAGGACACAATGAGGGTGTGGAGGGGGGGGGGGTTACATTGAAATGAGCCTCTGCTATCACAATAGGCTGACTTCAACTTTTTTTATTGCATTCATTGGCTACTTTAATAAAAATTAAATTCATTCACTATGTAAGTGTATTATTTTTTATTCTTATATTTACACGTATAATAGCTTATCATTTATTACAAATTGTACGAAATATTTTTATTCAGATCTGCAGTACCTTAACTTTATTCAATCTAATTAAGTTTTATGTGAAGAAAAATATTTTTATTCAGATCTGCAGTACCTTAACTTTATTCAATCTAATTAAGTTTTATGTGAAGGAAATTTCATTAAATTCCAATAAATTGTTGTAGATAAATAAGAACTTCCACAATGCATCGAAATTGAGTTTGCAATATTTCATAATACCATCACAGATATGTGAATATCAAACATTTATGTTAATTATTATTAATAATGTTTTTTGGGGAACTGCTTTTCATGCATATCCTATTCTTTAAGTGGATCCTGCATACAAGTGTTATGATGAAAATTTATTTTACAGCTTTCTTTAATTTCAAAATATACAGATAGTTCGATAAATTGAAAACATTAGATAATATACATATACAAATAAATAAATAGTTAAAATAAAAATGGAGAAAAGAAAAAATAAATTATATGCCCCCCCCCCTCCCCTCCCTTACGAAAATGTTTACAGAAAAGGTCATTATTTATTGAATCCATTCCATAATCACTAATTCCTGACCTGTTCCTAAAATCATTTTCATTAGTAAATGTAGGAAAATAGCTGGTATTTTTATTTATATACTAAGAAATTAAACAGCTTTTCCGATTTCACCATAAAGATAAACATGTCTTTAAAAAAAAAAAAAAAAAAAAAAAGGTTCCAAATTTTAACATTTAATCTAATTTTCAACATGAGAGCGATAAAGAAAATAGAATTATAATTCAAGAAACATGATAATAATGACAGTAATTATTTATTTTATTTACAATATTTTTTCACACATATTAAAGTTTTGACATTTATAATATGCCACTGATATTATGTTCTCATTATTTTCGAATGATTTGCATTATCATATTAGTTCCATAAATATCAGGTAATTCGTATAATGCTTGTCTGTTTCCCTGTTTTGAGAATTTCCCTAATTTTTAATTCATAAGTCAATATTTTAAAAGGAAAAATGATCTAAATTTTTGTTAACTCTTATTTTGGTAATTTACGTATTTTGTACTAATACTAACTTATGATAGTACTAATAGTTTTTAATTTTCATTTTTTAAACTCATTTAAAAAAGTCTGTAACCACATCGCAGTGCAAACTGGACAAATAAAAAAGTAAAACAATAAAATTTTAATTTTGAAGCATTAATAAGGGGAGGGGAAGTTGCAGAAACTACTAAAAAAAAATTCCGAAATGTTTTCAAAATCCATAAATCTACATTCTGATAACACTTTATTCATTATTTGTTAATATGTAGTACATTTTCAATACATATGAACTGCTTTTAAACGAAAATTTTAAAGTATTCATAGCCAACGAAGAGATCATCTCGTTGTCAGCGAGCACTCATACTGTAACTCCACTTTCCTACGGCGGGGAAACCGGTTTTCGCCTCCGAGAAACCAAAACTTGGTGCATGGTGCATTTCGTGAGAGTGCTGTCTTTAGACGTTTGTAAGAATGATGACTTTTCCAGAACCCAGTTTCAAACATGAAAATCCATTACAGAGCGCGCCAGCCAATTAAAAACGCCTATCCTCCCCGCGCCTGACGTCACACACAACGTGCGTGTTCCAAAAGGAATGTTAAACGATTTAGCAGACGTCCGGTTTTGAACTAAGCGTCTGTTTGGCAAAGGGGAATACCCTTCTTGTTGGAACTTTCAAAATGTCGGAAAGAATAATCTCATGGCGTCGCGCGCCGAAATTAAAAATGAGAAAAGATAGAAAATACATTTTTGCGTATTTCTGCCAAAGTATTTATCACAAGTCACTGAAAATTTTGCAATCGGCTAGAAATAAATATTTCTATCCACATAATATAATTTAAAAGGGAAATATTGATAAATAAAAGTTTTCTATTTTTTATATTTTAGACTTAGAAAATTCCGATGTGTTTACACATTCGCGATGTATGTTGAAAGAAATTTGAAAGTTAAATTACTGAAATATAATAAAATACTAACTGCACTTAAATAATCTTAACAAGAGATAATGATTACATTGAAAAATAAGGAAATATTGAATTATTTATCATTAAAATTTACATTATAAGTTTAAAACTTGTGATTAGAAATTAGGTGTTTGAAAATGTTAATTTAAGTTGTAAAATTGAAATAAATTATATTATTTAAATTAATCTGAATGGGAAATGATGCATTATATTTTTTATGATGCAACAATGTGCACATAATGTGAACTTAGGGATTCATATGTGTGTACATATATATAAATATACCTGTGTACATATATATAATATACATATATAGTATATACAAATTAACTAATTAAATTTGAAATTCATTTGTGCACCTTTTAAAGACAATTTTTGCAATTCAAAGCAGTAGCAAAAAAAGGAGAATTGACACATAACAAGTACAATTATTAACCAATATAAAATTAAAACATTCTTCAACCCTCCAATTTATTCCGATACCTGAAATCTGTCTATCAAAAATAAAAATGTTTATTGGTTACTGTAACAATTCATTGAATAATGCAAAACATTTCATATTTATTTTGTAACTGTATATTATTTTCTTTTGATTAAAAATAAAAAGAGAGGTACAAAAAGAGATACAGGCTTTCTTAACAGAAGACTTATGTAAAACTTACACTCCATTTGCATGGTGGGGGAGCGGAGAAAAAAAACTTTCCGATTATGTGCAACCTTGTAAAAAAATTCTTATGTGCACCTTCAACCACTGTTTATTCTGAACGTAAATTTTCAGAGGCAGGCCAAATTTATAGTAGTAAAAGAAATGCCCTGTCTACTGATAATGTTGATTGGTGTTTTTGCACCATAATTTGAAATATAATAAATTTAATTATTAATTTTTTTATAACATTTATTGTATTTTCAGTTTTTTTATTCAAAATAAGTCTTTTCTGTTTTCCTGTATATTTAAAAAGAACTTATTTTTATTTGTATAAATGTGAAACTAAATTTTAATCTGGAATTATTTTATGAGGGTTTTTGTTCTTAACTTTTTGTATATTTTGTAGACATATTGTTAAATACCGAGTAAATAAGTTTTATGAATTATTGCATATATTAAGCATTGATATTCAAATAACTTTTTACAGATCAGTTTTAAATTCATATGCTTAAAAAATGAAATTCTTACAACTACTCGGTATTGGTCGAGTATTCGGCCAAAATTCAACCGAGTACCGAGTACTCGGCAAATTGGCCGAGTAGGCCGAGTACCGAGTATTTACCGAGTACTCGGTACGGCTCTAATCAATATCCAAAATTTCATGTTTATATATAAAAAGGTTTTGAAGATAGACTAATTCAAACTTTGAAATTTTTCATTAACCCACTATGTCCTATCGAAACATGCCCTGTTGTGACCTGGGGTTCTGTCGAACCCCATATTATAATACACATGTTAATATGGGTTTAAATATGTTATAAATTACTTTTTTCATTTATTTAGTTTGGTTAAAAATAATTAACGCTTATTCTCATGTTTTCGTAATAAATTTTATTATTTATACCCAAAAATATTAAATTTACATTAATTTTAGCATATTCTTGACAGCTTGTTGAAAGTGCTTGGGGTCCGCATGGACCCCAGCACATAGTGATAGGGTTAAGTGTGTCCTCAAATCCAAAAGGACAACTTTCTGACATAAGTTTTAATTAATTTTTGTTCGAAAATGCATGAAACTAGCTGGTGTTGTTCAGAAACTATGTAATTGAGCTGTTTTTTCCATTTTTTTTTTGCAAACGCAATAGATTTTTCCGAAAATAGTGTCAAAGTGAGCGTTTTGAACCGAATTTCCGCGCGAAGGAAGAAAGAGCACTCAAGAGCGGGCGAAAAACGTGTTTGCCACGTGATCAAAATTCCTTCTAACTCAATAGGTAATTGATGGATCAAAAAATGGAAAAAACAGTTCAATTCCAAATCGCTTCCATGGCCAGGCTTTCCAATTTTATACCTTTCCGTTAAAAAATGAATTTGTAAATGTGTCGAAACGTTTTGCGCTTGTTGAGTAGAGCAGTTAAGAACAGCCTTAAATTTCGTCGCATTTAAAAGGTACAAGACCCCCGTGGGTGAAAATCTCTGAGGTTTACGATCCCCTTTCATGAAAATTAAATTCAATTGCTTTTACTTGTTTCTGTCTTCAGCAGAAGAAAGTGTTGTAATCGAAATTTTTTTCGACTTCCGGTTTTCGACGGATTTACTCGTTTTAGGGTAAGAGATCCCCAAAAACATGTTTATAGAAAATGCCTGTCTGTGAGTGTGTCTGTCGCCCTTGTACCATCAAAAAGTGTATGAAGTTATGCATAGAATTGAACTAATTTTTTGCTATGGCAAGCAGGTCCTCCCTTAATTTGGAAAAATTCCGACGGAAGGGGGCACTGTATTGTAATAGCAGTTTTTATGCTATTTTCATTATTGTACCAACAAAAAGTGTATGAAATTATGCATAGAATTGAACCAATTTAGTTTTTGGCTGTGGCAAGCAGGTCCGCATGTCATAACTGATGTAAACAATGAAACTTTTAGTTCAAATGTATGGGCAAAATTACAGACTTTTTTTGTTTTCTATAATTCCATATGTGTTTTTATATGTAATTCCCGATAATGACTGATATTGTGTTTTTTCATGAAGGAAGTATAAATTTATTACTGAAAAAGAAAAAAAAAATCAAATATTGCTGATATCACTGGTAATCACAATCTTTTTACCAAAAATATTTATGTATTAATCAAGCTTTTTTGGTTATTAAGACTGGTTAAACCTGAAATAAAACTTCCTTACTTTATAATTTTTATGTGAATTAGTAGGGTACCTTTATGAGAAAAGTTTCATCGAATAATTCAAGGAATACGTACCTCATCTTTATTATGCATATTTAATGATACATTATTAATTATTTACTTGACCTTTACTTTTAATAATTTAATCATTTTTTAAATTATTTTTTATTATTTTAGTTTATACTCGTATTACTTTACTTAATTATTTTAATATTTTACGATACTGAAAGCATTCATTATAATTTTGATTACATCATTACACTCAAATTAGTGTTTAATTAATGTAAACAAAGCAATGACCAGAAATCCGCAAAATTCTAAAATCTGCACGACCTCTGGTATGAAGCCGAGCGATTTGAGGGAGTCTACTGTATAATGAAACCTGTGATATTGAATCTGTCCATTTAATGCTGTTCTGAAATCCAAAGTAGCTACTTTTTGTCCCATTTCTGAATTCATTTTTGTTCGGAAACGCATCAAATTCGCAGAGGATCTTATTCAGAAAACTGTGTAAACGAATAACATTTTCCATGTAATGTATGGTAAAGTCAGGGAAATTTACCATTCCTGAGGAAAACTAAGGGAAATTTGAAAATTAAAAAAGAGTTACCAAAAAAAAAAAAAAAAAAAAAAAAAAAACTGCAATTTAACAAATTACAACGACCATTTGGAAAATTATTTTTTTTTCAAAGACTAAAATTTAAGACATAAAAAATCGCACGGAGTTGATCCTACATTACGTACGCCATTAATTACATTTTTCGGTACTGTAAATTTTTAAACTTCTACGGAGCTGGTCATTCATTATGTACGCCATGGATTAAACATTAATATTCCTGGGCCCATTTTAAATGAAATTTCATTCTTAAACTTCTAAACATCCCACACTATTACTTTTAAATGCAATTTGTTTGAAAGCTGTATCTCAATTTGCTTCTGAGTTATCAATTTTTTTTTTTTTTTTTTTTTTTTTTTTTTTTTTTTTTTTGTCATAGTGGCAACAGAACTATCAATCTCTGTTGAAAGTAAAAGGAAAATACAGATTACTGTATAGACCAATCAGAAGACGAATAAAATGCGGGATTCAACTAATAAAACGCTTCAGATATGTTTTTGATTTCCTACCCTGACCGAGGACAATAACCATTTTTCCAAATGGTTAATAAAAAAAAATGAATGACGGGACAAAATTCTGCAACTGTTATACATATTAAATTTCAAATCATTCGGTTTGGTAGTTTTTGCATTGTTATGTGCGGACAGACGGACGAACTAGACGACGACTATAGGTGCTACGTATTTTTATAATTACGAACGCGCCTAATGAGTCCACAAATGTGTCAGAAAGGTGTTGAGCGAGGAAAAATATTTTATTGAAAACCGTCTTAAACGGAGTATTTTCAGGGTGTCTGGAGAAAGAAATTCACGCAATTAAACCTACTAAAACGGAATCCTGTCTGAAATTATTTTTTTTACAGACCCAGACAATTCTGTCTTCACAGGTTTTAATATAGCATTTCTCTTAACTTAATTCTTGCAAGATATTATTATTAACATATCTAGGACAATTGCACCATAAAATATAATAAATAAGATGTATATGTTAAAAACACATAAACTTGCTCAATGGCACACATAAACAAGAACATTTATATGAACGTGTACAAATAAAGTTAATGATAAAGCATAATATCGCCGTTTCAAACTGCTTCTGCAGTCATCTTCAGGATAAACATTATGTTGAATTGTTAAAAAGTTTAGAGACGAAAGCTTCATGTCGAGTCTTGATCAATCAACGATCTTGCCATGTACGCTAATGGCGCCTAGTGCATGTAAAATCCGATGTGGATGCAAAGTTCTCCAAATTATCTATGAATTATACATCTGGAGGTGCTCTGCCACGTGAAGGCCTCGTCACTTGACCAAGACTCTAAATTACGAGATCAACTTGAGAAGCAATGTGCAGTGGAAGTACCAAACAACAAGATATAAATGTTGAGGCTGTTCTCAAATCCGAAAGGGCAACCTTATGACGCAAGTTTTAATTCATTTTTGTTCGGAAATGCATGAAACTAGCAGGTGTTGTTGTACAGAAACTATGTAATCTAACTGTTTTTTCCTTTTTTTTTTTTTTTTTTTTTTTTTTCAAACGTAATAGATCTCTTAGAAAATAGTGTCCAAGTGGGCATTTTGAACCGAATTTCCGCGCGAAAGAAGAATCACCACTCAAGGAAGGGTGAAAAACGTCTTTGTCACTTGATGAAAATCGCTTATAACACAATACGTAATTTATTGATGAAAAATTGGAAAACACAGTTCGATTCCAAATCGCTTCCATAGTCAGGTCTTCCAGTTTTACACCTTTCCGTTAAAAAATGAATTTATTGCTGCGATTAAGTGGTCACCCGATCCCCGATCCGATACCATGTGTCAAGCCCGTTCAGCTAGGGCTACCCGGCAGGTAGGGGCCTGGTCATCGGTTAGATCGATAGATCAATCATTGATGCTTTCGTTTCTAGACTTTTAAGGGTGTATTCCGATCCGAACTGCTTATTTTCTGATTCATTTTAAAATTCATTTTTGCTCTCAAACGCATCAAACTGGGAAATTCTCTTATTTCGAAACTACATAATGTGCCGTGCTTCTCGATTTTTTGATAAATGCAGAAAATACTGTAAAAAACGCTATCAAAGTTGGCGTTTTGAACCGAATTTTCCGAAGCTGGCGATCTGGGAATGAAAAAAATGGTCCTACTGAGAAAATAATTGTTTAAAAATCAAATTCTAATTAATTGAGCTGAAAATGAAATCACACGGCATGTTAAACATGTCTTCAGAAATCACCCCAGCAAGTTTCATATTTTTACTTTTAAAAATGAGTCTGAAAATGTATCAGAAAATTTCGAGCTGTCGAGGGTGGAAAAATATTTTTTCGAATACACCCTTAAACATTTCAACATCATACTTATTCTGAAGAACTTCCGAAGCAGTTCAAAACGTCGATGCTTTATCTTTAATTTTATTTGTACAAGTTCATAAATGTTCTCGTTTATGTGTAACCAGCGGCGTAGTCGTAAAAATACCAGAGGGTATACGCTACAGACAGAGGGCATATGCTATATTAAGAGGATAAATGCTATAGAGTATACGCTGTAGGTTTATATGAGAAACAGAGGACATATGGAGTTCCTTAAAAAAATCCAGCAGGTGTACGGCGTATACCACCGTATACAGTGGCGCCAACTTAAATGGACCCGTGGGCCCCCACCCAATAATTTGCTCTCTCCTTACACCCAATTTTGATTATTTCGTAATTCATTTATTTATTTATTTATTTAATCTCTGAAATAAAATTTGGTTTTATTCACGTTCTCGAAATAATTTTGTAAAGTAGTAAGGGTATCACTTACAGGTACAGGACATATGTAGTAAAATGTTGTAGGACATCACTTACTATAGTACTGAAAGCCGCTTCAGTGAATGTATAATTAAATTTCTATCAAAAATAAATTTATTGCTTATTTTCCCATCTGTTTTAATATCTTGAATCCATAAAGCTAAAAATACTAAAAGGTCACTAAAATGTATGATTTTCTTGACAACTAGTATTTTTCACTTTCAATAGTTAGCAATTTTTATGCTATTTATAATAAATATTAATGTATTTATAAGGAAGAACTTATGGGAATATAATTTAATAAAATGATTCATTAAAATATAATTAAATTATAATAATTTTATGTTTTACTAAGAAAAGTTATAATTTGACCTCGAATTATGCTTTTTAGTCGCCCGCTTCTCTTCCTCTTCTATCTTCACACTATTTAACCCTTTATCTACTGCATTGTGAATTCGTAAAAATTTTATCTTCTAAAGCATTTTTCGTGAATTGTTTAAACTACGTTAAAAGATTTACATAATCATTTAATAAATTTTGTAAGGATTTTAGAAGGTTTGAAGGATTCAGAAAGGGTTAATTAAATTTCAATTTATAGGGATTTTGTGCGATATTTATAACCCCACTCAAATCTTTTATTTTAAATATTTTTCTTAGTATTTTGTAGAATTAGGAAATGTACAAATATAATGTTCTTGCAATAGAAATATAGAAATATTTCCGAATTGAAAAATCTTCCACCCCCCCCCCCCCTCCCTCCCCCATCGCCAAGAAAGCTGAAAAGATGCAAAGGCAAAGGAAATCATCCCTTTAAAAATATTTTTGTTTTGTGTAACCAAAAATGCTTTTGGAACAAGATAAAGAAATGTATCTATAACTCATTCTAAACTGTGTTACAACTAACCGATGTATTAAGGACCTACTTCAATCAGGCGAAAAGACCCATTCGCAAATGCTATTCCTATGGAAGAAATTTATAAAGATATCTCGATCGCATTTCAATATTTTTAGATGATTTTTTGCAGTGGCTAGCTGAGGTCGATCTGTAAAAAGGTCATTTTTTACTTTTTCGATTTTCATTAGGGATTTTTTTCAAGAGGATGCTTAGATTTTAAGAACCGGTTCTGAAAATGAAAGTGTCCTGATTAAAAATCCTTGCAAACGAAATTGGAAAAGTAGAAAACGTCCTGCTTACAGATCGACCTCAGCTAGCCACTGCCAAAATAAAAATCATCTAAAGGTATTGAAATGCGACCGAGATATCTTTATAAATTTCTTCCATAGGAATAGCATTAGCGAACGGGTGTTTTCACGTGACTGAAGTAGGCCTTAAATGAATTTTATAACCGGTTATTTTAATGGTACTTATAAGTACCGTCAGTAGATAAAGGGTTAAAGGGGGGGAAATGTAAGTATGTGTCATTTTACTGAAATTTTTTTGAACCCACGCAATATTTTTCAGAAGTTGGCGCTACTGACCGTATACCCTCCACTACATCCCTGTATGTACCATGGAGCAAGTTTATGTGTGTTTTAACGTATACATGTTATTTAAGGCTGTTCTCAACTGCTCGGCTCAACAAGCGCAAAACTTTTTGACACATTTACAAATTCATTTTTTAACGGAAAAATATAAAATTGGAAAGCCTGACCGTGGAAGCGATTTGGAATCGAACTGTGTTTTCCATTTTTTGATCAATCAATTACTTATTGAGTTATAAGCGATTTTGATCACGTGACACGGCATTTTTCTTCCCTTACTGACTGGATTTTCTGCTTTCGTTCGGAAGTTCGGTTCAAAATGCCAACTTTGACAGTATTTTCTGAAAGATCTATCGCGTTTACAAGAAAACGGAAAAAACAGTTCGATGACATAGTTTCTGAATAACAACACCTTCTAGTTTCATGCGTTTACGAACAAAAATGAATTAAAACTTATGAGAAAGTTGACTGTTTGGATTTGAAAACAGCCTTAAGACATTTTTAGTTCATCGACCTTTCAAAAATAATACACATGGCCAACATTTATTTTAAAAAGTGAAAGGTATTGAAACTTCTCGATATCAGAAGATGTCTTCACTCGTATTTTACTTTTGTTGTTCGGTGTAATCTCAAACCTAGTTTCGGGACTTATCTCGCTTGTTACAAAGAACATGCAGATTATAAAATCGGTGAGAGACAAACAACATGCATCCCCAAGATAATGTCCTTACTTCGAACTTTAGTTGCGGATAGCTAAATACTGCAGGTATTGTAATTTCTTATATTTTATATTTGTGAGTATATGTTCCAGCGGCTTCCTTTTTAACACTTTCCAGCATAGTTGAAAAGCGTTTATGAATTCGATTTGTCTGTCTGTCTGTCTGTCCGCGCTCTAGCTCTCGTAAATATAGTCAGATTGTCATGAAATTACTACATGTTATTGGTGTTTACGGTAGCATCTTCGGTACTTAAAATGGAGTGTGTAGCCTGTCAGCGAAAACCTGTCTAAAACGGAAATTTTTGCTCCCAAGTTCATTTCTCACAAGTTTCACTGTTCTTTGTTCATTAAAGCCTGTGTAAGTGGAACCTGAAGACAGAACCTATCTAAACCTGAAAAATTTTTATAGTCCCTTCCAAAGGAGTACCGTACACACCTACCTGATTAGACGAAATCTTCTCTAAACCAGAAATTTTTGCTCTTAAGTTCATTTCTCACAAGTTTCACTGTTCTTTGTTCAGTAAACCCAGTGTAAGTGGAACCTGAAGACAGAACCTATCTATAACTGAAAAAATTATAGTCCCTTCCAAAGGAGTACCGTACAAACCCTACTTCGTTGGATGAAATCTTGTCTAAAAATCTTGTTTTGCTCTCAAGTTCATTTCTCACAAATTTCACTGTTCTTTGTTCAGTAAACCCTGTGTAAGTGGAACCTGAAGACAGAACCTATCTGTAACTGAAAAAGTTTTATCATCCCTTCCAAAGGAGTACCATACAAACCCTACTTCGTTGGATGAAATCTTGTCTAAAAATCTTGTTTTGCTCTCAAGTTCATTTCTCACAAGTTTCACTGTTCTTTGTTCAGTAAACCCTGTGTAAGTGGAACCTGAAGACAGAACCTATCTGTAACTGAAAAAGTTTTATCATCCCTTCCAAAGGAGTACCATACAAACCCTATTTCGTTGGATGAAATCTTGTCTAAAAATCTTGTTTTGCTCTCAAGTTCATTTCTCACAAGTTTCACTGTTCTTTGTTCAGTAAACCCTGTGTAAGTGGAACCTGAAGACAGAACCTATCTGTAACTGAAAAAGTTTTATCATCCCTTCCAAAGGAGTACCATACAAACCCTACTTGGCTGGATGAAATCTTGTCTAAAAATATTCTTTTGCTCTTAAGTTCATTTCTCACAAGTTTCACTGTACTTTGTTCAGTAAACCCTGTGTAAGTGGAACCTGAAGACAAAACCTATCTATAATTGAAAACTGTTTACAGCCCCTTCCAAAGGAGTTCCGTACAAACCTACCTGGCTAGGCGAAATCTTGTCTAAAACGGAAACTTTTGCTCTCAAGTTCATTTCTCACAAGTTTCACTGTTCTTTGTTCAGTAAACCCTGTGTAAGTGGAACCTGAAGACAGAACCTATCTGTAACTGAAAATGTTTTATCATCCCTTCCAAAGGAGTACCATACAAACCCTACTTGGCTGGATGAAATCTTGTCTAAAAATCTTGTTTTGCTCTTAAGTTCATTTCTCACAAGTTTCACTGTACTTTGTTCAGTAAACCCTGTGTAAGTGGAACCTGAAGACAAAACCTATCTATAATTGAAAACTGTTTACAGCCCCTTCCAAAGGAGTTCCGTACAAACCTACCTGGCTAGGCGAAATCTTGTCTAAAACGGAAACTTTTGCTCTCAAGTTCATTTCTCACAAGTTTCACTGTTCTTTGTTCAGTAAACCCTGTGTAAGTGGAACCTGAAGACAGAACCTATCTGTAACTGAAAATGTTTTATCATCCCTTCCAAAGGAGTACCATACAAACCCTACTTGGCTGGATGAAATCTTGTCTAAAAATCTTGTTTTGCTCTTAAGTTCATTTCTCACAAGTTTCACTGTACTTTGTTCAGTAAACCCTGTGTAAGTGGAACCTGAAGACAAAACCTATCTATAATTGAAAACTGTTTACAGCCCCTTCCAAAGGAGTTCCGTACAAACCTACCTGGCTAGGCGAAATCTTGTCTAAAACGGAAATTTTTGCTCTCAAGTTCATTTCTCACAAGTTTCACTGTTCTTTGTTCAGTAAACCCTGTGTAAGTGGAACCTGAAGACAGAACCTATCTGTAACTGAAAATGTTTTATCATCCCTTCCAAAGGAGTACCATACAAACCCTACTTGGCTGGATGAAATCTTGTCTAAAAATCTTGTTTTGCTCTTAAGTTCATTTCTCACAAGTTTCACTGTACTTTGTTCAGTAAACCCTGTGTAAGTGGAACCTGAAGACAAAACCTATCTATAATTGAAAACTGTTTACAGCCCCTTCCAAAGGAGTTCCGTACAAACCTACCTGGCTAGGCGAAATCTTGTCTAAAACGGAAATTTTTGCTCTCAAGTTCATTTCTCACAAGTTTCACTGTTCTTTGTTCAGTAAACCCTGTGTAAGTGGAACCTGAAGACAGAACCTATCTGTAACTGAAAAAGTTTTATCGTCCCTTCCAAAGGAGTACCATACAAATCCTACCTGGCTAGACGAAATCTTTGTTCAGTAAACCCTGTGTAAGTGGAACCTGAAGACAGAACCTATCTATAACTGAAAATTGTTTACAGCCCCTTCCAAAGGAGTACTATACAAATCGTACCCGGCTAGATGAAATCTTGTCTAAACCAGAAATTTTTGCTGTTAAGTTCATTTCTCACAAGTTTCACTGTACTTTGTTCAGTAAGCCCTGTGTAAGTGGAACCTGTTTGTGACGGAATTTTTTTAAAAAAAAACAAAATTTCGTTGTTCGCAGGAATACTATACAATTATACCTGCTAAATTAGAATTTTTTAAGTCTCTAGCCATTCCGCTTTCATGCGTTTTCAACACTTTCCAACATAGATGAAAAATGTTCACGAATTCGGTTTGTCTGTCCGTCCGTGCTCTATCTCGCATAAATATACTCAGATTGCCATGAAATTGACAAATGTTACTAGTGTTTAGGGGCTGTACATATATAACGTTATACACTTTATGAGAAATTTGGACCACCCTTCACCCTTACGATATCATGCGTTATCATCCCCCCCCCACCCCCCCCCCCGTAATGATATCGTTATCAATGTCTAAAAATCCTTTTAAATTTTGGATTTTTTTTCTTTTGTTTGGAGTGATATTCAAATATGGATACATTTATTTTTCACATACTTTATTGATACAAAATGAAGAGAAGTGAATAAAAAGTTACTTATATATGAAATATCTATCTTTATCAAATAACGCTTCAAAGTTATAGTTACTATTTAAAAGAATTTAATAATAGCTTTTTCGTTCATAATGCATTCAACAGCAGTAATGTCTTCTTGCACTTGTCCCTGCACGGGGGGGGGGGGGGGGGGGGCAAACAGTACTTCTTATCAACAAAACAAGCAGACAACATTCTCTCTTCTTTCTCTTTTATTTACTAGTAAACACAAATATCAATTCAAGCATACTTCGCATATGGTTATGACAGAAGAATAGGAATGCCAAATGTTGGTGTATTCCATATTTTGGAGAAAAAAAAATTTAATTTGTATTCTCATAAAATAGATAACAGACTAAAAAAAGATGACATACTATTTTCATATAAAGATCAAGTTACAAGTAAAGGAAAGGAAATTTGGTTGGATCAAAAATTATAACAATATCAAAAGACAAATCCCCTCCCCCCTCCCCCTAGCAATGTCTTACGATATCATGTGCCAGATCCCCCCCCCTGCCCCCTAAAATGATAACGTTATATATGTATAGTCCCTTACTGTGGCAGGTTCAGTATTGAAAATGAAGTGTATAGCATTAACAGTTCATTTACAGGTACACTCAAAATAATTCCGTTACATGACGGCCTATGGGAAAAATCGTTTGTTGTGTTTTTAGGCTAATGTCAGATGAACATCTTTTTGCACGCTTTTTTGTCTATTCACCAATCCCTACACATTCGCTAGCGTGTATAGGGATTGGTGAAGAGGCAAAAAAGCGTGCAAAAAGACGTTCGTCTGATATTAGCCTTAATGATTCTACATTTTTTAAATATATTGAAATTTGATAATATCACCGAGGCGTACTACAAAATGATTATTGTAGAATCTGATGTACATATAATTTATCGTTCATTTGCAGGAACACACTAAAGTATTTGGCTACGGTACTGCGTATGAAGAAAAACTGCTAGAAATGTATTTTCACTTGTAATACGCGTTTTAAAAGTTTACTGTGTTTTTGCATATTACCTGGTGTGTATAAATTCTATAGGTCATATACAGAGCTACACAAAAGATCTCAAGTACATTTCCGTGTATTGATGGAAATGGCTGAATGGGAAATTTCAAGTGTGCGCTATGTTTATTTGGACTAACTTTTAGCATTAGCATACTAGGTAATATACATACCGGGTGTCCTAAAAAGGACTGACTGATTTTAAAATTCAATAACTTGCAAACGGTGACAGATATTTAAAAATTTCTTACAGGAGGTTTATGCATAAGGTCAAAAGTTTTATTACAGTGATTTTCGATTTTAGTTCGAATTACAAACAATAGATGGCACTGTAAGCAATAGTCGCTAAATACAGGCTCGCTTTTTGGTCCTTTCTCTTGTTTCATGCGGAAAAAGGAGATGGAAATGTATTATCCGGGCCACGAAGTACCAAAAATCGAGCCTGAATTGAGCGTCTATTGATCGCAGCGTCATCTATTGTTTGTAATTCGAACTAAAATTGAAAATCACTGTAAAAAAACTTTTGACCTTATGCATAACCCTCCTGCAAGAATTTTTTAAATATCTGTCACCGTTTACAAGTTATTGAATTTTAAAATCAGTCAGTCCTTTTTAGGACACCCGGTATGAATCTATAGATCATATACAGGGCTGCACAGAAAAAATCGGATAATCGGATTCATCGTAATTGCAGAAATTGAGTTTTCAAATGCGGTATGCATTTTCCAAATGTTTTATTTAGACATATTTCATCTTAACCCTTAAATGCCTGATTTTTCAAAAATCATTGTAATGATGTTTTTCGGCTTTCATTTTTTAAATAAATCATGGGAAAAATACTTTAAAAAATCATATTTTGATTTAAGTATGCTTTACGGCTAAAAAACAGTTTGTTACTAATCGGCAATACTGGTCTCTAATTGAAAAAATAATTTTCCTTGATAAAATTCTATAATATTAAACACACAAGAATTTTAGGAACTATAATAAGAAATAAATTTTACTTGCTCACTGCAGAACAAAATGGGATATTTCGCAAGCTTACAAACAAAACAAAAGGAACATGTAGCAACAATTGAAAAAATAAATCTATCTTTATTCTGAAACAGAACTAGTTCTGCCATCTACATGTTGAAAATCGATTTAATAATATTTTCAGAATGTATGTTATTGGCGACAATAGGCAATTATAGCTTCAATATTATTCAAATAGTATTTTAGAAGCCTAAATTGGGTATGTTGCCAAAAACCAACACCAGGCATTTAAGGGTTAATAAACTGTGAGGTTTTCTTATAGTATTCTGAATGTGTTGTAAAGTGTTTTATATTCTATGCTGGACGCATGTTTTTTCGTTCCTGTTATTAACCCTTAAATGCCTGATGTTGCTTTTCGGCAGCATACCCGATTTAGGCTCTAAAATACTATTAGAATAATATTGCAGCTATACTGCCTAATGTTGCCAGTAAAATACATTCTGAAAATATTATAAAATCAATTTTCAACATGTAGATGGCAAGACTTGTCCTGTTTAAGAATAAATATAGATTTATTTTTTTCAATTGTTGCTACTTGTTCTTTTTGTTTTGTTTGGAAGCTTGCGAAATACCCTATTTTGATCTGCAGTGAGCAAGTAAAATTTATTGCTTATTATAGTTCCTAAAATTCTTGTGTGTTTAATATTGTAGAATTTTATCAAGGGAAATTATTTTTTCAATTAAACACCAGTATTGCCGATTAATAACAAACTGTTTTTTAGCCGTAAACTATACTTAAAACAAAATATGATTTTTTTAAGTATTTTTCCCATGATTTATTTAAAAAATGAAAGCCGAAAAACATTATTACAATGATTTTTGAAAAAATCAGACATTTAAGGGTTAACACTTACTTCGGCTTATCTGGCCGTCTGTGCGTATGTATCTCTGACCCGTCTGGCTGTCCATCCGTGTTCTAAATCGTTTAAATAGTCTCGGATTGTCGTGTAAATGATTTACACTATACTGCCATTACGAGGCTACTTCAGTCAAACGAAAATACGTGTTCGCTAATGCTAATCCTATGGAAAAAATTTATAAAGATATCTCGATCGCATTTCAATATTTTTAAATGATTTTTTTTTTTTTTTATTGGCTTGCTGAGGTCGATCTTGACAGGCCGTTTTTTACTTTTTCGATTTTGATTGCATTTTTTTTTTTTTTTTTTATGTGGATGCTTTTACTTCCGAAACCGATTCCGAAAAGAAAAGCGTCCTCATTAAAAATATCTGTAAACAAAATCGAAAAATTAAATAACGGCCTTTGTAACAGATCGATCTCAGCTATGCAATGCAAAAAAAATTATTTAAAAATATTGAAATGCAACCGAGATATCGTTATAAATTTTTTCCATAGGATTAACATTAGCGAACCGGCCTTTTCACTTGACTGAAGTAGCCTCTTAATAATCGGACACTTTCAATTTTAGACATTTTGTCGAGTATTTAGAAACATACTTGTCAGATTCTTTTGGAATTTCAGGATTAAAAAGAACAAGTTTGGCTTCATATTTATCAACATCGATTCGATAAGGAAGACAGTTAGGGGGGCCAACAAAAAATTAACGAATAAAAATAATACTTGGGATCACCCTGCAAAATAAAATGCACGAAATGATCTATCGCTACACAATATAAATAGGCAGACAATGTACAATATGTGTATTCATTTCTGTAAGAATAGCCAACACCCCCCATAGCCCTGATTGTAGAGGGTGTTGATTTAGGCCGGAACTCAGTTGTTCCCAGGAATTGTCGGGGGCAATATGTTTTGCAAAAACAGTAATAGCAATAATGTACAATCGTGGAAAAAAACAAAGTAAACACCCCAAACTAACTCCTCAACAAATTATCGTAGAAGAAAGTTACTGGTACCAAACGATGGAAAATAAAGCCTACTTTTAAATGATGTATATAAAATTTGCTTAGGAGGCCATCTACATATTAAAACGAACTCAAAATTCATTTTTTTTTTTCAATGGCAATACCCAATTTTAACAAGATATTTCAAATCTTCGGTTCAGACTATGCCTAGGCACCAAATTTCAAGTCATTTGAATGATAAGTTTTTGAATTATAAGCATTCAAAATTTAGTGCTTCTAATGTTAAATTACATTTTCATATATTTTTTTAACATCTCCTGAAATTATACTCCTAATGCGCTATTTTTTTTGTATAGCACTAATACTAAAATACCCAAACATAAATACGTTGAATTTGCAATTATTATAATTTTATGATAAATTTTTTTGATGGATTTAGATTTATTAAGTCCTGCTTTATGGAAATCCAAAATTTCACATTTTTCTTCCAAGTAGTTTTCAAATTATACTTAAAAAACAATTTTTTCCCATTGGCCGTAATGTAACGGAAAACTTTTGACTGTCCTTGTAAATGAACTAGACATGCTACAAACTTCATTTGAAATAGGGAACGTGCTATGGTAGAGGTCACTCACATCCAAAAATTTCAGAACGATCCGAGCATATTTACGAGAGTTAGAGCGTGGACAGACGGGCAGACAAACCGAAGTCATAAACATTTTTCAACTGCTGAGGATAGCTGAGGACGATCTAAATCCGGGCTAGTTTTTACTTTTTTGATTTTGGTTTCAGATTTTTTTAAAAAAGTTTCTTTTACTTTCGGGACCGGTTTGAACCGGTTCTGAAATTGAAACCTCCCTAATAAAAAAAAAAAAAAGAAAAAAAAAAAAAAAAAAAAAAAAACTATAACCAAAATTGAAAAAGTAAAAAACTAGCCCGGTTGTAGATCGTCCTCAGCTATCCTATGCAAAAAAATCATTCAAAAATATTAAAATTGGAGCGAGATATTTGAAAATAACGCTCCCATAGACTTAGCATTAGCGTTTTTCTTTCTTCCCGTAACTGAAGTGGGCTCTTAAGATGCCTTGATCAAGAAGGAGGCTCTCTCGGTCAACAATCGAGTACCGAACTTCAATTTGGATAAATACCCTTAAAATACGCTTGTTTTAAAATAATTAATTTCTCGGAAACTTATCTTACGAATTGTATAAAAATTTCTTTTTAGGCTAATTGAAGGGTGTAGAGTTTATTTATGCTGTCAGAATTGTGTACTGCTATTGAAAAAAAAAAAAAAAAGTTATGGTTCGTTTTAATATGTAGATGGCCCCCTAAGCAAATTTTATATACATAATTTAAAAGTAGACTTTATTATTAATCGTGTGGTACCAATAACTTTCTCCTACGATAAATTTTTGCAGAGTTAGTGAGGGGTGTTTTTTGTTGTTGTTGTTGTTTTTGTTTGTTTGTTTTTTTTTTTCCCACGACTGTACTTCTGTTAGGAATCATTTTAAACATACCTTAATTACAGAGAAATATCATCAACAATTTACTTTTTGTTATACAATTTCAGAAGTTATTTTACGTTAGTTTTTGTCACTCTTTCTTTCTTTTGTTATAAACTACATAAATTTTTTTAATAAATCTTTACTTGAATGTTAAAAACTCAAAGAGTCTAAGTAGTCATTAGTGTTGCTATTGTGTATTTTCTGTCTTGCTTCTTTACACGTAGTAATCTTAAATATACTATAAAATTTTCCCATAAATATGTATGCAGTATTCTTTAAAAGAATCTGAATTGTATGTTAAGAAAAAATTATTTTTTGAAGTGAAAACTTCTTTAGGCGCGTTGAGCTTTTTTTGAGATGGAGAAAAACCACTGATTTGGAGACACTGTTACGTAACCGACATGCTAGCATTTTGGCACATAGACACACAGCACTTTTTAAAATAAAAAACTCAGGCAAAATTAACAGAGTTTTTCAGAAATTAAATTTAAGGACGCATATGTTAATGTATTGTTAAAATTATTTGTTATAATAATGATAAATACGATAATGTCATTAAAATTCCTTAATTTTAATGTAAAACTATTTACTTTAAACAGAAAATATAGTATATTCTCGGGCAATGTTTTGTTTTCCTTGCAGATTTGAAAGATTTAAACACATAGAGGAAATGAATTGATGATGAATATTGGTGGGTAAAATAAATAAAACAAATCGATATAATTTATTAAAAAAATCTGATTAATTACTTTTAGTAAAAATATTTAGAGTTTATGAATTTAAAATCTGTTTTATGTTTAAAGTATTTTAAAGGGTGAATTTCTATTTAACGAATTTTCCATATAACGAACTTTTTTCCGGGATTTAGCGACTTCGTTAAATAGAGGTTCTACTGTATTTTAGAAAACATAAAAAAGAATGCTGTGTTTACTTGCCTTCTTTCAGCGACCAATCTCTTAACAAAGTATCATCATAAAATGACGTGTTTTTTTTTTTTTTTTTTTTTTTTTTTTTTTTTTTTTTTCTCCCCCTCCAATTGAGATTTTCTTTTGTCTTGTCATCTGTTTAGTATTGAGGATTAGTATAATCCTATTATATTGAGATGTTGCTTCTCTCAACATCATGCGGTCTTCGTAATTTCCAGGTGAATTTTCAGTGCTTTCAATTTCGCATTCACGTTGCGTTTAGCTTTTCCGTTCTATAACCAAAATTACGGCTATGTTTTTTGTTGAGTTTCTGAAAACCTATTTGGAGCGCAGCTGTTTTGTTTCTTTCAAGTGCATGTGTGATAAATATGTTTCGTAATATTTTTCTCTGAATAAAGAGAAATGGGATAAGGAAATTCAAATCGTAAGTTTCTGCTTTTATCTTTTGGACAACTTAACTTTTATTAACAAATATATTTGAATATATATATTACTAGCTGTTTAACCCGTTCTATGCACGGGAGTTCCGTGAATTCAATTCTAAAACCAAAATTAAAAATGTATCCGATTTAGTAAAATATTTTCTACTACTGCGCCTTTTTTTTTTTTTTTTAATGAAATTTAATTTATCATGTTACTATGGCAGCAGACGATAAAACGATATCTTTGGAATGAGGGAATAAATAGAATAAAAAGTTTTGTTGATGTTTGTGATAAAATGGGCTTCTTTATTTTTAAAAATTTGTAATAATTAAGCGCAATTAAATTCTAATTATTTGCATGTGAGGTAAATGAGTTATCGTAATACCCACTAAAGCTTCTTATTATTGCAGCGTAGCGTACGTAATATGTATATCTCTAATTATTTGCATGTGAGGTAAAAGAATTATCATAATACCCGCTACACCTTTTTAGTGCAGCGTGGCGCCTAGTTGGAAGAGCGTTGGTGCGCAGAACCAAAGACCCAGGTTCGAACCCTAGCCTGGATACTTTTTCACCCTATTGGTTTTACGCCTCGTTAGCAATGTGAATAAATATTCAAGTAATTCAATTTATATTTCTCAGGCGTAAGTAATAGTTTAAAATTTATTATATATTCTGGAAGTGTTGTGTTGTAATCTATGATTTTTCTGTTCCTGTTTTTTTTTTTCTTTTTGAATTGATCTTTAATTAAAAATTTAATGTAGTAGTATCAGGGGTCAGTTGAGACTTTTTTTAAGTTTTTATTTTTTTAGTTGTTGTTGTTGTTAAATTGTGAACTTTTAAAAAATATATATTAGTGAAAACAATCTAATCATAATTTTAGGAATATGAAATTAGAGTTTAGTTCACGTTTCTCTTTAGCCATTTTAAATAAATTACTGCTTTAATGAACAAATATACTATGTTAATGCTTTAAATTTAGGTATATAAATTTACAGGAACTTTATATATACAAAAATCCGTGAATTGAATAAATTTTTTCGTTGATTATATTTCGTTAAAAGACGAAAATTTTCGCTATGTTTTGCCCCACCCCCACCCCCACCCAATGCAGAACACTTCAGTTGATAAAGCCTTTAAAACTGCAACTTTTAGAATTTTTGGAAATTTATAGTTTGGTACAATCCGTTAAAAAAATACTGTAAAACTACTGTAGAGTCCCGATTATCAGAGTTTCCGCTTTAACCCAGTTATTTTCTTCTAATGGACTGGTGGCTTACACTATTATGAAACAGCCATTATATATGAGGTGTTAGGTGAAGATGAAAGAGCAACCGTAAAAAGTTAGAACTCTGATTTTCTGGTCAGAATTGGGGGGGGGGGGGGGGCATATATTATTTAAAAATTGGCTGTTTTTTCATCTTCAATGAACACTTCATTTATGATGGCTGTTTTTTCATCTTCAATGAACACTTCATTTATGATGGCTGTTTCATAATAATGGAAGCCATCAGAAGAAGATTACCTATTCCAAAGGTATAAGTTTGATTGAAAAACAATTTAATACTTTGAGCAGAAAGAAGAGGCTACACTTGCAATTTTCATGACACTAATAGAATCACATAGCTGCCAATAACTGCAGCAAAATTGACATTTAATTAACAAAAAACTATCAAGGGCTTTTTGAAATAAACAATTTCGTTCCCCGTTTTTCTTAAAAGTAACGGAAATTTAGATCAAAGAAATATTACTAGTACCGGTGACGATTTGTGTAAATCCGGTTTGTCCGGGTTTTTTGATTATACGAGGTGGGCTTGGTCCATATTAACTCGGACAATCGGGACTCTTCTGTATCATGTATCCCTTCAGGTTTTGTTTATTTTTTTAATAGTAACTCTTTTTGTATTATTTTTTTTTACACCGTTTTATTTAACTTAACCTGGCTTTTAAGTGTAAAGATGGAATTTTGTAATCGATTTTTAACACACTTCCTGAAATACTGGAGTTATCAAAATTATGTGTAAAGGTGCCTTTTCGATGACAATGCCACATTTTAATATTTTTACAACTTAATTATACATTAATACATTTATTTTAAGGCGTTTTTCAATTAGCCCGGCCATTCATAGTAAATTACTAAATATTCTCTGCAGTTCGTACAATTGTATGGGTGTTAGAAAAAACGATGGAATTAACCCTGTTTCTACTGACGGTACTTATAAGTACCATCATTAAAATAACCTGTTATAAAATTCATTTAATACATCGATTTGTAGTAATAATGAGTTTTAGATGCATTACTTTATCTTGTCCCAAAAGCATTCTTGGTTACACAAAACAAAAATATTTTTAAAAGGATGATTTCTTTTGCTTTTGCATCTTTTCAGCTTTCTTGGCGTTGGGGGGGGGGGGGGGGGATTTTTCAATTCGGAAATATTTCTATATTTCTGTTGTAACATTATATTTGTACATTTTCTAAATCTACAAAATACTAAGAAAAATCTTTAAAATAAAGATTTGAGTGGGATTATAAATATGTCACAAAATCCCTATAAATTCAAATTTAATGAATCTTTCTAAATCCTTCAATCCTTCTAAAATTTATTAAATGATTATGTAATTCTTCTAATGCAGTTTCAAAAATTCATGAAATATTGTTTAGAAGACAAATTTTTCATGAATTCATAATTCAGTTCATAAAGGGTTAATGACGTGCCAATAAACGTTCGCCAAAATAGGCCGAATTTCTGTGAAATTGCAACAATGGAACATTTTAAAGGCTAAAAAGTAGAAAATGAATAATAAATAATGAAAAGTATAATTTTTTTAATTGCACTTTTATTAATTTATAGTTTAATATTAATTAATTTACTATTATAACGTTGAGAAACCAATTTAGAGATCCTAAAAAGATAGTTTAAATAATGTTTCTTTTTTCCTTTCTTTCTTTTTTCCTTCCCCGTTGCCCTATCTTAAAAAAGAAACAGAGCAAAAATTATGTTGTTTTTAATAAATTATTCACTTGCTTGCGTTTTCTACCAAGCACAAAAAAGCCATGAATTTTTCATAATAGAGTTCGGTGCCCCATGTCAAGTACAGTCGAACTCGCTTTTAACGAGCCCTGATTTAACGAGAACCCGGATTTAACTAGGAAATCAGAAATTCTTGGTTGGTACAATGTAAAGTCTATGGGATCATAACTCGCATTTAACGAGCAAACCCTCTTATAGCGAGTAATATTTTCGTGATTCTTAAAATTTCTATTGACTTCCACCTCTCCAGCTCAGCTGATCGTTTCTTTGAAAAATTCGTTTAACATTCCGAAGACAACCAAAAGTTAGTGATGAGTCATAAATCTTGAGAGCGATGATGATAACGACGAATGCGAAGAATTTCAAGCTGAACCGACCCCAGCATACTCAACGGCTTTTGAGTGCGAGAAAAAAAAACTTCAAATTTTTTTCGAAGCCAAGGGTACAAATGACAATATTTTTCGGGCCATGAGTTTTCTCCGAAGAACAGTAACACAAGAAAGAGACAATAAGACAGTTCAAAGCAAATTAACCAACTTTTTTTGTACTGTACAGAAATAAATAAATATGTATAATAAAGTAAGTATGTATGAATTTTTTTAATTTTTTACGAACCCGTTTTTTACGAGAACCCGGTTATAACGAGCAAATATTACGGTCCCTTTATGCTCGCTATAAGCGAGTTCGACTGTAAATGCATTGTAACGGAAATTTTTGGGGGGGAAAAGCAGAGTCGCGCAGACCTATTGTGCAATGTGTACGGCTCACACAGGCGCCACAATAATAAAAGCGCCAAGCATTTCAAGCGAGGAAAAATATTTAAAAAATACATATTCTTTAACTTTATTCAAAATAATAATTCTTGAAATTTTAGTTAAATGTTATAGATTTACCTCAAATAACTTACTTATAATCCTTTATAAGTTATTATTCTTTAAAATGAATGTGATAGATTAATCCGTTTTAATTCTAAACACAAAAATGTGACTTGAAACATTACAAAAATCTTGAGCATTTTTTAGCATTGTTATCTAACTAAAAATTATTAAAATCTACGGTCTACAACTTTACAAAACAAACTTTCTAATCTTGCTATTGTATATCCACACAGCACATTATTTTAGATAAACTCAATATGCATGATGTTATACGAAAGTTTTCATTAATGAAAAGGAAAAAAGTCCCAATTCACTAAGAAACTTTTTAAAAACATTCATTTACCTACCTCTTCGTCAAATAATGTTTATTATTTATCTCATTTTATATGTTCTAATTTTACGTATACAAAGTAAGAACCACAAAAATTATTTCACTGCCAAATAAAATATAGTTCATTTTAGTACCATAAATATTTAATATTTTGTTTTATTAAAATTATTAATTTATTAAAACTATAAAAATGTTCAATTAGCAAATGATTATTTTGACACACGACGTAAATTATTTTGTTTTATAATTTTTGTACTCTTCTTTTATGTATTTTTTCTTTTACACATTCTTTTTGTATTTTTTATATAAACTTATAATTAATATAGTGTGTATTTCATTTGTGGTTAATGATACGCTTTTAGGTTGGGGGGGGGGGGTATAATGCGCAATCTGAAGTTTTGTACACACACGCCGTTCATTGCTGTTGCGCCTCTGGGAAAAAGCATGAATTACAGTCAAAACTAATCGTTGGGGGCCACCGTACCGTAATACTTACCTAACATGTATATGCATAATATAAGATATGAAAATAAAATATGTGTAAACTATTTATAAAATTAATTGCAATTCCAAAATAAAATTTAAACGTATTTGCTGTCAATTTGTTTGGATGATAGGGTGTTTAAAATCGTGGCTTGGTGACGTCATAATCTTTAAATGTTCTATTACTGAATTGCGTGAAAGAAACATCCTTATAACTCCGAAAATGATAATCATATTAACTAACAGTTTCCTGCGTCGGATTAAACATCTCATTTCCAAATAAAGTATTTATTTGAATTGAAATTTGAATGAGATACAGTGTCATGAAAAATCGAAGAATGTGGAAAATACGATTACAAATATCTCAGCAACTAATTATCCAATCGACATCATTCTTTATGCAAAATTTATGTTTTTTTATTGTCTTTTATATTCACTCCTTAAAATAAACAGTTTCGAAAATTTTTATATACCTTTTATCAGAACGAATATTTCGAGAGTTCGAAAAAAAATAGTTCCGGATAATCGAGGTTATTAAAATTTAATAGGCTTCTTCTCATTATTACATACTAAGTACACAGAAAATTTCAAGTCTCTATCTCAATTTGTTCGGGAGATAGAGCGTTTATAGACACACAGACAGAGACGGACGGCAATTTTTTTCCCTAAAAATGTTTTTTGGAATCTCCAGTGTCTAAAACGTGTAAATCCGTCATTTTTTTTTTTTTCTCATTTCAAAACAATTAGAAGACTTGCCGTATACTGCATATGATGGGTAAGTAAAATTAGACTTGATTTTCACAAGATGAACATTGAACGCTCATAAACGAGTGTTTAAAAAAAGCTATTTTTACTTTTAGACTTTTTTCTTAACAATAACTCTCGTTATCGTTTTTAACACTTTCCAACATAGTTGAAAAGTATATAAAAATAGCAAATAAAGCCTGTGTGCAATAATTACCAAATCTACAAACGAGATTCTTCTTCAGTGCAAGATAGAGCTGCTTGCTAGAAAAGTCAAGATTAGGCTAAGATTTCTAGCACGCAGTGCTCTATCTAGCACCGAAGAAGAATCTAGTTTGTAGATTCGAAACAGCTGTTTGCTGCTTTTTGTGCATTATTTGTGCAATTTTAAACGTTGGTTTTCTGTCTTTTAATAGTTAAATAGCGTTTATGAATTCAGTTTTTCTGTGCTCCAACTCTCGTATAAATAGTCCGATTTCCATGAAATGGATATACCGGGTGTCCCAAAAAGGACTGACTGATTTTAAAATTCAATAACTTGTAAACGGTGACAGATATTTAAAAAATTCTTGCAGGAGGGTTATACATAAGGTCAAAAATTTTTTTACAGTGATTTTCAATTTTAGTTCGAATTACAAACAATAGATGGCGCTGCGATCAATAGACACTAAATTCAGGCTCGATTTTTGGTACTTCGTGGCCCGGATAATACATTTCCATCTCCTTTTTCCGCATGGAACAAGATAAAGGACCGAAAATCGAGCCTGTATTTAGCGACTATTGCTTACAGCGCCATCTATTGTTTGTAAATCGAACTAAAATTGAAAATCACTGTAAAAAAACTTTTGACCTTATGCATGACCCTCCTGCAAGAATTTTTTAAATATCTGTCACCGTTTACAAGTTATTGAATTTTAAAATCAGTCAGTCCTTTTTGGGACACCCGGTAAGTTATTGACAGGGCTGCGGAGTCGGTGGAAAAATGGACGACTCCGACTTCGACTCTTTCGCTCAAAAATGGGCCGACTCAGACTCCGATAACACAGACCTGCTTGTAAAATGGACGGCTCCGACTCCGAAAATTTTAAAAGATCCGACTCCGACTCTTCTGCCCAAAAATGGGCCCGACTCCGCAGCCTGATTATTGGCTCTTACTATGGCATGTTCGGTGTTGTAAATGAAGTGAGGAGCATTTTCCGTTTATTTACAGGGCCACTCAAAAGAATCCGTTACTTTACTGCCAATGGGGGTAGGGGGGGATCTTTTGCCGTGTATTTTAATGATATTGCAACATTTTAAACATATTGAAATTTATATACATCATTGAGATGTACTACAAGGTTCACTTACTATAGAATAGGGTGCGCCTAGAACTTAACGTTCATTTACAGCGATACACAAATGAATTCGGCTATAGAAGAAAATGAGCAATAATTGTACTATTGAAGCCTACGGTCAAAATTGCTGGATATGCGTTTTTTAATTTAACTTTTCTTTTTTAAATGTTACTTTGTGTGTATAAATGCTATAGATCATATACAGGGTTGCACAAAAGTTCTCAACAACGTCCGTTTATTGACGGAAATGGCTGAGTGGAAATTTTCAACTGTGCTATACATTTAACTGAACTAACTTTTAGAATTCTATGTAGTATGCATACATATCTAAAGATCATATACAGGGCTGCACAAAACAAAATCGCATATTTTAACGACTACTGTTGGTAATAGCAGAAATCGGGGTTTGCAAATGTGTATGCGTTTTCCGTATTAGACATCATCTTTTACCTTAGCAAACTGCGAAGTTTTGTTATAGTATTCTGAATGTGTTGGTAAAGTGTTTCATAATCTATGCTGTACGCATGATTTTTTTCGTTTTTGTCTTAAACGCATTCAAAATTAATGAATGGAAATTTTTAATTTCTTTTGCAGAGTTATAACACAAATTCGTCAAAATGTCGAACGATTTTGTAATGGCACGGTACGAAGAAATGGTGAAAGCCAAAAAGCATTTGCCATTTCAAGTTGGTCACCTGACAGATTTCATGGTTGCCAAGGCACAAGAAGAACTCGGAGAAACGGAAGAAGCAAAAGCAAAAGCTCTCACAGATCTACGAAAAATGTTAGACAGTAAGTAGAGACTGAAATATAATTTTTAAGGTATTATTAATGCATGCTTGTTATACATTCCTCATGTGTATACGTGTGTTATATATACATTTAAAATTTTTAGTATAAAGTCTAACTATTGTCTAGCTAGAAATAACTCCCGTTAAGAGTCTACTTCAGTCAGGCGAAAAGACCCGTTCGCTAATGCTAATCCTATAGAAGAAATTTATAAAGATATCTCGGTGTCATTTCAATATTTTTAAATGATTTCTTTTGCATTGGATAGCTGAGATCGATCTGTATGCTGGTCATTTTTTATTTTTTCAATTTTCATTGCAGATTTTTTTTATGAGGATGTTTTCACTTTCGAAACCGGTTGCGAAACTGAAAGTCTCCCCATAAAAAATATCTGTAAACAAAATAGGAAAAGTAAAAAACAACCTTTGTATACAGATCGATCTCTGCTGTCTAATACAAAAGAAATCATTTTAAAATATTGAAATGCAACCGAGATATCTTTATAAATTTCTTCCATAGGATTAGCATTAGCGAACGGGTCTTTTCATTTGACTGAAGTAGCCTCTTAAAGAATAATGCATTTCAAAATTTCAATTAGATGTATTTTACTGCAATTTGTTTTATTCTACTTTTCTTGTTTCTGTCGTCCGTGTTTCATTTTTGTTCTTTGTAAAGACATTTCATTTCCCGTTAAAAATATAGCATCATACTTTTAATGAGTTAAAAAAACGTTATGGCCGATCGATGATAGTAAGATATTGTATACGAACTGTAATTTTACAACTGAGCAAAAACGTGTCCAAGCCAGGACTCGAACCAGGGAACTTTGGCTTAAGCTGAAAACGCTCTATCAGCTGAGCTACCCTGGACAAATCTTGAAAAATTGTTTATTTGCGTGTTAAAAGGGACAAATGTGTGATGAATGTAATGTCCCAAATGAAGTGCAATTCAAGAGTGATTCTGTTCCGAATTTTCCGAAAAATTTTAAAAATCGGTCATCAGGCCGAAAATTCGAACATAAAAAAAATATCGCGAACTTTTACAAACGGTCGAAACAAAAAATAAATTTTGGCAATCGTTAGCAGAAAAAAATCACCAATTTCGTCAAAGGATCGCGGAAAATACACGAATTTCGTCAAAGGATCGCGGAAAATACGCGAATTTCGTCATAGGATCAAGGAATAAACGGGAATTTTTTCAAAGAAACGCGGAAAATATGTGAATTTCGTCAAATGATGGCGGAAATGACGCGAATTTCGTCAAAGGACAGCGACAAAAACGCGAATTTCGTCAAAGAGTCGCTGAAAATACACGAATTTCGTCAAAGGACCGCGGAAAAGACTCTAATTTCAACAAAGGCCCTCAGAAAAAACGCCAATTTCCTCAAAGGATAGTGGAAAAGACGCGAATTTCGTCAAATGATCGCGAAAAATACGCGGATTTCGTCAAAGAGACACCAACATTTATGTTTATTATTATAGGTATAGTAGATTAATTTTAACACAATTATTCCAATTGGTAAACAAATCATATTAGATGTAAATCTCCAACTGGGACTTTTTCGCCCAGTTGGAGATTTACATCTAATATGATTTGTTTACCAATTGGAATAATTGTGTTAAAATTAATCTAGTGTAATTTCGTATCCAGCGATTTCTGGAGTTCCATTACCTGAGATTTATTCTGTTGAGCTGAACCAGGTTTCAGACCAGATACTATAATAATCAAGGTTAGCTGGGTGAAAAAATTCGACCAGAATCGTCCGGGATAGCTCAGATGACAGAGCACTGGCGGCTTTAGCCAGGAGATCCCGGGTTCGAATCCTGGTCCGGACATTTTTCGCCCAGTTGGAGATTTACATCTAATATAGGTATAGTTTTTAATCTGAACCCGAATATAACTTTCAAGGAAACACCACTCAGTCCGTAATCGATCCAAATCGAAAACAGTTAACCCGACCTGCAACAAAAATAATTAGCGCCAGGAGGGAATTCCTCCCCCTCTACTGTAACCTTTCAGAAAATCTGCTGTTAATTGCATATTTTTTTTTTACTCAGATTCACCCCTTGTGTAATTGTCTTATATTTCATCCGAATAACATAACAAAATTTTAATATAATATCAATAAGTAAACAATAATATTAAAAAGAAGAAAGAAACAGAAGATTTTCAGTCAGAAATATCGGTAAATTGAAAGAGAAGGGAAAGAGGGGGGGGGGGGGGAAGACATGGTAATCAAGCTGATTAATTTTATGTATAAAATAAATCGTCAGCATTACCCCCCAAAAATTATTCCAGGAGTAGATTCACTCCCTTAAGTTTTGAGAAATTTTGAAATTGAATTTTCTTTTTTTAATTGTGTGTATTTTTTGTATTATAAAGAAAATAATAATAATAACTAAAACTGCTGCTGGCAAGATTGAAAATATCGTAACCTTTTCACTTTATCAGCATATACTGCAAAAATTATTGCACAGGAAAACAGGTTAATTTTCTTCCGGATATTAGAAATGAATAAGCCGTTGACATTTGATCCGAAAAGCGACCTTGTTTTGCTATTACATACATCTGACCAACCTTGGGTTAATTCGTAATGATGCATTTATTAATAGATAATGATATTCAATTTACACAGAGGTGTTTAAATTTCCGAAAGACCTTTAAGTATTTCCGTCTTCTTATTTCTAAGACTTTTCTCAAATCCAAACTTGCTACTTTCTGACACATTTTTTTTAAATTCATTGTTCGCAAATGCATGAAATTGGCAGGTGCTGTTATTCAGAAAGTTTGTAATCGAACAGTTTTTTACATTTATTCAGTAAAAACAGGATATCTTTCAGAAAATACTGTCAAAGTTGGCGTTTTGAACCGAATTTCTGGACACGACAGCGCGAATACAATAATCGCTTAAAACTCAAGTTGTAATTCATTTATTGAAAAATGCAAAAAAGTTTTTAGACTTTTTCTGTTCTGTTTGTTAATTGCTATATTAGCAATAAAAGAAATCAATAATTTAATTAAATATCTTCTTGAATTTTCCGCTTCTTATGAATTTTCCGCAGTCTTATGTAATACACATTTGAGAATCTTAAAAAAAAAATGCAATTTAACAAATTACAACGACCATTTGGAAAATGATTTCTTCAAAGTCTAAAATTTAGGACATAAAAAATAGCACGGAGTTGATCATACATTACGTACGCCATGAATTTACACGTAAAAATTCCAAGCGACAGAAATCGCCTGCGACTCGTACGTATTATCCACTTGAAACTTGAGTATTATCCAAGCATTTCATTGGCTGTTCGGGAAAAGGCTTTTCCATCGTCAGATTTCCAAGAAATCTGACGGCCAATTTTAAATTAAATTTATTTCTTAAACTTCTAAACATCCCACAATATTACTTTTTATACCGTGGTATAGAGAAAAAAATGTACTTTTAAATGTAATTTGTTTGAAAGCTGCATCTCAATTTGTTTCTGAATTATTAATTTTTTTTTTTTGTAGTTTTTATTACTTTTTTGTCATAGTGGCAACACTCTGTTGTCCATCTCTGTTGAAAGTAAACGGAAATACAGATTACTGTATAGACCAATCAGAAAACGAATAAAATGATGATTAAACCAATAAAAACCTTCAGATATGCTTTTGATTTCCTACCCTGACGAGGACAATAACCATTTTTCCAAATGGTTAAAAAAAAAAATGGGGCAAAAATATCAATATTTTAAAAAATAGTAGGCATTTTAAAAAATGCAATTAAAAAATTTTAATTTTAATTAAATATGTTGTTTTTTTTTTGGCAAAAATATCAATATTTTTAAAAATGCAATTTTTTAAAAACTTTTTTAAATTTTAATTAAATATGCAGTTAATTTTATTTTCGTTCAAACTGTATTTTTAGTTGAACATTGAAATGCAGTGAGTTCACCATTTGAACCATCTCTCTATTCTAAAAAAAAGTAACTACCGCTGTCACTGCCGCCGCCTGCGCCGCCGGTTTTGATTTTTTTTGTGACCGGAGGCCTTTCTTCGTTAATATTAACAAAAATAATGCATACAAAAATATGAAAATCGGTGGTTTTATACAGAAATGTTTGATAAACACGCTGATGCAGACAGTTTTCAAATCGAAGAATTATTTTAAGAAATATTTAATGCTAAAGTTGGACAAAATCGTTCCACTAAAAAAGTTTTATAGCAGCAAAAACTATACATGGCAGTGTAATCATTTTTAGATCATTTTATGCGTTAGAATTTGCCGGAGTGCAGATTGCATTAATTTTTTTATTTTGACTCAAATTTTCAGCATTTCTAGAGATATTTTTTACAGATTTCAGAAAATTGTACTAATTTAAACTGTTGCCAACTGTATAACAAGCGCAAGCAATAATGTTTGCTTCAAATAAAAAATTTATTTACACGTGACTATTATAAACAGGAAAAAAACTTTCAAAATAGAATTAAATAATTACGTATAAAAGGCAGGAACTTATTAAAAATTACGTCATAAAAAGTATACACGTGAATTTTAAAAGAGAAAGGATATTGTAAAATAATAAATTCATTAACATGCGTTAGAAGTCTTAGGAGAAATTACGTCATATTTACGTCACATTATAGTTATTACATAAAATGAACACAAAATAATACTGCAAAAAAGTTTAAATTTAGAAATTGCGCTAGACATTTATTTGATATTTTGAGAATTAATTTAAAATGTCTCATTTAAAAGAACTTTCTTTTCGCTTTGTTAAAAAATACCAGGAGACAAAGACTCTTTTTACTTATTAGCTTATTTTGAAATGTTGTTACACGTGTATACGTCATCAAGTTATTTTTATTTCGACGTTTTATTTGTGTTTTTATTAATGTTGTACGAATTTATTTGTTCTTTCGTTATTTAAAATAAAAATTATATCAATTTGTATAATTTGGCGAGTGATTTGGCGATTTATATAATTTGGCGAAATTGGTCGACAGGATAATCAAGTAGTACCGCAGCGGATTTGGCGTTAAAATTCCCCAATCAAAGAAAAATGAATAGAAATTCGTTTATAGGGATATCGCCACTGTTTTTTAAATTATAATTCAATCTTTCGAAATCTTTTTAAAGCCGATCAAATTAGCGTGCATTTAGAGTCTGCGGTGTCTGGACGGGGGTTGGCGAGCGTAGCTCGTAGGGGGCCGAGCCCCCTAGTATTTTAAAAAATAAACAAAATTGTTGAATGAGTAAGGGGCTGTGCATATATAATGTTATCAACTTTTTGGAAATTTTGGACCCCCTCTCCCTCTTACGATATCATACGTTATCATTCCTCGGCCCTCCCCCCCCCCCCCTTTTGGTAATGATATCGTCGTTATCAATGTATAAAAATTCTTTAGATTTTTGGATTTTTTTTTCTTTTGCTTGGAGTGATATACAAATATGGTTGCATTTATTTTTCGCAGACTTTATTGATTCCGATGAAGAGAAGTCAATAAAATGTCGCTTTATATATGAAATAACTTTATATCAAATAATACTTAAGGCTGTTCTCAAATCCAAAGGGTGAACTTTCTGACATAAGTTTTAATTCATTTTTGTTCGGAAACGCATGAAACTAGAAGGTGTTGTTATTCAGAAACTATGTCATCGAACTGTTTTTTCCGTTTTCTTGCAAACGCAATAGATCTTTTAGAAAATACTGCCAAAGTTGGCATTTTGAACGGAACTTCCGAACGAAAGAAGAAAATCCAGTATCCAGTCAATAAGGGGAGAAAAATGCCGTGTCACGTGATCAAAATCGCTTATAACTCCATAGGTAATTGATTGATCAAAAAATGGAAAACACAATTCGATTCCAAATCGCTTCCATGGCCAGGCTTTCCAATTTTATATCTTTCCGTTAAAAAGTGAATTTGTAAATATGTCAAAACGTTTTGCGCTTGTTGGGCAGAGCAGTTGAGAACAGCCTTAAACGAAACAGTTACTATTTAAAAGTATTCAATAATATCTTTTTGTTACACAATGCATTCAACGTAATAATGCCTTCATGCAACTTTCCCGCATGAGATGGGGCAGACAGAAATTTTTATCAACAAAATAGGTGGACAACATTCTTTCTACTGTAAAAGCACTTATTTTCGCGAGGCTTTAATTTTAGCGAATTTCACGAACCCGTCGTAATCGCGAAAATTTAAGCCTCGCGAATTTTTTTTTTTTTTTTTTTTTTTTTTTTTCGCTTCAAATAATAATAAAAAATCAGAAATTTTTCACTCATACATAATTTAATGATTACAGTTACTTAAATGAGATATAAGTACAAAAATTTCATGAATACTTACAACTATTTCTTGAGTATTATATACAACTATTTCTTGAATAAAAACAATAATACAACTAATAGAACGAACTTTTCGGACAAAAGGAAGTTTCTTAAAATGCTTTATGCAAAAGGGTTCTATTTAGGTTGTTTCGGGATTTCTCAACTTTCGGTTCTGTTCATGTAAAATTCGCGAAATTTTCAGCTCGCGAAATCACCGATATCTTCATTTTCGCGAAAATTACGGCTCGCGAAAATAAGTGCTTTTACAGTATTTTATTTAGTAGTAAACACAAGTACCATTTCAAACATACTTCGCATATGGTTTGTCGAATATCGGATTATATATGCATACAGAAGAATAGGAATTCCAAAGTTTGGTGTTTTCCATATTTTGAATAAATAATTTTATAATCATTTAATACTTTTAGTAATAATTTTGTATTTTTATAAAAGTAGATAATAGACTAAAAAAATACAAAACTGTATAATTGTAACGTGCGTTTATGACAACTGTAAAAGATAATCGTAATGAACATACTATTTTGATGTTACAAATAAAAGTTACCAAGTTACCAATAAAAAGAGAAAATTTTGGTTGGATCAGAATGATAACGATATCAAAATCAAACCCCCTCCGCCTAGAGATATCTTACGACATCATGTGCTAGACCCCCCCCTCCCCCCTAAAATGATAACGTTATATTTGCATAGCCCCTAAACTGATGAATAATTTAATATATAAAATCGTTGCAGAATTTTGTCGAGTCGTTTCAAATTTCATGAAAATCGAATCAAAACTAAAAAAAAATATATTGATAAAAGTTTTCTTCATTCTATTAAATCCTATCCTACGAAATGAATTCAATTATACCCGATGATAGGTAATGATTCTAGATTGCCATGGTGATAACGTTCTATTTAAAAGAGAGTCCAATTATTTCCGTATTACTGAATTTCATCTATAGATCGTAATAAATTTTGTATTCATGCATTTTTTGCGTAAGAGTGAAACAGCTATTGCACCAAGATCTGAATATTTATGAAACTAGTTATTGTTCGAACACGAACGCACCTCATTTGCCACGCTTGACGTACAATTTCCGACTTATTAATAGTGTATGAGCAAACAAATTGCTTATGAATCAAAAAAGAGTGAATGAAACGTGATAGGAATAAATGGCATTCCAAAAGAAAAAAAAAAAAAAAAAAGGAAAGAATAATAGCGTAGATTACTGTGTGAAGTCATATAAGATCTTTATTGAGATCATACACTTTAAAAAATTCATGATCTTTTCATCATATCAATAATTTTATCATGCGCATATATTTAGGAAGGTAAAAATAGCCGATTTGTATGGATTCTAAACCGGCAAATAGTCACTGAGTAATTTATTAATAAACAAGTATATCATGTTTGGGTGCGTTCTTATCTTGCCTAAAAAGAAATATCTCCATGGCAAAGAGACCCTTCGAAAAAACAAATCAAAAACCTTTTGTTGCTCGTTATATAAGGGATTTGGGATCAATACTATGAAACTGCAGGGCTGCCAACCTTTGTTAATACTAATGTGTATTTCAAACTAAAAAAATGTGTAATTTTAAGGTTTCAACTGTAGTCGCTAAAATTATTAATCTGCCTAAAGTAGAAAACTCTAAAGGATAATAATAACATGAAGTTTCTGAACTACTCTGCTCAACAAGCGCAAAACGTTTTGAGACATTTACAAATTTATGTTTTAACGGAAAGATATAAAATTGGAAAACCTGAGAATGGAAGCAATTTGGAATCGAATTGTGTTTTCCATTTTTTGATCAATAAATTGCCTATCGAGTTAGAAGCGTTTTTCACCCTTTCTTGAGTGCTTTTTCTCCTATTCCGCGGAAATTTGGTTGAAAACGCCCACTTTGACACTATTTTCTGAAAAATCTATTGCGTTTGCAAGAAAAAAAAAAAAAAAAAAAAAACGGAAAAACAGCTCGATTACATAGTTTCCGAACAACACCTGCTAGTTTCATGCATTTCCGAACAAAACTGAATTAAAACTTATGTCATAAAGTTGCCCTTTTGGATTTGAGAGCAACCTTAAGAAGCAGGTTGAAATTTGACGCAGCACAAAATAATTTCTCCAATAAAAATACAAAAGCCTTATGCAAATATGCATAACTTCATTTTATTTTACTTTGCAAGATAATTTCGGACAAAATATTAATTGTATATATTTACTTAAAATGTTTCACACAGTATTGAAAACCTTGTACAATACACATTTTAAATCATAATAAAATTTAGAATGGAAAATTGATACATGTTGAAAAAAAAAATCAGGAGCATGACAAGTATATCTCTCGTTAAAAAGAAAAAAGTTCGATGTGCCAAATCGTTATTCTGTTGTACGTCAACTGCTTGCGAATCACCGGCTTAGCAGGATGTGAAGTTCCCGTCGCTGTCCGAGCCGCCGATGTACAACAGAACTACGAAAATTCGAGAAAATTACACAAAAATTGCTATCACAGTGCCCCTTCCGGGAGGATATCCCCATATTCAACTGGGACCTGCTTGCCATAGCCAAAAACATATATTATATGAAATTTGGTTCAATTCTGTGCGTATCTTAATGCACTTTTCGATGGTACACGGACAGACAGACATTTTGAACAAACTCTATTGCGTTTATAACGGAAAACCTCTTTTGATTACATAGTTTCTGAATAGCAACACTTGCCATAGTTTCATGTGTTTGCGAACAAAAATGAATTAAATCTTATGAATGTCATAAAGTTGCCCTTCTGGATTTGAGAACAGCCTTAAGTATTGAACAGCGTTTTACATTTTCTCATAAATGGGATACATTCTGTTCTCAACTGCTCTGCTCAACAAGCGCAAAACGTTTTGACGCATTTACGAATTCATTTTTTTAACGGAAAGCTATAAAATTGGAAGGCCTGACTAGGGAAGCGGTTTGGAATAGAACTGTCTTTTCCATTTTTTTATGTAAATAAATTACCTATTGATTTATAAACAATTTTGATCACGTGGCAAAGACGTTTTTCACCCTTCCTTGAGTGGTTATTCTTCTTTCGCGCGGAAATTCGGTTCAAAACGCCCACCTTGACGCCATTTTCTGAAAAATCTATTTCGTTTGCAAAAAAAAAAAAAAAAAAAAAAAAAAAAAAAAAAACGGTTCGATTACATAGTTTCTGAACAACAACACATGCTAGTTTCATGCATTTCCGAACAAAAATAAATCTTATGTCATAATGTTGCCCCTTTGGATTTGAGAACAGCCTTAATGAATCACGAAAATAGTTGTCAACTGTCGCGACAGCGGTGGATGCGGCCTTCTTGGGCCGAAAAATCCCCAAGTCAGGGGGAAATGAATGGCAACCTGATTACGTTAGAACGCCACTGATCATGATAAGTTAATACCTTTCAATGCTCTGTAATTCGGTACTCTTTCTAAAAGAGAGCAAATTAGCGTGTTTTTAAAGAATGCAGGCTCTGTACGAAGTTGGCGAGGATAGCTCGTAAAGCCCTGTCACCTACGAGCAACGATTTATGTACAGAATTATTAATTATCGAAATATGAAGCATAAGTTGTATTTTTGTTGTGTCCATAAACAAAATAGAATTCTGTTGTATCAATTTATATGATACGTCATTTTTTATTACTGGTTATAGAAGTTATTGTCCCTTTTTATCGTTGATCATTTGCTCCTTCATAAACTGTTAATTTTGCAGGTTTAGGTATAGTTATAGCTCAGTATATGTATAGTTTTAATATAGTTATAGTTTACTAAATGTATAGTTAATTGTACAAGTAGGGTTACAATATAGTTAAGTGTAGGTATGATTAGTATAGTAGTCACGGGTAATAAGGTATAGGTACTTTATACAGTTAGTATAGGTATTAGTGTAGGTAGTTTTTAGTTAGATATTTTAGTATACGGTTACAATACAGCTGTTTAGCTAGTGTTTAGTTAGGTATTTTAGAATAGGTTGTTTAGTATACGGTTACAGTATAGTACCTTATCGCTATCGTTAACAGTAGTTTTAGTAGATATCGTCAACAGTTATACAGTTATAGCTTAGGTATAGTTATAGTCAGGGGTGGGGAAATACATCATTTTACTGGCCACTGGCGAGTGAATTTTTAGGTAGCCTTTGAAAACTGCAAACTACAGAGATATGCGAAAACTTTTTTAGTAGTTAGCTATATTTTTCAGCTTTCCTAATTGCCGCGATGTAAACATGGTACTATAAGTTCTATTTTATATTAAACTTTCATCTCTTGTTTATATTTCTTAATTTTACAGGCGAAAAAAATGTGAAAATGCATTATACTAATAGTAACCAACTATTTTTGAGTTGCGTAAATTTTATCATAAAAATTTTCAACTGTTCGTTGCATTTTACTGGCTGATAAAATAAATCCTTGGCTGGTAAGATTTTCTAGAAATTCCTCACCACTGGTTATAGTATTCGTTTTTAGGCATAGTTCGAATTGCAAAAATGTTTAAAATGGTGTTCCTCGTTATATGAAAATCCATTTACTTTAAAATAGGCATTTTTTTTTTTTTTAACCATTTGGAAATGGTTGTTGTTTTCGGTCGAGGATGGGGCCAAATGATGCTCGCATTTTATTTTTTTTTTAACGAAATTCAACGATGCTCTTTACTTTTAGAAGAATTTTTATTTGAATGGATAATAGAAAGGCATAAAATCGTTAAAAATTGTTTGAATAGGTAATCGAAAGGCATAAAATCGTTAAAAATTGAAAAAGTTACAAAATGAGTGGGCGCAAATTATCAGATATGGAAAAATCCAAAGCCAAAGAGCGACGCCGAAATGAAAATCGTCTTGCAAATCAAAAATCGGGGTCTTCAACTGATTATGTAGCCCATGAAAATCGAGGTCTTCAACTGATTATGTAGCCCATGAAAATCGATTACAGAATAAAAGACGAACGCGAAAAAGGAAACAATCTAATGTTTAATCGATTGATAGTAAAAGGCCATGTCTCGAGGTGGTCCAATCCACTAGCCACCGCGTTTTACAATCGTTTATTAAAAAAAAAAAAAAAAATCCAAATGGTCGTTGTAATCTATTAAATTACATTTTTTTTTTTTTTTTTTTTTTTTTTTTTTTTTTTTTTTTTTGTTTAAGCTACGAAATTTTGTTCGGTCCCTGGCTATAAGTTACGAGGGCTATTTTTTTCAACCTCCAATGGACCGTAAAATAAGGACAAGTGTGAATAACAAAATTGTTTTATAGCCAGGTGTCAAGTGCAACCAAAGTTACTTTTCCACATAGTCACAGTAAAGTTTGAGACATTTATCATACCGGTTGGCGAGTTTTCTTATACATAGCAGGGTTCCCGTCGTCATGGAAAGTCAGGGAAAATTTGGAACGTCATGGAATTTCAAAGTTAGTCAGGGAAAATCGGAGAAATTTCAAAATATATAGGAGAAAAGTCAGGAATTTACAAATATTTTCTAAAAAGTCTTGGAGAAAAAATGAAAAATGACGCGAAATTCATCAAATAGTCTCGGGAAAAAAAGTCACGAAATTCATCAAGTGATCACAAAAGAAAAGAAATAAATCGAGAAATTTGAAGAACGATCGTAGAAAAAATCGCTAATTTTGACAAAGGATTGCGAAAATAAGTAGCAAATTTTTTTGTATGCCTGTTTGGTCAGGGGATTTTTTGAGAGGTCAGGGAATTTTATGAGATTTGGTCAAGGAATTTGCCAGTCATGTTTTGCTGGTAACCCTGATACCCTCTTCATAGAAGGTTGCCGCCAGCGTGTTAATATAGGTCTCCAAGACGTCTTGGAGATTTTTGTTGGGATGGAAGCGCTGTCCTTCCAGACCTGTCATCAGTTCTCGAAGATGAAAGCCAGTCGGTGCCGTGCCGAATTGATGGCGCAACAGCTTCTTTCACAATTTCGATGGGAATTTGTTCGATCACCGGACGTACAAGGTACAACCCATATCTGGCCCGATTGCCTTTCATCTTCTTCGAGAGCTGAAGACAGGTCTGGGAAGCTTCCATCCCAACAAAAATCTTCAAGATACCTTGAAGACCTATCTCAACACGCTGTCGGCAACCTTCTATGAAGAGGATATTGGAAAACTCGCCCACTAGTATGGCAAATGGTCTCAATCTTCACTGTGACTATGTCGAACAGTAACTTTGATTGTACTTGACTTCTAGTTATATGTAAAATCATTTTTTCATTCATACAGTAGAGCGCCGGTTATCCGAACAAGTCGGGACCGATCCTAGTTCGGATAAATAGACAGACAATTTAAGAGATGTTCCTGACTATACTAAAAGCTCCACACTTTATCCAAACTTAGGACTGCCTTTTTTCTTTCTTTTTTTTTTTTTTAATTAATTAATTTATTTTTTATCATCTCCTGAATTCCGAGAGATTATAATGTAAGCAAAAAAGCTCTCGATTGTTGCTTGCTTCAAAGAAGGCATTATTTTCAATGCTTGCCATATCTCGAATTATTCTTAAATACATTAGTTGAATAAGATCAACGTTCTTCTACCGTTCGAGCCATTTCATATCTGTTTCCAAACATTCAAAGGCTTCGTTATGTGATGGACCTGGGTCATTTTCAGAACATTCGTTTTCATTTTCTTTTTTTTTTCGTTGTTATTACTCCCAGCGATACACTAATCGGAGATTCGATTTCGCATGCTAAGTTTGAGGGGGGAAAATAAGAGAAACAGGGTGTTTGGATAATTGAAAATTCGGTTAATTGGAGTTCGGATAACCGGCACTCTACTGTACTTGTTTTTTTTTTTTTTTTTTTTTTTTTTTTTGGACTCATTGGAGGTTGAAAATAAAATAGCCCTCATATACTATTTAGAAAAACTTTCTCCTTTCTGAAATAACTGAAACAGTAAAAATTTCATCTTCGTACGCAATCTGCTGAATTATGATGCAGTTTGAATTTTAGAAATTTTCAGCATTGTTCCTGTTCACAAAAAGTGCTAGAAAACGCCAAAAATTCATAAGCAAAATTTATATTTCAGGATATAAATGCAGAATTTCGTACAAAATACTTATCAAAATCAGTTAATGTAAACATAAACATTTTTGTGTGTGATCACACAATAAAATAAACAATAAAAAACATACGAGATAAAATCGGAACTTCTCTTTTAAAACAAGGTGTAAAGGTAACTTTGGTTATCTTTACATGATATAGCGCATTTTTTAGGTAATCTTCATTAACAAAAATTCCTTTGTTAAGATAAAATCATAATTACGCAATTATGTTGTCTGCTGTGCAATGATTGTGCAACTATGATACAAAATGTTATTGTAAACGCTATTTTAAGAATCACTTCATGTCCAAACGGATGCTTGAGATAACTCTCTGTATAAGAAAATTGTAGAAAAAAATCGATCTTATATGACTATCTCTTGTCGTATCACGTGCTATAAGTGATAGCAGATCAGATGATAAAATGATAAGCAATAAATCCGGCACTACTTATGTGATGCATTTGAATAATATCTCACGCAATTTTAATTCTTTATATCCCGAATTATGAATTCAAGAAAATTTCACCTTCTAAAGCATTTTTCGGGAATTTTTGAAAAAGTCATTTTTCAACGGAAAGGTAGAAAATTGGAAGGATGATGTAGAATGATGATAGATGTAGAAGGATGATATGGAAGTGATTTGGAATCGAACTGTGTTTTTCATTTTTTGATAAGTAAATTACATAGTGAGTTATAAACGATTTTGATCACGTGACAAAGACGTTTTTCGCTCTTCCTTGAGTGGTTATTCTTCTTCCGTGGGGAAATTCGGTTTAAAACGCCCACTTTGACCATATTTTCTGAAAAATCTGTTGCATTTGCAAAAAAAAAAAAAAAAAAGGAAAACAAAGTTCGATTACAATGTTTCTGAACAGCAACACCTGCTAGTTTCGCGCATTTACGAACAAAACTGAATTAAAACTTATGTCATAAAGTTGCATGGATTTGAGAACAGCATTAATAAATTTTAGAAGGATTTTGCCAATTTAAAATTAATTAATTAAATTTGTATTTATAGGGATTTTGTACAATATTTATAATTCCACTCTGTTATTTAAAATGTTTCTTATGGAAGTTCCTAGAATTAGGAAATGTACAAATATAATGTTCTTACAATAGAAATATAGAAATATTTCCAAACTGAAACTTTCCATCCCCACTCTTTCAACGTCAAGAAAGCTGAAAAGATGTAAATGAAAAAGAAATCATCCTTTTAAAACTATCTTTGTTTTGTGCAACCCATAATACTTTTGGAACAAGACAAAGTAAAGTATCTATAACTCATTCTAAACTGTATTACTACTAATCGATGTATTAAATGAATTTTATAACAAGTTATTTTACTGGTACTTTTAAAGTAAGGTCGGGGCATAAAATGTTAAAATAGGAAAATACATATAGTCACATATAAGAAAAATACAAATAATTTTATGAGTAATTTTAAAGTATAACAGGCGGCAATTTCTTTTTACCCTGTTTATAAAAATTGAAATAAACTAGATATTCTTAGAATTATTCACCCCCTTAGAACATTTTTGTATAAGAATATTGAAACTGTTATATCTTTATGAAAGACGTTACATAATTCCAAGTACAGTAAAACCTCTCTAAAGCGACCACGTTCCGTCCCAATAAAAATTGGTCGCTCCGAGAGGTGGTCTCTTAATAGAGGTTATGTGTAAATCTAGATTTTAATTGTTGAAAAAGGTAACAATTAATGTTACTAAAATTTATTTTTCATGTTAGGGAAAAATGTGAAAATTTAAGTATCAAAACATAAGTTAATTACTGCAGACTTTAAAAAAGGAATACATTGACGTTTGCTCAGATTTTACGGTTTTATCCTTCATAACTTTTATTTCAAAGTCCTTTCGAAGTTCAGTAAATAAATGCAATTTTGTTTTTGGACGGGAACAAATAATGACGATTTCATTAATTTATCTATTTCTCTGAGAGTTTCCTGACAGAATAAGGCAGAAAAGTTTTTTGACTGTCATTCTTAATTTGTCACCAGAGTTAAATTCATTGTCTAAAAAGGCACAAAGGTGTTTAAGCGCTTAAAAATTACTGGAATAAAAGAAAAAAAAATCTAAACTTTGTTTAGAAGTTTGATGAATAATGCGCTCTCCAGAATTATTTTTCTAATAAAAACTTTTTCTTCAAGTGACCAGGAAAGAAACGGAATTTGTTTCATTTCCTTCAAAGAAATAGGTCGCTCATGGAGGGAGTTCAACTCGGAGGTTCTCTGAATGGAGGCAAAATTAGTATTGAGCCTATGGGAATAAATTTCGTTCCGTGAAAAAATGGTCGTTGAGGGAGGTGGTCGCACAGGGAGGTTTCACTGTACTGTGTTTGTTCAAAAAATAAACTCTAGGCGAGATAATATTTTTGGAATTTCAGATGCATCCCTGTAAAAAAAAAAAAAAAAAAAAAAAAAAAAATGTAAATGATTGGATGTTTATTTTCTTTAAGCAGAAAATATTCAAACACATTTAGGCGACATGAGAGGTAGTTTACAGTGCGTATATATCATACTGCGTTGGCGGGCTTCGACAGTTTTTATATCTGTCCGTACGAGATGTCGTCTTTCAAACAAACTTAGTGACGGCGATTCCTCTCCACTGCCATCGGCAGCGTAAACACGGGCTTCAGTCGTATATCTATATTAACTGGTCTCAAATGGTTGGTGACTAATTTTTTATGGAGTTATATTTGAAGTAAAAATCTTCCTAAATAAACGTGGAGAAAAATCGCTACATTTTTTCTGAAACAGCACTCCTATTTTAAACTCCAGCCGCTATTGGTAAACCGACCCTGCCTTAAAAATTAAAGGCAGATTTAGCCTGTGATGTCAGTTTGGGCTCGTGTGCATGTATGACAGTATTTCTATGAACAAATAATTACAAAAATTGAATGGTAGAAGAGCCAACTTCAGAAATAAGTTGATTAGATTCAAATTGCGATTAATAATTGGATAACATTTGCATCTAGGCATGCACATCGATTGCTGCGTAACTAAAATTTGGAAGGAAACTATCAGATTTTTCTGTAGTTTATATATTTTAAGGTGAATATGCAGAATTGTTTTATAAGGTTTTTATGAGCTTCACATTTCATAAAACTTTAATTTGGTCATATTTCTTACAAAAGAGGGAAATGTGTAATGTGATCTGTTAGTAAATACTTTGGAAGTCATTAAATGCATTGTTCAACGATAGAGTGCAGCACTATTTCTGTTCCATTAGTCAAAATACTGTAATTTTACTATTTCAACCTGCTTACACTATGTATTTTTGCTTCATGGTATATACTCATGGATTTTTACTTAAATATTTTTGGCAAAATGTGCAAATCATTCCTTATACATTTTATGCTGTTTCATTTATTCCATGTTGGATATCTTCAATTCGTAATATGCTTTTTTTTTATTAATCTTAATCCTTTATATTTATATTTTATTTTTTACTCAATATTATTTCTGTTTCTTTTCTGGATGGCTAATGCAAAGATGAAACCGTACATGCTATTTGGAGAAATCAAGGTAATTGATGCGTGATGATTATGCCTTGGTTCCACAAATAGTTTTCCGTTTTTCCAATGTTTACTGTATTTTCAATTCCTTGTCGCACTTGTTATTAACATATGTTTCAAAGATTTTTATAATGGTTTATACATCAATTTTAAATTGAATAAATTCCTTATATATATATATAGGACGTTTCCTTTTATGCCAATGTAGCCAGAAAAAAGCCTTTGCTAAAATTCGATACCTCAAGTCGCTAATTTGTCGCCAGGATCAAATTTTATATCATCCAATATACTGTTCAACATTGTCTCTAAAGCTGGTTTACAATAACGATAGTGACATTGACAGGAGAGGCACTTATTGACAATTCTTAACAATAAATTATCATTGAAGTGTGCATTTACTTACTAGTGTACTTATTTGCTTTTCAGAGGAAGACAATTTAGTGTGTCCGAAGGATGATGATTACCTGCTCCAGTACCTGCGTGCGCGGAAGTTCAACGTGAAGAAGGCCTTCCAGCTAATGCAGAACTACCACCAAGTTAAGAAATCCTACAAAGATATCTACGACACATGCGATACCGACCTACTTCGGAGAATTTTCAGCCTCAAAGCCCTCTACTGTCTGCCTTACAGGGATTCGGAAGGATGTGTTGTATACGTCCTCCAATTGTGTAAGTTTCACCATATCAACAGTAATTAGGGATGTAACGAATAGTAATTTGACCGAATACCGAATATTCGGCGGCCAAATAGTGACTTTTAAAAAAATTATTTTAATTGTTTATTTTTTCTTCAATTTTAAAATCAAAAATTAAATTAAGGTCTAATTGAAATTAATTTTTTTGTTTGAGTATTCAAAAATCATAACAGCTGAATGTATTTTTTGTAGTATTTTAAATACTTTGATGCCTATAAGATAACATATGACTTTCAAAAATGTAAATAATAATTTAATTCATAATTTTTTATTTAATCCATAGATAGTTCTAGTAATTTATGTATTTTTTATTTAAAAACTTTTTTTTTATTTTAGTAAAATCGTCCCCCCCCCCCCCCCAAAAAAAAAAAAAAAAAAATAAATAAGAACTTGCATGCGTGCTCTCTCTTTTTATATCCTTTCTCAATCAACTCAAACTTAGTAAATTTACTTTCTGTATGTAAAGAAAAAGGTTGTTTTCTTAAAATATAATTATCCTTTTCTGCTATCAAAATATACTTTCCTCTTTTCTTTCTCTCAAAATTAACAAGCCCCTCATAATACTTCCTCCACCCCATATTTCACAATGAGATGCCTCCTGAAGTTTATGTAATATCATTATATACAGTTATTCATAAGTTGTCATGAAGCTTTAAAATTGAGTAAGTATTAGGATTTCTTTCTCTTATAATAATTAGTGTATTTAGATATAATTTTTTTAATATTGTTTTTTGAAAATATTTAAAATCACATTTTGGTTTGGTTTTCTGGAACTTATTTAACCAAATTAGAATATTTGGCCGAATATGCAACTATTCGGAAAAATATCTAATTATATACAGGTATTCGGCCGAATATCTGTTCAATATTCGGCAAAAGGGCCGAATAGGCCGAACACCGAATATTCGTTACATCCCTAACAGTAATGTCAGAAGCCTCACCTCACATAGAATTTCGTACAGTAAACTTCCGATTATCTGTCACTCGCGGGACTAGCTGTATGGCGGATAATCGAAAGACAGTACAGCATCTTATTAAAATTACATTTCTATTTGTCAGTTTATATACAGGCTGACCGTAATTAAACTGACAGTACTCCGAGTGTTCTGTAGAGCGATCTAATTGAGAGAATGACGTCAAATTTTCTAAGAAGATTAAACAAGACGGGGGTCGAAGGATTCCGAAAAAAAAAAAAAAAAAAAAATTAGTTCCAAAGTCATCGCTAGTAGAACATGTGGCGCTGTGTAACATAAAAGAGAGTTTTAAAAAATGCATAATCAATACTAAAGTCATAAAATGTGCTAAATAAAAGGTATTTTTATTTCAGTATTGATTCTGCATTTTTTAAACTCTTTTCTGTTACATAGCGCCAGATATTCTCCTAACGGTGACTTTTGGAACTTTTTTTTTTTTTCGTGGATTCCTTCGTCCCCTGTCTTGTCAGTTTAATTATGGCCACCTTGTATATAAGAATATTTAAACTCTTTTTTTTTTATATATCTGTTCTATATTTGTTTACTTTCATTAATAAAAAAACATAACTGATAATAGGAAATCAATTTATGAGGCAAATTTAGAATTTTACTGAATAAATATGCAGTACCAGTTTACAACCAAAGAAATCCGTTATATATTTGTTTTCATTTTGCTTCTGCTTTTACTGCAGCAAGATTGCAAATTCTACGTAATAAAAGTGTTTGGGTTACACATACTTCCTGTTGCATCTGAAAACAATTAATGCACTTAGTGAGCATAGTCTCCACTTCTGACTTCCTTGATCATCATTTCCCATCATAAAAAATTCTAAAAATTAGCGTTATGCTTTTCGGACTTGTTCAAAGTCCCTCATCAGTAGTGTAAATAAAAGCGAATTCACGAGAGATGGCATAAATTCAACTTACACTTGAGAGCATTTGCCACAAGCAGTTAAAAACGGAAGTGATGTTTGATTCAGCTGGAACTGAACTAACTTCATAGAGAGGAGATTTCGCAGATCTAGTAAACCATGCCTCCAGGAAAATGCGGCTTTATTAGATTTTTTTTTTTCTGTAACATAAAAAGTAGGAAATAATGTAATATTATTCAATTCCTACTGTCAGTTCACACTCTCCCTATATATATATCTTGTTCAAATTTTCAATCGGTACTAAAATACTTATTATTAATCCACTCAAGTTCAAAATCATTTTTTTAAACTTGTAGTGGATGACACTTGATGCTAATACAGTTTTTTCAAATATTAATTCATTAATTAAATTTAATTAATTAATTTTTGTTTTATATGGGAGAAAAAATGGCGGGCATTGGTTATTGAACAGCATTTAATGCATCACCATAGTTATAAGGGGGGTTACCATAGGGGGGACCCTATTCTGTCGCCAAATACCGCCAAGTTTATCGCCAAATTTGGCGACCAAAATGAGTCGCCAAAAGTTACGTCAACTTGGCGATATCTCTAATATTTCGCCAAATTCCCATGGTCTTCCATTGTAAACCAATAGTGTTTACTTGCTTACAGAAGATCAACAAATTGAGATATTTTAATGCAACAAAAACTAATATTAACTTAATGGATTATATTGAATTTTTCTTTGATGACCTAAGTAGGAATTGACTTAAAAATATATATATATTACTTGTTTTTATATTCAATTTTCTCTTTTTCTTACATAATTATCATTTAATAATGAAATAAATTATGGGTAAAGGCTCCATTAAGAATATAGTATTACTTTTGATATTCCTAGTTACTATTTTTGACATTCCTTCAAAAATCCGGCATAGTCTCTTTCCCGATGATGCCGGATTTTTGAAGCTATACTGTAATAATTAAAATAATAAAACTTTGTAAAAAATCACCATAAAATAAAAACAATACATAGGACGCGTTTCGAGCTAAAAATATTAACAGCTCGTCATCAGCTAAAATAAACACGTTGAAAGCATGATAACACGGTGCAGCGTCCTATGTATTGTTTTTATTTTATGGTGATTTTTTACAAAGTTTTATTATAACTTGCCGCAGTTGGCGACCAGTTTGGTCTCCCTTATATCTATGCTAAGCATTGTGTCATGTTACTTTTATACATAATTTAATTTACTTGCTCAATCCTTCTCCAAATCCGAAGATTCTGATACAGAAATCAAGAACTCGGCATTTTTAGGTTAGCCGGGCGCAGGTGATAAATCGCCAAAAATTGTTCCCGTCGTATTTTTTCGTATTTCATTAATTTCATTAAAAATATAGTACTTTCACTCATTTGATTTAAAATGCATAACTTTAATAAGTAAAGACACACAACCTTGCTTAATGGTACACAAAACACGAACTTTAATAAGCTAAAAGTTAAATTCTACGTTCCGAGCTGTTTCTACAGCCGTAAGAAGGAAAAATATGTTGGTTAAATGGCTAAAAGCTCAGAGATGCAGGTTTCCTGTGAGAGAGATGGTTTGTCGAACCTAGTTCGACAGTAACCTAGTTATTTTATGGTGCAATTGTCCAGTATGTGTTAATGCATAACTTTAATTTAAAACTGAAATATTTAAAATTTATGACTCTCAATTAATGCTTAAAGAAAAGAATAAAGAAAAGTAATAAATAACACCATAAACCATGACATTTAATTTCAACAGCAAAGCTTCGTTTTAATTTACCACGCAAAATATTGTTTATGACAGTCGCATGAAATGGACTATTATAATACTGATGACATGATGGCGATGGAACAGTATTTGGCGATTTATCACCTGCTCCCGCCTAACATTAAATTGCCATACGAAAAGCGAAGCGGTCAACCTGGAACTGTTGATGACAGTCACATGAGCTTTTATTACACTGGGTAACACACATTTTGTTGACTTAGATCTGGCACTTGTTTTTGACTAATTATTCGCATCTAAATCCAAAAATGACCCCAGTTTTTTTCTATCACGTCAACTTTTTAAGCTACAGGATACCCCCAAAACCATACTTAATGTGAATACAAAGGAAAAAAAAATACCAAAATATATTATTCCTTCAACGGCGAGATATACTTACTATAAGCTACATTGTGTTCAGTCAAATAGTAAAATCTTTTTACAAAACGAAAAAAGTATACATTGAGGTAAAAATGTTCGCTTGTAGCTTTTTCTAGAGTGTTCAATTTGTGGACAATCTCACTTGATGCTTCAACAATAGTCAGCCATCATATGTTCATCTCATCTACCTTGATACCATTCTTCCATGAGCTTTAAATCTTGGTGGAATCACTCACACTTGCTCATCACTGACTGCACCAAGATTTACCGGGAAGTCAGCAAGATGGCTATGCAGAAAATGAAGTTTGATGCTCATGATGCAATCAAGCATTTTGAAGCTCTCTAAAAGTTTCTGGACAGTTTCAGTGTAATTTTCTACCCGTGTATTTCCATCAGAAAGTCTTTGACTAGGATTTTGAATGCCAACCAAGCATTCTTTTGGAGATCTGTTATTGTTCCGATGAAATGTTCATCTTTAATGAGCTGCCGAATCTGTTGACCGTCCAATACAACTGCCTTTATCTTTTCAAAAGACAGGTTTCGAAATGAGATACTTGAAATAGTTTTCTTCGGTTGACAAAGTTTTCACGAACTGCTTCATTAGACCCATTTTTTATATGAAGAGATGGAAATATGATGTTCTTTCTGTCGATAAGCGGCTGATTCAAAATGCTTGGATCACCAGGTTTGAGGTCAGATCTTGGAGGCCAATCGAATGGAACCAATACTTCTCACGCGATCTGCTGTCTCAAATACACAAAAAACAGGGATACTTGGTGTATCCACGTTGCTGGCCAAGAAGGAAGCAGACCATTTTAAGGTCAACACAGATGATTGATTCGTGCATGTGATATTGCAGTAAATCAATGGCTCTCTTTATGTGCTCATATTCTTCGCGCAAATAAACTGAATGGCATATTGGTAATGCTTCAAATAAATTTCCATTGTGAAGGAGCGCGCACTTCAAGGTCCTCTTTGAGCTATCGATGAACAATCGCTAGTCAGTTACGATATAGGATGGAATTCTCAACTCCTCCATTAAACCATGTACGTTTTGATAAACAATCCACCGCCATTTTGATAATATTGAAGAAATTTACTTTCTCTTGATCTGAAGTAGAATACCTTTAGCTCCCTTTTCAAGCAAACTTTTCTTGTGCAGTCTTGATGCTAAGAATTCTTAAGCTTTTTTTCTTCCTATACCCACGCCCGATTCAGCATAGAGTGGTCGCATTAATACTAGGTTGAGCAAAAAGTTCTGGGAAATTTGTGTAAGTTGCGTTGTTATGCGCAAATTCACAACAAAAGCAACAAGGACAATTCTTTAAAGTAGAGATCATCGTAGTCTACGACTTTCTGCCAGATTCCGGATTTGCTGGCTAAGTTTGTCGCCGTTACCAGCACCTCCATCCTCATTAATCTCATCGAAGGCTTTCAGAATCGTTAGGCCTTTTCTCTAATAATGCCGGGTCAACACACGCAAATCATACTGTTCAATAGGCATTTTGGAGCCAAAGTTCCTGAACTCCTATAAATATACCACTAGTACTTCTATGTATGATACAAATTCTGGTAAGTATCAGATTAAAAATTTCCCAGAACTTTTTGCTCAACCTAATATAAGCTGTAGAGTTAACGTGAGCTCTTCTTAACGTGATAGAAGAAAACTAATTGCAGTTTTGAAATCAGCACGTTTTTTTTACTTAAAAACAGCTGAAAATCGAAGTCAACAGAAATTAAATTAAAAATTGTTCCCCAGTGTTACATATAGATTGTTGCATATCGCCAGTTTTCGGTGCTGTTTTGCTATACTTATTTTTAAAAAAAGTTTGTATAACTTTTAAAAATGATTCTCTCGTTTTCTCTTTTAGGCCAATGGGATCCCGATACACTCACTCTTGCTGAAGGCATCATGGGTATGACGATCAACATCCTACGCTGCATAGAAGACCCGGCGACGCAAGTGTGCGGCATCCGCATTTTACTGGACGTGAAAGGAGCCTCTTTCAAACAAATCAGATGCGTCACGCCTAGGTTCATGAATCTTTTCTCAAAAGCACTCAGGGTATGTATTAAAAATTCTTCCTATTCGTTCGGACATTAAAAGCCAAGCCAATAAGTTCTTTGATAATACAGTCGACGCTCGTTATAACGACTCCTCGCATGCCAAAGATGAGGGTCGCTATAATGGAAGGTCGATATAACGAAAGTGAACGAAAATAAACTCTAAAAACACTCTAATCAAGGGCATGAAAATTAAAGTTTCAAAGGAAATTTTATAATTCAACATTATTACTGTTATTACTAAATTCTGTCTACTTTCGTATCAAATAAACATTGACATTGAATAGTTATAAAAATCAATTTAAGAGAATGATTACGTATTTCTAAAATAAAATTTAAAGTAAATGTTAAATCACGCACAAAAAATAAAAAAAGTTACTTGCGTATTAACATTTATTTTCTAACAAAAATAATTCGAAATTGTTGTTTATTTTTTCTGCACTAGCCGCCCTTGGCGACCAGTTTGGTCTCCCTTAAATGTATGCTAGACATTGTATCGTGTTACTTTTATTAAGAATTTAGTTTACTTGCTCAATACTTCGGCAAATCGGAACACTCCGATAAAGAAATCAAGAACTCTGTATTTTTATGTTAGCCGGGTGAAGGTGATAAATAGCCCAAACATTGTTCACGTCGCATTTTTTCATATTTCATTAATTTCCCTTCAAATATAATATTTTCACGCATTTTGTTTAAAATACATAACTTTACTTTAAAACTGAAAAATTTAAAATTCATGGTTTTCACTTCTTTTTTTTTTTTTTTTTTTTTTTTTTTTTTTAGAAAAAGAAAAAATAATACCATAGATCATGACATTTAGTTTTAACATCAAAGCATTGTTTTAATTTACCACGCGAAAAATAAGAAATACTAACTGGCGAGTTAAAAAAGTGCTATTGGCGAGATTTGCGCCCGGCTAACATAAAAGTATTATTAAGAATTATTTGCGATAATGGCAACTTTTACCTAGTTTTATTTCAACCGCCTTGCATAAAAAAATTGAAGCGGTCAGCCCGGAACTGTTGATGACAGTCACATGACTTAGGCTATTATTATAGAGATTTGATATTTTTTTTAAACAAAATTTTCCATCTCAGTTAGAGATAAGTAATTTTATGTATTTTCTTATTTTAAAAAAAAAATGTTTTAAAGTGTCATTTTAAGACATTTTACAATTGGTATTTACCGCGTAGTGAGCAATGAGTTCTTGGGAAAAGAAAATGGTAATCTTTTTTGGGGGAAAAAATCTGGAGGAAAGGTCAGTTCAGTCGCTGTATTGGGAAATAAGCCGCTGGCCGGACGTTATATTGAATGTAAAAATAACATATCATAAAGGAGACATATTTCGGGACATTTTGCATCGGTCGTTATAATGGAACGGTCGCTATAATGGGCGGTCGTTATAATGAGCGTCGACTGTATTCACAGCATCCCTAATCTTGCTATTCAAAATTTAAGGGTGTTCTCATGATATCCAAAAGGGCAACTTTCTGACATAAGTTTTAATTTATTTTTGTTCGAAAATGCATGAAACTAGCTGGTGTTGTTATTCAGAAACTATGTAATCGAGCTGTTTTCTCCATTTTTTTTGCAAACGCAATAGATCTTTCAGAAAATAGTGTCAAAGTGGATATTTTGAACCGAAGTTCTGCGCGAAAGTAGAATAATCACTCAGCGGGCGAAAAACGTGTTTGTCACGTAATCAAAATCGCTTATAACTCAATAAGTAATTTATTGATTAAAAAAAAGGAAAACACAGTTCGATTCCAAATCGCTTCCATGGCCAGGCTTTCGAATTTTATATTTTTCCGGAATTTGTAAATATGTCCACTTGTTGAGCAGAGCAGTACCTATGATGAGGTACTTAACACAACAGCTTTGCCTTCCTGAACACGCTTATATTCTTTTGTAAATTTTGTATATATTCTTGTAAATATTCCTTTTTTTTTTAATCGTATTAACTTTTTCATTACCTTTATTCATTCATTCTCTTATTGTAACCTTTTATGTATTTAAAGTGTGGCGCCTGTAAAGGCCTTTGGTTTTTATATATTTTGTCGGCTTTTTCCTTTTCGCGTTTCTGGTGTTCTGTTTACCAGACGTTGGCTATGACATTAAATTGCTTCACATTTCATTGCTCCGTTAGAGGTATGGAGAGCTTCCAGGCACTCTGTTCCAGTTTCTCGCAGGGCTGCGGAGTCGGAGCCATTTTTGAGCGAAAGAGTCGGAGTCGTCCATTTTACAGCAGGTCTGCATTGTCGGAGACGGATGTGTTAAAATTCCCGGAGTCAGAGTCTACTTCTTCTTCATCTATTCTTTCCACCGACTCCGCAGTTCTGGTTTCTCGACCAAGTCCAAGTCACGTATTTTTTTTTTCCTTACTTCTTTTAATTATGCATACTTCCTTATTAAAGATCGACCGAGAATTCGGTTTCGGCCCAAAATCTGAGTTTCAGCGAAAATGCTGTTGAAAACTCGACCGCACCGAATCTCGATCGAAAGTATCTGTATTCCAAAAATCTCGTATCTTCCTTCGGAAATTTTCAACATGACTCATTGATTTGAACTGCATCGGCTCAAATGAGACACTATTTATTTGTTGCTATGAGCTTCACTGTTTATAAATTGTATAAGTCATGACCTCATGACTGACTCAAGACACGATGACTAAGCGTTGAAGGCTCTTTTCGTGTTCTCAATAAAAAGGTTATGTAGTTACTTATATGTAGTTATTGGTATTCGGTTATGTAGTTACTTATAAAAGGACTTATTACATCGTACGTAAATTAATAAAGAATGACTACGGCCAATCAGTGTATGTAATACTGAAGTGGCGTTATCTATTGTATAAAATTAGATTTAAATGGTTATTGAAACGTAATTACAGTTTTGAGAAATTCTATCCGGGCACTTGGGAATTTCTCAAAATAACTGTAATTACGTTTAAATAAACCTTTAAATCGAATTTTATACAATAGATGACGCCACTTCCGTTTTTAGAAATTTACTTTGAGAAACTCCCTCTAGAAAATGTCAATATTTGTTTTGAAATTGATAATGTAGATATTGTACAGATAAGACGGTGTTAGTTTCTCCGTGATGCTATCCCTGAGGAAGTACAAGTTTTTAATTGTCCGAAACGGTAGGAATGTAGTTCTATTATATTATTGTAAGTAATTTATATGATTTCATTTATGAATTTTAAAGTATGTTACATTACACTGATTGGCCGTAGTCATATTTATTCATTTCCTATGTAATTATTCTCGTTTCTTTTTTCAGAATTGCTTGGCTGCTCGGTTTAAGGGCATTCATATTTACAACGAATCCGTCATATTTCAGTACCTCTGGTCAGTGTTCAAGTTATTCCTGAGTGAAAAAATAAAGAAACGGGTAAGTTTTGTGATACACACACACACACATATATATATATAGTAGACGCTCGATTTTACGAACCTCTTTTTTACGAATTATTCGTTTTTACGAACTGATGTACTGCTCCCGACCAGCATCCCATTGCGCTAATGTTACTCCCATTTACGAACACAATATATGAGTCCCACCGACTTTGTAAAATCGAGCGTCTACTGTATATATATATATATATATGGGGGGGGGGGGGGTTGATCCTCTTATATGTCCATGTCGGGGGTTGGGGCAGCGTTGCGATTCTGTGTTTTGCCAGGAACTGATTCACTTTAAAGGATGTGTTAGGCTGCGTACGCACCATCCTTCTAACTATTGTCAGTGTCGGCATCGATTGTTGTGGCCACGCGGTGTTTTTGATTTTCAACGACTTTAGTAGGAAAGGGGCTGATGTCCAGCAAAAGAGGAATCTTTCCTTCAAGTAGAGTCGAGCTCCTTATCTCCTGACCCATTGTTCCTTCCCCTCATTCTTTTGTGAATAAACCGCAGATGGGTTCAGAAGTAAAGATTTCCACGAAAACAGGAGAAGTCTAGCAAAACACACGTCTGTGTGCAGCTTTAAGCTGCACACTAGCGCTTTTCAGAGTTCAAAAGCGCTTTAATTTTAGCAGCATTGTCTGAAGTTCGAGAACTTGTTGGACGACCAGCGCGTTGTTCGTGATCGACGTCCCTTGAATTTTTGGTCCCCCATTTGTCCTCCCCCCAGAATCCCCCTTCCGTTTTTGAAGGATTTCTGCCACCTAAACACGTGAGTTTTGGACAAAGAATCCTTCCTGTAGACTTCTTGTATCATGACAAGTGTCTCAGTAACCGATTTGTTTAGTTTTACACAAAACTTTATGACGTATCGCTACTCGACACACCGATGCATTTTGAAAAACCCCACTTTCCGCATTTTGAAACGCCACTTTCAAACACGTGTCTGCTTCACCAGCGATCCCCGCGCTGTAAAGGCTCAAGACACTGCCCGCCAAAGGGTTAAACAACATGTGTCAGGTTCTGAGAAACATCTGCTATTAGAACTGGGGTTCTATATTATTTTGTCTTGATATATTATATATTGTATGGTCTGTGTACTGGAATTTCAAAATAACATTCTTTCATTGTCTAAAACTGGATCTAAGCCGGTGAAAATGTATAGATGGAATGAAGAGGAAAAAAGATAATTGGAGAGGGGTTTGCACAACCTTTTGAGATGTCTGTGGAAGATGGGGAGACAAAGGCATTCCACGAACGAAGAAAAGAACTTAGAATGCGAGCCAGGTAGAAAACCCCGTAGACCATGGGACGAGTGGCGAAATTGTTCAAGTCCGTTTACCAACTCCGGGAACTAAGAAATTTTGCATGTAATACAATTATACAATACTTATTAACTAAAAAACGCAAAGTTCACCAAAAAATATTTGCACATTAATTTTTTATACCAATTTAAAGTGGTACCCTAAAGCTGACATTATAAAGGTAATGTTCAGTGTTTTGGTTAGTATTTTCATTTTTAAATAAGAATGAAGATAAAATTTATTGAACTGTCATCATTTACTAATAAATATTAAATACTGACAATAAAATATTATCTTTAATATTAGTATTGTATTTAATATTTGCTGTTTAAGAAGTTGAACATTTTTTAATATATTTTACACGAATGTAGTTTAAATAATAGATTAAATGAAACTTGAAAGTTAAAATAATAGAATTAAAATACTCTATATTCAGAATGTATATTTTAACTCTAATGAAGTAATAAATATAAAATTTAAGGCTTTGCCCTCATATGCCGACACTTATATCAATTGTTGAAAAGAGCAATTTTGACTCTTAAACTCGACATTCCCTTTAACTATTAAATTTTTGAGGTAAAAACATTTTTAATAAAACTAACAATTTTTTTTAGTACTTCTAATAAAACGATAAAAGGTTTAAGTAACACAAGGCTCTTTTTAACATAAAATTAAATATTCAAAAATTGCTCAACTAAAGCTGCTACCTTTTCTGATACTAGCAGGCAGCTTTTCCAAAAACTAAATTGGAAACTGGGATCTTGAAAGATACAAGCAACATTCTTGCTCACAGAATTGTAATGGGGCAAACATCATAACCTGATATAAAAAATGTCATGACATATAATTTAACTGCCTATCCCCTACCTATAGCAAACCCTGATTGTTCTATCGTAAAAACAAATAACGCAGCATTGACTCATTCTGTGCTGAAATCAGTGGATCAGTATCAAATTCCGAGTGAGATCCCTGAAAATAATGCCTTAATTTTGGACGGTATGGGAGTTTTGCAACAAATGCAGAATATTCCGAATACTTTTGGAGATCTTGCTTTACAAGTATTGGAATATATTATTGGTATGGGTGTTAGTTACAAATCTAAAGCAATTCACTTTGTAATTGACACATATCCTATTTTCAACATTTAGTGCAGCGAGTGACAAAGGATGGCTACAGGAGGTGAAACTTATTAAAATATGAAGTTCAGCGAAAAAAAAAACCCTCATCAGTTAAAATTTCTAGCAAATGGGTCAAATAAGGCAGCTTTGGTTGAATTTCTTTTTAAAAAATGGTCCTCGGTAGATCCCCCAATTCTGAAAAGTGTATTGTTGATTGTTGCACATGGGGGAAAAGTGTCATATCATAAGCGGTGAAAATAGTCATCTGATAGTAAGGGATATGCCCGAACTGCATTCTGATCACGAGGAAGCAGATACAAGAATGCTGTTGCATGTAGAAAATGCTTCGATATGTTTCATATATGTTATTATTAAAAGTTCGGACACATGTTTTCATCCTCTCACTTTGTATGAGTAGATTTTTAACAACAGAATTATATTTGCTTCCGGGTACTGCGAGTAATTTAGAATTTCATAATGTTTTATCTACCGCTACTATTTTAGGTCCAGACATTTGTGATAGTTTAATAGGCCTTCGCAGTTTTACAGGTTGCCACAGTTGTAGTGCCTTTAAAGACAAGGGCAAAATTAAAGCATTGACTATAATGAATAGTAAAATTGACTATAATGAAAAGTAAAATTGACTATAAGGAAAAGCAAAATTGTTTATATTGATGCATTTAAAGGGTTTGGAACTTCTTGGACTTTATCAAGTGCTCTTATTCAAACCCTTGAACTATTTGTTTGCGAACTTTATGGCCAACCTACTAAAACCTCAATAAATGATTCAAGATTACACATTGTTCAAACTGAAGTTTAAAATTGATGTTGCTTTACCACCAAATTATGATGCTTTAGTATGCCATATTAAAAGGGCAAACTATCAAGCATATATTCCTCGTCGGTGTTTCCAAAACATAATGAGTGTCCCTAATCCTGCTGAACATGGATGGATCATTAATGGGATAAATATAAGGATTTGTTGGAACACAATTCTTTGTATTCCATATAGTTTACTAAAAAACATTTTGTGCAAGTGCCAGAAGACCGTTTGTTTATCAAGTAAATGCTCGTGCAAATCAAATGGAATTTCTTGCTACGAATTATGTTCATGTACTAATTGGAAAATTCCAATGAACAAAATGAATTTTTCAGTGATACTTTTGAAGTTGATTCAGACATATGAAGATATTGATAGTTTGCATAATAAAGATGATATTTTCTAAAAAATGTACCAAAATAAATAATATTATACATAAAACATGCCTAAAGTAAATTTTTTATTTAAGACAAGTATTTAAGCATGAAACAATGTGATCTTATTGATGGACTTCCTAGTTGCGTGGAAAACTTAACATCCAGTTGAAGAGGTGATCGTGTTGCAAGGGCATTAGGGAGCCTTAAAAAATGAAGGTTTAAACGTGGCTGGTAGCCACAATGAGAGAAATCACTAGAAAAGTTAAGAAAAGAATAACTTAAAGTGAGAACTTGAAGTACTAAAAGTTTAACAATGTAAGAGAAAAAAGAAAATTTAGATTAAAAAAAAGAGAAAGAAATTACATTAGTTCCAAAAAGGACAGGCGAAAAAGCTACCAAAGGATATCCCATCTAAAAAAAGGGGACTCTTTTCAGTGACCATACATTAAGTTTAAGTTGGTTAAAAATGCTATTTATATAGCAGATAAGCAGTATTATATTTAAGCATTACCAATTTTCTAAAATCATTTAGATATTGTTTGTCTAATTTTTCCTGTAACTTCTTAAGCATTTTATTAAGAGGTAAGTGTATTATATCAAAGTCTCTTTACTGTTATTATGTTGCTTAAAGAGCCTTGTGTTACTTAAACCTTTTATTTATTAATTAGAAGTATTCGAAAAAAATTGTTAGTTGTATTAGAAATGTTTTTACCTCAAAAGTTCAATAGTTAAAAGGAATGTCAAGTTTAAGATTCAAAATTGCTCTTTTCAACAAATGATATAGGTGTCGACATATGAGGGCAAATCCTTAAATTTTATATTTATTACTTCATTAGGTGTTAAAACATACGTTCTGAAAGCATAGAGTATTTTTATTTTATTATTTTAACTTTCAAGTTTCATTTAATCTATTATTTAAGCTACATTCGTGTAAAATATATTAAAAAATATTCAACTTCTTAAACAGCAAATATTAAATACAATACTAATATTAAAGAAAATATTTTATTGTCAGTATTTAATATTTATTAGTAAATGATGACAATTCAATAAATTTTATCTTCATTCTTATTTAAAAGGGAAAATACTAACCAAAACACTGAACATTACCTTTATAATGTCAGCTTTAGGGTACCACTTTAAATTGGTATAAAAAATTAATGTGCAAATATTTTTTGGTGAACTTTGCGTTTTTTAGTTAATAAGTATTGTATAATTGAATTGCAAGCAAAATTTCTTAGTTCCCGGAGTTGGTAAACGAAAACTGGTTTTTAGCCACTTTTGATGCTTCGTCCCATGGCCTACCGAGGGTGTTACGTTGAGAAAAGGGAGAAGATTGCTAGGGGCAGGCTTCTGCTGAGACAATCAGTTGGAGCCGAGAGCGCAGGGTGGACAGTAGTTCCTGCGTATAGCTCTTAGATAAGAGCATAGGGTTGAGTTGAAGGCTGGAGTGCCAAGCGGAAGGGTAGTTCCTTGGATAGCTCTGAGAGAGAGCGTAAGGTTGAGAGAGGCTCGGACAGCTTAGGCTTAGAGCCCATGTGTTGGGAGATTGAGATTGATCTCCGGTAAAGCTTATTTAACGTGTATAGAGTGAGATAACGTAGTTTTAACGGTACACAGCCATCATTTACCGTATTTAATTTAATGTTGAACCGGATCACCTACATCCGAGTTTTAAGTGTAAATAGTGTTTTGTGTTGTGTAATTAGGGTGTAAATAAATTGTTAAATTAGTTAATTGAAAGCGTTGGTTTTCATTTAAACAATCCTCTCAGTGCGTGACCGATATCACGTAATCATATCGGTGGTGGCAGCATATAAATAGAACGGAATTTCTTCAAAGTTGTGCGGACTAAGAGGAAACTCCGACATTATGCATAGGAAGTCACTATCGCGGTATATTACACGAACCCAGCAAAAAACTTTGGCGTCATTAAAAAAAGTCCTTCCGGCCAGTGCCGAGAGGAAGAGGTAGCTTTCATATTTCTTATTTTAAAAAAGTCAACTTATATTATTCAAACACACGAAGCTCAATTAAGTGGAAACCGAATGTAGGAGATTCAATACTAATTTTTATCAATACTAAATCATTATGAATGAGAATTTCGCGAAATTAGTCAGCTTTATCCAAGCTGCTTTTATTTAAAGTAACTTATATTTGGCTGCCAAATTCGGCAATTTCTTAAAGAGCCTGCCATTTTAAGACAACATGGTGGATGAGGCTAACCAGTGAACTTGGTTGAGACCTTAGTAATTGCTGTGCACATGCACACTCACATCGGAATCTGTTGATATATACGAGTGCTGTCGCAGGCAAAAAATCAGATTTTTCAAAATGTCACCCACGTTAGAAATTGAAACTGCTATATCTGGGCCATTTTTTAAGATAAAGACAAACAAAAAATGCTCCTGAATCCTTATATCAAGGTCAAACACTTAAGAAAGAAACCTTTTTCAATTTCTAATTTTTTTGCACCTCACTTTAAATATATATATTTTTTAATTTAATGGCCGCCATTTTGAAACAAGATGGCTGATGAAGCTGGCCAGCGAACTTGGTCGAGTTATTGATGTATACTATCCACATGCCTTCTTCCATCGAAATATGCGAATACGTGTGGTATCGCGTGACAAATACAAGATCGTTTCAAAGTGTTAGCCATGATAGAAATTCAAAGTGCTATAATTCAACCACTTTTGAAGATATAAACAAAAGAACAAATTTTCAGAAACAAAAACTGCTCCAGAATCTTTGTATCAAGGCCAAACACATAAAAAAAATCTTTTTCATTTTCCAATTTTTTAATACCTCATTTTAAATTTTAAATTACATTTTATTTTAAAAATGGCAACCCTTTTGAAACAAGATGGCGAATGAAGCTGGCCAACGAATTCGGTCGAGACATTGGTATGTACTATGTACAGACCAAGTTACATTCAAATCGGTTCATAAATACGCCTGTTATTGCGTGACAAAAATCAGGTCGTTTTAAAATGTCAGCCACAATAGAAATTCAAAATGTTATAACTCAGCCATTTTTTTAGATATAGACGAAACAAAACCTGTTCCGGAATCTTTGTATTAAGGTCAAAAACATACGAAAAAAATCTTTTTCATTTTCCAATTTTTTGGTATCTCATTTTAAATTAAAGTTTTTTTTAAATTTTTTAAATGGCCGCCATTTTGAAACAAGATGGCGGATGAAGCTGGCCAACGAACTCGGTTGAGTTATTTGTATGTACTATGTACACACCAAGGTACATCTAAATCGGTTCATAAATACGTCTGTTATCACGTGGCAAAAATCAGGGCGTTTCAAAATGTCAGCCACGCTAGAAATTCAAAATGCTATAACTCAGCCATTTTTTAAGATATAGACGAAACAAAAACTGCTCCCGAATCTTTTTATCAAGGTCAAACACATAAGAAAAAAATATTTTTTCAATTTTTTGGTACCACATTTCAAATTTAAATTTTTCTTAAAATTTTAAATGGCCGCCATTTTTAAACAAAATGGCGGATGAAGCTGGCCATCGAACTCGGTCGAGACATTGTTCTGTACTATGTATAAACGAAGTTACATCCAAATGGGTTCATAAATACGCCTTTTATCGCGTGACAAAATTCAGGACGTTTCAAAATGTCAGCTTCGCTAGAAATTCAAAATACTATAACTCAGCCATTTTTTAAGATATAGACGAAACAAAAACTGCTACGGAGTCTTTGTATAAAACTCAAATACATAAGAAAAAAATATTTTTCCATTTTCAATTTTTTGGTACCACATTTCAAATTTTAAATTTTTTTAGAAATTTTAAATGGCCGCCATTTTGAAACAAAATGGCGGATTAAGCTGGCCAACGAACTCGGTCGAGACATTGGTATGTACTATGTACACACCGAATTGCATCCAAATCGGTTCATAAATACGAGAGTTACAGTGTGACATAGGTCAGATATATATATATATATATATATATATATATATATATCAATTTTGAACGGAGGGTGGTTTCGGGGTCTTGGGGTCATGATCGATGAAAATATACCAAAATTTTTTGAAATCGCTTTCCTCCGAACGGCTGCAATAGGTAGCTTTTTGTAAAGAAAGCTACCTAAAACTCGACCAAAAAAAAAAAAAAAAAAAAGAATGCGTATCTAATGATTCATATGCCTTCATTTGCTTGTAACATTAATATGGATACTGAAAATTAAATATGGTTTATAATGGTTCCATGTTTTATCAGAAATCATTCATTTATATTTTTTCGAAATTTGGAAAATAGCACGTATTTTAATTACATTTTTTTTTTCAGTTATTATGAGAAAATGGCAACAAAAAGATATAGCAATCTTCCCCTTTATCTTTTCCAGAAATGGATTACTTCAGTTACCACCATTACAAAATGGCATTAAAAACTACAAAAAATCAATATCTCAAAAATAAATTGAGATGCAGAGTTTTCAAACAAATTGCAATTAAAAGTACTTTTTCCCCCCTATTTGAAGATGTAACAATTGAAAATGTCCGATGTTTGAAGTTTTAAAAATTCTGTAGAAGTTATCAGTATTTAATCGTACAGTGATACATTTGCTTCGTTTTCCGGCTGACTTATGTAACATAACGTTATTTTTTAGGCACGACACTTTAACCTGTTCGGGACTATGAGATGCACCCTCAAAAAGTGTTTAAAACGCTTGAGTTTGATACCAGTAAAAAATAAAAATAAAATTGATTTTATTTAACTACGACATTTTCGTGATTTATAAAGTTAATTCAAATAATTAACAAAAAGCCAACGAATAAAATCCGTGTAAAAGATGCCAATCCTGAACGATTTAATTGTTGCCTGAAATAAATAGCATAGCCGGGGGGGGGGGGGGGGGGTTAAAACAACGAAAAAAAAACTTCGGAGGGGACGTGGATCCCATGGATTCTCATTCTGCCCTTATGCTATTGATTGATAATACTCGTAATATACCGGGTGTCCTAAAAAGGACTGATTTTAAAATTCAATAACTTGCAAACGGTGACAGATATTTAAAAAAATCTTGCAGGAGGGTTATGCATGAGGTCAAAAGTTTTTTTACAGTGATTTTCGATTTTCGTTCGAATTACAAACAATAGATGTCACTGTAAGCAATAAGCGCTAAATACAGGCTCGATTTTTTGGCCTTTCTCCTCTTCCATGCGGAAAAAGGAAATTAAAGTATATTGAGTGGGTCCCAAAGTGCCAAAAATTGAGCCTGAATTTAGCGTCTATTGATCGCAGCGTCATCTATTGTTTGTAATTCGAACTAAAACGGAAAATCACTGTAAAAAAAACTTTTGAACTCATTCATAACCCTCTGCAAGAATTTTTTAAATACCTGTCACTGTTTGCAAGCTATTGAATTTTAAAATCAGTCAATCCATTTTAGGACACCCGGTATTAGCCAACTATTTATCTTCTTTAAACTAATTTTCATACGTTAGACAGAGTTGACTACACTTAAATTAAAAAATATATATAAAAACATTTAATTAAAAACTAAAAATACAAAAGACGTTTCGTATTTATTTTCTTATTGTAAAATTTAGGTTTTGTTAATTTATTGATTTTGATGTTTATTTCTTTTTACCTGTAGGTCCATTTCCATGGTGACAATCAAAAGCATCTCCACAAATCGATTCCTAAACTCATACTGCCAGCGGAATATGGCGGCGATTACCCAGGAGACGTGTGCGATTGGTTCAACGCCGAAATCGAACAATATTTCGAAAGATATGCCGAGCTTACTACTTATGGTTACAGAGACTGACTCCTATAATTCATTATTTATTTAGATTTTATTTCATTTATTGTCACAAATACATATAACAGGGAATCAAAGCCATTTGATACGTTTATTGCAGTATTTTTGTACAAAAGTCTGTTTACTTACGCTGGTGTGTATCAGTGTTCCTATTTCCGATTATATTTATTGTTGCGTCTTTTTTTTATACCAGCAGACGTCTTTTATTGTTATCTTTGTATAAATCATTCTTTTTGTTTGTTTGTTTTTTTTTTAATGAAAAAACGATCTACTGCTATAGAGACGGATGTTTCGTACAGGTATTGTAATATCGAATTGTATTGTAAAATCTAATTTTAAAAAATTGTTTTGTTTCCTGTGTAAATAAAGATGTTTGAATATTTTTGTCAAGTGGTTTTATTATCTCAAGAAAGTTATATACAGGGTACTCCTTATCGTTGTCAAAAAGATTATTCCTAAACCATTAGTATCAGATTTAGTTGCAATTGAAATAAAAACAAAAAATCATGCGTGAAGCATAGATTATGAAAGGTTTTCCAACGCATTTAGAATACTGAAACAAAACTTTGCAATTTACTTACAAGAAAGATCTCCTTACCGGACATACTCAGAATATTTTGAAAAAAAAATACTAATTAAACTGCTTATGTATGTAATAAAGGATCAGTCAAATTTAGCGGCGGAATTACAGTAGAAAGTCTGTAAACAATAAAAAACTTTTGAGTATTTGGCGCGAAAAGACGAAAGCGTCACGCGATTTGGCGAGCAGTACTTTTCCTCGCCAAAAGCAAACGATTTTAATGCATCTGAAAATTGCTTGTTGATTTTTAGAATGCGTGTAGATAGTATTTAATGAATTTAAACTTAAACAATGAGAGAGTTTAATAAATACATTTTTAATTGCATATTTATGTTGCTTGTTATTTAATTTTATTACTTTAAAAACAATTTCATATATAAAAAATATTTTCATATATTTAAGGCTGTTCTCAAATCCAAAAGGGCAACTTTATGACATAAGTTTTAATTTATTTTTGGTCGGAAATGCATGAAACTAGCAGCGAGCTGTCTTCGTTTTTTTTTTTTTTTTTTTTTTTTTTTTTTTGTAAACGCAATAGATCTTTCAGAAAATAGTGTCAAAGTTGACGTTTTGAAACGAAGTTCTCGAAGGAAGCAGAAAAAACAGTCAGCGAAGGGAGAAAAACGTCTTTGTCACGTGATCTTATAACTCAATAGGTAATTTATTTATCAAAAAATGGAAAAAACACAGTTCGATTCCAAATCGCTTCCATAGGCAGGCCTTTCAATTTTATATCCTTCGATTAAAAAATGAATTTGTAAATATGTCAAAACGTTTTGCTCTTGTTAAACAGAGCAGTTGAGAAGAGCCTTAAGGCTGTTCTCAAATCCAAAGGGTCAACTTTCTGACATAAGTTTTAATTCATTTTTGTTCGGAAACGCATGAAACTAGAAAGTGTTGTTATTCAGAAACTATGTCATCGAACTGCTTTTTCCGTTTTCTTTTAAACGCAATAGAGCTTTCAGAAAATACTGTCAAAGTTGGCATTTTGAACTGAACTTCCGAACGAAAGAAGAAAATCCAGTCAATAAGGGAAGAAAAATGCCGTGTCACGTGATCAAAATCGCTTATAACTCAATAGGTTATTTATTGATTAAAAAAATGGAAAACACAGTTCGATTCTAAATCGCTGCCATGGCCAGGCTTTCCAATTTTATATCTTTCCAATGAAATTGTAAATGTGTCCAAACGTTTTGCGCTTGTTGAGCCGAACAGTTAAGAACAGCCTTAAGCGCATTCCAAAATAAAGGCAAGATTAAAAATGCTTGCAGTTATTCATTTCAACATCAAAGAAGTCGTTCTTTCCATAGTAACAAAATTGAATCGACAGACTCAATTGGACTTAATTTAGAGATTGAAACAATTTTAATTAATTTAAATTTTGTTTTAATTCATAAAATTTGATAGTTAACTTTCATTACATATATATTGTCATTTTAGGCTCAATGCCGACAAAATTGGATGAAATAACGCATCTTCTATGAATGAACTCACAAGCTCCTCTGACGATTCTGTGAGTCATTCATAGTTTCTTATATTAATATTTGGAAAATTTTCCAGAGAGAGAAATTCGCCTTGCATACAATATTTCAAATGAAAATCAAATTTCAAATTATTTTATTTTGCTTAAAAGGCGCAAAGGCCAACCTAGTGAAAAAGATTCCATGCCGGGAATCGAACCCGGGCCATCAGTATAGCGCACTGACGTTCTACCGACTAAACCACATGGAACGGTACCCAGCCTGGAACTTCTCACTATTACAGGTTGGCAAGGCTACAAACGCAGCACAAGATGGAATATTATTCCGTGAGCCACCAACATGGGGCAAACACAGACTCATAAATAAATCCAGCATCGATTGAATCTATATTAATATTTGGAAAATTTTCCAGAGAGAGAAATTCGCCTTGCATACAATATTTCAAATGAAAATCAAATTTCAAATTATTTTATTTTGCTTAAAAGGCGCAAAGGCCAACCTAGTGAAAAAGATTCCATGCCGGGAATCGAACCCGGGCCATCAGTATAGCGCACTGACGTTCTACCGACTAAACCACATGGAACGATACCCAGCCTGGAACTTCTCACTATTACAGGTTGGCAAGGCTACAAACGCAGCACAAGACGGAATATTATTCCGTGAGCCACCAACATGGGGCAAACACAGACTCATATCCAGCATCGATTGAATCTATATTAATATTTGGAAAATTTTCCAGAGAGAGAGAAATTCGCCTTGCATACAATATTTCAAATGAAAATCAAATTTCAAATTATTTTATTTTGCTTAAAAGGCGCAAAGGCCAACCTAGTGAAAAAGATTCCATGCCGGGAATCGAACCCGGGCCATCAGTATAGCGCACTGACGTTCTACCGACTAAACCACATGGAACGATACCCAGCCTGGAACTTCTCACTATTACAGGTTGGCAAGGCTACAAACGCAGCACAAGATGGAATATTATTCCGTGAGCCACCAACATGGGGCAAACACAGACTCATAAATAAATCCAGCATCGATTGAATCTATATTAATATTTGGAAAATTTTCCAGAGAGAGAAATTCGCCTTGCATACAATATTTAAAATGAAAATCAAATTTCAAATTATTTTATTTTGCTTAAAAGGCGCAAAGGCCAACCTAGTGAAAAAGATTCCATGCCGGGAATCGAACCCGGGCCATCAGTATAGCGCACTGACGTTCTACCGACTAAACCACATGGAACGATACCCAGCCTGGAACTTCTCACTATTACAGGTTGGCAAGGCTACAAACGCAGCACAAGATGGAATATTATTCCGTGAGCCACCAACATGGGGCAAACACAGACTCATAAATAAATCCAGCATCGATTGAATCTATATTAATATTTGGAAAATTTTCCAGAGAGAGAAATTCGCCTTGCATACAATATTTCAAATGAAAATCAAATTTCAAATTATTTTATTTTGCTTAAAAGGCGCAAAGGCCAACCTAGTGAAAAAGATTCCATGCCGGGAATCGAACCCGGGCCATCAGTATAGCGCACTGACGTTCTACCGACTAAACCACATGGAACGATACCCAGCCTGGAACTTCTCACTATTACAGGTTGGCAAGGCTACAAACGCAGCACAAGATGGAATATTATTCCGTGAGCCACCAACATGGGGCAAACACAGACTCATAAATAAATCCAGCATCGATTGAATCTATATTAATATTTGGAAAATTTTCCAGAGAGAGAAATTCGCCTTGCATACAATATTTCAAATGAAAATCAAATTTCAAATTATTTTATTTTGCTTAAAAGGCGCAAAGGCCAACCTAGTGAAAAAGATTCCATGCCGGGAATCGAACCCGGGCCATCAGTATAGCGCACTGACGTTCTACCGACTAAACCACATGGAACGATACCCAGCCTGGAACTTCTCACTATTAAGGTTGGCAAGGCTACAAACGCAGCACAAGATGGAATATTATTCCGTGAGCCACCAACATGGGGCAAACACAGACTCATAAATAAATCCAGCATCGATTGAATCTATATTAATATTTGGAAAATTTTCCAGAGAGAGAAATTCGCCTTGCATACAATATTTCAAATGAAAATCAAATTTCAAATTATTTTATTTTGCTTAAAAGGCGCAAAGGCCAACCTAGTGAAAAAGATTCCATGCCGGGAATCGAACCCGGGCCATCAGTATAGCGCACTGACGTTCTACCGACTAAACCACATGGAACGATACCCGGCCTGGAACTTCTCACTATTACAGGTTGGCAAGGCTACAAACGCAGCACAAGATGGAATATTATTCCGTGAGCCACCAACATGGGGCAAACACAGACTCATAAATAAATCCAGCATCGATTGAATCTATATTAATATTTGGAAAATTTTCCAGAGAGAGAAATTCGCCTTGCATACAATATTTAAAATGAAAATCAAATTTCAAATTATTTTATTTTGCTTAAAAGGCGCAAAGGCCAACCTAGTGAAAAAGATTCCATGCCGGGAATCGAACCCGGGCCATCAGTATAGCGCACTGACGTTCTACCGACTAAACCACATGGAACAATACCCAGCCTGGAACTTCTCACTATTAAGGTTGGCAAGGCTACAAACGCAGCACAAGATGGAATATTATTCCGTGAGCCACCAACATGGGGCAAACACAGACTCATAAATAAATCCAGCATCGATTGAATCTATATTAATATTTGGAAAATTTTCCAGAGAGAGAAATTCGCCTTGCATACAATATTTCAAATGAAAATCAAATTTCAAATTATTTTATTTTGCTTAAAAGGCGCAAAGGCCAACCTAGTGAAAAAGATTCCATGCCGGGAATCGAACCCGGGCCATCAGTATAGCGCACTGACGTTCTACCGACTAAACCACATGGAACGATACCCAGCCTGGAACTTCTCACTATTACAGGTTGGCAAGGCTACAAACGCAGCACAAGATGGAATATTATTCCGTGAGCCACCAACATGGGGCAAACACAGACTCATAAATAAATCCAGCATCGATTGAATCTATATTAATATTTGGAAAATTTTCCAGAGAGAGAAATTCGCCTTGCATACAATATTTCAAATGAAAATCAAATTTCAAATTATTTTATTTTGCTTAAAAGGCGCAAAGGCCAACCTAGTGAAAAAGATTCCATGCCGGGAATCGAACCCGGGCCATCAGTATAGCGCACTGACGTTCTACCGACTAAACCACATGGAACGATACCCAGCCTGGAACTTCTCACTATTAAGGTTGGCAAGGCTACAAACGCAGCACAAGATGGAATATTATTCCGTGAGCCACCAACATGGGGCAAACACAGACTCATAAATAAATCCAGCATCGATTGAATCTATATTAATATTTGGAAAATTTTCCAGAGAGAGAAATTCGCCTTGCATACAATATTTCAAATGAAAATCAAATTTCAAATTATTTTATTTTGCTTAAAAGGCGCAAAGGCCAACCTAGTGAAAAAGATTCCATGCCGGGAATCGAACCCGGGCCATCAGTATAGCGCACTGACGTTCTACCGACTAAACCACATGGAACGATACCCGGCCTGGAACTTCTCACTATTACAGGTTGGCAAGGCTACAAACGCAGCACAAGATGGAATATTATTCCGTGAGCCACCAACATGGGGCAAACACAGACTCATAAATAAATCCAGCATCGATTGAATCTATATTAATATTTGGAAAATTTTCCAGAGAGAGAAATTCGCCTTGCATACAATATTTCAAATGAAAATCAAATTTCAAATTATTTTATTTTGCTTAAAAGGCGCAAAGGCCAACCTAGTGAAAAAGATTCCATGCCGGGAATCGAACCCGGGCCATCAGTATAGCGCACTGACGTTCTACCGACTAAACCACATGGAACAATACCCAGCCTGGAACTTCTCACTATTAAGGTTGGCAAGGCTACAAACGCAGCACAAGATGGAATATTATTCCGTGAGCCACCAACATGGGGCAAACACAGACTCATAAATAAATCCAGCATCGATTGAATCTATATTAATATTTGGAAAATTTTCCAGAGAGAGAAATTCGCCTTGCATACAATATTTCAAATGAAAATCAAATTTCAAATTATTTTATTTTGCTTAAAAGGCGCAAAGGCCAACCTAGTGAAAAAGATTCCATGCCGGGAATCGAACCCGGGCCATCAGTATAGCGCACTGACGTTCTACCGACTAAACCACATGGAACGATACCCAGCCTGGAACTTCTCACTATTACAGGTTGGCAAGGCTACAAACGCAGCACAAGATGGAATATTATTCCGTGAGCCACCAACATGGGGCAAACACAGACTCATAAATAAATCCAGCATCGATTGAATCTATATTAATATTTGGAAAATTTTCCAGAGAGAGAAATTCGCCTTGCATACAAATGAATTGCGCCTTTTAAGCAAAATAAAATTATTTGAAATTTGATTTTCATTTGAAACATAGTTTCTTATTTTACATACTGGTTTCCTATGTTCATTTCTAAATCATCTTTAGAACTTTATCAATTTCTACATATATTTGTGGTTTCAAATTTATTATATATATATATATATATATATATATATATACATATATATATATACAGGGTGCCCAGTAATTAACCAAAAATTTGAATTGTTTAGTAAAAGTGTTTGGGAAGAGATAAAAGAAAAATATTTACTTCACAAATAAGTGCATTCATTCCGATTTAATGCACCAGATTTTCGAAGTGCTTCCCATTACTTGCAAAAATATGGCGAAGCCTAAGATCCAAGTTGTCCAAAACTGAAAGAATAGTTGGTAGTGTGATGCCCGAAATTTCAGCGGAAATGCCTTGTCGGAGCACATTTAATGATTGTGGAGGATTTTTGAACACATTGTCCTTCAAGTAGCCCCACAGAAAATAGTCCAGGGTGGAATATGTTAATAATGGAAAATAATAATGGGAAAAAAATAACTGAAAATAATGTGTGGAGTCTACTAGGGTTTGTTTGTTCTGGTTTCGTAAATTGTAAACTGCGTAGTGTTGCGTCACCAAATGTTACGTCACAATGACGTCCCAATAAACAGTTATTGAAGTTTCAAATTTTCGGTCAATTACTGGGCACTCTGTATATATATATATATGACAAAACTATTAGGTAAATCTAACTAAAACTGACAAAACTAAAGTTATTTACATTCAGTTTATTTAAACAAGTTCTATATGAAACATTTTTATCTTAAAAACATAACAACATTTATTGACATAAAAAAGTATTACTTTAAATTTTATTCCATCGCCAGCCAGTGATATATCGCCAAATATCAAAATTTCCATTACTTTTTTACGGTCACTCTATCGAGTTTCCGCCGAAATTTTTTTAGAAACATATTTATCCTCATGAGAAGAAAATTCAATTTTTTTTCATTTTTTTTCAAAGTGTGCAAATACATTTAAAAACCCAATTTCAGCAATTACTACTAACAGTCGAAAAAAATATTCGAATTCTTTTCTGCAGCCTTGATCCACCGATTTATATGTACAATACATAGTATGCTAAAATTTAGTTCGGATATGAGACGCATAACGCTATTGGCAATCCCCCTTCGACAATTTGCGACTGTAAACGGAAATCTACTTGAGATCTTTTGAGCAGCCTTGTATAGAATTTATACACACCAAACCAAGTAATAGGCAAAAAATTAGTTTAATTTACAAACTCGTACCACAACTTAAAACGCACTTCCAGCAGTTATTGTTAAGGCTGTCCTCAACTGCTCTGCTCAACAAGCGCAAAACGTTTTGACATATTTGCAAATTCCTTTTTTTAACGGAAAGATATAAAATTGGAAAGCCTGGCCATGGAAGCAATTTGGAATTGAACTGTTTTCTCCATTTTTTGATCAATCAATTACCTATTGAGTTAGAAGCGACATTGATACGATTTTCGCCTTTCACGGAATGGTTTTTCTGCTTTCTTCGGGAACTTCGGTTCAAAACGTCAACTTTGACACCATTTTCTGAAAGATCTATTGCGTTTGCAAAAAAATGGAAAAAATAGCTTGATTACATAGTTTCTGAACAACACCTCCTGCTATTTTCATGCATTTCCGAATAAAAATAAATTAAATCTTTGAAATTGCCTGAATGAAACGTCAGAAAATTGCCCTTTTCGATTTGAAAACACCCTTAAGGCGGTAGTACCGTAATTTCCGGCGATCAAACAATTCTCTTAGGACCCAGAAATTTTATTTAGTAATTGAAGCCAAATATTTACTGCGATATGATAAGTTACATTTTATTTAGAAATTTTTCTGGGTCGAAAAATAATTGTTTGATGAGCGGATTATACGCCGGAAATTACGGTACCTCTGAAACTATAGCGCTTTACGCATTAGCTATAATAGCACTTTTTAACAATAATTGAATCGTGCATCTTAAAAACCGCATTAGTCCATTTTTTCGAAATGCATTTCTTTGTTGGAACAGAGTCCGGGATCTAGTGTTGTCAGATGTCTCAATCTACCGGGAAATCCCGATTTTCATGTCTCGCGTAACCAAAGCGCTGGACCCAAAAAATCCCAATTTTTCATTATGCACAAACTCTTTTCATTTTCTGTTCGTACCATGCTATTCATTAGTCAGCATCGAGTGGGACAATACAGTAAAACCCGTGAAGACCGAACCTGCCTAAAGCGGAAACTTTCTACAATCCTTTCGAAAAAAATACCGTACAAATGTCTGTGCCTAAAACGAATTTTTTTGTAGTTCATAGCGATTCTGTTGTCACAGATTTTACTGTACAGTCCTCCCCACTTAATCGGGTCACGGATTATCGAAAACCCCGCTTATTCAAATAGAATCCTCCGGAACCGAATTTATTCCTATTGGTTCTATATTATTTTTCCCCGCTTAAACCAAATACCTTTTATGAACGTCCCCGCTAAATCGAATAACAACTGTGTGACCGATGTTTGAAAATTGGCGCGGAAAGGACATTCAGCTGGAATTTCCTTCCAGCTTTTGTCATTTTCGGTTCCTTTACGCTGAAAACAAATTTTAAGTTCTTCCTGCAATGATTTCGGCCAGCAGGTGTATAATGGACAGGTCAAATGATTTCCATACCTTGATCTCCCCACCATCACTTCTTGCTGTTAATCAGCAATGCGCCGTCACTTCGAGACTCGAGATGGTAGTTGTGATATTCTGCACTCATTCGAAAAATAACTCGATATTTATTCCTTTAAAATTCCACTTAAACAAACCACTTTAAATGATGTTTTTAAGGCAGTATAAGTAACTTAAATCAGAAGTAGCAAAGTTTTGACCCAATTCAAGCGAGCTGTATCAAGTGTGATGTAAACCATATAAATGTATGTACTGACATTAAATTAATACATATTTACTTTATATTATAGCATTTGTATTTATTTTAGTTTAAGCTATTCTATTAACGATTTATTATGCTGTTAATTAAATATACCGTAGATGGTTAATTGGCCTTTTTATTACGCATTAAATATTACAGTTTACAGTTATGACTTCCCGTTTAATCAAATACCTCGCTTAATCGAATATTATTTCTGGAACCGTCAATATTTGTTTAAACGGGAACGACTGTACTTCATCCAGTAAACGGAGTAAAAACGGACCTGTTTATAACGAAATACTGTCTTAAAAGTAAAAATTTCCTTGTTTAATCGATTCCGTTGCCCCAGGTTTTGCCATAAACGATTGCTGTGCTTATTTAGTACAGTAAACCTATTAATACGGACTCGCAAGGAAGCAGAAAAAATTTCCTTTTAAACAGGTTTTCATCTTATCAGGTATAATTGTATAGCATTCTTACCTTAGGGACAATGAAATTTTTAATTTTAAAATTGGATTTCGTTAAAGACAGGTTTCGTTTTAATAGGAATTACTGTATTTTTATGTCCCGATTTAGATGTCGTTGTCTCGTTTTTTGTGACAGTGGAACTGGCAACACTACCAGACAGTTTTCGTTTTAATTGGGATTAGTTTATTTTTATGTCCCGATTCAGAAGCCGCTGTCCCGCTTTTATTTTATCTCCCTGTCCAGCTTTTTGAGACAGTGGAAAGTGGAACTGACAACACTACGAGACATGTTTGGTTTTTATTGGGATTATTATATTTTTATGCCCAGATTCAGAAGCCGTTGTCCCGCATCTCCCTGTCCCACTTTTTGTAACAGTGGAATTGGCAACACTGTCAGACAGGCTTCGCTTTGAGATTACTGTCAGGGCCTGTTTACGGAATAGGTCCGTGAAGCCCGTGCTTACCCACTGAAATACAAAAGGGCCCACAATTTTACTTTTAAAAACTAATTTTTAGAAAAAAGAAACTGAATCACTGTACAAAATACATTTTTTTTCTTATGAAACTTTTTTCTTTCTTACTACTATATGGCAATTTGTAAATCACAAAAAATATTTTGAAGTTCACATATTCTCAACTACAGTTCCATATTTGTCATTTACAAAATAAATTGGTTATTTACAATTAAACATATAATAAAATACTTTTATATAGGTAGTTTTAGTTTAGTATTAAAAATGTTATTTACTCTAAACTTTGATGGTAAAATTTCAAAGTATTTAATCATACGAAAAAGAGATTTAGTAAATAAAAAAGCAATTTGTAGAGTAATAAATTTCAAATTATTTAAGCATACGAAAGAGAGATTTAGTAAATAAAAAAGCAATTTGTAGAGTAATAGGGGGGCCGCTGTGTGACGTCGGGCTTCCCCTATTCCTAAGTGTTAAGCGGGCCCTGATTACTGTATTTTTATATCCCGATTTAGGTCGTTGTCCCGCTTTTAGGTAGATTTCGTATGAAATACTACCTATTGGCGTCATTCCTATGTTGGAATTTCTGAAAATTTTTGCAGATCTACTCCGATCATGACCCCTAGAACCCAAAACCACCCTCAGTAAAAAACTTTATATATATATATATATGTATCTATCTATATATATATATCACTTTCTTCTGGACACGATAACTTCCACAATTCTGCACAAATCTCTTCCAAACTGATACATAAAATCAAGGGGCATAAAATGTCGGTCAAGTTCGTTAATGGGCAAAATCGGACCAAGGAGATGGAAATAAGGAGGGGTTTTGTGAAAACCGAAAAAAACCCATAACTTCTTAATTTTTGTAAATATCTAAACTGTTTAAAGTTTTTATTACTTCTAAAAATAGGACCGAAAATTTGTGTATCACAGATTTTTGATAAAATTAAAAATGGGCTCAAGGGGCGCAAAAAATAGGGTTTTTGGGAGAAAAAAATTCCTAACTTCGTCAATTCTCAAGATATCAAATCCAACTAATTTTATTATACATCTCCTTAATATTATCTACAACTTTTATATTCACAAGTTTTTGATAGGAAAAATTCACACCGCAAAAAAAAAATTAAAAACGAAAAAAAAAGGGGGGGGGGGGTGAAGAAGAAAAATTTCCATAACTCCGTCAATTCACAAGATATAAAATCCCCATGAATTTATCATACATCTTCTTAATATTGTCTTCAACATTTATATAGACAAGTTTTTGATAGGACCAATTCTTACAGCAAAAACAAATTAAAAATACATAGCGGTTGAAGAAAAAAGTCATCTTATTAAGGGTGTATTAAAATCCAAACTGCTTATTTTCTGACTCATTTTTAAATTCATTTTTGCTCTCAAACGCATCCAATTGATAGATTCTCTTCTTCAGAAACTATATAATGTACCGTAATGATCGATTTTTTGATAGAGGCAGAATATATTTCAAAAAATGATGTCAAAGTAAGCCTTTTGAACAGAATTTCAAGAAGCGATTGTGTTAGAAACAAAAAATATTGCCCTACTGAGAAAATAATTGGTTATTAATCAAGTTTCAATTAATTGAAAGAAAAAGAAAAACACATGGCGCTTATAAATCTTTTCAAAAATCACGTCAGCAAGTTTCGTATTTTTTCTATTAAAAATGAATCTGAAAATGTGCCAGAAAATTTCGAGTTGTTGAGCATGGAAAAGTATTTTTTTTAATACCGCCTTAACATGATTCTGATAAAAACCAGCTATTATATAAAAAGGAAATAAAAACTCGTAAAAAGCGACCAGATAAAATTGTTAAAGTGGATTTATCTCTAATCATGATTTAGTTTTTGTTGGTGCAATTAATATAATTAACTTCGAAATCTACCTCCGCCTGTAGGCCGGGCCGGCAGGGATTTTTTTTAATCTCTCTATCTGTCCCACTTTTTGCGATACTGGTCCTAGCAACACTACCGTGAAGGTAATCTCATAAGCTTAGAAAAAAATTACATATGTTGGATTTATTTAAACATTGCTGCTCAAAAGATGCAGAAAAATTGCCGTTTATATAAAAAACAATGACGTCAAGATATATTCCAATGGTCAGGACTAGAGCTTCTAAATATACTATTTAGTAGCCTAAATTCTATTTAGTAGCAAGTAGCCTTAGCCAGGCCAAAAAAGGGAAAATGTGATCGAACATGATGATGAAAAAGAAAATGGTTTATTTTCTGATTAATTTTTATTCTGAAATGCATCAAATTTGCAGATTCTCTTATTCAGAAACTATATAATGTGCCGTGCTTGTCGATTTTTTGGTAAAGGCAGAATATTTTGAAAAAATGCTGTCAAAGTAGGCGTTTTGAACAGAATTTCTCGAAGCGAGAGAGCTGGGAACGAAAAAAATGGTCGTACTAAGAAAATAATTGTTAGCAAGAATGTTTGGTGCTGCCATCTGGTGGCTTTATTTAAATATAAATGATTTATTTGTAAGATGTTTTATTAAAATGAAAGTTTTCCGCTTCAATGTATATATTAATATGCATGAAATTCCATTCATTCTACCAAGTTTATGTTTATTCAAGTATCTGCTTCAGATTAAAAAGAAAAAAAGAAGAAATAATTTGAATTCAAGATGTAAAGATAAGGCAAAGAAACATTGAAAGAGACAGAGAGAGATATGTAACTCTAGTGGCGTCTTCTTCTGCACAGTTTATCAACTAAAAAGTGCAACAGTCCTTAATTTTCCTATTTATTAAGGCTGTTCTTAACTGCTCTGCTCAACAAGCGCAAAACGTTTCGACACATTTACAAATTCATTTTTTAACGGAAAGGTATAAAATTGGAAAGCATGGCCATGGAAGCGATTTGGAATTGAACTGTTTTTTTTTTTTTTTTTTCCATTTTTTTATCAATCAATTACTTATTGAGGGATGAGTTCCATATCCTGTGCCGGAAGATTTTTGGCGAAAAAAAATCTCACCAAAATGCCGTTTTGGCGACATGAAAAATTTTCCAAGATTGCAGAAAAACATCATTTTTAAATCTTTATATTATTTATAAATCAATGATTTTGCACCATTTTTAAAGATAGAAAATGATATAAAAACATGGATATATAAATTACACAAAGATTTAAAAACGAAGTTTTTGCGCCATCTTGGAAATTTTTTTCCGATACAATTACACAAATTTTAGCAGCATTCTAAATAAATGTTGTTTTTGAGATGAATACTTGTAATTGTCATTGTAATTGTTATTGAGTTATAAGGAATTTTGATCACGTGACAAACACAATTTTCGCCCGCTTTTCAGTGCTCTTTCTTCCTTCGCGTGGAAATTCGGTATAAAACGCCCACTTTGACACTGTTTTACGGAAGATCTATTGCGTTTGCAAAAAAATGGAAAAAACAGCTCAATTACATAGTTTCTGAACAACAACACGAATTTAGGTAAACGATCAAGGAAAAATATCGTAAATTTTGTCGAAAGATCGCGGATACAAATAGCGAATTTTGCTAATCGGCCGAGGAAAAATATCGCAAACTTCGTCAATCGGTCGCAGAAACGGATCGCGAATTTCGTCAAACGACCGTGAAATGTGAATTTCGTGAGACGATTGCCGAAAAAAATTACGAATCTAGTCAAATGGTCACGGGAGAAAAAAAGTGAAATTCGATCGGTCACAAACATCATCAATATGTTACGAATTTTGCAAAATTTTTGCTTCATAGCGATAAAAAAAAAAAAAAAAAAAAAAAATCATAAATGATTTTGTTTCAGTAAATATTTTCAACAATGGTTTTCTGCCTTCCTCTTCAGACAATATTTGAAATCCACTCAATTTAGGAATCTAGAAAGCCCTTGGTAAGATTTCTCAAGAGTCCTGTATCTAAGTCCTCTGTTAGTGAACAAGTTGGGAATTGCTCGTCAAACGTGGCAAATGAGGTGCGTTCGTACTATGACTAGTTTTATAAATATTTTTTTCACCGCATATTGTACTGAATGTATACTTTGGTACACTTCAATAAGTGCATATCCATTTAATTCTGTTTCGAAAGGCTGTAACATCATTAAAATGCACTTTAAATAATTTATTCACATTGGCCGTAATGTAACGAAAAGCTTTTGACTGTCCCGTCATTAAACTATGCATGCGATTTTCCTAAAATTTGAAATGACTCAACAAATTTTTGCAACAATTATATATTTAAAATTTCAGACCATTCCGAAGGCTGTAACATCATTAAAATTCACTTGCAGTAATTTATTCACATTGGCCGTAATGTAACGAAAAGCTTTTGACTGTGCCGCCATTAAACTATGCATGCGATTTTCCTAAAATTTGAAATGACTCAACAAATTTTTGCAACAATTATATATTTAAAATTTCAGACCATTCCGAAGGCTGTAACATCATTAAAATTCACTTGCAGTAATTTATTCACATTGGCCGTAATGTAACGAAAAGCTTTTGACTGTCCCGTCATTAAACTGTGCATGCGATTTTCCTAAAATTTGAAATGACTCAACAAATTTTTGCAACAATTATATATTTAAAATTTCAGACCATTCCGAAGGCTGTAACATCATTAAAATGCACTTGCAATAATTTATTCACATTGGCCGTAATGTAACGAAAAGCTTTTGACTGTCCCGTCATTAAACTATGCATGCGATTTTCCTAAAATTTGAAATGACTCAACAAATTTTTGCAACAATTATATATTTAAAATTTCAGACCATTCCGAAGGCTATAACATCATTAAAATGCACTTGCAATAATTTATTCACATTGGCCGTAATGTAACGAAAAGCTTTTGACTGTCCCGTCATTAAACTATGCATGCGATTTTCCTAAAATTTGAAATGACTCAACAAATTTTTGCAACAATTATATATTTAAAATTTCAGACCATTCCGAAGGCTGTAACATCATTAAAATTCACTTGCAGTAATTTATTCACATTGGCCGTAATGTAACGAAAAGCTTTTGACTGTCCCGTCATTAAACTATGCATGCGATTTTCCTAAAATTTGAAATGACTCAACAAATTTTTGTAACAATTATATATTTAAAATTTCAGACCATTCCGAAGGCTGTAACATCATTAAAATTCACTTGCAGTAATTTATTCACATTGGCCGTAATGTAACAAAAAGCTTTTGACTGTCCCGTCATTAAACTATGCATGCGATTTTCCTAAAATTTGAAATGACGCAACAATTATATATTTAAAATTTCAGACCATTCCGAAGGCTGTAACATCATTAAAATGCACTTGCAATAATTTATTCACATTGGCCGTAATGTAACGAAAAGCTTTTGACTGTCCCGTCATTAAACTATGCATGCGATTTTCCTAAAATTTGAAATGACTCAACAAAGTTTTGCAACAATTATATATTTAAAATTTCAGACCATTCCGAAGGCTGTAACATCATTAAAATGCACTTGCAATAATTCATTCACATTGGCCGTAATGTAACGAAAAGCTTTTGACTGTCCCTGTCATTAAACTATGCATGCGATTTTCATAAAATTTGAAATGACTCAACAAATTTTTGCAACAATCACATATTTAAAATTTCAGACCATTCGATTGGGTAGTTTTTGCTCTGTTATATGCGGACAGACAGACGGACTGAATGACGACTATAAGTGCTACGTATTTATATAATTACGAACGCACCTAAAAAGAGTATAGTCGGTCGTCGCTTTCGGAATCATATAAGTTACGCAGCACCTATAGTCGTCGTCTGGTCCGTCTGTCTCTCTGTCCGCACATATAAAAAGGCAAAAACTACCCAACCGAATGGTTTGAAATTTAATATTATATGATCGTTGCAGAATTTTGTCGAGTCATTTCAAATTTTAGGAAAATCGAATCAAAACGTAAAAAGATATTAATAAAAGATTTCGCATTCTATTAAATCTTATCATACGTAATTAATTCAATTATACCCGATGATAGGTAGTGATTCTAGATTGCCATGGAAATGAAGTCCTATTTAAGATGGAGTCCTATTATTCCCGTATTACTGAATTTAATGTATAGAATCGTAATAAATTTCGTATTCATGCATTTTTGCATAAGAGGGCAACAACTATTGCACCAAGATCTGAATAGTTATAAAACTAGTTATAGTACGAACGCATCTCATTTGCCACGTTTGACGTACAATTTCCGACTTCTTTGTTTCGTTGCGGGTTGAATTAACTCATTTTCGGCCAAAGGTGCGTAAACGCACCATTTCAATAAATATTTTTTTATTAACACTCTGACGAATATTTTTCACTAATTTTATTTTTCTGCTATTTTTAAGGGTTCTGGAGACATCTATAAAATATCAGTAATTCAGTTGGAGGAAACACTTTCTGTTGAGAAATTTTCAAAATACGCTAGTCTTTTAAAATTGAAACGGTTATTGACAAATTCGACTTTTTGAAAATGTATAGTTATTCCACTTGAGATTAATGATATGTTTTTATAATGGATTAAAGTTGCAAGTTCTGTAAATAAAATAACAATAAAACAAATGTCATAAAAAATTTTAAAAAATTATTAGTTTTAAATTTATTGGTGCGTTAGCGCACCATTGACCGAATGCATGAAAATGCCGAATGCATTTTATTTCTCAAATAAAATATTATTTTTCATGCACGAAACTTTTTTTTTTGTCTTAATGAATGTAATTTAAGCATATTTCAATGAAAATAATACCACATTTTATAAAATTTCTATGCTTGGCTTAAAATGGGTTAACTTTGTTTCAAGTTCGGGCTGGGTTCAAGTCACTGTTGCGAGTTCGTGTGAAAACAATTTCTCAAAGATATCCTGAGTATTTTCCAGATGGAAAAAAAAAAAAAAAATCTCAGAGAATTCTTTGTGTTTCAGAAAAAAAATGCCAAAGAATCGCTTTTGAACACGAAAAAAATGCTAAAAGTCACATTAAAAAATCGCGAATAATTCAAAAATTGTAAAGAACATCTTCAGAAAGAAAATCTTATCAAGCGGCCGGTCCATTAAAAAAGCAGTTTTTCTCAAAACCGCAAGCTGAATAGATTTGGACCCAACGAGCGAGGCTAGCTTTGCAGAATGACAATAAAGATAATGTAATTTTCATAAATTGGCTAAAATTAAGAAAACTAATCAAGATATCAAATTGAAAATTTTAAGCAAATGTAGATTTTTTTTTTTTTTTTTTATCATAGTATCCAATTTTTTAAATAGGACAAATTTATCATAAAACCGGCTCCCTGCTACCGTTCCTAGATGGTCAACATAAATTCCTACAAATTATTTAATCGGTGATGGCAATGAATTGAATGCATGCTGGAAACGATGGATATCCTTTATACAGAAGAAGATCAGCAGACAATGGCGGAGAAATTAGCAACCATACAAATGCCAAATGGTGACATCGAAGTAGATAACTGGTGGGTTGTTTCATATTCGCCTTTGCTATCAAAAACATACGAAGGGCACATAAACGTGGAGTACTGTAACTCCATTAAATCGATCAAGTACATTTTTAAGTACGTGAATAAAAGCATCGACATGGCAGTTTTTGGCGTGCAACAAGAGAGAAGTGATAGCAATGCGGTCATACATATCAATGAAATCCCACAGTATCCGGCTGGAAGATACTTAAGCAGCGATGATAACGAATTTTTTAGTTTCCCATATATGAACGAAGTCCAGCTGTTTTTCACTTAGCAGTACATCTAGAAAATCGACAACGCGTTTATTTCATAGCTGCAAATGTGCAATGAATAGCTCTGAATCCACCGGCTACAAGTTTAACTGCTTTCTTCACGTTATGTCAAAATGACGAGTTTGCGAAAACACTGCTGTATTCCTTCGTATTACACATGGAATGCCAGCAGAAAATCATTTGAATGACGCAAACGAGGAGGGGGACAACCTGGCATATTCAAAGAAGCTAAGATAGGCAGACTGTACAGGTACACCGTGCATCTCAATCAAGATGAATGCTTCTTTCTTCACATGCTGTTGGAAAATGTGCCCGGTCCAACATCTTTCCACCAATTGAGAATTTTCAATGGCGTTACACATGCCACTTTTCGCAGTGCATGCAAGGTCTGAATTTATTGGAGAACGACCGACATTTGGATGTATTGTAACGCAGTATGGTGTCTTGAGTAGAATTCCTTCATCAAATCACTAATTGCAAACTGCAATCGCTCCTCACATAAGTGTAATGTTAAAAGATTAAAAACCTGATGTCCCGTCATAAAATTTCTTGAGGGGATAACAACTTTTCTGCTAAAGTGTTTTTTTAGACACTATACCCAATCGAAATTTTACATCTCTCAGCCGTTAAGAACTATTAAATCATAGACATTCGGATCTCTAGAAGCCATTTAGAGTTTTGTAGGAAGATATATACACGGGGCCAGGGGCACAAAGAGGAGACGACGACTACGAAGGAGAGTGAACTGTCGCTCTGTCGAGACCGCTGGGAGTGAACTGCGTTCCCGAACTAAGACTGAACTCCATGTACTCCATAAATGTTGAACGTAATTCCGTGTGTATCTGTCCATCGTGCCGTAAATAAAATTGTTGCGTGTAATGATTAGAGTTTTTCTTACGGTATAGTATGCATTAATCACGCGTGCAACATGTCACATCCAAATCAAATTCGTACGTTGTTTGCAATCATATTGACTGCCTGCTCTCCTTCATGTCCAACAAAGTTATAGCAGAAATATAAATCGCACATGGCTGAAGATATTTTCCATCAAAATTCAAATATGAACACGGATTTCACATCAGAAATCTGAAACGAAGCGTTCATAATGATTGGAGATTTGTGCTGAGAAATCACGAACAAAGTTCTCAATCAATTGGGAATGCCACCACCGAATTGATTTGCAGTTGCTTCGTTCGATGCAGAATTGCATCGTGAACAAAATTACAACACGGTTGATCTTTTGTCGTATTTGCTATCAAATATTCTTAAGCTAACGCTTGAGCAAAAAGGCATTTACGATCAAATAATACAAACTGTCAATAACGGGGTTGGAGATATCTTCTTAGATGCACCGGGAGGCGGGAAGAACTGGTAAAACGTTCCTAATTAGATTGGTTCTGGCAGCAATTCGATCCCAAAATGACATAGCCGTAGCTCTTGTGTCGTCCGGAATTTCTGCGACATTGCTACCAGTGGAAGAACTGCTTATTCCGCTTTGAAAATGCCACTGAACATGCAATTCATAATTCATTAAAATCTCACGTGCAGCACTTTCAAAACATCCGGCATGCGAAAAGTATTACAGAAATGCATACTTATTGTTTGGGATGAATGCACAATGGCTCACAAAAAATCATTCGAGGCTCTTGATCGATCATTGCAAGTTGTGCGTGGAAACATCAGGCCATTTGGAAGTGCATTAATATTGCTTGCAGGAGATTTCAGGCAAACATTACCTCTAATTACTCGATCGACACTAGCGGACGAAATAAATGCTTGCCTGAAATACGCTATTTTGTGACTACACGTAACGACGTTAAAATTAACTACAAATATGCATGTCCAGCTGCAAAACGATCGATAAGCTGAGATATACTCACATCAATTGCTGGAATTTGGGAAAGGTAAGGTGCCGGTTGATCTGACCTCAGGACGAATTTCATTGCCTCATAACTTCTGCAATTTAGTGACGTCAAAAGAAGAACTGGTTGAAAAAGTATTTCACAATATTCAAACCAATCATAAGAATCACGATTGACTGAGTGAACCAGCTAATCATGTGGCCAAGAACAAAGACTTACAACAATATTCAGTCTAGCATTCAAAACGAGACAGTCATATACGAGTCTGTAGACACTATTGCAGAAGCAGATGAAGCGGTTAATTATCCAACAGAATTTTTGAATTCACTCAATGTGCCAGGGATGCCACCGTAAGTACAGCAATTGAAAATCGCCAAGCCAATTATCATGTTGTGAAATATCCACCAGCCAAAGCTGCAACGATACATGGCTTGCAGTAAAAAAAATAATGAGCAACGTCGTAGAAGCAACAATTTTGACAAGACCTTTCGAAGGTGAAGATGTCCATATTCCTCGAATTCCCATGATTCCAAGGGATATGCCATTTCAGTTTAAGAGATTGCAATTCCCAATTTGATTGGCGCTTGCAATCCCCGTCGACAAAGCTCAGGGGTCAATCTTTAGTATTCAGCGGTTTAGATCTAGACGCAGACTGCTTCTCGCATGGACCTTAATTATATGTTGCGTGTTCTAGAATAGGCAAACCAGACAACCTCTATATCTGCACAGACAATGGAAGAACAAAACATATTGTACATCCAACATCCACAAGGACTGTGAAATTAAACATGTTAGAAACGTGAGCTTTCTCTTTTCTTTCTTTTCCATTTAAGGGGACCTTCTACATTAGAAGTTTAAAAAAATGGATTTTTTTTTCTTAAATTAGTAGTATTTCATCTGTAGAATATGCTCCTAAAATTTCAAGTCTGAATTCAAACTGTAAGAGGTCGAAATATCCATGCGTAGTGCGCGTGCTTCGAGCAGAGTTGCAGGTAAGATTTGCTCCAACGGTGTATTGGTGGACATACACCAAAAGCAAATGAAAGTTTTAATGTCATCGTTTGGCGAATGGCACCAAAACATCTTCACTGCTGCAGAAAAGTTATTGAAATTGCAGCTTGGATTGCTGCTGGCATTTTCAATTAAGGATATTTATCAGTGTTAAGTGTTATGTCAATGTTAGATATAGTTATTGGGCCCAATTGTCGAAACCTGGTCAATATCGTAAACACCAAACGAACAAGCAGTCAAAATCGTCGCAGTAAGAATCTTACGCCGGCTATCAGGAATTTGAAGAAACAGCAACAAATGAACTGTACGAGGAAGAAGAGGGTCTTTTATATGGAGCAGGGATAGCAGATTAATCGAAGAATATAGGTAAACAAGTAATATAAAAATTTTGTTTTTAAAGTCAATTCTTACTTAGGTCATCAAAGAAAAATTTAATATAATCCCTTAAGCTAATATTATTTTTTGTTGCATTGAAATATCTCAATTTGTTGATTTTCTATAAGCAAGTAGGTTTACAATGGAAGTCTATGGGAATGTGGCGAAATATTACAGGTATCGCCAAGTTGGCGTCACTTTTGGCGATATATCGCCAAATTGGCGACAAAATTGGCGGTATTTGGCGGCAGAACAGGGTCCCCCATATGGTAAACCCCCTTATAGATATGAAAATGCATTAAATGCTTCAATAACCAATGGCCGCCATTTTGTTTCCCATGTAAAACTAAAATTAATTAATTAAAATTTAATTAATGAATTAATATTTGAAAAAACTGTATTAACATCAATTGTCATCTAGTACAAGTTTTAAAAAAAAATTATTTCAACTTGATAGGATGAATAATAAATATTTTATTAACGATTGAAAATTTGAACACGATATATAAATAAATAAATAAATAAATAAATATAGGGAGAGTGTGAACTAATAGTAGGAATTGAATAAACGATAATAAGCTTTTATGAATCATTTTTCTTGTACGAAAACTTTAAACGCGTTATTTTTAAATCACATTCTTTGACACGGTGGGCAAGATTAAAAAAAAAAAACTACTCAATCGATCATCTTGATTTTTTTTTTAATTAAAGCTTATTTGATTGTCTTCGATATGAATTAAAGCTTTTACTAAAAAAAAAAAAAAAAAAAAAGGTATTAACAAATAAGTACGATTTTTTTAAAAACAAAAATACATACATAAATAAATAAATAAATCAGCCATTACATAACTTTTTTTAATAAATTTATGGGTTCCTTTAATTTAACTAGAAGCTATACTCACGAAGTTTACGAAAAAAATTCATTTTTGTGTTTCAGATAATTCTACAATGCGCTATCATGCCCACCATCCAGATGAAATTTTCCAAAGCAGTTGGACATATTTGTTTATAACTTAGAGTAGAAGCAACAAAAACTAATAAAAAAAATTCTTGTGTATACCTTAAGATATGTACAATATTCTGTTAAAATTTCAAAAAGATCCATCAGGCAGTTTTCTTACATAAAAATCATAAAAAGTTTTGTCTCCTAATGTAGAAGGTCCCCTTAACCAGACTGAGCCACAGCAACGAGTGGCCGGGTACAGCTAGCAGAGAAATAAATATTTCGTTAATTCAAATCTCTGTGAAAAGCTATATGGCTGTAATCCCACTACCGTGCATACCATTTCTTCAACATGCTACAATATCTACATATGAGGGAGCAATATTCTTGAACCCTTTCACTCACATAAACTTTATATGAGGCGTCTAACCTAAATTATAAAATGCAATGTTTCAAAATCTTATTTCAACTAAATTTTATTTTTAATGATATTTCTCAAACATCCAAGCTTCATAATGGTGTAAATCATTTTTTGTAAACAATCATTAATAGATTTTAATTATACCAATTTAAAGTATGATTCGTTAAAAGAAAAAAAAAGCATCGACACAGAGTTAACTTATAATAGACAAATCTATATTATAAAGAAAAAGCAAATCCAATGAATAATGCTGATATCATATTGCCGGTGGCAACATCTAACCAATAAATTTCGTTTTCACTACATTTTCTTTTAAACTTCCAAACATCACGCAATTTTAATTTTTATAAAATCGAATAGGGGAAGAAAAGTTCTTCAATTTACTGATTTTGTTTTGTAAAAAATTAAAGTTTTAAAAAATCTATATTGCACGCAACCTGATTGCAAAAGATTAATCTTTTTTCACTTAAAACAATATAAATAATTCAATATTTGTTTCTGTCTAATATTCCATAATAAAATTAAAACTGTATCAGTAAATAAATAAAAAACATAAAATATAAATTTAGCAGACATGTTATTGAACTACATGTTTAAATTGATGAAATAATCAGAATCAAAAAGGATAAGTGAGAAATTCGTTGCCGATTTATTTGGCAGTTAACCCTCGCAGTACCAAGATGGGGTGAATTTGACACCAATCTGGACATTTTGTAGTTTTTTTTCTTTTTTTTTTTACATTAGGGGGCTCCGCTTCCCTGCTCGCTACGCTCACCAACCCCGCCCCCCCCCCTTATTCTTTTGCATTTCCATTCTGGATCTAAATAAATAATCATATAAATCTCCTCCCCTCTGAAATTTCACTTCGCCAACATATATGTGTAAAATTATATATACGAGTTGGAACCCGTCGAAATTCGACGAATTAAAATGTTTAGAATGGAACTTAGATCGAATTTATAATAAACCTACAAAATAATTACAATAAAAAATTCATTTTGCATTGGTTATCTAACTCTTAAAACAAATAATGTCTTAATCTAAAATTACCAAAATATTATTTCCAAAAACTTCAACTGCTTAAATTATTGAAAAATTAAACTGCATTAGAATACGTAATCAACATGAGTAATTATGTTGAAGCTATCGATTGAGGCTCTTACGTTTGTTTTTAAGGTATGAAAAATCATTAAAAACGATTTAGCTTTGTCACATCATAAAATTTTCTCCCACAAAATCTAAACTGTACGTTATTTTCACATTCTCAAAATTTACATACGCACCACTCAAATTCACAATTTAAAAGTATTTTAACGCGCAATACATTATTAATGAACGTATTTCCAAACTTAAAGTCATGTTTGTCCGATACAACTTTTCATGTGAACATTTGCATAAAATTTAATTCTAATCTCAGTAGCCGCGAAAATTTATCCTTCAGAAATTCGCCTTTAGTTGTCATAGTATTGGTCAAATATTTAGTTTTATCAAAGAAAATTATCGTTTTGTTTTAAATATGACATCATTTTAACGCACTGAATCACTTTGTCTAGCGTCTCAAACTCAGTATCAGCGTAATGTAAAAATATTGCAATACCTTCTTCAATCTTTTGATTTATGAAGAAGAATGCGTGTTTTTTTTAATGGCTGACGTCATTTTCTGTTCAAAAATTAGAAAAAAGTTACTTTTATTTGTAATGTGAAAATGGCATCAATAAGGATATAATCAATAAAAATAAATAAACCATGAATATTTTCCCTTTACTTTTAATAGAAATGGAGTACTTCAGTTGCCACAATTACAAAATTGGTACTAAAAACTATTAAAAAAAATAATATCTCAAAAATAAATTGAGATAGAACTTTCAAACAAATTGCATTTAAAAGTACATTTTTTTCCCTATACGACGGTGCAAAAATTGAAAATGCGCGATGTTTAGAAGTTTAAAAATTTGCTGTTGCGAAAATTGCAAAACCGAAATTTCATTTCAAATTTCAAAGTGTTGCCATCTGCAGAATGACGTATGCGTTACGCACAGACATGTTTGTCCTTTATAATATAGATAGTATTACAAATATTTTAAAAGTGTTTATGCTTAAAAATAATGTAAATAGTTCAATTAAACTCTATTCATAAGCTAATATTAGTTTTTGTTGCATTGAAATATCTCAATTTATTGATTTTCTGCAAGCAAGTAAACCCTATTGGATTTCAATGGGAAATTTGGCGAAATGCTGGAAATAGCGCGAAGTTGGCGACTAATTTTGGTAGCCAAATTTAGCGATATATCGCCAAGTTGGCGACAAACTTGCCGATGTTTGGCGACAGAGCCTCCCTCCCCCACTTGGTAACCCCCCTTATAGCGTCAGAAAGCTCTGACCAATCAGATGCGTTTCGAGGTATCTACGCAGATTTTCATTGGTCTTTTTCTAAATCGTTACTTTTTTTTATATGACAATTTTTTTTAACAATAAAGATAATGTAATTTTCATAAATTGGCTAAAATTAAGAAAACTAATCAAGATATCAATTTGAAAATTTTAAGCAAATGTAGACTTTTTTTATATCATCAGAGTATCCAATTTTTTAAATAGGACAAATTTATCATAAAACCGGCTCCCTGCTACCGTTCTCAGATAGTCAACATAAATTCCTATAAATTATTTAATCGGTGATGGCAATGAATTGAATGCATGCTGGAAACGATGGATATCCTTTATACAGAATAAGATCAGCAGACGATGGCGGCGAAATTAGCAACCATACAAATCCGAAATGGTGACATCGAAGTAGATAACTGGTGGGTTGTTCCATATTCGCCATATCATGCCCACCATCCAGATGAAATTTTCCAAAGCAGTTGGACATATTTGTTTATAACTTAGAGTAGAAGCAACAAAATCTAATAAAAAAATTCTTGTGTATACCTTAAGATATGTACAATAATCTTAAAATTTCAAAAAGATCCATCATGCAGTTTTCTTACATAAAATTCATAAAAAAGTTTTGTCTGCTAATGTAGAAGGTCCCCTTAACCAGACTGAGCCACAGCAACGCGTGGCCGGGTACAGCTAGCAGAGAAATTAATATTTCGTTAACTCAAATCTTTGTGAAAAACTATATGGCTGTACTCCCACTACCGTGCATACCATTTCTTCAACATGCTACAATATCTATATATGAGGGAGCAATATTCTTGAACCCTTTCACTCACATGAACTTTATATGAGGCGTCTAACTTAAATTATAAATGCAATAATTTAAAATCTTATTTCAACTGAATTTTATTTTTAATGATATTTCTCAAACATCCAAGCTTCATAATAGTCCAGGCAATAGGGAATTTTACCTAGCAAAATTAATGGTAGTTCTGTAAATTGGCTTACTTTATGTTTTTGGGTCGCTGAATCCGAATTTGTAACTTCCCACCAAAATTTCCCCCTGCAACCCCCCCCCCCAAATTTTGGTAATAAGCCCCCCCCCCCCAAAAAAAGGTTTTTATTAAAAAAATCAATTTTTTTTTTATTGTTTTAGGGGAAAAGTATCTAGAAATTCAGAAAGTATACAAAATTTGCAACAAATTAGATATATGACATTATGATGTAGGATGGAGGGGAAGGGGGGATCTGCCTCGGAACATGCGCGCGGTTCTGCGTGGACTAAGTTGCGCAATTCCACTTAACCACTCACACGTTTACATTCGCCCTCCCATCTCCCCTCCGAGCTTTCTCTATAATGTTTACTTTAAGTTTTTTGGGTCGCTGAATCCGAATTTTTAACTGCCTCCCAAAATTCCCCCCCCCCCGAACCCCCTCCAAATAGTTGTTTTTAACTTAAATTTCTTATTGTTTTAGGGGAAAAGCATTACGAAATTCAGAAACTAGACAACATTTGCAACAAATAGGATATATGACATTATGACGTAGGATAAACGGGGAGAGAGGGGCTGCTGCGGAACATTCCCCGCGCGCTTTTCTCAAAAACCAAATTAAAAAAAAAAAATCAATTTTTTGGGGGGTTGCCGGGTGAAATTTTGGTGGGAAGTTACAAATTCGGATTCAGCGACCCAAAAAACATAAAGTGAGTCGAAATCCAGAACTAGTATTAATTTTCCCAGGTAAAATCCCCTATTGTTTGGACTTCATAACTTAGTGCACGTAGCGCCGCAGTGCATGTTCAGAGGCTGCCCTCCCCCTACCCGTTCATCTTACGTCATAATGTCATATATCCTATTTGTTGCAAATTTTGTCTAGTTTCTGAATTTTGTAATGCTTTTCCCCTAAAACAATAAGAAATTTAAGTTAAAAACAACTATTTGGGGGGGGGGGGGGGTTCGGGGGGAAGTTAAAAATGCGGATTGAGCGACCCAAAAAACTTAAAGTAAACCTTATAGAGAAAGTTCGGAGGGGAGATGGGAGGGCGAATGTAAACGTGTGAGTGGTTAAGTGGAATTGCACAACTTAGTTCACGCAGCACCGCGCGCATGTTCCGAGGCAGATCCCCCTCTCCCCCTTCATCCTAAGTCATAATGTCATATATCTAATTCGTTGCAAATTTTGTCTACTTTCTGAATTTCTAGATCCTTTTTCCCTAAAACAATAAAAAAATTGATTTTTTTAATAAAAACCTTTTTGGGGGGGCTTTTTACCAAAATTGGGGGTGGTGGTGCCGGGGGTAAATTTTGGTGGGAAGTTAAAAATTCGGATTCAGCGACCCAAAAAACATATAGTAAGCCTTTTTCCAGAACTACCATGAATTTTGCTAGGTAGAGCCCCTATACGGTCTCTATTGCCTGGACTATAATGGTATAAATCATTTTTTGTAAACAATCATCAATAGATTTTAATCATACCAATTTAAAGTATGATTCGTTAAAAGAAAAAAAAAGCATCGACACAGAGTTAACTTATAATAGACAAATCTATACAGGGTGTTTATAAAGTCCCGGACCCATTTTGATGTTTAATAACTCATAAAATAATGAAGATATAAGCAAACTTATGGCATTTATTGATGGAATAACTCATATATTTTCCTTTTCAGGTTTGAATATCTTTACTTTTGTAAATATCGTCTGCGCGTGTGGTTAATTTCAGATAATTTCATTTTCCAGTCTCTAAATATCGTCTGCTTATTAATTGCATTTTTTTCTCTTTTGTTTTTCGCAACTATTGCAATGTTATGTTTACTTTTGATGTGCTTGTTCTATGTTACTTTTGTATGTGATGTTTTATTCGAGCGGATGGTGCACCACCTCATTGGGGTACCATCCTTCGTACTTCTTTGAATGGCCATTTTCCAGGAAGATGGATTGGGCGAGGAGGTCCAATTCCTTGGCCACCCAGATCACCTGATATAACGCCGCTGGACTTTTCCTTTGGGGATTTGTAAAGGACAATGTTTACAGGAGGAGAGTGTCGAACATTGATGACTTAAAGCCAGAATAACAACCGCAATAGCCTCTGTGGACGCAAAAGTTTAAGGGGCACGCTTTAATTACCTTTTCCTCACCAAAGGTCAAGAGGGATGGGGTGTGAAAGTTGAAGGGACAGATATGGCGCATTCGCGTCTTGCTGCCTTTTTTTTTCTTTGGCGGTCAGCGAACGGGGCTTCGCCAAAGCACTGAACTTTCCAATAGGTCGTAAAAGCAGAATTAGGACAATTTTTTTAACGAGCTGGGCCGACATAAAAATTTAAACGAAACACCGATAAAATATGCAGGGTCCGACTAAGAGTATAGATGAAGATGACACCGAGGCAAGCATCATTCTGCTGGTGCTGGGGGGGGGGGGGGGGGCTTCTATCTCTCTATAGAATTTTCTTGTGAATAATGGGGAAGTGGTTAGTACTAAACTTCATACATATATGTATGCATAAATTTTGTACCCGGTACTGCTCACATCTACATACAGGGTATCACAAAAAGATGGTCACAACTTTAAGGCTGTTCTCAACTGCTCTGCTCAACAAGCGCAAAACGTTTTGACACATTTATAGATTCGTTTTTTAACAGAAAGATATAAAATTGGAAGACCTGACTATGGAAGCGATTTAGAATCGAACTGTGTTTCCGATTTCTTGATAAATAAATTACCTATTGAATTATAAGCGATTTTGATCCCGTGACAAACACGCTTTTCACCCTTTCATTAGTGATTATTCTTCTTTCGCGCGGAAATTCGGTTCAAAACGCCACTGGCCCACTTTGACACTACTTTCTGAAAGATCTATTGCGTTTGCAAATAAAACGGAAAAAACAGCTTAATTACATAGTTTCTGAGCAACGCATCTGCTCGATTCATGCATTTCCGAACAAAAATAAGTTAAAACTTATGTCATAAAGTTGTCCTTTTGGATTTGAGAACAGCCTTAAGAAAAAATACTAGTAGGACAATAGTAGAAAAAATGATAAATTGGTTGACACGAATATTTGTTTGCAAACTTTTACTTTGTATGTTATGTCTAAAAGAGAATGCCACAAATTGGTCATCATTAATGATTTAACATGCCACATTACGAGGAGAACGTTAAGGATGTTCTCAAATCCGAAAGGGCAACTTTCTGACATAAGTTTTAATTTATTTTTGTTCAAAAATGCATGAAACTAGCTGGTGCTGTTGTTCAGAAACTATGTAATCGAGCTGTTTTTTTTTTTTTTTTTCATTTTTTTTTTTTTTTTTTTTTTTTTGGAAACGCAATACATTTTTCAGAAAATAGAGTCAAAGTGGCCGTTTTGAACCGAATTTCCGCGCGAAAAGAGAAAAAACACTCAAGAGCGGGCCAAAAAACATGTTTGTCACGTGATCAAAAACGCTTATAACTCAATAGGTAATTTATAGATAAAAAAAAAAATGGAAAACACAGTTCAATTCCAAATCGCTTCCATGGTCAGGCTTTCCAATTCTATAGCTTTCCGTTAAAAAATGAATTTGTAAATGTGTTAAACGTTTTGCGCTTGTTGAGCAGAGCAGTTAAGAGCAGCCTTAATGTAGAATTTCTTTTGAAAACAATGGCATACTAATAAATTTTAATCATTAGTTTTCTAATGATGTAGTTGGTTTTTTGCATGGATGTTGTGTGTGTGTGGGGGGGGGGGGCGTGTACTGGAAGCAGAAGGGGGGAGGAAGAGGGACCGCACTCCCTTCTTAAATGTTTGAAATATATGAATTTTGGTCAATTTATATCATTTGACACATTTTAATGAAAATCTTGATTACTCTCATGGTCCCCGGGAGGCGGCCCCGCATGCCCCTGCATAAGTCGGAAAATATGAAACTGAACATATGAATATACTGACAATACTGAAAATATGAAACTTTTGTCATGGATATGACTTGGATATGATATGACTGATATGACATGGATATGATATGATATGACTGTTCTCAAACCTAAAGGGGCAACTTTATGACACAAGTTTCAATTCATTTTTGTTCAGAAAGGTATGAAAATATGCATGTAGAATATAATTAATATAACTTTTACTATAATATTTTTATTTCATTAAAACTTTACAAACAATAATTATTAAATACAATATATAATTATTTGCCGCTGGATGTAATTGAAATTTTAAGTGAAAAATTCCTGTTAACTTTTACATAATATTTTATAAATATAGATTTATGTTGTTTCTTTATTGTACAAAAAAAAAAAATAATAATAATAATAATAATAATAAATAAATAAATAAATAAAGTTCTTTTTATGCAATATAATATATTCGTTTATCATACATTGTATATAAGGTAAGTTAACTTTTATTATTTAAATGTTAATAATGCATCGTAATTTAAATAATGATATTTAAAGCAGTAGTCTATTACTTTATTTTATGTTACTAAATTACTATTCTCATTAAATTATTAATGCAAATTGTTTATATAACATAATATTTTGAAATTAAATTAATTTTTAATTATATAAAATTTACTCGCGTATTCTGTGATATTGGAACTTTTTATACCTCTTCTATCCTCCTCTTTTTGTTTGTTTGCTTCCTTAATTTCTTTATGTTTATTATTTCTGACTTACTAATCTGAAATTAATTCAAAGAGAATTTTAATGAAGGTGAATGTCTTATATGATGAAAAACAATTCAAAGCAGTTTTATTAAAATAAGTATTAATTTAATTTCTGTACATTTTTTATGAACAAAAGTTTTCATGATTCAGCCATGAATCATTTTTATAATTTCATTAAGGAAAAAATAAGTATTACATATACCTAGAATAAGGCCTTATAGTGTAAGGCCTAGAACATAGAGTAAAGCTGCCTTTTCATGACAAACGTATCTCAAAAACAAGTTGGAAATTGCCCGTCAAACGTGGCAAATGAGGTGCGTTCGTGCTATAACTAGTTTTATAATTATTTTTTGCACCCCATATTGTACTGAATGTATATTTTTTTGCGCTTCATAAGTGCATAGTCTGTAACATCATTAAAATGCACTTACAATAATTTTTTCCCCATTCCCCGTAATGTAACGGAAAACTTTTGACTGTCCCTGTAATTAAACTATACATTCGATTTTCATAAAATTTGATATGGCTCGACAAAATTTTGCAGCAATTATATATTTAAAATTTCAGACCATTCGGAAGGCTGTAACATCATTAAAATGCATTTGCAATAATTTTTTCCCATTGGCCATAATGTAACGAAAAACTTTTGGGCGTCCCTGTAATTAAACTATACATCCGATTTTCATAAAATTGGAAATGGCTCAACAAAATTTTGCAGCAATTATATATTAAAAATTTCAGACCATTCGGAAGGCTGTAAAATCATTAAAATGCATTTGCTATAATTTTTTCCCATTGGCCGTAATGTAACGGGAAACTTTTGGGTGTCCCTGTAATTAAACTATACATCCGATTTTCATAAAATTGGAAATGGCTCGACAAAATTTTGCAGCAATTATATATTAAAAATTTCAGACCATTCGGAAGTCTGTAACATCATTAAAATTCACTTGCAATAATTTTTCCCATTGGCCGTAATGTAAAGAAAAACTTTTGACTGTCCCTGTAATTAAACTATACATCCGATTTTCATAAAATTGGAAATGGCTCGACAAAATTTTGCAGCAATTATATATTAAAAATTTCAGATCATTCGGTCGGGTAGTTTTTGCTCTGTTGTATGCGGACGGACAGACAGACGGACTGAACGACGACTATAGGTGCTACGTATTTATATAATTACGAACGCACCTAATTAGTTTTAAACATCCATTTTCTTAGAATTTTTAAAGATTACTCGCAACCTCAATAAAATTATTTCCATAAATAGATTACAAGTTTTTTAAAACTGCAATATTTTATTTCAGCAATGGTTGTTACTTTTTATCTGATGAAAGAAATAAACATTATGCTCCGTTTGCATTTCAAAAATCCAACAAAAAGCCCTTATAAAAAATATCCTTATCTAATAAAAAGAATAAATTTATATAAACTGAAATACTACACAATCAATAACATGGCACAAACAGATATGATAGAGTACATGTAAAATTTATTACCACCTTTTTTCAGTCCCCCCCCCCCACCCACACACATGTTTTTTAATTAATCAATATTTTTGTAATAGCATAAAACATGCCTGCAGGTTAAAAAAAGGGAGGCACTTGCTTTAAATTCTAATTTCTACTAAATAAACATCCCTAATGTCAAATACAAATAAAAAATATAAAAGTTCTCTCCTCGAGCCCTAACTTTTCAACGGTTCCCATAACTGTTTCATTGCAGCGCATAAGATTTTATTTGCCTCTTTAATGTAAATCATATTTTTAAAATATTTCAAAACAAAGGTGCTCAATGATAAATTCAGGAGGTAACCTTGGTTCGAGTGCGTGTGTATGTATGTGTGTGTGTGTGTGTGGGGGGGGGGGGGTAACCTCACTGGAAGATTTTTAATTTAACGCTTATTAATATTGTTAAGTGCAAATACTTCCCGGAGCTTTAAAAATTCTTGCTCCAGAAAAATGCCTGATTTCAACATTGAAATAAAATAAAAAAATTTTAAAATTTCAAAATTATTTATCATACTTACTTTTTACTTATTCTCGTATTTAATGTGGAAAAAATGAATCCATATAACATACTGTACGTATGTTATATGGAATTAATTGAAACGAGTTAAATGGAATTTTCAAAAACAGAATTGCTAAAAAAATTACTAAAGCTTATAAATTATTTAACACATTCAGTTAATATCCACCTCCCCATTAATCTCTTTTATATATATTTTTCTTATCAACTATATATAAGACAGTTATATATGTTATAAAAATCAGACTGAAAATTTTTCTCAAAAACAAAAGTGATAAGAAATGATTTCTATTTCTAAACTACTTAAGTCTCTTTTTTACTCTCTTATCAATTGTATATATGTTATATAACAATCTTTACTTTTACTATTCATTTAAATTATTCTAAATTGCCGACCTGTTCATTATTTCCTTTTTTTTAATACGCTCTATTATTTATTTCTAATTAAATTCCTATAATTTTAAAACGCGTATCTTAATAATAGATTTATTCCAAAACGTAATCTAAACTTTTAATCCCTTCATTAATTTTTATCGTCTGCCAAACTGTAAAGTTCTGAACGCAGTTATTTATTTTTCGAATGTTTATCAAAGCCATTTTTACATTTTTATTCTATTTCATCTCATTTTCCCGCTGGCGAGGCGTCAGCCTTTTCACATCGAAATCATTCCATTAGCGGCGCTGGGATTCTTTCCTGTGACGTTTCTTGATCGCTCTCCATTGGCTGAGTGTCGGATCCCAGTTTCACTTCGAGGCTCGTTCGTGATTTTCGTTGGTTTAGCTTGAAGTTTTCATTTCAATCGGAATTCCTCCGCGCATTCTCATAAATAGCGAGAGCATGAGCTCAGAACGAGAGATTTTCGTGCTATTTGATTGTTTACATAACCTGTTACCCGGTGTCCTTAGCCATGTAGAATATTCATTTCGTGAATTAACATCTATTTAGCATGAGTAACTAGTTTATGCTCGAGTGGAATGCTCTGATTTCTCATCCTGCGGGAATTGTTTAGTGTTGGTATGTTCTGATGGAATAAACAGTTTTCCTATGACTACGTTTCCATGTGTTTAATTGGGAAAACCCCCGATTTCTTCATACGCCTGTTTTCACCACTCACGCGGCCTAACCTACCTTGTTTTCATAATGAAATAATAAGTGTTTGATTGGACTCTACAAATATTAACATCGCTCTACAGCTGTTAAATTTTCACAGAGTTGACACCTTCACTAGCAATGCTTGTGCTAAGTGGTAGGATTGCTTACAACATCACCAACAGCTGATTAAAATGTGGTATGAATCCAGTAATATGCAATAAAAAGCACTACATGATATCTCGACGTAACCTATTAAATTGTTTCGTAACATATATATACAAGATATATATTATAAATTTGAGATGTATTAAATTTTGAAAACAGAAAACTCTAGTAAATACTCAGTTTTAATAACATGCTAATCAATAAGTACTTTACTTGTTTGCTTACAATTCTAAATCCAGAACTCCATGTAAGATTACTACGTCTAAACAATAACATTTTTTAACTACAGATTATCTTAAATGAACCTCCTTTGGAACTTGTTCTTTCTCAGTTTATTTTTACGTTATTAGAGATGAACTATTTATCAGGAGAGAGAAAGACAGTCAAACGAGCGATAAACTCATACGCTGTATCTTTTCACACAAATGTAACCCATCGGGGTTCCGAGTTGGAGAAAAAAATTAAGAATAGGGTCCTATTGTTAAAGATGACCCGTGCGCTGCGTACCTAAACCTCTGTGGATGCCGACATGCTTGTCGCTACCTGGCGTGAAATTGACTATCGACTTCATATTCTCCGTGCGACGAAGAGGGCACTTGTGGAAGTTCATTGGCAAGGGTCATGAAACTTTTTGAGTCTGTCTAACCATTTATGTTATTAATTTTAATCTATCTTTATTATTTTATGAGTTATTAAACATCAAAATGGGTCCGGGACTTTATAAACACCCTCTATTATAAAGAAAAAGCATGTCCAATGAATAATGCTGATATCATATTGCCGGTGGCAACATCTAACCAATAAATTTTGTTTTCACTACATTTTCTTTTAAACTTCCAAACATCACGCAATTTTAATTTTTATAAAATCGAATAGGAGAAGAAAAGTTCTTTCAAATGCAATTAATTCTTTTGAAAACTATCTCAATTTACTGATTTTGTTTTATAAAATATTAAAGTTTAAAAAAATCTATATTGCACGCAACCTGATTGCAAAAGATTAATCTGTTTTCACTTAAAACAATATAAATAATTCAATATTTGTTTCTGTCTAATATTCCATAATAAAATTAAAACTGTATCAGTAAATAAATAAAAAACATAAAATATAAATTTAGCAGACATGTTTATTAATTTTAAATGCATGTTTCTACAATGCATGTTTCGACAATTAAATGCATGTTTCTACATGCTTTTGAAAACTATCTCAATTTACTGATTTTGTTTTATAAAATATTAAAGTTTTAAAAAATTTATATTGCACGCAACCTGATTGCAAAAGATTAATCTGTTTTCACTTAAAACAATATAAATAATTCAATATTTGTTTCTGTCTAATATTCCATAATAAAATTAAAACTGTATCAGTAAATAAATAAAAAACATAAAATATAAATTTAGCAGACATGTTATTGAACTACATGTTTAAATTGATGAAATAATCAGAATCAAAAAGGATAAGTGAGAAATTCGTTGCCGATTTATTTGGCAGTTAACCCTCGCAGTACCAAGATGGGGTGAATTTGACACCAATCTGGACATTTTGTAGTTTTTTTTCTTTTTTTTTTTTTTACACTAGGGGGCTCCGCTTCCCTGCTTGCTACGCTCACCAACCCCCCGCGTAATTGTTTTGCATTTCTATTCTGGATCTAAATAAATAATCATATAAATCTCCTCTTCTCTGAAATTTCACTTCGCCAACATATATGTGTAAAATTATATATATAGTATTACGAATATTTTAAAAGTGTTTATGCTTAAAAATAATGTAAATAGTTCAATTAAGCTCTATTCATAAGCTAATATTAGTTTTTGTTGCATTGAAATATCTCAATTTATTGATTTTCTGCAAGCAAGTAAACCCTACTGGATTTCAATGGGAAATTTGGCGAAAGGCTGGAAATAGCGCGAAGTTGGCGACTAATTTTGGTAGCCAAATTTAGCGATATATCGCCAAGTTGGCGACAGAGCCCCCCTCCCCACTTGGTAGCCCCCCTTATAGCGTCAGAAAGCTCTGACCAATCAGGTGCGTTTCGAGGTATCTACGCAGATTTCCATTGGTCTTTTTCTAAATCGTTACTTTTTTTTTATATATAGAAGGATTTAGAATATGTATGCTAAAATTATTTTCTAGGAATTAGCATATAAAGGTCTCTTCCATAATTTTGTCTACTTAGTAAGTTTTGAACAGTTAATTTTTTTTTGTTGTTGTTTATTTGTAGATATTGCGAATCTTAGGCAATAAAGGAACAAATGAAAACTTTCTATCATGACAGCCAATATTCTCAGAAGTGCATCAAATGTAGGCAGATTATGTGTAAAAGTCATATTTCATGCGTTACACGACATTTCGGTCCCTTGCCATTATGGTGCCCACCAGGGTTGAATTCAGACACTTTTCTTCGGGAGGGATGTATGTGACTCCAGGGGGGACATTATAGAGTTCCAAGGGGGGGGGGGAAGGATTGCACTTTTTGACCATTGAAAATACAAAATCTCAAAACTTCCGGGAGGGAATGTCCCCCCCGGGTCACACCCTGAATTCAACACTGGTGCCCACCACCATATAACTCGGACTCTGATTGTCGACCCGCCAAACGTTATAGTTTCAACATTTTTTGGGCCCTTTTTATTTATTTTTTATCAACCCTCCCCCCCAAATTTTATAAAACGCTGAATGTAAGAGTCCGATAAATTTAAACTTACATAACTCGTGATAATGAAATCACAGCGAGCTGAAATTTTGTTTGATTGAACAATGTGACAATTTTACAGGGAGCATTGTCTTATTATTATTATTTAAGCGAATGGATTTTTTAAGTTTTATTATTTATTATTAGTATTATGTATTTTATATACACTATAAAGTGCCATAAATAATTTTTTGATTGATTTCATACATTTTTTAGAACCATTAAATTATCATTAATTAGATTTTAAAAAAATAAAAAATAAATAAATAAAGCTGTGCTTAATTTTTTTTCTTCTTCCAATTAGATTAATAATTTATGTCTTCAATGATTCAATTAGACACTCATAAGCCATTATATGTAAATATTTCCTCAAATCACCTCTCTACACCCTATGAGAAATGAGATATATTTATTGAAGCACAAATATTTAATTTTTCTTATTATTTTTATAATACAAAGTTGCATTTTATAAATTTGTTTTCATAAGTTACTTTAATATTAAAAACATTGGAAAAACAATAGTGATTTGATAACTAGGCATGCTATGAAAAATATTTTGTTTTCAGAAATTTCCCCCCATCACTTCATTTTATGGTCTTCCCACCACTTCAAGGCGATTTTTGGGAGCAAATGTTATTGAAACTGGGCCTATTATTTTATAATAAGATGGCTATTTTTTAATTTTATGTAATAATGTAACTATTATTTTAATTAATTTTATTTTTATTTTTTACCAGACAAAACTAAGTTTTTTTGTATTTGTCGTTTATTTTTTTAATTACCTTTTTCCTCCCACTTTCCCGGAAAATAAATTTAATAATTTTTTTTTATTTTAGTTTTATTATTAATTATATTAATGGTTTTAAATTTCAGTAATTTTAAGTATAAAATAAATAAACAGATAAAGGATAAATTTCAGTTTATAGCTACTATAAAATATAATGATAAACTGAACATAAAATATATTGAATTTATTTTAAAAGTAAAAACTTGTAATTTATATTAATTTAAAAAAGTAAGAATACATTAAATTAAAAAAATACATATTTAATAAAATATTAATTTTTATAGTAAAATCACTTAACTATTTTGAGAATTAACTAATAGCAATTATTCCTCACAAATTTTTCATTCAAAATTTGATTTATTATTTCCAAAGAAAAAACAGATTTTTTTTGAAAAATCAGTCAAAAGTAAAGTCTAAGTAATTAATTAATTATTAATAATAAATGCAACATTGTACAAATACGTAAAAATAATTTTTAACAGTGTTAGGTGACATTGTTCAGATGCACTTTTTAATTTTTTTTAAGCACAGTTATAGATTATAATTCGCAAAGAGCAAGATATTATTAATTAATTATATTTAAAGAGCAAGAAAAATATTATAAACTAAATAATAAGTAAATAAACAACATATTTATCTTCAGAATCTTTATTATTTTTTATACATCCTAATGAAGTTAATAACATTATAGTAAACGAAAAAAAAAAGAATCTTTGTCTTTGTATTTACCCTATAGGGGTGCACAACATTTTTTAGAGAATGGCCACTGTTGTGGTTACTTGCAACCGCTGCCATGTTTTTATTTGGTTTGATTTAGAAGGTATTTTTATTAATCTTTATTCATTTAATTTTAATATTCGCATTATAATTTTTTTTTAATTCCTCTTTTTTCAAACTTCTCCTGTAAGCTTTTCTTTCTGGCGTAACATTTCGTTTATTAAAAATGATAAACGTAGTTTTGAAATCTGTACTTCCGGTAAAAGAATTATCTGGAACATTCCATAACTTTCTTTTTCTGATATCATTTCTTTTTGTAGCTCCGCCTCTTAGCCAATAAAATTTAAATCAGTTTAATACGTAGTTTCAAAAAGTGTAACACTTTACTATTATTTGGCATCTTATCTTTATGAAATCCATGGCCGTAACCAGCTAGTAATGCCAGGGGGAGCTCTGAAAATTTTTTGTGGGGCTAGGCTAACATCTTTTAAAAATCCATATGTCTTATGCAATCTAAAGACAACTAAACCTGTTAAAACGGATCTCTCTATAAGCAGTGTTTATTTGCTTTTTTTTTCTAAAACCTCATAAAAATGCCAATTGACCTTACTTTTCCAACTGTTCTGCGGTCAACAAAAGAAAGGGGTGTCTCAACAATGGAAAGAGGTGGAGATGGATTTTGTCGAATTGATTTCCGGATTGTACTATATATTACGAAAGTAATAAAACATGAAAAGCACTACCTGACCGCTTAAAAGCTTCCGCTGTTAACGGACGCTGCCTACAAATGGCGATGTCTTTATCGCGGTTAAATAGTGCTTTTCATGTTTTATTACCTTCGTGGGATCTGAATCGGATTCGAAATCTTTCCGACGAATGCGTCTCTGCCTCTATCCATTGCTGAGACTCCTTTTTTTGGTGATGACCACAGAATTGTTGGAAAAGAAAGGCCAGTTGACATTTTTATTGCTTATGTAGAAGGAGCACTTTTTTCTTTTGCACTGACCTTAAAAGAACTTATCTGTAACGTAACCTGTTTATAACGGAATATTTGCATAACGAAATTCTTAAACTGAAAAAAAAATCGTAATCCGGGTAAAGAAGTACAAAACAATTAGGGGCGTGTGCCTACTAAGACGAAAATCTATCGAAAATAGAATTTTTCCTCATTCCGTTGGATTTTGTCTTAGCAGGGTTTTGCTGTATTTAAAATGCAAAACGTAAATTGAAACCGACATTTCATAAAAAAGTAACTTCATTCAGATTTTAATAAAGGAAAATCATGCATTGCAGATTGGTTAGTATATATTTTCAAATTCTTATAGCCTATTACTATTTTCACTTTATTGAGAATATTTTAGAAAATGTCGTAATTAAAAATATTTCTGATTACATTCACAATTGATATAAGTAAAAAATATTACATGGTGTTAAAACAAGTTTTCCTGACAACCGCTGACTACTTTAACAAATGTACAATGAAGAAAATTATGCATCGAATACTGATTTCGGCTGCACTTTACAGTGCCTGCTATTGATCTCACTTAATTCAGCCCATTCAGAAATAATGTAAAAGCAGACAGCAAATGCAATTTCGATTATTCAATATTTCTCTGAAGTGTAAATAGCAGTTTTCTAAAAAACTTTTAAATTTCCATTAACATAAAAATTTGAATCTAACCAAAAAAGGAAAAAAAAACCTCTTATTGGCAAATTTCATTTTCCCACTAGAGTGAGCAAGATAAATAAATGCTTTTTAATTTTAAGATTCTTTTCATGATAGATAATCCATAATTAATATACAGGGTGATTCATGACCTCAGGGTTTAAACTAGAGGGAAGCCAGGGGGGCATATACCCTGGGCGCCCGAGTAGGAGGAACCAAAAAATTTGGTTCGTCTTCCGGCTCAAAATACAAATAATTAAATTAAGTTAAAAATGTATCGTACAACCGAAAGTAAAGGTATATTCATTTAGGCGTTTCTCAAATTCCCTATCCAACATCGCGAAACTTTCTGACACATTTTCTGATTCATTTTTTAAAAGCATAAAATTGGCAGGCCTGGCTAGAGAAGTGGTATGGAATTAAATAGCGTTTTCCATTTTTTGATAAAGAAATATCAAATCATATAAGTGATTCTTGTCACGTGACAAGTGTTCTCCTTTCTCGCGCTTTCGCTTCGGAAATTCGGTTCAAAATGCCCACTTTGACAGTATTTTTAAAGGTCTTCTGTCTTTACCAAAAAATGAAAAACTCCATTCGATAACATAGTTTACGAATAAGAATTTCTGCTAATTTTATGCATTTACGAACAAAAATAAATTCACAAATGCGTTTGAAAATAGCTCACTTGGATTTGAGAGCTGCGTACTCTTTGTTTTGAAAGTTTTTTCATTAGGTGAGCACTTAGGGGTGGCAGAACAATACTTGATTAACGAATTCATCCAAGATACTAGCAAGATGAATACACTGTTCCAATTAGGTTTCAATTTGGTACGGTATTTCGGGATTTATTGTGTTGACATGTTTTGGATGTTTGTTTTGTGTGTTTCTGTAAACAAACAATAACATGTACATACTTGATTAACGAACTCATCCAAGATACTTTCAAGAGTTATGCAATTGCTACCAGATTGACCACCATTCCGTCGTTGTCATGTCATGAAAATCAGTCTAAAGCGTTGAATTTACCGTCATTTTCAGATAGATTGTTTATTGCTATACAAAAACGTAAAACGCTGTTCGATTCCTTACATCCCGATTACCTGCAAATTATGTGTTTTTATCAATAAAAAGTTTTCGCGAATATGTCAGAAAGTAGCTGGCTTAGACATGAAAACAGCCTGGTAAAATGTAAAACGCAGTTAAATTCTTAGTCTGAATAACCATAGGTGCAAATTTTATTCCATTGTCACTAGAGTGAAAAAAAAAAAAGTAAACATGTCATAAAATAACGAAATAAAAAACTTAAGGCTGTTCTCAAATCCAAAGGGTCAACTTTCTGACATAAGTTTTAATTCATTTTTGTTTAGAAACGCATGAAACTAGGTGTTGTTATTCAGAAACTATGTCATCGAACTGTTTTTTCCGTTTTTTTTTTATAAACGCAATAGATCTTTCAGAAAATACTGTCAAAGTTGGCATTTTGAACTGAACTTCCGAACGAAAGAAGAAAAACCAGTCAATAAGGGGAGAAAAATGACGAGTCACGTGATCAAAATCTCTTATAACTCAATAGGTAATTGATTGATCAAAAAATGGAGAAAACAGTTCGATTCCAAATTGCTTCCATGGTCAGGCTTTCCAATTTTATGTTTCCGTTAAAAAGTGAATTTGTAAATGTGTCAAAACGTTTAGCGCTTGTTGAGCAGAGCAGTTGAGAACAGCCTTAACCTAAGACAAACTGAAAAAAATTGTTTTTCAAAGTCATGAAACACAAGGAGAAAAAACATAAAAATTCAAAAAACATGCTCCAACCACGTTTTCATTCAAACCTCCGCCGGCACCCATGACATGAAACAATTAATGTCATTCAAACAAAATTTTTCTTATTTGATTTGTATAAATTGACAATATTTTTTAGCTTTTTCCTTTCTCAGCTAAACACATGTTGTATGCAGGCTCGTCGTTGAAATTTAGAAACATGCTTTTATTGATTATCTTGAAGACGATTAGCCATTGCTCACTAATTACCTATCAGAATGAATAACACATGCCTATTTTCGTTCCAACCTGCGGAGTATAAATCGAGTATCGAGTATAAATTGTCCTCGACCATTTACTATGTATACCAAAACATATGATGTACATCTGGGGTTAATTTTTAGGTAGATTTCGTAAGAAATACTACCTATTGCAGTCGTTACCATGGTGCGACTTTTGAAAAATTCCTTCATAACTTTTCATTATAGGACCTCAGGAACCCAAAACCACCCCCACCTAAAAAGTTTATATATATATATATATATGTATGTATGTATGTACTAAATTTTGTCCGCACGATAAAAGTCGCAATTATGCATGAATCATCTTCAAACTCGCCAACAACTTTGAGATGGCTAATATCTCGGCGGGGATTGAAAATGGGCGAAATCGGCCCAAGAGGGTGGAAATGGGGAGGGTTCAAAATTTTGAATACTGTCTTAACATGATTCTGATAAAACCAGCTCTTACACAACAATGGCAGGAAAAAAATAAAAGTTTTTCGTTATAGCAGTTGCCAACAATTAAAAAAAAAACAAATAATAAAATTCTCACCACAACAATCACTTTTCTTTTGCAAAATTTTCACGTGTAAAATTAAATAGTTTGACAAATTGAAAACAAATTGAATATTACGTCATAAGTTTCCTAGAGCAAGATTTCAGCATGAAAACTCAAAATAAATAGTTTGACGAATTAAAAAAATATGTATATTTCGTCATATTGGAAATATAATGGACCTCAGCAGGTGAATATGTAACGCCATGTAAGTTTGAAGAAACGTATTAAAACATGATAAAAACCCGACTATGGAAATATTAACATATTTTAACACTTTAAGGTTCTCTGAATTTTTTGTTGCCATTTTTTAAACCTATTCCATATATATGTGTGTGTGTATTCGTGTATATTACAATTTTCACAAAAAGTTTAGCTCCCTACAGATCGCTCTTTGTGAAGAAACTGGGTTTTATCTCTAATCTTGATTTAAGTTTTGTTGGAGAATTTAGTACTTAACATCGAAATCTACCTCCGCCTGTAGGCCCGAGCCGGCAGGGATTTTTTTTAGAAGGAAATGTTCCTACTATCGCATCGCATTTCGGTTGCATATTGAGAATTGTACCGTAATATGCTTCTGACTGTAAAATAATTGGCATTTTCCGTTCCATTTCAGGCAACTGAAAGATCTAAATGGTTTTCTTGCAGATATAGTTTTCTCCTTCAGATTAGTATTAGTTAAAATGTACATTGTATTGGAGAAAAAAAAAAGTGAAATGTCTAGAGGGGCTCAAGAGGGAGCTAGGGGGGATCAGCCCCCTCTGCCCCTATCTGGTTACGGGCCTGATGAAATCTATGAAATTTCCTCTAATTTAAAGCAGTTTTTATATGCTAAGACCAATGTCAGACGGGCGTCTTTTATGCTGCTTTTTTGCTTAGGTATTATCCATTTACAATGCTAGCATTGTCAATGGATAATACCTAAGCATAAAAGGCGCTCGTCTGACATTGGTCTTAGCATCGCAATTTATGCCAATGCAAGGCTCTTGTATGTTTGTTCCGCCAAATTGGTATCTTTCATTTATTGTGGCAACCCTTTTCTCCCTTTTACATCGCAGTACGTTTCGCGCAGTCAGTTGAGTTTGAATTGCAAAGCAGAATGGTTTCCTTTTGCTGTTCTGTGAAAATTCATGTACGTGCCAATATGATAGTTCTGACAACTAACGCAGAAATGGGTGGCTGCCTCTCGCCCTTCTGCAAAAATAAACGGACCTTGTACATCCAGCAAAAATGTTAAAAGTGAAAGAATATTTTTTTAAAAATTATGTGATCGGCTGCACAGTTTCTTCTTCTTTTGTGGCAAGACCTTTGATCTTTGATCAGTTTCTTGTAATGCGGATTCTTCAGTAATATGTGGTTTAAAATCATGCTGCGGGCTGTATTATTAATTTTTTTTTATTCAAAGGGTTCTTTCGCCAGGAGTCGTAGAATTCAATTGCTGAAAATTCATATAAAAGCCTTAAGAGGCTACTTCAGTCAAACGAAAAAACCCATTCGCTAATGCTAATCCTATGGAAGAAATTTATAAAGATATCTCGGTCGCATTTCAATATTTTTAAACGATTTCTTTTGCATTGAATAGTTGAGATCGATCTGTACAAAGGCCGTTGTTTAGTTTTTCGATTTTGCTTACAGGTATTTCTTATGAGGACACTTTCATTTTCGGAACCGGTTTCGAAAGTAAAAGCATCCTCATAAAAAATACCTGCAATCAAAATCGAAAAAGTAAAAAACGGCATGCATACAGATCGGTCTCAACTATTCAATGCAAAAGAAATCATTTAAAAATATTGAAATGCGACCGAGATATCTTTATAAATTTCTTCCATAGGATTAGCATTACCGAATGGGTCTTTTCATTTGACTGAAGTAGCCTCTTAAGCCTTTTTAAAAATGTTCCTCCTCACTCTCCAGGAGAAAATAGATTATATTTGTCTCATATAAGTGCTTATAAATAGGTCGATTTGTGTATTCTTCATCATAAAAAAAGGTACAGCTAAAAGCAAGAGTTGTCCTTTATAAAAATTCTCCTTTTGTTCCAAGACAGTTTCATCAGAAATAAAGATATTTTCGCTGATGATTATCGTCTCTGCATTTCATTCTAATGCGTCTACTACTGTTCTTTTGTTTTCAGGTCAGTACAGGTAATGTTTTTGTTTTTTTTTGTTCTTGAATTATCAAATATATGAGAAGTAAATATTGGATTACACAGACCTGCAAAAAAATACTTTTTGAAAATTGCATTAATTTTGATAGCTAATTTTTATGTTTTTTTTTTTTTTTATTGCTGTTTCCGAAAATGAAATCAATTTTTTTCTATCACGTAAGGATTTTTCACAAAATGATTGCATATTTTTAAAGAAAAAGTTGAAATCACGAAATTTTGACATTTCATTCATTTATAAATCCATATAAATTACATTTATATCTGAGTTCAAGTAATAGTTAAGTATATGTATAAGGTTACAAGTCCTTAGAGTAATGTTTTTTTCTTTACATCAAAAGTTTTTTTGCCACTTTTCTTATTGTGAACTTTGCAGGGATTGTCTCTTTGTAGCATCCAGCAGTAGTCGGCTATCATGCGGACATTTCATTTGCCTTGATATCGCCTCTCCATTTTCTTTATATCCTGGTGGAATCTTTCACTTTGTTCCTCACAAATTCCATCTATATTTTCAGGAAAATAGTCTAGGTGTGAATCGAGAAAATGAACTTTTAAGCTCCTATTACACCCAAAAATCTTGAATTTTTTTACTATCTCTTCTACAATAAATTTGTACTTTGGGCCGTTTTCGTTGCCAAGAAAGCTAGTAATAACTAATTTGAAAGATTTCCATGCTTTACTTTCGTTTTTTTTCCATTTTTACCTCAAAATTTTCATCTTTCCTCATTTTCCTGATGTCTGATCCTACAAACACACCTTCCTTCAGTTTTGCTTCGGATAAACCGCGAACTGCTGTAGGCAAAAAAGCCACCTCTACTTTGCGCAGTTACACGCGCGCTGATATTCAGATAAATAAAATAAATCAGTAATTTTGTCCTTGCATAATAAATCAACTAAATATAATGATATAGGTAATTTCTTACCTTTATGTTGTTGCTCAGCAACTCCTCGTATGAAGGATGGTCCGCATTTAAATCAGGTTCGCCGTATCCATTTGTCAGAAGCACCTGTTATCCCGCTTTGCTATAGTGTTGAGTAAAAAAAGGTGGAAGTTTAATGTTTTACCTTATTTAAATTGAATGCACTTCTGAGACATTATCTTTGCTGATTAACTATTAGTTTATTAACACTTTAAATTTACATTTTAAGTTATATTTTTATATACCGCTGCTTTTTGCAGCAACAATTTTTTTATTACATCTTTGCTGATCGAAATTTATAGATCAACCAAATTAAAAATAAGAATGTTTATTTTAGTCCTTTACAGTTCGATGACGTGGAACTCTTGCATCATGCGTGGGCTGATATACGAACATATTTCCCTTATTAATGTTATTGTTTATTCTGAATAGCATAATTTTGGAAGATATAAAGAGAGAGTTGATTACGCAATGATTTATTGATACTAAATCAGTTTATTTAAGTATCATAATGTTTTTGTGTCCTTGAAAATTATTGCTTGTTTAATGTTTCGAAAATAGTTTACTGTCAATATCTGACAGGGTTATAAATCCATCACCCTTCCTTAACCATCTCAGATGCATCCGGTAGTAGTTGCATGGATTCTCGATGTTTCACAAATTGAGGTTTGGCAGTGGCTTGGTCAAACAATCCGCTATCATATCTTGTGTTGGACAATAACGAAGATCTAGTATACCAACTTCTTTCATCTCTTTTATTGCGTGGTAGCGCACGTCTATGTGCTTGGTGCGTTTTGAGAATTTTTCATTGTCCACCATTTTGATGACGCTCTGGTTATCTTCGTACAGTAACACTGGTAAATTTTGTTTTAGATCTAGGTCGTCTAACAGTTTTATTAGCCAGGTAATTTCCTGTCCTGCACTGGCTGCTGCAACAAATTCAGTTTCCGCTGATGAATAGGCTATGCAGTTTTGCCTTTTGGTGTACCATTGTATGGGACTATTTCCCAGCACGAATATGTTGCCTATTGTGGATTTCCTTGTTCTTGTGTCCCCCGCCCAGTCGGAGTCAGAAAAACCGATGAGTTTTGGTTCGTGTTTTGTACTCAATGTGAGTTTGAGGTTTTTCGTGATATTTAGATAGTTTATTATCCGTTTCGCAGCGTTCAAATCTTTAAAACGTGGAGTTTCACACCTTCTGCTGCGAGGATATTGACTGCGGCTGATATATCAGGGCGTGTAGTGGTTCCTATATATAGGAGTGATCCTATCGCTTGTCTGAATTTCGTATTGTTAGGCATTAAATTTTCGTCGTCTTCTAATTTGTGAAAACCGGCATCCATGGGAGTGCTTACAGGTTTTGCGTGTTCTAAATTAAATTTTCTTGCGAGTTCTTCTATTTTTAATCTTTGATTCAATTTATACCCATTTTCTGATTTCCTTATTTCCATGCCTAAATAGTGAGATACTTCCCCAAGGTCCTTTAATTCATATTCTTTCTTTAAAGCTTTTATTATTTTTTCAGTTGATCCATTTTCACCGCCTATCAAAATGTCATCTACGTAAACTATTATGTAAGTCGTAATGTTGTTTTCTTTTCTTGTGTATAGGCATGTGTCCACGGTGCTTTGTTGAAAGTTTAAATTTTTTAAAGATTGTTCGATTCTTTTATTCCAGGTTCTGGCTGCCTGCTTGAGTCCGTAGATGGATTTTTTCAGTTTACAGACTTTGTTTTCTGAGTTTTTCTCAATGTAGCCCTCTGGTTGTTTCATATAAATTTCGTCTTCTAATTCACCGTATAGAAAGGCTGTGTCGATATCTACGTGTCTCACGTTCAACTTCTTATATGCGGCTGCTGCCAAAAATGTTCTGACGGTTGTTTGTGACACTACTGGGCGAAAGTCTCGTCATAGTTTTCCCCATATTTTTGACTAAACACTTTGGCTACTAAGCGTGCTTTGTACTTTTGAGTGTTCCCGTAACTGTCTAATTTCTTTTTGAATGTCCATTTGCAACCTATAACCTTTTTGTTAGGCGGAGGATCCACTAATTCCCATGTGTTGCGTTTTCTCAGCGAATTTATTTCCGCTTGTGTGGCTTTAAGCCAATTTTCCTTTTCTTTGGGATTATTTATTTTCAGTATTTCATTCCAACTAGTGGGTTCGGTCATATCATTTTTTACATAACAGACATATCTGTCTGGTGGTACCCCCTGTTCGATCTTTCAGATCTTCTTGGTTCATTGGTCGGTTGTTTGGACGTGGTTGGTTCTTCGGTTGTGTTGTTTATCTCTGTTTCAATGTAATTTTTGTCGTCATATGAGTTTTCTGTCCCTTTACTTTCTTTTAGCTTAATTTTGCTATTTTCTATGAATTTCACTGTTCTGCCAATTACAATTTTATTTTCTTTAGTGTATACGCGATATCCTCTTGAGTTGTTATCGTATCCTACAAAAATCCCTTTCTGAGCCCTGTCGTCCAATTTTCCTCGATGTTGTTTATTCACGTATACGTAAGCTTTGCACCCGAATGTTCGCAAATAGTGTAAATTCGGTTTGCGATTAAACCATAGCTCAAATGGGGTTTTATTTGTCGATCTTGTTGATAAGCGATTTTGTAAATGATTCGCGGTGTTAATTGCTTCTCCCCAAAATCTTTGTGGCAGATCTGCTTCTCTGAGTAGGCTCCTAGTCATGTCTAATAGCGACCTATTTTTTCTCTCCGCAATGCCATTTTGTCTCGGGCAATACGGCACGATTAATTGATGTTTAATGCCCCTTTTCCTTAGGTAATCCTCTATCCCTCTATTTATGTACTCTCCTCCGTTGTCGGATCTTAATGCTTTCGGATATTTCCCGAACTGGTTCCGAACCATAGCTATGTAGTCGATTAGTTTATCCTGTACTTCATCTTTATGTTTTAATAAGTATATTACAGTAAATCTAGAGTAGTCGTCAATGAAAGTTACAAACATTGTTTTACCACCTATTGTGGGGATTCCTATCGCTGTGCATACGTCCGTGTGCACTAGATCGAGTACTCTACCTGTTTTGTTTCTATACACTGTTTTGGGATAGGGAGCATCGCTTGTTTTTGTTTGTATGCACGTTTCGCATGTTGTTCCATGATTGCAATTACTTAGTTTTATGCCATAGGCTAAATCGTCTTTAACCATTTCCTTTATGGAATTATAATTTCTATGCCCTAGGCGTTTGTGCCAAAGTTCCAGGCAATCTTTATTTTTGCATTCATGTGCCATGTTTACTATATTCCTATCTGTATTTTCTAATAATTCAACTTCGTATAGGTTATTTTTCATTTTTGCCTCCAAATAGATTTTCCCATTTCGGGACAGCGTGCATCGATCTTTATCAAATAATAATTTATACCCATTCTTTGTGGCTTTACTTACTGAAATTAAATTAGATTCTAGCTCATGTACATATAACACTTCTTTCAACGTAATTTTATTTATGCCTCCATCGGATGTTTTTGTCGTGAATGTAGTTTCTCCTGTACCTAGCGAGTTTAGAGTTTTGCCGTTGGCAATTATGACCGTTGTTTTTTCGGTGTCATTTAATTTAGTAAAGTCATCTTCATTGTTTAGGATATGTAAAGATGAACCAAAATCAATAATCCAGGTTTGTTTTCTTGCTTTGTCTATTAGAAAGGATGCGTCGCTGCTTTAATCTGGTTTTGTTTCCGTTCTATAATTTCTCTTGTCTACTGATTCGCGGTCAGTGTTTCCTATCTGGTTATCCGATTGTTGATAACACAACGATGATGAGTAAGGTTTGTTTTTGTATGTTTGTTGTTTTTGTGTATTTGGGTGATTGTTTCGATTTTTCAAATGCCAACATTCTCTGTATGTGTGATTTCTCAATTTGCAATATGTGCACTGTTTTTCTTTTTTTAAATTATCATTTGGATATCTCTTTTGCGTTTTAAACGCTTTTGTTGAATTTTCACCCAGGTCTGTGTTTTCAACCCTTCTGTTGTACTCATTTGTTAATTTCCTTCTAATAAATTGTGGTGTAAGCTCGTCCTCATTTCGTGATTCAAGGGCAGTGATCAAAGTATTATAACTAGGGGGTAGCGAACGCAGCAATAAAGCTGAAAGATGGGAGTCGCTGAAAGTTTGTCAATTAATTCTAGAATGTATGTTATGTGTTTGATTAGGTTCCCGTTTTCTTGGAGCTTGGCTCCATAAAGCTTTCTTAACAAAAATAATTTACTAGAGAAGTTCGCCCGTTCGTGTATTGTTTTAAGTGCGTTCCAAGTGTCTCTGGCTGTGTTAAGCCCTTTTACATCAACGATTTGAGAATCGTCAATTGACAGGTTAATTATGGCTCTAACCTTCCTGTCCTTTTTCTCCCAATCGGTTGTGATTGGCGTGGGCCTATCTTCAGTAATGACATCGAATAAGTCTTCTTTAATTAGTAACATTTCCGTTTTGAACTTCCAATTACTGTATTTACTCGCGTTAAGTTTTTCTACCAACTGTATCTCACGTGATGCGGCCATTTTACTAGTTATTTAAGTTTTGTTTATGAGAGAAATTGCTGTTTTTATTTTATTCCATATAAAACTTCTTATATATTTAGTTTTCTTCAATTCTTTAACATTTCATATACACTATGACGCAAAAGTTTAGACAATGACGTCATTCAGCTTTAAAATGTAGAATTATGACGTCAGAATTACAAAAACCTGTAAATATATTCAAAAACTGATTTAAAATGCTATGTACAAAAGACAGTCGTTTTATTTGCTATAATACTAATTTTTTTCATAAAAATTCAAATGTGCTTGTCGCAAAAGTTTAGACACTATTCTAAATTTCTTTGAATATTCGCTGGCATATGCAAATTTAGAATCGATGATGTCACAAATTTGGAGTACTTAAGTTCTGCAAACGATTGCGCTTCATAGTCGACATGCCGAGAGCTAAAGAAATTCAAGTGAATGAGGTTTCAAGGATTTGGCAGTTGAAAGGTGAAGGGAAGAGCGTTTCTGAAATTTCTGCTATTATTAATAGGTCAAAAAAATCTATTTATCGAGTGGTTCCGAATATAAAGCAAAATGTCGGTCTGGGAGGCCACGTGTGACAAATGTACGAGAGGATCGCCTGATACAAAGACTAGCGAGTACTCAACAAATGAGCGTACGTGGAGTTCAAAGCTCATCGGGACTCTCTGTATCAAAGGATACGATTCGTAGACGAATTTTGGAAAAAGGAACAATCGTTTATAGCAAAATGCAGAAGAAACCAGCTCTGAAACCATATCATAAGTTACAAAGACTTATGTGGGCTCGAAAGCATATGTCATATGGAGAGAAATGGCAGTCAGTCATATTTAGCGATGAAAAAAAGTGGAATCTGGATGGTCCAGATGGTTGTTTATCGTATTGGCATGACTTGCGGAAGGAACCTCGACGTTTTTTTAGTCGCAGACAAGGAGGGGGCTCGGTGATGGTTTGGGCAGCCTTTTGCTATAATGGACAAGTATCTCTGACCTTCACCAGTGGTCGTCAAACTTCACAGCATTATACACAGACATTAGAAGAAAACCTACTGCCATTTGCTGAGCTTCTAGGGGGTCCTCAGTGGGAATTTCAGCAAGACAATGCTTCAATTCACACTGCAAAATATTCAAAATTTTGGTTTAATTCCCATAATATAAGAGTTATCGACTGGCCAGCATGTAGCCCAGATCTTAACCCTATAGAAAACCTTTAGAGCATCATGTGTCGCAAAGTTTATAGCAACGCTAGACAATGCTCTTCTGAAAAGGAACTTAAGACATCTATTGAGAATGCATGGTACGATATCGATCCACAAACTATGCAAGATTTAGTTTCTTCCATGCAATCTCGTGTATATGACGTAATACATAAGCATGGATGCGCAACCAGGTTTTAAAAATTGTTTATTTCGATTTTATTTAATTTGTGTCTAAACTTTTGAGACAGCAGTTTATTTTTGTTACCATTTAATTTATTGCAATATGCACAATTCCACCTTTCTTTGTTATAAATATTGTTTATATGTACAGCACATTAATTTCAAGCAGTGATTTGAAAATTGAATAAATATTTTTCAAAGTATGTAAGAATTTCTTCATTGTCTAAACTTTTGCGTCATAGTGTATATCAACAAAAACATGCACAATATTCATTTTATCATCAAACAACTAACGAACTATATTTTCAATTATTTTCAACAATTCCTTTTTAATGTGCATACGTTTACGACCAGTATTTTTTTTTTTTTTTTTACAAATAGTATTTATCTACTAAAATATCAGACTTGCTCAGTCTGCATAATCATTTTCTGTAGGCAAAAAAACCACCTCTACTTTGTGCAGTTACACGCGCGCTGATATTCAGATAAATAAAATAAATCAGTAATTTTATCCTTGCATAATAAATCAACTAAATATAATGATATAGGTAATTTCTTACCTTTATGTTGTTGCTCAGCAATTCCTCGTATGAAGGATGGTCCGCATTTGAATCAGGTTCGCCGTATCCATTTGTCAGCAGCACCTGTTATCCCGCTTTGCTATAGTGTTGAGTAAAAAAAGGTGGAAGTTTAATGTTTTATCTTATTTAAATTGAATGCACTTCTGAGACATTATCTTTGCTGATTAACCATTAGTTTATTAACACTTTAAATTTACATTTTAAGTTATATTTTTATATACCGCTGCTTTTTGCAGCAACAATTTTTTTATTACATCTTTGCTGATCGAAATTTATAGATCAACTAAATTAAAAATAAGAATGTTTATTTTAGTCCTTTACAGTTCGATGACGTGGAACTCTTGCATCATGCGTGGGCTGATATACGAACATGTTTCACTTATTAATGTTATTGTTTATTCTGAATAGCATAATTTTGGAAGATATAAAGAGAGAGTTGATTACGCAATGATTTATTGCTACTAAATCAGTTTATTTAAGTATCATAACGTTTTCGTGTCCTTGAAAATTATTGCTTGTTTAACATTTCGAAAATAGTTTACTGTCAATATCTGAGAGGGTTATAAATCCATCAGAAACATTCACCTTCTTTTGGTAAACCCTTGAAAAATTGTTTCATAAGAACTAATTTTATATGAAGCGATGGAAGTAACACTTTTTTTGGATCAACAAGAATTTTCTTTTACCAGGTCCATGCTGCCATACCAGTCCGTATGGCAGACGGAATGTCAGGATAAAATATTTCCTTTTTGTTATTTAAATTGAAACCTTTTACATTACAAATACAAAAATAGCAACCATCACTGTGATTTTTAGGTTCTCTCCAAACCATTGGTATACCAAACCAAAAAGATTGCTTTTTACCTTGAAACCATAGCCTTAATTCTTCTACATAAATACGGCAAACTTTATATGGAGCCCAAGGCTTGTCTTGATCGCCCAATTTCATGCTAAAATAAACAAAATACACTTTATTTACAAAATCAGAAATGCTTCATTGTTGTTTTGTTACTGTATAGTTACCACAAATATAGCAGAAACAATTCTGTGAATTAGCACATCCTCTGGAAGACATTTTCTCTATTGCAGAAAAACTAGAAGTAAAAATTACTACTATGACTTATAACTCACAGGTTAGAATAAAAACACATGTGTACAGCACAGAGCAAAGGAAGACAGTGATTCAGGAGTAGAGATAAGATTAGTGAAAAGTGGCGTGAAGAAGTGGTGGCGAGGAGCAGGAGAGATCCGATTTCAACTGGTTTCCTCTGTCTTGAATTTTGTATTTAATATGCAGTTTACCGATTAAGAGAAAAATTCTGTATTGCAGTAATTTCATATTTCTTTTTTATTAGTTTAATGCACCAATTTACTATTTTAAGTCCATAAATTTATTTTTCAAACTCATATAAAGAATAATTTTTGGTCCGAAATATACTAAATTCATAAAAATAATAGATTACGATTTGTGATGAAACTATACGTGATGGAATTTTTTCATTATTACTTTCTTCTATCTTGACAAGAAGAAAGTATTGGTTTCATGAAAATTTTCGAATTCCAGTTTTCGACGGATTTACACGTTTTATGGGTCACAGATTCCAAAAAACATGTTTTTACAAAATGTCTGTCTGTGAGTCTGTCTGTCTGTATGTGACACAAATTTTGTCGGCGCTCTATCTCAGGAACTAATGCACGGAATTTAATAAAAATTTATATTCAGGTAGTCCCTGATATAGATTGGTGCTGATTAGTTTTTGGTGTAAATCGCCCTGCAGGTGGCGCTGCTATGTAGCATTTTGCAGGATTTCCGCAAAAGCTCTATCTCAAGAACTAATGCACGGATTTTTATAAAACTTCAGATTCCGTTAATCCTTGATATGAATTAGTGCTGGTAACGTTTTGGTGCAAATCGCCCAACAGATGGTGCTGCTATGCTGCATTTTGCAGCATTTACACGATTTTCGTAATAGCTCAATCTCAAGAAATAATGCACGGATTTTCATCAAACTTCAGATTCAGTTAGTGCTTGACATGAATTGACGTTTTGCCCCTTGTGGTGTAAATCGCTCAACAGGTGGCGCTGCTATGCTCCATTTTTTGAGATTTCTGCAATAGCTCTATCTCAAGAACTAATGCTTGGGATTTCAACAAACTTCAGATTCAGGTATACCTGGATATGAATTGGTGCTGTTTATGTTTTGGTGTAAATCGCTCAACAGGTGGCGCTGCTATGCAGCATTTTTCACGATTTCCACAATAGCTCAATGTCCAGAACTAATGCATGGATTTTCAGGAAACTTCAGATTCAGTTAGTCCTTGACATGAATTGATGTTTTGTACCTTTTCGTGTAAATCGCTCAACAGGTGGCGCTGCTGTGCTGCATTTTTTGTGATTTCCACAATAGCTCTAGCTCCAGAACTAATGCACCGATTTTCATCAAACTTCAGATTCCGGTATACCTTAATATGAATTAGTGCTGTTTGTGTTTCGGTGCAAATTTCTCAACAGGTGGCGCTGATTGCTGCATTTTATCAGAATTTCCCCTACAGCTCTATCTCAATAAGTAATGCACGAATTTTCATCAAACTTCAAATTCAGGTATACTTTGATACGAATTGGTTCTAAATTGATGTAATTTCTTTTACTATTTAAATGATTTAATTGACGTGATTTATATAGAAGAAAGTTTTGTGATGGCCACAACATACTAGTTTTTCTAGTAATCAGCATCCAAAAAACTATAAAAAATACCACTTACTATACTGTCAATTTTTCCATCGCAGGCTTGTGTTATTTTAATTAATGACTTATGTCTGAGTGGTCTTTTGTGGCCACAGCAAAATGTTACGAACACTATACGATTGATCACAAAAAAATGATTTCTGGATTATTAATTGGAAATTCAATTTCAATATTAAAAAAAATAACTTTAAGATATTATTCTTTCACCTCCTACCATACAATCCACAACAGCCACTTACAAAAATATCTGGGTTGTTGAGGGCCGCATCGGTAACACGGAGAGAATTCTATTTCGGGGAGGTAATCTGTGGCCTATAATCAGATAACAAATATGGTTTTAGAGGCGGCGGGGAGTTTTGCCCTTTTAGGATCCCCAACCCAATCAATATATCCAATTCCGTTGGCGAGGATATATTAACAGTTTACGTTTGCATATATAACACAGATATAAAGAAATATTGTTTTCAAGGGATGATAATATTCCTTGACTTTATTCGGGGGAGTACATTTTGTTTTATTATAAGTGCTAAGAAACAAACATATGCATGAAAGTGGCTGATGCCGAAAAAAAAATGTGAACTTTATGAATGAAGAGGGAGAAGGAGCAAAACAAATTTGAGATTTTTCCACCACCTGATCAATAAATTCGCGATTTTTCCGTGTCTGATCAACAAAATGTGCAATTTTTCCGAAGCCGATCGACAAAATTCGCGATTTTTCCGCACCCGATAAAAAATTCGCTTTTTTCCGTGCTTGATCGACGAAATTCGCTATTTTCCCACGGCCGGTGGACGAAAATTTCGATATTTCCGGGCCTGATTGACAAAAATTTGCGATTTTTTCGTGCTCGACCAACGAAAAACGCAATTTTTCTGAGTCCGATCGACAAAACTCGCGATTTTTCCGTTTCCGATCGACGAAATTTGCGATTTTTCCGCACCCAATCAACGAAATTCGCGATTCTTAACCGACTCCGACGAAATTTGCAATTTTTTCCCGCGGCAAATTGGCGTTTTTTTCTCCCAATAAACTGAGAAACTCAATTATTCAGCCGCCGAAGAACGAAATTTTCAATTTTCCCGCGCATCATCGACAAAATTCGCGATTTTCCGTGCCCGACCAACGAAATTCGCGATTTTTCACCCTGATAGACAAAATTCGCGATTCTTAACTGACTCTGACGAAATTTCCATTTTTTTCCCGAGGAAAATTGATAGTATTAGTGTTTTTTTTTCTCCCAATAAACTGAGAAACTCACGATTTTTCAGCTGCCGGTCAATGAAATTTTTCCGCGCATCATTGACCAAATTCGTTATTTTTCAGAGTTCGATCGACAAAATTCGCGATTTTTCCGTGGCCGATCGGCGAAATTTGCGATTTTTTCCGTACCCGATCAACGAAATTTGCGATTTTTTCGCGCCTGATCGACAAAATTCACGATTCTTAAATGGTTGACGAAATTTTCCATTTTTCCCGCGGCAAATTGATGAAATTCGCGACTTTTTCCTGCGACCTATAGACAAAAATTGCAATTTTTTGCAGTTATACATCGACGAAACTCGCGGGCCACAGGTTGTGCACCTTTGCCCTATAACAACACAGAGAAGTATGGAAAGATGTATGCTAGGTATAACTAGAAGAGACAAAGAGAATAATCTGGATAAGAAGTCAGACGAAAGTTTTTGACATCGTACAATATTCAAAATGGCACAAAAATCGCTATTACAGCGCCTCTTACCGGCGGATTTTTTTTCAAATTAAAGAAGGACCTGCTTGCCATAGCCACGACCTTAAAAAAAAAAAAAAAAATGTTCAATTCTATGCATAACTTCATATCTCGCGTCATACACTTTTCGAAGGTACAATATTGAAAATGGCACAAAAATAGCTATTACAGCGCCCTCTTCCGGCCAAATTCAGGGAGGATCTTCTTGCCATGACCAAAAACAAACACAAAAAATTTGGTTCAATGGTGACAGACGGACATTTTCTATAAACAGGTTTTTGGGGATCTCTTACCCCTAAAAAACCACCGAAAAAAAAAAAAAAAATTCGATTACAATACTTTCTTCTATTGAAGATAGAAGAAAGTAAAAATTTGGTTCAATTCTATACGTAACTTCATACACTTTTCGATGGTACAATATTCAAAATGGCAAAAAATCGAAATTACAGTGCTCCCTACCGGCGGATTTTTTCCAAATTAACACTGTGACTGACACTGAATTTTCCGTTTAGGCCGCGTCAGTTATCGGCGACTGACACTTTAGATTGTATAACGGGAATCTTATTTTATGGCCCAAACGAAAAGACAGACAAAACAGACTTGGCATTCAACGTGTTAAAGAAGGACCTGCTTGCCATAGCCAAGAACTTAAAAAAAATTTTTTTTGGTTCAATTCTATGCATAACTTCATACACTTTTCGATGGTACAATATTTAAAATCGCTATTACAGCGCCGCCTTCCGGCGGATTTTTTCCGAATGAAGGAAGGACCTACTTTCCATAGCCAAGAACTTAACATTTTCTATAAACAGGTTTTTTGGGATCTCTGACCCCTAAAACATGTAAATCCATCGAAAAAAATTTCGATTACAATACTTTCTTCTATTGAAGATAGAAGAAAGTAAAAATTTGGTTCAATTCTATACATAACTTCATACACTTTTCGATGGTACAATATTCAAAATCATACAAAAATCGCTATTTCATCAGCGCCCCCTTCCTGTCGATTTTTTCCAAATTAAGGGAGGACCGGCTTACTATAACCAAAAATTAAAAAAAAAAAAAAGTTTAATTCTATGCATAACTTCATACACATTTTGATGGTACAATATTCAAAATCGCTATTACAGCGATAGGTGCCCCCCTTCAGACGAATTTTTTCCAAATAAACGAAGAATCTGCTTGCCATAGCAAAAAACTTAAAATTCGTTGAATTCTATGCATAACTTCATACACTTTTTGATGGTACACTGGCGAAAGCCAGATGGACACACAGACATTTTCATAAACATGTTTTTTGGGATCTCTGACCCCTTAAACGTGTAAATCCGTCGAAAACCGGAAGTCGAAATAATTTCGATTACAATACTTTCTTCTATTGAAGATAGAAGAAGGTAAAAATGGTTATCACTAATGTTTTGTAACCTAAGAAGCCTGGTTAGATCCCCTTTAAGGTTGTTCTCAAATCCAAAAGGGCAACTCTCTGACATAAGTTTTATTTTATTTTTATTCGAAAATGCATGAAAATAGCTCGTGTTGTTCAGAAACTATGTAATTGAGCTGTTTTTTCCATTTTTTTGCACACGCAATAGATCTTTCAGAAAATAGTGTCAAAGTGGGCGTTTTGAACCGAATTTCCGCGCAAAGGAAGAAAGAGCACTCAAGAACGGACGAAAAAACATGTTTGTCAAGTGATCAAAATTCCTTATAATTCAATAGGTAATTGATTGATCAAAAGATAGAAAAAACAGTTCAATTCCAAATCGCTTCTATGGCCAGGCTTTCCAACTTTATACTTTTCCGTTAAAAAATGAATTTGTAAATGTGTCAAAAAGTTTTGCACTTGTAGAGCAGAGCAGTTAAGAACAACCTTAAGAATCGCGTTGACTTGACTTGTACAGTTAAAATGTTTAATTATAATGTAATCTGCAATACCATTAGAGTAAGCTTCAAAGGTTTACATAGCTGAGTTTATCAAGGAGAAGACTGTGGTTAATAAATTAGTACAATGTATATTTTTCTATTTGAAAAAATAAATCACACAGTTGTATCAAGAAAAATTAAAATTTTATTGTTCCCTATCAAATGTAACAATGAAATAGCATATATTTGAACAACTTAGTTGTAATACTGATGATGGAAATGGAATAACAATATAAATACAAAACATTGTCAAAAGCGGAAAAAAAAAAAAAAAATTCAAAGCAAGTTTTTTACATGGGGATTCCAGAGATGTTAAAATGAATTTGAATTAATAAATCAAAGTTATACAGTAACTCAAGGATTTTAAAATACAATATACTGATACATTTTATAAAATTTAATAACATACAGTGCATATGCAATTAAACACATTTTGAGCAGCAAAAACGTTACAACAGAAGAATCACAAATAAACAATGTGATTCTCAATTTTAAAAGTAAATAATTTTCTCTCTGCATTAAAAAAAAATCAATTACACATACACATAATAAAAGAAAAGATCATTGCAAAAGTACTCTCATATATCAACATGCATCTGTAAGGGCAGACACAAATAGCACCACTTTGATTTCTGATTGTTCACAATTTCATATGTATACAACGCTGACACTAAAAGTTTTGGTCAACATATTTGGTAGACAAGTTGATCAGGAAGAATAGGTTAGCTTAAAAGCATTCTTGATTGCTTTAAAGGCTTGAAAATAACTGCTTTGAAAACAAGCAATTTTGCTAGTATTTTTTGCAAAGTGCAGAAGACTAAACTTCATCTATCTACTATACATATAAAATACAAATTTCTTTCCAGCTGCTTATAACTTGAGTTCTACTTAATGGATTTTGGTGGGACTTGCACTGTTAGTTAGATAATTTTTCAGGGAAAGTTTTAGTATACTGCATACTCCATTGCTTAGTTATGGAATTATGGTGGAAAGTCCTATAATCAGATGAACCCAATTAGGAAAGATCAGCCTTTTAAAAAAAGATTCTGCTGATTGGATTTTAATGAAACGTGAATTGTTAGATAATTTTTCAAGAAAGGTTTTAGAATATAACATTTTGTTTTATGTTGCTTAGTTATGGAATTATGGGGAAAAGTTCTATAATCAGGTGAACCTGATTATGAAAGATTAGCCTTTTTAAATGTTCTACTGGGTGAATTTTGATGCAACTTGTCTGTTAGTTAGCGATTTTTCAAGGATGGTTTTAATATATTGCGTATAATCCTATGTTGCTTAGTTATAAAATTATGGGGAAAATTTTATAATCAGATGAACCCGATTATGAAAGATAAGCTGTTTTAAAAAGTTTCACTTGACAGACTTTGGTGAGGTTTCATTGCTAGTTAGATCATTTTTCAGAGACGGTTTTAGTATATTGTATATTGTTCTATACCAAATAGTACTGTAAATGATCAACTAAAACAGTTGGTCCTAAACAGCCGGAACTTTGACACATTAGAAAATATAATAGTGCAATGACATTCGTATCATTTTTAACAATGCAGATGGAAATTCCAGGTAAAGGTCCATATTGCTGTAAAACTCAAGGTCAAATTCTCAGATATAATTTGTTTGATTCAAGGTTCATTTGGAAAAACAAACTAGCACAGCGAGCGAAACCTGCTAGTTAAAAATAAAATAACATTAGTGGAATACTAATCAATTATTTTCCACTTTTTACCGTTACTAACTACTTTTGCAATTTATAGCAACTTCTTCATATTTTGAAAGTAAGAAATGAAAATTGATTGGCAACATGAACCACATAAGAATAATCCATAGATACTTATTTTAAAAATGATCTGCAATTACAGACATTATTTAGTAAATTTTTATAAAAAATGAACAGCTGTCGTAAGAAATTAAAATGGAAGATGGGCAAGAAGAAAATGGAAGATTTTATTTTCTTAAGTGGAAAAAAAGATACAATACAATATGGAATATAACAACAACATAATTGTAAGAATGACTTTCATGGGAAAATAAAATTTTAGAAATATTAAAATTTAGAATGAGTAATGAAGGCAACGACTTAATCTTTTTAACATCAAATGATTTTCTAATAAAATGAATATTTTTGGTGTTTCATAAAATACACTATAGCAAAATATTAAGAAACAGTAATTTATACAGCAATACTTTTCTTAAAAATCATATGAAATTAAATGAGGCATTTAATAAAAAAGTTCATTGGCAACAACCTATTGGCATAGGCATTTAATGATGGGTTTAATAACTCTGATGATATATATATATATATATCTAAAGGAAGGGACATATGTAAATTTGAGATGGTGAAAATGATGCAAGGTTTAGATTTCATACAGAAAAAAAAAATTCTACGATTATGTCAGAGTGAAAATTTTTTGGATGATTTTTCATTCCGTAATGCGTAGCATAAGAGCCTCAATTGATAATTTCATATATATTTACTTATCTTGATAATAATTTACTAATTATGTATACTAATAGTTTAATTTTTCAATAACTTGAAAGGGTTTAAGTTTAAGGAAATAGTACTTTGGTAATTTTAGATTAAAATCATATTTGTTTTAAGAGTCAGACTAACCAATGTTCAATGGCTTTTTTATTGCAATTAATTTTGTATGTTTATTATAAACCAATGTGACAGTTCTTTTTTAAACATTTCCTTTCATTGAAATTCGACGGGTTCTATGTCATAGGTTATGAAATTTTTGTGAAAAATAACATTTTGTAAGAAAGGAGAAATCCTGTTACTCAAATGAAAGTCTTCTTACGAGCACTTTTACCACTAATGAAATTTTTTTTTTCATGATTTTTTCCATTTAAAAATATAAATTCAGACAAAATCGAGTTAATGATATATAATCCATACAAATTTAAGGTTCATTTAAGTTTATTATTGTGGGTCAGCTGGTTAAATCTTAAATAACAATCACAAAAGTCTGCTGCACTATCGCAAAAGATGCATAGCAAAATAGCTTATAAAACTTGTTCACTGCCATGAACGAATATACTCATACATACACTGAAATAATTTCTCATCAACAGATATCACTGCCTGTATTACGAATCCAAATGAAGTACATGAGTATATTGGTCAATGTACTATAATCTGCATACTGAAAATTATTTGTTCAATGGAATTTTTTTTTTGTGTGTGGGCGAGGCGGCTCATTAATGCTTATTATTAAACTTTAAAAAAAATCTGGCAGCAAACAAGTTAAAAGTAGGTTTGCTTTTTTATTTTTCAGATTTAGCAATATTTTTTTATCTGCTAAAGAGAATAAAAATTATTATTCTTAAAACAAATTACATTAACACAGTTTTTAAGAAATTACAGACACAAATAACTCAATTTAATAGTCTTAGTTTTCCAGGATTGGCTGGAAAATATACATTAATGATAACAGTAATTAACACTAAATACTCATTTCCATCATCAGTTAACACTGGAAGAACACCATTCTTCCTTTTATTTATCATGTTTTTGATGAAATATCTGAAGAAAAGAGTAAATTGTATACCACCAACAGAGAAATGCAACTTAAAAACTTACAGTCAAAGCATGGGCACCCAGCCGCAAACAAAATTTCAGGGAGGAGTAAAATCGAACAAATGTGCCTGTAGTTTACCAATAAGGTTTTTAATTGGAGAGCATTAACATGAAATAAACTAAATTAAGAATTTTTTTTTAATCAGAATCCTACATGAAAAATAATTTTTAAACATATCAACCTGAAAAACAATACAGAAATGTAACAAATGAGGCATATTAAAAGTATGAAAATAAACTTCTACCGGCTTTTTAAAAAATAAAGAATTGATTTTTTTTTCTTTTTTCACCAAGGGGGTGGGGACCACTTGAACCTCTCGGTTTAAGATAATTTTAACACAAGCTAAAAAAAAAAAAAGTCTTCTATGGGAGGTTTAGGGGGACAGGTACACTACCCTTCCTCCCTCCTGACGAAAAAATAAAACCTTAGTTATTTTTTTTTATCTTAGGTATGCATATTTTTTTTAATTGAAAGTGAAAAACAAAATTCCATTCAATTTTAAAATTCAAGGAGGACAAATTGTCCTCTCCTTCCTCCCCCACCTCCTTTGTGGGTGCCCATGGATCAGAATTTAAGTCTTTCCAGATGAACACAACAAAGTTATTATTTTTATTATTGCATTAACTAGTAATAAAATCCTCCATATTCAAATAAAGTATGAATATACTCTAGAAGACATATAGGAAATATGCAATTTTTCTTTCAAACTAACTTATAATTTATGTGAACTACAAGCATACATCCACTATCACTGAAATGAGAATTCCTAAATATTAGATGTATTTTATATATATGTACATAAAATTCATTAAGATAGTTTCATATGTGCCTCAAAAATAAGTGCATTTTATAGAATGGTTTTGAGTAAGAGTCAAAAAAATAGATTTAAGATTTTTGTTTTTGTAACAGTACTTGTTTTGCTGATTGTGTTTGGATTCTAGAGTGATATATACACATAGAAAATTAGAGGAATGCAAACAAAATACATATCATTATCTTTAAATAAAATTTACAATGGTCTGAAATTCTGAAAAAAAGCAGTTTAGAAATAATTCACTGGGTTGACATGACACAGCAATGCAGTTTGTACAGAAATGCTGACAGATGTGACCTCACAGCTCAGAGTTTTTTTTTTTTCTTTTTTTTTTTTATTTAGCATGCAGAGAGATGAGGTTTGTTTGGAAAACTGATTAGCATAGCGAGATATATTTCAAGTAATACCATGAAATACTTGGGTTACTTTAAGTATATTTAAGATTATTATACCAGGCCAAAGCCGACAGGTTGTTTAGTTTTGTAATAAACGTAATTTTTAAAAAAATTCAACATTTTTTGTTCTTAATAAATAAATACATAAATCTAGCAAAAATACATTTTTCATCTATTTAAAAATAATTCATGCATAAAAGGGTTAAAGTCTGAGAAATTATGCAACATGGAATGTTGTCAAACACATTTAATAAACTGCCAAACATTCTTTTAACGTAAGCAGCACAAAGCTACAATATTCTGTCAGTTGTTATGGTTTAAAAGTTAAAGCATCCTATAAGCTGTTAGGAGAAAAAGAAACACTTATTCAGACACTTAACCAATTGGTTTACATGCAGGATAAATCCTCATGGTCTGAGATGTGTTAAAGCAAACATAAAATTGTAGCTCTCACTCAAATGGAATGTAAGAAAATGGAAAGACTTATGGCTAGATGAATGAAAATGAATCAGCATATGAACAAAGAACAATAATACTTTAAAAAACTGAGGACCCATAAGAGCGTACACAGTGTATAAAGTATTAAATTATTTTTTTTTTCAAAGAGATATTTGTCTCCTTATTTTCAGCATTTCTATACAATGAATAATGCATTTTAGTAAAAACTAAGAAAAAACTTTTTCTGTCATTTTTTTTTAAAATGTACAATTACAAATATTAGGTAATCTTAATATTAACAAAAAACAAGTTTAAAAACAACCACATAAAACCAATGTTTTTCATATGAACACATCTATCACTTTTCCGAAAATATAGCCCAAAGCATTGAAATCAGATAAAGTTTACACTGACATAAATACAAAGACAAAATATTTCTCTTAATTAAATATTTTGGACTGCAAAACACTGATAATTAGCACCTATGAGTTCAGCTACTTACAAGTCACCTAAAAAATAAATTTTTAGTTTAAGTAGGTACACAAAAAGTCATGCCTTTTCCATTTAATAAATCAAGACAGGCCTACATAGGAAAAGAGGGTCTAGATACTCAAAATTCTTAGAATTGAAAAACAACAACAAAATCTTGACTTATTGCACCACTGAACAGAGCATCACAATATTAAGTGTACCACTTAATCTAAAAATTATGATACGCAATAATATCTATTTAATTGAATGGTAAAAAAATTAAATGACAAAATTTATATCATTTACATTGAAAAAATGCAATGAAACCGTTTTCAAGGAATAAAAATCCACCATGAATAACATAATTACAAAATATGTTAAGCTTGAAAACTACATGATACAGGGTTCATACACTTGCTAAAAATTAAAAGAAATACAAACAACAACCACAAAGTTCTGATATTTATTAAAAGAATTCTAAAACAATTTTGTCAATTAAGAACCTTATTTTAAAACTTAACTATTAATGTGGGATATACCCCTCATTAATATTTTTAAATAAAGAAGAATATTTTCAAGAAAAGCTCTTACTTGTATAATACAAAATTCCAAAAAGGAATGTAAAAATTCTTACATTTCTATGAAGATTTTTTAATGTTTTAAGGCTTTAAAAAACTGTATTACCAATCATAAGAGTATTTATAAATAATTTTCACAATTTGAAACTATTTTTGTAGAAAGATTAAAGAAGTTTTCAGATTTGCAATGAAGGACATAAAATGAATTATTACATTTAAATAACAATTTTTCATCTTAAAAGTCTATGTAGATTTACCTAGATTTTATATTCATGATAATGCAAAACAAAAACAACAAATTCAGATTTAAAAAAAGTTTATCAATAAAAAATTACTTCTTAGAAAAACAAAGAAAAAGTATGAACCCAGTAAAAAGTACAAATAAAAATAAATAAACTGGAAATAAATAAAATGTACAAAGTTAGATTTTTACAACATATTCACAAACATGACTTAAATACAGTTTGTACATTTATAATAAGGCATGTTTATAAAACAGTAAAAACAGCTAGAAAATAAATCGAACATAAAAACTTAAATATTAATACTTACTTTGACTTTAATAAAATGTTAAAAATTCCAGAACAAAGTTTTCAATTTAAATTACTTAAAGGTGTTCACCAGTTTCAAACTATAAACTTATTTTCTAAGTAATAAGGAAAGAACGACCAGGAACTTAAAAATATATAGTTTAAATTGCCTACTTTTTACATAAAGTATAACATCAGAACCAATAGTAAAGATAATAAACTCGTTTCACACAGAAAATTACAGGCAACCTGCAAAATAGATTATGTGCAAAGCTGCAAACTTCTACGAGCGTCGTCACCACTAATTGTGAAAAATAATCTTTGCCTTATTCAATCACAGACATATGTGATTACATAAAGTGAATATTTCTGATATAAAATAGCAGTGACAAACACTTGTAGAATTTTGATAATCTAATACAGGGCTATGACAGCCCGCAGCATAGGGTTGCAAGATTTTTTCTAAAAAAAGGAAGATTTTTAGTGACACTAGTCAGTTTTATCCCGCTTCTGTCATTTTCCACCTCCTACTAAACTATATCCACAGAACAAATATCTTTTTTTCGAAATTTTTTCATAAAAAGAGTTTATTAATTCAAAGTTACAATTATTATTTCCCGACTGTATTTGCATTGCATTTCTATCTTTAACATATTTTGTATTATGAATCAAAAATTCACTGTGGCAATAGAAATAAATCAAAATATCCTAAAATTCAGTAATGGTCAGGAGAAATTTAGTAATGGGTATTCTAAAAAAAGAAATACTTGTATTTATAATCAAAGCAAGGTATTTATATATATTTTAACATAAAATATACTAAATTAAAATTTTAATAATGTAAAGATGCTCTTAGCTTACAATAATATGTTTAGATAACGAGACAATAAAATAAATATTAGTTAAATTTCTGTCCTTATTTGAGTGAAATACATGTGCTACTGTGGCACGAAAATGGTGTTTTCAACTTTGAGGTTTTTTAATCAAAAAATGAAACGTTTTAAGCAAATTGAAAATGTAAAATAAGAAAAGCACTCAAAAATATTAAAAGTTAGATATATTAGGAAAAACGAAAGAAATTGTCATATGGGAACTATTTAAATGTACAATAAGGCTTAAAAATTTACAACTTATAGGGAAAACATACAATCTGGCAATTCTATTGACATGGTAAGCTTACAAGGAAGGTCTCCATACTGGGCATACTCAGAATATGTTGAAAAAAATGCTAGTGAAAGTACTCATGTATGTAATAAAGGATCAGTTAAAATTAGCGGCAGAATTACAGTAGAAAATCTGTAAAAGAATAAAATACTTTCGAATAATTGGCGTGAAAAGACGAAAGCGGCTCGCAATTTGGCGAGCAGCAGTTTTCCTCGCCAAAAGCAAACGATTTTAATGAATCTGAAAATTGTTTGTTAATTGATTTTGAGAATATGCGGTATTTAATGAATTTAAACGTAAACCATGAAAGAATTTATTATTATTATTATTATTACATTTTGTGTTATACTTGTTGCCGATTTGAACGAAATTTTGCCATTGTTTTATTCTCCAATCCCCAATTTTTTTAAAATTTAAACGGCTTTATCAGTTATAAAAATAACTTTTAACACCAGATGAATAATGCTGCCGTAATACATTTCCATACCGAAGAAATCGTTTCCATAGCAACAAAGTTGAACCGACAGTGCTCGATGGGGCATATTTTTGAGTTTGGAACAATTTTAATCAATTTAAATTTTGTTTTAAATCGTAAAATATGATAGTTAAAATTCGTTATAAGTACATATAAATATATATGACAAAACTATAGTTAAAACAAACTAAAAATGACAAAGCCAAAGTTATTTAAATTAAACTTATTTAAACAAATTCAACACAAAAAGTTTTTTCCTTAAAGAGTATTAGACAAGCGTATTTTTTTTAACTTAATTTCTTCGCCAAACGGTGATAAGTCACCAAATAAGCGAAATTTTCATTATTTTTTTACGGACGTTCTACCGAGGTTCTGCCAAAAATTTTTTTATAAACATATATACCCATGGGAGAAGAACATTCTGTATTTTTTTCAGATTTTTCTGAGTATGCCCGTATGGAGACCTTCCTTGTTAGTGTTAACATGTTAATTGCTAATCACATGATATCGTGTGATGCGAGTTCTCACCAAATGGCGGGTCACATGTTATCGCGTGGACTTCACTATCAAGTTTCTAAGGGGAATAGTATGTGGCCACAGCAAAATGGCACGTAATATTCTATTGGTTATGCTAGCCAATGTGCACAGTGTCAGCCTTCAGACAAGGCGACGATTTTGTTTAGTTATTCATTGACTTAGCGTGCTTAAAGTTAGGTTTTTATTTATTTTGAGTATTATTTTTTTGTTTTTTTAATATGAGTGACCAACCATGATTCTTGAAAAGACTGTGCAATGCTGGATGGTGCACATCTAAAAAGTACAAAAAGTACAGAGTCTAAAGTCTAAAAAGTACAGAGATGAAAGAGTTATTACTGGATTTGGATGACTACTTTTATGTAGGGAGTGATATCGATGATAGAAAGTATGAATTTGTTGATAGTAAAAGTGACTCGGAATCCAAAGAACTAAAAATTGGCCACCACACAAAATTCCAATTTTCAACTTGGCAATGAACGTGTTAATACTACAGTCATTCAAATATAATAAAAGTAAAAATATTCAATTAGTATATATCAGGTTTTAAGTTGGAATGATATATCATGTCAAAGATTTGCTAAAGCCTGCCAATATATAAAAATAAAATAAGTTTTGGGTAGAGAAAAAATAAAAACCCTTATTCTTAATGAAAAAAAGAAAAAAGTCAAGACATTCTATAATGGGAATTGAAAACCATTGTTCTGGAAACTTAAGATTACTTGAAGTCAAGGAAAAAAAACTAATTCTCTCAAAAAAGAATAAATATCTTAATAATAATAATACACTATCAGCAGATTTTTTTTTTTCATTCATTCTACAATTATTCATTGGATGACTTCATGTTTCATATTTAATATAAAACATTTCCTAAAAGCTTAAGAAATTATTCTCAAGCAATTATTAGTTCAATTGCAAGATTTGAATAACTTCATCAACTGAAAAGATATAAAACCAAAAAAGTAAGAAATATTTTATGAAAGTGACAAGCAATGAAATATTCCAAAATGTGGAAACTGGTAAATGTTATATCACATGGTGATAAAATAGCGTGCAGCAGCAGTTTCGCTATTATATAGTAATTGCAGTTTATATAGCATACAACACAACTTACTTCATTATTTGGCAAAACAGTGTTAGGACTTTCAATGCAGAAATCGTCACTGAAATTCTCAAATGACTAATGATAATATTAGACAAGGCAACAAAATTGTCTGACCTCCAAACCTAGTGGCATGTCATATCCTTTTAGATACAAAACCAAATGCAATTGGAGCATGTCTAATTGGAGCATGAATCTAAATATCAAATAATATCTAACCAACATTTTTTTTTATTTTATTAGAGAAGCTACAGAATATAATCACATGGCTTCAGAAATGTTTCATCTAAAGCCAACTAACTTTTAGGAGCTTTACATTTATTACCAATAATAATTAGCAACCTCTCCTTAATTGACCAATGAGCAAATTTGTTTTACTGTAATTTCTCTACAATTAATACAAGTGATGTGTGCATCTTGTTTCCTTTGCTGCCTTGTCTAACATCACTCTAAATTTTAAAACACACACACAATAATAAAACATATACTTAGAAACATCACAGCATATAGCCAGTTTCTAACACAGCCTCATAAATCAATACTGTTAAAAAGAAAGCAGGTATATTGCTTTGATAATCAAAGTTCATAGAATTCTATGCTGCGAGCTGCGATCTAATGCCCAAGTCTTCACCATGTCTAATGGAATTCATAAAACTCTTCTCACCAAGTATCGCAGGAAATACAGCTAATAATTTTGAAGCAAATGTAGCCATTAAATTAGAAAAGAAATGCTTTATGAAATGAGCTAAAAAAATAACAAAAGATATTTGGAGTTAAATTAAGGTTATAGTATTTAGTGTTTTATCATATGTAGGGCATAGCGGAATTTTGGAAAAAGAAAAAAATCTCTGAGAATAAAGCAATATTTAACTACAGTCGAACTTACTTAAAAGATAATTTTAGTACAATTACTCAGCAAGATTTGTCATTACTCCTATAGACAAATATTTAATCTGTTTAGAATAATTTTTACACATTGAGAAAATGTTGAAGAATGAAATTATTCACCGATATTTTTGGAGAATTTTGAAACACTTCCACTATGTTATAGCCAGACACAGAACATCCCATTTCATAAATACAAAATTAAGGAACTGCTTAATAAATATAAATATTTGTCAATGACAGCCTTTTGCGAAACTGTATGCAAGAGTAAACACATTGAGAATAGTGCACCATTTATACTTACAGAATGCAAGAAACTGACATTTCCTTTATTTATTACATCATGTGCGTGAGTCTAACTCAAAATAGAATGGTTAGAAAAGAAAAAGGTTAACTACAAGGACACACATGATTTTTTTTTTTTTTAGATGTTTTTGATAATAACACAAATTGTGATACAGATTTTAGAGTCAATAAAAACGTAAAAAATTAAAAAGTACTAATTTTATACTTAAATTTTGCTTTTCTATGTAACTACAAAGAAAAATTACTCCCTAAAATAAGAGTTTTCTTGTCTAATACTGTTTCTCAGTCACAGTAGCTTCATTTCAATGTAATTAAATAAATTATATAAGCAAGTATATAACTCAAAACTTGTTACAAAAACTCCAATTTAGATACATATGCAGCCAATCTGTAAAAAGATGTGTTGTAAGTGCAAAAGCAAACACTAGCTCTGACAGTGGTAACTTGCTATGCTAGCCTGGTAAAGAATTCATTCTTTTTATGCATACTTTTTTGTGTATATACAAATTAAAAAAGTTTTGTACTTTTAATTGTTGTACTTGTAATTTTTTCCGCACCAGTTTAAATAACACTTTAAATTAATAAATCAAAAAGAGGAAGATTATGTTTAAAATCAGGAAGATTTTTTAGAGGGAAGATCTATGTTTAAAACCTGGAAGATTTTTTGCGAGAAAGATTATTTTTAAATATTCAATTTTTAGACATTTATACAAATAGCTTTGTACGGGAAAGAAAAATTCTAAAGTAAGATGCAGAATTTTCTCAAGATCCTAAAAGCAAAACTGAAGATAGGTTTAAAGATATTGTTTGCCATTTTATTATGCAGTATGACAACAAGGACAATATTTTCAATTATAGCATAATTTAATGAATTTAAAATAATAGTAGCATGATGTCAAATAACACTTTTTATTTATATATTTATTTTCGTCAAGAAAGAAAGTTGATCATCAATTTGAACGATTCTGATTATTTAACAATAAAAATAAAGTAAAAGCTCCTTTAATGTAGAAAATTTATTTCTTCAGATTTTCTTTTAAATTATTGGTCTTCTAAACACAAAAACTTCAAGATCTTTTTTGGTGGAAGACACTGATTAATTTAATACTATTAACATGAAAACAGGCCGAGAAAAAAATGAACATTTTTTCTTTTAAATTTATTTTAAAATGAATTTAAGAAGTTGTTTAAACTAAAACAAATTTAGTTGAAAAGTTAACGCTAAAGAAAACTTGGAAGACAGATCAAGAAACCAGAAGACTAAGTATATATGGCAATTCATGAATATAAAGTAATTTAGCATTTAAAAAAAAAAAAAAAAAAAAAAATTCTGTCTACATGGAAAATAAAAAGGTCAGAATTTCTAGTAAAGAAACAGTTCTGGAAATAAACATAATATTTCATATTATCTGCTTCTTTTTCTCACATCTGCAAGTAGCACAACAACATCAAACAAAACTAAAAGGCTTTCTGTTTATTTTAGCCTATTTTCACTATTTGTAAGTGATATATGCATAAGCTATGCACAAAACTTAAATAAAATTTCCAAGATAATACTATTACCCAAGATTTTACTTCATACTTATTTACTTTTAACATTGTTTCCCAATTTTTTCATACAAGTGTAACTCATTTTAATCAAAATTCTATGAATTGATTTTGAAAATAATTAAAAAAATAATTAAATGACATAAATTAATAATAAGACACCTATTTTAACAGAAAATAGTAGAAATGAGGTAATGAGTTACAAAAAGAAAGCAATTCTAAAAGTTCATATAATTAATTTTATAATATTTTATACTTAGAAATGAGTTACAGCATCATTAAGTACCCCAATAAGCAAGTTTGTAGTGTCTATAAAAAATTTAAAAAAACTTTAAGCAGGAAATTTGTTAAAAAAATATTATTCAGCCTCTATGATTTTCTCTAGCACTGAAAGTAAACTTTCAGTGTGACATATTATAAAACTATGCATCTGCATACAGATATATTTTAATTCATAGATAGTTTCAGATAAGTATAAATGGCATTGAAGAACAATTTTTTCAGTCATAAGTTTTATCAGGGAACTTGACTGCTATCTAAGATGCTACTTCAACTCTTATACATATTTATTTCACATTAAATGGATTACATTTTATTAAGCAGACTTTCTTGATCACAACAAGAGCAATGAAAAAAAAAATGTGCTGTTATTAAAAAACATCAGGTAGCAGTTAATACTTTTAATATCATAAATATAAATAAAAATGATTTATAATTTTATGCAACTTGAAGTTTAGATTTTGCTGAGACTCAGTGAGTAGTGTAATATGAAAATTAAAACATTTTACATATAGCATTTAAAAAGCTAAAAAAATTTTTTGCAATGCTAAATTTTTTCATAATATTGGTCAATTAAAATTTTTTTAAAATAAATCAATTCCCTTTTCCACTTTCAGGTACAAGAGATTTATATCCATTAGCTCCATTAGAATATCAACGTAAGCAAGTTCGGCTGTAAGTGAAATATAAAGCCTAAACATCCAGTAAAATCTGATATGCTATTAACCTTCTACTCCTATTATTAAAATTTATATGAATATATCTATCTTTACTTTGATCCTTTTCAAGCAAACAAGAGACAAACACATAGGCACACTCCAACAGTATGGAAGTACAATCAAAGTCTCATAAAAATAGGCATTTTCAATCTATTAAGCTTTTATAAGTTTGCTATGTATGCAACAAACATATAGAGGTAGACTCTTCACTCTAAGTCAAAAGAATTAAAATACCCCAAACAGTTTTAAAATAAATACAAAACAATCTAAATATTTTGTTTATTTCAGGGAATTTATATATATATATATATATATATATACATGTATATATATAATTAGTTTTCACATTATTATTATTATTATTATTTTTTTACTTTCATTAGAACATAGCAATTTTTAATCACTATGCTTATAAGAATGTTTAACTACAAACAAAATTAAACATAAATATAGCAGGGATCAGTGCAGAAGAAAATTGGAACCATTTACAGACATTTGACATAATTCAATGTCACAAAAATAGACAGTCTTGGGACAACAGGTCCTTCACACAAATATTTTCTAATTTTACATTAATGTAATCTAAAGTGATCTGATAAATTAAATTGGTTCCTATTTTGTAAATATTTTGCTAATTTTATGTATTTAAAATATTTTTTATGGTAAATGGCAGTTCCCAATTTTTGGTATTAAAAATCTTCTAAATGAACAGCTATTCTCTTAATTTTATATTATTAAAGTGAAATATTAATATTTATTAACACGTTAAGCGCCACGTCAGTCACTGGTGACTGACACTGAGCTTTCAATTTAGAATGCGCCATTCACCGATGACTGTCTGTCTAAAATATGATAAACTAAAAAATTATATATATTGTTTTAAGTAATTACTGAAAATTTATTTAAAATTTACTTACCTTTTATTTATTACAGAATTATACTTTCTTAAAAATGACTTAAAACATTGTAAAATTTTCAGCTTCAGTCACCGTGACACTTAACGTGTTAAGATTAAAACAGTCTATCTTCAATTTGATGTTTTGAAGGGAAAAAAAAAAAAAAACGAAGACATTTTGGTGTTAAAAATTCAATCCTTTAAATACCCCTTCATTACAACAAAAACTGAAGTGATCAATAAAAAATTTCAGTCAATTTATTTTTTGGCTAATTATGTCTGAACTGAATTACAGAAATTTAAATAGTTTTTTTTTCCCCACAAAAATAAGACCATGGGGGAAGGGGGTGGACAGATCAACTCTATAGGTTCATATGCAATTATATCAGACTGTACTCTCTTTTTTGGAACATATATGGAACCGAATAATTATGATGCTACTCACTAAAGAAAATTTATAAAACTATGGCTCTGGAATCGATTAGATTATTCCATGTAAACAATGAATTATTATTATTGTTATTATTTTAAGAATACACAGCTTAAATGTGTAAGCATCAATTGCTAACCAATTGAAATAAGTAGCAAATTTATTTTAAATGAAAATTTCAAGAGAAAAGTCACAGTCTACAATTATTTTATAAACACATAAACATAAATAATAGAGAAAACAGTCACAAAAAAAGTTGATTAACAAAGAACCATACAGTTTTAATATAAAAAATACTGAACAAAATTAACTATTCAGGGTTATGAAAAATTACACCAGAACCTCAATTCATCATTTCATACAGATTGATCCAAAGTTAAACTTCATTTTAGAAAATGTACATAAAACCTGAATAAATACTTTTATTTCAAAAATTTCAGTTGTCATTCATACAAAATGGATTTCATAAAATCTTCATTACATTCTGAAATATATGGAAGATGAGGCTGAATCTGATTATATGATGCCTGCTTATTAAATGGAGAGACTATATTCTCCTTCAAACACACTTGCCATATAGTATTAAAACACGTCAAAACTGGTTTTGCAAACAACTGTTCTAAAAACTATACAACTAATTTCCAATAACTCTTTCAACTCATGCCTGGATCTACAATCCGATTCCTCAGCATGCCATCATAATCAAATAAGACTTCAGGCCAGTGAGATAGATTGGTTATCATTTAAAACATCATGCCTATTATTCAACCAATAAAATGCTGGTAACTCATGTGGTTAGTGCATTGGTGTACTTCAGCTGAACGACAGGTTTGCCTGCTGAACTACAGGTTTGATGTTTGGCTTTGGACTTGCACAAGGTTCATTTAACCTTTAACTGTTTCAAGGCCAATAACAGGAGTATTAAATGTGCTTAGAAACTAAACATTGGGGGTTCCACACCAGACTGACCACTTAACCAGTAGGATATAGGCAATATATAGCCCTCAGGGCCTGTGGTCAAGAAAGCAGAGTCAGCCATTACAGGCCATGATTCATCAAAATTGTAGCCTGTGAAGTTTTTAATTTAGTTTTTATTCAACCAATAATCACAATAGGTAAGTACATTCATTTTTTGATATGTTTCTGTTGGGGGGGGGGGGGGGAGTGCAATATGATGACCAATTTTATGTGCAAAAGTATTCAAACATACTACCTTAACAACATATTCAAAATTTATAGCAATTTGAATATGTTTACAAAATCATTAGATGAGAATACAATAAAATATTTTGCAAGTTCCCATTAAAAGAAAAAAAAAATACTTATACCTTAACAACAAATTCAAGTTTTGTGGCAATAGAAATTCAGAACTAGAAGCTTATTATCCCCTGTTTAGAAACTTTACTAAAGCAAAAAAACACAGTATTTCAACCAAGAATAAAAAAAAAAATAACAGTTCTAATTATCATTTATAAGGCTTAGTGTATGAAGCTGTGAGAAATCTAATTTTTTTTTATAATATCTTCAAAAACTTCAATATCAAACTGTTTTAAATTTTTACTTGTAGCTTCTGTGAAATGATTTTTTTTTCATATAAACTATTCATTTAATAGGTTTTTTTTTTTTTTTTTTTTTAAATACATATATTGTAGTTTATTTATCTTATTAGACATGAACTATCTTAGCATTATTATATCAACAAGAATGCCTAGGCTATATTCATATTATCATATCACTATACCAAATCTTAGATTATTTAAAACTAAAATAAATAAATCTTATTATAAATATAACCTTAGAGGCTTTTAAATTTTGCATTTATGCATGTTATACAGCATATAGTTAAATTCACATACTAAATATATGTATCTTTCTTTCCTTTCATATTCCGTTTGACAGAAATGATAAATTGAAGTTTTACAGTGTTAGTAAAAATGGACAACTTTATTTAATACAGAATGATGTAATGAAAAAAATGGCACAGTCTTCTATAATTACATATAGATTTATACAATGACAATTATTCTCATGATGAACAAATCAAAATGAAACTGATAATCTCTGATATTCTATGAAGATATTAGATACATTTTTTGAAACATTAAATATGGTAAAACGATAAAAGACAATGCTATGCATAATATGAATTACTCAAACTTTTAATCATGATTGACATTTCTTAATAAATATTCCTTTTATATGAAATGTCTTAATGAGTCTGATGGGGGCATTTTAAGAGAAAGCAGTCAAGAATCTACCCCTATGTGGTGAAATAAGCCGATAATTTCATTTTTAGACCAAACAATAGCAGTGTTTATCATCTTGAAGGACAAGAACTTATTCCCGATTGCTCACCACTTGAAGTACAAGTTGCACCACTGTGGGATGATTGAAGGCTAGACATGGATCCCCTGAAAGTTATTTACAATGCAAAATTATTAATTAAAAAATGATTAAAGAGAAATTTTTAAAAATGACAAGCACAAGACAAATCCAAGTGAAGAAAAATATCTAAGCTAACAGTATTAAAAACTGATTTTAAAAGTATGCAATTTGTGGGGGGGCGGGGGGGGGGGGGATGCACAATAACACTGAAATTAAGGTTAGCAAACTAACCTCAGTCCAGAAACAAAACAAGAAAGAAAAATCATGCATTAAGCATATATTATGAAACACGTTCCAACACTTCCTTTCCTGAATGCTTTAACAAAACTTTGTTATTTAGGGAAATAAAGTGTATAAGATTAACTAAGTAAACATTTTAGAAAACATATAAGACATTTGAATAACTGATTTCAGCAGTTACCATCCATACCCAAATATGTATTCCAATTCTTTTGAACAGCCCTGTATTTGATCTGTAGGTTGATATATATACTATACAATGGGGAAATTTAGTTTAGCAAGAAAACGCATAATAGGCTGAAATTTCTCTTTCAGCAATTTATACTAATACATGGAAACATGCTTGAATACTTTTATAAACCCTGTAATTAACCTAGTACCTTTATTACATGCACTATTTAGCTAAAATTTAATTCAAACTAAAATATCTTAAAACTACTGAAATCACATTTCCAGAAATTATCATTTACAGATGGCCATGTATCCAATTCTTTGCGTGACCCTGTACATCATTTTATCTATATTCTACAAACATTTCTTAGTAAACTAAAAACAGTTCAGTGTAAAAATGCATAACTCATTTAAAAACCACCTTTAAGCAATTTGCACTCATACCCAGTAACCATTACGAATTCTTTTGTGTAGCCCTGTATATGAATTATAGCATTTATACACACCACATACTATGCATAAATATAGTGAAACATAAAAGCACATAGCATAATTAAAAATGCATTTCCAGCAATCATCGCTACTGCACAGTACTTCGGATACAATATAGTATCTGAAATCCTTTGTGTGCTCCTGTAAATGCTATGCACTTCGTATTTACATGAAATAAGTTATAGTAAACCTCGGTGACTTATAACAATTTCATTATACATGAAATAATTTAACATAATTAAAATATGCCGCAAACAATTCCCTACACTCCTATATCATTATGTAACAGAATTCTTTTGTATGGTCCTGTAAATGAATATGAACTATTCACTACACCGCATACTCTGCAGAATGCATATTTTCATGCATTTCATTAATGAATATGAATTTTATTATGTTTGAAAGCGTTAACACCATTAAAAATCATTTTAAACGATTTTTTCCCATAGGTCGTAATGTAACAGAAAACTTTTGACTGTCCCTGTAAATGAACTAAACATGCTACAAACTTCATTTGAAATAGGGGACACGTTATGGTAAATGTTAATAACATCCAAAAATTTCAGGGCAATCCGAGTATATTTACGTGAGTTAGAGTGCAGACAGATGGACAGACAAATCAAAGTCATAAACACTTTTCAACTTTGTTGGAAAGTGTTAAAATCTACTGCGTTTTTGGCAAAATCCAAGTAGAATTATTATTCTAGCAGAAAGATTTGCTAAAACATAAATGTTTCTACTCAGATAAATTAAGACAGTAAACAGTTTAAGTGTTGAATATTATTTGAATCTGGCTAAGTTTGAAAAATGTTGCTTCAAATTCTTTAAACAGATGGGCTGGACATTCTCCAGTTTGGAATAAAAATGTATGACAGATCTTGAAAATTTTATTCAAGATACAAAAAATTGTGATCTTAAAAGTGGGTATATGTGCAGGGATGAAAGTGGGAAATAGGAAAAAAGGTGGAACATTTTCCCTATCTGTAAAATGGTGTCAACTCGTATAATTCAGACACATTTTAACAATTATTTATACAATAAAAGGAAATATAACTAACTGTACATATGATTGCTAATTTATTCTTGTAATTTAGAAAGTATTAAAAAGAAAAACAAATTTAAATTAACAATAAATGTATCCGTTCATTAAATCAAAAAAGAAAATTGAAGACAGTTTGCTAAAGGTGTAAATCCAAACACAGTAGACTCCTTCAAATCTGCAACCCTAAAAACCACAAATTCCTAAAATCTGCATGTCATTGCAGACGTAAACAGTAAAACTTTCAGTTAAGATTAAAAAAAAAAAAAAAAATTGAAATTTTCTTCTACACTTTTATATAATTTCGTACACATTTTGCTATTTAATTCTGGTTAATATGGCTGAATTCTTGCTTTATCATGAAGGAAGTATAAATTTATTAAAAAAAAAAAAAAAATCAAGACAGTGCTATGAGTGGTGATCACAATCTTTTTATCAAATGCATTTATGTATTTATCAATCTCTTTTTGGTTTCATTTAGTCTGGCTATAAACATAAAGTGAATCTTCATTATTTTACGATTTTAATGTAAATTAATAGTGCACTTATATCAACTGAAGAAAAATTTCTCATTATTATACATTTTTAGATATACTTAAACTATTTACTTAATTTTTTTTTTATTTTAGTTAATTATTTTAATATTTTACTGTATTGTATGCATTCAGTATAATTTCTAATGCATTATTACATTCAAATTACTGTTTTAAAAATGTAAACAATGAAGTTACCAGAAATTCTAAAATCTGCATACCCTCTGGTCCCAAGCTATGTGGATTTGAGGGAGTCTACTGTACACCAGACAAACTTATGTAGAGTGATTAATTTTTCAGAGCAAATATTATTCTGGATGGTTTGACTGTTTAATAATTTTCACTTTTTTCATAAGAAAAAAAAATCACAACTGTAAATATGTGCACATAAAATTGATTTTTTACCAAAGAGTGTTACATAAATAAGACAATATTTTATTCCAAAAAGAAACTTAAGGAAACATACTTTCCCTTTTAAAGGCTAAAAATTCACTTTAGAAAGATAATTTAAGCAACTTTATTTACATGACTTTCAGATGCTTATTATATAAAATCATTTTTGATTTGATGGTTCTTTTGCACAGCAATTCAAAAATAAACTCTACTAATCTGACATTTTGCCTACTTAAATCGGCAAATTCACCCACCCTCCTACTCTTATATGGTACCAATATTTTCTTTGCATTTTTGCATCAATTCAGAGAATGTCCAAAATTGCTTTAACCCTTTCAGACCTGGTGTCCATTACAATGGACATATATTTTAAAACTTTATTTCTTTTAATTCTCTGACTGCAAAGAGTTAAAACTTGCTCCATGAATAGATGAATAACTAATCTTTTTAACATCTTTGCGGTTTTTGGTTTGGCAACAATCAACAGATGTTTATAACTTGCTTTGTTTAAAAATGACGCCAGGCTTTGGCATGCTGCAAAACAAGAGTATTCTTTTTGTTTAGATTTTTATGAATTCTTTTATGAATTCTCTTTCTAATGTGTCAGTGATTTTTTTTATATAATATTTATAAGTTAATCTTAGCATTAGAAATAGTTTTATTAGCTCACAGGCTATCAAAGCCCGAGAGCTAATGTGCCTACCTGTTCTGTATGTATGTACGTACATAACACGATAACTCTTGATAGAAATATCCGATTTGCTTCAAAAATTTTTTTCTAGGTTCATTCTGATAAGGCACTTCTCCCTGATTAGTTTTGGGGGTTCATTGGTTAGGTACAAAGGGGAAAAGGGGGCTAATCCCCCCCCCCTTAATTTAGATAAACAGGTTTTTCATGCAGAATTATTCGATTTGTTCCGAATTTGGTATACTGGTTTATTATGTTAAGGAGCTTTCCTGATTAAATTTGGAGGTTCATTAGCTAAGTATAAAGGAGGAAAAGAGGGGCTAGCCCCCTCCCTTAATTTAGATAAATGGGTTTTTCATGCAGAATTATTCGATTTGCTCCAAATTTGGAATACCGGTTTATTATGTTAAGAAGCTGCCTTGATTAGATTAGGAGGTTCATTAGTTAAGTATAAAGAAGGGAAAGGCAGGCGCTCCTTAATCTAGCGATATGGTTTTTTCATGCAGAAGTATCTGATTTGCTTCAAATTTGGTATACCGGTTTATTATGTTAAGGAGCTTCCCTGATTAGATTTGGAAGTTCATTGGTTAAGTATAAAGGTGGGAAACGGGGACTAATCCCCCTTCATTTATTTTTTGAGGGGCATTATTCTTTGAAATAAGAGTATAATATACAATTAGTGTGAATAGCCTGTGAGCTCAATGCCATCAGTTTAACTGGGCACTTTTTATTTTGTTACTGGTTATAGTTTAGACAAAATAGGAGCCAAATTACATGTCCATTACATTGGACATATGGTACAGGTGGTTTTGATTCTTTAGATAGTTGAATTATAATATTTTTGTAATCAAATTTATTTTAGACATTTGAATTATTTTTCAAACAACTAGATGTTATCAGGAAGATTATATATTCATTGTTCATTTTAGAAAACTATAATTTGAAAAATTCTAAAGATTTAAAAGAAGTTTTGGAAGATATCACTCGTGCTGAAGTATCAGATATTGTAGAACTGGATTCTGATGACAATTGATTTATTGATATTGATAATAAATCTTCCTACAAATTGTTTGAAGCCTTAATGGAGAGAGATATGTATGCAAAACCATTAGAATACATAGATTTAATAATCATGCATTTCTAAGTGACAAAGAAATGGCAAAAAATGGGAGGGGCATTGCGATGAGCTAGTATGTTTTGAATTTTTATTGTGAAATCACGGCAGTTAAATAACTGAGCTTCTCTTCATGAATTATATTTAGAAAATAATGTTTTCCCTTTTAACATCTTCACAAAAAAAGGAGAAAGATAAAATTGGCATGCTCCTACCTTTATTTTCAGCGTTGATTGAATCCGCGTAAGGTAATCCAACCTGCTATAAAATCCAAAGTGAATCAGCATGAAAATATTCCACTCAGTAACAAAAGAGGGCACAGGATCACAGGACTACACTATTTAATTAAAAGCACATAGATAAAGTTAAAATTAAATTTACATTCAAAGTTATATATTTAATTAACATATATCTTTAAGGTTTTTCAGAGCGCAGACACACTGCGTGTTTTGCTTAGGGCATATATTTAGAGACTGACTAAAAAAAGGAAGAAAAGTTTTCAGTTCATTAGTCTTTCTTATTGCATCTCGTTGTGCAACACTTTTATGTATACCAGATGTTGGAAATTCCTTTTTTTTCTCTCTCTGCACGGGAAAAGAGGGAAATGGGTAGTTGCTCTTCACTCAGATAAAATAAGATTTCATCTATCAAATGCAATCTTGAAACACAGCTGTAATTATTTCACCATGTCTTGCAATTTCGGTAAATCATTATTCAATTTCTAACACCCCTGCTTGATTTCTGAAGTTGCAATAGTTCTTAAGTTCAAGTTGTCTCTGTGTTTGATAAAGTCAGGTTTGGGAAGGGGCTTCGTAAAGATGTCTGCAGTCATTTCCTTACTGGGACAATATTCTAATTCTATGATTCCCTTCTCTCGTAAATCTTTAATTGAATTAAATTTGATATCCACGTGCTTTGTTTTTGAATGATGTTTATAATTTTGAGTCATCTTGATGCATGACACATTATCCTCATACAGAATAATTGGTAGGTTTTGGTTTAAATCTAGATCCTTTAACAGCTTTATCAACCATATGGTTTCTTGTGCTGATGTGGCTGCGGAAATATACTCAGCCTCAGCAGATGATAATGCAACTGAGTTTTGCTTTTTTGTTGACCAGGAAATCGCTGCATTTCCTAATTTACTTAAATTTCCTGTGGTTGATTTTCGATCACTTTTATCTCCTGCCCAATCTGAATCTGCAAATGTCGTCAGAATCGGATCATATTCGTTGCTTATAACTAATTTTAATTCTTGTGTTGTTTTTAAATATCTTATAACCCTCTTGACTGCCCTCCAGTCTTTTTCTCTTGGTTTCTCATTTCTGCGACTAAGGATGTTAATAGCCGCTGAAATATCTGGACGAGTTATCGCAGCTATGTATAGCAATGCCCCTATGGCTTGTCTATACTTATGATTATTAGGTAGTAAATTTTCATCGTCATCTAAGTTTAAGTAACCTGCCTCCATCGGAGTATCACAAGGTTTAGAGTCCTTTAAATTAAATTTTTCAATCAGTTCTTTTATTTTATTTTCCTGATCGAGTGCATAAGTTCCTTCTTTAATTCTTTTTATGTTTATGCCTAAGTAGTAATTTACCATACCTAAATTTTTCACTTCGTATTCTTTACTAAGTTGTTTCATTATTTCATTTATTTCCTTAGTATCTCCTGAAATTAACAGATCGTCGACATAAATGATGATATAAGTTTTATTTCCGTTAGTTTCTCGTGTGAAGAGACATGGATCAGCGGTGCTTTGCACAAAACCTAGTTTGTTTAAACTTTCAGCTATTTTAATATTCCATGCTCTTGCTGCTTGTTTTAGGCCATATATAGCCTTTCTTAGCTTACATACTTTATTTTCTTCACCCGGTTTAATATGTCCTTCTGGTTGCGACATATAAACAACTTCTTCTAAATTTCCATGGAGAAACGCGGTTTTAATATCTAAATGGTTTACATTTAAGTTTTTGTGAGCTGCACACGCTAGAAATGCTCTTAGCGTTGTATAGGCTACTACTGGTGCAAAGGTTTCATAATAGTCACTACCAAATTTTTGAGAATAGCCTTTCGCTACCAAACGCGCTTTGTATTTATTAATTTCTCCATTTGAATTATATTTAACCGTAAAAACCCACTTATTTCCAATTACTTTTACGCCTGGTGGAGGATCAACTAGATCCCAAGTGTTATTTTTTATTAATGAAGCAATTTCTTCACTAGTTGCTTCGTACCATTGGTTTTTTTCATGTGGATTGTTCAGATTTTTAATATCTTCGAAATTTTTCGGCTCTATAATTTTATTTTCTTTAGTAATGTATGCGAGTCTGTCTGGTGGAACACCTCTATTCGATCTTTGTGATCTTCTAGGTTCATTTGTTGTATTTTCCTCACTGTCTGTTTGTTTTTCTTCCTGCATACTTATTATAATTTCTGAGGAATTTTCCCCTGCTTTTTCGGGTTGTTTCTGAACTTCGCTATCATTTTTCAGATTTAAATTTGGTGTTGTGTTTGAATTAAAGTTTTCTAGAAATCTGACGGTTCTTGCTCGTATAATTTTATTATTACCAGTATAGATCCTATAACTTTTAGATCTATTGTCGTAACCGACAAAAATTCCTTCAATCGCTTTATCATCAAGTTTTCCTCTTTGGGATTTGTCGAGATAAGCGTAAGCTTTGCAGCCAAACATTCTAATGTTGCTTAAATCCGGTATTTTATTTGTCCATAATTGGTATGGAGTAGAATTGTGAGCTTTCGTGGGGAGTCGATTAGTTAAGTATACCGCTGTATTTAGAGCTTCACCCCAAAACTTCTGAGGTAGTTTCGCTTCCGATAACAGGCATCGCGTCATTTCAACTAGTGTACGATTCTTCCTCTCCGAAACACCGTTTTGAGCCGGAGAATTTGGCACGGTTAGCTGATGGTGTATACCTGCTTCTTTTAAGTAATTTTCTATCTCATCACTGGTATATTCCCCGCCGTTGTCAGTTCTTAATTCCTTTATATTGCGACCGAATTTATTTTTCGTTATGGCTACGTACTCTTTTAGTTTAGTGATGACTTCACTTTTCTTTGATAAAAGAAATACCATTGTAAATCTACTGAAATCATCAGTAAATGTGAGAAAGAATTTCTTTCCTCCCATACTTTCTGTTGGCATCGGGCCACATACATCAGAATGAACCAAATCGAGAATTTTACTAGCTTTGTTTGTAGCTTGTTTAGGATACGGAGCATTTGTTAATTTACATTTTATGCAACTTTCGCATATTACTTCATGTTTACAATTTTCCATATTAAAACCTGTTGCTAAACTTTTAGTTTGCAGTTGCTTTAAAGCATTTATATCTCTGTGTCCGAATCTCCTATGCATGAGTTCAATACAGTTTTTATTCTTGCATTGATGAGCTAAATTCGCATAGTTTACTTGTTTATGTTTGTAAAGGTCTACTTCATATAAATTACCTTTAATTTTCCCTTCTATAAAGGTTATGCCGTTTTGGATTAATTTACAGGTTTCGTTTTCAAAAATGAGTTTACACCCATGCTTCACTGCTTTATTAACAGACATTAAATTTGACTGTATTTCTGGCACGTACAAAACTTCATTTAAAGTAATGTCGTTTGATTGTGTTTGTAATTTTATTGTGCCTGTCCCGTGTGAAGCAAGAATTTTTCCGTTTGCAATCGTGACTGTGTTCTTATTATTTGTATCAATGTCACTGAATAGGTTTATGTCGTTACAAAGGTGTGAAGAGCTCCCTGAATCAATTATCCAGGTAGATTTATTTTCAATGTTCGCGTAAAAGGAACAATTGTTTTGAGACACCTTTGTATCTAAAGTGGTTTTGTTTTCTTTGCTACTATTCCCCAGAGTCTGTGTGTTTGTTTGTTCTTCTACTTCCGGAGTGATTTTGTTCGTTTCAGAACATAATGCAGCATTCTGTCTCCCTTTATTCATTGTTTGGTTTTTAGAATTTGAATTTTTATTCTTAAGGAACCAACAATTTAATTTTATGTGATTTCGTCTTTTACAATATGTACAAAACATATTTTGTTCTTGTTTGCGATATTGTGATTTAGTATTATTTTTTTCTGCTTTGTACGCATTTTCGCGCGACGTATTATTCGAGCTATCTTGTCTCCTTTGATACTCATCGGTCAATTTTCCTTTTATAAATTCAGAGTTTAACTCCTCTTCATTTCTCGCTTCAAGTGCGATAATCAAAGTATCATAACTCGGTGGGAGGGAGCATAAAAGTAACGCGGATAAATGCGTGTCCTTAATTTCTTCCCCTATCGCCTTTAATCTGTCGGCTGTTTCTAGTATTTTTACGATATGACTTATCATATCTCCGTTTTCCCCGAGTTTTATACTGTATAACTTTCTGAGTAAATATAATTTGCTCGAAAGGTTTGCGCGCTCGTGTATAGTTTTTAAAACATTCCAAGTTGTCTTGGCTGTCGTTTCATTTTTCACATAAATAAGTTGTGAGTCTTCTAAAGTTAATATAATTGTAGCCCTAGCACGATTATCTCGCTTAGTCCACTCAGTAGTTAGTGGTGTTGGGGGGTCATCCTGTGTATAATTAAATAAATCTTCCCTCATTAGGAGCATCTGGGTTTTAAAACTCCATTGGGCATAGTTATGCGGATTTAATTTTTCGATATTAAATGTTTCTTTTAAGGAGGAAGCCATTGTTTTATCTTTAAAAGGTTTCTTTTATTTTAGTTTCTTAACTTTCAAGAGTTTTCGTTTATTTTCATTTATTGTCACAATAGTTTAAATAGAAGAGAGCGGTAACTTGCCGTGTTCACAGCCTTCAGTCAGTCTCATAATCTTTTGAATTTTTATTGTGAAATCACGGCAGTTAAATAACTGAGCTTCTCTTCATGAATTATATTTAGAAAATAATGTTTTCCCTTTTAACATCTTCACAAAAAAAGGAGAAAGATAAAATTGGCATGCTCCTACCTTTATTTTCAGCGTTGATTGAATCCGCGTAAGGTAATCCAACCTGCTATAAAATCCAAAGTGAATCAGCATGAAAATATTCCACTCAGTAACAAAAGAGGGCACAGGATCACAGGACTACACTATTTAATTAAAAGCACATAGATAAAGTTAAAATTAAATTTACATTCAAAGTTATATATTTAATTAACATATATCTTTAAGGTTTTTCAGAGCGCAGACACACTGCGTGTTTTGCTTAGGGCATATATTTAGAGACTGACTAAAAAAAGGAAGAAAAGTTTTCAGTTCATTAGTCTTTCTTATTGCATCTCGTTGTGCAACACTTTTATGTATACCAGATGTTGGAAATTCCTTTTTTTTCTCTCTCTGCACGGGAAAAGAGGGAAATGGGTAGTTGCTCTTCACTCAGATAAAATAAGATTTCATCTATCAAATGCAATCTTGAAACACAGCTGTAATTATTTCACCATGTCTTGCAATTTCGGTAAATCATTATTCAATTTCTAACACCCCTGCTTGATTTCTGAAGTTGCAATAGTTCTTAAGTTCAAGTTGTCTCTGTGTTTGATAAAGTCAGGTTTGGGAAGGGGCTTCGTAAAGATGTCTGCAGTCATTTCCTTACTGGGACAATATTCTAATTCTATGATTCCCTTCTCTCGTAAATCTTTAATTGAATTAAATTTGATATCCACGTGCTTTGTTTTTGAATGATGTTTATAATTTTGAGTCATCTTGATGCATGACACATTATCCTCATACAGAATAATTGGTAGGTTTTGGTTTAAATCTAGATCCTTTAACAGCTTTATCAACCATATGGTTTCTTGTGCTGATGTGGCTGCGGAAATATACTCAGCCTCAGCAGATGATAATGCAACTGAGTTTTGCTTTTTTGTTGACCAGGAAATCGCTGCATTTCCTAATTTACTTAAATTTCCTGTGGTTGATTTTCGATCACTTTTATCTCCTGCCCAATCTGAATCTGCAAATGTCGTCAGAATCGGATCATATTCGTTGCTTATAACTAATTTTAATTCTTGTGTTGTTTTTAAATATCTTATAACCCTCTTGACTGCCCTCCAGTCTTTTTCTCTTGGTTTCTCATTTCTGCGACTAAGGATGTTAATAGCCGCTGAAATATCTGGACGAGTTATCGTAGCTATGTATAGCAATGCCCCTATGGCTTGTCTATACTTATGATTATTAGGTAGTAAATTTTCATCGTCATCTAAGTTTAAGTAACCTGCCTCCATCGGAGTATCACAAGGTTTAGAGTCCTTTAAATTAAATTTTTCAATCAGTTCTTTTATTTTATTTTCCTGATCGAGTGCATAAGTTCCTTCTTTAATTCTTTTTATGTTTATGCCTAAGTAGTAATTTACCATACCTAAATTTTTCACTTCGTATTCTTTACTAAGTTGTTTCATTATTTCATTTATTTCCTTAGTATCTCCTGAAATTAACAGATCGTCGACATAAATGATGATATAAGTTTTATTTCCGTTAGTTTCTCGTGTGAAGAGACATGGATCAGCGGTGCTTTGCACAAAACCTAGTTTGTTTAAACTTTCAGCTATTTTAATATTCCATGCTCTTGCTGCTTGTTTTAGGCCATATATAGCCTTTCTTAGCTTACATACTTTATTTTCTTCACCCGGTTTAATATGTCCTTCTGGTTGCGACATATAAACAACTTCTTCTAAATTTCCATGGAGAAACGCGGTTTTAATATCTAAATGGTTTACATTTAAGTTTTTGTGAGCTGCACACGCTAGAAATGCTCTTAGCGTTGTATAGGCTACTACTGGTGCAAAGGTTTCATAATAGTCACTACCAAATTTTTGAGAATAGCCTTTCGCTACCAAACGCGCTTTGTATTTATTAATTTCTCCATTTGAATTATATTTAACCGTAAAAACCCACTTATTTCCAATTACTTTTACGCCTGGTGGAGGATCAACTAGATCCCAAGTGTTATTTTTTATTAATGAAGCAATTTCTTCACTAGTTGCTTCGTACCATTGGTTTTTTTCATGTGGATTGTTCAGATTTTTAATATCTTCGAAATTTTTCGGCTCTATAATTTTATTTTCTTTAGTAATGTATGCGAGTCTGTCTGGTGGAACACCTCTATTCGATCTTTGTGATCTTCTAGGTTCATTTGTTGTATTTTCCTCACTGTCTGTTTGTTTTTCTTCCTGCATACTTATTATAATTTCTGAGGAATTTTCCCCTGCTTTTTCGGGTTGTTTCTGAACTTCGCTATCATTTTTCAGATTTAAATTTGGTGTTGTGTTTGAATTAAAGTTTTCTAGAAATCTGACGGTTCTTGCTCGTATAATTTTATTATTACCAGTATAGATCCTATAACTTTTAGATCTATTGTCGTAACCGACAAAAATTCCTTCAATCGCTTTATCATCAAGTTTTCCTCTTTGGGATTTGTCGAGATAAGCGTAAGCTTTGCAGCCAAACATTCTAATGTTGCTTAAATCCGGTATTTTATTTGTCCATAATTGGTATGGAGTAGAATTGTGAGCTTTCGTGGGGAGTCGATTAGTTAAGTATACCGCTGTATTTAGAGCTTCACCCCAAAACTTCTGAGGTAGTTTCGCTTCCGATAACAGGCATCGCGTCATTTCAACTAGTGTACGATTCTTCCTCTCCGAAACACCGTTTTGAGCCGGAGAATTTGGCACGGTTAGCTGATGGTGTATACCTGCTTCTTTTAAGTAATTTTCTATCTCATCACTGGTATATTCCCCGCCGTTGTCAGTTCTTAATTCCTTTATATTGCGACCGAATTTATTTTTCGTTATGGCTACGTACTCTTTTAGTTTAGTGATGACTTCACTTTTCTTTGATAAAAGAAATACCATTGTAAATCTACTGAAATCATCAGTAAATGTGAGAAAGAATTTCTTTCCTCCCATACTTTCTGTTGGCATCGGGCCACATACATCAGAATGAACCAAATCGAGAATTTTACTAGCTTTGTTTGTAGCTTGTTTAGGATACGGAGCATTTGTTAATTTACATTTTATGCAACTTTCGCATATTACTTCATGTTTACAATTTTCCATATTAAAACCTGTTGCTAAACTTTTAGTTTGCAGTTGCTTTAAAGCATTTATATCTCTGTGTCCGAATCTCCTATGCATGAGTTCAATACAGTTTTTATTCTTGCATTGATGAGCTAAATTCGCATAGTTTACTTGTTTATGTTTGTAAAGGTCTACTTCATATAAATTACCTTTAATTTTCCCTTCTATAAAGGTTATGCCGTTTTGGATTAATTTACAGGTTTCGTTTTCAAAAATGAGTTTACACCCATGCTTCACTGCTTTATTAACAGACATTAAATTTGACTGTATTTCTGGCACGTACAAAACTTCATTTAAAGTAATGTCGTTTGATTGTGTTTGTAATTTTATTGTGCCTGTCCCGTGTGAAGCAAGAATTTTTCCGTTTGCAATCGTGACTGTGTTCTTATTATTTGTATCAATGTCACTGAATAGGTTTATGTCGTTACAAAGGTGTGAAGAGCTCCCTGAATCAATTATCCAGGTAGATTTATTTTCAATGTTCGCGTAAAAGGAACAATTGTTTTGAGACACCTTTGTATCTAAAGTGGTTTTGTTTTCTTTGCTACTATTCCCCAGAGTCTGTGTGTTTGTTTGTTCTTCTACTTCCGGAGTGATTTTGTTCGTTTCAGAACATAATGCAGCATTCTGTCTCCCTTTATTCATTGTTTGGTTTTTAGAATTTGAATTTTTATTCTTAAGGAACCAACAATTTAATTTTATGTGATTTCGTCTTTTACAATATGTACAAAACATATTTTGTTCTTGTTTGCGATATTGTGATTTAGTATTATTTTTTTCTGCTTTGTACGCATTTTCGCGCGACGTATTATTCGAGCTATCTTGTCTCCTTTGATACTCATCGGTCAATTTTCCTTTTATAAATTCAGAGTTTAACTCCTCTTCATTTCTCGCTTCAAGTGCGATAATCAAAGTATCATAACTCGGTGGGAGGGAGCATAAAAGTAACGCGGATAAATGCGTGTCCTTAATTTCTTCCCCTATCGCCTTTAATCTGTCGGCTGTTTCTAGTATTTTTACGATATGACTTATCATATCTCCGTTTTCCCCGAGTTTTATACTGTATAACTTTCTGAGTAAATATAATTTGCTCGAAAGGTTTGCGCGCTCGTGTATAGTTTTTAAAACATTCCAAGTTGTCTTGGCTGTCGTTTCATTTTTCACATAAATAAGTTGTGAGTCTTCTAAAGTTAATATAATTGTAGCCCTAGCACGATTATCTCGCTTAGTCCACTCAGTAGTTAGTGGTGTTGGGGGGTCATCCTGTGTATAATTAAATAAATCTTCCCTCATTAGGAGCATCTGGGTTTTAAAACTCCATTGGGCATAGTTATGCGGATTTAATTTTTCGATATTAAATGTTTCTTTTAAGGAGGAAGCCATTGTTTTATCTTTAAAAGGTTTCTTTTATTTTAGTTTCTTAACTTTCAAGAGTTTTCGTTTATTTTCATTTATTGTCACAATAGTTTAAATAGAAGAGAGCGGTAACTTGCCGTGTTCACAGCCTTCAGTCAGTCTCATAATCTTTTGAATTTTTATTGTGAAATCACGGCAGTTAAATAACTGAGCTTCTCTTCATGAATTATATTTAGAAAATAATGTTTTCCCTTTTAACATCTTCACAAAAAAAGGAGAAAGATAAAATTGGCATGCTCCTACCTTTATTTTCAGCGTTGATTGAATCCGCGTAAGGTAATCCAACCTGCTATAAAATCCAAAGTGAATCAGCATGAAAATATTCCACTCAGTAACAAAAGAGGGCACAGGATCACAGGACTACACTATTTAATTAAAAGCACATAGATAAAGTTAAAATTAAATTTACATTCAAAGTTATATATTTAATTAACATATATCTTTAAGGTTTTTCAGAGCGCAGACACACTGCATGTTTTGCTTAGGGCATATATTTAGAGACTGACTAAAAAAAGGAAGAAAAGTTTTCAGTTCATTAGTCTTTCTTATTGCATCTCGTTGTGCAACACTTTTATGTATACCAGATGTTGGAAATTCCTTTTTTTTCTCTCTCTGCACGGGAAAAGAGGGAAATGGGTAGTTGCTCTTCACTCAGATAAAATAAGATTTCATCTATCAAATGCAATCTTGAAACACAGCTGTAATTATTTCACCATGTCTTGCAATTTCGGTAAATCATTATTCAATTTCTAACACCCCTGCTTGATTTCTGAAGTTGCAATAGTTCTTAAGTTCAAGTTGTCTCTGTGTTTGATAAAGTCAGGTTTGGGAAGGGGCTTCGTAAAGATGTCTGCAGTCATTTCCTTACTGGGACAATATTCTAATTCTATGATTCCCTTCTCTCGTAAATCTTTAATTGAATTAAATTTGATATCCACGTGCTTTGTTTTTGAATGATGTTTATAATTTTGAGTCATCTTGATGCATGACACATTATCCTCATACAGAATAATTGGTAGGTTTTGGTTTAAATCTAGATCCTTTAACAGCTTTATCAACCATATGGTTTCTTGTGCTGATGTGGCTGCGGAAATATACTCAGCCTCAGCAGATGATAATGCAACTGAGTTTTGCTTTTTTGTTGACCAGGAAATCGCTGCATTTCCTAATTTACTTAAATTTCCTGTGGTTGATTTTCGATCACTTTTATCTCCTGCCCAATCTGAATCTGCAAATGTCGTCAGAATCGGATCATATTCGTTGCTTATAACTAATTTTAATTCTTGTGTTGTTTTTAAATATCTTATAACCCTCTTGACTGCCCTCCAGTCTTTTTCTCTTGGTTTCTCATTTCTGCGACTAAGGATGTTAATAGCCGCTGAAATATCTGGACGAGTTATCGTAGCTATGTATAGCAATGCCCCTATGGCTTGTCTATACTTATGATTATTAGGTAGTAAATTTTCATCGTCATCTAAGTTTAAGTAACCTGCCTCCATCGGAGTATCACAAGGTTTAGAGTCCTTTAAATTAAATTTTTCAATCAGTTCTTTTATTTTATTTTCCTGATCGAGTGCATAAGTTCCTTCTTTAATTCTTTTTATGTTTATGCCTAAGTAGTAATTTACCATACCTAAATTTTTCACTTCGTATTCTTTACTAAGTTGTTTCATTATTTCATTTATTTCCTTAGTATCTCCTGAAATTAACAGATCGTCGACATAAATGATGATATAAGTTTTATTTCCGTTAGTTTCTCGTGTGAAGAGACATGGATCAGCGGTGCTTTGCACAAAACCTAGTTTGTTTAAACTTTCAGCTATTTTAATATTCCATGCTCTTGCTGCTTGTTTTAGGCCATATATAGCCTTTCTTAGCTTACATACTTTATTTTCTTCACCCGGTTTAATATGTCCTTCTGGTTGCGACATATAAACAACTTCTTCTAAATTTCCATGGAGAAACGCGGTTTTAATATCTAAATGGTTTACATTTAAGTTTTTGTGAGCTGCACACGCTAGAAATGCTCTTAGCGTTGTATAGGCTACTACTGGTGCAAAGGTTTCATAATAGTCACTACCAAATTTTTGAGAATAGCCTTTCGCTACCAAACGCGCTTTGTATTTATTAATTTCTCCATTTGAATTATATTTAACCGTAAAAACCCACTTATTTCCAATTACTTTTACGCCTGGTGGAGGATCAACTAGATCCCAAGTGTTATTTTTTATTAATGAAGCAATTTCTTCACTAGTTGCTTCGTACCATTGGTTTTTTTCATGTGGATTGTTCAGATTTTTAATATCTTCGAAATTTTTCGGCTCTATAATTTTATTTTCTTTAGTAATGTATGCGAGTCTGTCTGGTGGAACACCTCTATTCGATCTTTGTGATCTTCTAGGTTCATTTGTTGTATTTTCCTCACTGTCTGTTTGTTTTTCTTCCTGCATACTTATTATAATTTCTGAGGAATTTTCCCCTGCTTTTTCGGGTTGTTTCTGAACTTCGCTATCATTTTTCAGATTTAAATTTGGTGTTGTGTTTGAATTAAAGTTTTCTAGAAATCTGACGGTTCTTGCTCGTATAATTTTATTATTACCAGTATAGATCCTATAACTTTTAGATCTATTGTCGTAACCGACAAAAATTCCTTCAATCGCTTTATCATCAAGTTTTCCTCTTTGGGATTTGTCGAGATAAGCGTAAGCTTTGCAGCCAAACATTCTAATGTTGCTTAAATCCGGTATTTTATTTGTCCATAATTGGTATGGAGTAGAATTGTGAGCTTTCGTGGGGAGTCGATTAGTTAAGTATACCGCTGTATTTAGAGCTTCACCCCAAAACTTCTGAGGTAGTTTCGCTTCCGATAACAGGCATCGCGTCATTTCAACTAGTGTACGATTCTTCCTCTCCGAAACACCGTTTTGAGCCGGAGAATTTGGCACGGTTAGCTGATGGTGTATACCTGCTTCTTTTAAGTAATTTTCTATCTCATCACTGGTATATTCCCCGCCGTTGTCAGTTCTTAATTCCTTTATATTGCGACCGAATTTATTTTTCGTTATGGCTACGTACTCTTTTAGTTTAGTGATGACTTCACTTTTCTTTGATAAAAGAAATACCATTGTAAATCTACTGAAATCATCAGTAAATGTGAGAAAGAATTTCTTTCCTCCCATACTTTCTGTTGGCATCGGGCCACATACATCAGAATGAACCAAATCGAGAATTTTACTAGCTTTGTTTGTAGCTTGTTTAGGATACGGAGCATTTGTTAATTTACATTTTATGCAACTTTCGCATATTACTTCATGTTTACAATTTTCCATATTAAAACCTGTTGCTAAACTTTTAGTTTGCAGTTGCTTTAAAGCATTTATATCTCTGTGTCCGAATCTCCTATGCATGAGTTCAATACAGTTTTTATTCTTGCATTGATGAGCTAAATTCGCATAGTTTACTTGTTTATGTTTGTAAAGGTCTACTTCATATAAATTACCTTTAATTTTCCCTTCTATAAAGGTTATGCCGTTTTGGATTAATTTACAGGTTTCGTTTTCAAAAATGAGTTTACACCCATGCTTCACTGCTTTATTAACAGACATTAAATTTGACTGTATTTCTGGCACGTACAAAACTTCATTTAAAGTAATGTCGTTTGATTGTGTTTGTAATTTTATTGTGCCTGTCCCGTGTGAAGCAAGAATTTTTCCGTTTGCAATCGTGACTGTGTTCTTATTATTTGTATCAATGTCACTGAATAGGTTTATGTCGTTACAAAGGTGTGAAGAGCTCCCTGAATCAATTATCCAGGTAGATTTATTTTCAATGTTCGCGTAAAAGGAACAATTGTTTTGAGACACCTTTGTATCTAAAGTGGTTTTGTTTTCTTTGCTACTATTCCCCAGAGTCTGTGTGTTTGTTTGTTCTTCTACTTCCGGAGTGATTTTGTTCGTTTCAGAACATAATGCAGCATTCTGTCTCCCTTTATTCATTGTTTGGTTTTTAGAATTTGAATTTTTATTCTTAAGGAACCAACAATTTAATTTTATGTGATTTCGTCTTTTACAATATGTACAAAACATATTTTGTTCTTGTTTGCGATATTGTGATTTAGTATTATTTTTTTCTGCTTTGTACGCATTTTCGCGCGACGTATTATTCGAGCTATCTTGTCTCCTTTGATACTCATCGGTCAATTTTCCTTTTATAAATTCAGAGTTTAACTCCTCTTCATTTCTCGCTTCAAGTGCGATAATCAAAGTATCATAACTCGGTGGGAGGGAGCATAAAAGTAACGCGGATAAATGCGTGTCCTTAATTTCTTCCCCTATCGCCTTTAATCTGTCGGCTGTTTCTAGTATTTTTACGATATGACTTATCATATCTCCGTTTTCCCCGAGTTTTATACTGTATAACTTTCTGAGTAAATATAATTTGCTCGAAAGGTTTGCGCGCTCGTGTATAGTTTTTAAAACATTCCAAGTTGTCTTGGCTGTCGTTTCATTTTTCACATAAATAAGTTGTGAGTCTTCTAAAGTTAATATAATTGTAGCCCTAGCACGATTATCTCGCTTAGTCCACTCAGTAGTTAGTGGTGTTGGGGGGTCATCCTGTGTATAATTAAATAAATCTTCCCTCATTAGGAGCATCTGGGTTTTAAAACTCCATTGGGCATAGTTATGCGGATTTAATTTTTCGATATTAAATGTTTCTTTTAAGGAGGAAGCCATTGTTTTATCTTTAAAAGGTTTCTTTTATTTTAGTTTCTTAACTTTCAAGAGTTTTCGTTTATTTTCATTTATTGTCACAATAGTTTAAATAGAAGAGAGCGGTAACTTGCCGTGTTCACAGCCTTCAGTCAGTCTCATAATCTTTTGAATTTTTATTGTGAAATCACGGCAGTTAAATAACTGAGCTTCTCTTCATGAATTATATTTAGAAAATAATGTTTTCCCTTTTAACATCTTCACAAAAAAAGGAGAAAGATAAAATTGGCATGCTCCTACCTTTATTTTCAGCGTTGATTGAATCCGCGTAAGGTAATCCAACCTGCTATAAAATCCAAAGTGAATCAGCATGAAAATATTCCACTCAGTAACAAAAGAGGGCACAGGATCACAGGACTACACTATTTAATTAAAAGCACATAGATAAAGTTAAAATTAAATTTACATTCAAAGTTATATATTTAATTAACATATATCTTTAAGGTTTTTCAGAGCGCAGACACACTGCGTGTTTTGCTTAGGGCATATATTTAGAGACTGACTAAAAAAAGGAAGAAAAGTTTTCAGTTCATTAGTCTTTCTTATTGCATCTCGTTGTGCAACACTTTTATGTATACCAGATGTTGGAAATTCCTTTTTTTTTCTCTCTCTGCACGGGAAAAGAGGGAAATGGGTAGTTGCTCTTCACTCAGATAAAATAAGATTTCATCTATCAAATGCAATCTTGAAACACAGCTGTAATTATTTCACCATGTCTTGCAATTTCGGTAAATCATTATTCAATTTCTAACAGTATGTGGTGACGGAAAAATTGTTATAGTGAAATTGCATCACAATAAACCTGTTGTTTTATTATCTAACTTTATTGGCATAAGAAATAAAGATTTAGTTGAAAAGTGGGGCAAAAAAGAAAAGAAGCACATACAGACTGAAAGTTCTTTAGTTGTACAACAAATCTATGGGTCGGGTTGATAAATTAGATCATTGGTTAGTTGCTATCAAATTCACACAAAATAAAAAATTGGACATTGCGTATGCTACTCCATGCTATTGATTTATTAATCATCACTAGGCTGGATGGAATAACAAAAACTCTGGGCCACTTTAGTTTAAAAAAGAACATATTACTAGATTTGTTACATTTCAAAATGAGATTAGCTTCAGATCTGTCTATGGTTGGTTGCAAAAAATAAACAAAGGAGGAGACAATCATTATTGCCTATTATGCAAAATAAAAGGATATCCCAAAGAGTGGTTGAAGTTCAGCCTCATCCTGAGATTGTCAATGACTGTTGCATTTGCCAAAATTTGATGATAAATGCGAAGCAACTCTGTGTAAAAATTACAGTTGCAGTGGTAAAACCCATATCTACTGCAATAAATGTACCAAAGGGAGAAATCTTTTTTTAAATTTCCATTTGAAATAAAATAAAACTCATCTATTTTGGTAAATAAAATCAGGAATATCTGAAAATGCTTTGTAAAGTTGCGTATTATTGACGTTTATCTCCTAATATGTAATAAAATTACTAAAATATTAACTTTCTGAACATTATTTGGTGTTACAGCTTCTTTAACTTTGTTACGTAAAGAAATTGATAGTTAGAACAAAAATCGTAAGAGAAGTTCAAGTGCTGAATGTCTGAGTTTTGGAACCTCATAGACCAATTGTCCATTCCAGAGGCCATTTTTCTGTTTTTTTAAATAATTATGTTTCCTTTTTTTTTTCTTTTAACATGTTTATTAGCACCCTATTGTGATATTTTAAAATAATTTTTTTTCACTGACAGCGTTAAAATCGGGTCTGAAAGGTTTAAGAAAAAAGGTGGAATTCCTGCTTTAGCAGGAACTTTTTCAAGCCTGTATATGAAAATCGGAATGTTACACTGATTTTTAAAAAATTGTTCACTTCAAACTACAGAATATCAACTTTAAAACATTTTCTGTTTACTTAAAAAGTGACAGATAATAATACTACAGATGTTGTCACTTTGTTTGAAAGGGTAGAGTCTATAATTCTTAGGGTAGCTGGGAGTAGAAGTAGTAGTATTCTGGATTAAACTTTTGCAGAGGAAAAATATTTAACTACCGATTCATTCATTTTAATGCGTCACTTTTGTTTTTAAATGTGTAGATGGACCTTAGTTGAAGTAGCAATGCTTTGGATCAAACTTGTGTAGTGGAAAATATTGTAAACAGAGTATGTTTTAAAGTTCATATTGTGCAGTTTTGATTGAATCAAGGTGGAATATTGCATTTTGTCTTATGATTTTATTTTTCACATCATTTAAGATATTAGTACAAGGATGAATTAATTCATTGAGAATATTATGAAGGTTTCCAAAAGAAAAAAAAATGGTTAAAAAAAATGAAATTTATGTAATTGGTGTTAGATGCAATCAATATGCATATTGACATGTCACCATATTTTTAAATAGGAAAAAAAGAGAAGTTGAAATAATATTTTTTTGCCAGCCTGAACATAATTTTTAAAAGCTCCCCTATCTAACTATTGTCTGCTGGCAGTGTTTGAAAATTATTCCAGATGTGAAATTTATTGTAGAGCCTTATTACCCTATTACAGTGATTGCATTTTAACAATGGGGTGCCCATTAACTTATCACAGTATTAATGACCTATGAAAATGAATACAAAGATTATGACTGGGTTTATAGTGATGAATACAGTGTCTCCCCCCGCAAACAAGAAGCTTGGCATACTGCTAGTAAAATAGTATTTTAAAAACATATCACTGCAATTATAAAATTAAAGTACAGTTCTAAACTATTAAAAGCATGAAATATTAACATGAGAGAAAGACAAGATTAAAAAAAAAAAAAGATATAAAAGGCAAAAGCATAATTTTTTTAATTATATGTTTATTACAATAAATGCCCAGTAGCGTAGTGATCAGCATGCCTGTCTGCCATGCTACAGGTCACGAATTCGGCTCCCGGCTGGGCAAGGTTTACTCAACCTTTCATCCCTTTAGGGTTAATAAAATGAGTACCAAGCTTGCTTGGAGACTAAACACCGAGGGTCTTGCGTTGGGCTGACTACCTGGACGGGACACATGCTGCATAGCACCTCAGGGCCCAGGGTTAAGTAAACAGAGTTGGACGCTGTAGGCCCTGATCCTCCATGGATCGTACAGCCACAGGTTTAGTTTTTTATGTTTATTATATTAATTACATAATAATGTTCAAACTAAGGATCTATTTGATTTTTTGCAAGTCTGAAAGAGATTTTAGTAAAAGAGGGCAACATTAAAACAGTATTAAGGAAAAGAGGATATATAAAGAGTAAAAAACACAAGTATTATACCACTCAACATCATAGAATCAACAAAATACACTTAAGATTATAGATGTTAAAATTTAGGATCCTTATACTTAATTAAAAAAAATAAAAATCCATACAGATGTTGGCTATTATAGGATTTCAAAGATAGAAACAAGTATTAACAAAGGTAAAAAATTATACTTACTTGTAGTCCTGAGATTTTAGCACCTCATAATAGTACATGATTTTTGATTTGTGAGAAGATAAGGATAAATCAAAAGAATGGTGATGCACAATATCTACATGCTTCCATTGCAAAATGTAGGTACCTTCCAAGCGAGTAACATGGGAACCCTATAATACGAAAGGATATAAAGAAAACAAAAACTAAGATACAAAGTTTAATACCAATAAAGGAAGAGCAAAAACAAACTTGAAACAGTGAATTAAAAATTAACTAATTCTCAGCAATTTATATTAAAACTTAAAATGTCAGTTCTACTTACAATAACAAATGAAACTATGCTAAAAAACAACATATCTACATTTAGTTTCAGTGATTTGTAAAGATGAATTTTTATTAACTTATTTTATTACTAGCTGACCTGCCCAGTGTTGACCAGGCCCGTGATAATATTCTTAAATGAAAATTAAATTTGCATTATTTAATCTGCCGCGTATGTGCTGCATCTGTGTTCTAAACAAACCTATATCCAAATGAAACTACATTATTCAAATCTTCCATAGATATATTACTCGAGAGGGTGGCGGTATCAAATAAGAATTTAGGAAATTTGCTGAAAATCCTTTAGTTCCACCTTCCACCACCAGGGGTCGCAATATGTTTAATATGAACATCTGAAACGGGTCCCCAGCGGCTGCGGCCCCTTAAATCAAGCGTGCTGCGCATGCTCTGCAAAATTTGTAAGTTCCAATTTCCATGCCTAGTTGCTGCACTCTGTTCTAAACAAACCTTTTTCATGCGGTCTAATTGCTATATTTAATTGAAAGTACTTCTCCCCCTCTCTTCCCTGTCTCCGCAAATATAACAAATACAAAATTTGTCTCGCATGAAAAAGCGATTTAATTCACATTCAATGATTCAAATTTACTTTTGCTGGTTTCATTCCGAAAAGGTACAGTGTGTTAATGCATTTCACAGGCAATTATTATCATGTCAGTTATTGTAGGAAAGGTTTTTAAACAGCTAAATTTTATTACTGATAAAAAAATTCCAGATATATTTTCTTTGTCTATGCATTATTGTTACTGCAAAAATAATTTTAGAATCACTTGGGACTAATTACAAACGACGACAATGACAAATTTCTCTGTGAAATTTCTGACTTTGGAGACAGAACCTAACATAAAACAAGAATTTAAAAAAATTCCAGAAACCAAGCACTTACCTCTCACAAGAGCCAATTTATAGAGATTAACTATGAAGAAATTGCATGTATTTATGACTGAAGCAACGATGCAAATAGGAATGAGTAAGTACTCTCACAAGATTAATCAATAGCGACGAGATTTTCAGCAATATCTGAGCTCTTCCTATATAGTTAGTGTTTTTAATATCTATTTGATTGTAACTTTGGATCCTGGACATCGGTTAATTCTCAAGCTTACATTTCTGCTATTTTTGTATTATCTTTATTATATTATATACTGTTTTGATGCCTTTTCTGAAAATTTGATAAGGGTTTCTTGATTACCGAATATTTATTAATTACATATTTCAGAAATTTTTTTTTTTACTATACCAAAAGATCAAAGTTTTTTATTAATATTCTTATAATATTGGAAAGCATTTCATAATTTATGCTTCATTTTTTCTTCATGTTTATACATAAAAAGTCATTCGGGAAGCGAACCGGCTCTTAAATTATTTGAATCCCACCACTGCTTAAGATATTCACTACCAGGTTAAAATTAATGCACTCTTACTATGTTCCATCAGATTCTCATATTTACGCTCAAAGTGAGTCAAGTAGTGATCAAGAGATGCCACATATACATTCTTGGTAGCAAACATTTTAAATTAGGGGTATCATATAATAGTTGGGGAGCTAGTGACATCAAAAGCCCCGTGATCACGGAATTGAAAAATTTTATGTAAATCTATAGTATAAAGTCATATGAACAAAATGAGCTATGTATGACTAAGTTTGACAAGTCAAAAATATGTTTAATTAAATTATTATCAAAAAGCTATAATGATTTACCGTTATCACGGAAAGCCGACACTTGGCCAGTGTCTAGATGCAAAATAAAGAAGCCACCAATAAAAATTCAAAGCAAAATAAATGTGAAATTTTATCCCCAGTCGCCTCCTTAAAATTAACACTTTTCTGGCAGAACAAAGTTTGTCATACCAAGTTTTCCAGAAAGAGCACAAAATTTTATATAAAATGCTCTAGCTCTAACAGCAATCAATATCATTGATAATGGTAAAACATTATAGCTTGTCAATTATAATTTAATTAAACATATTTTTGACTTGCCAAACTAGTCATACCCAGCTGATTTTGTTCATATAACTTTTTACTATTGATTACATAAATTTTTCAATGCTCCAATCATCGGGCTTTCGATGACACTGGCTTCCAGACTATAAGGTCTAGGTGAGCGAGAGGGGTAAAATATATTGGAAAGGAACAAAATGATTATTCGATCTTTAAAACAAGAACTAATTTGCTTTAGTGTCGCAAGGTGACACCTCAAATCAAGGAGAAAGAAAAATTCTGCTCCTCTTCTAATAGGACCTGACTTTGAACTCTTTCTGAACTGAATAACTTTTGCTTCTATTATATGAAAAGAAATTGATGACTTTAACATTCTTTTAAATATATATACCATCTTCACACCCTTTTTTCTTAGTATGTGTGGAGTTTCTGTTATGGATAGAAGCAAAAGGATTAGCTCTATCACGCCATACAAAATCAAATATATGTACATATTTTATACTTATAAATTAATTATATTTTTAATATCTGATCAGTTTTTACTATTTAACCTAGATTTTTCATTGTATGGAAAAGAGACAATATTAAACAGATTTTACCTCAGTGGCGTGTATTCACTACAAAAACTCACCATACATATTAAATAAAATCACAATCTCTTTCAGCATCATATTTAAAGTCCCTGTGGCATAACTGTGTCTGACATCCCCATGAAGGATTTTCACAGGTGAGTTAATTTTACTTGTCTATATTTTATGATAAAATAATTTATTATAATTAGTTAAGTAAGTGTCCAAATATAACTTTCCATATTCTAACAAAATATATATACAAACAATTTGTACAACCTTCCTTGTTAGAAATTTGTAAAAAATAGACTTCTCTACCTGAACACTCTCGCCATCTTTGCAGGTGATTGTGTTCTCGACGGTATGATAATCTTTACCAAGAACCCACAGTTTAGGCACCACACTTTGAATTGGAGCATCGAGATTGAGCATGCTTAGAGGCAATGAAGGATGACCACAACCTTGCAACTCATCGTCATTCATTTCAGTTTCAGGTTGTGGAACAGGCTGTGTAGTTCTATAGACGCTAAATGTCACATCATCCTTCATAACATCAAAATCCCAACAAATTACACTACCTTTATCAGATATATCTATCACTACCTGAAAATAGAAAAAAATATGTAGTTCTAGTTTTCTTTTATTACAAGACAAAATATATAGCACTAGATCGCAATTTTGATATCTCATAAATACAATACTTCTGAAATAAAATATAATTATAGGCATGTTATCAGTAAAATTACCAATTTCCCATTAGAATGCATTCTATTATTAAAATTTCATTAAAAAATTATTATTACAATATATAATTACATCAATTCATTACAAATTATTATTACAATATATAATTACGTCAATTCATTACAAATTATTAATTCAAGGTATAATTATATCAATATTATCACAAATTATATAAATATAATATTTGTGATATCACAATTAACATATAAATATATTATCACAAATACAGACCTGCCAACCTTTGAAAATGAGAAATCGTAGCACACAAAATTTAAATTAATCTGGAAATTGGTTGGTTGGTTTTTCGTGTTTCACAGCCATCTTTTGACAGTCGTAAAAGGAATGAGGTTTCCATCTTCCAACTTAATATAATAAATTTTTTCCTCTGAAAATTTTTATACGATTTTTAGAGTTTATTTTCGTTTCGCAGCGTTTTTTTTAAAAGGAGCCTGGTTCCAATTTTTTAGCTCAGTGCAGTAAATTTCGCGAATTCGCGAAATGTTTCCTTTAATCGCGAATTCAAAAGCAGAATTCGCGATTTTCTTCCCACCATCATTTCAGAATATTCACAATTTTTTTCCACAATCGTAATTCACATTTTCCTATCACGATTCTTTGTTGAAATCTGCACTTTTTACCATGAACTTTTGACGAAATTTGCATTTTTACGCGATCTTTTGACGAATTTTGCATTTTTTTTAACCACAATCCTTTGACTAAATTAGTGTTTTCTTTCTGTGATCTTTCGGTGAAATTTGCGTTTTCTTACTAATCTTTCGATGAAATTTACACTATCTTACTGATCTTTTTGACGAAATTCGTGTTTTCTTTTTGCGATATTTTGACAAAATTCACGTTTTTGCCACGATCCTTTAACAAAATTTATTTTCTTCTGCGACCAATTGACGAAATTGATTTTTTTTAAACGGTCATTTGTCGAAATTCGCCATAGTTTATCGCAAATCATGCGATTTTGCACACTATTTCAAACCTTGCTCCTCAAGGAACCCCCTCCAGAATTCTTAAAATGGCACCCTTGTTTCTAAGGAAGGGAATTCCTGAATAAATATTTACAAAAACACGATTAGACTGTTTTATGTTAAAAAGTTTTTTTTGCAGCCCAGAATTTTTTTTTTCTCATGAGCATTTTTTAATGTCCGAATTTTCGGAATAATGGCCAATTTTTTAAAACTTTCGGAAATGAATACTTGGAAATTTCGGAACAGAATCACTCCTGAAAAATATGCTGCGCGGGATAAAAATCGCAACTAGAAACAAAAATTGCTTTTGCGTTTTTTGCAAAAAATCATAGTTTAAGACCGATTTTCGTAGCATCGTAGTTTATAGGTCCAAATCATAGCAACTATGATTTTTTCGTAGCAGTTGGCAGGTATGCAAATAACATATAAAAATATAATATATAATTATAAAATTAATATTATTACGAGGTGTCACCTGTCAAAATTCGACAGAATAGAATTTTCTGCTTTATTTGTTACTTTAATGTAACAATAATCAATCATGTAAATTTCCTCTGAAATTACCTCTTTCCCTTTTCCCTCCTCTGTGTATGAAACACTCATAGTTCAACATTTATAATTTTTTTATTTAAATATTTTTTACCTATTTAATACTCTATAGTAACAATAAATGAATAATATATCACCTAAATTATCAACTTCTCCCGAAATTTCTGATTGTCTCTCCCCTCTCCCAAAGCACCTCATGAAGTTTAAAAATTAAAAAAAAAAATTCAGTTTTTCTGTTTAATGAAATAATCAGCTAATCCCCCCTCCCTCCAAAAAAGTCCCTTTTTCCCCTTTGCCTCCACTCCAGTTTAAAATCTTTAACAAAATTATTTTTAAAGGTTCAATTTATAACTTTCATGTAACACTAATTAAATAATCATCTAAATTACCCCTCCGCCATTTAACCCTCAGTCATCAGCAGCTAATCTGTCAGGCCAGCTGTGCCATGTTAAGCCTAAAAGGTAATTTTAGTACTGTTTGTTTTACTAACTTTGAGGTTAATAAATAAAGGTTTTTTTAATCAGATTTCGAATAATCTCTTTTTGTACTCTCATGATGTCCTACTGAAGGCACTAATCACTTTAAGAGCATTAGAAATGTGTTATCAGATACTAGTGATGATCTTCTAAAGGGTGCCCGTCAGGCACACTGCACACAAACCTCGGATCCAGAGATATATCCGATGGAAGAGTAAATTTTTATGCTCTATTGTTACTTTGTAACAGCAATAAACAAATGATTATGAAACTTTCCCCTTAAATTTCTATTCTTATACCACCAGAAAAAAAGGTGAATTGCTAAACATAGGAGAAGGTAGAAGAAGATTTCCCTTTTTTGTTTGGCTGTTCTCCTCCTTGACTTTAGTTAATGAGGGTGGAAAAGTTATTTAAGAGAACATATTTATTTTAAAACATAAAGTATACATGTGATTCATGGATGAGAACAACCAAACTGCAAAAAAGAGAAAATTACTTACTCCGCAGCCCCCCCCCCCCCACCCGTCTTATAGAGAATAGAGTTAGTATTTAAAGAATACAGTTACTCATTAAATGAAGTGAAAAGTATATTGAAATACAATGCAAAGAGGATATATTGAAAAATAAACTATTATATATTTTTCAGAAGTATATCAGGCTAGAAACTTAAATATTTACAAATATACATATTAAGAAATAGCCCATCAAATTTTATTTTAAAAATATAAAATTATTTATTTAAAAACTAAACAATAAAAGAAAAAAAATTTAATAGAAAAATATTTTGGAAATGACTTACTTCATGAACTTGTCCTTTAGCAAGACTTATAACATGATACATAGAATCGTCAAATAAATGATGTCCTTCAGCTTTCTCCTTCTCATATTCTTCGACTGACATGTAAAAAGACTTGGGCACTAGACCTCCTTCACATATTTTAGTCTGAAAAAGCATAACACAATAAGAAAAAGAAAATGAAAAAACCTCCAAACTTATTGATTCTAGCTGGGGAAAAAAAAGACAACACGGAATTGGAACAAGACATATTAAAAAAGGATAATAGGGTTATGTTAAAGGTTAAAGAAAGATTTTTTAAAATTAATATTTCACTACAAATAACTTTAATTCATTGAATTAGATTCAAATTAAAATGGTACCCATATTATTACTTTTAAATGTCAGATTAAATTTGATTTAGTTTACTAAAAACCAATTACAACAAAGCTTTACTAATAGGATACAATCTAGTTGTCAGTAAAAAACATTTGTAACCTATCCCCTACACAATTTACTTAAACAGGAATTTTTAAAATCACACGAGTTTTTAAAACATTTATTGAGGAGGAATAATTACTGGTATAGTAATGATATCAAGAAAAAATTTAATTCCATTAATGAACTAATTTTGAAAAGTAATATAAATCCAGTCAGGAGTTATGATATTTTAATCACTAATGAAAGTGAAAACCTGGCCACCACATTTATTGAGCCCTGTACCAGTGTATACAGTAGAACCCTGCTAATCCTAACTAACTGGGACTGGTGCCTGTTCAGATTACAAAAAATTCAGATTATCTGAAATTTCGATAATAATAGAAAAGAAAAAGATGCATGCTAAAAAATCGCAAGTTATAAGCACTCAGTAACATAATAAACATCCTCTAATACAGCATCCTAAAGTCCGGCATGCTGGATAATCTGGCACAGCTTTAAAAAAAAAATAGTATTCTTTGTTTCATCAATCCTGATATTTATAATAATCCAATGAAACTTCAAACTGAGAAATTACATAACAAACCATTACAATCGGTTCAAAATCGTGAATCTATAAATAGCTCTGTCATCACATCGACGAGGAGGAAAGAAAGAAACATTTCTGTAGATAATTTGCAAAATCATATTGTTGAAAGCAAAAAATGTCATTTGAATTAAATACTTTTTGCATTTTAAAATAGAATTTTATAGTGACTGTCAAACAAACTGATATTCGGGAATTTTTTAACACGGCTTCTACGAGTAGGAGTACAGTGCACATTTTCATTTTATATTTGTGTACATATGTTGTACTTTTACATTATTGAGTATTTTTTTTAATTCTATTCAAATTGTATAAAGGATAAAAAACATTCTCTAATACCATTTTATGTTTAATTCTAACTTCTACACGTTTTTCCCGACATCATCAGCTGTAATCCCAAAAATTTCGTAAGTTAATCTTCTCAGTTAATTTGTTCAAGTATAATTTTCAAAAATAAAATCGGTTTGGATTAACCAGAATTTCGGATTAGCCGGGTTTAACTGTATATGCATACATATCAACACAGACTGATAAAAAAGATATAAATACCTGGCTATCACCTCCAAGAAAATCTGGTAGATATTTCTTTTCAACAAATTCAAGCAGACCACCAGGTCCTTGGAAGTTTCCACCATAAAAGAGAAACTTTGATCGTGTATTATCATTGATGAATGTGCTAACTAGAGTCCAAAGGATAGGGAAAACACGAGGGGCCCGTACTATCAAAACTCTACCCATGGTCTCAGGATAGTTGGCTTCTACAATTTCTATTATATGTAAAAGTGCCTTGACACCAGGCCGCCATAAATGGCGCATGTTAAGGCCTTCTAAGTCTAGCAAACAGGTCCAAGAGCTGAAAAAAGTTATAGTAAATAATCAGATATACAGAATTTTAATGTATAACAAGAAACACAGTAGCATTCAGTCTCTTGCTTATGGCTTTACAATGCATAAGTCACAAGGATTTGACTATTTCAAAAATTATGCCAACATAGAAAACAGTGAAAGATCTTTAGGGTCATTGAATGTTGTTTTCAGCTGGGTAAAAAAAACTTAAGAATCTAATCATTGAAACTGCCTTTACTAGACTGGATAGGGTATATGATAGCCTTACATGATAGCATCATTTTTTACTGTAAAACCAAAAGTCTATCCAACACGTAAAATTTTTTATTATGTTTTCTGAACAAGTATTTCAATAAAAATTTCTATGTTCAATAAAAATTCAATAAAAATTTCCAAAAATAAAAATTCAAAGCTTCATGTCTTGAATTAATTCATCTTTAAACTAATGCAAGTACTAAACTACCAATAAAAGCTATACAAAAAATAAAATATGAAAATAACACTGATAATGCTACACATCATTTAATGTTTAATTCCCTTAGAGTAAATAAGTTTAAGTCTAGAAGGTATTTCAACATATAAAAAGAAGTCATTTTTAGATGTATTACGCAACAGATGAGTGAAAACTTACAACCATGTTTTCGAAAATATCCACTGAAAGAGACATTTTATTATATTCAAGTATTCTTTGATTTATTTATTTTTTGTAACATACAAGATATTACTTATACCCTTAAATGAGAAATTCTTGTGTATTTATATATTTCTAGGTTCTTCAAAATAGCTCTAACAATTTCCATTAAAACAGACTAGGGGTTTTTCAATGTGTCATCTCTGAGAAAAATAATTTTCATGCATTACCCACTCTTCGTACTGGTGGAGACCATTGCAGAAAACATAAAAAGGGTACAAGAACTGCAAAAATTTAAATGAAATAAAAATATTACAAATAGTATGCGATTTATTAAAAGAAACTATTATGTTGTTATACCCACATTTTGCATGGTTTAAAATAGCTAAATTTCTGTAATCAGATCTGTAACGAAGATTGGTATTAAATAAAGCAACAATATAAAATTTTAATAGTATGGAAATTATACTAATGGCCACAAAAGTAAAATTAATTTTTTGCCAAACCTATACTAAATGGCATTAAAGCTGTTTATGAAGCTTCCTCTAAGGAAAAATATTAAAAATGAATACAATTATACATGAATTGCCAAAAACTGAAATCTTATACTATTAAATGAGCAATATATCTACCCTATATATATAAAATCCTAATGAAACGAATTTATGAAACGAATATATGAAACGCCTGAAATGTAACGATTCTTTGAATCGACTGATTAAACAACTGATTATGTTTCACGGTGATTTCTCCTAAAAAAAAGGAATACTTTGCAAGGAAATTAACACCATAAATCAATATTGATCCGCAGATTTCAAAACTGGTATTAGAATTTTTAAATTCGAATTAATTTTCGAAATATTAATTTTTTTCTAATTTTATATACATTTTTCTAATGATGGCAACTCAAATTTTAATCAAACAGATATTTTTTTTTTTTTCAGATTTTAGAAAAGGTTACTATTTTAAACAAATTTGGCAAGAAGTCTGGCCTCCCTTAAATGTATGCTAAGAAATGTATCATGTTACTTTTATTCATAAATCAATTTCTATTTCATTATCATTTTATTTAATACAAGCAGAAATATTTAAAATAAATGGCTTTCACTTCTTTATTTTTTTTTAAACGAAATAAAAATAAAAATATTAGGCACAGATGTCATATACGCACAGGGGTACCTAATTGGCGCCAAAATGGCATTATTTTGGTTGACATGGTAACCCGGCTATTGTTGTTTATTTAATAAAAAGAGTTTATTATTTTATTTTCTTTTTTTAAATTACATAAATTGTTTTGTTCTATAGTTTATTATTTTTTTTGTTATTTTCCTTTAAAAATAAAAAATAATAGAAAATAATTAAAAAATACGGTACTACTTAGTTATTCCATCGACCCATTTCGCCAAATTATATAAATCGCCAAACCACTCGCCAAATTATATAAATTGACAATTTTTATTTTAAATAACGAAAGAACAAAGAAAATAGTATAACATTAATAAATATACAAATAAAACGTCGAAATAAAAATCACTTGATGACGTAAAGACGTGTAACTTGCTTAAAGTCAAGTGAATGTGACATTTATCAACCATTATTGGCATTTAATCTTATAGTTTTGTGATAGATTTTTGGTCGACGGGATAACTAAGTAGTAACAAAAATACATATGTAACTGGTATTCGAAAACGAGGGTTTCGGTTTCGCCAAATTTTCGTAAAAAAAAATCACGCCAAACCGGGTACGTATATGGCATCTGGCCAAATATTAAATGACAAACGATGACATTTAATTCCAACTTCAAAGCAATGATATAATTTACCACTCGAAAAAAAAAAAAAAAAAAAATGCTAACTGGAGAGTTGAAAAATAGTTATTGGCGAGATTTGCACCCGGCTAGCGTAACAGTACCAAGAATTCTTTGCGACAATGCTTTTATGTAGTATTATTCGAAAAAAAAAATTGATTTTTTAAAATCGAAATGGAAAACTTTCGGCGCAGATGCCACATACGGTCCCATATTGGCGCTACTTTTTTCTGACGCCAATATCATCTACGCAACGGTACTTAACTGGTGCCATAGTATCGTTATTTTGCTTGATTTGATAAGCCGGATGTTGTTGTTTATGCTGTTGATCTTTTCCTTAAATTGGCGTCGGAAAAATATCGCGCCAATATGGGGCCGTATATGATATCTGGGCCAAACTTTCATATGAAAAGTGAAGGGATCAGAGCGTATTTATTTATGGCAGTTACATGACTTGGACTATTATAATATAGATGAAATGATGGCGATAGAATAATATTTGGCGACTTATCATCTCTACCTGGGTAATATTAAAGTACCAAAATGGCACCAGGAATATAAAAAGCAAAGTGTTTCGCCCAGAACTCTTGATGATAATCACATGACTTAGGCTATTGTTATAGAAATTGTTTTAAAATACCGGGAGACAAAGACTCTGTACACTTAATTCCTTTTATTTTTAGCTTCTTTTCAAACGTTTAACTGATCCTCTTTAATCAAACATGAAAACAACCATTGGATGTCTTAACAGCAACTGATTCGGCCTTAAATTTTTGAAATCAAAGGAAATTGAATGGAAACCCGTTTACAGGGAGATCTGCACAGCTTTTTTCAGTATAATTCAATCTTCTATAATATTTTTAAACCAATCAGATTAGCATGTTTTTAGATTCTGCAGTGCCTGAACAGGGGTTGGCGAGCGTAGCTTGCAGGGGGCAGAGCCCCCTAGTATGTATATATATATATATATGTATAGACTTATTTGAAAATGTCTCTAATAACTTTGATGAAAATGACTGATTAGATGTTTTATGGAACTAAACCGCAATCACTTAGCATGTTATCTGCAGGAAAAATATGTTTTGTACAATATCTGTTCTTCACACAGGTGGAAATCACTATAGAAAGCATAAAAGTATACAAGAGCTGTCAAAAATTGAAATGAAATACAAAAACATTGCAAATAGTATGTGGTATACGGAATGAAACAATTTATTATGTTATATCTGATCAGAAAAACTAGCTAATATTTCATATATAAACAGTTCTACAGGCAAGATTGCCATCAAACAAAAATGATGCTAGCACTAGCAATAACATTGTTTTAACTGTATTATAAGCATTATAATAATGATATTAAATGGGCCAAATGGCTTTGGACACTATTACAGAAATTTTTCCCAGGAAAACAACTGCAGGAGTTTTTCCTTTTTTTCTCTCAAGTGAAGCTTAGTCAACCAGGTACTCATTTATTAACTGCTGATCACAACAGGCAATGCATAGTTGAATATTTTGATAGATTTTCAAAACTTTTTGAATTGATAAAAACTTTATTAAATTTAAAGAATGCTGGTAAGCAATTTTTTTTTTTTTTTTAACTAACCACCTCTGGTGACCAGTTTGGTCTCCCTTAAATGTATGCTAAGCATTGCATCATGTTACTTTTATTCTTAATCTAATTTACTTGCTCAATCTTTCACCAAATCTGAAAATTCTGATGAAGAAATCAACAACTCTTTGCGATCATGGTAGCACTTCATACTTTTTGACAAATACTGCTTAGTTCATTTATACTTTATATAAGTCTGCCTATCAGTTGCAATACATTAGCTAAAGCGGGGACTTTTAAACCTATTAAGTAATCTTTCGTAACTGGGACCACTGCCTATTGGCATATTGTAGCTAATACAATTTGGTACAATGAAATGCTTTTGTCAAAAGCAATTAATGATATCTACATTTACATTTAAAATTATTGTTGCTAATATCTGTTTGTTTCATCTTAACCTTGGCAGTAGACATGATTATGGAAGACTAGAAAATCTATCATTATCATCATCTAATTGTATCTTGGATAATGTGACATAATCAGGCAGTATACTACAATTTTTATTACTGCATAACTCATTGACTTCAGCATTTATGCTTAATTTCTACTGATTTTAAAATCTGTACCACATAAATACAACGGACCAATAATACAGCTTATAATACTAACTGCAGTAATCCTTTTTTTTTCTTTCGATATTGTAATTCTGTAATTATTATGTAGTGTCAGGGGCGTGCCGACCTATCGTGCAATGTGTGCGGCGCACACAGGCGCCAGGATAATAAAGGCGCCAAGCATTTCAAGCGAGGAAAAAATATTTAAAAATGCATATTTATTTAATTTTATTTAAATTATTCTTCAAATTTTAATTTTATTTTATAGATTTATCTCATATAAATAAATTACTTAGAATCACTTAAATGTTATTAATCTTTAAAAGAATGTGATACATTAATCAATTAAATTCAGAACGTAATTAACTTGAAATTTAAATTGAAGCATTACAAAAAACTTGAGCATTTGTTAGCATTCCATCCACTTTTAGATCTATTTTTAACTGTTTTATTGAAAAAAAATTGCGCGGCAAAAAATATACATAAAAAGAAGAGTTTTAGTTTAAAGTTTTCATGCATTTTATGTGCCATGTTTAAATAATAGTCTAAACTTGATAGTCAATGACTTTATGAATGTTAATCATGAAGCTACTGATTTTTACTATAGCATGCGAAATATTCTTTTTCTTTTCTGTTCATCAGCGGAATATTTTAAGTACACATTTAGCTGTAAATCAACTTGAAGCCACTTTATGAAATCTGAAATATGGTTTTCGATTTTTTGGGGGTTTTTATGCACGGCATAAGTTGTTTTATTACCCGACTGCCAAGAAGGGTTATGTGTTTCACGCGTATCTGTGTATGTGGATTTCTTTATACCCTGAAACATCCCAACGGCTGGATGGATTTTAATGAATGAAGTCCCTATCGATTCGTCTTAACCGTCCGATGGTTATAGGCTAGGTTTTGTTTTTATAAATTCAAAATGGCGGCCGTAAAATACAAAATGGTGGTAAAGACGAAGAAAAAAATTTACGCACCCTATTGAGTGGCATGTCATTGGATAGGTCTTTCAAAATGAAGATGATGTTTCATTGACTATTTTACAGTCAGAAGCTTCGTTTAAATATTACACCACCTGTAAGTTGTGTAGGTATGATCTCTAGCTTTACTGCAACTCTAACCATCATAGACATCTATAGTCTCATCAAAGCAGTGTTTATAGGTCGGAATTAGCAATTAAACACAACTTAAAAGTCACCAATAAATGTAAATAAAAAATAGGTAAGTAATATAAAAAAAATAGTTTCACATTGATGAGAAATAATTAGTTCGCTTTTTACGCAGTTGGGTTTTTTGATTTTTTAAATTTAACTTTTACTTGTTTTCTAACCTTTGTATTCTCCATTTATGTATTTTTTCTTTGAGATATTCGTTTAATAATTTCTTTAGATATATAAGCTTATAACTAATATATTTTGTAATATTTCATTTCTAGTCGTTGATAAGTTTTTATAAAACGATAGTTTTTCGGGGCGGGACATAGGGCGCAAGTTGAAATTTTGTACACAGGTGCCGAACACCACTGGCGCGCCCCTGTGTAGTGTAAATTACAAAAACATTTTATTTCCTTACTAAAGCATTGTTTCTAATTTACAGGTGCAAAAAATAACTATTGGCGAGCATTGTGAAATTTTAAGGGTTTAAACTAAGATTTGTTCATAAATTATCTAAATTAAACTTATTTAACTTAAACATGCTGTTACTTCAATTTTATTTTTTAATTTTAATTAATTTTTCAACTACTTTTCAGCAGTGAAATTACGCTTGAAATTATTGAATATTAAATACGTGAATAATCACATTACTAACAAGTCGTAAACCATGTTTCACTAAGTTGGTTTACGACTTGTTAGTAATGTAATTATTCACGTATTTAATATTCAGTTATTTAATATTAAGAAAAAAAATATTTAAATTTTTCAAATCATGCATTTATACATTTTTTCATTATTTAATAATTAAATAATGTAAAAATATGCTTTTGTTTTCATTAGTTTGATTTCTGAGCTCATAAAAGATGACAATAACGTAACGTAACTAAGAGAAATTGCAAAATAAAACCTTTGTGAATGGAAACCATAAACAAATGATAGCGCCACCATTTTACCTACTATGACGTCATAAGAATATTGTTTATTGATTGTAGGAGAACTTGCTTTGTGAATGATTACCTCAATGGTTTAATATTTTTTACCATTCATGATGAACGAATCTCTTGTATTTGTTTAGGTTTATGGAATGAGATATTAAGCTGTCAACCTAATTTCAACTGAAGTTATCCTACGATATATAATTTTGCAAATCTAAAAAACAATGTTTTCATCTTGAAATAAAATGTTTTGGTTTATGTTATTGGTTATTTCTATTATTTATTTATTCAGGAACTTTTCCATTATAGAGCATTTTTAAAAAAGCTTGGCACAATTCAGCTTCAGAAAGTGAGATATGTTGCCAAAATATATAAACAGCTATGCAAACAAACCTGGTGAACTTTTATTTTTGTTTATATATGTATTTATATACATAAAAAAAATATTTCTAAATATATAATATTTTTTTATATACAAATTACTTCTGTTTCTTTATAAAAAATAAATAGCTTCTTTATATTAAATAACCTGTATACATATGGAAAAAATTGCTTGTGAATATGAAACAGTAAGTAGGTTGTCAGAAAATATGTTGCCCAACTTCTTTCTCGCCAAGAAACTTTTCTCTATTTTGCCAATCTCTGAAAATTAAAATAAAATGGCTGATTTTAACATGCATGGGTTCACCCCGGAATGGTTAATGCCACTTATCTACACTTGGATTTTATTATAAGTAAGATAACAAGTCTATTTATTCAGTAATTTAAACATTTTTAGAAGCATTATTACAAATTAAGTTAACCTTTGATTTTAATATTTTTATATACCCATTTTAAACAAACAATAGAAATGATTTTAATAAATAATTTTTTTTTCCTTTTTAATTGGCCAAGTAAAATTATAATTTTAATCCCTGATTAAAATCAGCGATTAATATTGTTTAGACTCTACTGAAAAGAGCATATAAAAATTCAATTGATACAAATAAAAGAGCAATAAACATTAAAAATAATAACTCTAAAACATACTTTACAGGTTTACCAGTCACTCGAGTAGCTTCTTCCACTCTTTTTAAGCCTTCTTCACAAACATGTAGAGTCTGCAAAAAATAAATTAAAAAAAGGTAGGAAGTACACAAAACACTTAAAAATACTTATTAATTCATCCTCATCAACTACTTTAAGTATGTTAATAAATAATTTCAGGAAGGTGGACAGTAATCATATGAAAACAAACAAAAAAATAAAATAAATAAAGCTACTAAATATTTTTAGAGTTTTGTACAAAGGGTATTTTAAACAGACTTTTCTAGGTGTGTGTGTGTGTGTGTGGGGGGGGGGGGGGTACAGTATAAGCCAGGTATGGAGAACCAATGGCACACAAAAGATTATTTTCGGCACAGTATAGAATCAGATTCTCAAATCCAACTATAGTAACATATCTGAAATAAAAAAATAGTAAAATTGCACAAAATGCATTAAGTTAGACTAGCTGAGCTGAGTTTGTCTTATTTTGATTAGTTCGGCTGGTTATCATTGTCAGAGTTAGAAGAAACTGAAATGCAACTCCTTTAATCTATAGTTCATTCAAAATAAAATAAAATTTAAATAAACATAAGGGTTGTTGATTTACTTCAAGGAGTTCTAGTTTTGCATTTTTTTGCTTATTTAAACTTTTTATAAAATTAAACTAGCAGATTTACCCGGCTTCGCTCGTGCCAATAATAATGGTCCACCCGGGTAAAATACATTAAAATGAAATAATACGGCAGTGACAATAACTGAGATTGGTGCATTACCGTCCACGAATCGTTAAAAGACCGATAAGAAATATAAGTAAAATAGTTTTAATTGCGTCTACTATTAACTATACCATAATAATGTATATTCCAAACAAATGTCATAACATATATTAAAGTAGAATTATTTGCTTAAAAAGCGTCATTTAAATAATAAAAAAACATTAAAAATATTAAAAATTTACATGTTTCGACTCTTTTATTGAGTCATCTTCAGAATATATATATATATATATATAAATTACAAACACAATGCCAATTGTGACATTATACTGATGATGGCAATGACCTAACCCATAAATTTTGACTTTACTAAAATTTTTTTGACTGATGATCATCATACAATTTCGTTTTTCACACTGTCGAATAGAAAAAGCTTCTGTCAAATGAAATTTATTTGAAAATTGTATCTCAATTTTTTCATGTGGATGGATTTTAAAGTAATTTTCAATCATGGATATTTTTGATTTGCATGCAGCCAGGGATAAGATTTCTGCATTTTTTCACACCAATATTTTGTTAGAGTAAATGATATTTCATTTAATCGGGACACTCTCTTGATTTAACAGAACAACATTTTCTTTAAGAATATACCGGTGTGCAAAAACGTGGAAATCTCATCCCTACATGCAGCCCAATTACGAAAGATATACCTGTTTGCTCTTATGCAATATTATAAAGTAAAGACATTGATGAACTATGAGTAACTCTAGCAGGGTTGTAGTGGGTAGCTGCCCGGGTACCCGCCCAGCTGCCCGCCCGGGCTGGGTTTTTTATAAAAAGCCCAGGTAAAAAACCCGGGTTTTTTAAAATATATTTCTGGAAAAGAACAGATGATGTAATTGTTAACAGTTTATGGTTATTTTGTTTTATTTATTCACTTCTTTGAATCTTGGAAAATATATTTGTATTAATTTACTTGCACTTTTAGATAGGAAACAATTGGAAAACACACAATTGATAGCTTTGCAATTTAAAATTTGTTTGGGTACTTCTTAGTTATCCCGTTGACCAAATTACTGTCCCCAAATTGTAAGATTAAATACCAATAATGGTTGCCATTAATTAATTAATTGTAAGATTAAATGCCAATAAAACCATAAATTCGACGTTTTATTTGTATTTTTATTAATGTTTTACTAATTTATTTGATCTTTTGTTATTTAAAATAAAAATTATGTCAATGAGTTAAATTTGGCGAAAGTGGTCGACGGGATAACTAAGAAGTACCTTTGTTTGTTATTTAAATTAAAGTGATCATATCTATATATGTATTTTAAGAACAGAGAAAAATGGTGAGATCATTATTAAGACTATGAAGTCTTTCCCATCTATTAGACTATGAAGTGTTCACAAAGATTGTATTTGAGATCAGGATTGCCACTTATTTCCGCAAATTTCTTGTGCTTTACTGAGCAAAATATTAAATTTTCCCAGAGTAATTCCTCTAAGAATTTTCAAAATTTCAACGGATAAATTTTGCAAAGTACCAAAGTTTAGTAAAATTCCTTGTTTTTAATACTCATTTTTAAATTTCCTCAGATTTTCTAGTTTTCCCTATACAGTGGCAACTCTGAAGATTATTATTTGTGAGGAAGGTGGAATCATCGTCCACATTTTGGCAATTTAATTTACCCGGGGAAAATTACCCATTTAACCCGGGTTTTTTAATAAAACCTGCCCGGGTTGGGTTTTTTCTAAAAAACCCGGGTTTTTTACAACCCTGAACTCTAGCATCATATTGTAGGTGGCAACAACCTAACCCAACCATAAATTTAACTTTTACTGCAATTTGACCTTTAAAGATCGCACATTTGATTATTCCAAAATATAATAGAATACAAAAAGTACTTTCAGTAATTTTTTTTGAAAAACTTATCTCAATTTACGGATTGTTTATCCATTTAAAATTAATTTTCAATCATGGATATATTTTTAAATATACCTGTAACCCAATTCAGAAAGATATATCCGTTTGCTATTAATGCAATATTAGGAAGAAAAGACATATCTATGAGTAATGCCTAGCACCATATTGTTGGTGGCAACAACCTAACCGTACCATAAATTACACTTTTACTGCAATTTGATCTTTAAGCATCATGCATCCCATTATTTCAACGTCTAACAAAAAAGTCTGTCAGTCATGAAATTTTGTTTAAAAAAAAAAAAAGCTTACCCTAAAAAATAGTACCTATAATTCCTATTTAATGTAAATCGTACAAAAATCGTATTTTATATAACCGTATTCGATACAAATCGTAGAATGTTATCACTGCATTTCAGGTATTAAAACATTTATCTAAATGATATAATTAAAGATTACAAAGAAATAGGGAATAAATTGTAGCATCCAGTTTTTAGAGCCAGTTTGAAATTATATTGATGACATTGACGTCATATCTAGCAAACGATTTTTTTTTTTTTACTATTATAATTTTCCTTATTTGATTCTTGATATTGAAACGACTTCATTAAAATAGATTTTTTAACATTCAACTAAAGTACTTCTAAGGTCATTTTAAAACATGCTTAGTTAAAGTTTTTACATAAATATATGAAAAATGTGCATTTTCTGATTAGAATGACGTCGATTTCAAAAATGTAAAAATATAGCAGTCGAGTCTTAATTTTTATTGGCTAATAAAAAAAAGTACTCGAGTTATCAATTTTTTTAAAATTATTGAGCAGTTTTTTAGATGTGTGGCAACAGAAAAGAAACTATTGAATTTGAAAATTTAAAATGAGATATTTCTATAATGTTAAATTATGAAAGATGATAGAAAAAAGGGATAAATATTGGTCTGATGATTTTTTAAAGGTGACAGGGATCTATTCCACGTTCTAAAGCCTATGTACAGCAAGTTTCGTGCAAATCGGTCAAAAATTAAAGATTTGTATAAAGGACATACACACAGAGAACGGCTTTTATATATATAGATTAATATATACTCTTTTTTGGGGACAAATATTTGATGTTTAAAATTTAATTAAGCAAAATAAAAATTACATTTGGGTGATACATTAATTACAATAATTAAAAATTTGATTAGCAAACTATTTTTTTTTTTTTTTTATGCAGAGCAACAATCATTGCTTTGGGAATCATCAACATTTTCTGGCTGGCATTTAGGTCTTTAAGTCATTATAATACACAATACTGATTTAGAGTAACATCAAAAATTCAATTTACCTATTTAACCTTTAACAGAATTCCAGAATTCATATCTACATTAATGTAACTGCCACATGAGAGGCAATTCAAAGTAAAATCGATGCACTGAATCAGATATTTAGTCTTATTTAGTGGGATCTGAATTAATATAAATACTGAAAACTGCAATCTGATTTTAACATTCTCCGATCTATACATTTACAGGCAGAATCTGGTTTACTACTGAATCCATTTTGAATGCTTTCCAGCCATTCCAATTTTTCTGATTTAAGAGTTGGCCGGGGAATCTGATTTGCTACGCCAATTCAAACCTGACAGCCCAGTGTGACGAATCATATTTATTTCACCTATGAGAAAAAGTGGGCCTTTTATTAACTGAATTTCCTATTCGGACTTTCGACTTACGATCTTCGCAAGGATATTACTTTCAACAATGGCTCTCCTGTTATCATCCTTTATATTATAAACCGAAGTTAACTCAATGTACCAAACAAGATTTAGACAGATTTACTGGGATCTAATTTAATGCAAGTGCCACATAATTAGAATTTATAATTAGATTCTAATTAGAAATTTAAATTGTATTGCAGATAATTCTGAAAGCTAAAGATCGAATTAGTTTAGGAAGTAAATTTTAAATTTTGTTCTTATTGTAAATAAGAATATTTTTCAGAAATTCATTAAGCACTTATGATTGAAAGTTGAAAAGAACAAGTACACTTTAATATTTAAAGTCCAAATTTATCGAATTTCAATTAAAAATTTTATGCATTTTTTTGTTGAAAAATTAATTTTCATATATTTGGGTAATATTTGAAAGTTTTAGCTTTAATTTATTATTATTTTTTAATTATGCAAAAATACTTTAAAATAGAGTTCAAAATAAAATAAAAACTTTGAAATAAATAAGAAATTCCAAATAACAGTTGAGTTACACATATAGAAATATACAACAAATATACTAAAATTAATTTAATGAATTTTTCATTTGATTATTATTTGAATCTATTGTTTAAGCTTCAAATTGAATTATGTACTTCTCACAGAATAAAACTGATTTATTCATACTGACATTGTTATAAAAGATTATCAACATATTAATTTAAGAATTCGTGTGTATAAAAAGTAGAAAGGAGGTCAAACTTTTTTTTTTTTTTTTTTTTTTTTTTTTTTATATAAGTAAAAGATACCTCTTTCCAAAATATTTGGAAAAAGTGAACTATGTCCCTACACAATATGGGAGAGGGGTGCATAAAGACCTCATTTCATCACTGTCAATTAAAAAATAGGTTGCATATATTAAATGCAAAATTGGTACTAAATCTATCACTAAATTATGATATTAGATGGATGATAAAATCAATTTAAGAAATTTTTACATTACCCAGTCTTGGCATTGACTGTAACCAAAACATTGTAAAAGCTGATTATTTACACATGCTTTTATTTATTTTCCTTTTTAATTTTGACTATACTATAGCTCAATATTGGTAAAAAAAATTTCAGATTAAGAGATTATTGAACAGGTAAGTGTTACAAAATATAACATTTCCTTTAAACTTTTTAAAATTAAAATACCTCCATTAATTATAAATATTAATATGATTTTAATGATACATGTAGTGATGTCATACCAAAAGATTATAAAATTTAAAAAACTGTTGACCCCCATCCCCTATATATACAGAGTGTTGCTGAATTTGACCGACAAATTGAGAGGAGAGATAGTAGGTATCAAGAGGAACAAAAATCACAATGGAACATAGTGTCGCAAACCACCTATTTAATCAAAAATACAGAGTGTTTTACCCTAACTCAACGTGGGTTTTTGGCAATAAGTTTCAGAAAATTGAAGTACATTATAATGAAGCTTTTAACAGACATGCTCACTTTTGATGTAAATGTGATAACCTCAAAAAGTGGTAGAAGATTCTATTATACGCACTAGTAGTATGGCACTTGACACTTCACATTCTGGACTGTGACCAGTTCACAAGTGAGAACCCTGTTTTTACCATAGATTAACATCCAAGATCGGACATTCCCATAGAGCGTAATGATAATGCGATTGCGATCGTAGCGCCCTTAGTGACAATGGGGAAGAAACTCCCCATCCCTGTAGTACGCTTATTATTGAGTATCTATCTTATTATGATCTTTCTTTTTTTAATGTTGCATGTTTATGTTTTCGATAGAATCTTATACAGATACATGAACATAGAATAGACATTCTATTTTATATATCCAATATCTATTCTATGTTCGTGCAGGGATTATAGGTGAAAATTAGCGGTCGCCACTTGCCACGTGGCGATTAAAGTTGTAAAAGTGGCGATTAAAAAATCGGCCATCGATCGCCACTTTAGTCGCCACTCACATAAGTGGCGATTATAAATTTTGTTAACGATCGCTAACGGAAATACAGCATTTTTCATGGAAATATGCATCACTACTTTGATTACACCTAAGTGGCAAACTGGTTAATTCTTTTTCCTGCCGGATGCAAGCAGATTTCAACGATTTAGCTGTATTTTCAATATTTCGACTTTTCGTCATATGCTAGCTTCACTTATTTTTTACAAGAAATTTCTATTTTTTTCAAGAATTCTGCAAAATATATTCATAAGCTTTGATTCCACATGCATTTTAAATAATTTATTCCTTTTTTTTTTCACTGGATGGAAGCAGATTTTAAGGACATTGCAGTATCTTCAGTATGCTCCTGCACAATACTCCTGCTACATTCTCACCAGTTAGATTATTTTTCTTCAAGAGATACTGTTTAATCCTGCGAAATACACTCACCAGCTTAGATTTCAACTGTATGTAATTTGTGTAGTATGTTAATAGCACATTTACTTATTAAATAAAATCTAAATAACATTTTATTGTGTTTTATTTGATTTTTTTATTATTATTATTATTGTATGCACTTAGCTGTTGGAATTTTGATTTAGTTATTTTTTATATAAAGAAAGTAATAGTAATTTGGTTGATAATTGTGTTTATAAACATATACAAATAATCCAAAAATATATTCTAAAAAATTAATATAACAGATTTTGTGGTTTTAAAGTAATTTTCTTGAATTTTGACTGCTTCCCTATTCTTATCATGAATAGTTGGCTGGTATAAAACTCTTGATTTATAGAAAAATATGTATATATACAGCGATTATAGTTTACTTAGATGTCAAGAAAGTTTGGAACATTATAGTGGCCACTAACTTTAAAAAGTGGCCACTAATGAAACTGAGTCTACCGGCCACTGGCTACTAACTCAATTTCCCAGTTTTCACCTATAGCAGGGATATATGTTTTTTTTTTACATTAGTGAACGGTTTTAAGTGCAACGGATACTAGGTAAAAATTTCGTCTAGAATGCTATATATCAAAAGCAATGGTGTAACATAAAAATATACGAAATGTTGAACTCTACAAGTCCCAGAAAATTTCATAATTATTCCCCTTTGGCAGGAAAATTTTTATAGCCCGTGTTTTATAAATTTATGAAGTTTAACATATTAAACAATCGCTACAATAATCTTTTAAAATTTATGCATTTTCACTTCCTTAGAGATAAAATAAAAATATTGTTTTTAATGTAAATAACGTACAATCAATTCAATAATGTCTATAATATTAACATATAAGAAATAATAATAATATTACAGATAAGGAAAAATTCCTTTCGACAAATTTTTAGAATTGTATAAATCTAAAAGTTAAAAATAAATAGAGGTACTGATATTACACTCAATAAAATTTTATTCAATATGAATAAATTGACACAATACCTGAATTTGGTTTTTTACAATTTAATCTTATAAACTTACATATTTGCATTCTTAACAGAATTTTCTGGCGGCTTTCTTTTATATTATTAGTCTAATTATCATTTTGTAAGTTAAAAATGAACAATACAAGTACGTGGAAAAAAAAAAAAAGCAGCTAAATAAATGAAGCAAGCATGAATATAATATCGTCTGACACCTGCTTCGTTTTAGGAACGAATAGATATTCAAACCATAGAGGATAAACATATTTCTTCAACATAGGTAAATTTCAAAGGTTTGTTAGTTCTTCCCCCTTGCCGATAGTGACGCTAGTACTGTTGCCATTACAGATTTTGCCATAAATGTCCTATCTTGGTCCTTAATCTATGGTTTTTACAAAACTTTTCGTGATGTTATCACATTTCATGCCAAACGAGGTATACATTGTTACATTTTCATTGCAGTATTTTTATTTTTCTTAAAATTATTACCGTCAACTCAAGTTCAGTTAGGGTGAAACATCCTGAGTTTGAGGTTAGTGACCCCATGTTCTATGGTAATATTTCATCTTCTTGATACCTGCTATCACCCCTCTGAATTTTTCAACACCTTGTACATATTATGCATAGAAGTGACTGACAATAGTTTAAATTAAAGTTTAATTGAATTTGTGATCTGTTGACTTTTGCAAAGTTGGCAACTTCCAATCTTGTTCAAAGTCAAATACATTTTGAAGAGGAAATTTTATTTAATAAAGGAAACCAAATAAGAAACAAGACATTTTATTAAATACTTTTCTGCTTTAAAACATGGTTATTTGACTCAGAGAAAAATAATTAGAAAATGGCAGCTATGGCCTTTGCAAAGAATGATTTATTTGCCATTATTTTTATATCAATTTTTAACTGCCCAAAGTTTTGATACAATCAAGGTTGGCAACAGCTTATTTTAGATATAGGCTAAAATATGAAAATATATATATAACAAAATTTCACCAGGACAGGATAAATTTGTTCATCTTGAGGCAATTAAACAATACAAGTAATTATCAATAAACCACAGAAAACATCTTAAAAAAAATCAATAAAGTAATATTAAGCTTACCAGTTTCACTAACCCTTCTTGACCTATAGATTTAATGAATCCTTTGACATCCATTTGACCAAGTCGTAAAATATACATGGGTCTTCCATCTACATAATTTTTTTCAAATTATTAGAAAAAAAAAGCACAAAAGAAATCATGGATAAAACAGAACATTAATTTTACATTAAACTGTTATACAGTGATACCTCTGGTACTGAATTTTTTAGGTAATGAAATTTTTTTTTCACTGTCTTTATGCCTCAGTTAACGAATATGGTTTCAACTAATGAAAGTTTTACTGAGGGCATGCAATGCAATAACATAAAACAGCGTTCTGCAAACACAGAGAATCTTAAAAACTTTTTTCATGTTTCCAGATATATTTTCTTCTTAAAGGATCATTAGAATATTCTTTATAAAATTCTTCTTAAAGGATATTATAAAAAATATTCTATGACATGGGTCAAAGTGCCAGTTAGGATACTTAAGGCAAGCTGGGAAAAGTTATGGATAGACTCAGGGCTCGAAATGTACCGGAGCAAACCGGAACGATGTTCCGGCTCGTGAAATTATGAAAAATATCGTTCCGGTTCGTGAAATTATGCTAAATATCGTTCCGGTTCGTGAAATTATTAAAATACACTGTTACAGTTCCCAAAAAACATTTACTTTCCGTTTCAGCTTCATCCGAAAAAAAAGGATAGTTAAAAACGTGCTGATACGCACTTAACAACCCTGTGTCAAACCTGATAGAGATACAAACACTGTATTTCTCATTGCCTCTTATCATCTCCTGTCATAAAACCTCATTTCACAAACTTCATTTTATTTTCTAAGTTCATTGTCATTCATTTACTTTATTTACATTTATTTATTTTTTAAATAAAGACAGTAATAAATATTTCTTAAACTTTTACTTACCCTCTCTATTGTTTCTAGACAATATCCAGCTGTAATAAAAGTTTCCTGACCCTTTTAACATCCATAGTAATTTATACCATTTTGCCGTTTTTAATTTCATTTCATTACCGTACTTCACCGGCAAAAACTTTCTTTCGACTACGTTTCAACTTCCGTGACGATATTTCTCCCGCCAGATGGCGACTTAGAATATCGTTTTCAAATCGAATCTTTTCATCGAATCTTGCTTTGCATCGATTCGATGCCGTTCTCTGATTGGTTCGTTTATCTGAAACGACGTTTTCAATCCGACCATTTTTATATAAATACGCGATCCCAATCTTAATAAAGTGCACTTTTATCTTCCTCTAATGGAAGAAATATTTCAAGTTACTGAACGTGGCTGGACCACGTTCTGGATGTTATATATTAGCTTTTATCTGTTTAATTATGTTTTATCTTAAAGTTCAAAGTCTGTGATATTTACAAATAACAATGTCGGTTCTGATATGTGAAACATTGTCATCAAGGCCTACAAAAATGTCTGTTTAAAATGAATGCTGCTTTTTACTGTTGATGTCAAGTCTGTGTTTGGAATCAAGGAAAAATAAACTGTCTTTATTTTGTATAATCTGCATACGTTTTACTTTGCCTTCATGAAGATCACAATACAATTTCTACATATTCACTTCCAGGATGGCCCTTTTCCCAGCCAAGAGTTTCCACACGCGCTATCTGCTTCATTTAATTACATTTTTAACGTGCATAATCATCATATATTTTAAAGTGTTATGATTAAAGCACATTAAAACCACACCCTACACCCCACTAAGCATGCGCGGTGCCAAGCCCGCAGCGGCAGCGGTGAAGCAATTGCGATATTTCCTACTCTAAATGAACGACTCATAATGGAGATATCTGAACTCTCCCCTCTCTGAAACTCGCCCTGCGTATGAAAAACGTGCGTTAGCGAGTTAGCCGTTGATTTGATTGTCGCGTAATGTTATTTTTCTTGTGATCTGATATTCTTTTGATATTCTTTTTGTGGTTAATAATCAGATTTAATGGATTTAATAGACCATTATAACTGAGCATTAATCAGTACGGTTGTTTTTCATCTTTTTTATAATTTAATTATGCACATCATTAAATATAAATGAGGCTTATTAGAGAAATCTGATAAAATGATTACTAACTAAAAAAGATCTATAAATTCAAATATCGTGAGTACTCGGGCTGCCTAAATATAGTGCACGATATTTTAATTCTTTTATTGTCACATTAAATTTTGTTATTTGCTGATAATTTAGAATTCTAGTGACTTTTTAAAGACATACTCTCTGAAATTAAGAAAAAATGTCATTAATTCTTCATGCCACTAGAAAAAAAATATTCTCTGCCCATATGAAAATTTTTCTGATTTTGTGTTTAAATTGTGTAAACTTAATAAGTAACTAAGCTTAAAATAAATCTATTTTAATGAAGATTTAGAAAAATTCCAAGTCCGAAATATAATTTAATCTTTTACCGCAAAAAAATCCTAAAATAAAATTAACTTTTATGTTCATTTTAGAGAATTTATTCTTAGTCCAAAATTAAATTTATAGTTTAAAAATATAAGATGTGAATTCATTTATTAGTTTTCATGTAGTGAAAAATTTCCTCTTCCACTCATTCTCTGAATAAGTGACGGGCGGCAGGAGGGGTTACATGTTGCAAAAAGAACTGGTGTTAGTAGAGACGCCATATGGGAGAAGTTCTCGCTATGAGCTTGGCAATCTGCGCTAGAGGTATGCACAATGATAAACAATTGTTGATGGCTTCTGGTTTGTTTACATTCAGCACTTGCATTCCTTTCAATGAACTTACATCCAATCTTAAACTTTAGTTACTAAATAAATATGACAGTCCACACACACATTTAAACTTTTTTATTTGAATCTTTTGTTATAACGGAGATGGAATTGTTTACATACTGCATGTTGTTACCGGCAAAGTAAAAAAACAACCTTTTTAAACTTAAATCGCTGAATAAATGTGAGTCTTCACATCCAGACTTTTAAAATTTAATTTTTTGATATAATGGAGATGGAAGCAGGTGAAATTTTGGCCTTACTGAAGACACGGACCATTTACATTCCGCAAGTTGCTTACCAAAAGGAAAAAAAAAAAAAAAAAAAAAAATTGGCATTATTCGTCTTGCAAACATATTATTTTACATGTATATAGCTTATTCTGTTCAATGTAGCTTTTAAAAATTGTTTTTGTCAAGTTAAAAATAAATTTAGCTATACTTTGAAAATAAAAAAAAAATAGTCAAAAATAATTTTGAAAAATAGCATTCCGGTTCGTGAAATTTTCCATCATAATTTTGAAATAGCGTTCCGGTTCGTGAAATTTTCCATTTCGAGCCCTGGATAGACTATAGAAAGATAAAATATGTTTCCAACACACAAGATGCTGAAGATTCAGTTACAGAGCAAGAACACATTACAAATACTGACATAGTAGATAAGATAATTTATTTAGGCATAGAGGTAAATGAAGACAGACAAATTTCTTGAACACACTACAGATCTGGCAAAGGAAAACGTTGAAGAGTTCAGAAACAACTGGGTCCAGAAAGAGAAAGAAGAAAAAGAATGCTTGCTGAACTTTGAAGGAGAAAGATCGCAACAAAGGGCAGAATGCCAACAGATAACATTAAAAAAATGTTTTATTTTTGGAAAAAGTTTCAGTCTAATTATAAATTATCATCCTAACAAAGATGACATGAACAAACTTATGCCTTTATTTGCAGAGTGGTTGCAAATAAAGTGAACATGTTTGAAAGGTTCTATAAGTTCAACTATTTTTAATATTTTTAAAAGCTTTTGTATTTATATATTTTAGAGTATGTGAAAACATGTTATGCAATAAAAATTATTAGTTTTAAACATTCACTGATAGAGGCACTTAAATGTTAGAGATGTTTTATTAGCAAATATTAACAAAATTAACTCATTTTAAATCAATATCTTTTGAGATGACACTATTCTTTCATAGCAGTGCTATAAATTACAATCATCGTGATAAAAATACTTTATCATGTGAAATTTTTCATAAAAAAGTTTCAAAATTTAGCTGGTAAGAAGTTCTCTATTTTTCTGTTATATATAGCGCCATATGTTATAAAATTAATTATTTATTTTTATTGCAGAATTTATTTTTGCAGCCTTTAAACTGAATAAGTACTAAATCTTTAAAAAATATTTCAAATACAGTAAAACCTCCCTGTGCGATCACCTCCCTGAACGATCATTTTTTCACGGAACAAAATTTATTCCCATAGGCTCAATACTAATTTTACCTCCATTCAGAGACCATCCCAGTGTAACTCCTTCCATGAGCGACCCATTTCTTTGAAGAAAATGAAACAAGTTCAGTTTTTTCCTGGTCTCTTGAGGATGGGTTGATTTTTGACGGCCAATTATCTACACGAGGGATATAGGCCTGGGGAGAGTGCCCTCCGTGGGGGTCTTTCTAAGGGAACCTAATCCGTATTAACGCATGGAAGATCCACGGCTCGAAGAAAACCACGAAAACTCCGAACGATTAGGCCGATGGGCGCGATTGGGATCGAACCCAGCACCTCCCGCCTACCAGCTTCGAGAGCAGAACCTCTCGGCCACAGGTCTCTTGAGGAAGGTTTTATTAGAAAAATAATTATGGAAGACATTATTCATCAAGCTTGTAAACTGAGTTTAGATTTTTTTATTCCGGCAACTTTTAAGTATTTAAACCCCTTTGTGCCTTTTTAGGTAATGAATTTAACTCTGATGATGAATTAAGAACGACAGTCAATAAACTTCCCTGCCCTATTCTGTTAGGAAACTCTCAAAGAAATCGATAAATTAATGAAATCGCCTTTATTTGTTCCTGTCCAAAAGAAAAATTTGCATTTATTTACGGGACTTCGAAAGGACTTGGAAATAAAAGTTATGAAAGATAAAACCATAAAATCAAAGCAAACGTCAATGTATTCATTTTTAACACTTTCCAACAAAGTTGAAAAGTGTTTATGACTTCAGTTTGTCTGGCTGTCTGTACGAGCTCTAACTCTCGTAAATATACTCGGATTGACCTGAAATTTTTGGATTTATTGACGTTTACCATAGCACGATCCCTATTTCAAATAAAATTTTTAGCATGTTTAGTTCATCTACAGGGATAGTCAAAGTATTCTGTTATATTACAGCCAATGGGAAAATATAGTTTCAAATTATTTTTAATGATGTTACACGCATACAAACATAACAAAAGTTATATGCATTCTGTAGAATATGCAGTGCAAAGAATAGTTATTATTCACTTACAGGGCCACACAAAAGAATTCTGTTACATAATGATATGGGGGGGGGGGGGGCGATTGTTTGTGCCATATTTTAATTATAAACTATTTCATATATAATGAATTTGATATACGTCGCTGAAGTTTACTATAAGTTATTTTATGTGTAATACAAAGTGCATAGCATTTACAGGGACACACAAAAGATTTCAGATACTATATTCTATCCGAAGTACCATACATTAGCGGTGATTGCTGGAAATGCATTTTCAATTATGATATGCGCTTTTATGTTTCACTATATTTATGCATACTATATGGCGTGTATAAATGCTATAATTTATATACAGAGTTACACAAAAGAATTCGTAAGGGTTACTTGGTATGAGCGCTGAACTGCATTTAGTTTATTAAGAAATGTTTGTAGAATATAGATAAAATGATATACAGGGTCATGCAAAGAATTGGATACATGCCGTCTATGGACGATAATGTCTGGAAATGTGATTTTAGTAGTTTTAAGAATGTTTTAGTTTGAATCAAATTTTATCTAAATAGTGACATGTAATAAAGATACTAGGGAAACTACAGAGCTGTACAAAAGTATTCAAGTATGTTTCCATTTATCAGTATAATTGCTGAAAGAGAAATTTCAACCTGTTATGCATTTTCTTGCTAAATTTTCCCATTATATAATATATATATCAACATACAGATCAAATACAGGGCTGTTCAAAAGAATTGCAATGCATATTTGGTATGGTAACTGCTGAAATCAATTTTTTAAATGTTTACTTAGTTATCTTATTTACCTTATTTCCCTAAATAACGAAGTTTTGTTAAAGCTTTCAGGTAGTGTTGGAAAGTGTATCATAATCTATGATAAAGCAAGATTTTTCTTCTTTGTTTAAACTCTGTTGTAATTAACTTATATAATTATCTTTTGCTTTGATGCTTAAATTTTTATTTCCTAATGTGAAAAATAAATTTTAGTAACATTAATTGTTACCTTTTTTCAAGATTTGAAATCTTGATTTAAACATGACCTCCATTAAGAGACCACCTCTCGAAGCAGCCAATTTTTATTGGAACGGAATGTGGTCACCAGGGGCGTGCCGAAGGCTGTTTTAGTGGGGGGGTGTGTGAACTGAATTTTGCCGACTGCAAGATCGGTGGTGAGAAAGGTTTTTTGATAGCCCCCCCCCCCCCCCTCAGGGACGGAGTCAACTGTTCTACAATACTGTGAATTTATAAAAATCACTAAAAGTCTTAAGTGTTCACCTGCATTCCCCTTAACCACAGTCGAAATTAAATGCTGTTATTCAGTATGTGTAAATTTTTTTAAATTATTTTACTATATAAGTAGAGTTGAGAATCCTGTTATTAATTAGGATTCTGGTTACGATTTAAAAGTAAATGTGTACGGATGTACCGTATATTAACCAGTTCTCAAAAGTAACAATTTAAGAATGTTGAAGTACTTCGGAAGTTATGTTTCTATAAATAAAACCGCATGCTGTTGTGTAATGTAAGTGTATAAATTTTAAAATACATAAAAAAGACAAATCGCTTGCTAAAAATAAGATATATATTAGTATAAGAGACTAAAATTATCCTTCTACATTTTTAAATTATCACCTGCCTATCCTTCAGAATAGCCCATTTTCCAGCTACACTGTATAAATCCAACATGTCAGTTATGTCTGTTTCACAGGTTAATATCATTAGTTCGTCCAGTCGCTCTTCCGACATGGTGGTACGCAAGTAATTTTTTACTAACTTTAACCTGCTGAAACTTCTTTTATTACTTGCCACAGTTACTGAAATAATTAAGGCCAACTTGTAGGCCAAAGAAAGGTTAGGATACAAATGAGCCTTCCCCACAAGTTTTTGCGCTGCTGCGCCAATTGTATCCGATTCAGAACTAGCTATTTCTGAGGACATGAGATCAATTTCACATCAGGGATGTAGTGGAGGGTATACTGGGGTATACGCCGTATACCCTCTGGATTGTTTTAAGGAACACCGTATACCCTCTATTTCTCAAGAAAGCTATAGTATATGCACTCTAGGGTATACGCTTTGCCTTGAGCGTATATCCTCTGCTTAGAACGTATACCCTCTGTTTTTTTTACGACTACACCACTGTTTCACATTCCAAGTTATCTACATCTTTGAGATCATCAGGGAGTAATTGACATAGTTTAGAAATGTCCTCGGTAGAGCTATATTTGATCCTAGATGGAAGGAGATAGGCCAGTGGTTTAACTTTCTCAAATACCAACTTATGAATGTCTCCAAATTCAGTTGTAAGCCGATCTGCCACCTTCAAAATTTCTGCTTTAAAATAATTCTCTCGTGTAAATAGAACTGCGGTTTCAAGATTTTCGTCGATCTTCGATGGAGGCCTCCGTCGCCTGTTCCGCAAATTGAACTCATATTCTTGATTTATTCCATGTGTCTCGCAGATGTTGTCAGCTTCCTTAATGATGTTCATTATTGCCACCGCTTCATCATTCCGGAGTTTCTGAATGCTTTCGTAAGTTTTCTGCATTATGTCGGTTCCCTCTAAAATGTTCAGGTCTTCACGTTGTAATTGCTCTGTTGCTAACTTGGTCTTAAACATAATTGTTTTCATTGCAAGTAAAGAAACAATGAAATCGTATGACATCATTTTGCTTCTTAACCCTGCCACCTTAGCTCAATCATCCTTGTCGAACTTCATGTCTTCAGAAATAATTTGCAGAGTATGGATGAGGGCATCATAGGACGATAAAATAGCTCTGACTGAATCCGCTCGCATAGTCCATCTTGTCTTCGACAAAGATTTCAAGGTAAGACTCTTCTGAAAAACTTCCATTTTTTCTCTCAGTATGCCGAATCGCTTTGTACTCAGTGAAAATAAGTTATAGAGATCCTGAATACTGTCGTAGAACAATTTTATTATATGGCTTTCTTTGCACGCATACTCAACACATAAATTCACTTTATGCGCGAGGCAGGGTATGTATAAAATAGATCTACCAGCTATTTCTGAAAATTTTGATTGACAGCCTAAAATGCGGCCGGACATAGATGACGTGGTGTCGTAGGACTGAGCACGAGCTTGGGAAAGCGATATTCCAACTGACTGTAGAATTTCAGAAATAAGCTTAGCCATTCCTTTGCCTGTTTTATCCAGATAATCTTTTAGTTTTAACAACCTTTCTTCTGGCTGAAACTTTGGGGTCACGTATCGGATTACAACTGAGAGGTGGTCAAGATGAGAAAGATCAGGTGTGCTATCAGCCATAACGCTAAAAAATCCACAATTTTTGACATTTGCAACTATTTTTTCATGGAAACATGATCCAAGAATCCCAATAAAGTCGTTTTGCGACTTATTACTAAGATAGTTAGTTGGCATGGTATGGGCGAAGATGATTATCATCAATCCAGTTTTTTAAAGTTGGAATCTACCTGGACATTAATCTAATGAGCTGAATGTAGTTACCGCTGTCACTTTTTCGTCCCCGAAATGCAAGTGCTTGACGACTTAGATATCTGGTGCAGTCTAGAAGTATATTAATAATCTTTCTGTTTCTTAGACGAATTTGCTCCCCGTTGGCTGCTGTTTCTCTACTTTGAATAGATAGAAAGTTGTCAACGTGCTTACTTTTTTGGGCCAAATTATCTAATTTATACACTGCAGCTCTATGAGCATTGCTCGTAAAATGAGTCATTAACTTGCCTTTACGGTTTTTTCCTCGGCCTTTCACCTTATGCCATACACGAATAGCAACACTGATCCAATCCTCTTCTGCGTTTTCAGTCCCCTGGCCATCAGAGCAAAAGGAACAAGCAAAACAAAATGCGGCATCCAGTTGGGCGTTGTATTCTAATTATGGATATTCTTTATACCAGCAGGAGCTAAACTTATTCTGCTTCTTAGGATCTATGTCATGATTCACAGGGTACGATGATCTCTGAGGTTGACAAGGTCCACGAGACAGGATGAAAAGTTTCTGGTTTTCGGTTAAATTCTTTCCAATACGATCGGCTGGATCACAACTTAGAAAAGTCGATTTATCTTCCTTTTCAGAAACATTGACATTTTCCATAAAATTGCTTGTTAGGATTTTATCGCATTCCTCAATCAAACTTTCGCTGTAGTGCCGAACCCGGTCTGCAAAAGCCTTAACATTCGCAGTAAAATTTTGTGATGAAAATGATATTTCAGAAACGTTTTTACGAAGCTCTGAACCCTCTTCTATGAGCTGCAGAATTTGTCCTAACTTCCCTGCCAAAGCAACAAAATTTTCTTTGGTATCAGAATGGCATTTGATATTTGGCTTTGACATGGATTCAGTCATTGTAACTTGCTGTTGTGTATTCGGAAGATCCTCTTCAATGCTGACATTATCATCTGCAATTCCAGTGGGTACAGTTGCAGACGGGAAACGCGGCCTTGGGACAGCAAGTGATGATAATAACGTGCATTGTGTTGGAAAAGTCTGGAGTGCACCCACATCATGTGATTCCTCCTGCATATAGAAATTGCTAGATTGAAAGAGTCATGAAAGATTAAGTACTCTTTTATTGACAATTTCAAGAGAATATGGTCTACCCCCCCCCCCCTCCCCTCCCTTCGACAAAAAATAATATTTTTCTTTGAGTCATAGTTCTTGAAGTAGTCATAGGCACTAAAAATTTTGGACACAGAACCAACTTGAAGAGTGGTGATGCTTAAATGCTCTGATTTTGGAATTTTCAACGAATGAGGTTTAAAGATGGTCGCCTCCACCCACTCACAAAAAGAGTAACACATACTTTAAGCATGATTACTATTCCAGATGTACCTGTCTACAAAATTAATGTGTCTATGACAATTTGAAGAATAAAACCGCCTTTTTGTGTGTGTGTGTGTATGGGGGGGGGGAGAGGCTATACAGGAGCCTTTTCAAAAGATAATTTTACATCCGGATGATCTGTTTGAATATGACTATGCAGGCCTCTAATAGAAATGCAGAAATATCTACATATTGTACATTGAATCCGTTTTCATTTCTGGAGGTCGATGTTTTCAATCGGATGAAATTTTTTTATATGGCGACATAAATTTATTTTTTTCTGTGAAATGTGTGTGTAAGCGATCACAGTCTGTGCATAAAATTTTCACTGAATTATCCGCCATCATGCGACAAAAACAAACTTTTGCAAATCGCTCTTCTTCTGTGTCCGTGACTTTATCTTTTAAATGCAAGCTTTCCGACTATTCTAAATTTTACCAACTCTTCCAAATAAGTGGGGGGGTGTTACACCCCCAACACCCCCCCGCTAGGCACGCCCCTGGTGGTCACTTTAAGGAGGTTTTACTGTAGTTTAGCTTTTAAAGTCCTTCAAACACATGCACTTTAATTACAGCCAAGTGACATCTGAATCACTTCAAAATCATTAAAAAAAAAAAAAAAAAAAAAATCAGTAAAGGACAGTTTTTATTTATTTTCCCAACAAAAAGTGTCACTGATCAGCTACTGAAGAGTAGGACATTAATCTGAATAAACTTTGAAAATTTGGAAGAAGAATTGTAAAAATGGCGTATGAATGGAAAATAAGGAATTGTCAATTTTTCATTCAATTTTCCATTTTCCTTCATCTGATTGAAAAGCTGTTCATTTAAAATTTTTTACCCTAATATAGTATGCTTTTTATTATTTTATAAAAAAAATATTGTTAAATTGTTTGCAGCATTCAGAACAAATGAAGCTGTTTTATGTAACAACTTGCAGGAAATCATTTCAATTAATGAAAATATGGACTAACGAATATGATTCTGAAATGTTGTTAGCCGATGTATCAATGTATTAACATTCATAATGCTGTAAATCTATACTAATAAAAGAAAGATGTTTGTCACACAAAACTATAAATGCTTATTTTATTATAATAAAATTGTAAATGCCTATTTAATTACAGAATTTTTTAAAGGTTGTTTAATTGTAACAAGAGTATTAAAATTAATATACATTTTGTAAAATAATTGAAACTCTTAAGTACAACACATTTTGAGTGATATTTATTCCTGCACGTTTGAAATAAGATAATAGTTTTTTGACTTCAATGATGTTTTTTCAAGATGAAGAGCCTTTTTTATTTACAGGGGGAGATCAGTACCAAATTTTAATTGCTCTGACTTACGAAAGTCTCTTTTGATAAAAATAATATGTTTGAAAACTGAATTGAAATTTTCATTGCTTTTTAAATAGGTATTCTCTTTACATGAAGAGCAAAAAATTAAAAATTATATGGTTAAATAACAAAATCTATCAACATACAGTCGGCTCTCGTTAATTCGAACTCGTCAGGACCACAAGAAATGTTTGAATTATGAATAGTATGAGAGAAAAATATATTTAAAGGGGTACTATTACAAAGGAATTAATGTTATATTTTTTTAATTTATTTCGGCTATTATCGTTAGAATATGACTTAATATTAAATTAAAAGATATAAATACATATACTAATTATTAATATTAAAAGAATATAAATAAAACAAAAATTAGTAATACGAGGGTGGTTCAATAATTATTGTCCCGAGTGTGTATAAAATATTTGTACTGCGATGGTTGATGTGGAATATTGAAGCCTAATGTCTTAGATGCCTATAGGCTCAATTTCAGAACTGTAGCTGCTATATTAAAATATATATATTTTTCCTTTTTGGTATGAGAAGTCGCACGTAGCTTGAAAGGGGGGGGGGGGTATGTGGGGGGTGACAGTGAATGAGTCGTTTGGACTTGGGATCATAGTGATGTAGTGACGTTCATCCACTGTCACAAATCTATCTCAGAACTGCTTCAGGTGTGGCTCTATACCAGCCTTTCCCCCCAACCAGGGCCGAAACTAAGGAGGGGGCAGAGGGGGCATATGCCCCGGGCACCAGAACGAAGGGGTGCCAAATGAAGGATTATACCTTTGGAATGGATCCTTTTCTTCTGATGGACTGATGGCTTCCATTATTATGAAACAGCCATTATAAATTAAGTGTTAGGTGAAGATGAAAAAGCAGTCGTAAAAAGTTAGAACTCTGATTTTCTGGTCAGAATGAAAAAAAAAAAAAAATGGCCATAATTTTCTTTCCCATTCTGACCAGAAAATCAGAGTTCTAACTTTTTACGACTGCTCTTTCATCTTCACCTAACACTTCATTTATAATGGCTGTTTCATGATAATGGAAGCCACCAGTCCATCAGAAGAAAATAACTTGGTTAAAGCAGAAACTCTGTTAAGCGGGACTCAACTAAGAGTTGGTATTTGAACAATCAATTATGCAAACTATTGGAAAGTGGTCAATCATATTTTCCACCTTTCAATTTTTGGTATTGAGACTAAGAGTAGTTACTTTTATACAATTACTAGGTGTTACGTCTTAACCCTTAAATGCCGGGTGTTGCTTTTCGGCAACATACCCAATTTAGGCTCTAAAAAACTATTAGAATAATATTGAAGCTATAATGCCTAATGTTGCCAATAAAATACATTCTGAAAATAGTATTAAATCGATTTTCAACATGTAGATGGCAACACTTGTGCTGTTTAAGAATAAAGATAGATTTATTTTTTCAATTGCTGCTACTTGTTCCTTTTGTTTTTTTTTGGAAGCTTGCGAAATACCCTATTTTGTTCTGCAGTGAGCAAGTAAAATTTATTTCTTATTATAGTTCCTAAAATTTTTGTGTGTCTAATAATATAGAATTTTATCAAGGAAAATTTTTTTTCCAATTAAAGACCAGTATTGCCGATTAGTAACAAACTGTTTTTTAGCCGTAAACCATACTTAAAACAAAATATGATTTTTTAAAGTATTTTTCCCATCATTTATTTAAAAAATGCAAGCCGTAAAACATTATTACAATGATTTTTGAAAAATCCGGCATTTAAGGGTAAAAAATATTACGTAACATTTCCTATTAAAAATTATCATAATATTTACATAGAATAATTTTTATACTTTTTTTTTAAAAAATAAAAATAAACAAAACTTCAAATTTAATCTCAATTCAAAAATTCATATCTCAAAAAACATAAAATAAATATTTATAATAATATCTATTTAAATGAAAACTTCTGTTATTTATCATTATTTATTAAAGTAAACATTAATATCTTTCATTTTTACATTGCAATGTCAGGTTAACAGCAATATTAACTAAGTGTCATATTAAAAACCTTCTAAAACCTTTATTTATTAATATTCATGTTTCAATATATTTAATGGATTAAAATATTTATTCTCATTCCTCTGACAAAATTTCAGCAAAATTGCTCTTCAACTTTGCCTGATAAACAAAAAAAAATGCATTTTTCACATTTCTCAATTTCAAATGACGCGGTATTATGGTTTCGAAGATCATATCTCACCATTACTCCCAAACACCTCGAAAAAACAACTTTCTCCTAGCAAAAAGTCTTACGGACACTTTTTTTTTTTTTTAGCGCTGTTCGAAATAACGTGGTTTTGTGATAACAATTCATTGAACTCCTGATTCTAGGAATCCATGCGTGGAAAAAAATGCTTTGTGGAGAGCGGTGATTGGATCGTTTGATTCCCAACTGCCATTTTTTTTATGTAAAAAATCTTTTTCTGGGGAAGTTTTATAAAAATCCTTCAACGGAGAAGTTCGTAAAATTTTGAGCAAGAATTTCGCCGCTGGGCCAAGGAGTCCAGCAGATATAAGTTTTTAATATTTGTGTTAATAAATGTCATGCTTCATTCACCCTATTCATTTCTGGGGATGTTGATTAAGTGATTTCTTCATGATAACATGTTTGATTGTGGAATTGTCGCTGGCTAAATTGTATTCCTTTACCCAGCTACTTATTTCTTCACTCATCATGTGCAGGTGGTGTCTTCCATCGTAATTGTATCGAAATGTCTTACCATTCCTGTTTTACCTGTGTCTTTTTGCCTATCCTTCCGATGTTAAATTCCTTTCAATTCGTCAATTATTGAATTCAATATCCACTGATTTTGATGTTGATCTTCCCTCTTGAAAGTGTTATAATCACACACCTTTATAATATACTAACAAGCTCAACATTTTCTTGCCATAATGATTATTCTTAAGTGAAATGTTCAAATGATTCCATTGATGTCTTGTTGAATTCTACAAAAATTATTATTGAATTGCCTATTTATGCCATAGCAAAGAAGAAATCAATTCTCAATAATTAGTTTATATGTCTTCTACTATGTATAAGTTTGTCTTTTGCTATAAACTAAATAGTCCAATGGACTGTATGTCAAATGTAAATAAGTACGAGTAATAAGCTAAAATTACATCCACTAATAATCATATCACAATATTAAAATATTTATTTGCTTAAAAGACGTTATAAAAACACATTAAAAGTAAATTAAAAATCTATATTGACATGTTTTAACTCTTTCACTGAGTTGTCATCAGAATGTATAACAGAAAATTACAAATACAATGCATGAGAAAAAAAAAATAAAAATGAAAAAAAAAAAATATATTGAATATAAACAAGTAATCATACAACACACCCCACATTTTCACGATCGTACGTGTTCTCTCTATGTCGCGACTCCGTAAGTTGTCCAACCATTTAACCCATAAATTCGGGATACGAAAAGATAATGTATCGTTATAAACTCCTGAACATCTTAAATAAATTTCAATGGACTCACTTATAAATAATTGTAAATAAAAATTAGACCTGTAAATTATTCTACTTTCATTAAAAAGTATGTTAATGTTCTCTATTTGATTCAGCCGGGATAAAGCAGTATTACCTCTATTATATTTTATGCCTGCTATATGTTCTTTACATCTGATACTGAATTTTCGTTGGGTTATACCTATATAATGATTTTCGATTCCCCCCTCCCTAATAAATGGAATCATATAAACTCCTGAGAGGTCATCCCTATTAATAGGATCAATTTTAGTATTTAAAAGCATCTTTAATTTTGGAGGAAGCTTCGCGATCAAACATAAACCAAGATTTCTTAAATGATTTTTTATATATTTAAAGAAACTCGGGAAATAATTTGTCACAACCCTTTTCATATTAACTTCATTGATAGATTTATTTTTATTTTTAGAAGTAACATACATTTTATCAAAGGAGCTCTAAATCAATTTGTTAATTTTACCTGATATCTATTATCAATATCAATCCGTTTAATTTTCTCTAATTCATCCCTCAGATTTATATCGGAAGAAATCCTGTAAGCACGATTAATTAGGAACCTGAAGGTGGATAATTTATAAGACATTGGGGGTGCACGCATCGGAAGGTATGATGCTTAAATCCGCGATAGGTAAACTGAATAAATTAACTCACTCTCCTTTCTCTGTAACTCAATATCAAAAAAAGGTAATTTCCCTCCTGCTTCCAGTTTAAAAGTAAATTTAATATTATTGTCAAGTTCATTTAATTGCTGTATGAAATTTTTTTTTCCATTTTTCATATGCATTGTATTTGTAATTTTCTGTTATACATTCTGATGACGACTCAGTAAAGGAGTTGAAACATGTCAATATAGATTTTTAATTTACTTTTAATGTGTTTTTATAACATCTTTTAAGCAAATAAATATTTTAATATTGTGATATGGGCTGTATGTCATCAACGAATTATATTTTTCAACAATATTTAACAAGAATTTACTATTAAGAACTTATCAAGAATTCTAGAATTGTAAAATACACTACACATCAAAATAAAATTTCAGTGATAGATATGAAATATTTGAATATAATTTGTAAGTAAAATATTATATTTGGTGTATGGATCCTGCAACACTTATAGTTGTTATTAATGTCAATAAATAGTTTGGCAGTATCTACTGGTTTGTTTCTGTTGACTTTATATCTTCAATATGGCGTGTTTAAAGATCTTGTGTTTTATTTATTGTTTATATAAGTTAATTCTTCAATTTTATTATTTTAAATTTTACTCAGCCTGTCTTAAATTTAAATGATTTATTTTGATACTTATTATTTAGCCAAAACCTTTAATTTATTCTGAATTTAAATAATGTTTTAATATTAAAACTTTGGCCCGAACTTAAATCAATAACTTCTTAAACTTAAATATTTCTTTAATCATAACATGTAGTACTGGCAACTGTATGATTCAGTCAGTGGTGTGTTGTTGGATATATGTCTCTGAGAGTAATAATCTCCATAGTTTAATTGCTTGATCTAAGTTGAATATTACTTAATTTTTCATCTTTATTATTCTTAGAGACATGTAACCAACAGCACAGTACACTAGGTGCAACATTAAACAAGAATTTAATTAGAAGTTGATACAGTAGACTCTCAAATCTGCACAGCTTGGGACCAGAGGTTGTGCAGATTTTAGAATTTTGCGGATTTCTGGTCATTGCTTTGTTTACATCTTTTAAACAGCATTTTGAATGTAATAATGCAATCAAAATTATAATGAATGCTTGCAATATAGTAAAATATTAAAGTAATTAAGTAAAGTAATAAACTAAAGTAATAAAAAACAAGATAATTTTTAAAATAATTAAATTATTAAAAGTAAAGGTCAAGTAAATAATTAATGTACAATTAAATATGCATAATAACAGTGAGTTGCATTTTTCTTAAATTATTGAAACTTTCCTCTTAGAGGTATCCTATTAATTTACACAAAAATAATAAAAAAAGAAAGTTTTATTCCAGGTTTAGCTAGTCCTAATAATCAAAAATGCTTGATTAATACATAAATATTTTAGGTAAAAGGATTGTGATTACCAGTGATATCAGCAATATCTTGAATTTTTCAGAAATAAATTTATACTTCCTCCATGAAAAACCACGAGTTCAGTCATATTATTGAGAATTACATCTTAAAATACACACAGAATGATACAAAACTGAACAACTCTATAATTTTGTCCTTACATCTGCAATGAAAGTTTCAATGTTTACATCTGGGATTATGTGCAAATTTTAGGCATTTGTGGATTTTAGGGTTGTGGATTTAAGGAAGTCTACTGTATTTAGGTTTTAAAGGTGATGCCACCAAAGATGCCACTTGTGTTCTTAAAGGTTAACTGTAAAATTTAATAATTAAATATTTTACATTTCTTTTTGATTGAAAAGTATCTTTAACTTAATGCAATTATACTAAATTCTCAAATTATTTTAATTTAAGAATACCTTTATCAAAATAGTGCCATCCTCCAGGAAAATACTGCTTTACAACAGGTGGTGGATCATATGTAGAAAGAATGCGGTCAACCTGATATTTCTTTCGCCACACAAGGGAATGGCACAGCATTTCTCGAGCCTTTTCTAAGTTGTAATCTTGTGCTTGCAAAAAGCGCATTAATGTTTGCTCACTTGGAACCTATAAAGTTATGAATCAATATGTTTTTAGAATCTTTACAGTTTCAATCTCATAGAAAAACATGAAATGTAAAAACAGAAAATCAGCTAATGAGATAACATTTGATAGCTGCAGAGATACTAACTATTCAGAGTAAAAATTTGGCAGATTTTTTATGAAAAATTAATAAGTTCTACCCAGAAAAAAAATTAAATAAAATATAATACCACAGCAGTATTAAAAAATGCAGATATTATTAAAATTAGAAATAATATAAAACGTACATTTAAAAAAATTATTAAATATTTTAAAATGACAAATATTAAGTTAATTTTGAACAGTTATGAAAAGTAATAGCTTTTTTTTTTTTTTTTTTCAATCATTTAAAAAGCCTTAGTCATGATAATTTCTTGAAGGTTTACTTTTTCAATTATTACACCTGTCTTGCATAACTTTTTTAAAATCAAAGCATAGTTGTTAATTTTAATGCATTCCTGTATTTTAAAGATACAAATACAAAAAATCTATGGATGTTTTATAGATGACAAGAGTTTAAAATTAATTATGACTATAGAACTGGTTTTAATGGCAAAAAATAGTTTAAAAGTACAGGAAAAACTTTCACGTGTAGAAAAGAGGGACATTTGATAATTTTTCTAAGCTCACTGTAGACATCTCAAATTACAGAATGTCAAACCTATTTACAACACAAATTTTATGCAATATTTTGGAAATTTAACCGAAAATTTAAATAGAACTTTAGACCTGCATTACTTTTGTAATTAATTTATGATGATCTATTGTTTTGCACAAGAGTTTTATACAGAGAATAACAACAGAACATAGAATCTTTAAAAAGTTACAATGCAACTTAATTTTGTTTAACCCTCCGAGTGTCTTGAAGGTTTTCCTGCATTGTCATAAAAATGCTTATAAAAATAATCTTAATGTAAATTTTCTTTCCCTGTTTGTTTCTAAAATACACTTCCTACTCCTTTATTTGATATTACATTTCAAAATACAATTCTGTTTAAAATATTTTTTTCTACAACAGATTTAAGTTGTTTTTGGGAAATTGAAAAATACGTCCAAACTGCTCAGAGGGTTAAACTTGTTTGTGTTTTTCAAAATATTGATTAAAATCTCTTGATAAGTTAGTGTTGTTCTGCATTTTAACTCAAGATATGAAAACTCTAACATAAAAAAAACTTACCCCCCCCCCCCCCTTTGCCTCTTCATTAAAAATTTTAACCATGGAATTAGATTATAAGCTTAATACAATTATCTAACATTCTTATTTAACAATATAACCAAGCTTACTTTTCCTTGGTGTGCTTCAGCCATCCATTTTTTAAGCTGGACAAGACAAGACTCTTGGAAGGGAGTTAACTCTCCAAGGTATCTTTTTATATATTCTGACTCAATCTTAAAGTTGGCTTCTATATTTAAAAAGGGAAACAAATTTTACTACATTTTATAAAAATAAAGATATGAATTTTTAGAAGAGTTTTAGCCCCCAGTATACTATTTCTTTCTCCCAGCTTATTTTGTGTCGTATCCAAAAAATAACATTACCTAACAGAAGCTAGCCGTAAAACAAAGCAGTGCGATTAAATACTCTATAGCAATTTTTTTTTTAACTTCTAAGCATTGCACATTTTCAATTTTTATACCGTTGTATTGGAAAAAAAAAAGTACTTTTAAATGCAATTTGTTTGAAAACTTTGAAACTTTATTTTTGTAATATTAATTTTTTTGTAGTTTTTGGAGCCATTTGCTTAATATTGGCAACAGAAGTACTCCATTTCTGTAGAAAGTAAAAGAAAATTAGCAATTATATCTTTTTGTTGCCATTTTCAAATAAAAACTAAAAAAAAAAAAAAAAATTAAAATACGTGCTATTTTGAAAAAAAATTTAAATGAATGATTTCTGATGAAACATGGAGTTATTATAAACTAATTTTAATTTTAAGTAACTGCATTAATATTACAAAAAATTGAAGGCCTATGAATCATGAAATAACCCATTTTTTTTGGTTGAGTTTCTTGAATGACGAAATTTCTTTTTTTGGACTTGTGTATTATTCAGCGATAGTGACGTCATATGCATACTTTACTGTAGATATTGTTTAAGAATGGATCGCAAATGAGGAATTCTTCAGCGGATACAGATGACGTCATTTTATATAAAATAAAAGTGTGTGTTTAAGCCTTAAAGCTGAAATACGTTTTGTACTACAGTAGAGTCCTGATTATCGATTATCCAAGTCCCGCTTAACCGAGTTATTTTTTTCTGGTGAAAATGAAAGAGCAGTCATAAAAAGTTAGAACTCTGATTTTCTGGTCAGAATGGGGGAAAAAATGGCCATAAAATTATGGCCATTTTTTTTCCCCATTCAGACCAGAAAATCAGAGTTCTAACTTTTTACGGCTGTTCTTTCATCTTCACCTAACACTTCATTTATAATAGCTGTTTCATAATAATGGAAGTCATCAGTCATCAGAAGAAAATGATCCATTCCAAAGGTATAAGTTCGATTAACACGGATAAGTTGGACTCTACGTATTTATATTTATATACTTGTTTTCTCTCTCCCATCGGGGGTGACACTAAATTCTGAAAAAGCAGAATTCCTGTTCTCTAGTCTTTTATATCCTGATGATACTTTTAAGTACCATTAAAGAAAATTGAAAATTCAATGGAAAATTTATTTAATTCGTCTACCAATGAAAGTAGATAGCACTTTTCATGCAAAATAATTTGCTCAATAATATTTAGAAAGCACAATGAAACAGTCAAAGCTAAATATTTTTTAATGTGTTTTTTTTTTCAACCATTTACCTAGGTGTAGCTTTTATCCTATTAAAAAATGTTACACGAAAAATTTGCAACTAAAACATTTCTCTGTTACAGATAGGATAACAATACATTTATTGACACTACTCTTATAAGAATTGGGAGATTTCCATAACAGTATTTTTTGTTAATTTAATTAGTCTTGTAAATATTTTGCAAAAATAGCTTTAACTACCGATTTATTAAATCAGTTTTAATTAAAAAAATTATCCAAAATCAAATTATTATTATATAAGTTGTTCTGGATATCTTAGACATTAACATAAAGCAGGTGAAGCAATTCTATTCAAAATTCAGGATATAAAGAGTTAACAGACATATGATGAATCTCACTTTCTATACAAAATCTGCATTGCTCCCACAGATCACCCCCTTCCCAAAGTTTTATTTTCTAGTATTTTCTCAAACTTTACTATTGACTGGAAATAAATGTAATTTTCAATGTGTTTCTTACCAAAATTAGTGTTAACTGCTGTGTTCAAGAATTCTCTAGTTTCTATTCTAGTTCTATTCCTGTTTATTTGTGACCCTTCCTCAACTGATTTTTACAGATGATAAATGGTTGAATTACATTCTTTTAATATTTTTTAGCATATCTAGTATAAAAGCATATGATGATAAAATTAAAAAGAAACAGGCATATGTTGTTCAGAAAATGTACCTTCAAAAAAGGTCAAATAAATTTTTTCTTAACACGCTCACTCCCAGCTATGAGAATACTTGTACATGGCAATCTGGGTTTTTTTGCCATCTACGAGACAACTCGGGTGCAGTTGTTTATCTATTTACGAAGTATCCCGTAGTTGGCACAAGGAGCAAAAATTTTATTTCATATGCCGACAAGTATACTCATGTGAATTTATTTGTTACTAAAAGTAACCTCTTATATGTGTATTTAAATAATAAAACAACAGAAAACAATTTAAAAGCATAAAAATACAGATTTGAAATTGGTATGCGCGAGCAGATGCACCATCTCAGCTTTGGCAGCGAATGTGTTAAAAATATCATCAAACGCTGCAAGTTCAAAATTAATTTTCTACTATAAATTCCAAAATTATTTATTTCCAATAAATAATGAAATTCATGTGTAGGAAATATGGGATTTATTTCAGGTTTGAAAGATATTCTTACATTATCTAGTTTTGATCAGTAGTATACCATTTTAACTATCAGAACTCTTTTACAAATTACAATATGTGTGCTATAAATAATGCCTAAAATAAACTAAGATAAAAATCTTTTAATTCAGACATGGATAAAAAAAAAACAATGAAGAATTTATATCTGATGGCGAAGTCATACATTGTGTTATATGTGAAAAAATATATACCTTGTGAAAAGAAGTTCTAAATTAACCAACTTTTAGCCACATAAAAAGAAAAAAGAGTAGTAGAAGTGACCATTCAAATATGCAAACATTTTTGACAGTTCAATCATTTCTCAGATAAGGAAAGGAAAAATTCTACAGAGAGGAAAATAATGACCGATATGGGTTTGTGATAATGATTGGGTGTAACATATTACACAAACAGAGTAATTCCAATTTCAAAAACATTCTGAATAAATACAGCATTTAGTCTATAACTGATGAATCAGTGCTTAAAAATTATAAACAAGATTAAAAATGACATTGGAAATAATGCTACATGGATAATTGAAAATGAAACTACTGACAGGTGTGATTGCTACATAGCACACCTTATTTGAGTGAAAATGAGCATCAAACCTTATCATCCGCATTTCGCTGTTCACAGAGATATCAAAAAAGTTGATCACTTTACTGTTATAAGGATCATTAATGATTCTTCACATAATTTGTAATTTGCTCTTTGCAAATGATACATTTTGTGAAAAAATTCTTGTATTTATTAGTGATGCTGCACTGATTGTTTTTTCAACACCTCAATGGCACCTTTCTGAACTTTATATTTTAATGCAGAAGAGAATGATAGATTTAAAAAATCAACTTTAAAAAGAATAGATATTTAACTATAAAGTGAGGAATTTCTAATTTTTTTTTCTTCAGCCATCTTCTTCTACTAAGGTGAACACTAAAAATAAATTTTAGTTCAATATTGTTTATTACAAAGCTTTTTGATTAGCAAAAAATTAAATACCTGAAGCTTGATGTCCTTCTTGCAGACCTGATGCTACACCTGAAGCCTGAGTTAAACTATTATTACGTGAAGTTGGAGCACTGCATGCAGCTTCTACTTCTGTCACTTCTACAGCAGGAACACCTTCTTTATCTTGGAAGGGAGGAATGTGAGTTATTCCTTCGGAGGCCAATTCAGTTATATAGTGCTCAATTATTTCCTTACCCTAATGAAAAGAAATGATCCAATTAACGTTTAATTGCTTTTATTCTAAAGAATGATACTTATGAAGGAATTAAATCTGAATCAAATACTTTGCTCATACATCATTTGAAAAAATAAAAAAAAAGAACAAGGAAGAAAAGTCATGCATCAAGTACAGATTATGAAACAATTTCAACACAATCAGAATACTGTAACAAAACTTCCCCATTTAACCCTTTAAGCGTCCTGCAGAATTTTTCATGTATGTTTAATGATTCATAAAAATAACATATATGAAAAGTATTTGTATGAGGATTTGTTTGATTACCTTGCATATTTACCTTATGTACTGCAAAAAAAAAAAAAAAAAAAAAAAAAAAAAAAAAAAATAACACTAATATGATTTTTTTTTGTAAAATCAGCCCTTGAATTCAAAATTATGTGATGGACAAACATTGTTAGGATGACACTCATAGGGTTAATAAGGTGAAATAGGATGTCTAATTGAACCATTAGGAAATGCATAACACATTTCAAAATCCAATTTCAGCAATTCCATTCCACAGTTGGAAATTTATCTGAATTTTTCAAGCAGCTCTGTATATGTTATACAGATTTGAATTTATAAGCTACATGCATGCAAAAGTTTAGTTCAGTTAGGAAATACATCTCTCAGTCTGGAGAATGGTACATGGATTCTTTTGTACAGCTTTGTATACAAGGTATAGAATTTATACACAATGAGTAACATGCAAAAAATGAGTTAAACTTAAAAATGCATACTGAAATTGAAAACAATTTCAGCAATTACAGCTCAAAGACAGTACTGTAACCAAATTTTTCTGTGTGTTCCCACAAACAGGGGTCAATGCAGGTTTTTATTTTTGGGGCCCATTTTGTGAAAAGTAAAAGTTATTTTTGTGAATTTTATAATATTTTTGTGAAAAATAACATTTTGTAACGAAAGTTGAAACCCAGTTACTCAAATTCGAACCAAGAATTTATTAACAAAAACTTCTTTAAATCCCCTTGCTAAAGTTTTTGTTTTTCGTGACCTGATTTTATTTACAAATTACACATTTTAAAACAGTCTAAATGAAAAAGAATGTTACAAAAGGGGCTTATTTTATTAAAAGGAATTTTGTGAAGGGGCCTGTTTTATTAAGTTCATTTTTGTGAAGGGGCCCATTTTATGAAATTTATTTTTGTTAAGGGGCCCATTTCATTAAATTTATTTTTGTGAAGGGGCCTATTTTATTAAATAGATTTTTGTGAAAGGGCCCTAAATAGGCTCCAATTTTCACCTGGATCGACCCCTGATAAATGAACGATAAATGCTGTGAATGCCCTATTCTATAGGAATAATCTTGTAGTGAAATTCAGTGACTTATATCATTGTTAAAACATTTGAAATAGCATAATGACATTAGAATACACTGCAAATGATTTTTTTTCTATTGGCCCTAATGTAACGGAATTCTATTGAGTGCCCTATCAATTGACTATTAATGCTACACACTTCCTATTCAATACCGAACATGCCATGGTAAACATCATTAACATATATCCATTTCATGAAAATCAGAGTCTATTTATGCGAGTTAGAGCATGGACAGGCAGACCGATAGCCAGACAAACCGAATTCATAAACACTTTTCAACTTCGTTGGAAAGTTAAAAAAAAAATTGCATCACAGAGCAATGGCAAAATATACAGTCAGCCAAAACAGAAGATAACTTCTCATAGTACTTGATGAACAAATTGTTGCAGAGAATTACAAAGATAACACTCAATTGGGAATTGTATTCTTAATGAACAAACTAAGTTAACATAGATGTCAATCTTATTTTTTTAAAGTGAAATAAGTACAACTTGAATCAGAAAAAAAAAATTTAATGAAATCTGTCCTGTTCTTATGCGGTTATTTAATTAGGACTATTTTAACTTATGAATAAACTATAATATTAGCTTATTAACCCTCTGATTACATACTTTCTTTTTTAAAATCCTTTCGAACAATATATAATTGACCAGTAAATCTCTGTTATTGCATACTTCAATTCATCATGCATTTGAAATATGTAGTATATTTATCATTTGAATTTTTACATTTTGAATATGGAATTTTTAACACAAAATTGCTTCAAAAATTGTAATCTAAATTTTTCTACAAATTTTTTGCCCATAGAAAACACGGAATACACAGTCAGAGGGTTAATAAATTTTCTGGTTTTATTTGGTGGATAAAACTAAAAGGTTCACAGGTATAAGATAGGAGAAATAGAAACGTTTAAAAGAAAGTTTCAATCTGTGTGTGTGTGTGTCTGTCAAAGATGGCTAACGAAATCTATCGAACAGAGACGTCTAAAAATTTGGAGGAGAATAGTTCAAAGGCAGATTCTGATGCACCTGAGGTTCAGATTTTTTATTGTTTGATAATTAGCAGAGATATTAACTAAAAACCACAATGAACCCTCATAATTTTTTTTTCAAAATGTCACAAGACAGCAGTTGTGGAATTGAAGAACCAAAAACAAGACACTTTTTTTGCATCTTTCGAAGTCCTATCAGCTAAAATATTCTAAATACTGAAAAATAAAAAATACCCACCAAATTATGAAACTTTTATCTTTATAATGATGCATTCATTTAAAAACAAATATAAATATTAACCCTTTGAGAAAAATTCTTTTTGAAACATTTTTAATGTTCTTGTTTTCTCCCATCTTTCACAGTCAGCATAATCTCGACTGTTCAAAATACACAGAAACTAAAAATACCAGATCATAACTACATACTTATTTAAAAAAAAAAAAAAAAAAAAAAATTAAATGCTATTTTGAAAGGGGGGGGGCGGGGCTTTTCCTGCTAAATTTAAAAATCTGCATCTACTCCGTAAATGAAAATATGAATAAATATATACATATACCAGACTACATCTACATTCATTATTCTTTCGAACGGTGGTATGCATTTTAAGAAAATAATACTAACCCTTTCAAAAAAAAAAAATCCTTTTCTGAAAGGAACTTAAGCGACACTTTTTACTTTTTCTTACTATTGCCCATAAGGTTAATATTAGACACATTTTGATTAAAAAGAAACATAATTACATACAATTTTAATAGATTATATTAACCTTTCAGCTAATGACTGAATATAAATTTGGTTCTGAAAAAGAAAGCTTGAATAAGCAGGTTACAAGCACTTTAGCTGATTCAGGTGAAAAAATCTGCGATTCTGCTAAACAGCACAAAATACAGAGAGGCATAGCTTGACATCACGTCAAATGATATTTTACAGAATTTATATGGAAAAAAAAGTTTTTGATGAGCTAGTAAACACACTTTCAGAAATTGCCTATAATTTAAGACGTCATACCAAAAAGTTTGCATCTCCACATAGCTTCACCATTAATAACATACAGCTTCATATCATGGGTTTTTTTCGCATAGTTGTTTGTTGGGTAAAAGCCCTCGCTTTGGAAAAAATGAAATTCTATCCATCTCAGTACTGATATAAGACGGGATACTACCATCTCCCGGTCCTAGGCCCTGAAGGCCCATATACACCCGATCCAGACAGTCTAGGAACCATCCTTCAAAAGTGTTCCGGACAGTTATCAGTGTTGTAGTTATAAATAAAAAAGATAAATGCCCAGCTAAACTGATGGCATTGAGCTCACAGGCTATTCACACTAATTGTATATCATACTCTTATTTTAAAGAATAATGCCCCTCAAAAAAATAAGTGAAGGGGAATTAGCCCCCGTTTCACCCTTTATACTTAACCAGTGAACCTCCAAATCTAATCAGGGAAGCTCCTTATCATAATAAACCGGTATACAAAATTTGGAGCAAATCGAATAATCCTGCAAAAAAAAACATTTATCTAAATTAAGGGGGTGGACTACCCCCCCCCCCCCTTTATCCTTAACCAATGTATCCCCAAAACGAATCAGGGAAGCTCCTTAACATAATAAACAGGTATACCAAATTTGGAACAAAGCGAATCATTCTGCATGAAAAAACCGTTTATATAAATTAAGTGGGTGGGGGACTAGCCACCCTTCCCCCTTTATCCTTAACCAATGAACCCACTAAACTAATCAGGGAAGTTCCTTAACATAATAAACTGGTATGCCAAATACGGAGCAAACCGAATGATTCTGCATGAAAAACCCATTTATCTGAATTAAGGGGGGGTGGACTAACCTCGTTTTTCTCCCTTTATCCTTAACCAATGAACTCCCAAAACTAATCAGGGAAGTTCCTTAACATAATAAACCGGTATACAAAATTTGGAGCAAATCGAATAATCCTGCAAAAAAAAAAAAAAAAAAAAAACATTTATCTAAATTCAGGGGTGGACTACCCCCCCCCCCTTTATCCTTAACCAATGTATCCCCAAAACGAATCAGGGAAGCTCCTTAACATAATAAACAGGTATACCAAATTTGGAACAAAGCGAATCATTCTGCATGAAAAAACCGTTTATATAAATTAAGTGGGGGGGGGGGGGGACTAGCCACCCTTCCCCCTTTATCCTTAACCAATGAACCCACTAAACTAATCAGGGAAGTTCCTTAACATAATAAACTGGTATGCCAAATACGGAGCAAACCGAATGATTCTGCATGAAAAACCCATTTATCTGAATTAAGGGGGGGTGGACTAACCTCGTTTTTCTCCCTTTATCCTTAACCAATGAACTCCCAAAACTAATCAGGGAAGTTCCTTAACATAATAAACCGGTATACAAAATTTGGAGCAAATCGAATAATCCTGCAAAAAAAAAAAAAAAAAAAAAAAAAAAAAAAAAAAAAAAAAAAACATTTATCTAAATTCAGGGGTGGACTACCCCCCCCCCCTTTATCCTTAACCAATGTATCCCCAAAACGAATCAGGGAAGCTCCTTAACATAATAAACAGGTATACCAAATTTGGAACAAAGCGAATCATTCTGCATGAAAAAACCGTTTATATAAATTAAGTGGGGGGGGGGGACTAGCCACCCTTCCCCCTTTATCCTTAACCAATGAACCCACTAAACTAATCAGGGAAGTTCCTTAACATAATAAACTGGTATGCCAAATACGGAGCAAATCGAATGATTCTGCATGAAAAACCCATTTATCTGAATTAAGGGGGGTGGACTAACCTCGTTTTTCTCCCTTTATCCTTAACCAATGAACTCCCAAAACTAATCAGGGAAGTTCCTTAACATAATAAACCGGTATACCAAATTCGGGGCAAATCGAATGATTCTGCATGAAAAACCCAATTATCTGAATTAAGGGGGTGGACTAACCCCCCTTTTCCCCCTTTATCCTTAACCAATGAACTCCCAAAACTAATCAGGGAAGCGCCTTAACCTAATAAACTGGTATACCAAATTCGGAGCAAATGGAATCATTCAGCATGAAAAACCCATTTATCTGAATAAAAAGGGGTGGACTAACCCGGTTTTTCCCCCTTTATCCTTAACCAATGAACCCCCAAAACTAATCAGGGAAGTTCCTTAACATAATAAACCGGTATACCAAATACGGAGCAAATCGAATGATTCTGCATGAAAAACCCATTTATCTGAATTAAGGGGTGTGGACTAACCCCGTTTTTCCCCCTTTATCCTTAACCAATGAACTCCCAAAACTAATCAGGGAAGTTCCTTAACATAATAAACCGGTATACCAAATTCGGGGCAAATCGAATGATTCTGCATGAAAAACCCAGTTATCTGAATTAAGGGGGTGGACTAACCCCCCTTTTCTCCCCTTTATCCTTAACCAATGAACTCCCAAAACTAATCAGGGAAGCGGCTTATCACAATGAACCTAGGAAAAAATTTTGAAGCAAATCGGATGTTTCTATCAAGAGTTATCGCGTTACGTACATACGTACGTACATACATACATACATACATACATACAGAGCGGGCGGGCACATTAGCTCTCAGGCTTTGATAGCCTGTGAGCTAAAAAGCAGAGAGTATATGGGATGGGCAGAGGGTATACGCTGGCGTCATGAACGTCCATAGATAGGGTTTGCTGCTAATGCTTTATTTGAAAAACAGAGTGTATACGGGACTTCTTAAAAAATTCCACAAGGTACATGGTATATACTCCGTATATCCTCCACTACATCCCTGGCACTCAGTACTAGGTAAATCAAAGATTATGAGTTGTAATTTTCCAACCAAGGGAAAAAGTGTCCAAGGCGAGACTAGAACAAAGCACATTTGGCTTAAGCTGCCAATGCTCTGCCACTGAGCTATCCTGGACAAATCGGACAGGCTCAATTCACTCAGATAATCTTTTGATAAGGGCATCTGGTCTTATCTGAAACAGCTGAACAGAATCGGCCACAGGTAATGGAACTCCAAGTAAACACTTAATGCATAATTACGCTAGATTAATTTTAACTCAATTATTTTGACTGGTAAATAAATCATATGAGTTGAACTTACTTAAGACTGCAAAATATTTGACCAGATTTTACGACATATTTTGACAATATATTTTTGTCATTTGGCAATTCAAACTTGTATTTCAGATTTTGCCAATGAGAGTTGTTTTATGACATAATTTTGTGTATTATTAGAAGTAAACATTTACATTTTCAATGTTCATTACACACACACATACATATATATATATTTCTCTTTAAAGAAAATTCCGGAATTCCAGCTATTAATAAAGTAACTGATAAAATTTATTAACATCTTTTTAATTTGCTGCATTTTTTAAAACTCAATTTTGTTGAATAGCTTGTTAATATTTAATACTATAGTATTTATTTTTATATATCTATTATATGTGTGTACGATATTCACACTTCAAAGTTAGCATAATTGTAATAGTGCAGCCGCTATAACAAAGATGTGCATAAAAATAAAAAACTTTTAAAAGTCTATTCAATGTATTTTCGAGCTATTCCTGGAGTACTTTTGAACTGAACTTTTAAGCTGCCCCTTTACAATATTACATAGTTTACAAACAGGCAATGTTTTACTTTTGGGTCATTCATGTCAATTCAACCAATTTTTTTATGGTTTGTAACCCGACCAACAGGGATTTGGATGAAACTTGGTGTACATGTTAATTCTATCTTGATATGAATACATCAGAAAATTTTCCTTCCTAGACTTCATAGTTTGTGAGATATGGGGGGGGGGGGGGGGGGCAAATTTTTGGATTTTTCTCAAATCGCACATTACTGAGTATGTATTTTTAGACTGCAGTTCCATTTTCAAAAAATTGTTTCTCTGGATCTAAAATGCGAATCATCTTAAAAATATCACTAAGTACATAAAAAAAGTGCAGATTTTAATAAAAAAAATATTAAAAAAATTAACTTTAAATATTTAGGGCCAAAAAATTAAACCTAATTTGAAAGTTATGGTTATTTTTCCAAATCTTTGTGATTTTGAGAAAAAGGCTCTACACAAAAAGGCAAATAAAATTTCCAATTTCATTTTGTTTTAAATAACAACTAACGCTTCAGGCATTTTGGTTATGAAATAAAAATGATGTCTTTCTCATGGGTTATATAAAAAATTTTGCCTTATTTCAGGAAACTACACCAATCATGAAATAAAAATCTCCATGCCTAATTCTAGATGTGGTACCTAAATAATTACTGCGATTTCTATGAGCTGTTGATTTTAATGTTATTTAATAAATGTTTTTTTTTTGTTTTTTAATTTGCAAAGTAAAGTTTATGCTTTGTTTTTCCTTAGTTAAAAAAAATCTGACTTCATTATGTTTCCCCATTAAATTTAGTGAATAGTCCTCATGTTTAATTTAGTTATTTATTTATGAGCATTTTTTTTTTCTAATTTAAACAATGTCTTAGTTTTGTTTCAATAATCTAATGGAAAACAGAAAATGTTTTGTTGCTATAGTATAAAAAAAATAAAAAAATAATTTTTTCTCCTCACATTTTCAATCTTTCTTTTGAATGCTGATATTTTAATTACTTGTACTTAAAAAGTGCTCAAAACCTTGGTTTTTATTTCCTTGGATAATTTTAACCAGTTTAAATATGCAAATGTTTAACAAATATTATTTCTATAGTATGAAAGATTTTGCTGCACCTGCCGTATAAACACCTTCTGATAAAGGCAGGGTAAGTTCTTTCATGAAAGCAGATGTTTTGGAATCTAATCATCATAGAAGGATGATCTAACTTTCCTTGTGCTACAAAATGCATTCAGATTTTCACATATTTTATAGTTTGTGATATATTTTTTATTTTATTTTTTTCTTTATTGTCTTAATATAGAGCCTGATATTAAACCTTCTACTAGCCTCCAGGCTTGCAGTATTGGAATATTGACTAGTTTGGAGTGTCACAAAACTAGCTATACAAAACACAAAGAACTAAACTACATTAATAATCTCTGTGATTCAGAGAAAAAACTTCTATTGCTTAGGGCTAGTGCATTTATAAAAAGAAAAATAAGTGATAACCATCTCATTAATATATGTGCAGCATCACAAAATTTGATTCTTAATGAAATATGAATTGTATCAATATAAATGTGCAGATCCATTTCAGCGACATAAAACCAAGTTAAAAAATCAATTAGAGCTGTTAAGAGATTTATCCAACAGATGGTTTAGTTCAAACATCTTAGTAGCACCTGGACAGAAACTATGTTATTCTTTTACAAAACTTTCAGAAAAGAATTCAAATGCTGTTCATGTGAATGAGCCAGCACTAATAAGTGAAAGTGATATTGCTGAGTATGATACATCACTCAGCAAAGATAAATCTCTTAATAATCTCAACTTTTCTCTTCGTGAATTAGGGAAATCTCTACTTACACTACATGGAATTCCCTCATACAGCAAAAAATCATATGCTAAAAGAAAAGTTAAGGCTGGATGAGATACTCTGAAAACTACAGTTCAGAGAGTTACTGATGTGGATCTTTCTTCCGAAAGAGTATGTAGTGAAAACATACAAGATATTAAGCAAAAGGCTCAAGATTTTGACAAGCTGATGAATATGTTAAAAGAAAAAGTAAAGCTTGCTGGAAACAGAAGGGAGCAATTGCAACTTTTGACTTTAGTTCCCAATTCTTGAAGTAAAAAGAAAATAGATGAATTTGAAGTGACTGATTATGCTGTAAGGCAGTCATGCCAACTTCTGAGAGAAAGGGGAATCTTGGCAATGCCAGATATAAGAAAGGGTAAACCAACAAGCCCAGAAATAATTGAACTGATTGAAAAGTTTTATGAGAGTGATGACTATTCAAGAATCATGCCTGGAAAAAAAAGATGTAGTTAGCATTACTAAGAATGTACATGCACAAAAGCGATTGATATTGTGTAATCTATGTGAGCTGTATTCTCTTTTCAAACAGAAATTTCCTCATGTGAATATAAAATCCTCTAAATCCTGTTCTTTGTGGCCTAAATAATGTGTAGTGGCTGGTTCTTCCGGTACACATTCTGTATGTGTTTGTATGAAGCATCAAAATATCATTCTTTTGCTTCATGCTGCACATATTACAGAGAATTATCATGCGTTAATTAAACAACTGGTATGCTCCATAGATAGTAGAGATTGCATGTCACGTCACTGCACTAACTGCCCAAATAATGAAAATCTATGAAAATATTTAGAGAAAAAAATTGAGGACTATAACTCAAGTGATTCAATCCAGTACCAACAGTGGGTTAGTACTGATCAAACAGAAATGGTGGCATGCACTGTTCCTTTAGACGAATTTGTGGAAATCTTAATAAAAAGTTTGGAAAATCTTATTCCACACTCTTTTATAACAAAAGGCTCAATCTAATTTCCTAAAAGAAACTAAAGCACACCTTGGCCCTCAAGAAGCTATTGTTTTAATGGATTTTAGCGAAAATTTTACTTTTGTTATTCAAGACGAGGTTCAAAGTTACCATTGGACCAAAGAAGCCTGCACTATTCATCCAGTTGTTATATACACCCAGCCTCCCGGTAATAAATTATCAGCAAGCAATCTTTGCATCTTATCTGATGATATGAAACATGATGTCACTTTTGTTTATGTAACACAGAAGGAAGCCATATCACTTATAAAAGAAAGATTTCCTGATGTAAAGAAAGTCTTCAACTTTAGTGATAAGTGTTCTGGCCAATATAAAACTCGCAAAAATTTCATAAACCTTTGCCACCATGAAGAGGATTTCACCCTTCAGGCAAAATGGTCATTTTTTGCCACCAGTCATGGTAAATCACCATGTGATGGTATTGATGGAACGGTTAAACGTCTCATCATTAAAGAGAGTTTACAAAGATGTTTTAAGGATCCAATAAGTTCGGTACAAAAAATTTTTGATTTTTGCAATGACAATTTAAGCAATATATATTTCAGGCTTCTTTTAAAACAAAATATACAGAATGAAAGAAAAAACTTACAAGACCGTTTTTCAAAAGCAAAGATTATCCCTGGAACACGAGGATTTCATCAGTTCATACCCTTATCAAAAGACTGTATTGGAGCAAAATGTATTAGTAATGATAAACAATATTCATATGTGTATAATTTTAATCGAGAGCCTAATACACCAATTGTCTGCATGTTCCACTTGACATTGCAAAGTTATGTAGCTTGTATGATGAACACTGGTTTTTTGGAATGGTACTGTAAATTAATGAAGATAAAAATGACGTAACTATCAACTTTATGCATCCCCCAGGGCCATCAAAATCTTTTTATTGGCCTTCAGCTACTTCTCCAAGTAGAGAAGATATTTGTGAAGTTTCACTTGACAACATCATATGCACTGTTAATGTACCATCGACAAAAGACTGTGGGCAAACGTGGTATTTTGATGAAAATGAAATTTGTACAGAATCAATTTAATAAACTGTACTCTAAGGCAATTTAATCCTGAAAAAACTTTGGTTAATATAATTTTGTTAAAATCAAGATTTTATCAACATATTTTTGGTTATCTACTGATTTTGAAATATAAAGACTATCATCTTTTAAATATTAAATTAAAAGATTTAATGATATACTTATGTTTTATTATGTTAGTATGTTTGGAGTTGCAGTAGAATATAAGGATAAATTCAAACAGATATTAGAATGGTCTCAATGTTACTTATTCATAATAAGTATATAATTAAAATTGAATGAAGAAAGAATCTTTAAAAGTAAGTGATACTGCAAAAACATATTTATTATATTTCCATATTTATATATAGCCTAGTTCTATTTTTGAATTTCAGTGTTCTAAATGTAATCTTTATTATGATTCTTTATTTGAAAAAAAATTCTTTATTTGTTAAATAAGAATTCCAACAATTACATTTTTTAAACGTTAATGAGCAATTTTATTTAATGTGCTTCTTCACATTTAATTAATGATTGTTTCCATATTGATGTAATACTACTATTATGAAAGTTTTTATATAAATATACATAGACGCCAACATTGTAAAGACTGTATCAGGAGTAAACCAGTTAAATTTCAGGAGTTTTGGACACTCCTCAGGAGTAAAATGTTCACGTTTCAGGAGTCATTTCAGGAGTTGCAAATAGTTTTTTTACGAGCTAATCGCGATGTTTTGCCGCGACTTGCAGATAAAAATCGCGATGTTTTGTTGCGACTGATTGACCAAAACAGCAATTTTTCGCTGCGACTCATTTACGAAAACAGCCATTTTTTGCCGCGAATGACTAACGGAATTCGTGATTTTTTTGCAGTGTGCAGCGAGTGATTGACAAAATTCACGATTTTTATCACTGGCCAATTACCGGATTTCTGGATATTTTTTCCTCAACTGATTAACACAATTCACGATATTTTGCCGCGGCTGACAGCCGAAATTAAGAGTTTTTTGCAGAATGAAAAAATTTGCGATTTTTATCAATGACCTATTGATGAATTTCACGATTATTTGCAGCAACTGATTGACAAAAGTTGCAACTTTATTCAACGATCGGTTAGCGAAATTTGTGATTTTCTGCCGCGAGCGATTGTAGAAATTCGAGGTTTTATTGACTAATAGACAATTTTCGCAATATACTTCAATGACCGATTGACGAAATTCGTGTTTTTTTGCCGCGATCGATAGAAGAAATTTGCGATTTTTTAACCTCAAATTTCCGTATTTTCCACCTTATTACCGTACTTCCGTATTTTATCCCACATTTCCGGAGAAACTCCGGAATTTCCGGAGATATTGGCATCTATGAATATATAGTTGTATTTAATGATAAATGTACTTTTATGTGACAAATATATGTGATAAAATTTAAAACAACACAATTCTAGATAATGTGTAATATGTACCAATACTTTACATTACAAATTTTCTACTGTAATAAAAATAAATAAATCAGTGTAATTTTAAGGGCACAGATTTATTAAATAATTCAAAGCCATTAATAAATTTAATTAAATTTAAAATGTGCAATATTTATTTAGGTAACATAAGCAAAGTTAAAAATATCTCGATTGGTACAGAATCTCAAAATGGGGCAAAATTTTTGCTTAAGTCACGAGTGTGTGCTCCCGAAGTTTGATTAAGTGATCAGCGCCACCTAGCTGATAAATGATGTAACCTTCAGTTGAGCTTCGTTGTCTTCCGAACAACACGTCTGTAACGAGCGCCCTCGCTCTCAAATCAGAAGCTCATTTCAACAATTGCCCCTTGGCAATAAATAATAAAAACCTACAGAAAAGTAATAACAGTCCATTGCTCTATCAGTGTTCGACATATGGTCCTAGCCGACCGGAGCACAGCAAATAATTAAAAAAAATATGACTACTTTAACTACTTTAAATCGCCAACGTGGCGTACTGAAAACCAAAAAACTAAACAAAATCACGAAATTTATTAATGAATATGATTGCACCCATCTAAAAGAATCGCAAGAAGAGCAGCAAGAAGAACGATTGCGCTTAGAAGACAAAAAAGTTTCGATTTTGGAGCTTAAAACGTCACGCCTTAATTTGATTGAATCCTATACAACTCTTCCGGAAGATGTCGACATAGCAGACTCTTTGGAAATAGCAACTGAGCTAGAAGATGAACTGGAAGATTCAGAGGTAAAGCTTAATATTATTCTTTGTAAATATGAATATGCTAATATTAAAAAAGAAAATCCTACTGTTACTAACAACTTTAAAATACCAGACTTACCTCTGCCCAATTTCTATGGGAAATATGATGAATTTCAAAATTTTAAAGCCCAATTTATGTCCATTATCAGAAATAAGAATCTAAACTCAACTCAGCAGTTATGCTACTTAAAAGGTTGTCTAAAAGGTGAAGCCAAAAGATTTGAATCGGCCCAAGATACCTACGAATCTCTTTGGCAGTCTTTAGAAGAAAGATATGAAAAACAAAAGAGCTGTCATTGATTGTCATATTATAAAACTACTTAATTTTTCAAAGGTACCAGATTCTCCTAACTCTTTAATGCAATTAATTGATAATACAAAATGTAATTTGCATGCATTAAAATTACTAGAGTTTGAATCTAACGAACTCTCAGGTGCCTTACTAATGCACATCTTGTTTGAAAAATTGGATCCTGAAATTAAAAGGTCTTTCGAAATGAAATTAATTAAAAACCTTTTTGGAAGAACAAAGTCTCATTCTTCAAAATACTGTTATATCAAAAGAGCAAAAAAAGTTCCCTTATAATAATTGGAAATCTGGCACTAAGCCAAACATGGAAAAATCCCTTTTAACAAAATCAAAACAGAGAAAAGGATGTATTTTAGGATGTACAGATTCACATTCTTTATACAGATGTGAGACATTTAAACAAATGAATGTGATGAAAAGATCAGAATTTGTTAAAATTAACAATTTATGCCAATCTTGTCTAAATAATCATCTACCTAATCCTTGTTTATCTAAAAATAAGTGCCTTTCTTGTGACAGCAGAGAACATAATACTTTACTCCATTCATTAAATGAAAATAATAATATCAGTAAGCAATTCAGAGTTGACGAGACAGAAAGGAACCAACTGCATTCTCCCCCCTTCCCCTCTCATGATAATCAAACATTTTTCGCAAAGGAAAGTGAAATAAATAAATCTTATGTAATTTTAAACACAGCTGTGATATATTTGAAGGACGGTTCTGGGGAATTTCAACCTTTAATTGCTGCATTAGACAGTTGTTCAAGCTCGCATTTATTGAGTTCTCATGCGGCAAATTTGTTAGGGTTGCGTAAACAGAAAACCATTTCCAGACTTAATGATTTATGTTTAAACGCTAAATCTTTTGTTAGTACAGAACTAACGAATGAAAACAAAACTAAATCTTATCAATTAGGTACGTTAGTAGTTCCTAAAATCGCAGATCTTCTGCCGAGATATGTAAATACGTCAAAATTAAAATTGCCGTTGAATATAGAATTAGCGGATAATAATTCGAATAAACCCAAACGCATACATGCACTGATTGAAGCGCAGTTATTCTATGAATTAATAGGGTCGAATAAGATTAAAATTGATGATTCTCAATTAATGTTAGTAGAAACATTTTTCGGGCATGTTATTTCAGGCACTGTATGCAATTCTATCTCGAATTTAAAGGAATCTTCTGATTCTTGTTTTTTTATAACAGATTATACAAATTTGGAAAAAGAAATAAGTTCTTTTTGGGAATTCGAGCAAGTAAGTGAATTAAAACCCTTAGTGAGTGAGGAGTTAAATTACTGTAATGAACATTTTTTAAAGACCCACTATCGAAAACCGGACAGCAGATACGTTGTTGAATTACAAGATTCAAATGTTACTATTATTTTAACACAATCAAACTGATTGGTAAAGTTATCATACGAATTGAATATTTCCAACTGAGCGAAAAAATGCCCAGGCTGGGAATCGAACCCAGATCCTTGGCTTACAAGGCCAATGCTTTTCCGTTTAAGCTAACTGGGCCGACAACCAGCCAGCATATTTCGCTCAGATAACCTTATTGGTAGAAACATCTGGTCTGTCATGTAGACAGCTCAACAGAATAAACCGCAGGAAAAGGAACTCCATATAAACGATGGATACGTAGATGAACTATTATTTTAACACAATCAAACTGATTGGTAAAGTTATCATACGAATTGAATATTTCCAACTGAGCGAAAAAATGCCCAGGCTAGGAATCGAACCCAGATCCTTGGCTTACAAGGCCAATGCTTTTCCGTTTAAGCTAACTGGGCCGACAACCAGCCAGCATATTTCGCTCAGATAACCTTATTGGTAGAAACATCTGGTCTGTCATGTAGACAGCTCAACAGAATAAACCGCAGGAAAAGGAACTCCATATAAACAATGGATACGTAGATGAACTATTATTTTAAAATAATAGTTCATCTGATTGTGTTAAAATAATAGTTCATGGAAGAAAATTCCGATGACATAAATCCTGATAAAGGATATTTTTTCCCTCATCGCGGTGTTTTGCGAGCGTCGAGTACTACAACTAAACTGAGGGTTGTTTTTCATGGGAGTTGTAAAACTACTAATGGGAAGTCTTTAAACGACTTATTGTTTAAAGGAGGGTTAATACAAGATGATCTTTTTTCGATTATGATTCGTTTTAGAAAACATATTTTCGCATTTACAGTTGATGTAAATAAAATGTTTCGACAAATAGAAGTAAATCCGTCGCATACTAGATACCAAAAAATATTGTGGAGAGAAGGGAGGGAGGAACCCGATAAAATCTACACTCTGAGAACGGTCACCTACGGTTGTGCAAGTAGTCTATACCTTGCCACTAGAGTGCTCCAGCAGTTAGCGGTAGATGAAGCAAACAATTTCCCATTAGCCGCCGAAGTTGTAAAGAATGATATGTACATGGATGACTGCCTGTCAGGTGCATCAGAGATTTCCGAATTTTTTGAAATTAAAAAACTTCTAACAGACATCTTCAAAAAAGGTCAGATGGCCTTGCATAAATGGCGTTATTGAAAATGTTATTGAAAAAATAAATCCTGATTCTCAAATTTTTCCCTTTAATCAAAATGCTGAAGTGGTTTCAACGAAAACTCTCGGAATACTATGGGACTGCACTAGTGATACATTTAACTTTAAAGTTATTGTCAACAGAAGTTCTGAGTACACAAAAAGCGAAATTCTAAGTCAAATTGCAAGACTCTTTGACCACCCTTGGCTTGCTCGGTCCTGTAATTTGCCATGCAAAAATCTTCATGCAACAACTATGGTTGCTAAAGTGCGACTGGAATGATAAAATTCCACTTCATGTTGCTCAAGAGTGGGACAAGTTCCTCAGTTCACTAGTTCTTATAGAAACATTCCAAATTCCAAGGTGTATTCTTATTAAAGATGCATCAGCTATCCTCTTACATGGTTTTGCTGACGCGAGTGAGAAAGCTTTCGGAGCTTCCCTTTATCTTCAAACGAACTCTGACTCAAATTTGCCTGTTTGCTACCTCATTTGCAGCAAAAGTAAAGTTGCCCCTATTAAAACTGTCAGTATTCTGAGGCTTGAACTTTCAGCCTTGTTGTGCCAGCTTGCTCAAAAGGTAATTAGAGCTATGAAACTTCAAATCGACAAAGTCATACTTTGGTCGGACTCCACAATTTCCCTAGCATGGATAGACATATTCCCACATCTTCTTAAAACCTTTGTTGCGAACAGAGTGTCTAAGATTCAAGAACTTACCAAAAACTACGAGTGGAGATATGTGCCATCAAAACTGAATCCGGCGGATGTGTTATCCCGAGGTCAGGATGCAAAATCGCTTGCTATAAATAAACTCTGGTAGGAGGGACCCACTTTCCTGAAACAAGACATTGTAAATATTTGCCCATAAAAGGACTCGTATAAAAAAGACGAACAATTTTTAAAGAAACTAAAGTCAGTTTCAGTTCTCACTTCAGTTATAATTTCTGACTTTAATGACTCTTTTCTTAATATTTCAAATAGTTATATTAAATTAATGAGAGTGTTAGCATTTATTTTCAGGTTTGTTCACAACTGTAAAAATACGGTCAAACTTAAAGGTTCCTTAACTTTAGAGGAACTAAGGGTTGCCAGAAACTTCTTAATTAAGAGTGCTCAAGGTGAGTATTTTTCATAAGAAATTTTGGCATTGAAAAAGGGCATGTCTGCCCCTGTAAAAAGTAAGTTGAGATTTTTAGATCCCTTTATAGATAAAGATGATCTATTAAGAGTGGGTGGTCGTTTGGCCAACTCAAATTTAAGCTATGACCGATCTCACCAAATTATTTTACCCCCAAGTAGTAAATTGACTAAAATTATCTTTCTTTACTATCATAAAAGAGACTTACATGTTGGTCCTCAAGGGCTATTAAATAGTGTAAGACAAATATTTTGGCCTATTAATGGAAGAAACATTGCTCGTCAAGTTGTACATGAGTGTGTTCAATGTTTCAAAATTAAACCTACAATTGTAAGTCAAATAATGGGTAATTTGCCCCCTGAAAGAGTAATACAAGGGCCACGTTTTCCAATGCAGGTCTTGACCTATGTGGTCCATTTTTTATTAAATATCGCAACCAGAGAAAAGGAATATTTAATAAAATTTATGTAGCCATTTTCATATGCATGGTTACCAAAGCAGTGCATTTAGAACTACTTTCTGACTTAACTTCTAATGCATTAATTGCAACACTTAAAAGATTTTTTGCTCGCAGAGGCAAAAGTAGTACAATCTCTTGTGACAATGCATCCAACTTTGTTGGAGCATCTGTGGAACTAAAGAGATTATTAAATTCTATAAATAAAAAAAAATGATGATGTATCAAATTTTCTGTCATCCGAGCAAGTTCTCTGGAAATTTCTTCCCCCTCGTTCCCCAAATTTTGGAGGACTCTGGGAGAGAGGCATTGGACAGTTTAAATACCACTTAAAAAGAACTATTGGTGTTATGAAATTAACTCTTGAAGAATTTTTAACTATTACTACGCAAATTGAAGGTATTCTCAATTTGCGCCCTCTTTCCCCATTATCTTCTGAATTAGAAGACTATGAAGTTTTGACCCCAGGGCATTTCCTGATTGGTAGACCAATCAATGCTCTTCCTGAGCCAAATTTGATTAATGAAAGAGAAAACTTGCTCGACAGATGGCAGAAAACTCAGAAAATGGTGCAAACAATTTGGAAAAATTGGACCAATTCTTATTTAAGCCATTTGCAGCAGAGATCCAAATGGCTCTTTAAAAAGCAAAATGTTGCACCAGGTATGATGGTTCTGGTAAAAAATGGAGATCTGCCAGTTTGTAAATGCATAGTAGGTCGTATTTCAGAAATCATCAAGGGAAATGATGACAATGTTAGGGTTGTAATAGTCCGGACTCCATCCGGAACTACAAAAGAAGTATCTCCAACATTTGTGTGTTACCTATTGTAAATAACGAAAATATCAATTAAGCTTAACCTATTTCTATTGAATTTATTATTTCTTATTATTGTATTTATATTTAGTGCTTTATGTGTAACCATTAATTAGTAATATCACCTGTATGTTATTGTATATTTACTTGTTGTATATCATTGAACTATCAGAATACTTCAATGGGGGCCGGTATGTGCGCTCCCAAAGTTTGATTAAATGATCAGCGCCACCTAGCTGATAAATGATGTAACCTTCAGTTGAGCTTCGTTGTCTTCCAAACAACACGTCTGTAACGAGCGCCCTTGCACTGAAATCAGAAGCTCATTTCAACAATTGCCCCTTGGCAATAAATAATAAAAACCTATGGAAAAGTAATAACAGTCCATTGCTCTATCAGTGTTTGACAACGAGAAAGACATTTTTATTTCACAACTAAAAAGCCCTAAGTATAAACAGTTATTTAAAAAAAAAAAAAAAAAAAAAAAAAAAAAAATGAAATTTTTATTTGCCTTTTTTTTGTAGAGCCTTTTTTGTAAAGTCACAAAAATTTGGAAAAATAACCATAACTTTCAACTTTGTTTTAATTTTTTGGCCCTAAATATTTAAAAATAATTTAAAAAAAATTTTTTTTATTAAAATCTGCATCTTTTTGTGTACTTACAGTGGTATTTTTAAGATGATTCATATTTTAGATAAAGAGAAACAATTTTTTAAAATGGAACTGCAGTCTAAAAATGCAGACTCAGAAATGTGCGATTGGAGAAAAATCTAAAATTTTCTGATGTATTCATATCAAGATAGAATTAGCATGTACACCAAGTCTCAGCCAAATCCCTGTCGGTCGGGTTACAAGGTCTGGTTGAATTGACATGGAATGACTCTTTTAGGATTATAAAAAATACAACTAAACAATTGATATATTATTTTGCAATTATAAAAACATTCAAAACACCAGTTTTTATACAACACTCATAGAATGAATATTAGTAAGATAAAAAAAATGTGATTTGAAAAATTTGCATGCAATATTTTTTAACCTTTTTAATATTTAAAGAATACTGTTTCATAGCCAATTTTTCCACAGCATTTTCAAAACCGAAAAAGGATTTCACATCCAGGCTAGCATTTTGCTCAAAACAAGTCCAGTCAGGATTTTCAGGATGAACCTTTAAAAAGACACAGACAAGTTAAACTAAAAGACATATTAATCACATTAAAAGATATACATAATGGGTTAGTTCATAAAAACAATCCATAAAAATTTACTCACACATACATGGGTCATTCCATACAAAATGAACAAATCAGCATATAACTAGATCATATTTATTTATGAGTAAATGCAAAACAATAGATTTCAGGATAGTTTATTTAAATATTAAAACTTACATTAAATGTTGATGCAAAATCAAGGTATTGTCTACATGATTAAAATTTCAATTTTGATTATTAACCTTAGGAATGGAAGGACCATATTGATAATTATTTTTAATTAAGAATGAATAATAAGTAACAGAATGGTGTAAATTAGTAATTGTATTTTTGTTTCGTAATGAGGAAAATAAATAATTTAAAATTTTGAGGGAAAAAATGTAACATTTCTATTACTTGTTTGAGCATTAAGGACAGCTCTTAAATTTTTCAAATTATTTGACATTATAGCTGAAACTATACATTTTAAATATTGAAACTTTCATTCTTGCCTTTTTATTCTTTTAAGAGAAAAAAAACAAAACAGTAAACTAGTCTTTGAGGGCCACCGTAATACTTACCCATCATGGATATGCATAATATAAAATATGAAAATAAAACATGTCATGTGTAAACTATTTATAAAATGCATTGCAATTCCAAAATAGAATTTAAATGTATATTTAAATATTTTTAATACATAGTAATGCTCTATTACTGAATTGAGGGTACTACTTGATTATCCCGTCGACCAATTTCGATAAATTATATAAATCGCCAAACTACTCGTAAAATTATACAAACTAGCTGCCCTTGACGACCAGTTTGGTCTCCCTTAAAATTTATGTTTGGAAAAGCATGCTAAGTAGGGATGCACCGAATATTCGGTATCTATTCGGTATTCGGCCATGTTACCGAATATACGGTTTGGCCGAATAGCAAACTATTCGGTATGCCGAATATTCGGCTTGGCCGAAAAGCAAACTATTCGGTATGCCAAAGATTCGGTTTGGCCGAATATCAAAATATTCGGCTGAGCTGAATACTTAAAAAAAACTTTTTTAACATATTTTTAAAAACCTGATACAACTTCTACATTTAAGAGTCAACTTATAAAGATATTCAGAATAATTAGAAACAAAATCATATTTAAATAAAAGAGAATGTTTTTACATTATTTATTTGCTGTTTGTTAAGTATTATTTAAGAAAATTAACCAATCACGAGGATTTTCAGAGGAAATAATTATGTACAAAGGCAAGTTGCTGAACATTATCCAGTAAATAATCTGTTTTTTGCTAAGATTTCAGAACAACGTTTACAATCTCTGAAAATGATTGCCCACTCCAGACACCGATCTAGGATGCATTTAAAAGCTTCCTTGCTTAATCAAAGGGAGTGGAACGGTTATTCTTGCTAAGTTGCCACCATATAAAATTTGAATAGATTGTATTATTTATTTACTTTTACTTTAGTCTCTTCCTGACAAACAAATAATATATGATCCTGTACAATTTTTCTTCCAATTTTTTCACAATTTCTCTTTGATTTTAAAATGTTTCTTTTAGAATTCAAGAAAATTTTATTCATCTGTTTTAATTCTCAGAAGAAGCCATAAAATTTAAACATTTTTTAATTAAAAAAGTTTTATACACTATGACGCAAAAGTTTAGACAATGACGTCATTCAGCTTTAAAATGTAGAGTTATGACGTCAGAATTACAAAAACCTGTAAATATATTCAAAAACTGATTTAAAATGCTATGTACAAAAGACAGTCGTTTTATTTGCTATAATACTAATTTTTTTCATAAAAATTCAAATGTGCTTGTCGCAAAAGTTTAGACACTATTCTAAATTTCTTTGAATATTCGCTGGCATATGCAAATTTAGAATCGATGATGTCACAAATTTGGAGTACTTAAGTTCTGCAAACGATTGCGCTTCATAGTCGACATGCCGAGAGCTAAAGAAATTCAAGTGAATGAGGTTTCAAGGATTTGGCAGTTGAAAGGTGAAGGGAAGAGCGTTTCTGAAATTTCTGCTATTATTAATAGGTCAAAAAAATCTATTTATCGAGTTTTATCGAGTGGTTCCGAATATAAAGCAAAATGTCGGTCTGGGAGGCCATGTGTGACAAATGTACGAGAGGATCGCCTGATACAAAGACTAGCGAGTACTCAACAAATGAGCGTACGTGGAGTTCAAAGCTCATCGGGACTCTCTGTATCAAAGGATACGATTCGTAGACGAATTTTGGAAAAAGGAACAATCGTTTATAGCAAAATGCAGAAGAAACCAGCTCTGAAACCATATCATAAGTTACAAAGACTTATGTGGGCTCGAAAGCATATGTCATATGGAGAGAAATGGCAGTCAGTCATATTTAGCGATGAAAAAAAGTGGAATCTGGATGGTCCAAATGGTTGTTTATCGTATTGGCATGACTTGCGGAAGGAACCTCGACGTTTTTTTAGTCGCAGACAAGGAGGGGGCTCGGTGATGGTTTGGGCAGCCTTTTGCTATAATGGACAAGTATCTCTGACCTTCACCAGTGGTCGTCAAACTTCACAGCATTATACACAGACATTAGAAGAAAACCTACTGCCATTTGCTGAGCTTCTAGGGGGTCCTCAGTGGGAATTTCAGCAGGACAATGCTTCAATTCACACTGCAAAACATTCAAAATCTTGGTTTAATTCCCATAATATAAGAGTTCTCGACTGGCCAGCATGTAGCCCAGATCTTAACCCTATAGAAAACCTTTGGAGCATCATGTGTCGCAAAGTTTATAGCAACGCTAGACAATACTCTTCTGAAAAGGAACTTAAGACATCTATTGAGAATGCATGGTACGATATCGATCCACAAACTATGCAAGATTTAGTTTCTTCCATGCAATCTCGTGTATATGACGTAATACATAAGCATGGATGCGCAACCAGGTTTTAAAAATTGTTTATTTCGATTTTATTTAATTTGTGTCTAAACTTTTGAGACAGCAGTTTATTTTTGTTACCATTTAATTTATTGCAATATGCACAATTCCACTTTTCTTTGTTATAAATATTGTTTATATGTACAGCACATTAATTTCAAGCAGTGATTTGAAAATTGAATAAATATTTTTCAAAGTATGTAAGAATTTCTTCATTGTCTAAACTTTTACGTCATAGTGTAACTATCTTCTTAAATAATTCAAAGCTGATTTTTTTCAGCATAAAGTTTACTTGACAAAAGATCTTAAAATAAAAGTTCTGTTTTAAATATTATGTAAAATTGTTTTAAAATGTAACATTTTAGTGCCTTTAAACTTTGAAATATAAAAGTATCAGACAAGCCGAATATTCGGTATTCGGCCGAATAGTTACTATTCGGCATGCCGAATATTTGGTATTCGGCCTAGCAGTTACTATTCGGCTAGCCGAATATTCGGTATTCGGTTCACCTGTAGGCTGAATATTCGGTATTCGGCCAAAATCACTATTCGGTGCATCCCTAATGCTAAGCATTGTATCATATTACTTTTATTCATAATTTAATTTATTCAGACTCCCTTAAATATAATTAATATAATCCCTTAAGCTAATATTAGTTTTTGTTGCATTAAAATATCTCAATTTGTTGATTTTCTGTAAGCAAGTAAACCCTATTGGTTTACAGTGGAAGTCTATGAGAATTTGGCGAAATATTAAAGACATCGCCAAGAAGGCGTCACTTTTGGCAACTAATTTTGGTTACCAAATTTGGCAGCATTTGGTGGTGGAACAGATATATAGATTGGCATAATTCTTATTTTAAATAATGAAATAACAAATAAATTAGTAAAAGATTAATAAAAATACAAATAAAATGTCGAATTAAAAAGCACTTGATGATGCAACAAACACATGTAACGTGTTTAATGTCAAGTGAATGTGACATTTACGACAGGCCATTATTGGCATTTAATCTTATAGTTTGGCGATAGTTTTTGGGTCAACGGGATAATAGAGTAGTACCGAATTGTGTAAAAGAAACATCCTTATAACTCCAAAAATTATAATCATATTAACTAAGTTTACTGCGTCAGATTAAGCGTCTCATTTCCAATTAAAATATAGTTTTGAATTGAAATCTGAATGAAATACAGGGTCATGAAAAATCGAAGAGGGTGAAAAATAGGATTACAAATATCTCGGCAATTATCGGATTGATTTCATTCTTTATGCAAAATCTATGTTTTTTTTATTGTCTTTTATATTCACTTCTTAAAATAAACAATTTAAAAATTTTTTGTATAACTTTTATCAGAACGAATATTTTGAGAGTCCGAGAAAAATAGTTCCGGATAATCGAGGTTACTGATATTCAATAAGCTTCTTCCCATTATTATTTCCTAAGTACACACTTCTTCCCATTATTATTTCCTAAGTACACACCAAACTTCAAGTCTATCTCAATTTGTTCGGGAGATAGAGAGTTTACAGATACACACAGACACACACCCAGATGGACAGACGGACAGCAATTTTTTTTTTCTTCTAAAAATATGTTTTTCGGAATCTCCAGTGTCTGAAACGTGTAAATCCGTCAAAATTTTTTTTCGATTTTTAAAGCAATTACAAGACTTACCCTATACTACGTATGATGGGTAAGTAAAAATGTTTAGGTGAAATTGAATATTTCTATCACTTGTTTGAACGTGAAGAAAAGCTCTTAAAATTTTACACACACTTATTTGACACTACAGAAAACACTTATTTGACATTACAGATAAAAGCGTATATTTTAAATACAGAATTTTTTATTCTTGCTTTCAGTATTTTTTTGCCTCAAGAATACTTTAAATTTGAGTAGAAATATTATCAAGTTCAACAAAAAATTATAATTTAATCCTGAATCAATGTAGATGGCAGCACTAATTTTTTTTTCTTGAAATCGTTCGCAATATTGTAAAAACCTAAACAAATTTGAAGTGGAATGTAATAAATATTAACTTTTTGAACCCAATTTTGTTAAGTTAGGAATTGAAAGGCAATCTTGAATTTTTTTTAAACATATCATGGGCTTCATGGGCCTATGCAATACTGTCAAAGTTTAACTTTTCCTTTATTTAATATTTTGTGCACACATAAGAAGAAAAATTGTTATTTTGCAATTTTTTTAAAAAGTTTTTAAGCTATTTTGAAGATGAAGGAAATAAATGGCAACTTTCAAACTTTAGCAATTCGATCTTAATATGTAACACTACACCAGACATCAATTTCACAGATGTTTTTGAATTCATTTGATTTTTATAATGTTTTTAATTTTCAATTTTTATAACTAATTTAAGATTAATCATGACGTTACCAAATTATTATTACTAAACAAATATGAAGATAATTTTCCAGAGGTTACAACATTATAAAAAGATTTAATTTATGTTAAATTGTTTTCAAGATATGGAACTTCACCTCGCACTTGCAACTTTGAATGATTGCACACATGCTTTTCTATGTCACAAGTTTTTTAAATGTCCAGAACTGCTAAAATATTTTATTTTTTGTTGAGATATTTTGCAATGCTCTATTTGAATATGAATTAAATCTGTGTACCAAATTTTATTAAAATCGGTTACTAAGCGGCCACGACTTTTTAAAATTTTTTTATCATTTTCTTTTTAATTGTGATTTTGTTACTTTTATGTATGTTTAGAGCAGTAACACATTTCTAAACATTTTTTGAAACTTAACTTTAGCATTTGTGAAGGCCTAAATATTAAATATACATCCATGTTATTTTTCAAAAATACATGACATATACAAAGTAATATGTAATGAATGAAGTACAGTATTAGCAAATCTGCGAAAGCATTAGAGATGTAATGTGAAGCACTATTTAATTTGAATAAAAGATACACCAAAATAAATTGTGTAGCTGCTAACTTTACAGATTTTTTTAAAAGTCAAATAAATATACTTTGAAATAGAATGAAAAAAATAAATAAATAAATAAACGGTCAAGTGCGAGCATTACTCGCACACAGAGGGTGCTGTAGAATAAATATATGAATTTGTAATTGTATTATAAAAAAAAAAAAAGTGTCTAAAAGAATACTAAGACTTTTTAAAAAACTATATAATGTAGGGTTGGGTATAACTGTATATATTAGCAAAGTGTAATCGGGTATACCATGAAAGTTCAAAGAGATATATGGAACAATATCAAATATAGCTATTCGTATAACTCTTTTTTTAATATTATCCTAATCTGCTTATGATGAACTTAATTCGATACTGACAATAAAGGCAGTGCATAGTTAAACTTCATTTGGCATTTCATGAAACTAAATTCAGCGTAGTAATAACCTTTATTTCTACAGTGTATCTAAAACAAAACCTTTGTTCAAAGTTTAAATTTGGCATTGTGCTAAGCGCGCTTCGAATTGAGGTATCAAATTGCAACGCCGCCTTGGTCAGTGCCGCGTTTTCCCAGATAGGTGTTTAATTAACTTTTAAAGTCACTCGAGGCGTATTGAGAGATACAATCAATGCAAACTGTCATGAATCTCACAGTATTTATGCGATTCATTCTAATTAAATATTTTGAGGGCAATGCCCTTAAAAAACGGACACCTAATTTTAATTCCAAAACAGACAAATGGCACCAAGAATATTTAATTAAAATTTTCCTTTTATCATGTACGTGAAAATAAACAAGTTTGCATTTTCTAATAAATTCGTTTATAAATTCTGGTGTCAGTTCATTATACATAGAATGACACAAAATGTATAACGCTTCCGGGGTTGAACTCATCTGTTTCCTGATAATCCAAACGCGGCCACGTTAGGCTTAAGCATTCCAATGTCGTATTTGCCGACTGCCTTATTTAATCTGTCTATCTATTTGTTATGTAACATTCTTCTTCAATTTTTCTCAAACCTTCAAAAAGTATACAATTATAACGCTTTAAGATCTAATTTAAAAATAACCAGATATCAACAACACGGTTCCGATGTATACAAGCGATTACCGTTGCCATTCATAAGCACAAATTACAAATCCAAAAACAAATGAATGACTCTTTCAGCTATTCATTAAATGCTCTTAAAATATTTTGCAAAAGCATATTAATATTTTGAAATACGCTTTTCACTTTTGTTTACATTTATTTACAGTTTGAATTCAGTATACACGGTTAAAAATATCGCGAAAAATTACCTCTGTTTTTCAAGGCTATCTATTTTCTGACCAATGAGAACACTTTATGGTGTTCAGTGAATATAGCTATATTCGGTGATTCATTCCCGTGAATTATTTTGTACCGGATTAACGTTTCCTTTCTAAAAACAAACGTATTTCAAATTATTTAAAAGCTTTATTATGGTTTTACAAATATTTTAAGAGCAAAATCGGATGTCGACCGTATTTTTTAATGATTCGTTCAAAGAGTCATTCAATTGCTTCTGGATTTGGAATTTGTGTTGTACATGTGGCATCACAACACACGAATGATTGTTGATTTGATTTTCAATCTTAAAACGTTGAGTAAAACGTGCTTTCTTTTCCACTATTCGCAAAAGTTACATTTTTTGACAGATTATTCAAAATAAATTAATATTTAAGAGATTACATTCAATTATCTAATATTCTGCTGCGATAACTTTAGTTTAAATTAGATTGGTAGCTTTATCTATCCCTATATGAAAGTAAACAAACAATTGATTCATTCGTCTTGAACTTTTAAAATATTAAAACAAACGTTTATATGCTCTGTTGCGCCATCTGTCGGTAGTTAAAAAAAAGAAATTTTCTTTTTAAAATGTTTTTTGAATTCTGAAGACATTGGGGGGAAAAATGAATATTTCTTATAAAATTAAATTAGAATATCAGAAATATGTAATGCCGTGTATTACACATATATATATGTATATAGTATATCAATGCATTATTATAATAAATAAAATTTTGTATTTTGTAGGGAAAATAAATTTGTAATTTAATAATAGAATTTGGGAAAATAAATTGTTAATGTAATTAATAATTGCAATTTACTTATGTGATAAAAGATGATTTTTAATTATCAAAATTTATTACAGGTTTCTTTTATGCATGTTTAAAAAAAATCAGGATTTTCTCTGTTCAACTTTTTAAAATTTAAGTTATATAATTATTTTGGCAATTAATAAAAACAAATAAACTTTCTGTTGGAATTGTCTTTTATTTTACCACATACCATCAGATAAAATAGTTAATTGACAATATGTTTTAAAATAACATTATTAGTACTAATTTGAATGTTTTTGTGAAATATTTCTTCAAATTTTGTGAGTGAAGTTCATTTGCATACTTTATATCAGTATTTTACCAATTCAATTAATAATTTTCTTGCCAATTAAATTTCAATGAAAAATGGGCTGTTTTTACTTTACCCCACCTGACCCTAAATCAGACAAGACAAAATTTATTACTTCACAATTCTTTTTATAATGCAATGCTATATAATTTTTTTTGAAAATGCAAACACGTCATTCTGACGGGCTATATTCTAGTTATTTCAAAAGTTTATAAATAGAATTACTCCGTGCCGGAAAGGATTAAGTGGTTGCAGGACTCTTAAAGCTTCAAAATTTAAGAAATTTAAATTTTTTTTAGATGTTAAACTCCTATCTTTTCTGAATATTTTGATATAATTGTTTTCTTGAAATTCCCATTAGAACAGAAGTTTTGGCTTTTAGAATTATACCTGCTCAATAGCTGAAGTGGCGTTTCCGAAACTTTAAAGTCATTATTTTCCAAATGGCGTTTTTGGGTATAACGCGCAGGATACCTCAAAAACTTCTGAATATTTTTTCATGAAATTTTCAAAACATACATTCCATGTTATTCTGTATAAACTGAACCTAACATTTCCTTTTTATTGTTCAAAAAAATATTTTTTTTTGGTGATTTTACTGTTGAAATTTTCAAAATTTTGTACTAGCTGAATGCAGCATTGCATTAAAAATATAAAAATGCTTTAAATAGAAATTTATTTAAGTTCAGGGAAATTATTATAATCTGAAATATAAGTAAGCACCAAAATTTTCATTCTAGTTGCAATATTTATTTTGTAATTCTACGCGTAAACTGTTATGCCAATTTTTTGTTCGACAAATGTCTAACAGTTTCGAGCCCCCTATAAATACAAATTCTGTATCTTGCAATTTTTTAAATACATGAAACGAAAGAACATACTTATATCTTTCATTCCAATTAAAATTGTGTTTTAAAATCATATACATCTTAAGACATTAAATGTTGAAAATGGTCTTTTTTTCATTTTTTTGAGTCCCGAAACCCCTTAAATTAGTATGTTTTTAACAATTTGACATTTATTACTTTTATACTGTTACTGGACATTACATTACATATATATATCATTAAAAGTCGTTAACTAGGCATAGAGTACGCCACCCTGTCCTTGTGTATGTCCAAACTGACCGTACCTTTAAAGGTTTAATATCTCAGCTAATTACCGATGATTTTTTTCGAAAATCATTATCAACAATGCTTTTATTCTTCTGCAACGATAGGTATATTCAGCGATGCTCAACAATTTTTCTGAATGCCCGTAAATCGAAATTTGTGTATAACAGAAAAATGCTAATTACTCAAAAACTATGTGACATAGGGTAATCGCTATAATTTTCTGGCAAGGTTTATATGAACGTCTACTACCTCTAATTTTTTCATAATTTTAGTTTTAGTAGATTCGGAATTAGATGGGGGGGGGGGGGGGACATATTTTTGTGCTACATTTCAACAATATCTTTGAAAATATAATACCTAAAATTAAAAGGAATGTATTTTTGAGTTCAGCGTTACAAAAGCTTTCACAGGATACTTCCACATGATATACAAAGAAAAGATTTTTTTTTTCAAGTAGCATAATTAGCCCCTCTACTTTTTTACTAAATATATTTATGAATGTTTATTAATCTGAAAATATGTGGGTCAATGGTCTTTATTACTTCCCTGAATTTGAACTTTCACGTTCCATAGTTTACGATTAAAATGGCTGTGACAGACAGACAGACGGACAGACACAGGAGTGATCTTATAATGGTTCTGTTTTTACTTTTTAAGTACGGAACCCTAAAAAATTGGATTTTTAAAATTTAAATCAGATTTTTTCCCCCTGTGTTAAAATACAGAAAAGCCACCAATAATTTTAGGTTTCTAAAACAAACCTCTAATTGCTAACATAATCTATGTTTTTAAGCTTTAATTAATTATAATTATTAATTGCATTAATTATAAAAACTTGCACTTTTTGGGATTCAGTGCTTCAAATAAATAAAAAAAGAAAGTTTTGCTGCCTTTTCAATCCCTAATTAGTTTCTTTATTCAGTGTATATGAGTTAAAACAATTTATTCAACCTTTATTAAAGAAGCTCTTTCTATAAGATACACAAACATTTTAACGTCTGAATTAAAATCTATAAATTAATTTTCATACATTAGACAGACTTGACTACACTTAAATTATAAAACATATAAAAACATTTAATTAAAAACTAAAAATATGTACAAAAGACGTTTTGCTTTAACTTTAACATTTTTTATACCAATTAATTCTTTTTCTCTTATACATGCTTTTGTAATAGCATTTGAGCAAATGTCATTCTTTCATTCTTCTTTAGCTCAAGTTTGCTATAACTGTATTATTGCAAAAGTAAATGAGAAAATAGCATACTGGCTACTTATTCTGTTACTTGCAGAAATTTATCATATTTGCTATACTTATTTTATATAAAAGAATTAATAATTTGATTAGTTAAAGGAAATTATGACATTTCAAATTATATTAGATTTAACTATCATTTCTAAATGAAATGCTTTTTATGCCAGATAAAAACTTACTTTTTACAAATTTACTATACTTAATTTTTTACAAGTTTAAAGAATAGTTTAAGTTTAGAAATAATTATTTAAAGCATTTTTTTGTTTATTTATAAGGCAAAATACTTATAGAAACTTTTCAAATTATGTTCATCTTAGATTTTAATACTTTTAGGATTCCGTACTTCTTAAAAAGTAAAAACGGAACCATTATATGATCACTCCTGTGTCTGTCCGTCCGTCTGTCTGTCTGTCACAGCCATTTTACTCGTAAACTATGGAACGTGGAAAGTTCAAATTCGGGGAAGTAATAAAGACCCACATATTTTCAGATTAATAAACATTCATAAATATATTTAGTAAAAATGTAGGGGGGCAAATTAAGCTACTTGAAAAAAAAAATATTTTCTTTGTATATTATGTGGGGTATCCTGTGAAAGTTTTCTTAACGCTGAACTCAAAAAAACATTCCTTTTAATTTTAGGTATTATATCTTTAAAAATATTGTTGAAAATGTAATGCAAAAATATGTCCCCCCCCCCCCCCCCCCCCAAATCTCATTCCGAAACTACTGAAACTAAAATTATGAAAAAAATTAGAGGTAGTAGATGTTAATGTAAACCTTGCTGAAAAATTATAGCAATTATCCTAGGTCACATAGTTTTCGAGAAATTAGCATTTTTCTGTTATACACAAATTTCGATTTACGGGCATTCAGAAAAATTGTTGAGCATCGCTGGATATACCTATCGTTGCAGAAGTATAAGAGCATTGTTGATAATCAATTTCGAAAAAAAATCATCAGAAATTAGCTGAGATATTAACCCTTAAAGATAAGCCAGTTTGGACATACATAAGGACAGGGGCGGCATACTCTATACCTAGTTAACAACTTTTAATCTATATATATAAAAGAAAGTCTGGATTTCGCATTAATCAACATATTTTGATGTATTTTTGTATGCTGAATCAAATGGTACTAACTCAATTCTTTTAAGTCCAATAGTTCGAGAGATATTTCATATTTTTCGAATTTGGCGATGTCTTTGGCGTCTAAACTTTAGATTTTCAAGTGATAATTTCTAAAAATGCATCTGTTACTATATCAACGAAAATTTTCAAATAAGCATTTTTGTTGATCAATTCTTTTGATTAAAGAATTAAACGGTTACGTCAACTAGAGGGGGGGAAAGGTTAACGCATCGGGTAAAAAAAAATTGTTACTGATTTTATAAAAAAAACAGCTTAAATAAAAAAATTAACATTATAAAAGAAATATTTCCGCATGAAGTGTCCATTTCCATTACTATAGTAACATATATATTTTAAGAAATTAACAACTGTAATGTACTTGCAAACAAGTATTTTGGCGTCTAATTAAAAAAATATGCAATAGCTCATGTAATATAAAAATCTGAAGAATTTATTTGGTTTCTTTGCTCCGGCAAATTAGCAAATCACGAGAGCAATTTCTGAAGTATCGCATCTGTATGCACACGTTATAAAAATAATTTAATTTTTTTTTTAAACTTCTGTTTGAGTGTAAATAAAAGTGCTAATATGTTGTTCCAGCAATATTTTTGGTTAATCGTTGAATTGTATCGCTAAAGATTGTGTTATTATGCAGTAGATTTGGTTTTTCTAATAGTAACTTACCGTTGCTTAACTTTGCATTTTATTAATTTCAAAGAAGTAAACTATTATAATGGAACTCTAAAGTAAAGGAAGGTATGAAATTATTGTTCCAGCAGTTTTTTCGGTGAAAGTCACAAAAGTTTATTTTGTTAGGACAGTAGATGTGTTTTCAACACAGATATGATATACATATTGGCGCGATTTTTTTTTCGACGCCAATTTGGCGAAAACCTCGTTACCATATCATCTATATCTTGGCTACCATATCAAGCAAAATAACGACACTTCGGCACCAGTTAAGTTCCCGGTGCGTATGTGACATTGGCGTCAGAAAAAAATCGCGCCGATATGGGTCGTATATGACATCTGTCCCACTATCATAATGGTTGAAGTATTAACGATTTTTTAAAATAAATACAGTTACTAATTAATATATTTATTGTACGGAACCCTCTATGCGCGAGTAATACTCACACTTGACAGTTTATTTTATGTAATTTTAAACATTTAGAAAATTTATGATTCTAATTCAGTGATTTTTTTTTTAAAAAAATCAGTCGATTAAAATCATGGTTTAATCAGTGATTTAAATCTTTTGATTAAAATCATTGACACTCTACATTGAACCATTTTTTTTTTTAATAAAATGAAATCAAGTATGTACCACAGCAAAACAAATCAGATTATTAAAAAAATATTTTAAAACAAATTTTGTGGTACCAATATGCACACACAACATTTTAGCATCCTACACAAATCAAGCCATGCAAACACAGTGTCTATTCAATGGTAATTTGAACAAATCCCTTCCCAGGAGAAAAAGTGTACATTTGTTTTTAGAATGCTTATTTTCTTTTTGACATCATTCTAATGAAAAAGTATTTTATTAAATACAAAGTACTATATTTAACTTTTAAATAATGCTATAAAATCAAAATTATGCTATTGTAATTTAGAAATTTGTCACAAAATCGCAAAGACTAGAATACAATTAAAAATGAAATACAGCATGCCTGAGAAAGATCTTTATTTTAAACATTAATAACGAAAATACTAACAGAAGAAATGAAATGCAGTTTTCTGCAAAAGATGAAGAAATCTAAGTTTTTTTTTTACAGTTCCTTCAATGTAGCCCAGACCTGCCAACCTTTGAAAATGAGAAATCGTAGCACACAAAATTAAAATTAATCTGGAGGTTGGTTGGTTGGTTTTCGTGTTTCGCAGCCATCTTTCGACATTCGTAAAAGGAGTAAGGTTTCAGCCTTTAAATTCAATACAGTAAACTTTTTCCTCTGAAAATTTTTATATGATTTTTAGAGTTCCCTCTCGTTTCGAAGCGTTTATTATTTTTTTTTTTACATTTGTAAAAGGAGCCTGGTTTCAGTTTTCTAGCCCAGTGCAGTAAATTTTGACGAAATTCGCAATTTTTTTTCCCACGATCATTTCAGAATATTCCCATTTTTTTCTCACAATCGTAATTCACATTTTTCTATCGCGATTTTTTGTTGAAATTCGCACTTTTTACCACGAACTTTCGACGAAATTCGTATTTTTTACCGCGATCCTTTGACGAATTTTACGTTTTTTACCACGATCCTTTGACGAAATTAGTGTTTTCTTTCCGCGATCTTTCGGTGAAATTTGCATTTTCTTGCTGATCTTTGGGCGAAATTAGAGTTTTCTTTCTGCGATATTTTGACAAAATTCACGTTTTTACCATGATCCTTTGATGAAATTTATTTTCTTCTGCGACCAATTGACGAAATTGATTTTTTTTACACGGTCATTTGTCGAAATTCGCAATACTTTTTTGCAACCGATCGGCAAAATTTTCGATATCTTTTCACGACCAATTAACAAAATTCACTACTCGTTTCCCCGACCTTTTGACAAAATTTGCAATATTTTTTCCTGGATAGTTTATCGAAATTCGTGATTTTTTGCGCACTCTTTTGACGAAATTCGCAATTTCTTTCTGAACTCTTAACGAAATTAGCGATTTTATTCAGCGACCAATTGAAGAAAATCGCTATTTGTTTCCGAGATCTTTGACGAAATACCCGATATTTTTACTCGATCATTTGAAGAAATTCTCATTTTTTTCCGCGATCGATTCACATATTAATTTGGGGAAATATTATAAAAGAAAAAAAAATTCGCGACTTCCAAGAAATTCCAAAATATACTCGCAAAAGAATCATAGGTCTGTGGAAGAATTTGCAGAAGGAAATATTGCACAGCATTTTTCATCATGTAGGAATTTCTTTTCCCGTGAGCAAATCGGGCGATTTTGCGCACTATTTCAAACCTTGCCCCTCAAAGAGTCACCTCCTCCCCTCCCCCTCCAGAAATTCTTAAAATGTCACCTCTGTTTCTAAGGAAGTGAATTTCTGTATAAATATTTACAGAATTCACTCGTGGTCAATATTCATAAAGTGGATTTTATGTTAAGAAGTTTGTTTTGCAGCCCAGATTTTTTTTTTCCCCCATGAGCATTTATGTCCGAATTTTCAAACTAATGACCAATTTTTTAAAACTTTCGGAAATGAATACTTTCAAATTTTGGAATAGAATCACTCCTGAAAAATATGTTGTGCGGGATAAAAATCGCAACTAGAAACAAAAAATGCGTTTGTGTTTTTTTGCAAAAAATCGTAGTTTAAGACCGATTTTCGTAGCATCGTAGTTTATAGGTCCAAATCGTAGCAACTACGATTTTTTCGTAGCAGTTGGCAGGTCTGATGTAGCCGTACGAGAGCTTTGTTAGTAGCACGAAAAATGTCAAGCCCATACTTGATTTCCCTCCAAGTGTTTAACATTTGCAGCATAACAGTGAAGATTGCTAATTGTATCCATTCCTTTAAAATGGATATATTAATCGACAATTGATACCAGAAAAACTCTCAGAATTATTCATTCTTTTGCAGAAAACTGTATTTCATTTCACCTGTTAGTATTTTTGTTATTAATGTTTAGAATGATAAAGACCTTTCTCAGACACACTATATTATACATTGCATTATCAAAAATAATGCTCATAGATTTCAATATTCATATTAACTTCAATGAAATAAAATGAAATTTCTTAAACTTATGTTTCCCATTTTATAAGAATTACTTACAAAAAACACCTTTCAATCAACAATATATGTAGAAACGGGTATAGGTGGGGTAAGATTATAATCACCCCCCTCCCCCCAGGGAAAAGGGACAACCTTATAGATTTTTAGGTACATTGCCTTTCTTTTAAATGGAAGGGGGAGGGGGCAGCAGTCCCTATCTCAGTTAGTGCCTTGGCATAATGGTGCTAGAATACTGAGAACTAGTGATGACCATAGCCAAACTCACACCTCACAAGGGAGACAATTTCGGAAGAAACGGAGGAAAAGGAGAAGTTTTTTTTTTAAATTTTTATTTCAGATTTTAAAAACACACAGGAGATTTCCACTCCTGATCAAGAAATAGTAGAAGAGTAAAATTAAAGACCTTCAAGGACTTTTTACAGATTTTGATTAAAAATAGGTACTTTTAAGGACCAAAAATTACTTTTGAAAAATTTAAGCGCTTTCAAATACCATACAAACCCTGTTATAGAAATTTTATAATTTTTTAGTGAAACAAATGTTAATTATTGTCACAAAAGTATAAAATTTCAAATATTTAGACATTAGGGAAATTTTAACTTACAGAATATAAGCAGTTTTCATTGATCACAACCCTAGTAGCAAAGCTTTCATTGTAAGCTTCAATTTTTAAGGTTCTTGCACGCCTGTCCAAAGTGTTCTTCTGTATAAAATACACAACATCTACACCAATAATCTAAAAAAAAAAATAGAACAATGTAATTAAAGATTTGTCAAAACAAAAAATTATATCACAGGGCCTGTACTAAGCATATATCAGCCCCCTTACTACATACAGACAGATGCAAAGTTTGATAATGAAAAATCAATTCTGGCTAAGCATTTGGCAGATGATTATTTTGTTATTGATACAGTAGACTCCCTCAAATCCGCACAGCTTGGGACCAGAGGTTGTGCAGATTTTAGAATTTTGCAGATTTCTGGTCATTGCTTTGTTTACATTTTTGAAACATTATTTGATCGGTAGTTAAGCAAGGGAAATTATAATGAATGCTCACAATAAAGTGAAACATTAAAATAAGTAAAATATTAAAATAATTTATTAGTTTAAACGTAAGTAATTATTAAAATAATTATGTAAAATAAAAATTTAGAAAAGTATTAAATTATTGCTGATGAAATCTATTAAATTCGATTCCAAAAGTCCTATGCTGCCGTCTACTGGTAAAGCGACCGGAAGATCGATACATCATCATATAGATATGCTTATTTCATATCAAAATCAAAAGTAATGTAAATTTATTTAGTAATAAATCAGCTGTAATAACCAACAGAGAATGATTAACAAAAAATTTAGTAAAAAAACATTGCGGCAGTCGCTGATTTCGCCGCCATCTTGAATTTTGTTCCTGCAACTTAACTGTAAATTTCATTGTTTACATATGAAAAAATACGCGAATTTTAGGCATTCGCGGATTTTAGAGTCGTGGATTTAAGGGAGTCTACTGTATTATTATTAAAAACCTTAGGAGTAGTATGTAAAAAACTACAGTCTAACTCCCTTTAATATGCAGACGTGTATTCTACAAATGCCTTAAATCCATAATGCATATTTGGATGTGAACAATGAAATTTATACAGTTATGATTTCGAAAAAATTTGGTAGAATCAACTTTATTTTTCTATTTTTTATAGATAGCTAATTTCTTTCTCTTTTTTTTTTTGAGGGAGGAGAGACATTTCATTAAATTATGGTCTAAAAGGGGAAAAAATGTTTCTGGTGCATTTTATTGATGGTATGTTATTTAAAACATAATGGGATTGATATGCATCACTGAGATGGACTACAGCATGCTTTCTCAGGAATATAAAATAAGTAGCATTTTATAGTTCATATACGGGACACACAAAGGAATTCCATTACATATATCAAGGAAAAATTGTTTGCAATGCATTTTAAGGATGTGAAAACAAAACGATAAGTTGCTATATATACTTTAGTCCCAGATTTTAAATAAAGATGTAAAAATTAAAATCACAAAAATAAAAAATATACTCAACATTTTGGTTTATCTTTAAAGCTATACTCGGGAGTTAATTTTCTTAAATACAAAACGACAAAAAAAAAGCATTATTGAAACTACATTCAAGTTTGAATATGCTGGAAATTTTATAAACTACCATTAGATTAATCTGCTGTGCCTCATGCCACACTGCACAGTTTCTGCTACTGCGGTTCAAATTAATAGAGGTTGAATTATCACGAGTCCACTGATACTGTGGTAAATAAATTTAGTATCTTGTTTGACACTTTTACAAGATAAATCAGTATAAACATGGAAACATTAAGTGGAAATGTTAAGTAAAACGCCATATTGTATACCAAAGGACACTGAATCATAAAAATGTTAAAAAATAAATTAAAGAAAAAGGAATAGTATATAATTATGCAGAGCATCCATTTTTATTGTTGACTTAATTCCTAAACTAATAGTTTTAGAGGTGTAGTTCAAATAGGAAAATTTTATCAACTGTTTTTGATTATATGAAAATCCATATGTATCAAAACAATTATTGGCTTAGATTTAATGCAGCGGTGCAGCACTTTAAGAAAAAAAAAAATCGCTATATTTTAATGAAACATTACTGTTATAGTATGTTATGTTTTGGTAACAATTGTTTCTTTCTTCTAAGAGCAGATAAGGGGAGGAATTTTTCTGAAATTGTTGTTTGGAGATATTTGCAGAACTTTGATGATTTTGTTTTGCATAGAATTTAAACTTATTCATTCGCCAATTATTTAAATTTATTTTATCATTTTTTAATAGATATAAATTTTAAATACATATTTTATTTAAGCAATTTATTGCAAAGTAAAAAAAAAATTCTTTATTTCAGATTTGAAATATGCAGCTACTGAAAAGTTGTGTTTAGAGGGTACCAGATTATTAATATTTTTTAAAATCAGGATATGGCCATTTGGATAAGTTTTTTTTTTTTACTCTACCGACATGCAAAATAGAGCATTTGATTTTTTTATAAGCTTTTTCAGGGATGTGCTATGGATTTTTTAAATTTTTTGACAGATTCTTTGCTTATGTCTTTTATGATAAGTGGCGAACATGGTTCGTGATTTTTTTTTTTCTAATCAGATTTAATAAACCTCACAAATTATAATTTTATTCAATTTACATTAAAAAAAAATTATATACACAGACACACACATGCTATATAAGTATTACCAATATATATTAATAATATTACACAATTTAACATAAATGATTAAAATTGTAACATTTTAGACTATTAAACTATTTTGTCATACAAAATGCATGAAAAACTACGAATCAGATGTCAAAATTCAATTCCACCTTACATATTTTAGTTAAAACAAATGCAGCACAGAAAAGTTTTAAATAATTTTGGAAGCAAATTAAGATGATAACTTTTGTTTTTTGTTAAAAAAGCTGGTACAGAAAAATGAGTTTAGCAGCTTTATCAGTTCCTAATTTTCTAATGAACGAAACAGAAAGCAGAAAACAATCGTTCTGCTGAAGCAGATGAAGCTATTGCAGTAAAAAGCTGGTTGATTATGAGTTTTGTTTTTTTTAGTATCGTCCTTTTCGATAACTATAACATGTGTCTTTCAACATTCTAAAGGACAGTTCTTTCACTATATTATATTGAGGCAAAAATTCATTGAAAATTCATGGTTCAAATATTACTTCAAACTTTAATAAGAGGTATCACCAAAGGAGAGAATTTGTCAAACAATTATGCTGATATATTTTTAGAGCTTGTTAATTTCTCTCCTCAATAATGGGCATTTTAAAAGATAGGATAATAAATGTGTTGGGCTCGATGCTTGTTTGTAACGAGCAAAGTTATACAATTTTACTTTATTTAAACTGCAGAAGTTTTCCTAAATACTAAGTAATAGACAAGTAAATATTCCTATATTTAATATATTCCTGCTTAGATTTCCTTACTGTTGCAAGTTTATTTTACAATTTGATTCAAATAAAATTTGAAACCATTTTTTCTAAACTTTACTCTTTGACAAAGATTAAGCTTTATCAATCTAAAAACTGATCGATTATCTGTATTACATAAAACTAAATTATATTAAAGTATATTAATATGCTTGTTTACATCTTGAAATTATTTTAAAATATTTTTTAAAAATCTGATTTAAATTAATGATTAATAATAATAATAAAAAAAATCTATTTAGGTCATGATTTTAATCACGATTAAAAGCAAGATGATTTAAATCAATGAACCCTGGTGATGAATGCAACAGATCCATGAAGATGATAGAATGTAGCAATAAATTAAATGATTGAATGCGATACTGCATTAGAGGTAGAATTTTTTTTCTTTTGTAATTTATAGATTTTACAAATAAAAAAAAATAGTTTGAATTTTACTTCATCTTCATGTCTTACATTTGCAGCTACAAATTCTTTTGTACAGTTTTGTATGTTTTTGCTGTTTTTCTATATTATTTTATTTTTGCACTTTTATCTGATGTTCCAAAGGTTTTTTAAAATTTAGAATCTAAATTATTCATCCCCCCCCCCCCCTGGTACTCCTTTTCTTTGATACAGAGATCACTGAAAATGTAAGTAAAAATAGTTATTTTTTTTTTGTTTTACATTTGCAAATTTCTGTTTGTTTTCATGGGCACAAAATACACGTACATGTGTTTTAGCAATCATGACATTACCAGATTTGAAGCATTTTTGAGATTCCTATACAATGAGGTTGCTGCACCCAGTGATGTTTTATTATGATGTTATACAGTAGACTCGTTATTTTACGATCCCCCCAATTACTCCCCCCTAAAAGAATTATATTATTTTCTTTTTTTTTTTTTTTTTGTAAAGTGGCAACAAAAGATTGTAAACAAAATTAATTGTTATTATATCATAAATAAAAAATTCCGAGGAAATTCCTAGTTATTTGGCTGAATTTACATTTCTAAAATTAGAATGCGCCAAAACATAAAATAACATTTTTGCTTAATAAAGATGCAAAAATATAAAAAATATTGTTACTTTCAAATATTTATCTTATTGAATAATGCTTCACAAATCCAAACAAAGCATGGCTTTTGCTAGTATTTAATAATTTTTATTGCTTAATTTCTTTCCTTTTAATTTCGCCGGTGAAGGGTTATATACCAGGCTATGCAGAGTAAAACGTTTGTGTCATAAAACTTACCTTCGAACAGTGCTCTGTTATATCAGTTGGATTGGTCTGTTATATCAGACAAATCTAGTTCAAATGTGCAACCATCACTGTGGAGTGAAAGACGCACAAGGTGTATGTCATGGTCAATGAGATTACTGAAATGAGAGGACGTACACAGCATATCTCATGGAGGTCAAGGGGTTAAAGTGATATTCTTGTATATTGAAATCTTATGTGATATTTCTTCACATCTTTTACGAGAATATTTGAAGCATTTTTTATTGAAACTAGATTGATCCAATTATAATTAGAGATTGACCGAATATTGAATAGTGGATTCGGTTTTCAAGCATGTAAACCGAATGCTCGGCTTCGGCTGAATACTTTTAAGTATTCGGCCGAATAATTGCAGATAAGTATTTCCTTAGAAGTAGAATAGGCTAAACGATGAGTTTCAATATTATGTGCATGAGTTCAGAGTTCAGCTGCACTGCAAAAAACAAGTCAAAGGCCACTTTTAATTTAAAAACTTTCCTTTCCTAAAAGTCTATATAGGGGTGAAATCAGAACAACTGTCTACAATACAGAAAAAAAAAAAGTAAGGAAGATGGGCATCTTTCCCTTTTCATTTAATTTTAATTATTTGCACATTAGTTTTCTTAATTTATATTTATTTAGTGCGTATTTTTCTTTAATATATACCTCAAAGAAGTATATCAGAGCTCATCTCTATATATCTAAGGTTTATATTAAAGAAAATACACAAATCAAATAAGTATACTTCTATGCCTATCCTATAGTTTTTATAACCATTAAATTAAAATCGCTCAAATTTGTTATCTTCATCACCACAATGTTAAAATTGTAATCAAAATATAATTATATATATCAATAATTTGACAGAAAATAGTTAAATATACAAATTGATATGATACCTTTTGTATTTGAGAACATTCCTATTCAATATATTTATAATTAGACTTAGGTAATCAGTAAATCAGCTTTAATGACAGCATTGTTTCTTTTTATTTGAATGATCTTTTGCTTTTCTGACAATCGTTATCCTTATTAATAGCTTGTATAGTTCAATACTTTCATAGGTTAATTTGGGAATTGACTAGTGATAAAATAAAAAATAAGTGATGGGTTAATGAATTTGTGAGTGGAAAGAAGTCATGAATTTTTTTTTTTGTTTTATTAGATTTACGAATAAAAATGTAACTAAATTAAATTATTAAGAATTAAATTGTTATTAAAATTTATTTAAACAGTAATATATGCAAAAATGTGTAGTAAATTTTTTTAAGTATTAGGTTGCTGAATACCAAATATTCGGCATACACTTTGACAGAAGCTTCAGTATTTGGTAAAATTGCTGCTTCGGTCAATCCCTAATTATAATCCAAAATAATTTTTACAAATTATATTTCTACACGAGTTTTTTTTTTTCTTAATTATTATTTTACGTGTTTGAATTCTTATACAATTTCTTATTTAGAATGTTCCATAAAATTGGTATAATTAATTGCTTAATTTTATGTTTAATTCAGCTACAATGCATAAAATGGTTCTTTATCGTTAGTTTCTACCCAAGCAAAAAGTGATTATAATGCTGCATATCTGGAAAGAAGGGAAGAAAATTCTCTCTAAATTTGATCTTCCTAGCTTTAATAATTTAAAGAAAATCGATTGCTGTGTTAGTAGAATCACTCCAAGAGAAACTAATGAAACACAGTATCAAATAGATTTCATTATTTTTTTTAAAGTTATGAAATTTAAATTTTTATAATGTCCTGGGTTCCATAAGTTATATTTAGAGAAATTTTCTCCACGCTCCAACAAGTAAAGCAATAAAAATTCTATTCTTTTATACCAAAACTTACGAGTTATGATACTTAAACTTTATGAATTTTTGGTGTTTATGGCAAAAAAAAAAAAAAAAAAAAAAAAAAAAAAAAAAAAACCACTCTTAGTGCTAGAAAATGCTGAAAATTCATAAAAGTCACAGTACCATAACTTGGTGTATTTTGGCTGCATAAAAATAGAATTTTTACTGTTTCACTTGTTAGAGCAATGAGAAAGATCTAAATATAACTTACAGAACCCAGGGACAATATAAAAATTTAAATTATGTAACTTTTTTAAAAATAACTATTTTGATATAAATGGATTTCCACATGACAAACAGTTGATATATTTTTACAATTTGAACTATACCTCTAAAACTAACAGTTCATGAATTAACTATTGGACACTTTGTAACAAATATCAGGAGAATTTGGAATAAAACAAATCTTAATTTTAAATTATACAAACATGCATAAAATTTTTAAAAATGTAATGAATATTTTACAATGAATAATTAATTGAATGAAAATTATGTATTAAGATAAAGCAAAAAAATACTTTTTTCAACAAATATGGAGCTTCCACATTTAGTCTGCATCGCCTTTCAATAATGTAAACAGCCCCATCTTCACTATTATATTCATAAGTTGTATCACTTCCTAGGAAGACAGGAATCATCTTGCAAGTTGGAAAACGTCTTTCATATGCCTAAAATTAAATAAAAAAATACATAAATAAAAAAGGATAATATAATACAATAACATAATACTTATGCTTACTGGTCCTTGGGACCAATAATTTTTTAAAACATTTAACTTAAATATTTTATTTTTTCACTTTCCTGCTTTAGCCTTTCAAAAATAAATGAACTTTGTACTTTCTTTCTGGCATGATAAAGAAAATATTTAAATTGGAAAAAAAAAAAAAAAAAAATCAAAAGCCCTTTCTGGCAACTTTTATTTTCATTATAAAACCTCATAGATTGTTTAATGAAATAACTATAAATGTATCAAACACTTAAGCAAATTGTTCAATATTTATACACTTTAATATCCCTTTCAATCCAGGGTGCAATATATGCAAATAAATCATATTGTGCAAAAAAATATTTTGGTGAAACATTTGCTGAATCATATTTTTGCTGTGTATGGAAAATAAAATTTTCATGACAAAGATATTTTTGTGGAAAAATTGTCCAATAAAAATAAATACAGCAATAGTTGCCTTTCTCAAACCACAATGCAAACAGAATTGTACAACTCCTATTCACAAACAACACGATAGTAAAAACTCGAGATTGGATTCTTACTTATAACAATAAGTATTTAATGGCTGAATGTCAACTTCAAAAGCACCAAAATTCAAGAAAAATAGATTGCATGAATGCATGTTTCAAGCTTTTATTAAATCATTTAACTTACAAATATGCATTGCCCAAGCATGAGAGATTTCATTTTGCAGTTTTTATTAATTGGAGTGGTAAGAAACCATGTTTACCAGGAAGAGATGTAACAGAACAGTTTTCTTCTTGTTTCATAAATAATTAAGAATTTATTTACATGAATTGTCTTTAGTTAACAAGTTGTTTTATTTATATTGAAAGTTTTTTTTAAAAAATACATTTTGATTATTGTGTAATATGACTTACAAATGTCAGTGTAAGAGAATATATCTACTATCCAGAACTAATATAGCTAATATAATGCAGGAATAATCCATTTAAAAATATACATTTGGTGATGCATAGACACAAATTTACTTTTTACAATGTTGAAAGAAAGATATTTCAGAATCTATTAACCATTTCATTATGCGAACACATTTTTCCTTTTGCAACTGCTTGTATTGCATATCATTCCCCACCCCCACTTTTCCAACATACAGTTGCATATCATGACCATTTTTACAAATTCTTTCCAAGTGCTAAAATACCCCTAGTAGCATCGACAGATCGTAATTTTCTCGGCCTTTCATCAATTCCTCGAAATGTGCTCGAGTAATAACACAGGTATATCCTTGCGAGCAGCACCTGAGAACCGGTTTTCGATGGGCACAATTTCCTCGGTTAAAAGGTATCATTATGAGCATAATTACCGAGGAATATGTGCTAATCGCATAGTCATGTGCAACAGATAACGGCGCGATATCAAATCACGGTGAAATAAGCTAGAAAACGCAGTTTTTCTGGAAGCGTGAATCTGATTGGTTGAAACACGAGAGCTACGAAGATCCCGGATGAAGACGATGTTGTTGTTGACGGCCGTTCGCCAGGAAGAAGGAAGCGGTCGCCATTGCTACACCGCATTATCCTTGGAATAAATACATTTTTTCCGGAAATATGTAAGTACCTATTTCATTCTTTCTGATGTTATTACCTTTTTCATTTGACAATGCTTCTGATTTACACACGTTTTCCCGTGCTCTTGATTGTAATGCACCTTTTTTAATAGTCTGTGTAATTGTTTATATTTAATCTTATATGACAACAAAGCGCAATTTAAAACTGAAAAAAAAAATTGATTTCATTTCTGATTTTTGGATTTCGGAGCTTGGCAAGTCTGTATGTAGTAGGGTGTCAACGATTTAAATCAGTTGATTTAAATCATGATTTTAATCAAGTGATTTTTTTTAAAAAATCATTGATTAAAATCAAAAAAATTCTAAATGTTTAAAATGACGTAAAAAGTATTCAAATCTAAGATGAACATAATTTGGAAAGTTTCTACAGGTATTGTGACTTATGAATACACAAAACAAAGCTTTAAATAATTGTTTCTAAGCATAATTCCTGAGTATTGTGAAAATTTAAGTACAGTAAGTTTGTAAAAAGCATGGTTTTTATCTAACAAACATAAAAAAGCATTTAATTTAAAAATGATATTTCAATCTAATATAATTTACAATGCCATAATTTCCTTTTAATAATCAAGTTATTCATTCTTTTATACTATACAATAAACATAGCAATAGAGTGTCAATGATTTTAATCAATTGATTTGAATCAGATGATAAAATCACATATTTTCTGATTTTTTAAAATAGTGTGAAAAAGCATTATAATCAGTAATGAAAATGATCACTAAATCACTTGTAAAAAATGTAATATTTGTTATTGTTAATTATAAAAATATTAAACTGTGTAAAAAGAAGCATTATACATTAAAAAAAAAACATCTAACTAAATGTTAAATAACTTCAAAACATTATAATATTTAGTAGCTATTCAAATATTTTAATGTTATGGGGAAAAAATCAGATTTAAGTTTCAAAAATACAATTTTTGTAATCTATTTTTAAATTATGTGTGAATTTGCTGTATACATTGCTACAATTTTTGATCGATTTGATATACATACGCTTTAGAACCTGTGTAAAATTACTGGCTGCTTTATGTATTTATCAAACTATTATTTATCACCTTTTTTCAATCACTTTTTCGAAAATGTAGATTGTGTTCTTAAAAAGTTAATTGTTTAATAATTACAAAATTTAATCTGTATCATGAATTTAAAATTAAATGCAATTTATCAATAACTTTAAAATGTAAGCAGTATTTAATATTGGTTTACATAATTATTACAAAATATTAATGCATATAATGTTGTATGTTACTAAAGAAATTTTTAATTTGCAGTTTTTTGTAAATTCTATAATTGCATAATTAAAATTTTATTAATTAAAGCAAAAAAACATAGATTATGTTAGTAACTGAAGGGTTGTTCATTTTTGAAATGCTTAATTCTTGGTAAATGTTTAATATTTTAACACAGGGAAAAAAATAAAAAAAATCTGATTTAAAAAAAAAAATCGGTACAGATGTCATATTTGCCCCATATTGGCGCGATTTTTTTCGCTTGCCAATTTGGCAAAAACATCAACAGCATAAACAACATAATCCGGGTTACCACATCAAGCACTTTGGCACAAGTTAAGTACCTGTTGCCTATATGATATTGGCGACAGAAAAAAATCGCGCCAATATGGGGCGAATATGACATCTGTTCCAAAAAATCATGATTTTTTTACACCCTAGTATGTAGTAGTATTTTGTTTCTGAAACCAAGCAGTTTGGCAGCCAAAATCCAAAATGCTTTAGTATCATTCAGTCAAGATTTAAGGATACTAAACAAAAAACATCTTTTAACGCTTTCGTTTATTAACACACAAAACAACCCCTACTGCTGGGATATTTAAAAAGAAAAAAAAAACAGGCAGGGGGGGGGGGGTGATATTAAAATACAAAAAAGTTCATAAAATACTCTTATTTTTATCGCTTATGATAAAAAATAAATTTTTGCAGGGTTCGCAAATATCAAAACAGCGGTAGAAATTATTAAAAAAAAGTCACCGGTCCCAAGGACCAGTAAACATCAGAGTTTACTGGTCCGCAGACATCGTCACTGGCCCTCTACATAAAATTATATTAAGTACTTTTAACCCTTTGAGTGACACCCCCCCCCCCACCCCCCCACCCTCTCCTCTTCCGAGAATATAAACCAAACTTCCTTTCAGTTACCCAAAATTTTCGGCATAATAAAATGTAAAATTATATTTTGCTAAAAATTAAATAGTACATAAACAAAAACTGAAATTATTATGTTTTTTATTTCCGTCTATTTATTTTAACTAAGTTTTTATGCAAATTTTATGCTTATTGTAATGTTTGGTTGCAGTTTTCTCAGGGATGGGAAAATTTACATTTACCTGTCAGAAAGGGGAAAAAGTTACTGTTAGTTACTGGTCCTTCGGACCACTAAATTTTTTAAATTAGTGGTCCAATTGAATTTTTAGTGGTCTCGGACCAGCGGACCACCAAGGATTTCGAACGCTGCAAAATAGTCAAATACTTATTGCTGATTATAAATATTTTGAGATTTAATATAAATTGGAAACTAAAATATATTGCACCTAAAAAGAACACAATCTTTTTCTTTCTATTTACACCAAAATTGACAGTCAACTAATTGAAAACAGAAACAATTTGCTTTTCACAAAAAACAAACATTCACTATCAAGGGAATTTTTATACACAGAACAAAATATATTTTTTACTGAAGAATTTGAATGCAAATGTTAGCATGCCTGTATTTTTATTGCCTAACCTTTTTAAACTAAATTAAATGAAAACGAGAAAATATTCTTTCTAATGAAACTATAAGTAACTCATTGTCTTCTAAATTAGGCAGTTTATAAATTAATATTGCTCCACATAAATATTCGTTCTACATTTACAAATCAACATTCAGAATCCTTGGTGTTCTGCTGGTCCGCGACCACTGAAAATTCAACCTGACCACTAAGGGACAGTCCATAAATGATGTCACACTTTTTGCCCCCCCCCCTTTGTCACACTTCACCTTACCTCTTGCCCTCCCCTCTTGTCGCATGTCATGCTATATTACATAACATATGCTTGCAGTTCAGAAACAAAGCACTGCTTTATAGATCATATTTAAAATTTTAACTTTATAATTAAACTTTCATATTAACTTTAACTATTTGTTTTCAAGACATTTGTGAGCATAACTATAAAATATGATTTGTGTATTTATTTTGTATGAAATAATATTAAGGTTTACGACAAAAAACATAAATTAATATGCAATAGTCATAAAATATTAATATGAAAGAGCATTTGAAAACAGTAGTATTTTGGAATTTGAAATGGAATTTAATATATTTGGCTTTAAATCTTATCCTTTAGTGTTGACTCTAGAAAAAAAGGGCCACCGGGCGGTAATTTTTCAAAAAGGGAACACTATCTAAAAAAGGGTACATTTCTTCAAAAAGGAAACATTGTTCTAAAAAAAGCACATTTTTTTTTTTTCAAAAAAGGGACACTTAAACCTTGTTCACAAAAATATTTTGAACTGGTTTGTTTAGAGAGCCTAGAATTTGTGATATTTTTTCGGGATCAATTGGATTGCCACGAGGCACATAGGAAATGTTGAAAAGGGCAGCTGGGCGTATCGGGAGGGTTTAAAAGAGCTGCCGGGCGCAAAAAAAGAAATAAAAAGGGTCGCCTAGCGCTGCGCCCTGCTAAAAAGCGGCTTAGAGTCAACTCAATACTATCCTTACTTTATGAGTATAAAATACTTTCAAGGATCGATGCAGGTTTTTATTCTTGGGGCCCATTTTGTGAAAAGTAAGTTATTTTTGTGAATTTTATAATATTTTTGTGAAAAATAGCATTTTGTAACGAAAGTGGAAATCCAGTTACTCATTCGAACCAAGAATTTATAAACAAAAACTTCTTTAAATCCCCTTGCTAAATTTTTTGTTTTTCGTGATCTGGTTTTATTTACAAATTACACATTTTAAAACAGTTTTTATGAAAAAGAATGTTATGAAAGGGGTTTTTATTTATTAAAAGGATTTATTTTCTTATCTATTATCTGTTTATTAAAAGGAATTTTGTGAAGGGGCCTATTTTATTAAATAGATTTTTGTGAAAGGGCCCTAAATAGGCCCCAAATTTTGCATGGATTGACCCCTGATTTTAATTTCAAAATAACTTCAAAATTTAATCTGCTGATTTTTAATGCTTTTATTTTTAACCAAAATGTGTGATGTCACATTTCTTCTTACCCCCTCCCATCCCCTTGTCACAATTTCACGAACCCTACTCCAAGCATGACATTAGTTGTGGGCAGCCCCTAATTTGAAAAATTTAGTTGTCCGCAGAACCAGTAACTTTTCTGCCCTCCCGATCGCAAATCACAGTTTTATTTTATTTTTAACAAATTAAAATTTCACATTTTATTAATGCTGAAAATTTTGGATAACTGAAAAGTGAGTTTGGTTTATATTCTGGGGAGGGGAGAGGGCTCAAAGGGTTAAAGGTGCTTAATAGAATTTTATGTTGTGGACCAGTAAATTCTAATGTTTGAGTCCTTGAGACCAGTGACTTCTGACACAGCAAATTTAGCTCGAAACATAAAGATTGGGGGATATATATATAATAGTAGAAATAAGCAAAAAAAAAAAAAAAAATGCAATTTTGTACCAATCATTCTGACAGCCATAGTTTGGTTATCTTCACTGCAGTCTTGATTGGTTGTTGCCATACTTTCTTAGCAATCTTCTATAATTAGAATGCACAGACAAGATATTTGACTGTGGTCCAAAAATGATAAACATGTAACAAATGTGACCATATTACACTTATGAACTTTATGGTCTTAAATCACATTGTTTGGCGACTTTTTTTTCTTTTTTTTTTTCTTTTTTTTTTAATATAATATATAAGTGAACTATTAAATACAGTCAACTCTGTGAAATCCGCTGATGTATAATCCGCCAATGTCTATTATCCGGACTACATGTTGGAATGTAAACAATGAAAATTCCATTAACAGTTAAACTCTTAGATAAAGTTAAATTTGGTTTTTTTTTTTTTCATAAGTTATCAATTCTCCAATGAATAAATATTTAAATATAAATTGGACATAAATGTTTAAATTTCCCAGGGCAACAAAATTTTATCTCAGCGCGAAAAGTAATGATTGTTCATAGACTATAGAAAAAAATTATTGACAACAAAGCAAAACTGAAATTACCATTATGTTGTGTCAACGTTTAAAAAAATTAATACAATTAGTAAAATAATAATGCATTATGTTTTTCTTTTACATTGTAATTATAATTTGTGTGCAGTTGTTTCTAATTTATTGCCAGACTCTAAAAAGTAAAATGTAAACAAATGGATGATCTATAATCTGCAAAAATGTGTAATCTGCAAAACCCTCTGTCCCTAAGTGTGCAGATTTCACAGAGTCGACTGTATATAATTTTATTTTTATTTTATGAAAATCAAAAGGGTTTTGTCGTAAAGATGAAAATAAGCACTCGCCACCCGGCGATTAAAAATATGGAAGGAACCGGTCAAATGCAGGATTTTGTAAAAAAAAAAAAAAAAAAAAAAAAAAAACTCAAATTTCATCAAAAAATCATGAAAAATGCCGCTAATTTTGTCAAGAGATCGCGAAAGAAGTGTAAATTTCGTCAAAGGATCGCTAAAAACTCGAATTTCGTCGAAGGATCACGAGAACTCAAATTTCTTCGAAGGATCACAAAAACTCAATTTCTTTGAAGGATCATGAAAACTCAATTTCTTCATAGGATCACGAAAACTCCAATTTCTTGGAAGGATTGCGAAAACTCCAATTTCTTCGAAGGTTCGTGAAAACTCTCATTTCTTCGAAGCATCGTGAAAACTCTCATTTCTTCCAAGCATCGTGAAAACTCTCATTTCTTCCAAGGATCGTGAAAACTCTCATTTCTTCCAAGGATCGTGAAAACTCTCATTTCTTCCAAGGATCGTGAAAACTCTCATTTCTTCCAAGGATCGTGAAAACTCTCATTTCTTCGAAGGATCGTGAAAACTCGCATTTCTTCGAAGGATCGTGAAAACTCGCATTTCTTCGAAGGATCGTGAAAACTCGCATTTCTTCGAAGGATCGTGAAAACTCGCATTTCTTCGAAGGATCGTGAAAACTCGCATTTCTTCGAAGGATCGTGAAAACTCGCATTTCTTCGAAGGATCGTGAAAACTCGCATTTCTTCGAAGGATCGTGAAAACTCGCATTTCTTCGAAGGATCGTGAAAACTCGCATTTCTTCGAAGGATCGTGAAAACTCGCATTTCTTCGAAGGATCGTGAAAACTCGCATTTCTTCGAAGGATCGTGAAAACTCGCATTTCTTCGAAGGATCGTGAAAACTCGCATTTCTTCGAAGGATCGTGAAAACTCGCATTTCTTCGAAGGATCGTGAAAACTCGCATTTCTTCGAAGGATCGTGAAAACTCGCATTTCTTCGAAGGATCGTGAAAACTCGCATTTCTTCGAAGGATCGTGAAAACTCGCATTTCTTCGAAGGATCGTGAAAACTCGCATTTCTTCGAAGGATCGTGAAAACTCGCATTTCTTCGAAGGATCGTGAAAACTCGCATTTCTTCGAAGGATCGTGAAAACTCGCATTTCTTCGAAGGATCGTGAAAACTCGCATTTCTTCGAAGGATCGTGAAAACTCGCATTTCTTCGAAGGATCGTGAAAACTCGCATTTCTTCGAAGGATCGTGAAAACTCGCATTTCTTCGAAGGATCGTGAAAACTCGCATTTCTTCGAAGGATCGTGAAAACTCGCATTTCTTCGAAGGATCGTGAAAACTCGCATTTCTTCGAAGGATCGTGAAAACTCGCATTTCTTCGAAGGATCGTGAAAACTCGCATTTCTTCGAAGGATCGTGAAAACTCGCATTTCTTCGAAGGATCGTGAAAACTCGCATTTCTTCGAAGGATCGTGAAAACTCGCATTTCTTCGAAGGATCGTGAAAACTCGCATTTCTTCGAAGGATCGTGAAAACTCGCATTTCTTCGAAGGATCGTGAAAACTCGCATTTCTTCGAAGGATCGTGAAAACTCGCATTTCTTCGAAGGATCGTGAAAACTCGCATTTCTTCGAAGGATCGTGAAAACTCGCATTTCTTCGAAGGATCGTGAAAACTCGCATTTCTTCGAAGGATCGTGAAAACTCGCATTTCTTCGAAGGATCGTGAAAACTCGCATTTCTTCGAAGGATCGTGAAAACTCGCATTTCTTCGAAGGATCGTGAAAACTCGCATTTCTTCGAAGGATCGTGAAAACTCGCATTTCTTCGAAGGATCGTGAAAACTCGCATTTCTTCGAAGGATCGTGAAAACTCGCATTTCTTCGAAGGATCGTGAAAACTCGCATTTCTTCGAAGGATCGTGAAAACTCGCATTTCTTCGAAGGATCGTGAAAACTCGCATTTCTTCGAAGGATCGTGAAAACTCGCATTTCTTCGAAGGATCGTGAAAACTCGCATTTCTTCGAAGGATCGTGAAAACTCGCATTTCTTCGAAGGATCGTGAAAACTCGCATTTCTTCGAAGGATCGTGAAAACTCGCATTTCTTCGAAGGATCGTGAAAACTCGCATTTCTTCGAAGGATCGTGAAAACTCGCATTTCTTCGAAGGATCGTGAAAACTCGCATTTCTTCGAAGGATCGTGAAAACTCGCATTTCTTCGAAGGATCGTGAAAACTCGCATTTCTTCGAAGGATCGTGAAAACTCGCATTTCTTCGAAGGATCGTGAAAACTCGCATTTCTTCGAAGGATCGTGAAAACTCGCATTTCTTCGAAGGATCGTGAAAACTCGCATTTCTTCGAAGGATCGTGAAAACTCGCATTTCTTCGAAGGATCGTGAAAACTCGCATTTCTTCAAAGGATCGTGAAAACTCGCATTTCTTCGAAGGATCGTGAAAACTCCAATTTCTTCGAAGGATCGTGAAAACTCCAATTTCTTCGAAGGATCGTGAAAACTCAATTTCTTCGAAGGATCGTGAAAACTCAATTTATTCGAAGGATCGTGAAAACTCAATTTCTTCGAAGGATCGTAAAAACTCAATTTCTTTGAAGGATCGCGAAAACTCAATTTCTTCGTAGGATCACAAAAACTCCAATTTCTTCGAAGGATTGCGAAAACTCAATTTCTTCGAAGGTTCGCAAAAACTCCAATTTCTTCGAAGGATCGCAAAAACTCCAATTTCTTCGAAGGATCGCGAAAACTCAAATTTCGTCGAATGGCTGCTGAAAAATCGTGAATTTCATCGAAGGATCATGGGGGGGGGGGGATGCAAATTTCATCATAGGGCACGGAAAAGTTCAAATTTTGTGAATGGTTCGCAGAAAAGACTAGAACGGGCTCTGTGACAGACTGACAGAGGAGCGAGACGAATAGGGTTTCATCAGATGAACGAAACCCTAAAAATTGAATTTCAAGCCCTGTCTTCAGTGGTTATAAAATTCTTGCGACGATTGATAAATCCTGCCATTTCATTTTACGATTGATTGATAAAATTTACTCTGTTTTTCCTCTGTTGAATTGAAAAATTGCATGTTTTTTTTCTGAGATGAGTAGACAATTTGATATTTTTCCCCATTAATCGATCACAATTAAAAGATTTCGCAGTTTTTTTCTTGTGTGGAGTTGACATATTTCTTGATTTTTTCCCCCCTCTTTACAATCAATTAACAAATTTTGCATTTCCCTTGCCTATTCGATGAATTTAGCTGGGTTTTTTTCTCCTTCGGCCAATTAGTGAAATTCAGATTTTTTTTTGCAGCTGATTGATGTATTTTTTGATTAAATTAAATAAAAGGGTGAATCAAAAAAAGCAGTAAGGACCCCTGGGTGCATAAAGTAGTTAGTAGTAGGGCCGCCGGGCTTTATGCCCTGACAAATAAGCCCATAGTCAATACTATTTTTACATTACCAAAATTCCTTTTTAGGTGCATTCGTAATTATATAAATATGTAGCTATAGTTGTCATTCAGTCAGTACGTCTGTCTGTCTGTCACTCTGCATATAACTGAGGAAAAACTACACAACCAAATGTTCTGAAATTTTAAATATATAATTATTGCAATATTTTGTTGAGTCATTTCAAATTTTATGAAAATCAGATCTATAGTTTAATGACAGGGATAGTCTAAAGTTTTCCATTACATTACGGCCAATGGGAAAAAAAAAAAATTCAAGTGCATTTTAATGATGTTACAGCCTTTCGAACAGAATGAAATGGATATGCACTTATTGAACCGTACTAAAATATACATTCAGTGAGTACAATATGCGGTGCAAAAAATATTTATAAAACTAGCTATAGTACGAACGCACCTCATTAGCTACGTTTGACGTGCAATTTCCAACTTGTTTTTGTGTATCAGTACTTTAATGAAATCCAATATTTTTTTTACATTTCAATTACTTTTTTTTTTTTTAATCCTTAGGATATACCTAGAATTCCTGAGAGTCCACTCTGAGAATGCAAACTGTGTTCCCCTTGCAGCGTGACTTTGTAGAGAAATCTGTTTAACGGTAATTATAATTATGTTTATGCTAAAGAAACTACTTTTTGCAGTAGATGCTGCTTAATGTGATTATGTGTAATATCAGCCTGTTAGTGTTTTCAAAATCATCATGTCTCGACCTAAGGCATCATGCTAAAAGCATCGCTTTGTGTGAAAAATATTTTGAATTATATTAAGAATTATATAAAAAAATTCAGTTGTAGTTGGTTCAATATATTCTTAATGCAGCAAACCAGTCCCATGAGATACAAATGTACTTTTTAAATTAACTTAATTTTTTATATATATATTTTGCTAAATCATACTTAATGCAAAATTATACCCAGGTTTCACTGATAAATGTATATGTATTATGTAGAAGTTTAAAGTGTTCTGCAAAAAAACTCAATAAAGTCCCAACCCCCCCCCCCACCTTTTTTTTTTTTTTAAGAAAACCCCGAGTTTTAGACCAGTGTGCTGGGTGTTTTAAAACCCTGTATATTGTTATCAAAAACTTGTGGTCCCGAAGTAATCACATTAAGCAGCATCTATACTATACAGTGAAACCCCCGATCTATCGTTCCAGCATCCATCGTTTTCACACATTGATCGTTTTACTTCTATGGTCCCTGCACAAATTATACTTAAATAATGTTAACGAAACCCGCATTCATCGTTCGTCAAGAAATCTTTTTCCCGCATTCATCGTTGTAAAATTTTTCTCCCCACCGAAATGAAATTGAAGGTCAAGCGGATCCATATGACATACAAACTGGAATTACTTCTTTTATCCTAAAATAACTCATTTGAGCTGTTTCGGGAGGGGGGGGGGGGGGGGCAGAGATTATCAAGAGGTCGTACATCTTCTTGATGCCAGAATAATCAATTGTTTTAAGCAATTTTACAGGAGAAAGCTAGTGAAATATCTTTGTTTCGTGGAATAAGCAAAAGAACGTACTCCAAAAATAGAGCTTCTGCAGGCTATTCATTTTGTACTTTCAGCTTGGCATGGAGTAACTTCTTCATTCCATCCAGAAGTGTTTCGTGAAATGCTGTTTTTTTGCGAAAAACTCATGAAGAATGCTCAACAGAAGGGAAAGAAAATAATGAATATGCTGACGATAATACAAATGAAGAGTGGTTGCGTGTAAAAGAGGATGTCTCTGTTACAAAATTTAACGATATATTTCTATTGATCGAGATGTTGCGACATGTGGTGTCCTAAGCATAGAAGAAATGTGTGATGATGCAAAAAATGAAAATAATGGCGAAGAAGCAGAGGATAATGTTCATGCCGATGAAGCTAAGCCTACACCAGCGCAAAGTCTGTCTAATTTAATTACGGCATTTGAAACTATACGAACTTTTTTATATGTACATGAAATTACAGAAAATGACCAGAAATATGTTGTACATCCTGAAAATTTGTTGTTTAATTTAAAAAATGAACGAAAAACTGAATATAAAATTACTCATTTTTAGAATAAATATCCATTTTCTACAACTTTGATTTATTTATTTTACAGTTTGGTCTGTAACAAATTAGTATTTATTAATATACTGTATACATTGCATGTATTAGTAAGTAATGCTTAAACTTTGTTTTTTTTTTTTTGTTGTTTTTTTTTTTTTCCGTGTTTTGATGTTAAACCACATTCATCGTTTTCCTGCATTTATCGTTTTTTCCACACACACCTTGAAAAACGATGGATCGAGGTTCTACTGTGGATCGAGGTTCTACTGTATTTAAATATTAATAAATTTGTATGTGTTCAAACTGTTCAAAGCAAAAAAGACAGTATTTATATGAAACATTTAATTATAGACTTTTTTCCATAATTGTATTAAAATATGTATTACTTTCCTTTCTCTTCAGTTTGTAGAATTTTTTTGTTGTTGGATTCGTATTGATTTTAAGCAGAAAATTCGTGTTTTGGTTGGTATAAACTGATCCATGTTAAACATTAATGTTTTTGAGTTACCAGACGTAATTTGACGTCTCTTGCTACTTCAAAGAGTATGTTAAGTTATACACTAACGTAACAAATACTTCTTTATTATAGGGGCTATGACATAATTCAGTCATGACCGAGTTAAGATTAAGAAAGTGTGATTTCTTGGCAAATATTATAAACTGTCGTGAAAGTGAAATTGCGACCAATAAAAAATGTCTAACTATATATGGCTTATTTATTATTATATATATATATATATATATATATGTATTAATTGTTATGTTTTATTTATGCATAAATTAAACTAATAGTTTTTTAATGTGTATATTAAATGGTATCAATATAAAACAAATAATTGTTTGTGCATTTGATACATTGATAACTATTTTATAAAGATATTTCAATCTGTGAATGTTTTTAAAATGTAAATAAAGGTTGCCACAAAGTGATTTTGAAAATGTTGATAAATTGCCAAATAATTTTTGCAGTTGTAATTATTTATGAGTACAAAAACAACGAAGATAATGTGTCAAATGATTTCTGCCAAAATATGCCAACTGACTGTGAATCTGCAGTAACAAAATATTTTAAGCACTAAAAAGTAGAAAATATAAATAAATAAAAAATGTATTTAAAAATATTACTTTTTTATCATTTCAAATTTTCAAATAGTTTAATATTAATTATGATTACACATTGAGTAAACAGTTTAGAAGAAGTGTACTTATAATTGTTTATGAGTACAAAAACAATGAAGATAATGTGTCAAATCATTTCTTCGAAAATATGCCAACTGACTGTGAATCTGCAACAACAAAATATTTAAACACTAAAAAGTAGAAAAGATAAAAAAAATAATGTATTTAAAAATTTATATGCCTACTCTTTTTATCATTTAAAATTTTCAAATGGTTTAATAAATATAATTATGATTACACATCAAGAAAACCGTGTAGAAGTCTATTTTTAAGGACCATTTCATGTTTTTTATCCAAGTGTCAATCAAAAGGATGAATTTTCAATAATCGGGCCCATGCCAAATTAACGTGTTGTAATGAAAAATTTTTTTAACTACATAAACTTGCAGTTTTGAAATAGAGATGCAACGAATATTCGGCCCATTCGGCCTGTCTGCCGAATATTCGGCTTCGGCCGAATATCAAGTCCATTATTCGGCCTTGGCTGAATAATACACTGTAATAAATGTTTTTATATTTACACAGTATAACTTTTTAATTTGACAATTTATATTCATCATATATAATGAAAATTTTATTTGAAATTAACTATCACTTTTTTTCCCGTTAACTTTCATACTCCGAATGGATTTTATCTACCCATTTTTATATAAGAGGCTAATTTAGGAATCATGTTAAAAAAAAAATTATGCTGTATCAGTAAGTACAAAAAGTATCTGTAATAAGCTAACATAATCTGTTAAATTTAAAATTAATCTATTCAAAATTGTTTTAATACAGCTGTAACAAGCTAATTCAATTTTTTTTTTTTTTTTTTTTTTTTTTTTTTTTTTATCATAATGGGAAGTTTAACATTTAACCCTTGTTACATAAAAAAATATTTTTTTCAATAATATTTTGAATTATACCTATAAAGAACATAAATATATGATTGATTAGATATAGATGTATTATATGTATAAGATATTTAAGTCGTATATGTTGCAATAGTTAAGGGGTTTTTTTTTGTTGTTTTTTGTTTGTTTGTTTTAGTAAAATACGCATAAAAGTGAAATATAATTTAAGTGATTTTTTTTTAAGTCTGTTACTATTTCTTATTAAATAATGAAAGAAATGTAAATACTAAATTCTTTTAATTAGTATGCATTTACGTTTTAGATATTTTTTTCAAGAATAGCATTGTAATTAGTGATGTAACGAATAGTGATTTGGCCGAATAGCCGAATACCGAATATTCGGCCAAGTTTTAGGCCGAATACTGACTTTAATATAAATGACTTTTATTTTAATTGTTTAATTTTTTTTTTCAATTTTAAAATAAAAAATTAAATTAAGGACTAATTGAAATTAATTTTTTGTTTGAGTTTTCAAAAATCATAACAGCTGAATGTATTTTTTGTTATACTTTAAATGTCTTAAAAAATACTTTAAAGATAACATATGACTTTTAAAAATGTAAATAATAATTTAATTCATAATTTTTTATTTAATCCATAGCTAGTTCTAGTAATTTATATATATATACTATCTAAAATAGAACTCATTACCTCTGTAAAAATGAAACTTTTTTTATTTTAGTAAAATCCTTTCACCCCCTAAAAGTAAGAACTTGCATGTGTCCTCTGTCTTTTTATATGCTTTTTCATGCAACTTAAACTTAGTAAATTTACACTCTGTATGTCAAAAAAAAAAAAAAGGTTATTTTCTTAAAATATAATTATTCATTCCATTAAAATATTATATATTCTTTTCTGCTACTAAGATATACTTTTCTCTTTTTTTTCTCTCACAATTAACAAGCCCCTCATAATACTTCCTCCACCCCATATTTCAGAATGAGATCTTTTTCTTATAATAATTAATGTATTTAGGTATAATTTTTTAATATTGTCTGTCGAAAATATTTAAAATCATATTTCGTTTTGATTTTCTGGAACATATCTAACCAAATATCTTAAAATATTCGGCCAAATATGTCACTATTCGGCTACAGGTATTCGGTCAAATGTCCCACTATTCGGCCACAGGTATTCGGCCGAATATCTGTTCAATATTCGGCCGGCCGAATATTCGGCAAAAGGGCCGAATACCGAATAGTGGCCGAATATTCGTTACATCCCTAATTGTAATGCCTTAAAAAACAGTTAAAATGTTTTCAATAAACGTAGATTGTGATGCAGAAATAATAATAATCAGCATTCTCAGATGATAGTCTTTCTTTTTTTTTTTTTTCCCGTAAATGTTACCTGTTTCTGAAAAAACCTCTCACTATATATGGTACTTCCTGGTGCAGAAAGGTACTTTTTGGCTAATTGTGAAACATTTAGAAAGTCTTCCGAATTTTTTGCCCACCACCCCAAAGGACGCTGTTGTCTTTCTAGTAGTGGCTGGAAAAGAAAATTACTAATTTCTTTTACTCTTCACATTGAGGCGCACTTTCTAAAGAGGCTTCACTGCTGACAGCAAATAATAATAAAAAAAAATAATAAAGATAAATAAAAATTTTGTTAATTGTGAGCTTAATAAAGTCTATAGTGATTTCTTTCCACCATTTTAGAGGATATTCCTTTCACCCTTTCTATCAGTGGTTTTTCTTAAGATATTAAGATTTCTTATTTTTTATTTTATTTCATCTGAAAGCTGAAACTTATGTTTCCTAGTACTTTTAAAATTTTGTCATTATTTTAAAATGTAGCAACAACACATATAATACCTATTAAAATGTAACTAGACAGTACCTGATGAGGAACTTTTGCTAAGAATTTTTTTTTTTTTTTTTGGGGGGGGGGAGGGGGGTGAATTATATTATTGAGGCAATTTTTAGGCCGAACATGGCCGAATATTTTTTCAGAGTAAAATAATGCTTTAAAAAATTAAAAATTTGTATATAAATAATTTTTTTAAAGAAAACAATACATTTTAAATGTGAAATATACAAGAATTGTGCATATAGTGCATACCATATTTTGTTTTTAGGCCAAAATAAGTTCATTATTCGGCGGCCCAATAGGCCGAATATTCAGCTGCAACTTGGCCGAATATTCGGTATTCGGTTATTCGGCCAAACCACTATTCGTTGCATCACTATTTTGAAAGGTGTTATTTTTAAAGATAAACGTTGAATGCTTATAAATTGTTTTTTAAATTGTTGTTATTTTTTTCACCCCTCCCTTTTTTTCCCCCTCTTCTCCCTCATGTCTGTGGAAACATAAATAATTTCGAAATTAGAAACTCCCCCCCCCCCCCAATTGTGAAAATTTGGCTTTTTTTTTTCTCCTCGGGTTTCCAAGAATAAAAATTATACAAAATTGTATTTTTTTTTTTTTTTTTTTTTTTTTTTTTCTGCTTGGTTTTATGCACCTTGGACCTGAAATAAAACAGATGTTGTAAAATTATCTGTGTGACTGAAAATAAAGCCAAAATGGTAAATTTTCTCTTCAATCTGCATGCAGTCTGTCTCAAATCGAAAGGTCTGTGTGACATAAAATAACGATGGTGGTGTAAACTTTTTACAAATTTTACAGCAGTTCATTGAAATTTAATTTTTTTTTTGGGGGGGGGGGGGGGGGGCGAAATTGTTTTCAGAAAAAAAGTGTCATCTTTTTTCTGAAAACTTTTATCTCTTAACTTTAGTGTAGCTCAAAGAATATATTATAATTACATATGTAAAAGGCTGATGGGCCCGCAAAATATTCTGCTATTTCCAAAAAGAAAAACATGATTGGGTGATCCATTTAAACTGTATTTTACATGTCATGCTAAAAATGTTGTATATGCAACTGACAATATTGCCATCAGTTTTAATAGTTGTTGTCCCGGTAGCAGAATGTTTGAAACAGGAGACGAGCTTCGCAGATTTTCTTTTCTCTTTTGCAGATTCTTCTTCGTCAGACCTTTATTTTGCTTCATAGTATTATGTTTAGCTCTTTCTTTATTACTTAATACAAAAAGTTAATATTGTTATTAATAAAATATTTTAAAATGTCTAAAAACGTTACATGTAAGTGATTGTTTGATTAATTAACGCTTCAATTGTAAAAATATTTTACCTGCAGATTATTTTTTGTCCCTGAAGTATCTGTCACAGGCACATGGAGAATTTTCTGCTACTGGGGTTGTTGTATAATAAAAAATATCTGTTATACTACAAACTATGAATAATAACTGGTTAAATTCAGTTTTTGTGGTACTTTATTCTTTCTATGGGGGGGAGGATGAAATCGACCTACTTTTTCGGCTCAATGAATGGTATCCTGCCGTTAAAGAAAATTATAGAGGATTCCATGAAATCATAAAACCACCTTTTCTTCATAGCAAAAAGCTGGTTTTTGTTGTTTGAAATAAGATTTTGGGTGAAATCTGTAGGGTATACTTGATAAGTACCAGGTTTCAATCTGAAGAAAATCTCCAAAATTGGCTCTTTGTAAAATGGTTATTTAAACACTGAAACTGTGTATAGAAACAAAGTGTAATTTTGTATATGAAGTCTTAATTTTTTTTTCTTTGCAAATTTGCTGGTTCCTATTTGGAAAGTTTTATGTTTGTTAATTTTAACTTGTATATAGAAAAATTAACTGAAATAACAGTAGACATTAAAGGTCTGCACAGACTAAAATTTTCAGGTTTGGCCTTAACAAATTCTATCTTGGCTTAAAATTTTTACAATTTTGCTGTTATTTCAAATTGTGCAGACCCAAAAAATCCAAGATTTAAAAAAAAAAATACTAAGCTGGGGCCAAAATCCCAAATTCACCTTCAGTTTCTTTTTTGAATAAGTATTCAATCCTTTTCAAAAGATATTTTTTCTTTCTTAAAAATTTCAAAATGGACTTTTTTGAATGACCCCATATATCTCTCATTGAAATAAAATACAAGGGTACTAAATAAAGCTTACTGAAATAAACCACAGTTTTATATGTATATACACAACACATGATTATGCACAAAAATTTACTATTTTTTTCTCTTTTTGTCTAGCTTTGTGAACTGCATTTTACATCTGATGACATTCATGATATCCCCTCTCTACACTGCAGAAAATGAAATATTGTCAGCAGTTTTGTTAGCTACATTTAAGAAAAGATGGCATTCCGTCCTGATAATTTGGCTAGAACACTTCTAAAACAAGATACTTCATGTAATTACCCAGATGACAGACTTCAAATAGAAAATACAGATCAACCTTCCCTTGCAATTTTTTTTTCTGAAGTTATTTTAAATGCATTAGTTTTTGTTTGTTCCTGTTGGAACATTAATTATAAACAGTGTAATTGATGCACTTATATATTTAAATTTACCTTGAATTTCTTTTGATGTGTATGTTATATTATGTGTTATTTAAAAATAAATAAATCTTAAATTTATATCAGAGTTAATTAAAGTTTGCTTTTGAAATTATTAGCTATATTTGAGGACATGAGTTTCAAAATTCGCCTCATCCAGAAAATCAAATTTTCAGAAATCGTGAAAAACCTCTGATCACGTCCATTGGTCTTCATTCTAAACCAAGATTTTACAATGCCAGAAATACACAGTAAAGCTAGTGTTTTGCAGATTGTATTGTTTTCTCAATTCATGTCCACCAGTACCAGTAGAATAGAATGACAGAGAAAACTCGATTTTTTAACTTTTAGATAAGACAAGTTTTGAAACTGACGTCCTCATTTAATTCTTATGCATGAATATTCAATAAATATTTTATTACTTCTACTTTTTTATGGGATGTGAATGTACACAGCCACGTTTGAATCATTCTGTGACAATAAATTGCTTCAGAAACTTATTTAACTTAGAAGATTTGTGTTTAGATTTCTATGAAGAGTTACGGGAAGAAGCAACAATTTTTTTTTTCTGCCATTGTTTAACCTTAATAAAACTTTCAAATAGTACATTTATATGAAATGAGCAAGTTAATTGATCAGAATTTAAGTACTTTTTGTGTACTCTAATTTCAGATGTACATAGTTTGCAGCCGATCCAATAAATTTTACATCAAGAAAGTTTCTTTAAATATGTTGCATAATATGTAGAAAATAGAAATAAGATAAATCTTATTTATTAACATTTCTGGATCTAAACATGTTTGTTTGATCAGCAGAGTATGCACTAGAAATTGGGGTATTTTATTAATGTAGTAATTAAAAAATGCAGATAGTATATGTAGATTCTTAAAACAACACTTCAAGTTTAGAAACAATAAGATAAAATAGCTAACATTAACCCTCTGTCTACCAGAAGGGTCCAATGGACCCGACATGTATATTCAAAATATCTATTCAAACCAGAAATTTCTTCAAAACAAACTAAATGTATAAATCAGACAATAATAAGTTAAATAAACAAATTAAATAGTTTTAAGTAAAAATTCTGGTGTAGAATGTTTTTATAAAACTTGAGTAAAATTTCCGGTAGTTCTAGGGTTAATGTGATGTTTTATGTAGGCATAGAGATATAAAACTGAAAAAAAAAAATGAATTAAGATAATGTATTTTTTCAGTCATCTGCCCTAATATCTAAACAGCATAGCTGCCAACTTGTACGGATTTTTCATACCACTAAAATGTAACAGAAAATTTTAGTTAATTTAATCACCGCAATTCAAGCAATTTTAACGTTTAAATAAATAAAAAAATTGTATAAAATTTTAGTGGTAAGAAAAATACGTACAAGTTGGCAGCTATGAAACAGAAACTAACAGGAGATGGATGTTGCTATTAAACAACAAAAAGTACATTCAAACCTCATTAACATGTACAAAATTAACCTGGTATACTTTTAATATGAATTGTTCCTACAATGCCTGTCAAAATTAATACAACGATTTTGTTACTAATAATATAAACTATTGATGATAACATGAGGGAAAAACTTTTAATTTGCCTTGAAATTTATGTTAACGAGGTTTGACTGTATAACTACTACAGTAGTATTTTAAATTTTGTTTCAGTCATGAAATTTATGGATTAATAAACAAAAACAGTTAAATATTTTAAATAATATCACGAGCATTAAAGCCTTTCCTTATTCCACATTGTGTGGATTTGTTCGCATTCAACTATTGTGACCTATGCATCTGGATGCGTAAGTTTAGGTGTTGAAAATTTTTTTCCTACACTTCCAGAGAATGTTGATCCTGTGCTAATGAAGCCCAATTTCATAATGAATATAAATTTATGTAAATTTTTTGAATGAAAAAAATCATCGCAGCAGTGTTTTGGAAAAAAAATTATCAGAAAGGCTCAAAAAGTTATTTTCAAATAAATTGGACAATTAGATTGATCAATAATTATTAAAATATTAATTAAAATAGTTTTTCTATCTATTTTTCTTAAATCATATTAAAGATACAAATATTTCAGAGGGGAAAAGACCTACTTTACAGAAGTTTTCACAGACAATACAGTCTTGAAGTATCAGCGTGACATAAGATTTTTCCTTAAACATCTAGGTAGCACTAATAGAAAAGAAATTAACCGTAGACGTGAAAGTTGTGAATATTAACCCCTTGAGAGGCGATGGGATATATTTTATCTCACCTAAGTTTAATCAAGATTTGCACCGGAAACTTTTAAATAAATTTTATTTTTGTAACTTTGATGGAAAAAACTTGTAAAATTGCTTTTCCTTATTTTGAAACAAAATTTTTCAAAGATCCGGTGTGAATTTAACATTACAGGAACACAATCACTTTCTCAAGGGGTTAAATGAAATGGATTTGAATTAAAAATGGGACTTGCAAAGCTGAACCTAATTCATACATTTGTTTTAGAAATATAATCTGTTATTACGGTGTGCTTCTTCAAGAGTTTTATTTTTTATACTTTACAGATATGAATTATGAAATATTTAAGAAAAAAAAATATAAGCATACTTATTACCACCTTCCCACGTAATGAAAGAAGAAAAAAAACTTTAAACCAGAAATTTTATTTAATGAAATAAAGTATATTTCAAATCTCTACCACATAGAGGCAAGACACATTTAATTAAATAAATTTTCTGGTTCAAAGTATTTATTTTTGGGAAAAACGGCTTATTGGCAAATATGGGTATGTGTTTGGGACAGTTTGTGTGATAAAAAATGGTCTTTATTTAAACGAGGAGGGTGTGAGGGCCTTTTTCTTTTGTATGCTTCTTGTCAAGGATCTCCGAACAGACCTAAATTGTACCTAATTAGACACCTGAATCCCACCTTAACCCTCCCCCCCTCCAAAAAATGCTTATTTAAAAATATGCACTCTTGTGAGTTATGAGTGTTTATACAATAGTATAACTTACTGAATTATTCATATGTACCTTGGTAGAAAAAAGGCCCAATGCATTTTTCATCTCTTAAAGTCGAATAAAATGAAAGAAATAACCTTTCACATTTTAAAATAAAAAATTTAAAGGGCAAAAACTTATCAAAGCAGAACAATAATTTAGAATTAACAAAATTCTTTTAAAATATTTCTATCAAACAAAATGATAAACAATAACAGTGGTAATTGTTAGTCCAATATTAATACTTAAAAAATCCCTTTTTTAAGTATTAATATTGGAAAATCCCTTTTTTAGAGCCTTTTTTTTTTTTTTTTTTTTAATAAATCAGTTTGAGTTCAGCAAGCAAACTTTATTTAAAATAAAAGGCTCTAGGAAGAGGATAAATAATAGAATTTAATAGGATTATTTAAATGAAGGAGTAGTATTTGTTCAGAAATAAACTAAGAAAATATGGAACTTTAATTCAGCCCCCCTCCCCCCTCAAAAAATAAAACAAAATTTGGATATTTTTGTTTAAATATTTTGTTTCAAATGATTGTAGTAAAGCTAATAGAAATTAAAAGTGAGCATATTTAAATTTCTAACTCCTAAAATTTTAATGTATGTATATTTTGCAAAATCTGAAAATAAATATTCTGAAATCGCTTTCATTTATACACCCAACCAACCAATCTATAATTCATCGCTTTCTCATCAAAATTTGCTTGATAACTCATCTAAAAGTCATCGGACATTCATCGTCATGAAATCGTACTCCTCGGGGATTCATCATATTTTTTTCTAAAATTCATCAGGTTGCGATCATCCATCTAAGGCCAATGAGACATGTCTGAGTAATTGCCGATGAAAATCATCCCTGTCCGATGAGAATACGATAATCGGCCACTTATCGTGTAATCGGATTTCGATGAGAGGCCATTCAAGGGCCAGACACAATTTGCTACTAGGGACTTTTCTCTTGGAAAAAAAAAAAAAAAAAAATTATAGCATCTTTTTGTGACATCTTTTGTTACTAGTAAATTAAAATTAGTAAACATACTAGAAAATTTAGAAGAAAAAAAAATGCAAATTTAGCAGAGAAAAATTCTGTGAGTTGAAGAAAAGCAAACTATGTTCAGTTTAAAAACTTTTTATTGGGTGACATTTAATTTTTGTGACAGTCATAGTTAATAGCATCAGACAAGAAATTGCACTTCTTAAAGACTAAGTTATACCAAGGCCTATACGAGGAAATACCATACATTTTAAAGACTGTTGAAAATGTCAAATTTTAAAATATTAAAGATGAAGATTGTTTAAATAAAATATAATTTTTTTTTCAGTATATTACGCATAACGTTAAAGCATAAAACACTTTGTAAAACATTTTTCAAAAAGACTTATAATTAGCTGGATGTCAATGTTTTTAATTAGCAATTTAAAATATTTTAATATGCCAACTTTTAAAAATAAACCATTGACTAAAATCATTCTTTCATTTTTTTGAATGAAGATAAAAGAGTATTAAAATCAAAGATTAACGTAATTAGCAATGTTTCTAAAGGTAGTTTAATTAATCAACCGTAATTAAAGTTTTTATTAAACTGCAAATTTCGACAAAAGATCGAGAAAAAAAACGTAAATTTCATCAAAAGATCATGAAAAAAAATTTCTTTAAAGATTGCAGAAAAATACGAATTTCGGCAAAAGGCTGCAGAAAAAACGCATAGTTAATGTCCGGAGGGTATCCCTTCCTCTTTTGGTCCTCTGCTGTAACCTTCCAGAAAATTAGCTGTGAATTTCAGAAAAAAATTTCTACTCAGAATAACCCCTGTCGTGAAGCTACATGAAGATCCGAGAGAAATATGAGAAATAAAAATATGAATAAAATCTTTTATTATTCTTAATATAATAAAAACGATATTAGGAGAAATATGTTAAAAAATAATTATTATAAGGTTAATAAAAAGTAACCTTATGATAATTATCTTTTAAAAAAGTTTTCCTTTAACTGTTTGCATTTTCTTCTTTGTTTTGTACCTTTAATGAAATAATTTAATCATTGTAAATATTTCTTGTCATAACTTAGAAGCAGTGTTGAATTTAGGGAGTGTCCTTGGGAACCCCCCTCCCCCCCTCCGGAAGATTTCAGATTTTGTGTTTTCAATGGTCAAAAAGTGCAATTCCACCCCCACCCCTCTCCTCGAGCCACAGAAATCCTGCTGGAGAAAAGTGTCTGAACTCAACACTGCTTTCGAATTCTATGGTTAGACTGCCTCATCAAGTTTGCAGTTCTTTTATGGTTTGTGCTTAAAAATGTATTCCATATTTGTGTTTAAGTGGTCCAAAACTTTTTAAAGTAATTTTATTAGATATATATCTTGATTTTTGTTTGAACATAATTTTTTTACATATTCTAAAAATGTGTTGCAAGAATAAGAGGAAAAAAATAAAAATTCTCCTTATAAACTTATGATTTATCAAACTTATAATACTCTAAAATAAGATTTTTATTTTTGTGTGGAGTAAAAAATTTTAATAGAAAATTAAAATGTGTGCAGTATTTGAACACAGCAGCTGTAATATGGTGAGAAAATCAGAAAATGCTTTTTTACCCATTGATAATGTCAGGGCTGAAAGGGTTAAAGATAATTATACACTATATGGCCAAAGGTGACCGGTCACTTGCGATTTTAGACGTTTTGTTAAATATCTTGAAAAACACATGAGGAATTAACTTGAAACTGCAGGTGTTTAAACAGTATAGTACAGGTCATATATTTCCGTGAAGATTTTTTCCTGAAACCCTACAAAAGGACCGTCAACAAATTGAAAAAGAACGAATGTCTTTTGGATAACCCTGTAAAAAGTAATGTAGCAAAAGCATCCAAGCTCGAGATTATTACTAAGTGGCTTGTAATATACTGTGTTCATTTTTATGAGGATAGCATGTACACTATTAGAGAAATTAAGGTTTTTATAAAAACAGTCCCAAATTTCGCCAAGGTTTTTGCTTATGAAGTAAAAAGATGAGGATTTGTATCGATATATCCATTGAATAGTGCCAATATAGCATACACAATATTGCACGTTCTACTGTATTTGGATATAGCCCCTCATCTTTTTGCTTCCTTTTAGGAATAACGGATGTTGAGCTTATTCTATAAACGATTATTATCAGACTTTTCAAACTATGTTTTTGAGACTTTCACAAAAGTTGCTCTATACATTTAGTTGACACATTATGCAAATTATATTTTGATTATGTTCGAGCATGCGCAGTGAATCCTTATCTAGTAAACCTGCTCATTTTTCATACAATTTTCATTATTTTTAATTCTGATTGCAGCGTATTGTGTACAATGCTGTTTGTCATTTTATATTAAGAACTCTGCAAATTATAAGCAAAAAACTTGGCGAAATTTGGGACTGTTTTTATGAAAACCTTAATTTCTCTACGAGTATACATGCTATCCTCATAAAAATGAACACAGTATATTACAATAATCCACTTATTAATAATCTCGAGTTTGAACGCTTTTGCTACATTAGTTTTTACAGGGTTATCCAAAAGATATTCGTCCTTTCAATATGTTGTCAGTCCCCTATGGGGTTTCGGGAAAAAATCTTAGCTGAAATATATGACTTATACTATACTGTTTACACACCTGCAGTTTCAGGTTAATTCCTCAGGTATTTTTCTAGATATTTGACAAAATGTCTAAAATAGTAAGTGACCGGTCACCTATGGCCATATAGTGTATATATGATATATATATATATGATAGATATCTATATGCAATATATATATATAATCTTTATTACAAAAACTAAGGTAGGTCTGCACCAAATAGAACATTAAAAAAAATTATGTACAGTCCAACAAATTTTTTTTGGGGAAAAAAGTCAACTGTAATGAAGAATTTGCATCATTAATTAAATTTACATATTACAACAATATACTTACAGCCATAACCAATTCAAAGGGATATTTATATATCCTAATAGGTGACTGATACTTCTGCACCATTCTGATGTTGTAAAGGACGCAATCAAATAATTAAAAGCAAGTGGCAGCAGTATAACAAATGATAAATTTAAATAGGAAAGTTTAAGTCATCTTAAAGTCCATGCAACTAAAAAAAGTATGTTTCTAGATGGAGACATCACAATTTTCATGTCATTAAACCTAGAAATAGAAAATTAACTAATATACAATATGAAAACATCAAACAAAAAATAATAAAATTACTTACATAAAATATAACAATCTCCACCATTAGATTGCTGTGTTAAGGGACTAATTCACTCATGCAAAAACACACATTCGCTAATGTTAATCCTACGGAATAAATTTATTAAGATAGCTTGTTTACATTTCAATATTTTTAATTTTTTTTTTTTTTTTTGCATTGAGTAGCTGAAGTCAATCTGTTCAAAGGCAGTTTTTTACTTTTTCGATTTTCTTTACAGGTTTTCATAATGAGAATACTTTTACTTTCTATAGCACAAAATTAGCACTCGCCAATTGTCGAGTAACACTTAAAGCATTGCGATTAACTTTATTGTCCTCACTCAACAAACTTAATGGGCACCACTCGCCAAATGCGATGGTTGAAAAATGTATCAATGCCAGGGAGCAAAGGGTGAAATTCTTTCGGGTGTTACGGCGTCCAAATCAGCGATTCTCCAGAACGTTTGAAAAGAAAGTAGGAGGGATGAATCTGGTCCAAATTTTCAAAAAAATTTTTTTAAAAAAGGTCATCATTCTGAAAATTCGGACATTCTATTGTAATTTTGACATGGTCACCGAAAAAAATCAATTTCGTCCATCATTCGCAGAAAAAATCACTGATTTCGTCAAAGAAACGAAGGGGAAAACGTGAATTTTGTCAAGGATCACGAAAAAATGTGAATTTTGTACAAGGATCACGAAAAAATGCGAATTTCGTACAAAAGTCACATAAAAAGCGTGAATTTCATTAAAGAATCAAGAAAAAAAAAAGCACAAATTTCGTCAAATAATCGCAAAAAAATCACAAAAATCTTCAAAGGATCCTAAAAAAATCCTGCAAATTTCATCAAAATATCGCGGGGAAAACGCAAATTCGTCAAAAAATTGCCGAAAAACACAAATTTCATCAAAAAATCGCGAAAAAATGTAAATTTCGTCGAAGGATCACGAAAAAAACGCGAATTTTGTCAAAGAATCGCAAAAAACCACAAAATTCTTCAAAGGATCGTGAATAAAACCCCCGCAAATTTCGTCAAAATATCACGGTGAAAACGCAAATTCGTCAAAATATCGCTGCAAAAACTCAAATTTCATCAAAAAATTGCGGAAAAAAAAAAAACGCAATTTTTTTCAAATAATAGCGAAGAAAAAACGAATTTCATCAAAGGATCGTGAAAACATGAAAATTTCCAGGGGTGAATCTGTTCTGAATTTTCCGAAAATTTAAGGCAGTCATTTCCGAAAATAAAAAAAAAAAATCGGTCATAAATCCGAAAATTCTGACATAAAATATATTGCAAATGCCGAGAATGATAATTTTGTTAATCGTTCGAAGAAAAATCGCCAATTTCATCAAAGGATCACGGGAACAACGTGAATTTCATCAGAGGATCACGGGAACAACGTGAATTTCATCAGAGGATCGGGAAAATAACACAAATTTTGTTAAAGGATTGCGAATTTCGTCCAGGGATCACGAAAAAAGCTAATTTCGTCAAAGAATTGCAGAAATACACAAATTTCGTAAAGAACTGCGAAAAAACTGCAATTTTTGTCAAAAAATCGCGAAAATTCGTCAGAAGATTGCGAAAAAACAGCAAATTTCGTCAAAAGATCGCGAAAAAACGTCAAATTTCGTCAAAGGATCGCGAAAAAACGTCAAATTTCGTCAAAGGATCGCGAAAAAACGTCAAATTTCGTCAAAGGATCGCGAAAAAACGTCAAATTTCGTCAAAGGATCACAAAAAAAGGCAAATTTCGCCAAATTGCCGCGAAAAACCGGCAAATTTCGCCAAATTGTCGCGAAAAAACGCAAATTTTGTCAAAGGGACGCGAAAAAAAATGTAGTTAGTGCCGGGAGTGGATTTCACCCCCCCACCCACTATGCTGTAACTTATCAGAAAATTTTTTGTGAATTTCATAAATTTTTTTTACACAGAAGTACCCCTACAAATTTCGTCAAAGGATCCCGGAAAAAAACCTGAATTTTGTTAAATGATCGCTGAAAAACGCTAATTTTGTCAAAGGGTCGCAGAAAAAACACATAGTTACTAGTGCAGGGAGGGGATTCTCCCCTCTGCTCTAACCTTTCAGATTTTTTTTTTTTTAATTTAGTATCATCCCTAGAAAGTAGATAACTAATTCTTATTGGTTCAGAAGTCATGAACATCACTCTCTTGAAAGGGGGGAGGGTTAATTGCACTTTCGGCCGTTCATATCGTTATTTGATTTGTTAGAGAAACTAAAAACTGATAAATTCAAAGAAAACAAAATTCTAATAAACATTGTTGAGATTTGATAACAATTTCTTCAAGAAATGCGGAGAGAGTGTGGAGCAGTGCGAAAAACACTCTAAAGGACAAAAGTTTATCTATAAATAAAGACATGCTACAAAATCGCCTAAGGGTTAAACAATCTAAAATTCAATTAAATGAATATGATCCTGCTGCAGCAATAAAACTTTGATGGGAAGACTGTTAGGTCACGAAGATTTAATGTGAATGATAAACATTAGTGTCAAAAATAGCACTTTTTGTAATACTTTATTTTATTGCAATTAATAGTTAAAGTATTAGATTTTATTAAAATAATTTGTAAAATATATTTTAATTTTCTTGTCTCTTTTATACGTTGCCTCTTTAAATATGTGTTTGACTTTTATTTTGACTGCAGTAATTTCTTGGTTATATTTTTCTGTTAGATGTAATGCCTGTTTTTTTTCTTCAATTGAGTGTAATTCTATCGAATGGTAAGTAAAAGATATGAGTAAATTACAATGTTGATAGTTAGAAAAAACACAATTTTGTATGAAATGTTCATAACTTTGTTATTGGCCAGTGGTTAAAAAAAAACTGGCCGTTGAAAAAAAAATCAGTGTACTGGCCAGTGGCCATTGGGTAAAAATGTTAATTTTGACTTATATTACTTTCAAAACCGGTTCCAAAAGTAAAAATATTCTAATAAAAAACCTGTAAGCAAAATCAAAAAAGTAAAAAATGGCCTTTGTATGGATTGATCTGAGGTAACCAATGAAAAAAAAGTAGTTTAAAAATATTGAAATGCAAACGAGACATCTCAAAAAAATTCTTCCATAAGATTAACATAGTGAACACGTATTTTTGCATGATTGAAGTAGCATCTTAAGTAAAAACTATAAAAACAGTAAAAATGTTTTAATAAACTGGATGCTTACGTATTATCCGGGCCAGGTCAGACACCAGTGTGCCAAGCATTCCTTCTTATTTAAGGGGCCGCTGCACTGAAACTCCCAGAACTCGAAATCCCATGTTGGCGCAGCATGTCCTAATTTGGACCTTGTGCCATTAAACCCCATTCAACCAACCGAAATCCCATGTTAACCTATGAGAAAACTTCCAAGCGCGATGACTCATTACCTAATATAATTATTAAAATACCGTTTACACCATCAGAAAGTAGACGTCAGATGCCGATGATGTGCGTTTTTAAAAATTGTCTCTATAAATTTTAAATATTTTTAAGAAGATGATAAAATTTAATCAAATGGAAATATTAAAGTTTATAGGGATTTTTTATGTACTTAAAATTTACGGAGATAATTTTTAAAAACGCATATCATCGGCATCCGACGTCTACTTTCCGATGACAAAAACAGTATTTTAATAATTATATTAGGTAATGAGTCATCACGCTTGAAAGTTTTTCTATAGGCTAACATGGGATTTCGCGATCGGGGAGTTTCAGTGCAGTGGAGCCTTAACTATTACACGGCAGCGCAATACTTATTTATTTCCAGTGTCACTTCTCAATGTTAATTTAACACAGAAAAGTCTATGGCGCTCATAACTTTATTTTTTCTTCCCCCCTTTTTGTCTCTAATGCCATAAATTTTTTATTCTCTGTAATTTTAATGATATTGTAAATTCAAAGTACGAAAATATTTGCCTGATGTCAGGGTCAAAATGACTTTGCATATGGGTGAATTATAATGCAGAGAGTAACATAGCCTAAGCTTTATTTATATTATTCAAATATTTTTCTTAATAATTCCAAATTTCTCATTTTTTCATTGAGAATCAATGGACATTTTTTTTTATAAAATTTAATATTTTTTTCTATTGTTGCAAAAAATTCAAAAGCCGTAATAATAATTTATCTACAGTAATTAATTTTCAGTTAAAATATTTCCACGTGAGAAATGGAATTTAAAATAAATTATCTACGAATTGAAAAGAAGATGAATATGGCATCTTATGGGAAATAAAGCTGATATTTTCAAACTTTTGTTAGTAATACAAGAAGCATTACTAAGAGTAAATACAAAAAGCAAGTGACTATGACATCAAAAAATTGCAACATATTTCACCGACACTGTTTTTAAGCATGAATATCAATTACATATAGATGTGCCCATTCGATTAAAAAGGTGTTAACTTTGTGATTTATTTATGTTTTCCTTTTATTTATTTGTAGATGAAGTTGTAATTTCATTAAGGAATACTAGCCAGAAAGAAATACTGAACTATTTATATTGTTTTAAGACTGTAAAAATTCAAATTGTTGGATGCTTAGAAGTTAATAAATTTGCGAATAACCGAAATTTATTTTACAGGTTTCATCATCAATATGACGTCAGCATTACACATGGCCATGTAAATATACATATTGCTCTTATGCAATTTCTTTTTGTCATATTAAGAAATAAAAAAAATATTTGTAAATTTTAAAAAGACAAACTTTTAACGTTAAGCAAACTTAACATTATTACCGCATTTTTTGTCTAAAATTATTCCTCAAGGTCTTTTGTCTTTTTTTCTTTTGGTACCTTGAAAATGATGTTGACGCTAGATAAATACCCACAAGTTAAATTTAGGTAACAATTTAATCTTGCATTTACATCACCCCCTGGAAAGAAATAGGATAGCAAAATTTAAGTATCAGGTATTCATTCTGAAAAATTATTACATACAGAGGTATATGTTCTGGAAAAATTTACATACACATTATAAAATAGAAAAAGGCAGGTATTCGTTGAAAAATTCATGCGAAAAATTACACTTGTGGTCTTTAATCAGCTTTTTAAGTTTGGTTCATGTCATGAACGGCTAATGCAAAGAGTGGTGTCAAGATGGGCATCCGTTAATCCTGAACAATATTTGTTCTTCAAAAAATATGGGCATCCGTTAATCCCGAACAATATTTGTTCTTCAAAAAATTCTTTTTGAAGAAAGTTCTTTCACATAGGGTAGATGTGCCAGTAATGGACACCCTTAAGGAATTTCTTTCAAAATTATTTTTTTATTAATTAGTTATAATTATTATATTCCAATTTTTTCAATATCATATTAACCTATCAACAATATTTAACCATTCTTATAGTCTCATTTCCCAGTATGAATCTAAATTTAATTTTAAATAACAGAAATATATCAAAACACCCAAAAGCCCGGTAATGGACACCCTCTGTACCAGTAATGGACGACCCGTAAAAAACAATAAATATAATTGTTTTTATGACTGTATTTAGAACCAGAATTTAATGAATAATACTAATGAAACAAAATAGTTATTTTCAAATATATTTAACAATTAGGATACCAGTAATTAATAAAATATTTGTGATAATCATTTACTGTTTGCATCAATTATTGTAATTATCAGAAGATCGATGTTTTAATGATTTTAGATGGATAGTTTAAAATACTAAATATTAGGCAATTACAGCTATCAAATTATTGAAACAGTGGGGGATTTAAAAGGTAATTTAAAAAAGTTTTGGAATATTAGTGTTTAGTTGGTACTTTTCGGTTAGCCGGGCGCCACTGTTATATTTACATACATATATACATATATATACACCCAGTGGCAGAAACAACGCGACACGGCGACATAGTCGCGGACACAAAAAATCTTTTGCAGACAATTATTGTCTGCATTAATGAAGTCAATTTAAAAAATTGTCCGCAACTTTCGGACAATTTTTCCCCCGTAAAAAGCGCGAATTTCGGCCAAAAAGTACGTAAAAAGTGTAAATTTTGGCAAAAGATCGCGTTAAAAGCAATAATTTCGGCAAAAGATCGCGTAAAAGCATGAATTTTGGCAAAAGATCGGGTAAAAATCGTGAATTTTGGCAAAAGATCGCGTAAAAAGCGTGAATATCGGCAACAGATCGCGTAAAAAGCGCAAATTTCGACAAAAGATCGTGTTAATGGCGTGAATTTCGGCAAAAGATCGCGTAAAAAGCGCAAATTTCGGCAAAAGATCGTGTTAATGGCGTGAATTTTAGATAAAGATCGCGTAAAAAGTGTGAATTTCAGCAAAAGATCGCGTTAAAAATTTTTATTTCGGCAAAAGATCGGGTAAAAGGAGCGAATTTTGGCAAAAGATCGGGTAAAAAACGTGAAGTTTGGCAAAAGATCGCGTAAAAAGCGCGAATTGCGGCAAAAGATCGCATAAAAAGCGCGAATTTCGGCAAAATATCACGTAAAAAGCGCGAATTTCGTTAAAAGATCGCGTAAAAGTGTGAATTTCGGCAAAAGATCGCGTTATAAGCACTAATTTCGGTAAAAGATCGGGTAAAAGCGTGATTTTCGGCAAAAGATCGCGTAAAAAGCTCAAATTTCGGCAAAAGATCGCGTTAATGGCGTGAATTTCTCCAAAAGATCGCATAAAAAGTGTGAATTTCAGCAAAAGATCGCGTTAAAAGCTTTAATTTTGGCAAAAGATCGGGTGAAAGGCGTGAATTTTGGCAAAATATCGTGTAAAAAGCGCGAATTTTGGCAAAAGATCGCTTAAAAAGCGTGAATTTCGGCATAAGGTTGCGTAAAATGTGCGAATTTCGGAAAAGGATCGCGGAAAATGCGAATTACGTCAGAGGATCATGAAAAAATGCAAATTTCATCAAAGGATCGCGGAAAAGTACGAATTTCGTCAAAAAGGATCATGGAACAAACGCGAATTTTGTCATAGGATTGTGGAAAAGACGCGAATATTGTCAAAAGATCAAAAAAAAAAAAAAAAAGAAAAAAAAATTGCGAAATTTGTCAAAAAATCATGGAAAAAACGTGAATTTCATCAAAGAATTACAAAAAAATAATTTCCTCAAAAGGCCGCAGATTTCATTCAAGAGTTTTAGAAAAAACTCAGTGCTTTTCGCGCTTGAGGCCTCAGAAGCTTCCGAAGGTTTTTAAAAGCATCGTTATTGCCTATGTGTGGTTCTGCTTATCCTACACACTTTAGAAATTCCTCAAGAAGTTAGATGACGAAATGTTATAAGTAAAATTAATGAGAATGCACCATGCTTACCATGTTTTAAATAGAATGATAAAAAATTCCTAGTTTAATTTATTATTTATTCATTAAAATGACATGCAAAATTTGCAGACAGATTATGAGATTTTAAAAGCTTGTCGCAGACAGCTACAAAACTTTCTGCCACTGGGTATATACAAATATATGTGTATATATATATACATATGTATGTATATATTTATGCGTGTGTATGTACACACATATATATATATATATATATACATATGTGTATATATATGTATGTAAATATAGCAGTGGCGCCCGGCTAACCGAAAAGTACCGTTTAGTTTTGTCTCACTATTTTTAACAATCTTCCAGAGACTACTTGATATATCATTTATATTAATTAATATTACAAATATGAAAGAAATGATATTGTTAGTTGAATATTTTAAATACTAAATAAAATAATTTCAATATAAAACTGTAGAACTGATGTTTGAGGCCACTGATCTGCAGATTTACTAGTTTCATGAATATTACACCTATAACTTTTATTAATATTACAATTTTATTTTATTTTATTTTATTTATTTATTTATTTTTTTTTGTCAGAGGTGAATAAGGAAACATTTAATAGAGAAAATAGATTTTTAATAGCTTCTGTAAATTGGTTTTATTTAAACGGAGAAGGATTAATCCCTATGAGCTCCTCTTTGACTGTGCTCTTTTAAACAATATTTTCTGCTTCCTGGCTGGTTTGATTGCCAGATTATAAAATATGCAAGGTACATATACATTAAAAAAAAAAAGAAAATATTGAAATTTTATTAATCACATAAAATAACTTAAAAGCAGCTATTTATAAAAGTTTTGGTGTTATTACATTTTGGTAATTAAAAAATTAAATTTGATTATTTAGGTTTGCAGTTAAGTCAAAATATTTTATGCACTATAAACATTAACTGAAATTGCATTTTTAGCAATGTCTATATGGGGTGTCCATTACTGGAAAATGACTAACTAACCATCCCAGTAATGGTCACCCCCTCTTAAAACCTTAAAAATAAATGAAATTTTACAAACGGCCATTAGTATATAAAATTCTAAGTTTTCTATTGCTACTCAAACAAAAACATTCAAATTTTGCAAGAAAATAAATAATATGTAAATTAATTAAACGAGGCTAGCTCTTATCCTCTTCATTAAGATTTTCACAGAAAAACAGTGAAACTTTGAAACATTATTTTCTGCTTCCTGATTGGTTTGATTAAAAGTATCAACAATAACACAGTTTTATAAAACATGCAAGGGGGAATTATAAAAAAAAAATAATTAAAGCTAAATATTTATTAGTTATTTTTTTTATGAACCAAAAACATCAAGGGATGTCCATTACTGGCACATCTACCCTACATATGTGGAGCCAAACATAGTAGCCTGGATAGGGTCAGGTGGGGGAAAGTGGTGGTAAAATCAAGCTTTTTTTAGAAAGGGCCCTAAAATCAAACTATTAAATTTATTTTAATGAAACTTTTGATGCATTTTCTATACATTGGACTCATATAGATTAAACATGAAGCATAACCACTCAATTTTATTCAATTGTTTTCTGACAGTGATACATTTAAAAGAGCATGTTTTGATACCACCCACCACTTTACCCCATGGTGGGGGAAAGTGGGTGTAGTTCCAAAATTAGTGTATATTTAAATAAAAATGTGTAAATATTGTTTTTTAAATAAAAATACACTGAAATAAATGTATCTTAATTATTTTTAAAGGTACAAATGCACAAACAAAAATATTTTTCAGATATTATTTAATTAAAGAAATAATGTCCATGGCTATCAAAATTAGGTTCACTTAGTATGTAGCATATATTGCTGAACTCTATATAATCTTCACCACCAAATAGCAAGAAAAGTCTAATAGTTCCCCAATGGTGACTTATTCAAATGCTTTATGTGATATAATGTATTAATTTTTATCACTTGGGCGATTATTTTAGCTGATCTACTTTTTGACGGTATGCAATGAGCATAAACAAGATAGTTTGTAAACATTAAATTTGTTTCCAGTTTCTAAAACTAAAATAAGAATAGTTGCCATAATCTCAATATGTCTCTAAAAAAGAATTAACAAAATATCTTAATTTAAATAGAAAATAGGTTTTTTTCAATATACCCCCACTTTACCCAATGGGCCCACTTTCCCCCACCTGACCCTATGTAAAAAATAACTTTTAATTTAATTGTATTATCATATTAGGATTAAAATTTATAAATAAAGCCTATTTTTTTAAATTAATAATTTTATTACAGCCCATTTTTAAAAATTAATCACATCTACAGTCTAAAATTGAATCATCATACAACATTGAGCTAAGCCTAACTATACCACCACTTTCCCCCACCTCAGAAAAAAAATCATAAAAAATTGAAATAATAAAATAATTCTTACCTTGATGCATGAATCTGTTTTTAAGAAGTTCTTCTACAGAAATGTATCAAAATATACTAATTTTTTCAAGTGAGAAAGGATCAAGAACAAAGTTTATCAATACCATCTGTTAAGAACAAACTGCACATATATGTAAACAAGAAGATAAACAACAGTAAACTTGTTGCCAGATTTACAAATCTTAATAGAAATATTTATCACAAACTCCAATTATGTATTAATTGAAAAAAAAAGTAAAAATATGTACATTTATTGTGAAAAAAGTGCATTTTTTTAGATTACCACCACTTTCCCCCATCCCACCACTTTCCCCCACCTGACTAATAGCTAATTTTTTGCAATTTTTCTACGTTTCTGAGACATGTTTACCCCCAAATTCTTCAAGAGATGCAGTTTTATACACATGCAAGAAAATATCTTCTTCAAGTCAATTATCTTCATTTGAAATAAAAGTTTTTCAAGACTAAATGACATTGCAGACACATCACTATTCTGCAGCTGGAGCAACTTCATAAGGCGATTTAAAGAATTGAGACAACTTATCTACCTCTGCAAAGTTTCAGAATCTTGCTTCAAATTCCTTCACAAGATCTGAATGACTTAAACTTATGAACACTGCAATATGTATTTCTGAATACTTCTTTTTATATTCAAGTACTGTTGGAAAATGAATAAATTCTTCACTTGGCGATCCAGGTTTTGACCTTCCGTGGTCCGCCAGTTGCCGACCATGGCCATAAACGGTTTACATGATTCAGCTCTACTGAGGCCATTCCAAGACAAATAATCACAGCCGTCCTTAGGGGTGTGCGACAGGTGCGGCCGCATAGGGCCTGGTGCCTAGGAAGGCCTTGCGCTCGAAAAAAAAAAGAAAAATTAATACAAAATAACTAAATATTTGTTATTCATTTTATTGTGAGTTATTTATTTTCTAAAAAAAATTACAAGTGTAAACATGCTTATTTGTAAAATGTTTTATGCATAAAATGTTCGGTGCAAGTTGTGAATGTTAGAGAAGAGAATAGACTGTGGCTTATATTCAATTTGAAAGAATAGGAATAACGAATACGGAAAGGTGAATAGATATTGGTACCGATGATGATCCTGACAAACTGCTCATCCTTATTTTAATGATTATTTGTAATGTAACGACACAGACTTGATTTCCTTCATATGTAATCAAGTTTCAATTTTTTATTATAGGAGTATCGATGTTTTCCTGTGCACATGCATACGTATATCCCATCGTGTAAACATGATAGAAAGGTCGGGTTAGTTCAATCCCGTTCCCCAAACCCCTGAGGCTAAACTAAAGATTTAAAGATTCTAAAAAATGTGAAAGGTTAAATTTTAAACTCTTGTGAAGAAAAAGAAAATTTGAGGAAATATTGATTTTTACTCAGATTTTTTCTATTTTTAAACTCCTTTTAAATTATCAACCTTATGGAACTTCAAGACTGTTCGCAATATTCCATATAAAAAGCCCTCAAAGTGATACAAGATCGCTAGATAAGAAAACCCATGCATTTCCAAAAAGGACCCAAGTTTTCCTCTAAGTTCCAACTTTAGACGGGAACATTAGAAGGAACAGCTTAATCATAACACATCATAGAAAGTGACACTATGGAGACAGCGAGCATAAAAACACGGACCACATGGAGTCCCTTTCATGCACCGACATAGTGAAACTAGGCAGTGCTTTCCCACGATCAGCTGTTCAGCGAAGTGTCGGGCACAAAAAAGTAGGCTGGGTCAATGCCGACCTATTGGGACACAACCAGCAGAGGTTATTGACAGGAAAACATTGCGAATGGCTAAAGAACTCTCTATTGTTTTCTGGGAGAGAAATGAGAGGATATAGGAGATCGCTGATGAGAAAAGAGTGAGTTAAACTCGAGACTCAAAGGAGTGTAGGTGACAGGTCTTTACCTGGAAGGAGAGAAACATTTCTCGGTGTTCATACATAGATTTTCTCAGGGGTAGAGATCCGAGGGGAAAGAGACATCTTTCGTGTGGCTAGAAGTAGCCGGGTAGTTAAGTACAGCGACAGGCTGTCAGCGGAGTAAGGGTTCTTTAACTCTTCAGAAGTGAACATTTTCTAAGGACAGTGGTGTCGCTGTACTTGAAAAATCCTGGGTCCCCGGGACCCAGGATTCCAAAAATCTGGGTCCCTTTTTTACAAAAGCGGGTCCACATCAATAATAATTCATATTTTAATGAAATAAATGAAACTTTATTATTTGGAAAAGATAAAATAAATGCATTAATTATTGTTTTAAAAATAATTAAATAATGAATTAAAACCAGTATTATTTGCACTCAAATAAGATACTTAAAAAAATATATTAAGAGAAATTTTCTTTACTTTTTTAAAAGCACAATTTTAATTGTAAGATAATGCTTATTTGAGAGTAAAAGATACCAAGTTCCACTAACAAGTATCCCTAATGTTCGCATATCTTTTAAAAAGGGGCAAGACGGGTTTATTGAAAAAGATATTTTTGCTGAAAAAAAGAATACTTATGATAAGTAAAGGGGTACTTTTGTTGAATGAATGGGTGCTTTCATTACACTTCTCATTGAATTATTTGTCAGCATAGATCTGTGTTGGAATCAGACATTTTCCTTGGAAGAGAAATTCAGGCAGGGGGGGGGGTATTTTTAACTGTTCCACCCCCTGAATACATTATCAAAGTACACTGAAAACATGCTGTATTTTTAAAAATCTCATAAAAAAAATTAAATCCCATTTTATGAATGTTCTACCTACAAGTTTAATTTGCACATCTTTTTTCGTGCTTTGACTAAATTTGCGTTTTTTCCCGTGATATTTTGACAAAAATCGCACGATACTTTGACGAAAGGAGAGTTCCCCCACCCCCCACCCCCGAGATCCTTTGGCAAAAAGCGGCTTTATTCCGCGATTTTTTGACGAAATTCGCTATGTTTTCGTGATCTTTTGACGAAATACACTATTTGTAGTAGCCCTTTTACGAAAATCGCAATCTTCTGACAAAAAGCGGCTTTTTTTTCGTGATTTTTTGACGAAATTCGCTACTTTTTCGCGATCCTTTGACGAAATACGCTATTTTTTTGCGGCTCTTTTATGAAAATCACGTTTTTTCTGCGATATTTTGATGAAATTCACGCTTTTTTCGCGATCCTTTGACAAAAATAGACTTTTTTCCGCGATTTTTTGACGAAATTCGCAACTTTTTTGAGATTCTTTGACAAAATACGCTATTTTTTTGCGGCTCTTTTACGAAAATCGCATTTTCCTCGATATTTTGATGAATTTTGTGCTTTTTAGCGCGATTCTTTGACAAAAATAGGTTTTTTTTACCGCGATTTTTTGACGATATTACGTGTTCCACGGGATGCATAAGAGCTATTTTTTGCGTAATTTACGCACTATAGCGTGTCTGCAGCATCGATGTAAGGAGTAGATTAAATACATTTAAATCTCTCTCTTAAATTAGCCGAAATCTATATTTCACTGTAATCAGGACCGTGATTAAGGCTATCACCTCACTGAACTTTTGTTTGTCATCGGAAAATGTTATTTAAGGGTCATTCCATGTCAAATCACCCAGGGCATGGCACCCACCATCACCAATTTTGATAAAAGTCAGTGAATTTGCAGAGTTTTTAATGCTGATTCCAAAAATGTCAATCATATTGAAATTGATCAAACTGTTTGTCAGATATGAGCCATTAAATGTCTTCCAAGATGGCCGATTTGCCGCCATTTTGAATGGCACATGTGACAACATAAAGGTCTATAACTTCTTTCAGGTTTAAGCTAGAACTTTCAAATTTTTTTTGTTCTGTTCAGAATAAAGTAAACTTTCATCTAAACAGATTTTTGTGCAATTTATTCCATTAAAATGCTGTCAGAAAATGACTTTTTGCCATTTTTTCAATTAAAAAAAGGTATAACTTCAATGGCCGATTTCCCCCATTGTTCCCCCTTCAATTTTCATCTAATTGCATAAATAGACAGCTCAAAGTGTGTTTTGATGCCTGATAAAAAAATTTTAAATGGCAGTTTGTAGGTTTTTTGTTTAAAGAAGAATTTCAATTTTACCGACTTCCATAAGTAACGGAAAGTACCCAGAAGTATCATACATATTTACATCTAAAAGTTTGGTAAGGTTTTATCTTTCATAAACATATATATATTTTTAATGTGGCTAAAAAGAAGGGGAATGCCTCAGGAATTATAAATAGGAATGCTAATAATGAATTCCTGCAAGACATAGAAGTATTTTCATGACACATTGAAATCTATTGCAAAGTTTCAGTAAATTTTAAATAAAAAAGAAATGATGGAAAAAATTCTACAAACTGTCACATTTTACAGCAAAATCATACTTGCATATTATGCAAAATGATAGAATTACAATTGTTAACTAAATACAATATGTAAAAATTATCGTACTTCAAAATTATACAAAATAACATTTAGCACATACACAGTAAAAATACTATTAAAAATATATCTACATCTACATTCAAAATAAATATAATTAGTTAAAAAATTAACTCTGTTGTATTAATATTGCAGCTCAAAGTGTGTTTCGATACCTGTTAAAAAATTTTTAATGGGCGATTTAAAAATTTAAAATTTAGTTTAAAAAAAAAAGTATTACTTTATTTCACTTTGGTTTATTTTTTGAATGTAAATAACATTAAAGTTGTAATTATTGTTGAATTATAAATCGAAAATTGCTGTACAAAATATGAAATTTCTAATTAATTGCTAAAATTATCTGATTGGGTTAATTTATTACCAGAACTTTCCAGAAGACAGAATTTTAACCAATAATATCACTTTGGTTTGCCAGAAGGGGTTTTTTCAACCAACCAGATAGATGTACTTACCAGAAAGAGATTTTCAACGAATCGGACTAAAAATACTTCCCAGAAGATTTTTTCAACCAACCAGATTAAGCAGAATGTTAAAAAAGATTAAAGTTTTTCTTTTGATCTTATAACTATAAATGATGCTGCTTTATTGTATTAAGTTAGATGTTTTGTTATGGATAAACAAAAAATGTACAATATTAGTTTAAATATTAATAATCCAAATTGTGATTTAAATAATCCTCAAGCTATCCACCATCGCAATGAGTTATCCATCAAAAATAAAGAACTTCTTGCATTAAGATGCAATTTAGAGGATAGCGAAAACTCAACAATATGCTTTGCTCACAGAGAACACTTTCTGCATATGTAAATTCAGCAAAAGAAATGTTTTCATTTATTTAATCTTCATCCTAACAAGACCAAGAAGTGTATCCTTACATGTGATAAGTGTGGATCAACCTAAGAATTACAGACATAAGCTACATAAAAGGCATAATTACAGGCATAAGCCATTCCTGGTAAGAAACTATGTTCAACCTGTAGGGGAGAAAGCAAGAGCTTTGCTGGAAGTATATGTGAAAGAACAGAAAGACTTGTGTCAGTCCACTGATTTTTCTGAAGAAATTACTTCAAACATGGATCAGAAAGAAAAATATCACGTAAATCTTAATGGAAGTTCACCACTAAGGTTACATGCAATTTCTGCACACAGGAAAATGTCTGCTGGAGAAAGAAAATTGCCTTGCGAAAGAAGGTTTCTTGTACCTGTGATTTGGAAGAGAACGTTCTTCAGAGTGAAAACAGTAACTCTGATGAAGATATTGTGAATCAAAAGAAAAGTTTCAGAATTTGAAAGATTAATGGAGATGGTGAAAGAAAAGCTTCCACAAATTAGTCCCAGAGAAAATATTCAGTTGCTAACTTTGATTCCTGAGTCATGATGGTCAAGAAAGAAAATAATTGAAACCTTTAGTGTAACTGAGTACCAAGTATAGGACTTTATCTTTATACTTAGGAAGACACTATAAAATCTATGAAAGAATTTCATGAAGATAATGAATTTTCATGTCTCATGCCTGGTCAGGGAGATACGGTCAGCATAAAAAAAAATGTCCGCCCATGTTCAAAAAAGGTTTTTTCTTTGTAATCAATCTGAATTAACTGTATATCCAATTTTGATTGAATATACAGTCAAAATTTGTCTGCTTTTCAAAATTTGCTGACCTCTGACTTAAGCACTGTGTCTTAGTTGGAAGTTCTGGCACACATTCTGTCAGCATGTATACAATACATCAGAAAGTTCAGTTGCTTATTGCAGCAACAGGGATTGAAGAAAAATATGAAGATTTAATCCAGAAATTGGTTTGCAGTTCTAACAATACAAATTGTATGTTACATATATGCAGTAAATGTCCCAAGAAAGATGTTCTTGAAGATTTTTTTAAAGTTAAAATTTCTGGATTTTGATCCTGAAGACGCAATTGAACATAAACAGTGAGTATCAACTGACAGAGTATGATTAACATCACATACATCTACTCTGTACGATTTCATCCATCTTATTCTTAAAAAAGATAAAAAAAGCTCGTACCTCATACACACATATCCAAGTCCCAAAGCACTTATTTGAAAAAAAGATCTTACTAGTCATGAGGTTATCATACAAATGGATTTTAGTGAGAACTTTTCTTTTGTATTGCAAGACGAAGCGCAACAGTTACCACTGGACGCCTGGTTGCTGTACTTTACATAGTTGCATTCTATGTGAAGCAAAAAATGGAAGCAGCTTAAAAAGTGAAAGCCTTTGCATGCTTTCAGATGATATGGACCATGATGTACCAATGGTTTATCAGACTCAAAAATTAATCATGCAACATTTAAATAATAAGTAGTATATCTTAGCTACAAATGTAGAATATTTTACTGGTGGCTCTGCTGCCCAATATATTAAAATTGAAAAACATTTTTGAACCCATGAACATGATTTTGGTAAAATAAAAGCAAAATGGAGCTTTTTTGCTACAAGTCATGGAAAATCTGTTTGCGATGGGGGGACTGTTAAAAGACTTGTGACAAAAGCAAGTCTGCAAAGGCCGTTGCATGATCAAATTGCAAATGTGGCTATGATGTATGAATATTGCAAACAAAACATTGATGGTATATAACATCTTTTATCATCACAAAAAGTGACATGTTAAAACTGTGTAGCAACGTGTCTCATTGGATGCAACTTGCTACGACAATTCCTGGAACATGCAGTATGCATTATTATGGATCTACAGAAAACTTATTAATAAGTGGAAAAAGAATAAATACTGATAAAAATGTTTCTGTTTGTTTATCTTTTGATAGGAATATTAAAGAGACTTTGCATGTTCCATCTCTTAAAAGTTATGTAGCATGTATGCATGAATGGAATTGGTAGTTTCAAAAGTCCACAAAAAAGAAGGAGATGCAACTGTTAAATTCATGCATCCACAATGGCCCATCACCTTCGTATTATTGGACAGAAAATGACAGTTGTATTGTGCCTTTCAGTCATATCCTTTGTGCATGTGACAAATGGTACATACTACAAATGGTAGAATATATAAAATTTGTGATGCATTTAGTGCTTTAATAAGCACCAAGTGAGCAAAACATAAAATTAGAAGGAAATAAAATCGAAATATAAAGAGAACAAATTTTATTAATTATCTTTATTTTTAATTGATATTGATGTAGATATGTTTTCAATAGCATTTTTACTGTGTATGTGCTAAATGTTATTTTGCATAATTTTAAAGTACGATAATATTTACTTAATGTATTTTTTTTTTTTTTTTTATTTTGTATTATATACAAGTATGATTTTGCTATAAAATGTGACTATTGGTAGAATTTTTCCCATTATTTCTTTTTTACTTATAATTTACTGAAACTTTGCAATAGATTTCAATTTGTTAGGAAAATACTTCTATGTCTTGCAGGAATTCATTATTAGCATTCCTATTTATTCCTGTGGGATTCCCCTTCTTTATAGCCATATTAAAAAATATGTATATGTTTATGTAAGATAAAGCCTTATCAAACTTTTAGATGTAAATATGTATGATATTTCTGGTAATAAAAGAAATATCAACATTATCTCGTACTTTCCGTTACTTATGGAAGGTCAGTAAAATTGAAATTCTTCTTTAAACAAAACATCTGCGAACTGTCCATTAAAATTTTCTTATCAGGCATCAAAACACACTTTGAGCTGCCTATTTATGCAATTAGATGAAAATTGAAGGGGGAACAATGGGGGAAATCAGCCATTAAAGTTACGCCTTTTTTAAATTTAAAAAATGACAAAAAGTCATTTTCTGACAGCATTTTAATGGAATAAATTGCACAAAAATCTGTTTAGATGAAAGTTTACTTTATTCTGAACAGAACAAAAAAAAATTTGAAAGTTCTAGCTTAAACCTGAAAGAAGTTATAGACCTTTATGTTGTCACATGTGCCATTCAAAATGGCGGCAAATCAGCCATCTTGGAAGACATTTGATGGCTCATATCTGACAAACCGTTTGATCAATTTCAATATGATTGACATTTTTGAAATCAGCATTAAAAGTTCTACAAATACACCAAAGTTTATGAAAATTGAAGATGGTGGGTGTCATTTTTAGAAAATTCTGGGTGATTTGACATGGAATGACCCTTAACTATTTTAATGTTGTGTACATATGCTGACATTTAGTCCAGAAAACCTATTGGGTTTTAATACGAATAAATCTTTTATTCTACAAATTCTATATATTTGTCATTACGCCTCTGACGAGACCTTCACATGCTACCGCCCTGATCAGAAGCCCCATAACCTGTTTAATATTTGTTAATTAAATAAAAAACTTTAAAAAGGTTATAATTAAAGAAAGAATGGAGTTTACAAATCAAAAGTTTCACCTTTATCACATTTGTTACTGCCATAATATGAAGTAGACTAAACGAGTAATTTAATCGATTAATCCTTTGACTATGAATTTATTTTTTATTAAAAATTTCTGCAACTGGCGACTATTTTTTAAAAATTTTATTCGTAGCACATGCCGAAATTTCCAGACTGGTCCACAGAAAGCTATCCTGAGCCAGGGTTGCAAAAAAGCCGGCTAAAATTAAAAAAAGCCAGGCCGGTGGCTTTTATTGGTTTTAACCAGCTTTTTTTTGGCCAAAATTGGCTTTTTTGGCCATAATTGGCTTTTATACAATAAAGCATTGTAATTATAAACTACACATTTTAAAGTGTTTTTAATTAGTTTTAATGACATTTAATTGATTTACAGTTTAATAAGTAACCCAATTTCTCAATGATGAGGACATAATACTGGAATAAAACTTAGATGATTTTGCTAGTGATTTGTATTCAGAATTGCAAATATGTCTGCTAAATTTTAAAAGGGCCATACCAACTGCCAATTTTTTTATTTTTACTGCTTTATAAAATTAAAGAGGACAATGGTTACTTAGTCATGTTTTATTACTTAATTTTAAGAGCTATTAACATACAAGTCTTATTTTATTTCTAGCAAACATTTAAAATTATACATAGTCATATTAATAAACACCTCCATTTCTCACTATTAAAAACATTATGAATAGCATATGCATGAATATGCGTAGCAACAAGCTTTTCAAAATTTTATTTTGAGAATTTTCTTTTTTTTTTTTTTTGTTTAAATGCTCTATTTTTTATACACTTATGTGTACCACTCTCCTCAAATAAAACATCTTTTCTAATTTCTCGTTTCCATTTTGATATGTTATATTTTGTCATTAAGGCTGTTAAATCCAAAATGGCAACTTTCTGACCTAAGTTTTAATTTATTTTTGTTCAGAAATGCATGAAACTAGCAGATGTTGTTGTTCAGAAACTATGTAATTGCACTGTTTTTTCTGGGTTTTTTTTTTGCAAACGCAATATATTTTTCAGAAAATAGTATCAAAATGAGCGTTTTGAACTGAATTTCCACGCGAAAGAAGAAACTACTCAGAAAAGGGTGAAAAAAACGTGTTTGTCACGTGATCAAAATCTCTTTATAGCTCAATAGGTAATTGATGGATCAAAAAATGGAAAACACAGTTCGATTCCAAATCGCTTTCATGTTTCATGGTCAGGCTTTCAAATTTTACATCTTTCCGTTAAAAAATGAATTTGTAAATGTGTCAAAACATTTTGCGCTTGTTGAGCAGAGCAGTTAAGAACAGTTTTAATTAAATATAATCTTTAAAATGTGTAGTATATGTGGAGCTATATAATATAGAATTTCAAAACACCAGTTTGGAGCCTAATATACAGGGTGTCCGAGAAAGATCCGTACAACTTCAAAAATTTATTGAAAAAGAAACAATAGAGTTACAGTGCAACTAATTAGTACATTAGATAGAATAACTCAAAAAGTTTTTTTTCCTATAACTTAAGTTATTACCTTAGGAAATTTCTACATGAGACCCTTTCGTAGCACGAACAATATCAAGACGATATTCCAATTCCATCCACAACCGTTTCAGCATGCTAACATCAACAGTAGCTACAGCTGTTTGGATGTTTTGCTTTAATTCTTCGAGACTGTTAACTTGCGTTCGGTATACAGTATCTTTAACATAACCCCAAAAGAAAAAATCCAGTGGTGTTAGGTAGGGATGCAACGGATATCCGGCAGATTTTTCAATATCCGAAATACCGTCGGATATCCGAATCACAATCACCGGATATCCGACTTCTCTGCCGGATATCCGGCAGAGTGCAGCAAAGCGAATATATAAGGGTAACAGAAATCGTTTGACCCCAAACAATGCTGAACAATTTTGTTTATAATGTAAAATATGAAAGTAAGTTCACTATTCATGAGTAAAAGGTAAATCTCAAAAGTTTAAAGAATTGCCAGCTTTCCTAACATTGATATTTGAACTCTTTACAATAAATTTAAGAATTTACGTTTACTTCGTTTAGAAAATTGTACCTTTACTTTCAGAGTGTAAAACAAAATTTGAAGTTGTTTATTAAAGTATGACTTTAATTTTCTTTCTTTCTTTTAAGTTTAACAATTAAACAGGCAACTAAACAAACAATTAAACAGGATTTTTAGAAGAAAGTATTGTAATAGAATTTTTTTCGATTTCTGGTTTTCGACGGATTTAGATGTTTTAGGGGTCAGATATCCCAAAACATGTTTATACAAAATGTCTGTCTCTCCGTTAGGGTGGTTCAAAAAAATTTTTTTGAGCTAGAGTCCAGGCCACCCCCTAATTTTTTTAGACTCATCAATAATATAATGCTGGTAAATTTTTAGCTTCTTAGTCGAATTCTAAGAGGGTGCTCAATGACCCCACAATTTAACATTAGCGGAAGCATAGGAAATGCAACAGTATTTTATACTTCAGAAATATTTAATTTTTCCCCAGATGTTTTTGGAAGAAATTTAGTTTATTATATTATATATATTTGTATTTAAATATTTCTGAAATATTTTATTATATGTAGCAACATTTCTGAGAATTATTTACATGATAAAGTTACAGCCAACACTAAACCAAAACAAGAATTCTACCAACTCTTTTTACAACCAACTGAAAACAATTTGTCAGTGAAACTTTAATTTTTCATGATAATTTTTATTTTAAATAATTATCTTATAGATTTTCAAATCCTGCATCCGGCAGCAAACATCTGTCTGAAGTTGTTTACATTTAGGCTCATGGTTATTCCTAAGTGAAAGGTGACAAATGAAAATAATATTTAAAATACATTTAATTATTTAGTGCAAGAGTTTTTACTTTTAAATAAGTATGAAGAATTATATTTAGGTTACATTAATTATATTAAATATGAATCTACTGTTATGGGATGAAAACATTATTTGTGTTACAGTTAATAAGACAAACACTAAGCCTAACATGAAATAAAATAATCACAAAATTTGTGTAGTAATCAACAACTTTAATTTTATGAAAAATAGCCGTTCTTTTCTGTTTAAAGAAATTTCAAAGCTAAAAATTTGCAATCGCTCCGATTTCAACTTGCCTTAGTAATGAAATTTTTCCGATTGGTCTAAGATCATTAGACCAATTGACCAGATTGAGACAACTAACTATCACAAGAGCACATCATTCAGCCTATTTTTTATCAGTTGAAAAAATCAACATTGGTACAATATGTTAGTCATTTGACAGTTAAAGGATTAATGCAGATATGGCAATGATCTGAAATTCCTACAAAACAAAAGAAACACATACATAATAAAAAAAAAAAAATAGAAAACATTCATTCTCATTGGCATTTGTTAAATAAAAACAAAGGTCTTTTTCTACAGCCCAACGAAAAGGAGTGGTTAGATATCTTGGACTCTTTTCTTTGATGTTGGTCATGAATGTATTATGAAAATAATAAAAATTAAAGAAGATTCTAATTTTCTTCAGGATCAAAGAATCAATTGTAAAATGTATATGGGTTTAAAAGATAAAGAGTTACCGAAAAAAATGTGAACATTCTCTTCAGAGAATAAAAGAAGAATGAAGCAAGACTAAGAGTCTCTTTACCTTCAGCTACCATCTGTCCAGTCCATCCAATATTTGTCTAAATAGTGTAATGGAAAACTCTGAACCTTCAGACGATGAATTTATTCCAACACAGTTAAAGTTCTCGAAAATTATCTATCAACAGACAAAGAGGCTTGCGGTTTCTGCTAGAAAAGTGATGGAACATCCCATGTCTGAGTGTATATAGCATGATATGACTCTGACTTCATAAGACTTTCTCTCTTTTCTGACAGAATTTAAATGGAAGAAGACAAATTGTTGTAGAGCGATTTACAGCTAATGCAAGCTCTTAAGAAGCGTTATGTAAGATGAGAATTTGAGATTTTTAGATGGTGTACGACTGTCAGACTTTGCAACAAGAAGAACAACAAAACTTTTACCTCGTATGAATATAAGGAAATCATTGTTAAGCCTTTTCCTGAAAAATGAAATGACAATGATGACTATCCAAAGGGAAAAGAAAGTCTTCACAATTTACAAGTAGTGAATGACAGTGCAGAACGACGGGTTAAGCTTAATGTAGATTTCAATAAAATCATAACAAATGATGAAGATGAAAAGCAATTCTTGCTGCACGTCATAGAAGCCAACAGAAAATGCATTCCATCAGAAACAACGAAAAAAATCAGTTTTAGACACAGTTTTGTATTATTAAAGACCAAATATGATTACCTTTCTATTTTTTATTTCTATATTGTTTTATTCTTTTCTAAAAAAATTATTTTGGAGGTCTTTATTTTTTTTTTTTTTAACAAATATATAGAAAAATTAGAATGAAATACACAAACTTGTGAAGTTAGTGGGTGTTGAGCACCCTCTTGCAGTTGAAATATGAAGTTCAAATTCTGCCAGAATATTACTATACACAAGTCTAAAAAAATCCCTGCCGGCTCGGGCCTACAGGCGGAGGTAGATTTCAAAGTTAAGTACTAAATTAACCAACAAAATTTAAATCAAGATTAGAGATAAACCCAGTTCTTCCACTAAGAATGAGCTCTAAGGAGCTAAACATTTTGTGAAAATTCTAATATACACGAATACACACACGCATGCATATGGAATAGGTTTAAAAAATAGCTAAAGCAAATTCAGAGAACCTCAAAGTGATAAATAAGTTAATATTTCCATAGTCGGGTTTTTATCATGTTTTAATATGTTTCTTCAAACTCACATGACGTTACATATTCACCTGCTGAGGTCCATTTTATTTCCAATATGACGCAATATTTTGTTGTTTTTTAATTCGTCAAACTATTTATTTCATTTTGAGTTTTCATGCGGAAATCTTGCTCTAGGAAACTTATGATGTAATATTCAATTTGTTTTCAATTCGTCAAACTATTTATTTTATTTAATTTTTCACGTGAAATTCTCGCAAAAGAAAAGCAATTGTTGTGGTGAGAATTTTATTGCTTTTTTTTTAATTGTTGGCAACTGCAATAACGAAAGATATTTATTTTTTTCTGTCATTGTTGTGTAAGAGCTGATTTTATCGGAATCGTGTTAAGACGGTATTCACTTGGTCCGATTTTACCCATTTCCATTCCCCTTGGTCCGATTTTACCCATTTTCAATCCCCGCCGAGATATTAGCCATCTCAAAGTTGTTGGCGAGTTTGTAGACGATTCGTGCATAATTGCGACTTTTAACGTGCGGACAAAATTTAGTACATACATACATACATATATATATATATATATATAAACTTTTTAGGTGGGGGTGGTTTTGGGTTCCTGGGGTCCTATAATGAAAAGTTATGAAGGAATTTTTCAAAAGTCGCACCATGGTAACGACTGCAATAGGTAGTATTTCTTACGAAATCTACCTAAAAATTGAGGGGTGGCCCGGTATATACGTGAAAGTTTATTTTTTTACATAGACGGCTGAACCACCCTACTGTCCGTATGTCGCCATCGTACCATCGAAAAGTGAATGAAGTTATGCATAGAATTGAACCATTTTTTTGTGAATGTTTTTGTCTATAGCCAGGTGGCCCTCCTTCAACATGGAAACATTCCACTGGAAGGGGGGGGGGGGTCGCTGTAATAGCGATTTTTGTGCCACTTTAATTCTTATACCATCGAAAAGTGTATGAAGTTATGTATAGAATTGAACCAATTTTTCGGGGGTATGTTTTTGGCTATGGCCAGCAGGTCCTTCTTCAATTTGAAAATATTCTGCTGGAAGGGGGACGCTATAATACAGATTTTTGTGTTATTTTCATTATTTTACCATTGAAAAGTGTATGAAGTTAAGCATAGAATTGAACCAATTTTGTGGTGTATATTTTTGACTATGGCCAGCAGTTTCTCCTTGAATTTGTAAATATTCCACCAGAAGGTGGCACTGTAACAGATTTTGATAAATTTTCTCGATTTTTCGCAGTTTTTTTTTTTTTTTTGCACTGTATATTGGTGGCTCATGAAGTGAAGGGAACTTCGCATCCTGCTAAGCTGGCTATTCACAAACAGCTGATGTACAACAGAATAACGAAAAATTTTTTGATTTTAATAAATATGATCGAGATTAACTTATTCTTATTCTGATTAATTGACTGAAGCAGAAATTTTAGACCAAATTCAAAGTTGGTATAATATTGAACTAATAATATTGAAGTATTAATATTTGGAACTATTTTTTGAAATATTAAGATGTATGAGAGATAGAAGAAAGTTCTGTGATTGGCAAATCCAACTAGTTGTTTTTGTAACTTCATTATAAATATTTAAAATTAAAAGTAATTTTCTTTTTACTTTTAAATATAAAAATAATTTAACTTAAAATAAAACTAAACATGACTTAGAGCAAAAACAATATTAAATAATTAAAACAGAAAAAGGGCATCAACTAAACCTATGTTTGGAGAAAATAACTCTTTAATCATGGGTATATTAGTAGATATTTTATGTTTAAATTATAAAAAGAAAGTATGTAGTATTTCTTTGTGAAAATACTCTACAATTATACACATATTAATTGGTTAAAATTTGTTGTACAAATTATCAGCATTTCATTGTACAAATTAATTATTAGCAATTATCGATATAGGCAATCCTATATTCAAATCCAGTAGCAATTATCAGCATTTCATTGTACAAATAAACAGAATACTTTAATGTTTAAATTACATTTTTTATGCAATATTATTAATATACATTACAGGGCTTGAATTTCGAAGCGGGATGGCAGGATTTGTGCCCTATTTATTATGCCCTATTGTGAGTGGGCGGCTCCTGTTTCCAAAAAATCATTTTCCAAAAATATTTCTTTGTAAAACGACGAGAAAGTCTCAGCACTGACTGACAAATTTTGATATTTTCTACTATCGATGGGCAGATTTCACAGTTTCTTCTTACGGCAGATTGACAAAATTCATGGTTGTTTTTCTGCATCTGACTGAAAAATTTTGCGCTTTTTCTCTACGACCGACTGACGAATTTCACAATTTTTTCTAGAGACCGATCGATGAATTCCATAATTTTTTTTTCCTCGAGATTAATTGATAAATATAGCAATTTTATTCTGTGACCGATTGGCTAATTTCCCTGTTTGTTCTAGCGACATACTGATGAAAGTAACGATTGTTTTTCTGCATCCGACTGAAAATTTTTGTGTTTTTTCTCTGTGACTGGCTGAGGAATTTCACGATATTTGCTCATGACAGATCGATTGACGAATTTTGTGAAATTTTCCCGCTGCCGATTTTCCCTGCACTTCAGTTTTCTTCTTGCGACCGGTCGACAAATTTTTTTATTTATTTTGACCATGATTGACGAAATCGGCAATATATATATATATTTTTTTATGACCGATTTATGTATTTTGCGATGTTTTTTCCCTATGCCCAAAATAGCAAATAACTAAAAGCCGGAGACCGAGCCCTACCAAATTGGCCAATAGTCAGCACTCAACAAAATGAGATTACACTTGTTGTGCACATGAAGAAAAAAAAAAAAATTGGTTGAACTTAAAAAAACATGTTTAGAAATAACAAACTAGTTGATTCTTGCAATTCACAGATTAGGACATGACTTTTTGAAATCAACCTTTTATCGTGTAATAGAAAAAATCTGACTATTTCCTTTTCAAACTTTGGATATGGATTTAAAATTCCAATGCATAGAACATAGTTCAATTAACAAAAATACCAGGGACTACAGTTTTGACTATAATTCCATTAAGGATATAATAAAACAAGTTTGTTCGGAAGTGACATACAATCACTGTAGGATATTGACAATAGAATCACCGATATGCATTATTCATGCATTTTTAACTTACTGTTAAAAATTAATGCACATCAGATTTTGCAAAGTTTTCTAAATTTTTTTTAACAGAGCATAACCATGCGTTTCCGATAATTTCTAAAGTTATAAAAGTTGGTCTGTGCTGTTTGTCAAAAGTGTAACTTGTGAAAGAGGCTAAATCACGCAAAATGGAATAAAATCTAAATTAAGAAATTCATTTAGGAACCCAATTGTTAATTGCCCATAACATTAGGTGAAAGTTATGAAAGATAGACATGGTATATATATAAAACTTGATTCTGTTCCTTTGTTTTAATTAAAATAAACATTTTGGATAATTATCTTGAGTTGTTAATTTAAATTATTTTAATGGTATTTTTCCATGTCTGTATAAATGTAATTCTTTAAGTGGCACATAAAAAATAACGGGTTTAAAGATTTTTTTTCCCTTCTAACAGTTCAACTCCCCTGCATTTTTAAATGTTGGGTGGGAAACTCCCCTCCTGGGGAAAACTTGAATTTCAAGCCCTGATATTCAAAGAGATATAAATTTTTGTAAATTATATTTCAATACATTCAAAATGTTTTAATAATGTGTGATGCTTGTAATTTATTGTTCTGAGATGGCGTTATATAAGGAAATAATTCACCATATAACTAAAAACATATCTAGTGCCGGATATCCGGCCAGATATCCGAATCCGGCAGGCAAAGGAGCTTCGGATATCCGGCAAAATCAATATCCGGTGCATCCCTAGTGTTAGGTCAGGAGACCGGGGTGGCCATGCAATGGGACCATCCCTGCCAATCCAACGCTGTGGAAAAGAATTATTCAGCGACTCACAAACTGTCAATCCCTAATGAGGAGGCGCACCGTCTTGTTGGAAAAGGACATTCGGTTGAAGGTCTTGCAGTTGTGGGAATGCATAAAGCTCAAGCATATCTAAGTAGGTACTTGAGGTCACAGTCGTTTCTGAGAAAAAAAAAGGTCCAAGGATGCGATCTTGAAGCAATCCGCACCACACGTTCACCTTTTCACTGCTCCGTTGGAGTTCACGTACGGCATGTGGTTGTTCGGAGCCCCAAAATCGAACGTTATGTTTATTGACCATTCCGGACACATGAAACGTTGATTCATCGGAAAACAGTATTCGTTTCAGAAAATGTTCATCGGCATCCAAACGATGCAGCATGTCAACTGCAAATCCATAACGCTTCACATAATCATCGGTTGTAACGCATGCAGAATCTGAACTTTGTAGGCTGTAAGTCGCAATCGTTTATGAAGCACATCGTGTACAGTGGATCTTGGCATTTGTAGCTCCCGGGATGCTTGTCGAACTGATTTTGTAGGGCTCCTACGAAATGTTTCACGTATTCGTTCCACACTTTCTTCGCTAGTTCTAGGGTGACCATATCCTTTTTTATGTTCCACACTACCCGTTGTCATAAATTTGTGATACCACTCACGAATGCTTGACAGAGATGGTGGCGATTCCCCATACGTCGTTCGATAATTCCGTTGTGTTTGCGTATCGGATTTTGTTTCGATAAACCACGCAACACATTGAGCTTTCTTCACGCGATCCGCCATTGAAATAACTAAAATGCTTTAATATTCCTTTGCATGACATGTAGCGCCATCTATGGTCAGAAACATACTGCAGAAAAAAACTTTTTGAGTTATTCTATCTAATGTCCTAATTAGTTTCGCTGTTACCCTACTGTTTCTTTTTCAATAAATTTTTGAAGTTGTACGGATCTTTCTTGGACACCCTGTATATCCTTTTCAATGTTTATATATATATATATATATTTTTCCAGAGATAATGCGTTCACAGTTGTCTTCTAGAAGTTATAAAGACTTATTTATTTGATAAAATTTAATAGAAGTCTATTATTTTTTTTAGTAGAAAATATTTATAAATGTATTAAAAATTAATTGATCCAAATTTAAAACAAATTTACTGTAAACCAACTTTAAAAAATAAAAACTGACTTCTTCCAATAAAAGCCGGCTTTTTTTAAGTGGTTAAAACCAAAAAAAGCTGGCCGGCTTTTTTTGGCCTGGCTAAAAGCCAGCAACCCTGTACCTGAGCCCAGTGTAAAAAAATAAAAGCTCAGTCACTGCCTGAAAAATCCCTAAAAAGCAAAAGCACTTGAGCAAAAATCACTAAAATCAGGCCCGACCTGACTCAATTCCTACAAAAAATTCCGATGTTTGTTAGCCAGAATTCTACTACAATTAAACATTCTTTAAAAGGATTTTGCATACATATCCAAGCAAACATTTTAAATTACATCATTTTTCAGATTATATCGCTCACCCACAAGAAAAGTGACACATCTCGCAAAAATTCATTTTGCATTTTATTCCACTAATAAGTTTGTCATAGGTATGTCTTGGTACACAAACCCTTTCATAAGTGTAGTTATACAGAAACCCCCTTTATTACGCTAGATGTCCATTTGTGACCACAGAAGAGGGGTGGATTGTGTGAGGAGGTAAAATTACACAACTCTCCAAACATCATCCTACGTCTTCATTCTTAAGGGTTTAATGCAATTTTTTTCCTGCATACAAAGCTAAGTGCTGAAATTTCATTTTATAGTAAAATTATGGAAACTTCTTTTTGCCTCTCCTGTGAAATTTACTTTTGTCGAGATGTGTCACTTTTCTTGCAGGTTGGGCGATATGTCATTTTGAAGCTTTGTAAACAAAAAAAGTAGATTTTTAAATATATTCCCCTTTTATTTATTAAACCATAATAAATTTCTGAAGATTCCGTTAACAAATATACAGTCAAGTAAAAGAGAGAAAGAAAAAGTGAGAGGGACAAAAAGAGAGAGAAAGAGAGCACGCCATACTTTTTAATGACCAAGCTGATGCGAAGAGATGCCAGAGGTGCCATTCGACTCGGAATTTTGTCTACTTTCCGAATATGAATAAAAAATTTTAAATAAATGTCGTCTATATATTAAAAAATTGTATCAACTTTAAATTTTCAAATGGTTAACGGTAACATTCACTTTTGATATCTGTTTCTTGAATGACGGAAATCCGGAAAAAAGTATTGTTTAATATTCTTTTACTTAAATCGTCATAGAAAAGAAAATGTATTAGGAGTTTATGCATAAATTCAGAAAAAATATAGCATACAAGAATGTGTATCTAGAATATCTACTAAAAAACAACTTTTCAAAAGTAAAAAATAAGCCAAGCAAAAAAAAAAAAAAAGAAAAGAAAAGAAAAAAGGTGAAAGTTGTGGCTAAAAAATAGTGTGATATCAAATTTCCAAGCTTATATTGCGGTACTTATTTAACATTTTTTGATAAAAATTTACCATATGTAAGTCGAGTACCTAAGTATGCGTTGATAGAAAGCCTTTTCTCCTTTACTAAATACATCATAACGTGTTTCTGAAAATTAATTTTTTTTAAATTATGCATGATGGGCTTGGCGGCCATCTTTCCATATTTTACACAAATTTCTAAGCACACAAGTTCATTGTTAAGATTGGAAGTTCGAAATTGTTACTAAAGCAAACATTTTATTCTTTTAATTTATGGAAATGAGTGCCTAAAAATTTGTGTCTAAAAATAAAGCTGAAGTAACTTCAGGTTTCATCTTATGATTCTCTTTTATTGGAGGGGGGTTAATTAATTAGTTAAAGCAGTAAAAATCAATTTGTTTTTTCAAAATAAAAAACTTTCTTAATTTATCTGTCTGTAGCTAAAACTATAACTTCGAAATTCTTAATAATGCAAATATGTTACGAGCTTGAGTGCTTAGAAATTTGTGTAAAATATGGAAAGATGGCCGCCAAGCCCATCATGCATAATTTAAAAAAAATTAATTTTCAGAAACACGTTATGATGTATTTAGTAAAGGAGAAAAGGCTTTCTATCAGTGCATACTTAGGTACTCGACTTACATATGGTAAATTTTTATCAAAAAATGTTAAATAAGTACCGCAATATAAGCTTGGAAATTTGATATCACACTATTTTTTAGCCACAACTTTCACCTTTTTTCTTTTCTTTTCTTTTTTTTTTTGCTTGGCTTATTTTTTACTTTTGAAAAGTTGTTTTTTAGTAGATATCAGTTCTTTTTTTAAAACAAATGATATATAACTGAAATAATTCTACTAGCTCAAATTAAAATTAGTCCTTGTATAGCCTTTATAAGCAGGGAGCAAACACAATATTATACATTTTGTTTACCTATCATTCATTTTTTATAGTGATTAATAATTTAAAAGTAAGGAAAGTAAATTTCTTCTTTCAAAGTATCAGTCTTTCTCAATTTATATCTCCTTAAAATTTTCTACGAAAGATGAAAATTTAGTAAAAAACAGAGTCGAAATAAAATATATATTTACAGTTAGTCTGTCAGTTAATTGTTTTTTCTAACTTTTTTTGCTGACGGTTTTGCAAAATAAATTTACCTTTACAAATACCTACGGTTAATCCGAGAATGAAAACCCGCAGGCATCTAAAGAATCGAAGATCTGTAAATCTAGCAATTCTAGACATAATAAAGGAACATTTTTGATAAAAAAAATCTAAAAATTTAGAGATATAAACTGTACATATAACTTCATCTTCATTTAGATCGTGTTATAGAGAAGAAAGAATAAATATGTAATTTTACTCAAGTCTGTTTATCCATACCTATTTGCATAAATGTGAGGATATTAATTTACTATAAAATTTCCCCTAAATTGATTATCTTTAATAGTCTATTATTAAAGCCGCATATACATTAGAATTAAATATTTTTCGGTTAAAAATTGCCTGAAATCTATAGTCTTATCGTTCGTTAAATTTATCTTTTTTTTATGCCCAGACTCTTTTTCTGAACTCTGACAAAAGATCACAGACATATCGAAGCTATCCAAATTCTTATATCTTTCTATCGTATTTCCTTTTTTGAGGGGGTGTGAGGAAGAGCCTTAAGAACTTCGTTTTGTTCTCAGAATTCTGAATTATTCATTCAAAAGATCTACCTACATAAGTCTTGTTGCAGAATTTTCAATAGTTAAGAGTTGCATCAAGTTATACATCATGTGAAACTATTAAATTAATTTTGTGAAATACTAGATGGGAGCCATTGATATTTCCAGACCATTTGCCTACATTTTAAACTTGAGTCATTTACTACTATTCATTAATTTTCTATACGAATTAAAGAAGTCGTTGTTTCCATGCAAACTGTACCTTTCACTACTGCTTGCTTGTTTGTTTGTTTGATTTATTGAACACATACATCATATCACATGCGGATCACGGTGGGATTCGAATCTGCTTCCACCTACGCTCTCAAGCGATTAGCGGCATTGTGTCTTATCCACTCAGCCACAGTGGGCCACTATTGCTTTCTCTAATGCCCAGATACTCAAATTTAACCAACTGCACTTAGAATCATGGTCATAACACAGAACATTTATATGTTAGAGCAGTGTTGCCAGCGGGCTACTTTTTTTAAATTCAGATTTCTTGATTGCCAGCACTTATTATAAACGGTAAAATTCCCTTTTTTTTCGCCTTAATTAATATGTCATTAAATAAGGCGCATATTGCAATTTCAAAAAAGTGGTGCCAATCAAGTATCTGAATTAGAAAAAGTAGCCCATCTGGCAACACTGTGTTTGAGTGGTGACATATGCACAAGTCGTGTACTCATATTCAATTTTTTGTCCAAAGTACGGTAACTCAGTTTTCAGTAATAGACGAGCAAGATTTCAATTAAACTAACCAGAAAAGTTAACAAACATTGGCTTCCTGATTTGATTTTATTCAAAATTGTTTTAACCAACTAAAGTTAATGTCCGGGATCCGGATAAATTTTTCTCTGTTAGTAAAATTACATTGACCAATCAGTAGCCTTTATCCTTGCAGGCTTTTCGGTGTTTACTGCAAACATCAAAAAGTTCGGAAAAATGCAGACGTCTGATTGATCGATCCCATCCCGCTAATAGCGAAATATCTATCTTGATCCCGGCCTATTCAACGCCCTTTAAATATTGGAGAAAGCCTTGTTATGTGTGTCAGAAAAACGTCACACAAAGCAGGCAAAACAAAGAAGAAAAATCATTCATTGGCTCGTTCATATTCACGAGCCGATGAATGATTTTGTTTCTTTGCTTTGCCTGCTTTGTGTGATGTTTTTGTGACGCGAGTCAAGACTTTCTCAGATATTTAGGATGCTTTGGCGTATTTCACCACCATGAAGTTATGAAAGGAGAGGAACAGACATGTCAATCTTCCCGTGTGAAAAACTAGTTACCAAAAAAAAACGAGTTATTTCCCTCTCTTCTGCCCTTTTCTCTCTTGATTTTGACCAATAGCAGCCCATTTAGCAGTCTCCAGTACAAGATGCCGCTATATACGGTGGACGCATGAGGGAGGGTGTTAGCACGACCAATGACATAATAGGCCAGTTCATGATGTTTAAAAGTCACACGCAGTTGGATCGAGGCTAACGAAAAAGACAGGCTACCGCGGTGGGTCTGATTCTTCTTTTTTTACAAACCGCTGTAGTCACGTGATGCTCTTTTCACGCACCTTCTTTGGTGCATTCGAGCATCACGTGACTCCAGCGGTCTGTAAAAAAAGAAGAATCGGACCCACCGCGGTAGCCTGTCTTTTTCGTTAGTCTCAGAGTTGGATCATCTTTACACGATGATTAGTAAAAAGCTGCGAGCCGATTTTTTTTTGTGTCCATTGCTGTGTACAGATAATCAACTCCGTGTGACGTTATGAACTGGCCTTATATGTTGTTGGCCACAGTTTAGGAACAGCTACAAATTACTTCATCTATATCTACTCAGAGGTAAACGAAAAAAACAGGCTACTGCGGTGCTACAGCGCCTAGAATATATAGTGTGGAAATCGGCTATCCCAGTAATACTTTAAAAAGTGCTAATATATTGGATCTCTTAAATTTCAAATGATGCTGAAATCCAATGAGGCGATCACAGCGATATCTGCAGGATATTTCCTAAAACTTCATGACGATTTGGTAACAGCGTCTAGAATACCTAGTATGGAAATATTTTATTAAACAACGCTAAAAATTTGTATCCCGTAAATGATCGACGATACTGCTAAAATTCCAAGTGTCGATCGCAGCGAAATCTGCGGGATTTTCGTATTACATTGTATAGACTAGCAATATCTTTCAGTTATAGAAAATATCCTGCAGATGTCGCTGCGATTTGTATATTTCAGCAGCATCGTTGCACATTTAAGGATACAATATTTTACCACTTTTTTAAGTATTACAGAGATAGCCAATTTCCACACTATATATTCTAGGCGCTATAATTTGGTCTAGACGCTGTAGCGTTTTTTTTAACATTTTATTAACATACATCTGACCTATGTGCTTGGCGCCAAGCCCGCTGTAATAATACGATGTTTACTTTGAAAGTTTATCACAGATGTCGCTGCGATCAGCTCCCTGAATTTCAACGTCAGTGCACATTTAAGGGATACAACTTTTTAGCGCTGCTTGGATAGCAAAATTCCACAGTATGTATTCTAGACGCTATAGCGGTGCATTACACGTGTCTCTTTCTTCTTTAAAAAATATCCTGCAGATGTCGCTGTAAATGACTGTTTGGAATTCAACATCGTTGTACATTTAAGGGATTCACTATTTCCGCGCTTTTTTAAGTATTGCTGGGATAGTCGATTTCTACAACATATAATCTAGGCCTATAACGGAGCTATAGTACAGCGCCTAGAAGATACAGTGTGGAAAACGGCTATTCCTATAATGCTTTAAAAAGTGCTAAAAACTTTTATCCCATAAATCTCCAACAATGCTCAGCGGCAATATGCTGATACGAGCGCCATCTCGTAACTCTTTTGAATATAAACACTGAGTTTTCCAAAATTATAGAATGTTAAATATCGGAAACTATAAATATAGGATATTTTGGTCTGTTATAAGCTAATTTAGTTAAGGAATGACGTGAAATAGGTTAAAGAGTCTCTTTTAGAATGACTATCGTTTTTAAATCACTACGATGGCGCTACTATCGACATCTTGTTATTCAGCATCGTTGTACATTTATGGGATTCAATTTTTTAGCACTATTTTGTAGCCGTTTTCCACACTGTATCTTCTAGGCGCTGTATATATAGTGTAGAAATTGGCTATCCCTGTAATACTTTAAAAAGTGCTAAAATATTGTATCCCTTAACTGTGCAATGATGCGGCTGAAATATACAGATCACAGAGACATCTGCAGGATATTTTCTCAAACTGCAAGATATTGCTAGTCTATACAATGTAATACTAAATCCTGCAGATGTCGCTGTGATCGATACTTTAGCAGTATCGCCGCACATTTAAGGGATACAATTTTTTAGCGTTGTTTGGATAGCATATTTCCACACAAGGTATTCTAGATGCTGTAGCATACTTTCGGCAAAAACTTGAAATGAGCATGCTTCCTGTGCATATATCACCACTCTTATGTATGAAGGCTCTCTGTTATGGTGTTGATTCTGAGCGCTCTTTGTTAAATTTCTATATTTGTGTTTTAGAGAAAGCAATACAGAAAAGTACTGTTACTATGGAAACAACAACTTCTTTGATATTGAAAGGTATAGCAAAGGAGTTCAGAATCAGTGCCTTAAATAGTTTCGAATATGTATTGTTGTTATGACAATTAATACCCTACCTGGATGTGGAAATGCAAAATTGTGTTCAACATAATGGAGGATATTCCATCTACATTTTGATCACGTGGTCAAGGTAAAAACTTCTATCGTAAAGAAGGGAAGGCTCCGTAGACGTGTAATGTAAATCCCCGCTAGCCAATGAAACGGTTCATGAGGCAAAGTAGTAGTATCTTCCCTTCTTATCAGATAGAAGTTCCTTGGATAAATTACCGGTATCACGTGACTTTTTCAGCCTTGAACCCATATTTGGAATATCCTCCATTGTGCGCAATCTAGATAGATTTTTGGCTGTCCGAGAAACGAGATTCATCAATCAGAAGCCTGCATTTTTGTGAACTTTTTGCTGTTTGCAGAAATGCAGGCTATTGATTGGCGATTCTCGTTTCGCTAACAGCGAAAAATCTATCTGCATCCTAGCCTACATTTCTACAAACATTGCACTTCATCCACGGCACTAAAAAAAATGACTCAAAACTTTCATGACATAGGCTGGGATCCACAAACAGCAAATATTCTCAAACATGCAGGCTTCTGATTGGTCAAACTCATTTCGCTAACAGCGAAAAATCTATCTGAATCTCAGCCATAGTTATCTTCGATGAAATCAATGCAAAAGGATAATATAAAAGAAAAGTATAAGATTTCTAAAATATTTTGGCAGGTTTATCGCTATTTGGCATAATTTGTAAACTTTAGAACTAATTAACAGTTTTTCGCTAATTATGAATAGAAAATTAATGTTTTTAAAGCTGAATTTTATAAAAGCACGTAGATTGAGTAAATATCTATCCAAAAATTCAATCCTTACTTTTTTCTGTCCATTATTTAAGTCTCTACCTCGATTTAAACATAAGTTGTGACGAAGAAAATAAATCTGTCATTTTCAGTATCTCGACGTTATTTTAAAAAATCTATATCTCTGTTTATAATTAATTTATGAGGATGCATTTGATCTCAAATTGAAGATCTTCTTTATTAGGTCCTTTTAGTGTTGGTTTTATTTTTCTGCGATGATTGCTTCTTTTGATATGGGAAATTTTACGCTGGCATATTTCGTTCATTTAACATGGAGAAGTTGTCATCAGTATAATAAGCAGTTACGGTGTCTTGCCTTATTCTTGGCGTTTGTTTGTTTGGCGGGGTTAGCATTTTTTTTCAGCTTAGCTTGGCAGAACGACCGTCCTGCTTGATTACCAGAAAAATTATACAGAATTTTTTGGTGTAAAACAAATTCACTTTATATTTTCCGGTTACTCTAACATTTTCTATTATGTGGATGTTTTGATATCAGGAGACGGTCCCTTTAGGTTTAGACCATCAAAAAGTAAAATTTATGAATGTATCTCTAAAACGAATTATTAGAATGAGCTGTAAACTTATATACTCTTTTTTTTTTCAATTGTGGCTCGTTTTCTGTGAAAATGAATGTCTATCATAATTAATAATTTTTAATATGATTTTATTAGTAATTTTCATAATTCAAAAAGTATTATTGAAAGGAAAACAATGCCTGAAATATCTTTGCATCTATTAATTTTAACAACATAAAAAAATATCGGATGGTTTTTGGGACGATAATAAATAAAAGTTTGTCGCGTGAATTAGGGGAAGACGGGTTACAATGAAACAAAATTTACTAATTATTTTTTCCTATCCACAATTTTGCATGCACAAAAATATAATTAATGCATATTTTTAACCTTGTATTTTCCCCATCTAAATAAATTTTTATTAGGTTCTAAACAATATCTTTATGCTTGAAAAATAACAAAAAATAAATGTCTTACAGTGTTTCATTGTACCCCGTATATACGGGGTACAATGAAACACATACTGGGGTACAATGAAACACTCTAAATGATGGAAGCAATTTTCACCCAGTATAGTTTATTTTATGAAAAATGAGATAAATACAGAAACAAAACTTGATTAATAAGAAACTTAATAAAAATATTATAGTCTAAGATGAAAAATAAGAAAATTCTATTACTAGTTTAAGAAATCCCTTTCATTTTATATTGAATTGGCTCAAGTTATTTTCAAAAATTAGCATTTCTGCTTATATTTCAGTTGCTCCTGAAGGAATATGGGATGGTAGTTTCAACACAATGAGTTTTTTTTTTAAATGTAAGTTTCTAAAAAAAAAAAAAAAAAAAAAAAAAAAACTAGGTTGGAGTCTTTTTATACTAAGTACTTCACTTTTGACTTCATTTAAATGTATGATTTCTCCAACGGTATATATTTCCTTATGTTTCCATTTATACGGATACTGCTTGTGCCATACATGTTGTGTGGGGATATCTCATTCTTAGTACTTCGATGACCAGTTGGGACTGGAAAAAAAATCTGGATCATCATCAGAGTCTGTAGCAGGCAGTGTTTGTTTTCAAAACAATCCCTTCTTAGCTTTTTTTCTCTTTCTATTTTTTAATTGCTTAACAAGAGCATTTTTTACTGACCTGGTTAGTAGAACTAAACTCTTTTTTTTTTTTCTGTTTTCCTACTCTTACTTCTAATATATTCTATTTACTATTTTTAGTACTGTAATAAAACATGTTTCATTGTACCCCGTCTGCAAGTGTTTCATTGTACCCCGCACTGAGGTTACTAAAAAAAAAAATTTATTATCAAACTTCTAATATTTATTTTTTTTAGTTTGGTTTTGGAGGTATGAAGACAACAACCCAAAGATAACAATGTATAGAAAAAATAATTATTACATATAAAAACAAGGAAAAAGAAACAAAATTACTTTTAGTAAAGAAAGTTACTTTCAATGGTGTAAAAGCAATAATCTTCTATTGCTACTGTTGTAGAAGTGTGAATGTATCCAAATCACATCAGTAATTGGAACATATAGCTGTATAACCTATATATAAACTGCAAACTGCAACTCTGTATGACAAATTTGATTTTACAAGTAATGTTTCATTGTACCCCGTCTTCCCCTAATAGTAGCATCCTCAAACTTTTCACTCAGATAATTCTATGATGATTTAAGAAAGATATACAATCGGTGATTTTTTTATGGGATACCTTGATAAAATGAACTAAAAATGTTGTCAAAAGTGGGTGTTACAATTGAAAATTCAAAGTCGGTACAAATTTTAATGTGTAGAGGAACTTTCTTTTTAAATTTATATTCAAATTCGAAAGGTAGGTATAATACCAGGGTTGCAAAAAAGCCGGCTAAAATTAAAAAAAGTCCTTCCGGCCAGTGCCGGGAGGAAGAGGTAGCTTTCATATTCCTTATTTTTAAAAAGCAAGCTTATATTATTCAAACACACGAAGCTCAATTTAGTGGAAACCGATTATAGGAGATTCAATCCTAATCTTTATCAATATTAAATCATTATGAATGAGAATTTCGCGAAATTAGTCAGCTTTATCCAAGCTGCTTTTATTTAAAGTAACTTATATTTGGTTGCCAAATTCGGCGATATCTTGAAGTTCCTGCCATTTTAAGACAACATGGTGGATGAGGCTAACAAGTGAACTTGGTTGATACCTTAGTAATTCCTGTGCACATGCTCACTCACATCGGAATCGGTTGATATATACGAGTGCTGTCGCAGGCAAAAAATCAGATTTTTCAAAATGTCATCCACATTAGAAATTCAAACTGCTATATCTGAGCCATTTTCCAAGATAAAGACAAAACAAAAAATGCTCCGGAATCCTTATATCATAGTCAAATACTTAAGAAAGAAACCTTTTTCAATTTCTAATTCTTTTGCACCTTACTTTAAATATAATTTTTTATTTAATTTAATGGCCTCCATTTTGAAACAAGATGGCTGATGAAGCTGGTCAGCGAACTTGGTCGAGACATTACAATATACTATCCACATGCCTTCTTACATTGAAATAGGTTAATGAATACGCATGTTATCACGTGACAAATATCAGATCGTTTCAAAATGTCAGCCATGCTAGAAATTCAAAGTGCTATAATTCAACCATTTTTTAAGATATATACTAAACAAAAACTGCTCCGGAATCTTTGTATCAAGGTCAAACACATAAAAAAAATCTTTTTCATTTTTTCAATTTTTTGATAATTCATTTTAAATTTAAAATTTAATTTTTTTAAAAAATGGCAGCCCTTTTGAAACAAGATGGCGAATGAAGCTGGCCAACGAACTCGGTCGAGAAATTTGTACATATTATGTATACACCAAGGTACATCCAAATCAGTTGATAAATACGCCTGTTATCGCGTGACAAAAATCAGGTCATTTCAAAATGTCAGCCCCGCTAGAAATTCAAAGTGCTATAAATCAGCCATTTTTTAAGATATAGACGAAACAAAAACTGCTCCAGAATCTATGTATCAACATCAAACACACAAGAAAAAAATATTTTTCAATTTTCCATTTTTTGGTATCACATTTTCAATTTAAAATTTTTAAAAAAAATTTAAATGGCCGCCATTTTGAAACAAGATGGCGGATGAAGCTGGCCAACGAACTCGGTCGAGAAATTGGTACGTATTATGTATACACCAAGGTACACCCAAATCGATTCATAAATACGCCTGTTATCGTGTGACAAAAATCAGGTCATTTCAAGATATCAGTCAAGCTGGAAATTCAAAGTGCTATAACTCTGCCATTTTTTAAGATATAGACAAAACAAAACATGCTCCGGAATCTTTGTATCAAGGTCAAACACATAAGAAAAAAATATTTTTCAATTTTAAATTTTTTTGGTACCACATTTCAAATTTAAAATTTTTTTAAATGGCCGCCATTTTGAAACAAGATGGCGGATGAAGCTGGCCAACGAACTTGGTCGAGATATTTGTATGTACTATGTACACACCGAGTTTCATCCAAATCGGTTCATAAATACGAGAGTTACAGTATGACAAAGATCAGATATATATATATATATATATGGATATATATATATCATCATCATCAACCGTTTTCAATCCACTGCTGGATGTAGGTCTCCCCCAGATTTTTCCAATGTTTCCTGTCTAGTGCTTTAGTCATCCAATTTACACTGGCTACTTTTCTGATTTCATCACTCCATCTTACTTGAGGTCGTCTTCTTGGCCGTTTTGCATCTCTGGGATACCACTGCAGGGTGTTTGTGCTCCATCTATTGTCTTGTCTTCTTGCGATGTGCCCAGCCCATTTCCATTTTAGCCGTTTAATTCTTTCAATGATGTCAAAAACTTTCGTCTGACTTCTTATCCAGGTTATTCTTTTTCTGTCTCTTCTAGTTATACATCTTTCCATACTTCTCTGTGTTGTTTGTAATCTTTGTACCATCCGTTTTGTTAGCGTCCATGTTTCTGCTCCATAAGTTAGGACAGGCAAAACACATTGGTTAAATACCTTTCTTTTCAAACACAGGGGCATGCTACTCTTCAGAATAATATTGTTCTTCCCAAAAGCGCTCCATCCATTTCTTATTCTTCTATTGATTTCATTCATGATACTATTATCAGATGATATTTCTTGCCCAAGGTACACATAACTTTGCACTTCTTTAATTTCAGTGTTGTTGTAGAAGATTTTCTTTTTTGATGCAAATGAATTGAACATCACCTTAGTCTTTTCCAAGTTTATTTTTAATCCCACATTAATGCTAGCCAAATCTTTTAGCATATTTTCCAATTCTTCAGGACTGTTACTGAAAATTAAAATGTCGTCAGCGAATCGGAGATGACTTAAATATTCCCCATTTATTCTAATCCCTTTGTTTTCCCAATCCAGCTTCTTGAAAATATTTTCTAAGACAGCAGTAAAAAGCTTAGGCGAAATGGTGTCTCCTTGTCTTACCCCTCTTCCAAGCTTGATCTTTGCTTTTCCTTTGTCCAAGCGGATGGTTGCTGTTGCTTTCTTGTAAATCTTCTTTATAATATTGATGTAAGGTTTGTCTATACCAATGTCCTCCAGAGATTCTACTACTGCTGATGTGTAGACCGAATCAAATGCTTTTTCATAATCAATAAAGGCAAGGCATAGAGGTAAATTATATTCCTTATGTTTTTCTATGAGTTCCCTTACCGTTTGGATATGATCCATTTTGCTGAATCCACTTCGGAATCCTGCTTGTTCTCTAGGTTGAGCTGAGTCCAGAGCTGATTCAAGTCTTGTCGTTAAAACTTTGGTGAAAATTTTATAAATCACTGACAGTAAGCTGATTGGACGGTAGTTTTTAATTTTGTGAATTCATGGTAAAATAAGGGGGGTAGGTGGCCAAATTCCTCCACGCTGGCCAAGCGGGTTGGAGGAAGCCCATCTGCGTTCGTTCCCCATGCACTAGGCAAGGGTACTAACAGGCTGTACTGGTGGAAGGTGCGGATTGGACATTAAGTCTCCGCTCCCAGTTGATTCCTTTAAGTCCTCCTCGAAGGCAATTAAAGGGTCTTCTCCTGGTTAATAAGCAGAGGCTATTAAACAGCCCATATATATATATATATATATATATATATGTATCAACTTTTGAACGGAGGGTGGTTTCGGGGTCTGGGGGTCATGATCGATGAAAATATACCAAAATTTTTTGAAATTGCTTTCCTCCGAACGGCTGCAATAGGTAGCTTTTTGTAATGAAAGCTACCTAAAAGCCAGGCCGGTGGCTTTTATTGGTTTTAACCGGCTTTTTTTGGCCAAAATTGGCCTTTTTTGGCCATAATTGGCTTTTATACAATGAAGCATTGTAATTATAAACTACACATTTTAAAGTGTTTTTAATTAGTTTTAATGACATTTAATTGATTTAGAGTTTAATAAGTAACCCAATTTCTCATTAATGAGGACATTAATACTGCAATAAAACTTAGATGGTTTTGCTAGTGATTTGTAGTCAGAATTGCAAATATGCCAGCTAAATTTTAAAAGGGCCATACCAATTGCCAATTTTTTCATTTTTACTGCTTTATAAAATTAAAAAGGACAATGGTTAATTAGCTACATGTTTTATTACTTAATTTTAAGAGCTATTAATATACAAGTCTTATTTTATTTCTAGTAAACATTTAAAATTATGCATAGTCATATTAATAAAAACACCATTTCTCACTATTAAAAATATTGCGAACAACATATGCATGAATATGCTTAACAAGCTTTTCAAAATTTTATTTAGAGAATTTTTTCTTCTTGTTTAAATGCTCTATTTTTTTATACACTTATGTACCACTCTCCTCAAATATTATATCCTTTCTAATTTCTCTTTTAACATTTGTAACTTAATCTCTCCATATGGACACACAAGAATGTTTCCATTTTGATGTGCTACATTCTGTCATTAATTAAATATAATCTTTAAAATGTGTAGTGTATGTAGAGCTAATTATAGAATTTCAAAATACCAGTTTGGAGCCTAACTTATGTTATTTTCAATGTTTATATATATATATACAGGGTTGGAAAAAAACCGGGTTTTTTTGTAAAAAACCAAAAAAAAACGGTTTATTTGGTTTAAACCAGGTTTTTTTAAATATAATTTCCTATTGCATACAGATGCATATCTGTTGATAAAATAAACATTTTTGGATATTATATAAGTAATATAACTTTTGAAAATATTTAAATTAAATAATTGAACAGTCAATTATATAGAAAATTGAAATAATTTCTAATTTTTTAAACATTATTAGTAACAGCTATGTCTTATGTTTAAAGTAAACTGCTCTACACAGTGAAACATTGATACCTTGAAAATCGTATGAAGAATCCTTTGATTAATAATATAATAATCAATCAATAAACATTTGATGTAGTTTCATGAATATAATACATTATTATGTGGTTGTTATTATTATTTTTTTTTCATATCCAAATACTTCTGGTTATTTTGTTTTCTGAGTGATAACTCCAAGTGTCCACATCAACATTTTTGGCCATTAGATTCAGCAACTAACAAAAAAGATTGATTGGTATTATTGAAATGCTATAACTAGCACTCAATTTTTGCAAGCTGTGTTATTCAATCTGATATCTTAAGTTACTCTTTCAAATTCTTTAAGGACAATTTTCCCCAATCCCAATCCAGAAAATTTTCTTTTACAACTTAACCAAAATCTTAAAGGTCATTGTATTTTGTTATTAACTGGTGTAAATAATCTGCATTTTTTAAATGAAAATATTTTATGCTAAATATTGAATAGCTAAATATTGAATATGCTAAATATTGAATATCTATTTTATCATTTTTAATTTCACATGTTTTAAGAAAAATCTTGAGGGTACCAGATATGTTTATCAGCACATGCTAATTTTCATTCTACATGCATAGAAACATGACATAGGCTCATTATGTCTCATGTTGACTGCTAGGCCTGGGCCTTAAATCGATTTAACTCTTAAATCGATTTAAAGCTTACATCGGAAATCCGATTTAACCATTGATCTTAAATCGATTTAAGCTAAAATCGGAAATCGCGATTTAGCTAATGTCAAATCGCGATTTAGCCAATGTCTTAAATCGCGATTCAGCCAATGTCTTAAATCGCGATTTAGCCAATGTCTTAAATCGCGATTTAGCCAATGTCTTAAATCGCGATTTAGCCATTGTCTTAAATCGCGATTTAGCCATTGGCTTTAAATCGATTTAAAACAAAATACTGATTCAGAGCTAACATCGGGAAAACGATTTATCTACTTCGATGTATCTACTACTTACATGACAAGCTGGTGTTAAATCGATTTAGGAGGATCTGATTTAAGCAAACATCGCAAGCCTCAATGCTTTCCGATTTAAGAAAAACAAGGCAAGCTGGTGTTAAATCGATTTAGGACGATCCGATTTAAGCAAACATTGCAATCCTCCATGCTTTCCGATTTAAGGAAAACAAGGCAAGCTGGTGTTAAATCGATTTAGCAAGATCCGATTTAAAAGAACATCTCCAATTCAAGAAAAAAGCGATTTAAGAAAACAATGATTTAAGTAAGAATTGATATTTATTTATTTATTTTGTAAACAAGATTCAGAGTTTACGAGATTGGAATGTGTATTTTTCAGAAATTAAGAACTTATATAGTGGAAAGTTGAAAGGAAAAAGTAATGTTTAAATCTTAAAATCCAAATTCATCGAATTTCAATTTATATGCTAATGCAATCTTTTGATGATAAATTAAGTTTTCACATATTTGAATAATATTGCAATATGTATTTTTTATTTTCCAATATTCTGTAATTAATTAAAATGTTTTAAAGTAGAATCCTGCATTGTTTCAAAAGATTGTTTTCCTGAAATTCATTCAGCATTTATATGATTAAAAATAATAATAATAAAGTTTTATATTTAAAATCCAAACTCATCGACTTGCAGTTTATACTTTTATGCATTCTTATGATGAAAAATTCATTTTTGAAATGTTTTAGTAATATTTTAACATTTTTTATATTTTCTATTATTTTTTAATTAATGGAATTATTTTAAAGTATAGTCATGCATTGTTTTGTGTATCACTATTTGGCCATGATCCACATGAAATATTTTTCTTTTACTACTAATATTTTTTTCCTGAAATTGATTGAGTATTTATGGTTGGAAAAAAAGAATAAAGTTTCATATTTGAAATCCAAATTCATCGAATTTCAGTTTTTATTTTTATGCATTCTTTTAATGAAACATTCATTTTTCGTATGTTTTGGTAATATTTTAATACATATTCTTTATTTTCTATTATTCTGTAATTAATTAAAATATTTTAAAATAGTCATGCATCAGGTTTGACATCTGATTTCTATGCCAGTCACATGGATTGAGTATCTTGCTGAAATTGATTCACTATTTATATCCAAATTCATCCATTTTTAGTTTATATTTTTTTGCATTATTTTCATGAAAAATTAATTTTCATATGTAAGGGTATTATGGGAATATTTTAGTTTTAATTTATTATTATTTTGTAATTAATTAAAAATACTTTAATAAAGTTCTGTAATGAGTCAAGTAACTTTATTTTTACAGCAGAATGAGGGAAGGCTGGAGGAGGCATTCATTAGATTTTTCTGCAGATCTGCGATTTTCTGCTTTTTTTGACATTTTGTTATCATTAAAAAGAGATATATTTTAAGATTATATTTTATTACTAATCTTAATGGATGGCAACGGCCACGAAAAAAATCAGCAATTTCAGTAATGTGCTCCAAAGAGCTCACACTTTCAATCCTTCTCCATCCACTATATAAATATCAGCATTTATGTTAAACAAATCTTATTATAATCTAAAAGTTAAAAAGATATAAAATGGCACCTTATTTCTCATATCTTCCTCCCCCCCCCCTTTTTTTTTACTACTTTTCTCATCATGGTAAATGAATAGTTAAATTCATCATTGAATTCTTTTAATATGTTTCTGTTTTACCTCAATAACTTTTTTAATCTGTGTTTGTAAAAAAAAAAAAAAAAAAAAAATGTATATGTAGGTTGTTAGCAATGAAGTGCTATTTGGGTGGACTAGGGATGTCCCCACCCCCCTTAAGGAATTTAGATTGTAGCAGGCATAACAAGTCAGACAAAAAAAAAAAAAAAAAAAAAAAAAAAAAAAATCGTTTTCTTTTATATTACTACTTATAGAATGAGTTTATAAAATGTATTACAATAGGTCGCTAATTTTTAAAATGGGAGAAAAAAAAAACTAGTGTTTTGGGACATTCAAAGTTTTTTTTATGCATAAAATGTACTTCTTTTCAAAATTATTTTAAAAAATAAAAGCTAAGTATACTAAATAATACAGGAAGGGGGGGGGGGGGGGGGGGCACATAAAGACCGCATTTTGTTGCTAAAAATTAAAAAATAGGCTTCCAGATTCTAAAATGTAAAATCGGTGTTAAATCGCGATTTAGCACTAAATCGCGATGTTAGATGGAAGATAAATCGATTTAAGAAATTTCTACATCGCCCAGTCCTATTGACTGCTGAGATGAAGTGTTAAAAGTAGAAATTAATTCTATCTACAATTTAAAACAATTAAATTACAAAAAAAGAGAAAATATTATATTAGATTTTTTCTAAAAAAACCAAATGGTTTTTTTGACAAAAAAACCAATTGGTTTAAACCGTGCCAACCCTGTATATATATATATATATATATTTATTTATTATTTTTTTTTTTTTCAGACATAATGCCTTCACATTTGCCTTCTAGAAGTTATAGACTTATTTGACAAAATTTAATAGAAATCTATAATTTTTTTAGTAGAAAATATTTATAAGTGATTTATTTATATAAAAAGCCGACCGGCTTTTTTTGGCCTGGCTAAAAGCCGGCAACCCTGTATAATACCCAGTTGAACAGTACCTTTTGTGCCTGTTTGCGACAATCATACGATTAAAAATTATGTGGACGTTTCTCCTTTCTTTTTTAACAACTTTACAATATCACCAATTTACCAAAAAAATAGAAATGCTGCTCCGGTGATAACAATGAATTCCCGGCCCGGCCCAAATCTGCAGAAAATCTAGAGGAAAAAAAAAACAGCCCGAGCACAGTCCGCATATTGTGAAAGGAAATTGGTGCGAGCTGTAGACTGCGTTGTATTTTTTTATTCAAAATATCTACCAGAATTTCTAAATAGTTACATTCACTTTATTAAACCACAGAACGTCTACCATTAAATAAATAGCAAATTACTACTCGAAATTTCTGGTTGATCAATAAAACCCAGCCAAGTTTGCAACATCGGTGTGAATAGGAAAGTATTAATTAGTTTGGAAGTGAAGGGCCTCGCGAAAGTTCTTGCACTCGGCCTCACTTTCGCTAAGGACGGCTCTGCAAATAATAATCAATGAATAATGGCTTAGATGGAGACAAAACATGTTAACAGTTTATTAAAATATTTTTTATGTTTTAGATTTTTTATTCAACACCTTTTAGCAATTTAATGATGGATGGATATGTTATGTCTTTTAGCTATTTAATAAAGTAGTACATTATTTATGGGGGATGTGATTTGTTATAATATCTGCATATAAAACATTTTAGTATAAAGCAAAATTGTAGCGAAGCATGACTAAATATATATTCTTTACAATTTGCCAGGCGAAGAAAGTCTTTTTTTATAATCTTAAGAGGTAAAAGATAAAATATTTAGAGGAAAATAACATTTAGTTTTAAACGAGTAATTGAAACGGGCAAAATACAAAATAAAACAATAATAGTTATGTTAGTAATGTTTAAAAGCCTTTGTTAACACATTCACACATAATCAAACATTTGGAAAATTTAGCAGAACAGTCTGTGTGGTTGACTAATGTAAAAACAGTACACTTTTGCATTCGCAATAAACCTTTATTATAATTATAAAGTTAATATTTAAAAATACTGCAAAATATCTAACTAATGTCACAATCAACAGAAGAGAATTTGCTGAAATATTCAAGTAGAGAAATTTTAAAGAGCTGAAAAATATGTCATTTTACCCCTGCAGCAAACAAACTTAAAAAGATTTAAAACAATCGAAATTTTGTAGAAAATTTGGAAGTTAATACTCTGTAATACAGAAAACAATTAACAATACATAATTAAGATACATACGGAAATTCAGAAGACGTATGGTTAATACTGTAAACAGTAATTAGAGAATTAAACGCGTCAACTTTTACCAATCGTTGATGTTTTCTGCTTTTAGAATAAACGTAGCAGAATGTTCAAGGAAACGTCACATTAAATAAAAATCCAAAAATAAATAAACTACGCACCTTTCCTCCTTCTGACACCGATAGATTTCAATCCAATCAAACAGAAAAATTGGTCTTTAAACAACCTTCTACAACAGCTGTCTCTTAAGGTGCGTTTTCACTGGTCTACCCAAGGTCTAACTTACCTAACTTTTTACCTAAACACAAGATTTTAGGTCGTTAGAACGTGATTTTGTAGGTTTGATTCGTGATCAATCCTAAGCACGGCTTACCTAAGCGCAGCCAATTAAAATAGAGCTTTTGATAATAATGGCGGTGTTGTCAATTTACTAAGTGATATTTATGTTTTATATCGTTTTATTTATTTATTTTGTTTTACGTCAAAGAGGAATCTATTTTTTGTGATTGAAGTAAAACGGTAAGTTTTATTGACATGTTGGATAGATATCATCCTTTATTATTGTCTTTTAATTTAATAAATTGTGGGTAATCCATATGGATTCTTTAAATTGTTGTTATTTTTGGTAATCAGATACATTTTATTAATATTAGAATACTAATTATATAGTTTGTTTAAGGATTTTGTTGCGGATATAAGGATGAAGATATGTCCAGTTCTCAAAATTATTTTATTTTTATTGAACGTTAATAGTATACAAAGATTAAAAGTATTTTTTAAGAATGTTTGTTTCTTAAGATGAATTACTTGCTTCATTGATTATACTTGGTTACTTGATAGGGTATTTCTGATCAATTTAGATTTAAATTTCCATTTACTCACTTAAAATAATTGTAATTGTTAAGGATATTGTTTACTGTAGCCCATTGATTTTTAAATGGAAAATTAGTTACAGGCAAACTTTAATCTAGTTTTGCTAATAGTAGGTATTTGATTATGCATGTTTAAGCGAGCATGTAAACAAAGTTTCTATAAAATAAACAAGCCGTTGTATTTTGTATTTTCCTGTTCTCTTTTAAGCAAGAAACGTCTGATTGCAAAACAGTTTGCTCTTTACTCCTTTTCAGATATTTACTTGTGAACTTTGTCATGTAAGGAAAACACTGCTAATCTATTTTTTATTTTAATTTTAATGCTTTTCACCTGCAGATGTGCTATTTTTCTTTTTGTTGTTAAGATTGATGCTGAAACTTTTATGAAGATTTATAACTTTGTATGAAATTTAAATCAATTGAGAGATATTCAGACCACGTGTAGCTTTTCTATGTGCCCATTTTGAAGAATTTGTACACATTACCATTCCAATTCGATAAGCAGTTATAAATGCATATTCAATGTATTTTAAGTTAAATCTGCATGTCTTGTTAGCGATTATTTTCATTTATTAAAAAAGTATTGCTACCAAAATAATAGGAGATTCTCCATTTGAAATGCATATTTATAAAATTTTGTTTAAATTGTTATTTAGGTGCATTTCTTTTATAAGTATGGCTACAGATTTATCTTACAGCATAGGTCATCGGTTTTAAATGTACCTATTTATCTATTAAAGTAAAGAACTATTTATTCATTTATTTATTTTTCTCAAAAATCATTATTTATTATTCTTACTATTTTTGAAAATGGAATTCATTATAAAAAAATAAAATGCTCTCTGTGGGAGATTCTTTGAGTCTATATGTTTGAGTGTATATTAAAGTTTTAGACGAATCATGAATTCATGATGTATATAAATTCAGTGGTCAAAATAGTATATTAGAAGTAATGAAACTATAGTAGGTCCTAGTTTTGTCATTGTTTGTTGTGTAATATGCTGTTTTTTGGAAAATATAATTTTGTGAATAATGTAATAAAAAGAAACTTGTTTGTAAGAAGTATCAATATTTTTGATGTTACATCCAGAAATTGTATATATCAATCAATACAAAGTATACCAGTGGAGGTAAGCGTCTGGCAGATCAGCTGGTGCCGGGATACATCTTCAAATTTGAATGCTTTCAGAAAATCACAGGTGTGTAGTTTTATTGTATAATAAGTGACTACCATTAGTGATCGTCTGCAAGCAACTGAACTTCAGACCAAGCCCTTGGACTTCAGAAAAGAAGATTTTAAAAAATCTGTGAGTACCACTTCTATGTCAAAAGAGGAGACAGTAAAGTAAGTTTATTTAAGTAACATCAAAAATAATATTTGTGCTCCCTACAAACTAGTCTTTTTTTAATTACATTACTCGTTAAATTACATTTTCCAAAAATAGCATGCTGCACTACAAACTATAAGAACACAATATATTACTCAATGAGTAAGTACAAAAATTATTTAGCTGAAAATATTTTTAAATGCCCATATTGCAAATATAATGTGAAGTAAGCATTTATATGTTTCAGTCTGGGGCATAAATAAAGTCTGCTGCTAAGTAAAAAAAAAAGTGTGGGCCAGCCTTACGTATATCTTCATTTTGTTTGTTACCAGGGCAATTGCACTATTTGGTTTTATTTTAAAAGATGAAAAAAAAAAAGGCGAGGGAAAGGAGAGATATGTTTTTAGAAAGTAAAAGTTTCTAGTGTTATGTTTTTAGATAATAAAAGTTTCTAGTGTTTTCTTTTTTAAAGTAAAAAAGTGTTCTTAAAAGTTGCAAAAATGGTTTGTTGTTTATATTCATATGAGACTAAGTGTTTTTGAAAGTAAAATAATAATAAAAAAGATAGAGAGTTTGTTGTTTTAAGACGACAAAGTGTCTTCTTTTTTCCTTATGTTAATTATATTTATTGTCATCAGAGCAGTTACATGATACGGTTGGTATGATTTAAAATTAAGTATCGACCGAAACTTGTTAAATTTTGATTCTTCGATTGCTTTTTAGTCTTATTGTTTTGTTAATAATTATGAATGCAGAAAAAAAAGAAAAATTTAAATGAGAAATCTTTATTTTTCGTTAGGAAAATTTTAAAAATTAGATTGAAAACAGTGATTTATAAAGCATGCAACGTGCAAAAGAAAAAAAAAAAACCCAAATAAACAAACTGTCAACAACATTGCATACTTAAATAAATTGTCACATTGTATTAACCTAAATAAACAAACTACCCGTTGCAAATAATGTTTAAAAAATTAATGGTAAGGTAATCTTTCAAAAATTAAAGTTATGACAGAAACATTTTTATAATTAGAGGTTGCCACCTTTATGTGTATAATAAACTTAATCTTTTGTAGAAAGATTTTAAAGTCCACCAGAACAACTTTAAGTATATGCAGGTAAGACAAATTTCTGCAACTTTTAAAATTAATATAACTGTTTTTGTATTTAAACGTAGCTTTATTAAAGTCTTCTGACAGTTGATAGAATTTAGGCCCTAATCTAAGTGGAAGCATGCGTAATTTTATAAATCATTGCTTAGGGCTAAAATTCTTTAATGAAGTTTTTCTTAATGTTAAAAGTGATATACTATTTTAATAAATATATATATAGTCAGCTATTTTCAGTTTCCCATACTTGATTTTGAGTAGTACTTTAATAAAAAATCAACATTTACCATTTGAATCAAATATTTATTTATATTTGTATTATATTTTGCCTTTCATTTTTTAAATATTAATATGTTTAAAGTGCTTTTATTTTTTTTTTAATATAATTATGTGTAAGATATTTTGATTTAAAATTTCTAAGGTGTTGACAGGGTTCCTACGGGTCAGGGAAAACCTGGAAAACAGGGAAAAGTCAGGGAATTTGAAAATTTAGGCAAAAAGTCAGGGAAATGTCAGGGAATTTTTTAAATATTTGAAAAGGTCAGGGAATTTTTTATGTACTGGTTCCATTAGAATTTCGATTATCGTTGTAAATGAAGAAATTTTGAATTAATTATTCATCCAATTTAAAATGTTTATATAAAATTTATACAAACTATATAACAATATGAAAAATAATTAAAAAATCGGAAATTCATTCAGCACATACTTTTTTCTGGCATTTATCTAAATTAAAGTCCATTGTGGAGGGTTTTTCAACAATATGTAAGCAAATTTTTACTGAGAAAGGTCAGGGAAATTTTTGAATAAAGTCAGGGAAAAACCTGGAAAAGTCAGGGAATATTTTACCAGAATTGTGTAGGAACCCTGGTTGAGATTTGCCTTTTGGGAATCTATATTATAACTTTATCCTAAAATTTGATGAAAATGTAATGTAAACAAAAAAACTGTTTTGCAGTATCATATCTTTTTAAAAATACCATGCAATAAATTTATTCCATAATTTATATAGTTATAATAAATTTATATTTATAAATATTTAAAGCATTTTAAAAGTGTTTTTTCATAATTAGCATTCTGTAATAAATATTTAGATAATACAGTAGCATAACTATTTCTGTTTTTGTCTATAAGCGTACTTAAATTTCTTAGCTAATTAATAGTTAGTTAGGCTTAGATGCCTTATATTCCCAGGTGGCCGCTATCTTGGATGTTTTGAGATTTCTTGGTGATTTTATGTTGGCAATCTTTATCGATATGTGGAACCCCGTGTGAGTTCTGGCGTGTCGTGTTCTGGGAACCCCTGAGAAGCTCATTTTCGCTTAGGACTTTGTGGATGTGTTTTGATATCGTGTTGTATTATTCTGTCTTTTTATTTTTGTTAAATTTATTGGATGTATTTGATTGACTATGGTTTCTGTAGTCTGTTTAAACACTCTTGCTGAAGTAATTAATAAATTTGAGGAAATTTTGACGAAAAAAGGAGGTTTGTTTATAGTGTGTCAATGCGTATTCATAAACCTATTATTGAAAATGATGGTGATGCTATGACAGTATTTCATGCTTGAGCTTTCAAGAAAGCAGACGTCTGTTAAGGTATGTTAATAATTTTATGTATATTTTGTTGCCTTTCGAGTTTTTTACATTTTGAGATTGCTACACAGCAAGAACTGCTGAATTTTGAGAATGCTACACAACAAGAACTGCTGAATCCAGTGATGTTTTTATTTCAGTTAATGAGCGCGATTACTGATTGGCACTTTAATGAGTTTCGTGCATTTTTGTGGTCGCGGCAGGAGTTTGCGGAATCCAGTGATTTTTTTTTCGGTTAATGAGCGCATAGCGCTCATACAACGATTAGTGAATGCCACTTTAACGAGTTTTGTTTATTATTTACATTTTATTTTCGTTAAGCCTAACATGCGTATAAACCGGTGTTTGGCGACATTTACTACTTGGCAGAAAAGGGGTTTTCACTCCAAGAAAAATTCCAAGATGGCGGCTCCGGGAATTTATGACATCTGTTTTTATAGTTATGATGTCTTCATTATTGTTAAAGTAACAAACGAAAATTCAAGATTGAGTGAGATGAGATATAATGTATTTATGATGACTCAAAAAGTGGATTATGGTTTTCTGAACAAAAATTGTCTGTCTTTGTACCTATCATCAATCGCAAAAGTTTTTCCATTTTGTTAGAAACTCTTTTTTGTAAAAAAGCAAGAAACATGTTATTTACTAAACAAAATTTAGAAACTTGTATTTGTACATCATTAATTCCTATGAAAATCCAAATTAATCATCATTTTAATCCTCATCATGGTTATTTTTTTTAAGTTACAGCAAACAAATAATCTAAAAACATCTTATTTTATTTAAATATGAACTTGTTTCTAATTATTTTAAATATATTTATAAGTTGACAGTTAAAGGTAGAAATTGTGAAAAGTTTTTTAAAATGTGTTTCAAAAGGTTTTTTTAAGTATTCGGTTCGGCTGAATACTTCGATATTCAGCTTAACCAGATAGTTTGATATTCGGTGCATCCCTAACCAAGAGTAGACTCGTGTTACCTAATACTCCAGAATTGTAAAAATGATGTACACCTGAGTGCTTCTTTTGGCAATAAATTTTAGTATCTTTAGGAACTTAATTATAAAGTGATAAATGATTTTTAATGCATTTTTCTGTTAGAGTCACAGGTGATAAATCTCCAAATATTCTCTATGGTTAAAATATCAGGGTTTGCATCAAATCATGTCATTAAAACATGCCAACTGGCTGTGAAACTGTAGCAACGAAATATTAGGTAACAAATGAAATATAAATAAAAAATAAAGAGAATTTTTAATTACAATAATAAAGAAATAATTTTTTTAATCTGCTTTTATCAAATGATAATTTAATATTAAGTAAATTATAATTAAACTTCGAAAAAATGATTTAAAAATTCTCAATACATAGTTTCAAAAATGTTTTTTTCGCCTTTTCTGTTGTCATACTTGAAAAAACGGGAGAAAAAATAATCATTTTAATAAATTCAGTAGTTCATGCTTTCTACCAAGTCGAAGTGGTGAATTTTCCATAATTAGAGTCATGCCAAATTAATGTATTGTAACAGAAGTTTTTTGAACCAACATGAATTATAGTCCTGAAATTAGGGATGATTTTTATAAACATTCAATGTTTATAAAAAAGTGGTTAAAAAAAAAAACTATTTTTACTTTTATACTTATTTAGTAGTAACTCTATCATTTTTATCATAATTTAACATTTAAACTTACAGAGAGGCAACATAATGCGTTTCGTTGGCATGTTACAGTTGGAGATATATTTATTAGTGAAATCATTGCTATGCCATTTGATCCAGTGAAATTTATCAAATTCACAACATTTTTGGGTAGGTACTTTATGTCAGCCAGGCACATGAAATAAACCAGGGCTGAAACTAGCCTTTTTTGCACCCAGCACAAACATAGATTTTGCCCCCCCCCCCCTCCCCCGGCCTCCGCAAAGTAAATTTACGAAGAGAATTTTCTAATCGCTGACTTATTTAAAATATGTAATAAAAAAATACGTAATCAACTTTGTCAAATATTGATTCATTAAAACTTTGAAAACGAAATCCAAAGGAAGTCACATGAAGAAACTATGCAGATTCGCAAGCTAATGTTAAACTTATAGGAGCATTCTTTTCAAATTTCTCACTTGCACTTTAATATTTTTAAATGATTTTTTCCGTTTGGGACAGCTGAGGTTGTTTCTAACAGGATAAATGTTTACTTTTTAAATTTTGTTTGCAGTTTTTTTTAATATTTATATAAAATTACTTTCACTTTTTGAACCTGTTCTGAAAGTTTAAGTAGCCTCATAAAAAAACTTGAACCAAAATCGAAAACGTACAACCTAACAATGTTAAAGATCAAACTCAGCTATCTTAAGGAAAAAAAAATATTTAAAAATATTAAAATGCAAGCAAGAAATTTGAAAAGAATGCTCCCATATTTAACATTAGCTTGCGAGTTTCTTCGTGTGACTAGTGTAGCTTCTTAAGAAATCAAAAACCAAAATTCATTCGACACCCCCTTCGTTTTCCTTATGGCGACCAGGGAACATGCTTCCTCCCCCCCCCCCCCCCCTCTAGTTTCGATCCTGAGATAAACCATTAAATAATGTCATCATTTGTATTCATTTTTTTTTTAAATATAAACCTCTCATTCATTTTATTTGAAATACAAAATTTTCATTTAAAATACATATATTACATACATTTAAAATAAGTGCCTTTCACTTATTTCATTTAAAAAAGGGAATAAAACAATAAAGAGAAATAATACGATGAACCAAAATTGTTATTTCAACCTCAGTACATCGTTTCTAATTTATACAAGTGAACACTAAAAGGAATTATTGCTGGAAGAAAAAAAAATATCCAACATAAAAGTACCTTTTTTGTGATCTATTGACAAAAACAGAGATTGCCCCGGCAAACATTTATACCCCTTTATTCTTCTTAATAAAAGAAGCCCCTTCACAAAATTATTCTCCATAAAAGCGACTTCACACAATAAGAAAAAAATTGTTGGGATTTAAAATGTGTAATTTACAAACAAAATAAGCTCAGAAGAAAAGTATAGCAGGAAGACATTTAAAAAAAGGATGATTAAATGTTTACTTTGAACTTAAACAACTGAATTTGATTTTTCTTTACAGAAATTTATTTTTCTCAATTCTGTAACAAAAACGCCCCCCCCCCCCAAAAAAAAAAAAAAAACTTTCACCCCTGATGTGAAATCATAAGGTAAAACTTACAATTTTAAGTACATTTATTTTGCATTTTACTGTTAATTTTTTTTTTTTTTTTTTGGGGGGGGGGGGTCACAAAAAGTAGATTTAACTTATGGCGACCAGGGAACATGCCTCCTCTCACCCCCCCCCCCCTCCCCTCTAGTTTCGATCCTGAGATAAACCATTAAATAATGTCATCATTTGTATTCATTTTTTTTTAAATATAAACCTCTCATTCATTTTATTTGAAATACAAAATTTTCATTTAAAATACATATATTACATACATTTAAAATAAGTGCCTTTCACTTATTTCATTAAAAAAAGGGAATAAAACAATAAAGAGAAATAATATGATGAACCAAAATTGTTATTTCAACCTCAGTACATCGTTTCTAATTTATACAAGTGAACACTAAAAGGAATTATTGCTGGAAGAAAAAAAAATATCCAACATAAAAGTACCTTTTTTGTGATCTATTGACAAAAACAGGGATTGCCCCGGCAAACATTTATATCCCTTTATTCTTCTTAATAAAAGAAGCCCCTTCACAAAATTATTCTCCATAAAAGCGACTTCACACAATAAGAAAAAAATTGTTGGGATTTAAAATGTGTAATTTACAAACAAAATAAGCTCAGAAGAAAAGTATAGCAGGAAGACATTTAAAAAAAGGGTGATTAAATGTTTACTTTGAACTTAATCAACTGAATTTGATTTTTCTTTACAGAAATTTATTTTTCTCAATTCTGTAACAAAAACGCCCCCCCCCCCCCCCAAAAAAAAAAAAAAAAAAAAAAAACTTTCACCCCTGATGTGAAATCATAAGGTAAAACTTACAATTTTAAGTACATTTATTTTGCATTTTACTGTTAATTTTTTTTTTTTTTTTTTTTTTTTTTGGGGGGGGGGGGGGTGTCACAAAAAGTAGATTTAACTAAATTGGATAATTTTATGCTGACTGTAGTGATGATATGTATAGGAGAATCTGCCAGTGTCACATAGGCATACGGTTCAGGGATGTATGGAGGGTATATGGTGGTATACGCCGTATAACTTCGGGATTTTTTTAGGAAACACCATATACTGTCTGTTTCTCAAAAAAGCTATAGTATATACACTGTAGGGTATACTCTCTGCCTTGAGCGTATGCCTTCTGCTTTTTTTACGATTATACCATTGGTACAGTGCTCATGTATGCTCAAGTATGTGCTCATGAGTCCCAAGTTCCACCATTAATTTCTAAAATATTCTTTTTCACTCTAATATAAAAGAGGCTTTATTTTAGATTTTATTTAAGTTTTAAAGATTTTTTTCACACATATTTTTTTCACTTAAATTTTGTTCTTTTTCTTTTGTTACAGAGATAAACATTATTAGGAATTTCTATTTCTCTAAATGTGCCATTTTTTAAAAAATATAATAAAATGTTAAACGTTTAAAGTTTTATAAAAAAAACTAAAATATAAAAAAAAATTCCATATTTAAAAAAATAATAAAATAAAAATAAACATTCTTAAATGTTAACTTTTCTTGTGAAATATGAAAAACGATTCACAAAAAACAGTGAGTATATCACTTCATAAGCGGGTCGGAACATTCAAATTTTTACATTGCCTTAATGTTTTATTTAATTTGTTGATTTATTTAACAAATATAATTCTACTCAATTTCTTTAAAAGGAAATTCAAAAAGCAACATTAAATTTACAGTCGATCTCTATTACACATGTGCCACTAACGTACGTAACGTTTTTCACACGTACTTGTGTGAAAAATAATTTATTCAGTATGTTTTTAAATATACATAAATCATGGTGACCTAGTGTTTTTATTTAATTTAGGAGTATAAATCCATTGCCACAATTTAAAGTTTGAATAAACAATGATTTGTGGGGCATTTTTTAAGACCCTTTAGTGGGGAAAACAGTCAAAACTTTCGATTAATTTCTATACAAAATATTTGCTACTACTAATTAAATTGACATTAACAAACAACAATTATTTGTTTACATTTTTTGACATCTGTTCGATCTGCAGACAGTAAAGCCGTAAAGTAGACGCTTGCGCAGTAAAAACTTGCTTTTGATTGGTTGGCGTAAGGATTTTATATGTAACCAGTGAAAACGCTCTTAGGTTAAGGTTTTGGGTCACTAGGATTTTTTAGGTCGTTAGAACGACCAGTGAAAACGCACCTTTAAACCTGAACAGCGAATAATGAACACTTGTTTTGGCAACGTAAAATTCTTTTACAACCAAGCGTTTCCATATTCATGCGCAACTCAGAATTTAAGAAATTTCGATTGTTCCGAAGTGACATCTCGGCATCCAAAAGACTACAGCTCAGCTCAACTTCTTTCTGCTTTTTCACCGTCAATAGACTTCAGAATTTCCTTTTCTTCATTTTTCAAAATTAAAAAAGTTTTCAAGAAATAGTATGTGTCAGATTTGTAAATTTAAAAATCTGATTACCATTATGATAAATTTGTTTTGTTGTAGTAGTTATCTCTTGTGCCTTTAAGTTAATTTCTGTTGTCATTTTTATTTTGATGCAATGTCTATGTTATGAATATGCCGATTTCTTTATATTTCTTCTTTTTTTCCTTATTGTTAATTTTGTTCTATACGAAAATCTTTTTTAAAGTGTGATGCATTTCGCTTAATTTTATTTGCTTATTGTTTCTTTTTTTATGCGATTTATAACCTTTTAACATTTTAAATTATTTAAATAAATTTTAAAAGAGATACCTTTAAAGATATACATTTTTTCTGTGTCCTTTTCAACAATCCGTGTACGGCGAATGCAAAATAAATGGATAAAAATTCGAACACAGTAAATTTTTATTAATACATAATTAGTAAAAATATAGTTGACATGGATACTAGCTGGATTAAGGCTGGAAATTGATGTACTGTGCTGTCCTCTAAAAAAAACCCACTTTTTTAATTTCTCACTATATAAAATTTAATAAAAAATACAAAACAATTTGAAGTAGCTACATTTTCACAGCCTGTCCTGACTAAGATTTTAATATATAGTATTTTTTTTTCTATCAATATATTACAAAATGGCAGCCAATTAAATAAGACTTTGAAAAAAACCCACTTTTTCCTAAAAATAACCCACATGTAAAAACACTTCTAGAAATCAAAATATTAAACAGCAAAGTTTTTCTTTCATTATTAATTAGTTTTAAAACACAATTCTGCAAAAAAAAAGAAAAGAAAATAATAATATTTTAATAATTGTAAATTGAAGAATTTACAAATGAAAAATTATAAATGTAATTTTTTGCTTATTTTTTAAAAAACTAAATAAACACTTAAGTAATTTTAAATGCTTTTATTATTGTAAATGGCATATAGAAACAGGACAAAAAGAAATTTTGACTTCGGTGATATTTTTGATTAAGTTCTAGGGTGGGGTTTTTTGGAACAGATGTCATAAGTTCCCCCCGGCCACCATCTTGGAATTCTTGGCGTGAAAACCCCTTTTCCGCCAAGTAGTAAATGTCGCCAAGCACCCGTTTATACGCATGTTTGGCTTAACGAAAATAAAATGTAAATGGTAAACAAAATTCGCTAAACTGGCAATCAGTAATACTTGTATGAGCGCTTCGCGCACATTTAACGGAAAAAAAAAAACATCGCAGAATTCAGCATTTCTCGCGATATAGCATTCTCAAAATTCAGCAGTTCTCGTCTTGTAGCAATCTCAAAATGTAAAAAACTCTTAAAGCAGCAAAATATACCTGAAAAACGAAACTCGCTAAAGTGGCAATCAGCAATAGTTGTATGAGCGCTTCGCGCTCATTTACCAAAAAAAAACATCGCCGAATTCAGCATTTTTCGCGGTATAGCATTCTCAAAATTCAGTAGTTCTCGTTTTGTAGCAATCTCAAAATGTAAAAAACTCTTAAAGCAACAAAATATACATAAAATTATCAACATACCTTAACAGACATCTGCTTTCTTGAAACCTACAGCACAAAATATAACACCGCCGTCATTTTCCAGAATAGGCTTAATACGCATTGACACGCTATAAACAAACCTCCCTTTCATGTCAAAATTTCCTCATATTTCTTAATTACTTCAGCAAGAGCGTTTAAACGGACTATAGAAACTATAGTCAATGAAATACACCCAATAAATTTAACAAAAATAAAAAAGACAGCCATAGAACACGATATCAAAATCAAAATACATCGATACATCCACAAAATCTAAGCTTCTCAGCGGTTGCCAGAACACGACGTCACAACACATACGTCACACGGGTTTCCATACCGAGTTTGTCATATCCGTAAACACTGCCAACACGCCAACAAAAAATCGCCAAACAATTCAAAACAACAGCTGTGGGAACATACGGCATCTATGCCGGTTTTTTTAGGATACATTTTCCTGTGGGTTTTTTTTAGAGGACAGCACTATAAATCTATCTTTGTTGCGTTCATTAATTAATTTTAGAAGCCCAGAGTGACCACATGGTTTGTAACCCCTCTAAGCACATCCCTGTTTGCAGAGAATCTATTTTATTTTTCTATGGCAGGGGTGATTGTGTTCAGGGTGTAGCCCGGATTTCCGGGTTTTTCGATCTATCCTTCCGGGTTTATGAGATCGTTATGTTTAGTGGAAAATTCGGACATAAAAAAATATCGCGAATTTCGACATGGTCGCCGAGAAAAAAATCGACAATTTCGTCAAAGGGTTGCGGGAAAACGCAAATTTCGTTTAAAAATCTCGAAATAAACACGAATTTTGCAAAGGATCTCCCCAAAAACTAAGATTTTCGTAAAAACATCGCGAGAAAAATGAGATTTTCGTCGAAAGATCGTGGGAAAAACGGACATACGTCAAAGAAACGTCGGAAAAACGGACATATCGTCAAAGGAACGCGGGGAAAATAGACATATTGTCAAAGGATCGCGGGAAAAACGCGAATTTCGTTAAAGGATCAAGGAAAAAAACATGAATTTCTATAAAAAATCGCGGAAAAACGCGAATTTTGTCAAAGGACCGCAGAAAAAAACACATAATTAGAACCGGGAAGGATTTACCCCATCCCGGAATCACGGGAAAAATGCGATTTTCGTTAAAAGATCGTGGGGAAAACGCGATTTTCGTCGAAGGATTGTGGGAAAAGCGTAAATTTCGTTAAAGAATTGCGGAACAAACACGAATTTGTTTAAAGAATCGCGAAAAAAAACACATTTCACCAAAGAATCGCGTAGAAAACGCGAATTATGTCAAATGATCTCGAAATAAAACTAATTTCGTCAAAAGATCGCGAAAAAGTGCAAAATTTGCAAAGGATTGCGAAAGAAAAAACAAGATTTTCGTCAACAGATCGGGGAAAAAACGCGATTTTCGTCCTAAGATCGCTGGAAAAACGGAAATGTCGTCAAAGGATCGAGGGAAAAACGCAAATTTCATTAAAAGATCACAAAAAAAACAATTTCTTTAAAGAATCGCGAAAAAACGCGAATTTCGTAGAAATAACGCATAATTAAAACCGGGAGGGATTAACCCCCCCCCATTTCGAGGATCGCTGGAAAACGCAATTTTCGTCAAAGGATCGCTAGAAAAACGGAAATATCATCGAAGGATCGCAAGAAAAATGCAAAATCTGTGAAAGAATCACGGGGAAAAAACGCGATTTTCGTCAAAGAATCGCGAAAAAAATGCAAATTTCGCGAAAGATCGCAGAAAAAAGCGAATTTCGTGAAAGGATCGCAGAAAAAACACATAATTGGAGCCAGGAGTGAATCTCTCCCCACCCTCTCTGCTGCCCCTCTCCTTTCAGAGAAGTTGCTGTGAAGTGTTATCCATCTCAATCTCAGTACAACAATGTCCAGAATTGCATACCCAGGAAGAAAGCAGGAAAAATAAATTTACCTTGTGTAAGAGTAAAGCTAGGAAAACAAACAAAATTTCTATTTTTATTTCTTTTTTCTTTTTTTTTCTCTAATACTTAGCCACTTAGAAGTAAAATTGCATTTTCGAGAAAAAATGGCCAATTTTCCCCCACAAGATCACGAAAAAACGGCAAATTTCGTCAAAAGATCGTGAAAAAAATAGGAAATTTCGTCAAAAGATCGCGAAAAAGCGGCAAATTTCATCAAAAAAATCACGAAAAACTGTAAATTTCCCCAAAAGATCGCAAAAACGACAAATCTCCTACAAAAGATAACGAAAAAACGGCAAATTTCCTACAAAAGATAACGAAAAAACGACAAATTTCATAAAAAGGATCGCGAAAAAACGGCAAATTTCGTAAAAAGGGATCGCGAAAAGTATAGGAAATTTCGTCAAAAGATCGCGAAAAAAGGGCAAATTTCACCAAAAAAAATCGCGAAAAACGGTAAATTTCTCCCAAAAGATCGCAAAAACGGCAAATTTCCTAGAAAAGATAACGAAAAAACGGCAAATTTCCTACAAAAGATAATGAAAAAACGGCAAATTTCGTAAAAAAGATCGCGAAAAACCGTAATTCCCCCGCTGCCGCCGATGTATTTCCGAAAATGTGTTGTTAATTTCCGAAAAAAAAAATTTCACTCGGAATCTCCCCTGACTCTCCATTTGATGAAGTCATTTAGCTTTCACTGAAATTAATGTAAGTTTACCGAATTATGTTTTTCTGCAATTTGTATATTTCAAACAATAGCAGAAATATGTCATTTGATTGTCATGCTGTTGCAGAATCAGTTGTTATGTAAATTGATATTGGTATATTTTGCATCGATAATTTTCAGGGTTTTTCACTTTGTATCAATTAATTTTCAGGGTTTTTCCCTCTGAGTCACAATCACCCCTGAGTGATTTTCTTTGTTTTTAGATTTTGTTTGAAATATATTTACATAAATATTTTATTAAATTATATATTTTTTCTCTCCTTGTTTCTGGCTATCAGTTTCTTTCAGGGTTCGCAAAGCTGGGCCCAGTTTGAAAAAACCCGGTGGGTTTTTTCAGAATGGGCCCACTTGAAAAAGCCCACTGAAAAACCCATAATGTGGGGTTTTTTCAATTTTCAGAAATAATTTAAAAATTTAAACAACATATACATTTAATGAATTTAAGTCATTTCAGTTAATTTTGAAAAAATATTAATATATAGAAGCAGGGATGCCGCGGACGCGCTATAGCGCGTAAATTACGCGAAAAATCGGAGACGGGACGCAAAAAAATAGTTCTTACGCGTCCCATGGGACGCGTAAATTCCGTCACAAAATCGCAAATCTCATCAAAATATCACGCAAAAGCAGAGATTTTCATAAAAGGGCCGCAAAAAATAGCGTATTTCGTCAAAGCATCGCGAAAAAAAGTGAATTTCGTCAAAAAATCGCGGAAATAAGCGCAAATTTCATGAAAATATCGCTGAAATAAGCGCAAATTTCATCAAAATATTATGAAAAAACGCAATTTTCGTAACAGGGCCGCGACAAATTTGCGTATTTCGTTAAAAGATCGCGAAAAAATAGCGAATTTCGTCAAAAAATCGCAGAAGAAAGCCGAATTTTGTCAAAGGATTGCAAAAAAAGCGCAAATTTTATCAAAATATCGCGAAAAAAAGCCGATTTTTGTCAAAAGATCAGGAAAAAAAAAGCGTTTTTCGTCAAAGGATCCCCCAAAAATAGCAAATGTTGTCAAAAAATAACGTAAAAAAGCCGATTTTCGCCAAAGGATCGTGAAAAAAGCACAAATTTCATGAAAATATCGCGGAAAAAATGCTATTTTCATAAATGGGCTGAGACAAAATAGTGTATTTCGTCAAAAGATCGCGAAAAAAAAGCGAATTTCGTCAAAAAAATCACAGAATAAAGGCGAATTTTGTTAAAGTATCGCGAGAAAAAACACTATTTTCGTGACAGGCTCGCGAAAAAATAGCGAATTTCAACAAAAGGATCGCGGAAAAACGCGAATTTCGTCAAAGTAAGGCGGAAATAACGTGAATTTAGTCAAAGCACTAAAAAGATGTGCAAACTAAACTTATAGGTAGAAAATTCATAAAATGAGATTTAATTTTTTTGTATGAGATTCTTAAAAATACAGCATGATTTCAGTGTACTTTGATAATACATTCAGTAGGTGGACCAGTAAAAAATCCCCCCCACCCCCCTCACTCTTACTGCATTGAAATATCTCCAGCCTTCAGAACATTTAAGATTTGATGCCTATTAGTGATTTAGATGTAAATTTCCGTTCCAAGGAAAATGTCTGATTCCAACACAGATCTATGCTGACAAATAATTCAATGGGAAGTATAATGAAAGCACCCATTCATTCAACAAAAAGTACACCTTTACTTAACATAAGTATTCTTTTTTTCAGCAAAAATATCTCTTTCAATAAACCCGTCTTGCCCCTTTTTAAAAGAATGCGAACATTAGTGATACTTGTTAGTGGAACTTGGTATCTTCTACTCTCAAATAATCATTATTTTACAATTAAAATTGTATCTTTGAAAAAAGTAAATTTCTCTTAATATTTTTTAAAAATGTCTTATTTTAGTGCAAATAATACTGGTTTTAATTCATTATTTAATTATTGTTAAAACAATAATTAATGCATTTCATTTATCTTTTCCAAATAAACTAGTTTCATTTATTCCTTTAAAATATAAATTATTATTGATGGGGACCCGCTTTTATAAAAAAGGGACCCAGATTTTTGGAAATCCTGGGTCCCGGGGACCCAGGTTTTTTCAAGTACAGCGGCATCACTGAGAAGCCATTACATACACATCTGAAGTAAAATAATGTAAACTTAAACTATGTGCAAAATTACTTAAAAGATGAGAAAATATTAAAAGATGTTATTTTAATACCTTAGTACTTTCAACTATAAAAAACACAGTCTTCGTCAGAGAAATATAAGAAATACAATTGTTATTGACGTCTAATTTTCAAAAACCACGTAGATGTTGAAAACGTACGTGGTTTTTGAAAATTAGACGTCAATAACAATTGTATTTCTTATATTTCTCTGACGAAGACTATGTTTTTTTATAGTTGAAAGTACTAAGGTATTAAAATAACATCTTTTAATATTTTCTTATCTTTTAAGTAATTTTGCACATAGTGTAAGTTTAACTTTTTAAGGATGAATTAAGCATTTCTATCTGTTTATTTACTAAAATAATGCATTTCAGCACATTGAAATACTTTACTAACATAGAACCTAGTAGGCAACATACATAGTATATAATTATAGTTAAAGGTTATATCATAAGAATGTCTTTATATAAAAAATTCAAATCAACTATATTCATGGAAAAATAAAAGATATGTATTTTTACTTTCTTCTATCTTTACAAGAAGAAAGTATTGGATTCGTGAGAAATTTTGGCTTCCAGTTTATGATGGATTTGTATGTTTTAAAAAGGTCTTGAAGACGATTTGATGGTTTTTAGAAAATGTCTGTGGGTCATTCCACAGTATTCATGTGTTACGCACGGGACATTTCACAGCAAAATTTTGAGATATTTGCACTTTTTTCAATGTCAAAATATATATGAAAAAGTTTGCAATTATTTTTAATGTATTATATACCACCTCAACTCTAATTCATGTGAAATTTCTTTTTGTTTGAGCGAATAGTTTTTTTTTTAAAAAATTAATAAAGTTGTGTTACGTACGGGACATCACAAAAAATTGTTTTAAAAGTACCTCTAGCAATTTGGATTTTACTCTGAATTTATTAAATATTTTCACAAATAAATTTAATGAATAGAAGCAGAAATATACATTTTATTATTTAAGTTTAAAATTATTTTTTAAAATTGAGTCATTAATTAATGAAAGCTAATTATTTCTGTTACGTACGGGACAAGGCTATTCGTTATGTACGGGACCTACAATTTCAAATAACAGTACTGTAAGGAATTGTGAACTAAAATATATACAAGTGTTCATTTAATGAATTTACTAGCTTTATTAAGGTATTGAAACTTATGTTTAATTATAGAAATAAAAATAATTAATGATTTCTAAAATATTTTAATTGCTATTATATAAATTAGAATTTTCCATACATAGCTCATTTGAAAAAAATAATAAACATTTAAAAATAAAATATATGTTTTATACAAGTCCCAGAACATCAATAATGTCATCAAATTTTTTCACTTCCTCTATTGATAATGAAAAATGTCCCCGGCTATTAATTGGACTTTGTGCTTTTTCGAGCTTAGTCAAAATATTTTCTTTTAGGATTTTATCCTTTTTCTGGGATGTGTGGCCAGGAAAACTTGTTTTGCCTAAAGGTTTAATAAAGGATTGATAGATATATTTATCATCTATGTCCTCTACAACTCCTGGCCACCAATAATCGTCATACATGACCAATACCCAGTCTGATTTTTTCAGTAACTCAGTACATGCATCTGAGCTAGGCTCTTTATCTTGTACTGGTCATAAAATCTCTATCTTTTCATCAGGGTCTTTTTTATCAGAAAAGCAAGAATGTTTCCAAAGGCCCAGAGTGTCCGAGCCTACTGGTTGGGCAAAATTCACACTATATATAACTGATATCGAAGTAGCACCTTTCCATTTTTCAATTAATGCAAACTTAGTTATGCATCTCTGAACGTCTGCTTCACTTATGTATTTAACATTTATATTGGGTGCCTCTTTTTCCACAACTTTAAAAAACTCCATTGCTGTATTTATTATGTACTGCTTGCGCAATATACCAAACCAAACGTTTCTCTTAATTACAGTTCCTAAACCATCAACTTCACCTTTCCCGTGTGAAGTTCTGAAAAAGTTCCAGTCTGCACTAACCCCATGGTAATGCACATGAAGCATCAAGTTTTGCATGTTGTATTGATTCTTAAACTGGGCACCACATCCATCAGACCAGAAATGGATGCGACTAAATGCCACTGCTTGTTTTAAATCTTCAATTATGGCAGAATTGAATGCAAATACTGCATGTTTTGTATGATTAAGGTCGTCAGAAACAACAACATAGTTTTTATGTTCTAGTTCGAGAGTTTCATTATTTCTATAATATACAATACAGGTAAATAATGTTACTTGGGTTGAGTTCCAGTGAGCTGCCATAATTTCCCCTTGCTGTTTTAGCATAAAATTTTCTGCAAAGTCTTCATGAATAATTAAATGCCCAATGTTTAGGTTTTCTTGAGGTATTTAAACTCAGTTAAGTTGTTTTTGTGCAGTATAAACATGTAAACCAAAGAGGTTCAAAAGGCTGATTAATTCTTCCTTTGCCTGATGTAAATCACAAACAATCAGTTCTTTCTTCATCTTTCCTGTTGACTTTTTCTTTTCTCTGTCTCTTAAAACTTTCCCTTTCTTTGACTTTATCAGTCATCCTGGTGTCTTTATCATTTTTTCTTTTCAGCCGATGTTTTCTCACTCTTTCTGTAGAAGTAGGAGCCATAGTGCTTCTTCTCAAATTAGGATTTATTATTAAATTTTTAGTTAAAAAAATATTACATTTAAAACCAAAAATATGACTCAAAATGTATTTCAAATGCTATTCCACACTAAATGACAAGTTTTATCTTTGTTTTTTGATGAAAATCAACTGATTACTTAAGATTGCTTCAACATTTCAAGCATGCTATGATTTAACTAATGGTAGCTATAACTAACCACATATGTTTACTTGTATATTTTTTGCAGATAGTGCTGCCATATGTGAAGGAAAATCATAAACATAGTCTAAAAATTTTATTTTTGCTCAGTTTTAAATCAAAATTCTGCATTTTGTCCCGTACATAACAGGTTTGTCCTGCACATAACACATTTTTATTTCTCATGCCCAGCTTCTAAATGAAAAGATATAATATTTTAATTGAATAATTTAGGAAGCTAGTTCACCAGTTGAAGAGAAAACAAAAAACTATTCAGTTGTCATCAGTATTATTAGTTAAAAAATTTAAAATAAGCTCAAAATTGTTTCGTACGGGACAAAAAGAAAATAATCATTGAAATTTATTTATAAAATATTTTTTTTAACTTTTTCCCTTTTATTTCATATAATGCAACTGCTAAAAGGGTTTAATGAAACATAAGAACTTTGAAATAAAATAAAATATTTTTTGAGTTACAGTTAAAAATATAATGTCCCGTACGTAACAACTTTTTCTATTTGGCTGCAAACAAAATGCTCTAATTTTTGTTTGGTTAAAAATATATATATATTTTGGACAAATTTCAATAGAAGAGATTTAAAGCTTTAAAATGATGTATTACACTTAAGTTTTTATTAAATTTTTTTTTTCAAACTTGTGAAGTCAAATACTGTGGAATGACCCCTGTCTGTATGTGAAAAAAATGTTGTGGGTGCTCTATCTCAAGAACTAATGCATAGAATTTCACAAAACTTGAGTTAGAGCTTGATGTAAACTAGTGCTGATTAGTTTTTGGTACATACTACCCAACAGGTGGCGCTACTATGCTGCATTTATCTGTTTTTGCAATTGCTTTATCTCAAGAACTAATGCACGGATTTTCATAAAACTTCAAATTCAGTTGCAAGTTAAGTTGTTGCTTATTGAATTTTGGTGCATATCGCCCAACAGGTAGTGCTGTTATGCTGCATTTTTCGCGATTTCAGCAATAACTCTTATCTCAAGAACTAATGTACGGAATTGAATAAAAATTTAGATTCAGTTAAACCTTGATATAAACTGGTGCTAAATAGTTTTTGGTCTATATCGCCCAACAGTAGCGCTGCATTTATCTCACTTTTTGCAATAGCTTAATCTCAAGAACTAATAATGCATGGATTTTCACCAAACTTCAGATTCAGTTAGATGTTGACGTAAACTATTACTGATCAGGTTTTGTTGTAAATTGCACAACAGGTGATACTTATATCTCCTTGTTAAATGCATCCAATTCAACAAATCTATATTTTATAATCCTCATGATAGGCATAAATTGTCTTTGAATTTTGGCACTGTGATAGCAAATTTTGAATAGAACTTTTGGGATTGGCACATCCGACTAGTTTACCCCTTTTTTTCTTTCTACTTATATATTTTAAATTTTAATATTGTATTCATTATTTGATTTAAAGAAAATTAACAATTTTATATCTTCTATCTTATTTAAAACTAATTTGTGAGAAACACTAACATTTAATTTAAATTCATATAATTTATACAATTTATAACTTGTAAAATAGCATTACAATTATATTGTATATAAGGGAACAATGTATTTTTCTATGTATAGTGTATATAATATATAGAAAATATAGTATAAAATAATGTAATTACGCATACATTCTACTTTTGAAAAAACCCGATTTTCCCCGGGGAAAACTGGGTTTTTCATGAAAAAACCCATGCGGGTTGGGTTTTTGGAGAAAAACCCGGGTTTTTGCGAACCCTGGTTTCTTTGTATCTCTTGCAAAATGATTATAGGGTAGATGTGTCAGTAATAGACACCCTTAAGGAATTTCAGCAGATTCTTAAAACAGCCGAGACATCCCATTTGGCAAGTTTTCTGACAAGCGCCAACTACCCCACATGCGCCAATCTAAAATGCGGCAACCTGAAAACTAACGTGATTGGTCTACTTTCCTGAATGCTTCCAGACTGTTTTTTACTACGTCATCACCCTGGAATCATGGGAAATACAACATTTATAAATAACGACATATTAGAAAACACAGGAAAGCTGAAAAGTACCTTTCCAAATCAGAGTAACGATATAATGATTAAAATTTTCATTTCTCAACAACTTTCAGAAAAAATCATGGGGTCATTTAATATTGTAAGTACGTGCCTATATTATAGTAAACATTGAACAATTCATTTCTAATTTAAAGAAGTATGAACGCTTCGCGTTCATAAAAAAATAAAATTTATCACTGAATACAGCAACCTAGTTCTGCAGCAATCTGAAAAACGCAGGAAACTCGTTAAAGCGGCAATCAGCGTACATGTATGAACGCTTCGCGTTCATTAACCGAAAAAAAACATCACTGTCACCAGCAGTTCTCGGTGTGTAGCAATCTCAAAATTCAGCAGTTCAAGTTCCGTAGCAATATCAAAATGTACAAAACTCGTAAGGTCAGCATACATGAGAAATATACAATAAACGGCTAATATAAAATACTATACTAAAAAATGCATAAAATTATTAACATACCTCAACAAACATCTCCTTTCTTGAAAACCAACTCTATAAAATGTTGAATTGCCATAATTTCGTAAATTTCTAGTCGTCGATAAACTTCATTTAACTTTCCAGCAAAAAAAATGAACAAATACTCACAATTTCAAACTAAATTACACAGGTACTTTAACTTTCAAATTTTACAACTAAAAACAGCAAAATATATTAACCAGGGTTGGCTTTTTCCCGTCCAAAACTTGTTTTTCCCATCCCACCGGGAAAAACTGTTAAATACCGGGATAAAGTGGTAAATACCGGGAAAAAGTGGTAAATACTGGAAAAACTTCTAAATGACAATATGTAAGAAATATTCTGGTTTTCTGAATCTGATGTGTAAAATGAAAGTTAAAAAGGCATAATTATTACAAATTTCCTTTAGGTTTAAAATTATTCTGTAAGAAAGGAATACAGTAGAAGATCTGTATAACGAAAACCTAAAAATGCAAGATTATGCATTATATGGGTCACATTTCGCACATCATTAAATTTACCTTATAAATAAGGCGAAATATATCTGAAACATTTGAAAATACATTAGAGTATCTTTATACTGCATTCCTTGTCCACAGGAGTTTTCCAGATTATGAACTTTTTAATAACATTGATTATTCCACATATTGTTAAATATACTTTATAAGCATGGTCAACTATACCTGGACCAAATCATTCATTATATTACTCATTTTCAAAAATGTTTATTGTAATAGTACCATTTTTCTTTTCATTAAAGTTCTAAATTAAGGGGATAAAGTTGAACTAATGTAACAAATTCAAAATAATAATTAACAATAAAGATCTTCTACTGTATAAATAAATAAGAATTATTGCATAAAACATCTTCAAGGATATACTGCATCATCAACATCTTTAGAGCGTTTTTTTTTTTTTTTTTTTCTAAATTTTCTTTCTTCCAAAACAAGATTAGAAATAGACTGGGTTTACAAAAAGTCTCTAAATTAGTATTTTGTTATATGATGCTAAAATCCAATGTGGAAGACGAAGAATATGAATACGATTATGATTGATAAATGTTTGGGAATCTGTGTACTAGTGTGTGAATATTTAAATAAATGCACTCAATTGTCTGTTTTTGTAGATCTTACTTTTTTTTTTTTTTTTTTTTTTTTTCTTTTTTTTTTACCTTTCAAGCTATTTTCTTGTAACTCAATTTTGACATTTTTAAAGTTTGTTTTGAATTTATAGTTATGCTTTTAATAATCAGTTTTTCCCATGTGGGAAAAACATAGTATTTCCCGGGACGGTAAATACCGGTTTTTACCATGGTATTTACCGGGGGTGGGTAAAACCTTGCCAACCCTGATATTAACAATAACATACTCTAGCCTTACCGTCATTTAATTTTACAATTACAAAACGTCTTTCTTCTACACCACTACAACTCGTTGTACACAAATTACAAAACATGCGGAGTTGAGTTGTCAAAGGTAGGCGTAGCCATCCAATACACAAGAAATCACCCAATCCAAATTCAAGATAACACAACTGAAGGCGTGGAAAGAATTTACGAAACGAACTGGTAACAACAAAGATCCATTTATCGCCTCGCCAAATTGAACGATGCCAAGTGTCTCTGCTAGGGATGCACCGGATATCCGAAGCTCCTTTGCCTGCCGGATTCGGATATCCGGCACTAGATATGTTTTTAGTTATATGGAGAATTATTTCTTTATATAACGCCATCTCAGAACAATAAATTACAAACATGTTTCATACATCATTAAAACATTTTAAATGTATTGAAATATAATTTACAAAAACTATATCTCTTTGAATATCAGGGCTTGAAATTCAAGTTTTCCCCAGAAGGGGAGTTTCCCAGCCAACATTAAAAAATACAGGGGAGTTGAACTGTTAAAAAGGAAAACAAATATCTTTAAACCACGTTATTTTTTTATGTGCCACTTAAAGAATTACATTTATACAGACATGACAAAATACTAGGGATGCAACGGATATCCGGCAAATATCCGATATCCGGCACATCCGGCTGATTTTTCAATATCCGAAATATCATCGGATATCCGAATCACAATCACCGGATATCCGACTTCTCTGCCGGATATCCGGCAAAACGCAGCAAAGCTAATATCTAACGATAAGAGAAATCGTTTGACCCAAACGATGCCGAAAAACTTTTGTTTATAATGCAAAATATGAAAGAAAGTTCACTATTCATGAGTAAAAGGTAATTCTCAAAAGTTTAAACAATTGCCAGCTTTCCTAACATTGATATTTGAACTCTTTATAATAAATTTAAGAATTTACGTTTACATCTTTTAGAAAATTGTACTTTTACTTTCAGAATGTAAAACAAGATTTGAAGTTGTTTATTAAAGTATGACTTTATTAATTTTCTTTCTTTCTTTTAAGTTTAACAATTAAACAGGCCTATTTTAAATTTCTTCTATCTTCAATAGAAGAAAGTATTGTAATTAAAATTTTTTCGATTCCCGGTTTTCGACGGATTTAGATGTTTTAGGGGTCCGAGATCCCAAAACAAGGTTATACAAAATGTCTATCTGTCCGTGTGTCGCCATCGTACCATCAAAAAGTGTACGATGTTATGCATAGAATTGAACCAAATTTTTTGTGAATGTTTTTGGCTATAGCCAGCTTGTCCTTATGAAAACATTCCACTGGAAGGGGGCGCTGTATTGCGATTTTTGTGCCATTTTCATTATTGCATCATCGAAAAGTGTATGAAGTTATGCATAGAACTGAACAACATTTTTTGTCTATGTTTTTGGCTATGTCCAGCAGGTTCTTCTTTAATTTGGAAATATTCTGCCATAAGGGTTGCTGTAATAGCGGTTTTTGTGCCACTTTCATTCTTGTACTATCGAAAAGTGTATCAAGTTATGCTTAGAATTGAACCAATTTTTGGGGGTACACCAATTTTTGGTTATGGCCATCAGGGCCCTCCTTCAGTTTGAAAATATTCTGCTGGAAGGGGGCGCTATAATAGTGATTTTTGTGTTATTTTCATTATTTTACCATCGAAAAGTGTATGAAGCTAAGCATAGAATTGAACCAGTTTTTTGTGTATTTTTTTTGGCTATGGCCAGCAGTTTCTCCTTCCATTTGGAAATATTCCGCCAGAAGGTGGCACTGTAACAGCTTTTTTTTTTTTGTAAAATTTTCCCGATTTTTCGCTTTTGGTACTGTATATTGGCGGCCCGTGAAGCAATGGGAACTTCGTATCCTGCTAAGCTGGCTATTTCACAAACAGCTGGTGTACAACAGAATAACGAAAAAGTTATTGATTTTAATAAATATCATGATCGAGATTCTGGTTAATTAATTGGAGCAGAAATTTTAGATGAAAGTCAAAGTTGGTATAATATTGGACTAATAATATTGAAGTATTAACATTTGGAGCTACCTTTTGAAACATTAAGATGTATGAGATAGAAGAAAGCTTTGGGATTGGCACATCAAATTAGTTATTTTTGTAACTTCATTATAAATATTGAAAATTAAAAGTAATTTTCTTTTTACTTATAAATATCAAAGTAATTTAACTTAAAATAAAACTAAATGTGACTTACTTAAAGCAAAATAGTATCAAATCATTAAAACAGAAAATAAAAAAGAAAAATGTCCAGCTAAACTGATGGCATTGAGCTCACAGGCTATACACACTAATTGTATATCATACTCTTATTTTAAAGAATAATGCCTCTCAAAAAAATAAGTGAAGGGGAATTAGCCCCCGTTTCACCCTTTATACTTAACCAGTGAACTTCCAAATCTAATCAGGGAAGCTATTTTCATAATAAACCGGTATACCAAATTTGGAGCAAATCGAATAATCCTGCAAAAAAACCCCATTTATCTAAATTAAGGGGGTGGACTAGCACCCCCCCCCTTTATCCTTAATAAATGAATCCCCAAAACGAATCAGGGAAGCTCCTTAACATAATAAACAGGTATACCAAATTTGGAGCAAAGCGAATAATTCTGCATGAAAAAACCGTTTATATAAATTAAGGGGGGGGGGGGAACTAGCCACCCTTCCCCCTTCATCCTTAACCAATGAACCCACAAAACTAATCAGGGAAGTTAGCCCCCGTTTCACCCTTTATACTTAACCAGTGAACCTCCAAATCTAATCAGGGAAGCTCCTTTTCATAATAAACCGGTATACCAAATTTGGAGCAAATCGAATAATCCTGCAAAAAAAAAAAACCATTTATCTAAATTAAGGGGGTGGACTAGCACCCCCCCCTTTATCCTTAACCAATGAATCCCCAAAACGAATCAGGGAAGCTCCTTAACATAATAAACAGGTATACCAAATTTGGAGCAAAGCGAATAATTCTGCATGAAAAAACCGTTTATATAAATTAAGGGGAGGGGGGGACTAGCCACCCTTCCCCCTTTATCCTTAACCAATGAACCCACAAAACTAATCAAGGAAGTTCCTTAACATAATAAACCGGTATACCAAATTCGGAGCAAATCGAATAATCCTGCAAAAAAAAAAAACCATTTATCTAAATTAAGGGGGTGGACTAGCACCCCCCCCCCCTTTATCCTTAATAAATGAATCCCCAAAACGAATCAGGGAAGCTCCTTAACATAATAAACAGGTATACCAAATTTGGAGCAAAGCGAATAATTCTGCATGAAAAAACCGTTTATATAAATTAAGGGGGGGGGGGGAACTAGCCACCCTTCCCCCTTCATCCTTAACCAATGAACCCACAAAACTAATCAGGGAAGTTAGCCCCCGTTTCACCCTTTATACTTAACCAGTGAACCTCCAAATCTAATCAGGGAAGCTCCTTTTCATAATAAACCGGTATACCAAATTTGGAGCAAATCGAATAATCCTGCAAAAAAAAAAACCATTTATCTAAATTAAGGGGGTGGACTAGCACCCCCCCCTTTATCCTTAACCAATGAATCCCCAAAACGAATCAGGGAAGCTCCTTAACATAATAAACAGGTATACCAAATTTGGAGCAAAGCGAATAATTCTGCATGAAAAAACCGTTTATATAAATTAAGGGGAGGGGGGGACTAGCCACCCTTCCCCCTTTATCCTTAACCAATGAACCCACAAAACTAATCAAGGAAGTTCCTTAACATAATAAACCGGTATACCAAATTCGGAGCAAATCGAATCATTCTGCATGAAAAACCCATTTATCTGAATTAAGGGGGTGGACTAGCCGCCCTTTTCCCCCTTTATTCTTAACCAATGAACCCCCAAAACTAATCAGGGAAATTCCTTAACCTAATTAACCGGTATACCAAATTCGGAGCAAATCGAATGATTCTGCATGAAAAACCCATTTATCGGAATTAAGGGGGGTGGACTAACCCCGTTTTTCCCCCTTTATCCTTAACCAATGAACTCCCAAAACTAATCAGGGAAGCGCCTTAACCTAATAAACTCGTATACCAAATTCGGAGCAAATCGAATCATTCTGCATGAAAAACCCATTTATCTGAATCAAAAGGGGTGGACTAATCCCCCTTTTCCCCCCTTTATCCTTAACCAATCAACCCCCAAAACTAATCAGGGAAGTTCCTTAACATAATAAACCGGTATACCAAATACGGAGCAAATCGAATGATTCTGCATGAAAAACCCATTTATCGGAATTAAGGGAGGTGGACTAACCCCGTTTTTCCCCCTTTATCCTTAACCAATGAACCCCCAAAACTAATCAGGGAAGTTCCTTAACATAATAAACCGGTATACCAAATACGGAGCAAATCGAATGATTCTACATGAAAAACCCATTTATCTGAATTAAGGGGGTGGACTAACCCCGTTTTTCCCCCTTTATCCTTAACCAATGAACTCCCAAAACTAATCAGGGAAGTTCCTTAACATAATAAACCGGTATACCAAATTCGGGGCAAATCGAATGATTCTGCATGAAAAACCCAATTATCTGTATTAAGGGGGTGGACTAACCCCCCTTTTCCCCCTTTATCTTTAACCAATGAACCTCCAAAACTATTCAGGGAAGTTCCTTAACATAATAAACCGGTATACCAAATTCGGAGAAAATCGAATCATTCTGCATGAAAAACCCATTTATCTGAATTAAGGTGTTGGACTAACCCCGTTTTTCCCCCCTTTATCCTTAACCAATGAACTCCCAAAACTAATCAGGGAAGCGCCTTATCACAATGAACTTAGGAAAAAATTTTGAAGCAAATCCGATGTTTCTATCAAGAGTTATCGCGTTACGTACATACGTACGTACATACATACATACATACATACATACATACAGAGCGGGCGGGCTCATTAGCTCTCAGGCTTTGATAGCCTGTGATTGATGAAATCGGCGATATTTTTTTCTATGACCGATTTACATATTTTGCGATGTTTTTCCATTTGCCCAAAATAGGAAATAAGTAAAAGAGCAGTAACGGCCACCGGAGACTGTGCTCTATCAAATTGGCCAATAGTCAGCACTAAACAAAATGAGATACTTCTGGTGCACATGAAAAAAAAAAAAAAAACATATTTAGAAACAACAAACTAGTTGATTCTCGCAATTCACTAAAATTAGGACATGACTTTTTTAAATCAAACTTTTCTCGTGTAATAGAAGAAATCAATTGACTATTCCTTTTTTAAACTTTGGATATGGATTTAAAATTCAAATGCATAGAACATAGTTCAATTAGCGAAATTACCAGGGATTACAGTTTTGACTATAATTCCATTAAGGATTCTAATAAAACAAGTTTGTTCAGAAATGACATATAAACACTATAGGATATTGACAATACAATCACCGATATGCATTATTCATGTAAGTAAGTTAAAAATTAATGGACATCGGATTTTGCAAAGTTTTCTAAAAATTTTTAAGAGAGCATAACCATGTGTTTCCGATAATTTCTAAAATTATAAAAGTTGCACTATGCTGTTTGTCAAAAGTGTAACTTGTGAAAGAGGCTAAAACACGCAAAATAGAATAAAATCTAAATTAAGAAATTCATTTAGCAACCCAATTTTTAACTGCCCATAACATTAGGTGAAGGTTGAAAAATAGACATGGTATATATAAAGCTTGATTATGTTCCTTTGTTTTAATAAAATAAAAATTTTGAATAATTATCTTGAGTTTTTAATTTAAATTATTTCAATGCTATTTTGTCATGACTGTATAAATGCATTACTTAAAGTGGCACATAAAAAATAATGAGGTTAAAAGATTTTTTTTCCTTTCTAACAGTTCAACTCCCCTGCATTTATAAATGCAGGGGAGTCTGTGCTTTGGCATACCCCAGACAGGACGATTTTAACAAAATAGTGCTAAACATGGACGCGAGAAAAATCAACAACTGGTGCCTGGGGTACATGCCTCCTCTGCCTCCCCCTTCCCCCCCAGTTTCGACCCTGAGAAAATGTAGATCTTCGAAACTGATATAAGAATTATACATTACTACAAACTCGTCATTGTTTATGCGCACATTTAGTAACAGATTATATATATTTTTTTTTTCTTAAATTGATATTTCAAAGATCTAGGTAAGTAATTTTGTTTCAAATAAAAAAACTAAAAAATTATTAGTCCCATAAACTAGCAGTTTTAAGGGTAAAGCAGAGTGACCAATTAATTATTATTACAATAAATCACCAAATATAACTTAAAGATCATAAGCTTTGTGAGCAGTGAAGGTGGGGGCAAAGAGACAAAAGCGATTTTTTTTTGGGGGGGGGGGGGAGGAGGTTGATTATATAATGAATTATTTATCGTTAGTAAAATTTTAACAATTAGGACAGAAAAAATAAAAGCCTTTAGATTTGGTATGTTTGATAAGAAAGAGAAGCAGAATTTAGATGATTGGTTATTTATTGTCACAATGAAGTGACAGAGTTGCAAGTAAAAAAAATTAGAGTTTTAAATATTTTAACCTTCGAAGAAGGAGGGAGGCGGGGGAAGAAGAGGTAGATTAGATTGGATGATTGATTATTTATACTTTACATTTATTACAATACTTTATATTTATACTTTATTTATAATTTTTTTTTACTTTATACTTAAAATTTACAATTAGAATAGAAAGAATTATAATATTCTAAGAGTTCAAATTCTTTTATAATAAAATAACAAACAAAACAGAAAAAGTAATAAAGTAAATAATTTTAAATATTTAACTGAACTGTGGGGCTGATTAACCCTTTATGCACCAATGGTACTTTAAAGTACCATTAAAATAACTTGTTGTAAAATTAATGTAATAAATCGATTAATAGTAATACCGCAGTAAGAAGTGGGGGGGGGGGAGATTTTTCACTGGTCTACATACTGAATACATTATTAAAGTACACTGAAATCATGCTGCAGTTTTAAGAATCTCATTTAAAAAAAACTAAATCCCATTTTATGAATGTTCTACCGATAAGTTTGGTTTGCACATCTTTTTTGGTGCATTGGAGGCTTTGACTAAATTCGCCTTTTTTCCGCGATCCTTTGACGAAATTCGCTATTTTTCGCGAACCTGTTACGAAAATCGTGTTTTTATGCGATACTTTGACGAAATGTGATCTTTTTTTCGAGATCCATTGACAAAATTCGGCTTTATTCCTCGATTCTTTGACGAAATTCACAAATTTTCCGCGATCTTTTGTCGAAATACGCTATTTTTTCGCGGCCCTTTTACGAAAATCTCATTTTTTCTGCGACATTTTTATGAAATTTGCGCTTTTTTCGCGATCCTTCGACAAAAATCGTCTTTTTTCCCCCCGATTTTTTGATGAAATTCGCTATTTTTTCGCGATCCTTTGACGAAATACGCTATTTTTTCGCGGCCCTTTTACGACAATCGCGTTTTTTCCGCGATATTTTGATGAAATTTGTGCTTTTTTGCGATCCTTTGACGAAAATCGACATTTTTCCGCAATTTTTGACGAAATTCGCTATTTTTTAGTGATCCTTTGACGAAGTACGCTATTTTTTCGCGGCCTTTTTACGAAAATCACGCTTTTTCCGCGATATTTTGATGAAATTTGCGCTTTTTTGCGATCCTTCGACAAAAATCGGCCTTTTTACCTGCGATTTTTTGATGAAATTCGCTATTTTTTCGCGCTTTTTTGATGAAATTCGCTATTTTTTCGCGATCCTTTTAAGAAATACGCTATTTTTTCGCGGTCCTTTTACGAGAATCGCGTTTTTTCCGCAATATTTTGATGAAATTTGCGCTTTTTTTTTTTGCGATCCTATGACGAAAATCGGCTTTTTTTCCGTGATTTTTTGACGAAATTACGCGTCCCACGGACACGTAATAACGATTTTTTTGCGTCCCGTCACGGATTTTTCGCGTGATTTACGCGCTATAGCGCGTCCGCGGCATCGCTTAAAGCAGTCGCTGAGAACAACTCCGGGCACATTTGACTATTTTGGAAATATGAAGGGTGCAGTTTGCCGATTTAAAAAACGACAGGGCGCGTTTTACCGATTTTAAAAGGGGCAGGGCTCTGCGCCCTTCAAAAATGGCCTAGCGGGAACACTATTATAGCGCCCCCCTTCCAGCAGAATATTTTCAAATTGAAGGAGGACCTGCTGGCCGTAGCCAAAAACATACCCCCTCCTCCCCCCAAAAGGTTCAATTCTATGCATAACTTCATACACTTTTTCGATGGTACAAGAATGAAAGAGGCACAAAAATCGCTATTACAGCGCCCCCCCCCCCCCTGCCTTCTAGTGGAATGTTTCCATATTGAAGGAGGGCCGCCTGGCTTTAGCCAAGAACATTCACAAAAAATTTGGTTCAATTCTATGCATAACTTTATTCACTTTTTGATGGTACGATGGCGACACACGGTCTGACAGACATTTTATATAAACATGTTTTGGGATGATATCTGACCCTTAAAGCATCTAAATCCGTCGAAAACCGGAAATCGAAAAAATTTCTATTACAATACTTTCTTCTAAAAATAGGCTTGTTAAACTTAAAAGAAAGAAAGAAAATTAATAAAGTCATACTTTAATAAAGAACTTCAAATTTTGTTTTACATTCTGAAAGTAAAGGTACAATTTTCTGAAAGACGTAAACGTAAATTCTTAACTTTATTATAAAGAGTTCAAATATCAATGTTAGGAAAGCTGACAATTCCTTAAACTTTTGAGAATTACCTTTTACTCATGTATAGTGAACTTACTTTCATATTTTGCATTATAAACAAAATTGTTCGGCATTGTTTGGGGTCAAACTATTTCTGTTATCCTTATATATTTGTTTCGCTGCGCTCTGCCGGATATCCTGTCAGAGAAGTCGGATATCCGGTGATTGTGATTCGGATATCCGACGGTATTTCGGATATTGAAAAATCAGCCAGATATGCCGGATATCCGTTGCATCCCTAGTCTCGGCTGTTTTGCGATTCAGCCGAAATTTCTTTTACATTTTTAGGTAGATTTCGTAAGAAATACTACCTATTGCAGTCGTTACCATGGTGCAACTTTTGAAAAATTCCTTCATAACTTTTCGTTATATGACCCCCAGAACCCAAAACCACCCCCACCTAAAAAGTTTATATATATATATCAGGGATGCGCTATAGCGCGTAAATTACGCGAAAAATCGGAGACGGGACGCAAAAAAAATAGCTCTTACGTGTCCCGTGGGACGCGTAATTTTATCAAAAAATGGCGACAAAATGCCGATTTTCGTCAAAGAATCGCGAAAAAAAGCACAAATCTCATCAAAATATTGCGCAAAAACAGCGATTTTCGTAAAAGGCCCGCGAAAAAATAGCGTATTTCATTAAAAGATCGCGAAAAAATAACGAATTTCGTCAAAAAATCGCAAAAAAAGCCGAATTTTGTCAAAGGATCGCAAAAAAAGCGCAAATTTCATCAAAATATCATGGAAAAAAACCGATTTTCGTCAAAGGATACCCCAAAATAGCGAATGTCGTCAAAAAATAGTGTAAAAAAGCAGATTTTTGTCAAAGGATCGCGAAAAAAGCACAAATTTCATCAAAATATCGTGAAAAAAATGCTATTTCCGTAAAAGGGCTGAGACAAAACAGTGTATTTCGACAAAAGATCGCGAAAACATAGCGGATTTCGTCAAAAAAACGCGGAATAAAGCCGAATCTTGTCAAAGTATTGCGGAAAAAACACTATTTTCGTGACAGGCTCGCAAAAAAAAAGCGAATTTCGACAAAAGAATCGCAGAAAAAACGCGAATTTCATCAAAGTAACGCGGAAAAAACGTGAATTTAGTCAAAGCACCAAAAAAGATGTGCAAACTAAACTTATAGATAGAAAATACATAAAATGGGATTTAATTTTTTTTTATGAGATTCTTAAAAATACAGAATTTCAGTGTACTTTGATAATGTATTCAGTAGGTGGACCAGTGAAAAATCCCCCCCCCCCCCCCTTCTTACTGCATTCAAATGTTTCCCACCTTCAGAACATTTAGGATTTGATGTTTATTAATTTAGATGTAAATTTCCCTTCCAAGGAAATTATCTGATTCCAACTCAGATCTATGCTGACAAATAATTCAGTGGATACACATTATCATGATAATTAAGTGGATGTACTTAAATTCTAACATTAACAGGTGGTACTAAACTCTGACTGAGTGAATTTTCAGAAAAATATGATTTAACATCTTCTACTGAAGTCTCCAAAATATGCATTGTATCGCATACATTTTTATTCATTTATTTATAAGGAGAATATCATCGGTTAGCAGTGATGCCGCTGTACTTGAAAAAACCTGGGTCCCCGGGACCCAGGATTACATTAAGTTCAATATAATGGAAGCACCTATTCATTCAACAAAAAGTACACCTTTACTTAACATAAGTATTCTTTTTTTCAGCAAAAATATTTTTTTCAATAAACCTGTCTTGCCCATTTTTAAAAGAAATGCGAACATTAGTGATACTTGTTAGTGGAACTTGGTATCTTCTACTCTCAAATAAACATTATTTTACAATTAAAATTGTATCTTGCATTTTTACTTTTAAAAAAGTAAAGAAAATTTCTCTTAATATTTTTTAAAAATATCTTATTTGAGTGCAAATAATACTGGTTTTAATTCATTATTTAATTATTATTAAAACAATAATTAATGCATTTCATTTATCTTTTCCAAATAAACAAGTTTCATTTTCCTTTAAAATATAAATTATTATTGATGGGGACCCGCTTTTGTAAAAAAGGGACCCAGATTTTTCGAAATCCTGGGTCCCGGGGACCCAGTTTTTTTTCAAGTACAGCGGCATCACTGTATATATATATGTATGTATGTACTAAATTTTGTCCGCACGATAAAAGTCGCAATTATGCACGAATCGTCTTCAAACTCGCCAACAACTTTGAGATGGCTAATATCTCGGCAGGGATTGAAAATGGGCAAAATCGGCCCAAGGGAATGGAAATGGGGAGGGTTCAAAATTTTGAATACCATCTTAACAAGATTCTGATAAAACCAGCTCTTACACAACAATGACAGGAAAAAATGAATAATTTTTCATTATAGCAGTTGCCAACAGTTAAAAAAAAAAAAAAAACAATAAAATTCTCACCACAACAATTGCTTTTCTTTTGCAAGACTAGGGGGCTCGGCCCCCTACGAGCTACGCTCGCCAACCCCCCGTTCAGACACTGCAGTCTCTAAAAGCACGCTAATTTGATCGGCTTTAATTGAATTTTTTTGGAAGATTGAATTATAATTAAAAAAACAAAGGCGATCGCCCTATAAACGGGTTTCTATTTATTTCTCTTTGATTGGGGAATTTTACGGAAAAATCAGCTGCTGTTAAAAGATACAATGGCATTTCAAAATCATCTAATATAAAATGAATTAAGTAAACAGAGCCTTTGTCTCCCGGTATTTTTTAACAAAGCGAAAAGAAAGTCCTTTTAAATAAAACATTTTAAATATATCGTTTTTAATCTGACGTAATTTTCACCAAACTTTTCTTTCCCTTTTTAATATTCACGTGAAAATGCTTTTATTAGAAATGAAATATTATTTGCGCTGTCAAAAAAAAAAAAAAAAAAAATAGTTGAAAAGTTCATCTTAAAATATCAAGTAAATGTCTCGCGCTATTTTAAAATTTAAACTACTATTTTGCAATATTATTTTTTGTTCATTTTACGTAATAAGTGTAATGTGACGTAAATGTGATGTAATTTCTCCTATTTAAGACTTCTAACGCATGTTAATGAATTTATTACTTTACAATATCCTTTCTCTGTTAAAATTCACGTGTAATTATAGATGAAGTAATTTTCAATAAGTTCCTGCTTTTTATACGTAATTATTTAATTCTAATTCGAAAGTTTTTCTTTTCTGTTTATAATAGTCACGCGTAAATAAATTTTTAATTTGAAGCAAACATTATTGTTTCCGTTGTTTATACAGTTTGGCAACAGGTTAAATTAGTACAATTTTCTGAAATAAGTAAAAAAATATCTCTCGAAATGCTGAAAATTTGAATTTAAAATAGAAATGAAACCTCGAAAAATGAGTCAAATTAAAAAAATAAATTATTTCTGCACACCGGGAAATTATAACGTATAAAATGATCTAAAAAGTATTAAATTCCGATGTATAGTTTTTGCTCCTATAAAACTTTTTTAATGGAACGATTTTGTCCAACTTTAGCATTAAATATCTCTTAAAATAATTCTTCGATTTGAAAACTGTCTACATCAGCGTGTTTATCAAACATTTCTGTATAATACTACCAATTTTCATATTTTTGTATGCATTATTTTTCTTAATATTAACGAAGAAAGACCTCCGGTCACAAAAAATTCAAAACCGGCGGCGGTGACAGCGGGAGTTACTTTTTTTTAGAATAGAGAGATTTTTCACGTGAAAAAATAAATTAAATAAATAGTTTGACGAATTGAAAACAAATTGAATATTACGTCATAAGTTTTCTAGAGCAAGATTTCAGAATGAAAACTCAAAATGAAATAAATAGTTTGACGAATTAAAAAAATATATATATTACGTCATATTGTATATATAATGTACCTCAGCAGGTGAATATGTAACGTCATGTGAGTTTGAAGAAACGTATTAAAACATTATAAAAACTTGACTGTGGAAATATAACACTTTGAGGGTCTCTGAATTTGTTTTAGCCATTTTTAAACCTATTCCATATACATGCGTGTGTGTATTCGTGTATATAAGAATTTTCACAAAATGTTTAGCTCCCTAGAGCTCATTCTTAGTGAAGGAACTGGGTTATATTTAATGTTGATATAAATTTTGTTGGTGAATTTAGTACTTAACTTCGAAATCTACCTCCGCCTGTAGGCCCGAGCCGGCAGGGATTTTTTTATTAATAGTTATAATTATTATATTCCAGTTTTTTCAATATTATATTAATCTATCAACAATATTTAATTATTCTTATAGTCTCATTTTCCAATATGAATCGAAATTTAATTTTAATTAACAGAAATATATCAAAACAATCAAAAGCCCAGTAATGGACACCCTCTGGCCCAGTAATGGACACCCTTTAAATAGGACTAGCATTGGATGTTGGGACTGCATCAGGGGTCGCTGGGCAGTCTTGGGAATTGCATCACCTGTACTCAATTTTTACGGCAGGAGCTCTTGCCCTTTGGAAAGCCCTTCAGTACGTACCTAGCAGCGGGAAACTTCTCTTACTCTCCGTTAGCTTATCGGTGATCTCAGCCCTTGAAGCAGTGGACCACAAATCTCCAAAAGTAATCCTCTTTCTACATGACGCTATAGCCCAGACAAGCTCACATCTTAAAGCTATTGAAGTTAGTTGGGTGCCCGGACATAGCGGGATTCAGTGCAACAAATTGGCAGATAAACTTGCTCGCCACCTAAAGAACCCAGCGGAATCTATCAGGCTAATCTCACCTGAAGATATCATAGCTTATCTCAGAAAGTGGTACAAGGAGAGAAGCACCAAAGAGTGGTTGGCAAGTGGATATTTCATAGACTTTCCCCATCTCACAAAGAGGAGTTGGGGCTACAGGAATCTAAAGCTCTCCCGAAGGGGGGAGGTGCTACTAGCTAGGCTACAGACCCGGTCGTTGCCTTACCATGCCACAACTTCATTTTGGCATATGGAATTCATCCCTCTGCTCAGAGTGTCAAGTCCCGGAAACCACCGACCACTACCTTCTAGAATGCCGAAAGTTTTGCACAGAGCCAGGGGTGGACTGGCCCACCCCGCGATCGCGGGTTGGGCCAAATGGGCGTAGTGGGCCAAAAAAAAATATATTTTTTCTTTTCTTTCTTTTCAATAAAACTAAAAAATAATAATAATTATGACACTCAATTTTTCTTGGTAGCGATGTGGGCCAAAAAAAAAAAAAAAAAATTGTAGTTTTTATCTTTTTAATAAAACAAAACAAAAAAAATTATGTAACTCAATTTTTCTTTTCATTTTTTTTCCGTGAAGCATCCCCCCCCCCTTTTTTTTAGGTAGCTTTCTTTACAAAAAAGCTACCTATTGCAGCCGTTCGGAGGAAAGCGATTTAAAAAAAATTTGGTATATTTTCATCGATCATGACACCCAGACCCCGAAACCACCATCCGTTCAAAATTTATATATATATATCTGACCTATGTCACACTGTAACTCCCGTAATTATGAACCGATTTCGATGTAATTCGGTGTGTACGTAGTACATACCAATGTCTCGACCGAGTTCGTTGGCCAGCTTCATCCGCCGTCTTGTTTCAAAATGGCAGCCATTTAAAATTTTTAAAAAAATTTAAAACTTGAAATGTGGTACCAAAAAATTAAAAATGGAAAAATATTTTTTTCTTATGTATTTGACCTTTATACAAAGATTCCGGAGCAGTTTTTGTTTCGTCTATATCTTAAAAAATGGCTGAGTTATAGCATTTTGAATTTCTAGCGTGGCTGACATTTTGAAACGTCCTGAATTTTGTCACGCGATAAAAGGCGTATTTATGAACCGATTTGGATGTAATTCGGTTTGTACATAGTACATACCAATCTCTCGACCGAGTTCGTTGGCCAGCTTTATCTGCCATTTTGTTTCAAAATGGCGGCCATTTAAAATTTTTTTAAAAATTTAAAATTTGAAATGTGGTACCAAAAAATTGAAAATGGAAAAATATTTTTTTCTTATGTATTTCACCTTTATACAAAGATTTCGGAGCAGTTTTTGTTTCGTCTATATCTTAAAAAATGGCTGAGTTATAGCATTTTGAATTTCTAGCGTGGCTGACATTTTGAAACGTCCTGAATTTTGTCACGCGATAAAAGGCGTATTTATGAACCGATTTGGATGTAACTTCGTTTATACATAGTACATACCAATGTCTCGACCGGGTTCGTTGGCCAGCTTCACCCGCCATCTTGTTTAAAAATGGCGGCCATTTAAATTTTTAAGAAAAATTTAAATTTGAAATGTGGTACCAAAAATTGAAAATTGAAAAAATATTTTCTTCTTATGTGTTTGACCTTGATAAAAAGATTCGGGAGCAGTTTTTGTTTCGTCTATATCTTAAGAAATGGCTGAGTTATAGCATTTTGAATTTCTAGCGTGGCTGACATTTTGAAACGTCCTGATTTTTCTCACATAATAACAGGCGTATTTATGAACCGACTTGGATGTACCTTGGTGTGTACATAGTACATACAAATATCTCGACCGAGTTCGTTGGCCAGCTTCATCCGCCATCTTGTTTCAAAATGGCGGCCATTTAAAAAAAATTAAAAATAAAACAATTTAAATGAGATACCAAAAAATTGGAAAATGAAAAGTTTTTTTTGTATGTGTTTGACCTTAATACAAAGATTCCGGAACAGTTTTTCTTTCGTCTATATCTAAAAAAAAATGGCTGAGTAATAGCATTTTGAATTTCTCTTGTGGCTGACATTTTAAAACGATCTGATTTTTGTCACGCGATAACAGGCGTATTTATGAACCTATTTGGATGTAACTTGGTCTGTACATAGTACAGTGGACTCTCTCTATTCTGAACACGCATGGGACCGACCAAAAATGTTCAGATTATGGGGGTGTTCATTATAGAGGGAGACTGCGAAATAAATGCATTACTACTACAACGATTGAGTTTATAGACTGTATAAAATGCCAATTACCGAGATGGACGTGCTGAATTTAGATTTGGCGGCTAGTGCAATGTCAAACTAAATACGGTCGAACCTGTAATCTACCGTCTCTTTTTTTAATTAAAAAAGTTTTACAAAACATACATATATACAATATATTACTTAAAAACAAAATCTGTACGTTATTTAACAAAGTGAGTAATTTTAGTTTGTTTTTGCACTGTGCGTGCTTGTGCAGTGTACATGTTAGCCAGTTGTTTAACCCCTTAATTCTCGTTCCCGTGATATTCGCGGGCCGCGTCTTTTATTCAGATTGTTTGATTCCTACCAGTTTTATAAAATAGTGCAATTGGCTTTATTATGGTATCATTTTACCTGTCATTAAATAAGGTGAATATTTCTTTTTCAAAAAACTGGTTCCAATAAGCAATTTGATTTTTTAAACCGCAATTTAATGCGACCGTTAAGGGGTTAAAAAGTGGAAAGACTTCGGGTGATGTTCAGTTACATAGTTCAACAGGTCTTAAATCCCTTGTCCATATTGCTTGAAGGTAAGCGTACTTCTAGTTTCATCGGTCTATTCTGACTTTACGTTTTCTTCACTATCCTCTTCCGCTTCAACGATGTAGTTATCGCAAACTGGAAGGCTTCCGTCGGCTCCAAGATAAACTCCAGGTTCAATTTCAGTATAGACCATTTGGAGAATTGACCCCAAGTCACTCACACCTGTTGCTTCTTATTCCTCTATAAGAATTGCTCATTCTCACATTGGAATCCAGGTTTGTAGAAGCAGCTATGGAATGCGTAGGAAGTTACTTCATTCCAAGTTGTTGATATCCAATGGATATCATCCATAACGTTGACCTTCTTTGTTAGTTTGGTTGCCTTCAAAAAATGGATTCGGTAGTGAGCTTTATAGGTCTTGATTACTCCTTTATCCAGTTGTTGGATTATAAAAGTACAATTCGGTGGTCAGGAACTTCAGACTCACGTTGCTCAGCTGCATATTTGTGTGTGATCTGGCATTATCCACAAAAAGAAGAATTTTTCTCTTTCTCTCTTCATCATCTCGTTACTACCCTCCAATCATTGTGAGAAATTTGTCATCATGGCTGCTCAATTTAATTTACACAGGCAATGATGCGATTTTCACATTTTAGAAACATCGTGGTTTCTCACTTTTTCCGATCACAAGTGGTAAGATCTTCTCACAAATAAAACTGGCACTGAGCATCACGACAAGTCTTTCTTTTGACATTTTTCAGCCCACACCTTTCTCGCTTGCTTCTGTTAGGGTTTCATTTGGAAGACCGGTTTCGTTGGCATTGAAAATGTTAAACGCGTCGAAATCCTTCAATATATCCTGAAGATTTCTTTCCATTCCTTCACAGTGTCGATATTTACGTCTGCAGCTTCACCAGTGATTATTTTGAATTCTATGTTATACTGATTTTTGAAGCGAGTCAACCATCCTTCTTATGCCTTGAATTCCATTATTTTCTCCTTTTCTGTAAAATTAAGAGCAATCTTCTTTAGCAGGGGTCTCGTACAAGAAGATTCTTCATTCTCATTTGGCAATAAAACTTCAGACGCGATTGTTTATGTTCTTGTTTCCCATTTTCTTTTTGAAAATTCTACAGTTTGAGGAAATTTCATTTGATTTGTTCAAAAGCGATTAGAATTTGTTTTTCTTTCTTGCTCATGGTGTTGACTTAACCTACTGAAATTCCAAACTCAATTTTCCTTTGACTTGCGTTTGATTTTAATTTTTGAACAACTTCGTATTTCTCCTAAAGCTTCAGTTCTTTCCGTTTTTCTACTTATTTCCAATATATCTGCATAAGTGCAATGCTTCTTACCCTGCAACTGTAGAGAAACGGCGGTGAACAAAAATTTACCATTGCCGAGCAAAAGGAAGAAAGAAACAGTAGCGATAGTCCCCATGGAGGTGTGCGGAAAAGAAACCATAATCCTTTTTTAGCCACTCCCTCTAATACCTGTTGACTTTTATCTGTCACTGGGGGCGGGGCCTTTCTGTTGCATAATCTTTCTATTTTTATCTTGGCTCTGGAGAGGGTTTTTACATTATTATTATTTTTTTTTTTTGTATCCCTTTGCATAAAAATTGATTGTTTTGTTCATTTTATTTATCTGATTAACATGACTTACTTTTTGTGAAATGGAAACAGTTTTATATCTGGACTTTTTTGTTTATTAAAAATATAAGAATGTTCTAGCTAGTTTAGATGTAGAACATGTAAAGGCATACCTGTTTGAAAAATATTCTTTCATTTTTTTTTCTTTTTTTGTTATAACATATGTTTTGTTAACTGAAGATTTTATGTCAATTATTCAAACAAATTACAGCATCGAGCAGATACTTAAAATCTGGCAATGATTCTGTCTGTTTATTTTTAAATCGAGTTTATTGAAATTTTTATTCTTCTGCAACAATTCCCAGAATTTTTAATTACAAACACACGTTCAGTTTACAGAGAGGCAGAGTAGAATGGGGATCAAAAGTAGCATTCATAATAGCGAGGTGTTCACATTAGAGAGTGTTCAGAATATAGAGAGTTCATCTTATGTTAAATCTATGGAGTTTCGCCGGGGCCGTCGGAATGTGTTCATAATACCGAGGTGTTCACATTAAAGAGTGTTCAGATAGAGAGAGTCCACTGTACATACCAATGTCTCGATCGAGTTCGTTGGCCAGCTTCATTCGCCATCTTGTTTCAAAAGGGTTGCCATTTAAAAAAAATTAAATTTAAAATTCAAAATGAGGTATTAAAAAATTGGAAAATGAAAAAGATTTTTTTTATGTGTTTGGCCTTGATACAAAGATTCCGGAGCAGTTTTTGTTTCTGAAAATTTGTTCTTTTGTTGATATCTTACAAAATGGTTGATTTATAGCACTTTGAATTTCTAGCATGGCTAACATTTTGAAACGATCTTGTATTTGTCACGTGATAACACACGTATTCGCCTATTTCGATGTAAGAAGGCATGTGGATAGTATACATGAACACCTCGACCAAGTTCGCTGGCCAACTTCATCAGCCATCTTGTTTCAAAATGGCGGCCATTAAATAAAAAAAAATATATTTAAAGTGAGATGCAAAAAAATTAGAATTTGAAAAAGGTTTCTTTCTTAAGTATTTGACCTTGATATAAGGATTCAGGAGCATTTTTTTGTTTGTCTTTATCTTAAAAAATGGCTCAGATATAGCAGTTTCAATTTCTAACGTGGGTGACATTTTGAAAAATCTGATTTTTTGCCTGCGACAGCACTCGTATATATCAACCGATTCCGATGTGAGTGAGCATGTGCACAGCAATTACTAAGGTCTCGACCAAGTTCACTGCTTAGCCTCATCCACCATGTTGTCTTAAAATGACAGGCACTTTAAGAAATTGCCGAATTTGGCAGCCAAATATAAGTTACTTTAAAGAAAAGCAGCTTGGATAAAGCTGACTAATTTCGCGAAATTCTCATTCATTATATTGATAAAAATTAGTATTGAATCTCCTATATTCGGTTTCCACTAAATTGAGCTTCGTGTGTTTGCATGATATAAGTTGGCTTTTTTAAAATAAGGATTATGAAAGCTACCTCTTCCTCCCGGCACTGGCCGGAAGGACTTTTTTTGATTGGGTAAGTCGTAATTTCTACCTTCCCTCTCCCATCAGCAATTTTTGCCAGATCTGTGCAAATTACTCATTTTGTATAGAAGCCGAGAGATAGGGGATAAAGTAAAAAGCACATATGGTCAGTGAAGGCTGGGAAGTTGTTCGGTGAGATGGGTCTACCTACGGACACTTGCGTAGTAACAAAAGATAGGCAAGGATTTGCTTACCTATGTAGGAATAATCTACAGATCAAGGATCTCGGGGGGCATGGATTAGCTTATAGAGAAAAACGAGAGGAGGCAGCTGCAGACTTGAATAATAGAGACGTTAAACATGGCAATTTTTTACATTTGATAATGCTGTTATGTAAATATAATAAAATTTTGCACGATTATGTAGCACAGGCTATGGAGAGAAGTCAAGAAAGAGGATCTTCAGAAAGTATGATGAACTCTAGAATAGATCTGAAAGAAGAACAAAATGAAAATCCCAAATGGCATGGAAGCAGTGGCACAGCCAGAATTCGGCTCTAGGGGAGGGAGGGGGTTTGAGTTTCAGATAAAGGTGTTCGCTCGTTATATGAATCACCGTTTAATGTAATCGATATTTTTAATTAATCAAATCATAACGCTTTTTTCCGCAGTTACGTTGGCTATATTTCATTTAAACAGCGTTGCGTTTATAATATTAGAGTTAGAAAACATAAAATGCACTAATGAATTAACACAAAACTAGGTTAGATTTATAAAAAGTATTTAAAAATGATGAGGCAAACTTTAAGAGATGGAAGAGCACAGTCCAGCAAATAATTTTTGCATAGAAAATAATAGGGTTCCAGTCACTTGTTCAATCAAAAGTACACATGATTTTATTCTAAGACAATCCCGAATTGTTGTTCTTAACTTTAACCCTTTGCACTCCGTTGTCGCCGTTGCGGCAACATCATCTTTCTTTGGTACATAGAGTGCCCTTAACTTCAACGCTGAGCGCCAGCAAAATAAGTTTTTTACAACAGTTTTTTAAGTTTTTTAAAAATTCGAAATTTAAAAGGGTGCAAGAGTAAAAAAACATTCTAAAATTGCGATTTGTATGATACAGTTGGTATAGAAGGTTAGAATCTGGCATGGTGGAAACTTTTGGGATGTATAAATGCTCAAGAACGGTTTCTAAAAAAATTCAATTTAAAAAGAATGAAATGAGCAGAAAACGATCTAAATTATGATTTATTGTGAATTGTTAGGGCTAGATACCTGAAACTTGGCACGGCTGTTATTCTAGAAATGTAAATGATCACCAAGAACAGTTTTCCAAAAATTCGAAATTTAAAAGGATGCACGAGCAAAAAACGTTCTAAAATCGCGATTTGTGCGATATAGTTGGTTATGAATGCTTGGTTTTCAACATAGTGGTTACTTATATGGTATAAATACTCTCTCAAAACGGTTTTTAAAAAATTCGGAATTTAAAAGAGTGAAATGAGCGGCAAACGCTCTAAAAATGTTCTAAATCATAATATACTTAGAACTGTTAGGGCTAGAAACTTGAAATTTTACATTACTTAAGAGACGTAAATACTCACACAGAATTTTTTTTTTTAATTCAAAATTTAAAAGAATGCAAGAGTAAGAAACATTCTAAAATTGCGATTTATGTGATAGTTGGCATAAAAGCTTGGAATTTGGCACACTGACTAGTTTCATGTAGTAAATGCTCCCTTAGAACGATTTTTAAAAATTGGGAAATTTAAAAGGTTGAAATGAGTGAAAAACACTCTAAAAGCGTTCTAAATTATGATTTTGTTGAAGCTCTTAGCGTTATAAACTAGAAATTTAGTATAGAGAATATTACTCTTAAGATGCAGATTTTGGGTATAAACAGTTTATTAAAAATTAGAGATTTAAAGATGTGAAATGAGCTGAAAGCATTCTAAATTACAATTTATTCAGAACCGCACGTCACTTCGCGCCTTTCGAAGACGATCTTTTTTCTAAGCTAAAAGTAAGTAAATGTCTGTATTTCGACACAATTTTTTAAGAGCATCTCGGAAGACCAAATTTACAGCGCCTACAAAAATTTCGAAACGCTCTGATGAATAAAAGTATTTTAAAAAATCTGAAAAATTTTCGATGAAAATGCTAAAAAGGTAGGTGTTTCGGCGTGGGTTTTCTTGGCTTCGGCTCATGTTTTCACTATTAAATATGCAAAAATTTTTCACAAAATTTTAAAGAAGGATTGGATTCAGTTAAACTTTTACAATCAAATAAAATAGAGTAAGAGAATTCAGACAGTAAGATTTGTTTTTGTTGTTGTTATTTTAAAGAATCCGGCGCAAAACAGAAAAAACAAACGAGAGGAGAACAAATTTCTTTTACAACTAAAAAATGTTTTTCCACGGTCTGTAAAACTGTTATATTTATAACGGATGAAGATTTTATAGAATTCAGACAACAAGGACTATTTTTTTTTTAAACTATAAAACAACTCTATGGGAAAAAAACAAAACAAGAAAATGTCTTATTAAAAATGCTTTTACCTACAATAATCAAAATTTTTTAGCGAAAATTCCATTTAGAAATATAAAATAGGTTTAAAGATATAAAATCATGCAAAATTGAGGTAATTATCATAGGCCTGGGCAACGCCGGACGGGTCAGTTGGTATAATTTTGATGATATGCAGGTAGCATTCTTTAAAATGAAATAAGTGTAAATCGATGTATAACTAATTTATTGCTTATTAATTAAAATTAATGCATGAGTTGCATAAAATTTTGTATAATTATAGAGTATTTTTTATAAATTCTAACAAAATGTCTTACATTTAACCCCTCTCCTTTCAAAATCCTCCCCACCAGTGGCTGAGAGGTTCTGCTCTCGAAGCTGGTAGACGGGAGGTGCTGGGTTCGATCCCAATCATGCCTGTCGGCCTAATCATTTGGAGTTTTCGTGGTTTCCTTCGAACCATGGATTTCCATGCATGAATACGGGTTAGGTTCCCTTAGAAAGACTCTCCACGAAGGGCACTCCCCCTCGGACCTATATCCCTAGTGTAGATAATCGGCCGTCAAAAATCAACCAACCAACAAACCTTTCAAAATCCATATTTACCAGGCATGTATCTATAAGTCAATGAAATTACAATCAATGCTTCTTTCCTACGAGGCACGGGTGGTAGTGCTTCTCCGACAGCAAGCACTATTACTCGTTGCTATATATTACCAACTAATGAAATATATTCTTTAAATTTCATCACAGAGCCCCTGCGGAACAAATGGTTCGAAAGAAACACTTGATTGCGATAATTTGTTCAATCCTAATCAAAAACAACTTTTTATAACTTAAAAGTACTATTTTCTTAATTCTTATTTTTACAAAGATTTTTACCTGGGTACGCAAATCTTGGTCTTATATATAACAGAGCAAAAAGCGTAAAACAGGGTGTTTGAAACAGAGAGAGATCTTCAAAGTGTATGTTTTATGTTTTCTTTGGAATTCGATGGTCTATTATTGTTTCGAACATGGAACAAAGAGACAGAAGTGGAATTCAGAAACGACCTACTATATAATACTTGAACTCAAAGTGTCTGTGTGGCAGGAAATCTGCTTCTTTTCCATTCTTTTAGCATAAGATGTCTCGAAAAGTGACAGTCCAAATAACCAATTTTTACTTAACCAATGCATGTAATGGTTGCATGCAATGCATGCGCTTTCACAGTTTTAAGTATATTTTTGCCGTTTAAATGAATCACTTTGTTGAATAGAATTTGATTTAACAAAGCAGCAGATTCATAAAAAAGCCAAAAAGTTTAAATATTAACTTTGGTTTTGATTCATATAAACGTCAATTATAGTAATTTTACTTAGCTCTGGGGGGTGGTTTTAACCCCCAAACCCTCCCCTTGGCTGCACCACTGCATGGAAGAGGTTCGTTGATCACATTCCTGTCCAAGTAATTTATAAATCAGTTGAGTGCTTATCTCTCCATTCAGATCCAAATAAACATTGCCGATGATTCAAAACAGCCAGGTCCATTCAGTATGGAAGTAAATTTCACAAAAGATATATCGGTAATGGAGCAGTTGGCACTTTGTGTTCGTTATGAGCAACGTGGTAAAGTGAAGGTTAGTTTTTAAAATTGGTTGATGCCCCCAAAACAACAGGGAAAGCCTTCTATCTCCAAGTAAAAGAAGAGCTTAAAGTTTAAACTCCCTTCATCACAAATAGTTGGCACTTATTTTGATGGTGCAGCAAATATGAGTGGGAGATATAAAGGTCTGCAGGCACAACTGAAAAAGACAATCCAAATATACAGCATGTTCATTGATATGCACATGTATGCTTAATTTGTTCTTGGCAGATGCAACAGAATGTTGCAAATTGACAACGGACTTGTTGGTCTTAATGTAAGCTACAACAATGTTTAGCTCAGAGTGATATGAGCGAATGAAAGCATGGGCTTCACTGAATAAGGAGCCTGTAGGTGGAAATAAACTTCTTTGCCGATTACAAAAAGTAAGCGCTACTGAGTGGTGGATTAAGGATCGAGCACTTAACACCATGTTTGGCGAGTCTTCGAAATCTTTTAAAGATCAGTATAAGTTTTTAACATTGCTTAAGTGTCTACAAGGTATCACCGAAATGGACAATTTCCCGTCACATGCATCTTTTTCAGCAAGATCACTGAATGATAATTGGTGCAAGTATCAGCATATATTAATAGCAACCATTTTAAGCGACCTATTCAATATATCTTATGCCCACATCGAAGTATCTGCATAGATAAGTGGCCTGGGATACTTAACTCCTGCTAACAAAATCCAAACCCTGTAATCCAATCTCCTACACAAACGACATAATTTTGATATGGCTATGAAAAATACTTCTGAATTTGCGGAACATCTTCGGAAGCAACTAATAGAAAAGAAGTAAACCATTGAAATTGAGAGTTTCCTACCGGAGAAGAGAATATATAGTAGGGATGCACCGGATATTGATTTTGCCGGATACCGGATATCCGAAGCTCCTTTGCCTGCCGGATTCGGATATCCGGCACTAGATATGTTTTTAGTTATATGGAGAATTATTTCTTTATATAACGCCATCTCAGAACAATAAATTACAAACATGTTTCATACATCATTAAAACATTTTAAATGTATTGAAATATAATTTACAAAAACTATATTTCTTTGAATATCAGGGCTTGAAATTCAAGTTTTCCCCAGAAGGGGAGTTTCCCAGCCAACATTTAAAAATACAGGGGAGTTGAACTGTTAAAAAGGAAAACAAATATCTTTAAACCACGTTATTTTTTATGTGCCACTTAAAGAATTACATTTATACAGACATGACAAAATACCATTGAAATAATTTAAATTAACAACTCAAGATAATTATCCAAAATGTTTATTTTTATTAAAACAATGGAACAGAATCAAGTTTTATATATACCATGTCTATTTTTCAACTTTCACCTAATGTTATGGGCAATTAATTTTTGTGCTAAATGAATTTCTTAATTTAGAATTTATTCCATTTTGCGTGATTTAGCCTTTTTCACAAGTTACACTTTTGACAAACAGCACAGACCAACTTTTATAACTTTAGAAATTATCGGAAACGCATGGTTATGCTCTGTTAAAAAATTTTAGAAAACTTTGCAAAATTTGATGTGCATTAATTTTTAACTTGCATGAATAATGCATATCGGTGATTCTGTTGTCAATATCCTATGGTGATTGTATGTAACTTCTGAACAAACTTGTTTTATTTTAAATCCATATCCAAAGTTTGAAAAGGAAATAGTCAATTGATTTCTTTTATTACACGATAAAAGGTTGATTTCAAAAAGTCATGTTCTAATTTCTGTGAATTGCAAGAATCGACTACTTTGTTATTTCTAAACATGTTTTTTTAAGTTCAACAAATTTGTTTTTCTTCATGTGTACCACAAGTGTAATCTCATTTTGTTGAGTGCCGACTATTGGCCAATTTGGTAGGGCTCAGTCTCCGGTGGCATTACTGCCCTTTTAGTTATTTCCTATTTTGGGCACAGGGAAAAAACATCACAAAATACATAAATCGGTCGTAAAAAAAATATCGCTGATTTCGTCAATCATGGTGAAAATAAATAAAAAAATTTGTCGACCGGTCGCAAGAAGAAAACTGAAGTTCATGGGAAATCGGCAGCGGGAAAATATCACAAAATTCGTCAATCGGTCATGGAAAAATATCGTGAAATTTGCCAATCCGTCATGAGCAAATATCGTGAAATTCCTCAGCCGGTCGCAGAGAAAAAACGCGAATTTTTTCAATCGGATGTAAAAAAACAATAGTTATTTTCATCAGTATGTCGCAAGAACAAACAGGGAAATTTGCCAATCAGTCACAGAATAAAATTGCTATATTTGTCAATTGATCTCGAGGAAAAAAATTATGAAATTCACTGATCGGTCTCTAGAAAAAATCGTGAAATTCGTCAGTGAGTCGTGGAGAAAAAGCGCAAAATTTTTGCGTCAGATGCAGAAAAACAACCATGAATTTTGTCAATCTGTCATAAGAAGAAACTGTGAAATCTGCTAATCGATAGTAGAAAATATCAAGAAATTTGTCGGTCGGTCCTGAGACTTGATCGTCGTTTTACAAAGAAACATTTTCGGAAAATGATTTTTTTGGAAACAGGAGCCGCCCGCCCACAATAGGGCATAATAAATAGGACACAATAATAATCTTTAGGGCACGAATCCTGCCATCCCGTTTGAAATTCAAGCCCTGTAATGTATATTAATAATATTGCATAAAAAATGTAATTTAAACATTAAAATATTCTGTTTATTTGTACAATGAAATGCTGATAATTACTACTGGATTTGGATATGGGATTGACTATATTAATAATTGTTAATAATTAATTAATTAGTACAATGAAATGCTGATAATTTGTACAACAAATTTTAACCAATTAATAAGCGTACAATTGTAGAGTATTTTCACAAAGAAATACTACATACTTTCTTTTTTATAATTTAAACATAAAATATCTACTAATATACCCATGATTAAAGAGTTATTTTCTCCAAACATAGGTTTAATTGATGCCCTTTTTCTGTTTTAATTATTTAATATTGTTTTTGCTTTAAGTCACGTTTAGTTTTATTTTAAGTTAAATTATTTTGATATTTATTAGTAAAAAGAAAATTACTTTTAATTTTAAATATTTATAATGAAGTTACAAAAATAACTAGTTGGATTTACTAATCCCAAAACTTTCTTCTATCTCATACATCTTAATATTTCAAAAAGTAGTTCCAAATGTTATTACTTCAATATTATTAGTTCAATATTATACCAACTTTGATTTTGATCTAAAATTTCTGCTGCAGTCAATTAATCAGAATAGGTTAATCTCGATCATGATATTTATTAAAATTAATAATTTTTTCGTTATTCTGTTGTACATCAGGTGTTTGTGAATAGCCAGCTTAGCAGGATGCGAAGTTCCCTTCGCTTCATGAGCCGCCAATATACAGCACAAAAAACCGCGAAAAATCGAGAAAGTTTTACAAAAATCTCTGTTACAGTGACACCTTCTGGCGGAATATTTCTAAATGCAAGGAGAAACAGCTGGCCATAGCCAAAAATATACACACAAAATTGGTTCGATTTTATTCTTAGCTTCATACACTTTTCAATGGTAAAATAATGAAAATAACACAAAAATCCATATTATAGCGCCCCCCCTTCCAGCAGAATATTTTCAAATTGAAGGAGGACCTGCTGGCCATAGCCAAAAACATACCCCCTCCTCCCCAAAAAAGGTTCAATTCTATGCATAACTTCATACACTTTTTCGATGGTACAAGAATGAAAGAGGCACAAAAATCGCTATTACAGCGCCCCCCCCCCCCCCCCTGCCTTCTAGTGGAATGTTTCCATATTGAAGGAGGGCCGCCTGGCTTTAGCCAAGAACATTCACAAAAAATTTGGTTCAATTCTATGCATAACTTTATTCACTTTTTGATGGTACGATGGCGACACACGGTCTGACAGACATTTTATATAAACATGTTTTGGGATATCTGACCCTTAAAGCATCTAAATCCGTCGAAAACCGGAAATCGAAAAAATTTCTATTACAATACTTTCTTCTAAAAATAGGCTTGTTAAACTTAAAAGAAAGAAAGAAAATTAATAAAGTCATACTTTAATAAACAACTTCAAATTTTGTTTTACATTCTGAAAGTAAAGGTACAATTTTCTGAAAGACGTAAACGTAAATTCTTAACTTTATTATAAAGAGTTCAAATATCAATGTATGGAAAGCTGGCAATTCTTTAAACTTTTGAGAATTACCTTTTACTCATGTATAGTGAACTTACTTTCATATTTTGCATTATAAACAAAATTGTTCGGCATTGTTTGGGGTCAAACTATTTCTGTTATCCTTATATATTTGTTTCGCTGCGCGCTGCCGGATATCCGGCAGAGAAGTCGGATATCCGGTGATTGTGATTCCGATATCCGACGGTATTTCGGATATTGAAAAATCAGCCTGATATCCGTTGCATCCCTAATATGTAGCGAAACGTCGATGTGGTGAATATTCTCACGATGAGGCAAGAAGTATTATCGGATCCCCATATGACTTATTTAAGGGAAACGTTTATAATGTCATTTTATACTCAGCTATTCAGTAGTTGAATACACAATTTACTGGAAATAACTTGCCCATGAAAGACATTGCGTGGTTCGATCCTCGCTGCTTCAGTGAGGTTAAATTTTTAAATGAACTTGCTGAAGAAGCTCTTAGTACTCTGGCTTGGCGAAAGTCATGAAAGACTATGCCACAAAAAATTGCTGCTATTTTCCCGGCACTATACTCATTATAATCCGTCGCTATTGCAGCAATAATCTCGACGTAGCGAGCTCTACTCCGCTTACAGCAAAAAAATGAGCAATTCAGAAAAACTCATTAAAGATGATGAGGATCGCTGTAAAGTTAATAAGAAATGTAAAACAGGCCTAGCTTGTGCATTAAAATTATTGTGAGAGTGGAATGCCTATGGTTATATTTATCCAAAACAAAGACGTGTCGAACATTTATTTATTAAACATTTATTCAGTGTCGAATACGTAAACGTACATGTGTGTATGGGCGGAGCGAGTTGTGAATAGAAGAACAGGCTTTGTAAGTGAGCGTGGCAATTTTCACGTTTTGTTCGCTGGCACACCTCACCGCTGTTTTTTTTTTGCTACATACGAGGAAATTCAAAAGCAGACAGTAAAAATGAGTAACCACCAACGTTTGAATGCTGGAATTAGATGACGAATAGCGGGGAGACTGGAAACAAGGCAGTCTCAAGTGCAGATTCCTGGAAACTTCAATGTAATGCCCAACGTCGTATCGAACTTATGGAAACAGTTTAAGGATACTAGATCCATCGAGAGAAAGCCTGGACAAGGTCGTCCAAGAGCTACGACGGCCAATGAAGGTCGCTATTTATCTGTTACAGCGAGGGTTAACAGGAGTGCAGCATCTTCCCAGGCCTCTCGTGACCTTTATGTGGCTACAGGAAGCAGTTTCAAAGGTTACTGTTTGCAGAAGACTACATGACAGAAGATTGTTTGCAATAAGACCTGCTGCTTGCGTCAGCTCACTTCCGCGCACGGGAAAACCCGTTTATCATGATACAGAGATAATCGACTTTGGATGAGGGATCATTAAGGGACTGTTCTATTCACTGACGAGTCTCGGTTCAGCCTAAACACTAATTCTGGACGTACTTTCATCTAGGGAAAACCAGGGATCCGATACCTGCCTCCCAACATCCGAGAAAGAGACCACTATGTCAGCGGAGGTTTGATGGTCTGGACAGGCATCATGTTGGATGAGCGCACACCACTCCCTATGTTTGGCAAAGGACCTGTGACTGGTCTGTGGTGTAATGATGATATCTTTGTACCCTATGTTTGCCTTTTCAGGGATGCAGTTGACCCTGATTTCATTTTAATGACTACAACACGCACCCAGATAGAGCTCATCTGGTCGAAGAATTTCTGGAAAGTGAGGATATTCACTTGATAAATTGGTCCGTCACATCTCCATACCTAAACCCTATAGAGCATGTCTAAGACGCTCTGGGAAGGACAATTGGAATTCACTTTTTACCTTCCAGAACCACTGAGTGCTTGAAAACAGCGTTGCTGGAGGAGTGAGACTAACTGCCACAGGGACTCATAAACTGCCTGATTTCCAATATGAATTCACATTGTGGGAGCTGTATAACTCTAAGAGGGGAACATACCCCTATTAACCCATTTTTTAGTTCAATATTGTAAGCTCTATTTTATACCTTCTGACGCTGATGAGTCTTACCCGAGAACTGTTGAATGGTTATTTTTTTGCATTTTATCAACCTACTTACATACCTAATTTCATTAAAATCTACCCAGTAGTTCTGGAGATAATCAACCAAATTACGATTATGATAAGATAATAGATATGGAGTTGCCTCAAGTTCAAAAGAATTGTCCATATATCTGACATTCTAATTAGTTAGTAGTGAGAGTATAAAACAAACTAATCAATTTTCAGGTACTATATTGATATTATAAACAAACATTAATCAATGTACAAAGGGTAGTCAGTATTCAAACATTTTAACAATAGAGCTGTCGATTGGTGGGCCAGCGCATGAGTCTAGCGGGGTGGGCCAAACTATGCCAGTCCGCCCCTGCACAGAGCGAGCTCAACTCTATCAGTGATTAGATCTGTCTGCTGACAGTGCGACTTTCCATAATATATGTGACTTGGCTGTAGGGGGCAAATCTGCCTCCAAGCACCTTGTTTCCTTTCTACTGAGAACCAACAGATTCTGATGTAAGGGGATTTCTTCCTGGAATTTAATCCCAATAAAAACAAATTCTCATCTGTGGATTTAAAGTCAACTGAAAGAACTGTTTATAGAGAAATGCATTAGCATTTTGGATCATTAGAGGTACAAAGCTGCCAAGTGAATCGAAGCTAAAAACCTCATAATCGAGTGTAGGCTCGGATAATCAAATAGACACCCTCTGTTCCACTAATGGACATCCCATAAAAAGTAATAAATATAATTGTTTTTATGACTGTATTTAGAACCAGAATTTAATGAATACATACTAATGAAACAAAATAGTTATTTTAAAATAAATTTAACAATTAGGATACCAGTAATTAATAAAATATTTGTGATAATCCTGTACTGTTTGCATCAATCACTGTAAGTATCAGAAGGTTGATGTTTTAATTATTTTAGATGGATAGTTTAAAGTACAAAATATCAGGCAATTACAGCTATCAAATTATTGAAACAGTGGGAGGTTTAAAAGGTAATTAAAAAAAAAGTTTTGGAATATTAGTGTTTAGTTTTGTCTCGTTATTTTTAACAATTACTCTTCCAGAGACTACTTGATATATCATTTATAATAATTAATATCACAAATATGAAAGAAATGATATTGTGAGTTGAATATTTTAAATACTAAATAAGACTGTAGAACTGATGTTTGAGGCCACTGATCTGCAGATTTACTAGTTTCATGAATATTACCTATAACTTTCATTAATAGTGTTGCATTATTTTTTTCTTTTTTGCCAGAGGTTATTAAAGAAACATTTAAGACTAGATTAATAGCTTCTGTAACTTATTTTTATTTAAACGGAGAGTGTTTGACTGTGCTCTTAAACAATATTTTCTGCTTTCTGTCTAGTTTGATTATAACATATGCATGGTACACATTTAAAAAAAAAAAGAATGAAATATTGAAATTTTATTAATCACATAAAATAACTTAAAAGCAGCTATTTATAAAAGTTTTGGTGATATTACATTTTGGTAATTATAATTTAAAAATTAAATTTGATTATTTAGGTTTGCAGTTGAGCCAAAATATTTTATGCACTGTAAGCATTACTGAAATAGCATTTTTAGCAATGTCTACATGGGGTGCCCAAGCTGGAAAATGACTAATTAACCATCCCAGTAATGGACACCCCCTGTTAAAACCTTAAAAATAAATGAAATTAATTGTAAATGGCCGTTAGTATGTAAAATTCTAAGTTTTCTATTGCTACTCAAACAAAAACATTCAAATTTTGCAAAAAAATAAATAATATACAAATTAAACGAAGCCAGTTCTTAGCCTATTCATTAAGATTTTCACAGAAAAACAGCGAAACTTTAAAACATTATTTTCTGCTTCCAGATTGATTTGATTAAAAGTGCCAACAATAACCTAGTTTTATAAAACATGCAAGGGGGAATTATAAAAAAAATAATTCAATCTAAATATTTATTAGTTAATTTTTTATGATCTAAAAACATCAAGGGGTGTCCATTACTGGCACATCTACCCTATAATAACTTATAAATAAATAGATATACTTACTTATCTTTCAAAGTGCACATGTGAAATCATCTAGAAAAAGAAAAATGTATTTATTTTTTTTATTTTTAACTGTTTTACTCTTATCTTAGGAGCCTAAAACAAGGAATAAAAAAAAATTTAAAATCTTTTTAGTATTTTTTGGCAGCCAATTTTCTGTCACGTCACAAGTGGTTTTCCTTGAAAATGGTACTTTACGGAAACTCTAGAACTTTTTTATTTCTATGTTTTGTAAAAACATTCCTCTGATGAAATCATATCATTTGACTGTAAAACAGGCATCATTTTGCTCCATTGATAGATTTACAGTAGTTTAAGAATGGTCTCTAGAAAATATCGCCTTTGTTTTGGCACATATTCTTAAAGATTGTGTTAAGTGCATATGTAGGCTGTAGGGGAGATTTGGGAGCAGTGTTTAATTCAGACACTTTTTTCCGGGAGGGATTTCTGTGGCTCCGGGGAAGGGGGGGGGGATTGCACTGTTTGGCCATTGAAAACAGAAAATCTCAAATCTTCCGGGGGAGGGAGGGAACATCTGATTGCTTGAGAGGGGGGGGAGGATGTTCTCCCTGGGTCGCCCCCTGAATTCAAAACTGCTTGGGAGAGTTGATCCCTAGGTCTAAAACCAGAGAAAAAATGCAATTAAGTCTCTGAAACTGGAAACATTAATAAAGTGATCCCTTATCAACAGATCTAGCTACATAATTTCATTCGGCCATTTTTATTTTTGTTGTAAGAAAGGAATTCGTTTTGTTACAATCAAACTTCTTTTTGAATAGGCAGTTTGTGTTTCATATTTTTTGCTAAATATAACTAAATTACTTAAATTTATTGATATCATATACTAACATTCCTTACTGCTTAAATGTTGTTATTTAAATCCAATAATTTTTTTATTTTTGATTTAGGAATTTTTTTCCCCAAACATGCACATAGGGATCTGGGAGCACGGCAGTGCGTCCGCCAAGTTCGCACAAGCCGTAAGATACCTTTTCCTGAACCATTACGGCATACTTTTCACCCCCTAATAACGTCGTTTTAGGGAGAGATATAGAAATTTTTCTTTTATACACGTGTTCGTATGGTCAAACTGAACTAAGGTTCCACGATTTTATGTTTCTATATTTAGTAGTTTTCGAAATATTAAATTCCGAAAAAGCGCTTTTTTGTCACTGACTCACTTCGCATCATCAAATAACTAAGATACTTCTAAAAGTCGTAGAAGCATGAAATTTCACAAGTAAGTGGGGTTTGTAGCACAATTAACAAGAAAAATCTGAAAACACAGAATTTCCTCCTCTAAACCCTTCAAACAAGGGGTGTTCATTTGGCCGTAAACAGTTCCTTAACACATTCAATTGTGCCAATGTTCGCCAAAACTCGATTACAGAGTTTTGAAGGGGATCACGTGATTTCAAGCACAATAACATTTAATATATATGCTTTTCCAAAGATGCTTGTTAAATAGAAAAAATGAATATACCTAAAAATTTTAATCAGTATAGATTATGATATATTTACGATATTAAAACAATAAAACATTAAAAAATATATAACCGCAATTCGGTGCGTTTCCGATATAGTAGCCTTGGCGAAATACAGAAAATAGCCTTGACGAGAAAAGAAATTTGATAATAACGTATTTTCTGGCAACCTATTTACTGTGTCATATACACAAGCAATTTTTCCCATATGTATACAATTTATTTAATGTAAGGAACCCGTTTATTTATTTTTATATACCAACATAAATAATTTGTATATAAAAATAATATTTTATACATGTATAAATAAAATGTTTATATGTATATAAATAACATAAAAGTTCATCAGATTTGTTTTCATAGTTGTTTATATCATTTGGCAACATATCTCAGTTTCTGAAGTCCGAATTGCGCCAAGAATTTAAAAACATGCCAAGGTCCCTATAGTGGAAAAATATCCTAATTCCATATGAAAGTTTAAAAATCTCCTTTTAATTAAATGAAATGAGTAACTAATAAACTGTCTTTAACGATGTGCGACAGATACGGCATCCGAAGTTCGCTGCTAATGTTATTATATTGTATTATTAGCCTATTTACTGTTAATTTATTGTTAATTTTAAATCTGTAAAAGAAAGATTATAGTTATAGATAAGATATGTTGGTCGCCAAAACCCGATTACAGAAAATTAGCCTGAGTTATAAAGGTGTTACATGATTTCAAGCTGAATGAATTTTTATATGCTTTTACAAAAATCTTAATAAGGCAAATTTTCAGTTTATCTGTCCATCTTTTACTCCCTTAAAAAATTTTTATTAAAGACCGGGAGGCATCTGCACAGATCATCACCTCATCGAGTTGACGACTGAAATTTTAGGATTAGTTAAATATCGATTAGCGTATTGAAATGTAACTGGTCTGCCAAGTCATATCTTTGTGGAAACCACCTACAGACCCGATTTTACGGGTTAATTGGTGGATTTTCCATTGTGTTTTCATGCACCCATTCCTCCATGTTTCCAAACTTTTGGATGTAGGAAAATACAATAGTAAACCTATCAGTTAACCACTAAAATTAGGTCTTCAGGTGGCTTCTACCAAGATATGACTTAACATATTAATACATGGAAATTATTCCAGAGGGAAATATTCGCCTTGGATACAAAATTTCAAATGAAAATCAAATTTCTAAGTAATTGCTTAAAAGGCGCAAAGGCCAACATAGTGAAAAAGATTCCAAGCCGGGACTCGAACCCGGGCCATCAGTATAGCGCACTGACGTTCTACCGACTACACCACTTGGAACGATACCCAGCAAGGAAAATTTCTCACTATTATATGTTGGCAAGGCTACAAACGCAGCACAAGATGGAATATTTACCGTGAGCCTCCAACCTGGGGCAAACACGGAATATAATTAAATCCAGCATAGATAGAAACTATATTAATACATGGAAATTATTTCAGAGGGAAATATTCGCCTTGGATACAATATTTCAAAAATTCAATACTTTCAATAAAGCAATTACTTAGAAATTCTATTTTCATTTGAAATATTGTATCCAAGGCGAATATTTCCCTCTGGAATAATTTCCATGTATTAATATAGTTTCTATCGATGCTGGATTTAATTATATTCTGTGTTTGCCCCAGGTTGGAGGCTCACGGTAAATATTCCATCTTGTGCTGCGTTTGTAGCCTTGCCAACATATAATAGTGAGAAATTTTGCTTGCTGGGTATCGTTCCAAGTGGTTTAGTCGGTAGAACGTCAGTGCGCTATACTGATGGCCCGGGTTCGAGTCCCGGCTTGGAATCTTTTTCACTATGTTGGCCTTTGCGCCTTTTAAGCAATTACTTAGAAATTTGATTTTCATTTGAAATATTGTATCCAAGGCGAATATTTCCCTCTGGAATAATTTCCATGTATTAATATAGTTTCTATCGATGCTGGATTTAATTATATTCCGTGTTTGCCCCAGGTTGGAGGCTCACGGTAAATATTCCATCTTGTGCTGCGTTTTGTAGCCTTGCCAACATATAATAATGAGAAATTTTCCTTGCTGGGTATCGTTCCAAGTGGTTTAGTCGGTAGAACGTCAGTGCGCTATACTGATGGCCCGGGTTCGAGTCCCGGCTTGGAATCTTTTTCACTATGTTGGCCTTTGCGCCTTTTAAGCAATTACTTAGAAATTTGATTTTCATTTGAAATATTGTATCCAAGGTGAATATTTCCCTCTGGAATAATTTCCATGTATTAATATAGTTTCTATCGATGCTGGATTTAATTATATTCCGTGTTTGCCCCAGGTTGGAGGCTCACGGTAAATATTCCATCTTGTGCTGCGTTTGTAGCCTTGCCAACATATAATAGTGAGAAATTTTGCTTGCTGGGTATCGTTCCAAGTGGTTTAGTCGGTAGAACGTCAGGGAGCTATACTGATGGCCCGGGTTCGAGTCCCGGCTTGGAATCTTTTTCCACTATGTTGGCCTTCGCGCCTTTTAAGCAATTACTTAGAAATTTGATTTTCATTTGAAATATGACTTAACAGACCAGTTGCATTTAAATATGCCAATGTAGTTTTAACTAATCCTAAAATTTCAGCTGTAAACTCGATGAGGTGATGGTGTGTGCAGACGTCTCCCGGTCTATTATAAATGTCGGAATTCTAATTTCAGTAGCACTCTGGTCAATCTGGCAATTATCCCTACTATTTATGGAACACTATTCCTTTAAGTGCGTTTTAGTGATGTTAATGAACTTATGCATATGCATCATACATATTATACATATGCATATAATACGTAATACATTAGCATCATACATATTATAGGTATGTGTATAATACATAATACATATGCATCATTATGACGTCAGAATAAACAAAACATTTTTTGTCGCCAAATTTGAGAATTGACATGATATATTGCCAAATTTGGCGAAACTTTGCTAAATGTCACCAAGTTTGGCAAATATTTGAAGCTAGTGGCTATTTTTCAATGAGTTAATTATTAATGCGAGCCATCTATTTTTATTTTTCCGCATATCATCTGAATAGATAAATGATATAACGTACTAATATTTCCAAAGTGCTAATAGTTTCGTCACTGCCCAAAACCTCTGCTATTGTTATTATATTGTGCTGTTAGTATACTTACTGTGACTATGTTGTTAATCTTTACACCGCTGAAACTTCTGTATTATATAAAGAGAATTCACGGAAAGTATTAAAGCACCAAAACTGACAATTCTTCTTATGATTATTATAATTCTATAATATGTAACATGTTAATCGATATGTACGTTAGAATGAATCTTCTATAATCCGGTTCCTCGCATTTTAGTTTTCAGGTTTCGAATAAAATTAGCTAAAATCTTAAAACGATGGCACACTGACTAATTCTTCAACACGATCAGGTGAGAAGAATGATAGATTTTCAAATGGATCATGACAGTCAGCCGGTAGACCTTCTATTCTTCCGTAATCGAGTCTATTGAAAAGGTTAGCATGAAACAAAAAAATATTAGCATCAATATGGTTTAATGCAAATGCAGATATTGTCAAAGGATTTCATAAGAACCATTTCACTTGTACCCAGTCGTATCAGTTAAAATGCAACAATTGGCAGTGAGCTCAATTAGAAAAGATTACTTTATAGGTTTAAAAATTTCCGCATTAGAGAACGAATCGTAACTGCTAAGGAAACATGCATAAGTGAGTTAAGAGATATTTGTCACGAAAGATGAAATATATAACAACACAAAATATAAGATGTGCTTCCATGATCGTAAAGAGTTCTTGATTTCTCTATCAAAAGCTTCCGACTTGGCGAAAGAATGGGCAATTAAATTAAATTATGAATAACAGTAACATGATGCAACGTTTAACATGGAATTAATACGGTAAATACTGCTTGCTAGAGGCGGCTAGTACTTTAATATGAAAAGAAATAAAGTATAAATTTGTAAAGCTCAATAAAATAAATTTAGGTATTTTTATGTTAGCCGGGCGCAAGTGGCAAATCGCCAAATACTGTTCCCAACTCCATTGTTCATATTGCATTCATTTCATTTAAAGATATATACTTTTCAGTCATCTCATTTAAAATAGATGCATTTCCCTCATTTTATTTAATAGAATATTTAACATAGAAATAAATAAATAAATAAATAAGAAATAATAACATAAACCAAATTATTTTATTTGAAAACCAAAGCATTGTTTCTACTTTACACATGTGAAAAATGAAAACTACTATTGGCGAAAAAACAAAATGCTAATGAGGAGATTTGCTCCCAGCTAACATAAAAGTACCGAAATTTAAGTTTTTTCGTATTAATATAGTTTAGAATAACAAACTTGAAAAAACATACAAAAAGTAATGATATCCAAACAAAAAGTTTTCGGTAAAAAAAAAAGCGCCAAGTTCTCCTTAATGTTTCGGCCAGAAAAAGTAGTGATATCTGAAGTTCGCACAAGTTTAAAGCCAAACATCCCAAATCTTTCATTGAAAATGGCTTCCTGCGACTTGGCCGTTAATGCCTTCGGGAGAGTTGTTCAAATTTTCAAATATGTACAAATGAGTTACATGCCAATTACATTTTTTGATTATTTTTGGCATTTTGTGGCACAGAGTACAGAAATAAAATACACATTTGAAAAAAGCATTTAAACAACTTCAGTCTATTTAAATGCTTAGAAGTAAAAAATAACAAAATACTTGTATTCAGGAGATAATATCCCTAATTGCTAAAACATAATTAGTATCAGCTTTTAACAGTTTATAAATCGAATACCTCTTAATGTATGCAAACAAACTATAATAAATGTTCAAATGAAAAATCTCTTTCGTCAATACACAAGATTTCAATATTATACAATAAAATATAATGTAACATATTGCAAGATTTGAAGTAAATAAATTTGTTTTATTTCTTGGGTTTTACGTTAATAACTTTAGCTTTAGACCGTACAAAATAGCAATTAAACCACAAGTGGACTAAATCAGGGGTGTCCAACTGTGGCCCGCCGGATACCACTGAAATTTTAAAGAAATAGTCGACAAGTTGAATCGCAGGAATTCGACGATTAGATAAGGCAAAGATAACTGTAAAATTTTAGTTGTATCCGGCGGGCCACAGTTGGACACCCCTGGACTAAATGATCTGTAATCAAAACTAATGTTTGTTGAAACTGTATGGTAGTTATCAGAAATCTTTTACTTATAATGTCTTTATGTGAATTTGTCACTTTGCATTCTAATATTACTTTTAATATTTAAATAATTCATAAATGCGTAATTTCCAATCATTAATTTTGAAATGCTGTAGAAGGCATTAACGGCCAAGTCGCAGGAAGCCATTTTCAATGAAAGATTTGGGATGTTTGGCTTTTAACTTGTGCGAACTTCAGATATCACTACTTTTTCTGGCCGAAACATTAAGGAGAACTTGGCGCTTTTTTTTTTACCGAAAACTTTTTGTTTGGATATATTATTCTTGTTGTATGGGGAGACTTGATCCTGGGGATCAAGTGCCCCCATAGTTAAGTAAATTAATGTTAAATTTTACTTACCCCCTACTTCTCATTGTGACATTTCGATAATATCTGTATTAGTTAGAATATGGTTGCCTTGATTTTAGATGGTTGAGAAAGATAGAAAGTTAATATGTATGTGGCTGCATATGATGGTTAGCAAGCACATGGTGGATGAATGCACATGTGAGACATATGTCTAACTTTACAAAGTTCTGTAAAAATTTTGCAAAGAATGTAAGATATAATCAAAACAGTAAAGTTTTAATCATAATGAATAATCATGATAGCCATGTAAACATTGAGAGTTTGAATTATGCCAAAGAAAATGGAATGATCTTGTTAACATCACCACACACTTCTCACAAATTGCAGCCTCTGGATCATGCTGTATATGTGTATATGGACCACTTAAAAGATATTTTAATGCGGCTGTTCAAGGCTGGATGACTAATCCACCTGCTCAAAGAATAACAATTTATCAAATTGCTGAATTGAATGGATTAAAGCCATGGTCACAACTAACATAATAATTGGATTCAAAATCACTGGAATATATCCCTTAAACAGAAATTTCTGAAGATGATTTTTTATGATTTTTGCCACAAATCAATCATTAACTCCAACAAGCAGTAATAAAATTACAGTTAAAACCAAACATAGTGACACCAGAAGACATACAAGCCTTCCTTAAAGTTTCATTACCAAAAATGAAAAAATCTAAAGAAAGGAAAAAAAGATCTTCAAAAATTTTGACAAGCACACCAACTAAAAGATATAATGAAGAAATACAAGATCATCAACTGAATAATAAAAAAAAAAAGAATCAAGAAAAACTTATTTCATTTCAAGGAAGAAAAGTAAAAACACTAAAAATGAAAGTCCTGAATCTTCAGAAAGTGAGGGCAGTTATAGTGTTTGATTCAACTGAGCCAGATCCACTTGATGAACATTCTGATGAAATTGTTGAAGAGCCACAAAATTTGTTGATTGATGAAAATGTCTTTGTCATTGTGTGATTTCTAGGAAAGAAGAAAATTAGTCATTTTGTAGGAAAAATTGAAAAGATTTTATTTGAATGTGAAATCAATTTTCTAAGAAAAAAGGACTTGATTCCAACCAACTTATTTCTCCAGATAATGTTGACATTAGTGTTGTGGACAACGATGACATTGTCAAAAAACTACACAAGACAACCATGCTTCGTGGAATTCTTCAAATTACAATAATTTTAACATTTACATTTAATTTTTCAAGCTTTGAAAATGTTTTTTGATCATTAATTTCAGCAATAAAAATCATTCATATAAGTAGCAGTGATTTTGCCCAAATGTAGATTTTTGTGTTTTACTCCCTTTTTACATGTTAGTCAACAATAAATTTGATTTTTACTACTTAATTTTAATCATTTCAATGCACCTGTTTCAAGGATCAAGTCTCCCTACAATTGGAGAGACTTGATCTTTTTTTTATTTTTCGGAAAATAATTTTTTATTTTAAAAATGGTTTTTCCAAAAAAAAAAAAAAAAAAGACACACGAGCCTTTAATAATAACTGGAAACATTTTTTTATTATTTTTTTTTCTTCCAAAAATAAAAATTAAAAACTGAAAAAGGGATCAAGTCTCTCCTACAGTCAGGAAGCAATATTTTATAATATGTAATAAGGGCATAAGTGTATCTCTTAATGAGAAAGTTGAGTAGGGCTTTAAGGCACAGGCAGTGGTACCAACTTATATGGGCCATGAGGCTCGAGCCCACCCAATAATTTGCTTTCCCAGCCCACCCAATTTCTGTTTTCTATTTCATTTTATTTTATAACTTTTTTTTTTTCATTTTTCTCAAGCAAAATTTCTTTCTGTTGACATTCAATGGAAAAACAATAAGGATAACAGTAACAGATTCGTAAGATCAATAAAATTATCTTTAGCATATGTATGATTAAATTTCTCTCAAAAAAAGAAATTTACCGCTTACTGTTACTTAGGATATTTAAAAATGCACAAATAAGAAAAAAAACTAAGAATTCTTATCAGAATTTGATTGTTTCCAGTGTTTGATCAAACCCGGAAGTATACCTGAAAAATCAAAATTTCTAGCCACAGACACCCTTGAAAGTTAGCTTCTCTCATCGAATTCTATGGGCATTTGAGACAAAAATTGTACCATTGGACATATAATTGTTTCATCATAATTGATCAAACAATTTCAGTGTTTGAACAAACCCGGAAGTGCCTATTTAATGCGGTATCAATAAAGACTTCAACTTTACTCATGTAAATGTAATTTAATGAAATCACAAAATTTATCAGTTGAAACCATTTACCCCAAAAATGTTTGAGCCCACCCAATATTTTTCAAAAGTTACTGTGCCACTGGGCACAGGTACTATCCGTAAGTGTTGCGCATTAAGGTCTTAAGGAGCTACTTGAGCCCTTATTACCAATTACATAAACTTTTGCAGAAATAAGAACACCTAGAAATATACCTAAAAGCCAAAACTTTATTCCCAAGGGTGCTTGCACAGTAAGCAATTACAGGGTGAAGAATTCTTTGTTTTGGCTTTCCTGAACAATTAAAATTATTTGTACCTTATGCTCTTATAGCAGAACATAGGCGATATTATATATTGACCGTATTTTAATTTTTAAATATCTTGACTATTCCTGATGTTTTACATGGAACTACATTTCACAAATTTTTTATTTTTAACACTTTCGTAGGATAAAAATGTCGACAGCAGAAGACATGCACAATTCTTTGAATGACATGAGGGAAACTTTTGAAGCTCTTTTGCAAAGTGCATTTGGCCCGAAGATCTATGGTGATGCTAAAAGTTTTGCCCTGAGACATCCGTTCATATCTATGGCAATTTTCTCTATATGCGTGTTTTCATCTGTACCTTTGCTGTTTTTCTTGGGATTTGCAGTGATCACTTTATTTATTGCCCTGATCTGCTTCTTGTGTATTGAAGGTATGTTTTAGAAAATATTTCTTTTTAAATTTTTTGTGAATTTCTTTTACATGCATCTTAACCTATTAATTTTAAGGTACAGCCGGTCAAAAAGAAACAGAACATACCATTCATTTTAATCTTTAAATTATCATAGAAAAGAAAAATGGAAATAACCTTTATTGATCAATTGTAATAAAAGAGATGAAAAAAGATTCTAGATAATTTCAATTTATTTAATCAATAGTTACATGGCAAAGTTTTTTATTTAAAATTTTAAATATAAAATCATTGTTAAAAGAAATATTAGGGATTGTTTAAATTTTCTGGTACTACTTGATTATCCCATCAACCAAAAAGCTAGTGCAAATTATAAAATTATAATGGATGCCAATAATGGATGATCATAAATGTCACATTCACTTGATATTGAACACATATATTGTTTCTTCTTTTAGTTATAAGTACAGGACTCATTATCCGGAATTCCGAAATCTGGAAGGACCCAAAATCCGGAAGAAAAAAAAATTGAAAATTTTCTATAAATTTGTAAATTTTTACTAAAATTTTGCAATTTCTGAAATTTGTCGAAAATTTTACAGATTCCTAATTTTCTTTTTGGTCTATTGTGTTGCAAATGTGTAACCACTAAAATATGTTACATCAGTGATGAAGGAACACGGTGCCACGGTGAAAAATTTTTTTGAAAAAAATCATTTTTCTGTCAAATTTTAGTTTAAAATTAATGTATATTACGATTCATTTTAAAAAAAGATATTTCATACCCTCCCTCTCAGTTCGATAAAATATTATGACTACACAATTATGTTACTTGAATGAGGGGTGATTCTGAGTAAAAAAAAAAAAAAATCTGAAATTCACAGCAAATTTTTTGAAAGTTTACAGAAGAAAGAAGGGGGCCTCTCGGCACTAATTATGCGTTTTTTCTGCGATCCTTTAACGAAATTCGCGCTTTTACGCAATCTTTTGATGAAATTAAGAGAGTGTTTTGCGATCCTTTGAAGAATTTTTTTTTTTTTTTAATATCTTTTGACAAAATTTGCATTTCTTTTCTGAGAGATTTTGACGAAATTTGTGTTTTTCTTCCACAATCCTTTAACTAAATTTGCGTGTTTTTCGCGATCCTTTTACGAAATTTCGTTTTATTGCAATCTTTTGACAATTTTTTTTTTTCGATTTTTGGACGAAATTTGCAGATTTTTTCACGATCTTTTGACGAAATTGCAGGAGGCTTTTTCGATCCTTTGAAGAAATTTTTTTTTTCACTATATATTGACGCAATTTGTTTTTTTTTGTTGTTTTTTTTTTTTTTTTTTTTTTTTTTTTTTTTTTTTTTTTTTTTTTTTGCGGTGCTTAGAAGAATTTTTTTTTTTTTTCGCGATTCTTTGATGAAATTTGCGTTTTTCCTGGGATTTTTTTGACGGAATTCGGGGAGACCTGAAATTCAGAAATCCTTCGGTCCCGAGGATTCAGGATAATAGGTCCTGTACTGTAATCTGATATGATTGATGCATCTGTTTTTCCTTTTAATATTATGAGCATCATCCAATATATATATTTAAGAAAAAGATGATTGTAATTGTATTAGGGTGACCGCGCCAGTAGATGATACCCCTCCAAGTAGTTATCAAATTTTTGGAAATATTGCACCATTGCAGGCAGAAATGCGTTTTACATGTGGCACTAAACATAATATTTTTGTTTGAATGCTGGAGCACCTGTTGTCACATGGCTGTCAGCTGCCTGCTGTAAGAGAAGCCATTTTATGAATTTTTTTTAAAATTAGAAAATGTAAAAATTTAGTTTTTGATTAGTTGGAGACAATTACGCTAAGTTAAAAATAATCCACTTCCATCTTGCTTATTTCAAATAATAGTTTTATAATTCATATAACACTTTTATATGAATTATTTTTAATCACAGCTTAAGCATGATATTTTAAAGATTAATTTTTGAATTTTCAACTGATTTCTTCGATTCAACTACTGGGAAAATGACAATTAAAGAAACTATTTATTCATAATTTTGTTGCTATTTAATTTCAGCAGATTTCATTTTTGCCCATCATAAGACATTCATTAAGGGTTGTAGCAATTATGTTAGTTTACTTCTAAAACTTAAAAGGAAGGAAATAGTATAATAAAAACCCCAATAGCATAGACTTTATTTGATCAACTACTGGCTCAGTCACCCTATATTAAATATACCTCCAAATCTTTCTATAGAATTGTAAATTGATTACTGTTGAAAAAGTATATAGTATGCCCTGAAAAAATGGATATTACACTTAAAATAGGCACCAAATTTTTAAAGTGGTTTCACTATGCTGGTGCAGATAGCATAAAATCCTCAGAGTAGGCATGTGCAGTGTTAGGTTTTTATTGGAAGGGCATTTAATTGCTAAGGTGATATGCATAATCAAATTTACTACTTTGTCCAGATCTTAATCAGATGGATTTATTCTTATAAAAGTATCTTATGAAATGAGAGTGGAATTAAAAATGTAGAACTGGTATGATCGAACCAATAGTCATGTAAGAATGTGCAATAAAATCTTGTATTTATAGTTTTGTATTTTTACTAATTATCCGAGACTGTTTAGAGGAATGACTTTTATTACAGGATCATAAATGTGAAGATTTATACTGAATACCATGTCAACATTTGTATCAATACTTATTTGTGCTGAAACGTAATTTATTGGATTGTATAACCTCACCACTTCGTATATTATATTTAAGGTAATCCTGGGCAATGCCGGTTAGGTCTGCTAGTATATAATAAAGTACAGCCCATATTCAAAGTATTAGAATAATTATTTTTTTTTTTTACAAATTGAAAATATCGTTTGGTAAATTAATGCAATGTCTTTTAATGCAAATACACAAACAATATTTTTATTAAGAACTTATTGTTGATTAAACTTATTTAATTTCTTAAAATTAATATCATTTTTGAAAAGATTAATTGAAAAAAAAATATTTTGAAAAGTCAAAATATTAGAATATTTATTCAAGTGGTTCAAAATATTAGAATATTTCACATTAATTCTCCTTTAATTATCACCAATTCATAACTGGTGGCATCACTGATTAAATTCAGACGATTTTATTTAAAATCAGTATTCTTTTTGCAGTTTGTTTGCTTTTTCGTCTTAAAATGGGTTGTGTGAGTGATATTTCTTAAACTTCGTATAGTTGATGTCTATCGGCATGGTAAAAATTAATGTTATATAGCGAATTATTTACATTGTTCGCAATCAAGCGTTAAAAATGCTAACACAATATTCAAAAGATGTAAAATTTCAAAATAATTGCCGGAATGGCGGCCGAAAACCAAAAACATCTGCTGGAGATGACAGGAAACTGAAGCATATAGTTAAGAAAAAACTTTTTAAAAATGTGTGATTCTTCCACGCCTCCATAAATTTAAGTTTGAATCTCGTGTACCGCAAACAAAACCTCTCATGACTGCAAAACAAAAAACGTATAAGATTGAACTGTAAATCAAGACGTTTATGGAGCTAAGAAGGTTGGAAAAAATATTATTTAGTGATGAAAGTATGTTTTGTGTTTCATATGGCAATCAAGGTATTCAAGTTTGGAGAATGAAGCAAGAAGCATTTGATAAAGAATGCCTTAAATGTTCCGTAAAATTTGCTGCTAGTGTCATGGTTTAAGGTTGCATGAGTGCAGAAGGACCTGAAAAGTTATGCATTGTCTACGAAAAGATTAACTCTCAGATATATCAAGAAATTTTGGAATATTACATGATTTCATCATCAGAAGATTTATTTGAAGACTATTTCATCTTTCAACAAGATTTAGCGTCACCGCATATCTCGGAATCAACTAAGAATTGGTTCTGCCAACGCGACATTAAGGCAATTCCTTGGCCACCAAACTCACCAGACCTTAATCCCACCGAAAACTTGTGGTGTATAATGAAATAATGATGAACTCCAAGAAAATCCTCCTTCAAGTAAAACCGAGTTAGTGGCACATATAAAGTCTATTTGGGCTAATATTGATAGAAATGTGTGTAAACACCTTGTCTTGTATATAGTATGCAAGATCGATTGTACGCTGTTATGAAAGCTAAAGGGGATGCTACAAAATATTAACTACCATTTACTTAATATTCATAAGATAATATCGTTGCGTAAAATAAAATATTCTAATATTTTGAACCAATCTAAATTTTATTCTAATATTTTGATGTGTTTCAGAAAGCTGTATACCTAATTTATTGTACTGTATTTTATATTTTGTAAATGTTAAAATCTTATCTAAACATTCCAGATTTAATTTATAAGAAACTTAATTGCATTTACTCAGTATCAAAAATAAATAAATGAAAAATAATTGTTTCTTATTACTTTTTCTCAATTATTCTATTATTTTGAATATGAGCTGTATTTAATAAATAGAGTAAATTTAGATTTTTTATATGCCTTACTTTCCTGTAACTTGTTTATAGAAAAATTTTCCTCTGCATCTAAGAACAACATTATAAAAAGTATCGTTTTTGTTTTTTGTATGACCAAAACATACTGAATTATAACAGCTTGAATTTGATTAAATTTCAGTTATTTTGACACTAAAAATGCATTTTTCTGTTTTTAATGAAAAACACTGAAAATTCATAAAATTTAAAGTATCATAACTCTGTAAGTTTCGCTCGTAAGAGAATGGAATTTTTTTAATGTATTCCTTCAATGAAGGACAACATTTTCATATGATTTTTTTTCCTACTTTTATGTTAACCGGGCACAAGTGACAAATATTGTCGTAATAGTTGTATAGTTGAGTATTATTGTAATAGTTGTCAAATATTGTTCCCATCATCATCATTCATATTACATTCATTTCAAATACATATGTTAAATACATTCAATTCAAAATACATGCATTTCACTCGTTTCATTATAAATACAGGAAAATTTTAAAATAAGACTTAATAACATAAACTAAAGCATTAAATTTCATCATCAAAATATTGTTTCTAATTTACATAAAGAAAAAAAAAAAGCTGCAATTGGTGGGGGGAAAAATGTTATTGTTGAAATTTGCACCCGGCTAACATAAAAGTATCATTTTTTAATGCTTTTCAGAGCTTTGGAAGCTTGATGTATCAAATTGTATGGTATTGAGAATATTGCATTAAAAAGTTAATTTTATTTTATTACAGGTTCGGTTATGGCTGTTGGTGTCATTATAGGAGGCGTATGTGTCATATCTATTATAGTTATTTTGTTTACTTCAATAATAAATATGTTTTTATTACAGGTTCAATTATCGCTATTGGCGGCATAGTCTTTGTGGGAGTCGTATGTTTCATATCAATTATAGTGGTAGCTTTAATATCTGCCATCGCTGTTGCCTACAAGATTATACAATGCATTCAAAACTTTCTTGCATCAAATCAGCTGTTGTGTATAAACACTAATGTGAAAAAGAGTGCTAAAACAGAAAATTCAACTGAATAGTTCTTTCCTTTAAGGAGTTATACTTCAGTATTTTTTACGTTATATCTGATGCATTCTTGTTACAAATATTTATTTTTGTATATTTAACCTTTAATTTTTTAAGAGTTACTGGGGACTGAATATTTATGAACAAGTTTATATTGTGTTAGTTTTTTTTACCCTATATGCTTTCGATTTTAATATTTGTTCCTCTCCTAAGAAAAGTTTTGATTAACTAATATTTATCATTATAGTATTTATGTTTAATATGCAATATTAACAGAACAAGAGTCTTTGAGAATCTCATTTAAAAAAAAAAAAAAGTATTAAAGTGGAGTATAAAGCCCATGATTATTTAAAATCCTTTTCCTCTGCATCTCTTGTCATATTAATATCATAAGAATAGTATTATTAATCCCTTAAATTTTCAAATAATATCAGGGGAATATGGCTTTTACGAGTAAAATGGTTGTTTCTTTTTAAATGACCTTGCAAACAAAAGAAATACAATCCAACATCCATTTAACAATTGCAAAGTATCGCTTGAAAATCTTCATTAAAACAGGAATAAGATAAATTAAAATTACATAAAGGCTGATTATTAATCTTTCAAAAATTTACCTACCCTTAATATTTAATTATATTTTCCTTTTGGTGCAATAAATAATGTACTTTTAATAATTAAAAATTATTGATAATTGCTGTACTTTTTCTTTAAATGTAGCTGATGATATGCAATTCCAAAAACATATAAAATGTCATTAACATCAAACCCCATTAAGTATTTTCTTCCTGCATCGAATGTATATGTATTATTTGTTTCATTTGAAGTAACTTTCAAGATTTATCACGTTCTATGTCAGAATCAATCTAAATCAGGTGGATTTGGCCTGTTTGTGTCACAAAATCTTACAAAAATCTGTATTCACAAACTGAAATGCTTTTACATGCCCATGAGCAATTTTTTTTAATATTTACACAATTTATTTTATATAGTCATTTACATGCAAAAGCCATTTATCCATTATAATATACACACTGAAGTAATGTATCGAATACATGTAATCAGGAGCAGCTTTAATGCTTAAACAAGCATAATAGTTCATCAGTTTTGTTTTTATCTCTCTATATCATTTGACAACTAATCTCTCTCTCTTTAGCTTTGTGTCAAGGCCATTTTAAAAAGCACCAGCACACATATAAAAAGGAATAATTGTGCAATTATGTAAAAAAAATTAAGGCTTGTACCTAATTAATGTGCTCTAAAGCTATTTTCTATTATGATATTTAGTTGCCTGGTGACCTTTTTGGCAAAAGTTAAGGAAATTGTTTCCATTCTTTTCTTGTCAGGTTGAATGTCATCCAAATCAATTATTAAGAGATTTTAAAAATGGTGTGGAAAAGATATTTTAAAGTTTTGTTCCACAGCAGAATAATAAGTTCAAACGGGTAAGGAACTACCTATTCTCATTGCATTTAAATGTACAATATATGTATTTCAAGTTGGAACAGGAGGGAACATTGGGCCATATGTTTTATTTTTTGTTTTAAATTGTAATTATATCACATACAATCTTTTTAAAAGCATGAATGTAAATATACTCATACATATGTATATATGGTTTTAAAAGCATGTTGATAGACATAAAGAATACATCATTTTCCTGTAACAGCTATGTAATGTAAATTTGAAAAAATAATAACTTAATAAAATATCATTCCATTTTAGAAGGATCAGGTTGTTGTAATTGTTCTGTGATAGAATTTGCTATGAATTCAGCATTCTGTACTGTGCTTGTTTGTAGATTTATCTATTTTTAAAATGTATTTGTTCATTTTTGTCGTTTAATGAAAATACCTGTATGTTTGTTTGACAAATGAGTATTCCTAATAAATATTTTTTTGAAAAATCTCTTGTATTTTGATAGATCTTGTATCTTAATTGCACATTCTTATAAATTAGCCTTTTTTATACATTCTTTTTAAGAAGACTGCTTAACTGAAATTCCCCAATCAAAGTCTTATGTTAACCTATAGGGAAAAAATTAAAAGTGTGATTATGCACTACCTAATATATTTATTAAAATTAGGTTTTCACCTTCAGAAAGTAAATGTCAGATGCCGATATTCTGCATTTTCAAAAACTGTCTCCTTAAAATTTAAGTATTTCTAAGAAGATAGAATTTCATCAAGTTGAAATTCCAAAGTTTCTAGTTTAAAAAAAAAAAAAAAAAAAAAAAAAATTAGGTAGTGAGTAATGACGCTTTTAAGTTTTTCCATAGGTTAACATGATATTTCATGATTGGGGAACTTCAGTGAAGCAGCCCCTTAACTCTCATGTATGAATTGTAAATGGATGAAAACATATTTTGCACTTAAAATAAATTATTAACAAATACAGTATTGCCCCACTAATCCAAACTAATTGGGGCCGATGCCTGTTTGGATTACCCAAAATTCTGATAAAAATAGAAAAGAAAAAGATACATGCTAAAAAAATGTAAGTTATAAGTACTCAGTAGTACAGTAAACATCCTCTAATCCGGTATCCTAAAGTCCGGCATGCTGGATAATCCGACATGATTTTCGGAAAAAAGTAGTATTTCTTGTTTAATCACTCCTGAACTAACTAAAACTAAACTCTGTGGCTATACAATCCAAGAAGGATCTGGGCCGACAGTGCCCATCTCTGTTTTCTTGACCCTGGACCCCGAGGTGCTATACAGCATGCGTCCCGGCCAGGTGGTCAACCTAACGCGAGACCCTCGGTGTTTAGTTCCCAAGCGAGCTTGGTACTCATTTTATCGACCTCAAAGGGATGAAAGGCTGAGTGAACCTTGCCCAGTCGGGAGTCGAACTCTCGACCTGCGGTGCGGCAGACAGGTGTGCTGATCACTACACCACTGGGCTTCAATCACTCCTGATGTTTATAATAATCCAACAGAACATCAGAATGAGGAATTACGTAACAACCCAATATAAAACAGTTCAAAATTGTAAATCTATGAAAAACTCGGTCACCAGGTCGACAAGGGAGGAGAAGAAAAAACATTTCTGTAGATAATTTGCAAAATCAAACTGTTGAAAGGAAAAATAAATTTTTATCATCTGAATTAAATACTTTTTGCATTTTAGAAAAAAATTTTATTGTGACTGGCAAACAAACTGACATTCAAGATTTTTTTTTAAGATGACTTACGAGTAGGCCTACATTGTACGTTTTCATTTTATATTCGTGTACATATGTTGTACTTTTACATTATTAAGTATTTTTTTCATTCTATTTAAGCTGTTTAAAAAATAAAAGACATGCTTTACAGCCATTTTTTTGTTTAATTCTAACTTCTACATGTTTTTCCCGACATTCATCCTGTAATCTGGAAAATTTCATAATCTGTTCAAGTATAGTTTTCGAAAATAAAATCTGTTCGGATTAACCAGAATTTCAAATTAGCGGGGTTCTACCGTAGTGTTGAATTTTGATAAAGCTTACATCTATTACAAAATTAAAAAATGAAAGTCATGATGTTCACAAGTAATTAAAAAAAAAAGTTATTAATAGCTGTTAAATAGTTTATTGTGATATTTTTAACTTTAGATTCATTAACACAAAGTTTAAAAAAATGGTTGTGTTGCTTAGATCAAAGAGCAGAAATTATTTGATAATTTTTTCTCTACAGAACGAAAACAAATTTGTTAAAAGTGTATTTTTCTAACTGAATATTTGAAAAGAAAATGGTTCTGTCACCTATTGATGCAATTCACAAGCATTACATTTCATATGGTGTTTATATGTATGTGATAAAATATAAGAAATGTGTACAGTTGTCTGGAGGTTGTTTTTCAGTACAACTTTATATGAGGTTATTATATATAAGAACTTAAATTTTCGAGTGATTAAATTTAGAGGAGTTGATGTGGTATTACTAATAATGTGCCGTGATATGAAAGGTATAATTAAATTTGAAGTTCTTTTTAGTTATATGCGTTGTGTAATGTTTGCAATAAAACCCTATGTTCTTTGAGGTCAGCGAAAATAGAAATAAATGAAACTTCTTACTTGGAGTGTGTCGTCTGTAAAATAAATGAAGAGGAGACTTATAACCATAAACCAATCTTTTATTTCATCTTGAGAAGAGAAGATAAGGCTTCCCGTTGGTCACCGTTCATAAAATTAATTCTTGCCAATAAAAGCATCTACTCCACTTGAAGATAGATATTTCTTTTAAAAATTAAAGTGCAGCATAAATCAAAAAATTATCAAGAAATAATTTAACCGGAGTTGTTAAAATCGCAGACATCGTTTACGCAAAAGCTTTTCACCGGATTCCACATTCATCGGTAGACAGACCGATGGGAGCCCGCAGCCCCGCGATCTTTTTAAAACAAAACTATGTCATGACAGCAACACCAACAAAACAGATTCTGATTTAAAATTAACGGAATTTTTAATTTATAGTAAGAATACGGGGACTTCAAAAGTTACTGAAAGAAAAGATTTAAATCTATTAGAGAATTTAAAATATTAGGTAATGTCTTAATAAACAAATCTGAAAGAAAACATTTAAAAAGCTTTATTTTTATTTGCTTCTCGCACGGCGAATAGACACACCTCTGAAATATCAACATCTATTCAATGCATATGCCGTGAGAGGCTTGCTCCGATGACGTAATCACAATCAAGTGACAATCAATACAAAGTTCAAAGGAGAAGCATCCTATGCCAGGCGCTGCGAAACATCGGAGAACTTGCTGATCTGTGGTCGAAACGAATCGCCCGCGCAAAAATAAATATGGATTTAAGTTTAAAGAACATCGATGTATAAGGCCAAAAGAAATAAAACCGTAACATAATTTAAACACTGTGAGATTTCATCTTACAATACCCCCATTTACCGAGTAAAATTTTGGCAGAGCAAGTGATGTAAAAGGTACAATGAAATAAAAACCTCTTACAGAAACGGGATGACAAAATTTTAGATGCCAAAGACAGAAAAAAAAAAAAAAAAAAAAAACTAAGTTAAAATAAAGCCAAAAGTTTAAGTGCTGCAAATAAAAATTAGTGGTGACCAAAAGGGAAGAGAGAAGAAAAAGAAAATACATCAAAAGTATACATAGTAATTCAAATAGTATACATAAAAAAATGCCAAATCTTTCCATTTATGGCAATTGCAGTATGATGTTATAAACTTATCTTCACAAATAATACTTAAGTACAAATGCTAAAGAAAATGAGAATTAGCATACATAAAATCCTATGTATTACTTAAGTAAAAATGCTAAACAAAATCAGAATTAGCATATATAAAATGAGCTCATTATCAAACATTTAATTAAATTGGTATACCATATAAGAAAAGTTGCATTTTACAAGCAACAAAGATCAAAATAACTTCAGTATTTGACCATCGCCTAGGACTTATAATTCATAAAATAGAGCATTTATTTGCAGTTACTCTAAATATAAACTGGCCATGCATAAAAAATATCTTTAGTAACATTTTCATAATATGATATTCATCATTTTTTTTTTTTAAATTCAATTTAGTACTAACTATGTGACTTCAAACAACCAGCTGTATTCCACATGAACAAGTGGCCAAATTGTGCACTAAATGACCTCTCACATGTCACACAGATAGTTAAAGTAGTTGCAACAATATATATATATATATGAGAGAGAGACATGTCTGAAAGGAATTAAGTGTTTTACTGCTGAAACATATACTTCTACTATTTTCCATTTAGATCCTGAAAATATGCATTGCAAAAGCAATACATCAACAAACACCAATACTTCTTGTATTATTTACTCATCAAAATTTTTCAAAGTATATACTATTCTTTAAAATATGAGACATCACTTAATACAATTTTTAAATATGTATAAAGATCAACTCGTAGACAAACAGATAAACCATGGTTTTAAGAATAAGTAGGTATTTGGTTGAGTGGGTGGGGATCCCCAGAAAAAAATAAATGCTTTCATATACAATGAAAGATTAAAAAATTGACACTATCATGGGAAATTTAAATTTTTAAGTGCGCCATAATATAAATCATTTACATAAAATATTTCATGCAGAAAAATCAAGAGAATTATGTAAAAAATATACTATTATCCACAATCATAGAACAATATGCACTGTGACTACTCATGTTTTACTCAAGATTTCAGGTGGCTTGGATTTTCCCTAAACAAGGCTCCTGACACCTTGTGCAAAAAGAAAAATAACTATATACACTAAATAGCACAATATACCATTCCATAACTGCAAAAACAACAGCAATGTCCTTCTTTACAGATCCTTGATTCCTTAGCGTTATAAACACAATTTAAAGTTTGCATGAAAAATAAATAAATGTTATCAGAATGTTAAAAAACAAGCTGACAGTTTTGGTACACAAAAAAAAGACATCAGGTATGTGTATTGATGGAAAGGTGTAAACATTTGTTTACCATGTAGAAACAAACGCACATTTCTAGATGACATACACAGAAAGGCAACATCAACTTAACAGTTGAATAGACATTTTACAGGAACATTGGACGAGAACTTTTTTTTTTTTTTTTTGGCGACAACACAACATCTGTGTGCTTCACTTCTTTTGAAGCTAATCATTAACTTTCAGTAATCACTATTTTCGGACACACTAAAAGGATGAATTATAGAGCACTGATGAAGAGAAAATGATGTTGTATTTCATGAGAATTGATGATGTATTCACACGCACACCTTGGGAAAAAAAGAGACATAAGTACGTAGGTGAAGATATCAATAAGCACCTTTTCTTTAAACTTCTTAGTAATTTTGAAGATTCATCAAGGAACACTTCTACATTAAAAGGCGCTGTTAAATAGTTACTAAGAACTGTGCTTTTCTTTTCTTTTTATGTAATCTTGTATAGGAATTGATTTGATGCTCAAAAAAAAAAAATTAATTTCTTCATTAATAATAATAAAATCTTCAGACTTCAATTAATTACTTGTGTAAAAATATGAGGCATATGATAACATAACAATTTAGAGACTTTGTGTATATTCACAAATGAAAACAAAGGCACAATAAAATTTAATATGGGGAATTTAGACAGAAAATAAATTGATCTTGAGAATTCCTGAATCAAAATACAACTCTTGTAACTGTAGGTATATGTAAGAATCAATATTGAAAGTAACTAATTTTATAATATTTCATAAATCTTCTTGATTTAGCAAAAAAAAAATTTGCAAAAATATAGCAACACTGACTTTTAGGAGCAGATAAGTCAACCAATCCACTTAGTAAGGATAAATTACATCTCACAAGAGAAAAGGGCAACCAACAAAACTTCCATAATCAGGTCTTGTGATAGCTGTTTCTTGAGAAAACATCTGAGATTACTCGTAAATCTTATTTTAGCTTTAAAGACAAACATCGAAGATATTGAATTGAATCAGACATTGTAAGGATAAATGACTCAAACATGACATGACCCCTTTCAATAATCACTTCAGCGTTGAAAATGAAGCATAAATTTTAAAGTTATTGTTATAAAACAATGAGTTAACCAGCTGAGTCTACCAGCTGAGGAGTAATTTTCTTAATTTTTCATAAAGGCCATAAATTATATATATACTAGGGGGCTCTGCCCCCTGCAAGCTACGCTCGCCATCCCCCGTTCATACACCGCAGAATCTAAAAACACGCTAATCTGATCGGTTTTAAAAATATTATAGAAGATTGAATTATATTGAAAAAAGCTGTGCAGACCTCCCTGTAAATGGGTTTCTATTCAATTTCCTTTGATTTCAAAAATTTAAGGCCGAATCGGTTGCTGTTAAGACATCCAATGGTTGTTTTAGTGTTTGATTAAAGAGGATCAGTTAAACGTTTGAAAAGAAGCTAAAATAAAATGAATTAAGTGTACAGAGTCTTTGTCTCCTGGTATTTTAAAACAATTTCTATAACAATAGCCTAAGTCAAGTGACTATCATCAACAGTTCCGGGCGAACCACTTTGCTTTTTATATTCCTGGTGCCATTTTGGTACTTTAATGTTAGCCAGGTACAGGTGATAAGTCGCCAAATATTAATCTATCGCCATCATTTCATCTATATTATAATAGTCCAAGTCATGTAACTGCCATAAATAAATACCCTCTGATCCCTTCGCTTTTCATATGAAAGTTTGGCCCAGATATCATATGCGGCCCCATATTGGCGCGATTTTTTTCTAACGCTAATTTGGAGAAAACATCAACAACATAAAAACAACATCCGGCTTATCAAATCAAGCAAAATAACGATACTATGGTGCCAGTTAAGTACCCGTTGCGTATATGACATTGGCATCAGAAAAAAATCGCGTCAATATGGGTCCGTATACGACATCTGTGCCGAAAATTTTCCCTTTCGATTAAAAAATCAAATTTCTTTTTCGAATAAAACTACATAAAAGTTTCCTTGGTCGCAAAGAATTCTTGGTACATGGTTGGCACCTCAACACTGTTACGCTAGCCGGGTGCAAATCTCGCCAATAGCTATTTTTCAAGTTGCCAGTTTGCATTTTTTTTTTTTTCGAGTGGTAAATTAAAACATTGCTTTGAAGTTGAAATTAAAGTCATCGTTTGTTACATCATTTAATATTTGGCCAGATGCCATATACGCATCGGGTTTGGCATGATTTTTTTTAATGAAAATTTGGCAAAAACCTCGTTTACGAATACCAGTTACATATGTATTTTTAGTACTACTTAGTTATCCCGTTGACCAAAAATCTATCGCCAAGCTATAAAATTAATAGCCAAAAACAGTTGATCGTAAATGTCACATTCACTTGACTTTAAGCAAGTTACACGTCTTTACGTCATCAAGTGATTTTTATTTCGACGTTTTATTTGTATATTTATTAATGTTATACTATTTTCTTTGTTCTTTCGTTATTTAAAATAAAAATTATGTCAATTTGTATAATTTGGTGAGTGGTTTGACGATTTATATAATTTGGCGAAATGGGTCGACGGAATAACTAAGTAGTACCATATTTTTTAATTATTTTCTATTATTTTTTATTTTTGAAGGAAAATAACCAAAAAAAATAATTAACTATGGAACAAAACAATTTATGTAATTAAAAAAAAAAAATAAAGTAAATAAACGTTTATTATTAAATAAACAACAATAGCCGGGTTACCATGTCAACCAAAATAATGCCATTTTGGTGCCAATTAGGTACCTTGGTGCATATATGATATCTGTGCCTAATATTTTTCTTTTCATTTCGTTTAAAAAAAATAAAGAAGTAAAAGCCATTTATTTTAAATGTTTCAGTTTGTATTAAATAAAATGATAATGAAATACAAATTGAATTATGAATAAAAGTAACATGATACATTTCTTAGCATACATTTAAGGGAGGCCAAACTTATCGCTAAATTAGTTTAAAATAGTAACCTTTTCTAAAATCTGAAAAAAAATATGTGTTTGATTAAAATTTGAGTTGCCATCATTAGAAAAATGTATATAAAATTAGAAAAAAATCAATATTTTGAAAACTAATTCGAATTAATTCGAACAGTTTTGAAATCTGCTGATCAATATTGATTTTTGGTGTTAATTTCATCGCAAAGTATTCCATATTTTAGGAGAAATCGCTGTGAAACATAATCAGTTGTTTAATCAGTCGATTCATACTTCCATTTCATAAATTCGTTTCATTAGGATTTTATATATATAGGGTAGATATAGTAGCGTTAAGTGTATAACACTTCTGGAATGAATTCATCATGATCCTGATAATCTTTCATTAAAATCTGCCATTTTATTTTAATTTTTTCAATAAGCTGCATAAGATTAACCTTTTTAGGTAGATTGTGAAAAACGAAAACAACTTATGCATGTTTTTCGATACATCTTGTGTTGAAAATCATATTGCCTTGCATTCAGCAATGGTAAACAATATGTGATTCATTCCTTTGAGATTCATTAAAATATAGACCATGGATGTAATAATTTTGTTCAATGGCGATATAAAACTTACAAAACTAAAAACATTTTACTGCTTTTTGCAATCATCTCACGATTTCAAAAACAATGTTTAATATGAATGTTTCCGATTCATTCCTTTGAGACTCATTAAAATATAGAGTATGGAGCTCATTGGCAATATAGCAATCTGAACGAACCTCATGCATTAGAATTTTCTTAAAATAGGCCAATTTAAAGCAAGCGAAGGTGTGTATTAAATGCAATATTGTTAGAATTTTTATATTTGGGCTGTTTTAATTTTTTGTTCACCGCCATAAATGACTTGGGAATGACTCCATTGTTATTGCTAAAAAAATATATTCTTTCAAGTGGTATCATGAGTGAATGTTTCCTGTTTAGGTTTGATTTTTCAATCTTATAACAAAAAATTGAAGGTTATAGATTTTTTTTTTAAATGCAATGAACGAAGATGAAAGTCCCATTGCAAGAAGACGGTGACGGAATAATGAGCGGCAACTAATCTGCATGATTTTTGTGAAGTAGTTCTTTAAATTTTGTGAGTGAAGTTCATTTGCATATTTTGTGTCATTATTTTACCAGTTCAACTAATAATTTTCTTACAAATTAAGTTTGAATGAAAAATGGTCTGCTTTTATAACTATTTTACCCCACCTGACCCTATTAGTCAGATAAGGTAAAATCTATTATTTCATAATTCTTTTTATAATGTGATGCTATATCATTCTTTTAACAAGTTGGAAATTGCTCGTCAAACGTGGCAAATGAGGTGCGTTCGTACTATAACTAGTTTTATAATTATTTTTTGCACCCCATATTGTACTGAATGTATACTTTTTTGCACTTCATAAAGCGCATAGTCTGATACATCATTAAAATGCACTTCCAATAATTTTTTCCCATTCCCCGTAATGTAACGGAACACTTTTGACTGTCCCAGTAATTAAACTATACATCCGATTTTCCTAAAATTTGAAATAGCTCAACAAAACTTTGCAACAATTATATCTTTAAAATTTCAGACCATTCGGAAGGCTGTAATATCATTAAAATGCACTTGCAATAATTTTTCCCATTCCCCGTAATGTAACGGAACACTTTCGACTGTCCCTGTAATTAAACTATACATCCGATTTTCCTAAAATTTGAAATAGCTCAACAAAACTTTGCAACAATTATATCTTTAAAATTTCAGACCATTCGGAAGGCTGTAATATCATTAAAATGCACTTGCAATAATTTTTCCCATTGGCCGTAATGTAAAGAAAAACTTTTGACTGTCCCTGTAATTAAACTATGCATCCGATTTTCCTAAAATTTGAAATGGCTCGACAAAATTTTGCAACAGTTATATCTTTAAAATTTCAGATCATTCGGAAGGCTCTAATATCATTAAAATGCACTTGCAATAATTTTTCCCATTGGCCGTAATGTAAAGAAAAACTTTTGACTGTCCCTGTAATTAAACTATACATCCGATTTTCCTAAAATTTGAAATGGCTCGAAAAAATTTTGCAACAGTTATATCTTTAAAATTTCAGATCATTCGGAAGGCTGTAATATCATTAAAATGCACTTGCAATAATTTTTCCCATTGGCCGTAATGTAAAGAAAAACTTTTGACTGTCCCTGTAATTAAACTATACATCCGATTTTCCTAAAATTTGAAATGGCTCGACAAAATTTTGCAACAGTTATATCTTTAAAATTTCAGATCATTCGGAAGGCTCTAATATCATTAAAATGCACTTTCAATAATTTTTCCCATTGGCCGTAATGTAAAGAAAAACTTTTGACTGTCCCTGTAATTAAACTATACATCCGATTTTCATAAAATTTGAAATGGCTCGACAAAATTTTGCAACAATCATATATTTGAAATTTCAGACCATTCGGTTGGGTAGTTTTTGCTCTGTTACATGCGGACAGACGGACGGACGGACTGAACGACGACTATAGGTGCTACGTATTTATATAATTACGAACGCACCTAAAAATGCAAACATGTCACTCTGACAGGCTATCTTCTAGTAAATATGTAGAGGATAAAGGATTGACACCATGAAAACACACACTTTAGAAGTCAGTTAAATATTATATTGAGAACTATTTGCAAAAGTGTTATTTACAAAAAGGATTATTCACAGGTTAATACATCATATGCTTTGAGCTTCACCATACCACCTTAACCTATTCTCCAATCAAACTAAGAAAAACATATTCTGTTCTAAAGCAGTCTTACATTGTTCACCCATCTAATTTTCTCATCTATTCTCTCGCGAAAACAGAACATCTACAACGTTGTTTCTTGCTTCATTTCAATTTGCACTTCCACTCTCAAAACTAATGTCTCTAGTTCGGATGTTTGTCCCTCGAGCGCATGTGCTCTGTATCTTTCGTGTTTCAGTTAATCTACTCAGTAGGGAAAGAAATAAACAGGATGAGGGTACTTTGATCGGTAGTCACCATAAAGGCAGGCACTCAGCGCTTTGAATATATGGGTGTACTTGTGGAGCTAAATGCATACCCCACAAATATAATAAGTTCAAATTTAAGTTTCTGAATAGTTAATTACTCATTTATTTCTTTTCTTATATTTAAAATTTCCCCTTGTATCAAGCATTGTATACTTTGACTATAATAACATGCTTCATGACCTCGAAGACTTTGCTATGCTATGGTAAGGAAAGTGGCTAAAATGACATAAGTGGTGAAGAGAATGATTTATTTAAGAGTAAAACTAAATTCTGTTCTATTTAGTTTTGGCTGTTTCTATAATCAATGAACAAATTAGTCTACATTTATATTAATTCAGAAGCCAATTTATTGTTGTCAAATAGTGTATTTTTCATGCCTTTCCAAGTCATTTTATTTATTACTTAGTGGTAATATATATCTTTTTTTTAAATCCTGGAATGCTGCTTATATCTCATTAACGCCTGTATCCCATATTTGTTTTGGATATATTTTTCTAGATAGTGCTTCTTTCTTTATTTTGAAACAAACATTTTGGAAACATAAAAAACAATCCCTCTCATCCCCACCCCCCTTTTACTACTTCAGTGTATTAGAAATAATAATAAAAATAAGTGTGTTATTCCAGGTTTAGGCTTTCAGGAGATTTACATATGTAAATGCCTGTAATCAAATCCATTCTTTTTGGTAACTTTGGTAATAGCATTTAGAATACATATATCCCCATAAGAACCTGGGAAAAAAAGTTGTTTAATAAGATTACTGGGCATTGAAAAGAAATTAATTTTAATAGCTTTCTTTAATTTCTAAATTGAAATAATCATTTGTGTGTTTCATATAATCAATTCTGACATGCATATATATATATTTTTTTTTTATTTACAGATTCTAAATGATTAGATTCAATAAATATAATCAATGAAATGCTAGAGATAATTTTAATCATTTATTATCCTTTATGTAAATATTGAATATTAATTACTAGAAATTAATCAGAAAAGAGAATCCGTGATACTTCTTTTCCTTTGACTCAATTAATAGACTGAATCTAAAAATAAATTGATTTTTGAGACATTTATGTTTAAATGGGTTTTAAAGTTTCTATTTACTATAAGTGATTCCGAAATGTTTTCTTCAAAGATAAAAACTAAACTTTTTGTTTCGATATTTAATAAATAAAAGAGACATTTTTCAAAGCATTCTCCTCTAATCAGTTTCAAGTGCATTTCATATCAGTAAAACAGACATGACTTATAAGTGCATTTTGAAGTTGAGTGTTATCAAAAGTACAATGACATCTGGAGATAGGTTGTAGTTGATTCAGTATGTCAACATTCCTTTGTATTCTTTTCTAGAGGTGATCTTACTGGATTAATGGTTAGATGTGAAACTGTTGGCATATGCGGTCATATCAATTTTCATTCTTTGAAATTTTATATAAAAAAAAGTAAATGTTGTAACTGAACATAACTTTTATTTACCTTTCTAAATTCACCTGAATTCATTTTATTAATACATTTAAAAATTAAAATATATACCATGAAAATTACTTTTTTTAAATTTTATAAATGCTAATATTTTAAATAGTTTAAGTATATAACAGAACTTTGAAAACTTTTGGAGAAATTTTAATTTTAAACGAAAATTTATGGAAATAATTTGCTTCGTTCTGGATGACAACTCAAGAGATATTTAAGTCAAAGTGAATTATAAATATTAAAATTTTACTATCTATTCAGATGATTAGATCATAGATTATCCTAATTTTGATATATAAATTAATTTTTTTAATGAATACAATCTATAAATCTTGAATATTAAAACAGCAATCAGGGTTTGCATACACCTAAAATTTTATGAGTATCATGAAACTGTGAGTCAATTGAGAAAAATCATGTCAATTACAAAAAAAAAAAAAAAAAATATATATATATATATATATATATATATATATACATACCTGCCAACATGTCAATTTTGAAATCCTTACAATTTTTATGACGTATTCTTACGTGCTTAAATATGCATAACATATGCACATGCAATGAAAAAGTAATATTTCATAACATTTTCTATGCTATATTCATGTATTGTATAGTCTTTTTTTTTTTCCAAAATAAAAACGTGAGATTTCTTAAGAAAATTTTTTTGCATGGGAAATTCTAAGTTAAAAAAAAAATCTGAAATTCACAGCAAATTTTGTGAAAGGTTACAGCCAAGGGATTGGGGAGGAAAGGGGAAGGATCCCTGCCGGTGCTAATGAGTTTTTTTTGAGCCCCTTTGATGAAATTCACATTTTTTCCATGATCCTGTGAAAAATTTGAATTTTTTTGATGAGCCTTTGACGAAATTGTTTTTTCTGCGATCTTTTGACGAAATTTGCGTTTTTTCCGTGATCTGTTGACGAAATTTTTGTTTTTTTACGATCTTTTGACGAAATTTGCAGTTTTTGTGCAATCTTTACGAGATTTGCGTTTTTTTCGCGATCTTTTGACAAAATTTGCATTTTTTTCGCGACCTTTTGACAAAATTTGTGTTTTTTTCGCGACCTTTTGACAAAATTTGCGTTTTTTTCGCGACCTTTTGTCGAAATTTGCGTTTTTTTCGCGATCTTTTGACGAAATTTGCGTTTTTCCTGCGATCTTTTGACGAAATTCGCGGTTTTTTTTCGTGATCTTTTGAGAAATTAGCGTTTTTCTGCGATCTTTGACGAAATACGCATTTTTCTCGCAATCTTTTGAGGAAATTCACGTTTTTACGCGATCTTTGACAAAATTCACGTTATTTCCCGCTATCTTTGATGAAATTAGCTTTGTTTCAAAGATTTTTGATAAAATTCGTGCTTTTTCACGCGATCTTTTCACGATCCTTCGACAAAAATAGTGTTTTTATGCGCGATTTTTAACGAAATGCGCGCATTTTTCGCGATCCTTTGACAAAATTTGCTTTTTTTTTCAAATATCTGATAAAATTCGTGTTTATTTCACGATCCTTTGAACAAATTCGCGCACTTTTCTGAATCCCTTGACGAAATTAGTGTTTTTTCCCTTGATCTTTGACGAAATTCGGGTATTTTTTTCAAAAATTAGGGCTTTTTTCGAGATCCTTTGACAAAATTAGAGTTTTTTTCGCAATCCTTTGAAGAAATTAGCGTTTTTTTGCGCGATCTTTAACGGAATTAGCGTTTTTTCCCGCGATCTTTGACGAAATTAACATCTTATCACGCGATCTTTGACGAAATTAACGTCTTATCACGCGATCTTTGACGAAATTCGCATTTTTCCGCGATCCTTTGCGATCGTTTTTCTAGCGCGCAAAACCGTACAATCGTATTGTTCACCCGTACAACCGTACACTTCGAACGAAATCCGTACAAGTTGGCAACTATGTATATATATTTAGTAGAACATTGCACACATATTAATGGGTGCTGTAACTGGAGACTTTTATTAGTAGTTACTATAAATAAATAAATATAATTATAATGAAAAGTGGTGCCTATTTTTCAATCTTTCAAAACCGTTAAGGCGTTTAGATATGAAAAACTGCTGACAGCATTTTATCAAACATAGTGGAAGTCCATTAGCATTGATAAATTATTTCCAATAAACCATGGAAGGTATGGTAAATTTTAGAAAATAGAAACAAATCAATTCTTTATGAATACGGGTTATAAATACAATTAAATTTTTGGAAGACTTCTTTTCTAACATAATATCAGCAACTAAAACAATCCACTACAGGGTTCATATTCATTTTTGGAAAAAAAAAAAAAAAAAAAAAATATATATATATATATATATCCCAGAGTCATGAATTATGAGTATTTTTTTTTATAGTTATTTTCATTAATTAACAGCATATGTGTACTTATCAAAAGTTGAATCTGAACAGATCTGTGTCCTTTTTAATATATATATATATATATATCCCAGAGTCATGAATTATGAGTATTTTTTTTATAGTTATTTTCATTAATTAACAGCATATGTGTACTTATCAAAAGTTGAATCTGAACAGATCTGTGTCCTTTTTACTTTTGATAAGCTTACATATCCTTGTGTGATGGAGGGAGCTAGAAAATCATCATTCTGCTAATTACTTTGTTTGTTAAGAACTTTTGGAGTATTAAGAAGTATTGTTTTCCAAATAATTGTGATCAGCTATTTGGCATCACATTACTCGTATATGCAGGGTGATTCAAAACTTATCATTCAAATTTTGTGGGGAGTAGGGAATACATCAAGAAACTGATTTCACATAGGAAAATATGTCTGCAAACGTCATTTAAAGGAACAAAATGGACAAGTAAAGTGAATGCAAGGAATCAGTAGTGGTACCAAGTGTGACTTATCCCAAGATGGTGAAGTACAGCCTCACAGTAGGTAAAAATGAAAACAAAAAGTAAAAAAACAAACTAATAAAAAAAATAAAGGTTAAAAGAACAGGAAAGAACAAAATTAAACAAGAAGTTTCAAGGGGTCAGATAATGAAGGCATTGAATAAAGGTCATTAACGAGATTTTTGGAGTTTTAAAGATGTAAAAGGCTTCATGGAAGTCCAAATGAGAAGTGGAAATAGGAGAAGAAATAATATTAGCTTTAGGAAAGTCAAAACAATGATTGGAACAGAATGGAAGGTTGGGTACACACAGCGCCCTCTACATATGCATGCGTACATTTCAGATATACTTTCCTATGTAAAATCGGTTTCCTGAAGTATTCCGTACCTGCCCACGAAATTTGAATGACAAGTTTTAAATCATCCTGCAGAGAGTAGTTTCAAAATACTTCAAAATGAAAGTTTTCATACAATAACAGTCAGTATTTTATAAGGCACTCTAGACACCAAGCCTTTCAGTAAGCACAGGTACACCTCAGTTATTGGCAAATAATGAAAGTGGCCATTATTCACATGTCTCAAAGCATACAATACAAGTTTATCTTACTGCAAAAATGATAGTGATATGATATGCATATGTCTCACGATGTCATAAGTTCCCTACAATTTAAGATTTCTGTGCAAAACTATTTTACAGAAAAAACATAAATCATGGTAAATTTAGCATTACATTTTTCTGAGAGGGAACCTATATCGGAACAGATATGATATGCATACATCTCACAATGATAGGCATAAGTCCCCTACAATTTAAGATCTCTGTGTAAAACTGTTTTAGAGAAAAAACTTAAATCCTGTAAATTTTTCTGAGAGGGAACCTATATCAAAACAGATATGATATGCATACATTTCACAGTGGTAGCCATAAGTCCCCTATAATTTAGGATCTCTGTGTAAAACTATTTTACAGAAAAAAACATAAATCATAGTAAATTTAGCACTACATTTTTCTGAGAGGGTACCTATCTATATCGAAACATTTTGTAGGGCAAGGACCCAGATAAGTTAATCATTCCTATAAGGGGGAAAAAAGTCATGAATACATGATTACTTTTATAGATAGCATTTTTTAAAATGGATTTTTGTATTTTTAAAAAGCTAGTAACAGGAAATATTTGAAAGTACATTGAGAAAATCTCCAAAAGGTGCTGTGCAGTGTTGGACAGCCCTGCTACATACAGCTCTTTACATGAAAACTAAGAATTACTTTTAAATAAAAAAAAGACATTTACATCGAATAAGCTAATTAAATACAATAATGAAAACATGTTTCTAAATACAGCTTTTAAATTTAATTACAAAAGGGTTCTGATTTTTTATCCGAGCTTTTGAATTGAAAGTTCAGATAAGAAATGGTGATAGCTCTTTATTATCATCATTGTTTAATAATAATGAATTTATTTATTGGTATTTTTCTTGAATATTGATAATTTATCTAAATTTAAATTATCTTCAGTATTTATAGAAGGCGTGACTGTTTTAAAAGGTTTCATATAAAATTCAAATGTTCTATGTATTGATCTTCTGAAATATTTTGTTGATTGCTGAATTGTTTAGCAACATCAGACACAGCTGATTTTAATTCAATAGCTACCTGATGTATGAATTCATCTTCAAATCTCTATAGCTTTAAAAATTTACTACTATCTTACAAACTAGTTTAAAAATGAAAAGTATTGTTAAAAACAGACTTGCTTTGTTTTAAAAGTGGTTTAAATTTTAAAACAGGGTTGGGTTTTTTTTAGGACGGTGGAAGAAATGGAAAAAAAAAAATGGAAGTGGATGAAATAGAAGAAACTGACAGAAAACTAAAAGGCCAAAAATTAAGATACATCAATTATGTAAAATATTTTAAAATAAAGCAAAATTATATGGAATAGTTTAACATTATTAATCTAATGAAATATTAATATTAGAAATAGTATTTATTTTTATTAATGAACATTTAGAAAAGCAATTTTCAATGGATATACGAAGGCTAAATTGAACACCAGAAACAACTTTTTTTGTTCTTTCCCAAATACTCCCTTCTATAAGCCTCTTGTGCTTAATTTTGGACAAATAACCAAAATATGGGCAGAAGACAAAACTTTTGTTTCGTTATACACAATGTTGCACATGGTAAAGAAAAAAAAATTTAAAAAATACTGGTATTGTAGACAAAGTTAAGCACCACTATGCACCGTGTAATATAATCTAAACTAGTAAATCTGCAGATCAGGAGCCTCAACGTCAGCTCTGCAAGTCACTGTTTTTAGACACACTTTGGTAATATTCAATTTCCTGCAAACCGCAATTTAAAGTTTTCAAATTATGTAATTATTTATAAGAATAAAAAATACGAAGTTTTCAGATATTAGAAGCATTAAATTAAAAACGTTGTTATGGAAGGATATTTTGAAGTAATTTTCATGAGCTACTAATTCTGATATTTTCTTAAATAATAAAATAGATTTCTTCAGGGGGGGGGGGGAGGCTCCGCCTCCTGAACTCCCCGTGGTCTCATTAATTTACATATGTAACTTTTTATTTATTGCGCTAATGGTTATCGCAAATCTTAAATTTCTTTTTATACTTCCGAGCCGTAATTTTCAATACTGGTGGACAGAAAATGATTCACGTTGACGCAATTATATTAAAAGTTTAGGTTTTATGAATGAAAATATAATTTCCTTTTAAAAATAAAATAATTTTCATTCATATTTTCTGAAATGAGGCGGCATTAAGAAGTAATACCCGTCATAAAATATTTCTGTAGGTAATCTAGTTAATGCTTGGTTTTTAAGAATGAGAATATTTATTTCCCAATACAATGACGTCATTTTCGACAGCGATAATTTTGCGGTGTAAAATTGTGACATTTACTATATATTTGATTTTCAAAAGTTTTTTTTTTTTTTTTCTCATTGAAATTTTCGATTAAAAATTAACATTTCTGTTAGCTGTGTGCAGACGATAAACCATGAGATATTAGTAACATTTCTTTTAATAATAAGAATTAATATCATAACACAAGCCCTTTTTATTTCAACCTCAAAGCATATTAGTTTTATTTTTGATATATGAGATCAAATTCACCTTCTTTTCGTATTTTAGTTTTATTTCCAATATGAAAACGTATTCATGTCTATTTTTTATTTCATTTTCCTCTTGCACATGAAAATCTTTCAAATCAAAATTAACTGTTTAGGATAAATTATTATTCTGGGATAGGATTTTCTTGGCAACGGTAAAAAAAAAAAAAAAAAAAAAAGATTGTTAAATTTTACAGCAAAATGTCGATTTATTCCTCATGAAAATAATGAACTTCTTAATTTAAAAGAAAAAAATATTTGAACAAAATAAGTAGAACATAGTCGTTCTTTATTTCTGGGGTAAATTTCATCTATATGTAAAGTCACAAAGGCATTAATTCGTCCCTTTTGACTTTGATTGACTTCAAACAATTACAAATACTTTCACATTTACGATATTTTTAGGTGTAGTTCCGTCGCTAGGCAACAGTTAAAAGAAAATAAAACAATGAAATATGTGCTTTGAAAAAAAGTAAATGTATAAAAAAGATATATTATTGGAACACATATATAAAATACCTCCATAAGTTAAACACAGAATTTAAAAACTCTGACAAATGTATACACAAAATTTCAAAATAATATGAATAATGTATGGTTCTAATTAGAAATTACATCATCCATAATTTACTATTTAAATCCTTCAATCATATGAGCCATTTCCTTTCAACAAATAAAAATGGAAAAATCGTCTGAATTGCTATAGGAAAGCATTAAGTCGCAAAATAAAATGTTCTATATATTCCGAATTCATGAACCAAATTTAACCAAAAACTATACAGCTAAATCCGGGGATTTTACCAACATGCATACTTAATTTTAAGCTAATCGGATGCTTTTTACGGCAGTTATCGCGGAACAGACAGACAGACAGACAGACAGACAAACGGAAACCAAAACATTTCGTGTCTCCACAGTAAGCCTTCACTGACGTTTCGGCAATAAAATTAATGCAAAACTATAACATTGTTTTTCTAATGAGTTTTTTTAATTTTGGTTAAACTTTTTCTAGTTGCTTAATGAAAAATGTTAGTTTAGTGACATTAGTGAAAAAAATAGTGGTGTAATTATAATATTTTTTAATCAACTTTAGAAGAAACTTGCCAACCCTGGTTTAAAATAATAGAATTTTAATTATGTTGATTTGAGAGTAGGTGATGTGAGAGAAACAGCAATAATTAAAAAAAATATGTAAGTAGTGAAGGTTTTATATTAAAAAGTAGCATGGAAATGAAAGGTACGCAAGATGGGTTATCTTTTTCTACCCCCTCAACACATACTCCCCCACCCCCACCCCCCCAAAAAAGGCTATACAAAACTTTCAGGTCAAAAGAGATGATTTTTTTTTTTTTAATTTTAAAATGTTACTGCTCTAAACATAAACATTTAATTATCTTTCAGAGTTTAATTTTCAAAAATCCACAAAAACTAGAAAAACTTTATTAATATATCCTAGATAAGGGACATCATGACAAGGTAGAAAATGACTGTTTTTTTTTTTTTTTTTTGAACTACTATAGTACAGCCATTAACAGCTTTAAGAATCCTGATAATAACATGAAAGAAAAAAGTCCTTCTAGCTTCATGTACTAAGGAGTGAAAGATAGCTTCCTTATTAAGTCATACAAATATGGTCTACAGCCAAATGGCGTGCTTTGGCACAAGACTAATTTCTCTAATGTCACTTTCATTGAACTACATTATTGCCAACATTGTATATCAAAATTTCTGCTGAGATTTGGATCAAATCTATATTATGCATACTATGTTTTATTGAAATTGGCTTATACTTGTAAATATGGGAAGTATCACAAGACAAAAAATCCAATTTATATGTAAATATAACTCAACATTTGAACATAGAATGGTTTTGAGGGGGGGGGGGGGGGGAGACTCTCAAAACCACTAGAGGGGAGAGGCTATGATTGGCAAAAATGTATCAACATTTTCTAGAATTCCTTTCTTCTGGGTGACTTCAACATAAAGCTTCTTGCTTTTTAACATTGTGTATACAGAAATTTAAAGAAAAAGTTTCCCGATTTTTCCCTTACTGTCTTCATTAGACTTCTCTGATTTCTATTATTAATAATACAGATACAGAATTTTTTAATATATGCTGCTTCCTTGTATAACACACTTATAAAGCTTGCTAATATCTCATTTGGGAGAAAAAAATAAATCCTGCCTAATATTCATAAAGTATTCATTGACAGTTTTATAAATCTGAACACTAAATTTAGTCCAACAACTTCATATAATGGATATACTATGTTGACCAGAAAATTTCCTCATTTTCTGAAGAATGTTTAGTCCTAAGACATATCTACACCTGACGGGTTAGGTAATTGAATTAAGCTGACCACCTGGTCAGGTTATGCTAATATATCATTTATTTCAAAAATAGATAAATTGTCTTCAATATAAGCACTATCCACAGAAAATGAGAACATATGATGAGATTGATTTGTGTTAAATATAAAAAATTTATACCATGTACATCTTTTTAAAAATATTGGGAGCGACTAATCAGCATAGGAAAAAATATGGTATATAAAATAGACGAATGAGCCTCATTGGCAAGGAGAAAATGCAAATATTTTTACATATAGACAAATTTCTTTGATTTTTGAGTATTTTTATAAAATTTCTCGACTTTTCCCTGATTTTTCCAGATTGATAAACTTTCCTGATTTTTCTGTAGACACCCTGTTTAAGCTACCAAAGATATTTGATCTGGATTTTTACCAGCAAAATATGCCATTTAAATAAATATACAAATTTGTAGTTGGATTATGAAAACTAATTGTAAATATGTTGATAGCTTTTAATCAATAAATCACTTATAAATATGAAAAACTGAGAAATATATTGAACAAAAACTGTGCGCATTATGAAAAGTTCTGATGGATCTTTGATAGTTTGGCATTTAATTTTCAAAACTCATCAATTAAGCAATGAGCTTATTAATTCTTAACATCCAAGTAAAATACTAGAAAGCCTGAATAAGAGAAAATACTAAAATAACTTTAAATAACATTTATTCAAAGAATAATATAAAAATAAATATACAAGAAAATTATATATACATTAACGTTTACGTTCTTTTTTCCATTTATATATAGGTGCAGAAGTTTTAGTACCTTCTTTAACTAATACAGCTGGAGGATCATTCTTATTCTGAAAAAAAAAAAAAAAAAAAAAAAAAATAGTGTTATTTATGTAGGTACTTTAAATTAGATAAAAACATTATAAAACACTTACATTTCTTATTTATTGCTCCCTCTTCTCCCCTTTGCCAGAAAAGAAACAAAATTATAAAGCAAATTTGAATGATAATAAAAGTAAATTACTTAAAATATTTAATTCCTCTTAAAAATATTAACATATGGAAAAAAGTAATTCATCTGCAGAGATATGTGGAAAACTTGACCATATTCATAAAATTAAATGTTAGTTATCTCATTTCCTAGAAAACTTCATACAATGACGCACATGTGTATCAAATTTTAGATCGTAGAATTTTTACAGAAATTTCTAGATATAGGTGCCCTTTGTTCCAATCACTATATCCCCCATAAGAATATTTTTACTTATGTTAACTCTCCTTTCCTCCTCCCCATCATTCATTTCAGAATATTAAAATTTTAGAGGAACTCTTTGTGATAGAGATGTTTCTCGTTGCGGGGGTTGTTCATCTTTTATAAAGGAACTTCGGATATAAAATAAGTAGATGGAAATATCTTTTGAATTATTTTAAATGAAATTTAAGATTTCCCGTAGTGGCGTACGAATGTGCGAACAACACAATAAACTCAGATCCAGAAGATTCAAACTAATACTTGTAGCGTAATAAGGAAACTTTAATGAAAATTTGAAGAGACACATAAGTGCCTTGGGAGTGACCCCGCTTACACACAATCAAAACTTAATCTTTACATTCTGAGAAGCAGGCAAAGAGTGATCAGTTTCACATTTTCATTCGTAAAGTTTTGGCGATATATAGATATTGGGTAAGACACAGATCTTGCCAAGGGGTGACCGTTACATTGGAATACATGGGGTAGTTTAAATTTAGATGAAAAGCCTAATAGGCGATAACTAGCCAAACGCTAGTACGTGAGAAAGTAAGAAAGAATCCGAAAGCTGTCAATAGCATTGGAATGAGTGCGGTAAATTGAAAGGCGACTTAAGTTTAAAAGTACATCTGGATATTATTATCTAACCGCTGGTTTAACCAAAGTTTTGACTATCTCTTAGTAAAGGATCGAATTAAAAATCTGACAGAGAGAAATTTTATAGGCAGATGCAACGTTCAAAGAATGACTCTTTCGAAATGAAATGGCTGTGAATAATATTCTTTTTTTTATTTTATTTACTTAGATGAAAGAGCAGAGAGAGTTTACTGGGAAAGTTAAAGTAATGTGAAAAGGGAAGTAGATTAATTTAAAACTTAGATATACAAAAAGAAATAGAAAGGGGATTTTTATACTGATAGTTAATATTAAATTTTAACTGTCTAAGGATCATATGAATTACCTTTAAAGAATAATATATGTGATATCAAACGATATCACACTCTTCACTAAAGAACATGCTTTGGAAAGGAAAAGGAAAATGGTGAAGATTTTTTAAAATTTTATTTAGAAATCTGATTAGGAATAACTTTTGTCCAGCGGTAAAGTCGTAAAAAACCAGAGGGGGTATACTAAAGATATATATACACTACACATAGCTTTATGTAAGAAAGGTATACAGAGTTCTTTTAAAAACTCCAAAGGGTATACCTATACCACTATATAATCTTCACTAGATCTCCGTTTGAGCCCTTTAACGGGAATTTTGCTTGTGGAAGACAAAAAAAAAAAGGATTCAGCAATTTTTTTCTGAAATAGGAATGTGGATTTTAGCTCTGGGTGTTTTGCATATTTGTTATCATTTTAAGAAAATTTAAATTTTCTTTTTAAATAAAAATTTGACGAAGTGGTTCGAGTTACATGGGTGGATGTCCATCATGCGTGCTGCACACTTTCAATCGGATGGGATCCGATAGATCGCCAGAGTCGTTTATAATCAATTTCCGTTGAGAATTATGAAAGTATGTAATACTGTCGAAGCTTCAAACACTTTGAGATAAAAAAATAAAAAATCAACAAAGTGGCAGCAATTTGAATAAAAGGTCTATTTTTGACTCATTTTTTTGCCCTTTGGCATACTTCTAAAAGATTTTTTTTTTTTTAAATAAAAATAGCTGAAACTGGCCCAAGCTTCAATAAATTATATCACCTTTAATAATAATAATAATTAGTAAGATTGGTTTAATAGTTTTTGCTTTCTGATACCACCCAGTTTGAAAAAGTCCTTTTGTGTAAAATGCATTTATGTTTCAAAACAGAGTAAGCCTATGGATGCATACGTGCCAACATGCCATTTTTGAAAACCTTACAAATTTTACAGCGTATTCTTTCGTACTTAAAAAAGTACATAACAAATGCATATGCATTGTAAAAAGGAATATCATTTCATAATAATATTTTCTATACTATATTCCCTTGACCAGGGGTGATTCTGAGTAAAAAAAAAAAAAATTCTGAAATTCACCTCAAATTTTCTGAAAAGTTATAGCAGGGGGAGAGGGGGATGAGGAAATCCACTCCTGGCACTAACTATGCGTTTTTTCCACAGCCCTTTGACGAAATTCGCCGTTTTTCGCGATCTTTCGACGAAATTCGCCACTTTTTCGCGATCTTACGACGAAATTCGCCATTCTTTCGCGATCTTGCGGCGAAATTTTCATTTTTTTCGCGACCTTGCGACGAAATTTGCCGTTCGTTCACGATCTTGCGACGAAATAGTCATTTTTTTTTTTCGCTATCTCTTAAAGCAATTTGTTGTTTTTTCGTGATCTTTCGACAAAATTTGCGGTTTTTTCGTGTTTCTTGGACGAAATTTGCGTTTTTTCCACGATCCTTTGGTGAAATTTGTGGCAAAATTTATTTTTTTCGGCAACCGTTTATCGAAATTCGCGATTTTTTAGGTCCGAATTTTCGGATTGGTGACCGAATTTTTTAAATTTTCAGAAATGAATGCCTTAAACTTTCGAAAAATTCGGATCAGAATCACCCCTACCCTTTGACGAAATCGGTGTATTTTCCGCGATTCTTTCACGAAATCGGCATTTTTTCCACGATATTTTCATGAAATCGACGTTTTTTTCTGCGATCCTTTGCCGAAATCGGCGTTTTTCCCGTCGATCCTTTGACGAAATCGGAGTCCCCCCCCCCGCGATCCTTTGACGAAATCGGTGTTTTTTTCCGCAGTCCTTTCACGAAATTACCATTTTTCCGCGACCGTTTTTCCCATGCGCAAAACCGTACAATCGTACTGCTCATCCGTACAATCGTACTGCTCATCCGTACAACCGTACCCTTAGTACAAAATCCGTACATTGTACGGCCAAACTGTACAAGTTGGCAGCTATGTGGATGCATTGCACTAAAGCACTACATACAGGTGTAGAGGTGAACAATTCATAAGACTTTTTTTGTAAAAAATATAGGACATACATAGGACATTTAGAAAATAACGTTATTCGAAATATTTTGCTATAAAAAGACTTTTTTAACACATAATCTACATTACTTTATAAATTTTCACTAATTAATTATATTAAATCAAGATACAATCTTAAACAAGTGGGTAAGTGTGATCACAGATCGCACAAAGGGTTTCGTTTAATATTCCTTTCAAAACACTTTATCCTTTTGAAAAATCTGTTAGTTCCATATTTCAAAACCAGGGGGCGCACTTGATTCTAAACAAACCTGTATCCGAACGAAAATTCGTTTTACATACTATCCGTAGATATATTAGTCGAGGGGATTGGGCCCATAGCACCCGAGATAAGTAGGCGCACCTGGCGGGAAAAAATGGAACTAAAATATGTAAGGCTATGGTGCATAATATGAAAGAATGGTCAAAGGGGTGTCGGCAAAAGTCGGAAAATTTCTTAAAATACACAAGTTAGAGTCCAGAGGGGTAAATAATAAAAGACTTTTTGAAAATTTTATGATTTGTCGTGTGGTCTGAGGCATTCAGCTATACGTATGCAAAATTTCATGTCACCAACTTAATTAGGGGCTCTCTTAGAAAGAATTGCTTCAAATACATATGTGGTAGCTCAAAGGGTTAAACGTAAGATTTTTTCAAGATTTTATGATTTGTCGCCTGGCCTCAGGTATTCTGCAATAAGTATGCAAAATGTCAAATCTCCAATTTAATTATGGGCTCAGTTAGAAAGAATGGCTTAAAACATACAAGCTGGAGTTGAAAGGGTTAAACATAAAACTTTTTCAAAATTTATTATTTGACGTGAGATCTGAGGTGTTGAGCTATAAGTATGCAAAATTTCAACCTAAATAGGGGCTCACTTAGAAAGAATTGTTTAAAATGCACATGTGGGAGCACAAAGGGTTAAATGTACGACTTTTTCAAAAATTTTATGATTTGTCGTTTGATGGGAGGTGTTCAGCTATAAGTATGCAAAATTTCACGTCTCCAAACTAATTAGGAATCCCACTTAGAAAGAATTGTTTAAAATACACATGCGCGACTCCAAAGGGTTAAATTTACGACTTTTCCAAAATTTTATCATTTGTCGTATCTCGTATGATGTGAGGTGTTCAGCTATAAGTACCCAAAATTTCATGTCTCCAACATAATTAGGGGCTCACTTAGAAAGAATTGTTTAAAATACACGTGTGGGACCCCAAAGGGTTAAATGCATGACTTTTTCAAAATTTTATGATTTGTCGTTGGATGTGAGGTGTTTCGATATAAGTATGCAAAATTTCACACCTCCAACCTAATTAGGGGCTCACTTAGAAAGAATTGTTTAAAATACACATGTGGGACCCCAAAGGGTTAAAGTACGACATTTTCAAAATTTTATGATTTGTCGTTTGATGTGAGGTGTTCAGCTATAAGTATGCAAAATTTCACGCCTCCAAACTAATTAGGAGCTCACTTAGAAAGAATTGTTTAAAATACACATGCGAAAGCCCAAAGGGTTAAATGTACGACTTTTTCAAAATTTTATGATTTGTCGTATGATGTGAGGTGCTCAGCTATAAGTACCCAAAATTTCATGTCTCCAACATGTATAGTTTCTGAGAACGGGCTCTGTGACGGACAGACTGACAGAGGAGCGAGACGAATAGGGTTTTGTCAGACGAACGAAACCATAAAAAACAAATATAAAATGAATTTTTCCATTGTTGTTCTTAAATTTTGGTGAGATGGAAATTTTTAAACCAACAATGTATATTTTCAAGGAAAGCTGTGATATTTGAGAAAAGCTCACGTCTGATAGATACCCTTGCGAAATGCATTGTGAACAATGTAAAAATTACAGGTTCAAACACTAATTAAGCCAAATTTTCTTATCAAGCAGGACGGTCGTTCTGCCAAGCCAAGCTGAAAAAAAAAATGCTAACCTCACCAAACAAACAAACGCCAAGAATAAAACGCAAGACACCGTAACTGCTTATTATACTGATGACAACTTCTCCATGTTAAATCAACCAAACATGCCAGCGTAAAATTTCCCATATCAAAAGAACCAATCATCGCAGAAAAATAAAACCTAAACCAGAAGGACCTAATGGAAAAGATCTTCAATTTGAGACCACATGCATCCTCATAAATTAATTATAAACAGAGATATAGATTTTTTAAAATAACGTCGAGATACTGAAAATGACCGATTTATTTTCTTCGTCACAATTTATGCTTCAATCGAGGTAGAGACTTAAATAATGGACATAAAAAAGTAAGGATTGCATTTTTAAACAGATATTTACTCAATCTACGTGCTTTTGTAAAATTCAGCTTTAAAAACACAAATTTTCTATTCTTAATTAGCGAAAAACTGTTAATTAATTCTAAAGTTTATAAATTACGCCAAACAGCGATAAACCTGCCAAACCATTTTAGAAGTCTTTTAAAATTCTTTTATATTATCCTTTTGCATTGATTTCATCGAAGAAAACTATGGCCGTGATCCAGATATATTTCTCGCTGTTAACGAAATGAGTTTGACCAATCAGAAGTCAGAATGTTTGAGAATTTTTGCTGTTTCTGGATCCCGACCTATGTCATAAAAGTTTTGAGTCATTTTCTTAGTGCCATGGTTTAAGTTTAAGTTTTAAGCTATGAGGTATTCGCTACAGCTTTTTGCCGGCATGACCTCAAATGATCACAAAATGGCGTTATTTTCTTGGGACCACCTTCACTCATGAGGAAAAAAGGCAGAACCTAGTGCCATGGATGAAGTGCAATGTTTATAGAAATCTAGGCGGGGATCCAGATAGATTTTTCGCTGTTAGCGAAACGAGATTCACCAATCAATAGCCTGCATTGCTGCAAACAGCGAAAAGTTCGCAAAAGTGCAAGCTTCTGATTGATGAATCTCGTTTCGCTAACAGCGAAAAATCTATCTAGATTGTGGCCAATTATGTTGAACACAATTTTGCATTTCCACATCCAGGAAGGGTATTGATGTCATAACAACAGTGCATATTCGAAACTATTTAAGTCATTGATTCTGAACTCCTTTGCTATACATTTCAATATTAAAGAAGTTGTTGTTTCAATAGTTTTAGTACTTTTCTCTATTGCTCACTCTAAAACACAAATATCGAAATTTAACCAACAGCGCTCAGAAACTATAGCGCCTAGAATATATAGTGTTGAAATCGGCTAACCCTGTAATACTTAAAAAAGCGCTAAAATATTGTATCCCTTAAATGTGCAATGATACTGCAGTAATATGCAGATTGCAGCGACATCTGCAGGATATTTTCTACAACTGCAAGAAATTGCTAGTCTATACAATGTAATAATAGTAATACGAAAATCCCGCAGATGTCGCTGCGATCGACACTTGAAATTTTAGCAGTATCGTCGCACATTTAAGGGATAAAAATTTTTAGAACTGTTTGGATAGCATATTTCGACACAAGGTATTCTAGGCGCTGTATCAGAAACAACACCATAACAGAGAGCCTTTATACATAAGAGTGGTGATATATTGCACAGGAGGCATGCTCATTTCAAGTTTTTGTCGAAAGTACGGCAATCCGCTTTCTTGAATAGAGGATATTCAATCTACGTTATGATCACATGGTCAAGTCAAGAACGTCTAGCGTAAAGAAGGGAAGGCTCCGTCTACGTAATGTAAATCCCCGCTAGCCAATGAAACAGTTCATGGGAGAAAGCAGTAGTACATTGTTAAAAATATCATGAAAAATTACCTCTGTTTTTAAAGGCTATCTGTATTCTGACCAATGAGAACGCTTCATAGGCGTTTATGTAGCGTTCTCATTGGTCAGAAAATAGAGAACCTGTAAGAACCGTGGTAATTTTTCACGATATTTTTAACAGTGTAGTTTCCTGTTTCCCTTCTTATCAGTTAGAAATTCTTTGGGTCAATTACCGGTACCACGTGACTTTTTCAGCCTCGAACCAATATTTGGAATATCCTCCATTAGAAGATACGCGCATGGACGATCTCTATTAGACTAGGGAAATAATTCAGCATGCATTAACCTGACGATAATGGCATGCTCGCAAAGAACTTTAACGACCTTTTGTTTTTATCACTTTTACCAATAAACATTTATTGGCCGTATGTCGCTACTTCGTTATAGAGACACACTTGTTCCTAATTAGATCCCGGCCTTAATGTATCAAAATACGGAGTTTGCTTTCTGTACTATTCCTGAGCTCAGCTATAGCGTCTAGAAATATAGGCCAGGATCCAGGTACAATTTTGCCAACAGTGAAAAGTTAGCAAAAATTCTGGCTTCTGATTGGTCAATCTCGTTACGATAACAGAGAAAAATCTACCTAGATCACGGTCATAGTGTGGAAACCGGCTATTCCAGTAATGCTTTTAAAAGTGCTAAAAATTGAATCCCATAAATATTGAAAAATACTGAATGACAAATGTCGATAGGAGCAACATTTTCTAGATCCTCTCTGAGCGAAATGTTTTCTTTTGAAATAGTTATGTTGGAATTACCATATGTCGCTGTAATCGACACTCGTCGTTCAGCCTCGTTCAACATTTATGGGATACAATTTTTTAGCACTTTTTTAATAAGCCGATTTTTAAACTATATCTTCTAGAAACTATAGCTCTGTTATAGCGTCTAGATTATATGTTGTAGAAATCGACTATCCCAACAATACTTAAAAAAGTGCGGAAGTATTGAATCCCTTAAATGTACAACGACGTCAAATTCCAAACAGTCATTTGCATCGACATCTGCAGGGTATTTTTTAAAGAAGGGAGGGACATGTGTATGTGTAATGCACCGCTACAGCGTCTAGAATACATAATGTGGAAATTTGCTATCCAAGAACCACTAAAAAGTGTATCCCTTAAATGTGCACTGACACTGAAATCCAGGGAGATGATCGCAGCGACATCTGCTATATATTTTCAAATTTCAAAGTAAACATCGTATTATTACAGCGGGTTTGACGCCAAGCACACAGGTCAAATGTAAGTTAATAAAACGTGAAAAAAAAAAAAAAAGTTACAGCGTCTAGACCAAATTGTCTTGGAATTTGGGGAAATATCCTACAGCTATCGCTGTGATCAACTGATTGGATTTCCACACTATATATTCTAGACGCTGTAGCACCGCGGTAGCCTGTCCTTTTTCGTTTGCCTCGAAGTAGATATAGATGACGTCATTTGAAGCTGTTCCTAAAGTGTGGCCAGCTGATCACGTCACACGGAGTTGATTATCTGTACACGGCAATGGACACAAAAAAAATCGGTGCACCACTTTGTACTAATCATCGTGTAAAGATGATCCAACTCCGTGTGACTTTTAAACGTCATGAACTGGCCTATTATGTCATTGGTCCCGCTAACACCCTCCCCCCTTGCGTCCGCCATATATAGCTGCATCTTGCACTGGAGACTGCTAAATGGGCTGCTATCGGTCAAAATCAAGAGAGAAAAGGGCAGAAGAGGGGGAAAGAACTCGTTTTTTTTTTATGTAGTTTTTCACACTGGAAGATTGACATGTGTTCTCCTCTCCTTTCATAGCTTCATGGTGGTGAAATAAACCAACGCCCCCTAAATATTTGAGAAAGTCTTGACACGCATCACGTAAACATCACACAAAGTAGGCAAAGCAAAGGAACAAACTCATTCATTGGCTCGTGGATATAAATGAGCCAATGAATGATTTTTCTTCTTTGTTTTGCCTGCTTTGTGTGATATTTTCCTGACTTGTCAAGGCTTTCTCGAATATTTAAAGGACGTTGAATAGGCCGGGATCAAGATAGATTTTACGTTATTAGCGAGATGTGATTGATCAATCAGAAGCCTGCATTTTTGAAAACTTTTTTATGTTTGCAGTAAACACCGAAAAGCCTGCAAGGATGGAGGCTACTGATTGGTCAATCTAATTTTACTAACAGAGAAAAATTTATCTGGATCTCGGACATTAACTTTGGTTGGTTAAGACGATTTTGAATAAAATCAAATCAGAAAGCCAATGTTTTTAAACTTTTCTGGTTAGTTTAATCAAAATCTTCCACGTCTATTACTGAAAACTGAGTTACTGTACTTTGGACAAAAACTTGAATATGAGTACACGACTTGTACATATGTGTCACCACTCTTACATATAAATGTACTCTGTTATGAGCATGATTCTAAGCACAGCTGGTTAAATTTGAGTATCTGGGTATTAGAGAAAACAATAGTGGCCCACCGTGGCTGAGTGGATAAGACACCACGCCGCTAATCGCTTGAGAACGTAGGTGGGGGCGGGTTCGAATCCCGCCGTGATCCCCACATGATCTGATATATATGTGTTCAATAAAGCAAACAATCAAACAAACAAGCAATAGTGAAAGGTACAGTTGCCATGGAAACAACGACTTTTTTAATTCGTATAGAAAATTAATGAATAGTTGTAAATGACTTAAGTTTAAAATGTAGGCAAATGCTCTGAAAATATCAATGGCTCCCATCTAGTATTTTACAAAAGTAATTTAATATATTCACATGATGTGTAAGTTGATGCAACTCTTAGCTAATGAAAATTCTGCAACAAGACTTATGTAGGTAGATCTTTTCAATGATTAATTCAGAATTCTAAGAACAAAACAAAGTTCTTAAGCGCCCTTCCTCACCCCTCACCCCCCCCCCCCCCCCCTACCTCAAAAAAAGACATACGATAGAAAGATATCAGTTTTTGGATAATTTCAGTATTTCTGTGATCTTTTGTCAGAGTTTAGAAAAGGTGTCTGGGTATTAAAAAAAAACATATAACAAATTTGACGAACGATAAGACTATAGATTTCAGGCAATTTTTAACTGGAAAAAATTAATTCTAATGTTTATGCGGCTTTAATAATAGACTATTAAAGATAATCAATTCACGGGAATTTTTATACGAAATTATATTCTCACATTTATGCAAATAGGTATGGATAAACAGACTTGAGTAAAATTACATATTTATTCTTTCTTCTCTATAACACGATCTAAATGAAGATGAAGTTATATGTACAGTTTATATCTTTAAATTTTTAGATTTTTTTTATCAAAAATGTTTCATCATCATGTCTAGAATTGCTAGATTTACTTCTTTAGACAGATCTTCGATTCTTTAGATGTTTGCGGGGTTTCATTCTCGGATTATCCGTAGGTATTTCTAAAGGTAATTTATTTTGCAAAACCGTAAACAAAAATAAGTTAGAACAAACAATTAACTGACAGACTAACTGTAAATATATATTTTATTTTGACTCTATTTGATTTTTACTAAATTTTTCTCCTTCATAGAAAATTTTAAGGCGATATAAATTGAGAAAGACTGATACTTTGAAAGAAGAAATTGACTTTCGTTACTTTTAAATTATTAATTACTCTAAAAAATAAATGATAGGTAAACAAAATGTATACTATTGTGTTTGTTCCCTGCTTATAAAGGCTATACAAGGACTAATTTTAGCGAGTAGAATTATTTCAAGTATATATAATCTGTTTAAAAAAAGAACTGATATCTACTAAAAAACAACTTTTCAAAAGTAAAAAAAAAAAAAAGGCCCAAGCAAAAAAAAAAAGAAAAGAAAAAAGAGGAAAGTTGTGGCTAAAAATAGTGTGATATCAAATTTCCAAAGCTTATATTATGGTACTTATTTAACATTTTTTATTAAAAATTTACCATATGTAAGTCGAGTATCTAAGTATGCGTTTATAGAAAGCCTTTTCTCCTTTACTAAATACATCATAACGTGTTTCTGAAAATTAATTTTTTTTAAATTATGCATGATGGGCTTGGCAGCCATCTTTCCATATTTTACACAAATTTCTAAGCAGACAAGCTCGTAATATGTTTGCATTATTAAGAATTTTGAACTTCTAGATTTGCCTACAGACAGATAAATTAAGAAAGTCTTTTATTTTGAAAAAAAAAATTGATTTTTGCTGCTTTAACTAATTAATTAACCCCCTCCGAAAAAAGAGAATCACAAGATGAAACCTGAAGTTACTTCAACTTTATTTTAAGATACAAATTTCTAGGCACTCATTTCCATAAATTAAAAGCATAAAATGTTTGCTTTAGCAACAATTTCGAATTTCCGATCTTAACAATGTACTTGTGTGCTTAGAAATTTGTGTAAAATATGGAAAGAGGGCCGCCAAGCCCATCATGCATAATTAAAAAAAAATTAATTTTCAGAAACACGTTATGATGTATTTAGTAAAGGAGAAAAGGCTTTCTATCAATGCATACTTAGGTACTCGACTTACATATGGTAAATTTTTAATAAAAAATGTTAAATAAGTACCATAATATAAGCTTGGAAATTTGATATCACACTATTTTTTAGCCACAACTTTCCTCTTTTTTTTTTTTGTTTGGCCTTTTTTTTTTTTACTTTTGAAAAGTTGTTTTTTAGTAGATAGATTGTACTTCTCTATCCAAAATTTTAAAAGCTGATTTATTTATATTAGGACCATCTGATTCTAACATAAGCAAATAATTTAGTTCCATTTTAGAGGCTTTCATAACATTCATTATGCTGTTTGCTGTCTGTTGCAATTGCATGACCTAAAAGCTCACTTCCAACATATTTTTCAGCGATACCACCAATTTTCTCACTCCAATACCTCACAAAAATGTCTAATTGTTTTAAGTTCTGGTCATTTAATGCCTCATCATAGTACATGAGAGTGAAGAAAGGGGATTCTTACTTGAAATCATCCCTAATTTGCTTTAAAAAATATGAGCCAAGGCCATGAGATATGGCATATGATACTTTCTTTGAACTTAACTGCATACCTTGTGGCAAAGAGGAATCTGCAAACATTTTGCAAAATAAATTTTGTATTCCATCTGATGACTGAAATGAATAATTATTTGGAGCCATGTGAATTATTTACAGAATCTTGGAACAGTAGATCTTCATTTTCTCATTTAAAGTTCCCACTTTTTTTAAAAAAAATTTGATATTCAGACTCAAGCTTTTTCCGCCAGTAGAATCCACAAAGCGAGATTGAGATGAGTTGCTTTGTTTTTCTGAATTATCTTTGTGCTTCATTGTTCTGGCATGCTGTGTTCAGCGGTAGTACTGGTCCTAGGTGATGTTTCAGGACATACTTTTTCCAATATTTCAGGACACATTTACCCAGCATACTACTTTTTTTCCACAATAGTTTGTCGAAGTTCGAAATTTTTTTCTGCCCTCACTAGCCAAAGTTCAAGATTTTTTTTCTGCGATCGTTTGCCGAAACTCAAGGGTTTTTTCCCTCCCTTGATCGTTTGCTAAATTCGAGATTTTTTTTCTGCAAACATTTGCCAAAATTTACGATTTTTTCCCACGATCATTTGCCAAAATTCGTGTTTTTTTCCCGCGATTGTTTGTCAAAATTCGGGAATTTCAGCGAATGATTGATGACATTCACGATTTTTTAAGAAATTGGTTGAAGACTATCGCAATTTTTTTCAATGACCGATTAACAAAGTATGCAATTTTCCTTCCTGTCTAACTGAAAAATTCCCTTTATTCCCCCCCCCCCCAACTACTTGACAAAATTTGTGAGTTTTTCATCATCAGATGACAAAACGTTTCACTATTTTCTGATGCTAAAGCACTTATTAATTCCAAGGTACCGATTTTATGCAATTCCACGATAAAACAAAAAAAAAAACAAATACATATACATTCACGTAAAAATCATGACTGTTTGTGCTACAGTACAAAACTCACAAAATTTCAGGAATTTTATGACAGTTACCATATTTCAGGACATTTCAGGACTTTTTATCATTTTTCAGGAATTTAAGGAATATCAGGACAAGTACGACCCCTGTGTGTTAATTGCGAATAACCACTGTTGCTGATGGGAACCGGACATTGACCAAAAAAGGAAAAAAGCATGGAAATCATCTGTACACTTCAGACTTCACACACCATTCGCCGATTTTTTTTCCATGAACATCAATCTGATCTCTCCAAACTTCATGGAATTTCATCAATCTATGTTCAAATTCAGTTATTGCATTAATGTAATGCAATAAATATGCCTTTTCTAGATTAAAATAAAATAAAATTTTTGAAGGCATATTTAAAAATCAAGCGCCACACACTCCCTCTCGTTTGTCACCGGCTAAAGGCGTGAGCAGAGCATAGTGTGCAGGATTAAGCTTTCTTGCATGGAAATACGGCAAAAACAAAACAGCAGAAACAATCGTAATTGTTAGCAGGTGAATATATAATACTAAATATATAAGAAAGTGGAGAAATATAGGACATTTTTGAAGGTTGTTTTATAAATGTAGGAAATATAGGACAACTCTGACCCCTGTACATAACTAAGAAATGATTTTCAATTCGGTCAAACTGTTGTACATGGATAATCTACAGACTATAGGGAATAGACATATGTAAAAAAAGAAAAATAGATTTTTTCATCCGAAAAAAAGCAAATCCCTCCTTAAAGAATCCTTTATAAAAATTTTTCATCTTAACACATTGTTAACCTGCAGATTTTCACAAAATAATTTTCCTCTCTAAAAAGGAAACCTTCACTAATTGTATCTTAAAATAAAAATTGGATCTGTCACAAAATAGCTGAAGTCGCTAAAGAATTTATTATCTTAATCTAGTCACACATATAAAGCCTATATATAAATTTGTGAAAATGCTTATACTTGAATTAATTTTTAAAAGAACCTTGTTAATAAGTTTTAAATAGAAACCTGAATATAACACTAATTTATAATTTATTTTTTTACAAGTATAAAAAACCTTAAAATAAGATCCCGTGAAAAAAGTCTGGAGGTTACTGATTCTTGGAATATAAAAATAAACCGACTTCAAGATTTAGATATTATTCAATAAGTCTTAGACAACCAAATTAAACCAAATACAGTAAACTCCCGATTATCCGGCCTAATGTGGCGAAAGTGTAGGTCAGATAATAAAAAAGCCAGATAGACCGGAGTTCTACAAATATTTACTAACTTCATTCCTAATTCGTAAAAAAAACTTGCATTTTTTAGTTTTGGAAAGTCCTTATTAGAGGACTGGTTCTCTCTGTCAGCCCTCTTCCGCGACACTATTTCCCCCCATTTACGCATGTAGATAATATCAGGTGGCGCAATTCCGGCTGACTACTTTAGTGAAGTGTTGGCTCAATCATCTTGAACCCTTGCGAATGTGCATGAGATTTTTCCTGCAATTCTTTTAATATTTTTCTTCAGATATTTCTCCCTTTGCCAACACTTCTACAATATCGTTTTCAATTAATTCATTAATTTCTTCGTTTGCCATCCATTCTGTAATGTCTTCTGCATTGACATCGCCAGAGTCCGGTAAGCTTTTTCAGCGACAGAAGAAGCTTATCGGTCTTGTCGCCTATTGCAGTTTCTCACACGGGTTTATGTTTAACTTTATGGTCCAAAAGGATGTTCTTGCAATTACTATGTTTGGAATTTCTTCCCATGCTTTTGGGAACTTACCTTGTCAGGAACCTGCCTACCTTGGCTGCTGACAACATTATTCTTTTTTTAATAGGCCGGATAGTACGGAGGGCCGGATAGTCGGGAGTTTACTGTACTCTTTTCCTAAATTGAATCTGTCGAAAATCTATACAGTTTGATAAAATGGAAAAGTAAAAATCTGCGAAAGTAAATTATTAGAATTAGTTTAATTTAATTTGTTGTTCCGATGCAGAAGCTGTAGAAACAATTTTAATTTCATAAGACAAAATGCAATATTCCGACTTGATTCAATCACAAACTACACAATGTGAGCTTTAAAAAGTGCTCTGTTTACTTAAAAGGATAATAATATTATAGATGTTACAAGTTTAAAATATACATTTAATTTAAATTTTCTAGTACTTTCAGTCTGCAAACCAACAGCCATCATCAGTGAATATTTTCACTGATATGAATGAAATATGAAATGAATGGTGAAAATATTCCCTGGCGATGGCTGCAGATTTGCAGACTGAAAATACTAGGAAATTTAAATAAAATGTACATTTTAAACTTGTAACATCTATAGTACAGGCATCCCTTGACTTACGTATTATGCGACTTACGCAAATTCACAGTTACGCAATAAATCTCGAAAATTACATTTATGAACACACTAGCGTGTTTGATATGCATTTGCATACTTTTGATAATTTTTTATAAATAAAATATGTAGATAAAAACCACAACCATAATATAGTTTTATATATTAGTGAGAGTTATACTTTTATTGGGATATACAATCAAATCTTTAACAAAACAAATGCAAATCTAAATTAAAATGAGGCAAAAAACCTGGTGTTCAACCGTAACAATCAAGTTAAGATTATGTTCTTTAACAATTAGCTGAATTCAAAACAGAACGAAAGCTAATTTTAAAGTTTCGATGAAGAGGAACGATTTATTTTTTTTCTTCTAGCTTCACCTGTTCATTTGATGTAGATTGAAAATTATTTAAATCAATTCATCAATATTAAATTTCTAAATACCGCATTCCATACGAAGTTTTTTATTTGAAAAGTGTTTTTTCAGTTTCTTTTCATACTTTTTAATTTTTTTGTAGTTTATATCCGGGTAAATAATAAATACATGATGCTTTATTAAAAAACCACTATGTTAATAATACATATACAGTAGATGCTCGAATTTACGAACTCGAGTAGACTCATATAATATGTTCATAAAAGGGAATAACATTAGTTCAATGGGATGCTGGTCGGGACCAGTACATCAGTTCGTAAAAAAGAAGTTCGTAAAAATGAAGTTCGTAAAATTGAGTGTCTACTGTATATATATATTATATTCATAAATAAGATAGTGTACTTCATTCTAAGTCATTAAAAATTATCGTTAATATATATAATACATATTGCAGTTTTTTACGTAATTTTACCTAATCAGTTTACAAATTCGACTTACATAAAATTCAAGTTACGAAAAAGCTTGTGGAATGCATTACTTACAAATATATGAACAAATTGGTAAAATTCCAAAGACGAACTAAGGAAACCAGTATGTAAAATAAGATATATATAATACTCATGCTCGGCTAACCAAAAAGTACCTTTTTACCTCAGCAAACACAAAAAAATCATAGCAGTAGAAGAATTTTAAGATATTTGAATTTTTGATATAGATCTGTAAAAAAATGTACAAGTTAAACTGATAATTTTACAAAACAAAAATATTATATTTTGCAACAGAGTTAGGCCAAGTAGAACTGCCATCTTATGAAGTTTAAGGCTGTATATTTTGCAACAAGAAATACTAAAATTTCAACTCAATCTCATTCAGCTGGAATTTCACAAAATTATAATGTAAATGATTGAATAGACAGACTGATAAGGCATGAAATTGTAATACATTTTACACAGAACTATTCAAAGTAACTTCAGAAAAATTCGAAACACTGATTAGCTCATTAACATAGAATAACTGTTAAAATTAAACTACAAGAATTTATCCACATACAGACATCAGTTTTCAGACAACAATATCAATAAACAGACAGAGATTTTAAAGGAATAGGAGGGAAAATTACTTGTAATTTCTTTTTGATTTCCAATTTTTGCTTTAACACAGCCAGTTCTTGAGCTCTGTGTATCCTTTTTGATAGTTCGTTATATTGTTGGTTGATATGCTCCTTAGCTTTCTGAAAACAAAAATAATCTATATTATTCAACATTATATAATATAAGACGATAATTTTAAATTTGACAAGAAAGAAAAACTTTACTTTCCATATTTTAAATAGTGAGGGGAAAAAAAAATAGCCTCATATCAAGAACAGCTAACTGAAATTTTAATTATTAGAAGAATTATTGCAACAATTTCACTTTCTCAGTTTATAATACATAAGGGTGATTCTACGCAAATAGGCCATAATGATGAAACTGGAGAATATTTAATTTTTTTTTCAACAGAAAAACCAAATGATTTTTTTATCATGTAGTTTAGACATGGTTTTATCATATTAGCTCATAAAATTGACGCATTAATTAAAATATATATTTAAAATAAATTTTTAAACCTATAAAATATCATTCCCTCACATGCAACTACTACCACCCAAAAATATAAAAAATATCATTTCTCACTGAAATATTTATATTTATTTTGTCTGACTTCTGTCTTTTAATATGAACACATAAAGTATTATTTCTATGTATTACATTATTTTTTTGGTCTGCACATGCAATTTTTATTTGTCAAAAATGTTTGCAACTCATATTTCAGATCATTCCCTCACTCATTAGTAATTCTGGATATTTGAGATAGGTGGTACTACTGTAGACAGAAAACATTGTTCATTTGCTGAGCGCATGAATCTTACTTGTCTGTAAAACAATTTTCAGCCATCCTCGAAAAATAATTTAGTGTGTAAGGAATAATTTAATATGCAGATTGGGCAAATGTTAAGATGATGTTATCATTCCCTCATTTAAATTTGTAAAAATAATTTATTTTCTAAAAATGTATTAATGGGTGTTTTAGTTTTCCCTGAAGGGATAGTTTAAGAACATATATTCTTTTTTTCTTTTGTTTTAAGCGTACAAATTTTAAAAGTTAAAAATGTACACTTTGTCATTCCCTCACTAGTCATTCCCTCATGTGAGGGAATGATTCTTATGGGAGAGAATTGTTCTATTACTTTTAAAAACTTGTAGAAAAGATATTTTTATTGAAAATTAATTCTTTTGATGAAAATAAAAGCATATTTTTAAACAAATCGGTGTATAAAATATTATTTATTATGTAAAAGGTAAAGAAAAGTCGGTAAGGAAACCAAAAAGAATTTCAAATATGTATAATTCGATGTGAACCAGAAATTTCTTTAAGAAAGAATTAATGTATATATTGCACAAAAATAAGTTAAATAGATAATTTAAAAAGCTTTAAATAAAAATTCCGGTATACATTTTTTAAAATATAAAACTTGAGTGAAATTTCCGGCACTTCTAGTGTTAAAAATCTAATAATTATAGAATTTCTTAATATTAAGCCTGACGGCTATTTTTTTGCCAATAAGTATCTTTTCTAGTGCCTTGTTACAAAAAATTAGAAACTTCTGACATGATTTATTTTTTCTTCGTCACTATGATGAAAATGGCCTATTTGCGTAGAACTACCCATAAACTATTGCATAGAAAAAAATTAATTTAGTTTCATAGATAAATGTATGGCAGATAGACTGTAATAAAGTAGATAGTTTTAAATCAAAGGACTATTTTAACTGCTATTTAATGTTGAAATCAATCATGATAATTCAGCTTCATAAATTTTATAGGATCAAAAACTAGACTCCAAAACCTAGTTAATAAGATATATATAAGCCATTCTTGGAGTGTATGTTCCTTATATAAATCTATAATTTTTGACTGATTTGCACGAAACTTGATATAGAATCATTTCAGAACATGAGTAATATTAGTACCGTCAACATAAAGACTAACTGAAGATGGGTGTATAATGTCTGTTTACAACATTCAAAAGAAATCCACTCTTCACTTACTTTTAAGATTGAGAGGATGTATGCAAATCTTCATTAAAACTCTAACTGGAAAAACAATTACTTTAGAAGTAGAGCCAAGTGACATTATAGAAAATGTCAAAGCTAAAATCCAAGACAAAGCTTTTTATGTAGTCATCATCTACATAAAAATCTTTTTCCAAATTTGGTGACGATAAACGGTAGTTCTCATGCTCATATCTTGATAATTGAAGTGACACTCTTGTTGCGAGATAAGTTAAATAATGCTACGTAATACAAAGCAGTGTCTGTCCATATTGTGAATACATGTCGGACGTCTCACACTTTTCTCCAGAAATGTGTGATCCACCGAAATTGTAACACTCATCTTTGGCCATCATCAGGCTGAAGTGATATCATCAGAAAGCCTCCTGAACACTCCTTCAAATAGAAGTAAATGAAAACATAACAGACGAATATTTAATCAAATCTGGTGCATCACAAACGGAAGATAAAATAAGTAGTAGAAAAAATAACAGACTAGTTGACGAGAATACGTACAGAAGAAAAACATTAATAGTCGTAATGAACATTTTAACATCGATTCCCCTTCGTTCAATAATCAGCCTTTTTTTTTTTTTTGGGGGGGGGGGGGGGGGGGGGTGGTATATACACGCACAGGCATGGGTATTGCCATTCACGGGAGAAGTCCATTGTTTATTTCTACATCATAATTATTTCTATAAAAGAACATCACATAAACAGCATGTTGCTGGATTCATCCACAGTCCATTAATTACTTTTTACAATCTTTTATTTAATTCAATTTTGTCTGAAAAAATGGAGCCTCCCCCCCTCCCCCCAATTGATTTTTCTCTCACATCCTAATAGGCTTGAATAAATGGAAATCTATCCTTTTCATCCAAGGCTAATTGTTTTATACATCTTATTCTTATCATGGGTGCAAGAAGACCATCCAAGCCAAGACTGAAAACATTTCTGACAAGAAAGTTCTCCTTACTGGGCATACTCAGAATAGTTTGAAAAAAAAAAAAAAAAAACCAATTAAACTACTTATGTATGTAATAAAGGATTAGTCAAATTTAGCGGTGGAATTACAATAGAAAGACTGTAAAAACATAAAATACTTTTGAGTATTTGACGTGAAAAGACGAAAGCTTCACGCGATTTGGCGAGCAGTACTTTTCCTCCCCAAAAGCAAACGATTTTAATGCACCTGGAAATTGTTTGTTAATTGATTTTTAGAATGTGTGTAAAAAGTATTTAATGACTTTAAACATAAACAATGAGAGAGTTTAATAAATACATTTTTTCGTATTACATATTTATGTTGCTTGTTATTTAATTTTATTACTGTAAAAGCAATTTCATATATAAAAAATACTTTCATATATTTAAGTGTATTCCAAAATAAAGGCAAGACTCATTTACCAGTTATTCATTTCAATATCAAAGAATTTGTCTTTTCCATAGCAACAAAATTGAATCGACAGTGCTCAATTGGACTTAATTTTGTTTAAATTCATAAAATTTGATATTTAACCTTCATTATAAATAAATAAATAAATATATATATACAGTCGAACCCCATTAATACGCGAATCAAGGGATCGATCAAAATTCGCATATTAAACGGGTTCATATATTAACTGAGTTTCGTGAATTTTCGTCCAGTGGTCCATATATAATAACGACCTATACAGATAAAACCCATCTTTATGATGACTTTTAGCAGTTTTAAGACATAAAATGGTATTTTATTTGTTTTTATGAACATGTGCTTATTAAGCAGGAATGTTCGAAATCGGGAAATTCAAATAAATGTTATTGTCTTACGTAAAAATTGTATGTCTTTTCAAAATTAGATTCCAACTAATAAGAGCGAATTATGTCAGCAAGGTATCGGTCCGGATAGCCTAACAGGTAAGGCTTTGGCACGGCACGCCAAGTATCCAGGTTCGATCCCTGGTCTGGACATTTTTCGCTCTGTTGGAATAAACTTCAACTGTGTTACTCCAGCCTTGAATATGAATTAGATTTATTATTTACATAAAATTGAACAAAATGAACACAAAAATTTGTGCTAACCATGTAAACTAAAATTAATATTAACAAAATTAAAATCCTTGTTTGCTATACAGAACAAATAGAAGTGTCTGTAAAACTCAAAAGTCAATATAAAAAATAAAGTTTAAATAAAGTCAATAAATACATAAAAATTATTTTTTGGCAGCAAAGTAGCTATCCATTAGCATGATGTTTTCAGCCATATTCAGGTGATGGCAAGGCTCGCTCGTCGAAGATCCTTCATCCAGTGACGATGAATACTATTTCATTATTCTATTGGCTGAGTGACACTGGTGGATTCAATTTGGAGGTAAAAATTCAATTTGGATTTCCTCAGGCTTTCGTTATTTTTTGGATGCGCAGGGTAATTATCCACAAGCAATAACACATGGCATGATTTTTTTTCCATACACCTTGCAGGTCATTATTACGAACCTATGTTGAAACTAGTTGGATGAGCCAATTCCAAAACGTTCTTCTATCTCATACATCAGAAAATTTCAAAAAATAGTTACAGATGTTAATTTTTCAATATTATTATTTGAATACTATACCAACTTTGATTTTCATCTTAAATTTCTACTTTAGCCAATTAATCGGAGTCAAAACTAGTTAATCTGGATCATGATATTTATTAAGATCAATAGATTTAGTTATTCTGTCTTATATCAGCTCTTTGCAAATAGCCGGCTTAGCAGGACACGAGTTCCTGACGCAGCACAAGCTGCCGATGGACAATAGTATTATGAAAAATGAAGACAATTATACAAAAATCGCTATCACTGAGCCCCTTTTCGGTGGAATATTTCCAAATTCAAGAAGGACTTGCTGGGCATAACTTCTATGCATAATTTTATACACTTTTTGTTGGTACAATAATGAAAATGGTGCAAAAATTACTATTGCAGCGCCTCTTTCTGGCAGAATTTTTTTCAAATTTAGAGAGGACCTGCTTGCCACAGCTAGAAACATACACGAAAAATTTGGTTCAATTCTATGCATAAGACTTCATGCACTTTTCGATGGTACAATAATAAAAATGGTGTCAACATCGCTATTACAGCACCCCCTTCCGGAGGAATATTTCCAAATTAAAGGGAACCTGCTGGCCATAGCCAGAAACATACACAAATAATTTGGTTCAATTCTATGCGTAACTGCCTGTTTTTGCGCCAAAGTCAAGCAACATGTTGCACAAGTCACTTCACTGTGCGGCCTGCCTTAGATATCACAGCACTGGTCAAGCAGCGATTCGGCACTGCTCTAAGTTAGGATTGGGGTTAAATCGTTTCTCCAACATAGGGAAAATGTTTGCTTTTGGCTTCCAAATCGGATAAGACCTCAACTGGCTCATTCTGATCAGGGGGAAAACAACATGTTTGCTTATTTATTGTGCACTCTTTAATTGTAAAATTTTCTCTTCTCTCTTCCTAGCCTGTAGCATAGAGGTTCAAACAGATATTTTTAGTAAAGCTAGTCATGGTTGCATTAAATTTGGACAGAAAAAAACATCCTTAGTTTAAAGAATTGCCGTATGTTACACTTGGGACATTATTTCCTCTAAAACAGTCTTTGTTTTTTTTTAAAAAAAAGATCATTCGCATATTAAACGTCGGTTTTTCTTGCCACGGGACTGATAAAATTTTGTGTCTTAAGCGGGTTCGCGTATTAAGATGGGTATTTTTAATGCATAAGATAGGCGTTTTGCAAGGGACCGAAGAAAATTCGGGTTTTAAGCAGGGCGCATATTAAGGGGGTTCGACTGTATATATGACAAAACTATAGTTAAATCAAATTAAAACTGACAAAACTAAAGTTATTTACATTAAATTTATTTAAACAAGTTCAATATGAAGCATTTCATTTTTATCTTAAAGAGTATTTGACATCAAACTAGTCGTTGGGGGCCACCGTAATACTTACCCATCATTGATATACATAATATACAATATGAAAATAAAACATGTGATACATGCTAAGCATTGTATCATGTTACTTTTATTCATAATTCAATTTCCCTTAAATATAATTAATATAATCCCTTAAGCTAATATTACTTTTTGTTGCATTAAAATATCTCAATTTGTTGATAGCAAGTAAACACTATAGGTTTACAATGGAAGTCTATGGGAATTTGGTGAAATTTTAGAGATACTGCCGATTTGGCTTCACATTTGGCAACTAAATCTGGTCGCAAAATTTGATGACATATCGCCAAGTTGGCGACAAACTTGGCAGCATTTAGCGACAGCATAGGATCCCCCCAATGGTAACCCCCCTTATAGGTATGGAGATGCATTAAATGCTTGACATTTACTGTAAGCCATTATTGGCATCTAATCTTATAGTTTGGCGATAGTTTTTTTGGTTGGCAGAACAATCGTGTAGAACCGAATTGCGTAAAAGAAACATCCTTATAACTCGAAAAATTATAATAATATTAACTAACAGTTTACTGCGTCGGATTAAACGTCTCATTTCCAATTAAAATATATCTTTGAATTGAAATTTGAATGAATGAAATACAGGGTCATGAAAAATTGAAGAGTGTGAAAAATAGAATTACAAATATCTTGGCAACTAATTATCCGATCGAGTTCATTCATGATGCAAAATTTATGTTTTTTTATTGTCTTTTATATTCACTCCTTCAAATAAACAATTTCGAAAATTTTTGTATACCTTTTATCAGAACGAATATTTCGAGAGTGTGAAAAAAATAGTTCCGGATAATCGAGGTTACTGATATTCGATAGGCTTCTTCCCATTGTTATTTCCTAAGTACACACCGAATTTCAAGTCTCTATCTCAATTTGTTCAGGAGATAGAGCGTTTACAGACACACACATATACAGACGAATAGAAAATTTTTTCCCCCCTAAAAATATGTTTTTCGGAATCTCCAGTGTCTGACACGTGTATATCCGTCAAATTTTTTTTTTTTTTTTTTTTTTAAAACGATTACAAGACTTACCCTATACTACGTATGATGGGTAAGTAAAAGTATTTTTCGAAATTTCATTTCATCGCCAACCCATGATAAATTGCCAAATAAATGAAACTTTCATTATTTTTTTTACGGACGTTCTATTGAGGTTCCGCCAAAAATTTTTTTATAAATATATATATCCACATGAGACAGAACACTCTGTAATTTTTTCAGATTTTTCTGAATATGTCCATATGGAGACCTTCCTTGTGAGTATTAGGTACAGAACAACTAAAAGAAATAGGCTAGAAGATCTAAATTTGTCTTGCTTTATAACTAAATATTTATTTTTTTCAAACAAAAGAAAGAGATTAAAACTTTTCACTTGTAAAATTGTTATATTTCACTATATAAGCTATAATTTACTCTTGGTCAAAAATCTTTCCAAGACTGAAGACTTGCACCCATGATTCTTATGGTTAAAAATTCTTTGCTAATATTAAGAAAACTACTGCATACAAAAATATGTAAACTGGTAGTATTATAGAGAACTGTTTGATAAACATGCTGAAGTAGACAGTTTTTAAATCAAAGAATTATTTAAAGAGATAGTTAACATTAAAAGTGATCAAAATCATTCTATTAAAAAAGTTTTATAAGAGCAAAATCTACACATTGTCCTTAATCTTGACTTTCACATTCTCAATAGTGTCTCTAAACTCCACCTCTAAAGCTTTTACAAAAATCTGCATGCCTCCTATCAACCTCAAAACGAGGTGAGGGGTTGATTCTTTCTGGATATTGTAATCTGATAGAGTATGTCCATCTTCAAGCTGTTTTTCAGCAAAAATGAGCATTCGTTGGTCAGGAGGAATGCCTTCCTTGTCTTGGATTTTGCTCTTTATCCACTTTTTCAACCACCTGTCATATTTTTCATTATAGAAATCTCTCTTTTTCTTAATTTTCTAATGCAAAGTTTTCTTTTCTGTGGCCAAACCATAAAAACAGCATGTTTAAGGATAATGTATACAGTAGAGGTTCTTTTATCCGAAACTCCTTTAACCAAATCTCTTGATTAACCAAAATCCATTTTTAAAGTTTTTTTTTTTCTACCATGTTCCTTGTGTGCAAGGAGTCTTTTCCAAACTGTGAGTACATATAAATATTTTCGATCCCCTTTCTTAAAGTTCCTTTGAATTTAACTTGATCTCCCATAAGCTGTGGAGTGGAACGAAGAAAACGAACAAATTAGAAATTCTGAAGCTTTTGAATATTTTGGAAAAGGTTTGGCATGGCTGGAGCAGATGAAAGACTGTGATACTGGTGAACTAATACTATTAAAAAAATCTGTGATAGAGCTCCAAAGAAAAGGCAATCGAAACTGCGATAAACAAAACATTTTTTCAAGCCTTTGTGATATATGTAAAAGGTACTTAATTTTAAAATTAAAATTCAGGTCATTTATTCTTGTTTCTATTTTGCTATTGCTTTAATTTTATTAAGCACTTGTTACCATAATACAAAATATTGCATATATTTCTCCTTAGTCTTAAAATATAAGTATTCTCTATTATCCAATAATTTTCGATTTTCTGAAAGAGGGTCGGTCCCAATTACTTCAGATAATCGAGGTTCTACTGTACTTAGTTTTTATAAGCCAATACAGATTCAGACTTACTCTTTATATTTTTGCATTTCTGAAATTGACTTCATTCTAAGCAGGAAATGTACATTTTTCATATACAAAATAAAAATGTTAATTAGAAGTGCACTGAAAAGACATAAAACCTCCATTTAAATGTATTTGAAGTTAAAACATCTACATAGCATTTCTGTTTAAAGAAAAAAGACCAGAAAGGCAAATTACTAAATATGTCGTCACTTTCAATAAATATAACATCAAACTGATTCTAAACAAACAGTTGTTATATTTTATTTCCTATTTTGTCGTCAGGTAAATTTATTGAAAACATACATTTATTGAAAACTTTTTTTGCATGCAAAAAATTAAAACATTCCCCCTGGCTTGTTTTGACAATGAAACCTGAACTCATTCCTTTATCAATACTAAATATGCCTCATTCAGCATTTACTGTTATTAAAAACAACTAGAAAACAATTGTTAATTTATGGGAAGAAAAATGGTACTAGGCAGACGCTTTGCAAAAAAAAAAAAAAAAAAAGTGTAAAAATACATATCCTCAGAGTAAAAGCATATAAAAAATATTCGAAAAAAGAAAATTTTACACATTAAATGAAAAAGTTGACAAATATGATAAAGGGTACTGATTGACTATTTCCAGTTATATTACTTTTATGGAAAAAAGGTTCCTTAGACACATTTGCAGATATAGTATACTACATTATAGTTTTGAGAATATTTTACAAAAATAATTAATATTTAAGTCAAACATAGCTACTAACAATCAATAAAAATCTTAAATCACAAATCTCTCTATTCTAAAAAAAAGTAACTACCGCTGTCACCGCCGCCGCCGGTTTTGAATTTTTTGTGACCGGAGGTCTTTCTTCGTTAATATTAAGAAAAATAATGCATACGAAAATATGAAAATCGGTAGTATTATACAGAAATGTTTGATAAACACGCTGATGTAGACAGTTTTCAGATCGAAGAATTATTTTAAGAGATATTTAATGCTAAAGTTGGACAAAATCGTTCCACTAAAAAAGTTTTATAGGAGCAAAAACTGTTCATAGGAATTTAATCATTTTTAGATCATTTTATGCGTTAGAATTTGCCGGAGTGCAGATTGCATTAATTTTTTTATTTTGACTAATTTTTTGAGGTTTTATTTCTATTTTAAATTCAGATTTTCAGCATTTCTAGAGATATTTTTAACAGATTTTAGAAAGTGATATTAATTTAAACTGTTGCCAACTGTATAAACAGCGGAAGCAATAATGTTTGCTTCAAAAAAAAAAAAAAAATATTTATACGTGTAAATAAATTAAAAATTTATTTACACGTGACTAATATAAACAGAAAAAACATTTGGAATTAGAATTAAATAATTATGTACAAAAAGCAGGAACTTATTAAAAATTATGTCATAAAAACTATAATTTCACGTGAATTTTAAGAGAGAAAGGAATTTGTAAAGCAATAAATTTATTAACATGCGTTAGAAGTCTTAAATAGGAGAAATTACGTCATATTTACATCACATTACAGTTATTACATAAAATGAACACAAAATAATATTGCAAAACGGTTTAAACTTAGAAATTGCGCTAGGCATTTATTTGATATTTTAAGAGGATACATTTCAACTATTTTTGTTAGGAAAGCGCAAATAATATTTAATTTCTAACACAAGTATTTTCACGTGAATATTAAAAAGAGAAAGAATAGTTTGGTCAAAATTACGTCAGATTAAAAACGATTAATTTAAAATGTCTCATTTAAAAGAACTTTCTTTTCACTTTGTTAAAAAATACCAGGAGACAAAGACTCTGTTTACTTAATTCCTTTTATAGTAGCTTATTTTGAAATGTTGTTACACGTGTCTATGTCATCAAGTTAGTTTTATTTCGACGTTTTATTTGTATTTTTATTAATGTCGTACTATTTTATTTGTTTTTTCGTCATTGAAAATAAAAATTATGTCAATTTGTATAATTTGGCGAAATTGGTCGACGGGATAATCAAGTAGTACCGCAAAGGATTTGGCGTTAAATTTCCCCAATCAAAGAGAAATGAATAGAAATCCGTTTATAGAGAGATCGCCACTGTTTTTTAAATTATAATTCAATCTTTCGAAATCTTTTTAAAGCCGATCAAATTAGCGTGCATTTAGAGTCTACGGTGTCTGAACGGGGGTTGGCGAGCGTAGCTCGTAGGGGGCCGAGCCCCCTAGTATAGTAAAAAGAAAGAAAATAACAAATTGAGTATTATAAAAATAAAGTTTGATTAAAATTTATTGCATAGAAGAAAAAACATTTACATAAATAATTTATCCTTAAAAGACAAAATTTTTCAGAAGACTATTCTATAAAGGTTCTAAACAAAGTAATTTCCATGTATAAACTACATGTTAATTTGTAAATTTACATACCTTCAGTTTTTCATCATCTATGTAATCTGCAAAATCAACTTTTTTTAAAGTTTCTAATGTTGGCCTGTTATATGCTCTATCTAACAACTCAGGATGGGTTTGTAGTTTCTGGGCAAAATTGAATTTCTTAGCTGAAAATAAGTAAAGTCTATGTATTGGAGTAAGACAGAATACATAAAACAGAAAAATTACACGATGTCCATATTTTTTTTTTTTTTTTTTTTTTTTGTATAATTCAATATCAAGATAAATAAATTGTACTTGTGTACTTTATTAATGACAATTTTTGATAAACAAAATCTTTCACCAAACCTTGTGATTTAACAGCAATAATGGATAAGCATGAGGTCACATTATCTGTTATCAAATGCAGTGCTATATGTCATATGTGACATATAATACCAGAAAAAAACAAAATCACTACTTCCCGTTAACTTTGTCACAAATCATCCTATAAAAATGTGATTGGCACCAATCATGAAGCTACGAAAAGAGAGGAGTAGGCATATCAATCTTCGACAATAGAAAGCTTTGATGCAGATAACAAGTTCTTTCTCCCTTTCCTGCATTTGCCATATTTGACCATTGACTGATAACAGTCCAATCAGCAATCTCCAGTGCATTGGCTAAATATGGCAGACGAGGGAGAGGGGAAGGATAGGAACAGCATCAAGTGATGTCATTTATGACTGCTCCATATTTTGCAATTTACTAGATACCAATCCATTAGTAATGTTTACTAATGTCTATTAGCAGTGGCGTAGCTAAGGTGGGGGGGGGGGGGGGGCCCTGAAAGTAGACCTGGTTTACTGAATCATGGATACAAATACAACAGTAAAAACTGCTAAGACAGAATCACAAAGGATCTATAAAAAATTCCGCTTTAGAGAGGTGTTTGTCTTAGAAGGTATAACTCAAAGGTATGTCTTTTTTCGGGACTATGAACGTTTCCGTTTTAGACAGGTTTCCGTTATAAACACTTTCCGTTTTCACAGTATCCCTTAAAACTGCTAAAACGTACTCACTTCCCAAATTTTTTCTTTCACGTACTCCTTTCTTAGGTTTTTCATTTCGGAGTACCCCCATTTCTCATAAGCACGTCCCCCCTCCGTCCTCCACTCATGGAGATAACGTAAACATGCTTTTTTCCATTAGTAATCTTCTTATCACAGCCATATAATAAATCGATGCAAATTACATTGATATTCCTAACATTTTTGTGACTTCCGCCATTATCGATATTATTTTCACATACCCCAGCAGACCCGCCACGTACCCCCAGGAGTACGCTACCGCAGGTTGGAACCCGCTGCTATAACACCACCTCTGAAGAGCATAAATCTATTACAGGAAAATCTGTGAAGATGACCTATCTCAAATGAAAACAATTCAAGGTTCGACGAAAAACAACACTATATATTTGTGCTTGCTAACGTTTGAAACTTATCTGAAATGAAACTTGTTCCAATTGTGAATCCTTCTTGGCAGATTTTCTGAAAACACGGAATCCTCTCATTAAAAAAAAAAAAAAAAAAAAAAAATTAGTATCCTGAGACAGAAGGATAACTATACAAGTATACCTGCTATTCCGTTTACACAAATTTACTGTAACTAGATTAAACGCAAAACTTCTTTATCTTGGACTTCGATGGGGTTCTGTTGTCGACACTTATGGGAAAGAACGAGTTTATACAAACGCAATTGGTTGATTGGTACATTGGTTGAGTTTCGTGACCCTTATCTTTGTTCACATTATAACGGACAATATTAACAATTACTTTAAATCTGCTGCCTGCAATTAATAAAAGTAACTTTATTTTTGGACTGGTTATTTGTTACCACTTCCAAAATACACTGGCGAGAAAAATTAAAGGAACAACCATAAAAAGGTGCTTTATGTTAATTCTATTAAGGGAACTTCCAGAAAGGTAACTCAATGTCAACATTATCACGTAGTCCAATGGGATTAACATTCGCCACATAAATGTATGCAAATTTTTCAGCCTCAGCCCGTTCTTTCCGTTCACGTTTGAAAATGAGCGCACGTGGGTAATTTGAAGTCTAATTTTAAGGATTGTACGTGTAATTAGATAAAACTTTGCTTCTAATAGGTAGAATATACCGTCCAGAAGACATTTGACCAATTTTGAGAAATTGCGCGCGATAGGGAAAATGGAAGCAGGACAGACACTCTTAGGGGTCTGTAAAGACTTATAAATAGCCAAAAGCGTCATGTCAAGAATCTGTAAACGATTTAAAGACACTGGTATAATGTCCACAGACAACCAGGTCAAGGTAGAAAACGCACCACAATAGGCTCTCAGGACTGTAATTTGCCAACGATTATTAAAAGAAATAGGCAATTGACGTCAGTTCAGATTGCAGGGAGTTTGCTGCAGCAACAAGAACTCGACTATCCTGGTTTACTGTGAGTGACAGGCTGGATGCAAGGAAACCTATGATTTGTGTTCTACTAACTCCGGTAGAGAAATGCGCCTGGTTAAAGTGGTGCAGAGATCATCGTCATTGGAATACCACGGACTGGAGCCGAGTTCTCTTTACCGATGAATCCCGATTTTCTTGAGAGAGTTACTACAGACGTGTTACCATATGGAGGGAGAAAATCGCATGCAATAAGACTGCAAACATCCGTGAAAGGCATCGATACAAAGGTCGTGGAATCATGGTATGGACGGAGATCATTTTGAATGGCTGCAGTGACCAACACATTATTACCAGTGCAACTGTGAATGCTGAAATATACAGAAATGAGATTCTTGACTCTCCTGTCAAGTTGTTTAAGGGTGCAATCGGAAGATTCGGATTAATGGTCTAGAAGGGCGCTACCTCCTTCCACGGAACTCCTAATGGTGTTATTATGGTGTTATTACATGAGGGGTCAAAGACGCTTGAGATTCTAGATGTCTCCATGTCCTGCGACCCACTTTTGAAAGCCACTTTTTACGTTTTCCGAACATTTCATTGGTTGTTCGTTAAAACGCTTTTCTATCGTCAGATTTCCAAGCATTTGATTGGCTGTTATGGGCGACTCACCTCGTTTCGAGCGCCAAAGATGCTCCGACAGAAAAAAGTTGCTCGCTCTCCAAGCGACTCCCCTGCAGCGATAGGAATAACATGGAGACGCCTGGAATCTGAAGCGTTTTTGACCCCTCGTGTGGTGTTATTAGACGAGGGGACAAAGACGCTTCAGATTCCAGGCGTCGCCATGTTATTCTATGGCTCCAGGGGAGTCGCTTGGAGAGCGAGCGTCTTTTTTCTGTCGGCGTTTTTGACACCTGAGAGCGAAGCTACTCGCCACCTGCGACCCACTTTTGAAAGCCACTTTTTACGTTTTCCGAACATTTCATTGGTTGTTCGGGAAAAGGCTTTTCCATCGTCAGATTTCCAAGCATTTGATTGGCTGTTACTGGCAACTCGCCTCGTTTCAGGCGTCAAAGATTTTCCGACAGAAAAAAGTTGCTCGCTCTCCAAGCGACTCCCCTGCAGCCATAGGAATAACATGGAGACGCCTGGAATCAGAAGCGTCTTTGACCCCTCGTGTAATAACATCTTTACACCTTTACACGAGGGGTCAAAGACGCTTGAGATTCCAGGCGTCTCCATGTCCTGCGACCCAATTTTGAAAGCCACTTTTTACGTTTTCCGAACATTTCATTGGTTGTTCGGGAAAAGGCTTTTCCATCGTCAGATTTCCAAGCATTTGATTGGCTGTTACTGGCGACTCGCCTTGTTTCGGGCGTCAAAGATTCTCCGACAGAAAAAAGTTGCTCGCTCTCCAAGCGACTCCCCTGCAGCCATAGGAATAACATGGAAACGCCTGGAATCAGAAGCGTATTTGACCCCTCGTGTAATAACAACTTTACACCTTTACACGAGGGGTCAAAGACGCTTGAGATTCCAGGCATCTCCATGTCCTGCGACCCAATTTTGAAAGCCACTTTTTACGTTTTCCGAACATTTCATTGGTTGTTCGGGAAAAGGCTTTTCCATTGTCAGATTTCCAAGCATTTGATTGGCTGTTACTGGCGACTCGCCTCGTTTCGGGCGTCAAAGACTGTCCGACAGAAAAAAGTTGCTCGCTCTTCAAGCGACTCCCCTGCAGCCATAGGAATAACATGGAGACGCCTGGAATCTGAAGCGTCTATGAATCCTCGTGTAATAACACCATTAGTATCCCTTCCAGAGCTGCATAAATCCAGCTCTGCCAGAGCTGCAAAAAAAAAAATGTAAAATAAATTGGCTGGGAAGTACAAAAACAGAAACCACCATGAACAATTTTTTACACATTCTAATACTTCCAAAATGGTGCTAATCCATCACAAATAAACTTATTACAAAAATTTAACTTCCTTAAAGGCGACCAGATATCGGAAGCAACTATTAGATCGAATATCGTATCAAAAGTGACGAGACATGAAACATGGAAACCCAAAAGAATTATGGCTGAATAAGACAATTGTAACAAAACTGCTTTTTCCAGAATGAACTATATTTGATGTGTGTGCTTCTTACATTACTAATTTCTGTAGCTGAAAATGCAAGATATTTTTCTTAAAGTTAAAACCTTCCCACATAGCATTTTTAGTTTGTAGAAAATTTGCAACAGTTTGCTTTGAAAACCTGCAAAGTTCCAGTAAGCTCAGCATGACAAGACTGAAAGTTCATAAGAAGACTGCAGCAAGATAACGCAAACGCCGAAGTCACCACACTTTGAACTTGCAGCTAACTTGTCGTGCAAGTTAAATTCATACTGTATCAAATTTATTGCAAACTAACGGCAAATAAGTAATCAAAAATACTGCAGACTTACTGCAAAGTAGTCATCTTTCCATGTCACACTAAGTTTAACCCCTTCGAAGGGGTCCATAGACCTGATCAAGTCTATTGATGCGAAAGCGCCGTCAGAAGGTGCATGCATCGGTTTTATCACCACAAACAAGTTTAAGTGATATTTGTACTATTCATTTCGAGCATTTTTTGGTATTTAATAAGTATAGTGCTTAGAAAAATCGGTGCCTACCGAATAAAGTGGGTGATGGTATACCTTGTGGGAGATTTGCTGCGAATTTCTCAATTCAAATTTGTCACGGCAAGATAATATCAGAAAATATAAACTTACTGCTAATGTTCATGCTTTCTGGGTTATCTCAAAAACTCCCATGGGGAGCGCGGTGGATCGCATGAACGACTCATGCGCTTCACACTCATGTGAAATCATTATCCAATATCTATTACAGCACAAGTTCTTAATTCAATGGCAAGAAATTAAACATGGAAATTGCTGTTTTAAACTTAACCGCTTGATCCTAACTTTATTGTAGGCAAATGTTATGTAATATGAAACCTGATTTAACCCATTCGCTGCCAAAACAATAAAGTAATAATTTTCAAATTTTTTGTTAAAAGTCGTTTGCTACCACAAATTCAGAAAGGTAAATTTTGCTTTAGTAATACAGCGAAATTTCTGCCAATAAATGAGGCAATTTTTTAAATTCTAAAATAGTGGTCACAAAGTAATTAATAAATTAAAGCCATGAGTATACTCGTGGATGACAGCAATGGGTTAATTAAATTTAACTCTTCAGTATGCTCTCAGCTTTTTACATCATAGTGAATCTTTTTCATTGATAAATATTAATGTAACTTCATTGTACACTGGTTTCCAAAAATTAAGGAAAAATCACAAAAAGAGCGACAACTCGTTCAAAAATTAACCTATCCGTATGAAATTTGGATATGTTGTTAACAAAAAGATGCTGGTTAAAATTACAAAATGCAAATTAGTGGCGCTGCAATCGGACTGCGTCATCTGTGCAGAGCATAAAAATGCATGCTAAAGAGTACGGCTGTTGGTGTCGCTGTGATTATGAGATAAGAAAACTGAGATAGCCAATTCATTAGTATGACCTCGAGGTATCATTTCTCCGCATAACTGCGATATAAAGCGATAATTGGAAGATTGGATGTAGGCCAAAGTCAGACAGAGGTGGCCAGATGGCTAAATGTGAGACCTTCTGTTGCTCATAGGCTTTGGCAACACTTTCAAACCACTGGCTCGGCCTCCAGAAGGTTCAGTGAAGGACAAGTAAGTGCTACGACAAGCACCGATGACTGATATTTGCGGTTATATGTACGAAGGAATAGAAGAGCAACCCCTCTCATCTTAAATCCGTCCTTGCTGCAGTCACTGGAAGGTTGATATGAACGTCTACTGTGTGTAGAAAGCTTTATGAAGATGGTCTTTATGCGATGCGACCAGATATTTGTGTGCCACTCACCTCATGTCTCCGGAAGGATCGTTTAAGGTGGGCACGTCAATATGTCTACTGGATGGCTGATCATTGGAGGCGTGTTCTCGTTACAAATGAGTTCCAGTTTAGCCTCCAAAGCGATAGTATGCACTTTTTGATTTGGAAAAAACAGGGAACACGCTATCATCCATCAAACATTCGTAAAAGAGATTCGTATGGAGGAGGCAGAGTCTGTGTTTGAGGTGGCATCTCTTTGGGCGGACATACAGACCCCCATGCCTTTCCACGTGGAACTGTGAACGCTCAAATCTATAGAAATAACATTATTGATGCTTATGTACAACCTTATGCCGGTGCCATAGGTAAAGATTTCCTGTTACATGATGATAACGCTAGGCCGCACAGGGTTCACATCGTAGAAGATTATCTCCAGCACCAAAAAATTCAGCGCATGGAATGGCTAGCTCGATCACTGAACTTGAATCCCATTGAGCATCTTTGGGATGCTTTAGGAAGATGTGTCTCTTCTCTCAATTCCCTATAGGTGAAAACTGGGAAATTTTGTTAGTAGCCAGTGGCCGGTAGACTCAGTTTTGTTAGTGGCCACTTTTTAATGTTAGAGGCCACTATAATGTTTCAAACTTTCTTGACATCCACATAAACTATAATCGTTGTATATATACATATTTTTCTATAAGTCAGAGTTTTATACCAGCCAACTATTCATGATAAGAATAGGGAAGCTGTCAAAATTCAAGAAAATTATTTCAAAACCGCAGGATCTGTTACATTAATTTTTTTAGAATATATTTTTAGATTATTTGTATATGTTCATAAACACTATTATCAATCTAAATTATTATTGCTTTCTTTATATAAAAAATAACTAAATCAAAATTCCAACAGTTAGGTGTATACAAAAATAATAATAAAAAATAAATAAATAAATAAAAAATAAAGCACAATAAAATGTTATTTGGATTTTATTTAATAAGTAAATGTGTTATTAACATAATACACACGTTACATACAATTGAAATCTAAGCTGATGAGTGTATTCCGCAGGATTAAACAGTATCTCTTGAAGAGAAAAAATCTAACTGGTGAGCATGTGGCAGGAGTCGAAATATTGAAAATACTGCAATGTCCTTAAAATCCACTTGCATGCAGTGAAAGAAAAAAAAAAAAAAAAAAAAAAAAAGGAATAAATTATTTGAAATGCATGTGGAATCAAAGCTGATGAATATATTTTGCAAAATAAAACTGTATTTCTTGAAAAAATAATCCAACTGAAGAACAATGGCGAAAAGCTGAAATATTGAAAATACAGCTAAATCTTTGTAATCTGCTTGCATCCAGTAAGTAAAAGAATTAATCAGTTTACTAATTAGATGTAACCAAAGTAGAGATGTATATTTCTATGAAAAAAGCTATATTTCACTTGGCGATCGATAACAGATTTTTTATCGCCACTTGACGAGTGGCGACTAGGGTGGCGATCGACGGCCGATTTTTAATCGCCACTTTTACAACTGTAATCGCCACGTGGCGAGTGGCGACCGCCAATTTTCACCTATACAATCCCCCTCCTCAGACCCTTACCACGCTTACAACTGCTTTACAAGAGGAATGTGCGCACTTGCCAGCAAACTTATCGATCGCATTATTGACAGTATCACACTTCGCTGTATGTGCTTTATTGCTTCGAGGGGTGATCATACTCCATATTAAAAGTACTTTTCCTATACCAAACTGAGACAATTTTGTTTATTTTATAATTGTATTAATTTCTTAAACACCATCATCGTTTGGTAATTTCTTTTAAAGTTATTTTATACCTTACTATGTGTTGTAAATTGTGTCGCAGTTTTATTAAAATCTACTTGTAACATTTTGAGTAATCGCTACTTTTGTTGTTTTTCCTTAATTTTTGGAAACCAGTGTATTATTACTTGAAGTTATAGAGATTGGCCTTACATTTTTTATCCATGCATTCTTTTTAATTAAGAAATTAAATAAAAATATACCTCCCCCTCCCCCCCCCCTAAATTCTTAAAGTTACTCGAAATACTTCTATTGTACATACACAGTCAAGACAAGATTCAAAGGGACTAGTAAAAAGTTCCATTTTAGACAGGCTTCCATAGAAAGAAGTGTAATTAATTATGCTTCTAAGATACACAACCTCAATAAGATCTATTGTTCGTTTCGCAGGGATTCTGAAACGCTTCCATTAAAGACAGGATTCTGTTATAGACAATTACTATTTTGACAAGTTTTATTCTATTCATATGGCATAAATAAGTATATCTATATAAATACACAAAACTTGTAAAAATGGAACCTGTCTATAACGGAATTCTGTCTTAAACAGAAATGTTCCGTGTTACAGAAAAGAATACTATACAAATACCCCTAATAACACGAAAACCTGTGTTTTCTCATATAGACAAATTTCCCTGATATTTTCCTGATTTTTCACGATCAATAAATCTCTCTGATTTTTCCATGACTCTCTGATTTCCAGATTCAGTAGACACCTTGTCAGGGTATCTACAGAAATTGCAAAAAAAAGTTCCCTGACTATCTTTATCAGACTTCCCTGATTTCCACTATTAACAATACACATACGGTATTCTTTTATGTATGCTGCTCCCTCGTATAATACATTTATTCAGTTTACTAATATCTCATTTGAGAGAATAAAACATAAAAATTGCCAAATATTCATAAAATATTGGTTGACAGTTTTATAAATCTGAATTCAAAATGTAGTCCAACAACTTCAATGGCCAATGGATACATGGCGACCAGAAAATTTCCTATTTTCTGAAAAATGTTCAATTTTAAGACATTTCTACATCTGACAGGATAGCTACTGGCATTAAGCTGACCATCTGGTCAGGTTATGCTAATGTATCATTTACAATTTTCAAAAATAGGTAAAATGCCCGCAATATAAGCGATATCTACAGAAAATGAGGACATCTGATCACTTTAATTTGTGTTAAATATAAAAAACTCATACAACGTGCATCTTTAAAAAAAATATTGGAAAAGACAAATCAGAATGTGAAAAAATATAGTATATAAAATAGATGAATCAGTCTCGTTGGCAAGGTGAAATGCAAATATTTCCACATATAGACAAAGTTCCCTGATTTTCGAGTATTTTTACAAAATTCGCTAACTTTTCCAGATTGATAAACTTCTCTGATTTCGAAATTCTGTAGATATCCTGTAAAAGTACCTTCTTTCATCTTAAAATAATAAAATTGCGATTGGCATAGTAGTTCTGCAGAAAAGTGATTGTCTAATTTTGAAAATACTTGGAAAAGCATATTCTCTGCCATACAAAGATTAAAACAATTCCAATAAATAATAATAAAAAAAATTACTTCACTAAACTCAGTAAATAAATTCTCCCACGCCAAAAAAATACAATTTGAAAACACTTGGACATACTCTTATACATCATAATATTGCAGATTAAAAAAATCATGGTGCTTACTAAAATTCCTCCAAAACAGGCTTTTTTTATTGGTTACAGGCAATGCTGTAGTCATAAAAAAAACAGAGGTTACACGCTAGAGACAGAGGCTATACACTAAAGTCATGCCTTGAGTATACGGTATAGCTTTATTTGAGTAACAAAGGGTATACGGAGCTTTTTTAAAAAATCCAGAAGGTATATGATGTATACCCTCCACTGTACCCCTGGTTAAAGGTAGTAATCCCCCCCCCCCCTCAACTCTAAAAGAAACACTATCCTACACTATCTTGATGAAAGTAAAAACCTTTAATTGATGTTGCTTGTATAGCAAGCAAATATTTCTAGGGTGCAAACAAAGGTACACAGAACATTATTTTAGAAGCTTTTCGCACTAATCAATGCAACTACCTTTGCAACAACCTTTTTTTTTTTTTTTTTTTTTTTTACCAATGCAACAACCTTTTTTTAACTTAATTAAAAAAAAAGAAAGAAAATTTGTCACTTTAAAAAAAAATTTTGTCAATTACAGGATTTCTGAAATAAGTGATTCAATTAAATAAATATCAAATAAATTGATAATAATTTGATATTAAACATAAAAAATAAACAATAACAGTAATAAGATAAATACTTCATGCATCATATATATGTGTATTACCAGCTTTTTTGGAATCAACATAAAATACATGCGTTGTTGAAGGTCTTTCATCTACATCCAATAATGCTAGTGATGTTTTTAACTTCTCAACTTTCTATAAATATAGGAAAGAATATGTTTTGAAATTTAAACAGTTTCTAAAATTTATTTTACACTAATATAAGAAAATTACAAAAGCAATTAAAAAAAAAAATTTACTTTGCACTCAGTGCTTAGCTTGAGGTTAACATAATTTGCATCTTGTGTTTGCATCAATTTTAACTGTGCTTCAGTATGTTCTTCTGGTTTCTCTTTTTCATAATGCAAGCCATCCTGCAATAAATAAAAATGCTAGAATTTCAGTAAAGCACACAGTGCAACAAATTAAACATAATGCAGATTTTTTTTTTTTCACAATTACAGTAGAACCTCTTTTATTTGAAACTCTTTTAACCAAAATTCTCGGTCAACCGAAATTCATTTTTAACCTCCCCCCCCCCCTTTTTTTTACTATCACATTCCCTGTGTGCAAGTGGTTCTTTCCAAACCACAAGTACAGATAAATATTTTGGATCCCGTTTCTTAAAATTCCTTTGAATTTAACTTGAGCTCCCATAAACTTCGGAGTGAACTAGAACACAGTAAGAGGAGGTACAACCGGAATGTGTGAATGTGGTCTAGCAAGCGAAGAAAAAGAACAAATTAGTAATTCTGAAGCTTTTACATGTTTTGGGAAAGGTTTGACATGGCTGGAGCAGCATAAAGACTGATACTGGTGAACCAATTGTATTAAAAAAAAAAAAAAAAAAAGAATTGCAATAGAGCTGCAAAGCAAAGTGACAAACAAAATTTTGTTTCAAACACTTGTGAAATATGTGAAAGTTACTTAATTTCAAAATTAAAATTCTGGTAATTTGTTCTTGTTTCTATTTTGCTATTGCTTTATTTTTATTAAACACTTGTTATCATAATAAGAAAGACAGCATATACCGGGTGTCCCAAAAAGGACTGACTGATTTTAAAATTCAATAACTTGCAAACGGTGACAGATATTTAAAAAATTCTTGCAGGAGAGTTATGCATAAGGTCAAAAGTTTTTTTACAGAGATTTTCAATTTTAGTTCGAATTACAAACAATAGATGGCACTGCGATCAATAGACGCTGAATTCAGGCTCGATTTTTGGTACTTCGTGGCCCGGATAATACGTTTCCATCTCCTTTTTCAGCATGGAACAAGAGAAAGGACCAGAATTCGAGCCTGTATTTAGCGACTATTGCTTACAGCGCCATCTATTGTTTGTAATTCGAACTAAAATCGAAAATCACTGTAATAAAACTTTTGACCTTATGCATAACCCTCCTGCAAGAATTTTTTAAATATCTGTCACCGTTTGCAAGTTATTGAATTTTAAAATCAGTCAGTCCTTTTTGGGACACCCGGTATATGTTCTTAATTTTAAAATTAATGCATTCTTGATTCTTGAAAAAAACGTTGATCTCAATTACTTTGGATAATTGAGGTTCTAGTGTAGTAAAATTGCAATCACTAAGCAAGATAAAAACACAATCAAATGCTTTTGCAAAGTGTTATTCTCTTCACACAGCATTACTGAAGAAATGCTAGTAAGTTTACACAAAATTAAAAATAATGCAACTAAATCCACTGAGCATTTATCACTGTGCAAATACAAATAAATTCAAAGAAAACAAAATTCTAACAAACATTGTTGAGATTTTAACAATTGTTCCAAGCAATGCTAAAGTGGAGAGAGTGTGGAGCAGTGCGAAAAATACATTCTAAATAACAAAAATTTATCTATAAATAATGACACTGCATAATTGCCCAAGTGTTAAACAATCTAAAATTCAGTTATGATCATATATTTCAAATGAGCATTATGTTTCATATGATCCTGCTGCACCAATAAAACTTTGGTGGGAAGACTCTGTTAGGTCACAAAGACCTAATGTGAATGATAAACATTAGTGTCCAAAATAGTTCTTTTTTGTAATATTTTATTTCATTCCATTTAATGGCAAAAATAAAATATTCAAGATTTTATTAAATTATTTCTTAAAATATATTTTAATTTTCTTGTCTCTTTTATACATTGCATTAAGTATGTCCAACTATCTTCAAATATGTGTTGTATATGTGTGTATATGTTCAAATTTGGTTATATTTTTCTGTTAGATGTAATGCCAGTTTTTTTTTTCAGTTGAGTGTAATCCTATCGAATGGTAAGTAAAATATATTAGTAAATTGCAATGTTGATAATCAGAAAAGACACAATTCTGAATGAAATGTTCGTAACTTCATTACTGGCCAGTGAAAAAAAATCAGTGCACGGGCCAGTGATTATTGAGAAAATATGTTACTTTTGACTAGTGTTGACTCTAAGCAGCTTTAACAGGGCACAGCACCCGGTGTCATATCCCAAAACAACAAGAAATAGTAGTGATCTATGTTAATAAATGGCAGCACTACACAGTCTGATTGGGTTTCGCATGCAACCAGAGTGCAGGAGATGGGCGCCGATAGGAATCGAACCGGAGAACCCATGGTCAGAAAGCGAGATCTTACGTGCCGAGCAAAAGGCTAGCTCTATCGCTTCCTGCGAGAAACTCGTTTTACTGACCGCGCAAGATGGCGTCGCCACAGTACTCCACCCCCAGTGAGAAGAGCATCTCGTTGATGCTGTACGAGCGATGTGCACTCGTGTTGCGTTGGCGGTTGCCAGGTGAGGCTGTCGTGCTGCCGTGCGCATGTGTGTGCCCCCGAAGATGCGCGGCGTGACAGGCTTTGTGCTATGAGAGTTGTCATAGGCTTTGCGTGCTGTGATAGTTTCACAGGCTTTGCTTGTGTGCTGTGATAGTTTCACAGGCTTTTGCTTGTGTGCTGTGATAGTTTCACAGGCTTTGCTTGTGTGCTGTGATAGTTTCACAGGCTTTGATTGCTGGTTGCGTGCTGTGAGCGTTTCACAGGCTTTGCTGCTGGGGATGTTTTCAGTGCTGCCATCTGTTGGTCTCGAAAGAAGATGATGATGTTTGTGAAGGTACGTGTTCGTTTGTCCAAGGTCACCAATGCAGGAGATGGGCGCCGATAGGAATCGAACCGGAGAACCCATGGTCAGAAAGCGAGATCTTACGTGCCGAGCAAAAGGCTAGCTCTATCGCTTCCTGCGAGAAACTCGTTTTACTGACCGCGCAAGATGGCGTCGCCACACAGAGTATTCCGCGCAGTTGTAAGATGTGACTTGTTCTGAGAGCTGCGTTCAGCAGCCGTTGTAAATATGTAAAATAAACTATAAGTAATCGTATAGTTATGCCTTCTTCCTTAGTTAAGAGTTATAATAAGAGCGCGGTGATATAAAAGTGGCGACGAATGGGATTTAACCCAAATTGAAATGTTGTGAAAAAAAAAAAAAAAAAAATTTTTTTTCGAAAGAGAAAAAGTGGCATGGAAAATGGCCGATAAAGAAATAATTTCTCTGGGACGCTTGGAAGAATATAATGCAAATGTTCCTTGGACTATTTACGTCGAGAAAATTGATTTTTATTTCTCAGCGCATAGCATAAAAAATGATGAGATGAAGAAGAATATTTTACAAAGTTCTGTTGGAACAACAACTTTTGCTATTTTACGTGATATTATTGTTCCGAATACGCTGAAGGAAATCAGTTACGAGGATCTTTTAAAGAAAGCAAAAGATCATTTTTCACCACACCCTAGTGAAATAGTTGAACGATTTAAGTTCCAAAAGCGACTGAGGAAGCAAGGGGAGAATATAGCAGATTTCATACGAGATTTGTGTCATTTATCTGAATATTGCAACTTCACAAATACGCTTAATGACCTCCTGCGTGGTCAGTTGGTGTTTGGGATCCAGGATGAAAAGATACAGCAGAAATTACTGGATTCTAGAGACAATGTTCCAAACAGCAGTAGAAATAGCTGAGTCGGTTGAAACAGCAGAGGCTGGAGTGAAATCCCTACACATCGGAGATAGTACGACTGTCAATCAAGTGCGTGTTTCGAAAGGAGAGAAACCGGAAGTAGAGAAGTTCGCTCATGCACCTAAGCCTAAAGAAGATAAATTCGCGCCTGAGAAACCGTGTTACAGATGTTCTAAAAATCATAATCCAAAATTCTGCCCTTTTAAATCTGCAGAATGCCACTTCTGCCATCGATTGGGTCATTTAAAAATTTGCTGTTGAAATAGAAAATTTGGAATGAAAAATGACAAGCAGTTTAAGAACAGAAAAATTAGAACTGTTCAGGAAGAATAGTGTTTAAATTTCATGGACAACTCTAATAACGTGTCATGGGTAAAATCGGTTAAAATAAATGGTGTAAATATACAATTTGAAATTGATAGTGGTGCGGCTCATACTATTGTAAGTAAAAGTGTTGCTGATAAATTGTTCTCAGGTAAGCTGCCTTTAATTAAATCTAAAATTAAATTACAAACTTATACTAAAGACTCTTTAACTGTTTTGGGGGAATTAAAAGTAAATGCTGTTGTTGATGAATATTCTATACCTGAATTAAGAATATTGGTAATTAAAGAGGAGGGTCTGAGTCTAATCGGAAAAACTTGGTTAAAAGCATCCAAATTATTTTGGCCTAATGTAAATATGATTAAAAGCATTTCGAAAGATGATTTAATTAGAAATTTTCCCAATGTTTTTGCTGACGGGATCGGGACAATCAAGGGTCCTCCCGTGTCAATAAAATTGAAAAAAGTTGCAAAACCAGTTTCTCTTAAGTCTCGACCTGTTCCTTTTGCTTTAAGGAAAGCTACTGATGTAGAATTGGAACGATTAACTAATGAGGGTATTTTGAAACTTGTTGACCATTCAGAATGGGCTAGTCCTATAGTAATTGTTGTTAGGCAAACAGACCCTTTTCTCATTCCTGTACATATCCCTATCATAACAGTTCACTTTTACCTTTTTATTTACGAGTATAAATAATTCATTATCTTTATTTAAATACACTTTATTTAGTTCCACTTACCTTTATTCTATTGTTATTTCCAAGCTTTAGTTCAAGGCTTTAAGTTTCTTTCTTTACTCCATATACTTTATTTACGTTTCACTTTACTATCGTAAGAGCACATGTTTACGTCTGTGACGCAATACATCCGAAATCTTTTGAACCAACTGAGGAGTTGTTACGAATGAACACGAGATGGCGTTAGTCATCCGGTCGTTCATTTTGCATATGACATTTCGTCCTTTCATCCATTAGTGTTTCGAGATTGGTGAATGTAACTTCCAGGCTGCGTGGCAGTTGTTTTTCCTGTGTGGTTGGATGATATAAATATGCTTTCATTCAACGTGATATATATGCTTTTCAGTCCGTGCTGTTATGTAGTGAGGTGTCTCCTTCTGTTTAGTTTTTGGCTAGCTGAAAAGATGATGCTGTTTTTCTTTATTAGTTTCGAGTCTCCTTACAGTTTTTAATGCTGGATAAGATTGTTTTTATTGTCAACTTGGAATGTGACTTTTAAGCAAGAGAACGTTTTTACGAACTGCCTTTAATTTTTTCATTGATGGTGTCATGTGTGATTCTTCGCTCCAGAAAGAGGCTGGTCTATTTTTCAACGTGGTTTTAGATGTAAATCAACTTTACAAGTGTAAGAGGGATTCGTGTTAGTAATGACATTTCTTGAAGATGTTGTTTAGTTATTGGGACTTTATTCGTCTTGCATCAGTTGACCTTCGACTGTCTGGTGGAGGTGGTTCATGAAAGTTTCGTTTTTCATGTAAATGTAATTTATGCAGTACATCGTAATCATGGAAATATGACCATTAAATATGAAGGACTCTGGTTCACTAATATAATTATTTGATAGTGTCATGAAGTTATGTTTTAAGAGCATGTTAGTTTCATTTGTAAGAGTAAGACATTAGAATATATATATGTAATTGTTTTATCATTCTATTTTTAAAGTATATTTAATTGAGTAATAAACGTTAGTTGTCTTTTAAATCTAGTTTGTTTATTTCTTTAACCACCACAAATGCTTTTCTATTTCAGCTGTTTGGATTTCATTTAAAGTTAAATAGTAATTGAATCTTTATCAATATAATTTGTTTTAATGAGGTTTAGGGATTCTTTCAGCTTTCGCGTTTCCAGTTGCTAATGCATCTCTGCTACCTGTGTTAGACTTTACTTTTGTAATTTCAACAAGGGTTATGGGGTTATGTTTCCCTGACCTCTGGCAGTTTGTTTTCATAGCTCAAAAATTAAAGAAATTTGTAAATTGATATGTAAATTAATTCCTTTATTGTTTAATGATAGCTATGATTTAAAGATTTAAATAAGAGTTAAAAGTAAAAAGTTTGAAATTTTTTTTTGCCATCTTTAACCTTAATTGGTTTGGCTTTAAACTGATGTGGTGGTTACTCCCCCTTTTGATTTTGATTAATACACCGTCTTTGATTGGGGGGGGGGGCTATAAGTAAAAATATTGTTAAAAGGTTATGATTTATAATGGTAATTGTAATGCTATTTTAAATTTTGTTTCATAATATTATAAATACGAGCTTTTTCTAAAATTTTTAAGATTTTAACTTTATAAAATTTCTTTTGAATTTGATATTTTTAAGAAGTACATTTTTTTTTTAACTTCATGACACAAGAACCAGAGATATTTCAATTGACCATTGAAGGATAAAATGCTCAATAAAGAGTTTAAAGTTTGGAATTTGAAGTTAAATGATCAAGAAATCTTTTATGAAATTTAAGTGCTATGCAAATGAAGGTGATGTTCCGGGAATGTGCTTTATGGTGAGATCTGAAGTCTTCAGTGAAAGTTTCTTATTACAAATCATATGATAGTAATGTCTAAAGTGACTTAGTTTTTGTGAGCAGTGGATCTCGTGTGGGCCGAATTTTGGGTTCATTTTTGGTTCCTCAAGGACTATTTGCTGAGATTTGATCTTTTGAAAGTTTACTTTTGGAACTGTTGTGGGCATTCCTGTGATTATCTAAGCTTGCTTGAACATTGATGGAGACTTAATGAACGTTGATTAGCATCGTTAAATTAGTATTTTTTTTTTGAATTGAGATCACATGAGATAATATTAAAACCAAGTCATCAAGATGATGAATGTGGCTGGAAGTGTGCCCTTTTTCTTCTTCGTCTGTTAAAATTATGTTATAGATCTGTGATATTTTGACTGCTATTTAGATGTGCATATTTTTTTAGATAAAAGTGTTTTAGATATGCATAAAAGTTTTAGATTAAATATTGTTTTAGATATGCATATAGTCATTTTTCTTGTTATCATGTTTAAAGTTTTAAAGGAATATAAAGTATTTTTGAATTGAATTTTTCTTTAAGATTGGTTAAAGTTTCTAGATAATGAATTAATTGTAAAGATACTGGTTTGTTGCAGTTTTGAGAATTATATTAATCAAATGGATTTTAAGACTAAAATACCAGGTTTAATGGTTTTTACAGTTTGATTTTGAGAAATATTTTTAGATTATAAAGAAATTTGTTTGTATATAAATGTATCGGGCTCCTTTCCATAATTTTTTGAGATTTACTGATATAATGGGCTAAATTGATTAATGGGGCTGGTCGAGGATAATAAGATGTTCTTTTTGCAAAAATTCTTGAATTTTTAAATAGGATTTGATGATTAATTAAAGTGTGAGTTAAACTTGTTTAATGAACTGTAATTCATCTGAAGTAGTAGTTTAATTATGTAATTTCAGATTAAAAGTTCAGAGGTGATTGATGTTTAACCCCTTACGGTGATGGTATATATTTTTTTTAGTTAAATGTTAATTTTTACTGCAATTGATTGGTTGGAGGTTCGTGGTATTTTGGTAATTTCTCCCACATGTATCCAACCATCATGAGTGGTATATTATAACAGTTTAATAGTATTTGGGAATAAATAAATTGAAGTTAATGGTTTGATTCTTCATAAATTTTTAAAGGTTTAATTTATTATTGCAATAGTGTAACATTACAATTATGGTGGTTGGGATGTTAATTGTCATGCTTAGCATTGGGGGGTATTCCTTTTCGTTTAAGGTTGTTAAAGAACCCATCCTGGAGTGCTGAGCAGTTATTTGAATATCTTGACTACTGTAATTTATTAAGATTTTTTTAAATTTGAAAAGGTTATTTGTATAGTTTAAAGTTTACTTTATAATAGCAGTTCTTAAAAGAAATCATGTTAATAATCCATTATCGTGGGGGAATGGGAATTGAGTAAAGTTAACCTTTGAATATAAGTTTTAAATTTTTGATTTAATGGATCCTGGAAAATAGTGTAATTAAAGTTCAGGACACTTTTTTGAGAACCATAGGATATTTATATCCAGGTTATGTTTGGATATAGTTTTGAACTTGGTCAGCAATTAAATATGCTGTGTAACTGTAATATGATTCATGGTTTTATAAAGTGTTTTTAATTAAAAACCTCTCCATGCCTTAAATTCTGATGTTTCAGTTTTTGCCTGACAAAAGGTCACAGTAAGTTCATTGAATATCTGAATAAAATGCATATTGTTTTAGACGACTGTTAAATCCTTAGGATCTCTACTTTGTAGAAAGTGACCATTGACTTATATGTATTAATCGTATGAATTAAATGGTATATTTTTCTATTTTAAGAATTGTTTTATGATAATAAATTTGATTATATATATATATATTTTTTTTAGTATTTTTCAGATATAGATTTAATTTTTTTTTTCTCTAATAAAGTTTTTTTTTTTTTTTTGAGTTTATTAATGGATTTTTTTTTTTTTTTTTTTTGACTGCATGTTTCAGTTAAGCTTGCCTTGGTGTCAACTTTTGATCAGAATAAGTTTTTGATTATGTTGGTTGTCACCTGTTACAGTAATTTTAAATGAGCAAGTTAAAGCTCTGTGTCTGCTGTTTAAAAGGGGAAGTGTGCTGAATGTGTAGTTTTTCAATAAAATAGAAATTGAGAAGTTTTTTTTTTTTTATATTTAATTTATTTGTGCTTAATTGTCTGTTTAATTTACAGTATAGAATTATACAGAATAACCATGGGTTAATTGGTGTACTTTTGAGGTCTTGTAATGGAAAGGTAAATTTTTGAGGATAGACCCAGATCGCTTGGAAAGATTGAATATTTAAAAGGTTTTAAAGTAAATAGCTGTGTTTGTTGCTTCTGATATAGGCCTGCATTGGAATATAGATTTTTGGAAATTTGAATTCTGGACCCTGGGAAAACTTGTGATATAAATAGCTAAGAGATAGAAAGTGTTAAAGTGGACTTCTTGTCGAACTTTGGCTGGTGACGTTGATACTGTATATAATTGAATAATTAAACTGGATATATATGGTCTTTGCCTTTAGGAGTTGGTTTTAAAGTTTTTATAGATACTTCTGACTGAATTATTTTTGAAGGAATTGGAATGATGTTTATGGATTGCAGTCATGGCTGTGGTATGGTGTCTGGATCAGTGCTCTTATTTTTATTACTATGGTTATTTAGTTTTCTTTATTTCCCCTTAATGATTTTGATTGATTCTCATTTTTGACAGCGATATAAATATATATAGTTTTTAAGTTCATTTTTTTTTTTTTGTTGTTAAAGATTATAGATAGAAAGAATTGGGATTGAGCTGAGAGAAAAGAGCATTGTTGATATCTAGTGCACTTGTAAACCTAACTAAAATGGTAGGAGTTTATGTGTTTTTGACACCAGCTTTTGGCTGCATGACGGAATGTCATATTAAATATTATGGTATACTTAATTCTGATGTTTAAGTTGTAGTGTCGACGTTGCCTAGCTTGAAATTTTTAAGAGGGTGTTGAGGTCTTGTAGATGTGTTAGATAATACAAATTCTTGATGGCATGTATTGTGGGAATATGTAAAAATTACTTTTTATCCTAGGTTGCTTTCTCCGCATGAGTGTCGTCATGAGAATAGCAATATTGTTAGATCTCTATATTTTTAAGGAATTTTTTTTTAGCTGTCCTTTTTGTGATAAATCTTTGGTTTTTTTTTTTTTTTTTTTTTTTTTTTTTTTTTTTTTTTTTTTTTTTTGTGGGGGGGGGGGGGGGGTCATCAAATGAGAATTTGATTAGACAATTCTGGCAGGCAATCTGTGTTAATCATAATCTTTAAAGTTTTTAAGGGAAATTCTGGTTTTGAATTTTTGCCTGATTCCGGATAGGGCAGAAATCATGTTCAGTTGTTTACATTTTTGGTATGGCTCATTAGTTAATTAGTAGAGTAGTTTTAATTGATTGTCCACAGGCTTGAGTAATGCTGATGATTGCAGTAGTGACTAGGTTTTTACCTTGGATTGTTGGCGGTAGTATGGTCTGTGCTCTTTTACTATTGAGGCTGATATGGGGGGGATGTGGCCAGTCCCCTAGTTTCTGGTCATTAAGAATCTAGTTTTTGAATTTAAGATATTTCATATCCGGTACCACATTTATCTACGTCTGTTTTTTTTAGAGAGTATGTGGGCGACTGTTTTTTTTTTGGATGTAGGTATGATGCCTAGTACCTGATCTCGAAAGATTGAATGAATGTGAAGTACCATTTTTGATAACTGTTTCCATCTGGATTCTTAGACAAGTTGTGGTTTAAACCTACTTATGTTTAAAGAAGCTGTTATATGTAGAATAATTTAGGTTGGTTGAGCACAGTATACTTGCCATTGTTAAGTATCCCATATATAGTGTTTGGAGTTACGTTTTTGGTAATCAGTTATTGCTGTATATCTTGCACTGGACCATTTTTGAAGCTTGCTGAGTCATAGTTGACGGATTTAAAATATTGTAAGAAGTGGTATATGTTATTGTGTCAGAATAGAAATTAACGGTTTGGATTTGCCTGGCTGGAGTTTATCTGAGGAAACTGTACTCAGATATTTAATTGATTTGTAGTTAAGCAGGTTGAATTAACTGTTGGTTGATAAGTTGAGGAACTGGAGGTGTAGAGCAATGAAAATTGTTTTTATAGATATAAGTTTTAAAAATTGTTAAAAATCTAATAGTAAATGTTTAAGCTATAATATAAAGTTTTTTTTGGGTACATTTTTCAGTTATGTTAAATGTTGGATCTTTCATGTGAAAAAAAAAAAAAGAAAAAAAAAATCTTGTTTTTGAATTTTTAGGACTTGGCATGTGGGATATAAATATGAATTTGTAAGAGAGGAGGGAGATTACTTAAATGGACTGAAATGATTTTTAGAAATGCTTTTAATGTAATTGTGTTTATACTTAGCTATTACTGTGATATATATATAATTGTTATTTTATTGTAATGTTGATGCAATTTTTAGTGTTCCGGAGTTTCTTCAGCTTTTAGTATCGCCAGCTGTCTAGTTGTTTTTAATAGGATTCTTTTGGCTTATTTGAATTTTTATTAAGATTATGGAGCTTGATTTTTATTAAGTGAGTTGTAGATATGGGTATTTCTTTAATTTTTGCTCAGGAGATACTTGATGTGTTAGACTATCCATTTGGGTTGCTATTGATGTTTCTGTGGGCTGATACCTTTGTTAGATGTACAGGTTCTGAGAGGGGGGGGGGGGGGGCTTTGTTAGGCAAACAGACCCTTTTCTCATTCCTGTACATATCCCTATCATAACAGTTCACTTTTACCTTTTATTTACAAGTATAAATAATTCATTATCTTTATTTAAATACACTTTATTTAGTTCCACTTACCTTTATTCTATTGTTATTTCCAAGCTTTAGTTCCAGGCTTTAAATTTCTTTCTTTACTCCATATACTTTATTTACGTTTCACTTTACTATCGTAAGAGCACATGTTTTCGTCCGTGACGCAATACATCCGAAATCTTTTGAACCAACTGAGGAGTTGTTACGAATGAACACGAGATGACGTTAGTCATCCGGTCGTTCGTTTTGCATATGACATTTCGTCCTTTCATCCATTAGTGTTTCGAGATCGGTGAATGTAACTTCCGGGCTGTGTCGCAGTTGTTTTTCCTGTGTGGTTGGATGATATAAATATGCTTTCATTCAACGTGATATATATGCTTTTCAGTCCGTGCTGTTATGTAGTGAGGTGTCTCTTCCTGTTTAGTTTTTGGCTAGCTGAAAAGATGATGCTGTTTTTCTTTATTAGTTTCAAGTCTCCTTACAGTTTTTAATGCTGGATAAGATTGTTTTTATTGTCAACTTGGAATGTGACTTTTAAGCAAGAGAACGTTTTTACGAACTGCCTTTAATTTTTTCATCGATGGTGTCATGTGTGATTCTTCGGTCCAGAAAGAGGCTAGTCTATTTCTCAACGTGATTTTAGATGTAAATCAACTTTACACGTGTAAGAGGGATTCGTGTTAGAAATGACGTTTCCTGAAGATGTTGTTTAGTTATTGGGACTTTATTCGTCTTGCATCAGTTGACCTTCGACTGTCTGGTGGAGGTGGTTCGTGAAAGTTAAGTTTCATTTTTCATGTAAATGTAATTTATGCAGTACATCGTAATCATGGAAATATGATAATTAAATATGAAGGACTCTGGTTCACTAATATAATTATTTGATAGTGTCATGAAGTTATGTTTTAAGAGCATGTTAGTTTCATTTGTAAGAGTAAGACATCAGAATATATATATGTAATTGTTTTATCATTCTATTTTTAAAGTATATTTAATTGAGTAATAAACGTTAGTTGTCTTTTAAATCTAGTTTTTATTTCTTTAACCACCACAAATGCTTTTCTATTTCAGCTGTTTGGATTTCATTTAAAGTTAAATAGTAATTGAATCTTTATCAATATAATTTGTTTTAACGAGGTTTAGGGATTCTTTCAGCTTTCGCGTTTCCAGTTGCTAATGCAGCTCTGCTACCTGTGTTAGACTTTACTTTTGTAATTTCAACAATTGTTCCTAAGCCTAATGGTTCTGTTAGAATATGTGGTGATTATAGAGCAACAGTTAATGCTAATATTGAAAATGACAATTATCCTCTTCCTAGAATGGAAGAATTATTTTCTAAATTATCAGGTGGAAAATTTTTTACTGTTTTTTATTTAAAAGATGTGTATTTACAACAACCTGTAGATAACGGAAGTAGTAAAATTTTGACTATAAATACACATAAAGGGTTATTTAATGTAGGGATGCACCGGATATTGATTTTGCCGGATATCGGATACCGGATATCCGAAGCTCCTTTGCCTGCCGGATTCGGATATCCGATCGGATATCCGGCACTAGATATATTTTTAGTTATATGGTGAATTATTTCTTTATATAATGCCATCTCAGAACAATAAATTACAAACATGTTTCACACATCATTAAAACATTTTAAATGTAAATATCAGGGCTTGAAATTCAAGTTTTCCCAGGAAAAGAGTTTCCTACCCAACATTTATAAATGCAGGGGAGTTGAACTGTTAGAAAGGAAAAAAAATCTTTTAACCTCATTATTTTTTATGTGCCACTTTAAGTAATGCATTTATACAGTCATGACAAAATAGCATTGAAATAATTTAAATTAAAAACTCAAGATTATTATTCAAAATTTTTATTTTATTAAAACAAAGGAACATAATCAAGCTTTATATATACCATGTCTATTTTTCAACCTTCACCTAATAGTCCAGTCATTTGGTAGAAAATAGGGGAAAGTTTTGGTGTAGTTTTGATATTTGGTGCCTTTATGTTTTTTGGGTCGCTGAACACGAATCTGAAGTTTGCCAACAAAATTTATCCCGGGAAACACGTGTTTTTTGGCAAAAGACTGGAAAAAAAACGGGATTTTCTTTGTTTTTTCAAAATAACTTGAAAATTATGCATTTAACGCAAAAGTCTTCAGCACATAAATTAAACAGAATAAAATTTTCTACATTTTACGTATTAAAAGTTTTTTTCTCTGATCAATAGTTTAGCCGTGACAACGCCGCAAAAATGGGTGTGAAAATAAAAAATTTCTGAAAAAACGGGAATTACGGAAGTGCACGGTGGGTGATTTACCGATTCTTAGTTGGCCATAATTATTTTTGGCGTCAATATAGTCGCATCGCCATGAAATTGAAAAATGTTATTGATATTCACTATTGAATGTTAGGTATTGTAAAATGTTGTGTGTAGCAGTCATAATTTCGTTACAGGGACATTCAAATGTATTTCATTATAATACGGCCTATGGGGAAAAATCGTTTGTGTTTTTTTTTTTTTTTTTTAATAATGTGTCATAATTTCAAACACTTTTAAATTTATATACATATCTATGAAGTGCACTACAAGATGATTTCTTATAGAATATGGTATGGGTAGTATTTATCGATCATTCACAGGGACACTAAAAAGAATTATGTTACATTACGGTCTATGGAGAAAAATTGTTTGTGGTGTATTTTGTTCATGTTACACCTTTTCAAAAGTATTTAAATTGATATATATCTCCGAGGTGCTCTATAAGATGCTTACCATTGAATAGGATGTGCCATTGATCTTTCATATACAGGGGCACACAAAATAAATCAGTTATATTTTTCTCTGTATGAACAATAATTGATGGAAGTGCATTTTCAGTTGTGGGACACTTTTTAAATTTTAAAAATTGCATACTATTTAGCATGTATAAATTCTATAAATCATATATAGGGCTGCACAAGACATCTATATACCCGCTTATTGCCGGAAATTGCTAACGAGGAATTTTCAACTGTGATATGCGTTCACTAACAGTTCTAAATTTTAGCATATAGTGAATTAGATGATAAATCTATAGTTCATATACAGGGATGTACAAAATTTTCAGCTATTTTTTCGATTTTGGTTGAAATTGTGTTTTCAAACGTGTTATGTGTTTTACAAATTATTACTTAGACATCGTTTTCACGTTCTTAAACTATGAAGTTTTATTATAGTAGCCCGAATGCGTTCAAAAATGTTCCATAATCTTATTGACGCATGATTTTACGTTCTTCTTGGTAATTTTAATGATACTTTCTTAGCGGTATGGAAGCTAAAATGATAAAACTATTTTTGTACTATTATAACAAATTCTAAAATTTCTTTTTCTAAAATTTAAGGTACGGGACAAATATTCGACAGCATTAATGAAAATTGCTGTGTTGCATATTCTGTTGTACATTCATATTTATTTCTGCACAAACCTTACAGGAAACCTAACAGGAACCTTATGTAAAGATAGGGAATCATAAGATATCACGATTAATATGTCATGAGAAAATTCCTACATTATGGTATCAAATCTGAATTTGGAGAATTTGTCTGGATCTATTTTGTAACCACTCAGAATTTGCAGCCAAGTAATATATTTTAAATGATTTTGTCTCGATATATCTACATAGAACTGGCAATTTTTGTCCAAATTTGGTCATAAATTTAAACATTTCGCTCTTGCAAATCTTCATGTGCTCTTCATTGTAATTTTCCTCTATAAACAAAATATTTTGAACCAAATTCACATTTTCGTTACATTTTAAATCTTGTTGCCGTTGCATAATGATGCAAAAGTTTATTTATGTGACTAACTTAAATTCTGCTTTCTTTGATTAAAAAAAAAAGGTACTTGAACTAAAATGTCGAGAAAATGTCATGCCAGAAGGTATCAAATATTTTTTATTAAAAAAACATTTATTTTATACTGTTGGTAGTAATAAAAACACCCACTAATTCTATACGTCTATTTTCTATGCTGTAGATGTCGGTGAAAAGCAGAGACCCTCAAGTAAAAGAAAGCGGAAATAATATATTTTTGTTTTTTAAATAAATGTACTTACTAATGTACATGTTTATTTATAATTAAATAATGATTCGTAATGAGTCGTTCTATTTATTATCAGCAACTTCATTGTAAAATGTAGTCATTCATATAATCTTTAGTATAATTTATAGTCAACGCTTGTGTAAAATGGTCAGTTTTCATTTTAAATCTACGTACAGCGGCATAATTTCCCTTTTCTCTGAATTTTTTTAATTCACTCCCATTTTTGTGGCGTTGTCACGGCTAAACCATTGATCAGAGAAAAAAGCTTTTAATACATAAAATGTAGGAAATTTTATCCTCTTCAATTTATGCACTGGGGACTTTTATGTAAAATGTATAATTTTGAAGTTATTTGGAAAAAAACAAAGAAAATCCCGTTTTTTTCCCGTTTTTTGCCGAAAAAACGTGTTTCCCGAGATAAATTTTGTTGGCAAACTTCAGATTCGTGTTCAGCGACCCACAAAACATAAAGGCACCAAAAATCAAAACTACACCAAAACTTTCCCCTATTTGTCCTTTTTGAGCCCCTAATGCCTGGACTATAATGTTATGGGCAGTTAACAATTGGGTTGCTAAATGAATTTCTTAATTTAGATTTTATTCTATTTTGTGTGTTTTAGCCTCTTTCACAAGTTACACTTTTGACAAACAGCATAGTGCAACTTTTATAATTTTAGAAATTATCGGAAACACATGATTATGCTCTCTTAAAAATTTTTAGAAAACTTTGCAAAATCCGATGTCCATTAATTTTTAACTTACTTACATGAATAATGCATATCGGTGATTGTATTGTCAATATCCTATAGTGTTTATATGTCATTTCTGAACAAACTTGTTTTATTAGAATCCTTAATGGAATTATAGTCAAAACTGTAATCCCTGGTAATTTCGCTAATTGAACTATGTTCTATGCATTTGAATTTTAAATCCATATCCAAAGTTTGAAAAAGGAATAGTCAATTGATTTCTTCTATTACACGAGAAAAGTTTGATTTTGAAAAGTCATGGCCTAATTTTAGTGAATTGCGAGAATCAACTAGTTTGTTGTTTCTAAATATGTTTTTTTTTTCATGTGCACCAGAAGTATCTCATTTTGTTTAGTGCTGACTATTGGCCAATTTGATAGAGCACAGTCTCCGATGGCCGTTACTGCTCTTTTACTTATTTCCTATTTTGGGAAAATGGAAAATCATCGCAAAATATGCAAATCGGTCATAGAAAAAAATATCGCTGATTTCATCAATCATGGTAAAAATAAATAAAATAATTTGTCGACCGGTCGCGAGAAAAAAAATTGAAGTTTGTGGGAAATCGACAGCGGGAAAATATCATGAAATTGGTCAATCGATCACGGAAAAATATCATGAAATTTGCCAGTCCATCATGAGCAAATATGAAATTCCTCAGCCGGTCGCAGAGAAAAAATGCAAAAATTTTCAATCGGATGCAGAAAAACAATCGTTCCTTTCATCAGTATGTTGCAAGAACAAACAGGGAAATTTGCCAATCGGTCACAGAATAAAATGGCTAAATTTGTCAATTGATCACGAGAAAAAAAATTATGAAATTCACCGATCGGTCTCTAGAAAAAATCATGAAATTCGTCAGTCGGTCGTGGAGAAAAATTGCAAAAATTTTTCGGTTAGATGCAGAAAAACAAACATCAATTTTGTCAATTTGTTGTAAGAAGAAACTGTGAAATATGTCAATTAATAACGGGAAATATCATGAAATTTGTCAGTCGGCCTTGAGACTTGATCGTAGTTTTACAAAGAAACATTTTCGGAAAATGATTTTCTGGAAACACAAGCCTCCCGTCCGCAATATTCTTTCGGGCACGAATCCTGCCATCCCATCTCAAAATTCAAGCCCTGTATTTGCCATTCAAGCCCTGTAATGCATATTAATAATGCTGTATAAAAAATGTAATTTAAACATCAAAATATTCTGTTTATTTGTACAATGAAATGCTGATAATTACTATTGGATTTGGATATGGGATTGACTATATTGATAATTTCTAATAATTAATTAATTTGCACAATGAAATACTGATAATTTATATAACAAATTTTAACCAATTAATCTATATATATAAAAGAAAGTCTGGATTTTGTATTAATCAACGCGCAGCCCAAACTACTGAACCTAAAATCTTGAAATTTGGGGTAAAAATACTTCTTATGATGTAGAGTGCCGCTAAGAAATGATTTTCTAAAATTCCACCTCTAAGGGGGGTAAAAAATAGAACGAACTTTTAAAAAATTCCTTAAAAATCTTATTTTATAGTTATTTTTCAACTGATAACATATTTCAGTGTATTTTTGTATGCTGAATCGAATGGTACCAACCAAATTCTTTGAAGTCCAATAGTTCGTGAGATATTTCATATTTGTCTAATTTGGCGCCAAAAACTCGCAATATCTAACATTATAAGTGATAATTCATCTATATTCATTCATATTGTATATCCGTTACTGTAGCAACGGAAAGAATTCAAATTAAATCTTTTTGTTAATTCTTTTGGTTAATGAATTAAAACGGCTATATGAGTTTGAAATAAATAAATAAATGCAAACGCCTTGAAAAAAAAGAAAAAATGTATTGATTTTATTTAAAATACAAGGTAGCGATCCACTGAGAAATTAACATTTGTAAAACGAAAATATTAAGAAATGAAAGCAATGTTTGTACGACTTAAAATTTTTTTTTTGGTACTTGCATCCGGGCCATGTCAGATACAATTGCGCGAAGCATGGCGACAATTACACTAAATATAGCAACCCTTATTTTTTGTCAATTTGATAGTTTATTATAGTTTTGAATTTATTTTATTATTATAGTTTTTTTTTAAATTATGGTTTTATGTAGTTTTATGTCATATTTTATTTATTTATTTACTTTAAACAATTTGTATATTTAGCAAGATTATGTATTTAAGAATGTTAAAATACTGTTTTAAACGTAACTGGCAAACGACAAACAAACAATTGTCAACCATTTTTGGCGATCTATCTTATGGTCTTCGTAATAAGTAAGTACCACTTTTTTCAATGGAAGAAATTGAAATCAAAATAAAACATCGCGATTTATCGTTTGCTCCTGGATAAGAAGAAAAAATGTGTAGTTTTATGTCATCCATGTGTAAATCTCGCCATTAGCATTTAAAAAATTACCAAGAGCAGTTGTTACATTTCGCATATGTAAATTAAAAACAATTCTGAGTTTTAAGTTATGGCATTATTTCCTATTATTGTTTTACTTTTCAGTTTTTTTCAATGAAATTAGTGTAAGGCATGTATTTTAAATGAAATGAGTGAAACGTTTATATTTTGAATGAAAATAATAAAATAAGAATAAGGTGTGGGAACAATCTTTGTTGATTTATTACTTGAGCCCGGCTAATATAAAAGTATCACAAAAGCTATATATTCACCTTTCTTTGGATAGTTGTTCATTAGATTCCTGGTTAATCTTCCGTAATTGGACACCTCGCCAATCGGTGTTATTTTAGCTACAATGTTGAAAATATCATTTACGTATGAAACGAAAACTTCACGATGAATTCTATTACAGAAAATCGTATCATCATCATCTACTACATATTTAAAACGGAAAATTGCATTTCATTCCGATTGTTTTTAATATTTTGATGGGATAAGCCACTATTAGTTAAGTAATGTTTTTGGAACGGTTTTTGTGTTTACACACAGTGTTCTACGTTGCTTAGTTATAGAGATAAAGGAAAAAGTTTAAAAAATAAGTGAACCTGATTATTAAAGGTTAGCCTTAAAAAAAATTCTGAACAGATTTTGATCCAAGTAACACTGTTACATAACTTTTCAGGAATGGTTTTAGTATAAAACATTTCATTATATGTTGCTTAGTTATAGAACTATTGGAAAAGTTAAAGGGAAAAGTAAACACAATTATGAAGGATTACATCTACTGTAATTATTATAAAATGCAAGTTTGTCTTTCCTTCCACCCGTTTATAATTTGGGTTTTGGTGGATGTATTTTGATGGGACTTACACTGTTAGATATTTTTTTTGTGGATAGTTGGTACTTCTTGCATGGATGTTACTTCTCTGTAGCGAAGTTTTCTTCTCTGTTATTGTTTTTTCTGAAGCACAAACTTGACAACAAATCAGAGAATCACATTACAAGAGAAAGTTCCAAAACTAGGTGAACCTGATTGTGAAAGATTACCTTTTATTTAAAGTTCTACTGAACGTATTTTGATTGGAGTTGCACAGTTAGGTAATATTTTAAGGATTGTTTCAATATCTAACATATTATACATTTTTAGTTATGGAGCTATGAGGAAAGTTCTCAGTGATGTAGGATAACTTAAGATAAAATCTACAGGGGAGAGGGTATACACTAGAGAATATATATGTTATAGCTATGGAGGGTGTGCAGAGTTTCTAAAAAAATCCAGAAGGTCTACGGCGTATAGCCTACGCTACATTCCTGAAAGTCCTACAATCATGTTAACGCGATTATGAAAGATGTGTACTCCACATATAAAATGCAAAGAGCAATTTCGGTCCGACCATTTATAACTTTAGTTCTTTTGAATGGATTTTGAGAAGACTTGCATTGTTAGTTAAATAAATTTTCAAGAAAGGGTTTCGTATAGAACACATATCATTCTACTCTGTTTAGTTGTATATAGCCTAGTTGTAGCCATAGCCTAAAATATACCCCCAAAAATTGGTTCAATTCTAAGCATAACTTGATACACTTTTCGATGGTACAAGAATGAAAGTGGCACAAAAATCGCTATTACAGCAACCCTTATGGCAGAATAGTTCCAAATTAAAGAAGAACTTGCTGGACATAGCCAAAAACATACACAAAAAATTTTGTTCAATTCTATGCATAACTTCATACACTTTTCGATGATGCAATAATGAAAATGGCACAAAAATCGCAATATAGCGCCCCCTTCCAGTGGAATGTTTTCATAAGGACAAGCTGGGCTATAGCCAAAAACATTCACAAAAAAATTGGTTCAGTTCTATGCATAACATCATACACTTTTTGATGGTACGATGGCGACACATGGACAGATAGACATTTTGTATAACCTTGTTTTGGGATCTCGGACCCCTAAAACATCTAAATCCGTCGAAAACCGGGAATCGAAAAAATTTTAATTACAATACTTTCTTCTATTGAAGATAGAAGAAATTTAAAATAGGCCTGTTTAATTGTTAAACTTAAAAGAAAGAAAGAAAATTAATAAAGTCATACTTTAATAAACAACTTCAAATCTTGTTTTACATCCTGAAAGTAAAGGTACAATTTTCTAAAAGATGTAAACGTAAATTCTTAAATTTATTATAAAGAGTTCAAATATCAATGTTAGGAAAGCTGGCAATTGTTTAAACTTTTGAGAATTACCTTTTACTCATGAATAGTGAACTTTCTTTCATATTTTGCGTTATAAACAAAAGTTTTTCGGCATCGTTTGGGTCAAACGATTTCTCTTATCGTTAGATATTAGCTTTGCTGCGTTTTGCCGGATATCGGATATTTGCCGGATATCCGTTGCATCCCTAATTTAATGTGTTATGATTAGCATTTGGGGTAAAATAAGCTCCTGGAATGTTCCAAAGAAAAATTGAACATATTTTAAAAAAATTTGAATATGCTGGTGTATTTTTAGACGATATTATCATTAGTGCTAGTAATGAATCAGAACATTCTGAAAGAGTTAATGTTCTGAAATGCTTTTCTGAGCATGGTATAAGATTAAATAAGGAAAAATTAAAATTTATGGTTTCGGAAGTTTCTTATTTAGGACATAAAATATGTCAAGAAGGAATTAGACCTATTCCAGAAAAAGTTAATGCTATTTTGAATGCTCCTATTCCAAATAATGTGTCACAATTGCGTTCATTTTTAGGCTTAATTTCTTATTATAGAAATTTCCTGCCTAATATTTCAGATATTTTAGAACCTTTACATAGATTATTAGATAATAATGTAAACTGGACATGGTCAGAAAAGCATGAAAAAGCGTTTCAAAAACTTAAACAATTATTATGTACATCTCCTGTTTTAGAATTATATGATGTTAACAAAGATATAGTTTTAAACTGTGATGCTTCTGAACAGGGGCGCGCCGACCCAGTGTGCAAAGTGTGCACAGCACACAGGCGCCAGAATAATAAAGGCGCCGAATATTTTAGGTGAAGCAGAAATATTTGAAAAACTTTTATCCAATTTAAATTTATTAAATTCAAAAGTGTATTATTTATGATTTCATTTTTATTTTTAATATATATGAAATCTGCAGATGCTTTTCAGAGGCGTAGCTTTTATGACGGGGGAGGAGGGGGGTGAGTCTCAAAACGAAAGGCGCCACGGTGTTGAAAGGTGACGGTCCAAGGTCGCAACCGAAGGTTTAAGGGCACCGTCAAGCGACTCAAATACATTAAAAAAGGCTAGTAACATTAAAAGTTCCGAAGGGCGACCGCGAATGCCGTGTTTGATATCCCTGCTCTAGATCAGGCCTGTCCAAACTTTTCAGAAAACAAGCTAGTGGCAAACATGGAAGGCTCCATTATTCAAACGATTGAATATACGTAACACTTCTATTTTATTGGTAGTATTGGTAATGAAACACATACAGACGATATATAAACTGGTAGTATATTATACAGGGTGTCCACTCTCAACGGTGTCCAATGGCTACTTCCTACAATTGGAACGTCACGGAAGGTACTTATTCTTTTCATATACATTTGACAATGTACTGTTGGCTTTTCTTAATGCGAACTTGGATAATTTGAAATGTTAGTTAATCCGAACTTAAGCTTATTCTTTTTGAAAGCTGTATTTAAAAACACTATGTAAAGATAACTAATTTACGAACAATTTGTTTGGATAATTTGAAGATACTGAGTTCTTGCGAAATTTTTTACACTCTGCAGAGACGCATGTCAGAAAGTGTAGTTTTATGTTATGTATTTTTAATTTTCTCGAAGAAATCATGTTTATAAATTGAAATTTAGTTGGTTAGTTGCTAGTAAATAACAGCAATGATGTGTTTTAATGAATGAAAGAAATTAAGTATTTTCTTAATCGTGTAAAAGCAAACTACAGATATATTTGTGGGTTTTTAAAGTGAATAATGTGAATATATCCTGCTTCAGCTAAATCATTTATTTATTTTTTACTGAACTCACAAGAATATTTATCTAGGCATTGTTTACTTTCATTGATAGTATTAAAATGAAATATATTGTTATATTTCCACAATTTTCTTTAATATGTAGATTTTCAATAATTCAAAATTTATAATATTTGAGCATTTTACATGGCTGCCTGTGGAGTTGAAATTAGCAAGAACCGAAAAGTTTTGGAAATGCATGAAACTAGCAGGTGTTGTTTAGAAACTATGTAATCGAACTGTTTTTTCCATTTTTTTGCTAACGCAATAGATCTTTCAGAAAATAGCGTCAAAGTGGGTATTTTGAACGGAATTTCCACGCGAAACAAGAATGTGCACTCAAGAAAGAGTGAAAAACTTGTTTTTCACGTGATCAAAATCGTTTATAAATCAATAGGTAATTTACTTATCAAAAAAAGGGAAAACACAGTTCGATTCCAAATCGCTTCCATGATCTGGCTTTCCAATTTTACATCTTTCCATTGAAAAATGAATTTGTAAATGTGTCAAAACGTTAGCAGAGCAGTTAAGAACAGCCTTAACCCCTTCGGGACGGGCGTCTTTTACAGAATTTTTAATCTTTTATCACCGGTTTTTTAAAACAGAAATTTTTTCCTAATTGAATCGGGAAAATACTCGGATTAAATAAGGCAAAATTTACAATAAAAATTTACTGGTCAGAATAGTCCCCGATTCTTAGCACCTTACGTGCACGAATACCAGTCGCTCGTCCCCAAGGAGTTAATTAAGGATGGTTGGTTGGTTGGTTGGTTGGTTGGTTGTATTTATGACGGCCAATTATCTGCACGAGGGATATAGGCCCAGGGGGGAGTGCCTTTCGTGGGGGTCTTTCTAAGGGAACCTAACCCGTATTAACACTTGGAAATCCAAGGTTAAAAGAAAACCACGAAAACTCCGAACGATTAGGCCGACGGGCGCGATTGGGGTTAATTAAGGAGATGAAATATAAATTTACACACAATTTATTAATTTTTATGGTACTGCTTATAGTTCTTTGATGTAAATTACATTGCTTTTATAAAAATGGTGATGAAATTGCTCATTTGAAGAACTCCTTGATAATTTTTGTTGGTTGGATGATAAACGTTTCTTTGCTGCAATAGCACGCCATTCTATAGTTGTCCTCTTGTATAGTTTTTACTTACCACTAAAACTTAATAGTAAATTTCGCCTAATCGCCGAAATCTAGCAATTTTTAATGATTAAATAAGGCAAAAATTTCTAAATTGTAATGGTAATAAAAGTTCGTACAAGTTGGCAGCTGTGCCATTGTATTAGTGTCATCGGAATTGCAAGCGATTCCTCTTCTTGGAGTATTTAATAGTATTTAATAGTTTTTTTCAATCGCACTCAAACTTTCGGAATGCATCATTTCTTATTGATGAATACCGAATTAATCATTAAGAAACAGTCATTGTGAATAAACAATAAAGTACTGTGTGAAAATGAAAGAGTGTCATAAGAATTTAGAACTCTGATTTTCTGATAAGGATGGGAAAAGATGACCACAATGTATTTTCAGTAACTCGCTTAATCCGTACATGTATTTTTAAAATTTTTAAAAGTGCTTCTTTAATTTTTGTATGTCTATCTCTACATCTGTCCGGCTTTCCGAGCTTTAATTTTCGCAGATATGCTTCGATTGCAATGAAATATATTACATAAAATTTCTGTTGAAATTAGTGTGGGTAATATTTATATATCTTTTATGGGAACACAAAATAATTCGTATGCATTACGATCGAAGGTACAACACTGGCGCTGAAATGCCATTTCTGTATTTATTTATTTTTTACTTTGAAAGGGAAAAATATTTTTTTTTTTTTGATAAAATATGTATTAATGTAATATTAAAATAAAAAGATGGGCCAGACATTTAATTATGCTATTGTATTGTATGATTATTGTATTTCGTAGTGAAACATGTAATTAAACTATAAAAAACAAATCGTAAGAAAATAGTTAAATCTTATGGAATTCTGTTGGCAAATTGACATTAAAATAAATTGTTAAAAATCTAATTCATGAAAAACAGTTAACCCTTTTTGATCCACATTGCATGCCATACGTTCAGCTATTTGGCGCCACTTCCATGCGACAAAGTGAAAAATTGCATCGTTGAAAGAGAATTCGTCGCTAGTTACACATAGTTATATTCCGCAATTATTTTTCTATATTTCTCAATAATTGCTAAGAGATTGTGTAACTATAGTCCTGCTATTTTATTTTTAAGTCGTACTTTTTTTTTCTGTTATGACAGTTTTCTTTAGTTATTGTTGCATGTCAAAATGACTTTTCTGATGGATTCAAAGAGTAATTTCAATATGTCTCAGTCAGGGATATTAGTTTTCATTTATCCGGTGATGACATTTATTCCGTTTGGTGAATCAGAAGACAATGATATGAGCTCAGTAAGACTCTGGGTAGAACAAAAATCAGTATGCCCTGCTCCTCCTCGCTTCAATTTTACAGAAAACTTTAACTGAATAAATTTGATAAATATATTTTTTAATTTAGTGCTTAGGCGCATTGCACGAAAAACTGGAGATCATTGAGCGGGATATTACATGTACGACCACAAGTAGGTCAAGAAAAAGCTGCTTACTTGCTTACTAACAAAAATATTTTGTATTCAGAATAAAATATATATTAATTTTCAACAATAAAAATAATTTTTTTTATAATTGGTTGCTTGTCTTTATGACGACCATTTATCAGCACGAAGGATGTAGGCCCAAAGAGGAGGGGGGGGGGGGGGGGGTGCCCTCCATGAGGAGTCTTTCTAAGGGAACCTAACCCGTATTTACGCTTGGAAAACCAAGGTTCGAAGAAAACCACGAAAACTCCGAACGATTAGGTCAACGGGCGCGATTGGGATCGAGACCAGCACCTGCCTTCTACCAGCTTCGAGAGCAGAATCTCTCTTTTTTATAATTAGAAATTCGAAAAATAAAAAAATACGTCGAAGAAGGAAGGTTAAGTATGTGACATGGTAAAGATATGTTTTGCTTCTTAGCAATGTAAACGTCGAAATGAATGTGCATTTTTCATAACAATTGTTATATAGCCAGCATCGTGAAAATCAAACGTTCCGAGACTGGAACATTTACGAATGCACCCCTAATTATTATCTATGAGTGGTAATTATTTAAAGTGCATCTTGATTGATGTTACATTATTTCAAAGGAAATAAAAGTAGCATAACGCACACCATAATTCGAGAAAATATTTTTCTACTTTTATGCATATTTACCGCATTATGAGCATAACTTTCTTTGTGTCATAGTGCTGCCATTGATTAATTCTCACACTTATATTTCCAAATTAAAGTTTATTTGAATTGTTTTAAGTATAAATATAAATAAAGATGAACTTTTAAAAATTCGACGAGAGGTGGTAAAAGAAGCTAATTTCTTAGGAGGTATGCCAATGTGGGGGCAGGGATCAAGTAGCTGAAGCACTTACTTTTTAAAAATGTTCGTTAATTTACATAGCTGCCAATATTCCTTATTTTTAAAGTCAAGCAAAAATATTTCTAATGAGAAATTCAATTTAATAAATTAAATAAAAAAGAACTCTATAGAAACAAGACACATTTTCTTAAATAAGTTTTCTGGTTCAAAATTCGTTTATTTGACATGGAGAAAACCCCTGAAGATTGGCTTGTCAGATATGTATTTATACTTATTAAAAAAAAAAAAAAAAAATCTATATACATATATATAATTTTTTTTCTTGGTGGGGGGCGGAGGGTTAGTGATATGGGGCGCCAATTGAAGTTCTGCACACAGGCGCCGGATACTGTTGGCGCGCCCCTGCTTCTGAATATGGTATAGGGTCAGTTTTAAGTCACATTGTTGAGGGTAAAGAGAAACCTATTGTTTATGCTTCGAGAACTTTAAATAAAACTGAAAGAAATTATGCAATGATTGATAAAGAAACTTTATCTGTAATGTTTGGTGTCACTTAAGTTCACCAATATTTAGCTGGAAAAAAATTTTAAATTATAACAGATCATAAACCTTTAATTAGATTATTTGATCCTGTGAAAAAGGTACCTGATACATTATCACCTAGAATGCTGAGATGGTCGTTAATGTTAGCTGGGTATGATTATACAATTGAGTATCGCGAAGGTAAAAATAATAAAAATGCTGACGCATTAAGTAGATTACCTCTCCCAGAAACTGTAAATATAGTGAGTAATCCTGCGGAAATAATGTTCATTTCAAATAATAATAATTGGCCTTTTACTTTTAAAACTATTGCAAAGTGGACAACTGAAAATCCTGTAACTAAACAAATTTTAGAGTGGGTGTTACATGGGTGGCCGCGAAAGGTAAAACCAGAAGAATATCAACCATGTTTTTGTAGAAGGGAGTAAATTTCCTATCTAGAAAATTGTCTATTGTGGGACATAGAGTGATCATACCAGAGGAAGGCCGTGAATATATATTAAAATTATTGCATTCCGTTCATCAGGGTATATCGAGTATGAAAGCGAAAGCTAGGGGGTAGTTTGGTGGCCAAATATGGATAAAGGAATTGAACAAATGGTAAATACTTGTGATAGATGTCAGAGGTTAGCGAAGGATTGTCCCAAAATGGAACCCTTGAAATGGAAATCTGAACTGCCCAAAGAAAGGATCCATATAGATCATGCCAGTCCTTTTGAAGGTAAAATATTTTTAATAGTAGTCGATTCTTATACTAAATGGTTGGAGGTAGAAGTAGTACCCAAGTCTGATAGTAAAACTACAATTAAGGTATTAAGGAGAATTTTTGCTACATTTGGATTACCTGTTGAATTGGTCAGTGATAATGGTCCCACGTTTACATTTTACAAGTGATGAATTTGAGGAATTTCTTAAAAATAATGGAATTAAGTATATGCCTATCCCACCTTATCATCCGTCTTCGAATGGACAAGCGGAAAGGTATGTGCAAACTGTGAAAAATTGTCCTAAAAAGCTAGATAAAAATGACATAACATTGTCAATTTCACGATTTTTGTTAGAAAATCATTCCACTCCTCATTCGGTGACTGGTAAAACTCCTGCTGAATTAATGTTTGGAAGGCCAGTTCGAACAGCCCTTCACTTGGTATTACCATCAAAACCTAAATTACAGCAACCCCTGCACAAATATAAGCTTCATGATTTTGTTTTTGTTAAAAATTTTGGAAAAGGGAAGAAATGGGTAAAAGGAAAAATTATGAGATTATTGGGGAGTAGATGGGTTTTAGTAAATAGATATGACGGAATAATGTGTAAACGTCACATTGATCAGTTGAGACATAATAAAGAGATAAGCTATGAAATACCAGAGAGAGTTGTAGAGATGAATCGAAATAATAAACTAATGTCAGACAAAGTTGAAAATATGGGACATAGTGGTAAAAATTACAGTGATTATGATAGGTATGAAAGGCAAAACTGTTTTTCGGGAATTAATGGAAAAATAAAAGAACAGCTTAATAATGATGATACTATAGAACCAAGCCAATCTCAGCCTTTGCATGATATTGTGGCAGGTACAGTTGTGAGTAATAAAAATGATGTTACGACAGATAAAACTGTGAAAGACAATTTGACTGAAACTTATGACGAGGACTGTAAGAAAAGTGCTCCAGTTCGAAGAAGTCAAAGAGCAAGATTGCCTGTAGTTCGTTTGAACTATGAGGGGAGGGGTGTCATATCCCAAAACAACAAGAAATAGTAGCAATCTATGTTAATAGATGGCAGCACTACACAGTCTGATTGTTAAGGTTTTGCATGCAACCAGAGTATTCCACGCAGTTGTAAGATGTGACTTGTTCTGAGAGCTGCGTTCAGCAGCCGTTGTAAATATGTAAAATAAACTATAAGTAATCTTATAGTTATGCCTTCTTCCTTAGTTAAGAGTTATAATAAGAGTGCGGCAATATAAAACCCGGCATCTCTTTTTATTTCTATTTTGCACCCGATGGCTCTTTTAAATCCTTCCTATGCGCCCTGTGGCAATTCAGTTGATCCCGGGAAAATATCGCAAATTCTATTGACTCTAAACAAAGCAGTTCAAAATATTTTTGTGAACAAGGTACAAGTGTGCCCCTTTTTTTAGAATAGTGTTCCCTTTTTGAAAAAATGTACCCTTTTTTAAAATAGTGTTCCTTTTTTAGGATAGTGTCCCCTCTTTGAAAAATTCCCGCCCAACGGCCCTTTTTTTGTAGAGTCAACACTATTTTGACCTAAATACTATGCATTGCTTTGTTTATATGTAATCACCAAAAGTGTAGTTTTTAGGATTCCGTACTTAAAAAGTGAAAACGGAACTATTATAAGATCGCTCCTGTATCTGACTGTCTGTCACAGCCATTTTACACAAACTATGGAACGTAAAAAGTTCAAAATGGGGGAAGTAATATAGACTATTGACCCACATATTTACAGATTATTAAATATTCACAAATATATTTAGGAAAAATATAGAGAGAGTAATTAAGTTGCTTGAAAAACAGAATCTTTTCTTTGTATATCATGTGAAAACATTCGTAACGCTGAACTCAAAAATATATTTATTTTAATTTTAGGCATTATACTTTCAGAGTTATCGTAAAAAAAGTATTGCAAAAATTTGTCCCTTAACCCCTTATTTCCAAATTAATTGAAACTAAAATTATGAAAAAATTAGAGGTAGTAGACGTTAATATAAACCTTGCAGGAAAACTATAGCGAAAACACTAGGTCATGTAATTTTTAAGAAAGTTGCATTTTTCCGTTACACACAAATTTCGATTTGCAGGCATTCAGCAAAGGTGTTGAGGAGCGCTTGCGGTACATATAGTAGCAGAATTATAAAAGCATATGACAAGGGCGGTGTATGCTTTGTACCATCGGCTTTTGGAGCCTAGATAACAATTTTTAATGATATATTTGCGCACTGTAATGCCCAGTAGCAGTTTAAAAGCAATAAACATCAAATTGCTAAAAACAGACTAGTTTAATTAGAATTAATCACATAAATACTATGGGATTAGTGACTAGTTTGCATTGAGTGTCTCTCTCAATACGCCTTCCATGTCTTTAAAAGTCAATTAAACCCCTATCTAGAAAAAAAGTGCTGCACAAACCAAGGCATCATTGCAAATTTGCGACTTCCTTTTGAAATGCACTTAGCACAATGCCAAGTTTAAACTGTGAATATAGGGTTTAGGTAGCCTGTAAAAAGAAAAGATTAATGCTATGCTGAATTTAGTTTTATGAAAGGCCAAATGAAGTTTAAATATGCACTTCGATTACTGTCTACAGAATTAAGTTCATCATAAACAAATTAGGATAAGATTAAAAAAAAAATAGTTATACAGAATAGCAATATTTGATATTATTTAGGCTTTATATCTCTTTGAACTTTTATGGTATAGTACCCATTTATATTTTTCCAGAAGAACCAGTTATCTGCAATACATGTGACCCTAACTATTCTGGATAAATGGTTTTGTATTGTATTAAATTAGCTAAAAATGAATCTAGAACAAAACATTGAGTCCATAAATACTTCTTTTAAATATTTTTCTGGTTATGACTTGGATGACAAGTATATTATAAAATATTTAGTCACCCCAGACTAAACTGAAATAAAATGTATTAAAGTAAATATAAACTAAATATAGGAAAAGAAATATTTATAAACTTACTTTTATTTCAGAGTTGATCATGTGAAAACAAAACTCATCAGGATTTCTATTCAAAGCTTTTTTCCTTAGCTTTTTTAATTTATTCTCTTTTAGGTGAAAGACCCTATAAACATACAATAAATATTAAGTTGTTTAAATAATGTATACAAAAAATATAGATGACAACTAAAAAATACATAAAGAATGAAATTTTTCACAAGCTAAAAACAAACAAAATCATTCATTGTTAGTGGCCCAAATTTGAAATTATATATAAGATTATATAATCTATATAGTAAGAGCTGTACCAAGTGCTCTGTGTATACTCGGTACTCAGCCCATTTCAAGTAGATATAAGAATTTCATTTTTAAAGCTCATTTGAAGACAAGGGAATTTATAACTGATCTGTAAAAAGTTATTTGAATATAAATGCATACTATATGCAATAATTCATAAAAAATATTTTCTTGGCATATAAAAATATATCTACAAAACATAAAAAAATATAAGAAAAAAACACCATGTAAAATTCATACAGATTAAAATTAATTTAGTTTTATATTTATACAAATAAAAATAAGTCTGTAGGAAGAGACTATGATTTTGGATAAAGAAACAGTTTGTAGAAACCAAAATACAATAAAAAACATTTAATAATTAAATTTGTTCTATTAATGATAGGAATCATCACATTGCTAACAAAGCGTAAACCAACTTAGTGAAAAATGTCCAAGCCGGGAATCGAACCCGGGTCCCTGGAATAGATCTCCAGTGTTCTACCACTAAACCACGAGGATGATGTCCAGCCTGGCATTTCTCACTTATATAGGTTGGTAAGGCTGCAACCGCAGCACAAGATGGAGAAGTCTTCATGAGCACACATTCTTAGCGGCGTAACATGAGACGCAAACAAACCCAGCATCGGTGAATATACAATATTAATTAATTTTTCAACTACATTTCAGCAGTGAAATTACGCTTGAAATTATTGAATATTAATGATGTGAATCATCACATTGCTAACAAAGCGTAAACCAACTTCGTGAAAAATGTCCAAGCCGGGAATCGAACCCGGGTCCCTGGAATAGATCTCCAGTGTTCTACCACTAAACCACGAGGACGATGTCCAGCCTGGCATTTCTCACTTATATAAGTCGGTAAGGCTGCAACCGCAGCACAAGATGGAGAAGTCTTCATGAGCACACATTCTTAGCGGCGTAACATGAGACGCAAACAAACCCAGCATGAGTGAATATACAATTTTAATTAATTTTTCAACTACATTTCAGCAGTGAAATTACGCTTGAAATTATTGAATATTAATGATGTGAATCATCACATTGCTAACAAAGCGTAAACCAAGAAAAATGTCCAAGCCGGGAATCGAACCCGGGTCCCTGGAATAGATCTCCAGTGTTCTACCACTAAACCACGAGGACGATGTCCAGCCTGGCATTTCTCACTTATATAAGTCGGTAAGGCTGCAACCGCAGCACAAGATGGAGAAGTCTTCATGAGCACACATTCTTAGCGGCGTAACATGAGACGCAAACAAACCCAGCATCGGTGAATATACAATTTTAATTAATTTTTCAACTACATTTCAGCAGTGAAATTACACTTGAAATTATTGAATATTAATGATGTGAATCATCATATTGCTAACAAAGCATAAACCAACTTAGTGAAAAATGTCCAAGCCGGGAATCGAACCCGGGTCCCTGGAATAGATCTCCAGTGTTCTACCACTAAACCACGAGGACGATGTCCAGCCTGGCATTTCTCACTTATATAAGTCGGTAAGGCTGCAACCGCAGCACAAGATGGAGATGTCTTCATGAGCACACATTCTTAGCGGCGTAACATGAGACGCAAACAAACCCAGCATCGGTGAATATACAATTTTAATTAATTTTTCAACTACATTTCAGCAGTGAAATTAAGCTTGAAATTATTGAATATTAATGATGTGAATCATCACATTGCTAACAAAGCATAAACCAACTTAGTGAAAAATGTCCAAGCCGGGAATCGAACCCGGGTCCCTGGAATAAATCTCCAGTGTTCTACCACTGAACCATGAGGACGATGTCCAGCCTGGCATTTCTCACTTATATAAGTCGGTAAGACTGCAACCGCAGCACAAGATGGAGAAGTCTTCATGAGCACACATTCTTAGCGGCGTAACATGAGACACAAACAAACCCAGCATCGGTGAATATACAATTTTAATTAATTTTTCAACTACATTTCAGCAGTGAAATTACGCTTGAAATTATTGAATATTAATGATGTGAATCATCACATTGCTAACAAAGCGTAAACCAACTTAGTGAAAAATGTCCAAGCCGGGAATCGAACCCGGGTCCCTGGAATAGATCTCCAGTGTTCTACCACTAAACCACGAGGACGATGTCCAGCCTGGCATTTCTCATTTATATAAGTCGGTAAGGCTGCAACCGCAGCACAAGATGGAGAAGTCTTCATGAGAACACATTCTTAGCGGCGTGACATGTCTGTCGGTAAGGCTGCAACAAGCGGTTGCAGCCTTACCGACTTATATAAGTGAGAAATGCCAGGCTGGACATCGTCCTCGTGGTTTAGTGGTAGAACACTGGAGATCTATTCCAGGGACCTGGGTTCGATTCCCGGCTTGGACATTTTTCACTAAGTTGGTTTACGCTTTGTTAGCAATGTGATGATTCACATCATTAATATTCAATAATTTCAAGCATAATTTAACTGCTGAAATGTAGTTGAAAAATTAATTAAAATTGTATATTCACTGATGCTGGGTTTGTTTGCGTCTCATGTTACGCCGCTAAGAATGTGTGCTCATGAAGACTTCTCCATCTTGTGCTGCGGTTGCAGCCTTACCGACTTATATAAGTGAGAAATGCCAGGCTGGACATCGTCCTCGTGGTTTAGTGGTAGAACACTGGAGATCTATTCCAGGGACCCGGGTTCGATTCCCGGCTTGGACATTTTTCACTAAGTTGGTTTACGCTTTGTTAGCAATGTGATGATTCACATCATTAATATTCAATAATTTCAAGCGTAATTTCACTGCTGAAATGTAGTTGAAAAATTAATTAAAATTGTATATTCACCGATGCTGGGTTTGTTTGCGTCTCATGTTACACCGCTAAGAATGTGTGCTCATGAAGACTTCTCCATCTTGTGCTGCGGTTGCAGCCTTACCGACTTATATAAGTGAGAAATGCCAGGCTGGACATCGTCCTCATGGTTTAGTGGTAGAACACTGGAGATCTATTCCAGGGACCCGGGTTCGATTCCCGGCTTGGACATTTTTCACTAAGTTGGTTTACGCTTTGTTAGCAATGTGATGATTCACATCATTAATATTCAATAATTTCAAGCGTAATTTCACTGCTGAAATGTAGTTGAAAAATTAATTAAAATTGTATATTCACCGATGCTGGGTTTGTTTGCATCTCATGTTACGCCGCTAAGAATGTGTGCTCATGAAGACTTCTCCATCTTGTGCTGCGGTTGCAGCCTTACCGACTTATATAAGTGAGAAATGCCAGGCTGGACATCGTCCTCGTGGTTTAGTGGTAGAACACTGGAGATCTATTCCAGGGACCCGGGTTCGATTCCCGGCTTGGACATTTTTCACTAAGTTAGTTTATGCTTTGTTAGCAATGTGATGATTCACATCATTAATATTCAATAATTTCAAGCGTAATTTCACTGCTGAAATGTAGTTGAAAACTTAATTAAAATTGTATATTCACCAATGCTGGGTTTGTTTGCGTCTCATGTTACGCCGCTAAGAATGTGTGCTCGTGAAGACTTCTCCATCTTGTGCTGCGGTTGCAGCCTTACCGACTTATATAAGTGAGAAATGCCAGGCTGGACATCGTCCTCGTGGTTTAGTGGTAGAACACTGGAGATCTATTCCAGGGACCCGGGTTCGATTCCCGGCTTGGACATTTTTCACTAAGTTGGTTTACGCTTTGTTAGCAATGTGATGATTCACATCATTAATATTCAATAATTTCAAGCGTAATTTCACTGCTGAAATGTAGTTGAAAAATTAATTAAAATTAAATTTGTTCTATTGCAAATTATACTGGAAAAAAAAGAAAAAAAAGAACGCAAATTTTTATACATTTTTAGGAGATATGACATTTCTCTTATTCTTGTAAATTTGGCCTGCTCAGAAAAAAATGTGTTTGCGACAAGCACGGCTAAAAAATAACACATTTGTACACTGTTGTTGTTCATATAAATAAATAATAATAATAAAAAAGAAACTGTACAGCTAATAAAATTTTTTTAATCAAAAGAAAATAAAGTTCAGTTAGAAAATATGAAACATTTTACATTATTAATTGAATTGTTACAGCACGGAATAACCATTTTTGATAGACAGATTTCAGGTTTAAAGAATCAGTTTTAATTTCATATTGGTTAATTGTACCTTTTGTATATCAATTAACATATTAACGCATGAAGCACACAGTGTCTTGTTAAGATGAAAAACCTGTTATCAGGATCTCTGTATTAACTATTTATAAGCGTGAAATGCAAAGATCCCAGTGATTAACATATTTTTCGGTTATTTCATTTTTAAACTAAAGTTATAACATACTAAAATTGAAAAAAGTACATTTATAAGCTTAAAATTACCTTTAATAAACAGAAATACACAGATTAAGCTAAATAATGCTACAAAAAGTGATAAACTATCTTTATTTATACTTGGGGAACGAGGAACTTGATAGTATTGAATATACTGTGATCGTTATACTTCCGTGATAAGAAGAAGTGCGTTGACTATTTTAATAAAATCTCACCCGATATCTGTTTTTTTCCCCAAAAATTTTAATGCAAAAGTGATTCATTGTTAAATGAAACTGATTTAAGTTGAAATTTGTCACTATTATGTTATGTATATATTAAATTTATATAAAAATGTATTTATTCACTTTGGCGAAATTTTGGCGCTAATAAACATGTGTTGTACAGAGATTGTAAACCTATTAGAGATAACGTCTCCCCAATTTCCGGTGTGTTAACAGATAATTACTCTAAGATTGCGGTTTTTAATCATCAATATATATTTTTTATTTTTGAAACTTTTTAAAATACTGAAACAATTTTTGTGGATTTGAACATATCGGAAAATTTTACCCCACATGAATACCAAGCATGACAATAAAATATTTAAAACAATAAAAAATGCAAAATAAAAGGAATAGAAAGGTGTTTATTTATAATGCTGAGGTTGTAAATAAAGAAGTTGAAGAAAGTTATTCCGCTCGAATATGAATTTTTCTACTGGCAAATTCGAGTTATTTTTAACAGAAACATAGGCATATGCAAGGGGGTGGGGGGAGAGGGGAGGGCTCTAAATCCTTAAAAAAAAATAAGAACTGTTAAAAACATTACTGTTTAATACTTTTTTGTTTTATTTATTTGTTTTTTCTCTTTTCTCTTTAAATCCTGATAAATTTATTTCTGAATATTAAATATTATTTAATTGTTAAATTCCTAAGTTAGTTTTTATTTTCATATGTTTTAAAAATTGTCTTGCACAGGAATTTTTATGGTTATAGGCAATATAAGAAAAAAAAAATTGCATAATCATGCTAATGTAGTACAGAAGTTTTGGCATGAATTTGAGATTGAATTAAAAATAAAGGGAAAATATTGATAATAAAAATAAGCTTAAAAGTTTATTTTATATATTTTTATAATGTATACTCATACATGCTATAATTTGTTTCCCTTTAGATTTGTTTTCCTTCTTACATTCAAAATTTTTAAATACAGTCGAATCTCGTTATCGGGACATTCTCAGAAAAAAGTGTCGTCATAAGCGGAGTGTCGCGGTAACTGGTGTCGGAGAAAAATATGTTTATAAAAAGCTGCATTTTAAATTAATTTAACACAATTTTAAATTTATAACTGTTCTTGCAGTTTTAACCCCTTGAAGGTGAAGCAATTACGCTTGTGCAATGCAGAATTCCCACCGGAAATTTAGAAAAATTTTATTTCAAAATAAGGAAAAGCAATTTTACAACTTTTTTCCATCAAAGTTAGGAAAGTAAAATTTCATAAAATTTTTCTGGTGCAAATCTTCATTAATCGTAGGTGTGATAAAATATATCCCACCACCCCTCAAGGGGTTAAGCAATAAAACATTATTATTTAACAAAATAAACGCAAAAACAAAATTGAAAAGAACAAAAAATCAAATTTATGACTACTTGTTTTTTGGAAAATGGACAATTTTCCTAAACCTTCGGGATATAGGGAGTTGCAAATTATTCAATGACATGAAATCAGGAGTTTACATTAAAATTATATACAGAAAATCGGGACTTTGAAAAACTGGCGTGAAAAACCGGGTGTCGGGATAATGAGGTCCGACAGTATATCTTAAACGGGGTTTCAGGAAGGGTGGCCCTCTCTAACGAAAATAAAATTACTGTTCAATTGTCCTTTTTTCTTTCTTTCTTTTTTTCTATTTTTTTTTTCTTCTTTCTTTCCTACTTTCTTTTCTTTTTTTTTCTTTTTTTTCTTTTTTTTTTTTTTTTGGAATGAAAAGACCTTATATAAAATACAAATGTGAATTCATGTGGTTCTTCAAAATTGCACACTAAGCAATGCTAGATAGTAGATACCTGTTACGTGTTACATACATATAACTTTAAACCTGATTAGAAACACATTTGTATTAGTTCTAAAAAACATTTCTCAACGAAAAAATTATGACTCCCTTACAAAATAATAAAAATTATAGGTGATAAATAAATTATAGGTGATGTTAAACTGCAACAATATGTTTATTTTTTTCCTTTCAATTTATTTTAATTCTCAAGATTATTGTCAAAGTTGAAATGTTCTTGGAAAATAATGCATTTTATTTTAATTTAAAAAATATGCCTTGGTGATAAATTGCAAATAACCAATTGTATTTAATTTTTCAAAGAATGACGATTTTTTTTTTTTTTTTTTTTTTTAAAATAAAGGTTTTTGCAAACACAATTCAAAATTAATTTTATGTCGCCGAAATGAGTGCTACATCGCCAGATGTTGCAACTATATTAAGCCAGGGGATGTAAATAGGCAGTATCAGGCTTTCACTTTTCTATCTTCTTGGTCCTTCCCCAAGTATAGATTGATGAACGTTTCAATGCACAAACAGCGACATTTTCAAAATCATTCACGATAGAATATTTTCACAAATTTTAAAAACAATAACTTGGTAAGCAATGTCATGAGACATCATGCATAATGAAAATCAGTGGAAACATAAAATAAAATTAAATTGGATATTTGTGAGCGTGGATTAATTTTTACTACTGTTACTAAAATTGCATAGCATCTCCTTCTAAATTTTAGGTAAATCAAGGGATACTGAATGATTGCAAATATTCTCGTTGTGTAAAAATATCTCTATTGATTTCCAGATAATGCCCAGTGCAAAAAATTCTCCAAATGTCTGCGACAGATATTTCAGGGACAAGAAATAATCCGCAGGTAAAATAATTTTACAATTGAAACATTAATTAATCAAACAATCACTTACCAGTAGCCTGTAGCGTTTTTATGCATTTTATAAATTTTTATTAGTAATAACCTTAAGTTTTTGCATAAAGTAACTAAACATAATATAAAGCAAAATAAAGGTTCAAAGAAATAGAATCTGCAAAAGAGAAAAGAAAATCTGCGACACCCATCTCCCGTCTCGAACTTTCTGCTACCGGGGGATAATGGATGGTAAATAAAATCTTGATGGATAAATTAATCTGCTATTTTTAAAATCGATCTGTAAAGGTTCTTTGCTGCATAATCTGACCAAAGCTATGGTTCTCCTGTTGTTAGGTAAATCAAGGGACTCTGAATCATTGCAAATATTCTCGTTGCATAAAAACATCTCTATTGATTCCTGGATAATTTTTATTATCTGGGAATCAATACAGATATTTTTACGCAATGAGAATATTTGCAATGATTCAGTGTCGCTTGATTTACCTAAAATTTGGAAAGAGATGCTATGCAATTTTAATAACAATAGTAAAAATGAATCCACGTTCTTGAATATTCAATTTAATTTTATTTTATGTTTGCACTGATTTTCATTATGCATGATGTCTCGTGACATTATTTACCAAATTATTGTTTTTAAATTTTGCGAAAATATTTCTATCATGAATGATTTTGAAAATGTCGTCATTTGTGCAATGAAACGTTAGCAATCTAAATAAAGATATTCTATCACTTTTTATGGCATTATTTAGCTTGATCTGTTTATAAGTGATTATTATACATGTTGCTACAGGTATACATATTTCATATGCACAAACAGCAACTTTATCAAGTTCAATATTGATAAACAAACTATTTTTGCAAAAATTTTCAAAATGAACTCTGTTAACAAAAATCACGAGATAAAAGGTATAATTAAAGCATGCTCTTTAACCTTTTGCACTCCACTGACACCTATAAGGTGACATACTAAGTTTAACTACAAATACACTGTCACCAATACGGTAAACAACAAACAAACAAACTTTTAGGGAGTTCTCCACATCTTATTTCAAATCAGGGCTGGGTTTTTGCCGGCAGAAAGTGGTTTCTGCTAAGAAAGTGGCAGAGAGTGGTTGTAACCGGTTTTAACTGGCAGAAACTGGTAACAATTGACATAAAGACATTTCATGACATAATCCGGGACCTTTTTTTTTTTGTAGCATTAAATTCCTTAAGTACATTTTATTCAGGATAAATAACAAATAAAAGATTGCGGATAGTTTTAATTAAAAAATAAATAAATTTGATGATAATAAATTTCACAAGAACCATTTCTATTTGTATATAGTAGGTAATCTTTAAGTTATAGCAATGCATTATTTATTTAAAAATACTCTGAAAAGTAATTTGTTAAAATATCATAGAATTTTTTGTAAATTTTTTTTTTTTTAAACTTTTAAATAGAAATTCAACTGTAAACAATAACATTAATAGTTAAACTTGTACAACATCAGATTACCATTATTAAAATTTCTGTTTTTCAAGTAAAAGAAAATTAGTATTATAATTATATAAACAAAGTATTGCTTTTTGCTATTTTAAATAACATTCATAATATTTAGTTTAAATTTTTAACTTAATTGTTTACATAACAAATACATGTGTGAATTATGAATCATTGCAGATTAAAATTCTTATTAGTATTATTAGTTTCTGCCAGTTTTGTCACTTACTGGCAGAAACTAGTTTCTGCCATGGTGGTTTTAACAGGGTTGGCAAGTTTCTGCCGGAGTGGTTAAAACCAGTGCAGGGGTCCGCCCAGGGCTTTTTTCCAGGGTCCTATTTTTGTGAATTTAATTATTATTTTTGTGAAAAAAGTAATTTCATAAAACATTAGTTAACCCATTTATTCCTAGTCTCCCAAAATTGGAGACATTTGAATTTTGCAGAAATAAACTAATATATTTTTTTGACAGAATGTTGAGATTAGTATAAATAATGCAATAATTATTATATGTATATACCGGGTGTCCTAAAAAGGACTGACTGATTTTAAAATTCAATAACTTGCAAACAGTGACAGATATTTAAAAAATTCTTGAAGGAGGGTTATGCATAAGGTCAAAAGTTTTTTTACAGTGATTTTTGATTTTAGTTTGAACTGCAAAAAATAGATGGCGCTGCCATCAACAGACGCTAAATTCAGGTTCGATTTTTGGCGCTTCGGGACCCACTCAATACATTTTCATCTCCTTTTTCCGTATGGAAGAACACAAGGACCAAATAATCGAGCCTGTATTTAGCGCCTACTGCTTACAGTGCCATCTGTTTTTTGTAATTCAAACTAAAATCGAAAATTACTGTAAAAAAACTTTTGACCTCATGCATGACCCTCTGTAAGAATTTTTTAAATATCTGTCACCGTTTGCAAGTTATTGAATTTTAAAATCAGTCAGTCCTTTTTAGGACACCCGGTATAAATATATATAGATTAAAAGTTTTTTGCTAGCAAAAGTGCTATTTACGTATATAAAGTATAATTTATTATCACTCAAAAATATATCCAAAACTAAAATCAATTCATAGACTGAAATCTTGCACAGTGTGTATCTACCATTCACAAAAAAAATTTGTGTTAATTTATTTATTTATTTTTTATGAATTTTGTTTTTCCAAAATTTATTTGTGGAAGAGTCCGTTCTACTATCATCGAATTTTGTGAAGAGTCCATTAACGGACTCAGTTTCCCCCCTGTAGTGGTTGTAACGGGTTTAACCGTTGACGATAATTAAAATAAGTAAAAGCAGAGGAAAAACTGAAATTAAATATAATCTTATGTGTCATGCTAATATGTAATTAGTAATTAAATAGGTTTTCAGTGGATGATAGATGCAAAGAAATGTTATTTTTCAATATTTCTCTAAGGAATCAATGCCTTCTGAATAGAAAAAATTCACTGTATTTATATCTTCCTACCTATTTACTATAAGAAGACAACACTGAAACCTTTTAAAAAAAAAATACAAATATTCAAATCACATTTGGGAATAAGTTTATACTAATTTAAATTTAGTTTTTTGGTAAATATTCATTTTAAGCTAAAATATCAAGATATATTAAATTCAAATAAAATCATCAGAAAAAACACAATTTTTCACCTTGATTCAACATAAAATATATAATGTGAATTTTAAAAAGTCCACAGTCTTACTTAAAAGGCGACTAAAGTAATGAAAAAGATGTTACAAGTTTTAAATATACATTTTATTTAAAACTTCTTAGTACTTTCAAACTTTCCAAGCTCATCATCAGAGAATATTTTAATAACTAAATGTTGTTTATTTATACAAATGCGTCACTTTGTTTTGAAATTGAGAGCCAATAATTACTAGAGTTGAAAGTAGAAGTAGCAGTATCCAAAACCGAAAGATGAATTAGCTGGTGTATATATCATTCCTTTTAGAACTGACAGCAATAGACTAATGGAGTACATCGAAATGACCAAAAGAAAACTCAAAGAAAGAATAACAGAACATAAAGCAGATATAAAATTTTGTCGTCAATCCATAGGTCTCTCTCGTTTAAGTTTCAATCAGAATATTGCAATAGATTTTGATCATGCAAAAATCATAATCCCAACATCCAATTATTATGCATGTACTTTAAGAGAATCCATAGAAATCCTGTGTAAAAACAACCAAGTATGTAACGACGCCCTATCAAACAATATTCCCAGTTTATGGTTCAATATCCTGATACTGCTACTTCTACTTTCAACTCTAGTAATCAACTCTAGACCAATGAAAGCTCTCTCATTTTCAAAACAAAGTGACGTATTTATATAAATAAACAACATTTAGTTATTGAAATATTCTCTGATGATGAGCTTGGAAAGCTTGAAAGTACTAAGAAGTTTTAAATAAAATGTATATTTTAAACTTGTAACATCTTTTTCATTACTTTAGTTGCCTTTTGAGTAAGACTGTGGACTTTTTAAAATTCACATTATATATTTTATAATAAATTCAATTGAGAAAATTTCGCTTTAACAAAAATACGACAAAGAAAAAATATACAATATGAAAAAGCATTGAATACAGCGTAGTCAATTGTCAATAGTATATTAGACATTACTGACTGGGAATCTCTCCTTTAAAACAACCAATCATCACAGGGAATGAGTGCTTCAACCTTGGGCTTTTCGCCAATTGACGAAAAACAAAAGGCTACCATTTCCACCAAAAGGCTTTACCATATGCAGACTTTGATTGGTTGCTCGCAAGCCAAGCATACCAACTACTGAGCTATAAACTCTGTCATAATAACCAGCTACTTTCTGTAATGACTCGAACTTGACAATAACCAGTACTAATGTGATTATTCATGATATATCAATATCTGGAGTTATCGCAATATGTATGGATCAATGAAAGCAGGTGAGAGAAGAAAGGTTGATAAGTGTTATTCAGTATTACGCAGTCAGATGGTTACATGAACTCGATGTTTTCAGGAAAGGAATATATTGCAATAATTGGGATATTTCTAATGGAGATATTTATGGAATGAAAGATAATCAAGGCAGATTTTCTATTTTGGATGAGGCAGGTGGGTGAAAACATTGGAATTGAATATTGGGCTATGTTTTTTGGTGATATGGCAGTGAGTGTAAAAATTCTCATTGGTTTTGACATATTCGGTGTGGTTTTTTTCAGGGCTCATGTTCAAAATTGCAGTGAGCTCAAAACATTGTTATTTTATTTGGATATATCAACAGGGTCAAGTTTTATATTATATACTGTTATTGCAATATTTAAAAAATATCAATATCTGTCAATATATTGATAAATAATCCAGCCCTAGGGGTAATGGTATTAATATAATGTAAAAGTACTGCCATAATGAAATAATAAAGCTTATAGTGAATGCATCATATACTAAAGTATAGGTCAAAATTGGGAAATTTCATTAGTGGCCACTGGCCGGTAGGACTAATTTTTTAAGTGGTCACTTTCTTTAAACTAGCCGCCACTTTTTTATTTCAAAATGCTAAATAGTAAAATTTCTATAAGTATTAATCTAAAACTGAGTAGCCCAAATAAATATATTAATATAAATATAATGGAACCAAAAAAAGTGGAATCCTTGATGAAATGCAAGAAATTTTTATTATCTCCTTGTAAAAAAGTGGCCGCTGATAGACAATTTTTTACTAGCCACTTTTTTTCCTTTACTGGCCCTGTGGTCGGTGGCTAGTGCTAATTTTGATCTTTATACTAAAGTGAACAATTCAACAAGTCAAACAGAAGCTGAATAAGATCTTAACTGAAGAATGTAAACAACAATTAATTAATTTTAACATGGCATCTCTTTTTATGAAAGTAGCATACATATCTAATTTAATAAAATACTTCACCTTGAACGAAGTTTGTAGTCTTTTTTCTTTTCCAATAACCCAAGATGTTTACGAGCATCAGGCTGCATAGGAAGTAAAATACAATGAATAAAAGTTAATTATTCAATAAATACAATATGATATGATATGCAAAAAAAGAATGAAAGAAAATTTACAATTAGGGTAATATGACTTTGAAATTTTTTATGATATCTTAAAAAAGAAGACTGTGCTTAAAATTAGTTTACAAGGAGAGTAGGTACCATGTGTATTTCTAAATATAAGATTATTTTATGCACTATTGATGTATGCAAATCAGCAGTTTCTGTAACTTCTTAAACTTAAATAGTGTTGACACTAAGCCGCTTTAGCAGGGCGCAGTGCCCGGTGGCCCTTTTAAACCCTTCTGATGTGCCCGGCATCCCCTTTTAACACTTCCTATGATCCCCGGTGTAATTCAATTGATCCCGGGAAAATATCGCAAATTCTAGGGACTCTAAACAAACCAGTTCAAAATATTTTTTGTGAACAAGGTACAAAAGCGCCCTTTTTTAGAATAGTGTTCCCTTTTTGAAAAAATGTACTCTTTTTTAGAATAGTGTTTATTCCCTTTTTGAAAAATGTACCCCTTTTTTAAAATAGTGTTCCCTTTTTGAAAAATTTCCGTCTGGTGGCACTTTTTTTCTAGAGTCAACACTATTAAAGTTTACGAGATCTTGCACAAAAACAGGAAATTGGTTCACTTTTACTTTAAAAGTCTTCTAGAAATGGAGCCACTTATGACAATAACAAGTACCAAATAATGCCTGTTTAATCTTAAATACACATATTTGAATTAAGACTGACAGGAAAGAAAATTGCCTTTAGCAGATGGGAAGTTCTATAAATTTATAATAAAGAATAAAAAAAATCAGAAAACATTGAAATGTAATTCATCTAGTTCTTATAAATATTATTAAAATGCTTATGATAGCCAGAGTTCCTCCCAGACAGCTTCAGAAGGTGCCGCATCCTACCTGCAACTTTGATTTAAAAAATAGCATCCTTTTTGCCTCATAAAAAAAAAAGTGCCCTTCTAGGCCCTCAGTCTACAGCCTTTTGCAGAGGCCGATCCAGGTTTTTTTCCCCCTTAGGACTAGGGATGCACCGAATAGTGATTTTGGCCGAATACTGAATATTCGGCCAACAGGTGAACCGAATACCGAATATTTGGCTAGCCGAATACTGAATATTCAGCCTGCCGAATAGTAACTATTCGACCAAATACCGAATATTCGGCTTGTCGAATACTTTTATATTTCAAAGTTTAAAGGCATTAAAATGTTAAATTTTAAAACAATTTTACATAATATTTAAAACAGAAACTTTTATTCTAATAAATAAGAGCTTTTTTCAAGCAAATTTTATGCTGAAAAAAATCTGCTTTGAGTTATTTAAGAACAGGATAGTTATAAAATTTTTTTTTAATTAATAAAATTTTAAATGTCATGGCTTCTTCTGATAATTAAAACAAATGAATAAAATTTTCTTAAATTCTAAAACAAACATGTTAAAATCAAAGAGAAATTGTGAAAAAATTGTACAGGTAGGTACATATATTTGCTTGTCAGGAAGAGACTAAAGTAAAAGTTAATAAATAATACAATCGATTCAAATTTTATAGGGTGACAACTTAGCAAGGATAATTGTTCTACTCCCTTTGATCAAGCAAGTAAGCTTTTAAATGCATCCTAGATCAGTGTCTGAAGTGGGCAATCATTTTCAGAGGTTGTAAACGTTGTTCTTAAAATCTTAGCAAGAAACAGATTATTTACTGGACAATGTTGAGGAACTTGCATTTGTACATCATAATTAATTCCTATGAAAATCCTCATGATTGGTTAATTTTCTTAAATAATACTTAACAAACAGCAAATACATAATGTAAAAACGTTCTCTTTTATTTAAATATGATTCTGTTTGTAATTATTCTGAATATCTTTATAAGTTGGCTGTTAAACATAGAAGTTGTATAAGGTTTTAAAAAATAATTTTTAAAAGCTCTTTTTAAGTATTCGGTTCGACCGAATATTTCGATATTTGGCCATGCCGAATAATTTAGTATTCAGCATACTGAATAGTTTGATATTTGGCCAAACCGAATATTCGGCAAGATGGCCGAATACCGAATAGATACCGAATATTCGGTGCATCCCTACTTAGGGCTTATTTTGTGAAAAATAAATAACATTATTTAATGAATTTATAATTAAATAACATTATTTTGTGAAAAAAAAAGTTCTTTTTGTGAGATTTATTATATTTTTTGTGAAAAATAACATTTTGTAACGAAAGATGGAATTCTGTTGCTAAAATTCGGACTAAGTGTTTTAGTTGCAAATTACATGTTTTATAACCTAACAAAATAGAAATAATTAATGAAGAGTGTGTTTTTAAGGAATGAAAAGTTTGTGAAGAGGCCCTAAATAGGCCCCAAATTTTGCTTGGATCGACCCGTTTTGTTTTGTATTAAAAAATTGCTTAACATAGTAAACATTGACTCCTTGTTGTGTATCGAAAAGAACGCCCTGACTTTTAAATATTAAAGGTGCCCATAAGAATTTTAAAAATGCCTTTGCAAATCTAAAAAAAGCCCTTTTCCTGCCAACAGCACCCTGATTTTTTTTTTTTAACCTGTGGAACTCGGTCATTACTGCATTTTTTAGAAAATGAGAGCTGGAAAACATTTTTATTTCTGCGATTTTATTTTACTGAAAAAGATAGGAAATAACATTGCATAATTTGTGAGAGGTGGTTGAATTTTTTTAGGGGGGGGGGAGAGAGCAAATTATTAAAATTGTTGTGCTTTCTAAACTAAATATAATTATTTTAAGACAGATCTTCTATGGTACCCAGTCGGTGATGGGACTTTATCCCGTTTCCTTAGTTTAAAAAAGAAAAATTCTCAGGAATATAGTAGAATTTTTTGAGCGGGAGACTCCTGTCTACGATATTCTTTTAGGTGGGATTTCAAAATTTTGGGTACAAATCCCACCCTGTGGCCACAATGAAGTTAGAGTTTTACAAATCACACTGCTAAAACTGTGTTTATTTTTATTCAGGGTTCGTACACATTTCTTTAAATAAAAATCAAGTACAGTCAACTCTGTGAAATCCGCACACTTAGGGACCGAGGGTTTTGCGGATAACACATTTTTGCGGATTATAGATCATCCATTTGTTTACATTTTATTTTTTACAGTCTGGCAATGAATTAGAAAAAACTGCACACAAATTAGTACAATTACAATGTAAAAGAAAAACATAATGCATCATTATTTTACTGATTGTATTAATTTTTTTAAACATTGACACAACATAATAATAATTTCAGTTTTACTTTGTTGTCAATGATAATTTTTTTTCTGCAGTCTATGCACACTCATTACTTTTTGCTCTGAGATAAAATTTTGTTGCCCTGAGAAATTTAAATATTTATACCCAAGTTATATTTAAATATTTATTCATTGGAAAATTGATAACTTATGAAAAAAATACAAAATTTAGCTTTATCTAAGAGTTTAACTGTTAATGATATTTTCATTGTTTGCATTCCAACATGTAGTGCAGATAATAGACATTGGCGGATTATACATCGGCAGATTTCACAGAGTTGACTGTACTTTTAAGGACTTTCGAGGACCAAAAAGCAAAAAAATTTAAGGACCTTAAAATTAAATAAACTAATAAATTATAACATGCATTTTTTAATAAAGGGTTCCTTTCATTTTTGTAAAAGTTTTAAACATTCAAATGGATGGGAAGGGGGAAGGGGGGGGGGGGTGTCATCATGTGGCAGTAGAAATTTAGAAAATTTTAAAATAACATACAACAGAAGAAAAAACTAGTCAGATGTGCCAATCCCAAAACTTTCTTCTATCTCCATAGATGCCAACATTGTAAAGACTGTATCAGGAGTAAACCAGTTAAATTTCAGGAGTTTTGGACACTCTTCAGGAGTAAAATGTTCAGGTTTCAGGAGTCATTTCAGGAGTTGCACAAAGTTTTTTACGAGCTATATTTTTTACAAATATTTTCAGTCCTCTTGCAGCTTTTGCATTTATGAACACAAACATAATTTAAATAAAGGTTACTTAATTTACTTTTACTTTTAATGTATTAATAATTTTTTATAATAAATTTTAGAATTTTTTTTTATCTCTACGGAGCAAAAAATCCGTGATTGATGTGAGTGTGAAATCCCGCGACCAATTAACAAAATTCGCGATTTTCCGCCGAGATTGACTGACGAAAATCGCGAATTTTTCGCCACGACTGACGAACGAAAATCGCGATGTTTTGCAGCGATTAGCAGACGAAAATCGCGATGTTTTGCCGCGACTTGCAGACGAAAATCGCAATATTTTGCCGCGACTTGCAGACGGAAATCGCGATGTTTTGCCGCGACTTGCAGATGAAAATCGCGATGTTTTACCGCTACTTGAGGACGAAAATCGCAATGTCTTGCCGCGACTCGAGGACGAAAATCGCGATGTTTTGCCGCGACATGAGGACGGAAATCGCGATTTTTTGCCGCGACTGACTGACGAAAAGAGCGATTTTTTGCCACGACTCATTGACAAAAACAGCAATTCTTTACCGCGAATGACTAACGGAATTCGAGATTTCTTTTGCAGCGCAGCGAGTGATTGACGAAATCCGCGATTTTTATCATTGGCCGATTACTAAATTTCAGGATATTCCCCCCCCCCCCCCCCCAACTGATTAAAGCAAATCGCGATATTTTGCCGCGGCTGCGATTTTTATCAACGACCTATTTATGAATTTCACGATTATTTGCAACGACTGATTGACAAAATTTGCAACTTTTTTCAACGATCGGTTGGCGAAATTTGCGATTTTCTGCCGCGAGCGATTGTAGAAATTGGCGGTTTTATCGATTAATAGACGATTTTCGCGATATACTTCAACGACCGATTGACGAAATTCGTGATTTTTTGCCGCGATCGATCGAAGAAATTCGCGATTTTTGTCGTCTCAAATTTCCGTATTTTCTACCTTATTACCGTACTTCCGTATTTTATCCTACATTTCCGGAGAAACTCCGGAATTCCCGGAGATATTGGCATCTATGTATCTCATACATGTTAATATTACAAAATTCATTATCAGAGTGCCAAAATTAAATGGTCTATGCCCCTCATGAAGATTCTAAAGATATGAAATTCCGTGCATTAGTTCTTGAGATACGACTATAGTTAAAACCGTGCAAAGCAAATCCTGCAAATTATAGCATAGCAGCGCCACCTATAGGGTGATTTGCACCAAAACCTAATCAGCAACAACTTATGCAAACATCTAACTGAATCTGAAGTTTGGTGAAAATCCGTGCATTAGCTCTTGCGATATAGCTATTGCAGAAATCGTGAAAAATGCAGCATAGCAGCGCCATCTGTTGGGAGATTAACACCAAACCATAATCAGCACCCATAACTATCAAGGTATACCTGAATCTGAAGTTTGATGAAAATTCGTGCTTTAGTTCTTGAGATATAGCTATGGCGTAAATCATGAAAAATGCAGCATAGCAGCACCACCTGTTGGGCGATTTACATCAAAAACTAATTAACACTTATATCGAGGATTAACTGAATATAAATTTTTATTAAATTTTGTGCATTAGTTCTTGAGATACACCACCCACAAAATTTGTGTCACATATAGACAGAGTTACAGACTCATTTTGTAAAAACATGTTTTCCAGGATATCTGATCCCTAAAACGTGTAAATCGGTCGAAAATTTTCCCGAATCCAATACTTTCTAATTGTAAAGATAAAGAGGAGAAACATAATTTTTTCTTATTATTGAGGGGGAAGGGGGGGGGGTGTAATTTAACAGACTTATAATTTTGTATGCTTGGTAAGGAGGGAGGAGGGAGGGGAAACGTCAATTTCGGTGGAGGGAGGGGGAGTAAAACTGTATGATAGATTATTTATTGTTACAATAAATTAACTAATGGAGCAGAAAACGTTTTAAAAAAAGCAATGATTTTTAAGATTTTAAACTTTATAAGTTGAGGGGGTAAAGGGACAAGCACATTTTTAAAAATTTTTTAGGGAGGGAGGGAGTTTATTAGATGACTTATTTATTTACCTTACTAAAAATTTACAAGAAAAAAAAAACTAAGAGGAGTTTTAAACACTTTAAATTCCATGTGTTCTTTAAGTGTGTGTGTGGGGGGGGGGGGAGAAGGGGGGGGGTGGTGCAAAAGGAAAATTCCAATTTCGGGTGGGAAGAGAAATCTTGATTGATTATTTATTGTCACAATAAAATGACAAAGCAAAAAAAAATTTAATTAAACAGTTTCGAAGAGTTTTTAAACTTTGAGTACTGTGGGGGAGCAAAGAAAAACATACGAAGAAAAATTTTGAGGGTGAAATTCAGATGAAATTTCAATGAAATGTTATGAAATGAATTGTTACTGAAATTTAGGACAGATTATTTATTCAGTATAAAGTAAGAAATAGAGTACAGGGATGAAAGTGCACTATAGCCATTTTGTAGCAGTTTTGTAGCAGCAAAAATCGAATTTTGGAGCAGTAAAATCTATTTTTGTAGCAGCAAAAATTAATTTTGTAGCAATAAAAACTGTTTTTGGAGTAAATTGAAATTCTAATGCTAATAAAAGACCAATTTGCGTATTTTCACGATCTTTTGGCAAAATTTGCGTATTTCTCGCGATCTTTTGGCGAAATTTGTGTATTTCTCGCGATCTTTTGGCGAAATTTGTGTATTTCTCGCGATCTTTTGGCGAAACTTGCGTATTTCTCACGATCTTTTGACAAAATTCGCATATTTTTTGCTATCCTTTGTTGATATCAGTGTGCTGTTCGCTATTTTTTGACGAAATTAGCGTGTTTTTTTAATCTTTAGACAAAATTTGCGGTTTTTGTGACCTTTTGATGAAATTTGTAGTTTTTTTTTCGAGATCTTTTAACGAAATTTGCATTTTTTCACAATCTTTTAACCCCATTTTGTTCGTTTTTAGAATTGGTAATCCTTTGACAAAATTAACAGGGTGTTTTTTCGCTATGACAAAATTCGCATGTTTTTTGCGATCTTTTGACGAAATTTGTGTATTTTTGGTAATCTTTTGACGAAATTTGTGTATTTTTGGCAATCTTTTGATAAAATTTGCGTACTTTTGGCAATATTTTGATAAAATTTGCGTACTTTTGGCAATCTCTTGACAAAATTCGCGTATTTTTGGCAATCTTTTAATGAAATTCGCATTTTTTCACAATCTTTTGACCTCGTTTTGTTCGTTTTTTGATGAAGTCAGCTATTCTTTGACAAAATGCACGCTTTTTTCGCGATATTTTGACGAAATTTGTGTACTTTTTGCGATCTTTTGATGAAATTTGCAGGGCTTTTTCCGCCATCTTTTAACAAAATTAGCGTTTTTATGATTTGATGATCGTATTTTGTTCTTTTTTTGACGAAATTATGGCAAAATTCGCGATCTTTCGACAAAATTTGCACGTTTTCGCGACCTTTTGATAAAATTTTCGCGTTCGTTTGACGAAATCGTGCGTTTTCTGCGATCTTTCGACAAAATTTATGTGTTTTTCGCGATCTTTTGACGAAATTTATGGTTTTTTTCAACCTTTTGATGAAATTTGCAGGGTTTTTCCGCGATCTTTTAATAAAATTATCGTTTTTACAATCTTTTGAGTGCGCTTTGTTAGTTTGACGAAATTAGCGATCCTTTGACAAAATTCACGTTTTTTCATGATCATTTGACAAACATAACATGTTTTTCGAGATCTTTTGACTGCTGTTTTTTGCTTTTTTGACGCAATTAGCGGCCTAGAAAAAGGCTAAAAATGGATTTTTTTTGTTTCTCGGATCGACGAAATCGTGCTAAATTTCATCTTGGCACTAAGTATGGTTTGGCACAAAATGGAAAAAAATAGCTGTTTTGCAGAAGCTTGGAGCAGTAAAGCGATTTTGGCGCCGTCTGGCACAGGTCTTACATCCCTGAGAGTAGAAAAAGGTAAAAAAAAAATGAAGTTCTTAACTTTGATATTACGAAGGGGGAAGTGAAATTTCAGAAGAAGGGGAGGCAAGGTGGGATTAAGGTTTTTTTTAAAAATCAGAAATTAAAAGAAATGCAGAAGTGTTTCACCTTTGATTAAGAATTAATATGAGAGTAAAATTAAGCACTTTTTTCAGATTTTGCATGAAAATAAGTACTTTTAAGCACCAAAAATTTCCTTTGAAAAATGTAAGCACCTTTAAGGACTTTCAAGGACCGTACAAACCCTGTTATTGTTTACCAATAGCTAACTTCAAACCATTAGTTTTAGAGGTATAGTTCCAATCGCAAAAAAATATTTAAAATTTTGTTCTGTGTCATATAAAATTGATTTATGTTAAAATAGTTACTTTTTAAATAGGCAAGAAATTAAAAAAATTATATAATGCCTGAGTCCTATAAGTTTTATTTAGAAAAAATTTGTCCATGTTCTAACAAGTAAAAGAGTAAAAATTTATTCTTCTTTAATCAAAAGGTACGGAATTATGACATTTAGAATTTCAACATTTTGGTCACCAAAAATGGAAAAATGTGTCTTTAATAGGTATACCAGAAAACACTAAAATTGCATGAATTCAAAGTATCATAACTGGGTAAGAATTTTTGCACAAAAAATGTGTTAACCATAAACTGAGGTGAATAGTGTAAATTAATCTCAACAATAAACAGTGTCACAAAATTATTTCAAACATTTTGTTTAAAGGCCTTTTAATTAAAACGTTTTATGTTACAAAAATAACTGGTTGTTGGAACCTGTTGCCTATCCAATTGTGGAACGATGCAACGTGTTAACCAAAACGCAGGTTTGGCAGGTTTTTGACACATGTCAGTTTTTGACGGTTTAAACCGTCATGTCAAAAACCTCAAATACTTACAGTGATCTGTAAAATTTCACATTAAATGTCACACATTAGATGTAATATTTAAAATTCCCTATTATTGTATTGTATAATTAGTATATAGTATTAGTAATAATTACAGGGTTGGCAAGTTCTTGACATGTGTCAGTTTATGTCGGGTTTAAATCATAGTTTAAACAGTCATGTCAAAAACCATCTGTCAAAAACCTCAAATACTAAATTGATCTGTAAAAATTCAAATTAAATGTCACACATGACAACATTACATGTAATATTTTAAATTCACTCTTACTGTATATCAGTAATTAGTACACAGTAAAGTATTATTGTTAAGTACAACTTTTTAACAGGGTAAAATTTTTATTTAAATTTTCTTTTGTAAAATTGTGTTTTTCTAAAAAGTAGACATTAAGCTCACCTGAGCTGTACATTTTTTCTCTTACTTAAAATCATTTTAATTTCGCTTACTTTTGAGAGCTTAAAGCTAAAGCTAGCTTTTTTTATGGGAAAAAAAAAAAACTTAGAAAAGTGCAGATTTTTTTGTATATATATATATATATATATATATATATATATATAGGGTAGATGTGCCAGTAATGGACACCCTTAAGGAATTTCTTTTAAAATTATTTTTTTAGTAATAGTTATAATTATTATATTCCAGTTTTTTCAATATTATATTAACCTATCAACAATAATTTAACCATTCTTATAGTCTCATTTCCCAATATGAATCGAAATTTAATTTTAAATAACAAAAATATATCAAAACACCCAAAAGCCCAGTAATGGACACCTTCTGGCCCAGTAATGGACACCCTCTGTTCCAGTAATGGACACCCCATAAAAAATAATAAATATAATTGTTTTTATGACTGTATTTAGAACCAGAATTTAATGAATACATACTAATGAAACAAAATAGTTATTTTCAAATAAATTTAACAATTAGGATATCAATAATTAATAAAATATTTGTGATAATCATTTACTGTTTGCATCAATTATTGCAATTATCAGAAAATCGATGTTTAAATTATTTTAGATGAATAGTTTAAAATACTAAATATCAGGCAATTACAGCTATCAAATTATTGAAACAGTGGGGGATTTAAAAGACAATAAAAAAAAATAGGAATATTAGTGTTAGATATTAGTTTTGTCTCACTATTTTCAACAATTAATCTTCCAGAGACTACTTGATATATCATTTAGAGTAATTAAAATTATAAATATGAAAGAAATGATATTGTGAGTTGAATATTTTAAATACTAAATAAAATAATTTCAAAATAAAACTAGAATTGATGTTTGACGCCATTGATCTGCAGATTTACTAGTTTCATGAATATTACCTATAACTTTCATTAATGTTACTTTTTTTTTTCTGTCAGAGGTGAATAAGGAAACATTTAAAACAGAAAATAGATTTTAATAGCTTCTGTAACTTAATTGTTTTTATTTAAACGGAGAAGGATTAAGCCCTATGAGCCTCTCTTTGACTGTGCTCAACAATATTTTCTGCTTCCTGGTTGGTTTGATTGCCAGATAATAAAATATGTAAGGTGCAAATACATTTAAACAAAGAAAAAAGAATAAAATATTGGAATTTTATTAATCACATAAAAAAAACTTAAAAGCAGCTGTTTATAAAAGTTTTGGTGTTTATTACATTTTGGTAAGTATAATTTAAAAATTAAATCTGATTATTTAGGTTAGCAGTTAAGTCAAAATATTTTATGCACTATAAACATTACTGAAATTACATTTTTAGTAATGTTTACATGGGGTGTCCATTACTGGAAAATGACTAATGAACCATTCCAGTAATGGACACCCCCTCTTAAAACCTTAAAAATAAATAAAATTTTGTAAATGGCCGTTAGTATATAAAATTATAAGTTTTCTATTGCTACTCAAAGAAAAACATTCAAATTTTGCAGGAAAATAAATAATATATAAATTAATTAAACAAAGCCAGCTCTTAGCCTCTTCATTAAGATTTTCACAGAAAAACAGCGAAACTTTGAAACATTATTTTCTGCTTCCTGATTGGTTTTATTAAAAGTGTCAACAATAATGCAGTTTTATAAAACATGCAAGGGGGAATTATAAAAAAAATAATTAAAGCTAAATATTTATTAGTTATTTTTTTATGAACCAAAAACATCAAGGGGTGTCCATTATTCAGGGTTGTAATTTTAACCGGTCAAAATTGATTTTGACCAGGACACTGGATAAAAGTGGTTTTAACCGTCCAAAATTGGTCAAAAGTGGTCAGAAATGGTCAAAACTGTTAAAAATGGTCTTAATTTTAATAATTACTTTTTCTTTGCAATTAAAAGTAACTTAATAAGTAATAACAGTAACATGCAGTTAAAAAAATAATACACTGATAAGTTAAGGAGGCTCATTAGTAAAATATGCTTATGCAATACAATAAGAAAGCTAGATCCATAATTGCCCTATCATTGTTAATTGTGTATCAACAAAGAAAAAATCAGTCTTCCTTTCAGCTGTTGATACAGGGGCATCTAAAAAAACTGCCCAGTATTGTTTAAAACTAGCAGCTGATGCTAAAGAAGAAGTAGAAAACAAGTTTGCTTGTAAAGTAAGAAGTTTTGTAAGTCACAATGAAAACAAGATGAAACAGATAAGAGAACATTTTCAAAATGCATATTGAGACGAATTGTTTATTTCTTATCGATGTGCTGCACATTACTTGAATTTTGTAGGACAAGATATTACAAACACAAAGTTAATTCAATAATGAAGCATGTTATTGAAATGAAAAATTGCAGATGAGCATGAAGATAATATTGATGATAACATTGTTAAAATCATTAACAATGTATACTACAAAGTAGTAAAACATTTACAAAATCAACTTAAGCCTATTTCCCTTGCTTTAGATAAACTTAAAAAAGAAGATGCTACTATATCTGATGCATGCGACGAATGGTTAAGATTGCTAACTGAAAAAGATCTTGAAACTTATTCTAAAATGATACAGTCTCGATTTAATGAAAATGTTACCCCAGTTCATTTTCTGGCTCATATGCTGAATCCTGTCTACATGAGTAAAAGTATTGGTGAAGTGAAGCAAAAAATAAGCAAGGCAGTGGTTACACGATAATATTGATCCTACCTTTTTGCCTCTTGTGATTGTATTTCAAGCAGAATCCTCACTGTATCTAAAATCCTATTTTTCTGAAAGTGTAAAAGATACAATTGGGCCTGATGCCTGGTGGGCAGCCATGAAGAAGGTTAAAGGCATTGATATAAAATTTGTTGAATTCACATTACATCTAATGAATTGTTGTGCCAGCTCATCATCAATTGAAAGATTGTTTTCTAAATTTGGAATAATCCAAAATAAATTATGAAACCATCTAAGTTTAGAAACAACTGCAAAACTTGTTACTTGTAATCATTTTTTAAATTCAATACAACTTACATAAAAAAAATAAAAGAGCTTGTGTATAAAAAATAATTAAAACATTTGTGTTACATCTTGGTGTTATGGTATGAGATTTTTAATTTGGTATTTGCTGGTGTTATGTTACTTATATTATGACATTTTTAACATATGCTAGTAAAACATATTTGATTAGCAGTAAATAAATTGAATGGTCAATTTCAGTGGTCAAAATTGATTTTGACCAGGACGGTTAAAACCGGTTTAAACCACCATGGTTAAAACAGAGACAACCCTGCCATTATTGGAAGGGTGTCCATTACTGGCACATCTACCCTATATAACACGATAATGTGCACCAATGTTATTCTAGTCTAGGCAATAACAATAACCATTCCATTCAAAATTGAAATTGGATTATTAATTTTAAACATTTACAGAATAAGAGAAGTAATTAAAAAAAAAAAAAAAAGCTTAAAGTCAAAATCTTATTAAAACATGCTTTCTCTCAATATATAAAAATGTTTTCGATTTTAAAACTGAACAAAATTGGCTCGGTCATCTAAAAGAAAATTCCTTTAAGCCCATATTGAAAAAGTACATAATAGAAGGGATCAAATCATGAACCCATACCATTGTTTGGCTTATACTTTGCATCCCAACCATCAGGGGCAAGGGTTGACTGCTGTATCAGTTGATTCAGCTCGCGATTGAGCTACAGAGAGAATTTATGGATGCTTACCCATACTGACTGTGTATGAAGCTAAAGAATCCCCTTTCCCGTCTTCTTATTTCAGTGCTATAGGGAGGACTCCTTTGCTTGGTGGAAAGGTATCATTAAATGCAACTTCAGCTTTTTGAGCCTGCTTCAAAACTTGCTCATCTAGCAGCAATGCTTTTGCTATCAAGTCCTACTAGCTCAGCATCAATTAAGAGACAAACTGTTTTTTAAAGCTTCATACACTCTAAACCAGTGGTTCCCAACGTGGGGCATACGCCCCACAGGTGGGGGGGGGGGGGCAATTTCAGATTTGTTATTTACACATTCTCTCTCAGAATTTCTTTATTTTTTAATGAAAGTCATATTGTATGCTTAAAATAGAAATAATACATGAAATTTAAAAAATACCCTAATAAAAATAATCTTTCGAAAAGCTCCCACTTAAAAGCTGAAAATACAACTGTTACTGGAATAATTGTATGAAAAATTATGTTGTATTTTTAGACTCGTTTATATATTTAAAAACTTTTACAATTTTTCTACTTTTAATATTATTTTAGTGCTACACACCTCTTTTTTTTAAAACTATTTATTGACTCTGGCATTTCTATTTTCAGTACAATGTGCCACATGATGGATTTTAAAATCGACTATTTAGAACATATTTAACCTAAAAAATGTTTGTAATATTTTAACGACGTACAACTTTTATAAAATTAATAAGAACCCAAATAAGGATCACAGAAGGAAATGGGTAAAACGTAAACATCTTATGTTTCTTGTGCATACTACATACACAATATATAAACATACAACATGACATATGCATTTAAATTTGAAAACAGGATAACACATGGTGGTAAACTACCGGTAATGGGAAAAAGAAAGCCAACTAACAGATTAAGTATGTCATAAGGGGAAAGAAAAACCGTTGCTGAAAATTGATAAAGTTGCAAATCCAGAATTGCTATTTGTGAATTATGTCATTCATACAGTCTCGGTGTTTAAATAACTTCGCCTGTTCTTAATGAAGTACAAAAATCAACTATCAAATGTGTCAGTTTTATCAAATAAAATGAAAAAAGAAATTCAAGAAATTTCTTCGAGATAAAAATGTGGATTATTTAACACTTTTGTGGCTGAGGTAAGTTGCCAAACAACTGCACAAAAGTTTTAGATGTAAATCAGAAGAGGTGTGGTCTGACTGAAATTCAAAGAGTTGTGTTAAAATCATAATTATATATATTTTTAATCCTTTATCCTTTTGAATGTGAAAGGATTTATCATATTTAATTATCTCTCTTTAGGCTTCTTCAGTGTGAATAACAGTTAATTTTTTGTATAATAAAAATTATACGTTGCAGAGGGGAGGAGGGGGGACATCATGATATTAAAGACGTTTAGGTGGGGAGCAGCCAAAAAAATGTTGGGAACCACTGCTTTGAACTCAAAAATCTTTTGGGTGTACATAAATGTGCTAAACATGTGGTGTGCTGCAGCATGCTGTGGGGTAAAATTGATCCGGATTATTTAATTGTACAAAATTATTTTCTTCTGGTTGAAAAATCAAAAAAAAAAAAAAAAAAAAAATATTTTATTGCAAATAATATATTTTTAAATTATTAAATTTCAATAAAAGATCACATAAATCATTGACTTATTTAATGTTTACCTATTGTTAAAATGTTTTAGCGTGTTACATGTAGGGGAAGACGGGGTACAATGAAACATTACTTGTAAAATCAATCAAATTTGTCATAGAGAGTTGCAGTTTATATATATGTTATACAACTATATGTTCCAATTACTGATGTGATTTGGATACATTCACACTTCTACAACAGTAGCAATAGAAGATTATTGCTTTTACACCATTGAAAGTAACTTTCTTTACTAAAAGTAATTTTGTTTTTTTTTTCCTTGTTGTCATATGTAATAATTATTTTTTCTATACATTGGTATCTTTGGGTTGTTGTCTTCATTTCTCCAAAACCAAACTAAAAAAAAATAAATATTAGAAGTTTGAAAATAAATTTTTATTTAGTAACCTCAGTGCGGGGTACAATGAAACACTTACAGACGGGGTACAATGAAACATGTTTTATTATAGTAATAAAAGTAGTAAATGGAATATATTAGGTAGCTTTCATTACAAAAAGCTACCTATTGCAGCCGTTCGGAGGAAAGCGATTTAAAAAAATTTTGGTATATTTTCATCGATCATGACCCCCAGACCCCGAAACCACCCTCCGTTCAAAAGTTGATATATATATATATATATATATCCATATATATATATATCTGACCTTTGTCATACTGTAACTCTCGAATTTATGAACAGATTTGGATGTAATTCGGTATGTACATAGTACATACCAATGTCTCGACCGAGTTCGTTGGCCAGCTTCATCCGCCCTTTTGTTTCAAAATGGCGGCCATTTAAATTTTTTTTTTAAATTTTAAATTTGAAATGAGGTACCAAAGAATTGAAAATGGAAAAATATTTTTTTCTTATGTATTTGACCTTTATACAAAGATTCAGGAGCAGTTTTTGTTTCGTCTATATCTTAAAAAATGGCTGAGTTATAGCATTTTGAATTTCTAGCGTGGCTGACATTTTGAAACGTCCTGAATTTTGTCACGCGATAACAGGCGTATTTATGAACCGATTTGGATGTACCTTGGAGTGTACATAGTACATACAAATATCTCGACCGAGTTCGTACGCCAACTTCATCCGCCATCTTGTTTCAAAATGGCGGCCATTTAAAAAAATTAAAAAAAATTAAAATTTAAAATGAGATACCAAAAAATTGGAAAATGAAAAAGATTTTTTTCGTATGTGTTTGACCTTAATACAAAGATTCCGGAACAGTTCTTGTTTCGTCTATATCTAAGAAAATGGCTGACTTATAGCATTTTGAATTTCTATTGTGGCTGACATTTTAAAACGACCTGATTTTTGTCACGCGATAACAAGCGTATTTATGAACCGATTTGGATGTTACTTGATCTGTACATAGTACATACCAATGTCTCGACCGAGTTCATTGGCTAGCTTCATTCGCCATCTTGTTTCAAAAGGGTTGCCATTTTAAAAAAAATTAAATTTAAAATTTAAAATGAGGTATTAAAAAATTGGAAAATGAAAAAGATTTTTTTTTATGTGTTTGGCCTTGATACAAAGATTCCGGAGCAGATTTTGTTTTTGAAAATTTGTTCTTTTGTTTATATCTTAAAAAATGGTTGAATTATAGCACTTTGAATTTCTAGTATGGCTAACATTTTGAAACGATCTTGTATTTGTCACGCGATAACACACGTATTCGCCTATTTCCATGTAAAAAGGCATGTGGGTAGTATACATCAACATCTCAGCCAAATATAAGTTACTTTAAATAAAAGCAGCTTGGATAAAGCTGACTAATTTCGCGAAATTCTCATTCATAATGATTTAGTATTGATAAAAATTAGTATTGAATCTCCTATATTCGGTTTCCACTAAATTGAACTTCGTGTGTTTGAATAATATAAGTTGGCTTTTTTAAAATAAGGAATTTGAAAGCTACCTCTTCCTCCCGGCACTGGCCGGAAGGACTTTTAGAAGTAAGAGTAGGAAAACTGAAGAAAAAAAAAGTTTTGTTCTAACCAGGTCAGTAAAAAATGCTCTTGTTAAGCAATTAAAAAATAGAAAGAGAGAAAAAGCTAAGAAGGGATTGTTTTGAAAACAAACACTGCCTGCTACAGACTCTGATGATGATCCAGATTTTTTTTTCCAGGCCCAGCTGGTCATCAAGGTACTAAGAATGAGATATCCACACACAACATGTATTGCACAAGCAGTACCCGTATAAATGGAAACGTAAGGAAATATATACTGTTGGAGAAATCATACATTTAAATGAAGTCAAATGTGAAGTACTTGATATAAGAAGACTCAACCTAGTTTTAATCTTTTTTTTTTTTTTTTTTTTTTTTAGAAACTTACATTTAAAAAAAAAGCTCATTGTGTTGAAACTACCACCTCATATTCCTTCAGGAGCAACTGAAATATAAGCAGAAATGCTAATTTTTGAATCTGACTTGAGCCAATTTAATATAAAATGAAAGGTATTTCTTAAATTAATAGAATTTTCTTAATTTTCACCTTAGACTATAATATTTTAATCAAGTTTCTTATTAATCAAGTTTTGTTTTTGTATTTATCTCATTTTTCATAAAATAAACTATACTGGGTGAAAATTGTTTCCATCATTTGGAGTGTTTCATTGTACCCCGGCATACGGGGTACAATGAAACACTGTAAGACATTTATTTTTTGTTATTTTTCAAGCATACAGATAATGTTTGGAACCTAATAAAAATTTATTTAGATGGGGAAAATACAAGATTAAAAATATGCATTAATTATATTTTTGTGGATGCAAAATTGTGGATACGAAAAAAAAATTAGTAAATGTTGTTTCATTGCACCCCGTCTTCCCCAAATTGCCGTTTTCAATGGTTTAAACCAGTTTATGACTGTTTTCGACGGTTTAAACCAGTTTATGACAATTTAAACCAGTTTTTGATGTCAAAAAACCAACCCTGACCAAAAGTAACTATTTTCCATCTCTACATTCCATTGGAAGTAAAAATACCATCGTACTGTATAGGGTAGATGCTCCAGTTGTGGCCACTGTACCAGTTGTGGCCACATTGGATAAGTTTGTCCAATATTTAAGCTGTGAATTGATGTAGACAAATAATATGCATTTTTACACCTTAAGCAAACACCCTTTTATCATTTACAATCTCATTTGTTTATTTTTTGATAAAATGTGACTTTAAAAAAAAAACAAATGTGTGAAACTGTAGTGTGTGCTCACATGTATTAAGATTTTTGCTTAGCTGTCAAGTTTTCCAAATCTTTCAATATTAGGCACTTATTGGGTTCTGTTTGTCCTGAAACAAATTACTATTATGTTTTATGAGGTAAGCTTCCTCTCTAATGCAATTTCACATTTAAATTAATTATTTTAATAGTTTAATGGGGGGGTGGCCAAAACTGGTGCTTTAAATTTGCTATATGTACCAGTTGTGGCCATGGTAGTTGGAAGTAGCAAAAAAGGTACAACATATGTTCCACTTTTGGCCACAGGATTCCTTATAGTGAGAATTTTAGCCATTAAATAAATTTTAAGAACATCAGGATAAAACAAAAATCAATTTAGTTTTTATATGTAATGGCTTCAATAATAAAAAAAAGCAAGGCTAATAGCAGTTCTATCAAAGAGATTTTGTTTTCTCTGTCCAATAGATCATTTACTTTAGAAAGGACAACTTGTGCTAGCAACTAAAGAATGATATATTGCTAAAGAAAATATAGTATATTGTGTTTAGTATTGCTAAAACCAAAGGGGGGGGGGGCTATATGCCCTATATGATAAATAAATTAAAACATAAATTTTGACCGATTTTACAAATTATAAATTAAAAAGTTCAGTAAAATTACAGCATGATTTCTTGTATTTTTCCTAAAGAAATGAAATTCCATAATTTTTGCCAGATTTCGGGCAAACGGATTTAGAAATACTAAATATTGCGAAAATCCTACCTAGAGATATCTAAATACAAGCAAGAATGTATTTCCCATTATTAAAAAGAACAGCGTTCATTTTACCAAGTTTAAAAAACACAGAATTCTGTGCTCTTAAAAAATGGCCTATAGGGAACACTGTTCTAGGATAAGAAGTAAAACTAAGGCCATTCAAAATGTATAATGCGAGCACTACAAGCTAGCAAAGTTTTGGAGCACCAGAAATATAACTCTTTGGTGACAATTCACATGTTTTAATCAATCCACAATCCATTGGATAATTATAAAAGTGATTTAAATAGTTAATCTTGATGTCCTACAGGCACTGTTGTCCCTTTTATGAATCAAATTAAATATATTTTTTGTTTTTTTAATTGAAATTTTCAGTTAAAATCAACATAAGTACATTTTACTTGATGTTTTTATCAATTCATAAAAAAAATTGCAAAATTCTTTTAATATATTAACAAATATATGTGTGGTAAAATAGATGTTGCATAAAAATGCTTTATTTTTACTTATTATCAATTAAAATGTTTGTTAAACTACATGATATTGGGGTGGCCACAACTGGTGCATAGAGATGGCCAAAACTGGTGCAGGTGTGGCCACAACTGGTACAAATTGATATAAATTATTTAATGAGTTATTACTCACAATCTAAAATATTCTGTAGAAAATCATTATAACTCACAGAAAGACAATTAAATTTGCTAAATAATGATGTTATTATGATTTAATATGCTTCAATCGGTCAATAACTGTAAAATTTCTATTTCAAATTTTCTCTAAAGGTGGCCACAACTGGAGCATCTACCCTATATGTTTTACCACTAAAAGTTTTCTATGTTATATGACATATTTAATTTAATAAATGCAAACAATATTACTTTTTTGTATTATTTTAGTTTGCTTTTATAATATCTATATTTTTTAACGACGTTAGTTAATAAAGCCTATTAATTTAATGTTTTGAACAATATACTAATGATTGTCAATCATTTTTGGCGAACTATCTTCTTAACACAGACAATCTGTAAGCATCCACAAACTTACATAACACATTATTTAATCTAAATAGGGGTCACAATGTATAAACAATTCTATTCTAGAACATAGCATTTAAAGTTTGAATTAGAATGTAGACCAAAACGATTTTTTTTTTTAGAAACGAAATAAAAACCAATATATAACATTTTAAATAGACATGAGTATTCTATAAATAAGGAATAATTTTATTAAAAAAGCAATGTATATTCAAAAGAGAAAGAAAAACATAACGAAAAAAGGAGGCATGTTTCAAAAGCAAGATACAAATGTTTTCAAATAAAGAAAAATGTATCAACCTGATGCCTCTCCCGATGTTCTTTCTGACCACTCTTCGCTGCTTTCGACCAAGATGACATTGTTAATCTTTAATTAAGTACACTTAATAATTACGGAGGAAAGTAACAGAATAAACTTCAATGATCAACGTATGTTTATTTTTCTTTTCGGGGAACACGATGCCGGAAACGGAAACTGCCAAAACAGTTATGGTCACATAATGTCAAAAGATCGTAACTTTAAAAACCACAGAGTTAAAAATAACTGTCAGAGTGGTCCTCTAGTGGAGAATAGTTTAGACTACTCGCTGTCGGAAAAGCTCACTTTTTATCATGGGTGGTGCCGAGCGTTGGCGGCGAAGCAAAATAAAATTACTTGGGGGGGGGGGGGGATTTCTCTATTTGTGATTATAGTAGGACATTACAAAGAGACTCTAATTAATCATCAAATTACCGTAATTAATTCAGTATTAAATGATTGTTTATTTTAATGAAAATGAAAATTATTATACATAAAATTTAATTTAATTTATAATTTAAAAAAATACTAATTTTTGAATATGCATAAGTTAAAAATTTATTTATATCTATCTGATTGTCAGACATATTTTAGTTTAAAGGAAATATCCAAAATAGCCTTGACGAGATGAATAATTGGATGAAAAATTTTGGGCTAGCTCATTTAAATTTAACTTGTCAGTCAGAATTTTATGGGCATGAATAAACTAATAGAGAATTTAATCTGTTTTGGTTTTGGGGCATGATAGTTAATTCTTGGAAAGGGCAGATTTCCCCCGCGGCTTAGCCGACTATGGGGCTGAGTTAAACGGATAAAAAAATAACTTAAAAAATTCAATTAAAAATATTGTTACACAATAAAATCTATTTTTACTTTCTTCTATCTTTACAAGAAGAAAGCATTGGATTCGTGAAAATTTTCGACTTTCGGTTGTCGTGTTGTCGACGGATTTACACGTTTTAGGGATCAGAGATTCCGAAAAACATGTTTTTACAAAATGTCTGTCTGTGACTCTGTCTGTCTGTCTGCATGCATGTGTCACAAATTTTGTGGGCGCTCTATCTCAAGAACTAATGCACGAATTTAATAAAAATTTACATTCAGTTAGTCCCTGATATAAATTGGGGCTGATTAGTTTTTGGTGTAAATCACTCAACAGGTGGCGCTGCTATGCAGCATTTTTCACTGTTTTCACAATAGCTCAGTCTCCAGAACTAATGCACGGATTTTCATCAAACTTTAGATTCAGTTAGTCCTTGACATGAATTGACGTTTTATACATTTTGGGGTAAATCGCTCAACAGGTGGCACTGCTATACTGCATTTTTTGCGATTTCCGAAATAGCTCTATCTCAAGAACTAATGCTTGGATTTTCAACAAACTTGAGATTCAGGTATAAATTAGCAGGATATAAATTAGTGCTGTTTAGTTTTTGATGTAAATCACTCAACAGGTGGTGCTGCTATGCTGCATTTTCAGAATTTCCACTATAGCTTTATCTCAATAACTAATTCACGAATTTTCATCAAACTTCAGATTCAGGTATACCTTGATATCATTTAGTGCTGTTTATATTTTGGTGTAAATCACTCAACAGGTGGCACTGCTATACTCAGTGGCGTACCCAGGATTTTATTTCGGGGGGGGGGCTGACTTAAATTTTCATAATGTTCTAAATCTTACGAAACACGTTGCATTGTGTTATAAACAGAAATCATTTTTGTCAGTAAGGCCGTAGCCAGAGGGGGGGGGGGGGGGTGCAAGGGTGACTTTGTTCCGAATTTTCCGAAAATTTGGACTTAAAAAATTATCGCGATTTTTGACAAATGGTCGCCGAAGAAAATCAATTTCGTCAATCGTTCGCAAAAAAAAAAAAAAAAAAAAATCAATTTCGTCAATCGTTCGCAAAAAAAATCTCCAATTTCTTTAAAGGATCAAGGAAAAAACCGGAATTATGTCATACGGCCGCAGATAAAATGCGAAGTTTGTCGAAGGATCGTGAAAAAAAAGTCAAATTTCATCAAATGATAGCGGAGAAAACGTGAATTTCGTCAAATTATTCTGGAGGAAACGCTAATTTCGTCAAAATGAGCACAGAAAAAACCCAAATTTCGTCAGAAGGCCGCAGAAAAAACGCGAATTTCATCAAAAGGTCGCGGAAAAAACGCGAATTTCGAAAAAAAGATCGCTAAAAACACGCATTTCATAAAGGGCTGCGAAAAAGAAGCTAATTTCGTAAAGGATCGCAAAAAACGCGAATTTCGTCAAAGGGACACGGGAAAACGTGAATTTCGTCAAAAGGCTACAGAAAAATGCAAATTTCATCAAAAAGACGAGAAAAAGCGCAAATTTCGACAAAAAGCCGCGAAAAAACGCAAATTTCGAGGAAGGATTGCGCAAAAAACGCGAATTTTGTCAAATGACCACAGAAAAAACGCGAATTTCGTCAAAGGACCACAGAAAACTGCAAATTTCGACAAAGCATCGCTAAAAAAACACGCATTCCGTCAAAGGGAAGCTGAAAAAACACGAATTTCGTCAAAGGGACACAGAAAAACGTGAATTTCGTCAAAAGGCCCAGAAAAACGCAAATTTCATCAAGAAAGACGAAAAAAACGCAAATTTCGTCAGAGAGCCGCGGAAAAAACGCAAATTTCGACGAAGGATTGCATTAAAAAACACGAATTTCGGCAAATGACCACAGAAAAAAACGCGAATTTCGACGAAGGATTGTGTAAAAAAACGTGAATTTCGGCAAATGACCTCAGAAAAAACGCAAATTTCCTCAAAGAGCCGCAGAAAAAACGCAAATTTCCTCAAAGGGCTGCAGAAAAAACGCAAATTTTGGCAAAGGATTGCTAAAAAAAGTATACATTCCGTCAAAGGGAAGCGGAAAAAACGCGAATTTCGTTAAAGGATCGCAAAAAAAAGCATGGTCACAAAGAAGGGCCACAGAGAAACGTGACTTTCGGCAAAAGACTACGGAAAGAAGCGAATTTCGTCAAACAGCAGCGAAAAAACAAAAAAACACGACCATTTCCATAAAAAAACGCGAATTTCGTCAAAGAGCCGCGAAATTCATCAAAAAGACGAGAAAAAAGCGAATTTCGTCAAAAAAGCCGTGAAAAAAACGCAAATTTCGACGAAGGGTTTCGTAAAAAACGCGAATTTCGGCAAAAGTTCACGAAAAAAATTCGAATTTCATCAGAAACTCGCGGAAAAAACGCAAATTTTGACAAAGGATCACGAAAAAAAAAAACCGCGAATTAGGGTCGCGGAAAAAAGCTTATTTTGTCAAAAGTTCGGGGACAATGCAAATTTCGTCAAAGCGTCGTGATAAAAACCTGTATTTCATCAAAGGATCGCGTTAAAAACACATACAAATATCTGTGTTTATTATTATATGTATAGTTTTTAAACTGAAATAATATGCTGAACTTTTTAGAAATCTGGTTAACCCGAACCCACTCAGCCTGAAATTGACCTGAATATAAACAGAGTTAACCCAAACTACAACAAAAATAATTAGCAGCAGGAAGGGATTACCTCTCCTTTACCCCTCTGCTGTAACCTTTCAGAAAATTTGCTGAGAATTTCAGATTTTTTTTTTTTTAATCTCAGACTCAAATCTGGGGGGAAGGGGGGGGGGGTGCACGGGTCCGATCCTGAGACCGTCCCACGTCGAAATCTGTTGAAAAGTGTTACTGATTTTTTTTTTTTTATATATATACTTTCATTTAAAAGAAAGTCATTATAACTTAAAATCTATAAAATTGTTCTTCCAGTCCCCGAAACTAAATTCTGGCTACGGTTCTTGTTTAACAATAAATTAATATTGTAACAAACACAAAATATTTTTTGTATACACAAAATATTTTCATACACATATATAAAATAAAGACTTTGTGTTTATTATTTGTGCATTGCACAAGTAATAAGGACTTTAAACCGTTCCAGATGAAAAATACTGACTGCAAAGTTAAGACAGAATAGGAAGATAAGTGGGGGGGGGGGGGGGGGACATTACCGAACTCCAAAGATGTCTTTGCAGTTAAACAAGAAGTCACTGTGTATCTTACAGATACGAGGAAGTAATCGAATGTTAAAAACAAAAGTTAATGAATATCATTCACAGTCAGCTCTTCCGCACATATATAGTGTGCCTGACTTCCGACTTAGCCAAAATTCTGAAGGGAATAGCTAATGTGTCATTATGCTCTAATATGGGACTAACAAGAAAGACAAGTGCGAAGCATGACAAATATATATATATAATTGAATTGATCTAAAAAGTAAGAAGTAAACTTTTTTTACCATTTAATCTGACCGTTTTGGCAGGTAAAAGAGGTTTAGTCCCTTCAACCCTCCGCACCCCCATATTTCGGTGTGACATGGAGATGCGACTGAAAAATGAAAGTTAATAAGCTACTTTTACAGTCAACTCTTCCGCACCGGATTTCCGATTTAGACGAAATCGACTTGAGATTAGCTGTGGTGTTACTGTGCATTAACATACCCCCGCATAGACAATCTTGGCGCCCGCCGACTATGGGAAAAATTTTAAAAATCCTTAAATTAAACTACTTTTAGATTTGTCGAATTTATTTGTAGGTCTCTTGAACTCAGTATATATGTTTTCATTTATCGAGTAAAACAGTGATTTCAGTCATTTGAAAATGGATTTTGTGGTCTCAAGTAAATTTGGTCGCAGGACTGAGGAGGATATTGGATTAACAGGAAAAACAAATTCGTGGCATGCCAGAAAATAAATCAAATTTATCTGAAAAAGAAGGAATATCAGCCTTTTTTTCATTTCACTGCGATCTCTCCAGAGGTGGAATGGAGCTGTAACGTCATAAACCCCGTCCCCATCGAATCCTTTGGTGTATGCTGGGGCATCACTGTGCACTAATATATGGGACTAACCAGAATAGCTGCGTCGCAGAAAAAAATTAAAAATTAATCTCAAAAGAAAGAAAAAAAAAACTGGAATTTTTTTTTCATTTCATATTTGATTATTTCGGAAGAGTAAGTAACCCTTCAGCCCCTTCCCCTCATTGGGTATACTGTGGTGTAACTGTGCGTTGATATGAGACTAGCCAGAACGTGTAGTTCGTTGTATTGCAGAAAACAAGTGCATTACAAATTCATCTCGAACAAAAAGAAAAATATCAGCCCTTTTTTCATTTCATTTTCGACTAGTTTGGGAAGGGGCTGTAACCCATCACCCCCTTTCTACTTCTTTCGGTATAATGTGGTGTCACTGTGCACTAATATGGAACTAAAGAGAAGAGAGTGGCTAGTCTGTTGAATAATAGGAGAAAAAAAATACAAATTTATCTCAAACAGAAAGAAAAAAAGCAATATTTTTTTATTTCATTTTCGACTATTTCTGGAGGAGGGGCTGTAATTCCATCAGCCCCCTCCCCATCTTTGGGTATGCTGTGATGTCAATGTGGACTAATATGGTGTTAACGAGAATGGCTATTTCGCTGTATGGCAAAAGAAAAATTACAAATTTATCTCAAACAAGAAGAAAAAAAACAGCCTTTTTTTTCATTTCATTTTCAACTATTTAGGAAAGGGACACCCCATTAACCCCTTTCACCTCTTTGGGTATAATGTGGTATCACTGTGCACTAGTATGGAACTAAAGAGAAGAGAGCGGCTAGTCTGTTGAATGATAGAGGAAAAATACAAATTTATCTCAAACAAAAAGGAAAATATCAGAACTTTTTCATTTCATGTTCGAATTTTTGGGAGAGGGCTGTAACTCCAAACCCCCTTCTATCTTTTCGGGTATAATGTGATGTCACTGTACACTAATATGGAACTACAGCGAAGGGAGCGGCTAGTCTGTTAAATGATAGGGGAGAAAATGCGAATTTATCTCAAATAGACAGAAAAAATCAGCTCTACTTTTTCATTTCAATTTCGACTATTTCCAGAGGAGGAAGTTGTAATTCCATCAGCCCCCTCCCCATCTTAGGGTATGCTGTGATGTCAATGTGGACTAATATGGTGTTAACGAGAATGGCTATTTTACTGTATGACAGAAGAAAAAATTACAGATTTATCTTTAAAAAGTAAAGAAAAAACACTTTTTTATTTAATTTTTCGCGATTTCTGGTTGGGGGGGGGCTATAACCCCATTAACCCCCTTTCTCTTCTTTGGTTTCAATATGGACTAATATGGAACTAAAGCGAAGGAAGTGCATAGTCTGTTGAACGATAGGGGAAAAATGCAAATTTATCTTAAACAGACAGAAAAAATTCAGCACTATTTTTTCATTTCATTTTCGACAATTTCGAGAGGAGGGGGCTGAAATTCCATCATCCCCCTAACTAATATAACCTGGACTAATATGGTGTTAACGAGAATGGCTATTTTGCTGTATGCAGAAGAAAAAAATACAGAAGAAAAAAATTACAGATTTATCTTTAAAAAGTAAGAAAAAAACACTTTTTTATTTAATTTTTTGACTATTTCGGGAGGAGTAGGGGGGGAGCTATAACCCCGTCAGCCCCCCTTTCTCTTCTTTGTTGTCAATGTGGACTAATATGGGACTAATGAGAATCGTTTGTCCGCTGTATAATGGAAAAAAAAAAATTCCATAAAAGAAAGACGAAAAATCAGCACCTTTCTATATCACTTTCGAAAATTTCGGGGGGGGCTGTAGCCCCATCAGCCCTCCCCTTGGGTACGCCACTGGCTATACTACATTTTTCAGAATTTCCGCTATAGCTCTATCTCAAGAACTGCACGAATTTTCATCAAAATTCAAATTCAGATATACTTTGATATGAATTGGTGCTAATTTGATGTAATTTCTTGTACTATTTAAATGATTTAATTGACGTGATTTATATAGAAGAAAGTTTTGTGATGGCCACAACTTACTAATTTTAACAAAGCTCTTGAATTACTTCAGTCGCAGTTACATTAATCTCTTTGTCTATACATAACAAAGCTAGCCCATTTAATCTTGATTCTGTCATAGTGGAACTTATGTAAGTTTTTAAAATGTTTATTGTCGAAAATGACCTTCGCTGAGACAGGTTGTAACGGGAAGCATTTTTAGTCAGTTGTAGATGTTGGGATAATTTTGTCACATTTTGAAACTGATTCAATGGCATTCTTGCATCGAGTTATTGAAAGCAATTTTTCGAATTTTCTGTGCTTCAACTTGAATTCGGCATTCAAAATTTCTGAATTTGTAGAAAGCAAATCATGTGCATGAAATTCACACAATTGAAGAAAATCTTTCATTTCACTTGCTGTTGGAAGATCTTTTCCATTATGTAGAAAAAAAAATTGAAATGGTTGCGGTGCCGAGTGAAACGTTCATTAAGTTGAGCCAACATTTCATCAATGAATGGAATAAAAATATTTCTCCTGAAATACTTTTCTATTGGATATGCTGGATAGAGAGTCGTACAGGAAGCCAGCATTTTAACCTTCATAGATTAAATTTACTATTGCATATGCTACATGCCATTTTGGTATTATAAGGGGACTCTTAAAGTGTTAACTTTTCAACTTCTTTAAAATAAGCTTTGAAACATGGCAAGTTACATATCAAATTAAAAGTCTCGTTGAGCACTCTTGATCCCTGACGTTATTTCCTCCCCCCACTCCCCCATTACTTTTTTATCATTCCAAGTGCAGCATGAACTTCTTTCAATCACAGGCAAGCCTTAAAAAGTTCATTTACTTGTTAATATTCCCTGTCTGGTTTTACTTCAGTGAAAAACCTCAAAACTGCAAGACTGGTCTACAGTTAATATTAGTCATTTTGTACAACTACCTATGGCAAAAGGCTTAATTATCTAGTGTGAAAAACATTCATAGGACATACCACATATCATTGGTAAGGTATGGTGGAGAGAAACAGGAAATTTGAATAAACTTGTCAACAATGTGTACATAAATGTAAATAAAGATTAAATGAATAGTACTAGAATGTAACCAAGAGAAAAATGTTTGTAAATGGCACGTCGAGAGCAATGAGGTGAGGTATATGAGCATTGAAACTCCTTTTTTTTTTAGTCAGTTTTCTTCAAAATTATGTCCCTTAGTTTTTGTAACTTATCTTCCAAAGCCTCTACCTTTTTTTTTTCTCCTTAAGATTACTAAAACCTCCCCGCTGTCCGATCATTAATTTTTTTTATCTTAGTCATTTACGGTGATCTAGGTCACTGATTTTTACTTTAAACTCTTCCATTTTCCCTTTCCTTCAAAAAGCATGGTTGGGTCCTGGTGATGCCTGGGTCATAATTGAAATAGTGAATTAATTATACTAAGTGAAAACGCTGTGCAAACAGTATAATTAGGACCGAAAAAGTCACAATATAGGAATATTACTACTTGCAAGAAGACATAAGCGGATAGAGAAAATCAGAAGTATTTTTATCTACCGATATTATAAAAATATTCACAATGAAGCCGGGCGATCCGCGAGATGAAAAAAAGTTGTAGTCGCAAAGGAATGATTCCTCTGTCATAACAGCGTCAGATGGAGACGGGATGGAGTCTAACGAAAAAGAAACACAACTACCACAGCGAGCAGACAAAAATTACCAGTCGGGAGATGAACTGCTGCCATTTGACGCCGAAACAACATCACGAATGACGATACCGGCTTTAATGGATCAGATGCTGAGACATCTAAAGAAACACGAAAAAGGAAGTAGTGAAAACGCACAAAAATACAGAAAGATTTTGGAGGAAAAAGTGGTGAAATTAGAGAAAGAAAAACATTGGATCTTTGTGTTTGTTTTGATGCAGTTCTTGGCATTTTAATGTTAATATGAATGTTATTGGCTTTCATACAAGGTTCATCATAAATATCCTTGAAAGAAATATCTGGGGATTTACGAATAGTATTTAAATGAGCCACAACATCGTCAACGAAATTTAAGGCAATTAAAAGGTTACTAGTCCACAGGGGTGCCCAGAGAGGGTTTGGTGACGCAAAGTGCGTCGTACAATTTATTTTTGGGGGAGAATTTAGAAAAAAAGTACTTTTTGGGGGAGGGGAGGGTTTAAATTCTTAATATTTCCTTTTTTTTCAGACGATGGTTGAGACAAGGTCTTTTCTTTAAAAAAGTTTTCTTAGAATCTCTAAAATAATTCTTTCCGTATTTAAAAATTATAAAGCATAATTCATATTTAGGAAAAATTTTATAACTTAGTTTTGCATTCATGCAACCAAATACGTGAAACAAAATGCTTTAAATTTTGTCAGATAATTCTAAAGGCATCTAGCCTTCTCTCTCAAAGAGAAGAGAAAAAAAAAGTTTAATCAAGAGTTTAACAATTTTTCTGAATATATGACAACTTAGACATCTGCACGGGCCCGAGGCCCGTACCCGGAACGGTGGAATAAAGATGAACTTTCAAACAGACTGGGCCGGGCAGGCAGAATTGGAACAATTTTTTTCAACGGCCGGGCCTATAAATAAAATTAAGCGGCCCTATCGGCCCGATATAAAAATTTAAACGAGGTCGATAAACTAAGCCTTTTTCAATGAATATGACTTTCGCGAGAATAAGTATAACTGTGCGTCACGAGCCGATTCTAGTTTGACAACATCAATACAGAAGTGTAACATGTCCAGCGTACAGATCGGTATCAGACAGTTACATGGTGTCTGAGCCCGGACTTACTTTTTTCAGCAGACTCGTGCTGGGCCGAGATAAAGCTTGAATTTTTTTTTTGTATATAGTTTAGTCAGACCGGAACTGGACTTAATTGTTGTCAGGATGCGTAGGGCAGGCAATATGTTTCGTAACAATATTAATAGCGATAATAAACTTCTGTTACCAGAATATTTTGAAATATATTTATGGTGGTTCTGAAATTCACTGCTCAACAATGCGAAACTTTCTGACACATTTTCTGACTAATTTTTAACTGAAAAGGCATAAAATTGTCTTGCCTAACTATTGAAGGGATTTGGAATCAAATAGTGTTTTCCATTATGGATAAATAAATGACTTATCGAGAAATAAGAGATTTTTGTCATGTGACTTTTTTTTTTACTTTTACTGCCCGAGAGAGACTGCTCAGACTAGGAATTGAGTCTGTAGAGCATAGATTGTCCCTCCCTGCAGATTTTTCTCCTTTCCTGTGCTATCGCTTCCGGAAAGTCGATTCAAAACGCTAACTTTGACAGTATTTTCTCAGATATATTGCCTTTATCAAAAAATTGATAACTCCATTTGATTACATAGTTTCTGAATAAGAACACCTGTCAATCTTATGCGTTTCCAAAAAGAAAGGAATTCAGAAATGCGTCAGAAAGTAACTCCTTTGCATTTGAGAAAAACCTTAATAAATGACAAAGAAATATTTTCACAAATCTACTTTTTATGATACAGCTTCAAAAGTTATCATGTTTTTAACCCTTCTTTTTTCCTTTTATTCTAAACTACATTAATTTTTTAATGAATCCTTATTTGAACGTTGAAACGTCTAAAACTCGAAGTAATCATTAATGTTGTTATTGTGTATTTTCTGTCTTGCGAGCACATCATAATTTTAAAATATACTGTAAAATTATCCCATAAATATGTATGCAGTATTCTTTAAGAATCTAAATTGTTTATTAAGAAATTGAGTGGAGCCGGATCGGGCCTGATTTAATTGAATTTTCTACGGACCGGACCTGTTTTCCCTCAGTTTAGTACGGGCAGGGCTCGAGCCGAACTTTTAATTTTTACACCGGGCCGGGCAAAGATAGTTTTCGTTCGGGCCGGGCCTGGAAATTCCGGCCCGTGTAGACCTCTATGACAAATTCATTGTATTAAAAATTGCATTTTTTAAACTTGTAGCTCGCATTTCTGAAAATGCTTTTTCCAACATAAAAATGTATTTCAGATTGGTGTATTCTTTTACGCAACATAATAAAAAAATAATGGTTTTCACATGTTAAACCGCATAGTCTGCAGAAAGAAAAAAATGAAGTTTATTATTGTTTTAATTTACTTCTACTTGTTTTCCAACATTTATCAAATTTGTTTTATAGAATTGTTCTCCTTTCCATTTTTTCCAGAATATGTTTTCTATATTTGTTAACATACAGTGTGTTTTTTTCCAAACGTCGATCGACCAATGGATAATTTCTTAATCCTTAGTCTCAGGCATATAATTCCAATTGCAAAAGTATTTAAAATTAGCTAAATAATTATGTAGGACACAATTTGCCTACGGGTCCTATAAGTTATATTTGGTAAAACAATTATGAAGCTCTGATATATCAAATGAAAAAAAAATCATTTTTATACGACCATAACTCACCGTGTTATGCGAGTTTAAAATTTGGAAGTTATTCACTTTTAACATGGTGTCCGAAGTGTTGTGCTGTTAGATCGAAATCGTACATTCTTCCAGGCACAGTGTTAAGTGCCAAATTTTTTTCAAATTTGAAACTCTGTAACTTTTGGTCGTGCTAAAATGATTTTTTCCTCCGCATGTCAGAGCATGAGGACTGTTTCACTAAATGTAACTTATAGGAGCTAGGGACATATAAAAAGTTAAGTTTTGTAACGTCTTCAAAAATGCATTTTTTGACCCAAACGATGTTTAACACAATCCTTCAGCTAATTTTAAATATTTTTGAAATTTAAACTGTTTATCAAAGACCAACGGTTCAAAAATCATCTGTCAGTCAATGCTTAGAAGTGACATATTTTATGTTTTTTATAATATGCGTAGATTAAAATTTTTGATAAAATTTTTTTAACTTTATATTGTATTTATTTGTTGTTAAATTATTTAAAAATGAACCATTAAGTGTAATATATTGAGCTATCATACTTATCTCGAGAAACAAGTACTGACTTGCAAGAGTGATCCTCATGTCCTGCGAAAATCAAGGCACAAGCACTAATGTTTTTGAAGAATTTAAATTTTCAAATCCTCCGGCTAACGAGAAAATGGGCAAAATTGTAATGTAGTTTTATCGTATGTTATCTTAAATGCTAAAAATAATTGATTTTTCTAACATAAAAAAATGATTACGTATATGAATGTAATCATTAAGAGTATTAATTATTATTTCAGTCATTGCGTTATATCTTTAGAATTATATTAATTGAAATATTGCTTGTATCGCAGAGAAAATTGGAGCCTAGTGAACGTATTAACACGGGCTTGTCAGCCAGGACTTATAAATGAGGAAACAGTCAGATTGCTAATAATAAAATATATATCTTCATTATTTATTACGCTGTTAAAACTTTTATTTGATGTTTGTGTGATAGTACGTAAGAATACAATTATTAAATTATCAGTAGAATATGTTTTACAATTGATGTTCTGTTTAGGGGGGGGTGGGGGGTCAATGTTAATGTACAAAGATCTTTTGGGGGGAATTTGCGTCATTGGTTTTTTTTTTGGGGGGGGGAGGGGATGGTCACCACTGCTAGTGCATTTTTGCAATAATTTAGACAATGGTAAAATGTATGCAAATATATTCTGTAAGCCAAATAAAGAAATTAGGAAAACAAATTCACATGAATTTTTCAAAAGTTTTACGTTAGAAGACGGCTCTGTCTTCCAAAGTTGTGATTGTTTCAAGGCTATGAATCACTACATTATATAAGTCTACCGTGGTCATAATGACTTCATGGTGTTCCTCCCACCTATCTGGACAAACTTTTTGTAGTTTATGTTTATTGATTATCGGTGTATTTTGCCAACATTGTTGAGGAGGACGTCTTGCCTCCTATAATCAGTGGAGTTAGCGTAAAAACATTTCACTTCCGGATACCAGTATGAGCTGTGGAGCATTGCTTATATACATGTTAAGAAATAAAAAACTGCCGGGAGGCAATCGATCAGAGGTCAAAACGCTCCATAATGACGTCATCAAAATGACCGCCGCGACCATGGACATAAGTTCATTATAATGTTCACATCTTCATTCACAATTATAATATTATGATATTGTGATATATCATTTGAAAGCTCTTGAAATAAGTTACAAAATGGTTCTCACAAATTTGTTCTGCAACAAATGGTTTAGACGTGTTTGCGGCGCCAACGTAACACTCAGCCAACTTTTACATTGTTACGATGTTTTCCGGTACTCATTTTGCACTGGATGCCACTTGTAGAATTGTTTTTCGCTTTTTACACTTCTAAGCTCTCCTCCCTACCCCCTCCTAGATATATCTTAGAGAGCATGTTTATATAATTGTTCGTATGAATATGTTCCCTGTAAATCTAATTCCCATAAGAAGTAGTAAAAATGAAAAAAAAGCAAAGGCATAAACATGACTCTGAGCTTAAACAAGCCTCATATTTAAAGAAAATTCATTGTTATAATGTAAAAAGTTTACAAATTTGCAAAAAAACACTTTATTCACTGCATTGTCCCTCACATCTACAAAGTAAATTGCAACTTATGCCTGATTTTATACATCGATAACGCGTGCATATCTCTTTGCACTTGCATGCAATCAGTACTTACAGCTTCTCCATGGTGATTTCCCAGTTTGAAGACCAGAGGGGCTAGTAGCCATTGTCCACCTTTTTACACCCCCATTGACACGGATTCAAACGTGGAAAACTGCGTTGATGGTAGTTTGTCCACAAAGAACACTGCAGGATAGCCCTCTTCAGCTGATGTAGGAGAGCGTTGCTGGTTGGTTGAATATTTTCAATGGGTATGTTCTGCTGTGTAAATAGAATTTGCCTGGCTTCATTTACGATATCCACTGAACTTGATGCATAGTATTAAAGGACGACGAACCGCTGAATAAGTAATAAATACTTGTCATCTTGTGTGATTTTGTCAATAAATTTGGAATAGGCCAAAAAAGTCTTGTCCACGTCTCGAAATGTCATCCATATTTTCCAGAAAGTAGATTTACTGATACCTGCAAAACTAGACACCGTGACAGTTCCTGCAAAGACATGGAAGAAAGGTAAAAGATCTGGAATTTCTTGGGGAATTTTCTTTTGCAATTTGTGGATGGGAAGGTATTGGAGAGCTTTCCACTTCCATACTCCAACCACAATTCTTCTAGATTCGGTAGTGTAGAGAAAGCATACATGGCAATCACTACACACATCACTGTCAACAGTTTTTACTGTGATTTTTGAATGACCCGAGTATTCAAAAGCATGTCGAACATGAAGTAAAAGACGGGAATCCGCTTCTTCATGGGAGACGGGAGAAATGGCTGCAAAAATACCCTAATGCGAACCAATTACCGTGTCTCTGTAGGTGCAAATGACTTGTTTCCCAAGGGGCAGATTTACCTTGACGAGGTTTGTTGTCTGCTAAAATCCCAAACAAAGAAGAAATCTTTGTTTTTTATGTGAGCAAGAAATATACTGAAGGATTTAGGTATGACAACATTGGATTTCACGTTTACTCTTGCACCAGATCCTCTCATCTTTCTTGTGTCATTTTTAAGGTTTCCATCTAGATAGCGGTCGAAAATCAAATCAATTCTATATGCAGTTTTTAGCCTCATCAAAACGTATGGTCCAACAATCTGATCACAGTACTGGTGAAATGTTCTACTGGATTGAGGGATAAGCAAATGGACCGAAGCAGCTCCATCGATAAGGACGGAAGAAAATTAGGTTCAATGATAGTCGTCTGAGAAACTCCACTTGACATTAAGGTACAACATACTACATCGGATTTGTTGCTGGGTTTTTGAAGTTTGCTGAGGTTAGATATGGAAGGCGGACAAGAGCTGTTTTCATGTGCGAAGAAGTCTTTGACATCCATTTGCATTGCTGGGCTAGCAACGTACAGCTTGGCAAAAAGCGTACTGTCTTTTCTCAGGTCAAGAATCTTTTGTCTTTGGACTTAATAGAAACTTTCTTTCCACTCATTATGGGTAAGTTGTTTTTATGACATTACGGACCTTTATTAGTAACAAGTGATCTTCGACAAATTCTTCAAACTATCTTTTCCCTATTACATTTGATAACATATCAGACCTCGCACATTCTTCCGGTAGGACAATCCTACTACTGTTGACGGTAGTCAACTCTCGGTCGGTCTTCGAAGGAATTGTCATGTTCTTGAAACACTTCAACAAGAGCAGAAATATGGGATTGAAATATATTACAAAAACTTGCAGTGTCTTCATGATGCTCTTCAGAAGTGATGTCTGACTGCAGGTTATGATTCTCTTCGAACTCTTCAATCATTCGCGCAACCTCGGACGCCGCAACCATACATTGTATCAGTCCCTTCTCTTCACTTAGACGTGATAAGTTATATGAAGTGTTTTTCCATAATTTGCTATTTTGTTCATGCAACTGGTCATGTGCCATCCTGGAGAATTTCCTGTTAATTTTGGAACCAGACAAATTTCCATTTTTAAAGTCGCAGAAAACAGAGGTATGCATTTCTGGTAGTTGCTTCAAGTTTTATAAAAATAATGGCAGCCATCGAGCATAGTTGGTTTGATCAAGAGCAAACATGCATGGCCAAATTTCCTTCAAAGTGGAAATAAAACCTGTCAAATTGCCCTGACGGATACTCCGCACCACATCTAAAAACAAAGATTCTAACTCTTTGGTAAAATGTCAATATTTAAATTGAGACGACTTTTCTGATCTTCGCTGATTCCAATCTTCAAATGTTTCATCTACTTCTTCTGTTCGACTTTGATAGGCTCTCTCCAACAGGACTTGTACAGTCATAATCGAAACCTCGTGAGCGTATCGACATCTCTTCACGTGCGACACTGTCAATATTCCTTCTGCTCTTCCTGATGTTGTTACATTAGTTTTTACAAGGTTATCAGCCCATACACTTCCTTCAAGCCATATACCTATCGCATACGCAAAGGCCATTTCTATGACTATGATTTTGCCTTCCCATATTTATACGGCATAACTCACTGAAGAGATTTCAGCAAAGCATAGACAGATTGGTCAGCTGTGATGACAGGGGTTTGGTTGGGATTATCTTTGCACACACAATATCTGCTGCATGTCGGACAACCGATGAAAAGTTGATGTCTTCATTGATCACTGGGAGCAAGACTATCCTGCATTTGTTTATCGTCGAATTCATCTGTTCTTTTTTGGAAAAGTTGGAAGCACATGGTCTTACATCTTCACATTCCGCAAATTTCCTACCCTTGTTCAACTACCCGGCGAGTTTAGGTGAAAGTTCAACTCTTACATTCTGCAGCTCAATGTTCACTGTACTCATTGGAACTTCGCTGCTGGATCTTGGAGTTTAAGGCAATGTCGTGTAGTTTTCTGGGAGTAGTGCTGCCTTGAAATGGTTCTTCAAGTCTAGTTTCACGGACTCTGAAATTTCTGTGTTCTTGGATACATATTGAATCAGAGAAATGGAAGTACCGTGGCACTAATAAATCAGTTGGGAGAACAACGCGCAAAAAATTCTATTACATTTTAAACGTAAAAAACTTGATTCATAGACTAACATGAACACACACACTATTTAAAAATACACAGTATTAAACTTAATTTGTCACATAAAATATTTATATTAAAGTTCTAGTTTAAAATTTTATTCTATCATTCTAATTGTTCTTATTTGTTCGTTTAGAAGCCAATCATCGTATTTCCTTCACGTAATAATTCTTTTTTCTTTTTGGTTCAGATAGTTACGGTCGTGGCTAAACCAAGGAGTAAAGAGTGCGAGTTCACAATACTTGCGTAATCTGACAATCTTTTTTAAATCTGTGCAAATTAGTCTGTTTAGATCCTGCGGGATCTAGACGGGGCTTTTCGAGCGTAGCCCGTAGGGTACAGAGTCCCTTTGAGTATTAAATGAAATAATTTGTAAGCAGGTGTAAATTTGTCAAAATCGAAAATATTCAACTGATCCCTTTATACCCTAGAGATCATTGTAAAGACACCAAAATTTAACACTGCGAACATAAGAATGATTTACTTAGCATATAAAAATTTCAAAGCTTTAATATACTTTCAAGTTATTGGAAAAAAAAAAAGGATTTTCAAAAAATATAGAAAAAGTTTTGAGATTTTTTTTTTCCAAATAGGCCATTTATACCCTTTAAATATCAATAATTCTCCATTAAAATCTTACACAGTCATTGGATACATATTTTATATAATATACAAACTTATTAAAGCTTTAGTACAAAAATAAGCATTTTTAAAAAAATAAAATGTTCTCAATATATGTCACATGGCATTCAACCGGGAACCCCCCCCCCCCGGGGGAGGGGGTCTTGACATCTTATCGATTGCCTCCCGGTGATTTTTTATTTCTTAGTATGTATATAAGCGTTGGGCCAAATCTCATACTGGTATCCGGAAGTGAAGTGTTTTGGTGAAATTTGTCGCTAACTCCACTGATTACTAGGAGTATGGGAAAAGAATTGTATCATTTCAATGGACTTTAACCACGAATGGCAACAGCCACGCCTCTGCGGTGCAAAACCCCCTGAAAAGGACTGTTTATTGGAGGAAGGGGGGAGCAGTGTTAAGATGTTCTTCACGCCTATTAGTGTTTTTCTCCTGTTTATCCGCGGCTGACGTCACATTGGTAAAGTAAAATGCAGTTTCTTATTTCCGTCACAGATACAGCATTTCCAATTGCTAAATTTAAACTATGTGAGGCGCAATGAACATATGAAGCATGCAGATATGTAGCTGATATGTGAGGCTGAACATCATTAAACTTCGCGCTCATTGATGCGGCACCATTATAACCTTGCCCACGTAAATAGGACAAATCGATATCATAATGTCTCTAATCCTTCCAATTTTTTGTCAGACAAGTTTTTTCCTGCAGTGCTTGCTACAGGAATAAATTGTAAGAATTGTTCACAAATTTTATTGTCCTTTTTATACCTTACCTGACACACAAGGAAAGGCGTTTTTGTAGTAGTAGAAATGTCACATATTTCATCATCAAGTATTGAGAAAATTTTTGCCGAATTAATTTTTTCTAGGAAACGATTCAAGACGATATTGTTACACCCGTTGATACTTTGGTTTTGTATGTTCCAGCTAATATCGGTTAGCATTTTTGGCAGAATGTTTAAAGTGCTCAGTGAGGTTTACATCCTCATCATCGATTCTTATTCTTGGTAAAGCTCGAAAGTTGCCTTCATTTGGCGACTAGCTTCTGCTCAACCTAAAGTTCTCAATACTCACGATACTCAAGGATATATTTTGCCGACTACATAAAATTAGTTTGTTTTTATAAACGGTTCTAAAAGTTTCCGATTAACTTGCAGCTTGTGATGCCTGACTTACATCAATTTGTCTTTCGACTGAAATATATTTTTCATCTCGAATATTCTATAGCCTTTCATAAGTTGCAATAACCCTGATATCATATTATGTTTTTTCATGATTATTAAATTTCTCAATGTCTTTTTTCCAATTATTATAACCTTGCGCGATCAATTGCCCAGCTACTTCCGATTTAGATTTTCCAAAGTTAGGAAGTACAAAAAATTCGCAATATTTACAATACCCACTATTTTGAATTTGAGAATATACAAACCAAGTGTATTCTCATCAACATCTCAACATATATTTGTTAAACCATGTGCATTGAAAACTTCGTTTGTGATTTGCAGCTGCAGCACAAGTGCGATAAAATTAAAATTTGGTTCTGGTTCCCACAACGTTTTCATAATATCTAAATTATCGTCAGTATTGAATATAACTTACCATACAACTTTTGTGTACTCGTATACATTAGTTTAAATCCAAGCAAAATGAAAATGAATGGGTAAGGATTCAATGGACTTTACCCACGAATGGCAACAGCCACGCCTCTGCGGGAATTTTTCCTCCGTAAAAGACAGTTTATTAGACGAAGGGGAAGCAGTGTTAAAGTGTTCTTCACGCCTATTGGTGTTTTCCTTCTATCTACCCGCGTCTGACGTCACATGGGTAAAGTCCATTGAATCAAGTGAGTGTTTTTGCACAATGATCCAAATCGATGTGCATTATATTACATCTGAACCATTCAGAATCTAGACGCCCGCCAGATCTCAATTGTTACATCGGAAGAAACTTGAAACAAATATGATTCAGCTTTAATCGGCAAAAGGGTGCCATTCAATTCCTACTATTAGTCCACACTCTCCCTATATTTATTTATATATATATTTATACATTTATATATCTTGTTCAAATTTTCAATCGATTATAAAATACTCATTATTCATCCTATCAAGTTGAAATAATTTTTTTTTTACTTGTACTGGATGACAATTGATGTTAATACAGTTTTTTCAAATATTAATTAATTAATTAAATTTTAATTAATTAATTTTAGTTTTGCATGGGAAACAAAATGGCGGCCATTGGTTATTGAAGATCAATGAAAGTATTTTCAATAAGGGGTTACCATAGGGGGGACCCTGTTCTGTCGCCCAATACCGCCAAGTTTGTCGCCAACTTGGCGATATATCGCCAAATTTGGCGGCCAAAATGAGTCGCCAAAAGTGCCGGCAACTTGGCGATATCTCTAATATTTCGCCAAATTCCCATAGGCTTCCATTGCAAACCTACTTGCTTATAGAAAATCGACAAATTGAGATATTTTAATGCAACAGAAACTAATATTAGCTTAAGGTAGTGATGCACAACCTGTGGCCCGCCATGGGTTAACTTGTGGCCCGCGATCACAATTTATATATTTTTTTCGTTTCTTTTACACAATTTCGTCAATTTATAACTATAAAAATTGCAATTTTTTGTCCATATGTCGCAGGAAAAAATCGCGAATTTTGTCAATTTGCACCGGGAAGAAATTGCAAATTTCATCAGATCCACTAAGAATCGCAAATTTCGTTGATCGAGTTCGGAAAAATCGCGAAATTTATCGATGAGTCGCAGAAAAATCTCAAATTTCGTTGATCAACTGGGGAAAAATCTCGAGTTTTGTCAGTTTATCGCGGGAAAAAATCGTGAATTTCAACAATTTGCGGCTGAAAAAATTGTAAATTTCGTCAGAGTCAGTTAAAAATCGTGAATTTTGTCGATTATGTAATACTTGATCAGTTGCTGAAAAATCGCGAGTTTTGTTAGTTGATCGTGAGAAAAAATCGGAATTTTGTCAATTTGCTGCGGGAAAAATTACAAATTTCGTCAGAGTCAGTTAAGATTCGCAAATTTCGTTTATCGGGCGAGCAAAAATTTTCGAATTCTGTTGATCGCGAAAGGAAAAATTGCGAATTTTGTCGATTCGGCGCGGAAAAGTCTCAAATTTCTTTAATCGGGCACAGAAAAAACGCGAATTTTGTCGATGAGGTACGGAAACATTGCAAACTTTGTTGACCTTCTGCGGAAAAATCGTAAGTTTCGTCAGTTTATCGCGAGAAAAAATGTCGGATTTCATCAGTCTGTCGCGTAAAAATTACAAATTTCTTCAGAGTCAGTTAAGAATCACGAATGTCGTTGATCAGACGCGGAAAAATCGCGAATTTTGTCAAGGAGCCGCGAAAAACTTGCAAACTTTCTTGATCGGCTACGGAAAAATCGCGAGTTTCGCCAGCTTATTGTGGGAAAAAACCGCAAATTTCGTCAATTCGCCGCGGGAAAAATTACAAATTTCATTAGAGTCAGTTAACAATCACGAATTTTTTAATCGGGCACAGTAAATTCGCGAATTTTGTCGATGAGGTACAAAAATTGCAAATTTCGTTGATCGACTGGGGAAGAATCGTGATTTTGTCAATCTGTCACGGAAAAAAATCACGAATTTTGACAATTGATAGAAAAAATTACAAATTTTGTCAATTGGTCCCAAAAATATTGCGAAATTTGTCAATCGCTCGTGAAAAAAATCGTGAATTTTCTCAAAAATTCGCGAATTTCGTGAATAGCTCATGGAAAAAATTACAAAATTTGTGTGTCGATCCCAAAAAATATCATGGAATAGAAATCCATTGGTCGCAGGAAAGAATCGCAAATTTCATCGATTGTGCGCGTAAAAGAAATCGCGATTTTCGCCAATTTATTGCGCGAAAAAAATCGTAAATTACATCAATGTATATCAGGAAAAAATCACGTTTCGTCGATTGGTCATTGAAAAAAAATGCAAATATTGTCAATATGTTACGTAAAATATCGTAAAATTCGCCAATCACTCATGAAAAAAAATCGCGAATTTTGTCATGGTAAAAACTTGCAAATTTCGAAGATCGGTCGCAGAACAAAAAAGTCGTGAAATAATTCGATCGGGGGGCGGAAAAAATCGCAATTTTCGTTGATCCGTTGTGGAAAAAAAATCGCAAAATTTGAAAATTTATCGCTGAAAAAATCGCAAATTGCGTCAATTTATCGCAGGTCTCGCAAATTGGTTGTTTGAAAAGTTTGCAAATTTTGCCAATCGGCAATGGAAAATTACCGCGAAATCTGCCAATCGGTCGTTGATAAAAAATCGTGAATTTCGTCAATCAGTCGCACTTGATTGACAAAAGAAAAAAAAAACGAGTTTTGTTAATAGTCCGCAGAAAAAATAGCATAATTAGTCCATCATGCCTTGTTATTCCGAAAATAAGTTTCCTTTTATTTTAAATGAAGTTATTCTTCAATAATTTTTTTTTATAATTTTCAATAACGTTCAAGTATTTAGAAATTTTGTGTAATTTTTTTTCTTCAAATTACCATTTGTCAAGAAGAAACCGTCTTCATAAAGTGTTGAATGGTTATTCATACAGATGCGAAGAAGCCCTGCATTCCTTCATACAATTACAGTCAGTATCGGTTATATGGTCACCTATGCGGTCCTGCAAAATATGACCTTATAAGCGGGGTGACCTTATATGCGGTGTGAACAGGAATTTCACTTTAGACAATAAAATATTATTAATAGGTTAGTTATATTAGTAAAATAATGTATAAAGCAACCATGGAGATATAATTTATAAAATAAGTGGTATAAACAAGAATTGCTTTACACTTAAATTTTCGAATTGATGAGTATACTCGTAGTAGTAAAGGTAATTTTTTATGCATGTTTGTTTGTTTTTATCGTAGTTGTTAAAACTACTTTTCTTATTCCCGAACAGTTTTAAAATGTTCCTCTGTGCCTTTTTGATTGGTAAAGAAATATCTGAGGATATTTAGTGCTTTGAGAGTTTCTGCTCGCGTTAACGGTTCAGCTTCAGATTCACGGTCATTATCATCATTCTCATCAGTGTTTATATTTAAACGTTCCGAAATGTCTTCCAGTATAGAAGCTTCACCAAGAACTTTACCCCATGTCACGTCAACTGCTGGTATCCAGAAGAAAAACGCCAATAAGCGTTAAGAACATTTTAACACAGATTCCCAAGTCCAATAAGCAGTCTTTTTCGGAGGGTACTTACCCGCAAAGGAGTGACTGTTACTACTCGTGGGTAAAGTCCATTAGTATTGATCTCATTGTCAACAACTGTATGTCAGCTCGTCTTATATTGTGCAAACGGCATTCTGTAGTTTTTGTGCAACTTCAAATAGAGGCACATCATCATCATCATCATCATCATTGTCGTCTTTGAACGATAATTCTTCAGATTCTGGGAGCCAAGGATGTCTATAACATTTTTCAATGGCCTTCTTCGATACCATAATCCAACTCTTGTCAACGTAACACATGACACATAACACAGACACGCGGAACTTTTTTTTTTTATCAATTGCAGCAATGACGTTTTTAGAAGCAGCTTTAGATAATTTATGTTAAAGTTTTGAATAATCCTTTCATCTAAGCCTAAGGGTTGTGCCATGCTAGTTCAGTTTGGAGGCAAGAAACAAATTCAATCGTATGGAAATTGGGAATCACGCAAGGAGCAGTACAGCAGTCTGCGGTTATAGACACTTTTCTTTTTTGTCTGTCCGAATTCTATCCAAACGCCAACTTTCTTTTTCCGAAATGCTTGTTGTCATCCAGGCGTTTCTGTTCGCATCGTAAGATACAGGCAAAGATTTGCAGTTTTTCAAACAACGAGGCTTGAGAAATTTACCAATAACTAATGGAGTCAATTTTTTTGAGCCATCCATACTCGCTTCTAATAAAACGGTTAATATTTCTTTGCTTTCCTTCACACCACTAAATTTTTCGTACTTAAAAGTAACATTTTTAGCCAGCAAAACATGCAAAAAGAGCCCATGTGCATCACAATTACAGACATCACAAGATTTGTACCTATTGTGAATGTCACTTAACAAGATAATACAAATTCCTTCGATTCTTTTTCTTGTACACTATCATAAATATCAGCAGCATGTTTTTAAAAGTAAGATTGTGTAAGTCTTAGACTGTAAGAGTTAAGCCTTTGTAACAACGCTTTTCTGACAGTAAAATTTGGTGTACCTCGTTCAGCAGCAATTTTTAAAGACTTTTCTTTAACGATAATCCATGATATTGGAACATTCTGCGATCTGGCAGATTTTATCTAACTAAAAAGATCTTTCTCGACATTCTCAAATGCTGAAACATGTTGTTGCTTTCTCTTTTGTCTGATCACATCTTCTGCGCAAGAAGATTTGGACCCTAAGACATTTTTCAATGTCGTTCTGCCTATTACATGAGTCTTCGCGAAAGCTGCTTTCGATACATTCGATTTTTCAAAGTTTTCTAGCAATTTCATTTTTTCCACAATTGTCAAATTTTTCTTTTTTCTGACATGTTGTATTCGCAAACGACAATTAACAAATAAACGAAAACTTTACATGCAGCGACAAGTAATGAAAAATACAAAAAACTAAAACCACGTGATTATCCTTTTCTCTGCAGGGAGGACAATTCTAATTCGGTCACGAGGGGTGATAGCATGTTTTCAAAGAATCGGTATCTAATGCGACGGTTGAGTGAGAAGCTTTGGAAACTCTTTCCGACAGGGAAGAGTTTCTGTTATTGGCTGCAGCTGGGAAGAGGAGAGCCCCTCCCCCACCCAAGTGTACTCGCGCATTTAGTCACGTGGTATGCAATATTACCGCAACCTCTAAGGCTCCGTTTAAAAAAGGAAAATATCTCCCTCTCATTCTAAAGCTATAAAATGCCAACTGGCCTTGCTTTACCAGACTGCAGTTCGTACTTCTGGTTTTTAACAAAAGCACGGGAGATTCAACGATAGAAAAGGTGCAAAATTGACTAGAAGGAAAGAAGTTCCTCCTTCATAATGTCCATCCACTTCTTTCTAAAGCTATTAGAAACGAAAAGCACCGAGTGACAAATACAAAGAAGCCGACAGTTGAATAATACGTCTATTTGACCCTTTACACCCTAAAAAAGGGGAGAAAAAAGCATAAAACTATGATATATTTTTCAATAAAAAGGGAGACACAAAGTGACCATATATCCGATAGTAGCCATTAGAAACTGACCATACAGGCGCTGTATTTTAACTCATAAGACCTATTCAGTCAGTCCGGACTTACGAAAAGTGACCTTATAAGCGGGGTGACCATATATCCGGTACTGACTGTATTTATTTCCGTTTGTTTATTTTTATTATCGACAAAAAATAATTATTCATCAAGAATAAAGACTTATTAACCCCCTCACTACCTCCCCGATATAGAATTTTCTCTGTGTTACTGATGTGGCCCTCGACATCCCAAACATTTTTGTAAGTGGCCCTTCTCTTATAAAGGTTGTGCACCCCTAGCTTAAGGGATTATATTAAATTTTTCTTTGATGACCTAAGTAGGAATTGACTTTAAAACAAAATTTTTATATTACTTGTTTTTTGGAGGTATTGGCTTTCTTGGTAACTTTCTGTTTTCATTCTCGCAATTAAAAAAAGTTTTCTAAAGTTGCATGCATTAATAAGGAAGAAACCTGCTGAAGTCTTTTTGCAATTTACATAGCTATTTTTTCGCAGTACCTATAAGAGTAGCCAGCCAATGATATGTAACTCATCAATGTTATATACAAATGTTGTCTCAGACAAAAGCGTTTCGCTGCTTGGGAACCTGGAACTTGGCCGAGAGACACGCATATTTATGCGTTATACGTATACAGGGTTCGTACGCATCAAGGTGATTTCATACCAGAAATTTCGTAAAGTACTGGTCGCTATATCTGAAGATAGAATATTATTTCATTAAATAAGGCAAGTGTTACTTTACAAAAATTTTGGTAAAAGGTCCTTGTAAGTCCTTGAAGCGTAAGATCCCTGGTATATATATTTAACCCCAATTAACTTTTTACACTGTAAAAAGTTAAATAGTAGCCTTTAAGAGTAGAAACATTAAGGGTAACCATAAGTAAAGAGTAGTCTTTAAAAGACCCCCTTAAAGAGTAGCCAGTCAATTTTATGTAAGTCACCAATGATACATACAAATGTTTTCCCAATTAACTTTTTACACAAAAAACGAACTGTGGTCTCTTAAATATTTTAGATATTTTTTTTAGTGTTTCTACCTTTTCCTTTGGGGGAGAAGACCCCCAAAGGAAAGTGCGCCACTGGCTTGATTTGCCAGTAGATTCGAATTAATATGCATATTATATGAATGATATTAATATTATTATATTATGTATGATATTACTTACATGAATCGGAAACAAGGCATAATTAATATCTTTAGAGAGAGAGTGGGAGCTATATAAAATTGTTTATTTTCATTCGTATACTCATCGTCTACATCGTCTGCATTGAAACACTTATATAAATACGTTTAATGATGAAATAAGCTGGTCTGATACGATAAGATCAAAAAGAACTTCTTAAAAAGTCCTTTCGCCATGTGTCGGGAGGAAGAGGTAGCTTTCATATATCTTGATTTTAAATTTGCAAGTTTAACTCGAAGCTAATTTTACTCAAATTTTAAGAAGCTAAAATGCGACGAACCCGATAAGAGAATATTCGTCAATACTGAATTTGAATCAGAATTGAGCCAAATTAGTAAGCTATAGCCAAGTTGGCGTCATTTATGGTCACTTATTTTTGGTCGCCAAATTTGGTGACATTTCTTCAAATGTCGCCAAGCTTTGCGAAAATTTGAAGTTAACGGATAATAATAATATTTAAGCATTGCGCGGCAGTGCACGGTACTAATGGCCACCATTTTGAAACAAGATGGTGGATGAAACTGGCCAACGAACTCGATCGAGACATTGGTATATACTATGCATACAACCAATCTCATCCAAATCAGTTTATAAATACGAGAATTACAGCTTGACGAAAATCAGATTGTTTCAAAATGTCAGCCACTCTAGAAATTCAAACTGCTATATCTCAGCCACTTTTTAAGATAAAGACGAAACAAAATATGATCCGTTATCCTTGTATTAAGCTCAAACTCTTAAGAAAAAAAAATATTTTTAAGTTTTTAATTTATTCGCACCGTTTTTAAAATTTTTAAATAAAAAAAATTAAATGGCCGCCAATTTGAAATAAGGTTGGCAAATTTTACGCAACTACTGTATTTTCCATGTTAATATAGTCAGGAAACCAAAGAAAGATACAGCACATTCACTGTGATCGAGTTTGCGCGAGAGATAAACAGTACTTTGTACTGTAAAAACGTCGTTTTTTTTACTGTGTAATCAGCACCAATTCATATCAAGGACTAACATAATCTGAAGTTTGACGAAAATCCGTGCATTAGTTCTTGAGATAAAGCTATTGCGGAAATCGTGCAAATCCTGCAAAATTCAGCATAATAGCGCCACCTGTTGGGCGATTTACACCAAAATGTAATCAGCACCAATTCATATCAAGAACTAACTGAATCTGAAGTTTGATGAAAATCCGTGCATTACTTCTTGAGATAGAGCTATTGCAGAAATCGTGAAAAATGCAGCATAGCAACGCCACCTGTTGGGCGATTTACAACAAAAACTAATCAGCATCGATTTGTATTTGGGACTAACTGAATATAAATTTTTATTAAATTCCGTGCATTAGTTCTTGAGATAGAGCGCTCACAAAATTTGTGTCACATACATACAAACAGACGAACGGACGGACAGACAGACAGGCTCACAGACAGACAATTTATAAAAACATGTTTTTTTGGAACCTCGGACCCCTAAAACATGTAAATCCGTCGAAAACCGGAATTCGAAAATTTTTACGAATCTTTCTTCTTGTAAAGATAGAAGAAAGTAACAATGATAAACCTAGCAATCAACCACTAAAATCGGGTATGAAGGTGGTTTCCACCAAGATATAACTTGGCAGACCAGTTGCATTTTAATATGCTAATCGAGTTCTGTTTAATCCTGGAATTTCAGCTGCCAACTCGATGAGATGTGATGTCCTCAATCAGTTCCCCATAGCCTTTCCCTATTTAAATGGACCTTTCATCTTGTGATTTTGCAGTGTTTAGTGAACTGAAGAATGCTTGTGTTGGACGATGATGTGAAGAAGGTGGTTTAGAAATGGTTCTTAGAACAACCCGAGGACTTTTACGAGAACGATGTGGTCATCTTGACATCCCGGAGGGATATTTGTGCTTCAACGATTTTCTTACACATTTTGAACTAAAGTATTTAATGCATTATTGCTCTAGCACCTTAACCCTGCTCTAGAGGTCTGCACGGGCCGGGCCGGCGGAATGGAGGAGAATTTTCAAACGGGCCGGCAGAATTAGGACAATTTTTTCAACGGGCCGGGCCGGGCCGGCAAAAAAATTGAACGGGCCTGAAGGGCCGGGCCCGGCCGATAAAAAAAATTAATCGGGCCTATCGGCCCGATATAAGAATTTGAGAGGAGCAGATAAAATACGAGGTCATTTCCAATGAATATGACTTTTTCGAGAAGTATAAATGTGCGTTACGAGCCGATGCGAGTTTAACAACATCAATACAGAAATGTAACATGTCCATCGTAGAGATCGGCATCGTACAGTTACATGATGCCTGTCCCCGAGTTTAATTTTTTTCGGCAGACTTGTGCCGGGACGGAACTGGTCTTAATCGTTCTCAGGATGTGCAGGACAGGCATTATGTTTTGTAAAAGTATTAATAGCGATAATGAACTTCTGTTAACAGTATCTTTGGAAATGTACCTTAAGGTGGTTCTCATATTTACTGCTCAACAATGCGAAACTCTCAGACACATTTTCTGACTCATTTTTAACTATAAAGGAATAAAATTGACAGGCTGAGTATTGAAGGCAATTGGGATCAAATAGCGTTTCCATTTTTCATAAATTACGTACAGAGATAACAGAGACTCTTGTCACGTGACTGTACGTTTTCTCCTTTCCTGTGCTATCGCTTCCGGAAATTCGATTCAAAACGCTAACTTTGGCAGTATTTTCTGAAATATTTATTACTTTTATCTAAAAAAAACCGGCATTTACATGGTTTCTGAATAAGAATACCTGCCAATCTCATGCGTTTCCGAAAAGAAATGAATTCATATATGTATCAAAATGTAGCTCCTTTGGATTTGAGAAAAGCCTTAAAAATGACAGAAATATTTTCACAAATCTAATCATGTTTTTTAACCCTTTATTCTAAACTACAATAATCTTTTAATGAACCCTTATTTAAATTTTGAAACGTCTGTAGAGACGTTGACTAAAACACTGTAAGTAATCGTTAACGTTTACTTTTGTGTGTTTTCTATTTTGCGAACACATAGTAATTTAAAATATACTGTAAAATGTTCCCATAAATATGCATGTAGTATTCATTAAAAGAATCTTAATTGTATGTCTTGAAAAAACGGAATTTTTTGTAGACATTTAGTCGGGCCGGGCCTGTTTTCACTGATTTTTGTACGGGCCGGGCCGAGAACGGTAAAATTGTAAACGGGCCGGGCCGGGCTCGGGCCGAACTTTCAATTTTTACACCGAGCCGGGCCGGGTCAAAATAGCTTTCCTTCGGGCCGGGCCGGGCCCGGGCCTGGAAATTCCGGCCCGTTCAGACCTCTACCCTGCTCTGCGTATTGATGCATATATGAATTAATTAAAACTTAACTTTAAAAAAATATAGTCAGAAACATCTATATATATATATTACACTATCGTACGTGGTACAGAAATCGCAATTATTTATTAATTGTTTAATGGAAACGCTCAAATGAAACGCATCTCATTGGTTATTGCACAGCATTTAACGCATCTTCATACCTATAAGGGGGGTTACCATAAGGGCGATCCTGTTCTGTCGGCAAATGCCGCCAAGTTTGTTGCCAACTTGGGATATATCGCCAAATTTGGCGATCAAAATTAGTCCCCAAAAGTGACACCAACTTGCCGATATCTCTAATATTTTGCCAAATTCCCATAGACTTCCATTGTAAACTAATAGGGTTTACTTGCTTACTAATGCAACAAAAACTAATATTAGCTTAAGGGATCATATTAATTATATTTAAAGGAATCCAAGTAAATTAAATTATGAATAAAAGAAACATGATACAATGCTTAGCATGTTTTCTCAAACATAAATTTTAAGGGAGACTAAACAGGTCGCCAAGGGCGGCTAGTTTAATTAAAAATATTCGCCTTATGTAGTCACAGAAGTCTGCTATTAAATAAGGTGAAGAATCTATCATTAAAATTTCTGGTATCTAACCCTAAATATTAGTATAAACTAGTCAGATGTGTCAATCCTAAAACGTTCTTCTATCTCATGCATGTTAATACTTGTAAATTCGCCATCACAGTACCAAAATTAAATGAGAATTTATGCCCATCATGAGGATTTAAAAGGTATAGGTTCCTTGTGTGCGATTAAAAAGAAGATACAAGCATCGCATCTTTCAAACAAATCATTGAATTTCGGCACTGCCCTCTTAGATGTTTGCAACCGAAATTCCCAACACTAACACCTGTCGGGTTGTATATACCCAAGCCTAGCCCAATAAGGATATATTTATGTGAAAGTGTAACAGAATATGAAGTTAGATTAAATTCCTTGCATTAATTTTTTAGATCCAGCTATCGCAAAAATCGTGAAAAATGTAGCATAGCAGCGATTAACAACAAAACCTAATAAGCAACAACTTATGTCAATACGTCTAACGCTCGTATTCGCCAACTACTTCGACCCCGAGTTATACCGATAACCTCAGTCGAAAGCTCAAACGGTATGCACCTTTAATCCTGATTGGACGTCTCTTTGCTAATGTCCAATCAAATGTTATCGTGAATTTCATTTGAGCGTTCGACCGAGGTTTTCTGGGTCGAGGTAGATGGTGAATACGAGCATAAGTGAATCTGAAGTTTGAAGCAAATCCGTGCATAAGTTTTTGAGATAGAGCTATTGCGGTAATCATGGAAAACGCAGCATAGCAGTGCCACCTGTTATGCGATTTTCACCAAAACGTAATCAGTACCTATTCATATCAAGGTATACCTGAATCTGAAGTGATGAAAATTCGTGCAATAGTTCTTGAGATATAGCTATTTCAGAAATCTTAAAAAATGCATCATAGCAGCGCTACCTGCTGGGCGATTTGCACCAAAACATAAGCACCTACTCATATAAAGGTATACCTGAATCTGAAGTTTGCTGAAAATCCATGCAATAGTTCTTGAGATATAGCTATTGCAGAAATCGTAAAAAATGCAGCATAGCAGCGCCACCTGTTGGGCTATTTGCAGAAAAACACAATCAGCGCCAGTTTATATCAAGGACTAACTGAATCTAAAGTTTTGTGAAATTCTGTGCATTAGTTCTTGAGATGTGGCCACAAAATTTTTGTCCTATACCGACAGACTGACAGACAGAGTGACAGACAGACATTTTCTAAAAACCACCAAATCGTGTTCAGAACCTTCTAAAACGTATAAATCCATCGAAAACCGGAAGTCGAAATTTCTCATGAATCCAGTACTTTTCTTCTTGTAAAGATAGAAGAAAGCAGAAAACCCTACTTCTAAAAGAAAATTTTGCTCATTGTAGGGTTAAACTCTTTACTTATTGAACGCTCTTAAAATTTTTTAATGATTGAACAATGTGTATATTTAGAGGGAAAAAATCAATTTCAGCTTTTGACTGGAAAAAAATAGTTTGAATATAGTCATAGCTAACAAATATGTAAAACTTAATTAATGTATTATTCATACATAGAAATATTTTATGATTCTATTTTTAGAAAGAGATTGAGAATTTCGAACGTTTTTCTGGCTAATACTCATATTTCGCTCAGTAGAATTTTTTTTTTTTGAAACCTAAGCTTTTACTTTCTTCAATCTAAAAAGAAAAAAGTATTGGATTCGTGAAAATTTTTGAATTCCGGTTTTCGACGGACTTACACGTTTTAGGGGTCAGAGATCCCGAAAAACATGTTTTTACAAAAGATCTGTCTATGAGTCTGTCTGTGAGTCTGTCTGTCCATATGTGACACAAATTTTTTGGGCTCTCTATCACAAGGACTAATGCACGGACTTTAATAAACATTTATATTCAGTTATTCCATGATATAAATTGGTGATTATTACTTTTTGGAGTAAATAGCTCAAAAGGTGGCGCTGCTATCCTGAAGTTTTCACGATTTCTGCAATCGCTCTATCTTAAGAACTAATGCACGGATTTTCATCAAACTTCGGATTCAGGTATAGCTTTATAAATGTTGGTGCTGATTATGTTTTAATGTAAATAGCCCAACAGGATGCATTTTTCATGATTGCCGCAATAATTCTATTTCAAGAACTAATGCACGGATTTTCATCAAACTTCGGATTCAGGTATAGCTTTATAAATATTGGTGCTGATTATGTTTTGGCGTAAATAGCCCAACAGGATGCATTTTTCATGACTGCCGTAATAATTCTATTTCAAGAACTAATGCACGGATTTTCATCAAACTTCGGATTCAGGTATAGCTTTATAAATGTTGGTGCTGATTATGTTTTGATGTAAATAGCCCAACAGGTGGCGCTGCTATGCTGCATTTTTCATGATTTCCGCAATAGCCGTTTCATCTATTATTAAGAACTAATGTGTACGAATCTTCATCTAACTTAGGATTCAGTTAGACGTAGACACAAGTTGTTACTGATTAGGTTATGGTGTTAATCGCCCAATAAGTGGCGCTGCTAAGCTGCATTGTGTAGGATTTACATGATTTTACATTTTAGTGATAGTTATATCTCAAAAACTAATGCACGGAATTTCATATCTTTAGAATCCTCTTATGATGGGCATAGATTGGCATTTAATTTTGGAACTGTGATAGCAAATTTTGAAGCTTTAACATGCATGAGATAGAAGAAAGTTTTGGTATTGCCACATCCGACTAGTTTAGTTTGTTACTCGTGTTTTCACATAGCTTGTGTATCAGCAGAAAATTGTTAGACAATTTTGTATGGTAATTATTATTATCATTTTTACTTTATTCTCTCTTTACAAGAAGAAAGCATTGAATTTGTGAGACATTTCGACTTCCGATTTTCGATGGATTTATATGTTTTAGAAAGTCCTGAAACGATTTGATGGTTTTTAGAAAATGTATGTCTGTTTGCATGTGACAAAAAATTTGTGGGCGTTCTACCTCAAGAACTAATGCGCAGAATTTCATAATTAGTTAGCCCTTGATATAAACTGATGCTGATTAGTTTTTGGTGTATATCGCCTAACAGTTGGCGCTGCTAAGCTGCATTTTTTACGATTTCAGCAATAGCTCTATCTCAGGAACTAATGCACGGATCTTCACAAATCTTCAGATTCAGTTAGTCCTTGATATGAGTTGATGCTGTTATGTTTTGGTGTAAATCGCTCAACAAGTGGCGCTGCTATGGAGCATTTTTTATTATTTTTGCAATAGCTCTATCCCAAGAACTAATGCACGAATTCTCATCTAATTTCAGAATCAGTTAGACGTTGACACAAGTTGTTGCTAATTAGGTTTTGTGTCAATTGCCTATTAGGTGGCGCTGCTATGCTGGATTTTTCACGATTTTTACAATAGCTTTATCTCAAAAACTAATGCACGAATTTTCTTCAAACTTGAGATTCCGTTAGGCGTTGACATAAGTTATTGCTGATTAGGTTTAACTGTAAACCCGCAACCGGTGGCGCAGCTATGCTACATTTTGCATGATTTACGCGATTTTAGCCATAGTCATATCTCAAGAACTAATTCCCGGAATTTCATATCTTTAGAATCTTCATGATGGGCATAGATTGCCTTTTATTTTTGGCATTATGCTAGCGAATTTTGAAATATTAACATGTATAAGATTGAAGAAAGTTTTGGGATTAGTACGTCCAACTAGTTTTAGTATGGTATAATGATCACAGTTAAAAATAAATAAATATGTAAAAATTGGAAAATGTTACAATGCCAATAATTTTTATAAGAGAAATTAATTAAGACAAGAAATAAGTGAGCGAAGACTATAAACAGGTTGTTTTGTCTGATGCAACTATTGTAGATTTTAAATCAACAACTCCTGATCAATCTAAAAATGTGAAGAGGTAACAGACTGACGGACAAGTTCCTGAAACGTAACGAAAATTTTCATCTTATCACCCCACTGATTTTCGTCTGCTGTCAAAATTTGATTTTCATCTTTTCGACAGTGAGAAATTCATTTCGTCAAATCTGGCAACGCCAGGCCTTTGTAAGTTAGCGCCCTCTGTGGGAGGAACTCAGTGAGTACTTCCACAGTCAATATCTATAAAGGGATAACTCAGGAACTGTATGCGGGAAGGTTAGAATCAAGGTAAACACGGGAGCTGGTGAAATATTTTGCTAGGGGAAAAGGTGGGAAATATGGAAATGAACCTCTTGCCGTTTCTCTACGGGAGGAAATTAAAATGTAAGAAAGTGGAAACACTATTCAAAATAAGGTCTTGAACTTGTCTGCATCCTACGGTTAGAAAAGCGAAGAACGTTTTAGAGTAACACGTACGAATAAGGGTATATAGTTCTTGCGTTTTGGGTTATCTTTCTTTGTTATTAAAAAGTTTGAGGTTTTGTAGATTGAAAATAAAGTGCAGGAAATTGAAGAGTTTTCTAAATCCTGCACTGGAAAACAGGAAAGCTGGAAAAAATGCTTAACTTCCGTTTTGACTAGCACGAAATGACGTAAAATGAAAAAGATTCTGTTTGTTTTCATACAATTTCTTTCTAAACCAAAACGATTAGCTGTGATTAGGCATTGTAATCCGTCGATATTTACAAACTATTTAGTTTTTGATTCTTCATATTATATTTGTCTGTATTTTTCACTAATATCCAGTTTACAAAATTGTCATAGCTTAAAAAAAAAAAAAAAAAAACGAACTAGAAATAGGAATTTTTGTTTTTTGAGAATTAAGTGTCGCTACCGATGATTATAAATAAATAAATAAATATATATATACAGATATAGCAAAACATATTTCAGTTTTCAGACTTAACCCGTAAGCACACGCGCTGGGATAAATCTCTCCCCATCCACATTTTTTCTTCGAGAAAAAGGATAAATTTTTTGAGGGCGCTTCTGACCTGCCTTGTACCTGTCATGGTCGAGAAGGGGTGGGTGAAGGAATATCTTTTCTTTGTTCACTAGGAGGTGAGAAACATGGATCTCGGGGTAAAACAATCTCGCGCTTGTACAAACGTTTCCTTTTGATACGTTCATTTCTTACGGGATAATACGCACAAAAATAATTTTAATGAAAGAGTAAGATAAAAGCTACTTGTATATATTGATGAAAGGTTATTACCGGTTGTCCCAAAAATGACTGATGGATTTTAAAATTCAGTAACTTGCAAACGGTAACAGATATTTAAAAAATTCTTGCAAGAGGGTTATGTATGAAGTCAGGAGTTTTTTTTACTGTGATTCTAAATTTTAGTTCGAATTTCAAACAATAGATGGCACTACGAGAAATAAGTGCTAATTCCAGACCCGATTTTTGGTACTTCGGGATCCATTCAAAACATTTTAATGTCCTTTTTTTGCATAGGAGAAGAGAGAGGCCGAAAAATCGAGCCTGGATTTAGAACCTATTGCTTGCAGCGACATCTATCGCTGCTATTTGTAACTAAAACAGGGAATCGCAGCATAAAAACTCCTGGAATCTTACATAACCCTCCTGCAAAAATTTTTTAAATATCCGTCACTGTTTGCAAGTTATTGAATTTTTAAATCCATCAGTCATTTTTGGGACACCCGGTAAATGTAATTAATATCCATTTGTGAAATAATTCATGTTTTAAAGGAGAAAAAAGCATTTGCATATTTTCTAGTAAAAAAAACGTGAGTTTTATAGAAACTGCTACAAAATCTGAAAATAAATATGAAAAGCAAACAGAAGTAGTACTGATGCAGTTTACAGTACAGAGCAGTAGACTCGTTTTTAAAACGTATTTAGCAAAAAATAGACAAAATGGGGTGAGATTTATCCCACGTGTGTGTTACAAAAGCAGGCGCGTGTGCGTATGTGTTAAAATACACGCTTTTATTTTATATAAAATGACGTCATTTGCATCTGCTGAAGAATTCCATATTTACGACCCAGTCTTGAACAACATCTACAGAAAAGTATGCATTTGACGTCACTATTGTAGAATCGAGGCTAACGAAAAAGACAGGCTACTGCGGTGCATTATACATACCTTTTTTTACAGACCGCTGGAGTCACGTGATGCTCGAATGAACCAATGAAGGTGTGCGAAAATAGCATCACGTCACTCTAGCAGTCTGTAAAAAAAAAAGACATGTGGGATGTACCGTGGTCACCCGTCTTTTTCGTTAGCCTTGTGCAGAATGCTACACAAATACAGCAAAAAGCAATTTCGTCCTTCAAGAAACTGGACAAAAAAAAAAAAAAAAAAAAAAAATCAGGTATTTAAGGATTCATATGCCTTCATTTGCTTGTAACATTAATATGGTTACTGAAAATTAAATATAGTTTATAATAGTTCCATGTTTTATCATAAATCATTCATTTATATTTTTTGAAAATTCGGAAAATGTTATTACACACGAATTAGTAAAACTGCTTTCTCTCAGCTTTTTGATAGGAATTAAGTAAATGCGGAGAAAATAAGTCGCACAAATATTCTTTAAAATACATTTTTATAGCAGACAATGTTCTTGGCATAGCACGTATTTTAATTACAATTTTGTTTTCAGTTGTGACGAGAAAATGACAACAAAATATATAAAAATCTACTATTTTTTCTCTTTACTTTCTTCCGAAATGATGTACATCAGATCCTACCGTTATAGAAATGTCTTTAAAAACTACAAACAAAAATATTAATAGGGGAGAGTAGCCATATTTGGACCGCCGCTTTAATTGGACCGTTGCCATTCTGCCGTTAATTACAGGAAGAGACTCCATCTACAGCTGAAATCCTACTAATCAGAATGACGTCACTCATGATTAGAAGAAGCAGCCACCTACCACATGCTGTTTTCAGACAATTTAAAAAAACCTAAAGTTAGCTGTTTTGATCTAATTTTTTCCTACTAAACGTAAGTGAATATTTTAATACTAAGGTAATTTGTTATGTTTTCATATACATATATGAATTCATCTGTTTATTGCGCATATTTTTCACGAGGATTTGTTTGATTTCGTTTTTGTTCTTAGTCTTGAAATTAACTGTTTTAAAAAATGGTGCAGTTGCCGTAATTGGGCCAATTTAAGTTGCTTAAATTGGACCAGATATGCGATCATAATTTTGAAAAGTAAGTAATGAACTTCGAGAACGGTACGCTTTGTACACTATTTTTTTATATTTTATAATGGATTACTATCTCCATGCAAGTTTTTATTTATATCTGGATTAATTTTTTTTTATACAGTTTAGGCTTATATAAACATAAAAATATTTTTACATGTCTATGCAATAAATTTTGTTTGCAATGTCTTTTATCTTGTATGTAATTGTATTTATTTTCTTTTAATTCTTTATACGGCATATTTGATTTATAGAGTTGAATTCAAACATTTTTCTCCTGCAGGATATTTATGATGGAAGACTTTTTACAGTTCTGGAGGGTGGAATTATACTTTTTTGCCATTAAAATGCATAAAATCTCAACCTTGATGAAAATGTTGATAAAGACATAGACAAACTGTCTGGAAGAAAAACACCCGTGACAGCAAAAGCTGATAAAGATATAGGAAACAAAAAGCAGACAGTAAGTTGCGAAGAAATTAACCTGCAACAAGGTTGCAGCTACAAATCCTCCCCAAAAGCAAAAAAATCATTAGAAATGTCATTTCCATTGCTAAATTCAGTTAAATTAAAGTACAGAGAGAGCCAAAAAAAAAAAAAACAGTTGTGTTAACATCATAGCCATATAAACTAAACCTTGAAATGAAAACAAAAGACAAAAAGGAAGCTTTCACAGCACAAAAGCAATTGGAACATCGAGTTTTAAAAAATGGGCGTAATGCAATTAGCAAGGAAATGATGGAAGAGAAGAACTACAAACATAATATAAAGATAACTTTTGTTGCAAAAAAAAAAAAAAAAAAAAAAAAAAAAAAAAGTCTGATACTTCATAATCTAAAAAGAAAAATCTAGACAGTGATGATTGGTTTTGCCTAATTTGTAAGAAAAATAAAATAGCAGAAATAATTCAGTGCTCAGATTGCCATATACGGTTCCATGTTGTGTGCGCTGGAAAACAAAAACAATAAACAAAATTCATGTATAAGCTTTGCATCACTCCTTACATGATATTCAAGTAACTGACAATTAGTTCCATAATTCCTATTCTTAATTACTGATAACTTATACATTTTGATTTAAAACAATTACTATTATTTTCAGATATTTGATTTTATTATATTTCATTGTTGTTATTTTGTTTGATTGTTTCATTAATCGCATACTTTGCTTTTAATAAAATTAGTTATATTCCCTAGTCATTAAAACAACCTAATATTATTTGGTCCAATTTAAGAGACTGGGGGTCCAACTTAGGCGACCAGTTGCTGAATTTCGACCACTTTTGACAAATTTTTCAAATTAAAATAAAATTTAAGATTTAAAAAAAGAAATTGATCTAAATATTTATTTAGTTCGTAGATGAATAGATTGACCCTGTGTAATGATCTTTTGCAGATATTCCAAAAATTAAGTGAGTTACACCTGAAAATATGTGAAGTGGTCCAAATTCGGCTACTCTCCCCTATCTCAAAAATAAATTGAGATGCAGTTTTCAAACACATAGCATTTAAAATTCTTTTTTTCACCTATACAATGGTGTAAAAATTAAAAATGTGCGATGTTTAGAAGTTTAAATAATTGCAGTAGATTATCAGTATTTAACCGTACAACGGTACACTTGCTTCGTTTTAGGGGTGGCGTATGGTTAGATGTAGCGTTATTTTTTAGTGACGACACTTTAATTGTTGTCTGGAAGAAATAGCATATCGGGGCTAAAAAAATTCTGAATTATTTTACTGCAGTTCTCCTAATAAACAACTCACGCTTTAAATTTTTAGACCGCCGAAAAGGAAAACTAGTCGGATATGCCAATCCCAAAACTTTCTTCTATCCCATGCATGGTAATACTTCAAAATTCTCCAGCACAGTACCAAAATTAAATGGTAATCTATGCCCGTCATGAGGATTCTAAAGATATGAAATTCCGTGCATTAGTTCTTGAGACAGACTATCGCTAAAATCCTGTAAATCATGCAAAATGCAGCATATCAGCACCACCGGTTAGGGGATTTACACCAAAATCTAACCATCAACGACTTATATTAACTTCTAACTGAATCTGAAGTTTGATGAAAATCCGTGCATTAGTTTCTGAGATAGTTCTATTGCGGAAATCCTCAAAGAATTCCACATGTCAGCGCCACCTATTGAGCTATTTACAACAAACACTAATTAGGATCAATTTATACTAGGAACTAACTGAATCTGAAGCTTGATGAAAATTCAGGCATTAGTTCTTGAGATACAGCTAGTGCGAAAATCGTGAAAAATGCAGCACAGCAGCGCCACTTGTTGGGAGATTTACACCAAAAACTAATCAGCACTAATTTATATCAAGGACTAACTGAATCTGAAGTTTGATTAAAATTCGTGCATTAGTTCTTGAGATAAAGCTATTGCAATAATCAGGAATAATGCAGCATAGCAGCGCCCCTTGTTGAGCGATTTTTACCAAAAAATAGTCAGTACCGAATAATATCAAGGTCTAACTGAATCTGAAGTTTTATGAAATTCCGTGCATTAGTTCTTGGGGAAATCGTGAAAAATGCAGCACAGCAGCGCCACCTGATGGGCGATTTACATCAAAAAGTAATCAGAACCAATTTATATCAAGGTTTAACTGAAGTTTTGTGAAATTCCGTGCATTAGTTCTTGATATAGAGCGCCCACAAATTTTTTGTCACTCACAGATTCTCAGAGTGACAGACAGACATTTTCTAAAAACCATCAAATCGTGTTCAGAACCTTCTAAAACGTACAAATCCATCGAATAAGCGAAAGTCGAAATTTTTCACGAATCTAATACTTTCTTCTTATATAAAGATAGAAGAAAGTAAAAAATGTGCTTTCAAATGCAATTTATTTGGAAACTGTTTCAAAATTTGCTTGAAACCTGTATTCTAATTTGATTAGATATGCAACTAAGCACATTTCCTGTAATATTGTGCAAATCACATTTACTATGTGATCCCGCTTAATACGTGGCTTTTGTCCACTCCCTTGAAACATTTCTTAACCGGGTTCGACTGCATTTAAAAAACTCGAAAATCGAAAGAAAAATCTTGAAATTTTATATTAATTAAACAAACAGAAAGTTGAAATTTTCATCGAAATTGACGTTTTAAAAGAATACAGTTATTTTAAACGTCCGGAAAATTTTAAAGGACTCAAAAAATACTCGAATTAATCCCTTTTTCTAAAAATATTCATTCAAAGACAGCAAGAAATATAAATGTTTAAAAAGCTCAAAAATTGAAAGAAAACTATTGAAATTTTATATTAATTAAAAAAACCACAAAGTTGAAATTTTGATCGAAATCGACATTTTAAAAGCGTAATTAGGTCCTTAAACGTCCCGAAAATTTTAAAGGACCTCAAAAATACTCGAATCTGCTCCCTTTTTCTAAAACTAATCATTCAAAGTCAACAAGAAATACAAATGTTTAAAAAGCTCGAGAAGTGAAAGAAAAGTATAGGAATTTTTCGGTCCACATCCGGACCGCGGAAGGTCGAAGCCTGGACCGCCAAAAATTTTCAATTTGAATAAATAATTATTAATATTTACATATAGATATTATATGCATGTAAAAATTTTCAGAACGTATACCTGACTCTTCTATTTTATATTGTACGTATGTGTATGTAAAAATAACGATTTAACTCTTAAATGCCGGATTTTTAAAAAATCATTTTAATAATGTTTTTTCAGCTTTCATTTTTTAAATAAAGCATGGAAAAAATACTCAAAAAATCATATTTTATTTTAAGTATTGTTTACGGCTAAAAAACAGTTTATTACTAATCGGCAATACTGGTCTTTAAATGAAAAAATAATTTTCCCAGGTAAAATTCTATAACATTAAACACACAAGAATTTTAGGAACTATAATAAGAAATAAATTTTACTTGCTCACTGAAAGAACAAAATAGGGTATTTCGCAAGCTTCCAAACAAAACAAAAAGAACGTGTAGCAACAATTGAAAAAAAAAATCTATCTTTATTTTAAACAGGACAAGTGTTGCCATCTACATGATGAAAATCGATTTAATAATATTATCAGAATGTATTTTATTGGCAACATTAGATATTATAGCTTCAATATTATTCTAATAGTATTTTAGAAGCCTAATTGGGTATGTTGCCGAAAGGCAACACTCGGCATTTAAAGGTTAAAAGTAATAAGTACTTATATTACTTATGGAGGGGGTTCTCTGGACCTCCATAAAAATTTATTTTCAAAAGTACTCGGACTCTACTTAAAATTACTTGCCGAACCCTGGGTTAGACTAAGGGACTTTAGAGGTATGTAAATGGTATCTTTAAAAAATATATATCATTGTTCAATAACATCCTTTTTTTAGTTTTTCGAAAATTTTCTTTAAGACACTATGATTTAGACAGCAGTTCATGCAAATTGGGATGATCAAAAATATTGTCTACTGTAAAATGTAATATTAAGTTGGTTAATTGTATATGTTTCTAATTATCGTGAGGGAAATTTTTTGCTTAATTAATGCGTTGATTCTTCTTTAAACCTTTCGCGAACGAAGTCACAAGTAACAGACAGTAGAGATCGGCAGAAAATTCGGTTTCGTTTTCGATCAAAAATCTGATTTTCGCCGAAAATTCGTTTTCGACAAAAATGCTGCCAAAAACTTGGCCTTACTGAAACTGTCTGTATTCCAAAAATCTCGTTTCTTCCTTCGGAAAATTTCAATATGAGTCATTGATTTGAGTTGTATCGGCTCAAGTGAGACACTATTTATTGCTATGAACTTCACTGTTAATTATCAGTCATGACTGACTTAAGACGTGAGTGCAAATTATAAAGTACGCAATTCGTATATCACTAAACATTGAAGACACTTTTCAAGTGCTCATTAAAAGCTGCAGACTTAACGGTAATACAAAATGTTTAGTTTGAAATCCCAGATGTGTTTCGAATTTTCTTTGAGAAAGTTCTAGTATAACAGATGATTATTTACAAAAATCATTATGAAAGATAAATCGATATATACCACGTGTACCAAAAATGGCTGATGGATTTTAAAATTACATAACTTGCAAACGGTGACAGATATTAAAAAATTCTTGCAGGAGTGTTACGTAAGATGTCAGAAGTTTTTATGTTGCGATTCTCAGTTTTAGTTACAAATAGCATCGATAGATGGAGCTGCAAGCAATAACCGCTAAATCCAGGCTCGATTTTCGGCCTCTCTCTTCTTCCATGCGAAAAAAGGAGATTAAAATGTATTGAATGGATTCCGAGATACCAAAATTCGTGTCTGGACTGAGCGCTTATTGCTCTCAGTGCCATCTATTGTTTGAAATTCGAACTAAAATGAAGAATCATAATACAAAAACTCCTGCCATCATACTTAACCCTCCTGCAGAATTTTTTTTTAAATATCTGTCATCGTTTGGAAGTTATTGAATTTTAAAATCCATTAGTTTAATGAATTTTAAAATCCATTTTTGGGACACCTGGTATGTATACCTAAAGAATTTTTTAATGAGATGAAATTCGTATAATTAGGAAATCACTTTGTGTTGTTGATGGATTAATTGCATTTTATTTTATATGGAAGTAAAAAGTTTGGTCAGAGGCACAGAGAGCCAACTTGGGCCACACGTATAATTAATTAATAATAATAAAATTTCGGTCGAAAAAGAAAACGAAAATGTCCAAAATTTTTCTAAAGTATTTAATACATACACAAATATACCGGGTGTCCTAAAAAGGACTGACTGATTTTAAAATTCAATAACTCGCAAACGGTGACAGATATTTAAAAAATTCTTGCAGGAGGGTTACGCATGAGGTCAAAAGTTTTTTACCGTGATTCTCGAATTTAGTTCGAAAGACAAACAACAGAGGTCGCTGAAAGCAATAGGCGATAACTTCAAGCTGGATTTTTTTAGCCTTTCTCTTCTACCATGCCTAAAATGGAGATTAAAATGTATTGAGTGGGTCCCGAAGTACCAAAAGTCGGGCCTGAATTTAGTGCATATTGCTCGCAGCGCCATCTATTGTTTGTAATTCGAACTAAATTCGAGAATCACAGTAAAAAATCTCCTGACATCATACATAACACTCCTGCAAGAATTTTTTTAATATCTGCCACCGTTTGCAGGTTATTGAATTTTAAAATCAATCAGTCCTTTTTAGGACACCCGGTATATTTGTGTATGTATTAAATACCTTAAAAATTTTTTTGGACATTTTTGTTTTCTTTTTCGACCGAAAATAGGAAGATTACCGAAATTCGGTTTCAGTTTCAGTTTCGATTATAAAAACCTATTTTGGTCGATCCTTAACAGATAGTTTCATTTAAAATGGTAACAGGGTAACAGTAACTTTTCAATACCAGTATCCCTGAAATATAAAAAAATACTACTTACTACATGAGACACCTATACTTTGTTGAACAATGTAATCGAGAGTCTACTATATCTCGCGTTTGCTTTTACATTTTTGCTTTATCATTGAACAAATAATAAAAAAAATAGAAAAATATGAACGAGATATGCGCAGTGACTATCTTATATAAACATCGATACATCATACATAAGCTTTAATAAATGAGAACTGTGATTCACGTGACACATCCTATAACTTCTATAAATCCCTTGAACGAACACAAAAATCGCTTGAAAACCCCCATTAAGATCGGCCTCTCTTCTTCGTTACGTTTTATTTGCGCGGAAATATGATTTATGCACCCCGCAACTCCCACAATAAAATCGCGCCAAGAGATAAAAACAATGCCCATAGACAGTGACGGAAACTCTTATCTGCGTCACTTTCCGCTGACTTTGAATCATTATTTTCAGAAAGAGGGAACGATTCGAGTATTTTTTGAGACATTTAAAATTGTCCGGGACATGTATACTTTTAAAACGTCATTTTCGTTCAAAATTTCAACGTTGCGTTTTTTAATTAATGTAAAATTTAAATATCTTTCTTTCGATTATCGAGCTCTTCAAGCATTGCTGACTTTGAATCATTATTTTTATAAAGAGGGACCAATTCGAGTATTTTTTGAGTCATTTAAAATTTTAGGGGACGTTTAAGGTAAGGTATGCTTTTAAGATATACTTTTAAAACGTCAATTTCGATCAAAATTTGAACTTCGAGTTTTTTTAATTAATATAAAATTTCAATATTTTTCTTTTGATCTTCGAGCTTGTTAAACATTTATATTTCTTGCTAACTTTGAATGATTATTTTTAGAAAGAGGGAACAATTCGAGTCTTTTTTGAGTCTTTTAAAATTTTGAGGTGCGTTTAAGGTAAATGTTTGATTTTAAAACGTCAATTTCGATCAAAATTTCAACTTTTTGTTATTTTAATTAATATAAAATTTCAATATTAGGTAGCTTTCATTACAAAAAGCTACCTATTGCAGCCGTTCGGAGGAAAGCGATTTCAAAAAAATTTTGGTATATTTTCATCGATCATAACCCCCAGACCCCGAAACCACCCTCCGTTCAAATGTTGATATATCTATATATATATATATATGTATATATATATTCATATATATATGTATATATATTAGTTTAGTTTAAATAAGTTAGCTTATAGAATATATTGTATGCTTTTAAATTTTATTTACAATAGTTTTTAAATACATTGTGTGGTTTATATTCGGTTTATAATTCTCTCTATATAAGGATATGTTTGGTTTTGCTGTTTATACAGTTATTTACATTCAAATGCTTACAATTATTTATACAGTTATTTACATTCAAATGCTTACAAATATTTATCTTGCGTTAGTTGTTTAATAGAAGTAATACTAGATGGCAGCACTAAATTTGTCTCTTTAAGATAGCTCTAATTATTAATTTTTCTAGCTCCATTTCAGTTATAATTTAATACACCAGGGGGTATTTTTAGCTAAATTTTGACGATATTGTTAAACTGTTATTAATTAATTTAATAGTGCATTTTAAATAATGTAATTAATATCTATTTATTTTATATTAAATTAAATGTGTTTAACAAGGTATTTCAAATTTTATTTCAAAATGTATTAACTGCATCCTTTGGTATCATTTACTGTGATTTCTTAACTGTTTTATTCACCTTAATCTTTTTGATATACTGGCAGCCATCTGCGCGTGGATTTTTGTAAAATACTGAAATATTAATCGGTATGGTGTTTATTATTTATATTTTATATCCTATAAATATTTAAATACATTTTATTGATTCTTCCATTTCATATTATTTGTTTCTATTCTGCTTTCATTTTTAATCAATTCACTTGATTTTATGGATGTTTGGGCACAGGGGAAAATAACTTTTAGCTTTAGCTTATTTTTCCCACAGAAAACACCATTTTGCTTATATCATTGAATTCTGTGCCCTTGATAACGTAATTCAATGTATCAGCTTTTCAATTTTTGTCGGTGCCCACTTTTTTCTTTTTCTTCCATAATTATTCTTATATAATTTTTTTTTTTTTTTAATATTTACAGCTTTAATTCATAATAATTGACGGTGGAAGGTTATGTTTAATTAATGGTTATATATATATATATATATATATGGGTAAAATGTAATGGGAGCGCTTTACTTAGTTTTCGGATTTTGATTTATTTTTAGAATTTTTTTTTTCATATTTTTTATCTGTTTCTTTTAACAGCAATGCCCCTATTTAAATTTTTTTCTAAACTTTCATTTAATGTTTTGATAACAATATTCATTCTAATACTATATATATTTAGACTTCTGTATTTAAAAAAGAATATCAAAGAGAAGTAGCAGTACATAGAAACTTATTATAAAACATTTTCAGCGCACATATTAAATTAAGTTTGGTACATACATAGGTAAATAGGAGCGGTATGTGATATAATCAAATTTTATTGTTTCTGAAATTATCAATGCGAAGATGGAGAAAATTATAATAATTTACTATTGCTTTAAAATACGTAATAAATTATAGGTAGTTTTAAAAAATTGAATTCTATAGTTCATTTTCTAATAATCGTTAAAAATTATTTTCTCAAATATTGCGAAATTAAAATAAAGTTCTTACATGCCCATTCTTCTATTTTAATTAGTAAAAAAATAGAATAAAAAATGCATTTCCTGAAAATTACTTTTAAAAATAGAAATGTGCTCATATTTATGTTCCGAAAGACTCTTTGAAGGCATATAAAATGAAAATTTCATAATTTTGATAGAATGAAAAGTGTTAGACGCTGATGAAAGTGCATTGCGTTGTACGGCGTTCTATCTACTTTGTAACGAAAATGGCGGACATTTCGTCAATCTCCAATATCTCTCTAATGTAGGATCTCTAAGCGTCTATTGCCTATAGCGCCATCTATTGTTTGTAATTCGAACTAAAATCGAAAATCACTGTAAAAAAACTTTTGACCTTATGCATAACCCTCCTGCAAGAATTTTTTAAATATCTGTCACCGTTTGCAAGTTATTGAATTTTAAAATCAGTCAGTCCTTTTTAGGACACCCGGTGTATATATAATTAGCTATTTTAAGCGTATTTTCAGCTACATGAAAATCATAAAACATCAGGAGGGAGTACAGTAGAGCACCGATTATCCGAACTCCAATTAACCGAACTTTCAATTATCCGAACAGCCTATTTCTCTTTAAAAATCTTTTAAAACCAAACTTCCAGTTATACGAACAGCCTATTTCTCGCCAATTTTTTTTAAACCGAACTCTCAATTATCCATTGGCTTGGAATAAAATTTTAAATAAAGAAAAAACCAATAATGAATAAGAAAATAAGGAATGTAAAAACAATAAAGGAGATGGGGAGAATCCTAAGCTATGAAGAAAATGAAATTAACGAGCGATTAAATATGTGAAATACATGACCCTGGATATCAGATTTTAAATGGTCATGAGACTGTGGATGAGATTCATGATGAAAAAGAATTTGAAGAAAATGAAAACGAATTCTCTGAAAAGAACCCAGGTCCATCACATAACGAAGCCTTTGATTGTTTGGAAACAGCTTTGAAATGGCTCGAACGGCAGAAGAACGCTGATCCTATTTAACTAACGTATTTAAGAAGAATTAGAGATATGACAGCATTGAAAAGAATGTCTTCGTTGAACCAAGCAACAATCAAAAGCTTTTTTCCTTAAATTATAATCTCTGTAATTCAGAAAATGATAAAAAGAGAAAAAAAATTAATGATAAAAATGTAAACAACAACAACAAAAAACAATTTTTAAACATGCCAGCATTAACTGGTTCTTCCAGCCCTAAGCTTAGATAACGTGTGAAGGTTTTAGTATAGTCAGGAACATCCTTTAAATTGTCTGTCCATTTATCCGAACTTTTGCTTATCCGAACTAGGGTCGGTCCCGACTTGTTCGGATAATCGGCGTTCTACTGTATTTAGGATTAATAGTTATTTATATGTAAGAAGAAGTTTTTAAATGAGAAAATTAATCCTGAAACAATTTTAAAATATTATTAACAATTTTCTGTTCACTGGAAAAAAAATCCGACCAAGTTTCCTGTAGGAGACGGAAAAATAGTTGCCCTTCTCGGGACGGAAAAATTTCCCACCCAGCTCGGAATAAAATCCGAAAAATACCATTTTAGTTACTATTTACTTTTTTTTCGGATTTTATTCCGAGCTGGGTCGGAAAATTTTCCGTCCCGAGAAGGGCAACTATTTTTCCGTCTCCTACAGGAAACTTGGTCGCATTTTTAGGTGCGTTCGTAATTATATAAATACGTAGCACCTATAGTCGTCGTTCAGTCTGTCCGTCTGTCCGTCCGTCCGTCTGTCCGCATGTAACAGAGCAAAAACTATCCAACCGAATGGTCTGAAATTTCAAATATATGATTGTTGCAAAATTTTGTCGAGCCATTTCAAATTTTATGAAAATCGGATGTATAGTTTAATTACAGGGACAGTCAAAAGTTTTTCTTTACATTACGGCCAATGGGAAAAATTATTGCAAGTGCATTTTAATGATATTACAGCCTTCCGAATGATCTGAAATTTTAAAGATATAACTGTTGCAAAATTTTGTCGAGCCATTTCAAATTTTAGGAAAATCGGATGTATAGTTTAATTACAGGGACAGTCAAAAGTTTTTCTTTACATTACGGCCAATGGGAAAAATTATTGCAAGTGCATTTTAATGATATTAGAGCCTTCCGAATGATCTGAAATTTTAAAGATATAACTGTTGCAAAATTTTGTCGAGCCATTTCAAATTTTAGGAAAATCGGATGTATAGTTTAATTACAGGGACAGTCAAAAGTTTTTCTTTACATTACGGCCAATGGGAAAAATTATTGCAAGTGCATTTTAATGATATTACAGCCTTCCGAATGGTCTGAAATTTTAAAGATATAATTGTTGCAAAGTTTTGTTGAGCTATTTCAAATTTTAGGAAAATCGGATGTATAGTTTAATTACAGGGACAGTCAAAAGTGTTCCGTTACATTACGGGGAATGGGAAAAAATTATTGGAAGTGCATTTTAATGATGTATCAGACTATGCGCTTTATGAAGTGCAAAAGAGTATACATTCAGTACAATATGGGGTGCAAAAAATAATTATAAAACTAGTTATAGTACGAACGCACCTCATTTGCCACGTTTGACGAGCAATTTCCAACTTGTTTTACAGTGTTGCGTGCTTTTAGTATTGGACTCATGTTTCAAATTGTCTAGTTCCAACGAGTTTGGGCTCATTAAAAAGAGCCCTAAGTTATCCTTCTTATCTCCTCTTAAATTTTTAAACATTACATTGAAATACCCTGCACACACGCACACATATATCATGTTGTTTAGAATGATAATAACGATTAATATGATATGTTTTCGTTTCATTTTCTTGAATTCCTAATTATTTATTCTTTCAATGCCTTGTCTCGGAAGTGACAGACTTTTCTTGGAAAACTCACCAGTTTATTATATGAAACTAGAAAGGTAGCCCGTCAAAAATGACGGAAATTTAGGTATAAAGATATATACAACTGAAGTGCAAGAATATGAGTTTTCTCGCTTGTTCCGCAGTGATAGATGAAAATAACACATTTTAAGAACGAAACACATTTATGAAAAATTGTGTACAGTAGAAGATCTCTAATCTGCACAGTTTGGTTCCAAGTGTTATGCAGATTTCAGGCTTTTTGCGATCGTGTCAATTCAATCATTGTTTACATTTTTTTAAATTCATATATTGGACAATTTAGATTGTTAAGCCTTAAAAATAAATAAATTACACACTTGAAGTAAGGTAAAAAATATTAAATTATCGTATACGATTTCATGAAATGATATTATATGGTGCTTCACGATCTTGGTTACGACGTTGGCGAAATTGGTTGCAACTTGTCATAATCTTAATAGTATGGGCCGCTATAACCAAAAAGTAACCAGTTTTTAGTAAAATTTCTGATACAAAGTAGTTTTCAAAAACTTGTGTAAAATTGCAGGCCGTTCTCATGTTATGTCAATCCTAAGAATAATATTTCTAACACTGAAGAGTTTCCATGTATATGTGGAATTTAGAAAAGCTTCTCCAAAATAAAGGTCCTGAAATGACATTGTAATTTTTCTAATTTCAAAGTTTAATCAGGCCCTGATGTTGTTTACTGAAATCTAATAAATACAGTTATTTTGAATATTACAACAGAATTAAACAGTTAAACTTATTTAACTTAAACCGCTGTTACTTCCCGATGTTATTTTTTACTATTAAGAAAGAAAATTAGGTATTTCTTAGTTATCCCTTCGACCAATTTCACCAAATTATATAAATCGCCAAACCACTCGCCAAATTATACATATTGATATAATTTTTTATTTTAAATAATGAAAGAACAAATAAATTAGCAAAACATTAATAAAAATACAAATAAAACGTCGAATTGGTTTTATTGGCCATTATTGGCATTTAATCTTACAATTAATTAATTAATGGCAACTATTATCGGCAATTAATCTTGCAATTTGGCGACAGTAATTTGGTCGACGGGATAACTAAGAAGTACCGAAAATTATTTAGATTTTTCAAATCATGCATTTATAATTTTTTTCCGTCTTTAATAACTAAATAATGAAAAAATATGCTTTTGTTCTGAGCTCATAAATATGACAATAAAATAATGTAACTAAGAGACATTACAAAATTAAATCTTTGTGATTTCAAACCATAAACAAACGATATCGCCACCATTTTACCTACTATGACGTCATTAGAATATTGCCCATTGGAAAACTTACTTTGTGTATGATTACCTCAATGATTTAATTTTTTTTACGTTTCACGATGAATGAATCACTTGTGTTTGTATAGGTTTATGGAATGAGATATTAAGCTGTGAACCTAATTTCAACTGAAATTGTCCAAGGATATATGTATTTTTAATTGAAATTAAAAACAATGCTTTGATCTCGAAATAAAATGTTTTGGAACAGATGTCATATTCGCCCCATATTGGCGCAATTTTTTTCGGTTGCCAATTTGGCGAAAACATCAACAGCATAAACAACATAATCCGGGTTACCACATCAAGCAAAATAACGACACTTTAGCGCAAGTTAAGTACCTGTTGCCTATATGATATTGGCGACAGAAAAAAATCGCGCCAATATGGGGCGAATATGACATCTGTACCAAAGTTTTAAATTGTATAATTGGTTATTTCTGTTAATTATTTATTTAGGTACTTTCCCATTATAGAGCATTTTAAAAAACGCTTGACACAATTCGGGCATCAGAAAGTGAGGTATGTTGCCAAAATATATAAACTGCTATGAAAACAAATCTAATGAACTTTTATTTTTGTTTATATATGCACTTATATACATAGAAAAAATCGTTTCTAAATATATATAATATTTTTTTTTATATACAAATTACGGCACAGATTTCAGATATGAACCGGGATACCTAACTGGCGCCAATATGGTGTTATTTTGCTTGCTATGGTAACCCGGCTATTGTTTTTTTATTTATTAATAAATTCTTTATTTACTTTTATTTTCTGTTTTCAATTATATAAACTGTTTTGTTCTATAGTTATTATTCAAACTTTTATTTATTTATAGTTATTTCCTTTTCAAAATGATAGCAAATAATTTAAAAATATATAAGTAACTGGTATTCGAAAGCGAGATTTCTGCCAAATTGGCGTCAGAGAAAAAAACATGCCAACCCCGATGCGTATATGACATCTGTGCAAAAATTACTTCTGTTTCTTTATAAAAATGGGAAAATAGCTTTTTTTATATTAAATAAATCGCATACATATGGAAAAAATTGCTTGTGAGTATGAAGCAGTAAATAGGTTGTCAGAAAATATGTTGGCAAACTTCTTTCTCGCCAAGAAACTTTTCTCCGAAGTATTGTACATAAGCAATGATAGCTAGAAATGCATTTTTAATTATAATATGCGCTTTTATGATTCGCTACATTTATGCATACTATACTGTGTGTATAAATGCTACAGTTCATATGCAGGGCTACACAAAAGAATTCGTAAGGGTTACTGAGTATGAGAGTAAATTGCTTAAAGGTGGTTTTTAAAGGAGTTATGCATTTTTACGCTGAACTGCATTTGGTTAACTAAGAAATGTTTGTAGAATATAGATAAAATGATATACAGGGTCACGCAAAGAATTGGATACATAACCGTCTATGGATGATAATATCTGGAAATGTGATTTCAGTAGTTTTAAGAGTAGTTTAAATTAAATTTTGGCTAAATAGTGGCATGTAATAACGATACTATTGGCTATGGACGGTAACTGCTGAAATCAATCTTTGAAATGTTTTATGCGTCTTCTAACATGTTTACTTAGTTATCTTATTTACCTTATTTCCCCAAATAACTAAGTTTTGTTAAAGCCTTCAGGATGTGTTGGAAAGTGATTCATATTCTATGCTTAACGCATGATTTTTCTTTCTTCTTTAGTCTTATTTTGAATTTATTTTATTCTTAATTTTTTAGTCTTATACTGCTTCATAGAAACTTTGGCACAGTTATCATATACGCCAATTTGACGAAAACATCAACAGCATAAACAACAACATCCGGGTTACCATATCAAGCAAAATAACGACACTTTGGCGCCAGTTAAGTACCCGTTGTGTATATGGCATTGGCGCGTATGACAATGGGGCGTATATGATATCTGTGCCGAAACTTTACTATTTAATGTTTAAACTCTTCGCTTCAACCCCTTTGCATATAGTACAAACTATAACACAGATAGCGCAAAATAATAGACAGTTTGGTACTTTTCCACTGTAGGGGCTTTGGCGGGGTTTTTTAAAAGCTTGGTGTAATTTGGGCATCAGAAAGTGAGATTTGGGTACTTTTCCGTTATACGGATACCACTGTCGCCAAGCGTAATAGTGGGCGCAAAATGAAAATCACGTGAATTGAAGCATTTGAAAAATAAAAGAAAAAACATGTCGATACTAAAGTGAGCATTTAAAAAATATAACATTTGAAAATTCCAGATTTTTACGAACTATTTCATTAAATCACAAATATATACTTAAAATAAGTGAACAAATAAGTGTTATAAAATAAAGCAATAAAATAAAACTCATATTAAACTGGTAGCATAAAATTACAAATATCCTTTAGCATTTTGAAATAATTGGCGCATTAGCATACATTTTGGCATGGTGTCCGTATAACGGGAAAATATCGAGATTTGTTGTCAAATCATATAAACAGCTATGAAAACAAACTTGATGAGCGTTTTTATTTGTTTTATATGTTTATTTTATGTGTATATTATTGATGTTTTTATGTACAAATTACATCTGTTTCTGTATAAAATTAGAGAATCTGATTTTTTATGTTAAATAAATCGCATAAATATCGAAAAAAATGCGTGAGTATATAAAATGAAACAGTGGATAGGTTCCCGGAAAATATGTTGCCAAATTTCCTTTTTCGCCAACGCACCTATACTGGAAAAGTACCTAAAGCACATTAAAATCGCACAGTTAGGAGCTCACACAGTACAGCGTCCTCTATTGGCGGTTATTTTATTAGTAGCATCGGGAGGAAGATGTAAAGGTGTACTTTAAATTCTTACTCATAGATTTTGAAAAAATATCTTAAAAGAGCGGAGTTTAAATTAAATTTCGGAGACCTCCTTTATGAAAGATTCATGGTTTTAAATGGGAATTTCGCCAAATTAACCAGCTGTCACAAAGTTGGCTAACATTTGGCGCTACTGTGGTAACCCTGCATTAGTATTTTTTAACAATTACTCATTTCAATGAGGCGGTCCTACCGGAATCGTGAGGGACACACAGAGACTTGAATTTTATATAAATAGATAATGCATTCGATATGTGGTGTTCTTGCCGATTGATAATTAAACATTTAGGTGTCTTTATTATTATTATTATTATTATTATCTTTTGATTCCTGCATTCCCTTTTTGTTCCAATTAATTTTGAATTTGTTTCACGTTTATTATGGCGTCATATATTTTTAAATGTGTTTATATTTCTTATTACTTTGAGATTTCGGTTTTCATTTAGTAAGATGTTTTTTAGATTTTATTATAAAAACTAGGGGATCGAACCCGAGCTCCTCGGGTTACAGAATATAGGTGAAAACCAATTTTTTTTTTTTTTTAATCTAATTTATTTTTTTACATTTAATATATATTTTAGATTGCCCACTAACATCAAAAGGAATTTTTATATGAAAAATATCATTTATGCAATCAAATAAAGTTTTGAAATTTATTAAAAGCGATACTTTCACATGTCACCACATGCCAGGAGTTATTAACCCCAAGATTTTGCGCCTTACATCAGTCTTTCCGATCATTTCGGTGCATAAGCGGGTGGTTCAATCACATGTTTGTTAAATTTGTTTCTTATTTACATTAATTTATTTATTTTTCTATAGAGGAAGTTTTAACTTTGTTATGAACATTAGACGGAAACATATGCTGAACTTTTTACATTGTTTTAAGGGCAAGCGGATTAACCTTCCGTAATCGAGCTACACGTGATAGAGCTAAATTAAAAAATAATTTATGCTTGAAAATCTATATATATATTACGCTATCTTACGTGGCACAGAAATCGCGATTAATTGTTGGTTAATTGTTCAATTGGTTAATTGTAAACAATTGGCGGTTAATTGTTTAATGGCAACGCTCGAATGAAACGCATCTCATTGGTTATTGTGTAATATAAAAAAAAAAGAATAACAATAAATAAATAAAAAGTTTAATTAATAGAGCAAAATTAATAAATATAAATTAATAAATTAATAAATAAATTAATTAATAGCTATTTATTAATTGCAAAATTAATAAATAGAAATAAATTTAATTAATAGAACAAAATAATTTATATAATTTTAAAAAATAAAATAAAAGTAAATAAACAATTTATTAACAAATAAACAACAACATCCGGGTTACCATATCAAGCAAAATAACGACACTTTGGCGCCAGTTAAGTACCCCGGTGCGTATATGACATTGGCGTCAGAAAAAAGTCCTGCCAACATAGTGCGTATATGACACCTGTGCCGTCTTTTATTCATCTAATTTAAAATCGAATAAATAAAAAAATAAATGAAGGTGCTTTTCCAGTATAGGTACTTGGCGAAATAGGGAAAAGGTTCATGGCGAGAAAAGAAATTTTTTTTCTGGCAACCGATTTAATCAAAATATTTTTTCCAAATAAAACTACATAAAAGTTGCCATGATCCCTTTACTTTTATGTTAGCTTGATGCAATTCTCGCCAATAGCATTTTTTAACTCGCCAGCATTTTTTGAGGGGTAAATTAAAACAATGCTTTGATGTTGAAATTAAATGGTTTATGGTATTATTTATTCTTTTTCTTTTTTTTTAAAGTGAAAGCCATGAATTTTAAAGGTTTTATTTCTAAATTAAAGTCATCCATTCTAAATAAAATGGGTGAAAGTATTATAGTTTAATCTGAATTAACGAAATACGAAAAAAAAAATGCGACGGGTACAATGTTTGGCGATTTATCACCTGTGCCCGACTAACATAACTGTAGGGAGTTCTCGATTTCCCTATCAGAATCTTCAAATTTGGCGAAGGATTGAGCAAGTAAATTAAATTATGAATAAAAGTAACATGATACAATGCCTAGTATACATTTAAGGGAGATCAAGTTGGCCTCCACGGGCGGCTAGTTATTTTAAAAACCATAATAACTCAGTCAATTAAGATACAATTTTGAAACAAATTGCATTAGAAGTAGATTTTTTTCTCTATTTGACGGCTTAAAAATTGAAAATGTGCGATATTTAGAAATTTAAAAAATCGCTGACATAGCACGTATTTTGATTTCAATTTATTTTTTCAGTTTTTATGAGAAAATAGCAACAAAAAGGTACAATAATATATTATTTTCTTTCTTCTGTGATTAGTTTCCCTTTACTTTCAACCCTCCACGACTTTCAACAGAAATGGAGTTCTTCAGTTGCCACAATTACAAAAAATGTATTAAAAACTACAAAAAAATTAATATCTCAAAATTAAATTGAGATACAGCTTTTAAACAAATTGCATTTAAAAGAGCATTTTTTTCGTTACACGACGGTGTGAAAATTTAAAATGTGCGATGTTTAGAAGTTTAAAAATTTGCAGTAGAGAAAATTGCAAAACCAAAATTTATTTCAAATTTCAAAGTGTTGCCATTTGCAGAATGACGTATGCGTTACGCACAGATATGTTTGTCCTTTATAATATAGATAGATAGATAGGAAAAATCGTATAGTGAAGGGTTAATACATGCCATCTTTAACTTAGAAATTAGGTCATTTTGTTATTCCAATTTGATAGCTATTCATTTACTTTAAAGGTATTATACAAATAATAAATTAAATGGCCATCTTTAAATTAGAGATTTGGTCAGATCATATATTTATACTAGGAGGCTCTGCCCCCTACGAGCTACGCTCCCCAACCCCCCGTTCAGACACCACTGATTCTAAAAACATATTAATTTGAGTGGTTTTAAAAAGATTACAGAACATTGAATTATAATTAAAAAAAGAGTGGCTATCTCCATTTAAACGGGTTTCCATTCTATTAATTCAAGACATTCTATTCGTACATTCATATAGGCACTATGCATATAGACATCTCATTCTATTAATTCAAGTCAAGGAAATATTGCCCTTTGATTGTAAAATTTTAAGGCCGAATCAGCTACTGTTAAGACATCCAGTGGCAGTTTTAGTGTTTGATTAAATAAGATCAATTAAACATTTGAAAATAAGGTAATGTAAAATGAATTACGTAAACAGAGTCCCGGTATCTTTTAACAACGTTATAAAAAGATCGTTTTAAATAAGACATTTTAAATACCGGGTGAGTGAAAAGTTTCTTAAACCTTTAAAAACTCATAATAAAGGAAGAAATTATGATAAAGGAGTGCGGTTTGCAAGAAAGGGTTCACAAAGTAGTCGGGATTTTTTTAGCAGCAAGAAAAAAAAAAAAAAAAAAAAAAAGTTAAAAAATCACATGTAGAGGGCGCTGACGACCTGAAACACAATGAACAGGACAACAATACGCTCTATTCATTTGTTCTTTCAATAACAAATGATCAGTATCATCTCCAAAACATTCTAGGACACAACCAGGTTGTGTCGTCGGCGCCCTCTACATGTAATTTTTTAACTATTTTTTTTCTGCTAAAAAAAATCCGACTACCTGGTGAGCCCCTTCTTCCAAACTGCACTCCTTTATCACAATTTCTTCCTTTTTTAAAGAGTTTTTAAAGTTTTTACGAACTTTTGGCTCACCCGATATATCATTTTAAATCTGACCTAATTGTCATCAAACTTTTCTTTCTCTTTTTAACACTTTCCAACGAAGTGAAAAAGTGTTTATGCATTCGGTTTGTCTGTCCGTCTGTCCACGCTCTAACTCACGTAAATACACTCGGATTTTCATGCAATTGATAAAGGTTATTTAAAACCACCAAAGCATGTTTGGTATTGTATATGAAGTATATATAGGATTAATCGTTCATTTACAGGGGCACTCAAAAGTTTTCCATTACAGTATGGTATATGGGAAAAAATCGTTCGCAGAGTATTTTAATGACATTATGCTATTTCAAATGTATTGAAACTGATATAAATCACTGAATTTTACTATGATCACGTTTAAACAAAGCATTCATAGCATTTTTTATTCATTTATAGGGACACACAAAAGAAATCGTTACAGTACAGTACTGTCTTTGAGTAATAATTGCTGGAGTGTACGGTTTAAAATTCGGTAAGCGCTTTTAAATGAAATTAATTTTTGCATCTTACTTGTTATATATAAACTGCATACCTCAAATACAGGGCTGCACAAAAGTATTCTCTTACCTTTCTCTTTATTAGAGGAAATTGCTGAAGGTAAATTTTCAACTGAAGTACTATATGTATCTCTTAAGTGAACCAAATTTTGGCATGCATGTAGTTCATAGATTCAAATCTATATATCATATACAGGGCTGCTGAAAAAATTCGCATAATTTTCGGATTGTGAATGGGAACAGCTGAAATTGTGTTTTGAAATGTATTATGCGTTTCCATAGGGTTGAATTAGACATAATATTTTATTTTTTTAAATGGTGTAGTTTTGTTACATTATTCTATATGTGTTGGAAAGTGTTTCATAATCCATGCTTGACGCATCATTTTTTCCTTACTTGTTAATATTCATATGGAAATACTTTTATTTTTAGAAAGGAAATATTATTATTTTCGCTGTCTTTGAATTGGCAACGTTAGTTAAAAAGATCATCTCGAAAAATGAAATAAATGTCTCCATACATATATTTTTAATTTTTAACTGTTTGTTAGTATTATTATTTGTCCATTTTAATATGACCTCATTTCTCACATTTATTGCTTTTAAAGCATATTATTGAATTTATAATTTTAAAGTTTTCTGTCTCTTTTTAATATTCACGTGAAAAACTTTTGTTTGTCAGAAAATAAATATTATTATTTGCGCTGTCTTAGAATGGATAATAAACGTTAAAAAATAATCTCGAAATATGAAATAAATGTCTCGAAAATATATTTTTAAATTTAAACTGTTTGGCAGTATTATTATTTGGCCATTTTAAATAGGACGTTAACCCCAACCTTCATTTAATGCTTTTAACGCATATTAAGGAATCTATTATTTAACGTTTTATTTTATTTTTATTACCGACTTCAAAAAGGAGGAGGTTATCAATTCGACGCGTATGTATGTATGTTTTTTTTTTTATGTATGTTCACCGATTGCTCCGGAACTTTTTGTCCGATTTATGTGATTTTTGTTTTAATTGAAAGAGGATACTCTCGAATTGGTACCACTTCCGTTTCATCGAAATTGGTTCAGTAGTTTTTTAATAATTCAACAAAAACCAATAAAATGAAGGATTTCACCCAGATTATCTTTCATTGTTGCAACCAGTTTCTCAATCATAAGCATAAAACTATGTATTCATATACGTTAGCGCCAAGTTGTCGCCAAACATGGCGCAATTAGATGAATTATCGCCAAATTTGGCGGCCAAAATAAGTCGCCATAAATGAAGTCAACTTGGCTGTAACTGACTAATTTGGCGATATTCCCATTCAAATTCGGTAATGGATCTTCCCCAATCTGTTTCTTCGCATTTTCTAATCGACAGTCCTATTTTAAATTCTCAATTGGCAACTTCCACTAGATAACATTAATGATAACTTTCCTGTATAGGGGTTTTGGAGAGAAAATGAAAATTTCACGCATATTTTCTAACAACCTATTAACTGTCTCGGTACTACTAAGTTATCCCGTCGACCAATTTCGCCAAATTATAGAAATCGCCAAACCAATCGCCAAATTATACAAATTGACGTAATTTTTATTTTAAATAACGAAAGAACAAATATATTAGTATAACATTAATAAAAATACAAATAAAACGTCGAAATAAAAATCACTTGATGACGTAAACACATGTATCTTGCTTAAAGTCAAGTGAATGTAACATTTACGATCAACCATTATTGGCATTTAATCTTATAGTTTGGCGATAGATTTTTGGTCGACGGATAACTAAGTAGTACCCCTGTCTCATATACACAAGCAAGTTTTTCAATATTTATAAATTTATTTATTCTAAACACCATTTGTCTATTTTTATATGCAAACACAAGCTGAGCCAAGATCCCTTATGCTGTTACAGGATTAACAACAAACAAAGAAAAAAAAGGAGTTACTCTAATTAGTATCTAACAAAAACATAGCTGTGAAAAAAGGGGGCCAAGTTCTGTAAAGACAATGGCAAGAAAAGAAGTGATATCTAAGTGGGTGCCAAGTTCAAATAAAATTCACTCAAACTTACCTACTGAAGTATTATAGCATTTTTTTAAATTGTTTAGAAATAAAAATTATTGATAGCATATTAATAATAAATCTAGAACTTGGCAAGTTTTTACCTACAAGCCATTTATTTTTATTAATGACATTATTATATCTAAACTTGTTATTTCATGTTTGGAAACCTTCATTTGAGTGAGCTCCTTCCCCTTGAAGGATGGTGGGATAAAATATATCCTACCTAATTTTAACTGCAAAACGCCACATTGACACTAGAATTCAGGACTAAAAAGTTTAATTTTATTAAATACGTGAAAAGAAGCTTTTACCCATTTTGAAATAAATTTGTTTTTAAATTCTGGTGTGATTGAATTATTTCAGCATGTCCCGAATAAAAGCTCTTTGCCCCTGCAGGGTTAAACGGGTGCAGTCTCTAGAGGGATGACCAAGAACAAGCGTAAAGGTATCTGTCTCTTTCTCAGGCCTTTTAGTCTGTTTGCATTGAGGTTTCCGAAGGGTGGGTGCTAGAGTGATAACCAAAGACGAGCGGGAATGTATTTGTGTATTTATTGGTTTATCAAACCTTTAACATGAGTCATTTGTTTATAATAATAACTGTATTAATTTTTTTATAATGACATTGTTGTTAATATTAACATCATCATTTTATTAAGACATGAAATTGATAGGCATAACATTTATCAAAAACTTGCCAAGTTCTAGATTTATTATTAATATGCTATCAATAATTTTTATTTCTAAACAATTTAAAAAATGCTATAATACTTCAGTAGGTAAGTTTGAGTGAATTTTATTTGAACTTGGCACCCACTTAGATATCACTTCTTTTCTTGCCATTGTCTTTACAGAACTTGGCTCCCTTTTTTCACAGCTATGTTTTTGTTAGATATCATTACTTTTTGTAAAGTTACAATATATTTAGACACTTTACTTAATGCTTTTTAATGTGTTTACATGAGACTATTTTATTCACCAAGCAACATTCAATTTTAATTTAAATTTCCCACAGCAAACTATTTGGCTGTCAATTTGCGGCAGAAATCTATATTTTAACCCTTAAATGCCGGGTGTTGCTTTTCGGCAACATACCCAATTTAGGCTTCTAAAATACTATTGGAATAATATTGAAGCTATAATGCCTAATGTTGCCAATTAAATACATTCTGAAAATATTATTAAAACTATTTTCAACATGTAGATGGCAACACTTGTGCTGTTTAAGTATAAAGATAGATTTATTATTTCAATGGTTGCTACTCGTTCGTTTTGTTTTGTTTGGATGCTTGCGAAATACCCTATTTTGTTTTGCTGTGAGCAAGTAAAATTTATTGCTTATTATAGTTCCTAAAATTATTGTATGTTTAATATTATAGAATTTTATCAACGGAAATTATTTTTTCGATTAAAGACCAGTATTGCCGATTAGTAAAAACTGTTTTTTAGCCATAAATCACACTAAAAACAAACTATGATTTTTTAAAGTATTTTTCCCATGATTTATTTAAAAAATGAAATCCGAAAAACATTTTTACAATGAATTTTGAAAATTCAGGCATTTAAGGGTTAATACTGCTACACTATATGCATGTTTTGAAACGAAATGTATTGATTCGAAATTTTTATTGTTTCTGAAACAACAATTCCTATTAAATTCCTATACTAAATTTTCCTATCAAAATTTCCAATTAAATATCCTATAGCTGGGCCTGCTTTTTTGTACTGAAAGTGAAAAATAAAGTTATGTGCTTATGCCACACTATGTATCATTCATCCATGGGTGCGGGCAAAGAGGCAGTGCAGAGGAAGGACATTGCCCCTCCCTGGATTTTCAAATTTAATTAACTAAATAAACTTTTCTCTGATGATTTTGAAAATAACAAGTGGGTAAGTGTGATCACAGATCGCACTGAGGGTTTCGTTTAATATTCCTTTCAAAACACTTTATCCTTTTGAAAAATCTGTTAGTTCCACATTTCGCAACCAGGGGCGCACTCTATTCTAAACAAACCTCTATCCGAACGAAACTCCGTTTTACATACTATCCGTAGATATATTAGTCGAGGGGATTGAGCCCATAGCACTCGAGATAAGTAGGCGCCTCTGGCGATAAGAAGTGGAACTAAAATATGTAAGACTATGGTGCATAATATGAAAGAATGGTCAAAGGGGTGTCGGCAAAAGTTGGAAAAGTGCTCCCCGGGTGAAAAGGGCGGAGGTTAGAAAAATTGCTTAAAATACACAAGTATAGCCCGGAGGAGTGAATAATATAAGACTTTTTGAAAATTTTATGATTTGTCGTGTGGTCTGACGTATTCAGCTATACGTATGCAAAAAGTCATGTCTCCAACTTAATTAGGGATTCCTATAGAAAGAATTGCTTAAAATGCATATGTGGTAGCTCAAAGGATTAAGCATAAGACTTTTCAAGATTTTATGATTTGTCGCGTAGCCTCAGGTGTTCTGCTATAAGTATGCAAAATTTCAAATCTGCAATTTAATAAGGGGCTCAGTTAGAAAGAATTGCTTAAAATACGCATGCGGAAGCCCAAAGGGTTAAATGCACGACTTTTTCAAAATTTTATGATTTCTCGTTTGATGTGAGGTGTTCAGCTATAAGTATGCAAAATTTCACGCCTCCAACGTAATTAGGGTTCACTTAGAAAGAATTGTTTAAAACACACATGTGGGAGCGCAAAAGGTTAAATGTACGACTTTTTCAAAATTTTATGATTTGTCGTTTGATGTGAGGTGTTAAGCTATAAGTATGTACAGTTTCACGCCTCCAACCTAATTAGGGGCTCACTTAGAAAGGATTGTTTAAAATACTCATATGAGACGCCAAAGGGTTAAATTTACAACTTTTTCACAATTTTATGATTTGTCATTTGATGTGAGGTGTTCAGCTGTAAATATACAAAATTTCTCGCCTCCAACATGTATAGTTTCTGAGAACGGGCTCTGTGACGGACAGAATATCTCAATTTGTTGATTTTCTGTAAGCAAGTAAACCCAGATAAACCCCCAGTAAGTAGATAGGTTTACAATGGAAGTCTATGGGAATTTGGCGAAATATTAGAGATATCGCCAAGGTGGCGTCATTTTTGGCGACTAATTTTGGTCGCCAAATTTGGCGATATATCGCCATGTTGGCGAGAAACTTGGCGGTATTTGGCGACATAACAGCGTCTCCTCCAACGGCAAATTAAAATTTCGCCTAATAGACGCAATGGTAAAGTAAAAATGGGCACCCCAAGGTGGGTAATTCATCGATTTTCACAATTTTTTTATTTTTTTCCTTAGTTTTATAGTGTAAACGAACTTCGCATCAAATTTGAAGTCTGTAGCTGCAGTAGATATACGAGATCTTTTTGATGAGTGAGTCAGTCAGTCAGTCAGTCAGTCAGTGGTAAAATTATCGATTATCAGACATTTTCAAATGTCATTATCTCGGAAACTAATTATGCGTTATTTATAAAATTTTGAATTTTAGGTAATTAGGGTGGCCTTACTATACATTTCGTATAACAAGTACGTAGGTCTCATAGATTTTCAGTTGCAGAGCATTGAAATTTGATGAAAACAGCTCGAAATGGTTCGTGTAAATAACACACGGCTATGTCAGGCGAACTTGGCTGACACACTGCCGTGTGTCTAGATTATAGGCGGCATTGTTATGTTGTGGTGTATTTACATGGCACAGAACTTAAACATCAGTAGGCATAAACATAATTGCGAAAGCAAGTCAGTGAGTTACGCAGTCATGAAAACATTTGAATTGTATCAAGAAAAGAGAGCAAGTAAATTTGAATCAGATTGCCCGATAAAAGCAAAAGGTGCGCGATACTAACATCAAGCATGGTGTAAAGGAAATGCGAATATCATAAGTTGCTTCCGAAAGTTCTATATATTTTGCAGTACTATATTCACTAAAATACGTCAGTTACTATGCAGACTGATGGCACTTTAACCAAGACTATTAAATGAGCATGACGAGGAATTATCTTCCGTAATCGAGCCCATAGTTAAGGCTAGCGTGAAACAAAAAAAAAATATCAGCAGCAATGTGGTTTAATGTAAATGTGGGTATCATAAAATATTTAATTCGCAAAACGCTTCAATGCCCTAAATCATATTAGCTCAGAAACAACAATTGGCAGTGGACTCAATAACGGTGGATTACTTAATAGTTTTAAAATCTCCACTGCCCAACGTATTGCAAATGATGATGCAATAAGAAGCATAAATGCCTAAGTGAGTTAAGCTTATTTTGTCAAGAAAGATTAAATACATAACAACCAAAAATAAACAAAATGCCGTCATGATGCAATGAGTTCTCAATTTCTCTATCAGAATCTTTAGATTTGGCGAAAGATTAAGCAAATAATTTAAATTATGAATGAAAGTACCATGCTGAAATGCTTAGCATACATTCATTTAAGCACATTGGAATTGCGTATACATTATACATTACATATTGGCACTTGCATAATATCTCCATATAAGAAAACATTAAAGCCACCAAAAAATAATTTGTTTTTAAATTCTTGAAGCCACAAATGAATTATATATAAATTCTCTTTTGATACTATAAAAATTTCATCAATGACCAGCCATTTGAGGGAACACCATTTAAGACTTTCCCGCTGTAGTCTTTTCACGATCATTTTTTGATAAGTTATTCGGTTTTCATGTACCCTAATGGCTCATGGTGCATGTAAACTCCGTCGCGAGTGCGAAGACCTCAAAGTTACCTATGAATTATACCTCTGAGGTGCCTTGCCAGGTAACGGTCTCGTCATCTGATTAAGCTTCTAAATTACGAGATTAACATAAGTAGCAATGCGCAGGTGCTAAACAACAAGATATAAATGTTAAGTAACTGGCATAAAAAAGTTCATAATTAAGAAATAGTCACTGCCGATAGAAAAACGAACTAGGCGCTCATCAGGTTTATTGCCGCTACGTGTCGATTAGGTGGTCTCCTACGCCAATGACAGGTATAAAAACCCGTTCATCTAGGGCAACCCGGAAGATAAGGGCCTGGTCATTGGTTAGAAAGTATGAAAAATGAGTCATTGGGTCTCTGTTCTCTATTTCATAGAGCATTTTTAGTAAGCCGAAGAACTTTTTATTGTCAGTTTCCAAAGTTCGATATTTTTTCATGCGAGCAGCATCTCTTGTCGTTCTACCCATGTCCAAATAGAGAAACAAAAATATTCAATTTAAAAATAAAGCTATTAAATCTGAAGAAGAATAAATGTAACACATATATATAAAGAATTTTCACAGAAAACCTGTGTTATTAATGTACACACAAATCTGGACAAAAGTATTTGCTTATCAAAATAACATCTTTAAAAGTCCGTAATTTCCCCCAAAAGAATCATGCAAAAATTGTAATGCGAAAAAACTAAAAAGTGAAAAATAAACTTTTTTACCAAAAATAAAACCGACTTCAAAAACTACTACAAAGTAAAAAATAATTTTTTTACATAATAGTTAATAAGAAATTAAATTAAGAGCATTGTATTTATCATGCGTATTATTATATTTATGTACATTAATTTGATTTTTTGGAATCGGTGTCAGCCAAGCCAAGTTCAAAATTAAAATTGTTCATCCAATACACATCGTAACAAGATTCAGCAAAGCCGTTTAGGAAAAAAATTCCATTCTCAATCAACTTTCACACCATCCTGCATTTGAAAATCCGTCTTTGGCTATGATTTTTTTACATAATAGCCTGTATAAACGCACTAATTTTATAATAACCCTTAATTTAGCACACATAATTACAGCTAATCTCACTTGAAAATACACGTTTATAAAATGAGATGAAATGTTTCAAAAATGGTAAAATTAAAATTTTTTAACTAAATAACAAATCGTAAAAAATCTCGTAGATATTTGGATGTGTGTCTGTTGGATAGTTATACTTAACTTCGTTTGGCTGGCACCGACTCCAAAAAATCAAATTAATGTACATAAATATAATAATACGCATGATAAATACAATGCTCTTAATTTAATTTCTTATTAACTATTATGTAAAAAAATTATTTTTTACTTTGTAGTAGTTTTTGAAGTCGGTTTTATTTTTGGTAAAAAAGTTTATTAATAGTCAGTGCAAATACAATTTTCATGTCATAATTTTCAATATTTTTCTGCTTTTAACACGTAATTATTTAATTCTAATTTTTTTCTTCTGTTTTTAATAGTCACGTGTAAATAAATTTTTAATAGTATATAAATATTATTCTTCGTGCTGTTCTTACAATAGACAATAATTTGAAATAATAACCTTTTCTGTAGAGTTATCTTTGAAATGAGAAAAAAAAGTTAATATTTCGAAAATTAATTTAAATTTAAAAATTCTAATATAATTTTTGATAGACGCGTATCTATACGGATAATTGGTGTTAATTTCACTGGCAAAGATTCACTATTTTAGGAGGAATAGCCGTGAAACACAATCCGTCGTTTCATAAAATTGTTTCATAAATTCGTTTCATTAGCATTTTATATAAACGGTAGAACCCCGCTAATCCGAACCAATTTTATTTTCGAAAATTATACTTAAGAGACTAATTGAAAATATTGAATTATTGTACTAAAAACAAAAAAGTACTTTTTACGCTTTTTACTATCAAAATTTTGCCGATTACAGGATGAATGTTGGGAAAAACGTGTAGAAGTTAGAATTAAACAAAAAAATGGCAGTAAAGCATGTTTTTTATTCTTTAAACAGCTTGAATAGAAAAAAAAAATAATGTAAAAGTACAACGTATGTACATGAATATAAAATGAAAACATACGTTGTAGGTCTACTCGTAGAAGCCACATTAAAAAAATTCTCGGATATCAGTTTGTTTGCCAGTCACTATAAAATTATTTTTTTTAATGCAAAAAGCATTTAATTCAGATGATAAAAATTCATTTTTCTTTTCAGCAGCTTGATTTTGCAAATTATCTACAGAAATGTCCACTCCCCCTCTTCTCGTTGACTATGATTGTGCTATTTATACTGTGCGTTTGTAATGAGTTGTTACGTAATTTCTTAAGTTCCATTAGATTATTATAAACATAAAGAGTGATTAAACAAGAAATACTTTTTTTTTCTTCTGAAAGTCGTGCCGTATTATCCAGCATGCCGGAACTTAGGATGCCGGTTTAGAGGATGTTTAGTGTACTACTAACAAGGAAGCTCTCCATACGGGCATACTTCGAAAAACCTGAAAAATTATAGAATGTTCTACTCATGCGGATAAATATGTTTATAAAAAAAATTTCGGCGGAAACTCGATAGAGCGTCCGCAAAAAAAAATAATGAAAAATTCGATATTTGGTGATTTATCACCTATTGGCGATGGAATAGAATATCAAAAAATACTTTTATGTGTCAAATACTCTTTAAGATAAAAATGTTTCATATTGAACTCGTTTAAATAAATTTTATGTAAATAACTTTAGTTTTGTCAGTTTTAGTTTGACTTAACTATAGTTTTGTAATATATATATATATATATATATTTATAATGAAAGTTAACTGTCAAATTTTATGAATTAAAACAAAATTTAAATTAATTAAAACTGTTTCGATGTCAAAATTAAGTCCAATTGAGCATAGTCAATTCAATTTTTTTGCCGTGGAAATAACGATTTCTTTGATATTGAAATGAATAACTGCAGCATTCTTCACCTTGCCTTTATTTTGGAATACACTTAAATATATGAAAATATTTTTTTATATATGAAATTGTTTTTAAAGTAAAAAAAAAAAAATAAATAACAAGCAACATACATATGTAATACAAAAATTGTATTTATTAAAATCTCTCACTGTTTAAGTTTAAATTAATTAAATACCATTTATACGCCTTCTAAAAATCAGTTAACTAGCAATTTTCAAGTGCATTGAAATAGTTTGCTTTTGGCGTGGAAAAGTACTGCTCGCCAAATCGCGTGACGCTTTCGACTTTTCGCGCCAAATACTCGGAAGTATTTTATTTTTTTACAGACTTTCTACTGTAAAAACGTTGTTTCCATAGCAACAAAATTGAATCGACTATGCTCAATTGGACTTAATTTTGAGATTGAAACAATTTTAATTAATTTAAATTTTGTTTTAATTCAAAAAATTTGACAGTTAACTTTCATTATAAATATATATATATATATATTTCAAAACTATAGTTAAGTCAAACTAAAACTGACAAAACTAAAGTTATTTACATAAAATTTATTTAAATTCCGCCGCTAAATTTGATTGATTCTTTATTACATACATAAGTAGTTTAATTAGTATTTTTTTTAAAAAAATATTCTGAGTATGCCTTGTAAGGAGACCTTCCTTGTGAGTACTCATAACTTACATTTTCTTTTAGCAAACCACCCTTTTCTTTTCTATTTTTTCAGAATTTCGAGTAATCCGAATAGGCACCAGTCCCAATTAGTTCGGATTAGAGGGGTTCTACTGTATAGGGTAAATATAATACTCGGGATCAACAAGAAAGTAAAATGCAATATAGTGCAGTTTATTTTCTTGGTGATCCCGAGTAAATATAGTGTTGTTAATATATTTTGTCGTGATAAGATACAATAATGGAATGCTTGTTTGTGTAGTGGCAATTAAAATTTTACTAGCAGTTGATGCAATCTGATAAACACTGTAGAAACTATGAAAATTTCCAACAGGTAATTTAAAAGAAAAGCAATTAAAATAAAGGAAGAAAAAAAATCTGTTTGAGACTAGAATTAAAAATTTTATTACAACTCAGATCCTTACAAAAAATATTTAAGAAGATAGAAATAAATTTGTTAATCAGATACATAAAAATATATACTTCATATCGTAATTTTCATGTCATTGCAGAAATTTTATTTTTCAATCAAATGTATGTGTGCTCTTCTTCTTCATATGAATATAAAAATAGAAATTTCAATTTCAGTCTGAACTTCATTAGAACTACAAATTTCATCTGCTTTAGCGAACACCTTCCTCCACCATTCAGATGTCTGTTTTTTTAGAGTTTATCAGGGACATAAAAATATACTTCATATCGTAATTTTCATGTCATTGCAGAAATTTTATTTTTCAATAAAATGTATGTGTGCTCTTCTTCTTCATATGAATATAAGAATAGAAATTTCAGCCTGAACTTCATTAGAACTACAAATTTCATTTGCTTTAGTGAACACCTTCCTCCACCATTCAGATGTCTGTTTTTTAGAATACAGAGAACTTCACGCAGATCTTGATTTCCATTATTTCAAGGAGACATCTGAAAATGAAAAGAATAAAATTAGATAAATAATGTTTATAGAAATTAAGAAACAAAATATTTGTTTTATTAGATTTTTTTCCCTTGTATAATCTAATAAGTCTTACGTTAGAAACCTAACATCAAGTTGTAATCGCGCCTTTTGCTATAACAAACTGCAAAGACAGTTTATTATTCTTCTCTTTAGTTTGGAAGGAATTCAAAAAAAGAAATAAGTAATATAAAAATTTTCTTTTTAAAGTCAATTCCTTCTTAGGTCATCAAAGAAAAATTTAATATAATCCCTTAAGCTATTATTAGTTTTCGTTGCATTAAAATATCTCAATTTGTTGATTTTCTATAAGCCAGTAAGGTTTACAATCTAAGTCTATGGGAATTTGGCGAAATATTAGAGGTATCGCCAAGTTGGCGTCACTTTTAGCGGCTGATTTTGGTCGCCAAATTTGGCGACAAACTTGGCGGTATTTGGCGACAGAACAGGGTCTTCCCTATGGTAATCCCCCTTATAGATATGAAGATGCATTACATACTGTTCAATAACCAATGGCCGCCATTTTGTCTCCAATATAAAATTAAAATTAATTAATTAAAATTTAATTAATGAATTAATATTTGAAAAATCTGTATTAACATCAATTGTCATCCAGTACAAGTTTAAAAAATTTATTTCAACTTTATAGGATGAATAATAAGAATTTTATTAACGACTGAAAATTTGAACAAGATATATAAATAAATAAATATAGGGAGAGTGTGAACTAATAGTAGGAATTGAAAAAAGGAAATATGTAAAATAATTTTATATCAAATAACACTCAAAAGAGACACGGTTAATATTGGAAAGTATTTAATAATGGCTTTTTATCACATAATACTGTCTTCTTGCAGTTACGCCATGCACGTGGCGGGAGCAAGCAGAACTTATGAATAATAAAACAGGTAGACAACATTCTTTTTCTTTTCTTTACTAGTAACCACAAAAAGTATCTTTTTAAACATGTGTTTTTCCCACCATTTACGTTCTACAAATAACAGCCATGTCAATTTTCAAGATTCTATCCTAACAATTCCACATAATCTTAATTCAGAATGTTTTTAGAACGCTTTCGCTCGTTTCACTGTGAATTTTCGCATTTTTTAGAAACTGCTCTTAGAGAGCATTTTCATAAGTAACTACCATTCATATTCGAAGTTTCTAGCACCTTCACTACCACAAAAATCGTAATTATAGAATTTTTTTTTGCTCATGCGCACTCCTAGAGGTAGAGGCAATAACATAAAATATGGTCTATGTTGAAGCCAGGACGGTCACCATCAATTTACCACCAATACTTTTGAAATCGGTTCTGTAGCTCCGGAGATTACACCTCCAAACAAACAAACACACAAACGCTAGTTATTTATAATATTAGTATAAATGACCCGACCGATGTTGCCTGGGATGGGATAAAAAAATCAAATAAATAATTAAAAAAAACAAAACAGAAAAGAGCCAAAGTTAATATATTGCAGGGTTGCAAAAAAGCTAGCTAAAAATAAAATAAGTCACGTCGCGTTGGTAGCTTTGATTGGTTTTAACCGACTTTTTTTAGCCAATTTTGGCCTTTTTAGACCAAAATTGACTTTTATACAGTGAAGCACTTTAATTATAAACTGCTCATTTTTAAGTGTTTTTTATATTAGTTTTAAAGGCATTTAATTTAATTAGAATTTAATAAGTAAACTACTTTTTCAGTAATGCATTAATATTGTAATAATGTATCTATTGAGCTCCTAGCGATTTGTAATCAGAAATAAAAATATGTCAGCTTAATTTGAAATAGATATCGAATTAATTAAAAAAAAATATCAGGTAAAATTCCACAGAAATCGTAATTTAGAAAACTTTTAAAAGTTTTCCGCTAAATTCACCCTCTTAAATTTCGATTTCTTTAGAAACCAATTCTTAGCAGGCATTTATATTTAAAAGTAACCTCATGCCAAATTTAAAGTTTCTAGTCCTTTGAATATTACAAAAATCGCATTTTAGAACTTTTTGTTTTTTGCAACGTTTTAAATTTTGAATATTTTCAAAACTGTTCTGTACTTGCATTTGCGTGTTAAAAGTAGCAGTCATGTCATATTTCAAGTTTCTATTCTTAATAATTCCATAGAAATCGTAATTTAGAACATTTTATCCTCTTCAGATCCGAAGGTAAAATAACACTGCGAATACCCAATCATTGATTTTTCAGAAACAAAAAGACACCATAGATGACAGAAGGAGCCCTTTTTCTGGAATTGACACTTTAGGGGCTTGGTAATTTACGTTCACAAATACGGATGTAAAATTACTAACACCCTTAAAATATCGATTTAATTATTGATAACCTAAGTTACCCAGTAACAAACTGAAGCCCTTTAATTAATTAAATGATCTACAAATCGTCATTTTTTTTTTTTTTTATTGTAAAGCGTTTAAGATAATTAATTATGAAAATTTTTTACTTTCTTGGACACAATGTCTGGAATGCATTTTGCAAAATCAGACGATAATAACACTTATTTTATGAGGAAATAATCATTAGTGCTGTTATTTATTGGTTCTGATTCAAAGCCAAAAACATTCAACTATATAGAAGTAAAGTAAAAACATAAAAGAATCAAGTTTAGTTTATATCCTCCTCAGTTCGGAAGTATCACATGTGATACTTCAGGACCGATGAGGTTAAGGACGCTTTTCACTCGTTCTGCTCTTTTAACTTTTTATTTTTTTAGAAACCGTTCTTAGAGAGGATTTACATCTTATAAGTAACTACCAAGCCAAATTTCAAGTTTCTAGACCCTTCAGTATTACAAAAATCGCAATTTTATAACTTTTTTTACTCATGCACCACCTTGGGGGTAGAGGCACTGACATAAAATATAGCTTATAGTGGAGCAGGGGCTGTTACCATCAATTTATCACCATCGGAATTTATCACCATCATTTGTTTGAAATCGGTTCGATAGTTCTTGAGATTACCAACTCAAACACACACAAACATTACTTATTTATAATATTAGTATAGATCAGGGACGGCGAAGCTATGGCACACGTGCCACTTTTGGCACGCGAAAAAATAATTTTGGCACGGTATTGCTTGTGGCTTTAAATCAAAATAAAGTGAGATTACTCAAAATCGCGACTGATGTTTTCTAAATTCGATTAAATGGAAATTGGCAATTTTTAATTCCGACACATTTTATTCCAATCTAATTCTCAAAAAGTTTTCAAACAAAGACGATATTTGAAAACTATCGGCAAGAATTGGTTATTAGACGTTATTAAATTCCGATGGTAAAGTTATGGCAACTTTGAATTTATTTCATATCTAATTCAAAGAAACTGGCGTTTGTCATTTTAATAGTTTTCCTGCCTATTTACGCTTTTGAGCCCCTGTTTTCACAAATGAATAATATTAAATCTCAAACTGAAAGCACTTGTCAGATAAATTCGGTTCAGTTTGCATTAAATTTATCCAAATATTAAGATGCAACAACAGAAATCAAATTACATCGCATTATTTTTTTTCTATTTATTTCTAAAATATATTTGTTTCCATAATTATTATAGTGTAATACCTTACATGTATGTTTCTCATATTTTTTAAATATTACTAGAAAAATTTAAGTAATTTTTATCCATTATTTTTCCACCTACTAAATATGTTTTTTAGTTGGCACGTCATGGCCACGTAAAATATATTTTTTATCAAATTTGTCACGCGGCAACAAAAAGGTTCGCCAACCCTGGTATAGATTATCAAAAAGTTGAAAGATATCCGTATTATTTATCCGTATGAAATAATATTCTCCGAATTTGTTGAAAAAGTTAATGAATGGATTGTGACAGAACATGAAGTTTTGAGCAAGGAATTTGAACATGGAGGTAATCAGAGGATATGCTCAGTTTAACGGGACTTTTTTTTTTTTTAATTTTCATCACAAAGATATGAAATTTTCTTGAAATATGCATTTCATCATAAGTTTAGAACACCTTAAGGCTAAAAGGGCAACTTCCTGACATAAGTTTTAATTTATTTTTTTCGAAAATGCATGAAACTTGTCGGTGTTGTTGTTCTGAAACTATGTCATCGATCTGTTTTTTCCATTTTTTTGCAAACGCAATAGATCTTTCAGAAAATAATGTCAAAGTGGACTTTTGAACCGAATTTCTGCGCGAAAGTGGAAAAATCACTCAAGAGCCGGCGAAAAACGGGTTTGTCACGTGATCGATATCGCTTATAACTCAATGGGTAATGGATTGATCAAAATATGGAAAAAACAGTTCAATTCCAAATCGCTTCCATGGCCAGGCTTTCCAATTTTATATCTTTCCGTTAAAAAATGAATTTGTAAATGTGTCAGAACGTTTTGCGCTTGTTCAGTGGAGCAGTTAAGAACAGCCTTAAAAGAAATTTCTAAGCTCATTATAATTTTATGATTTAAAAAGAAAATATTTTAAAACGAAATTTTAAAAAGCTCCATGCGTCATAATTTTCGAGATATTTCCTCGATTTTATATTTTGCAACCGCGAAATAGCGAATGCGGCGAGCGGCCCATCTTCGTCCGCAGCCCTTTATTATTCTACTCTAGTCCCACTCTTTTGCGAAAGCAAGATTCCCAGGTGCCCAGCCACGTCCCGAATGAAAGACTCTCTAGCGAAAGCCACATTGAAAAAAAAAAAATCAAAAATTGAAACCAAACAAATTTAAAAGGGAAATTACACAAATTAAAGACACCGAAAAGCGGGAAGGGTTGGGCTCGCGGCGATGAAGCTACCGAACTACCCCTTGCTTCTTCTAGCTTATTATTAGCTAGAAGCATATGCTATAATAATGTTAGCTTATTACAACTATATTTCTTAGGGTGAACTTTTTTATGATGTAAAAATTCAACTTCATCGTACAATTTAATGTTGCAATATAAAACTCTATAATAAACAAATCTGTGTATCGATTTTTTACTCCCTTGAATAGTTCATTTTTTAGAGATTTTTTTTCTGAATTCGGTATCGATTTTCATCAAAATTTTGCCTGTTAATAAATTAAAAATCAAATTTAATTATCTTAATGAAGTCGAATTTTAAAATTCATACACAGTTTCTTTGTAAGCATTATCATAATTGTTCCTTATCAATTTCATGAATTTTGATAAAAATTATGACTCATTTCAAAAATCTAAAAACGATGAAAAATCAGTTTTGAGAAAAACAGATTTAAGGTGTATTAAAGGGTCGAAAAATAGTTTGTGTACGAAATTACAACGCTTGTAACTTTGCCAAAAATAATCGCGTCTGTAAGCGGTTTTTCACATTTACTTAGAACAAGCTGAATCATATATATTAAACGAGCAAGCGATTTTCTCGATTACGGATGATATCGTAAAATACTGGATCGATTTTCATGAATCTTGCGTCCTATACTAAATCGAGCACGAGGAAAAGATCTAGCTAGGTCCCGAATTCAAGAAAATTCGTTTTTACAGGGTGAAACAAGATCTTAGCTGAAACTTTTGCTTGCTATAAATCGAAAAATTCTCATGCAATTTACGCGAAACGTGTTTTCTATACTAATTCGAGCATGAGAAACACATCTAGCTAGGTTTCGAATTCGAGAAAATTAGTTTTGATCGATTAAAACAAACTCAGCACTGAAAATGTTGCTATATATCGAAAACGGCTCTAACGATTTTCACAAAACTTAACGCATATACTAAACCAAGCACGAGAAAAAGATCTAGCTAGATCCCGAATTCAAGAAAATTCGTTTTGACAGGGTAAAACAAGATTTTAGCCGAAATTTCTGCTTGCTATAAATCGAAACATTCTCATGCAATTTACATGAAACGTGTTTTCTATGCTAATTCGAGCACGAGAAACATATCTAGCTAGGTTTCGAATTCGAGAAAATTCGTTTTTATCGATTAAAACAAACTCAGCACTGAAAATGTTGGTATATGTCGAAAACGGCTCTAACGATTTTCATAAAATTTGACGCCTATTCTAATTCGAGCTCAAGAAATCGATTTAGCTAAGTAGTTAATTCAAGAAAAATCGTTTTCTGTGGTTAAAAGAAGGTCATTACTGAAAAAAGTGGTATTAATCGAAAAAAATTCTGACGATTTTTATGAAATATACTTTATTCTAATATGAGGAAACCTTCCAACTAAGTCTCGACTAGAAAAAAAAAATCCCTGCCGGCTCGGACCTACAGGCGGAGGTAGATTTCGAAGTTAAGTACTAAATTCACCAACAAAACTTAAATCAAGATTAAAGATAAACCCAGTTCCTTCGCTAAGAATGAGCTCTAGGGAGCTAAACATTTTCTGAAAATTCTAATATACACACACGCATGTATATGGAATAGGTTTAAAAATGGCTAAATCAAATTCAGAGAACCTCAAAGTGTTAAAATATGTTAATATTTCCATACTCGGATTTTTATCATGTTTTAATACGTTTCTTCAAACTCAATGACGTTACATATTCACCTGCTGTGGTCCATTATATTTTCAATATGACGCAATATTTTGTTGTTTTTTTTAATTCGTCAAACTATTTATTTCATTTTGAATTTTCATGCAGAAATCTTGCTCTAGAAAACTTATGACGTAATATTCAATTTGTTTTCAATTCGTCAAACTATTTATTTCATTTTGAATTTTCATGCAGAAATCTTGCTCTAGAAAACTTATGACGTAATATTCAATTTGTTTTGAATTCGTCAAACTGCTTATCTAATTTAATTTTTCACGTGAAAACACTGCATTAGAAAAGCAATTGTTGTGGTGAGAATTTTATTGCTTTTTTTTAATTGTTGGCAACAGCTATAACGAAAAATATTTATTTTTTCCTGCCATTGTCGATTTTGCTCATTTTCAATCCCCGCCGAGAAATTAGCTATCTTAAAGTTGTTGGCGAGTTTGAAGACGTTCCGTGCATAATTGCGACTTTTATCGTGCGGACAAAATTTAGTACATACATACATATATATATATATATATATATATATATATATATATATATATATATATATAAACTTTTTAGGTGGGGGTGGTTTTGGGTTCCTGGGGTCATGTAATGAAAAGTTATGAAGGAATTTTTCAAAAGTCGCACCATGGTAACGACTGCAATAGGTAGTATTTCTTACGAAATCTACCTAAAATGTAATTTTAAGCAATTTTTTCATATTTAATCAAGTGACACTAAAAAATTGCCTTCTACACTTAATCGAGCACTAGATAACGGCTTATGTAGATCAAAAATACGGTAAAATTTGTTTTAACTGGCTAGAAAAAAAATTGATTGATTATAATTATTGATTATGAATATATTTCGTGAATTTAAAATTTTCATCAACATTAGTAATATTTCTTGATAAATAACTGTTCTTATACTTTTGCTAAGTTTAAAACAACTGCCATATTATTACAAACATCTGTATAGTTTGTTGCCATGGCGATATACCCTGGCGCAAAATTAGCAACAATTTTAAAAACAAGATCATTTTTCTGTGTCAATTTTTGTCGCCAAACATTGACTTAGACAACGTATCTTGTTAATAATCATTTAATTTATAAAACATGGAGTATAACACTCAGGATATGCTTGATAATTGCATGCATATAAAAATAGTTTATTTTAATTTATGACAATCCAAATTTGCGGCTATATGCAAAGTTTTCTTTTCTTTTCCTTTTTTTACTTTAAAATATATTATTTACGTACTCGAATAAATGCTTTGGAATAAAATATTTAAATTTTATATTTCTTCTCCCCACTGAATTATTATATTCATTATATTTAAAAGAAAACAAGTAATTTTTCTATTTAAAAGTGAAATATCTCAACTTTTGCCCATCTATGACATCATTTTCTATGACTTTTAGTTTTTGACCGCGCTAAGACTAGAAGCCGTAAATACAAACGTTAACTCCATGACTTATTGATATTCTACTAATATTTAGTAACTATCACTTTTCTATGATTACTGAAAAAAGTAAATATTTCTAATACTGTGAAGTTAGAACTAAAGTATTCATTTTTCTTTAAATTTAGTTAGTATAATTGAAAATTTATTATGTCTGCAGGACGGCCTAAAAAAACGAGAATTCAACTTTAACGAAAGAATGCCGAGTCCGATTAGAAATACTGAAATTGAAAATGATATTTCAACGTCTAGACCAATGCGTGCTGCTAACGAAAGAAGCCGACAAAAGATCGCAGATATGATGTATTGTCTTAATGAATCTGGGTCCTAAGAATTAGATCAATTGTGTACATTAAAAAGACGGAAAAGTGTTGGCAAAATAAACGAAAGCCGCATTGAACCCATGCGTGAAATGCAGCATTGTTCCATTCATCACATAGCAAATGAAATAAATAATCGACAAGATCAAGATTTAGAAGAACAAAGACGCCGTAACATAAGACGCCTGCAAATTTTAGTAAAGAAACGAATGCGAACATGAAAGTGCGCAGTTAACAAAGAAGCAGCATACCAAAAATTAGGTTCTTTTAACATTGAATGTATTCATTGCAAAGAATTCATTCTCCAGAAGAGCGTGTGTCTAATCAAATTAACCAGGACTCATTTGGCGACTGCTGCTTACATGGATGAATTAAGCTTGACTTCCCCATTTTTCCAAATGAATTGGTGATATACTTTTTAAAATGCCATCCATTTGCTGAAAATGTCCACAAAAAAATTCGCAATTGAAATTCATGCATCATGCATGAATTCATGCATGAATCATCATCGAAATTCTTTGGCTTCATTTAAGGCACATGATGATCGAACAATTAACAGCCATGGTATTTACAGCTTTGTCGCCGGAGGACAAGTTTATCATAAGATGAATATGGCAGCTCATCCAACACAAAACAGTGAAGGCGAATTCGAACGACCGCAATATGGTCAAATGTACTTTTTAAGTTCAGAAAATGCTGTTAACGAAAGACTCGAATATCCTCTCAACCATGGAATCAGACGAAATTTAATGGAACTTTTAGAGCATATTATTCGGTCTCAAAATATGTTTGCACAATCATTTATGATAATGAGAGAAATTGAAGAAGAAGAGGAACGACATGCTAACGCAGAAGGAATAAAAGCTCCATATGTCAAACTTCTGTTCACAATGCAAGAAAATGCTGATTACAGAAGATTCAATGTCCCTATAACCAATGATGTATGCGCCGTGCTTACACTCAACGCCGATCAAAGCTTTCCAGATAACGAAATGGTGGTACATCAACGTGGAAAAAAAATTGTCAATTTGCGTAATATTGATAAACGGATAGAACCATTCACGTATTCACTATTTTACCCCAAAGGAACATTTGGCTATTTTGTGGATCTACAATTGCAAACACCTTAGGGGAGAATAGCCTAATTTGGACCGCCGCTTTAATTGGACCGTTGCCATTCTGCCGTTAATTACAGGAAGAGACCCCATCTACCGCTGAAATCCTACTCATCAGAATGACGTCACTCACGATTAGAAGAAGCAACCGCCTACCACGTGTTGTTTTCCGGCAATTTAAAAAACCTAAAGTTAGCTGTTTTGATCTACTTTTTTCCTACTAAACGTAAGTAAATACTTTAAAACTAAGGTAAGTTGTTATGTTTTCATATGCATATGTAAATTCATATGTTAATTGCGCATATTTCTCACGCAGATTTGTTTGATTTCGTTTTTGTTCTTAGTCTTGAAATTATCTGTTTTAAAAAATGGCGCAGTTGCCATAATTGGACCATTTTAAGTTGCTTAAATTGGACCAGATATGCGATCATAAATTTTGAAAATTAAGTAAGGAATTTCGAGGACGGTACACTTTGTACACTATTTTTTACTTTTTAAAATATTTTATAATGGACTACTATCTCCATGCAATTTTTTTTTTTTTTTTTGGGTGGGAGGTTATATCTGGATTAATTTTTTTATACAGTTTAGGCCTATATAAACAAAAAAATATTTTTACATGTTTATGCAATAAATTTTGTTTGCAATTTCTTTTATTTTGTATATATTTGTATTTATTTTCTTTGAATACTTTATACCTACGGCGTATTTGGTTTACAGAGTTGAATTCAAACATTTTCTTCCTGGAGGATATTTGCGATTCCCCTAGGAAAGGCAGACTTTTTACAGTTCTGGAGGGTGGAGTTACACTTTTTTGCCATTAAAACTCATAAAACCTCAAACCTTCCGGGAGGAGGGGGGGTGAATTCAATACTATTGAATATATAATGTTTGCGTATAACTAATCGTAGCGTATTTTTCAATAGAGCATATTTTTTTAAACACTTTTATAATATAATGTTAAAAATGTTGAAAAAGACACGGACAAGCTGTCTGGAAAAAAAAAAAAAACAGGTGACAGCAAAAGCTGTTAAAGATATAGGAAATAAAAAGGAGAGAGTAAGTTGTGAAGAAATTGACTTGCAATAAGGCTGTAGCTACAAATCCTCCCCAAAAGCCAAAAAATCATTAGAAATATTATATCCTTTGCTAAATTTAGTTTTAAAAAGTACAGAGGGAGCCAAAAAAAAAAAAAAAACAGTTGTGTTAACATCGTCGCTATATAAAGTAAACCTTGAAATGAAAAAACACAAAAAATCGACTAAAAGGATGCTATCACAGCATAAAAGCAAATGGAACATCAAGTTTTAAAAAATAGGCGTAATACAATTATCAAGGAAATGATGATAGGGGACAACTACAATCATAATGTAAAGAAAACTTCTGTTGCAAAAAAAAAGTCTAATAATTCAGAATCTAAAAAGAAAAATCTAAATAGTGATGATTGGTTTTGCCTGATTTGTAAGAAAATAAAACAGCAGAAATGATTCAGTATTCATATTTCCAAATACGGTTCCAAGTTGTGTGCGCTGGAAAAAAAATCAATAAACGAAATTCATGTGTAAGCTTTGCATCACTCCTTAAATGATATTCAAGTAACTGGCAATTAGTTTCATAATTTCTATTCTTAATTACTGATAACTTTGATTTATATTTTGAATACATTTTGATTTGAAACAATTACATTTAGTTTCAGATATTTGATTTCATTGCTGTTATTTTGTTTGATTGTTTCAGTAACCGCAAACTTTGCTTTTAATAAAATTAGTTATATTCCCTAGTCATTAAAACAACCTGATTTTATTTGGTCCAATTTAGGAGACTGGTGGTCCAACTTAGGCGACCAGTTGCTGAATTTGGACCACTTTTGACAAATTTTTCAAATTAAAATAAAATTTAAGATTTCCAAAAAGAAAAGGATCTAAAGTTTTATTTAGTTAGCGGATGAATTGATTGACCCCGTGTAGTGATATTTTTCAGATATTCCAAAAATTAAGTGAGTTACACCTGAAAATAACCGAAGTAGTCCAAATTAGGCTACTCTCCCCTATACAAGTCGTCAGCATCTTACTCGACTAGAATTAGCACAATATAGAATTGCTTTTCGACTTGAACTTACTAAATAACTTCCTCCAGAAACAGCTATTATAGGTGCAGATTTGCGACAAATACACTTCAACGCTTTGTATTTTGGTGGTCGGCTTTTCCAACAATACCTCGTTGATACATACATTAGAGTAGAGCTCTATCGTATCCAATGGATCAAGGATAATAAAAAAAAATTCTTGCTGACCAATATTCTGGCGTTACCTACATTATTGAGGCACTCGCTGAAAAAAAAATGTTGGTGGTGGTGAAAAGATAATACTGTCGTCTTCATTCATTGGATCGACGCGATATTATGTTGAACAGTTCGAAGATGCGATGGCCATTTTCTACAGATATGGATCGCCAGATTTCTTTATCGCTGTTACATCAAATCCTGAATGGCCAGAAATTAAAGAGGCATCAAGAATTGTCTTGGAAAATGGAATAATACATGAGCAACCTGCTCAAGATAGACCTGATCTCGTCGCTAGAGTTTGTAAAATTAAATTCGAGGACATTATTGAAGATTTGGACAAAAAACAAGTATTTGGAAAGGTTGCTGCTTACGTTTATACAATAGAATTCCAGAAACGTGGCCTCCCACATATGCATCTGATGCTGACTATGGCTCCTGAATATAGAATCCGTAACCCAGAGGAACTTGATGACCTGATTTCAGCGGAAATTCCCATTAATAATGATCCTGAATTACGAAATCTGGTGCTAAAATGAATGATTCACAATCCGTGTGGAAAACTAAACCCAAATGCAACGTGTATGATTAATAAAAATGGGTGCATGAAATGTCGCTTCAACTATCCTAAAGTGTTTAACGAAATCACTTCGTTAGCGGACGATGAAAAACCAAATTATCGACGTAGATATAATCCACAATTGGATCAAAATAGTTTAGAATTTTCGCACGAGCATGCTGTTTATCGAAAGGATATGAATGGTTGCAAAATAACAAGAGATAACCGTCACGTAGCTCCATACAAGGCTTATCTGTTGAAGAGATACAAGTGTCATATAAACGTTGAATATGTAGGAAATATTCGTGCTGTAAAATATCTCTACAAATATATCTACAAAGGGCAGGATTGCAACAATAAAGATCGTTGAAAACCAAAGAAAACTTATGTACAATGAAGTAGACACCTATATTGAAGGTCGATGTATCACTCCACCAGAAGCATGTTGGCGATTATTTGGCAACGAGATTCAAAAGAAAAGCCATTCTGTTCAACCGCTTAGATATCCATTTACCAGGTCAATTTCGAATTGCAAACATTGATCTAGAGCAAGAAGATTTAGCAGATACGGGTCAGAAACGTTCAACATTAGTGGCATATTTCCGGCATAACCGAGGCCTAAAGCAAATAGAAGAAAATAATCTTCTGAACGGAAATTCTCAAGAAGTTATATATCACTACTATTGGCAAATTCCTGAATACTTCAAATGGGATGGAAAATCCAGCGAATGGATTCAGAGAGGTCGCCGTTTACGCGTTATTGGTCGAATACATAACGTAAATTTCATCTCCCAGCCAGAACTCTACCACTTACGAATGTTGCTGTACCATTTTAAGAATGCAACAAGTTTCGAAGATATGCTAACAGTTAATGCATTACATATTCATAATATAAACAAGTTTGTTTAGTTCGTGGACTAACTTACGAAGACCAAAAATGGATTGAAAGACTGCGAGAATCTGCTATGTCGAAGATGTCTAAAGTCATGAGAACGCTGTTTACACAGATTCTCATATTTGGATCTCCAGAAAATCCAAGACGCCTGTGGGAAATGCTTAAGAAAGATTTGGCTGAAGACTTCATCCGAGAAACAGGACGGATGGTTAATTCTGTCGAAGAAGCGCTTAAGCGTGCTTATCGAATTACCGCATTCAAGTTAAATACAGAAGCTACTGAAGGTAGGAATTTCCTATACTGGGTTCATCAACTTGGTATGGACGATATTGATTGATACGAGAACGTTCTAAATGAAGAAATTATGAATACCAATGAGTCTATTTCTATTGGAGAAGATATATATCAACTTCTTAAAGGGAGACAAATTGAAATTGTTGATACCATCTTACATTCAGTAAACGATTCAACCCCTCGATCAAAATGTTCCTTTATTGATGGACCTGGAGGCACTGGAAAGACTTTCAATGTATACAAAACTCTTTATTACATCCTTTCAGGACAAAAGCATAAAGTAAAGTGCATGGCATTCACTGGGATTGCTTCTATTCTGATACCTGTTGGAAATACTTCACACAAGACTTTTGGACTTAAAGTTCCATTGACTTCGGATTCAATTTCCAACATCAAAGCTAGATCGCTAAGGCAGTCGAGCTCAGCAAAGTTGATGTATTTTTGATGGATGAATCTCCTATGCTGCCAAAATACGGACTTCACAACATAGATCAATTGCTGCGCTCTATTGGAAATCCAATTTTGCCATTTGGTGGAAAGATTATGGTCCTAGGAGGGGACTTCTTTCAATGTCTACCCGTCCAACTGCGAGCAAACAGAAGTGAAATATTGTATTTATCAATAAAAAAAGTGAGCTGTGGCAACACTTCAATTCAATTTCATTAACAGATAACAGGAGCGTTGATCCGGAACAAAGAGAATTTGCTAAAGATCTTTTGAAACTTGGAAATGGAGAGCTACCTGAGAACGCGATGGGTGAAATCGAACTACCCGTAGATATACTTCCAAATGGTCATCTCATTGATGAAATCTTTAGAAACTGCTTAAAGAAAGGAAGTTATGTAGAAATGAAGGATCGAGCTATCCTTGCGCCATTAAATAAAGATGTCAGCAAGATTAACGCCGAAATTATTGAAAAGCTTCCTGGAGTGTATAAAATCTACCACAGCTACGATTTCATCAAAGATCAACTTGAAGGAGCAGTCTAGTTTACGACGGATTTTCTCAATTCCATCGAAATAGCTGATTTGCCGCCTCATCAGTTAAAGCTTAAAAATAACGCAATAATCATACTATTGCGCAATTTAGATGTTTGAGAAGGCCTTTGCAATGGAACAAGGCTAATTGTTAAAGATCTTTGCAATAACATAATCAAAGCAAAAATAATCACAGGAGAATATTCAGGTATCGAAGTGTATATTCCGCGAATAACTCTCGATTCAAGCAGAGGTCAACTTGGATGCACGATGCAAAGGCATCAATTTCCTGTGAGGCCAGCATTTCCAATAACTATACATAAAGCTCAAGGTCAGACCTTCGAATTTGTTGGCGTCGACTTACGGACACCTGTTTTTATGCATGGAATGCTCTACGTTGCTTTTTCCAGGGTTAAGAGGCAAAACAACTTAAAGGTACTTCTACCTACAGAAAATCCTCATCACACTCATAATGTTGTATGGAAAGAAGTATTGAATACACCAACAACCAATCAATTTAGTATTAAAAAGACTGCAGAAATATGTAACAAATGGTTTACTAGAAAGTACTAAGAAAGGGATATAGATTTGTAAATAAATAAAAAACTCAAAAAACGAATATTTAGTATGTGTTATTATTATTTTTAGAAAGTAGAAATGACATGTTCATGTAGAAGTAAATACGCTTAAATAATAAATAAGTAACATATTTTCAATGCAATATGATCGCAGAATAAAAAAATCACTGAATGCCTCTCGGTGTACCAGGTACTAATAATAATATGCGCAAAAAATATATTGGATTTTTGGGTCGATTTATGCTCAAATAAAGGACCACGGTCCCCTTAAGGCTGTTCTTAATTGCTCTGATCAACAGGCGTAAAATGTTTTGACACATTTACAAATTCATTTTTTAATGGAAAGGTATAAAATTGGAAAACCTGGCTATGGAAGCGATTTGGAATTGAACTGTTTTTTCCATTTTTTTGATCAATCAATTACCTATTGAGTTATAAGCGATTTCGATCACGTGACAAACGCATTTTTCTCCCGCTCTTGAGTGCTCTTTCTTCCTTCGCCCGTAAATTCGGTTCAAAACGCCCACTTTGACACTATTTTCTGAAAAATCTATTGCGTTTGCAAAAAAAAAATGAAAAAAAAAACAGTTCGATTACATAGTTCTGAACAACAACACCAGCTAGTTTCATGCATTTTCGAACAAAAATAAATTAAAACTTATGTCAGAAAATTGCCTTTTTGGATTTGAGAACAGCCTTAAAAGATTTTGCCCAAACCAGAACAACTCACACTGCAGATCATGACGGTACTCGCCTGGAATATCAGCTTAGATGAGTTAGACAAGTAAACAAACATTAGCTGGACGAAAATGGCAAGCGCTGCTATTTTTGTCCAAGATCCTCTTGGTGAAAGGAGTTGCATTGCTCACATTTGTTGTAAAAGCATTCTGCTATATTTGCTTCAGAATCATATAATTTGCAAAATGTAATTTTCGTAATCTATCTATATTATAAAGGACAAACATATCTGTGCGTAACGCATACGTCACTTTGCGAATGGCAACACTTTGAAATTTGAAATAAAATTTTGTTTTTGCAATTTTCTCTACTGCAAATTTATAAACTTCTAAACATCGCACATTTTAAATTTTTACACCGTCGTATAAGGAAAAAAATGCTCTTTTAAATGCAATTTGTTTGAAAGCTGTATCTCAATTTATTTTTGAGATATTAATTTTTTTTGTAGTTTTTAATACCATTTTTCTTATCGTGCCAACAAAAGTACCCCATTTCTATTGAAAGTCATTGAAAGTAAACGGAAAATAGTCGAAAATAGGAGATACTGTATTTTTTTTGTTACCATTTTCTCATAAAACCTAAAAAAAAAAAAGTTGAAATTAAAATATGGGCTATGTCAAGAATATTGTCTGTTATTCCGTGATAATAACGTCATATGCATGCTTTTCTATAGACGAAGTTTAAAACTGGATTGTAAAAGTGGATTGCTTTAGCGAATGCAAATGACGTCATTTTATAAAAAAGCGTGTATTTTAATTCTTAAACCTGAATTAGGTTTTGTGGAAGTGCGTCATTTTCACAGCACAGCTGCTTTATAATTCTTCACAGGTGAAAATGCTTCACTTTTGAAAATAATGTAATCGAAATCACACACTGATAAAATGCAATGTTTTACAAAAATTTAGAGTGTCTTTATAGAAGACAGGTGACATGCAAATAATAGTATTTTATATTACAGAAATTGATGATTCTCGCCTGGATGGGTTTGCTTCGACGAGTTAGACAAGCAAACAAATATTTCGTGGTTTTAAATAATATGTTCCTGAAGTTTTTGTCTAAAATTCTCTTGAATAATAAAATTTTAATGCTATTCTTTAGGACATTCCACTATAATTTTACCAAAATAACATAATTTGCTTAATTTAATTTTTCCTAATTTTATATAATCTATATATTTAAAACACAAGTGTATTTTTTAGTCATCTGCCCTGATCTTTCTGCTGAACCAATTTTAATAATATTTAAAAAAAAATAAAGCTCTTCATTTGTAGATGTGATCGCACTATCTGTTTTTTTTTGTTTGTTTGTTTAGTCATCTGCCCTGATCTTTCTGCTGAACCAATTTTACTAATATTTTTTTAAAAAACAAAGCTCTTCATTTGTAGATGTGATCGCACTATCTGTTTTTATTTGTTTTTGTTTTTAAATATCCCTACTTTTATATTTTAATTTAAAAAGCATTTTATGAAGTTTCTTCAAAATGGTAAAAATTAGATAGCTTTCATTATTGCAGACAAGAGAGAAATAATGAGGTATTTTTATCTTTATTCATGCTATTTTCTGATAAAAATTCAAATTTGTTGATAAAAATTGTTTTATAGGGTTTAGTGGCGCAAAATCCCATTAGGAGCAGATTATACTATATTAGAGCATAATAACGGAAAATGACATACTGCTTTTGAAAACACGCATTTTTCCTCATAAATTTTTTATATTTTTTTCCTTCTGCACGTGTAATGATACTAAATTTCAGACACCAGGCGAAATGCTTAATTAAGTGAAAATGAAGTCATATTTAAAAGAAAACGACCATTTTCTTAGATAAAACTAAACATTTTAACACAAATGCGTCTAAAAAAAAATCCCTGTCGGCTCGGGCCTACAGGCGTAGGTAGATTTCGAAGTTAAGTACTAAATTCACCAACAAAACTTAAACCAAGATTAGAGATAAACCCAGTTCCTTCACCAAGAATGAGCTCTAGGGAGCTAAACATTTTGTGAAAATTCTAATATACAGGAATACACACAAGCATGTATATGAAATAGGTTTAAAAATGGCTAAAGCAAATTCAGAGAACCTCAAAGTGTTAAAATATGTTAAAATTTCCCTAGTCTGGTTTTTATCATGTTTTAATACGTTTCTTCAAACTCACATGACGTTACATATTCACCTGCTGGTGTCCATTATATTTCTAATATGACGCAATATTTTGATTTTTTTTTTAATTCGTCAAACTATTTATTTCATTTTGAGTTTTCAGGCGGAAATCTTGCTCTAGAAAACTTATGACGTAATATTCAATTTGTTTTCAATTCGTCAAACTTTTTATTTAATTAATTTTCGCGTGAAAATTTTGCAATAGGAAATCAATTGTTGTGGTGAGAATTTTATTGCTTTTTTTAATTGTTGGCAACTGCTATAACGAAAAATATTTATTTTTTTCTGTCATTGTTGTGAAAAAGCTGGCTTTATCAGAATCATGTTAAGACGGTATTCAAAATTTTGAACCCTCCCCATTTCTATTCCCTTGGGCCGATTTTGCCCATTTTCAATCCCCGCCGAGATATTAACCATCTCAAAGTTGTTGGCGAGTTTGAAGACGATTCGTGCATAATTGCGACTTTTATCGTGCGGACAAAATTTAGTACATACATACATACGTACATATATATATATATATATATATATATATATATATATATATATAAACTTTTTAGGTGGGGGTGGTTTTGGGTTCCTGGGGTCGTATAATGAAAAGTTATGAAGGAATTTTTCAAAAGTCGCACCATGGTATCGACTGCAATAGGTAGTATTTCTTACGAAATCTACCTAATATAAATTACGGAAATTTTTACCTCCGGAATTGAGATTAGAATCTCAAGTAAAGGGTGCGTCTGTTCAAACAAAAGATGTTTCTGACAATCGGGACTTCAAGTTTTGAGTTAAAATGATCAAACAGAATACAATTTTTTTAAAACTGATGAATATGGATATGAGAAGTGCGTATGCAAATTTTGAGATGGTGAAAATTGCTATTTTTCATTCCGGAATACCAAGCATAAGAGCCTCAATTGATAACCGCATCCTAATAACTGATCTTTATTATATTTTACTGATTAAGTATCTATAATATAAAGAACAAAAGTATCTGTGCGTAACGCTGACGTCATTTTGCGAATGGCAACACTTCACGATCAAATTTCGGTCTTGAAATTTTTGCTACTGCAATTTTTTAATCTTCTGACCATCGAACATTTTCAATTTTCGTCGCATAGGGAAAAAATGTACTTTCAAATGCAATTTGTTTAAAAACTGTATCTTAATTGACTGATGTATCATATTTTCTAAAATAATTTTTAAGCATGATTCTTTTTTAAGTTTATCTTATCACGTTCCGGTTTCAATACATAATAATAATAAACATTTTGCACAAAAAGCAACAAACATTTTTCAGCATTTGTTTGCATCTGAATATTTTTGAAAAACGAAATTAATACTTCCTTTATAAAAAAATAAAAGAATAATATTAAAAAACCCACCAATCTAACATATTTGTGAAAGACAAATTAACGAAATAAATACTTCTTTTATAAATAAATAAAAGAAAAATATTGTAAAAACACAAATCTAACATATTTGTTACAATTTAAATTTTTAGATCACCAAATAGGATTTTTTAAAAAATGGAATTTGTTCGCAAAGTTCATCTCAGTTTACTGATTGTCTATGGTTTTGAAAACAATTTTAAAGCAAGAAATATTTTTTAATTTATCTATATTGCGCGGAGCTCGATTACGAAAGATTAATCCTTTTACCCTTAAAACAAAATAAAGAGTTCATTTTCTTATGGCTTATATCCATTAAAAAAAACCTCCCTATGAATAAATAAACAATATAATATAAATATAACACAAATTTAACAGACATGTATAAGCTCTGAAATTATCAGAATATAAAAGGATGCCATAAGTAGCAAAATCTTAATCAAATAACTCTTAGCATGCAGCTAATAAGAAAATATCGCTTTTGATAAATTTCAAAAAATTATTTGATTGTATAAATTCGTATTTTCCATATGAAATATGCTTTTAGGTAGATTTCGTAAGAAATACTACCTATTGCAGTCGTTACCATGGTGCGACTTTTGAAAAATTCCTTCATAACTTTTCATTATAGGACCCCAGGAACCTAAAACCACCCCCACCTAAAAAGTTTATATATATATATATATATATATATATATATATATGTATGTATTGTACTAAATTTTTTCCGCACGATAAAAGTCGCAATTATGCACGGATCGTCTTCAAACTCGCCAACAACTTTGAGATGGTTAATATCTCGGCGGGGATTGAAAATGGGCAAAATCAGCCCAAGGGAATAGAAATGGGAAGGGTTAAAAATTTTGAATACCGTCTTAAGAAGATTCTGATAAAACCAGCTCTTACCAACAATGATAGGAAAAAATAAATATTCTTCGTTAAAGCAGTTGCCAACAATTAAAAAAACCAAACCAATAAAGTTCTCACCACAACAATTGCTTTTCTGTTGTAAAATTTTCACGTGAAAAAATAAATTAAAAAAATAGTTTGACGAATAGATCAGTTTCAACCACGTGATTATTTTTAAACAAATTGAATATTACGTCACAAGTTTTCTAGAGCAAGATTTCAGCATGAAAACTCAAAATGAAATAAATAGTTTGACGAATTAAAAAAAAATATATATTGCGTCATATTGGAAATATAATGGACCTCAGCAGGTGAATATGTAATGTATTTAATACGTTTGGAGAAACGCATGATATTAAAACATGATAAAAACACGATTATGGAAATATTGACATATTTTAACACTTTGAGGTTCTCTGAATTTGTTTTAGCTATTTTTAAACCAATTCCATATACATGCGTGTGTGTATTCGTGTATACTAGAATTTTCACAAAATGTTTAGCTCCCTAGAGCTCATTATTAGTGAAGGAACTGGGTTTATTTACTAATCTTGATTTAAGTTTTGTTGGTGAATTTAGTATTTAACTTCGAAATCTACCTCCGTCTGTAGGCCCGAGCCGGCAGGGATTTTTTTAATGTAAGTGGATAATCTAAAAAAATTTATTGTATATAAAAAAATCATTAGTTTTCAATTAAAAAAAATCCCTGACGGCTCGGGCCTACAGGCGGAGGTAGATTTCGAAGTACTAAATTCACCAACAAAACTTAAATCAAGATTAGAGATAGACCCAGTTCCTTCAATAAGAATGACCTCCAGAGAGCTAAACATTTTGGGAAAATTCTAATATACACGAATACACGCACGAATGTATATGGAATAGGTTTAAAAAATAGCTAAAGCAAATTCAGAGAACCTCAAAGTGTTAAAATAAATTAATATTTCCATTGTCGGATTTTCGTCATGTTTTAATACGTTTCTTCAAACTCACATGACGTTACATATTCACCTGCTGAGGTCCGTTTTATTTCCAGTATGATGCAATATATATATATTTTTATTCGTCAAACTATTTATTTCATTTTGTGTTTTCAGGCGGAAATCTTGCTGTAGGAAACTTATGACGTAATATTCAATTTGTTTCAATTATTCAAGCTATTTATTTAATTTAATTTTTCACGTGAAACCTTGCAATAGAAAAGCATTTGTTGTGGTGAGAATTTTATTTCTTTTTTTTTTTTTAATTGTTGGCAACTGCTATTACGAAAAATATTTATTTTTTCCTGCCATTGTTGTGTAAGAGCTGGTTTTATCAGAATCATGTTAAGAGGGTATTCAAAATTTTGAACCCTCCCCATTTCCATTCCCTTGGGCCGATTTTTTCCCATTTGCAATCCCCGCCGAGATATTAGTCATCTCAAAGTTGTTGGCGAGTTTGAAGAAGATCCGTGCATAATTACGACTTTTATCGTGCGGACAAAATTTAGTACATACATACATACATATATATATATATATATAAACTTTTTAGGTGGGGGTGGTTTTGGGTTCCTGGGGCCCTATAATGAAAAGTTATGAAGGAATTTTTCAAAAGTCGCACCATGGTAACGACTGCAATAGGTAGTATTTCTTACGAAATCTACCTAAAAAATGTTTTCACCTATATTCTTTAACCCGGGAAGCCCGGGTACAATCTCATAGTATATTTAAAAGACCAGGCTGCTTTGTTAGTCATCAGCCCTGAGCTTTCTACTAAACCGATTTTGATAATTATTTTTTTAAATGAAAGCTGTTCATTTGTAGATGTACCCATACTAGCTATTTTTAAATTTATTTCCATTTTTAACACTTTCCACCAAAGTTGAAAAGTGTTTATGACTTCGGTTTGTCTGTCCGTCTGTCCACTCACTAACTCTCGTAAATATGCTCGGATAGCTCTGAAATTTTTGGATGTTAGGGACCTCTACCATAGCACGTTCCCTATTTCAAATGAAGTTTGTAGCATGTTTAGTTCATTTACAGCGACAGTCAAAAGTTTTCCGTTACATTACGGCCAATGGGAAAAAATCGTTTCAAATGATTTTTAATGGTGTTACCCTCTTTCAAACATAGTAAAATTGATATTCATTTATGAAATCCACAAAAATATGCATTCTGTTGAATATGCGGTGCAAAGAACAGTTATTGTTCATTTACAGGGCCACACAAAAGAATTTCGTTCATAATGGTATAGGGGGAATTGTTTGCAGTTTATTTGAAAAGATTTCAGATACTATATTGTATCTGAATTACTCTATTTTAGTAATGATTGCTCGAAATGCATTTTTAATTATGATATACGCTTTTTTCACTATATTTATGCATACTATAAAGTGCGTATAAATGCTATAGTTCATAAACAAGGCTACAGAAATGAATTCGTAAAGGTTACTGAGTATGAGCATAAACTGCTTAAAGGTGGGTTTTAAAGGAGTTATGCATTTTTACGCAGAACTTCATTTGTTTTACTAAGAAATGTTTGCAGAACATAGATAAAAGTATATACAGGGTCATGCAAAGAATTGGATACATGGCCGTCTATAAATGATAATTTCTGGAAATGTGATTTCAGTAGTTTTAAGAGTGTTTTACTTTGAATTAAACTTTAGCTAAATAGTGGCGTGTAATAAAAGTACTAGGTTAACTACACGGCTGTACAAATGTATACAAGTATGTTTTGATATATTAGTATAAATTGCTGAAAGAGAAATTTCAACCTGTTATGAGTTTTCTTGCTAAACTAAATTTTCCCATTATATAGTATATATATCAACCTACAGATCAAATACAGGGCTGTTCAAAAGAATTGGAATACATATTTGGCTACGGATGGTAACTATTAAAATCAGTTTTTCAAATGTTTTATACGTTTTATAAAGTGTTTACTTAGTTATCTTATTTATCTTATTTCCCTAAATAACGAAGTTTTTTTAAAGCATTCAGGAAAGTGTTTCATAATCTATGCTTACGCGTGATTTTTCTTACTTCTTATATTTTATTTTTGATTTTAAAAGCTTTTTATGATATTTCTTCAAAATGCTGGCAGTCAGGTTAAGCTTTTCTCTCTATAATGTAAATTTATTTTGATTTATCACATTCCACCAATCAGAAGCGTGATTTCATCAGTTAATGTGTCATCGTATTTAAACGAAAAAAATTAATGGTTTCATAAAATTTAATCATAATAAAATGATTGCATGTGATTATGTGTTAATCACGGAAGAACAAATTAATTTTGATAAGTAATATTAAGTAATCTATGTAAAGAAAATAACAGAAAATAACCTATGATACACTGAAAAAAATGAAATACTCAAAAAGAGTAAATCGATGTACTCATATCGAATTGAGTATTTTTGGATCAAAAATGAACCTATGCTTTCTGAATTTTGAAACATCACATTTTATCAAATCCACAAAAAACGATAATTTTCAACCCCGTAATGGTTTATTTCCATTTATAGTGGCATAAAAGATATTTACTAATGTAAATATTAAATTTTGCACAGTATTTTAAAATAATTTAAAAGTGCTTGCAAATAATGCTCTTGTCATAAAAATATTCGATTTGGGTACCTTGATAATAATTTTACTATTTATCTTAATAAATGATCAATTAAACGTTTCATGTGAATAATTTTGGACGACAAATAAATGTCAGTATATATTTACTTTAATTTGTAGCTTTAGGAGGGCAGTACATAAAGATTCATATTTGAATACAACCGCGTGGAATCAAAAATTAGTACATGTGTTTCTCAATTTAGAGTACATTTGGATCGGAGCTATTTTGAGTATGTAACTATTTAAAATTGAGCACTTTTTACCAATTTTGAGTACCCATTTTTTTTCAGTGGAAAAAGTAATATCTAAAGCGAAATGTTTCGGATGAAGAAAACGACGACATTCAGAAAACAGATAAATTTGCTCCATGAATATAATATATACAGTAAAACCTGTAAAGTTGACCACCCTTGTAAGTTGACCACCTGTCTATGTTGACCTCTGTTGTCAGGAACCAAATTTATCCTATACAAAACTATAAGACAAACCCTTTGTAACTTGACCACCTGTCTATCTTGTACCTTGACCACTGAAATTATACAAATTTGACTAGAACTATCATAAAATGCCATCAAAACCCTTTATAACCTGACCATCCAAAAAGCTATCAAATCATGAATAAAAAAAAAGTAACTCTCCACGAAATTTTCTGTTAAACTAGAATTTCTAAAAGGGTGAAATAGTTCTTAACCTGGGAAATGCTTTTAGCAGTGATAGGTGTAGGTAAATAATTCAAGGCTTATCTATTCTTACATTGTTGCTCTTGCGGATTTGGCTTTTCAACCCCCCCCCCTCCATTCTTTGATTCTAGATTTCTTTCTTCTGTTTCCCATCCTCTTATCATTCCTTCCCTTCTTTCAATAACCCCAGGTGCTACTTGGTAAGCAGAAATATTTTTTTTAATGTTTTTTATAAATTATGTGTAATAACTAGTATAGTTTGAAGAATCACTAATTGGCTGTATATTGACTGTTTTTTTAAATAAATAGTAGTAATACTAATTGATTTTAAAATTGATACAAAACTATTAATTCACTCTTGTAGTTAATCTTTTCTTTTATAAGGTGTTAGAAATATGCATGGTAATACAATATCATTTTAAAGCCTGTCAATAAATAAAATTTTTGTGGGAAAAAAATTATTTCATCACCCTTTATAAGTTGACCACTCTTCTAAGTTGACCACTCCTCTAAGTTGACCACTGAAGTGCGGCACCGCAAGTGGTCAACTTACACAGGTTTTTCTGTATGTTATTATAACTGTGTCAGTGATGACATCATATTCACTGACGTTTATTCCTGAATCTAAATAGCCTGAATTTCTGCTATTTATTTAAAGATCCTTGGTATAGTCCAAGAGCCGACAGCACAAAAACCTATGTTATCAAGAACAAGAAGGAAACCTTTATTTTATGCAAGAGTAGAAGTGGGGAATCTAATGATCCAAGTCTGCCGGAAGCGAAGTGGTGCATAAGCCAAAAATTAATACCATCAGTGGTTGACTCGTAGGTTTATTATTGTGTTTGCCGTACAACTATCCTCCATGTTTTCATACCTTTGTTTGTAGGACAAATACAATGATAAACCTGCGAGTCAACCACTGGTGGTATTAATTTTTTGCTTATGCTGCACCACTTCACTTCCGGCAGACATGGATCATTAGATTCCTCTACTTTTACTCTTCCATAAAATAAAGATTTTTTTCTTGTGCTTGATAACATAGGTTTTTGTGCTGTCGGCTCTTGGACTAGTATGCATAAATGAAAATATTTTTGAAAATTACGTCATTTTCATATAATTATAATTTATGTATTTAAAAGACAAGGTTGTTTTTTTTTAGTCCTCTGGCCTGAGCTTTCTACAGAACCGATTTTGATATTTTTTTTTTTTAAATGAAAGCACTTTATTTGAAGATGTTCTCGCACGCGCTATTTTTTTTTTTTTAAATAATCCCATTTTTATATTTTAATTTTAATTTTAAAAGTCATTTATCAAATTTCTTCACATTGATGGTAATCGGTTTACTTAATTACCATATCATTATGGATGCCATTTTCGTATTACATTTAAAAATAATCTAAAACTTTTGAACGGAAAATGACGTCACGATTTAAAATAACGCATTTTTACTCATAAGACTGTTACATTTTAATAATTTTTTCATTCCGCTGATACTGAGATTGAGACGCTAATCTCAATTAATTGCTAATCGCTAATCAAAGGGCTTCAGTGGGTGAAAATGATGTCATATTGTAAATGAAATGAGTGTTTTCTTTGATAAAACTAAATATTTTACTACGAATATGTGTCTAATAGTAAATTTTTGGATTTCGCAGGCACACAGATTAGAACCCCAAGTAAAGAACTAAAATTTTTATATGCAAATTGCAACTGGCAAACCTGACATCAAGTTTGGGAATATATTTATTAAATATTGATTCATATTATTAAACATTTGGAAAAATGGTTACTGTCCTCGTCAGGGTAGGAAATCAAAAACATATCTGAAGCGTTTTATTAGTTGAATCCGCATTTTATTCGTTTTCTGATTGGCCTATACAGTAATCTGTATTTTCCCTTTACTTTCAAAAGAGATGGATACTTCTGTTGCCACTATGACAAAAAAGTAATAAAAACTACAAAAAAAAAAATTAATAACTCAGAAGCAAATTGAGATACAGCTTTCAAACAAATTGCATTTAAAAGTACATTTTTTTCTCTACACGACGGTGTAAAAAGTAATATTGTGAGATGTTTAGAAGTTTAAGTATGAAATATCATTTAAAATTGGTCCAGGAATATTAATGTTTAATCCATGGCGTACGTAATGTATGACCAGCTCCGTAGAAGCTTAAAAATTTACAGTACCGAAAAATATAATCCATGGCATTCATAATGTATGATCAACTCCGTGCGATTTTTTATGTCTTAAATTTTGGTCTTTGAAAAAATCATTTTCCAAATGGTCGTTGTAATTTGTTAAATTACATTTTTTTTGTAATTTTTTTTGTAATTTTTTTAATAAATTCAGTCAATTGGTTCTTTTAAACATTTTCATTCGTCGAATTCGACAGGTTTTGTCGACTCGTTTACCATTAATTTACATTGTAAACGTGATTTCTTATTTATAAGAAATTTAATAAAATTAATTTTATAAATATTTTCTAGATGTAGAATTAAATTATATTTCTCCGCCACCACCACCAGAAAAACAAAAATTTATATATGACACAATGAAAAAGAAACATATTGGATTACTATGCCAACTAGTATATATTTTAAATTCTGTAACGATTCTTTCCTGACTTGATATCATTGTTTAAGAAGATTCCACTTCATATAACAAGCTAGAATTGGTTGATTTATTACAATAACCCAGTATGATTCTAATTTTTTCAAAAATGGATTTATGTTAACAATGCCTTTTAAAGTTATTTGTGACTTTTTCTTTCAGCAAATTTTTGGAAACACATTTTTCTTTTGAATAATAGAAATAATGATAATAAAATCAACGAGAAGACAGGCTTATGTTGAAAGTTTCATAAACAAAGCTTGTATATTTTCTATATCCTTAAATCGGAGGGGTCGTTAGCACTGTTTTTTAAGGGATATAAAATGTAATAAAAAGCATTTGCTAACTGAAATTTAAATGAACAAAATGCTATATTATCTAAAACACTAAAGCCTTGGAGCTCTAATGTACAAATTGATAAAATACTTACTAACATTTACAGAAAAAAGGTGTTTTCTAAATTATTGTTTGTAGTATTAAACCTAATCTGCCTTTAAAAACATCAGATAAATTTAAATTCCTTTTTCATCCAAGAGAAAAAAAAAAGTAAGTAATTTCATAAGAAGGTTTCAAGAATTTAAAATTTCTGTCTTTTATTCTTATAACACTAATGTCTGTTTTCAGCAACAATTTTTAAAGATACATCTCAGAAAAAATACAACTAATCCCATCTCGTTTGTTCCTCAAAGATATCATCCCCAGTTGTCATCATTCGAAGACAAACCATTAGTAAATCCAACTTCTAAACACATAACACGTAAAATTTAAACTTACGCTCTTTTTTTTGTGACAAAAAATACATCCTTTTCAACTGAGTTAAAATGAAGAAATATAAAATATAATCCCATCCATTCATCAGACATCGCCAAAAGGATTTTTCGGAGCCAACTTTTCCGGCAAGACGCATCGCCCAGACGAATGGAATAGATTTTTGCTCTCCATTTACCATTTTTTTTTCTCCCTGGTTTCATGTCCGGTTTCCTTGATCCCTGGTTTTTGGTAATCAGTCCCCTTTCTTATGTTCCCCGAAGTCATCACCTATTACATGTGTGACGTTTCATTCGGCCGTTTTCTTGCTCCTTCAAGTACCATATCTATGAACCAATCAGAAAAGCTAGATATTTTTTTCATTTTTTGAAAGGCTATCATACATGGCAATTTATCGCTTTTTCGAGATTTTTCCCCATATAACGTTAAGGAACATAAATTAAACAGGGTGTCTCAAAAATATGTAACTATTTTATCAGCCAATAACACAGTAATGTTTTTACTTTTTTCAGGAGAGGCAGTGTTGTAGTTGGAAAAAAATATTTGTGGGAACTCATCTTTTCATAGAGTAGATGTTCAATGATCATGCAACTGGATTTTTGCTAAGCCAACATCCAATTTAAAATATTTAGAAAAAAGTCAACTTTTTTCAATTAACAGTTATAATTATTACAGTAGACTCCCGATTATCCGAATTAATATAGACCAAGCTCACCTCGGATAAGCAAAAAACTCTGATAAACCGGATTAAAACAAATCGATACCCAGATACTAAGGAGATGAAATATAAATTTTCGCTTTATTCATTCATTTTTATTGTACTAGTAACATTTTTATGATGTACAGTCGTGGAAAAAAAAAAGTAAACACCCCTACTAACTCCTCAACAAATCATCGTAGAAGAAAGTTACTGGTACCGAACGATTGGAAATAAAGTCTACTTTTAAATGATGTATATAAAATTTTCTTAGGGGGTCATCTACATATTAAAACGAATCCAAACTTCATTTTTTTCAATAGCAATACCCAATTTTAACGAGATATTTCAAATCTTCCGTTCAAACTATGCCTAGACACCAAATTTCAAGTCATTTGAATGATAAGTTTTTGAATTATAAACATTCAAAATTTAGTGCTTCTAATGTTAAATTACATTTTCATATTTTTATTTACATCTTCCGAAATTATGCTCCTAATGTGCTAATTTTTTTTGTAGTAATAATACTAATATACCCAAACATAAATAAGCTGAATTTGCAATTTTTATAATTTTATGATATGAATTATGAATTATTAAATTAATATTCGAAAAAAATATGAATTGCAACCTACAATTTTTTTGATGGATTTAGATTTATTAAGTCCTGCTTTATGGAAATTCAAAAATTTCACATTTTTCTTCCAAGTAGTTTTCAAATTATGCTTAAAAAACGGCAAAATGATGGTTTAAGGGGCCGTCTATGATGGAAGTGAGTAGACATTTTGAAATGTATTCTGGTGTACTGTAATCTAACACGCTTCATTGACTCCTTGAGTGGCGCTTAAGGTGCCTTGATCAAGGAAGGGGCTCTCTCGGTTAACAATCCAGTACGGAACTTCAATTTGGATACAGCCCTTAAAATACGCTCGTTTTAAAATAATTAATTTCTCGGAAACTTATGGTACGAATTGCATAAAAATTCGTTTTTAGGCTAATTGAAGAATGTAGAGTTCATTTATGCTGTCAGAATTGGGTACTGCTATTGAAAAAAACAAAGTTATGGTTCGTTTTAATATGTAGATGGCCCCCTAAGCAAATTTTATATACATCATTTAAAAGTAAACTTTATTTCCAATCGTTCGGTACCAGTAACTTTCTTCTACGATAATTTGTTGAGGAGTTAGTAGGGGGTGTTTACTTTTTTTTTCCACGACTGTACATTTCCGTTACTTTTAAGAAAAACGGGGAATGAAATTGTTTATTTGAAAAAGCCTTTGATAGTTTTTTGTTTGTTGAATGTCCATTTTGCTGCAGTATTACGCTACTGCATAGCTACCAATTTCTAATATTTTTTCTTATCGCAAAAACGTATTAGTAAATTTTGCCTAATTCGATCGCCGAAATCTAACAATTGTCTACTCGATTGAATAGGGCAAAAATTTGTGTTAAATTTTAGAGGTAACAAATCCATACAAATTGGAAGCTATGTGATTCTATTAGTGTCATGAAAATTGCAAGTGTAGCCTCTTCTTTCTGCTCAAAGTATTAGTTTTTTCAATCGAACTTATACTTTTGAAGCGGATAATTTTCTTCTGATGGACTGATGGCTTCTATTATTATGAAACAGCCATTATAAATGAAGTGTTAGGTGAAGATGAAAGAGCAGTCGTCAAAAGTTAGAACTCTGATTTTCTGGTCAGAATGGAAAAAATGGCCATTTTTTTTTTTTTTTAACCAATTTTTACCGTTTCGGTTAAAAAAAAAAAATGTGCTCGTTCGCGATATTTTTTTTTACGGTGACAAACCAAATATTTCTTGGAACGGCATTCCCATGTGTTCCCAACCAACTACAGCACTGAGGAGAGGTTTAGTTGTAGAGTTACAATTAACTGCAAGTTCTCAAATTTTTAATTTTCCATATACCGTAATTGAGATCTTTCTAAAATTTATCTTTTTTACCAAGATTTTCCCATGTAAGTTGACAAAGCAATGATTATATAGTATCTGTAAAAATATGCCAGTCAATAACACAGTAATGTTTTTACTTTTTTTCAGAAGAAGTTCAGTTTTAGAGTTATAGTTAACGCAGAACGATATGTTATATACAAAAAGCTTTTATGAAAAATTCTCTAACTAACGGTGCAAGCCGCATCAAAATCCTTTCAGCAGAACTAAACTTATAAGCAGCCGGAACGAAATTCCCATTTGCTTTTTATAATAATTGCTATAACGTGTTTTCATGCCTACTTTATCTATACAATGAAAAGATAAACAATTTGCGAAATCTGTGTAATATAAGGGCATATTTATTTTCTTTTCAACTAAGACAAGAAAAAAAATCATGCGGCAAGCATGGATTACCAAACGCTTTCCAACGCGTCCAGGATACTTTAACCCTTTATGTACTAAATTATGAATTCATGAAAATTTTATCTACTGAAGCATTTTTCGCGAGTTTTTGAAACTAAATTAAAAGATTTACATAATCATTTAATAAATTTTAGAAGTATTTTAGAAGGTTTGAAGTATTTAGAAGGATTAATTAAATCTGAATTTACAGGGATTTTGTGAAATATTTATAACCCCACTCAAATCTTTTATTTTAAATATTTTTTTTAGTATTTTGTAGAATTAGGAAATGTACAAATATAATGTTCATAACAATAGAAATATTTCCGAATTGAAAAATCGCCCCCCCCCCTCCCCCAACGCCAAGAAAGCTGAAAAGATGCAAAGGCAAAAGAAATCATCCTTTTAAAAATATTTTTGTTTTGTGTAACCAGTACTGCTTTTGGAACAAGATGAAGTAATGCATCTATAACTCATTCTAAACTGTATTACTACTAATCGATGTATTAAATGAATTTTATAACAAGTTATTTTAATCGTACTTATAAGTACCGTCAGTAGATAAAGGGTTAACAAAACTTCGCCGTTTAATAAAGTAAGTAAGATATCTAACTAATCGTTGTAAAAAAGCGTAACATGTTTAAAAATCAGAATTCAGCGATTAGCATCCACAGCCGGAAAAGTATACTTTAATTCTTTTGTGCAGCTCTGTATTTGATTTATAGATTTATATTGTACATTCTACATAGTATGTTAAAATTTAGTTTAGTAAGAAAACGTATAATGGTGTGAAAGTTCACAGTCAGCAACTTTTATCAATAGGCAGAAACATACTTGAATTCTTTTGTATTGCTCTGAATATTATCTCCGGATTATAGCCCAGTGGTAGAGGAGCAAAAAAAGGCCGAATTCGGAATTAATTAGGGGAAAGCTGGAAATTGTTTTAATCCCTTCTGTTTAGGTCTAGAATGAATATGATATGTTTTCCCCCTCGTACTAGGTGAGCGTTAGGAAATATGTATAGATTTATAGTAAAAAAAAACACGCTTCTTTTTAAAATTAAAAATTATATATATAAGCATGTAAAAGCAATGATTTTAATAATCGATTGTAAAACATCTCGATTGTAGATTCCGGGAAGTAATCGATGACTGTATCGATTGTATTTTTTTTTCGATGACGATTTTTCTCGATTGGTAAAATCTCGAGAATCGCCCATCACTAATAGCCCAGTGGTTAGGGGGTTGAATTCGGAATTAATTAGGGGAAAGCTGGAAATTGTTTTAACCCCTTCTGTTTAGGTCTAGAATGAATATGCTATGTTTTCCCTCTCGTACTAGGTGAGCGTTAGGAAATATGTATAGAATTATAGTAAAAAAAACACGTTTTTTTGCATACCATAACAATATCTCAAAACAGCCAACTCTGTCAAAAACATTGTCAATACAAATGTTGTAGAGCTTAAATTTCTGAGTAAAATGAGTACCTACACTCAATACTTATGTCGAATATTAAGGTCACAATTCTACTTCAAAGTTTTAGACCCATCATCAGGGGGATGACCTCAGAATTAATTAGGAGAAAACTGGAAATTGTTTTAATCCCTTCAATTTTGGTCTAAAATGAACGTACTATGTTTTCTCCCGCGTACATGGGTGAATGTTAGAAAATATGTACATATTTATTTTCGAAAAACACGTTTTTTTAGTTTCCTTAACAATATCTCAAAACAGCTAACTCTATAAAAAAACATTGCCAATACAAATGTTGTAGAGCTTAAAATTCTGAATAAAATGAGTACCATTATTAATATTTTTGTTCAACATTAAGTTCGCAATTCTATTTCAAAATTTTGCCTTAATCGCTAATCAATAGCTTAAAGCCAGAAGAGACCAAGTTAACTTAACAATATCTCAAAATAGCTAACACTAGTTTTGTACTAGCATCAAAAACATTGCTAGTACAAAAGTTATAGAGCCTAAAATTCTGAGTAAAATGAGTACCTACACTTAATATTTTTGTTCAATATTAAGGCCGCAATTTGAGATATTGTTAAGTTAACTTGGTCTCTCCTGGCTTCAAGCTCTCGATTTGAAAAATTTTGAAATAGAATTGCGACCTTAATGTTGAACAAAAATATTAATGATGGTGCTCATTTTATTCAGAATTTTAAGCTCTACAACATTTGTATTGACAATGTTTTTTATAGAGTTAGCTGATTTCAGATATTGTTAAGGAAACTAAAAAAAACGTGTTTTTCGAAAATAAATATGTACATATTTTCTAACTTTCACCCAAGTACGAGGGAGAAAACATAGTACGTTCAGTTTAGACCTAAACTGAAGGGATTAAAACAATTTCCAGTTTTCTCCTAACTAATTCTGAGGTCATCCCCCTGATGATGTGTCTAAAATTTTGTAGAATTGTGACCTTAATATTCAACATAAGTATTAAGTGTAGGTACTCATTTTACTCAGAATTTTAAGCTCTACAACATTTGCACTGACAATGTTTTTGACAGAGTTAGCTGCTTTGAGATATTGTTATAGTATGCAAAAAAACGTGTTTTTTGACTATAATTCTATACATATTTCCTAACGCTCACCTAGTACGAGGGGGAAAACATAGCATATTCATTCTAGACCTAAACAGAAGGGGTTAAAACAATTTCCAGCTTTCCCCTAATTAATTCCGAATTCAACTCCCTAACCACTGGGCTATTAGTGATGGGCGATTCTCGAGATTTTACCAATCGAGAAAAATCGTCATCGAAAAAAAAAAAAAAAAAAAAAAAAAAAAAAAATACAATCGATACAGTTATCGATTACTTCCCGGAATCTACAATTGAGATGTTTTACAATCGATTATTAAAATCATTGCTTTTACATGCTTATATATATAATTTTTAATGTTTTAGTAAATACGTGGCAACTAAAGATAGATGGAGTAAAAGAACATACCAAGAAATCGATGTAAATTTAACACTGAGATGCTAGGTGACTTTGTAAAAAGATCCTCATCTACAATCTTCATTTGAAGCTAAATGAAAGGTTGTGAAAAAACAGAAGCAGTAATGCAGTTTGTTGCTATCGTTTTCATTATCTCTTTCATTCAACTTCAATTGATGGAGGGGCACCTGATATGAAGCTTTTAAAAAGCTGTATTCCAACATTTGTTAATAATATTAATACAACTTGTTAGTAATACATCTTACCAGTTTTTAAACCTTCTAAAAGAAATGTTAATCCCTCAACCTACCCCCTTTTCTGTACTAATGGTTTATGACAATTAACAAATTGTTGGAAATGCGTTTAAGAAAATAACTTTAATGTTACAACAACTCCGCTATGGTATTTACCTTTCGAATATTATGTGCCATTCTATATTTTAATACAAGCCAATAAATTAAATGATTAATATCTTTAAGATATGTTCCGTATAAATTTCTTTAATGAAGTGTGTATACTAATGTTTCCATAAAACACTGTAAAATATTTCCAGTTTGTAATGTTTGAGCATATTAATAATTAAGTATCATGAATTTCTATATCAAATTTTATTTTATGTATGGCAATGTGTATAATGTATGCAAGTCCAGTAAATTGAGAGTACTACAGATGAACCAGATGCCAGCAAAATGAGTTGAACACGGTAACACCCACACCTCAGAATTTTTCAAAACGCACTTTTCAAACAAGTTTTTTCAAATATAAGATCAATATGTTATCAAGAAATATGTTCAAAGTAATGATAAGAAAAACTCTATTTTGGAACGCTAAATAACTTAAGAAAATACTTTCATTATTTAAGTTTTTTTCAAGGATTGTAATATCTTTTTGCTAATTTTGTTTTGGAATAAGTTCCCTTTTATTTTTTATGAAAGTGCGATGTCTAAATCGCGTAACTATGGCGCATTCAATAGAATTGAATAGCTTTTTCACATTTTCGATAAAGTCAAAAATTTGATACAAGTTAAAGTTCTCTTAAATATCTAATGCTGTGAGATTTCCCGTTGATCAAAAAAAAAGAGCTTTATTGAAAACGGGGAATTAAAACCAGACAAATATACTTGCTAAAAGGGAACCTGTCTAAACCGGAAACTGGTTACCATTCCCTATCGATGCCAAAATGACTCTTTAAATTTGCATTTCAATTAAAAATAGTTACTTTCTGAGACATTAACGAACTTATTTTTATTCTCAAGCGTATTAGCTAGAATCCAATAGAATTTTTCCTTTTTCGCTAAAAGCAAATGTTTGATAATTTTCGTAATTTCGTTCAAATTTTCGTAAATGCGTGTCTAATATTGGGGAATTTCACCATTAATCGAAAACAAAAGAACTTTGCCGAAAAACAGAAGGATAACCGGACTCATATACCAGCTAAGTGGGAACCTATTTAAAACGGAAATCGGTTTCCACTCCCTAATGATTCCAAAATGTTTTTTTATGCTTGTACTCAAATTCAAAGTAGTTACTTTTTGATTCATTTAAAAACTCAATTTTATTCTCAGGTGCATTGTATCCAAAAATGAAAGGATAGTCGCATAAACATACCAGCTAAGAGAGAAACTGTCTAAAACGGAATTGGTTTTTGGTCCCTAGCGATTGAAACATGAGTCTTTGTTGTCTGTACCCAAATCTAAAGTAGCGCCTTTCTAACTCATTTTTATTCTTAGGTGCATTAGCTAGAATCGATTTGTATTTTCACATTTTCGATAAAAGTAAAAGGTTTGATAGAGGAAAAGTTCCTAAATGTTGAATGCGTGTCTAATTCTGTGGAATTTTCTGGTTGGTCAAAAGAAAAAGATTTTTATCAAAAAATGGGAGGATAACTAGACAAACCAGCTAAGACTGAATCTGTCTAAAACGGAATTGATTTCCAGTCCCTAAATGGGCCCCTAACATGACTGTTTCCCATCTGTACCTAAATCCAAAGTAGCTACTTTGAGAGACATTCACGAACTCATAAGAATCGAACAGCATTTTTCCTTTTTTCGGTAAAGGCAAAATATTTAATACAGATCAAAGTTCCCCTAAATGTCTAATGCTGTAGAATTTCAAAGTTGATCGAAAACAAAAGAGCTTTATCGAGAAATGGAGCCAGAGAAATATATTTGCTAAGAGTGAACCTGCCTAACAAGGAATTGGTTCCAATCTCTAGCAATATCTTATGAAGTTTGGTTAAATTCCGTGCATTAGTTTTTGAAATATAGCAGAGTTACCTGTTGGGCTATTTGCACAACAAACAAATCAACACCAATTTATATATAGGTCTAACTGAATATGCAGTATTAAATTTCGTGCATTACTTCTTGAGATAGAGCGTTATCAAAATTTTTGTCACATAAAAGACAGATATTTTCTAAAAACTGACAAATTTTTCATGAATCTAATACTTTCTTCTTGTAAAGATAGATGAAAGTAAAAATGGAAAAATGCCCCATACAAACTGAATTAAACCCTTTTCAACTTAAGTATATGTAACAAAATCACACGCCTCCTAATCTGTATCCTTCTTTGAGAAACTATGACTTAAACCACGAGCCGTTAATTCCCAAATTGGCTCAGCCGAGCCTAGCAATCTGATTGGCTAAAACTGATATTTATATAGTAGAAAATTATATTTATTTTCTTATGAAGTAGTGTAATGTAAAATATAATGCAATTATAATGACTTAAATTGATTTATTTTGTTAAATTTGATCAAAATCACAGTAAATTAACCCAAAATATTAATATTAACGAAGAATCAGATTGCTGAGCTCAGCTGAGCCAATTTGGGAATTAACGACTCGTACTTAAACCAAAAACGCACCAAGTGTCAATCTGACAGTGAAAGCTAAATAAATACCCAAAGAACTTCTAGCTTATAAGAAAGGGGTCTATTACTGTTTTTCTAGCGGGAATTTACATCACATTCATTTCAGTGACTTCCTTTCTTTACGCTAAAAGTTCCTAGCCAATCCAGACTACGTAATCATGACGTAGAGGGATTATGCTCATTCATTGCTCTCTCTCTCGCACCTCGACAAACTTTCTTCTCGATGCAAACTTTTCGTTTACCTTGAGATACCTCTCCTCGATGAAAACCTCTCGCTTACCTCGAGATATGTCTTCTCGATGGAACCTTCTCGCTTTCCTCGAGATTCCTCTTAGGCCGAGAATGAGAAATCAATTATTTTCCATTCTCCGCATGTTACTCTCGATGATTGTCAAGAAAACTGATTTCTCGTTCTCGGTCAAGAAGGGCCTAGAAGAGATATTGAGGGGAGAGCTGGAAAGAGAGATAGGTATGACAATGAGCGGTGAAATGATGGAGCCTTCCTATAAATATTATGTATTAAATAAAAAACATTCAAAGACAGATACTGGTGAGTTTCGGGGGTCGCAGGAGTGAACCTACGGGCGCTGGGAGGGGATTTTCAAATTTTTACCGAATTCGTCATGTGTTACATCATCGAAATTCTCTTCGACAACCCTTTCATATTATGAACCTTTTTCCCGCCCGGAGTTGAATTTCAGGATGAGGTGGAAGGGGGTGTACGCGGACAAATTTTTAAAACTGTAGCGATATCTGGAATAATTATCATTTAAATGGGGTTTTTTGCCGGAGCCCCCAGAAAAATAATATTTATTAAATATAAAAATATTAAAATAAGAGTAATAAGATAAGAGAATTCCGGGAGAGTTAAGGGGCGTGAGAGTAGACCCACAGGGGTACAATTTTCAAACTTTTATGAAACCCCTCATGTGATATATCTTCGGAAATCTCTCTGACCCCTCTTTCATATTATGAACCTTTCTTCACCCAAAATTGAATTTTGGGGGTGGGGAGGGGCGAACAAATTTTTAAAACCGTAGCGATTTCTATAATAAATATCCTTTTAGTGGTTTATCCTTTTTTGTGGATTTTTTTTTTATGGAGCCTTCCGGTAATTATTATTTATTAAACATAAAAATATTGAAAGTGGGGAATGCGTGAATTCCGGGGCGAAAGAGTGGGCCCACTGGGAAGAGGAGTCGGGTAAGCAATTTTTAAACATTTTTTGGCCCCCTCATGTGATACATCATCGGAAAGCTCTAGGATAACTCTTTCATATTATGAAACTTTCGTCCCCCTTTCCCAATTTTGCTTCCACTGTGTGTGTGTGTGGGGGGGGGGTAGTTTTCAAACTTTTTTGCATTTTCATCATTTTAGATCGGATTTTTTTACGGAGCCATCCAGTATTATTTATAATATATGAAATTTCTAAAAGTTGGGTTGTATTCCGAGGAGTGTGCGGTAGTTGGCCACTTGGGGGGGGGGGGGGGGGCACTTTCCTAACTTTTACCGACACCCCTCATGTGATATATCATTAGAAAATCCACTTATTCATATTAAGCACCTACCTGCCCCTTTCCCCACTTTGCCACCGGGCATTTTTCTAAATTTTGCTGACACTCCTCATGTTACATATTCGAAAGGCCTGTGACCACTTATTCATGTTATGCACCTTTCCCCCCACTTTGCACCCCACGGGGGTACTTTTCTAAATTTAGCCAAGACCCGTCATGGGGCATACCGTTGGAAAAGTCTGTGACTACTTATTGATATTATGCACCTCCGGTGTCCGCCCCCCCCAACTTTGCCCCCACGGGGGTACTTTTCTAAATTTCGCTAAGACCCCTCATGCGACATATCGTTGGAAAGGTCTGTGACTACTTATTGATATTATGCACCTCCGGTGCCCACCACCACCCATTTTGCCCCCACAGGGGTACTTTTCTATATTTAGCCAAGACCCCTCATGTGACATATCGTTGGAAAGGTCTGTGACTACTTATTGATGTTATGCACCTCCGGTGTCCGCCCCCCCCCCTTTTCCCCCATGGTGGTACTTTTCTAAATTTAGCCAAAACCCCTCATGTGACATATTGTTGGAAAGGCCTGTGAGCACTTACTCATGTTATGCACCTCCCGCGGCCCTCCCCGCCAACTTTGTCCCGCGGGGGCCATTTTTATAAATTTAGCCGGGACCTTTCATGTGACTTTTCTAAATTTACCCGAGACCCCTTGTGATATATTGTCGGAAAGGCCTGCGACCACTTACTCACGTTATGCACCTCCCGCGCCCCTCTCCCAATATTGTCCTCCCCCCTGGGAGGTCATTTTTATAAATTTAGATCGAGATCCCTCATGTGACATGTGAAATATAGTTGGAAAGGCCTAATGCCCCATGACGACTTATTCATATTATGCAGCTGCTGCCTCTCACTTTGACCCCTCCCCCCCAGGGATCCGGTCCGAGGTTCGTCGGGTTCGAGATTATTTTTTTACAAGATTTTGTAGTGCGTGCGCACCACGCCTGCTATACGGTGCCTTATAAAGCGGGGAGCCAGTTCGAGATTTCATATTACAAGATTACGTATAAATTAGAGGCTCCGATTAAAGGAAGGGCCCGCTAGCGGGCGAAGCCAGTTAGTCCTTATTAACGCCAACTCATTCCAGTTCACCTGCAGACGAGTCTTGATAAATTTATGATGTATAAAAGCAATTGGCCAACTGGAGTCATCGAGAAACTTTTTAAACAATCGAAAAATATCGAGATGTGCATACAATCGAGAAAATCGATAAAAACATCTCGTTATCGCCCATCACTACTCCAGATTATACACGCCACATATTAATCTAAATTTAATTCAGGCAAAACTAGCGGAATCAGACATTTAGAAATTATGCATAAGCGGTTATTTATATAGTTCTTTGTGTGGCCCTTTATATGATTTTATTTATATTCCACAAACATCTCATAGTATACTAAGAACAATTGAGCTTGAAAATGCATAATTCAATTAAAAACCATCTTCAAGTAATTCACGCTCATACTCAGTAACGCTCACGAATTCTTTTGTGTAGCCCTGTACATGATCTATAGCATTTACGCATACCACGTCATAGGCGTAACCAGGGGGGGTGCCCTGGGTGCCCGGGCACCCCCCCGCTTGCGCAGACTCAAGCACAATCATTTAAAAAAATCGAAATCTACAAAAGAAAAATGAAGAAGTGAAAGCAGAGTTCAATTAGTTTAGCAAATTAGTTTAGTTCAGAAAACTAACAGCCTAAGTTTTGAAGTGTGATAAAAAAAAAAAAAACCATGTTCTTTTTTTTCTTTCTTTCTTTCTTTTTTTATTTTAAGAAAATTGGCGATTCAAGCGCTCGAATACGCCATCTGGTGGAGAAAAGATGTAACCTCTCGCTTCAGGATAGTAAGGTGCAAGCGCATTGCATTACATGTGTTTTAAATTTGTTCCGAATGAGTATTCTTTTGCGCAGTTTCGGATTTCCTGTGACATTTGAGCTCTGTCTTATATGACAAAGTAATCTTTATCCGAATTTGAATATCTAAAACTTTCAAATGCATTTACAATAAAGAATTATTTCAATGGCACTTTAGCATTAGTTAAAGGGAAATTAAAGGGACAATTTTCCTGTACCGAAGGCTGCGAGCAGCGCCTCTATAGGCCGTTTTAATTCCCAAATTGGGTTGTTTATCTTTTTTTAAACTAGAATATTTACAAGAATCTGTATTAGTCATTGTAAGTCAGAAAGGTGGCTTTATAATACCAAATGTGACGTCTTCTGTTTGTTGGAGATTTTTTTTAACACAGTTCTTTCTATTGCATGTTTCTGCAATTTCATGAGAAATTAATGCAAGTTCTTGACGAGGATAGAAACTATTTGTCTCTTTGCTTTCGTAGTTTAAAGTCTAGAAATAAGCACAAAAAACTTGGAAGGGAATGCACATGTGAAACGATAATTCCAAAATGAGATTAGCCGGTGGCGGTGGGGGGGTGGGGTGGGGGTGGGGGTGGGGGTACGCAGATCCTGCCTCCTTTGAAAATGAAAAATAATAGCACAGAAAATTCAAACTAATCTGGAGGTTGATTGGTTGGTTGAATTTCATGTTTCGCGGCCATTTTTTCACATTCGTAAAAGGAATATGGTTGCAGTCTTTCAAGTCAATATAGTAATTTTTTTTCTCTGAAATTTTTTTTGATTTTTAGAGTTTCTTCTCGTTTTATGGCATTCTCTTGAAAGTAGGAAAATGAACCCGGTTTCAATCTTTTAGCCCAGTGCAGTAAATTTTGACCAAATTCGCGATTTTATTCTGCGATCATTTCATGATATTTACTTTTTCCCAAAATCGTTTGACGAAATTCACGTCTTTCTACGTGATTTTTTGTCGAAATCCGCACTTTTCACCACTAACCTTTGACAAAATTCGTGTTTTTTACCGCGATCCTTTGGCGAAATTCGCATTTTTTAACGCGAGATTTTGACGAAATTGGCATTTCTTTAGCTCAATCCTTCGATGAAATTCGCGTTTTCTTTCCACGATCTCTTGATGAAATGCGCTTTTTCTTTCCGCAATCTTTTGACGAAATTCGCGCTTTCTTTCTCCGATCCTTTGATGAGATTCTCGTTTTTACCGCGATCCTTTGACGAAATTTATTTTCTGTTGCGACCGATTGACGAAACTGGTTTTTTTACAGGGAGATCATTTGTCGAAATTCGGGATAGTTTTGCGCGACCGATCGGGAAAATTTTCGATGTCTTTCCGTACCAATTGACAAAATTCTCTACTCTTTTTCACGACATTTTGACGAAATTTGCAAAAATTTTACATCAATCGTGTACCGAAATTCGTAATTTTTTTGCGCAATCTTTTGACAAAATTGGCGATTTTTCTGCACTCTTTTATCGAAATTCCTGATATTTTTCCACGAACGTTTGAAGAAATTCTCAAATTCTTCCGCGACCGATTCACTAATTGATTTTGAGAAATTCCATAAAAGAAATAAAAATCGGTGACTTAATTTTCTTTTAAATACTCACTGAAGAATCACAGGTCTGTGAAAGAATTTGGAGGGGGGAAATACTGCACAGCATTTTTTATTATGCGGGACTTTCCTTTTCTGTGCACAAATCGTGCGATCCCGCACGTTGTTTCAAACCATGCCCCTCAAAGAAAACTTCACCATTAGAGGAGTTTCATTGTTTTTTTTTTTTTTTTTTTTTTTTTTTTTTTTTTTTTTTTTTTTTTAAACGAACATAGAATTAAACAAATAAAGGACTGGCGGGGGGTGGGGGACTACCTTCGGCAATGCACTCCTGAGCATTCTACGACCTCTTCTGTCTCGAAACAAGCGAATCTTGAATTATTGCGTTTTTTATTTCGAGCCAAATTAAATTTTCAGCTTTCTTATAAGAACTGATTTGACATTATTCAAATTTGAATTTAATCATGGCAATTGCAAAAACTACCGGAGAGTTTTTTCAATTAAAAAAAAAAGTCAAAAAATCACCTCAAAGCACGAAAACCCCCGCTAAAAATCGCATTAAAAAATCGGTAAATATTAAAAAAATACAAGGAACGAAATTAACTAATTGGGTAAAAGATTTAAACCGGATTCCTTTTAGGAATATTGAAAAGAAAATCACCGCGAAATGCGAAAAAAACCCTCTAAAAATAACATTAACCGTTCAGGACCGACATATTTTACACGAATTTTATTCGTTTGGCACCACTTTTTGTCAATTACTTGACTTATTTTTTATAAATCACTAAAATGTCGTAATTAAATAATATCAATTTTACTTTTATTTTTTACTTGCATCAAACTCAAGCGTTTTAAGCACTTTTTGATGGTGCATATATGCACCCATGGTCCGTAACGGGTTGAAAAATTGTTAAAAATTGAAAAATCGCTGTAAGAATCTCGAATCTCGAAAACACTTTATTGAAAAGAAGACAAAGTTTACTGGATAAAATATTGAAATCGGATTATTTTTTACTAATTTGAAAAAATTGCCGCAAAATGCGAAAAAAATCGCATAAAAAATTATTGAAAAATTCCAGAAATTGTCTTCGATATGCATGAGTTCAGGCATACAGCTCCTGTCAAATTTTAGGGCTGTACGGGCTGCATCTATTAATAAAAGCATAATTGCTTTTTCAGAGTTCAGCGCGCGAGCGCGTACACACACAGGGAGACATACAACCTCCTATATTTATTATTGCAGTTGCATCATGATAGTATAATTTTTATCATCTTGATAAAATTTAGTAAATATTAACATGACCTGCTTTATCTAATATATTCGACACATTCTGTGGTAAAAACATGAATTACCGTAATTTCCGGCCTATAATCCGCGAATCAAACAATTATGTTCGGACCCGGAAATCTTGTTTCATAAAACGTAACTTGTTAAATCGCGATAAATATTTAACTTCAATAATTGAATAACATTTCTGGGTCGAAACATGTTTGATCCGCGGATTATAGGCCTGAAATTACGGTATTAATGAATATTATAATTTTTTATAATGTAATAATAATTATTTATATAGACTTTGCTGCAAAATTTCTTGGATCCCTCCGGTGATCCCTAAGAAGTCATGGAGTCACATTCTGAAAAACTTTCGTGCGTATGTACTGGTGTAACGCGTGTATTATCTGAGATTTATCATCCGGCAAAATTCCATCTACAAGACTTTAGCTGAGATTATTTTAGATCTCATGCAGTGTTCTCCTGTGCCTATAGAAGTTTCCAGTATGGCTAAAGATCTTTTTTAACCTTTATAAGAAGTAAGGGTGCCAAAAGGTTTTACACTTGTGACCACACTTAGTCACTGTCTTATGTCACTGCTGCAAGGACATTTACATATCTTTTTTTTACCACTAGGGGGCTCAGCCCCCTACGAGCTACGCTCGCCAACCCCCGTTCAGACACCGCAGACTCTAAAAGCATGCTAATTTGACTGGCTTTAAAAAGATTTCGGAAGATTGAATTATAATTTAAAAAACAGTGGCGATCTCCCTATAAACGGGTTTCTATTCATTTCTCTTTGATTGGAGAATTTTAAGGCCAAATCAGCTGCTATTAAAAGATACAATGGCTGTTTCCGTATTTGATTAAATAAAATCAGTTAAACATTTCAAAATAAGCTAATATAAAATGAATTAAGTAAACAGTCTTTGTCTTCCGGTATTTTTTAACAAGGCGAAAAGAAAGTTCTTTTAAATAAGACCTTTTAAATGTATCGTTTTTAATTTGACGTAATTTTCACCAATCTTTTCTTTCTCTTTTTAATATTCACGTGAAAATACTTTTGTTAGAAATAAAATATTATTTGCGCTGTCCTAACAAAAATAGTCGAAAAGATCATCTCAATATATCAAATAAATGTATCGCGCAATTTTTAAATTTAAACTGTTTTGCAATATTATTTTTTGTTCATTTTACGTAATAAGTGTAATGTGACGTAAATGTGACGTGATTTATCCTATTTAAGACTTCTAACGCATGTTAATGAATTTATTATTTTACAATATTCTTTCTCTTTTAAAATTCACGTGTAAATATAGTTTTTATGACGTAATTTTCAATGAGTTCCTGCTTTTTATATTTTCTGTTTATAATAGTCACGCGTAAATAAATTTTTAATTTGAAGCAAACAATATTGTTTGCGATGTTTATACAGTTGGCAACAGTTTAAATTAATACCGTTTTCTAAAAAATGTAAAAAATATCTCTCGAAATGCTGAAAATTTGAATTTAAAATAGAAATAAAACCTCAAAAAATTAGTCAAATTAAAGAAATAAATGCAGTCTGCACACCGGGAAATTCTAATGCATAATATGATCTAAAAATGATTAAATTACCATTTATAGTTTTTACTCCTTATAGAACTTTTTTAATGGAACGATTTTGTCCAACTTTGGCATTAAATATCTCTTAAAATAATTCTTCGATTTGAAAACTGTCTGCATCAGCGTGTTTATCAAACATTTCTCTATAATACCACCGATTTTCATATTTTCGTATGCAATATTTTTCTTAATATTAACGAAGAAAGACTTCCGGTCACAAAAAATTCAAAACCGGCCGCGGCGTTGGCAGCGTTAGTTACTTTTTTTTTTTTAGAATAGAGGGATTAGATTTAGTTTTAATGTTTTGAAACCCTTGTCACCCCTTCTCACGCAAACGAAAATCACGTTTGAACCCTTTTTAAAAGAAATATCACAGAATCATACCTTCTAAGATGAAACCTGTCTAAAACGGAAATTCGACCAGTTTTGTACGGTTCCGATTTAACCGGTTTTACTATATAAGATATTGTTTGTATCAAACATATCCAGGTTAAAAAGTTTGGGCACCCCCCCGTTCAAAAGGCTGGTTACGCCTATGCACGTAGTATTAAAAAAGTAGTTAAACTTGAAAATCACATATCATAACTGAAAACGCACTTCCACCAACTAGCTGACCCGCCCGGCGTTGCCCGGGCCCGTAATAATATACTTAAATGAAACTGAAATTTTTATCGCAGGTCCGTACAGAGGGGTATTGTAAGCAAATATTACTATTTTGATTTTTTTTTAATAGTACCTTCCAGCAAATTTATTTTCTAATAGAGTAAAGCTTGTTTATAACGGAATCCTGCAATAAACGAAAAAAAAAAATGTTCCAGCTCCTCCCTCCCCCCAAAATGCTATTATGCTTTGTTCAATTTAAATAACCTGCATAAAATGGAATTTATCACTGGTCGTTTTCGTTTCCGTCTAAGCAGGTTTTATTGCAACTTTCTTCTGGTGGGCCCGTAATAATATTCTTAAATGAACCTGAAATTTGTATGGCAGGTCCGTACAGAAGAGGGTACAAACACCGGAACGTTTAAATCAGTAATTTGGATTTCAGAAGCAACGCATGAATGCTACGGCTATTAAGCCTATTTTGGCGATCGCTTATGCTCTGTGTTCTCGATCGAATCTATTTCGATTTTCTCTTCTTAATTCAACTTCTTCTTAACTTTCAAGCATTCGTCGCGATCTTTTGCGGGCATTTCAAGTAATATTTTGAAGCTCCATAATTGCAGGGTAAGAGATTACAGCGAAAGAACGAAAAGTAAATAAACCCGATCGCCCAAAATCCTGCCAAAGGAGTTTTACACAATAACCAATGAGATGTGTTTCTCGGGTGTTGCCATTAAATAATAACAAATAATCGCGATTTCTGTGCCACCTACTTTAGCGTAATATATATATAGATTATTGTTAATAGACAGTATTTTGGATATAGTACTGTATCCGAAATCTTTTGTGCATTCCTGTAAATGAACGATAAATGGTACGTACATTATACTGTACACAAAGTATCTTGTAGTAAATCTCAGTAATGTATATCAAGTTCATTATATTTGAAATAGTGTAACATGATTTATATGCGCTGCAAACAGTTTTTCTTCGCCAACCATTATGTAACGGAATTCAATGGTGTGGCCCTGTAAATGAATAATAAATGCTTTGCACCCCATATTCCACAGAATGCAAGTTTTAGTGCACTTCATAAATGCGTATCAGTTTTATTATGTTTGAAATGGAATAACATCATTAAAATACACTTGAAACGATTTTATCCCATTGACCGTAATCTAACGGAATACTTTTGACCGTCCCTATAAGTCAACTATAAATGCCACACTCTTCATTTTCAATAGCAATTGTGCTATAGTAAATTTCAATAACATATTCAAATTACAGAGCAATTCGAACATATCTACGAGAGTTAGAGCACACACATACAGGCAGACAAACCGAACTCAAAAACACTTTTCAAGTACATTGGAAAGTGTAAAAAATAAATTTCTGGAACAACAAAACTTAAATAATCCTAATGTTTCAAATTTGCTACAGAGGAAAAGATCAGGTGAATATGTGACTCATTCCAATAGTTGAATACATTCTATTTCGAAGCTTATCAAGTGTTTCTGAAATTTGTTTTCTACTTTAATGTTTGTAATTATTCAAACACAAATAGTTTCATTGCACTAATTTTAACTCTTTATGTCCCAGATGAATTCTTGAAAATTTCATCTTCTAAACCATTTTTCGTGAATTTTTTAAACTACATTAGAAGATTTATACAATCATTTAATAAATTTCAGAAGGTTGGTTGGTTGGTTGTATTTATAACGGCCAATTATCTGCACGAGGGATATGGGCCCAAGGAGGAGTGCCCTTCGTGGGGGCCTTTCTAAGGGAACCTAACCCGTATTAACGCTTGGAAATCCAAGGTTCGAAGAAAACCACGAAAACTCCGAACGATTAGGCCGACGGGCGCGATTGGGATCGAACCCAGCACCTCCCGTCTACCAGATTCGAGAGCAGAACCTCTCAGCCACTGGTGGGGGCCCTAAATTTCAGAAGGATTTTGCCAATTAAAATTAATTAACTTGTAAATCTACAGATCAGGAGCCTCAACGTCACCTGTTAAAGTCATTGACTTTTAATATCACATTTCATAATATTCAATATCCTACAAATGCATTTTACTTATTTTTTAATAACTAAGGGGCTCGGCCCCCTACGAGCTACGCTCGCCAACCCCCGTCCAGACACCGCAGACTCTAAATGCACGCTAATTTGATCGGCTTTAAAAAGATTTCGAAAGATTGAATTATAATTTAAAAAACAGTGGCGATCTTCCTATAAACGAATTTCTATTCATTTCTCTTTGATTGGGGTTTTAACGCCAAATCCGCTGCGGTACTACCATGGAACTATTAATAAAGAGGAACTGACATATCCTTAAAATAGTGAAGCTTCAACTGTAACCGCTAGCAAAGGGGTTGTTTATCGACGGTCTAAAATCCCACCAGTAAGTTTATATAGATATTTTAAACTTATTTAAACGCCTTATTTTTACAATATTTCAGTCATAAATAGTGGAAGAAACAATTTTTCATTTTTACTGGTAGGAGTTTTCTTTGGTGGTAGTTAGGTCCTGAGTTTCCGCCATATTGTGACAACCATGGATACAAACCGACAGTTTTATAAGGCATACTGATACCGGTAAAAACAAATAGAAATTTTTATGACATTTTTGAAAAAAAATTCCATGAATAAGACGCTTCTTTAAGACGAAATCTTTTATTCAATTTTACTGGTGGGATGCTTGACCTATCGGTAGTCAGAAACTGAAGAACCGATTTCAAAAAAGCAGCCGCCATATTGTGACAACCTCCTCAGTTACTTCACTCGCAACTGGTAGACAATACACTATATGTCTCCTCCTTTTTATTCATAACTCCATTGGTACTACTTGTTTATTCCGTCGACCAATTTCGCCAAGTTATATAAATCGCCAAACCACTCGCCAAATTATACAAATTGACATAATTTGTATTTTAAATAACGAAAGAACAAATAAATTAGTACAACATTAATAAAAATACAAATAAAACGTCGAAATAAAAATAACTTGATGACGTAGACACGTGTAACAACATTTCAAAATAAGCAAATATAAAAGGAATTAAGTAAACAGAGTCTTTGTCTCCTGGTATTTTTTAACAAAGCGAAAAGAAAGTTCTTTTAAATGAGACATTTTAAATTAATCGTTTTTAATCTGACGTAATTTTTACCAAGTTATTCTTTCTCTTTTAAATATTCACGTGAAAATACTTTTGTTAGAAATGAAATATTATTTGCGCTTTCCTAACAAAAATAGTTGAAAAGATCCTCTCAAAATATCAAATAAATGTCTAGTGCAATTTCTAAATTTAAACTGTTTTGCAATATTATTTTGTGTTCACTTTATGTAATAACTATAATGTGACGTAAATATGACGTAATTTCTCCTATTTAAGACTTCTAACGCATGTTAATGAATTTATTATTTTACAATATCCTTTCTCTTTTAAAATTCACGTGTATACTTTTTATGACGTAATTTTTAATAAGTTCCTGCTTTTTGGACATAATTATTTAATTCTAATTCCAAATGATTTTTTCTGTTTATAATAGTCACGTGCAAATAAATTTTTAATTTGAAGCAAACATTATTGTTTGCGCTGTTTATACATTTGGCAACAATATAAATTAATACCATTTTCTAAAATAATGTAAAAAATATCTCTAGAAATGCTGAAAATTTGAATTTAAAAAAGTCCTTCCGGCCAGTGCCGGGAGGAAGAGGTAGCTTTCATATTCCTTATTTTTTAAATGCTAGCTTATATTATTCAAACACACGAAGCTCAATTTAGTGGAAACCGATTATAGAAGATTCAATACTAATTTTTATCAATACTAAATCATTATGAATGAGAATTTCGCGAAATTAGTCAGCTTTATCCAAGCTGATTTTATTTAAAGTAAATTATATTTGGTTTCCAAATTCGGCGATATCTTGAAGTGCCTGCCCTTTTAAGACAACGTGGTGGATGAGGCTAACCAGCGAATTTGGTCGAGACCTTAGTAATTCCTGTGCACATGCTCACTCACACCGGAATCGGTTGATATATAGGGGAGGTTGGCCTAAAATGATCCTAGCGGGCAAAACGATCCACATAGGTTTTCTTCCAAACAGGTCGTGCTATCTACAGGGTAACACCTAAACTAGGTGTGTCAAGTGAAGAAGAAGCAATGGCGGTATTCAAGCGATCGCAGTATTACGCGTCTGAAAAGAATTCTTTGAAAAAGTGGTTTTATAACATCTGTTATAAGATAAGCACTAAGTTTCATATTTATTTATATACAAGGTCTTTCATATACAGAAATATAACTTGGTTTACTTAATAGAGTATGTTTTTAGATGTGAATTACACTTGTTAAGGTTGGTATGTTTCTTAGCGTCATCCTATTATATGACCTAAAATGGACGGCCATGTTGTCGGGTAAAATGATCCATTATGTGGATCGTTTTACTACCACTTCATTGGCTGCAGAAAATCCGGTACCGCGTCCTAGCCATCATGGGAGCCAAATGTGTGACTGCCCCAAACCTTTCTCTTTGAGTCCATGTGTTATCCTACGATCATAATTTTCAAATATTCCATTTATTGTTTTTTCAAAATTATTTGTGACACTTTTTTATTTTAAAATTTACATAAAATAAATTTTGTATGCTATTTGATTGCAAACTTATTTTATTTCATTATGTATTGTCATAATTACTTTTATATCCTTTATTTTGCCGATAAAAAACAATTTACAAATATTTTAAAATGAAGGATCATTTTGCCCTTGGGTGAGGGTAAAATGATCCTTTGGACACTTTTTCAAAAATCTATTTTTTTCATTACTTAATCTGGGTTTAAAATATTATTAAGATATGTTTATAATGCAGAATATAGTTTAAAACATATTAGCGTAGGGCTTAAGTTTCATTTAAGCAGTTATGTTATTTTACACATGTTTTCCCCTTAAGGGGATCATTGTAGGCCAACTTCACCTACGAGTGCTGTCGCAGGCAAAAATCAGATTTTTCAAAATGTCACCCACATAAAGAAATTCAAACTGCTATATCTGAGCCATTTTTTAAGATAAAGTCAAAACAAAAAATGCTCCGGAATCCTTATATCAAAGTCAAATACTTAAGAAAGAAACCTTTTTCAATTTCTAATTTTTTAAAACCTCACTTTAAATATAATTTTTTTTAATTTAATGGCCACCATTTTGAAACAAGATGGCGGATGAAGCTGGCCAGTGAACTTGGTCGAGACATTGCTATATACTATCCACATGCCTTCTTACATCCAAATAGGTTAAAAAATACGTGGGTTATCGCGTGAAAAATATCAGATCGTTTCAAAATGTCAGCCATGCTAGAAATTCAAAGTACTATAACTCACCCATTTTTAAAGATATAGACGGAACAAAAACTGCCCCAGAATCTTCAATCAGTATCAAGGTCAAACACATAAAAAAAAATCTTTTTCATTTTCCAATTTTTTGATACCTCATTTTAAATTCTAAATTTAAAATTTTTTTTAAATGTTCCCTTTTGAAACAAGATGGTGAATGAAGCTTGCCTACGAACTCGGCCGAGTCATTGGTATGTACTATATACACACCAAGTTACATCCAAATCGGTTCATAAATACACCTGTTATCGCGTGTCAAATATCAGGTCGTTTCAAAATGTCAGCCACAATAGAAATTCAAAATACTATAACTCAGCCATTTTTTTAGATATAGACGAAACAAAAACTGTTCCGGAATCTTTGTATTAAGGTCAAACACATAATAAAAAAATCTTTTTCATTTTCCAATTTTTTGATACCTTATTTTAAATTTTAAATTTTTTAATTTTTTTTAAATGGCCGCCATTTTGAAACAAGATGGAGGATGAAGCTGGCCAACGAACTTGGTCGAGACTTTGGTATGTACTTTGTACATACCAAGATACATCCATATCGGTTCATGAATATGCCTGTTATCGCGTGACAAGAATCAGGACGTTTCAAAATGTCAGCCACGGTAGAAATTCAAAGTGCTATAACTCAGCCATTTTTAAAGATATAGACGAAACAAAAACTGCTCCGGAATCTTTGTATCAGGGTCAAACACATAAGAAAAAAATATTTTTCAATTTTAAATTTTTTGGTATCACATTTCAAATTTTAAATTTTTAAAAATTTTTTAAGCGGCCGCCATTTTGAAACAAGATGGCGGATGAAGCTGGCCAACGAACTCAGTCGAGACATTGGTATGTACTATATAGACACCGAGTTTCATCCAAATCGGTTCATAAATACGAGAGTTACAGTGTGACAAAGATCAGATATATATATATGGATATATATATTTTTATCTAACAATACAATTAACTTCTTAGATCTAAAAATTACAATAAAAGACAACAAAACAATCACAGATTTATATGACAAACGTAAAGAATTTAAATTCAAAGTTAATACATTTACAAATTTTAAATCTTGTCTACATCATTCTGTATTTCGAAATATAATACTTAATCATTTATATAGAATAAAATGTTTATGTTCTTCTCCTCTAATTAACAATAATATTAAAAAACTAATTTATGATGCATTAAATCATGGTTTTCCAAAAAAATTCATATATTCATTAATATACAATTAGTACTTTTCTTACATGATCTTTTAAAACAAATTAACACATGCGTAAACAAAATTACAAAAAAAATTATAAAATAAAAAAATATCTATAAAAAATTAAAAATTGTAAAATAATATAAAAAAATTATTATAGGTTGGTTGGGTGGGTAGATGTTAGAGTACGGAGGAGGGTGGTGTTGTCTGGATAATACGCAATGGTTAATTAAAAAAAAAAGGGGGGGGGGGCTTTTGTATTATTACTATATATTTTTGATACGTATTTTATATGGATGTTGATTTGATATTTTATATGTAATTACAGAATTTCATTAATATTATAATTAGCTTAATTATGGATTAATCTTATTTACAATCATTTGTTATTAAATTTTAATTTACTAAGGACAATATCATATTAATTACTAATAGTATGCCATTTTTATAGTGATTAATATACATATAAGTATATTTAATATAAATAAAGTTATACTGTATGAATCAAAATTGGGTATATTTTTTTTAATTATTATTCCTCTATTCTTTTTAATATTTATCTATTTTCAATTTATTATCGGTTTAATGTTTTTGAATGTCCCACATTCATACTTTTTGGATTTTTAATGATGTATGAAAATAATCCACACTCTATATTTGTGCTTTTTGGTAATGGGAATTTAAGTATCTGTTAACCATCTATATACTTCCATATGTTTTTATTTCCTGTTCATTTTATAATTATCTTATATATAATAGATTAAAAAAAATATATTATTTTTAATAATTTATATTAATTATTACTGAATTTATTTTGTTTTATAGCATATAGCTATATGCTATATATTATCAATGTTCTAGAATTATTTAAATTCTTAGTTTAGTTTAAATAAGTTAGCTAATAGAATATTTTGTATGCTTTTTAAATTTTATTTATAATAGTTTTTTTTTAAATACATAGTGTGGTTTATATTAGGTTTATAATTATCTATATATAAGGATATGTTTGGTTTTGCTGTTTAAAAAATTTTTTTACATTCAAATGCTTACAAATGTTTATCTTGTGACATTTGAATAATAAAAGTAATACTAGATGGCAGCACCAAAATTTGTCTTTTGACGATAAGTTCTAAATTTTAATTTTTCTAGCTCCATTTCAGTTATAATTTATTACACCAAGGGGAATTTTTAGCTAAATTTTGACGATATTGTTAAACAGTTATTAATTAATTTAATAGTGCATTTTAAATAATGTAATTACTTTCTATTTATTTTATTTTATATTATATTAAATGTATTTACCATGGTATTTCAAAATTTATTTCAAAATGTATTAACTGCCTCCTTTGGTATCAATTACTGTGATTTCTTAATTGTTTTATTCACCTTAATTTTTATGATATTTTGGTAGTCATGTGCGCGTGGATATTTGTAAAACACTGAAATATTAATCGGTATGGTGTTTATTATTTCTATTTTATATCCTATAAATATTTAAATAGGTTTTATTGATTCTTCCATTTCATATTATTTGTTTCTATTCTGTTTTCATTTTTAATCAATTCACTTGATTTTAATGGTTGTTTGGGCACAGGGGAAAATAATTTTTTAGCTTTAGCTTATTTTTCTCACAGAAAACAACCATATTGCTTATATCATTGAATTCTGTGCCCTTCACAACGTAATTCAATATATAAGCTTTTCCATTATTTGTCGGTGTCCACTTTTTTCTTTTTCTTCCACAATAAATCTTATAATAAATTAATTGAATTTTTTTTTTATACTTACAGCTTTAATTCATAATATTACGGATTTTGATGGTGGTAGGTTATGTTTAATTAATGGTTATATATATATATATATATATATATATATATATAATTTAAAATATTATATATATATATATCAACTTTTGAACGGAGGGTGGTTTCGGGGTCTGGGGGTCATGATCGATGAAAATATACCAAATTTTTTTTAATCGCTTTCCTCCGAACGGCTTCAATAGGTAGCTTTTTGTAATGAAAGCTACCTAATAGAAATAAAATCTCAAAAAATCAGTCAAAATAAAAAAATTAATGCAATCTGCACTCCGGCAAATTCTAACGCATAAAATGATCTAAAAATGATTACACTGCCATGTATAGTTTTTGCTGCTATAAAACTTTTTTAGTGGAACGATTTTGTCCAACTTTAGCGTTAAATATCTCTTAAAATAATTCTTCGATTTGAAAACTGTCTGCATCAGCGTGTTTATCAAACATTTCTGTATAAAACCACTGATTTTCATATTTTTGTATGCATTATTTTTCTTAATATTAACGAAGAAAGACCTCCGATCACAAAAAATTCAAAACCGGCGGCGGCGGTGACAGCGGTAGTTACTTTTTTTTAGAATAGAGAGAAGAGATATAAATATTTAGCAACATATAAAATTCGTGGAAGGTTTCGAAAATCAGAACCCTTAAATAATAAACAATGTGACAATGATGTTCTGAAATTCTGATGAATTGCTTATTCTGGTAATTTTTAGATTAAAAAGTAAATTTTTTCAAGGAAGCTCTGCCCCCCCCCCCCCCCCTTGAACCCTCCGTAGTCTTCAATTTAAATTAATAATTTTCTATTGATTGAGCGAATGGTTATAGTGTATCTTGAATTTCGTTTTACACTTGAATTTTCTTAGGATAAGCAACAGTTTGGTCATCGATTTTACGTTATCGTAATATGTAAATAGCAATATTTATACTTAATATTTATGTATAATATTTATATATTTATACTGAAACTATTATATTTAATTAATATCTAATTTAGGGATATAATGTTTTTACAATTTTTATTTCCGAAAAATAGTGTTGATAATAATTTTTTTATAGTTTGATGTACTATCTAGTCTAAATAGATCTATAAAATTGGGTAAGAAGAATCACTTATTGTCTTTAAAATAAAGTTATAACATGCTAAACGTGAAAAAAAAGTATATTTAAATGCATATAAATACCCTCTAATAAACTGATCTACATATTTTGTATGCACAATCGGCGACTTTTTAATGATAAATATTCATAAAAAAGAGCTATTTCCGTAAAAGTTTTAAAAATGAATTTGGTAAAATAAAAATCACTAGATTTCAATTATAATGAAAGCATATGCTCTAATAAAAGGAGTCATCTGTGATCGTAAATTATTTTATTCTATTGTTTGTATTTTTGTAAAGAACCTCTTCTCATATTCACAGATGTTTATAAAAAAAAAAAAAAAAAAAAAAAAAAACATTTATATGCTTTTCATTGTACTTTCACATTCACCTATAGTTATTTCTACAAATAGACGTAAAACACATGAAAATATTTTTTAACTAACCATTTATTTCCCTCAGCCGGACTTTGAATGAAAACAGCTTATTTGAGTGATTTTTCTTTAAAGGCTACGAAATGCTGTTGCTTAGGTAACGGACAAAAGAAAAAGGGAAAAATGAAATATGTATAATGTCAAATATGTAAATGAATGAAACAAAATATTTTTTATTATTGGAAAACATGTATAAAGTTCAACCAAAAATTAAACACGTAATTTAAAAAATCTGTCAAATATATTGACAAAAAATTAAAAATAATAGGAATAATTTAAAACCTTTATTTGGAAATTTTAACATCCGTAATTTAACATTTAAATCCATTAATCAAACGTGCCATTTTCTTTCAACAAATGGAAAATGGAAAATCGTCTGACTTGCCATAGAACAGCATTATGGAGCAAAATAAAACGTTCCATATTTTCCGAACGAATGAACCAAATTTAACCAAAACCATACAGCTACGCCCGGGGACCTCACAAATATGCACAATTAATTTCAAGCTAATCGGATGCTTTTTGCGGCAGTTATCCCGGAACAGACAGATTAACAGACAAACAGACAGAAACCAAAACTTTTTGTGTCTCCACAGTAAGTCACCGCCCCCTGAATACTAGGCCTGAGCGCTGACACAAAAATGGCGGCTGCCGAAGGCGGAGTTTTTTAAACGTAGGTACGATTCCTCAAATGTAGACACCAGTATTTTATAAAAGATTTTTCTGAGTCGTTTAGTCTCAGAAAAATAAAGCGGAAAAAACTGAAAAAAATTATTGGTACGAATAATTAAGGGACCGTACAGACGCTGAAAAAAATCCGCCTTCGGCAGCCGCCATTTTCGTGTCAGCGCTCAGGCCTAGTATGCAGGAGGCGGTAAGTAAGCCTTCACTGACGTTTCGGCAATTAAATTGGAATTTATAGGGATTTTGTGCAATATTAATAACTCCACTTAAATCTTTTACTTAAAAATTTTTTTTCTAGCATTTTGAAGAATTAGGAAATGTACAAATATATTGTTTTTACAATAGAAATATAGAAATATTTCCGAACTGAAATCCCCCCCCCCCCCCCTCCTCCAATCTTTCAACGTCAAGAAAACTGAAAAGATGCAAAGGGAAAAGAAATCATCATTTTAAAAATATTTTTGTTTTGTGTAACCAGTACTGCTTTTGGAACAAGATGAAATAATGCATCTATAACTCATCTGTATTACTACTAATCGATGTATTAAATGAATTTTATAACAAGTTATTTTAATGGTACTTATAAGTACCGTCAGTAGATAAAGGGTTAACAAAACTTCGCCGTTTAATAAAGTAAGTAAGATATCTAACTAATCGTTGTAGAAAAGCGTAACATGTTTAAAAAACAGAATTCAGCGATTAGCATCCATAGCCGGAAAAGTATACTTTAATAGCCGGAAAAGTATACTTTAATTATTTTGTGCAGCCCTGTATTTGATTTATAGATTTATATTGTATATTCTACATAGTATGTTAAAATTTAGTTTAGTAAGAAAACGCATAATGGTGTGAAAGCTCACTGTCAGCAACTTTTATCAATAGGCAGAAACATACTTGAATTCTTTTGTATTGCTCTGAATATTACGTCCGGATTAGTGATGGGCGATTCTCGAGATTATACCAATCGAGAAAAATCGTCATCGTAAAAAAATACAATCGATACAGTCATCGATTACTTCCCGGATTCTACAATTGAGCTGTTTTACAATCGATTATTAAAATCATTGCTTTTACATGCTTATACAGTAATTTTTAAGTTTTTAGTAAATACGTGGCAACTAAAGATAGATGGAGTAAAAAAACATACCAAGAAATCGATGTAAATTTAACATTAAGATGCTAGTAATACATACCCCCCCCCCCCCCCCCTCCAATCTATCAACATGAAGAAAACTGAAAAGATGGAAAGGCAAAAGAAATCCTCCTTAAAAAAAAAAAAAATTGTTTTGTGCAATCAGTAATGCTTTTGGAACAAGATAAAGTAAAATATCTATAACTCCTTCTAAACTGTATTACAACTAATCGATCAAATTAATTTTATAACAAATTATTTTAATAGTACTTTTAAGTACCGCCGGGGAATAAAGGGTTAAAAATTCATAAGGAAAGATCAAGTGAATATGTGGGATGAGACTCATTCTAACAATTACAACTAACTATTCTATCCCAGAAAATAGTAATTGCTTGTGAAGTTTCTATTCTATTTCAGTATTAACATCGATTGAAATATTTACAGGTTCACTAAACATTAGTAATTCTAATTATATTACATGCAATTTTGATTGTCATAACATTGTCAATATCTGAATATCAGACATACTCAAATAACAGAATTATCAGGTAGACCATAATAATCCCATTTAGTGTGAAAAAAAGAAATCTGAGTTTGTTTTTCTTCATCTATACTCCTATTATAAAGAGGAAAAAATTGTTTATTTGTCGGAGGTAAGCTCTGGAACTACCGAACCGATTCTAAAAGTAATGGTATCAAAATGATGGTGTTAGTCCAACTTAGAACATAGGCTATATCTTATGTCGGTGCCACTACCCGAAAGGGGGTGCAGGAGCAAAAAACGTTCAAAAAATGCGATTTTAGCGTTACTGAAGGGCCTAGAAATATGAAATTTTGAATATTAGTTACTTATAAGATATAAATGATGTCTAAGAACAGTTCTTAAACAATTCGAAATTTAAAAGGGGGGAAAATGCACAAAAAGCGTTCTAAAAAACGTTCTAAATGGTAATTTCTACACAATCTCAGGAAATACCAAACCGATTTAAAAAATATTGGTGTCAAAATGATGGTGACAACGCTTGCTCCAAGATAGACTATGTTTTATGTCGGTGTCACTACCCCAAAGGGGTTTGCAGGAGCAAAAAACGTTCTAAAAATGCGATTTTAGCGTTACTGAAGGGACATGAAATTTTGAATATTAGTTACTTATAAGATATAAATGATGTCTAAGAACAGTTCTTAAACAATTCGAAATTTAAAAGGGGGGAAAATGCACAAAAAGCGTTCTAAAAAACGTTCTAAATGGTAGTTTCTACACAATCTCAGGAAATACCAAACCGATTTTTAAAATATTGGTGTCAAAATGATGGTGACAACGCTTGCTCCAAGATAGGTATGTTTTATGTCGGTGCCACTACCCGAAAGGGGGTGCAGGATCAAAAAACGCTCTAAAAATGCGATTTATGTGTTACTGAAGGGACTAGAAATATGAAATTTGAAATATTAGCTTCTTATTAGATATAAAGGATTTCTAAGAACAGTTCTTAAACAATTCGAAATTTGAAAGGGGTGAAAATGCGCGAAAATCGTTCTAAAAAACGTTCTAAATGGTGGTTTCTACACAATCTCAGGAAATACCAAACCGATAAAAAAAAATAATAGCGTCAAAATGATGGTGATAACCCTTGCTCCAACATAGGTGATGTTTTATGTCGGTGCCACTACCCCAAAGGGGTGCAGGAGAAAAACGTTCTAAATTGCGGCTTTTGCGTTACGGAAGGGCCTAGAATCATGAAATTTGGAATGGTAGTTAGTTATGAGATATCAATGATCTCTAAGGGCATTTTCCTAAAAAAATCGAAATTTAAAAGGGGGTCAAAATGCCCAAAAAGCGTTGTAAAAAACTTTCTAAATTGCGATTTCTATGTAATCTCAGGAAGTACTGAACCGATTTCAAATATAATCTGTAAAAATGATGGTGACAGATCTTGCTCCAAGATATTCTATATTTTATATCTGTTTCCACTACCCCAGAGGAGATGCAGGAGCAAAATGCGCTAAAAGCGTTCTAAAAACGTTCTAAATGCCGATTTGTCAGCAATATCTCAGGAATAATGGATCTGATTTCAAACGTAATGGTAGGAAATTGATGCTGACAGCCCCTGCTCTAACATAGACGCTATTTTATGTCGGTATCACTATCACCAAGACGTTGCAGGAGCAAAAAAGCGTTCTAAATTTCGATTTTTTTGATCGGTAGGGGCTAGCAACTTAAAATTAGGCAAGGTACATATTTATTAGATATAAATGATCTTTAAGAACAGTTTCCAAAAAATTGGAAATTTAAAAAAGGGTGAAAATGCGCGAAACGCGTCCTAAAAACGCTCTAAATTGCAATTTCTACTCAATCTAAGGAAATACCAAAGCTATTTCAAAAGTAATGGTTGCAAATCAATGGTGACCGTCCCTGCTATAACATACGTTATATTTTATGTTACTATCACTACCATCAGAGGGTTTCAAAAGCAAAACATGTTCTAATTTGCGTTTTTTGCACAACTGAGGGGTCTAACACTTTGAAGTATGGCATGGTATTTACTTACAAGATGCAACTGCTTTCTAAGAACAGTCGAAAGAAAATTCGAAATTTAAAAAAATGAAGTGAGTGAAAAGCGTTATAAATTACAATTTATAACCAAACTTACAAATTACCAAACCGATTAAAAAAATAATGATGACAAATTGTTGGTGACAGAACCTGCTCAAAAATAAGCTATATTTTATGTCTATTCCACTACCACCAGAGGGTTGCAGGAGCTAAAAACTTTCTAAATTGCGATTTCTGTGATACTGAAAAGGCTAGAAACTTTAAATATGACATGGTAGTTACTTATAAAATATAAATGCCCTCGAAGGAAAGTCGAAAATAAATTCGAATTAAAAAGGGGTGAAGCGAAGGGGAGGTGCTAAAAGCATTCTAAAAAAGTTCTAAATTACGATTCTATGCAATTTCAGGAAATATAAACCGATTATAAAAGTAATATTTGCGAATCAATGGTAACAGTCTCTGATCCTACACAGGCTAATATTTCATGCCGGTGGTTCTACAACCTGGGGTTCACAGGAACAACAAACGTTCTAAAAAAGGGCTTTAAAAGCTTTTTAAATTACGTTTCTGTGGAATATTAGGAAATAACAAACCGATTTCAAAATTAATGTTGGCAAATTAATGGTGACAGTTCCTGTTTCAACATAGCCCTTTATGTTGAGAGAGGCGGTAGGACTTGGAATTTGACATGATGTTTAATTTTAAGATGTAAGAAGATGGTTTCTAAAAAATTCAAAACTTCAAATGAATACTGAAATGAGCGTATTAATTGAGCATAAAAGTTTCAAAATATTTTCTAAATTATCATTTATTTAGTTTTATTTCATTTTATTAATTTAAGTCTCATTTTTGCCTAATGCAGTGTAATAATTATGTTTAATCAAACTGTGTTTTAAATAGTAATTTTTGAATTATTCCTAAAAGTAATAAGTACCTTTTAATAAAAAAAAATTAGTTAGTACCTTTTAATAAAAATTAGACATATAAATATCACTTGGCATATTCCAAATATTACGCGAGCATAGCCGCGGGGTTTGCTAGTCATCTATACTCCTATTATAAAGAGGAAAAGATTGTTTATTTGTCGGAGGTAAGCTCTGGAACTACCGAACCGATTCCAAAAGTAATGGTATCAAAATGATGGTGTTAGTCCAACTTAGAACATAGGCTATATCTTATGTCGGTGCCACTACCCCAAAGGGGGTGTAGGAGCAAAAAACGTTCAAAAAATGCGATTTTAGCGTTACTGAAGGGCCTAGAAATATGAAATTTTGAATATTAGTTACTTATAAGATATAAATGATGTCTAAGAACAGTTCTTAAACAATTCGAAATTTAAAAGGGGTGAAAATGCACAAAAAGCGTTCTAAAAAACGTTCTAAATGGTAATTTCTACAAAATCTCAGGAAATACCAAACCGATTTAAAAAATATTGGTGTCAAAATGATGGTGACAACGCTTGCTCCAAGATAGGCTATGTTTTATGTCGGTGTCACTACCCCAAACGGGTTTGCAGGAGCAAAAAACGTTCTAAAAATGCGATTTATGTGTTACTGAAGGGCCTAGAAATATGAACTTTGAAATATTAGCTACTTATTAGACATAAAGGATTTCTAAGAACAGTTCTTAAACAATTCGAAATTTGAAAGGGGTGAAAATGCGCGAAAATCGTTCTAAAAAACGTTCTAAATGGTAGTTTCTACACAATCTTACGAAATACCAAACCGATTTAAAAAATATTGGTGTCAAAATGACGGTGACAACCCTTGCTCCAACATAGGCTATGTTTTATGTCGGTGCCACTACCCGAAAGGGGGTGCAGGAGCAAAAAACGTTCTAAATTGCGGCTTTTGCGTTACGGAAGGGCCTAGAATCGTGAAATTTGGAATGGTAGTTAGTTATAAGATATCAATGATCTCTAAGGACATTTCCTAAAAAAATCGAAATTTAAAAGGGGGTCAAAATGTGCAAAAAGCGTTGTAAAAGACTTTCTAAATTGCGATTTCTATGCAATCTTAGGAAGTACTGAACCGATTTCAAATATAATGGTGTAAAAATGATGGTGACAGATCTTGCTCCAAGATAGGCTATATTTTATATCTTCCACTACCCAGAGGAGATGCAGGAGCAAAATGCGCGAAAACCGTTCTAAAACCATTCTAAATGCCGATTTGTCGGCAATATCTCAGGAAGAATGAATATGATTTCAAACGTAATGGTAGGAAATTGATGCGGACAGCCTCTGCTCTAACATAGACGCTATTTTATGTCTGTATCACTATCACCAAGACGTTGCAGGAGCAAAAAAGCGTTCTAAATTTCGATTTTTGTGATCGGTAGGGGTTAGCAACTTAAAATTAGGCAGGGTACATATTTATTAGATATATATTATCTTTAAGAACAGTTTCGAAAAAATTGGAAATTTAAAAAGGGGTGAAAACGCGCGAAAAGCGTTCTAAAAACGTTCTAAATTGCGATTTCTACTCAATCTACGGAAATACCAAAGCTATTTCAAAAGTAATGGTTGCAGATCAATGGTGACAGTCCCTGCTATAACATAGGTTATATTTTATGTTGCTGTCACCATCTGAGGGCTGCAAAAGCAAAACATGTTCTAATTTGCGTTTTTTGCACAACTGAGGGGTCTAACACTTTGAAGTATGGCATGGTATTTACTTACAAGATGCAACTGTTTTCTAAGAACAGTAGAAAGAAAATTCCAAATTTAAAAAAATGAAGTGAGTGAAAAGCGTTATAAATTACAATTTTTAAGCAAACTTATAAATTACCAAACCGATTAAAAAAATAATGATGACAAATTTTGGTGATAGAACCTGCTCAAACATAAGCTATATTTTATGTCTGTTCCACTACCACCAGAGGTTTGCAGGAGCTAAAAACTTTCTAAATTGCGATTTCTGTGATACTGAAAAGGCTAGAAACTTTAAATATGACATGGTAGTTACTTATAAAATATAAATGCCCTCGAAGGTACGTCGAAAATAAATTCGAATTAAAAAGGGGTGAAGCGAACGGGAGGTGTGAAAAGCATTCTAAAAAAGTTCTAAATTACGATTCTATGCAATTTCAGGGAATATAAACCGATTATAAAAGTAATAATTGCGAATCAATGGTAACAGTCTCTGATCCTGCACAGGCTATATTTTATGCCGATGATTCTACCACCTGGGGTTCACAGGAACAACAAACGTTCTAAAAAAGGGCTTTAAAAGCTTTTTAAATTACGTTTCTGAGGAATATTAGGAAATAATAAACCGATTTCAAAATTAATGTTGGCAAATTAATGGTGAGAGTTCCTGTTTCAACATAGCCCTTTATGTTGAGAGACTTTTTAGGACTTGGAATTTGACATGATGGTTAATTTTAAGATGTAAGAAGATGTTTTCTAAAAAAATCAAAACTTCAAATGAATACTGAAATGAGCGTATTAATTGAGCATAAAAGTTTCAAAATATTTTCTAAATTATCATTTATTTAGTTTTATTTCATTTTATTAATTTAAGTCTCATTTCTGCCTAATGCTGTGTAATAATGATGTTTAATCAAACTGTGTTTTAAATAGTAATTTTTGAATTATTCCTAAAAGTAATAAGTACCTTTTAATGAAAAAAAACCCCTTTTAATAAAATAAAATATTACCTTTTAATAAAATAAAAATTTAGTTAGTACCTTTTAATAAAAATTAGACATAAATATCACTTGGCATATTTCAAATATTACGCGAGCAAAGCCGCGGGGTTTGCTAGTATACTATATTTCTCAAAAAGTCCTACGCTCAATGCTTTCCTATGGCTCAGTTGATGGACAAAGCGAAAGCATGTCGCATTACCAGCAACCCACTAATTAAACAATCCTTATTTTTCATGTGATTTTCATATAAACACCTATTTCTAAGTTCATTCGGCAATTTAGACGACGTATATGAAGTCAAAAATAACATTTAATTTGTTTGTCTGTCTGTTCGAATAGGCTTAACGTATATAATAGAAACAGAAAATGGCAGACAGATAAAAAAATTCTGCTTCTTGCTGATTCCGGTATCAAAAAAAGTTTAAAATGGGATAATCGATTAAAAAAAAAATCTATCAATACTCAAATACTCGGAAACTAATTGATCAGAGCGAGCGAATCCTACGACGAATGAAAAGTCTACTATCAGCTTTAGCGAATCTTACAGCGATTGAAACGTATAATTGATAAATTTTAACAAATCTTACGGATTGAAATTTTTAATTAATTAATTTTAGGAAACTTTACGGCGATTGAAAAGCCTAATTAAAATTTAGAATTGATAATAATTACATTTTTACTTTCCATCTTTACAAGAACAAGGTATTGGATTCGTGAAAATTATCGAATTTCGGTTTTTGACGGTTTTACGCGTCTTAGGGATCAAAGATTCCGAAAATCATGTTTTTACAAAATGCCTGTCTGTGAGCCTGTCATTCTGTCTATCTGTCTGTCTGTCCGCCTGTATGTGACACAAATTTTGTGGGCGCTCTATCTCAAGAACTAATGCACTGAATTTGATAAAAAATTATATTAGTTAGTCCCTTATAATTGATGCTGATTAGTTTTTGGTGTAAATCGCCCAACAGGTGGCGTTGCTATGCTACATATTTCAGGATTTCACCAATAGCTATATCTAAAGAACTAATGCGCGGATTTTCATAAAACTTCAGATTCAGTTAGCTCTTGACATGAATTAGCGCTGTTTACGTTTTGGTGTAAATCGCCCAACTGGTGGCGGTGCTATGCTGCCTTTTTCACGATTACCGCAATAGCTGTATCTCAAGAACTAAAACACGGATTTTTCATCGAACTTCAGATTCAGGTATACCTTGATAATATTGTTGCTGATTGTGTTTTGGTGTAAATCGCCCAACAGGTGGCGCTGCTATGCTGCATTTTTCACGATTTCCGCAATAGCTCTATCTTAAGAACTAATGTACGAATTTTCATCTAACTTAGGATTCACTTAGACACAAGTCGTTGCTGATTAGGTTTTTATATCAATCACCCAATAAGTGGCGCTGCTATGCTGCATTCTCAGGATTTACACGATTTTAGCGATAGTCATATCTCAAGAAATAATGCACTGAATTTCATATCTTTGAGATTCTCATGATGGGCATAGATTGCCATTTAATTCTGGTCACTGTGTTTGCGAATTTTGAAGTATTAACATGCATGAGATAGAATAAAGTTTTGGGACTGCCACATCCGACTAGTTAGCTTTAACTTAAAAATTTTAATTAAAAAACTGGACTGGTAAGTATTTTTCTCCAAGCACGTCGAAGTTCTAATTGATCAATTTCAACGAAACTTTCTGTAATTGGTAGGTTTAATTGATTAATTTTCACGAATCTTTCTGAGATTGAAAGTTCTTGATCGATTTTAGCGAATTTTATCCAGCGATTGAAAAATCTAATTAAGATTTATAAATGATAATAATTACATTTTTAGCTTATCATTTATTATAGATTTTAATTTGAAAACTGGATTGGTAAGTTTTTTTTTTTTTTTTTTTTTTTTTTGAAACGCTCGAACTTTTTAATTGATTAATTGAAAGGTCTAAATGATCAATGTCAGCGAAACTTACTGTGATTGAAAGGTCTAATTGATAAACATTAGAGAATTTTAGGGTGATTGAGAGGTCTAATTGATTATTTTTAGCCAATCTTACAGCGATTGAAAGGTCCAATTGATCAATTTTAGTGAATCTTACGGCGATTGAAAAGTCTAATTAAGATTTATAAATGATAATTATTACATGTTAAGCTTATTACTTACACATTTTAATTAAAAAACTGGATTAATAAGTATTTTTCGTTAAACACTCGAAAAATTTTATAAAAGACAAGTATAATCAAATAAAACGATTGCTCTAAATATTTTATCTACAGAGTGAACCCAAAAGAAAGTAACGTGATTTAAATTTTTAGGTAGCTTTCATTACAAAAAGCTACCTATTGCAGCCGTTCGGAGGAAAGCGATTTAAAAAAATTTTGGTATATTTTCATCGATCATGACCCCCAGACCCCGAAACCACCCTCCGTTCAAAAGTTGATATATATATATATATATATATATATATATATATATATATATATATATATATATATATATATATATATATATCCATATATATATATATATATATATATATCTGACCTTTGTCATACTGTAACTCTCGAATTTATGAACAGATTTGGATGTAATTCGGTATGTACATAGTACATACCAATGTCTCGACCGAGTTCGTTGGCCAGCTTCATCCGCCCTTTTGTTTCAAAATGGCGGCCATTTAAATTTTTTTTTAAAATTTTAAATTTGAAATGAGGTACCAAAGAATTGAAAATGGAAAAATATTTTTTTCTTATGTATTTGACCTTTATACAAAGATTCAGGAGCAGTTTTTGTTTCGTCTATATCTTAAAAAATGGCTGAGTTATAGCATTTTGAATTTCTAGCGTGGCTGACATTTTGAAACGTCCTGAATTTTGTCACGCGATAACAGGCGTATTTATGAACCGATTTGGATGTACCTTGGAGTGTACATAGTACATACAAATATCTCGACCGAGTTCGTACGCCAACTTCATCCGCCATCTTGTTTCAAAATGGCGGCCATTTAAAAAAATTTAAAAAAATTAAAATTTAAAATGAGATACCAAAAAATTGGAAAATGAAAAAGATTTTTTTCGTATGTGTTTGACCTTAATACAAAGATTCCGGAACAGTTCTTGTTTCGTCTATATCTAAGAAAATGGCTGACTTATAGCATTTTGAATTTCTATTGTGGCTGACATTTTAAAACGACCTGATTTTTGTCACGCGATAACAAGCGTATTTATGAACCGATTTGGATGTTACTTGATCTGTACATAGTACATACCAATGTCTCGACCGAGTTCATTGGCTAGCTTCATTCGCCATCTTGTTTCAAAAGGGTTGCCATTTTAAAAAAAAATTAAATTTAAAATTTAAAATGAGGTATTAAAAAATTGGAAAATGAAAAAGATTTTTTTTTATGTGTTTGGCCTTGATACAAAGATTCCGGAGCAGATTTTGTTTTTGAAAATTTGTTCTTTTGTTTATATCTTAAAAAATGGTTGAATTATAGCACTTTGAATTTCTAGTATGGCTAACATTTTGAAACGATCTTGTATTTGTCACGCGATAACACACGTATTCGCCTATTTCCATGTAAAAAGGCATGTGGGTAGTATACATCAACATCTCAGCCAAATATAAGTTACTTTAAATAAAAGCAGCTTGGATAAAGCTGACTAATTTCGCGAAATTCTCATTCATAATGATTTAGTATTGATAAAAATTAGTATTGAATCTCCTATATTCGGTTTCCACTAAATTGAACTTCGTGTGTTTGAATAATATAAGTTGGCTTTTTTAAAATAAGGAATTTGAAAGCTACCTCTTCCTCCCGGCACTGGCCGGAAGGACTTTTAGCTGTTGGAGATACGTACGCTATGTAAATTGAAAGAGTTTTCAAAGTAAGGTGGAGATTAAGATTGATTATTTTTAGCCAATCTTACTATGATTGAAAGGTCTGATTGATCCATTTGAGCTATTACGACCATTGAAAGGTCTAATTAAGATTTAAAAATTATAATTATTACATTTTTAGCTTATGACTTAGACATTTTAATAAAAAAACTGGATTCGTAAGTATTTTCTTCAAACACTCAAAAGATTTTATAAAATACAATTGTAATTAAATAAAATGATTGCTCTAAATAATTTATCTACAGGGTGTACCAAAACGATTGAAATGCGATTTAATTTATTACCTTTTAGAGATACGTACGCTATGTGATTTGAAAATGTGTTCAAAATAAGGTAAGAATTAAGATTATGTCGATGATATAGTCCTGTCACTTAATTTTCAGTTTTTGAGAAAAGAGAGAAAAAACCTGGAGAACCAATCTTTCAATACTCAAAAACTCGGGAACTATTTGATCAATTTTTTCGAACCTTACTGCGATTGAAAGGTCTGATTGACCAATTTGAGCGATTACGGCGATTGAAAGGTCTAATTAAAATTTATAATTGATAATTATTACATTTTTACCTTATCACTTACACATTTTATTTGAAAACTGGATTGGTAAGTATTTTTTCACAAACACTCGCAATTTCTTATAAAATACAAATGGAATTAAATAAAATTATTACTCTAAATATTTTATCTACAGGGTTTCCCAAACAAGATTTATTTTTTTACCTGTTGGAGATACATAGTTAATGTAAATTTCAAAAGTGTTTAAAATAAGGTAGGAATTAAGTTGTGTTGATGAAATTGTTTTGCCATTTAATTTTAAAAAGTTACACTTTTCAAATTTTTATAGAGTACCTGGTTCTTATATGATCTTACGGCGATCGAAAGACCTAACTGATTAATTTCAGCGAATCTTACGGCGATTGAAAAGTCCAGATTTATAAAAGATAATTATTACATTTTTAACTTTTGGCTTATACATTTAAATTAAAAAACTGGCTTGAAAAGCTATATTTAGAAATTTTTTTTCTCCAAACTTTGGCAAGTACATCAGTAAAAATTCCATTATTATACAACCAAAACCCAACGTGTTATGACACTTAGAATTTTATTAAATTTTGGGGGTTTCTGGTACTAAAAAATCGTATGTCTTTTTTTAGTGCCGGAAAGTCTAAAATATCATAAAATTCAAAGTATCATAATTCACTGAGATTTGGCGTAGAATTACTCCTGTACTTGTCAGAGCATGGGGGATAATCTCTAATTTGTAAGACCCAGGGAAGCGTATAACATTTTAAAAGGTGTAACTTTTTAAAAATTTAATGGCAGGATAATTTCATCAACAAAGTCTAAATTCCGAATTATTTTACAATTTACATGGCCTGCAAATCTTTAACAGGTAAAAAAAGTCGGAAATTGCACATCCAACGTGGCAAATGAGGTACATTCATACTATTACTCGTTTTTTAAATATTCAAATCTTGGTGCAATAGCTGTTGCACTCTTAAGCAAAAATGGATAAATACAAAATTTATTACGATTATATATATATATTAAATTCAGTAATACGGAAATAATATAACTCTGTATTAAATAGGACATCATCACCATGGCATATCATTGGGATATCATCAATTGGGCCTATCATGGGATATCACTGACGTATGATAGGATTTAATAGAATGAAAAAAGCTTTTATTGATATCTTTTTAAGTTTTGATTCGATTTTCATATAAAATTTGAAATGACTGGACACAATTCTGCAACGATTATATCTGTTTTATATCAAACTATTCAGTTGGGTAATTTTTGCGCTGTTATATGCCGACAGACGGATGCATCGGACGATCAGACGACAAATATAGGTGCTACGTATTTTTATAATTACGAACGCACCTAAAAATAGAGCGCATTTCAATCTTTTTGGGGCATCCTGTATATAATAATGTATTTTGATCTACATGAATTTTAATTTTGTGGTAAAGTTCTCCGCTCAATGCATTCTCCCTTCTCGGCCTGTGTCCCAAATGCAGACTTGCCTCAATCCAACCAACCGACCAATCAAACATTCTACATTTTCAAATAAAATGTATCGTAATTACATGTAAGTAGATAGCATGATTCTTCCAAATACTTTATCTATACATAAAGCCATATTTTCATACAGATGAATTCTAATTTCATGGTTGGCGAGAAAAATTACAAGCAAATGGCAAAATTCTAGCAACCCTGGAAATAAAAAAAAAAGTAAGCGGAACGGCCTAACGCCGTTGCAGGGTTGGGATGAGTGTGGGGGTGATCCTAGATCGGAAGAAACTATGGCATTTGAAATTCTAGCAGTTCACATCTGAATTTAATATGTCTCCCTGGCAGCCAAGCGGTAACTTTGGATCATTATTATATTATTTATCTGAACATCAATCAAAAATATACTGGGAGGGGAGGGATGGAAACGGAAAAAGGGGGTAGCGAAAACTCTTTTAGCTACACTCAGCTGTTTTCTGATGAGGCAAGTTGGAAGGAAGAAATTCCAGAAGAACTTCGAATGAAAAAAAAGATAAGTAAAAATGTTATATTGAGATGATATCTAAACTGCCTGCGGAGTGGGGTGATTTTTCGGTAGACCACTGGTCAGTAATGATTTCCATTCTGTTTCTTTTCTTTTTTTTTTTTACTTACTTTTATATCTACAGGGTGACCTAAGATGGGTTGAACGGTTTTAAAAATTTGATAACAAGGTAAACTATGACAGCCAAAATCTTAGTCAATGGGAGGGGGGCGGGGATTTTTCGGTAGATCACTGGCCAGTAATTATTTCCATTGCTTTTATATTTACAGGGTGACCTAAGATGGGTTGAACGTTTTAAAAATTAAATAACGAGGTAAACTGTGACAGCCAAATCGCAGCCAATAGGTGTGTGTGTGTGGGGGGGGGGGTGAGTTTTAATGATTTCCATCCTTTTTTTACTTGTTTTTATATCTACAGGGTGACCTAAGGTGGGTTGAACTGTTTTAAAAATTTGATAACAACGTAAACTGTGACAGCCAAAGCCGTAGCCAATGGATGGGGATGAGTTTTCGGTAGGCCACTGGACAGTGATAATTTCCATTTTTTTTTTTACTTGCTTTTATATCTATAGGGTGACCAAAATAGGTTGAACGTTTTAAAAATTTTATAACAACGTAAACTGTGACAGCCAATGGGTGGGGGTGATTTTTCGGAAGACCACTGGTCAGTAATGATTTCCATTCGTTTATTTTATTTTACTTGCTTTTATATCTACAGGGTGACCTAAGATGGGTTGAACGTTTTTAAAATTTGGTAACAAGGTAAACTATGACAGCCAAAGCCGTAGTCAATGCTTGAGAGTGATATTTCGGGAGGCCGCTGGTCAGTAATGATGTCCATTTTCTTTTTGTTTTACTTTCTTTTATAGCTAGAGGGTGACCTAAGATAGGTTGAGTTTTTTAAAAATTCGATAACAAGGTAAACTGTGACAACCAAAGTTGTCGATAAAGGGTGGGGATGATTTTTCGGTAGACCACTGGTCAGTCATGATTTCCATTCGTTTATTTTTTTACTTGCTTTTATACACTTTATATGCTTTTATTTACTTGCTTTTTGCTACAGGGGTAACTAAGATGGGTTGAACGTTTTTAAATTTCGGTAACAAGGAAAACTATGACAACCAAAGCCGTAGACAATAAGTGGAAACCCACAATGGAAACGCAATGGTAACAGGAAAACACAATGGTAAACCTACATGTCAACCGCTAAAATCGGGTATTCAACCAAGATATGACTTAGCACAAGGGACACAAGACACCCAGACGGGACGCCAACCTTAAGGTTTATGGACGAAATGTCCCGGTGGGAAAACTCTATCCACGATCCAGCACCATCACCTGCCCGGGAACAAACCCAGAACAGCGACAATTACCAAACCAATAAATCACAGCATATTCCCATTAGGAATTATAACAAAAGGCACAAAAAAAAAAAAAAAAAAAAAAAAAAAAAAAAAAGCCATACACAAAAACAAAACATAATTACAAGAACTGACGATTTATAGGTTACCGTCAACTTTAAAGATAAGACTTAACACCTTAAATTAAAAAACTGACAATTAGCGGATCAATAATATAAAAAATAAACTAAAATAACAGTTAAAAATGAAAAGAATGTACAAAAACTGACTGATTATAGATAACCGTTAACTAAAAGAAAGAGAAATATATATATATATACAAATAAATAAAAAAATATATAAATAAAATAAATAAACAAGTATAACTCCATAGTTTATAGGTAACTGGCAACTGGCAAAGCATAATTTAATAATATGTAACAGTTTATAATAGTCCTCAAAATGCACAGATACTTGAGAGGCAAATCCTAATAAGATAATGAATAGCTGTATGTGACAGCCCTCAAATAGTATGAATACCTGAAAGTTCATCACTCAATGTCCCAAGTTCACCTTGATGTAAGTCAAATATCATAAGTCCTCAAAATTTATACTTTATAAATGAGTACAACCGATTCAGCTCATTATAATTATCTTTTAGTTTTTCATAATCATCTGGAGCAAAAAGAGTACGTCTTAAATTATATCTCACCGTTCTGATATGACTTGGCAAGCCGATTGCATTTTAATATGCGAATCGAGTTTTAATTAATTCTAGAAATTCTGTAACTCGATGATGTGATTCTCTGTGCTACCGCCTTCCGGTCTATATGGAACTTTTTGTGTTCACCATAGTTCCTTAAGGCTCCTCATCCGTAGGCTGGAAATTCCCCTCTCTAATGCTAAACCTATGGACTTGAAATGTATCCGTATTTTTCAAATTTCTCCTCAGAAAATTATTTTTTTTTCTGTTGTTTTCTGTATTCTCTTCTTAAAGATTTTTTTTTTGGACGATTTTTTAAAAAATGCATTGTTAGTTTTATTTAAAGTGTTAAACTCTTACTTATAACTCGCCTGCTTCTCTTAGATTTTAACACTTAAAATGTAAAATTAAATATATATTTTAGAAACATTCTGGCTAGAAACAAAGAAAGAAAGAAAGCGACATTCTTCAAGATGAGCATACAGAAAACGGAAGGTAAAAATTTTAATTTTCGGAGGAGAAATTAAAAAAATACGGATGCATTCCAAGCTCATACGTTTAGCATTAGAGAGGGGAATTTGCGTCCTGACTGATATTAAAGCCTTAACCCTTTCAAAGGCGAGGTACTTGTATTCGTAAAATATTGAAATAATTAAATGACACCAGTATTTTCAAAAAAATTTATTTGTAATCAAGAAAAGGGATATTTTCGCGTACTTAATAAAAGTGAAATTTTCATTAAACAATTCGAGTGCCAATGGGGCAATTAGGGATTAAAATTATATGCCATAGCGGCATCACCACCTTTCAAGGGGTTAACCTATTCGCGCGGCAATAATTTTGTAAATTTTTTAGACAAAATAAGCAAAGATGATGCAGCGTTGAAATAATGCAATTTTTTTTGAAAGCTTACTATATGATATGGTGGTCATCATCAGCCAATATTTGATTAAATAAATCCATTACAGTGGGAGCATTTACTAATTTTTCCAAAAATAAAGGATTTATACCTGGTGATCCCTTGAAGGTAAAACGTTTTGGAATATTGTCGTCAGCAACCCAATTCCAATCGTTAGAGGTATTTCCACTTGTTGAAGCTTGTGTTGTTTCTATTGCAGTGTCAGAATAAGATTCTTCAGATGATATACGTTTAACATGTTTTTTCCCGTCTTTCAAACAAAATCAGTTCATCACTGTCACTACGTCTACAAATTTTTTAATTATTTTTACGTTTGGCCATCCTAAATTACAAAAAATATTTAGAACTTATATAAAAAGGCAAAATTATTTCTTAATTACAGAATAATTACTTTTAGGGTTCCGTAATTGAAAAATAAAAACGGAACCATAATAACATCACTCGTGTCTCGTGTGCACTGTAAACTGAAATGTCTGAAATTCAGACACTTAAGTGTCTGAAACGCAGTGTTCAATTTTCAGACGTTTTAAAATGTCTGAAAATTTTCAGACACTTCTTGCGTTTGAATTTGAAACACATAAGTGACTGAAACTGGAGTGTTCGATTTTCAGACGTTTTAAAGTGTCTTAAAATTTTTATACACTTCTTGCGTCTGAATTTCAGACATTTCAAGTGTCTTAATTGCGGCCATCTTTGAGCCCTTTTTTTTGCCAATATGAAGCCATCTTTGACCACTTTTCTTTCTAAGTCATATACGCAGCCATATTTGACCACATTGAATCATTTTTTATAAATGAGAATAATTTGTTACTATAAAGCAGAGCTAATTGCAGCGTGGTAAAACTAGGATGCTTCTCTGCCCCCTGATTTTAGGGTACCCCAAATTGGGTACAAAATTTTTATAAAGCTGATATTTTTTATCAGTTTTGACTTTATTATGATCGTAATCAGTATTTTGTATTTTTAGAATAGGATAATATATATAAATATGTATTTATGCGATTTCATATATGCCCTACGGCATCAAAAATGTTTATTAAATTAATTCCAGTCCAAAGACCTAGTATTTATTCGCCCCCCCCACCACCACCGCCACCTTCATATATTGCTACAAAAAAAATTAAGACTGCTCGATGCCATCAAATACATATTTGGATAAATATATCCTTTTCTTTAACCTAATCATATTCTAAAAGTACAAAATATTTATTAAAATAAGTATAAGATCAAAACAAATTTAAAATATCAGCTTTATGGAAATTTCATACCAAATTTGTGGGCCCGTAAAGCTAACGTCCCATAGAAAAAGCCCAGTTTGTCCATGCTGCAATCAGCTCTGCTTTATGGTAACAAGTTATTCCCATTTATAAAAAATGATTCACTTCTTCGGAAAGAATTCCATCCCTGCTTTGTTGTACAATTTTTTTCTATTTAAATTAGATATTCCCAGTCAATTAGTTTAAGCATTTTTTGGATTTTTATTTCTGTGTTAAATAAAATCTAGCACTAGATTTCACAAAATTATCAGCATATGAGATCCGAACATTAAAAAAAAAAAATTGAGCACGAAACACTTACTTTTCTTTATCCCCCTTCGTTTTTATTATTATGCTATTTATCATTACCAAGAAATGCTTAAACATTTGACAACCGCACATCGGCGCCTGAGACGAGCAGTAGTTATAAGATTCTGGATGGAGTTCTTGTTTATTTGGCTCTTTTCAAACGATAAATAATATAGTAAATATCAATGGACACAGAAATCCTTCATTATGATTTGAGTACCCTTCATTTCTGCTCCCCACGTTGCTTGCGATCACACAAGCAGTATCAGTCGCAAAAGCGATTTCTTATCCACATGATTGGAACAGTCGTCGAAAAAAAAATAAACATCTCCTACTAACTCTGCAACTAGAAGACAACAATAATAGAAAAAAGTTACTGGTACCAATCGTCTGGAAATAAAGTCTACTTTGAAATGATGTATTTAAAATTTGCATAGGGGCCATCTACAAATCAAAATTAGACCAAACTTTGTTTTTTTTTTTCAATGGATGCACCCAATTTTGACACTATATTTTAAATCTTCGGTTCAAACTATGCCTAGAAACGAAATTTCTAGTCATTTGAATGATAAGTTTTTGAATTATAAGCATTCAAAATTTAGAGCTTCTAATGTTAAATTGCATTTTCATATTTTTATTAATATCTCCTGAAATTATAATCCTAATATGATAATTTTGTATGTGGTTATAATACTAAAAAACCTAAACATATATAAAAACATTGAATTCGTAAAATTGCATACCAAATTTGGGGCCACAAAAATCGAAGGGAAGGTGAGGGGGCAGGGCCGCGGATCAGTTTCCATGTTTTAATCAGGTCCTGCTTCTAGAAGAAACACTACCCCGCTTTATATTTTTCTAAATAGAGCTGTCCGCTATTCGGGAGTGACCGGTTATAGAAGTTTTACTGTATGCTTCAGTAATAACGGACATTCTCGAATAGCAGACACCTATATAGCGATCCCTTTTTTCAATCCACAACATTTGTGGATTGAAAAGCAGATTAATAATATATTGAAGCATATTTTGTGTAATTTGTACTCAGTATGCTGGGTATTTGTACACTCTGGACTTTTTTTACATATGAAAATAAAACCTCTAAATAGCGGGCAAATTCTTCGGTCCTAGGGTGTCTGCTATTGAGAGGTTTTATTTAATATATACAGTTATAAATATATTCTAAAAAAGTTAGAAAATGTTTTTTTTTTTTTTTTTTTCCTTTGACAGTATAGGAAATGTGGTTCTAATAAGTTCCAGTACCAGCGGCTTACATTCATTACCCCCCCCCCCCCCTTCCCCCTACTACATATACAGCAACAAAAATTTAAACACATTGATGACTTAATATATATATATGAACATGTAAATATATGTTTGGATAAATATATCCTTTGTCATTAACTTCATCCTAATCTAAAAGTATGCAATATGATATATAATAAGTACAATAAATTGCTTTGCGCAAATGGATGCATTCTCCGATGATAATAAAAAATAATCCTATAAAAAATCAGAATAATTTTGACGTTGAAAGTTGTCAGAAAATTTCTGTGTCTTAAAATTTAAATATGTTATACAGATGAAACACAGGAAATACATATAAATGTAGTTATTTTACTTTGAACAAGTTTCCATAGTCTAAAAAAAATTCTTTCATCGTGCAATTAAATACTGTAGAAATTTCGAACTTTTTAATAAAGCGTTACAAAGGAACAATTTAAAATGTATTTATAAAACATTAAAAATTTCACGATAACTCTTATAATTATTTTTCAAGTTTTATGCCCTCCACTTGAAGCAAAAATGTTCATAGCATTTCCTATACATAAATTTAATTTTGTTATATGAAAACATTAATTTCGAAAATGTAAAAGAATTAAATGATCTGTCATTAAACATAAAAATTCATATACGAAATCATGTTAATATTATCTGTAACTAGAAATTACAACGGAAGGGTTTATTAATAACAATATCATTTAATAACTTGATCTTTTTAATTATATTTTGCCATGTAGGCAATTTCTTTTACATATAGCATATGGTAATCACCAGAGCTACTAAGCTATCTTTAAAAAGTTAAACATATATATATTTTTAATAACATGCAAGAAAAATAACATCTAATTTCAAAACTTATTTTGCATTAAAAATACATATTTAATTGTTATTTCTGTATCTTTTATAAAAATGAACAAACGTTGAAAAAAAATCCCCCCCAATTTTATGTGAAAAAGGCAGTAAAATATGAAAATAAAGTCTTTTTTCCGTTCTAAATCTGTAATTTCTTTTTAACAATCAATAAATCAATATTAATAAATTTTTCAATATCTGAAGTTGTACAAAACTTAAATATAATTTTAAGCAATTAAACAAAGTAAATAATGATTTATTTCATTACTTATTTTATTGTAAATCATTATATAGCTATTATAGAAAAATATTTTTAATAAAATTAACTATTAAAAAAATGGCATTATATTAAATGGCTAATATTTACTGACATTTTTATAGTCAGATTAATAGCTTGTATCCACAACGAAAACTATATAGTGCTGCAACTGCTTTTTTTTTTTTTTTTTTTTTTTTTTTTTTTTTTTTTTTTGACAAAAATATAATATTAAAAATGTTGACAAATTTGGGTGTCAATGTACACAAGCAATAACTTTTAATGCTTAAGCAAGGATTTAAGCAATGATGATATTATTTTATATGAAAAACATTTATTTATAAATCGAATGCTTTAAGAATTATCAAGCAAGTTAGTTAAGTAATCCTGAAAATGAAATAAATTTAGTCGAAAATAATAAAAAACACTGTAATACTGAAAAATATTTATTCTATATAGAAAGATACAAATATGATAAACACATGTATTCTTTAAAAAGTGATTTAAATAATTAATATTACATAATTAATATTGTTCAAGGAAAATTTCTATTTCCAAATAAAAATTATATTTTTGTAAATAATCACATTCTTACCTTTTTAGTATTTCCTTAAATGTAATAAAGTAAATCCATGTAATATAAACGGTAACACAAAAATATAGACACTTTCTTCTTACATATTTCACAAAATATTCAGATGAATGCTGATAATTGATTTCATTATTCAACATATTTTTTTCATAATGATATAATTTAATATAAAGCAGAATTTAATTCAATTCGCTTTTTCGAATCACATTTCACACGCAATTTCTTATTCTCCAATCTCTCAAGAACAATTATTGAAATTCCAAAAGTGCACTTTATAAGCTGTGTATTAGTAAGCTGCATACTACACATCTATGTGGATGGCACACATTGCTCAACGTATCATTTTTATAATAATCGCATATATTATTCCATAAATGAATTATTCCAAAAAACTGTTCCAGCTATGTATATGACACACTCACAGAATACAAATAATGTTACACATAAAAAAATTGCGGGTAACTTTGTTAAACAGGGAACTACGTCATTGAAAGAACCGTCTTAACGCGCCAGTTGCCAACGGACGTATTCGAACAAAAAGAAATAGGCGAAATCAGCATTTTAATTACCACTGCAGTCGCTGATCTCATCCTACTGTTTATAAACCGTTATAAAGGGCTTGATGAGCTCATTTGAACTTTTTATCAGCGAGAAATAAATCATTGAATAAGAAGAAATAAGAAAAGTTTTATTTTCTTTATTAGGTATTTTTCTTAAAGTGTTACGTTTATTTGAGTATAGTTTTTGCAGTTTTTTTATTTTTAGACATATAGAAAACATACTTTAAATAAAGATTTTATTGTAAAACTAGAAAATAACATATAGAATTTTCGGTGGTCATGAAGAGAGCAATTGTCCATCCCTGAAATTTAATTAATTATATTTTCTGTACGTTTGATTATTTAAAAAATACTTTTCTCTCTTCCAAATAGCAATATATTAATTAAACGCTAAGAGAAAATGCTGCTAAGAATTTTTTCTCCAGAGGAGCCCCTCCCCCCCCCCCACACACACACACCTTAACTTCTCGTAGAAGACGATTTTAATTATGTTCTTCTGTTAGTGTTCATATATATCAAATTTATCGTAAATGAGGAGGGGCAGTTCAAAAAAAAAAAAAAAAGACAGAGAGAGGAGAGAGAAAAAGAAATCAGTTCTCCATTGTGAAAAATATCGTTAGAAACTTATTTTTAAACGATTAATATTTCTTAATTTTTAAATTTCTTAAAAATTGTTTTACACGAGGATTTCTGGCATAAATTCTTAGTTTAGCCTACTTCATGTTTATATTCTGCATTTTACAAAAGCGGACTGGGCTGTGGACCCCAGGCATATACAGTGAAATCTCTCTGTGCGACCACCTCCATTAAGCGACCACCTCTCTGAACGACCATTTTTTCATGGAACGAAATTTATTCCCACAGGCTCAATACTAATTATACCTCCATTCAGAGACCATACCAGTTGAACTCCCTCCATGAGCGACCCATTTCTTTAAAGAAAATGGAACAAATCCAGTTTTTTCCTGGTCGCTTGAAGAAGATTTTATTAGAAAAATAGTTCGTAGTGCGCATTATTCATCAAACTTCTAAACTAAGTTTAGATTTTTTTTTTTTATTCCGGTAACTTTTAAATATTTAAACCCCTTTGTGCCTTTTTAGGTAATAAATTGAACTCTGATGACAAATTAAGAATGACGGTCGATAAACTACCCTGCACTATTTTGTCGGGAAACTCTCAAAGAAATACATAATTTAATCAAACCGTCTTTATTTGTTCCCGTCAAAAAAAAAAAAAAAAAAAAAAAAAAAAAAAAAAAAAAAAACGCATTTATTGACGTGATTTCGAAAAGACTTGGAAACAAAAGTTATAAAATATAAAACCGTAAAATCAAAGCAAACGTCAATGTATTCATTTTTTAAACTCTGCAGTAATTAATTTATATAATTAACTTTTGTTTTGATACTTAAATTTTTATAATTTCTTTTATTAACGTGAAAAATAAATGTTAGTAACATTAATTGTTACCTTTTTTCAAAAATTAAAATCTAGATTTAAACATGACCTCCATTAAGAGACCACCTCTCGGAGCGATCACTTTTCATTGGAACGAACGTGGTCGCTTTAGGGAGATTTTACTGTATGTTCTAAAATCTTGCTCCTCAGTACGTTTCTTTCTCCCTCTACTCATAACTCTTAGTATTTAGGTGAGCGATTCTCCCTGTATACGATCATGATAACAAGTAATTTTTGGAAAACTTTATATTTTGTGAAAAGCAATTATTTAATTATTATTGCGCCAAAAATAACTTAGCTCCAAACCTTAGTAAGCGAACTTTTCTAATTTTCTCAGATGTCCCATGATTTCTTCATTTATAAATAAATACTAAATTAAATGGATGAAAGAGTATTTTAAATATCTTTCATCCATTCGGAAATATTTTCTGATAGCGCTGATATACATATTGCAATACAATTGTACGTACAGTCATCACTCATATGATACAATTGTATCGCATTCAGACACTTAAGTGTCTGAATTTCTAAATGTCTTAATTTCAGACATGTCACTATTATTCAGACATTTTTCTCCGTTCATTTATAACATGATCATAGTAAGACACTTATGTGTCTTAAATTTAGACATCTATGATGTCTGAAATTTCACATTTAGACACTTAAATGTCTGAATTACTTTTTCAGTCACATATGTGTCTGAATTTAAGACGCCTCCATTTGCAGTGTGTCTGTATGCCTATCCTTCTATCACAGTCGTTTTTCTCGTAAACTGTGAATGCGGAAAGTTCAAATTTGGCAGAAGTAATAAAGGCTATTTACCCACACATTTATAGTTTATTAACCATTCACAAATATATTTAAGAAAAATGTAAGAGGCTAATTAAGTTACTTGAAAAAAATCTTTTCTTGGTATATCGTGTGGGGTTTCGTGTGAAAGCTTTCGTAACGCCGAACTCAAAAATACATTTGTTTTAATTTTAGGTACTATATTGTCAGAGTTATCGTTGAAAATGTAATGCAAAAATATGTTTTCCTTCTCTATTTCCGAATCTACTGAAACTAAAATTATGAAAAAATCAGATGCGATAGAAGTTTTTTTTTAACCTTGTAGGAAAACTATAGTGATTACCCTAGGTCACATAGTTTTAGCGAGCATCGCATTTTTCCGTTGCACACAAATTTCATTTTGCGGGCGCTCAACAAGGGAGTTGAGGGGCGCTCGAGGTACCTATAGTCGCAGATTTATAAAAGTGTTGCTGGTAATAATTTTCGAAAAAAAAATTGTCGGTAATTAGCTGAAATATTAACCTTTAACCCCTTGCCTGTGGAATATATTTGAGAAAAACGAGCCCAAAATGGAAAAAAAAAATTCTCTTTAATTTTGTTTGTAACTACAAAATTACAAATTCGGACAAATGGCGCGAAACTGACGAACTTTTCGCGGTAAAGTATCGCCATCTATTGGGTAAATGGTAAATTACATATTATGCACTGGACGAACAGAGTTCGGGCTTCACGGAATTGAAACACCGATTTTTCTCTTGCCCGAACTCAGGTCGGGCATTCCAAAATTAGCACTTTTCAAAATTGGCACGTTGTTCGGGCGTCACAGCCAAGGGTTAATTACACGGACGGTTTGGACATACATGATACGGGCGACGTACTCTATGCACCATTGGCTTTTAACGCCTAGATAACAACTTTTAACGATATATTTGTGTTATTCAAACTAATATATTTAGTGTACGGAACCGTCCGTGCGCGAGTAATACCCGCACTTGACCAATTATTTGAAATCAACCGGAACGCATAAATTTTAGCCAGACTAATTAACTTTCACAAAAAGTGATTCCAATGAAGGTACGAGTCTGACTCGTACATAGACTTCTCATGTAACTGGACTCAGAAATAGCAACCCTTTCTTGACGCCGAGATCACTACCTACCGTCACGTGATGGTGGGCAGAGAAAACGTGCCAAAGCGGTTTTTCTCCTCCGGTTCCCGCTGAAACTTTCTTGCATCGGCGTTTCTCTCGCATAAATCAAATCAGACAGTTGCCAATAAGGTGATCACCGCCATAAAAGACAACCTTTTGGCGATGAAAGCGGGAAACATGTGTGCCTCAAGTTCTGACCGAAATAACAATGGGATTCGGCCTCTACTTCTTATCTTTACTCTGAGGACTCGTACCTGATGGAACATATATCGTATTATATCCCCTTATCAAAGACTCGAAACCTTTTTCTCCTTCCTCTCGTTCGCTGCAGAAAATAACACCATTAAAAGGTTCAAAGTGAAAAAACTCTTAGCGGCCGACAGATAAAAAGAAAAACCAAAAAGACAACATCTCTTCCATTTTCAGTGTCATGTGAAATATGTAATATATTTAGCCATATGGTCAACGCGTATGGTTTTTCTGGCTTGTAAAAGAACTTACAAACAATATAATTAACTGTTTTACACTGAAGACTTTTATAGAACATTATTTAATTTTGACTTTAATATAAATACCCATTTATGCTTAATTGGACAATTGCATCAAAGTGCCGAAAATACATATATATAGTTGTTAAATTTAATGATGTAAAACACGCTATGAAAATATGTTCTTAACTCGCTTCCCAATGGGATCTCGCACAAACAAGACGTGCAATGTTCCGCTGTTCTTTCTTTAATATGTTTAATAAAATTTCTCTTTTCTTTCCTCTCATATAAGTAGTTTAATGGAGCACAAACCATACATTCTCCGATAACATGAGTCCTTTAAGCCCGATGCACTGCGATGTGAAGGAATAAAGAAACGAATAATCTTACATTCGCACCACAATTCCTGACTAACCGGAATACGGATATCTATAAAAAAGGTAAGCGAATTAGTTATTCCTTTTTTTGCTGTGATGAGGCAGAGCGCTGTTTGGATTTATAGACTATGATTAATTGAGGAGCGTTTGAACTCACGCTAAGAACTGTTAGGGATACGTCAGGCTCACAATTTTCTCTAACAGTACCTTTATCGTCCTAGGCCGTGCGAAGCGGGGGGCGAAGGGAGCAGTCGCCCCGGCGCGGAAATTGAGGGAGGACAAATTTGTACTACAAACATAGTGTATTTTTTCTTCTTTTGTTAAAAACATTATATATTTACATATTGGGAACTTTTTCCCCAATAAAAGTACGTTCATTTTTCGTGTCAAAGTTATTTCACTGTCCCCTACCCTACACTCAAATACAAATTTATGAATATGGACTTCTTTCTTTTTAAAATTTGTTTTAGGTCTTTGTCTTAGTTTATTTCGTTAACCTTCTCTTTTCTGAGTCTGTAATTTTTCTGTGCTTGCGACAAAAACACATACTCTCAAAATAGCATGAGGTTTCCTTCTGGGAATACAAAAGGGTTTGTAAACTGCTATACTTTACTGCTAGATACATTTTTTCTGCACCCATTTCCCAGATTCCCTTTGCCAAAATGTAAGTGCAATTTTTTTCTTATCTTAAGTTCTTTGAAGCTTCTGAATTAAAATTAAACATAAAGTTCCAAAATAAACGCGAAATATGTATTCCATAAAATTTATTTCTGTTTCTTCACCTTTCAATTTTGTGACACATGTCACAAAGAAAAAGTTGTTGGGAGGGGGGAAGGGGCGTCAAATTGAAATTTTGCCCCGGACGCAGTTTTCTTATCGCACGGTGCTGTCTATTATCTTGCAAAACCACGGATTAAACTATAAAACACCCTGTATTGTGCGAGACCTGCACATGACTTTTTATTGCAAATATAATTTACTTCTTTTATCAATAAACAAACATAAAAAAATCAGAAATCAAATAAAAAGTGATGTTTATTTTAAGCCATGTTATAAGAATAACGATTGTAAAAAAAAAAAAAAAAATGTAATAATAAATAAGAACTTTTATGCTGTGAATATGTTTTTTCAAAATCAAAAACATGTTTTAATTTACCACTAGAAATTCAATTTACTTCTCTTTTATTGAAAAACATTCGAAACTAGCATATAGATTACGATTTAGAAAATAAAAGAAACTTGATCTAATAGGATTGATAACATAAAGCCTACAAGAGACTTCCAATTAGGTTCTTTTACTAATTGCGAAATAAAGTTTATCGGTCTTTTACAAAAACCTTCGCAGAAAAACGAAGAAAAAAAACTCGAAAGCTTGTTAAGAAAGTAAAAACATCTAAATTGAAATAAGAAAAACAATAACAGCCTGTGTTCACAAAAGTTTGTTCATCAAACAGAACACAAAAGAAGCAAATATTTCAAATCAGACAACATTCGAATTTAAATACAATTCTAAAACGGTAGTAAGGGATAATTTCGTTAAAAACGATTTCTCTCATAAAAAAAGAGAGCCTAATTCTAAAAAACAAGCTCAGGTAAGATAATGATTAAATTACGGCTTGCCTGAAGATAAGAACAGTAGTTTTCTGCTAATAACACAATCAAACTCAGAAAATAACGTTCTACAAATTCCCGGTTTTCCAAATCACTTAAAACAACGAGCGTTCTTTTTCTTTTTTTTAATGTATATTATTCATTAAATTTCTGAAGCTTTATTGGCAACATCAAAGGCCAAGCTCCATGAGTGGCGCGACCTGCCGGATATCTTTAAACCGACTTTGTTGTGATTAATTTGCGATGATCACCTTGCGGTTGTAATCGTTATGGTTGCAGTGTCTGGAGAACTAACGAAGCTTTTCTACTGCTGATGATTGGACGGAGGGATATCGTCTGCTCTCCGCTTGATTTGCATTCAATTACGTATGCACCCAAAACAACTCATTTACATAGTACGATGGCTTGGTAAAAATTTTCTCGTGTATCAAAACACAAAATTAGAAGAAAGAGAGAGAGAGAGAGAGAGAAAAAAAAAAAAAAAAAAAAAAAAAAACTTTCGATCGCTACCCATTGAGTAATGTTTTTTTAAGCATTGTTTTAGTACTTTACTTTTAAGTTCGGAGTTTTGTGTCTCATTTTATATCGAAGAAAAAGAAGATGCCTACTGTTTTTTGTTTTTGTTTGCACTTTCCAAGCGTAAAAATAAGATCGCTTCTGCATAATAGCTGAACCAATTTAGAATGTTCTTTTCCTTCGCCGTTATTCTATATAAAAATCCTCTTAGAAAATTCAATGTGACTTAAAGTTGTTTCTTTGAAATCCAGGTTTTATTCAAATTGATAAAAAAATTGTTGAAGTTTCGGGTAGAGAAATTGCTCGGAGATATATCTTAAAGCGAATTGTAGGTAAATTGATAGGAAAAGTTTTTTATAGAAAAGAATTACTATTAAGGTTTCTTTTTTAAGTAGATTCTTCCCCAAAAAAATTTAGCACAGAATGATTCTTTAGAGTAAACAAGTAAAGGTTTCATTTATAAAAAGGATTTAGAATTCAGAAACGATCTATTGTTATTTACAACACATAAATGAGACTGCGTTTAAATACTAACTTCATTCAATCGATGGAAACAACGAAACAAATTTTATTAAAAAGTTTAAATCAGAACAAAATTTAAGTGGTCGGGATGCAAACTATTTTTTTACTTTCTGTAATTGATTAAAATCAAAATACATTATAGTTTTTTCTTACTTAAAATTAGAATCTATCGTTTGGAATACGTACGAAGATTTTCTTTTAGAGCTATATAAAGCCACGAAGACATCTAGGGCAATTATATAGAAAGTTTACATTCCAAAATGACATTAAATTTTAAAATGTTTATTTAACTCTAAAAATTCCTTATAGTGAAAAAATATTAAAATAAAAACAAGTTACATTTTAAAAAAAATTAAAATTGTTAATAAATTGTTGATTAATAAAAGAGAGGTGTTTGTTTGTTTGGCGGTCTGTTTGCTGGAGATGACTAAGGAAATATATTGCAAGTTAGAGGCCTGCAAATTCAGATAAGGATAGAAAAAGACAGGCTAATGCACCGGAGGCTCAGCTTTTACATTTTCTGATAATTAGCCGAGATATTAATAACAACCTTCATTGAACGCTAATGAATGAAATTCTGATGTCCTGGTGCGGCGCACGGTGGAATAAACATCGTAAAAACTTGGAAATAGATGAAAATTTCGATTTTTTTTCTTTTTAGTTGTATTACCATTGAAGGGTGTTTTTAAGCACGTAATGTACCTAAAAACATTATGGAGTTATCAGAAATTTCCCTCTGGAAATTGCCTAATGGAATGATGGTAGATTCTGGTTTGAACCCTTTGCACACGTTCAGAGACAGAAAAACGGGTTACTCGGAAAATTGAGGAATGACTTCAGATTGGTTTCTCAGTGTAAGGTTGGGCTAAAACGGCTCTGAACGCTTGTGGTCAAGTTAAGCTATAAAATGAGGAAGGAAAAATCAGATTTCCCAACAAAATTCTGTAGATAATGTGGGTTACTCGAAGTCGGGGTAATTTCCGGCTCTATACGTTACGAGTAACCCGCAAAAAGTCACGTGATATCGGTCTCTAAATGCTCCAAGTTACACATGTGTAACCTTATGTAACTCAGGTTGCGATTCGTGAATGCGCTCTTTGGGTCTCAACAACAAGGATTTAAAAAATATTTACTCAAATGTTAGAATATATCATTTTAAGCTTGTAATAAATAAATAAAAATATTTAGAACGTTAAAAAATATATTGATTAATTTTTTTTCTTCACATCTGCAATAAACAAAAAATTATGCACTTTTCATAAATATTGTCAATTTTCTAATACGGAATTGTGAAGTATATGAACTTCCCTTAAAAAAAAAAAAAAATCTATTTTTGGACGGCTCCAGCTTTTTTAATTTTACAAAATTTACGAAGTTCATTTTATCAATAACGATGCGAAACGGCTCAAGTGTGAAAAATAAAACTTTGGCATGAAAAATTAACCCAGCATTGTAGTCTGTTGGGAACTATATGAACAATTTATATTAATTGCTATGTTGGGAGACAGCAGCAATAAATAAAATTGCCATTTAAAAATCACTGTATAAGTAGCATTGACTTTTGTGTATGTTGCAGATATGGAACGCGGTGATACAAAGGTTTAAAAGGGTTAAGGTGTTAAATTGTTAAAAACTACTTTTAACAATTATTATTCATTTGAATCCTGGAATCACACCGAGGAAAATATTTTATATAATTTTGGTAAAGAAAACAACAACAACAAAAAACTAGATACTTGTATTTTGCATAATTACCATCCCCGTTCCCTAAATAAAAATGCAAAAACATATTTAGGATACCTTTCCAATTCTAACGGTATCTTTTGTTGAAAAAAAATATTAATATTTACTACAAAAATGAAAACAACAACAACAAAAAAACAAACAAACAAAAACTAGATACTTGTATTTTTTGGTAAGGTAAATTTGGAGTAATTTTTCGATTACTGCAGCAAAGACGACTACGTTTTTGTCATTTAGTAAAAGCTTAAATTCGCCCAAATTTTCGCCTTTAATACTTTAACCTTTAATTGATGTCACAAAAAAATGTTACATAACTAGTGTGAAGCGGTCTGTGAGACCGCTCCATCGAAAGATGAATAAAAGCCGCGATTACCTCATAGAATGTTGTTTTTGCACTAAACTTTTTGTACAGGAGTGTTATAATTAAAATTCACCCACTCAACAGTATCTGGTGATAGTACTAAAGTTCCAAACGAAACAAAATTTCAGTAGTGTTTGTAGATAAACTGAAATTTGCAAGTTAAACTATGAAAATTGAAAAAAGCACCGGTCTGTGAGACCGATAACATCAGTTAAAGGCTAATCTAGTTGTATATCAGTTTGAAAAATATCAGTGTTATCGACAACCTCCTGCGACCTAGAAAATAATTTCAATTATTCTAAGTAAAAGTTATTAAAGTATTGAAGGATCGTAAATTACCGTAGCAAAACTCACGATTATTAAGAGTAATAAAGGATCAATCAAATTTAACGGCGGAATTTCAGTAGAAAGTCTGTAAAAAAACAAAAAACAAAAAAAAAATACTTTCGAATATTTCGCTCGAAAAGATGAACGCGCCACGGCATTTGGTGAGCCATATTTCCCCTCGTCAAATGCAAGCAATTTTAATGCATTTTGAAATTGCTAGTTAATTGAGTGTTTAAATGCGCTTTTCTTAATGAATTTAAACTTAAACGATGAAACAGTTTATTATTTTTTCTGTAAGATTATATAATGTACATCAGTTGCGTGCTGCTGAAGTTATTTAATTTTGCACGGTTATACTGGCTGAATAAGTTTTAAGTGTATTTTAAAAGTAATTGTCCGATTAAGAATGGTCTCCTTATCCATTTCGATATTAAATAAGTCGTTGTTTCCATGACAATTCTTGTTGTTATTTTTATTCTCTTGTTGCCTCCAACACAAACAATATCGAAGTCAAATGAATAATGCTCAGAATCGGAACTTAATTTTGAGTTTGAAGCAATTTTGGTCCATTAAATTTTGTTCAAAGGCTAATGTCAGACGAACGTCTTTTTGCACGCTTTTTTCCTTACAAATTATCCTTTCACAATGCTAGCGGCATTGTGTATTGATAATACGTCAGGAAAAAAGCGTGCAAAAAGACGTCCGTCTGACATTAGCCTAAACCGTCGTTAAACGATAGTTAAATTTCATTACAGATACATATAAATGAGCATTACAAATCCTTAGTTATAAATGTGTATAAAAGTGTTAAGTTAAACGTACTTAAACAAGTTTAGCAAGAAAACGTTTCCCTTTAAAGAGAATTTGACATAAAAGAGTATTTTTTTAAAATTATTATTCTGTCGCCAACAGTTGATAAATCACCAAATAAATGAAATTTTTATTATTTTTTTCACGCACTCTATATCTAGGTTCTGCCTGATTTTTTTTTTTTTTTCAATATATACTCACATGAGAAGAACATTCTGTAATTTTTTTCAGATTCTTCTGAGCATGCGCGTATGGAGACCTTCCTTATTAGATCTCATCATTCGCCCTTATTAAACTGTGAAGTTTTGTTACAGTATTCTGAATGTGTTGGAAAGTGTTTGATAATCTATCTCTGAAACATGATTTTCAGTTCTAGTTTTTTTTTTCTCCTATTTGTTTACGAATTTATATGATCATGTTTATTTATCTGAAACTGCTTGATTAGATTATATAATTATTTTTTTTTTCATTTTACATGACATTAACTAATTTTATTTTAGAAACAAGATAAAGTAAAAAAACTAAAACCCAACTACGACAAAAAACTACGCTGAAAAAGTATAAAAGTACCCCATGAATACAGGTAAAGTCACAAGCAAATGCTAGTAATATATAGATATATTCAAAATGTACAAGTAAAGCGCTTTTGAATGATACCAAACACGGCATATTTATCTTAACTTTATTTTTTGACGTATGACGCTTCCAGTATTTGGTAGTAGTGACGCACATATCCGTCGATGGCAGCAAATGGGTAATGGACCGATTAGTGGATGAGGTCGTTAGTGTAATGTGTAAATGTGTAATGTAGATTGAAGGTTTCATGTATTAAGATGACCTAGGAAGATTTCTTAATCTATCTAATTCTGCTAACGATTGACTGTCATGTGGATTTTTAAGCAACTTATTATGATCCAAGGCACTTATAAACAAACCCTCTATGGTTTTGAAGTGAAGCGCTTTAAAATGATACCAAACACGGCATATCTAGCTTAACTTTATTTTTTTACTCTGTATATTTTGTCCGCTAGAAGGCGCCACATTGAATTTGGTGAAAATCTATATAGCCTATAACCAGCGGACAATTAAGACGCTTCTAATGATATGTCATTTGTCGAATTCTGATTAGTGGTTTAGAAGTTACGAGGGAACAGATGAACATACATACATACATACATACATACATACATACATACATACATACATAGCCTGTCAAAATCATAACCCTCCTTTGGCTTTGCCGTAGTCGGGTAATTACAGTTTGAAGTTATTTTAATCTTAAAAATAGAACAATTTACTAATGATCATATGATATTAAACTGTTTCAGACTATACCAAGGAAGGAGGAGTTATTTTCTAAGTTCATAATCTTACTGCATATCTAGAAAACTATTGAATATTTGAATTTTCAATAAACTCCTGTAATTAAGCTTCATACAGTAGAGAGTCTAATTGGTTGATTATTCAAATCGAGACCTACCTTCAATTGATTTATTGACAGATAATATTAAAAGTTTAATTGTGTAATTTTCTATAGATTCTATAGCATGCTCTTGCAAGATGCAAATTCATTCCATTTTAGCAATTTAGTTCATCCAGATAATTACACGTGATGATGAAATTCGTGTGTCATTCTGATATGGTCAATTTATATCGGGCTATTCCAAACTGAAAATTATTTTAAAAACGCAATTAATATGTGCAATTTTATGTGATTTCTTCAAAATTTTGCATACATTTCTCATTTCTAAAGATCATTTCTGACCTCTCGAACCATTTATAACGTTCCCCATATGACCAAACCCCTCGATCTAGAATCGAACAAACACTGTTTCCAATCACTCCCACTAAATCCTGAGATTAATGAACAAAGTTCTGAGATTCTTGGATGGCAACGACGCGCGAATTCCCGCGAGATCTCGCGTGATTTCCGGCACTGGTGACCATCGAATTTGCATGATGGCGGCCAGATCTGAGCTCACCGAACATCTTTGGAATTTCAATAAGTTTTAATCTCGACCCCTTCTACACTTAAACGGCAGTGCTTCATCATTCCCTCTCCACCCACTTTCCCCCCAACCAACCACTTCTGAGAATGATAGCCCCAGTTTCAATGGGCACCATTCGTTAATTTGAATTTTATTCAATTATAGTTCTGTTTGAATGTGGAAGTTAGTTTGGTCCGAATATCATTTCAGTTTATTGAACTTTTGAATAAATATGTCTTAGAAGTGGACATTATTGATTAAGAAAACTACTTGGCTTAAAACAAAGTGTGGAGGAAGAGAAAATTTTCTCTTCGAGAGCAAAGAATTAATGACCCAAGACAATAGAGTTTAGAATGGCGTTATGGCGGAACATGGGCAAGTGACCTTTGATTAAACATTTTGCATTTGAAGTTTGCCGGAAATTTATATTTGCATTATATTACGCCGGAATCTATAGACAAGTGGCTCCCAAGTCAATAATATAGTGTTAAAACTAGCGCTTTGCTTTTCAAAAATATTTGCCTTTCTCTTCCCTGTTTTAAGTCCCCGAAGACTCAATATTTAGCAATTTACTTTGGCAACATTTGGAATCGATATACAACCGAATATAATGTAATTTATTACACACGAATGCAATAGATTTAATATAATAAGTTACAACTTGCAATTAATCTCATGGAATATACTTTGTAAAACATTATCCTTGTACTATAACAATATCCCAGGTACGATAGAGTTTAGAACTGCGTTATGGCTGAACATGGGCAAATGACCTTTGATTAAACATTTTGCATTTGAAGTTTATCGGAAATTTATGTTTGCATTACACTGTAAAAAATTTTCAGAAACGTTTCCGAAAGTAACGGAGACCTGTGCTGCACGATACTAACGGAAAGGTTTCAGATTCGACCAGAAAACTGTTTCGGTTATAATACGGAACATTTCCGATTCGCAATGAAAGGTTTCTGAATATATCGAAAACCTTTCATTACGGATCGGAAAGGTTTCTGAATATATATGAAATCTTTCTGAAGACCGAGAAATGTTTCTGAATGTATGGGAAACCTTTTATTACGAATTGGAAAGGTTTCTGAATGTATATGGAACCTTTCTGAAGACGAGGATTATTTTAAAATTTGCATAAAAAAGCACAAATAACTGTACTAAAATTACTTGCAGGTGCATACATATAATATAAAATCATTTAAAATACATTAGAAAATCTCAAAAATACATTAAAATTTTTAATGTATTTTTAAGATATTTCTAATGTATTTTAAATAATTTTATATTATGTGCAATGCACCTGCAAGTAATTTTAGTACATTTATTTGAGCTTTTTTGTATGAATTTTAATTATTTACTCAAGTTGAATTTAGCACTAGTATTTTAAAAACATTCAATTATTGAAGATTATTTTGTGAAAGGGGCTTAGATTAGTAAAATGGATTTTGTGAAGAAGCCAGTTTTATTAAATGAATTTTTATGAAAGAGTCTTATATGGAAGTTCATTTCTGAATGATTTTTTTTTTTTTTTTTTTTTTTTTTATGTATATCTGCTTGGATTTATTCTGAAAAAAAAAAATCAATATTATTATACCTTTTTCATAATTTAGATAAAATTTATTGCGTTTTAACATTTTGCATTGATTTTTTTTTAACCATGCGGATTAACAAGTAGCATTGAAGTTCCTGAACTGTATTATTATTGAAAATGGAATGATGAATTCTTTCGAAAAGCGTTTTATTTATTTTTTTAATCATTTATAGCATTATTTTTACTTATTATTTTAATTCTTTATTAGCGTTTCTTTGTTGCACAGACATTTTAATACATAACATTTTTTTATTATTAGTGCATGTAAATAAGATATGATTGCAATTTATGTTATTGTTGATTCAATATCGTATTCTGCTTTTCACAGCATAACATTAATAAATTAAAATGCCTTATAACTTAAAGCAAGAAATTTTGTGTACTATATTTCATAAAATAAACTGATGGTTAATAATTTAGAAATTTTCAATTTTGTTTACTGTAAAGTGCATAAGTTAAATAACAACAATAGTATCTTTTTTTTTTTTTTTTTTTTACACAATTCAGTCTTGCAAAATCAGAAGAAAGCATTTTTCTTTTCAAGCAAGAACATTTAGATGAAAAAGTAAAATTCAAATCGCAAAAAATGCAATGGTTACTTTTTTCGAAGCATTAACCAAAAAAAAAAAAAAAAAAAAAAAAAAAAAGCGTGTGTTTAGGGGGGGGGGGGGATTTACATATCTGAACCACCTGAGTACTAAACAAGTTAATGACCTTAAAACGATTCTTCTTATTTTTCTATCAAAATTTGAGAAGAAAAAGGATGAATATAAAAAATGAATATTTGAAAGCTTTTTTAGGAAACAGCAAAACAAATGAATCATTTTTTTTTACTATAATGATTTATAAAAATAAATTCTATAATTGTAAGAATAGTTTACTGTTTATTTTTACTCACAATACTGTATTTTTACATAAAAGCAATCAATAATAAAGAAGTAAAATGACAATGAACCTTCAACTTGTTTGATTAAAATACAATACGTAAATTTTCTTTTAAGTTATAACGCATTTAATAATTTGTTAAGAACCCGCTGTGAAAAGGAGAATACGATACCGCAATCAGTAGAACATCAAGTTTAACTATATTATCTTATTTGCATGCACACATGTATATATATTATAATAAAAAAACAGACAGACAAAGTCTGATATATTAAAAAATAAATAGGTTATTAATTTCTTTTCGTGTATTGCAACAAAGAAAACTAATAAAGAAGTAAGTAATAATAAATAATAGTAAGTAAAAGTAATACTGTAGATGATTAAAAAAAAAACACTTACCCAGAATTACGATCGTTCCGTGTTCAATAATACTAAATTTCCAAAGCTCTGAAAAAGTCCATTGATAATATCCAAGGTACATTTCTTGCATAATTTTAAAACGCAATAAAAAATACCCACAAAATATAACAAAAGTGCTATAATATTGTTTTTTTTTTTTTTTTTTCAAAATAAAAGCGAATTCAAATTCAAAAACACGTGGTAAAGCGTAGAGTTCCCTATGCCGCCATCTCATACACTCGAGTTGACTTTCACTTTAGGCGATTGCTTCCGGTCCGGTTTCAGCGTAAGAAGAAATAGTGGTGAAATACTTGAAGCGCATGCGTACACGCGCTTTCGCTGTTTCACGAAAAGTAAACTGAAGCACCCAGGAACCTTCCCGGTTGTTTCGGAAAATAGAAATAGCTCTCACATATCCGATACTATCAGAAATGTTCCTCTTAGAATAGTAAACGTTCCCACTATTTTTTACAGTGTATATTATTCCGGAATCTATAGATAAGTGGTTCCAAAATCAATAATATAGTGTTAAAACCAGCGCTTTGCTTTTAAAAAATATTCATCATTCTCTTACCTGTTTTAAACACCCGAAGATTCAATATTTAGCAATTTACATTGGCAACATTTGGAATTGATATACCTAGGAATATAATGTAATTTACTATATACGAATGCAATGAATGTAATTAATAAGTTACAATGTGCGATTAATCTCATAGAATATACTTTGTTAAAACATTATCCTGGCAATAGAACAATATTCAAATACAATAGAGTTTAGAATGGTGTTATGGCTGAACATGGGCAAGTGACCTCTGATTGAGCATTTTGCATTTGAAGTTCATTGGAAATTTAGATTTGCATTATATTACTTCGGAATCTATAGACAAGTGGCTCTCAAGTCAATAATATAGTGTTAGAACTAGTGCTTTGCTTTTCAAAAATATTTGACTTTCTTTTTCCCTGTTTAAACCCCCGAAGACACATTATTTAGTATTTTACTTTGGCAGCACCTGGAATTGATACGTATACGAATATAATGTAATTTACTACATACGAATTCAATGGCTGTAATATAATAAGTTACAACGCGCGAATAATCTCATGGACTATACTTTGTTAAAACGTTATCCTGGCAATATAACAATATTTAGATACAATGAAGTTTAGAATGGTGTTATAGCTGAACATGGGCAAGTGACCTTTTATTAAGCATTTTGCATTTGAAATTTGTCGGAAATTTATAATTGCATTATATTACTCCGGAATCTATAGACAAGTGGCTCAAAAGTCAATAATATAGTGTTAAAACTAGAGCTTTTTTTTTTTCAAAAATATTTGTTATTTTCTTCCGTCTTTTAAACCTTCGAAGACTCAATATTTAATAATTTGCTTTGGCAACATCTGGAATTGATATACATACGAATATAATGTAATTTACTACATACTAATGCAATGAATGTAATATATTTATAATCAGTTACAATGTGCGATTAATTTCATGGAATATACTTTGTTAAAACGTTATGCTTACAATATAACAATATTCAAATACAATAGAGTTTAGAATGGCGTTATGGCTCAATATGGGCAAGTGACCTTTGATTAAAAATTTTGCATTTGAAGTTTGTCGGAAATTTATATTTGCATTATATTACTCCGGAATCTATAGACAAGTGACTCAAAATCAACAATATAGTGTTAAAACTAGCGCTCTGCTTTTCGAAAATATTTGTCAATCTCTTAACTGTTTTGAACCCTCGAAGATTCAATAATTATCAATTTACTTTGGCAACATTTGAAACTGATATACATACGAATATAATGTAATTTGCTATATACGAATGCAATAGATGTAATATAATAAGTTATAACGTGCGAATAATCTCATGGAATATACTTTGTTAAAACATTATCCTGGCAAATAACAATATTCAGATACAATAGAGTTTAGAATGGCGTTATGGCGGAACATGGGCAAGTGACCTTTGATTAAACATTTTGCATTTGAAGTTTGCCGGAAATTTATATTTGCATTATATTACGCCGGAATCTATAGACAAGTGGCTCCCAAGTCAATAATATAGTGTTAAAACTAGCGCTTTGCTTTTCAAAAACATTTGCCTTTCTCTTCCCTGTTTTAAGTCCCCGAAGACTCAATATTTAGCAATTTACTTTGGCAACATTTGGAATCGATATACAACCGAATATAATGTAATTTATTATACACGAATGCAATAGATTTAATATAATAAGTTACAACTTGCGATTAACCTCGTGGAATATAATTTATCAAAACGTTTTCCTCAGAATATAACACTATCCAGATACAATAGATTAATGTAATAAGTTCTAACATACTAAAAAGATTACAATATAATTGATATGTTGAAGTATATTTCATCAAAATGTTCTTGTTACAGTGCTAATAATTTAATAAATATTTTAATATAGGATATCTATAAAAGGTCTGACATATTTTGCTGTGTAATAATGCATAAAATAATGAAGGTAGATTTAAATTAATAACATTAATGGTTTGATAGATTCAAACAGAGTTTTATGGCCCTTGATGAAAGCAAGCTTCGTCGGAGAACATTATGGGAGTAAGAAATTCCGCAACATCTTCTATCCTCTTAGCATGTCCTTTGCAAAATCCATCCTCCTAGGCTATCGTCCGGTTCCAAGACTTGAACAATATGAACTTTGCAAGCATACAGTCTTAATCTTTTCCTAAGAACCTTGTACATAGTCGATACTGACATATCCAATTCTCTCGCCCCTGATTTCACTGATTTTCTAGGACTGTGTAACAATGTCTCTCTGACACGCTCAACATCAACATCACTCGTGCAGGGACATCCGGGACTTTTTTTTACCCGACTACGGCAAAGCCAAAGGAGGGTTATGATTTTGACAGGCTATGTATGTATGTATGTATGTATGTATGTATGTATGTATGTATGTATGTTCATCTGTTCCCTCGTAACTTCTAAACCACTAATCAGAATTCGACAAATGACATATCATTAGAAGCGTCTTAATTGTCCGCTGGTTATAGGCTATATAGATTTTCACCAAATTCAATGTGGCGCCTTCTAGCGGACAAAATATACAGAGTAAAAAAATAAAGTTAAGCTAGATATGCCGTGTTTGGTATCATTTTAAAGCGCTTCACTTGTACATTTCGAATATATATATATTACTAGCATTTGCTTGTGACTTTACTTGCATTTATGGGCTAATTGCATATAATTCACATCTTTTCGTTCTTAATTTCTTTGGTACTTAGTAATCAGAATAAGAACACTGCAGTGCCATTAGAAGGGTCTTGATCTTGATATTCTGTTGGTTGTGAGCTATAAAGTTTGTCACCAAATTTACTATTATGCCCTCTAGCGGACAAAAAGTATAAAATAAAAATATATGTAATGTGTTTGGTATTACTTGAAAGAGCTTCACCAGTATTTATATGCTTATACATAATTACAAGACTGCTTTGAAGATGTTTAAAAAAAATGAGCGATAAGAGTAAAGCGCGGATCACGGGAACTGTAATGTAGAGCAGCGTGAACGTTAATAGAATAATTTAATGCACTAATGTAAACGACATAAGCTGGGAGTACCTCCACGCGGTGAAGGCGGAAACATATATACTTTTTCAGCGTAGTTTTTTGTCGTAGTTGGGTTTTAGTTTTTTTACTTTATCTTGTGTTTAAGACGCTTCCTGTTTTTAGAAACTTCTTTTTCCACTGCAACGTTTACAATCTGCAAGCGTAAAGTTCAAATTATTCAAGCCTTGAAACAGGACGATAGGTCTAACAAGGAAGGTCTCCTTACTGGGCATATTCAGAATATTTTGAAAAAAATACCAATTAAACTACTTATATATGTCATAAAAAATCAGTCAAATTTAGCGGCGGAATTACAGTAGAAAGTCTGTAAAAAAATAAAATATTTTCGAGTATTTGGCGCGAAAAGACGAAAGCGTCACGTGATTTGGCGAGTAGTACTTTTGCTCGCCAAAAGCAAACGATTTCATTGCACCTGAAAATTGTTTGTTAATTGATTTTTAGAATGCGTGTAAAAAGCATTTAATGAATTTAAACATAAACAAAGAAAGAGTTTAATAAATGCATTTTTTTCGTATTACACATTTATGTTGTTTGTTATTTAATTTTATTACTTTAAAAACAATTTCATACATAAAAAATATTTTCATATATTTAAGCGTATTCCAAAATAAAGGCAAGCTTCATTTACCAGTTATTTATTTCAATATCAAAGAATTCGTCGTTTCCATAGCAACAAAATTGAATCGAGAGTGATCCATTGGACTTAATTTTGAGACATTGAAACAATTTTAATTTATTTTAATTTTGTTTTAATTCACAAAATTTGATAGTCAACTTTCATTATAAACACACATATATATATATACATGACAAAACTATAGTTAAATCAAACTAAAACTGACAAAACTAAAGTTATTTACATTAAATTTATTTAAACAAGTTCAATATGAAACATTTTTATCTTAAAGAGTATTCGACATAAAAAATCATTTTTCGAAATTTCATTCCATCACCAACCGATGATAAATCGCCAAATAAACGAAATTTTCATTATTTTTTTTACGAACGTTCTATGTATGTCAAGTGAACGTTCTATGTATGGAGGTTCCGCCAAATTTTTTTAATAAACATATCTATCCACATGAGAAGAACACCCTGTAATTTTTTCAGATTTTTCTGAATATGCCCGTATGGAGACCTTCCTTGTAAGAGGATGGACATTGCAGCGGACATGCTGAAGTGGATAGAGGATGATGCTAAATTTCTTAATTGTATAATGTTCTCCGATGAAGCTTGATTTCATCTTGCTTTTATTCAGGGCCATGAAATTTTTTGAATCTATCAAACCATTAATGTTATTAATTTAAATCTATCTTCATTATTTTACGAATTATTAGGCATGAAAATGTGTCAGACCTTTTATAGACACCCTGTAAAATATATTTGAAATTTTATGCACGAGTTTAATAGGCACCTTTGAAAACATTAAGAAATAAATGCACAACGTGAAATTATCGCAAATTGTATGTATGTAAAAAAGAGTGCAGACAGCCGTTTTGCAGCTTCGAATGCTCCATCCTCAGTGCAAAGGTTAAAATTAGTAGGTTTCACGATGTACATTTATTTCTTAATATATCGACACAAAGTTCAATCCTCTCCCTAATTTCAACCTTTGAACTGATGATGGAGCTTTAGAAACTTCGAAACAGCTATCTGAACTCTTTTGTGCACACATATTTACAGTTTGTGCTATTTTCACGTTTTCCATTTAATTCTTAATAGATCGGCACGAAGTTCAATCCTCCCATCTTAATCTTTGAAAAAAGAAAAAAATAAATTAATTATATGTAAGAAATATTTTAAATTAAAATATTTCATAACTGGAATAAATTATTTGGATTCTCTAGATGGATAAGGTAAAATGCAGGGCGTTCACAAAGTCTCTTTCCGATTCCAAGCTTTTATTACAAAACAAATGAACAGATACGTGTATAAAAAGTAGGAGTATATCTTTAAGGGTTTTATTTTGCATCAATTAGTAAACGTCTATATGTTTGTATACAAAATAAATTAAGGGGGCTCAGGGCTTGAAAACTTTTCCAAAAATTGATTTTTTTTTTGATTATTCAATTACTTCTGAACACAGTGCAAAAAACCGCATAAAAATATTTGCATTTTTAACGGAGTTATAAGCATTTATGTAACAATCACTTTCATAGCCGCACCCATTTAATTGCAACTTTAAGTCGCGTTTTCTCAAAACTTGATTTTTGACGACTATCCGTAAGATTAAAAAAAAAAACATTATTTGATGGAATGGCTTAAATTCTGCGTATCGATTAAACCCTGAGCCCCCTTAAAAATATAAATTAATAATTCCTGGTGAGATATTTTAAAAATAATAATGCATTCCAAGCCTTTAGGTCTTAACATCAGCGAAAAGAATTTGCTAGATATATTTCCTGCTGGTTACCTTACAATGCATGTTCGTAATTCGAGCTGTGAAGCACAAGAGCGCGCTTTCTGGTTGCAACAAAGCAGTAAATTTTATAAAATAACTGCTAAAATTTGCTATGTTGGCATTGAAATGATGATGATGATGATGATGATGATAATGATGATGATGATAATAATAATAATAATATAGCACAAGAGAACACAAATGACTCGTTATGTATGAATATTTCATGTAGGAATGTCAAGGATTTTTTAAAGTTGAAAATATAATTGCTTTTTTGAATTTTTATTTAGCGTAAATAAATTGAAATAAGTAGTGACAAATGAATACATTCCAGCAAAATTAATTTTACTCCAGCAATGTTGGAAAATGGAAAGTGGTAAAAAAAACAATAAACGGAGATTGTATCTCTGAATATGAACATCATCACATAAAATTATAATTATTTTATTACGAAAAAAAAGTGATTACAATAAAGTAATAAATAGTGATGGGTAGAATGAGCGATTTTGTCATTACATGATTTTGTTTTTAATCAACCACTATCAGAAAATTTATAAAATAAAAAAATAATATTTCAATTTGATTAAATTAAAAGAAACATAAACATATGAAACATTTTCCCCTCTGCAACAATTCTGGAGGAAATTGACCAACAACAACAACAACAACAACAACAGCAACAACAACAAAAAAAAAAAAAAAAAAAAAACTACGGGGGTTTTACGGGGGGTTTAACGGGGGAAAACTATATTTTCCTTTCTTTAAAAAAAAAAAATGGTAATTGATTAAAAAAAATCCCAAAGGTTGACAACTATGCGTTTGTGCCTGTCCGAATGAACCATTCAAATGACAAAATCATCGATCACTAATAGTAAGTACTGAATGTTTCAAACTCTAATTCTCGTTGCTGTTTTTTTCCCAACTAAACAAATGTACTTAATTAATAAATTTCATACTGCTGTAAAACTAATTTTACTCTTATGATATTACAGCAGTTAAAAAAAAAAAAAAGAAAAAAGAAATATGAAATACCACCAAACATTGATATCAATTGGAATTGTAATTACTTCATTGCTGAATAAGTAAGATATTTCAGAATAATTCAGCATTTCGCCAAGAAATATATTCCTGTAAAACTGGTTTTGCAACAATAGTATAACAATCGTTAGAAAGTAAAATATATGAGTTATTCTTCAATAAGTGGGTAATTTCATACTGTGATTTAGTGAATTACTTCGGTATAAATTTTAAACAGTACTTTTCTTTAACCCATCTACCTCTAAAACACCGTCTATTAGAAGTAGTTAGGTTCAAAAGCAAAGTAACAAACCTTATTTCTGTATATGAGTCATTCTCTGAAAAATGACTGTTTAAAAAAAAAAAAAAAAAAAAAATTGCGGCCTAATAAAATTGCCTCAAAAATCTCAAAATTTAGCCTACAAGTACCTTATTGCCATATTCATCAAAATATAATATGAACCAAACTGTACCTCATAGTTCTTCTGATATTAAAATTTCAAATCACTTTCACTGCTTAAATGTTCAAATAAATGATTGGTACCGGAATTTAAGAACAAATTTATTTATAAATCAGAAATATGCTATATTTCACATACATGTTAAATGGAAAAAAGTTCATAAAAAGTCTGGTGCCATTGTGGCGCTTGGGAATTAAAATTAAGTGGTTTCATAAGCATACCACCGCCCTTGAAAGGGTTAAAAAAAGAAATCATAATTAGAAGTCATATTGTCAGTAAATAATATTTTTTTACTCTATGTCAATTCAAAAAATAAAGATAAAGCATTAACATTTAGAAGAGTTAAAGTTTATTTAAATTAGTACAATTTTTTTAAAACTAAAAAAAAATTAAAAATGTATTATCTTTACTTACGCTAATTAAAAGTCTTATGAGTTTTTTAATGTGTATTTTATTGCATTAGATTTTCTTATTTTACTGTTTAGTACATATATAAATGGAATCAGATCATTTCCTCACAATTTAAATCATTCCCTCATATTAAAATTATGAGGGAATGATTGTGAGGGAATGAAGAAATACTTCTGAAAACCATGTTATACGAAAGTGATTAGTCTTAGGTATATTTTCAGTTACTAAATATCTTTTGAAACACATTTCTAATAATATAACAACATAAAAAGACATTTCATTAGTTTTTATTAAATTAATAATAGATGAGGGGATGACGCGTAATAAAAATACTTACATTGATCTAGCACTTCAAAGCCATAGACCGTATAGGAGCTCAACCTAGCAAAATTCATGGTAGTTCTGGAAAAAGGCTTACTATATGTTTTTTGGGTCGCTGAATCCGAATTTTTAACTTCCCACCAAAATTTCCCCCGGCAACCCTCCCAAATTTTGGTAAAATGCCCCCCAAAAAGGTTTTTATTAACAAAATCAAATTTTTTATTGTTTTAGGAAAAAGTATCTAGAAATTCGAAACGTAGACAAAATTTACAACAAATTAGATATACGACATTATGACGTAGGATGAAGGAGGAGGGGGGGGATCTTCCTCGGAACATGCGCCGCGGTGCTGCGTGGACTAAGTTGCGCAATTCCACTTAACCACTCACATCGTTTACATTTGCCCTTCCATCTCCCCTCCGAACTTTCCCTATAAAGTTTACTTTAAGTTTTTTGGGTCGCTGAATCCGAGTTTTTAACTTCCCCCCAAAATTTCGCCCCCCGCAACCTCCCCCCCCCTTAAATAGTTGTTTTTAAATTAAGTTTTTTATTGTTTTAGGAGAAAAGTATGTAGAAATTCAGAAAGTAGACAAAATTTGCAACAAATAGGATACATGACATTACGACGTAGGATGAACGGGGAAGGAGAGGGCTGCCTCGGAACATTCCCCGCGCGCTGTTCTCAAAAACCAAAAAAAAAAAAAAAAATCAATTTTTTGGAGGTTTGCCGGGGGAAATTTTGGTGGGAAGTTACAGAATTCCCTGTATAGTAGATATAGATAGTATATATAGAAAAAATTTCCCTTGGCCCTTAACTAGTTACCTCGTAAATATAATAATTTTCACAATTTATGCTTTTTCAGAATTTAGTGCCGCCACCGATGAAAAAAAATATATGTACATATAAATAGAACAAAACATATTTCAGTTTTAAGACTTAAAACATACACTTTTCTTTTATGTAAAATGACGTCATTCGCATCCGCTTAAGAATTCCACATTTACGATCCACTCTTAACCATCTACAGTAAAGCATTCATAGGATGTCACTATCGCAAAATAATACACAAATGCAGCAAAAACATGCCGTCGTTAAAGAACTCGACTAAAAAAACGGCTATCTAATGATTCATAGGCCTTCATTGTTTGTAACATTAATATAGATAACTTAAAATTAAATATAGTTTATAATAGCTCCATGTTTTAACAGAAATTATTCATTTAATATTTTTTCAAATTAGCACGTATTTTAATTATATTTCTTTTGCTGTTGTTATGAGAAAATGGCAACAAAAAGATATAACTGCTATTTTTCAACTATTTTCCCTTTACTTTCTGCATAAATGGAGTTCTTGAGTTGCCAAAATGAAACAAATGGTGCTAAAAACTACAAAAAAATTAGTATTTCAAAAATCAATGGAGATACAGTTTTCAAACAAATTGCATTTAAAAGTACTTTTTTTCCCAATACGACGGTATAAAAATTGAAAATGTGCCATGCTTAGAAATTTTTAAAAATGCTATAGAGTATTTAATTGTATACAATGATACATCTGCTTTGTTTATTGCTGACTTCTGTAAGGTAACGTTATTTTTTGGACACAAAATAAGCTGGGAGAAAGAAATAGCATACCGTACCGGGGGCTAATAAAGTATGATTAACCCTCCCTATTATCTTTTTTTTAGTAAATTTTCTAAAAATAGTTTGTCATTGCACTTAAATTTGTTCCAGAAGATCAGCATGAAGTGGGGCACAAGGGACAGGGTAATTTTTTTTAGTAAATTTTCTAAAAATAGTTTGTCATTGCACTTAAATTTGTTCCAGAAGATCAGTGCATGAAGTGGTGGACAAGGGACAGGGTAATTTTTTTTAGTAAATTTTCTACAAATAGTTTGTCATTGCACTTAAATTTGTTCCAGAAGATCGGTGCATGAAGTGGTGGAAAAGGGACAGGGTAATTTTTTTAAAGTAAATTTTCTAAAAATAGTTTGTCATTGCACTTAAATTTGTTCCAGAAGATCAGTGCATGAAGTGGAGGGACAAGGGACAGAAGTGACAATTTGAATATTTAAACTATCATTGGAATAAAATTTACAGCTATTTTCTTGGAAATTCTTTTCGAAATTGTAGATAAGCATCACACAATACATCTTATGTTAACGAAAATTATGCTAGAAAAAGCCATGCTTTGTTTGGATTCGCGAAAAATTGTTTAATAAGATAAATATTTGAAAGTAACAATTTTTTTTTAAATATTACTTTTGCATCTTTATTAAGCAAAAACGTTATTTTATGTTTTTGCGCGTTTTAAGTTTTAGGCATGAGACTTTCGTAGAATCGTAGAATTTTCCGATTAAATAAAATAACAATTTCTCTAAGATTATACTGGTGTGCAAAAACGCGGAAAAATCTCATGCCTAAATTTTAGAAATGTAAATTCAGCCAAATAACTAAGAATTTCCTCGGAACTTTTTATTTATGATATAAGACTGGTATAAATAACAATATTTTCGAAGCAAAATTTTACAAAATATTTATATAACGAATTTAACAATTAATTTTATTTGTTTACAATTTTTTTGTTGCCACTTTACAAAAAAAATCATAATATAATTCTTTTAAAATGCGTAAGTATCGTCTGCGTAAATGAGTTACCATAATGAATAAATTGTGTATTTGAATTCTTAACACTGAAAATTACTTTTATAATCGAATGCAAATAATTGGATTTTTGCAAATTTTAATTCATTAAAAATATGCTATATTTTTCATTAAAAAAGACATTTTAAAAGTTTCATAAAAGAAATCGTAACTCCATGATTTATTATTTCTTCTGAAATTATACGTGTTTAATTTTTTATTTGCAAAAATGCGTCCGTAATGGAAAAACATGTAAAATAAATTAATTAAAATAATAAATTTTTAAATGCTATTCCGTAAAAAAAATAATATTGTGCAAATCTACAGGTCATAATTTATCTTTGTGTTTAATTTCAAGTCAAAATACTGAATAGTTTTTTTTTTTTTTTTTTTTTTGTAAAGTGTATGACAAAATGTAATTTGTGTAGCTTAATAGATTATTCGCTTCGCTCATCCCAATAAATGATAAAATGTGGCATATAATATGAAGGGACACAAATTAGCCACTTTTTGGCCCATATAAATAATTTGCAATAATTAATAAAAAACGTGTTTTTTTTCTGTGGAAGGCCTCAAATTTCTGGGAAAGACATAATTTCCTTTGATCCTTAATTAGTTACCTCATCTCTATATAATAAAAGGCAGTGTAACGCAGGGCGGGGCGAATCCATCAATCTTACCAGTCTCCGAGGAAGAGACTCAAGGGTGAAAGGTTCCATTCTCTTATTGGTTGACAAGAAACAAGAATCCCGCGATTACTTCTCAAGGTTACAAGTCCTGATAAATGAGCAGTGGTAGACACTTCTTCCTAACAAATCAGAAGGCACATCGCATTTCACCACCAAAATAAATCGCCAAGTGTCACTTGAGATTATTTCAAGTATTAAGTTGCAATCATATTAAATTTTCTTTGCGACATGTAAGGAATTTTAATTTATTTCTCATATAAAGTGATTCACGGAAAACAATGATATGGTATTTTTAAAAATATCCTTTTTTTTCCCTGCAAAAAATTGATAAAACTGACTTTCTTTTAAAAAAGTAATCAGAAGCTTAGGGGATTAGACGGTTGAGATTCAACCCGAGATACTTATTTATTAATCAATATACATATATATATATATATAAATGGAGGGGGGGGGGGGGGGGTAAACGATAAAATACAATTTCAAAGTGTTATTAAAAAAAATAGTATTATTTCAATAGTTGCAGCAGACTGTTTTAATTACGCACTTGTATTGCATATTTAATAAATTTTTGTTTTATTAAGAAATCTTAATTTTGTTATAGCATATTAGCCGGAAAACCTGGTTTACCCAGAAATATTGTAAATGCTGATTGTGTGTTTATTAGAACATAAACTAGCCGAACTTTGCTCATCTAAACGCTTCCATATTGTCAATTATTTTTTTATCAGTTTTTCAAATTTTAAGGGAAAAACACAATTTTTACCCACCGTCTTAGGACGGGCATTTACGCTATGGACGGGCATTTAACTAGTAAATATAATAATTTTCACAAAAAATTCTGCTGAAATCTGAGTTATCAGATTAAAATCATGCCCGAGAGATGGCGTTACTGTCCCTATTTTGGATATCCATGAATTCGAAAAAATATTTTTCCACCCTCAACAGCTCGAAATTTTCTGAGACATTTTCAGACTCATTTTTAAAAGTAAAAACATGAAACTTGCTGGGGTGATTTCTGAAGACATGTTTAACATGCCGTGTGATTTCATTTTCAGCTCAATTAATTAGAATTTGATTTTTAAACAATTATTTTCTCAGTATAACCATTTTTTTCATTCCCAGATCGCCCGCTTCGGAAAATTCGGTTCAAAATGCCAACTTTGACAGCGTTTTTTACAGTATTTTCTGCATTTATCAAAAAATTAAGAATCACCGCACATTATATAGTTTCTAAATAAGAGAATTTCCAAGTTTGATGCGTTTGAGAGCAAAAATGAATTTTAAAATGAATCAGAAAATAAGCAGTTCGGATCGGAATACACCCTTAAAGTTAACAGAAAGTGGAATGTTTATTTATCTGCTGTTTAGATTTTATAATTTCCTTTTATAAAATCCTTATTTTTCGAAAAGTTTATTTGTTTATTTTATGTTACTAATTTTGTCACATCGTTTGATTTACATCACATTTATATAGCTTTTTTAAACATAAATGTAACAGGTGTAATTAATTATTAAAAATTACCAATCATCCGATGTAAGCAGAAGAAAATACAGGACTGGGAGAGAGAGGCGAAAAACTTTTTGGAGGGAGATTTATGAGAAACGATGCCTTATTATAATAAATAAAAACATTATCATCTTTAACCCTCTCGCTGCGCAACACGAGATATCCTCGTGCATGCATTTTTTCGTCTTATTAATACTATTTGGTTATTCCCACCAGTTATTTTTTAGGGAAAACTTTGTCTGATTTAATCAGGATATTTTCCCCGATTACGATAGTCAAAAATTTCTGCTTTAAAGAACCAGTGATAAATGATTAAAAATTCTGTAAAAGACGCTCATCGCGAAGAATTACTTACGCAGCGAGAGGGTTAATCATACTTTATTAGCCCCCGTTGCGGTAGGCTATTTCTTTCTCCCAGCTTATTTTGTGTATTCCAAAAAATACCGTTACCTTACAGAAGCCAGCCGTAAAACAAAGCAGCACGATTAAATACTCTATAGCAATTTTTTAAACTTCTAAGCATAGCACATTTTCAGTTTTTATGCCGTCGTATTGGGAAAAGAAAGTTCTTTTAAATGCATTTTGTTTGAAAACTGTATCTCCATTTATTTTTGAAATATTAATTTTTTTGTAGTTTTTAGCGACTTTTGTTTCATTTTGGCAACGGAAGTACTCCATTTCTGTAGAAAGTAAAGGAAAAATAGTTCTAAAATAGTAATTATAAATTTTTCTTGCCATTTTCTCATAACAACAGAAAGAAAATGTAATTCAAATACGTGCTATTTTGAAAAAAATATAAACGAATGATTGCTGTTAAAACAATGGAGCTATTATAAACTATATTTAATTTAAAGTATTTATGAATCATTAGATAGCCGTTTATTTGTCGATTTTCTTGAATGACGGCATCTTTTTGCTGCATTTGTGCATTATTTCGCGATAGTGATGTGCTATGCATGCTTTACTGTAGATGTTTGAGAGTTAGTAACCTTACAGATTTTTTCGATTTACAGTGCAAGCGTGTATCTCTTACATGAATTTTTGTTGTTGCCGTTATATAAAAAGTTCTAGGAATCCCGGTTTCCTAGACAAATTTTAGTAACTTAACTTTACAGAATTTTTTTTTCAGTGTACGTCATTTTTTTACGGTGTATAAAAGACAAACAACACTGAAAAATTTCCGAAAAAAATTAATAATTCATAACTTAAAACTGTGTAACTCACAAACTTTTCAATAAACCAGCATAAGAATAGTCTACATCCTTTGAATATATATTTAAAACATAATTTAAAATTTTTGCATAATTGAACTATCATTTATGGAGTTTTGAGATATTTGCCCAACACACACACACACACACAAAAAAAAATAGAAAACATGAATTTTGTTTTTACACAATTTAGTGTTGCGTCCGATGGAAAAAAATAATATAAATATAGATAGTACAAAACATATTTCAGTTTTAAGACTTGAAAAATACGCGCTTTTATTTTATATAAAATGACGTCATTTGCATCCGCTGAAGAATTCCACATTCACGATTCGGTCTTAAATAACCTCTATAAAGAAGTATGCCTATGACTCACTATCGCGGAATAATACACAAACGCAGCAAAAAGCGATCTCGTCATTCAAGAAATACGACAAAAAAAAAAAAAAAATCGGCTATCTAATGATTCATATGGCTTCACTTGTTTGTAACATTAATATGAATACTTAAAATTAAGTATAGTTTATAATAGCTCCATGTTTTATCAGAAATCATTTATTTATATTTTTTTTCAAAATAGCACGTATTTTAATTGCAATTTTTTTTTAGTTGTTATGAGAAAATGACAACAACAAAAAGGTATAGTAATCTACTATTTTCCAACTATTTTTGCTTTACTTTCGACAGAAATGGAGTACTTCAGTTGCCATCATTACACAAATAGCATTAAAAACTTTAAAAAAAATGTCTCAAAAATACATTGAGATGCAGTTTTCGAAAAAATTACAGTTAAAAGTACTTTTTTTCTATACGAAGATGTAAAAAATTGAAAATGTGCGATGCTTAGAAGTTAAAAAAATTGCAGTACAGATTATCAATATTTAACCGTACAATTATACGTCTGTTTTGTTTTACAACTGGCTTATGTAACGCAACGTTATTTTTTAGGGACGACCCTTTAATTGTTGCCTGAAAGAAATAGCATATCAGGGGCTAAAAAGAAAACCACTTTTGAGAAAAATTAAAAAACAACTTTCAACTTAGTTTTTTAAACTTTGTAAGAAAAATAACGACAAAATTTCACCAAAAATTGAAAGAAAAATATTGAACTTTCATATTACAGTAGAACCTCGATTATCCGAAGGAATTGGAACCAACCCTCTTTCGGAAAATCGAAATTTTCGGATAATCGAGAAAGTTTCAATTTTAAGATTAAGGAGAAATATATGCAATATTTCGTATTATGGTAACAAGTGCTTAATAAAAATGAAGCAATAGCAAAATAGAAACAAGAATAAATTACCGGAATTGTAATTTTGAGATAAAGTACCTTTTACATATATTACAAAGGTTTGAAAAAATATTTTGTTTATCGCAGTTTTAATTGCCTTTGCTTTGAAGCTCTATCACGGAGTTTTTTAATAATATTAGTTCACCAGTATCCCAGTCTTTCTGCTACTCCAGCCATGCCAAACTTTTTGCAAAACATTCAAAAGCTTCAGAATTGCTAATTTGTTCGTTTTCTTCGTTCCACTCCGCTGCTTACAGGAGCTCAAGTTAAATTCAAAAGAACTCTAAAAAAGGGGGATCGAAAATATTTATTTGTACTCGTTGTTCGGTAAAAACAGCTTGCACACAAAAAATATGGTAGTTAAAAAAAAAAAACTTTCAATATGGATTTTGCGCACAAGGAATGTGATAGTAAAAGAAAAAAAGGTTTCAAAAAGGATTTCGGTTAATCGAGAGTTTCGGTTAAAAGAGGTTCTACTGTAATTTAAAAACAGAAAATTGATATTTTGATTGAAATTGACTTTTTAAAGACGCTACAATACATAGATACCTTAAGGTAAGACATGACTAGGACACCACGCCTACTCACATTAATTTTACTTTAAGGGGTTTCAAGACTCTTAAAGCTTTAAAATTTTCGAAATTTAATTTTTTTAGATGTTAAACTTCTATCTTTTCTGAAAATTTTGATATAATTGTTTCCTTGAAATTCCCATCAAAACAGAAGCTATAGCTTTTAAAATTATACCTGAGCAACAGACGAATCGGCGTTTCCGAAACTTTGAAGTCATTTTTTTCTCCAAATGACGTTTTTTGGCATAACGCGCACGATATCTCAAAAATTTCTGAATATTTTTTTTATGAAATTTTCATGTTAGTCTGTATAAACTGAACCCAAAATTGCCTTTCTATTGTTTAAAAAAATGATTTTTTTAGGTGATTATATTGTTGAATTTTTTTTAATTTTGCAGTAGCTAAATATAACTTTGTATTAAAAATATGAAAATGCTTTAAATACAAATTTATTTAGGCTCAGGGTAAATTTTATAATCTGAAGTATAAGTAGGCACCAAAATTTTCATTCTAGTTGCAAATTTTATTTTGTAATCCTGCGCGTAATCTGTTATGCCGATTTTCCGCTCGTCAAATGTCTGACAGTTTGGAGCCCCCTGTAAATGTTAATTCTACATCTCACAATTTTTTTAAATACATGAAAGGAAAGAACATACTTATATCTTTAACCCCAATTAAAATTGTGTCTTAAATCAAGTACATTTTAAGATATTAAATGTTGAAAATGGTCTCTTTTTCCCCCCCTATTTTAAGAGTCCTGAGACCCTTAACATTTTATACTCATTTATTATATGTAACTAAACTTAATCCAAGTGTTTATATATTCATGTGTTTGATAAAACTGTGCAAGAGCTTCACACAAGTGAGAAGTGCTTTTTTAGCTGTTCGAACTCCATTAATTCCTAAAGTACTCGAGCGATTTCGATAAAAAAATTTTTTTTAATAGAGTATAAATATACGATCATATGTGGCAGACAGTTTTAAAAAAGTTTAATTAGTTTTTGAAAAAAACATTTCTGAAAAATTGCCATTGCACTGAAATAAAAGTTTTAGTCGCAGAAAAAAACTGTCTGCCATAAATCTTGAGCATAATCCAGTGAATATGGATTCCAAATTTCATCAAAATGGGTCCGGTAGTTTCCTAGGAAACGGGTCTTAAAGCTAGCACACATTTCCTATAGGAACTGTTAAAGCTTCAAAATTTTCGAAATTAATTTTTTTTCTTTTTTAGATGCTAAGCTCCTATCTTTTCTGGACATTTTAATATAATTATTTCTTTGAAATTCCATACAGAACAGAAGTTATGGCTTTTAGAATTATACCCGGTCAATAGCTGAAGAGGCGTTCCCGATACTTTGAAATGATATATCTCCAAATGATGTTTTTGTGCATAATGCTCAAAAACTCAATATTTTTTCATGTAATTTTCAAAACATATGTTTCATGTTAGTCTGTATAAACTGAACCTAAAATTCCCTTTCTATTGTTCAAAAAATATTTTTTTAGGTGATTACCTGCACTGATGAAATTTTCAAAATTTTGTATTAGCAAAATACAACATGTATTAAAAATATAAAAATGTTTTGAATACAAATTTGTTTAGGTTCAAGATAATTATTATAATATGAAGTATAATTATAGGCACGAAAAAAGTAATTCTGGTTGCAAAATGTATTTTGTAATCCTGTTATATACCTATTTTCTGCTCGACAAATGTCTGACAGTTTGGAGCCCTCTATAAATACTAATTTTGCATCTTCCATTTTTTAAATACATGAAATGAAAGAACATACTTATAGCTTTCATCCCAATAAAAATTGTGTTTTAAAATCATATACATTTTAAGATATTAAATGTTGAAAATGGTCCTTTTTTAGGTGCGTTCGTAATTATATAAATACGGAGAACCTACGGTCGTCGGTCAGTCCGTCTGTCTGTCCGCCTGTCTGTCCGTCCGCATATAACAGAGCAAAAACTACCCAACCGAATGGTGTGAAATTTTAAATATATAATTGTTGCAAAATTTTGCCTTGTCATTTCAAATTTTACGAAAATCGGATGTATAGTTTAATGACAGGGACAATCAAAAGTTTTCCGTTACTGGTTATCAAAAATTAAGGAAAAGTCGCAAAATGCTAATTTTTAAATACGCGAATTCTCAAAAGGAAGTAATATAATTTGAATAATTACTATCTCTGCAGAACAGCTAGTCCATATAACATCTCATTCATGTCACACATGGTCACAAGAGTCACAGTCACTACGGCGAAACAAAAAATAGGAAATTCCATACGTCTCTTTTATGAGTCTCAAATGACTACTATATGTGACTCCACTGACAGGTCACTGTGACTGCTGCTTTGTGACGAGTCACCAGGTGACTTTGCAATGTCGTTTCATTGAGACTCTCGTGTGACTCTCATCTGGAGATTCAATTTCAAAGTCATTGTGCACGTTGCATTATGATAAATCACCAAATAATGTCACATTAAAGCCACATGGTGACTTTATGTCACATGACTTTGTCAAATGGTGACAGAGATCCTACTATGTAAAGTCACCACTGTGAAAAGTGGTGAAAAGTCACCATGTGACTTTAATTTGACATTATTTGGTGATTTATCATAATGCAACGTTCACAATGACTTTGAAATTGAGTCTCCAGATGAGAGTCACACGAGAGTCTCAATGAAATGACATTGTAAAGTCACCCGGTGACTCGTCACAAAGCAGCAGTCACAGTGATCTGTCAGTGGAGTCACATATAGTAGTCATTTGAGACTCATAAAAGAGACGTATGGAATTTCCTATTTTTTGTTTCGCCGTAGTGACTGTGACTCTTGTGACCATGTGTGACCTGAATGAGATGTTATATGGACTAGCTGTTCTGCAGGAATAGTAATTATTCGAATTATATTACTTCCTTTTGAGTATTCCCGTATTTAAAAATTGGCATTTTGTGACTTTTCCTTAATTTTTGATAACCAGTGTATATAATTGTTGCAAAATTTTGCCGAGTCATTTCAAATTTTACGAAAATCGGATGTATAGTTTAACGACAGGTACAATCAAAAGTTTTCCGTTAGATGACGGCCAACGGGAAAAAATTATTGCAAGTGCATTTTAAAGCCTTTTGAACAGAATGAAATGGATATGCACTTATGAAGTGCACTAAAATATACATTCAGTACAATATGCTGTGCAAAAAAATATTTATAAAGCTATAGTACTCATTTGTCACGTTTGACGAGCAATTTCCAACTTGTTTTCTTTTTTTCCAATTTTAAGAGTCTTGAGACTCCTTAAGTGTAAAAGAGTTATATTCACATTGAGGCGCACCAATAATTTTTAAAACTCCACGTACATATTTGAGAATTACACAATATAACATGGTTCAGTCCCAATCCAACATAAATCATTTTTCGAAAAAGTATGATTCATTCTATATAATAGATAAAATTTCATGCGTATTATTCAGTTGCGTATTTCCCATATGTGGTGTGTGTGTGGGGCAGATAGGTCTTCTGATCGTTTAGCAAAGGTGGCGAAATCACAAGTTATATTCTGCCACAAATGAGTTTCATCTGTTTTAGGTGGGGCAACTTCACACAGTGAGTGTTTAAATAGATTTTCAGAAGGGAGGTTAAGCAGAGTAATTTTATACCGGGGAGAGTAAATTGATATAAAGTAGTTTGGGGGAAGCTTTCAAAAGAGTATATATGAGTTGTATTTTTCAATGTTTAGGTGAGTTCGTAATTATATAAATACGTAGCACTATAGTCGTAGTCTGGTCCGTCCGTCTGTCTGTCCTCATATAACAGCGCAAAAACTACCCAACCGAATATTTTGAAATGTAACCCTTTATCTACTGAATTATGAATTCATAAAAATTTTATCTTCTAAAGCATTTTTCGTGAATTTTTGAAACAACATTAGAAGATTTACGGAATCATTTAATAAATTTTAGAAGGAGTGAAGGATTTAGAAGGATTCATTAAATTTGAATTTATAGGGATTTTGTGCATTATTTATAACCCTACTCAGGTATTTTATATTAAATATTTTTCTAAGTATTTTGTAGAATTAGGAAATGTACAAATATAATGTTCTTACAACAGAAATATAGAAATATTTCCGAACTGAACACCCCCCCCCCCCCCAACGCCTGAAAAAAGCTGAAAAAATGCAAAGGCAAAAGAAATCATCTTTTAAAAATATTTTTGTTTTGTGTAAACCATAATGCTTTGGAACAAGATAAAGTAATGCATCTATAACTCATTCTAAACTGTATTAATACTAATTGATGTATTAAATGAATTTTATAACAAGTTATTTTAATGGTACTTATAAGTACCGTCAGTAGATAACGGGTTAAGCTATATGATCTTTGCAGAATTTTGTCGAGTCATTTCAAATTCTATGAAAATCGAAGCAAAACTTAAAAATATATTGACAAAAGTTTTCTTCATTCTATTAAATCCTATCATACGACATTAATTAAATGATATCCCATGATATGTAACGATTCTAGGTTACCATGGTGATGACGTCCTATTTAAGATGGAGTTCTGTTATTTCCGTATTACTGAATTTATTATATTGAATAAATTTTGCATTCATGCATTTTTGCATAAGAGTGCAACAGCTGTTGCTGAATATTTATAGAACTAGTTATAGTACGAACGCACCTCATTTGCCATGTTTCACGTACAATTTTCGACTTGTTTTTTTCTAAGATGTGATAGCTTTATTCAAAGCCACAGACAATCTAGCCTGGGCTAACCGGGTTAATGATGTCCGGTATACTGCCCGCTGCATAGAACCTGGATAAAAATCGCTTCAAAACCCTTTAATCGTCCTGCCCGGATTTTTCCGTTTCTAGATATCATGTTAAAATAGCTGTAGACAAAAAAAATTTAAACAGAATTTTATTTTGAACCATATATAGAAAGAAGTGATATTATAGATATTATAGCATCAAACTGTGATTAATAAATACATATATCCTGGAATTTACAAGCATTCTTATAAAAATACAGGAAAATCCTCGGACGGTGAAAGGGTTAAAGTGAAAACTGTAAAGTGTACATTTAGTATATTTTCTTAAGGGGAAATGTGCCTATATAAGGCCGAAAAAAGGATATTTTTGAGCATTTTTATCTGGAATAGGAATAAGGATTTTAGTTCTTTTTTTCCCTCCTATGTTACTAGGATGAGTGAAGTGAATCCTCTACTAGGCTACACAAATTACATTTTGTCGTACACTTTAAAAAAAAAACACTATTTAGTATTTTGACCTGAAATTAAACATAAAAATAAATTATGATCTGTAGATTTGCACACTATTATTTTTTTTTACAGAATAACGTTAAAAAATTTATTATTTTAATTAATTTATTTTACGTGTTTTTTCATTACGGATGCATTTTTGCGAATAAAAAAGGAAACATGTATATTTTCCTATATTTTTAGAAGAAAAAATAAATCATGGAGTTACGATTTCTTTTATGAAATTTTTAAAATACCCTTTTTTACGAAAATTATAGCATATTTTTAATGAATTGAAATTTGGGAAAATTCAATTATTTACATTCAATTATAAAAGTGTTTTTCAGTGTTAAGAATTCAAATACACGAGTTATTCTTATTATGTGAAATCATTTACGCAGATGATACTTACGCATTTTAAAAGAATTATATTATGATTTTTTTTTTTTTTTTTTTTTTTTTTTTTTTGTACAGTGGCAACAAAAGAATTTTAAAACAAATAAAATTAATTGTTAAATTCGTTATATAAATATTTGTAAAATTTTCGAAAATATTTTTATTTATACCAGTCTTACATCATAAATAAAAAAATCCGAAGAAATAGTTATTTGGCTGAATTTACATTTCTAATATTAAAATGCGCCAAAACATAAAAAAACGTTTTTGCTTAATAAAGAGGTAAGAATAATAAAAAAAAAATATTGTTACTTTCAATTATTTATATTACATTAATGCTTCGCGAATCCAAACAAAGCTAGTTTATTATCATTTGAAGAACATTTCAAAAAATTTCTAATGAAAATTTTATGATGGAGTTCGAGTTGCATGGGTAGACGTCCTAGCTTGCGCACCGTACACTTCCATTTGAGCCGGATTCAGTAGACCGCCAGAGTCATCCGCAATCAATTTTCTTAAAGGATTATGAAAGAAGATAATATTTTCTGCAAGTACTTAGAGGTCAAAAAAGGTGAAAACCAACAAAATGCAGCCCCCGCTCTTTTTTTTAAAGGTCTATTTCTGACTCCTTTTTCCGCATTCTCTAAAAAAGTTAATTTTTTATTAAAATAACCGATAGTGATCCAATAAATTGTGTTACCTTTAATAATAATAATAATAAAAAATCAGAAAGATCTGTTTAATAATTTTTGAGTTCTGATCGCAGCTTGAAAAGAGTGATTTTGCGTAAAATGCAAGTACAGTGTGACTTCAAAAATCCGGCATTCAGAAATCCAGCAAACTTAAAAAATCCGGCATCAAAACCATCTTTTTCCCTTCTTTTCTCTTTTACACTTTCAAGTCATAACAGAAGAAAAATAGTAATTATTTATGAATTAAAAGCTTCAAGATCAAAAGTAAAAATGCAAAAAGAAAAATAATATTTGCCATTTTTTTTTTTTTTCATTTGTCAGAGACGATTATTTTCCAAATAAATTTTCTGGGAGCTGTACTGTTGCTCAGCAACGGCGTGGAGACTAGTACACAAGTTCATTGGAGTCTCTCTTCTGATGCTGAGCTAAATAGAACTGCCGACAACACTAGTAACAGCTCTGAAGACGAGGATGGACAACAGGCAGAAGAAAAGGGTCACTGAAAAAATGTGTAAATATGACAGGAGAATTAATATCTCCTCTAGAGAACAAGACTGTATTTCCGAAATAGATCCGTAAAATAAATTCTTCATTTGTATAAAATACAAGAAAAACTTGTTAAAGAACGGCCAAAAAATGAAGCAAACAAAATTGGCATCGATGTTTCCGAAATTACACGAGAAGAAATAATTTCAATCTTTATTAGATTTTTTTTTTCCTGTGACATAGAAAATATCCCTTAATGTAAGTTTATTCGTATATTTAATTTTCACTTTTTCCTACATAATTATCACTTAATAATAAAATAAATTATTTCCAAAGGCACCATTAAGAATATAGTACTACTTTTGATATTCCTAGTTACTGCTTTTGGCATTCCTTCAAAAACCCGGCATAGTCTCTGTCCCGATGACGCCGGATTTTTGAAGTTATATACTGTATTCAAAACGGTTTAAACCTGCGGACGTGTTGCGCTAAAGCACTAAATAACTACGAAAGGACTTCAAGTTCGTCCAAATCGTTTTGAAGAGATAATATACAGATAAGAAATTAAAAAAAATGTAAAATAAAATCGATTTTTTTCAACTGAAAAAAAGCAAATACCCCCTTAAATTTTCGGCACAGATGTCATATACATGATTTGTCATGGTTTTTCTTCGACGCCAATTTGGCGAAAAGCTTGTTACTATATCATCTATATTCGGGTTACCGTTACCATATCAAGTAAAATAACGACATTTTGACGCCAGTTAAGTACCCGATGCGTATATGACATAGGCGCCAGAAAAAAATTTGGCATCTGTGCCAAATTTTCTCCCAATTATAATAAAAAGCAGTTTTGGCATTTTCGTATGATTCGCATGTTAGTGGTGTGATTCTGATTATTTCAGTGTATGAGCGTCTAGATCGATTACATATATGTCAAATTCGTGTTTTATTTATTTATTTATTTGTCAAATGTTTATTTCATGTGGAAAGTTAGCTATGGAATATTACACATTAACAAAGAAATGCTAGATTATTTTCATTGTTCTAAATGTAAACGGGATAAACTTCCGTAATTGGGTTGCACAGACAGAATTTGTTATGTTTGTGTTTCGATTTAAAATATGTAGATGGCAGCACTACACAATATTCTCCAGAATTCATGAAAATGACTTACCTATGTAAACAGTTGTGTAATAGTCAGTACCAATTGAGAATGTAATCGTCTAAGTTCTGTTCGTAATGTGATGCGCTATGAAATAAATGTCAATATGTTCTTTATATTTATGCCATATCATAATGAGTCCAGAGTTATATTTACTACGTAATTATTTAAAATATAATAGCCTTAAAATACCTCATTCTTGAAAATTATTTTAAAACCTTAAAAAAATAGTAAATGGAGATATAGTTAACAAACAAATTGCATTTGAAAGTACATTTTTTTTCTATTCGACTGTGTAAAAATTCAAATTGAGTAATGTTTCGAAATGAAAAAAAATGCAGTAAAAGCGAAATTTATTGGTGAGGTTATTGCTACCGACGATATGACCTCAGCTTTATTCACATACATGTTTTTGCTTTATAGTATAGTATATCTTTAATAAAAGAAGTTTAATAAACACAATGGGTGGCTATCCCGGGTTTTTTCACTTAAAGAAATCATATTAAAACTAGCTGTTTAACCCGTTCTACGTACGGGAGTTCATGTTCAATAACTACTCAATTTAGAAAAATATTTTTCTACTACTGGGCATTTTTAAATGAAATTGAATTTATCATGTTGCTATGGCAGCAGACGATCAAATGATATCTTTGGAGTAAGGGAATAAATAGAATAAAAAGTCTTGTTGATGTTTTTGATAAAATGTTCTTCTTTATTTTTACAAAAAGGTAATAAGTAAGCTCAATTTAATAATCTCTAATTATTTGTATGCGAGGCAAAAGAATTATCGTAATACCCGCTACAGCTTCTTAGTATTGCAGCGTGGCGTACGTAATATATATATCTCACATTGCAGTAAACATTTAGAACTGGTTAGAACTCGCGCGATTACGGGTTGAATGTAAAAAAAAAGGCAAAAAATCGTCAAAAACCTAATCTATTTAAAATTTTCGAATTTTTTGCCCCCAATCGTTCACGGGCCTCTACCAGCAACACATGTGTCAAATTTCGTAGCCCTGCGCCCTGTAGTTTCCGAGTTTTTAGAGGTTACATGGATACGCGCACCGGATTTTAATAGGGTTGATGACTGTACAAGAAAAGGTATTTTTAACATTATGTTTTGAAAAGTATAATTGAATAAAAATATGTGACATGTATTATAACATCAAATCGCCATGAAACAATAATCTCTTCTCTCTATTCTAAAAAAAAGTAACTACCGCTGTCACCGCCGCCGCCGGTTTTGATTTTTTTGTGACTGGAGGCCTTTCTTCGTTAATATTAACAAAAATAATGCATACAAAAATATGAAAATCGGTGGTTTTATACAGAAATATTTGATAAACACGCTGATGCAGACAGTTTTCAAATCGAAGAATTATTTTAAGAGTTATTTAATGCTAAAGTTGGACAAAATCGCTCCACTAAAAAAGTTTATAGCAGCAAAAACTATACATGGCAGTGTAATCATTTTTAGATCATTTTATGCGTTAGAATTTGCCGGAGTGCAGATTGCATTAATTTTTTTATTTTGACTCATTTTTTCAGGTTTTATTTCTATTTTAAATTCAAATTTTCAGCATTTCTAGAGATATTTTTTACAGATTTCAGAAAATTGTACTAATTTAAACTGTTGCCAACTGTATAAAAAGCTCAAGCAATAATGTTTGCTTCAAATTAAAAATTTATTTACACGTGACTATTATAAACAGGAAAAAATCTTTCAAATTAGAATTAAATAATTACGTATAAAAAGCAGGAACTTATTAAAAATTACGTCATAAAAAGTATACACGTGAATTTTAAAAGAGAAAGGATATTGTAAAATAATAAATTCATTAACATGCGTTAGAAGTCTTAGGAGAAATTACGTCATATTTACGTCACATTATAGTTATTACATAAAATGAACACAAAATAATATTGCAAAAAAGTTTAAATTTAGAAATTGCGCTAGACATTTATTTGATATTTTGAGAATTAATTTAAAATGTCTCATTTAAAAGAACTTTCTTTTCGATTTGTTAAAAAATACCAGGAGACAAAGACTCTCTTTACTTAATTCTTTTTATATTAGCTTATTTTGAAATGTTGTTACACGTGTATACGTCATCAAGTTATTTTTATTTCGACGTTTTATTTGTATTTTTATTAATGTTGTACTAATTTATTTGTTTTTTCGTTATTTAAAATAAAAATTATGTCAATTTGTATAATTTGGCAAGTGGTTTGGCGATTTATATAATTTGGCGAAATTGGTCGACGGGATAATCAAGTAGTACCGCAACGGATTTGGCGTTAAAATTCCCCAATCAAAGAGAAAGGAATAGAAATCCGTTTATAGAGAGATCGCCACTGTTTTTTAAATTATAATTCAATCTTTCGAAATCTTTTTAAAGCCGATCAAATTAGCGTGCATTTAGAGTCTGCGGTGTCTGGACGGGGGTTGGCGAGCGTAGCTCGTAGGGGGCCGAGCCCCCTAGTAATAATAATAAAAATAAAACGCTAGCCTAGATAACTAAACTATATCTTATTAAAATAACAGAAAAATCTCCAGACGCTCATAGAGTTAAAGCAAACAAAAGTAAAGAGTTACATTTAACCCCTCGGGGACGAACGACCGGTATTCGTGCCGCATAAGGTGCTCAGAATCGGTGATTATTCTCACCAGTAAAATTTTATTGTAAATTTTGGCTTATTTAATCCGAGCATTTTCCAGATTCAATTAGGCAAAAATTTCAGTTTTAAAAATCCGGTGATTAAAGATTAAAAATCCTGTAAAAGACGCTCGTCCCGAAGGGGTTAAAGCTTGTTAACCCCTTCGGGACGGGAGACTTTTACGAAATTTTTAATCTTTTGTCACCGTTTTTTTAAAACAGAAATTTGTGTCTTCTTGAATTGAGTAAATGCGCTGATTAAATAAGGCAAATTTTACAGTAAAGTTTTACTGGTGAGAAAAAACAAGGATTCTGAGCGCGTCATGCGGCACGTATACGTGTCGCTCGTCCCCAAGGGGTTAAGAGGCTACTTCCCTCACGCAAAAACAGCTGCTCGCTATAATATTAATCCTACGAAAGAATGTTTTTTTAAATATATCGTTTACTTTTTGGAATTGTTAAATGATTTTTTATTTTCATTGGATAACTGAAGTCTATCTCTACAGAGGCCGTGTTTTACTTTTTCGATTTTGTTTACAGGAATTTTTTTTTATTAGGATACTTTAACTTTCGGAATCGGAAAGCATTCTCATTAAAATAAGAAAAAAAAAACTGCACAGAAAATAAAAAAAAATAAAAAAACGGGCTTTGTGGAGATAAACCTCAGTTATCCAATGCAAGATAAAAATAAATAATAAGTTGGAAATTGCTCGTCAAACGTGGCAAATGAGGTGCGTTCGTACTATAACTAGTTTTATAATTATTTTTTGCACCCCATATTGTACTGAATGTATAATTTTTTGCACTTCATAAAGTGCATAGTCTGTAACATCATAAACATGCACTTCCAATAATTTTTTTCCCATTCCCTGTAATGTAACGGAACACTTTTGACTGTCCTGTAATTAAACTATACATCCGATTTTCCTATAATTTGAAATGGCTCGACAAAATTTTGCAACAATTATATCTTTAAAATTTCAGACCATTCGGAAGGCTGTAACATCATTAAAATGCACTTGTAATAATTTTTCCCATTGGCCGTAATGTAAAGAAAAACTTTTGACTGTCCCTGTAATTAAACTATACATCCGATTTTCATAAAATTTGAAATGGCTCGACAAAATTTTACAACAGTCATATATTAAAAATTTCAGACCATTCGGTTGGGTAGTTTTTGCTCTGTTACATGCGGACAGACGGACAGACGGACGGACAGACGGACAGACGGACGGACTGAACGACGACTATAGGTGCTACGTATTTATATAATTACGAACGCACCTAAAAAAAAAACTGCACAGAAAATAAAAAAAATAAAAAAACGGGCTTTGTAGAGATAAACCTCAGTTATCCAATGCAAGATAAAAATAAATAATAACAAGTTGGAAATTGCTCGTCAAACGTGGCAAATGAGGTGCGTTCGTACTATAACTAGTTTTATAATTATTTTTTGCACCCCATATTGTACTGAATGTATAATGTTTTGCACTTCATAAAGTGCATAGTCTGTAACATCATAAACATGCACTTCCAATAATTTTTTTCCCATTCCCTGTAATGTAACGGAACACTTTTGACTGTCCTGTAATTAAACTATACATCCGATTTTCCTATAATTTGAAATGGCTCGACAAAATTTTGCAACAATTATATCTTTAAAATTTCAGACCATTCGGATGGCTGTAACATCATTAAAATGCACTTGTAATAATTTTTCCCATTGGCCGTAATGTAAAGAAAAACTTTTGACTGTCCCTGTAATTAAACTATACATCCGATTTTCATAAAATTTGAAATGGCTCGACAAAATTTTACAACAGTCATATATTAAAAATTTCAGACCATTCGGTTGGGTAGTTTTTGCTCTGTTACATGCGGACAGACGGACAGACGGACGGACAGACGGACAGACGGACGGACTGAACGACGACTATAGGTGCTACGTATTTATATAATTACGAACGCACCTAAAAAAAAAACTGCACAGAAAATAAAAAAAATAAAAAAACGGGCTTTGTAGAGATAAACCTCAGTTATCCAATGCAAGATAAAAATAAATAATAACAAGTTGGAAATTGCTCGTCAAACGTGGCAAATGAGGTGCGTTCGTACTATAACTAGTTTTATAATTATTTTTTGCACCCCATATTGTACTGAATGTATAATGTTTTGCACTTCATAAAGTGCATAGTCTGTAACATCATAAACATGCACTTCCAATAATTTTTTTCCCATTCCCTGTAATGTAACTGAACACTTTTGACTGTCCTGTAATTAAACTATACATCCGATTTTCCTATAATTTGAAATGGCTCGACAAAATTTTGCAACAATTATATCTTTAAAATTTCAGACCATTCGGATGGCTGTAACATCATTAAAATGCACTTGTAATAATTTTTCCCATTGGCCGTAATGTAAAGAAAAACTTTTGACTGTCCCTGTAATTAAACTATACATCCGATTTTCATAAAATTTGAAATGGCTCGACAAAATTTTACAGCAATCATATATTAAAAATTTCAGACCATTCGGTTGGGTAGTTTTTGCTCTGTTACATGCGGACAGACGGACAGACGGACGGACAGACGGACGGACTGAACGACGACTATAGGTGCTACGTATTTATATAATTACGAACGCACCTAATAATAATAATAATAAAATGGAAATGCAAACGATATATAAAAAAATTCATGCATAGGATTAACATTGACGAGTGAATATTTTCGCATGCGTGAAGTAGCCTCTTAGGTATAACTTTGTCAGCCCAAAAATTCGCGATAACTTTTAACAAAATTGTTTTGAACCAACAACACGTCTACGAAATTTCTAAAACAAAGCAGTAGTTCACGTCACATCATCGTTGTGTTCGAATTCAACTCTTCTCAAATAACAACTCTGATACAACGTGAAATTGCATGCAATATTTAGAAATTCTAACTGTTCCGAAACTGTTCAAAATACCAAAGTTTGAAGTTTTGACCGCAAAACGTCGAAGACCCCCTCCCCGCCTTGCTATGCACCCATTACATCATTTAAAAGTAGGGGGTGGTCGAAAGGCAACCCCCCACAACACCTTGCACGGTTTTACGTGCGGAAAATCTGCCCTCTCTCTCTTGAAATCGGTCCATGTGTCGGTCATTAACAAATGTGGAATCGAATTTCTGATGTTAGAGGAGGGGGGGGGGGGGGGAGGTCCACGCCATCTATAATTCTAAAACACACGAAATCGTACCGTTCGAAAACGATGGGTGATAAAGCAAGTAGCGAGTGTGAATTGTTCGAAAAGTGATCTGGGAGCTTTTAAAAGGTGTGTGCGAGTGTGTAAGAGGGAGGGGGGGGGGGGTTGCACAGACTTCGAATAAGCGTGGTCAGGAATGCCATGATGAATGATATTTTCGCACACCAGAGAGCGGGGGTGGTTGGAGAATATTAATAATTTTAGATTGTTGGGAGGGGTTGAGGATATCGTAAAATGATTTATAGCGAGGGGTATTTTGTAATTGGTTTAAATTGCGGAATTGTGGGAATGATATCAGAGGTATTGAATATGATGAGATATTGTTATCCTATTATCAGTTTTGTAAAATTAAAATCAAAGTAAAAAAATATAATAAATTGGTAAGGGTGATAGAAAAGTATCCAGATTTTGGTGCCTTTAAAATTTCAATCGTTCGGTGGTTTAAAATAGAACTTAAAATTTCCCCTTTCGATGTACCGTGTGTGTTAATTTATCGTAACTATTATTTATATTGTAAAATCATGCATAATATACCGCGGCTGTAAAATAAATTACTCTACTCAGTTCAGTTCGGGCTTCATTAATTCTAGTCAAGATATCTCCATGAAACAGACCACAGTTGAATAACTGTTGATTAAAAAAAAAGTTCAGTTTTTGACTAGTAGATGACGCTCTCATAATTTCAGTAGCTTTATGATAATATAGTAGTTTTGCTATATTTAAATCACACAAGGATCACTCGATAATCGCAAACAGTGAAATTTATGAGGTTAATAATTTCTTGTTATTGTAAACTTACAATCGTGACACTGTTTTTCTGACTAGAAACGCTAAATTTGATTCTAGCGTAAAAAGTTATTACTTTAATGGTTACCAAGTATTAGATTTTAAAGTATTAACATCTTGTTATCACCATTACTGTCTTATTAATTGATAAATTAAGCTAATGACTTTAGTTTGAGTTTTACCCTCTACCTTCAAAGTGGTAGCACTTCTTTGCATTTGATAGAGAAAGACAAAGTTCAATAAAACACACATACTACAATATATAATATAACGCACACAAATAACACCTGCATTCAACAGTATATATAAATATTATACTGACATACATACAATAAATACAATAAACCCAACTGGAGTGAAAAATTAGCGAGAGCCAGGAATCGAAACCGGGACCACAGCATTCCAGACTGTCGCTCTAACCACTGAGCTACTCCGGCCGATACCTGGGCCTGCAATTTTTCACTAATGTATTATTATTACATGGTTACATGGTTAAATTATGTGTATTATTTTATTTAAAAGTTACATAAATTTAATTGAAAAAAAAAAATCAAAACTGGAATAGTAATTTGAAAATATTGAAAAATATATATACTAATAATGATTTTCTTCTAGAACACATAAATAAAACTTTATAGGATATACAGCAAATATGATTAACAGCTCAACTATGGATAAAAATCGCGGACGAATCTGAAGAAGAAGGTAATCCCAATTTTCTTACCTTTATTCTATTTTTAAACTTACTGTTTTTAAACTGTCTATTTTTATTATAATTTCTAAAAACTTTCACAAATAACCACCACCCTTTTTAACACTTTTCAACAAAGTTGTAAAGTGTTTATGCATTCGTTTTGTCCGTCTGTCCACGCTCTAACTCCTGTAAATATACTCGGGTTTTCATCAAATTGATAAAGGTTATTTGGGGTCACCAAAGCATGTTGGGTATTGTATATGAAGTATGTAGGTTTATCGTTCATTTACAGGGGCACTAATTCCATTACAGGGGCGCTAATTCCAGTATTTCATTACATTATGGTGTATGGGGAAAAATCGTTTGCAGAGTATTTTAATGCCATTAAGCTATTTCAAATATATTGAAACTGATATAAATCACTGAATTTTACTACGATCACGTTAGAACAGGGCATTCATAGCATTTTTTATTTATTTACAGAGACACACAAAAGAAATCGGTTACAGTACAGTACTGTCTTTGAGTAATAATTCCTGGAGTGTACGGTTTCAAATTCGGTATGCGCTTTTAAATTTAATTAATTTTTTACATCTTACTCGTTATATATAAATACTATACCTCAAATACAGGGCTGCTCAAAAGTATTCACGTACCGTTCTCCTTATTAGATGAAATTGCTGAAGATAAATTTTCAACTGAAGTATATGTATCTCTTAAATTAACTAAATTTTGGCATGCATGTAGTTAATAGATTCAAATCTGTATATTATATACAGGGCTGCTGAAAAAATTTGCATAATTTTCCGATTGTGGATGGGGACAGCTTAAATTGGGTATTGAAATGGATTATACGTTTCCATATGGTTGAATTAGACGTAATATTTTAATTTTTTAAACGGTGCAGTTTTGTTACATTATTCTGAATGTGTTTGAAAGTGTTTCATAATCTATGCTTGACACATGATTTTTTTCTTGCTTTCTTTTTTTTTTGGCTATTCAGTTTAATTAATAATGTTCGTCTCATAAGCTCATCTCTATTCAAATAACTAATAAAAAACATTGTGACAATTAATAACTAAAACATTAAAAACAAATCCTTTGAAAGCGAGATTATTTTATAAGAACAAACATTGGATGAAAGAAATCTCAAACTCATAAAGAGGCGACATTTTCCCCTCTTCATATTATGTCCTTTACGTTCTATTATGTTTGAGTTTCAGGGCCTAATTTGCATCAAAATGAATTCCAGATGTTTATGAATATAAAGGCTATTCTTTCAGCAGCACTGTTCAATACAGTGTATTGTTGAAAAATGATAATAACATAGAAACATAGTGTTAAGGCATGGGAATTTCTTATAATTTCGAAAGTATCTCATCTGAAAATTTTTTTTAAATGCCGTTTTTAAAATTAAAAATGTTCGTAAACAGAAAATCAAAATACAGTGAAATACGTTAAATACGAAACTAAGGGGACCGGAAAATTTTTTCGTGTTAAAAGAATTTCGAGTTAAAAGATTCTTAGAAAAAGAACAAAACTCACAAATATTTTCGACGTCATCAAATTTTATTTCGATTTGCTGTTAAACTACTAGCAAGTTGCATCCATTAGAATAAAAAGCAAGTAAAAATATTGTTTTTTGGGGAAAAAATCAGATATCTTTTTTTGAAGTGTCTTTTTCAACATTCTGAGATCTAGCTTCTTTGAACCAAATAATCTAAACTGCCTTTAAATCTTCGTGCTTAGCCGTTCTCATACGTTTTCTCTCCGGTTTAAACATACTGCGCTCAAACATTAACGTAATGGGATCCCTGATTTTCATTATTGTTGATAATGTAGAACTGGCAATGCAAAAACTCTTAGCAGATTTCTGTTTTCGTGCTTCTTTTTCATTAGCTGCATTAAGCAACTTCATCTTCATTTGAAGCGAAATAGCAGTTTGTTTTCGCACTGATTTCTCAGCCATTGTGCTCGTAAAACATAAGTTAATTTACAAAAAACACGAAATTCTCTGATTTTCACTCAAAATTCAATAATTTGAACACAAAATTCACCAATTTCAACTTAAACTAACTAGCTCGAAAGCGAATTTTTTTCGTGTTAAACGATTTTTGTTTCGTGTTAAAAGAACAAAAATGTATTAAATTGTATCATATACTGTCCGGACTGATATATCATTTCGTGTTAACCGATTTTTCATGCGTTTTCGTGTTAAACATATTTAACTGTATTTGAAAAAAAAAATATTATAATAAAGAAAATGAAATTTAAAAATTTCTTTAAATCCAAGACAAACCTTTATAAGTCATAAAGACATATGAAATACACCAATACCTTCGAACAACGGCCGCTGCGAAACGGCAGTGTATATGGGATGAAAAAAAAATAAACAAAATGCACAAATATATAACCGTTCTGAATCGAAAAACTGTTTGCTATATTTCGATATAATAATGGCAAGCTTGCTGTTATTCCTGGGGTATCCTATCGGGAGGTTTACCGTATTAATACAACAGAAAAATGAAAAAAATATTTTTTTTTTCAAAAGTGGACATTCAAAAATTATTATTTATCAAAACTAATAAACAAATTTTAGACCAAACAAAGAGCAATTAAAAAAATAAATACAGTCGAACCCGGTTAAGACACGTTTCAAGGGAGTGGACAAAAGTCGCGTATTAAGCGGGATCGCATGTTAAACATGATCTGTATAACATTGCAGGAATTAGGCTTATTTACACATTTAATCGTATAAACGAACTTTAGAGCTTTTATTTATGTGTTTACGGTTGAAAATTGTGTCTTTTACGTAAATTTAGATTAAAATTTAATTGCATTCAATTAATTGCATTTAATTGCATTCCACTTTAACTCATTGTTTCTTTTACACGACCGACTGGAATAATTACAGAAAATTAACATAGATTCCAACATGAATTTATTGTCGATTTAAACAATAACAATAATTTTCCTGCTAGACAATTTTTTAAAAACAGAAATAAAAAAAATATTAAATCTTTGAAACCCAACCCAGTTTTAAAATATTTAATACTTGTAATAATGAGTACCATTATAATCTCTCCTTCTTTCAGATATAAGAAAAAAAAAACTATTTTTACTAAACTTTGTGAAAAAATCCTTATTAATCTTTGTGTATTGTTAACAAATTAAAAAGTAAAGTAAACATAAAAAAATATCCAACCACAGTCGTATTTGTTTCATCTTTACGAGTTTCATTTTCTATTGCCTATAATATGCATTCATAGTGCTATAACGTACATAAAACCTCATTAATAATGGGTATGATCATGAATCATCTCTAATCATAATAATTTTTATGATGCATTTGAGTTTCCTGAATTCTTCTATATCTCTCTATTATAGTAAAAAACATACACGAAGCGAGAGAAAAATAATGTTAGGAGGCGGGGATCAAAGAATTGTAGTTTTGCTAATTTAGCAGGGTTTTGTTTTATTCATATATCTGCCACTATTCTCGATTAGCATTTTTCGCCTTTAATAATATGCGGAAACAGTGTTTTTTATCTGAATAAAAATAATCCGCTAAATTGGCAACACTCGTGAAGAGAGATGGAATTCACATCTTAATCAATGAATTCGCGTCTTAAACGTGATTTTTCTCTAAATGGACTGAAAATTTATCGCGTATTAAGCGGAATCGCGTAATAACCTTTCGCGTATTAAACGTGATATTTTTGCATTAGCCTTATGGGCGACGTTCAAGGGACCAGAAAAAATCCGCGTATTAAGTGGGATCGGGTATTAACCGTGAGCGTCTTAACCGGGTTCGACTGTAAATAAACATATGTTTTTACTGTTTTGAAAAAAAATAGTTTCCTTTGTGCTTATTTCTAATTGGTAACTTTCACAAATAATTTTTTTTCCTTTTACTATTCAGCTAAATTAATGGTATTATCATAATCTTATGTCTCTATTCCAGTAACTAATAACAAATATTGTATCAATTAATAACTAAAACAAATATTGTATCAATTAATAACTAAAACAATGAAAACAAATTCTTTCAAAGTGAGATTATTTTATAAGAGCAAACAGTGGATGAAAGAACACTGTAAAAAAAAATCTGTGAAGTTACTAAAGTTTTTCTAGGAAACTGGGATTCCTAGAACTTTTCATGTAACGTCAACAACAAAATTTCATGTAACAGACACACTTTTGCGCCGAAAATCAAAAAATCTGTAAGGTTACTAAGAATTTTTTTGGAAACTGGGATTCCGAGAACTTTTCATGTAACTGCAGCCAGGGTTACAAATAAAAGTTTAGTAAGATTACTGAAATTTTAGCAGATTCATTTGTAAAGTTACAGATTTTTGTAGCTTTACAAAAACTAGTTTTGTAGATTTGCAGCTTTTTTCGTACAGTTACAGGTGAAAGTTTAGTAAGCATGTATTTTTACATCTGTAGAACTACAGATTTTTTTTTACAGTGAATAGGCGACATTTCGCCCTCTTCATATTTATGTCCATTGTCTTCGAATATATTTGAATTTAGGGGCTAATTTGCATCAAAACGAATTCCAGATGTTTACGAATATTAAAACTGTGTTTTGGCCGCACGGTTCAATAGTATGCATTGATTAAGGATAAATACATAGCGACATAATGTTGCGACACGGGAATTTTCAGAATTTAGAAAATTTCTCATTAAAAAAAGAAAAAAAAAAGATTTTGTAAACAAAAGATCAAAATATTTGTAAAAAGTGTAATATACTAAAGAAAACGAATCTTATAGTAGCGGCCACCTCGGCGGAATCAGCTGCTACACTGTAAAAAAAAACAAAAAAAACCTGTAGTTCTACAGATGTAAAGTTACATGTTTACTAAACTTTCATCTGTAACTGTACAAAAAATCTGCAAAACTACAAGTTTTTGTAAAGCTACAGAAATCTGTAACTTTACAAACGAATCTGCTAAAATTACAGTAATCTTATTAAAATTTTGTCTGTAACCTTGGTTGCAGTTACATGAAATGTCCTAGGCATTTCAGTTTCCTAAAATATTCTTAGTAACCTTACAGATTTTTTGATTTTCGGCGCAAAAGTGTGTCTGTTACATGAATTTTTGTTGTTGCCGTTATATAAAAAGTTCTAGGAATCCCAGTTTCCTAGAAAAACTTCAGTAACTTCACAGATTTTTTTTTTTTTTTTTTTTTTTTTTAAGTGTATTTGGAGGTGTCCGCTATTCAGAGGTAAAAATTGAAAAACAAATAGGTGTTGGGATTTCAAAAAGTGTTTGCTAAATAGAGTTGGAGTCTATTCGAGAGTGTCAGATTTCGAGGTTTTACTGTATTAATACAACAGAAAAATAAATGAATAAAAATTTTCAAAAGTACACTGTAAAAAAAAAAAAAATCTGTAAAGTTACTAAAGTTTTTCTAGGAAACTGAGATTCCTACAACTTTTTATGTAACGGCAATAACAAAAATTCCTGTAACAGACGCTGTTACAGGAATTTTTGCTGTTGACGTTACATAAAAAATTGTAGGAATCTCAGTTTCCTAGAAAAACTTCAGTAACTTTACAGATTTTTTTTTTTTTTTTTTTTTTTTTTTTTTTTACAGTGTAGATATCCAAAAATAAGAAACAAATTTAATAAAAAATAATATTTTCAAAACCAAATAATAAACAATATCTAAATAAAAAAAAAAAAAAAACCGCACCTTCTAACCTTTTTGACAAATCTAGAACCTTCTGCACCAATTAGTAACTTTCATAACCTCCCCCCCCCCCACCCTCCCTTTTCAGTTTAATTATTGGTGTCATGATAAGCTCATGATTCCATTCATGTAACTAATCAAATTTTGTATCAATTAACAACTAAAACTTTAAAACCAAATTCTTTCAAGGTGAAATTGTTTTATAAGAACAACAGTGGATGAAAGAAGCAAATGTAAGTAAGTACGAGTGATAAGCCTTAATTAAGTCCACTAATAACCATATCTTACTATATATTCCAAACGAAAAAGTCAAAACATATATTAAGATATTTGTTTGCTTAAAAGACGTTACTAAAAACGCATTAAAAGTAAATTAAAAACTTATATTGACATGTTTCAATTCCTTTGCTGAGTTGTCATCAGAATGTATAACAGAAATTACAAATACAATGCATATGAAAAATCGAAAAAAATCATCGAATACAAACAAGTCAAGTACAGTCGTGGAAAAAAAAAAGTAAACACCCCCTACTAATTCCTAAACAAATTATCGTAGACGAAAGTTACTGGTACCGAACGATTGGAAATAAAGTCTACTTTTAAATGGTGTGTATAAAATTTGCTTAGGGGGCCATATACATATTAAAACGAATCCAAACTTCATTTTTTTCAATGGCAGTACCCAAATTTAACGAGATATTTCAAATCTTCGGTTCAAAATATGCCTAGAAACCAAATTTCAAGTCATTTGAATGATAAGTTTTTGAATTATAGACATTCAGAATTTGGTACTTCTAATTTTAAATTACATTTTCATATTTTTATTTATATCTCCTGAAATTATGCTCCTAATGAGCTACTTTTTTGTGTAGCAATAATACTAATATACCCAAACATAAATACGTTGAATTTGCAATTTTTATAATTTTATGATATGAATTATGAATTATGAAATTAATATTCGAAAAAATTATGAATTGCAACATGCAATTTTTTTGATGGATTTAGATTTATTAAGTCCTGCTTTATGGAAATCCAAAATTTGACCTTTTTCTTCCAAGTAGTTTTCAAATGATGCTTAAAAAACGGCAAAATGATGGTTTAAGGGACCGTTTATGACAGAAGTGAGTAAATTTTTGAAATTTATTCTGCTATCCTGTAATCAAACAAGTTTCATTGACGCTTAAACGTGCCTTGATCAAGAAGGCGGCTCTCTTGGTTAACAATCGAGTTCGGAACTTCAATTTGGATACAGCCCTTAAAATACGCTCGTTTTAAAATAATTAATTTCTCGGAAACTTATGGCACGAATTGTATAAAAATTTGTTTATAGGCTAATTGAAAGGTGTAGAGTTCATTTATGCTGTCAGAATTGTGTACTGCTATTGAAAAAAAACAAAGTTATGGTTCGTTTTAATATGTATATGGCCCCTTAAACAAATTTTATATACATCATTTAAAAGTAGACTTTATTTCCAATCGTTCAGTACCAGTAACTTTCTTCTACGTTAATTTGTTTAGGAATTAGTAGGGGGTGTTTACTTTTTTTTTTCCACGACTGTACTTGACTTGTTTGTATTCGATGATTTTTTTCCATTTTTCATATGCATTGTATTTGTAATTTCTGTTATATGTACATTCTGATGACGAATCAGTGAAGGAGTTGAAACATGTCAATATAGCATTTTAATTTACTTTTAATGTGTTTTTAGTAACGTCTTTTAAGCAAATAAATATTGAACACAACATAGTAATGTTGTGTTCAAAAATGATAATAACATAAAGACATTGTATTGTGGCATAAAAATTTTATAATTTAGAAAGCATCTCTACTGAAATTTTTAAGCCATGTCGTTTTTAAATTTAAAAATATTCATAAACAACAGATCAAAATAATTGTAAAAAAAAACAAAAAACAAAATCAATATACTAAAGAAAATGAAACTTTAAAATTTCTTCGGTAGGTTTTACTGCATTTAATACAACAGAAATATAAATCAATAATTTTTCTCAAAGATGGACTTCAAAAATTATTTATTATTTATCAAAACTAATTTATTATTTATCAAAAATAATAAATACATTTTAGTAAAAATAACAATTTTTAGACCAAACAATGAACAATTACAAATAAATAAATAAAAATAAACAAACATCTGTTCTTACTTTTGAAACATTTAGCATCGTCTGTGCTAATTCCTTATTGGTACTTCGCAAATAATATTTATTACACGACTGCCAAGAAGGGTTATGTGTTTCACGCGTATCTGGGTATGTGGATTTCTTTATACCCTCAAAATATCCTAACGGCTTGGCGGATTTTAATGAATGAGGTCTCTATCGATTCGTCTTAACAGTCCGATGGTTATAGAGTAGGTTTTGTTTTTGAAAATTCAAAATGGCGGCCGTAAAATACAAAACGACGGTAGAGAAAAGAAATTTTTTTTACGCACCCTATTGAGTAGCATATCATTGGATAGGTCTTCCAAAATGAAGTCGAGGTTTCATTGGCTATTTTACAGTCAGAAGCTCCGTTTAAATATTACACAACCTGGAAGTTGTGTAGGTAGGATCTCTAGCTTTACTGCAACTTTAACCTTCATAGACATCTATAGGCCTCATCAAAACAGTGTTTATAGGTAGGAACTAACAATTAAACACAACTTAAAAGCCATCAATACAAGTAAATAAAAAATAAGTAAGTAACATAAAAAATAATTTCACACTGATGAGAAATAATTAATTAGTTCGCTTTTTACGCAATAGGGTTTTTTGATTTTTTTAATTTAATTTTTACTTGTTTTTTTATTTTTTTTTACTATTCAGATAAATTAATGGTATTATCATAAGCTCATGTCTCCATTCCAATAACGAATCCGAATATTGCATCAATTAATAACTAAAACACTGAAAACAAATTCTTTCAAAGTGAGATTATTTCATAAGAACAAACAGTGGATGAAAGAATAGGCGACATTTCCCCCTCTTCATATTTATGTCCATTGTCTTCTGCTATATTTGAGTTTCAGGGATTAATTTGTATCAAAATGAATTCCAGATATTTTGCGAATATAACGACTGTTCTTCGGCAACAGTGCTCAATAGTATATACTGTTGAAAGATAAAAACATAGCGACATAATATTGTGACATGGGGATTTTCCGTATTTAGGAAATTCCTCATCTTAAAAAAAAAAAAAACAAACAAACAAACAAAAAAACACTTTCGAAATAAAAAATATTTTGTAAAAAAATATTTTGTAAAAAAAAAAAAAAGATCAAAATATTTGTAAAGCAGTGCAATATACTAAAGAAAATGAAACTTTAAAGTTCCTTTGAACGTTAGTTAAACATTTCTTAAGACATTAAGAGATATGAAATACTGTAAAATTTTTGAATAGCAACTACCGCGGAACGGCGAAATCAGTTTGCTATTCAAAAGCATATAGGTGTTGGGGATTGAGAAAATGTTTGAATATGTGTAAATAATGTAATGTGTGAATAATGTAATGTATAAATTTGAAATGTATTGGGGAATGTCCGATTTCGAGGTTTTATTGTATTAATACAACAGAAAAATAAAAGAATAAAAATTTTCAAACATGGATATCCAAAAATTATTTATTATTTATCATAAATAAGAAACATAGTTTAATATATTTTTTTAAATATCCAAATAATAAACGATATTTAAATTAAAAAAAAAAAAACGCATCTCTTACTTTTTTGAAAAATCTAAAATTTTCTGCGCTAATGAGTAACTTTCGGAAATAAGCCCCCCCCCTTTTTTTTGGCTCTACAATTTAATTAATGGTGTTATCATAAGCTCGTGAGTCTATTCAAATAACTGGCAAGAAATATTGTATCAATTAATAACTAAAACATTAAAAGCAAATCCTTTGAATGTGAGATTATTTTATAAGAACAAACGGAAAATGAAAGAAAGAAACAAGTTTATAAAGAGTCGACATTTTTTCTTCTTCATGTTATGTTCTTTGTCTTCTGCTTTATTCGAGTTTCATGACATAATTTGCCTCAAAATATCACTGTTTATATTTCATAGCTAGTTGGCCTTTTTTGGCGAGCGTTGTTTGGTGCATAGTAAAATTCATTGTTGTGGTAACTCGTATAGAATTTTAACCCTGAAGAATAGTTTGGGTTTGATCACCTGTGGTGTGGAAAATAAATTCCATAAAATTAAGGTATTAATTTATCATAATGTTAAAATGTTGTATTGGTATCGGAAAAACACCCGTGAATATAATTTTTAAAATTCTAGTATAAGTGAAAAAACGATTTCAAAATTTCATTTTTACAATCAAAAAGAAGTTGAGTTTTAACAAGTAATTAAAAAAAAAATTAATTCAATTCCTACTTAGGTCAGCAAAAAAAAAAAAAAAATAAATAAATAATATAATCCCTTAAGCTAATATTAGATTTTGTTGCATTAAAATATCTCAATTTGTTGATTTTTTATAAGCAAGTAAATCCTATTGGCTTACAATGGAAGTCTATGGGAATTTGGCGAAATATTAGAGTAAATTTTCGCAAAGTGACGCCAAGTTGGCGTCACTTTTGGCGATATATAGCGTAGCTGGCAATCCACTTGGCGGTATTTGGCGACAGAACAGGGTCCCAACCTATGGTAACCCTCTTATAGGTATGAAGATGCATTAAATGCTGTTCAATAACTAATGGCCGCCATTTTTTCTCCCATATAAAACTAAAATTAATTAATTAAAATTTAATTAATGAATTAATATGTGAAAAAACTGTATTAACATCAAGTCTCATCCACTACAAGTTAAAAAAATGCATTTGAACTTGAGTGGATGAATAATAAGTGTTTTATTAACGATTGAAAATTTGAACAAGATATATATAGGGAGAGTATGAACTAATAGTAGGAATTGAAAAAAAAAAGGAGAGTAAAAACGAATGCGTGCTCTTACTTTTTTTGAAAAATCTAGAATTTTCATTGCTAATTGGTACTTTTTACAAAAAGAAAATCTTTTTTTTTTCGCTATCAACTTTAGTTATTGGTAAGCTCATGTTTCTATTCAATTATCTAATCCAAATATTGTATCAGTTACTAACTAAACCATCAAAAACAAATTCTTTCAAAGTGACATTATTTTATAAAAGCAAACAGTGGATGAAAGAAGTCTGAAGTTCATAAAGAGCAGAGATTTTTTCCTCTCCATACTATATCCTTTGTCTTCTACATATTTGAGTTTCAGGGCCTAATTTGCATCAAAATGAATTCCAGATGTTTACGAATATAAAGGTTATTCTTTCAGCAGCACGGTTCAATAATATGTATTGTTGGAAGATGATGATAACGTAGAGACATAGTGTTGTGGCATGGGAATTTTCAGAATTTAGAAAATATCTCATCTGAAAAAATTTTTAAATGCTGTTTTAAATTTAAAAATATTCGTAAGCAAAGAATCAAAATATTTGTAAAAAACGTAATAAACAACAATAACAACAACAACAACAACAACAAAAAAAAAAAAAATAAAAATAAAAAGCAATTTAACAAATTACAACGACCATTTGGAAAATGATTTTTTTAAAGACTAAAATTTAAGACATAAAAAATCGCACGAGGTCATTATACATTACGTACGCCATGGATTAAACATTAATAGCGTTATTACACGTAAAAATTGCAAGATTTCATGAAACTTTCGTATTATCCACCTGAAACTTACGTGTTATCCAAGCATTTCATTGGCTGTTCGGGAAAAGGCTTTTCCATCGACCCATTTTAAATGAAATTTCATTCTTAAACTTTTAACATCCCACACTATTACTTTTTACACCGTCGTATAGAGAAAAAAATGTACTTTTAAATGCAATTTGTTTGAAAGCTGTATCTCAATTTGTTTCTGAGTTATAATTTTTTTTTTTTTAGTTTTTATTACGTTTTTGTCATAATGGCAACAGAAGTATCCATCTGTGTTGAAAGTAAAGGGAAAATACATTACTGTATAGACCAATGAGAAAACGAATAAAATGCGGATTAAACCAATTAAAAGCTTCAGATATGCTTTTGATTTCCTACCCTGACGAGGACAATAACTATTTTTCCAAATGGTTAATAAATAAATAAAATAAATAAGTAAATATCTTTAAATATAAAACAAGTTTGAAACAACAGAATGATATACAGTGAAACCTCTGTGTAAGGGCAACCTGAAAATTGTCCATTGAAAATTGGCCCTTATGAGGAGTGGCCCTTGAATAGGGGTGAGAAAATTTTTCATTTATCTTTCTTTTTATCCCGCGACTTTTAAAATCTGCATATTATGTTCGTAAATTCTCTTTGTTTTTAACAATATTGTTTATTTGATTCTTGCTGCAATTAAACTGTGAAGCCAATTTTCTTGCAGATGTTCCTAGATCATGACAATTAAGAACTTTGATTTTGTCATTCAGATCCAAACGTGCTCTTTGGCTTGATTTAGGTGCCATAATTTAAAATTTTACATAAGTCTGAGCATAAAATTTGTAGTGTAAAAATTGTGCTTCAATATGCATTCACAGTTTTAGTAAATGTAGAATCAGTTTTTCTAGATAACCTGTTACCCTTTGTGTGACCACAACAAAGGGTCCAGTTTCCCCTCCAACCCAACCCCTACAGGTTGAAAGATCAAACAAAGTGTGAGGAACACCTGTTTGTATCACTTGTGGAAAAGTTTGTGGTCTTTCATTGTGTTACTAAATCCTCCCCATCTACCCTTGCCTTCTTTGTATGCTGAACTCTTTGTTCAGGAATTCAATACACTTGTTTAGGATTTAAGGCACTTGTGTAAAAACCGGCCTTTAATGAGAGGTAGGTGCGGGCCCTAATAGGAGTAAATTTAACATTATGTCTACAGGGAAAATTTTCGTTCCTAAAAATATTGGCCCTTAATAGAGGCGGCCCTTGAATAGGGATGGCCTTTAAAAAAAGTTTCACTGTATATAATTACGTTTTCATTTCAATTATAACTATTAGCCAATCACATAGGTCAATTACATGCATGTATCTCACATTTATTTTGTTAAAAATGTCAAATTTGAATTTTATAAAGACAACATTTTCCAAACCAATAAGTCATTTTCAAATTACAATAATTCATGGATATTGCATATGAAATCTTAAATTTCCATAAGAATTTTTTAATTGAGTATCTAATTATTGTCAGTTTTAATTGAGCTTTAGTCTTCTTCTTTTACGAACACATCATAGCTTTTACCATTATTTTCTTTTATCCAAGAAAGCCTTAATTATTATAGATATTTGTTAAGGATTTTTTGTGGAAAATAAATCTCGTAACACCAACAGGTAAAATTTACGTCTTTTCTGAAGCCAATATTTTATAAACCATTAAGTCATGTTCCAACTACAATAATTAATGGATATTGTATCTAAAACAGTAAATTTCTATAAGAATTTTTCAATTGAATATCTAATTGTCAGTTTTTATTCAGCTTCAGTCTTCTTTTTAATGAACTCATCATCATTCTTTAGAAATATTTTCTTTTATCCGAGAAAGTCTGAATTATTATGGATAATTGTTAAGGATATTTTGAGAAAAATAAATCTTGTGACACCAACAGGTAAAATTTACATCTTTTCCGAAGACAATATTTTACAAACCAATAAGTGAGGACTAAAAATGGAAAACGCTGAAAGTTTAAAAGGGGAAATTTTTCAAGAAAGCGAAAAAAGAAAAACTTCTACTTTTGGTACTTACAACGTTTTCTACTTCATTCCTTTTGGGCTCTTACTCGTAGTTCAACACTTTAAAATGTAGGTACCTAGCTTCCTTTCGTTTAGTGTTTAAATAGCTAACAGTATCATTTGTAAACATTTCTTTTATTTATATATTTAATATTTTTCACCTTACTTTAAAATATCCCATTGATGCAAACAATAAAAACCTGATCAAGTTGTGAAATAATCACCAGTCGCCGCGCATCTTATCACTGACATTTTCAGCGTCTCCACTTCACTTCGTGTGGCACATTCTGTGTTCTCCACTTCACTATGTGTGGCACATTCAACCAGCGACATTTTCCTATTTTTTGAACTATTTCTACTTGGGTTGGCACTTCAAGGGTTCTCCTATTTGTTAAGCTTGCGTGAGAGTCCTGCATCGGTCAGGTGACCCACTTTTACCCGACTCCGACCCGCGCTTAGGGTGGGCGCTATATTTTACGACTGCGGGTCGGGTCGGGTTGACTTCAACTTTTTTGCTGCGGGTCGATTGGCTTTCATTGTTTCGGGTTCGGGTCGGTTTCTGGTTGGCTTTTTGTTTCTTGCCGGTCGGGTTCGGGCTGACCCGATTTTTTAAAAGAATGTCCAAACTATTTTTTCTTAAAAGTCTATTAAACCGCAGATCAGAGTTTCACAAATGCCTGCCTGTCCGTTTTGTCTAGTTTTAGAATCAGTTTCTGGAAGTTAATACAAACATACTTTTTCAACTACTGGTACGATAAGGATTAAAACGCATGCTGTTGCAGTGCTAAAGCATTTTTGATGAATAGTTACAACTCTAATGTCTTGATACTCTTGATACTTCTAACGTTATTATGACAAAAAATCTACTGTGTGATACACAGGAAGGATAGCGTTTTGCTGCGTATTGTATTTTTAAAGTAAGATAAGGCAGAATGCCAATTGTGTAATACAAGGTGTATCGTTATAAGTGGAACTTCTAAAACCTCAACTAATTTTAAAGCATATTTAAAGATTAGATTTTTAATTTTATACCGTCATATATAGATTGAAACATTATTTTTCTACTTTCTTTGTTTTCATTGTATCAAAGTTCGGGTATAATTTATCAAACCTGTGATATTCATTTAATTGAGACATATTGGGGTAGTTCAATTACGTATTTCTTTTCATATGAAACATAGATGTGCTCAAACTTTTTGTGAAATTTCCAACAATCTGAGTGGCAAAAAACTTATATATGACCCGCAAGAATTTTTCGAGTGTGAACCCGACCTGCAGAAAGAAAATTAGATTCATTCCGAGCCGAAAAAAAAAATTCGGGATAACCCGACTCGATGTTTGACCCTGTTCAACGATCTCGAGGTGTCCACTATTTAGAGGTTTTAATATATTTGAATATTAAAGAATATAGATTTGTTCGTTCTTCCATGAAAAATATAAAAATGGTTTTATACATACAATTGTAGATATTTTTTTCATAATGGCATTAAAAATACCTCAGGTTTGAATCGAACTGCGGGTCGAGGAATTATTTTTAGTCTGGTTCGGGTCGGATTGAGGGTTGACTTAAAATGGAATTTGCGTGTTCGGGTCGGGTTGTACCCAACCTGTGCAGGACTCTACTTGGCCTTTAAACATTTTTTCAGAAAGAAAAAAAAAAAAAAAAGATTTTCAATTTTTTGGTATTTTCAGCGTTTTTCATTTTTCGTCCTCAAATCATTTTCAAACTACAATAGTTAATGGATAATGTTTCTAAAACAGTAAAATTCACAAATGTTTATTTTTTTTTTCAAATTTATTTTGCTAAAAACCGAAAATTTCGAATTTATGCAAGAAGTTTTTGATTGAATATATAATTATTGTCAGTTTTACTTCAGCTTTAGTCTTCTTTTTTTATGAACACATCATCATTCTTCACCATTAGTTTCTTTTATCCAGGAATGCCTGAATTATTATGGATAATTGTTAAGGTATTTTGTGCAAAATAAATATTGTGGCACGAACATGTAAAATTTACGTCCTTTCAAAAGAGAATATTTTACAAACCAATAAATCATTTTCAAACTACAATAATTAATGGATATTTTATCTAAAACTTTAAATTTCCATAAGAATTTTTTAATTGAGTATTTAATTATTGTCAGTTTTAATTCAGCTTTAGTCTTCTTTTTTATGAACACATCATCATTCTTCATCATTAGTTTATTTTATCCAGGAATGCCTGAATTATTATGGATAATTGTTAAGGTATTTTGTGCAAAATAAATATTGTGGCACGAACAGGTAAAATTTACGTCCTTTCAAAAGACAATATTTTACAAACCAATAAGTCATTTTCAAACTACAATAATTAATGGATATTGTATCTAAAACTTTAAATTTCCATAAGAATTTTTTAATTGAGTATCTAATTATTGTCAGTTTTAATTCAGCTTTAGTCTTCTTCTTTTATGAACACATCATAGCTTTTACCATTATTTTCTTTTATCCAGAAAGCCTTAATTATTATAGATATTTGTTAGGGATTTTTTGTGGAAAATAAATCTTGTAACACCAACAGGTAAAATTTACGTCTTTTCTGAAGCCAATATTTTATAAACCATTAAGTCATGTTCCAACTACAATAATTAATGGATATTGTATCTAAAACAGTAAATTTCTATAAGAATTTTTCAATTGAATATCTAATTGTCAGTTTTTATTCAGCTTCAGTCTTCTTTTTAATGAACTTATCATCATTCTTTAGAATTATTTTCTTTTATACGAGAAATCCTGAATTATTATGGATAATTGTTAAGGATATTTTGGGAAAAATAAATCTTGTGACACCAACAGGTAAAATTTACGTCTTTTCCGAAGACAATATTTTACAAACCAATAAGTGAGGACTAAAAATGGAAAACGCTGAACGTTTAAAAGGGGAAATTTTTCAAGAAAGCGAAAAAAGAAAAACTCCTACTTTTGGTACTTACAACGTTTTCTACTTCATTCCTTTTGGGCTCTTACTCGTAGTTCAACACTTTAAAATGTAGGTACCTAGCTTCCTTTCGTTTAGTGTTTAAATAGCTAACAGTATCATTTGTAAACATTTCTTTTATTTATATATTTAATATTTTTCACCTTACTTTAAAATATCCCATTGATGCAAACAATAAAAACCTGATCAAGTTGTGAAATAATCACCAGTCGCCGCGCATCTTATCACTGGCATTTTCAGCGTCTCCACTTCACTTCGTGTGGCACATTCTGTGTTCTCCACTTCACTATGTGTGGCACATTCAACCAGCGACATTTTCCTATTTTTTGAACTATTTCTACTTGGGTTGGCACTTCAAGGGTTCTCCTATTTGTTAAGCTTGCGTGAGAGTCCTGCATCGGTCAGGTGACCCACTTTTACCCGACTCCGACCCGCGGTTAGGGTGGGCGCTATATTTTACGACTGCGGGTCGGGTCGGGTTGACTTCAACTTTTTTGCTGCGGGTCGGATTGGCTTTCATTGTTTCGGGTTCGGGTCGGTTTCTGGTTGGCTTTTTGTTTCTTGCCGGTCGGGTTCGGGCTGACCCGATTTTTTAAAAGAATGTCCAAACTATTTTTTCTTAAAAGTCTATTAAACCGCAGATCAGAGTTTCACAAATGCCTGCCTGTCCGTTTTGTCTAGTTTTAGAATCAGTTTCTGGAAGTTAATACAAACATACTTTTTCAACTACTGGTACGATAAGGATTAAAACGCATGCTGTTGCAGTGCTAAAGCATTTTTGATGAATAGTTACAACTCTAATGTCTTGATACTCTTGATACTTCTAACGTTATTATGACAAAAAATCTACTGTGTGATACACAGGAAGGATAGCGTTTTGCTGCGTATTGTATTTTTAAAGTAAGATAAGGCAGAATGCCAATTGTGTAATACAAGGTGTATCGTTATAAGTGGAACTTCTAAAACCTCAACTAATTTTAAAGCATATTTAAAGATTAGATTTTTAATTTTATACCGTCATATATAGATTGAAACATTATTTTTCTACTTTCTTTGTTTTCATTGTATCAAAGTTCGGGTATAATTTATCAAACCTGTGATATTCATTTAATTGAGACATATTGGGGTAGTTCAATTACGTATTTCTTTTCATATGAAACATAGATGTGCTCAAACTTTTTGTGAAATTTCCAACAATCTGAGTGGCAAAAAACTTATATATGACCCGCAAGAATTTTTCGAGTGTGAACCCGACCTGCAGAAAGAAAATTAGATTCATTCCGAGCCGAAAAAAAAAATTCGGGATAACCCGACTCGATGTTTGACCCTGTTCAACGATCTCGAGGTGTCCACTATTTAGAGGTTTTAATATATTTGAATATTAAAGAATATAGATTTGTTCGTTCTTCCATGAAAAATATAAAAATGGTTTTATACGTACAATTGTAGATATTTTTTTCATAATGGCATTAAAAATACCTCAGGTTTGAATCGAACTGCGGGTCGAGGAATTATTTTTAGTCTGGTTCGGGTCGGATTGAGGGTTGACTTAAAATGGAATTTGCGTGTTCGGGTCGGGTTGTACCCAACCTGTGCAGGACTCTACTTGGCCTTTAAACATTTTTTCAGAAAGAAAAAAAAAAAAAAAAGATTTTCAATTTTTTGGTATTTTCAGCGTTTTTCATTTTTCGTCCTCAAATCATTTTCAAACTACAATAGTTAATGGATAATGTTTCTAAAACAGTAAAATTCACAAATGTTTATTTTTTTTTTTCAAATTTATTTTGCTAAAAACCGAAAATTTCGAATTTATGCAAGAAGTTTTTGATTGAATATATAATTATTGTCAGTTTTACTTCAGCTTTAGTCTTCTTTTTTTATGAACACATCATCATTCTTCACCATTAGTTTCTTTTATCCAGGAATGCCTGAATTATTATGGATAATTGTTAAGGTATTTTGTGCAAAATAAATATTGTGGCACGAACATGTAAAATTTACGTCCTTTCAAAAGAGAATATTTTACAAACCAATAAATCATTTTCAAACTACAATAATTAATGGATATTTTATCTAAAACTTTAAATTTCCATAAGAATTTTTTAATTGAGTATTTAATTATTGTCAGTTTTAATTCAGCTTTAGTCTTCTTTTTTATGAACACATCATCATTCTTCATCATTAGTTTATTTTATCCAGGAATGCCTGAATTATTATGGATAATTGTTAAGGTATTTTGTGCAAAATAAATATTGTGGCACGAACAGGTAAAATTTACGTCCTTTCAAAAGACAATATTTTACAAACCAATAAGTCATTTTCAAACTACAATAATTAATGGATATTGTATCTAAAACTTTAAATTTCCATAAGAATTTTTTAATTGAGTATCTAATTATTGTCAGTTTTAATTCAGCTTTAGTCTTCTTCTTTTATGAACACATCATAGCTTTTACCATTATTTTCTTTTATCCAGAAAGCCTTAATTATTATAGATATTTGTTAGGGATTTTTTGTGGAAAATAAATCTTGTAACACCAACAGGTAAAATTTACGTCTTTTCTGAAGCCAATATTTTATAAACCATTAAGTCATGTTCCAACTACAATAATTAATGGATATTGTATCTAAAACAGTAAATTTCTATAAGAATTTTTCAATTGAATATCTAATTGTCAGTTTTTATTCAGCTTCAGTCTTCTTTTTAATGAACTTATCATCATTCTTTAGAATTATTTTCTTTTATACGAGAAATCCTGAATTATTATGGATAATTGTTAAGGATATTTTGGGAAAAATAAATCTTGTGACACCAACAGGTAAAATTTACGTCTTTTCCGAAGACAATATTTTACAAACCAATAAGTGAGGACTAAAAATGGAAAACGCTGAACGTTTAAAAGGGGAAATTTTTCAAGAAAGCGAAAAAAGAAAAACTCCTACTTTTGGTACTTACAACGTTTTCTACTTCATTCCTTTTGGGCTCTTACTCGTAGTTCAACACTTTAAAATGTAGGTACCTAGCTTCCTTTCGTTTAGTGTTTAAATAGCTAACAGTATCATTTGTAAACATTTCTTTTATTTATATATTTAATATTTTTCACCTTACTTTAAAATATCCCATTGATGCAAACAATAAAAACCTGATCAAGTTGTGAAATAATCACCAGTCGCCGCGCATCTTATCACTGGCATTTTCAGCGTCTCCACTTCACTTCGTGTGGCACATTCTGTGTTCTCCACTTCACTATGTGTGGCACATTCAACCAGCGACATTTTCCTATTTTTTGAACTATTTCTACTTGGGTTGGCACTTCAAGGGTTCTCCTATTTGTTAAGCTTGCGTGAGAGTCCTGCATCGGTCAGGTGACCCGCTTTTACCCGACTCCGACCCGCGGTTAGGGTGGGCGCTATATTTTACGACTGCGGGTCGGGTCGGGTTGACTTCAACTTTTTTGCTGCGGGTCGGATTGGCTTTCATTGTTTCGGGTTCGGGTCGGTTTCTGGTTGGCTTTTTGTTTCTTGCCGGTCGGGTTCGGGCTGACCCGATTTTTTAAAAGAATGTCCAAACTATTTTTTCTTAAAAGTCTATTAAACCGCAGATCAGAGTTTCACAAATGCCTGCCTGTCCGTTTTGTCTAGTTTTAGAATCAGTTTCTGGAAGTTAATACAAACATACTTTTTCAACTACTGGTACGATAAGGATTAAAACGCATGCTGTTGCAGTGCTAAAGCATTTTTGATGAATAGTTACAACTCTAATGTCTTGATACTCTTGATACTTCTAACGTTATTATGACAAAAAATCTACTGTGTGATACACAGGAAGGATAGCGTTTTGCTGCGTATTGTATTTTTAAAGTAAGATAAGGCAGAATGCCAATTGTGTAATACAAGGTGTATCGTTATAAGTGGAACTTCTCAAACCTCAACTAATTTTAAAGCATATTTAAAGATTAGATTTTTAATTTTATACCGTCATATATAGATTGAAACATTATTTTTCTACTTTCTTTGTTTTCATTATATCAAAGTTTGGGTATAATTTATCAAACCTGTGATATTCATTTAATTGAGACATATTGGGGTAGTTCAATTACGTATTTCTTTTCATATGAAACATAGATGTGCTCAAACTTTTTGTGAAATTTCCAACAATCTGAGTGGCAAAAAACTTATATATGACCCGCAAGAATTTTTCGAGTGTGAACCCGACCTGCAGAAAGAAAATTAGATTCATTCCGAGCCGAAAAAAAAAATTCGGGATAACCCGACTCGATGTTTGACCCTGTTCAACGATCTCGAGGTTTCCACTATTTAGAGGTTTTAATATATTTGAATATTAAAGAATATAGATTTGTTCGTTCTTCCATGAAAAATATAAAAATGTTTTTATAGATACAATTGTAGATATTTTTTTCATAATGGCATTAAAAATACCTCAGGTTTGAATCGAATTGCGGGTCGAGGAATTATTTTTAGTCTGGTTCGGGTCGGGTTGAGGGTTGACTTAAAATGGAATTTGCGTGTTCCGGTCGGGTTGTACCCAACCTGTGCAGGACTCTACTTGGCCTTTAAACATTTTTTCGGAAAGAAAAAAAAAAAGATTTTCAATTTTTTGGTATTTTCAGCGTTTTTCATTTTTCGTCCTCAAATCATTTTCAAACTACAATAGTTAATGGATAATGTTTCTAAAACAGTAAAATTCACAAATGTTTATTTTTTTTTCAAATTTATTTTGCTAAAAATCGAAAATTTCGAATTTATGCAAGAAGTTTTTGATTGAATATATAATTATTGTCAGTTTTACTTCAGCTTTAGTCTTCTTTTTTTATGAACACATCATCATTCTTCACCATTAGTTTCTTTTATCCAGGAATGCCTGAATTATTATGGATAATTGTTAAGGTATTTTGTGCAAAATAAATATTGTGGCACGAACATGTAAAATTTACGTCCTTTCAAAAGAGAATATTTTACAAACCAATAAATCATTTTCAAACTACAATAATTAATGGATATTTTATCTAAAACTTTAAATTTCCATAAGAATTTTTTAATTGAGTATTTAATTATTGTCAGTTTTAATTCAGCTTTAGTCTTCTTTTTTATGAACACATCATCATTCTTCATCATTAGTTTATTTTATCCAGGAATGCCTGAATTATTATGGATAATTGTTAAGGTATTTTGTGCAAAATAAATATTGTGGCACGAACAGGTAAAATTTACGTCCTTTCAAAAGACAATATTTTACAAACCAATAAGTCATTTTCAAACTACAATAATTAATGGATATTGTATCTAAAACTTTAAATTTCCATAAGAATTTTTTAATTGAGTATCTAATTATTGTCAGTTTTAATTCAGCTTTAGTCTTCTTCTTTTATGAACACATCATAGCTTTTACCATTATTTTCTTTTATCCAAGAAAGCCTTAATTATTATAGATATTTGTTAAGGATTTTTTGTGGAAAATAAATCTTGTAACACCAACAGGTAAAATTTACGTCTTTTCTGAAGCCAATATTTTATAAACCATTAAGTCATGTTCCAACTACAATAATTAATGGATATTGTATCTAAAACAGTAAATTTCTATAAGAATTTTTCAATTGAATATCTAATTGTCAGTTTATATTCAGCTTCAGTCTTCTTTTTAATGAACTCATCATCATTCTTTAGAATTATTTTCTTTTATACGAGAAATCCTGAATTATTATGGATAATTGTTAAGGATATTTTGGGAAAAATAAATCTTCTGACACCAACAGGTAAAATTTACGTCTTTTCCGAAGACAATATTTTACAAACCAATAAGTGAGGACTAAAAATGGAAAACGCTGAACGTTTAAAAGGGGAAATTTTTCAAGAGTGCGAAAAAAGAAAAACTCCTACTTTTGGTACTTACAACGTTTTCTACTTCATTCCTTTTGGGCTCTTACTCGTAGTTCAACACTTTAAAATGTAGGTACCTAGCTTCCTTTCGTTTAGTGTTTAAATAGCTAACATTATCATTTGTAAACATTTCTTTTGTTTATATATTTAATATTTTTCACCTTACTTTAAAATATCTCATTGCTGCAAAAAGAAAAACATGATCAAGTTGTGAAATAATCACCAGTCGCCGCGCATCTTATCACTGGCATTTTCAGCGTCCTCCACTTCACTTCGTGTGACACATTCTGTGCTCTCCAGTTCACTATGTGTGGCACATTCAACCAGCGACATTTTCCTATTTTTTGAACTATTTCTACTAGGGTTGGCACTTCAAGGGTTCTCCTATTTGTTAAGCTTGCGTGAGAGTCCTGCATCGGTCGGGTGACCCGCTTTTACCCGACTCCGACCCTCGGTTAGGGTGGGCGCTATATTTTACGACTGCGGGTTGGGTCAGGTTGACTTCAACTTTTTTGTTGGGTGTCGGATTGGCTTTCTTTGTTTCGGGTTCGGGTCGGTTTCTAGTTGGCTTTTCGTTTCTTGCGGGTCTGGTTCGGGCTGACCCAATTTTTTAAAGGAATGTCCAAAATATTTTTTCTTAAAAGTCTATTAAACCGCAGATCAGAGTTTCACAAATGCCTGCATGTCCGTTTTGTCTAGTTTTAGAATCAGTTTCTGGAAGTTAATACAAACATACTTTTTCAACTACTGGTACGATAAGGATTAAAACGCATACTGTTGCATTGCTAAAGCATTTTTGATGAATAGTTACAACTCTAATGTCGTGATACTCTTGATACTTCTAACGTTATTATGACAAAAAATCTACTGTGTGATACACAGGAAGGATAGCGTTTTGCTGCGTATTGTATTTTTAAAGTAAGATAAGGCAGAATGCCAATTGTGTAATACAAGGTGTATCGTTATGAGTGGAACTTCTTAAACCTCAACAAATTTTAAAGCATATTTAAAGATTAGATTTTTAATTTTATACCGTCATATATAGATTGAAACAATATTTTTCTACTTTCTTTGTTTTCATTGTATCAAAGTTCGGGTATAATTTATCATACCTGTGATATTCATTTAATTGAGACATATTGGGGTAGTTCAATTACGTATTTCTTTTCATATGAAACATAGTTGTGCTCAAACTTTTTGTGAAATTTCCAACAATCTGAGTATCAAAAAACTTATATATGACCCGCAAGAATTTTTCGAGTGTGAACCCGACCTGCAGAAAGAAAATTAGATTCATTCCGAGCCGAAAAATCAAAATTCGGGATAACCCGACTCGATGTTTGACTCTGTTCAACGATCTCGAGGTATCCACTATTTAGAAGTTTTACTATATTTGAATATTAAAGAATATATATTTGTTCGTTCTTCCATGAAAAATATAAAAATTGTTTTATAGATACAATTGTAGATATTTTTTTCATAATGGCATTAAAAATACCTCAGGTTTGGGTCTGATTGCGGGTCGAGGAATTATTTTTAGTCTGGTTCGGGTCGGTTTGTTCCCTACCTGTGCAGGGCTCTACTTGGCCTTTAAACATTTTTTCGCAAAGAAAAAAAAAAAAAAGGTTTTCGATTTTTTGGTACTTTCAGCGTTTTTCATTTTTCGTCCTCAAATCATTTTCAAACTACAATAGTTAATGGATAATGTTTCTCAAATAGTAAAATTCACAAATGTTTATTTTTTTTCAAATTTATTTTGCTAAAAATCGAAAATTTCGAATTTAAGTAAGATGTTTTTGATTGAATATCTAATTATTGTCAGTTTTAATTCAGCTTTAGTCTTCTTTTTTATGAACACATCATCATTCTTCACCATTAGTTTCTTTTATCCAGGAATCCCTGAATTATTATGGATAATTGTTAAGGTATTTTGTGCAAAATAAATATTGTGGCACGAACAGGAAAATTTACGTCCTTTCAAAAGACAATATTTTACAAACCAAGAAGTCATTTTCAAACTACAATAATTAATGGATATTGTATCTAAAACTTTAAATTTCCATAAGAATTTTTTAATTGAGTATCTAATTATTGTCAGTTTTAATTCAGCTTTAGTCTTCCTTTTTATGAACACATCATCATTCTTCATCATTAGTTTATTTTATCCAGGAATGCCTGAATTATTATGGATAATTGTTAAGGTATTTTGTGCAAAATAAATATTGTGGCACCAACAGGTAAAATTTACGTCCTTTCCAAAGACAATATTTTACAAGCCAATAAGTCATTTTCAAACTACAATAATTAATCGATATTGCATCTAAAACTTTAAATTTCCATAAGAATTTTTTAATTGAGTATTTAAATATTGTCAGTTTTAATTCAGCTTTAGTCTTCTTTTTTTATGAACACATCATCATTCTTCATCATTAGTTTCATTTATCCAGGAATACCTGAATTATTATGGATAATTGTTAAGGTATTTTGTGCAAAATAAACATTGTGGCACCAACAGGTAAAACTTACGTCTTTTCTGAAGACAATATTTTATAAACCATTAAGTCATATTCAAACTACAATAATTAATGGATATTGTATCTAAAACAGTAAATTTCTATAAGAATTTTTCAATTGAATATCTAATTGTCAGTTTTTATTCAGCTTCAGTCTTCTTTTTAATGAACTCATCACCATTCTTTAGAATTATTTTCTTTTATACGAGAAAGCCTGAATTATTATGGATAATTGTTAAGGATATTTTGGGAAAAATAAATCTTGTGACACCAACAGGTAAAATTTACGTCTTTTCCGAAGCCAATATTTTACAAACCAATAAGTGAGGAATAAAAATGGTAAACGCTGAACGTTTAAAAGGGGAAATTTTTCAAGAGTGCGAAAAAAGAAAAACTCCTACTTTTGGTACTTACAACGTTTTCTACTTCATTCCTTTTGGGCTCTTACTCGTAGTTCAACACTTTAAAATGCAGGTACCTAGCTTCCTTTCGTTTAGTGTTTAAATAGCTAACATTATCATTTGTAAACATTTCTTTTGTTTATATATTTAATATTTTTCACCTTACTTTAAAATATCTCATTGATGCAAAAAGAAAAACATGATCAAGTTGTGAAATAATCACCAGTGGCCGCGCATCTTATCACTGGCATTTTCAGCGTCCTCCACTTCACTTCGTGTGGCACATTCTGTGCTCTCCATTTCACTATGTGTAGCACATTCAACCAGCGACATTTTCCTATTTTTTGAACTATTTCTACTAGGGTTGGCACTTCAAGGGTTCTCCTATTTGTTAAGCTTGCGTGAGAGTCCTGCATCGGTCGGGTGACCCGCTTTTACCCGACTCCGACCCTCGGTTAGGGTGGGCGCTATATTTTACGACTGCGGGTCGGGTCAGGTTGACTTCAACTTTTTTGTTGGGTGTCGGATTGGCTTTCTTTGTTTCGGGTTCGGGTCGGTTTCTAGTTGGCTTTTTGTTTCTTGCGGGTCGGGTTCGGGCTGACCCGATTTTTTAAAGGAATGTCCAAAATATTTTCTCTTAAAAGTCTATTAAACCGCAGATCAGAGTTTCACAAATGCCTGCCTGTCCGTTTTGTCTAGTTTTAGAATCAGTTTCTGGAAGTTAATACAAACATACTTTTTCAACTACTGGTACGATAAGGATTAAAACGCATGCTGTTGCATTGCTAAAGCATTTTTGATGAATAGTTACAACTCTAATGTCGTGATACTCTTGATACTTCTAACGTTATTATGACAAAAAATCTACTGTGTGATACACAGGAAGGATAGCGTTTTGCTGCGTATTGTATTTTTAAAGTAAGATAAGGCAGAATGCCAATTGTGTAATACAAGGTGTATCGTTATGAGTGGAACTTCTTAAACCTCAACAAATTTTAAAGCATATTTAAAGATTAGATTTTTAATTTTATACCGTCATATATAGATTGAAACAATATTTTTCTACTTTCTTTGTTTTCATTGTATCAAAGTTCGGGTATAATTTATCATACCTGTGATATTCATTTAATTGAGACATATTGGGGTAGTTCAATTACGTATTTCTTTTCATATGAAACATAGTTGTGCTCAAACATTTTGTGAAATTTCCAACAATCTGAGTATCAAAAAACTTATATACGACCCGCAAGAATTTTTCGAGTGTGAACCCGACCTGCAGAAAGAAAATTAGATTCATTCCGAGCCGAAAAAACAAAATTCGGGATAACCCGACTCGATGTTTGACTCTGTTCAACGATCTCGAGGTGTCCACTATTTAGAAGTTTTACTATATTTGAATATTAAAGAATATATATTTGTTCGTTCTTCCATGAAAAATATAAAAATTGTTTTAAAGATACAATTGTAGATATTTTTTTCATAATGGCATTAAAAATACCTCAGGTTTGGGTCTGATTGCGGGTCGAGGAATTATTTTTAGTCTGGTTCGGGTCGGTTTGTTCCCTACCTGTGCAGGACTCTACTTGGCCTTTAAACATTTTTTCGCAAAGAAAAAAAAAAAAAAAAGGTTTTCGATTTTTTGGTACTTTCAGCGTTTTTCATTTTTCGTCCTCAAATCATTTTCAAACTACAATAGTTAATGGATAATGTTTCGCAAATAGTAAAATTCACAAATGTTTATTTTTTTTCAAATTTATTTTGCTAAAAATCGAAAATTTCGAATTTAAGTAAGATGTTTTTGATTGAATATCTAATTATTGTCAGTTTTAATTCAGCTTTAGTGTTCTTTATTTATGAACACATCATCATTCTTCACCATTAGTTTCTTTTATCCAGGAATGCCTGAATTATTATGGATAATTGTTAAGGTATTTTGTGCAAAATAAATATTGTGGCACGAACAGGTAAAATTTATGTCCTTTCAAAAGACAATATTTTACAAACCAATAAGTCATTTTCAAACTACAATAATTAATGGATATTGTATCTAAAACTTTAAATTTCCATAAGAATTTTTTAATTGAGTATCTAATTATTGTCAGTTTTAATTCAGCTTTAGTCTTGTTCTTTTATGAACACATCATAGCTTTTACCATTATTTTCTTTTATCCAAGAAAGCCTTAATTATTATAGATATTTGTTAGGGATTTTTTGTGGAAAATAAATCTTGTAACACCAACAGGTAAAATTTACGTCTTTTCTGAAGCCAATATTTTATAAACCATTAAGTCATGTTCCAACTACAATAATTAATGGATATTGTATCTAAAACAGTAAATTTCTATAAGAATTTTTCAATTGAATATCTAATTGTCAGTTTTTATTCAGCTTCAGTCTTCTTTTTAATGAACTTATCATCATTCTTTAGAATTATTTTCTTTTATACGAGAAATCCTGAATTATTATGGATAATTGTTAAGGATATTTTGGGAAAAATAAATCTTGTGACACCAACAGGTAAAATTTACGTCTTTTCCGAAGACAATATTTTACAAACCAATAAGTGAGGACTAAAAATGGAAAACGCTGAATGTTTAAAAGGGGAAATTATTCAAGAAAGCGAAAAAAGAAAAACTCCTACTTTTGGTACTTACAACGTTTTCTACTTCATTCCTTTTGGGCTCTTACTCGTAGTTCAACACTTTAAAATGTAGGTACCTAGCTTCCTTTCGTTTAGTGTTTAAATAGCTAACAGTATCATTTGTAAACATTTCTTTTATTTATATATTTAATATTTTTCACCTTACTTTAAAATATCCCATTGATGCAAACAATAAAAACCTGATCAAGTTGTGAAATAATCACCAGTCGCCGCGCATCTTATCACTGGCATTTTCAGCGTCTCCACTTCACTTCGTGTGGCACATTCTGTGTTCTCCACTTCACTATGTGTGGCACATTCAACCAGCGACATTTTCCTATTTTTTGAACTATTTCTACTTGGGTTGGCACTTCAAGGGTTCTCCTATTTGTTAAGCTTGCGTGAGAGTCCTGCATCGGTCAGGTGACCCGCTTTTATCCGACTCCGACCCGCGGTTAGGGTGGGCGCTATATTTTACGACTGCGGGTCGGGTCGGGTTGACTTCAACTTTTTTGCTGCGGGTCGGATTGGCTTTCATTGTTTCGGGTTCGGGTCGGTTTCTGGTTGGCTTTTTGTTTCTTGCCGGTCGGGTTCGGGCTGACCCGATTTTTTAAAAGAATGTCCAAACTATTTTTTCTTAAAAGTCTATTAAACCGCAGATCAGAGTTTCACAAATGCCTGCCTGTCCGTTTTGTCTAGTTTTAGAATCAGTTTCTGGAAGTTAATACAAACATACTTTTTCAACTACTGGTACGATAAGGATTAAAACGCATGCTGTTGCATTGCTAAAGCATTTTTGATGAATAGTTACAACTCTAATGTCGTGATACTCTTGATACTTCTAACGTTATTATGACAAAAAATCTACTGTGTGATACACAGGAAGGATAGCGTTTTGCTGCGTATTGTATTTTTAAAGTAAGATAAGGCAGAATGCCAATTGTGTAATACAAGGTGTATCGTTATGAGTGGAACTTCTTAAACCTCAACAAATTTTAAAGCATATTTAAAGATTAGATTTTTAATTTTATACCGTCATATATAGATTGAAACAATATTTTTCTACTTTCTTTGTTTTCATTGTATCAAAGTTCGGGTATAATTTATCATACCTGTGATATTCATTTAATTGAGACATATTGGGGTAGTTCAATTACGTATTTCTTTTCATATGAAACATAGTTGTGCTCAAACATTTTGTGAAATTTCCAACAATCTGAGTATCAAAAAACTTATATATGACCCGCAAGAATTTTTCGAGTGTGAACCCGACCTGCAGAAAGAAAATTAGATTCATTCCGAGCCGAAAAAACAAAATTCGGGATAACCCGACTCGATGTTTGACTCTGTTCAACGATCTCGAGGTATCCACTATTTAGAAGTTTTACTATATTTGAATATTAAAGAATATATATTTGTTCGTTCTTCCATGAAAAATATAAAAATTGTTTTATAGATACAATTGTAGATATTTTTTTCATAATGGCATTAAAAATACCTCAGGTTTGGGTCTGATTGCGGGTCGAGGAATTATTTTTAGTCTGGTTCGGGTCGGTTTGTTCCCTACCTGTGCAGGACTCTACTTGGCCTTTAAACATTTTTTCGCAAAGAAAAAAAAAAAAAAGTTTTTCGATTTTTTGGTACTTTCAGCGTTTTTCATTTTTCGTCCTCAAATCATTTTCAAACTACAATAGTTAATGGATAATGTTTCTCAAATAGTAAAATTCACAAATGTTTATTTTTTTTCAAATTTATTTTGCTAAAAATCGAAAATTTCGAATTTAAGTAAGATGTTTTTGATTGAATATCTAATTATTGTCAGTTTTAATTCAGCTTTAGTCTTCTTTATTTATGAACACATCATCATTCTTCACCATTAGTTTCTTTTATCCAGGAATGCCTGTATTATTATGGATAATTGTTAAGGTATTTTGTGCAAAATAAATATTGTGGCACGAACAGGTAAAATTTACGTCCTTTCAAAAGACAATATTTTATAAACCAATAAGTCATTTTCAAACTACAATAATTAATGGATATTGTATCTAAAACTTTAAATTTCCATAAGAATTTTTTAATTGAGTATCTAATTATTGTCAGTTTTAATTCAGCTTTAGTCTTGTTCTTTTATGAACACATCATAGCTTTTACCATTATTTTCTTTTATCCAAGAAAGCCTTAATTATTATAGATATTTGTTAGGGATTTTTTGTGGAAAATAAATCTTGTAACACCAACAGGTAAAATTTACGTCTTTTCTGAAGCCAATATTTTATAAACCATTAAGTCATGTTCCAACTACAATAATTAATGGATATTGTATCTAAAACAGTAAATTTCTATAAGAATTTTTCAATTGAATATCTAATTGTCAGTTTTTATTCAGCTTCAGTCTTCTTTTTAATGAACTTATCATCATTCTTTAGAATTATTTTCTTTTATACGAGAAATCCTGAATTATTATGGATAATTGTTAAGGATATTTTGGGAAAAATAAATCTTGTGACACCAACAGGTAAAATTTACGTCTTTTCCGAAGACAATATTTTACAAACCAATAAGTGAGGACTAAAAATGGAAAACGCTGAACGTTTAAAAGGGGAAATTTTTCAAGAAAGCGAAAAAAGAAAAACTCCTACTTTTGGTACTTACAACGTTTTCTACTTCATTCCTTTTGGGCTCTTACTCGTAGTTCAACACTTTAAAATGTAGGTACCTAGCTTCCTTTCGTTTAGTGTTTAAATAGCTAACAGTATCATTTGTAAACATTTCTCTTATTTATATATTTAATATTTTTCACCTTACTTTAAAATATCCCATTGATGCAAACAATAAAAACCTGATCAAGTTGTGAAATAATCACCAGTCGCCGCGCATCTTATCACTGGCATTTTCAGCGTCTCCACTTCACTTCGTGTGGCACATTCTGTGTTCTCCACTTCACTATGTGTGGCACATTCAACCAGCGACATTTTCCTATTTTTTGAACTATTTCTACTTGGGTTGGCACTTCAAGGGTTCTCCTATTTGTTAAGCTTGCGTGAGAGTCCTGCATCGGTCAGGTGACCCGCTTTTACCCGACTCCGACCCGCGGTTAGGGTGGGCGCTATATTTTACGACTGCGGGTCGGGTCGGGTTGACTTCAACTTTTTTGCTGCGGGTCGGATTGGCTTTCATTGTTTCGGGTTCGGGTCGGTTTCTGGTTGGCTTTTTGTTTCTTGCCGGTCGGGTTCGGGCTGACCCGATTTTTTAAAAGAATGTCCAAACTATTTTTTCTTAAAAGTCTATTAAACCGCAGATCAGAGTTTCACAAATGCCTGCCTGTCCGTTTTGTCTAGTTTTAGAATCAGTTTCTGGAAGTTAATACAAACATACTTTTTCAACTACTGGTACGATAAGGATTAAAACGCATGCTGTTGCATTGCTAAAGCATTTTTGATGAATAGTTACAACTCTAATGTCTTGATACTCTTGATACTTCTAACGTTATTATGACAAAAAATCTACTGTGTGATACACAGGAAGGATAGCGTTTTGCTGCGTATTGTATTTTTAAAGTAAGATAAGGCAGAATGCCAATTTTGTAATACAAGGTGTATCGTTATAAGTGGAACTTCTCAAACCTCAACTAATTTTAAAGCATATTTAAAGATTAGATTTTTAATTTTATACCGTCATATATAGATTGAAACATTATTTTTCTACTTTCTTTGTTTTCATTGTATCAAAGTTCGGGTATAATTTATCAAACCTGTGATATTCATTTAATTGAGACATATTGGGGTAGTTCAATTACGTATTTCTTTTCATATGAAACATAGATGTGCTCAAACTTTTTGTGAAATTTCCAACAATCTGAGTGGCAAAAAACTTATATATGACCCGCAAGAATTTTTCGAGTGTGAACCCGACCTGCAGAAAGAAAATTAGATTCATTCCGAGCCGAAAAAAAAAATTCGGGATAACCCGACTCGATGTTTGACCCTGTTCAACGATCTCGAGGTGTCCACTATTTAGAGGTTTTAATATATTTGAATATTAAAGAATATAGATTTGTTCGTTCTTCCATGAAAAATATAAAAATGTTTTTATAGATACAATTGTAGATATTTTTTTCATAATGGCATTAAAAATACCTCAGGTTTGAATCGAATTGCGGGTCGAGGAATTATTTTTAGTCTGGTTCGGGTCGGGTTGAGGGTTGACTTAAAATGGAATTTGCGTGTTCCGGTCGGGTTGTACCCAACCTGTGCAGGACTCTACTTGGCCTTTAAACATTTTTTCGGAAAGAAAAAAAAAAAAGATTTTCAATTTTTTGGTATTTTCAGCGTTTTTCATTTTTCGTCCTCAAATCATTTTCAAACTACAATAGTTAATGGATAATGTTTCTAAAACAGTAAAATTCACAAATGTTTATTTTTTTTTTTCAAATTTATTTTGCTAAAAATCGAAAATTTCGAATTTATGCAAGAAGTTTTTAATTGAATATATAATTATTGTCAGTTTTACTTCAGCTTTAGTCTTCTTTTTTTATGAACACATCATCATTCTTCACCATTAGTTTCTTTTATCCAGGAATGCCTGAATTATTATGGATAATTGTTAAGGTATTTTGTGCAAAATAAATATTGTGGCACGAACAGGTAAAATTTACGTCCTTTCAAAAGAGAATATTTTACAAACCAATAAATCATTTTCAAACTACAATAATTAATGGATATTTTATCTAAAACTTTAAATTTCCATAAGAATTTTTTAATTGAGTATTTAATTATTGTCAGTTTTAATTCAGCTTTAGTCTTTTTTTTTATGAACACATCATCATTCTTCATCATTAGTTTATTTTATCCAGGAATGCCTGAATTATTATGGATAATTGTTAAGGTATTTTGTGCAAAATAAATATTGTGGCACGAACAGGTAAAATTTACGTCCTTTCAAAAGACAATATTTTACAAACCAATAAGTCATTTTCAAACTACAATAATTAATGGATATTGTATCTAAAACTTTAAATTTCCATAAGAATTTTTTAATTGAGTATCTAATTATTGTCAGTTTTAATTCAGCTTTAGTCTTCTTCTTTTATGAACACATCATAGCTTTTACCATTATTTTCTTTTATCCAAGAAAGCCTTAATTATTATAGATATTTGTTAAGGATTTTTTGTGGAAAATAAATCTTGTAACACCAACAGGTAAAATTTACGTCTTTTCTGAAGCCAATATTTTATAAACCATTAAGTCATGTTCCAACTACAATAATTAATGGATATTGTATCTAAAACAGTAAATTTCTATAAGAATTTTTCAATTGAATATCTAATTGTCAGTTTATATTCAGCTTCAGTCTTCTTTTTAATGAACTTATCATCATTCTTTAGAATTATTTTCTTTTATACGAGAAATCCTGAATTATTATGGATAATTGTTAAGGATATTTTGGGAAAAATAAATCTTCTGACACCAACAGGTAAAATTTACGTCTTTTCCGAAGACAATATTTTACAAACCAATAAGTGAGGACTAAAAATGGAAAACGCTGAACGTTTAAAAGGGGAAATTTTTCAAGAGTGCGAAAAAAGAAAAACTCCTACTTTTGGTACTTACAACGTTTTCTACTTCATTCCTTTTGGGCTCTTACTCGTAGTTCAACACTTTAAAATGTAGGTACCTAGCTTCCTTTCGTTTAGTGTTTAAATAGCTAACATTATCATTTGTAAACATTTCTTTTGTTTATATATTTAATATTTTTCACCTTACTTTAAAATATCTCATTGATGCAAAAAGAAAAACATGATCAAGTTGTGAAATAATCACCAGTCGCCGCGCATCTTATCACTGGCATTTTCAGCGTCCTCCACTTCACTTCGTGTGGCACATTCTGTGCTCTCCAGTTCACTATGTGTGGCACATTCAACCAGCGACATTTTCCTATTTTTTGAACTATTTCTACTAGGGTTGGCACTTCAAGGGTTCTCCTATTTGTTAAGCTTGCGTGAGAGTCCTGCATCGGTCGGGTGACCCGCTTTTACCCGACTCCGACCCTCGGTTAGGGTGGGCGCTATATTTTACGACTGCGGGTTGGGTCAGGTTGACTTCAACTTTTTTGTTGGGTGTCGGATTGGCTTTCTTTGTTTCGGGTTCGGGTCGGTTTCTAGTTGGCTTTTTGTTTCTTGCGGGTCTGGTTCGGGCTGACCCGATTTTTTAAAGGAATGTCCAAAATATTTTTTCTTAAAAGTCTATTAAACCGCAGATCAGAGTTTCACAAATGCCTGCATGTCCGTTTTGTCTAGTTTTAGAATCAGTTTCTGGAAGTTAATACAAACATACTTTTTCAACTACTGGTACGATAAGGATTAAAACGCATGCTGTTGCATTGCTAAAGCATTTTTGATGAATAGTTACAACTCTAATGTCGTGATACTCTTGATACTTCTAACGTTATTATGACAAAAAATCTACTGTGTGATACACAGGAAGGATAGCGTTTTGCTGCGTATTGTATTTTTAAAGTAAGATAAGGCAGAATGCCAATTGTGTAATACAAGGTGTATCGTTAGGAGTGGAACTTCTTAAACCTCAACAAATTTTAAAGCATATTTAAAGATTAGATTTTTAATTTTATACCGTCATATATAGATTGAAACAATATTTTTCTACTTTCTTTGTTTTCATTGTATCAAAGTTCGGGTATAATTTATCATACCTGTGATATTCATTTAATTGAGACATATTGGGGTAGTTCAATTACGTATTTCTTTTCATATGAAACATAGTTGTGCTCAAACTTTTTGTGAAATTTCCAACAATCTGAGTATCAAAAAACTTATATATGACCCGCAAGAATTTTTCGAGTGTGAACCCGACCTGCAGAAAGAAAATTAGATTCATTCCGAGCCGAAAAAACAAAATTCGGGATAACCCGACTCGATGTTTGACTCTGTTCAACGATCTCGAGGTATCCACTATTTAGAAGTTTTACTATATTTGAATATTAAAGAATATATATTTGTTCGTTCTTCCATGAAAAATATAAAAATTGTTTTATAGATACAATTGTAGATATTTTTTTCATAATGGCATTAAAAATACCTCAGGTTTGGGTCTGATTGCGGGTCGAGGAATTATTTTTAGTCTGGTTCGGGTCGGTTTGTTCCCTACCTGTGCAGGGCTCTACTTGGCCTTTAAACATTTTTTCGCAAAGAAAAAAAAAAAAAAGGTTTTCGATTTTTTGGTACTTTCAGCGTTTTTCATTTTTCGTCCTCAAATCATTTTCAAACTACAATAGTTAATGGATAATGTTTCTCAAATAGTAAAATTCACAAATGTTTATTTTTTTTCAAATTTATTTTGCTAAAAATCGAAAATTTCGAATTTAAGTAAGATGTTTTTGATTGAATATCTAATTATTGTCAGTTTTAATTCAGCTTTAGTCTTCTTTTTTATGAACACATCATTATTCTTCACCATTAGTTTCTTTTATCCAGGAATCCCTGAATTATTATGGATAATTGTTAAGGTATTTTATGCAAAATAAATATTGTGGCACGAACAGGTAAAATTTACGTCCTTTCAAAAGACAATATTTTACAAACCAAGAAGTCATTTTCAAACTACAATAATTAATGGATATTGTATCTAAAACTTTAAATTTCCATAAGAATTTTTTAATTGAGTATCTAATTATTGTCAGTTTTAATTCAGCTTTAGTCTTCCTTTTTATGAACACATCATCATTCTTCATCATTTGTTTATTTTATCCAGGAATGCCTGAATTATTATGGATAATTGTTAAGGTATTTTGTGCAAAATAAATATTGTGGCACCAACAGGTAAAATTTACGTCCTTTCCAAAGACAATATTTTACAAGCCAATAAGTCATTTTCAAACTACAATAATTAATCGATATTGCATCTAAAACTTTAAATTTCCATAAGAATTTTTTAATTGAGTATTTAAATATTGTCAGTTTTAATTCAGCTTTAGTCTTCTTTTTTTATGAACACATCATCATTCTTCATCATTAGTTTCATTTATCCAGGAATACCTGAATTATTATGGATAATTGTTAAGGTATTTTGTGCAAAATAAACATTGTGGCACCAACAGGTAAAACTTACGTCTTTTCTGAAGACAATATTTTATAAACCATTAAGTCATATTCAAACTACAATAATTAATGGATATTGTATCTAAAACAGTAAATTTCTATAAGAATTTTTCAATTGAATATCTAATTGTCAGTTTTTATTCAGCTTCAGTCTTCTTTTTAATGAACTCATCACCATTCTTTAGAATTATTTTCTTTTATACGAGAAAGCCTGAATTATTATGGATAATTGTTAAGGATATTTTGGGAAAAATAAATCTTGTGACACCAACAGGTAAAATTGACGTCTTTTCCGAAGCCGATATTTTACAAACCAATAAGTGAGGAATAAAAATGGAAAACGCTGAAAGTTTAAAAGGGGAAATTTTTCAAGAGTGCGAAAAAAGAAAAACTCCTACTTTTGGTACTTACAACGTTTTCTACTTCATTCCTTTTGGGCTCTTACTCGTAGTTCAACACTTTAAAATGTAGGTACCTAATCTTCCTTTCGTTTAGTGTTTAAATACCTAACATTATCATTTGTAAACATTTCTTTTATTTATATATTTAATATTTTTCACCTTACTTTAAAATATCCCATTGATGCAAACAATAAAAACATCATCAAGTTGTGAAATAATCACCAGTCGCCGCGCATGTTATCACTGGCATTTTCAGCGTTCTCCACTTCACTTCGTGTGGCACATTCTGTGCTCTCCACTTCACTATGTGTGGCACATTCAACCAGCGACATTTTCCTATTTTTTGAACTATTTCTACTAGGGTTGGCACTTCAAGGGTTCTCCTGTTTGTTAAGCTTGCGTGAGAGTCATGCATACGAGCCGTTAACTCCCAAATTGGCTCAACCGAGCCCAGCAATCTGATTGGCTAAAACTGATATTTATATAGTAGATAATTATATTTATTTTCTTATGAAGTAGTGTAATGTAAAATAGAATGCAATTATAATGACTTAAATTGATTTATTTTGTTAAATTTGATCAAAATCACAGTAAAGTAATCCAAAATATTAATATTAACACAGGATCTGATAGCTGAGATCGGATGAGCCAATTTGGGAATTAATGGCTTGTGTCCTGCATCGGGTCGGGTGACCCGCTTTTACCCGACTCCGACCCGCGGTTCGGGTGGGCGCTATATTTTACGACAGCGGGTCGGTTCGGGTTGACTTCAACTTTTTTGCTGCGGGTCGGGTTGGCTTTCATTGATTCGGGTTCGGGTCGGTTTCTGGTTGGCTTTTTGTTTCTTGCGGGTCGGATTCGGGCAAACCCGATTTTTTAAAAGAATGTCCAAAATATTTTTTCACATTAAAAGTCTATTAAACCGCAGATCAGAGTTTCCCAAATGCCTGCCTGTCCGTTTTGTCTAGTTTTAGAATCAGTTTCTGAAAGTTAATACAAACATACTTTTTCAACTACTGGTACGATAAGGATTAAAACGCATGCTGCTGCATTGCTAAAGCATTTTTGATGAATTGTTACAACTCTAATGTCTTGATACTCTTGATACTTCTAACGTTATTATGACAAAAAATCTACTGTGTGATACACAGGAAGGATAGCGTTTTGCTGCGTATTGTATTTTTAAAGTAAGATAAGGCAGAATGCCAATTGTGTAATACAAGGTGTATCGTTATAAGTGGAACTTCTGAAACCTCAACTAATTTTAAAGATATTTAAAGATTAGATTTTTAATTTTATACCGTTATATATAGATTGAAACATTTTTTTTCTACTTTCTTTGTTTTCATTGTATCAAAGTTCGGGTATAATTTATCATACCTGTGATATTCATTTATTTGAGACATATTCGGGTAGTTCAATTACGTATTTCTTTTCATATGAAACATAGTTGTGCTCAAACTTTTTGTGAAATTTCCAATAATCTGAGTGACAAAAAACTTATATATGATGACCCGCAAGAATTTTTCGAGTGTGAACCCGACCTACAGAAAGAAAATTAGATTCATTCCGAGCCGAAAAAACAAAATTCGGGATAACCGGACTCGATGTTTGACTCTGTTCAACGATCTCGAGATGTCCACTATTTAGAGGTTTTACTATATTTGAATATTAAAGAATATAGATTTGTTCGTTCTTCTATGAAAAATATAAAAATGGTGTTATAGATATAATTGTAGATACACTATATTGCCATTAATGACCGGCAACTTTCAATTTTAGACATTTTGTCGAATATTTAGAAATATACTTGACAGATTCTTCTGGAATTTCAGGATTGAAAAGAACAGGTATTACCTCATATTTAGCAATTTCGATTTGATAAGGGGGGCAATTAAGGGTCCAACAAAAAATCAAAGAAAAAAAATAATACTTGGGGTCACCCTGTAAAATAATATGAACGAAATTATCTACCGCTACCGAATATAAATAAACAGACATTGTGTAATATGTGTATTATTTTGTGTAAGAATAGCACGTATATTAATAGAGATATAGCAATTTATTTAAAAAAATTAAAAAATTCTTGCATGTTTTTTGCTTATAACATGCAGGGTTTTCACCAAATTTAACGCCGGTTTCAGAAAAATTGATAAAATATAGTAGAAACAATATAGTGCAATTGGAATATAAATATATTAAATATTTTAGGAAATATGAGCAGTTGTATGAAATAATTTTTATCTGCGCATGCGCGGACGGTAACAAGGATCATTTTACATAATTTAATAGTCAACACTATGGAGCAACTTATTAAAAAAAATCTAGTCAAATATTGTAGAAATTCAGAAAGATATCGGCGTTAAAGTGAGCAAATTTTTAGTTGTTCTCTAAAAACAGCTGAATGATAAGGGATTGTCAATAACAATAATATAATAACAAATAACAAATTGTCATTTTTTATTAACCGACTTTCAGAAAAAGTTAGCATTTAGTGAGTATGAATGAGTAGATTTGGAAAAAATGCTTCGATTTTGATACTTCTTTTGATCATGGTATAGGCTCGTTCTGGTGGGTTATCCAAGAACTAAAGCATCAATAAAAAATGAAAATTAAAAAATAATAAAAATTAAAAATGACAATTTGTGTAAAATCCCTTATCATTCAGTTATTTATTCATTTTATAAACCAATGTGTCATTTTCAAACTACAATAATTAACTACTTCGTTATCCCCGAGGTACTACTTAGTTATCCCGTCGAATAATTTCGCCAAATTATACAAATGGGCATAATTTTTACTTTAAATAACGGAAGAACAAATAAATTAATATCACATTAATAAAAACGCAAATAAAAAATCGAGATAAAAATCACTTGATGACGTAAACACGTGTAACGTGCTTAAATTCAAGTGAATGGGACATTTACTATCAACCATTATTGGCATTTAATCTTATAGTTTGGCGATAGATTTTTGGTGGACGGAATAACCAAATAGTACCTTAATGGATATTGTATCTAAAATAATAAATTTCGATAAGAATTTTTTTTAAATTGAATATCTAATTATTGTCAGTTTTTATTCAGATTCAGTCTTCTTTTTTAATGAACTCATTATCATTCTTTAGCATTCTTTTCTTTTATCCGCGAAAGCCTGAATTATTATGGATAATTGTTAAGGATATTTTGGGAAAAATAAATCTTGTGACACCAACATGTAAAATTTACGTCTTTTCCGAAGACAACATTTTACAAACCAATAAGTGAGGACTAAAAATGGAAAACGCTGAAAGTCTAAAAGGGGAAAATTTTCAAGTGAGCGAAAAAAAAAAAGAAAAACTCCTACTTGTGGTACTTACAACGTTTTCTACTTCAATCCTTTTGGGCTCTTACTCGTAGTTCAACATAGAGATCTGCACGGGTAGGCCCGTGGCCCGAAGCCCGAGCCCGGCCGGCCTGCGGGCCGGACTCGTGTCTATTTTCATTCACGGCACTCGGCCCGGGCCTTACTTTTTTCTGAAGTCTCGGGCCAGGCCGGGCTCGGGCCTTACTTTTTTCTTGAAGGTTCGGGCTGGGCTGGGCCGGGCCGGGCCTAACTTATTTTTACTGCACACACCCGGGTACTGGTTTCATTCCTAATCTCCATAGCCCAAAATTTTCATTGCTAGTTTTCACCCACCCCGCATGAAAATCATTGTCTTGGAATGGCCTGGTCCATTCAAACGTCAGTAAAATTAGGCTTGGCACAAATTTTTTTGTCAAAAAATGCATACATTTTTAAATCGCCATTATTCTACAGTTAAACATTCAAATTCATTTTTTTTAAAGAGTATTAGATTTCTACGCTTATTAAAATACAGTTAAATTAAAATATAGTAAAACGTGTGAAAAAGAACCTGTCTATGACGGAATCTTGTTTTAAACTGAAAAACGTGTTGATCCATGCAAAATTAATATACTACTTAATACTACGTAAGAAAATTATAAAAAGTAATAACAAACAAAATTAATATACTACGTAAGAAAATAATATATAATACATTTACACTTGCTAAGAAGGGAACTTGTATATAACGCATTTTTTTTTTCTTTTCTATGCAATTCAGTCTTAGATTTTACTGTATATAATTTTTCAGATATTTAAGACTTCAATACATGGAATATGAATTACCAATATTAATGATAACTGAAACATTTACATACAAGAAATAGAGATTCGTTAAAAAAATAAATATCGCACCCTGCGGCACTTCTATAAAAATGAAGATTATAAACATGAAAAGAAAAGTTAAGATAAATATTTTTGGCTTGATCTCCTCGTACGAGAAAATCTTTTAACCAAATCGACATAAAAATCAATGTTTTGTAGAAATTCACTCGGGCCGAGATTTTAACTTTTTTTCGGGCCGGGCCGGGCCGGGCTCAGGCCGAACTTTTAACTTTTTAACCGGGCCGGGCTCGGGCCGAACTTTCAACTTTTTACCGGGCCGGGCCAATATTTTTTTGTACGGACCGGGCCGAGCCGAATTTTTTTTCTCTGAGTCGGGCCGGGCCTGGGCCTGGAAATGTCGGCCCGTGCAGACCTCTAGTTCAACACTTTAAAATGTAGGTACAGTCGTGAAAAAAAAAGTAAACACCTCTTACCAACTCTTCACAAAATTATTGTAGTTTCCGAGAAATTAATCATTTTAAAACAAGCGTATTTTAGAGGCTGTATCCAAATTGAAGTTCGGTACTCGATTGTTGACCGAGAGAGCTCCTTTCTTGATCAAGGCATCTTAAGCACCACTCAAGCAGTCATTGAAAACTGTTAGATTACAGGATGAAATGACATAAGAAATTTCAAAATATCTAGTCACTTCTATCGTAGATGGCTCCTTAAAACAACATGTTACCGTTTTTAGGGTTTCGTTCATCTGACGAAACCCTATTCGTCTCCCTTCTCTGTCTGTCTGTCCGTCACAGAGCCCGTTCTCAGTAACTATGCAAGTTGGAGACTTGAAATGTTTCATACTTATAGCTGAACAGCTCACATCAAACGACAAATCATAAAATTTGGAAAAAGTCTTATATTTAACCCTTTGGGCTCTAATTTGTGTATTTTAAGCTTTTTCTTCTAACTGAGCCCCTAATTAAGTTGAAGACTCGAAATTTTGCAAAATCATAGCTAAGCACTCACGATCAAACGACAAATTATAAAATTTCGAAAAAGTCTTATATTTAACCCTCTGGGCTCTAACTTGTGTATTTTAAGCTTTTTCTTCTAACTGAGCCCCTAATTAAGTTAGACTCAAAATTTTGCTAAATCATAGCTAAGCACTTACGATCAAACGACAAATTATAAAATTTCGAAAAAGCCTTATATTTAACCCTCTGGGCTCTAACTTGTGTATTTTAAGCTTTTTCTTGACTCAGGCCCTAATTAAGTTGCAGACTTGGAATTTTGCAAAATTATAGCTAAGCACTTACGATCAAACGACAAATCATAAAATTTCGAAAAAGTGTTATATCTAACCCTCTGGGCTCTAACTTAGTGTATTTTAAGCGATTTTTCTAACTCAGGCCCTAATTCAGTTGGAGACTTGAAATTTTGCATACCTATAGCAGAACACTTGCGATCACACAAAAAATCACAAAATTTTCAAAAAGTCTTATATTAATTACCCTCCGGGTTCTAATTTGTGCATTTTAAGCAATTTTTTATCGTCCCCCCTTTTCACTTGGGAGGGGAAGGCGCTTTTTTAACTTTTGACGACACTCCTTTGACCGCTCTTTCATATTATGCGCCACAGACTTGCATATTTTAGTTCACTTTTTACAGGCAGGAGGCGCCTGCCTATCTCGGGTGCTATGGGCCCGACTCCCTCGACTAATATATCTACGGTTAGGTTATAAAACGGAGTTTCGTTCGGACAGACGTTTGTTTAGAATAAAGTGTTTTGAAAGGAATATTAAACGAAACCCTCTGTGCGATTTGTGATAGCGCTTACCCACTTGTTTAAGCATAATTTGAAAACTGCTTGGAAGAAAAATGTGAAATTTTGGATTTCCATAAAGCAGGACTTAATAAATATAAATCCATAATAAAAAAACGGTAGTTTCCAATTCATAATTTTCTTGAATATTAATTTCATAATTCATAATTCATATCATAAAATTTTAAAAATTGGAAATTCAACGCATTTATGTTTGGGTATTTTAGTATTATTGCTACACAAAAAATTTGCACATCTACCCTATATATATAAAATCCTAATGAAACGGATATTATGAAACGACTGAATTGAAACGAATTTATGTAACGTATCTATGAAACGACTGATTAAACAACTGATCATGTTTCACGGCGATTTCCTAAAATATGGAATACTTTGCGATGAAATGAACACCAAAAATCCATATTGATCCACAGATCTCAAAACTGGTAATAGAATTTTTAAATTCGAATTAGTTTTCGAAATATTAATTTTTTCTAATTTTATATACTTTTCTCTCATGATGGCGACTCAAATTTTAATCATAACAGATATATTTTTTTCATATTCTAAAAAGGGTTATTATTTTAAACTAATTTGGCGACCAGTTTGGCATCCCTTAAATATATGCTAAGAAATGTATCATGTTACTTTTATTCATAATTCAATTTACTTGAACAATCTTTCGCCAAATCGAAAGATTCTGATAGGGAAATCAAGAACTCGGTATTTTTATGTGAGCGAGATGCAGGTGATAAATCGCCAAACATTTTTCCCGTTGCATTTTTTTTTTATATTTCATTAATTTCATTTATAATATAATCTTTTAATTTATTTTATTTAAAATACAAAACTTTCATTTAAAACTGAAACGGTACTTTTCCGTTATACGGACACCATGCCAGAATGTATGCTAATGCGCCAATTATTTCAACCCTTAACATGAAAAGGATTTTTAATTTTATGCCAGCAGTTTAATATGAGTTTTATTTTATTAATTTATTGTATAACAATTATTTGTTCACTTATTTTACGTATATATTTGTGGTTTAACAAAATAGTTCAAAAAGTCTGTAATTTTCAAATGTTATATTTTTAAAATGCTCACTTTACTATCGACAATGCGTTTTCTTTTATTTTTCAAATATTTAAATTCACGTGATTTTCATTTTACGCCAACTATTACGCTTGGTGACAATGGTGTCCGTATAACGGAAAAGTACCACTGAAACATTTAAAATTGATGGCTTTCACTTCTTTCTTTTTTTTTTTTTTTTTAAACAAAACTAAAAGAAAAATATTAGGCACAGATGTCATATACGCACCGGGGTACCTAATTGGCGCCAAACTGGCGTTATTTTGATTGACATGGTAACCCGGCTATTGTTGTTTATTTAATAATAAATGTTTATTTACTTTTATTTCTTTTTTTAAATTATATGAATTATTTTGTTCTATCAATTATTTTTTTTTGTTATTTCCTTTTGAAAATAATAGAAAATAATTAAAAAATACGGTACTACTTAGTTATTCCGTCGACCAATTTCGCCAAATTATATAAATTGCCAAACCACCCGCCAGATTATACAAATTGACATAATTTTTATTTTAAATAACGAAAGAACAAATAAATTAGTATAACATTAATAAATATACAAATAAAACGTCGAAATAAAAATCACTTGATGACGTAAACACGTGTAACTTGCTAAAAGTCAAGTGAATGTGACATTTACGATCAAGCATTATTGACATTTAATCTTATAGTTCGCGATAGATTTTTTTTTCGACGGGATAACTAAGTAGTACCAAAAATATATATGTAACTGGTATTCGAAAACGAGGCTTTCGCCAAATTTTCGTAAAAAAAAAAAAAAAAAAAAAAAAATCATGCCAAACATGCTGGCGAAATATTAAATTTTATGTAACAAACCATGACATTTAATTTCAACTTCAAATCAATGTTTTAATTTACCACTCGAACAATAAAAAAAAAATGCTAACTGGCCAGTTGAAAAAAAGCTATTGGCGAGATTTGCACCCGGCTAGCGTAATAGTACCAAGAATTCTTTGCGACCATGGCAACTTTTATGTAGTTTTATTTTTTTTTTTAAATGATTTTTTAAATCAAAATGGAAATCTTTTGGCACAGATGTCATATACGGAGCCATATTGGCGCGATTTTTTTTCTGACGCCAATGTCATATACGCTACGGGTACATAACTGGCGCCAAAGAATCGTTATTTTGCTTGATATGGTAAGACGGATGTTGATGCTTTCCCCAAATTGGCGTCGGAAAAAAATCGCGCCAATATATGACATCTGTGCCAAACTTTCAAATGAAAGGCGAAGGGATCAGACCGTATTTGTTTATGGCACTAGATGACTTGAACTATTATAATATAGATGAAAGGATGGCGATAGAATAATTTGGAGACTTATCACCTGTACTTGGCTAACATTAAAGTACCAAAATGGCGCCTAGAGTATAAAAAGCGAAGTGGTCGGACCGGAACTGTTGATGATAGACACATGACTTAGGCTATTGTTATAGAGATTGTTTTAAAATATCGGGAGACAAAGACTCAGTATACTTAATTCATTTTATTTTAGCTTCTTTTCAAATGTTTAACTGATCCTCTTTAATCAAAAACGAAAACAACCATTGGATGTCTTAACAGCAACTGATTCGGCTTTAAATTTTTGCAATCAAAGAGAATTGAATGGAAACTCGTTTACAGGGAGATCTGCACAGCTTTTTTCAGTATAATTCAATCTTCTCTAATATTTTTAAAACCCATCAGATTAGCGTGTTTTTAGATTCTGCGGTGTCTGAACGGGGGTTGGAAAGCGTAGCTTGCAGGGGGCAGAGCCCCCTAGTTATGAGTATAATTTCAGGCGATAGTAATAAAAATATGAAAATGTAATTTAGCACTAGAAGCACTAAATTTTGAATGCTTATAATTCAAAAACTTTTGATTCAAATGACTTGAAATTTGGTGTCCAGGCATAGTTTGAACAGAAGATTTGAAATATCTTGTTAAAATTGGGTATTGCCATTGAACAAAATTAAGTTTGTGTTCGTTTTAATATGTAGATGATCCCCTAAGCAAATTTTATATACATCATTTAAAAGTAGACTTTATTTCCAATCATTCGGTACCAGTAACTTTCTTCTATGATAATTTGTTGAGGAGTTAGTAGGGGGTGTTTACTTTTTTTTTTTTTTTTTCCCACGACTGTACCTAACTTTCTTTCGTTTAATGTTTAAATACCTAACATTATCATTTGTAAACAATTCTTTTATTTATATATTTAATATTTTTCACCTTACTTTAAAATATCCCCTTGATGCAAACAATAACACCATGATCAAGTTGTGTAATAGCCACCAGTCGCCGCGCATCTTATCACTGGCATTTTCAGCTTTCTCCACTTCATTTCGTGTGGCACATTCAACCAGCGACATTTTTCTATTTTTTGAACTATTTCTACTAGGGTTGGCACTTCAAGGGTTCTCCTGTTTGTTAAGCTTGGCGTTTAAGACATTTTTTCGAAAAAAAAAAGATTTTCGATTTTTTGGTACTTTTAGCGTTTTCTATTTTTAGTCCTGAAGTCCTTTTCAAACTACAATACAGTAGAACCTCGATTATCCGAAGTAATTGGGACCGACCCTCTTTCGGAAAAGCGAAATTTTCGGATAATCGAGAATGCTTCCATTTTAAGTTTAAGGAGAAATATATGCAATATTTCTTATTATGGTAATAATAAATGGCTTAATAAAAATAAAGCAATAGTAAAATGGAAACAAGAATAAATTATCTGAATTTTAATTTTGAAAATAAGTACCTTTCACATATATCACAAGGGTTTGAAAAAATGTTTTGTTTGTCGCAGTTTCGATTGTCTGTGCTTTGAAGCTCTATCACGGAGTTTTTTAATATTATTAGTTCATCAGTATCACAGTATTTTCTGCTTCTCCAGCCATGCCAAACCTTTTTCAAAACATTCAAAAGCTTCAGAATTGCTAATTTGTCCGTTTTCTTCAGTCCACTCCGAAGCTTACGGGAATCCAAGTTAAATTCAAAGGAACTCTAAGAAAGAGGATCGAAAATATTTATATGTACTCGTAGTTCGGGAATGACCGCTTGCACACAAGGAATATGATAGTTAAAAAAAAAAAAAAAAAAAAAAAAGAAAAAAGAGCTTTCAAAATGGATTTTGCACACAAAGAATGTTATAGTAAAAAAAAAAGCTTTAAAAAGGGATTTCGGTTAAAAGAGTTTCGGATAAAAGAGGTTCTACTGCAGTTAATTAGTTAATGGATATTGTATCTAAAACAGTAAATTTCACAAATGTTTATCTTTTTTTTTTCGAATTTATTTTGCTAAAAATCGAAAATTTCGAATTTATGTAAGAATTTTTTAATTGAATATCTAATTATTGTTAGTTTTAATTCAGCTTTAATCTTCTTTTTTAATAAACACTTCATCATTCTTCACCATTATTTTCTTTTATGCAGGAAGGACTGAATTATTTTGGATAATTTTTAAGGATATTTTTTGGAAAATAAATCTTGTGACACCAATGTTTATTTTTTCAAATTTATTTTGTTAAATATCGAAAATTTCGAGTTTCTATAAGAATTTTTTAATTGAATATTTGTTAGTCTTCCTTTTATATGAACCCATTATTACTCCACATTATTACTTTCAAGTCGTCTAGAAAAATGATGCATATGAAATTAAACTAGTTGGATGTGCCAATCCCAAAACTTTCTTCTATCTCATATATTTTAATATTTCAAAATGTTGTTACAAATGTCAATATTTCATTTATTAGTTCAATGCTATATCAACTTTGACTTTCATCTTAAATTTCTGCTTCAGTCAATTAATCGGAGTAAAAACGTGTTAATCTCCATCATGATATTTATTAAAATCATGAATAGTCGCGAATAGTCGACTAATCAGGATGGGAAGTTCCCGTCGATTCACGAGCCACCGGTGTACAATAGAACTACGAAAAATTAATAAGATTACACTAAAATCGCTATTAAAGCGCCCCCTTCCGACGGAATTTTTCACCTTTCAGGGAGAACCTTCTTGCCGTGACCAAAAACATACACAAAAGATTTGGTTCAATTCCATGCATAACTTCATACACTTGTGATGGTACAATATTCAAAATGGCACAAAAATCGCTATTACAGCGCCCCCTTCCGGCGGAATTTTTCCAAATTGAGGGAAGACCTTCTTGTCATGATCAAAAACATACACAAAAGATTTGGTTCAATTCTATGCATAACTTCGTACACTTTTCGATATTAAAATATTCAAAATGGCACAAAAATCGCTATTACAGCCCCCCCCCCCCCTTCCAGCTGATTTTTTCTAAATTAAGGAAGGACCTGCTTGCCACAGCCAAGAACTTAAAAAATTTTTTGGTCCAATTCTATGTATAACTTCATACACTTTTTGATGGTACAATGGCGGCAGACACACGGACAGACAGACATGTTCTATAATCACGTTTTTGGGATCTCTGACCGCTAAAACATGTAAATACGTCGAAAACCGAAAGTCGAAAAAATTTCGATTACAATACTTTCTCCTATTGAAGTTAGAAGAAAGTAAAAACATATAGATGTCCGCAGAATAAAGAGTGAAAACTTATTTGTTGGTCGGTATTCTGTACAAATACTAATTTCACCTTAGATCTATAAATTACATGAAAATATATTTGATTATCATTTAATATCATCATTGAATATTATTTAATTTAAGGATATTCCGTGTCCCTTTTATTTAGAATCACCCGGATCTCTTTATCGCCCACAGTAAAGTAGTTCTTTGGTTTTCATGTATTATACAGCATTTTATGTATGACCTGGTTTTGTTTTAGTCCAAGAGCTGTTAAACATTTTAGGGAAGGTATTTGAGGCACCCTGAAAATTTGTGCAACACTTCTTTTGTAATGGCTGAATGCAAAATCGAATGTCTGGCTGAAGGATCGTGGCCCAAAAACTGTGCCAGACACGTGTCAAGTGCCATTTTTTGACTACCCAAAAAAGGTATTTGAGGCACGCTGAGACTGAGACAGAATAATATTTAAACTTAAAAAAATATATACATTGAAAATGACAGACACTTTAGTCGGCCCAAAATCTGTGCCAGACACGTGCAAGTGCCATTTTGCCAAAAATGCACAAATTTTGCACAAATTTTCAGGGTGCCTCAAATACCTACTCAAAAATGTTCAACAGCTCTCCTACTATTTAGACCATCTGCATTATTAATATGAACTGCACCATTTTTCTAGTTCAAATGGAATGTGGTATTGGGTATTTTTAAGAATTTATAACAACTTTACACAGTTAGTTGTAGTTTATGTGTTATATATGTTATATATATACAGGGTGTTTCAAAATTACATGTCGGAAATGTAAAGGCAAGTAGAAGGGACCTTAGTAAGCAGATTTCGTACAGGAATGTGGGTGCGGAAATGCAGCGTTGAGGCAGTAGAGGGCGCTATTGAGTTCGACGGATGAAAACGCTTCGCTGACTTGAATCGTCATTCCCCGCACGGATTTCGGACTACATGGATCGTTACACCAATGCGGAGCTTACTGACATGCATTTCATGAATGTGGTTGTGGAAGGAAATGGCTCACATCCAACGTACGTCCAACAGTTCTCGAACTTTTCGAAGGGCATTCCTTTACTGTTCATAATATTGCTTTTTCACTGCAGGAATTCTGTGATATCTTCCAGTGCCCGTATCTCGCTCCGAGGCATAAAATGATCCACTCGCGAAAAAATTCTCGATGAAGACACCAAATAAACGGCGATCCGGCAGATTCCTATTTGGAAATCGTTCCGGATACATCCTTTGAACAGCGGCTCCATTTTCTTACGCAGCCTCATCCGTGAAATGCATGTCGGAAAGCTCTGCATTGGTATAACGAAGCATGTTGCTCGAAATCCGTACGGAGAATGACGATTCAAGCCAGCGAAATGTTTTTATCTATTGAACTTAGCAGCGCTCTCTACCGACTCAACGCTTCATTTCCGCACCCACATTCCTATGCGAAATCTGCTTATTAAGGTCCCCTCTACCTGCCTTTACATTTCTGACACATAATTTTGAAACACCCTGTATATATAAAACCATTATACATCAATACAGATTATTACCAACAATTGTGAATACACAAATGATAGAAAATGAATTTTCTTATATATATATAGTAATTAGACTTTTCTTAGTTTTATTTAAATCTATGTTTCATAATTCTATGGTTTAAATTATTATGCTGATTTTTTTTTATCCTAATAATTTATTAATGGCACTCAATCGCATATAAAATTTTTATTGCGTAAAATTAATAATAAGAAATGGATTTCACCAGATATTTTAAATGATTCTATATTTCGTGTATAAAATAAAGAAAAATTAGTATTAAAAAGTTTCTGGTGTGAATTCTAAATATCAGAATAAAAAACCCGGCCAGATTTGGCAACAATGTTTGCGGCCTAGTTAGTATAGTGTTAATAAAGGAGTTTTTATTGAATAAAATTTAAAATTAACCATAACGATTTTTATACATTAAATTTCATCTTGAGATATTTACTACATCTATTTACACCACTTCTCCCTTTTTTTCGAAAGAAAAATACTTGACATTATTTCAAAAATAAGTACTTTATTAAAAATACCACAAAGCTTTAAAACGAAGAGAAAAAAAAAAATGATTTATCTTTCTTTTGTGCTTTGGATGATAATACATTTTCCCTTGTATGAAATTGCGGTTACGTTTCTTTTTTAAAAAATATTCTTCATAAAAAATTGAAAAAGACAATGTACAAATGATACAATATGTCAAAACCCACAAAAATAATAAATTGTTTTTTATGTCTGATAAAGGGGGGAAACACGAAAAAAAAGTTACACTAATAACATCTCCTGGCAAAATATGAACACACTTCAACAAGATATTCTTTTTTTCTCATGGCAACCATCTAACACAAATTCTAACGTCAAGAAAAAAAATAAAAATAAAAAACTAACAAATTTATCCATTTCCTAATTAAAAAAAAAACACCGAATATCAGTATGAATTACGAAAGTTCTACATATTTAAATTGTGTAGAGGAAAAAGAAAAAAAAAGAAACAAAAATTACACAGTTAAAATCACAGGTAATCATCATCTGAATTTTAATATTAAAAAAAAATCCCTTGTCTGTTAAGCTTACACAAAAAAATGTTCCATTTAAAAAAACAAAAAACAAAAATCGTCTGTTGTGAGAGAGAGTTTGCAATCACAAGCTGAGGGTTGTTACAAAAAACGTTTCAATTAGCGAAACATGCCACTACTGGGAGATTAATTTTTTTTCATGTAGTGTGTTTTTTAATGACATTTTTTGTAACTCCTTGTACAAAGCGGCATATTTTTTTCGAGTATATATGTTTTACATAGCAAATAAAAGTTTTTTTAGGTCTCTATTTTTTTCCTACCAAGGCTTGTTAGACAGAATGGCAATTAGGGTTCTATTTTATTCCCCAAAGCTTCGTTTGGAATGATGCAAGTTTTAACAATTGTATATATGTTTTAGAAACTGGCAACAGAAAAAAAATAAGAAAAAAAGTTGGATATTTTTCAAATTTAAAGGATTTTTTCTATTTCCTTTTGATGATTAACTTGATTAAAATGGGATTTCGGGACGTTTATATGTAGATGTATACAATATTAAAATTTCTTGGAACACATAAGCAAACAACAGTCACTGCTCTTTTATCACTATAAAAGATTAATGATTAGTATGAAGGAGATATTAATAGGATAACGGCTTTTTATTAGACATTTATTTAGCTTATGTGTAGTTCGTTCTTTCTTTCTTTTTTAAATTGGAATTTAGCTTTTCTAGGATTTTTGGCATTCATTTTTAAATGAAAATACTAATTTTAGGTTTAAAAAAAGTGGAGAGTGCTTGAGATATTTTAGGCAGGAAAATTCCGTATATGCTTAGGATTTTTGTGCTTCCGGACGCTTTTAATTTTCACTTACTGAGTGGTATCCCGATGCGTTCCAAGAGGTCGTCCGATTTCCCAACGTAAAAGACACTCCCTACGTCCCAAATTAGTTGCGACATTTAGGTCAAAAATTTTGTCCCAAATTAGTTGCTATATTTCAAGTGGGTGGAGTCATAAATAACTTTCGATGCAGTTTAGTAGATCGACACCATTTTGTAAGAACTCTACCTCCAGTATACCATAAAGATCATTTTCTTCCTAAAGAATTAACGATTCATTAGCTAGAAGGTAGTTTTACGCGATTACTGGTGGAAGAATCCTTACAAAATGAAGCGTGGCTTAAGAGTGTACTAAGAGCGACTAATTTGGTACTTATTTCAGGAGAGGCGGAGGGAATGCTTGGTAAGTAAGGTTAATGTCAGACGAATGTCTTTTTGCACGCTTTTTTCCCCTACATATCATCCCTACAAAATGCTAGCGGCATTGTGTAGTGATGATATGTAGGGAAAAAAGCGTGCAAAAAGATGTTCGTCTGACATTAGCCTTAATGTTGTTGATTGATAGCATAGCACACTGAAATCTCTGAAAAATGTTCAAACAAAATCATAAAACCATTAGTATCAATAATCAGTACAAAAGTAATCAAATGTAGCAATTTGGACAGAGAGACATCTTTTACATTTAGGAAATATTCATGCTAGAGGTACAACAGAAAAGATATAAGTTGGAAAAGTACAATATATAATTGCATTGAATACTAAAGTAAAGCTTATTTTAATTTTAATTTTTTTGGGGGGGAGGGGGGGGGGACCACGAAAGCTTATGAGCTACTCCATCATTCAGTTTTGGCTCGAAATCAGTTTTTAACTAATGTTTCGTAAATTAATTTGAACCTAAAAATCATGCAAATATAGCAACTGATGATGGAAATATAGCAAGTCTGATTCGGCTTAGTTGCATCAAATGCGAAAATGAAATTAGTTTTAAAATGAATTTGACTATTTCAGAAACATGGTAGTTATTTCATCATTAAGTGTGACCTTCCCCTAGCATATGTCAACAAACAAGTTTCTATTAGCATTTTGAAAATTAATTAGAATTTCAAAATTTCGAGAGCTATTCCAACATTCTCAGATCCTTACGAATTACTAATGTTTAATTCAGCTCGCAATTTATCATATTCTTCAAACAGTAGATGTGAAATGCAAACGTAGCCATGCAAGTAGCATAAAATGTTTGGGCTATTAACCCCTTAATAGTGACATTTGTTTTCTTACAAAAAAATTGTAAATGGGGCTGGACACCACTTTTTCCATACTAAAATATTTACCTTACTTAATCGAAAAATATCTGACAATCAATAAAGATAAATTTACAGTTACAAATTAGTGGTATAAAAATGCTTTTAATAACGAAGCAAGCAAAGTGTTCTTGCCCGAATCCAGTTCGGACCACACTGTTAAGGGGTTAATGGCTAATTGTAGGCTAATAGTTCTCGCACGTTGGCCCACAGTAAGGAATGTCGGCCTTGCCTCACCATTGGCCAACAAAGGCCTAACAATGGATCAGCTATTAATTGCTCAGATATTCTTACAAGTCGATGCGACATGACGGAATTATTTTTAGTTGATCGAATAACGCTCTAAATTGGAGGAGCCCCAGTTGGCTTATTTTTTTGTAAATCAACCCTACCACTTCCCAACGATTTTCATATACAGTCGAACCTCTATTTAACGAAGTCGCTAAATCCCGGAAAAAAGTTCGTTATATGGAAAATTCGTTAAATAGAGATTGACCTTTTTAAATACTTTAAACTACATAAAACAGATTTTAAATTCATAAATACTAAATATTTTTACTAAAAGTAATTAATTACATTTTTTTAAATAAATTATATAGATTTGTTTTATTTATTTTACCCGTCAATATCCATCATCAATTCATTTTTTCTATGTGTTTAAGTCTTTGAAATCTGCAAGGAAAACAAAATATTGTCCGGGAATGCACTGTATTTTATGTTTAAAGCAAATAGTTTTATATTAAAATTAACGAATTTTAATGACATTATCGTATTTATTATTATTATAGAAAATAATTTTAAACATACATTAACATATACGTCCTTAAATTTATTTATTTTTTAATCTCTGTTAATTTTGCCTGAGTTTTTTATTTTAAAAAGTGCTTTCTCTCATAATACGTCTCGCATCTTTGCAATGCACCAAAAACCCCTTCATGCGCATTTTCTTCTAACTATAATCCGCATTGGATTGTTTCAAATGATTTTAGCATTTCATCATACGAAGTTTTGTTAATTCCTGCATAATGATCATTTCCATCATCATCATATTCGTCTTCATCGCAATTCATTGCTGTATTGTTTTTATTTTTCACACTGTCGAAAATATCCAATTCGGATAGTGTTTCCGAGGACTCAATTTCAGAATTAAGTGAAATACAATCATCAATCAGCACATCATGGTTAATTTCTTCTTTTTTTCTCACAATATCCACAGTTTTTTAAGTTACTCTAAGGGATTATCGTCTTCGTCCTCCGTACTTGCCGAATTCTCACTGCTGACAAAAAAGGCGTCTGGTAAAACCAGTTCAAGGCTATTGAACATCATAAAATGTGTTTAAAGAAAGAATAAGTTTGAAATGGCCAGGAATATTTTGAGAAATGGGGAAAAAAAAATTTGATCACAAGAAAAATTTCGTTAAATAGAGAATGCACTTCGCTATTTGGAGGTTATTTTACGAAGAAATTCGCAAAATGTTCTTGGTTCCAAGGAAAAGTTCGCAAAATAGAAAAATTCGCAAAATAGAGGTTCGTTAAGTAGAGGTCCGACTGTACTGCTAACAACGAGCCAATAATCTTTGCTAGTTGGTCAGATATTAATATAAAGAGTGTTTCAATAAATTCATAATGCGTTAAAATATAGTTTCTTTGGGATATGGATTAGACATGGTAATCCTAAAACACGTACTAGTTATTCTGAAGAAATATTTATTCCCTTCTGTAGTAGCATCTCAATGAAAACATCGAATGAGAAACTTAAAAAAGGGAAAATAATTGGGAACATATAAAGCAGAAAACAATAACAACATATATTTTGTTATAAACATACGCAGTTCAAAAATTTTTAGTTTTTTCTGGCTTATTTCCAAAATAATATTTTAAGATCTTTGAGGGGGCATTTTCACAATCCAAAAAATAAAAAATAAAATCATAAAACGAGAAAGAAAAATCATGCGTCCCGCACAAACAGTAAAACCTCCCTAAAGCGACCACGTACCGTTCCAATAAAAATGGGTCGCTCCGAGAGGTGGTCTCTTAATGGAGGTCATGTTTAAATCTAGATTTTAATTGTTGAAAAAAGGTAACAATGTTACTAAAATCTATTTTTCACATTAGGAAAAAAATATAAAAATTTAAGCATCAAAACAAAAGTTAATTACATAAGTTAATTACTATAGAGTTTAAAAAAGGAATACATTGACGTTTGCTTTGATTGTACGGTTTTATCTTTTGTAACTTTTATTTCCATGTCCTTTCGAAGTTCAGTAAATAAATGCATTTTTTTTTCTTTTGGGACGGGAACAAATAATGACGATTTCATTAACTTATCTATTTCTTGGAGAGTTTCCTGACAGAATAGGGGTCGTTTATTGACCATCATTCTTAATTTGTCACCAGAGTTAAATGCATTGCCTAAAAAGGCACAAAGTGGTTTAAACACTTAAAAGTTACCGAAATAAACATAAATTCTAAACTTAGTTTAGAAGTTTGGTGAATAATGCGTTCTCCGGAATTATTTTTCGAATAAAACCTTCTTCAAGCGACCAAGAAAAAACGGAATTTGTTTCATTTTCTTCAAAGAAATGGGTCGCTCATGGAGGGATTTCAACTGGGATGGTCTCTGAATGGAGGTAAAATTAGTATTGAGCCTATGGGAAAACATTTCATTCCATGAAAAAATGGTCGGTCAGGGAGGTGGTCGCACAAGGAGGTTTTACTGTATTATGAAACACCTTCCAAAACATTTAAAATACTGTAACAAAACCTCACAGTTTATTAAGGTAAAAGATGATGTCTAAATAAACTAGGGATGACTAGAAAACAGGAATTCTGCTTTTTCAGAATTTAATGTTGCCCCCGATAATATATATATATATATATATATATATATATATATAATACAATTTTATTTTATGTAAAATGATGTCATTCGCATCCGCTTAAGAATTCCACATTTACAATCCACTCTTAAACATCTACAGTAAAGCATGCATAGGGCGTCATTATCGCAAAATAATACACAAATGCAGCAAAAACATGCCGTCATTAAAGAACCTCGACAAAAAATAACGGCTATCTAATGATTCATAGGCATTCATTTGTTTGTAACATTAATATATACGATTTCAGTCGTGACGTCAGTCATGACGTTTTGATTGGAAACTGACACCAAACAAACAGTTGCTATGTTGTATTTTCTATTTTGTTTGTGTGTTGCAGCTATATCTTATATCTATATCTCACATCTAAGTGTTTTAATACTTGATATGTACTGGTAACATTTTCCACGATTTATATTTAAAAAGAAATGACGCATAGTAACCGTTTGTATGGAGTCAGTTTCCAACCAAAACGTCATGACTGACGTCACACTGAAAGCGTCTATAGATACTTAAAATTAAATATAGTTTATAATAGCTCTATGTTTTAAAACAAATTTTTCATTTATATTTTTTCAAAATAGCACGTATTTTAATTACATTTTCTTTCGGTTGTTATGAGAAAATGGCAACAAAAAAATATAATTGCTATTTTTCAACTATTTTCCCTTTACTTTCTACATAAATGGAGTACTTGAGTTGCCAAAATTAGACAAATGGTGCTGAAAACTACAAAAAAATTAATATTTGAAAAATAAATGGAGATACAGTTTTCAAACAAATTGTATTTAAAAGTACTTTTTTTTCTCAATACGACGGTATAAACATTGAAAATGTGCGATGCTTAGAAATTAAAAAAATTGCTAAAGAGTATTTAATCCTACTGCTTTGTTTTACGGCTGGCTTCTGTAATGTAACGTTATTTTTTGAAGACGATACAAAATAAGCTGGGAGAAAGAAATAGCATACCGTACCGGGGGCTAACAAGGGGGGGGGGAACTCAGCTTTTGCTTTATATTATAAGTGCAACACCTGGGGAAGATATCTTGGAAAACGCATAACACATACGTTTTAAAATTCTCCCTTTTTTATTATACATACAGCTTCAAAATCTAAGATGCTTTTGACCATCTTTTTTCTTTCATTCTGCAAATATTAATGCTTTTAATGAATTTTTATTTGAATTCAAGAGTCTAATGAAACTAAGGACTTATTAACGTTGCTATTCTGTATGATCTGGTTTACAAACGTGTAGTAATCTAAAATATGCTGTTAAATTTTCCCATAAGTTTTTATGCAGTATTCTAGAAAAGAATTTTAATTATACGTGGTGTGTTCACAAAGTTTCAAGACTGGTCCTAGAATACAAAAGTTATTAAACATTTTTGTACAACGGACTAAAATTCTTCGAAATATGACCCTTGGGCATCAACACACCGCTGCCAGCACTTTTTCTATTATTCATAGGCTCCCTGGGGGTCTTCGCGCGCAGCGCTGTTAAGTAACCTCGTCGAAGCTGGATTCGTAGATCGCTGGAATCGTGTCGAATTGCTTCCCTTTCAGGTGTTTCTTGATCCGGATGAATAAAACAAGTCGATGGGAGCGAGGTCGGGTCTGTAGGGAGGTCTGTGGCAGTATTGCCGCGTTAAACTTAGGCAAAACTTCGGCGGCTGCGAGCGACGTGTTAGAGGGCGCGTTGTCGTGGTGAACAATCCAATATTCTCTGGTGTCTGGACGGACACGCCGGGTCAGATCAGTTTTACGCTAGAATGAACCACTATTTGAAGGATAGAGTCCGGCGCGCCCGCCCAGACATCAGAGACGATTGGATTGTTCACCATGACAATGCGCCCTCTCAGAAGCCGCTTGCCGCTGCCGAAGTTTTGCCTAAGCTTAATGTGACAATACTGCCGCAAGCCACCTACAGCCCCGATTTTGCTCCCAGATACTTTTTTTGTTCCCCCGGACCAAGAAAAGCCTGAAAAGAAACCGATTAGACACGATTTCAGCGACCCAAGCTGCTTCGACGGGGTGCCTTAACAGCCTTGCGCGCGAAGACCCCCCAGGGAGCCTATGAATAATAAAAAAAGCGCAGGCAACGGTGTGTTTATACCCAAGGGTCACATTTCGAAGAATTTTAGTTCGCTGTACAAAAATGTTTAATAACTTTTGTATTCTAGGACCAGTCTTGAGACTTTGTGATCACACCATGTATGTTAAGAAAAATCGGAATTTTTTGTGAAAATTGAGTCGGGTCTGGTTTCGTTGATTTTTACTCGAGCCGGGCCTGTTTTGACGGATTTTTGCATGGGCCGCGAACCGCCAAAATACAAAAGGGCCGGGTCGGACTTCTAGTTTTTCCACTGGACCGGGCCCGAGCCTGGAAATTCTGACCCGCACAGATCTCTATAATGCTACTAATAATGTAATATAAAAAGGCGGGGGGGGGGGGGGGGTGTTACACAATGTTTAGGTTAAAAGGTATCTATTAAGTTTTTAAAATAAGTTTTTCAAATTTAAAAGGCTGCCATCTAATTTCTGTAGATAAAATGTTTTGAAAATTGCCAAAATATTTTTTTTTAACTTTTTCTTACTGATTAATGGCAAAGTAATGTTTTTGTGTCGAGCTTTGAAACCAAGCTTTTGGTTTATTTACATGTTTTAAGGTACCCTGAAACCTAAAATCAGATTTTTAGCGGTTGTTATGTGTGTTTATGAATGTGTGGAAACAGCATAAAACAAAACAAAGAAATAAAAGCAGGAAATTTAAGATTAGTATTCCGACTCTTTAGCAGCCTGTATGTATGTGTCTGTTATCAGCATAACTCAAAAAGAAACTGTAGCTGGAAATCCAAATTGATCATTGTGAATCTACAGTTATAAGATTCCACTTGAAAATGTTTAGCAAAAGCGGTTGACAAATCACGATTTTATTCGAAATTTTAATTTTTTTTTTTAATATGGCAGAGTAAAAAAATTTTTCATATGTATATAATGAACAATACTTTCAACAATCATTGCAAAATTTAAAACTTTTATTTAAAATTGCATTAAATAGCAAGTATAAAACTTTGTATAATGTGTCATTGCTCTATATGTAAAGAATAATCTTCATGTATTCCACGAAATTTCACGTTATCGCAATTCAAATCAAAGTTGGGAGAGCTTAGTTATAGACTTCACGATTCATGTAAAATCACATTAAAATAATAAAGCATATTTCACAAGAAAGTGGCGCATGTGTTGTTCAGTATAAGTAATCACAGGAAGATTAAAAACTTTGATTATTCTATTTACACTTATAAATATTTACAGTATTTACAATGAAAACATTTGGATAATATTTGTTAAATAAATTCCACATTGGGAATCCAAGATGATCATATTAAAATTTCAGCAATTATGCTCTTCTAAAAGAAGCCCAGAAAATAGTATGATTTAATATTCGAAAATAAATTTTCCTTTTCAAAATTAAACATCATTTCTTCTAATAGAAGACCACGAAAAAACCTATACGCAGCTTATTACCTGCTGCGTTCAAGATTCACATTCACAACAAAACTAAACTAAAAAATAAGGAAGAGTAAAAAAATGTTTTCAAATATCAATTCTCTCGAAGGTCACGTGATCCTTCGCGGCGCCCGCCTGGCTAAGAGAGGCCCGCTCGAGAGTTGCAAAATATTCCACAAACTCCTCCCCCCCCGATGAACAAGGGTTCATCAAAATGGGGATTCAAAATAATTAAAGTAGAAATAAAATTATTCTAAAAACTCATCAGTTACACTATACATAAATACAATACAAAATCAAAATATATACTTACATACTGGGCTTCAATAAAATAAAACAATTTAAAAAATTTGAGAACAAGTTTCTGCTACTAAAAATAGAAAGAACAGTTTAAATCTATACAACTTTTTCTAGAATATTCAACACAAAAAAAATTAAACTAAAAATTAGAAATATTATCAAACAAGAAACATTTTTTTTTAAGTGAAAAAAATAAAAAGTTTTTTTTTAAGTCAATAAACAAAAGAGTTCAAGATTTGTTTTAAAAGTCAAATGTCCATGAGAGTTTTTGAGTCTCTTAATAAAATGAAAGTTTTTTTTTTTCAGTTCTATTAATAAAAAAGTTCAGAGTTTTTTTCACTTCTAAATTATACACAAAAATTAATAGGTCTTTTAATGATGGAATTAATTGCATTCAGTTCATAAGACCTCTTTTTTTTTATCACTGCCCACAAATACCCAACTTCCAGAAAGTTCTTGATACATGTTCATATGCATAAAAATCACATCATATATTTCAAAGTCAGAAGTTTTATTCTGGTCCGTGTAGTGAGCAGATTGTAAGTTGAGAAGATACTCATTTTTCAAGCGCTTCCAAAAATGATTCAGAAGAGTCTCGCGCAAACCGAAGCGTTTCACTAAGGATTCCTTGGTTGCAGGTAAACACAAGATATGCTCTAGAGTTGCTATAACTAGTTGACCAGGGCGAAGGCTAAATTTCTTGGAGATTGCACGTTTGTTTAGGATTGATTTTATGCACTGTCTAGGTTTTAAAATCCAAAACTTTTTATGAGTTTGTACTAATGTACCGGACACTCTGGAATGAAAAACTTTTTCATGTGCATCTTTCACGACTATTTCAGTAAGTTTATGTTTTGCAGGAATCACAAGGGGATGTTTTTCATAACATGAGGAATCAGACTTTTGTAACCGTCCTCGTAGCAACAGCAAAACATCATCTGACAACATAGGATTTAACTGAAGAAGATTCGACTCTTTAGGGATACTCTTGTTACATTTCATGGATTTTATAACTTCAGGGAAACTTTCTTCCTGCACCAGCTTTAACCAAAAATTTTCAGCATGTAACATTTCCTCAGCTGATAATTGTGAAAATGTTCTTTTCTCTACCTTTAATTTTATATTAGAAATAAATCTAAATAGCCATACAGTTACTCGATACAATTTTTTTAGGGAGCTATACTTTTCAAGATTAAAAATGAGAATTTCATCAGATTTATTTGTTTGAAACACACAAGAGATGGTGGCTGCTTTTTTATACTTCTCTTCAGAAACATCAGGTAATCGAGATGCAGCAATTTTAACACTAGGCCACTGATTTTCAGGCAAGGAAAGAAATTCAGGAACATACACATTATGGTTAGCATCAGGAAAAACATGCAATTGGAGATGCTCCTTTTCCATGATCAGGTTGCTAAAATACTGCCAGGGAATTTTCAAGTGAGCGAGATCAGGGATTTCTGTAAGCCAATTTTGCCAATCATTTTCTAGTTCACCAGAAACAAAAGGGGCAATAAATCCGGCTGAATCAAAGAACATAGTTGCAATTTTCAAAACATTGCGTTTAGTAGAAGAATCATTATTTAATTTTTCTAACAAGGGTCGTAAATCTAGTCCAAATTCATCTTCTGTATTGTTACAGATCAATCCTAAAATTTTCAAGGAAGTATTTGGGGGTTCGAAACTCGAAACAGGAATGTTTTCATCATCTAAAACATTAGAATTCAAGTTAGGGACATGATACAAACATTCGTTTAATGATAGAGAATCATCATATTTGGAAGAAGCATCATAGACTATGTGCATTTTTGTTGTAGTTTTGTCGTCACGGATAACAGGTCTGTGTGGCATGTAATAGGAATTATTAGAATCTTTCTCGGTGCACAATTCTATTACACCCTCATTAAACTGCTCTAGCAAAATGGAGTTATATTCTTTAAATAAAGAATCGTTTTTCAAGAATTTATTTTCTAAACTAGAAAACCGCTTTTTTTGCTACTTCAAGATTATTTCTAAGCAATTCACGAGAATTTTTCCACAATAATTTTGCTTCATAACGCCCATTTACGAATTTTAAATTTTCTTTAAATTCTTTTATTACCTCATGATCGGTAATGTTCTTTTCATTGCTTTCAACAATGCCAATTGCTTCAAGATCACAAAATGCTTTCAGCTGAGTATTTACATTTTCAACTGAAACACGCAAACAAGCTACTTCTTTTTTATTCGACTCTATCTGCCCTTGCACCGTATGACCGAAAATAGTTTCTGCAACGTATAATTCTTTTGTCAATTTTCCCTCGATTCCCTTTAATATTTTCCACAAAAAGTCAGACCCTAGCAAAATATTTATTTCCTGTTCAAGACCTGTATCAGCAGGCTTAAAGCCTCTTGTTCTCATTATGTCTAGAAGTTCTGGTTCTAGGGTTTTCACAGAAGCTCCAGTTATATTATCAACCACAAGAGCTTCGATATTTATCGAGTTAATAGGTTGCACAACACTGGATAATTCCAGAGCAACTACTTCATAACAAGATTCATAAGGGCGTCTCCGCCCAAAAGGATAAACTAATAAATTTTCTCTTCGCAATGGCTTCAATTTTAATTTTTGTACTAGCGATCTCTTCACGAAGCATTTTTCTGAACCACTATCACATAAAACGCGAGCCAACAAGCATTGTTTACCAGCAGACACAGAAACTGTACAAGTCTGCAATAATGTAGATTTATTTTGTTTATATTTTTGTTCCGACATCATAGATACAATTGCACCTTTCATTTCTTTTTCAGGATTTTCTTTTGCTGTTTCTTTAAAACAAAACAATTGACTATGGGTATTGTTACCACATTTGGAACAAGGATTAATTTTTGTTCTACAATTTGCAGATAAATGCGACCTATAACAGCATCTGTAACAGCGACCTTCTTTCTTTAATTTATATCGTTTTTGTTCATCAGTGAATTCTGAACAATTTAGTCCTACATGATCAGAAGACTTGCAAAATATGCAAAACTGTTTTGTAGATGTATTTAAAGCAGCAGCTGAAGGTATATCTTTCTTTTGAGGAAAAGTTTGATATTTACTTGAAGGATTTTCATATTTGGTTTTAAAATTTTCATAAGCCTTGCTTTGGGAATTATTTACTAAATTAGTAGCTTCCCGGCATCTTAGTTCAGTTTTAATAAAATTTATTAAATCGGTGACTTCACAATCCTTATCGGGGTCACGTTTTCGATGGAAATCTAGAATAAAATTTTCTGGTAATAACCTTAATAAAATGGGTAGTAATAAATGGCCGTAAGAGCCTGATGTTACTCCTAACGCATCAAGATTTCTCATACACGTTTCAATATTATCATACAACTTTCTTAAAGAAGTAACATTGTTAGTGGATTCCACTGGTTCAAGATTTAGAATTTTAGTCATGTAACAGTTTATGATATTTTCCCGCTTACCATACCTCTCTTCTAACAATTTTAAACAAGTTGAATAATTTTGATCTGTCAGTTCAAAACCAGCTACAATATTATATGCAGGTCCAGACAACAAAGATTTCAGGTATTGGAATTTTTCACTTTTTGATAACGATTCGTTTGAATCTATCGCACTAGTAAATAAATTAAAAAATTCTAAGAACTGGCTTGCATCACCAGAAAATTTTTCTATGTTAAGTTTAGGAAGCTTCACTGCCGAAACTGGTTTACTTCCGATTTTTGAACCGTTACTTGATTCTAGTAAAACTTTTGGTTCAGTTTCGATTTTACATTTTTTAAGCCTCATCTTAATTTTAAATTTCAAACTTGATATTTTTTCAGAATATTCTTCTACCGATTTTAGTTCTTTTTCATATTCAGTTTTTTCCTGAATTAGCTCATCTATTTCGGAATCTAATTCCTTTAGTTGAGCTTCCTTTTCATTTACGAGCTCTAATGATTCCATTAAAGAATCGCAATCAGTTTTATCAATATCAACAGATAATAATGTATCACATTTTGAGATTAATTTTGTAACTGCCGCGCGAACGGTAGCTCTTTAACTTTTAAGCTTATCAGGCTTATCCATGTTTAAAATTTATTTCAATTTTCAAAATAAATTATCATGAGAAAACGTTATTTTAAATAAATCAAGAGTCAATAGTCATGCAGAATAATAAAAGTATTTCTTACCTTTTTTCCCGGTTGTTGAGGCACCAAAAAAAAAATAAAGAATAATCTTCATGTATTCCACGAAATTTCACGTTATCGCAATTCAAATCAAAGTTGGGAGAGCTTAGTTATAGACTTCACGATTCATGTAAAATCACATTAAAATAATAAAGCATATTTCACAAGAAAGTGGCGCATGTGTTGTTCAGTATAAGTAATCACAGGAAGATTAAAAACTTTGATTATTCTATTTACACTTATAAATATTTACAGTATTTACAATGAAAACATTTGGATAATATTTGTTAAATAAATTCCACATTGGGAATCCAAGATGATCATATTAAAATTTCAGCAATTATGCTCTTCTAAAAGAAGCCCAGAAAATAGCATGATTTAATATTCGAAAATAAATTTTCCTTTTCAAAATTAAACATCATTTCTTCTAATAGAAGACCACGAAAAAACCTATACGCAGCTTATTACCTGCTGCGTTCAAGATTCACATTCACAACAAAACTAAACTAAAAAATAAGTAAGAGTAAAAAAATGTTTTCAAATATCAATTCTCTGGAAGGTCACGTGATCCTTCGCGGCGCCCGCCTGGCTAAGAGAGGGCCCGCTCGAGAGTTGCAAAATATTCCACAATATGAAGCCATCTCTCCTCCGGGGGAGGGGGCTAATTTTTGAAAATTGATATTTTTGGAAAGAACCCATCATAACTTTAAAACGAATGTTTAGACCATATGCTTGTGATAATCAGAAATAAAGGTATTGATATTTTTCATTTTTAACAAAGGGATAGTGGGAAAAAACGGCAGATAATCCTATGCAAACAAGAATTTTCCTCTGTTACTAAAATTAAAATTCAGAGTTAAAGAAAGCTGTGTGTCACACCAGATTATTTTAAGATACAATATATCCTTAAAGAGACCGGGTGTCCTGGATTATGTGGGACAGTCCTAGATCTCAGTTGTTTGTTTCACATTGAAATTTGACCCGAATTGGTCAGCATGTAGTCCTCATTCAGAGTAAAAAATATCAAATTCCTGTATAGTATATTTTGAAAACCTCCGAAAGTATCTAAAAACTCTCACTAGAAAGGTCTTTTCGATTTATTATTATTATTTATTTATTATTATTATAATGGACATTTTAGCATGTATCTACCTTTTTTTCTTTTTTGTGGGAAGAGAGTCTAAAAATTTTCGATGCTTCAACATAAAATTGAAATGTTGGAATGCCTAACATATCGCTCACCAGGAAGAAAAGTGACACATCTCGTCAAAAGTAAATTTCGCAGCAGAGGCAAAAGAAAATTTGCTTGATTTTACAGTAACATGAAATTGCAGCACTTAGCTCTGCATGCAGGAATAAAAACTTGCATAAAAGCATAAAACCCTTAAGAATGAAGACATTGCATGAGGTTTGGAGGGTTGGGTAATTTTACCTCCCCACATAATCCCCCCCCCCTCTTCTGTGGTCACGAATGAACATATAGCGTAATAAAGGGATTTTCCGTATAACTACACTTATGAAACTGTTTGTGTAGTAACACACACCTATGACAGACCTATTAGTGGAATAAAACGCAAAATAAATTTTTCGAGATGTGTCACTCTTCTTGCGGGTGAGCGATATGACCCCCCCCCCCCCCAAAAAAAAAGGTGAAAATGTCCCGTGTAAAAAATAATGAAAGAGATTTTTTGTATCAGTTTTCAGACATTTTTTCATTTACAGATTTTAAATATTCTATGAAGGAATTTCACCTTTTTTCTCTCAGTGCCCAGGTCAATCTAGGACAACTTGCAATGAGAGATAAACAACTCAAATCTGGGGCAGTCCCGCAAAATCTAGGACATCTGGCCAATATCAAAGTCATTAGGTTTCAAAACGCAAAATTCTGTTACAGAAATGGTTGGCTGCATTTCCAACGTATAAGTTTCTAATATAGCTCCGAAAACTTCAGGCATAACAATGCAGCATCCCGTTACAGGAATGGTTGGTTTCATTTCCAACGTGTACGCTTCTAATATAGCTCTGAAAATTTAATGTATAACAACGTAACGTTTGACTGACCAAAGTAAACATTTTAGCTGCCTCATGAAACCTTTCGTTTTCCAAGTAAAAATTTTATTATACAGTAGCACTCAAAAGTATTTTGACAACCTTATATTCTCTCTTATTTTATTTAATATAAAAATGTAAAAGAAAATATATTCCCTATAATTGAGTACACTATGACTGCAGTTATTTAAATGTATCAAGTTTCAACTTTTTTGTTTACAATCGGCGCCACTGAAGAAATATGACTCCTCCTTAGCTCAAAAGTATTTTGATAATTAGTTTGCATTTAATTGTTGAAGGTGTCAGTGGAGCTATAGCTTCTATTAGTGTTTATATTGACTTATTGTGATTATTTTTAAGGATCAGGAATGCCGAAAAGTAAAAAAATATTGAAGTGATTCTAGAAAAGCCGCTGTAAATGCCCTTAAGAAAGGTAGACTGCAAGCAGAACTAGCTCGTTCTTTTAACGTGTCTCGGCAACTTGTTATTACATGGAATAAAGTTTTTAATAAACAGAAATACATCGAAAATAAGCCTCAAAGCGGCCATCCGAAAAAAAAACAACTTGAAATGTTGACTATATTATAAAAATGATATCTACAAGTGATTGTCGTAAGTCCGCTGTAATAATAAAAAATTAATTGGAAGAAAATTACGGCATAGACATACACGTTTCATCAGTCAAACGACGCCTAAACCTCTATGGTTTACATGGTAGAAGACCAGCAAAAACACGTTTGTTATCTACTAGAATAGGAAGGCTAGAGTTGCATTTGTAAAACGGCATAACCCTTTCAGGGGCAAAGCAGTTCCATTGCTAAAGTGTTGAAATTAATGACTGATACCGGAATTTGAAAACAAAGTTATTTTTAAATAAGAAAAAGCTATATTTCACACACATAATAAACCAAATTTTTTTAACCAAAATTGCTGGTCTTCTGCCATGTAAACCATAGAGGTTTAGGCGTCGTTTGACTGATGAAACGTGTATGTCTATTCCGTAAATTTCTTTCAATTAATTTTTTATTATTACAGCGGACTTACGACAATCACTTGTAGATATCATTTTTATAATACAGTCAACATTGCAAGTTGTTTTTTTTTTTTGGATGGCCACTTTGAGGATTATTTTCGATGTATTTCTGTTTATTAAAAACTTTATTCTATGTAATAACAAGTTGCCAAGACACGTTAAAAGAACGAGCTAATTCTGCTTGCAGTCTATCTTTCTTAAGTGCATTTACAGAGGCTTTTCTAGAATCACTTCAATATTTTTTACATTTCGGCATTCCTGATCCTTAAAATTAATCACAATAAGTCAATATAAACACTAATCGAAGCTATAGCGCCACTGACACCTTCAACAATTAAATGCAAACTAATTGTCAAAATACTTTTGAGCTAAAGAGGAGTCATATTTCTTCGGTGGCGCCGAATGTAAACAAACAAGCTGAAACTTGATACATTTGAATAACTGCAGTCATAGTGTTCTCAATTATAGGGAATATATTTTCTTTTACAATTTTATATTAAATAAAATAAGAGAGAATATAAGGTTGTCAAAATACTTTTGAGCGCTACTGTATAAAACGTAATGTTGATTTACAGATCTGGAAATTAAAGAAAGGTTTACTGTTAGTTTCGAATTCACTGCTTTCACAAACGAAATCTTCCATTCCACAAACGACATCTTTCATTACCAAAAAGATCACTTTCATTGCAGATGTGAAACTAATCGTGTTGTAAATTAAAACTTTTCTTCTCAAAATGAATCTACTCGTTTAAGAAAACGCAACTTCAAAACGGAACGTTTCAGATTTTTTTTCTTTACACTGTAGCTTGGAGGACATCGCGGCATCATTGGAAAATGTCATGTACAGTTCAGGCGAGCCTAACGAAAAGGACAGGCTACCGCGGTGGGTCCGATTCTTCTTTTTTTACAGATCACTGGAGTCACGTGATGCTCGAATGCACCAATGAAGGTGTGCGAAAAGAGCATCACGTGACTCCAGCGGTCTGTAAAAAAAGAAGAATCGGACCCACTGCGGTAGCCTGTCTGTCTCGTTAGCCTCGCGGTTCAGGAATTGCAGATTGAAGGTAATTAAAAAATAATTATCAAGATGGAGCTTGATGCAATATACCGGGTGTCCCAAAAATGACCGACGATTTTAAAATTCAACAATTTGCAAACGGTGACAGATATTTAAAAAATTCTTGCAGGAGGGTTATGTGTGATGTCAGGAGTTTTTTTTACTGTGTTTTTTGATTTTAGTACGAATTTCAAACAATAGATGGCGCTGACAGTGATTGGCGCTCAGTCGAGGCCGAAACTGACGTCACTTAGCATTGATGCGAGGCTAACGAGAAAGACAAGCTACCGCGGTGGATCCGATTCTTCCTTTTTCACAGACCGCTGGAGTCACGTGATGCTCTTTTCGCACACCTTCATTGGTGCATTCGAGCATCACGTAACTCCAGCGGTCTGTAAAAAAATAAGAATCGGACCCACCACGGTAGCCTGTCTTTTTCGTTAGCATCGGCATTGATGTGAAGGATGGAGATTAAGGCTATGGATTGGGTCTCATTCGCCTGTACAATCTTGCTCATTGGCGCTCATTCTGATGCTCATTCGATACGATTTCAATGGAATGCCTTGTTGCCATGGAAACAACAAATTCTTCGATAGTGGAATACAGCATTCAGAACTGCATTGTTTCGTGTATTTCGATTTGGCCGTGGTCCACGTGAAATAACTTTTATTTTTAAATAAGATTTTTTTTCTCTGAAATTGAGTATTTATGGATGCAAAACAAAAATAAAGTTTCATATTTAAAATCCAAATTCATCGAATTTCAGTTTTTGTTTTTATGCATTTTTTTAATGAAAAATTAATTTTTCATACGTTTGGGTAATATTTTAATATACATTCTTCATTTTCTATTATTCTGCAATTAAAATATTTTAAAATAGTCATGCATCGGATTTGACATCCAATTTCAATGCCAGCCACGTGGATTGAGTATCTTGCTGAAATTGATTCACTATTTATGTCTGAAAAGAAAGAAAGGTTAAAATCCAACTTCATCCATTTTTAGTTTATATTTTTATGCATTATTTTGATGAAAAATTAATTTTCATATGTTTGAGTAATATTGCAATATTTTAGTTTTAATTTATTATTATTTTGTAATTTATTAAAAAGAGTTCTGTAATGAGTCAAGTAACTTGATTTTTGCAGCAGAATTGGGAAGTGGTAGAGGGGGCATTCACATTAAATTTTTTTGCAGATCTGCGATTTTCTGCTTTTTTGACATTTTTTTGTAATTAAAAAGAAACATATTTTAAGATTTTATTTTATTACTAATCTTACAGGATGCCAATACTCGCGGGAAAAAATCAGCAATTTCAGAAATGTGCTCCGCGGCTGACACTTTCAATCCTTCTCCATTCACTATACGAATGTCAGCATTTATGTTAAACAAATTTTATGATAATCTAAAAGTTAAAAAGAAATAAAGGTGCACCTTATTTCTCATATGTTCCCACTTCTTCTTCTTCTTTTTCTTTTTTTCTTCTTTTTTTTTACACTTTACTCATGATAAATACACAGTTAAATTCATCATTGAATTCGTTGAATCTGGTTTGTTTTTACCCCAATAAATTTTTAATTTTGTGTCTGTAAAAAAAAGAAAAGAGTGTGTGTCTTATTAGCAATGAGGTGCTATTTGGGTAAACTAGGGGAAGCCCCCCACCCCCCATTAAGAAATTTAGATTATAGCGGCCATAACATGTCTGTTGCGTTGTCCTTCAGACTGCAGGTTCGGTAAATTCAAATTATTTCATAGTGCTTCGAAGAATAAAACGTCTTCATAACTTAGTTCTAATATATTGTAAATAAAATTCGTAACTTGAATAAGTAAACACACTCTACAGTTCAAATTAAACTTCTTTCTTAAAAAACAACTATGTACATTTTATTTACAAATATATAGGTATATTAATATTATTATTACTCTCATTTGAGAGTTCCATTATTACCGTCAGACCGGTTCAAAACAAACTTTACATCTACATTGAAAAGAAAATCGGAAAACAATAAAAAGGGGGTTGCCACAATGCCGACTAACAGAAAATGGCAAGCATCGCCAAGTTGGCATTCTCAACATCCTGCCCCGGGCTGAACACTTAGTTCAGCATCTATATTAAACAATTTAATAAACATAAGAATATACTTACATACATGACAAATTTTCAGATACATACTTACATACAGCTACAGATATAAAAGCAAAAATAATAAGAATGCTGCAATCTACGAAAGAAAATAAAACACATGAATTGTATGAAAATTAAACAATAATAAGGGTAAATATGAGTAACAAAACAAATTAAATGTTCGATAATAGTTCTTATTTTTAGTGTAAGAGTTTTAGTGTCTTTTAGTCCACTAAGTCCAATTCAAGATTATATAGCAATTGCACAGGTCGTTTAAGATCGCCTTTTGCAGTCTGTAATACACATGATCTGATTTTCGAGTCACGACCAAATATGAGTTCTTTAACACGACCACCCTTCCACATATGTTTTGGGAGCTTTTCATCATGAATTATCACTATATCGTTAACTTTGAACTGAGGCGATGAATTTATGTTTTTCACTTGAAAAGCAGATCTAAGTTCTAACAAATATTCGTTTCTCCACCTTTTCCAAAAGTGGTCAGTAATTTGTTGCTTATATTTATATTTTCTCGTCAACAAAATCTTATTAGATTTCTCTTGCGTACAGACTGGTAATCCATAAGAAGGTAAGGACATTAATCGTTTACCAACTAAAAAATGAGATGGCGTTAAAGGTGATGGTTCAGCATTTTCTTCGTAGAGATAACATAAAGGACGTGAATTAATCACCACTTCAATTTCTGTAAGTATTGTTTCTAGCTCTTCATAACGGAGACAAGTTTTTCCTAGAACCTTTTTTAAAGGTGTTTTAACTGATCTGACCATCCTTTCCCAGAAGCCGCCCCACCAGGAAGCCCTGGGAATTATAAACTTCCATATTATTTTATTCTTTCTCAAGTAATCAAAAATTTCTTGCTTAGAAATTCTTTCCCAAGCATCTTTTAACACCAAATCAGCCTTAGAAAATGTCTTGGCATTGTCACTGTACATTATTTTGCAGAAACCTCTCCTAGAGAAAAATCTTCGTAGTGCTAAGATAAAGGTTTCAGTACTTAGATTGGTGACTAACTCTAGATGAATCGCTCTGGTTACAGCACATGTGAATACGACAATATAAGCCTTCCCAGTGCCTTCAGAAGTTTTATAATAAATCGGACCGGCAAAATCGACACCAGAGGTTTCAAAAACTGGTGTTTTGATGATTCTATCTTTCGGTAAAGGTGCTATTTCCACCTTTCCAGGAATAGCATTAAGTTTTCGACATATCATACACGATCTTAAGACGGATTTTACAAATCTTCTTCCCTTTAATATAAAATACCTTTCACGAAGGTGAGCTAAAGTGACAGCTACACCAAAATGGTACATTCTTTCATGAGCATCCTTAATTAGTAATTTTACAAAATAAGATTTATTAGGAAGTATCCACGGATGTTTTTCCTGCTCTGTAACTTCAGAAAACTGAAGTCTTCCGGATAAAACAAGTAAGTCATTTTCATCGAATTGTGGATTAAGCTTGTACAAAGAAGAATCTTTATTAAGTGGTTTTTTTTGTTTAAGTGCTTCTATTTCAACTTTAAATGAAGTTTCCTGAGTTTGTTTAATCCAGTATTTTTCTGCTGTTTCTATTTCTGAGGTAGTTAAAGGTCCTAAAATTTTAGGGTTTTTCGAATTGGCATTATGAATAAAACGCATTATCCAAGCAGTAATATTATACACGCGATTTAAACTACTGAACTTTGCCATATCAAATACTGGCTTAGGGATAGAGTTTGATTCGTTACACAATAATGTTAAATTTGGTTTTGCTTTCATTTCATTAAAAGCTTCGTGAACCATTTCTATAGCCCTTTTTGAAGGCCACAAATCTTCTGATAGTGATAACCAAGGTGGGCCGCACCACCATACATTATTACCCATTAACTTCGATAAGTTTTCCCCTCGCGTAAGCAGATCTGCAGGGTTTTCTTTTCCGGGACAATAATTCCAGTCCTTTGGATCTGTCAATGACTGAATTTCGGTTACACGATTGGAAATAAAGGGTTTCCAGTTTGTAGTAGAACCCTTAATCCAACAGATAGTTATCTCTGAGTCCGACCATAATTTTATATTTAAATTCGAAATATGTAATTTTTGTTTTAAATATTTCCACATTCTAGCGGCAACTACTGCACTGATCAATTCCAGCCGTGGAATAGTTAACTTCTTGAGGGGGGCTATTCTACATTTACTCCAAACAAAACTAGTTTGAATTTCGCCAGTTAATGAAATGGAACGCAAATAAGCAACTGCTCCATACCCTTTGGGACTAGCATCACAGAATATGTGAATTTGTGAATTTTCAGAAATGTTTATCATATTAGGAAAATATTTTCGGGTTATTTCAAATGTGCGTAAATGTACAACTTCTGAACACCAAGTGTTCCACTCGCATTTCAAATCTTCAGGTAATTTATTGTCCCACTCTAAACCTCTTTGCCATGTTTCTTGCAACAAGGCTTTAATACGTATTACAAATGGATTCACAAATCCTAATGGATCATAAATTTTCAGTAACATTTTAAGAACTGTTCGCTTCGTGGGATCATCGATGTAATATTCTTCAAAGGGCTGCGCATCTAACATCAAAATATCAGATTCAGTATTCCATATCAGTCCAAGCACTTTTAAGATACTACATGTGTTTTCCTCACTTATACCTAAGTTACCAGATTCCCACATTTCCCTAAGTTTAATAGAATTTGTTTTTAATTTCCTCAAATTCATCCCAGCTTCTTTAAGAATTTCAGAAGCTGTAACTGATAAATAATAAGCTTCGTTATCTAAATCTGATCCGGAAATTAAATCATCGACATAGAGGGAATTATCTAACATATATACAACATTTGGATGTTGATCTCGATATTTCTTTATATGATGTTTAATTGTGGCAGCCAAAATAAATGGTGAGCATGTAACGCCAAATGGTACACGTCTAAATCTTAAAATTTTGAAAAAGTTGTTTGCGTCATTATCGAACCAAAGAAATTTAAGGTAATCTCGGTCTTCTTCAGCTACAGAAATTTGAAGAAAGGCCTTTTCAATATCTGCACAAAACGCAGTATTGAATTTCCTGAAATTAATAATAATTTCTAATAAATCGGGGTTCAAATTTGGGCCACCGTACAAACAATCATTTAATGATTTGCTATTTTCTTTTGAGGAAGCATCAAATACCATTCTAACTTTAGTTGTGGGTTTATCATCTCGCAAGACAGGTCGGTGGGGCATAAAATAACCGCTATTTACAGTTTTATTAGAACATGCTTCCACTATGTTATTTAATTCCTGTTCAATCACAATTTCTTTATATTTCTGCAATAATTCCTTATCTTTAAGCAATTTTCGATTTAAGTTAATAAATCGGTTTCTAGCATTGTTATAATTACTTCCTAAATCTCTTCTATCATCTTTCCATAACAATTTAGCTTCGTATCGGTGCTCAAGAAAATGCAAATTGTTTTCGAATTTTTCGATTATCTCTTTATCTAATTCAGAAATATTTTCTTCAGTGTTCATCCCTAAAGTTTTTAACTCCCACAATGTTTTAAAATCATTTTGAATAGGTTTCATAACCTGAGTGGACAAGACCCCAGCTTGCTTACTCTCACTGTTTTTATTTACGTCAATTGTCCCGCAGAGGGAATGCCCAAATAAATTTTCACAGACGAACAATGATTTATTTATGGGGTATGTTTTGTCATTAATTTGATATAAATAATCAGCTCCTATTAATATATCAACATCACTATTTTCCAAATGTTCCCACGTGTCAAGACGAAATTTGGAAAGTTTTCTCTTAATTTTGATTGGAAGAGGAGGAATTTGTATCAGAGAATTAGTTATTAGCGGTGTGACTAATGCTTCAATTATTATACTACGTTTTCTATTCGTCAAGTGAATTAGCTTTAGCTTAACGACATCATAACATCGTTCTTCAGATTTTCTCGAACCGAAAGTATAGACAATTAATTTTTCCTTTCTAATGACCTCAGGTTTTAATTTTGAAACTAAATTTTCTGTAATAAAAGTTCGATGACTAGCAGAGTCAAATAAACAAAGAGCAGTTTCTGAATTTTCACCCGCTTCCACTTTTACATGAATTGTTTGCAATATTACTTCTCTACTGATGTTATTTATATTGCCTTTGCAATGATATACGGAGGAAATAATGCTACCTGAATTTTTTGATTCTTCTGTTTTTTTATTAGAATTACAAAGTATAGTATGATGATATGTTTTACCACACACTTTGCAATTTTCATTCGAAATTTTACAAAAATTCGCGATGTGAAATTTACGGAAGCATTTAAAGCACCTTCCTTCCCTTTTTAATTTTTCTCGCATTTCCGGAATGGTGAAAGACTTACACTTTTCAGTATCGTGATCAGTTTGATTACAAAATATGCAGTTATTTTTAATATTTGTGGTTAAGGCAGAAGCTGATGGAATGAATTTTTTATAATTTTTCTTATAATTTTCCTGCTTCTCAGGGATTTTTTCAAAATGGTTTAATTGGACAGTGGTCTCGCGAGATTCAATTTCATCTTTAATGAAATTTATCAGCTCATTAACATCCCAGTCAGTGTTTTTAATTCGTTTTCTATTAAATTCTAGTGCAATATCTGATGGAATAAGTTTCAGAAGAATCGGACATAACAAGTGCCCATATGAACCTGAGGCAACACCTAAAGAATTAAGATTTCTTATTTGAATTTCGCATTCATCATACAAATCTCTAAAAGCCTTAATGTTACTAGAATTTCGTACTGGTTTCAAATTTAGCAGTTTAGTCATGTGACTATTTATTACCAGGTCATTACGACCAAAACGATTTTTCAATAATTCTATAGCATGAGCATAATTTTCCTTAGTCAGCGAAAAGCCTGCTATAGTATTTGCAGCACTTCCGCCCAAAAGTGACTTTAAGTAGGAAAATTTATCAATCGGAGTTAAATGTTCATTATTGTCAATCGCATTCGAAAACTGACTCCAAAATTCGAGCCATAAACACGAATCACCATAATATTTAGATATATTAAGTTTAGGAAGTTTAATCAAATTTTGATTCAGAATTTTCTGACTTTTTAGTAGAGAACTATTGTTGCTACTACTATCACTTTCAATGTCTGAAGAATCTCGTTTAGTTTCAGGAGTAACTGTGTTATCATTTAAAAATTTGGAAATTTTATATTTCCATTCAATAATATTCTCATTATAAGATTCCGATTTCTCGATTTCTTTTTCAAATTCAGTACTTGGAACCAGTGGTTCAATTTCAGAATTTAATGATTTTAAAGTTTTCATTTTGTCATTCAATTGCTGTTTAAAAAGATCCAGCTGTGATTTTCTATTCTCAAGCTCTAATTCTTGTGTATTATCTAATAAATCCCTTATTTTATCAAATATTTTCGTAGTTTGACTACGAATCGTAGCTCTTTTTTTTTTCAAAGTTTCGCAATCCATCATAAAATAAAGAATTCAATTTATTCGATACAGTTCAGTTAATAAATGTATTCATAATTCTATTTATTCAATATAATTTAATTTGAGGTACTTACCTCAATCGATGATGAAATCCAGACATCCTGGAGCTTTGACGCCAGAAAAATGTTGCGTTGTCCTTCAGACTGCAGGTTCGGTAAATTCAAATTATTTCATAGTGCTTCGAAGAATAAAACGTCTTCATAACTTAGTTCTAATATATTGTAAATAAAATTCGTAACTTGAATAAGTAAACACACTCTACAGTTCAAATTAAACTTCTTTCTTAAAAAACAACTATGTACATTTTATTTACAAATATATAGGTATATTAATATTATTATTACTCTCATTTGAGAGTTCCATTATTACCGTCAGACCGGTTCAAAACAAACTTTACATCTACATTGAAAAGAAAATCGGAAAACAATAAAAAGGGGGTTGCCACAATGCCGACTAACAGAAAATGGCAAGCATCGCCAAGTTGGCATTCTCAACAATGTCAGACCAAAAGAAAAAAATATATATTTTTTTTATTTCTTTCTTAAAGAAGGAGTTTATTATATGTATTAAAATATGTCACTAATTTTTAAAATGGAAAAAAATGAGTGTTTTGGGACATTCAAAGATTTTTTTATGTAAAATATTACTTCTTTTCAAAGGTATTTGAAAAATTAAAAGCTAAGTATACTAAATAATATAAGAGGGCGGGGGGTGCAAAAAAAAAAAAAAAAAAAACCGCATTTTGTTACTAAAAATTAAAAAATAGGCTTCCATATTCTAAATGGTAAAATCTGTTAAATCGCGATGTTAGACGGATGATAAATTGATTTAAGAAATTTCTATATCGCCCAGTTTTTCCTACTGTTTACCTAAGCAGAATGCAGCCATGGAGCTATAAAGATTAAAAGGAGACGACATATCAATCTACCCTCGTGAAGAGTGTTGAAGCTGAAAGACGCGTTCTCCCCCCCCCCCTTCCCCTCTCTAGCGTCCGCCATATTTGACATTTCCATAGTTGATTTGCGCAGCGAAAAGAACTGGTTCACAGCCCAGCATACCGTGGTCAAATATAGCGGAAGTAGGGGGATAGGAACAGTTTCAAGTGACGTCATTTATGTCGTCTCCTTTAGTCTTCATTCTTCCATGAATGCAGCAAACCATACATTTCTATCGCCATCCGTTTTTCTTTAATTGATTTTTCAAATCGTCGGTCATTTTTGGGACACCCGGTACATTCTAAGAAATTTTAATCTTTTAAGGAAGTTCGTCAGTAGACTTATGAATGTTGAAAAATAATCGTGAAAATGGTTAATAGTATATTGTTGTTCAAAATAACTACCTCAAAACAAATAATAGAAGTTGCCTTGCCAGTTCTTCACGCTTTATTCCACTATCGAAGAATTTGTTATTTCCATGGCAACAAAGCATTCCATTGAAATCATATCGAATGAGTTCAGTATCGGGGCCTAAGAGATAAGGAAAGGGCATGTTTACAAACAAACAATTCCGTCAACCAATCTACCAACAACATTTTTGTCATAACGATCATTGCCGGAATACACGTAATTATTATAAACAGAAAAAACCTTCAAATTAGAATTAAATAATTAGGTATAAATACAGGACCCGCTTAACCCCTGAAACAAGGGGAAGCACACTATCATTTTTGAGGCCCCCTTACATTTGTCAAAAGTTTTCTAAATTCTACCATATATGAAAAACTCATCAATGCTATACTAATATTATTCCTGGGGTTCACATATTTCATTAAACAGTTTTTCATGCTCCCTGTATATACTACAGATAATTTTAGTACATATAGTTGTGGTGTGCTCAATTAACCCAGGTCGTTTCTAACCAGCACATCAATATGCGATATGATAAATTAACATTCTATTGATTACATTAACATTTTTCAAGTAAATAAGTTTCCTGAAGCAATATGGGGATTTTCTCTTGCATTAGAGAAACTTTCCCTTCCAAATAAATAAATAAATAAATAAATAAAAATAAAAATGTACAATAAAAAATGAAAATGGGAATTATAGAGCCCATTTCACAGCCATTTTGGGGCCCTCTTAAATGTTAGAGAGGAAGCATATGCTTCACGTGCCTTTTGGATAATCAGGCCCTGTATAAATAGAAAGAACTTATTGAAAATTACGTCATAAAAACTGTATTTACACGTGAATTTTAAAAGAGAAAGGATATTGTAAAATGATAAATTCATTAACATGCGTTAGAAGTCTTAAATAGGAGAAATTACATCACATTACACTTATTAAGTAAAATGAACAAAAAATAATATTGCAAAACAGTTTAAATTAAAAAATTGCGCGGGACATTTATTTGATATTTTGATAAGATCTTTTCAACTATTTTTGTTAGGGTAGCACAAATAAAATTTCATTTCTAACAAAAGTATTTACGCGTGAATATTAAAAAGAGAAAGAAAAGTTTGGGTGAAAATTACGTCAGATTAAAAACGATACGTTTAAAATGTCTTATTTAAAAGAACTTTCTTTCCGCATTGTTAAAAAAAAACCCGGGGAAACAAAGACTATGTTTACTTAATTCATTTTATATTAGCTTATTTTGATATGTTTAACTGATTTTATTTGATCAAAGACGGAAACAGCCATTGTATCTTTTAACAGCAGATCGCCTCTGATTTTTAAATTGTAATTCAATCTTCCGAAATCAAAGCCGATCAAATTAGCGTGCTTTTAGAGTCTGCGGTGTCTGAACAGGGGTTGACGAGCGTAGCTCGTAGGGGGTAGAGCCCCGTAGCGTTTAAAAAGAAAACAAGTCGGAAGTTCTACGTCAAACGTGGCAAATAAGATCTGTTCGTACTATAACTAGTTTTATAAATATTTAGATCTTGGTGCAATAGCTGTTGCACACTTATGCAAAACTGCATATGGATACAAAATGTATTACGATTCTATATATTAAATTCTGTAATACGGAAATAATAGGACTCCATATTAAAAAAGACGTAATCACCAATAAGACGCAACCTAGAATCATTACCTATCATGGGATATCATTGAATTCATTACGTATGATAGGATATAATAGGATGAAGAAAACTTTTATTAATATCTTTTAAAGTTCTGATTTGGTTTTCATAAAATTTGAAATGACTTGGCAAAATTTTGCAATGATTATATATATATTAAATTTCAAACATTCGGTTGGGTAGTTTTTACGCTGTTATATGCAGACAGACAAACAGATATGGACCAGACGTTCCTGCCAAGTTTGCTATGTAGTCGATGCTACGCATTTATATAATTACGAACGCACCTAAAAAACTATTTTTACTTTTGTATTTATTCTGCCTCCTCGAAATAAATAATAATCGATTATTGATACAACTCCGTTCCGCCAACTTTTTTCGAGATAAAATTACAGTTAAGCAACAATTTTCACTTTTTGTTCGAATGGGGGAAAGAAAAAGAATAACATCTCCAGCGAAGCGTAAAAAAGGAGAACTTAAAGAAAAACTGATTAAAGATCTGCCATTAGAAAAAGTCGCTGTGTGTTAGCAACGCTTTTTCTTCTCAGACAAAGAATACCTTCCATTCTAATTCAATTACTTGAATTTTTCTCTTGCAAGTCTCTTTTCCACCCCTTTATGTTCTAGAAACTGGAGTTGGGGGAGCGGAGGGGGGTCAGGAGGTGAAATGGAATGGTAAAACAAAGCGTATAACAATTGAATTCGTTCCGTGCATAATACGATAATCACATTAAAGCTGCGCTAATGCTTTTCTAAGAGGCGGCTTGGGTGCAAATTTGGCAGGTTTATCATTTTTTTTTTGGATGGCTGGGATTTTGTTTCCTCGTAACGGTAATACAATGAGGATTAATACTTGAGGTTAGTGATTTGCGAATGTCAATTAAAAAGGATAGCATATCAACTTTAATATACTGTGAAAAAATTATTAATGTATGCAAGTACTTACAAGGGTTTGTAAATTTTGTTAAATTTTATGATAAAGATATGATTTCACACTAGTTTTTAGGGTTCCGTATTTAAAAAGTGGAAACGGAACCATTATAAGATCACTCCTGTGTCTGTCTGACTGACACAGCCATTTTACTCGTAAACTATGAAGCGTGGAAAGTTCAAATTGAGGAAAGCAATAAAGACTATTGACCCACATATTTACAGATTATTAAACATTTACAAATATTTTTAGGAAAAATGTACAGGGGCTAATTATGTTACTTGAAAAAAAAAAAGTTTTTTCTTTGTATATCGCGAGGGATATCGCCTGAAAGCTTTCGTAACGCTGAACTAAAAAATACAGTTCAATTAATTCTAGATATTATATTTTCGGAGATATCGTTAAAAATGCAGTGCAGAAATGTGTCCCCCTCCCCTATCTATTTCCGAATCTATTGAAACTAAAATTATGAAAAAATTAAGAGGTAGTAGAGGTTAATTTAAACCTTACAGGAAAATTATAGCAATTAGCCTAGGTTACATAGTTTTTGAGAAAAGCGGATGTTGTCCTTTACACACAAATTTCGATTTGCGCGCATTCAGCATGGTATTCAAGATCGCTGGAGGTACCTATCGTAGCAGAAGTATAAAAACATTGTTGATAATTATTTTAAAAAAAATTGTCGGTAATTAGGCGAGATATTAACCCTTAAAGACACGGGCGGTTTGGACATACATAATGACAGGGCGGCGTACTGCATGTACCATCGGCTTAAAGCCTAAATAACAATTTTTAATGATAAATTTGTGTAACACAATGTCCAGTAGCAGTATAAAAGCAATAAACCTCAAATTGTTAAAATCAGACTAATTAGAATTAATCACATAAATACAATGGGATTCGCAACTAGTTTGCATTGAATAGATCTCTCAATACGCCTCCTGTGTCTTTAAAAGTTAATTAAAAACCTATCTAAAAAAGCGCGGCACGGACCAAGGCGGCGTTGCAACCTTGCGACCTCCTCCCGAAGTGCGCTTAACAAAATGCCAAGTTTAAACTTTGAACAAGGGTTTTGTTTTAGCTACACTGTAAGAATAAAAGATTATTACGACGCTGAATTTAGTTTTATGAAATGTCAAATGAAGTTTAAATATTTGCTACTTTTATTGTCAGTGTCGAATTAAGTTCATCATAAACAGATTAGAAAAGATTTAAATAAGAGTTATGCAGAATAGAAATATTTGATATTATTGAAGCTGCATATCTCTTTGAACTTTTATGGTATACGCATTCATACTTTTCTATTAAATATACAGCTATACCAAGCCCTAATTTGTATAGTTTTTTTTACAAACTCTTATTTTTCTTTTAGTAACATTTTTTCAATAATACAGTTAATAATTCATATATTTATTGTACGGAACCCTCTAAGTGCGAGTATTATTCGCACATGACCGTTTATTATTATTTTTTCCATCTGTGCCTTTTTCGTATATGATTGTAAACTAGCATTTCGTATTGCGTGACCGACTCTTTGTAATATAAAGCAAATATTTAATAACATCTAAAAAATGTAACAATGCATGCAACTACATTCGGCTTTATTCTGTTAATTTTCTTGAGTTTTATGATAAAGATATGATTTCACATGATAGTTTTTTTTTCATCTGTGCCTATTTCGTATCATGAAAGTAAACTAGTATTTCGTATTCCATGACCGATTCTTTGTAACGAAAAGCAAATATTTAATAACATCTAAAAAAATTATTAATGGATGCAAATACATTCAGTTTTATTTTGCAAATTTTATTGAATTTAATGATAAAGATATGATTTCACATTATAGATTTTTCTTTTATTTGTGCCTTTTCCGTACATGAAAGTAAACTAGCATTTCGAATTGCGTGATTGATTCTTTGTAACGTAAATAAAATATTTAATAATATCTAAAAAATATATTAATTGTATGCCACTACATTTGGATCGATTTTGTAAATTTTTTTTAATTTTATGATAAAGATATGATTTCACCCGATTGTTTTTTTTCTGTCCCTTTTTCGTATCATGAAAGTAAACTAGCATTTCGTATTATGTGACCGACTGTTTGTAATGTAAAGCAAATATTTAATAACATCTAAAAAATATATTAATGTATGCCCCTACATTCGGCTTTATTTTGTAAATTTTCTTGAATTTGATGATAAAGATATGATTTCATACGATATATTTTTTTCATCTGTGCCTTTTGTATAAATTCGGCTCTATTTTGTAAATTTTCTTGAATTTTATGATAAAGATATGATTTTAGATGTTAGTTTTTTTTTTTCATCTGTGCCTTTTTTATACATGAAAGTAAACTAGTATTTCGTCCTCGCATGGGTTTATTTTATGATTAAGAATAGAAATAGAAATTTAAATGTTTAGAAGAATAGATACTATCGATCGATCGAAACCAATAGTATTTCATTAGTTTGTCTAAAAGCTATGCTATATATATATATATATATATATATATATTAGATTAAATTGCATTTTATATGTAGGAGAAACTAGGGATACTTGACCCAATTGTTAGTTTTGGACTGTTAATTATTTTTTTACGTTACTTGTGGGTGTGTAAATGTAGTCTATATATACTTAATGAAGTATTACACAATATTTATTATTATTATTCCAAAGTATTAATTATAAAAGGTAGTAAAATATGAATATTCAAAACTTTCCAATTGGGTCAAGTATCCCAATGTATAGGGATACTTGACCCACCCATTAGGGATACTTGACCCAAGTCATAGATTTGGGAGTATGATAAAAAATAATAAACAAAAAAAAAACACTTTTACATAAGAACAAAATTAATATTAAAGTTAATATTTTTTTATTTTTGTCAAATAAAATTAATACTTTTAATTTTTAGTACATAAGCCTAACATTAATATACCCAATTTAAATTTTTATTGTAGAAAGTTCAAAATATTAGCGGTCTGTAAGATCATTCTGTGCCTAAAAATGTTACGGAATAAGAAAATAACAATTTATTAAACTCTAAATGTAAAGTCATATTTAAACACAAAACTTGTAATTCTATCATTTGTATAGAAAACTCAGGTGGATGAAGAATAGCTTCTATTTGGTCAGGATCAACTTATGATCTATCATTCATTTCAAGCCATTTAAATCACGTACCATCCATTCTTCTTGCAAACTGAATAGTAAGCCTGTCAGAATCGATTTCAAGAACATTTCCAACAAATCTTCTTGAAATCCGTTTCCCACAATATTGACAAAAATCCAGTCATTTACTTATAATATTTATATTATTTACTTATAATACTTATATTTATATGTTTATAATATTTAATATTATAATATTTTGAATTCAAAAATAAAACATGCTAAATGCATTTGAACAGTACTAATCCAAATTTTGGGTCAAGTATCCCTAGTCGCACATTTACTACATAACCCTAACATGCAGCCATTTGCTAACAAGAAGATTAATATTATTATACATGTTACTGTAGCTAAAAATATGTATAAAACATATGACCAATTAAAAAAGTCTTACCTTTAAACAGAAAAAATCATAACATCAGAGTTTACAGAACAAAACATTTACTTTTGGAGCATAAAAATGTATTTTGTCTGATTGTTTAAAAACTTACGGAATGATTCAGTTATTATTTTTAACACTAGCCGCCTCTGGCGACCAGTTTGGTCTCCCTTGAATGTATGCTAAGCATTGCATCATGTTACTTTCATTCTGAAACTAATTGACTTGCTCAATCCTTCCCCGAGTCCAAAGATTGTGATAGAGAAATCAAGAATTCTTTGCGAACTTGATAACATTTCATACATTTTTGTTGTTATGCGTATTTCGTCTTTTTTGACAAATACATCAATTTCCGTAGTTGTAAAAATGAGTGAAACTCCAAGTGTTTAAACTGAGGTGTGTTCATAAATTATCTAAATTAAACTTATTCTACTTAAACATGCTGTTGCTTCAATGTTACTTTTTAAATATTAATAAATTTATTTAAATTTTGCAAATCATGCATTTATAATTTTTTTTCATTACTTAATAACTAAATAATGAATATATATGCTGTTGTTTTTATAGATTTGATTTCTGAGTTCATAAATATGACAAACTAACGTAACTAAGAGAAATAGCAAAATAAAACCCTCGTGAATGCAAGCCGTTAACAAACGTTAACGTCGCCAATTTACCTACTATGACATCATAAGAATATTGTCCATTCATTGTTGAAGAACCTGCTTTGCGAATGATTACCTCCATGGTCTAATATTTTCTACCGTTTATATGATGAATGAATCTTCTGTGTTTGTTTACTCTATGAAGTGAAATAGAAAGCTGTCAACTTAATTTCAATTGAAATCAAATCTTGGAATATATATTTATTTGTATGTAAATTAGAAACAATACTTTGATGTTGAAATGAAATATTTTAGTTTGTTATTATTATTACGATTAATTGTTTATTTAGGTACTTTTCCATTACAGGGACCTTGGCATTTTTCTTTAAGCTTGGCGCAATTCGGGCTTCAGAACCTGAAATACGTTGATAAAATATATAAATAGCTATGAAAACAAACCTGGTGAACTTCCATTTTTATTTATATGTATTTATTTGCATATAAATATTTTAGGTACTTCTTAGTTATCCCGTCGACCAATTTCGCCAAATTATATAAATCGGCAAACTACTCGCCAAATTATACACATTGACATAATTTTTATTTTAAATAACGAAAGAATAAATAAATTAGTAAAACATTAATAAAAATACAAATAAAACGTCGAATTAATGGTTTTATTGGGCATTATTGGCATTTAATCTTACAATTAATTAATTAATGACAACCATTATTGACACTTAATCTTACAATTTGGCGACAGTAATTTGGTCGACGGGATAACTAAGAAGTACCACATTTTATTTATACATATATATATAATATTTGTTTACACATAAATTAGTTCTGTTTCTATATAAAAATAGATTATTGGCTTCTTTAGATTAAGTCAATTGTATACATATGGAAAAAATTGCTTGTGTATATGAAATAGGATATTGATTGCCGGAAAATTTGATGCCATTTTTTTTTCTCGCCAAGAATCTATACTGGAAAAATATCTATTTATTTATTTATTGTATTTTAAATGAGGTAAATGAAAGATGTGTATTTTAAATGAAAGTTATGTATTTTAAATTATTGTATTTTAACTGAGGTAAATAAAAGATGTGTATTTTAAATGAAAGTTATGTATTTTAAATGAAATGATGGCGAAGGAACCCTATTTGGCGATTTAATCATCTGCGTCCAGCTCAATTAAAAGTAGCAAAATGGTCGCTTGGCATATTAAAAGTGAAGCGGTCAGCCCGGTACTATTGATGACAGTCACAAGAATTCGGCTTTTATTATATAGATATTTGTTTACACATAAATTAGTCCTGTTTCTATATAAAAATAGATTATTGGCTTCTTTAGATTAAGTCAATTGTATACATTATTGCAACGGAGCCGATGTCGTAAGGTGGTGTGGTAGCGGGCTACTTCAACGGCCGAGTCTTATCAATATCGAAAAAATATTTTATTGCATTACAAACAATTAAATAATGTTTTCTGGATTATATAAGTCCTATTTACAGCATTTTTCATAAAAGGGTTCGAGTTCAGCTTTCAATAATATATTTATAGAATCAAGTCCAGTCCTCGAATAATAGATCGCTTTCAGTGTAGTCAGTCTCTTATTTATTCAATGTCCACTATTTTCGAAGATAGAGTTCGCGATGCTCGACAGGAATGTCGCACTTTTTGTAGATGTTTAACCGAGGTTTAGGAACCTCCGATCTTCAACTCCGTGATGGAGATATCTTAACAGCCACACCTGGCTTTCGCTTTTCTGTGCTTCGGAATATGTCCCGAAGCCGTCGACCCGAGAGATTTCCACTCTGCACAGCCAGAAACACCTTGAAGTCTCAACTTCAACAGAAGGGAAAATTAAGCTCTCGAGAATGCTCTTGCATCCTCTTTTATCAGTTTCGTTTTTCCGTCTAGGACCAAAGCCACTCCCATTAGCCACTCACCATCCGTGGCCCATGATCTCATAGACCAGCCCTTTCTCTATAGGCTGCAGTCAGGAACCTTAGCGTCCGGTTTAATATCTGGTTTCACTTTCTACTTTCCCACGGGAACGAGACCCTCGTGAACATCAAAAGAATATTTCTCTCGCTAGATAAAAGAGTTCCTTTCACCCTAGTGTCCTCTGCGAAGATTGATTGAAATTGAAGTATTTGTTTCATCTCTAGCGACATTTTCTAGGACTCTGAAGAAATTTTGAGGCTAGGTGAAAATATATTAGTTTCCCTATGCTGGCTTCTACCTTGTAAATTGAGAGTTTCAATGTGAAATATCGTCGAATTCTCACAACACCCCTCCCTCAAATCATATTTCGGCTGCAAGACGCAATATGCTGTAAGGGAAATGGTTAGCTCATACATTTCAAGTGGCCCATATTTAATTATATCAATTCCTAAAAAAAACCTTTTCCTGCATTTTATACTTAGCTTGCAAATACTGGACACATTTGATTACGAAATTTCTCTTTAACAGACAAAACACATTTATATTTTACACGATTACATTTACACATAATAAAATGAATATTAATATATACATATATTTAAGTTGAGTTTGACTCACACGATCCTCTACTAAATCCTTAACTGCTAAAACATGTCACTTGAAAGTTTATATCTGAATTTAGCATAGTGTTTGGGCCGCGAAACTTTACGTGTCAAAACGTTTCTATTCTCCACGCCTTTTTCATTAGGTTTCGGTATGTTTACTCTATAAACTTGAGATTTTTGCGTCTACTTGGGACGTTTGTAAAATGATTAATCGCGGAACTTTTATAATCGATTCTCCCCCCATTCATTCTCCTCGTACCCCTTTCATACGACTCATGTCTGGTGGAGCCTAATCCTGCATCTCCTGACACTGCATTTTTTTAACGTATCTTTATCGCGCCTAGATTTCCTGTTGTTCCTGGTCTGCCCAATTCTTACCGGCTCATCTCTTTGATCGGCCGTTAAATCTATTCCTATACGGGAGTCATTTGACTTCTCAAAATCCCCACAATTGCAATAGGTCTTCTTTATTTTTGACCTTCTCGCTTCGCTTAACGACTCGTCCGCATCTTGTTCTCTTTTAAGCCTTTCTCTCCCAACCTTGCTTAATCCTACGCTTAAATTCCCCTCTCGATTGGGTAACAAAAGGTCCCCTCCGTCTACTTTAAAATTCCCATTCATCTTCCTTAACCAACGTCCATCCTCGCTAGATTTTCCTCCCGTATTCACGCCAATCATTTTTGACCGGGGGTTTCTCTTTTTCGACTCGTTTCGGATCGGCCCGCTGTTGTTTCAGTTTCGGATTGGCCTCACTTACGGTTCTGCCGGCGTCTAAAGTCTCTGCCTTTCCCTTCTTAATTTTATCGATTAATTTTTGAGTTTCGTTTCCTAATATATAGTACGACAAGTCTGATTTATTCTCTGCTACTATGGCCCTCGTTTTTATATTCCCCATTCCTTCAATTTCTAAGACAACGTGGGCGGTCGGCAAACGAAGCGTATTGTTCGTCAACGGTTGCCTAACTCGTACAGCACCACCGTCTAACTGATTGGGCTTAATTAATTGACTAGGGGTCACACCAAAGCGAGTTCCGGAATCTCTTAAAGTCGTGCATTCCTTTCCGTTAATTAGAGCACGGCTAAGATAAGGTTTGAAACTTTCCTCAAAATTCGTAACTACGCAAATGTGATGAACGCTAGTAATAGGTTCTAAGTTCCTTTTGTTTTCCGGACAATTGGCTTTTAAATGCCCAATTTTGGAGCAAATAAAACACTTATTCCAATTTTTACGTTCGAAGATCCTTTCTCTTTCGTTTTCCGTGTTTTTCTCTCTCCAATTAGTTTTGGTTTCCGAATGCCAATCTCTCATTTCGTCTTCATTTTCCGTTTTTTCCATTCTCCTATCCCGCGAATTTCCTTCAAATTTTGGTTTCGTATTCCACGATTTTTTTGACACTCCTTTTATCGCCTCATATTCGTATAGTGCTGTAGCGAGCACCAAGGGGTCTTTATAATTCGCCCACGAATCAATAAAATGTTCTTTTAATTTGACCGGCGCGCGTCGTTTGATCTGATCAGTGATCAACAAGTCTTTTAATTCAGAAAATTGCGTAATCCCCAAACCGTTAATCCATCCTTCAAGAAAACTATTCAATTCGAATATGAGATCTCTCCACGGGTTTCCTAGATTACGCGTATGTTTATTCAATTTTTGACGGTACGCTTCCGCACTCAGCCTGTACCGGGCTAATAAAAGCGATTTAACATGTTCGAAATTGTAAATTTTTTGAGCTGGTTCGCGTAAGATCAATTCTGCAATTTCCACCGGCAATAATGCTAACAAGTGTGTGACGTATTCATCTTGCTCTATTCCGGACTATTCGCCTGTCGTTCGAACAAATTCAGGAATAATGTTATGTCGGATCGTTCAGGATCAAAACGATGCATAATAGTTTTCAGAGGTAATTTAACGGATCTTTCGGAACCGCTGCTTACCGTAGAATTTCGCCTTTCTGAACTCTGCGTTAATTTTAGCTGTTCTAAAGTAAACGCCCTTTCCTTATCTTTCTCTCTCTCTTCCCTAATTCTCTCTTCTCTCTCTCTTTCCTCTCTTTCCTCTCTCTCTCTCTCCCTCTTTCCCCCTCTCTCTCTCTCTTTCCCCCCCTCTCTTTCTCTTTTTCTGCCGCGATTCGCTCTTCACGGTCTTTTACGATGTACCCTGCCTGCACTAAAGTGAGTTCCTCGTCGTATTTTTCTGCTGCTTCAATTTTTTTCGATTATAATCGCCATATTATCTTGTTCATCTATTTCCAAACCTAAAACTTCCGCGAGATTCTGTAAATCCGCTTTCCTGCAGTACTTCAGTGAATTTAACTTCGACATGACTACGGTATGTTGAAATAATACAAACGGAAACTATTCGTTTCGTTTATCAATTTAAAAGTATATGAACCTTACACCTCACAAGAAATATTTTACGTCTAAGCAAAAAATATAAATAAACATTTCAAATGCATAACCAATATATAAAAATAATTTTATGATTTTTCAAAAGATTTTCAGAATTTCTATATTTTTGTGCCAAACGTAAAGCAAAAAATAAAATTCAAAATTTTAAAGCTTTAGAGTCTCTATACACACAATATGAAAACAATAAGTAATTTTTCAAACACTATAGGCAAACTACATTCCCAGTATTTCTCAAGAACACTCTCTGCAACCTTTATCAAAATGCATCTATACAATTTAGGGTAAAAGTTTAATTTTCTCTGTTTGTCATTTAACAATCCAGCATGCATCAAAATTTCTCTTTATACAATCACTCATCAAAATATATTTCTTACACAAGTTATATAAGAAAAAAAAATTACTGGGCATTTTATTTTATTTTATTATTTTTTTTTTGAGTAGTTATGAATTTAGCCTATCTAATCCTTTCTGCATTCGAAACATTAAAAATATGATAAAGATAATATAACATATAAATTTGCATTAATCGTTAGATTTCTATTAACTACACATTATCGATTTATCATAATCTTAATATTTTCATTTACCTCAAAAAGTTTCTCATATTTTTATTTAAACAACATTTTAATGTCTTATCAGTATGCTAAATAATAGTTTAAGAGCCACTCAAAATGAAATGAGCTTATCTGTTGCAGTTGTTGCTTGAAGTATCTTGTCTGGGGAACGGTCCGTTATGGCTCTCCGCGGGTGTCGTCCACTGTAGCTCAAGGGCTCGTATCGGGCATGTTGTGTCCTACTGTTTGTCGTACAAGGTCCACGTTGCACTGTCTCTAAGCACTGTCTAGTTGATCTAGATGAACTGTCTCCGCTCCGGAAGGGCTGTCCGTCTGTCTTCCTCGGAACTGTCGTTTCGATTCTTTCGGCTGCCTCTCGAGTTGTTGTCAGAAACTCCGGGTGTTCGCCGTCTGTTTCCTCCTGGGCTTTCCTCTAATAACAATTATTCTTGCTGTAAATCTTCTAGCTGCCACCAAGTTGTAACGGAGCCGATGTCGTAAGGTGGTGTGGTAGCGGGCTACTTCAACGGCCGAGTCTTATGAATATCGAAAAAATATTTTATTGCATTACCAACAATTAAATAATGTTTTCTGGATTACATAAGTCCTATTTACAACATTTTTCATAAAAGGGTTCGAGTTCAGCTGTCAATAATATATTTATAGAATCAAGTCCAGTCCTCGAATAATAGATCGCTTTCAGTGTAGTCAGTCTCTTATTTATTCAATGTCCACTATTTTCGAAGATAGAGTTCGCGATGCTCGATAGGAATATCACACTTTTTGTAGATGTTTAACCGAGGTTTAGGAACCTCCGATCTTCAACTCCGTGATGGAGATATCTTAACAGCCACACCTGGCTTTCGCTTTTCTGTGCTTCGGAATATGTCCCGAAGCCGTCGACCCGTGAGAGATTTCCACTCTGCACGGCCAGAAACACCTTGAAGTCTCAACTTCAACAGAAGGGAAAATTAAGCTCTCGAGAATGCTCTTGCATCCTTTTTTATCAGTTTCGTTTTTCCGTCTAGGACCAAAGCCACTCCCATTAGCCACTCACCATCCGTGGCCCATGATCTCATAGACCAGCCCTTTCTCTATAGGCTGCAGTCAGGAACCTTGGCGTCCGGTTTAACATCTGGTTTCACTTTCTACTTTCCCATGGGAACGAGACCCTCGTGAACACCAAAAGAATATTTCTCTCGCTAGATAAAAGAGTTCCTTTCACCCTAGTGTCCTCTGCGAAGATTGATTGAAATTGAAGTATTTGTTTCATCTCTAGCGACATTTTCTAGGACTCTGAAGAAATTTGGAGGCTAGGTGAAAATACATTAGTTTCCCTATGCTGGCTTCTACCTTGTAAATTGAGAGTTTCAATGTGAGATATCGTCTAATTCTCACAACATGGAAAAAATTGCTTGTGTATATGAAATAGGATATTGATTGCCGGAAAATTCGATGCTTTTTTTTTTCTCGCCAAGAATCTATACTGGAAAAATATCTATTTATTTATTTATTTATTGTATTTTAAATGAGGTAAATGAAAGATGTGTATTTTAAATGAAAGTTATGTATTTTAAATTATTGTATTTTAAATTGTATTTTATTGTATTTTTTATCTTTGTGAATTTTTGCGATATTTGACTGGACATTTTATATAAGTTGCCCTAAATAGCTGACTACCAAATTATATAATAAAAATTTTAGGATCTTCCACGAATGCGCAGTTAAAAATTATTGCATACAAGTGCCCATATCTCATCAAATATTCAATATATTCATGTTTTAATTGCAGTATACTGTTGCTTTGTCAGGTTTTTGGAAAGTTGTGTTAAATTTGGTTGAAAACTCTGTATGCTATAAACAAAAAACTTTTGAATTTTTCACAAAAACGTTAACATCTTCACGAATATGGGTGCTATGCTTACACAAATGCATACAAACGTTGAACAGGACCCAAATAGTCATTTACCACAGTGACAAACCATTTCCAGTCTTTTCTGTTACATAGGTGATCGCAAATATTCTTTTATTATTAAATTTATTATTAGCCCCCTAATTGTACCACCCCGATAAATCTTCACCGAGAAATATGAAATCAAACATGTTCTTTACATCCCAGAAGTTCAAGAACAATTCGCCAATAATTTTGGTAGATATTCGCCAAAATGTATGCAATCGAAAGCATCCAGCCCCTGTACCTTAACTTTTGGAGGCCAGTGTAGATACTAATTTTCAACATTTATCACGCAATTACAACATACATGTAAATGTGAGTTGCTTGGCGAATTTACGTATTTCTATAGCTGATTAGTTAGTTGCACTGAGCTTAGTAAGTTGATACCTCATATATCGTTTATTGAGTTTTAATAATTTCAGGCGGCCCAGTTAAAGTTTTAAATTTTGTTTATTGAAAAACAGTTGCCGTCAAAGAAATGAGCATGATATAAGTTTAATTAAGGGATTTCCACTGCCATGCATTGATGATAATCAATTTCTGATATATTGTTCTTCCCGAAATAGTGATTAACACCATTTCTACAAAGAGGTGTCAAAAGACACCTTTCGGATTTTAACTTAAAATATTTTCTAAGTTTAAGCATTTCTTCACAATTAATTTTTTGACTTTTCATACAATACATGTTAAATTAATTTAGCGATATCATTTTCATACAGCTCATCCTGGATATAATAAACAGTCAAGTGCGTATATTACTCGCGCACAGAGGTTTCCGTACAATAATATATGAATTAGTAAGTGTATTATTAAAAAAAATACTGTTGCTAAAAGAATACTAAGACTTTGTAAAAACTATACAACGTAGAGTTGGGTATAGCTGTATAGTATACAGGGTGCAAAGGAAAATCCCTTTAACCTGAAAATACTTGCGAACGGAGAGAGCTACAGCTATACAAGTGAGGTAACGGTACAGTAAAGCGACTACGCCCGACCTAATGCAAACGACAGCAGCGCCCCTAATGGTGAAATTTGGAAGATAGCCATTGCAAATCGAAAACGAAAAGATGTAGAGCAAATTTTCCAATCAGAAAGTTTTAGAGCATCAATTAATTAGTACGAAAAAACATTTGGTTCACACGGATTAAATAAATTGTCGCCTGCATACTCAAATATGTCCGAAATCGATGAGCGACGATTCTACTTTGCCTATTCACATTTCGGAAATGTAGCAGTGCACAATTGCAGATTGTGACTTTGTACTGTGCTGTAATGTCTGTAAAGATTTAATTTCCAATGCATTTAAAATTTTAGAATAATCCTTTCAGGGCAAGAAGAATTCTGTTCGTAAACTGATGAAATAATTCACTGACACCAGAATATTCAAACGAATTTCTCAGAAAACAAAAACTGCTAATTTGCACTTTCATTACAAAAGCAAGATTTTATTAAAATATTCTTGGTGCCATTTGTCAGTTTTGGAATTAAAATTAGATCGCTAGACCGTCTAGCCACCGCCCTTGAAAGGATTAAATCTATGTCGTCGTATTGAAGAGGCTTTCAATAGACGTTCCATGCTGAGAAATGTGCATGCAGAACTACTCTCACGAATATAAACGTGTATCGTGAGCAATGGCAAACTTTTCGAACATACTGAATATTAACTTTTTATCACTGTGAAACAGTTTGTCTTTTTTTTGTGTGTGTGATGTTATCAAAATGTATTCAGATAAGTACGTATTTATAGCATAAATTGTGCGTATTTCTTCATACTTCTGACTATTCCATTCAAACGTTTACACAAAATGAAGACCATCGATTTCGGACATTTTTGAGTAAACAGACGAAGATTTATCTTATCCATGTAAACCAAATATCGTATTCTATTAATTAATTGATGCTCTAAAACTTTCTAACTGGAAATTTTGCTCTATCTCTTTTCGTTTTCGATTTGCAGTGGCTATCTTCCAAATTTCACCACAAGGAGGCGCTGCTGTCGTTTTCATTAAATCGGGCGTAGTCGCTTTACTATACCGTTACCTCACTTGCATAGCTGTAGCTCTCTCCGTTCACAAGTATTTTCAGGTTAAAGGGACTTTCCTTTGCAGCTTGTATACTAGAAAAGTATAAATGGATATACCATGAAAGTTCAAAGATATATGGAACCTAACTAATAGCAAATATAGCTATTCTGTATATTTGTTATTCCATATAGGTTTTTAATTAACCTTTAAAGACATAGTAGGTGTATTGAAAAGCCACTAGTAACTAGTCGCACTGGAAACTAATCGAAAATCCCACAGTATTTATGTGATTCATTCTCATTAAATTAGTCTGTTTTTAACAATTTGACTTTTATTGCTTTTATACTACTACTGGGCATTGCATTACATAAATATATCCTTAAAATTTGTTATCTAGGCTTTAAAAGCCGATGAAGCATAGAGTACGCCGTCCCTGTCATTATGTATGTCCAAACCGTCCGTATTTTTAAGGGTTAATATCTCGGCTAATTACCGACGATTTTTTACGAAATTCATGATCAACAATGCTTTTATACTTCTGCTACGATAGGCACCTACAGCTCTGCTCAACACTTTTGCTGAAGCCCGTAAATCGAAATTTGAGTGTAACGGAAAAATGCGATTTTCTAAAAAACTATGTGACCTAGTGTAATCCCTATAATTTGCAAGCAAGGTTTAAATTAATGTCTACTACCTCTAATTTTTTTTATAATTTTAGTTTCAATAGATTCGGAATTAGATGGGGGGGGGGGGGGACATATTTTTGCACTACATTTTCCACCATAACTTTGAAAATATAATACCTAAAATTAAATGAAATATATTTTTGATTTCAGCGTTACGAAAGCTTTCACGCAATACCCCCACACGATATACAAAGAAAAGATTTTTTTCAAGTAATTTAATAGCCCCTGTACATTTTTCCTAAATATATTTATGAATATTTATTAATCTGTAAATATGTGGGTCAATAGTCTTTATTAGTTCCCCCAATTTGAACTTTCCACGTTGCATAGTTTACGAGTAAAAGGGCTGTGACAAACAGGCAGACAGACACAGGAGTGATCTTATAATGGTTCCATTTTTAATTTTTAAGTACGGAACTCTAAAAATATACATATTGTATACCTATTTCTACCATAAGGTGTCTTTTGACACCTTAAGGACTTCATAATAAGGACTTCATAATTAATTTCGAAGGATTTAATAATTTCTAATTTTAAACAGTTTTACATATAAATATCAACACCATTTTACAGCATCATATCAATTATAATCAGATTAAAGAATCCCGATTTCAGTTGTAACGGAAAAAACAGGAGTTGCTGCAAAACTCTGATATTTGCTTGTTTTCCACCATGTTGCAGTTTAGTGCAGATCATTCCAGTGACTAGTTCTAAAAAATTGGATAACGCGTTTTGTTCTCCAATTCTGGTAGTGAGTTCAGCATGCATGAATTTTGTTTTCATTGGTGTAAAAACAATGGTACCGAATAAGGAAATAATTTTATTACACTGCTGTTTTTATGATTACCGTTGTTGTTGTTGTTGTTACAAAAATTGAATTTTTATGCATAAGACTGAAAGGTTGTTGTGTTAGTAATATTAAAATATTTGGCTTTCTGATAAAAATTAATAAAATGAAGACGATGATATTTTTTAATTGTTGTTACTGTTGACGTGAAACATGTTTGATTACAGTTGTGTATATTTATATTTTGTAGATTGTTGAATTAAGCTAGATTTATAGCCTGTAATAAATTGAAAATTAAATATTAATTAAATAATCTCTAATAAATATGCGTCCATGTATTAATAAATCTGTTGCTCAAATTATCCATATTTAACTGATAATTTGAAATCCCAACAGTTTTGGTAATTATTTGCCTTCAAACGCAACGGCGCCAAAAGACATACCTTTTGGTAGAAATAGGTATTCAATAAACCGTGGTAGAAATAGTGTTAAAGCAAATATATGGAGCAATATGCTCAAAAGATTCAATAGCTGGCATAGAATCAGTTTGCATCAATTAACCCTTTATCTACTGACGGTACTTATAAGTACCATTAAAATAACTTATAAAATTCATTTAATTCATCAATTAGTAGTAATACAGTTTAGAATTAGTTATAGATACTTTACTTTATATTATTCCAAAAGCATCATTGGTTGTACAAAACAAAAATATTTTTAAAAGGATGATTTCTTTTGTCTTTGCATCTTTTGAGCTTTCTTGGCGTTGGGCGAGGGGGAGGGGATTTTTCAATTCGGAAATATTTCTATATTTCTATTGTAAGAACATTACATTTGTACATTTCTTAATTCTGTCAAATACTAAGAAAAATATTTAAAATAAAAGATTTGAGTGGGTTTATAAATATTGTACAAAATCGCTATAAATTCAAATTTATTGAATGCTTCTAAATCCTTCAATCCTTCTAAAATTTATTAAATGATTATGTAGAACTTCTAATGTACTTTCAAAAATTCACGAAAAATGCTTTAGAAGATAAAATTTTCATGAATTCATAATTCAGTACATAAAGGGTTAAGTTCATTCCTATGTTCAAGTATGGATTTGCCAAACGACTGATAAAAGAGACTAAAAACGGATAAAAATGACTAAAGGACACACCGATAAAAGCGAAAGTTATATCACATTTACCTGCTTTAAAATATAAGAAAGGGAGCAGACTTCTTTGAGTGCATCAAGTCAGGCCGTTGCTCGTTGTGTTCACTGCGAAGATTTATTTTTGCTTTAATCACTTCTTCGGGAAGAACAACATGTCAGAAACTGGTTACCATCAATGTATGGCAGTCGAAACACTTTAATCATGGAAGACGGTAGTATTTCGAGTGACGCAGCCTTAAGCCTAAAATCGTATCGTATCGTATCGTTAAAATCGTATCGTATCGTATCATAGAATTCGTAGATGGCGGAACTCATATATACAGCTAACTCGACATCAAAGAAAACGCGAAAAGCCGCCTTTTAATAACTCAGCAGATATATGTCTTATTGTTCTGAATTTTCTAGAACAGTCTTATATCTGCAGTCTAATCGTATACTGAAATTTTTGCATTTCTACGTGCAGTATATTTTGAGATCTAAATAGCCATTTTTAAAGTGAAAACGTTGGTATAATATCGAGGAAGTTCCTAATATGAAAATCTCGAAAACGGTTCTAACGATTATTTTTAAATTGATACATAATATAAATGTGATTAAGGCGAGGTGAATAACACTTTTCTTTTTTCTGGGAAAACTCTCGTTCGTTAAATAATTCGATTTTTTTTTCTCTCGAAAATGACACGGGCGATTTTTTAAAAATCAAATAAATATGTTTCAGATGAACCAAATAACAATTTACTTGTTTCCAGCAAGACTCTTGTTCGTTTTATAATGCGCATGAAAAATCGGACTATATTTCTTCGCCATTCTATGGAAATTTCACCGAAAATGCATGACACTGTATTCATACACACGCTTTCTTTGTAATCACTTTTGGGGAGAAAAATTTTGTCTTCCCACTGGCTGAGTGGCTAAGGGCCATCGTTTACTGACCTTAAGATAGGCAGTTCGATACTCGCTGGTACGTGTTTTCACATGTGAATGTTTTTTTTTTTTTTTAAAGTCTGCTAGTTGACCATTATTCTCAGTTCCTTTGTAATTTTTTTAATTGCTATTAAGTTAAATAAAATTACAATTATAATGACGCCAATTTGATGATGATTATTTCTTGGCAATTTTTCAACAATAAAAATATTACCATAAATTTTATAAATATATTTAATTTCAATCACTTTACAAAAAATATACATTAATAATTATTATTTGAATATAAATCACACGATCAGAAACGTAAAAAAATAATTCATTTCAGCTCTTCTTTTTATAATATCATTTTTTATTATTATGACGGTCAATCAATATATAATCACTGACATCCATAATATTATTATTATTATAATTATTATTTTCCTTGCATAAAAGCTATTGTGATGTAATAATTCTTTTATAATAAATAATTTAGTTGAAATGTTTTATTTATAAATATCAATGAAGTTTGATAACCCCGAGACAATTCTTTGCAATATTTACAGTTTACATAATAAGCATATCAGAATTCTGGTGTCGCCATCTTTTGACGCAATTGCGTAGTATTATAGAGAAATGTTTGATAAAAAGGTTGAAGTAGACAGTTTTTAAATCGAAGAATTATTTTAAGAGATATTTAATGTTAAATCTGGATAAAATTGTCTCATTAAAAAAGTCTCATAGGAAAAAAAAAAATATACATGGGAATTTAATCATTTTCATTCAATTTAATCATTCAATAGAAACTCGAAGTTTGCAGAGAGCATTTATTATTCTTAACTTGCCTAATTTTTTGACGGTTTATTTCAATTTTAAATTAAAATTTTCAGAATTTCCAGAGATATTTTTTACATATTTTAGAAAAGGTTCTTTTAAATTGTTGCCAAATGTTAAAACAGCGCAAAGAATAATATATCCTTTAAATTAAAAATTTATTCACACGTGACTATTATAAACAGAAAAAAATCCTTTTAAATTAGAATTAAATGATAACGTGTTAAAAGCAGGAAAATATTAAACATTACGTCATAAAAATTGTTTTTACACATGCTTACTTAAAATGAAAGAAAATTATAAAATAATCAATTATTTTCAAATTAGAATTAAATGATTACGCATTAAAAGAAGGAAAACATTGAAAATTACGTCATAAAAATTATATTTACACGTGAATATTAAAAGAAAAAGAAAATTTTTAAATAATAAATTCATTGATCAGTTAAAAGTCGTAAATGGAGGAAATTACGTCATATTGGCCAAAGTGGCCAAAACAGTTTACAAAACACATTGCAAAACATATTGCAAAACAGTGTAAATTAAAAAAATATATTTATATGAGAGATTTATTTCAAATTTCGAGATGATATTTTTAACTATAGTTGCTAATTTTAAGGTAGCGCAAATAATAATATTATCTTTCTAATAATAAAAATATTTTCAGTTGAATGTTACAAAGAGAAAGGAAAGTTTGGTGAAAATTATGTCAGATTTAAAACGTTACATTTAAAATCTCTTATTTAAAATCATTTTCTTATAGCGTTGTTAAAAAATACCATAAAGCAAAGACTCTGTTCACTTAGTTCCTTTTATATTTGGTAATTTTCAAATGTTTAACTAATCTTATTTAATCAAGCAGGGAAACAGCAACTAACATCAGCTGATTCGGTTTTGAAATCCCTCAGTAAAAGGGAAACCCGTTTACAGTAAGATCGCCATTGATTTTTTAATTATACAGAGCAGCCTCGATTATCCGAGCTAATTGGGACTGTTAGTAAATCGGAATCGGAAATCTCGGTTAATAGAAACTGTGTGTAAAAACTCGCCGTGCTTGCGAATTTAACATCTCTTTAAAAAATATATATAGAACGTTTTTTAAATAATAAAAGTAAATATATGTAAAGTTCTGTTTCACAGCTTAACAAATTTAAAAAGAAAATCAACTACCAGTAGTAAATTTTAAAATGCAAATTGAAAAATTTACGAAAGTTCACACAGCCACTGGAAACAAAGCATTGTTCGCTATTGACTTCTCAGGGTCCAATGTTTCTTTGGAGTTGAAGGCTTTTGGGGGCAGAAGGACCTGTATAGCACGGACAGTGAGCTAAAGAGTGTGGTTATTTTTAAGGCTCATTCAAAAGGAAAAAAAAAATCAGACTTTGTTATCGGCTCGGTTAACAGAAACCTCGATTAATCGAAGCTCGGTTAATCCAGGTTCTACTATAATTCAATCTTCCGTAATCTTTTTAAAGCAGATCAAATTAATGGACTTCAGCACAAAGTCACATAGCTGATAACTGCCATGCTTGTTGGCCACCTTTTTTTCAAAAAGTTTGCTTCACCTTATTCAATTAATGAGATATCTCCGATAAAATAAGTCACATTTTCCCGTTCTAAAATACTGGTATCCAAAAATCGTAGCATGTAACTGACACTACAAGTACTCATGGAACTAGACTATTTTAAGTCTGATTTTTATTATAGACTATATAAAATTATTAAAAATATATATTATGATAGGAACTAGCGGGCTTCGTCCGCTATTTACGTTACGGATATAAAAATCATGTTTTTTTTTAGGGAAAAAGAAATAAAAACCTATTTGACGATAGGTTTATAAAGACACATTTTGTATTTGTTATATTTCCGGGGATGAGGAGGGGGGGGGGGCTATTTTGATTAAATATTGCAATTAGTCTACATGGCAGATATAATTATGATAGACACTAGCGGGCTTCGCCCCTCTATGGCGCCTTATGGGTCCAGCTTCCATAACTCAGAAACTACCTTTCGGACATCAATGCAACAGATTCCAAACGTTATAATTAACTTAATAATCACCCTATATAGCATTAAAGTAAATTTATGAGTACTGCATACTATTTTTTTATCGTAATTTCTGAAGAGAAAAAATTATTTCGGTTCCATTCTTAGGTACTGGTCTGAAAAATTTTGAAAAGGGGGGGGAAGGAGGGGACATGAGACTGCTGTTTGTCAAACAACACAACGGGATCTGGCTTATTCAACTTGGTTTTTGATGACTTCAATTGGAAGGTGGTTTGTTTAAAAGAGTGCGTTCCCTGCCCCATGAAAATTGGAACTATTGGTGCTACATCTATGTAAGGATTTAATAATTATAAATTAACATTTTGGATTTATTAATTTAAGGATAAAGTGTTTTTAAAGGAATATCAAATGAAACCCTCTGTGCGATCTGCGATTATACTTACCCAGTTGTTTTTATATACAAACTGCTATAAGGAAAATTGTAATAAAATAGTAAAAATTAAATCTGCATTAAATTCCATAAGTATCTTTTTTTTAATCATTTTATCACTAACCTCAAAAAAGTAATGATATCAATGCAAAAACCCTTGACGGGTTAAAAGTTTCTGACGCAGCACTTTATCTTATGCTCTAAGAATTTTAAATATGGAACTTAAAAATACTGATATCAAATTTTGAGTGACGTTATGCTATTTCTTAAAAAATATATTTGTATTTATTTCACCATTTTATTTTTGTTTTATTTATAATCGCATGTGCAAAAGTTATGTTCAACATGAAAAGCTGCATAAAATTTTATTCGCTGTTGCTTTATCATTTACATCTCTCATAAATTCAAAATATGTGTTTTAAAAGATATGATATAAAATTTAAGTGACGCCTTGATGTGACTTTAAAAGGTTTGTTTTTTAAAATTCAATTTAAATTATTTTTGACTTGGTTAAAATATTTTTTTTACATCTACACAATACTTTTAATTTTCCAATTCACTGTTAAATATATCACTTTCATTGAATCTATACTATGCATTGAAATGTATTTATTTCAATAAATTGATTTATCTTTTGTGTCACGCTATTCAAAATTGTGAGTAAGATTTATGTAAATGGTTTCTTTGCGTCATTGTGTCCAAACTACATGAAATGTATGAAAAAGGATAGTTTGACGCAAATAAACCATTTACATAAATCTTACTCACAATTTTGAATAGCGTGACACAAAAGATAAATCAATTTATTGAAATAAATACATTTCAATGCATAGTATAGATTCAATGAAAGTGATATATTTAACAGTGAATTGGAAAATTAAAAGTATTGTGTAGATGTAAAAAAAATATTTTAACCAAGTCAAAAATAATTTAAATTGAATTTTAAAAAACAAACCTTTTAAAGTCACATCAAGGCGTCACTTAAATTTTATATCATATCTTTTAAAACACATATTTTGAATTTATGAGAGATGTAAATGATAAAGCAACAGCGAATAAAATTTTATGCAGCTTTTCATGTTGAACATAACTTTTGCACATGCGATTATAAATAAAACAAAAATAAAATGGTGAAATAAATACAAATATATTTTTTAAGAAATAGCATAACGTCACTCAAAATTTGATATCAGTATTTTTAAGTTCCATATTTAAAATTCTTAGAGCATAAGATAAAGTGCTGCGTCAGAAACTTTTAACCCGTCAAGGGTTTTTGCATTGATTAAAATTACATGATGCATATTTCTTTGACGGAAACTAAGCAAAGCAAATTTTTACAAATTAATAAAAAAAAAAGAAATGAAAAGTAAGATATGAAAACCAAATCTTAGATCATATTCTTCATTATCTCTATCACTTTTTCAACCATCTAACAACACAAACTAGTCGGATGTGGCAATTCCAAACTTTCGTCTATCTCGTGCATGTTAATATTTCCTAAAAAATAAAGCCTATTAGTGTCACCGGTTAGGTGATTTACACCAAAACCAATCAGCAAACAACTTATGGCAAGTTGTAGCTGAATCTGAAGTTTGGTGAAAATCCGTGCATTAGTTTTTGAGGTAGAACTATTACGGAAATCGTAAAAAAATATACACAGCAGCGCTACCTGTTAGTCGATTTACTCCAAAAACTAATGAGGACCAATTTATATGAGGGACTAACTGAATCTGAAGTTTGATGAAAATTCATGCAGTAGTCCTTGAGATACAGTTTTTGCGGAAATCGTGATAAATGCAGCCTAGCAGGACCACCTGTTGGGCGATTTGTACTAAAAACTAAACAGCGCTAATTTATATCAGGGACTAACTGAATTTGAAGTTTGATGAAAATTCGGGCAATAGTTCTTGAGATAGAGCTATTGCGATAATCATAAATAATGCAGCGCCTCATAATAATCATAAATAATGCAGATAATCGTAAATAATAGCAGCGGAACCTGTTATGCAATTTACTCTAAAAAGTAATCAGCTCCAAATTATATCAAGGACTAACGGAATCTGATGTTTTATAAAATTCCGTGCATTAGTTCTTGAGATATAGCTATTGCGGAAATCGTGAAAAATGCTGCATAGCAGGCCACCTGTAGGGTGATTTACACCAAAAAGGAATCAGCACCAGTTTATATGAGGTACTAACTGAATCTAAAGTTGCATTAAATTTCGTTCGTTAATTCTTGAAATAGAGCGTTAAAAAAATTTGTGTCACACACACACAGACAGATAGACGGACAGACAGACAGGCAGACTCACAGACTTACTCACGACAGGCATTTTGAAAAAACTTGTTTTTATGGTTCCCTAAACCCTAAAACGTGTAAATCCGTCGAAAACCGGAATTCAAAAAATTTCATGAATCCAATATTTTCTTCTTGTGCAGATAGAAGAAAGTAAAAAGAAAACTTCTCGTATTTAGTGCGCAACTACGAAATATATGTCAAATGAGAGTTGTACATCTTTAAAAATAAATTATTTAAAGAATTTACTAGCAAAAATGCCTTTATTTTTGTATAACAAATCTTATCAAACTTTTGCATCTGCGAAATTTTGAAGGGTGGTAATATTATTGCAAATCTCTTGGTAACTACTTTAAAGATGATATTTAAAAGTAAGTAGTGGATAAACTGTAACTATTTCTATTAGGGACACCAAATAGTGATTTTGGCCGAATACCGAATACCGAATATTCGGTCTACAGGTGAAACGAATACCGAATATTCGGCTAGCCGAATAGTAACTGCTAGACCGGATACCGAGTATTCGGCCTGCCGAATAGTAACTATTCGGCTTGTCAAATAATTTTATATTTCAAAGTTTAAAATCATTATATTTCAAAGTTTAAAATGTTAAATTTTAAAACAATTTTACATAATATTTAAAACAGAAACTTTTATTCTAATAAACAAGAGCTTTTTTCAAGTTCTTTATGTTGACAAAAATCTGCTTTGATAAAGAAGAGGATAGTTATAAAACTTTTTTAATTTATAAAATTTTAAATTTCATGGCTTCTTCTGAAAATTAAAACTGACGAATAAAATTTTCTTAAATCCTAAAAGAAACATTTTAAAATCAAAGAGAATTGGTAAAAAAATTGGAAGAGAAATTGTACAGGATCATACATTGTTTGTTTGTCAGAAAGAGACTAAAGTAAAAGTAAATAAATAATACAATCTATACAAATTTTATATGGTGGCAACATAGCAAGAATTGTTCTGCTCCCTTCGATTAAGCAAGGAAGTTATTAAATGCATCCTAGATCGGTTTCTGGAGTGGGCAATCATTTTCAGAGATTGTAAACATTGTTCTTAAAATCTTAGCAAGAAACAGATTTTTTACTGGACAATGTTCAAAAACTTGCATTTGTACATAATTAATTCCTATGAAAATCCTCATGATTGATTAATTTTCTTAAATAATATTTAACAAACAGCAATAATGTAAAAATATTCTCTTTTATTTAACTATGGTTCTGTTTCCAATTATTCTGAATATCTTTATAAGTTGACTGTTAAACGTATCAGTTGAATAAGGTTTTAAAAAATAATTTTTAAAAGCTCTTTTTAAGTATTCGGTTCAGCCGAATATTTCGATATTCGGCCAAACCGAATATTCGGCATGCCAAATAACTTAGTTTTTACCCGACTGCAAGAAGGGTTGTGTATTTGACGCGTATCTGGGTATGTGGATTTCTTTATACCCTAGAAACATCCCAACAGCTGGATGGATTTTAATGAATGAGTTCTCTATCAATTCGTCTTAACCGTCCGATGGTTATCGGCTAGGTTTTGCTTTTATAAATTCAAAATGGCGGTAGAGACGAAAAAAATTTTACGCACCCTATTGAGTGGCCTATCATTGGATAGGTCTTTCAAAATAAAGACGATGTTTCATTGACTATTTTACAGTCAGAAGCTCTGTTTAAATATTACACAACCTGGAAGTTGCGTAGGAAAGATCTCTAGCTTTACTGCAACTCTAACCTTCATATACATCTATAGGCCTCATCAAAACAGTGTTTATAGATAGGAACTAACAATTAAACACAACTTAAAAGTCATCAATACAAGTAAATAAAAAAAAAGGTAAGTAATATAAAAAATAGTTTTACATTGATGAGAAATAATTAATTAGTTCGCTTTTTACGTAGTCAGGTTTTTTTATTTTTTTAAATTTAATTTTTACTTGTTAAGTATTTGGTTCGGCCGAATATTTCGATATTTGGCATACCGAAGAGTTTGACATTCGGTCAAACAGAATATTCGGTGACATGGCCGAATACCGAATAGATATTGAATATCAGGTGCATCTCTAGTTTCTATTTCTCGTTCGCTAACGAACTCTTTAAATTGAATCCTCCAGTATTTTTGCACTGCGTGAGTGATTTTGTGAGAGAAACTTTACAACACAAAGCAAATGTTACGAAATTGTTTTCTCGTTGTGAGAAATAGGGAGTTGAATAGTGTGTGGATTTTAATATTCGTTGGCAAATGTGCATGGGGGGGGGGGGGGGACGTCTTTTCTACCCTAGTAATTGGCACTTTTCGTGATTTGCGTGCTGGTTTTCAGTTTCGTTTCCAGTTTCGCGTGTGTTTCCACCCGCCTGCCGATGACGCATGCGCAGTCATATTTTATTCCGCTTATTATAATATTTTTTTTTTATTATTTCATCTGTGTGAAGAGATTCTGTTAAACAGGGGTTGGGGGGGGGGTTATTAGAAAATGAAATCTACTTTTGTTCTTTGCATGATGTAGAAACATTTCACTTAAAACGGAGATGGAATTTTAGAGCGAGAAAATGTGTTTTTAAAGGAAAAATAAGAAGGAAAGATCACGTGAATGAAAAATGGAGGAATCAAAAGTTTGATTTCGGTTTTAATTGAATGGTAGAAAAAAAAAATCCATCTTATTCCAGCACATTTAAATTCATGAATGTTGAAGATGGAATGCAAACGATGTGAATTTCTTCGTTTTTAAAATTCCATGAACTGTTAGAGGTTATTTATTTTGCGCTTCGAAGGGGTTAAAGTTGTGAACGAAAATAGGCGAGAAGATCAACAATTTACAGGGATTGAAAAATTGTTTTCGCAAAAGTTTTTCCAATTTAAAACTAAAAAATAACAACCGTCTATCATAACAATATCGTCTTTTTAAAAAATATTTTTGGTGCAAATGTTGTTATTTAATAAAATTGCTTTGCAAATTGGATTTTTTTTTTTTTTACGTACGTACATGACGTATACGAAGAATGGCAGTCTGTTGTTTTTAATTTAGCAAAGTACTATGTATTTCACAAAAAGGTCCTTTGAATTTGTTATGCATGTTTTTTTTCCCCTTAACCCATTTATGCCTGAATTTTTGTTTTTTCAAATTTGTTAGTAAAATCACTTTAAAACATTGCAAAATGAACTGGAAAAATACTAAAACAAGTTGGAAATTGCTCGTCAAACGTGGCAAATGAGGTGCGTTTGTACTATAACTAGTTTTATAATTATTTTTTGCACCCCATATTGTACTGAATGTATATTGTTTTGCACTTCATAAGTGCATAGTCTGTAACATCACTAAAATGCACTTGCAATAATTTTTTTCCCATTTCCTGTAATGTAACAGAACATTTTTGACTGTCCCTGTTATTAAACTATACATCCGATTTTCATAAAATTGGAAATGACTCGACAAAATTTTGCAACAATTATATGTTTAAAATTTCCGACCATTCGGAAGACTTTAACATCATTAAAATGCACTTGCAATAATTTTTTCCCATTGGCCGTAATGTAACGGAAAACTTTTGACTGTCCCTGTAATTAAACTGTACATCCGATTTTCATAAAATTTGAAATGAGTCGACAAAATGTTGCAACAATTATGTATTTAAAATTTAAGACCATTCGGAAGGCTGTAACATCATCAAAATGGACTTGCAATAATTTTTCCCATTGGCCGTAATGTAAAGAAAAACTTTTGACTGTCCCTGCAATTAAACTATACATCCGATTTTCATAAAATTTTAAATGGCTCGACAAAATTTTGCAACAATCATATATTTAAAATTTCAGACCATTCGGTTGGGTAGTTTTTGCTCTGTAATATGCGGACAGACAGGCAGACGGGCAGACAGACGGACTGCACGACAACTGTAAGTGCTACCTACGTATTTATATTATTACGAACGCACCTAAAAAATTACGCTAAAATATTTTTGTATTTACTTGATAAAATGTAAACGTACTAAATATGGGAATATCTATATGTGGGTAAATGCATAATTATATGTTTTCTCTAAATTTATATAAATTAAGCTTTTCAATTGTATATTACATACTATAATTAGTATTTTTTATGAACTATTAAAAATATATTTATTTCTTTACAGCGACTAATACCATTATAAGTATTATTAATAATAAATAAAAAATAATCGTATTTGAGGCTAAAAAACAATTTACTTCAAAATCCTCTTGAAAAGGACTTTACATAAATAATTGCCCTTTAAATGTGTAATAGAAATATGTGCCCATTTGCGCCTTGCACCCTATATTTTGTACGTTACAAACATGCATAAAAAAATAGGCTTGAACATATAATTTCGCAATTTAAAAAAATGCACCTACAGGCTAAGATAATGACTTATTTATTTGGATCCTTTATACAATAAATACAAATAAACTTACTTTTTACAATTTTCTACCATGAAAAATGAAAAATCTATAAACACCGAAAAAAGGCTTTCATTTAAGGAAATAAATATCAATCTTATGCTGTCATCTTTCGGCAATAGATAAAGACAGTTATAGACAATTACTTCATACAATTTTCATGTTGTAATGAAGAAGAAAATTTAAAAAAATTATTAAAATTCGAAACGTTTCAAAAATGGGACGCTAGGCATAAATGGGTTAAATTTAGCATCCGATTATATTATTTATAATAATTTTATTTCTGTATTTCGACGTATTTCAATTTATCCTTTATTGGTTTATGTTTACTAAAATTCGTATTTTTACATTCTTATATCTTCAATAAAAGAAAGTATTGTAATCGAAATCGTTTTCGACGGATTTACACGTTCAAGGGGTCAGAGGTCCCAAAAAACATGCTTATACAAAATATCTGTCCGTCCGTGTGTGCGTATGTCGCCATTGTACCAACGAAAAGTGTAACGAAGTTATGCATGGAATTGAACAAATTTTTTTGTGTATGTTTTTGACTATGACCAGCAGGTTCTCCTGCAATTCAGAAATATTCCGCCGGAAGGAGCCACTATAATAAAATTTTTTGTGCCATTTTTGTTAGCGTTAAATATATATCTTCATTAGGCGTTGTTGCACTTCTACGACCTTGCCCTTGTCTTTGGCCTACATTTCTAGTCTCCAAAAACTGTTCTAAATCCTGGAAATTACACTTTGTGAAACTCCAATGGATTCTGCTACTTCGGCTTGTGTTTGGCCCACCTCTAACCGACCAACAACTCTCCAAGCTTCTGATTCGATTAAATAACTTCATTGAGACATAGCACTCATCGAAACAAAGCATTTACTAAATGTCTATCATTCTTTTCCGCTTTGTCTTTCAGTAAGTTGAAAACCAAATTTCATTCGCTACCACTAAAGCGTCGTTTTTGACGTCAAACTCAAAACTTGCATACTCCGAAGTTTGACAATGAGAAAAATTTGCATTTGTGACTCTCTTCTTCCATTTCCTGCAAACAAAATTTCGCTTATATCGTTATTTTTTGTAAGACTTACAATTTGACTTACCGTATATACTCGTGTATAAGTCGATCCCTAATTTCGTGAAAAAAATATGTTCCATACCAATAATTTCTCGCAACCATCTTCGCCTCATTTAATATCAGCAAATTCTGCATTTATATAAGACGAAGTTAACTTTTTTCTAATACTGGTATTCAGTCTGTTATTCCTCTCGAATTTGGGGTCGACTTATACACGAGTATATACGGTAATTGTTTTGAGCTGTGTATTAAGATGTATGAGATAGGAGAAAGTTTTGAGATTGGCCCATTTAACTAGATTAAAATCCATATAATAAAGAACAACCATGTCCGTATATAAAACTGACGTCATTTTGATATTGGCAACACCTGACTATTAAATTTCGATTTTGCAATTTTCGCTACTGCAAATTTTTAAGCTTTTAAGATTTTCAATTTTTAATATTTCAATTTTTTAATTAAACGCCGTCGTACAGAAAAAAAGGTATTTTCAAAAGTAAACTGTTTGAAAGCTGCATTGCAATTTACTCAATTATTGCGGTTTTTAATTCAATTTTGAAGGAAGATTAAAAAAAAAAAAAAAAAAAAAAGAAAAAGAAACCTATCTCCATCGCATCTTATTTGTACTTAAAACAATGTAACACGTTCAGCATTTGTCTTCGGGTAATTTTCCGTAAAGGAATTTAAACTTCAAAAATAAATAAAATAAAATAAAATATTAAATGCTCTCATTCGACCCAGCCACAAAAAGACTCTGTGAAAACGCAAGTATTTGGGCTTAATTTTGACCCATTTTAACCTGCTTCAGGGTTGTATTTTTAACATCACGCCAAATCAAAATACTTCATCTTCATCTATCTCTTACCTCATTGGTGTTTCAGTTGCCTTCATTACAGACATAGAATTAAAAACTACAAAAAAAAAAAATTAACTTAACTTAAATTTAGATACCCTATTTCCCACTCAGGAATGCTCTGAATGTAAATGTAAATTGTGTTGAATCATTACTGCTAATATTTAACAATATTATATCTGTGATACAATAAAAAAAGCAATTTATCAAATTACAACGACCATTTGGAAAACGATTTTTTTAAGACTAAAATTTAAAGACATAATCGCACGGGATATATATAGGATCGCACGGAATTATCGGAGGATCACACGGAGGATCATACATTACGAACGCCATGAATAGTGTTATTACACGTAAAAATTGCAAGCCAAAAATATCGCCTGCGACCCGTCAGATTTCATGAAACTTAAGTATTATCTACCTGAAACTTACGTAAATATCCAAGCATTTCATTGGCTGTTCGGGAAAAGGCTTTTCCATCGTCACATTTGCAAGAAATCTGACGGCCAATTTTAAATGAAATTTCATTCTTAAACTTCCAAACATCCGACAATATTACTTTTTACACCGTCCGATAGATAAAAAAAAATGTACTTTTAAACGCAATTCCTTTGAAAGCTGTATCTCAATTTGTTTCTGAGTTATTAATTTTTTTTTGTAGTTTTTATTACTTTTTTGTTATAGTGGTAACAGAAAGTATCCATCGTTGTTGAAATTAAAGGGAAATACAGATTACTGTATAGACCAATCAGAAAACGGATAAATTGCGGATTAAACCAATGAAAACCTTCAGATATGTTTTCATTTCCCATCCTGGCGAGAACAAAAACCATTTTTCCAAATGGTTAAAGAAAAAAAAAACCCTCAAAAATAAATAAAAATGTAAACAAATTGCAGTTAAAAGTACTATTTTTTCCTTATACAAAGGTGTAAAAATTGAAAATGTGCGATGCTTAGAAGTTAAAAAAATTGCAGCAGGGATTATCAGTATTTATCCGTACAATGATATACCTGCTTCGTTTTGCGGCTGGTTTACGTAGCGTAACGTAACGTAATTAATGTAACGCAACCCATTATAGGATGTACAGAGTTTATACAAACTAAGTAATGTGCAAAAAACGTGTTAAATTTAACAAGTGGAAATTTCTCATCAAACGTGGAAAATGAGGTGCGATCGTACTATAACTAGTTTTATAACTATTTTTTGCACCGCATATTGTACTGAATGTATATTTTAGTACACTTCATCAGTGCATATCAATTTCATTCTGTTCGAAAGGCTGTAACATTACTAAAATGCACTTGCAATAATTTTTTCCCATTGGCCGTAATGTAACGGAAAACTTTTGACTGTCCCTGTCATTAAACTATACATCCGATTTTCATAAAATTGGAAACGACTCGACAAAATTTTGCAACAATTGTATATTTAAAATTTCAGACCATTCGGTTGGGTAGTTTTCGCTCTGTTATATGCGGACGGACAGACAGACGAACGGACCGAACGACGACTAACTAAACAAGTTGGAAATTGCTCGTCAAACGTGGCAAATGAGGTGCGTTCGTACTATAACTAGTTTTATAATTATTTTTTGCACCCCATATTGTACTGAATGTGTATTTATTTGCAATTCATAAGTGCACAGTCTGTAACATCATTAAAATGCACTTGCAATAATTTTTTCCCATTCCCCTTAATGTAACGGAAAACTTTTGACTGTCCCTGTAATTAAGCTATACATCCGATTTTCATGAAATTTGAAATGGCTCGACAAAATTTTGCAGCAATTATATATTTAAAATTTCAGCCCATTCGGAAAGCTGTAACATCATTAAAATGCACGTGAAATAATTTTTCCCATTGGCTTTGATGTAAAGAAAAACTTTTGACTGTCCCTGTAATTAAACTATACATCCGATTTTCATAAAATTTGAAATGGCTCGACAAAATGTCGCAATAATTATATGTTTAAAATTTGAGACCATTCGGAAAGCTTTAACATCATTAAAATGCACGTGCAATAATTTTTCCCATTGGCCGTAATGTAAAGAAAAACTTTTGACTGTCCCTGTAATTTAACTATACATCCGATTTTCATAAAATTTGAAATGGCTCGACAAAATTTTACAGCAATCATATATTTAAAATTTCAGACCATTCGGTTGGGTAGTTTTTGCTCTATTATATGCGGACGGACCGACGGACAGACGGACGGACAGACGGACGGACAGACAGACGGACTGAACGACGACTATAGGTGCTACGTATTTATATAATTACGAACGCACCTAAAAACAAACTTAGTAGGTGGGAAAATAATGGCTTAAAATTTTCTGTTATGATTTAAAAAATGTGAGGAACATACATGTAGGTATTATACACTATAATAATTATGGAAACAAATATATTTAAAAATTTATATATAAAAAAAATATATAATGCAATGTAACTTGATCTCTGTTGTTGCATCTTAATGTCGAGTTAATTTTAATGAAAACTGAACCGGATTTGTCTGATAAGTGCTTTCAGCTTGAGTTTTGATATTATTCATTTCTGAAAACAGTGATTCGAAAGCATAGATAGGCAGAAAAAATATTAAAATGACAAACGCCAGTTTCTCTAAATAGCTCTGAAATAAATTCCAAAGTTTCCATAACTTTACCATCGGAATTTAGAATAACCAATTCTTGCCGATAGTTTCAAATATCGTCTTTGTTTGAAAAAAATTGAGACCATAATTAATTAGATTGTAATATAACATGCTGCAAATATTTTTTTTTCAGTTTTCATTTACACAAATTTAGAAAAGATTAGTCGCAATTTTTTATGTAATCTCACTTTATTTTGAGTTAGAGCCACAAGCAAGGCCGTTCCAAAATTATTCTTTCGCTTGTCAAAAGTGGCACGCGTGCTATAGGTTCGCCATCCCTGGATTAGATGGTTAACTTACACTGTAAGCGATTTTTCGCCCATAGACAGTAAGGTAACGGAATTCTTTTGAGTGTGTCTCTATAAACGAACTTTAAATGCTACATACTTCGTTTACAATAACGAACATGCCATAGTAAATCTGAATAATATATATATATATATATATTTTTTTTTTCATGGCCTTCTGGATATGTTTGCGAGAATTAGGGTGCAGACTGACAGACACACAGATGGCGAGAGAAAACGCATTCATAAACTCTTTTCAACTACAATGGAAAGTATTTAAAACGTATTTCTAAAATACTAAAATAAGAAAAACAAGTTCGAATTTTCGCGCAAACGTGGCAAATGGGGTACGTTCGTACTATAACTAGTTTTACAATTATTTTTTGCACCCCATATTGTACTGAATGTATATTTTATTGCACTTCATAAGTGCATAGTCTTTAACATCATTAAAATGCACTTGCAATATTTTCTTTCCATTCCCTGTAGTGTAACGGAAAATTTTTGACTGTCCCTGTAATTTAACTATACATCCGATTTTCATAAAACTGGAAATAGCTCGACAAAATTTTGCAGCAAATATATATTTAAAATTTCAGACCATTCGGAAGGCTGTAACACCATTAAAATGCACTTGCAGTATTTCCCCCCCCCCATTCCCCGTAATGTAACGGAAAACTTTTGACTGTCCAGTAATTAAACTATACATCCGATTTTCATAAAATTTGAAATGGCTCGACAAATTTTGAAGCAATTATATATTTAAAATTTCAGACCATTCGGAAGGCTGTAACACCATTAAAATGCATTTGCAATATTCCCCCCCCCCCCCCCCATTCCCCATAATGTAACGGAAAAGTTTTGACTGTCCAGTAATTAAACTATACATCCGATTTTCATAAAAATTGAAATGGCTCGACAAAATTTTGCAACAATTATATATTTAAAATTTCAGACCATTCGGAAGGCTGTAACATCATTAAAATGCACTTGCAATAATTTTTCTCCCATTCCCCGTAATGTAACGGAAAACTTTTGACTGTCCAGTAATTAAACTATACATCCGATTTTCATAAAATCTGAAATGGCTCGACAAATTTTGAAGCAATTATATACTAGTATTAAAAAATGCTCTGACGAGCACCAAAAAAGGCTAATATGTTTTTAAGTATGAAAAAGGGTTTGACAAGTGCTTCTAATTGAGCATGAAAAAGGACAAGGGGTACCTTCTTGGCTGCAGCTCACTGTCAATGCCAACTTTGAAAAAATCATATTTGCTCTTATTCCATACAAAAAAAAAATTCGCAGTACTTTAGTAAAATTTTCCGTCGTGCTTTACATGTTAACTGCACTGTTCCACTATTGTACTGCACATGCGTCTGCAATGCAACTTTGTACAGTGCACTGTGTACCATCATTTCTCTACAAATTATACTACACTGTACATTCCTATTATGCATTTGAACCTCAGTGCACACTCACATTATGCTTTTGTACTTCCGTATTAAAGGTGTATGCGTCTAATGTTCGTTTATAATTTACATATGCACTGTTGTACTGCATAGTACATCTTACAGCCATATCCACTTGGATATAATTTCAACAATCAATGAATGCATTATATTGTAATGCATGCACATGTGGAATTGTTCCTATGCAGAGTGCTGCATCAGTCTACACTGCACTACAAATCAGTTTTCTGTACAGTTCTACACTGCGGGAGTGCTTGGTGGCACTGCATGAGTGTGATACGCTGCAGGAACTAAGATTTTTGGTACTATGTCGCCTTACATTCATATTTAATCAGGCTGCGTCTTTACTGTCTGTGTCTTTACACTACACATTTTTATCGTAACTGTGGCTGATTATTTTTTATATGGAATAAGTGCAAATATGATTTTTTCAAAGTTGGCATTGACAGTGAGCTGCAGCCAAGAAGGTACCCCTTGTCCTTTTTCATGCTCAATTAGAAGCACTTGTCAAACCCTTTTTCATACTTAAAAACATATTAGCCTTTTTTGGTGCTCGTCAGAGCATTTTTTAATACTAGTCTTTTAAATTTTTTGATAATTATATATTGAATATAAATAAACCTGAGTTCTTTTAAATATTCCCAATACTTTTATCTTATTTCGCACAATAACGCACTAGTTAACCAAGTAATGCACACTGTTTTAAGAGGTTCAAAGTTTTTTAATCAAATTCAAGTTATTTTTATTCATAATTTAATTTACTTGGGCTCCCTTAAATATAATTAATATAATTCCTTAAACTGATATTAGTTTTTGATGCATTAAAATATCTCAATTTGTTGATTCTCTCTAAACAAGTAAACCCTATTGGTTTACAATGGGAGTCTATAGGTAATTGGTGATATATCGCCAAGTTGGCGATAAACTTGGCGTAATTTGGCGACAGAACAGGGGCCAGCCTATGGTAACCCCACTTATAGGTATGGAGATGCATTAAATGCTGTTCTATAAACAATGAGATACGTTTCATTGGAGCGTTGCCATTAAACAATTAACAAATAATCGTGATTTTTGTGACACATACGATAGCGTAATACATATATAGATTAGCGTGGAAATCGAAGATTTAGGCCACATCGTATTGCTTAGCTAGACCGGTTATACTAACGTCGTTCTCATGTTTTGCTACAATTTCTTTTATTGAACAGTAATTCGCTTAAGCTTCTTACTACTGCTATCACTAAGCACTTTTTCATTCTTAGAAGTCATAATGAGAGCTAATATTAGCGCAAACCTGAGTAAAAGTAAAACAAAAAGTTAATTTTTTTACAGTAATAAAGATACACAAAGCACTCTGATATGCACACCTTACTCCAAACTTGACTAATAACAACAGTTATGTGAAGGTTGCCAACTGAACTATTCGGCAGCCTTGGTCGTGAACCGAGATATTGCACGCCAACCGAGTCAAATTTTGATCATCGAAGTTGGACATAAACCGAACTGATCGTAAACAGAGGTGGTCGTGAACCGAGGTTCCACTTATATTTTGACCTATAAGTTTGCAAATATGGCATCATTTATATATTCAGTGGCGATGATCATTAAGCATCTTGGCGATTTTGGCGATGAAACTCGCCGATTTCAAAGTAACGTTCCGAAGTGTACTTGAACCGCCACAGATGTCATATGAACATCACGTTGACGCGATTTTTTTCTGACGTCAATGTCATATACGCACCGCACCGGGGTACTTAACTGGCGCCAAAGTTTTGTTATTTTGCTTGATATGGTAACCCGAATGTTGTTGTTTATTTATTAATAAAATGTTTATTTACTTTTATTTTATTTTTTAAAATTATATAAATTGTTTTGTTCTATTGTTATTAATTGAACTTTTATAAATTTATTGTTAATCCCTTTTTAAAAATATATATGTAACTGGTATTCGAAAACGAGGTTTTCGCCAAATTGGCGTCAGAAAAAATATCGCGCGAAAGTGGTGCGTATATGACATCTGTACCATGCTTGGTACAACTTGATTATCCTGTCGACCAAAAAATTATCGCCAAACTATAAGATTAAATGACAATAACGGATCATTGTAAATGTTACATTCACTTGACATTAAACACGATACACGTTTTTGTTACGTCATCAAGGGATTTTTAATTCAAGTTTTGGCACAGATGTCATATACGCATATTGGCGCGATTTTTTTGACGCCGCCAATGTCATATACGCACCGGGTACTTAACTGGCGCCAAAGTGTCGTTATTTTACTTGATATGGTAACCCGGATATAGATGATATATTAACGATGTTTTTGTCAAATTGGCGTCAGAAAAAATCGCGTCAATATGGAGCGTATATGACCAGTTTTTATTAGTATTTTTATTAATGTTTTACTTATTTATTTATTCTTCCGTTATATAAAATAAAAATTACGTCAGTTTGTATCATTTGGCGAATAGTTTGGCGAAATTGGTCGACGGGATAATCAAGTAGTACCGTATATTTTTGCTGTACTTTTCGACAACATCTCAAGCAAAAGTACCTAGAGTTAAACGAAACACTAATTATTTAAGGCACAGATGTCGTATACACAACGGGTTTGGCGCGGTGTTTTTTTCTGACGCCAATTTAACGAAAACCGCGTTTTCGAATAGCAGTTACAGATATATTTTTAAATTACTTTCTATTATTTTAAAAAGGAAATAACAATAAATAAAGAAAAGTTTAATTAATAACTATAGAACAAAACAATTTATATAATTTTAAAAAATAAAATAAAAGTAAATAAAAAAATAATTGATAAATAAACAACAATAGCTCAGTTTCCGTATCAGGCAAAATAACGCCATTATCGCGCCAGTTATGCACACTGGTGCGTATACGACATCTCTTCTTTATTTAAAATAGATGGGATGGTTTTTTTAAGGTATGCTTAGTATGTGAAGTATTTATGATAATTAAAAAAAACTTACATTTACCTCCTGAACAGAAGCTTTGGATTTACCCTGTTTTTTTTCCTATTAATTCATTTGTGCTCCATTATGTCTATTACTGCAGTTCAAAATATTTAATCAAGAAAGCTTATACCGGGTGTCCCAAAAAGGACTGACTGATTTTAAAATTCAATAACTTGCAAACGGTGACAGATATTGAAAAAATTCTTGCAGGAGGGTTATGCATAAGGTCAAAAGTTTTATTACAGTGATTTTCAATTATAGTTTGATTTACAAACAATAGATGGCGTTGTAAGCAAAAGTCGCTAAATTCAGGCTCGATTTTTGGTACTTCGTGGCCCGGATAATACATTTCCATCTCCTTTTTCTGCATGGAACAAGATAAAGGACCAAAAATCGAGAATGTATTTAGCGACTATTGCTTACAACGCCATCTATTGTTTGTAAATCGAACTAAAATTGAAAATCACTGTAATAAAACTTTTGACCTTATGCATAACCTTCCTGCAAGATTTTTTTTAATATCTGTCACCGTTTGCAAGTTATTGAATTTTAAAATCAGTCAGTCCTTTTTGGGACACCCGGTATATATATTTATGAAAATTATGCGTTATCTGCTTAGGTTGACGTCAGTTTCAAAAGTACAAAAATCTGTCAGTTGAATTTCAATTTTTATTGACTAATAAAAACAAAAGTACACGTGTTATCCTTTTTTTTTTAATTATTGTACTGCTTTTTAGGGAGTGGCATCACGAAAGAAATTATTGAATTAGAAAATTAGAAAATGAAAAGGAGAGATTTTTATAATTTTATGGAGACATTATAAAAGACAAATTCGATTTTCTCAGCGACCGTCAAACATACAAACATGAAAAAAAAACCTATTCTAAGTTTTAACAAGAGGATCAAAATAAAACAAAAACGAAGTTAATCCACTCACTGGAACGTTAGCTACACTTTGTTGAATTTTGTGTCTTCATTTTTTCGTTTAAGATTAAATAAAAAACTACTGAAAGCTACAGTAATTTTTTAAATGCTATCAGTTTATTCGTCTCGTCGAGTTCTATCTTTCAAAAGAAAAATCATTGTCGTATGTCAACTGGTTCGCCAGAAATTTAAGAAAGTCGTTTGCATTTTCTATTTCTTAATCATATTATAGCTTAACGCTGCCGCGTTTGCTATGATTTAAAATTTCAGACCATTCGGAAGGCTGTAACATCATTAAAGTGCACTTGCAATATTTTTTCCCCCATTCCCCGTAATGTAATGGAAAACTTTTGACTGTCCAGTAATTAAACTATACATCCGATTTTCATAAAATTTGAAATGGCTCGACAAAATTTTGCATCAATTATATATTTAAAATTTCAGACCATTCGGAAGGCTGTAACATCATAAAAATGCACTTGCAATAATTTTTCCCATTGGCCGTAATGTAACGGAAAACTTTTGACTGTCCCTGTCATTAAACTATACATCCGATTTTCATAAAATTGGAAATGACTCGACAAAATTTTGCAGCAATTGTATATTTAAAATTTCAGACCATTCGGAAGGCTGTAACATCATTAAAGTGCACTTGCAATATTTTTCCCCCATTCCCCGTAATGTAATGGAAAACTTTTGACTGTCCAGTAATTAAACTATACATCCGATTTTCATAAAATTTGAAATGGCTCGACAAAATCTTGCATCAATTATATATTTAAAATTTCAGACCGTTCGGAAGGCTGTAACATCTTTAAAATGCACTTGCAATAATTTTTCTCCCATTCCCCGTAATGTAACGGAAAACTTTTGACTGTCCAGTAATTAAACTATACATCCGATTTTCATAAAATCTGAAATGGCTTGACAAATTTTGAAGCAATTATATATTTAAAATTTCAGACCATTCGGAAGGCTGTAACATCCTTAAAGTGCACTTGCAATATTTTTTCCCCCATTCCCCGTAATGTAATGGAAAACTTTTGACTGTCCAGTAATTAAACTATACATCCGATTTTCATAAAATTTGAAATGGCTCGACAAAATTTTGCATCAATTATATATTTAAAATTTCAGACCATTCGGAAGGCTGTAACATCATTAAAGTGCACTTGCAATATTTTTTCCCCCATTCCCCGTAATGTAATGGAAAACTTTTGACTGTCCAGTAATTAAACTATACATCCGATTTTCATAAAATTTGAAATGGCTCGACAAAATTTTGCATCAATTATATATTTAAAATTTCAGACCATTCGGAAGGCTGTAACATCATAAAAATGCACTTGCAATAATTTTTCCCATTGGCCGTAATGTAACGGAAAACTTTTGACTGTCCCTGTCATTAAACTATACATCCGATTTTCATAAAATTGGAAATGACTCGACAAAATTTTGCAGCAATTGTATATTTAAAATTTCAGACCATTCGGAAGGCTGTAACATCATTAAAGTGCACTTGCAATATTTTTTCCCCCATCCCCCGTAATGTAATGGAAAACTTTTGACTGTCCAGTAATTAAACTATACATCCGATTTTCATAAAATTTGAAATGGCTCGACAAAATCTTGCATCAATTATATATTTAAAATTTCAGACCGTTCGGAAGGCTGTAACATCTTTAAAATGCACTTGCAATAATTTTTCTCCCATTCCCCGTAATGTAACGGAAAACTTTTGACTGTCCAGTAATTAAACTATACATCCGATTTTCATAAAATCTGAAATGGCTTGACAAATTTTGAAGCAATTATATATTTAAAATTTCAGACCATTCGGAAGGCTGTAACATCCTTAAAGTGCACTTGCAATATTTTTTCCCCCATTCCCCGTAATGTAATGGAAAACTTTTGACTGTCCAGTAATTAAACTATACATCCGATTTTCATAAAATTTGAAATGGCTCGACAAAATTTTGCATCAATTATATATTTAAAATTTCAGACCATTCGGAAGGCTGTAACATCATTAAAGTGCACTTGCAATATTTTTTCCCCCATTCCCCGTAATGTAACGGAAAATTTTGACTGTCCAGTAATTAAACTATACATCCGATTTTCATAAAATCTGAAATGGCTTGACAAATTTTGAAGCAATTATATATTTCAATTTTCAGACCATTCGGAAGGCTGTAACATCATAAAAATGCACTTGCAATAATTTTTCCCATTGGCCGTAATGTAACGGAAAACTTTTGACTGTCCCTGTCATTAAACTATACATCCGATTTTCATAAAATTGGAAATGACTCGACAAAATTTTGCAGCAATTGTATATTTAAAATTTCAGACCATTCGGTTGGGTAGTTTTCGCTCTGTTATATGTGGACGGACAGACAGACGAACGGAACGAACGACGACTATAGGTGCTACGTATTTATATAATTAAATTATAGGTATTACGAACGCACCTAAAAATGCATACCACAATTGAAACCGCACTTTCTAATTATTATCGCTAATAGAAAGTACCGTAACGAAATCCTTTTATGTGTGTCCCTTCAAATTAACGATAAATGCTATGAATACCATCTCTATAATAATAGCTTAAGTCATGTGACTGTCATCAACAGTTCCGGGTTGACCGCATCGCTTTTTATATGCCAGTCGGACGATTTGGATTCGGTAATTTAATGTTAGCCGGGCGCAGATGATAAATCGCCAAATATTGTTCCATCGTCATCATGTCATCAGTTTTGTAAAAGACCATTTTATGCGACTGTCATAATAGAATAAACAATTTTTCGCGTGCTAAATTAAAACAAAGTTTTGATGTTGGAATTAAATGTTATGGTTTAAGGTATTATTTATTACTTTCTTTTTTCTTTTCTTTTGTTTTTTTAAAGACATAATTGAGAGTCATAAATTTTAAGTATTTCAGTTTTAAAGCAAAGTTACGTATTTTAAATAAAATGAGTGAAAGTATTATATTTTAAAAGAAATTAATGAAATACGAAAAAATACGACGGGAACAATGTTTGACGATTTATCACCTACCCCGGTAACATAAAAATACCGAGTTCATGATTTCTGTATCAGAATCTTTCGATTTGGCGAAAAATTGAGCAAGTAAATTAAATTATGAATAAAAGTAACATTAATACAATGCTTAGCATACATTTAAGGAAGACCAAACTGGTCGTCAAGGGCGGCTAGTATTATATAGTAAGCCTATTGTAGTACACCTAAGTGATTATATCAATTTCAATACATTTGAGACAGTGTAGCATCATTAACCACTCTGTTTTGGCCGAACTGGGTTCGGGAAAGAAGACTTTGCTTGCTTCGTTACTAAAAGCTTTTTGATGCCACTAAATTGTAACTGTAAATTTCACTTTATTAATTGTCTGAGCGAAGCGAAGGCTAATACTCAGCGAAATATTACTGTCCAGACACATTACAACTACGATGGATATTAACGCCATGTCCTACTAAAAAAAAAGCCTAATAAAAATCTTTCGTCAAGCATAACTCAAAAAATATTTGCCGGATTTCGTTTCTGATTGCACCAAAAGGTACCTATGAGGGTCGCCTACTAAATGCACCTACTATGAAAAATAAGTTCCAAACCGTTTAAAAATTATATAAAAAAAAAACTGATAAAAAAGCACAATTTATCTGCATACGTCACAGGAATTTGGTGTGCGTCACTTTCACCGGTGGATGTTCTCGTAAACATCTGGATTAGAATACATGGAGCAAATAAAGCGCAATTTATCTGCATGCATCATAGAAATTTGGTGTGCGTCACTTTCACCGGTGGATGTTTTCGTAGACATCTGGATTAGAACACATGGAGCAAATAAAAAAAATGCGACGCAGTAATATTATAGTGAAATAAAACATATTTAAATTTAATGAAACAGGAAAAGAAATCTGTTCGTTTTTCTATTTAAAAGAAAAAGTTATAAAAACTTTGATTTAAAATTTTGCAATAATCTCTCAATAGCAGTTTTCGCCAAAAGCACCTTTTATATTTCGCGTGTGAAAATTAGAAACAATTATATGATGTTTAATAAAATATTTTGATCAAGACTCCCTTATCATATAACTTATTATGATAATTATGATAATGATATTAGGATAAGGAGGGCTAGATTTTGTTTTATAGCATCATTTCTTCTTATTTTATTTATTTTTTTTACATGCTTTCTTTTAACTTACAATTATGTTTGCCTGTGGCACTCAAATCTTGTGATTCATTTTTCACCCACTTGCTGTTGACATAGAGTTTTGAAAGTTGAGTTTTGACATTGAGTTTGAAATATATATGTATTCCTGAGTGCAATACATGAATTGGCATTGATTTTTAAAAAATTCAATACCTAAGGGGTGTGCGGGGGAGTGTATTACTTAATGGCTACGTTTGATTTTCTATAGAGGAATCAGCATTAGTTTCAACAATGAGTATTTGTTGAAAAGTACTAATGACAAGGTTACCACAATATTGCCAAACTTTGGCCATCACCAAATTTGGCGACAAAAAAGTTTTTATATACGAAGCCAACTTGGAGATAACTGGCTAATTTGGAAAAATTCCAATTTAAATCCATTTATCTTCCATAATTGAACTCACCGAATTTAATTTGAACTCCGTGCATTTAAGGTTTTTTAAAAAGACATTTCTACTATTTAGTGCATTTAAACAAGTAAAAATTAAATTTAAAAAATAAAAAACCCCGACTGCGTAAAAAGCGAACAAACTAATTTTTTCTCATTAATGTGAAACTATTTTTTATATTACTTACCTATTTTTTTATTTACTTGTATTGATGATTTTTAAGTTGTGTTTAATTGTTAGTTCCTATCTATAAACACTGTTTTGATGAGGCCTATAGATGTCTAAGAAGGTTAGAGATGCAGGAAAGCTAGAGAACTTACCTACACAACTTCCAGGTTGTGTAACATTTAAACGGAGCTTCTGACTGTAAAATAGTCAATGAAACATCGTCTTCATTTTGAAAGACCTATCCAGTGATATGCCACTCAATAGGGTGCGTAGATTTGTTTTCGTCTCTACCGCCATTTTGTATTTTACGGCCGCCATTTTGAATTTCTAAAAACAAAACCTAGCCTATAACCATCGGACGGTTAAGACGAATTCATAGAGACTTCATTCATTAAAATCCATCCAGCTTTTTGGATGTTTCGAGGGTATAAAGAAACCCACATACCCAGATACGTAACAAACACATAACCCTTCTTGGCAGTCGGGTAAAAACATATATATATTTCTAAATTTTTGTGAATTTTAATGAAAGCATGATTTAAAAAAAAAAACAATTTTCATTTACAGTAATTTTTTTTTTTAGTCTTTTAAAGGAAAAAATGGGTTTGGTGAGACAAGTAAGCTTTTCATGCATATTTTCGTGCAATCTATTCATTGTTTCATATACTAAAGCACTTTTTTAAAGATTTATACAATTTCTTTTGTGTAAATAAGCCACTTACCTATTTTTATATACAAACAAAAGTAAATTGTATATAAAAAGCAATGATATCATTATATATAAATAAAATCTTTATATTTATGGTACAGATGGCATACACGCACCGGGTTTGGCGTTATTTTTTTTATGCCAATTTGGCAAAAACGTCGTTTTTAAATACCAGTTACATATAGCGTGCTATAATAGCCCGTTATTTTTTATTTCAATCTCTATAATAATAGCCTAAGTCATGTGACTGTCATCAATAGTTCCGGGCTGACCGCTTCGCTTTTTATATTCCAGGTCACCATTTTTTACATTTTTTATTTTTCGCGTGGTAAATTAAAACAATGCTTTGATATTGAAATGAAAAGTCATGGTTTTTGGTATTATTTATTATTTTTCTTTTCTTTTTCTTAAAAAAGGGAAAGAAAAGGTGAAATTCAAATTAAAACTATGTATTTTAAATAAAATGAGTGAAATTATTATATTTTAGATAAATTTAATGAAATATGAAAAAATGCGATTGGAAAGACAATGTTTGATGATTTATCACTTGCGCCTGGCTAGCATAAAAAGGTACTACTTAGTTATACCATCGACCCATTTCGCCAAATTATATAAATCGCCAACTTATACAAATTGACATAATTTTTATTTTAAATAGCGAAAGAACAAATAAATTAGTATAACATTAATAAAAATACAAATAAAACGTCGAAATAAAAATAACTTGATGACGTAAACACGTGTAACTTGTTTAAAAACAAGCATATATGACATTTACGATCAACCATTATTGATATTTAATCTTATAGTTTGGCGATATATTTTTGGTCAACGGGATAATCAAGTGGTACCCATAAAAATACGGAGTTCTTGATTTCTCTACTAGAAACTTCTGAATTGGCGAAGTATTGAGAAAATAAATTAAATTTTGGATAAAAGTAACATGGTACAATGCTTAGTACGCATCTAACGGAGACCAAACTGGTCGCCTACGGGCGGCTAGTATGAAATAAAGTGATAAACAAAACATTTTCTTTTATTTTTAAAAAGAAATAACAATCAATAAAGGATATAATTATAGAACAAAACAATTTATAATAGCGTTATATGTGGTTACATCAGTGGTGACTCGTGGCTGGCATTTTGGGGGGCACTAAATCCATAGCTGCCAAATTTATTCTTCTCCTACCACTATTGCTTTAAAAGAAATCTTTGCAATATTTGTTGGCAGAATATTCGACCATTAAACAAGGTAATCATTTTCTTTCAAAAAATAATGGTAAGAAAAGAATAATACTGTCCGCCATGCATTTAGTGCCCCAAAATATGACAGTCACGAGCCGTCACTGATTACCATGTCTGGCAAAGTAACGCCACTTTGGCGCCAATCAGGCACCTCGTTGCGTATATGACATCTGTGCCATATTTACTTGTAAAAATAAGCATAAACGTTTATCAGGTTTGTTTTCATAGCTATTTGCAACAAATCTCAATTTTTGAGGCCGAAACTGCGATTGAAAAAAAAAACGGGAAGAAGAATAAAAAAGCTTTGATACAGAAAAGTTTATAATATAAACTAGAAAACAGGAACTCTCCTTTTTCAGAATTTAGTGTCACCCTCGATGAAAAAAATAAATATATAAATATGGATAGTACAAAATATATTTCAAATTTAAGAATTAAAACACAAACTTTTATTTTGTACAGAATGACGTCATCCGCATACGCTAAAGAATTCTTCATTTACGATCCAGTCTTAAACATCTTCTACAGTAAAGTGCGCATAGGACGTCACTATCGCTGAATAATACACAAATAATAAAAAAAAGAGATGTTGTCATTCAAGAAACTCTACAAAAAAAATCGGCTATCTCATGATTCATATGCCCTCATTTGTTTGTAATATTAATATAGATATTTAAAATTAAATTTTGAAAAAAAAATCATTAATTTATATTTTTTGAAAATAGCACATATTTTAATTACATTTTTTTAAGTTGTTAAGGGAAAAAGACAACAAAAAGGCATAATTACTATTTTCCAACTATTTTCCCCCTACTTTCTACAGAAATGGAGTACTTGAGTTGCCAAAATTAAACAAATGACGCTAAAAACTATAAAAAAAATTAATATTTCAAAAATAAATTGAGATGCAGTTTTCAAACAAATTGCATTTAAAAGTACTTCTTCTCCCCAATACGACGGTATAAAAATTGAAAATTTGCGATGTTTAGAAGTTAAAAATCTTAAAATAGTAGAATAGAGAAGATTAAGTGAAATTGAAGTTAAATTGCAGTACGGTATTTGGTACTACTTGGTTATCCCGTCGACCAAAAATCTATCGCCAAACTATAAGATTGGATGCCAATAATGGTTGATCATAAATGTAGCATTCTAAGTACCTTATTACCATGCAATTAATGCTTTTCATGGTACTTCGCTGTTATATGGACTTTGACATTGGCGCTTTTGTAAAAAGCACGCAATTCGTAGTTAAGAAAGTGAGATTTTTTGCCAAAATGATATAAATGACTATGAAAATAAAACAGAATAAGTATTATACTGGTTTATATATATATATATTTAAAAATGCATCTGCTAACACGTATTAGATAAGTACCGATAAGTTATTTATGTTTGTATATAATCTAATATATAAAAATAAAAATTTGTCTATCTGTCTGTTTGTAATTCTATACAAATCCGCAGTTTGGAAGCCAAAATTGTGAAAAGATACGCACATGTGTATTAAAACACGGCCGATACAACTAAAGTAATGCGGAATCGAAATAATTTATAGTTAATTTTTAATTAATAATAAACCACCAATTTAACAGCAATTTCTTATCAAATTTAAACCTTTTTCGTTATAGCAGTTGCAAACAATTAAAATACACAATAAAATTCTTACTACAACAATTAATTTTCTACTGCAAGATTTCCACGTGAAAAATGAAAATGAAATAAATAATTTGCCGAATTTAAAAAAAAGGTGAATATTACGTCATAACTTTTCTATTGGAAGATATTCACGTGAAATATGAAAATGAAACAAATGGTTTGACGAATTTAAATGAAAGTGAATATAACTTCATAATTTTTCTATTTCAAGGTTTCCACGTAAAAGGGGAAAATATTACGTCATAACTTTTCTATTGCAAGATATTCGCTTGAAAAATGAAAATGAAATAAATAGTTTGACGATTTTAAATGAAAGTGAATATAACTTCATACATTTTCTATTTCAAGGTTTCCACGTTAAAGAGGAAAATATTACGTCATATTGGAAATATAAAGGGCGTGGTGAGTATAGTATAACGTCATATGAGCGTGAAAAATGTATTGAAGCATGATAAAAACCCGATTAAGGAAATATTGGCGTATTTTAACATTATTACTCCAATGATAAATTGAATTAAGTTTATTTATAGCTGTATTCTTTTGCGTCTGCCGTCTGTTCTATACATTTATACATTATTACATAGTGTTTTCATTTGATTCATGCGTACAACATTTCGACTGCTTTTTTTAATGTTTGTTTTGTGTTGTATGTTAAATTTTGAAATTGATTTTTCAGAACAAACATCCTTCAAATTCTGGGCAACGCCGGGCACCTTAGTTTGTAACAGCTAAATGGCTTTTGTATCTGTACATCTAATGCTTATATTATAAAGTGTTATAATATTATAAAGTGTATAATATTATTAATGTTTGTACGTTTTTGAGGTGTTATCTCTGTAGCCAACTTGAAAAAATGCTGGTGGCCATCTCTTCTGCGAAAAAAAGACTGTATTTTATGTCAGTGCAACAACCTACATCGCTGCAGGAGCAAAAAAGTTCTAAAATTGCGATTTCTGTGATATTGATTGGGGTTAGAAATTTTAAATTTGGTGTGGTAGTTACTTTTAAGATGTAAATACTCGTTATGAACGCTCTCTAAAAGGTTCAATTTGACGGATAAGCGTAAAAATTTCTAGAAAGGTTCTAAATTATGATTTATTTGGAATACTGAAATTTCTGGGATACTGTTGGGGTTAGAAACTAGAACTTTGGCATGACAGTAATTTATTAAGATGTAAATGCTCGTTGTAGAACGAATTCTAAAAAATCGAAAGACTAAACAAAGCGGAAAAAGATTTAAAGATGATCTAAATAACGAAGTACATGGAATTGTTAGGAATACATGAAAATTGACATGGCTGTATTTATCATGACTTAAATTCTCGCAATAGAACAATTCCTAAAAATGTCGCTATATAAAACACTGCAGAAACAAAAAACTTTCGAAAATTTTCTATTTCTGTATCACTGCTGAACCCAAAATCTTGAAATTTTGCTTCGGGTTAGTTTTAAGATATAAAATTGTCGCTATGAATGGTTTCTGAAAAAATTAAAATTTAAAAAGATGAAATGAACTGAAAGCGTTCTCAAAATATAATTAATTTGGAATTATTAGGTATAGCAACTTTAAATATTTCATAATGCTGCATTTCCTCCACAAAACATGCAATTTAAATGCAACAAAACTGATAGATACCCATCTAGCATTGAATGAATTGTGTAAATATTGAATAAACACCTGTATGAAACAGTGAGTAGGTTGCCCGAAAGTACTTGTTAAAGTGTTTTTTTAGCCCCCGGTACGGTATGCTATTTATTTCTCCCAGCTTATTTTGTGTTGTTAAAAAAATTACGTTACCTTACAGAAGCCAGCAATAAACAAAGCAGTACGATTAAATACTCTATAACATTTTTTTAAACTTCTAAGCATCGCACATTTTCGATTTTTATATCGTCGTATTGGAAAAAAAAAGTTCTTTTAAATGCATTTTGTTTGAAAACTGTATCTCCATTTATCTCTAGGCTTTTCTCTCTCTCTCGCCAAGGCCACTAACAGAGGGAAGTACCGTTTTAAATGTGATATGAATTTTTTTTCTGATTCATTTTTCTAGACATTTTATCATAAGGTCATATTCTCAATTATTATTAGTAGATTTTTTATATATTAACTTATTCTGGTGAAATTTCATAATCGGGCTCATTTTATCGTATTTTAGCTTGCATGATTTGCTGAAAAAATATGTATGGATTTGCAAATTACTTCAAATGATACTTTGACAGCTCAAAGGTTATGCAGACGATATATTCAGATCTTGTGTCATACTTTATGTTGCAATCATTTCTTTTATTTAATACATGCTAAATACAGCTCAACTTGTGCGGAATATGTTTGAAAACAAAACAATACAGCGGATGTAGTGGCCAGCATACACTCATCATTTATATCCTATCGAGAATATCTAAAACACACTCTAACGACACATTGCTTCCCACTGTTGATGTGTTCGGTACATTGATACTATACACTGTAAAAAAAAATCTGTGAAGTTACTAACATATTTCTCGGAAACTGGGATTCCAGGAACTATTTATGTAACGGCAACAGCAAAAATTTCTGTAACAGCATCTGTTACAGGAATTTTTCTTGTTGCCGTTACATAAAAAGTTCCTGGAATCCCAGTTTCCTAGAAAAATTTTAGTAACTTTACAATTTTTTTTTACAGTGTATGAGATTTTGAAGAGAGAATTCCTTAACTCTTATCGACAATTTCATTGCATCTGTGGAAAACAGATATTGTACAATATTAACTTTTCTGCACACACCACTATGGTGCACACACCATATAATGTATAGTTCATTCTTTTCAAACGTCATATATTTGTCATTTAAAGTTACTCAAATTGGTGCGGAGCGTCTGATTATGCTCTTGACATCATTTTAAACAGTTAAAATTCCGATATAAGATAATTTAGTGTTTCATTTTCTATTTTACTTTTAATATATTGCGTACTTTCAATTTTATATCTATGCATGGCTGTCTTGCATGGTTTGCTTTCCCATTTTTTTTAAACATTATATACGAATTTATATATAAGATTTTGTAATTCTACGATTCGTTTATTTTCATCATTTCAATTTATCGCAGTATGTGGACAATTAAAGATAACATCTCATTTTCTTTGCTTCCACATGTTATTATTAAATCTATGTTCTTAGCAATATCGCTCAGACTAATCCCTCTGAGGGAAGTCCTAGTTGTCACATATTTTTCGACTGCATAGAGCAAATATTTTAGTAAGGAAAATGTGGAGTTTAGCCTCCATTTTTAATTTATAGTATCAAAAAAAAAAAAAAAAAAAAAAAAAAAAAAACCGAAAGAAAAAGAAAAAGAAACAGATTAAGTCAGTGTTGGCGAACCTTTTTGTTACCGCGTGCCAAATTTGATAAAAAAGTATTTTACGTGACCATGGCGTGCCAACTAAAAAACAAATTTAGTAGGTGGGAAAATAATGGCTTAAAATTTTCTGTTATGATTTAAAAAATGTGAGGAACATACATGTAGGTATTATACACTATAATAATTATGGAAACAAATATATTTTAGAAATTTATATATATATATAAATAATGCAGTGTAATTTGATTTCTGTTGTTGCATCTTAATGTCGAGTTAATTTTAATGAAAATTGAACCGGATTTGTCTGATAAGTGCTTTCAGCTTGAGTTCTGATATTATTCATATCTGAAAACAGTGATTCGAAAGCATAGATAGGCAGAAAAAATATTAAAATGACAAACGCCAGTTTCTCTAAATAGCTCTGAAATAAATTCCAAAGTTTCCATAACTTTACCATCGGAATTTAGAATAACCAATTCTTGCCGATAGTTTGAAATATCGTCTTTGTTTGAAAAAAATTGAGACCATAATTAATTAGATTGTAATATAACATGCTGCAATTATTTTTTTTCAGTTTTCATTTACACAAACTTTAGAAAAGATTAGTCGCAATTTTTTATGTAATCTCACTTTATTTTGAGTTAGAGCCACAAGCAAGGCCGTTCCAAAATTATTCTTTCGCTTGTCAAAAGTGGCACGCGTGCTATAGGTTCGCCATCCCTGGATTAGATGGTTAACTTACACTGTAAGCGATTTTTCGCCCATAGACAGTAAGGTAACGGAATTCCTTTGAGTGTGTCTCTATAAACGAACTTTAAATGCTACACACTTCGTTTACAATAACGAACATGCCATAGTAAATCTGAATAATATATATATATATATATTTTTTTTTTTTTTCATGGCCTTCTGGATATGTTTGCGAGAATTAGGGTGCAGACTGACAGACACACAGATGGCGAGAGAAAACGCATTCATAAACTCTTTTCAACTACATTGGAAAGTATTTAAAACGTATTTCTAAAATACTAAAATAAGAAAAACAAGTTCGAATTTTCGCGCAAACGTGGCAAATGGGGTACGTTCGTACTATAACTAGTTTTACAATTATTTTTTGCACCCCATATTGTACTGAATGTATATTTTATTGCACTTCATAAGTGCATAGTCTTTAACATCATTAAAATGCACTTGCAATATTTTTTCCTCCATTCCCCGTAGTGTAACGGAAAACTTTTGACTGTCCCTGTAATTTAACTATACATCCGATTTTCATAAAACTGGAAATAGCTCGACAAAATTTTGCAACAATTATATATTTAAAATTTCAGACGATTCGGAAGGCTGTAACATCATTAAGTGCACTTGCAATATTTCCCCCCCTTTCTAGTGCTAAATTCATCTTGAGTAAATAACTAAAATTCATATAAAAAAGTATAAATAAATGCACTAAAATTACTTGCTGGTGCACACATATAGTATAAAATTATTCAAAATACATTAGAAATATCTTAAAAATACATTAAAAACCATAAAAAATGCAAAACGTTTTCAGCCATCACACGGTCGTCATCAGTGGTCCTTTAAAAGTTGTTGTTATTACTTTCTTTTATCTTTACAAGATGAAAATATTGGATTCGTGAAAACTTTCGAATTCCGGTTTTCTACGGATTTACACGTTTTAGGGGTCAGAGATCCCGAAAAACATGTTTTTACAAAGTGTCTGCCTGTGTGTGACAGAATTTTTGTGGGGGCTCTATTTCAAGAACTAATGCACGGAATTTAATGTAAATTTATATTCAGTTAGTCCCTGATATAAATTGGTGCTGATTAGTGTTTCGTGTAAATCGCTCAACAGGTGGCGCTGCTATGCAGCATTTATCACGATTTCCGCAATAGCTCAATCTCCAGAACTAATGCATGGATTTTCATCAAACTTCAGATATAGTTAGTCCTTGACAGAAATTGACATTTTATCCCCTTTTGGTGTAAATCGCTAAAACAGGTGGCGCTGCTATGCTGCATTTTTTGCGATTTTCGCAATAGCTTTATCTCAAAAAGTAATGCTCGGATTTTCAACAAACTTCCGATTCAGGTATACCTTGATATGAGTTAGCGCTGTTTGTGTTTTAGTGCAAATCGCTCAACAGGTGACACTGCTATGCTACATTTTTCAGAATTTCCACTATAGCTCTATCTCAAGAACTAATGCATGAATTTTCATCAAACTTCAGATTTTGGTATACCTTGATATCAATAAGTGCTGTTTATGTGATTTATATAGAAGAAAGTTTTATGATGGACACAACATACTAGTTTTTCTTTGCGCTTATTTGAGAATTGTCTAGAAAAGATCATTGTAATTGAAAGGTTGTATGGCAGATTAGATGCCATATAACCTTTAAATTACAATGATCTCTTCCAGACGATTCTCGAATAAGCACAAAGAAAAACTAGCATGTTGTGGCCATCACAAAACTTTCTTCTATATGAATCACATCAATTAAATACATATTCCTAATCATATCTAATCACATATTCTAATACCTTGTAATAATATATTATTTCTAATTGCTAAAAAGGTGTAAGGTTAAAACTTTAAAAACCGTGAAATAGTTTCATTTGACTGTTGACATGTTTCAACACTTCCAGAGTCATTTTCAAAACAAATAAATAATGATATTCTGAAATTGTGCGGTCTATGATGAAAATTGACCCAAGTAAAACTAGTATGTTGTGGCCATCACAAATCTTTCTTCTATATAAATCACGTCAATTAAATCATTTAAATACTACAAGAAATTACATGAATTTAGCACCAATTCATATCAAAGTATATCTGGATTTGAAGTTTGAGGAAAATTCGCGCATTAGTTCTAGAGATAGAGCTATAGCGAAAATACCGGAAAATGTAGTATAGCAGCGCCACCTGTTGAGCGATTTACACCAAAACATAAATAACACTAATTGATATCAAGGTATACCTGAATCTGAAGTTTGATCAAAATTCGTGCATTAGTTATTGAGATAGAGCTATGGTGGAAATTCTGAAAAATGCAGCATAGCAGCGCCACCTGTTGAGCGATTTGCACAAAAACATAAACAGCACTAATTCATATCAAGGTTCTACCTGAATCTGACGTTTGTTGAAAATTCAAGCATTAGTTTTTGAAATAGAGCTATTGCGGACATTACAAAAAAGGCAGCATAGCAACGCCACCTGTTGAGCGATTTACACAAAAATCTATAAAACCTCAATTCGTGTCAAGGTATACCTGAATCTAAAGTTTCATGAAAATTCGTGCATTAGTTAATGAGGTAGAGCTATGGTGGAAATTCTGAAAAAGGCTGCATAGCAGCGCCACCTGTTGAGCGATTTACACCAAAACCTAATCATCACTAATTCATATCCAGGTATACCTGAATCTGAAGTTTGTTGAAAATCCAAGCATTAGTTCTTGAGATAGAGCTATTTCAGAAATTGCAAAAAAAGGCAGTATAGCAGCGCCACCTGTTCAGTGATTTACACCAAAATGTTTAAAACACCAATTCTTGTCAAGGACTAACTGAATCTGAAGTTTGATGAAAATCCGTGCATTAGTTCTGGAGATTGAGCTATTGTGGAAATCGAGAAAAAATGTTGCATAGCAGCGCCACCTGTTGGGCGATTTACACCAAAAACTAATCAGCACCAATTTATATCAGGGACTAACTGAATATAAATTTTTATTAAATTCCGTGCATTAGTTCTTGAGATAGAGCGCTCACAAAATTTGTGTCACATACAGACAGACAGACAGGCAGGCAGACTCAGAGACTAACAGAATCACAGACTCACAGACAGACATTTTGTAAAAACATATTTTTCGGAATCTCTGACCCCTAAAACGTGTAAATCCGTCGAAAACCGAAAGTCGAAAATTTTCACGAATCCAATACTTTCTTCTTGTAAAGATAGAAGAAAGTAATAACAACAACGTTTAAATGACCACTGATGACAGCCGTGTGATGGCTGAAAACGCTTTGGATTTTTAATGGTTTTAATGTATTTTTAAGATATTTCTAATGTATTTTAAATAATTTTATATCATATGTATACACCTACAAGTAATTTTAGTACATTTATTTGTGCTTTTTATATGAATTTTAAGAACAAAAAATGTTCACGAATTAGTTATTCTTCTTAAATTACTCTAAATTGAGCCTATATCTGCAGAAACAAACAAACAAAACAAAACAAAACAAAACTTAACGAAATACAGTGTACTAAATCAAAGAAGTGGTGAAAACCATTTTTCACCGAAATCACCCATCTCCTTCCTTTCTTCATTTTGAATGGTCAGTTGGCCAGGAAATTCAATCAAGCGAATACCATTTATCTGGACACCAGGTGGTCACTTAATGGACATCAGCTCTGGACATCGTAGTGAAAGGAAGTTTGTCTTTCACACCGATACCTTTAATTTCGCTGCTCTGTGGTTGCCATAAACCATGAGTCGCCAAAAATACGACGACAGTGCAAATAAAACTGAATAAATCCGAAATATCAGACTAAGTAAATATTTGCTAAAAGTGATAAAAAATACATTCACAAGGCAAATAAATACCTTTTTTTATTCAGATCGACATGTTTCGTCGCTATGACGACAGTATTCTCAAGATTTACCATGATACAAATATTTTCGCAAAAAATTTTAAATTGAAAACTGATAAACATAGTAGGGTGACCGCGCCAGTAGTTCATACCCCTCCAGTAGTTGATCAAATTTTTGAAATACAGTGAAACCTTCCAGTGCGACCACCTCCCTCAACGACCATTTTTTCGCGGAACGAAATTTATTCCCATAGGCTCAATATTAATTTTACCTTCATTCAGAGACCACCGCAGTTGAACTCCCTCCATGAGCGATCCGTTTATTTGAAGGAAATGAAACAAATTCCATTTTTTTTCCTGGTCGCTTGAAGAAGATTTTATTAGAAAAATAATTCTAGAGAACGCATTATTCATCAAACTTCTAAACTAAGTTTAGATTTTTTTTTATTATTATTATTTCGGTAACTTTTAAGTGCTTTACTTTTTACTAAAACTTTTCTGCCCTATTCTGTCAGGAAACTCTCAAAGAAATAGATAAATTAATGAAATCGTTATTATTTGTTCCCACCCAAAAAAATAAAAATAAAATTGCATTTATTTACTGAACTTTGAAATAAAAGTTATGAAAGATAAAACCCTAAAATCTAAGCAAACATCAATGCATTCCTTTTTTAAAGTCTGCAGTAATTAACTTATGTTTTAATACTTAAATTTTCATATTTTCTCCTAACGTGAAAAATAAATGTTAGTAACATTAATTATTACCTTTTTTCAACAATTAAAATCTAGATTTAAACATAACCTCTATTAAGAGACCACCTCTCTGAGTGACCAATTTTTATTGGGACGGAACGTGGTCGCTTTAGTGAGGTTTTACTATATTACGCCATTTCATGCGGAAATGAGTTTTACACGTGGCACTAGACATAATATTTTTGTTTGAATGTTGGAACATCTGTTGTCACATTGTTTTCAGCTACCTGCAGTAAGAGAAGCCATTTTATGATTTTTTTTTTATTATAAAATGTAAAAATGTAGTTTTTGATTAGTTGGAAATAATCACGGTAAGTTAAAATAATGCACTTCCATCTTGCTTATTTCAAATAATAGTTTTATATGAATTAGTGTTAATCACAGCTTAAGTATGATATTTTAAAGATTAATTTTGGAATTTTTGACTAATTTCTTCGATTGATGAACTACTGGGGAAATGACAATTAAAGAAACTATTTACTTATTATTTTGTTGCTACTCAATTTCAGCAGATTTCTTTTTGCCCACTATAGGACATTCATTAAGTGCTGTAGCAATCATGTTAGTTTAGTCCTAAAATTTAAAAGGAAGGAAATATAATAAAAACCCCGTAGCATCGGCCTTATTTGATCAACTACTGGCTCGGTCACCCTATGTAAAAAAATAGAACTAATAGAACCAAATCAGTTATCAGGGGTATATTAAATGCCTTTCACCAAAGAAGATGGAACAGTGCAATTTTATATACACTATCAGAAATACTGCCTTCAATTCACGGAAATTTTCCTGGCAGCAGTGCTACAAGGATTCTTCCGTTAATAGACGAATATCCGTTTCTCTTTTTCACCATTCCAGGACTTCAGATGTGTAAACAATGTAGTATAGGTCATATATTTCGCGAAGATTTTTTCCCGAAACCCCATAGGGGACCGTCAACAAATTGAAAAAGAACGAATACCTTTTGGATACCCCTGTAAAAACTAATGTAGCAAAAGCGTTCAAACTCGAGATTATTAATAAATGGCTTATTGTAATATACTGTATTCATTTTTATGAGGATAGCATGTATACTCGTAGAGAAATTAAGGTTTTTACAAAAACAGTCTCAAATTTCGCCAAGTTTTTTGCTTATAATTTGCAGAGTTCTTAATATAAAAAAAAAGTTCTTTTCAGAAAATATGCCAATCAACATTGTACATAATAACCTGCAATCAGAATTAAAAAATAATAAAAATTGGATGAAAAATGAGCAGGTTTACTAAAATTTTTTTCACTGCGCATGCGCGAATGCAATCAAAATATAATATGCATAATATATTAGTTATGTATCTAGAACAACGTTTGTGAAAGTCTTAAAATCATAGCTTGAAAATTCTGAAAATTATCATCGATTGAATAAGCTCGAAATACGTTGTTCCCAAAAAGAAGCAAAAAGATGAGGGTTTTTATCAAATATCTGTTGATTAGTGCCAAGATAGCGTACACAGTACTACTATATTTGGATACAACCCCTCATCTTTTTGCTTCATTTTGGGAACAACGGATTTCGAGCTTATTCTATCGACGATAATTTTCAGAATTTTCAAGCTATGATTTTGAGACTTCCACAAAAGTTGCTCTATATACTCAGCTAATATATTATGTACATTATATTTTGATTGCATTCGCGCATGCGCAGTGAAACATTTTTTTAGTGAACCTGCTCATTTTTCATCCAATTTTTATTATTTTTTAATTCTGATTGCAGAGTATTATGTACAATGTTTTTTGTCATAGTATCTGAAAAAAACTTTTTTTATGTTAAGAACTCTGTAAATTATAAGCAAAAAACCTGGCAAAATTTGGGACTGTTTTTATAAAAACCTTAATTTCTCTACGAGTATACATGCTATCCTCATACAAATGAACACAGTACATTACAATAAGCCATTTATTAATAATCTCGAGTTTGAACGCTTTTGCTACATTAGTTTTTACAGGGTTATCCAAAAGATATTCGTTCTTTTTTCAATTTGTTGACGGTCCCCTATGGGGTTTCGGGAAAAAAACCTCGCGGAAATGCATAACCTATACTATATTGTTTACACACCTGCTGTTTCAGGTTAATTCCTCATGTATTTTTCTAGATATTTAAAAAAACGTTTATAATCGCAAGTGACCGGTCACCTTTCGCCATATAGTGCCGCAGACATCAAATACAACAAGAAAACTACAGCTTTGGCCAGACTCAAACAAAGAACTTTTACAGATTAATTTTGAAAATAGTAGAATAATTTATCCATCATTGATTTTATTTGCCATCCATTATCCGAAAATCAATAGAGATTGCGCAGTGAGAATATATGCAATGATTCAGCCTCCATGTAACTAACCTAAAATTTGGAAAGCGATGTTCTGCAGAATGATGCAGCAATAATTTAAAATAATCCACGTTCACAAACATCTATTTTTAATGTTGAAGTTAATTTCATTATGCACGAGATCGCGTGATTTTTGTTTATCAGTTTTCAATTTAATTTTTTTTATTTTCGAAAATATTTGTATCATTATAGACCTTGAGAATGTCGCCGCCAAAACGATGAAACATGTCGATTTGACTAAACAAAGCTATTTATTTTCCTTGTAAATGTATTTTTATCACTTTTTGAAAATACTAATGATAGTTTGATGTTTCAACTGATTTTCATATATAATTTTATAAATCCGAAATATTTTGAGAAAATTATTTCCAATAACATATAATTGAGTTTTAGAAGAATGGTTAAGCACGTTGCCAGGAGCGTTATAGCTCAAGGAGATGAAACCCCTTGCGAAATTTTAGAAAAGTGTTCTAAAACTATCTTTCATAATAAATTCTGTATAATATCTGTTACTCTGTAACAACAACAACAACAAAATTTCTCTGAAAAGTACCTTTTTTTATTATCCTCTGGTTTTTGCCACTTCCTTTAACTTAGACTGCTTTTTACCCTGCTTTAAACAGCGCTTTAAGTAATTTTTCTCTTAAATTCTTTTTACTCAACTTTTTAAATTGTCATTTTTACTTACAACTTCTTTATGCTCTACCACTTTTTATTAATGTTAATTCTTTATTTATTTATTTTTTAATTTATTCTGTTGTTTATAACTACAGTTAGAGTTCTTTCTTACCAATGGTTCATCAAGTAGTAAGATACTCAACTGTAGACTGGTCGTAAAGTTGATGTCAACTTGGAAACCCCTTAAGGCTGTTCTCAAATCCAAAGGATTAACTTTCTGACATAAGTTTTAATTCATTTTTGTTCGGAAACACATGAAACTAGAAGGTGTTGTTATTCAGAAATTATGTCATCAAACTGTTTTTTCAGTTTTCTTGTAAACGCAATAGATCTTTCAGAAAATACTGTCAAAGTTGGCATTTTGTACTGAACTTCCGAACGAAAGAAGAAAATCCAGTTAGTAAAGGGAGAAAAATGACGTGTCACGTGAACAAAATCGCTTTTAACTCAATAAGTAATTGATTGATCAAAAAATGGAAAACACAGTTCGATTCTAAATCTCTTCCATGGTCAGGTTTTCTAATTTTATACCTTTCCGTTAAAAAATGAATTTGTAAATGTGTCAAAACGTTTCGCGCTTGTTGTTCAGAGCAGTTGAGAACAGCCTTAAAGCTATTTACACTGTTTTGCTATTACTAAAGCTATTTACTTTTGATTTGGTAAGTCAAAAATTACAATATGGCAAAACTGGTGCCAAAGAAAGAAAAGAAATGTAAAATATGTATGTCAGAAAACGGTATGTTTTTGATACGCCAATTTCGATCAAAATTTCATTTTTTCTGGTTTTTAAATTTACATAAAATTTTAATATTTTTCTTTCGATTTTCATTGAAATTTTGTCTTTACATTTCTTAAAAACTTCAAAAGTTAGTAATTCATAAATTAAAATTGTATAACTCATAAACTTTTCAATAAGTCAGCATAAAAAATGTCTAATTCCTTTGAATATATATTTAAAACATAATTTTAAAAATTTGTGGTAAATGGGATTTATGGGGAATTTTACCAACACGATTTTACAAATCCGATATTTAAGATTTCAGATAGGATATTTAAGCTATTTTAGAGCTCCATTTTTGAGGTGGAACACTATGCCTGTCCACATCACAAAACTCGTCTGAGACAACTCAGTGACCGCCACTGTGTCTGAGATCTGAAAGCAAATGTAACTTGTGCGCATACGCATAAAATAGAAAAGGGCGCAACAGTCAATCAGTTAATAGCCAATCAGAGTGAGCGGTAGTGGCTGTATCTAAGACAAAGAATGTTCAAAACTCACTGGGATGATTTCCCACTGATGATGGCCGTGTGATGGCTGAAAACGTTTTGGACTTTTTAATGGTTTTTAATGTATTTTTAATGTATTTTTAATTTATTTTACATTGTATGTATACACCCGCAAGTTATTTTAGTACATTTATTTGTGCCTTTTTATATGAATTTCAAAAGAAAGTTGAAAGTTATTTTTGATTATTCTCAAAAATGATTTTTTTTCTTGTAAAATTGTGTTGGAAAAATAACCATAACTCAATAAATAATATAGTTCAATTACCACAGAAATTTTAAATAATGTTTTAAGTATATATTCAAAGGAAGTAGATTATTCTAATGCAGAGTTATTGTAAAGTTTAGGAGTTATACAATTTTAATTTATGAATTATTAATTTTTTTCGGGAATTTTCAGCGTTCTTTGTCTTTTTATACCTATAACTTTTAAAATATTCATGTTATTGACATAAAAATAGTCTAGTTCCTTATTATTGAATTTATAAAACGTATATATATTCAATAGTTTTAAATAATAATAATAAAAAAAAAAAATAAGAAAATAGAAAATTTTCGATTCATTTTTTAATATTTAAAACAAAATTATAGAAAAAGTATTCCTATTTCTATATTTATATCGCATTTTTATTACGTTTTTAATAATAATTAGGAATTTTAAACTTAGAATTTACAAAAATTAAAACAATTTGTTCCGAAAGCATACAGATGATACCTTGAATGAATACTCTAAATAAGATACACAGTCAAATTATGCCCAACCTCTTTAGAGTGACTATTCTCCCTGAGCAAAAGTGAAATCGTTGACTCTCTGAAAGAGTAAATAGTTACCCCTGGGAAGTGAATATTCACTCTAAACAGGGATGAATAATTACTCTTTTGGAGGAGTGACTATTTACTTTGCAGAGGAGTGGTTTTTTTCACCCCTGGTAGGAGTGAATAGTCACACTTTTATAGGAGTGAATAGGCAATCTTTCATAGGAGTGAATGTTTATTTTGTATGGAGTGAATACTTTTTTTTTTATGTTGCTTTCATGGAGATTTTAAAAGAAGCAGATCTTTTAGAGCACGCAATGAAAGTAGATACAAGCGTGGTAAAGATTAGAATAAAATATTTTACAGGCAATATTTATTTAATTCATAGTTTGCGACACTAATTTAATTTTTAAGAAAAATTCAAAGTTACGTATGAATTAAATTAGATTACTGACAGAAATAAACTATTTTATTCCAATCTTATCCCTTATGTTTGCTTTCATTGCACGCCCTATAAATATATGAGTTTTAAAATGTCCACAAGGGCAAGTAATTAACCGAAATCTTAATTAATTATTACTATTTCTTTCTTTTCAGATACCCATTAAGTTGTATTCAATATTTTAATAATTCCCGTGATGTACGTTAATTATGTTCTTTTTTCATGTATAATTCAAGTTTTAGACATTTAGATCTCAGTACGTATTCATTGCAAATGAATTTAAATCTAATCAAACGTTATTATTTAGTGTTTTTTAGTTACTTTTAAAGTTTTATTAATAACTGTATAATAGGTGGATGTTATGTGATTTCATTTAAATTTTTGTTTTAAATATAAAATCATATCTTTTTAGCTTACTTTTCAGTAAAGTAATCTTCCGTTTTTCGCTATTTTGCAGAACCCTATTGTTCTAAAATATTTTAAATTTTTCCACTAAAAATACAATGCTTATCAACTCGCATGTTTTATTAATAAGTTCTAAGCTTGATCTAAATATTAAGAATGTGTAAGTTTTTTTTATGTGTTGTGATCTCTCATTATTTTATTAAATATGAACATGGAGACTAGATTTTTTATATTAGCTGGAATATGTTTGTATTTTAAACATATTCCTTCAATTAATCACGATTTCGAATTATCTTCCGCTATTACTGAAAAACTGATATTAATGCAATGCTTATTTATGAACGACATGGTAAGCCGTATGTAATTAAAAATTTTTATTCTCGTATATATTGTATTTTATCAATATGAGCCAAATAGATTTCGTATGTTTTATAGGAAAAGCTTGATCTAAGAAATAGAAAAAAGAAGGAAATATAAAAAGAAAAGAAATGACTGCATATGTATTGTTCTTATTGTTTGAAAACACTTTTAATGTAAAAAGTAGTTATTTATCTCTTTAAAATCTCATATTATATAAGTTATAATATGAACATTAACAAAAATATACTAAAGTAGTTTCATCTATAAACTTCCTATAAGGCATAAAAAAACACTTTATTTCAATGTTTAAATATAATGTTTTATTTTTTAATGCCAATAATTGCGTGTATCTTAAACGTAGAAAATGAGTTTACAATAGAAGAAAATTCAATGACTGATTCAGAATGTCTATAATTAAATGTTTTGATTAAAATCACAAACATCAGAAAAATGCTTATATACAATTAAAAAACATAAATATGCTGATTTGAAAAACACCAATAATAATAATTGGTATTTTATAATTGTACTATTAAACAACAACAATAATAACGATAAATAGGTGTTTATAATGAAAAAAAAAAACAGTAAAAAACCGAAAAAAAAAGCAGCACACTAGCTTAACACATTTTCAAGAAATCTCAAAAGAAAACAATTTCAGCTCAACCTTTTTCTATATAACATAAAACTATTTAACTCATAATCATAAAATACAAACTCTACAGGAATAAAATATTAAAATTAAATAAGACTTACCTTTACGTTCCACAAATAATCACTTTGATAATATCCGTATATATTTTAATCCTAAAATGGCGGACGCCTTTATCTTACCTTTAAAAAAGCGTCGTAGACTTGCTGTTCTGATACCAATACGTACACTTAGACCGAAAATTCTGTTTCATTTTCGTTTTCGTCCCAAAATCTTAGTTTCGCGGAAAATTCGTTTTCGGCGAAGATGCTGCCAAAAATTCGGTCACACCGAAACTTGACCGAAACTATCTATATTTCCGAAATCTCGTTTCTTCCTTCGGAAATTTTCAACATTACTCTTCGACGCGAGCTGTATCGGATCAAATGAGACACTCTTTATTTATGACTATTCTTATCAGTCGTGACAGACGCAAGACGGGAGAGAAAATTATAATGCAAGCAATGCATATATGACTCAACTTTGAAGATATCTTTGCACGCTGTAATTTGGAACCACAAAAAAGTTTAGAATGCTCTTGGAGAATGTTCTATCATTCTGTACCCTTTATGAATTAATTACATTAAATTTTATATGAAAATAAAAAGTTCCATATAAACTTTAATAGTATCCGTATATTTTAATTATAAAATGGCGAACGTCTTTCTTTTATCTTAAAAAAGCGTCGTAGACAAGACTGTTCTGATTGGCTGATTAGTAATACCCATACAATACTCACCCCTGCTTGGAGTGACTATTCACTCTCGACAACGGAGTGACATATTTCACTCTCGACAATAGAGTGAAAAATTCCATTCTTTAAGGAGTGTATTTTTGTAAAATTCACTCCAAAAAGAGTGAAAATGTCTGTCACTCTATCAAAGAATGAACTTTACACTCCTCCCAATTTTAGAGTGAAAACACGCTTTAGATATGCTAGTATCTCTAACCGGATCTACGTAGAAACTTGCAATAGTCCAATTATACCAGTCCGGAAACCGAAAATACTATTTGAAATCAACCCGAAATGTGGGGCGACACCGACAAAATTAATTTTTTCCCTCCCGAAATACAACTCGAAACCGAAGTACTTAAAACTGAAAGTTGAGCAGAAATACAAAATGAAATAAAATTAATCCAATTTTAACGATTTATGTAAAGATAATCTATATCTCATATTATACAAGTGCTAATTTGTTTCACTTTTTGGGTTGTACTACACGGTTTGGATAAATCCTTGATATATCATGCTATTTTTATATTTTTTTCTGAAGATATAGGAGTTTCCTTTTAATCACAATGCTAAGAAAAATACCCTCCTAAGAATACGGAAAGCGTGCTGCCAAAGCACTGAAATTCTTTTTATACTATAAAACTATAAAAAATCCCAAAGCGCTGGCAACCTACTTTGAAATTTTTTTCGGCCAACGGAATTATTTGAGACTAATAAGAGGTCACCTTTGGCCAAACTATACAATACCTTATCTCGCTTAACAGTATACAGTGAAAAAAAAAAAAAAAATCCGTTGATTGCCATTAAGATTTTTCGTATTTTTACGGAATTTTTTTTTTCTATGAGAGTGATTTTGTTAACGAGTCAAAAAATATTTATAACAGGACAGTGAGAATAACCTTGATATATTATGATGAGTTTTCCCTTTTTTCTCTAAAGCAAAAGGATTTATAATTTTTTTATATTACATTAAAAAAAAAAACCCGTAAAAGTACGGAAATTGTACGGTTAAAATGCGGATTTTTTTAGTGTTTTTTTTTTCTGAAAAAAAAAATTTAAATTTTCCAAAGCCTCAGCGACAATGATAAAAATGATAAATCAACTGTATATTTAGTATTAATACTGTCGAACTTCGTTAACATGAACCTCAAGGGGAATCAAAATTTTGTTCATGTTAACAGTAATTCATGTTATCAGTATCAAATCTGTGTATTCGTTTTTACAGGGGGCTGTGAAAACAATTCATGTTAAAAGTAATTCACGTTAAGCGTGTTCATGTTAACGAGGTTTGACTGTACTATTATTTGTGAAAGGTATTCATAAATCCATATTCAGTACTTTCTGACACGTTCACAAAACAATTTGATCGTTAAAATTCTTTTGCAAAAATATGGAAACAATACTGGTTTCAGATCTGCGAAACGTAGTGTTTTATGTTTCAATAATTAACCAGGAGGGGACTGCACAGACTATCATCTCATCGAGTTGTCGGCTCGAATTCCAAGATTAGACAGATCTCGACTAGCATACTAGTCTGCCAAGTCATATCTTTTTCGAAACCACCTGCAAACCCGATTTTAGTGGTTGATCGGAAGTAGGGTTGACAGATTTATCTCAGAAAAAAAAACGTAAGATTTTAATTTATACTAGTTACTTTTGGTTTTATTGCGCTATCGCCCTTTTTCATACCCTATTAATCCCGTGAGGGGTAAGTAATTGTGTTTCTGTACTGTCGAATTCACATCGGAATCTGAAAAATGATTTAATTGCAAAATAAGGAAAAGCAATTTTACGCCTTTTTTCCACGAAAGTTAGAAAAGCAAAATTTAATAAAATTTTTCAGGTGCGAATCTTCATTAATCGTAGGTGGGATAAAATATATTCCACCGCCCCTCAAGGGGTTAAACTATGTTGGATGCGCCAGTAATGTTTTCGTTAACAAATTTGTAGATAATAAAAAGAAGTTAATAATTAATCGATTTAATCATTATTTTCCAACTTTATTTGTATTACATTATTTTGATTACATTGTTTAACTAAATTTGTAGCCATATATCGCAATATGAGAATGAAAAGTAAACTGAATTATAAGAACAAAAATAAAACATCCTACAATTCAATGATCATGAAAATTTTAATAATGAACACCCTAAAAAAATAAATTTTTGTATTTAAGCATAATAAATTAAGCATAGAAATAAAGCATAATAAAAGTCAAGATATTACAACTTCAGGCACAGATATACTAAATTAAAAATTCTATAATGTAGACAGTCATTGTCTATAATAATGTCAATTTTAGATAATCTAATTCTACACAAGAGTTTGTGAATGCATAATTAATATTACACAACTCTCCCAAGATTTTTGTAATCCTGATCAGAAATAAACCAATTTTACATTTGAGGCAGTGTAAGTTTTTTTTGGCAACGGTGAAATTTTGAAGTAAACTGAAAAAGAAAAAAAAAAATCTTTAAACTATCAAAAGTAAGATGTGGTAGAAAAACGGAAGAAATCGTCGTACGGACAATTTTAAACGTACACTGTACGATAGGCCTAAAAAATACTAAAAAACGTACAACTTACGGGAAAAACGTACAATCTGGCAACCCTAATCGAAAGGTTTATCATTGTGTTTTCCTGCACCCAAAGGTATGAAAACATGGAGGACTGAGACAGGGAAAATACAATGGTACACCTACTAGTCAGCCACTGAAATCGAGTTCGCAGGTGTTTTCCACCAAAGTATGACTTGACAGACCAGTTGCATTTTAATATGCAAATCGAGTTTTAACTAATTCTGGAATTTCGGCCTTCAACTAGATGAGGTGACGGTTTGTGCAGCTGCCTCCCTCTCTATAATACTGGTGTTTTTTAGAGTAAAATATGGCATAAAGTTCGGTAAAAAAAACGACAGCAATGACTTTTTCTCGGGCACATCATGTATTTTCATGCAACGACGTATAATAAAAAGATTATTAAAATTCCAACATAATAAAGGAATGTTTTAACAATGAAGCCCAGTAACTTAGTGGTCAGCGCGTCGCGCAGCCTCACTACAGGTCTAGAGTTCGACTTCGAACTGGTTCACTGAGCCTTTCATCCCTATGGAGTCATTAAAATGATTACCAAGCTTGCTTGGGAACTAAACAATGGGGGAGAGGGGTTCACATTAGGCTGACCACCTAACCGGGCCATATGCTGTATAGCAACCCCACACTGTAAAAAATAAACGGACTAAAAAACGGAGATTCTACTGCCAATCGAGACGCCAGTACTATTTCCGTATTGTAACGGAAATTTTCCCCCATAAATTTTAGAAAAACAGGAAATTTTCTGTAATTTATGGGGAAAATTTTCTCTAAAAATATGGATTTCTGGAATTTATGGGGGAAATTTCCGTTAAAATACGGAAATAGTACTGATGTCTCGATTGCCCGTAGAATCTCCGTTTTTTAGTCCGTTTTTATTTTACATTGCAGGACTCAGGTCAATAAAACGTAGTTGGGCACTGTAGCACTGTAGACCAAGATCCCTAAGAATTGTAGATCCACAGAGTTTAATATTAGTTTATGTCTAAATGAAAGATTCTTGAAAATCCAACGTAATATTAAAATATTTTAAGATTTATATATAGAAGAAGGTTTTGGAATTAAGAAAAATCGATGTACAATCGATAAACGACGTATAAAACAGATACGTACTAAAGGTGCTTTACTTTACGCGAAATTTTTGCGAATACAATTCCGAAAGAGATAAACCGCCAAAAATGCATCCCCGATCTTACTATTCCCATATACCTTTCTTCCGATTTAATAAGCACACGAGTGAGTGACAAATTCGAACATGTCCATTCATAGCTTATGAGCCATATCAAAACTGCGACCGTGATAAGCAAACTCGTTACTGGACTTGTAGGAGAGAAAATAATTCATTTCCTGCAGCATCGTTAGAGATAAAATTGATGTAGGAGGGAAGATTTCGAGGAAAAGTCCTTCTGAGGAAATAATATCTGGAGAATTTGCAGCGCTTTCTGCATCTTGATAAAAGTTTCATTTATTTATGCAATTGTATAGTAGTAAACTGAGTATTTAGGAATAATTCTGCTGACATATCCTGTACAGTCTTCCTAAAAATTTTTCCTGTGTACAGAAAAGATAAAAAAAAAAAGCTTACAAATAATTAAATATTATTTCATTAAACTATTTCAGATGAAAAATGAGTATCTATAATCCACTTAGCCTAATGATTAGCGTGTAATTCGCAGCGCTTTCTGCATCTTGATAAAAGTTTCATCTATATTTATGCAATTGTTCAAAAGTAAACTGAGTGTATAGAAATAACTCTGCTGACATTTTCATCCAGTCTTCCTAAGTTTTTTTTTCTGTTGTGCAAAAAAGTTTAAAAAAGCTTTCAAATAATTAAATGCTGTTTAAGGCTGTTTGTTCAACAAGCGCAAAACGTTCTGACACATTTACAAATTCATTTTTCAACGGAAAGATATAAAATTGGAAGGCCTGACTATGAAAGCGATTTGGAATCGAACTGTGTTTTCCTTTTTTAAATAAATAAATTACCTCTTGAGTTAGAAGCGACTTTTATCACTTGACAAAGACGTTTTCGCACTTTCTTGAGTGTTATTCTTCTTCCGCGCTGAAATTCAGTTCAAAACGACCAGTTTGACACTATTTTCTGAAAGATCTATTGCGTTTGCAAAAAAAAAAAAAAAAAAAAAAAAACGGAGAAAATAGTTCGATTACATAGTTTCTGAACAACAACACCTGATAGTTCCATGCATTTCCAACAAAAATAAATTAAACCTTGTGTCCTAAAGTTGCCCTTTTGTATTTCAGAACAGTCTTAATGAAAGTATTTCTGATAAAAAATGCGTATCTACTCAGTCTAATGTCAGCGTGAATTAGCAGTGCTTTCTGCATCTTGATAAAAGTTTCATCTATTTAAGCAATTGTATAGAAATAAATTGGATGTATAGGAATAATTCTACTGCAATGTTCACACAGTCTTCCTAATTTTTTTTTTCCTGTTGGACAGAAAAAAAAAACCTGACAAATAATTAAATATTGTTTCATTAAACTATTTCTGATGAAAAATGAGTATCTACTTAGCCTAAATAGGTTAGTGTGTAATTCGCAGCACTTTCTGCATATTGATAAAAGTTTCATCTATTTGTGCAATTGAAAGTATGGGGACAATTCTGCTTACATGCCCATGCAGTCTTGTGTGCAATCTCTTGTTTCCTTTTATGCATTTTTTTAAAATCTTTTATATGAATTATAGAGTTAAAAAAGTGAAAATTTTCATTGCGTTTCAAATATCACTGGCAGTCAATAAATCCTTCTCATAATATTTTCTTTTAATTTTTACAATCAAGGTTCTTTTATTTACACAATCTTATTCTTATTTACTCCAGGATTAATATAATTCTCTCTAAAAGAACTTATATCCTAAAAGAAGACAAAAAAGAAGAGATATATTTTATAAAACTTTATATTCATCTAATCTTCAATACGAATTAAAGTGTTACGCAAGTGAAAATTTACAGGGCTTTTTAAATAGGTGTATCAATGACAATCAATAAATCATTTTCATAACTTTTCCATTTAATTTCTACAATCAAAATATTTTTATTTTAGAGAATCCTATTTTTATTTGTCTTGTTCCTTAGAATAAATTTAATCTTTAATACGAAAACTCTAATTTATCTTTGATGCAAGTCATAGTGTTAAACAAGTGAAAATTTTCATGGCTTATTAAAGTGGAAATATCATTGGCAATCAATAAACCATTTTCGTAATACTTTCATTTAATTTCTCCAATCAAAACGTTTTTATCTTAGACAATACTATTCTTATTTAACCCAGCGTTCATGTCATGCTCCTTAAAAGAACTTTAATATTTAATAGGAAAGCTGTAATTTATCTTTAATCACAAAACATACAGTTAAACGTACGAAAATTTTCATGGATTTTTAAATGGAGATGTCATTGTCAATCAGTAAATCATTTTTGTAATATTTTCATTTAATTTTTACAATCAAAGTTCTTTTATTTTAGAAAATCTTCTTCTTATTTACCCCAGAGCTAACGTCATTTTCCTTAAAAGAACTTTAATCTTTAATACGAAATCTTTAATTTATGTTTGATGCAAGTTATAGAGTTAAACAAGTGAAAAATTTCATGGCTTATTAAAATGAAGATATCATTGGCAATCAATAAATCATTTTCTTAATACTTTAATTTAATTTCTATAAATGAAATTCTTTTTTTTTTTAGACAATCTTATCTTATTTGACCCAGAATTAATATAATGTTCCCTTAAAAGAACTTTAATCTTTAATACGAAATTTTTCATTTATCTTTAATGCGAGTTACAGTGTTAAACAGGTGAAAATTTTCATGGCGTTCTAAATAGATATGTCATTGTCAATCAATAAATAACATTAGATTTAATTTTCATTTAATTTTTACAATCAAAGCTCTTTTATTTTAGACAATTCTTTTCTTGTTTACCCCAGAGTTAACGCCATATTCTTTAAAAGAACTTTAATATTTAATACGAAATCTTTTATTTATCTTTGATGAAAATTATAGAGTTAAGCAATTGAAAATTTTCATGCCTTGTTAAAATGCATATATCATTGGCAATGAATAAATCATTTTCATAATATTTTTATTTAATTACCACAAAGTTCTTTTATTTTAGACAATCCTATTCTTATTTTCCACGTTCCTTAAAACAAATTTAATCTTTAATACGAAATCATTAATTTATCTTCAATACGAGTTATAGTGTTAAACAAGGGGAAAATTTCATGGCGTTCTAAATGGAGATTATTGGATAATGGATCTATTGTAGATTAATAAATCATTTTCGTAATATTTTCATCTAATTTTTTACAAAGTTCTTCTATTTTAGACAATCCTTGTCTTATTTGACCCAGAATTAGCATCATGTTCCCTTAAAAGAATTTTGATCTTTAATACGACATCATTAATTTATCTTTAATACGAGTTAAAGTGTTAAACAAGTGAAAATTTTCATGGCTTTTGAAATGGCGATATCATTGACAATCAATAAATCATTTTCATAATATTTTTATTTAATTACCAATCAAAGTTCTTTTATTTTATTTAGACAATCCTTTTCTTATTTGCAATGGTCCTTAAAAAAATTAAATCTTTAAAACGAAAGCATTAATTTATCTTTAATACGAGTTAAAGGCGTTAAACAAGTGAAAATTTTCATGACTTATTAAAATGCAGATATCATTGGCAATCAATAAATCATTTTCATAATATTTTTATTTAATTTCTGCAATCAAAGTTCTTTTATTTTAGAGAATCTTATTCTTATTCACCATGTTTCTTTAAGAAACAAAATTAATCTTTAATTTGAAATCATTAATTTATCTTCAATACGAGTTAAAGTGTGAAACAGGTGAACATTTTCATGGCTTTTTAAGTGGAGTATCACTGTCAATCAATAAATCATTTTCATAATATTCTTATTTAGTTTCTACAATCAAAGTTCTTTTATTTTAAACAATCCTATTATTTCTTGCCATGTTCCTTAAAAGAAATTAAATCTTTAATACGAAAGCGTTACTTTAACTTTAATAGAAGTTATAGAGTTAAGTGCAAATTTTCATGGCTTTTTAAATGGAGATGTCATTGACAATAAATAAATCATTTTCATAATATATTTTTTTAATTTCTACAATCAAAGTTCTTTTATTTTAAACAATCCTATTCTTTCTTGCCATGTTCCTTAAAAGAAATTAAATCTTTAATACGAAAGCGTTACTTTAACTTTAATAGAAATTACAGAGTTAAGTGCAACATTTCATGGCTTTTTAAATGGAGATGTCATTGACAATCAATAAATCATTTTCATAATATATTTTTTTAATTTCTACAATCAAAGTTCTTTTATTTTAAACAATCCTATTCTTATTTGCGACGTTCCTTAAACGAAATTAAATCTTTAATACGAAAGCGTTAATTTATCTTTAATACAAATTAAAGAGTTAAGCAAGTGAAAATTTTCATGGATTTTTAAATGGTGATATCACTGGCAATCTATAAACCATTTTCATAATATTTTTATTTAATTTCTACAATCAAAGTTCTTTTATTTTAGAAAATCCTATTCTTACTTGCCACTTTCCTTAAAAGAAATTAAACATTTAACGCGAAAGCGTTAATTTATCTTTAATTCAAATTATAGAGTTAAGCAAGTGAAAATTTTCATGGCTTCTTACATGGATATATCATTGGCAATGAATATAAATCATTTTCATAATATTTTTATTTAATTTCTACAATCAAAGTTCTTTTATTTTAGACGATCATTTCTTATTTACTTCAGCGTTAACACCATGTTCCTTAAAAGAAGTTATAGCCTAAAAGAAGAAGAGAAAGCGGGATCTTTAACCTCCCATTCACTTTCTGCTAATAAAATGAAAAGGAATTGTATTGACACACAAGAATCTTTCTTTTTTAGGGGCATCATACGCTTTCTTTTTTATCTGAGGACTCCAGCAATTCTTTTTCGCTCAGAAAAGCCTTTTGCTGTTCAATGCACTCAACTGTTCACTGATGTTGACCGAAGACGTTAACAGTCATCGTCAGAGTCATATTTACCCTCTCATATTCTTTGTTTTCACTCGCAAAGAAAGTGTATACCTGAACCAGTTAGTAATGCTATATGAGTAACGTTTTCGATATTGATTTTTACATATAAAACGTCTATAACTTGAAATCAATAATAGTGATAGATTTTTTATAGTTTATTAAAGTATTTATAATTTTTTCTTTTAAAGAGGGGGGGGGGGCTTAAAAACTTTTTTAAAAATCGATTTTTTTAGTATCTATTTTGATTATTCAATTAATTCTGAACACAATGCAAAAAAACCCGCATAAAAATATTTGCATTTTTAACGAAGTTATAAGCATTTATGTAACAATCACTTTCACAGCCGCACCCATTTAATTGCAACTTAAGTCGCGTTTTCTTAAAACTTGATTTTTGACGACTATCAATAAGATTTAAAAAAAAAAACTGTTTGATGGAATGGCTTAAATTTTTTTGAATGCATATAACATCATTATCTATAGGATGAATTAATACATTTTAGATAATTTAATATTTTGAGTATTTTTAATGAAAACAAATTGTATCTTTTAGGTTTTTTTTTAATTTTCAAATTTGAGAGTTCTTTTTAATAAGGTTTCCTTTGAGTGATAGTTATATCCTTAATTCATTCTGCAGAGTAAAGTTTCCTGATCATTTTAACCCATATTGGACCGCTGTCCTATAAATAGGACAGCTAATAAAACCTTTTTTTAAAAAAATAAATTGGTAAGGATTTTCTGGATGCATTTTGTTATGACATCTTTAAAAGACACAAAAGTATAACGTATAAACAAAAAAACTAGTAACCAATTAAAATTTAATTGATAAAAATCTATTTAAAAAATCCTTTAGAAATTGTGATCTTATAATCTAGAATTTTACCGTTATTATTATCTTTTTATTGGAGAAATCATAGAATATTTTTGTACAACATAAACAGTATTTTTAAAGTAAAATAAAATATTTGCTCATAAAATTAGTTTATGTATGCATTTTATATGTCCTTACTATGTGCCCTATTAATATGTCCTGTTTATAGGACAGCCAGTTACTTAAAAAATTAAAAACCTTTTTTCAAAATTTCGCTAGTATCTACTTAATTGCACCATATTAATGATATATAATCGAAGTTTTAAAAATTTTCAAAAATATTTAATCAGTGTGGTCCAATATGGGTTAAAGCAAAAATTAGGTTCTGATGTCAATTCAACGTTAAGATATGGTGATATGACACCTAAAATTTTTTAGAAAATTGTGTTCTATTTATTTTGCTATATTTTTTATTTTATTACATTGAAGTACTTCATTTTATAATTTAAAAGACTACAAACATAACTTAAAAAAAGTCCTTCCGGCCAGTGCCGGGAGGAAGAGGTAGCTTTCATAATCCTTATTTAAAAAAAGCCAACTTATATCATGCAAACACACGAAGCTCAATTTAGTGGAAACCGAATATAGGAGATTCAATACTAATTTTTATCAATATAATGAATGAGAATTTCGCAAAATTAGTCAGCTTTATCCAAGCTGCTTTTCTTTAAAGTAACTTATATTTGGCTGCCGAATTCGGCAATTTCTTAAAGTGCCTGTCATTTTAAGACAACATGGTGGATGAGGCTAAGCAGTGAACTTGGTCGAGACCTTAGTAATTGCTGTGCACATGCTCACTCACATCAGAATCGGTTGATATATACGAGTGCTGTCGCATGCAAAAAATCAGATTTTTCAAAATGTCACCCACAATAGAAATTGAAACTGCTATATCTGAGCCATTTTTTAAGGTAAAGACAAACAAAAAATGCTCCTGAATCCTTATATCAAGATCAAATACTTAAGAAAGAAACCTTTTTCAATTTCTAATTTTTTTGCACCTCACTTTAAATATATATATATTTTTTAATTTAATGGCCGCCATTTTGAAACAAGATGGCTGATGAATCTGGCCAGCGAACTTGGTCGAGGTGTTGATGTATACTATCCACATGCCTTCTTACATCGAAATAGGCGAATACGTGTGTTATCGCGTGACAAATACAAGATCGTTTCAAAATGTTAGCCATGCTAGAAATTCAAAGTGCTATAATTCAACCATTTTTTAAGATATAAACAAAAGAACAAATTTTCAGAAACAAAAACTGCTCCGGAATCTTTGTATCAAGGCCAAACACATAAAAAAAATCTTTTTCATTTTTCAATTTTTTAATACCTCATTTTGAATTTTAAATTTAATTTTTTAAAATGGCAACCCTTTTGAAACAAGATGGCGAATGAAGCTGGCCAACGAACTCGGTCGAGACATTGGTATGTACTATGTACAGACCAAGTTACATCCAAATAGGTTCATAAATACGCCTGTTATCGCGTGACAAAAATCAGGTCGTTTTAAAATGTCAGCCACAAGAGAAATTCAAAATGCTATTACTCAGCCATTTTTTTTTAGATATAGACGAAAGAAAAACTGTTCCGGAATCTTTGTATTAAGGTCAAACACATACAAAAAAAAATCTTTTTCATTTTCCAATTTTTTGGTATCTCATTTAAATTTTTTTATTATTTAATTTTTTTAAATGGCCGCCATTTTGAAACAAGATGGCGGATGAAGCTGGCCAACGAACTCGGTCGAGATATTTGTATGTACTATGTACACACCAAGGTACATCCAAGTCGGTTCATAAATACGCCTGTTATTACGTGAGAAAAATCAGGACGTTTCAAAATGTCAGCCACGCTAGAAATTCAAAATGCTATAACTCAGCCATTTCTTAAGATATAGACGAAACAAAAACTGCTCCCGAATCTTTTTATGAAGGTCAAACACATAAGAAGAAAATATTTTTTCAATTTTCAATTTTTGGTACCACAATTCAAATTTAAACTTTTCTTAAAAATTTAAATGGCCGCCATTTTTAAAGAAGATGGCGGGTGAAGCTGGCCAACGAACCCGGTCGAGACATTGGTATGTACTATGCATAAACGAAGTTACATCCAAATCGGTTCATAAATACGCCTTTTATCGCGTGACAAAATTCAGGACGTTTCAAAATGTCAGCCACGCTAGAATTTCAAAATGCTATAACTCAGCCATTTTTTAAGATATAGACGAAACAAAAACTGCTCCGAAATCTTTGTATAAAGGTCAAATACATAAGAAAAAAATATTTTTCCATTTTTAATTTTTTGGTACCACATTTCCAGTTTTAAATTTTTTTAAAAATTTTAAATGGCCGCCATTTTGAAACAAAACGGCGGATGAAGCTGGCCAACGAACTCGGTCGAGACATTGGTATGTACTATGTACATACCGAATTACATCGAAATCGGTTCATAATTACGGGAGTTACAGTGTGACATAGGTCATATATATATATATATATATATATATATCAATTTTGAACGGAGGGTGGTTTCGGGGTCTGGGGGTCATGATCGATGAAAATATACCAAAATTTTTTGAAATCGCTTTCCTCCGAACGGCTGCAATAGGTAGCTTTTTTGTAAAGAAAGCTACCTAATATCAGAAAATTTAAATTAGTTACATTGAATATTTCTAGTTTTATATGGACTCGAAACGAGAGCTCTGTTTACATGTTTTTCGGTTTCGATCAGGCCCTGAGCCCCCTTAAGTTGATGCAGAAAAAAAGTTACATAAGATAATGGATTTTTAAAAACTTGCATAAGCACTACATTAAGGTTCAAAGTTTCATCAAGAAATTGGTACCAATTTTAGCTGCAATTAAGATATTGAGAATTTTGTGCTGAGTTTCATCAGTTTAGTGGTGCTTTCACAAATATCGTTATATTATTGAAATGTTGAGCAATTTTATGGTGAAAGGTTGAGCCCTGATTCAGGATTTTTTCTAAACCTATTTTATGATGAAATGTTGAACCATGATTTGGGAATTTTTCAAACAAATTTTATGGTGAAAGGTTTAACTGTCAGGTGTTTCTGTAAACTAATTTTATGGGAAAAGGTTATAAAGGATTGAAATAGATTTATGTTTTTTTAATGTAAACACTGATGTTGACCTGGAATGTTTACAGTCATACTAATTTATTCATTCATATTCTTTCTTTTTAACTTACTAAGGTAATGCATAACTAACATGTATTACACGATGCTACAGAGGAATAAAGATTTCTGTTATTACTTTTGAGTAAAAAAATGTTTCACCCATAGCTTGAAATGAATGATTGTGACATTTTATAGTTTATTAAAATAGTTCATGTTTATTTTAAATAGACATTTTTATGTAAGACAATGTACTTTTAAAACTTCCTCAAAATATTCAACTTTTTACTGATGTTGATCGAAGACGAGAAACAGTCATCGTCATATTTACTCATTCACATTCTTTGTTTCTCATTCCCTAATGAAATGGCCTAAAACAATTACAAATACTAGAAAACAAGAATTCTGTTTTTTTCAGAATTTAGTGTCGCCCGCCCCCGATGAAAAAAAAAACATACATGTATATAAATATAGCCCTCCGACTGTCTTGGAAAAGGGCAAAATTGTAATGTTGTTTTCTCTGTATTTTGTTTTAAATGCTAAAAAAAGTGATTCTTTGAACATTTTATAAAAAAAACTTAATAAAGAATATGAATGCAATCCTTGGAAGTATTAATCAGTGTTCAATGTATTAAAAATACATTAAATCAATAGAATTATATTACTTTAAAAATTGCTTGTATTGCAGTGAAACCTGGAGCTTAGTGAACGTATTAACACGGACTTGTCAGTGAAAGGGATAGATAGTGCAAAACATATTTCAGTTTTAAGACTTAAAACACATGCTTTTATTTTATATAAAATGGCGTCATCCGCATCCAGAGGAAGAATTCCTCATTTACGATCTAGTCTTAAACAACATCTACACTCGTATGTATAGGACATGTCACTATCGCTAAATAATACACAAATCCCAAAAAAGAGATATCGTCATTTAAGAAACAAAAAAATCGGCTATCTAATGATACACATGCCTTCATTTGTTTGTAATATTAATATAAACAATTAAAATTAAATATAGTTTATAATAGCTCCATGTTTTATCAGAAATCCTTCATTTATATTTTTTTCAAAATAGCACTATTTTAATTAATTTTTTTTTTCAGTTGTTATGGGAAAATGGCAACAAAAAGATATAATTACTATTTTCCAACTATTTTTTCTTTACTTTCTACAGAAATGGAGTACTTGAGTAGCCAATAAAAAACAAAAGGTGCTAAAAACTACAATAATAATAATAATAATAATAATAATATCTCAAAAATAAATTGAGATGCAGTTTACAAACAAATTGCATTTAAAAGTACTTTTTTTTCCAGTACGACGGAATGAAAATTGAAAATGTGCGATGCTTAGAAATTTTAAAAAATGCAGTAGAGTATTTAATAGTACAATGATACATCTGATTTGTTTTACGGCTGGCTTATACAACGGAACGTTATTTTTTGGGAGACGACACTTCAATAGCTGGGAGAAAGAAATAGCATGCTGGGGGCTAATAATTAGAGCGGTAAAGTAACTTTAGGTTTCGAGGAATTGGCATTAGCTGAGTTTGAACTAGCTAAGTGTTGTTTCTTTACTGTTGCTTGAATTAAAGAGAGATATTCTGACCTTGATGTAAACGTGTGAAGAATGAAATTCATAAAGATGTAAATTTGTCCTTGAAAAATTACTTTTTGTCTTTGAAAAAAAAATTTTAATACAAAAATATGAAAAAAAAAAAAAAAACCCGGAAGCATTTTGTGAAAAAACGAAAACTTTCTGGTATTTACGGGGAAAAAATTCCGTTAAAATACGGAAGTAGTATTGGCGTTTCGATTGCCAGTACAATTTCCGTATTTTAACGGAATTTTTTTTACACTCTGTATACTATTGCATAGTATGCTAAAAATTTTGTTCAGTTAGGAAACGCATAGCGCAGTTCAAAATTCCCCTTCTGCAATTTCCGTCACTAAACGGAAATGCACTTGAGATTTTTTGTTCTGTCTTGCATAGCATCTATGGAATTTATACACACCACGTGATAGGCAAAAAATTAGTTAAATTTAAGAATACGTACCATAACTGAAAATGCACTTGCAGCAATTATTGATAATAGACAGTACTGTTACCTAATTCTTTTGTGTGTCCTTTTAAATAAAAGATGAATGCTATGCATACTCTGTTATATATAGTAAGGCTCTTGCAGTGTACCTCAAAGATATATATCAATTTCAATATGATGGACATAATGTCCCATCATTAAAATACGAGAGCAAATCAAAAAATAAGATACACTTCCAAGTTATGGCTATTTATTAAACCACATATACATAGGTAGCACGGCTATGACAAAAATAAAATGTAAGTTCACTTTTCCACATAGTCCCCAAGAGACTGTAAACATTTCTCGTAACGGTCAACCAACTTTTCAATTCCGGATGCGTAGAAATCTCCTCCAGCGCTATATAACCACCCGGAGACAGCGAAATCCAAGGTGCTTGTGAACAACAGAGAACACACTGCCTTACGAAATGTTCAGCATGCTGGTTCAGCATGTACGGATATCGCGAAGGCAGGCCCGCAACGTCCAGTACCGTTGCAAATGTTGACCGTGTGAATGCGATCATTAGAGAGAACCGGCGCATAACACTCCAGGAAATTACCAGCATGCTGAACATTTCGTACGCACTGTGTTCTCCATTGTTCACGAGTACCTTGGATTTCGTTGTCTCCGGGTGGTTACATGGCGCTGGAGGAGATTTCTACGCATCCGGAATCGAAAAGTTGGTTGACCGTTCCGATAAATGTTTACAGTCTCTTGGGGACTATGTGGAAAAGTGAACTTACATTGTATGTTGTCATAGCCGTGTTGCCTACGTATATGTGGTTTAATAAATGGCTATAACTTGGAAGTGTAATTTATTTTTTGAATTGCTCTCGTACATCGCAAACGATTTTCCCATACTCCGTAATGCAACAGAATTCTTTTGAGAGTCCCTGTAAATCAACTATAAATGCACTTATACTTCATTTCAATACCAAACATGCTACAGTAAGCCTCAATAACATATATCATTTACATCCTAATCCGAATACACTTACGCCAGTAAGAGCACGGACAGACAAACAGGCAAACCGAATTCATAAAGGCTTTTCAACTAAATTGGAAAATGTTAAAAAATTTCAATGATGGAGCAGACTGTTGATGGCGAAAAACAATCCCCCAAATCGCACTAATTTTTAAACTGTATACTATTATTTTTAACACAATCAAACTGATTGGTAAAATTATCATACGAATCGAATATTTCCAACTGAGCGACAAAATGTCCAGGCCGGGAATCGAACCCAGATCCTTGGCTTACATTGCCAATGCTCTACCGTTTAAGCTACCTCGGCTAACAACCGACGAGCATATTTCTCTCAGATAACCTTATTGGTATAATATCTGGTCTGCCATGTAGACAGGTCAACAGAATAAACCTCAGGTAAACGATGGGAACGTAGATATACTATTACTTTTAACACAATCATACTGATTGATAACGTTATTATACGAATTGAATATTTCCAACTGAGCGAAATTTGTGTTAAAAATAATAATATATCTACGTTCCCATCGTTTATATGGGTTTACCTGAGGATTATTCTGTTGGCCTGTCTACATGGCAGACCAGATATTATACCAATAAGGTTACCTGAGCGAAATATGCTCGCCGGTTGTCAGCCCAGGTAGCCTAAACGGTAGAGCATTGGCAATATAAGTCAAGGAGCCGGGTTCGAGTCCCGGCTTGGGCCTTTTTTCGCTCAGTTGGAAATATTCATTTCGTATTTTAAACTGTATTCCCTCCCCCACCATAATATATTGAATAATAAATGTATTTTTTTTTTTGTAACCAGTAAAAGGTTTCGGTAACTACATTTTCACACTAGTAGTACCTATTACTTTTCTAGTACATTGCCAGTTAGAATCTTGTTAGAGGGGTCTTGAGTCTTTCTGTTATACAATTCGAAATAATATTACCCTGTGTAAAATAATGAAATTATTGCTCAAAACTTGTCCATACTCGTATTTGTTTTTATTCGGTGCATTCGTAATTATATAAATACATATACAGGGCCCAACTTAGGCTATAGGGGATCCTCTGGCAAGCATATTTCTGGGGGGCCGCTTTCTATATCTATATAATTTTTTTATGAACAATATGGAAGTGACTCGTACTAAACTTCATACAAATTGCATGTATGCATGAATTTTGTACCCGGTACTGTTTATATCTGTATACAGAGTATCACAAAAAGATGATCACAACTTTAAGGAAAAATACTAGTAGGATAAAAGTAGAAAAAATGTTAGATTTGGTTGAAACGAGCATTTCTTTGCAAACTTTTACTTTGCTTATCTACGTACGTTATAAGATGTCTAAAAGAAAATGCCCCAAATTGGTTTTAACTTACCACGTTACGAGGAAAACGTTAATAAAGAATTTCTTTTGAAAACAATAGAATACTAAGTTGTTATAATATAATTTTAATCATCAGTTTTCTAATGATATAGTTTTTTCTTTTGAGAAAGGGGTACTGGAAGCAGAGAGCGGAACGGGCACCACACTCTCCTTCTTAAATGTTTGAAAATATATGAATTTTGGTCACTTTTGGCTAATTTTAATCATTTGGTTCTTTTTAATGAAAATCCTGATTACTCTCATGGGAGGCCCCTAAAAAGGGGGACCGGGGCAGCTACCCCGCATGTCCCTGCATAACTCGGGCCCTGAATACGTAGCACCTGTGGGCAAAAAAGCCATCTCTACTTTGCGCAGTTACACGCGCGCTGATATTTAGATAAATAAAATAAATCACAAATTTTGGCCTTGCAAAATAAATCAACTAAATATAATGATATAGGTAATTTCTTACCTTTATGTTGTTACTCAGCAATTCCTCGTATGAAGGATGGTCCGCGTTTAAATCAGATTCGCCGTATTCATTTGTCAGGAGCACCTGTTATCCCGCTTTGCTATAGTGTTGATTAAAAAAAAAGGTGGAAGTTTAATGTTTTATCTTATTTAAAATTGAATGTACTTCTGAGACATTTTCTTTGGTGACTAACTATTATATTATTAACACTTTAAATTTACATTTTAAGTTATATTTTTACATACTGCTGCTTTTTGCAGCAACAATTTTTTCATTACATCTTTTCTGATCGAAGTCTATAGAACAACTAACTTAATAATAAGAATGTTTATTTTAGTCCTTTACAGTTCGATTACGTGGAACTCTTACATCATGCGTGGGCTGATATACGAACATATTTCACTTATTAATGTTATTGTTTATTCTGAATAGCATAATTTTGGAAGATATAAAGTGAGAGTTGATTACGCAATGATTTATTGCTACTAAATTAGTTTATTTAAGTATCATAATGTTTTTGTGTCCTTGAAAATTATTGCTTGTTTAATGTTTCGAAAATAGTTTACTGTCAATATCTGAGGGGGTTATAAATCCATCAGCACCTACAGTCGTTGTTTGGTCCGTCCATCTGTCCGTCTACCTGCATAGAACAGCGCTAAAACTACAAAAGCAAACAGTTTTTAATTTAATATATATAAACGTTGCAGAATTTTGCCGAGTCATTTCAAATTTTAGGAAAATCGAATCAAAACTTAAAAAGATATTAATAAAAGTTTCTTCATTGTATTAAATCCTATCATACGCGATTATTTCAATGATGTCCCATGATAGGTCATGATTCTGCGTTCCCACGATATTGATGACATCCTATTTAATATGCAGTAATATTTTATTTCCGTATTACTTAATTTAATACGTACCGGGTGTCCCAAAAAGGACTGACTGATTTTAAAATTCAATAACTTCCAAACGGTGACAGATATTAAAAAAATTCTTGCAGAAGGGTTATGCATAAAGTCAAAAGTTTTTTTACAGTGATTTTCGATTTTAGTTCGAATTACAAACAATAGATGGCGCTGCGATCAATAGAGGCTAAATTCAGGCTCGATTTTTGGTACTTCGTGGCCCGGATAATACATTTCCATCTCCTTTTTCTGCATGGAACAACAGAAAGGACCAAAAATCGAGCCTGTATTTAGCGACTATTGCTTACAGCGTCATCTATTGTTTGTAATTCGAGCTAAAATCGAAAATCACTGTAAAAAAACTTTTGACCTTATGCATAACCCTCCTGCAAGAATTTTTTAAATATCTGTCACCGTTTGGAAGTTATTGAATTTTAAAATCAGTCAGTCCTTTTTGGAACACCCGGTAGAATCATAATAAATTTTGCATTCATGCATTTTTTGCATAGGAGTGCAACAGCTACTGCACCAAGATCTGAATATTTGTAAAACTAGTACGAGTACGTATTTGCTACGTTTGATGTATAATTTCCGACTTGTACTATTATTATTATTATTATTATTATTATTATTATTATTATTATTATTAATTGATTAATTAATTTATTTTATTTTATCTTATTTTTTTTCCCGAAAAAAAGTTAGAATATCTTCATTTCTTACAGCCAAAGTAGATATAATTTTCGGGCAATGTATAGATGTGAGGATCCTGAAAGAAACCGTAAACTTAAAAAATAAATTTTTTAAATATTCTAAAGGATGGAAGATTTTTAGAAATTAAGAATAACTATACGCATTATATGTGAAAGAATTTGCCGATTATTTTTCATACATTTTATCTAATATATAAAAATGAAAATTTGTCTGTCTGTTTAATGTTTTATCTTAATTTTCTGTTTTATCTTAGTTTAATGTTTTATCTTATTTAAAATTGAATGCACTTCTGAGACATTTTCTTTGGTGACTAACTATTATATTATTAACACTTTAAATTTACATTTTAAGTTATATTTTTACATACTGCTGCTTTTTGCAGCAACAATTTTTTCATTACGTCTTTTCTGATCGAAGTCTATAGAACAACTAACTTAATAATAAGAATGTTTATTTTAGTCCTTTACAGTTCGATGACGTGAAACTCTTGCATCATGCGTGGGCTGATATACGAACATATTTCACTTATTAATGTTATTGTTTATTCTGAATAGCATAATTTTGGAAGATATAAAGTGAGAGTTGATTACGCAATGATTTATTGCTAGTAAATTAGTTTATTTAAGTATCATAATGTTTTTGTGTCCTTGAAAATTATTGCTTGTTTAATGTTTCGAAAATAATTTACTGTCAATATCTGAGAGGGTTATAAATCCATCACCCTTCCTTAACCATCTCAGATGCATCCGGTAGTAGTTGCATGGATTCTCGATGTTTCACAAATTGAGGTTTGGCCAGTGGTTTTGTCAAACAATCTCCTATCATGTCTTGTGTCGGGCAGTTGTTAAGATCTAGTATACCGTCTTCTTTCATCTCTTTTATCGCATGATAACGCACGTCTATGTGCTTGGTGCGTTTTGAGAACTTTTCATTGTCCACCATTTTGATGACGCTCTGGTTATCTTCGTACAGTAACACTGGTAAATTTTGTTTTAGATCTAGGTCGTCTAACAGTTTTATTAGCCAGGTAATTTTCTGTCCTGCACTAGCTGCTGCAACAAATTCAGCTTCCGCTGATGAATAGGCTATGGAGTTTTGCCTTTTGGTGTACCATTGTATGGGACTATTTCCCAGCATGAATATGTTGCCTGTTGTGGATTTCCTCGTTCTTGTGCCCCCAACCCAGTCGAAGTCAGAAAAACTGATGAGTTTTGGTTCGTGATTTGTACTCAATGTGAGTTTGAGGTTTTTCGTAATATTTAGATAGTTTATTATCCGTTTCGCAGCTTTCCAATTTTTAAAACGTGGAGTTTCACACCTTCTGCTGAGGATATTGACTGCGGCTGAGGTATCATGGCGTGTAGTGGTTCCTATATATAGGAGTGATCCTATCGCTTGTCTGAATTTCGTATTGTTAGGTATTAAATTTTCGTCGTCCTCTAATTTGTGAAAACCGGCATCCATGGGAGTGCTTACAGGTTTTGCGTGTTCTAGATTAAATTTTCTTGCGAGTTCTTCTATTTTTAATCTTTGATTTAATTTGTACCCGCTTTGTGTTTTTCTTATTTCCATGCCTAAATAGTGAGATACTTCCCCAAGGTCTTTTAACTCATATTCTTGCTTTAAATCTTTTATTATTTTTTCAATTGATTCATTTTCACCGCCTATCAAAATGTCATCTATGTAAACTATTATGTAAGTCGTAATGTTTTTTTCTTTTCTTGTGTATAGCCATGTGTCCACGGTGCTTTGTTGAAAATTTAGGTTTTTCAAAGATTGTTCGATTCTTTTATTCCAAGTTCTGGCTGCCTGTTTGAGTCCGTAGATTGATTTTTTTCAGTTTACAGACTTTGTTTTCTGAGTTTTTCTCAATATAGCCCCCCGGTTGTTTCATATAAATTTTGTCTTCTAATTCACCGCATAGAAAGGCTGTGTCGATATCTACGTGTCTCACGTTCAACTTCTTATATGCGGCTGCTGCCAAAAATGTTCTGACGGTTGTTTGTGACACTACTGGGGCGAAAGTCTCGTCATAGTTTTCCCCATATTTTTGACTAAATCCTTTGGCTACTAAACGTGCTTTGTACTTTTGAGTGTTCCCGTAACTGTCTAATTTCCTTTTGAATGTCCATTTGCAACCTATAACCTTTTTGTTAGGTGGAGGATCCACTAATTTCCATGTGTTGTGTTTTCTCAGCGAATTTATTTCCGCTTGTGTGGCTTTAAACCAATTTTCCTTTTCTGTGGGATTATTTATTTCCAGTATTTCATTCCAACTAGTGGGTTCTGTCATATCATCATTTCTTACATAACAGACATATCTGTCTGGTGGTACCCCCCTGTTCGATCTTTCAGATCTTCTTGGTTCATTGGCCGGTTGTTTGGACGTGGTTGATTCTTCGGTTGTGTTGTTTATCTCTGTTTCAATGTAATTTTTGTCGTCATATGAGTTTTCTGTCTCTTTACTTTCTTTTAGGTTAACTTTGTTATTTTCTATGAATTTCACTGTTCAGCCAATTACAATTTTATTTTCTTTAGTGTATACGCGATATCCTTTTGAGTTGTTATCGTATCCTACAAAAATCCCTTCCTGAGCCCTGTCGTCCAATTTTCCTCGATGTTGTTTATTCACGTATGCGTAAGCTTTGCACCCAAATGTTCTCAAAAAGTGTAAATTCGGTTTGCGATTAAACCATAGCTCAAATGGGGTTTTATTTGTCGATCTTGTTGGTAAGCGATTTTGTAAATGATTCGCGGTGTTAATTGCTTCTCCCCAAAATCTTTGTGGCAGATCTGCTTCCCTGAGTAGGTTCCTAGTCATGTCTAATAGCAACCTATTTTTTCTCTCCGCAATGCCATTTTGGCTCGGGCAATACGGCACGGTTAATTGATGTTTAATGCCCCTTTTCCTTAGGTAATCCTCTATCCCGCTATTTATGTACTCTCCTCCGTTGTCGGATCTTATTGCTTTCAGATATTTCCCGAACTGATTTCGAACCATAGCTATGTAGTCGATTAATTTATCCTGTACTTCATCTTTATGTTTTAATAAGTATATTACAGTAAATCTAGAGTAGTCGTCAATGAAAGTTACAAACATTGTTTTACCACCTATTGTGGGGGTTCCTATCGCTGTGCATACGTCCGTGTGCACTAGATCGAGTACTTTACCTGTTTTGTTTCTATACACTGTTTTGGGATTCGCTTGTTTTTGTTTGTATGCACGTTTCGCATGTTGTTCCATGATTGCAATTATTTAGTTTTATGCCATAGGCTAAATCGTCTTTAACCATTTCCTTTATGGAATTATAAATTCTATGCCCTAGGCGTTTGTGCCAATGTTCCAGGCAATCTTTATTTTTGCATTCATGTGCCATGTTTACTAGATTCCTATCTGTATTTTCTAATAATTCAACTTCGTATAGGTTATTTTTCATTTTTGCCTCCAAATAGATTTTCCCATTTCGGGACAGCGTGCATTGATCTTTATCAAATAATAATTTATACCCATTCTTTGTGGCTTTACTTACTGAAATTAAATTTGATTCTAGCTCAGGTACATATAACACTTCTTTCAACGTAATTTTATTTATGCCTCCATCGGATGTTTTTGTCGTGAATGTTGTTTCTCCGGTACCTAGCGAGTTTAGAGTTTTGCCGTTGGCAATTATGACCGTTTTTTTTTTTTTTTTTTTTTTTTTTTTTTTTTTTTTTTTGGTGTCATTTAATTTAGTAAAGTCATCTTTATTGTTTAGGATATGTGAAGATGAACCAGAATCAATGATCCATGTTTGTTTTCCTGATTTGTCTATTAGAAAGGCTGCGTCGCTGCTTTGATCTGGTTTTGTTTCCCTATATTCTCTCTTATATACTGATTCCCGGTCAGTGTTTCCTATCTGGTTATCCGATGGTTGATAACACAACGATGATGAGTAATGTTTGTTTTTGTATGTTTGTTGTTTTTGTGTATTTGGGTGATTGTTTCGATTTTTCAAATGCCAACATTCTCTGTACGTGTGATTTCTCAATTTGCAATATGTGCACTGTTTTTCTTTTTTTAAATTATCATTTGGATATCTCTTTTGCGTTTTAAACGCTTTTGTTGAATTTTCACCCAGGTCTGTGTTTTCAACCCTTCTGTTGTACTCATCTGTTAATTTACTTCTAATAAATTGTCGTGTAAGCTCGTCCTCATTTCGTGATTCAAGGGCAGTGATCAAAGTATTATAAGTAGGGGGTAGCGAACACAGCAATAAAGCTGAAAGATGGGAGTCGCTAATTGTTTCCCCGATCGCTGAAAGTTTGTCAATTAGTTCTAGAATGTATGTTATGTGTTTGATTAAGTTACCATTTTCTTGGAGCTTGGCTCCATAAAGCTTTCTTAACAAAAATAATTTACTAGACAAGTTCGCCCTTTCGTGTATCGTTTTAAGTGCGTTCGAAGTGTCTCTGGCTGTGTTAAGGGGACAAGGGACCTTAAAATCCTTAAAAATAATTTTTTTTATTTTTTGTAAATTTCACCTAAATATTATTCAAGGGTACATTATATGCATTATGGCATATATTTAGCACAAAAAAAAATAAAAAAAAAATTATTTTTGAGAAAAAATGGAATTTTACGCGCCGTCTTAGAAATCTTCGAAATGCCCCCTGCGTTCTCCATATCAATGAAAATCCCCAATATTTTTTATAAAAGTTTGTTTATTATATATAAATAAAATAGAGCATCGAATTTTAAATATTTGAATTTAAAGGTTAAAAAAAATAAAAATAAAATTTTTGAAATTTTTTCGAAAAAATTTCAAAAATTTTCAATTTTTCATTTTTTTTTACTTTAAAATTCAAATATATAAAACTTGATGCTCTATATTATTTATATATATAAAACAGACTTTTATAAAAAATATTGGGGATTTTCATTGATATGGGATGCGCAGGGGGCATTTCGAAGATTTTTAAGACGACGCGTAAAATTCCATTTTTTTCTGAAAAATAAATTTATTTTTTTTTTTTTGTGCTAAATGCATGCCATAATGCATATAATGTACCCCTGAATAATATTTTAGATAAAATTTACAAAAAATTTAAAAAAATGAAAATTTTTGAAATTTTTTCGAAAAAATTTCAAAATTTTTAATTTTTTTTTTTTATCTTTAAATTCAAATATATAAAATTCGATGCGCTATTTTATTTATATATATAAATCAAACTTTTATAAAAAATATCGGGGATTTTCATTGATATGGGACGCGCAGGGGGCATTTCGAAGATTTCCAAGACGATGCGTAAAATTCCATTTTTTTCTCAAAAATAAAATTCTTTTTACATTTTTTTTGTGATAAATGCATGCCATAATGCATATAATGTACCTTTAAATAATATTTAGGATGAAATTTACAAAAAATAAAGAAAAAATTGAAAAACTTTGAAATTTTTTCGAAAAAATTTCAAAATTTTTCAATTTTTTTTTTTTTTACCTTTAAATTGAAATATATAAAATTCGATGCTCTATTTTGTTTATATATATAAACCAAACTTTTATAAAAAGTATTGGGGATTTTCATTGATATGGAAGACGCAGGGGGCATTTCGAAGATTTCTAAGACGACGCATTCTAAGACGACGCTCTCTATTGCGACTAAGACGACGCAATGGTAAAATTCCATTTTTTTCTGAAAAATAAATTTTTTTTTTAAATTTTTTTGTGATAAATGCATGGCATAATGCATATAATGTACCCTTGAATAATATTTCAGGTGAAATTTACAAAAAATAAAAAAAATTATTTTAAGGTCCCTTGTCAAGCCCTTTTTACATGAACGATTTGAGAATCGTCAATTGACAGGATAATTATGGCTCTAGCCTTCCTGTCCTTTTTCTCCAAATCGGTTGTGATTGGCGTGGGCCTATCTTCGGTAATGACATCGAATAAGTCTTCTTTAATTAGTAACATTTCCGTTTTGAACTTCCAATTACTGTAGTTACTCGTGTTAAGTTTTTCAACAAGCTGGATTTCACGTGATGCGGCCATTTTTCTAGTTATATAAGTTTTGGCAGTAAAGAGGAATTGCTGTTTTTATTTTATTCTACATAAAACTTCTTATATATTTAGTTTTCTTCAATTCTTTAACATTTCATATGTATCAACAAAAACATGCACAATATTCATTTTATCATCAAACAACTGACGAAGTATATTTTCAATTATTTTCAACAATTTCTTTTTAATGTGCATACGTTTACGGCCAATATTTTTTTTTTTCTAAAAATAGTATTTATCTACTAAAATATCAGACTTGTTCGGTCTGCATAATCATTTTCTGTAGGCAAAAAAGCCATCTCTATTTTGCGCAGTTACACGCGCACTGATATTTAGATAAATAAAATAAATCACAAATTTTGGCCTTGCAAAATAAATCAACTAAATATAATGATATAGGTAATTTCTTACCTTTATGTTGTTGCTCAGCAATTCCTCGTATGAAGGATGGTCCGCGATTAAATCAGATTCGCCGTATCCATTTGTCAGGAGCACCTGTTATCCCGCTTTGCTATAGTGTTGATTAAAAAAAAAGGTGGAAGTTTAATGTTTTATCTTATTTAAAATTGAATGCACTTCTGAGGCATTTTCTTTGGTGACTAACTATTATATTATTAACACTTTAAATTTACATTTTAAGTTATATTTTTACATACTGCTGCTTTTTGCAGCAACAATTTTTTCATTACATCTTTTCTGATCGAAGTCTATAGAACAACTAACTTAATAATAAGAATGTTTATTTTAGTCCTTTACAGTTCGATGACGTGGAACTCTTACATCATGCGTGGGCTGATATACGAACATATTTCACTTATTAATGTTATTGTTTATTCTGAATAGCATAATTTTGGAAGATATAAAGTGAGAGTTGATTACGCAATGATTTATTGCTACTAAATTAGTTTATTTAAGTATCATAATGTTTTTGTGTCCTTGAAAATTATTGCTTGTTTAATGTTTCGAAAATAGTTTACTGTCAATATCTGAGAGGGTTATAAATCCATCAGCACCTACAGTCGTTGTTTGGTCCGTCCATCTGTCCGTCTACCTGCATAGAACAGCGCTAAAACTACAAAAGCAAATAGTTTTTAATTTAATATATATAAACGTTGCAGAATTTTGCCGAGTCATTTCAAATTTTAGGAAAATCGAATCAAAACTTAAAAAGATATTAATAAAAGTTTCTTCATTGTATTAAATCCTATCATACGCGATTATTTCAATGATGTCCCATGATAGGTCATGATTCTGCGTTGCCACGATATTGATGACATCCTATTTAATATGCAGTAATATTTTATTTCCGTATTACTTAATTTAATACGTACCGGGTGTCCAAAAAAGGACTGACTGATTTTAAAATTCAATAACTTCCAAACGGTGACAGATATTAAAAAAATTCTTGCAGAAGGGTTATGCATAAAGTCAAAAGTTTTTTTACAGTGATTTTCGATTTTAGTTCGAATTACAAACAATAGATGGCGCTGCGATCAATAGAGGCTAAATTCAGGCTCGATTTTTGGTACTTCGTGGCCCGGATAATACATTTCCATCTCCTTTTTCTGCATGGAACAGCAGAAAGGACCAAAAATCGAGCCTGTATTTAGCGACTATTGCTTACAGCGTCATCTATTGTTTGTAATTCGAACTAAAATCGAAAATCACTGTAAAAAAATTTTTGACCTTATGCATAACCCTCCTGCAAGAATTTTTTAAATATCTGTCACCGTTTGGAAGTTATTGAATTTTAAAATCAGTCAGTCCTTTTTGGGACACCCGGTAGAATCGTAATAAATTTTGCATTCATGCATTTTTTGCATAGGAGTGCAACAGCTACTGCACCAAGATCTGAATATTTGTAAAACTAGTACGAGTACGTATTTGCTACGTTTGATGTATAATTTCCGACTTGTACTATTATTATTATTATTATTATTATTATTATTATTATTATTATTATTATTATTATTATTATTATTATTATTAATTAATTATTTAATTAATTAATTTATTTTATCTTATTTTATTTTTTTTCCCGAAAAAAAGTTAGAATATCTTCCTTTCTTACAGCCAAAGTAGATGTAATTTTCGGGCAATGTATAGATGTGAGGATCCTGAAAGAAACCGTAAACTTAAAAAATAAATATTTAAAATATTCTAAAGGATGGAAGATTTTTAGAAATTAAGAATAACTATACGCATTATATGTGAAAGAATTTGCCTATTATCTTTCATACATTTTATCTAATATATAAAAATGAAAATTTGTCTGTCTGTCTGTCTGTAATGCTGTACAAATCCACAGTTTGGAAGCCAGAATTGTGAAATGTTACGTGTTACGTACATGTGTATTAAAACACGGCCGAGGCAACTAAAATAATCCTGAATCGAAATAATTTAAACTTAATTTTTAATTAATAGAAACCATCAATTTAACAGCAATTTCCTATCAAATTTAAACATTTTTCGTTATAGCAGTTGCCAACAATTAAAGTCCACAATAAAATTCTTACTGGAGCAATTACTTTTCTACTGCAAGACTTCCACGTGAAAAATGAAAATGGAATAAATAGTTTGCCGAATTAAAAAAAAAAAAAAAAGTGAATATTCCATAACTTTTCTATTGCAAGATTTTCACGTAAAAAATGAAAATGAAATAAATAGTTTGACGTATTTGAATAAAAGTGAATATTACGTCATAACTTTTCTTTTTCAAGCTTTCCACGTGAAAAATGAAAATAAAATAAAAATTTAGACGAAAAAAAAAGGAATATTACGTCATATTGGAAATATAAAGGACGCGGTGAATATAGTACAACTTCAAATGAGTGTGAAAAAACGTATTGAAGCATGATAAAAACCCGATTATGGAAATATTGGCGTATTTTAACATTATTGCTCCAATGATGAATTGAAATAAGATCATTTATAGCTGTATTCTTTTGCGTCTGTTATATAAATTTATACATTTTTATATTGTGTTTTCCCTTGATTCATGTGTACAACACTTCGACTGCTTTTTTTTATTGTTTGTTTTATGTTATATGTTAAATTTTGAAATTGATTTTTCAGAACAAATATTCAAATTCCGGACAACACTGGGCACTTTAGCTTGTACTCTATATTGTAGACTCTCTCAAATCTGCAACCATCAAATCAGCAAACGCCCAAAATCCGCACATCATCACAGATGTAAACAATGAATCTTTTAGTTAATATGTAAGGACAGAATTACAGAATTTTTTAGTTTTATATTATTCTGTATGCATTTAAATATGTAATTCCCGATAATATGACTAAACTCGTAGTTTTTCAAGAAGGAAGTAAAAATTTACTTCTGAAAAAATTCATGATATGGCTGATATCACTGGCATTCACAATCTTTTTACAAAAATTATTTATATATTAATACAGCTTTTTTGGTTATTAAGTCTGGCTAAATCTGAAATAAAACTTCCTTACTTTATTATTTCGATGTGTATTAATAGGGTATTTTTAAGAGGAAAGTTTCATTGAATAATTCAATGAAAATGTATCTCATCTTTTTTTTTTTTTATCCACTAGGGGGGTTCCGACCGTATGCTCGCTACGCTCACCAACCCCCCGCGTAATCGAATCGCGAAGCAATGCCTATTTTCTAGCCAACCCCAGACGTAATTGTTTCGTGTTTCCATACCGGATCGCCTCGCGATCCCTTATTTTCTATGCATTCAATTTTTAGATTCCATTTTATAAAAACGGGCTCCTCCCCAACTCCTGGCAATTTTATTTCCTTATCTCCAAGTACATAATAAATAGAGCTTACAGAGTTTCATAATTATAAGAATTAGTAAATGTAAAATTATATATATAGTGTTACGAATATTGTAAATAGTTAATGTTTTTGGTTAAAAATAATGTAAATAATTCAATTAAAGTCTATTCACAAGCTAATATTAGTTTTTGTTGCATTGAAATATCTCAATTTGTTAATTTTCTGCAAGCAAGTAAACCCTATTGGATTTCAGTGGGAGTCTATGGAAATTTTTCGAAATACTGGAAATAGTGCCAAGTTGACGTCGCTTTTGGCGACTAATTTTGATCGCCAAATTTGGCGATATATCCCCAAGTTGGCGACAAACTTGGCTACGTTTGGCGACAGAGCCAGGTCCCTCGCCCCTTTGATAACCCCTTTATAGCGTCAGAAAGCTCTGACCAATGAGATGCGTTTCGCGGTATCTACGCAGATTTCCATTGGTCCATTTCCAAAGCGTTACTTTTTTTTTAGATAGACCCCTTGCATTGACGTCACGTTGCTATTAGCAACGACTGATACTATAGCTTCTGGAGCACACACGTGGAGCACAGATCTCCCCGTTTGCCGTTAAAAGCACGTGTTATCTTTCTCTTTGATTTAGAGCTTCCTTATTTTAATTATTATAGTGCAAATAAGTCTAAAAAATCAAATGGAGAGCACCAAATTCGCCTTATATTTGGGCGCCATAGGAAGCGATTTCAGACATGTGACGTCATGTGCAACCCGTCTATATAGAAGGATATTTAATTATATATTATTAATTATTTACTTTACCTTTACTTTTAATATTTTAATCATTTTTAATACTATCTTAATTTTTATTATTTTATTTTATTACTTCACTACATTACTTAATTTTATTTTATTATTTTTTTATTATTTTATTTTATTACTTTAGTACTTACTTTATTTTAATATTTTACTATATTCATTATAATTTCGATTGCATTATTACATTCAAATGACTGTTTAAAAATATAAACAAAGCAATACTAGAAATCCGCAAAATTCTAAAATCTGCACAACTTCTGTTCTCAAGCTGTGCGGATTTGAGGGAGTCTAGTATATATAAATTATTCTAGGATATATACAATATTTAAATATGATTTTTAATAGTCGAATATTGCAGTCAGAGACACTGGGCTCCCGCTAAATAATTTGCCAGGGCACTGCGCGATAGTACGCTGGACTGAATATGTGTGTCTGAGGTCCGATCGAGAACAAAATATGCCGCGTAGCAAAAAACTTTGGAACCGCTAGATAAATATATTCAACGCTTTCACTGCTTAGTGCTTAGTTTTCTTAACCCGACTTTCCGTTCGTACTTTTGTTTTTATTCATGGACAATTTTTTAAATGCATTTTTTGAATTTTAAAACATGAATAACTTCGTTGACATCGCACCTAAAAATAAACAATGTTCAAAATTGTTAAAATCACAATATTTTGACGAGAAAACCAAACTTCAACTGATAGTCACTCATCGAGAGCTCAATAGAGGGCGCTAGGAGTTATGTAAGTGCGTAAAAATTGAATTCCAACAAATACTTCAGGGATGAAAATTTAATGTGATATGCAAAAATATTACATAAAATAAAAAGCAATTAAACGTTTATTATCGTTTTCATACTTACCTAAAGTAAAAGCCCTTTATTTTATTTTACTTCATTTATTTATATTTTTTATACTTAAAAAAGATAGAAGGCAGATAGACTAATTATATCTAAACTTTACCTAAGTAATAAAAAGTTCCTTCTTCCGTAAAAACAAAAATAAAATTTAATATTTTAAAGAACAATTAAAAGGTAAACATTTTAAAAAAACTCTATTTAAAGCTAAAAGTAATATGATTATTGATGAAAAGAAGTAATAATATTAATAGACTAGTGAATAAAATATTTTTTTTTTTGAAGAAGGAAAAATTCTACAGATAACAAAATTAAAATAAGTTTAAAGTTTTAAGCAACCTATAATAGATAAGGTAAATTTAACGATAAGTTGAAAAAGTTAAAACTTTCATGTTAATAAAAAATTATAAAAAATAATGTTTTCAACGTTGATAAAATTAAGTTTGATTTATTAATCAAAAAGGAATTTGGATATTAGCAGGATTGCCAGCCAAGTGTTCAAAATAATTAAATGATGGTAAAATAATAATACTTCATAATTGGATTGAAAAGGTAAAATAAAAATAAAATTTATTATTTTACCATATTTTTGGATACGAGAAAGATTTTTCTAACAAAATATAAATAGATAATATTGAATAAATAGCAATAGCACATAAAAAAGAAGCGGGGAATAGCTTAGTTTGCGAAAAGTAAATGTAAAATATGCTAAAAAAGAACTGTTTTTAATAATAAAAAAATAATGAATTAATTAATTTTGTTAAAGTTTATGTGATTATGTTCTGTTATTTATTTTAAAGTTAATTATTCTGTTTGTATTGTTTGTATATTGATTTTTTATTATTATCGTTGGCTATATTATAATTATTTATCATTTATTATTATTATTATTATTATTATTATCCCCATTATCCGGTTTCAGTTTCAAGGTGCGTACAGTTCTACCAAAAATTTTTAATAGAATCTTTACCTTATTTAAAAATAGAAAAATATTCTAAATCCTATGATTAGACGAAGAGATCACAAATTCTATTTAAACATTAAATAAGAAATTTTGCAATCTTAAATAGTTTTGTCAGACTCTTTGGAAATTCCAAGGAGTATACGCAACTTGCTTATCATCATCATCATCATCATCATTATCATTTTATGAATAGAATTTTTCGCCTTATTTAATAACAGAAAAATATTCGAAATCCTCTGATAAGGCGTAGAGATTACAAATTCTATTTGACTCATTGGAAATTTTGTATGTATTGTTGGGTATGTATCGGTATATTCTGGGTATGCGCAATTTGATTGTTATTGTTGCTGTTATTATTATTATTATTATTATTACTATTATTATTATCATCATCATCATCATCATCATTATCATTTTATGAATAGAATTTTTCGCCTTATTTAATAACAGAAAAATATTCGAAATCCTATGATAAGACGAAGAGATTACAAATTTTATTTGGCTCATTGGAAATTCCAAGGGGTATACGCAACAGGCTTCCTCCAATTTTATGGATTAATTTAACTTATATAATGGTGTAATTTAAATTGATATAACTGTTGTAATATGTAACACCAGTTATATCGGTTAAATTACTCAATAAAATGGACGTAGCAAGGCTGTCACCAATTTTATGCAGTAACGTTACATAAATTTTTTACAGTGTTACGGCGGCGCATTAACGTGTCTGTTAGTCAGTCAGTTTCCGAATTCCCCTCGATAATGTAAACCATTTGTGGCTCAACAACTCCGATTTGAAAAATATTTACTCAGATGTTATAATACATCCTTTTAAGCATGTAAAAAAGAAAAAAAAAATTTTTTTTAGAACATAAAACTGAAAAAAAAACATTGACTAAAAGGTACTTTTTTCAGTAAACAGTCAACAATATATTTCTCATAAATAGCGTCCATTTTGTAATAAAGAATGGTAAAGTATACAAAATTACAACAACATGTATAATAATCTATACTAATATTATAAAGAGGTAAAAATTGTTTATTTGTAGGAGGTAAGCTCTAGAACTACCGAACCGATTCCAAAAGTAATGGTATCAAAATGATGGTATTAGTCCAACTTAAAACATAGGATATATCTTATATGCCTCTGGCGAAAAGGGGGTGCAGGAGCAAAAAACGTTCTAAAAATGCGATTTCTGTGTTACTGAAGGGCCTAGAAACATGAAATTTGGAATGGTAGTTACTTATAAGATACTAATGATCTCTAAGGACATTTCTTAAAAAAAAATAGAAATTAAAAAGGGGTGAAAATGCGCGAAGAGCGTTCTAAAAAACGCTCTAAATGGCGATTTTTACGCAATTTCAGGAAGTACCAAACCGACTTCAATAATAATGGTGTCAAAATTATGGTGACAACCCTTGCTCCAACATAGGCTACATTTTATGCCGGTGCCACTACGCCTAAAGGGGTTGCAGGAGCAAAAAAAGTTCTAAATTACGATTTTTGTGTTACTGGAGGGCCCAGAAACATGGGATTTGGAATGGTAGTTACTTATTAGATATAAATGATCTCTAAGAACATTTCTTAAAAAATTCGAAATTTAAAAGGGGGAAAATGCGCGAAAAGAGTTCTAAAAAACATTCTAAATGGCGATTTCTACGCAATATCAGAAATTACCCAACCTAATTCAAAAGTAATGATTGGAAATTGATGATGATAGCCCTTGCTCCAACATGGGCTCTACTTCATGTCGGCGTCACCACCACCTAGGGGTTGCAGAAGCAAAAAACGTTCTAAATTACTATTTTTGTGTTACTGAAGGGCCTAGAATCCTGAAATTAGGTAGGGAAGTTATTTATAAGATACAAATGATCTCTAAGAACATTTCCGAAAAAATCGAAATTTAAAAAGGGTGAAAATGAGCGAAAAGTGTTCTAAAAAACTTTCTAAATTGCGATTTCTACGCAATCTCAGGAAGCACCAAACCGATTTAAAAAATAATGGTGTGAAAACGATGATGACAGCCCTCGCTCCAACATAGACTGTATTTCATGTCGGTCAGCAAAAAACTATCTAAATTGTGTTTTTTGTATTACTGCAGGGGCTAGCAACTTGAAACTAGGCATGGTAGTTACTTATAAGATATAAATGATCTATAAGAACATTTCCTAAATAATTCGAAATTTAAAAGGGGTGAAAATGGACGAAAAACTTTCTAAATTGCGATTTCTAGGCAATCTCAGAAAGTACCCAACCGATTTCAAAAGTAATGGTTGGAAATTGATGATGACAGCCCTTGCTCCAATATAGGATCTATTTCATGTTAGTGTCACTACCACCTTGCGCTTTCATTTTAAAAAACGTTCTAAATTGTGATTTTTGTGATACGGAAAGGGCTAGCAACTTGAAATTTGGCATGGTAATTACTAATGAGATGTAAATACTCTCTGAGAAGAGTTCCTTAAAAATTTGAAATTTAAAAGGGATGAAAATGAACGAAAAGCGTTCTAAAAACGTTCTAAATAGCGATTTATACGCAATCTCAGGAAATATAAACTGATTTCAGAAGTCATGGTTTCAAATTGATGGTGACAGTCCCCGCTCCAACATAGCCTATATTTTACGTTGTTGTTACTACCGCCTGTGGGTTACAGGAGCAAAAAAATGTTCTAAATTGCGTTCTTTGTGTTACTGGGGGGGGGGGGGTCTAACATTTTAAATTTGGAATGGTAATTACTTCAAAGATGCGAATGCTTTCTAAGAATTGTCGAAAAAAAATTCCAATTTTAAAAGGATGAAGTGAGTGAGAAACGTTCTATAAGCTTTCTAAATTACGATTTTTATGCAATCGTATGAAATACGAAATCGATTTCAAACATAATGGTTGCAAATTGATGGTGATAGAACCTGCTTAAACATAAGCTATATTTTATGTCGAGGGTTGCAGGAGCAAAAAACTTTCTAAATTGCGATTTCTACGGTACTGAAGAGGCTAGAAACTTTAAATATAGCACAGCACGGTAGTTACTTATAAATATAATGTCTTCTAAGAACCGTCGAAAATAAATTCGAAATTAAAAAGGGTTGAAGCGAAGGGAAGGAGCGAAAAGCAATCTAAAAGAGTCCTAAATTACGATTTCTATGGAATCTCAGGAAATAATAAACCGATTACAGATGTTATCGGTTGCGAATCAAGAGTGATAGTTCCTGATCCTATAAGGGCTATATTTTATGCCGGTGTCACCACCACCTGGTTGGCAGGAACAACAAGAAAGCCTTTAAAAACATCTAAATTCCGTTTTCTATAGAATATTATGAAATGCCAATCGATTTCAAGGTTAATGTTGGCAAATTAATGGTGACAGTCTCTGTTTCAACATTTTTCGAGACATTCTATTTCAACTCTGCTTCGGCCTTTTATGTTAGTGCCACCTAACACCAGAGATGTGGTAGACTGGTAGACAAGAAGCTTGGAATTTGACATGATGGTTAATTTTAAGATGTAAATGTGTTAAGATGGTTTTTAAAAAATTCAAAACTTAAAACGAATACTGAAATGAGCGTATGAAATTAGCATAAAAGTCTCAAAATACTTTTTAAATTATCATTTAATTGGAATTAGTTTTAGTTCTTCTAATTAATTAAAATCTCATTTCTGTCTATTGCATTTTTATAATGAAGTTTAGTCAAACTGTGGCTTACTTTGTAATTTTTGAATTATTTCAAAAAATGTTATTCTAATAAAAGATATTCATGCAAATATCACTTGGCATATTTCAACTATTACGCGAGCAAAGCCGCGGGGTTTGCTAGTCACTTATAAACAGATTAAGTTATTGTCAGACTATGTTATTGTTTTAAATTACAGTCAAACTTCCATTTAACGAAGTTTTCTACTTAACGAAATTTTCTCCTAAACCTTGATTTTGAGCACTATTAGCATGCAAATTAATCTCCATATTACGAAAAATATATTTTATATAATGAAGTTTGTTCCACTTTCTTGCGTGTATAACATTTAAAGGGAGAGATTGCTGGTGTGATGGAAGCATGGAATTATTTCAGTGGATTGTATGAAAATGAAATTATTTATGTATTTAATCATTTCCATTTAAAAGAAAAAATACTAAAAGCCTTCGATACAATAAGAAGAGTATTCCAGTTTCACGAAAATGTTACAGATGAATTGCTCGGATACTTACAATAGTGCAAAATTTTTTTAGGAACAGTGTATTTTCTATAAGAAACCCGTACAAAGTAATATTACAGACTTTTTTTAAGTTAAAAATTTAAAATATAGTAAAGTGAGGACAGACGCCGTGGTGGGACAGATGCTGCAGAGATTGTATTGGCGACATTAGTGCTCCCTAGGCCAAATTAAGAATTTCGTTGTGTGCCTAAGTGCTGTCTGCTGTGTTGTATGATTTTCCACCTCTTAATTGTCAGTATTTACATATTTATGCCGGTTTTTATGGTTCGAACCTGCATGGTAAGTTGCTAAAATTATTCTAATAAAGTTTTATAACATATTTTAAGCAAAATAAACAGAGATTTCATCCCCAAACCGATTGCAACTGTAGACTAGATCCTCCTAGAATACAGACATGTGCTTGTCTTTCTCTCGCGTCGCTCACATGACACAAAATGGCGACGCGGAATCTTACCCACCATTTTGCGATAGATGCCGCACCGAGGTTGAGGGACAGATGCCGCAAAATATATTTTTGTTTTTCGGTTCAATAAATTCATCACTGCGATTTAAATAGAACTTATATTTAAATGAACGTATATTAGCGCATTCTGCTACTTATCAAAATAGTCTCAGTAGCAGTGGTGGTTCACCAAGTATGAATAAGGAAAACGTAGTCCGTTTACAATTCTCAGCAACTAAACTATTAAACAAAATGTCTCCTACCCCAAGGGTGAAAAGACCTATGCAGCCAAGTAAGGGAAAGCAAAAGGCTGCAAATATTTCAAGCACATATTTTATAAACAAGAAAAAGGAAGAAGGAAATAAAAAGCAAAAGAAGCAAGAAAGCGTCAAAGAACGACAGCTTGGCAGAAGTAAAATGTGTAAAAAAAGGAAGGGAAAGATCAACTGAAAACACCTCACTTGAGGAAGAAACTGAAATGCGAGTTATCTTCCAACAGTGACGAAAGTATTCCTCTTATGGATTCTGAAGGCAGTATTGGATTAGAATTTGATGACTCTGAATGTGCTGAGTGTCTGGATTCCTAGCAAGAAACAAAGTCTAAAGCGGGCTGGATTCAGTGCATAACATGCAATCGGTGGCTGCATGAAACATGCTCACTTTACTCTTGCAACGGAAAGTGTGTTGATTGTGAGCAAATAGAAATACGAAATAAAAAAAAATGAGAAGAAAGCCAAAAATAAAAAGACTACGGCCTAAAATGAATGGAACTAGTAGTTAAGAGCAAACTACAATGGTCGACTGGATATCAACAAGTGGTTTATATCTTTTCTGTAATTATGCTGTCTGTTGTTTCCAGCCAAATGTTTTTTTTCTTTTTTTTGCCTTAAGTTTTATTTTTTGAGCTTGCACTTTTGTAATTTCGTTAACCTTTTCACAATTTAGTGATATATATAATTCATGTAAGTTTACTGTTATTTATTTTCATCTTAAGTCGTTTGAGGAAATAAAAATGTGATTTATTTGAAAAAAAAAAATAAGTAGCATAGCTTTTTTCTCCATGCGACATCTGTACCACACCCCCATGCGGCATCTTACCCAGCACATAAAAAATGATGTTAAAATAGGACGTTTGGGAAAATAATTATGCCTGCTTTATTAAGAGGGCTTTAACTTGTTTAACATAGAAATTTGATTCTAAAGGGCTTGATTAATGATTTTTGGCACTTAGTTTGTTGTTTTTTTGCTTTATTGTACATTTTAAAAGAAGAAAAGTGAAACTGCGGCATCTGTCCCCTCTTTACTATACAGAAAAATAAAAGAAAAAATACGTTACGCACCAGTTTTTGTTTAGCTCTGTTTATATATTTTTTTTCTAGACATTATTCTAATTAAGTGTTTCTCATATACCTACATTACATAAAACAAAATTTATTGCCCGAATTAAAATACATTTTTCAATATTTCTATGTTAGGTATATTTTTCATTTATGCATGTGTATTTTATTATAAGAATTTCATGAATTTGAGTTGATTTCTTTTAAACGAATTTTCTTCATAACGAAGTGTTTAAGTGGAACGATGAGACTCCGTTAAATGGAAGTTTCACTGTATTGATAAAATCAGGCATAGATCCATGGGAAGTAAAAGAAAACAAAACCTGCACATTCCCTGCAAACAAAATCTATGGCTATAGAAATCTAGTTAGATGTGCCAATTTCAAAACTTTCTTCTATCTCAGATATTTTAATATTTCAAAATGTTGTTACAAATGTCAATATTTCATTTTTATTAGTTCAATACTATATCAACTTTCACTTTCATCTTAAATTTCTGCTTCAGTCAATTAATCGGAGAAAAACGAGTTAATCTCGATCATGGTATTTATTAAAATCACGAATAGTCGGCTTATCAGGATGGGAAGTTCCGTCGATTCACGAGCCACTGGTGTACAATAGAACTACGAAAAATTACCGTGTTTACTCGCCTAATAGTCGCACTTTTTTTGCTAGTTTTTCATTGTGAATGTCTAAGGTGCGACTATTATGCGGGGAAAGCTAGTACACAATATTATGCACTCTGATGCTAAAACATTATTGTTATAAAAAAAAATCGCATTATTATAAAATTAGTAACTTACCAAATGTTTCCAGATTATCTGCTGTATATTAAATACCATTTTTCTTTTTATGGTAATATTTTTAGAGACATAAAATTTACAAATAATCTTTGTGAAAATTTTGGCAAAAAATTCACATAATAAAGCACTTTCACCGGAGGTATAAGTATCGCTATTGTAATGTGAATCGGTGTCTGAAGGATCTCCGTCATTCCATAAAATGTCATCTCCGCTTCCGTTCAAACGTTGGAGATACCTGTCTTCTTAAAACATTTTGAAATTATATCGCTTGTTATTAAAGTTAATTTTGGCGATTTTTTCTGCTTCAAAACGGGGGTGCGATTATTACGCGAGGGCGACTATTACGCGAGTAAACACGGTAAGAAGATTGCGTAAAAATCGCTATTACAGAAACTCCTTCCGGCGGAATTTTTCCACATTCAGGGAAGACCTTCTTGCCGTGGCCAAAAACATACACAAAAGATTTGATTCAATTCTATGCACCACTTCATACACTTTTCAAAAGTACAACATTGGAAATGGCACAAAAATCGCTATTACAGCGCCCCCTTCCGGAGGAATTTTTCAAACGTCAGGGAGGACCTTCTTGCTATGACCAAAAAGACACACAAAAAATTTAGTTTAATTCTATTCATAACTTTACATTTTTTTCGATGGTATAATATTCAAAATGACACAAAAATCGCTTTTACGGCGCCTCTACCGCCGGATTACTTCCAAATTATGGAAAGACCTGCTTGCCATATCCAAGAACTTAAAAATTTTTTTTTTGGTTCAATTCTATGCTTCATACACTTTTCGATGGTACAATATTCAAAATCGCACAAAAATTGCTACTGCAGCGCTCCCTTCCGCCGATTTTTTTCCAAATTAATGAAGGACCTGCTTGTTATAGCCAAAAACTAAAAAAAAAAAAAAAAAAAAAAAAAAGTTCAATTCCATGGATAATTTCATGCACTTTTCGATGGTACAATAATCAAAATCTCACAAAAACCGCTATTACAGCGCCCCGTACCAGCAGATTTTTTCCAAATGAAGGAATGACCTGCTTGCCATAGCCAAAAACTTAAAAAAAAAATTTGGTTCAATTCTATGCATAACTTCATACACTTTTTGATGGTACAATGACGACAGACACACGGACAGACAGAGGATACATTTTCTATAAACATGTTTTTTGGGATCTCTGACCCCTAAAACGAGTAAATCCGTCCAAAACCAGAAATCGAAAAAAGTTTCGATTACAATACTTTTTTCTATTGAAGATAGAAGAAAGTAAAAAGACTTAAAGGGTAGAGAGAAGTTGATATAATTTTCAAAATAATCCAGAATATTCAGTGGATGGTGCCGATAAAATTTTAAAAAGTGTGATTTTTTGCTAAAGTCGTGTTCTTCTTAAAATGCGATTTTTCGCTGTTTCATCTACTTTTTCTCAACAACTAATACTTATTGGCAAAATAAATTATTGTGATGCGTTCCTTTTTACCTTAAGTACATACCAAAATGCGATTTTTGAATTTTTTTTAATAATACTTAGGTTATTTTCATTTTTGTCAGTCTGTTCGGGCTCTAATGTACTTAAAAACTGGCTACTCGCCCCAAAATACGAAAAGCATATTAAGGCTCCGCTGCATTGAAACTCCCCGATCGCGAAATGCCATGTTAGTCTGCGGGAAAACTTTGAAGCGCAATTATTCATTACCTAATAAAATTATTAAAATACCGTTTTTAATATCAGGAATCAGATGCCGATTACACTGTTAAAAATTTTTATGTGAAATTACAGAGAATCTACGGGTAATCCATTATCTTAAGTCTTATGTAAAATTACAGAGATTAGGAAAACAGAGATTTTGTTAAAATACAGAGAAGTTATACGGTAAATTTATAGTGGACTCTGTAAATTAACATCGTTAAAAATACACCAGACTCTGTAAATTTATTTTTAATGATAATAATTTAATTTGGTTTTCAAAATTCGTGAATCACTCAAGTTTTAATGAGCTTCAAAGAAGCTGAATTTTACGTGTAAATTTCAGCTTCTTTGCCATAATATTTAATTGCGCCATTTAATATTTACACAACTTGATTCTAGCTTTCCTGGGGTTTGAACCCGGGCCTTCTAGATAGCAGAGGAACACCTTACTGACTGGGCTACAGGAGCTGTTGACGTTGATTACAAAGTATGTCTTTTATGATTCAGCAGAGAAAAATCTATTGTGCTTTTCAAAGATTTCGCTTCAAATATATTCGTTAGAAAATTCGTAAACGGGTTATTTTAATTTATTTTAGACCGATACATAATACCTATTATTGTTTTTAATCAATCTTTTAACTAGTTTAAGTAATACAAAAAAAATGAATCTAATTCATTTTTTACAACAATAATGTTTTAGAGAATTTTTCGAAATTGTCGCATACTATTTATTTTTTAATGTGCTAATATTTTTTAAAAGAATTTTTTAGTAAGAAATAAGAGCAAAATAAACAGAATAAATATAATTTATTATTTCAAAGTGATTTTTTACGTTTTCATTATTATATTCATCTTGTGTAATATGTTTCTAAAAGATTAATATATTTGTATTAACCCTTTTTTATGACGCATTTATCAGTGAAATAATAATAACAATAGCATTGTAATGATAATAGCAGCTTTGAAATAATACTACGCAATTTACTTTTAATATTGCCAAGTTTCTGTTATACGGTGAAGGGAACAACTGCAAAGTGATTGTAGATGAAAATCCCCACTAACGGCACTAACTCCGAGGAGATGATTTTTCCCTTTCTAAATTATTCTAAGTAAAAAAAAAAAAAAAAAAAAAAAAAAAAAAAATTTAAACTAAATTTTCTTCTTTAAAATGTCTAATAACATTAAAAAAAAATTTTAAAAGGGTGTATTTTGAATTATAAGTTTTAACAAAGATAAAAATATCTTTAAATAAAGACATGGAAATCCCTACAGGGAATTAGATATAAGATAAGGGAAATGTCTGTAAAATGGTGATCGAGAAACCCAGTCGAATACATTTAACCAAGAACTAGCGTAAATTTACAGAGAGTCTCACTTTTTTTTCTGTGTTTTAACAGAAATTTTTAACAGTGTATGTGCTTTTTTAAAAATTATCTCCGTAAAGTTTAAGTACATAAAAATCCATGTAAACTTTGAAATTTCCATTTGAGTAAATTTTATCATATTTTTTAAATTTTTTTAAATTACGCGCATCATCGGCATCTGACGTCTACTTTCTGATGGTGAAAACGGTATTTTAATAATTATATTAGGTAATGAGTAATCGCGATTCAAAAATTTCCCATAGGTTAACATGGGATTTCGCGATCAGGGAGTTTCAGTGCAGCAGCCCTTTAAGTGGATTCCTTTTTCCCGACAACGACAGGGGGTTTCCTCTCCACCGTTCGCGAAACCAAATATTAAACTATACAGAAATGTAATTAGGTGATTACTTATTACCTAATGTAAAAATTGAAATACGATTTCCACCATCAGAAATTAGACGTTCTAGTCCGGAATCGGGTCGAGTAAGCCAATTTTACCCGAACTCGACCAGGTTAACCCGAGCAGCTTAAGGGGTCTCAGGACTCTTAAAATTGGAAAAAATGAAAAAAAAGAGCCATTTTCAACATTTAATATCTTAAAATGTATTTCATTTTAAGACACAATTTTAATTGGAATAAAATATATAAGTATGTTCTTTCATTTCATGTATTTAAAAATTATAAGATGCAGAATTATCATTTACAGTGGGCTCCAAACTGTTAGACATTTTTCGAGCAAAAAATCGGCATAACAGCTTACGCGCACGATTACAAAATAACTGTTGCAACTAGAATGAAAATTTTGGTACCTACTTATACTTCAGATTATAATAATTATCCTGAACCTAAATAAATTTGTATTTAAAGCTTTTTTTATATTTTTAATACAAAGTTGCATTTAGCTAGTGAAAAATTAAGAAAATTTCAACAACATAATCACCTAAAAAAATATTGTTTTGAACAATAAAAAGGAAATTTTAGGTTCAGTTTATACAGACTAACATGAAACATATGTTTTGAAAATTTCATAAAAATATATTCATACGTTTTTGAGATATCATGCGCAATATGCCTAAACACGTCATTTGGAGACAAAAGGCTTCAAAGTTTCCGAAACGACGCTTCAACTATTGAACGTGTATAAATGTAAAAGCCATAACTTCAGTTCTAATAGGAATTTCAAGGAAACAATTATATCAAAATTTTCAGAAAAAATAGGAGTTTAACATCTAAAAAAATTAAAATTCCGAAAATTTTAAAGCTTTAAGAGTCCTGAGACCCTTTAACCCGGTTCAGGTTAGCCTGAAAAAGTTTTAAAATGTAACACAATACACATAATCTAAAATATTACACAATAAATTTATCTCAAATAATTGCAATTAATTCATAAAATAAAGTGTAAACTATTTAATCTAATTCTGATACATAAGTTTCCCAAATCACATGGCAACAGTGCAGTCTTTTCTACCACCTACAAAAAAGCACGCATAAGAACGAAAAAGGAAAAAAAAAAAAAAAAAAAAAAAAAAAGAAAACTTCTCCGTCCAATATTAAGAGTATTCGTTTTGCAATACCAGGAATAGACTGAAAATTGCCTAAAATCTTACCCAATATCGCAAATTTGTGTAATTAATTCGAACGTAGGATATTTCATTTAATTCTGATGCAGTAAATTTCCCACGTGGCGACAAAGCATGTGGCCGTTGACACAGCATGTGAGTCCGTTCTCACCGACTCTCAAAGAAACATGCATAAAACAAAAACAAACAAACAAACAAAACTTCCCAGCACAATACTAAGAGTGCCGATTTCTGAATCTCTGGGTCTTCGTTTCTGAATACCAGGAATAGACAGAAATATTTTCTAAAACCTTATCCAATAAATTTATCACAAATTAGTGTAATTAATTCGGACACTAAAGTATAAAGCTATTTCATCTAATTCTGATACATAAATTTTCCAAATCACATGGCGACAGAGCTTGTAGACCTATGTCACCCGCCCTAAAAAACATGCATAAAACAAAAACAAGACTTCTCTGCACAATCCGAAGAGTCTTCGTTTCTGAATACCAGGAATAGACTGGAAATATTTTTAAAATCCTACCCAATAAATTTATGGCAAATTACTGTAATTCATTCGAACAATATGTATAAGTTATTTCATCTAATTCTAACACATAAATTTTCCAAATCACGTGGTGACAGAGCATGCAGTCGTTTCTCACCCACCCTCAAAGAAACAAGCATAAAAACAAAAGACAAAATTTCTCTGCACAATCCGAAGAGTCTTCGTTTCTGAATACTAGGAATAGACTGGAAATATTTCTAAAATCCTACCCAATAAATTTATCGCAAATTACTGTAATTCATTCGAACAATATGTATAAGTTATTTCATTTAATTCTAACACATAAATTTCCCAAATCACGTAGTGACAGAGCATACCAGTCGTTTCTCACCCACTCTCAAAGAAATAAGCATAAAAACAAAAGACAAAACTTCTCTGCACAATCCGAAGAGTCTTCGTTTCTGAATACCAGGAATAGACTGGAAATATTTCTAAAATCCTACCCAATAAATTTATGGCAAATTACTGTAATTCATTCGAACAATATGTATAAGTTATTTCATCTAATTCTAACACATAAATTTTCCAAATCACGTGGTGACAGAGCATGCAGTCGTTTCTCACCCACCCTCAAAGAAACAAGCATAAAAACAAAAGACAAAATTTCTCTGCACAATCCGAAAAGTCTTCGTTTCTGAATACCAGGAATAGACTGAAAATTTTCTAAAATCTTAGCTAATAAATTTATCGCAAATTAGTGTAACTAATTCGAGCACAAAGTATAAGACTTAAGTATTTCATAAATTTCCTACTTAAGTATTTCATAAATTTCCTAAGCCACGTGGCGACAGATCATATATTCCTTTTTCACCCACCCTCAAAGAAATAGGCATAAAAACAAAATCAATCAAACAAACAAAAATTCTTTGCACAAAGAAAGAGTTTTCGTTATTGAATACCAGGAATAGGCTGAAAATTGTCTAAAATTTTGCATAGTAAATTTATCTCAAATTAGTGTCAGTAATTCAAACAATAAAGTATAAGCTATTTTACGTATACAACAAAAACAAACAGACAATTAAAAACTTCTCTGCACAATACAAAGTGTCTTCGTTTCTGAGTACTAGGAATCTCTCTATTCTAAAAAAAAGTAACTACCGCTGTCACCGCCGCCGCCGCCGCCGCCGCCGGTTTTGAATTTTTTGTGACCGGAGGTCTTTCTTCGTTAATATTAAAAAAACTGTTGCATACAAAAATATGAAAATCGGTAGTGTTATAGAAAAATGTTTGATAAACACGCTGATGCAGACAGTTTTCAAATCGAAGAATTATTTTAAGAGATATTTAATGCCAAAGTTAGACAAAATCGTTCCATTAAAAAAGTTTTATAGGAGCAAAAACTGTACATAGGAATTTAATCATTTTTAGATCATTTTATGCGTCAGAATTTCCCGGTGTGCAGATTGCAGTTAGTTTTTTAATTTGAATAATTTTTCGAGGTTTTATTTCTATTTTAAATTCAAATTTTCAGCATTTCGAGAGATATTTTTTACAAATTTTAGAAAATTGTATTAATTTAAACTGTTGCCAACTGTATAATCAGCGAAAACAGTAATGTTTGCTTCAAATTAAAAATTTATTTTACACGTGACTATTATAAACAAAAAATATAAAAAGCAGGAACTCATTGAAAATTACGTCATAAAACTATAGTTACACGTGAATTTTAAATGAGAAAGAATATTGTAAAATAATAAATTCAGTAACATGCGTTAGAAGTCCTAAATAGGAGAATTTACGTCATATTACACTTATTACGTAAAATGAACAAAAAATAATATTGCAAAACAGTTTTAATTTAAAAATTGCGCGAGACATTTACTTGACATTTTAAGATGATCATAATATTTCATTTCTAACAAAAGTATTTTGATGTGAATATTAAAAAGAGAAAGAATAGTTTGGTGAAAATTACGTCAGAATATAATTGTCAGATTCAAATTATTAATTCAATCTTCCGAAATCTTTTTAAAGGCGATCAAATTAGCGTGCTGTTAGAGTCTGCGGTGTCTGAACGGGGGTTGACGAGCGTAGCTCGTAGGGGGCAGAGCCCTCTAGTAGGATGAAAAATTTCTAAAATCTCACACAATAAATTTACTGCAAATTATTGTCATTAATTCAAAAAAGAAAAATAAATAAATAAATAAAAATAATAATCTATTGCACGCATAAAAACTAAAACGAATAAACCAAAAAAAAAAAAAAAAAAAAAGCAAACAAACAAAACTTCTCTGAACAATACTAACAATCTTCGTAAAATAAAAACAAACAAACCAAAACCAACAAACAAAAAACTTCTTTGCGCGATACTAAGAGTCTTCGTTTGTGAATACTTTTTATAGGCTGCTGATATTTTTTCTAAAATCTTACACAATAAATTTATCGCAAATTAGTGTTATTAATTCAAAAAATAAATTATAAGCTATTTTACGCATAAAATAAAAACAAACAAACAAACAAAAAAAAATGCCTGCAGAAATACTAAGAGTCTTCGCTTCTGAATACCATTAATAGGATGAAAAATTGCTAAAATTTTACACAATAAATTTACCTCAAATTAGTGTAATTCATTCGAAAAATAAAGTATAGTTTATTTCATCTAATTCTGATACATAAATTTCCCAAATCACGTCGCAACAGTCCATGCAGTCCTTTCTCACCCACCTACAAAGAAACACGCATAAAAACGAAAAAGGAAAAAAAAAAAAAAAAAAAAAAAACTTCTGCACAATACTAAGAGTCATACGCCATCTTTTTCATTCGAAAGCGTTTCCGCTTCAAAAACTCTCTTTTCAAAGGGCCCTACGACACCTTATTTGCTCCCTTTCTACACGAGGGTCCCTTCGATGTTTTTCAACACCCCTCAACACAAAAAAATAAACTGCCTACCCATGTTTTGCTGAAGTCATGTAGAGCACCAATTTCGGCCAAATTGTGGACGACGTGCGGCGATACAATCTTTTTTTTTTCCACAATTTTCCAACCAAGGTACATGGAGGAAAGAAAAAGAGATGGGAGATGTTTAGGTTTTCTCACAGCGGGAGGAGGGTTTGTACGTTATTCTTGGAAATTATTTTCCGGTTGTACGATTCCATTCGGGATTTGACACTTTCTGAACCTACTTTTTAAAAAAAAGTTCGCGCCCCCTTTTCATTGATGGTTCGTTAATTTTCCTGAATGAAGTTACTGCGGTTGCAGTTACGTGGGCAACCGTTGATTTATTGCTCACGCTTGCATCGAAAATAGATTAATAACTTTTTTAGTGACGCCAAACATGGAAAAACGTGTTGGAGTTTCAAAGCCAACACAGACGAACGAGTATAAAAATGAACAGGGGCAAACGCGTTGTTTGCATGCTCCAGTGGTTAACCACAGAATTCTTTACTTTGTAGAAAAGGTGTTAAAAATATATCCCACGAGGGAAATCTCTTAATATTGTTAAGTGAAACTAGTTGCCGTTATTGTGTGTAGGCCCAGATTATAAGTCATGTTTTACCTGTACACTTTTTTTACAAGAGAAAACTAGTTTAGGCACAATAACATTTATTATTAATTTATCAGATTACTGTCATGCTAATTTGTGATTCGTCTTGTTTATTAAGAAATAAGTCAAAATAACCATCATAAGGTATGCTGGATATTTTTCAACGTCTTAGTGCATATCAAATGATTCTTTGCCGTAAGTAATGTAATAATAAAGAACGCATTTTTATTTCCACAAGTAGCAAATGACATTTTTGATAGAACTGAATGGTTACCTGAAATTATCATTAAATAATTATTCATTGTTATGCAGAAAAATACGTGTTTTGCTGGGTTTTTACTCTATATATGAGGCATTCCGAACCAAAATAGATCAACTCCATTTTTTCTTTCAATAAATATTGAGAGAAATTCTCGTTGTATAGAGAATAATTGGTTCGGTGCCATAATGAACCAAGTCCTAGATTAACAAGAATAAAAAAAATATGCGTTAAGCATAGATTATGAAACACTTTCCAACACATTGAGAATAATGTAACAAAACTGCATTGTTTGAAAAATTAAAGTATTACGGCTAATTCAACCCAATTTTGATAATCAAACCACAATTTTGAAATGTGAAAACGCATAACGCATTTTAAAACCCAATTTCAGCTGTCACCATCTACAATCGGAAAATTATCCGATTTTTATCAGCAGCCCTGTATATTATGCATAGATTTGTGTCTATTAACTTCATGCATGACAAAATTTAGTTCACTTAAGAAATACATATACTTCTGTTAAAAATTCCCCTTCAGCAATTTCCTCTAATAAGGAGCATGGTACGTGAATAATTTTGTGCAGCCCTGTATATGAGGTATAGAATTTATATATAACGAGCAAAATGCAAAAAAATTAGTTACATTTAAAAGCGCATACCGAATTTTAAAAACGTACACTCCTGCAATTATTACTCAAAGACAGTACTGTAACCGATTTCTTTTGTGTGTCTCTGTAAATGAATAAATAAAAAAGAAAAGTGCCCAGCTAAACTGATGGCATTGAGCTCACAGGCTATTCACACTAATTGTATATTATACTCTTATTTTAAAGAATAATGCCCCTCAAAAAAATAAGTGAAGGCGAATTAGCCCCCGTTTCCCCTTCATACTTAACCAGTGAGCCTTCAGATCTAATTAGGGAAGAATCCTTAACATAATAAACCGGTATACCAAATTTGGAGCAAATCGAATAATCCTGCAAAAAAACCATTTATCTAAATTAAGAGGGTGGACTACCCCCCCCCCTTATCCTTAACCAATGAACCCCCCAAAACTAATCAGGGAAGTTCCTTAACATAATAAACCGGTATACCAAATTCGGAGTAAATCGAATAATTCTGCATGAAAAACTCATTTATCTAAATTAAGAGGGGTGGGCTAACCCTCCTTTAGCCTTAACCAATGAACCCCCAAAACTAATCAGGGAAGTTCCTTAACTTAATAAACCGGTATAACAAATTTGAAGCAAATCGAATAATTCTGCATGAAAAACCCATTTATCTGAATTAAGGGGGTGGACTAGCACCCCTTTTCCACCTATATCCTTAACCAACGAACCCCCAAAACTAATTAGGGAAGTTCCTTAACTTAATAAACCGTTATAACAAATTCGGAGCAAATCGAATGATTCTGCATGAAAAACCCATTTATCTGAAATAAGGGGGTGGACTAGCTCCCCTTTTCCCCCTTTATTCTTAACCAATGAACCCCAAAAACTAATCAGGGAAGTTCCTTAACATAATAAACCGGTATACCAAATTCGGAGCAAATCAAATTATTCTGCATGAAAAATACATTTATCTGAATTAAGGAGGGGTGGACTAGCCCCCCTTTTCCCCCTTTATCCTTAACCAATGAACCCCCAAAATCAATCAGGGAAGCTCCTTAACATAATAAACCGGTATACCAAATTCGGAGCAAATCGAATCATTCTGCATGAAAAACCCATTTATCTGAATTAAGGGGGTGGACTAACCCCCCTTTTCCCCCTTTATCCTTAACCAATGAACCCCCAAAACTAATCAGGGAAGTTCGTTAACATAATAAACCGGTATGCCAAATTTGGAGCAAATCGAATCATTCTGCATGAAAAACCCATTTATCTGAATAAGGGGGGTGGGGGGGGGACTAACCCCACTTTTCCCCCTTTATCCTTAATCAATGAACTCCCAAAACTAATCAGGAAAGCGCCTTATCACAATGAACCTAGGAAAAAAATTTGAAGCAAATTGGATGTTTCTATCAAGAGTTATCGCGTTACGTACGTACATATCTACGTACATACAGAACCGGCGGGCACGTAAGCTCTCAGGCTTTGATAGCCTGTGAGCTAAAAATGCTATAAATGCCCTGTTCTAACGTGAGTGTAGTGAAATTCAGTGATTTATATCAGTTTCAATACATTTGAAATAGCATAATGCCATTAAAATACTCTGCAAATGATTTTCCCCAATGTTATACAAAAATTCTGTATTAAAAGTACTACATTTGTATTATTGCTTATTTGAATGTCCCGTGGGTACTATGCAAATTCATTATAAGCAAAAATTTAGAAGAAAATAAAAAGTTATAGGAGCAAAAACTATACATCGGAATTTAATCATTTTTAGATCATTTTATACGTTATAATTTCCCGGTGTGCAGAATTCTTTTATTTTTTTAATTTGACTCATTTTTCGAGGTTTTATTTCTATTCTAAATTCAAATTTTCAGCATTTCGAGAGATATTTTTTACTTATTTTAGAAAATTATACTAATTTAACCTGTTGCCAACTGTATAAACTACGGAAACAATAATGTTTGCTTCAAATTAAAAAATTATTTACACGTGACTATTATAAATAGAAAAGATACTTTCAAATTAAAATTAAATAATTGCGTATAAAAAGCAGGAACTTATTGAAAATTACGTCATAAAAAGTATACACGTGAATTTTAAAAGAGAAAGGATATTGTAAAATAATAAATTCATTAATATGCGTTAGAAGTCTTAAATAGGAGAAATTACGTCATATTTACGTCGCATTACAGTTATTACATAAAATGAAAACAAAATAATATTGCAAAACTGTTTAAATTTAGAAATTGTGCTAGACATTTGATATTTTTAGAGGATCTTTTCAACTGTTTTTGTTAGGAAAGCGCAAATAATATTTCATTTCTAACAAAAGTATTTGCACGTGAATATTTAAAAGAGAAAGAATAGCTTGGTCAAAATTACGTCAGATTAAAAACGACTAATATAAAATGTCTCATTTAAAAGAAATTTCTTTTCGCTTTGTTAAAAAATACCAGGAGACAAAGACTCTATTTACTTAATTCCTTTTATATTAGCTTATTTTGAAATGTTGTTACACGTGTCTACTTCATCAAGATATTTTTATTTCGACGTTTTATTTGTATTTTTATTCACGTTGTACTAATTTATTTGTTCTTTCGTTATTTAAAATAAAAATTATGTCAATTTGTATAATTTGGCGAGTGGTTTGGCGATTTATATAATTTGGCGAAATTGGTCGACGGGATAATCAAGTAGTACCGCATCGGATTTGGCGTTAAAATCCAACAATCAAAGAGAAATGGATAGAAATTCGTTTATAGGGAGATCGCCACTGTTTTTTAAATTATAATTCAATCTTTCGAAATATTTTTAAAGCCGATCAAATTAGCGTGCATTTAGAGTCTGCGGTGTCTGGACGGGGGGTTGGCGAGCGTAGCTCGTAGGGGGCCGAGCCCCCTAGTTTCATATAAGATACCAAACATGCTTTGGTCACTCTAAATAACTTTTATAAATTTCATGAAAATCCGACTATGTTTTCGGGGGTTAGAGCATGAACAGACGGCCAGACAAACCGAATGCTTAAACGGCGAACAAACGGCAATAGCGCTCTTCTAGGGATGAGTTTAGGCTGTATTTTCGGAACCCGAGCTCACCAGACACTGTCAAATTTTTGTGCCATCAGAGCTCAAGGTCGCCCGAGCCCGATACGGAAAATACACTGTAAAATTTTTTTTACCTATATTTTAAAATTGCTTCAAGAGTTTTTTTTCCCCTTTATAAATCTCTTTTTACATAGAAATAAGCACTAATCCTAAATACTCCACCATGACAATATTTTATAATTTTCCTGTCCCAGAAAATTTGTTTAAGAGAGCTAATTTGATATTTATACCCAACTACTGGCAGAAATCTGTAAAAAACATCAATTTTTATTCTTTTAACCTTTTATGCCCCGATGGTACTTCAAAGTACCATTAAAATAGCTTGTTATAAAATTCATTTAATACATCGATTAGTAGTAATAGAGTTTAGAATGTGTTTTAGATACTTCACTTTACCTTGTTCCAAAAGCATTATGGGTTGCAGAAAACAAAAATAGTTTTAAAAGGATGATTTCTTTTTCATTTGCATCTTTTCAGTTTTCTTGACGTTGAATGATTGTGGGAGGAAATTTTCAGTTAGGAAATATTTCTCTAGTTATATTGTAAGAGCATTATATTTGTACAGTCGTGGAAAAAAAAAGTAAACACCTCTTACTAACTCTGCAAAAAATTATCGTAGAAAAAGTTACTGGTACCACACGATTAATAATAAAGTCTGCCTTTAAATGATGTACATAAAATTTGTTTAGGGGCCATCCATATATTAAAACGAACCGTAACGTTGTTTTTTTTTCAATAGCAGTACACAATTCTAACCCCATAAATGAGATCCTCACCCTTCCATTAGCTAAACAAAAATTTTTATGAAATTCGTACGATAAGTTTCCGAGAAATTAATTATTTTAAAGTGAGCGTATTTTAGGGGCTGTATCCAAATTGAAGTTTGGTAGTGGATTGTTGACCGAGAGAGCTCCCTTCTTGATCAAGGCATCTTAAGCACCACTCAAGCAGTCTTTGAAGACTGTTAGATTACAGGGTAGCATAAGAAATTGCAAAATATCTAGTCACTTCTATCGTATACGGCCCCTTAAAACATCATTTTACCGTTTTTTAGGCACAATTTAAAAACTACTTGGAAGAAAAATGTGAAATTTTGGATTTCCATAAAGCAGGACTTAATAAATCTAAATCCATAAAAAAAAAAAAAAAAAAAATGCTAGTTTGCAATTCATAATTTTTTCGAATATTAACTTCATAATTCATATCATAAAATTATAAAAATTGCAAATTCAACGTATTTATGTTTGGATATTTTTGCTGTTACTGCTGCATAAAATATTAACATATAAGGAATATAATTTCAGGGGATATTAATAAAAATATGAAAATGTAATTTAACATTAGAAGCACTAAATTTTGAATATTTATAATGCAAAAACTTACGATTCAAATGACTTGAAATTTGGTGTCTTGGCATAGTTTGAACCGAAGATTTGAAACATCGTGTTAAAATTGGGTATTGACATGGAAAAAAATGAAGTTTGGGTTCGTTTTAATATGTAGATGGCCCCTAAGGAAATTTTATATACTTAATTTAAAAGTAGACTTTATTTCCAATCGCTAGGTATGAGTAACTTTCTTCTACGATAATTTGTTGAGGAGTTACTAGGGGTGTTTACTTTTTTTCCCACGACTGTACATTTACTAATTCTATAAAATACGGAAAAATAATATTTTAAATAAAATAATTGAGTGGAGTTATAAATATAAAAATTCGTGAAAAATGCTTTAGAAGATGAAATTTTCATGAATTCATAATTCGGGATATAAAGGGTTAAAATATTATTGCATATCTATGGCAGAAAGATATACGAGTTCTGCTTTCCCATTAATTCTTGAAAAGGGCATTAAGGTCCTTCATTCAAGTGAAAAAAAAAGCTCGCTTATGTAAATTCTATGGGACACTTCTTTTAAAATATATCGTAAGCATTTTAATATTTTTAAATGTTTTTTTTGCATAAGAAAAAGTATCCTCATAAAGAAAAAAAAAACTGCAAACAAAATTGAAAAATTAAAATACGGAGATTTTAGAGATCGACCTCTGCTATCCAATGCGAAAAAAAAAACTCATTTAACAATATTTTAATTTAAACGAGATTTTAAAAGAACTGTCCCATAGGATTAACTTTAGCAAGCAGGTGTTTTTACGTGAGTGAAGTAACCTCTAAAGGCAAGGGATATTCCATCGCTTCTTTATGTTATTAACAGTGACTCTGCAAAGCCTTCGTAATATTTCACTTTATAACCAGGGCTGCGGAGTCGGTGGGCAAAATGGACGATTCCGACTCTGACTCGGATAGAAGTGACTAGATATTTTGCAATTTCTTATGCTATCCTGTAATCTAACAGTCTTCAAAGACTGCTTGAGTGGTGCTTAAGATGCCTTGATCAAAAAGGGAGCTCTCTCGGTCAACAATTCACTACCAAACTTCAATTTGGATACAGCCCCTAAAATACGCTCACTTTAAAATAATTAATTTCTCGGAAACTTATCGTACGAATTTCATAAAAATTTTTGTTTAGCTAATGGAAGGGTGAGGAGCTCATTTATGGGGTTAGAATTGTGTACTGCTATTGAAAAAAAAAACAAAGTTATGGTTCGTTTTAATATGTGGATGGCCCCCTAAACAAATTTTATGTACATCATTTAAAGGCAGACTTTATTATTAATCGTGTGGTACCAGTAACTTTTTCTACGATAATTTTTTGCAGAGTTAGTAAGAGGTGTTTACTTTTTTTTCCACGACTGTACAAATATAATGCTCTTACAATATAAATAAAGAAATATTTCCTAACTGAAAATTTCCTCCCACAATCATTCAACGTCAAGAAAACTGAAAAGATGCAAATGAAAAAGAAATCATCCTTTTAAAACTATTTTTGTTTTGTGCAACCCATAATGCTTTTGGAACAAGGTAAAGAAAAGTATCTAAAATACATTCTAAACTCTATTACTACTAATCGATGTATTAAATGAAATTTTAACAGATCCGACTCCGACTCTGACTCTTTCGCTCAAAAATGGGCCGACTCCGACTCCGACAACGCAGATCTGCTTGTAAAATGGACGACTCCCAGGGGCGTAGCTTGAAAATTTTATTGGGGGGGGGGGAATGACCTGATTTTGGCGCCCTTTTATAATTTTAATATTTCGCCCCCCTTCTCTGCCACATCGTCACCCCCCCCCCCCCGTCTTATCATCATATATTTCATATTTATTTCGTCTTCTGTAATGCTTTATACAACCATTATCCTGATTAATCGTTTTACCTTTTCAAAAGTATTTTGCACTGTTGATTTGCTTACCTAATGTATATATATATTTTTTTTTTTTCTAGAATAATTATTCCACTTTCAATTATAATTTTATTCTCAACTACATCTAATTGAGGATATTCTAACGAAGAAAGGTTGTCTTCGTTTAGGAATATATTAGAACCCAAAATGTATGCATAACACTTTAATATTTTGCTATCGTTCAATGTAAAACTGTGCAAATTATAAAACTCAATTCTAATTTTTACAAACTTTGTTTTGTCTATAGATTGCTCCCCCCACCCTTTAAACTTAAGTGGTCTACAGACACACAGACGAGCCCAAGACAAACAATTTTCAATTAAGTTAAAAGTATTGAATAAGAAAAGTTTGTTCTAAAAAAGATTTATTCAAAATTTTTTCTCCTCTTGAAAATACAAAAATATTTGATGCAACACAGTTGGAATGTTGATTTCATGTCTACATGCATCAAACTTTCAGAATTTCATACTCAAATACAAAGATCCAAAAAGCTTTCTTTCTTTTTAAATGTGTGTAACACGCACTGAATTGCAGTCAATTGTTACACTTCTTTCAATATCACGTCTCGAACGCCTAATTTAAAACATCAGTTTTGATTTTTACAAAAAAATTGCGATGTCATATGATTCCTAGAGACTTGATTAAAAATATGTGAAATTTTATTTGCGAACAGATGACTGTGTCAAATGTAATATTTTGATAGTGCAAATGAAATAAACAACTATGCATGCTCTTACACTATGTGCCATCATCAACATTTTAAAACAATTCTTTCTTAAATGAAGTTACATAATCTGCTTGCTTTGTAAATTTTTTATTATTTTGATTTTTGCAAAAGGTACCTAGTTTACGAGTATTTCTTCCGTTTGTTTACTTTTGAAACATTCATCCTTTGGGACATGAGTTCTGAAAAATATATGTACCCTTACTTCAATAAACACATGCCTCCGATCCTCCAAATGATAGGAATAGGGCCTCTTGTTTCCTCATTTTTCAGAAGAGGTGAAATCAATAAGTTCAAACTTCAAGGTGGAGGACATTTGTGTTCAGAGGATTCTTTCAGGAGAATTGCCATGCGACCATATTTAAAGATCTACACAGCCAGAGTCCCGTACCCAGCGAAATGAAATCAAACTTTCAAACGGGCCGGGCTGATAAAAAAATTTAAGGGGTCTCGATATACCAATTTTTTTCAAAAAATGGACCTGTGAATGTCTTTATAGATTTTCACATCCGGATGCTCTTTGTAAAGACATAGCACATCTGTGGAAACCTAGAGTTACGACCGAGGGTCTGGTGCTCTTATGAGTGTCAGGTACACTCTGGTACAAGCTCCAAGGGGACTCTGCTTGCGAGTATTTGGGTTTTGCCGCTGCGACCATGGCGTACAACGGTGTTTGGGGCACAAGGAGAGTGACGCATGCTGGGCGGTGCTCTTCTTTGGCTGGTAGCACTAATCATGTCGGCACCACACTGGCTTACGCCAGTCCCACTTGACGCAGTGCACATAAGGGTCATTTCCACTTTCTGTCTACCATGAATGCCCAACAACTACCAAGATAGTGAAAAAATTGTACTGCTAAGGATCGAATTACACTTACTGTTCCGCAACTGATTACAATTCCTGTTTTCAGAATTATTTTTTCCACATTGTTTTTGTCATGGAATAGAGGTAGTAACAATTCTAAAATTAAATGTCTTATACAAAAGTAATTTCTTTTTTATTTTAACATTTAAAGTAAAGCACTTGTATTATTACTTGTAACTACTATTTAAATCTTTTCTTTATGGGCATCTGACGGCGCCCTTAAACCTTGTGTGAAACCTTACTACTTGAACATGTTGGAGAACTGTTCTAACTCTTCGAGTCCTACTTTTTTCCAAGGGTGACCAACCACTACTGAGATAAGCAGGAAATATAGTAGTACTTCTGAGGACAGAATTGCACGTACTGATCCACAATTAATTACAATTTCTGTTTTCAGAATTATCTCTTCCTTATAATAAATTGCTTTTGTTTTGCGAATAGAGGTTGTAATTTAAACCCTTTCTTTTGTGGGTGTATGATGGCACCCTTAAACTTTATGTGGCGCCCTGTTACTTGAATAAATTAGAGAAGTGTTCTAACCTCTCCAGTCACTTTCAGTTTTTCCCACAACCAATGGTGACCAACAACCACTTAGATAAAATGGAAATAATTGCACTTCTGAGGATTGAATTACACCGCAATTGATTACAATTCCTGTTTTCGGAATTTTTCTTCTGCGTGTATAAACTGTTTTTGTTGGGGAATAGAGGTAGTAAACCTTTTTTTGTGATGCCTGAAGGCGCCCTTAAACCTTCTGCAGAGCCCTACTACTTAAAGGGACGGTGGAGTTTAAAATCCTTAAAAATAATTTTTTTTATTTTTGTAAATTTCAACTTAAATATTATTCAAGGGTACATTATATACATTATAACATGCATTTATACCAAAAAAAAAAATTAAAAAAAAATTATTTTTGAGAAAAAAAGGGAATTTTTCGCGTCGTGTTAGAAATCTTCGGAATGCCCCATGCGTCTTCCATATCAATGAAAATCCCCAATATTTTTTATAAAAGTTTGGTTTATATATAGAAATAAAATAGAGCATCGAATTTTACATATTTAAATTTAAAGGTTAAAAAAAATTGAAAAAATTTGAAATTTTTTCGAAAAAATTTCAAAATTTCAATTTTTTTCAATTTTTTTTTTAATTTTTTGTAAATTTCATCTTAAATATTATTTAAGGGTACATTATATGCATTATGGCATGCATTTATCACAAAAAAAAAAAAAAAAATTATTTTTGAGAAAAAAATGGAATTTTACGCGTCGTCTTAGAAATCTTCGAAGTGCCCCCTGCGCGTTCCATATCAATGAAAATCCCCAATATTTTTTATAAAAGTTTGATTTATATATAGAGATAAAATAGAGCATCGAATTTTATATATTGAATTTAAAGGTTAAAAAAAATTTTTTTTTTGAAAAATTTTGAAATTGTTTCGAAAAAATTTTGTTGATTTTTTTTTTTTTTTTTTACCTTTAAATTCAAATATATAAAATTCGATGCTCTATTTTATTTATATATATAAACCAAACTTTTATAAAAAATATTGGGGATTTTCATTGATATTGAAGACGCATGGGGCGTTTCGAAGATTTCTAAGACGACGCGTAAAATTCCATTTTTTTCTCAAAAATAATTTTTTTTTTAAATTTTTTTGTAATAAATGCATGCCATAATGTATATAATGTACCCTTGAATAATATTTAAGTTGAAATTTACAAAAAAAAAAAAAAAAAAAAAAAAAAATTAAGGATTTTAAGCTCTACCGTCCCCTTAAAGACATTAAAGAACCATTTTAACTCTCTGCAGTCACTTCCACATATTTCCACTTTCCATGGGTGATTGACTAAAAACTACTGCGATAAGAAGAAAATAATTGAACTTCTATCTGCAATTAATGACAGTTCCTGTTTTCAAATTTTTTTCTTCAGGAAGTACAATTTTTTTTTCGATCTAGAATTCGGAAACAGAGGTAGTAAGAGGTCTAAAATTAAATGCCTTATACAAGTTTTGTGTGTAAAAAGTAACTTACTTTGTATTTTTACATTTAAAATAAAATTCATTTATAATTACTTGTTACTAATACTAATACGGGTGCCCGACGGCACCCTTAAACCTTCTGTGGCGCCCTAGTACTTGATCAAATTGGGGGGAGGGAGGCTCCCTTTCTCCCCCTAAAGCTACGACACTGACGACTGCGACTCCGACTCCTGGAATTTTAATAGATCCGACTCCAATCCCGACTCTTTCGCTCAAAAATGGGCCCGACTCCGACTCCGACTCCGCAGCCCTGCTTATAACCCACCAATAACAATTCAATTCTCTATCAACGTTATTTTTAAAGTATTGTAAATGATTTTAAGAAACTTTGGCTACATTCTTATTTATCAATTAACAAGTATTTTTATTTTTTCAATTTGTGAATAAATAATTTTTTTACTATGACTCGTTAAAATTTTTTTACTCCGTTTCATATGTATGCTTTACGACTCTGAATGAAATGTACGAGTTCACATTAGCTTTACTTCCAAATATCTTTGGACTGACCCCGTTTGATTTCTGCGCTCCCCCCCCCCCCGTCTCATTTCTGTGCCCCTATACGACCCTGAATGTAATGTACAAGTCCACATTAGCTTTACCTTCAAATATCTTTGGACTGAGCCCGTTTCAGGTCCTCGCACACCCCCGTCTCATTTCTGTGACTTACGACTATGAATGAAATTTACGAAATCACACAACTTTAATTCTAAATACCTTTGAATAATGTTTTATGGAGTTGATCCACTTTAATTCTAAACCCTCATATATTACAAATTTTTCCCTAATACTAAAAAAAAAAAAATCTTAATTGACACCGCGCTACTTTCCGATTATTTTATAGAATATAATGGACTCAGCTGGATTCGAACACTGAACCTTCCGTTTCGAAAGTGCACATTTTATTTTTGAGCCATTAACCTTGACTACACCACTACAACATGTATCACTTACACTCTGTCACATTTCCTTAGTGATTTTCTTTATAAAATTGGTCGCAAAATGATTTGAAAAAGGTTTAAATGCCTCATATGTCTATGGATTTGTAGGAAAATCTATGCAGTTCTTGGTACGGTGGTTTATGATAAATTCGCCAAAGGGGTACTCAAACGGAAGTACCGTTTGGAAGCTATAGTGTTCACTGATACACTGACACATATATAGGGGTCGATCCAGGGAAAATTTGGCGCCTATTTAGAGACCCTTCGCAACAATCTACTTATAATAAAATCTGAGCGCAGAAAACTGTCGGTAACTATGCCGGTGCGGACCACTCCAGTGTGCGAATCGACCGTAGCTAAACGCCCTGTTAGGCTTAATGAAAAACATAGCTTAACATATGACAGCTAAATGATAATTTTTTCTACTTGAAATCATGTCTGTTCAGCATATTTTCACTAAAACATGTATATCATATCCAATTATAATGTATTAAGTTCGAAATTAAAAATAAGCTATTATAAACATCAGTAAACATTACTAGATATAAACAAAAAAAAAAAACACTGTTGGCATTCACAATTTCCGAATATTGAACCAAATGAATGACTCTTTGACCGCTTCATTAAAAAATACAGGTTAATTATCTGATTTTGTTCTTAAGATATTTATAGAAGCATATTAAAGTCTTTAAATATTTTAATTTTGTTTAAAACCTTCAAAAACTATTTTTGCAGCCATCTATCGTCAATTAATATAAACAATCGAAGTTTGTTAAAAATACAAGTTAATATTTGCATATAATTAGCATATTAAAATTTAATGTGAAATTTTCAGAAATTACATTCACTTTGATAATCATTATTATTATTGTTGAAAAAAAATGTGGTGAGTTATTAACGTTTGAGAATCATTTATCAAAATTATTTGTACTGTACTGAACTGATTGCCAATTGGCAACATGTGTTTTACTGTTTCAACATTTTTGTTGATCTTTCTAAATGCTGTTTTGAGCACGCGGTGGATTTGAATTTAATCAATCAAATTACTTTTTATTGTTGTTTTCTATAATTTAAGGATCGTTTTAGTGATGCCTGATGAGTTACATGATGGCTATATGAGGCCGAGCCGCTAATGTTACAAAGTTATATTAAAAAATCATTATAAAATATTTTTTTTTTTCTGAAGTTTTCATATCTTGGTTTGGATACATTGATATAAGAAGTATTATTTGCATAAATGTAATTAAGTTATTTGCAACTCATATTTATGTTTTTCAGTTTTAAAATTTAGAAAACGCTAATGTCCATACGCAAAATCCCAGCAATTTAGGTCTAGGCGTGGCGCCATCTATTATCTCTAAATTCCTATTTTTACAGATTATACGTATTAGTTAATACATATTTATGCGAAGTAATTTTAAAATATCTTATTTACCTATATATTTTTTACTGAATATTTACGTTTTTCAATCATTTAATTTTTTTTCTAGAACAGAAGAAAATTGATATTTTAATAATCTGATTAAAAAATACTACAATTTATTTACCTTGCTTAATGATGGATTTTTTAAATTTAATAATAACCTTAGAAACTAAAAAGTGTTAATGTTATATTGTTTTTTTTTATACGCATTTACAATTATGGCAGCCAGATTTGAAATATGAAAATGTTAAAATTCAGAGATTATTTTATATATTTTTTAATGTTCTTTGCTTATAAATTTTTCTTTGATGAATGTTATTTGGGATAAATTAATTAACTATTTTTTTAATTAAAAATTATATCATTAGTAATTTTTTTATGTTATAATAGTTTGAGGGGGGGGGGGGATAAAGTATTTATGAAGTTATAAAATGTGAAAATGAAAAAAAATATTTTAGTGTTTTGATATTTTAAAACTAAAATACACAAATCTGAGCAAAAAATACCTTAATTACACATGAATATGAATATGTAAAATATTTTATAAAAAGCTTTATAGAATTAATCGTAATTTTTCCTTTAATAATTTATATATAATATATATATATATATATATATATATATGTGTGTGTGTGTGTGTGTGTGTGATATATATATATATATATATATATATATACATACCTACATATACATATGTTACAGATGCAATGCAACTTTGATCGTTTCCTGTTCCATGCTGAAATATTTAAAATAGGATTTTAAACTGTAGTTTACATAATATCTTTGCTTTAATCATCAAAAATCAAAGTATAATACTTTTTGATTAGCAAAATGCATCAGCATCTTTTTTTTGTCTTTTAGTCAGAATTTTTTTTTTTTAAATATTTATTTGGAGATTTATCATTCACATTCCGTCATTTTTGACGGGGGTTATACACTAGTCTATTTAATAAAATAGGCCCATTCACAAAAATGAATTTAACAAAATGGGCCCCTTCAAAAAAATGAATTTAATAAAATGGGCCCCTTCACAAAATTCCTTTTAATAAAGCTGGTCACTTCACAAAATTCTTTTTAAAAGTCTTATTTTAATAGGACTCTTCACAAAATTCCTTTCCATAGAAACTTACTACTATTTCAATCTGTTAGGTTTTAAAACGTGTGATTTGTAAATAAAACCAGTTCACCAGGAACAAAATCTTCAGCAAGATGGTTTAAAGAAGTTTTTGTTAATAAATACTTAGTTCGAATTTGAGTAACTGGATTTCAACATTGATTAAAAAATGTTAATTTTTCAAAAATATAATAAAACTTACAAAAATAACTTTTACTTTTCCCAAAATAGGCCTCAAGAAAAAAAATCTGCATCGACCCCTGATATATCATGATTACAATACTTTCTTTACAGTATGTATTCGCAAAATAAAAATATATTAAACATTTACCTTTAAAGGTGAGGTATCCTTCATAAGTAGAGGGATTTTTCCTTTACAATATCTAAAACAGAAGAGAATGCCAAAAATGTAACATAATAACTGCATGTTATTAACCCATATTGGACCGCTGTCCTATAAATAGGACAGCTAATAAAACATTTTTTTTTAAAATAAAATTGGTAAGGATTTTTTGGATGCATTTTGTTATGACGTCTTTAAAATACATAAAAGTATAACATATAAACGAAACAACAACAACAACAAAAAAAAAACAAGTAACCAATTAAAATTTAATTGAAAAAAATCTATTAAAAAAATTCTTTAAGAATTGTGATCTTATAATCTAGAATTTTACTGTTATTATTATCTTTTTATTGGAGAAATCATAGAGTATTTTTGTACAACATAAACAGTATTTTTAAAGTAAAATAAAATATTTGCTCATAAAATTAGTTTATGTATGCATTTTATATGTCCTTACTATGTGTCCTGCTAATATCTCCTGTTTATAGGACTAGTTACTTAAAAGGCTTTTTTTGAAAATTTTGCTAGTATCTACTTAATTACACCATATTAATGAAATAATTAAAGTTTTAAAAATTTTCAAAAATATTTAATCGGTGAGGTCCAATATGGGTTAAAACATGTAATAAAGTTTAACACATGAGTAAATATATAATGCTTACTATACATAAACATGTATATAAGAAGGTACAGAGTGTTCTTGAACTCGTGGGCTAAACTGTAAAGGACGGTTAAGTGCACAGAAAGATGCAATTTGGTATCGGAAATCAAAAGTGCTTGTGAAAAACAAGAACTGATGAGGAAGTAAAAACAAACTTTTTAGCCCCCGGTACGGTATGCTATTTCTTTCTCCCAGCTTATTTTGTGTATTCCAAAATATAACGTTACCTTACAGAAGCCAGCCGTAAAACAAAGCAGAACGATTAAATACTCTATAGTAGGGGTGCACAACCTTTTTTGGAGAAGGGCCACTTACAAAAATTTCTAGGTTGTCGTGGGCCACATCAGTAACACGGAGAGAATTCTATTTCGGGGAGGTGATTTGTGGCCTATATCAGATAAAAAATATGGTTTCAGAGGAGGGGGGGGAGTCTTACTCCTGTAGGTTCCCCTACCCAATCAACTTATTCAATTCAGTTAGCAAGGATATATCAACAGTTTACGTTTGTATATATAACACAAATATAGCAAGGATTGTTTTGAAAGAGTGATAATATTCCTGGACTTTATTCGGGGGAGTAAATTTTGTGTTATTATAAGTGCTAAAAAAAACCATAGGCATGAAAGTGGCTAGTGCCACAAAAAAATGTGAACTTTATGAACGAAGTGGAGAGAAGGAGCCAATCAACGAAAACTGAGATTTCCCACGCCTGATCAATGAAATTCGCGATTTTTCCGCGTCTGATCGACAAAATGCGCAATCTTTCCGAAGCTGATCGGCAAAATTAGTAATTTTTATGCACCCGATCAACAAAATTCGCTTTTTTCCGCACCTAATCGACGAAACTCGCTATTTTTACCGCGCTCACGCCTGATTGACAAAATTTGCGATTTTTTCGTTCTCGACCAACGGAATTCGCAATTTTTCGGAACCCGATCGACAAAACTCGTGATTTTTCCGTGCCCGATCGAAAAAAATTTGAGATTTTTTCGCCCCTGATCGACGAAATTCGCGATTTTTCCGCTGCCGGCCAACGAAATTTTCAATTTTCCGCGCATCAACGGCAAATTCGCGAATTTTCCGTGCCCGACCAATGAAATTCGCAATCTTTCCGAGGCTGATCGACAAAACTCGCGATTTTTTTCGTGCGCGAGCGAGGAAATTTGCAATTTTTCCGCCCCTGGTTGAGGAAATTCGCGATTTTTCCGCACTCAATCAACGAAATTCGCAATTTTTTCCCTTGGTAAATTAACAGAATTCGCGTTTTTTCTTTCCTCCCAATAAACTGAGAAGCTCACGATTTTTCAGCGGCCAGTCAATGAAATTTTCAAGTTGTCGGTGCCCGATCAACAAAACTCTCGATTTTTCAGTGACCGATCGACGAAATTTGCGATTTTCCTCCCCTGATCGATGAAATTCGCGATTTATCCGCGCCCAATCAACGAAATTCGCGATTCTTAACTGACTCTGACGAATTGTGCAATTTTTTCCCGAGGCAAATCGACAGAATTCACGTTTTTTTTTTTTCTCCCAATAAACTGAGAAACACGATTTTTCAGCTGCTGGTCAATGAAATTATTAATTTTTTCTCGCATCATCGACAAAATTCACGATTTTTCCAGGCTCGACTAACTAAATTCACGATTTTTCGGAGCCTGATCGACAAAACTCACGCTTTTTCCGTGGCCAACCGGCGAAATTTGTCATTTTTTCCGCACCTCATCGACAAAATTCGCAATTTTTCCGTGTCCAATCAACGAAATTTCCGATTTTTCCTCGCCTGGTCGACAAAATTCGCGATTCTTAAATGACGGACGAAATTTTGAATTTTTCTCGCGGCAAATTGACGAAATTCACGATTTTTTTCTGCGATCTATATTGACAAAAATTGCAATTTTTTCCAGTTATAATTTGACGAAATTCGCGGGCCACACACTAACCCATCGCGGGTTGTGCATCCCTACTCTATAGCAATTTTTCAAACTTCTGAGCATCGCACATTTTAAATTTTTATACCGTCGTATTGGGAAAGAAATGTACTTTTAAATGCAATTTGTTTGAAAACTGCATCTCCATTTATTTTTTAAATATTAATTTTATTGTAGTTTTTAGAGCCATTTGCTTTATATTGGCAACGGAAGTATTCCATTTCCGTAAAAAGTAAAGGAAAAATAATTGGAAAATAGCAATTATATCTTTTTGTTGCCATTTTCTCATAAAAACTGAAAGAAAATGTAATTAAAATACGTGCTATTTTGAAAAAATATAAACGAATGATTTCTGTTAAAACAATGGAGCTATTATAAACTACATTTAATTGTAAGTGTCTATGAATCAATAGATAGCCGTTTTTTTGTCGATTTTCTTGAACGACGGCATCTTTTTGCTGCATTTGTGCATTGTTTCGCGATAGTGATGTGCTATGCATGCTTTACTCTAGATGTTTAAGAGTAGATCGTAAATGTGGAATTCTTAAGCGGATGCGAATGACGTCATTTTACATAAAATAAAAACGTGTGCTTTAAGTCTTAAAATTGAAATATGTTTTGTACTGCAGTAGAGTCCCGCTTAACCGAGTTATTTTCTTCTGATGGACTGGTGGCTATTATGAAACAGCCATTATAAATGAAGTGTTAGGTGAAGATCAACGAGCAGCCGTATAAAGTTCGAACTCTGATTTTCTGGTCAGAATGGGGGGAAAAAATGGCCATAACTTTTTTTTTTTTTTTTTTTAATTATGGCCATTTTTTTCCCATTCTGACCAGAAAATCAGAGTTCTAACTTTTTACGACTGCTCTTTTATCTTCACCTAACACTTCATTTATAATGGTTGTTTCATAATAATAGAAACCACCAGTTCACCAGAAGAAAATGAAGTAATGGAAATGTCGGGGTCGACACTAAAAAGCAGAATTCCTGTTCTCTATTTATTAACAATATGTATGATAACCACTTATAAACAGACTAACCCCTTAGGGACGAACGTTTTTTACAGAATTTTTAATCTTTAATCAGCGGTTTTTTAAAACAGAATTTTTTGCCTAATTGAATCGGGAAAATGCTCGGATTAAATGAGGCAAAATTTACAATAAAAATTTCCTGGTGAGAATAATCTCCGATTCTGAGCACCTTACGCGGCACGAATACTGGTCGCTCGTCCCCCAAGGGTTAAGCTAAAATAATGCTATAAAAAGTGATAAAATACCTTTATTTCGATTAACGAACGTTTCATCGCACAAACGGCGACATTTTCAAAATCATTCTTGTTAGAAATATTTTCGTAAAATTTAAAAACAGTAACTTGGTAAATAATGTCACGAGACCTCAAGCATAATGGAAATAAGTGCCAAACATAAAATAAATTAAAATTGGAATTTGTGAGCGTGGATTAATTTTTACTATTGTTACTAAGATTGCATAGCATGTCTTTCCAAATTTTAGGTAACTCAAGGGACACTGAATTATTGCAAATAATCTCGTTGCGTAAAAATATGTCTATTGATTCCCGGATAATGGATGGTAAATAAAATCTTGACGGATAAATTATTCTGCTATTTTTAAAATCGATTTGTAAAGGTTCTTTGCTGCATAATCTGGCCAAAGCTGTGGTTCTTCTGTTGTATTTGATGTCTGCTATATGTTCTTTGATTCTAGTTTTAAGTTTTCTGCTTGCCATACCTATATAAAACTGCCTTGGTCCATCTTTTTTGGTGAAAGATATTTTGTACACTCCTGATATGTATTCCTGTTTCGTTAATCTAAATAAAGATATTTTATCCCTTTTTATAGCACATTTTAGCTTAGCTTAAACCTTTTATTAACATAATAATTACAGTAAAAGTGCTCAAATGTGTCATCATCAACATCAATACAGGCCTGGTAGCCCCTAGGAAGTGACTGGCGTACCCTTTTGAAGATTCCTGGTGTTTCACGAAGAGTCTCAGCAGCGACTGAAAGTCTTGCAATGAGGTGCTCGTCAGAGTCAATCGGTGTCTCGTAATTTTCCGATTCAATGTGCTGGGTATAAGACACCTGGTATCTTTACAGGATACAATAATCTGTTACTAGATGGAGCCAGGCCTGTAATCTATGTTGGTGATGGCATATTTTAGCATTTACTGTAATTGTTATGTCAATAAAATGTTTGTTTTCATTTCCTCAGCCTTTCTTGTTCTTCGCCAACACTTTTCTTTTCCAACTCCACATTGCTATACCAAAATTACTTCTTTATGTGTAATTTACGTTTCCTTACAGTTTAGCACATGAGTTCTGAAACAGCCTGTATATTATTTAAAATAAAACTACGAAAAAGAAAATACAGTTTGGCCCATGAGTTCAGAAACACCCTGTATATTATTTGAAATAAAACTTTGAAAAAGAAAATACAGTTTAGCCCATGAGTTCAGAAACGCCCTGTATATTATTTGAAATAAAACTTCTAAAAAGAAAATGCAGTTTGGCCCATGAGTTCAGAAACACCCTGCATATTATTTGAAATAAAACTTCGAAATAAAAAATACAGTTTGGCCCATGAGTTCAGAAGCATCCTGTATATTATTTGAAATAAAATTTCGAAAAAGAAAATATAGTTTGGCCCATGAGTTCAGAAACACTCTGTATATTATTTGAAGTAAAACTTTGAAAAAGAAAATACAGTTTGGCCCATGAGTTCAGAAACACCCTGTATATTATTTGAAATAAAACTTTGAAAAATGAAATACAGTTTGGCCCATGAGTTCAGAAACACCCTGTATATTATTTGAAATAAAACTTCGAAAAAGACAATACTGTTTGGCCCATGAGTTCAGAAAAACCCTGCATATTATTTGAAGTAAAACTTCGAAAAAGAAAACACAGTTTGGCCGATGAGTTCAGAAACACCCTGTATATTATTTGAAATAAAACTTTGAAAAAGAAAATACAGTTTGGCCCATGAGTTCAGAAACACCCTGCAAATTATTTGAAGTAAAACTTCGAAAAAGAAAATACACTTCGTCCCATGAGTTCAGAAACACCCTTTATATTATTTGAAATAAAATTTTGAAAAAGAAAATACAGTTTGGTCCATGAGTTCAGAAACACCCTGTATATTATTTGAAATAAAACTTCGAAAAAGAAAATACAGTTTGGCCCATGAGTTCAGAAACACCCTGTACATTATTTGAAATAAAACTTCGAAAAAGAAAATTTACTGTTATCTATTATTTATTTTTTTTTTTTTTTTAACAGAAATTGATTTCTAGTAGCTATCAATGTGCGAATCCAAACTTTCAGCACATTCCGCCAAATAGTTTTTAAGTTAAGCATAAAAAACTATTCGCTTTGAAATCTGCTTTGAAATGATTAAAAATTAATTTGACGTTAGGAATTCAAACTTTTATGCATAATTCCTAAATTATTTGATCAAACGAATTCCCGCTTTTTATACGAAGGTAAAATTTACCGAAGAATTCAAATGTGATGTTAAAAATATGTGTTACACTGTAAAAAAAAAAAAAAAAAAAAAGAAAAAAAAATCTGTAAAGTTACAAAAAATTTTCCAGGAAACTTGGATTCCTAGAACTTTTTATGTAACGGCAACAACAAAAATTCATATAATAGATACACTTTTGCATCGCAAATAAAAAAATCTGTACTAAGGTTACTATGAATTTTTTAGGAATTTTTTTATTGGCATCTTCATTAACGTAACAAAGCTAAAAAACACAAACATGTAGTTGCCCTTAAATAAATCTATATGTGTAGTGCATCAATATTATTATTATTATTATTAGCAACAATCGATCTTCATTACGGTAAGAAAGCCAAAAAACCCAAACAAGTTTATGGGTAAATAAATCTATAAGTGCATCAATATTCACAGTCTTAGGCATTGTACAGTTATAATCTACATCAGTTCCGTAAATCTTAACAATACAAAATCATCTTATGTATGTAGCAGAACACATTACTATTATTACTATTTATTATTATTATTATTATTATTAGCAATAATAGCACCTTTATTACTGTAAGAAAGTCAGAAAACACAAACATGTGTTTTGTTTGTAAATAAATCTAAATGTGCACCAATATTCGTACTCTTAGAAAGTGTACAATTATAATCTTCATCAGTTCAGAAAACCTTAACAATGCAAAATCATCTTATATATTTATCTGAAAATACTAATAATAATAGTAATAATAATAATAATAATAATATTGAAATTAATTATAAACAGTAATGGCATCGTCATTACCTTAAGAAAGCCAAAAAACTCAAACATGTGGTTTGTTTATAAATAAATCTATATGTTCATCAATATTTGCAGCCTTAGGAACTGTCCAATTATAATCTATATCAGTTCTGTAAGTCCTAAAAATGCAAATTCATCTTATAAATCTAGCAAAAATTATTATTATTATTATTATTATTATTATTAGAAATAATGGCATCTTCATTACCGTAATGAAGCAAAAAAAAGAATCATATGGTTTGTTTGTAAATAAATCTATATGTGCATCAATTCGCAATCTTAGGAACTGTGCAATTATAATCTATATCAGTTCTGTAAGTCCTAATAGTGCAAATTCATTTTATAAATCTAGCAAAAAACATTATTATTATTATTATTATTATTATTAGAAATAATGGCATCTTCATTACCGTAATAATGCCAAGAAGAAAAATAGTATCATAAGGTCTGTTTGTAAATATATCTATATGTGCATTAATATTCGCAGTTCTAGGAACTGTATAATTATAATCTCTATCAATTCTATAAGTCCCAACAATGCAAACTCATTTTATAAATCTAGCAAAAAAAATTATTATTATTATTAGAAATAATTGCATCTTCATTACCGTAATAAAGACAAAAAAAAAAAAAATAGAGTTACATGGTTTGTTTGTAAATAAATATATATGTGCATCAATATTCGCAGTCTTAGGAACTGTACAGTTATAATCTACATCAGTTCCGCAAACCCTAAGAGTACAAAATTATCTTATAAATCTACAACAACACATATATATTTTTTTCATTATTATTAAGGATTACACCATCATCTTTACTAACGTAACAAAGCCAAAATAACACGAACAAGGTGGCGAGTAATACAAAATAAAAAAGATCAAATATCTTGTGTTAACGGTTTGTGTGGCACACTTAATAAAAGCGTCTGTCGCAATTTTGCTGAAAGAAGGCTGGCGCGAATAGACGGGTGAATCGTTTGTTAATTAGCTATGCTAATGAGAGTAGGGGCAGGTCATTAGCGCCAAATTCGTCGCCAAGCGATACGTTGTGGGAAGTAGTTGCAAATATTTAAATTTTAATAAAAGAGTGCGTTACCCGATGAAACTTTACGGAGAGATTTGAGCTAAGTATATGATAAGCAATGAATTATGGAGTGACTTAGTCTCACCTCCAAATTTTCTGATATAGACAACTTATAGTCCAGTACTTCTTGCTTCATGGGATTTAAGGATTGGAGGTCTACATTTGAAGAGGTTTTTTTTTTTTTTTTTACTTTTATTATTACGATGCTGAATAACGTATATTTTTAGTTCAAGGGGACAATTTACCTTAACCCATATTGGACCACACCGATTAAATATTTTTGAAATTTTTTAAAACTTCGATTATATCATTAATACGGTGTAATTAAGTAGATACTAGCAGAATTTTGAAAAAAAGTTTTTAATTTTTTAAGTAACTAGCTGTCCTATAAACAGGACATATTAGTAGGACACATAGTAAGGACATATAAAATACATACTAATTTTATGAGCAAATATTTTATTTTACTTTAAAAATACTGTTTATGTTATACAAAAATACTCTATGATTTCTCCAATAAAAAGATAATAATAACGGTAAAATTCTAGATTATAAGATCACAATTTTTAAAGGATTTTTTAAATAGATTTTTTTCAATTAAATTTTAATTGGTTACTTGTTTTTTTGTTTATATGTTACACTTTTATGTATTTTAAAGACGTCATAACAAAATGCATCCAGAAAATCCTTGCCAATTTTATTTAAAAAAATGTTTTATTAGATGTCCTATTTATAGGACAGCGGTCTAATATGGGTTAAAATTGATCAAAAAAGAGATTTTTCTTTTTTAATATTAAATGAAAGCCTGTTTAATTATGAATATTTTGACACCTCATTTTTACCCATACGGTAATTATCCTCTTCGGTCCCTGGGTCCCCATACGGGGACCTCTGTTCTTTTCCTTATAAAAACTAAAATGTCTGATTTTTTTACATTTTCACATCACTTCTTAATAGCTGAATGTTTTTTGCGTTCAAAGTAAACGAATAAATGGTAGCCTCTAAGCTGATTCCTACATAAAATAAATGATATTTTCATCTGAGTCTGCAAAATGCCCCAAAATGCCCAAAAGACAGTATGACCAAGAAAGTGAGAAATTTTCATAAGTATTTAACTTAAATCTTTTTCAATAAGAAATTTTGAGGATTTGTAGATTTACTTGTTTAAAGCTCTTAAATTTGTGATTGCGTTCATTTAGGTTAATGGTTATTAAATTGATGTTTTTAAAGGGTTTCCAGTTTTAGATTCATATTTTTGAACCTAAATTCCTAAGTGCCTAAAGGATCAATTTGAGTAAAGATATTTTTTCTGTCATTTACTATGTTATTTTGTTTGGAAAAAGCCAATGAATAAGCATTTGTATTATTATTTTAGCTTCGGAACTGAAGAGGATAGATCGCGAAATATTGTAAATTTTGTTAATACACTCAGCGCAATTGTTCATACAAACTAAAACTTTAAATGGCTTTTTCTCCATGTTTATATTTTCTTCACTTTCATGTTTTAAAAATGATTTGAAAATTTCTTTTTTTCTATTTGAGATACAGATTTAAACTTTTTTGTACATGTTGTTTATAAAATATGTGATAAATCTGCGCATGGAATCAGCCTTCAAGATTTTTGTTATTTAAAAAAAAAAAAAAAATAAAAGTATATGAAGATGTGTTGGATTTCATCGTTTTACACTAGATAGTATATATATATATCATTAAAAAATTATTTTAAATGTAATATTAGATTTATCTAAAAATCCATGCGAGGTCTTGTGTAATACAAATTTGAAAATCTTAAAAAAAAAAAAAAAAGGGCAAAAGTATAAATATTTAAAAAAGTAATAAGGATTTTAAAAAATTCAAATTTTTATAAACTTTTAAATTTTTTTTTATTAAATATGCAGTTAAAAATAATTTGTTTTTTAAAATGTACTTTTAGTTGCAGTAGAAATGCACTGAGTTCACCATCTGAACCATATTTTTAAAATAAACAAAATTGTTGAAAAGATAAACTGTCTCTTTAACTGTAATAGAAAAAAAAGAAAAAAACATAAACTACTAAAAATATCTTCATATGTATTTTTTTAATTACGCTCCCGTTTGTATACTGCAGATTATTTAGGTATATGTGCCTGCATTTGGAGTGCTTATATATATTTTTTAAGTTACAATATCGAATAAATACACAAATACACATATTTTTAGTAACTGTAATACAGAATGACGAAAAAACGTAAATTACTAACAATATCTTCGTAATTTTTTTAAATTGCGGTTTTTTGACATTTTTTAGGAAAATTTCATGCTTGTGCTAGACAGCGTAAACGCAATTCAACTAAATACATTTCATTTTCCTTTAAGCTACATACTACTATTACACATACCTGTACACTGAACTAGGAGTTTTACACTATCGTCAAAATTGACTGAAATACTTCAAAATATGTCACAAATGAATATATATTTTTTTATTAATAATTGCTATTTTTAGGTGCGTTCATAATTATATAAATACATAGCACCTATACTCGTCGTTTTGTCCGTCTGTCCGTCCGTTCGTATATAACAGAGCAAAAACTATCCAACCGAATGGTCTGAAATTTAAAATAAATAATTGTTGCAAAATTTTGTCGAGTCATTTCAAATTTTATGAAAATCGGATGTATAGTTTAATGACAGGGACAGTCAAAAGTTTTCCGTTACATTGTGACCAATGGGACAAAAATTATTTCAAGTGCATTTTAATGATGTTTCAGCCTTTCGAACAGAATGAAATGGATATGCACTTATGAAGTGCACTAAAATATACATTAAACACAATATGTGGTGCAAAAAATATTTATAAAACTAGTTATAGCACGAACGCACCTCATTTGCCTCGTTTGACGTAGAATTTCGAACTTGTTTATATTCGAGTAACTCTGATATAACTGCATTATCACATACAGCTTAGGTTCTAGCTGAGAACATAGTGAGTAATATGAAAAGCATTCTGAGAAAATTTCACAGAAATATGTTTAAAACATTTTATGTAATGGAATTTGTCGTACATGAAAATAACGAAAAAAAAATGATTTTTCGAAAATCGCACTTAAAGATTTCTGATCTATATTGTTTCTTATCTATAAATTTAATCTAGAAGTATCAGTTAAGGTTTATTAGTGTTTTCATGTAAAAAACGTAAGAAAATCATTCACAGATACATTGTTTACATTTCTCCTGGCCTTCCTACGCCCACTTCCGGTATTTGGCTCCTTACTTCCTAAAGACAAAAACAAAAATAAATCGCGTGTCTGTCTCTATTTTATTAGAAGAAAGCTTGTGTAAATAAACAGTTGAATTGCCTATTAATTAGCTAGGCTAATGTGGATGAGTGCTGATCATTGCGCCAAAGTATTCCCCAAGAGGCGAAAACTAGCTCTAAAATGCGAACATAATAAACATGCATTGAAGTTTTATTAAACAGACTTCATTGTATTAGAGAGCGATTTTATTATATTATAGAGCGACTTCATTATATTAGAGAGTATTATTTCATTATATTAGAGAGCAATTTCAGTGACATACTTGAAACGAGACGATTTTGTTAAACTAGAACTTTAGAAATAAACAAAATTGGTCGCTAGTTCATTTTGAAGATTTAATTTTACAAGGTTTGTAGTAATTTTCATCATATGCAATTTTTAATTAATTTTTCAACTATTTTTTAGCATCATTCACCGATGCTGGGCTTCATTTGTGTCTCGTCTTACGCCGCGGGATTGTGTGCTCATGAAGACTATTCCATCTAATAGCTGCAGATGCAGCCTTATCAACACATATGTGTGAAAAATGTAAACCTGTCTATCGTCCTCGTCGCTTTGAAGGTAGAACACTCGAGCGCTATCCCAGGGGCCTGGCTCGATTCCCGGCGTGGACATTTTTCATTCTGTTGGTTTACGCTTAGCTAGCAATGTGATAGATAATTCACTTATTAAATATTCAATTTTCATCATTTTAATGTATTAGTGACTATTTTGATTTTTAAATTCAATCGAATCATTGTACGATGAATGAATAATAACGAAAAGAATGATTAATATATAAGAAAGAATAAATAATTCAATGATAGTTTTTTAAATAAATGCAGATTTTTTTTTCAAGCTATATTTTTCTTCATAAAATGGATATATTTCAATTTTGTATTTATTATGATGTTATAAATAATATTCTTTAATGCAATTCCTTGCATTTATTATTTTAGAGATTCATTTATTTTAAAACTAAGGTATATACGAATGCGCGAATACAATAATTTGAAATCCATACAGCAATCATATTAAAAGTATGTATAATAGTCTGGTTAACAATACTTAACAAAATCGAGTTTGAAACCAATATTTTATTTAAAATACCACCACTTCTTATTCAAACGCAAAATACACAGCCATAAATAAAAACAAAAATAAAGTGCATTTTATGCAAGGAAATAAGCTCTTAATAAACGTGTGTCTGTGGCTATTTTTATTAGAAGAAAGCTGGGATAAATAGACAGTTGAATCACTTGTTAATTAGCTATGCTAATGTGAGATGGGGCTGGTCATTACGTGAAAGTAGTCGCCAAGAGGCGAAAAATAGCAATAAAATCTGAAAATAATAAACATCCATTGAAGTTTTATTAAACAAGCTACTTAGTTTATTATAATCTGGCGCGATTTCAGTGACATGCTTAAAACAAGACAATTCTGTTAAATTAAAACTTTAGAAATAAACAAAATTCGTCGCTAGTTGATTTTGAAGATTTAATTTTGCAAGATTTGTATTAACTTTCATTATCTTAATTTAAATAATTTTAATTTATTAGTGACTTCTTTGATTATTAAATTCAATTGAATGATTATACGATGAATGAATAATAACGAAAAGAATAATTAATATAGAAGAAAAAATAAATAATTGAATGATAATTTTTAAAATAAATGTAGTTTTTCTTTTCAAGCTATATTTTTCTAACTGATATATTTCGATTTTGTATTTATTATGATGTTAGAAATGTCTTAAATGCGATTCCTTGCATTTATTATTTTAGACATTCATTTATTTTAAAACTAAGGTACATACGAATGCATTAATACAATAATTTGAAATCCATACAGTAATCATATTAAAAGTATGTATAATAGTCTGTTTAACAATACTTAACAAAATAGAGTCTGGAACCAATATTTTATTTAAAATACCACCACCTCTTCTTCAAACGCAAAATACACAGCCATAAATAAAAACAAAAAGAAAAATAAACTGCATTTTATGCAAGAAGATAAGGTGGCGCTCCTAATAAACGTGTGTCTGTCGCTATTTTATTAGAAGAAAGCTGGTGTAAATAGACAGTTGAATCACTTGTTAATTAGCTATGCTAATGTGAGATGGATGTTGATCATTCCGCCAAAGTAGTCGCCAAGAGGCGAAAAATAGCAATAAAATGCGAAAATAATAAACATGCATTGAAGTTTTATTAAACAGACTACTTAGTTTATTATAATCATGCGCGATTTCAGTGACATACTTGAAACAAGACGATTTTGTTAAATTAAAACTTTAGAAACAAACAAAATTCTTCACTAGTTTGATTTTGAAGATTTAATTTTACACGATTTGTGTTAATTTTCATCGTTTTAATTAAATACTTTTAATTTATTAATGACTTCTGTGATTATTAAATTCAATGGAATGATGATATCAGGAATGAATGATAAGCAAAGAAAGAATTAATATTGAAGAAAGAATAAAAAATCGAATGATATACTTCTTAAAATAAATGCAGTTTTTCTTTCGCAGCTATTTTTTTTCCATCATAAAACTGATATATTTGAATTTTGTATCTAGTATGATGTTAAAAATAATAGTCTTTAATCCAATTCTTTGCAATTATTATTTTAATTTAATACTACTGTATATATGAATTTATGAATACAATACTTTGAAATCTATACAATAATCAGATTCAAAGTACGTATAATAGCAAGAGTTCGGGTTAACAATACTTAACCAAACCCCGTCTGAAACGATTATTTTATTTAAAATACCACCACCTCTTTTTCAAACGCAAAATACACAACCAAAAATAAAAATAACAAGTTGGAAATTGCTCGTCAAACGTGGCAAATGAGGTGTGTTCGTACTATAACTAGTTTTATAATTATTTTTTGCACCCCATATTGTACTGAATGTATATTTTTTTGCACTTCATAAGTGCATAGTCTGTAACATCATTAAAATGTACTTGCAATATTTTTTCCCCATTCCCCGTAATGTAACGGGACACTTTTAACTGTCCCTGTAATTAAACTATGCATCCGATTTTCATAAAATTTCAAATGGCTCGACAAAATTTTGCAACAATTATATATTTAAAATTTCAGACCATTCGGAAGGCTAAAACATCATTAAAATGCACTTGCAATAATTTTTTCATATTGGCCGTAATGTAACGGAAAACTTGTGACTGTCCCTGTAATTAAACTATACATCCGATTTTCATAAATTTTGAAATGGCTCGACAAAATTGAGCAACAATTATATATTTAAAATTTCAGACCATTCGGACGGCTGTAACATCATTAAAATGCACTTGCAATAATTTTCCCCATTGGCCGTAATGTAAAGAAAAACTTTTGACTGTCCTTGTAATTAAACTATACATCCGATTTTCATAAAATTTGAAATGGCTCGACAAAATTTTGCAACAATCATATATTTAAAATTTCAGACCATTCGGTTGGGTAGTTTTTGCTCTGTTATATGCGGACAGACGGACAGACGGACGGACAGACAGACGGACTGAACGACGACTATAGGTGCTACGTATTTATATAATTACGAACGCACCTAAAAAAAGAACGAAAAGTCATTCGTACGGCATAGATTATGAAACACTTTCCAACACATTCAGAATACACTGTAAAAAAAAAAAAAAACGGGCTAAAAAACGGAAATACTCATGGCAATGTAGACGCCAGTACTATTTCCGTTTTTTTACGGTAATTTTTACCTATAAATTACAGAACATTTTCCGTTTTTCTGATTAAAAACGGAAATTTTTCTGTAATTTATGGTTAAAAATTCCCGTAAAAAAACGGAAATAGTACTGGCTTCTATATTGCCAGTAGTATTTCCATTTTTTAGTCCGTTTTTTTTTTACAGTGTACTATAACAAAATTTCACAGTTTACAAAGGTGAAAGATAATGTCTAAATAAACAATTTGGAAAACGCATAACGCATTTAAAAACCCGATTTCTGATATTACCATCACCAGCCATTAAAATATACGATTCATTTTTCGTGCAGCCCTGTATATGATCTACAGATGTGTGTGCATACAACATAGTATGTTAAAAGTTAGTTCAGTTAAGCGCATAGCACAGTTGAAAATTTCCATTCAGCAATTTCCGCCAATAAACAGATGCTGTTGAGAACTTTTTTGTGACCCTGTCTAGGATCTACACACCCATTTATACACACCAAGTAATATTTAAAAAATGGTTAAATTGATAAACGCATACCACAACTGAAAACGCAATTCCGGCGATTATTGTTCGTAGGCTTCAATAGTTGAATTATTGTTCATTTTCTTTTATAGCCAAATTCTTTTGTGTCTCCCTGTAAATGAACGATAAGTTCCATGCACATGATATTGTGTAGTAATAACCTTGTAGTAACCTCAGTGATGTACATCCATTTCAATATATTTAAAAACTTTAATATCATTAAGACAGTTCTTAACTGCTATGCTCAACAAGTGCAAAACGTTTTGACACATTTACAAATTCAATTTTAAACGGAAAGGTATAAAATTGGAAGGCCTGACTATGGAAGAGATTTGGAATCAAACTGTGTTTTCAATTTTTTGATAATTCATATTGAGTTATAAGAGATTTTGATAACGTGACAAAGACGTTTTTCACCCTTTTCTGAGTGATTTTTCTTTTTTCGCGCTGAAATTAGGTTCAAAACGCCCACTTTGACACTATTTTCTGAAAGATCTATTGCGATTGCAAAAAAACCCGAAAAAAAAAAACCAAAAAAACACTTCGATTACTTGTTTTTGAACCACATTCCCTGTTAGTTTCATGATTTCCGAATTAAAATGAATTAAAACTTATGTCACAAAGTTGCCCTTTTGGATTTGAGAACAGCCTTAAAATACACGGCAAACGATTTTTTCCCATTGACCGTAATGCAGCGGAAATTCTTTTGAGTGGCCCTGAAAAATGAACCAAAAAAGCTACACATTTCATTTTCGATACCGAACATGCCATTGTAAGCCTCAATAACATATATCCATTTCATGAAAATTGGACTATATTTACGCGAGTTAGAGAACGGACAGACAGACGGACGGACAGGCAGACAGACAGACACACAAACCGAATTCATAAACACTTTTCAACATAGTGTGTTAAAAACGAAAACACATAGTATTTTGTGTCTGTCGCTATTTTATTAGAAGAAATCTGGAGTAAATAGACTGTTGAATTGCTTGTTAATTAGCTATGCTAATGTGAGATGGGTGCTCTTCATTACGCCAAAGTAGTCGCCAAGAGGAGAAAAGTAGCACTAAAATGCGTAAATAATAAACATGCATTGAAGTTTTATTAAACAGGCTATTTACTTTATTATAATCTGGCTCGATTTCAGTGATACATGTTCATTGACAGGCAATTTTAATAAATTAAAATTTCAGGAAGAAACAAAACTTTTCGTTATTTGAGTTTATGGATTTAATCTTATATTAATTTTGTAATCTTACTTTTCCGTAATTTAGATTTATTAGTGACATGCATTGTTATAAAACTTAGTTGAATGACAAAGATGAATGAACAATAATAAATGAATTAATGAGAATAACAACGATGAATTAATAAATAGTTGAATAAAATAATTGATTAAAATGTAGTAGATTTTAGTTTGAAGTTATACCTGTCTTTCACGAGATAGGCTTATTCGAAATATTTTTGTATGGAATTTATAATTGTTAAAACCATTCATTGGACTTAGTTTTTTAAACTCGTTTTTATTAAATTAATACTTAAACATATAATTATGTAAATGTATAAATTGACATCTTTTATAGCATTTGTTTTTTTAAACGCAAAAATTAAATAATTAAGTGAAAATAATAATAATAATAATAATAATAATAATAATAATAAAGAGAAATCGAGTACAGTTTCGAAGGTTGATTTTTGTTTATAAATTTCAAAATTTATTTATCTACTAAAAATGTTTATATGTCATTCTTTTTTAGCGTGAGTTTATATATTCACTGTAAACGAAATTCTGTATTTTACAACAAAAGGTGCTGGCACACCGGCTACCAACACAATTGCTGTAAAATTTACAAGCTGCTGTCTTTAAGAGTAATTTCTGAAATATACCGCAATAAATGTCTTTACAATAATAAATATGTTTCATTTAAGATATTTATAGTAAACAGTCGCAAAATCGTTCCGGACTACTTTTTTGAAATGCAAAAGTTATCTCTGGTATTGCAGTATAGGAAGTTGGAATTGGGGATCTGTACGGTGTCGGGTAAAATTCTTTCCTTAAAATTGATGTCGCTCGGTTCGGGAACAAAATATTTTTCAACAGCCTTGTCTCGGGATTGTTTTAAAAATTAAAAAAATTATATTTCTTATTATAAACGAAAAAAATTACAATTTTATAATTTTTTAAATCTAGTGAACAGATATTTTTCACTTTTTTTCCCCCTTCAAAACGTCCACTACTTTAAAAATAATTTTCTGAAATATACCTCAATAAATGTCCTTACAATAATAAATATGTTCCACTTGAGATATTTATATTAAACAGCCGCAAAATCATCCCTGATTATTTTTTGAAACGCAAAAATTATCTCCATCAGTGCAGTAAGCTTAGTTTCACTGCTTAAGAATTCACCGTATGGTAAAAGTAGATTTACAGAAATACGGTGTAGGAAGTTCCAATTGGGCACGGTTTTTACAGGCTTCCCTGGGCTCGGGCCAAAATTTTTTTAATTAAAATTGGGACTTTTCAGTTCGGGACCAAAATATTTTTCAGCAGAATTGTCTCAGGATCATTTTAACATTTTTTATGAATTAATATTTGTTATTAAAAATGAAAAATTTACAATTTTATAATTTTTAAATCGAGGAAACGGATTTGTTTTCTTCTTAAAAAAAAAAAAAAAAAGAGTCTACTGCTTTAAAAATAATTTCTGAAATATACCGCAATAAACGTCTCTTAACCCTTAAATGCCTGGTGTTGCTTTACAGCAACATACCCAATTTACGCTTCTAAACTACTATTAGAATAATATTGAAGCTATAATGCCTAATGTTGCCAGTAAAATACATTCTGAAAATATTATTAAATGGATTTTCAACATGTAGATACCAACACTTGTGCTGTTTAAGAATGAAGATAGATTTTTTTTTTCAATTGTTGCTACATGTTTTTTTTTTCTTTTGTTTTGTTTGGAAGCTTGCGAAATACCCTATTTTGTTCTGCACTGAGCAAGTGAAATTTATTTCTTATTATAGTTCTCAAAATTCTTGTGTGTTTAATATTATAGAATTTTATAAAGGAAAATTATTTTTTAAATTAAAGACCAGTATTGCCGATTAGCAACAAAATGTTTTTTAGCCGTAAACCATACTTAAAACAAAATATAATTTTTAAAATTATTTTTCCCATGATTTATTTTAAAAATGAAAGCCGAAAAACATTATTACAATGATTTTTGAAAAATCAAGCATTTAAGGGTTAAAATAAGATATATGTTCTACTTGAGATATTTATATTAATCAGACACAAAATCGTCCTTGATTACTACTTGGAAACGAAAAAGTTACCTACGCTATCGCAGTACAATTACTTTCGCTGCCCAAAGGTTCCCCGTGTGGTAAAACTAGATTTACAGGAATACAAACTAGGAAGTCCGAACTGGGAATCTGTACGATCTCGGACAAAATTCTTCATTAAAATTGGGCCGGCTCGGATCGGGACCAAAATATTTTTCAACAGACTTGTGTCGGGATTGTTTTAAAAATTTTATAAATTCATGTTTCTTATTGTAAACGGAAAAAAATTATAATTTTATCATTCTTAAATCTAAGGAACAGATTTTTTTCTCTTTTCTTTCTTTCTTTTTTTTCTTTTTTCTTTTTTTCAAACAGTCCATTGCTTTAAAAATAATTTCTGAAATATACCGCAATAAATGTCCTTACAATAATAAGTATGTTCCACTTGAGATATTTATATTAAACAGCAACAACTTCGAAGTCATTTTTTTTTTAAATGACGTTCTTAGGCATAATGCGCACGATATCTCAAAAACTTCTGAATCTTTTTTCGTGAAATTTTCAAAACGTATGTTTCATGTTAGTTTGTATAACGTGAGTCTAAAATTTCGTTTTTATTGTTCAGATAAATGTTTTTTTTTAAGTTATTATACTGTTGAAAATTTCTAAAATTTTTATTAGTTAAATACAACTTTGTATTAAAAATACAAAAATGCTTTAAATACAAATTTATTTAGGTTCAGGGTAATTATTACAATCTGAAGTATAAGTAGGCACCAAATTTTCATCGTAGTTGCAAAATTTATTTTGCTATCCTTCGCGTAATCTGTTATGCCAATTTTCTGCTCGTCAAATGTTTGAGAGTTTGGAGCCCCCTGTAAATACCAATTCTACATCTTGCAATTTGCTAAGTACATGAAATGAAGGAACACACCTATATATTTTATCCCAATAAAAAATGTGTCTTAAAATCAAATACATTTTAAAATGTTAAATGTTAAAAATGGTCTTTTTTCTTCTATTTTTTCCGATTTTAAGAGCCCTGAGAACCTTTAAGAGTTTCTTTCTTCTTTCTTTTTGACACACTGAAAAAAAAATGATTAGACACCACTTTTTCCATATTAAAGAAAACTGCCTAATGTAATCGATTGCCTGCTATTAAATAAAGCGAAGAATGCAGTTTAAAATCAGTGGTAGTTTTCATAAATGCTGCTTTAAATCATGAATATATTGGTTTCTGAGGTTCCTACAGATAAAGAACTTTTTTCGGAACCCTGGGTTACTAGGAAAATGTTATTGTACATTTTTGTAGACTAACGCCTTAACAGTTTCGTTTTTTTTCTTGACACAATAAACTAAAAATTAGGATAAAGCACCACTTTTTCCGTATTAAACTAATTTCCTAATATAATCGAAAAATGTCTGCCATTAAAAAAAGCGAAGATTGCAGTTTAAAATTAGTGGTATCGAAAAGCTTTTAGCAACAAAGTAAGCAAACTCTTGTTGCATGTACGGTACTGCAGCATGTTGGTGTACTACCAAAACTGTTAAGGAATTAAGAAACTTTTTTTCTCTATTGTTGATATATTTAGGACAATGTAGTATCGCGCTATTTTACTTGTGCATCGTGCTACTTTCTACATAAACTGTATTGTCCTTCTCTCCGTTTGAATAAATTTTACCCGTAAACGTAACACCTACTTTTAAAAGGCATATAATTACAGTCAAATTTATCCCTTCTTAGTGACATAGATGGCATATCAATTAAAGATATTTAACAGAGGAAGTTAGCTATCCATCGATTCATGTAAAAACATAATTTTCTGATAAACCCGTTAAGCATAGAATAGACAAAAACTGGTAAGGGGTTCAGAAACACTTGTATATATATATATATATATATTTACATTGTACAATATATGTAGCATGGTGTGGTATCGCGCTATTTTACTTGTGCATCGTGCTACTTTCTACATAAACGGTTTTGACCTTCTCTCCATTTGAATAAATTTTACCCTTAAACTTAATACTTACTTTTAAAAGGTATATAATTACAGTCAAATTTATTCCTACTTACTGACATGATGATGATTTATTAATTAAAGATATTTAACAGATGAAGGTAGCTATCTACTTGTTCATGCACATAAAATGATTATCTGATAGTCCCGTTTAGCATAGAATAGGCCAAAACTGTTAAGGGGTTCAGAAACATTTGTATATACAGGGTGTCCCAGAAGTAATGGGACAAACTTTAAGGGGAGGTAGGGGACATCACAAGGATTCAGATTTGCATAGCAACCCAGGGTCGGAAACGCTTTCCTGTCGCGGTAGTGGCGACATAAAACACAAGAAAGAAAGGACACGAACAGAAAGAGAAAACATGTTTATTATTCTTAGTACTGCAAAAATGCCGGGACAATGTTGGAAAGTGTTGAGGAACTTGTTGCACGCATCGTGGCAGCTGCTGGGGAAGTCTGGGGTACTCCCAGTACTTTTGAGAACATTAGATCTTCCATACGCCGGAGATGCGCTCTAATGCATCACGGCCCGGGGTCGTAATTTCGAACACCTACTTTGATGACGATCGTTGTCCCTTTAATGTTCTTTCTTCTTAGTTTTTTGATGTAGTAAGGATAATAAACATGTTTTCTCCTCTTATTCGTATCCTGTCTTTCTTGTGTTTTGTGTCGTCACTACCGCGCCAGAAAAGCGTTTCCGACCCTGGGTTGCTATGCAAATCTGAATCCTGGTGATGTTCCCTACCTGCCCTTAAAGTTTGTCCCATTACTTCTGGGACACCCTGTATATATATATTTTTTTCACTTTGTAGCTATATTTAGGATAGTGTGGTACCGCGCTATTTTTCGTGTGCGCAGTGCTGCTTTCTACATAAACTGTATTGTCCTTTTCTGCGTTTAATCCATTTATGCCTAGCGTCCCATTTTTGGGACGTTTCGAATTTTAACAAATTTTTATAATTTTTCTCTTCTTTACAAGTTCAAAATTGTTTGAAGTAATTGTCTATGAATATCTTTATATCTATTACCGAGAGATGACAGCATAAGGTTAATATTTATTTGCTTAAATGGAGGCCTTTTTTGGTGTTTATAGGTCTTTCTTTTTTCAAGATAGCGAAATCTAAAATAGAAGTTTATTTGTATTTTTTAAATCAAGAATTCAAATAAATAAGTCATAATCTTAGCTTGTAGACTTCTTTGAAATACGTATTTTTTTAAATTGCGAAATTATATGTTCAAGCCTATTTTTTATGCATGTTTGTAACGTACAAAATATAGGGCGCAATGCGCAAATGGGTACATATTTCTATTAGCCAGTTAGGGGGCAGTTATTTATGTAAAGTCCTTTTTATATAAATATAGACAAAACATATAATTATGCATTTTCCCAATATAGATATTCCCATATTTAGTACGTTTACATTTTATCAAATAAATACAAAAATATTTTAGTGTAATTTTTTTTTAGTATTTTTCCAGTTCATTTTGTAACATTTAAAAGTGATTTCACCAAGAAATTTGAGAAAGCAAAAATTCAAGCATAAATGTGTTAAATAAATTTTACCCGTAAACATAACACCTACTTTTAAAAGGCATATAATTACAGTCAAATTTAATCCTACTTACTGACATAGATGATATATCAATTAAAGATATTTAACAGATGAAGATAGCTAGGCATCTATTCATACAAATAAAATGATTAGATAAAATTCTGACAGGCTCGTTAAGCATACACTGTAAAAAAAAAAAAAAAAAAAAAAAAAAAAGGCTAAAAAACGGAGATTCTACTGGCAATCTAGACGCCAGTACTATTTCCGTTTTTTTACGAAAATTTTCCCCCATAAATTACAGAAAATTTTCCGTTTTTAATCGGAAAACGAAAATTTTTCTGTAATTTACAGGGAAAAATCTCCGTAAAAAAACGGAAATAGTACTGGCGTCTAGATTGCCAGTAGAATCTCCGTTTTTTAGTCCGTTTTTTTTTTACAGTGTAGAATAGGCCAAAACTGTTAATTGGTTCAGAAACTTTTTTTTTTTACATTGTAGCAATATGTAGGATAGTGTAGTACAGCGCTATTTTTCGTGTGCGCCGTACGCCGTGCTTTTTCTACATAAACTTTATTGTCCTACTCTCTGTTTGAATAAATTTTATCCGTAAACGTAACACTTACTTTTAACCCTATATGTCCCAAATTATGAAATAATTAAAATTTCATCTTCTAAAGCATTTTTCGGGAATGTTTGAAACTACATTAGAAGATTTACACAATCTTTTCATAAATTTTATAAGGATTTTGCCAATTAAAATTAATTAATTAAATTTGAATTTATAGGGATTTTGTACAATATTTATAACTCCAAATCATTTATTCAAAATACTTTTTTAGTATTTTTTAAATTAGGAAATATATAAATATAATGCTCTTACAATTACAATAGCAATATTTCCGAACTGAAACTACACCCCCCACCCCCACCCCCATTTTTCAACGTCAAGAAAGCTCAATGAAAAAGAAATCATCCTTTTAAAGATATTTTTGTTTTTTGCAATGAATAATGCTTTTGGAACAAGATAAAGTCATGCATCTATAACTCATTCTAAACTATTTACTATTAATCGATGTATTAACACGTTGAATGCCAAGTCTATTTTGTCTGTCTTTCCGTCTAGACCACGAAATAAGACTCCCGTTACATAATCTATAAGTATTAGTTCACCGATGACTGACGCGGCCTAAACGGAAAGATCAGTGTCAGTCACTGGTGACCGACTGACATTCGACGTGTTAAATGAATTTTATAATAAGGTATTTTAATGGTACATTAAAGTACCGTCAAGGCATAAAGGGTTAAAAAGCATATATTTACAGTGGAATTTATTCCTACTGACTGACATAGATGATATATCAATTAAAGATATTTAACAAAGATAGATAGCTAAAAAAAAAAAAAAAAAAAAATGATTCTCTGAAAGCTCCGTTAAGCATACAATAAAAAAATTTTTTGCTTCTTTTTAAATTTACATATCTATGCTTATCTCATCCTCGCTAGGACAAAAAAAAAAAAAAAAAAAAGAAAGAAAGAAAGAAAAGAATGCGTACCTGGCACAAACTTGTGCAGTTGCTAGCTTATCATACTTTGCTTAAAGATAGCAAGGAAAAGATTTAGAAAAGCAGCTCATAGATACATTTAAGTTTGAAAAAATTAAAAAAAGGGCTATTTTCCAGCGAAAAAAAAAGTTACTTTTCTCTTCTCATATCCACAATACCACAAGCTATGTGGGGTGGGGATGGTTAAAAAAAAAAAAGCCCCAAACGATAGTCAGTTCGGCACACACACGCCCACACACGCACAGACATACATCAAACACACATGCCGCCAAAAATTTATACTGATTACCGCCACGATTACCATAAAGTACTGAACGAATTACACTCAGGCAGTAATGCGTTTTTCTCTCAAATCATGGGTGGGCCAGGCAGCTGCCACCTTATCTTATGTAGTGAAAAAAAAAAATGTGGAAAAAGATTTTTTTTTCGCCTTTCCCTACCCCCTCGGGGTAAAAATTGTGTGTAAGAAGGAAACATATTGGTGAGGGGTAGGGGATATGAAAAGTTTCAGTAGCTAAGTTGTTTTTGAAACTTTTTCAAATGATAGCAAATTTTTTCGGGGGTGTAGATACGGACTTTTTTCAGTGATTTTTTTTCTCTTTTTTTATGGGTGGAGAATTGAAAGTTGGAGATTTCAACCAATCAGAATGTTCGTGCATGTTGTAATGCATTTTAAATACGAGGGAAAAAAATATTAATATAAATACTATTCCGCATCTTTACTCATCGAGGGGGAGGGGGGGGGGGGTAAAATATGTACTTTTTATTGTACGCCAAAAGAAAAAAAAATCATTAAAATGTAAGGAAAAAATATTAAAATGACTAAGCAACGGGAAAATACTAAATAATAATTATTAGTTAGCAAATGGAAAATTTTACGAAAATTTATCTAACATATATTTTCACTAAACCTCCTAGCTAATCAGTAGAAAAGGGGTAAGAAAAAATAAAACACCTTATAAAATACATGCATGAAAAATGTTACTATGGAAAAGTTTGAAAGCCGTTTCGCAATATTTTTTAGTTTTAGGTTTTTTTTCTCATTGTATAATATACATACAATGGGTTCTACACAAAATTTAAATCCTTGTTAAAACTGCATGGGTATGTGGAGATTTCAACAAATCATAACGTTCGTGCATGTTGTAATGCATTTTAAATAAGAGATGTAGAAATATTAGTATGAAAACTGTTTCACACCTTTACTCATCGGATGTAAAATATGTACTTTTTATTACACCGGTCAAAAAATACCTAAAATGTGAGAAAAAAATTAAAATGTCTAAGCAGTGGTTAAAGTGCTAGAATAATTTATGTATAATAATGACTGTTAGATAGTTATGCAAGAATTTTCACAAAAATTTATATAGCTTTAACTAAACACCAGTTTCTTACTCTTAAATAGTTAAGCAGTAAAAAAAAAAGGGTTAATTTATAGTAAGGAAAAAAGTCATCTTATACTAGAGCTGCAAGTTAAATATTTTCACAGAAAAAGTTTGAAAGCAGTTTAGTAATAGTTTTTAGTTTTGTGGAGTTTCTTTTTCCCATTGCATAACATTACTATGTAACACAACGAATGATTATTACACAAAATTTCTGCTCGGAAGAAAAAAGGATATTATCTTTAGCTAGCGAAAATGCATTATAAAACTTAAATTTTGGTGAAGAGTGTATAAATGTTGGATTCGAAGGAGTTTGAAAGCAGTTTAGTAATAGTTTTTATGTTTGTGCTTCATCTTCCACTGAAGAACAATGATATATTAAACAAGCAGAAATTATTATAGGGATTTTCTGCTAAAAAGAATAAGGAAAGTGGTTTTGGATAGTGGAGAAGGATAAAAAAAAATTAAATCTTTGTTAAGAGTGCATGAATGTTGGAAATTTTAACCTATCAGAAGGTCCATGCATGCTGTAATGCATTCTAAATAAGAGAGAGAGAGAAAAAAAGATATTAACCTGAAAATTACTTCGAAACTTTACACATCGGATGTATGTAGGTTCTATTACACTGGTTTGAATAAAGGTAAGTAAACTGAATTAAAATGACTTCGTTCTTTTCTTATATATCTATACATATATGCATGTTAATATGAAATATAAGATAACACCCCTTTCAGGTTAATGAGCTTATATTCAACCAACAGAACCAAACCAAACCAAAAGAACCAACCTAAAGAACCCAGCTTTAAATGTTTTTGACCTGATAGATATATGGGGCATTCTCACAATCTTTTGACTTTTGGGAAAAAAAATCTGGCGAAATTAGTCTTGCTAAAATAAGATTTCAATCTGATAGACGAATGCCTTAATGATTCAAAATAAAGAAAAAATGGTCAGCAGCGAAAAAAAAAAATTATTTAACTGAGGTTTAAGTTAAACTTGCGCGTTTAATTTTCCTTACCATTTTACCACTATAACTTTTTATTTTCTTCTAAATTTTTACTTGCAACGAATTTGCATAGTACCCACAGGACATTCAAATAAGAAATAATGACAATGTAGTATTTTTAGTACAAAATTTTGGTATAACATTGTCTTAAAGGGGTGTTAAAGAAGGGACGGTAAATAAAAGGGGATGGTACACTGAGAAAAATGACACTTTCAAATTTGAGTAAATCTATGTTTTCATTTTATTATAAAACTTTTTGTTTCAAATATGACGACCCAATGCTTTCAATTCTGAAACACTAGAAATACTCATTTTCAAACAAAATTACTTTTTATTCGTTAAACGTAGTCAATTTTACCAAGGCCGCTAAATTTATTCATATTATATCATTTCTTATGATTTCGAATGAAACGCTCCTTTCAGTAATGATTTATAACATGAAATGTGGAGAACTACATTTTTATCGTGTTCGCGGAAGAACACTTAAAAGCCGCCGTAATGGAATCGCGAAAGTGTAAATTTTATTCTTCAACCTTCGAAATCGAAGAATGGATGAATTCGTAAAGGAAAGACTTCCCAGGTAGGATTTGACAACCATCAACAATATATAAATACAAACATCGTGTATAATCGTGAATAAACATCAAATAATGTTATGTGCTCATATTTGAGTATGTCCATGTTTTCAGAAATGAGTATATACATGTTTCAAACTTGAGTAATTTTGTTTCGGAGCCCTTTTGACAATGCAACATACTCAGATTTGAGTATTTTTTACTCAGTTTTGAAAATGTCGTTTTTAGAGTGAATAGGAAAAAAGGGACGGTAAGGATGGAATAGCAAGGGAATTACCACCTATTTTAGGCAGATCATGATAAGACTAAAAGGTAGCCAACATGTTCATTGATTTTTAGAAACAGTTATTTACATTGGATTTAATTTAAAAATAATAATAATTTACCTCGAAAAGAGCAGGAATAAACCTTGCGGACGGTGAGACTACCAATGAAGCCACGATGCTTGAAATTGATATTTAAATGCTGATTTAAATTCTACAGTAAATTTCCTGCCAAAGAATTTTAGACATTATTTTTCTAGCATATTTCTGCATGAGAAAAAACTTGAAAAAAATTCTGTGGCTGCATCTGAAGTGATTTTCTGTATAATTTAAGAAGAGGGATGGTAAAAAATCTAAAACCTAGGGACATAGTTTAAAAAATAATAACAACCCTAAAAATGTGTACAGGCTAATTTTTAGCTACTTATTTATGTAAAATAATAGTTCCAGTTTCAGAAAAAAATTACATCGAATTATTTTTATTGAAACAATTTTATCCAGACAGCTCCAAACTTAAAAATCAGCTTCAGGGACACGAGTCGGTATAGGATTTTCCCAGGTGTTTGGACCCCCAACATCGTCCAAAACTTATTTATCTCGTTAATATTGTTGTGCAATCATGCAATGGGGTGTTTTCAAGTATATGAAAGAAAAAAAAAGCACAAAAAAGTGTATTAATATAAAAATTATTATTCAGGGAAATGAAAGTCAAAAGATTGTGAGAATGCCCCACATATTTTTTAATTATTCGCTACGGTTATGTTAGTTTAACTTGAAATAATTTTATTTATTTTTTCTGAACGAACATAAAGTTTTCTCTCCAGAGTTAATCGCTCTTTTTGTATATGCTTCAATGTACAGACCAGCATATTAATTAATACCTTTAATCTTGCATAGCTCTTTTGGAGTAATAGGGTTAACTATTAGTTCTTTTGGGCACGTGTTTTCCGGCATTCTACTAATTACCCGACTGAAAAGAAGGGTTATGTGTTTCACGCGTATCTGGGTATTTCTTTATACTCTCGAAACATCCCAACGGCTGGGTGGATTTTAATGAATGAGGTCTCTATCGATTCGTCTTAACTGTCCGATAGTTATAGGCTAAGTTTTGTGTTTATAAATTCAAAATGGCGGCCGTAAAATACAAAATGGCGGTAGAGACAAAATAATTTTTTTTACGCACCCTATTGAATGGCAAATCATTGAATAGGTCTTTTAAAATAAAGACGATGTTTCATTGACAATTTTGCAGTCAGAAGCTCCGTATAAATATTACACGACCTGGAAGTTGTGTACTTTGGATCTTTACCTTTACTGTAACTGTAACCTTCATAACAGACACCTATAGGCCTCATCAAAACAGTGTTTGTAGATAGGAACTAATAATTAAACACAACTTAAAAGTCATCAGTACAAGTAAATAAAAAAAAGGTAAGTAATATAAAAAATAGTTTCATATTGATGAGAAATAATTAATTAGTTCGCTTTTTACGCAGTATTTTTTGATTTTTTAAATTTAATATATTATTTACTATTCTATTCTACAGCATGTTCGAATGCATGGCTTGGACAAAAACTTTTAATCTTAGCACAAGCCGTGTGCGGTCGTTTAGACTCCATGCTCAAAACTCCATATTCTATCACATTCCATTCATGTGCATTTTAAATAAATTTTGAAAATATTATTTCATACGGATCAATAACATTGAAATTTTTTAGGTGTTTGGTAATAATTTTAGTAAATGCGGATCTAAGTCACATGAATATTCTTAACATTACATTTTTAAAAAGAGAAAGCAAAGTAAAAATTGAACAGCTAAATGGAAGAACATGTTAAGTAACAAAAATTACATTTCAAGAAATTTGAGGTGAAAGTTTTTACTATAAATTTTAAGGATTTATTTTCCGTTTGTTTAAAATATTAACAGGTATGGTACTAAACTCTCTCAGAAGAACTTATTCATATTTAATTTTCAAATATTAAAAATTATTAAAGTTATTGGCATTATTAAATATTAAAATATTAAATATTAATGAATAATCTCTTAAATCTGTATAGACTACTATAAAAGACTAAATAGAATCTTAGTATTTTAGCTTCACCATGTGATAGGATACCTCATAACGCTTTCATCCAAAAGATAAAAAAAAATTTAGAAAATGTAGCATAACATGTTCATCCACTTCAATTATCTGATCGAGTTATAGAAATAAAACAAAAACTAAGATTAGTCAACGAGTTCATCAATTCGGAAAGAAGACGATATCCCATTATTTTGTTTAACTTTGTTTTTCTTTCATGTTTTTTTTTTTTTTTTTTTTTTTTTTTTGCCATCATTACAGAAATGTTATTAAAAATTACGAAAAAATTAATATCTCTAAATCTAGTTCAAATTTTTAAATCCAGAGAGCTAATACGACAACACCGCATCAATGCGGATAACTGTTCAAAATTCCATCGAACTGCATTCCATATTCTACGAGGGGTACTTGTAAATTACAAACAGACATTAGGATTTTAATATAATAGATTCTGGATGCAGTATTTATGAGAATTTGTTCCTTTTAAAATGGCATGGTAAACTCTAAGAACGGCTCAACGTCGCTTATGCAAAACATGGCTAGAAAATTATTTGATCACACATATTTTTTTTTAATAGTTTATGCTCTTTTATATCTCGTTGACTTAAGAGGACGGTGGACATAAATTTTTTTTTTTAAATTTTCATCATAGAGATATGAAATTTTGCGAAAATACACATCTCGCCATAAGTATATAGAACACCTTCAAAGAAATCTCTAATCTCATAATTTTAAGATTTTTTGAAAAAAAATTTTAATTTTAAAACGAAATCTTAAAATTCTCCATGCGTCTTAATTTTCGAGATATTTTTTCGATTTTGCATGTTAATCACTTAACACTCTATTACAAAAAAAAAAAAAAAAAAAAAAAACCTGTATATTGATTTTTTAATCCCTTGTATAGTTAATTTTGCTGTAATTTTTTTCTGAATTCCATATCGATTTTCATCAAAATTTTGCCTCTTAACAAGTGAAAAATCGAATTTAATTATCTTAATGAAGTCGAATTTTAAAATTCATACACAGTTTCTTTGTAAGTAGTTTCAAGGTTCAAACTTACCAATTTCATGAACTTTGATTAAAAAAAAAAAAAAAAAAAAAAAAAAAAATAAGACGCATTGAGCATTTCAAAAATCTAAAATCGTTGAAAAATCTGTTTTGAGAGAAACAGATTTAAAGTATTTACAGGGCCGAAAAAGTGTTTGTGTACAAAATTCAAACAATACGCACAAAAATAATTTTCGATTTTGGGGTCATTTTTTGCTCAAATAAGGGTCCACGGTCCCCTTAATCTCGTATTTGTTTTTATAGGTAATAGTAAATATAAATAAATATTTTTGTTTTCTTTGTGAAAAAAAAAAGAGACAGTAATATAATTAAAATATGACAATAAATTCAGCATTTGCTGAAGTTTAAAAGAAAACGCCTTCAAGGCTCTGCACCAAGTCATATATCGTCTGCTAACGCCCTCTCTACACATGCGAAAGTGTGTGACATACATATTTCTGGACAATTATATGACTCTTCAAATTCTTATGCAAATCAATTTTAAGGACGTGCATTGAAAACATGTTTCAGAGCAGATATCTTTCAGCTTTTTGGTAATAATATTTGTAAATGCAGAAATGAGCCACATAAATATAGTCTTAACATTACATTCATTAAAAGAGAATGTAAATTTAAAATCATTTAATCGATTTACAGAAATAAAAGATATTTCTTCATCAGTTCGGAAAAGCAGACGATATACAATTATTTATATTCCCCTCCTCCCTTTTTTGCTTTAAAAACAAAAACAAAATGGAGGAATTTTGTTGCTATCATTAGATAAATATCCTTAAAAGTTACAACAACAACAACAACAACAACAATAATAATAATATAATAACAATAATATCTCCGAAACTATTCAATTTTTAAAATTCTGAGAAGTTACATGTCAACCTCGAATCCACGAGGTTAACTGGTGTTAATTTCGTGCTGCATCCCACATTCTAAAAGGAGTACTTGTGAAATGCAAACAGACTGTAAGATTTTAATATAATAGATTCTGGATGCTAGATCCCTGGACATTTATCCCCAATGACCTTCCTTATAGGAATTGACAATGAAAATTGCATAGCAAATCCACCAAAACGGCTCCGCACTGCTTATGTAAAACATGGTTAGAAAATTCTTCAATCATAAATATTTTTAGGTGCGTTCGTAATTATATAAGTACGTAGCACCTATAGTCGCCATCTGGTCCGTCCGTCCGTCTGTCTGCATATAACAGCGCAAAAACTACCCAACCGAATAGTTTGGAATTTAATATATATAATCGTAGCAGAATTTTGTCGAAGTATTTCAAATGTTATGAACATCGGATCAAAACTTTAAAGGATTTTAATAAAAGTTTTCTTCATTCTATTAAATCCCATATGTCATTAATTCACATATATCCCATGATATGTAATGATTCTAGGTTGCCATGGTGATGATGTCCTATTTAAGATGGAGTCCTGTTATTTCGGCATTACTGAATTTATTATATTAGAATCGTAATACATTTTGTATTTCAAATGAAAATCAAATTTCAAAGTAATTGTTTAAGAGGCGCAAAGGGCCAATATAGTGAAAAAGATTCCATGCCGGGACTCGAACCGGGGCCATCAGTATAACGCACTGACGTTCTACCGACTAAACCACATGGAACGATACCCAGCCTGGAAAATTTCTCACTATTATATGTTGGCAAGGCTACAAACGCAGCACAAAATGGAATATTTATCGTGAGCCACAGACCTGGGGCGAACAAGAAACTTAATTAAATCCAGCATCGATAGAAACTATATTATTTCATGGAAATCATTCCAGAGAGAAACATTCGCCTTGCATACAATATTTCAAATGAAAATCAAATTTCAAAGTAATTGCTTAAGAGGCGCATAGTGAAAAAGATTCTATACCGGGACTCGAACCCGGGCCATCAGTATAGCGCACTGACGTTCTACCGACTAAACCACATTGAACGATAACCAGCCTGGAAAATTTCTCACTATTATATGTTGGCAAGGCTACAAACGCAGCACAAGATGGCATATTTATCGTGAGCCACAGACCTGGGGCGAACACGAAACTTAATTAAATCCAACAGCATCGATAGAAACTATATTAATACATGGAATTCATTCCAGAGAGAAACATTCGCCTTGCATACAATATTTCGAATGAAAATCAAATTTCAAAGTAATTGCTTAAGAGGCGCAAAGGGCCAACATAGTGAAAAAGATTCCATGCCGGGACACGAACCCGGGCCATCAGTATAGCGCACTGACGTTCTACCGACTAAACCACATGGAACGATACCCAGCCTGGAAAATTTCTCACTATTATATGCTGACAAGGCTACAAACGCAGCACAAGATGGCATATTTATCGTGAGCCACAGACCTGGGGTGAACACGAAACTTAATTAAATCCAGCAGCATCGATAGAAAGTATATTAATACATGGAAATCATTCCAGAGAGAAACATTCGCCTTGCATACAATATTTCGAATGAAAATCAAATTTCAAAGTAATTGCTTAAGAGGCGCAAAGGGTCAACATAGTGAAAAAGATTCTATGCCGGGACTCGAACCCGGGCCATCAGTATAGCGCACTGACGTTCCACCAACTAAACCACATGGAACGATACTCAGCCTGAAAATTTTCTTACTATTATATGTTGGCAAGGATACAAACACAGCACAAAGTAGAATATTGATCGTGAGCCACAGACCTGGGGCGAACACGAAACTTAATTAAATCCAGCATCGATATAAACTATATTAATACATGGAAATCATTCCGGAGAGAAACATTCGCCTTGCATACAATATTTCGAATGAAAATCAAATTTCAAAGTAATTACTTAAGAGGCGCAAAGGCCAACATAGTGAAAAAGGTTCCATGCCGGGACTCGAACCTGGGCCATCAGTATAGAGCACTGACGTTCTACCGACTAAACCACATGGAACGATACCCAGCCTGGAAAATTTCTCACTATTATATGTTGGCAAGGCTACAAACGCAGCACAAGAGGGAATATATATCGTGAGCCACAGACCTGGGGTGAACACGAAACTTAATTAAATCCAGCATCGATAGAAACTATATTAATACATGGAAATTATTCCATAGAGAAACATTCGCCTTGCATACAATATTTCAAATGAAAATCAAATTTCAAAGTAATTACTTAAGAGGCGTAAAGGCCAACATAGTGAAAAAGATTCCATGCCGGGACTCGAACCCGGGCCATCAGTATAGCGCACTGACTTTCTACCGACTAAACCACATGGAACGATTCCAAGCCTGGAAAATTTCTCACTGCGCCTCTTAAGCAATTACTTTGAAATTTGTTTTCATTTGAAATATTGCATGTAAGGCGAATGTTTCTCTCTGGAATAATTTCCATGTATTAATATAGTTTCTATCGATGCTGGATTTAATTAAGTTTCGTGTTTGCCCCAGGTCTGTAGCCCACGATAAATATTCCATCTTGTGCTGCGTTTGTATCCTTGCCAACATATAATACTGAGAAATTTTCCAGGCTGGGTATCGTCCCATGTGGTTTATTCGGTAGAACGTCAGTGCGCTATACTGATGATCCGCGTTCGATTCCCGGCATGGAATCTTTTTCACTATGTTGGTCTTTGCGCCTCTTAAGCAATTACTTTGAAATTTGATTTTCATTTGAAGTATTGTATGCAAGGCGAATGTTTCTCTCTGGAATGATTTCCATGTCTTAATATACATTTTGTATTCATGCATTTTTGCATAAGAGTGCAAAGGTTATTGCACATAGATCTGAATATTTATAAAGCTACATAGCTGCCAACTTGTACGGATTTTTGCTACCACTAAAATTTAACAGAAATTTCTGCCTTATTTAATTATCAAAATTTACTGCAATTCGGCGATTGAATTAGACAAAATTTTCTATTGAATTTTAGTGGTAGCAAAAATCCATACAAGTTGGCAGCTATGTAACTAGTTAGATTACGCCCCTCATCTGCTACGTTTGACCTGCAATTTCCGACCTCTTTTTTTTTTAATATTTTTAGCTCCTTATTATGCCATCGTATTTAATCTCGTATTTGCTTTTATAAATAAATCAATGTTTTGTGTGCGTTTACTATTTATTTTCTTATAGCGAAACTAAAGGTACAGTGATAGAATAAGAATTGCACAATAAACTCATAATTCGCTGAAGTTTAAAAGAAAACGCCTTCAAGGCTCTGCACCTAGTCATATATCGTCTGCAGAGGCCCTCTCTCCACATGCTAAAGCGTGTGACACACATATTTCTGGATAATTATATGAATCTTCACATTCTTATACACATCCATTTTACGGACATATATGGAAATGACACCGTTGAGTGCAGATATCTTGCATCTGGTAATATTTTTAGTAAATGCGTAAATAAGTCACATATATATTCTTAACATTACATTTTAAAAAAGAGAATGCAAATTAAAAATCATTAAATCGATTTGTAGAAAAAAAAAAATCAAGATTTGTTCGCCATTTTCGAAAGCAGACGATAGGCCGTTATTTCTCTTCCCTTTGATTCCCCCCCCCCTTAATTAAAAAAAAAATAAATAATAAGAAGCAGAATTTTTCTGCCACCATTACAGAAATGTCATTAAAAATTAGAAAAAAATGAATACCTTCGAAACTATTTCAAATTTTAAACTTCCGAGAGCTTATATGGTAACCTTGGATCCACGAGAAAAAATGGTGTTAATTTCATTATGTTACGTTCCATATTCTAGGAGGAGTTCTCGTGACATACAAACAGACATTCAGATTTTTACATAATAGATTCTGGACACTGGAACCATGAAAATGGTGCACCAAATCCCCCCAAACGACTCCTCACTGCTTATGCAAAACATGGCTAAAATTGTTTTTCAATCGCACACATTTTTATTATTATTTTCTTCTCTTTATTATTTCATCGTATTTAATCTCGTAGTGCATTTACAATTTATTTTCATATAGAAAAACAAAAGAGACAGTAATAGAATAAGAATGTGACAATAAACTCATAATTCGCTGAAATTTAAAAGAAAACGCCTTCAAGGCTCTGCACCAAGTTATATATCGTCTGCTAACGCCCACATGCTAAAGCATGTCACATACATATTTCTGGACAATTATATGACTCTTCAAATTTTTATACACATCCATTTTTCAGACACTCATCGAAATGACACCTTTGAGTGCAGATATCTTGCATCTTTTTGGTAATAGTTTTAGTAAATGCAGAAATAAGTCACATATATATTCTTAACATTACATTTTTAAAAAGAGAATGCAAATTAAAAATCATTAAATTGATTTATAGAAAAAAAATTACCTAGTAATATTTGTTGAGCAGTTTCGAAACTAGACGATAACCAATTATTTTTCTTCCCTTTAATTTTTTTCCCTTAATAATAATAATAATAAAAAAAAATAATAATAAGCAGAATTTTGCTGCCATGATTATAGAAATGTCGTTAAAAATTGATGTCTCCGAAACTATTTCAAGTTTTAAACTTCCGAGAGCTTATATGATAACCTTGGAACCACGAATATAGCTGATGTTAATTTCATCGTGCTGCATTCCATATTCTAGGAGGAGTTCTTCTGACGTGCAAACAGACATTAAGATTTTTACATAATAGATTCTAGATATCCATGAAAATGGCACGGCAAATCCCTCCAAACGACTCCTCACTGCTTATGCAAAGCATGGCTAACAATCTTTTGAACCACACATATTTTTTTTATTATTTTCGGCTCTTTATTATTTTATCGTATTTAATCTCGTTGTGCATTTACAATTTATTTTCATTTAAAAAAGCAAGAGAGACAGTAACAGAGTAAGAATGTGACAATAAACTCATAATTCGCTTGAAGTTTAAAAGAAAACGCCTTGAAGGCTCAGCGCCAAGTCATACATCGTCTGCTAAAGCCCTATCTCCACATGCTAAAGCGTGTGACATACATATTTCTGGACAATTATATGACTCTTCAAATTCTTATACACATCCATTTTTCAGACATGCATCGAAATGACACCCTTGAGTGCAGATATCTTGCATCTCTTTGGTAATAGTTTTAGTAAAGGCGGAAATAATTCACATATATATTCTTGACATTACATTTTTAAAAAGAGAATGCAAATTAAAAATCATAAAATCGATTTATAGAAAAAAATTAACACGATATTTGTTCACCACTTTCGAAAGCAGACGATAGCCCATTATTTCTCTTTCCTTCGATTTTTCCCCCTTAATAATAATAAAAAAATAATAAAAAGCAGAATTTGCTGCCATCATTACAGAAATGTCATTAAAAATTAGAAAAAAAAAATAATGTCTCCGAGGCTATTTAGAATTTTAAACTTCCGAGAGCTTATATTATAACCTTGGATCCACGAGGATAACTGGTGTTAATTTCATTGTTATTATTTCCTCTTATTTAATCTCATAGTGCGGGATTTATTTTCATTTAGAAAAATAAAAGAGATAGTAAATAGAATAAGAATGTGACAATAAACTCATAATTCGCTGAAGTTTAAAAGAAAACGCCTTCAAGGCTCTGCGCCAAGTCATATATCGTCTGCTAACGCCCCTCTCTCCACATGCTAAAGCATGTGACATACATATTTCTGGACAATTATAGGACTCTTCAAATTCTTATACACATCCATTTTTCAGACACGCATCGAAATGACACCTTTGAGTGCAGATACAAAGGTTCATATGAAGAGAGGGAAAAAAGAGCGCGATTCCGCACAAATATGCTAATTAGGAAGGTCGGAAATTTCACAGCGACTCCATTGGCTGTCCTGGGGGAGGAACGTCTCAGATGAAAGTCGGCGAATAACACCCCCGCAAAAGATCAAAGGCGCCGGGAAACGATGTGACGGATTGGATTTGAATGGGGGTAAAAAAAAAATCCTGATTTTTGCACTTATATTCTTTATAGAGAAGGGAAAATTTAGTAAACCATGAGGTGGATTTAAAGCCAAAATATATTCCGATCTGAATATATGTTGAAACTGGTGTGAATAAACTGTGTATGTAATAAGTTTGTATTGAAGTTTTGAATTTATTGCGAAATTTCTAGTCAAAATATTGTCTGAACTTAAATTTGTAAACTTGAAAAGTTGTTCTTCGTTGAAATAAAGTGCAAAGTCGATTTCTGAACATTGAATTTATGTATTTATAGCGAAATGTATGTATAAAATATCGTCTGAATTTATTTTTATAAATTTTGTAAGAGAGTATACTTTGTTAAACATATAAAATTTAAGTTTGTATATATAAATTCTTTGCAGAAAAGAGAACATCTAATAAAGCATAGTGTGCTTTTAAAATCAAAATAAATTCTTTTCTGAATATATGTTGTATCTTGTGTGAATAATTTGTGTATCTTATACGTATGTGTTTAAGTTATGAATTTATTGCGAAATTGCTAGACAAGATAACGTCTGAACTTAAATTTGTAAACTCATAATAAGTTCTTACGACAAAATGCAAAGTCGATTGTTGTACTTATAATTTTGCACTGAATTTTTGAATTTATAGCAAAATTTATAGATAAAATATCCTCTGGACTTAATTTTATAAACTTGTAAGAAAGTTCTTTACTTGAAACAAAGTTTTAATTTGTATATATAAATTCTTTGCAGAAACGAGAACATTTAATAAAGCATAGTGTGCTTTTAAAATCAAAATATACTCGTTTCTGAATATATGTTGTAACTTGTGTGAATAAATAGTGTTTGTAATACGTATGTGTTGAAGTTATATGAATTTATTGCGAAATTGCTAGACAAAATATTGTCTGAACTTAAATTTGTAAACTCGTAAAAATTTCTTACGACAAAGTGCAAAGTCGATTTTTGCACTTATAAGTTTGCACTGAATTTTTGAATATATAGCAAAATTTATTGATAAAATACCCTCTTGACTTAATTTTATAAATTTGCAAGAAAGTTCTTTACTTGAAACAAAATTTCAATTTGTATACTTATATTCTTAGTACAGAAGAGAACATTTAATAAAGCATGATGTACATATAAAACTAAAATCTATGTTTATCTGAACATACCGGGTGTCCTAAAAAGGACTGACTGATTTTAAAATTCAATAACTTGCAAACGGTGACAGATATTTAAAAATTTCTTGCAGGAGGTTTATGCATAAGGTCAAAAGTTGATTTCAGTGATTTTCGATTTTAGTTCGAATTACAAACAATAGATGGCGCTGTAAGCAATAGTCGCTAAATACAGGCTGGCTCGATTTTTGGTCCTTTCTCTTGTTTCATGCGGAAAAAGGAGATGGAAATGTATTATCCAGGCCACGAAGTACCAAAAATCGAGCCTGAATTTAGCGTCTATTGATCGCAGCGCAATCTATTGTTTGTAATTCGAATTAAAATTGAAAATCACTGTAAAAAAAACTTTTGACGTTATGCATAACCCTCCTGCAAAAATTTTTTAAATATCTGTTACCGTTTACGAGTTATTGGATTTTAAAATCAGTCAGTCCTTTTTAGGACACCCGGTATATAAACACTGGTGCGATGTAATAGGTTTATATTGAAGTTATTAATTTATTGCGAAATTTATAGATTATAAGTTTGTATTGAATTTATGAATTTACAATGAAATTTATAGATAAAATATTGTCTGAATTTAAATTTTTAAACTTCTAAGTAAGAAGGTTCTTAGTTGAAACGTATAAAGTTTTAATTCGAATGCATTAGAACAATATGCCATGGTAAAAAAAAAAAAAAAAAAAAAAAAAAAAAAATCAGTTTGTTTATTTTAAGAAGCACTTTTCAAAGCGGAACTTTTGAATACCGTCGGGATTACGTTGAACAGGATTTTTACTTATTTTTATCGTTTGAATACATATGGTGCATATATTTACTAGGGGTGCGTGGGTGCTAGACAGGTGAATTTTTATACAATGTAAGAGAAGATATTGCATTGATGAATAATAAAGCAAAAAATATGTTATTTTTATCTTTAAAAAAAATATATATTGTATTTTTATAAAACAGTATGGAAAAAAAATTACAAGTTAGAAAAAAAAATCTAAAAATATCTTTTAGCATTTTTATGAATTCTTTTGAGTTTTCTACAACTAAAAGTTTTGAAATTTCTTTCAGATATGCTTTCCATCGGACGTTAGTGTTACAACTGTAGAATATTCTTGTGATGGCGAAATGCTCACTGATGATGCTCCAACAACATCATCATCTACTCATATATACATAATAGACATATATACACAGTATATGGGGCATTCTCACAATCTTTTGACTTTCGGGAATAAAAATCTGGTGAAATTAAACTTGCTAAAATAACATTTTAATCTGATAGCCTTAATGATTCAAAATAAAGAAAAAATGGTCAGCAGCGAAATTTTTTTTATTTAACTGAGGTTTAATTTAAAGTTGCGAGTTTAATTTTCCTTACCATTTTACCACTATAACTTTCTATTTTCTTCTAAATTTTTACTTATAATGAATTTGCATAGTACCCACAGGACATTCAAATAAGAAATAATAAAAATTTACTACTTTTAATACAGAATTTTTGTATAACATTGTCTGAAAGGGATGTTAAAGAAGGGACGGTTAGGTTAAAAAAAGGGGACGGTACAGGATAAAAGGGACGGTAAGGATGGAACGGTAAGGAAAATTACCACCTATTTTTAGGGAAATCATGTTAAGACTAAGTGATAGCCACAATGTTCATTGATTTTTAGAAACAGTTGTTAACATTGGATTAAATTATTGTTATTTTTTTTAATTTACCTCGAAAAGAGCAGGAATAAACCTTGCGGACGGTGAGACCACCAATGAAGCCACGATGCTTGAAATTGATATTTAAATGCTGATTTAAATTCTACAGTAAATTTCCTGCCAAAGAATTTTAGACATTCTTTTTCTAGCATGCTTCTCGCATGAGAAAAAACTTGAAAAAAATTCTGTGGCTGCATCTCAAGTGATTTTCTGTATAACTTTAGTAAGAGGGATGGTAAGGAATCTAAAACCCAGGGACAGAGTTCAAAAACTAATATCAACCGTAAAAATGTGTGCAGGTTAATTTTTTTCTACATATTTATATAAAACAATTGTCCCAGTTTCGGAAAAAATTGCATCGAATTACTTTTATTGAATTATACAGACAGCTCCAAACTTAAAAATCAGCATCAGGGACACGGGACGGTATAGGAGTTTTCCTGGTATTTGGACCCCCAGCATCGTCCAAAACTTATTTATCGCGTTAATATTGTTATGCAATTATCCAATGGGATGTTCCCCTGTATATGAATTAAAAAAAAAAAAACACAAAAGATGTATTAAAATGAAAATTATTATTCAGGGACATAAAAGTCAAAAGATTGTGAGAATGTCCCATACATGTATGATAAGTTACATTAAAATAATAAGAAAAAATTGGATGTGGTTTTTTTTTCCCAAGTCTCGAATTTTGTCCAAGCATTATGAAACAACGGAAATTTGAAGTACCACATCAAGTAATTAGCCGTAATTAACAAAAAATAAATAAATCTCCTATTCTCAATGCATATATGTTCTAATGTTTCATAATAATTGAAAAAGTTTCGTGAAGATTCGAAAAGTTTCGTTTTAAATTCATAATTTGGGATACAAAGGGTTAAAAGCAAAATGTATTATTATCTAAATATTTGTTCAAAGTTTTGTGAATATACTGGATGTGTAATAATTTGTGTTGAAGTTGTGAATTTATTGCGAAATTTCTGGATAAAATATAGTTTCAATTTTATAAACATGTACGAAACATCTTACAAGGAAGGTCTCCATACGGGCATACTCAGAAAAATCTGAAAAAATTACAGAATGTTCTTCTCATATGGATATATATGTTTATAAAAATTTTTTTGGCGGAACCCCGGTACAGCGTCCGTAAAAAAATAATGAAATTTTCGTTTATTTGGCGATTTATCACAGGTTGGCGATGAAAAAAAAAAAACGCTTTTATGTAGGAAAAAACTTTTTATGTTGAATTTGTTTATATAAGTTTAATTTAAATAACTTTAGTTTTGTCATTTTTAATTTGTTTTAACTATAGTTTTGTCATTTTTAGTTTGTTTTAACTACAGTTTCTCATATATATTTATATGAATTTATAATAAAATTTAAATATCACATTTTACGATTTAAAGCAAAATTTAAATTGATTTAAATTATTTCAAGCTCAAAAATTAGGCAGATAGAACACTGTCGATTTGATTTTGTTGCTATGGAAACGACTTCGTTTTTGATATGGAAGTGTATTATGGCAATCAAATGTCAGCTGACTATAACTTAAAATAGATATTTGCAACTTGCAAAGCATAGAAAATATTTTTACAGTGATAAAAGTAAATAACTATAGCAACAAGCAACATATATATGTAATAAAAAAAAAATCTATAATAACCTCTTTCATTGATAATAAACAATTTTCAGATGCATTAAAATCGTTTGTTTTTGTCGAGGAAAAATCCTGCTCGCCAAATCGCGTGTCACTTTCGTATTTTCGCGCGAAATATTCGAAAGTATATTATTTTTTTACGGACTTTCTACTTAATTCCGCCGTTAAATTTGACTGATCCTTTATTACATATATGAGTAGTTTCACTAGCATTTTTTTCAACATATTCTGAGTATGCCCTGTATGGAGACCTTCCTTGTTAGTTGAAACAAGGCGCAAAGTCGATTTTGCACTTAAAACTTTGTATTGAAGACATAGCCGTAGACTTATATGGATTCGCAAGGGTTCACGATGGTTTATAAGATGGAGTCCACTCTCCCTATTTTTGATAAATAAAAGTTCTCGGATTTTTAATTTTCTAATATTTTATTAAAGTTTAGTGCTTTTTTCCGTCAATTAATTTTTTACCTCGAATTTTGCCCCTTTTTAACACTTTCCAACAAAGTTGAAAAGTATTCATGCATTCGGTTTATCTGTCCGTCTGTCTACACTCTAACTCCCGACAATAGACTCGGATTTTCATGCAATTGATAAAGGCTACTTAGGGTCACTAAAGCATCTTTGGTATTGTATATGAAGTATGTAGGATTAATAGTTCATTTACAGGGGTACTGAAAAGTATTCCATTACAGTATGGTATAGGGGGAAAAATCGTTTGCAGAGTATTTTAATGACATGAGACTATTTCAAATGTATTGAAACTGATATAAATCACTAAATTTCACTACGATCACGTCAGAACAGGGCATTCATAGGATTTTTTATTCATTTACAGGGACACACAAAATAAATCGGTTACAGTACTGTCTTTGAATAATAATTGCTGGACTGTATGATTTAAAATTTGGTATGCGCTTTTAAATTAACTTATTTTTTTGCATGTTATTCGTTATATATAAACTCTATACCTCATATACAGGGATGCACAAAAGTATTCACGTACCTTTCTCCTTATCAGAGGAAATTGCTGAAAGGGAATTTTCAACTGAAGTATATGTATTTCTTAAGTGAACTAAATTTTGGCATGCATGTAGTTAATAGATACAAATCTATATACCGTGTTTACTCGCGTAATAGTCGCACTTTTTTTGCCAATTTTTCATTGTGAAAGTCTAGGTGCGACTATTATGCGAGGAAATCTACTTACACAATATTGTACATTCTAATGCTAAAACATTACTGGTATTAAAAAAAAAACACATAATAAAGTTTTACTTACTAAAGGTTTCCAGATTATGTGCTGTTTATTAAATACCATTTTCCTTTTTACGGTAATATTTTTATAGACATAAAATTTACAGATAATCTTTGTGAAAATTTTAACAAAAGACTCTCATAATAAATCACTTTCACTGAAGGTAACATCAGTACCTCTAATATAATGTGAATCTGTATCTGAAGAATTGCGTGACCATGGGGATTGGGAGTAACAGAACACATGAATCCATCATGAGTACTAGTTCTGGGAAGAGAACGGCTGATGATTTTCTATTTTCAAATAAAAGTCAAATACGCGACTGCGACTTTTATGCGAAGAAAATATTTTGACGATTTTTTCTGCTTCAAAACGGGGGTGCGACTATTATGCGAGGGCGACTATTACGCGAGTAAACACGGTATCCTATACAGAGTTGCTGAAAGAAATCGGATAATTTCCCGATAGTAGATAACAGCTGAAATTGGGTTTTGAAATGTGTTATGCTTTTCCGTGTGGTTGAATTAAACATAATTTTTTAATTTTTTAAACGGTGTAGTTTTGTTACATTATTCTGAATGCGTTGGAAAGTGTTTCATAATGTATGCTTGATGCATGATTTTTTTCTTTCTTGCTTTCCCTTTCTCATTTGTCGTAAGAATATAACGACACAAGAAAACCTTTTTGCTTTTTGACAAGAAAGGTCTCCTTACCGGGCATACTCAGAATATTTTGAAAAAATACTAATTAAAATACTTATGTATGTAATAAAGGATCAGGCAAATTTAGCGGTGGAATTACAGTAGGAAGTCTGTAAAAAATAAAATATTTTCGAGAATTTGCCGCGAAAAGACGAAAGTGCTACGCGATTTGGCGAGCAGTATTTTTCCTCGCCAAAAGCAAACGACTTTAATGCAGCTGAAAATTGCTTGTTAATTGGTTTTCAGAATGCGCGAAAATAGAATTTAATGAATTTAAACTTAAACAATAAGGGAGTTTAACAAATATATTCTTTTGTATTACGTATTTATGCTGCTTGTTATTTAATTTCATTACTTTAAAACAATTTCATGTATAAAAATTATTTTCATATATTTAAGCGTATTCTAAAATGAATCAAGATGAAGAATGCTGCAGTTATTCATTTCAATATCAAAGAAGTCGTTGTTTCTATAGCAACGAATTTGAATCGACAGTGCTCAATTGTAGTACTTAATTTGGAGATTGGAACAATTTTAATTAATTTAAATTTTGTTTTAATTCACAAAATTTTATAGCTAATTTACATTATAAATATATCTGTATGACAAAACTATAGTTAAATCTAACTAAAACTGACAAAACCAAAGTTATTTACATTAAATTTATTTAAACAAGTTTAATATAAAACAATTTTATCTTAAAGAGTATTTGACATAAACAAGTAATATAAAAATTTTGTTTTTAAAGTCAATTCCTACTTAGGCCATCAAAGAAAAATTTAATATAATCAAGCTAATATTAGTTTTTGTTGCATTAAAATATCTCAATTTGTTGATTTTCTATAAGCAAGTAGAGATCTGCACGGGCCCGGGCTTGGCCCGAGGCCCGTACCCGGCCCGGCCCGGCGGAATGGAGGAGAATTTTCAAACGGGCCGGGCCGGCAGAATTAGGACAATTTTTTCAACGGGCCGGGCCGGGCCGACAGACAAAATAAACGGGCCGGGCCGGCAAAAAAATTGAACAAGCCTGAAGGGCCGGGCCCGACCGATAAAAAAAATTAATCGGGCCTATCGGCCCGATATAAGAATTTGAGAGGAGCAGATAAAATACGAGGTCATTTCCAATGAATATGACTTTTTCGAGAAGTATAAATGTGCGTTACGAGCCGATGTGAGTTTAACAACATCAATACAGAAATGTAACATGTCCATCGTAGAGATCGGCATCGTACAGTTACATGATGCCTGATCCCGGGTTTAATTTTTTTCGGCAGACTTGTGCCGGGACGGAACTGGTCTTAATCGTTCTCAGGATATGTAGGACAGGCATTATGTTTTGTAAAAGTATTAATAGCGATAATGAACTTCTATTAACAGTATCTTTGGAAATGTACCTTAAGGTGGTTCTCATATTTACTGCTCAACAATGCGAAACTCTCAGACACATTTTCTGACTCATTTTTAACTATAAAGGCATAAAATTGACAGGCTGAGTATTGAAGGCAATTGGGATCAAATAGCGTTTCCATTTTTCATAAATTACGTACAGAGATAACAGAGACTCTTGTCACGTGACTGTACGTTTTCTCCTTTCCTGTGCTATTGCTTCCAGAAATTCGATTCAAAACGCTAACTTTGGCAGTATTTTCTGAAAGATATATTACTTTTATCTAAAAAAAACGGCATTTACATGGTTTCTGAATAAGAATACCTGTCAATCTCATGCGTTTCCGAAAAGAAATGAATTCATAAATGTATCAAAATGTTAGCTTCTTTGGATTTGAGAAAAGCCTTAAAAATGACAGAAATATTTTCACAAATCTACCTTTTATTATAAGCTTCAAAATTTATCATGTTTTTTAACCCTTTATTCTAAACTACAATAATCTTTTAATGAACCCTTATTTAAATTTTGAAAAGTCTGTAGAGACGTTGACTAAAACACTGTAAGTAATCGTTAAAGTTTACTATTGTGTGTTTTCTATTTTGCGAACACATAGTAATTTAAAATATACTGTAAAATGTTCCCATAAATATGCATGTAGTATTCATTAAAAGAATCTTAATTGTATGTCGAGAAAAAACGGAATTTTTTGTAGACATTTAGTCGGGCCGGGCCGGGCCTGTTTTCACTGATTTTTGTATGGGCCGGGCCGGGTCGAGAACGGTAAAAATATAAACGGGCCGGGCCGGGCTCGGGCCGAACTTTCAATTTTTACACCGGGCCGGGCCAAAATAGCTTTCCTTCGGGCCGGCCCGGGCCCGGGCCTGGAAATTCCGGCCCGTGCAGACCTCTATAAGCAAGTAGGTTTGCAATGGAACTCTATGGGAATTTGGCGAAATATTACAGATATCGTCAAGTTGGCGTCACTTTTGGCGACTCATTTTGGCCGGCAAATTTGGCGATATATCGCCAAGTTGGCGACAAACTTGGCGGCATTTGGCGACAGAACAGGGTTCCCCCCTATGGTAACCCTTATTGAAAATACTTTCATTGAAATTCAATAACCAATGGCGGCCATTTTGTTTCCCATGCAAAACTAAAATTAATTAATTAAAATTTAATTAATTAATTAATATTTGAAAAAAACTTTATTAACATCAATTGTCATCCAGTACAAGTTTAAAAAAATTTATTTCAACCTGATAGGATGAATAATGAGTATTTTATTAACGATTGAAAATTTGTACAAGATAAATATATAAATATATAAATAAATATAGGGAGAGTGTGAGCTAATAGTAGGAATTGAAAAAGTATTTTTTGAAATTTTATTCCATCGCCAACCGGCGAATATCGAAATTTTCATTATTTTTTTACGGACGCTCAATCGAGTTTCCGCCGAAATTTTTTTATAAACATATCTATCCTCATGAGTTGAACATTATATAATTTTTTCAGATTTTTAGGAGTATGCCCGGATGGAGACCTTCCTTGTGAGTTCTACTTTCGTAGTTTAAATGAAAACGCAAAAATCGTACTAGAAAACTTAAAAAAAAAAAAAAAAAAAAAAAAAAAAATCCACATACTTTGAAAGAAAACTTTATTCCAAATCAACTTTCTTCATGACAAATGATTCGCGAATAACAACGAGTGTATATCATGTATTTTATCACTTCCCAGCATAGTTGAAAAGCGTTTATGAATCCGCTTTGTCTATCCGTCTGTCTTCCCACGCTCTGACTCGCGTAAATATATTCAGATTTTCATATACTGTAAAAGCACTTATTTTCGCGAGGCTTTAATTTTCGCGATTTTCGCGAGCCCGTCGTAATCGCGAAAATATAAACCTCGTGAAATATTTTTCTTCGCCTCAAATAATAATAAAAAAAATCAGAAAATATCCACTTATCCACAATTTAATGATTACAGTTACTTAAATAAGAAATAAGTACAAAAATTTCTTGAATACTTACAACTATTTCTTGAATACTATACAACTATTTCTTGAATAACAACAATAATACTACGAATAAAATGCAGCTCATTCACTTACAATATTTATACCAGCTTCTTTGAAGTCATCAAAATTATCTCTTTAACACCGGCTTTAACACCGTTAAATGTTCGCACAAGCCAAGAAGCGTTAATCGGTTTTAGTCGTGATATTCGCAGGTTCACAGATTCTTTTTCCTCTAGAAATTTAAACAAAACGGTTTCTATTAGGTAGTTTCGGGATTTTTCAACTTTCGGTTCTGTTCATATAAAATTCGCGAAATTTTCAGCTCGCGAAATCACCGACATCCTCATTTTCGCGGAAATTACGGCTCGCGAAAATAAGTGCTTTTACAGTAATTGATAAATGTTTACCATGGCATGTTCGGTATTGAACAGGAAGTGTATAGCCTTAATAGTTCACTTACAGGGGCACTCAAAAGAATTCCGTAACATTACGGTCAATGAAAATTCGTTTGAAATGTATTTTAATGACATTACGCTGTTTCAAATGTATTGAAATTGATATAAATTACTGAATTTTGCTACAAAATGATTACTATCGAATAGGGCGTTCATATCATTTGTCGTTGATTGACAGAGACACACAAAAGAAATCGGTTAGTACTGTCTTTGAGCAATGATTGCTGGAAATGCGTTTACAATTTTCGTATGTCCTTTGAAATTGAACAAATGTTTTGCATGTTACTGGTTCTATTTAAATTCTACACCTCGTATACAATGCTGCACAAAAGAATTCACGTACTATTCTCCTTATTAGAGGAAATTGCTGAAGGGGAATTCTCAACTGAGGTATATACAGAAGTATTTACGCGAGTTAGAGCGCGAACAGACAGACGGCAAGACCGAAGGACAAACCCATTTCATAAATACCTTGTTTCTACTACGTTGAAAAGTGTTAAAAATTATTCCCCTTTAAACTTTGTGTCAGCAAAAATAATTTTACATTTACGTTGTATTCTGCGAAATAGTTATGTACAGGGCGATGCAAAATAAATGGGACAGAATAATTAACAACCCCAATTAACAATTCATATTAAGGCCCTAAAAGAAGCTTAACAAAAAAAATAAATTTATTAAAATTTAATTATGCATTTTTATTAACACAAAACTGACAAATTCAATCAAATAAGCATGAAAAGCCCTCCATTTTAACAAAGAGAAGCATTTCTTTAATTATGCATTTTGTACCACCCTGTATTTTATTACTTTTTCTGAATAGATCTTGCGGACCGGAAAATGGGTAAAAATTTGAACCTTCTTAAGGGGACCGGGTAAGCAAAATTTGGGGAAAAAATCGATTTTTACTTTTTTATATCATTAAATAGTTTAAACTTTTATCCTTCCATCGTTGTGTCTTACATGATTACATATATATAAAAGAAGTGTTGGAATTATTCATTCTTTCTAAAAGTACTTCACAGATTAATGGCCATTTAAATCTTTAATTGACTTTTTCTCAAAACTTGGATTTTTCATGTTTGTGTTCCTTTTTTTCAATATTTATTAAACTTAAGAACTCGGATTTTTTTTTTTTTTTTTTTTAATACTTATGTTATATTGTATAGTTTAACACTGGGATTTAACTATTTGTTGAGAATTATTTATTTTAGGCAGTGAAATCTTACCAAAAATGCTAATTTGAAAATGACTTTCAATAAATAATTAATAATTAATTTTCAGTTTCACTTAGAAAGAAAATGGCCTGTTAAAATACATAAATCATGTTACTCTAAAAAGTCTAGACCTCTATTTTTCACCATTTCTGAGAACAAGGTACATAAAGTTGATGAATTTAACATGGCGGAGATAGGTGTTTCCCGGTTCCCTTAAGTGATATTTAAAATTCTGAATATGCAGTCTTTCAAAAGATCAAGTGGATCAAGTTTTAATAATTTTAAGGTGAAAATTAAACCATTTAAACACTGATTTGTGGCGTTTAATTATAGAACATAATATTTTTTAAAGAATGAGTACAGCATTATATCTAGGGTATTTTATTTTCTAATGCTTTACATGTCGTCTTTCAGAACAACAAGCGGGACAAGTTTTAACAGTTTTAAGGTGGAAATTCTAAAAGTTGAGCACTGATTTGTGGCATTTAATTATAAAACGTCATAATTTTTAAATGAGTGCAGCATTATATCTAAAGTTTTTTTTTTTTTTTTTTTTTTTTTTTTTTTTTTTTTTTACATTTATAATTTAAGAAGATAAAATACTTTACATGCACTCTTTCAGAACAACAAGCGGAACAAGTTTTAACAGTTTTAAGATGAAAATTCAAAAAGCTAAGTACTGATTTGTGGTATTTCATTATACAACGTCATATTTTCTAAATATTGAGAATAGCGTAATTTTTTAGGGCAGCTTTTCTGAATTTTTAGGTTTACAAGATACAATTTTTTACAAGCAGTCTTTCAGAAAACAAGCGGAACATGATTTTACAGCTTTAAGGTGAAAATTCAAACAGTTAAGAATAGATTTGTGGCATTTAATTATAGAACATAATATTTTTAGAATTTTAAGGACAGAGTGACTTTTAGAGCAGTTTTTCTGGATTTTTAGATTAACAAGACAAAAATTTTTCCATGCAGTCTTTCAGAACAACAAGCGCAACAAGTCTTAACATTTTAAAAGTAAAAATTCAAACAATTAAGCACTAATTTGTGGCCTTTAATTATAGAAAATCATATTTTTTAAATATTGAGGGTAGCATTTTTGAAATTTTAGGTTAACAAGGTCCGACTCAGTATATTATAAACTTGTTTGATATCAAATAAACTTACTTAGTTAAACATATTCTGATTTAAGGGGGGAGATCAGGTTGAGCAGCCGGAAAATGACAATAATTTGAGCATTACTAAAAGCTCTGTAGTTTCAAAACCAATTAATGGAGTACAACATTTTTTTTCTATACTTTGATAAAATACTAATGGTTTAAAAAAAAAGATTCAAATATATATATATATATAGCAATATTAATTAGTAAAATTTTAATGACAAAATTGACGTTTTACTAGGTTGAGCAAAAAGTTCTGGGAAATTTGTAAAAGTTGCGTTGTTATGCGCAAATTAACAACAAAAGCAACAAGGACTATTCTTCAAAGTAGAGACCATCATAGTGCACGCCCTTCTGCCAGATTCCGGATTTGCTGGAAGTACCATGGCGGTTCCTTAGAATCAAAAAAACTTTTGACATGCTTTTTCAACTTCATTAAAGGATTCAAATCGACGCCCCTTGAAAAAGTGTTTGCACTGATCGAAAGAGGTCATAATCGGATGGAGCCACGTTTGGTCCGTACAACTAGTACTTCTACATATGATACAAATTCTGGTAACTATTAGATTAAAAATTTCCCAGAATTTTTTGCTCAACCTAATGAAAATATGAATTTTCAAATATGCATTTTGCGCGCAAGATTTAAAAAATTCTACTACAGATATATATTTAATATTGCATTTACTTATACTACTGTATTTTACACTGAACCTAAATTTAAAAGTATATTCAAATTCATTTGCATAATTAATGGCTTTAAAAATCATATTTATTAAATTTAGTAAAAAAATCACGCCTGTTTATTCAATAAAAAATTCTCTACGACAAAACTCAGGCTAAATTGAGGTTCAGTGTAAAATATAGTAGTATAAGTAAATATAAATGCAATATTAAATATATATCTGAAGTAGAATTTTTAAAATCTTGCACGCAAAATGCATATCTGAAAATTCATATTTTTAAAACGTCAATTTTGTAATTAAAATTTTACAAACTAATATTGCTATATATATATATTTGAGTGTTTATTTTTTTTTTTAACCATTAGTATTTTATGAAAGTATGGAAAAAAATTGCTGTATTCCATTAATTGGTTTTGAAACTATAGAGCTTTTAGTAGTGGTCAAATTATTATCATTTTCCGGCTGCTCAACCTGATCCCCCCCCCCCCTTTAAAAGTTTAAAAATTATAAAGTCTATTCAGTCGCTAAATCACGTAATTTTTGTTAAAAAGAATCATTCCGTTTTATGTACTCTATCGTTATTAATTATTTTAAAGTTTATCAAGATTTTAGTGATAAGAGAATTGATCATGTACATATTTCTAAAAGTATATTATTAAAATTTTTAATTTAAAACAAAAGAAAAAGTAACGTCTTCGCTATTCACGAAACACGCGCACGTTCATAAAATATATGCCACCAGGCTGACAGTAATTCATATTAACGCCATGAAAGAAGCTTAACAAAAAAATAAATTTATTAAAATTTAATTACTCTTTTTATTAACACAAAACTGACAAATTCATAGGCATGAAAAATCCCTCCATTTTAACAAAGAGAAGCATTTCTTTAAATTCCTTAATGCCCTTAAAAATTTTGTTTATGAAAAATGTTTTCCTCATTTTTCTTTTTTTGGCGCCACCAAAAGCTCTGCCTGACACCAAATCAGCGGCTTAATGAGGCAGTGAAAATCTTTAAAAGATCACTAGCTACCATGCCTTTTAAATAACTCTCACGCCAGCAGCAGCTCTCGATAAGCTCAACACCACTCTATCAAGTTTCTTTGTTCGTCGCCATCTTTGCGGGATTTTTTGTTCCACGGCTTTCATTAAGCCTAACTCAATTTGGCAGTAATTTTGAAGCTACGGGACAATTTACTGGGGTACTTTTTTCTTTTTTTTTCTTCCTTTGATATTATACGCCCGTGTCATTTTTTCCTTCAGCACTCTATTTATTAATAATGTATGCAAATGGCCATGATCATTAGTACAGTAGAATAACTTTTCAGGCGCTTGGATTTTTGCGGTTATACTTTTTGAGTGAGTATTGAACAAAGGCGAAAAAGATGAAGAAAATGTAGCGAATATTTATAAATCCGTATGCATAACGACAGGGAAATTTTTTTACCTCTCGAGGCACACCCTGTTTCGGTCTCAATTACTTTTATACTCTGTTAATGATTTATGATTGGTTCATATTTAAATTTGGGTTTACGGAACGTGTTACTTTTATACCCACCCTCGAAAATGTTTCATTGGAGAGTGATTCTAAGAGGAAATATTTTAAAGAAGTTTTCATGTAATTTTGCTGAAATATTAAAAAAAAAAATTGCGTGTTACTTCTTTCATTCCATTCTTATCTTTTATGGTTATTTTTCGTGTTCGAGGTATTAAACAAAAAGTATTATGTTGAAAGGGGACTTTTTCTTTCTTAATAATTATTTTAATCACAAGCAGAACAAAGTTTCTCAATGTTAAAATACTTTTCATCTTTTGTAAATTTTGGCCAGAAGTGTGGTTAATCATTATTTTTTTTAATTTATCACACGACACAATAATTTACTTATATCACAATCTACTAATATGAATATTTCATATTATTTTGCATATTACCCGTAACTCACAGATAAAAGTTTTTGTAACTTGATGGAATTGTTTATAATATTAACATTGTCAGCCCTTTGTGATTCAACAACTCCGGTTTGAAAAATATTTACTCAGGTGTTAGAACACAACATTGCAATGTAAAATATTATTTTGAAATTTTAGTATATAAAAATTAAAATATACTAGGGACCTCAGCCCCTGCTCGCTAATGCTCACCTACCCACGTGAATTGCAACACAATTCACATTGAAACCGCTAAGCAAACACTGCTCGCTTCGCTTTCTCGCCACTATTTACATCAACTCTAGCCAGAATGAATATTACCATAAATCATTTTAACATATGAAATTTACAAATATTTTTAATCTATAAAAAAGTAAGGGAAAATTTCGTTTCAAATTTTCGTTCAATGCATTTTCCCGCATTTAATATTACGCAGCACGGCTGAAATGCATTTAAAACTCTTTGAAACAATACGGAGACGATATCTATGACGTGAAAAAAAATGTAAACAAAGCGTTTTCTGCTGTGTCTAAAAGACAATCTTGATCAGAAATCTGATTCTCTGAATGCACACGTCCTCATAAAATGAACCAATGGCATTGCTATTCATACATCAATTAAACGACCAGTCTGTAAAAAGAGATTATCTCTAAATTTGGTTTCCTGAATGAGTCGGGTCATGTGACCGTAAATTAACCACTGAGAATCGTCGCTGTAGCTGTTGCCAAATGGCAAGCTATAAATTCAGCCACATTTTCGTGCCACATAAGAGAAATATATATATATAGACTAAAAGTGGAAAAAATATATTTTCCACTTTTAGTGTGTTTTAGTTAAATAAAAGTCAGATTTAGTGTTTTTTTATTTATATTACTTTCCATTTTTTAGTTTTTAAGGAAAATTCAAACCAGATGTCGTGGTCATTTTCTACCTCAAAAAATCTATTATATGAAAACTTTTATAAAGCATAAATTTTATAATTATTTTGAAGATCTGGGAAAAATACATTGGAAGAAAGCGAGTTTAATTTGTGTAGCTGTGAAATTTCCACCACGGGTAGTACTAGTATAAAAAAAACCCTATACCGAGATTTTTTTTAAAAAAACTTTATATTGACCATGACAGAAGCTGATGCTGAAGATCTGAGCAAAATTCATTCGTAGGAAGTGAATTTAAATTACATAGTTGTGAAATTTCCCACTAGGAGTGCTACTAGCATAAAAATTCCTATAAAGAGAAAACTTTTATGGAAACATAAGATTTATAATAAAGAAGTTTTTTTTAAGATTGCAGAAAAATTCGTGAAGTGAGTTTAAATTGCTTCAGAAAATTCAGAAGAAGGCATTGTTATATAGGAGGGAGCTTACAACCACAGTCCATTTTTTGAAAAAAATTATATTGTCCATTTAGAAGGTGCACGAAATCTATTTTATTCACTCCCGCAGTAAACCAAATCTGTAAACGGATGACATATATGAGAAAGTATGTGAAAACAGATTTGTTTCACTGTGGCAGTGGATAACTCAGATTTTATGTACCACCTTCTAAATGGACCATCTCATTTTTTTCTTTCAAAATGGACTTGGTCTATTGTGGTTGTGAGCCCTTCATATGAAACATCATAAGTGGAATGAGTTTTTTAGCTCTCGGTATGCTATTTCTTTCTCCCAGCTTATTTTGTCTCCAATAAATAACGTTACTTTGTATACGCCAGCCGTAAAACAAAAGACGATGTTTCATTGTGCGATTAAACACTCTACAGCATTTTTTAAAACTTCTAACTATCCCACATTTTCAATATTTATACCGTCGTATTGGGGAAAAAAAGTACTTTTTAATGCAATTTGTTTGAAAACTGCATCTCCATTTGTTTTTGAAATATTAATTTTTTTGTAGTTTTTAGCGACATTTGTTTCATTTTGGCAACTAAAGTACTCCATTAGTAAAGAAAGTAAAGAAAAAATTGTTGTAAAATAGCAATGATATCTTTTTGTTGCTGTTTTCTCATAAAAATTGAAAAAAAAAATTAATTAAAATGCGTGCTATTTTGAGAAAAATATAAATGAAGCATTTAGGGTAAAACATGGAGCTATTATAAACTATATTTAATTTTAAGTATCTATATTAATGCAAATGACGTCATTTTACATTAAATAAAAGCGTGTGCTTTAAGTCTTAAAATTGAAATATGTTTTGCAGTAGAGTCCTGATTATCCGAGTCCCGCTTAACAGAGTTATTTTCTTCTGATGGACTGGTGGCTTCTATTATTATGAAACAGCCATTATAAAGGAAGCGTTAGGTGAAGATGAAAGAGCAGCCGTAAAAAGTTAGAACTCGGATTTTATGGTCAGAATGGGGAAAAAAAATGGCCATAAAAAAAAAAAAATAGCCATTTTTTTCCCATTCTGACCATAAAATCAGAGTTCTAACTTTTTACGGCTGCTCTTTCATATTCATCTAACGCTTCATTTATAATGGCTGTTTCATAATAATAGAAACCACCAGTCCACCAGAAGAAAATGAAGTAATGTAAATGCCGGGGCGACACTAAATTCTGAAAAAGCAGAAATTCCTGTTCTCTTGTTTTTTTTTTTTTTTTTTTTTTTTTTTTTTTTTTTTTTTTTTTTTTTTAAGACATCTACAATATGTTACATTCTGAGTAAATTATAGTATTTTTACAGTAGTAGAAATATTTTATTTTACAGAAAAAGCTTAAAAACATATGATATTTTATTTGGCAATTTTTTTTCTTTTTCCCTTCTTCCTCCCTGTTTACATTTCATTGTAATGAAATTTTTTTTTCAAAGCTGTGTTGTTAAATATAATAATAAATATATATTAATAAATGTTTCATTTAATTTATTTTAAACTTATACTTTGTTAAAGCATTTCCTTTAAAATTAATAAAAATCAATAAAAAACTGCGTATTAGAAGAATATCCATTTATTTCATGATATTCCATGCATTAGCATGCCCATTAACTCTAATAATTTCATATTCAATATTTCATTATTTTCCCTTTCGCCTCATTTGATCCGTGGCAAACAAAAAACGGGACATTATCTGACATATCATCTCTCACCAACCCTCGTCTTAACAACGACACCCCCCACAAAACAATCATCGTCGGAATCACAGTGACATTTTGAAAAATGAGTTTTCACAGACTGCGCATTTCGCTCGTCCTCACTTCCTTCCGATTAGGGTATCCGACCGAAAACAATCCTCCGAGAAATCGTCCAGTGTTCCTTTTTCTTTTTTTATCGTCTGCACCCTTCCAAATGCAATCCCAGATCGGTCGTACTTCCGTACGTCATTGATATGTCCGGTCACACGTGCTGCGTACGTCCGGAATATACGGAATTCCCGTTTCGCTTTTTAGAGCACGTTTTGATGCGCTATTTAAACAATGACTTTAGAGCGGGGTGTCTGCGAGGAAGACCTTTAAGAGGAGCTTTATTTAAGAGCTGAAGTGTTTTATTTTAGAGTGCCAACGTCCTCTTTCAAATATTATAGATTTTATTGCGCCATTGTCCTCCATGTTTAGTCATTAAAGTTGCTTATAAAATTTTAATAAACATGATATATAAACTAAATAAATTGCATTGCATTTTGTGAATTTTTTCTTTCAATTTTACACTCATTTTTCTACTCATTGTCAAGTGCAAAAAATATCTCATAGAGAATAATATAAAATTATTAATAAATTATAACATTTTAATTGAATTTATTTCCTTTAATTTAAAAATAAATTCTTTTGTTTTATTTACTCGACTTTCGATAATTTCATTCCTGTAAATGTTGTTCCTTTGCTCAGAGGCTATCGTTGCTGAGTAGATAAATTACCTAATAGATTCAAATGAAAAATTATTAATAAATCGCAAAATTATAAATAAACTTATTCTCTGTTTAAAAATAAATCCTTATGAACTAGTTATTCTACTTTTTTTAATTTCACTCTTGTAAATATTGTTTCTTTAATCAGAGACTGTCAGAAAGTTGAGTAAATAGAACATAAGGATTTATTTTTAAAAATAAAATAAAATGAATTAAAATCTTATAATTTATCATTAATTTTATATTCTTCTCTATAGCATATTTTTTTGCTGGGCAGTAACAGTCTTTGTGGTCTAAAAACCTTTACCAGAATGAAATTAACGAATGTCGAATAAACAGTTCAGAAATATTTATTATTAAAGAGAAAACAGATTTATTTAAATTTTGTAATATATTATTAACTTTATTTTTCTCTCTATTAGGTAATTTATCTACTTTGCAACAAAAGTCTCGGAGCAAAGAAATAACTTTTGCAGGAATGAAATTAATGAAAGTCGAATAAATAATACACAAGGATTTATTTTTAAATAGAAAATAAGTTCATTTTAACTTTTACAATTTATTAATAAATTTTTGTTTCACTCTATTGGGTAATTTACCTGCCCGGCACAACAGTCTCCGAGCAAAGGAAAAACATATACAGGAATGGAATTATCGAAAGTCGAGTAAATAGTACAGAAATATTTATTTTTAAAGAGAAAATATATTCAATTAAAATCTTATAATTTATTATTAATTTTTTATTCTTTTCTATGAGGTATTTTTTGTACCCGGCAATAACGGTCTTTGGGCAAAGAAAAAACCCTTTCAAGAATGAAATTAACGAAATTCGTGTAAATAGTTCAGAGAGATTTATTTTTAAAGAGAAAATAAATGTATTTAAATTTTGTTATATATTATCAATTTTATATTTCTCTTTCTATGAGATAATTTATCCACTCGACAATAGCAGTTTTAGAGTAAAGAAACATTTACAGGAATGAAATTAACGAAAGTAGAATAAATAGTATGTAAGGATTTCATTTTAAATAGAAAATAAACTTATTTATAATTTTTCTATTTATTAATATTTTTTTATTTGAGTCTATTGGGTGATTTACCTACTCAACAAAAACAGTCTCTGAGCAAAGGAAGAATATTTTCAGGAATAAAATTCGAAAATCAAATAAATAGTACAGAAATATTTATTTTTAAAGAGAAAATATATTCAATTAAAATCTTATAATTTATTATTAATTTTATATTCTTCTCTATGAGATATTTGGCAATAACAAAAAAAAAAAAAAAAAAAAAAGAACAGAAAGATTTATTTTTTAAAGAGAGAATAACATCATTTAAATTTTTATAATATTTTTATTAAAATTATATTAATAATAATTTATTAATTTCATTTTTCACTCTATCAGGTAATTTATTTACTCGGAAACAACAGTCTCTGAGCAAATAAACAATATTTACAGGAATGAAATTAATGAAAGATAAATAAATATTACATAAGGATTTATTTTAAAATAGAAAATAAGTTTATTTATAATTTTGAAATTTATCAATATTTTTTTATTAGAATCTAATAGGTATTTTACTTACTCGGCAAAGGCAGTCTCTGAGAGATGGAACAACATTTACAGGAATGGAATTAACGAAAGTCGAATTTTTCTCTCTGTGGGTAATTTATCTACTTGGAGCAAAAGTCTCTGAGCAAAAATATAACTTTTACAGAATGAAATTAACCAAAGTCGAATAAATAGTACATAAGGATTTATTTTTAAATGGAAATTAAATTCATTTATACTTTTGTAATATATTAATTTTTTTTTCATTTCACTCTGTTAGGTAATTTACCTACTCGACAACAACAGTCTCGGAGCAAAGGAACAACATTTACAGGAATGAAATTAACGAAAATAGAGTATATAGAACAGAAAGATTTATTATAAAAAAGGAAATAAATTTACTTAAATTTAGTTATATATTATTAATTTTATATTTCGCCCTATGAGGTATTTTGTCTACTCGGCAAAAAAAAAAAAAAAAAGAAATTTTTTTTTCCTGAGCAAAGAAACAATATTTACAATAATGAAATTAACGAAAGCAGAATACATAGTTTTTGAACATTACTTTTGCCAAAAACGAATTTTCAGCGAAACTCAAATTTTGGGCCGAAAACGAAAACGAACCCGAATTTTCGGTCAATATTTAATTTTATATTTCTTTCTACGACGTAATTTATCTAGTCGGCAACAACAAATTTTGTGCAAGGAAACAGGATTTACATGTATGGAATTAATAAAAGCCGAAGAAATTAATAGAAACAATTTATCTTAAAATTGTAAATAAATTACATTGCAGCCGAAATTAATTTTTATTACTGTTATATGCATTTCTATTAGATAACTTATCTACTCGGCATTAACAGTCTTTTAGAAAAGAAACAACATTTACAGGAATGAAATCAACGAAAGTCAAGTAAATAGCACAGGTATGATTTATTTGTAAATAGAAAATAAATTATTTTCTTTTTGCAATGCATTATTAATTTTATATGTATTTATATGAGGTATTTTATTTACTTGGCAAAATCAGTTTTTGTGCAAAGAAACAACGTTTACAGTCATGGAGTTGATCAAAGTCGAGACAATTGAACGAAACAATTTGCCTCAAAATGGTAAATAAATTACATGCAGTCTGATTATTAATTTTTAATTTTGTATTTAATACCTTAAGATAACTTACCTAATTGGCATGAACAGTCTTTTAGTAAAGAAAAAACCTTTACAGGAATAAAACTAACTTAAATCAAGTAAATATCTCAGAAAGATTTATTTTTAAATAGAAAAAAAAAATTCATTTAATTTTTTTAATACTATATAATTCATTTTATATTTCTCTCTATATGGTAATTTATACATTCGGCAACAACCAACTTTGTACAAAGAAGCAACATTTACAGGCATGGAAGTCGAGGCATGGAATCAAAGTCGAGGCAATTCAACGAAGCAATTTGCCTTAAAATAGCTAATAAATTACATTGCAGCTTTATCCATTTTTATTACCTTTATATTCATTTCTATGAGATACCTAATCGGCATTAAAATTCTTTTAGCAAAGAAACAACACTTACAAGAAGGAAATGAACAAATTCAGGCAAATAGGACAGGTGGGAGTTATTTGTAAATAGAAAATAAATTAAAATTTGTTTTGTAATGTATTATTAATTTTATATTTATTTCTATCCCATAATTTATCTACTCGGTCACAACAGTTTTTGTGCAAAGAAACAACATTTACAGACACGGAATTGATCAAAGTCGAGGCAAATGAACGAAACGACTTGCCTCAAAATGGTAAATAAATTACATGGCAGTCTGATTATTAATTTTTAATTTTATATTTAATACTACGAGATAACTTATGTACTCAATACGAACAGTCTTTTAGCAAAGAAACAACATTTAGAGGAATGAAATTAACTTAAATCAAGTACATAGTTCAGAAAGATTTATTTTTAAATAGAAAATAAATTCATTTAAATTTTTGTAATATATAATTCTTTTGTATTTCTCTGTGTGATAATTAATAGGGTAAATTGCCCATATTTCGTTTCCCTAGTCACTTTTAGGCCTTAGATGTTGTAATTTTCAGTGAAAACCTACCAAATTTTGATTTTAGATAGCCTAACTACCCACGCTCATGTAAACATAGGCAAATATCGTTCAAAAAAAAAAAAAAAAAAAAAAAAAAAAAAATAACAATGCGAAAAATTGTTTTTTCAAAAGTATTTAAAATATGCAAAAGAAAAAAAAAGTCCCAATTTTGTCCCCCCAAAAAATCCAATACGCCGAGGCTTAACTTATAACTAAATCAAAATTTATTTCTAAATGAGAAGTAATTTAATTTACATTAAAGTAAGGCACAAAGAAATGTCCTAAGTATGAGTGGAAGAATAACATAGCGAAACATTAGCCATACAAACATGAGGAAAAAATTGTCATGAAAAAGCATTCCTAATTTCGTCCCCGGGACGAAAATAAGAACTGCAAGGGGGACGAAATTGGGACCAATTGGGGCGGAGCTTCAGTTCCAGTAAGATGAACTGAGCGTCCTAAAACTCAATGTATGCTACTGTCAGCATCTTATCCACGTAAAATATATGCAATGAATAAGAAATAAATACTTACAGTACAGTAAATAACGTTCTACAAACGACGTAATAAGAACTCAGGTCTTCTAAAAATAGGAAATTAGGCGTCTTTAATTTATGTATGCTTCTTGGCGAACGAAACTTTCAATACTGACCCCTTTTACCTTCTGTCCCCTGCGCCTTACGTCATAAGTTGCGCCACTTTCGCAGAAGCGGAGAACTTAAGAGGGAAGAAATTAGGAAAGGGGGCGAAATATGGGCACTTTACTCTATATTCGGCAACAAATGACTTTGTGCGAAGAAACAGCATTTACTGGTATGGAATTAATCAAAGTCGAGTCAATTGAACGAAACAATTTATCTTAAAATAGTAAATAAATTACATTACAGCCTGATTAATTTCTATTACTTTTATATTGATTTCTATGAGGTAACTTACCTACTCGAAATAACAGTCTGTCTTTAGAGAAGATACAACATTTACAGGAATGAAATGAACGAAAGTCAAGAAAATAGCACAGGTGGGATTTATTTGGAATTAGAAAATAAATATATTTCTTTTTGCAAGTTATTATTAATTTTATATTTATTTATATGAGGTAATTTATTTACTTGGCAACAAGAGTCAGTGTATGGCATACGATTTAATTCCCATGTTTCACCATTGCATTATATAAACATATATAAGATGCAAGATGATGGCTGAAAAATACACTTGAATCACAACTGATGACGAAATTATGCGACATAAGTCTGACCACAAGAAAAGGGGAAAAAAAAAACCTTCATACGATATTCCCCAACAAAGAGACATCTATCGATTGAAGATTTCTTCCACCGACAGAATCTCATCTATGCAACAGTTTTTATACTGATTTTCATCTTTTCTAGCTGTATCAAGCCCGGTATTATTATTATTATTTTAAATAATAGTGTTATTATACAATTCCATAAAGAAAATTAAAAGGTAAAAAAAAAAAAAAAAAGAAAAGAAAAGAAAAGAAAAGAAATACATGACTGACAATCAAAACTGAGAGTCATACCGTGTCATATTATTATCAAATTGTTGTGAAAAGATGTGAAAGGTACGATTCGACTCGAAATTCTGTCTACCTTTTCGAATATGAATGAAAATTTTGGAAATACATGTCGTCTACATATTAAAAATTTCCGAAAATTTGAATTTTCAAATGGTAACACACACTTTTGACACCATATTTAAGTTCTTTGGATTAAAGTCGACCAGAAAAAATATTGTTTATACACTTTATCATAAATATTCATAAACTTAGAAGAGATCAAAGTTTGTAGATGCTAATGTCAAATTCAGTGACAAACATTCATTTATATTTTACCAACAATCATCTAATTAATATATATATATATATATATATATATATATATATATACATATATATATGTATCTATTAATGAGATCGAATCAAACATATTACAAGCTTTTTGTGTCGTTCAAAAATTACACTTTCACATAAACTTATATAAGATGCAAAATGATTTTTAAACAATACAAATAAGTCACAACTGATGACGAAATTATGCGGCATAAGTCTGACCCGGGAAAAGAAAAAATACTTGATACGATATCCCCAACAAAGAGGCACCTATCGATTGAAGATGTCTTCTATCGATAGAACCGCATCTACGCAACAGTTTTTACCCTGATTTTCATCTCACTAAGTAAACAAATCAGCCGGTACATCTTGTGCATTTGCTCTGTAAAATCCTCTACACAAATAGCGTATCCCATAAAATGTATTTCTCACAAATTTTAGACTCATTCTTTGTTCAATGCCCCCCTCCCCCATTTTTTTTCGAAAAACTACCGTAACGAATGTGAACGAAGGGGGGTTCCGACCCATCAAATGCAGTTGACCGTCTCCCTTTCCCCCCAACTTTTACTGCAGAAAATGAAAGTCTGAAAAATGTCTCTTGTTCCAAAAAGAAAAATAAAGATGAGCAAAGAAAAGTTCTCCTTTTCTTCTTACCCTTCCCCCTCCTTCATCAGCTGTTAGCGACTTGATTTATGTGAGGCGATTTGGAGCGATGTCTTTTTAGCGTTATTTTTTCGCTCGTCTTTTTTCCCTCTGATATTTTTTAGTTTCGTTTTCTTCCTTTTTATATAAAGCGGAACTCACTGGTGGAAGAGAGAGACGATAGACCGTACAGTCGCATGGAAGATTTTTTTTTTTTTTCTCCAGGGTTGTCTTTTTACGTCCGGTAGTTGTATTACGTTGGCGATTTTACTCTTCGGACAGTTGAAAAAGGTTCAACTTTCGAATTGTAACATGCTGCACGGAAAAAACACAATAATAAGATGTGTGGAAAGTTAACAGTTGTTGAGTTTACAAATAATTTACATACAGGAAGGGTTTACATTAATAAATTGATTTACACCAGCTTAGCAATTCAGAATAAACCTGTTTAAAAATAGGGTTCAAATTACAAATAAGTTTATTTAATAATATTAAATCTGTAGTCCATATAGTAGCATGGAAAATTTACGTCCAGTAATTGAATTATGTTGGCGATTTGACTCTTCGGACAGTTGAAAAAAGGTTCAACTTTCGAATTGTAACATGCTGCACTGAAAAAAAAAAAAAAAAAAAAAAAAAAAACAACTCACAATAATAAGCTGCGTGCAAAGTTAGCAGTTGTCGAGTTAACAAATAATTTACATAAAGGGTTTACCTTTATAAATTCATGTACGTCAGCTTAGCCCTTCAGAATACACCTGTTTTAAAACAGGATTCAATTTCAAAATACATTTATTTAATAATATTAAATCAACAGACTGTACAGTCGCAAGGAAGATTTTGTTTTGCAGGTTTGTCTTTCTTACGACCCATAGTCGAAGTATGTAGGCGATTTTACTCTTTGGATAGTTGAAAAAAGTTCAACTTTCGAATTGTAACATGCTGCACTGAAAAAAAAAAAAAAAAAAAAAAAAAAAAAAACAACTCACAATAATAAGCTGCGTGCAAAGTTAACAGTTGTCGAGTTAACAAATAATTTACATAAAGGGTTTACCTTTATAAATTCATGTACGTCAGCTTAGCCCTTCAGAATACACCTGTTTTAAAACAGGATTCAATTTCAAAATACATTTATTTAATAATATTAAATCAACAGACTGTACAGTCGCAAGGAAGATTTTGTTTTGCAGGTTTGTCTTTCTTACGACCCATAGTCGAAGTATGTAGGCGATTTTACTCTTTGGATAGTTGAAAAAAGTTCAACTTTCGAATTGTAACATACTGCACGAAAAACAAAATCCACAATAATAAGATGTGGTGCAAAGTTAACAGTTTTTGAGTTTACAAATAATTTACATAAAGAGTTTTTAAGCCAGCTTAGTACAGGGCTCGTACGGTCCTTAAATTTCCAGACTAAGAAATTCTTCGGTACCAGTATTTTCTTATGAAAATTCTCTACTTAAATAAGACGGAATTTTGCCCGTTTAAACTAGATTTTTTTTTCTATAAAAAAAATTCTCATACTTTGCCTTGAAAATAACGGTACTCGTACGAACCCTGTAGTACTTCAGCATAAACTTGTTTTAAAATAGGGTTCAATTTAAAATTACGTTTATTTAATAATAAATCGATAGATCGTACTGCCGCATGGAATATATATATTTTTTCAAAGTTGTCATCTTATATATGGTGGTTGTAACGATTTTATTTTTTGGACAGTATGAAAAGGTCCAACATTCGAATTGTAATATGCAGCAGGGAAAACAAATAAGATGTGTGCAAAATTTACAATTGTTGAGATTACAAATAATTTTCATAACGATTTACCTATATAAATTGATATACGTCAATTTAGTACTTCAGGGTAAACCTATTTAAAAAAGGGTTTCAATTTAAAAATACATTTATTTAATAATATTACATTGACAGACTTTAGAGACGCAAGTAATTTTTTTTTTCAAGTATTCTTTTTACGTGCCGTAGTTGAATTTTCTTGGCAATTTTATTGTTTGAACAGTTGAAAAAAGGCTCAACTTTCTGATTGCAATATGCTGCATGGTAAAAAAAAAATAAATGAAATGTGTGTAAAATTTACAGTTGTTAAGCTGACAAATGATTTACATACAGGATTTAATAACTTGAATTACGTCAACTTAGCACTTCAGGATAAATCGGTTTTAAAATAGGTTTTATATTATTTCTAATTGCTAAAAAAGGTGTAAGATTAAAACTTTAAAAACAGTAAAATCGTTCTATTTGACTGTTGGCATGTTTCGACTCATCCACAGCCATTTTAAAAACAAATAAATAATGATATTCTGAAATTACACGGTCTATGATGCAATCAACTGAAACGACATCATTCAGTTTTTCCTGTAACGCAAGTTACTTTTTTTATTACTTTCTTCCATCTTTACAAGAAGGAAGTATTGGATTCATGAAAATTTTCGACTTTCGATTTTCGACGGATTTACACGTTTTAGGGGTCAGAGATTCCGAAAAACATGTTTTTACAAAATGTCTGTCTGTGAGTCTGTGACTCTGTCTGTCTGTCCGTCTGTCTGTATGTATGTGACACAAATTTTGTGGGCGCTCTATCTCAAGAACTAATGCACGGAATTAAAAAAAAATTATATTCAGTTAGTCACTGATATAAATTGGTGCTGATTAGTTTTTGGTGTAAATCGCTCAACAGGTGGCGCTGCTGTGCAGCATTTTTCACGATTTCCACAATAGCTCAATCTCCAGAATTAATGCACGGATTTTCATCAAACTTCAGATTCAGTTAGACCTTGACATGAATTGGTGTTTTATACATTTTGGTGTAAATCACTCAATAGGTGGCTCTACTATGCTGCATTTTTGCTATTTCCGAAATAGCTCTATCTCAAGAACTAATGCTCAGATTTTCAACAAACTTCATATTCAGGTATACCTGGATATAAATTAGTGCTGTTTAGCTTTTGGTGTAAATCGCCCAACAGGTGGCGCTGATATGCAGCATTTTTTGTGTTTCCTGCAATAGCTCTATCTCAAGAACTAATGCTTGGATTTTCATCAGACTGAGGTATGCCTTAATATCAATTAGTGCTGTTTATGTTTTGCTGCAAATCGCTCAACAGGTGGCGCTGCTGTGCTATATTTTCCAGAATTTCGGCTATAGCTCTATCTCAAGAACTACTGCACGAATTATCATCAAACTTCAAATTCAGATGTACTTTGATATGAATTGGTGCTAAATTTCTTGTACTAATTAAATGATTTAATTGACGTGATTTATATAGAAGAAAGATTTGTGATGGCCACAACATACTAGTTTTACTTGGGTCAATATTCATCATAGACCGCACAATTTCAGAATATCATTATTTATTTGTTTTGAAAATGACTCTGGAAGTGTTGAAACATGTCAACAGTCAAATGAAACTATTTCACGGTTTTTAAAGTTTTAACCTTACACCTTTTTTGGAATTAGAAATAATATATTATTACAAGGTATTAAATAGTTATATAATAGGTTTTATTTGAAAATTATTTTTATTTAATAATATTGCATACGTTAAAGCATGGTTAATTATGATTTTTTAAATAACAAAGAACGCGAATGTGTGCGAGCATGTAAACATTCTAAAAGGCATAATACTGCGCAGCAATTTTTATTAATTAAGAAAAACGCAAAAGATATTTTAATTTGTTTGGTTTTTTTAAGTACTTTTTATTTAATGAAAAAATACCGTAGTTTTGTTGTCAAAAGAAGTTATGATAATCTGCCACTTTTCATTTGAAATATTTTTCAAAATTAGGCTGAGTATGAAATATTTAGTTGATCTGCAGTTGTTGTAATGTTTAATTTGTATTTCATCAGATTATTTTATCAAAATAATTTAGACGAAATGCTAAAATATTGTATATGCGTAAAAAATCTTTCCCTATTGGAAAGGTGAAAGTAATTCTACAGTCTACAGAATTTTCGAAATACCTGGCGTATGTTACGTATACTAGTTAATTAAGAAGATTGAAACCCTCAATGAATTTTATAAAAATGTGTCAAAAGTAGAAAATGCATATATATATTTTTTTTTATTAAAATCGTTCAGCTCACTCATTGTTTTGCTTGAAAACTCATTTCCCGAAAAGCGAAAGTATTTTTACAAGTAAAATTTAACTTTCAAAATTCTTAATTTCTTATTAATTAAGAAGATTAAAGTCGTTAATTAATTATTTTTTTAAATATATTAATAGTAGAAAATACATGTTTTTTTTACTAAAGTCGTTTAGTTTATTCATTGCTTTACTTGTTTAAATTAAGATAACTTCACGTTCAAAAAAATTAAATGTTCTAAAAATGCTTAAATATTCTTTTCCCGTTGGCGAAGCTTTGTAAAGGCGAAAGTACTTTTACAGGCAAACATAATTTCCAAAATACCTGATGTGCCAAGCACGTACCTTAATTAATTAAAAAGATTAAAATCGTTAATCAAATTAAAACAAAACACACATATATATACATATACTAACTGTAGAAAATGCATAATACATATTGTTTTACTAAAATTGTTCAGTTAATTAATTGTTTTATATATTTAAATTACGATTATTTCATAGAAAAAGAATTAAATGTTCTAAAAATGCTTAAATAGTCTTTTCCCGTTGATTATGCTTTGTAAAGGCGAAAGTACTTTTGCAGGCAAATTTAATTTTTAACGTTCTTACTTTGTTAAGCACGTACGTTAATTAATTAAGAAGATTAAAATCGTTAATGAAATTAAAAAAAATATATATATTAACTGTAGAAAATACACTTTTTAAAAAATTAAAATTGTTTGTTTAATTCATAGTTACCATGTTTTAATAACGATTTTTTCCCGCTGAAAAAAATTCAATGTAAGTAAATTGAAACAGTAAATGAAATAAAACAAATATATTAACTGCAAAAAATAGCACCGTTTTATTAAAATTGTTTAGTTAACTCATTATTTTGCAAGTTTAAATTACTATTCTTTCATGTTTAAAAAAATCTGAGGAAAATGCGTTAGGGTCTTTCCCCATTCATAAAGCTTTGGAAAGGTGAAAGTACTTCTACTACAATCAAACATAATTTTGAAAACACGTTGCGTGCGAAGCACGTATGTTCATTAACTAATATTATTAAAATCTCTGATGAAAATTTAAAAAAATATATAAACTATAGAGAATACATATTGTTTTAGTAAAATTCGTTCTCTTAATTCATTGTTTTATATCTTTAAATTACAATTATTTCATATAAAAAAATTAAATGTGATAAAAATGCTTAAACATTCTTTTCCCGTTTATAGAGCTTTATAAAGGCGAAAGTACTTTTACAGGTAAAATTAATTTTCAAAATTCTTAATTTGTCAAGCACGTACGTAAATTAATTAAGAATATTAAAATCGTTAATGAAATAAATAAATAAATATATATTAACCGTAGAAAATACACATATTTTTTATTAAAATCGTTTGATTAATTCATTGTATTCCATGTTTTAATAACGATTTTTTCACGTTGAAAAAAACTCAATGTAAGTAGATTAAAACAGTAAATGAAGAAAAGAAATATATATATATATATATATATATATATATATATTAACTGTAAAAAATAGCAATGTTTTATTAAAATTGTTTAGTTAACTTATTATTTTGCAAGTTTAAATTACTATTATTTTATTTTGAAAAAATAAATAAATAAACAAATGTGAGAAAATTCGTAAAGGTTCTTTCCCCATCTTTAAAACTTTTGTAAAGGTGAAAGTACTTCTACAATCAAACATAATTTTGAAAACACGTGACGTATCAAGCGCGTGCATTTATTAACTAATATTATTAAAATCATTATTATTATTTTTTTAATATTTAAACTGAGGAAAATGCATATTATTTTAGTAAAATTCGTTCATTCAATTCATCGTTTTACACGTTTAAATAACGATTATTTCATATAAAAAAATTAAATGTGATAAAAATGCTTAAAGATTATTTCTCCGTTTATAGAAGATTTGTAAATGCAAAAGTACTTTTACAGGCAAACGTTCCAAAATAACTGATGTGGCAAATACGTTCGTTAATTAATTAAGAAAATTAAAATAATTAATTTTGTTAAAAACTATACTATCTGTAGAAAATACACACTGTTTTAATAAAGTATTTTATTTAATTCTTTGTTTTGCATGTTCAAATCACGATCGCTTCATGTTGAAAAAAGTTAAATATGATAAAAATGCGTAAAAGTTCTTGCCAACAATCAATAAAGCTTTGCAAAGTTGAAAGTACTTTTAAAGTCAAACATAATTTTCAATTTACTTGACATGTCCAGCACGCATTTTTATTAATTAGGAAGATTAAATTGGATAATCAATTAAAAATATATATATTAATTGAAGAAAATACATGCTGTTTCAGTAAAATCGTTTAATTAATTGTTTTACATGTTTAAATTGCGATTCGTTCATATTGAAAAAAAAGGGATAAAAATGCGTAAAATTCATTTCTCGTTCATAAATCCTTGAAAAGGCGAAAGTACTGGTACAGACAAACTTAATTTTCAAAATTCGTAATGTGTCAAGCACATACTTTAATTAATTAAAAAAATAAAACAGTTAATAAAATTTTTTAAAAATATATTAACTGTGAAAAATACACATTTTTTAAATTAAAATCGTTTCAGTAATTCATTATTTTGTCTGTTTAAATAACGATTGTTTGCTGTTGAAAAAAAAAATTAAATGTGAGAAAAAAAGTAAAGGTACTTTATATGAAACGCGTCAAACACGTACGTTAGTTAATTGAAAAGATTAAAGTAGTCAATCAAATTAAAAATATATTAACTGTAAAAATAATAATCTTTTATTAAAATTGTTTGGTTAACTCATTATTTTGCATCTTTAAATTCCATTTTTCATGTTGAAAAAAAAAAAATGTGAGAAAAATGCATAAAGGCTCTTCCCCCATTCATAAAGCTTGAGGGCTCCCCATTCGTAAAGGTGAAAGTACTTCTACATCAAACATAATGTTGAAAACGCATGACGTATCAAGTACGTACGGGTACGCCTATTCACTGAGATTATTAAAATAATGAAAATTTTAAAAATATACAAAATATAGAAAATACATATTGTTTTATTAAAATTCTTTCACTTAATTCAACATTTTACATGTTTCAATTACGATTTTTTCATATAAAAACATTAAATTTGATAAAAATGCTTAAAGATTCTTTCCCCGTTTATAAAGCTTTGTAAAGGCAAAAGTAATTTTACAGGCAAACATAATTTCCAAAATAACTGATGTGGCAAGTACGGACGTTAATTAATTAAGAAAATTAAAATAGTTAATTAAATTAAAAAACTGTAGTATCTGCAGAAAATACTCATTGTTTTACTAAAATCTTTTATTTAATTCGTTGTTTTGGATATTTAAATCATGGTTATTTCATGCTGAAAAAAATTAAATATGTTACAAATGTGTAAAGATTCTTGTCAAGTCGGTAAAACTTTGCAAAGCTGAAAGTACTTCTGCAGTCAAACATAATTATCTGTTTACCTGACATGTCCAGCACGCACGTTAATTAACTTCGAAGATTAAAATTTTTAATCAATTAATATATATATATATATATATATATATAACCATTATATATAACAAATCGTCATCGATTTCCAATTACTAAAATTAAATTTATAAATTAGCTAATATTCACTAATATTCATAACACTGACATTATACAGAATTAAGATTGAACATGTAGCTTGTAATACAGAATCATGCTAAATTCCATTAATGCACTAGCATATTGCGGGCGATAAATCTATATAAAACATATGAAAAAACCACCAAATTTTGATAAAATCCTATTAAAGACAAAAGATACAAGATCCAGCTGAATATTGTTGAACCAGAAAAAAAAAATATATATATTAATTTTAGGAAATAGATGTTTCTTTAGTAAAATTGTTCCGTTAATTAATTGTTTTACATGTTTAAATTAAGATTCTTTCATGTTGAAAAAATTAAATGTGATAAAAATGCGTAAAATTTATTTACCTGTTGTTAAAGTTTTGTAAAGGTGAAAGTGCTAGGACGCATATTAATTAATTAATAAAATTAAAACAGTTCATAAGATTTTAAACATATATATTGTAAAAAATGCATATTTTTTATTACAATCATTTTATTAATTCATTGTTTTGAATGTTTAAATTATGATTATTTCATGTTGAAAACAGTTAAATCTGATAACAAACCACAAAGGTTCTTTCCCCTTTGATAAAGCTTTGTAAAATTGAAAATACTTCTTCATTTTACAATTAAACACAATTTTTAATATACCTGACGTGTCAAGCAATTATTAGTTCATTATTTCAGAAGATTAAAATTGTTAATCAATTGTTTTAAAAATACATATTGTTTTACTAAAATGGATTGGGTGCTTTATTGTTTTACATGTTTAAATTACTATTATTTCATGTTAGAAAATTAAATGTGATAGAAATGCTTGAAGGAACTTTCCCCGTTGATAAAGTTTTGTAAAGGTGAAAGAAGATTTACAGGCAAACTTAATTTTCAAAATGATGCCTAATGTGACAAGCACTTATCTTAATTAACTGAGAAGATTAAAATAGTCGACCAAATTAAAAATGTAGAAAATATACATTGTTTTATTAAAATCCTTTGGTTAATTCATTGTTTTACATGTTTAAATTACGATTATTTCATGTTGAGAAAAATGCGTAAAGGTACTTTATATGAAACGTGTAAAGCGCGTACGTAAATTAATTAAGAAGATTAAAACATATAATCAAATCTTTAAAAAATATATTAACTGTAAAAAATAATTACTGTTTTATTAAAGTTGTTTAGTTAATTCATTACTTTCGATGTTTAAATTACTATTATTTCATGTTGAAAAAAAAATTAAATTGGCTAAAAATTCGTAAATGTTCTTTCCCCATTCATAAAGCTTTGTGAAAGTGAAAGCATTTCTAAAATCAAACATAATTTTAAAAACAGGTGACGTGTCAAGCAGGTACATTAATTAACTAAGATTATTAAAATCTTGATTTTTTTTTTTTTAAATAGACACTGTAGAAATACATATTGTTTTACTAAAATTCGTTCCGTTAATTCATTGTTTTACTTGTTTAAATTACGGTTATTTCATTTAAAAAATTAAATGTGATAAAAATGCTTAAAGATTCTTTCCCCGTTTATAAAGCCTTGTAAAGGCAAAAGCACTTTTACAGGCAAACGTAATTTCCGAAATAACTGATGTGGCAAGTACGTACGTTAATTAATTAAGAAGTAAGTTAATTAAAATTTTAAAAACTATATTACCTGTAGAAAATACACGCTGCTTTAATAAAATCTTTTATTTAATTCCTTTTTTTGAATATTTAAATTCTGATTATTTAAGGTTGAAAAAAGTTAAATATGATAAAAATGTGTAAAGATTCTTGCCAAGTCGATAAAGCTTTGTAAAAGTTAAAGTATTTTTACAATCAAATATAATTTTGAAAACACGTGACGTGTCAAGCAAATACGTTAATTAACTAAAATCATTGAAATCGTTAAAGAAATTTTTAAAAATATATAAACTGTAGAAAATACATACTGTTTAACTAAAATTCGTTCAGTTAATTAATTGTTTTACATGTTTAATTTACGATTATTTTATGTTGAAAATAATTAAATGTGATAGAAATGCTTAAGGATTCTTTTCCCGTTTATAAAGCTTTGTAAAGGCGAAAGTACGTTAACAGGCAAACATAAGTTCCAAAATAATTTATGTGGGAAGTTTGTGCGTTTATTAATTAAGAAGATTAAAATAGTTAATTAAATTAAAAAATATATATTATCTGTAGAAAATACACTTTGTTTTAATGAAATATTTTATTTTAATTCCTTGTTTGTGATGTTTAAATTATGATAATTTCATATTGAAAAAAGTTAAATACGATAAAAATGCGTAAAGGTTCTTGCCAAGTCGATAAAGCTCTGTAAGTGAAAGTACTTCTACATTCAAACATAAATTTCAACTTACCTGACATGTCCAGCACGTACATTAATTAATTAAGAAGAAGAAATTCGTTAATCCTTTTAAATAATACATATATTAATTGTAGGAAACACATGTTGTTTCAGTAAAATCTCTCGGTTAATTAATTGTTTTACGTGTTTAAATTACTATTATTTCATGTTAGAAAAAATTAAAGGTGATAGAAATGCTTAAAGGTACTTTCCCCGTTGATAAAGTTTTGTAAAGGTGAAAGCACTTTTACAGGCAAACTTAATTTTCAAAATACCTAATGTGACAGGCACGTATGTTAATTAATTCAGAAGATTAAAATAGTCAATCAGATTAAAAATATGTTAACTTTAAGAAAATATATTTTTTTTATTAAAATGGTTTGTTAATTCATTCATTTGCATGATTAAATTATTATTATTTTATGTTAGAAAAAAAACTAAATGTGATACAAATGCTTAAAGATACTTTCCCCGTTGATAAAGTTTTGTAAAGGTAAAAGTACTTCTACAGGCAAATTTAATTTTAAAAATACCTAATGTGACAGGCACGCACGTTAACTAATTACGAAGATTAAAATAGTCAATCAGATTAAAACTATATTAACTGTAGAAAAACATTTTTTTTTTTAATTGTTTGGTTAATTCATTTTTTTGCATGATTAAATTACAATTATTTCGTGTTAGAAAAAACTAAATGTGATAGAAATGCTTAAAGATACTTTTCCCGTTGATAAAGTTTTGTAAAAGTGAAAGTACTTCTACAGGCAAATTTAATTTTAAAATACCTAATGTGACAAGCACGTATGTTAATTAATTAAGAAGCTTGAAATACTCAATCAAATTAAAAATATATTAACTGTTGAAAAAACTATATTTTTTAAATCGTTCGGTTAATTCATTCTTTTGTAAGATTAAATTACGATTATTTGTTGTTAGAAAAAATAAAATGTGATAGAAATGCTTAAAGGTATTTTACCTGTTGATAACGTTTGGTAAAGGTGAAAGTACTTTTACAGCCAAACTTAATTTTCAAAATACCTAATGTCCATGTATGTTAATTAATTGTGAAGATTAAAATAATCAATCAACTTAAAAATGTATTAATTGTAGAAATTTTTTTTATTAAAATCGTTGGTTAATTTATACTTTATCATGATTAAATTACGATTATATCATATTGAAAAAAAAAAAATATGAGAAAAATGCGTGAAGTTTCTTTCCTCATTGATAAAGATTTGGAAAGGTGAATGTACTTCTACAGGCAAATATAACTTTTAAAATACCTAACATGTTACCTAAAAATTAAATATAAGAAAAATGCTCCCCATTGATAAAGCTTTGAAAAAGTGAATGAACTTCTAGAGGCAAACATAATTTTAAAAATACCTTACGTGCTAAGAACATTCGTTAATTAATTAAGAAGTTTAAAATAGTTAATCATTTTTTTTTTAAATATATTAACTGTAAAAAAATAGTTTTAGGAAAAAGGCTGCAGAATTTTTCTTCTTCTCTAAAATCGCTTGGTTAATTCACTGTTTTAATGTTTAAATTACGATTATTTCATGAAAAAGTTAAATGTGATAAAAATGCTTAAAGTTTCTTGCCTCGTTGATAAAGCTTTGTAAACGTGAAAGTACATTCACAGGCAAACAAATTTTTAAATACTTAACGTGTCAAGCAAGCATGTTAATTAATTAAGAAGGTTAAAATCGTTAATCAATTTTTAACAAAAATATATTTATTGTCGAAAATACACATTGTTTTACTACAATTGTTCTGCTAATTCTTTGTTTACATTTTTAAATTCAATAATTTCATGTTAAAAAAAATTAAATGTGATAAAGATTCTTAAGGTTCTTCCCTTTTTCATAGTTTTATAACAGTGAAAGTACTTTTACAGGTAAAAATAATTTTCAAAATATTAAACGTGTCAAGTAACGTTAATTAATTAAAAAGATTAAAATCGTTAATCAATTTTTTAAAAATATACTAATTGTCGAAAATAAGCATATTTTACTACAATTTTTCGGTTAATTCATTGTTTTACATATTTATATTGAATAATTTCATGTTAAAAAAGTTAAATGTGATAAAAATTCTTAACACGCTTAATTAATATTAGCTTAAGGGATTATATTAAATTTTTCTTTGATGACCTAAGTAGGAATTGACTTTTAAAACAAAATTTTTATATTACTTGTTTTAAAGTTAATTTCGGGAAGATTTCGTCTTTAATGAGCTTGTAGCTGGGGTTTTAATTCTTTAGTATTATTAATACAGGATAAAAATATGAATTATAAATATTTTTAATTGGATTGCTAAATGAAAAATATGAATATTATACATTTATTCGATAAGATTTTTTTTGAGTAATATTGATTTTTTTTTCCATTGAATATTTTAATTAAAATATCTTTTAAATGTGTTCATTTAAAATATATTTTAAATGCGAATATTTATTTACAAACAACTATATAAATTCAACTTTATTTAACTTTATTGAACTTTAAATAATAAATTCTGAGTACTTTTGAATCAAAGAGAAAAGTAATTGTTATTTAATTTTAATTCGAAAACTTTTTCTTTTTTAATTGAATTAGAAATCTTAATTTATAGAATTTTTGGTTTTACAAAAAAAAAAAAAAAAAAAAAAAAAAATCGGATTTTAGTATTAACGAGTTAGAACCCGTCGAAATTCGACGAACTAAAATGTTTAGAAAGAAACTGTTAGATCAAATTTATGATAAACATACAAAAATAATTACAATAAAAAATTCATCTTACATTGGTTGTCAAACTCTTAAAACAAATAATATTTTTAACCTAAAATTACCAAAATGTTATTTCCACAAACTTCAACTGCTTAAATTATTGAAAAATTAAACTGTATCAGAATATGTAATCAAGATGAATAATTATGATGAAGTTATCGATTGAGGCTCTTACGTTTGTTTTTACGGGATGAAAAATCAGTAAAAAGGATTTTGCTTTGTCACATCAAAAAATTTTCCCCCATAAAATCTAAACTATACGTTATTTTCACATTCTCAAAATTTACATACCCACCACTCAAGTTCACAATTTAAAAGCATTTTAACGTGCAATAGATTATTAATTAATGTATTTCCAAACTTAAAGTCACGTTTGTCCGATACAACTTTGCATGTGAACATTCTCACAAATTTTACGTTCTAATCACAGGACCCGCGAATAAAAAAATCAGAAATTTTCCTTTAGTTGTCATAGTATTGGCCATTTAGTATTTAGTCAAATACTTAGTTTTATCAAAGAAAATGATTGTTTTGTTTTAAATATGACATCATTTTTAGTCACTGAATCATTTTGCCTAGCGTCTTAAACTCATTAAGGGTGCATTCGAAAAAATATTTTTCCACCCTCAACAGCTCGAAATTTTCTGAGACATTTTCAGACTCATTTTTAAAAGTAAAAACATGAAACTTGCTGGGGTGATTTCTGAAGACATGTTTAACATGCCGTGTGATTTCATTTTCAGCTGAGTTAAATAGAATTTGATTTTCAAACAATTATTTTCTCAGTATGACCCTTTTTTTCATCCCCAGATCGCCCGTTTCGGAAAATTCGGTTCAAAACGCAAACTTTGACAGCGTTTTTTTACAGTATTTTCTGTATTTATCAAAAAATTAAGAAGCACGGCACATTATATAGTTTCTAAATAAGAGAATTTTCGAGTTTGATGTGTTTGAGAGTAAAAATGAATTTTAAAATGAATCAGAAAATGAGCAGTTTGGATCGGAATACACCCTTAACAGCGTAATGTAAAAATATTGAAATATAACTGATTTATGAAGAAGAATGCGTGTTTTTTTAATGGCTGACGTCATTTTCTGTTCAAAATTTATAAAAAAAAATTACTTTTATTTCTAATGTAAAAATGGCATCAATAAGGATATAATCAATAAAAATAAATAAACCATGACTATTTTCCCTTTACTTTTAATAGAATATATGGTGTACTTCGGTTGCCATAATTACAAAATTGGTACTAAAAACTATAAAAAAAAATTAATATCTCAAAAACATATTGAGATACAGCTTTTAAACAAATTGCATTTAAAAGTACATGTTTTCCCCTTCATTACTGTGTAAAAATTGAAATTGTGCGATGTTTAGAAGTCTAAAAATTTGCAGTAGCGAAAATTGCAAAACCGAAATTTCATTTCAAATTTCAGAGTGTTGCCATTCGCAAAATGACGTATGCGTTACGCACAGATATGTTTGTCCTTTATAATATAGATAGAGCGCATGCGTGCTAGGAGTGAACGGGATTTCTCCCTCTTTTTCAGACTTTCTGGAAGAATTCACGGATAAAACATGTTTTCTAGGACTAGGGAAATTATTTGTTAAAAAATAAGGAATAATTAAGTGCATATTGACGAGTTTTCTGACAGTGTATTTTCGTATAGTTTCGTTTGCGGTTATATTACTTTTTTTTAGGAAAACATATGTCTCTTTTTTGCAGTTCAGAATTTCATAAAGATATTTCTTATTTAAGCTTTTTATGGTTTAAGGGGGCTGGTCACTCAGCTTCGGAATTCTACTCTGTAATGTTAAGTCTATGGACTTTTGATGCATTCGTCTATTTAAAATATCTTCTCGGGAAATTCATATTTTTAACATATTTTTTTCTGTGTACTCTTCTTAAAGGATGTAGCTTTTTTTCCTTAGTTTTCAAAATATTTCTAAAATCTGTGCTGAATTTAATATTTTATGTGTTAAAAGCGGGCTAAATGTGAGTAAGATTTTAACACTTCCTATAAAATTAAGTCTATACTTTAGAAATATTTGGAGAACTAAGAAAAGAAGAGACATCTTTTAGGAGGTGTACACAAAAAATAGAAGTTAAACATATTAATTTCCCGAGTATTATATTAAATATACGAATGCATTCAATGCCCATAGACTTTACATTTGTAAGGGGAAATAGGAAGCTGACTGACCAGCCCCCTTAAAATTGAAAAAGCAATTCTTTAAAACGCAAAAAATCAGGGATCGCAGTGTCCTACATTTTTTACATATTCGCTGTCACTATTTCTAAAGAACTGTAGATCCATCGTAGTATATTCGTATTGCACATGTTAAAGAAAGCTTCTAAAAAGACTATAGTTCCGAAATAGTGGTAGAAAATGCATAGAAAATATGCGACCCCTGCATCAGATATGTACTTTAATGATTATTACTTACCATAACTTTTTTATTCAATATATACAGATGATTCTTCGGTAACAGCTAAAAACAAAATAGTTGAATTAGCTATTTAAAATATTTTGAAGTAAATAAAAACATTTCTAAATAAAAAAAATTATGAAATGAAGTACAAATTTTATTAATTTTTAATTTTACTATCAATTTTTAACACTTTCCTACATAGTTGAAAAGTGTTTATGAATTCGGTTTGTTTGTCCGTCTGTCCATCTGTCTGTCTATCCGAGCTCTAACTCGCGTAAATATAGTCCAATTGCCATGATTTTGATATTTTATAAAATTAGATTAGAAAAAATCCCGAATCATGCTTCAACCTTTCACCAGAAACTTTGATTAAAAAAACGCTGAATCATGATGCAAGCTTTCACCAAAAAATTCGATTAAAAAACCAATGATTCATGGTTCAACCTTTCACCAGTAAATTGGATTTATAAAAAAAACCCGAATCATGGTTCATCATTTCACTAACATGATGGTATTTGTGAATGCACCAATAAACTGGTGAAACTTATCACCAATATCTTAGTTGCAGCTAAATTTTAGCTACTTTTCACTATTTTCTTGGTGAAACTTATCACCAATATTTTGGTTGCAGCTAAGTTTAAGCTACTTTTCACCATTTTCTTGGTGAAACACGAACTTCATTTTTAACAGTGTATAGGATATTTATGAGGAGTCTGTTCTTCCCTGTAACATAGTTAGAAGATGGATTGACATGTTTATAGACCGGGAGATGGCAGTACAGACAATCACCTCATCGAATTCATGGCTGAAATTTCAGAATTAGTTAAAACCTGATTCGCATATTAAAACGCAAACGGTCTGCCAAGTCATATCTTGGTGGAAAACACCTGAAAACCTGATTTTAGCGGTTAACTCGTAGGTTTACCATTGTGCTTTCCTGCACCCAGAAGCATGAAAACATGGAAAACTAATTATTGTGGATGTGTATGATTAGGATATGTGGATTAATTCATTTAAATGGGAATTTCGCCAAATTAGTCAGCTATCGCCAAGTTAGCCAAAATTCGGCGCTATTGTGGTAAACCTGCCATTAGTATTTTTCAACAAATACTCATTGTTGAAATTCATACTGAGTTAATATAATTGAGTAACCATTAAGTTTAAGTAATGTTAACCTTAGGAAGTGTTTTTGCCATATCTTTGGAGACAGCAATTTGGTAATATTTTTGTAGTCGCTGTGGTTAAAGGAAAATGAGCATGCGGTTCTAGTTCATTACTACTTTTCCCCGAAATATGTATAAAGTGCCTAAATATGTAAATTACGTCATGCCATCTAACCAATACAACAGCAGCAATAACGTAAGAATTTTGAGGATAGTAATCGATTGTTAAGGATTTTACTGCTAATTAAGTTTTAAGGCTGTTCTCAAGTCCAAACTGGCCACTTTCTGATAAATTTTTGATAAAATCTGATAAAATTTTTTTAAATTCATTTTTGTTTAGAAACACATTAAATATGCAGGTGCTTTTATTAAGAAACTATACAAGCAAACTGTTTTTTTTTTTCGTTTTTCGGTAAAGTTTTTCAGAAAATGCTGCAAAAGTGGACGTTTTAAATCAAATTTCCAAATTTGCCCCACAATACTATTCAGAATTTCAGGTATGAATTCGCAATTTCTGAATAAAACAGAAATTCGTGAAATACACGATAAAGATGCAGATGGGTTAATAAGAGTAGCTGTAATGTTAATTCATATGTGGTAAAAAGAATCCTAATAAAAAAAATAGTTATAAGAGTTAATGAAATGTTGATTCTTTTGTGGTAAAATTCTTTTCTTAATTAAAAAAAGATAACAAGTGAAAATGAAATGTTGATTCATTTGTGATAAAATTATTTTCTTAATTAAAAAAAGATAATAAGAGTAAATGAAATTTTGATTGACTTGTGATAAAATTCTTTTCCTAATCAAAAAATAGATAATAGGAGTAAATGAAACGAATTGATTAATTTGTGGTAAAATTATTCTCCTAATTAAAAAAAAAAGATAATAAGAGTAAAAGGAATGTTGATTCATTTGTGGTAAAAAAATTTCTTAATTAAAAAAGAAGATAATAGGAGTAAATGAAATGTTGATTCATTTGTGGTAAATTCTTTTCTTAATTAAAAAAAAGATAATAAAAGTAAATGAAATGTTGATTCATTCGTGGTAAAAAAAATTTCTTAATTAAAATTAAAGATAACTAAAGTAAATGAAATGTAGGTTCATTTATGGTAAAATTCTTTTCTTAATTAAAAAAATAAGGGTAAATGAAATGTTGATTCATTTGTAGTAAAATTATTTTCGTAATTTAAAAAGACAATAAGAATAAATGAAATGTCGATTCATTTGCGAAAAAATTCTTTTCCTCATTAAAAAAAATATAATAAGAGTAAATGAAATGTTGATTAATTTATGATAAAATTCTTTTCTTAATTAAAATAAAAGATAATAAGAGAAAATGAAATGCTGGTTCATTTGTGGTAAAATTCTTTTCCTAATTAAAAAAAAATGAGATAATAAAAAGTAAATCAAATGTTGATTCATTTGTGGTAAAAGTCTTTTCTTAATTAAAAAAAATAATAAGAGTAAATGAAACGTTGGTTCATTTGTGGTAAAATTATTTTCCTAATTAAAAAAAATAACAAGAGTAAATGAAATGTTGGTTCATTTGTGGTAAAATTCTTTTCCTAATTAAAAAAAATTATAATAAGAGTAAATGAAATGTCGATTCATTTGTGGAAAAATTCTTTTCCTAATTAAAAAAAAAAAGATAATATGAGTAAATGAAATGTTGATTCATTTGCGGTAAAAAATCTTTACCTAATAATAAAAAAAATAATAATAATAAGAGTAAATGAAATGTTGATTCATTTGTTGTAAAATTCTTTTCTTAATTAAAAAAAAATATATATATATATATAATAAGAGTAAATGAAATGTTGATGCATTTGTGGTAAAATTCTTTTCTTAATTAAAAATAAAAGATAACAAGAGTAAATGGAATGTAGGTTCATTTGTGGTAAAATTCTTTTCTTAATTTAACACTAGAACGCCTGGAAGGAGTCGATTCGACTCCGATTATATGATTAAATGTCAACTGGAACCAGAAATTCTTTCATAAAATAAATTAAATTTAAGCCACGCAGATTTACGTTAAATAAATCAGTCAAACAGTTTTAAATAAAACTTCTGGTGTCAAATATTTTTATGAAACTTGAGTAAAATTTCCGGGCGTTCTAGTGTTAAAACAAAAAAAAAAAAGATAATAAGAGTAAATCAAATGTTGATTCATTTGTGGTAAAATTCTTTTCTTAATTAAAAAAGAAGAAATTAAAAGTAGATGAAATGTTGATTCATTTGTGGTAAAATTCTTTTCTTAATTAAAGAGAACAAAGCACAGAAGACTTTTATTAATATTTTGAAACAATGAAATTTTTATAGGAAACGCTAAAGTATTAACATTTTATAATTGCTACTTTAAAGCGCTTCTAAACAAACATGATCTCAAAAAATGTTATTGATTTATAATTATTTTGAAAAGATATCCTTAGAAGCCTAACAAAATTACTTATGTTAAAAATACTTCATGCCTCGCTCTATAAACAAATGTATCTTTATGCAATCAAAGTATCTGTGACTAACATAGTTTATCCGATTTTTCAGCGCATAAAATTGAACGGATCATACATCTTTCTGTTATCAAACTAACTACATGCTACTTTCCGAAGCGCTGCAAAAATTTTGCCGAAAACAACTTTTCAAGTCCAATAAACAAAATATTTGCGTATATACATTTCAAACAATCAGCTTTAATACCCTTGCAATATCCGGAAAACACAAGGCTGCGTGCCTCTAGGTCTACTCTTCAATTATAATCAATATTTACCCCCGGAACTACTGTTCCACCAAACTTCAGTAAACATATACATACTCCTTTTATCATCCCAATGTTTACATTCTCTTTTTCTGTAAAAAGTATCGCCAAATTTCCGAGCTTTGGCGCCGTCCAGTCTGACCTTTCATCCCGGCAACCCTAGCAGGACGATCCAGATGAGGCATAGAGAAAGAGAGAGAGAGATGCTAAAGCACAGAGATGGGAAAAGGGGGTGCTAGGGAGGCAGAGAGGAGCGCGCTAAAGATCACATACCCAAAAGTCTGGTCATACATATTTATGAGATGCAAATGTGAAGAGAGAGCCTCCCCCCCACCTTCTACAGGAAGCTCATATGCCCCCTTTTCAAGTCGACCCCCCTTTTCTCTGAAAGAGTCGGTTCCACTCTGTGTAGTAGAAACGTAGTAGTCTTATAGAAGCGCCCATCTCTTCGAAATGCACTGTTAGAGAAGGCTATTTTCTCGACTTGGTAACGGAGAAATATATATATAATTTTTTTTTTCATTTTTCCATGTCTGTTTTCGAGGGGTATTACTTTTTAATATTTCTTCATTTCTTAGTTTGGGGCGAGTTTTAAAAGGATATTTGGTTCTCTTTGCCTTTCCCTTGTCATTAGTCAGTTCTAATCAAGTGTGCCATTAAACACGATTATTTTGTCGGCGTAATGTGCGTGTTGAAGTTGTAGTAAGTTTTCGGGGTCTTGTTTTCAGACGCAGCCGAGTGCATACGTTTGTTAGATTTTCTATCGCGATAGTTCCTAGTGCTTTGTAAAAATTAAAATTTGATTGCAGATTTATTGTTGTCTCCACGGATACTTGGGGGTGCTGTATGTTGGTTTATTTTATTTGACAACGATAATTTCGAATCAGTCACCGGTAAAATAATTGAAAAGTTTTAAAGTTTCAGAGATCAGATAAAACTTAAATAGTACGATAATTATAGAGAAAGTAACGGAAAAAAAACGAACTTTTCCCAGATTGGTTTCCGAACTTAAAGTAACAGGAGACATATGTATTCATTTATAAAATTTAGTCATTACTTTGTAGTAGTTACTTTGTTCTAGAAGAGAAGTAGAAGAATTGTTCTATCAATGAGTAATTCCTTATAAAAGTTTCAGAGTTTATGTTAAACTTAAATAGAACCTTAAGTATGTAATTATAGAGAAAGGTATGAGGGAAAACGAACCCTTACCAGATTTGCTTTCAGATTTAAAATAACAGGAAATATATACTGTTGGCATGATTTCAACATTTTGGATATTTAGAACTATTTTTTTGAAGGAAAAAGATATATATATATATGAATAAGTTTACTGTCGATATCATCTATGTATATATTTATCTAAGTGATTATTTTATCTAATTGATTAATTTTTTAATTCAAGTTTTTTTTTATCTAAGTGATTATTTTATCTAAGTTATTTTATCTAATTGATTAATTTTTTAATTCAAGTTTTTTTTTCAATGTACAGTATTATTGTTTTTATGTATGCATTTATTAGTACATTATTATTATTTTATTAAGGATGGGTACCAAGAGCATTAAGTATTTTCCCAGGCAAGAGTTTTGCTAAGGGGAAAGCTTAATTGCCAGTTACTATCTGTATGTATGATATTACGATGTAAAGTAAAGAATTGGACAGTTTTGGTACAAAAGAGGGACTTTTATGACCTCATGTTTTATGGGACAGCTGCAGGATCTTCGTGTGGGAGCCCGCGGTCTCGTGGGAAAGTGGGGTTTGAAATATCGGATGTAGGAGGGTCGGAAGGCCCTCTGCATTTCGGGGACCCACTGACCACTGGCCGACACGAAGGCGGGTCCAGACAGCGGCGAGTGGTTGGAGATTTTAATTATGCTGAATATGTTAATTCGCATCCACCACTCAGGGCCGCACATGCAAATTTTTAACAGAGAGAGATTTTCTTTTTCTCGAAAAAAATACAGATGTACAAAAAGAGTTCCAGAGTGCGGTGGTTATTTTTTTTCAAGCCCATTTTTGGCTGATCTGCCCATATTTACTTGCTCTGTCTATGACGAGCAATATAGTAGTGTTAATTTTTTTTAAAAAAAATGATTTAAACATTTTTGCTTTTGGCCCAGACCTGGGTGGAATTTAGTGTAAATAAAACTAAAATTTCGGAACACGAATATGTGTGTTGTGGTTCTACAAACAAAAAAAAAAGAACTTTTGGATATATATATATAACTGTCAAGTCTACAACTCTAAAAGGATCTTGTGACCCCAATGGGGAAAAAGGTACGATGTTATGGATGTTCTCTTTTCTATTGTGTACCGTTTTAATATCAAATGTTTTGAATTGGGAATAGGGTGCCCAGGAGAACTTGTCAACTTCAATTAATATCCAAATTAGTGGTTTTTTTTATGAGTTATTATTTTGGATGGTAAAAGTATGAATTATTTACTTGTAACTTAATATAATTTGCCTGTGGTGTAAATAAATGATGTATTATTATTAATTCCCTTCTTTGTTATTATTTGTTAAAAGTCTTGCTAATTACTTATTTTACGTATTTAGAAATTACCTGACTGCTTAATATTATTATTAGACCATATATGTAAAAGCCATAATTAAATTTATCTTGTAGGGTTGGTTTGTCTGAAAATTGGGGAGTTATATTTAGTGGTTTTAATTATATTATATATTTCCCTTCAAACCAATTGGCCATAGGTTAGTTATCTTCTAAACATTTCACAACGCATTGTCTTATTTATTCAAGATAACCTTTTAGGTAAATGACCGTAGGTTATCTATTAACTAACTAGGCTTTTACGATCACCAGGTCCTCTATAATTAGAGGCCCCTATAAGATAGATTTTCTTTTGGATCAAGTAAGTTCGGAGAAAAGGGTGCGCCCAACACTCTTGTTAGCTTGTGTTAGGGAATTTATAGATAAATTAAGATATTCATTAACCTAATTTTTAATAGTTGTCTAGATCTTACCAGCATGGGCTTCCCCGAAACTTAGGTGGTACCGTGATCTCTTCCTTTGGGAACGTGAGGTTATTATTGTTTTATCTTAATTATAATTACATTTTGGGTCAAATTAATTACATTAATAATTTTTTGTATACTTTAAGTATTAAAATTCTAAGGATATTTAGGTCTAAATTATTATGCAGATAATTTCAATTTTTTCATCCTACATATTAAATTTTTTTTTGTTTTGTTCGAATGACAAAGTTCTCCTGTGGACAAAACAAAGATTGGCACAACTTTTATAACAAGGTTCAGTCATGACAAATGATAATATGAGAAAATATATTATTGAAGATTATATATTTACTTTTTATATATGTTTTTCTCAGGTTTAGGAGTTTGTTAAATATATCGAGTTGAATTATAATGAGTAATTGTATATTATACATGTGCATTAAGAAATAATAATAGAGGGTTATTATTATGATAAAAGAAAAAATAAATAAGAAAAAATAAATAAATAAAAAGAAAATAATAAAATTTTTCTATAATTTATCAGTGCAACTGATAGAAAAGGTAGAAATACATAGATGTAAAAAAAAAAAAAAATATATATATATATATATATATATATATATATACAGTTATGTGTGGCTGAGATGGTGCACTTGAAGAAAGATTTATATACATTACATTAATTTTTCTTTTCCTCTATTTTTCGGAAGAATTTATTTTTTTTTGGAGTATGCGTTATATGTACTGTGATTAGTTCTCTTATTCCTAAGGGTTTTTCTTTGAATGGTGTGTTTATATTTCTTTACATTTTATATTTGATTTTTCATGGTATTTCATATTATTAATAATTTTTGCAATTGGAAATTTTACACCCAATTTATTTAAAATAATGTTAGCGCATGGGAAATAAGTCTAAAATTAAAAAGCGTACCAGTTCGGAATTTAATAATTTCATTATTGAAGCGCGTACCCGTCTTGCACAGAGTAAGTTAAAAAATTCAACGAATAAAGTAAATATGTCTAAAACGGATACCGAAAAGGCGAATACGGATAATTTATTAAATGTGATTGCACCATATGATGGGAAGAAAGAATGTAATATACATTATTTTATTCAGGAGTTCGATAGAGCTGCCGTCCAGACGAACTTTTCTAATGAAGTGAAATTAATAATTTTACGCTCAAAATTTGTCGGAACGGCACGTGAAAGGTTGCAAACGGATGTAGAACTAAATTCGGAAACCGATTATGCGAAATTTAAAGAAAAAGCGATCCAAACCTTTGACACAAAAAAAACATTCGGTGAATCACATAATGATTTTTCAAAGATTCAACAAAAACCAGCGGAGAGTATGTCGGATTATATTGTGAGATTTAATCTGGTAGCTGCGAAATTTTTTGACATTTCGGGTCTTTCTAACAAGGCAGATGCGCGGAAATTATTTGATTTGATGAAATTACACCGATTCTTAGAATCTATCAAACCGGATATTGCTTTGGAAATAAGAAAGAGAGCGATTGATCAGTATAAGGAAGCAACCGAAATTGCCCTAACAGTGGAAGAGGCGTTTTTGTCGGTTAAGTTTGAGGAATTAAATGCGATAGGTACAAGTACAACAACTGAATTTTGCGAATCATTATTAAGAAAAAATGAAAAACAAGAAAAGGAATTAAATCAGTTGAGAGCTGAATTGGAAAAATTAAAATGTAAGCCAACAGAAAAATGGCAAAATAATTCACGAAATAATACGAGGTATTGTAATATATGTAATTTAAGAAATCATGATACGGAAGAATGTCGTTATAATGTAAATAATAAAAGAGAGTATCGGAATAATGATTATCAACAGAATTTTCCAACACATGGACAAAATATGCAGGGATTTACAAGCTCTAATAATGAGTCTCGGAATTTTCAGGGGTACGGAAGTGTAGGTAATTGGAATTTTCCTCCACCCCCTCTTCCTCCTTCATTGCCAATGGGTCAAAATTATCAGTATAATTATGTCCCACAGGGACAGCCTTCAGGTTATGGTAATTATGGTGTGGGAAATATTCATCCTAATTATAACTATGGGCAGAATTTTCCGAATGGGCAGGGGTATCACCCACAAAATCAAGGTCAAATAAATCCCCAGGAAAATTATAGGAATGTGAATAATGCGAATCGCGATAATAGTACATCAAATAAAACAGAGGGACGTAAGATAACGGGAAATAAGCAACGTTCGGGAAACATATAAGGGGATCTGGGGATACTAAGAATGAGGAGCAGGAATCGGTCCTCAGATCCCAAAATACGAAGGTTATAGCGAGTGTTAGTGATAAAGAAATGGAAAATGTACCAATTATTAATTTTGATATTAAAGGAATAAAAGTTTCAGCTCTTTTAGATACGGGCGGAGCAGTGTCTTTAATTTCAGCCAGTTTATTTGAAAAAATAAAAGAAAATAATGTAAAATTTAAATATTTGGGCCATAGGATTAGAATACAATCTTTTAGCGGTACATCAATTCCATTTACACATTGTATACAATTGTCATTTAAATTACAGAATGCATTTACTTCTGGCACATTTTATGTAACAGAAAATAATTTTAAGGCGTCTTATAATATGTTGTTGGGATATGATTATTTAAAAACAAATCAAATGGTGATTGACATAGAAAAAAAAATGTTGAAATTTAAAAATGCAAAAATTCCACTCAATCATAATGATAACAAATTACCAGTGCAGGACATAAATATTATAATTACTGAAGAAGTAGAAAATGTAGTTACTAAAAAGGAGAGTAAGAGAAACAAAATATGGGTAAAATCAGTGCACAAAATTTATATTGCTGCAGGGCAAGAAAAAATCGCTACTTTACTATGTCCTGATTTTATAGAAGAAAACAGTATGGTACTTTTTGAGCCAGATATTCATAATTTGGGCATTAAATGTTATAACTCGGTACACGAAATATCTCAGAACAGAATTATTAATGTAATAATTAAGAATATTTCGGATAAGAAAATTATTCTACAGAAGGGTACAAAATTTGGGAATTTAATTTTAGACATTGATTTTGGAACGGATGAAGTGCCTGAAAATATTATAGACGGTAAGGTACATGAGATTAATACTTTAAGTATTGAGGAAGTTCGTAAATTGAGGGAAACAGAAATTTCACCGGAAGATTTTGATCTTGCGCATCTTCCCAAAGAACTACAGGAAAAGATGGAGAACCTTTTGATGCAACATTTACATGCATTTTCGAAATCTTACAAATCGTTAGGTCAGACATCCTTAGTCACCCCCCAAATCAAATTGGCGCACAATCATGCTATACAGTCTAAACCTTATAAGATTCCTCATACAGTGCGAGAATATGCACAAGCAGAGATAAGAAAGTTGTTGGAGGCAAATATTATTGAGAAAAGCAAATCTTCGTACGCGTTTCCGGTATTATTTGTAAAAAAGAAGACTGCGGAGAACCAGGAGTTAAAATATCGTTTAGCTTGTGATTATAGATTACTAAATGCAATATTAGAAGGATATGCTTATCCGATACCTGATATTCGTGAATTGTTGCAGAAAATTAGCGGAAAAAAAATATTATACAGTCCTGGACCTCCACAGCGCATTTTTCCAAATAAATTTACAACCACAAGACAGGGAAAAGTTAGCATTTATAACGGAATTTGGCAAGTTTCAGCCAGTGAGAATGAATTTTGGCTTGAAGGTCAGTCCAACTACTTTCGCAGAATTAATGGACTTAGTTTTAGGCGACTTCAATAAAGAGGAAGTCACATATTTTATAGACGATGTCCTTATTGCGGCGAATTCGGTGGAAAGAATGCTAACTCTAATTGCAGAGGTCTTAAAAAAATTGATTGACAACAATTTAACAATAGAGCCACGAAAGATGCAAATATGCAAACATGAAATTGAATTCTTAGGTTTTAGGGTTCATGAAAACGGTTATTCTCCTTCGAAAAAGAATATTGAAAAAATTCAAAATTTGGCAAGACCTAAAAACAAAAAGGGTGTCAAATCTCTTTTAGGAATGGCCAATTACTTTAGATCGTTAATACATAAATATTCGGAAATTGTAGATCCATTAGTTCAAATGACCAAAGAAAAAGTAAAATTTAATTGGAACGAAGAGGCGGAAAAAGCATTTTTGGCCATTCAAGAAGCTATTTTACATAATCCAACTTTAAAAGCGCCAAATTTCAACAAGGAATTTTTTTTAATTACGGACGCATCTAAGACAGCACTTTCTGCAATCTTAGCACAGAAACAGGGAGAGGATTATGTACCGATTGAATTTTACGGACGAAAATTAAAGGATTCTGAGAAAAAATATCCTAGTATAAAGTACGAATTACTAGCGATTCATGATGCTTGTGTTTATTTTGAAAATTTTCTTTTGGGAAAAAAATTTACAATACTCACTGATTCTAAAGCTTTGACTGATCATCTTAAGTTAGAAAAACAGAGCGATATCATAGCAAGGTGGATAATGAGGTTAGGGAATTTTGATTTTGAGATAGGATTTATTCCTGGCGAAGAGAACCCGGCAGATTTCGTCTCAAGAAATATAAATAATATAACGGCTTTAAATGAACTTCAAAATGATTTATTTAAAGTTAATTCTAATCTTTTAGAAGAAAAGATAAGAGAGGCTCAAAATGATGATCCAAAACTTAAATTAATTATTCAGAAAATTGAAAATGGTAAACCAAATCGCCAGACTAAGAAATTTGAGCTAAAGGACAACAAAGTACTAATATTGAAGCAACGGTATAAAGATAAACCACTGCTGATAGCTCCTAATAAATTAATATTTGAAATAATTCAAGAGGCTCACAAGGCACATTTTGGTTTTCCCAAAACATATGAATTAGTGAAAACAAGATTTTACTGGTTTGGGATGTATAGGGATGTAAAAAATTATTGTGCAGCTTGCATACCTTGTAACAAAAATAAGCAGCATAAAATGATTAAGGTTCCCTTACAGAAAGTGGAGAAAGATCATATAATAGGCTCAGTGGTGCATACGGATATTGTGGGCAAACTACCACAGACCTTAAAAAAACACTGATAAATATGTCACCGAATTGTTCTTTTGTATCTACTAGTGTTTAAGTTTAATGTATATAGGATATTTAGTCAGATAATTCGAAATGGGTTTCTATTTTTCGTTCTTTAGGGTGATAAACAGGCCACCGAATTGTGCTTCTGTATCTACTAGTGTTTAAGTTAGTATATGTAGTGTAGTGATTCACATGGCCTAAGAGGTGCTTTATATTTTTGAGGTTTAGGGTTATAAACTTGTTATTGAATTGTTTTTATGTATCTACTAGCGTGTAAGTTTTAGTATGTATAACAGGGTAATTAATGTAGTTTAATATTGGCGATGGAGATAAACAGGTAGTTTAACGGCTTTTATGTATCTACTAGTGTGTAAGTTTTAATATATATAGTATATTAATCTAGGTAGTTTAACAGTTGCGAGGGTGATAAACATATCACTTAAAGGTTCTTATTCAAATATTAATTTTTATATCTAAGGGCATATATTGATATAAGAAAAGTGTCTTTTCTTTGCATATTTCGGTTATTTATAGTATATTAAAGCATGTAAAATAGTAAAATAGGTAGAATATGTAGCAAAATACATATATATAAATAGTAGACAAATGCTCACAAACATAGGATGGTGTGTTTTTTTTTCCCTCTTTCTCTCTCACTCTGGTACACTGTAACAGTCTGGGAGTACGTTTTGGGAGAATGGTAATTACTAGGTTCCAGTCTATTAATAATACACATAGAGCGGATTTATCACTAAGTGAAGAAAAAAAAAAAGGAAGAGGGAGAACTTATAATATACATTGTTTTGCTTAGGCATACTAGGTTGTAAATAGCGATGATTTTTGATGTTCTCTGGAATTTTAGTTAGTATTTTAAACTTTTTGTAATTACGATTCCTGCGGAATATATTTTAGTTAGTTGCACCTTTAACCAAGTGGTTAAAATAGTGGCTAGATAGTTTTAGGTAAAAGGTTCAAGCAAAGAACATACTTCATTTTATTATTTTTTATTATTATTTAGTTAAGCAAATTTCTAGTAGAAATAGTTTAATGAGGAAAATGGTATAAATCCATAAATAAAGTGGGAAAAAAATTGTAAACATAGGGGATCTATGATTTTTTGACTAATTTTTGATATATTACTGTAAAATATAAAAATTTAATATTTCACTTTTATAATATTTACAATACTTGGAATAATGGTATTATCAATGAATAATTAAAAATAATAATAATAATAATAAAAATTGGAAAAGTTACTGTATTATTGGGGTATAATTACTATTGTTGGGGGGGGGGGGGGTAAGTTATATGGTTGGTAAATGGATATACATGACTAAAATGTTTTTTTTTCCCAAATTGGCCATATAAAAAAAAAAAAAAATATTTTTTTTGGTTGTGGTGGATTTTAAAGTAGGGCTCTGAACACTGGTTTTGTAACTACTAGTCATTAGACAAATGGATACATGTAAAAAGCATGTGGTACGCCTCTAAGTTAACCTTTTGCGGGCTACACACCACTGTTTTAGGTCCTAATAAAATCCGGTGGACTCTAATTTAAAAAAAAAAAAGGATATTTTTTTAATATAAATGGGGGGGGGGGGGGGTGTCGACAAGATAATAAATAGGGAACTCTACAACATTTTAACAAGAATAAATAATTATTTTTATATACACACATATATATATATATTCGGAATTCAAGTTAAAACACAAAGGGAATACATAAAACAACTCTTTTTTTTTCCTATCTCTTACACAAATAAAGTAATAAATACAATTTATATAACATAAGCAAAAGTATGTGCATAGGGTCACCTCCGTACGGATAAGTAAGTAAGGAATGTAATAGGTAATAACTCGCTGTCAGTTAGTTTCTGTTTACCACGCAAAAAGTGCGCGCGCAGGGCAGGAAAGACATTCAGAGAAGGGATTGTTTTTCTCTCGTGGAGAACTCCCCATCCTCTTTTTGGAGCATCAGTTCACGATCTCTCTTTACAGAAACGAGAGAAGGAATTCGGGTTCAGAGAAAGGGGAGGATGAAGGGGGAGTGAATAACTACTCAATATTTTTACTTTTTGGTTCATGACAGCGGAATTTTGGAAAAGGGGATTTTCAAAATTTCTATGGGAATTGCACACATAGATAAAAAAATGTTGCAGGATAAATTTTTGGGGATGCATAATTAAAAGGGATTTGCACTTTTTAAAGGGGGGGTGGTGGTATTTAAACAACACCTAAATTAATAAGGATATTAGGATAACTGTGGAAGATGGATTAACAGCAGAGTAGGGTATATTTTATAAATAATTATTAATATAAAACTGGGCAGAGCCAAAGATAAATATGTATATACAATTTTTTTTTTTTTGGTTTTGGCAACTTCTTTTGGGGATGTACTTTTTTTTTCTTCCCAAGAAAAGTAAATATATAACAAGGGTATTTACGGTTCCAGTTATTTTACAAACGATTCGAATGAAATGGATACATTATATTTATAGAAATAAAATCTTAATCAAATAAACTGATAAGCAGTAAAAAAAAAAAAAAAAAAAAAAAAAAATCAGTAGGTTTGGAAAAGGGCTCCCTATGCACACACATCAATATATAAGATTCAAATTCATATTGTATTTAAATACAAAACAGATAGTATTGTGCAAAAAAAAAAAAAAAAAATAAATAAATAAATAAATAAAAATAGTAAATTAGAGACAAACATCTGCTTCACCTTGCCTGAAAGCATTTTATCACATTTCATATATATATAAAGAATTGTCATGCAGAGGCATGCGGTTTAAAATCAGATAAATAAACAGATAAAAAACTGTCATGCAGAGTACGTGCAGTAAGAAATTAAATAAATAAAAATAAATTGACCAGCAGGCATTCGGTTGGAAGTTTAAATGTTGTGGCCTCTCTAGCGGACACATAGTTTTAAACATACTGGCATCAAGAAAATTCAATTGGATTTTCCCCCCCTTTTATGAATAATAAAATAATGAATACTTTTTTTTTCTTCTAAATTTGATTTTAAATTCTGGTGTCAGTTTTGCATTTCATCTTTTCGGAATACAGATTGCTTGACACCGAAAAGAAATAATTTAAGATTTAAGTGTGCGAAAAAAAAAAATAAAAAAAAAAAAAAATAATAATGAATAAATAATTAAGATTAATACTATTTATACCTTATGTATATATATATATATATATTCTACTAGTATGAATAGAAAAACAATTCATATTGTCCTAAGTAAGTATTTTTATTAATAAATGCTAGTTATGGTGTGTAGAAGGTAGCGGTTACACCCCAAGGGCAATGTTTACTACAGGTCAAGAAAATTTAAAGGGTCAAATGTAAATAAACAGTCGCCTAGCGCCATCTACGTGCATTTCAGAGAAACATGCAAAATGTATTCAAAGACAGGCATGCAGAAATGGTAATTTTATCTTACCGGTTTTCGCTCTCTGTAGAAATCCTGGATTCAGTCAGGAAGGTTCGCCACATTGCGAGCGCCAGATGTAATTTTTTAACCAGGAGCAACAATTTTTTTTTCTTCTTCTTGTTCACTGAAATAACCCGCATAGTATTAGCATAGTACATAAAAAGACATTACGTATAGATATATAGGACATTTAAACGGTATTGGGTTAGAAAATATCTTTAACAAATTAAGATAAAATAAATTAAAGTAGAGGATAATTTTTTTTTCTCGTCTTTTCGTTAGTCAAAATTTACATTTTTAAAAAGGAAGGACTATTATCAGATTTAAACAATTTAATCCCGTCAAGTGTGGTGCATACTGGATGGTAAAAAATTCATTAACGAATGTAGGTTGCAATTAAATTAATAAGAATTTTTATCTATTGGTATATCTTTTTTTTATTTTTTAGTATGTATTAAATTTGAAATAATACAAATTAATTAAATAAATATAACAAAATAAATTTCATAATACAAGTAAATACGCAAAAAGAAAAACAAAATTAATTATTATTATTTTCTTTTTCTCTCTCTACGGACTCTTTTGGTATATATATATTTTTTAGTTACGAGGTAATACAGCTTTTTTTTGTTTTTTTTTAAGTAACATAAAAAATCTACACGTAAGAGAAAATATAGAGTACATAAAAGGGTTTACCAGGGGTATCAGAACTGGGAGAGCTAGGTTAAAATGAAAAGAAAATGTATTATTGAACACTGTAGGTTAAAAAAAAAAAAAAAATCTATTTATAATTTTTGTTTTCTCTTGTGGAATAATAATTAAATCATTATTTAAATTAATTTTTACTTACATTTTTGTGTGGAGAGCAGAAAGAGGGCTGATCAGCTTCCAGGCATTGATATTCTCTGCAGGCGGAGAATTATTTGTAGCCGGCCGGCATTGTGTGGAAGAGGATCATGTCTTTCTTCAGGGTTCCCCTGTAAAAATATAGATTGGGTGCAGGTATTAGGGTATTGTATTTAAAAAAATAAGGGTTTCCACATACAACAACAAAAAAAAAAAAAGAAAGAAAGAAAGAAAAAGCATTCGTGGTTTTAATTCAATTTTAAGAGTATCAGTTGAAAACGATATTTATATATTTTAGATAAGAGTATTCGTGGTGTTATTATTGATAATTTTTTTTCCTTGTTTTCTTTTTTTTTTCTCTCGGGGTGAATACAAAATTAATTGTTTAGGATATTTTAATATAAAGTACACAGAACCCGTTTATTCTGCAATATACTGTAAATTCGAAGGCGCGGTTCAACTTTATTAGTTACGAATTAAGTTTCGTCTTATACAGGTGTCAGTAAAAGTGAGGGATTCCAATGAACAGGAATAACATTTTTGGATGTTATATTTTAAGAAAGTATATCGAGTTTTTCTTAGCACTTTTCATAGGTCTAAATGGAACTAACATTTATAGGGGAGACAGTAATCAAATAAGGATATCAGATGCTGTTTGTAAGAAAACAGGCTACAGTTCCGTACGGGAGGAAGTGAAACTGGTTTCGTGGAATGTCATTGATGCAGCAAAATGGCTACTAGGCTTCCGTATTTGCATTACAAACACTTGTATTATAGTTAATTATTATAGTAAATAGTACGAAAAGAAAGTGTTTTTGTTGCGTAGGCGGTGTATAGGGTGCAGATTAAGGAATACGGAGAAGTAATGTAAAGATAATACATGTATTACAGGGATTAATAGAAGTAATTGTTACTTACTTTGCAAACGGAATATCCACGCCTCTCTCTTAAGGGTCACTCCAGCACCAGCTCGTACTAGACTTGGCTTGGCATTAAGGGGTGACCTTCGGCCGCTCTGGAATTATCACTTTCCAGCCTGTTTCGATACATTATAATGGGCGATTCTAAGTGTTATCGATGGCAGGTAACGGGTAGCTGGAAAAGTGGATATTTTTTTTTCTTCTTTCTCCTCTTTTGTTGACGCTATTAGAAATTGTAATTTTACGATAGCTTGTATTGCACTGTTTGCTAGGGTGTTTAAAGTACCTATTGAGGAAAAGGGAGTAGTGAAGCGGTGAATGAGTGGAAACAATTCACTTATTTATATGAAAGAAAAGAATAAATAGAAGAAGAGTGTTTGAGTAATTTATTTAAAATAAAGTAACATGATAGTACTTACACTCATAATTTGTAATTTCAGATAAAGGATTCAGTCACAAAATAATATGAAATACTGTTTTTTTTTCTTTTCTGCTTTCTTTTGTTTTTAAATTTCTACTATCTCTATCTCCTTCTCTGGGTGGAAGTGCTGTTTTTGTTTTGTTTTTTTTTTTTGTTTTTTTTAAGCCTGAGACTGAGTTTCTTATATTTGAGAGAATATTAATAGTTATTTGGTTAACTTTTAATTAGAGGGTACGTTTAGAGAATCACGTAATTTACTGAATGAAAGTATCGAATTTACTATATGAGAATCAATTTTAGATATTGTGGTTGCATAGTTTTAAAAATATATGTGTGTTGTAAACTATAAAGGTAGTGAAATAATTGTAAAAAAAAAAGTATTTGAAAAATGTAAGAATATGTATTGATATATTTGCTTGTTTGGTAGTTAAATGATTATTCGGTGTAAAAAGTTATGTTGGTAAATATGTTTCATTGTGTGTTATAAACCTTTCTTAATATGGATATTTAAATGTTGTACTTATGTAGTCATGAACTGAATACTTGCTTTGTGTAAAAAAGTGTGCTAAACTTTGTGGATCAGTATTTAAACTCTTTGGCATAATTAATTAGGTTCCTAATTTTGGGATTTTATCTTTTATGATTAACTTTTTGTTTTCTCTTCTAAATTGGTACACATATATACAATTTTTGGGAACATTCAGGGACTGTACCTTCATCACAGAGAGACAGAACTCATGCAGTATGCGGCTGTGATGGTTATGGGGAACACTGCTTTAGGGACCGTATACAAATCTGCATAAAACCGTGGACAGAATAAGAAGGAATATTCATCTTATGTACAATGTACAATTTAGGGTACAGGCATATGTTAATGAACTATACAGATAACATCAGCGTGTATTTGATAATGAACATTCCTATCTCTGCACGGACTTCACAGAGTTTTGAACACTACGGAAGAGGTGAATCAGGGAGCATAGAGGAGATGCCCCAGTGCCTTACAGATCTGCAACGTCCAGCCGTTGGAGAGGCTTTCGGTGTTTGATAAGGACATCGGTCCACTTGAAAGATGTTATAGTTCCTGTACATGGACTTTCAAGTGCTTTGTGTTGGGGGGGAAGTAATGTTGGCATGATTTCAACATTTTGGATATTTAGAACTATTTTTTTGAAGGAAAAAGATATATATATATATGAATAAGTTTACTGTCGATATCATCTATGTATATATTTATCTAAGTGATTATTTTATCTAATTGATTAATTTTTTAATTCAAGTTTTTTTTTATCTAAGTGATTATTTTATCTAAGTTATTTTATCTAATTGATTAATTTTTTAATTCAAGTTTTTTTTTCAATGTACAGTATTATTGTTTTTATGTATGCATTTATTAGTACATTATTATTATTTTATTAAGGATGGGTACCAAGAGCATTAAGTATTTTCCCAGGCAAGTGTTTTGCTAAGGGGAAAGCTTAATTGCCAGTTACTATCTGTATGTATGATATTACGATGTAAAGTAAAGAATTGGACAGTTTTGGTACAAAAGAGGGACTTTTATGACCTCATGTTTTATGGGACAGCTGCAGGATCTTCGTGTGGGAGCCCGCGGTCTCGTGGGAAAGTGGGGTTTGAAATATCGGATGTAGGAGGGTCGGAAGGCCCTCTGCATTTCGGGGACCCACTGACCACTGGCCGACACGAAGGCGGGTCCAGACAGCGGCGAGTGGTTGGAGATTTTAATTATGCTGAATATGTTAATTCGCATCCACCACTCAGGGCCGCACATGCAAATTTTTAACAGAGAGAGATTTTCTTTTTCTCGAAAAAAATACAGATGTACAAAAAGAGTTCCAGAGTGCGGTGGTTATTTTTTTTCAAGCCCATTTTTGGCTGATCTGCCCATATTTACTTGCTCTGTCTATGACGAGCAATATAGTAGTGTTAATTTTTTTTTAAAAAAATGATTTAAACATTTTTGCTTTTGGCCCAGACCTGGGTGGAATTTAGTGTAAATAAAACTAAAATTTCGGAACACGAATATGTGTGTTGTGGTTCTACAAACAAAAAAAAAAGAACTTTTGGATATATATATATAACTGTCAAGTCTACAACTCTAAAAGGATCTTGTGACCCCAATGGGGAAAAAGGTACGATGTTATGGATGTTCTCTTTTCTATTGTGTACCGTTTTAATATCAAATGTTTTGAATTGGGAATAGGGTGCCCAGGAGAACTTGTCAACTTCAATTAATATCCAAATTAGTGGTTTTTTTTTATGAGTTATTATTTTGGATGGTAAAAGTATGAATTATTTAATTGTAACTTAATATAATTTGCCTGTGGTGTAAATAAATGATGTATTATTATTAATTCCCTTCTTTGTTATTATTTGTTAAAAGTCTTGCTAATTACTTATTTTACGTATTTAGAAATTACCTGACTGCTTAATATTATTATTAGACCATATATGTAAAAGCCATAATTAAATTTATCTTGTAGGGTTGGTTTGTCTGAAAATTGGGGAGTTATATTTAGTGGTTTTAATTATATTATATATTTCCCTTCAAACCAATTGGCCATAGGTTAGTTATCTTCTAAACATTTCACAACGCATTGTCTTATTTATTCAAGATAACCTTTTAGGTAAATGACCGTAGGTTATCTATTAACTAACTAGGCTTTTACGATCACCAGGTCCTCTATAATTAGAGGCCCCTATAAGATAGATTTTCTTTTGGATCAAGTAAGTTCGGAGAAAAGGGTGCGCCCAACACTCTTGTTAGCTTGTGTTAGGGAATTTATAGATAAATTAAGATATTCATTAACCTAATTTTTAATAGTTGTCTAGATCTTACCAGCATATACGTATTAATTTATAAAAACGTAGCTTTTGCTACATTCTGTTTAAAAAGTAAGCGGAGAAATATTAGTAAATATTCGTTCTTTTAATGAATCCGATCTTACTAAAGTTTTATAAGATCTAAATAGAACGGTAATTTTTGAGAGAATAACGAAAAAAAAAAAAAAAAAAAAAAAAAAAAGAGCTTTTTTAGCTTCATTTCTTGATTTAAAGTACAATTACACTGTAAAAAAAAATAATGCCAGTATTCCGGTAGGAATCGGAAAAATAGTTGCCCTTATCGTACCGGAATAATTTCCAACCGAGCTCGGAATAAAATCCGTAAAATCGGAATAAAATACGTAAAATACCCTTTTACTGACTATTGCCTTATTTTTAAGGATTTTATTCCGAGCTGGGTGGGAAATTATTCCGGTACGATAAGGGCATCTATTTTTCTGATTTCTACCGGAAAACTGGCAGTATTTTTTTTACAGTGTAAAGTACAAGGGAGATGTGTATTCATTTATAAAAGGAAAACTATTAGCTACATTATATTGAAAGAAATTATTAAAAAGTATTAGAAAGCATTCGTTCTGTTAGACATTTTTTTTTTTTTTTTTTTTTTTTTTTTTTTTTTTTTGAGTTTCAGAGATTGTATTAAACTTAAACATAACCTTCAATATAAATTTTTTTAAAGAGTAACGGGAAAAAGCAAACTTTTTTCCAGATTGGTTTCCGAAGTAAAGAGAATATATATATTCATTTATAAGGCTATTGGCTACATTTTACTAAAAGAGAACTCAAAAATTTATTGCAGTCATAGTTACTACTTCTAATTACTACTCTTTCTTCCAAATAATAAATTTTTATATTTAGATTAAGCTTTAGAGATTAGATTCAACTTAAATAGGATCGTAAATATATAATTATTGAGACAGTACAGGGGAAAACAAACCTTTCAAAGATTATTTTACACATTTACAGTAAAAGGGGATATCTGTATTTATTAAAACAGATTGTATTAAATATTAAAAACATATATAGACATATACAAACAAAACATACAGGTTATAAACAGAGACAGATTATTAAATTAAATTGCACAAAAGGGAGCTATTGACAAAATTGTACTAAGACAAATAAAAAAATCTATTATAGTCACAGTTACTACTCGCAATTATTACTTGTTTCTCCAAAAAGTCATAGTTTATTATAGTTTTAGAGATTAGATTAAACTTCATTAAAGCCTGAAGTACATAATTATTGAGAGATTAACAGGAGAAATCGTACCTTTCAATTTGATCTAAAAAAGTGTATATGTATTGATTTATAAAAGGGTATATAAGCTAAATTGTACTAAAATATAAATCAAAAAATTATTATAGTCATAGTTTCTATTCGCAATTATTATTCGTTCTTCCACAAATCCATTATTTATTAAAATCTTAGACACTAGATTAAACTACATTTGACCCTGAAGTATATAATAATTGAGATATTAGTATGAGGAAATGCACCTTTCCATTTGAAGTAAAAAGATATATATGTATTGATATATAAAAGGGGCTATTGGCTCCATTGTACTAAAAGAGAAGTAAAAAATTATTATAGTCGTACTTACTATTCTAAATTATTACTTATTATTCAAAAAAGTCATTATTTATTAAAGTTTTAGAGATTATATTAAACTTAAGTAGAGCCTGAAGCATATAATTATTGAAAAATTAGCAGGAAAAAACGCGCCTTTCCGTTTGAAGTAAAAATGTATATATGTATTGATTTATAAAAGGAGCTATTGGCTACATTGTAATAAAAGAGAAGTAAAAAAATATTACTTTGATCCATTTCTTATTAAAGTTTAAGAGATTAGATTCGACTTAAATAGAATCTTAAGTATATAATTATTGAGCAAGTAACAGGAGAAAACGAACCTTTACCAGATTAGTTTCCGAATTTAAAGTAATAGGAGACATGCGTATTCATTTATAAAATTTTGTTTTTACTTTATAGGACATACTATGTTTTAGAAGGGAAATAGAAAAATTATATGTAAATATTTGTTCTATCAACAGTAATTCCTTATAAAAGTTTTAGAGATTATATTAAACTTAAATAGAATCTTTAGTATGTAATTATAGAGAGTGTAATGGGGGGGGGGGGAATGAACTTTAACCAGATTGGTTTACGAATTTAAAGTAACAGGAGACATATGTACTCATTTATAAAATTTTATTATTACTTTATAGTAGTTACTTTGTTTTAAAAGAGAAGTAGAAAAATTATATGTAAATATTTGTTCTATCAATGAGTCATCCCTTATAAAAGTTTTAGAAATTAGATTAAACTTAATTAAAACTTTTAGTATGTAATTATAGAGAGCGTAATGGGGAAAACGAACTTTTAACAGATTGGTTTCCAAATTTAAAGTAACAGGAGACATGCGTATTCATTTATAAGATTTAGTTTTTACTTTGTAGCACTTACTATGTTTTAGAAGAGAAATAGAAAAATTATATGTAAATATTTGCTCTATCAATGAGTAATTCCTTATAAATTTTTAAAGATTAGATTAAACTTAAATCGAACCTTAAGTATGTAATTATAGAGAGTGTAATGTGGAAAAATGAACTTTTACTAGATTGGCTTTCGGGATTTAACATAATAGCAGATTATACGAATTCATTCATAAAATGTAGCTTATTGTTACTTGTATTTGAAGCGGAATTGAAGAATTATAAATATTCATTATTTCAATGAATCATTTCAATGAATCATTATTAAAGATTTGTAAGTTTAGATTAAATCCAAATAGACCGGTAATTTTTAAGAGAATAACGAAAAAACCCCCAATCTTTCCCAGATTGGTTTCCAACTGTAAAGTAACAGGAGACATATGTATTCATTTAGACAATACTTCATATAGACAATATGTATTCATTTATAAAATCTAGTTATTACTCTTTAGTAGTTACTTTGTTCTAGAAGAGAAGTAGAAAAATTATATGTAAATATTTGCCGAAACGTCTGTGAAGGCTTACTGTGGAGACGCGAAAAGTTTTGGTTTCCGTTAGTCTGTCTGTCTGTTCCGCGATAACTGCCGCAAAAAGCATCCGATCGGCTTGAAATTCCCTGGGCATGTTGATGAGCTCCCCGGATTTAGCTGTATAGTTTTGGGTTAAATTTGGTTCATTCGTTCGGAATATACAGAACATTTTATTTTGTGATATAATGCTTTTCTATGGGAAGTCAGACGATTTTCAAATTTTCATTTGTTGAAAGAAATCGCTCATATGAATAATAGATTTAAATGGTAAATTTTGGATGCTGAAATTTTTAAATAAGAGTATTAAATTATTCTTATTAGTTTGCAATTTTGTCAAAACATTTGTCAGAGCTTTTAAATTAGGTGTATAACTTATGATAGAATTTTATACATGTGTTCGAATAATATAAAACATTTTATTTTATGAATTTACTTATATTTCATTTTTTCTTTTAACCGTTGCGTAGCAACAGCATCTCATCTAAAAATATCATAAATGTGAAAGTATGTATGGTTTTTTGAAGTCAAATCAAAGCAAAAGGAATGAATTAATGAATGCCTTTGTATAGATATTTGCATATAGATTTATTTAAACGCAGAAATGAAAATAGTATTTATATACTATATAGAATAATAACATTTCACACCAAATACCACCTAAAATAGTTTTTCTAGCAGTATTTTCCCAGCACTACGAAGAAAGATTCCTCGATTTACACGATTTTACTTGGCCTTCCTTTTCTCATTCTTTGCGATTTCATTTTCGCAATTGCGTGCATTAATTGGCACAAAATTTTACATTTTTATGACTGAGATATATGTAAGGCCATACAAATAAGAAATTCCGTGTTGTCTCCTATAAAATGTGATAAAGTGTTGGTTAATCATATATGTTTTTATTAAGAGGAGCAGAGCTGCCAAGCCTCCGGCGTTCTGGATACCAGTATTTTAATACAGAAAATGTTACTTTATTTAATTGAAACATTTGCCCGATTTAAAAGAACATTTTCTCTAAGATAATAGTGATGTGCAAAAAGCTTGAGACATGGTATGTCTGGTGGGGAGTGAAATGTTTTACTTAATGCATTTATCTCTATTTTAATGCTACGTGAACAACGTCCGTGTAACAGCTTGTAGAGTGTAAAATAAATTAAATTATTAAAATAATCCTTATTACGAAAAATGAAACAGAAAGTCCGGCTAAGGGAAATGAAATGTTAGTTAACCTTTCGCAATTTGACCTGAACATAGGTTTGCGTCAAATTTCAACGGTATTTGTAACATCACGATTTTAAATTAAATGTAGATACTATTAAAAGAAAATCACAAAAAATACTTAAAGGCGCCAAATCATGTTTATCTATTTAACGATGATGAATTATTAACTGTTAGGTTTAGAAGCCCCCCTACTTTAGGGTGATTTTAGTAAGTTAATGCTATCGAGTACATTTTTTGATATTTAGATTAGATCTTAGATATAAATATTGCAGAATGGTAATCAAAATTATTTTTTTATAAACAAAATTTATAAAGGTATTAGATTTCTAAATTAGATGTTTCAGTTTACATTTCCAAAAGTTCTTTATCCATTAGATACAGGTATTTGTGGTTAGCATGCAAGTAAATACTGCTGTATGGATATTAGGATAACGTAAAATGCTTGACCGAATTATTGCTTATCCTTATAAATCGCAGTGTAAAAAGAAATCTAAGATATAGGGTAATCATTAACTCAATCAGTAGAAAATTACAAATGCAAAATAAATTACACAACGGGGGGTTCAGGGGGGCAGAGCCCCCCTGAAGAAATTTGCTTTATTATATAAAAATTACTAGAATAAGTAGCTCGTGAGAATTTCAGAATATCCTTACATAACAACGTGTTTAATTTAACGCTTTTAATGTCTGAAACCATCGAAATATTTTTTTCCTTTTATAAATGTTTGTGTAATTTAAATAGTTTAAATTTTGTTTTTGTAGAAAGATTAATATTACGCAAAGTTTGATAAAAACAATGAGTTGCAGAGATGACGTTGAGGCTCTTGATCTGCAGATTTACTAGTTATTCTATCAATAATTCCTTATAACAGTTTTAGAAATTAGATTAAACTTAAATGAAACCTTAAGTAGGTTATTATAGAGAGTGTAGTGAAGGAAAACGAACTTTTACCAATTTGGCTTTGCGGATTTAACGTAACTGCATTCATTTATAAAAAGTAGATTATCACTACATTGTATTTAAAGCAAAAGCGAAGAATTGTAAATATTCGTTCTTACAATGAATCATTATTAAAGTTATGTAAGTTTAGATTAAATCTAAATAGACCGGTAATTTTTGAGAGAATAACTAAAAAAACCCCGAATCTTTCCCGGATTGGATTCCAGATTTGGGAATATATGTATCATGTATCCATGTATAAAAATAGGCTATTATCTACATTATGTTGAAAGAAAAGATAAAAAAGAATATTAGTATTCGTTCTTTTTGATAATTATTCCTTATAAAAGTTTCAGAGGATAAATTAAACTTAACAGAACCTTAAGTATGTAGTACAAGAGAGATATTGACTACATTGTACTTAAAAAGAAGTAGAAGAAACTATTGTAGTCATAGTTAATAATCGTAATTATTACTCTTTGTTCGAATGAGTCACTCTTTTTTAAAGTTTTAAAGATTAGATTTAACTTGAGGGGTCTCAGGAGTCTTACTTTTTGCCTGGCGGTGCAGTTTAGCAACATGCCACACTTAATTTTTTTTCTCAGTCTCTATAAGATATAAATGCATAAAATTTTTAATATAGACAACTTAATATCTCTTCTACTTAAAATAATATTTTAATATTCTATATTGAAATTTTATTTTATTTATTTTATGTTTAATTTTGATAAAAAAAAAAAAAAAAAAAAAAAAAAAAAAAAATTAAACTGTTTTTTGACTTGCATGCATTGCGCGCAAGACTGTAGCAAAACTATTGGTTCAAGAGGCCCCAAAATATTGATAATGATGTAAAACTAATGTATCTTAAACGTATAGTCCATTTGTAAGCAATTTATTTATTTATTTTATTTTAAATTATAAAATTTTGAAAAAATTCATTCTTTTATTGAAAAATTGCCAATTTTAAATAATCAATGCAATTATAATACTAAATTTGAAGTATAAGTTATTCTTTAGCTTAAAATGAAGATATATACCAAGTTTCTGAAAATTGCTTTATTAGTTTGTGAAGAATGTTGCGCGCAGTGCATGCAAGTAAAAAAACAATTTTATTTTTTTATCAAAATTAAACATAAAAAAATTTAATATAGAATATAAAAAAATATATTTTAAATAGAAGAAATATCCAGTTATCTATACTAAAAATGTTATGCATTTATGTTTTATAGAGACTGAGAAAAATAAAAATAAATGTGACATGTTGCTAAATTGCACCTCCAGGTAAAAAGTAAGACTCCTGAGACCCCTTAAATAGAACCTTGAGTACGGCAACTCTAGGATAGATGGCCATAGTTTTTAAAGATTGAAATAAAAATTCTTAGAATGCAAATACAAGAAATATTAATGCATATTTCAAATTTTTATACATATACTCATCATATTTTATGCAAAAAATAATTAAGTATTGAAAACAAAAAGTGTTAAACAAAACTGAAATTAAAATGGCAGATGGCCATCTCTCCTTCAAGCCAAGGAGAGATGGCCATCCATACAAGAAAGAAAAAGTGAAGTTAAATAGCAAATTAAATAACACATTTCATATAGTTAATCATGAAAAACACATAGCAATTTGTAAAGATGCAGTTATATGATGGAAAATGAGTGAAGAAAACTCGAATCAACAAAATTTGAAGTATAATTTCGATACTTCACTTTTCGTAAAATCTTACCACATGCTTCGCAAAGGTCTTGATAATTTGTACACGTTTCATGGAGCCACTTCAGGTACCTTATGCATTGTATCCTGACATTCTTTTTGGATGTGATACTATATTGTTTTGCACAACCAGAACAGTGATCCTAATCCATTTCTATTTACTCGGAATCTGTAGAATCTGATAATTTAAATGTATTTTGTTTCTTCGCTACTGGGATTGTCGTGTTTTTTTTTCTTGCGTAAATTGTAGGTTTATTACGTTAATTTAGTTTATTTACCAACTTTATCAGTTTCTGTTATGAAAGTTTCCGATGCTTTTCAGTATTTACTGAAACAAATAAATTGTTAAGTCTTATTATATTATCATTATTATTATTAAAATATTTATATTAGTTAAAATTTAAATAATTATATCAATTAATATATTTATAAACGTAAACGTTATATATTTATTTTAAATTTAATTATATATAGTTAAAATCATCACTCCGTATAATTTTTAAATATTGATTAAAGGTGGCCATCTCTCCTCGATTTCATGTGGCCATCTGTCTTGAAATTGAAGAACTAATTGTCGCCCAAGTTAAAGCATTAATAGTCATTGTACGTCTTTGTTTAAGGCTTAGGAGTAAAGATTAGATTATATACGTGCCTTAAAAGTCTATACAGTAAAAAATATATATAACGTACGTACTGCAAAACATTCAGATACCTAAGTCAAAAAAATATTCAACAACCTATTTAATTGACATTAAAATTACACTTACTTTTTATAATCGAAAAACACAACTGAACGTCGTAATAAAAAAACTCGTTGAACTATTTCATACGAACAATGTTTATATTGCAATCTGTGATCAAGTTTCGGAGATATTTAGACTGGCCATCTCTCCTCTATGGCCATCTATCCTTGACCCTTTACCAAAATGTTTTACGGAATTAAAATAAAGGAAGATATGTGTACTGATTTATAAAAGTCGACTATTGACTACATTCACTGTAAAAAAAATTATGTAACGTTACTCCATAAAATTGGTCGCAATCTTGCTGCCTCGATTTTATTGAGTAATTTAACTGATATAACTGGTGTTACGTTACACTATTGTGTAATATTACACCAGTTATATCAGTTTAAATTACACCATTATATAAGTTAAATTACTCCATAAAATTGAGCGCAGCATGTTCCACCAATTTTATGGAGTAACGTTACACAAATCTTTTACAATGTTGTATTAAAAGGAAATCAAAAAATGATAATAGTAATAGATTTTACTCATAATTATTACGTATAATTATTATTTTCTCACTCCCGGTTTGGAGCGGTTTAGGGCTTGAATATATTGGATTTGGTTGAAGTGTATCGACTCCAAGTAGGGTTTTGGGTTGACGAATTTTTTTTTTTTTTGAGGGGTTCGAGTTGACATTAAGCAAAAATTTCCGGTGCAAGTCGGGTACAAATTTCTGCCTGGGATCCAAAGTAAGTATATTGTTCATTAGGGCAACATTTCTCTAATGAGAACATTATTGGTGACACTAGATTAATTTTAGCACAATTATTCTAATTGGTAAATAAAGATTTATTTACGAATTAGAATAATTGTGTTAAAATTAATCTAGTGTAATTACACGTCCAGCGATTTCTAGAGTTCTATTACCTGCGATTTATTCTGCACACACAAAAATATTCCTGCAAAATTACGGGATAGAGGCCGGCAGCAAAGATTCCAGTCATCGTAAAAAAAAAAAAAATGTCATTTAACAAATTACAACGACCATTTGGAAAATGATTTTTTCAAAGACTAAAATTTAAGACATAAAAAATAGCACGGAGTTGATCATACATTACGTACGCCATGAATTAAACATTAATAGTGTTATTACACGTAAAAATTGCAAGCGACAGAAATCGCCTGCGACTCGTACGTATTATCCCCCTGAAACTTACGGATTATCCAAGCATTTCATTGGCTGTTCGGGAAAAGGCTTTTCCATCGTCAGATTTCCAAGAAATCTGACGGCCAATTTTAAATGAAATTTATTTCTTAAATATCCCACGATATTACCTTTTATATCGTCGTATAGAGAAAAAAATGTACTTTTGAATGTAATTTGTTTGAAAGCTGTACCTCAATTTGTTTCTGGGTTATTAATTTTTTTTGTAGTTTTTATTACTTTTTTGTCATAGTGGCAACACTCTGTTGTCCATCTCTGTTGAAAGTAAAGTGAAATACAGATTACTATATAGACCAATCAGAAAACGAATAAAATGATGATTAAACAAATAAAAACCTTCAGATATGCTTTTGATTTCCTACCCTGACAAGGACAATAACCATTTTTCCAAGTGGTTAAAAAAAAAAAATCAACAGATGGGCTAGAACTGTAAAAATATGTGGATTGCCCTGAATTTTCTAATTATATGAGGGATAAGGCCGCTTATTTGATGGATCAGACCGTTTTTCATCCAATAAGGCTACCCGTGAAAATTGAAGGGCAAACGCTCATAAATTTACAGTTTTTTCTGAGAATGTGTTGAACCAGGTTTCAGACCAGATGCTATAATCAATAAGGTTAACTGGGTGAAAAAGTTCCACCAGGATAGCTCAGAAGGTAAAGCATTGGCGGCTTCAGCCAAGAGATCTCTGATTCGAATCCTGGTCCGGACATTTTTCGCCTAGTTGGAAATTTATATCTGATAGTATTGGTAACATTTATTGGTATTAAACCAAAAACAAAACAAATATTTTGTTATTTTAAACATAGCTATGAGTTTTACTTATTATGATATCGGTTTATCCTCATCATCATTTTTTTTTTTCTTTAATGTGTTTGTTTACTCCATTTTTTGTTAGAATTTTCTCGTCTTTCATATCTGAAGGAGGATTTAAACCCCGCACAACCGCCAGATGATAAGGAGCAAAACCACTGGTTGTGTTGTTGTGTCAGATACGAGTCATCACCTGTCAAGCATCATAAAAAAAAATGTCCCGTGACGACAAACACAACCATCACAATAAATATATCTACTCGTTCACATACCACATATGGACTTCGCAACAAAAAAATATGACACTGAGCAAATAAAAAAAATGACCGCCCCTTTGATCAAATTTTTCTACGGATTACTAACGAACAAAGACGGCTTACGGGAAGCAAGTTCTTACGAATATCGTTTGCAAGGGGTGGTCGGTCACAAAGAACGAAATTAGCATAATACAGAAATACAACACCACTGAACGATGGAGCGGACACCCTCTTCCCGATCGTCTGCCTGTGAAAAAAGGAGTTTAGATACAGTTCTGGAGTTTCGTTTCCATGCGAACGTTCTATTTTATTGCTGGAATATGTAGGTATACAACAGAGGATTGTTCGTGTTTGAAAATTCGGTTTATTGGGGGATGGAATAAGGGGGAAGAAACAGCATGCAGTAGGTGTTGAAGAGGGAAATGCAACAATGGAGTTGTGGTGTTAAAGCCAAGAAATATATCGACCACAGTTGAAAACGAAGGTTGGCTATGTTATGCGGTGGGGATATAAAAACGAAAAAATCAAACTGAGAAAGACATTTTTAAAATGAAAATTGCAAAAATTGTAATATTTAAGACATAATGAACAGTATTAATAGCCAAAGATTTTTTTTCAGTACATTCAGTGACCATACAGTACGAACAAATATTATATTGCAATCTATAACACTGTAAGTAAATGACCACAGTTGAAAATGAAGGTTGACTATGTTATGTGGTTGGAAAAAAAAAATGAAAATTATAATATTTAAGATGTAATGAACATTATTAATAGCCAAAAATTAAAATGATTTTTTTTCAGAGCATTCAGCGATCAGAAATTACGAAAAAATATTATATTGAAATCTTTTAATTCCCACTGTAAGTAAATGACCACAGCTGAAAAAGAAGGTTGGCTATACTACTATGCGGCGGGGAAAAAAAACGAAAAATCTAATTGAGAAATACATTTTTTAAATGAAAATTATAATATTTAAGTTGTAATGAACATTATTAATAGCCAAAGATAAAAATGATTTTTTTTTCAGAGCATTCAGCGATCAAAAATTACGAAAAAATATTATATTGCAATCTTTTATTTCCCACTGTAAGTAAATGACCACAGCTGAAAAAGAAGGTTGGCTATAGTATTATGCGGTGGGAAAAAAAGCGAAAAATCAAATTGAGAAATACATTTTTTTAAATGAAAATTGTAATATTTAAGACATAATGAACATTGTTAATAGCTAAAGATAAAAAGGGTTTTTCAGAATATTCATTGACCAGAAAATACGAACAAATAATATGTTGCAAACTTTCAAATCCCATTGTAACTAAATGACCACAGTTGAAAACGAAGGTTGGCTATGTTATTCGGTGGGAAAAAAACGAAAAATCAAATTGAGAAAGACTCCCGAGAGAACTCGAGAGTTTTAACCCGGGCGAACGCGCGCATACCCAGGGTATGAATGGTTTTTACTTTGTCACCTATTAATACAAATAATAATCACCAGCTTATTTAGTCGGAGGCAATTGTTACAAATTCTACGATAAAATGAATTGAAGATTATTAAAAAAAATAGTGGTGACAATTGTAAAAACCGTACGCACTGTCGGTCTATCAGGCCGGACGCGCGTCCTCCCGGGTTGAAATGAAAATTGTAATAGGAAGTGGCTATTCGTCCGACCAATCGGACTTCTAGCTATTTAGGCAGAAAGTCCGACCATCGTTTGCGCATGCATGCATGTTTGTTTACAGCTTGTCCAGCTAAAATATTTCAAGTTACAGGAGCGCTGAGCTGATCTTACTAGTAATTGCATGCTTAATTAACAATTGTATTTATGTATTAATGAAGCTCTTTTTGTTTGTCGGAATAAACATGAAAGAAACCTTTTTTATATTAAGTTTTTAAATAAATTATTATTGCATTTTTAGAAGACAAATTTCATTGAATAGTTCAAGAAAAATGTATCTTTATTTTTATGAATATAGGTTATGCATTATTATTTATTTGACCTTCATTTTTTCTATACATTTTTTAAAAGTTCTTAATTTTTATTATTTTACTTAATATTTTAAAAATTTATTTTACATGACTTTAATTTACTTTACATTCATTATAATTTCGAGTGCGGTGTTACATTAAAATTAGTGTTTAAAAACGTAAACAAAACAGTGACCAAAAATTTTTTAAATTCTAAAATCTGCATAATTTCTGGTCCCATGATATGCCGATTTAATGGAATCTACTGTATTTTTAAAGTCTCCATTCCCAGTTGTCTTTTGTTACAACATTTGGCCTTTAGAATATTTTGTTTATGAAAAAACTACTATTCATTTTCATATGAATAAATTATTGAATAATTTAATACAAAACAGATATTTTAAATTTTAAACTAAGTTTTTTTTTTAAATAGGAGGGGGGAACGAAAAAAATCGAATTGAGAAAGACATTTTAAAAATGAAAATTGTAATATTTAAGACATAATGAACATTATTAATAACCAAAAGTTTTTTTTTTTTTTTTCAGAAAGTTTAGTGATTAGAAAATACGAACAAATATTATATTTCAATCTTTCAAATCCCACTAAGTAAAAATTGTAAATGATTTAGTCAGAAACATAAATTAGTAAACATAATGATACAGGAAGAAAATAATTTCTTTCTCAGAATAAGAAAACTGAAGACTTAGAGGCGAAAGTATATAAAAATTCTATTCCACGACTAAGAGTTTTTACACTTGACAGTGAACTTTAATGTAAACAAGTTTTACTATGTGATACAGAATTACAACCTAATTAATTCAGTCAAAAATACAAGGTGCTTTACTCTAACGTTTTGACTTGATGAAGATTCTAATCTATTCAGTTTAAAGGATTTAATGGCCCACGTTTCTCCTCAATTTCGATCCATACCTTTCTCTCAGTACAAAAGAACCCTTCACTTCATTGCATTTAGAAATTAAAAAAATCCGGGAATTTTGAAAGAGGAGAATTTTGGAAATTTTGATGGAAAGAAATCTAATATATTAAACGTTTATATTTATTTAAAATTCTTTTAAATACAAATAACATATTTCAGTATATTATAAGATTTTTCGTTTACTTAGAAAATTCCAACTGGATAAAAGTTTACTTAATCTGCCTATAGGTACGATGGGTCTTTTTTTTTTTTTTTTTTTTGCCCAAAGCATTAAAAAAAAGTGACTATCGTGATAGTTAACAGTATGAAAATTCAAAATTAAAGGACTAAAATTAATATAGAATTTAGAAGAAAACCCAAATAACGGAATCTAATAAAATTAATTGTACAGTCCTCCCCACTTAATCGGGTTACGGATAATCGAATACCCCGCTTATTCGAATAGAATCCGCCGGAACCAAATTTATTTCTATTGGTTCTATGCTATTTTTCTCCGCTTAAACCAAATCCCTTTTACGAATGTCCCCGCTTAATCGAACAACAACTGTGTTACCGATGTTTGAAAATATGTGCGGAAAGCACGTTTCAGCTGGAATTTCCTTTCACCTTTTGTCATTTTTAGTTTCTTTACGCTGAAAACAAATTTTCAGTTCTTTCTACAATGATTTTGGCCGGCAGGCGTATAATGGATAGGTCAAATGAATTCCCCACCTTGACCCCCTCACATAACGTCTTGCTGTTAACCAGGTAATGAGACGGTAATTGTGATATTTTTCACTCATTCGAAAAATAATTCGATATTTACTCCTTTTAAGATTCCACTTAAACAAACCACTTTAAACGATTTTTTTAAGGCAGTATAAGTAACGTAAATTAGAAGTAGCAAAGTTTTGACCCAATTCAAACGAGCTGAATTGTGATGTAAACCATATAAATGTATGTATTGACATTAAATTAATACGTGTTTACTTTATATTAGCATTTGTATTTATTTTAGTTTAAGTTATTCTATTAACGATTTATTATGCTGTTAATGAAATATACCGTAGAAGGTTCTTTTACCTTTTTATTACGCATTAAACATTACAGTTATGATTCTCCGTTTAATCAAATACACCGCTTAATCGAATATTATTTTTGGAACCGCCAGTATTCGTTTAAACGGGGGCGACTGTAATAAGAAAAATTATTAAGATTATAAGCAATATAAAGATAAAGAATGGCCTAAAAATAATCGGGCCTTATAAAGCAAATAAATTTACACTATGCAATCATTTGGTGCATAAGGTAATATTTTTGACAAAGAAGGAATGTTTCAGTCAAACTTTCGAACATATTCACCCTAAAAATAAAATAAAATAAATGCAGCTATTTTGAGAACGCCAAGGAGAACAACACTTTACGAAACGCTCCACGACAGATTAGTCTGCGCTTCCAGAATAACAATAATAATAAAAGCAGATTAAATAATTATTAACTATAAAATAGAGCCAATTAGTATATTAGTAATCCAGAACTTTAACAAAACATTAATAAATTCAATAATAAATTTTAATTCATAACTTTCATCGATCTTTAATAAATGTATTAGGTAAATTTTATTTTCGCCAAATAAGTGAAAAAAAAAAAAGAAAATAAACAAACACAATGTCTGTGCGAACGGGACTTGACAAAGAGAACAACGTTTTACGTAACGCACTATGACAGATTAGCTAGCGCTGCGAGATAAAATAAATTTTAATCAGAGTGTCTCTAAATCGAACCAATAAGATTAATTTTAATTTACAATGACATTGCTATTACTATTAACAATGTTAATAATAAACCTATAAGAATAATTTAATAACTAAATGTAAAAGAAGAACGTTAATAAAATACCTTTTTCTCTGACTCAAAAACGCGAAATTTTATGACGTATTTCTAGACTAATTTGTAAACGCAAAATCATGATGTTTGCAAACATAATTATTGAAGGGATTTGTAATCATATGTTCATGTTTGTAATAGAACAGTTTTTTTTTCATTTTCTGATAAATGAATTACATCTTGAGTAGTAAGCGATTTCAGTCTTAGGACAACATTTTATTTTATTTCTAGCGCTGTCTTCGCCCTTAAAATAATAATATAAAATAAAACAAAAATAAAATAAATGAACAACATTTCTAAGCGGACGCAATCGAAAATTTTGTCTAGGAAAACAATATTTGCGAAATGCGACGCAGTGTCAGATTAGTCTGCCATGCGAGAAATGGAAATTTTAACCACGGTACCTCAAAACTCAACTTATAAGAATAACCTTAATTTACAATGGCATTAATAGTAACATTAATGATCTCAATAACAAACCTATAAAAATCATTTTAATACTAAATAAATAAATGAATAATAATAATGATGATGATGATGATGATAGTAATAATGTTATTAAGTTTTAAAAAGATCTTTAAGAATAGTTAAAAAATGCTGTAAATATATATATATATATTTACAGCATTTTCCAACTATATATATATATATATATATATATAACCATTAATTAAACATTACTGACCACCAACAAAAATTGTGATAGTATGAATGAATTTACAACAATACAGTTCCCGATACACACTGAATGGATACCAAAAACATAATATACAAGCTGCTATGTATAAAATAAAGTCCCTTGTAGTACATAACAAGAATTAATATGGAAGAAAAAAGAAGAATATGGATTTCGATAAAAATAATTGAAAAGCTTATATATTGAATTGCGTTATCAAGAGCACAGAATTCAATTATATAAGCAAATTAGTCGCTTTCTGTGAGAAAAAAAGCTAAAAGCTGAAAAAAAATTCTCCTGTACTCTAATGACCAAAATAACCAAGAGAATAGTTTCAAGATGAAAACAGAATATTAAACGCTATGAAATGGAAAAAGCAATACAACCTTTTAAATATTTAATTTATAGCAAGGAAAAATAGTAATTTTACACAACATACCTAATAAAATCCCAGTTTTTTTTTTTTTTATCCAAATACACTCCTGCACATGGTATCCAAAAGCTCGATAAGTTTAAGGTTATTTTTACAGTTAAGTTAACACAGATTTTAAAACCTAATGGATACAGTTAATCTATTTTGAAATACCGTGATAAATGCAATTAAAATAATATAAATAGAAAATAATTACATAATAAGTAAAATACCTATTAACACTTTTAAATTTTTGTATTTCTTATCTAAAGTAAAACATACCAAAACTATTAGTTACATATATTAACCAAAGAAGGCATAATTTAGTCTATTTTTCACACGAAAACGATCTTAAAATAAATAAATAAATAAATAAATAATGATTAATAAAAAAAAAAAAATGCAATTTCTATGAGAATGCAGTCCAAAGTTTTGCCTAGCAGAACAACACGTTACGAAACACTTTCCGACGTACGAGTATAAACCAGCGCTGCAACAAAAAAGAAATTTTAACCAGAGTGCCTCAAAATTGCACCAATCAGACTAGTCTTAATTTACAATGACATTAATAATACCATTAATAATTTTAATAATAAACCAATAAGAATAATTGTAATACTGAATTTTAAAAGAGAAACATTACTAATTTTATAAACGAGCCTTAAGAATAGTTAAACACTTCTTTAAAGGTTTTTCTTTTCACCAAAGAAGAGATAATTTAGTCAATCTTTCACACACATTCGAACTTCAGAAAGTAAAATAAAATAAAATAAAATAAAATAAAATAAAATAAAATAAAACTAGAGAACAGGAGTTCTGCTTTTTCAGAATTTAGTGTCGCCCTCAAAATTGGTCTAAATAAGATTAAAAATATCGTAAACGCCGCACCTGTGGGAACACTACTTTTGTCGACAGTGTCTCATTGACCGAACTTTAATCAAAGTTTTCTGAACACTGTAAAGTGCCTCATTTTTAATAATTTAGGATTTTAAAATTTTATTTTAAATATTTAAATCAGGTTTTAAATATTTTTATGTAATTTTTTTTAATTAAGGAGACGTCAATTGGCATTAAAACCATCCAGAACGCGGGACGCGGACCCTCTCCTTAGGCGCACCACATTTTTTTAAGTGGCCGTCGCAATTTAGCACGCTTTTTACGTCGCATGCATTTTAGCAATTTTTAGTTTCAACTTGAAACCCTTAAACTCTGAGTTGTCAACATCTGAGTGGAAGAGTAGTAAATTTTCTTTGTCCACCTGTATGGTTCAGTATCATCATCCGAAATGTCACAGTTTTCATAATCGGTGAAGTCAGAAGGTTTCGCGTTGTTGAGCAGGGGGCTTAACAGTGTTCTAATAATATATATATTATTATTCACGGGATTAATGAATTTTTATTTTATCCCAATTTTATGCGCGCGGAAAAAAATCGTAAACGCCGCACTTGACAAAAAATAACTTTCAAACTCCTAAACGCCACGACGTCCATAAAATACGATACTTTATTTTCTTCTAGTGGACTGGTGGCTTCCATTATTATGAAACAGACATTATAAATGAAGCGTTAGGTGAAGATGAAAGAGCAGTTGTAAAAAGTTAGAACTCTGATTTTCCGGTCAGAATGGGGAAAAAATGGCCATAATTTTTTTTTCAACAAAAAAAAAAAAAAAAAAAGGCCAGTTTTTTCCATTCTGACCAGAAAATCAGGGTTCTAATTTTTTACGACTGCTCTTTCATCTTCACCTAACACTTCATTTATAATGACTGTTTCATAATAATGAAAGCCATCAGTCCATCAGAAGAAAATAACTCGGTGAAAGCGGAAACTCCGATAATCGTGACTCTACTGTAGTGTTTTAAGACTTATAACACGCGATTTTATTTTACATAAAGTGATGTCATCCACATCCGCTGAAGAATTCATAATTTGCGATCCAGTGTTAAGCAACATCTACAGTAAAGTACGCTTAGGCCTATCGCTGAATAATATACAAATAATAAAGAAAAGAGATTTCGTCATTCAAAACACTCGACAAAAAAAATCGGTTATCTAAAGATTCACAGGCCTTCATTTGTTTGTATTATTAATATAGATATTTAAAATTAAATTTAGTTTCTAATAGCTTCCTGTTTTATCAGAAATCCTTCATTTATATTTTTTCAAAATAGCACGTATTTTAATTATTTTTTTTTCAGTTTTTATGGGAAAATGGCAATGTTAGGCGTAATTTACTTATTTTTAAGAAATTTTCATTTTAAAATATGTTATTTGTACACAGCACGCGCCCCCTCCCCCCATTTTTTTGTATATCATTAATAGCTTAGTTCTAGTCAAAATTTTTCATTGTACACTTTCTTTATTTTTAAGAGTTCAGTTTAAAGTCAGTTGTGTTTTCTAAAATTAATAAAAATAAATAAATAAATAAAAGTAATTTAATAAATTAAGCACCCTTTCTTTTTATTAATTTCTCGTACTTAAATTATGTTACAACATGTAAATGTTGTTATTCAAAAACATTCCTCTATTTTTCTGTAAATAAAACCTTTTCTTTTGGGATACTCTCTCACAAAAAAAAAAATCTCCCTTTTCTCTCTTTTACTAGCAAACGTGGGGTAAATGGTCAGCTGTGTTCAGAAATAATTGGGACCACACACGTTTACATTTTAAACACAGGATTATTGTGTGGGAATGCTACTTTTCTCATAGCATACCAGCCCCTTTTACAATGCAGTTTTATGACTTTGTTTACGAAAAACAATTTTTTAAGCAGGTGCAAGTATTGCCTGGGCTTCTGAGATTTGAGTTCACGTGATCTCCCCGTGGTTAGAGGGACATAGCAACGAGATGTTCTTGGCATTAGGTAGGGAAATTGACCAATGAAAACAGTTTTCGCCTCCACCCTTTATTGCTTCCTGGGAAGTAACGCGGGAAGAATTGAGGGGACGCGAGAAGCGAGCGCGTGGTTTGTTGGACGTGTAGCGTTTTTTTAGAGGGGTCCTGAGTGCAGTAAGATGTGAAACAACAAAAAATTTTGAGGGGCCAAAGGGGCCCGGGAAACCCCCCCTTTTTTGTCGAGGCATGAAACAATTTTTATTAAGGATTCGCTTTTGAGACCGAGGACAGAGAAGGTAAACTCTTGCGAGTAAACAGTATGAATTGAATTGTAAGTGCTTTTCGCCTTTTTAAAAATGAACGGTAAGCGAGCGCGGCTTTAGAAGGTGCATCTTTCGACTGTACTGGTAAGCTGGATATACCTGGCTGCTGACCGAGCATCGGACAAGTAAAAAAATGCCCTGATATCAGATTCTGTGAAATAGAGATCCAAGATAAATCGTGAGCATGCGAAGCAAGACGTTAGCGTTCCGCTCCCTTATTTGCTAAACATTGTTTTATCCTAGAAATATATCACGGAGGATGCTGGCTAGTTTAAAGTTGAAGCAAAACAACTCCAGCTACTTCCACGGAGAGCGAGATTGGCTCCTGACTTCAAATTCCAAAACGATTTCCTAACTCATCGAGTAAAGCTGCGTACCGAAGGAAGTGTGTGGTGTGTAGCCCACCCCCTGAAACTATTTTCAAGATAAGGAGTTTTTTCTACTACAGAAAACAAAAAAAAAACACTGCCAGTTAAGATATGGTCGTCAAAGAAAAGTCATCTAAAAAATTGTGTTTAAGATAACGATGTTAAAAGAAAATAGAATAATTTGTGGTGTACCATGTCGGAAACCTACTATGGATTACATTGGGTATGTTAAGTTTTTTTTCTCTTGTTCCATTATAACGTAATGATTGATTATCTTTGTTTTCAAAGTTGCAATCTATATAATTGAAGCCAGAAAATGTCAACATGATAAAAATCTGTCCTATTAATGTTAGAATATTTACAATATCATTTGTTAATTGTGTTAACTTGAGAAATAAGTTTTGAAACACCTGTATGTATAAGAGTTTAAACTCCCTATGAAGAATTAAATTTATTTTTAATCTTATTCTCTTGACTTGTATCTATTTTCGCACTGCTAAAAGTATTCTTCAATAAAGTAACTTCACTAGGTTTAAATAAGTAAATATACTTTAAAAAACAGAAATAATGAGAATAAATGTTTCAGTTCAAATTGACCCAAGAAGAAGTAGAAATGGTCTGTTTCTCTAAAATTAATTATATATTAATTTAAAAAAATAAAGATTTAAAAGTAATCATTAATAAATTGAAGAATATAGAGAATATGAACAGTGTTTCTTCTAGTTTTTTGTTGTAATGAAGGTAAACAGCTTAAGTCAACTAAAATTTTCAATTTTACACACCTTTACAATTTAATGGATTTAGCCACATTACGATCACAGCCCATAGAGTTAGATTCTTTTTATGTATGACTTTGAAGCTTGTTTTCATATCTCAGCTCTTGACTGTGAACTTATTCAAAATTCTCAAATTAATCTACCTTTTCAGTTCATTCATATTCCTTTAAGTAATTTGTCTTGCGGTATGTTTAAATTTCATTTAATTAATTATATTCATCTCTTTTTAAGTGATTTTCTCTGGTCATGCATGAATATTCTGACTCTATGACAATTGTTGGGGTTGATCTGAGCAGATAAATTGAGAACCCTGTATTTGCTTTAGTATTTTGTTGCAGTTTTAAAATTCTTTAAGTGTGGCATTGATATCTTAGTGTTAAAGTTTTCTTTTACAGTAATTCTGTAATTCAGCTAGAAGTTATTGTTATGATTTTATATACAGGATTCAATCTAGGTGGAAATTTAACTGCTCAGAGAAAAAAAACCCATATAAGAATGGTGCCATGTTATTAAAGGCCTGGTTATTGTATTGAATTTATGTGTGATTTTATATATTACAGTATTTGGTTGGGAATTAACTGTTTGACTGAATTTAGAACTCTATACTTTACAAATTTTCAATGTTTTCCTCTCGCAAAATTCCAGAATTGTCCTTTTTTCTTGTGCGGGTGTGATTTAAAAGTTTAGGTAGTTCATTTTTATTGGTAATTGCCATTCAGTTAGTATACACATTTTGTACAGAGTTCATGCGAGTGATAATTCAGTCATTCATTTACCAAAAATTTAGGGGCAAGCTGGACAATAGGTATATATATATATGTGTGTGTTTTTTCATATGTTGTGTATTATAATATATATGTATAAGTGTATGCTCCAAGGTGTGAGGTTTCTAAGTATATGCCCCCCCCCCCCTAAGAAGTTTTTCTTTTCTCAAATACTAATTTTTCTGTCATACTTTACATAATTTTATTTTTGTGTAAGTGTTTTAATTGTAATGTGCCCTTGTGTACCGGGTATAATTCTTAAATCTGCATAGGGACGTAATTTTAGTTTACAGTTTAACTTTTATTTCTGTCTAACGTTAAGATTATATATAAAGATTTAATTATGGCAGATGAAGCTACAAAAGAACTTGCACTTGTACAAAAGAAAACGGCCTTAGTCGACAACCTTTCAAGCATCCCCCCTTTTAATGGTGAATCAACAGTTTCATGTTCTGACTTTCTTGAAAAGTGGGAGGAATTAGCAGATTTTTTCGGCTGGGATGAGGGGGAGAAAAAGTTTGCTTTATTAAGCAGAGTTTCGGGAACAGCTGCTAAACTATTGAAACTGCATAAGGGTAAGGATAGTGCAGAACTGGTTAAAATTATTAAAGAGAGGTACATTCATCAGGAAACCCCAGATGTAGCTTTAGCTAAATTTTTAAATTTTAAGCAAACACCTGCTATGTCTGTTCAAGAATTTTTTGACAGGGCTTCTGATCTTTCCCTGAGGGCTCTTGTTATGGATGGGGTATCATCAACAATAGCGCAGCAAAGTAGAGATGCAATGCTACACTCCATGCTGCTGGGAAATTTATTGCCAGAAATCAGGAAGGGGGTAATTTCAAAAGACCCAAAAACACCTGCTGAAATTTTAGCTTATGCCCGATTAGAGGAAAAAGCTTGTAGGAGTGTTAACCCCTTATACTCCCACGATTTGGCACAGGCAACTCAACCGCAACCTATCAATATAGCTTGCGCGGCTACTCAAGCTAAAAAACCGAATGTAAACAATCAGAAGCAGGAAATTGAGGAGCTAAGACAACAATTACAATTGTTAACTGCGAAAATTGATAGTTTAGTGGAGAAAACAGATAATGACAGAAGGTTGTGGAACCCAGAACAAACAAATTTTTCAAATTTTTCTTGCTATACGTGTGGGGGTCTCAACCATTTTGCTCGAGATTGCTCCCAAAACCCCAGAAACCAGTTTTGGAGAGGTAACAATAGGAGTTATCAGGGTCGTAGGGGTATGTCTGGATACCAACAGCCTCAAAGAGGTAGAAGGTATGATAACTCTCAAAGAGGGAATAATTATAGAGGTAGAGGGCAATATACAAGAGGTAGAGGTGGCGACAACAATGTCCCACAACAGGAAACGGGCCAAAATAATGTAACTCAGGAAAATAAAGGTTTAAACGAGTAGGGGCTGAGTCAGAATCAGTCGGACTGACTCATGATAGGCCTAACGACATTCCTCCCTCTGTATATAATGTTTTTTCCCTGTCTGTTTACAATTTGCCTACAATGAAAATTTTTATAAATAATATTTTTTTAAATGTGTTATGTGATACTGGCTCAGGAATTAATCTGATATCCAGGCAAGGCCTTAATCTTATTCCATTTGCAAATACCACTCCATGCAATACCCCGATTTTAACGGTAACAGGTGAAAAGGTTCCACTTACAGAAAAAATAGATTTAAACTTTAAGTTCAATGATGTAAACTGTCAGGCAGAATTTTTCGTGGTACCAGGAAAATTAGCTAATGAATTTGTTGCCATTTTGGGTATGCCCTTTTTAAGTAAATATAGTGCCATTATTAATTGTCAACAAAAATCCATTATCTTGAATGTAAACGAGCAGACTTTGTGTAAAAATAGTGTGCAAAACTCCCTCCCTTCTCCACTGGTTGACAGCAAATGTGAATATAGTAAAATAAACAATGTCAATTTTTACAAAACTGAATCTGTAGCATGTCAAACAAATTTCCCAAAGGAGAATTTTTTTAAACATAAAGCTTCTGGGGAAACTCTGAACAACATGGAGTATAATCATAAAGATGAACTAGAATTAAAAGCAGATAAGGAAGATAGGAAAGTACAGGTTAGGGAGAAAAACATTAATGAAATGAGTAAAGCTGTAATTGGTGATAATTGTCAAAGCAATGTAAATAAAGATGAATGCTCTGTTGTTCAGGATCTCTCAGAGATAAATTCAAATGTAGAAAATTCCCTAAATATGAATGAGATTTTTAATGTAGGGGATAATGTAAATAATAATAAACTGTATGTAGGGTGTATAAGTAGTATTAGTAACAGTAATGATGTAAATAGTAATATAGGTTGCAACAATTCGAATGAAAATGAGATAAGTGTTAATGTAAATATTCATAATGTAAATACTAACGTAAGCTCAGATATAATGAATGAGGAGGAGGGAAAAAGTAACAATAGGGAAATGCAAAGTGTTTATCCTGTCTGCCAGGTCAATGTAACTAATAGTGAAGTTGCACATTTGAGTGAAACAAGTACCGATACATGTAATGAGGACAAAAATTCAAAAAATCATGAGATTAGTTTTGCGGTACTCACCAGTGTAATAACTATACCTCCCCATTCTAAAGTTATAGCAAAAGTTAAATGTTCAAGAGATAATTTTATTCAAAGTAAAGATAATGTGATTTTGGAACCTCTGGTACAGAAAGTCTGTAATAGTGTATTATCGTCTAGAAGTGTCTGTTCTCAGGAACGTGGGCTGTACATATCTTTTGCAAATTTTTCGGATGATAATGTAACTTTTAAAAAGGGAATGAGGGTTGCCAAAGTTCGAAAGTGTATCGATGATTCTGATTGTGACTATGATAAATGTAATTTTGCTTTTAATGTAAATACACCCGCCCCAGGTGATGATTTTGACCATGCTGACCTGACATGGAGCACAGATATCAATCTTGATCATTTAGAATCCCCCCTCAAACTTAAGATGCAAGAATTTTTAGATAAGAATAAAGATGTGTTTGCAGCTTCAGTTTTAGACTTACCAGGCTGTGACACTATCCCCCATGTAATTAATTTAACCTCAGATAAACCCGTAAAATGTAAAGCATATAGAGTCCCACATAAGCTTAGAGAAGAGTTAGAAAGTCAACTTGATATCCTTTTAAAAGCTGAAATTATAGCCCCCTCTATGTCTGAATTCGCCTCCCCTGTACTTTTAGTTAAGAAAGCGGATGGTTCTTATAGATTGGCGGTCGATTTCAGAGCCCTTAATAAAAACTTAGTTAAGGATGCTTATCCCATCCCGAATATAACAGATTCGGTTGATGCACTTTCTGGGTCAAATTTTTTTTCAACCCTTGATTTAACGAGTGGTTTTTTCCAGCAAGTTGTGCGTCCTGAGGATAGACACAAAACAGCAATAATCACCCATAAAGGACTCTTTGAGTGGGCCAGGAATTGCTTCGGATTATCGACATCTGGCAATTCTTTTCAAAGATTAATGAATGCTATTTTTGGTGACTTAGGAAATTTAGGTATCCTAGTTTATATCGACGATATTGTGATTGCTTCGAAAGATGTAGAGTCTCACCTTGAAAAATTAAATTTAGTGTTCAGTAGACTTCGCCAACATAAGTTAAAGTTAAAACCTAGTAAATGTTTTTTCTTATCTGATACAATTCAATATCTTGGTTTTGAGATTAAAAAAGGTAAAGTTGCACCAATCAATAAAAATATTGAAATAATTAAAGATTTCCAACCACCTAAAACTCGTAAGGCAGTTAGATCCTTTATTGGTACAATATCATTTTATAGGAGATTCATTCCCGATTTTTCAAAAAGAGCCAAAAATTTAATTTTACTAACTAAAGATAATGGTCGTTTTGTTTGGAATCAGGAAGCAGAGGCAGAATTTGAAGATTTAAAAAATGCTTTGATATCTAAACCTTGTTTAAACCTCCCTGATTTTAATAAGGAATTTCATTTATATACGGACGCTAGTGGCTCAGCTCTTGGAGCAGTATTGTCGCAATTTGATGATAACAACTGTTTACATCCTGTCGCCTTTGCCAGTAGAAAATTAAAAGACCCTGAGACGAGGTATTCGACCACGGAGCGTGAATTACTGGCTCTAGTATGGGCTACTTCACATTTTAAGTGTTACTTAGCTAACACACACTTCTTTATTTATACAGATCATGCCCCACTTACATATATGCTCAAAATTCAAGACCCAACATCCCGAATTGCGAAATGGGTTTGCACTCTTGCAGATTTTACCTTTGCGATTAAATTTATTAAAGGTCGTTGTAACAGTGTAGCTGATTTCTTATCAAGGTATGTAAATGAGAATGATTTTTCTGAAAATGTGACCAGCTGCAATTTTTGTATTCAAGTGGAAAAAGGAAATATGTTTATGCCACAATCTGATTTATTAGAGAAAATCAGGAAATTGCAAAAATCAGATAAAAAGTGTATACAGATTGCTCAAAAATTAGACCAAGGGGTGGAAATTGCACCCAAGTATATGCGATTTTTCTTCCAAGATGATCTTTTAGTGGGCGAGGACACTAGAGATTCTCTTGTGCTGAATAAATTGCCCAGACTTGTGGTACCAAGAGAACTTATCCCCCAGGTGTTTGCACTAACTCACGATTCTCTAGCTGCTTGTCATCAAGCCTTCCAGAAAACCATTGATCGCATTCGCGAAAATTTTTACTGGCCAGGCATGTCCGCTGATGTCAAACATCTAGTAGAGTCCTGCATTAGTTGCCAACAGAGACGTGCACACAAGGCAAAACATCTCGCCCCATTGCAAAGAATGCCTACCCCTGAATTCCCACTCTCAAAGGTAAATTTGGACATCTTGGGTCCCTTGCCCCAGACTTTTTCGGGTAATAAGTTTATTGTTGCATATATTGATGCGTTTTCAAAATGGCCCGAAGCATACGCAGTATCCGATATCACTTCAGATATGATAGCTGATACCCTTGCTGACTTCGTGTCAAGATATGGAGCACCTTCATATATCACAACTGACAAAGGAAAAAATTTAATATCAGAAGCTATAGAGAAAGTCTATAAGAAGTTTGGCACCAAACACATTCAGACAACCCCGTTTCATCCAAGCGGGAATGCACAAGTGGAGCGACAAAATCAGACATTGAAAAATGCCCTATGTCATATCGTCAACCAAAATCAAACAGACTGGGATACAAAACTCAAATTTGCTCTTTTAGCCCTCCGCACAGCAGTACACTCATCCACAAACTTAACCCCTGCTGCAGTAATGTTTGGAAGAAATCTTAACCTTCCGTATAAAATTTTTTCTACCCCTACAACTTTAAATTACAATGATACTCCTTCATATTGTGAACTCTTATTTCCTGCATTGAGAAAAGTATACACGGAAGTACACAGCAGTCTTGTTAAAGTTTCAGAAAAACAAGAGAAGTATCGTGAAAAAACTGCAGTGTGTAAAAATTTCAAAGTAGGGGATTCTGTCTGGTTATTCACACCTTCCGTAAAGCCAGGTCAGTCAAAAAAGCTCTCTAAATTTAATAATGGTCCTTACACTATAACTGAAAAATTAAGTGAAGTAAATTTCAAAATTGCTCTTCAATCTAACTTATCTAAAACGCAAGTTGTACATGTTGACAGACTAACGGAGTTTAAAAGCAGAAATCCCATTTTTGTACCAAAACAACAACAGCAGGATGTCGATTCTATATCGATTGAGTCCAGTCCGATTGTAACTGACGTCCCTTCGACAAGCAACTTCGATTTTCTTGCACCACGGAAGCGCAGGCGCGGACGTAACTTCGTCCCAGTTTTTTCGACCCCACGGAGCACGCCAGATACAGCAGACAGCGCAGAGCAATCGCCCTTAAGTTCAGCAGAGGCAGATAGCGAAAGTATGGCTCATCATTCTTCCCCCCCAGTTTCCAGCGATACGCATGAGGAAAATTCAGGCGACGTTCAGCTCTCAGATCCAGCACCGGGAGGGAATTCAGCTAATCAAGTTACGTCGGATTGTAATGCGGATGCATCGCGTACTTCGAATGTTAGTCACTTACAATCGATACCAACTAAATCGAATGCTGTCCCGACCAGTCAATATGGATTCCGTGAAAGGAGAGATAAGCCAAATTATAGAGTGTAGCAACTTTTTAAGCACTAATCTTTGCCTAGAATAGTTTTTATTTTAATATTTTTTTTGTATATATATATATATATGTTTAGCATTCTTTTAATGTTATTTTGTGCATTTTAGTACGTAATTAATTTTTTGAGGAACTTTAAACTTGTTTTGATTTTGTGTCCGGGTAACGGAAGTTTGTTGTCAATATACTAGATGTTTTCTAACTTAGTTATTATTATTTCTAGTGTGTATTTAGGTTATTTTAATATTAAAACGTACTCCGCACATACATTGTTTAATTTATTATGCATTTTTCCGAATTTTTAGCTGTATTTTCTGAACTTTGAAAATTTTCTGTACATTTTTAATGGAATTATGCATGCATCAAATTCTTCTTATTCGCTTTGTGTTTTATGTATATGCATTGTTTTTTAAGGTAATGGTTTAGCAAGGATAGGTATATTTTATTTAATATAAGTAATAAAGTACTTATGTATAAAATTTTGTATATTAGTGTGTAATTTTACTTGGTTTTCTAGGGTAGGTACTAGAATTGTTATTCTTTAGGGAATACACACTTTTAAATACTGTTTGAAATTACACAGATTAGTGTATCTGAGGTGTGAGTTAGTGTATAAGTATAGAAGTATACTATTTGTTTACAACTCAGGTGTATGTATTTCAAACATTTTTCTTGTTTTGAATTAAAGGGGTTTTAGTTCAAAATTTTCTAGTATGTAGGTTGGAACTGAGGTTTGTTTATCTAAATGTAAGTATTAAAATGTTTGGTGTGTATTTACATTAATTCATCTCATTTTAAATCTGTATACCGGTTTTTTTTTTTTTAATTTTTTTTTGTTGTTTTCTGCCTTCCCTTTTTCGATTTTGGGTGTAATTATTCACCACCACAGTTGGTGTATCAAACTGTTTAATGTTTGTGGATATTTTAGCAAAATTTTGATAACCAAAGTTGGTATATAATTTTTACGTGTTCTTATCTGCAACACACATTGCGGCATACACTTACCAAATGCACAGTGGCCCTGTAAGTGCAGTTGTAAAACTCAGAAAGATCTTATGTGTTTCTAAAATTCAAACGAACAATTTTTCACCAGTCTGAAGAACTCTAATCCACATTTTTCCGAGTGATATGTATTTGTCAACAATATATACCTAATGTTAATTTTTTTTTGTCTCTGTTTATGTGTATTCTATTGTCCAGTTGTGCACTAGTGTATTGATTTTATGTTTTGTTTATATAACTGTGCATATATATATTTTGTGTCCATATCTGGCTGGCAGTGCTATAAGTCAAAATTAATCCCCCCGGAATAGGTAGTAAGTATATTGCTATACAAAGTTGGGGATATTTGGTTAGTGTTATTAAAGTGGAGTTCGGGTACGGTATAACTAGAGTGAGCTCTAGTGGTAGTTCTCAAGTCGGCGATCTCATATACTAACTTTGCTCGCCATTGTCCAGAAATAAATTGCAGTCATGGTGATTTTCGTCTGTGAATTGTGTGTGGAAAAGTAGATAATTTTTATACGTAGTATAGGTATCTCAGTTTTTGTTTCTAACATTTACAATTTTGGACCTTTTGGGAAGTTTGCTGTAGTCAAACTACTGTTTCACATTTCCGGAGTGTGTTGCAGTAGTGGCGAATGTACAACGGGACTCTGATCTGTCTTTCGGGCTGAAGTTTAGTTTGTTTTGATGGTCAAAGATCCTTGAGTAGATTCACCGAGATTAAGTAAGTGACTCATTGGGACATGTACTGGGTTTTTTTTTATTTTTTTCGTTTTGAAATTTTTGGCCTTGTGTTTCTTCTTTGACATTCAAAAAATAAATTTTTTTTTGTATTTCATTCAAAAAAAATTGATTTTTTTTCAACCGACGGGGAATCCTGTTAGGCGTAATTTACTTATTTTTAAGAAATTTTCATTTTAAAATATGTTATTTGTACACAGCACGCGCCCCCTCCCCCCATTTTTTTGTATATCATTAATAGCTTAGTTCTAGTCAAAATTTTTCATTGTACACTTTCTTTATTTTTAAGAGTTCAGTTTAAAGTCAGTTGTGTTTTCTAAAATTAATAAAAATAAATAAATAAATAAAAGTAATTTAATAAATTAAGCACCCTTTCTTTTTATTAATTTCTCGTACTTAAATTATGTTACAACATGTAAATGTTGTTATTCAAAAACATTCCTCTATTTTTCTGTAAATAAAACCTTTTCTTTTGGGATACTCTCTCACAAAAAAAAAAATCTCCCTTTTCTCTCTTTTACTAGCAAACGTGGGGTAAATGGTCAGCTGTGTTCAGAAATAATTGGGACCACACACGTTTACATTTTAAACACAGGATTATTGTGTGGGAATGCTACTTTTCTCATAGCATACCAGCCCCTTTTACAATGCAGTTTTATGACTTTGTTTACGAAAAACAATTTTTTAAGCAGGTGCAAGTATTGCCTGGGCTTCTGAGATTTGAGTTCACGTGATCTCCCCGTGGTTAGAGGGACATAGCAACGAGATGTTCTTGGCATTAGGTAGGGAAATTGACCAATGAAAACAGTTTTCGCCTCCACCCTTTATTGCTTCCTGGGAAGTAACGCGGGAAGAATTGAGGGGACGCGAGAAGCGAGCGCGTGGTTTGTTGGACGTGTAGCGTTTTTTTAGAGGGGTCCTGAGTGCAGTAAGATGTGAAACAACAAAAAATTTTGAGGGGCCAAAGGGGCCCGGGAAACCCCCCCTTTTTTGTCGAGGCATGAAACAATTTTTATTAAGGATTCGCTTTTGAGACCGAGGACAGAGAAGGTAAACTCTTGCGAGTAAACAGTATGAATTGAATTGTAAGTGCTTTTCGCCTTTTTAAAAATGAACGGTAAGCGAGCGCGGCTTTAGAAGGTGCATCTTTCGACTGTACTGGTAAGCTGGATATACCTGGCTGCTGACCGAGCATCGGACAAGTAAAAAAATGCCCTGATATCAGATTCTGTGAAATAGAGATCCAAGATAAATCGTGAGCATGCGAAGCAAGACGTTAGCGTTCCGCTCCCTTATTTGCTAAACATTGTTTTATCCTAGAAATATATCACGGAGGATGCTGGCTAGTTTAAAGTTGAAGCAAAACAACTCCAGCTACTTCCACGGAGAGCGAGATTGGCTCCTGACTTCAAATTCCAAAACGATTTCCTAACTCATCGAGTAAAGCTGCGTACCGAAGGAAGTGTGTGGGGTGTAGCCCACCCCCTGAAACTATTTTCAAGATAAGGAGTTTTTTCTACTACAGAAAACAAAAAAAAACACTGCCAGTTAAGATATGGTCGTCAAAGAAAAGTCATCTAAAAAATTGTGTTTAAGATAACGATGTTAAAAGAAAATAGAATAATTTGTGGTGTACCATGTCGGAAACCTACTATGGATTACATTGGGTATGTTAAGTTTTTTTTCTCTTGTTCCATTATAACGTAATGATTGATTATCTTTGTTTTCAAAGTTGCAATCTATATAATTGAAGCCAGAAAATGTCAACATGATAAAAATCTGTCCTATTAATGTTAGAATATTTACAATATCATTTGTTAATTGTGTTAACTTGAGAAATAAGTTTTGAAACACCTGTATGTATAAGAGTTTAAACTCCCTATGAAGAATTAAATTTATTTTTAATCTTATTCTCTTGACTTGTATCTATTTTCGCACTGCTAAAAGTATTCTTCAATAAAGTAACTTCACTAGGTTTAAATAAGTAAATATACTTTAAAAAACAGAAATAATGAGAATAAATGTTTCAGTTCAAATTGACCCAAGAAGAAGTAGAAATGGTCTGTTTCTCTAAAATTAATTATATATTAATTTAAAAAAATAAAGATTTAAAAGTAATCATTAATAAATTGAAGAATATAGAGAATATGAACAGTGTTTCTTCTAGTTTTTTGTTGTAATGAAGGTAAACAGCTTAAGTCAACTAAAATTTTCAATTTTACACACCTTTACAATTTAATGGATTTAGCCACATTACGATCACAGCCCATAGAGTTAGATTCTTTTTATGTATGACTTTGAAGCTTGTTTTCATATCTCAGCTCTTGACTGTGAACTTATTCAAAATTCTCAAATTAATCTACCTTTTCAGTTCATTCATATTCCTTTAAGTAATTTGTCTTGCGGTATGTTTAAATTTCATTTAATTAATTATATTCATCTCTTTTTAAGTGATTTTCTCTGGTCATGCATGAATATTCTGACTCTATGACAATTGTTGGGGTTGATCTGAGCAGATAAATTGAGAACCCTGTATTTGCTTTAGTATTTTGTTGCAGTTTTAAAATTCTTTAAGTGTGGCATTGATATCTTAGTGTTAAAGTTTTCTTTTACAGTAATTCTGTAATTCAGCTAGAAGTTATTGTTATGATTTTATATACAGGATTCAATCTAGGTGGAAATTTAACTGCTCAGAGAAAAAAAACCCATAACAGCAACAAAAAGATATAATTTCTATTTTTCTTTCCCTTTCTACAGAAATGGAGTTCTTCCGTTACCAATATTAAGCAAATGGCTCTAAAAACTACAAAAAAATTAATATCTCAAAAATAAATAGAGATACAGTTTTCCAACAAATTGCATTTAAAAGTACTTTTCTTTTCCAATACGACGGTATAAAAATCGAAAATGTGCGAGGCTTAGAAGTCTAAAAAATTGCTATAGAGTATTTAACCGTACTGCTTTGTTTTACGGCTGGCTTCTCTAAGGTAACGTTATTTTTTGGAGACTAGACAAAATAAGTTGGGAGGAAGAAATAGCATACCGTACCGGGGGCTAATAAAATAAAATAAAAATAAAATAAAAAAACAAGAAAAAAAATAAGTAAACACAATTTCTAAGAGAACGCTATCCAAAATTTTGCCATGGAGAACAACACTTTACGAAAGGAGCCACGTCGGATTATCCTGCGCTGAAAGAGATAAGAAATTTTAAGCATAATGCTTCTAAATTGAGTTAGTAAGATTAATCTTAATTTACATTGACATTATTAATACCATTATAATCTTAAGATTATACGTGCAAGAATAATTCTAATACTAAATGGAAAAGAACAACATTTCGTGTTCTTAAAAGTAAGCTTTACATTGAAAAAAAAAAGCGACATTTTTACAGTACAAAGTACTGTTCATCTCGCGCTCAAACTCGATCACAGTAGAATGTGCTGTAGCTTTCTTTGGTTTCTTGACAATATAAACATGAAAAATACAGTAGTTGCGCAAAATTAACAGCGCAATGCGCTGGCAATTCGGACGCCAGCAGTTTGTGATGGCAAATCTACAATGGTTTTTTTTTACAGTGTAAGAATAGTTAATTCTTAAAAAAGTATAGGGTAAAATGTTGTACCTTGAACATATATGTACCTACAAAGTTTTTAGCTATATCTATATTGGATTTCTATAAAACTAATCAATGCAGTTTTGAGATATACCACTAGATGTCACTTGGCAGTTGGTCTCTTCAATATACTCAGCACATGTTGCAGACAATTGTTAAAAAAAGATTCGATCATCAAAAAGTAAATTTTTTAAAGCTGCAACTTTTTATTGCATCTCGTTATCAACAATTATTTGAGCAAAATTCAAAGTTATACATAAAAGTGTATTTATAGTGCATTATGAACATGCGTTTCTAATCATGTTAAGCCTGACTAGGAAATGGTAAGACGTCATTATTTTTCAAGTCACCAAGCTTTGTACCTAGCAATAGTGTTGTAGCTTGAACAGATCCAAAGTACAACACAATTACATATTATTCTGTTAATAAAACGACAAATGAAAAATTGTCAGGAAAGTTTGTCCTTGTATAAGTAATGGAAGGAATTCAAAACTCAACTCCATATGTACACCGCTTGTGTCCAGGAAATATGCTTAAGGCTGTTCTTAACTGCTCTGCTCAACAAGCGCAAAACGTTTTGACACGTTTACAAATTCATTTTTTAACGGGAAGGTATAAAAATGGAAATCCTGACCGTGGAAGTGATCTGGAATCGAACTGTGTTTTCCATTTTTTGATCCATAAATTACCTATGGAGTTATAAGCAATTTTGATCACGTGATAAACACGTTTTTTCTCCCTTTTTTTACTGTTTTCTTCTTTCGCGCGGAAATTCGGTTCAAAACGCTCACTTTGACGCTATTTTCTGAAAGATCTATTGCGTTTGCAAAAAAACATAAAAAACAGCGCGATGACATAGTTTCTGAACAAGAACATCTGCCAGTTTCATGCATTTCCGAACAAAAATAAATTAAAACTTATGTCAGAAAGTTGCTCTTTTCGATTTAAGAACAGCCTTAAGGGGGCAGTGGCCCTTTATTTGAGCAAAAATCGACATTTCTTTTTATGTGTATTATTATTCTACAATTTGTACTACGTCATTCGTGGAAAACCGCCCGCAGATGAGATTATTTTACGCAAAGTTGTAAGTGTTTCAGTTTTGTTCACAGACACTTTTTTTGGCCTTTAATTCTGTTTCTCTCAATCCCGATGTTTCAGCTTTTTTTTAAATTTTGAAATGCTCCCTGCTGCTTAATTGTTTATCAAAATTCATGAAACTGATAAGGAAGAATTTTGATATTGCTTAAAAAGAAACTGTGTATGCATTTTAAATTTCGACTACATTAAGACAATTAAACTTGATTTTTAACTTATTATAAAACAGAATTTTTATGAAAATCGATAGGGAATTCACAAAAATATCTCTAAATTAACTATTTAAGGGATTAAATAGTCGATACACAGATTTGTTTGTAATAGAGTTTTACGTGATTAAAATCCAAAATACAGGAAATATCTAAAAACTTAAGACGCAAGAAGCATTTTAAAATTTCGTTTTAAAATTTTAAATTGTTATAATAAGACTCAAATTGTTATAATAGGATTGGAAATTTTGTTTTAAGGTTTTCTATATACTTATGGTGAAATATATGTGAGAACATATGAGAAGGGACAGACTCAATAGATAGCAGATATTAAAAGTTTAATGCAGGTCTGGACTAATGTTAAAGACTTCCATACAATCTATATACAATTAATATTTAAAATTTTAGGAGGGAAATGGCTTTCTGTTAGATTTACCGGACGTCAATACTTCGGCGCTCTATCAGATCCTGACTGGGACGTCTTTCCAAGTCAGCTCGCAAAAGAACTCTGCCGTTAATTTATACCTTCGGTTCTCAGGCTGGAGATGCAAAATCACTAACAAGGAAGGTCTCCATACGGGCGTACTCAGAAAAATTTGAAAAAAAAAATACAGAATGTTCTTCTCCCATGGGTATATATGCTTATAAAAAAATTTGGCGGAACCTCGGTAGAACGTCCGTAAAAAAATAATGAAAATTTCGCTTATTTGGCGACTTATCACCTTTTGGCGAAGAAATTAAATTAAAAAAAATACGCTTGTCGAATACGCTTTAAGGAAAAAACTTTTTATGTTGAATTTATTTAAATAAGTTTAATTTAAATAACTTTAGCTTTGTCATTTTTAGTTTGTTTTAACTATATAGTTTTGTCATATATATTTATATGTACTTATAACGAATTTTAACTATCATATTTTACGATTTAAAACAAAATTTAAATTGATTAAAATTGTTCCAAACTCAAAAATATGCCCCATCGAGCACTGTCGATTCAACTTTGTTGCTATGGAAACAACTTCTTCGGTATGGAAATGTATTACGGCAGCATTATTCATCTGGCGTTAAAAGTTATTTTTATAACCGATAAAGCCGTTTAAATTAAAAAAAAAATTGTGGATTGGAGAATAAAACAACGGCAAAATTTCGTTCAAATCGGCAACAAACAACAAGTATAATACAAAATGTAATAATAATAATAATAATAATAAATTCTTTCATGGTTTACGTTTAAATTCATTAAATACCGCATATTCTCAAAATCAATTAACAAACAATTTTCAGATTCATTAAAATCGTTTGCTTTTGGCGAGGAAAAGTGCTGCTCGCCAAATTGAGTGCCGCTTTCGTCTTTTCACGCCAATTATTCGAAAGTATTTTATTTTTTTACAGATTTTCTACTATAATTCCGCCGCTAATTTTAACTGATCCTTTATTACATACATGAGTACTTTCACTAGCATTTTTTTCAACATATTTTGAGTATGCCCAGTATGGACACCTTCCTTGTAAGTCATCAAGTTTATTGTCTTTTGAAATTTGCAAGCTTTGTTAGTTCTCATGAGAATTAGCTGCACCCTCTTGCTGCGGTCAGGATGTGGTCAGGATGTTTTGGAAAGCGCAAGCCACATCCACATATATATTCGCACAAAATTTCTAATCTCCATTATGAAGTTCAAAGAAAATTTTTTAAACGTCCACTGTTCCCTTTAAAGGATGACAATGATGAAGAAGAGATAATTGTTGTGTCCATGGAACGTTTTAATAGCACTAGAATATAATTTATACTTGAGGAAAACGCGTTTTTCAATCATAAGTTGCGAGGAAATTATTAGCATTTTGCCAGAACATAGTCTTATTTAAACAGACAGAAATTGGTTTATATATATTTCCTGGTATAGTATTAGTTTTTGAAAAGTAATCTTAGCTTTTATGCAACTTATTTTCGGGGATTTTGCATCGTGATAAAACAAACATGCATAAAATATAAATATAAATGCAATAAAACAGTTAAAATGCACTTGATATCTACTGTAGTTGTAATTATCCCCCAATCAGTCCTCTAATTTATAGATTCATGATTTTTATTAATTTAAAAAAACCTTAAATAGGTTGACAAATCTGTTATTAAATATACTATTAAAATTTATGTAAAATACATCATAAAAATGTTTCGCCAATTTTATTTCAATTTTTCATAGAAAAATGATGCATGGTTTTTTTATATTCTATACAACATGCCTAGTGCCAAGGTACAACATGGGTGTTGTACTTTGGTTCTAAAATTACTATTATTTTAGTTTAAAAAAAATAAATAAAATATATATATATCAGGGGTCGTACGGGTACCGTTATTTTCAAGGAAAAATATCAGTATATTTTATAGAAAAATAAATCTAGTTTAAACGGACGTTTTTCCATAAGAAAATACTTGTATCGAAGAATTTCTTAATCTGAAAATTCAAGGACCCGTACGAACCCTGTATATATATATATATCTTTATTTATATATATAACCATTATATAATTACAATTCATCATCTATTTCCATTTACTAAAATTAAATTATTAAATTTAACTTCAATACATAACACTGACATTATTCAAAATAAAGATGGAATCTTTAACTGGTAATACAAAATCAAGCACAATACCACTAATTCACTAGCACATTGCGGACGATTAATCCATATAAAATATATGAGAAACCACCAAATTTTGATACAATAAACTATTAAAGACGTAAGATACAAATAACCATCGAAATATTGTTGAACCATTAAAAGACGTATCGTAAACAAGTAATAGATCAAATGGATGGATGTTGCAGGAAGCTTATATAGCCTTTCACTTCTTCAGGGGTACATGAAATACAAATATAAGCTAAAACATTGTCGATTTCTGTAATAGAATCCAGCAATAAGCTAAAAATTGAATTCCATTATGTACCCGATTGACTATACACCAAAAAGTATAAATTTACCATGCCATATAAATTGAATTAAATAAATAATTAATCAATGCAAGATCAGTAATAATGAAAAATATGAACAAAATTGGAACATTTAAATTTATGACATACCCAGCAAGAGAATTGCTATGAGCGTAGCAAAATCTCAAACATGTATCCCATTTTAGCACAGCAAAAATCCCGCCTAATTAAATGGTACAGTTAAAAGCGAATCCTTACGGTTTAAGATCACCGGAGCTTGCAGATAATACTAACATTCTTATAATATATATATATATATATATATATATGATGGGCCTAAAATTAGAATTCAAGAAAACTATGAGGGAAGTAGAATATGATAAATAATTAACAAATAGCTTTATATTTCAATATTTACACATTTTAATTAAATAAAAAATAAAAAATGTCAAAATAGGATTGAGGAACAACGCCTTCCTCTATTTATTTCACCAAAGAAGGGATAATTTAGTCAATCTTTCACACCCATCTGCCCTCCAAAAAATAAAATAAAATAAAATAAAATAAAATAAGAAAAAAATAAGTAAACACAATTTCTAAGAGAACGCGATCCAAAATTTTGCAAAGGAGAACAACACTTTCCGAAACGCGCCACGTCGGATTAGGCTGCGCAGCGAGGAAAAAGAAATTTTAACCAGATTGCCTGTAAATCGAGCCAATTGTTGCACGCCGTTCAATTCAGATTCTCTCACAATACGGAGCAAAAAAAGAAATAACTCCATCCGTATTGAAATCGGATGCGTTATTATCGACTTGTAAGGGTAGTTACTTCAGAAAGGACTTAGAGGGTGGTCTATGGTACGTTTATAGAACTCGGTTTCCAAAACATGAACTTGACAGGTGAAGGGGGATATACCGACACAGTTCGGAAAAAGAATTGTGGAAAACCCGGAATTATTTATTTATATTTGTGGGTATATATATTTTTTATTGTTAGGTGAGTCGCATACTTGCGATGGATTAGAGGTGAGATGGCAACACTCCAAAGAATTTCAAAAAAAGTGTATGTGACAGGGTTCTTTTTACATCAGGTGTTGGGATGTAAACACGGTTGCAGTTTACCAGTAAACTATATTTTTGATATCTTATTTCAGCCGCAATCGTATACATTGACAATTCAGAATTGTGGTTTGCTAAACCGTAAACTGTGTTTATACCTTTCTGTATTTTGTATTTGCGTATTCCGTATGCTAAACAATAAATACTGATACTTTCAAGCGTGAACCATACTTTTGATATCTGATTTCAGACGTACTCGTATGGACTGGCAATTCTGAATTGTGATTTGTTATACTATAAACTATATTTATACCTTTCTCTAGTTTATTTTTGTCTATTTCTTATGACAAAATACTAAGTGCTGATATTTTCACTCAGGGCCTGACGTAGGCTGTCTAGATTCCCGGGGCGTGCATTATTCTGAGAGGCATCATTGTACTTATCTATAGAAATTGTTCGCGAATTTTGTTGAACTTCATACCTATTGTATACATAAATTTCATACCATATACATAGAGCATTACAAGAAAGATGGTCCTAAATTTAAGAGATTATAGAATACACTAATTTATTTTTGGGGGTACTTCTTCATTATCCCGGCCACTTTCCATAAACAAAAAACATCGCCAAAACTTTACGATTTATCTCCAAAAATACTTTAATGATTATAAAAATATATATACATAAATTTCGTACTAGATATATAGGGCATTACAGGGAAGGTGGTCCTAAATTTAAGAGACGATGGAATTTTATTTTTTAGAGTATTTCTCCATTATCCCGTCGACCACTTTACATAAACAAAAACTATCGCCAAACTTTAGGATTTAAGGGGGTCCGGGGCTCAAAAATCAATTTTTTTTATTTATAGAGATTTTGTTATGAAATTTTTTCTGAAATATCTTTTAATATAATAAGAATATTGCATGTAAAAAAATTCTGAAAAATTTTAAACATTTTTTTAAATTTAAATTGTAAAATTTTAAACATATTTAATTTTTCATATAACTCTGGAAGTACTTACTCGATTTACAAAATTTTTACACTTTTGTGTACAAAAAATGTGTCATTTTAATTTGTCTTCAGAATTTCTTATAATATTGTTTAGGAATTTTATAAAAAAAATTTAAGCAAAAAAAATGAAGTTTTTTTTATGAGTGAGTTTTGCATTAATTAGCATATTTTGACAATTATCACACAAAATTAAAAATCCTGAAGACAATTTGTTGGAAATACAGCGTAAAATCTCCGTTGAAAATTTCATACATATATCTTGCAAGGAACTTTAGATATATTCTTTTAAAGTTGACAAATCGTGAAAAAATTCATTCTGAGATAAATGGAGCTAAAGTTCTCCTCAGCGGGCACCTGATGCATCGCTTCTCAAGGCAAAAGGTGTTATATCTCTGGATCTAATGAAGAAGCATATAAATCTATCCTTTGTCACCTATTATTAATATCTGAGAGGATGTTTGAGATTTATTTTTTGAATTATTTGTAGTTTTTTGGTTGGCAAGAAAACCTGCCGTTGGGAAACACACATCTCCCAACCTCCTGAATTTAAAAAAAAATTAATTAATCATATTTTAAATCAGAATGTTTATTTGATATATCGATTAAAATAAATAATTCATAAAAACAACACGCATTTTTTTAAACAAATTTTCTGAAAACGCCACATATAAAACAGGTACGTTTTGTACCAGAAATTTTACGTAAAAAATTATATCACTCGGATATAGTACCTTATTAAATAACATCTTGTTAAAGATTTCTTCTACTAAACGATATTAAATATCCTTATTAAGCACCTTATTAAATAATATTTTATTAAATGATTTATGGTACTAAACAATATTAAATAACCTTATTAAGTACATTGTTACTATTAAGCACCTCATTAAAAAAGATTATATTAAAAGATTTCTGCAGCTAAAAAATATAAAATAACGATATTAAGCATCTTATCAAATAAGCTCATTAAATAACATTTCATTGAATGATTTCTGCTACTAAAAATATTAATTAACTTTATTAAGCACTTTATCAACGCTATATAACGAAATTGAAAAGTTTTCACGAATTCGGTTTGTCTGGCTATTCGTCTGTTCGTGTTGTAATTCGCGTAAATATACTCGGATTGTGACATAAATGGTATATCCTATTAAAGTTTACTACGGCATGTTCGGTATTAAAAATGAAACGTGCAGCGTTTACAGGTACATTCTGAAGAATTTCGACACTTTGTGGTCCATGGTTAAAGCATTTATCATGATGACATCACATTAAAAAAAGTTGGAAATTGCTCGTCAAACGTGGCAAATGAGGTGCGTTCGTACTATAACTAGTTTATAAATATTTTTTGCACCGCATATTGTACTGAATGTATATTTTAGTGCACGTCAATAAGTGCATATCAATTTAATTCTGTTCGAAAGGCTGTAAAATCATTAAAATGCGCTTGCAATATTTTTTTCCCATTGGTCGTCATGTAACGGAAAACTTTTGACTGTCCCTGTAATTAAACTATAAATCCGATTTTCATAAAATTTGAAAGGACTCGACAAAATTGTGCAACAATTATATATTTAAAATTTCAGACCATTCGGAAGTCTGTAACATCATTAAAATGCGCTTGCAATAATTTTTTCCCATTGGCCGTAATGTAAGGGAAAACTTTTGACTGTCCCTGTAATTAAACTATACATAAATTTTCATAAAATTTGAAACGAGTCGACAAAATTTTGCAACAATTATATATTTAAAATTTCAGACCATTCGGAAGGCTGTAACATCATTGAAATGCTCTTGCAATAATTTTTTTCCCATTGGCCGTAATGTAACGGAAAACTTTTGACTGTCCCTGTAATTAAACTATACACCCGATTTTCATAAAATTTGAAAGGACTCGACAAAATTTTGCAACAATTATACATTTAAAATTTCAGACCATTCGGAAAGCTGTAACATCATTAAAATGCACTTGTAATAATTTATTCCCATTGGCCGTAAGGTAACGGAAAACTTATGACTGTCCCTGTAATTAAACTGTACGTCCGATTTTCATAAAATTTGAAACGACTCGACAAAATTTTGCAAAAATTATATATTTAAAATTTCAGATCATTTGGTTGGGTAGTTTTTGCTCTGTTATATGCGGACAGACGGACGGACAGACAGACGGACTGAACGATGACTATAGGTGCTACTTATTTATATAATTACGAACGCACCTAAAAAGAAGGAAAGTTAAGTATTGTAAGAATTTCTTCATTTTTTGTTAAAATTATGTATACGAAAAACCGAGTTGTGATTGATGACATCCTGTATTTTTGACTAAAAAAGCAGTTTGCGACCCTCGTTTTCTATACAAAAATTGTTTATCCTGATGGGTACTATCTTTCACCTTATTTAGTGAAACAGTTTCGAATACTGTGTATATTTCATTTATGTTCTTTACCTTTCACTCGATCGTCATATAAAGAATGTATGAAGCGTTTTCTAAATAGAATAAAAGGCTTTTTCTGATTGTTCAGAAACAACAATTTTATCCATCAATTGCAATTTAATTTAAAATGTTGAGAATGACAATAATTAATTTATTCTATCTTAAAAACAATAAACGTTCATTTAGCAACATCCGGAAAATTAATTAAATTCTTAAATTTTTGAATCACTAAAATATTTCATTTGCTTTAAAATAAAATTATCTAGATAAACAAATCAAGTAATCTATAATCTTGAAAATTTCAAAAAAGAGATATTTGAAAGTACAGAAGTTAAAAATCGGTAGTAAAATATCTACCAAAAAGAAATGTAGAAAATATTTTAATTAATACAAAACAGAAGTGTAAAAAATGTTACGAAACGGAGAGCATTTTTCTTCTCAATTTATATTTAAAAATTATATCTCTCAGGTGGCAACGATGCGGTGAAATCTGCGTATGACAAGCGCGAAAAAGAATCACCGTCAAAAAGACAATTTGACAAATCGGCAAGCGTCGTCGTTACCATGGAGACGATAGCGGGTGGAGCCAATCAGATTTGTTAAGCTTCTCAAGATGAGAAAAATCAGTCCCTGAAATATGATGTGTCATTTTTGGATGCAGAAAAAGGTCTTAGAAAAAATGAGAAAGTTTTAGTTTAGCAAACTTTAATAACAGAGTTATGAAACGCAGTTTTTGAGAGAAAAAAATCGTAAAATTCACATAATTCATAACGCTTAACTTTTGTATTTAATAGAAATATCTTTATTTTTAACAGTAACTTTTAAAAACTGAACATCAGGATTTAAAAAAAAATACTTTGGCGTCTTGGGTACTGAATAATACTTCTTACTTTGTTTGTTTGTTTATTTATTTTTTATTTTTTAGTCAATGGAGAATTAAATTTATGCTGATTAAAAGTTTCATTTATTAGGTGCGTTCATAATTATATAAATACATAGCACCTAAAGTCGTCGTCTGATCCGTCCGTCTGTCCGCATACAACAGCGCAAAAACTATTCAACCAAATGGTTTGAAATTTAATATATATAATCGTTGCAGAATTTTGTCGAGTCCTTTCAAATTTTATGAAAATCGAATCCAAACTTAAAAAGATATTAATAAAAATTTTCTTCATTCTATTAAATCATATAACACGTCATTAATTCAATGATATTCCATGGTAGGTAATCAGTCGAATTTGCTATGGTGATGACGTCCTAGTTCAGATGGACTAAAGTTAAGATGGAGAAACAGATTTTTTTGGCAAATTCTTAGAGATTCCATTAAGAGATATGTTTTTATTTAAAACATTGTTTTTTTAATATTATGTTTTATTTTAAAACAAATTACCGCTGATGTTACATTATAATGTAACTTATACTATTACATTGTAAATAATTTTTTGGATAAGCCAAAAACTTAAACATTCATGCATCAGAAATGTACTAGGTCTACTACTGAAGCATCGACGAATGTAGTATTTTTTATTTTTTCCGAAGAATATATTTTGAAATTTGAATGTTTATTATGATAAATGAATGTTAGGACTAGACTAAATATATATATATATATACTGTTCGTTTTCGAAAGCTGCGCCCTGCGCTCTGCGATGATTCTACTATCCAAAGGGGTGTTACGCTGATATAAGCATTTTCCGAAGTTCTCATCTGTGCTGTCGCTAAAATTGGCGCTTACTTGTTTGTTATTTTTTACTTTCGATCAAAGTTTAAAATTCTACTAATATCTCGTTTTTCAAACTAAAACTTCTATATTTAGTGTTCAAATGGCTAGTTCGTGTAGAAATAAATCTTTCAGGAGTGGTAGTAAGAAAATTATATGTAATGTCATTCAACTTTGTGATCAAGAAGCATAAAAAAGGAGAATTAATTGTTCCGATAGCTCATTCTACGAAACGAGCCAGTCAAATTGCCGGGGTACTATTAAAAAGATTCGCCGAGGAGCAAGAGATGAGCATAATCCTGTCTTTTGTTCACATAACAAAAAAGAGTTAAAAACAATGTCTTTTGAAAAAACAGGTATAGATGAATTTCAGCAGATGAGGAGGATAACATTTAAAGGTACATTTTAACAAATAAGCTTTTTTAACATAATTTGAAAATATATATATATAAATACATAATAATAATAATTTTTTTGTGAAAAGCAAAAATGTTGTATAACTTTTCAAAAATTTTAAGCGTTTTCGTATTCTATAAATATTAACTATAAAAACGTTTCTACATAAATCGATATTATTTCCCCAAAAGCGGATTCTTAAAAGAATGCAGCTAAACAAATTCCTCTCACTCCTATTTTGGTAAAATCAAAACAGACCTGACGCATGCGCAATAGCGCGGAGGGTTTTGCTATCCGAAAACAAACAGTATATGGGGCATTCTCACAATCTTTTGACTTTCATGCCCCAGAATAATAGTTTTTATTTTAACACACTTTTTATTTTTTTAATTTCATATACTGGGGAACATCCCATTGCATGATTGCACAACAATATTAACGAGATAAATAAGTTTTGAACGATGTTGGGGGTCCAAACACCTGGAAAACTCCTATACCGTCCCGTGTCCCTGATGCTGGTTTTTAAGTTTGGAACTGTCTGGATAAAATTGTTTCAATAAAAATAATTCAATGTAATTTTTTTCTGAAACTGGAACTATTGTTTTATATAAATATGTAGCTAAAAATTAACCTGCACACATTTTCAGGTTGTTATTATTTTTAAAACTCTATCCTTGGGTTTTAGATTCCTTACCATCCCTCTTCTAAAATTATACAGAAAATCATTACAGATGCAGCCACAGAATTTTTTTCAAGTTTTTTCTCATGCAGAAGTATGCTAGAGAAATAATGTCTAAAATTCTTTGGCAGAAAATTTACTGTAGAATTTAAATCGGCATTTAAATATAAATTTCAAGCATCGTGGCTTTATTGGCAGTCTCACCGTCCCCAAGGTTTATTCCTGCACATTTCGAGGTAAATAAAAAAAAAAAAAAAAAAATTAATCCAATGTTAACAACTGTTTCTAAAAATCAATGAACATTGTGGCTATTACTTAGTTTTAACATGATTTTCCTAAAAATAGATGGTAATTTTCCTTACCGTTCCATCCTTACCGTCCCTTTTTTACCATTTCGTCCCTTTTTTCCAATACCACCCCCCTTTTTTACCTTACCGTTCCTTTTTTAACACCCCTTTAAGACAATGTTATACAAAAATTCTGTATTGAAAGTACTACATTGCTATTATTTCTTATTTGAATGTCCTGTGGGTACTATGCAAATTCATTATAAGTAAAAATTTAGAAGAAAATAAAAAGCTATAGGGCTAAAATTGTAAGGAAAATTAAACTCGCAAGTTTAACTTAAACCTCAGTTAAATAAAAGAATTTTCGCTGTTGATCATTTTTTCTTTATTTTGAATCATTAAGGCATTCGTCTATCAGATTAAAATCCTATTTTAGCAAGCTTAATTTTGTCAGATTTCCCCCCCCCCCCAAAAGTCAAAAGATTGTGAGAATGCCCCATATCTTTTCAAATTCATTAACACTTTAATAAATGTTCTTAAGTGGCCCACTACTGATGCGTTTACCTTATAAATGCTTATTTAAAAATTTATAAAAATAAATGTTAAGTAACTAGTCCTCTTTTACTGTATTTTTATACATGTCATGATATTTATTTACTTTTTCTTAAACTATTTAACTATTTGGATATCTAGTCCTCGCTGTTATCGAGAACACCTGTTAGAAAAGTGTGAAAAAAGATTGCTGCAAAAAGTTCAAAATTATAGATAAGTGTGTTGTGTTTTTCAAACTTTCTTAAATTCTTTATTAAAATTATAATTTTCTAACTGTTTTTATAAGAATTGCATTTTTTTAACACTTCCAACAAATATTAAATTATAAACAGAAGTTCTCTCATACGTCCATTAAAAATATTTCAAAAATATATATTCTAAAAACACACTCAAAATATATATTAAACATTTAATTGCTGAAATTGTTAATTGATTCCTTGTCATTTCAAATCCCAAATATTTGGATTGAATTGTTAGATAATTTGAAAATAAAATAGGGCAACGTGAAACATGTTAAAATATTACGCGCGTGATTTTTATTTATTTTAAAATTTCATTTGTAATAGTTTATTGTCATTTTCCATCTTAGTGTTTATTTGTTTTTCTGATGATGATTGAGTAAATTCCATCGAAACATGTCAAATTATTAAGATCTTTTAATGTATTTTATTAACAGTTGACGTCCTTTTAGCAATTAAATGTTTAATATATATTTTGAGTATGTTTTTAGAATATATATTTTTGAAATACTTCCAACAAAGTTGAAAAGTGCTCCCCTCCCCCCCTTAGTTTCGACCCTGTATGTATATTTCCGTTTATTAACGGATGAACGGACTGAATGGGAATTTTAAACTGTGCGTTTATTTGAACTGTCTTTTAGCATACCATAAAGTATAAATACCAATCTGTAGATCATACACTGGTGTGCAAAAATTAAGGAAAAGTCACAAAATGCTAATTTTCAAATACGCGAACACTCAAAAGGAAATAATATAATTCGAGTAATTACTATCTCTACAACACAACTAGTCCATATAGCATATCATTCATGTCACACATGGTCACAAGTGTCACAGTAACTACGGTGAAGCAAAAAATAAGAAATTCCATACATCTCATTATGAGTCTCAAATGATCACTATATGTGACTCCACTGAGACGTCAATGTGACTGCTACTTTGTGACGAGTCGCCAGTGACTTTACAGTGTAGTTAAATTGTGACTGTCATTTTTAGACCCAATTTCAAAGTCATCATGAACGTTGCATTATGATAAGTCACCAAATAATATCACATTATAGTCACATGGAGACTTTTCCCAAAAAAGCCCAATGGTGACTTCACAGTAGTCTTCTGTCACATGAAAGTCATCATGTGGCTTTAATGTGATATTATTTGGTAACTTAACACAATGCAGCGTTCACGATGACTTTGAAATTGAGTCTACAGATGACAGTCACATGAAAGTCACAATGCAACTATATTGTAAAGTCACATGGTGACTCATCACAAAGCAGCACTCACAGTGACGTCTCAGTGGAGTCACATCTAGTGATCATTTGAGACTCATACTGAGATGTATGGGATTTCCTATTTTTTTGCTTCACCGTAGGGACTGTGACACTTGTAACCATGTGTGATATGAATGAGATGTTATATGGACTAGTTGTGTTGTAGAGATAGTAATTACTCGAATTATATTATTTCCTTTTGAGTGTTTGCGTATTTGAAAATTGGCATTTTGTAACTTTTCCTTAATGTTTGCACACCAGTGTATATAAAGATGAACAAAAAATTCTGATGTTTTCCAACGATTGCTATACATTATTCTGAATGTCTTGGAAAGTGTTTCATAATCTATGCTGGACTCATGATTTTTCGTTCTTGTTTTTTGATTAAATCATTTTCTCTCATGAAACTATTCAATATTATGTCAGAAATTCACTATAAAATACTGAAGTAAAAATGATACTTCAAAGGGTACAGAGCCCATTAACACTTTGAGTGCCACGGTGACTGACATTGAAGCTGAAAAAGTAGAATGTTTTAAGTAATTTTTAAGAAAGTATAATCCTGTAATAAATAAAAAGTAAGTAAATTTTAAATAAATTTTCAGTAATTACTTAAAACAATATATATATATTTAGTTTTATATCATATTTTAGACCGTCAGTCATCGGTGAATCACGCGTTCTAAACGGAAAGTTCAGTGTCAGTCACTGGTGACTAACGTGGCACTTAACGTGTCAAGCATCAGAAACATTGTTTTAATTGAATTAATTTGTGTAATCACACAATAAATAATATCTAGATGATGGAAACATATAATGTCATTTTATCCCAATAGATGGCTGTGATGTCAGCAATTTTATACTCTAACTGTCCAAAATACTGCAGTTTTGTATTTTAGATTTTTTTTCTTTTTAAGATAGAATTGATGTTTATTGATATTATAAAAATAATACCAAAAATTTCCGAAAAATTTAATTAAATCTGCATTTTAATATGTGAAAGGCTTACTCGAAACTATATAATTTACGGATACAGAAAAAAGAAAAGAATATACCTTCAATAAAAAAATTATAATATTACGTTTATATTTAGCAGTAAAAACCTTGCAGTAGTTTTCTCAAGGGAAAAAAAAATCTTTGCTCAACAATGAGAAACATTCTAAATTTTTAAAGAAGAACGTATGACACTTGGAAGTATAATTATTGAAAAAAAAGTGCAATTGAACAGTTTTTTTTTTTCATTTTCGGATAAATGAATTACATATTGAGATATAAGCGATTGCTATCTCAGACGGCAATTTTTTTTCTTTCTTGTAAAGTTTTCTTCACTGTGAATTTGTAATATAATCTAAAAGAAAAAAATCCTAGCTGGAACCCGAAATTAGCTCAAAAAATAGTTTATTTGTTATTACAGAAAACAATTTATTTAATATTGCAGATCTTGAGATTGTCACCGTTACTGTGTGGACGAAACTAGTGGTTTTGTTCATTAAAAGATTTTTTAGGGATTTATGTTTACTGTAATCCCTTTTAGCATATGTATTTTATTTTAATGATAATAAATTATTTTTACTTATATAATTCTGTAAAATATATCATCAAATTATAAAACAATGACAATGTATATTGGTCTCTAAAACATTCTGTTTTCATTTCATTACAGTAGTGCACTTTATAAATCATCACTTATTTCACTTAAATATTAGTATTTACAATCGCATCTTGCTTTTTAGTGAATTTTTATAAATATTTTTAAAACAAGCAATGAATGAAAAAGGTTCTTTGCGTAAAATATTAGAATTTTTTTAACATAAATATGTGTAAAATATTTTCAAAACATTTTATGATTCTATTAATCACTGAATAAAAATTATTCAGGCATTTATTTTTTTTATATACCCAAAGCTAATTTAAATAAAATTTTCAGTTTTGGTTCTTTTGTAGAATATTTTTATTTATTTATTTTTTAATGAAAGGTGTGCTTAAAATTTGTCAATGGATTGGTTTTTCTTTCTTAAATGAAATAAAATGTTATAATAAAATTAATGTTGCCATAAAATCTTCAAACATCTAAAAGATAAATAAGTAAATGAATACTTAAAAGTAATACATTTGTAATAAAAAGTTTTTAGAGAAAAAATTGCTTTGGGCATAAAAATATTTATATATCAATCATTAACGCAGCCAATTAAAAAAATAAAGAAAAAAATCGTCTGCCGAATTTTAAAATCTGAAATTTGTTCTATTTGAAATCTCAAAACAGAAAAAAATTGTTATATTTTTACGGGAAAATAAGAATTTTTTTGTCATCGTTTTGGCAACAAGTAAATCTCGAAACGATTTTTGATAATATCAGTAATTAGAATGATGCAGGAAGCGAGCATTCATGTAAAATGAAGGTTTGTTTGATGCTTTCCAAATCCTGAAAAATATATATATATATCAGCTTCCACAAGTAAAAATGTAATTTAAAAAACCATCAAATCTAAAAATAACGATTTTGCATATTTCTATTAAAGAAATTCTATTTTTAATTAGTTCTCGTTGCGAACACTAACTAAATCATCACTTTTTCCACGTAATGGGCTTCATTTACACCACAACATTCGGCCCTGATTACCGAATAGGCACGAGAAGCACGTTCTTCCCTTGGAAAATTTTACAGGGGCCCGAAATTGAGAAAACAGGGAGGGGGGAAGGACTCACATTTTATATTGAAATAATTTCATTTCAAAATTCTAATTTATTTTCATATTATTATCTCATTTATATATATGTATATTTTAAAACATGTTTCATAAAAATACCTTTCATAGCAAATTAATCTTTTGTTCAATAGATCAGTTTCAATCAGAGGATCAAAATTCTTCAGTTTGTCCAACCAATGAAAGTCGTCAATTTATCAGGCAGTATTATCGTCCAACTAATAAAAATCGAGAAAATCCAATAATATAATATTTGTAGTAATTTGAATAATTGAATAGTGGCTCGGTTTGGATAATTTCCGGGTATTTCGAATTTAGGAGACACTTAGAGGTAGCCGAAATGACAATGTGTTTCCCATAGGTGGAAAGATTAATCGGCCCTACACATCATGCATTATAATTGACATTACATTCTAATTCCTTCGACCAGATTTCACGAATTTTCTGAGTCGATCACAATGTGAAACAGCTCTAAAAAAGTATTACTAATCAGAATGATGCAAAGAGTGCTCTTTATTGGTGAAAAAGTGGCCTTTTTTTGCTTCTAATCATCTGTGTAAATAAACACTGAATTAGAATTAAAAATATAAATAAATAAATCAGTGCAAAATTTTATAATAAAAAAAAAAAAAAACACTACACTAAGTTAAATAATGCTATAAAAAGTGATGAAATATCTTTATTAAGATTGATGAACCTTTCATCGTACAAACGGCAACATTTCCAAAATCATTCATGATAGAAAATATTTTCACATAATTTAAAAACAATAATATAGTAAACAATGTCATGAGACATGATGAATAATGAAAAACATTGCAAACATAAAATTAAGTTAAAATTAAATTGGCTACTTGCGGTTTATATTATTAACGTAGCTTATTATTAGAGGTTGGACTAATAATAGGCTAGACGCAGCAGCGATCCTTCGGTAGCTTCTACACCCCGAACCCTATCTCCCCGCTTTTCGGTGTCTTTAATTTGTGTAATGTCCTTTTAAATTTGTCCGGTTTTAATTTTTGATTTTTTTTTCAACCTGGCTTCCGCTAGAGTCTCTTATACTTGGGACATGGCTGGGGACCTATGAACCTGGCTTCCGCAAAAGAGTCAGAATAAGAGAAGAATAAACGACCGCGGAGGGAAAGAGGCCGCTCACCGCTGCGGTTTATATTATTATTCATAATTATAATTTTATTTTATGTTTGCAATGTTTTTCATTATGCATCATGTCTCATGACATTGTTTACTATATTATTGTTTTTAAATTATGCGAAAATATTTTCTATCATGAATGATTTTGAAAATGTCGCCGTTTGTGCGATGAAACGTTCGTCAATCTTAATAAAGATATTTTATTACTTTCTATGGCATTATTTAATTTAATCTGTTTATAACTGATTATTATACATGTTGTTAAAATACATCATATTTAAAAGAACTCGCTCACCCGCTCAGCCCAGTGATTATCATGCAGGCCTCAAAATTAAAAGCTTCGACCGATGTTCGAAGTTTCAATTCCACCATGGTCTGTGCATAGTTTGCAGGGCTTTTCTTGTAAGAGAACATTAATTTGGATCACTTTCTCTTTAAAATTCCCTGTAGACACCCTTCTATAGTAGTGTGGCCAAAACTGCCCTTTGCTTAACCCATATTGGACCGCTGTCCTATAAATAGGACAGCTAATTAAACATTTTTAAAAATAAAATTGGTAAGGATTTTTTGGATGCATTTTGTTATGACGTCTTTAAAATACAAAAAAGTATAACATATAAACAAAAAAACATGAAACCAATTAAAATTTAATTGAAAAATATCTATTTAAAAAATTCTTTAAGAATTGTGATCTTATAATCTAGAATTTTACCGTTATTATTATCTTTTTATTGGAGAAATCATAGAGTATTTTTGTGCAACATAAACAGTATTTTTAAAGTAAAATAAAATATTTGCTCATAAAATTAGTTTATGTATGCATTTTATATGTCCTTACTATGCGCCCTACTAATATGTCCTGTTTATAGGACAACTAGTTACTTAAAAAAGTAAACTTTTTTTTTAAATTTTGCTAGTATCTACTTAATTACACCATATTAATAATATAATTGAAGTTTTAAAAAATTTCAAAAATATTTAATCGGTGTGGTCCAATATGGGTTAACAAAATACGCAACCGATTAAATTTACAAATAACGATTTTGCATATTTCTAATAAACGTATTCAATTTTCAATTTATTCCACTTAACAGGTGGTATTTACATCACATCATGCATTCTAGTTCAAAATTTACATTCTGAAGTACCCCCTCGTCCTTTCGACCACACTTCACGAATTTTCTGCGTCCATCACCTGCTCTCTCTCTCTCTCTATTTTTCTCTTTCCCGCTTCTCTGTAAAACTGCCTTCGCTATAAAACAGCCCCGCTCTCAATATATTCATTTAAAAGAAAGGATATTTTCAACAATGTGCAAAACCTCTCAAGAAATTGAAAAATAGATACATGCGAAATAATGGAACGAGTGCGGAGGGCGGCAGAAGAACGTAAAAATCACTACGATCCGAATTTGCATTTATATATTTTTTCGCTTTCGAAATCGTCTGTTTTTTTGTCCCACCTTCTTTGCCTCTTCCTTTTTCGTCGAGCTCTGGAACTTTTTTTTTTACTTGGGTGGGTAAATAAGGATTTGAACAAGCAACATCAGGTGTATTGTTGCTTGGTCTTTAGAACATAAATTTCGATTTTTTTCCCTCCTCTCTGTGCTATTTCCTTAAAAGTATTTTTAAGTAACAGATATGTCAGTAGAAATGGAAGGGGCGCAAAAAAAAAAAAAAAAAAAATGTTCTACCGTGTATTCAGAAAATGGCTTTCATTTGCAAATGTTGTACTTACCACATGGGGTGTTACCGGTTCATTAGCTTTTAAGCGAGATATTTTGTATAAATTTCCTACTAAATACAAATCTGATTTCTATTTTTTTTTTCAGCAAGAATTTTTTTTGTTCGTTTTACACGCTGTTAATCTATTGTTATACAAAGTAAGGCGAAATTTCCATATTGCTATGTCAACTATAAAGTAACGTCTCTCAACGGATATTTCTATTGAATTTTCGTTCTAGATGAAGGTTAGATTTTAAAATTGTTATTTAAATACTTAACGATAAATTGATAAGATAGTTAAGGAAGTTAAAAATCCCATCTTCATTGAATTAGAATGTCTGAAGGTACTGAAAGTTATTTCTTGTGTGTTTAAATAACTTGAAATAGAGTTTTTGACTGAAATGTTTGAAACTGAATGCTTAACTGAAGGCTTGGTCATACAAGATTAAGGTATTGGGTTATTCAAGAGATGCTTAATTATCATGTGCTTAAATAATTTAGAATAGCATTAATTTTAACTGAAATGTTTCTTGATTCTTGATTATGCAAGAATACATTTCTTGATTATTCAAGAAATGATATCAATGCTTTGTTATCTCATGCACAAAATTTATTTTTCACGTGTTTAAATAATTTGAATTGGAATTTTAAGCTAAAATGATTGGTTATGCAACAATCAGTTTATTTTTAAAAGATAAAAGAAAGCTTACTTTTGGATTAAGATAGTAGTCGAAATTTTCAACGGATGTTTCTATGGAATTTTCGTTCTAGGTGAAGGATAGATTTAAAAATTGTTATTTAGATATTTAACGATAAATTTATTTGATAGTTAGGAAAGTTATAAATCTCATCTTTATTGAATTAGAATGTCTGAGGCACTGAAATTTATTTCTTGTGTGTTTAAATAATTTAGAACAGAGTTTGTAACTGAAATGCTTGGTTATACAAGATTATGGTTCTTGGTTAATCAAGAAATTCTTAATTATCGTGTGTTTAAATGATTTAGAGTAGAACTAATTTTAACTAAAATTTTTCATCATGCAAGAATGTGATTTTGTTACTTGATTATTCAAGAAATGCTTGATTATCTCAAGCACTAAATTTTATTTTTCACGTGTTTAAATAATTTGCTATGAATTTTTTTAACTGAACTGCTTGGTTATTCAAAAATCAGTTTAATTTTAAAAGATAAGAGGACACTTACTTTTGGTTTTTGACAATAGTCGAAATTCTCAAAGGATATCTTTTATCGAATTTTCGTTCTAGATGAAGGTTAAATTTTAAAATTGTTATTTAAATACTTAACGATAAATTTATAAGAGAGCTTTGGAAGTTAAAAATCTCATCGTCATTGAATTAGAATGTCTGAGGCACTGAAATTTATTTATTGTGTGTTTAAGTAATTTAGAGAACAGTTATTAACTGATATGCTTGGTTATACAAGATTATGATTCTTAGTTACTCAAGAAATGCTTACTTATCGTCTGCTTAAATAATTTAGAATAGAATTAATTTTAACTGAAATGTTTTGTGATTCTTGATCTGTGGTTCTTGATTATGCAAGAAATGCTGGATTACTATAAGCACTAAATTTAACTTTTCACGTGTTTAAATAATTTGGAATGCAATTTTAAACTGAAAGACTCGATTATGTAAGAATCAGTTTATTTTAAAGGATAAAAGAACAGTTGCTTTCGGTTTAAGATAATAGCCGAAATTCTCAACGGATATTTCTATCAAGTTTTCGCTCTAGATGAAGGTTAGATTTTCAAATTGTTATTTAAATACTTGAGGATTAATTTATTAGGTAGTTGCGAAAGTTAAAAATCCCATCTTCATTAAATTAGAATGTCTGAGGCAATGAATTTTATTTCTCATGTGTTTAAATAATTTTGAATAGAGTTTTTAACCAAAATGCTTGGTTACACAAGATTGTGGTTCTTGGTTACTCAAGAAATGCTTAATTATCGTGTATTTAAATAATTTATAACATAATTAATTTTAAATAAAATGTTCCGTTATGCAAAAATGTAATTTTTGCTTATGCAAGAATGTGATTATTGGTTATGCAAGAAGATATTTCTTGATAATTCAAAAAATGCTTGGTTAAGTACTAAATTTTATTTTTCACGTGTTTAAATAATTTGCAATGGAATTTTTAAACTGAAATGCTTGGTTATGCAAGAATCATATTTACAGTGCCAACACCTTACCGATGAATTTTGCTTCAACAGCAATTTTTCTGTTTACACCGTCGAAAAGCGGGGCGGGGGATGTTCTTTCAAATGCAATTTCCTTGAAAACTATATCTCAGTCTACTGATTTTTTATAGTTTTAAAAATAATTTTCAAGTATTATTATTTTTAAATCTATCCCTATCGCCTGCAGCCCGATTGCGAAAGATTAATTTGTTTGTACTTCAAATAATATAAATAGTCCAGAATATGTTTTCGGCTAATAACTCCATAGCGAAATTTAAACTTCATCAATAAATAAATAAATAAATATAAATAAAGCACAAATTAAATAGTAATCGAACTACGCGCTTATATCACTGAAGTTATCAGAATCAAAAAGACTGTTGTAAGTAGTGAAATATCTAGCGATTTCTCCGTTAACTCCTGTTATGCAGCTAATACCAAAGTATCGCTTTTCATAAATTGCAACAGTTTATTTGAATTCATAATGGATATTTTTCATATAAAATGTCTTTTGGTGCTAGTTGGCAATCTAAGAAAAAACTATTAGGGTTTTCAAAAAAGAAACAAATGTTTTCTCATATGTTCTGTATAACCCGGGAAGCCCGATTAAATGCCCTAGTAGTTTTAAGAGGACAAGTTTATTTCAAAATTGATCAAAAAGTCAATTTTTTAGCTCACAGGCTGTCAAATCCTGAGAGCTAATGTGCCGCCAGGTCTGTATGTATGTACGTATGCATGTATGTATGTACGTACGTGCGCAACGCGATAACTCTTGATAGAAATATCCGATTTGCTTCAATTTTTTCTTAGGTTCATTCTGATAAAACGTTTCCCTGATTAGTTTTGGGGGTTCATTGGTTAAGTATAAAGGGGGGCAACGGGGGGTGTAATCCTCCCCTTAACTTAGATAAACGGGTTTTTCATGCATAATTATCAGATTTTCTTCTAATTTGGCATACCGGTTAATTCTGATAAGGTGCTTGCTTGATTAGATTTGAAGATTCCTTATTTAAGTCTAAAGTGGGAACAGGGGGGGGGGCTTAATACCCCCTTAATTTAGATAAATGTGTTTTTCTATATGATTTGCTTCAAATTTGCCATACTTGTTTATTCTGATAAGGCGCTTCCCTGATTAGATTTGGAAGTTTTTTTCTTAAATATAAAGGGGTGAAAGGGGGCTAATACCCCCTTAATTTAGATAAATGGTTTTTCTATCCGATAATCTTCAAATTTGGTATACCGGTTTATTTCGATAAGGCACTTCCCTGATGACATTTGGAGGCTCATTGGTTAAGTATAAAAAGGGGAAACGGGCGGGGCTAATCCCCCCTTAATTTATTTTTCGAAGGCATTGTTCTTTAAATAGGAGTATAATGTACAATTTGTGTGAATAGCCTGTGAGCTCAATGCCATCAGTTTAACTGGGCACTTTCCTTTTTATTTAAAAATATTAAACGAAGGCCTGTTTAATTGTGAATATTTTGAAACCTCATTTTTACCCATACGGCAATTATATCGCGAGATACTTGTTAATACGCCCAGCGCAGTGACCCATACAAATTAAAATTTTAAATGGCTTTTCCTCCATGGTTATATTTTCTTCACTTTCATGGTTTAAAAATTCTAAGGCTTGTTTTTTGTTTGAGATAGAGATTTAGAGTTTTTTTGTACATGTTCTTTATTATATATGTGATAAATCTACGCATAGAATTAGTCATCAGTTTTTTTGTTATTTTTTTTTAAATAAAAGTACATAGGGCATTCTCACAATCTTTTGACTTTTACGTCCCTGAATAATAATTTTTATTGTAGTACATATTCTTGTTTTTTTTTTATTTATTATTTCATATACTGGGGAACACCCCATTGCATGATTGCATAACAATATTAACGAGATAAATAAGTTTTGGACGATGTTGGGGGTCCAAATACCTATATTATATAACAGGAAAACTCCAATACCGTCCCGTGTCCCTGATGCTGATTTTTAAGTTTGGAGCTGTCTGTATAAAATTGTTTCAATAAAAGTAATTCGATGTAATTTTTTTCCGAAACTGGGACAATTTTTTTATATAAATATGTAGCAAAAAATTAACCTGCACATATTTTTATGGTTGATATTATTTTTTTAACTCTGTCCCAGGGTTTTAGATTCCTTACCGTCCCTCTTGCTAAACGTATACAGAAAATTACTTCAGATGCAGCCACAAAAATTTTTTCAAGTTTTTTTTTTTTTTTTTTTTTTTTTTTTTTTTTTGCAGAAATATGCTAGAGAAAGGATGTCTAAAATTCTTTGACAGGAAATTTACTGTAGAATTTAAATCAGCATTTAAGTATCAATTTCAAGCATCGTGGCTTTATTAGTAGTCTTACCGTCCCCAAGGGTTATTCCTGCATTTTTCGAGATAATATTTTTTATTATTTATTTAATCCAATGCAAATAACTGTTTCTGAAAATCAATGAACATTGTGGTTATCACTGAGTCTTAACATGATTTCCCTAAAAATAGTGGTAATTTTCCTTACCGTCCCATCCTCACCATCCCTTTTTTCCATTACCGTCCCTTTTTTCCTATACCATCCCCCTTTTTTTCCCTTCCGTCTCTTCTTTAAAACCCCTTTAAGACAATGTTATGCCAAAATTTTGTACTAAAAATACTACATTGTTATTATTTCTTATTTGAATGTCCTGTGGGTACTATGCAAATTCATTAAAAATCAGTAAAAATTTAGAAGAAAATAGAAAGTTATAGTGGTAAAATGGTAAGGAAAATTAAACTCGCAAGTTTAACTTAAACCTCAGTTAAATAAAAAAAAAAATTAGCTTCTGTCCATTTCTTCTTTATTTTGAATCATTAAGGTATTCGTCTATCAGATTAAAATGTTATTTTAGCAAGTTTAATTTCACCAGATTTTTATTCCCGAAAGCCAAAAGATTGTGAGAATGCCCCATATAAAGATGTGTTAGATTTCATACACTGTATATATCAGTAAAAAAATTATATTAAATGTAGTATTAGATGTATCTAAAAATCCATGCGCAGTATTGTGTAATACACATTTGAAAATCAAAAAAAAAAAAAAAAAAAAAAAAAAAGGCAAATATCAATATTTAAAAAGAGTAGTAGGGATTTTAAAAAATTCAAATTTTTGTAATCTTTTTTAAAAACTTTTAATTAAATATGCAGTTAAATTTCTTTTTCAAAATGTACTTTTAGTTTAAAATTGAAATTCAGTGAATACACCATTTGAACCATATTTAAAAAAATAAATTAAATTGTTGAAAAGGTAAACTGTCCCCTTAAAATATGAAAGATGCTTTTTCTCAGTTAATTTGATATAATGCACCGAAAATTACTCCAAAACAAACGTAAGATTTTTTTAAATCGTAAATAAATCAATAAATTAATGTTAATTGCTTTTTCCAATTAAACATGCAGAAAAAAAACAAGAATTTCAATCTGTAACTTTAAACTTTACACACTTACAAAACTTCATCGGCATTTTATCCCTGTTTTACACTTTAGGCGTATCTAAAACTATTTCACTTACCTTTAGAAAAGTCAAAATCTAACATATCTCCTGTCTTTAAATAATGCTAACAAACAAATTCACTGTTTAGTGACCAAAAAACGCACAGTTTCAACAAAAGTATTTCTTAGTCACGAATACCAGTCTTTAAATTTCAGTTTAAAATTTTTGTAAACATAATGCAGAATAAAAATAATTCTATTCTTAACATAGAAAGAAAATAATCTAACGCTAAAATTTAAAAATGAAATGTATTATTGAATATGACACTTAAGTGTAACATTTGAAATTGCATTCCAAACGCTGTAACCAAAACTCTCATATTTCTCAAAATGTTCTCTTTTAAGAATGGAAATTAAAGTGCATTTTTTATTAATACAAACCGAACGTTATTTGAAAATTCATTGTTTGAAATGTTTATCCTTTGTATTTCAAGGCAGGGCTGTTGCCATTCTGCTTTCGAAAAATTAACAATTAGAAAAGTTATTCGGCAATCAAATGTAATACACAGAACTTATTTTCTTTTCTCGCTCAGAAATTCTATCTTAGCAAGGCAATAAAAATTTTTCGAAATCAAATTAAATTACGCATTTCTATCTTTAAATCAACATGTTTATTTTCAATTTCTTCCGACAAAATTTTGGAAACAGGCGCTATCTGGAAGATAAAATTAAATTATTCCATTTTTAAACCAATCATCGATAGCAGACGATTATTAGAATTCTCAAGACGATGTTTTCGGAAGATGAATTAAATTTTTTTCGCTAGTAATATGGAAAATATTTTGTTTATCTGTATTTTTAAGAAAATAGGATTAATATTTATACTTGGATAAAATATTATCAATCCTCTATAACAGAAATGAGTTGCAAAATTTAGATATTTTCAAAATTAGAATTTATGGCTAAAAATAATACTTTTATTAAGAATAATCAAATAAAAATTGCAAAATCAGACAAAAATATGCAAAAAGTAATAAAATTTAGTTTTCTATATAATCTTTGTATTTAACAAAAGATAAATTGTAAAACTAAATGAAAAATTGAAAAATTTTAAAGGAATTAAAACGATTTTCTAGATTTATAGCTACTCGCCGCATGCTTTATGTCTATATATTAATTAGATTCTTAAAACTTAACCGATATCATTAAATTTAATCTTTATTAATTCCATCTATATTTCGTGTCCTCTAAAACGTCAGGAGTCTTCCCACTTCAATGTTGTCAATTTAGTAATTTTTTTTTTTTTTTTTTTTTTTTTTTTTTTTTTTTTTTCTTTTTAAATTTAAACTGTGTACCAAAATCCTGAATAGTGATTTTCTCTTTATTGAATAACTGATTATCGTTCATTAAATAAAGCAAGAATTGCTGTTTGAATTTTTTGGTAGGTATTTGAATAAATAAATCCTCTAATCAGGTAACCCTGCTTCCAAAACAAAATTTTCTCAATTAACACTAGAAAGCCCGCGAGCAGTCATTTTGACTGCTACCAAATGAATATGTCTCGGTTCGAACCAGAACCTCGGTTCGTTTTTTCTATAAAACTAGTTTAAAAGATACAAAGAAAGAAAAAAAAACTAGTTAAATGGATAAGTTAATAATTTAAAATAAAAATTCTGGTGTGAAATATTTTTCTAAAATTTGAGTAACATTCTCGGTCTTTCTAGTGTTAAGTTTGAAGAAAAGTATTCCAAGATTAGAAATAATCAAAACGTGATATCTAACCACCTAAAAGTTAGACATATCACCATCAAAATTAAATGTATTAGAAAAACTAAATGTTAACTTGTAATGACTTTGACACACTTCCTGCATATAGTTAGAATTCATGAAGATTTAATAGTCATGCTTTTAGGCACAACCCTATTTCTTTGCATTTTGTGCTTGTTTTCTTCTTCTATTGAATGAAATAATATTTATACGTTTTGAATAGATTATGAGATTACTTTCGACATTGTGAACTAGTATGTTGTAGCCATCGCGAAAAAAAAAAAAAAAAAACTTTGATCTATATCATTCTAATACATTATTATTTTTTTAATAATAGCATCAACGATTTCGAATATAATGCATAGTGCATTTCTTCGAATTATCACGTAGTTACAGTAATCAGCGAATAGAAAGAAGTACAAAACAAAAGCGCTCTCTGTTGAGTATTAAAATTTAAAATTAGATCAGTACATAAATTTTTAATCCTTAAACTCAAGTATAAAATCTGGCGCATTTTTGCACAACAGAAAATATGATAACAGCCAATGTCCATTGCAAAAAGCATAGAGTTAATATTCCGTAATCGGGTCCACAGTCAAAAGGTGGCGTAAAAAATAAGCTTTTCTGGTAACAATGTTGTTAAAATTGTATCGGAGTTACAAGAATGGGGTTAATAATGCTGAGAACCACTCTCGCTAAATTACATAAATGGACGGTATTCTCGTGACGTCACAGTGAGAATCAAGTGGTGTAAAAATAGCGGCTAACGCGTTTGTTTACCTTTTTGCGTCATTTGATGCAGCAGAAATACAGGTAAATGCATGCGTAAAATACTGCAGGTTTATTTTGTACGAAATATTTTCGATCAATACTTATATACATATTAATTAAATTAATCCATATATACGTAGTAACTGAAATTTAAAGTTTTTATTTTATAAATAAAATGAAAAATATGCATACCATTACTTTATGATAGAGAAAACAATTCATGTATAACTCTTACCTGCCCCTGAAAAGGTCTAAAACTTCGTATAAAATAAAATATAAGCATAAATGTTCTAAACAGAACGCTTTTGAATAGCGCGATTATGAATGTTATTCCCAAGCAGACGAATTTTTGTAGCCTCGAACCCAAGGGGAGAATATGGTCCATTGATTATGGACTCGATTTGGAATCGTTCCCTAAACGTAGGACAGTAGTGCCCTCTATTGAGTGTTAAAAATCAAATTTTAATTAGCATATTTTTATGTCCAGTTCCAATAAAAACAGAAAATGGAGTTTGGTGGAATTCCGGGCATTAGTTCTTGAGATATAGCTATAGCAGAAATTGGGAAAACACAGAATAGCAGCGCCACCTATTGGGAGATATACACCCAAACGTAATCAACAGTTTTTTTATGGTCTAACAGAATATGCAGGTTTATTAATTCCCGTGCATTAGTTCTTGAAATAGAACGACCACAAAATATGTGTCGCATACAGACTACAGACTGAAAGACAGACATTTCCCAAAAATAGTCAAATTGTGTTCAAGACATCCCAAAACATGCATATCCATCAAAAAACAAATGCCGAAAATTTTCTCGATTCCAATTGTTTCCTCTTACGTATGTAGATAAAAGTAAAAACTGTAGGATATTATCTGAAGCCATTCTTTAGTACCATTGTTTACCGAATATTGGTAGAACAATTAGAATCTTACCAATAAAGCCCCAATAGTGGTGAACTAGTTGGATTAAACTTAAAATAAAGCACAAAAACTCTACAATATTAGAATTATATTATAAATATATATTTTTTAATGTAATTTTAGTATTTTTGATGAATTACGAATACACTGTGAATGTTTTGAAGATCATTACTAATGATATGATGAAATATAATTAATAGAGCATAATTAATATAATGATAATAAGATTATTAATGATATGAATAATAATATGATAATAATATTATTAATGATACAATTAATATAAAAATACAATAATTATGACAATGACATAACATAATAATGATATAATTAATAAGATTGATAATGATATAATTAAAATAATTAATATTGTGAGTAATTTTAGTTTTAAATTGGATTTTTATTAACTTTCTACTACTTTTCATGGATTAATTTGAGCATCCACTTATATTTTCTGAAATATCCTTAATAATAAATAGGGTTGCCAGTTTTTATGTTTTCCTCTTAAGAGCCTACTTCAGTCAAGTGAAAAGACCCGTTCGCTAATGTTAATCCTATGGATGAAATTTATAAAGATATCTCGGTTGCATTTTAATATTTTTAAATGATTTTTTTTTGCATTGGATAGCTGAGATCGATCTGAACAAAGGCCGTTTTTTGCTTTTTTCGATTTTCTTTACAGATATTTTTAATGAGGGCACTTTCATTTTCGGAACCGGTTTCGAAACTGAAAGCATCCTCTTAAAAAAAATCTGCAATCGAAATCGAAAAAGTAAAAAACGGTCTGCATACACATCGATCTCAGCTATCCAATGCAAAAAAAAAAAAAAAAAAAAAAAAAAAAAAAAAATCATTTAAAAATATTAAAATGCAACCGAGATATCTTTAGAAATTTCTTCCATTGGATTAACATTAGCGAACGGGTCTTTTCACTTGACTGAGGTAGCCTCTTAATGGTATATTTTCAAGTTTATTAGATGATGTACGTTTTGATACTCCCCGTACTAGGATCCCCCCCCCCCCCCACACACACACACTTTGTAGGTGCGTTCGTAATTATATAAATACGTCGCACCTATAGTCAACGCCTGGTCCGTCTGTCTGTCTGTCTGCATATAACAGCGCAAAACTACCCTACCGAATGTTTTGAAATTTAATGTAAAAAATCGTTGCAGAATTTTGTCGAGTCCTTTCAAATTTTATAAAAATCGAATCAAAACTTAAAAAGATATTAATAAAAGTTACCTTCATTGTATTAAATCCTATCACACGTTATTAATTCAATGATATCCCATGATAGGTCATGATTCTAGGTTGCCATGGTGATGACGTACTGTTTAAGATGGAGTCTTATTATTTCAGTATGACTGAATTTAATATATAGAATCGCCATAAATTTTGTATTCATGCATTTTTGCGTAAGAGTACAACAGCTACTGCACCAAGGTTTGAATATTTATAAAACTAGCTATAATACGAACGCACCTCATTTGCCAGGTTTGACGTACAAGTTCCGACTTGATTGACATTTTCGAACATAGTTTAAGGGGTCTCAGGACTCTTAAAATTGGAAAAAATGAAAAAAAAAGACCATTTTCAACATTTAATATCTTAAAATGTATTTGATTTTAAGACACAATTTTAATTGGAATAAAATATATAAGTATGTTCTTTCATTTCGTCTATTTAAAAAATTATAAGATGCATTTACAGGGGGCTCCAAACTGTTAGACATTTTTCGAGCAAAAAAGCGGCATAACAGCTTACGCGCACGATTACAAAATAAGTGTTGCAACTAGAATGAAAATTTTGGTACCTACTTATACTTCAAATTATAATAATTACCCTGAACCTAAATAAATTCGTATTTAAAGAATTTTTATATTTTTAATACAAAGTTGTATTTAGCTAATGAAAAATTAAGAAAATGTCAACAATATAATCACCTAAAAAAATATTGTTTTGAACAATAAAAAGGAAATTTTAGGTTCAGTTTCTACAGACTAACATAAAACATATGTTTTGAAAATTTCATAAAAAAATATTCATAAGGTTTTGAGATATCGTGCGCGTTATGCCCAAAAACGTCATTTGGAGAAAAATGGCTTCAAAGTTTCCGAAACGACGCTTCAGCTATTGAACGTGTATAAATGTAAAAGCCATAACTTCAGTTCTAATAGGAATTTCAAGGAAACAATTATATAAAAATGTTCAGAAAAGATAGGAGTTTAACATCTAAAAAAATTAAAATTTCGAAAATTTTAAAGCTTTAAGAGTCTTGAGACCCCTTAAAAGTGTTCATGAATTCAGTTTGTCTGACCGTCTGTACGTCTGCGCAACTCGCGTAAATAGATTCTTATTGCCATATAATTGATAAATGTTACTGCCGTATACCATGACATGTTCGGTATTGAAAAGAAAGTATTTGGCATTTATAGTTCGTTTACAGGAGCATTAAAAAATTTCCGTCTATAAGAAAATGTCGTTTGCAGTATATTTTAATGATGTTATATTATTCCAAATATAATGAAATTGATGTACATCACTTTGGTGTACTATATGATGCTTGCTATTGAATATAATATGCACAGCATTTATCATTTACAGGGACAAATAACCGTGGGAAATATGACGACAGAATTAGTTAATAGAATAATATTGTACAAATGCAGTCGTATAATAGTAATTATAACTATAAATTAATAAAATGGTTATAAGGAAAATTTATTAAAAAAACGTTACAAGTAAATTCAACATAGTCGTCTAGTTGAAAAATGTCCTTTTATGTTATCATTTATTTATTTATTTATTTATTTATTTATGTATTTATTTTCTAACAAACAGGAAACATCGCTCAGCAAAGGGTTAAGGCTGTTATCAAATCCCCTGCTCAAAAACGGCAAAATTTTGGATTATTTTTTAAACGGAAAGGCATAAAACTGACAGATTCGACTATTGAAGCTATTCGGGAATGAATGACGTTTTCCATTTTTTGATAAATAAATTACTTATCGAATTATAAGGTTCAATATAAGGTAATAAATTATATTGTGGTCACGTGACGACCAGTTTTTCTCCTATCTCGCGGTGTCGTGTTTTGAACTCGGTTCGAAACGCCCATTTTGACAATATTTTTTAAAAGATCTTTCGCCTTTACCTAAAAATGGAAAAAGTCTTTGGATTACACAGTTTTTGAATAAGAATACCTTTGAATTACATGCGTTTCCGAACAAAAATAAATTAAAAAATGTGTCAGAAAGTAGCTCCTTAATAGGACGCTAGGTCCCTAACGTGTTAAATAATAGTTCCATGCTTCTATGGGATACTTATCACCTTCGTGAGTGTTTCAGAATATTCAAAATTTTATACCAGAAATATTTACTGAGAAATACCAGCGCCCAACCTAAATCGAGTAAGTATTAAGAATATGCATGCGATTTTAAGAGAAAAAAAAGAATGTGTTTTTGACGAGTTTCTGTAAATGCGTTTAATTAATATCTCGTCTAATTATCGAAAAATTAAAAATCTGAGCCCCAGGTTGATCAGGACCTATACCTTGGGCTACCCTCATCCAAATTTTCAGACTTATAAGTGCGATAGATTTCGCTAGCTATCGTTGACATACAAACACACACACATACACACAGGCATAGTGAAACTTTCTATCATTAGTATCATCATCATCAACAACAACAACAACAACAACTGTTTTCAATCCACTGCTGGATGTAGGTCTCCCCCAGATTTTTCCAATGTTTTCTGTCTAGTGCTTTAATCATCCAATTTACACCGACTACTTTTCTGATTTCATCACTCCACCTTACTTGAGGTCGTCTTCTTGGCCATTTTACATCTCTGGGATACCACTGTAGGGTGTTTGTAGATGTATTTATTTTTTAGAAATGTTAAATATCGCGCTGAAAAGTGTTAATATACATTTGCCTTTATTTATTTCTTGCATCAGAATTCATTTATTGGGATTTTCCTCTCCTACTTTTCTGCACATCTACACCGAATCCGAATCTTGGAAAGATTCAGGGTTGCCAATTTGGCCTCTACTTTTAGTCAGAAAATACTAAAAGTATTTTCAGATTTATTTAATGACAGAGTTTACTTGATACGTCATGTAAAATTTTACTTCAGAAAGTTTCGGTTTGAAGTCGGATTTTCGGGATGAAAATGGAGACCTAACTGGAAACCCTGGAAAGGTTCGCTTTGATCTAAAAATGGCTTTGTCACCCACTGGTTTATCTCTAATTTTCTACTATTGATTATTTTATCATTCATTTTATTTTATTTTATATTATCTATTTATGTGTTTATTTTTCGAAAAAATAGGAAATATCGCGCAGCAAAAGGTTAATACACATTTGCATTCATTTATTTCTTACATCAGAATTCATTTATTGAGATTTTACCTTCCTACCTTTTGCACATCTACACTAAATCCGAATCTTGGACTGAAAAAAACAACAACAACAAAAAAAAAAAAAAAAAAAAAAAAATAGCAATTTATCAAATTACAACGACCATTTGGAAAACAATTTTTTTGAAGACTAAAATTTAAAACATAAAAAATCGCACGGAGTTGATCATACATTGTACTTACGCCATGAATTAACACGTAAAAATTGCAAGCCAAAAATATCGCCTGCGACCCGTCAGATTTCATGAAACTTAAGTATTATCCACCTGAAAATTACGTAAATATCCAAGCATTTCATTGGCTGTTCGGGAAAAGGCTTTTCCATCGTCAGATTTCCAAGAAATCTGACGGCCAATTTTAAATGAAATTTCATTCTTAAACTTCTAAACATCCGACAATATTACTTTTTACACCGTCGGATAGAGAAAAAAATGTACTTTTAAATGCAATTTGTTTGAAAGCTGTATCTCAATTTGTTTCTGAGTTATTAATTTTTTTTTTGTAGTTTTTTATTACTTTTTTGTCATAGTGGCAACAGAAAGAAATCCATCGTTGTTGAAATTAAAGGGAAATACAGATTACTGTATAGATCAATCAGAAAACGAATAAATTGCGGATTAAACCAATCAAAACCTTCAGATATGCTTTTCATTTCCCATCCTGACGAGAACAATAACCATTTTTCCAAATGGTTAAAAAAAAAAAAAATCTGTAAAGCTACTAATTTTTTTCTAAAAAACTGGGATTCCTTGAACTTTTTATGTAACGGCAACAACAAAAATTCATGTAACCGTAAACCAAAAATCTGTAAGGTTACTAAGAATTTTTTAGGAAACTGGGATGCCTAGAACTTTTTATATAACTGCAAACCGGGTTACGGATAAAATTTTAGTAAGATTACTGTAATTTTAGCAGATTCTTTTGTAAAGTTAAGCTTTACAAAAATTATTTTTGTAGATTTACATCTTTTTTTGTACAGTATACAGATACAATTTTAGTAAGCATACAGATTTCGGTAACATCTGTATTTTTATCTAATTTCCTTCTATTGATAATATTATCATTTATTTTATTTTATTTTATATTACTTATTCATGTATTTATTTTTAGAAAACATGGGAACTATCGCGCAGCAATGGGTTAATACACGTTTGCATTCATTTATTTCTTACACCAGAATTCATTTATTGGGATTTTCCTCTCCTAATTTTTGCACATATACACCGAATCCTAATCTTGGAAAGGTTCGTTTTAATCTGAAAACGACTGGTTTACCTAATTTCCTTCTATTGATTTTTTTATCATTTATTTTATTTTATTTTATATTATTTATACATGTATTTGTTTTTAGAAAACATAGAGACTATAGCGCAGTAATGGGTTAATACACACTTGCATTGATCTATTTCTTAAACTTGAATTGATTTATTGGTATTTTACTCTCCTAATTTTTTGCACATATACACCGAATCCAAATCTTGGAAAGGTCCGTTTTGATCAGAAAATGACTGGTTTACCTCATTTCCTTCTATTGATTATTTTATCATTTACGTTATTTTATTTTATATTATTCATTCATGTATTTATTTTTCGAAAACATAGGAACTATCGCGCAGCAATGGGTTAATACACATTTGCATTCATTTATTTCTTGCATCAGAATTCATTTATTGGGATTTCCCTCTCCTACTTCTTTGCCCATCTACACCGAATCCGAATCTTGGAAAGGTTCGTTTTGATCTGAAAACGGCTTAGTCGCCCACGGGAGACAGGAATCCTACTTAGGCATGCAAATAGAATTCAGGTGAGAGAAAGAGGTACGGAATACGTTCCATTGTTCTGGAAGATGAAATCCAGCTGTTTTCAACATGTGATCTTTTTCTCCCATACGTTGGAAATAGAATGCCGTAATAAAAATCCGCCGTATGGAAAAATAAAGCCAGCTGTAGGGTGTACGGGTTAATGTAAAGGTATGGAATTTCTTTTCATTCATTATTTATGTGCAGGAAAAACCTTGAGCGACATTCCTGTCCTTAACCTTTGAGAAGAGGTGTACAGGGTATCTCAAAAAAAAAAAAAAAAAAAAAAAATAGAATTCTTTTTTTTTTTTTTTTTTTTTTTTTTTTTTTTTTTTTTTTTTTTGAGCTGGCACAGTACCCGAAAACAGACTGGTCTTCCTTTATTTTGAAGCTGCATCGTATATATATCACACAAAGAATCTGTTACACGTTAAACTTCTGAAAATAAAAACTAAATGTCTTGAACATATCTAACCTATAAAAATATATCAAATACATAAACGAGGTGCTACCAACTTTATAAAATTCATAAATCTTAAATTAGCATTAGAAAAGAAATGGGTAGGTAGTAAATATCAATCACTGTAGTGCAGATATCCTACACAGTAAATAAATTTACATGATGACACATACATTTTAAATTTTAAAATCAGCTAATCAGGACGACAACGATATTGGGAAAGGGGAAAAAGAGAAAATTTGTTTTGATGCGGAATAATGGCTACTTAAAATTGATAAAATCTTGAAATGCTTATTGTCTATTGTGTTATCTACTAAAAAAAATTTTTGTGTCCAAAGCTTTTCTACCAACTCTTCATAAGTTACAAAAATCTATCCTATTAAAATCCGTCGCAGAACGCCTGCTATACGGTGCCGTAGGCAGCGGGGACCCGGTTCGAGGTTCGTTCACTTCGAGATTTCATATCATTAAAGGTTCATAAAAAAGAGGGGCTCCGATAAAAATAGGGATTCGTTCTTTCGAGATTTTATAAAAAAGGAGGGGTTCATGAAAAGGAGGGGCCCGCTAGCGGGCAAAGCCAGCTAGTCTACCCTATTAAAATCCGTACGCTTGTCTATGTAACCTCAAAAACTCGGAAACCACAGGGCGCAGGGCTACGAAATTTGGCATACAGGTTGCTGGTAGGGGGCCCATGAACGATTGGGGCAAAAAAATTCTAAATTCTAATTATTTTTTATTTTATGTTTTTGACGAATTTTTTCCCTTTTTTTATGTTTAATCCGTAATCGCGCGAGCTCTAACCAGTTCTAAATGTTTACTGCAATGTGAGATATGCATATTACTACGTACGCCACGCTGCTATACTAACAAGCTGTAGCGGCTAGTGGGTATTAAGATAATTCTTTTACCTCGCATGCAAATAATTACAGATTTAATTGCGCTTTATTATTAGACCAATGTCAGACGGGCGTCTTTCTTGCTGCTTTTTTGCTTAAGTATTATCCATTCACAATGCTATAGCATTGTGAATGGATAATACTTAAGCAAAAAAGCAGCAAAAAAGACTCCCGTCTGACATTGGTCTTACAAAACAAAAATATCGCAAACACCAACAAAACTTTTTATTCTATTTATTCCCTTATTCCAAAGATATCGTTTTATCGTCTGCGCCATAACAACATGATAAATTAAATTTTATTTTAAAAAATGCACAGTAGTAGAAAAATATTTTTTTCTAAATCGAATACTTATTGAACATGAACTCCCGTGCGTAGAACGGTTAAACAGCTAGTGAATTATAAAATGTGTGAATGTTATAAATTTTAATGCCAAATGTATAAGCCTCTCTTCTAGAAATTTTGTGAATACAAAAATGCAGACCGTATAACACTTTTCTTTAACATTGAGGTAATTTAGAATAGTACAGAAGATTTACAGGCTCATTGCATTTATAGAATTATGTTAAAACACATTTGTGACAAAAGATTAATCTCTTTGGTAAATTAAAATATGAATAGTTATTGTTAAGGCTCTATTACGATTCCACCGAGTGAATAGAGTTCATTTAAAAAAAAATAATAATAAGAGGCATCATTTGCCGAGTGAAAGGGGGGGGGGGGATAAGGGTTTTACAGATGACTTGTTGAAACGTGTTTAATAAAAGATTGGGAACCACTGCGTTAGATCCATCGAGGTTAAATCGTTATTCCTACACCTGAAGTTATACAGGGTGTCTTTAAAAGGTCTGACATATTTTGTGGTTTGATAATTCATAAAATGGTGAATATAGATTTAAATTAATAACATTAATGGTTAGATAGATCAAAAAATTTTATGGCCTTTATCAATGAATTTCTACATGTGCGAATTTCGTCGCACGGAAAATATGAAGATGGTAGTCCATTTCACGCCAGGTACGGGTAAGCATGTCCGCATCCATAGCGACTATTGCGTTTGTAATTCTGGCCTTTAGGCCATAAATGTTCTACACTATCTTCCTGTAAACAATGTCGGTTAGAAATCTCCAAAGGAAACAGTCTAACGGCGTTATATCAGGTAATCTGGGTAACCAAGGAATTGTACTGCCTCGTCAAATCTATCTTCCTGTGAAATGGACATTCTCCAACGAACTAAGAACGATGATACCCCAATGAGATGGTATTCCATCTTGTTGGAAAAAGACATACGGCCGAAGCTCTTCGAGTTGTGGAAATATGAAATCGTTCAACACATCTAACAAGAAAGGTCTCGATAAACGCATACACCAGTAAAATAAAAATAAAAATGGAATACTGGAAAGATAAGCAAAAAAGAAGTTAGGAGCTCAAATAGCACAGCGCCGTCTAGTGACGGTTATTTTATTGGTAGCATCGGGATGGAAGATATTAAGACGTACATTTACGTATATTACACTTTAAATTTTGACCCATAGATTTTGAAAGAAACTTTCAATGCGCAGTGTTTAAATTAAATAGCGGTGAGCTCCATTATGAAAGATTAATGGGTTTTCAATGAGAATTTCACCAAATTAAGACAACTATCACCAAGTTAGCTTCATATATGGCATCTTATTTTTGTCACCAATTTTGGTGATATTTTGCCAAGTTGGTCAAAATTTGGCGCTATTGTGGCAACTCTGCAATTAGTACTTTTCAACAATTACTCATTGTTGAAGCTTGGTACTGATTTCTCCATAGGAAGCCTAACCCTGACGTAGGCGCGATTGATGAGGCGGTCCAACCGGAATTATGAGGGACACACAGAGACTTGGATTTTATATAAACTAGGGGATCGTACCCGGCATTCCCGGGTTAAAGAATATAGGTGAAAACATTTTTTTTTTAATTGAAAGCTAATATTTTTTTTATATGGAATAAATCTTTTAGATTGACCACTTACATAAAAAGCATTTCTCATATGGAAAATACGAATTATACAATCAAATAAATTTTTGAAATTTATCAAAAGCGATATTTTCTTATTAGCCGCATGCTAAGTTATTTGCCAAGATTTTGCTGCTTATGGCATTCTTTTATGTTCTGATAATTTTAGAGTTTATACATGTCTGGTAAATTTGTGTTTTATTTATATTATTTTATTTATTTATTCATAGGGAAGTTTTTTTAAAAATTGATATTAGCCGTAAGAAAATGATGAACTCTATTTTGTTTTGAGGGCAAACGGATTAATCTTTCGTAATCGAGCTCCGCGCGATATAGATAAATCAAAAAATATTTCATGCTTTAAAATTGTTTTTAAATCATAGACAATCAGTAAACTGAGATGAACTTTGCAAACAAATTCCATCTGAAAAAAAAAATCCTATTTGGTGATCTAAAAATTTAAATTGTACGATTACAAATATGTTAGATTTGTGTTTTTTCAATATTATTCTTTTATTTGTTTATAAAATAGCATTAATTTCGTTAATTTGTCTTTCATAAATATGTTAGACTGGTGTTTTTTTTTAAATATTATTCTTTTATTTATTTATAAAGAAAGTATTAATTTCGTTATGCAAAAATAGTCAGAAACAAATGCTGAAAACGTTTGTTGCTTTATGTGCAAAACGTTTATTATTATTATGTGTTGAAACCGGCACGTGATAAGATAAACGTAAAAAAAATCATGCTTTAAAATTACTTTAGAAAATATAATACATCAGTCAATGAATATAGTTTTTAAACAAATTGCATTTGAAAGTAAATTTTTCCCTATGCGACGAAAATTGAAAATGTACGATGGTCAGAAGATTAAAAAATTGCAGTAGCGAAAATTTCAAGACCGAAATTTGATCGTGAAGTTGTGCCATTCGCAAAATGACGTCTGCGCTACGTGCAGATACGTTTGTTCTTTATAATATAGATACTTAATCAGTAAAATATAATAAAGATCAGTTATTAGGGTGTGGTTATCAATTGAGAATTTTCACCTTCTCAAAATTTGCATACGCATTTCTCATATCCATATTCATCATTTTAAAAAAAATTGTATTTTGTTTGATCATTTAAAAATCATTTTGACTCAAAAGTTGAAGTCACGATTGTCAGCAACTTCTTTTATGTGAACAGACGCGCTCTTTACTTGAGATTCTAATCGCACTTCCGCAGAGTAAAAATTTCCGTAATTTATGTTTTTTAGACGTATTTGTGTTAAAATGTTTAGTTTTATCTAAGAAAATGCTCGTATTTTTTTTTTTTTTAAATATGATTTCATTTTCACTTAAATAAGCATTTCGCTTAGTGGCTGAAACTTAGTATCAGTAAACATGCAGAAGGAAAAACAATATACGAAATTTTTGAGGAAAAATGCGTGTTTTCAAAAGCAGTATGTCATTTTCTGTTATTATACCCCTAATACAATATTCGGCTCCTAATGGGATTTTGCGCCACTAAACCCTATACAACAAATTTTATCAAAAATTTTGAATTTTTGTCAGAAAATAGCATGAATGAAGTTTAAAATACCTCATTATTTCTCTCTTGTCTGCAGTAATGAAAGCAATCTAATTTTCATCATTTTGAAGAAGTTTCATAAAATGCTTCTAAAATTAAAATATAAAAGTGGGGATATTTAAAAAAAAGATAGTGCGATCACATCTACAAAGGTAGAGCTTTCAGTTTTTTAAAAAAAATATTAGTAAAATTGGTTCAGCAGAAAGATCAGGGCAGATGACTAAAAAAAAAAAAAAAACCACTTGTGTTTTAAATATATAGATTATATAAAATTAGGAAAAATTAAATTAAGCAAATTATGTTATCTTGATAAAATTATAGTAGAATGTCCTAAAGAATGGAATTAAAATTTTATTATTCGAGAGAATTTTCGACAAAAACTTCAGGAACACGATATTATTTTAAACCACGAATTATTTTTTTGCTTGTCTGATTCGGCGAAGCAAATCCATCCAGGCGAGAATTATCAATTTCTGTAATATAAATCGCTATTATTTGAATGTCCCCTCGCTTTTATAAAGACACTCTAAATTTTTGTAAACCATTGCGTTTTATCAGTGTGTGATTTCGATTACATTATTTTCAAAAGTGAAGCATTTTCACCTGTGAAGAATTTCAAAGCAGCTGGGCTGCGAAAATGACGCACTTCTACAAAACATAATTCAGGTTTAAGGATTAAAATACACGTTTTTTTTATAAAATTGCGTCATTTGCATTCGCTAAAGCAATCCACTTTCATAATCCAGTTTTAAACTTCGTCTATAGAAAAGTGTGCATATGACGTCATTATCACGGAATAACAGACAATATTCTTGACATAGTACATATTTTAACATTTTTTTTCATTTTTTTTTGAGAAAATGGCAACAAAAAGATACAGTATCTCCTATTTTCGACTATTTTCCGTTTACTTGCATGACTTTCAATAGAAATGAGGTACTTTTGTTGCCACGATAAGAAAAATGGTATTAAAAACTACAAAAAAATTAATATCTCAAAAATAAATTGAGATACAGCTTTCAAACAAATTGCATTTAAAAGAACAATTTTTTCCTTATACGACGGTGTAAAAATTTAAAATGAGCGATGTTTAGAAGTTTAAAAATTTGCAGTAGAGAAAATTGCAAAACCAAAATTTTATTTCAAATTTCAAAGTGTTGCCATTCGCAAAATGACGTATGCGTTACGCACAGATATGTTTGTCCTTTATAATATAGATAGATTCTTCTCATGAGGATATATATGTTTATAAAAATATTTCTGGTGGATCTTGATATAGCGAAAAATATTGATAATTTCGTTTTTTCGGGTTTTTTTCGATTTATCGCTGGCTGGCGACACTATGAAATTTTTAAAAAATTACTTTTTTATAGTAAATATACTCTTTAAGGGAAAAAAAAATTCTACTCTTCATATTAAACTACTAGTTTAGATAAATTTTACTTAAATAGATACACTTTTGTAACGACATTTATAAATATCTATAATGAAATTTAACGATCGATTAACGATGGTTTAGAACAAAATTGAAACTGATTAGAATTGCTTCAAACTCAAAATTAAGGTCTGATTATGAAAAATGTCAATTTTACTTCGATATTGTTAGTGTCGGATACAAGAAGAGAATAGGATTCTTGCCATGGAAACAACGACTTGTTCAATATCAAAATGTATAAGGAGAGCTTTCTTTTTCGGTTGAAAAGAACATAATTTGTTAAAAAAGAATTTTTCATAAACATTCATGCATATACAGTGAAACCTCCCTGTGCGACCACCTTCCTGAACGACCATTTTTTCATGGAATGAAATTTATGCCCATAGGCTCAATACTAATTTTACCTCCGTTCAGAGACCATCCCAGTTGAACGCCCTCCATGCACGACCCATTTCTTTAAATAAAATGAAACAAATTCCGTTTTTTCCTGGTCGCTGGAAGAAGGTTTTATTAGAAAAATAATTCCATAGAGCGCATTATTCATCAAACTTCTAAACTAGCTTTAGATTTCTTTTTTTATATTTTATTCCGGTAACTTTTAAGCGTTTAAACACCTTTGTGCCTTTTTAGGTAATGAATTTAACTCTGATGACAAATTAAGAATGACGGTCAATAAACTCCCCTGCCCTATTCTGTCAGGATATTCTCAAAGAAATAGATAAATTAATGAAATCGTCATTATTTGTTTCCGTTAAAAAAAAAAAAATTGCATTTATTTACTAAACTTCGAAAGGACTTGGAAATAAAAGTTATAAAAGATAAAACCGTAAAATCACAGCAAACGTCAATGTATTCATTTTTTAAACTCTGCAGTAATTAACTTATGTAATTAACTTTTGTTTTGATACTTAAATTTTCATATTTTTTCTTAATGTGAAAAATAAATTTTAGTAGCATTAATTGCTACTTTTTTTTCTATAATTAAATTCTAGATTTAAACATGACCTCCACTAAGAGACCACCTCTCGGAGAGACCAATTTTTATTGGAACGGAACGGGTCGATTCAGTGAGGTTTTACAGTATACTATATTAAATTATAATTCGGAGAAATTCATCGTTTTAAATTGTCTAAATCATGATAAAAAAATAAGCAACTTCTCTAAATTAAAAGCTGAAATGAACATAAAAACATGACTTATTGTATGGTAGATAATCAATATTTTTTCCACTCTCTCATTAGACATATTAAAAATAAATCTGAAAAACTAAAATGTAATGAAATCTTAAAAAAATATAAACAAATTTAGCAACATGTCAGATTTAAATCGTAAAAATATCGAACAAGGGACCTTCCTACCACTCAATCGAAACTTCGCTTTGCTTTGTTTACCAACTTTCTTCTAGGAGAAATTGCCCTCCCGCTATTTTTCCATCACAGTAGAGTAGAGGAGTTCGCGAGCTGCTTTTCTATGCAAATAAATGCAGCAGACGACATTTCTATGCACCATCTAAACTCTTCTCTTTCCCAGTAGAACGAAAATTGATAACTTTTCCTATTTTTTCTCTTTTTTTCCCCTCCATTTTTCTTTTATTCTCTCTAAGGATACAAGAAAACGAAAGTATATGGAAGGAATAAAGAAAAAGGTTTGTAGGTAACAGTTTCTGATTTTTTTCATAAAACTAATTTTTTTAAAACAAAGAATTTTTGTGAGGGTAGTTAGATGGAAAAATATCGTTTCCTCCATCTTGCTTTCTTTCTTTGGTAGTTTCAGTTACTAAAGATAATCTGCTGCGAAAAAGTGAAACAAGATTTCAAAAAAAAAGTTTTTTTTTTTTTTTTTTTTTTTTTTTTTTTTTTTTTTTTTTTGAGGGGCCGGGGGTAGGTAAAATAAAAGCTTTAGCTTCAGGATTTGAAGGCAAATAAGTTTGAATCGTTTGTTGCCAGAGTATAGATGCTATTTTATAAGTGAAAGATAAATTAAAAAAATAAATAAATAAGAAATGTTATCTTAGTATATGCATTACCACAAATAAATTGAAATTTACTGGTAAGTTTTATTTATTAAGCTGTGTTATATATATATACCGGGTGTCCCAAAAAGGACTGACTGATTTTAAAATTCAATAACTTCCAAACGGTGACAGATATTAAAAAAATTACTGCAGGAGGGTTATGCATAAAGTCAAAAGTTTTATTACAGTGATTTTCTATTTTAGTTCGAATTACAAATAATAGATGGCGCTGCGATCAATAGAGGCTAAATTCAGGCTCGATTTTTGGTACTTCGTGCCCCGGATAATACATTTCCATCTCCTTTTTCTGCATGGAACAACAGAAAGGACCAAAAATCGAGCCTGTATTTAGCGACTATTGCTTACAGCACCATCTATTGTTTGTAATTCGAACTAAAATCGAAAATCACTGTAATAAAACTTTTGACTTTATGCATAACCCTCCTGCAAGAATTTTTTTAATATCTGTCACCGTTTGGAAGTTATTGAATTTTAAAATCAGTCAGTCCTTTTTGGCACACCCGGTATGTCAGGTGTCTTAAAATGGACTGATTGTTTGGAAAATTCAGTAACTTGCAAATGGTGACAGTTATTAAAACAATTCTTGGAGGAGGTTTATGTAAAATAGCAGGTTTTTTTAATACTGCGATTTCTGTTTTTAGTTCCAAATAGAAGCGATAGATGGCACTACAAGTAATAGGCACTCAATCGAGGGCTAAAACCGAAATCACCCAGCACTAATGCAAAAGAAGTAGGTTAAACATAAGGAGAGAGTTTCATTCTGACCGAGTTCAGAATCGGGATCTAAGAACAAGAATGAGGGGAGTGAGACCCACTCCATTTGTTTAAGCTCCTTCGTTCGCATGAGTTCTGAGTAATTTCCGTTTTAGCTCTTGAGTGAGCGCCCATTTATTGCAGCGCCATTGAACTGAAACCGGGAATCGCAGTAACTCCTGTCATCTTTCATAAACCTCCTGAAAGATTTTTTTAAATAAAAGTTCGAAAAATAGTTTTTCAAATACACACAAAATAGTATTTTTGGCCTTAAAGACACTTAATCCCTTGATAGGCGGTAGGATATATTTTATCCCACCTAAGTTTAATTAGGATTTTGCACCAGAAAATTTTAATTAAGTTTTACTTTTATAGCTTTGGAGGAAAAATGTTGAAAAATTGTTTTTCCTTATTTTGAAATAATTTTTTTCCAAACTTCCGGTGGGAATTCTGCATTACACAAACGCAATTGCTTGCCCCTCAAAGGGTTAAAGGAAGCTTTGTTTCACGAAAACATTATTACAACATAAACAAACAGTAATACCATGTTGTTATCCTAAAAGATTATCTATAAATGGTAGACTTTGAAATTAACAGCTTCAAATCTGATAAGAAGGATATTAAAGCAGCGTAATTAACCCTTACAGTACCGTAAGGTTTCTAAGAGTAAATATTAGTACAATATAACTGTTTATTTTAGTTTGTTTAGACGTAAAAGAAATAAAAATCTATAGAAAAATACATAACAATGTGTAGTTTTTTTGAAATTTTACGGAAAATATTTTCCCCAATAGACTGTAAAGGTAACACGAATTATAGTTAGGCTTTGGTTTATTATAACAAAACTAGCCGCCCTTGTCGACCAGCTTGGTCTTCCTTAAATGTAATGCTAAGCATTGTATCATGTTACTTTTATTCATAATTTAATGTACTTGTTCAATCCTTCGCCAAATCGGAAGATTCTGTTAGAGAAACAAAGAACTCGGCGCATTTATATTAGCATAACGCAGGGGATAAATCGCCAAACATTGTTCCTGTCGCTTTTTTCGTATTTTATTAATTTTATTTAAAATATAATCCTTTCACTCATTTTATTTGAAATACACAACTTTAATTGAAAACTGAAACCTTTAAAATTCGTGGCTTTTACTTATTTCTTAAAAGAAAAAAAAAAAGAGAATTAAAAAAAAAAGAAAAAAAGAAAGAAAAGAAAAGGAAAAATAATAACTGATACCATAAACCATGACATTTAATTTAAACATCAAAGCATTCTTTTAATTTACCACGTGAGAAATAAAAAATGCTAACTGGCGAATTAAAAAATGCTATTGGCGACATTTTTACCCGGCTAACATAAAAGTACTAAGAATACTTTGCGATCATGGCAAGTTTTATGTTAGTTTTATTCGAAAAAATAATTTTGATTGAAAATGGCTGCCTGCGCATATGAAAAGCGTGATTGTTCATGACAGTCACATGACTTGATCTATTATAACATAGATGGAATAATGGTGATGGAACAATATTTGGGCGATTAATTACCTGCGCCAAGTACCAAAATGGCCGCCTGGCATATAAAAAGTGAAGTGGCCAGCGCGGAACTGTTGATGACTGTCACATGACTTAGGCTATTATTATAGAGATGTTAACTAAAATAATAAAGGATTATGAAATAAAATTACTATAACAATTGATGAGATAATTATGATATTCTGCGAAGCAATTACTTTTGGTTGTGAAGCAAAGATGGACATTGCACATAGTACATATATTATGCGTCCTATGTTCTATGCGACGTTTAGCACAATTTGCACATCTTTTACGTAACTGCGTTTGGTATACGTTCTATTTTGACATTCTGTATAAAAAACGCAGATAGGGTTATAATTAAATACGACAATCACCAATTTTAAAATGGGGTAAAATGTGTCCATTAGTCATGAAAGGGATAAAGTCTATATATCTATATATAAAAGTCTATATAAGTTCTATCTATACACTCTTTAATTTAACCCAACTTGTTTTTTGTATGTAAAGCTGGAATTGTGTAAGCGATTTTTCACTCACATCCTGGTGTGCTAGAATTATAAAAATATATGTTTAAAGGTGCGTTTCGACGATAATATAAAATTTTAATATTTTTAGAGCTTAATTATAAATTAATGCATTAATTGTGAGGCATTTGTCCTCTAACTCTCCAGTGACAAATTACCAAATATCCTTTATGGTTAAAAGTGTATACAAGTTACATTAACAATGAATTTAATTATGTGCCAAACTAATGCTAAACTAATATAGGGAGTATTAACATACTTTTTAACGAGAGTAAATTAATCTACAGGTCTAATTTTTATTTAAAATTATTTATAAGAGAGTCCATTGAAATTTATTTAAGAGGTTCAGGGGTTTGTAACGATACATTATCTTTTCGCATCCCGAATATATGGATTGAATAATTGGATAACTTGCGGAGTCGCGACATAGAGGGAATATGTGCGATAGCAAAAATGTAGGGCGCGTTATAGGTTTAATTGTTTATATTCGATGATTTTTTTCCATTTTTAATATGCATTGTATTTGTAATTTCTGTTATACATTTGGATGACGACTCAGTGAAGGAGTTGAAACAAGTCAATATAGGTTTTTAATTTACTTTTAATGTGTTTTTAGTAACTCTTTTAAGCAAATAAATATTTTAGGTATATGTTTTGACTTTTCTGTTTGGAATATATATTGTGATATACAAACTAATGCTGTTTTAGAAAAAAAGGTAAACTGTCTGTTAACCTGCAACAGCGAAATATTTTAAAGAGTATTAAGTAAAAAGTATGAATAAAAAACAAAGAGTGTAACATAAGTAAATTTAAAAAAATACTCTTCAACCAATTAATACTTTCATTCATATTAATTAAATTATGATTATACGTTGAGAAATAATTTAGAAATTCTAAATGGTAGTTTAAATAATGCTTTTTTTCTTTCCTGTTGCCATATCTTAAAATAGAAACATTGCACAGTATATATATATATTTAATAAATTCACTGGTTTGCGTTTTCTACAAATCGTAAAAAAAAGGGAATTTTTTATAGTCGGTTTCAGTGCCCAGGCCAAATAAATGTATTGCAACGGAAATTTTTTTGGAAGAATTATCAATTGCAGTCAGGAAATTGGACATGATTTTCAAGTTAAACATTGAATTCTTATAAAAGGGTGCATTAAAAAACAAGTTGGAAATTGCTCGTCAAACGTGGCAAATGAGGTGCGTTCGTACTATAACTAGTTTTATAATTATTTTTTGCACCCCACATTGTACTGAATGTATATTTTTTTGCGCTTCATAAGTGCATAGTCTGTAACATCATTAAAATGCACTTACAATAATTTTTTCCCCATTCCCCGTAATGTAACGGAAAACTTTTGACTGTCCCTGTAATTAAACTATACATTCGATTTTCATAAAATTTGAAATGGCTCGACAAAATTTTGCAGCAATTATATATTTAAAATTTCAGACCATTCGGAAGGCTGTAAAATCATTAAAATGCATTTGCAATAATTTTTTCCCATTGGCCATAATGTAACGGAAAACTTTTGGGTGTCCCTGTAATTAAACTATACATCCGATTTTCATAAAATTGGAAATGGCTCAACAACATTTTGCAACAATTATATATTAAAAATTTCAGACCATTCGGAAGGCTGTAAAATCATTAAAATGCATTTGCTATAATTTTTTCCCATTGGCCGTAATGTAACGGAAAACTTTTGGGTGTCCCTGTAATTAAACTATACATCCGATTTTCATAAAATTGGAAATGGCTCGACAAAACTTTGCAGCAATTATATATTAAAAATTTCAGACCATTCGGAAGTCTGTAACATCATTAAAATTCACTTGCAATAATTTTTCCCATTGGCCGTAATGTAAAGAAAAACTTTTGACTGTCCCTGTAATTAAACTATACATCCGATTTTCATAAGATTGGAAATGGCTCGACAAAATTTTGCAGCAATTATATATTAAAAATTTCAGATCATTCGGTCGGGTAGTTTTTGCTCTGTTATATGCGGACGGACAGACAGACGGACGGACAGACGGACGGACAGACAGACGGACTGAACGACGACTATAGGTGCTACGTATTTATATAATTACGAGCGCACCTAAAAACTATTGTTACTTTTATATTTATTTTCATAATTGCTTATATTTATCAAACGTGTTATGTATAAAGACTTTTTGTTCATTATCATCACATTATATGCTCTACTTTTGCCTGAAAAATGTTACCACAACGACAAAACTCCTAAAAATCTCGATAAATTGTGGAAAATCATTTACAGATTTATGAAAGATATTTAAAAAAGTTTTGTTCTCTAATATTAATATTTTACAACGGACACAGCCAATAAATAGTTTGAAAAAATTTTTTTTTTCAATTTTGTTTTATTTAAATTTTTATAAAGAATTAATATATTCATAATTACTCATTTATCAAATTGAAAAAAATGTCATTAATTAGCACATACAACAAACAATTGCAAAGAAATGTACAAAATCAGTTGAATGCCGACCTGTCGTGTTCTATTTAAATTGAATGAGGTCGTTCGATTGTTTTGGAGAAAATAATTCTAGTTTTATTAAACATTTCAAGTTTCTAGCCCTAAAAATTCCAAATAAATTGTAATTTAGAATGCTTTTAGAACGTTTTCCGCTCATTTCACCCTTTTTAAATTTCGAACTTTTTAGAAAACGTTCATAGCGAGCACTTACACTTTATAAGCAACTACCATGCCTAATTTCACGTTTCTAACCTCAACAGTATCACATAAAATGCAATTTTAGAACTTTTTTTCTCTCCTGCACCCTTTTAAATTTCTAATTAAAAAAAAAACTGTTATGTGCGAGCTTTTACATTTAAAAAGTAACAGTCATGTCAATTTTTAACTTTCTATCCCTAATATTTCCATATATAAATCGTAATTTAGAACGTTTTCCGCTTATGCCACCGTTGGATTTTTTAAAACATCTGAAACCAACCACTATGACAAAATTTGAGTTTCTAGCCCCAACAGTATCAGAGTAATTTCAATTTTAGAACGCGTTTTGCTCCGTAACACCCATTGAGAGGGTAGTGGTACCGACATAAAATATAGCCTATATTCGAGCAGAAACCGTCATAATTATTTTGCCATCATCATTTTTAAACTCGCATCGGTAGTTCAACAGATTACACCTACAAACAAAGACACAAACAATTAAAATAATAAAACCTTTTTTATATGAAAAAAAAAAATGTTTTAGACCTAAAGCACAGAGAGACAATTTGGGCCACACGTATAATTAATTAATAATTATTATGCATATTTAATAAATACGTATAATTAATTAATAATATATTTATGTATGTATTAATTACTTTAATACATACAATTTAATTACTTTAAAAAGTTTTTGGACATATTCGTTTTCGTTTTCGGCAGAAAATAGGAAGATCTCCGAAATTCGGTTTCGGCATTAAAAACCTGTTTCGGTCGATCCTTAATAATAATTACATATAACATTTCTATAAAAAAAAATACTGGTGTCCTTAAAGTTTTTACACAGTCAAAAATAGCGTTTTATTTGAATAATTATGATTTTTTTCGCAATAAAAAGGACACAGGTACATTCTGTTGACTTTTATATTAGTATTTCCCCTTTATGATCAACATTAAATTACCATTTCAATTGTCGCATTTTCAATTTACTATCTCTCTATTCTAAAGAAAATAACTACCGCTGTCACCGCCGCCGCCGCCGCCGGTTTTGAATTTTTTTGTGACCGGAGGTCTTTCTTCGTTAATATTAAGCAAAATATTGCATACAAAAATATGAAAATCGGTGGAATTATACAGAAATGTTTGATAAACACGCTGATGCAGACAGTTTTCAAATCGAAGAAATATTTAAAGAGATATTTAATGCTAAAGTTGGACAAAATCGTTCCATTAAAAAAGTTTTATAGGAGCAAAAACTGTACATCGGAATTTAATCATTTTTACATCATTTTATGCGTCAGAATTTCCCGGTGTGCAGACTGCACTCAGTTTATTAATTTGACTCATTTTTTGAGGTTTTATTTCTATTTTAAATTCAAATTTTCAGCATTTCGAGAGATATTTTTTACTTATTTTAGAAAATTGTACTAATTTAACCTATTGCCAACTGTATAAAAAGCGCAAACAATAATGTTTGCTTCAAATTAAAAAAATATTTTACACGTGACTATTATAAACAAGAAAATATAAAAAGCAGGAACTCATTGAAAATTATCATAAAAAACATATTACACGTGAATTTTAAAAGTGAAAGAATGTTGTAAAATAATAAATTCATTAACATGCGTTAGAAGTCTTAAATAGGAGAAGTTACGTCACATTACACATTACGTAAAATGAACAAAAAATAATATTGCAAAACAGTTTAAATTTAAAAATTGCGCGAGACATTTATGTAATATTTTAAGATGATATTTTCAACTATTTTTATTAGGATAGCGCAAATAATATTTCATTTCTAACAAAATTATTTTCACGTAAATAGTAAAAGGAGAAAGAAAAGTTTAGTGAAAATTACGTCAGATTAAAAACGATACATTTAAAGTGTCATTAAAAAAAACTTTCTTTTCGCTTTGCTAAAAAATACCGGGAGGCAAAGACTCTGTTTATTTAATTCATTTTATATTAGCTTATTTTGAAATGTCAACTGATTTTATTTAATCAAAGACGGAAACAGCTATTGTATTATTTAACATCCGCTGATTTGGCTTTAAAATTCCCCAATCAAAGAGAAATGAATAGAAGCCCGTTTATAGGGAGATCGCCACTGTTTTTTAAATTATAATTCAATCTTCCGAAATATTTTTTAAGCCGATCAAATTAGCGTGCTTTTAGAGTCTGCGGTGTCTGAACGGGGGTTGACGAGCCGTATCCATGGTACGGCAGTAAATGAAGCTGTTCATTTGTGACCTTGTCCCTTTACGGTTACGTATTTACAGTACCTGTTGACGGGCTGATAATTTCCAATCTCGAAACGCGCCCTATACATTGTTTTGATTTTATGGTAACTTTTTACAAAGTTTTATTATTTTAATTATGTTTTATTGCCAGTTTCTGGTGATCTTTCTACACAAACAATTGTTCCTTCATAATATTTCTATAAGTGTTTGGCAAAATATTTTTATACCAGAAAAAAAGCCACTTTTCTTTTTAATCACATCTTTCAGAATTTATTTTCTGACTTACTTCACTTTTCTTCCAATGTTTCATTTCATTTCTCCTCTTACTTCTTTTCGATAACCCTAATACAAACCTGGCAATGGGTAATTTGAGTGAACTTAAACATCCATGATACGGCCGTTTTCAGTTCTTATTAGAAAACGACCAACCCCCTTACAAATTGAGTTCTTCCCCCTTTTTTCAATTCCTTTCGTTATTTAGGTAATTACAGATGGCAACAGTAAGAGCTGTTTTCTTGCACAAGGCAGATCGGATTAAAGTATCCTTAAGAGAATTAGAAAGAATAAAAGAGCAGTAGAATTTCGAGCTAAACACTTTTTAAGGAGTCAAATAACAATGAATTACATGGTGATGTAATGTCAGTGAGTATTAAAAGATTTTAAGCTATTTGTAGAAGAAAGTTTAGACATTAATATGAAATTATCCAGTGATTCATTTAAAAAATTCTGTTTACGCCAGAATAATTATTTATATATATTATTTTTCATAAATAAAATAAGATAATGGCAGTATTCCTGTGACGTCACAATTGGTAAAATGACGATTTTTATAGCCTCGAACGTAAAGAATGAATAGGGTCCATTTCTTTATGGATTATTAGTTAGAAACAAATGCTAAGCTACTGATATTCTTTAAGCTTAAACGAACTTTTCTCTAATCGTCTGCATGCGGTAAGTACAATGAACAGAGTTCGTGTGACGTCACAATTGGTAAAATGGCGATTTTTATAGCCTCAAACCGAAAGGAAGAATACTGTAAAAAATAAAAGGTTTCAAGGGCATGTATAAAAACTATTACTAAAATATTAATGTATACAATGAATACTATAATATTAGACAGATAGTATAGCTAGATACATACTATAGATATTACTATAACAATTATTATTATAGCAATGAATTATATGATGATGTTATGTCAGTGAGTATTAAAAGATTTTAAGCTATTTGTTGAAGAAAGTTTAGACATTAATATAAAATTATCCAATGATTCATTTAAAAAATTCTGTTTACTCCCAAATAATCATTTATATATGTTATTTTTCATAAGTAAATTAAGATGGTTTTTTAGGTGTATTTATTGAAAAGAATAAGTCTAAAATTGTACGTCAAACGTGGCAAACGAGGCACGTTCGTTCTCTAACTAGTTTTATAGATATTCAGATCTTGGTGCAATAGCTGTTGCACTCTTGTACAAAAATGCATCAATACAAAACTTATTACGATTATATGCATTAAATTCAGTAATACGGAAATAATAGAACTCGATATTAAACAGAACGTCATCACCATGGCAACCTAGAATCATTACCTATCACGGGATATCATTGAATTAATGACGTATGATAGGATTTAATAGAATGAAGGAAACTTTTATTAATATCTTTTCAAGATTTGATTCGATTTTCCTAAAATTTCAAATGTCTCGACAAAATTCTGGAAAGATTATATATTTTAAATTTCAAACCATTCGGTTGGATAGTTTTTGCACTGTTATACCGTCGCCTGAGAGCATCAGTAGGACATCTAGTCCTTCTATACATAAAAAAAAAGTTTTGATTTGGAAATGGACCAATGAAAATCTGCGTAGATATTCCCGGCACACTGTTAAAATTTTTGCAGCATTCTGGCAGGTCATTCGACCGTTTTTTGAAAAAACGGTTTCATAACCATAATTTAACTATATTCTGACCATAAAATGGCCAATAGTATGGTCAGAATAGTGTTAAAATTACGATTGTGCAACCGTTTTCGGAAAAAACGGTCAAATGACCTGCCAGAATCTTGCAAATTTTTAACAGTGCAGATCGGCATCCAATTTGAATGCTTAAGCATGGCCTTTCTTCGTTAATATTAAACAAGTAAGAAAAATCATGCGTTAAGCATAGATTATGAAACACTTTCCAACACTTACTGTATGCTTTAACAAAACTTCGTTATTTAGGGAAATAATGTACACTCATTGCCATAAAAATTTGCGCACCAAGAAAAAGATGTCCAAATGAAACGAAATTTTACACGCGTAAGTACTACTGTCATATAAGTAAGTGAGTAGAAAACCAAAGAATAAGGATCATTTATTGCAGAAAAAAGTACAAATGAACGGGAATTTTAGTACTCTGTTGGACCCCACTAGAGCGAATGCACGATGCGATACGAGCGGACATTGAGGCATACAAGTTCCGCATGATGTCCGGAGACATCTCGTTCCACAGTTGCTGTAAACGCGCCTCGAGTTCGACCAAATTCGTAGGGTAGCCAACTTGCCGTCCCAAATGATCCCAGTTATGCTCGATTGGTGACAAATCTGGGGATCGAGCAGGCCAGGGAAGGGTGGTAATGTGGCGGAGGCAGGCTTGTGACATCCTTGCTGTGTGTGCCCGAGCATTGTCTTGCTGAAAAATGGCTCCTGGTAGCCCTGCCACGAGTGGCAACACATGTGGCTGAAGAATGTCCTGGACGTACCGCTGGGCTGTCATTGTGCCACGGATCAATATTAGGGATGACCGTGTATCGTAAGCAATGGCACCCCATACCATCACACCAGCTGTGAGAGCGGTGTGTCGTTGTAAAGCGAAGGCAGGATTGAGGCATTCACCACGGGGCCTCCACACACGAACACGATTGTCATCGCTGCTCAAATTGAATCTAGAGTCGTCGCTGAAGTCGACCTGGTTCCATTCCGTTGCAGTCCAATCCTGTCGTAAGCGACACCATCCAAACGGAGGCGTCGGTGGGTGGGTGTCATTGGCAGCACACGTAAATGGGCGCCGCGATACCAGATGTCCTTCGGCCAGGCGCCTTGCGATGGTTCGGAAAGACACAGGGATCCGTAGTGAAGATTCTGCCTGTGTCTGGATAGCGGCCACTGAGACAGTGGGCTCTACGCGTGCGTTTCGTATGATGTGACGGTCTTCTCGACGACTGGTCTGTCGAGTGCGTCCCGAGTCTGGTCGCCGTGTAAATGACGTCTCTTCAGTCAACTGGTCCCAACACCTCCTCTCAGTAAAATCAGAACGTCCTACTTGACGAGCTACTCGCCGAGCTGACCACCCAGCTTCCATCATCCCGATGATTCTTCCCCTCTAAAACTCTGACAGCTGCTCATATTGTCTTCGATGGCTGCGTAACGGCATGTCTACCTCAGCATTTCCTTTGCAAAAGAAAAGGTACACTCAGACACGTTCTGCTTACCAGTTTTATACTCCAAGGAGGACAAAGTTCAACACCCTCTAGTGGCATTACGCAATGCGCAATCACGCTGCATTTCTAATCATTTGCATATCTGCCTAATATGTACCTTCATGCCAAGTTTCGTTACGATCCCACAATTATTTCTTGGTGCGCAAATTTTTATGGCAATGAGTGTATATAAAAGAACTAAGTAAACATTTTAGAAAACGCATAAAACATTTGAAAAACTGATTTCAGCAGTAACCATCCATATCAAATATGTATTCCAATTCTTTTGAATAGCTCTGTATTTGATCGGTAGGTTGATATATATGCTATATAATGGGGAAATTTAGTTTAGCAAGAAAACGAATAACAGGTTGAAATTTCTCTTTCAGCAATTTATACTAATAGATGGAAACATACTTGTATACTTTTGTTCAACCCTGTAGTTAACCTAGTACCTTTATTACACGCCAGTATTCAGCTAAAGTTTAATTCAAAGTAAAACACTCTTAAAACTACTGGAATCACATTTTCAGAAATTATCATTTATAGACGGCCATGTATCCAATTCTTTGCCTGACCCTGTATATAATTTTATCTACAAACATATCTTAGTAAAAAAATGCAGTTCAGCGTAAAAATGCATAACTCATTTAAAAACCCCCTTTAAGCAATTTACAATCATACCGAGTAACCATTACGAATTCTTTTGTGTAGCCCTGGATATGAATTACAGCATTTATAAACATCATATACAATGCATAAATATAGTGAAACATAAAAGCGCATAACATAATTAAAAATGCATTTCCAGCAATCATCGCTTCCGTACAATACTTCGGATACAATATAGTATCTGAAATCTTTTGTGTGTCCCTGTAAATGCTATGCACTTCGTATTATGCATGAAATAAGTTATAGTAAACCTCAGCGACGTATATCAATTCCATTATACATGAAATAATTGAACATAATTAAAATACGCCGAAAACAATTTCCTCCACCCGTATATCAATATGTAACGGAATTCTTTTGTGTGGCCCTATAAATGAATAATATTTATTCTTTGCAGCGCATATTCTACAGAATGCATATTTTAGTGCCCTTGATAAATGCATATAAATTTTATTGTGTTTGAAAGCATGTAACAACATTAAAAATCATTTTAAACGATTTTTTCCCATAGGCCGTAATGTAACGGAAAACTTTTGACTGCCCCTGTAAATGAACTAAACATGCTACAAACTTCATTTGCAATAGGGTTCGTGCTATGGTAGAGGTCACTAACATCCAAAAATTTCAGAACGATCCGAGTATATTTACGGGAGTTAGAGCGCGTACAGGCGGACAGACGGCCAGACGGACAGACAAACCGAATGCATAAACACTTTTCAACTTTGTTGGAAAGTGTTAATAAAAAACTGTTGCATATACAAAAATATGAAAATTGGTAGTATTATAGAGAAATGTTTGATAAACACGCTGATGCAGACAGTTTTCAAATCGATGAATTATTTAAAGAGATATTTAATGCCAAAGTTGGACAAAATCATTCCATTAAAAAAAGTTTTATAGGAGCAAAAACTGTATATAGGAATTGAATCATTTTTAGATCATTTATGCGTCAGAATTTCCCGGTGTGCAGACTGCATTTAGTATTTTAATTTAACTCATTTTTTCAGGTTTTATTTCTATTTTAAATTCCAATTTTCAGCATTTCGAGAGATATTTTTTACAAAATTTAGAAAATTGTATTAATTTAAACTGTTGCTAACTGTATAAACAGCGCAAACAATAATGTTTGCTTCAAATTAAAAATTTATTTTACACATGACTATTATAAACAGAAAATATAAAAAGCAGGAACTTATTGAAAATTACGTCATAAAAACTATACTTACACGTGAATTTTGAAAGAGAAAGAATATTGTAAAATAATAAATTCATTAACATGCGTTAGCAGTCTTAAATAGGAGAATTTACGTCACATTACACTTATTACGTAAAATGGACAAAAATAATATTCCAAAACAGTTTAAATTTAAAAATTGCGCGAGACATTTATTTGATATTTTAAGATGATGATAATATTTCATTTCTAACAAAAGTATTTTTCGCGAATATTAAAAAGAGAAAGAAAAGTTTGGTGAAAATTACGTCAGATTATAATTGTCAGATTCAAATTATAATTCAATCTTTCAAAGTCTTTTTAAAGCCGATCAAATTAGCGTGCTTTTAGAAACTGCGGGTTGGCGAGCGTAGCTCGTAGGGGGCCGAGCCCCCTAGTAATAATAGAAAATTATATGTATCCCTTACTGCTATGAATAACTGCGTTTGTATCTAGTGGAACAACTTCTGAAACACAAAGTTATGTTTAATACTAGGGTAAAGTGCCCATATTCCATCCCCCTTAACTTTTCCGCTTCTGAGAAAGTGGCACCACTTATGACGCAAGGCACAGGGGACGGAAGGTAAAAGGGGTCAGCCTTGAAAGTTTCGTTCGCCAAGACACATACATAAATTAAAGACGACGAATTTCCTATTTTTAGAAGACCTGAATTCTTATTACGTCGTTTGTAGAACGATATTTACTGTACTGTAAGTATTTATTTCTTATTCATTGCATATATTTTACGTTGATAAAATGCTGCCAGTAGCATACAGAGAGTTTTAGGACGCTCAGTTAATCTTACAGGAACTGAAGCTCCGTCATATTGGGAAGTAGCGTGGTCCCAATTCCGTTCCCTTTGCAGTTCTTATTTTCGTCCTGGGGACGAAATTAGGAATGCTTTTTCATGACATTTTTTTCAATATTTTCCCTCATGTTTAGATGGCTAATGTTTCGTTATGTTATTCTTCCACTGATAATTAGTACACTTCTTTGTGCCTTACTTTAATGTAAATAAAATTACTTACTCATTCAGAAATAAATTTTGATTTAGTTATAAGTTAAGCCTCTGCGTATTGGAATTTTGGGGGGACGAAATTGGGACCATTTTTTTTCCTTTGCATTTTTTAAATACTTTTGAAAAAAGAATTTTTCGCATTGTTAAAATTTTTTTGTACGATATTCGCCTATGTTTCTATGTGCGTGGGTAGTTAGTCTATCTAAAATCAAAATTTGGTAGATTTTCACTAAAAATTACAACTTCCAAGGGCCTAAAAGTGGCTGGGGGACGATAATAGCGCACCTTACCCTATATCTCAGATGTGTTTTATAAAAATTTCCTACTGTTCGACTAGATGCAGACACAGTTTTTCCATAGCAGTAAGTCAGACATCTTATTTTCGATTATTATTAGATGTTCTACTGTTTTTCTGAGACGATGATATCCGGACAGGCGGACAGACAGACATACGAACGGACCAGACGACGATTATAGGTGCTACGTATTTGTTTAATTTCGAACGCACCTAAAACTTGAAGGTTTCAAAGATATATACAGTGAAACCTCCCTGTTCGACCACCTCCATTAAGCGACCACCTCCGTGAAAGATAATTTTTTCATGGAACGAAATTTATTCCCATAGGCTCTACATAGGCAATACTAGTTTTACCTCCATTCAGAGACCATCCCATTTATTTGAAGAAAATGAAACAAATTCAGTTTTTCCCTGGTCACTTGAAGATGGTTTTATAAGAAAAATATTTCCGGAGAAGCGCATTATTCATCAAAATTCTAAACTAAGTTTAGAATTTTTATTTATTCCGGTAACTTTTAAGTTTTTTTTTTAATTTAAACACCTTTGTGCCTTTTTAGGCAATGAATTTAACTCTGATGGCAAATTAAGAATGACGGTCAACAAACTCCTCTGCCCTATTCTGTCGAAAAACTCTAAACAAAATGGATAAAGAAATGAAATCGTCATTATTGGATCCCGTCCAAAAAAAAAATTACATTTATTTACTGAACTTCGAAAGGACTTGGAAATAAAAATTATAAAATATAAAACTGTAAAATTAAAGTAAAGCTCAATCTATTCATTTTTAAAACTCTGCAGTAATTAACTTATGTAATTAACTTTTATTTTGATACTTAAATTTTTATATTTTTTCCTAATGTGAAAAATAAATTTTAGTAACATTGTTACAATTTTTCAACAATTAAAATCTAGATTTAAACATGACCTCCATTAACAGACCATCTCTAGGAGCGACCCATTTTTATTGGAACGGTACGTGGTCGCTTTAGGGAGGTTTTACTGTATTATTAGATGCCCTACTGTTGCTCTGAGGCGACGATATGCGGACAGGCGGACAGACAGACATACGAACGGACCAGACGACGACTACAGGTGCTACGTATTTGTTCAATTTCGAACGCACCTAAAACTTAGATATATATATATATAAAGAATATTACAAAGTACTCAGATTTATCTAGAATTTATGTAGTATTTGTTTTAAAATTTTTCAATAATTTCCAATAATTCCTTTACTTATTGAGTTTTTTCTTCAACATTAATGTTTGGTGCTAAATAGCATTCAATTACTTAAAATAATTAAGCATGCACTTGAGATAATTTGAGCACTTTTTCAAAGAAAATTATTTAATTATTATTACAATATTTGATTTATGTGTGACGAAAATTTTAATTTAAAAAATTTTATTTTTTATGTAATTTTCTTTTTATTATTTATGCTATTTCTTATTATGATAACGGAAACAAGAAAATAAGAATATAATTGAAAACCTTTATAACAATGCATTTTTCAAATATGTACCCCCTAAAATAATAATAATAATAGAGCTGAACTTTTACTTAAGGAACCTCATAATTTCTTCAAAACAAGTCGTAATGTAGAAATTCCATTATCCAATCACGCGAAAAGATCCGCTCATTAATGTTAATCCAATGGGAGATTTTTTTTAGGATATCTCGTTTGCATTTCAATGTTTTTAGCTGATTATTTATTTATTTATTTATTTATTTATTTATTTGCGTTGGATAGCTGAGATCGATCTCTACAAAGGTCGTTTTTTGCTTTTCCGATTTTGTTTACAGGTATTTTTATCTAGGATACTTTCACTTTTGGAACCGGTTTCGAATGCGAAAGCATCCTCATAAAAAAATATTGAAATAAAATCGAAAAAGTAAAAAACGGTATTTATAGAGATCGACTTACTTATCCAATGCAATAAATATCATTTAAAAATACTTAAATGCAAATGAGATATCTTAAGAAATTCTTCCATAGGATTAACATTAGCGAGTTGGTCATTTAAGGTCTTATATTTTTTATACATTTGCTAATCCTTATTTCAAATGGTAAACTTCAAGGTACATTTCTTTTGCATGTATCAAATTAGAAGATCAATTATTATGCTTTTAAGCCAAAATTAATTTCACGTAAAGAAACTGAATTGTTGTATGCAATGTAAGCAAAAATATGTCATTCAAATTTGTCACATTAACAGTATTTGAAATCTAAATGAGATGCCCAGAGTATCTAAATAAGATATTAACAGTAATACCTAAATGTGACGATGCATTTTATGCATATCAATTTATCTTAACTTTACTAATTAATTTGTTAATGGTTTTTTAACTACTTTATACTGCATTACAATTAAAGTGTTACCTCGGTTTTCGTCGATAATCCGTCCGAAAACAATCGACGAAATCCGAAACCGACGAAAACCGAGGGAATTATTTCCATATGAATTTCTGTAAATCCAATTAATTCGTTCTAAATACTCCGAAATACGTACCAAAAAGACATTTTTATAGAGAATAAGTATAGCTATAGCGTTTAATACTAAAAAAAAAAAAAAAAAGAAATTAACATAGCATTGTTGGCATATGGCATCAAGGCACTATATCTGGGTCTGTGGTCACTTCCTTTTTTGGTCTTTAGATAGTAGCACTAGCTTGAGAGTCAGGAGACACGGCTTGGAACAGCTTTGTCTGGGTGATTTTTCTCTACTAAGCCCTGTGTCTTACTTCATATACAGAAGAAGACCTTAATCTCTGAAAAAGGCCCATTTCTAGGTGAAGGTCTTGCAGCTCTTCAGTAGTGAGTTCTTAACTGTGTTCATCTACCAACTCTTCCACATCCTCACCCATCACCTCCAAACTCATGTATACTTCCCAAAATCAATGATCGACCGCACCACATATGTAGGGTCTACTGGATCTGAAAACTTTCTTTGTCCAACGATAGAACACTCGTAATCAATAATTTAAAAAAAGCAATTTAACAAATTACAATGACCTTTTGGAAAATGATTTTTTCAAAGACTGAAATTTAAGACATAAAAAATCGCACGGAGTTGATCATACATTACGTACGCCATGGATTAAACATGAATAGTGTTATTACACGTAAGAATTGCAAGATTTCCTGAAACTTACGTATTATCCCAGCATTTCATTGGCTGTTCGGGAAAAGGCTTTTCCATCGTCAGATTTCCAAGAAATCTGACGGCCAATTTTAAATGAAATTTCATTCATAAACTTCTAAACTTCCCACAATATTACTTTTTACACCGTCGTATAGAGAAAAAAAATGTACTTTTAAATGCATTTTGTTTGAAAGCTGTATCTCAATTTGTTTCTGAGTTATTAATTTTTTTTTGTAGTTTTTATTACTTTTTTGTCATAGTGGCAACAAAAGATCCATCTCTGTTGAAAGTAAAGGGAAATACAGATTACTGCATAGACCAATCAGAAAACGAATAAAATGCGGGATTCAACTAATAAAACGCTTCAGATATTATTTTGATTTTCTACCCTGACCGAGAACAATAACCATTTTCCCAAATGGTTAAAAAAAAAAAAAAAAGCAATTTAACAAATTACAACGACCATTTGGAAAATGATTTTTTCAAAGACTAAAATTTAAGACATTAAAAATCGCACGGAATTGATCATACATTACGTACGCCATGGATTAAACATTAACATTCCTGGACCCATCATGAACAAATTTTAAAAGAAGTTTCAGTTTTACAATTTTCGGTACTGTAAATTTTTAATTTTTAAACTTCTACCGAGCTGGTCATACATTACGTACGCCATGGATTAAACATTAATATTCCTGGACTAATTTTAAATGAAATTTCATTCATAAACTTCTAAACATCCCACAATATTACTTTTTACACCGTCGTATAGAGAAAAAAAAATGTACTTTTAAATGCATTTTGTTTGAAAGCTATATCTCAATTTGTTTCTGAGTTATTAATTTTTTTTGTAGTTTTTATTACTTTTTTGTCATTGTGGCAACAAAAGATCCATCTCTGTTGAAAGTAAAGGGAAATACAGATTACTGCATAGATCAATCAGAAAACGAATAAAATTCGGGATTCAACTAATAAAACGCTTCAGATATGATTTTGATTCCCTACCCTGACCGAGGACAATAACCATTTTCCCAAATGGTTAAAAAAAAAAAAAGCAATTTAACAAATTACAACGACCATTTGGAAAATGATTTTTTCAAAGACTAAAATTTAAGACATTAAAAATCGCACGGAATTGATCATACATTACGTACGCCATGTATTAAACATTAACATTCCTGGACCCATCATGAACAAATTTTAAAAGAAATTTCAGTTTTACAATTTTCGGTACTGTAAATTTTTAATTTTTAAACTTCTACCGAGCTGGTCATACATTACGTACGCCATGGATTAAACATTAATATTCCTGGACTAATTTTAAATGAAATTTCATTCATAAACTTCTAAACATCCCACAATATTACTTTTTACACCGTCGTATAGAGAAAAAAATGTACTTTTAAATGCATTTTGTTTGAAAGCTGTATCTCAATTTGTTTCTGAGTTATTAATATTTTTTTGTAGTTTTTATTACTTTTTTATCATTGTGGCAACTAAAGATCCATCTCTGTTGAAAGTAAAGGGAAATACAGATTACTGCATAGACCAATCAGAAAACGAATAAAATGCGGGATTCAACTAATAAAACGCTTCAGATATGATTTTGATTTCCTACCCTGACCGAGGACAATAACCATTTTCCCAAATGGTTTAAAAAAAAAAAAATTTCAAAGACTAAAATTTAAGACATTAAAAGTCGCACGGAATTGATCATACATTACGTACGCCATGGATTAAACATTAACATTCCTGGACCCATCATGAACAAATTTTAAAAGAAATTTCAGTTTTACAATTTTCGGTACTGTAAATTTTTAATTTTTAAACTTCTACCGAGCTGGTCATACATTACGTACGCCATGGATTAAACATTAATATTCCTGGACTAATTTTAAATGAAATTTCATTCTTAAACTTCTAAACATCCCACAATATTACTTTTTACACCGTCGTATAGAGAAAAAAATGTACTTTTAAATGCATTTTGTTTGAAAGCTGTATCTCAATTTGTTTCTGAGTTATTAATATTTTTTTGTAGTTTTTATTACTTTTTTATCATTGTGGCAACTAAAGATCCATCTCTGTTGAAAGTAAAGGGAAATACAGATTACTGCATAGACCAATCAGAAAACGAATAAAATGCGGGATTCAACTAATAAAACGCTTCAGATATGATTTTGATTTCCTACCCTGACCGAGGACAATAACCATTTTCCCAAATGGTTTAAAAAAAAAAAAAAATTCAAAGACTAAAATTTAAGACATTAAAAGTCGCACGGAATTGATCATACATTACGTACGCCATGGATTAAACATTAACATTCCTGGACCCATCATGAACAAATTTTAAAAGAAATTTCAGTTTTACAATTTTCGGTACTGTAAATTTTTAATTTTTAAACTTCTACCGAGCTGGTCATACATTACGTACGCCATGGATTAAACATTAATATTCCTGGACTAATTTTAAATGAAATTTCATTCTTAAACTTCTAAACATCCCACAATATTACTTTTTACACCGTCGTATAGAGAAAAAATGTACTTTTAAATACAATTTGTTTGAAAGCTGTATCTCAATTTGTTTCTGAGTTATTAAAAATTTTTTTTTTGTAGTTTTTTGTAGTTTTTATTACTTTTTTTGTCATAGTGGCAAGAGAAGTATCTATCTCTATTGAAAGTAAAGGGAAAATACGGATTACTGTATAGACCAATCAGAAAGCGAATAAAATGCGGGATTCAACTAATAAAACGCTTCAGATATGTTTTTGATTTCCTACCCTGAGCGAGGACAATAACCATTTTTCCAAATGGTTAAAAAAAAACCCTAAAAATACCCTAGGAATAAAAGATATTGTTTGCCTAGGCGCTCGGGGATATGCACATACGATAAACAACACACACTGAGAGGAGAAGGCGTGATCGCGTTTATTTACAGAAAATGCAGCGAGGTTACTAGTGTACACCGACGAAATCCGAGGCAACATATGAAAACCGAGACACATTTTTCGGGGGAAAAATCGACGAAAACCGAAACCGACGATAACCGAAGTCAACGAAATCCGAAGTATCACTGTAATGAGTTATTTAACATTAATAATATTAACCCTCTTAACTTTTACAATTAATAAGCACGAATTAACTAATGAATAACAAATACAACATTAATTTAATAATTATAACGTATAATACTCCAAGTTCTGCACAACTTAACTATTTATTATTATTATTATTATTATTATTATTATTATTATTATTTTACTTTAGTTTTTTAATTGCTGGAACGCAGTTGTTATTTCTGGAATATAACAAATGTGTTAATGTCATATTTGACAATCGTATTTTGTAATTTTTTTTCCAGGAAAATAAACAACAATGAATTTTAACCATAAAAGTTTCTTAATTAGATTTCTCTCTTAGTCGTTGCTAGCATCGTTATACGTTTTTAAAAATAGCTATTGTTTTTTTCTAGTCGTTCAAAAATGAACTACGATTTTTTGACGACGACAGAAATCTCTACAATGAAAAAATAGGGCTTTGTCCATAATAAGTAAATGGACAAGTTGTCCTACATACACTGGTGTCCAAAATTAAGGACCAGTCACAAAATGCTAATTTTTAAATAAGCAAATACTCAAAAGGAAATAATATAATTCAAATAATTACTATTCCTACAGCACAGCTAGTCCATATAGCATCTCATTCATGTCACACATCGTCACAAGTGCCACAGTCACTAAGGTGAAACAAAAAATAGGAAATTCCACACGTCTCATTATGAGTCTCAAATGATCACTATATGTAACTCCACTGAGACGTCAATGTGACTGCTGCTTTGTGACGAGTCACCAGGTGATTTTACAATGTAGTTACATTGTGACTCTCATGTGACTGTCATTTTTAGACTCAGTTTCAAAGTCATCATGAATGTTGCATTATGAGAAGTCATAAAATATGTCACATTATAGTCACATGGTGACTTTTCACAAAAGAGCACAATGGTGACTTCACAGTGGTCTCTCTGCTACTTGAAAGTCACCATGTGACTTTAATGTGACATTACTTGGTAAGTTATCACAATGCAGCGTTCACGATAACTTTGAAATTGAGTCTGCAGGTGACAGTCACATGAGTCACAATGTAACTACATTGTAAAGTCACACGGTGACTCGTCACAAAGCAACAGTCACAGTGACGTCTCAGTGGAGTCATATATAGTGATCATTTGAGACTCATAATGAGTATGGAATTTCCTATTTTTTTGCTTCACCGTAGTGACTGTGACACTTATGACCATGTGTGACATGAATGAGATATTATATGGACTAGCTGTTCTGTAGAGATAGTAATTATTCGAATTATGTTATTTCCTTTTGAGTATTCGCGTACTTGAAAATTAGCATTTTGTGATTGGTCTTTAATATTGGACACCAGTGTACTTTTGGGGAGAGAGGATCGAAATTGAATGCATTTCCCCTACAAAACTAATAAAATGAATGGGTGATTTTTTTAAAACTTTTTTTTCGTTCAGTGGGTTTAGTTTAACAAAATGTCTTTAAACACATTATGCTTACTGTTTTAACATAAAAAGAATGATGTTAATTTTCCATGTTAACTCTTTATGGCCCGACGGTACTTTAAAGTATCATTAAAGAAAAAAATATGTGATAAATTTCATTCAATACATCGATCAATAGTAATTCAGTTTAGAATGAGTAAGAGATATTTTACTTTATCTTGTTCCAAAATTATTATTGGTTGCACAAAACGAAAATATTTTTTAAAAGATGGTTTCGCTTTCCTTTGGATATATTCAGCTTTTTTGACATCGGAAGATTGAGGGTGAATAGTTTCAGTTCGGAAATATTACTATATTTCTGTTGTAAGAGCATTCTATTTGTACATTTCCCAATTCTATAAAATAAAATAAATAAATAAATAAATAAATAAACTAGAAAACAGGAATTCTGCTTTTTCAGCATTTATTATCGCCCCCGATGAAAAAAAAATATGTATATATAAATAGTAAAAAACATATTTCAATTTTAAGACTTAAAACACACGTTTTTATTTTATGCAAAATGACATCATTCGCATCCCCTTAAGAATTTCACATTTACGAAACACTGCAGTACACTTTTTTTGTAGTACAGTTTACTTAAACAGCTGCAGTAAAGAATGCATAGGATGTCACTATCTCAAAATAATACACAAATGCAGCAAAAAGATGCCGCCATTAAAGAAACTCGACAAAAAATAACGGCTATGTAATGATTCATAGGCATTCATTTGTTTGTAACATTAATTTAGACGATTTCAGTCGTGACGTTAGTCATGACGTTTTGTTTGGAAACTGACTCCAAAGAAACTGTTGCTATGTTCTATTTTCTATTTTCTTTGTGTGTTGCAGCTATATCTTATATCTATATCTCACATCTAAGTGTTTTAATATTTGATATGTACTGATAAAATTTTCCACGATTTATATTAAAAAAGAAATGACGCATAGCAACCGTTTGTTTGTAGCCAGTTTCCAACCAAAACGTCATGACTGACGTCACACTGAAAGCGTCTGCAGATACTTAAAATTAAATATAGTTTATAATAGCTGTTTAACAAATATGTTTTTAATTATGTTTAAATATGTTTTAACAGAAATTATTCGTTTATATTTTTTTCAAAATAGCTCGTATTTTAATTACATTTTCTTTCGGTTGTTATGAGAAAATGACAACAAAAAGATATAATTTCTATTTTTCAACTATTTTCCCTTTACTTTCTATATAAATGGCGTACTTGAGTTGCCAAAATTAAACAAATGGTGCTAAAAACTACAAAAAAATTAATATTTCAAAAATAAATGGAGATACAGTTGTCAAACAAATTGCATTTAAAAGTACTTATTTTAGGTAGCTTTCATTACAAAAAGCTACCTATTGCAGCCGTACCGGAGGAAAGCGGTTTCAAAAAATTTTGGTATATTTTCATCGATCATGACCCCCAGACCCCGAAACCACCCTCCGTTCAAAATTGATATGTATATATATATATATATATATATATATATATCTGACATATGTCACACTGTAACTCTCGTAATTATGAACCGATTTCGATGTAATTCGGCGTGTACATAGTACATACCAATGTCTCGACCGAGTTCGTTGGCCAGCTTCATCCGCCATTTTGTTTCAAAATGGCGGCCATTTAAATTTTTTTTAAAAATTAAAATTTGAAATGTGGTACCAAAAAATTAAAAATGGAAAAATATTTTTTTCTTTTGTATTTGACCTTTATACAAAGATTCCGGAGCAGTTTTTGTTTCGTCTATATCTTAAAATATGGCTGAGTTATAGCATTTTGAATTTCTAGGGTGTCTGACATTTTGAAACGTCCTGAATTTTGTCACGCGATAAAAGGCGTATTTATTAACCGATTTTGATGTAATTCGGTGTGTACATAGTACATACCAATGTCTCGACCGGGTTCGTTGGACAGCTTCATCCGCCATTTTGTTTCAAAATGGCGGCTATTTAAAAGTTTTTAAAAAATTTAAAATTTGAAATGTGGTACCAAAAAATTGAAAATGGAAAAATATTTTTTTCTTATGTATTTGAACTTTATACAAAGATTTCGGAGCAGTTTTTGTTTCGTCTATATCTTAAAAAATGGCTGAGTTGCAGCATTTTGAATTTCTAGCGTGGCTGACATTTTGAAACGTCCTGAATTTTGTCACGCGATAAAAGGCGTATTTATGAACCGATTTGGATGTAATTTCGTTTATACATAGTACATACCAATGTCTCGACCGGGTTCGTTGGCCAGCTTCATCCGCTATCTTGTTTAAAAATGGCGGCCATTTAAATTTTTAAGAAAAATTTAAATTTGAAATGTGGTACCAAAAAATTGAAAATTGAAAAAATATTTTCTTCTTATGTGTTTGACCTTGATAAAAAGATTCGGGAGTAGTTTTTGTTTCGCCTATATCTTAAGAAATGGCTGAGTTATAGCATTTTGAATTTCTAGCGTGGCTGACATTTTGAAACGTCCTGATTTTTGTCACATAATAACAGGCGTATTTATGAACCGATTTGGATGTACCTTGGTGTGTACATAGTACATACAAATATCTCGACCGAGTTCGTTGGCCAGCTTCATCCGCCATCTTGTTTCAAAATGGCGGCCATTTAAAAAAATTTTAAAAATTAAAAAATTAAAATGAGATACCAAAAAATTGAAAAATGAAAAAGATTTTTTCCGTATGTATTTGACCTTAATACAAAGATTCCGGAACAGTTTTTGTTTCTGAAAATTTGTTCTTTTGTTTATATCTTAAAAAATGGTTGAATTATAGCACTTTGAATTTCTAGCATGGCTAACATTTTGAAACGATCTTGTATTTGTCACGCGATAATACACGTATTCGCCTATTTCGATGTAAGAAGGCATGTGGATAGTATACATCAATACCTCGACCATGTTCGCTGGCCAGATTCATCAGCAATCTTGTTTCAAAATGGCGGCCATTAAATTAAAAAATATATATATATTTAAAGTGAGGTGCAAAAAATTTAGAAATTGGAAAAGGTTTCTTTCTTAAGTATTTGACCTTGATATAAGGATTCAGGAGCATTTTTTGTTTGTCTTTACCTTAAAAAATGGCTCACATATAGCAGTTTCAATTTCTATTGTGGGTGACATTTTGAAAAATCTGATTTTTTGCATGCGACAGCACTCTTATGTATCAACCGATTCCGATGTGAGTGAGCATGTGCACAGCAATTACTAAGGTCTCGACCAAGTTCACTGGTTAGCCTCATCCACCATGTTGTCTTAAAATGGCAGGCACTTTAAGAAATCGCCGAATTTGGCAGCCAAATATAAGTTACTTTAAAGAAAAGCAGCTTGGATAAAGCTGACTAATTTCGCGAAATTCTCATTCATTATATTGATAAAAATTAGTATTGAATCTCCTATATTCGGTTTCCACTAAATTGAGCTTCGTTTGTTTGAATGATATAAGTTTGCTTTTTTAAAATAAGGAATATGAAAGCTACCTCTTCCTCCCGGCACTGGCCGGAAAGACTTTTTTCCAATAGGACGGTATAAAAATTGAAAATGTGCGATGCTTAGAAATTTAAAAAACTGCTATAGAGCATTTAATCTTACAATGATACATCTGCTTTGTTTATTGCTGGTTTCTGTCAGGTAACGTTATTTTTTGAAGACAAAATAAGTTGGGAGAAAGAAATAGCATACCGTACCGGGGGCTAATAAATAAATGAAAAAAAAATCCTGTGGAGTTATAAATATTGCACAAAATCCCTATGCATTCAGATTTAGTTCATTAATTTTAATTGACAAAATAATTCTAAAATTTATTAAATGATTGTGTAAATCTTCTAATGTATTTAAAAAATCCACGAAAAAAACTTTGAAAGGTGAATTTCATAAATTCATAATTTATGGCATAAAGGGTTAAATGTAATTTAAGGTAGAAATAAAAACAAGTAGAAAAGTAGATCTACATAACATCGGGGGTCGAATGCATTTCCCGTGCTAATCTATCAAGAAAATGGAGCATTTGTAATTTTTTTTTTCGTCTTGTATGGGTTTAGTGTAACAAAAAGTCTGTGCACAAAATATGCTTACCGTATTATTGTCTGATTTAAAGAGTGATTTAATGAATTCAATCCAATCATTGCAAATTAAATAGAAAGAAAGTACTAAACTTCTTAATAAAGTCAAAACTTAAAAAAACAGTATATGTGTTTAATGGTAACAGCCCGTTATCAAATTAAAGCAAAAAAAAAAAAAAAAAAAAAAAAAAACAACGTTAAAACAGAAGAGTATGGTTTTTAAGCTGATTTTTTCAGATTTAAGTATGCATTAAAAACATAAAAATAACTGTTAATCATGAACATTTTTCGCGTAAATGTATTTTAAGGTAGAAATAAGAATAAATAGAAAAGTAGACATACATATTTCCGGGGTCAAATGCAATTCCCATACCAATCTATATCACTAAAATGGATAATATTTAATTTTTCATTTATTTTTCTCTTTTATGTGCTTACTTTAAGAAAAAGGTCCTCATACAAAAAATGCCTACCGTTGTATTGTATGATTTAAAGAGTGATTTAACGAATTCAGTTCAATAGAAGCACATTAAATAGCAAGAGAAGGCCAAATAAGAAGTCAAAACTTTTTGAAAAAAGAAGAAGATATATATATTGTATGTTTAATGATAACAGCTCGTTGCCATATTAATTAAAAATAACAATAATCTATTAAACAAAAAAGCATAGTTAAGTATTTTCCTATGTATTTTCAAAAATATTTAACTGATAAAGATGTGGTACAAACATAAAAAGAACTGTTAATGTTGAAAATTTCCCACGTTAAATGTAATTTAAGGTAGGAATAAAAATTAATATAAACGTAGATCAATATAAAGTCCTCCCCACTTAATCGGGTCACGGATAATCGAATACCCCGCTTATTCGAATAGAATCCTCCGGAACCGATTTTATTCCCATTGGTTCTATGTTAAATTTCCCCGCTTAAACCACATACCTTTTTACGTACGTACCCGCTTAATCCAATAACAACTGTATGACCTATGTTTGAAAATAGGCGCGAAAAGCACGTTTCAGCTGGAATTTCCTTCCACCTTTTGTCATTTTCGGTTTCTTTACGTTGAAAACAAATTTTCAGTTCTTCTTGGATTTGTAATGATTTCGGCCGGTAGGTGTATAATGGACAGGTCAAAGGATTTCCCCACCTTGATCTCCCCACCATCACTTCTTGGCTGTTAACCAGGCTTTAATGCCGTCACTTCGAGACTCGAGATGGTAGTTGTGGTATTTTGCACTCATTCGAAAAATAACTCTATATTTACTCCTTTAAAATTCCACTTAAACAAACCATTTTAAACGATTTTTTAAGGCAGTATAAGTAACACAAATTAGAAGTAGCAAAGTTTTGACCCAATTCAAATGAGCTCGATTAAGTTTAATGTAAACCATATAAATGCATGTATTGACATTAAATTAATTACGTATTTACGTTATATTAGCATTTGTATTTATTTTAGTTTATGTTATTCTATTAACGATTTATTATGCTGTTAATTAAATATACCGTAGATGGTTATTTTGCCTTTTTACTACGCATTAAATATTACAGTTATGATTCCCCGTTGAATCAAATAACCCGCTTAATCGAATATTATTTCTGGAACCGTCAATATTCGTTTAAGCGGGTACGACTGTACTTCGGGTGTGCCGAATGCATAGCACACTTCAATTTATAACCAAAAATGGAAAATTTGTAATTTCGTTTTACTTTTTAGGTGCGTTCGTAATTGCCGAAACGTCAGTGAAGGCTTACTGTGGAGACACGAAAAGTTTTGATTTCCGTTTGTCTGTCTGTCTGTCTGTTCCGCGATAACTGCCGCAAAAAGCATCCGATCGGCTTGAAATTAATTGGGCATGTTGATGAGGTACTCGGACTTAGCTGTATAGTTTTTGGTTAAATTTGGTTCATTCGTTCGGGAAATATAGAACATTTTATTTTGCTCTGTAATGCTTCTCTATGGCAAGTCAGACGATTTTCAAATTTTCATTTGTTGAAAGAAATGGCTCATATAAAAAACGGATTTAAATGGTAAATTTTGGATGCTGAAATTTTTAAATAAGATTATTAAATTATTCCAATTAGTTTGAAATTATGTCAATATATTTGCGAGATTTTTTAAATTAGGTTTATAATTTTTGGGGGAACTTTATGCATGTTTTCCAATAATATAAAGCATTTTGTTTTATCAATTTGACATAATACATATTTCCTTTTTTACCTTTTCTTTCATCAGTTGCCTAGCAACGTATTTGGTCATAATAATATTAGTATAAATGCGTCTATAATGTTTCAGTAAAGCCAACGTCAAAACGGATGAATTAATGTATTTGTATTTTTTCATATAGATGGATTTTAGCCCCAGAAATAAAAATAGGCAATATTTTATTTATTTTATTCAAATATTTTGCTGAAAAATACAAAAGTTCATTATTTTCATAGAGAATAATGTGACATTTTTTCATAAAATTTATCAATGTTTCTTTAACCGTTGCCAAGAAAATCAAAACCCTGAATATTTTCTCTTAAACAATTTTCAATTGAAAGATTTTGACGTGAAAGAGGAAAATGAAAGAAAAAAATAAGAATAAAAAAATTAATATGGCGACATATTGGGAATAAAAAGAAAACTCTCAAGTATTTCTTAATATAACAAGATGAAAGGTTTTGAGTAAGTACGCATAGCAGGTGAATTAGACGTCATTTATAAAAAAAAAAAAAGATGTTGGAATAAAAAGATCTTGGCTAAAATAAAATTAACTATTATTCACGGAGGAAAGAGATAGATGGAGATGCAGTATGCCGTAAAAACAGTTTGCAATATGATGTGCGTTATCGCTCAGATTTAAATACCCTCATTCGGCCCAAACAAAACAAGCACGTAAAACAGGGACCGAATGCTTTGACTTCATCCGTGCATTTTTTCTGTAAAATGAAAATGATCTGATTATATTTAAGCATTCTAAAGTAGCATTTCATCGTATTATGAATTAAAAACTGTATTACTAAAAATATTTTTCTTTTCTTTCTTTCTTTTTTTAAGCACGCCGTTGTGTTTGGGTCGAATGTAGCGGATTTTAAAGTTACATTTTTGGCGTCACTTCAAGATTTATTGTTTGCATACGGTTAACATGAGGATTTTATTTTAAATTTTAAATTTATTAATTTATAAAAAAAAAACTTATGCTTATCCTTATAAATCACAGCGTAAAAAAAAAAAAAAAAAATCTATGATATACTATAACCATCCGCACAATCAATAAAAAATTACGAATGTAAATTTAAATAGACTACTGAGGGTTCAGGGGGGCAGAGCACCCCTGAAGAAATGCAATTTTTGATTTAAAAATTACCAGAATAAGCAGCTTAACAGAATTTCAGAACATCAGTGTATAACCACTTGTTTAACACATTTAATTTCTGAAACTTTACGAAGTATTTTGTATTCTTATAAATATTTATGTAATTTGAAAACTTTAAAAAGCGATTTGTAGGAAGATGAATATTACGCAATGAGTGTTAAAAAACAATGACTTGCAAAGATGACGTTGAGGTTCCTGATCTGCAGATTTACTAGTTATATAAATACGTAGCACCTATAGCGTCGTTCAGTCCGTCTGTCTGTCTGTCCGCATATAACAGAGCAAAAACTACCCAACCGAATGGTCTGAAATTTTAAATATATGATTGTTGCAAAATTTTGTCGAGCCATTTCCAATTTTATGAAAATCGGATGTATAGTTTAATTACAGGGACAGTCAGAAGTTTTCCGTTACATTACGGCCAATGGGAAAAAATTATTGCAAGTGCATTTTAATGATGTTACAGCTTCCGAATGGTCTGGAATTTTAAATATACAATTGTTGCAAAATTTTGTCGAGCCATTTCTAATTTTATGAAAATCGGATGTATAGTTTAATTACAGGGACAGTCAAAAGTTTTCCATTACATTACGGCCAATGAGAAAAAATTATTGCAAGTGCATTTTAATGATGTTACAACTTTCCGAATGGTCTGGAATTTTAAATACATAATTGTTGCAAAAGTTTGTCGAGCCATTTCAAATTTTATGAAAATCGGATGTATAGTTTAATGACAGGGACAGTCAAAAGTTTTCCGTTACATGACGGCCAAAGGAGAAAAAAAATATTGCAAGTGCATTTTAATGATGTTACAGACTATCCACTTATGAAGTGCAAAAAAATATACATTAAGTACAGTATGGGGTGCAAAATATATTTATAAAACTAGTTACAATACGAACGCACCTCATTTGCCACGTTTGACGAGCAATTTCCAACTTGTTCTTTTTATAAAGTTAGTTTAATGAAAAGTCTTTGCACAAAATGCCCCTACCATTGTCTCATTTAAAGAGTGATTTAATGAATTCAGCCAAATCGTTGTATATTAAATAGAAAGAAAATACTAAATTTCTTAATAAAGTCAAAACTTTTTGAAAAACAATTTTTTTTTTTTTTTTTTTTTTTTTTTTTTTTTTTTTTTTGCTTAATGGTAATAGCTTGTTATCAGATTACTTAAAAAATAAAAAACAAACAGAAGATTAGGGTTATTAAATTTTAAAATGTTTTATCTATTAAGCATGTAGTAAAAACATAAAAAGTACGGTTAATGTGGCAAATTTCCACGTTAAATGTAATTTAAGGTAGAAATAAAAATAAATAGAAAAGTAGACATACCTATACCTCGGGGGTCGAATGCATTTCCCATACCAATCTATCACTAAAATGGATGATTTTTCACTCTTTTTTTTTATTGATTTTTCACTTTTTTCTCTCGCTTTCATGGGCTTAGTTTAACAAAAAGCCTTTACATATGTATGAGCTTTGGTCTATGCTTTTCAACGGAAACCACACAGGTAAAACAAATGCATGAGGGAACAGGGAAAAGAACTTGAATAATGTTTATACCACAAAATATAGTCAAAACCGTTTATTTATTTATTTTTGGTAACACTCCAAGTGGATAAAAAATTTTCCTTTTTTTTTAAAGTTGAGGAAGCTGGGTTGTGCATTTTTATCTTAAGTTACAAAAAACTTTCTATTTAACTAAAAAAGCTTTTTTTTTTCCTTCTTTAAAAAAAATTTTATTCAGTAATTTTATACAATTTTTAAAAATGTCGCGTCACCTTGGCAAGAATGCATGTGTGGTATTAATGTTTGGAAGTTGTGAAATTTTTTTTATGGACGCCAGCATTATTAATAAAGTTAGAGAAATTTTTTTGTGTCAAAATTTAAAATCAACCACATTAGTACTGCTTTATTAACCATTTGGAAAAATGGTTATTGTCATCGTCAGGGTAGGAAATCAAAATCATATCTGAAGCTTTTTATTGGTTGAATCCGCATTTTATTCGTTTTCTGATTGGTCTATACAGTAATCTGTACTTTCCCTTTACTTTTAACAGAGATGGATACTTCTGTTGCCACTATGACAAAAAAGTAATAAAAACTACGAAAAAAATTAATAACTCAGTAACAAATTGAGATACATCTTCCAAACAAATTGCATTTAAAAGTACATTTTTTTCTCTATACGACGGTGTAAAAAGTAATGTTGTGGGATGTTTAGAAGTTTAAGAATGAAATTTCATTTAAAATGAGTCGTCAGATTTCTTGGAAATCTGAGGATGGAAAAGCCTTTTCCCGAACAGCCAATGAAATGCTTGGATAATACGTATGCTTCAGGAAATCTGACGGGTCGCAGGCGATTTTTGTCGCTTGCAATTATTATGTGTAATAGCACTATTAATGTTTAATTCATGGCGTGCGTAATGTATGATCAACTACGTGCGATTTTTTATGTCTTAAATTTTAGTCTTTGAAAAAATCATTTTCCAAATGGTCGTTGTAATTTGTTAAATTGCTTTTTTTAATTTTTTTTATTATTTTTTAAGAATAAAAAATGAAAGTAACTAGTATGAACCTAACTAATTTGTTAAATATCACTTTATTAAACAAACAAGTCAGAAATTGTACGTCAAACGTGACAAAAGACTGAGTGTACTAGTTTGTACTACAACTAGTTTTTTTTTTTTTTTTTTTTTTTTTTTTATATAAATATATAGATCTTGGTGCAATAGTTGTTGCACTCTTTTTCAAAAATACTTGAAAACAAAATTTATTACGATTATATGTATTAAAATCAGTAATACGGAAATAATAGGACTCCATCTTAAATAGGACATATTCCCCATAGAAACCTAAAATCATTACCTATCATAGGATGCCATTGAGTTAAATACGTGCGATAAGATTTAATAGAATGAAGAAACCTTTTATTAATATATTTTTAAGTGTTGATTCGATTTTCATGAAATTTCAAATGACTCGACAAAAATCTGCAACGATTTTCTATATATTCACTGTAAAAAAAAAAAAAAAAAAAAAAAAAAAAAAAAAAAAAAACAGACTAAAATACGGAAATATTACTGGCAATCTAGACGCCAGTGCTATTTCCGTATTTTAACGGAACTTTTTCCCGCTAAATAACAGAAAAATTTCCGTTAAATTCCAAAAAAACGGAAATTTTTTTGTAATTTATCGGGAAAAAGTTCCGTTAAAATACGGAAATAGTACTGGCGTCTAGATTGCCAGTAGTATTTTCGTATTTTAGTCCGTTTTTTATTTTTTTACAATGTTAAATTTCAAACAATTCGGTTGGATAGTTTTTGCGTTGTTACATGCGGACAGATGGACGTAACAGACGACGACTAATGTGCTACGTATTTATATAACTGCGAACGCTCCTAAAAAGATAAGGGAATTAACTATATTAAGGAGATCACTAATCCACACAGTTTGGTTCCAAGTGTTTTGTGGATTAGAAGTAATGTCTATTACAGCTTTATTTACAATTTTTTCTTTTTATTAATTTATACTTTTGTCAAATTTAGAGTGTTAATGCTTAAAAATAAATAACACGCTTAAAAATATAAATAAAGTAAGAATTATTTATAAGTTACTGATTTTATATTTTTAAAATCCATAATCAATATTTAAAACATCTTGGATATATTTTTGTATTGCATCTTGCAGCCTATAAAAATTCATAAATTTCAGCTGAACCACAAATTTCGTTTTCAAACATATTTTAATATCTTTGGTTTAATATTGTGTTAAGATTAAATAAGAATTGCTGAACCAAAAATTTTGCTTTTAGAAATTTCAATATCTTTGGCTTAATATTGCATTAGGATTAAATAACATTTTATTAATTACCCGTCTGCTAAGAAGGGTTATGTGTTTCACGCGTATCTGGGTATGTGGATTTCTTTATACCCCCGAAACATCACAACCGCTGGATGGATTTTAATGAATGAAGTCTCTATCGGTTTGTCTTAACGGCCCGATGGTTATAGGCTGGGTTTTGTTTTTATAAATTCAAAATGGCGGCCGTAAAATACGAAATGGCGGTAGAGACAAAAAAAAAAAAAAAAAAAAGAAGAATTACGCACCCTATTGAGTGGCATATCATTGGATAGGTCTTTCAAAATGAAGACGATGTTTCATTGACTATTTTACAGTCAGAAGCTCCGTTAAAATATTATACAACCTGGAAGTTGTATAGGTAGGATCTCTAGTTTTACTGCAACTCTAACCATCATAGACATATATAGGCCTCATCAAAACAGTGTTTATAGATAGGAGCTAACAATTAAATGCAACTTAAAAGTCATCAATACAAGTAAATAAATAAAAAAAATGGGTAAGTAATATAAAAAAAATAGTTTCACATTGATGAGAAATAATTAGTTAGATGGCTTTTTACGCAGTCGGGTTTTTTGATTTTTTTTAATTTAATTGTTATTTTTGATATTTATTAACTCATTAAAGCCGGTTGGCAAGAAAACTTGCCATGTAAGGCGAACAAAATTTTTAAATTTGAACACCACTATTTAAATTTTGAAATTTTCACATTATCTAATCTCAACTTCTGAGAGATTAAATAATTCAAAATTACAAAGTGGAAAAAAAATTGGTACCGAAGAATTAAAAGAAGTGTAAAAGAGGCTCGTCTTTAATGGATTAATATTGATTTAAGAGATTAATTGCTTGGTTTTTGAATAAATGTTTTTATTATTTTTTTTATTCTTTGAATTGTAATTATTTTTAGATGAGAGATTAAGTAACCATCTTTCTTTAAGACAGATATGCGTATTTTTAAAAGCAAAGAATTGTTTAAATTTACCACATAAATGATTAAATAAATAAAATAATTTTATATATACTATCATTTTAAACTATAAAAAAGAATATTAAATGATTTTAAATAATATATACCAGAAATAAAATTAAAGTTGGCAAAAAAAAATGCATTGGTAAATTACATTTTAATAAATAAATTTCTTTGTTTACATGAATATATACAACGCGGATTACAAGTGTGTGGATTTACAGTGCTCTACTGTTGTATGATTCTGACTAGTTCATTAGATTCAAAGAATTAACTAGTATCACTCTAACAAATTTTTTAAGTTTGAAAAATTGCAAAACCACAAAAATATGTTTTTTGTGTTACTACAATTTAATCTTTAATACTTCCACAATAAAAAAAAATTCTTAAAATAAAACATTTTACTGAAATTCAAGATGAAATATCTTATAATATTTAAATTTTATTTACATTTTTAAAACGCAGATGTATTCTACAATTTTTTAGATATGTGAAATAACATTGTAACTTTTAATTATTTAATTATTATTTGATTTATTTATTTAAAATTTTTAAGAACAGACATGAAAAGGGAATATTTTTAACCCTTTTTATTTTAGTTATATACGATAAATACTTTGAAATATAACTTGATGGAACAAAAAGAAAAGAAAAGGGGGGGGGGAAATGTCGCTTACATTTTTACTTGCATAAAGATGTGCTATGATCTAACGTCAGCCAAGTAAAAGAGTCATTAAATAAAACATTCAATTTTCGAGAGATAAATAAATAAATACACTGTTAAAATAAATATTTTAGTAAATATTTACCCATAGCTTAAAAACTTTTTAATATTTGTTTCCAAGCTTAATAAGCAAATAAGTTTTTTCTTGTTTATTTTCCCTTTTGGGGAATTTAGATGACTTTTCCTTAGAAAAAACATAACAAAGTTTTCCAAGTATTGAACCGTTTATTTTACACTTCTCTGCGACAAATTTGTGATTAAATAGTATGAATGTAATCGGTTAGTTTTTATTTATTTATTATTTTCCGTGTGTGTGATTGCGGGGGGGGGGGGGAGCGTGATGCTTTGTTTTGTTTGATAATCAAGGGGCTCATGTATAACACAGGAAAACTGACTTTGATATTTTTTTCAAGTAAAATTATTTAATTGCACCATATTTTAATTCCATCATACACCGTACAAAAAACGTTACTCCATAAAATTGATGACAACATGCTGCCTACAATTTTATCGAGTAATTTAACTTGTATAATGATGTAATTTAAACCGATGTAACTGGTGTAATATTACATATTATTGTAACGCAACACTAGTTATATCAGTTAAATTAAAATAAATTTTTTACAGCGTAATCAAGAATAAATTTTTGGTAAGTATTAAGAGTTTTTGTTACTAAAATCCAATAAACCTAATAAAATAAAATCTTTGAGACACAAAATCCTACATATATGCTAACTAAAGGTTCAATCTTAACAAATTAGCTGTTTTATAGGAAGCAATTACAATAGTTTTGGAGGTAGTTTTCGGTAGAAAATTTGAATATTGAATATCTTGAAATTATGTATACGAGTAAGTTGGTAGAAATAAACTGTTGATAATAATATATGTTGGTAGTAAATTCTGACAAGTTCATTAAATGGTTTGATGCTGTACTACAAAATGATTTCTAGTTCTTAACACATAATTTCAATTTTTATAAAAATATCATTATTTCTCATCATTTTCGAAACTATGTACAGTCGAACAAGGTTAATAACGCGAACTCGCTTAATACGCGGATTTTTTTCCGATGCCTTGAATATTGCCCATAAGGCTAATGCAAAAATGTCATGTTTAACATGCGAACAGTTACTGCGCGATCCCGCTTTAATACTCAATGCATTTTGGGTCCTTCGAGGAAAAGTCGGCGAGTTCATTGATACACGACTTCCTTCTCTCTTCTCGAGTGTTAGCGAATTTCTTCTATTCAGATTTAAGGTGCCTGCCTACGTACGGAGCAATTTTTTTCAAAAAAAGCTAATTAATTATTTTTTAAACTTATTTTTACTAAGATTAAGACTAGAAAATGTGAAAAAAAAAGTAAAAAATATTTCATTCATTGATAAAATTTTGGTAAATGGAGGAATTTATAGTAAAATTTAGTGAAATTTGGCCCGAAACGCAAAACGCTCTAAAGGAAATTCTACTTTATGTATCTTAATTTCCTTTTTACACTTCATATTTATGACATTGGTGAAGGCTATGAAGGAATGAAGAGATGAAGGAATGAAGAGATTCTTTAAGTATTTCAAAACTTATAGCATATCGCACTTGTTTACATGTTAATTTTCATAAAATTCATCCATGTCATTCCACAAAAATATCCATAAAAGAAAAAATATTTATTCTAAATTTAAATATTTAGTTCATTGCCTTCACAATAGTGTAAATAACACATATTTTAAATTTCATAGTGATCTTCCAATAACTTTTTGAGAAATCATGTTTTGCGTATGGAATTTTCACCGAAAATTACATTTTCCAAAAAATGCATTTAAAGTTTAGATTTATGTTTTACTACAAGAATTTACAGTAATATACATCTAAATTTCATGGAGTATATTATTTACATTTCTTATTATTAAACAAATGCATCCAAAATCGCGAAATTTCTCCAAACATACGATCCTTTAAAAGCAATTTAAAAATTTAAAAATTTTAAATTTTAAAGCCCTTTAAACAGAACTTCCAGTTTGAGTGACAGCTGTTGAGTAGTTTTAAAACCACTATAACTCCGGATCTATTTATCGTAGAATAAAAACAAATACAGTTTTGGAAAGGTAAAAAGTTGGTCTTTAATAAAATAAAATAAAATAAATTTGACAATTTTGGTCGAAAATTGCATTTTCAACGTAGTCAGATACCTTAAAAAAAAAAAAAAAACTTTTCGAACAGTATAATTTACGTTATTTAATAACATGTTAATTAAGGCGAAAATTACTAATCTGAAATAGTGATAGATATTTGAATAAAACAAAAACCTGTTAAATTAGCAAACTGCAATTCTTCGTTGCTCCCACCTCCTTATATTCTTTGTTTCTCGCTTCGTATATGTTTGTACGAAGTAGAGAGATATAGACGAATTCAGATAACTAGTATACGTTATAAAAATTATTATGATTAAAGATGATCATTCTTGTTAAGGAGGTTTTAAATGTACGTTATATCACTACTATGTTTTATAATGCGTATTATAGGCAGCAAAAAATGAAACTTCTCTTCTCGAGTGTTGTCAATTTAGCGAATTTCTTTTATTCAGATTTTAAAAAAAAACTGTTTTCGAACAGTATAATTTACTTTATTTAATAACAAGTTAATTAAGGCGAAAATTACTAATCTGAAATAGCGATAGATATTTGAATAAAACAAAAACCTGTTAAATTAGCAAACTGCAATTCTTCGTTGCTCCCGCCTCTTTTTTTCTTTGTTTCTCGTTGTCTCCTCTTCTTTGTTTCTCGCTTCGTATATGTTTGTACGAAGTAGAGAGATATCGACGAATTCAGATTACTAGTATAGGTTATAAAAATTATTATTATTAGAGATGATCATTCTTGTTAAGGAGGTTTTAAATGTACGTTATATCACTACTATGTTTTATAATGCATATTATAGGCAGCAAAAAATGAAACTTCTAAAGATTAAACAAATACGGCTGCGGTTGATTATTCTTTTACGTTTCCTTTACTTTTTCTATGCTAATAATATAAAAATATTTTTTACGCAAAGATTAGTATGGATGTTTTTTTCTTATATTAAAAAGAAAGGCAGATTATAATGGAACTTATTATTACAAGTACTAAATATGATTTTAAAAATTCGGTTGGGCTTCAAAGATTTAATGTTTTTTTTTCTTTCTGTTAAAAAAAGTTAGTCGAGTAAGAAGAGTATTTTTGTTGTTTATTTTTGGTTGCAACGCATTTATCGACAAGAAAGCCATGTTGGAATCCTTATTTATTTTCTGTTTTTATTCCAGTCAGTTATAAAAAAAGAAACACTGAGTTAAAGTTGAATACAATTAAATTTTAATTTAAATATGCATAAAAGACACAAATTTTGACCGTAAACATATAAATGAAAGCTTCTAAAGTTCATTTGTATGATTAAATGTGTAAATAAGTCCAGTTCATGTAACATTAGGGGAAAGTAGGGTAATGACGCTCAGAAGGGCAATCCCGCTCACACAATATCTCTAAACAGAATAGAACTGAAAATGTGCGATCGGTATCGGCACCTAGCGAACTTCATCCTAAGTTCCCAGTAAGGATATAGTGACTGTCGAAAGGAAAGTATTTTTGTGTCCTCACGTTATTAATTTGAAGTTGTTTTATCATAAAATTCTACAACATCTAACATGAAGGTAAGTGTACACTCTTATTTTCACATATTAATTTACTTATTATGTCTACAAGATATATACATTTAGCTGTACTTTTATGCTTTTATTTACTTTTGTAGTGCGTTGTTACACCAATTATAATGCATTGAAATCCAACATGGCGATAACGGTTAATGGCGCTCGCGTAAAATTCCAGAAGTGTTGCCAGTGGGCAACTTTTTTAAATTCAAATTTGTTGATTGACACCACTGTTTTGAAATGGTAAAATTCTCCTGTTTTCGCCTTAATTAATATGTCATTAAACAAGGAGAATTTTACGATTTCAAAAAAGTGGTGAAAATCAAAAAACCTAAATTTAAAAAAAGTAGCTCACTATACGTGTAACACAATATGTGTGCATAATATGTGTAAAGTGGTCGCAAAAAGTCTGCAGTGGTGTGAACAGCCCACACTGCTACACATGTGGCTTTTGTCTTACTTAAATGTTGGATTCAAACTCTGAGCGCAATTACCCTACCATGTCGGGCATTACTGCTCAATCGGTGGTTAGTTAAATAAAACGTTAAAAAGAAATTCCTTAAACTTTTATGCAACTTAGTTGATTGCAAACTGTTCCTTATGCTTTGGAGTTATACTTTGTTAGTAAAATATTGATTATTTTGTCTAAATTTGACTGGCTATTCATGTTTTCCCTTAAGTGAGCGCCATTTTCCTACTTTCCCCTATACAAATCAAGTTTAATAGGCGATCCCGCTTAATAAGCATCTTTTGTGCACTCCCTTGAAACGCTTCTTAACCGAGTTCGACTGGAAATGTTGGTAGAAATTCCTGCCAAGGGGATTAAGTGGTTAATACCGTACCAAATCGGCCGCATACAGCGAAACGATTTTCGATTCTTAACCCATAATTTCCATTTTTTTTTTATAACAATATCCCTCATCATTTTGAAGTAATGTAATTCTAGCATTAATTCAAAGACATTTTTCCCAGAATAAGGTAAATCTCGGAAATTTAACTCCATTTCGACGTAACTGTCATTAAAAAAAATGAAATAAAAAATGTGATGAGAGCAGATAATGATGAGAGTGTACAGTTACACACACACACACACACACACACACACTTACACAGACTTATTCTCCAAGGTTAAAATATTGTTTTTCTCTTCTGTAACCCTTTCCTTTATTCTTTTTTAACCACACAAACCGAGAAGCTATACGAGTGCGAATATCTCGTTAAGCTACCGCTGAGTCAAAAAATTAGCATAAAAAGGTTTTGAATATGGTTTCTAAACATATATCCTTTCAGCTGTGAAAAAGAAAAACGTTTTAGATTTAGATTGGAGCGTGTAGTAATTGTATGATTAGAACGGAAGTGATTTTTTTCAGACGAGGTTTATTTATCTATTTGTGTTCTTTGAACGGAAAGATTGGACTTCTTTTTAAAAAATCAGAACATTATTTGACTTCGTAGGGAAATTGGCTTCATTTTTTATTCGTATATATGAGATTTATTATATAAATATTTTGACCTCGTAGTAACGAAAAAAGAATCTGGACACAGTTAAAGAATTAATCATAATTCGTTATTATAAAGTTAATAAATGACAGTCACAATATAGTCGATCGTGAAAAACCATAGTAACGAAATAGGATAGCAATTGAATATGGTTTCTAAGCGTATATCCTTTCAGTTGTGATATCCTATCAGAAGCGTATATACAGTATTTATTTATTTGTGTTTTTTTTTAACATAAAAATTGGATTAAAAAAAGCACATAACATACAAAGTTATGTACATCACAAACAAAGTTAAAGAATTAATTATAATTCGTTAGTATTAGTGCTAGTAAATGACAGTAATAATATATAGTCGATCGTAAAAAATCATAGTAACGAAAAATGATGGTATTTGAATATGGTTTCTAAACATACACTACATGGAAACTTTACGGAAACTTTCAATTTTAGACATTTTGTCGAATATTTAAGGATGTATTTGGCGGATTTTTTTGGAACTTCAGGATTATAAAGAATATAATCTACTTCATATTTATCAACGGAGGCCTGATAAGAAGGGCAATTAAGAGGGGGGGGGGGGGCAACAAAAAAATCAAAGAAAAAGAATAATGTTTGGGATCCCCCTGCAAAATCAAATGCATGAAATGATATATCTCTATAGCTTACAAATATATGGATATTGCATAATATATGTATTCATTTGTGGAAGAATAGAACGTATATTCGTGGAGATATATTGAATTTTTTTTTAAAGTTCAAAAATGTTTTGCATGTTTTTTGTTTATATCATGCAGGGATTATATCTATTTTAATAATAAGTAAAATTAGTAATAATTAGTAAAATATGTCTATTTTACCAAATTTAATACCAGTTTCAGAAAATCTGACAAAATGTTGTAGAAATAATATGGTGTAATTGGAATGTAAATATCTTAAATATTTGATGAAATATGAGCGGTTGAATGAAATATTTTTTATCCGCGCATGCGTGCACGATAAAAAATATCTTTTTCATGATTTGATAGTCAACTCTATGGAGCAACTTATAAAAAAAAGGCAGTCGAATATCGTGAAAATTCAGAAAGATATTGGTAATTGATTGAGCTGATTTTTTGTTGTTCTCTAAAAACAGCTAAATGATAAGGGATTTTCCATAAATTGTCGTTTTTAATTTTTACTTTTTTTAATTTTCCTTTTTTATGGATACTTTAGATTTTCTTGGAAAATCACTAGAACGAGCCTATTCCAAAAATTCCTTAAATCCTTAATTCCTTAAATCTATTCATTGAGATTCATTCAGCAGAAACTCCTTAGCTGAAAGCCAGATAATAAGAAATGACAATTTGTGGAAAATACCTTATCATTCAGCAGCTTTTAGAGAGCCACTAAAAATTCGCTCACTATATTGCCGATATCTATATGAATTTTCACGATATTTGACTGGCTTTTTTTATGGGTTACTCCATAGAATTAATTATCAAATAATGAAAAAAAGATATTTTTTATCGTGCACGCGTGCGTAGATAAAAAAATACTTCATTCAACTGCTCATATTTCATCAAATATTTAATATATTTACATTCGAACTACACCATATTATTTCCACTACATTTTGTCAATTTTTCTGAAACTGGCGTTAAATTTGGTAAAAAATCCTGCATGATGTAAATGAGAAACATGCAATTTTTTTTAACTTAAAAAAAAATCGATATATCTCCACGAATATACGTTCTATTTTTCCACAAATGAATGCATATATTGTACAATATCCATATATTCTTAAGCTATAGTGATAGATCATTTCGTGCATTTTTTTTTTTTTTTTTACAGAATGATCACAAACATTATTATTTTTGTTTGATTTTTTTGTTGGCCCTCTAATTGTCCTTCTAATCCAACCAAAGTTGATAAATATGAAGTCGAACTTCATAATTACGAAGTTCTAAAAAAATCTCACAAATATATCTTTAAATATTCGACAAAATGTCTAAAATTGAAAGTGTTCGGTCTTTAATGGCCACATAGTGTATATCCATTCAGTTGTGAAAAAGAAAAACGTTTTAGATTTAGATTGGAACATGTAGTAATTGTATGATTATAACGGAAATCAATTTTTTCAGATGACGTTTATTTCATTATTTGCGTTTTTTACAACATAAATATTGGACTTCTTTTTAAAAAATCAGAACAGAAGTTAACTTCGTAGTAAACTTTGACTTCCTTTTTTTCCCATGTATATGAGATTTATTATATGAAATATTTTGACATTAAGGCAACGTAAAAAGAATCGAGACATAGTTAAAGAATTCTTCATAATTCGTTAGTATAAATGTTAGTTAGTAAATGACAGTCATAATATAAAGATCCTTGAAAATCATAGTACCGAAAACGGATAGCATATGAACACGGTTTCTAAGCATATATCCTTTCAGTTGTAATTTTTTTTTTTTTTTAATTTAAGATTGAAGCATGTAGTAATCGCATGATGATAGCGGAACTGTATTTTTACTTTCTTCTATCTTCAATAGAAGAAAATATTGTAATCGAAATTTTTTTCGACTTCCAGTTTTCGACGGATTTACACGCTTTAGGGGTCAGATATCCCCAAAAACATGTTTATACAAAATGTCTGTGCGTCCGTGTGTCCGTCTGTCCGTGTGTCGTCATTGTACCATCAAAAATTGTATGAAGTTATGCATACAATTCAACCAATTTTTTTTAAAAACTTTTTGGCTATGGCAAGCAGCTCCTCCATTAATTTGGAGAAAATCCGCCGGCAGGGGAGCTGTAATAGCGATTTTTGCGCATTTTTTTAATATTGTACCATCGAGAAGTGTATGAAGTTATGCATAGAATTGAGCAAAATTTTTTCTGCATGTTTGTGGCTATGGCAAGCAGGTCCTCCATTAATTTGAAAAAATCCGCCGGTAGGGGGCGCTGCAATAGCGATTTTTGTGCATTTTGAATACTGTACCATCGAAAAGTGTATGAAATTATGCATAGAATTGAACCAATTTTTTTGTGTATGTTCTTGGCCATGACAAGAAGGTCCTCCCTCAATTTGAAAAAAATCCACCAGTAAGCGCGCTGTAATAACGATTTTTGTGCGATTTTTGTGCATTTTGAATGTATGACCATCGAAAAGTGTATGTGCATAGAATTGAACCAAATTTTTTGTATGTTTTTGGCCATGGTAAGAATGTCCTTCCTGAATTTGGAAAAAAATTTGCCCGTAGGGGGCGCTGTAATAACCATTTTTGTGCGATTTTTGTGCGATTTTCAATATTGTACCATAGAAAAGTGTATGAAGTTATGCATAATTCTAATAAAAATACTAATAAAACTAATTAAAATGAAATATTGTCATGAGATAGAAGAATGTTTTGTGATTGGCACATCCAACTAGTTTCAGATGAGGTTTGTTTATTTATTTGTGTTTTTTACAACATAAAGATTGGACTTCTTTCAAAAATCAGAACAGAATTTCACTTTAAAATTTGGCTTCATTCTTTATTCATATGTATGACATTTATTACCTGAAATATTCTGACTTCATAGCTGAGGATAACAGAATTTGAACATACGTATCTGATTAGTCACAATTCGTTAGCATATAACAGTCGAAATTATGACATGTTCGTTCGTTATACTCGAACGAAAGGCTGTAGAAACGAAAAAAAGATAGCATTTTAATTTAAAATAACATAATATGAATATTAATTTTTGTTTTGTTTAAATACAATCTTGATATTCGAAATGTGATCTTGATATGTGAATGCCTTAATTTAAATAAAACAATTTATATATATATATATAAACCATTATAAACCAATACAAATTATCATAAACTAATGTACACGTATAAATTATAAAGGAATTTATTTAAATTAAAAAATGATGTATAAACCATTATAAAATTCTTTTAAACAGATCTTTATAACAAGAGCAACATGGAATTGAAAATACAGTAAATATTGAAAATATGGAAATATTTGTGGAACCAAGGCAGAATTATCAGGCCCTAATTACCTTGATTACCACAAATAATATGCACGGTTTCATCTTTGCATTAGCCATAACAAGCTAAAGAATGTAAAAAAGGTCTACCACAAACAATAAATCCAGAAAATATATAGCTAGAAATTACTTAAGATAAAAAATATATGGATTGAAATGGATTAAAAAAGAAAAGCATATTACCAATGAAGATCCAACTCGAGGTTAAATGATAAAGCAAAAAAATAAATAAATAAATAAATAAATAATGATTTGCACTTGTTGCCGAAAATATTTGAATAAATATGAGTAGGACCAAGGAGTAATAATACAGAGTATAAGCAGGTAAAAAAAAAAAAAAAAAAAAAACAGTACTTCTAATGGAGATAAATGGTGCGGCCATGTGTGGTACACTTAAACATGATTTCCAATGTATTAACCATTGAATCAATAAAATGCTGCCTTCTGTCGTTAAATGATACTTTTGAAATGACTACACAAAAATTTATTATTAGGAAAATACATTGATTGGAATAAATACTAACAAAAAGTGTAAATAAATAGATTAATGAATATTAATAACTAATATTGATTTAAGCTTTAAAGCAGAAACTGTATAAATATATTATAAATGATAATTAAAAATATGTAAATATATATATAACATTATATAAGAATAAATAAGTAAATAAATTAATAAATAATAGCAATAACTAATAATGAATTAATCATAAAACATTAATTGTATTAATTTAATATAATTATTGAATTAAAAATATGTATATATATAGATATACATACCAAAATATAAAATTAAATAAGTAAATAAGTAAAATGATGATATGGATGATTCCTTAATTAATGTTTCATATAAATAAATGTAGAATATTATAGCAGATAAATATATTTAAATCTCTGTCACAGCAGTGCATTATTATCACTTAAATAAATGGAAAAAAACTAATTTATGTTGTTTATTAAATTTAAATTAACATTTTAAAATTTGAAAATTATAAGTAACAATTAATGTGTCTACAAACATGCATAAAATTTAAAATACATAATTATGGGGAGAGGATAGAACAAAGAATAAAACTTATAATTAATATATACACTTTTTGTGCTATTGTAATCGAATTTACTATGTATGCGATATTAATATGGTATTGTCCGCATTGGGCTAAAATTTAAATTTAAATTTAACAATGACGCTATCTATATATATAAAAGCCGTTCTCTGTGTGTATGTCCTTTATACAAATCTTCAATTTTAGACCGATTTTCAGGAAACTTCATGTACATACGTTTTAGAACATAGAAAAGATCACTGTCTACTTTAAAAAATCATCAGAACACTATTTATCCCTTTTTTCTACCATAATTTTACATTATAGAAGTATATCTTTTTAAATTTTCTAATTAAATTGTTTCTTTCCTGTTGCCACACCCAAAAAAATGACACAATAATATGAAAAAAAATAACGATAACGAGTTGCTATATTTTTGCATTTTTGAAATTGACGTCATTTTAAACAGAAAATGCACATTTTTTATATAAAAAATAAAAAATTTAACTACACGAGCGTTAAAATGATCTAGCACCTTAATTTAAATGTTTTTTTTTTAATTAAAATATCTACTTTAATACAGACAGTCAAATTTCATGAAAAAAATTTAGGAACAAGAAAAAAAAAAAAGGCTAGATATGACATCACTTTCTATCAAATGTTTTCAACGTGTAGTCAAACTCACTACAGCTATAATCTGTTAAGTTCGTGTTTTATTTTATTTTATTTTTGGCGTTTTAATTTCGTTTGCCAATTTAGTTATCGAATATTACACGAAAACAAGCAAATCCTAAATTATTTGCAATGTTTTTGAGCAATTGAGTTAATATTTTGCAATTGGGTTACAAGCATGTTTAAAAAATATGCATCTTTGAAAATTACTTTAAAATCCATAAAAAAAAATCTGAAAACTGAGATAAACATTACAAACAAATCTTACTGAAAGTACTTTGTTTTCTATAAGACGTTGAAACAATCGAATGTGCGAGGTTTAGAGGTTAAATTGCAGTAAAAGGGAAATTAATTGTTGTGTTAGGTTGTTGCCACCGAAAATATGATGCCAGCATTACTCATAGACATGTCTTTTCTTTATACTATTGCATTAAGAGTAAACGGGTTCATTTTTCGTAATCGGCTTGCACGCACCTTTAAAAATATCCATGCTTGAAAATTACTTTAAAATGCATTAAAATCAGAAAATTGAGATAAAATGTTCAAAAAAATATTTCATTTGAAAGAACTTTTTTCTATTCGACATTGTAAAAAATGAAATTGTGTGATGTTTAGAAGTTAGAAAATTGCAGTAAAGGCACAATTTATGGGTTGGGCACAATTTATGGGCACTGACATAGTGTTTGTACTTTATATATGTACCATACAAACGAGAATTTCACTAAATGTTGCGAGATTTGGTGGAATTTTTTTTGTCATATTGTGAGGAAAAATCACATATTTTTCTCTTACATAACGCGCATTCTGTTATTAAAGCTCAGGGATTTTACTGTGGTTGCGAGACAGTAACGTCATGTTTTCTGATTGCCTTTTTAACGATTTGTGGATGGGAATGCACAAGTTTCAGTTATTGTGATTGCCGTGTTACTTCGTTTTAATTTATTTTACCTGGAAGGCTCCTTATAATTGACACGGGCAAAGCCGGGTAGTTCTGCTAGTTAATTAATAAAGAAAATATGTATAAATTTAATTTAATTTAATAAATAAATAAATAGAACTATACATTTAGATACTAAAGTGTGCCGAATCAACATCCATAATAAAATATGTATCATTGCATCGTAATGAATAAATAAATGCTCTCTCTCTCTCTTTTTACCATTGCGTATATTATCCAGACAACGCCACTCTCCTCCGTACTCTAACATCTATCCACCCATCCATCCTATTAAGATGATAATATTGCAGATTCTAATGGAATTTCTTATTAATAGGTATCAGATTCATAAGAAATATATGTAGTTTACGTCAGTGCAGATATTTCTTAAAAGCATTATTTAAACATGAAGAAAAAAGTGTATCAGGCATAGATTATGAAAGACTTTCCAACTCTAACAGTATATTATTAAGACAATTCTTTTTTTGCATACAATAACACGAGATATATAAGAAAGCAATTTTAAAAAAATTAGATAAGTTTTTAAAAAGTTGGAACTATCATAGATGCTTTCATTTAAGAAATGAAATAATTTAAAATAAATTGATCTAGTGATCCTACATTCTTGTTTTGAAATAGAAATCTTGAATGGATAATCACCCATTTGACAATTTATTAATTACACCAGTAAACATAATACTATTTCTAAGTATTCTCATAGAAAAATGTTTAAGTACTATATCACGATATAAACAATAGCAATTAACAAAAATTTCAAAGCATTAAATTATTTAAAGGGGCTGGTCACTCAGCTTCCGATTTTCCCTCACTAATGTAAAGTCTATGGGAATTTAATGCATTCATCTATTTAAAATATCTCCTCTGGAAATTAACATTTTAACTTCTATTTTTTGTGTACACTTCGTAAAAGATGTCTCATTTTTTATCTTAGTCCTCAAAATATTTCTAAATTATAGAGTTATTTTTATAGGAAGTGTTAAAATCTTACTCCAGTTCGCCCACTTTTAACAAATAAAATATTAAATTCAGCATAGATTTTAGAAATAGTTTGAAAACTAAGAAAAGAAGAGACATCCTTTAAGAAGAGCACAGAGAAAAAGGATGTTAAAAATATGAAATTCCCGAGAAGAATCAAAAATCCATAGACTTAACATTACGGAGGAGAATTCCGAAGCTGGGTGACCAGCCTCCTTAATACAATTAAAGTTGGAACAATCATAGAAAATCTGCTTTAGTATAAGCAATGAAATAATTCAAAACAAATATATCTTGTGGTGCTATATTCTTGTTTTAAAGATTAAATCTTGAATGAATAATCACTCAGGTGGAAATCTATTAAATATGAAAGTAGCCAGCACTCTAAGTTATCATATAAAAACCAATTTAGCCAATATTACTCCTCAACTTCCTGTAAAATGAAAGAGAATAAATCAATTAAATTTAAAAAATCAAAAAACCCGACTGCGTAAAAGCGAACTAATTAATTATTTCTTATCAATGTGATACTATTTTTTATATTACTTACATATTTTTTTATTTACTTGTATGGATGACTTTTAAATTGTGTTTAATTGTTAGTTCCTATCTATAAACACTGTTTTGATGAGGCCTATAGATGTCTATAATGGTTAGAGTTGCAGTAAAGCTAGAGGTCCTACCTACACAGCTTTCAGGTTGTATAATATTTAAATGGAGCTTCTGACTGTAAAACAGTCAATGAAACATCGTCTTCGTTATGAAAGACCTATCCAATGATATGCCATTCAATAGGGAGGAAAAAAAAATGTTTTTTCGTCTCTACCACCATTTTGTATTTTACGGCTATCATTTTGAATTTATAAAAACAAAACATAGCCTATAACCATCAGACGGTTCAGACGAATCGATTCAGGCCTCCTTCATTAAAATCCATCCAGCCGTTGGGATGTTTCGAGGGTATAAAGAAATCCACATACCCAGATACGTGTGAAACATATAACCTTTCTTTTCAGTCGGGTAAAAAAGACATTCAAACAAACAAGTGAACGAGAAAAAACAAAACAAATTTCTTTCTTCTTCATTTGTCATTGAGCTACGAGATTGGGAAAACTATCACTCCTTATTATAATACAATCAATATAATACAACTTTTTCGAAATAATTTTATTTCAAAATATTCTTATATTTTTTAGCATAATGTAGTTTCCCAGTTGTATCAATACCTGAAAAATATTAAGTGTTAAGGAATTTGTTTCATATATGTTATGCTTTTAATCATCTATTATTTCTGTGTCAATAATGCTATTTCAAAATATTCTTATATTTTTCAGCAAAATATAGATTCCTAGTTGTGTCAATACCTGAAAAATATTAAGTGGGATTTGTTTCATATATTTTATGCTTTTAATCATCTATTATTTCTCAATTACTCTCATATAGATTTATAAAGTGCTATATCACGGTTAGCAGTTAATAAGATTTTCAAAACCTTAAATAATAAGTATTGAATACAGTTAAAGTTGTAACTATCATAGAAAATATGCTTTCGATTAAACAATGAAATTATTGTAAAACAAATTGTGATCCTATATTCTTGTTTTGAAGATTAAACTTAGAATGAATAATCACCTATGTAAAAATTTATTAAATATGACAGCAGACAGCGCTCTAAGGTATCATTTAAAAACCAATTTAGTCCATTTTACTCCCCATCTCCCTGTAGAATGAAAGAGAAAAGACTTTAAAACAAACAAACAAACAAGTGAACGAGAAAAAAAATCTTTTTCTTCTTCATTTGTCACTGAGCTACGAAACTGAGAAAACTAACACTTCCAGTTAAAAAGGAAGACAGAAATAAATTAAAAGTAAAATAATAATAATAAAAAAAATTCTGGTAGGAGAGAGATAAAAATAAATAAAAAAGTGTTCATTTCCTCTTCTGCCCTCCCATTCGTCTTTCGTCTGACGACTCGAAATAAAAATCTTGGCGAAAAAAAGATGGAGAGGAGGAGTGTAGAAGAGGTTTCTTCCATCCCTGTCATTAGATGGGTCCCTTTTTAATGAGGCCATTAACACAGACACGTAGAGCAAACAAAGCGATAGTCCGCTTCTCCGTGAAGCGCTGGAGATCCCTATGATGTGTTTGCGGAAGGATTTTGGAGGCATGGTTGTCACATTTGGCGACTGAAGTGCTGATGTAGTCATGCCAACGAAAATGAAAAGAAGAAATTTGATGCGTTTTACAATAAAAATACAGTCGAACCCCGATTTAACGAATTTCTCGATTGAGCCATTTTTTTATGGTCCCGACGAAAGTGAAAAAAAAAATCGATTTAAGAAATTTATAATTCCTATTTAACAAATAACTTTCGATGTCAAAAAAAAATTAAAAATTGAAGAAATTTTCTAATATTTATTAAGGGCTCTCAGAACTCTTAAAATTGGAAAAAAGGAAAAAAAAAAAGAGACTATTTTAATATTTAATATCTTAAACTTTAGATTAGTTTAAAACACAATTTTTATAGGATAAAAGGTATATGTATGTTCTTTCATTTCTTGTATTTAAAAAAAATACAAGATGCATAATTAGTATTTATAGGGGGCTCCAAACTGTCACACATTTATCGAACAGAAAATTGGTATAACAGCTTACGCGTACGATTACAAAATAAATTTTGGCACTCGAATTTTTGGTGCTTAATTATACTTCAGATTGTAATAATTACTCTGACCTAAATAAATTTGTATTTAAAGCATTTTTATATTTTTAATGCAAAGTTGTAATTAGCTAATACAAAATTTTGAAAATTCCAACAGTATAATGACCTAAAAAAATATTTTTATGAACAATAAAAATGAAATTTTTGGTTCAGTTTATAGACTAACATGAAACATATGTTTTGAAAATTTCACGAAAAAATATTCAGAAGTTTTTGAGATATAACGGCGCGTTATGCCCAAAAACGTCATTTGAAAAAAAATGACTTCAAAGTTTCGGAAACGCCACTTCAGCTATTGAGCGGGTATAAATCTAAAAGCCATAACTTCTGTTCTAATGGTAAGGTCAAGAAAAGAATTTTACCAAAACGTTCAGAAAAGATAGAAGTTTAACATCTTAAAAAATTTTAATTTCGGAAATTTTGAAGCTTTAAGGGTCTTGAGACCCCTTAAAAATTTTCAAAGTCCCTGATTGTTAATTTTCTAAATATGTATGACGCAGAAATATCTACATGCAAAAATGTACGTTACCTGAGGTTATTAATAGCAGTAGTAATGGATCGGATGAAGAAGATGAAATAGAAATGAAGCATGTAGCTTTTTAGAAAGCAGTTAACAATTTGGATACTTTGAAACGGTATTTGATGTCTCATTGTGTTTGGTGACACTGTTTTCACACCCTTCAGGAAAAAAAATTGATAAAGAAGTTTGAAATACCAAATCGAAACGAATTAAAGAAACATATATAAAAGATATATCATAATTTATCTGTAGAATTAAAATTAATGAATTTTTTTCTTAATTGCAACACTTGTGATTTATAATAGTACATAAAAAATATCAATTTTTATATTGTGGATTTTCTTAAAGCAACTAATGTTTACCATCATTATTAAGGTAAGTAAGTATTGTTCTATTTATTGGCAATTTTTAACTTGCTCTGTCGTATAAAAATATCCCATTGATTATCCCGAATAGACGAATAATCTCGATTTAACGAACAAAGTTGCCAGTCCGGAACGATTCGTCAAATCAGGGTTGTGACTATATAAAAATACAGGTATAAAATAATAAACACATTCTGATAAAGATAAATAATCACGCCTGGAATTAAAAGTTTAAACGCACTGATTAAACTAGTGTGTTGTGGCCAACACAAAACTTTCTTATAATCAAATAATCTATGACAATCTATTAAATAGTCTATCTCAAGCTATTCGTTCTTGAGATAGAACTATCGTGGAAATCGCGATAAACACCGCATAGCAGCGCCACCTATTAGACGATTTACACCAAAACATTATCAGCACCAATTTATGTCATGGTCTAACTGAATCTGAAGTTTCATTAAATTCCGCATATCAATTTTTGAGATAGAGCGCCCACAAAATTTTTGTCACATACAGACACACACACAGACTCACGGACAGACATTTTTTAAAAACAGTGAAATCGTGTAATTACCTTACCTTAGGAATGCCTTCTAAAAGGTATACATTTGTCGAAAATGGTACGTCGAATTTTTTTGCGAATCCAACGCTTTTTAGGTGTGTTCGTAATTATATAAATACATAGCCTTTAATGTTGCCGCCTGGTCCGTCCATCTGTCCGCCTAGAAAAGCGCAAAAACTACCCAACCGAATGGTTTGAAATTTAATACATATAATTGCTGCGGAATTTTGTCGAGTCATTTCAAATTTTACGAAAATCGAAACAAAACTTAAAGAGATATTAATAAACGTTTCCTTCATTCTATTAAATTTTATCGTACCTACTTAATCAATGATATCCCATGATAGGTGCTGCCATGGTGATGATGTCCTATTTAAGATGGAGTCCTATTATTTCTGTATTACTAAATTTAACGTATAGAATCGTAATAAATTTTATATTCATGCATTTTTGCATCACAGTGCAACAGCAAATGCCCCAAGATCTGAATGTTTATAAAGCTGGTTACAGTACAAACGCACCTCATTTGTCGCGTTTGACGTACAATTTCCGACTTGTTTCTTGTAAAGACAGAACAAAGTAAAATTTCTCTTTATTTCTCTACTAATGAAAGAAATAACTATTTTTATTAAAATTACTTAAAATTATGCATAAAATAAAAATGCAGTTTCTAAGCAATTTTTTAAAATTTTTGTATGAGCGTGTTGGAAGTATTCAAGAATCAGACAGCAATATGCACAAATAACATCTTTGTTCATAGACAACGAGAAACATATTAAAATATTAATTGAGTAAAAACTGATATACAGTAGAACCTCGATTAACCGAGCTTCGATGAATCGAGGTTTCTGTTAACCGAGCCGATAACAAACCTGATGTATTTATTTATTAACCATTTGGAAAAATGGTTATTGCCCTCGTCAGGGTAGGAAATCAAAAGCATATCTGAAGCTTTTTAACGGTTTAATCCAGATTTTATTCGTTTTCTCATTGGTCTATACAGTAATCTGTACTTTCCCTTTTCTTTCAATAGAGATGGATAGTTCTGTTGCCACTATGACAAAAAAGTAATAAAAACTACAAAAAAATAATAATAACTCAGAAACAAATTGAGATACAGCTTTCAAACAAATTGCATTTAAAATTACATTTTTTTCTCTATACGACGATATAAAAAGTAATATTGTGGGATGTTTAGAAGTTTAAGAATGAAATTTCATTTAAAATGGGTCGTCAGATTTCCAAGAAATCTGACGATGGAACAGCCTTTTCTCGAACAGCCAATGAAATGCTTGGATAATACATAAGTTTCAGGTGGATAATACGTAAGTTTCAGGAAATCTTGCAATTTTTACGTGTAATAATACTATTAATGTTTAATCCATGGCGTACGTAATGTATGATCAACTCCGTGCGATTTTTTATGTCTTAAATTTGAGTCTTTGAAAAAATCCTTTTCCAAATGGTCGTTGTAATTTGTTAAATTGCTTTTATTTAATTTTTTTTTTTTTTTTTTGAACGAGCCTGAGAAAGACCACACCTTTTAGTTCACTGTCCGTGCTATACAGGCTCTTCTGCCCCCAAAAGCACTCAATTTCCAAGAAACATTGCACCCTGAGAGGTCAACAGTGAACAATGCTTTGTTTCCAGTGGCCGTGTTTCGTAAATTTTACAAATTGCTTCTTAAAATTTAGTACTGGTAGTTGATTTCATTTTTATATTTGTTAAGCTGTGAAACATAATTTTACATATATTTATTTTTATCCTTTAAAATACGTTCTATTGTTTTTTATTTTAAGAGATGTTAAATTCACAAGCACGTCGAGTTTTTATACACAGTTTCTATTAACCGAGATTTCCGATTTACGAGGTACTAGCAGTTCAAATTAACTCGGATAATCGAGGTTGCACTGTACTCTAATTTCAGCAACTTGGCACAACCTGTGGAATCTAATAGAATTATTTTGCGTTGAAAATTTATTTATTTTTATACATTTGTGATTTCATTTAGCATACATTAAAAAAAATAAATAAATAAATAAATAAATAAAATAAAACCCGCTTGCATATAAATCCAATTATTATAATATACCGGGTGGCCAAAAGTTCGTTAAAACTTTAAAAACTCATAAAAAGGAAGAAATTATGATAAAGGAGGGCGGTTTTCAAGAAAGCGCTCACAAGGTTGTCGGATTTTTTTTAGCATAAAAATAATTTAGTTAAAAAATCACATCTAGATGGCGCTGATGACTCGAAACACAATGAACAGGACAACAGTTGTGTCGTAGAATGTTCTGGAGGTCATGTTGAACATTTTTTATTGGAAGAACAAATGAATGGAGCGTATTGCTGTCCTGTTCATTGTGTTTTGGGTCGTCAGCGCCCTCTACAGGTGATTTTTTAACTAAATATTTTTTGCTGCTAAAAAAATCCGACTACCTTGTGAGCACTTTCTTGCAAACCGCACTCCTTTATCATAATTTCTTCCTTTTTATGAGTTTTTAAAGTTTTAACGAACTTTTAGCTCACCCGGTATATATAGACGTAGTCGTGTATTATGGAATACTATTTATATTTTTCTTTGTAAATTAACCTAAAAAAATTGAGATGCACTAAATGTTAGTAAAGAACAAACTTTGACTGTTTCTTAACACATTTTTAATACGCTTAAAGTAGAAGAAAAGAAAAATACCTTTCAATATTCAGCTTTTCTAAAAAAGTTACACTTTTCAGGTAATGGCAAAAAGTCGGGTAATATGGAATAGGGTTATAAGGACTATTAAAATTGCAAGAAAAAATACAATAAAAAAATATATTTAATGAGTAAACATTAATACGTCCTCTATAAATCATCAGACTATTTGAAATTTATTTTTTAACTTTTAGCCTCGTCTTGAAACAGTTGTCTAGCTGATATTCCATATTACCCGTCATAACTTCTTGAAAACATAATCTCTTCACTTATCATCAAGTTAGCATAGAAGAAACTGACTAACACAGCAATAAATATAACTGTTTAACTTTATACTGAACTTGGTTAACATTACTGACAATGAGGTTTTATAATTAACACAAATCTCTCTATTCTAAAAAAAAAAAAAAAAAAAAAAAAAAAAAAAAAAGTAACTAACGCCGCCAGTTTTGAAGTTTTTGTGACCGGGGGTCTTCGCTAATATTAAGAAAAATATTGCATACAAAAATATGAAAATCGGTGGTATTATAGAGAAATATTTTGATAAACACGCTAATGCAGACAGTTTTCAAATCGAAGAATTATTTTAAGAGATATTTAATGAACTTTTATGTTAATTAATGATATTTAATGTTAAAGTTGGTCAAAATCGTTCCATTAAAATAGTTTTATAGGAGCAAAAACTATACATAGGAATTTAAACATTTTCAGATCATTTTATACATTAGAAGTTTCCGGTGTGCAGGCTGCATTTATTTTTTTAATTTGACCCATTTTTTGAGGTTTTATTTCTATTTTAAATTCAAATTTTCAGCATTTCGAGAGATATTTTTTACAACTTTTAGAAAAGAATATTATTTCAAATTGTCGCCATTTAAAAACAGCGCAATTTAAAAACAGCGCAAAGAATAAAATTTCCTTCAAATTAAAAATTCATTTACTCGTGACTATTATAAACAGAAAAATCTTCCAAATGAGAATTCAATGATTACGTATTAAAAGCAGGAAAATATTGATAATTACGTCATAAAAGCTATATTTACACGTGATTTTTTTTAAAGAGAAAGAAAATTGTAAAATAATAAATTCATTAATGTGCGTTAAATGTCGTAAATATCGGAAATTACGTCATATTTAAAATTTCCAAACCATAATAATATCAAACATTTTAGATTAAAAAAATATATTTGCGCGATACACTTATTTCATATTTTGAGACAATTTTTTTAAATTATTGTTGAGAATTCTAAGACAGCGCAAATAATATTTTCTTTCTAACAACAAAAGTAATTTCACGTGAATATTAAAAAAAGAAAGAAAACTTTGGTGAAAATTACGTCAGATTTTTCGAAACATTTAAAATGTCTTATTTAAAAAAACTTTTTTATAGCGTTGTTAAAAAATACCAGGAGACAAAAACTCTGTTTACTTGAATCATTTTATATTAATTTATTTTGACATGTTTCAGTGATCTAATTTAATCAACTACGAAAACAACTGGTTAACAGGAAGATCGCCACTGCTTTTTATTATAATTCATTCTTCCGAAAATTTTTTAAAGCCTATCAAATTAGTGTGCTTTTAGAGTTTGCGGTGTTTGAACGGGGGTTGGCGAGCGTAGCTCTTAGAGGGCAGAGCCCCTTAGTTTTATAAAATCCTCCCCCCCCCCAAAAAAAACCCCCGCAAAGAATTGAGAATAAGATTCTATTTCACCGCGTCCTTCCTATAACAGGTATCCAAAAAGAACTGATCACAGTGATAGGAATTCGTTCAGGAAGTATTAAAAACTAAGTTCAAAATATTAAAAACTAAGTTAAAACTAAGTAAAAACTAAGTAAGAGTTCAAATTAGGAGTCTAAAACTTTAAGGGGCGTTTGCTTGTTGTTGAATCAGTTGAAAAATAAATTGATTTTTATTATTTTTACATTTTTTTTAATTCCCTATAGTCTGTAGATTATCACTATAGAACGATTTGGACGACTTCGAAGTTCTTTCATAGTTATTGAGTGCTTTAACGCAACGCGCCCTTTAGGCTTAAACTGTTTTTTGAGTGCTTTAACGCAACGCGCGCTTAAACTGTTTTGGAGAACTATCAACGCATTCTACGCAAAATGATTTTTTTTTCAAGCTGGGTTGGATCGGATTAGTACGCAAAAACTATTAAACCGGCCTTGCTGTTTCCTTTAAATATTAGTAGTAATATAATTTATTGGAGCTTGGAGCACTTTCAGCCATTTTTATAAGAAATAAGTAATGTTAGAAGCGCACTAAAATGCGAAAAAAGGGGTCAGAAATAGACTTTTTTTTTTTCAAATAGCTGCCACATTGTTTATTTTGAATATTTTTTCATCAAACTGCTTAAAACTCCAGAAAATATCATCTACTTTCATAATCCTTAACGAAAGTTGATTGCAGACGACTCTAGTGATCTAACGGATCCCGCCCTATTTGAAGCGCACGGTATACACGCTAGGACCCATGCAACTTGAGCCACATCATCAAATTTTTTTTAGAGAAAATTTTTAAATGTTCATCAAATGATAATAAAAAACATGCAAAAAAAAACCGGAGCTAAAATCTTTATTCCTATTCCAGAAATTTTTTTTCTAAAAAACACCCTTTTCGGCCTTCTAAGGGTAAACTACTTCACCAAATGAGTTATCGTCTGGAATTCCAAAGCATATTTTTCTAAAAAAATACAAATATGATGTTGAATTGAAATTAGGTTTTAGTATTCAAAATTTCAAAGTTTGTTCATGAGATATTTGAGATGACTTCCTATAAGATTATTTGTTTAATTATTTTCACATAAATTGAAACAAGGCGTAACTTTTTTCTTTCTGGTGGTAAATTAGTAAAGCTACAAATACAGTTTCGGCAGCAATTAGTTAGTGACTCATTTCCTCAGGTGAAGCAGAGAGTAGTTACTAAAACAAAGGTAAAAATGATTGCGCTTTTACATTTGATAGGTTAGTCGGGTTTGCCTAGAAGAAGTTAGAGAGCAGAAGAGGTGTTTTTTACTTTTGTTGAAGTAACTAAACTCTGCTAAACCTGACAATGTGATCCACCAAATAATTTATCTCGAAACTTGCGTCGTGATTTTTCTAATATTTTATAAAGAAAAGTTTTTCTCTTGCGGAAGTTTTTTTGCTATCTTTGCTAAACACATCCTTTAAATCTTTTCTTTAAAAATTATATAATTAATTATATAGAAAACGAAAATTCAATATTGCCCTATCAGGACCGTAACCGAAAAATGTCTAAAATATGAATGCACCGTGACCAAAATACAACTCTTGTTGTTGTCATTGTAATCACGTGACGAGTTGCCTCCATGTCAGCGTGTAATGTCGATATGTGACGAATCAACGCCACCTAGATACTTGAGAAAGCCTTGACAGGCGTCACTAAAACGTCACACAAAGCAGGCAAAACAAAACAAAACAAAACAAAAAAACAACCGAATAACTGGCATGATTCGATTTCGTTGGCTCGTGGAATGATTAATTCTTATTTTCTAATAAGGAGCTATGCATATATAACGTTATCATTTTAGGGGGCGGGGGGGAGGGGTCTGACACATGATATCGTAGGATATCTCTAGGGGGAGGGGGTATTTGTCTTTTGATATCGTTATCATTTTTGATACAACCCAAATTTTCTCCTTTTATTTATACCTTTGACTTTACATCAAAATAATATGCTATCTTTTTTTAGTCTATTATCTATTTTTATGAAAATACAAAGATATTATTAAAATCATTAAATGCTTATAAAACTATTTAATTCCATAATATGGAATACCTTAACGATTGGCCTTTCTATTCTACTGTCATATGTGTATGCATATATAATACGCTATTCGGGAAACCATATGCGAAGTATGTTTAAAATGACACTTGTGTTTACTAGTAAATAAAATAGAAAGAATGTTTTCCGCCTGTTTTATTAATAAGAAGTTTTGTTTGTCCCCCCCCCCCTAAGTGCAAGAATATATTATTACTGTTGAGTGCATTATGTAACAAAAATATATTATTAAATACTTTTAAACAGTAACTACTTCTTTTAAGTGTTATTTAATAAAAAGCTATTTCACATATAAAGTGATATTTTACTGATTTCCCTTGAATCAATAAAGTATATGCAAAAAATAAATGTAACCATATTTATATATCACTGCAAACAAAAGAAAGCAAAATAAAAAGAATTTTAGACATTGATAACGATATCATTACGGGGGGTGGGGGGTGGGGGGGAAGTTCAAGGGATAATAACGTATGATATCGTAAGGGGGGGAGGGGGTCCAAAATTACTAAAAAGTTGATAACGTTATATATGCACAGCCCCTAATAGTTAATAATTCCACGAGCCAAAGAAAACGAAACATGCAAGTTGTTCGAATTTTCTTCTTTGTTTTATTTGCTTTGCGTGACGTTTTCGTGACGCGTGTCAAGGCGCTGACATCGAAATACTCAAGGCCAGAGGACACGAGTTATGATGTCATCACCAATCGACCGACTTCTCACTAATATTAGAATTCACACCGGAAAATTTTGAGTAGCAATTTTCTTTTAATTTATTTGTGGAATATCTATCATCTTATAAACAATAATAACTATTTAAACTTACTGATAAGAATTTGAAATCCCAAAATAAAAAATCAGCCAGATGCGGCAACACTGCGGAATTCCGCTTCTGGCTGAATTTTTATTTAAGGATTCTGAATTCTCACCAGTAAGTTTAAATAGTTATTATTGTTTTATGAGATGATAGATATTCCACAAATAAAAGAAAAGAAAATTGCTACTCAAAATTTTCCGGTGTCAATTCCAACACTAGAGAGAAGTCGGTCGATTAGTCATGACGTCACAACTCGTGTCTTCTGGCCTTGAGTATTTCGATGGCAGCGGTCAAGACCTTCTCACTTATCTAGGGGGCGTTAAACGAACTGAGTTGCTAATAACTAAAAAACGGTGACGGTATGTTTTGGTCACTGTTGTGCGACCCTTTCTGATGTTACAGTGATTTTATAGCGACACTTTTGTAATATATGAAAGCGGTACTAAAGCAGTATTACTTGCAAATTAAATTCATATTCAGTGACATTTTTATTTTGCTTTAGAAATCTGGCAAAACAACTAATCATAAAACTCCATGTACAATTTCTATATTCCTTCTTTTATTAAGCCTCTCAATAGTATGTTTGACAGAGCCGAACATATTTGTGAAACAGCATTTAAATTTGAAATGGAAAACAATCATTTATTCAAAACTTTCTGTGGTTACTCAATGCTACAACCCTAAAAACAGACAAAAAAAAAAAAAAAAAAAACTAAATCACAACCATTAGGCGAAATTTCTGTTTTTAAGTAAGATACTTTTAATAGGAGGGGAGGGGGGGGGGTAGAAAAAATACTCCCTGAAAATCAGTCGCTCCATTACATTTGAAAAAAAAAAAGTTTTACTTTTTTTACTCCGGTGAAATAAAGTAGTGTCTTCTTATAAAATAAGAGACTGGAGTCTAGAAGGGAGGTGGAAAGGGAAAAAAAAAGGCTTAACACATATAGACGTATCTTAATACCCTTTTTCGAGTTCTATAGTAATGAGCTAGCTATTGGACAAGGGTTTGTACTGCGGACTTTTCCGCAAAAATCCTTCGAATAATTTGCAGTAATGGAGAACCACAGTTGCACTAATCCCCGCACACAGCTATCACAGTAAAGGGGAGCTGTTTTCCCCTTTTCCCTCCCCCAATTCGTGATTTGAATGCCAATTATTCGGGCGCAAAATACTCTGGAAAGATCCTCTTTTGCCTGTAAAGTTCGCACCCCGCGCGAGAACTTTATCTCGCCAAAGAGTGAGCCAATATTTAATCCCCCATGCTGTGATTGGCCCACTGGCACCCGATGCACAGGCGATGCTTAGACACACTCGCACGGGCCAGGACAAAATGGCGGAGCGAAATTAATGTTCGGGATTAGGCGCGACAGTTTTCGAGCGATTAGAACGTCGTTGCTATGACAACCGATCAAGGTGGGAAAACGTCTCGGGAATAAGGTTTAAATTCTTCGAAATTTCGCAGGAGAAATTCGCAAGGGGCTAGCAAATTTGTTCAGAAAATTTCACGAGTTTCTAATGTTGTGGTGAACGATATATTTCCGAGTTTTATACCCGTGAGTATTTCAGTGATCTTTAGCAAGCATTGGACATAATCTTTCTAGAACAGAGTTCTGCACAATGTTTTGGTAGGTTTGAAATATACGGTGAAATGACAGGGAAAATGATAATTTTCGGACAAAGGGTTTTGAATATTTAATTCTGGTCGTGAGAGTAAAGTTTCACTTTAACGAAAATTGTCATATTCATTTCAAGAATAAAGTTTTGTTCTCGAATTGGAGGACGCAATCTATAATTTCTACATTGATGTATGAGCATAACTTGGAGAATACTAGCCTTCGTCCTTTTGTAAAATATCTCATAGTCTCACATTTTCTTATTGTTAACTACACTTTTACATATACCACTTTACACTTTCACTTATAACACTTTCACAACTAAGGGAGACATCTTTTCCCATTTTAAAATTTGGTGGTTGTCATATTTAATTATAATCTTATATTAAGTTATTGATTATTATATTAATAATATTAATATTATTATTGTTATTAATTAATTAATAATAATAATAATATTATTATTATCATATAAGATTATAATTAATAATCTAATCGTAAATAAGATAAATATTTTTTTAGGCGATTATATTGTTGAAATTTTCAAAATTTTGTATTAGCTAAATACAGCTTTGTATAAAAAATATAAAAATGCTTTAAATACAAATTTATTTTGGTTCAGGGTTATTTTTACAATCTGAAGTATAGTTAGGCACAAAAAAATCATTCTTGTTGCAAAAGTTATTTTGTAATCCTGCGCGTAAGCTGTTACACCAATTTTCTGCTCGACAAATGTCTGACAGTTTGAAGGTTCTATAAATACTAATTCTGCATCTAGCAACTTTTTAAATACATGAAATGAAAGATTATGCTTATACCTTTCATCCCAATAAAAATTCTGTTTTTAAATCATATGCATTTTAAGATATTAAATGTTGAAAATGGCTTTTTTTTTTTCTCATTTATTCCAATTCTAAGAGTCCTGAGACCAATTAAACAGTAAAACAGTTTCATATGTAAATGAAGAACTACAGTAGTACGAAAAGAGTGAGCATTTTTCAGAAAAAAGTTTGAACATAGATCAGGATTTTATTCTTAAAATTCTAAATGCAACAGGTTTAAGACATTTTATAAAATATATAAAAATGCTTTAAATACAAATTTATTTTAGTTCAGGGATATTTTTACAACCTGAAGTATAATTAGGCATAAAAAATTCATTCTTGTTGCAAAAGTTATTTTGTAATCCTGCGCGTGAGCTGTTAAACTAATGTTTTGCTCGACAAATGCCTGACAATCCTCTGACTGCGTATTTCTTTTCTTTTTTGTCCTTCTTCAAAATCGTTTCGAACAATATATAATCGACCAATACGTCCTCTGTTATTACATATTTCAATTCATCGTGTATTTGAAAATAAGTAGTAGATTTATAATTTGCATTTCTCCACTTTGAATATGGGATTTTTAAAACAAAATTGCTTCAAAAAATTGCATATTTTCTAAATTGTTCTACAAATGTCTTGCCCTTGGAAATCGCGGGACACAGAGTCTGAGGTTTAATATAACTTATTCTTCACAGTTGTATTGCACATTACCTACGTGCTAAATTATATTGGGAAAAAATGAACACTTTTTATTTAAAAGTTTTCCTGTCTTTTTACTTCATGCTAAAAAATGTTGATTTAATACAATTTCTTTTATTAATTTTTTAACTGATGAGATTCAATACTTTTTTTTATTATTCGAGTGCATTCGTTACTTGAATGGAATTTCAAGACATGACAGATATTAAAATTCAAGAACCATCCGCCATTATTCATTCATATGTATTGTGCCAACTTCACTTTTCCTCAACAGGATGCTTTAAGCAGTAAAACAGTTTTACAAGCAGAACAATAAATAAATCAGTACGAAAGGGTAAGCACTTTCACGTCTTGAAAATTGTTTGAATATAGGGATTTTTTTCTTAAAATTCTAAATAGAACCTGATTTAAGAAAATACTCATTGATTAATATACATAATAATTACCTAATCAATTATGGGGATAAAATAAAACCCTTTTCATTTAAATGTTTTCCTTTTTTTTTTTTTTTTTTTTTTTTTAAGCTAAAAAAATGTTGATTTAATGTAATTTCTTTTATTAATTTTTAACTAATGAGATTCAATACTTTTTTTTTCGTATTCGAGTGCATTCGTTACTTGGATGGAATTTCAATACATGACAGGTATTAAAATTCAACAACCATCCGCAATTATTCCTTCATATGTATTATGCCAACTTTACTTTCCCTTAACAGGATACCTTAAGCAGTAATACAGTTTTACAGGTAGAAGAATAACTAAAGCAGTACGAAAGGGGTAAAAGCAAGTTCACTTCTTGAATATTGTTTGAATATAGGGATTTTTTCCTTAAAATTCTAAATACAAGCTGATTTAAAAAAACACTAATTGGTTAATATACATAATACATAATAATTATATAATTTATTATAGGGATAAAATTAAACGTTTTTCGTTTAAAAGTTTTCCTGTTTTTTTTTTTCTTTTCTTTTTTTTTTTTTTTTTTTTTTTTTTTTACTTTAGGCTAAAAAATGTTGATTTGATAAAACTTCTTTTATTAATTTTTTAACCCATGAGATTCAATACTTTTTTTCGTATTCAAGTGCATTGGTTACTTGAATGAAATTTCAAGACCTTACAGATATTAAAATTCAAGAACCATCCGCAATTATTCATTCATATGTATTGTGCCAACTTTACTTTCCCTCAACAGGATGCTTTAAGCAGTAAAACAGTTTTACTGGCAGAAGAATAACCAAAGCAATACGAAAGGTGTAAGCATCCCACTTCTTGAAACTTGTTTGAATATAGGAATTTTTTTTAAACTTCTAAATACAAGCTGATTTAAGAAAACAATCATTGGTGAATATGCATAATACATAATAATTACATAATTTAGTATAGGGATAAAATAAAACCTTTTTCATTTAAAAAAATTCCTGTTTTTTTTTTTTTTTTTTTTTTTTTTTTGCTTTAGGCTAAAAAATGTTAATTTAATATTATTTCTTTTATTAATTTTTTAACCAATGAGATTCAATACTTTTTTTTTCATATTCGAGTGCATTCGTTATTTGAATGGAATTTTAAGACATGATAGATATTAAAATTCAAGAACCATCCGTAATTATTCATTGATATGTATTGCGCCAACTTTACTTTCCCGCAACAGGATGCTTTAAGTAGTAAAACAGTTTTACAGGTAGAAGAATAGCTAAAGCAGTACGAAAGGGGTAAAAGCATCTTCACTTCTTGAAATTTCTGTGAATATAGGGATTTTTTTCTTAAAATTCTAAATACAAGCTGATTTAAGAAAACACTCATTAGTGAATATACATAACACATAATAACTACATAAATTATTATAGGGATAAAATAAACCTTTTACATTTAAAAGTTTTTTTTTTTTTTTAACTTTAGGCTAAAAAATGTTGATTTAATATTATTTCTCTTATTAATTTTTTACCCATGAGATTCAATACATTTTTTTGCGTATTCGAGTGCATTCGTTACTTGAATAGAATTTCAAGACATGATAAATATTAAAATTCAAGAACCATCCGCAACTATTCATTGTTATGCATTGTGCCAACTTTACTTTCCCTCAACAGGATGCTTTAAGCAGTAAAACAGTTTTACAGGCAGAAGAATAACTAAAGCAATATGAAAGGTGTAAGCATTGCTACTTTTTGAAATTTGTTTGAATATCGGGATTTTTGTCTTAAAATTCTAAATACAAGCTGATTTAAGAAAACACTCATTGGTGAATATACATAATACATAATAATTACATAATTTATTATAGGGATAAAATAAAAACTTTTCCATTTAAAAATTTTCCTTTTTTTTTTAAATTTTTAAATTTTTTTTTTTTTTATTTATTTTATTTCAGGCTAAAAAATGTTGATTTAATATTATTTCTTTTATTAATTTTTTATCCAATGCGATTCAATACCTTTTTTTTTCGTATTCGAGTGCATTCGTTACTTGAATGGAATTTCAAGACATGATTGATATTAAAATTGAAAAACCATCCGCAACTATTCATTGTTATGTATTGTGCAAACTTTACTTTCCCTCAACAGGATGCTTTAAGCAGAAATACAGTTTTATAGGCAGAAGAATAACTAAAGCAGTACGAAAGGTGTAAGCATCTTCACTTCTTAAAATTTGTTTGAATATAGGGATTTTTGTCTTAAAATTCTAAATACAAGCTGATTTAAGAAAACACTCACTGGTGAATATACATAATACATAATAATTACATAATTTATTATAGGGATAAAATAAAACCTTTTCATTTAAAAGTTTTCCTGTTTTTTTTAACTTCAGGCTAAAAAATGTTGATTTAATATTATTTCTTTTATTAATTTTTTAACCGATGTGATTCAATACATTTTTCCGTATTCGTGTGCATATTTTGCTTGAATGGAATTTGAAGACATGATGGATATTAAAATTCAAGAACCATCCGCAATTATTCATTGATATGTATTGTGCCAACTTTACTTTCCCTCAACAAGATATTGAAGCAGTAAAACAGTTTTACAGGCAGAAGAATAAGTAAAGCAGTACGAAAGTGGTAAAAGCATCTTAACTTCTTGAAAATTGTTTGAATATAGGGATTTTTTTTTTCTTAAAATTCTAAGTACAAGCTGATTTAAGAAAACACTGATTGGTTAATATACAAAATACATAATAATTACATAATTTATTACTGGGATAAAATAAAATCCTCTTCATTTAAAAGTTTTCCTTTTTTTTTTTTTTTTTTTTTTTTTTTTTTTTTTACTTCAGGCTAAAAAATGTTGATTTAATATTATTTTTTTTATTAATATTTTAACCCATGAGATTCAATACTTTTTTTGCGTATTTGAGTGCATTCGTTACTTGAATGGAATTTCAAGACATGATAAATATTAAAATTCAAGGACCATCCGCAACTATTCATTGTTATGTATTGTGCCAACCTTACTTTCCCTCAACAGGATGCTTTAAGCAGTAAAACAGTTTTACAGGCAGAAGAATAACTAAACCAAGTACGAAAGGTCTAAGCATCTTCACTTATTAAAAATTGTTTGGATATAGGGATTTTTTTCTTAAAATTCTAAATACAAGCTGATTTAAGAAAACACTCATTGGTGAATAGACATAATACATAATAGTTACATAATTTATTATAGGGATAAAATAAAACCTTTTTCATTTAAAAATTTTCCTCTTTTTTTTGTAAACTTCAGGCTAAAAAATGTTGATTTAATATTATTTCTTTTATTAATTTTTTAACCAATGAGATTCAATACTTTTTTTTCATATTCGAGTGCATTCGTTATTTGAATGGAATTTTAAGACATGATAGATATTAAAATTCAACAACCATCCGCAATTATTCATTGATTTGTATTGTGCCAACTTTACTTTCCCTCAACAGGATGCTTTAAGCAGTTTTACAGGCAGAAGAATAAGTAAAGCAGTACGAAAGGGGTAAAAGCATCTTCACTTCTTGAAATTTCTGTGAATATAGGGATTTTTTTCTTAAAATTCTAAATACAAGCTGATTTAAGAAAACACCCATTACTAAATATACATAATACATATTAATTACATAATTTGTTATAGGGATAAAGTAAAACCTTTTTCTTTTAAAAGTTTTCCCTTTTTTTTTTTTTTTTTTTTTACTTCAATCTAAAAAAATTTGATTTAATATTATTTCTTTTATTAATTTTTTTTAACCAATGCGATTCAATACTTTTTCTCGTATTCGAGTGCATTCGTTACTTGAATGGAATTTCAAGACATGAAGGATATTAAAATTGAAAAACCATCCGCAACTATTCATTGTTATGTATTGTGCAAACTTTACTTTCCCTCAACAGGATGCTTTAAGCAGAAATACAGTTTTATAGGCAGAAGAATAACTAAAGCAGTACGAAAGGTGTAAGCATCTTCACTTCTTAAAATTTGTTTGAATATAGGGATTTTTGTCTTAAATTTCTAAATACAAGCTGATTTAAGAAAACACTCATTGGTGAATAGACATAATACATAATAGTTACATAATTTATTATAGGGATAAAATAAAACCTTTTTCATTTAAAAATTTTCCTCTTTTTTTTGTAAACTTCAGGCTAAAAAATGTTGATTTAATATTATTTCTTTTATTAATTTTTTAACCAATGAGATTCAATACTTTTTTTTCATATTCGAGTGCATTCGTTATTTGAATGGAATTTTAAGACATGATAGATATTAAAATTCAACAACCATCCGCAATTATTCATTGATTTGTATTGTGCCAACTTTACTTTCCCTCAACAGGATGCTTTAAGCAGTTTTACAGGCAGAAGAATAAGTAAAGCAGTACGAAAGGGGTAAAAGCATCTTCACTTCTTGAAATTTCTGTGAATATAGGGATTTTTTTCTTAAAATTCTAAATACAAGCTGATTTAAGAAAACACCCATTACTAAATATACATAATACATATTAATTACATAATTTGTTATAGGGATAAAGTAAAACCTTTTTCTTTTAAAAGTTTTCCCTTTTTTTTTTTTTTTTTTTTTTTTACTTCAGTCTAAAAAAATTTGATTTAATATTATTTCTTTTATTAATTTTTTTTAACCAATGCGATTCAATACTTTTTCTCGTATTCGAGTGCATTCGTTACTTGAATGGAATTTCAAGACATGAAGGATATTAAGATTGAAAAACCATCCGCAACTATTCATTGTTATGTATTGTGCAAACTTTACTTTCCCTCAACAGGATGCTTTAAGCAGAAATACAGTTTTATAGGCAGAAGAATAACTAAAGCAGTACGAAAGGTGTAAGCATCTTCACTTCTTAAAATTTGTTTGAATATCGGGATTTTTGTCTTAAATTTCTAAATACATGCTGATTTAAGAAATCACTCATTGGTGAATATACATAATACATAATAATTACATAATTTATTATAGAGATAAAATAAAACCTTTTCATTTAAAAGTTTTCCTGTTTTTTTTTTTTTTTTTTTTTTTTTTTTTTTTTTTTTTTTTTTTTAACTTCAGGCTCAAAAATGTTGATTTAATATTATTTCTTTTATTAATTTTTTAACCAATGAGATTCAATACTTTTTTTTTTTTCGTATTCGAGTGCATTCGTTATTTGAATGGAATTTCAAGACATAATAAATATTAAAATTCAAGAACCATCCGCAATTATTCATTCGTATGTATTGTGCTAATTTTACTTTCCCTCAACAGGATGCTTTAAGCAGTAAAACAGTTTTACAGGCAGAAGTATAACTAGAGCAGTACGAAAGAGGTAATCACCTTCCCTTCTTCAAAATTGTTTGAATATAGGGATTTTTTTCTTAAAATTCTAAATACAAGCTGATTTAAGAAAACACTCATTGGTTAATATACACTAATCTTTTCAGCTTTATTAAACAATACATAATGCATAATAATTACATAATTTATTATAGGGATAAAATAAAACCTTTTTCATTTAAAAGCTTTCGTAATTTCCATATTTAAACGAAAATTTATCGATTTAGAGCAATTTCATTTAGTAATATTTTTTAATCACTGAGTATCACTATTTATTTTTTTGATTTAACCATTCTTTTCCATGCAGTTGCCAAATGCACATCGATGGATGAGGTATCATTTAAAAGTTTTCGCATTTTTCTGATTTAGTCTAAAAGGTATCGATTTAGAGCAATTTCATTTAGTAATATATTTTAATCACTGAGTATCACTATTTATTTTTCTTATTTAACCACTCTTTTCTATGCAGTTGCTTACTGTACAACGATGGATGAGGTATCATTCAAAAATTTTGGAACAGATTTTGACATAATGTAAGTCACACCCTGAAAAAGCATTTTATTTGATTAAGAATTTCAGTTAATTAAAAATTAATGAAAAATCATATCAGCAAATAATGTCAAAAATTAATGGAAAATGGTATCAGCAAATAATTCCAAATATTTCATTTCGAAAGCCTGACGCAGGTCGATTGCTTAGTAAAAAAATAAAAAATAAAAAAATCAGGAGAAAAAATATAAAAAGAAAATACTTTAATATTTCAAAATTTGAACAGCATTAAAGAGCCAAATATTGCAATCCGAGTTTTCCGGATTTGAAAAGCTCGAAAAATATTTGAGGAACAATTTTATGGCCAATGGTCGAGGAATAAGCCAGATAGATGAAGCCAAATGGCAATGGTCGTGGGGAGGGATTTGGATGGGAGGCTTATCAACTCTGTTCTCGCCGCATCATAAATCGGTGCGGCTGACAATCCTGTTTTTCCTGTGTCTGATTCAAGGCATCATTCCTTGAAAAAAAGAAGGGAAAAAAGTAGAGGGAAGGAACAGATAAATGAATGTCACTTTATGGAATGTGGGGAGTAAACTTAGCGCCATCTGGTGGCTTTGCCGTTCGCTCTTTGAAGCGCAAACTTTTATTTGAATAATTAACTCTTTTTTATTTTAAATGAGATAACTGATTTCATGTATACTTTTATGAATGAAATAAAAGGATTTTCTTTTCCCCATATTTATTACAATATTAATTTAAATTTGTGGTAGATTTTATTCTACGAACTGAATATTTCTAACTGAGCGGAAAAATGCTCAGGCCGGCAATCGAACCCAGATCCTTGGCTTCAATGCTTTACAGTTTAAGCTAACTGGGCCGACAACCAGCCAGCATATTTCGCTCAGATAACCGTATTGGTAGTAACATCTGGTCTGTCCTATAGACAGCTCAACAGAATAAACCGCAGATAAAGGAACTCCATATAAACGATGGGTACGTAGATGAACTATTATTTTAACACAACCAAACTGATTGGTAAAGTTATCATACGAATTGAATATTTCCAACTAAGCAAAAAAATGCTCAGGCGGGGAATAGAACCCAGATCCTTGGCTTACAAGGCCCGTTTATGCTAACTGGGATTTTTATATGGAGTTCTTTTACCTGCAATTTATTCTGTTGAGCTGTCTACATGAAAGACCAGATGTTTCTACCAATAAGGTTATCTGAGCGAAATATGCTGGCTGGTTGTCGGCCCAGTTAGCTTAAACGGTAAAGCGTTGGCCTTGTAAGCCAAGGATCTGCGTTCGATTCCCAGCCTGGGTATTTTTTTCGCTCAGTTGGAAATATTAATTTCGTATGATAAATTTACCAATTAGTTTGATTGTGTTAAAATAATAGTTTAGATTTTATTCTCTTGTAGTTTTATAAGAAATATAAATCTTTGCCAGTATTAATCAGGTAACTTTTTCATACCTCGTCTATTCAATGATACTTTAAAATTTATCGACCGTAGAAACGTCCAGAAAAAAAATGTATAACATATGATTACGTGAGTTTCAAAACTTGAATTATCCAAAATTAAAAATTCGAGTTTTCTCTACAATCTATTCTATTGGAAAGCCTGCATCGACAAAACACTACATTCTGCAAAAAAAACTATTTTTATCGTGTATTTCTATCATTGTAAAATCTTGGTTTACAATGAAAACTAATGGACACAGTCGGAGGTTTTTCGCGAATTCCTAAAATTTGATTTTTCGGATAAGGCGAATTTTAAAACTCTCGTCCACATATATAAAATAAATATGATTTGACGATACCTGATTTAACGATTTTCTCAATTTAAAGGATAAATTGTAATGATCCGTATTCACCCGTATTAATTTTTATATAAAGTGATATAGTTTTAACGGTTAGTTTTCTAATATATTTAAATATAATTTTCTTGAATATAACAAGCTTTAAACAATTTTTTTAATAATTTGAAATTTTAATTGCTGAATTTTGTTATTTAACTTGGCTTAGCGGCGTAAAACCAACAGAATGAAAAAGTGACAAAGCCTAAAACTGAACCAAGGTCATTGATATTACGCGGCAATTCTCTACCACTGAGTTACCTGGACAATATCCGCATAACGCTTTTCACTCAAATCTGTTATAGTAATCTGTTATGTTCAAATCTGTTATAAGTTACAATATTGAGAAGTGCTAAGCTGGTACCTTCCAGGAAACTCGGTGGTAGAGCATTGGTGCCTAAAGTCAATGACCCTGGTTCAGTATTACAATTGGAAATTTAGTCGATGTTTTAACTGTAACCGGTTTCAGAGGGCGTGATTACCACCAGGATAAACTTCCACCAGTAAATTTGAATAGAAATTATCTCATTATTTAAACGCATTTTTCGTGCAGAATTTTTCATAATTAAGCCAAAAATATGCATTACGGATGGAAGTTTGTCTCGGCGGTAGTCTGGCCATGCATTTCTCCCATATTGAGACTACATAAACAATCCTCTTACGGGTCCTGTCAGCGAAAGAGATTATAATACCAACGGGCAAACATTCACCAACAAAAACGACAGAAATTTTGTATGAATAAGGCATGAATAAATCTCTCAATTGGAATAACTGTATTAAAGAATTTCCACACTAATTATTGTAATATCTACCCTATATATATATAATCCTAAAAACCCTAATGAAACGAATTTACGAAACGATTTTATGAAACGACTGATTATGTTTCGCGGATATTTCTATTAAAATATGGAAGGTTTGAAGGTGAAAATAATGCCAAAACTGGCATTAGAATTTTAAAATTAGAATTAGTTTTCAAGATAATGAAATTTCTCTAATGATGGCAGATAAATTCCTCATTTTTGTGGAAAAAGTGCCGAACAGGGGAAAACTATAGGAATTAGATTTCTTCTTTTCGTCATTATCAAATTGAAATTATCTTTTATTTCAAGCGATATTGAAACAATATTGTGATTAAATTACGTTTTTCAGGAAAATTTGAAAAATTAAAAATTAGATTGGGTTTTTTTTGTCGTAATTTTCAAATTGAAATTGGAAAGGGAAATTATTAAAAACAGAAAAAAAAAATGTTAAAATAAGAATTAAATGATCACGTGTAAAAGCAGAAAATAGGGGAAATTACGTCAACATATTTACACGCAAATATTAAAAAAGTACGAAAACATTAAAATAAAAAATTATTACACGCGAAACGCATTCAAAAGTGTTAATTACGTCGTATGTAAAATCCCCAAATATTAAATGTCGTCATATTTAAAATGCCTAAAGTAATTAAATTATTACGCGTGAAAAACTTTTAATGGTGAATATGAAGTCATGTTTAAAAAGCTCCAATAATAATATTGCGAAACATTTTTTAATTAAATAATATATGTACCCGTGAAACTTAAAAGAGAAAAAGTTTAAAATAAATAAATTATTACACGAAAAATGCATTTAATAGTGAAAATTACGTCATATATTAAAACGATACACTCAAAAAGATTTTCATTCCGGATAGTTTTAATGTGACGTCACATGGTATAAAAATAGTACGAATAACAAATCTGTTTATACATTACATCACTTAATGCAGTGTAAGTACAGGTAAATGTACGCGCAAAATACTTTCGTTTTGTTTTCTACGAATTACTATTCGATAAATACATTTTAGAAAATTAGGAAATTCTTATTAATTAATATAAACAATATACATTGAGAAATATGCATGATGGTGTATTAAAATAAAGAAAAGAATTCATGAATAAGCTACACCTGTTCCTGAAAATATTTAAAACTCTATAAAAACATAAAATATAAGTTTAAAAATTTCAAAGCACAATGCTTTTCAATACCTTGGTTCTCAAAGCTATTTCCAAGCAGACGGAGTATTTTAATCTCAAAACTGAAGGAAGGATATTGGCCATAGCACCGTTATAAAAGCCAGAAAAATAACGACATTTTTAAAGTAACCATTTTATATAAGCTGATTTTCAAATGTGTAATTGATCTGACTTATCAATCCTGAAAACAACCATCAGTTGTTACGACAGCGATGGATGAGACCATGGAAACCGAAAAATACCCCAATCAAACGGGAAAGCATGGCAACCCGATTATAAAAGATAGTCGCTGTTATAGTGAAAATATCATTCAATCTAACCTAGTAATATTTTTTAAACAGGGCACATTGCTATGTTTTTAGAGGCTGTAAAGCCTGAACAGGGGTTGGCGAGCGTAGCTCGCAGGAGGCTGAGCCCCCTAGTAGTTTATAATATTATAATCTGTGAAATCATCTGACTAAATACATTAATAAATAACACCGTTAATATTATGACCATTAATAAATGACCGTAATGAAAATTAATAACCGTTTTATGAAAAGGCAGTGTAATAAAAAAGGGGGATGTGTATGAAGAAAGAAATGTATAAAGGTATATATAAATATTTTACAGACATACAAACAATAAATACAATAAACCCAGCTGGAGTGAAAAATTAGCCCGAGCCAGGAATCGAACCCGGGACCACAGTATACAAGGCTGCTGCGCTAACCACTGAGCTACTCCGGCCGATACCTGAAACTGCAATTTCCCACTAATAAACCGTGCTGGGGAAGCCACCAGCCATCGGTACAACAGCCTTGGATGACCGGACAACAATGAATAGATTTTATTATTACATCGATCTACCATAATTATAATAAAACACACATACGCACATATACACTCAGGTATCGGCAGGAGTAGCTCAGTGGTTAGAGCAGCAGTCTTGTATACTGTGGTACTGGGTTCGATTCCTGGCTCTGGCTAATTTTTCACTCCAGCTGGGTTTATTGTATTTATTGTTTGTATGTCTGTAAAATATTTATATATACCTTTAACTGTAGAATGCAGGCGTTATTTATGTGTGTATGTGAGTTTTAATACATATTGTAGTATGAGTGTTTTATTATAAAGAAATGTATGTTTGTCACTTTTCACAGTCAAAATAACATTTCAAAGATTAAAAAAAAAAAAAAATCATAAAGAATACTTAAAATTATTGGTTACTTACATTATGAAGACCTGGAAATCCGTAGAACATATAGATTTTTTTTCTTTTCGCACATCATAAAATGCGTACTATATTTTAATATTCCTTTTCATCACATGTATAGCAAAACACGTTTATATATTTTATCTTCGAAAAGTGTTGTTTCACTTTAAGGGACGTTATTCATACACTTCCAAAGAATTCACACCTAAAATAAAGAACAAAAATATTCATTCTAAGCGATTGTTTAAATACAAAATTATTAAATAAGTTAAAAATTTGAGTAACTGTATCTATTACATAAAAATTGTCTGTTTATATCTTACAACTACTTTTAAACGTTGGACGATTAAATTAACATTAATTAATGGGAAAGATCAGAGTATGTAATAATGGTTCACATAAATTTAAAACTTTAACTAGTTTCCGAGAAATTAATTTTTTGCAGTATTTAATGGCATTTCTGTAATGATGGCAACAAAAGTCCTCCATTAAAAAAACAAGGGGATAAACCTGTGGTTCCCGGTAAGCGAAAAGCATGATATAAATGTTATTTCTGATGTTAACGTCCTTTTTTCTCTGCACTATTTAAAAGGCACCGCAATGAATGAGGTATTTTTCGAAAGGTACCGCAAGCGGTTTTTGACGTAGTATACTTATATATCGATAAAACACGTTGTCTGATTAAAAAAAAAAAAAAAAAAAAAAAAAAAAAAAAACTATAGGTAATTAAAAATTAATGAAAAAATGTATCAGCAAATAATCTTAAAGATTGCGGCGAGAAAAACTTGCACGTATCTAGATTTTTTTTTTTTTTACATTTAATATATTTTTTTAATAATGCCCACTAACAATGCCAAAAATAATTTTTATATGAAAAATAGCAAGAATACGTTCAAATAAAGTTATAAAACGTATTAAAAGCTATATTTTCACATTGCCCTTGCATCAAGAGTTAACAGCCGAAGAAATAGCCATGATCGCTATTTAAAATCAGCCTTTTTGATTCTATTCAATTCAGTAGTTTAAGCGCAAAATTCGTTTAAATGCCCTAATTTTTAATTCAAAAAAGTACTTTGTTCAATACTAGTAGCAAACCTACATAGTGAAATAATGCCACAACTTTAATCTTTTTTTTTTCTTTTTTTGCACAATATCCGGGTGTTTATAATATTGGATTATTTACCAAATACTTTCTTAACATAATTTTCCTAGAATTAATGATATGGTATATATCGCAAAATCGTTTCAGTAAATCATTTATATTAAGAAACATTTGGATCTAAATGAAAATATTTCCTATGAAGTGTCAGTATTAGAAATTATTGCAAATCGTTTTCAGTAAATCATCAATATTAGTAATAAATATTTGGATTTGAGTGAAAAAATTTCCTATGAAGTGTCAAGATTTTCCCAATATTATAAAATTGAATCACTAAAATCGTAACATTCGAAATTTGCAATGATTGCAAATGAAACCGCAATCCTTTATTAAAATGTTGATAGGTGTATATGGTATAAAGTTTTCCACTATAAAATAAAAAGTAGGCCTATAATATTGTTAGAAATTTTTCTTGCTTCTCCATATGGACTGGATCTGCCTAAATCCACGAAGACTTAGAAATAAATCTAGGAGTTTGGAAACGGTTTCGGAGATAGATTTTCAACAATGCTGGGGATTTCAGCAAGAAAACCTTTAAGCGTATAGTGTTTGATCAAAGAACTGGCTTCAATGATGTACTATGGGAAAATGCATGTGAAGATAAAATAAAAAGGGAAAATGTTAACTTTGGGAACTTAGTATAGAAAAAATTAGGCTAAATTTATAACTCTAAGAGAGATAAAGACAAATTCTATGCATAAAAATTGTTTTGTGGCTAGAAAGTTTTTAACTTTTAAAGCTTGTTGCAAAAGTCCTGTCGTATATTTCGAAATATATTTTTATGATTATAATCTTAAATTCAAAATTAACTTGCATATACTAAGCAGCATTATTTTAAAGAAAAATAAAATAAAATAAAAAATAAACTTAAATACCCAAAATTAAAAATGTAAAACTAAATAAATTTTAAAATATTATTATTCTTTGAAAGATTATGAGAGAAAGAGGGAGTTATAATATATATATATAAACAATAAGTAAATAAGTAAATAAATAAAATTATAAATAAATAATAAATAAATAAGTAGATAAATAAAATTATAAATAAAGAATAAATAAATAAGTAAATAAATAAAATTGTAATTAAAAAAATTAAACTTAAAAATGTAAGTATAAATAAATTTAAAAATATCAATATTATTTGAAAGATTATGGAAGAAAGAAGGATTATATAGAAATATAAATAAACAATAAATAAATAAATAAATAAATAAATAAATAAAACTCATTATAAAAATAAATTCAGCGATTAATGGAAAATGTATTTTCATACTTTGTTACTTTGTTTTGAATTGAAAATTACTTTGAAGTTCCTTTTTTTTTTTTTTTTTTTTTTTTTTAAGAAACATTTCTGTGAGCTTTATAATTTCCTTTTACTTCTCCATGCATAACATTTATAAGAATATTGTTAATTAAAATACCACATTTTTTTTGTTCGGTGTGAAATTATCTGCACATTGAAACAACATTTATTAACCCTTTAAGCAGTGTTCCCAGATTAGAGACTTTTTTAATTCAGATTATTTGATTTTCACCACTTTTTTGAAATAGAAATATTAGGCCTATTTAAAAATAAATTAAAAATTCTAAAAAATAAAGCAAATTATACTATTTTTAAAAAGTGGTGACAGTCCCCAATATGGCAACACTGCCTTTAAACTCTGGTGGGTGAATTTCGTCAAAATACAAATGTCACATTGGCACCAGTATTTTGAAAACAAAAAATTCGGTTTATTATATACACGAAATAATGCCTTAATTACTTTTCAAATAAATTTTGTTAAATATTCTAATGCCATTGTGGCGTTTAGAGATTAAAATTACCGTATATACTCGCGTATAAGTCGACCCCCTAACTTTCGAATGCAAATTTTGGAAAAAATCAAAAACTCGCGTATAAGTCGACCCCCTAACTTTTTATTTCAATTTTGCACAAAATCAAACCAAAGATTTCGCTTTCTAATGCGAAAAGTTAGTAAGTAAACAAAAACAAATCATTATTATTTTTTTTTAATGATGAATTATTATTATTTATATATTTTATATATTATTTTTTTATTCATACACATAAAAAGTCTTAATTTTTTAGTATTCGAAGTTTTTATTTTTGCTTTTTTAACTGACTCGCGTATAAGTCGACCCCCCAAATTTGCTTACCGAAAATTGTCAGAAATTCCTCGACTTATACGCGAGTATATACGGTAAGTGGAAAGAAATTCACCCACCAGAGCTCAAAGGGTTAATTATAGGGGAAGGGGGGATACAGCAGCCATTCTAAGGTTTGATGAATTTTTATGATACCTTTTTATTCAATAAAGCTCTAGAAACAAATACCAATAGTAACAATGATAACTGCAGTTTCAATTGCTATTTTACGTTTGTTTATAAAATTTATTTTAAGATGTACACGTTATTTTAAAAGAAAAATTACAAAATGGCCCTTTGCTTGACTGTGCTGGGAAACATGGATAGCATAGATAAATGTACATTTGTGGGAAAAAAATAATAAACACCTCTACTAACTCCTCAACAAATTATCGCAGAAGAAAGTTACTGGTACCGAACGATTGGAAATAAAACCTACTTTTGAATGATGTATATAAAATTTACTTAGAGGGCCATCTACATATTAAAACAAATCCAAACTTCTTTTTTTTTCAATGGAAATATCCAATTTTAACAAGATATTTCAGGTCTTCGGTTCAAACTATGCCTAGACATCAAATTTCAAGTCATATGAATGATAAGGTTTTGAATTATAAATATTCAAAATTGAGTGCTTCTAATATTAAATTACAGTTTCATATATTTATTTATATCGCCTGAAATTATACTCCTAATGTGCTAATTTTAGGTAGCTTTCATTACAAAAAGCTACCAATTGCAGCCGTTCGGAGGGAAGCGATTTCAAAAAATTTTGGTATATTTCATCGATCATGACCCCCAGACCCCGAAACCACCCTCCGTTCAAAATTTATATGTATATATATATATATATATATATCTGACCTATGTCACACTCTAGCTCTCGTAATTATGAACCGATTTCGATGTAATTCGGTGTGTACATAGTACATACCAATGTCTCGACCGAGTTCGTTGGCCAGCTTCATCCGCCGTTTTGTTTCAAAATGGCGGCCATTTAAAATTTAAAAAAAAATTTAAAATTTGAAATGTGGTACCAAAAAATTAAAAATGGAAAAATATTTTATTTTTATGTATTTGACCTTTATACAAAGATTTCGGAGGAGTTTTTGTTTCGTCTATATCTTAAAATATGGCTGAGTTATAGCAATTGGAATTTCTAGCGTGGCTGGCATTTTGGAACGTCCTGAATTTTGTCACGCGATAAAAGGCGTATTTATGAACCGATTTCGATGTAATTCGGTGCGTACATAGTACATACCAATGTCTCCACCGAGTTCGTTGGCCAGCTTCATCCGCCATTTTGTTTCAAAATGGCGGCCATTTAAAGTTTAAAAAAAATTTAAAATTTGAAATGTGGTACCAAAAAATTGAAAATGGAAAAATATTTTTTCCTTATGTATTTGACCTTTATACAAAGATTTCGGAGGAGTTTTTGTTTCGTCTATATCTTAAAAAATGGCTGAGTTGCAGCATTTTGAATTTCTAGCGTGGCTGACATTTTGAAACGTCCTGAATTTTGTCACGCGATAAAAGGCGTATTTATGAGCCGATTTGGATGTAACTTCGTTTATAAATAGTACATACCAATGTCTCGACCGGATTCGTTGGCCAGCTTCATCCGCCATCTTGTTTAAAAATGGCGGCCATTTAAATTTTTAAGAAAAATTTAAATTTGAAATATGGTACCAAAAAATTGAAAATTGAAAAAATATTTTCTTCTTATGTGTTTGACCTTGATAAAAAGATTCGGGAGCAGTTTTTGTTTCGTCTATATCTTAAGAAATGGCTGAGTTATAGCATTTTGAATTTCTAGCGTGGCTGACATTTTGAAACGTCCTGATTTTTGTCACGTGATAACGGGTGTATTTATGAACCGATTTCGATGTACCTTGGTGTATACATAGTACATGCAAATATTTCGACCGAGTTCGTTGGCCAGCTTCATCCGCCATCTTGTTTCAAAATGACAGCCATTTAAAAAAAATTTAAAAATAAAAAAATTAAAATAAGATACCAAAAAAATGGAAAATGAAAAAGATTTTTTTCGTATGTGTTTGACCTTAATACAAAGATTCCGGAACAGTTTTTGTTTCGTCTATATCTAAAAAAATGGCTGAGTAATAGCATTTTGAATTTCTATTGTGGCTGACATTTTAAAACGACCTCATTTTTGTCACGCGATAACAGGCGTATTTATGAACCGATTTGGATGTAATTTAGTCTGTACATAGTACATACCAATGTCTCGACCGAGTTCGTTGGCCAGCTTCATTCGCCATCTTGTTTCAAAAGGATTGCCATTTAAAAATAAATTAAATTTAAAATTTAAAATGAGGTATTAAAAAATTGGAAAATGAAAAAGATTTTTTTATATGTTTGGCTTTGATACAAAGATTCCGGAGCAGTTTTTGTTTCTGAAAATTTGTTCTTTTGTTTATATCTTAAAAAATGTTTGAATTATAGCACTTTGAATTTCTAGCATGGCTAACATTTTGAAACGATCTTGTATTTGTCACGCGATAACACACATATTCGCCTATTTCGATGTAAGAAGGCATGTGGATAGTATACATCAATACCTCGACCAAGTTCGCTGGCCAGATTCATCAGCCATCTTGGTTCAAAATGGCGGCTATTAAATAAAAAATATATATATATATTTAAAGTGAGGTGCAAAAAAATTAGAAATTGGAAAAGGTTTCTTTCTTAAGTATTTGACCTTGATATAAGGATTCAGGAGCATTTTTTGTTTGTCTTTACCTTAAAAAATGGCTCAGATATAGCAGTTTCAATTTCTATTGTGGGTGACATTTTGAAAAATCTGACTTTTTGCATGCGACAGCACTCGTATATATCAACCGATTCTGATGTGAGTGAGCATGTGCACAGCAATTACTAAGATCTCGACCAAGTTCACTGGTTAGCCTCATCCACCGTGTTGTCTTAAAATGGCAGGCACTTTAAGAAATCGCCGAATTTGGCAGCCAAATATAAGTTACTTTAAAGAAAAAGCAGCTTGGATAAAGCTGACTAATTTCACGAAATTCTCATTCATTATATTGATAAAAATTAGTATTGAATCTCCTATATTCGGTTTCCACTAAATTGAGCTTCGTGTGTTTGAATGATATAAGTTGGCTTTTTTAAAATAAGGAATATGAAAGCTACCTCTTCCTCCCGGCACTGGCCGGAAGGACTTTTTTGTGTAGCAATAATACTAATATACCCAAACATAAATACGTTGAATTTGCAATTTTTATAATTTTATGATATGAATTATGAAATTAATGTTCGAAAAAAATATGAATTACAACCTAAACTTTTTTGATGTATTTAGATGTAATAAGTCCTGCTTTATGGAAGTCGAAAATTTCACATTTTCCTTCCAAGTAGTTTTCAAATTATGCTTAAAAAACGGCAAAATGATAGTTTAAGGGGCCGTCTATGATAGAAGTGACTAGATATTTGGAAATTTCTTATACTGTCCTGTAATCTAACAGTCTCTAATAACTGCTTAAGTAACGCTTAAGATGCCTTGATCAAGCAGAGGGGGGGGGGGGGGGGCTCTCTTGGTCAACAATCGAGTACCAAACTTCAATTTGGATACAGCTCCTAAAATATACTCGTTTTAAAATAATTTATTTCTCGGAATTTTTTAGTACGAATTGCATAAAAATTTGTTTTTAGACTAATTGAAGGGTGCAGAGGTTATGTATGTTGTCAGAATTGGGTACTGCTATTGATAAAATACAAAGTTATGGTTTGTTTTGATATGTAGATGACCCCTAAGCAAATTTCTATTACATCATTTAAAAGTAGACTGTATTAGCAATCGTGTGGTACCAGTAACTTTCTTCTACGATAATTTTTTGCAGAGTTAGCAATGTGTGTTTACATTTTTTTTTTCCACGACTGTACAAATCACATTGATTTAGGATGTATATTTAATCAACCCAAGCTAAAGTTAACGCACATCAAGAATAAGTATTATTAACACAATTTGCATAACTACAGACATACACACGCTAAAGTTTTATTAGAAACAATTAAAATATAATAAAAAAATACATATATAAACGTTTCGGCTATTTTCATAGCCCTCATCAAGTAAACGAGCAGAATCACAAAACTGCAAGAGCCACAGCAAACGAAAATACAGTTAAAATCACGGTCTAAGTAGGATAAAATAATCAGCAGTAACCTGGGTTGCTTGGGAAAGCAACCCAGGTTACTGCTGATTATTTTATCCTACTTAGACCGTGATTTTAACTGTATTTTCGTTTGCTGTGGCTCTTGCAGTTTTGTGATTCTGCTCGTTTACTTGATGAGGGCTATGAAAATAGCCGAAACGTTTATGTATATATTTTTAATTATATTTTAATTGTTTTTAATAAAATTTTAATGTATGTATGGCTGTAGTTATGCAAATTGTGTTAATTATTAAGTAATCCAGACGTAGTTATGTATGTATTTTTAGAGTATTATGTTTTGTAATATTTTAAGCTGTAAGTCGTTACAAAATAAAGTAAACAGCAATGAGTATCAATATGACGAATTGAGGAAGACTTCAAGTGCGCCCAGCAGGCATGCAGACTGCACATGTCGAGAATAAAGCCTTTCTTTGAAAAAGTTATTGCGTCGACCTTTTCAGTAGTATTTTATTATGAACAATAAATAAAAAATCATTTCCGGACAGAGTAGTTATCAGGTCATTTTGTCCGTTCTCTTTGTGGCCACGTGGTTTGCCCGAAATAACGCCATTACAAAAACTGTGGCCTACATGAGTTAGAGTTTTCAAACAAACATCATATAAAAGGGTTTTTCAATCTGATCAAACAACGTAAGAGCAAATAAGTATAACACACATACTATTTATCTATAATCAAGAAATTGTACCACTTGCCTGAAATCAAAAATGCGAAAAAACAATAAAATGTGTTAAAAACTAGAAAAATGTAGCCTTCCGCTTCAGAATCGTAGACAATACTACCAACATCTGTTTTCCCAGTTCTAGCATGGCGGAGCACTATACAGAGGAAAAAACTCAAATGCCCACTTTGCCCTCACTAGTCAGTTTACCCTTCCTTCCCCTATCTAAAATTTAATTTTTAAACAGTGATAAGATACGCAAAGGTTTTGCATTAAGGTGCAGCTATAAAAGGTAAATCAATATAAAATATAACTTGAAAATGGAATCCCGAGGATTCCGATGACTCTAATGCTCAACTTCTTACACTGGCAAAAATTCACAGCCGAAGACTCTATTTAATCCACTAATCGGAAACTCCATTTGAAGTCAAGGTGGTGGCTCGAATTTCAAGAGAGATCTCAAATACCCGGATGAAGGCTGCGTTCAAAATCCATCGATTCCGTCTTCTACCTCACTATATATAGCTAATACACAGCCATAGTGGCCTAATTAATATATCATTTCAAAAAATAACCTTGACAATAAGATTACCAGAGATACATTATGCACTTTGCGAAACTTGAAGAAATGACAGAATGGGTTTCATTCATACACAAATATTAGTATTCAGTGTAAATATTCAATTACATTTACACGCAAAATTTCAAAACTCACTCGAAAACTAGAACAGTGCTCTTATAAAAGAACAGCTAGGAACTCTGTCAAAACTTTGTATATCATTGCATTTCTCACAAAGCAAGATCGGTTAAATATCTTTAATTTAGTTAAAGTTCTGAATGATAGTTATGTTCGGTATTTTTGAATGAAAAAAAAATATTCCTATACAAATTTTGTTTGTTTTGGTATGCACTACTACTTCTTAATGTTTGTCGAATTTTTTTTAATCACCTCCAGAACATCAAATTTCAGTAACTTTTCTGATTGGAATTGTTGGGAAAGAAAGTTTTAATTCTCTTGTTAGGGAAATGTGTAACAGACTTATGTAAACAGAAATACTTTGAAAAATCCTCCATATAAACTTGATTGCCACTGTATGAGTAGGGGCAATAGTTGAGATTTCCGATTTTCACGGTTCGGGTGTCCCCTAATGGTGGGGCCCGAACGCTGACATTTGCCCAATTTCACGCCATGGATGGGGGAGGGTGCTCCGTTCCATGGTCCGGGGTGTCCTGGTCTGATAGAAACTGCAGTTGTAAATTAAGGAATGGATCGTTAAATAACAGCGGGAGGTAGATCACATAAAGTGATTGGGTTAGCCGACTTCTGTAAAACTAGACGAGCATATAATGTGCATTCATATTCGAGGATGATCTATATTCTGTTTTCATTCTGACATATTTGATAGTTGTTATGTAGGTTATGATAGTGTGTTAATACCAACAGATGGTTCAAAAAGATACTCGTGTACTTGGGTAATTCTAAAACTAGATTTTTAATTAGAATTCATATAAAAAGCACAAATAAATGTAATAAAATTACTTGCAGGTGCATACATATAATATAAAATTATTTAAAATACATTAGGAATATATCTTAAAAATACATTAAAAAAACATTAAAAATCCAAAACGTTTTCAGACATCACACGGTCGTCATTAGTGAGATTTAAATGTTCTTACTATTTTCTTTGCGCTTATTCGAGAATTGTCCAGGGAAGAAAATCATTGTAATTTAAAGATTATACGTTAGATGAGATGTCAGATAAAGTTATTCAAATTTTCAATAAAACGAGCTTTTATCGATTATACATATCTATGATATCTCCATACTCCATGGATATCATGTGATAGTGCATAGTTACAAGCTGTATCTTTATTAGCAATTATTTCAATTGATTATCTTATAATGGCTTCCTGGTAATTATTTGTACGAAAGATAATCTTAGATTTATCAAAATCTTATTTTTTAGGTAGAGTTTTAGCTAACTTTGATAACGCAGTATGAGGTCTATTTAACCCTTGTGAGGGGCAGTGGGATATATAATATCCCACCTAAGTTTAATTAAGATTTGCACCAGAAAACTTTAATTAAATTTTACTTTTATAATTTTGGGGGAAAACAGTTGAAAATTGCTTTTCGTTATTTAGAAATGAATTTTTTCTAAATTTCCGGTGGGAATTCAGCATTACACAAACGCAATTCCTTGTCCCTCAAAGGGTTAATATGAGATCTGCTTCATGTTCTTTAATTCTATCACGAAATTTTCATCTCAGAAATTTAGCACTACACTTTTAATTTCATTTATAGATTTTTGATGTTAAAATTTATTTGAACTTAATATTCAAAAAAGTTCAATTCATTTAGTGAAAGGTGCGCTTTCATTTGGCAATTATGAAAAAAAATTATAAAAAAATGGACAAAAGCAAAGAAAAGGCACAGCTTCTATGTAGGTTTTCAAAATCAACAAGAATTTTTAGCTGGCACTTATAACAGTTTCTTCTTGAAAAAAAAAAAAAAAGTTTGACAAAAATCAATCTATATACAACATGGTAAAATGGTAAAATATGTGCCTGAAATTAAAATGTTTTTTGTATCTTGACTTTCTTATGTCTATCATGATAATTATATTTAAAGCTTGCCAAACAAATTAATACTTAAAATTTTTAAAATGTATTTCTTTTTTCGTTGTCGTTGTTGTTCCTTTTGATGAAACAAGTTTTTCATTTTTCATTTCAACTGCAGTAAAGCATTCTAAAGTAAGGTATTTTTTTCTACGATGAATAACTCTACTGCACTTAAATAAAAATAAATAATAAACAGTTTGACAAAAATCAATTTCTTACATCATGGGAAAATGTCTTTTGTCCTGTCTTTCATAATAATCATATTTAACCAATTTTCCCAGTAAAAATAATACATAAAAACTAAAAAGAATATTTTTTTTCATTTTGTTTTTGGTGAATCAAATTTTTCCTTTTTTCCTTTTAAATACAATAAAGCATTCTAAAATATTTTTTTTTACGTTTAATATCTCTAGTGTACTTAAAAAAAAGGACACAAACAAAGAAAATGCACAGCTTCAATATAGGTTTTGAAAATCCACTAAAATTTTTAGCTGACACTATTACAATTTTTTCAAAATAAAAAAAAAGTTTCACAAAAATCAATCTATATACATCATGGCAAAATATGTGCCATCTTTACCTATAAAAAAGTTCTATGTTTTTTCAAGTGGAAAAAAGGTGTTTCATTTTATCCGACCTATACACAGCAGTTGAAAAAACAGATGGTGTGCCTTCATTGAATTTGGAAGTACCCTTTTTTTTCTCTCCTAGAAAAGCTGTATATATATTGGACAGTTGTGTGACAAAATGCCCAATATATACAACAATAAAAAATACGGAAGCAAGAATGCCCGGGTACATTCCACTTGTGAGGTGCCCCGCAATAACTGCTCGGTGTTTAAAATTTTTGTTTAATTCTTTTTTCTATATATTTCAACCTCAAAAGTGCGAGATTTATATGCTTTATTCTATTTTTTTTTCATCTCCCACTAAAAATTCTAAAATTTTTTTCTTCTCTTCTTTTCAATATACAACGGTTCAGTTGGCATTTAATAATACCACCTGACCAAACCCGTGAGAGGGGAAAGATAGAGGGAAAAAAATTGGAAAAAACTAAAAAATAAAGCGAAATAAAGCTCTGTCCGAAATGAGAATTTTAAAGTAGTGATATGGTGAGGAATTTTAGGAATTTTTAGAAAAAAAAATGAAAAGGGGAATTATTTTCTGTGAGTTCGCTTACAGAAAAAGTTTGGTTGGAGAATTGTTTAATTATTTTTCGTATGAGTTATGCAACCCTTTTTTAGTTTTGATAAGGATATAAAAATTAATAGTGAACATCAAAATGGGAAGGTTGATAAAAACAAATTTATAAATACAATAAAAGTATCTATAATAAATGAATATTAATCAATAGATTTGATACCTTTCATATAGCGCTTTAATTTCAATAAAATAAATATTAGTAAAATATAGCAGCATAACACATAGACAGCGTTCGAAATCCTGGGTGTTCCGCTGGTCTGAGACCACCAAAAGTTCAATCAGACCATTAATTTGAATAATTTAGTGGTCCGCAGGGCCAGTACCTTTTTTCCCCTCTCTCAGAAGTTAGCTTAAATTTTCCCGTCCCTGAAAAAACCGCAACCAAACACAAATCAGACAATAATAAATAAAAATTGCATTAAACCTTATAGTCTGTTCTGAAATAAATAATCAGAAATAAAATATCTAATTAATAATTTTATAGTTTTTCTTTATGTACTGTTTATTTAATTTTTAGTAAATTATAATTTTACATTTTATTATGCTGAAAATTTTGGATAACTGTAAAGGAAGTTTGGTTTATATTCTAGGAGGGGGTGAGGTCAAAGGGTTAAAGGGACTTAATATAATTTTACGTAGCGGGCTAGTGATGAGGACTGCAAACCAGTAAATTATCATGCTTACTGGTCTTTGGGAACAGTGACTTGTTTTTATCAATTCTACCACTGCACATAAGTATGTGTTCATAAGCATGTTCATGCATTCTATATAGAATTTTGTGAATTCATTCTTTAAACCTGGTATTTAACTACACCAGTGACATGGAATAAGTATTTATTTTTTTAGTTTATTCCCGGTTATTTACCCAATCCTAGGGTAAATATCCATAAATTGTGTATTTTCATATTTCACTTTAAAAAATCATAGTCTTGATAAAAATTTTTTGCAACCATAGGTTACAATGCTTCATATGATAGCAGCTTTCACTCTAGTTAAAGAAATATTCCCGCATGTTGTCTGATTAAGTGGCCTTACGTATCTTTTACATTTAATATGTAATATTTTAAGGTGCCAATAACTTTTTACAGGCTATAGTCAATCGAATCCAAGATGAAGAAGGTAAAAAAAAAAAAAAAAAAAAAAAAAAAAAAAAAAAAAAAAACTGATTCGTTGAAATTGCCAGGTAAAACTAAATGAGGAAGTTATTTGCATTGGCTTAAAACTTTAACGCCCAATCTGTTTTAAAGTTTGTATTTAAGAAAAAAAAAATCTAAATATTATTCAAATATCAAAGAAGTAAGAACTGCAAATGTTTTGTTTGATAATACCAAAGAAAGACATTTCTTAAATACAAAAAAAAAAAAAAAAAAAAAAAAAAAAAAAAAGAAGCTAATGCAATGCGTTTTGAAAATCTTTCTTCATCAGTCTCAAAAAGATCATCCTACGCAGTAGTACGAAAGAAGAAGAAAGTTTACTTTCCATTCTCGTAGTGGTAGTACGTTATAGAAGTAGGATTTGTATCATATCAATTGTAGTATTTTGTAAGGAGAAGCAGCGATTTACTCAAAAGCAGAAAAATGACGCTCTTCATATTCTAATAGCGGATGAAACTTAGATTATCACTGTAAAAAAGAAAACAAAAATCCGTTTAAATACGGAAATTGTACTGGTAATCGAGACGCTAGTACTATTTCCGTATTTCAACGGAAATATTCTCCCGTAAATTCTAGAAAAACGGAAATTTTTCTGGAATTTTCGGGAAAAAAATTCCGGAACTACACTGGTGTCCAAAATTAAGGACCGATCGGAAAATGGTAATTTTCAAGTACGCGAATACTCAAAAAGAAATGATATAATTCGAATAATTACTATCTCTACAGCACAACTAGTCCATATAACATCTCATTCATGTCACACATGGTCACAAGTGTCGCAGTCACTACGGTGAAGCAAAAAAATAGGAAGTTCCATACATCTCATTATGAGTCTCAAATGATCACTATATGTGACTCCACTGAGACGTCACTGTGACTGCTGCTTTGTGACGAGTCACCATGTGACTTTACAATGTACTTACATTGTGACTCTCGTGTGAATGTCATTTGCAGACTCAATTTCAAAATCATCGTGAACGCCGCATTGTGATAAGTTACCAAATAATATCACATTAAAGTCACATGATGACTTTCAGGTGACAGAGAGAATCACCATTGTGCTCTTTTGTGAAAAGTCACTATGTGATTATAATGTGATATTATTTGGTGACTTCTCATAATGCAACGTTCATGATGACTTTGAACTTAGGTCTAAAAATGACAGTCACATGAGAGTCACAATGTACCTACATTGTAAAGTCACCTGGTGACTCGTCACAAAGCGGCAGTCACATTGACGTCTCAGTGGAGTCACATATAGTGATCATTTGAGACTTATAATGAGACGCGTGGAATTTCCCATTTTTTGTTTCATCGTAGTGACTGTGACACTTGTGACCATGTGTGACATGAATGAGATGCTATATGGACTGGCTGTGCTGTAGGGATAGTAATTATTTGAATTATATTATTTCCTTTTCAGTATTTGCTTACTTAAAAATTAGCATTTTGTGACTGGTCCTTAATTTTGGACACCAGTGTAGTACTGGCGTCTTGATTGCCAGTACAATTTTCTGTATTTTAACAGAATTTTTTTAGAGTGTATCATATACAGAGCTGCTTAAAGAATTCAGATAATTTTCCAACTGTAGATGGGAATTGATGAAGTTTGGTTTTCAAATGCGTTAATGCGTTTCCAAACGGTTCAAGACATCCTATTTTAACTTATTAAACGGTGAAGTTTTGTTACACTATTCTGAATGTATTGGGAAGTGTTTCATAATCTATGCTTGACGCATGATTATTTCTTTCTTGTTTGTTTCTACACTGGTAAAAACAATTAAAGGGGCAAATGTTTTTTTTTTTTTTTGGCAATAAAAAAAAGTTTAACTAAGCAAATAAAACCAAACTTGGCAAAAATAACATCCGATATAAGACCAATATATGGGAAAACAAAAACGGGTCAACCTGCACCCTAAATAAGGAAACTGGTCATGTGTCTAGCACAGTAGCTGACCGACACCCTGTAAGTCGGAAAAAAACATGTCATGATCGCCTGTAACAGCTACGCAACTCTCGCATCGGCGTTTCATACTGTTTACCAGGGTCCTTATGGTAATATGGCTATATGGTCCCCTGTGGCAACCGCACCCACACTTACCCCAAGGCACCCTTGAGCTCGTCGATGGTCGTTAGAGCTGGTAGATTAGGGGACATCGCAAACCACTCCATTCGCTGAACATCCTCCTATTCGAGGTATTCGTCCACCAACTGAGCCCTATGTAAACGGGCATTATCGTCCATAAAGGCAAATTTGGTCCATGTGCTCCGCGGAAAAGTCTCACATAGGGTGCAAGGATCTCGTCCCTGTATCGCTGACCTGTCAGAGTACCTCTATCAAACACATGACGTTCGGTACGACCGTCTGCCATGATGTCTGCCCAGGCCATCAGATCACTTCCACATAGTGGTTGTTTTCGACAACGTGAGAGGGCCGATATTGACTCTCGGGTTTTCTCCAGATGAGAACATGTCTCGAGTCGCTGTTCAGACTGAATCGCGACTCATCACTGAAGAGTACCCGCCCTCAACTATCCTCTGTCCAAGACAGGTATTCTCGGCATAATGCTAGACGAGCCTTTTTGTAGTTCACAGTCAAAAAGACGCAAACTGCGGGGCGCCTGGCATACAGGCCATCTGCATTAAGTCTCTCGCTGGCTGTTATCCGTGAAATGGATGTTCCTGTTGCATTATGCAGGTGATGAGACAGTTTTGTTGCTGTCGCGGACCTATCCCTAATGTCTAGAAGTCTCAAACAACGGTCTTCAGCCGTTGTTGTTGCCCTTTTGCGGCTTTGACTAGGTCGGCGGACTTCCGTTCCTGCCTCTGTGAACTCCTTCCAGAGAGTGAATACTACATTTCTTGGAACCCCGATGTCCTTACAACAGGTAGCCTGTGATTGGCCAGCCTCGAGTCTTCCAACAATCCGCCATCTTGTGGCATCACCTAGGCGATGACGACTAGCCATACTATCGATGCGTAAACAAAGAAATGAAAAAAAACTAAAATTGGATCTTCGGTGAGCAAATGCGGTACCTCTAGACAAATATGATCACGGTGCCACTGCCTTATGACGACACAGACCACTGCATGGCAGGTGTGTTCGCGAAGAGCTTAACTATCATCTGTTACCTTATTTGCATATACGCATAACTTATTTTGTTTTTGTTTTAAAAAAACCCGTTTGTCCCTTTAATTGTTTACACCAGTGTAAAATGCATAATTTAAAAAAAAAATTACGTTTTTTGAACTATTAACATGTATCAGATAGAAGAAAATTTCGGGATTGGCACATCCGACTAGTTATTTTTGTGATAATTTAATAAGCATCACCAGTCTAATACATATATCTTTTTTTTTTTTTTTTTTTTTTTTTTTTTTTTACGCTTCAATTGCGGCCAACTTCCAAATGTGGACATAAGAGATATACGCGTGGTGCACAACTTTACACATCATTAACCAACTCCCCTGGATTAATGATTTTTTTGGAACCCAAATAAGGATGACGCAAAATCTCATTAAACAAATGTACTCTCACTTGCTACTACTTATTTTACTTACTGCACAAGTAAAGTTATGAAAAGTAAATGTACTTGGATTTATTCTTTCACTGTTGTCGGAAAAAAAGCATACAGAATTAGATGAGAATTTTCGTACACGATAAAAGATTGTCTGGCAAAAGGTATACTGGTATATATATTTCTTTACTTTTTTTGAGTTGCGTACGTAATTACAGTAGAGCGCCGATTATCCGAACAAGTCGAGACCGACCCTAGTTCGGATAAGTAAAAGTTCGGATAAATGGACAGACGATTTAAGGGATGTTCCTGACTATACTAAAACTTTCACACTTTATCCAGGCTTAGGACTGGCAGCACCAGTTAGTGCTTATTAAAAACTTTTTTTTTTTTACTTTACTATCAGTTAATTTTCTTTTTCTTTTTATAATTTTCTGAACTCCAAAGATTATAATTTAAGCAAAAAATGCTTTCGCTTGTTGCTTGCTTCAAAGAAGACGTTCTTTCCAATGCTGCCCTATCTCGAATTATTCTTAAATACGTTAGTTGAACAGAATCAGAGTTCTCCTGCCGTTCGAGCCATCATTTCATAGCTGTTTCCAAACATTCAAAGACTTCGTTATTGTGATGGATCTGGGTCATTTTCAGAGCATTCGTTTTCATTTCTTCAATTTATTTTTCATCTTAAATCTCATCCACAATCTCATCATCATTAAAAAATTTTTTTGAGGGAATATAATAAATGGATGTTGTTCGGTAAATGGAAGTTCGGTTAAAATTTTCTTTTGAGAGAAATAGGCTGTTCGGATAGTTGGAAGTTCGGTTAAATGGAGTTCCGATAATCAGAGCGCCACTGTATATAAATACGTATCCCTTATAGTCGTTGTCTGGTCCTTCCGTCTGTCTGTCCGCCAGTCCGCATATAAAAACGCAAAAACTACCCAATCGAATGGTTTAAAATTTAACATATAAAATCGTAGCGGAATTCTTTCGAGTCTTTTCAAAATTTATGAAACTCGAATCAAAACTTAAAAATAATTTTATAAATGTTTTCTTCCTTCTGTTAAATCCTATGATACATAATAAGTTCAATGATATTCCATGATAGGTAATTATTTTAGGTTGCCGTGGTGATGAGGTCCTATTTTAGATGAAGTCCTATTATTTCCGTATGACTGAATTTAATATATAGAATCGTAATAGATTTTATGTTCATGCATAAGAGTGCAACAGCTATTGCACCAAGATCTGAATGTTTATAAAACTAGTTATAGTACGAACACCCCTCATTTTCCACGGTTGGCGTACAATTTCCGAAATGTTAACACTTTCCAACATAGTTGAAAATTGTTTATGAATTCGATTTTTCGATTTATCTGTCTGTCTGTCTGCCACCTGCCCATGTGCTAACTGGCTTAACAGTAAACAGATTGCAATGAAATTTATATATGTTATTGGGATTTACTATGACATGCTTAATATTGAAAGTGAAGTGTATGGCATTGACGGTTCATTTACAGGTACACTCAAAAGTATTCCGTTGCAATATGGTCTATGGCGAAAAATCGTTTGCGGTGTGTTTTAATGATATTACGCTATTTTAAACATATTTAAATTTATATATACCACTAAGGTGTACTACAATGCACCCACTGTTGAATCTGGTGTGCAAATAGTTAATTGTTCATTTACAGGGACGCACAAAAGAATTTGGATTCAGTACTTCCTATGAACAATAATTGCTGGAAGTGCATTTTCAGTTATGGTACGGTAAAGTGCCCCTATTTCTTCCCCATTCCTAATTTTGGCCCCCTTAACTTCTCCTCTTCTGCGAAAGTGGTGCAACTTATGAACCAAGGCACAAGGGACGGAAAGTAAAAAGGGTCAGTATTGAAAGTTTCGTTCGCCAAGGCGCATACATAAATTAAAGACGGCAAATTTCCTATTTTTAGAAGACCCCAGTTCTTATTACGTCGTTTGTAAAAGGTTATTTACCGTACTGTAATTATTTATTTCTTATTCATTGCATGTATTTTACGTAGGTAAGATGCTGACAGTAGCATACAGTGAGTTTTAGGACGCTCAGTTCATCTTACGGGAACTGAAGCTCCGCGATATTGGGAAGTAGCGTGGTCCCAATTTCGTATCCCTTGGAGTTCTTATTTTCGTCCCGGGGACGAAATTAAGAATGCTTTTTGATGACAATTTTTACAATTTTTTCCTCATGTTTGGATGGCTAATGTTTCGTTATGTTAGTCTTCCACTGATAATTAGTACATTTCTTTGTGCCTTAATTTAAAGTAAATTAAATTACTTACTCATTTAGAAATAAAATTTGATTCAGTTATAAGTTAAGCCTCGGCGTATTGGATTTTTCGGGGGGACGAAATTGGGACCATTTTTTTTCTTTTGCATTTTTTAGATACTTTTGAAAAAAATAACTTTTCGCATTGTTAAAAAATTTTTGGACAATATTTGCCTATGTTTCTATGTGCGTGGGTAGTTAGTCTATGTAAAATGCAAATTTAGTAGGTTTTCACTGAAAATTACAACATTTAGGGCCTAAAAGGGACTAGGGGACGAAATATAGGCACCTCACACTACGCGTTTTTAAATGCAAATATATATATTTTTTTTGCATATTACTTGGAGTGTATAAATTCTATAGATCCTATAAAGAGTTGCTCAAAATATTTCAATTACATTTCCGTTTACTGACGAAATTTCTGAATGGGATTTTTCAACTGTGGTATGATTTAATTGAACTAACCTTTTAGCATACTAATTAGTATACCGGGTATTTCAAAAGTTCGGTGCGAAAGTAAAACGCGGTACAGAAATATCTATGGTTCGGAGAGATACGCGGTTTGCAGATAAATATATAGCGTGGTGCGGGATTTTGTATGACACCGACAAAAAAGTAGTTCAAAATCGCGACAATAGAGGGCGCTACTAGAGTTAATTCCGTGAAATAATTCCATATTGTTCCCACGACGAAAGATTTGGATACAAAAACGTGTATATGCAGTATTCTCTAATATTTTTACATCCAAATCTTGCATTGTGCGAGCAATATAGAATTATTTCACGGAATTAGCTGCAGTGGCGCCCTCTACTGTCGAGATTTTTAACTAATTTTTTTTGTTGGCGTCAGAAAAAATCCCGTACCAGGCTATATATTTATCTGCAAACTGCATGTCTCTCCGAACCATAGATCTTTTTTTTTTTATCGCGTTTTAATTTCGCACCGAACTTTTGAAACACTCGGTATATACAAATCCATAGACCCTATACAGGGCTGCACAAAACAATTCGAATATTTTCCCGACTATTGATGGTAATTGCAGAAATTGGGTTTTAAAATGCATTCGTTTTCTAAATTGTTTATTTAGAAATCATCTTTCACCTTAACAAACTATAAATTTTTATGGTATTGTTCTGATTTTTTTAAAGTGTTTCATAATCTGTGCTTTAAGTATAATTTTTTCTTATTATTATTTATTACTAGGAAATTGATCCCGGAATTTCTCAGTTACATAATATTGGTTAAAAACATTTATTTTTTATTATTAAAATTGATTTTTAACGCTTTCCAATATAGTTGAAAAGTCTTTATGAATTCGGTTTGTCTGTCCGTCTGTCCACGTTCTAACATGCAAAAATATACTCGTATTTCCATGCAGTTCATACCTAGTGTCCTAAAAAGGACAGACTGATTTTAAAATTCAATAACTCGCAAACGGTGACAGATATTTAAAAAATTCTTGCAGGAGGGTTATGCATGTGGTCAGGAGTTTTTTTTATTGTGATTCTCGAATTTAGTCTGAATTATATGCAATAGATTGCGCTGTAAGCAATAGATGCTAAATTCAAGCTGGATTTTTTGGCCTTTCTCTTCTCCCATGACAAAAAAGGAGATTAAAATGTATTGAGTGGGTCCCGAAGTACCAAAAATTGGGCCTGGATTTAGTACATATTGATCGCAGCGCCACCTATTGCCTGTAATTCGAACTAAATTCGAGAATCACAGTAAAAACTCCTGACATTATACATAACGCTCCTGCAAGAATTTTTTAAATATCTGTCACCGTTTGCAAGTTATTGAATTTTAAAATCAGTCAGTCCTTTGTAGGACACCCTGTATATGTTCAGGATGCTTACCATGACATGTTCGGTATTATATATGAAGTGTGTAAGCGTTAACAGTTCATTTACAGGGGCACTCAAAAGAATTTCGTTACATTAGGGTCATTGGGAAAAAAATCCTTGGCAGTGTATTTCAATGACATTTTGCTGTTTCAGATATATTGAAACTGACATAAATCCCTGAATTTCACTACAAGATTATTACTATTGAATGGGGCATTCATAGCATTTATCGTTGTTTTACAGGGACACATAAAGGAAATCGATTACAGTTTTGTCTTTGAGCCATGACTGCAGGAAAGTGGTTTCAATTTTGATATGCGCTTTTAACCCTCTATCTACTGACGGTACTTATAAGTACCATTAAAATAATTTGTTATAAAACTCATTTAATACATCGATTAGTAGTAACACAGTTTAGAATAAGTTTTAGATGCATTACTTTATCATGTTCCAAAAGCATTATGGGTTACACAAAACAAAAATATTTTTTAAAGGATGATTTCTTTGGCCTTTGCATCTTTTCAGCTTTCTTAGCGTTGGACGGGGGGAGGGGGATTTTTCAATTCAGAAATATTTCTATTGTAAGAACATTATATTTGTAGATTTCCTAATTCTACAAAATACAAAGAAATATATTTAAAATAAAATATTTGAGTGGGGTTATAAATATTACACAAAATCCCTATAAATTCAAATTTAATGAATCCTTCTAAATCCTTCAATCCTTCTAAAATTTATTAAATAATTATATTGTTTTGCATGTTGCTCGTTGTGTATAACTTCTAGATCTTTTGTACAAGACTGCACAAAAGAAGTCACGTACCAGTCTCCTTATTAATGAAAATTGCTGAAAGGGAATTTTCAGCTGTGGTGTGAATTACCCAACTGAATTAAATTTTGCCATGCATGTAATTTATAAATACAAATCTACCGGGTGTCCCAAAAAGGACTGACTGATTTTAAAATTCAATAACTTGCCAACGATGACAGATATTTAAAAAATTCTTGAAGGAGGGTTATGCATAAGGTCAAAAGTTTTTTTACAGTGATTTTCAATTTTAGTTCGAATTACAAACAATAGATGGCACTGCGATCAATAGACGCTGAATTCAGGCTCGATTTTTGGTACTTCGTGGCCCGGATAATACATTTCCATCTCCTTTTTCAGCATGGAACAAGAGAAAGGACCAGAAATCGAGCCTGTATTTAGCGACTATTGCTTACAGCGCCATCTATTGTTTGTAATTCAAACTAAAATCGAAAATCACTGTAATAAAACTTTTGACCTTATGCATAACCCTCCTGCAAGAATTTTTTAAATATCTGTCACCGTTTGCAAGTTATTGAATTTTAAAATCAGTCAGTCCTTTTTGGGACACCCGGTATATATCCTATACAGAACTGCTTGAAGAATTCTGATAATTTTCCGACTGTAGATAGGAATTTCTGAAATTAGATTTTCAAATTTAGTTTGCCTGTCCGCATGTGTGTCCACGTTCTCACTCACGCAAATATACTTTGATTTTCATGCAATTGATATAAGCTAATGATGTATATCATGGCATGTTCGGAAGTGAATCGGAGGTATGTAGCATTAATGGTTCATTTACAGGGACTCTCAAAAGAATTCTGTTACATTATTGTCATTGGGGAAAAATCGTTTACACTGTATTTTAATGACATGACGCTATTTCAATTGTTTTTAAATTGATATAAATCACTGAATTTCACTACAGGATGATTACTATACAATAGGGCGTTCATAGCATCTTTGATTCATTTACAGGGACACACAAAAGTAATCGCTTAAAGAGCAAAAATTGCTGGAAGTGCGATTTCAATTTCGGTATGTGCTTTTAAAATTTAACTTTTTTTGCATGTTATTTGTTGTATATAAATTCTATACATCGTATACAAGGCTTGACAAAAGAATTCACGTACCAGTCTCCCTATTAGAGAAAACTGCGGAAGGGGATTTTTTAACTGTGGTATGTATTTCCTAACTGAACTAAAGTTTTGCATGGATGTAGTTTATGGATTACAAATCTATGTATCATATACAGGGCTGCTCAAAGAATTCGGATAATTTTCCAGCTGTAGATGAGAATTGCTGAAATTAGGTTTTCAAATGGGTTAATGCGTTTCAAAATGTTTCAATCAGACATCATATTTCAACTTATTAAGAGGGTCCGGAGTTAAAATTCTCAAAAAAATACAATTCTTTATTGGCTTAAAAAGAAAATACTGAGTTTTTAGCGTTAAATACCGCAAACCGCATGCTTTTATATTTATTAGATCCAGAGATATAACACTTTTTATCTTGAAAAGCGATGCATAAGTTACCCTCTGACAAGAAATTTAACTTCATTTATCTCTGAATGAAATTTTTCACAGTTTGTCAACTTTAAAAGAATATATCTCAAGTTCCTTGCAAGATATACGTATGAAATTTTCAACAGAGATTTTATGCTATATTCCCAACAAATTGTCTTCAGGATTTTTAATTTTGAGTGATAATTGTGAAAATATACTAATTAATGAAAAACTCACTCATAAAAAAACTTCATTTTTGTACTTAATTTTTTTTTATATAAAATTCATAATCAATATTTTAAGAAATCCTGAAGACAACGTAAAATGACACATTTTCTGTACACAAAAGTCTAAAGATTTTGTAAATCGAGTATGTACTTCCAGAGTTATATCAAAAATTAAATATGTTTAAAATTTTTAAATTAAATTTTTTTAAATATTTAAAATTTTTCAGATTTTTTTTACATGTAATATTTTTATCATATTAAAACATACGTCAGAAAAAAATTTCATAACAAAATCTCTATAAATTAAAAAAAAAATAGAATTTTGAGCCCCTGACCCCCTTAAAGGGTGAAGTTTTGTTACATTATTCTGAATGTGTTGGAAAGTGCTTCATAACCGATGCTTGACGCATGATTTTTTCATTCTTTTAGGTGCGTTCCTAATTATATAAATACGTAGCATCTATAGTCGTCGTTCGGTCCGTCTGTCTGTCCGCATATAACAGAGCGGAAATTGATGAAAAGGAATTTTCAACTATGATGTGAATTAACTGAGCTAAATTTTGGCATGTATGTAGTTTATAGATACAAATCTATATATTATATACAGAGCTGCTCAAAGAATTCAGATAATTTTTCGACTGTAGGTGGGAATTTCTGAAATAGGATTTTCAAATTTGTTAATGCGTTTCCAAATGGTCCAATTGGACATCCAATTTAACTTATTAACCGGTGAAGTTTTGTTACATTATTCTGAATGTGTTGGAAAGTGTTTCATAATCTATACTTGACGCATGATTTTTTTCTTTCTTTCTTGTTTAAATTTAATATAGTTTTTTAGGTTGTCCACTAAAACCACTAAAAGGCCTTTTTACATGAAAAATATCAATTAGGCACTCGAATAAAGCTTTAAAATTTATTAAAAGTGATTTCATATCACCTGCATGCCAAACTGAATTCGTAAACACTTTCCTAGAAAATTGAAAAGCGTTTATGAATTCAGTTTGTCTGTCTATGTCTGCAGTCTGTCCGTGCTCTAACTCGCGTAAACATAGTCAGAATTCCATGAAATTCATATATTGGACATTCTCACAATCTTTTGACTTTCATGTCCCTGAATAATAATTTTTTATTTAATACACTTTTTTTTTCATATACTGGGGAACATTCCATTGCATGATTGCATAACAATATTAACGAAATAAATAAGTTTTGGACGATGTTGGGGGTCCAAATACCAGGAAAACTCATCTACCGTCCCGTATCCCTGATGCTGATTTTTTAGTTTGGAGTTGCCTGTATAAAATTGTTTCAATAAAAATAATTCGATGTCATTTTTTTTCTGAAACTGTAACTATTGTTTTATATAAATATGTAGCTAAAAATTAACCTGCACACATTTTTAGGGCTGTTATTATTTTTTAAACTCTGTCCCTAGATTCCTTACCATCCCTCTTCTAAAATTATACAGAAAATCATTTCAGATGCAGCTCAAGAATTTTTTTCAAGTTTTTTCTCATGCAGAAGTATGCTAGAGAAATAATGTCTAAAATTCTTTGGCAGGAAATTTACTGTAGAATTTACATCAGCATTTAAATATCAATTTCAAGATTGTGCCTTTATTGGTAGTCTCACCGTCCCCAAGGTTTATTCCTGCACTTTTCGAGGTAAATTAAAAAATAATAATAATAATTTAATCCAATGTTAACAACTGTTTCTAAAAATCAATGAGCATTGTGGCTATCACTTAGTCTTAACATGATTTTCCTAAAAATAGGTGATAATTTTCCTTACCGTCCCTTTTTTTACCATTTCGTCCCTTTTTTCCAATACCATCGCCTTTTTTTTAACCTTACCGTATCTTCTTTAACACCCCTTTAAGACAATGTTATTCAAAAATTCTGTATTAAAAGTACTACATTGTTATTATTTCTTATTTGAATGTCCTGTGGGTACTATGCAAATTCATTATAAGTAAAAATTTAGAAGAAAATAGAAAGTTATAGAGGTAAAATTGTAAGTAAAATTAAACTCGCAAGTTTAACTTAAACCTCAGTTATATAAAACTTTTCGCTGCTGACCCTTTTTTCTTTATTTTGAATCATTAAGGCATTCGTCTATCAGATTAAAATGTTATTTTAGCAAGTTTAATTTCGCCAGATTTTTTCCCCCAAAAGTCAAAAGATTGTGAGAATGTCCCATATGTTATTGGGTATCATCATGGTACGTTCGACATTGAAAATAAAGTGTGCAGCCTTTACGGTTCATTTGCAGGGATACTTAAAATAATTATGTTACACAAGTTCTATGGGGGAAAGTCTACCACAGATACACCTATCATTGTCTCTTTTTCCAATCTTGTAAAGGAAAACGGGAAAGGACCCATGTACGGTCAAGAAGTAAAGACTTACCTGAGAAATACACAAAAAATCCTGATCTACTTTTCTAATTATCCTATAAGTGTCTCTGCCTTTGGTGCTTTGATCCCAATAGGTCTGCCAATCCTGTTTTAATTTATCTTTCAAGAACTTCTTAACAAGGCTTAAAGGAACAGGTAGGTCTATTTCTTTGTCATATTTATTTTCCACAATCACCGATTTAGCCAGTTCATCAGCTCTCTCATTACCACCTATACCGACATGAGCCTTCACCCAGCCTACATGAATAATTTTATTCTGGAGCAACCGAAGATTAGTGAAAATATTATGCAAAATATCATCTGTGGGGAAAAGACGTTGTAGTGAACTGTAAGAAGACAGACTGTCCGTATACAGATGAAAACTATTGTAAGGTGCCGAGCGACACCAGTCAACTGTCTCTTGAATTGCGACCAGTTCTGCCTGATAGATTGTATTGAAATTATTAAGCTTAATTCTTTGTTTAAAGATTGTGTTGTTCTTCAGAGAAACAGTGAAAGCAGCCGAAACACCCGTTGTCATCCTCGATCCATCAGTATAAATGATAGGGTGATTCATCAATGGAGCTTCCTTTACCAATGGGTTTACAAAATTAATTCTATGATTTAAATAATATTGTGGATATGTATAACTAGAGAGCTTTTTCATAATGTTGCCAGAATCTATCCGTAAACCTTCTATCTCTATACTAGAATTACCATGTATAATTTGATAATATAACGCAGAGCTTGCCAGCTCCAAGTGGATTGGAGGTATACCTGCCAGCACACAGAGAGCATCAGTTGAAACGGACCTGTATGACCTGACAATTGAAAGCAAGCAAACCCTTTGACACGAAGACAGTCTCTGTAACCCGTGTTTTTTTAAATAACCGAACCAGATTTCATGGCCGTATGAGATTTGTTTTTTGAGGACTGTAAGGTACCAAATTTTAAGAAAACTTAACGGAACACCTTGATCTCTAATTCTAGTTCTTCTTGCATTACAAGTAAAAAAGGTAACTTTTGCTCTTACCATTTGCAAGTGCTCCAGCCAATTAAAGGTACTATCAAGTTGAAAACCAAGATATAAAATACTGTCTTTCACAGGTATGCTTCCACTATTTAATTTGAAGACAGGTCTTCTTTTCTTCATCGTTTTTGTACCAAACAGAATAGCCACGGTCTTGCCCACATTAATGGTCAAATCCAAAGAATTACAAATTGCAACAAAATTTGCCACATGATCATTAATTTTATATTCTAGGGCGGATCTTGTATTAGCCTCTTCTAACACAATAGAATCATCAGCATAGGAAATTGTATCTATTGCCAAAGCCTTACTTCTCTTCAGAATTACATCCGCCACTAATAACCAGACCAATGGACCCAGACATGAGCCCTGGGGACAACCAAAATAAACTCTAAACCATCTAACACCACGCAGAAATTTGAAGCCAATTTGTCTGTGAGATATAAAATTCCTTAAAATATAGATAAGATAATTATATAATGGTAGATCCTTCATTATCTCTGAGGCTATCATCCAATTTAGAACGTCGAACGCTCCTGAAATGTCAAAAGATATAGCTGCACAGTATTTAAAAATGCTTAACTTTTCTTTGACAATCATCTTCAATGTGTGTAATGCGGTTTTTGTACTTTTTCCTTCTCTAAATCCATGTTGATTATCGTCAAAAAAGGCGTTTGATTCCAGCATCGTCATTATCCTAATCTTCAAGAGCCGTTCGTAAACTTTCCCCATAATTGGCAATAGTGAAATGGGTCGATATGAGCGAGGACTGTTCAGCGGTCTATTACGTTTACGAAAGAAAATAATCACAGCCTTCTTCCAAACTCTAGGAAAGTGGGCCAAGCGCAAACAGGTATTAAACAATAAAAGCATCAGTGGAGTAAACGTCTTGCAAAGATTTTTAACAACTAGAGCATCTATATTATCATAGCCCGGAGCCTTATTATTATTCTGTTGCCCAAGAACTGCTTTCAATTCTCTTTTCGTGAATGGATGATAATCTTGTGAGTCCTTGAAATCACTATCGCTGACAAACTCATGTCGTACCTGAGGGACAGTATTTATCTTGAAATGCTCTTGCATCAGAGATTCCGCCACCTCGTCATAAGAATCAAATACCTCTGAACTTTCTAAAGTAGAAAAAGCCATGTCGGAGTGACTAGTTTTCTTGCCTGATATAAATTTATATAAATTGCCATAAGCATCTTCTATCCTGGAACAAAATCTTATCCAACTGGCCCTTTTAGTTTTCCTAATATTTTGTTTATATGCTCGTCTTGCCGTAATGTACGAATCTCTGTAATTCAAGTTTTGCAAATTCTTTCTATACCTCTTGTAATGGGCATTTACCTTGTTTCTCTCAACTCTTAGTTCATCTGTATACCATCTTGTACTTGGTTTATTTGTTAATTGACCAAATTTAAAGGATCGATTCATTGTATACTGAAGATAATCATAGAAATTTTCCATCCAATCCTCCAGGCCATCAGTATTCGTCACCCTTTCAAGAGAATTCATTATTTGATCATGACGTAACCCAAATATCCTATTAAATTTTTTCATCGTCTTGTTCTTTGTCTTGAATCTCATTAAACTTTTAAATATAATGTCCATGTCTAATTTATAAGTGATGTACCTGTGGTCGGAAAAGGAAAAAAAGCTATCATCCACTGACCAGTTCTGTATATAGGGCAGTAAATTCTTTCCCACCAAAGTTAAATCTGGTCGTCCAGTTCGATCGCCCTGAACATACGAATGTGGAGCTCCTGGATCGTTAATGAGCCGTAAGTCACTCAACATCAAGTACTCCAGAAATGTCTCAGTTCTATCATCCTCACGTGTGTAACCAAGAGACCGCAGAGAAACATTGAAGTCTCCTCCCACCAGAAGACTGGAGCAGTCGGTAAAATGGTGAATCCAACAAGCTAAATCAGAGTCCAGGTTACCTGACGGAGCTGCGTAAACGGAACCGATGACTATTGATCCATTAGCCAAGGTTAACGTCAAAAATATACTATTATCCGTCACTAGACTAATTACCGGTGTCATGGCATTGTTAGTACATATTATACAAGCAGTATTAAGAGAAGAGGAAAAGCAAAGCCAGTCCGGGTCCAAACCAACCACACTACCCCCGGAGGTGTAGGGATCTTGACATAAAAAAAACAAAACATCATGCCCCGACGCATAACGTACCAAAGTATCGTTTGCATCAGAGCAATGATGCAAGTTAATTTGAACAAAATTTAATCCAGCAATTGCCGGGAGAGCCGCAGAAACTACCGCTACAAACGTTTTGACAGCAATGACTCACGATATTTTTTATAGATGGGGCAATCAATGCTATCAGCACGATGATCTGAATCCAGTACTCCGTCGTCTTTCAAACGATTAACACAGACCTCCGATTCAGAAGTACAATCCTTTGTCTGATGATTTCCTGAGCATTTTGAACAAACTTGCTGATCATTAGTACATCTCATAGCTACATGACCGAAGGCCTGACATTTGAAACATCTTGTTATCTGTACATATTCAACCAACCTATATCTTTCAAAGTTTATACAAATTCGACGACGTTCAATTAAATAGTCAAAGCAATCATTATCCACATCTATAATCCAATTGATTTTCCCCGCTCTCGTATTAAATTTCCGTATTATCTCCACCTCAATGTCGCCCTCCATTCCTCCTTCCAGCAAAGCTCCTCTCATCGATTTCATTACATCTTCCTCCTCTACATCCGACTCCACACTCAACAATAATATCCTGTTTCTCCGTCTCTTCGAAGTGGTTACCTTCACCCTGTCTGCCCATGTCTCCATCGTTGTTCTCAATTTCTCAGAATCCTGTCTCGAAGTAACTCTAATCACCAACTGACCTGCTTTCGTCGAGACAACATCAGTTAATGTGGGAAAGTCAGTCGCGTCTTTTGCTACCTTTTTCAAATCTTCTTTTATTGTCTGTACATCTGTCATTGACTCCTTTGGCGTCACCACCAGCGAGTAACCTCCCTCCTTTTTCACTCCCTTCTTCTTCACAAAACGGTCCACAGGCCGATCCAACAATATTTCCGAGGCTCCAGAACGTCGCTTTAACAGAGCGTCATACGCCATGCTATCCGTAACCATTGTTTTTAATTTTGCATCGCTTGCAACACAGTCCTTATGGGCCTTCACCAGTCTCAGCGATATATAGTCCATACACTTCTTTATAGTCTGTAAAATCTCTCTTGTAACTTTACCGCCACCAGTCTTCGTTTGCTGAGCCTCCAACATATCGTACATATGCGTATTGACTCGCTGAACTGCAGCTGGAAACTCCTCGTCCCTTAATTCTTCAAAAAATCTTTCCAGTTTACTCATAATTACTAGAAAGAAAACTCCAAAAGGCCTACTTCCCCAAAACACCGTAAAAAACAAAACTACTGTCGAAGACTGAGCAACTGGTAACCAACAGAATAAACTTTCACTATATATATAGTGATCCTTCCTCACTGAGGAAGGAAAAACTATAATAAAAACCAAATAGACAAAGTAACCGACTAGAAAAACCCTGACTAACCGCCGAAAAAAGGTAATTAAAAAAAAATCGCCGCTCAATTGAAACAACAAAAGCGCCCTCTATAAGCACTTTTAACTACACTACTACACACGACACGTGAAAAAGCAACTAAGATCAGAAAATAAACAGATAAAAGAAAACACAAAGATCAATAATTCACCCTAGACATGTGATGCTAAACCACGTGATCAAAACAAAAGCAGGCCACACCGTAACCTAGCAACCAAAAGTAACAATTAACTAAACACCAGAAAACTTAAATTAAAATAGGTCACTCCATACAGAACAAACTCCCATCTAATACTAACGACAGAACAGAACCAAAAATAGAAATCAACTCAACACTATACAAAATAAATCACAGGAAGCAGAAAACAACTCAACTTTAACAAGACAGCAAGATGGCGACGTAAATATTTCTAAAGTGAAACGCTAACCGGAAAAAAAAATGGAGAAAAACACAAAAAATACTTAACTGACAGACACAAAACTAGAACCAAAAGATAGCTTATGGGTAAGTGAACACAATTATTATATGTAAAGAATAATAATTTAATTAGATATTGTAAATTAAAGTAGACTTGGAAAAAACTTGAAGCCAGTATGCGTACATGTGCTTCAAGCTAGACAGAAAAAATTTCAAAGTTCCAAAATGGGCTTTAAAATTGAAATAAATCAAAATAAATATGTAGAAATATAGAAAGAACTAAATAGAATGCCATGCACTAGTAAAATAGTCAAATTAAATTATAATTACCGAGAAACTTGAATTTTATGCGAGAACTCTGAAAAACACGTCATCCGCCGGGAAAAGCAGAGGGACTTAAAAAAAAAAAAAAAAAACTCCCTCTGCTTTCCCGACGGATGACGTGTTTTTCAGAGTTCTCGCATAAAATTCAAGTTTCTCGGTAATTATAATTTAATTTGATTATTTTACTAGTGCATTAGTTGCAAATTTTTATGACAAGAGCATTATTTGCAAGTACTTTTAAATAATTTTAAAATTCTGTGCATAATGTAATATCTACATTAATAAACATCATTTATGCCGTCATAAATGAAATAAACCGTTACAGGGTACAAAATTATCGCTTTGTTTGAGTTTGATAACATGTGATGTTTCAAAACTGAGAAAGCATAGGCTCATTTTTGATCCAAATATACTCAGCTCGATATGAGTACATCGATATATGCATTTTTGAGTGCTTCATTTTTTTCAGTGTATATATATATTACTTAGTGTGATGTATTTTTTATATTTTTTTTCGTTCTGTATATGTTTGGAAGCTAAGGGATAAACAAGAATTACACACGATTTTTCTCCACTCCCAAAAGAAAAATAAACTCATGGTTAAAAGGTTAAAAAACATGAGATTTGGTAAACTTATAATAATAAGGGAAAACCCAACTTAATAGATATTTCCACTTTACTTACAAAAAAATTCAAATAGATACCAACCTCCTTTATTCAATTCGCTTAATAGATAGCTATAGTTTTCCGCTGCTCACCTCCCATAGGGAACAAATGTTTTACAAAATTCTTTTAAAACATTACCAAAATGTTTCGCATAGAAAAATACATATTTTTTTGGCGGAATTGAGAAACAAAGGCCTTCAAAAAGATCGTGTTTAGCATTTTATAGTGGTTTACCAAAATGTGTTCCATATTTCAAACGTGAATTTAAAACGTGAATCATAGGCATGTTCCAAAAGACATAAAAGCAAGTGGCCCCTTTCAAGTGTGTGAGACCATTAAACGTTTAGAACGCTATTTTAGAGAATATATAATCATAAAATGCTTCTTTAAACAAGTTCAAAAGCATCCTAAGTCGTTTTGAATGCTTTTGAGGGTTTACTTTTTCCAACATATTTTTACAAAGATAGTCTAAATGATAGAGTTTGATTGTTTAAGATCATATGATTTATTTTTTAAAGGCTGAAGACTTTATGTACAGGGCTATTGCAAATGATGGACCCGATTTAAAAAAATCATATATTCGAAACTACTGCACATATTACAATAAGTGATGCATGAAATTTAAAGAGAAATATACAAAGTTTTTTTTCAGTTACAAATGTTCGATGTGTGGCCCTTTTGTTACACGGCATTTCGTCCAATCTCTAATCGAGTTCGTCCCAAACATTTTGTAGCATCACTCTGTCAATGGTTCTGAAAGCTTCACAAATGCATTCTTTAAGTTCTGAACACTTTGTTTTCAGTATTTGTGGTACATAAACAATGCCTTTGAGACTATCAGAAACTTAGAATTCAGAACCATTGACAGAGTGATGCTACAAAATGTTTGGGGCGAACCAGATTATAGATTGGACGTATGCCATGTAATAAGAGTGTCACACATCGAACATTTGTAACCGAAAAAAACTTGGTATATTTCTCTTTAAATTCATGTATCACTTATTGTAATATGTGCAGTAGTTTCGAATATATGATTTTTTTAAAAATCGGGTCCATCATTTGTAATAGCCCTGTACATTCTGAAGACAGTTGTAGAAAAATGCAGAAAGTATGTTCTGAAAATGTGGTGTGCTTAATATTACTAAGCTATATTAGTGCTACATTTTACTAAAAGCAGATAATTTATTGACTGTAACACTCTATCTGCCTTTTTTTATCTTATATTATTTTACTTTTATTTATTTTTAAGGTGTCCTCTATCAGTGCCGCAGAAATGAAATGATGCTCTAGGCCCAACACTGCTGAATGCTGTGAAATTTTCTATACCCAAGTTTTTTAAATTATTATTTTAAGCCAAATGCGTAAAACTAATTCATATAAAATCGTGTGGCCATTGAAATATTTTGATTTTGGTATATGAAATACAGGACGTGGATGAAAATATAGAAGCATCTTGCAAGAAGCGCACCTTAAATTACATGCTTGTTGTAGCAAAGATTTTAGGTGGCACTGCTGTTTTTGCATAATGTAACTAACCTACGAAAGCTCCTCTACACGTTAAATGAATCATTTATCGCCAAGACAGTGTTCTGTGTAGTTGTGTGTTAATACCGTCAGAGCTGACAGAATACCAACGTGGCCAAATTGTTGGGACTCCTATGGTGGGTGCTTCAAAATAGTGGACGTTTTGGTGTATCACGAGCTAAAAAGATAAAAAAGAGGGGAGTTGACATATCAATCTTTCCCTGTGGAAAGTTTTGAAACTGGCAAAGGAGTTCTTTTCCCTATCCTTCGTCCACCATATTTGTTTTGAGCGATAGCAGTCCAATCAGCATTTTCCAGTGCAAGACGCGGCCAAATATATCGAACGCAGGGGAGGGGGGGGGGGGGTGCTAGTAACGACAAGTGACGTCATTTATGAATACTCCATCTATTGGATCCACCTTGATCAACAAGCAAGATTATGGCGGCTGCATAGAAGAAGATTGGAAAAACAGCATCTTGGGAAAAACCTGCAGGGATGGAAATGCATGTTGATTGACTGATGCAGACGAAAACTGCATTCGGTTGTGATAAAAAAATAAGACGTCTATGGCATATCTCACACTGAGACGACAAGGGTAAAATGAAGTGCAACATAGGAGAAAAACCGGTCGAAGCAAAAAAGGATGCCGTTTTAAACCAGTATTTTTTTTTCCTGAAATCGCACGGCATGTCTCATGTGTCACCTAGTATGCGACTTGCCTACTGCTGTAAAAGCGACAGCTGAACTGAATACAGTGCTTGCGAGCCCTATAGATGCTTTCAATGTGACGTCAGTCATGACGTTTTCCTTGGAAACTGACTCCAAACAAACGGTTGGTACGTTGTATTTTCTATTTCATTTGTATATTACAGCTAAAATTTATAGCTATATCTCACAGTTAACTGTTTTAATACTTTATAAGCAGCGATAACATTTTCTACGATTTATATTAAGTAAGACAAGTAGCATAGCAACCGTTCGTTTGAAGTCAGTTTCCAAGCAAAACGTCATGACTGACGTCACGACTGAAAGCATCTATTAGCGCCAAAAGAGTACGAAGGGAACTCTACAAACAAGTTGGTTTTACGCCATATTAGTGAAGGTTATATGGTTTTAGGAAGATGTTTATATATTTTTGCCCCCCCCCCTTGTATTTTATAACCCATTATAAGTGCCAAAAAGTTAAACGTTACTCAGGTAACGGGCCGTTTAAAAAAACATCGGTGGACACCGCAAAGACATCTCAAGCGTCTTGCAAAGGCAATGGTGGGGGCGAATGGATAAACATACCTGAAAAAAGTTATTTTCTATTCTTGAGTTTTACTAACCAATTTTACTAGATTTGACTTCTAAGCACAATTTATTACAATAACTCAGGTAATGACTCAGGTAACAATAAATGACTGACCAATTTTGAACTTAATAAATAAATAAAAAAAAAGTTTGAGAACAAAATGCGCCATTTGCTGCATTGTTATTAGAATTGATTTAGGCTGTGAAATTCTAACACTAAAAATATTCGTTGTTCCACAGAATACACCATCTTTGCACAGCAGACTTTAGCATGAATCATATAGCTCCATGGTATGAATTGACTCAACAACGATTGGCTAAAAACTAGACGTTCCGTCTGTATTCCTACAGCAGTTTGCCACCAGCGCCATCTTTTACACAACTATTTGAACACAATGTATATTAAAAAAATATATATTGCTTTTCTAGTAACAATGCAGCAAACGGCGATTTTTTTTTCCTCAAATCGTTTTTTATTATTTAAGTTCAAAATGGGCCAGTCATTTAGTGGACATTCTGTACCTCCTAAAACGGACACCTGTTTCAATTTTTTTCTCTAGTCCCTTGCTATTTCCTTTTCCCAGGCGTTACACAGGCAATAATTGAGCTATGATTTTGAAAAATGAAGATCTACTACTTTAATATTATTTCTTTCAGCTTTGTCTGCATAGCGTGCTTTTATAAAAGAACGGTAGCGTACGCAGGGCCTGAGATTAACCACTGAAGTTATGGGAAGCACATAGACCAGGAGCCGGCAGCACAAACAACCACCTCATCGAGTTCACGGATGAAATTCTAGGATTAGTTAAATCTTGATTCGCATATTAAAACGCAATCGGTCTGCCAAGCCCTATCTTGGTGGAAAACACCTGAAACCCCAATTTTAGCGGCTGATTCGTAGGTTTACCATTATGTTTTCCCACTCCCAGTCCTCCGTATTTTCATACCTTTGGGTGAAGGAAAACACAAATGGTAAACCTACGAGTCAACTGCTAAAATCGGGTTTTCGGGTGTTTTCTACCAAGATATGACTTGGCAGACCGATTGCGTTTTAATATGCGAATCAAAGGTTAACTAATCCTAGAATTTCATCCGTGAACTCGATGAGGTGATTGTCTGTGCCGCCGGCTCCCGGTCTAACAGTGTCATTTCGGGGGCCCCTTTCATTCGGGAAGAGTTTTCTGAATTTGACATGCCCAAAAAACTCCCCAATGCTACAAATATTATTCCAAAGAGTGTCTCAGTGGAATTCACATATATTTCATTAAAAAACTTTTTTTTGTGTGTCACCCTATGTATATACACAAAAATTGGATACAATCAAGAAAAATATGCAAAAATGATTTTGCATAATATTAGCATAAAAATGTAAGTTGAATAAAAAGGTTGAAATAAAAAGGCTTGAAAAAAGGGATTGAAGTTTGGGGACCCACCGTTTTCTCAATTTCGGGGCCCTTCAAAAATTTCTAAGAGAAGCACGTGCTTCTCGCATCTATTCGATAATCAGGGCCTGAGCATACGAACAGGGTGCATGATAAAATTGAAAGTTTTGGTCCAAATAATACTAGCAACCTACATTACAGAACTTGGCGATACTTGCCGGAAAGAATTCGTTTAGAGAATTAGACAAGTTAATAAATATCGAATGTCCCAAAATGACTGATGGATTTTAAAACTCAATAACTTGCAAACATTGACAGATATTAAAAAAATTCTTGCAGGAGGGTTATGTATGATGTCAGGAGTTTTTTTACTGTGATTCTCGATTTTAGTTCGAATTTCAAGCAATAGGTGGCGCTGAGAGCGTTAGGTGCTCAGTCCAGACCCGATTTTTGGTACTTCGGGATCGATTTAACACATTTTAATCTCCCTTTTTCGCATGGAAGAAGAGAGACGCCAAAAAATCGAGCCTCGATTTAGCGGTTATTGCTTACAGCGCCATCTATCGTAGCTATTTGTAACTAAAACTGAGAATCGCAGCATAAAAACTCCTGACATCTTACATAGCACTCCTGCAAGAATTTTTTTAATATCTGTCACCGTTTGCAAGTTATTGAATTTTGAAATCCATCAATCATTTTTTGAACACCCGGTATTAGCCAGATGATAATGGCAGCCTCGGCTTGGTAAAATTTTGCCTCAAATACTCTTGTCCAATGAAATTTATTTCTGGTATGTCACCAATTGATTATACAGACTCTCTATATAATTTTTAAATATTCCTATTTTAAGTATTAAAGAAAAGAAAAATAAATAACTAAGTCAAAAGATATTATATTTAAAAATTACTTTGTAACATTTTGGTCACCCTGTATACTTCCAACTTTAATTCGAAAAAAAAAAAAAAAGTTAAAAGATTATTACGAAACTTAACTCTGGACCTTTCTTATATTGTATATCAGCTCACTTAATTTAATAAAAAGCAGTCTCCCGATATGAAATTATGCAAAATGGGTATATTGAGTCAATAGCATTACTTTGACGAAAAAACAATTGATTTTTAAATTTTATTACTCCCCCTTCTACCCTCAAAATTGAATTTGGAGGTAACTGAAAACTATACAAAATTAAAGGAAAAGAAAAACTATTTTAAATACTAGCTTGTCAGAACAATACTTTAAAATAAAAAAATATATATAATTTAAAGAATAAACGAATGGTGGTATTCGCCTACATGAATTTGTTTAGTCAAGAGGACAGGTTAATAAACACTAGCTGGGCCATAACGACAGACTCGGTTTACCAAAGTTTTGTCTTAAATACTCTTGGCATTTTATTGCCGATATGTCACCATTTTATTATAAAGGCACTCTATCTTCGCTTAGTAAAATTGCTAACACTTCTATTCATCATATTTCTTAACTGCCTGTTAGCGTGAAAACCTTTGTCGAACATGAACGTTCAAATGGTATTCACTATTAACTTAATTGGACATAAATGCATCTGAAGTCCAATCAGATTAATCATGAATACTATTTGAGCTTCGTTGAGGTTTTCAGGCTGAACCGGCATTTGAAGTGTATGGTGAATACGAGCATAAATTTCCCTTTCTTAAATGTAACAAGTAAAAATTAAATTTAAAAAAATCAAAAAACCCGACTGCGTAAAAAGCGAACTAATTAATTATTTCTCATCAATGTGAAATTATTTTTTATATTACTTGCCTATTTTTTTATTTACTTGTATTGATGACTTTTAAGTTGTGTTTAATTGTTGGTTCCTATCTATAAACACTGTTTTGATGAGGCTTGTAGATGTCTATGAGGGTTAGAGTTGTAGTAAAACTAGAGATCCTACCTACATAACTTCCAGGTTGTGTAATATTTAAACGGAGCTTCTGACTGTAAAATAGTCAATGAAACATCGTCTTCATTTTGAAAGACCTATCCAATGATATGCCACTTAATAGGGTGCGTAGAAATTTTTTTCGTCGCTACCGTCATTTTGTATTTTACGGCCGCATTTTGAATTTATAAAAACAAAACCTAACCTATAACCATCGGATGGTTAAGACGAATCGATAGAGACCTCATTCATTAAAATTCATCCAATCGTTGGGATGTTTCGAGGGCATAAAGAAATACACATACCCAGATACGCGTCAAACACATAACCCTTCTTGGCAAGTCGGGTAAAAAGAGAAGGAAAAAAATCAACTAAGTCAAAAGCCATTATTTTTTAAGATCTTGTAATTTTTTGGTTACCCTGTATATTTTTATTGTTGTTAAACTATGAAATTTAAATTATTTGTTCTAGCATTCCCAGACTCATTACGAGTAGTTTTAAAACTTAAAATTACCTTTTTATAATTTTTTTCATCCTGCTTTAATTTTGTAAAAAAAAAAAAAAAAAAAAAAAAAGTTCAAAGATTATTACGAAACTTAACTCTGGACCTTTCTTATGTTATATATCAGCTCACTTAATTTAATAAAAAACAGTCTCTCGATATGAAATTATGCAAAATGGGTATAGTCAGTAGCATTACTTTGACGAAAAAACAATTGATATTTAAATTTTATTACTCCAACTTCTACCCTCAAAATTGAATTTAGAGGTAACTCAAAAATATACAAATAAAAAAGAAAAGAAAAACTATTTTAAATACTAGCTTGTCAAAACAATAGCTTAAAAGGGAAAAAGAATAAAACCCTTTAGAGAATTCTAAAAGAGATTTCGGGGGAAAAAAAGGAAAGGCTGCACTTAAGGAAAATCCGCTCATATATATATATAAAACAAAAAGTTAAAAAAATTCGTTTCATGTAACTTTACTGAAACTAACTTGAACTCCCACTGATGCTCAAAAACACTTTAAAGTTTCAGATAACGTTAGAAATAGTGCAGTTTGAAAAAAAGAAAAAAAAAAATACCGTAGAAAATATTAGGGGGTAGTGAATTTTTCCATTGCGTCGTTCGTCTATGCCATCAAATTCAAATTCTAAATTTCAAGTCTCTAAACTGTATATTTATATCCTTTCTAAAGAAACCGGGGTAAAGAAATATACACAGGGGGACCATTCGAATAAGGAGGGACTAAGTAAGAATATGTTCCACTCTTTACTCCCCCCTCCCCCCTTCTCCCCTCCTTCAATGCATCATGAATTCATGCATTTTAGAAAAATTTGTATCCTCATAGTAAGTAAGAAAGTAGAATTTCACTTTTCTTGAGTAAAAAGTAGATTTTAAACTAAGTCCATCTAAAAGGGGGGAGGGCTAAAATTTTATTCATTTATTCAGATATCAAACGCTATCCGGGCTTTTTGTTTAGGTATAGCCTGTACTTTTGTTAGGGAGGGATATATTTTTTTTTTCCTACATGAGTTTGTTTTTCCCTTTCTTTTTCGGCCAAAGTACTGCAATTTTTTTTTTCGCCGTTTCTTCTGAGGTTGTGATCAATCAAAATATCATTAATCATCATTCAATGTGGGTCTTTTTTGACGGCTTGGAAAAAAAGCGTTTTTAAGTCGAAAAAAAAATAAAGGGTGAGGTTATTTTTATTTTTGCCCCCCCCCCTTCCCCACCCCCTCTACATTGAAAACTGATGAAAAAAGTCTACTCAGGACATTTTTTGTTTTTCCCTTGGAGATTTAACTGAAAGGGATTTTTGTAAATATTATCCGTTTTGATTTCCGAGAATTTTTGTATGAAAGGAATAATATAGTTTTAGATTACGGTCAACAGATAAAAGAAAAAAAAATAATATCTTGGATGAGAAATTGCTTATGTAATATTATAAATACTATATTGAATGTAAAACTTGTAGATATTCAAGAGTAATAGAAATTATTAGAAATGTAATGTTTCTACTAAGAATCGATTGAGACATGTTTTTAAGACCGAAACCGAATTTCGGTAATCTTCCCATTTTATTCCTGAAAGAAAACAAAAACGTCCAAAAATTGTTTTTCTTTTAATTAATACATAAATATACATAATTATTAATTAATTATACTCGTTTATTAAACATACATAATTATTCATTAATTATACGTGCGGCCCAAGTCGTCTTTAATTTTTACTTTTTTTACTTTTCATTTTTTATTGATGCTTAAGTTCTTGAAAAATCACCAGAACGAGTCTACTCCAGGAAAAAAAGAATTATCAAAATCTAAGTATTGCTTCTAAATCTACTCGTTGACATTCATTAAGTACAAACTCCTTTGCTGAAAGCCAGTTAATAAAAACTGACAATTCGTGAAAAATCCCTTATCATTCAGCAGCTTTTAGAGAGCAACTAAAAATTAGCTCGCTATATTGCCGATATCTTTCTGAATTTCCATGATATTTGACTTTTTTTTTTTTAAGCTTTGCACCATAGAGTTAACTATCAAATTATGAAAAAAAAATTTTTTTATTATATATCAATTACACCCTATTATTTCTACAACATTTTGTCAAATTTTCTGAAACTGGCGTTAAATTTGGTAAAAAATCCTGCATGATATAAACAAAAAACATGCAAAAATTTTTTGAAGTTTAAAAAAAAAATCGATTTATCCTCATGAACATATGATCTATTTTTCCACAAAGGAATACATATATTTCACAATATCCATATATTCATAAGCTATATAGCGATTGATCATTTCGTGCATTTTGTTTTACAGGGTGATCCCAAACATTATTCTTTTTCTTTGATTTTTTGTGAGCCCCCTAATTGTGCTTCTGATTAAACCGCCATTGATAAATATGAAGTCGAACATATTCTTCATAATCCTGAAGTTACAGAAAAATCCGAAAAAGATATCTTTAAATATTCGACAAAATGTCTAAAATTGAAAGTGTCCGATCATCAATGACCATATAGTGTACATTTAAATGGAGGATTCCTCCATAATCGTATGTCCTATAATTTTTTATAAGAATGATTTTTCAACAAACCAAAATGGATATCTTTATCATAAATTTAACGCATATATTCATTTATCATAAAATAAAATCATGATTCAAATAAATTTTCTAAGTATACATTTAACTTGAAGTTTCCTCTGTAATTGGAGTGTCCTATAATTTTTATTTTTTATAAGAATCATTTTCCAACAAACAAAAATGAGTGTCTTTATCATAAATTCAACACATATATTCATTTAACATAAATTAAAAATCCTGACCCGAATAAAACTTACAAAATATACATTTGAAATGAGGATTCCTACAAAACCGGAGTGCCCTATAATTTTTATCAGAATGATTTTTTCTACAAACAAAAATAGGTGTCTTTATCATAAATTCAACGGATTTATTTATTTATCATAAATTCAAAATCCTAGTTAAATATATATATATATATATATATATATATATATATATTAAGTATACATTTGAATTAAGTATTCCTCTAAAACCGAAGTGTCCTATAATTTTTTATCAGAATGATTTTTCAATAAACAAAAATGGATGCCTTTATCATAAATTCAACTTATATATTCCTTTACCATAAATTCAAAATCCTGATCCGAATAAAACTTACAAAATATACATTTGAATTGAGGATTCCTACAAAATCGGAGTACCCTATAATTTTTTATCAGAATGACTTTTCAACAAACAAAAATGGGTGTCTTTATCATAAATTCAACGGATTTATTTATTTATCATAAATTTAAAATCCTAGTTAAAAAAAATTTATTAAATATACATTTGAATTAAGGATTCCTCTAAAACAGAAGTGTCATATATTTTTTTATCAGAATGATTTTTCAACAAACAAAAATGGATGCCTTTATCATAAATTCAACGGATTTATTTATTTATGATAAATTCAAAATCCTAATCTAAATAAAATTTACTAAATATACATTTGAATTGAAGACTCCTCTAAAATCGGAGTGTCCTATAATTTTATATCAGAATGTTTTTTTAACAAGCAAAAATGGGCGTTTTTATCACAAATCCAACGGATATTGACTTATCATAAATTTAAAATCCTAATACAATTAATACTTACTAAATATACATTTAAATAGAGGATTCCCCCAAAATCGGTGTGTTCTATAATTTTTTTACTAAAGGACTTTTCAACAAACAAAAATGAGTGCCTTTATCATAAATTTAGGTCATATATTTATTTGTCATAAATTCAAAATTCTGATCCAATTAAAGCTTACTAAATACAGATTTAAATTAAGGATTCCTCCACAATAGGAGTGTGCAATATATTTTGATAAGAATTATTTTTCACCAAACAAAAATGGGTACTTTCATCATAAATTCAACGTATATATTTATCATTAAAATTATACGTTATTTTATATATTACGTTATTTTATTTATTCTATATATTATATTTATATATTACGTCAAATTAAAAATCCTGATCCATCTAAAACTTACTAAATATACATTTGAATTCAGGATTACTTTAAAATCGGAATGTCTTATATTTTTTTTATCAGAATTATTTTTCAACAAACAAAAATGGGTGCCTTTATCATAAAGTCAATGGATTTATTTATTTATCATAAATTCAAAATCCTAATCCAAATAAAACTTATTAAAAATACATTTGAATGGATTCTTCTATAATCGGAATGCCCAATAAGTTTTTATAAGAATGATTTTTCAACAAACAAAAATGGGTGTTCTTTATCACCAATTCAACAGATATATTCATTTATCATAAATTCATCCTAATCCAAATAAAACTTACATAGGATTATATATATCATACTTATTATAACTTAGGATTTCTCCATAACCAGAGTGCTATATAATTTTTGATAAGAATAACTTTTACATTAACGAAAATGGGTGCATTTATCATAAAATCAACGCAATTTTACCAGTGATTCAAAACAATAATTTCCCTGACGTAAAAAAAAAAGGCAACATGTTTATTAATTTACTTATAATGAATTTTTAAGTCTTTCTAATAGATATCCAATATAAATCTGAACAAAGATTTGTTCATTTAATATCAGTAATTTCCGCTCTCCGTTCATTTTCTCATCAGACTGATATTGCGGTCAGGTCGTGAAGGAACAGTTGTTGTTTGGCAAACACTTGAACATGAGTATCTAAAGGGGAGGAGATCAGCCCCCCCTTCTTTTATCGTTGGAAGAAGAGTCAATTACTCGAGTCCAAAATTGTGTTTGTTTTCCTCTTGGAGTAGAAAACTGAGAATTTGGGGAGAATGTTGACCAAGAAGTTGGACCGGTGGGAGTCACGAAGAAATAATGAAACATTAGACTTAAAGAAAGTGTCATTAGATTAAAGACAATGAAAGGGGAGGGATTTAATTACGAAACTGTTCGAAGGAGTTGCTTTAAAGATAAAAGAACTGTAATAATGGAAAATATTTTCTCTTGCTCATGCTTTTTCTGTTTTCTCATAATTCTCACTTGGATCCTCGTGATTTGATTCTTTTTTTAAAACTAGGGGGTTCCGCCTCCTTTGAGCTACGCTCGACAACCCCCGTTCAGACTCTAAAAATCCGTTAATTTAATTGGCATAAAAAAGATTACGGAAGATTGAATTATAATTAAAAATCCGATGGCGATATCCCTGTAAAGGGGTTTCCATTTCTTTGTCTTTTAAAAAAGGATTTTAAGGCCAAACAAGCTGCTGTCAATTGCTGTTTTCATGTTAGATTAAATAAGATTAGTTAAACGTCTGAAAATTAGCTAACATAAAATGAACTAAGTCAACAGAGTCTTTTGATTCCAGGTATTTTTTAATAATAAATAATGAAACATTAGACTTAAAGAGAGTGTCATTAGATTAAAGACAATGAAACGGGAGGGATTTATAAGAAACTGCCCGAAGAAGTTACTTTAAAGATAAAAGATTTGCTAATAATTAATCTTTAAAAAAAATTTTTCTTCAAAAATTGAATTTTTTGAAGATTTAAGAGTCCTAAGTCTCGTAAATGCCTACATAAATAAACACAATAATTCTCCAGTTTTTTTTTTTTTTTTTTCAAAGCTGTTAGTATTATTTGGCAACATACCTCACTTTTTTAACCTAAAAAAAGCCAAATTTTTCAAAACCGAGCCCAGCTCCCTATCATAAGGAAGTATTGTGAACTTTTCATCACATTTGGTATCACAAATTAAAAAAATTACACAAGGTTAGTAAATAATCTTAAAGATAAAAACAATTGAGTTTAACTTAAGAAAATTCATTTACAAAATTTTAACATTCAGTTTTAGCATTTTTCACCTTTTAACAACCAACTGTGTGTACAATTTTTTGGGGCACTCTGTATTATTTGAGCGAACAATATACTACCTGTCGAACCAAACAACCTTACGCGAAAAAAGTTAATACTCTCAACAATAATGCCAGTTGTTTTAACAGCTCACATCAACAGCTCGGAGTTCTTTTCTGCGGTCAACACATTTTCCAAACACACCCACACGCTAATTAGGCTAAAGAGAGAGAACGAAAGGGGGGTTGGGGGCGGGACTCAGACGATTAATTGCGGGGGGAGTTCGTTTGATGTTCATTAGCACACTATAGATTTCTGGGGGTGAAGTTGAGAAGGGGATGATGATTAGGCAGTCTGAAAGAGAGATAGGGGGGTTCTGTTTAGTTCATATAAAACTAATAGAATTGAAGTAAAACGCATGATAAACGTCAAAAATTAAACAAGAAAAAAAATCATATGCCCAGCATAGGTTATAAAACAATTTTCAACACATTCAGAATACTAAAGAGTCATATAAAAGCTCAAATAAATGTACTAAAATTACTTGCAGATGCATACATTTAGTATAAGATTATTTAAAGTACAATAGAAATGTCTTATAAATACATTAAAAACCATTAAAGGGGTCCGGGATACAAAAATCTTACAATTTTCTTAAAAAATTTTATTACATTAAAAATTTCTCTGTTTTTTTTTTTTTTTTTTTTTTTTTTCCTGCTTAAAATGAAGTTTAAATCATGTTTCTATCTTAATTGGAACAGGAAATATTCATTTTTAAGTTTTGGTTTGTTTTCAAAATCTAGCTTTCAAGCAATGGTTATGATGAAAACGACATTTTGCGAAAATGCGTTTTTCTTCATGGTGGGTTTTTTCACCATTTCTTGTATTTAAATTGTTATAAGTCAAGAACCGTTAAAGATAAATGGATCAAATTTGGAGCATGCATTTTTCAATTGTTTTACTTTAATTTTGATTCAGCAAATTAAAAAAAAAAAAATTCTTTTCAAAATAGGATTTTTTAAAAAAAACTTACGTAATTTTTTTTTTCAAATCTTTACTTTAAATATTTTTTATTTTTAATTAAATTAATATTTTTTTAAATGCTGAATCTAAATTAAAACTCATATATTTCTGTTTATTTAAATGAAAAGAAATTGAAATTCTACAAATAATATTTCGAGTTATAACGCTTTTAAGCTATCCCACCTTTTTAATTAAATTTAAATTTAAAATTAAAAAAAAGAGAAGTTTTATCATGTGATTTTATTTACAAATGATATATGATTAACCTTCACAAAAAAGTTTCGAAATTTTAACTCAATAAATAAAAGTTATTTGAAAATGTGCACCGGAGCCCCTTAAAAATCAAAAACGTTTTCAACCATCACGCGGCCGTCATCAATGGTCATTTAAATGTTGTTATTTTTCTTTGCGCTTATTCGAGAATAGTCTAGAAGAGATTATTGTCATTTAAGGGTTGTACGGCAAATAAGATTCCAGATAAAGGTTTTGAAATTTGTAACAAAACAAGCTTTCATCTATTATGCAGCAACTCTTTCCAAACTCCATGGATATCGTATGATAGAGCATCGTTACAAACTGTATCTTTATTAGTAATAATTTCAATAGATTCTCTTATAATGGTTTCTTGGTAATTATTTGTACGAAAGATTAATCGAGCTTAATGAGATTATTAAATGCATCAAGCTGCAAGTAATTTTAGTACATTTATTTGTGCTTTTATATGAATTTTAATTACAGTAGAACCTCTTTTATCCGAAACTCTCGATTAACCGAAATCCATTTTTGAAGATTTTTTTTTTTTTTTTTTTTACTATCACATTTTTTGTGTGCAAAATCCATTTTGAAAGCTTTTTTTAAAAAACTACCGTATTCTTTGTGTGCAAGCGGTCCTTTCCGAACTACAAATACATGTAAATATTTTCGATCCCCTTTCTTAGAGTTCCTTTGAATTTAACTTGAGTTCCTGTAAGCTGCGGAGTGGAATGAAAAAATAACGAACAAATTAGTAATTCTGAAGCTTTTGAATGTTTTGCAAAAAGTTTGCCATGGCTGGAGCAACAGAAAGACTGTGATACTGGTGAACTAATAACATTAAAAAACTCCATGATAGAGCTTCGATCTTCGCAGCAAAGACAATCGAAACTGCGATAAACAAAACATTTTTTCAAATCCTTGTGATATATGCAAAAAGTACCGTATTTTATGGAAGAAACGCCGCGGCGTTTACGAGTTTAAAAGTTAATTTTTTTCCAAGTGCGGCGTTTATGCCATGTGCGGCGTTTACGATTTTTTTTAAAAATACCAACTGAGTTTCCTTAATTTAAAAATTTATAAAAATATTTAAAATCGGATTTAAATATTTTAAATAAAACTTCAGACATAGTAAGATATTAAAAACGAGGCATCCTACACTGCTCAGAAAACTTTGATTAAAGTTAGGTCAATGTGACGCTGTCGACAAAAGTAGCGTTCCGATGAATGCGGCGTCTACAACGGGTGCGGCGATTACGATATTTTTAAGCTTATTCAGGCTAATTTGAGGAATGCGGCGTTTACGACGGGTGCGGCGTTTCTTCCATGAAATACGGTACTTAATTTCAAAATTAAAATTCAGGTAATTTATTCTTGTTTCTGTTTTGCTACTGCTTTATTTTTATTAAGCACTTGTTACTATAATACGAAATATTACATATATTTCTCTTTAATCTTAAAATAGAAGCATTCTCGATTATCCGAAAATTTCGATTTTCCGAAAGTAGGTCGGTCCCAATCACTTCGGATAATCGAGGTTCTACTGTATTTACTCAGGGTGAATTTAGCACTAGAATTTTAACTTTCATTTATTCAGAATGCTGTAAAAAATTTCACAACGCATCACGCATTTGAAAACCCAATTTTTGCATTGCCATGAATAGTTAGAAAAAATATCTGGATTTGTTTCTGCAGCTGACCTGTATATATGACCTGTAGATTTGTATGAATACTACATAGTATGATAAAAGATAGTTTAGTTAAACACATAGAACAGTTGAAAATTCTAATTCAGCAGTTTCCGCCAATAAAATGGAAATGTACTTGAGATCTTTTGTGCAGCTATATATACGATCCATAGAATTTATGCACACCAAGTAATAAGCAAAAGAATAGTTCAATTTAAAAACGCTTACCATAACTGAAATCGCACTTCCAGAAGTTATTGTTCATAATCGGTACTGTAGTCAAATTCTTTTGTGTGTCCTGTCTGGTTTCTGACGCTAGTGAGGAGGTAACTAATTAAGATACTATTATCTGATATTGTCTTTTACTTGTCTATTATATTTCATATGTATCACTTTCTGCGTACGCTAAATTAAGATAATATTTTTCCTTATCTGGAAGTTGATCCGAGACATTATAGTTAGATCACATTATATGAATAATCCCCGTTGTGTCAATGAATTGCAGTTTCTCTTTCGATTCAAGAACGTAGGGCCCACATAAGAGAAACAAAGAAACTCCCTATCTAGTAGATAGTGAATGTCATGGGAAGGGAGAAGTTTTAGATAAGAGATGGGGTCAATGTTGGCTGATAAAAAACCTCCGTAGGCTGTTTTGTAGAGAGTAGTCGCTGAGAGAGAAAGAGTAGTTCTAGCGTAGACCTCAACGTAGTAGGTTGGTGTTTTCTGGGTGGAGTTTTCGGGAAAGAGTTTGAGTCTCTTGCGGAGATAGCCGGCGTAACGGGGTCAAGGGTGATCTTCCAATAAAAATTCATGAGATACCATAGTGTCAGTGTGAAATAGTGTATTACCCAGTTATTAACAGAGCAGTAAGTACATGCGCAGTAAGTTTTAACAATGTTGGAAAGTGGTAAAAATAAAATAAATAAACTTTTATCATCATTTTATTTTCAATATTTCTTGACATAATATATCTATATAATAAAGAAAACACATGCCCGTGAGTAACGCTGACGTCATATTGACGGTAGCAACACCTGTCTATAAAATTTCAATTTTACTGCATTTTTTAAAAATTCTAAACAGTAGATAATTTGAATTTTTACACAGTCGATAAGATGGGGGAAATGTACTTCCAAAAGCAATTTCTTTGAAAATGTGTGCATCTCCATGAAGTGATTTTTTATGGTATTCAAATTTGTTTGTATCTCCATGAAATGATTTTTTATGGTATTCAAGTTTGCTTGTATCTCCAAGAACTGATTTTTTATGGTATTCAAATTTGTTTGTATCTCCATGAACTGATTTTTTATGGTATTAAAATTTGTTTGCATCTCCATGAAGTGGTTTTTTATTGTATTCAAATTTGTTTGCATCTCCATGAAGTGGTTTTTTATTGTATTCAAATTTTTTTCCATTTCCATGAACTGATTTTTTATGTTATTAAAATTTGTTTGTATCTCCATGAACTGACTTTTTATGGTATTAAAATTTGTTTCCATCTCCATTAAGTGGCTTTTTATTGTATTCAAATTTGTTTGTATCTCCATGAACTGATTTTTTATGTTATTAAAATTTGTTTGTATCTCCATGAACTGACTTTTTATGGTATTAAAATTTGTTTGCATCTCCATGAACTGATTTTTTATGTTATTAAAATTTGTTTGTATCTCCATGAATTGACTTTTTATGGTATTAAAATTTGTTTGCATCTCCATGAAGTGGTTTTTTATTGTATTCAAATTTGTTTGCATCTCCATGAAGTGGTTTTTTATTGTATTCAAATTTGTTTGCATCTCCATGAACTTATTTTTTATGTTATTAAAATTTGTTTGTATCTCCATGAACTGACTTTTTATGGTATTAAAATTTGTTTGCATCTCCATGAAGTGGCTTTTTATTGTATTCAAATTTGTTTGTATCTCCATGAACTTATTTTTTATGTTATTAAAATTTGTTTGTATCTCCATGAACTGACTTTTTATGGTATTAAAATTTGTTTGCATCTCCATGAAGTGGCTTTTTATTGTATTCAAATTTGTTTGTATCTCCATGAACTGATTTTTTATGTTATTAAAATTTCTTTGTATCTCCATGAACTGACTTTTTATGGTATTAAAATTTGTTTGCATCTCCATGAAGTGGCTTTTTATTGTATTCAAATTTGTTTGTATCTCCATGAACTGATTTTTTATGTTATTAAAATTTGTTTGTATCTCCATGAACCGACTTTTTATGGTATTAAAATTTGTTTGCATCTCCATGAACTGATTTTTTATGTTATTAAAATTTGTTTGCATCTCCATGAACTGATTTTTTATGTTATTAAAATTTGTTTGTATCTCCATGTAGAGGTCTGCACGGGCCCGGTCTTGGCCCTAGGCCCGTACACGGGCCCGAGGCACGGGCCCGTGTGTGTAAAAATTTCCAGGCCCGAGGCACGGGCCTGGAAATTCCGGCCCGTGCAGACCTCTATCTCCATGAACTGACTTTTTATGGTATTAAAATTTGTTTGCATCTCCATGAAGTGGTTTTTTATTGTATTCAAATTTGTTTGCATCTCTCATGAACTGGTTTTTTATGGTATTCAAATTTCTTTGTATCTCGATGAACTGATTTTTTACGGTGTTCAAAATAATTTTCAAGCATAATTTTTTTAAAAATCTATCTCTACCGCATGCAGTTCGAGTGAAAAAGATTAACCTGCTTGCATTTAAAAAAAAAATAAATAGTTTAACATTTGTTTCCGGCTAATATTCCATAACGAAATAAAATCTTCATCAATCAATGAATATCATAATATAAATAAAACACAAATTTAACAGACTTGAATCGAACTACGTGCTTAAACTACTGAAATTATCAAAATATTAAAAAAAAAGGCTATTGTAGGTAGCAAACTCTGAGGTGATTTTTTTTTTTTTTTTTTTTTTTTTGCTGTTAAAGTTAAAGTTAAAATATATACTAAAACTGAAAACGCACTTCCAGCAATCATCGGTCATAGTCTGTATTGTAATTAAATTCTTTTGTTTTTCCTGTAAGTGAACAATAAATGCTATAGACAAATGCACAGCCTATTCAAAAGTAAGCATCTCGTAGTGCACTTCAGCGATGTTTATTAATTGTGATGTGTATACAAGGTGTCCAATGGCTATTTTCTAAACCGTTAGTCATAAGCCATATAGTTCCAATTTAAAAAAATCCTTGCTGGCCCGGCCTACAGGCAGAGGTAGATTTCGAAGTTAAGTATATTAATTTCACCAACAAAAACTAAATTATTATTAGATATAAATCCACTTTAACAGTTTTATCTGTCTGCTTTTGACGATTTTTTATTTCCTTTTTATAAAATAGCTGGTTTTATCAGAATCATGTTAAGGCGATATTAAAAAAAATATTTTTCCATACTCAACAACTCGAAATTTTCTGGCACATTTTCAGATTCATTTAAAAAAAAAAAAAAAATATGAAGCATGCTGACGTGGTTTTTGAAAAGATTTATAAGCGACCTGTGTTTTTATTTTTCTTTCAATTAATTAAAACTTGATTAATAAACAATTATTTTCTCAGTAGGGCAATATTTTTCGTTTCTAACACAATCGCTTCGGGAAATTCTGTTCAAAATGTCCACTTTGACATCATTTTTTCAAATTTATTCTGCCTCTATCAAAAAAATTGATCATTACTGTACATTATATAGTTTCTGAATAAGAGAATCTAGCAACTGGATGCGTTTGAGAGCAAAAATGAATTTAAAAATGAGTAAGAAAATAGACAGTTTGGATTTGAATACACCCTTAATAAGATGATTTTTTTCTTCAACCGCTATGTATTTTTAATTTGTTTTTGCTGTAAGAATTGGCCCTATCAAAAACTTGTCTATATAAATGTTGCAGACAATATTAAGAAGATATATGATAAATTCATGGAGATTTTATATCTTGTGAATTGACGGAGTAATGAAATCTTCTCTTCTTCAACCCCCCTTTTTTGTTTTCGTTTTTATTTTTTTTGCGGTACGAATTGGTTCTATCAAAAGCTTGTGAATATAAAAGTTGTAGATAACATTAAGGAGATGTATAATAAAATTATTGGATTTGATATCTTGAGAATTGGCGAAGTAAAGAATTTTTTTTCTCCCAAAAACCCTATTTTTTGCACCCCTTGATCCTATTTTAAATTTTATCAAAAATCTGTGATGCATGAATTTTTGGCGCTATTTTTAGAAGTAATAAAAACTTTAAACTGATTTGATATCTACAAAAATTGAGAAGTTATGGGGGTTTTTCGGTTTTCACAAAACCCCTCCCTATTTCCATCCCCTTTGTCCGCTTTTGCCCATTAACGAACTTGACCGAGATATTATGTCCCTTGATTTTATGTATCAGTCTAGAAGAAATTTGTGCAGAATTGCGGAAGTTATCGTGTCCAGAAGAAAGTAATAACACAATTGCTTCGGGAAATTCCGTTCAAAATGCCTACTTTGACATCATTTTTTGAAATATATTCTGCGTCTTTCAAAAAATCGATCATTGCGGTACATTATGTAGTTTCTGAATAAGCAAATCTACCAATTAAATGCGTTTGAGAGCAAAAATGAATTTAAAAATGAGTCAGAAAATAAGCAGTTTGGATTTGAGTGCATCCTTAATGCAATGATTTTTCCAACACAATTCGCTGCGGGAAATTCGGTTCAAAATGCCCACTTTAACAGCATTTTTTAAAGTATATTCTGCCTCTATCAAAAAATCGACCATTACGGTACATTATATAGTTTCTGAGTAAGAAAACGTACCAATTGGAAGCCTTTGAGAGCAAAAATAAATTGTAAAATGAGTCAGAAAATACGCAGTTTGGATTTGAATACACCCTTACTTAGATGATTTTTTTCTTCAACCGCTATGTATTTTTAATTTGTTTTTGCTGTAAGAATTAGTCCTATCAAAAACTTGTCTATATAGATGTTGTAGACAATATTAAGAAGATATATGATAAATTCATGGGGATTTTATATCTTTTGAATTGACGGAGTTATGGATTTTTTACTTCTTCACACCCCCTTTTTGTTTTCGTTTTTAATTTTTTTTTTGCGGTACGAATTGGTCCTATCAAAAACTTGTGAATGTAAAAGTTGTAGATAATATTAAGGAAATTTATAATAAAATTAATTGGAATTGATATCTTGAGAATTGACGAAGTTATGAATTTTTTTCTCCCAAAAACCCTATTTTTTGCGCCCCTTGAGCCCATTTTTAACTTTATCAAAAATCTGTGATACATAAAATTTTGATCCTATTTTTAGAAGTAATAAAAACTTTAAACTGATTTGATATGTACAAAAATTAAGAAGTTATAGGGGGTTTTCGGTTTTCACAAAACCCCTCCCTATTTCCATCCCCTTGGTCCGATTTTGCCCATTAACGAACTTGACCGAGATTTTATGCCCTTTGATTTTATGTATCAGTTTGGAAGAGATTGGTGCAGAATTACGAAAGTTATCGTGTCCAGAAGAAAGTGATATATATATAGATAGATAGAGACATAGATACATAGATAGATAGATAGATAGATAGATAGATAGATAGATAAAGTTTTTTACTGAGGGTGGTTTTGTGTTCTAGGGTTCATGATCGGTGTAGATCTGCAAAAATTTTTCAGAAATTCCAACATAGGAACGATCCCAATAGGTAGTATTTCATACGAAATCTACCTAAAATGCTTTAAATGAGGTAAAACATTATTTTAAAAGTCGTTTTGATCAGTAAAAACATATCTTAAAAATTTACGAAATTTAAAGTTTTATACGGTTCTTCGGTCCTATTTGGTAAAAATTTCCTATTATACTAACAAGTACGACAGATAATATACATAATTAATTAAATTTAAAAAATCAAAAAACGCGACTGTGTAAAAAGTGAACTAATTAATTATTTCTCATCAATGTGAAACTATTTTTCATATTACTTACCTATTTTTTTTTATTTACTTGTATTGATGGCTTTTAAGTTGTGTTTAATTGTTAGTTCCTATCTATAAACACTGTTTTGATGAGGCCTATAGACGTCTATGATGGTTAGAGTTGCAGTAAAGCTAGAGATCTGCAATACATACACAACTTCCAGGTTGTATAATATTTTAATGGAGCTTCTGACTGTAAAATAGCCAATGAAACATCATCTTCATTTTGAAAGATCTATCCAATAATATGCCACTCAATAGGGTGCGTAATTTTTTTTTTCGTCTCTACCGCCCATTTTGTATTTCACGGCAGCCATTTTGAATTTATAAAAACAAAACCTAGCCTATAACCATCGGACCGTTAAGACAAATCGATAGGGACATCATTCATTAAAATCCATCTAGCCGTTGGGATGTTTCGAGGGTATAAAGAAATCCACATACCCAGATACGCATAAAACATTTAACCATTCTTGGCAGTCGGGTAAAAAATCCCATTCATCTAACACTAAAAGTGACCGATTTATGAAACTTTGAATTGCATGACTCAAGCCTATTTTCTGTATCTAAACACAGATGAGTTGGGCCATGCTTCGAGGGATCGTACGCAAAATACTTAAAATATTAGAAAGATTTATTTCGCGTGTACATTTCTGGCATTGCAGCTGAAGGAAGTCACTTCGAGCAAGTTTTAAGGTAACCTTATTTTTTATTAATTAGGCTTTAGATTAGATAATCTAATAGAGTTTAAAAATTTGTATAATTTTCTAAAGAATTGCAACTGTTCTTTTTTTGCATTTCATTTAACAAAAATTCTGTTATGTTTTAACTTATACGTTTAGTGCAAGTTGTATATTTTGCTTTAACATATCAGAATGAAAATAGATTTCAAATTTATAGTGCAGTGTTAATTTTACTCTCAGCTATTATTATTATTATTTTTAAATATCTGACAAGTATTTATACCATTTTTAGTAAATTTGTGAATGACCCTTATTTCGCAGCAAATAATGCTTCAACTTTAAACAGCTATTACTCGGTCAGTTTTAATCGTTGAAGAATGGGACTTTTTTTTTTTTTCTTGTCTTAATTCTTAGTGTAATAAGATATTTTTTCTAAATATAATTTATAGGACCGAGGGACCGTATACAAATTTAAATTTAGTATTTTTTTTTAAAATGTTTTTCTTGACCCAAATCTCTTTTCAAATACTTTTTTACCTCATTTCATCGGAACCATATGTCTATGCCATATGTTTAGGAATTAGCCATTGGACACCGTTGAGAGTGGACACCCTTTATTGTGAAATAGTGTATAACGTTATTAAAATATATTGCATTTTCCCTATAATTCAAAATGTAACAGAATTCTCTTGAGTGTTTCTGTAAACGAACTATAAATGTCACATACTTAATTTTCAATAACGAACATGGCCATGTTTGTTATTGAAAATTAATTAGCATAGTAAAGTAATCTTCAATGACACATATCAATTATACCACAGTCCATATATATTTGCGAGTTAGTTACCTTGCAAGCAACACAAGGCCTCACAGTACAATTTAACAATTGTAAAACAAACAACAGAACAAACCAAGTACAGTTAAAGTTATTTTTTCAGAAACAAACAATATTCTCCAGGAATGGAACAGGCTTCATTCATTGTCGGCGACAGTTATCACGGTAGACTGTTTCTAGAAGGCTGGTTTACTCAATTACGATCGCCGACATTGAATGAAGTCTGTTCCATTCCTCGTGAATATTGTTTGTTTTTGAAAAAATAACTTTAACTTTAATTGTACTTGATTTGTTCTGTTGTTTGTTTTACAATGGTTAAATTGTACTGTGAGGCCTTACAGATGCTTGACGAACCGTCTCTACTAAATGTATTTTTAATGTTTTTATATTTTAACTTTTATAAATTTTATTTTAAACTGTATTTAAGCCTGTCTTACTTTATTTATTTTATTTAGTCTTTTGAAACGGAATTTATAAACACATTTCAATTACCGTAATTTCCGGCGTATAATCCGCTGATCAAACAATTCTGTTTGAACCCATAATTTTTTTTTAGTTATTGAAGCCAAGTATTTACCGCGATTTAAAAAGTTACATTTTATTTTTAAAAATTTCTGGGTCGAAAAATGATTGTTTTATCTACGGATTATACGCCGGAAATTACGGTATATTGAAAGTGGTGAAATATAAATAAGACAAATTACAACAAAAAGCATTTCGCTTCAACTTTTTCTCAATTTAATTTTTGTTATATAAACATATTTCGCACTCCTATCTTTATTTGTATGAAACCAATCTCATCTTATTATTTTATTTCCATCTTCACAATCAAAATAAACACCTAAAAGTTTCCTCTTATACACATTTTCCCAAACAGAAAAAAATATATATTCACAACAATACGATATAAAAAATAAAATAAATAATACAATCCATGAAAGGGATAAATTTTTCAACATGTAGCAAACATATAAAATAGTGTAAAGCGTTCGAACTCCCATAGTGTTCGCACACTCTTTCACTTTTCATAACCACCCTCCGTAGAACGTTTAATGTTTCCCCACCCCTAGGGGCATTGTTGAACTGAACAGTGAAGTGTTGACACATGGGTGCCCCGAACAATAACTAGGAGCGTTTTGAAGTTCGGAAATAGGAAAGCCTCCCTCCAGGAGATTGTTTCAGCTTCCTGGATCAGAACGTACAGTTACGGTTGCGAGGAGCCTGTGGAGAAGTGTGCGAGGGTAATTTGTTGTATTTAGGGTCATAGAAGGTTGATTTTTCATAAATGATATTTGTTGTTGATAGAATGCTTGGAATGAAGTCAATGGGTTGAAAATAAATTTAAATGATAAGACATCATTTAAAAAAAAAAAAAAAAAATCCTTCCCTGATTTTCTATAAATGACATTTACTATTGGTAAAATGTTTGAAATGAAGTGAATGGGTGAGAACAATTTTAAAAGATATGACATCTTTTCTTTTTAATGCTTGGTTGATTTTCTATAACTGATACTACAGTTATAGTTACTGAAAAATGCTTGCTATAAAATCATTGAGGGTGAACAATTTCGAGATGATTGGGCATCTTTTTTAAAAGCAAAATTGTTCAATTGATTTTCTTTAAATCACATTTAATATTTATAAAATGTTTGGAATAGCGTTAACAGGTCCAAACAATTTTAAGAAGATGGGGAACTTTTTTTCTTTTTTTTATTTAAGAAAATTGCTTGTATGATTTTTTATAAATGGCATTTAATATTGATAAAAAATTTAGCATAAAGTCAATGGGTGAGAACAATTTTGAAAAATATAATTTTAAAAAGAAATTATTAGTTGCTTTTTTATAAATGATATTTTTATTGAGAAATCGCTTGGAATGAAGTCAATGGATGAAAACAGATTTTAGACAAAAAGACATCATTTCATAAAAAAAAAAAAATGCTTTATTTCCTTTTGCTTGATATAAACAAAATTATCAGATCTGCCCTAAAACGAAACTTTAAGTATCCTAATAGTATAGAAGGTAAATATGAAATATTAGTAACGTTGCCAATGGTCACAACCGTCACATTCGCAACGACACTGAAAATACAATTCCTTTAGCTAGTCACTCCGTGACTCTCATAATGCATTACCATAGTAATGAAATTTTGAGAATGCACAATCTCCACTCAGAATGTCAAAAGAATGTAATGAAAACAACAAATTATAAAGAAACATTGCAATTTAACCCTTTATCTACTGACGGTACTTATAAGTATCATTAAAATAACTTGAATAAAATTCATTTAATACATCGATTAGTAGTAATATTGTTTAGAATGAGGTATAGATGCATTACTTTATATTGTTCCAAAAGCATTATTAGTTAGACAAAACAAAAATAATTTTAAAAGGATGATTTCTTTTGCCTTTGCACCTTTCTTGGTGTTGGGCGCGGGGGGAGGGGGGGATTTTTCAATTAGGAAATATTTCTATGTTACTATTATAAGAATATTATATTTGTAAATTTCCTCATTCTATAAAATACTAAGAAAAATATTTAAAATAAAACATTTGAGTGGGGTTTTAAATATTGCACAAAATCCCTATAAATTGAAATGTAATTAATCCTTCTAAATCCTTCAGTCCTTCTAAAATCCTTCTAAAATTTATTAAATGATTATATAAATCTTCTAATGCAGTTTCAAAAATTCACGAAAAAGGCTTTAGAAGATAAAATTTTCATGAATTCATAATTCAGTACATAAAGGGTTAACCTATTGAACTGTCATTTAACTGATTGATGGTTTCTGTAAAATCATAACAAATTTATGATTTAACTGAAATCTGCTATGTTGCATCTGAATTAACAGAAAAATTAAAGGGACTTTTCAACTATTCTAGCGGGTCGTAATATCCCATGTTAATTAGTGGGAAATTTAAAAACAGAATTAACCATTTTAAGTTTAAACAAAAACGAAAAAATCATGCGTCAAGCATAGATTGTGAAACACTTTCCAACACATTCAAAATAATGTAACAAAACTGCATCGTTTAATAAGTTAAAATAGTATATCTAATTCAACCATAAGGAAGCGCATAACACACTTGAAAACCCAAATCAGCTGTTCTTATCTACATTTGGAAAATTATCCTAATTCTTTGAGCAGCCCTGTATATAGATTTGTATCTATCAACTACATGCGTGCCAAAATTTAGTTCAGTTAGGAAATACATACCTGAGTTGAAAATTCCCCTTCAGCAATTTCCGCTAATAAGGAGAATGGTACGTAAATTCTTTTGTGAAGCCCTGTATATGAGGTATAGAATTTATGTACAACGAGTAACCGGCAAAAAAAATAGTTAAATTTAAAAGCGTATACCGAAATTGAAAACGCACTTCCAGCAATTATGGCTCAAAGACAGGACTGTAACCGATTTATTTTGTGTGTTCCTGTAAATTAACGACAAATGCTACGAATGCCCTATTCTATCGTAACTATCTTGTAGTGAAATCCAGTGATTTATATTAATTTCAATATTACATTTGAAATAGGTTAATGTCATTAAATTACTCTGCAAACGATTTTTAACCAGATACTATAATGTAAAGGAATTCTTTTGAGTGTTCCTCTAAGTGAAGTATTGACGCTACACACTTTATATACAAGTACCGAACATTCCATGGTACGCATCATTAACATATATATATTTTACGAAAATCCGAGTATATCCATGTCAGTTAGATCGTGGACAGACAGATGGACAGACAAATCGAATTCATAAACACTTTTGAATTTTGTTGGAAAGTGTTAAAAACTAACTCTATCGCGTGCAAACCGATTACGGAAGATTAAAACGTTCACACTTAAAACAATATAAATTGTTCAGTATTTGATATAATAAAATCTTATGTTAATCTGAAGGAAATTGAAAAACAGGATTAACCATCATCATTAATTCCATTAATTCTATAATTACCATTTGTTATATTATTTTTACTAAAATGTAATTTTCTTCATGAGAAAGATGGAATTCTATACTGTCATAGTTCATTTTAAAAGAATTATCCCCTTAAATCATAATAATTACGATCACCATCACAATTTCTTATATTATTGTGTTCTAGGTAAACTTTCATAGGAGGATAATCTATTATTATAGATCCGTGTTGAACGCTGACGTCACGTTGACTGTGTAAACTACCTGGCTAAGGATTTTCTATTACTATTATTATTATTATTATTATTATTATTATTATTGTTGTTGTTGTTGTTGTTGTTGTTGAAAATTTATTACATTTTAAATAATTAAACAATTTCAATTTTAATGCAAAATCAAATAATGACAGATAACGAAAAACAATGCGACACGTGAGTGTTTAATCATCAGTTGGTAAGAACATTCACATGTCGCAAAATTGCATTATTCCATATACTTCTATATAATAAAACTTTTTGCAGTTATATCTATTAAATCACATGAAAATCGACAAAATATAAATTAACCAATAATTTCAACACAAAAGAAAAAGATATATCAAAGGTTGCAAAATACACTGCTAAAAAAAGTATGTGGGGAGAAAATTCAAAAACAGAATGTAAAAATATTACAAGAAGAAAATGTAAACTCATCTTGTGAAACACCTTTACCAATATTCTACAGTTCTAAAATATAATATTGGGTGATTGCAAAAATTCGTGACTGATTTCTGATCTATCGAGTTTTGAAGTGTGCCCAAGTTGTTTTAAATGACGAAATGCAGTCGAATTGTCAAGATTTAGTTTCTCAGTAATCTCTTCAGTAATTCGCATTAGTAATTCGTGGATTATTATTCACTAAATCACGGATTAAGTCATTATCAATGCAGAAGTTCGCACAGAACAAATTTTATCGTTTAGATTGAAATCACCCTTCCGAAATGGACAAAACCACTTTTTAACTGACCTAAGAGCGGGAACACGATCCAAATAAACGACTTGAATATTTGTTGTAGCACGTCGAACACTCATTCCCTTTTTAAACTCATATAACATAACATGACGAAAATGAAACATTTGATTTTCCATTTTGTATATTAATCTTGCATACAAATTAATTTGAAATTTTTTTAAACGTTGTGTTTACCCACGACACATGTAGATAACTGTCAGTTAATAATATGGTTATATAAAGTAATTAAATTTAAAAAATCAAAAAACCCGACTGTGTGAAAAGCGAACTAATTAAATATTTCTAATCAATGTGAAACTATTGGGTCGTTCGTAAAGTCGTGTCCGTTTCGGAAAATCAATTCGTAGGAAAATTCTGCCCGGTAATTATTAGACATTAGATATCAAAATCAATGTCTAATAATTAAATTATAGAATTTTCCGGTACGAATTCATTTTTCCAAACGGAAACGACATTCCGAACGACCCATTATTTTTTTTTTATATTACTTACCTATTTTTTTTTATTTACTTGTATTGATGACTTTTAAGTTATGTTTAATTGTGAGTTCCTATCTATAAACATTGTTTTGAGAGGCCTATAGATGTATATTAAGGTTAGAGTTGCAGTAAAGCTAGAGATCTTACTTATAAAACTTCCAGGTTGTGTCATTTTTAAACGGAGCTTCTGACTGTAAAATAGTCAACGAAACATTGATTTCATTTTGAAAGACCTATCCAATGACATGCCACTCAATAGGGTTCGTAAAAAAAAGTTTTCATCTCTGCCACCATTTTGTATTTTAAGGCCGCCATTTTGAATTTATAAAAATAAAACCTAGCCTATAACCATATGATGGTTAAGACGAATCGATAGAGACCTCATTCATTAAAATCCATCCCGCCGCTGGGATGTTTCGAGGGTATAAAAAAATCCACATACCCAGATACGCTTAAAACAAATAACCCTTCTTGTCAGTCGGGTAAAAAGAAGCATCAGCACAGTCAAAATTGCAAGTTTCTATCATCTATGAAATAGGGCACGAACTTTTACTATCATCCAATACAATACTCTACAATATTCTACCATATAAGTGCAATGAAATTGGTTTCTGTTCGAGTATAATAAACTGTTAAGCAAATTGAAACCAAATATCGAATTAACTATTGCACTAATATTTAGTATGCATTATATAGCCAAAGGTGACCGGTCACTTGCAATTTTAGACGTTTTGTCAAATATCTAGAAAAATGCATGAGGAATTAACCTGAAACTGCTGGTGTGTGAACAGTATAGTATAAGTCATATATTTCGGCAAAGATTTTTTCCCGAAACCCCATAGGGGACAGTCAACATATTAAAAAAAACCGAATATCTTTTGAATAACCCTGTAAAAACTAATGTAGCAAAAGCATTCAAACTCGAGATTATTAATAAGTGGCTTATTTTAATATACTGTGTTCATTTTTATGAGGACAGCATGTATACTCGTAGAGAAATTAAAGTTTTTATAAAAACAGCCCCAAATTTCGTCCAGTTTTTTGCTTATAATTTGCTAAGTTCTTAATATAAAAAAAAAGTTCTTTTCAGAAAATATGACGAAAAACATTGTACACAATACGCTGCAATCAGAATGAAAAAATAATAAAAATTGAATGAAAAGTGAGTAGGTTTACTAAATAATGATTCACTGCGCATGCTCGAGCGTAATCAAAATATAATTTGCATAATGTGATAGCTAAATGTGTAGACCGACTTTTGTGAAAGTCTCAAAAACATAGTTTGAAAATCTAATAATAATCGGTTATGGAATAAGCTCAAAATTCGTTATTCCTGAAAGGAAGCAAAAAGATGAGGGGTTGTATTCAAATACAGTAGTACGTGCAATATTGTGTGTGCTATATTGGTACTAATCAATGGATATATGGATACAACCCCTCATCTTTTTGCTTCATTTTGGGAACAACGGATTTTGAGCTTATTCTATAATTGATTATTATCAGACTTTTCAAACTGTTTTTGAGACTTTTACAAAAGTGGCTCTATACATTTAGCTAACACATTATGCACATTATATTTTGATTGCCTTCGCGCATGCGCAGTGAAACATGTTTTAGTAAACCTGCTTATTTTTCATCCAATTTTTATTATTTTTTAATTATGATTGCAGAGTATTGTGTACAATGTTGTTCGTCATATTTTCTGAAGACAACTGATTTTTATATTAAGAACTCTGCAAATTATAAGCAAAAAACTTGGTAAAATTTGGAACTGTTTTTATAAAAACCTTAATTTCTCTACGAGTATACATGCTATCCTCATAAGAATGAACACAGTATATTACAATAAGCTACTTATTAATAATCTCGAGTTTGAACGCTTTTGCTACATTAGTTTTTACAGGGTTATCCAAAAGATATTCGTTCTTTTTCAATTTGTTGACGGTCCCCTATGGGTTTCGGGAAAAAATCTTCACATAAATATATGACCCATACTATATTGTTTACACAGCTGCAGTTTCAGGTTAATTCCTTATATATTTTTCTAGATATTTAACAAAACGTCTAAAATCAAAAGTGATCGGTCACCGTTGGCCATATGTATATTGATGGACCCAAAAATTGTGTAGATTAAATCTTCTGGCATTCAAATGTTCTTATAGCAAAATTAAAATATCAATCTGTTGTTAGCTAATCTACTGGCAAATTGTTCATGTGCAGAAATTGTACATTCTTTTGACACCGTGAATATTAATTGTAAGCAATTGAATTTAACCTGTTATCGTTGAACTCAGAATATAATTGTAATTTTTTTTTTCGATTAGTACCCTAAAATTATTTGTAACTTTCCAGAACTACTGATTATGTTGCCCTTATCGGATTATTGGCAGTCTGGCTTCGGCCAGAGTTTGTAATTTAATTTTAACTTGAATAATTTTTTTTCTTTTTTTAAAAAAAATATTTTGTAAAAGATAGGCGCCTTCCCCTTCTGGCTGGACTGTGTTTTTCTCTGCGATCCCCTGCGTGTCGGAGAGATCCCCGGGTGGAGCGTAAATAAGTCTAAGCTGGATCTGTGACCAGACGATCTCAGGCCGTCTTCAAACCGCATGAATCGCACAAATTGCCTGATCAACTACGCCACCACATATGAAAAAATTAAAAAATTAAGAGTTGATCAATTCTGAAATCCAAACTATTTACATATACATATATATTTGTTCTTGAAAAAATATTCACTTTAAACTACTCGTAGTAATTCAAGACTATTTCACAATAAAATTTTCTAGCGTAAAATGGGTCCAAATTTTAAATATAACAGTAGCCTGCAAAATTTGGGTTGTGTCATGATTTTTAGCTTTAAATAATTAATTTTTATGCATTTTGTAGCTCTGAATCCGAAAATGACCTTCATTGTTTACCATCACGAAGGATATTTTGCAAATCACAAATTTCAAAGTTAAAAAGTAAAAAAATAGCGAAAATCTGATACTATGAAATAGATGTGATTGTTGTGTTTTTTAACTTTTGAGAATTTATTTTTATGCATTTTTTATCGCTGAAATTGAAAATGACCTTCATTTTTAATCATCACGTCAGGATTTTTCGCAAATTGTAAATTTCAAAGTTAAAAAGTTCAAAGCTAAAATTGAAACCATTCCCCCACCTCATAGGACACCTGAGCTGTTTAGCTGTAAGAATATCCAATATAAGCCAAAAAATTAAATAAACTATTTAATTAAGTAAAATTAAATAATAAAAACAACTAAATAAGAAGAGAATAAAAAAGTTTTACATGAATTTTATAGTATCAGATTTTCGCTATTTTTTAACTTTGAAATTTACGATTTGCGAAAAATTCTGACGTGATGTTTAAAAATGAAGGCAATTTTCAGATTCAGTGCTAAAAAGTACAAAAATTCAATTATCAAAAGTTAAAAAAACACAAACATCTGCTCTAATTTTTAGTATAAGATTTTCGCTATTTTTTTATTTTTTGCCATCGAAATTTAAGATTTGTGAAAAATCTTGACTTGATGGTTAAAAATAAAGATCATTTTCGGTTTCAGAACTAAAAAATACATAAAAATCATCCGTTAAAAGTAAAAAAATCCAACCATAGCAGGCTTATGTAATTTATATGTCAGTTTTTTACTATTAGGATGTTAATTCATATTCTATTTTTTAAATTGTGAAACGTTTTCTTCAAGTACGTATTTTGAGCAATATCTATTATTTTCTTATTTGTCATTTTGCTTGGATAATGAGACACAAAGATTACTTTTTGTCTCCCTATATTTCTGTGTGTAACATTTCAGATTTAGTCTCTCATTTCAGTCTAAGCCTAATGTATATACATTCATATTTCGCATCAGCCATATATCTAAAGCTGTATATAATTTTCCAGAACAAATAACGAAACATTCTTGTGCAAGTCAAGAAATATATTTTGTAGCTTTCTGTAACACAAAAATAAAGTTATATAGTTTTTTCTTAATCTAATAAGATATGTTGAAAGGGTTTTTTAGTAAGTGTTTCTTCTATAACCTCATTCTAACCTCAGTTTAACAATAATATTTAGATGAATGTTGATGACCAATTTCTTATTAACTTACAGAGCATAATAATATAGATATGATTCGAATAAAAAAATAAAGAACTAAACACCAATAATTGGTTTTAAAATTTTAATTAAAATTTTTTTAAAGATTGTTGAGAGTTGTGAAATGTAACCTATTTTTTAAAAACCCTTTTTTCAATCAATAAAAAAAAAAAAAAAAAAGACTTAATTTTTTTTTTTTTTTTCAGGACTTATTATTTTATTTGTTTTTTATTAACTCATCTTCCCCTAATGGGAAAAAAAAAATCTAAGTAATTAAATAAATCAAGTTTATTATCACATTTACCATGGTTTTACAGTTTTAATTTCACATGTATAATTTTATCATTCGAGGAGGATTTTTTTTTTTTTTTTTAACTACCATACTACTTATCTGTATCACCAAATCTGTTCTCTGCAAGTTAGCTTTTCCGCTTTGTTATAGTTGAAACAAAGTAAGTGGATGTACAGGTGTGGCAGTGTTTGTTACAGTACATTGCGCATATTTTCCATTTCTTGGGGGGGAGAAAAACTGTTGTTTTTAATTTCGATTTATAATTGCTTAATAATTTATAATTGGTCAAACAGAAAGAGTATAGCTATATATTGAATTCAATTGAAACTATAATTTTAACTTAAAAAACTGATTTATTTTATTATTTTGGAAAATTATTATTATTATTACAATTATTATTATTATTATTATTATTACTATTATTATTATTATTATTATTATTTTTTTTTTTTTTTTTTTTTTTTAAGAAATAAGTTTTTTTTACCACAAAATTTGAAATTAAAAGAGAATGGGCATTGCTGAGCTATGAAAATAAGATAAGTTATTAATTATTTTATGTATTCTGTTTTTAAAAAAGCATTAAAATTATTTAAAAAAAAAGCATTAAAAATAATCTACAATTTTTTCTAAAGTGTGGATTTTGATAAAAATATATTAATAAATCATTATTTAAAAAGTTTTAAAATTATCAAAATATTTTAAATAATATAACTTTTTAAAATATTAAAATATCAGTTTTATAAAATTGTTTAGTATTTTTTTGTTAGAATATACAAAGATGTATATATACATAATAAAAAATTAAAAATGAAAACTGAGACTTTTGTTTCTATAAAAGGATTTAAATTAATTGCAACTAAATATTTCAAAGAAAGTATTTAAAAATTTTAAAGATTCAAATGAAAATTACTGCAAATTTCTGAGAACAAAGGCTTTTGTGAGACACGAAATATAATGCCTAAATCAGTCTATCACGATAATTTTGACTTTTTTATAAGCAAAAGAAAAATAATCAGTACGGCCGTTGAGGCTACCATAAATTCAATGTTTTGACTCTGTTTTTCTAATCGTGTCTCCCTCCTTTCTCGGGTCCCACAAAGGGCCTAACAGACAACCAACGCTGTCCCGCGCTAACTTTTTCATAAAATGGCCTTCTACAGTACATTTCGCGTTTGCGTACCCCTCCACCTCTTTTGTATCTAAGCCTAAAAAAGGCTCAGCCGTGCACACAAAAGCAAACGCGCACATGTCGCACTTTGGATATTGCGACTCCCTATTGTCCGAGGGACCTTCTTTGTAAGGGGCCCCCAAAGCGGAAAATTTCACGCCGCGACTGTGGCAGTAATCCGCTCTCGTTTCTCTTGTATCAAATTCAATTCTCTGCCTTCCCCCTTTAGATCGTGCATCCCCCACCAATGACTGCCTTGGTTGCATTTATGGTTGATAAGGTAGCCGAAAATTTAAGTGCTTTATAATTTTGTACATCTATGAATTATTCATCTTGGAAATTTTTTTTTTGGCCGTAGACTTTGGCAGCTTAAGTCGAAAATGAGTGGTTTTGTAAAAAGTGATTTTGGAGTTTTATTCAATGAGATGACTTTATAATTTGTCGGATTTAACGAACGAGTTTAACGACGTGTTTATGAGAGAGAGAAAAAAAAATAAATGTGCGATAGAATTATATGTAAATTAGGAGGAAATTCATAGCTGGTAAGTGTTTGCTATTGTGTAACACAAAGAATTCGTATGAGAGTATGATGCCATTCTATAACACGAAAATTTTTGGTCTATTCAACACATATTTTTTCGTGGTAAACGGTATTTGAAACTGTTTTACATGCATAAGTTAGTATTTCAAACTTGATGTCAATGATTAGCTTAGCAGAAAATTCGCCCTACAGTATTGGTCTGTGCTGAGCTCGTAGAAAAAATAATCTTTACCGTCCAGAACGTAATTCCATGGTTAGTCTAATGTACTTAATCTATACTTAATCTAATGTTGGTTGCTTAAGTCGAAAATGACTTTATAATTTGTCGGATTTAACGAACGAGTTTAACGGCGTGTTTATGAGAAAGAGGAAAATAAAATCGGCGATAGAATTATATGTAAATTAAAAGGAAAAACGTGGATGGAAAGTGTTTACTATTGTGTAACACGGTCGAATCTGTATGAAATTATGACGCCTTTCTATAACACGAAAATTTTATGGTCTATTGGACACATATTTTCCGTGGTAAACGGTATTTGAAATTATTTTACATGCATAAGTCAGCATTTTAAACTTTATTTCAATGAACAGCTTAGCAGATATTTGCTGTACAGAATTTAATGTTTCTCTACAGACCTTGGAAGAAGAAAGCTTCATCGTCAAGAACATTATTCCACGCAGTCTAATATACTTAGTCTATACTTAATCTAACATTAGCTGATTAAGTCGAAAAGGAATGGTTTTTTTTTAAAGTGATTTTGGAATTTTATTCAATGAGATGACTTTATAATTTGTCGGATTTAATGAACGAGTTTAACGACGTGTTTATGAGAGAGAAAAATAAAATCGGACGACAGTATTATACATAAATTAGGAAGTAATTCTTAGATGGTAAGTGATGTTGTGTAACACGTCGAATATGTCTGAAAGTATAATGCCATTCCATAACACGGAAATTTGTGGTCTATTCAACACTTATTTTCTCGTGGTAAATAATATTTGAAACTATTTTACATGCATAAGTTACTATTTCAAACTTGATGTCAATGAACTGCTTAGCAGAAAATTTGCTGTACAGCATTTAAAGCATTTAATTTGGAAAGGGAAAGTTTCACCGGTCAAGAATATTATCGCATGCTGAGACTTATATATATGTTTTTTTTTTTTTTTTTTTTTGTAGCATATAAATAAGTACGATATATAAAATATTTAATTGCATATACGAATGTTTAAGGGGCACCACTTTTACCTGTTGAAAAATGATATTCTTTTTCTCTCTTTCTTTTTTTCTTTTTTCTTTTTTACCTCTTTTACCTGTTGCAAAATGAGATTCTTCATTTCTCTTTCTTTTTTTTTTTTTTTTTTTTTTTTTTTTTACGTTTAATATTACGAGGAACTTAAGGACTGCTAAGAATTGTACGAATCCCGTGTACAACGATTTAGTGTAAATGAATTTTCATAAAGAATTCGCATATCTTTTTTTAAAAAAATTCTGAAAAAAAAAAAAACCCTTAAACTTCAGAGCATCAAAAGTATGTTTACAGTTAAAAAAACAGATTTTTTTTGAGAATTTATGAATATAAATATTTGTACGTACATACATGCACCTAATATAACATAAACATAAAAATGATATCTGTGCATATACATATATACCGTCCTGACACGGAAGAGGTAATATTTCATACTAATTTTATTGAAGTATGGATTAACCGTAAGTTTAATCAGTATCCGTTTAATTACCCGCTGCCAAGAAGGGTTATGTGTTTGACGCGCATCTGGGTATGTGGATTTCTTTACACCCTCGAAACATCCCAATGGCTGGATGGATTTTAATGAATGAGGTCTCTATCGATTCGTCTTAACCATCCAATGGTTATAAGCTAAGTTTTGTTTTCATAAATTCAAAATGGCGGCCATAAAATACAAAATGGCGGTAGAGACGAAAAAAATTTTTACACACCCTATTGAGTGGCATATCATTGGATAAATTTTTAAAACTGAAGAAGATGTTTCCTAGACTATTTTACAATCAGAAGCTCTGTTTAAATATTACACAACATGAAAGTTGTGTAGGTAGGATATCTAGATTTACTGTAACTCTAACCTTCATAGGCATCTATAGGCGTCATCAGTATTTATAGATAGGAACTAACAATTAAACACAACTTAAAAGTCATCAATACAAGTAAATACAAAAAATAGTTTCAAATTAATGAGAAATAATTAATTAGTTCTCTTTTTACGCAGTCGGACTTTTAAATTTTTTAAATTTAATTTTTACTTGTTTCATCTTTCGATTACTTAAAAATATTTAGGACTGTTCCCCTCCCCTTTTCCTGCCCCACCAGTGGCCGTGAGGTTCTGCTCTCGAAGCTGGTAGACGGGAGGTGCTGGGTTCGATCCCAATCGCGCCCGTTGGCCTAATCGTTCGGAGTTTTCGTGGTTTTCTTCGAACCTTGGTTTTCCAAGCGTAAATACGGGTTAGGTTCCCTTAGAAAGACCCCCACGGAGGGCACTCCCTCCTTTGGGCCTATATTCCTCGTGTTGATAATTGGCCGTCGTAAACACAACCAACCCCTTTTTCTGATGGAGCTCACACACGCAAAAGAAAAATATGAGTTTGAGAAAATCTTAAAATTGCCTGCTGCTAATGCACTAAATGTAATATGCTAACTAAATTCAGTGTTATTCAGCTTGCTATGGCCAAGTTTGACTCAAGTAAGAAAAGAATGAGTTTGAGAAAAACTTAAAATTTCTTGCTGTTAATACATTAAATGTGATATGTTTACTAAATTCAGTGTTGTTTGGCCTGTTAGGGCCAAGTTTGATTCAAGCGAGAAAAAAATGTTTAAGAAAACCTTAAAATCGTCTGTGTGTTTGCACTAAAAATTGTTTACTAAATTCAGTGTTATTTAGATTGTTATGGCCAATTTTGATTCAAGCAAGAAAAGAATGAGTTTGGGAAAACCTTGAAATCGTCTGCTGTTAATGGACTAAAAAACATGTTTATTAAATTCAGGGTTATTCAGCTTGTCATGACTGAATTTGATTCAAGCAAGACATTTGATGTTAAGATTGTGAATTTAAGAATGCCTTAAAATAATCTTCGTTTGCATTCTAAAAAGGAAATCTACTAAATTTAATATTAAACAACATGTTTTAATCAAATTTGATTGAAGTATATACACATGCTAAAAATAAAAATAAAAAGAGTTTGAGAAAAATTAAAAATTGTCTGCCGTTAATACACTAAAAATGATGCTTAATAAATTCAGTGTAATTCATGGTCAAGTTTGATTCAAGCAAGAATAGAATGAGTTTGAGTAAACCTTAAAATCGTCTGCTGTTAATGCACTAAAAGATATTTTTACTAAATTCCGGGTTATTTAGCTTGTTATGGCCAAATTTGATTCAAGCGAGAAAGCGAATTTAAAAATGCTTTAAAATCGTATTCGTTTATGTTCTAAAAAGGAAATCTACTAAATTTAATATTAAACAGCTTATTTTAAAGAAACCTGATTGAAGTGCGCAAACATGCTAAAAATAAAAAAAATATATATGAGTTTCAGCAAAACTAAAAATCGTCCACCGTTAATGCACTAAAAATGATGTTTAATAAATTCTGTGTAATTCGTCTTCTTGGGACAAAATTTGATTCAGGCAAGAAAGTGAAACTGAGTAAATAGAATTAGGAAACTGAATTTAAGAATGCCTTAAAATCATCTTTGTTTGTACTGTAAAAAGGAAATATACTAAATTTAATGATGCTTTAACCAAATTTGATTAAAAAAAAAAAAGAAAGAAAATATGAATTTGGGAAAATGTTAAAATCACCTGCCGTTGATTCACTAAAAATGTTGTTTATTAAATTCAGTGTTATTCTGTTTGTTACGGTCAAACTTAATTCTAGCACAAACATTTTTTCCAAAAATCTTTACTCTTAATATAACTTGTACTTCATGTCACCAAATAAACACGGCGAACAGCAATTTCAACTCCCAGTGTTTCAGTTCCTGTTTGTACCATCCTCCCGAAGAATCTTCTGCCAGCGATGCCTCCCTCTTTCTGCTCCGCAGACGAATTTCTCCCCTGTGCTGTCACCATCCTCATTAATATGCAAGGCAGGGAGGGGTGGAAGAGTATACGATCGAACGCGCACAACGATCGGGGGTGCGTAATCTGGGGTGATGCTTTATAACGCGCTGCTTAAAGCAGTCGGTGATTTCGAGTCCATTTGCGGAAGCGAGCAGTTAGAGGACAGGGTGGGTTAGTTTCGATGTGTTAAGTTTATGTGCCGAAAGGTCTATAAAGCGTCCAAGAGAGATGGATTCCATTTATTGATTTTACCGCGGTCAAGACAGTGTGCGATCAACTGGATGGTTAATGGAAAATTTTAAACATTTTAAATTAATTAGTTGCTGCTCACGCAAGGGTACCGCATTAATTAATTTGAATTTTCACAAAAGTTCATTAATACGAAAATTATTATAAAAGGTATCTCAAAATGAGTTAAGATTTATTTATTTATTTTTAAACTTTTTAAACATTTTTTTTGTAACATTGGTAATGTTTTTTACTTTATTTGAAAATAGAGGTATCAAGATTTTGCGGAAACAAAACATCCAACAACTAGTCTTCGACGTGACAGGTCCAGAGTTGCAAAATCTTGAAAAATCCCGATTTGAACCTGGGAATAAAGTTGGTTATTTGGGAATAAAGTATGTTTTTTGGGGAATAAACCAGGTCTTTTGGTGATAAACCATGTCTATTGGAAACAAACCTGGGGATAAACCAGTTTCTTGCTATAGACCGAACATGTTCAATCTTTTGATATAATTACAAAACATCAAATCATTTTCAGGCACCTTTTACTAAAAGTCTCAACATTGCCAGACTCGAAGCCAAAGTATCTTCCCGACATTTTCCGTAATCGGGGAAACGACGCTGGTCATTGTAAGTATTGAGTCCATTTGTGGAAGCGAGCAGTTAGAGGACAGGGTGGATTAGTTTCGATGTGTTAAGTTTATGTGCCGAAACGTCTATAAAGCGTCCAAGAGAGATGGATTTTCATTTATTGATTTTACCGCGGTCAAGACAGTGTGCGATCAACTGGATGGTTAATGGAAAATTTTAAACATTTTAAATTAATTAGTTGCTGCTCACGCAAGGGTACCGCATTAATTGATTTGAATTTTCATAAAAATGCAATATTACGAAAATTATTATAAAGGGTGTCTTAAAATAAGTTAACATTTAATTTTTTTTTTCAAAACATATATATTTTTTTAACATTGGTAATGTTTTTACGTTATTTGAAACTAGAGATATGAAGATTACGTGTGAAATGAAACATCTGACATCTAACCGCCTTGGTCGTGACATAAACTATAGTTGCAAAGTCTAGAAAAAAGCCGGTTTAAACTTTTGAATCTTGTTTTTGGGGAACAAACCGGGTCTTTTGGGAATATACCTGGGAATAAACTGGGTTTTTTTAAACTCTAGATAGAACATGTTGAATATTTTGATAAAATTACAAAATATCAATTCATTCTGGAACAACCTTTACTCCTACTACATGTAATTTCAATTGACTTCTCAAGGTCGGTTTCTCGATCCTTATCTTTGGTCAGTAACTATGGTAACACCACATATGTCTGACTGACCACTATACTTTTTCCCATTACAACGGAGGTATGAAGTGCGGAGGAAGGGTGTCCCTGAGAAGCCAATTGAAATTACATAGAGTATAATAGTTTCAACAATGCCAAGCTCGAAACCCCTGCGATTGTCGATGCATTAAACATCCCGTTCTTCCCATCCAACTCTTTTATTTCTTTTATTTAATAACTATTTATTTTAATTTTTTCTGGTGGAGGTCATCTGTAATCAGGATACCTTCATGACACCTTCGTTCGTGGTTTTATCATATTTCTGTAGATTAAGAAACATATTTTTTTTTTTTTTGGGGGGGGGGGGGGGGGGTGTGGTAGATGAATTAAATTTATTTACTTTGGACTGTCTAGACAGTTTATAATAAGTTGGACGTAAAAATTTTAAACACTTTAAATTAATAAACTGCTGCGAAAAGCATCCCGAGTTTATTGGCAGTTTCATAAAAGTGGATATGAAGTAAGTGCATCTGAAAATCATTTTATAGTGAGTTTATTAACCTCTTGACATCCAGGAGGTACAATGCGTATGACCTGATTTTATCGTAGACGACTACCAAAATCCACCTCGTACGTCCATGTGGAATATGAAAATACAAATTTACACTAAACGCTGGTATATCCGTACGTCCGTACTTGATAAAAGAGGTCTGGGTGTCAAGGGGTAAATAAATTAAATGAATAAAAAAATTACACTAACCGTTTTCAATGCTTATCAAATTCTTTAACCTTTTATGCACCGGCGGTACTTTAAAGTTTTATCAAAAGAACTTATTCATTTAATATATCGACTAGTAAAAAAATAGTTTAGAATGAGTTGTAGATACTTTAATTTATCTTGTTACAAAAGCCTTATTGGTGGCACAAAATAAAAATAGTTTTAAGGGGTCTTGTGCCTTTTAAACGCGACGAAATTTAACGAAAAAATTCGAAATTTGAATTAGTCTATCTTCAAAACCTTTTTATGTATAAACTTGAAATTTTGGATATTGATTAAACGGATTGTGCTTTGTAATATGCTGCCATTCGAAATTTATTAGCCTTTTACAGAATTTGTGTATTGTTGAAATCAAAATAGCTTTTTTTTTTTTTTTTTTTTATTATTTTTTTTTTTAATTCGATAAGTGATTGCGCACATGATATCTTGAGAAAGTATATATGGATTGTCAGGAAATTTGGTAAAGATACTAAACATATATGTGTGTTTAAAATGAACTACTCTTAGGCCAAAATTATTTCATTAACTTTATAAAAAAATATTTTTGTAAAGAAAATTAAAAATTTTATGTTTTTAATGAATAAAAATAGTCATAACTAAAAATATTACCATTGTAAATACTTAAGAGTAGATCATTTTAAACACACATATTTGTTTAGTATCTTTACCAAATTTCATGATAATCCATACATACTTTCTCAAGATACCATGCGCGCAATGACTTATGGAGTAACAAAAAAGCTATTTAGATTTCAACAATACACAAATTCTGTAAAAGGCTAATAAATTTCTAATGGTAGCATGTTACAAAGCACAATCAGTTTAATCAATGTCCAAAATTTCATGTTTATACATAAAAAGGTTTTGAAGATAGACTACTTCAAACTTTAAAGTTTTTCGTTAATTTTCAACGCGTTTAAAAGATACAAGGCCCATTAAAAGGATGATTTCTATTTTATTTCCACCTCTTCTGCTTTCTTGATGTTGGAAGATTGTGGATGAAAAGTTTCAGTTCAAAAATATTTTCATATTTCTATTATAAGAGCTTTATTTTTGTACATTTCCTAATTCTATAAAATACTTCAAAAATATTTTAAGGAAAAGATTTCTCTGGAGTTATAAATATTACACAAAATCCTTATAAATTCAGGTTTAGTCCGTTAATTTTAATTGACAAAATGCTTGTAAAATTTATTAAATGACTGTGTAAATCTTCAAACGTACATTCAAAATTTCACGAAGAAGATGAAATTTTTATGAATTCATAATTTCGAACATAAAGGTTTAAGAAAATATTTAGTAATATCTGCTTTCGTGAAAGTTTTAAATCCATAAAGATTTTTTAAAGCAAATAACAGCAAGTTAAAGTTAACAGTGCTTAATAAACTGTTAAACACTTAAAATTATTTAACACATCCTTTAATATGCTTAAAAAATAATAAAATGTGGAATAATGCAAGTGATTTCATTATTGACACTCATTACAACATGAACTTTATGAATTTATTAATTGCAATGATTTATTATAATTGATAAATTCTCAATTAATTCTAAAAGGGTTAATTGAGAGCATCTGGAACAAGATTACATGTTTCAATGAAAATTTTAAATATTTCTCTAAGATGTTCAAATGTGTACAAATAACGTCATATAAAATATCAGAGAGAAAATAATTTCATTTATTGATTTTAAAGCTATCAAAGAAGCTTGAAATCAGTAGGATAGTTATCGGTAATTTTTAATCACTTTAAATTAATTAGCTGCCGTACAAATGTATTACGCATTAATTTATCGGAAACGTTAGCGAAAATAAATCGTATAAGTTATTACAAAACGATTTAATTAATAAGCTATATCTAGAAATATTACAAATATTCTCTTTTAAACTGATTTGATAAGATATTTGTAAAGTGATAAAGTGCGATGTAATTATTAATACAGGAGAACTTTGATTACCGGAAGTACTTGAGATCAACCATCTTTCGGAAAATTGGGAATGCTTCAATTTTAAGATTAAGGAGAAATATATGCAAAATTTCTTATTATGGTAACAAGTGCTTGATAAAAATAAAGCAATAGTAAAATAGAAACAAGAATAAATTACCTGAATTTTAATTTTGAAATTAAATACCTTTTACATATATCGCACAAGTGTTTGAAAAAATTGTTTTGTTTGTCGACTGCCTTTCAATTGAAGCTGTATCACGGAGTTTTTAAACATTATTAGTTCACCAGTATCACAGTCTTTTTGCTGCTCCAGCCATGCCAAACCTTTTGAAAAACATTCTAAAGCTTCAGAATTGCTAATTTGTTCGTTTTCTTCGTTCCACTCCACAGTTTACGGGAGCTCAAGTTAAATTCAAAGGAACCCTAAGAAAGAGGATCGAAAATATTTATATTTACACGTAGTTTGGAAAGGACCGCTTGCACACAAGGAATATGATAGTTAAAAAAAAAAATAAAAGGCTTCCAAAATGGATTTCAGTTAACCGAGAGTTTCGGTTAAAATAGTTTCGGATAAAAGAGGTTCTACTGTAATCTAAAAAATATTAAATCGTATAAGTTATTACAAAACGATTTAATTAATAAGCTATATCTGGAAATATTACAAATATTCTCTTTTAAACTGATTTGATAAGATATTTGTAAAGTGATAAAGTGCAATGTAATTATTAATACAGGAGAACTTCGATTACCGGAAGTACTTGAGATCAACCATCTTTCGGAAAATTGGGAATGCTCAATTTTAAGATTAAGGAGAAATATATGCAAAATTTCTTATTATGGCAACAAGTGCTTGATAAAAATAAAGCAATAGTAAAATAGAAACAAGAATAAATTACCTGAATTTTAATTTTGAAATTAAATACCTTTTACATATATCGCACAAGTGTTTGAAAAAAATGTTTTGTTTGTCGACTGCCTTTCAATTGAAGCTGTATCACGGAGTTTTTTAACATTATTAGTTCACCAGTATCACAGTCTTTTTGCTGCTCCAGCCATGCCAAACCTTTTGAAAAACATTCTAAAGCTTCAGAATTGCTAATTTGTTCGTTTTCTTCGTTCCACTCCACAGTTTACGGGAGCTCAAGTTAAATTCAAAGGAACCCTAAGAAAGAGGATCGAAAATATTTATATTTACACGTAGTTTGGAAAGGACCGCTTGCACACAAGGAATATGATAGTTAAAAAAAAAAATAAAAGGCTTCCAAAATGGATTTCAGTTAACCGAGAGTTTAGGTTAAAATAGTTCCGGATAAAAGAGGTTCTACTGTAATCTAAAAAATATTAATGCGTTCCAACTTGGCTGAAAAGTATTTACGAATTTGGTTGTTTGTCTTTCTGCCTTTCTGTTTGTGCTCTATCTCGCATAAATATGCTCGGATTGCCATGTAATTAATACACGTTATTGAGGTTTATAGTGGAGTATTCGGTATTAAAAATGAAGTGCGTAACATTTATAGTTAATTTACATTGGTATTCAAAATAATTCCGCTGCGTTATGGTCTATGGAGAAAAATCGTTTATAGTGCATTTTGATGATGTTACACTATTTCAAGCATATTGAAATTTATATACATCAGTGAGACGTACTGCAAGAGCTTACTGTAGAATAGGATGTGCATAGAACTTATTGTTCATTTACAGGGACAAACAAAAGAATTTGGTCACAGTACTGTCTATGGAAATGCATTTTCAATTGTGGTATGCGTTTTCAAATTTAACTGATCTTTTGCATATTATTTGATGCATATAAATTCTGTAGAGCATATACACGGTTGCACAAAAAGAATATGGTACATAACCGCTTATTAAAGAAAATTGCTCAAGGGAAATTTTCAGCTATGTTATGCATTTCTTAACTGAATTAAATGTTTATATACTATGTAGTATAAATACAAATCTACAGATGTTATACAAGGCTGAGGAAAAAAAAAATCGTATATTTTTTTGACTGTAGCTTTTAACTGCTGAAACTGGTTGCCAAATAGATAAGGAAGTAGTTCATATTTAGCATTTTGCCACAGAAAATTTACGGTTAAATCTACTAAACTATCGTTTCATAACCTATGCTTGGTAGATATTTTTTATATCTTGTTATTATAATTTATATAAACAATAATAAGTTACGAATAATTATTTATAAATTGTATAAATTTATTTTGAATTTAAATACATACGAGGGAAAGTCAGTAAGTAGGCCACAAAGGATTTTTTTTTAAATCATCCTTCCTTTCAACACTATGAAAATGTTTTTAAAAGAATAATGTACGAGGGAAAGTAAGTAAATCACAAACTGATATAAGGGGTCGAAAATTAGTAGTAAATTGTTTCCAAATATGCCACTAGGTGGCAGTATAATCCTGTGGCGACGCCATCTTGCGCGGTCAGTAAAACGAGTATCTCGCAGGAAGCGATCGAGCTAGCCTTTTGCTCGGCACGTAAGATCTCACTTTCTGACCGTGGGTTCTCCGGTTCGATCCCTATCGCCGCACATCTCCTGCAAGCCAACTATAAGGTGTTAATTTCGAATTTATGAGACAACAGTTGTACAAGATGAGCAGGATCGTTCAAAAGTTGTTGACGAAGAGCGAAGTGGTCGTCCAGTTGAGATTGCAACAGAAGAATAAGTGCGGAAGGTTGAGGAAATGGTTGCTATGTTGTCTATTGTTGTTCACATGTCAGTTCTAACCAATTCCTCAACTTTCCGCACTGATTATTCTGTCGCAATCTCAACTGGACGACCACTTCGCTCTTTGTCAACAACTTTTGAACGACCCTGCTCATCTGGTACAACTGCTGTCTTATAAATTCGAAATTAACATCTTATAGTTGGATTATCCTGCCACCTATTGGCATATTTGGAAACAATTTACTACTAATTTCCGACCTCTTATATCAGTTTGTGACTTACTGATTTTCTCTCGTACATTATTCTTTAAAAAACAATTTCATAGTGTTGAAAGGAAGGATGATTTAAAAAAAAAAAAAAAAAAAATCTGAACACAAACTTTCTGGGAAGAAAAACTAGGCTTCTAGAAAAAAAAAATGTATAAATAAGAAATAAGGATTGTTTGAAATGACTAAATTAAAATGTATTTTGGAGTATGTTACTTTGTGAGATATAATAAACAAGTAATATAAAAATAATTTTTTAAAGTCAATTCCTACTTAAATCACCAAAGAAAAATTTTAATATTATCCTTTAAGCTAATATTAGTTTTTGTTGCATTAAAATATCTCAATATGTTGATTTTCTATAAGCACGTAAACTTTATTGGTTTACAATGGAAGTTTATGGGAATTTGGCGAAATATTAGAGATATTGCCGAATTGGCGTCACTTTTGGCGACTCATTTTAATCGCCAAATTTGGTGATATATCGCCAAGTTGACGATAAACTTAGCGGTATTTTACGACAGAACAGGGCCTCTTATAGGTACTGGTATCTACTGGTACTACTAGGGTATCTATTATACTCTTATAGGTATGGTGATGCATTAAATGCTGCCCAATAACCAATGGCCCCATTTTTTCTCCCATATAAAACTAAAATTAATTAATTACATTTAATTAATTAATTAATAATTGAAAAAAAACTGTATTAACATCACGTGTCATCCACTAGAAGTTAAAAAAATGTATTTGAACTTGAGTGGATGAATAATAAGTATTTTATTAACAATTGAAAAATCGAACAATATATATATATATATATAGGGAGAGTGTAAACTAATAGTAGGAAAATTTAAAAATGAATTGACCTTTCCTGTGTGTAATATAGCATTAAATAAAAAATACATCCAAACATCTTTAATTAACGTTGTTGAATATCCCGAGATTTCTATTTACCAGATATTTTACAAATAATTTATGTATATAACGAATGAGCGACGAAGGTGATTACTGAATGACAATGAAATCTGCTTGCTGAAAAATAAAAATTACTCAAATCATTCAAAAAATCCTCAAAAGTTCAAAATATGATTTAAAAAATTAAATAATTAAAAGTTAATTCCAAATAACAAACTGTAAATACGCAAGCAACTAAAAATGTATGCAAATTACATAACTCATTAATTAACAAAAAAATTCTAGCTGTATTAAAATGACAAGTTTTTTAATTGAGTCGGTATGTTCATTAAAGAAAAAATGTTGTTATTTCTTTGTTTATTTCCTTATTTCTTTTTTATTCATAGTTTATAAATAATGAATTATGTATTCAAAATTCTAAAAAGAAGACCTGCATTATTTTAAATTTCCATTTACCAGATAATAATCACTTAATGACGATTCAATTCATCACACTACACATTAAAATTATGTTGATACTCCCGTAATTAAAAAAGAAATAATTAAATAATTGAAAGGGATGACTAATAAAGACTTTTAAATTACATTATTTATTAATTAAGAGAAAGTTTGGAATATATAATGTTTTAATTGAATCAGTTTGCTTATAGAAAGATATATATTTTCTTTTTCTTTTTTTAATATGTTATAGTATTACAATAGCGTAATTTTATTTCTAATGCTTCCCATTTACCAGATTGTAATAATTTAATGACGATTCAATTTATCACACTAAACAAATTAAATAGTTGGAAGGGGTGACTAATAACGACTTTTAAATTCCATAATTTATTAATTAAGGGAAAGTTTAAGATGCATTGAATATATAAGGTTTTTGCTGATAGAAATTATATATATTTCCTTTTTAGGGTTTCGTTCATCTGACGAAACCCTATTCGTCTCGCTCCTCTGTCTGTCTGTCCGTCACAGAGCCCGTTCTCAGAAACTATACATGTTGGAGACTTGAAATTTTGCATACTTATAGATGAACACTACACATCAAACAACAAATCATAAAATTTGGAAAAAGTTGGTAATTAACCTAATTACGGGCTAATTAAATTCTAAAATTAACCAATCAACCTTTTGAATGCAGATGCGAATACACGTTATCGAAATCCTCCCCAGTTTCTCCTAAGGATTGCCAGTAAATTCGGCGGACGCTCCGTCAAATCAGCCGGTGCAGGGTTACCACGGAGTAATTTAAGCAATAACTGAAGTGGACCTTTAAAAAGCAAAATCGGATCTGCCGAAGTATCGGTCGTACAAATTCGTAACAGGTGTAGAAATACGCGGAAAAAATTCTACTTTATTTTGGTATAAATTTCAAATTTCTGCGTAGGATAGAACGCAAAAAATCGATCGATAAAAATTTAATTTCTGTGTTTGGAAAGACAATGAAAACAGATTTCCATTCACCGGAAGGCAGCTGTCGTCGTCTCTCAGACATATCGGCGCGGGAGAAATTTAAGGGGAGGGAAGTCTAATACGAAATTTAAACTTTTTAAGTATTAAATTTTTCGATTAAATTTTTTGACATCCGGGCTGGAAATTTCTCGTAGATTTCATACATACCCGGTTCAAAGAGATAGCTTCATTACGAACTGAGATATTAATTATTATTTTATTAATTCCTTTTATTTCCATCAAATGCCAGATTAAGATGGAGTCACGTGCTTTTTTAACGGAGATTTCATTTAAATTAGGAAATCTAACAATCTGCGTGGGGTGTTTCGACGGCGCTCTATGAGATAAGTATTAATAATTCAATATGAAAAAGTTTATAGGTTTATAAGTGTTCATCCCACTATTTCCGAATAGCAATTTCAGGAAATATCTTAAATTATTGGTTAAGACCGCCACTCGATGTGTTCGAAACTTTAAGATACTTTATAACACATAAGAAAAAGTGTAAAAAAGAATGGAGTGTGATATTTCGAGGAGTGGAAGGGGGGGGGGGTAGATTTATTTATTAAATCTTAGCGTTTGTTATCGCAGAAAATGTTTTAAATTCTTGGTTAAGACCGCACCGCCACCCTCCCGACCATGTATCTACGGAGAGATTGCGCAAAGGAGTTTCGTTCAGATATGCTTTTGTTAAGAATAGAGTGCGCCCCCTGGTGGTGGAATGCGGAACTAACGTAACGCGATTTTGTTAGAATTAGGAAATATAACAAGGCGATCCGTTTGCAACTTTAAGATACTTCATGACACATAATAAAAAGCTTATAAAATAATGGTGCATGCAATTTCCTGTTAAGGGAGGGCGGGGGAGGGGCGCTGGATTTCTTTTTTTAAAATTAGCGTTTACGACCTTTTTAGATGTCGTTTTTTGAGGACTATGATATATTCAGACACGTGCTGCTTATGAAATTTAAAAATGTCAAAATTTTAGTTACCATTATTTCCGAATAGTACTTTCAGCAAATTTCTTAATTTCTCGCTTAAGGCCGCCACCAACTCGAGTAACACATCCACTGATAGGTTGTTTAACAGAGTTCCGATCTGATACACTTTTGTTATGAATAGTGTGCGCTCCCTGGTGGTGGAATTTGCAACTAACATAACGCAATTTTGTTAAAATTATGAAATCCAACAAGTCGATCTGCTGGAAACTTTGACATAGTTCATAACACATAATAAAAGTCTTATAAAAGAATGTTCCGTGCAATTTCCTGGGGCGCCTACCTATCTCGGGTGCTATAGACCCGATCCCCTGGACTAATATGCCTACGGATAGGTTGTAAAACGGAGTTTCCTTTGGATAGAGGTTTGTGTAGAATAGAATGCGCCCCCTGGTTGCGAAATGTGGAACTAACAGATTTCGCAAAAGGCTAAAGTGTTTTAAAGGAATATTAAACGAAACCCTCTGTGCGATCTGTGATCACACTTACCCACTTGTTGCTTGTATCTTTGTTGTTCTAGCATTATTTTATTTTTCGTGCTTCCCATTTTTTAGATTATAATCAATTAATGAAGAATCAATTTTTCACACTAAAACTTATGTTGATCCTCTCGTAATTAAAGTTAAAAATTAATTAATTGAAAGGGATAACTAATAACGACTTGTAAATTAATGAATGAAGTAAATGTGTTTAAATTAAATAATTTATTAACTAAGAGAAAGTTTAAGAAGAATTAAACATATAGGGTTTTAATTAAATCAGTTTGTTGATAGAAAGACATATTTTCCCCCCTTTATTATTTATTTATTTATTTCTGCTATGATATAGAATTCCCAGCATTATTTTATGTTTCGCCTTTTCCATTTAGCAGATTATAATCAATAATGAAGATTCAATTTCTCTTACTAAACATTAAAATTATGTTGATCCTCCCGTAATTAAATAATTGAAAGGCGTGACTAATAACGACTTGCAAATTAGTAAATGCAGTAAATGTGTTTAAATTAGATAATTTAGTAACTAAGAAAAAGTTTAAGATCTATTGAATATAAAAGGTTTTAATTAAATCAGTTTGCTGATAGAAATACATATTTATCCCTTCTTTCTATTCATTATTTATTTACTGATTTCTATTATGATATAGAATTACAAGCATTCTTTTATTCTCGTGCTTTACATTTACGAGATTATAACCAATTAATGAAGATTCAATTTTTCACTTTAGAGATTAAAATTATGTTGATCCTCCCGTAATTAAAGTTAATAATTAAATAATTAAAAGGCATGACTAAAACCGACTTGTAAATTAGAAAATGCATAAATGTGTTTTAAATTAGATAATTTAGTAACCAAGAAAAAGTTTAAGATCTATTGAATATAAAAGGTTTTAATTAAATCAGCTTGCTGATAGAAATACATATTTCTCCCTTCTTTCTATTCATTATTTATTTACTTATTTCTATTATGATTTAGAATCACAAGCATTCTTTTATTCTCGTGCTTTACATTTACCAGATTATAACCAATTAATGAAGATTCAATTTTTCACTCTAGGTCTAGACATTAAAATTATGTTGATCCTCCCGTAATTAAAGTTAATAATTAAATAATTGAAAGATATGACTAACACCTACTTGTAAATTAGAAAATGCAGTAAGTGTGTTTAAATTAGATAATTTATTAACAAAGAGAAAACTTAGAATGCATTGAATATAAGGTTTTAATTGAATACGTTTGCTGATAGAAAGAAATATTTTCTCCCTTCTTTCTATTTATTATTTATTTATTTATTACTATTATGATGTAGAATTACAAGCATTATTTTATTTCTCGTGCTTCCCATTTACTGGATTATAATCAGTTAATTAAGATTCAATTTTTTACACTAAACTTCAAAATTATGTTGATTCGATCCTAATTAAAGTTAATAATTTAATAATTGAAAGGTATGACTAATAACGACTTGCAAATTAATAAATGCAGTAAATATGTTTAAATTAGATAATTTATTAACTAAGAAACAGTTTAAGACTTATTGAACATATAAGGATTTAATTAAATCAGTTTGCTAATAAAAAAACTTATTTTGTCCCTCTTTCTATTTATTATTTATTTGGTCATTTCTTTATTTATTTCTGCCATGATATAGAATTACAAGCATTATTTTACGTATAGTGCTTTTAATTTATCAGATTATAATCAATTAATGAAAATTCAAATTTTCCCACTAAACCTTAAAATTTTGATAATGCTTCAGTAATTAAAGTTAATAATTAATTAATTGAAAGGAATGACTAATAAAAAGTTGTAAATTAATAAATGAAGTAAATGTTTTTCAATTAGATAATTTATTAAATAAGAGAAAGTTTAGGATACATTGGATATAAGGTTTTAATTAAATCAATTTGTTGATAGAATGGCATATTATTTTTCTCCTTTGAGATATATTTCATAAGTAAATTACAAAATGCAAAAGTAATGCCATTTACTATATCAACACCCCCCCCCACCTTTTTTTTTTACTTTAGACTATTTTTTAAAATAAAAAATGAAATATTTTTGAACTGAGTGAAAAGTTGTCCACTCCATGAGTCGAACCAAAGACCTTTGGCTACAGCAGTGGTTCCCAAACTTTTACTGACCACGCACCGCCAAAATATCTGTAAAATCACTATCCATCCCCACCCCCGACATTTCAACATAAAAAGTGAACTCTAATCACACGGTAAAAGTGCAACAGAGCCTTAACGATAACTATTCATATCATGTTTTTTAACTTATCAAAGAGGTGAATCAATCTTCTGTTACAAATGTGTTTCTAAAACAATTCTATAAATGCAATGAAACATTGATATATTTTCACTTCTCGAACGAAAAGAGTTTTGTTGTAATTTTCCATCTTAACCCAATGTTAAAGAGAAATGTCTGCATTTTCATCTTGGAAAAGTGTCTATAAGAGACTCTCACCACTTAGTACTAAAATTGATAACATCGACACATTTTATAATTCATTTTGTATTGAAACTATAACAACCATCTGATGATAAATATATCACGCAATCAGTGAATTGTGACATCAATTATTCCCTACAATAACATTTCTGAATTGTCATGAATTAAAATTAGACTATAAATTACTAGAAACTCATAATCTTAAAACGTTGCAACATCGAAACAAAACTGTGTTTATCCAAATATAAACGGTAATTATTAATAAATCAATTAAGACTGTTTTCCCCCAGATGTGATGCAAGCAATATCACGTGATTAACTTAACAGAACTAAAAAATCTTTACTGACTCATTTTCATTATGCTCTCTGATTATTAAATAAAAAAGATGTAAAAATAAATCTCTGTCAAAAAGTGCAGCATGACAGGTTATTATATAAAACCATAAACACTGTAAAATTCAATACTTAATATACAGTAAAGCACCGATTATACGTCTTTCAAGGGACCGTTCTAAAACGACGTATAACTGAAAAAGACGTACAGTCGTGGAAAAAAGTAAACACCACCTACTAACTCCTCAACAAATTATCGTAGAAGAAAGTTACTGGTGCCGAAGGATTTGAAATAAGGTCAACTTTTAAATGATGTATATAAAATTTGCTTAGAGGGCCATCTGCATATTAAAACGAACACAAACTTCATTATTTTTTTCAATACCAATACCCAAATTTAAAAAGATATTTCAAATCTGCGATTCAAACTATGCCTAGACAACAAATTTCAAGTCATTCGAATGGTAAAGTTTTGAATTATACACATTCAAAATTTAATGCTTCTAATGTTAAATTACATTTCTATATTTTTATTAATACCGCCTGAAATTATACTTCTAATGTGCTAATTCTTTTTGTGTAGCAATAATAATTAAAATACCCAAACATAAATACGTTGAATTTGCAATTTTTATAATTTTATGATATGAATTATGAAATTAATATTCGAAAAAAATTTGAATTGCAAACTACATTTTTTTTCTTGATGGATTTTGATTTATTATGTCCTGCTTTATAGAAATCCAAAATTTCACATTTTTCTTCCAAGTACTTTTCAAATTATGCTTAAAAACGGCAAAATGATGGTTTAAAGGGCCGTCTATGTTAGAAGTGACTAGATATTTTGAAATTTCTTATGTTATCCAGTAATCTAGCAGTCTTCAATGATCGCTTGAGTGACGCTTAAGATGACTTGATTAAGAAGGGTGCTCTCCCGGTCAACAATCGAGTACCGAACTTCAATTTGGATACAGCCATAAAATACGCTCGTTTTAAAATAATTAATTTCTCGGAAACTTATTGTACGAATTGCGTAAAAATTTGTTTTTAGGCTAATTGAAGTGTGTAGAGTTCATTTATGCTGTCAGAATTGTGTACTGCTATTGTAAAAACAAAGTTATGGTTCGTTTTAATATGTAGATGGTCCTCTAAGCAAATTTAATATACATCATTTAAAAGTAGTCTTTATTACCAATCGTGTGGTACCAGTAACTTTCTTCTACAATATTTTTTTGCAGAGATAGTAAGGGGTGTTTACTTTTTTTTTCCACGACTGTACAATCGAAATTTTAGTCGCCTAAGGTGCAAAATCTTTGACTGTAGAAATATAATTCTGTAATCATACAAATTTAATTTTGCTATCATTTTCGCTTGTTTAAGATGCACTGTATCTTAACCCAATGTTAGAAATGTTATAATGGTTTGCATTTTCATCTTGGCAAAGTGTTTTGAAGAAACTCTCGCCATTTAGCACTAAAATTGATAACATCGACGCATTTTATAATTCATTTTTGTAAGTTATTCAGAATTGGTGAAAAGCATTGAACAATAATTCTCTTTCTATGGATAACACCACAGGAAGCATTTCAAGATTCTTTTTTATTTATCAATTTTAAAAAGCCGTTATTGACCGAACACAACACATTTTCTTTGTTTTCCGTTCCTCAATAGCGTTAGTAGTCTGCATTTATTTTGTAAAATTTACTTGATTTATCTTCAAATTAATCGAAATAAAAATATATACATAGGTAAAAGCAAATAAATAAATAAGTAAATAAATGATTAAAAAATTTTTATTAATGAGAAAAAATAAACTCGATATTTATTAAATCAAGTCACATCAAAGTAAAAATAAAATCCATAAAAATATTAAATCAATAAATTAATAGGTAAAAACTGCAATTACTGTAAAAGTATGAGAATATGTACAATTATTAAGACATTTAAAATTTAAATATCTTATGAAAATTTTATTTAAAATTTAAAATAAAACTGTAATACTAGCGTATTTATCCAACTATATGTTAGCGAAATTTCTCAAGCTTTCAGTGATATAATTCAGTTGTTCAAATGATTCGATTAAATGAACTTTAAATTTTTTTTTAAACTAGGCGGACAATAAACCAGTTTTTTTTAATTAATGAAATTTTAAAAAAGAAGTATTAAATCCTTTCATGAGAAAACGGATCATATTACACTATTATGAACCACCTCAACTATATTACCAGCATTAGCTATACCACCTGTATTATCAGCAAAAAAAAAAAAAAAAAAAAAAAAAAAAAAAAAAAAAAATCATTTTCAATTAAATGATAAACATGTTGTTTTATTTTCGATAAGAAAGAGGATTAAATTACATTACATATTAGACCAATAGAATTTTTTTCAGCATTTATAATAAAAAAAGAATGAATACAATAGATATTTGAGAGTACCTATTATATTCCGTATTTTATCGTAGGTTAAATGCTTTTGCTGTTTATACAAGCACTATCAAAATCCTTATGTTACTTTTAACTGGAATAACGTTTGTCATAAAAATAGTCCTATTAATTCTGTCTTTCTATAATCAGTTTGAATTTCATAAAATTACAGGAAATTATCCGTTTAATAAAATATATAAAAAATGATTTATATTTTATTTCTTTCAGAGGTCAACGGAATGAGTTGCAATCGTAGCTTTAGATTAAATAAATTGTAGCTCTATACAAGCTCTAGACTAAATAATATGAACTTGCACCTTGGTTTGTTTACATAAAGGTATATACATCTCCTACGTTTTTATACATTATTTTTTTAATCTAATGAATGTTTTGATTTTTATAACAAGATAAACAAGAAAGAAAAAATCATGCTAACATAGATTATGAAACACTTCCCAACACATTCAGAATAATGTAGCAAAACTGCACCGTTTCATAAGTTAAAATAGTATGTCTAATTCAACCCTATGGAAACGCATAACACACTTGAAAACCCAATTTCAGCTGTTTTAATCTTCAATCGGAAAATTATCCTAATTCTTTGAGTAGCCATGTATATAGATTTGTACTAGATTAATTTTAACACAATTATTCTAATTGGTAAACAAATCATATTAGATGTAAATTTCCAACTGGGCGAAAAATGTCCGGACCAGGATTCGAACCCGGGACCTCCTGGCTGAAGCCGCCAGTGCTCTGCCATCTGAGCTATCCCGGACGATTCTGGTCGAACTTTTTCACCCAGAATATTTTTTTCAGAATAATTGTGTTAAAATTAATCTAGTGTAAATTCGTATCCAGCGATTTCTGGAGTTCCATTACCTGAGATTTATTCTGTTGAGCTGAACCAGGTTTCAGACCAGGTGCTGTAATCATCAAGGTTAGCTGGGTGAAAAAGTTAGACCAGAATTGTCCGGGATAGCTCAGATGGCAGAGCACTGGCGGCTTCAGCCAGGAGGTCCCGGGCCATTTTTCACCCAGTTGGAAATTTACATCTAATATAGATTTGTATCTATTCACTACATGCATGCCAAAATTTAGTTCAGTTAAGAAATACATATATACTTTATTTGAGATTTGCGCTTGTAAATTTTACTAATTCTTTGCATGATACTCGTTGTACATAAATTCTGTACCTCGTATACGTGGCAGCACAAAAGAATTCATATACCATTCTCTTTATTAGCGCAACTGACGTATGTATTTCCTAACTGAACTAAATTTTTGCATGTAGGAAGTTAATAGATACAAATCTATATATAATATACAGGGCTGCTCAAAGAATTCGGATAATTTTCCGGTTGTAGATGGGAACAGTTGAAATTGAGTTTTCAAATATGTTATGTGTTTCCATATGGTTAGATTAGACTCAATATTTTAGCATTTTAAACGGTGGAGTTTTGTTACATATTCTGAATGTGTGGGAAAGTGTTTCAGAATCTATGCTTCACGCATGATTTTTTTCTTTCTTGTTTAAAATAGAAAACACTTGCACATAATAATGGTTATCGACAAGCCTTCTTAAGGGGTTCCGGGACACATTTTAAAATATTTTTTATTTATTGAGTTAAAATTATGAATTTTTTTGTGATGGTTAACCTTATCATTTGTAAACAAAATCACATGATAAAACTTCTCATATATTTTTTTTAATTTAAATTTAAAATTTATTCTAAAAGTGGGGTAATTTAAATTCGTTATAACTCGAAATATTATTTATAGAATTTCAATTTTTTTTTCATTTAAATAAACAGAAATATATAAGTTTTAATTTTGATTCAGCATTGTAAAAAATATTAATTTATAAAAAAATTAAAAATATTTAACGAAAAAAAAAAATGGTGCAACTTTTGTTTAAAAAATCATATTTTCAAAAGTAAACATTTTTCTGAAATATGCTGAATCAAAATTAAAATAAAATAATTGAAAAAGATATGTCACAAGTTTGAACCCTGTATCTTTAACGGTTCTCGAGTTATAAGAATTTAAATATGAGAAATAGAGAAAAAACCTATCATGAAAAAAACGCATTTTTACAAGAAGTCGTTTCCATGACAGCGATTCCTTGAAAGCAAGATTTTGAAACAAACCAGAACGAAAAAATTAATATTTTTTGTTCTAGTTCAGATAGAAACAAGATTTAAATGTCATTTTAAGCAGGGAAAAAACATATTTTTTTTTCGAAATAAAATATTTTTGCAAAATTTGAAGATTTTTGTGTCCCGGACCCCCCTTAATAAGAAAAGTGTAACTATTCTGAATGAACCTCTTTATTATCTAGATTTAGCACATGTAGACTGTTTTCAATTCCTGAAACGACATGTCCCCTTGACAGTTATTATTTTAGCAGCATTGGAGATATTCACAAAACAGATGCGTAAAATACGTTCTATGAAGGAATGCGATTTATTTTATTAAAAAGTTTCATTAAGGTGTCTCATGACTCTTAAATTTGGAGGAAAAATATGACCATTTTCAACATTTAATATCTTAAAACGTATTAAATTTTAAAACACAATTTTTATTGAGATGAAAGACATAAGTACGTTCTTTCATTTTATGTTTTTAAAAAATTACAAGATGCAGAATTATTTACAGGGGGATCCAAACTGTGAGACATTTGACGAGCAGAAAATTCATTAACAGCTTACGCGCAGTAGCGCTCCAGTTGCAAAATAAATTTTGCAACTAGAATAAAAATTTTGATGCTAAGCTATACTTCAGATTATAATAATTACCTTGAACCTAAATATTTTAGGTAGCTTTCATTACAAAAAGCTACCTATTGCAGCCGTTCGGAGGAAAGCGATTTCAAAAAATTTTGGTATATTTTCATCGATCATGACCCCCAGACCCCGAAACCACCCTCCGTTCAAAAGTTCATATATATATATATATATATATATATATATATATCCATATATATATATATATATATCTGACATTTGTCATACTGTAACTCTCGAATTTATGAACCGATTTGGATGTAATTCGGTAGATACATAGTACATACCAATGTCTCGACCGAGTTCGTTGGCCAGCTTCATCCGCCATTTTGTTTCAAAATGGCGGCCATTTAAAATTATCTTAAAAATTTTTAATTTGAAATGTGGTACCAAAGAATTGAAAATGGAAAAATATTTTTTTCTTATGTATTTTACCTTTATACAAAGATTCCGGAGCAGTTTTTGTTTCGTCTATATCTTAAAAAATGGCTGAGTTATAGCATTTTGAATTTCTAGCGTGGCTGACATTTTGAAACGTCCTGAATTTTGTCACGCGATAAAAGGCGTATTTATGAACCGATTTGGATGTAACTTCGTTTGTACATAGTACATACCAATGTCTCGACCGAGTTCGTTGGCCAGCTTCATCCGCCATCTTGTTTAAAAATGGCAGCCATTTAAATTTTAAGAAAATTTTAAATTTGAAATGTGGTACCAAAAAATTGAAAATTGAAAAAATATTTTTTTCTTATGTATTTGACCTTGATACAAAGATTCGGGAGCAGTTTTTGTTTCGTCTATATCTCTAAAAATGGCTAAGTTATAGCATTTTGAATTTCAAGCGTGGCTGACATTTTGAAACGTCCTGATATTTGTCACGTGATAACAGGCGTATTTATGAACCGATTTGGATGTACTTTGGTGTGTACATAGTACATACAAATATCTCGACCGAGTTCGTTGGCCAGCTTCATCCGCCATCTTGTTTCAAAATTGCGGCCATTTAAAAAAATTTAAAATTTAAAATGAGATACCAAAATATTGAAAAATGAAAAAGATTTTTTTGTATGTGTTTGACCTTAATACAAAGATCCCGGAACAGTTTTCGTTTCGTCTATATCTAAAAAAATGGCTGAGTTATAGCATTTTGAATTTCTATTGTGGCTAACATTTTAAAACGACCTGATTTTTGTCACGCGATAACAAGCGTATTTATGAACCGATTTGGATGTTACTTGGTCTGTACATATAACATACCAATGTCTCGACCGAGTTCGTTGGCCAGCTTCATTCGCCATCTTGTTTCAAAAGGATTGCCATTTAAAAAAAAATAAATTTAAAATTTAAAATGAGGTATTAAAAAATTGGAAAATGAAAAAGATTTTTTTTATGTGTTTGGCCTTGATACAAAGATTCCGGATCAGATTTTGTTTCTGAAAATTTGTTCTTTTGTTTATATCTTAAAAAATGGTTGAATTATAGCACTTTGCATTTCTAGTATGGCTAACATTTTGAAACGATCTTGTATTTGTCACGCGATAACACACGTATTCGCCTATTTCCATGTGAGAAAGCATGTGGATAGTATACATCAACATCTGAGCCAAATATAAGTTACTTTAAATAAAAGCAGCTTGGATAAAGCTGACTAATTTCGTGAAATTCTCATTCATAATGATTTAATATTGATAAAAATTAGTATTGAATCTCCTACATTCGGTTTCCACTAAATTGAGCTTCGTGTGTTTGAATAATATAAATTGGCTTTTTTAAAATAAGGTATTCGAAAGCTACCTCTTCCTCCCGGCACTGGCCGGAAGGACTTTTTGTATTTGAAGCATTTTTATATTTTTAATACCAAGGTTGGGGTTTTGGACGCCCAAATCTAGTTTTCGACAGGACATGTGGGTTTTACTGTCCAAAACCTTAAAAAAAAACAACATTCCACATGTAACCACTGTCCACTTGTTAAACATATGAATAAATATAAATATATCGCAATATATTTTACTAACATTCCATTTAATTATTTAATAAATGAAAAAAAAGTTCAAATTTTCTAATATCTGTGTAACATAAAAAGTTCTGCTTCTGTTAAAATTGAGTTATAATAATAAGAAATTCTTTATAATGCCACACATGCAGTGTAGGGAGGGGAGATTCGCTTTTGTTTCAATTTTTGTGCAAGAAAATGTTACAAAGAAATTTCTTTTAAATAATGTTTCTTTGTAAATTACCTTTTCTAGATTATAGGATAATGAAAGAAAACACAAATATTTAATTTAAAATATAGAAGTTATTTTTTAAAATGTGTATTTTTATTATGAATTTAATCTAATTCTAGTGAACATTCGATTTCTTAAGAGTTAAATAGTGTTGTTATAAGAATAGTCAATATCTAAACATCTCATAATCAAACAAAGTCAATTATTTTTATTTATACTATTTCTTAATATACACATATACATAGTTGCCAGCAGTAAGCTGGTTTAATCAGTATGCTGAACCTGAACTCCATTTATCAATTATTTCCAGTAACAACTCTCGGGACTTTCAGTAACAGAATCAGAATGTATTCTTCATAAAAATCGTTAGTACTTCTATTAACTACTATTATTTAAATGAATAACATTAAAATTATGATACATAATTAAATTTAATATCTTTTTAATGTAGTTACTTTGTTATGTAGGGCAATTAGGTTGTTACTACTAATTTGTTAGGTAGTATAACGTAGGGTAATTAGGTTGTTAATACTAAATTGGTATTTTTGTATTGTAATCTTTTTGCCAATTTTTTAAACTTTTAGCATTGTTCTGATAAATACAATTTTACTACAAAATATAGTTTTGGACAGTCTTAGACAGAAGGGTTTTTGACAGTACGGTTTAAATCATGGATTTTACCGTGGTTTTTACCGTTGTGTCCAAAACCTTGCCAACCCTGTTTAATACAAAGCTGGTGCAAAATTCTGAAAATTTCGACATAATCACCTGATTTTTTTTTTTTTTTTTGAACAATGGAAATGAAATTTTAGGTTCAGTTTATAGAAACTACAATGAAACATATATTTTGAAAATTTCATGAAAAAATAGCCAAAAGTTTTTGAGATATCTTGCCGGATATGCTCAAAAACGTCATTTGGAGAAAAATGACTTCAAAGTATCGGAAATGCCGTTTCAGCTATTGAGCGGATGTAGTTCTAATAGCTATAACTTCTGTTCTAATGGAAATTCCAAGGAAACAATCATATCAAAATGTTCAAAAAATATAGAAGTTTAACATCTAAAAAATTAAACTTTTGAAAATTTTGGAGCTTTAAGTATACTGAGACCTCCTAAAATGTCAAGCAATTCACAGATTTAAGTATAATGTATATTGAGGATTAGCATGCAAAAACTGTCATTTCATTAAATTTTGATTTTATATACATTCATTTCTAAAGATTTGTAGACTTACATCTAAGTGGATCTTCACCACAACCAATAATAATAATAATAATAATAAATACTGACAGCTTTTAGTTAAGGGAACTTGGTACCCTTTGAAGAAATTTGAAGAATTTTATTTACTTATTGTATACATAAATTATTATAGGCAATACTTAGAAAATCTGATTTTGATAAGAAAAAAATCATTTTGTGGGTAAAAATTGAGAGTTTTATTATTATTATTATTTTAATTTAAAGAATTTTAAAGTTTGCTGTCTTTTCATGCATTCCTGTTTTCAAAATACTAAAACTTTTACAAATATTTGTCAAATCACTCCATTAATTTTTTATCCTCAATATAGTGTACTTAAAACAATTAGGGATCGATTTTATAATTAAGGAATTGGTTTACGAGAAAAAAGATAGAATATACAAACATAGCCAAAAACATGATTTTTTTCAACGATTCGATCCCCCCCCCCTTTTTTTTTTCATCATTTTCCTGCAGAGAGAAGCTAATACATATCATCTTCATCTTGTGCATATTTCCTATTAATTTTCCATTTCTTTAGAATGTTAACTTCGGATCTCCACCTCCTAAAAACTACAAAAGGTGAGTGGGGTGGGGGGGAGCAGCTTATGTCATGCAGATTGGTAGGCTACAAATGGCATTATAATTGGAAAAAAGAATTTTCAATACAATTCTACCTATGTTAAATAAGTTTCAGCAAAGATTAATGCAACTCTTCTCTGTAGTCACCCTTATGATTCGGATTTGTAACATATAGACTAATTATTGTTCTATTAAATAAAATCTCCTTTAAAGTTACTATTAGCATTGAAGAGGTTGAAGCCAAACAATATTCCAAAAATGAACAATGTCCACTGTCTTGGTGCTGTTTCATAGTAGAAGCAGGTTTCCTTTGCTCCTGGCGAAGAAAGACTCAGATCTTTCGAAAGGCCTAGCGCATTTAAGGGGTCTCAGGACTCTTAAAATTGGGGAAAATGAAAAAAAAGACCATATTCAACATTTAATATCTTAAAATGTATTTGATTTTAAGACACAATTTTAATTGGGATGAAAGATATAAGCACGTTCTTTCATTTTAAATATTTAAAAAAATTTCAAGGTGCAGAATTAGAATTTACAGGGGGCTCCAAACTATTAGACATTTGACGAGAAGAAAATCGGCATAACAGATAACGCACAGGATTATAAAATACATTTTGCAACAAGAATGAAAATTTTGGTGCTTACTTATACTTCAGATTGTAATAATTACCTTGAACCTCTTTTTTTTTTTTTTAATACAAAGTTGTATTTAGCTAATGCAAAATTTAGAAAATTTCAATAATATAATCACCTATAAAATTATTTTTTTAAACAAAAAAAAAAAAAAAAAAAAAAAAAAAACGAAATTTTAGGTTCAGTTTATACAGAGCAACATAAACCATATGTTTTGAAAATTTCATGAAAAAATATTCAGAAGCTTTTGAGATATCGTGCGCGTTATGCCCAAAAATGTCATTTGGAGAAAAATGACTTCAAAGTTTCGGAAACGTCAGCTATTGAGCGGGTATAATTCTAAAAGCCATAACTTCTGTTTGAATGGGAATTTAAAGGAAAAAATTGTATCAAAATATTTAGAAAAAATAGGTGTTTATCACCTAAAGAAATTGAAATTTCGAAAATTTTAAAGATTTAAGAGTTCTGAGGCCCTTTAAGTTTTTGATGGTGTTTTAAGAAGATATTTTAGTCCTTAATGTCCACTTATTAATGAGTTAATAAAAATACCAAATTAAGCATCGACTTAAGTATCGACATAAGGACTAACATTAGAATGTTAGAATGACTATTTTTTTTACATCTTTATACCATACGTATTTATTTCTAAAGATTTGCAGATGCTTTTCTGTGTGCATGTGTATCAGATCCAATAAAAGTATAAAGCTGACGGTTCATAATAAATATAGACTAATGTATTTCAGAATACCAGACGATCACATGACAACGAAATTTTGATCCATCTACTTCATCCTTCAAAAGGATTACTCAGCTTCATAAGATCCCATTTTTACTTTAGAAAACTCAACACAAACAAAACAAGAAGCGCTAATTTCCTGCAGAGAGAAGCTAATAGATATCGTCTTCGTCTTGCCCATTATCTCCTATTGATTTTCGGTCGCTTTTAGAATGTCAACTTTGGATCCCAACCCCCTAATAATTGCCGGGGGACAAAAGCTAGTGTTATGCAAATTAGTAGGCTGAAAATCACACTAGAATTGGAAGATAGAACATACAATTCTACCCACGTTAAATTAAGTTCCATGAAAGATTAACAGAACAATTCTGCCCATCTTCCTTATTAACCGGATTTGGAACATACAGACTACTTTTTGCTCTATTAAACGAAACCTCCTGTGACGTTTACTCTTAGCAGTGAAGAGATGAAAGAAAAAACAAATGTCTAAAAATGAAGAGTGTCTGTTTATTAATGTGTTAAGAAGCTGCATAAAATTACCAAGCTAATCATCGACTTAAAAGAAATACATAAAGACTAACTATTGATTTCTAAAGGTTTGTATAAACTTTTCTATGTGGATTTGTAATATAACCAATAAAAATATAAAACTAACAGTTCATAGTAAATATAGACTAATAAATTTCAGAATATCAGGCGATCACATGACAACAGATTTTGCTCTATCTATTTCATCCTGCAAAAGGGTTACTGAGCTTCATAAGAGCACATTTTTACTTTAGAAAACTCAACATAAATAAAACAAGAAGCGCTACATTATACGAACATCTTCCTTATTGTCCGGATTTGGAGCATGCAGACTATTTTTTTTTCTATTAGATGAAAATTCCTTTGACGGTTACTGTTAGCACTGAAGAGATTAAAGACAGAAAAAAATTCCAAAAACGAAAAGTGTCTTTTTATTAATGTGGTAAGGAGCTGCAAAAAATTACCAAGTTAATCATCGACTTAAATATATATATATATATATATATAAACTACCATATTAGAATGGATATTCCTTTACATTTTGATGCTATACATATTGATTTTTAAAGGATTATAGAAACTTTTCTGTGTGCATTTGTAATAAAAATATAAAACTGACAGTTCATAGTAAATATAGACTAATATATTTCAGAATAGCAAGCGATCACATGACAACGAAATTTTGCTTTATCTACTTCATCCTTCAAAAGGGTTACTGAGCTTCACAAGAGCACATTTTTACTCTAGAAAACTCAACACAAACAAAAAGAGCACAAACAGAAGCGTTACTTTCCTGCAGAGAGAAGCTAATACATATCATCTTCGTCTTGCCCATTATCTCCTATTGATTTTCAGTCTCTTTTAGAATGTCAACTTTGGATCCCCACCCCCTAATAACTGCAGGGGGACAAAAGCTAATGTCATGTAAATTGGTAGGCTGCAGACGACATGAGAGTGGAAGACAGAACGTTAGAAGATGCTCCCTCACCCCATCCAACGTTCCACTTCACGAGCAGACGATCTTCATCGCTAGTCATCCCTCTTCCCCACTTAACTTTTAGAATGAAAATATTTGAACTAACTCATAGTTTGATTTTTCTTTTGATTTTAGATGTTTTTGACCTCTTTATCAGCGAAAACAATCAGGTAATAAAAACAACCTAATATTTAGATTCAATTTTCTTGTTGAAGAATCGTTGCTAATGGGGAGCGAGTTCTAATTTTTAACTAACATTTAGAGAGCGAAGAGTGATTTATGCAACTACCATAAGAGATTCAAATTTTAGAAGTGTTCACTTCAAAGGACTTTTGATAAACAATTATTTTTTAAAAGAAAATAAGATTTAAAAAAAATCGTTTTTATCTTTTAAAATTCCATAAAAAAAGACCTACACGCACTTAATTTTCTTTTGTAATTGTAAATGTGAAAGAACATTTAATGAATTATTGTTTTAAAATATCACAGAAAACTACATATAATTTCTCTTTTTAATTAAAAATATTAACTAACATTAACTGAATTTTCATTTTGAAATTCCATAAAGAAAAGCGATATGCAAATATATAACAAATCCGAACACTTAAGGGGACCGTCTACATTAAGAGACAAAAAAAAAAAAAAAAAAAAAAAAAAACACTTTTTTATGATTTTTTTGTAAGAAAACTGCAAGATAGAGCTTTTTGAAATTTTAACAGTTTATTGTACATATCTTAAGGCATACACAAGAAATTTTTTATTAGATTTTGTTGCTTCTACTGTAAGTTATAAACAAATATGTTCAACTGCTTTGGAAATTTTCGTCTGGACGGTGGGCATGATAGCGCCTTGTAGAATTATCTGAAACACAAAAATAAATTTTTTTCGTAAACTTCGTGAGTATAGCTTCTAGTTAAATTAAAGGAACCCAAAAATTTATTTTTTAAAAGTTATGTAATGGCTGATTAAAAAAAAAAGTTAAAAAAATTCGTTCTTTTTTGTTAATAACTTCTTTTTAAAAAATAATTTTAAGCTTTAAGCTTTTAAGCTGTAATAAGTATAAGCTTTAATTCATATCGAAGGCAATTAGATAAGCTTTAAGTAAAAAAAAAATCAAGATGATCCATTGAGTACTTTTTTTTTTTAAATCTTGCCCACCGTGTCAAAAAATATGGTTGAACATATTTGTTTATAACTTAGAGTAGAAGCAACAAAATCTAATTAAAAAAAAATCTTGTGTATACCTTAAGATATGTACAATAAACTGTTAGAATTTCAAAAAGATCCATCATGCAGTTTGTTTACAAAAAAATCATAAAAAAGTGCTTTTGTTTTGGTCTCCTAATATAGAAAGTTCCCTAATATAGTAAATAAAGATAATATATACGCAATTAATTGCCAAAAGGTGTTAAATAAAAACCATAAATTTAGTAGAAAGCTTTTAATAAACTGACTACACGTTTGTACTTCACCGAAATATTCGAGTTATCAAGACAAATATGAATATTCTACAGCTGCACGACGTATAATACAATGATTTTAAACGCCAAAATTCACGTTTTTCACATTCTCTCCTGGATTACTTAAGTTACTTTTTGTATATTATTTAAATTTAATTTAATTTTTATTTTTTTATGGAAATGGACATCAAAGTAAAAACAAAATAAAATAATGTGAGTAATTTGATAGAGAATGGTGTTTTAAATCATTGCATTTTAGATCGTTCAGCTGCAGAACTTTTACTTGTCTTGTTAAAGGCTTCGGAGATGCCGAAACATGTAAAAAGTTTATTAAAAACTTTTTACTGTTTTTATGGTTTTTACTTAACATACTTTACTTAACATAACAACTTTTTAGAAATTAATGAAAATAAATATGCAGTTCATAATCATTTGTAATTAAAATGACGAAACAATATTGGCTGAATATTTAGAAAATATTTCACCCTATTCTTATCATTTGAGGATAAGTTTATTTACTGAACAAAGAAAAAAATTCATTAACTTTATTTTTAATTTTTTTTAACTTTAATAAATTTATCAGCAATTGAGAAGCATCTTGGATCACAGTCGGCTATACAATACAATCAACAATGATTATATATTTTTTCGTGTTAAAATCCTAAAATGTGTATTCCAAATCAAAAATGTAAATTATTGGTAGTTTTATGACAATATAATATTTTTTTAGATAATTACAAAGTTTAATAGGTTACAAATATTTGAATTCTGAATTAGGATATCAGAATTAATTACATATGCATGGATCAAAATTAAGCTCTTGATTTCGTAACTGATTTATTTAAAAATGTTTTACATTAACACATATAATAAACGTATTATAACTTAATTAGCATTAAAATTTAATTACATGCATTAAAATTTAATTCCCATTTAATATTTTAAGACATTTATAGTTAACTGTTCTAATTGAACAAAAAATAATTGAAAAAAAAAATTATGATCTCACAATATAAGATATGATTCGGATGATTTAGGAAATTAATCCAAGAGTTCCAAAACTTGACTAAAACACTTTTCTTCGGAATGATTTCATTTTTAAGAAAATTTAATTTGAATAACCACACTGTAAAAATAATTATGTAAATCTACAAAACTACATAGTAAAAAAATAAAATAAAATAAAATAAATATACAAAACTAGTTTTTGTAAAAACTACAGAAATCTGTTACTAAAATTTAAGCGTACTAAAATTTTATCTGTACACTGTAAAGAAAAAAGATGTAAATCTACAAAACTAGTTTTTGTAAAGCTACAGAAATCTGTATGCTTACTAAAATTTTACCGGTAACCCTGGATAATTACATGAATTTTTGTTGTTGTTGTTGCAGTTACATAAAAAGTTCTAGGCATCTCAGTTTCCTAGAAAATTCTTAGTAACCTCATAGATCTTTTTACAGTGTAGTTTTTGTAAAAGCTGCAGAAATCTGTAGGCTTGTTAAAATTTTCCCTGTACACTGTGCAGAAAAAAGTTGTAAATCTACAAAACTTGTTTTTGAAAGCTACAGAAATCTGTATGCTTACTAAACTTTTACCGGTAACCCGGGATAATTACAGGATTTTTTTTTTTTTCATTTACATAAAAAGTTCTAGCCATCCCAGTTTTTTTTTCCACAGATTTTTTTTTTTTTTTTTTTTTTTTTTTTTTTTCTTTTACAATGTAAACGTGAATTTGTTACATGATTTTTATTTTGTTGCTGTTACATAAAAAGTTCTAGGCATCCCAGTTTCTTAGAAAATTTCTTAGTAACCTTATAGATTTTTTTTTTTTTTTTACATTGCAGTAATCCATATCATGAGCAATTACACTGCTCAGAAAAATTAGGAAAAATTGCGATTTTGGTAGGAAACGACAATATAAGCACCAACTGTTTTAACAAAAAATAAAAGAAAAGAGGCTAAAAAGGAAAATTGAAACGTTTACAAAGTTGGGAATATACACAGTTTGTCTGTGACGTAGAAAACGGCGCGTTCTAGATAAAGAGTGAAAAGCGACTTGCAGCATTCAATATAAGGAGGAGATCAAAAACAATTGACACACGCGTTGAAGGGTTTGTAATAATGAATACTATGCCTCAGCAACGATGACTTAGCTGAATCAGAAGCCTGGAGGATCATTGGTCGTTTAGAAGGGGGTCAAACGCAATCCGTTGTAGCAAAAGCGTTCGGAGTTTCGCAAAGTGGCATTTCCAGACTATGGAATCGATTTTTGGAAACTGGAAATGTTAACTGAAGAAGAGGAAAAAGTCGTACGCGTGCAAACAACACAAAATGAGTATCGGTATAGAACATAAACTGCCAGAAGAAACCGCAGTATAAACGTCACTCATTCCAACATCACTTTCAGAGGGCTAATAGTACCAGATTTTCGACTCAGATTGTTCGAAATCTACTTCATCATGCTGGTTTGAAAAGAGCACTCACGGCTCAGCGATATAGGGATGAGATCCTTCGGCATATTGTGGTTTTTTACGCTTGCAGCAATCGGGGATGCACTGTAAAAAATGAAAACGACATTTTTACAGTACGATGTACTGTTCATCTCTCGCACAAACTCGATCACAGTGAATGTGCTGTATCTTTCTTTGGTTTCCTGACTATATTAACATGGAAAATACAGTAGTTGCGTAAAATTAACAGCACAATGTGCTAGCGATTTGGACGCCAGCAGTTTGTGCTGTAAAAAAATGCGTCCAAATTGTCCAAATCACTTATTGAAACTCATTTGTATCCAATAAATCGCGTTTTTTGTTTGTTCGTATGATATGCACGAATTGTGCATTTTTTGTTTATCGAATAATAAATATTTACTACTCCCAAGTTCGTTGCTTAGTTTTCTTTTCAAATATCTTAGAACACATAGATCATAAAACATTTCCTCATTTGTAGTTTATATCCAAAATCATAATATCCCTAATTATTTTGAGCAGTGTATTATTCTTTTATATAGTAGGTGAAGGAAGGGTAAAGTGACCAGTGAGGGCAAAGTGGCCATTTATTTTTTTCCGCTGTATACTGCCTCCGCCGCGCTGGAACAGGGCGGAACTTTCGTCACACATGCTGGAAATATTATTTGCGATTTTAAAGCAGAAGGCTACATTTTTCTCGTTTTTAACTCATTTTATTGTTTGTTTGGTATTTTTGATTTTAGGTAAATGGTACAATTTCTTGATCATAGCTAAATAATATGTAGTGTTATAATTATTTTCTCTTATGCTGTTTGATCAGTGTAAAATAACATTTTAAATGATGTGTGTTTGAAAACGCCAAGCCGTGTAGGTTAGGTGTTAGGCCACAGATTTTGTAATGGCGTGATTCCGAGCAAAGCGGGCACAAAGAGATCTGGCAAAATGGACAGATATCTGCTTTGTTCCGGAAACGATTTTTTATTCTTTTTTCATAACAAAATACTACTCAAAAGTATCTTCTTTGAAAGAAAGAAGACAGGCTGGGGCAATAACTTTTTCAGAGAAAGGCTTACTCACGACATTTGCAGTCTGCATGTCTGTTGGGAAAATCCATGTACTCCTCTATTCATTATATTATACTCATTACTGTTTACTTTATTTTGTAACGATTTAATAGATAAAATATTACAAAACACAATACTTATTCTTAATGTGAGTTACTTTAGCTTGCATTGATTAAATATACATCCTGAATCAATGTGAATTGTTCATTTACCTATGCTGGCTACTTTGCTCAGCCTAGTCGGGCAAAGTGTTCCTTTTTTAATTTTACTTTTAAAGTAACGCGTACATCTTAAAATAAATTAAAAATAAATAAAATAGCAATTGAAATTACAGCTGTTATAGTTACTATTAGTATTTGTTTCCAGAACTTTACTGAATAAAAAGGTACCTTAAAAATTCCTCAAATCTTAGAGTAGCCACTTTATCCTTCCTTCCCCTACTACAAGCATTGAAAATTTATAAATGTAATAAAAAAATACTTTTTCCCAAGTAGCACAAAACGGCCGGTCCAACGTTAGTTATTTGATAGCAAATTGTTGTCCCCACGTCTTCTCACTGTCAGAAATGTCCACCTTAGCCAATATACCATTTGCCAACAAAGATCCAACAGTTGTCCAACCATTAGCTGTTCAGAAAATCTCTCAGATATACTTCAAATTAGAGGTGTGTCTCTGTACCTACTACTTCCCTACCCTACCATTTCCCAACTTTTTCCACAAGCTGCCAAGAATGGCCCAACAATCTAGGCTAACTTGGGTTAGTACTTCATATTTAAAAATATTTAATTTACACGTAAATATTTTTCAATCGCATTGTTTTAAAACATTGTTTACTAATTTATTTTAATTTTTTCCAATGAACCACTGTTATTAAAATTTAAAATCAACAATTTATTATAGAAATAATTTGATTTTCAAAAAGGATTGATTCTATTAACCCGTGATACATATCAGTAATGGACTCTAGACACAGATACACTGCAGGCATTGAAAGTTTATAAATAGTATAAAAACAAAATATTTAATATCTTATAATTTAAACAATTTAATTTCTATATATATATAACTTGCAATTGCATTGTTCTAAAGCGCTGCTTTGTTTAATTTTTAATTGATTTAAATGAAACAATTTGTTGTTAAAATTTATTTGATTCTTCAAAGCAGTAGATTCGAACAGTCAATGATTAATAGCAGTAACGGTGTAGTGCATAATGATTATTCATCCAATTTCCAAAGGAGAATATTTCATTCGATAACTTATTTCTTCAAAGCTAAAAAGATCAAGAAGGTTATTTTAGTGAATGCTAAGTTTTTAATAAATTATATGTTTCCATTCCATGATGTTATAGAAAATGTTAAGGAGACTGGGACATCAAATACCTTCAACAAATCGATTTTTCAAATTGTGACTTAAAAAATAGAGCGGATTTTGCAGATTACAAATATAGGGGAGACCGGGGCTAGTTGGCTACAGGGGTAAGTAGGCGCAGTCCTCATAAATCGCCTGTTTATGGATAGATTGCGCAGCTAATCACAGAGTATCTTTCTTATTGCTTTTTACAATCCTCATTGTAGTTTTACAGCGTTACCTACGTGCAGTGGACATTTATTACGATTTTTCTGTTTTTTGCACTCATAAGTAATTTTTTGTTGCTCCGTTCTTTTTCTAATTTCTAATACTTATCTTAATAATTGCGATTTAACTTGAACAATTTTTCTTAGTGTATGATTAACTATATCTACCCCATATATGATTTACTTGGATTATTTATGCTTAGAGGATTATGTGTCCCTTTTGTGAAGAAATCATGATGGGCTAGTAGGCGCATTGAACACGGGGCGAGTTGGCTCGGTGTTTGGTGTGTGCTGGTAGCTTGAAAAACAGCAAACTACGAGAAAAGTGGTTTCAATGCAAGATTTTGGGCACACGAGGCTTGCCCAAACGGAGACACTCGATTTTTTATTTGTGACAACTGTAACTCTGATGATGATATAGAGTAGAATAGAAATTACTCAATGTTAATGTTTTATTCATTATTTTTATGTCTGTATAATTTCGAATTTACATTGTACCGCTAAAACGCCTTTGTTTAAACTTACTAGTAATATTAAAATTGATTTCTCTTAACTGCGTGCCGTATTTCAGCTTCATTAATATTTTTATAAAGCGTGTGCCAACTTACCCCATAGGTATAGGCAACTTGCCTCGTGACGGGGTAGGTTGGCGTACAATTTTCCTTTTACTTTAGGCTTCCGCTAAACATAAATTACAAAAGCTGCAAACTCAAAACTCCGGGTATTTATAGCCCAATGCCTGTTCTTTAAAAGTACAGTTAGTTTCATAAAAAACTTAAACAAAAAATTAATAAAAATCAATAGCTAAAAACTGCGCCTACTAGCCCCGGTTTCTCCTACAGCGTTTTGCCGAATTCGACCGACAAATTCAGAGGAATCATCATCCAGAGAATGAAAAATTACCATAGAGCATGGGGTCTCAAACCACACTTTAGTTAAAGATACAGGGTGTTCTACCATAACCCAACTTTGGTTGATGGTAATAACTTTAGAAACCTGAAGTATATTATAATGAAACTTTTAATAAACATACTCACCTTTGATATAAATATGATATTACCAAAAAAAAGTATTAGAAATTTCCACAGTGCACGCCAACACTTGACGCTCCACATATTGGACTGTAATTATCAATTCATACGGTACCATCGATTGCGTGAGCACCCTGTTTTTGCAGAACTTTTTGTGACGTTATCACATTTTATACAAAACAAGGTGCATATCATTACATTTTTATCGCAATATTTTTATTTTTCGCAAAATTATTACCGTCAAGTCTACTTCAGTTAGGGTAAAACACTCTGTAGGTGTAACTAAATAAATGGTTTGAGACCCCATATTCTACAACAAATTTTCATCCTCTTGATGCTTACTATCACCCCTCTGAATTTGTAGGCCAAATTCGGCAACAACTGGTATATAATTTATGTTCCTTTTAACTGTCTAATACTGATTATTACCAGCTTAAAAATGTAAACAAACATTTAAAAACCATTTAAAGGGACTAGTGTTTTTTAATTTTTCTCAAACTATGATTCTTTCATGTAATGGTACACTTTGTGTGAAATCTGTTGTTGATACACCTTTGTAATTAAATAATATAATAGACTAAGTGTTACTGCATCTTGTGAACCTATATATATATATATATATATATATATATATATTTAAACCTTAGGATATTTTGTAAATGGGAAATATGTACGACAAAAATATGCAGATTTCTGATAAGAGAAATTTATAATTTTTTTAATTTTTTTTTTAGACTATGCAATAAGGATTAAAGTAGGTTCAGTATATAAATAAAGTATTTTTTGATTATCGTACAAGATTTCAAGGTAAGATTTTTTATTAGTTATTTTTTTTTTTTAATGTATGCCAAATTGAATAACTCGAAACTTTCACGAAGAAAAAATATGTTTGGTAACTTTGCTATTTTAAATTTATCTTTAAACCCAAATAGTAATTTCTGTATAATAAAGTATTTATAAAGTTCTTACTAAACCAGGATAAAAAAAAATCATAATGATGCATGCATATTTGAACGAGATGTGGGCTTTAAAAGAATAGCCTGAATTTCCAACTTCTTAGTTGTCTCAGATCAGAAGTCTCAGTCCCCTTAATTCAATTAAAATGTACAATTGATCATCTGTATAATCTATCACAAAAAGCATAATGAATTTATCTTAATGGTACGTTTACTTGAATACATGAATTTTCACCCTAAAAAGTTAAGAATAGTTTTACAAACCACTTTAAAGTGACATTTTGAATCAAAATTTCAGTTTCGAAGGTGGTGAACGATGAGAACATTTGTTTCCTTACCTTGTAGACCGGTCCCTTGTGTGCCACGTTATATCTTGATGGAAAACACCTGCAAATCCGATTTTAGTTGTTGACTGGAAAGTTTACAATTGTGTTTTCCTGCTTCAACTCCCCCATGTTTTCATACCTTTGGGTGCAGAAAAACACAATGACAAACTTACCGATCAATCACTAAAATCGAGTCTGCAGGAGGTTTACACCAAGATATGTCTTGCCATATCAGTTGCATTTTAATATGCTAATCCATTTCTTTTAAACCTGGAATTTCAACCGTCAACTCGACGATGTGACGATCTCTGCAGCCGCCAACCGATCTATTGAGATGTTTCCAGATATTAGTTGTTGATTTATTTTTTCCTTTTGCTCGTGAGCAAGCAAAGAGAAACGGGTGATAGGAGTATAAAAGTAGGAGAATGTTGTATCTGGAATGTGAAATTTGTATCTGTTTTAGTGAAAGCATGATGCGATTCCATGTTGTTTTATTACCACTGCCTATCAAAAACACATTTAAGAAGCGATAAATGAGGCAGAATATAATTATTTTTGAAAGTTTGTTTTGATAATTCATAAATCTTAACTCTGTGTTTTCAATCTGGGTTAAGAATGTAGAATTTTTTTTAAGATGGTAATATTTTTATTTAAGTATAAAATGTGCAAATTGTTACCCAAAACTTCAAAAAATATCCTTCAAATATAAAAAAAATACCCCAAATTCATAAGAGTGTCCTACATACGATCATAAAAGAACAAAAAAATTTCTAAAAATGCAAATTTTAATAAGTTTCTAGGTTCTGATAACAAGCTACAAAATTAATAGGTACTTGTAACCTGCTACCAACTTGGTAGTCTAACGATGGAACTTCTTAACAAAAAGCAATTGTTTTTCACCTCTCTAATATTGTAACATATAATATTAACTAATCAACTTCTGGGGGTTGATGAATGACTACTGTATTTATATAACGCATTATATAAACCTTACATTTAAAAGAATTTTATTTATAAGTAAATGTTTTATAACCACATTCATGTAAAAGATTGTTTGCTAATTTATTTTAATTCTTCTATACTTAAAAATCATTGATTTTATTAAATTTTAAAAGACACGTTTAATTACATTGAAATAAAGCAGATAAAAATCACAACCAAAGGCGAAATGTTGCCAAATCTAACAACCCTACTTCAGAAAGATAAAACCGTCAATTTCGTTTTCTCTTTCAGCTGGGTGACGCAATCGATTCACAAAGATATTCCAGATTTCGCTTTCTAGATTTGCTGTAATATTTTTAGGGTCGCCACTTGTTCCCCCACCCCACTAACTGATATCGAACCCGAAGCAAGCAACTGGTTGTTGATAAAGAATACTTTTTTCTTGTTCTATCAGTTACAGACCACAGAAAAACCGTTTAATCTGGCGTCAAATTTAGGGGAAAGAATGTTTTATTATTCTTTTCTTCTTATTTTTTTTCCCTCTCAAGGCACATTTGATTGGATTGATAAGAATGTCAAGCTAAACAAGCCTGTCTTATATTTTTTAGATCGGTTATAGCTAAAGATAATAGATATCTTTCAAAAGTATAAAGTTTAGGAAATTATTTCTTATACCAATAAAATCTGACAGAATTTAAATATAAGTATTTGCAAAGCTATTTTTTCTTAATTTGTAGTTTCTGTTTTTTTTTTTTTTTTTTTTTTTTTTTTTTTTTTTTTTTTGTCCTGTACTTTTTTTCTTTTGTTTTTCTTTTGTTTAACATACAATTATTTTAAACTTCTTATATATATCTATCTATCTTATAAACTAGGTTTTGGAGTCGTGGTTGAGGTGTGTATTACTTAAAAGACGCCCGATAGGTGCGTATATTACTTTATTAATTTTCCTCAGGAACATCGTAAGGCGCAGACCGCCGCACGCGGTACTCCGGGATCATTTCCCATCAGTCGCGACACCTTGTTTGGTCACAAGGGCAGCTATAATATATTATATAGCAGAAAACTAATTTTAAGTCTTAAGCTGCGAGAACCTCAGAGTTAAAGAGAGTACTTTATTACGATTTATATCCTTATAGGGTTTTTATGTAAGACAGATGTTCGGGAATAAATCTTAGATAAGTAGCTTCAACTTCACTATATGTTAAGTGTCCAGGCTCCATCAGACGTAAAGGTTACAAATTTTCCATTGCCAGCTTGCCATTAACTTACGAATTTCAGCATCATTTTGTATTATTATTATTATTTTATTCTCCATTACTACATCTCTCCCGACATTTTTCTTCTACCCGAATTTTGCCCAAAAAGATGAAAAACTTGCTCTTTTTAGAAAACACACTTCAATCATATTTATACGTATATTTTCTAATGTCTTTTGATTAAGATTTATTAACTTCTAATTTACACTCATTTACAATTTTTCCAATGTTAATATGCCATTAACTGAAAAAAAGTCAACATCATTTTGCTTAATTATTATTAGTATTTTGCCTTCATTACTCTATCATCCATTCCACGTTTTTCTTCAACCTGAATTTTTTCTCCCCGAATATTGCCCAAAATGATACAAAATTTGATCTTTTTAAAAAACGCACTTTAAAGGTATTTAAAAGTAATTTTCCTTTAGTGTATTTTGACTAGGATTTGTTTATTTCTAATTTACTTTCCTTTACAAATTTTACAATATCAAAATGTCATTAACTGGCAAATTTCAACGTTATTTTACATTATTATTATTATTATTATTGTTTTGTTTTAATTACACCAACATCCTCTCCACGTTTTCCTTCAACCTGACTTTTTCCCGAATTTCGCCCAAAATGTCACAAAACTTGATCTTTTTAGAAACCGTACTTTAAATAAGTCATAATCCTCTAACATTTTTTGATTAAGATTTGTTCAGTTCTAATTTACTACAATTTTTTTCAATGTATCTTGTCATTAATTTACAAATTTCAACATCATTTTGCATTATTACTTTTTCTTCTACTTCTTTTTTTTTCTCGATTTTCTTCTACCCAAAATATTTTTTCTCCGAATTTCGTCCAAAATGATACAAAACTTGATCTTTTTAGAAAACGTACTTTAAACGTATTTACATATCTTTATCCTCTAACGTCTTGTGATTAAGATTTGTTTAGTTCTAATTTACTAAAAAAATTTCAATGTCAACTTGTCATGAACTTACAAATTCCAAAATCATTTTGCATTATTATTATTATTTCTTCTTCTCGTTCGTCTTCTATCCGAGATATTTTTTGGCCCAAATTTCGCCCAATATGATACAAAACCTGATCTTTTTAGAAAACGTACTTTAAACGTATTTACATATCTTTATCCTCTAACGTCTTGTGATTAAGATTTGTTTAGTTCTACTTTACTAAAAAGATTTCAATGTCAACTTGTCATAAACTTACAAATTCTAAAATCATTTTGCATTATTATTATTTTTTCTTCTTCTTGTTCGTCTTCTATCCGAGATATTTTTTCGCCCAGATATCGCCCAAAATGATACAAAACCTAATATTTTTAGAAAACGTATTTACATATCTTTATCCTCTAACGTCTTGTGATTAAGATTTGTTTAGTTCTAATTTACTAAAAAGATTTCAATGTAAACTCGTCATAAACTTACAAATTCCAAAATCATTTTGCATTATCATTCTTTTTCTTCTTCTCGTTCTTCTTCTACCGGACATTTTTTCTTTTTGTCCAAAATGATACAAAGTCTGATCTTTTTAGAAAACGTACTTTAAACGTATTTACATATCCTTATCCTCTAACATACAGTGAAACCTTCCTGTGCGACCACCTCCATTAAGCGACCACCTTTCTGAACGACCATTTTTTCATGGAACGAAATTTATTCCCATAGGCTCAATACTAATTTTACCTCCATTCAGAGACCATCCCAGTTGAACTCCCTCCACGAGCTACCACTTTCTTTGAAGAAAATGAAACAAATTCCGTTTTTTCCTGATCGCTTGAAGAAGCGTTTTATTAGAAAAATAATTTCGGAGAGCGCATTATTCATCAAACTTCTAAACTAAGTTTACATATTTTTTTATTATTATTCCGGTAACTTTTAAGTGTTTGAACCCCTTTGTGCCTTTTTAGGCAAAAAATTTAACTCTGATGACAAATTAAGAATGACAGTCAATAAACTCTTCTGCCCTATTCTGTCAGGAAACACTCAAAGAAATAGATAAATTAATGAAATCGTCATTATTTGTTTCCATCCAAAAAAATTGCATTTATTTACTGAACTTCGAAAGGATCTGGAAATAAAAGTTATAAAAGAAAAAACGCAAAATCAAAGCAAACGTCAATGTATTCACTTTTTAAACTCTGAAGTGATTAACTTGTGTAATCAACTTTTGTTTTGATACTTAAATTTTTATATTTTTTCCTAATGTGAAAATAAATTTTAGTAACGTTAATTGTTACCTTCATTCAACAATTAAAATCTAGATTTAAATATGACCTCCATTAAGCGACCACCTCTCGGAGCGACCAATTTTTATTGGAACGGAACGTGGTCGATTTAGGGAGGTTTTACTGTATTTCGATTAAGATTTGTTCAGGTCTAATTTACTACAAAATGTTCAATGTCAACTTGCCATTAACTTAAAAACATCGTTTTGTATTATTATTATTATTTTATTCCCCATTACTCCATCATCCTTTCGACATTTTTCTTCTAGCCGAAAGAGGCGTCGATCTGGAAGTGATCCTGTTAGAGGGGTGGCCTTTGCTGGAAAGACCGATGTGCAGGGGTAGAGAAGATTAGATTCGGTCTGAGGTCACCCACCACCGGGGTTTTTTGGGTGCGTATATTGTTAGCCGCAGAAGTTGGTTTTGCACAGCTGTGGACACGTTGGGATATCGAAATGTGATTAAAACTCACGTCAAAGTCAAATGTAAAAAGCAAAATAATGTCAAAAAATAAAATGCATTAAATATAGCCAAAATATATAAATGTGAATTGGGCAGAACGGTATGCAAAAATGTGATTAAAACCCATGTAGATGTGAAATGTAAATAACAAGTCAATGTCTCCAAATAAAGTGCATTAAATAGATCGAAATATATAACTGTGAATTGGACAGAATGGGATGTCAAAAAGGAATTCAAATTCATGTGGAAATCAAATCTAAAGAGCAAGTCTATGTCCCCAAATAAAATGGATTAAATAAATAAATAAATAAATAAATATAAAGTAAATATGCAATGGACATGACGAGATGTTAGAATGTGATTAAAACTCACAAGGTCACAAGGAAAGTAAAATGTAAAATAAATAAATAAATAAAAAATAAATAAATAAATAAATGATATCTGCAGATTTATTGCATTAAAAATAATTAAAATGAATTGGTGCGAATATAATTTAATAATTTATCTAAATTTTTTAATACTTACTACATTTCGAAAAAGATTATTATTTCGAAGCTTATAGTACAACGTGACCATAAGTTCATATACCTAGTTTAACTTTTTCATAACAGCTAAAACAAAAGGAAAAAAAAAAGACACAAAATTCATCCTTCTTCTTACATCTCTCATACTGAATGAAGTAGAAGGACTTGATATATGTGTCTTTAACGCCACTTTAAAATGGGTGCTTTTCTATTTTTTTTTTTTTAACATTCTGAAATTCCCTCTTCATATACACCTGCACAAAATAAAAAACTAAAAAAAAAAAAGCAATTTTTCAAATTACAACGACCATTTGGAAAACGATTTTTTTTAAGACTAAAATTTAAGACATAAAAAATCGCACCGACTTGATCATACATTACGTACGCCATGAATTAAACATTAATAGTGTTATTACACGTAAAAATTGCAAGCCAAAAATATCGCCTGCGACCCGTCAGATTTCATGAAACATAAGTATTATCCACCTGAAACTTACGTAAATATCCAAGCATTTCATTGGCTGTTCGGGAAAAGGCTTTTCCATCGTCAGATTTCCAAGAAAGCTGACGGTCAATTTTAAATGAAATTTCATTCTTAAACTTCTAAACATCCGACAATATTACTTTTTACATCGTCGGATAGAGAAAAAAATGTACTTTTAAATGCAATTTGTTTGAAAGCTGTATTTCAATTTGTTTCTAAGTTATTAATTTTTTTTGTAGTTTTTATTACTTTTTTGTCATAGTGGCAACAGAAAGTATCCATCGTTGTTGAAATTAAAGGGAAATACAGATTACTGTATAAACCAATCATAAAACGAATAAATTGCAGATTAAACCAATGAAAATCTTCAGATATGCTTTTGATTTCCCATCCTGACGAGAACAATAACCATTTTTCCAAATGGTTAATAAAAATAAAAATACCTGGTGTGTAAAATTTCTTCGTCTGATTATAAGATAATGTGTTATGTTTAAAATATACCAAACAAATTTGTTATAAATAATTATAATTACACCAAGCTTTCTACAAAATGTTCCCAAATGTCCAATGAGACCACCGTTCAATCCATATAGTGCGCGTCAAGTTTTTGAGTTATGTCTCATACCTGGTGATACTAAACAAACTTAAGAGTTGATGGAGGACACAGTAGCAAACATTTGTTGTATAGAAACTTATCGGTGAAAGTGATGCGTTGATGCACAAACCACATACATGGGTTTTATGCCACAACCCATAATATGTGTTATATGAACTTTAAAAAATTCACTGTTTTACTTAAAAGGTGACGAAAAATAATAGAAGAAATGTTACATGTTAAAAATATACATTTTATTTAAAACTTCTTAGTACTTTCAAGTTTTTCCAAGTTCTTCATCAGAGAAAATTTTAATAACTAATTGCTGTTTATTTATACAAATGCGTCACTTCGTTTTGAAAATGAGAGAGACAATAATTATTCAAGTTGAAAGTAGAATAGAAAGTCTTATTATATTACATGCACTGTAAAAAAAATTCCGCAACGTTCCTGGGAAAAAATGGGCAGCTGAGTTGCCCATTATTTCCAAGAAACATTTCTTGAAAATGACTGGTACTTTACTGTATATGTTAAAAACTTTCTACAGAAATGCCAGTAAGTTTCCTGCGAAATACCAGGAATATTTCTGTTGACAGCAAAACATTACTGACATATTCAAGGCTGGAGTAGCACAAGAGCAAAAAATGTCCAGATCAGGGATCGAACCTGGATACTTGGCGTGCCGTGCCAATGCCTTACCTGTTAGGCTATCCGGACCGATACCTGGCTGACATAATTCACTCTGGATGTTCGTTCCCTTCATTATGACATTACTGACATTTCACAGCATGCGGGATCCGCAGACGATTTTTACATTTCCAGTTGACAATTTTCGCTTTATTATCATTATTTGTTAGAATGAAAAAATATTTTGAAATTGACATCAAAATTATTATTTATAATTTACACGAAAAAATAAATTTTCAGTTAAAATTCAATAAAGTAAATATATATGTGATATATTGTTTCTGAACTTTGCTTAAAATATAAAAATATATAAATGTAAATAATAATTAGAAAAAAATCTAGACATAAAATATTTTGGATTTTCGTCAGTAATTATGTTAGTTTACAAGTTAGATAAAATACATATAAATTTTCATGAAAAAAAAACCTAAACGTAATTGTATATTTTTTCCGAAAAAAAAAAAAAAATTCAAATTTGCAGCAATTCAAAGTGTCAAATATATGTAAAATTTAAATCAAATTGTAATAAAGTGTTAAAATATAAAATTAATTAAAAAAGAAAAAAAAAGTCAAGAGGTAGCATCGAACCCGGGCCGTACGGGTGGCGTGCAAGCTTTCTGCGTCCACACCACGAAAGACACGTTGAAAGCTGCAAACTAATGGGTATTTGAAACGTATGCTAAAACTCGGCATCTAATTTCTGAAAATTTAAGGCCCATTTGAAGAAATCCTTTCACAAGAATAATTAGAGATAATAACTCTAAAACATACTTTAAATTAATCAAAATAGGTAAGAATCATATTTGATTGTCCCCTGGTTAATGCAGATCCAAATAATAGGTGTATTTTTTTTACACAGTCTGCTCGTTAAAGATTTCACAGACAAGTACGAGAGATAATCTCTTAGTGATGTCACAGAGGTATTGTATTTTCATCTCAATTATCTTGGCAATAGAGACGTAAAGGATTATGTCGTCTATTGATTTATTTGCATTCCATATTGATTTTTTTTTAATTCATTTAAGGAATTCGTTTTCGACACTCGCGCGCGAGCAACGGATTATAGAAAAAAAAATAATAAATGGCGGCCGCAGCGTTTTGCTGTTTCCAACTTTTGTTCAGGAACGTTTCAGATAAGAAAACCAGAATTTCACAGGAAAGAGCTAAATTATTCTGAAAACCTGATAAAAGGCGAAACGTTCCTGGATTTTACATGGAAAGTTACCATTTTTTTTTACAGTGTGTGTTTTGTGTACATATATGTGTGGAAATGAGACAATAATTATTAGAGTAGAAAATCTTATGATATTATTCACACATATGTGTTTTGCGCCTCGACATATATATGTGTTTTGTGCCAGGGTTGGCAGTTTGGCCTCCACTTTTATGTCGAAATTTTTAATTCACACCGGAAATTTTGAAAGAAGGATCTTTGGTTTACGTAATCACAAAATTTCTGTCATTAAATACAGCAAAAAATACTATTTTTAATTTCTGGCACGAATTCGGATTTTCTGAATAAAAATATAGGCCAAACTAGCAACCCTGTTTCGTGTCTCTGTGAAAGGAATGTTTATTGACAGCGTCATTGGCAAGTGATATGTTTACAATAAGTGTTCAAAATTGTGTCAACCATACATGCCTGCAACGTCGATAGAGAAAGTGGTATGTAGATTCAAAGGTGCCAGATATTTCACGCACACTTGTGCAGCAGTAATGAATATTCAAGCGACGAGATCGCTAACAGAGTCAACTGGAGTCGCATAAACAAGACTTCAGATGTCCCCATGAGAAGTAATCGAGGTTCGATAAATCGGGTGATCGAGGTGGCCAAGGGACTGCTACAGCACGCCAAGGGAGGCAATTGTTGTCGTATTTCTCCTGAAAGAGGTTTTACCAGAACTACTTCGAGCGTCATTTGTAAGCGACTGTGGTTTCAGCATGATGGGCTGCCAGGCTATTTCAGAAGTGTTGTGCGCAATTACCTGCATGCCACATTTGGTGCGCGATGGATCGTGGTGTACGTTTATGCAACTCAAGGAGGATCTCATCGCTCGAGTTGCGCGTGTGCGTGAAATACCTGAGATCTTTGAATCTGTACGCCAATTTCTCCATCGATGCTGAAAAACATGTATTACTGTTGATTAACGTAATTTTGAACTCTTATTGTTAACATATCGCTTATCAATAACGCTGACAATAAATATTCCTACCATGTCTCTTTTCTGTGTTCGTGCCTCAACGGGTATGTATCGAGTTTGTAATGAACTGCAGCTATTCAAGCAGATAAGATTACATCGTTAACATTTCGTTAAAAACGATATAATTGCAATTACAGTGGGGGATCGGTTAACGCATTGTTCGATTTACGAACAGATCGGAAAAGACCCGTTCGCTAATGCTATTCCTATGGAAAAAATTTATAAATATATCTCGGTCGCATTTCAATATTTTTAGATGATTTTTTTTTTTGCAGTGGCTAGCTGAGGTCGATATGTATGCAGGACGTTTTCTACTTTTTCAATTTCGTTTACAAGTATTTTTAATCAGGACACTTTCATTTTCAGAACCGGTTCCTACAATGAAAACATCCTCTTGAAAAAAATCACCGATGAAAATCGAAAAGGTAAAAAACGTCCTGCATACAAATCGACCTCAGCTAGCCACTGCAAAGAAAATCATCTAAAAATATTGAAATGCGACCGAGATATCTTTATAAATTTCTTCCATAGGAATAGCATTAGCGAACGGGTCTTTTCGCCTGACTGAAGTAGGGCCTTAACGAACACTTTCGCGAGAGATTTTTCTGTTCCGATAACGAACACGTGTTCGGTTAAGGCTTCTGTCCCTGCCGGCGAAGACACTCACGAGCTAATGCTAATCCTATGGGAAGGAAATTTTCTAATATCTCGTTTGCATTTCGGCATTTTTAATTTTTTAATTTTTAATTTTTTTTTTCATTGGATAGCCGAGGTCCGTCTCTACATCGCCCCTTTTTTACTTTTTCGATTTTGGTCGCAGATATTTCACTTTCAAAACCGGTTCTGAAAAGTATCTAAACCGGTCTAAAAAATATCTGCAACCAAAATTGAAAAAGTAAAAAAGGTGCGATGTAGAGACGGACCTCGGCTATCCAATGCAAAAAAAAAAAAAAAAAAAAAAAAAAAAAAAAAAAAAAAAAAAATGTCGAAATGCAAACGAGATATTGGAAAAATTCCTCCCCATAGGATTAGCATTAGCTCGTGAGTGTTTTCGCCACAGGGACAGGAGCCTTAACGAACACCTTGCAAAACAAAGCCAAGAAAGAGCAATGCTGTGTTTCAGATTTGCCGAGCTGTATTCAATTGCATCTATTGTCGACTTAGAGACCATTTTAACAATTGTATATACATATAACCTAATTAATTCAAGGGCTACCGGGGGTTCGAGTACTACATTTTATGACCTCCAAATTAGAATGAACAGATTAGAAATATCCATTTTTATACTTTGCGTCCCTTTTTAAAGAAATATTTGAATGGAAAATTATTTTAATTGAAATTTAGTTCACAGAGTATTATCAGGTTCTACGCTCCAATTGAGCTTTATCGGGTAAACACGATCTTTTAGAGAGCTGAGGAGTTTTTAAAAGGTCAAAATGACACATTGGTATGATTTAATGCCGTAATTAATGAATGTAATCCTAAAAGTTTTTAGAAAGAGCATGTCATTTATATTTTTTAAATACGCTATGACACGAACAAAGCCATCAAAATACGATCTGTCCGTATTACATAAGGAAAAATATTAACCCTATTAGAAAAGAAAGATTAATGTTTTTTAGCATATTACCCAAGGACATATATTAAACCTATTATAAAAGGAAGATTAATATTTTTTTTTTTACATTATTTAGCTTTTAATAACGAATTAGATGAATTCCCATACAAATAAATACATAACCTACGATCGGCTAACGAACAATTCGGTTAGCGAACACTGTTTTGGAACGAATCAAGTTCGTTAACAGAACACCCACTGTGTATTTTGCATTTTGTAGCAAAAGATACGTTACATCTCACCGAACTCCAGTGTGCTGCTGCTCAGTGATTGAATACTGCTCATCTAACCGATGTTATATGAAGTGATATTGATTAAATTCTTTGAAAGGAACGAATGAATTAAAATCTTCATTTTCACACTATTTGCAATGCAAAACATTCTCGGATACACATTCTTATGTTTCAAGGAAATTATTTAAAGCCTCGATTTCATACGCTTTACAGTTTGCTACATTTTTAACTATTTGCAGTATGACGCCAGTACATCTCTCTCTACATACAATATATCCAAGTTTCCTCCATACCACCATATATCCAAGAAATATGAAACACTCTCAGAAATGTAACTACGTTTGTTAACGTTTCCACTGCTTAATCAATGACAAAGAATCCAGAACAGAACGTCGAACGATTTTCACAATCTTCATCCATTCTCACTCGTACCCCTCCCTCCACTTCCCCCTGTATAAATCACTACAAATCTCCCAGAAATTGTTGACACGGTTGTACCGTTCTTACTAGCTAAGTACAAAGAGCCGGCAATACACCCAGCGAAGCTTTAAGCAGAATATATCTGAAAAAGAAAGGGGGGGGGGGAGGTTCGATCAAAATAAATAAAAATAATATACAAAACCAGCAGACGATTTATAAGGGGTGTTCTCTTTTTCTGAGCAAACGATTCCGAGCACGTATGCATCCCGCAATTCGTGAAGTAACTGCGGAAGGATGCTTCGGAACGATGCGAAAAGACACAGCTGGGAATGTTCTTTTTAAGGAGAATATCGTCTGCAAGAGGGAGGTTCTTCTAAATTGTTCTACGATCCTACTTTCGGTATATTTTGTGCTTCACCAAGGATTTCAGTGGAACAATTTGAGTCTTCGTCTCTTAGAGTTTCGTTAAGATTTCGGGAAATAGGAGGTTTTAATAGAAAAACATAACTAGGATAGTTTTGAATCATTTTTTTTAAAGGAGGTTAGTGGACATGTTGCCAGAAAATGTTAAGAAATTTTCGGAAATCAGACGATATCAAAGCATTTGTACTTGTAATAGCATTAGAACTAATGTTGCAGCTGTGACTTACTGTTTTCTTGAAACTAGATTTAATATGACGACTGTAATTTTACAGCGAATGTTATTTAAATATTGGATAATTATAAATATTTTGTTTACAAATCTTACTTTTCATCATTTTCTTATTCATTGAAATACAGTGATACATTGTCTAAAGCATACCGCTACTAAAAACTACTTCAAAAAAACTACTACTACTTCAATTAACAAAGATTATAAATATAAAACATATAACAATATTATAAAAATATAATATGAAATCCCATTTATTATATCGGTGGATTAAAGAATTATTATACTGGCATGACTAGACGGAAATTTAGTTGTAGAAAAAAAGAACACATAGCTGTTATAAAACACAGGGTCTCCATATAAAGAATGTCCCAGCTATAAATTTTAATAGTATCAACTGTAAGTGTTGTAGGGTATTGGTTCAAGGTCACAGATAAAGAGTAACTCACAAGTTTAAGATATGTGCATGCGCAAATACTGCTTTGTTATTTACTCGCTTGCAGTGCCACTTTCGCAAAATGACGACTCCTGATGTGAATATGTAATTTCAGTTCAACGTGAGTTTCATTTAAAGTTTAATTGCGATCCCCATGTGGCAAAAACATCCGCAGATGGTATAGGCAATTCGAAACGAAGGGATGTGTTTGTAAAGGAAAAAGCACGTAAGGAACAAAGGTGTCTGTACAGAATGTTGACTGTGTCAGAGCATCTTACTTGCGTAGTCCAAAGAAATCTGTTCGGAAAGCAAGTCTTGAGCTTCAGTTGCCAAAGATGACAGTGTAGAAGATTTTAAGAACACGTTTACACATGCGTCCATCACTGTAAAAAATGTGCAGTAAAGTAACAGGTCTATCAACCGTTTTTCCAGAAAACGGGTACATAACAATAAATTATCTGTATTCTGACCATAATATGGACAATAATATGGTCGGAATATAATTAAATTACTGTTATATAACCGTTTTATATAAAAACGGTCGATAGACCTATTGTTTTGCTGCAAACTTTTTACAGTGTACCAGTTACAGTTGGTGCATACTTTAGAAGAATTGTACTTTAGGTTGGATGTGTGCCGTATAACTAAAAGACCACATATTAAACATTTGTAAGGAAAACTAAGTTAATTTACCTTCAATTTGATAGATGATTTGTTGTAAATATCACTGTAAAAAAAAAGGGCTAAAAATCAGAAATACTACTGGCAATCTAGACGCCAGTACTATTTCCGTTTTTTTACGGGAATTTTTACCCATAAATTACAGAAAATTTTCCGTTTTTCTGATTAAAAACGAAAAATTTTCTGTAATTTATGGTAAAAATTCCCGCAAAAAAAAACGGAAATTGTACTGGCGTCTAGATTGCCAGTAGTATTTCTGTTTTTTAGTCCGTTTTAGAAAATTTTCCGTTTTTCTGATTAAAAACGGATATTTTTCTGTAATTTATGGGTAAAAATTCCCGTAAAAAAACAGAATATTACTGGCGTCTAGATTGCCAGTAGTATTTCCGTTTTTTTAGTCCGTTTTTTTTACAGTGTAGTCTAAATTAAACTGTTATAATATATCATTGAAACTGGGATGTTCTTTTTTTGGACACCCTGTATAATAGGAAAACCACAGTACTTACACGATTATATCAAGACGAAGCCCTAAGTAAATTTTAATGAAAGCACAATAACTATTCCCCAATCTATACATCCATCCATTATAAGAGAAGATCATAAAGATTGTAAAAATTCGATATGTAACGATCAGCATCTTTTAACTAACTAAAATCAATACTAAAATAAATACTAAAATTGAGTTACTTCTTCGTTACTAGAATAGAAATAAACATCAAAAGAAATATATAAAGAAAATAACGTGAGTAATGTGAGACAGAATGTGAAAAACGTGAATGATGACGTTTTAAATCATTACATAATAGATCGTGCATATTTAGAATATTTCCATTTGTCTTCTAAATAACTCCGGTGAAATCGATACATGTAAACAATTTGTATGTAAAACTTTATTACTGTTTTATTTAACATCTTTTAGTAATTCCTGAAGTATAACGAAGAATGTTTTCGTTGTTCTCCTGACTTAGCTAACGGCAGATTCTAAATAAAATAAAATAATGTGAGTAATGTGAGAGAGAATGTGAAAAACGTGAATGATGGCGTTTTAAATCATTACATTATAGATCGTGCATATGTAGAATATTTTTATTTGTCTTGTAAATGGCTTCGGTGAAATCTAAACACGTAAACAATCTGTATGTAGAAGTTTATTAATGTTTTATTTAACATCTTTTAGTAATTCCTGAAGTATAACAAAGAATGTTTTTGTTGTTATTCTGACTCAGCTAACGAAAGATTCTGATTTGATTAAAGCATATTTTATTGAATTCGCCTGTTAACAAAACTGATCCACTTTGCATTTTAATTGGAGATAAATCATATTTCGGTTAGCAGAAGTTTCAGATAACGGATAAGTTTCTGGATTAAGATTTTGATCAACATCCTTCCGACCAATCAAATTTTACTTCTCGTTTGTCACATCTCTCACATTCATAAAGGCATTCTTTTGCTTATCGCTCACGTTTGGAACGCAGTAGACAATCATATGTTGAAGTATTTAACGTGCACTGAGAAAAAAAAGTATACCGCCTTCACCTAGAATGAATAGGTAGTCATTTTCTGTATACCTAAACGAGAAATATAGATTTCCGAGCTATGCGAATAGGATAAAGAACTAAGCTGAATAGACGAAATGATCTAGAATTTCTAATCTCTTGTTTTCTAGGTAACGAAACGATAAAGAACTGTTCCAATAGCTAGAAATTATCGCTTAATTTCTGGAATGGTTTGATAAACAAGAATTATAGTTACTAAAACTAACTTCTTGTGTTCGCATCTATTTGCAGGTATTTTTAAATAAGTTTGACCACGAGAATATAGGAAAATGCTGTTGAATTCTAGTAGGAGACTCTAGAACTCTCTATCAAAAGGAACTAGAATTTATAAAGATGACATGGAACTATTTTTTCTAGAGCCACAATTTAGATTCTATATGCCAGAACTATATTTTTTCCTCAGTGTGTCCCTGAAATGAAATGTATATCTCTTGGATTTTTATCATCTATTTTCTTTTATGTTGCGTTATCAGGAGCTAAATTTTGTCATTTTAGGCTTAATGCCGACAAAATTGGATGAAATAACGCATCTTCACTATGAATTAACCTACAAGCCCCTTTTACGATTCTGTGGGTTATTCATAGTTTCTTATTTTACATACTGGTTCCCTATGTTCATATCTAGATCTAGTTCATTTTTAGAATTTTACCAATTCGCTCATATATTTGTGATTTCATCTTTATTATATATATATACAGACTACCTGAAGAATTATATTTGAAGAATGGAAATATCATATTTTAAAGGAACTAGAGGAGACATACGTTAAAAACTTTGAGGGTTTGTCCGAAGAGAAATATATTGATTTAAGAAAAGCTATAAAAACATCCAAGATGATTTTATAATAACATATGTAGATAAGGCAAGTACTAACTATGCAATTATCTGTAAAAAATTATATGGAAAAATATTAAGAGAAAGTTATGAAAACACAAATAATTATGAGTTAATTAGGGCAAAAATTAATGAGGTGGAGAACAGAATTAGGGCAATGTATAAAAAAATTAAAACAAAACAAGATAATTTGAATTTTCCTTATTTGGTTTTAATACCCAAGTTCCATAAATGCCCTGTGAAATTTAAAACCGTTACATGTGGTTATAATTCCTATTCCTATTATATATATTGAATGTGCGAATAAAAAATTATTAAAGGTATTGAAGAGAATATTTTTGAAGATTAAAAGTGAGAATTCAACTTTTATAATAAGTAATAGTTATGAACTGTTGGAAAAAGTAAAAAGGTATAAAAATAAGATTACAGGATTGTATGCATATGATTTTGCAGATTTGTTTAACAACATAGAGATTGAGGATTTGAGGGAGAAGATATTGGAGGTGTATATTAGGTATGGTGATTCATACATGGATTTAAGTGAATTTCAAAATTTGTTTCAATTGGTGGTTCAAGAGAATTTTTTATATAAGGGCAATAAGGTATATAAGCAGATTAAGGGTATCCCCATGGGGGGGAGTTGCAGTTCAATTTTGGCCGACATGTATCTAGATAAATAGGAAAATATAAGTTAATTACATAAAGACATAATAAGTTTCAGATATATAGACGACGTTTTGATTGTCGAGCTGAATGGAATAAAGATTAACCATGGATTTAACTATTATCCTAAAAATTTAGAATTGAAACTTTCCGGTAGTCATAATAGTTGCAATACAAATTATTTAGATGTAAATCTAAAATTAGAAAACAGAAATTTAATTACATCGGTTTATGATAAAAGAGACGATTTTAACTTTAAAACAATTGCAATATTGAATTTCAATTCAAATGTCCATATATCGGTATTCAGAAACATTTATATTAACGGTTTAAACAGATTAAACCGATTGACATCGGATAGTGACATTTTGAATGGGGATATGCTTAAATGGTACGTCACTGCTGTGAAACAGGGTTATCCTGTGAGTCTGGTTAAAAATATGACGTATAATTATGTAAGAACTTGCAAGAACAGAAGTGAATTGATGCCTTTACTCGAAGCGTGTGGTTTACGGAATGTAGTGGAAACAGATCGCTTTTGATATGGATTGATTTCGGTCGGTCGGTTTCATTTAGCTTTAATCTTGTTTCATTCGTTTTTTCAATATGGTCTCGACAGGTAAATCTGGGGAATGTTGCATGCTTAAAAACAGTTTTAACCCTGCATTAGCGTGTCATAAGCCACGCAAACCTGTCTCCATGTTTAATTAGTTATTTGCCTTGTTTCTTATGGTTGTTTTGTTTAAGTTAAAGTTGGTTATGTTGTGTTTCTTTAAGATTGTTTATTAAGTTAAATTATAGTTCTTATTTGGTTTGGTTAAGTTAATTTTGTGTTTCAATTAAAGTTTACAGTTTGTGGTAATGCTAGAAATAACTATTGGAATTTTTTAACTATATATATATATGTATATGTAACCTTATAAAATAACACAAATTATCATTTACATATGTGAATTTGAAAATCTAAAGTAAAGTTTTATCCTTTATAAAAAAAAAAAAAATAGTCTAAAATAATTATAATTACATGCGAGATAAAGAATTGAAAAAAGCAGTAAAACACTGAATATAATAAAAATATTGCAAAAATCGAAATATTTTTGGAACCAAGGCAGAATCTCTAGGCCCAAATTACATTAAATACCACAGAAAACGTGTATCATTTCATCTTTGCATGAAACATAACAAACTAAAAAATGCATTATCTGAGCTATCGTTCACAATAAAAACAAAACAAAGATTCCAAAAATAACAAGAGATCAAAATAAATGAAAAGTATCCAAGGCAAATATGACACATCATGTTCCAAAAAAAGCTAGTGATGATTTGCATATGTCGCCAGATTCAGCCAGGCGGGGAGGCCTACCAATTTGTTTGAGCTCAACAAGTCCCACCCAAAATGTCGCCAGAAGCATCATTTAACTATAAAACTACTTAATCAACCAAGGAGTAAGAGTAGAGTGTAAATATGATGTATTAGATCAGATACATTGCTGCCCTCTATTATTAGATATAACAATTAAAAATTAATGTCATGATATTATATAGGGGAAAAACTACTTATTAATAATCTGTGGATTAACCTTTAGAAAGAGCATAACTCAATTAAGTTAATAAAAATAATAAATATTGAAGAAGAAATAAATAAATATTTGATATGAATGATAAGTTATTTAATTATCATTCAACTTAAAATAGATGCGTAAATAAATTCACTATATTATACTAGAATAATAAATTTAAATAACGTAACATTTATTTAAAATTTCCATAACAATGCAGAATCATAAAAATAATAAATTTAGGTGTTGTGTAAATTTAAATTAACTGTTTAAAATAATGAATATAAATAACTTACATTTAAAGTTTCTGTAACACTGCATAATAATAAAAATAATTGAATTTTAAAGAGGGAAAAGAATAAAGACAGTTATTTAATATTTAATTAAGATATACATTTTTGATTTATAGAATTGCAATAGGGTTTCCTAATGATGTGGTATAGATATGGAAATGTCATTAATGGGCTAAAAATTGAAGTAAATATTCAAATTGACCAACATCATTATATAATAGATGAAATTATTGATGTAAGGCATAACTGAAGAGTACTGAATCAACAAAAGAAATAAAATGTCTAATGTTTAGAAATATGATGATACAATTACCCCTCTCTCTCTCTTTTATATAGATATATATACTTTATATAGATTTTATATATATTTTTTTATATAGATATAAATTAACCACTACGCATAAAGTTTCCATACAACACACCCCTCCTCCGTATTCTAACATCTACCCACCTAGCCATCCTATTATAATTTTATTTTTATTTTATTTTATTTTTTAATATTTATTTTTTTGTTTATTTTTATTTTTTTTTAAAATTTTACTTAAAAAGAATAAAAAATACACATTGCGTTAATTATGTCTAACATCTAACCACCGAATCATCCATTGGTAAGATCGTGGATGTGCTAGTTGTATACTAGAGAATATATAATTTTTTTAGGAAAAAACTGATGAAATGCATCATAAATTAGTTGCTTAATGTTTTTATTAATAAGATAAGAAGAACATAAACTCTTTATTCTAAACATATTATTAAGGAGTATATTACGGTAAAGTGATATATGCAGACATGATTTAAAATGGGCAAAAGTATTAATTTTGAATTGAAAATATTTAAGTTTGCCATAAATATCGATAATTGTTTTGTTATCTTTTAGTGTAAGTTTTAGATCTAAAAAGTTAATAGTACAGTTGGATAAAAGGTTTTCCGTTAATTCTAAACCAGTTGGATAATCTACTGGAAACTGACAAATAGTAGATTGGCCAGTATCTATTAAAAGGTCAACAATATAACGATATAAATGAATGCTACTATTGCTATATCACGTTCATAGTACACGGTACGATGAATCTTTTCAGCTTAAAATTTCCCCTGGTGTGTCAGAATTGTACTGCAAAATTTGCATTCAAATTCGTTCAATGGTTGTTGAGAAAATTAAGGAAATGCATACATATATACATACACACATAACGATCCAAAAACAGAAGTTTTTCTTTTGAATTCGCTTTAAAAAAAAATCTCCCGTTTTTTAAGGGTTATATTTCAAATCAGTCCCATAAAAGTTTATCATACATACAGAAGGTTAAACTTATTAAACTATTACAATTTAGAAACACAAACATTACTATCATAAACATTAAATTAAGCTGCAAATCAGCTATCTTTTAAATTCTTAGTATAATCTTGCGATTTTTAAACTTTCTTCACTTCCAGCGAAAAGGAATTTAGCGGTCACATTTGAAATGTTGAGTTGAAAATTTATGATTGTGTAAATATTTAGCTGTGTTTTCTGGTTGCAGTATATATTTTTTTACATCTTTGTGTTCTAATGAAATTTCACAAACAATAAAATAAAATAAATAAATAAATGTATGTTTTCTTGTTAAGTGTATGTTTTTTATTTATTTATTTATTTTTTTTTTTTTAAGAAAGTGTGGGATTATGCTTTTATTGATATATATAATTTTATAATTTAAGTGTTTTATGTATAATTGTTAAAGCGTAACCTACAATAAGTAAATAAATAGTGAATTTAGTGGTTGCAATTAAACAGTTAAATATATTACAGTGCTGCTACTGGAGACTATTTTTATATTCTATTTGAGTCACTATTTTTTTTTAAAATAAATATTGTGTATATTTTTCGTGCACATTTTGCCTTGGTTTATGTAAAAAAATTTTATTTTGAAAACGTGGTGCTAGTTACAATTAAGAGATAGTCACCAATAGTATCATTGATATAATGAAAATTTACTGTTAAATAAATTTTGTGGTATATTTTTCTTGCACATTTTGCCTTGGTTTATGTAAAAAAAAATTATTTTGAAAACGTGGTGCTGGTTACAATTAAGAGATAGTCACCAATAGATCATTGATATAATAAAAATTTGCTGTTGCATAAAATTTTAATTGTTTTTTCTGGTTTTAGTTTATTTATTTATTTATTTATTTTTTTAGCGTTTTTGGATTTTAATGAAAATTTACAACCACAAATAAAATAAAATAAATATTTTTATTTCTACGTTTCCTTTTTGAGTATGTGTTTTTTTCTTTCCTGAGAATTAACTCTTAATGATATATATAATTAAAATATATTATAATTAGAATTTTTAAAGTGTAACCTGCAATAAATAAAAAAATAATGAAATTAGTGATCACGGTTGAAGGGTTGGGTGAATAATAAAAAATTACTGTTATGTAAATTTTTAACTTATTTTTCTGGTTTCAATTGGTTTTTTAAGCATTTTTGTATTCTAATAAAAATTCCCCAACAATAACTAAAATAAAATGAATATTATTTTTACGTTTTCTTCCTGAGTATATGTTTTTTTTTTTTCTGGGAATTAGTCCTCAGTGATTTTAAATAAATAATATTTAGAATTTTTCAAGTGTAACACACAAAAAGTAAATAAATAGGGAATTTAGTAATTTGAACAGTTAAACGAACAGTGAAAATTTAATATTATGTTAATTTTTATCTGTTTTTTCTGGATTCAATTTATATATTTTTTAACATTTTTTAATTCTAATAAAAATTCACTAATAAATAAAATAAAATAAATATTTCTTCTTGAGTATATGTGTTTTCCTTTTCTGAGAATTATTTTTTAGTGATATATAATTTAAGTATATTATATTTAGAATTTTTAAAGTAACCTAAAAGAAGTAAATAAATTTTTTTTTAATGTTTAATGTTTTCATATCGAGCATTCCACAAAATTCCATCAACAATTTTCCTATTCAATTACTAAAATTTTTATTCTATCAAATTAAAATTTTTATAGGAAAAAAAATAAACAAACAAATAAAATATTACGAAATGCATAACAAAAGAAGAAGAAGAGAGAAAAAAAAACAGAATCTCTTGTTGTATTTACATTATACTAAATGTCAAATGGTTAATAGTAACAATAATAAAAATCTGAAATTGCATTTGACAGCGGTAAATAAATGTATACTATTCGTTCAAATCTTACATAATTTACAGAAAAAATAGCCTTCTTAAAATCTATAATCAAACACATTGAAGGGAAAAAAGGAGAATTTTGAAATAACTCCTTAAAAATTCGTAAATGAAACCAGTCCGATGAAGCATATACAAGGAGGGGAAAAAATGATGTCAGTGTAACATCATCAACTGCGCAAAGAAAAAAAAAAAAAAATAGTAAAAAAAAAAATAAATAAACATTAGCGATCCATTAAAACGAACCCGAAGACAGTAGGTGAATGTAAGGCAGATCAAACAAGCATATTTCAAGTCCAATAAATTAGGTGCCTGACGAAGCACACATTTTAAAATTCAAAATTCACCATGGCGCCTCCTTAAATTCAACCCTCCCTTAGCTATGTAACGCGACACCTCTTCGATCTAGAAGCAACGATATATCCTGGAGGATTTTGGCGGCAGCTAATGCCGACAACTCCCGTGAGAGAGGAAGCGGATCTGTCGGCGAACCACCGCGGGGTCGGACTTATGTCGTAGCCGTAGGGGATGAGCCGCGTCCCTGAGGGAGAAAAGGTAGAAACAATACGCCGAAGAACACCGGGTTTACGCCGCAAGACCTCGCCCGGAGTGACCGTCGAAAATGCGCGTCGATGTTGATGAGGGGCTAATGGGATGGTAATTCGAGTGGGATCTCAGGGATTGCAGGATATGTTTTATGAGCAGCGCTGCAGGGATGTGTGTGTGTGCAAGAGATTGTGTTGTGTAAGTGCGACTAATAGCGTATGCCACATTAAATGCCTGTGTTGGTGCAGGTAGAGTGATTTTATGGGAATTAAGAACGTGTTAACAGTTGTTTAACAAATTTCGGATATTCTTGGAGACGTATTTTCACGGGGTGTCTGAGAAATGGTTAATTGGTTTAGGGATTGCTTAGAGATAATGCTTACTGTAGCAATTCTGTAGGTAAATATACCGATATTCGATAATGGATTACTTAATGCACTTTCTAAATAAAAGTGTTAAGAGAACGTTTATACGTTATTCATTTTATAGTAGTCTGTATATGTTGTTAAAACTAAAAGGTATCCAGAATGCATTTTCAATATTCAATTATTAGTGAAGTTTTTGCATAACAAAATAAACAATTATTTTGCTGGAATGGTTAATTGGTATAGGGGTAGAGATAATGCCTACAATCGCAATTTTGTAAGTAAATATACTGATATTCGATAATTGATTACTTAATGCACTTTCTAAAAAAAGGTGTTAGAGAACGTCTGTGTGCTTGTGCCGTTCATTTTACAGTACACTGTATCTCTAATAAAATTAAAAGGTATCCAGAATGCATTGACAGTAGTCAATTATTATTAAAGATTTGTATCGCAAAAATAATAATTATTTTGCCGGATAACCTTGACTACATCGGAGAGTCTATACTCAGATGTGGAAATCACATCTGTAGAGCATATATGCCCTCCAGGACCTTATGTTGGTGCAGGTAGAGTGATTTTCTGGTAATTAAGAGTGTATTAACAGTTATTTGACAAATTTTGGATATTCTTGGAGACGTGTTTGGTGTCTGAGAAATGGTTAATTAGTTTAGGGATTGCTTAGAGATAATGTTTTCGATAATGGATTACTTAATGTACTTTCTAAATAAACGTGTTAAAAGAGCGTTTGTATGTTATTCCTTTTATAGTAGTCTGTATATGTTGTTAAAACTAAAAGGCATCCAGAATGCATTTTCATTATTCAATTATTAGTGAAGTTTTTGCATAACAAGATAAACAATTATTTTGTTGGAATGGTTAATTGGTTTAGAGATTGCTTAGAGATAATGCTTACTAGCGAAATTTTGTAAGTGAATATACTGATGTTCGATAATTGATTACTTAATGCACTTTCTAAAATAAAAGTGTTAGAGAACGTCTGTGTGCTATTCATTTTACAGTACTCTGTATCTCTAATTAAAACTAAAAGATATCCGGAATGCATTGTCAATAGTCAATTATTATTAAAGATCTGTATCACAAAAATAATAATTATTTTGCCGGATAACCTTGCCGGATTACTTTATGTACTTTCTAAATAAAAGTGTTAAGAGAATGTTTGTACGTTATTCCTTTTATAGTAGTTTGTAAATGTTGTTAAATCTAAAAGGTATCCAGAATGCATTTTCAATATTCAATTATTAGCGAAGTTTTTGCATAAAAAAAAAGCAATTATTGTGCTGGAATGGTAAACTAGTTTAGGGATTGCTTAGAGATAATGCTTACTATCGCAATTCTGTAGGTAAATATTCTGATATTCGATAATTGATTAATTCATTTTGTGAAGAATATTGTTAGAGAACATCTGTGTGTTATTCATTTTACAGTAGTCCGTATCTGTTGTTCAAACTAAAAGGTATGCGGAATGCATTGTCAATATTCAATTATTATTAAAGTTTTTGTATGACACAAATAACAATTATTTTGCTATATAACCTTGACTGCCTCGGAGAGATTACTCAGACGTATAGAAATCACATCTGTAGACCATATATGCTCTCCCGGACTTACGTTGGTGTAGGTAGAGTGATTTTGTGATAATTAAGAGCGTGTTAACAGTTATTTAACAAATTTGGATATTCTTCGGAGACGTGTTTTCCCGGGGGTATCTAAGAAAGGGTTAATTGGTTTAGGGATTGCTTAGAGATAATGCTTACTTTCGCAATTTTGTAGGTAAATGCACCGATATTCGACAATGGATTATCTATAGCAAATGAGATATTTAAAATAATTTTTTTTTTTTTATGATTGTTATGATCCCTATCTCTCTTTGTAAATATTCTAATTGATCTGGCGGTAAAATACATATATGTCTATAAAAATACACATTAAATGACCCATTATTTGTATATTACCTTTATATACTGTGCATATAACCTATTATAGTTAGCAAAATGGCGCAAAATGTAACTATGTAGATATTTTATAACGCTTCGTTTAATCTATAAAAACAGTCGAATGCCGGGATAGTTTGATATCTATAGCAAATGCGGTTTATAAATTAGTATATTTTATATGATTAATATAATCCCTATCTCACTTTGTAATATTCCCATCCATCTAATGACAAAATACATGTATATTAATTAAAATACATATTAAATGACCTTTTATTGGTATATTACCTTTATATGTTGCGTATATTGCCTGATACAGTTAGCAAAATGGCGCAAAATCCAGCTATATAGATATTTTATAACTGTTTATATTCTGGAAAGGTCCACACATAAACTACATATTAAGCCTTTGTTACTCAACAACTCGAATTTGAAAAACATTTTCTCAAATGTTAAAATACAGTAAACTCTGATTAAGGCGGAATCGATCGGGACCAATGAAATTTTCCGCTGTAGACAATATTCCGCCTTATGCAAAATCCCCCCCCCCCCCCCCAAAAAAAAAAAAGTAAAATTTAGCACAAGTTGTATATTTTTTTACATTCGTAACCTTTAGTACCGTTCTTTAAAATTAAATTTTCAATGAAATTAAACTTTTTATTAAACTTATAGTCTTTAATAATATTGAAAAACATTATTCGAACACTGAAATAAATAGTATTGATTAGAAATTACTTCAGTTCTGGAATTTAATGAAAACTATTCACTTTAACAAATACAATCATATACCACATCTTTAACATAGTTTCTGACGAGAGGGAAAATAATATTTTATCGATGCTTGTTTTTACTTCCGGTTTAACAAGCATTCTTCAGCAACACATTATGAGCCACATTGTGTTGATTTTTATGGTTAAAAATTACCGTATTTAACCATAAAGTCAAATATGGTTCTTTTGAATTAACTTTATTAATCTATCACGAAATTTAAATAAAATGTTCCAGACTATTTGATGCATATACATATCATTTTTAAAGTTTCGTGAATAAAATGCATTTCATTTATTAAATGTAATTTTTTCCGCCTTATGCAAAATTTTCGGTTTGGTGGGACCTTAAAAACCTTTCCGTTTCCGTGTTGGGCAGTTTCCGGCTTAAACAGCATGGGTTAATTTTATTTGCTTGGGGTTCGCCGGGACTTTGAAAATTTTCCACGCTAGACAGATTTCAGGCTTACACAGAGTCCGCCTTAGACAGAATTTACTGTACATCATTTTAAGCATGTGAAAAATAATTTAAAAAAAATTTAGAACATAAAAATGAAAACTATTGACTAAAATATATTTCACAAATTACACAATTTGAACTTTAAAAGTTTTCTGTTTACTTAAAAAGTATCAGATAATAATACTGCAGATGTTACAAGTTTAAAATATACATTTCATTTAAATTTCCTAGTTCTTTCGGCCTGCAAAATCCGCAGCCATCGTCAGGAAATATTTTCACTGCTTGCCATATTATTCATTTCAAACACGTTACTTCGTTTGAAATGAGAGAGTCTATAATCCATAGAGTAGTTGGAAATGATAGAAGATATTTCAATTTATAATCACCTAATCAAGATCTGAAACCTTTTTTGCTACAGAAAATAACATCGTTAAAAGTTGAAAGTGGAAGAACGCTTTGCAGCTGATTGATAAATAAATCAGGAAGTCGGTGTTTCTTCCTTTTTGGTATCATGTGAAATATGTAATGTTTTAGCCACATGCTCGCTTGTATTTCCTTTAAGCTGGCATATGAACTTATAAACATTATTATCGACTTATACACTGAACTTTTTCACCGAACATTTATTTCCTTTTGACTTTAATTTACTATAAATAGCCAATTATATTTAATTGGATGATTGCAACAAAGTGCAGGAAATATATACATGTTAACCCTTACCGGTGCGGAGTAATTCTGTTTATATACTGATGAAATAATGAACTGACACCGGAATTTATAAAGGAATTTATTAGAAAGTATGAATTTGCTTAATTTCACATGCATTATAATAGGAAAATTTTAACTAAATATTCTTGGTGCCATTTGTCAGTTTTGGGATTAAAATTAGGTGTCCTTTTTTAAGGACATAGCCCTCGAAAGGGTTAAAAATAATGATGTAAGCTAAGCGATGAAAATGTGTTTTGTAACTCACTCCGTAATCCGCTCTCGCCTGAGAGAGACGAAATGTTAAACTGTCCTTTTTTAATATGTTTAATTAAATTATCTTCTTTCTTTCCTATCACAAAAGTAGATTAATAAAGCATGACAACATACACTCTCCGACAAAATAAGTGATCATAACGATGAACGACTTGAAAATGGATACACATTTATAGCGATTGATATCGCATCTCCATGATAATTCATAATGGCCCTGACTAACCTAGAGTTATATCCTCCTGAGACCTGGCATCCACTTAAATGGATATTTTGCTTTCTCCTTCTATTGCGTTAAATTTCATTGTAGCAATCTAAAAACAGTTTGGCATGGTAATGTATGAACCAAAAATCAACATTCAGCTTTTGGATTTTGGCAACGGCAAATACCTTGTTTACAAAATGGCGTAATAAATGAATCATGTTGGAATTCTACGTTCTGCTGGTAAGTTTCGTTTTTATGTTATTTTAATTTGTTTAAACTATTTTTTTTTTTTTTTGTAATTTTAATAGCAGATGTTAATACTTGCCTCCTTATGTTCTTTATAATAAATTCTATTCTTTCCAATACTTTTAGCATTTTTAAAATTAAGTTTATTTTTAATAAAAAATTTTAAAAAAGTAGTTGAAAAATTAATTAAAATTGTATATATTCACCGATGCTGGGTTTGTTTGCGTCTCATGTTACGCCGCTAGGAATGTGTGCTCATCAAGACTTCTCCATCTTGTGCTGCGATTGCAGCCTTACCGACTTATATAAGTGAGAAATGCCAGGCTGGACATCGTCCTTGTGGTTTAGTGGTAGACCACTGGAGATCTATTCCAGGGACCCGGGTTCGATTCCCGGCTTGGACATTTTTCCCTAAAAAGTTGGTTTACGCTTTGTTAGCAATGTGATAATTTACATCATTAATATTCAATAATTTCAAGCGTAATTTCACTGCTGAAATGTAGTTGAAAAATTAATTAAAATTGTATATATTCACCGATGCTGGGTTTGTTTCCGTCTCATGTTACGCCGCTAGGAATGTGTGCTCATGAAGACTTCTCCATCTTGTGCTGCGATTGCAGCCTTACCGACTTATATAAGTGAGAAATGCCAGGCTGGACATCGTCCTTGTGGTTTAGTGGTAGACCACTGGAGATCTATTCCAGGGACCCGGGTTCGATTCCCGGCTTGGACATTTTTCACTAAAAAGTTGGTTTACGCTTTGTTAGCAATGTGATAATTTACATCATTAATATTCAATTTTTAAAATTATTTTAAAGGGAGTTATGGCCTGAACATGACATTTAGATGTATGTGCTGTAAAACAAAATTAAAAAATCGAAATTTATTAATTTCTTTAAAAACATCATTTTTGATGCCTATTTGTTGAAAAAAACTCATATTAAAAAAAAAATATATGCATTATATTTTGCTTGGGTCTCAGGAGGATATACGGATATCTATAAAAAGGTAAGCGAATTACTTATTCCTCTTTTTTGCTATAGTGAGGCAGATTGCTATTAAAGTTCATAGAATTTAATTAATTGAGGAGCGGGAGAACTCACGCCAAGAACTGTTAGGCATACATTTCTCTAACAGGAAATAGTAGTAGTAGTACTCTGGATTAAATTTTTATAGAGGAAAAATATTTAACTACACCGGTTCATTCAGTTTAATACGTCACTTTGTTCACACACCATCGATTTCGTTTTTAAATGCGTAGCTGGACCATATGAGAAATATCGTATTTGAAATGAACAGAACGGCAATTAATGAAAATATTCCCTGAAGATAGATGCGAGTCTTGCAGACCGAAAGTACTAGGAAATTTAAATAAATTAAAAAAAATTAAATTTGTAACATCTGTGGTATTATTATCTATCACTTTTTAAGTAAAGAGAAAACGTTTTAAAGTTCACTTTGTGTAATTTGTGATTGAATCAAGTTGGAATATTGCACTGCGTCTTATGATTTTATTTTTATTTATTTATTTTTAAATTTGCAGTAAACAGAAAATTTTACACTTCTCATAATTAGTGCCAATTTTATAATGCACAATTGCGAAGTAAATGAATACTACAATTGAAAAAACCTATTTTGGGACATCTCCAGCGTTTTTAATTTTAAAACAATTATGAAGTTCATTTTAGCAATAACGATGTGCAACGAACCAAATGACAAATAAATCTTTGACATGAAAAATAAACTCAGGATTGTAGTTTGTTGTGAATTATATGAACAATTTATATTAACTGTTGTGTTCGAATGAATAAAATAATCCACTGTAGTAACATTTATTTTTGGATATGTTGCAGATATACAACGCGGTGATACTAGGAGTTATGATAACTATATTAAAGCTGTTAGTCAGTCATTTTCCGAATTTCCCTTAGAGGAGTTATTTCTATGGGCGTATACTGCATTCGTATATTTAAGAGGCTACTTCAGTCAAACGAAAAGACGAGTTCGCTATAATGCTAATCCTATGAAAGAAATTTATAAAGATATCTCAGTCGCATTTCAATATTTTTAAAGGATTTTTTTTCATTGGATAACTGAGATCAATTTGTATGCAGGCCGTTTTTTACTTTTTCGATTTTTATTGCTGATTTTTTTTTTATGAGGATGCTTTTACTTTCGAAACCGGTTCCGAAAATGAAAGTGTTCTCATTAAAAATACCTGTAAACAAAATCGAAAAAGTAAACAACAGCCTTTGTACAGATCGATCTAAACTATTCAATGCAAAAAAAAAAAAAAAAAAAAAAAAAAAAAAAAAAAAATCATTTACTAATATTTAAATTCAAATGAGATAGCTTTATAAATGTCTTCCATAGGATTAGCATTAGCGAACGGGTCTAGCCTCTTAAGGTATCTCCTCAGGAAATGAATATTTATAACTCTCCTTTTCTTTGTACTCTCCTTAAGAAATGTTTATTATTTTTCTTAATTGTCAAAATGTTTCTAAACTATATGAGCAACTTAAAATAATATCTGTTAAAAGCTGACGAACTGCGAATAAGGTTTTAACACTTCACATAAAATTAAGTATGCAGGGTGATTCTAAATTGTTTTTACAAAATAAATGCATTAAAATAAAAAAATTCAAAAACCCAACTGCGTAAAAAGCGGGGGTAACTAATTAAGGGTGTATTCCGATCCAAACTGCTTATTTTCCGATTCATTTTAAAATTCCTTTTTCTCTCAAACGCATCAAACTGGGAAATTCTCTTATTTAGGAACTATATAATGTGCCGTGCTTCTTAATTTTTTGATAAATGCAGAAAATACTGTAAAAAACGCTGTCAAAGTTGGCGTTTTGAACCGAATTTTCCGAAGCGGGCGATCTGGGAATGAAAAAAATGGTCATACTGAGAAAATAATTGTTTAAAAATCAAATTCTAATTAATTGAGCTGAAAATGAAATCACACGGCATGTTAAACATGTCTTCAGAAATTATCCCAGCAAGTTTCATGTTTTTACTTTTAAAAATGAGTCTGAAGATGTCTCAGAAAATTTCGAGCTGTTGAGGGTGAAAAAATATTTTTTCGAATACACCCTTAATTATTTCTCATCAATATGAAACTATTTTTTATATTACTTAGCTTTTTTTTTTATTTACTTGTATTGATGACTTTTAAGTTGTGTTTAATTATTAGTTCCTGTCTACAAACACTGTTTTGATGAGGCCTATAGATGTCTGTTATGAAGTTTAGAGTTACAGTAAAGGTAGAGATCCAAAGTACACAACTTCCAGGTTGTGTAATATTTAAACGGAGCTTCTGGCTGCAAAATGGTCAATGAAACATCGTCTTCATTTTGAAAGACCTATCCAATGATAGGCCACTCAATAGGGTACGTGCATTTTTTTCGTCTGTACCGCTATTTTGTAGTTTACGGTCGCTACTTTGAATTTATAAAAACGAAACCTATCCTATAACCATCGGACAGTTAAGACGAATGGATAGAGACCCCATTCATTAAAATCCATCCAGCCGTTGGGATGTTTCGAGGGTATAAAGAAATCCACATACACAGATACGCGTGAAACACATAACCCTTCTTTTCAGTCGGGTAATAAGAGGGTGATAGTACCCATCCAGACGAGTAATAATTACCATGGAACATGGGGTCGCAAACCACTTATTGAGTCACAAATACATGGTGTTTCACCCTAACTGAAGTCGGTAATAATTTTGCGAAAAATAAAAATATTGCAATAAAAATGTAACGCTGTGCACCTTATTTTGTATAAAATGTGATAAAATCACAAAGAAAAGTGGTAGAAGTTTCTGTTATACACGCCGGTATGCATTGGACGCTCCCCATTTTGGACTGTGATTATCAGTTCATATGGTATCATTGATTGTGTGAGTAACCGGAACTTTTTGTGATGTGATCACATTTCATACAAAATAAGGTACCTATCGTTACATTTTGATTGCAATATTTTTATTGTTCGCAAAATTATTACTGACTTCAGTCAGGGTGAAACACCCGGTATTTGTGACTCAATAAGTGGTTTGCGACCCCATGTTCTATGGTAATTATTACTCGTCTGAATGGGTACTATCACTCCTGTTATTTTGTAAAAACAATTTAGACTCGCCCTGTATATTTTGGAAATATTTTGACAACTAAGAAAAAAAACTCCAAAAACTATAAAAAAAAATTAATATTTCAAAAATAAATGGAGATGTGCAGTTTTCAAACAAATTGCATTTAAAAGTATTTATTTTTCCAATACGACGGTATAAAAATTGAAAGCGTGCGATGCTTAGAAGTTAAAAAAATTGCTATAGAGTATTTAATCGTACTGCTTTGTTTTACGGCTGGCTTCTGTAAGGTAACGTTATTTTTTGGAACACACAAAATAAGCTGGGAGAAAGAAATAGCATACCGTACCGGGGGCTAAAAAATAAATTAAAAACATTCATTTCCTCAGGAGATATTTTAAATATAAGAAGGCATCACACCCTCATAGACTTAACACTAGCGTGGGAAATTCGGAAGTTGACTGGCTAACAGCCTTAAGATAAATAACTACATTTTAAGGTGAACTTAACACTAACGCTGACAGAAAAACTCGTCTATATACGCTAAATTATTTCTCATTTTTTAACAAATAACTTCCGTACTCCTAAAAAACATGTTTTATCCGTGAATTCTTCCGGAAGTCTGAGAAAGAGGGAAAAATTCCTTTCTTTCCTAGCACGCATGCGTATTGGCTGTATTAATACTAAAATCCGAAATCATTTTAAAAATGAAAAAAACAAAAATTCTATAATTTAAGATTTCTAATTTAATAATAATAATAATAATAATAATAATAATAAAACTAAACCAACAACAAAGGAAGGAAACATTTTCGAATTTAAAAATAAATAACAATTTTCTCATTCATTTAAAAGTATTCACAAAGATATTTTAATTAAAACATTAAATGGAAAAAAAAATAGATTTTACTAAAAAAGAAAAAATTTGATTTTACAAAAAAAAAAAAAAAAAAAAAAAACTCGTATAAAAACATAGTATCATATTTTACATCTAGCAATCTGCATAAAAATATTTATAATTCATATTTTTATCCTTATAATAATATTAAAGTATTAAAATCCCAACCACAATCTCATTAAAATCCATTCGAAATCTTTCCGAAATGAACTTCCAAAATTTAAAGCTTTTTAAGGAAATTAATAAAGCCATACCTATCCGAGGCAAGCATATTTACTTCAGACCGTTTCACTGCTGCACAACTGCAGCAGATTGGTTACAGTACTGATCTCGTAACACTAAGGTAGCTGAATAGACTACAAGATCAGCAACTTTTATGTTATCCCCATTTTCTTCAATTGATGTATATTTTGCCTCCTGTAACGGAGAAAAACAGAAACGGATATTTGTCTATTAACGGAAAAATCCTTGTAGCACTGCTGCCTGGAAAATTTCCGTGAATTGAAGAAACTATTTCTGGGAGTGTAGCAATATACGTAGATAAAATTTTAATGTAATAACTGGATCGAAATCACTTAATAAATTATAATAACCATTACGTGAATAAATAATTAAGTCAACGTAATCCCTTCATCCAGTGCTGAGCAAACAGTTTACATTTTAAAGACTTGATATGCAACTCAACGTGTTATACTGTTATTTACAGCATATAAGCCGCGTCTAAAATAAATCTATTTTGAACCAGAAATTTTATTTTATGAAATTTATTTTATTTCTACTTGGTACTTATTTGACTTCATTATTACTTAATTTATATCTTCATTTAACTTTATCATTTTCTATTTTCCCAGAAATTTTAAGTCGTTTAATTTTTAATTAGTATCTCAGTTTATTAATATACCATCCTTTTTATAAGGTATTAATCTTTAATTAAAACTTAAAACCTTTACGTACTTTATAAACTACAGCTAGATTTTTCATTTCCCAATAATTGGTTCACTAATAATAAGCCAATCAACTACAGACTGAGGGTAAAGTTGCTATCAAACTCGGAAGCCCCTCAAAGACTTTACACTGTTAAGCACTGTTTTGACTTCATTTATTAAATAAAATTTCTGGTTTGTTACCAAAAATTACGGTACATTAAAAAATTGTACATACTCAATATTAGATAATGCATATAAAAGTATTAATTATATATTTTCAAAACATTAAAAAAATTTATAAGTTGTGTTTCATCATTTTCTTTCCCTGTATGTTCTAGTCATACTTTCTTCAGCAGTAAAATGAATTATACTAAGGTTAGGTGTATTGTTGTTGCAACCAGACAATAAATGAAGTTTTGCTTTCGAAAATGAAAATATTAGTGTCATTTCTCTATGATTCTACTTATAATATGTATGCATAATTTCTAGAAATATGAAAAAATTTGGAATATCAATTTTGAAATTAATAAATTATTTGACGATATCAACTGATCACCATGATGTACATGCACAAATAGTGTGAATTTCTCCGGCAAATTTTAGTTAAAAACGCATTTGAATTTTAGTTTATTACCAGTATTAATTATTTCTAATAAGTAACTGATTGTAGATGAATAATTATTCCTTCTTACGTGCATAACTATCCGTTTTCTATGTATTTATGATGTATCAATTTAAAAACTTGGATCAATGCACAGCGAATATGTTACAACTAATTTTATTCAATTCCTGCTATTAGTTCACACTCTCCCTATATTTATTTATATATATATATATTTATTTATATATTTATATATCTTGTTCAAATTTTCAATCGTTAATAAAATACTCATTATTCATCCTATCAAGTTGAAATAAATTTTTTAAAACTTGTACTGGATGACAATTGATGTTAATACAGTTTTTTTCAAATATTAATTAATTAATTCAATTTTAATTAATTAACATTGGCGGCCATTGGTTATTGAAGATCAATGAAAGTATTTTCAAAAAGGGGTTACCATAGGAGGGGCCCTGTTCTGTCGCCAAATACCGCCAAGTTTGTCGCCAACTTGGTGATATATCGCCAAATTTGGCGGCCAAAAGGAGTCGCCAACTTGGCGATATCTCTAATATTTCGCCAAATTCCCACAGAGTTCCATTGTAAACCTACTTGCTTATAGAAAATCAACAAATTGAGATATTTTAATGCAACAAAAACTAATATTAGCTTAAGGGATTATATTAAATTTTTCTTTCATGACCTAAGTAGGAATTGACTTTAAAAACAAAATTTTTATATTACTTGTTTTTAATGTATGTTTACCTTTATTATCCAAGAGGTATTGCTCATACTTAAAAACCAAGTCTGTAGAGCATAGATGCCCCCCCCCCCACCTCCGATTCCAGTTATTGAGGTCTTAAAAAACTAAGTACAAAATTGAGCAGAACCTAAACGAAATAAAATGAAATAAAATTAGTTTTATTTACTAAAATTTCCCTACAACTCGATATCGTGGTGACACCATGAAAATGCAATGCTTTCGAAAAAAAGAGGGCAACTTTTCTCATGAACCAAAAATCCCAGCGCTGCTGTGAAAGGAAAGATAAATTCTAAGAGTAGGAAATGATAAGAAAATATGCCGAAGGGGAAAATAAAATCTTTCTTCCTGGAAAAATTAGAAGATTGATTTATGCAAAGGCGAAAAAAGTTGGTCCTTATGAAATTTTTCTTTTAAGAAAATATATTTTAGAAGTATAGGCACAAATAGAGCAGAAAAAAATGATAATAGTTCTTCCAATACCATTTGTTCACTGGTTACTTTTATTTATACTTATTTTAAAAAATAAAAAATATATATATTTTAAACTATAATCTTAATTTATGATTGAGCATAACAAGGCGTTTTAATATTCTTAAAAATGATCTAATAAATGACAACTTTTAAAAGAGTAATTTGTCTTTTTAACGTCAATAACAAATCAATTTCGTCACGTTTATGTAGTCATAATTTAAAATTTTCACTTAATGCACTACGAATTAGGGTCCTTTACCAATCGGGTTATACCCGACGCGAAAATTCAATTTCAAGTGAACTCAAAATCCAACTCACATCAACGCAAATTGAATCCGACCCCGAAATACACTGGCCTCCAAAAGTTAAGGTACAAGGACTGGATGCTTTCGATTGTACACGGTTTGTCGAATATCTACCAAAATTATTGGCGAATTGTTCTTGAATTTCTGGGATGTAAAGAATATGTTTGATTTCATATTTTTCGGCAAAGATTTAATCGGGAAGGCAATTAGGGGGCAAATAATAAATTATTAATAAAATAATATTTGCGATCATCTCTGTAACAGAAAAGGCTGAAAATGGTTTGACACTGTGTTAAATGATTATTTGGGTCCTGTTCAACGTTTGTGTGCATTTGTGTAAGCATAGCACTCGTATTACTGAAGATGTTATTGTGTCTGTGAAAAATTCACAAGTTTTTCGTTTACAGCATACAGAGTTTTCAACCAGATTTAACACAACTTTCCGAAAACCTGACAAAGAACAGTAGAAATAGTATACTGAAGTTAAAACATGAATATATTGAATATTTGATTAGATATGGGCATTTGTATGAAATGCTTTTTAACTACGCATGCATGGATGATTCTAAAATTTTTGTTTTATAATTAGGTAGTTAGCTATTTAGGGCAACTTATATTAAAAGCCCAGTCAAATATCATGAAAATTCACAAAGATAGGTGCGATATAGTGAGTTGCTTTCTAAAAATACCTTTATTATAAAGGAATTTTCCACAACTTTCAATCAGCTCACTGTATCTTTCTGTGTTTTCATAATATTTGACAGGACTTTTTATAGAAGTTGCCCAGAATTACTGGCTACCAAATTATGAAATAAAAATTTTGAAATCTTCCACGCATGCGCAGTTAAAAATTATTTCATACAAATGCCCATATGTTATCAAATATTTATTATATTCAAGTTTTCATTTCAGTATACTGTTGCTACTATTCTTTGTCAAGTTTTCGGAAAGTGGTGTGATATTTGATTGAAAACTCTGTATGCTATAAACAAAAAACTTTTCAATTTTTCACAGGCACAATAACATCTTCACTAATATGAGTGCTTAGCTTACACAAATGCACACAAACCTTGAACAGGACCCAAATAGTCATTTAACACAGTGACAAACCATTTTCAGCATTTTCTGTTACACAGGTGATCGCAAATATTATTTTATTATTAAATTTATTATCAGCCCCCTATTGTCCTCCAAAGTAAATCTTCACCGAGAAATATGAAATCAAACATGCACTTTACACCCCAGAAGTTCAAGAACAATTCGCCAATAATTTTGGTAGATATTCGACAAACCGTGTGCAATCGAAAGCCTCCAGTCCCTGTACCTTAACTTTTGGAGGCCAGTGTACTTAAATTCGAAACCAAAATTAATAAAATTTATCCACATTTTATTATAACTTTGGATAAATACCTTATAATTACATCTCTAATATCAATTTTATCTTTCATGCTTCACAAGAACGAAAAATCATGCATTCAGCATACACTATGAAGCACTTTCCAACACATTCAGAATAAGTGTAACACAACCTCACAGTTTATTAAGGTGAAAGATAATGTCTAAGCAAACAATTTGGAAAAAGCGTAACATATTTGCAAACCCAATTTCTTCAACAACCTCTAAAACTAAGAAAAATATCCGGATCGTTTTGCACAGCTCTATGACGTATATAAAATTGGCTTAGGGGACCATCTACATATTAAAACGAATTCAAACTTCATATTTTTCAATGACAATACCCAATTTTAACCAGATATTTCAAATTTTTGGTTCAAACTATGCCCGGACACGAAATTTCAAGTCATTTGAATGCTAAGTTTTTTAATTATAAACATTCAAAATTGAGTGCTTCTAATTTTAAATTACATTTTCATATTTTTATTTATAACTTCTGAAATTATGATCCTAATGTTTTAATTTTTTGTGTAGAAATAATACTATTATACCCAAACATAAATACGCCTAATTTGCAATTTTTATAATTTCATGATATGAATTATGAATTATGAAATTAATATTCAAAAAAATTATGAATTGCAACCTACAATTTTTCTGATGGATTCAGATTTATTAAGTCCTGCTTTATGGAAATCCAAAATTTCACATTTTTCTTCCAAGTAGTTTTCAAATTATGTTTAAAAAATAGCAAAATGATGGTTTAAGGGGGTGATAGAAGTGATATGATAGAAGTGGCTAAATATTTTGAAATTTCTTATGCTATCCTGTAATCTAACAGTCTTAATTGACTGCTAAAGGTGCCTTGATCAAGAAGGGAGCTCTCTCGGTTAACAATCGAGTAATTGACTGCTAAAGGTGCCTTGATCAAGAAGGGAGCTCTCTCGGTTAACAATCGAGTACCGAACTTCAATTTGGATACAGCCCTTAAAATACGCTCGTTTAAAAATAATAAATTTCTCAGAAACTTATGGTACGAATTGCATAAAAATTTGTTTTTAGACTAATTGAAGGACATAGAGTTCATTTATGCTGTCAGAATTGTGTACTGCTATTGAAAAAACAAAGTTATGGTTTGTTTTAATATGTAGATGGCTCCCTAAGCAAATTTTATATACATCATTTAAAAGTAGACTTTATTTCCAATCTTTCAGTACCAGTAACTTTCTTCTACGATAATCTGTTGAGGAGTTAGTAGGGGGTGTTTACTTTTTCTTTTTACACGACTGTACATGTATACTACATAGAATACTAAAAGTTAGTTCGGTTATGAAACGCATATAAAAGTTGAAAATTCTCATTCAGCAATTTCCGTCAATAAATGGAATTGTACTTGAGATCCTTTTTTGCAACCGTTTATATGATGTATAAAATTTATATACACAATACAAAACGTGCTACGGAAAAACATAGTTAAGGGGATCCGGGACACAAAATTCTTCAAATTTTCATTTTTTTTTTTTTTTATTATTTATTGGATTAAAAAATTTTCTGTCGTTTTCTGCTTAAAATGATGTTTAAATCCTGTTTCTATCTTAATTAGAACAGGAAATATTAATTTTTTCGTTTTGGTTTGTTTTCAAAATCTGCCTTTCAAGCTATGGTTGTCAACGAAACGAGTTCTTGTGAAATTGCGTTTTTCTTCATGATAGGTATTTTTCATCATTTCTCATATTTAAATTCTTATAACTCGAGAACCGTTAAAGATACAGGGTTGAAATTCGGAACATATATATTTTTAATTATTTTACTTTACTTTTGAGCCAGCATATTTGAAAAAAAATATTTACTTTTGAAAATATGATTTTTTTTTTAAGTTGCACCACTTTTTTTGTAATTTTTTCGTTAAATATTTTTAATTTTTTTTTAATTAATATTTTTTAAAATACTGGCTCTAAATTAAAATACTTATATTTCTGTTTATTTAAATGAAAAACAATTTAAATTCCACAAATAATATTTCGAGTTATAACAATTTTAAGTTATACCACTTTTTTCATAAATTTTAAATTAAAAATTTTTTTAAAAAAGCTATGAGAAGTTTTATCATTTGATTTTGTTTACAAATGATATGGTTAACCATCACAAAAAAAATTCAAAATTTTAACTCAATAAATAAAAATCTTTTGAAAATGTGTCCCGGATCCCCTAAAATCTCGTACCACAACTGAAAACGCACTTCCAACAGTTATTCTAGATTAATATTAACACAATTATTCTAATTGGTAAACAGATCATATTAGATGTAAATTTCCAACTGGGCGAAAAATGTCCGGACCAGGACTCGAACCCGGGACCTCCTGGCTGAAGCCGCCAGTGCTCTGCCATCTGAGCTATCCCGGACAATTCTGGTCGAACTTTTTCACCCAGCTAACCTTGATGATTACAGCATCTGGTCTGAAATCTGGTTCAGCTCAACATAATAAATCTCAGGTAATGGAACTCCAGAAATCGCTGGATACGAAATTACACTAGATTAATATTAACACAATTATTCTAATTGGTAAACAGATCATATTAGATGTAAATTTTCAACTGGGCAAAAAATGTCCGATGCCCAGATGCTGTAATCATCAAGGTTAGCTGGGTGAAAAAGTTCGACCAGAATTGTCCAGGATAGCTCAGATGGCAGAGCACTGGCGGCTTCAGCCAGGAGGTCCCGGGTTCGAGTCCTGGTCCGGACATTTTTCTCCCAGTTGGAAATTTACATCTAATATGATCTGTTTACCAATTAGAATAATTGTGTTAAAATTAATCTAGTGTAATTTCGTATCCAGCGATTTCTGGAGTTCCATTACCTGAGATTTATTCTGTTGAGCTGAACCAGATTTCAGACCAGATGCTGTAATCATCAAGGTTAGCTGGGTGAAAAAGTTCGACCAGAATTGCCCGGGATAGCTCAGATGGCAGAGCACTGGCGGCTTCAGCCAGGAGGTCCCGTGTTCGAGTCCTGGTCCGGACATTTTTCGCCCAGTTGGAAATTTACATCTAATACAACAGTTATTGTTTATAGGCGGTACTGTAGCAAAATTCTTTTGTGTGTCACAGTAAGTGAGGAGTGTCAAACTGTGGTCCGCCGGATACCAAAGTTTTTTAAAAGAAATAGTTGACTTGTTGAATCGCAGAGATTCGATTATTATAAAAGGCAGTGATTTCTATAAAATTTCAGTTGTGTCCAGCGGGCCACAGTTGAACACTCCTGATGTAAATGAACAAGAAATTCTATGCACACTATATTCTTCAGCAAGCATCTTGTACCTCAGTGATATACATCAATTTCAATATGTTTAAATTAGTGTACTATCATTAAATAAAGTAATTAAATTAAAAAAATCAAAAAACCCGACTGCGTGAAAAGCGAACAAATTAATTATTTCTCATCAATGTGAAACTATTGGGTCGTTCGGAAAGTCATGTCCGTTTCGGAAAATCAATTCGTACCGGAAAGTTCTGCCCTGTAATTATTAGACATTATATATCGGAATCAATGTCTAATAATTAAATGATAGAATTTTCCGGTACGAATTGATTTTCCCAAACGACACGACTTTCCGAACGACCAAATATTTTTTATATTACTTACCTATTTTTTTTTTATTTACTTGTATTGATGACTTTTAAGTTGTGTTTAATTGTTAGTTCCTATCTATAAACACAGTTTTGATGAGGCGTATAGATGTCTATGAAGGTTAGAGTTGCAGTAAAGGTACAGATCCTACTTACACAACTTCTAGGTTGTGTGATATTTAAACGGAGCTTCTGACTATAAAATAGTCGATGAAACACAGTCTTCATTTTGAAAGACCTATCCAATGATATGCCACTCAATATGATGCGTAAAAATATTTTTTCGTCTCTACCGCCATTTTGTATTTTACGTCTGCCATTTTGAATTTATAAAAACAAAACCTAGCCTATAACCATCGGACGGTTAAGACGAATCGATAGAGACTTTATTCATTAAAATCCATCCAGCCGTTGGGATGTTTCTAGGGTATAAAGAATACAACATACCCAGATACGCGTGAAACACATAACCCTTCTTGGCAGTCGGCTAAATACACCCGCAAACGATTTTTCTCCACAGACCGTAATGTAGCAGAATCCTTTTGAGTATTCCTGTAAATGAACCGTAATGCTGGACACTTCACACTGTAAAAAGTTCAGAACTGTTACAGTCTATAGCGTGAACGTTTCCAAAAATGTACTGTAAACTATTAATTTTCTTGAGTTACTGAATAAATCGGAATCATTAGTCTCATTTCTGTGTAAAGTATTTGAAGCGAATACATTGTAAAAAAAAAAAAAAAAATCATAAACGTTACAGTCCAGAGCGGAAATGTTTCCGAAAATGTAGTGTAAACTGTGAATTCTCTTGAGTAACTTATTAAATCGGAAATATTATTCTCATTTTCGTGTAAAGTAGTTGAATGCGAATATTCGGATTTTCTGCACATGTCCAATACGTTCTACTAACGTCATGATCACGTGACTGTTATTGTTCTGTGGTTGAAAGTAATGAAGAGACTTAACGTATATTTTGAAGAAGGTAAGCATTTATGTTTTATATTTTTTTATTTAAGAAAGTAATACGCTTTTTTAAAAGAATTAATATTATTCGATTGAATTTTATTGAATAATAATATTAGAGTTATTGTTTATAATTTGTTGCAGATACGAAGTTAAATAACTCGTTCGAAATATATACTCTTGTCCATGAATCTATGATAGATGTAAGACTAGATATTTTATTAACGAATAATAACAGGATTCGTACGCATCAAGGGATTTTAGGTGTTTTCGTACCAGAAATTTCGTAAAGTACTGCTTGGCATAGCTGAAGATAGATTTTTTTTTTTTCATTAAATGCGGCGAATATTACTTTACGAAAATTCTCCTAAAAGGTCATTGAAGCGTACGAACCCTGAATACTAGTGTTAGTGAAGTACAGATAGCACCGTTTATATGTTTTTATCATCTTTTCGTTTTGAACTTATGTTCCATTTCACGATGAAATATATCGTTTATATGACTGAAGAAATGCATGATTTCACTTATACTATACGTTTTATCCTATTTGTTTATGAATCATATATTTGTAAAAAAATATCTTACTGAAATTAGATTTATAGACCTATAAAAAATTCTTTTTAAAAATTCGATCTCGTGAGTTCGATCCTGCAAATACTTTGAAAATTTTAATTTCCGTACGAAAACAGATGGATTTTTTAATACTTTTTAATATTTGTTTTTTAAATGTTATAATTATAGAATACTATTTCAAAATATTTCATATCTGTTGAGTAATTAATTTATTTTCGTGATTTTGATACTTATAAATCGATATGTTTTTGAAAAAGCTTTGTCTATTTGTAAGTACATTTTTAATATATTGTTTTACAATTATCATGGTTTTAAATGTATTCCTTTAAAAGTATTTATTTAATTTGTATAACTTGAGAAATGCTGAGATAACCTGAAAAAATGCATCTATTTATTAGTATACAATTCATGAAAATAAAGTAATTAATCGTATATATTAATTATTTTTAAATAGTGTATCTTTTTATACGAAAAAAATAATTATTTAAAGATATAAAAGAATCCATTTATTTATATGCGGTGAAATTAAATGTTTTCATAAAGTATTTATTTACGGGATAGAGCTCACGAGTTCGCATTTAAAAAAAGAGAATTATTTATAGATATACAAATCAAATTTTCATTATTATCTTTTTACAAATATGTAATCCATAAACGAGGATAAAACGCATTAGTAGAAGTGAAATTATCAATTTCTTCGGTCATATAAACGATGCATTTCAGCATTTCAAAAGTTGTGAATTAGAAAATAAGTTCAAAACGAAAATATGAAAAAACATTAAAAAAGTGCTATTTGTACTTTACTAATACTAAAACTACATTATTCATTAATCAAATATACAATATCTATTATAGATTCATGAACAAGAGTATATATTTCGAAAGAGTTATTTAACTTTGTACGTGCAACAAATGATTAACAGTAAATCTAAAATTATTATGCAATAAGATTCCATCGGATAGTTTTTAATTCTTTTTAAAAAGCGTATTACTTTCTTAAATAAAAAAATATATGGCATAATTCAGGGAAGTTTCCTAAATGCACAGAAACATTTAAGAAATATACACAAACATATTCGAAATATATGTAAACATATTGTAAATATACACAAACATATCCGAAATATATGCAAACATATTGTAAATATACACAAACATATCCGAAATATACACTAACATTTCCGAAATATCCAGAAACATTTCAGAAGCACGCATTAACGTTTCTGAATATTCTACTGAAATACGCGGATACGTTTCCGAATATCTGACCGATGTATGCGGAAACCTTTTGCGAATATCTGACCGAAATACGCGGAAACGTTACTAAAATCTGACCGAAATATGTGGAAACATAACAGAACCGTTGGGCCACATTGCTGCTCCACCGGGTAGAGAAACGTTACCGAGGTTTTTTTTTTTTACAGTGCATTTTCAATAACGAACATGCCCTAGGAAATCCAAATAACATATCAGTTTCATGGGAATCCGAGTATATTTATGCGTATTAGAGCACAAACAGACGGCAGACAGACAGACAGACAGACAAACCGAATTCAAAAATACTTTTCAACTTTGTTGGAAAGTGTTAAAAATATACATTTATGTACTCATTGATTTTCAAAAACTTCTAGACACTTTTGTAAAATTTGGTTTACCCGAACCCGAACCAATTTAAATCGATCTGACTCGCAATGAAAAAGAAAGGAAAAATCATGCGCCAAGCACAGATTATAAAACATTTTCCAACACATTCAGAATACTATAGCAAAACCTCTTAATGTTGAAATAAGATGTCTAATTGACCCATCTGGAAACGCATAACACGTTTGAAAACCCGACCTCAGCAATTCCCATCTACAGTCGGAAAATTTTCCAAATTCTTTGAGCAGTCCTGTATATAATCTACAGATTTGTATCTATAAACTACATGCGTGCAAAAATTTAGTTCAGTTAGGAAATCCTACCTCAGTGGAAAATTCCCCTTCAGTAATTTCCGCTAAGGAGTGGAATGGTACGTGAATTATTTCGTACAGCCCTGTATACGAGGCATAGACTTTGTACATAACGAGTAGCATACAAAAAATTAGTTAAATTTAAAAAGGCATATCAAAATCGAAAACGCTCTTCCAGTAGTTATTGCTCAAAGACAGTAGTATAACCTATTTCTTTTGCTTGTCCCTGTAAATGAACGATAAGTGCTAAACGGAAAAAACTGTTTTGTTGAAACGACTAAATTTTGGTTAATATAGCTCCAACCAAATATTTTGGTTGGAATGATCAAATTTTGGTTAGATTAACCAAATGATTTAATTAATAAAATAAATCATTTAGTTAGTTTAACCAAAATTTGCTCATTCCAACCAAAATATTTGGTTGGAGCTATATCAACCGAAATTTAGTTGTTTCAACAAAACAGTTTTTCCTGTGTATGAATGCCCTATTCTATGATAATCAAACTGCAGTGAAATTCAGTGATTTATATCAATTTCAGTGCATTTGAAATAACGTAATGTCATTAAAATATTCTGCAAACGATTTTTCCCCGTTAGGCATAATGTAATGGAATACTTTTGAGTGCCCCTGTAAATGAACTATTAATGCTACACACTTCATATTCAATACCGAACATGCCACAGTAAACATCGTTGACATATATCAATTGCATGAAAATCCGAGTATATTTACGCGAGTTAGAGCATGGGCAGACAGACAGACAAGACGGACAGACGCATAGGCGGACAGACAAACGGAATTCATAATCCCTTTTTAACTATGTTGGAAAGAGTTAAAAAAATTAGCATCAATTCGACACGATCCGAACCGCAGGTCGAGCTTGGGATAGGGTAAAATCGAATTACCCCATCCTTTGCAAGACTCTACTAAGAATACACCATGCTTAATTTTTGTTTTAATGTATGTTTACTTGATGGAACTTGTAAATCAAATAAAATGGAGCTAATTTTATTTACAAACTTTTCTAAAAAGAAAAAAAAAAACGCGATATCCTAGTGGCACAATGGAAAAACGATAGTGTTAAAAAAATAATAAAGCTTACCTCATAAACTAAATATCCCGGAGTTACTTTTGGAGGAAAGACAAATTCTAAGAATAGAATGCGATAAGCAAAGCGTGCTAAAGGAGAATGAAAAATTCATTCTTTTGAAAAATAAAAAATAAAAAAATGAGAGAGTAATTTATGCAAAGGCGAAAAAAGTTACTCCTTGTGAAATCTTTCATTTAAAAAACATCTCTTGAAAATATAAGCACAAGAAAAGCGTAAAGGAAGCAATAGCGTTTCTTTTAAGAGTAATTTGTTCAATGACTAGCTGTAATTTTACATATTTTAAGAGTAAAATGTGAATTTTTTTCTTACCCTTGAGCTTTCAAGAACTTTTTTATATTGTCATAAGCAATCGAATAAGTGATCGCATTTAAAAGAATGATTTTTTTTTCTAAATTCATAACCATCCTTTTCCACCACAATTATAATACGAGGGTGGTTCAATAATTATTGTCCCGAGTGTGTATAAAATATTTATACTGCTATGGTTGATGTGGAATATTGAACTCTAATGTCTTAGATACCTATATGCTCAATTTCAGAACAGTAGCTGCTATATTAACATATATTTTTTCATTTTTGGTATGAGAGGTTGCACTAACTTGAAAGGGGGGGGGGGGTGACAGTGAATGAGACGTGGCTACTGTCGTTTGGACTCGGGATCATAGTGATGTAGCCACGTGTCATCCACTGTCACAAATCTATCACAGAACTGCTTGAGGTCTGGCCCCATAAGCTCCAAACCAGCCGTTTCCCCCACCCACCCCTCCTGTAAAGCTAGATGTCACCTCTCACACCTAAAATGAAAAAAAAAAATGAAAATATAGCAGATATGGCATATAAGACTTCAATATTCCACAATCAGTTAATCTCTTCAATATTCCACATCAGCCATTGCAGTACAAATATTTTATACACACTCGGGACAATAATTATTGAACCACCCTCGAGTTTAAGAACTAATACTCAGTTGGACATACAGTGTGTCTCAAAAATGACTGATGAAATTTAAAATTCAATAACTTGCAAACGGTGACAGATATTAAAAAAATTCTTGCAGGAGAGTTATGTATGATTTCAGGAGTTATTTTAATGTGATTCTTGATTTTAGTTCGAATTTCAAGCAATAGATGGCGCTGAGAGCAATAGGCGCTCAGTCCAGACCCGACTGGAAGAGAGAGGCCGAAAATCGAGCCTGGATTTAGCGGTTATTGCTTGCAACGCCATCTATCCATGCTATTTGTAACTAAAACTGAGCATCGCAGTATAAAAACTCCTGACATGTTACATAACACTCCTGCAAAAAATTTCTTAATATCTGTCACCGTTTGCAAGTTGTTGAATGTTGAAATCCATCAGTCATTTTTGGGACACCCGGTATATATCTCATATAAGTTGCATTTGAATGAATGTTTACCTAATTAACCATCCATTTACCAATGCTCAATTGAATGTATATGAGGACGTAAATTTCAAAACTCGCCTTATCCAGAAAATCAAATTTTGGGTAATCGCAGAAAACCTCTGACTGCGTCCATTAGTTTTCATTGTAAAGCAAGATTTTACAATGCCAAAAATACACGATAAAACTATTTTTTCTGCAGATTGTAGTGTTTTTTTTATGCAAGTTCACCAATAGAACAGATTCATTGAGAATAACTTGATTTTTTTCAATTTTGGATAAGGCGAGTTTTGAAACTCACGTTGTCATATATTGCATCTAAGTTGTATTTTAATGCATGTTTATGTTTACCTAATAATTAACCTCCATTTTCCAATGCTCGATTGAATATATAGCGTCTAGCTTGTATTTTAATGCTTGTTTGCCAAATTAACCCCCATTTTCCAAAGCTCGATTGAATATATCACACCAAAATTATATTTTTATGTATGTTTACCTATTAATTATCCTCCATTTTCCAATGCTCGATTGAATATGTAACATCTAGCTTGTATTTTAATGCATGTTTGCCTAATTAACCCTTCAGTTACCAATGCTCAAGTGAATATATGTATCACATTTAATTTGTATTTTAATGTATGTTTACCTAATTAACCTCCATTTTCCAATGCTCGATTGAATATATCACATGAAAATTATATTTTAATGCATGTTTACCTAATAATTAACCTCCATTTTCCAATGCTCGATTAAATATATAACATCTAGTTTGTACTTTAATGCATGCTTGCCCAATTAACCCTCCATTTATCAATGCTCAAGTGAATAAGGTGTTACATTTAATTTATATTTTAGTGCATGTTTACCTAATTAACCTCCATTATCCAATGCTCGATTGAATATATTACACCTAATTTGTATTTTAGTGCATGTTTACCTAATTAATCTCCATTTTCCAATGCTCGAGTGAATATATCACACCTAAATTATATTTTAATGCATGTTTACCTAATTAACCCTCCAGTTTCCAGTGATCGATTGAACACATCACATCTAAGTTCTACTTTAATTCATATTTATTTAATTAACCCTCCATTTATCAATATGTCCAATTGACAAATATCATATCTAAGTTGTATTTTAATGCATGTTTACCTAATTAACCTCCATTTTCCAATGCTCCATTGAATATATTACATCTAAGTGGTATTTTAATGTATTTTTACCTAATTAACCTCCATTTTCCATTGCTTCATTGACTATAAAACATCTAAGTGGTATTTTAATGTAGGTTTATCTTATTAACTTCCATTTTGCAATATTTAGTTGAATATATCACATCTAAGTGGTATTTTAATGTATGTTTATCTAATTAACTTCCACTTTCCAATGCTCAGTTGTATATATCATATCTAAGACTGCATTTTAATGCATGTTTACCTAATAAATACTTTAGTTTCCAATGCTCATTCGAGAATCCGCCTTACTTTTAAAAGATCGCAGTTTCACAGCGCTTTGGCCTATTTTGGATTTAATGATGAGCTGATAAATGCTTTTTGGGAAGCATTTATCAGTTCAACATTAAATCCATTACTTTTTTAAACTCCCACAGGATTGCACGCGTTGCAGAGAATATTTGGTGATTTATCGCTTATGGCGAGGTAATTGCACAGTGCCTTAAAATTAATGTATTAACTTAAAATTAAATTGTAAAAATATTAAAATGTTGTATTGTTAACGGAAATACACCTTTATACATCATCTATATTTTTAAAAGACAAGGCAGTTGTTTTAGTCATCTGGCCTGAGCATTCTACTGAATCGATTTCGATAATTATTTTTACTTTCTTCTATCTTTACAAGAAGAAATTATTGGATTTATGAAAATTTTCAACTTCCGTTTTTCGACGGATTTACACGTTTTAGGGGTCAGAGATTCCAAAAAACATGTTTTTACAAAATGTCTGTCTGTGAGTCCATGAGTCTGTGACTGTCTGTCTGTCTGTATGTATGTGACACAAATTTTGTGGGCGCTCTATCTCAAGAACTAATGCACGGAATTTAATGAAAATTCATATTCAGTTAGTCCCTGATATAAATTGATGCTGATTAGTTTTAGGTGTAAATCGCTCAACAGGTGACGCTGCTATGCTGCATTTTTTGCGATTTCCGCAATATCACTATCCCAAGAACTAATGCTTGGATTTTCAACAAACTTCAGATTCAGGTATACCTTGATATGAATTAGTGCTGTTTATGTTTTGGTGCAAATCGCTCAACAGGTGGCGCTGCGATGCTGCATTTTTTAGAATTTCCACTACAGCTCTATCTCAATAACTAATGCACGAATTTTCATCAAACTTCAGATTCAGGTATACCTTGATATCAGTTAGTGCTGTTTATGTTTTGGTGTAAATTGCTCAAAAGGTGGCGCTGCTATGCTACATTTTTCAGAATTTCCGTTATAGTTTCTATCTCAAGATCTAATGCACGAATTTCCATGAAACTTCAAATTCAGATATAATTTCATAGGAATTGGTGCTAAATCGATGTTATTTCTTGTACTATTTAAATGATTTAATTGACGTGATTTATATAGAAGAAAGTTTTGTAATGGTCACAACATACTAGTTTGTAGATGTACCTGCACTCGCTATTTTAAAAAATAATAGCGTTTTTATGTTTTAATTTTAATTTTAAAAGTTCTTTATGAAATTTCTTCACAACAGTGCCAATTGGGTTACTTCCATTTAATATATAAAAATGTAGATTTGTCTAATTGTAATTCTATACAAATCCACAGTTTGAAAGCCAGAATTATGAAATGTTACGTGATATTAAAACACGGCCGAGGCAACTAAAGTAATCCGGAATCGAAATAATTTATAGTTGATTTTTAATTAATAAAAAACGACCCACTTAACAGCAATTTCCTGTCAATTTAAATATTTTTCGTTATGGCCGCTGCCAAAAATTAAAAATCCATAATAAAATTCTTACCACAACAATTACTTTTCTACTGCAAGATTTTCACGTGAAAAATGAAAATGAAATAAATAGTTTGGCGAATTTTTTAAAAAAGGGGATATTACGTCATAACTTTTCTATTGCAAGATTTCCACGTGAAAAATGAAAATGAAATAATTTGACAAATTTAAAAAAAATGGAATATTACGTCATACTGGAAATATAAAGGGCGTGGTGAATATAGTATAATGTCACATGAGTATGAAAAAACCTATTGAAGCATGATAAAAACCCAATTATGGAAATATTGGCATATTTTAACATTATTGTTCCAATGATGAATTGAAATAAGTTCATTTATAGCTGCATTCTTTTGCGTCTGTTATATAAATGTATATATTTTTATATTGGGTTTTCATTTGGTTCATGTGTACAACATTTCGATTGCTTTTTTTATTGTTTTTTTTAATGTTGTATGTTAAATTTTGAAATTGATTTTTCAGAACAAACATTCTTCAAATTCCGGGCAACGCCGGGCGCTTTAGCTAGTTGTTTATAAAAGGGAAGCAACTACCATATCCTTACGGATGATATATTCGTATTATAATTAAAAATAATATTTAAAAAAATATGGAACAGAAAATGACTTCCCGATAAAAAAAAAAAAAAAAAAAAAAAAAAAAAAAAAAAAAAAAAAACGCATTTTTACTCATACAGCTTTTTTTTCATTCCGCTGACACTGAGATTGAGACGCTAATCTCAGAGTGAAAATGGTTGCATAGTAAAAATGAAATGAGTATTTACTTTTATATTATAAAACTAGATATTTTATTATGAATGCGTCTGAAGAGGCATACATTTCTGGATTTCTCCGTCACTCAGATTAGAACCTCAAGTCAAGTACGAATGTTCAGATGCAAAATTGTAACTGACAAACGTGCCACCAAGTTTAGATTATCTATATATACATTACACTATCGTACATGGCACAGAAATCGCGATTATTTGCTAATTGTTTAATGACAACGCCCGAATGAAATCCATCTCATTGGTTATTGAACAGCATTTAATGCATCACCATATCTGTAAGGGGGGTTGCCATAGGTGGGACCCTGTTCTGTCGCCAAATGCCTCCACGTTTGTCACCAGCTTGGCGATATATTACCAAATTGGGCGACGAAAATTACTTGTCAAAAGTGACGCCAACTTGGCGATATCTTGCCAAATTCCCATAGACTTTTATTGTAAACCAATAGGGTTTACTTGCTTACAAAAAATAAACAAATTGAGATATTTTAATGCAACAAAAACTAGTATTAGCTTAAGGGATTATATTAATTATATTTAAGGGAGTCCGAGTAAATTAAATCATGAATAAAAGTAACATGATACAATGCTTAGCATGCTTTCCCAAACATAAAATTTAAGAGAGACCAAATTAGTCGCCAAGAACGGCTAGTATTTATTAATAAACTATGGTACGTAAAAATATTTTTAAAATAGTGAATATGAATATGAAATGTATGCATGTAAATTTTGCGACTGTGAAAACGACGTTATTTTTAGATTTTGTTAAAAAAAATCATGATATTGTCATAGTGGCGCAATTTTTTGTGGATTTTTCATTACACCAAAGATCAAAGCCTCGTCAATCAAAGATCAAAGCCTCATTACCAAAGATCAAAGCCTCAATGAATAACTTCATAATTTCATTATATTAATTGTATGTTATTGAATACTTATAGAGATAAAGTTTAATTGTTCGATAATTTCAAAACTTGAAATTAAACTTAAGTTAAAAATAATGTTTGTTTTAGAGTTAGGCAAGCCAATATAAGTTTGATTATTAATTTTAATTATTTTTGTCATTTTTTTATGAATTCAATCAATCAGTTCTTTTAAACATTTTTATTTTCGATTTCGACGGGTTTCGACTCGTTTTTAAGTGCGTTCGTAATTAGATAAATACGTAGCACCTATAATCGTCATTCGACCCATCTGTCTGTCTATCCGTCCGCCCGCATATAACAGTGCAAAAACTACCCAACTGAATGGTTTGAAATTATAAATATATAATTGTTTCAAAATTTTGTCGGGTCATTTCAAATTTTATGAAAATCGGATGTATAGTTTAATGACAGGGACTGTCAAAAGTTTTCCGTTACATTACGGCCAATAAGAAAAAATTGTTTCAAGAGCATTTTAATGATGTTACAGACTTTCGAACAGAATGAAATGGATATGCACTTATGAAGTGCACTAAAATATACATTCAATAAAATATTTATAAAACTAGCTATAGTACGAACGCACCTCATTTGCCACGTTTGACGTGCAATTTCGAACTTGCTTATAATTGTACCTTATGAAAAAGTGGTTAAAAAATCTATTTCAAAATTTCATCTTTACATACAAAAATCAGGTTGAGTTAAATAAACGACTGTAAAAATCAACCAAATAAAATCAAATGACTTTTACTTACTAACAATCAACCCAATAACTCAATAGCTTTGTGATATCACGAAAGAATAATATTGTTGAAAAAAAAATAGCTCGCACCAATAATAAAAAAAAAAAAAATCTTGACAGTATGGTGGAAGGAAAGATAAATTTTAAGAGCAGAAAATGATAAGGAAGTATGCCGAAGGAGAAAATATAATCATTATTTTGAAATATATATATAAGGGAGTAATTTATGCAAAGGCGAAAAAGTAAGTCCCTGTGAAATTTTTCATTTAACAAAATAACTTAAAAATAAAAGTATAAGAAAAAAAAAAGGAAGAAACCAACAGTTAGTCATTTGTTCAATGACTAGTTTAATTTTTACTTATTTTACGAAATAAAAGATCTTGATTTAGATTGACAAAAAGTTTTTGCATTCATACAATTGCTTGAATAAAAGAATAATTTATTTTTCTGGTATCCATACCTCTGTTTTTACAGAATTTATGTTCACGTTCTAATAAACTCGCAGTTTTCCAACTTTGAATGTATCATATTTCATTTACAATTTTATTAGGGGCGTTCGTAATTCTTTAAATATGTAGCATCTATTGTCGTCTCCTGGTCCGTCCGTCTTTCTGTCCGTCTGTCGACTTATAACAGTTCAAAAACTACCCAACTGAATGGTTTAAAATTCAATATATAGAATCGATACAAAATTTTGTCGAGTCCTTTCAAATTTTATGAAAATCGAATCAAAACTTAAAAAGATATTAATAAAAGCTTTCTTCATTCTATTAAATCCTATCATACACAATTAATTTAATGATATCCTATGATAGATAATGGTTCTAGGTTACGATCTTTATTACGTCCTAATTTAAGATGGAATCTTATTATTTCCATATTGCTTAATTTAATGTATAGAATCGTAATATATTTTGTATTCATGCATTTTTGCATAAGAGTGCAATAGCTGTTGCACCAAGATCTGAATATTTATACAACTAGTTATAGTACGAACGCACCTCCTTTACCACGTTTGACGTGCAATTTCCAACTTCTAGCCTATCAAGGAGTGGTTAAAAAATCGATTCCAAATTTCATCTTTACATACAAAAACCAGGTTGAGTTAAATGAACGACTTTAAAAATCAACCAAATAAAATCAAGCGACTTTTACTTACTAACAATCAATACAGTAACTCGATAGCTTTGTGATATCACAAAAGAATAATATTGTTGAAAAAAAAAAAAAAAAAAAAAAAAAAAGCTCGCACCAACAAAAAAAATCTTGACAGTATGGTGGAAGGAAAGATAAATTTTAAAAGCAGAAAATGATAAGAAAGTATGCCGAAGGAGAAAATATAATCATTCTTTTGAAAAAATAAAAATTAAGGCAGTAATTTATGCAAAGGCGAAAAAAGTAAGTCCCTGTGAAATTTTTCATTTAAAAATATAACTTAAAAATAAAAGTACGAGAAAAACAAAAGGAAGAAACCAACAGAGAGTCATTTGTTCAATGACTAGTTTTATTTTTATTTATTTAACGAAATGAAAGATATATACTTTCGTTTTTTTTTTTTTTATTAAGCTTACCAAAAAGTTTTTGCATCCCTATAGTCGCTTGAATAAAAGATCATATTTAAAAAAAATAATTTATTTTTCTAGTACCCCATAGCCCCACCAGTGGTCGAGAGGTTCTGCTCTCATAGCTGATAGACGGGAGGTGATGGGTACGATCCCAATCGCGCCCGTCGGCCTAATCGTTCGGAGTTTTCGGGGTTTTCTTCGAACCTTGATTTTTCCAAGCGTAAATATGAGATAGGTTCCCTTAGAAAGACCCCCCCGAAGGGCACTCCGCCCCCTTAAAATCTATATCCCTCATGCTGATAACTGGCCGTCTTAAATACACCCAATCTAGTATCTCTTAACTCCGATTTTACAGAATTTATGTTCACGTTCTAATAAACATGCACTTTTTGAACTTTGAATGTATCATACTTAATTTACGAATTAATTTTAATACATGATTATTTAATTAAACCTGAATATTTTTTATTTTCGTAATAGCTGCATACCAGGAGTTAATAGTCTAATAAGTCGCCAAAAATGTCTCTATTTACAGACTTTTTTGTTTTAATCATTTTAGTGGCTTAACTGCGCAGTTAAATTACTTGTCTGTTAAATTTATAATTTATTTAGATTATTTAATTAATTTATTTATTGCTGAAATTTGAATTTCGTTATGGAATATCAGCCGAAGAAAAAAACCTCGCTAAAACTATATTGTTTTAAGTGGGAATGTGTTAATTTTTCGTAATCGCGCTGCACTCAATAGAGTGAGATTACGATAAAAATTCACTCTAGAAAAATATTTTGCAAATCATGAAAACTCAGTACAGCCCCTCCCCCCCTCACTTAATCGTGTCACGGATAATTGAAACCCCGCTTATTCGAATAGAATCCGCCAGAACCGAATTTATACCCATTGATTCTATGCTATTTTACCCCGCTTAAACCAAATATCTTTTACGAATTTTCCTCGCTTAATCGAATAATAACTGTATGACCGATTATTGAAAATAAGGCACGGAACCCACGTTTCAGCTGGAATATCCTACCACCTTTTGTCATTTTCGGTTCCTTTGCGCTGAAAACAAATTTTCAGCTCTTCCTGCAATGATTTTGGCCGGCAGGTGTATGATGGACAGGTCAAATGGTTTCCCCACCATCACTTCCTGCTCACCAGGCTTTAATGGCAATGTGCCGTCACTTCCAGACTCGAGATGGTAGTTGTCATATTTTGCACTCATTCGGAAAAAAAAAAAAAAAAAAAAAAAAAAAAAAAAAAAAAAAAACTCAATATTTACCCCTTTAAAATTCCACTTAAACAAACCATTTTAAATGATTTTTTAAGACAGTATAAATAACGTAAATTAGAAGTAGCAAAGTTTTGACCAAATTCAAACGAGCTGCATTTAGTGTGATGTAAACCATATAAATGTACTTACTGACATTAAATTAATACGTACAGTAGAACCTCGATTATCCGAAGTAATTGGAACCGACCCTCTTTCGGAAAATGGAAATTTTCGGATCATCGAGAATGCTTTAATTTTAAGTTTAAGGAGAAATATATGTAATATTTCGTATTGTAGTAACAAGGGCTTAATAAAAATAGAGCAATAGCAAAATAGAAACAAGAATAAGTTACCTGAATTTTAATTTTGAAATTAAGTACCTTTTACATATATCACAAGTGTTTGAAAAAAATGTTTTGTTTGTCGCAGTTTCGATTGCCTTTGCTTTGAAGCTCTATCACGGAGTTTTTTAATATTATTAGTTCACCAGCAGCAGAGTCTTTCTGCTGCTCCAGCTATGCCAAACCTTTTGCAAAACATCCAAAAGCTTCAGAATTACTAATTTCTTCGTTTTCTCTGTTCCATTCCGCAGCTTACAAGAACTCAAGTTAAATTCAATGGAACTCTAAAAAAAGGAATCGAAAATATTTATATGTACTCGTAGTTCTGAAAGGATGCTTTGCACACACACACAAAAAACGGCTTTCAAAATGGATTGTGCACACAAGGAATGCGATAGTAAAAAAAAAAAAAAAACAGCTTTTAAAATGGATTTTGGTTAATCGAGGTTAAAAGAGTTTCGGATGAAAGAGGTTCTACTGTATTTACTTTATATTAGCATTATTTGTATTTATTTTAGTTTATGTTATTCTATTAACGATTTATTACGCTGTTAATTAAATAACCCGTTAGTTAATTTGCCTTTTTATTACGCATTAAATATTACAGTTATGATTCCCCGTTTAATCAAATACCCCGCTTAATCGATTATTATTTCTGGAGCCGTCAATATTCCTTTAAACAGGCACGACTTTAAATTGAGTTACAGGTTTAAAGGAAATTGCATTTCAAAGATATTTTTCCTCCCTATTCGACTATGTAACAATTGAAATTGTATAATGTTTAGAAGTTTGAAAAATTAATGTAAAATCAACATTTATTGGACACCTGTTACCATCGTCGGTAAGACGCTACTATTACTCGGGGGCGTGGTTTTTCTTCATAAAATAGTTAGATTTAAATAATTAAATTTGAAAAAATACCCAACTAAATAAAAAGAAGCTATTTTTATTTATAAATTTTTTTAATTTATCGTAAATAATCGTTATATTTTTCTTTTCTTCACAAATCGCGACCCTTTCCGGGAATATTTTTACGACATAGGTAAACATAATTCCTCTCTTTGTGTATGTGGTCTCCCCCTCACCACTGTGCACTACGTACTGAACTGTCCTCTGATAACATATTATCACGTTAAAAAACACAGAAGTATGGCGATTCCGGATTGGACTAATTATATTAGTGAAAGTCCTGTTCTCATGAACAGAATATCAGCACTAGTGAGATTTATAGAGAAAAATGAAGTCATTTTTAGAAATTATCCATACCTCTCGGTCACTTCTTCAGACGATGATTTATGATTTTTTCCCCATTATAAATAGTTTTCATACATATTAATTAATTTATTATTATTATTATTATTATTGGTATTATAGTTACAGTAGAACCTCGCTCCTCCGAACCCCGCTAATTCGAAATTCCGGTTTATCCGAACCGATTTTATATTCGAAAATAATATATATGAACAGATTTACTGAAAAGATTGAGATATTGTACTAAAAACAAAAAAGTACTTTTTACTACGAAGTTTTCCGGATTACAGGACGAATGTTAGGAAAAATTTCTGGAAGTTACAATTAAAAAAAATGGCAACATGTTTTTTATTCTTTAAACAGCTTGTATAGAATAAAAAAAATACTCAATAATGTAAAAGTAGAACATATGTACACGAATTTAAAATGAAAACGTGCACTGTAGGCATACTCGTAGAAGCCATCTTACAAAAATCTCGAATATTAGTTTGTTTGCCAGTCACTATAAAATTCTTTTCTAAAATGCAGAACGTATTTATATTAATTCAGATGATAAAAATTTATTTTTCCTTTATATAGTTTGATTTCGCAAATTATCTACATAAATCTTTTTTCTCCCTCCGTCGTCGACGTGGTGACTGAGCTATTTATAGATTCCAGATTTTGAACCGTTTGTAATTTTTTGTTATGTAATTCCTCATTCTGCAGTTCCATTGGATTATTATAAACATCAGGTATGATTAAACAAGTAATACTATTTTTGTCGAAAGTCGTGCCGGATTAGCCAGCATGCCGGATTAGCCAGCATGCCGGATTAGAGGATGTTTACGGTACTACTGAGTAATTGTAACTTACATTTTTTTTTAGCGCGCATCTTTTTCTTTTCTATTGTTATCCGAATTTTTTGCATTCCGAACAGGCATCGGTCCCAATTAGTTCGTATTAGCGGGGTTCTACTGTACTATCAGAAGTGTTTTTGTTACTAACATTTTGTATTTGTTATAAATTGCCATTTTTTGAACCAAGCAGCTATATTGTGAATCTTACAGTTTTTTGAGTTACTAAAGCATAAATATAAACATTGACCAATCTTTTTAAAACTGCTGTCAAAAGGATGGGATAACAAATGGGGTTCAGCCTTCCGTAGGAAAACACCCCATCAGGTTTACAGCTTGGGGCTACGGTTAGGATTTTCCTTTCCATTTCCACTTTACTAGCTTTTTTTAAGTGTAGCTGAATAGCTTAATGGCATAATTAATAAATAGACCTACTAGTTTTGTACACATGATCGGTGACATTCTCAAGATGAGTAATGATAAAAAAACAAATTAAATTTTAAAAATCAAAAAACCCGACTGCGTAAAAAGCGAACTAATTAATTATTTCTCATCAATGTGAAACTATTTTTTTATATTACATACCTATTTTTTTATTTACTTGTATTGATGACTTTTAAGTTGCGTCTAATGGTTAGTTCCTATTTATAAACACTGTTTTGATGAGCCCTATAGATCTATATGAAGGTTAGAGCTGAAGTAAAGCAAGAGATTCAACCTACACAGCTTCCAGGCTGTGTAATATTTCAACGGAGCTTCTGACTGTAAAATAGTCAATGAAACATCGTCTTCATTTTGAAAGACCTATCCAATGATAGGCCACTCAATGGGGTGCGTAATAAATTTTTTTCGTCTCTACCGCGATTTTGTATTTTACGGCCGCCATTTTGAATTTAGAAAAACAAAACCTAGCCTATAACCATCGGACGGTTAAGACGAATCAATAGAGACCTCATTCATTAAAATCCATCCAGCCGTTGGGATGTTTCGAGGGTATAAAGAAATCCACATACACAGATACGCGTGAAACACATAACCCTCTCTAGGCAGTCGGGTAAAAAAAAGTTGAAAAGAGAAAAAAAAATATCGCAATATCTCTTAAACCACTATTTCTGTTCTACCATAAAGTTCGCCGAAGGATGGGTAGATAAATTCTAAGAATTGAATAAGATAAAAATGTACCAAAGATGAAAGAGAATCTACTCATCAAAACAATAATTAGGGAAATAATTTATGTAAATACGAGAAAAATTGAAAATTTTCATTTTAAAAAATATCATCTCAAAGGTAAACGTAAGAAATGAAGACAGAAAGCAATGGTGTTTTGTTTAAGTCTTATTTGATCAATAACTAGTTTTATTTTTATTTATCTTTTTTTAAATAAAAGTTATTCTTTTACTGTATTTTTTAAGTATATTTTTAAATTGTATTTTTTTAAAATGGCACTGAAGAAGAAATGAATATATTCTTTAATAAAATTTCTTAAATATGTTTTTTAACTTTAAAAAATGTACCGAAGGAGAAAAACAAATTACCTTTATAAATAATATTTGGGAAATAATTTATACAAAGGCGAGAAAAGTTAGTCAGTGTGAAAATTTTCAATTTAAAAAAGCATACTTTCAAAGGTAAGCAAAATCAAAGCATACAGAAAGCAATAGTGTAAATTTAAGTCTCGTTTTCATTCAATTGTTAGGTTTATTTTTAATTATCTTTAAAAAAAATTAATTGCATGTTTAACTGTAATTTTTTTTTAATGTACTGAACGGGTAAAAAAAATTCTACTCTTAAAAAGAAGAACTAGGGAAATAATTTATGCAAAGAATAGAAAAGTTAGAAATTTTACTTTTGAAAAAATACCATCTCGTAGGTAAACGTAAGAAATGCAGACAGATTGCAACGCTGTTTTGTTTAAGTCTTATTTGTTCTATAATTAGGTTTATTTTTATTCGCCGTTTTAAATATAAATTATTTTTTTACTGACTTTGTAACTATATTTTTAAACTGTGTTTTATAAAAATGTATCGAAAAAGAAAAAATTTCCTTTAAAAATAATAATTTGGGAAATAATTTATACAAAGGCGAGGAAAGTTAGTCAGTGTGATTTTTTTAATTTAAAAAAACATATTCTCGAAGGTAAGCGCAAACAAATCAGACAGAAATAAATAGTGTACATTTAAGTCTTTTTTTTTTTTTCAATAATTAGGTTTATTTATTTATTCATTTTTTTAAAATAAAAATTACTATTAACTGTATTTTAAAATATATTTTTAACTGTATTTAAAAAAAATGTACTGAAGTAGAAAACAAAATCCACCTTTAAAACAATAATTAGGGAAATAATTTATGCAACGTCCAGAAAAGTTAGAAAATTTTCTTTTGAAAAAAGATCATCTTGAAGGTAAACGTAACGAATGCAAACATAAAGCAGCGGTGTTTTGTTTAAATCTTATTTGTTCAATAACTAGGTTCATTTTTATACATCTTTTTAAATAAAAATTATTTTGTTGCTGAATTTTTTAACTATAATTTTTAACTGTATTTAAAATATATATATACTGAAGAAGAAAAAAATATTCTTTTACTGAATTTTTTGACCATGTTTTGTAACTGTATCTTAAAAAAATGTGCTGAAGAAAAAAAAAAAACCCTTTATAATCAAAAATTTGGAATACAATTTATGCAAATGCGAGAAAAGTTAATCAGTGTGAAATTGTTCATTTGTAGAAACATCTCTTCTCGAAGGTAAGCGTAATGATAGCAGACAGAAAGCAATATTGTTCATTTAAGTCTCTTTTATCAACACTGTAAAAAAAAATCTGTTAAGTTACTAAAGTTTTTCTATGAAACTGGGATTCCAAGAACTTTTTATGTAACGGCAACAACAAAAATTCCTGTAACAGCGTTTGTTACAGGAATTTTTCTTGTTGCCGTTACATAAAAAGTTCTTGGAATCCCAGTTTCCTAGAAAAACTCTAGTAACTTAACAAATTTTTTTTTTTACAGTGAACGATTAGATTTACTTTTATTTAACTTTACTAGGGGGCTCTGCCCCCTACGAGCTACGCTCGTCAACCCCCGTTCAGACACCGCAGACTCTAACAGCACGCTAATTTGATCGCCTTTAAAAAGATTTCGGAAGATTGAATTATAATTTGAATCTGACAATTATAATCAGACGTAATTTTCACCAAACTTTTCTTTCTCTTTTTAATATTCACGTCAAAATACTTTTGTTAGAAATGAAATATTATGATCATCTTAAAATGTCAAGTAAATGTCTCGCGCAATTTTTAAATTAAAACTGTTTTGCAATATTATTTTTTGTTCATTTTACGTAAAGAGTGTAATATGACGTAAATTCTCCTATTTAGGACTTCTAACGCATGTTACTGAATTTATTATTTTACAATATTCTTTCTCATTTAAAATTCACGTGTAACTATAGTTTTTATGACGTAATTTTCAATGAGTTCCTGCTTTTTATATTTTTTGTTTATAATAGTCACGTGTAAAATAAATTTTTAATTTGAAGCAAACATTACTGCTTGCGCTGTTTATACAGTTGGCAACAGTTTAAATTAATACAATTTTCTAAAATTTGTAAAAAATATCTCTCGAAATGCTGAAAATTTGAATTTAAAATAGAAATAAAACCTCGAAAAATTATTCAAATTAAAAAACTAACTGCAATCTGCACACCGGGAAATTCTGACGCATAAAATGATCTAAAAATGATTAAATTCCTATGTACAGTTTTTGCTCCTATAAAACTTTTTTAATGGAACGATTTTGTCCAACTTTGGCATTAAATATCTCTTAAAACAATTCTTCGATTTGAAAACTGTCTGCATCAGCGTATTTATCAAACTTTTTTCTATAATACTACCGATTTTCATATTTTTGTATGCAACAGTTTTTTTAATATTAACGAAGAAAGACCTCCGGTCACAAAAAATTCAAAACCGGCGGCGGCGGCGGTGACAGCGGTAGTTACTTTTTTTTAGAATAGAGAGATAAATAAAAATGATTTTTTAACTGTATTTTTATGTTTATTTTTAAGTGTATTTTTAACAGTATTTTAAAAGAGTGTACTGAAGAAAAAAAAAACCCTATAAAACTAATAAGTTAGGAAATAATTTATGCAAAGGTGAGAAGAGTTAGTGTGTGAAAGTTTTCATTTAAAAAAACATCTTTTCTAAGGTAATGAAAGCAGACAGAAAGCAATAGTGTTCATTTAAGTCTCCTTTTCAATAATTAGGTTTACTTTTATTTAACTTCATAAATAAAAATTATTTTTTAACTGTATTTTTAAGTGTATTTTTAACAGTACTTTAAAAGAATTTACTGAAGAAGGAAAAAAGCCTTTAAAACCAATAATTTGGGAAATAATTTATGCAAAGGAGAGAAAAGTTAGTATGTGAAATTTTTCATTTGAAAAAAACATCTTATCTAAGGTAAGCGTAATGAAAGGAGACAGAAAGTGATAGTGTCATTTAAGTCTGTTTTTGAAGAATTATGTTTACTTTTATTTTGCTTTATAAATAAAAAGGAGTTTTCAACTGTATTTTTAAATATATAAAAATATATACTGAAGAAGAAAAAAAAATTATCTTTAAAACAATAATTTGGTAAAAAATTTATGCAAAGGCGAGAGAAGTTAGTGTGTGAAATTTTTTATTTGAAAAAACATATTCTCTAAGGCAATGAAAGCAGACAGAAAGCAATAGTGTTTATTTAAGTCTCTTCTTTCAATAATTAGGTTTACTTTTATTTAACTTTACTAGGGGGCTCGGCCCCCTACGAGCTACGCTCGCCAACCCCCGTCCAGACACCGTAGACTCTAAATGCACGCTAATTTCATCGGCTTTAAAAAGATTTCGAAAGATTGAATTATAATTTAAAAAACAGTGGCGATCTCTCTATAAACGGATTTCTATTCATTTCTCTTTGATTGGGGAATTTTAACGCCAAATCCGTTGCGGTACTACTTGATTATCCCGTCGACCCATTTTGCCAAATTATATAAATCGCCAAACCACTCGACAAATTATACAAATTGACATCATTTTTATTTTAAATAACGAAAAAACAAATAAATTAGTACAACATTAATTAAAATACAAATAAAACATCGAAATAAAAATAACTTGATGGCGTAGACACGTGTAACAACATTTCAAAATAAGCTAATATAAAAGGAATTAAGTAAACAGAGTCTTTGTCTCCTGGTATATTTTAACAAAGTGAAAAGAAAGTTCTTTTAAAAGGGACATTTTAAATTAATCGTTTTTAATCTGACGTAATTTTGACCAAACTATTCTTTCTCTTTTTAATATTCACATGAAAATACTTGTGTTAGAAATTAAATATTATTTGCGGTTTCCTAACAAAAATAGTTGAAAAGTATCCTCTTAAAATATCAAATAAATGTCTAGCGCAATTTCTAAATTTAAACCGTTTTGCAATATTATTTTGTGTTCACTTTATGTAATAACTGTAATGTGACGTAAATATGACGAAATTTCTCCTATTTAAGACTTCTAACGCATGTTAATAAATTTATTGTTTTACAAATTCCTTTCTCTCTTAAAATTCACGTGTAATTATAGTTTTTATGACGTAATTTTTAATAAGTTCCTGCTTTTTGTACATAATTATTTAATTCTAATTCCAAATGTTTTTTTCTGTTTATAATAGTCACGTGTAAATAAATTTTTAATTTATTTACGCGTATAAATATATATATATATATATATATTGAAGCAAACATTATTGTTTCCGCTGTTTATACCGTTGGCAACAGTTTAAATTAGTACAATTTTCTGAAATCTGTAAAAAATATCTCTAGAAATGCTGAAAATTTGAATTTAAAATAGAAATAAAACCTCAAAAAATTAGCCAAAATAAAAAAATTAATGCAATCTGCACTCCGGCAAATTCTAACGCTTAAAATGATCTAAAAATGATTAAATTCCTATGAACAGTTTTTGCTCCTATAAAACTTTTGTAGTGGAACGATTTTGTCCAACTTTAGCATTAAATATCTCTTAAAATAATTCTTCGATCTGAAAACTGTCTGCATCAGCGTGTTTATCAAACATCTTTGTATAATACTACCGATTTTCATATTTTTGTATGCATTATTTTTCTTAATATTAAAGAAGAAAGATCTCCGGTCACAAAAAATTCAAAACCGGCAGCGGCGGTGACAGCGGTAGTTACTTTTTTTTAGAATAGAGAGATAAATAAAAATGATTTTTTAACTGTATAAAATAAATGCACTGAAGAAGAAAAAAAAATTATCTTAAAAAATAGTAATTTGTGCAAAGGCGAGAAAAGTTAGTGTGTGAAATTTATCATTTCAAAAAATATTTTCTCTAAGGTAATGAAAGCAGATAGAAAGCAATAGCGTTCATTTAAGTCTCTTTTTCAATAATTAGGTTTACTTTTATATAACTTTATAAATAAAAATGATTTTTGAACTGTATTTTTAAGTGTATTTTTAACAGTATTTTAAAAGAATGTACTGAAGAAAAAAAAACCCAATAATTTAGGAAATAATTTATGAAAAGGTGAGAAGAGTTAGTGTGTGAAATTTTTCATTTCAAAAAACATCTTTTCTAAGGTAATGAAAGCAGACAGAAAGAAATAGTGTTCATTTAAGTCTCCTTTTTCAATAATAGGTTTACTTTTATTTAAATTCATAAATAAAAATTATTTTTTTAACTGTATTTTTAAGTGTATTTTTAACAGTACTTTAAAAGAAATTACTGAAGAAGGAAAAAACCCCTTTAAAACCAATAATTTGGGAAATAATCTATGCAAAGGCGAGAAAAGTTAGTATGTGAAATTTTTCATTTGAAAAAAACATCTTATCTAAGGTAAGCGTAATGAAAGGCGACAGAAAGTGATAGTGTCATTTAAGTCTCTCTTTGAAGAATTATGCTTACTTTTATTTTGCTTTATAAATAAAAAGGATTTTTCAACTGTATTTTTAAATATATAAAAACATATACTGAAGAAGAAAAAAAAATTATCTTTAAAACAATACTTTGCTAAAAAAAATTATGCAAAGGCGAGAAAAGTTAGCGTGTTAAATTTTTCATTTGAAAAAACATTTTTTATAAGGTAATGAAAGCAGACAGAAAGCAATAGTGTTCATTTAAGTTTCCTTTTTCAATAATAGGTTTACTTTTATTTAACTTCATAAATAAAAATTCTTTTTTTTAACTGTATTTTTAAGTGTATTTTTAACAGTACTTTAAAAGAATTCACTGAAGAAGAAAAAACCCCTTTAAAACCAATAATTTGGGAAATAATTTATGCAAAGGCGAGAAAAGTTAGTATGTGAAATTTTTCATTTGAAAAAAACATCTTATCTAAGGTAAGCCTAATGAAAGGAGACAGAAAGTGATAGTGTTATTTAAGTCTCTCTTTGAAGAATTATGCTTACTTTTATTTTGCTTTATAAAGAAAAAGGATTTTTCAACTGTATTTTTAAATATATAAAAACATATACTGAAGAAGAAAAAAAAATTATCTTTAAAAGAATACTTTGCTAAAAAAATTATGCACAGACGAGAAAAGTTAGTGTGTTAAATTTTTCATTTGAAAAAACATTTTTTATAAGGCAATGAAAGCAGACAGAAAGCAATAGTGTTCATTTAAGTCTCTTCTTTCAATAATTAGGTTTACTTTTATATAACTTTATAAATAAAAATGATTTTTTAACTGTATTTTTAAGTTTATTTTTAGCAGTATTTTAAAAGAATGTACTGAAGAAGGAACAAAACCCTTTAAAACCGATAATTTGGGATATAATTTATGCAAAGGCGAAGAAAGTTGGTGTCTGAAATTTTTCATTTGAAAAAACGTCTTCTCTAAGGTAAGCGTAATGAAAACAGACAGAAAGTGATAGTGTTCATTTAAGTCTCTTTTTGAAGAATAAGGTTTACTTTTATTTTGCTTTATAAATAAAAATGATTTTTTTACTGTATTTTTAACTGTTTAAAAACATATACTGAAGAAGAAAGAAAATTACCTTTAAAGCAATAATTTGGTAAGTAATTTATGTAAAGGCGACAAAAGTTATTGTGTGAAAACTTTCATTTGAAAAAACATCTTCTCTAAGGTAACGAAAGCAGACAGAAAGCAATAGCGTTCATTTAAGTCTCTTTTTCCGATAATTAGGTTTACTTTTATTTATTTTTATAAATAAAAAGGATTTTTTAACTGTATTTTTAAGTGTATAAAATAAATGTACTGAAGAAGAAAAAAATTACTTTTAAAGATAATAATTTGTGCAAAGGCGAGAAAAGTTAGTGTGTGAAATTTTTCATTTGAAAAAACATCTTCTCTAAGGTAATGAAAGCAGTCAGAAAGCAATAGCGTTCATTTAAGTCTCTTTTTCCGATAATTAGGTTTACGTTTATTTATCTTTATAAATATAAATGATTTTTTAACTGTATTTTTAGGTGTATAAAATAAATGTACTGAAAAAAAATACTTTTAAAGATAATAATTTGTGCAAAGGCGAAAAAAATTAGTGTGTGAAATTTTTCATTTGAAAAAATATTTTCTCTAAGGCAAGGGTAATGAAAGCAGACCGAAAGCAATAGTTATTTAAGTCTCGTTTAACTGTATTTTTAACTATATTTTTAAAAAATGTACTGAAGAAGAAAAAAATTACCTTTAAAAACAATGATTTGGGAAATAATTTATGCAAAGGCGAGAAAAGTTAATCAGTGTGAAATTTTTCAATTGAAAAAATATCTTTTCTTTGGCAAGCGTAATGAAAGCAGACAGAAAGCAATAGCATTTATTTGATTCTATTTTTTCAATAGTTGGGTTTACTTTTATTTATTTTTGTAAACAAAAATGATTTTTAACTACATTTTTTACTGCATTTTAGCTGTATTTTTTAACAAAGTGTACTGAAGAAGAAGAAAAAATCTATCCTTAAAAACAAAAATTAGAGAAATAATTTATGCAAAGGCGAGAAAAGATACTCAGCGTGAAATTTTTCATTTGAAAAATATCACCTAAAAGGTAAACATAACGAAAGTACATAACAACAATAACTAGATTTTCATTTATACTTTTATGCGAAAATTATTTTTTATTCAAATTTTTTAAACAGTTTTTCTAACTGTATGTTTTTAAAAATGTACTAAAATATCAAACAATCTATCTTTAAAAACACCAATTAGAAAAATAATTTATACAAAGACGAAAAAGGTTAGCCAGGGTGAAAATTTTCATTTGAAAAAATATCATCTCGAAAGTTATTGTAATGAAAGCAGACAAGCGGCAGATGAAATTTTACCATGTTTGAAACTAGAAATTCTATCTCTACCATAAAGTTCGCCGGGGATAAATTGTAAGAATGGATTATTATAAAATAAACATTCAATCGTAATTAATAAGACGAATGAGAAAAGAAATATGTATCTACTTTCAAAAAGAGAATCAACCCTACCAGGAGCATTCTTTTTTTCTTCTTCCAAGTCATTCTTTTCACTGAAAGAAACTAGTTGGATGTGCCAATCCCAAAACATTCTTCTATCTCAGATATTTTAATATTTCAAAATGTTGTTACACATGTTAATACTTCATTTTTATTAGTTCAATACTATATCAACTTTGACTTCCGTCTTAAATTTCTGCTTCAATCAATTAATCGGAGTAAAAATAAGTTAATCTCGTTCACGATATTTATTAAAATCAATAGTTTTCCATTATTCTGTGAATGAAATGCCTTTTATACAACCAAATCTCTTAAAACATGTTTTAAGAAACATTTTTCAAAAATGTTACTGTAGCAAAACGTTACATTAATTGTTTTTGTTCCAGTTGCTGAAGATAACATAAAGAAAACTGTTTCTCGTTTCTTTAATATTAACAATTGGTTTATTGTGTTTAAATGTTTTTTTTTTTAATTTTCAATCATTGTTTATCAAGTCTGCAGTGTTAATTTGCTAGCAAATGCTATTCCAAGGGGGTTTCAATAAAAATGTATTTATTTGCGTATGAAATGTGTTCATTTTATATAAAACTAAGTGAATGGACCAAAGAACTTTAAAAATAGTTAAAAAATAGAAAAATAAAAAATTTTCTCTTTAAAACCATACAGTTTGCTTCATTGTTTCATGTTAATTGTTTACAACTCCATTTCGATGTTGAGAAATCAAATATAATATTTTTTAATAATGGAAATTTGAGTGCAACCAGGAAAAAGTGGCCCAAAATAGCCGAGGTTGGCGGTATGGACGATGTTCAAGAGATTGGGAAAAACCGCGTATTAAGTGGGATCGCGGATTAACCGTGAACGTCTTAATTGGGTTCGATTCTATTTTTAATTTTACACTTATTATTCCTTTGAATATTTATTATTTGATTGAAATACAAGCAATCTGATCACATTATCTTCTTTTTCGCTATTTTTAACGTTCAAGGACTATAAATTTTATTTTGATACACCATGTATGAATTTCAATAAGGAAACATAATTTGATCTTTCAGTATTTTATATTTTAATAGATTTTTAATAATAATGCCATTAATTCAGGCATTACTTAATTAATTAGTTAATGGCATTAATTCAGGCATTAATTAATTAATTAGTTAATGGAGTTAATTCAGCCATTAATTAATTACACTGTAAAAAAAAAAAAAAAAATCGGAATAAAATCCGTAAAAAAAAAAGGAAATAGTCAATAAAACGGTATTTTACAAGTTTTATTCCGATTTTACGGATTTTAGTCCGAGCTGGGAAGAAAGTTTTTCCGATACGTTAAGGGCAACTATTTTTCCGATTCCTACAGGAAAACTGGTCGCATTTTTTTTACAGTGTAATTAGTTAATATCATTAATTTATAATTTTTACAGTAATTTGTTTTCTAAGAAAAGATGAATTTAAAAGAACGATTTATTTTTCATCTGAACTGAACTACACACTGTCAGAAAAACTCGTCTTTATTCACTAAATTATTCCTCATTTTTCAACAAATAATTTCCGTACTCCTACACTGTAAAAAAAATACTGCCAGCTTTCCGGTAGGAATCGGAAAAATAGTTGCCCTTATCGTACCGGAATAATTTCCAACCCAGCTCGGAATAAAATCCGTAAAATCGGAATAAAATCAGTAAAATACCGTTTTATTGACTATTTCAATTTTTTTACGGATTTTATTCCGAGCTGGGTCGGAAATTATTCCGGTACGATAAGGGCAACTATTTTTCCGATTCCTACCGGAAAACTGGCAGTATTTTTTTACAGTGTAGAAAAAAAATGTTTTTTCCGTTAATTCCTACCGAAAATCAGAAACAAATGAGAAAATTCCGTTTGTTCCTTGCACGCCTGCGTACTGATTTTATTAGTACTGTAATTTCGAATTTATTTGTAAAATGAAAAACCGAAAATTCAATATAAAATTTCTAACTTATTTAAAACAACACTGTAAAGAAAAATGGGACCAGATTTCTTGTAGGAATCGGAAAAATACTTGCTCTTATCGTACCGGAAAAATTTCCGACCCAGCTCGGAATAAAATCAGTAAAATCGGAATAAAATCCGTAAAGTACCGTTTTAATGAATGTTTCTTTTTTTTTTACGGATTTTATTCCGAGCTGGGTCGGAAAATAAGGGCAACTATTTTTCCGATTCCTACAGGAATACTGTTCGGATTTTTTTACAGTGAAACAAACAAAAATAACGCTTTTGAATTTTAAAACGTTACAATTTTCTCATTCATTTAAAAATATTCGCAATTTATTTTTTAGAATATTAAAAAAATATTCGCATTTAAAATATATTCAGAACGAACACATTTCAAAAATATATATAATAGTTCAATTAAATAAATAAAAAAAGTCGATTTTGCTCCAAAAAACAAACATTATTTCTTTAAGGAAACCGTGGACTTTTATTTGAGCAAAAATCAGCATTTCTTTTTGTGTGTATTATTATTTTCAAATTTGTACTACGACATTCGTGCAAAACCGCATGCAGATACGATTATTTTTCGCAAAATTACAAGTGTACTTTTGTTTAAAAACAATTCTTTGGCCTTTTAACACTAGAACCGCCGCAGCGGTCATTTTGACCGCTACCAAATAAAAATATTTCGATTATCACCAGAAATTTCTTTCTAAAATAAGTTTAAAATGTACTGCGGAGAAATAAGTTGAATAAATAAGTTAAGTAGTTTCAATTAAAATTTCCTGTGTAAAACATTTTTATAACACTTAAGTAAAATTTCCGGCGGTTCTAGTGTTAATATACTTTAAATCTGTTTTTCTCATTACTAATGTTTCAGCTTTTTTTTAATTTTTGGAATGATCCTTTGTAACTTAATTTTGGATCAAAATTCATGAAACTGATAAGGAAGAATCCTGATATTTCTTAAAAAGAATTATGTATTTTAAAATTCGACTTTATTAAGTCAATTAAATTTGATTTAAACTTATTATAAGGCAGAATTTTGATGAAAATCGATATGGAATTAGAAAAATACACTGTAAAAAAACCACTGTAGATTTGCCAGAACAAACTCGATCACAGTGAATGTGCTGTATCTTTCTTTGGTTTCCTGGCTATATTAACATTGAAAATACAGTAGTTGCGTAAAATTAACAGCACAATGTTCTGGCAATTTGGACGCATTTTTTTACAGCACAAACTGCTGGCGTCCAAATTGCCAACACATTGTGCTGTTAATTTTACGCAACTACTGTATTTTCCATGTTAATATAGTCAGGAAACCAAAGAAAGATACAGCGCATTCACTGTGATCGAGTTTGTGCGCGAGATGAACAGTACTTTGTACTGTAAAAATGTCATTTTTTTTTTACAGTGTATCTCTAAAAAATTAACTATTTAAGGGATTAAAAAGTCGATATATAGATTTGTTTGTAATAGGGTTTTACATGATTAAAATCCAAAATCGAGGAAATATCTAAAACATTAAGACGCAAGGAGCATTTTAAAATTTCGTTTTAAAATTTTAAATATTTTAAAAGGTCTTAAAATTATGATGCGCTTTGAAATTTCTTTTAAGGTGTTCTATATATTAATGGTGAAATGCATATTTACACAAAATTTCAAATCTCTGTAAATGAAATTTTTTTAAACGTCCACCGCCCACTTATTATAATAAAAAAATATAATGTTCCTATTTTACATCTAACAATAAAATGAAAAATATATCTAATTAATATTTTTATCCTCCATTATCCTATTAAGTGTTAAAACTCCAGCCATTATCTCATAATGACGGAATCTCCCTTCAATTAAGTTTGAAATTACGAGTTTCAGGAACAACAAATTTATCAATCTTAACCAAACCCCCCTGTAAGGAAAACCTCTATCTTCATTTAAAGTTCAACCCCTAGCAAATGATAGGTGGATGAATGGTTAAGTAACTCGACTTGAAGCAATCCATCCCAAGTCCAACTCCTAGGTCAGCCACGGAAGAAAGGAGATTTTTTTTAAAAGTTCCCTTTATTCAAATAACGGAATATTTATTTCCTAGTACGGATAAAAAATAGGACGAAATTTTTTTCAATTGTTGAATTATAACAGAGAAAAAAGAAACGGTCATTCTTCAAATAAAGGAAATATTCCGGTAGCTCTGCTGCCAGAAATATTTCCGTGAATTGAAGAAAGTATTTTTGAAGAGTGTATATTATCGCAGCATTTATGTTGTCGTATTACAAAAACTACCTTTAATGTATCGCAAATACATCGCATGTAATTTATATTTTAATATATGTTTACTAAATTAGAAAACAGTCATCCAAATGAAAAAGAAAGCAACATTTTCTTTCCAACTTAATCTAGTGACATCGTAGAAAAAAACATCATTAAAAAAGTAAAGTTTTTCCGCCGACTGAAAATTCTGGAATTATCGAACAGCTTGCGGGAGGAAGGAAAGATAAATATTAAGCAATGAATATGATAAAAAAATGTTTCAAAAGAAAAAAAAAATCCACTCTTAAAAGACGAATTAATGGGGTAATTTATGCAAAGGCGAGAAAATTTAGTCACTGTAAAATTTTTCATTTGAAAAAATATCGCCTCGAAATGTAAACACGTGAAAATAAGAAAATAAGCACTAGTGTTTATTTCAAGACTCATTTGTTCAATAGATGTTTTCATTTTTATTTGTTTCATGAAATAAAAAATTGTTTTTATCTCTAACTTTTTTAAAAACTAAGATTAATAAAATGTTTTTGTTACATTGCATAAGCGAAATTATGCTATGGATATCTTTACACATAGCTTCAAATGTAATCAATTTCATCAGCTTATATTTAAAGGTTTGAATCTATATTATAAAGCAACAAGTCGTAATTTGTACGTCAAACGTGGCAAATGAGGAGCGTTCGTACTATAACTAGTTTTATAAATATTCAGATCTTGGTGCAATAGTTGTTGCACATTTATGCAAAAATGCATGAATATACAAAACTCATTACGATTCTATAACTAAAATTACAGCAATCTTACTAAAATTTTATCTGTAACCCGGGTTGCAGTTACATAAAAAGTTCTAGGCATCTCAGTTTCCTGAAAAATTCTTATTAACCTTACAGATTTTTCGATTTACGGTGCATCTGTTATATGAATTTTTGTTGTTGCCGTTACATAAAAAGTTCTAGAAATACCAGTTTTCAAGAAAAATTTTAGTAACTTTACAGATTTTTTTTTTTTACAGTGTACGATTCTATATATTAAATTTCAAACCATTCGGTTGGGTAGTTTTTGCGCTGTTATATGCGGACAGACAAATTGGATTTGTAAGCGCGTTTGTGCAGTTCTAAGCGAATGTTGGATGATCGCCCAGTTCCATTAATACAAACAGAGTCATTAACTTTGCAAGGTATACTGTAAACTATACGACACCTGCAATAATTATAAAAGTAGAATTTTTCTGGAAAGTTTGTTTAAAATATTACAGAAAACTTCCCTAAACGAAGCATGTACAATTCCAGCAGAATATGTGGTCTAATTGAGAAGTATGCTTCGTGGTGATTTATTCTTTCAAATGTATATTTTGAAAGTGAACATGTGTAAACAATAGCTTTGTTAGCAAATAAATAAATTGAATGCTAAATTCGTCATTAAAAAGTTAAATTTAAAATTGCACTGTATGCAAGTTACTTAAAAGATGAAAAAATATTTAAAAAGGTGTTAAATTACTTTAATATCCTTAGTACTTTCAACTATATACATAGCCTCCGTCAAGAGCATACAAAAATACAAGCGTCTTATTTTCAAATTTCACGTAATTGGTGTCGAAAGGAGGGAAAGTGAAAGTAAATTTTTAGATCCGGAAAACATTGGAAAAAATCCGTGAATCAATAGAAATTATTATTAAAGAAAATACTGTTTGTAATGACGTTTTATCCCACAACATACCTAGAGTTTGGCTCACTTTGCTTAAAAATTAATTAAACACGTCACTATTCACACGTCAAATATTGCACTTCCCACTATATCCCTATTTTAATTTCCCAATGTTTTCTGGACCTAAAAATTGACTTTCACTTTCACTCCTTTCGACTCCAAGCACACGAATATACAGTGTATATTCGTGTATATATATGTACATTGTACAGTCGTGGGAAAAAAAAAAAGTAAACACCCCCTACTAACTCCTCAACAAATTATCATAGAAGAAAGTTACTGCTACCGAACGATTGGAAATAAAGTCTGTTTTTAAATGATGTATATAAAATTTTCTTAGGGGGCCATCTACATTTTGTCTACAGAAGTTTGTATAAACCTCTGTCTATTGTATCATAACTGAACAAAATTTGCATGCATGTAGTTAATAAAGGCAAACATATATATCATATACAGGGCTCCTCGAAGAGATCGGATAAATTTCTGACAGTAGATGGGAATTGGTGAACTTGGGATTTCAAATGTTTGTCCAAATGGTTTAATTAGATATCCTATTTCAACTTTTATACGGTGAAGTTTTGTTATATTATTCTAGAAGTGTTGGAAAGTGTTTCTTAATCTATGCTTAACGCACGATTTTTCTTTCTTGCTCTAATTCAGACGTAATATTTTTAGTCATTTCAAACATTTATATTTTATTTAATATATCATATAAAAAAAAAAAAAAATTCAGAAAATTTCTTTCTACTTCCCGTGCTTCAAATTATAAACTTTTACTTACTAGAACAGAAATTAAGTAATTCGAGACAGAACGAAGGTATTCAATCACAATTAAGGACTAAGGTTATAGCAATTTAGAAACGTATAAGTCTTTATGTAGCAAAAAAACATGTCTGAACCTTAAAGTGCGAAATAAAATTCACGGCACGTATTTACTATTATAAGAAGGCAACAAAGTAGTTGTGGAAAAATGTACTGAGTAAATGTGACACGTAAATGTATAATCAATCTGCTAAATTCTGTGAAAAATGTTGACCTTACTAAATTCCATAGAAAACTGTACAAAAATGTGTAAAAAAAAAAAAGAATGGAAATGATAAAAAATGTGTAATGTATTAAAATAAAGTATCATGCAATTATTTTAAAGCAAAACTTCACAGTCTATCAAGAAATAGAAGAAAAAAATCCGCGTCAGGGTCACTAGTAAAAAAAAAAAATATAATAAAATTTTCATAAAAGCTTCCAAAATTATTTCAATTTTAGGTCATTGGGAATCTTTAATTGAAGCAAAGCATAAACAAGTTGGGAAATTGTACAGTCGTGGAAAAAAAAAAGTAAACACCCCCTACTAACTCCTCAACAAATCATCATAGAAGAAAGTTACTGGTACAGAACGATTGGAAATAAAGTCTACTTTTAAATGATGTATATGTCGTAGGCTAATTGAGAAATCCGGCTCTTTGCAAACAGCCTAGGCTCTTTGCAAAGAGCCGGGCTAATTGGAGAATCCATCTCCCTTTTTCCAATTAGCCTGATATTTTTCAGGCTTATTGCAAATAGCCTAGAAAGCGTTAGGCTAATTGAAAAATGACTACTTATTATCCGATCAGGGTGATATTTTTAGCCAACAGGCTATCAAAGCCTGAAAGCTTATGTGCCCGCCGATTCTGTATGTACGTGTGTACGTACGTACGTACGTATGTACGTAACGTGATAACTCTTGATAGAAAAATCCGATTTGCTTCATTTTTTTTTTTTCTAGGTTCATTCTGATAAGGTGCTTCGCTGATTAGTTTTTGGGGTTCATTGGTTAAGGATAAAGTGGGAAAAGGGGGGTTAGTCCCCCCCCTTAATTTATATAAATGGGTTTTTCATGCAGAAATATTCGATTTGCTCCAAATTTGGTATACCGGTTTATTGTGTTAAGCAGCTTCCCTGATTACATTTCGAAGATCATTATTATGTATAAAGGGGGGAAAGGGGGGCAATTGCCTCTCCCCTTAATTTAGATAAATGCGTTTTTCATGCAGAATTATTCGATTAGCTCAAATTTGGTATACTGGTTTATTATGTTAAGGAAATGGCTTGATTAGATTTGGAGGTTCATTAGTTTATAAAGGGAGGAAAGGGGGGTACCCCCCTTAATTTAGGTAAATGCTTTTTTAATGCAAAATTATTCGATTTGCTCCAAATTGTGTATACAAGTTTATTGTGTTAAGGAGCTTCCCTGATTATATTTGGAGGTTCATTAGTTAAGTATAAAAGGAGGAAAGGGGGGCTAGACCCCCCTTAATTTAGATAAATGGTTTTTTCATGCAGAGTTATTCGATTTGCTCCAAATTTCGTATACCGGTTTATTATGTTAAGGAGCTTCCCTGATTAGATTTGGAGGTTGATTAGTTAAGTATAAAGGGAGGAAAGGGGGGCTAGCCCCACCCACCTTAATTTAGATAAATTTGTTTTTCATGCAGAGTTACTCGATCTGCTCCAAATTTCGTATGCCGGTTTATTATGTTAAGGAGCTTCCCTGATTAGATTTGGATGTTCATTAGTTAAGTATAAAGGGAGGAAAGGGGGGCTAGACCCCCCCCCCCTTAATTTAGAGAAATGTGTTTTTCATACAGAATTATTCGATTTGCTTCAAATTTGATATACCAGTTTATCACGTTATGGCTTCCTTCATTTTATTTGGAGGTTCATTGGTTAAGTATAAAAGAGGGGAAAGGGGGGAAGTTGCACCTTCCCTTAATTTAGATAAATGGGTTTTCATACAGAATTATCTAATTTAGTTTAATTTTTTTCTTAGGTTCATTCTAATAAGAAGCTTTTCTGATTAGATTTGAAAGTTCATTGGTTCAGCATAAAGTGAGAAATGGGGGAGCTAATACTCCCCCTAATTTAGTGAAATGGTTTTTTCATGCAGAATTATCTAATTTGCTTCAAGTTTGGTATACCAGTTTATTATATTAAGTATCTTCCCTGATTAGATTTGGAGGTTCTTTGGTTAAGTAGAAAGTGGGGGCAAAGGGGACTAATCCCTTCATTTATTTTTCGAGGGGCATTATTCTTTGAAATAAGAGTATAATATACAATTAGTGTGAATAGCCTGTTAGCTCAATGCCATCAGTTTAACTGGGCAATTTTCTTTTTATTAGGTTTATTAACGCATAACCCTACCCAAACCCGAAAAATAAATTACAACAGACCGTACCCCGATCCGAGGAAGACAAAATAATTTCAGTCTACATGCAACCCGACCCGAACATGAGAGTTCCATTTGAAAAAACCCGAAATCCCGAACCAAATCTGATAACCAACAAAAATATTCCAAAGATCCATAACCGGATCCGAACAAGACAAATTAGTTTCCGTGGACACGCAACGCTACCAGAACCTAAAAATTCCATTCAAAGCCAACCTGAAACCCGTCCCGAACCAAATCTTAACCGACAAAAATATTCCAAAGAACTATAACCCGATGCAAGCCAGACAAAATAATCTCCGTCCACCGGCAACCCTATCTGAACCTGAAAGTTCTAATTGAACTCAATCCGAAACCTGGTTGTGGTCAGTTTTCGGGTTGACTTCAAATGGAACATTCAAGTTCGGATCCGGTTGAAAAAAAATTTAACTAAATTAGATAATTCTGCATGAAAACCCATTTATCTAAATTAAGGGAAGGGGCAATTGCCCCCCTTTCCCCCTTTTATAGTTAACCATTGAACCTCTAAATCAAATGAAGGAAGCCATATCGTAATAAACTGGTATATCAAATTTGAAGCAAATCGAATAATTCTGTATGAAAAACTCATTTATCTAAATTAATGGGACACTAGCCTCTGTCCCTCCTTTATACTTAACCAATAAATCTCCAAATCTAATCAAGGCAGCTCCTTAACATAATAAACCGGTATAAGAAATTTGGAGCAAATCGAATAACTCTGCAAGAAAAACCCATTTATCTAAATTAAGGGGGCGGTCTAGCCCCCTTTTCCTCCCTTTATACTTAACTAATGAACCTCTAAATCTAATCAGAGAAGCTCCTTAACATAATAAACCGCCATACGAAATTTGGAGCAAATCGAATAACTCTGCATGAAAAACCCACTTATCTAAATTAAGGGGGGTCTAGCCCCCCCCTTTCCTCCCTTTATACTTAACTAATGAACCTCCAAATCTAATCAGGGAAGCTACTTAACATAATAAACCTGTATAAGAAATTTGGAGCAAATCGGATAACTCTGCATGAAAAACCCATTTATCTAAATTAAGGGGGGGGGGGGTCTAGCCCCCCTTTCCTCCCTTTATACTTAAATAATGAGCTTCCATATCTAATCAGGGAAGCTCCTTAGCACAATAAACCGGTATACCAAATTTGGAGCAAATCGAATATTTCTGCATGAAAAACCCATTTATATAAATTAAGGGGGGGGGGGGAACTAGCCCCCTTTTTCCCCTTTATCCGTAACCAATGAACCCCAAAAACTAATGAGGGAAGCACCTTTTCAAATTATGCTCAAAAAATGGCAAAATGATGGTTTAAGGGGCCGTTTATGATAGAAGTGACTAGATATTTTAAAATTTCTTATGCTGTCCTGTAATTTAGCATGCTTCGATGCTGCTTGAGTGTCGCTAGATGTACCTTGATCGAGAAGGAGGCTCTCTCGGTTAACCATCGAGTACCGAAGTTCAATTTGGATACAGCCCTTAAAATACGCTCGTTTTAAAATAATTAATTTCTCGGAAACTTATCGTACGAATTGCATAAAAATTTGCTTTTAGGCTAATTGAAGGGTGTACAGTTCATTTATGCTGTCAGAATTGTGTGCTGCTATTGAAAAAAACAAAGTTATTGTTCGTTTTAATATGTAGATGGCCCCTAAGCAAATTTTTTATACATCATTTAAAAGTAGACTTTATTTCCAATCGCCCGGTACCAGTAACTTTCTTCTACGATAATTTGTTGAGGAGTTATAAGGGGCTGTTTACTTTTTCTTTTTTCCACGACTGTAAGTCAAAAGTAGCAAATGAAGTGTGTTCGTATTATAACTAGTTTTATACGAGTAAATATTTAGATCTTGGTGCAATAGCCGTTGCACTCTTATGCAAAAATGTATGAATGCTAAATTTATTACGATTCTATATATTAAATTCAGTAATACGGAAATAATAGGACACCATCTTAAATAAGAAATAATCACCATGTCACCCTAGTATCCATTACCTATCATGGAATATCATTGATTTAATAGAATGAAAAAAACGTTTTTAATATCTCTTTAAGTTTTGATTCGATTTTCGTAAAATTTGAAATGGCTCTACAAAACTCTACAACGATTCTACGTATTAAATTTCAAACCATTCGGTCGGGCAGTTTTTGTGCTATTATGTGCGGACATACGGACAGTCAAACGGACGGACGGACCAGAGGACGACTATAGGTGCTACGTATTTATATAATTACGAACGCATCTAAAAAGCGCATATCATATACATGTGATAATTGACGGTACCGATTGTGATCAATTATTTGCGAAACAAATATGTGTCGTTAACGTAAAATTTTATTAGATGTCCTTTTTACCTTCTTCTATCTTTACAAAAAGAAAGCATTGGATTCGTATGAAAATCTTCGACTTCTGGTTTTCGACGGATTTAGACTTTTTAGGGTTCCGAGATCATGAAAAACATATTTTTACAAAATGTCTGTCTGTATGTGACATAAATTTTGTGGGCGCTCTATCTCAAAAACTAATGCACGGAATTTAATAAAAATTTATATTCAGGTAGTCCCTAATACAAATCGGTGCTGTTTAGTTTTTGGTGTAAATCGTCCGGTGCTGCTATGCTGCATTTTTCAAGATTTCTGCAGTAGCTCTATCTTAAGAACTAAAAGACGGATTTTCATAAAACTACAGATTCAGCTAATCCTTGATATGAGTTGTTGCTGATTATATTTTGGTGTAAATCGCCCAAAACGTGGCGCTGCTATGCTGCCTTTTGCAGGATTTACACGATTTCCGCAATAGATCTATTTCAAGAACTAATGCACGGATTTTCATCAAACTTCATATTCAGTTAGTTCTTGATATAAATTGATGCTGATTACGTGTTGGTGTAAATTGCCCAACAGGTGGCGCTGCTGTGCTGCCTTTTTCACTACTCTCACAATAGCTCTATCTCAAGAACTAATGCACGATTTTTCGTCTAACTTCAGATTCATTTACACCTTGACACAAGTTGTTGCTGAGTAGGTTTTGTGTTAATCGCCCGATGGTGACGCTACTATGCTGGAATTTTCACGATTTTTGGAATAACTCTATCTCAAAAACTAATGAACGGATTTTCTCCAAACTTCAGATTCAGTCATATGTTGACGTAAGTTGTTGCTGATTAGGTTTTGTATAAATCACCCAATAGGTGGCGCTGCTAGGCTGTATTTTTCCGGATTTACATGATTTCAGCATCAGTCATATCTCAAGAATTAATGCATGGAATTTCATATCTTTATAATTCTCACGAGGGGTATAGATTGCCATTTAATTTTGGTAGTGTGTTAGCGAAATTTGAAGTATTAACACGTATGAGATAGAAGAAAGTTTTGGGATTGGTACATCCAACTAGCTAATTAAAAGATTTAATAATTTTTTTATACTAACTAGATAGTTTTTTTTCAAATATATACACATAGAGAAATTATTATTCAATACCATTATTTTTCTTTGTAAGTCAACATAAAAAAATTGAGATACATTAAAAGTTAGTAAATAACCTGCGTTAGTTTTTACCTGCTCATAGCCCTCCATGTTTTTATACCTTTGGGTGCAGGAAAACACAACCTATGAGTCAATTCCTAAAATCGGGTTTTCAGGTGTTTTCCACCAAGATATGACTCGCTAGACTTATTGCGTGTTAATATGCGAATTGAGTTTTACCTAATTCTGGAATTTAAGCCTTGAACTCGATGAGATAATTGCATGTGCTGCTTCCTTCCGGTCTATATATTATAAATTAGAAAGTTACGTAAAAAAGGTACAGAATTTTATGAAATCGATTAAAATTCCCAAGGGATTAAATTTGAAGAAGTACAAAAAAAATTTTATACAGCCCCCGTTCAAAAATTTCCAAATGAGTAAAATGTGCTCCATGCACTAATAAGGATAAACAGAATTTCAGTATTGTATCATAAAAAGTCGTAGAGATATGAAAATATATAAACGCTAACTTAAACCACTTTCGATGCTTGGATATGAGTTCGCAAAGAGGAAAAATCATGTAGGATGATCGGGGTTTAGGGGTCGTACAAAAATTAAGAAAGTAAACAATGATTGCTCTTAAGCTGTAAATATTTACATTTTAATCTATGATTAACCCCTCACCAACTTTGTTTACACATATCCCTGCGATTTTTATGATAAAATGCTGAAATTTTGTACGTGGCCTTATTAATGTCTGAGGTACCTACATTTTTCTCATTTGGGAAATTGTTTGTACGAGGACAGTATAAAAATTTAAATTTTGTATTTCTTCAAATTTAATCCTCTGAACATTTTAATCGATTTCGTGAAATTCTGTACTTTTTAGGTGCGTTCGTAATTATATAAATACGTAGCGTCTATAGTCGTCGTTAGGTCCGTCTGTCTGTTTGTCTGTCCGTCCGCATATAACAGAGCAAAAACTATCCAACCAATTTTAAATATATGATTGTTGCAAAATTACGTCGAGCCATTTCAAATTTTGTGAAAATCAGATGTATAGTTTAATGACAGGGGCTGTCAAAAGTTTTCCGTTACATTACGGCCAATGGGAACAAATTTGGTCTGAAATTTTAAATATATGATTGTTGCAAAATTACGTCGAGCCATTTCAAATTTTGTGAAAATCAGATGTATAGTTTAATGACAGGGGCTGTCAAAAGTTTTCCGTTACATTACGGCCAATGGGAACAAATTATTTCAAGTGCATATTAATTATGTTACAGCCTTCCGAATAGAATGAAATGCATAGGCACTTATGAAGTGCACTAAAATATACATTCAGTACAATATGCGATGCAAAACATATTTATAAAACTAGTTATAGTACGAACGCACCTCATTTGCCACGTTTGAAGTGCAATTTCCAACTTGTTTTGTGATAACTTTGGTCTATGATCGATATTTAAGGGTAAAATGCCGAGGTCAATGATTTGTATATATTTTTTTTCTTAAACACATTGATTGATGATTTAAAAACAGAAATTTTTAATCCAATTTTAACGAGATACTCCAGTTGTCATTATTATTAAGAAAGATCCAAAGAACACCAGTGATTTATAAAGACTTGAATAAACTTAAAAGATAATATATTCCTAAGTAAAAACATTTATAAAATAGTCTCTTTTAACGAGTTTGACAGCGCAATTTTTTCATTGTTTTACGAAATAAACTTCCTCTAGTTCTAGCATCATATCTTAAGCAAGGCTGTTGCCAGAATAATTGAGATAAAAAAAATCTCTTAACCCTTTTTCTTAATCTTCATCGTCTGATGTCAAGCAGTCTGTGAAAACGGAAACTAATTTTGAAAGCGAGCCACGTCAATCTGTTAACGAGATTATTTTGAAATTATCAACTTCTGCATCTGGCTATGGCAGTTTTATTCTTTTCGTTTCTTTTCTTTTCCTAAGATCACTCGATCATAATTTTTAGTTTCTGGCGAAAAGATTAGAATATAACCGCAAGGAACTTGGTTCATAATTTTTGTAAAGAGAAACTTTTTTTTTTTTTCGTTTTTAGTGAGGTGAAATTAGATTCTTAGATTTTTAATAATTTTCCTTCTTTTTGGGGTTTTCGATTGATCTATTCAAGTAAAATAGAGAAAGTTAGTTTTTAAAGAAAGTGGTTTTTAATTTTGAGGAGTTATTTTGCAGATTGAAGTATATTTACAGCCTCTTGTTTTATAATGAAAAATACAGTAAATTAAATTTTACAAGTTAACAAAATATATTTACTACTGAATTAAACTTTATACAATAAATATAACTAGTAAAATCGAGTCATTGTTACATTGAATATTGTTGAAATAAATTTTATATTTTATGTTACAATATAAAGTATTAATAATTATTTTTATTTTATTTTACATTGTAAATATATTACAAACTAAAATTATGAATAAGGCCAATAATATTGTATCACTATATATTATAGTTTTGTACTGTATAAGGCCAATAATATTGCATCACTATATATTGTAGTTTTGTACTGTACATTTTAAAATTGTTTTAATATGCAGTATAGAGTAGAACATTTTGGTAACTGGGCCACATCGACTCTTATGACATTTATCTCAATAAAACAGCTGAAACAGTTATGCAGTGTAAAAAAAATATCCAGTAAAATACGGAAATTGTACTGGCAATCGAGTAAGTACAATTTCCGTAATTTAACGAATTTCTTTCTTTCTTTCTTTTGCTTTTTTTTTTTTTTTTTTTTTTTTTTTTTTTTTTTTTTTTTTTTTACAGTGTGAGACTAAAAGCACAAACGTATATTTTAATTTAAGGTAAAAAAAATTAATTTTCAGTATTTTTATTAAATGAGAAAACGTGACAAAATTTATTTCGGTATTTGTTTTTTATAGTGACATTGGCGCAATTCCGGCTACAGAGAGTGAGGTATGTTGCCAAGCGATATAAACAGTTATGAAAGCAAATCTAATGAACTTTTATTCTTGTTCATACAAGTAGTTAAGAAATTGCCATTAATTTCTTATACAAGATAAATTACTTCTATTTGTATATAAACATGATAAATGTCTTCTTTATATTAAATAAATTGTGTAAATAAATTATAAATAATTGTGCAAATAAATTATAAATAGTTGTATAAATATCGAAAAAATTGCTTATGTGTATGAAACACTGAATTGATTGCCAGAAAATAGGTATGAAAATTTTCTTTCTCTTGTCAAAGTATTTATTTCTTCCCTATAGAAACATAGGCCTGGATATTAAATAAGTACTGAATAAATAATAAATCAACAGTGATAAAGAAAAGTTTTCTAATCTGAAGAATTCATATAAATTTAGGGTAATACAGCTGAATTCATTAAAATTTATATATAAATATATATATGGTTTTTTTTTTTTCTTTTTTTTAACTCGGTGTCGTTTCCAATGCATATATATACATTTTTTAAGACCTTCAAAAATGATAAATATTGTTATTTAATTAATTATCCAAGAAAGTTCGCCATTTATGGCATCTATTCTGTTTCAAAGTATGAAAATAACAGGGTTCACAGAAAAAGGTGGGGGGGGGGGTCTTAAATTGATTAAAAGTACTCAATTTAATACTTCTCATACTCAATATAGCTTCCACCGAAATGTACCCCAAAAACACGTGTACTCATTTTTGATTCCATGGATGTATTCAAATATGAACCGTCATGTACTCATTCATGATCCCATGAATGCATGAAATATGAATTGTTATGTACTTACTTTTGATTGACGTTAACATTAATAGCATTGACGAAGCACTCATATGAACAACGCAGTGTTATCTTACGGATTATAAAAGAGACTCTAGATATAGTTCTTTTCAGGAATAAAAATGTAATATCATTCCATGATTTTCTGAGTATATTGCGTTGTTTTTCTATTAATGAACATCTTTTTTGCCGCCATGAATGAAATAAATCATTACAAAGTACAAAATTATCGTTTCGGTTTTTATTTTTATTTTTTATTACACGTGATGCTTCAGAATCGAGAAGCATAAGGTTCACTTTTAGGTGCGTTCATAATTATATAAATACGTAGCACTTTTAGTCGCCGCCTGGTCCATTTTTCTGTCTGTCCATATGCGCAGATAACGGCGCAAAAACTACCCAACCGAATGATTTAAAATTTATACAGAATCGTTTCAGAATGTTGTCGAGTCATTTCAAATTTTAAGAAAATCGAATCAAAACGTAAAAAGATACTAATAAAAGTTTTCTTCATTCGATTAAATCCTATTATACGTCATTAATTCAATGATATCGCATTATAAGTAATGATTCTAGGTTGCCATGGTGGTGATGTCCTATTCAAGATGGAATCGTATTATTTCCGTATTGCTGAATTTAATATATAGAATCGTAATAAATTTTGTATTCCTGCATTTTTGAATAATAATGCAACCGCTATTGCACCAATATCTGAATATTTATGTCTAGTTATAGTACGAAAGCACCTCATTTGCCACGTTTGACGTACAATCTCCGACTTGTTTATCCGAACATACTGAATTCGATATGAGTACATCGATTTACTCATTTTTGAGTACTTCATTTTTTTTTCTGTGTTAAGATACGAAAGTATAAAAATACGAACCCATCGTTTTGGAACCGGTAATCTAATTAATATATTTTAAAATCAGCTTTACTGATGTATTCATCCTTTAGTTTTTAACCCTTCAGCACATCTGAAGATTTCATCTTTATTGAAATAGCTTAAAAAATACTTCACCTTATCAGCTATGACTCTTTCCTAGTCTTTTGAAATTAATTTTAATCTTGAGCCTCGCATACAAAAAGAAATCGCAAAAACATGCTAATATTGTTATCAATTCAACTGAAATCATTCTTTCTAATCCTTATCATCCATTGACATGAAAATTTTGGCAAAGAAAAAAATATATAACAAGGGAAATAAATGCATTCAGAACGTGATTCTGATGACAAAATTATTTTCAATTTTTCAACTAATGAATATGGCAACAAAAGCATTGCTCGTATTTATTTTTTACTTTTTTTCAAACACATAGCTATAATAAATTTTAGCTTATTGCTGAAAATATACATTTAACCGCGAATAATTTAATTCATAATTTTTCTCAAATGTTATTTTGTTTTTTGTTTTGATCAAAATTTCATTTTCACATTTTTATTAATATTTCTCTCATTTTTGACGCTTTTTATCCGAATCGTTAAAAGCGAAATGAAGCAGCTGAAAGAAGTATTTTTATAGAAATAATTAGTTAATTTCTTCTGAATTAAAAATGCGTTTGTCGCTTTATTTGCAGAGCAGAATCTGAGTTTTCAGGCGAGTAAGATTTCAAAAATTATTTATTCTTTCATACATTTGAGGATTTTCTGAAGCATTCATACATAAAATTAATAGTGATCTGCTAAAGTATATTATTTTGCAAAAAACTTCACATGTTACGAAGTACTATTGTTCTGAAGATATTTAAAAACTAGCGTGCTGTGGCCATCACAAAACTTTAATCTATATAAATAAAAATCGTCTGCAACCAAAATTAAATGACAATCGTTCTTGATTTGAAAAAGCTTCACATGTTATGCAATACTATATTGCTAAAGATATTTAAAAACTAGCATGCTGTGGCCATAACAAAACCTTGTTCTGTATAAATAAAAATCGCCTGTAACCAAAATTAAATGACAGTCGTTCTTGGCTTGAAAAATCTTCACATGTTATGCAATAGTATATTGAAAAGATATTTAAAAACTAGCATGCTGTGGCCATAACGAAACTTTGCTCTATATAAATAAGAATGATCTGCAACCAAAATTAAATGACAATCGCTCTTGACTTGAAAAACCTTTACATGTTATGCAATAGTATATTGCTAAAGATATTTAAAAACTAGCATGCTGTGCCCATAATAAAACCTTGTTCTATATAAATAAAAAACGTCTTCAACCAAAATTAAATGACAATCGTTCTTGACTTGAAAAAGCTTCACATGTTATGCAATACTATATTGCTAAAGATATTTTAAAACTAGCATGCTGTGGCCATAACAAAACTTTGTTCTAGATAAATAAAAATCTTCTCCAACCAAAATTAAATGACAATTGTTCTTGATTTGAAAAACCTTCACGCAGTAGTATATTGCTAAAGATATTTAAAAACTAGCATTCTGTGGCTATCACAAAACTTCGTTCTATATAAATAAAAATCGTCTGCAATCAAAATTAAATGGCAATCGTTCTTGAAATATAACTCTTTCAGAAATTAAGAAAATCAAAGCATAGCGACGACACCTATTGAACGGTATATAACCAAACCTAATAACGATCTATTTATTTTAAGGTCTAACGGAATAGATGAGGATATTATTTTCAAAATAGTGGTAGGAACAATAAAATTTTATCTATAGAATGCGACCCCTGAATACAGTATAGGAATAGCAACTGTTGGTCGATTTACACTCAAGCCTATTCAGAATTTATTTATACCTAAGCCTAACAGAATATGAAGTTTATTGAAGTTTGTACTAGTTGAGATATAGTTATGTCCAAAATCGTGAAAAATGCAACATAGCAGCTCCACCTGTTGGCCGATTTACATCAAAACCTAATCAGCATCAATTCGTGTCAAGGTCTAACTCAGTCTGCAGTTTTATTAAATACCGTGCATTGGTCCTTGGGATAGACCGCCCACAAAATTTGTGCCTCATACAGACATACACACAGAATCAGGGACAGGCATTTTCTTTGTGTAATGTTTATTTTTGAAAATTGAAATCTTGAGGTACACTGAGAAAAAAATATAGTTCTGGCATCTAGAATCTAAATTGTGGCTCTAGAAAAAATAGTTCCATGTCATCCTTATAAATTCTAGTTCCCTTTGATAGAGAGTTCTAGAGTCTCCTACTAGAATTCAAGACCGTTTTCCTATATTCTCGTGTCAAACTTATTTAAAAATACCTGCAAATACCGGGTGTCCCAAAAAGGACTGACTGATTTTAAAATTCAATAACTTGCAAACGGTGACAGATATTAAAAAAATTCTTGCAGGAGGGTTATGCATAAGGTCAAAAGTTTTATTACAGTGATTTTCAATTTTAGTTCGATTTACAAACAATAGATGGCGCTGTAAGCAATAGTCGCTAAATACAGGCTCGATTTTTGGTCCTTTATCTTGTTCCATGCAGAAAAAGGAGATGGAAATGTATTATCCGGGCCACGAAGTGCCAAAAATCGAGCCTGAATTTAGCGACTATTGCTTACAGCGCCATCTATTGTTTGTAAATCGAACTAAAATTGAAAATCACTGTAATAAAACTTTTGACCTTATGCATAACCCTCCTGCAAGAATTTTTTTAATGTCTGTCACCGTTTGCAAGTTATTGAATTTTAAAATCAGTCAGTCCTTTTTGGGACACCCGGTAGATGCGAACACAAGAGGTTAGTTTTAGCAACTATAATTCTTGTTTATGAAACCATTCCAGGAATTAAGCGATAATTTCTCGCTATTGAAACAATTCCTTATCGTTTCGTCACCTAGAAAACAAGAGATTAGAAATTCTAGATCATTTCGTCTATTCAACTTAGTTCTTTAAGGCTCCTGTCCCAGCCTCCGAAGGCACTCATGAGCTAATGCTAATCCAATGGGGAGGAATTTTTCTAATATCTCGTTTGCATTTCGACATCTTTGAATAATTTTTTTTTTGTATTGGATAGCCGAGATCCGTCTCTACATCACACCTTTTTTACTTTTTCGATTTTGGTCGCAGATATTTTTTATGAAGTTACTTTCACTTTCAAAACCGGTTCTGAAAATGAAAGTGTCATGCTAAAAAATATCTGCGACCAAAATTGAAAAAGTAAAAAAGGTGCGATGTAGAGACGGATCTCGGCTATCCAAAGCAAAAAAAATTATTTAAAAATGTCGAAATGCAAATGAGATATTAGAAAAATCCCTCCCCATAAGATTAGCATTAGCTCGTGAGTGTATTCGCCGGCAGGGACAGGAGCCTTAACCTATTCGCATAGCTCGGAAGTCTATATTTCTAGTTTAGAGATACAGAAAATGACTACCTATTCATTCTAGGTGAAGGCGATATATATTTTTTTCTCAGTGTATGATATGGGATAGACCAAATTTTGGCTTCCCAGTGGCATTATTTTGGGCATTCTCCAAAATCAATAAATTTAGCGTGTGCAATTTGTTAGCATCTTCATTTTTCGCAACATTATTTAGTTCTAGCTAAAGTACCCGGCGTTGCCCGTAATTTTAAGAATGTTTGTTTTGAAAAATCAACGATTGCATGCCAATTTACGTAATTTTCACTCTTTTTTTTCTCATTTAATCCGGACTACAGATTACCTACATACTTAGTAAATATAATCTGTGATCTGGATAGAGACCGAGATTAAACCCTTTTGATGAAAAGTTGTTTCCGAGTATTTTGCTATTTAAATAATTTTTTCATGGTTAAAGAAAAATGGCAAGTACAAAAAATCTGTTAATTTTATTTAAAAAATATCTGAAATCTTTATTTCAATTCTTGACTAAGAATGAGATCTAGGGACCAAAACTTTGTGGAAATTCTAATGTGCATACATACTCTATACTCACACATATGGAATAGATTTAAAAATGGCGAAAAAAATTCATAGAACCTCAAAATGTTAAAATATGCCACTATTTACATAATCGGGTTTTTATCACGTTTCAATACGTTTCTTTCAAATTCGTATGACGTTAGATATTCTCCTGATGACGTCCATTATATTTCCAATATGACGTGATATTCACTTTTTTTAAAATTCGTCAAACTGTTTATTTCATTTTCATTTTCCACTTGGAAATCTTGCAATAGAAAAGTTATGATGACGTAATATCCCCTTTTTTAAAAAGTCGCTAAACTGTTTATTTCATTTCCATTTTTCACGTGGAAATCTTGCAGTAGAAAAGTAATTGTTGTGGTAAGAATTTTATTGAGGATTTTTAATTGATAGCAACTGCTTTAACGAAAAATGTTTAAATTTGATAGGAAATTGCTGTTAAATTATGGTTTTTAATTAATTAAAAATTAACTGTAAATTACTTCGATTCCGGATTACTTTACTTGCCTCGGCCGTGTGTTAATACACACGTATGTAACATTTCACAATTCTGGCTTCCAAACTGTGGATTTGTATAGAATTACAGATAGACAGACAAATTTTCATTTTTATATAACAGGTTAAAAATGTACAAATATTTTCAAATTAATCTGCTACTAAAGATATGTAAAAATTTACTCGATTTGATGTCATGCTATTGCTTTGACACTTTAAATGTCTGGTAAAAGTAAAAATTAGAGGTTTTTAGTTCTAAATGGGAATAATATTATGTCTAATTACCATTAGCGTTAATATTATAATTATTGTCGTTGTAATGCCAATTTTTCTCATTTTCTTCAGTTCTTTTTAATAGAATTGCTTTCAACAGCGATTTATGTTTATTTAAATATATCCACATCTCTAACTGACAGTGTTATCCATCAGTAATCGTTAGTTGTCTATTAACATTAAAATTATTACCTGTTTAACCCGAATATTCTGTAGAAGGTTCGGATTAATTTATAGATAAGTTTATTACAGTACGTAAGTTTAAATTTGTTGTTAGTAAACATCAATTATTCACAATTAACCCTTAACGGTAGAAAGGCTCTGGTACGGGGACATCATAGTTTCATGACGGATGCCAATTACACTTCTTTTATTTTCTTGGAATCACTTTTTCTGACAAACTATTTTTGCATTATTATTTTGGGATTAGATAAGACGAAAGTTTACTCGCAAAAATACTGTTGTCCAAATTCAAGGATTTTGCATACTCTAAAGTAGGGGTTCCTGACTTTGCCCATGCCCCGCCAAAGAATCTGTAAAATCATGCTGCCACCCCCCCCACCCCTCTTTCTGTAACATACACTTCTTGTTTTTATCATTTAAGGGGTCTCAGGACTCTTAAAATTGGAAAAAAAGAGAGCACATTCAACATTCAACATCTTAAAATGTATATGATTTTAAAACACGATTTTTATTGAGGTGGAAGATATAATTACGTTCTTTCATTTTATGTATTTAAAAAACAGCAAGATGCAGAATTAGCATTTACAGGGGGCTCCAAACTGTCAAATATTTGACGAGCAGAAAATTGATATATTAAAAAAATAAATATTGCAACTAGACTATTGCAACTAGACTATTGCAACTTGGTGCCTATTTATACTTCAGATTATAATAATTACCCTGAACTTAAATACATTTGTATTTAAAGCACTTTTATATTTTTAATACAAAGCTGTATTTAGCAAAGACAAAATTTTAAAAATTTCAACAACATAATCGTCTAAAAAAATATTTTTTGAGCAATAAAAAGGAAATTTTAGGTTCATTTTATACAGATTAACATGAAACGTATGTTCTGAAAATTTTATGAAAAATATTCGAAAGTTTTTGAGATACCCTGCGCGTTATGGCCCAAAACGTCATTTGGAGAAAAATAACTTCATAGTTTCGGAAACGCCGCTTCAGCTATTGCGCGGGTATAATTCTAAAAGCCATAACTCCTGTTCTAATGAGAATTTCAAGGAAACAATTATATTAAAATGTTCAGAATACATAGGAGTTTAACATCTAAACAAAAAAAAATTAAATTAAATTTTCGAAAATTTTGATGTTTTATTAGTCTTGAGACCCCTTAAAAAGAGAGCTTTCTTCCCATGGAGGAAGCCTAATAGAGAATTAACAATTAATTTCGAATTGTTTAAATTATGAAAGAAGTGAATTTTCGGTCACAAATGTGTTTTTAACATAAAACTATAAATTCAATCAAACTATACATATTCTCCTTTATGCTAAAAATAATTTGTTGCTCTTTATCAACGTACCTCATTGTTAACGAAAAGTGTTATATGGTCTGCATTTTTATGTTCACGAAATATTTTGAAGAGACTCTTACATTTAGCATTGAAAGTGATAACATTGACGCGTTGTACAATTAATTTTAGTAGCTAATAAAAGTTTGTGCAAACGCATTTGGACACTAAATTTTCTTTATATGAGTAGCCTAAAGATTCTCATCTTTATACGTTTTAAATAGTCATTATTTCCTATCAAAACACTTTTTTTTCTTCTATTTCCAGTCATATTTAACCTCTTAATTCCCGCTCCCGTGATATTCACAGGCTGTGTCTTTTATTTAGATAGTTTAATACCCACCAGTTTTATAAAATAGTATAATTGGCGTTATTATGGTATCAATGGAACAATGGAACAATGTAATCTGCTTTATGGACTACCTTGTTGCGTGGCAATTTTACATCCAGTGGATAGGTGATCGCATTGCAAGGGCATTAGGAAGACTTAAAAAAATAATGTTTAGACGTGGTTGGTAGCCACAAAAATTAAATTACTCAAAAAGTTAAGAGAAGAGTAACAAAATAATAAAAAATACATAAGTACTTAAGTATAACATAATAAGTGAGAGAAAAAAAAAACAAAAAAACAAAAAGAGAAAAAGAAAATTTAAATTTAAAAAGAGAATTCCATTAGTTCCAAAAAAGAAAGGACAGGCGAAAAAGCTACCGGGGGGTACCCCATAAAAAAAAGACTCTTTTCAGAGACCATACATAAGTTAAGTTGATAAAACTGCTATATTTATAGAAGAAAAGCTAGATATAATTTTTTTTAATACTATAAACAGGACAGTTATGGTATCATTTTACCTGTCATTAAATAAGGTGAATATTTCTTTTTCTAAAAAGTGGTGCCAATAAGCAATTTGAATTTTTAAAACGTAATTTAATGCGACCGTTAACGGGTTAATTGACTACCATGTATTATCTAATTTTAAATTTTAACATTTCATAATGCATATTTTATTTATATTTATTTACTATGCGCAGAAAGCTTGACCTATAGCCATTACATGTACATAGATATTTACTATTTACCCATCACATTTACTAATGCTAATTTATAAGTTCTATAAAGTTGACTTTTTAGATGCGCTCATAATTATATAAATACATAGCACCTATAGCCGTCATTCGGTCCTGTCTGCCTGTCTGTATGTCCGCCTTCCGCATATAACAGAGCAAAAACTACCCTTTCGTCTGCCTTGCATTTCGGCCCAAAATTATCCCTTCAACGGTAAATCTTAGCTTTTCGGCCATTTCAATTTTTAATTTCCCTCAAAATTGCCCCCTTCTACAGCAAAGAAGTTTACCACCTTTTAGGCATAAAAAATAATCCAGCCCTTTTCCAACTGGCATGGCAAGTACGTGGTGTGCGGCAACAATTATAGTTTTGCAGAGTGCAATAAACAACCTAGACTCATCAACCTGGCTTAGTATAGTCGGCCCAGGTGCTTGCTGGTATGGTCACCGCGGTGTGGTCCGCCGCCTGTGGTGATCTGGCGTATGTACTCACAATGCATCGCCCTGCTTTCCAGGCAATTACAAACCCGTTCAGCTGGGTTAACCCCGGTAGGTAGGGGCCTGGTCAGTAGTCTCCGAGCAAAAACTACCCAACCGAATGATCTGAAAATTTAAATATGTAATTATTGCAAAATTTTGTCAAGTCATTTCAAGTTTTGTGAAAATCGGATGTATGGTTTAATGACGGGGAGAGTCAAAAGTTTTCCGTTACATTACAGTCAATGGCAAACAAATTATTTCAAGTGAATTTTGTTACAGCCTTTCGAACAAAATGAAATTGGTATCCACTTATGAAGTGCACTCAAAATATGTTGACAGTTATTGTGAAATATAATCTCCAAATGAAGGACATTAAATTAATCAAACTAAGTGAATTGCTTTTCATCTGTCAAATGTGATTTATAAAAGCAATTATGAAAAGTGGTTATTTTCCGAAACAAGGAAGTGATTACGTGATTGCACAGTTCTAAATAAACATTCTATTATGAACATTTCATCATATTCAAGAAATAAAGGCATTCGAACAATAATAAACTTCTTTTAAATTGCTATAAGTATAAATATTGATATAAATAATGTAATATTAAGATAAATGGCACTAATTTCCTGTTTTTTATAATCAATAATGTATTATATATGTTTTTCTACATTCACTTGTAGATTAGATTCTCCAAAGGAGAGATGTGATTTTTTATGCTGAATGAAAAAAAAAATTTCTTTCTTTAAAAGTTCCCAACATATTTAAATTTACAAGTCACAAAATATTACGCGTGTTTTAAGATGACACCGAATACCGCATCGTTATCAATGGATTAAAACAGACATACAACGAGAAGCTATAGATGCAATTACCCTTGCCGATGTTGGATTCCAGACAGATTACGGATAAACATAAATACAAGGTAAGCCAATTTTATCTTACCTATGCTTTGTTTTTATATTGAGAAATAAATAATTAACCTCTGAGGAAAACGAACTTCGCACAGGTATCGTTAGAAAATTTAAAATACTACTAACAAAATATACATGCAGTACAATATGTGGTGCAAAAAATATTTATAAAACTAGTTATAGTACGAACGCACTTCATTTGCCACGTTTGACGTGCAATTTTCAACTTGTTGATACGTGAAATATTTTTAAGTTAAATATTTTCATGTCAGTCAAATTTAGATATATTCTTAAGTAGTTTCACGTGTAAAATTTTCTTCATGTGACATATAGCGGAGCGAATACAAATACAAGGAAACTTTTAAACATGAAAAAAGGAGGGCTTGAGGGGAGGGGGGGGGGGCGTCAAAATATGTCTAAAGATTATTTATATAATAATTCTGATTTTGATTGGGAATCGTTTTAAAATTCAACAACAAAAACTTATTTATTTTATTTTATTTTTAGAATTTTCATTAGATTTATTTTTAGTTACAACATTACTTCCCCTCCCGCTCCAGAAAAAAAAATAACAAAAAAGAAGAAAAAAAAACAGACAACGAAATGGATGTGTAAGAAACTCAGAATTGCCTCCCACGTTGGAAACCATTTTTCTAGAGGCTCGTGCACACGAATATTTTTGCGAAGAAAATTTCCCCTTACCTAACCTAAAAATTTCAGCAGTTAAATAATATAAAAAAAATCTTGTCAGAAAAAGTGGTGCCAAAAAGTAAAAGAAGTGTAATTGGTGCTCGTCCTGAAATGTGAAGTTCCCGTAGTAACCCTTTCAACAATAAAGGGTTAAATACAAATAAATACATGATTAAACCATGTTTGTTTACATGTAAAGAACCATTTATAAAATGCATTTATAAACGTGTACAGTACATTTATAAAAACAGAAGATGACACGAAATGAAGTACTAACATATGATTTTTCTTTCTGCTGCATTTTGAAAAATATCTTTACGTCGAGTTTTATTAGAATCAAAGCATTCCACAGATTAAAAGGAATACTGCCAGGAGCAAAATGTTTCGACGAGTTTGTATTCAGGAGTGAAAATTTCCTTTGCATTCAACTTGCATACATTCCAAGAAAGAAAAGAGCTCCAGAGCGCAGTGGTTCGCCATTTGAATTCAAAATTTCCACGTGCTTTCCATGTGAAAACCACGTGGTTTAGAAAGGTTGAAAACAAACATGCTTTTAGAATGAAAAAACATAGCAGAACAGAAAATTATCTTTATAGTGAATTATGGAAGCGATTAATTGGACATAATTCTGATTATGTGAGAAAATGCTAAAAACAAAATTGTGTATCATATTATATCAAAGTACTTAATAATTGCTGTAAGAGATAAAAATAAATTTTAAAAAGGCAAAAAATGTCTTAATTTATTTACATTTCGACATGTACCATTGCATTCGACGGCAACATTCTGAAGAAAATAAAATGATAAAAATATTTTCGCATAAAAATTCAAATTGAAAAACTAGTAAACAAAAACGAAAATCACGCAAACACAAGCATAATGAAATTAACTGCAATATTAAAAATGGAAATTTGGGAAGGTGAATTATTTTATATTATTATTTCATTATTCTGTATAGCATTTCTTTCCAAATTTTAGAAAGCTCCATAGATGCTGAATCATTGCAAATATTCTTATTGAGTAAGAAGATCGCTATATTGCGGACGAATGCAATGAAACATGAAATGTAAATAAATAAAGGTATTTTTTGCCTTTTTAAAATTTATTTTTATCACTTATAGCAATTATTGAGTACTTTAATGTTTTAAAGTGATTTTTATATGTAGTATATATCATATTATAATTGATATCTTGTTAACATTTTCCAATATAGTTGAAAAGTGTTTATGAATTTGGTTTGTCAGGCCGTGTGTCTGTCTGTCCGTGCTTTAACTTACGTGAATGTTCTCGAATTGCCATGTAATTGATATATTTTACAGTGAGGGTTACTATGGTATTTTCGGCATTGAAAATGAAGTGTGTAGCAATGATAGTTCGTTTACAAGGTACTCAAAAGAATTCGGTTACAATATTTTCTAAGAGCAATATTTGCTGGAAGTGTGCTTTTAATTGAGGGCGTGAGTTTCAAAACTCGCTTTATCCTGATAATCTAATTTTGGGAAATCACAAAAAACCTCTGACTGCGTCCATTGGTTTCATTGTAAACCAAGATTTTACAATGCCAAGCAGGTAGGAAATCAAAAACTTATCTGAAACGTTTTATTCGTTGAATCCGCATTTTATTCGTTTTCTGATTGGTCTATACAGTAATGTGTATTTTCCCTTTACTTTTAACAGAGATGGATACTTCTGTTGCCACTATGACAAAAAAGTTATAAAAACTACAAATAAATAAATAAATAAATAAATAAAATTAATAACTTAGAAACAAATTGACATACAGCTTTCAAACAAATTTAAAAGTACATTTAAAAGTACATTTTTTTTTCTTCTATCGACGGATAAAAAGTAATAGTGTGGGATGTTTAGAAGTTTAAGAATGAAATTTCATTTAAAATTGGTCCAGGAATATTAATGTTTAATCCATGGCGTACGTAATGTATGACCAGCTCCGTAGAAGTTTAAAAATTTATAGTACCGAAAATTGTAAAACTGAAATTCCTTTTAAAATTTGTTCATGATGGGTCCAGGAATGTTAATGTTTAATTCATGGCGTACGTAATGTATGATCAACTCCGTGCGATTTTTTATGTCTTAAATTTTAGTCTTCGAAAAAATCATTTTCCAAATGGTCGTTGTAATTTGTTAAATTGCTTTTTTTTTTTTTTTTTTTTGCAGATTGTTGTGTTTTTTCGGTGCAGCTTTACCAATAGAATCAGCTTGAAAGAGAAAACACGATTTTTTAAATTTTGGATAAGGCTAGTTGTGAAACTCACATCCTCAATTGTAATATGCGTTTTTAAATTTAACATTCTTTTTTTTATTACTAGTCGCCCTTGGCGACCAGTTTAAGTCTGCTTTAAAAAGCGTGTTTGAGAAAGTTTGCTAAGCATTGTATCATGTTACTTTTATTCATAATTTAGTTTACTTGGACTCCCTTAAATATAATTAATAGAATCCATTAAACTAATATTATTTTTTGTTCCATTAAAATATCTCAATTTGTTGATTTTCTGTAAGCAAGTAAACCCTATTGTTTTACAATTAAAGTCTGTGGGAATTTGGCGAAATATTAGAGCTATCGCCAAGTTAGCGTCCCTTTTGGCGACTTTTGATCGCCAAATTGGCAACAAACTTGGCGGCATTTGTCAACATAACAGGGTCCCCCCTACGTTAACCCCCCCTTATAGGTATGAAGATGCCTTAAATGCTGTTCAATAACGAATGAGATGTGTTTCATTCGAGCGTTGCAATTAAACAATTAACAAATAATCGCGATTTCTATTCCACGTACGATAGCGTAATATGTATGTAGATATTATGATCGTTTGCAATGTGTTTTTATGATGTTACACTACACCAAACATACTTAAATTTATATGCATGGTTGAGTTACAAAATACTTATTTTAGAACAGATTGTGCTTAGCATTTATTGATCATTTATAGGGACACAGAAAAGAAATCGGTTGCAGTATTGTCTATCTATGAGAGATATTTTTTTGGAAGTGAGTTTTTAATTCTGGTATACATTTGTAAATATAACCACTTTCGCTCCAACGCTATTAGCGGATGTATGTCAATAGCCACCAGTTCCTGCTAGTATCTCCGTAATTTTACTCTCGGGGATGTGGGGCAATAGACCCCAAACTCCTTGACAAAGTGTCAGAAATCTCTCAGTGTTGACACATCTGGCAGATTTATTTATTTTATTTTTTAATTTTGAATTCACACCACAAAAATTTCATTGATAATTATCGTTTCAGTTTATTTATGGAAAATCAATCATCTTGTAAAGCAAAAATAAGAGTTAAAACTTTCTGGTGAGAATTTGGAATGTCTAATTAAAAAATTAGCCAGATATCATGACGTACGCTGCGTACGTCATTGTCCGTAGTGAGCAAAATAGCATAACGTACGTCATAAAGCGCAAGCGGTTAAGTAACATTTTCCATATTACTTGGTGTCCCGGCGCAGCTGCCCCACACGACACTGCAGTAGTCAGGCCTTGTATGTAACACATATACAAATGCACTAGATTAATTTTAACACAATTATTTTAATTGGTAAACAAATCATATTAGATGTAAATTTTCAACTGGGTGAAAAATGCCCGGACCAGGATTCGAACCAGGGACCTCCTGGCTGAAGCCGCCAGTGCTCTGCCATCTGAGCTATCCCGGACGAATCTGGTGGAACTTTTTCACTCAGCTAACCTTAAAGATAATAGCATATGGTCTGAAACCTGGTTGAGCTCAACAGAATAAATCTCAGGTAAAGGATCATTAAGGTTAGCTGGGTGAAAAAGTTCCACCAGATTCGTCAGGGATAGCGCAGATGGCAGAGCACTGGCGGCTTCAGCCAGGAGGTCCCTGGTTTGAATCCTGGTCCGGACATTTTTCACCCAGTTGGTAATTTACACCTAATACATATACAAATGTATAGATAATATACGGGCTATAGAAACGAATTCGATTACTGATGGTAATTGCTGAAATTGATTTTTCAAAGTGTAATGCGCTTTCCGATTTGTCTACTTACATATCATCTTTCATCTTATTAAACGTGAAAGTTTTGTTACAGTATTCTTAATGCGTTGAAACGAATTCATAATTTATTAGCATGATTTTCCTTTCTTGAATGAGCTATCTATTCTAGCATTTTTTAAAGTTTCGCAAAGTGTGTCAGAATCTTCGGGAATCTGATTATCACGTTGATTTCTTGTGATGATATGTTGAATTAATTAGGTATCTGTGGTTGTTTAGTTGCCATATATAGTGCGGCAGGGTTGGATTAGATGGATTGGAATTAATCCTGCCTTGAAGGTAACTTAGTTCTGGATTGTGAACATTGAATTCTTTCGCGTCGATCAGGCGCAGTTTCTCATTAGTTGCTTTAAATATAATATATGGCTGGGAGTTGTATATGAAATAAAATACAGTATAACTTCAAAAATCCGGCATCATCGAGACTATGCCGGATTTCTGAAAATTCCGGATTTTTGAAGGGATATCAAAAGAGTAACTAGGAATATCAAAAGTAGTACTATATTCTTAATGGTGCCTTTTGCCATAATGTAATTCATTGTTAAGGGATAATTATGTAAGAAAACAAGAAAAATATAAAAAAACTTACCTTAATTGATATTTCCTATGTTTTAGAAAAATCATCTAATAAAGAGTGAAATTATTTCTTCTTTTGTAATTTCGGAAACATCGATATCAACTTTGTTTGCTTCAATTTTTTTGGCCGTTCTTTAACGAGTTTCTTTTTTTTCATTTTTTTCTTTTTTTTTTCTTTTGTACAAATTTTGTTTTATACAAATGAAGAAAACCTATTTCGAAAATACAGTCTTGTTTCTCTGCAGCAGATATTAATTCTCCAGTCAAATTTATGCATTTTTCTAGTGACACCTTATCTTCTGCCGGTTGTTCATCCTCGTCTTCTGAGCTGCTACTAGCATTATCGGCGTTTCTATTCAGCACAGCGTCACCGATCTTGTTGTCCGTTAAATTCTTCGTTGTTGATGCATTTTCGTCAATACCTAGCCAATTATCTATATCTCTTTTTTCGGCACTTAATGCATTTTCAGATTTTGCGACTTCAATCAGCTCATAAATTGCGGTCTTTTCACGGGAAATGTGAAAACCTGAAAATTCTTCCTATCTCTAATGTCGCCGTTACCGAAAATTCGTTATGGATATATATTGTGCCATGCATTCGCCAAAGTTGTCTCCAAAGTTGTTCCTATGCTAAGCAACTGTGCTTCGGAAAATTTGTTCAGAAAATAATCGCCTCTGACAAGTGAAGAAAAAATCAAATATTCTTTTTTCTTTCATTTTTACTTCAATCTTTTTAATTCATAAAGAATTACTATTTTTCTTCTCCCATAACTTGAAATTGTAAAAGAAAAAGGAAGGGAAACGATGGTTTTGATGCCGGATTTCTGAATGCCGGATTTTTGAAGTCAGACTCTAATTACACTTATATATTGTAGAATACATTAATAAATGTAAAAAATGGAATGGAACGAAGTCGCAATGGTTAATTTTTCTTTCTTTCTTTGGAAAAACATTGACATGCTTTACATTCAAATATTATTTGAATCAAAACATTCCACAGATTAAAATGGATATTGCCGAGAGCAAAATGTTTTTACTTGTATCTATTCCAAGGGGGGGAAAAAAGAGAGATTCCGAGTAATAGTTCACCATTTGAATTCAAAATGGGCACGAGCTTTCCATGAGTAAACCACGTGTTTTTTAAAGGTTTAAAAAGTGTGTTTTCGATATGAAAAGCTTCGTGAATCTAAAAATATTTTTATAATGAGTTATGACAACTTTTAAATGAACTTTACCACTTTGTCAGCAGATATTTTTGAAATTATAGCAGACAAAACCAGTTTCAAATTCCAAATTACCACCAGAAATTTCGAATAGTTATTTTTTATTTATATAATAATAGTTGACCGGTTTAAGCATTTTTTTTTTTTTTTTTTGGGGGGGGGGGGTTCTTGTATTATAGTAGATATTTCGGGGTAAAAATGAAAATGAAATTTCTTTTCAAAATTTTCTGGAAAAGAGAATGCGAAAATGTTTGCATGAAAGTTTATGTAGATGTTTTACTTAGTATTGCCGATTTAGCGGTCTTTTTTTTTTTTTTTAAACTCAAAATGTTTACCAGAATTTTCGAATAACATTTCAGATTTTTTCAGTAATAGACAGTTCATGATTAAATAAAGCAAAGATTATTATTAGAAAATTATGGTAAATACTTGAATAAAAAACGCGCTAAATTGGCAATACTGTTTCTATTACATTGCATTCAATTTGACAGTAATAATCAACCAAATCTTCTTTTCCTATATCATTTAAAATTATCCTTCTCTGTCGAGAGCAGATAGATGAAGTTGTTCTCGACATAAGCAATTAAATAAAGCACAGATTATTATTAGAAAATTGTGGTAAATACTTGAATAAAAAACGTGCTAAATTGGCAATACTGGGTCTATTACATTATATTCAATTTGGTAATAATAATCAACCAAATCTTCATTTCCTCTGTCATTTAAAATTATCCTTCTCAATCTAGAGCAGATAGATGAAGTTGTTTTGGCCATAAGCACCTGCACAGTAGCCGTTTGATTATCGCTTCTGGAGCTAATGCGGATCCACGGTAGCCTGCCATTTCATCGTATTTCCTTTGCCGATAAATTACATAATTGCACCCAAAGGGAGCTGTTACATGTATGCATCAGTGTTCCTCAGAGAAGCACGAATTATATTGAATGCCGCTTTTAGCATGTTTGTGGAAAAGTTGGTTTACACTGATCTACATAATTTACCTCTTATTAGCAACTTGATGCACATACCAATTTGACATTAATAATACTGTTTAGGTAACTATAAATAATATTTTATTTTTTATATCATCGGATTGTTGATATTTTTGTTTTCAATTTGTTTTTGGTCAATTAAAAATTACAATTTTCATCTGTTTAAAAAATTGCTATGTTAAGGGATCATAAATTCCGTAACCGATCATAAATGTCTTCAGCTTATAGCATAGTGTCTATCTACTCTTTTATGAAGGTACTCTGTGGTAGACTACTTCAGATTTTGCGTTTAATCGTGATGACCTGAATACTAACATTTTGTTTGTGAATGAGCCATTTATTCTATCATTTCTTTAAGTTTCGCAAAGTGTGTTTGAATCTTTAGGAATCTGATTATTACGGTTATTTATTGCGATGATATGTTAATTAGGTATATGTGGTTGTGTACTTGCTATACATAGTGCGGTAGAGTTGGATTCGATAGATTTGGAACGCATCCTACCTTGATGATAACTTAGTTCTAGATTGGGAACACCGAATTCTTCACTTGTCGAGATCGAGCGAAATTCCCCATTAATTGTTTTCAGTAGAATCTATGGCTGTAAATTTCACTAGCGTGGCAAGAAACTAAATTTTGCGTTACGAATAAAATGGTTATTGGAATTCACGGTGTTTCACTTTATGGTGAGTTGAAGTGACCTTTCTTAGGTTTCTTCAGAACGAACATCGCTGAGATTTTGATTTGAGTTAAGCGTATAAGTTTTTTAGAAAAGGATTTCCCCTCTTAGTCATTTAATGATTTCAGTTTTTTTTTTTTTTTTTTAATGATATTTGATTGAAACTATTCGTTTCACTTCCCAATCCCTTAGTACTGCTTTTTGATAAAGATAAATAGTTGTGTGCTTTTTAAGATGTGCGTCACGATCTTCATTTCAACTGAATTGCCTGGAAGGGTGTGTTATATCAGGTTATAACGAAAGTTTCCCGCCATAGCTAATACGGTCTGTGCAAACAGTTCGCGTTGACGTATTTGCTCATATTTTGTCAAACGATTGTTGGCATTTGAAAGAAAGAGACTTGCTTTATAACACTGTGTTGTGAAATTAATATATATATATATATCGTTGTCATTAAGTACAAGGCGTCTAAAATGGAACTATCACGCTACCAGATTAGAACCATCATTTACTTCCAGCTCTGTTGCAAAAAGCCAACTACAGAATGTCACCGAATAAAGGTACTAGTGTTGCATCATATATTACACTATGAAGGTTTGGCGGAATGGTGATTATATATAAAACTACAGTCAATTATATACATTAGAATTAGTATAATGTAATGATGATTTCGCGGAAAACTTTCGTTACAACCTGATAAAATGTTCAAGATCATTCTTTCCCTATTGTCAGCCGATAAGGCCCAATTCACCACTAAATACGCTCTGTTAACATATTTTTCAATTCCTACTATTAGCTCACACTCTCCCTATATTTATTTATTTATTTATTGTATTTATCTTGTTCAAATTTTCAATCGTTAATAAAATACTCATTATTCATCCTATCAAGTTGAAATAATTTTTTTTAAACTTGTACTGGATGACAATTGATGTTAATACAGTTTTTTCAAATATTAATTAATTAAATTTTAATTAATTAATTTTAGTTTTGCATGGGAAACAAAATGGCGGCCATTGGTTATTGAAGATCAATGAAAGTATTTTCTTGGGGTTACTATAAGGGGGACCCTGTTCTGTCGCCAAATAGCGCCAAGTTTGTCGCCAACTTGGCGATATATCACCAAATTTGGTGGCCAAAATGAGTCGCCAAAAGTGACGCCAACTTGGCGATATCTCTAATATTTCGCCAAATGCCCATAGAGCTCCATTGTAACCTACTTGCTTATAGAAAATCAACAAATTGAGATATTTTAATGCAACAAAAACTAATATTAGCTTAAGGGATTATATTAAATTTTTCTTTGATGACCTAAGTAGGAATTGACTTTAAAAACAAAATTTTTATATTACTTGTTTTTCCTTTTTATGTGCGCTCGTAATTACATAAATACGTAGCACTTATAGTCGTCGCTTTGTTCGTCCGTCTATCCCCATATAACAGCGCAAAAACTACCCAAACGAATGGTTTGAAATGGAAGGTATATAATCGTTTAAGAATTTTGTCATTTCAAATTTTATGAAAATCGAATCAAAACTTAAAAAGATATTAATAAAAGTTTTCTTCATTCTATTAAATCCTATCATACGTAATTTGATATCCCATGATTGATAACGATTGTAGGTTGCCATGGTGACGACGTCCTATTTATGACGGTGTCCTATTATTTCCGTATTGCTGAAATTAACATATAGAATAAATTATAGAATAAATTATAGAATTAATATATCGAACAATATATAGTAATAACTTTTGTATTCATGAATTTTTGCATAAGAGTGTAACAGCTATTACACCAAATTCTGAATATTCATAAAACTAGTTATAGCACGAAAACCATCATTTGCCAGGTTTGGCGTACAATTTCTCCCTTGTTTGAGATTTACATTGCCATAACTGGTATATATTAATGTAAAAACTAATTTCCAAACATTGTAATATATAATGATATATTTGAACATTTAATGCTTGGAAAATTTATGCTTTATTTTTTTGAGTTGATAAATCTGAACCATCAGCGAATCAAAAACTTTCAGGGGACATGTATGTCCAAACAGTAGTGAAAGTGGTAAAATTGGAGCACTTACATAGCAGTCAAATAGTTGCAACAGTCATTCATGGAACAAGCGCTAGTCCCAGAAATCCTGGCATTTTATCATAAATCCTTTACCGATGAATTATATAACGGCATACAACGACAGCCATTACATGTATATTAGTGTTCCGTTAAATGTCACGATTTATGTGAAATGTCGCTTTCAGCACGCTTTTCAAATGGATGGCTTAAGACGATCTACATAATTTGTCCCTTACAAGCAATCTAATACTGAAATTGCAATGCTGATTTAACCCTTAAATGCCTGATTTTTCAAAAATCAATTTTTTATTTTTTGAGGTTTACATTGCCATAACTGGCATACATTAATGTAAAAACCAATTTCCAAACATTGTAATATCTAATGATATATTTGAAAATTTAATTCTTGTCAAATGTATGCTACATTTTTCGAGTTGATAAATCTGAACCATCAATGAAACGAAAACATTCATGGGATACACATGTCCCCACAGTGGTGAAATTGCTAGAATTGGAGCACTGTCAAAGTAGTTGCAACAGTCATTCATGGAACAAGCGCTAGTCCTAGAAATCCTGGCGTTGTATCATAAATCCCATAATAGCATACGGAGATAGCCATTACATGTATATCAGTGTTCCGTTAAATGTCACGATTTGTGTGAAATGTCGCTTTCAGCACCCTGGATTACGATGATCTACATAATTTGTCCCTTATAAGCAATCTAATACCGAAGTTGCAATGCTGATTTAACCCTTAAATGCCTGATTTTTCAAAAAGCAATTTTTTATTTTTTGAGGTTTACATAGTAATATCTAGTATATACTTATGTTAAAACCAATTTCCAAACATTGTAATGTGTAATGATATATTTGAAAATTAAATTCTTGACAAATGTATGCTACATTTTTCGAGTTGATAAATCTGAACCATCAACGAAAAGAAAACTTTCATGGGATATACATGTCCCCGCAGTGGTGAAATTGCTAGAATTGGAGCACTTACAAAGCAGTCAAGTAGTTGCAACAGTCATTCATGGAAAAGCGCTAGTCCTAGATATCCTGGCATTTTATCACAAATCCTTCACCCATGACTTACATATTAGCATACGGAGATAGTCATTACATGTATATCAGTGTTCCGTTAAATGTCACGATTTGTGTGAAATGTCGCTTTCAGCACTCTTCTGAAATGGATGGCTTACGTTCATCTACATAATTTGTCCCTTATAAGAAATCTAATACTGAAGTTGCAATGCTGTTTTAACCCTTAAATGCCTGATTTTACAAAAGTCAATTTAAAAAATCCCTGCCGGCCCGGCCTACAGGCAGAGGTAGATTTCGAAGTTAAGTATACTAATTTCACCAACAAAAACTAAATCATTATTAGATATAAATCCACTTTAACTGTTTTATCTGTCTCTTTTGACGAATTTTTATTTCCTTTTTATAAAATAGCTGGTTTTATCAGAATCATGTTAAGGCGATATTAAAAAAAATATTTTTCCATACTCAACAACTCGAAATTTTCTGGCACATTTTCAGATTCATTTTTAATAAAAAAAAATATAAAACATGCTGACGTGATTTTTGAAAAGATTTATAAGCGACCTGTGTTTTTATTTTTCTTTCAATTAATTAAAACTTGATTAATAAACAATTATTTTCTCAGTAGGGAAATATTTTTCGTTTCTAGCACAATCGCTTCGGGAAATTCTGTTCAAAATGCCCACTTTTACATCATTTTTTGAAATATATTCTGCCTCTATCAAAAAATCGATCATTACTGTACATTATATAGTTTCTGAATAAGAGAATCTAGCAATTGGATGCGTTTGAGAGCAAAAATGAATTTAAAAATGAGTAAGAAAATAGACAGTTTGGATTTGAATGCACCCTTAATAAGATGATTTTTTTCTTCAACCGCTATGTATTTTTAATTTGTTTTTGCTGTAAGAATTGGCCCTATCAAAAACTTGTCTATATAAATGTTGAAGACAATATTAAGAAGATGTATGATAAATTCATGGAGATTTTATATCTTGTGAATTGACGGAGTTATCAAAATTTTTCTTCTTCAACCCCCCCTTTTTTGTTTTCGTTTTTAATTTTTTTTTTTTTTTTTTTTTTTTTTTGCGGTACGAATTGGACCTATCAAAAACTTGTGAATATAAAAGTTGTAGATAATATTAAGGAGATGTATAATAAAATTATTGGATTTGATATCTTGAGAATTGACGAAGTAGGGAATTTTTTTCTCCCAAAAACCCTATTTTTGCGCCCCCTGAGCCTATTTTAAATTTTATCAAAAATCTGTGATGCATGAATTTTCGGCGCTATTTTTAGAAGTAATAAAAACTTTAAACTGATTTGATATGTACAAAAATTAAGAAGTTATGGTGTTTTTTCGGTTTTCACAAAACCCCTCCCTATTTCCATCCCCTTTGTCCGCTTTTGCCCATTAACGAACTAGACCGAGATTTTATGTCCCTTGATTTTATGTATCAGTTTAGAAGAGATTTGTGCAGAATTGCGGAAGTTAGAAGTCTGGTTAGTTATTCCAGAAGAAAGTGATAACACAATTGCTTTGGGAAATTCCGTTCAAAATGCCAACTTTGACATCTTTTTTTGAAATATATTCTGTCTCTATCAAAAAATCGATCATTGCGGTACATTATATAGCTTCTGAATAAGCGAATCTACCAATTAAATGTGTTTGAGAGCAAAAATGAATTTAAAAATGAGTCAGAAAATAAGCAGTTTGGATTTGAATGCATCCTTAATGCAATGATTTTTCCAACACAATCCGCTTCGGGAAATTCGGTTCAAAATGCCCACTTTAACAGCATTTTTAAAAATATATTCTGCCTCTATCAAAAAAATCGACCATTACGGTACATTGTATAGTTCTGAGTAAGGAAACGTACCAATTGGAAGCCTTTGAGAGCAAAAATGAATTGTAAAATGAGTCAGAAAATACGCAGTTTGGATTTGAATACACCCTGTGACGTTTTATCTGAGGACTCAGAGACCAGATGCCCCTAACGAAATAAACATCTTTAAATTGGACCCTCCAGATGCCTGCTATAACTTCGCTTGTCAGTTTCACCAAAAAACCAGATGGTACATGTAAACAGTTTTAATCATGTAAATATCTGGAGAAAAAGTGCTGCGTAGAAATGTTATAAACTGAACTTGTTGACTAAGATGAGTCAAGACCACGTGGGGTATTTCGGAGATGAACTGAGGTCAGAAAAACAAGGCCCCGTAGAGGGAGAGTATCTGCTGTGACACGACCCCAGGCGGTCGAGTTCTCGGTCCTGCCGAAAGGAGCGTCTCGCTCCGAAAAAGATTAACTTTTTGCCGTGTAAATATTACGTGTGCTTGTTATGTGTGTGTCCCGTATTGTCTAATAAAAACTCTGAAAAAAGAAACGAACGCCAAGTTCTTTTAATTTCTAGTAAGAGCCTTTCTTAAGTGAGTTCTTATACGACGGTACAACCCTTACTTAGATGATTTTTTTCTACAACCGCTATATATTTTTAATTTGTTTTTGCTGTAAGAATTGGTCCTATCCAAAACTTGTCTATATAGATGTTGTAGACAATATTAAGAAGATTTATGATAAATTCATGGGGATTTTATATCTTTTGAATTGACGGAGTTATGAATTTTTTACTTCTTCAAACCCCCTTTTTGTTTTCGATTTTAATTTTTTTTGCGGTACGAATTGGTCCTATCAAAAATTTGTGAATATAAAAGTTGTAGATAATATTAAGGAGATTTATAATAAAATTAATCGGAATTGATATCTTGATATCTTGAGAGTTATGATTTTTTTTCTCCCAAAAACCCTATTTTTTGCGCCCCTTGAGCCTATTTTTAACTTTATCAAAAATCTGTGATACATAAAATTTTGGCCCTATTTTTAGAAGTAATAAAAACTTTAAACTGATTTGATATGTACAAAAATTAAGAAGTTATGGGGGATTTTCGGTTTTCACAAAACCCCTCCCTATTTCCATCCCCTTGGTCCGATTTTGCCCATTAACGAACTTGACCGAGATTTTATGCCCTTTGATTTTATGTACCAGTTTGCAAGAGATTGGTGCAGAATTACGAAAGTTATCGTGTCCAGAAGAAAGTTATATATAATATATAGATAGATAGATAGATAGATGTATAAAGTTTTTTACTGAGGGTGGTTTTGGGCTCTATGGGTCATGATCGGTGTAGATCTGCAAAAAATTTTCAGAAATTCCAACATAGGAACGATCCCAATAGGTAGTATTTCATACGAAATCTACCTAAAAAGTTTTTCAGCTTTCATTTCTTAAATAAATCATGGGAAATATACTTTAAAAAATCATATTATGTTTTTAGTATGGTTTACGGCTAAAAAACAGTTTGCTGCCAATCGGCAAATCGGGGCTTTAATTAAAAAAAAAATTCCTTGATAAAATTCTATAATAATAAGCAAACATCAATTTTAAGAACTATGATAATGATAATTCTTGTGACATTATTCTGATTGTTTTTGAAAGTATTTCATAATTTATGCTGGGCGCACGATTTTTCGTTCTTGATCTTTTTTAAAGTACTACAGAATTCGTTTTTAGGGTTTCGTTCATCTGACCCTATTCGTCTCACTCCTCTGTCTGTCTGTCTGGCTGCCACAGAGCCCGTTCTCAGAAACTTAATATACTGGAGACTTGAAATTTTGCATATTTATAGCTGAACACCTCACATCAAATGAAAAATCATAACATTTTGAAAAAATCTTATACTTACCCCTCTGGACGCTAACTTGTGTATTGTAAGCTTTTTTTTCTAACTGAGCCCCTAATCAAGTTGGGGACTTGAAATTTTGCATACTTATAGATGAACAATTGCGACCACACAACAAATCATAAAAATTTCAAAAAGTCTTATATTTACATCTCCGGTCTTTAACTTGTGTATTTTAAGCACTTTTTCTAACTCAGCCCCTAATTAAGTTGCAGACTTGAAATTTTGCATACTTGTAGAAAAACACTTGCGATCACACGAAAAATCATAAAATTTTCAAAAAGTCTTATATTATTTATCCCTCGGGACTCTAACTTGTGTATTTTAAGCAATTTTCCTAACCTTCCACCATTTCATCCGGGGGCACTTTTCTAAATCTTGCCGGCTCCCCTCACGTGATAAATCATTGCACAGCCCTTTGACCACTCTTTCATATTATGTATTAAGCTTTACATATTTCAGTTCCACTTTTTACCGCCTGGGCCGCCAATCTATCCTGAGTGCTATGGGCTCGATCCCCTCGAATAATATATCTACGGATAGGTTGTTAAACGGAATTTCTTTCGAATAGAGGTTTGTTTCGAATAGAGTGCGCCCCCTGGTTGCAAAATGTGGAACTAACAGATTTTGCAAAAGGATAAAGTATTTTGAAAGGAATATTAAAGGAAACCCTTTGTGCGATCTGTGATCACACTTACCCACTAGTTATTAACTATCCAATTGGCTGTGACGTAAAATTCCGTTTCCAGGAAACAAATTAAATTAGCTGTAGACAAAAAAAGAATTCGAATTAGAGTTATGTTTTAAGAACTACCAAAGATCCTTTAGCACCAATTCGAGAAAAAGGTTTAAATATACCTGATTTTTAAAGGTATTTATATAAAAATGCCGGAAAGCTCCCAGACTTTCATAAGGAATCGCAGACTTTGCTGTTCTTAAATCTCTAATGCTGTTCTTAAATATTTAGTGCTGTTTTTAAATCAAACATATTTTCAAGCCACAATCTGGAAAAAAATGCCCTAATCCATGTAACTGACGTTTAAATATTTCACTAAGAAAATATAAATGATGTATATTAAATATCAATAAAAATTTCTTTTGCAAATACTTTCCCCCATATTTTGCCCATAAAAAGCACAAAGTTAAGAAAAATGTAGCAAAGTTTATCAACAAACATTTACAATACTATTTAAAATTTTTCAACCTTTTACATATGTTTAGGAATATTTTAAAATCTTAAGTTCGCTTTTTATACTCTTTTAAAAGGACTCGGAACACTGAACATTTTTTTTTTATTTAAAAGTTTTTATGTGTATTTTTGGCAATGAAGGATTTGGCAAGGACTCAATGAAGGAAAATGATTTTATCAAGAAATTGTTCGATTCCCCTGGGAAAATTTAGCTTTTTTTTTAAAAAAATGAAAGTAAATTTTAAAATGTATCTTCTACAACAATTTTGAACATTTTGAGCTAATTTTTTAAAAATTATTCTTAGAAGTGCGCTGCATAATTTTAAGTATCAGATTTACTATAAATTAATCCGTTTGGGAGAAAAAATAAAATGTGCAAATAAGTGTAAAATTACAGTAAAAACTGAATTTATTTTACATTTTTATGCGTAGAAAAAAAATCTTTTTACTTTATTGTAAATCCGATACTTAGTTTTATCAAATAGACCATAAGGAACGAAAAAAAATCGACTCAATTGAAAAATGCATAAAAGTTTTATCACTTTGAACATGCTAATTCATCGAAAAAACAAAACTGAGTAAAATCGCTTTTAAGATTTGAACTTCAATAATAATAAACAATTAAATTTAAAAAATAAAAAAACCCGACTGCGTAAAAAGCGAACTAATTAATTATTTCTCATCAATGTGAAACATTTTTTTTTTTTCAATTCCTACTATTAGCTCACATTCTCGCTATATATATCTTGTTCAAATTTTCAATCGTTAATAAAATACTTATTATTCATCCAATCAAGCTCAAATAAATTTTTTTAAACTTGTAGTGGATAACACTTGATGTTATTCCAGTTTTTTTTTCGAATATTAATTCATTAATTAAATTAAATTCATTAATTTTCAATAATCGAGAGAGCCCTCTTCTTGATCAAGGTATTTTAAGACCGAGAGAGCCCTCTTCTTGATCAAGGCATTTTAAGCGCCACTCAAGAGAAAAGAAGAATGAGAGAAAAAAAATTCTCTTATTGACCTAAATAGGAATTGACTTAAAATATTTTTTTTATTTTACTTGTTTATATTACTTACCTATTTTTTTTTTATTTACTTGTATTGATGACTTTTAAGTTATGTTTAATTGTTAGTTCCTATCTATAAACACTGTTTTGATAAGGTCTATAGATGTCTATGATGGTTAGAGTTGCAGTAAAGCTAGATATCCTACATACACAACTTCCAGGTTGTATAATATTTTACGGAGCTTCTGACTGTAAAATAGTCAATGAAACATCGTCTTCATTTTGAAAGACCTATCCAATGATATGCCACTCAATAGGGTGCGTAATTGTTTTCGTCTCTACCGCCATTTTAAATTTATAAAAACAAAACCTAGCCTATAACCATCGGGCCGTTAAGACGAATTGATAGAGACCTCATTCATTTAAATCCATCCAACCGTTGGGATGTTTTGAGGGTATAAATAAATCCACATACACAGATACGCGTGAAACACATGACCCTTGTTTTCAGTCGGGTAATTATTCTTAATCTGCAACGCTTCTTTCTGGCTGCAATATATTAAGAGAAGATAGGTATTCAGCTGCAATCGCTACGTAAACAGTGAAGTGGGTGTGGAATTTAAAGGGACGGCGATGTAATAAAATCACTTTTAACAGTATTTATAATATTCAGATCTTTACGAATCTTCATTAGAATATACTAGGGATAATAAAGAATAATTTAAGCAAAAAATTAGAAAATCGATGTTTTCGTCATTTTTTCCTTCCTTTGAAACTTTATAGATTTAACATAAATATTACATTATACACTTATCATGCCAATATGTATTATTGCATATTTAAAATACGCTTATTAAAAAGAATATTAAAACAATAATGTGACATAAATAATATCTTCTTCATGATAACGAAATCCTAATGAAACAACACGATATGTTACATTTTATGCATTATTAAAAGAAAGCCAAAAAAATTGCTTATTTTAAGGGGTCTCAGGACTCTTAAATTTGGAAAAAATGAAAAAAATACGACCATTTTCAACACTTAATATCTTAAAATATATTTGATTTTAAAATACAATTTTTATTGGGATGAAAGGTATAAGTAGGTTCTTCCATTTCATGTATTTAAAAAATTGCAAGATGCAGAATTAGCATTTATAGGGGCTCCAAAATGTCAGACATTTGACGAACAGGAAATCGGTATAACAGTTTATGCGCATGATTATAGAATAAATATTGAAACTAGACTAAAGATTTTGGCGCCTACGTATACTTCAGATTGTAACAATTACTCTGAACCTAAATAAATTTGTATTTAAAGCATTTTTATATTTTTAATACAAAGTTGTATTTAGCTAATACAAAATTTTGAAAATTTAAACAGTATAATCAACTAAAAAAAAAATGTTTTTTTGAGCAATAAAAAGAAAATTTTTGGTTCAGTTTATACAGACTAACATGAAACATGTGTTTTGAAAATTTCATGACAAAAAATTCAGACGTTTTTGAGATATCCTGCCCGTCAACGTCATTTGCCCAAAAACGTCATTTGAAAAAAATGGCTTCAATGTTTCGGGAAAGCCGCTTCAGCTATTGAGCGGGTATAATTCTAAAAGCGGGTATAATTCTAACTTCTGTGCTAATGGGAATTTCAAGGAAACAATTATATCAAAATGTTCAGAAAAGATAGGAGTTTAGCAGCTAAACAAATTAAAATTTCGAAAATTTTGAAGCTCTAAGAGTCCTGAGACCCCTTAAAGCATTAAATACTAACCTGGTTTAATTTGAATTATCATTTATTGCTAAACTAATCAACTTTTAATTTATTTAAGAACAGCAACTTGTCATCAAAATTTACAAAAGAAAACAAAAAGATTTCATTCCAATTTTCATTAATTATCATACAGTATTTTTAAAAATATCGACAATTATGCTTATTTTAAAATACTAAACATTAACTTGTTTCAATTCATGTTCTTTAACCCACTTCATCATTAATGTTCAACTTATCAACATTTCCTTTACTTTTATTTAAAAACAAAAACTTATTATCAAAATTTAACGTAAACGTTGTATGTTAGACTTCATGCATTGCTCAATAACGGTAAAAATTGCAAATATATTTTATGGTAAGAGTGCAAGAATGTGTTATTTAACCCTTTCAGGGGCAAAAACACTTCTATTCGTAAAATGCTAAAATGACTGAATGACACCAGAATTTACAAAAGAAAAAAAAAAAAAAAGGAAAATGGAAAGGGAAATGAGTTAGAAGCTTTACTTTACGTACTTAATAAAAGCAAAATTTTCATTTAAAAATTCTAGTGCTAATATGGCATTTAGAGATTAAAATTAAGTGGTCCAAAAATGAAACACCGCTCTTCAAGGGGTTAACAAAAAATAATTTTCGCGAAAATTGAAGTGAAATGCTTTTCTAAGGAGTGTACAGTGTTTGAAAATTTCTAAGAGTATGTCATAACTGTTTCGGATCAGAAAACTTCTTTTAATGATGTAAATCGCCTAATTCCATAGTTACTATATTTAATCACAGAATATGTACAAGAAAAGCGAAATTATATTAAATAACACTAAAAATTCAGTTAAAAATGATGGTAGAAATAATATTATTGCAAATTTTTATATTTATTTTCTTCTAGGTTTAGAATGTTAATTCAGGTGGCAAAAAACTCTCTCATAAAATCTTTTTAATATTTCATTATTAAATATTAGAAAATAATAGTATAATTTAAATTATTAAATAGGAGATATTAAAAGTTTAAGTCTCAAATCTTCAAGAATGTGTATTTAATAAGAATTGTAGTTTTACCATATGATGCATTACCTCACATGATTTTCATTCATAAAATAAAACATTTTTTGAAAAACAATGTGCCATACCATCTTCTTCCACTCGGGTTTTCGTTTATCAATACTAACTTTTAAAGGGTGTTGGTCAGTCTGGTCTCCCATTACAGTCTCCAATGTTAAACCTATGGGAAGTGTTGTCAAATTTAAAGTTTGTTTCATTCAGAAACTCACAATTCACACTCGAAAATTTGAAAATAATTTGAATAAAAAATCTGCCGGATTTGGTAACAGTGCCTATGGGCTTAGAAGACACTCATATTTTAAAAATGTATAAATTAATATGTAGGAAATTAATATTTTAAACTTCTTTTTTATATGTACTTTTCTTAAGGGGACCGGGTGAGTGAAATTCAAAGAAAAAACCGATTTTTACTTTTTATATCATTAAATAGTTTAAACTTTTATCTTTTCAACGATGTATTGCACATGTTTATATATAAAAAAAGTGTTGGATTTCTTCATTCTTTCTAAGAACACTTCACAGCAGTGGGCTACTTTTTTCAAATTCAGATTTCTTGATTGGCACCACTTTTCTGAACTTTTTTCAAATTCAGATTTCTTGATTGGCACCACTTTTCTGAAATGGTAAAATTCCCATTGTGTGCGCCTTAAGTAATATATTATTAAATAAGGCGAATTTTACTATTTCAAAAAAGTGGTGCCAATCAAGAAATCAGAATTTAAAAAAGTAGTCCACTGGTTTCTGCTTTCACAGTCCTACTTCACAGCTTTAATAGACTTTTTTTCAAAACTTCGATTTTCAGGTTTGAGTTCTTTTTTTTTTTAATATCTATTAAACTTAAGAACTCAGATTTTTCTGAATACTTATGTTATAGTACATACTTTAACACAGGGATTTAACGATTTGTTGAGAATTATTTTAGGCAGTGAAATCTTACCAAAAATGCTAATTTAAAAATGTCTTTCAATACATAATTAATAATTAATTTTTAGTTTCCCTTAGAAAGAAAATGGTCTGTTAAAATACGTAAAGCATGTTATTCAAACTACTCTAAAAAATCTAGACCTCTATCTTTCCCCATTTCTGAGAAAAAGGTACATAAAGTTGGTGTATTTTAACATGGCCGAGATAGAGCTCACCCGGTCCCCTTAATTAATGTTTCTCTGTTTCTGGTTGTCAAAATATTTCTAAAATATACGGTTAATTTAATATTTTATGTAGTAAAGTATTTGCGAAGTTGGCGAGCTATGAGTGAGATTTTAACACTTAAAATAAAATGAAGTCTGCATTTTAGAAATATTTTGCCAACTAAAAAAGAAAGACAGACCCTTTAAGAAAAATACACAGAATAAAGAAGTTAAAAATATTAATTTCTTCGTGAGATATTTAAAAAAAACGTACCCATAGGTTTAACATTAGCTAGGGGATTTTAAGATCTCGCTGACCAACACTCTTAACCCTTTCACTCCCAGTGAGTCCAAATGGAATCATGACATTCTTTTCTTTTCCCCCTATAATATCCGGATGCTCCTATATTATTTCAAATAACGGAAATAAAAACTATGTATAATCCCCAATAAATAAAAATTTTTGTTTCTCTTCAATATATTGCAGCCTTATGCAAAGAAATGATTTTAATATTTCTGTTATGAGATTCCATTCATTTCGCAAAACGAGACATAAATAACATTCTTTTATATAGACTTTATAATTAATAAATGCTTTTATTTTTTATATTGTATTAAAATATGCTTCAATAATTTATTTTGTCTAGTTTGTATAAATATTTTATTAAATTTTATTTACTATTTAATTTATAATTTTTATTATTATTTAAATTTTAATTAAAAAATTTAAAAAAGATTATCTTTTGTTAGTTCTTATATTGAGCATAAAATCAACCTATTTTAAGAATTTCAGAATTTTAGCATAAATAGGTAATGTGTGGGACTGAAAGGGTTAACCCTTTCAGGACGGGTGGGACGTATACGTCCCGTCCCATAAAGGATGTGTATTGTCTTTATTTTTTTAGGTACTAGAATATTTTAGTTGAAAACTTTGGCTTTCAAAATCATAGAGTCCCCGGAAAATATTCATGGAAAATAAATCAAAAAATACAATACGTAATTACTGGTATTAAAATTTTAAATGTCATTGAATGACGCCCATCCTGAAAGGGTTAAAGAAATGACTTTATTAACAGTTATCATGCTCTATTAATAAAGGTAATTAAAAAATATATACTTATTTTAAACCATTAAACACATACCTGGCTTAAGTTATGTCTTCTAATCCATTTCATCAATTACTGTTGTCTTCTCATATTGACTGTCTATAGCAGCATATATTGCATTAACTTGTTCAAAATCAATCACAATATTTGTCGAAGTTTATAGCAGAATGTCTGTCTAATTCACGATCGTTTTTTGTTGTACTTGAGATAATTATTAAAATCACTTTTCTTCAAAATTTAACCTTTTATTCTTATTATAAAATGCCTCTGAAGTTAAATGCTGTCTGCTTAAAACAGTTATTTCATTTACGTAACGTAATAGACGATAAATTCCTGGCGTAAAGCTATATATAGATACATATAATCAATATTATATTCTAAAATTGTTAGAATAATATATTTATAAAAAAACAATAAATGTCGAAATTTCCACATTTTTTATACTGTTCAATACAAATCTTGTAAGAATAAACTAGTCTCACAAAAAATATAGTTTATATAAAGCTTTAAATCATGGATATAATTTTTCATTATGCTGCAAAACTATTTACTAAATTACTATATTTCTATAAACTTTACAAAAATATATATCTCTTGGTAAATTACTTTCATATTTTTATGGTGCTTCTAAAAATATTTCTCGCATTTTGAAGAAACAATTTATCCTGCATAAATACCGTTATTTTAAATAAATATTTTCTGTTTTATAATCTTTCTTCGCATTTCTTTTTTTAGCAACATTTTAACAATGCAGATATTTCTTGTTTGGCAACTAAGAAAATATATAATTTTCAAATATTTCTTTAAAAAGATTTAAAAGAAAACTGTGCATTGAAAATTTTCTAATATATTGATATGTTTTAATAGTTTTGATGAGAGTGGAAAACAAACATTATTTTTTCATTTATAACAAAGTTGTTGTTTAATTTGTTGTCTATATTTTTTTCACAATGTAGCTGATGTTTACTTCACTTTTCCAATTATGGACGATTCTATGTTTTATCATTCATGTGCACACAATTATTCAGCAGAGTATATAGATGAAGCATAAGTTACAGATGTATCAACCATGTATAATATTTCCTAAATATGATAATATCACTATCAAACGTGTTTTGACAATCAGGATAGCAGATTACGTAATGTTGACATACATCATATCAATAAGCCTAACAGGATATAGCTCAAATTTCATAAACTGACAATGCATGAAGCCTAAATAACTGTTAGATGACTATCAAGAGTTTAGATGAACAATTCAGCACATGATGTATTTTGAATTAAACAATAAAAGCAATATTCAAACAATTTCATAAAAATCATCACATATTTTTTCATATTTGGAAACCATTTTTGTTTAATTTTTTTTTAATTCCGTTATGATATTTTATAAATCTTATCATTCTTATCTTATAATTTTCTTCAGAAAATATTGTAAATATGATTATATACTCTATCAAACATGTTTTACCAGTCAGGCGATCAGATTACGCAATGTTGACATACATCATATCGATAAGCCTAACAGGATATCCCTCGATTTTCATACACTGACAAAATCTAAATAGCTGTTTCATGACTATCAAGAGTTTAGACAAACAATTCAGCGCATGATGCATTTTGAATTAAACAATAAAAGCAATATTAAAAAAAATTCATAAAAATCATCACATATTTTTTCATATTTGGAAATCATTTTTGTTTACAATTTAAGAAAAAAATCAGTTATGATATTTTATAAACCTTATCTTTCTTATCTGATAACTTTCTTCAGAAAATGCGCTGCACATCAGATTACCAGTTTCGTTTTATTTGAAAGAATTCCTTTCTTCTTATACAGCCAACATGAGTTCTTCTTATCTTTAAACTCTGTATCACTGTAAATAAATAATTTTTTTATTATATTTAAAGTAATAAATATTTCATAACTTTTGTAAAAGGGCAATTTTATAAAACATAATGTTTAAATAACACTGTTTTTGTATTTTAGAAGAAACAGATATGCAACAAATTGTTTAGATTGAAACAAACTTTATAATAACTCTACATTTATTTTTTAATCATGTTTTTTTAAAACATTAGAAAATATTATTTTCTCTAAAGTATTATCCATTTAATTCTGTTATCCCAGTATAAAAAGAAAAATTCTTTTATTTAAAATTTTCCAACATATTTTGGTTGATTTTGTAATTTAAAAAACATCGCACTTAATGTTACATATAATAATAAAAAATATATATATTTAGTTTTTTTTCTAATAGATATTTACCGTATGGAGATTTAACTGAACAAATATCCCTAAAAAAATCGATTTAAACTAAACTAAACTGCAGTCTTCTATTTAGCCTAAAGAAAAAAACACACACCTGTTGATTGAATATCTAGCAATACCTGAATTCGACTATTCTCTGAGAAAATATAGTAGCAGTCAAATACTTTGCACTAAGTTTCTATGAATACCTATTAATACTACATTTCCTATAACTAACAGCTTTCTTTAGTTCATATTTCAGTAAGTCAAAGATGTAAGACAACTCTTATCAAAAGAAGAAGCAAAATTACGGAGATCACAATGGAATACTCCATCTTTGAAGACTTTTTTAAAGCACGTTAGAAGAAGTAAAGGAAAATGCCACGTTTCTTAGCCTTATATTAAGGCTGTATTGTGCAAGATGAAGGCATGTCAGTATAAAAAACCCTTCAATTAAAAGCCAAAATGCATTATTTTTTTCAACAAATTTTGCTTGTCAGTAGCCTTGTTAGTAGATGAGTGATTAAATCATTCACTATCGACAAACTCAATTAATATTTCATGCCATTTGCTATCTTGTCCAATCTTTTGGATAACAGCTCATATATGTAACAATATTAGGCATCTCTTAGATTGATTTTCTTAGTGGTTGCAGAACAAATCACGTGACGAACGGTTTTGGAATGGATGCGTACTACTTAAATGTTTTGACAGCTTTCTGATGGGATGTAGATCATGTATACTTGGACTAATCTCAATCAATTCTTCTGCAACGCCTACCTCTAAAGACAGTAAAATTACATCCAAAGATTCATTTGATGCAATGCCCATGATTATATCAGTCACACTCTTTTTTTGTTCTTCTCATATCGAGTAAAATCATTAAGAAAATAACACGATTATCAAGATAATAATTATAGCAGAATATATAATGATGAAATCTTCGCACTTCATCTTTAAAGAAATATCAGTTGATAGTCTTCTGCTTCAATGACTAGATTTACATAAACACTTTAAAAAGCCCCTTTAAAGCAGAGGTAAAGACTATAAGAATGAGATAAAATTTATAGGAAAGTGGATAATTTTTTATAAAATCTTTGGGCTTAGAAAAACCCACTTCGAAAATCTGAATTATTTTTATCTTGTATTCTGATTACAATTTTGTAAATTAGCCGGGACGCAATGCATCGTGCAGCATCAAATGTTTGCCCAGCTAAGAGACCACAAAATAAGAGGCACTTGAGGCTTCAAAACTATTATCAAATGCACTTTTAACAGTTAGTAAAATGTAAAGTTAGCAGGTGTTCTGAAACATCAAAGAAACTCTTGTCACTTTGCAGTCCGAAAGAAATAAAAAGAAGCACTTAAGGTATACAAATGGTATACAAATACTGAATGCACTTTAAATCGTCAATAAATTGCAAAGCTGGTTGAGGTGAAATTATTGTACGATATCAGATAACTGTCCCGCAGATAGAAGCACTTCAGGGATAATCTGTGAGGGTTTACGCAACCAGACTGAAATCAGAGAATATCAAATGTGTAACAATCTTAGTGACCGAAAATAGTACTTCGAGAGAAATTTTTTTTCAAAAAAGACCTTTTTCCAAAAACCTTGGGAGCCCCGTGGCATAGCGTCCTTCTCACACGATCTGCGGAGACTGCACTAGAGAATTTTGTCCGTACGCTGGCAGCGCACTTTCTTGTATTCGTTTGTAATTATATGGAAACTAGCTCTTCATCTGCATTGCAATAGCTTCGACCCCCCCCCCCCCCCCTCTTTTCTCGCAACCAGCGGAGAAACCGCTTTTAAGCGAAAGCAGAAGCAAAAGCTTGGAGTTTAGGAGGAAAGGGGGGTCCCTAATTATCAAGTTAATATGGATCATCACTGGGAGGCCTGCTCTTGTTAAGTGAATGAAATTAAAGCAGCACGGCCGCCTTGTTAAGAAGCGCCTGCCGCATCACTAAGTTGACAGATTTATTCGGGGGCAACCACTTTCCCCATCCCCCCCTGTTTCCAAAAGAATTTATTCCTTCTCTCTCTCCCTCTTTCTCTTCTTCGTTTTTCCTTCTTCCATCCTTCATTTACAACTTTCCAGCAGAGGATCAAAATGTCCGGTCTGGATGCCGTATTCATACATTTTAAAGAGGGTGGCCCGCTTTTGTTTTGATAAACATATTCCGGAGTTTCTGGAGAGGGGTGAGGAGGTAAGGGTTGGCGGGATTAGGTATGGTGTATAAAGCGTAACCGCGGATGGGAATTTTTGAAAGAAGGGTAGGTTTTTTTTTTTATTATTTATATATTTTTTTTTCGTGTTTTAGTGATGGGATTTTAGAATTTTTTTCTTACATTTTTATATGTCAGAGATATGACGTCAATAGAACTGACACCGGGTTGTCGGAGGAGATATTATATATGGAGTTTTAGCTCCAACCAAAAGATAGGAATAGTTTCACTCTAGACAAGCATATGTTGTTAACTAACAGTTTCAGTTTCGAAATAAAGTTAAAATTCTGGGATTTTTAAAAATATATCGGCTGTATAGTTTAAAAAAAAAAAATGCATTTTCTTTTCAGGAAATATTAATTTTTTAACACTTATTAAGAATAAAATTATTTGATTTAAAGCGCGGAATCCTCAAATTTCTTGTATATTTCGATTATATGGTCTGGAAAATATGATTTTTATATGTCTTAATAAAAGGACTTTTTTCAATGTTTACTCAATATAAAGACGGAAAGACAAACGTAACTGCGGATGGGACTTTTTGAAATAAAGGTTCTTTCTCTCTTTCTCTCTCTCTATATATATATATATATATTCACGTTTTAGTGATAAATTTTAGAAATTTTTTCTTACATTTTTATGTCAGAGATATGACGTCAATAGAACTGGCACCGGTTTGTCGGAGGAGATAATATATATGGAGGACTCGAGCCAACAGATAATAATAGTTTCAATTTAGGCAGCCATATGTTGTTAACTAACAGCTTCAGTTTTGAAATAAAGTTAAAATTCTGAGGTTTAAAAAATATATCCATTGTATACCAAAGAAAAAAGTTTCAAACTGATTTTTTTTTCTATAGGTATCAATTTTTCTATATTTATTAAGATAAAAATTGCTGAGTTGTAAAATGAGAACCCTCAGATTTCTTAAATATTTTGTATTATATGGTCTGGAAAATATAATTTTTATACCTTATACAGGTAGCAAACAGTGTTTTCAAATCTGGGATTTATTTATTAACCATTTGGAAAAATGGTTATTGTCCTCGGTCAGGGCGGGTCAGGGTAGGAAATCAAAAACATATCTGAAGCTTTTTATTAGTTGAATCCGCATTTTATTCGTTTTCTGTTTGGTCTATACAGTAATCTGTATTTTCCCTTTACTTTCAACAGAGATGGATACTTCTGTTGCCACTATGATAAAACAGTAATAAAAAAAATAATAATAATAACTCAGAAACAAATTGAGATACAGCTAATTAAAAATGCATTTTTTTCTCTATACGACGATATAAAAAGTAATATTGTGGGATGTTTAGAAGTTTAAGAATGAAATTTCATTCAAAATTGGTCCAGGAATATTAATGTTTAATCCATGGCGTACGTAAGTATGACTAGCTCCGTAGAAGTTTAAAAATTTACAGTACCGAAAAATGTAATCCATGGCGTAAGTAATGTATGATCAACTCCGTGTGATTTTTTATGTCTTAAATTTTAATGTTTAGAAGTTTAAGAATGAAATTTCATTTAAAATAGGTCCAGGAATATTAATGTTTAATCCATGGCGTACGTAATGTATGACCAGCTCCGTAGAAGTTTAAAAATTTACAGTATACCGAAAAATGTAATCCATGGCATATGTAATGTATGATCAACTCCGTGCGATTTTTTATGTCTTAAATTTTAGTCTTAAAAAAAATCATTTTCCAAATGGGCGTTGTAATTTATTAAATTGCATTTTTTTTACTTACTTAATTTATTTATTTATTTAGAAATTTCGAGTTCATATCAGGAAAATTTTAATACTAATTTTTCTTTATTTTATTCACAGAATGTCTATCATTATGATAAATAAAAATAACTATTCAAACTTTCCGGGAGAATTCAGAACTTCTTAACGATAGTTTTATAAATAGCTCATAAATGTGTCAAGCGGCCTCTATCTATCTATATTATAAAGGACAAACATATCTGTGCGTAACGCATACGTCATTTTGCGAATGGCAACACTTTGAAATTTGAAATAAAATTTTGGTTTTGTAATTTTCTCTACTGCAAATTTTTATACTTCTAAACATCGCACATTTTAAATTTTTACACCGCCGTATAACGAAAAAAATTCTCTTTTAAATGCCATTTGTTTGAAAGCTGTATCTCATTTTAATTTTAAGATATTAATTTTTTTGTAGTTTTTATTACTTTTTTTGTAATTGTGGCAGCTGAAGTACTACATTTCTGTTGAAACTAAAGAGGGAAAAAATGAAAATAATAGACTGCTGTATCTTTTTGATGCCATTTTCTCATAAAAACCGAAAAAAATTGAAATTAAAATACGTGGTATGTCAAGAATATCGTCTGTTATAAAACCCAGTGAGTTCTGGGTTTATTTCGTTGTTATTTATCAATTAAATGATTTTGCCGTGTCGGCTCCATTGCTGAATATCAATAAACAATTTGCACATAAAAAAAGTTCAGAATTTCTCTCCCGCTAATTTTCTACAAAGAAATTAAAGCTTCATCAATAAATAAATAAAAGAATAATATATAAAAAAGCACGAATTTAACATATATGTAGTCGAACAATTTAAATTTTTAGAGACGAATTGGGAAAAATATGTGCTTTTAAATGTAATTTGTATGAAATAGAGTTGCTAGGCAACTGTTAAAGTAAAAGAGAAAAAATAATCTATATATTGAAAACACAAGATAGCTTTTTCAGACATCTTCCTTCAACTTTCTACTGTACCTGTTTTGCTAATAATTCTTTTTTTAAATGAAAGCTGTTCATTTGTAGATGTCCTCGCACTGGCTATTTTTCTAAATATTTTCACTTTTATATTTTTAATTTAATTTGAAAATATTTTTTGAAATTTAATCAAAATGGTAGCAATCGTATTATTTCCACTGTTTCAGAAAAAAAGAAATATTGGGGTTTATTTATCCTTATTGATACCATTTACTCATTATAATTAAAAATAACTTTATTTTAAGTCTGAACAGAAAATGATGTCACTATTTAAAAAACATTTTCGCTCATAAAGCTAATGTTACAATATATTTTCATTCGGCTGATACCGAATTCGAGACACTTGGCGTAATGCTTCAGTAAGTGCCATATTTAAAAGAAAAAAATCATTTTCTTCGATAAAACTATATATTTTTACATGAATACATCTAAAAGACATCAGTTTCTGGAATTTGTACTTCGCGGTACTGAAATTAGACCCTCAAGCCAAAAGAATACATTTTCACATGCAAAGTTTTAGCTGACAAACGGAACTTCACGTTTGAAAATCTATCTAAAGGAAAAATATGTCCGTGCGTACGGCTAGGGTCATTTTGAGAATGGCAACGCTTGACGATTAAATGTCGGATTTGCAATCTTCTACTGCAATTTTTTGAATTTCTAAACATCGCGCATCTTCAATTTTTACACCCGTTATATAGGGAAAAAAATCTACTTTCAAATGCAATTTTCTTGAAAACTTTATCTTAATTGATTTATTTATTATGTCTTTTTAAATAATTTTCAAGAATAATGTTTTTTTAATCTATATCCACTGCGTACAGGCTCCATTACGGAATAAGCCATTTGCACTTAAAATAATATAAATAATTCAACATTTGTCCCTGACTAATTTTTAATAGAGAAATTAAAACTTCATCAATCTATTATATTAAAAAGTGACTGTCCATTTGTATTTCACAGCTGTTCCTCCTAGAATATGGAATGTTGGGTGATCAAATTAACGCCAGTTATCCGCATGGGTCCGAGGATGTTAAACGTGGTCGTAGAATTTTAAAATTTGTTTAGCTTTCGAGATATAAATTTTTACGTTATTTTGATGACATTTCTGTAATGATGGAAACTAAAATTGCTCCATTTTTGTGGATAAAAGAGAGAAAAGGGAAAATGACATAGATTATTAGGTATCATTGTTTGAAATCATTTTTAAATTGAAATTTACGTATATTTGAATAAATAGTGAAAAAATTATTGTAGTTTTCAAGAAAATTTCACGAAATACGAACTCACACATATTCAAGCTTCAGGAATCCGTTTATTTTAGAAACACAAATTCGACTCTCGACTGGAACATTGAGATAAATTCTGTTGACGTCAAAAGAAAAAAAAAACATCGTACGTTATTTTCCGTAAATTTAAAGTCGTAAAGTAGATTTTCTACCATTGCCTTAAGATGGCTAATAAAACATTTCAGAAGCGGACATTAAAAATGCGAAAAAGCGAGAAAATAAAAGAAAAAAGTTTTAGCGAGAAAAAAAATAATTCTTTAAATATTTATTTTAATTCATAAATATAAAATGCTTCTGAATAAATTCGTCCAAACAAATTCATTTTTGTATAAGTTGACCCAAATGACATCATTTCTACGAACTCCGAAATCCGAAGCAAAATCTTGGAAGAGCGAAAATCTCTAGGCAAATAAAGTTATGGAATATGTGCATTTTTATTGGGAAAGTTTTGACTTAAATTGTAAATATAATGTATTATTTGAAATATTGTATTTAATAAAATTAATATTGCAGTGGCTTTCTAAATTTACAATAAAGTTAAGATTTGATTTTTCGCAAAAAGATCGATTGTCTCATGCAATTCAAAAGCAACACAACGGGTTGCTACGCAACTAGTATATATAAAAGAAAGTCTGAATTTCGTATTAATCAACGCGCAGCCCAAACTACTGAACCTAAAATTTTGAAAATTGGGGTAAAAATAGTTCTTATGGCATTGAGTGCCGCTAAGAAAGGATTTTCTAAAATTTCACCCCTAAGGGGGGTAAAAAAGAGAACGAACTTTAAAAAAAAATCCTTAAAAATCTGATTTTATAGTTATTTTACAACTGCTAACATATTTTGGTGTATTTTTGTATGCTGAATCGAATGGTACTAACTAAATTCTTTTAAGTCCAATAGTTCGAGAGATATTTCATATTTTTCTAATTTGGCGCTATCTTTGGCGCCAAAAGCTCAAATTTTCAAGTAATAATTTCTAAAAACTCATTCTCTTCATTCTGTTACTATAGCAAGGGAATAAATTCAAATTGAATAATTTTTTAATCAATTCTTTTGGTTAAATAATTAAAACAACTATGTCAGTTAAGAAAAGTATTACAAACGCCTCAAAAACTAAAACTAAATTAAAAAAAAATAAATAAATCTGTGGTACTTTTTACTTCTACAAACACCATGCGAAAATGTATGATATCGCGCCATTTATTTCAACCCTAATCGTGCAAACGATTTTTGTTACAAACCATGCCAAGCGTTAACCTTTGCTATTTATTGAACGTGAATATTTTTTATGAGTATTATTCCATCGTAATTCCGTAAAACTTTTGAATTTGTTATTTTTTGAATAGAAAACATTTATTATTAATTATAACTTATTTAATACTGATTACTGACATAGATTTTACTATTTGGCAGTTATCTGATGAGGAGGAAGCTACAATAAAATTATTTTAGAAGTTAGGAATTATACATATAAAAATGTTTGTTCAAAAAACCATGAATGGCTTCATTCAAAGAATGAAATGTTTACTGTAGTGTGAAAAATACGTATTACGTATGCCATGCTGCAGTAGTAAAATATATTTACAATTTGAAGACTGCAGTTTAAATTGACTATATCCTGTTACTTGCAAAATACACTGCTCAAAACAATTAAAGGATATTGCAGTTTTAGGTGGATTTTGTATCTGGTAAACTGTTTAGCTGATTTATACGTGGTCGACAGACATAGTAGGTTATATGAGAATAAATTACACATGTTTGGCAGAAAAAAATGCATTTTATTGCGCATTTGTGTACTAAAGGAAAAAAAACACAATTTGTGCATATGAGAAAAAAAGAATAAGAAAAGGTGTTTTCTTCAAAGAAAATCATTTTCAGTAGGGGGTATGGTTTCCACGGGCGGCCAGCAACGTTGAACACCTTTGAGGCATGGACTCAATGAGGCTATTAATGACGAGTTGGGGTATTCTGCCCCACTCTTCCAGAAGAGCTCTTTCCAGTTCTTGGAGAGTTTGTGGGGGTTGTTGGTGGTCAGAAACTCGTCTTCCTAGAGCATCCCAAACGTGCTCGATTGGATTCATGTCTGGAGAACACGCTGGCCATCCCATTCGAACGATTCCTTCCTCTAAAAGGAAATCCTCCACCAGGTTTGCACGATATGGCCTGCAGTTATCGTCCATTAAAATGAAGTTATCTCCAATTGCTGCAGCGTAAGGGACTACAATAGGTCTGAGGATCTCATCCCTATATCGGCGACCAGTCAGAGCTCCATCTCGAATGATGTAGAGGTCAGTGCGCCCGTCAATGGAGATGCCACCATACACCAACACTCCTCCACCGCCAAATCTGACACTTTCTTGCACGAACGCAGGATTATTCCTACTGCCACGGTCCCTCGAGATGAAAATACGCCTATTATCCGGATGCACAGAAAAACGGGACTCGTCAGAAAACAGAATATTGCTCCATTCATTTTTCCTCCAGTTGACATGCTCGGTTGCCCACTCCCTGCGGTCGCGACGATGCCTTGATGTTAATCTAACACGTACCATCGGTCGGCGGTCATACAGACCTACAGCATGGAGCCGGTTTCGGACAGTCTGAGTTGAAATCGTGGTTCCTGTAGCCGAGCGAAGGTGTTGTTGGAGAAGAGTAGCGTTCATGGTTCGGTGTCTCCGAGCTGTTAGCGCTAAATACCGATCTTCATTGGGCGTTGTTGCCCGTCTACGACCTTGCCCTGGTCTTCGGCCTGCACATCCACTCTCCAAAAAACGGTTCCAGATCCTGGAAATGACACTTTGTGACACTCCAATGGCTTGCGCTACTTCGGCTTGAGTTTGGCCCCCTTCTAACCTACAAACAATTCTCAAAGCTTCTGAATCTGTCAAATGACTTCGCTGAGACATCGTACTCAACGAAACAAAGCAATCACTGAATGCCGATCATCCTTGTCTTCATTCTCTTTTATCCAATTGAAAGTCAAATTTCATTCGCTGCCGCTGAAGCGACGTTTTTGACGTCGAACTCAAAATTTGCATACTCCACAGTTTGAAAACCAGAAAAATTTGCATTTGTGATTCTCTTCTTCTATTTTTGTCAAAAAAAAATTTCGTTTATATCTTTATTTTATATAAAACTTCAAATATCCTTTAATTGTTTTGAGCAGTGTATTTATTTATGCTTTTATTTTAAGTACTTATTTTTATTGATCTAAAAAACTGGTATGTTAAAGCATGTAATTTTCAAAAGATATATTTTTTAAATGCTCATTTTTTTTATCAACAAAATTATTTTTTTTTTCAAATGTTTCATTTCGTTTTATAGACAATGGCATTATTTATACTTCGCCTGCGTAAATTACAAAATACTCTTTGATGTTGAAATAAAATTTTTTGGTTTAAGGTATTTTTCTTCTTATTATTTTTCTTTTCATCATTTTAAATGAAATTAGTTAGACATATATTTTAAATGTGTGTATTTTAAATGAAATGAGCAAAAGACATGTATGAATTAATGATGTCGATAAAACAAGAGTTTTTTTTTTTTTTTTTTTTTTTTTTTTTTTCTTGGTTATAGTATACGATATAGTGTGACGAAATGTACACCTGCAAGCAGTTTTTTCCGCACGAACTATGCATTGTTATAGTAACGTATATATTTTAAGAAATTAACAATTGTAACCTTGGAAACTAGCCGCCCTTGGTGACATGTTTGATCTCCCTTAAAATTTAGGTTTGGGAAAGCATGCTAAGCATTGTATCGTGTTACTTTTATTCATAATTTAATTTACTTGAACGTTGAACTCCCTTAAATATAATTAATATAATCCCTCAAGCTAATATTAGTTTTTGTTGCATTAAAATATCTCAATTTGTTGATTTTCTGTAAATAAGTAAACCCTATTGGTTTACATTGGAAGTCTATGGGAATTTGACGAAATATTAGAGATATCGATAAGTTGGCGTCACTTTTGGCGATATATCTCCAATGTAGCGACAAACGTGGCTGCATTTGGCGACAGAACAGGGGCCCCCTATGGCAACCCCCCCCCCCCCCTTATAGGTATGGAGATGCATTAAATGCTGTTTAATGACTAGAAACCTAAGATACAAAAAGAGATAAACATAGAAGTCAAAATAATAAGAAAACAATGGTTGTTTTAAAACTGTTTTATAACTATTCAATGCTTATATTAAAAATCACACACAATTTTTTGACCGAAATTCATGCTTTTTTTCCGTTACGGTACATTAATCTAGCGTGGGCTTAGAACACGATTATGACTAATTCACTGCTTTTTCTGATACTTGCTAAAAAACGCAAGCATATGAATTTATTAAATGATATATAATTTTTACTCTGTTTGTTTTTAAAGTAAGGACAGCAGGAAAGAAAAAATGAAACATTATGTAATCTTTTTTTAGGATTTCTAAATGTATTACTTAGCATATAATCCTAAATTAATTAATTAATAATTGATAAAAATATACATTTTAAAAAATATTACATTCTTCATTTTAGGTAGATTTCGTAAGAAATACTACCTATTGCAGTCGTTACCATGGTGCGACTTTTGAAAAATTCCTTTATAACTTTTCATTATAGGACCCCAGGAACCCAAAACCACCCCCACCTAAAAAGTTTATATATATATATATATATATATAGTTAAAAAATTCCAACAGTTATTGCAAGCATTACCACAAACTGTAAACTTTAATTGAAGCACAAAATTAACTGAACCAAACCAAATAAGAACTGTAATTTAACTTAATAAACAAACTAAAAGAAACACAACTTAACCAACTTTAACTTAAACAAAACAACCATAAGAAACAAGGCAAATAACTAATTAAACATGGAGACAGGTCTGTGTGGCTTATGACACACTAATGCAGGGTTAAAACTGTTTTTAAGCATGCAACATTCCCCAAATTTACCTGTCGAGACCATATTGAAAAAACAAATGAAACAAGATTAAAGCTAAATGAAACCGACCGACCGAAATCAATCCATATCAAAAGCGATCTGTTTCCACTACATTCCGTAAACCACACGCTTCGAGTAAAGGCATCAATTCACTTCTGTTCTTGCAAGTTCTAACATAATTATGCGTCATATTTTTGACCAGACTCACAGGATAACCCTGTTTCACAGCAGTGACGTACCATTTCAGCATATCCTCATTCAAAATGACACTATCCGATGTCAATCGGTTTAATCTGTTTAAACCGTTAATATAAATGTTTCTGAATACCGATATATGGACATTTGAATTGAAATTCAATATTGCAATTGTTTTAAAGTTAAAATCGTCTCTTTTATCATAAACCGATGTAATTAAATTTCTGTTTTCTAATTTTAGATTTACATCTAAATAATTTGTATTGCAACTATTATGACTACCGGAAAGTTTCAATTCTAAATTTTTAGGATAATATTTAAATTCATGGTTAATCTTTATTCCATTCAGCTCGACAGTCAAAACGTCGTCGATATATCTGAAACTCATTATGTCTTTATGTAATTCACTTCTATTTTCATATATATCTAGATACATGTCGGCCAAAATTGAACTGCAACTCCCCCCCATGGGGATACCCTTAATCTGCTTATATACCTTATTGCCCTCATATAAAAAATTCTCTTGAACCACCAATTGAAACAAATTTTGAAATTCACTTAAATCCATGTATAAATCACCATACCTATTATACACCTCCAATATCTTCTCCCTCAAATCCTCAATCTCTATGTTGTTAAACAAATCTGCAAAATCATATGCATACAATCCTGTAATCTTATTTTTATACCTTTTTACTTTTTCCAACAGTTCATAACTATTACTTATTATAAAAGTTGAATTCTCACTTTTAATCTTCAAAATTATTCTCTTCAATACCTTTAATAATTTTTTATTCGCACATTCAATATAGGAATTATAACCACATGTAACGGTTCTAAATTTCACAGGGCATTTATGGAACTTGGGTATTAAAACCAAATAAGGAAAATTCAAATTATCTTGTTTTGTTTTAATTTTTTTATACATTGCCCTAATTCTGTTCTCCACCTCATTAATTTTTGCCCTAATTAACTCATAATTATTTGTGTTTTCATAACTTTCTCTTAATATTTTTCCATATAATTTTTTACAGATAATTGCATAGTTAGTACTTGCCTTATCTACATATGTTATTATAAAATCATCTTGGATGTTTTTTATAGCTTTTCTTAAATCAATATATTTCTCTTCGGACAAACCCTCAAAGTTTTTAACGTATGTCTCCTCTAGTTCCTTTAAAATATGATATTTCCATTCTTCAAATAATTCTCCAGGTAGTCTGTATTTATAAGTTAACTTTTGTATAAAGATTTCTATATTATATTTAAACCGTTTAACTGCATTACTTTTCGTGAAATTCCGTTTTATTCTGTATTTTGCTCCATAACTCATTTGATTTTTCAGTTCGACATTTTGTACGATATCTAGATTCCCAGTTATTACATGTCCATAATGTTTGTCTACATATTTGTTGTACACATCCTCATTACATTTACAAATGTCTGCATTTTCGTTCCTATTAATATTTTTAGAATAATAATTATAATTAAAGATCATTCTACCTAAAGGCTTGTCATACTTAAATGCTTTAACAATATTTAAATTTTTTATTGGTAACATGTCCTTATATTTATTAAAAATCCTTTTGTAATTTACATTACTGTAGCACCCTCCTATGTAATCTATAACGAAATATACTTTATCTGCATCTTCCTGATTTTCACACTTTGACTTACAGTAACTTTGCCAATTATTTAATTTTATTCTATATTTTAATAGATCAATACCCAGATCTATGTTATGTATTCCTATTTTTTGCGATAACAAAATCAAAACCTTAGGTATCAACATCTTTTTGACATTGAATATGATATATTTGATACTCTTGAACTTGTCATTACCGTTACAATTCATTAAAGCTGTTACAATGCTTTCACCGTCCTTCAATCCAACCAATTTTTCTCTAGTAATCCCTGAATCACGATTACTTTTTCCATCTTTATGAACGTTATAACCATTAATATCACACTTTATCTTTGCATAGATGGAGTCAGTCATGTCTCGATTTTTAAAGGTTTGTATAATGTTGCACCCACCAAACATAACGTTCAACCCATAGGGATATAGTGTACCATTTGCAATCATCATATCCTTTTCATATATTTTTCTTTTAATTTTATTTTGGACGATTTTTAAAATTGATATTTTAATGTTATCTATACCATGTTCAGCGAAGTGTTTTATTTCTATATCTTCATGCTCTCTCTTAACTTTTAAATTTCTTATATCTGACTTATGGTTATTGAAGCGTTTGTTCAGTGGAGTTGAAGTTTGACCAATGTATGCAACATTACATACTTGACATCTTAGCTTATACACGCAATTGTATACTTTACAAAATTTTAAACATTTCCCATTATTTTGTCCAAAATCGTTTTTCGTGTTTTCCGCACAGATACATACCTTACATCTTTTATCTGTACACTTATCAAAATTTAATACATTATTGTTCTTATAAAAATTTCTGTTGTAAAAATATCTAGTGTTATAACATTTATATTTGATACCTATATTACCACCTTCAGTACCCTTAATTATATGACTACTGTTATAGAAGCACCTAGTACTGTACTTAACGTAATTTTCACCATCTCTACCACCGCTATCCAAATTCATAGAAACACGATCAAAACTACAATTTTTATTAGCTTTTCCACAATTATTTATTTTTTTATTTTCAAATATTTTTTTGCAACCGCTCACGCTCTCCCACTTCTCCACACTTTCAACTATATCTATTTCACAATCACTATGCTCCAAACTCTCATAATCATGGTCACTTTCTAACGATCCACTCTCTACCATTTTATTGAGAGTCGACCGAGCACAACGGTCATCTTTGATGTACCGTCTCTTGCCGGTCTCCATATAATTTATTCTACCTTCCATGTTATGCATATTTCAAACAAGTCAATTCCCAATTCAAATTCAAAAATTATGTTTCCAGCACATACCACTTACCATACTTTAGCCACCATGACCATACTAAAATAGCCATACACAATAACCCTCCAAAGGGGACATTTTGGGGGAGTCGTAAGAGAGACATGAGCAAATTGCAGCATATTTTTATATATACCTAGAACAAACACCTAATTAACTATCAAACATATTAAAAACAAACACGTATGTATATATATATATATATATACATACATATGTATGTATGTATGTATGTATGTACTAAATTTTGTCCGCGCGATAAAAGTCGCAATTATGCACGGATTGTCTTCAAATTCGCCAAAAACTTTGAGATGGCTAATATCTCGGCGGGGATGGAAAATGGGCAAAATCGGCCCAAGGGAATGGAAATGGGGAGGGTTCAAATTTTTGAATACCGTCTTAACATGATTCTGATAAAACAGCTCATACACAACAATGACAGGAAGAAAAAAATATTTTTCGTTATAGCAGTTGCCAACAATTAAAAAAAAAAACAATAAAATTCTCACCACAACAATTGCTTTCCTATTGTAAGTTTTTCACGTGGAAAATTAAATTGAATAAATAGTTTGACGAATTGAAAACAAATTGAATATTACGTCATAAGTATTCTAGAGCAAGATTTCCGCTTGAAAACTGAAAATAAAATAAATAGCTTGATGAATTAAAAAACAAAAAACAAAATATTGCGTCCTATTGGAAATAAAATGGACTTCAGCAGGTGAATATGTAACGGCATGTGAGTTTGAAGAAACGTATTAAAACATGATAAAACCCCGACTATGGAAATATTAACTTATTTTAACACTTTGAGGTTCTCTGAATTTGCAATAGCTATTTTTAAAACCTATTCCATATACATGTGTGTTCGTATTCGTGTATATTAGAATTTTCACAAAATGTTTAGCTCCTAGAGCTCATTTTTAGTGAAAGAACTGGGTTTATCTCTAATCTTGATTTAAGTTTTGGTGGTGAATTTAGTACTTAACTTCGAAATGTACCTCCGCCTGTAGGCCCGAGCCAGCAGGGATTTTTTAAATTTATTTTCAGCATTTTTTATTTCAAAATGTTTCATTGTTGCAGTTTTAATCATTTGGTATATTTTGGCAAGTGTTCATTGGTGCATAATTAAATCTATTGTTGTTCCAACTCGCATAAAATTGTACGAAGTACAGAAAATATTTGGTGAGTTATCACCTGAGATAGGCTAACAGTAAAATGCCTTAAAATAAATGCATTAATTTATAATTAATTTTTTCTAATATTAAAGAGTTGCATTGTCATTATTGACCTATAAACACACCTGTAAATATAATGTTTATAATTCTAACATACCAAGAAGTGAGTTAAAAATCAATTAGTGATTGCAAAAATCCATCTTTACATATAAAAACTAGGTTGAATTAAATAAAAAAAGGTGCAAAATTAGAATTACTGGTCGAGAAATAGTAAAAAAGACAGGCAATCGACCAAAATAGGAAGTTGTGAAAGAGGGAGAATTTACCGTAGCGAAGCGCGGGTACTCAGCTAGTAGTATTTATAAAAGTACGTTTTTGAATGCTTACTGAAAATTGTTTGATTATGAAGCGGGATAGACCAATGTCTCATAGAACGTAACTGCGGATGAGGATTTTTTAAATAAAGGTGTGTGTGTGTGTGTTTATTTATTTATTATTATTATTATTATTATTTTTAAATTTAGGGTAAGGTGCCCTATTATCGTCCCCCAGTCACTTTTAGGCCCTTGGAAGTTGTAATTTTCAGTGAAAATTTACCAAATTTGTATTTTACATAGACTAACTACCCACGCGCATAGCAAAATAGGCAAATGTCGTACAAAAAAATATTAACAATGCGAAAAATTGTTTTTTCAAAAGTATCTAAAAAATGCAAAAGAAAAAAATGGTCCCAATTTCGTTCCCCAAAAAATTTCAATACGTCGAGGCTTAACTTATAACTAAATCAAAATTTATTTCTAAATGAGTAAGTAATTTAATTTACATTAATGTAAGGCACACAGAAATGTACTAATTATCAGTGGAAGAATAACATAACGAAACATTAGCCATCCAAACATGAGGAAAAAATTGAAAAAAAATGTCTTGAAAAAGCATTCCTAATTTCGTCCCCGGGACGAAAATAAGAACTGCAAAGGAGACGAAATTGGGACGACGCTACTTCCCAATATGACGGAGCTTCAGTTCCCGTAAGATGAACTGAGCGTCCTAAAACTCACTGTATGCTACTGACAGCAATCTTACCAACGTAAAATACATGCAATGAACAAGAAATAAACTCTTACAGTACAGTAAATAACGTTCTACAAATGACGTAATAAGAACTCGGGTCTTCTAAAAATAGGAAATTCACCGTCTTTAATTTATGTATGCGTCTTGGCGAAAGAAACTTTCAACACTGACCCCTTTTACCTCCCGTCTCATGTGACTTGCGTCATAAGTGGTGCCACTTTCGCAGAAGCAGAGAAATTAAAAGGGACGAAATTAGGAGAGGGGGCGAAATATGGGCACTTTACCCTATATATATTTTTTTGTGTTTTAGTGATGGGATTTTAGAAATTTTTTCTTACATTTTTATATGTCAGAGATATGACGTCAATAGAACTGACACCGGGTTGTTGGAGTGAGATATTATATATGGAGTTTTGGTTCCAGCTAAAAGATAGGGGTAGTTTCAGTCCCAGACAAGCATATGTTGTTAACTAACAGTTTCGGTTTTAAAATAAAGTTAAAATCCCGGGATTTTTAAAAATATATCGAGTGTATATATACCTAAAAAAAATTGCATTTTCTTTTCGATAAATAATTTTTTTCAAAACTTATTAAGAATAAAATTGATTAATTGTAAAACAAAGAATCCTCAGATTTCTTATATTTTTAGATTATATGGTCTGGAAAATATAACTTTTATACATATTAATAAAAGCATTTTTTCAATGTTTACTGAATATAAAGACGGACAGATGAAACGTAACCGCGTATAGAAGTTTTTGAAAAAAAAAAAAAATGTTTTTTGTCTTTATATATATTGATGATATATGAGGATGTGAGTTTCAAAACTCACCTTATCCAAGATTTTTAAAATTGTGTTTTCTCTATCAGCCTATTCTATTGGTGAGCCTGCATCGAAAAATACTACAATCTTTAAAAAAAAACTGGTTTTACCGTGTATTTCTGGCATTGTAAAGTGTTGGTTTACAATAAAAACCAATGGACGCAGTCAGAGGTTTTTCGCGATTTCCCAAAATTTCATTTTCTGGATAAGGAGAGTTTTGAAACTCGAGTCCTCATATGTATATATATATTTACTAGCTGTTTAACCCGTTCTACGCACGGAGTTCATAAATTTAAGGGGGCACAAGAGCTTTAAACTTTTAAAAAATCAGTTTTCGGTTTTTGGTTTATTCTGAAAGTTTTAAAATTTCTCAACAATATGCAAAAAATGCTAATGAAAAATCTGCGTTATTTCTTGAGTTATAATAATTTATAGACGGTGAGTATAATGGAATGTGCGTAGACATTGAAACTTTAAAAAGCGTTTTCTCAGATTTGTAAATTTGGAGTTTGTGCGCATTGTTACTTTTAAATTATGTAAGCTACAGCTTAAAAAAAATTAACCAAATATTTTTTTTGTTTATAGTTTACATGCTAAAACCAAAAAAATTCACATATTTTGTTTATTTATTTTTTTTGCACTTGAAAAACTTGAAAATCTTTTTGAAATTTTTGAACTTTTTATATTTTGTGCTAAAATTAAATTTTAAACAAAACTTTTTGCATATATTTTGGTTTTAAGTTAGAAGTAGGTGTGTTATGATTCTATTTCATTCAAAAATTCTTTTCTGTATGCATAATTTAGAGTTTTATCATGCGCGCAGCACTTAATCACGCATTAGCGCGATGAACTTTTAAATTTAGAATTTAAGTATTAATTTTGTACACAAAACATTTATTTTTCTGGATAATGTAGTTAAAGATATATTCCTTAGGCAGAAAGGAAAAAAAAAAGATCTTAATTGCATATTGTTTGTGTTTTGGTACTTTGAAAAAGGCGATGTTTTTTATTGTTTCGACAAACTCAAAGGTCCTGTGCCCCCTTAATTCTAAAACCAAAATTAAAAGTAACTATTCAATTTAGAAAAATATTTGTCTACTACTGTGCCTTTTCTTTCTTTTTTTTTTTTTTTTTTTTTGATGAAATTTAAATTATTATGCGCTATGGCAGCAGACGATAAAGCGATATTTTTGGAATAAGGGAATAAATAGAATAAAAAGTTTTGCTGATGTTTGTGATAAAATGTTTTTATATTTTATTTTTAAAATAAGGTAATAATTCAGCGGAATTAAATAATCTCTAATTATTTGCATGTGAGGTAAAACAATTATCATAATACCCGCTACAGCTTTTTAGTACTGCAGCGTGGCGTATGTAATATGCAGTGCGTCTTACAATAGAAAGGTAACTGTTGTGGTAAGAATTTTATTGTGAATTTTTAATTGTTGGCACCTGCTATAACGAAAAATGTTTAAATTTGATAAGAAAGTGCTGAAAATTTGGTGTTTTTTTTTTTTAATTAAAAGTTAACTATAAATTACTTCGATTCCGGATTGCTTTAGTTGCCCCGGCCATGTACATTTCGCAATTCTGGCTTCCAAACTGTGGATTTGTATAGCATTACACACAGACAGACAGACAAATTTTCATTTTTATATATTAGATATTCGTGTTTTCGTGATGGGACTTTAGAAGTTTTTTCTTACATTTTAACTCAAAGATATGACATCTATGTAACGGAAATCGGATTCTCGGAGGGAGATAATATTATATGCGGATTTTTTAGCTCCAGCCAAAAGATAGGACTACGTTCTCTCTAGACAGGCATATGTTGTTAACTAACAGCTTAAGTTTCGAAATAAAGAAAATAATCCTGGTATTAAAAAAAATATATATCGAGTATATACATAAAAAGAAAGTTACATTTTTTTCTTTCAGTAAATATAAATATTTTGCTATTTATTAACACTTAATATACCAACAATCGGTCATCTAACTGGTACCAAATGAAAATATTTTGATTCGAAGCAGAATTTTTTTCACAAAATAAATAAAATAATAATCACACAGAAGTAAATTCCTCTATGATGTTAAATAGTTTTAAGTAATAATTCTGGGTGAATTATTATTTTTTGTTTTATAAAAATTGAGTAATATTTTGATATGTTTGCTGTTAAAAAAATAATAATTCTAAAATGAGGAGCACTCAAATTTCTTAAATATTTCGATTGTAGGGTCTAGAAAATATTATTTTTATATACATTAACACATTGCAGACGGCTACTTTCCGAAAAATTCTGTTCAATACTCAGAAGTACCGCTTTAAAAAGTGCTTTGTAAAGTAAACAAACTGGAAATTAATTTTATTTTAGCCTAACATATTGTCAAGTGGACCGGGAAAGCCCTATCTCCGCCATGCTAAATTCACCAACTTTATGTACCTTTTTCTCAGAAATGGTGAAAGATAGAGGTCTGGATTTTTTTAGAGTAGTTAGGATAACATGATTTACGTATTTTAACAGACGATTTTCTTTCTAAGTGAAACTCTAAATTAGTTATTAATTATTTAATGAAAGTAATTTTTAAATTAGCATTTTTTGTAAGATTTCACTGCCAAAAAATAAATAGTTTTCAACAAATCATTAAATCCTTGTCTTAAAGTACACAATATAGCATAATATAAGTATTTAAAAAAATCTGAGTTCTTAAGTTTAATAGATATTGAAAAAAAGGAACATAAACATGAAAAATCCAAGTTTTGAGAAAAAGTCAATTAAAGATTTAAATGGCCATTAAGCAGTGAAGTACTCTTAGAAAGAATGAATAATTTCAGCACTTATTTTTTTATATATAAACATGTGTGACACATCGTTGGAAAGATAAAAGTTTAAACTATTTAATGATATAAAAAAGTAAAAATAGATTTTTTGGTTGAATTTTGCTTTCCCGGTCCCCTTAAAATTTAAGATGTTTACAAGCGAAAGTTAGGGGTGCCATGTCAAGACAAGAAAATGGAAGCAAAATTGTCTTTCACACGTGCCAAAATAGCTTCGTGAACAAGTTTCAGCTTACTGGAACTGCTATTGCTATCTAGTGATATTCAAGGAAAGTATTCCCTTTAAAAAAAAAAAAAAAAGCACTAAAAAACGGAGATTCTTCTGGCAATCGAGACGCCAGTACTATTTCCGTATTTTAACGAAAATTTTCCCCCATAAATTACAGAAAAATGGAAAATTTTCTGTAATTTATGGGGGAAAATTTCTGTAAAAATACGGATTTCTGAAATTTATAGGGGGGGAGGGGGGGGGGATCCGTTAAAATACTGAAATAGTACTGGCATTTCGATTACCAATAGAATCTCCGTTTTTTTTTTTTTTTTTTTTTTTTTTTTTTTTTTTTTTTTTTTTTTTACAGTCTTGGTTTGTTTGGAAAGTCGTGTCCGTTTGGGAAAATGAATTCGCACCGGAAAATTCTGCCTGGTAATTATTAGATTATTAGGTATCGGAACCAATGTCTAATAATTAAATGATGGAATTTCCTGGTACGAACTGATTTTCCAAAACAGACACGACTTTCCGAACGACCCAATATTTACTATTGTTTCCAAAAGTATCATTGTGAATACATTCAATGAGTGTGTTTTGATTGAAACAGGAAACTGTGGTACTTTAAAGTACCGCCAGGGCATAAAAGGGTTAATATTACGAAAAATTGTTTAAAAAGATAAGTCAAGGCTGTGTCTATCAGAAATCGCGATTATTTGTTAATTATTTAATGGTAACGCCCGAATCAAACGCATCTCATTGGTTATTGAACAGTATTTAATGCATTTCCATACCTATAAGGGGCTTACCATAGGGAAACCCTGTACTGTCATCAAATACCGCCAAAATTGACGCTAACTGGGCGATATCTCTAATATTTCGCCAAATTCCCATAGACTTCCATTGTAAACCAATAGGGTTTACTTGTTTACAGAAAATCAACAAATTGAAATATTTTAATGCAACAGAAACTATTATTAGCTTAATGGATTATATTAATTATATTTAAGGGAGTCCAAGTAAATTAAATTATGATTAAAAGTAACATGATACAATGCTTGGCATGCTTCCCAAACATAAATTTTAAGGGAGACCAAACTGGTCGCCGTGGGCGGCTAGTTGCTTTGAAATACGTAAATCTGCTCTCTCTACATCACCAATTAAATTATTGCGCAGACTTTCAATGCCTGAAACTATTTCAGATGTAAAATTCGGTGTACTTACATCCAGTAAGTTCTTTCAATTACTACAATTTGTAATTCTTTTTAAACAGATTTTTTACATTAATACTACATTAAAATTACATTAAAATTACATTAAAATTATTTAACAAGATAGTCAAGGCTGCGTTTTCAATACTTGCTACGTATACATAATATTCTTTCAATTAAAAATACAACAATAAAACTATAGAACGTAAAAAAAAAGTTAAAGAGTAAATTCCCTAATCTTTAAAACTATTTTATAGACTAGTATATAAACCCCGTCAAAAATACGGAAATGTCGATTAACGTTTCATTTTCACGAACTTCATACAAACAAACAACATGTAGATTTTATTATTGAAAGGTTGGTATTATAGGAAAATACCTTTTAAAAATGACAAATCATTTCCACAAAGACAAATGACGAGGTTATTTATTTACTCGATATTCAACTTCTGAAACAGTTAAATGATCGATAAAGTCTCCGATTCTAAACTTTAGAGTTAAGAAATAAAAAAGCAATGAAAATTACGTCATGTTGACACAATTATATCAATTTTTCTCCTTTGCTTTATTAATGTAAAAATACATTTCAAGCTAAGCCCAACGTCAACGGCTCAAACTTTTCAAACACATGGGGGCTCGGCTCCCCTACGAGCTACACTCGCCAGCCCCGTTCTGACACCGCAACTCTAAAAGCACGCTAATTTGATCGGCTTTAAACAGATTTTGAAAGATTGAATTATAATTAAAAAAACAGTGCGATCTCCCTATAAACGGGTTTCTATTCATTTCTCTTCGATTGGGGGATTTTAAGGAAAAATCAGCTGCTGTTAAAAGATACAATGGCTGTTTTTATCTTTGATTAAATAAAATCAGTTAAACATTTCAAAATAAGCTAATATAATAAGCAAATCTGCATCAGAATGCAAATATATTTCACAAATACCAATGCCTTCTTTTGACGGAAACGACACAGAAGGTTAACGAATCTTAACTAAACCATTTAAGCAATTTCTTTATTTTCTGCTTCACAGATTTTTCTCTTTCAAATCATATTTTTTTTGCCAATGACACTTCATTTTCAGCTTGTAATCTTTTTTTATTTTTATTAAATTACTAAATAGTCGCTCGAAAGCAGTCTAAATGCATTCAATAAAATTAATATTCATCTTATTAATATAATCTCAAAATATCAAAATAATGTCTCGCGCAATTTTTAAATTTAAACTGTTTTGCAATATTACTTTTTGTTCATTTTACGTAATAAGTGTAATGTGACGAAATTTCTCCTATTTAAGACTTCTAACGCATGTTAATGAATTTATTATTTTACAATATCCTTTCTCTTTTAAAATTCCCGTGTAAGTATAGTTTTTATGAAGTATTTTCAATAAGTTCCTGCCTTTCATACGTAATTATTTAATCCTACCCAGCAAAGAGGAAATCGCTGGCCAGCAGCAAGATAGGTGCTGGCAATGATGGAGAAGTGCTGGCTGATGGTCTACCACTGCATGACCACTGCTGGACAGCTTCAGTCAACTTTGCTGTTGGAAATCATCAGATAAAATTCTGGTGGGCATCCATTTTATCTCATGCGCTGGCCCATACATGGCAGTGCACGAACTTTCGCAGTATTATTGCTGGGAACCCTTGCGCTAGGTGGCGCTGCGAATATCGAAGACATTGAGTATTTGAACACAAATCTGAAATGAATATCTTAACACAATTTAAGCTGTGAAGCTATTTTTTTTTTAAACTGTAAAAAATATAGCATCATGCCACCAACAAAATAAATAAGTAAATGAATAAATAAATAAATTCTTTATTTCAACGCACTTTTTTTTCTCCTTAAATCTGGTTTTACTAGGTTACAAAGGATTTCGGTTTTCATAATTTACGCAGTTGAGAATCAATAATAAAAAAAAGCGTATAAAATACATAGGATTTCTATACAATAGAATAATTTCTATATCAGTTTAATGATTGGGAACGTAAATCACAAAAGAAACAAACTTGAAATAGTGTAATGAGAGCTTGAACACTGCGAGCAATCGTAGCGTACGCTGGAAGCACTTGTTCATGTCCGATCACGAAAACCAAGCAGCATCGAGCGCGGTCAGTACTTGGGAGGATGACCACATGCAGTTCAGATATTTCTATAGACATTTCTATTATAGACACTTCTACAGATGTTTCTATACCTCTTGGTGAAACTAGCTTATAGAAAAAAGAGCCATTATATAATACTTTGTTTTTTTTATAGAATTCTATAAGAAATTTTTGCAAAGGAAAGTGCTGGGTCAGCAAAGGAATAGCAGTGGGATAAGTGCTAGTACTGCAGGAAAAGTGCCGGATTGAAGTAATGTGATGGCATACCAATGCTGGCCTGCTGTTGGCCATTACTGATGGGCCGGCTGCATTCAACTTGGACACTTTTCGACAGGTTTAAGTAATGGCATCCTTGCACTTTACCGCTGATAGCACTGCTGGCTGCCATCTTTTTCCCAGCTAATGGTCCACTGATTCTTTTTTTGCTGGGTAATTTGAAAGTTTTTTTTCTGTTAATAATAGTCACGTGTAAAATAAATTTTAAATTTGAAGCAAACATTATTATTTGCGCTGTTTATACAGTTGGCAACAGTTTAAATTAAGACCAATTTCAAAAATAAGTAAAAAATATCTCTCGAAATGCTGCAAATTTGAATTTAAAATAGAAATAAAACCTCAAAAAATGAGTCAAATTAAAAAAAAATGAATGCAGTCTGCACACCGGGAAATTCTAACGTATAAAATGATCTAAAAGTGAATTAATTCCCATATATAGTTTTTGCTCCTATAAAACTTTTTTAATGGAACGATTTTGTCCAAATTTAGCATTTAATATCTCTTAAAATAATTCTTCGATTTGAAAACTGTCTACATCAGCGTGTTTATCAAAGATTTCTCTATAATACCGCCGATTTTCATATTTTTGTATGCAGTATTTTTCTTAATATTAAAGGAGAAATACCTCCGGTCACAAAAAGTTCAAAACCGGTGGCGGCGTTGCCAGCGTAAGTTACTTTTTTTTAGAATAGAGAGATACTTTATGTACTTACTTTTATGCTGAATCACAGTATATTCAAATAAAAATATATTTTCTATTTAATTGTAATGCAAAAAAACTAATTAAGTCATAATGCATGAAGATAAAATAAATCCAATAGACAATATTCTCGTAATGTCGCAATAGATATTAATTTTTATTCGCTTATAAGAATAAAGCACATGCGCATGGTTTTTTTCTACCGAAAATAACTTGCAAATGGAAAATTACGTCCAAAAAGCAAAGTGTCTGAATATTTTTCATTATTTCTCTTTTATCTGAAACAATGGAAGTACAATGAAACCTCCCTGTGCGACCACCTCCTTTAACGACCGTTTTTTTCATGGAACGAAATTCATTCCCATAGGCTCAACACTAAATTTATCTCTATTCAGAGACCACCCGAGTTGAACTCCCTCTATAAGCGACCCATTTTTTTGAAGAAAATGAAACAAATTCCGTTTTTTCCTGGTCGCTTGAAGAAGGTTTTATTAGAATAATAATTCCGGAGAGCGCATTATTCATCAAACTTCTAAACTAAGTTTAGAATTTTTATTTATTCCGGTAACTTTTAAGTATTTAAACCCCTATTTGCCTTTTTAGGCAATGAATTTAACTCTGATGACAAAGTAAGGACGACGGTCAATAAACGCCCCGCCCTATTCTGTCAGGAAACTCTCAAAGAAATAGTTAAATTAATAAAATCGTCATAAATTTTCCCGTCCAAAAAAAGAAAAAAAAATGCATTTATTCACTGAACTTCGAAAGGACATGGAAATAAGACTTATAGAAGATAAAACTGTAACACCAAAGCAAACGTCAATGTATTCATTTTTTAACTCTGCATTAATTAGCTTATGTAATTAACTTTCGTTTTGATACTTAAATTTTCATATTTTTTCCTAATGTGAAAAATAAATAAAATCTAGATTTAAATATGACCTCCATTAAGAGACCACCTCTCGGAGCTAAAAACTTTTAATGGAACGGAACGTGGTCGCTTTAGGGAGGTTTTACTTAATTCGATTGCCACCATTTTAAAGAAATTTCATAAAAAAACTTTTAAAATTAAAATATAAAAATTAAAATATTATTAAAAATAGCTGGTGCAGAAACATTTAACAGTGAACAACTTTCGTTTAAAAAATAATTAGCTAAATCTGTTCAATAGAAAGATCGGGGCAGATGACTAAAAAAACAGTTTCGTGTTTTAAAAATATAAGTGGCACGGTTCGCCCCGGAGTGGTTGCCTACAATTTCTTGCACTTAGATTTTATGCGTCAATATCACAAAATACGGAAATTGCAGTCCGCACAATAAAATTTCTATTTAATGTTATATAATGCAATTTTCTTTTTTATATTCTAATAAAAAATAATCTTAGAAGTATTTTCAAGCGATATTATATTCATAATAACACAAAAATAAAACAATTAAAAGACTTAAATTTCATATTGTCATTTTCCTGGCATGTCACATTGTGATGTGTACAAAGTAAAAGGCTTTCTGCTATCATGTGCAAATATCTTTTTCTAGTTTTTTTTTAATTTCTAATTAATAATTATACCTTATATAACACATATATGTGGAGGGTAACACGTTCTGTATTTTACGAATAATTTTTCATTATTAAAATATGATTGTCACTGAAAATGAATGTCATTGTCCTGGCCATGAGGTATAAAGATGGCGCTGCTGAGTAATTCTTCTTGTTCTTGACATACTCCAAGTCAGAAGTAGTAAAATCATTGCTACCAGCAAGATCTTTTAGATATTTCTTTGAAAATAATGTATTTAAAGGCTTTGTAAAAATTGAGTACACTTTTATTATGGCATTCTATAGATTACAAATAAAACTGAACATTATACCGAATTTGAGGCACTACAGAAAAAACATGTTCTTTTAACCAAAATTAAAATGTTAGATCTAAAAAAAAAAAAAAACAAAAAAAAAAACTAGAATGTGAAAAATGTTTTAGAATCAAATTGTCATTATCCTGGCATACATATGCCAAGACAATAATATATAATTACAATTACATAAAAACGAACTTAAGCTCTTCAAATTTTAACAATTTTACATTTAAATTCCTTTATTCAGCTGTTCAACCAACATTTAAAAAAAAAAAAAAAAAAAAAAAAAAAAAAAAAAAAATCAGAAGCTTTGAAACGAATTAAATTTTAAAAATTTCTGTTTACAAAATCTCACATTTTATGATATATTCACCCTTATATATGTAGATAATTCAAGCGGAATTAAAAATAGAACGCATATTAAACGTAAGTTTACAATGTCTAGACTCGAAAATTGCATCGAAATACACAAATCTCCCCCTTTCATCAACAAAAAATCATTGCGCAAACTTTGATAGCCTGAAACTATTTCAGACATCACATGGAGTAAAATTCGGTGTACCTACATCTAGTAAGTTATTTCAATTGCTACAATTTATAATTCATTTTAAATAGTTTTCTCGAAATCAATATTAATATATATATACTAGGGGGCTCTGCCCCCTGCAAGCTACGCTCACAAACCCCCGTTCAGACACCGCAGAATCTAAAAACACGCTAATATGATCCGTTTAAAAAATATTATAGAAGATTGAATTATACTGAAAAAAGCTGTGCAGACCACCCTGTAAACGGGTTTCCATTCAATTTCCTTTGATTTCAAAAATTTAAGGCCGAATCAGTTGCTGTTAAGACATCCAATGGTTGTTTTCGTGTTTGAATAAAGAGGATCAGTTAAACATTTGAAAAGAAGCTAAAATAAAATGAATTAAGTGTACAGAGTCTTTGTCTCCCGGTATTTTAAAACAATTTCTATAACAATAGCCTAAGTCATGTGACTATCATCAACAGTTCTGGGAGAACCACTTCGCTTTTTATATTCCTGGTGCCATTTTGGTACTTTTTTGGTACTATATTATAATAGTCCAAGACATTCAACTGCACCATAAATAAATACACTCTGATCCCTTTGCTTTTCATATGAAAGTTTGGCCCAGATATCATATACGGCCCCATATTGGCGCGATTTTTTTCCAACGCTAATTTGGGGAAAACATCAACAGCATAAACAACAACATCCGGCTTACCAAATCAAGCAAAATAACGATACTATGGCGCCAGTTAAGTACTCGTTGCGTATATGACATTGGCGTCAGAAAAAAATCGCGTCAGTATGGGTCCGTATATGACATCTGTGCCGAAAGTTTTCCCTTTTGATTAAAAAATGAAATTTCTTTTTCGAATAAAACTACATAAAAGTTTCAATGGTCGCAAAGAATTCTTGGTACTGTTACACTGGCCGGGTGCAAATCTCGCCAATAGCTATTTTTCAACTCGCAAGTGAGCATTTTTTTTTATTTTTCGAGTGGTAAATTAAAACATTGCTTTGAAGTTGAAATTAAATGTCATCGTTTGTTACATCATTTAATATTTGACCAGATGTCATATACGCACCGGGTTTGGCGTGATTTTTTAAACAAAAATTTGGCGAAAACCTCGTTTTCGAATACCAGTTACGTATGTATTTTTGGTATTACTTAGTTATCCCATCGACCAAAAATCTATCACCAAACTATAAGATTAAATGCCAATAATGGTTGATCGTAAATGTCACATTTACTTGACTTTAATCAAGTTACATGTCTTTACGTCATCAAGTGATTTTTATTTCGACGTTTTATTTGTATATTTATTAATGTTATACTATTTTCTTTGTTCTTTCGTTATTTAAAATAAAAATTATGTCAATTTGTATAATTTGGCGAGTGCTTTGGCGATTTATATAATTTGGCGAAATGGGTCGAACGGAATAACTAAGTAGTAGCGTATTTTTTAATTATTTTTTATTATTTTTAAAGGAAAATAACTAAAAAAATAATTAACTATAGATCAAAACAATTTATGTAATTTAAAAAAAGAAAATAAAGTAAATAAACATTTATTATTAAATAAACAACAATAGCCGGGTTACCATGTCAACCAAAATAATGCCATTTTGGTGCCAATTAGGTATCCCGGTGCGTATATAACATCTGTGCCTAATATTTTTCTTTTCATTTCGTTAAAAAAAAAAGAGTAAGAAATGAAAGCCATTTATTTTAAATGTTTCAGTTTGTATTAAATTAAATGATAATGAAATACAAATTGAATTATGAAGAAAAGTAACATGATACATTTCTTAGCATACATTTAAGGGAGGCCAAACTTCTCGCCAAATTAGTTTAAAATAGTAGCCTTTTCTAAAATCTGAAAAAAAAATATATCTGTTATGATTAAAATTTGAGTTGCCATCATTAGAGAAAAGTATATAAAATTAGAAAAAAATTAATACTTTGAAAACTAATTCGAATTTAAAAATTCTAATACCAGTTTTGAGATCTGCAGATCAATACGGATTTTTGGTGTTAATTTCATCGCAAAGTATTCCGTATTTTAGGAGAAATCGCCATGAAACATAATCAGTTGTTTAATCAGTCATTTCATAGAATCGTTACATAAATTCGTTTCATAATATCCGTTTCATTAGGATTTTATACACATAGGGTAGATATATTTAACAAGTTAGGCAAATCTGTATCCATTCCAAAAAAAACTACGTATTTCTCATTCAAAACATCGGTTACAGTACTGTCTCTGAACAATAATTGCTGGAAGTGCGCTTTCAATTTCGGTATGTCCTTTTAAATTGAACTATTTTTTTTGCATAGTACTTGTTGTCTATAAATTCTATACCTCGTATACAGGACTGCACAAAAGAATTCACGTACCATTCTTCTTATTAACAGAAATTGCTGAAGGGCAATTTTCAACTCAAGTTCAGTGAAACCTCCCTGTGCGACCACCTCTATTAAGCGACCACCTCCCCGAACGACCATTTTTTCATGGAACGAAATTTATTCCCATAGGCTCAATACTAATTTTACCTCCATTCAGAGACCATCTCAGATGAACTCCCTCCTTGAGCGACCAATTTCTTTGAAGAAAATTCCGTTTTTCCCTGGTCGCTTGAAGAAGGTTTTATTAGTAAAATAATAATTTCAGAGAGCGCATTATTGATCAAACTTCTAAACTAAGTTTAGATTTTTTTTTATCAAGTATTTAAACCACTATGTGCCTTTTTAGGCAAAGAATTTAACTTTAATGACAAATTAAGAATGACGGTCAATAAACTCCCCTGTCCTATTTTATCGGGAAACTCTTAAAGAAATAGATAATTAATGAAATCGTCATTATTTGTACCGTTCAAAGGAAAAAAAAAATGCTTTTATTTACTCAACTTCGTAAGGACTGGGAAATAACAGTTTTAAAAGATAAAACCGTAAAATCAAAGCAAACGTCAATGTATTCATTTTTTAAACTCTGCAGCAATTAACTTATGAATGTAATTAACTTTTGTTCTGATACTTAAATTTTTATATTTTTTCCTAATGTGAAAAATAAAATTTAGTAACCGTAATAGTTACCTTTTTTCAACAATTAAAATCTAGATTTAAACATGACCTCTATTAAGGGACCACCTCTCGGAGCGACTAATTTTTATTGGAACGGAACGTGGTCGCTTTAGGGAGGTTTTACTGTACGTATTTCCTAACTGAACTAAATTTTTGCATGTATGTAGTTAATAGATACAATTCTATATATCATATACAGGACTGCTCAAAGAATTAAAATAATTTTCCGATTGTAGACGGAAATGGCTGAAATTAGGGTTTCAAATACGTTATGTGTTTCAAAATGTTTTAATTAGATATCCTACTTCAACTTGTTAAACGGTGAATTTCTGTTACATTATGCTGAATGTGTTGGAAAATGTTTCATAAACTATGCTTGAAATATGATTTTTGCGTTCTTGTTTTATTAATCCCAAATATTATTTGGGAAGAATAGACAATATATTTAGTGTTACGCACCGCAAATTTTAAAGAGTAATGCTTTTCCTTATTCAATAACTTATTCGATTACTTCATTATTTCTGTTTAAATTTAGTAATAACAGTGATTTATTTTGTTAAGGGTTAAATTTTAATTGATTCATATCATATATTCATCGCTGCGCAATGTAGGTTAAAACACAAGAATAACATTCCCGGAACGTAAAAACAACGGATTTAAAACAATAGATAAAGAATAAATTCCCGAAACTTTAAAAAAATTTATGAACGAAGCAAGCGAAAATCAAAATAATACTTGGATAAAACATATACTATGTCTAGACTTGAAATTTGCTTTGAAATATGTAAATTTTCCCTTCTTTTTTTCCATATCAACAAATAAATTATTGCAAAACTTTGAATATCTTAACTTTCAGACGTTATAAGTAGTAATACCCGGTGTACCTATGTCCAGTAAGTTCTTTCAATTATTACAATTTATAATTAATTTTAAACACATTTTTCTCACATATTAAAGTGTTGCATTAACAACGTTGTATTTTTGTTGTATTAACACCGAAAAGTTTTTAAACAAGTTAGTCAAGGCTCTGTTCATTCCAACAGTTGCTACGTACTATATACATATACTATTCTTCCAATTTAAAAGAACAATAACATCATTGAAGGTAAAAACAACGGATTGAATGCAGTCGTTAAAAAAATAAATTACCGGAACTCCAAAAAATGCTTATGAGCGAAACAAGCGGAATTAAAAAAATACACGGATAAAGCATATCTAGACTTGAAATCTTCATATTTTTCTTATTTTTTGCATAACAAATAAATCAGTACAGTCATTCAGGGTAACTTTGATCCGCATTTTCTCTATTTTCATATGCCAAACTCTTATTTTAAGAATATTGTTGCAACTAGGGGCAGAAAAGAGAAGAAATTATCCTAAATTATTGTATGACTATCAAAAATTAAGGAATAATAATGATAAAAGCAATAAAAAATGAATTTTTAACCTGGTTCAAAGTTACCCAGCCATTTAGGGTAACTTTGCACCATATGATAAATATTATCTAAAATAATTCATTACAAAAAAAGTATTATAGTTAGGAAAACTTTGAACCCCAAAAAATGTTTTCAGCTATGTAAAGACTCCGAATTTACATTTCCCAACATCACAAGATTTGCATAATTTATGATATTACAGTAAATATTGTGCATGAGAAAAGTGGAAGAAGAGAACCATGAATATTTAGATTAAAAAAAATTGTTTATTGTTCATATAAAACATAAAAATGCAGTGAAAAACAATTTTAAATTTTTTAACTCAATAATATATCCATAGTTACAGTAATACATACTAGTACTAGTATTATTCAAATAAGAATAAAAAATGTCGAATGTATGAAATGTCAAATTTGAGTAGCTCCGCCCCGAATAACGCCTTTAAATGAATTTTATGCATTTTACACATATTTGTGAAAATATTTACATGTTATATCTAATGCACACTTTCGGCATTTGTATAAAATATACGTACAAATATGGGGAATTTTTGACAGTAGCACCTATAATCAGTAAATTATAAACATCAGTATAACTTTGAGCCGGCTCAAAGTTACTCTGAAAATGTGGTAAAATGTTAGTACCTTCTTATTTTACATTTTATTAACCATTAATAAATAAATAATCACAAAATATTAACACATTTACAACATCTAGATAATAATATGTCTGATAAATGAGTATATTGCTACTTACTATGAAAATTTAATTGGATTACAACAACTTCAAAACAGCATTCAAAATTAACTTGAAAACAGTACTTCACAAAAATAGTTAGATGATACAATTAATTGCGCATAATGTTGCTAATTTATTTTCTGAAATAAAGAGTAGAAATCCCAGTTTAGAACCTTGCAATAGAGCACAGTTCTGGAGTTTATTTAGTCTTTTGGAGTCAAAAATATTGAAAATTAGGAGGTGGTGCAAAGTTACACCCCATGGTTCAAAGTTACCCTGAATGACTGTATATGAACTTTGAACAGCTGAAACTATTTCAGACTTTATAAGGAGTAAAATGCAGTGTGCCCATGATCAGCAAGTTCTTTCAATTACTACAATTTATAAATCGTTTTAAACAGTTTTTCTCGCTTAAATACAACGAAAAATTATTTAACAAGATAGTCAAGATTACGTACATTACAGTATTCGCTACGTATATCTATCTATCTATCTATCTATATATATATATATATATATATATATATACAGGGTGTCCCTGCTAAGATGTTATAAACTTCGAGGGGAGGTAGGGTACACCTAGAGGACTCGGAATCACATAGGAATGCCGGGTCCGAAACCCCTTCCTGACCCAGTAAGGGCATTGACTGTGTTGCCAGTGGGCTACATTTTTTTAATTCCGATTTTTTGATTAGCACCACTTTTTTGAAATGGTAAAATTCCCTTTGTTTTCAACTTAATTAATATGTCATTAAACAAGCGGAACTTTACCATTTCAAAATAGTGGTGCCAATCAAGAAATCGTAATTAAAAAAAGGTAGCCCACTTGTAAATCTACCAGGGCCAAAGATCAACTTTCTGTGATCCAGCCTTTTCGATGCCCAGTGTTGCCAGCGGCCTACTTCTTTAAAATTCAGATTTCTTGATTGGCACCAGTTTTTTGAAATAGTAAAATCCGCCTTATTCAATGACATATTATTTAAGGCGAAAAGAAGGGGGAGTTTACCTTTTCAGAAAAGGGCTAATAATCAAGAAATCTGAATTTTAAAAAAGTAGCCTACTGGCAACATTGCCAATGCCCTTACTGAGTCAGAAAGGTGTTTCCGACCCGGCATTCCTATGTGATTCCGAGTAGTCTAGGTATACCCTACCTCCCCTCGAAGTTTGTAACATCTTAGCAGATATATATATATATATCATACTTCCACTTTAAAACACAACAATACCATCATTGAACGTAAAAACAACTGATTTCAAGCAATAGTTAAAAAGATAAATTCCGGAAACTCTAAAGAATTTTGATGGGCGAAGCAAGCGGAATTCAAAATACTACTCTGATGAAACATATACAATGTCTAGACTTGAAATTTGCTTTGAAGTAGGTAAATCTTCCCCTATTTTTTTATTTTTTGCATCAACAAATAAATCATTGCACAAACTTTGAATGTCTGAAACTATTTCAAGCGTTATACAAAGTAAAATCCGGTGTATCCATGACCAGCAAGTTCTTTCAGTTAGTACAATTCATAATTCGTTTTAAACAATTTTTCTCGCATTAATATAACGAAAAATTATTTAACAAGATAGTCAAGGTTATGTACATTACGGTATTCACTACATATATATATATGTAATAAAAGTTAGGACGTCCCGGACCTGTAACAGGGGTCGAGAGCAGTTCGCTTGCCGGCACGTGTCCGTAAAGCCGGCTTTACGATGTAAGTACATCTTGGGGTTTACAGAACTTGTGGAGAAATAATTTGGACTCGGGAACCTCTTGGTGGATCGAACTCATTTATTTCGTGCTTTATCTTACAGTCCGATTCTCGAGTCCGGTCGGAGGCCCCTCGAGCCGCTTATGTCGCTAATTCCAGGAGTGTTACATGGCCGTAGGTTTGATAGGCTTCTCAAATCTGCAAGATCTTATTTTTGGCGCGGGTTTTAGCTAATATCTTAGGGTTTATCATATTTTCCAGCAGACGGCACAGTTGTAAATTTCGGAGGAACATTTCTTTAATTGGTTGATTAGCTTTTAATTGATTTTCCGGGTTCAGATCCAAGAACTGGGCTTGGCTCGCACGGGGATAAGCTAACCACCACATGGCTACAAAATTTGCAACTCAACTATTTTTACGCTTAAAGATCGACCGAAAATGATATCTGAAAATAATAAGATGTATTGCTGGGAAACAACGTTACAAGGGGAAAAACTAGTTTTAGAAAGAGATTTAAAGTTAGAAGAAAGAGACTTCGGATTTTAATTTAAATTTTTGAAATTTAATTTGAATTTTGAGTTTTAAAAAGGTTTTTATCCTTTCATGTATACATATATATCATGCTTCTAATTTAAAACACTTTCAATAACATCAATGAACGTAAAAACAACTGATTTGAAGCAATAGTTTAAAAAAAAAAAATCCGTAAACTCTAAAGAATTTTTATGGGCGAAGCAAGCGGAATTCAAAATACTACACGGATGAAACATATACAATGTCTAGACTTGAAATTTGCTTTGAAGTAGGTAAATCTTCCCCTATTTTTATATTTTTTGCATCAACAAATAAATCATTGCACAAACTTTGAATGCCTGAAACTATTTCAGACATTATAAGGAGTAAAATCCGGTGTACCTATATCCAGCAAGTTCTTTTATCTAAATGGAAAAAACAACATTTCTACACGTAAAAAATAAGTGATCCAGACTAAGTCTCTTCTCTCTTCTTGCTGGTGGATGGGGCAAAACAGAAGAAAAAATGGTGCACTGAGCCTATCTCGGATTTGGGAGGACATGAAATCTGAATTTCATGCTCGATACAGCTGCTGCCGAGACACTGTATAACTCTCCTCATTAGATATACAGCAGGGACCAGCAATTACTTCGCACTCCTGATCTTTTCTTCTTTTTTTCTTCTTTTCTTCTTCTTCGTTCGCCACCTTTCTGGATCAGTGAGGGAAATTGGACGTTGCACATATTTTTCTTTCGATCGCAAAAGAGCAAGATGCGATGGACAATACAGTTTTCGAAACAAGGATACAGTTAATTGAATGAAAGAGAAAACTGAGAGATATTTTTGTTGGATTATATTCCCGTGAAGTAATTGCCGAAACTGTTACGTGTTATCTTGGAAATAATCAAATGATAAATAAGAAAGTTACGTCAGGATTTAATGGAAAATTGTAAAAGAGATCGAGTCTCATATGGTGAATTTAAGATCTTCGAATTGCTGTACTAAGATGTTGGTTTAAGATGTTGTACTAAGAAATGAAAGCTGTTATATAGATATCACTAAAAAATAATAAAAATATAATAATAATAATTATCGTAATAATAATAAGCGTTGAGTGCTAGAACAAAAGACAATAGACGAGTTGAGTGGAGTCTAGTTCAGGTTGAGTGGCGTTTCCGTTCGAGTTGAGTGATAGTTCATACCGTTCGAGTTAAATTCGTTTCAGATTCGAGTCCGTTACAATTCCGTTCGGGTTGAGTCTAGATTCCGGTAAATACCAGTATTTTTCTTTCGATCACAAAAGAGCAAGAGGCGATGGAGAATACAGTTTTCGAAACAAAAATACAGTTAATTGAATGAAAGAGAAAACTGAGAGATATTTTTGTTGGATTATATTCCCGTGAAGTAATTGCCTAAACTGTTACGTGTTATCTTGGAAATAATCAAATGATAAATAAGAAAGTTCCGTCAGGATTTAATGGAAAATTGTAAAAGAGATCGAGTCTCATATGGTGAATTTAAGATCTTCGAATTGCCATACTAAGATTTTAACCTGAATTTATAAATTAAGGTTAGTATCTAGATGTCACTGTAAAAGAAAAAAAAAGTTGAATACTAGTTAAAAAGACGAGTTGAGTCTAGTCTCCGTGCGAGTTGGATCTAGTATCCGTTCAAGTTGAGTGATACTTCACTCCACTCGAGATGAGTTCATTACAATCTCCGTTCGGGTTGGGACTACAGATACCGTTTGAGTCGAGTGATAGTTCATTCCGTTCAAGCCGAGTCCGTTCGAGTTGAATTGAGTCAAGATTTCATTGAATCCCAGTACTTTTTGTTTCGATCTCAAAATAGCAAGATGCAAATGGACAATGCAGTTTTCGAAACAAGGATACGGTTAATTGAATGAAAGAAAAAACTGAGCTATATTTTTGTTGGAGTATATTCCCGCGAAGTAATTGCCGAAACTGTTACGTATTATCTTGGAAATAATCAAATGATAAATAAGAAAATTACATCAGGATTTAATGGAAAATTGTAAAATAGAGCGAGTCTTATATGGGGAATTTAAGATATTCGAATTGCCATACTAAGATGTGTACCTGTATTTCGAAATTGAGGTTGATATCTAGATATTACAGTAAAAAAAAATAATAATAATATAAGTAAAAAAAGATATCATATAATAAAATAATAATAATTATTATTATAATAAAATAATAATAACAATAAAAATAACGCTGAGTGCTAGTAGAAAAGACAATAGATGAAATGAGTGGAGTCTAGGTTGAGTTGAGTTTCCGCTGGGGTTGAGTGATAGTTTTTTAAGTTGGAGTTGAGTCCGTTACAATCGTGCTTTCATTAGAGTTGAGTCTAGATTCTGCTCGAGTTGAGTCCGTTATAATTTCGAGCCCGTTACAATTCCGTTCGGGTTGAGTCTAGATTCCTGTGAGTACCAGCATTTTCCTTTCGATCCCTAAAGAGCAAGATGCGATGGACAATACAATTTTCGAAACAACGATACAGTTAATTGAATGAAAGAGAAAACAGAGAGATATTTTTGTTGGATTATATTGTTGTGTAGTAATTGCTGAAACTGTTATGTGTTATCTTAGAAATAATGAAATGATAAATGAGAAAATTACATTAGGAATTAATGAAAAATTGTAAAAGAGAACTGTCTCACTTGGTGAACTTAAGATCTTCGAATCGTTATATTAAGAATTTGATCTGAATTTCTAAATTAAGTCTTAATCTAGATATCACAAGGAAAAAAAAGTTGAGTGCTAATACAACAGACAATAGGTGAGTTGAGTTGAGTCTTCGTTCGAATTGAGTAATAGTTCGTTCCGTTCAAGTTGAGCCTAGATTTCATTCGAGTCGAGTGATAGTTCATTCAGTTGGAGTTGAGTCCTTTACAATTGCGTTCGAGTTGAGTTTAAATTCTGTTGAGTGCCAATATTTTTTTCAATCTCAAAAGAGCAACACGCGATGAACAATACTGTTGTGGTTACTTACAACCACTGCCATATTTTTATTTAATTTGACTTAGAAAATATTTTATTAATCTTTATTAATTTAATTTTAATATTCACATTCTAAAATTATTTTAATTCCTTCCTTTTTCAAACATCCCCTGTAAGCTTTCCTTTCTTGCGTAACATTTCGTTTCATTTTAAAATGATAAACATAGTTTTGAAATCTGTACTTCTGGCAAAAGAATTCTCGGGAACATTCCACAGGCTTCTATTTCTGATATCATTTCCTTTTGTAGCTCCGCCCCTTAGCCAATAAAATTTAAATCAGTTTAATACGTAATTTCAAAAATTGTAACACTTTACTACTATTTGGCATCTTATCTTTAGGAAATCTATAAAATTTCCTCAAATTTAAAGCAGTTTTTCATATCCTATATTGTTTCGAATTGTGCCAACCCAAGGGTCTAGTATCTTTGTCCCTGCCAAATTGGCGTCTTTCATTTATTACGGCAACCCTTTCTCCCTTTTACATCGCAGCGGCTTTGCGTAGTCAGTCTGGTTCGGTTTCAATGCAGAATGGTAGCGGCCTTTCCCTTCTGCGAATAATCTTGTGTGTTCAGCGAAAGCAGTAAAATGAAAGAATATTTTTTAAGATGGGGGTGATCGGCTGCATAATTTTCTTCTGTTTGCGGCGAAATTTGACAACAGTTCCTCTAACGGAGATGCTATGGCGAGTTCTTTATTAACAATAAGTGGGTAGAATCCTACTGATGGCTGTATGGCATGAGCTATTATTATTTTTTTATTCAAGTGGTGCTTTTGTTCGGAATTCTGAATGGATGCTAAACATCATCTTAATGCACTGTTTTTTTAGACGAGTGCCTCCAATCTTCCCAAGAGAAATATTATATTTTCCCATAAATGCTTATGAAAAAATATCGAATGTTTATTTTTTCATCATGACAAAAGTACATCTAAAAATAAGAGATGTCCTATACAAATATGCCCTTTTTTTTCAAGAGAATTTCATTATAAATAAAGATATTTTCGATGATGATTTTCGTCAGTGCATTTCGTTTCTCTAATGCGTCCATCATTTTCGTCTTTCAGATTACTTCAGGTAACATTTATTTTATTTTTGTTTTCTTTTATAACTGCATATTTATTTTAAAGAATCATTTTTAAAATGATTGTCATGTCAATGTGGTCTTTTGTGGCCATAATTCAATGTACCAAATACTATACTATACATATTGATCACGAGAAATAATTCTTGGATTATTAATAGTATTTCAGTGTTTAAAAATAACTTTACGATATTATTATTCTCCTTCTATCATCCAGCCATCACAAATACACTTTCGAAACAAGGATACAGTCAACTGAATGAAAATGGAACTGAGAGATATTTTTGTTAGATTATACTGGGTATTTCATAAAAGATGAGAGTTTAAGAGGTGATAGTACATCCTCCAAACAAACAACTTGCATAAAAGAATGCATGGTTGGAATTAAAACGCAAAGGTGCTAAAACGCGCCGAATGTGATGTTGTTATAAGAGACAAAAACACACAAAGATCGATTAAGTGACAAAAGCAAGTTTAATGACATGTAATTACAATAAACAATAAATCGTTGAGCCACTGACCCTTTTCCATCTTCAGTTCCGTAGACAAAATGCATATCAGCATTTTCCCTATTAGAGAAGGGCAACATCTTCCGATTCGTTTCTTCTGCGACTGACAGTTGCACACTCGGATAGGCGGCTTTTATGTATTAATTGAGGCGGAATTTTGAATACGCGTTCTTCTGCTTCCGGTATCACATCTGCATGCTATTATGCTGTTAGTGTCGTTCTTCTCTCGATAACTTGCAACAGGAATGGATCTTTAACATTTGCATGGATCAAGTTTTCAAATGCGTCAGCAGTTTTGTGTTTTCTTTCCGACCATGCATTCTTTAATTAAAGTTGTTTGTTTGAATGTGTACTATCACCTTTTAAAGTTTTGCCCGTATTTTATGAAACACCCTTTATTCTCATGTAACAATTGTCGAAACTGTTACATTTTACCTTAGAAATAATCAAATGATAAATAATCGGATTAGATTAAGGTTTAATGGAAAACTGTAAATAAGAACGAGATTAATATGGTGAATTTTAGATCTTCGTATTCTTATATTAAGAATTTGACCTGAATTTATAAATTAAGGTTCATTCTAGATATCACTGGAGAAAAAATTGAATGCTAGTACAACAGACAATAGGTGAGTTTAGTAGAGGCTCCGTTCGAATTGAGTGACAGTTCATTCCATTCGAGTTGAACCTAGATTCCATTCGAGTCGAGTGATAGTTCATTCAGTTTTATCTTAAAAACAATCAAATGATAAATAAGCAAATTACATTAGGATTTAATGGAAAATTGTAAAGGAGAGCGACACTGATATGAATGCTGTATGTAAATTTCAGATCTTCAAATTGTCGAATCAAGAACTTGACCTAAATTTCTAAATTAAGGCTGGTATCTATACTGTAAAAAAAAATAAATGTTCTTAATCTAGAAAAATATAATATAACCACAAACGAAAATATACATAATAACCTCTTCTGAAGTTACTAACGATTCCGAAAAAACGTTTTTTATTTTCAGAGTTCGGATTGCAATGCAATTGAAATCACATGCAATTATTGAGGTTTACGATAAAATGATCTGTATGGAAAATGAAGTGTGTAGCATTTATAGTTCGTTTACAGGGGCACACAAAAGAATTCCGTTAAATTATGGTAAAATCGTTTGCTATGTATTTTTTTTATTTTACGATATTTCAAACATAATGAGACTGATATGCATCAGTAAGGAGGACTACAAGCATGATTCTTCAGGGCTATTTAATAAGCAGTATTTATAGTTCGTTTACTGCAGACGCACAAAAGAATTGCCTTACATTATAACCCATGAAGTAAAATCGTCTGCGGTGCATTTTAATAGTTTTGTGATACTTCAAAAATAATGGCATCAAAATGAATCACTGAGGTTCACAACATGATTTCGATAAACTATTGAGAGCTTAGCACGTATTGTTCATTTACAGAGACACACAAAATATTTCCGTTGTGGTATGCATTTTTAAACTTTTCTAATTTTTAATGTATTAAGTGATCTGCATAAATTAAAAAATTATATATAGGGCTAGGCAAAACATTACCAGATATGATCATAAATTGCTGATAATGGATTTTTAATAAGTTATGTATTTTATTAAATAGCTTCTTTTGATGTCCTATTTTATTGTATAAAAAATGAAATCTCTTAATAATATTCGGGTAGTTTTGGAAAGTGTTTCATAATTTATGACTGATGTATGATTTTTCGTTCTTGTTTAGAGATTTTTTACGTCTTCGTCCCCTCAAGTTCAAAACTCCAGTTTACCGTATAGTTTCTGTTCCTCAATTCCTCATTATACATACATCGGAAGTTAAAATTATTTTATTCTTTTGATCTCTTCCCATTAAATCGAAATCTCTTTGAATCATTGAAATATATCTAATTTTTAAATGTTCTTTTTTCTATACTTTAAGGACGTAAGAAGGTGTGACTGACTGCATCTCAAATCCACTTAAAAGAGATGGGGAAAATTAAATTTGAACGCAAGAATTGGATACCGTACATTTCTGAAATATTTCAGCCCATCTTCAACATGTTTTTCAGTTCTTTAAATTCAAAAGATGGGATGGACTTCTTCGGTGTGAAACAGCGGAAAAAGGGTGTTTAATTAAATTTAAAAGAAATTTTAGTGCATTTTAGCCTTCATTTTTTCTTCCAAAAGACACGTCATAAATACTTTGAACAAAATATGAAGCAAGACAAAGTAAAGTATTTTCTAAGATCAAGATTTTTTGCAGTAAAGATTAGTTGTTCAAACCAATAGTGTCTAAAAAATCTTTTGTTAGGGCCGAAGGCTCAACGCCCAAGCTTTCTCCGCAATTATTAAATGTCCCAGTAAAGAAACTGATATTCAATATACGAACATATTTTAAATCCTTGGAGGAAATTTGGAAACGGATTCTCCTTGTGTTTAAACATTATCCACTTTATCACAGAAAAATATGATAATTTTATGCTTATTTACTCCAACTTTTAAACATAACATTTAATATTCCATTGCTAGAGTGTCTTTATAAGAGAATTGTGGCATACGGAAAATAAAATTTGACTGACCGACAAGATTTTCCATAAAACCTAGGCAAAGCTGCATTACTTTTCACTTGCTAAGCCTACCATTATCACTAATACTCGTATTCACCGTTTACCCCAACCTATAAAACCTCGGCCGAGCACTGAAATGAAATTCACGATTAATCTGATTGGACTGATCGTGGTCAAAATCCAGTTAGATTAATGGTGAATACTGTTTGAGCGTTTGACCAAGGTTTTCTAAGTTGAGGTATACGGTGAACACGAGCATGCTAATATTGATTTACTTGTCTAAACTCGCCATGTAGGCGAGTACTGAAAAGTTCTATAATGTGGGTTGCCACAGGTTAGACTGGAACATCCAATCTGAACCCTGTGCATATGTCGCTATTGTTTTATAAAGGCACTCTTACTATACCTTTACTTAAAAGGATTCGCGTTACGAAATCACTGCCTGCGCACACAACACTAATATTTGTAACTACAACATTAATGTGTGATAAATATGCAATCAATGACTTCATTAATTCATCTGAACCTTGTGCGTATATTGCCATTCTCCTATAAATACCCTCTTGCTATCCCTTTATTTAAAAGAATACGCATTACGAAATCACCACAGAGGCACATAACACTAATGCGTGGCAACTTTTTGTATTACAACATTAATGTGTAACTACATAATCAACACTACATGGTGACACGAGCATCTGAATCATGTACATATACAGGGTGATTCTAAATTGTTTTAAGAGGGGTGATAGTACCTATCCAGCCGTGTAATAATTACCATAGAACATGGGGTCGCAAACCACTTATTGAGTCACAAATACAGGGTGTTTCACCCTAACTGAAGCCGGTAATAATTTTGCGAACAATAAAAATATTGCACTGTTTTAAACACTAGTGTCGTGAAGGAAATTTTCACCTTGTTATTAATAAACTTTATAATAATAACTACTTAAAAGGTGACAAAAACATATAAAAATATTATTTAAATGCAACCCGAGATCTTTCGAACACACACGCGTTCATTTTCAAAGGGATAAAAGATGACTGACTGAAAATACATTTTAAAAACAAAAACAAAAATAGTACGCATGCGCAAGCATAAAACAATCCTAATTGTACAATATTTAGGATATTGTACAATTAGGATATTATACAATATCCTAAATATTTCGCGACCTCCTGATAATGTGAACTGATCTTTTCACCCCTCTGCAAAGAAATGGATTGAACTCTGCTTGCGCATGCGTACTATTTTTGTTTTTGTTTTTAAAATGTATTTCTATTCAGTCAATCATCTTTTGGAGCCTCGGTGGCCGAGCGGTTAGGACACCACGCTGCCAGCCGCCAAGCATTGAGAGCGGCAGAGGTCTGCGAGTTCGACTCTCGCTGGCTCCATTGCACACTCTTTGTGGAGCTCCCGGATGTAATTTCACTGTGTTGTAAATTTCATTGTGCTATCTCGTCCCTGTATATTAACGATGACTTATAAGCGGACCTAGATGTCAAGCACACAAGTCAGATGTATGTGTAAACAAATAAAACAAAAAATAAAATCGTCTTTTATCCCTTTGAAAATGAACGCGTGTGTGTTCGAAAGATCTCGGGTTACATTAAATAATATTTTTATATGTTTTTATATGCTTTTTTCACCTTTTAAGTAGTTATAAGTATATTATAAAGTTTAAAAATCTTGCAATAAAAATGTAATGATATGGACCTTATTTTGTATGAAATGGGATAACATCACAAAAAGTTTTGGAAACACAGTGTACTCTTACAATCGATGATACCGTATGAACTGATCATCACAGTTCAAAATGTGGAGCGTCCAATGCATACTGCTGGCGCGTATAATTGAAACTTCTACCACTTTTTTTGTGTTACCATAAAAGTGAGCATGTCAATAAGTGGATTGTGACTCCATGTTCTGTGGTAATTATTGCTCGTCTGGATGGGTACTATCATCCCTCTTATTTTGTAAACACAATTTAGAATCACCCTGTATGTCGCCATTTCTCTGCAAAGGCGTTCTTACAACAGCTTTATTTGAAATAAAAAAAATACATTGCAGAATCTCTATCGTAGCTAGAGTATTTATATCTCAGAATCTCCAAATCAAATCCGTGTAACTATTCCGTATTTTTTAGTTGGAATGCAGTCTGTTGACTAAAATTGGAATTTTTATTAGTAATAGAAAGTTTTCATATAATGATAATGAATGTTCACATTTAAAATTATATTTTCAATCATTATCATTATCACAGTCGTTAACATTTTTTTCGTCTTTTTAAAAAACTTTTGAGAGTTTGAAAAAAATAATTAATCAATGGAAATTATATTTTTCGGTGATTTGAGTTCCAGCGAAAACTATTACATTTCTTTTAAATAAATAAAAAAGAAATGAAAGAAATCGGTCGAATAGTTCTCGAAAATTTTTTTCGTCCAGTTTGAAAAACATGGCTTCGAGAAAAACAAGTTTGAAGTTTTACAAAGGAGTTACGTTCAAAGAGCTGCGTTATGTTCAATGAGTAAGAAATTGGAATATCACGGAAGAATCACTTTCAACCAACAATCTACTCACTTGAGGGAGTAAATGGGAGTATAATTGAGTTAGTATAAGTGCAAAAATCTTATTTTGCACTTATAAAAACTTATGATCAAAAGAAGTACAACATTCCTTTAAATTGACGTACTTAAGTTAGCATTCAAGTTATTTAAACGAGCTACAGTGTCAGAAAAATTCGTCTTTATATACTAAATCATTCTTCATTTTTAAACAAATAATTTCTGTACTCCTAGAAAACATTCTTTTTCCGTCAATTCTTCCTGGAAGTCTGAAAAAGAGGGGGAAATTCCGTTTATTCATTGTACGCTTGCGTATTGGTTGTATTAATACTACAGTTCGAATTTATTTCTAAAATGAAAAAGCGAAAACTCAATCAATTAAATTTATAATTTATATATATATATATATATATATATCTCTAATAAAAGTGAATGACTATGAAAATTATTATGAAAAGAGGGTGCAAAACAACAATAAAAATCCATGAAAATTTATAACGAAAAAACAACAAACAAACCACTCCCTGCTCTTCAGAAAGTGGGAGGAGTGAAAAAAGCAGGTATCAAAAACAGAAATTGGATCCTCAACGGGTTTCGCAAGATATGGCCAACCCACATACTCCAAAAGTATAACAATAGATTTAAACTTTCAAAAACACAACATAAAAAAGCTATTTTATAATTTTAACGAATCAAAAACAAATATAACCAACCAATTCAAATCCAAGAAAACCGATTTAGCTTATAAAACGTAAATAAAAATTAATAAAATTTTTTTTTTTTATAAAAAAATCCTTTTTTAATATGACTAATTCATTAAGCAATTAGAAGTATTGAACATGTGAGAAAGCCATATCCCCACCTTTACCCATGAAGACCTGAAAAAAACTTGCTACCTTTAAAACAATCACTACGCTCCACTTCTTTCCATCAGCAGGAGTTGCAAGCAAGGCCATAATCCAAGTTAGACCAGCGTCGTGAAGACTTGTCTTTCCATTATCCTCATAATCATTAATTTTCTTTCCAAGTCACCGCAGTTTCTACTTGAAGCACATCAACATGCAGACGTTCTTAAAGACTTTAGTCCACACCCTTCATTTTATTCAAGCAGCTACCTTGGCGTCCATTACGGTGTTTGGCCGCTTAGCTGTTGCCACTTTATAAAACACTTGTTAAGTTGATTTACATAATGAAAAATAAACTGGTATGGAAATAAATTATTATAAAAAAGATTAGCAGTAAATTTAAAAATCTGTGAACTCAAAAATTCTCTATTACTACAAATTCTATAAAATCTATTAATTTGTCCCACAATGATGTTATTAAAAACCTTCTTACTTAAATTTGAATACCAGTGTGGCATCGATTGAGTATTAAAATTAAAAAAATCCCGTTTATCAAAAAGCTTAATTAGTATATTATTATCATTAATTAAAATGTCTAAATCCAAAAAATTAACATGTAAATTATCAACAGAAGCCTTATTTAATTTTAAACATGGAGGATAGATATCGTTAATCGATACCAAAAGTTTGTCATCGAATATTATTAAATCATCGATATACCTTAAAACTGAATAACTCTTATTACTGTTTAAAACATAATTAAATTCATAATAAAAAAGAAACAGATTTGCAGCAGAACTCGAAAAATTAGTTCCCATACCGATACCACATACCTGGTAGAAAAATGAGCTATTGAAAGTAATGAAATTATTAAGAAAACAGAAATTACATAAACTCAAGAAAAAATCTCTTTTAATTCCAAGCTCCTCCTCAATACAGAACATATCAAAAATATTTTTTAGTGTATCATAAAGTAAATCTATAGGTATATTAGAAAAAAGGTTTTCAAAATCATAGGTATACAAATTTGTGGGCGTTATGGGCGTTTTTTTTAATTTTATTTAAAACCTCATTGCTATTGTCTATACACCAAAAATAGCTAGTATTTCTATATTTAAACTTCAAAAAACCATAGATGCGCTTCAAAAACTCCTGTAACTTAACATTTAAACTTTTACCTATACCTCTTGAACTACAACATATAAATCTGAATTTAATAGGCGTCTTGTGAAATTTTGGGGTCATAAACAGAAATGGAAAAGTATGATGATTATTAACAGCAAAATTATATGAATACATTTTTCTAGCCTTCTTGGTGTATGCATTAAATTTGTTTACAACAACCTTGTGACTTAATTTACATTCCTTATAAAATTTACTATTATTTAACTCATTTTTAACTTTATCAATGTAAAAAAGCTTTCAAATGATTGCATAATTTGAAGCCGCTTTGTCCACAGGTACTATTACAAAATTGTTATGTAAAAATTGAATATAATTTAAATCTTCTTTATTGAGACTATGATAAACATAATCCTTACTGTTCAAATAATTATTAACAAAAAACTCAAATTCCTTTAAAATATGCCACTCCCATTCAAAAAAAGCTTCAAAGGGGGTGTTAAATCTGTAACATAATTGCATAATAAATTTTTTTACATCCCTTTCAAAAATCTGAATAGCCGTTTTCTTGCTAATTGTTTTATTTAATCTAAACTTAGTACCTAATCCCATCATAAAATGTAAATTTTTGTTCTGTATAATATCTAAATTTCCAGTAATAACATGTTTATGGAAATCATCAATAAAATCTAAGAAATCTGTGTCACATTTACATGTTTCAGGAATTTCATCAGAAAAAGCAAGAGATCTATAATTGAACAATTTTTTACAAAGAGGAATGTTATATTTATAAGCAACAGCTATATCAACATCTCTAAGAGGGAAAAAAGTGTCATAATATCTAAAAAAATCTCTAATTTTAAAATTGTCGAAAGACTTCTGTTGAAAATTCAAAGTAAAGAAAACCCTGTCAGTTTTGGAATCCAAAAAATTCTTTAATCTAAAATTAATAAAGTCAAAAAGCAGGTCTCTAAAATGCAAATTAGAAAATTTATAACTTTTACTAGCTTTCCTAATTTTGTTTAAAATTTTAAGCTTAAGTGTGAATACTGCTTTTTTTACATTTTTAATACTGAAATTTACTACAAAATCTTTTTCAACATTACAGATCCAATCCTCTGGCACTAAACAATTTAATTTATTGGATAACATATGTGATCCCCTGGTATCTCTTTTAATTTTCAATTTACTAAACAAATTTAAAAAACTATAAACATTATCAATACTTTTTATATTGTAAGAATTTAAAACTGTATTTAGACCATAAGGATATAAAGTCCTGTGTTTCAAAATGAAATCATTTTCTATTTTCAAACGCTCATTCTGATTCTCAACATGTGCCAAAATTTCAATCAAAATGTTATCAAAAGTATGTATCTTAAAATGCATAATTTCAAAAGATGGATATTGTAAATCATCATTGTAAACATTTGATCTGTGATTGTTAATTCTAATATTAAGAGAACCAGAAGTCTCACCAACATAAGCCTGCGAACAAGTCATACATGTAATCTTATAAACAACATTATTAAACTTGCAAAATGTACAATAACCTGATGGTATATCAACAGCCTCGGCACGACTCACCAATCATGTTTTACAACGTTTATCTTTTCATTTAATATATTTCATAATTTCATTGAGGAATTTATACAAAATTCCAAAAAATTTTTTTATATTATGACTTTTTGTAGGCACTTACACCTAATTGCATAACAAACTGCACCCAATTCAACATATGACATATGAAATGACCAGTTGAATACACAGCAAAAGAAGCGCAAAGCAGCTTATCAAATTGCCAAAGTATATAATGCTTTCAAAAAAATTTTTTAAAAACAAATAACCCAGTGCATCAGGCGCAACGCAGCTTCTTATATGCACTAAGTGAATATATCTCTAATAAAAGTGAATGACTATGAAAATTATTATGAAAAGAGGGTGCAAAACAACAATAAAAATCCATGAAAATTTATAACGAAAAAACAACAAACAAACCACTCCCTGCTCTTCAGAAAGTGGGAGGAGTGAAAAAAGCAGGTATCAAAAACAGAAATTGGATCCTCACGGGTTTCGCAAGATATGGCCAACCCACATACTCCAAAAGTATAACAATAGATTTAAACTTTCAAAAACACAACATAAAAAAGCTATTTTATAATTTTAACGAATCAAAAACAAATATAACCAACCAATTCAAATCCAAGAAAACCGATTTAGCTTATAAAACGTAAATAACAATTAATAAAATTTTTTTTTTTTTATAAAAAAATCCTTTTTTAATATGACTAATTCATTAAGCAATTAGAAGTATTGAACATGTGAGAAGGCCATATCCCCACCTTTACCCATGAAGACCTGAAAAAAACTTGCTACCTTTAAAACAATCACTACGCTCCACTTCTTTCCATCAGCAGGAGTTGCAAGCAAGGCCATAATCCAAGTTAGACCAGCGTCGTGAAGACTTGTCTTTCCATTATCCTCATAATCATTAATTTTCTTTCCAAGTCACCGCAGTTTCTACTTGAAGCACATCAACATGCAGACGTTCTTAAAGACTTTAGTCCACACCCTTCATTTTATTCAAGCAGCTACCTTGGCGTCCATTACGGTGTTTGGCCGCTTAGCTGTTGCCACTTTATAAAACACTTGTTAAGTTGATTTACATAATGAAAAATAAACTGGTATGGAAATAAATTATTATAAAAAAGATTAGCAGTAAATTTAAAAATCTGTGAACTCAAAAATTCTCTATTACTACAAATTCTATAAAATCTATTAATTTGTCCCACAATGATGTTATTAAAAACCTTCTTACTTAAATTTGAATACCAGTGTGGCATCGATTGAGTATTAAAATTAAAAAAATCCCGTTTATCAAAAAGCTTAATTAGTATATTATTATCATTAATTAAAATGTCTAAATCCAAAAAATTAACATGTAAATTATCAACAGAAGCCTTATTTAATTTTAAACATGGAGGATAGATATCGTTAATCGATACCAAAAGTTTGTCATCGAATATTATTAAATCATCGATATACCTTAAAACTGAATAACTCTTATTACTGTTTAAAACATAATTAAATTCATAATAAAAAAGAAACAGATTTGCAGCAGAACTCGAAAAATTAGTTCCCATACCGATACCACATACCTGGTAGAAAAATGAGCTATTGAAAGTAATGAAATTATTAAGAAAACAGAAATTACATAAACTCAAGAAAAAATCTCTTTTAATTCCAAGCTCCTCCTCAATACAGAACATATCAAAAATATTTTTTAGTGTATCATAAAGTAAATCTATAGGTATATTAGAAAAAAGGTTTTCAAAATCATAGGTATACAAATTTGTGGGCGTTATGGGCGTTTTTTTAATTTTATTTAAAACCTCATTGCTATTGTCTATACACCAAAAATAGCTAGTATTTCTATATTTAAACTTCAAAAAACCATAGATGCGCTTCAAAAACTCCTGTAACTTAACATTTAAACTTTTACCTATACCTCTTGAACTACAACATATAAATCTGAATTTAATAGGCGTCTTGTGAAATTTTGGGGTCATAAACAGAAATGGAAAAGTATGATGATTATTAACAGCAAAATTATATGAATACATTTTTCTAGCCTTCTTGGTGTATGCATTAAATTTGTTTACAACAACCTTGTGACTTAATTTACATTCCTTATAAAATTTACTATTATTTAACTCATTTTTAACTTTATCAATGTAAAAAAGCTTTCAAATGATTGCATAATTTGAAGCCGCTTTGTCCACAGGTACTATTACAAAATTGTTATGTAAAAATTGAATATAATTTAAATCTTCTTTATTGAGACTATGATAAACATAATCCTTACTGTTCAAATAATTATTAACAAAAAACTCAAATTCCTTTAAAATATGCCACTCCCATTCAAAAAAAGCTTCAAAGGGGGTGTTAAATCTGTAACATAATTGCATAATAAATTTTTTTACATCCCTTTCAAAAATCTGAATAGCCGTTTTCTTGCTAATTGTTTTATTTAATCTAAACTTAGTACCTAATCCCATCATAAAATGTAAATTTTTGTTCTGTATAATATCTAAATTTCCAGTAATAACATGTTTATGGAAATCATCAATAAAATCTAAGAAATCTGTGTCACATTTACATGTTTCAGGAATTTCATCAGAAAAAGCAAGAGATCTATAATTGAACAATTTTTTACAAAGAGGAATGTTATATTTATAAGCAACAGCTATATCAACATCTCTAAGAGGGAAAAAAGTGTCATAATATCTAAAAAAATCTCTAATTTTAAAATTGTCGAAAGACTTCTGTTGAAAATTCAAAGTAAAGAAAACCCTGTCAGTTTTGGAATCCAAAAAATTCTTTAATCTAAAATTAATAAAGTCAAAAAGCAGGTCTCTAAAATGCAAATTAGAAAATTTATAACTTTTACTAGCTTTCCTAATTTTGTTTAAAATTTTAAGCTTAAGTGTGAATACTGCTTTTTTTACATTTTTAATACTGAAATTTACTACAAAATCTTTTTCAACATTACAGATCCAATCCTCTGGCACTAAACAATTTAATTTATTGGATAACATATGTGATCCCCTGGTATCTCTTTTAATTTTCAATTTACTAAACAAATTTAAAAAACTATAAACATTATCAATACTTTTTATATTGTAAGAATTTAAAACTGTATTTAGACCATAAGGATATAAAGTCCTGTGTTTCAAAATGAAATCATTTTCTATTTTCAAACGCTCATTCTGATTCTCAACATGTGCCAAAATTTCAATCAAAATGTTATCAAAAGTATGTATCTTAAAATGCATAATTTCAAAAGATGGATATTGTAAATCATCATTGTAAACATTTGATCTGTGATTGTTAATTCTAATATTAAGAGAACCAGAAGTCTCACCAACATAAGCCTGCGAACAAGTCATACATGTAATCTTATAAACAACATTATTAAACTTGCAAAATGTACAATAACCTGATGGTATATCAACAGCCTCGGCACGACTCACCAATCATGTTTTACAACGTTTATCTTTTCATTTAATATATTTCATAATTTCATTGAGGAATTTATACAAAATTCCAAAAAATTTTTTTATATTATGACTTTTTGTAGGCACTTACACCTAATTGCATAACAAACTGCACCCAATTCAACATATGACATATGAAATGACCAGTTGAATACACAGCAAAAGAAGCGCAAAGCAGCTTATCAAATTGCCAAAGTATATAATGCTTTCAAAAAAATTTTTTAAAAACAAATAACCCAGTGCATCAGGCGCAACGCAGCTTCTTATATGCACTAAGTGAATATATCTCTAATAAAAGTGAATGACTATGAAAATTATTATGAAAAGAGGGTGCAAAACAACAATAAAAATCCATGAAAATTTATAACGAAAAAACAACAAACAAACCACTCCCTGCTCTTCAGAAAGTGGGAGGAGTGAAAAAAGCAGGTATCAAAAACAGAAATTGGATCCTCACGGGTTTCGCAAGATATGGCCAACCCACATACTCCAAAAGTATAACAATAGATTTAAACTTTCAAAAACACAACATAAAAAAGCTATTTTATAATTTTAACGAATCAAAAACAAATATAACCAACCAATTCAAATCCAAGAAAACCGATTTAGCTTATAAAACGTAAATAAAAATTAATAAAATTTTTTTTTTTTTTTTTTTTATAAAAAAATCCTTTTTTAATATGACTAATTCATTAAGCAATTAGAAGTATTGAACATGTGAGAAGGCCATATCCCCACCTTTACCCATGAAGACCTGAAAAAAACTTGCTACCTTTAAAACAATCACTACGCTCCACTTCTTTCCATCAGCAGGAGTTGCAAGCAAGGCCATAATCCAAGTTAGACCAGCGTCGTGAAGACTTGTCTTTCCATTATCCTCATAATCATTAATTTTCTTTCCAAGTCACCGCAGTTTCTACTTGAAGCACATCAACATGCAGACGTTCTTAAAGACTTTAGTCCACACCCTTCATTTTATTCAAGCAGCTACCTTGGCGTCCATTACGGTGTTTGGCCGCTTAGCTGTTGCCACTTTATAAAACACTTGTTAAGTTGATTTACATAATGAAAAATAAACTGGTATGGAAATAAATTATACTTGTTCGCAGGCTTATGTTGGTGAGACTTCTGGTTCTCTTAATATTAGAATTAACAATCACAGATCAAATGTTTACAATGATGATTTACAATATCCATCTTTTGAAATTATGCATTTTAAGATACATACTTTTGATAACATTTTGATTGAAATTTTGGCACATGTTGAGAATCAGAATGAGCGTTTGAAAATAGAAAATGATTTCATTTTGAAACACAGGACTTTATATCCTTATGGTCTAAATACAGTTTTAAATTCTTACAATATAAAAAGTATTGATAATGTTTATAGTTTTTTAAATTTGTTTAGTAAATTGAAAATTAAAAGAGATACCAGGGGATCACATATGTTATCCAATAAATTAAATTGTTTAGTGCCAGAGGATTGGATCTGTAATGTTGAAAAAGATTTTGTAGTAAATTTCAGTATTAAAAATGTAAAAAAAGCAGTATTCACACTTAAGCTTAAAATTTTAAACAAAATTAGGAAAGCTAGTAAAAGTTATAAATTTTCTAATTTGCATTTTAGAGACCTGCTTTTTGACTTTATTAATTTTAGATTAAAGAATTTTTTGGATTCCAAAACTGACAGGGTTTTCTTTACTTTGAATTTTCAACAGAAGTCTTTCGACAATTTTAAAATTAGAGATTTTTTTAGATATTATGACACTTTTTTCCCTCTTAGAGATGTTGATATAGCTGTTGCTTATAAATATAACATTCCTCTTTGTAAAAAATTGTTCAATTATAGATCTCTTGCTTTTTCTGATGAAATTCCTGAAACATGTAAATGTGACACAGATTTCTTAGATTTTATTGATGATTTCCATAAACATGTTATTACTGGAAATTTAGATATTATACAGAACAAAAATTTACATTTTATGATGGGATTAGGTACTAAGTTTAGATTAAATAAAACAATTAGCAAGAAAACGGCTATTCAGATTTTTGAAAGGGATGTAAAAAAATTTATTATGCAATTATGTTACAGATTTAACACCCCCTTTGAAGCTTTTTTTGAATGGGAGTGGCATATTTTAAAGGAATTTGAGTTTTTTGTTAATAATTATTTGAACAGTAAGGATTATGTTTATCATAGTCTCAATAAAGAAGATTTAAATTATATTCAATTTTTACATAACAATTTTGTAATAGTACCTGTGGACAAAGCGGCTTCAAATTATGCAATCATTTGAAAGCTTTTTTACATTGATAAAGTTAAAAATGAGTTAAATAATAGTAAATTTTATAAGGAATGTAAATTAAGTCACAAGGTTGTTGTAAACAAATTTAATGCATACACCAAGAAGGCTAGAAAAATGTATTCATATAATTTTGCTGTTAATAATCATCATACTTTTCCATTTCTGTTTATGACCCCAAAATTTCACAAGACGCCTATTAAATTCAGATTTATATGTTGTAGTTCAAGAGGTATAGGTAAAAGTTTAAATGTTAAGTTACAGGAGTTTTTGAAGCGCATCTATGGTTTTTTGAAGTTTAAATATAGAAATACTAGCTATTTTTGGTGTATAGACAATAGCAATGAGGTTTTAAATAAAATTAAAAAAACGCCCATAACGCCCACAAATTTGTATACCTATGATTTTGAAAACCTTTTTTCTAATATACCTATAGATTTACTTTATGATACACTAAAAAATATTTTTGATATGTTCTGTATTGAGGAGGAGCTTGGAATTAAAAGAGATTTTTTCTTGAGTTTATGTAATTTCTGTTTTCTTAATAATTTCATTACTTTCAATAGCTCATTTTTCTACCAGGTATGTGGTATCGGTATGGGAACTAATTTTTCGAGTTCTGCTGCAAATCTGTTTCTTTTTTATTATGAATTTAATTATGTTTTAAACAGTAATAAGAGTTATTCAGTTTTAAGGTATATCGATGATTTAATAATATTCGATGACAAACTTTTGGTATCGATTAACGATATCTATCCTCCATGTTTAAAATTAAATAAGGCTTCTGTTGATAATTTACATGTTAATTTTTTGGATTTAGACATTTTAATTAATGATAATAATATACTAATTAAGCTTTTTGATAAACGGGATTTTTTTAATTTTAATACTCAATCGATGCCACACTGGTATTCAAATTTAAGTAAGAAGGTTTTTAATAACATCATTGTGGGACAAATTAATAGATTTTATAGAATTTGTAGTAATAGAGAATTTTTGAGTTCACAGATTTTTAAATTTACTGCTAATCTTTTTTATAATAATTTATTTCCATACCAGTTTATTTTTCATTATGTAAATCAACTTAACAAGTGTTTTATAAAGTGGCAACAGCTAAGCGGCCAAACACCGTAATGGACGCCAAGGTAGCTGCTTGAATAAAATGAAGGGTGTGGACTAAAGTCTTTAAGAACGTCTGCATGTTGATGTGCTTCAAGTAGAAACTGCGGTGACTTGGAAAGAAAATTAATGATTATGAGGATAATGGAAAGACAAGTCTTCACGACGCTGGTCTAACTTGGATTATGGCCTTGCTTGCAACTCCTGCTGATGGAAAGAAGTGGAGCGTAGTGATTGTTTTAAAGGTAGCAAGTTTTTTTCAGGTCTTCATGGGTAAAGGTGGGGATATGGCCTTCTCACATGTTCAATACTTCTAATTGCTTAATGAATTAGTCATATTAAAAAAGGATTTTTTTATAAAAAAAAAAAATTTTATTAATTTTTATTTACGTTTTATAAGCTAAATCGGTTTTCTTGGATTTGAATTGGTTGGTTATATTTGTTTTTGATTCGTTAAAATTATAAAATAGCTTTTTTATGTTGTGTTTTTGAAAGTTTAAATCTATTGTTATACTTTTGGAGTATGTGGGTTGGCCATATCTTGCGAAACCCGTGAGGATCCAATTTCTGTTTTTGATACCTGCTTTTTTCACTCCTCCCACTTTCTGAAGAGCAGGGAGTGGTTTGTTTGTTGTTTTTTCGTTATAAATTTTCATGGATTTTTATTGTTGTTTTGCACCCTCTTTTCATAATAATTTTCATAGTCATTCACTTTTATTAGAGATATATTCACTTAGTGCATATAAGAAGCTGCGTTGCGCCTGATGCACTGGGTTATTTGTTTTTAAAAAATTTTTTTGAAAGCATTATATACTTTGGCAATTTGATAAGCTGCTTTGCGCTTCTTTTGCTGTGTATTCAACTGGTCATTTCATATGTCATATGTTGAATTGGGTGCAGTTTGTTATGCAATTAGGTGTAAGTGCCTACAAAAAGTCATAATATAAAAAAATTTTTTGGAATTTTGTATAAATTCCTCAATGAAATTATGAAATATATTAAATGAAAAGATAAACGTTGTAAAACATGATTGGTGAGTCGTGCCGAGGCTGTTGATATACCATCAGGTTATTGTACATTTTGCAAGTTTAATAATGTTGTTTATAAGATTACATGTATGACTTGTTCGCAGGCTTATGTTGGTGAGACTTCTGGTTCTCTTAATATTAGAATTAACAATCACAGATCAAATGTTTACAATGATGATTTACAATATCCATCTTTTGAAATTATGCATTTTAAGATACATACTTTTGATAACATTTTGATTGAAATTTTGGCACATGTTGAGAATCAGAATGAGCGTTTGAAAATAGAAAATGATTTCATTTTGAAACACAGGACTTTATATCCTTATGGTCTAAATACAGTTTTAAATTCTTACAATATAAAAAGTATTGATAATGTTTATAGTTTTTTAAATTTGTTTAGTAAATTGAAAATTAAAAGAGATACCAGGGGATCACATATGTTATCCAATAAATTAAATTGTTTAGTGCCAGAGGATTGGATCTGTAATGTTGAAAAAGATTTTGTAGTAAATTTCAGTATTAAAAATGTAAAAAAAGCAGTATTCACACTTAAGCTTAAAATTTTAAACAAAATTAGGAAAGCTAGTAAAAGTTATAAATTTTCTAATTTGCATTTTAGAGACCTGCTTTTTGACTTTATTAATTTTAGATTAAAGAATTTTTTGGATTCCAAAACTGACAGGGTTTTCTTTACTTTGAATTTTCAACAGAAGTCTTTCGACAATTTTAAAATTAGAGATTTTTTTAGATATTATGACACTTTTTTCCCTCTTAGAGATGTTGATATAGCTGTTGCTTATAAATATAACATTCCTCTTTGTAAAAAATTGTTCAATTATAGATCTCTTGCTTTTTCTGATGAAATTCCTGAAACATGTAAATGTGACACAGATTTCTTAGATTTTATTGATGATTTCCATAAACATGTTATTACTGGAAATTTAGATATTATACAGAACAAAAATTTACATTTTATGATGGGATTAGGTACTAAGTTTAGATTAAATAAAACAATTAGCAAGAAAACGGCTATTCAGATTTTTGAAAGGGATGTAAAAAAATTTATTATGCAATTATGTTACAGATTTAACACCCCCTTTGAAGCTTTTTTTGAATGGGAGTGGCATATTTTAAAGGAATTTGAGTTTTTTGTTAATAATTATTTGAACAGTAAGGATTATGTTTATCATAGTCTCAATAAAGAAGATTTAAATTATATTCAATTTTTACATAACAATTTTGTAATAGTACCTGTGGACAAAGCGGCTTCAAATTATGCAATCATTTGAAAGCTTTTTTACATTGATAAAGTTAAAAATGAGTTAAATAATAGTAAATTTTATAAGGAATGTAAATTAAGTCACAAGGTTGTTGTAAACAAATTTAATGCATACACCAAGAAGGCTAGAAAAATGTATTCATATAATTTTGCTGTTAATAATCATCATACTTTTCCATTTCTGTTTATGACCCCAAAATTTCACAAGACGCCTATTAAATTCAGATTTATATGTTGTAGTTCAAGAGGTATAGGTAAAAGTTTAAATGTTAAGTTACAGGAGTTTTTGAAGCGCATCTATGGTTTTTTGAAGTTTAAATATAGAAATACTAGCTATTTTTGGTGTATAGACAATAGCAATGAGGTTTTAAATAAAATTAAAAAAACGCCCATAACGCCCACAAATTTGTATACCTATGATTTTGAAAACCTTTTTTCTAATATACCTATAGATTTACTTTATGATACACTAAAAAATATTTTTGATATGTTCTGTATTGAGGAGGAGCTTGGAATTAAAAGAGATTTTTTCTTGAGTTTATGTAATTTCTGTTTTCTTAATAATTTCATTACTTTCAATAGCTCATTTTTCTACCAGGTATGTGGTATCGGTATGGGAACTAATTTTTCGAGTTCTGCTGCAAATCTGTTTCTTTTTTATTATGAATTTAATTATGTTTTAAACAGTAATAAGAGTTATTCAGTTTTAAGGTATATCGATGATTTAATAATATTCGATGACAAACTTTTGGTATCGATTAACGATATCTATCCTCCATGTTTAAAATTAAATAAGGCTTCTGTTGATAATTTACATGTTAATTTTTTGGATTTAGACATTTTAATTAATGATAATAATATACTAATTAAGCTTTTTGATAAACGGGATTTTTTTAATTTTAATACTCAATCGATGCCACACTGGTATTCAAATTTAAGTAAGAAGGTTTTTAATAACATCATTGTGGGACAAATTAATAGATTTTATAGAATTTGTAGTAATAGAGAATTTTTGAGTTCACAGATTTTTAAATTTACTGCTAATCTTTTTTATAATAATTTATTTCCATACCAGTTTATTTTTCATTATGTAAATCAACTTAACAAGTGTTTTATAAAGTGGCAACAGCTAAGCGGCCAAACACCGTAATGGACGCCAAGGTAGCTGCTTGAATAAAATGAAGGGTGTGGACTAAAGTCTTTAAGAACGTCTGCATGTTGATGTGCTTCAAGTAGAAACTGCGGTGACTTGGAAAGAAAATTAATGATTATGAGGATAATGGAAAGACAAGTCTTCACGACGCTGGTCTAACTTGGATTATGGCCTTGCTTGCAACTCCTGCTGATGGAAAGAAGTGGAGCGTAGTGATTGTTTTAAAGGTAGCAAGTTTTTTTCAGGTCTTCATGGGTAAAGGTGGGGATATGGCCTTCTCACATGTTCAATACTTCTAATTGCTTAATGAATTAGTCATATTAAAAAAGGATTTTTTTATAAAAAAAAAAAAAAAATTTTATTAATTTTTATTTACGTTTTATAAGCTAAATCGGTTTTCTTGGATTTGAATTGGTTGGTTATATTTGTTTTTGATTCGTTAAAATTATAAAATAGCTTTTTTATGTTGTGTTTTTGAAAGTTTAAATCTATTGTTATACTTTTGGAGTATGTGGGTTGGCCATATCTTGCGAAACCCGTGAGGATCCAATTTCTGTTTTTGATACCTGCTTTTTTCACTCCTCCCACTTTCTGAAGAGCAGGGAGTGGTTTGTTTGTTGTTTTTTCGTTATAAATTTTCATGGATTTTTATTGTTGTTTTGCACCCTCTTTTCATAAGAATTTTCATAGTCATTCACTTTTATTAGAGATATATTCACTTAGTGCATATAAGAAGCTGCGTTGCGCCTGATGCACTGGGTTATTTGTTTTTAAAAAATTTTTTTGAAAGCATTATATATATATATATATATATATATAAAACTAACGAACAAAATTAATGCTTTCTCATTCATTTAAAATTATTCGCAATTTATTTTTTACAGCATTATATTCGCATGTAAAATATATTCTAAACGAATATCTAAGAAATATATAGTAGTTCAATCGAGTTAAAAAAATCGATTTTATTCAAACACTTCGTCTCGAATTTAATTCAAAATATAATATTCATATTTTACTAATAACAATCAAATTATGTTTTAGTAAAAATATGTCTAATATGTAATAATTTTTATCCTCTATTATTCTATAATTTTTTTTTTTTCAGTTTGGTGTAAAAATCCCTTTTACGCTAATAAAATTAAAAGTAACTAACCAAATCACACAAGTTTGGTTTTACTGAAATTTAACGAATATGTTATTTTCAGAATTTTTGAAGACGTTTGCAAAATGTCGTATTACAACAGGATTTTCGCAGACATAAAAACATAGTCGAACCTCGTTAACATGAACCTCAAGGGGGACAAAATTTTGTTCATGTTAACAGTAATTCATGTTATTAGAATCAAATCTTTGTATCCGTTTTTATAGGGGACTGTGAAAACAATTCATGTTAAAAGTAATTCACGTTAAGCGTGTTCATGTTAACGAGGTTTGACTGAACTAGTATTTTTTATTGTTTATCACAAATTATTCATTCGGAAAAGTAGTCCCTAATTTAAATTTAAACCCTTTTGGACCATGTCTTTTTTTCTTAAAGTAAAAAAAAAAAAAAAATTAAAACATTGTCAACTTTTTTTTAATTATTTTTTTACTATTTCAAAGCTAGATGGCGCTACTTGTCCACTAAAAAGTCAAAATATAGAATGCACATATGTGAAAATGGGGTTTTTACGTATCTGCAAGGCGTTATTTATAGTTCAAATCATTTTAAAAGTAAGAAACACATATGTGACCACCAGGGCCGAAAGGGTTAAAACACCAATTATTATTTCATAACGACGAAATGTCCCTGCAATTAATTTTAAATTTCCGAGCTTTCTGAATAGGAAATTTTACAAGCCTTACCAATCCCCCATTTAAGGGGGGCTCAGGGCTTGAAAACTTTTCAAAAAATTGATTTTTTTTTTTTAGTATCTATTTTGATTATTCAATTACTTCTGAAAATAGTGCAAAAAACCGCATAAAAATATTTGCGTTTTTAACGGAGTTATAAGCATTTATGTAACAATCACTTTCATAGTCCCACCCATTTAATTGCAACTTTAAGTCGCGTTTTCTCAAAACTTTATTTTTGACGACTATCCGTAAGATTTAAAAAAAAACTATTTGATGGAATGGCTTAATTTTTTTTTTTTTTTTTTTTTTTTTTTTTTTAATTGCATGCATATACATAGCTGCCAACTTTTGCGCTTTTTTCCTACCACTAAAATTTTATAAAAGATTTCCCCTTATTTAATTAGCTAAATCGGCAAATAAAATAAGGCAAAAATTTTTGTTAAATTTTAGTGGTAAGAAAAAAGCGTAAAAGTTGGCAGCTATGCATATAGCATCATTATCTATAGAATGAATTAATATATTTTAGATAGCTTAATATTTTTCGTATTTATAAGGGGAAAAAACTTTTATTTTTTTAGGGGGTTTTAAATTTTCAAATTTGAGAGATTTTTTAACATATCCTTAATTCATTCTATAGAGTAAAGTTTCCTGATCATTTTAAAGCAAAAATTAGGTTCTTCAATTCAATGTCAATTCAACGTTAAGATATCTTACGAATGGTGATAGGACACCTAAATTTTTTTTTTTCGAAAATTGTGTTATATAGATTTTGCTATATTTTGTCTTTTATTACATTGAAGTACTCCATTTTATAATTTTATAAGACTACAAACGTACCTTTAAAATATCAGAAAGTTTAAATTAGTTACATTGAATACTTCTGTTTTTATATGGATTCGAAGCGAGAGCTCTGTTTACATGTTTTTCGTGCTTGCTGGTGTGGTTAAGATTCTTGATTCGAAATGCGCGGCCCCAGGTTCAATGTCAAGGGGATCCATGGAAAAATGAGAGACGTATGTTTTAAAAAACTGTTCTTTTCAGATTACGGAATTTTTCTGTCCTAGAACGGAAATTTCTTTAGTTCTCGAATATATACCGGCAGAAGTCCTGCCAGGAATATTTCCGTGAATTCAAGAAAGTATTTCTGAGAGTTTACCTTGAACACATCATTCAAGATTTTAAACAAGATGACGAATTTGCTAAAATTAAAATTTATGAATTAAGGGGGTCCGGGACACAAAAATCTTCAAATTTTGCAAAAACATTTTGTTTTATAAAAAAATTCTCTGTTTTTTCTTGCTTAAAATGACATTTAAATCATGTTTCTATCTGAACTAGAACAAAAAATATTAGTTTTTTTCGTTTTGGTTTGTTTTCAAAATCTTGCTTTCAAGCAATGGCTGCCATGGAAACGACTTCTTGTAAAAATGCGTTTTTCTTCATGATAGGTTTTTAAACATTTCTCGTATTTAACTTCTTATAACTCGAGAACCGTTAAAGATACAGGGTTCAAACTTGGGACATATCTTTTTCAATTATTTTACTTTAATTTTGATTCAGCATATTTGAAAAAAATATTTTCTTTTGAAAATATGACTTAAAAAAAAAGTTGCACCACTATTTTTGAAAATTTTTTGTTAAATATTTTTAATTTTTTTTTATAAATTAATATTTTTAAAAATGCTGAATCAAAATTAAAACTTATATATTTCTGTTTATTTAAATGAAAAAAAAAATTGAAATTCTATAAATAATATTTCGAGTTATAACGATTTTAAATTTTTGAATAAATTTTAAATTTAAATTAAAAAAAAATTCTGAGAAGTTTTATCATGTGATTTTGTTTACAAATGATAAGGTTAACCACCACAAAAAAATTCAGAATTTTAACTCAATAAATAAAAATTATTTTAAAATGTGTCCCGGGACCCCTTAAAACTAATAATGTGATACCAGTGCGAGAATTTCGCAATGCAATGTTTTGAATTTTTTTTGCTGATGCTTTTTTCATTATTTTTTAATTAACAGCGGTTTAAAAAAAAAATCAAGCAACGTATTTTAACGAAATTTGAGTGTAGTATGTGAAAAAAAAAATGCTGAAAACTTGTCACATCATACCTCATTCATCGTTGTGCGTTTTGCATATGCATAGAAAAAGAAAAGTTGACATCGCAAATAAAATATACGGGATGCCCACTCTCAACGTTGTCCAATGGCTAATTCCTGAATCGTTAGTCATAAACATATATTCCCAATTACAAAAATGTTTTAAATGACGTAAAGAAGTATTTTAAAAGTGATTTTGGGTCAATTAAAACATTTCTAAAAAAAATTACGGAATGTAATTTTTTGATACGGTTCTCTGGTCCTATAAGTTATATTTAATAAAAATATCCTATTACACTAAAAAAAAAAAAAAAAAAAAAAAAAAAAGTCTCATTCTTCTACGATTAAAATTCACAGAGCAATAGTTGTTTAAAATTGAAGAATATTTTTTGCTGCGAAATAGGGGGTCATTCACATATTTAGTAGAAACATGAATAATGGTCAGATATATAAAAAAAGATAGTTGAGGGTAAATTAACATTACAATATAAATTTGAAATATATTTTCCGTCTGACATATTAAAAAGAAATATACAATTTGTATTAAAAAATATCAGAAAACAATATTAGTCAAGCTAGAATATCATCTCATTTATACACAAAATTATAGTAAACAAGAATTGAAATATGTAACCAGCTATCCCATTCAGAAGCTAAAGTATCGTATCCAAGTACATCAGTTACCGAGCTTACGAAGGTAATTGAAAAAATAAATAAAAAAGAAAAGTGCCCTGTTAAACTGATGACATTGAACTCACACTCAGTTCACACTGATTGTATATTATACTCTTACTTCAAAGAATAATGCCTTTCGAAAAATAAATTAAGGGGAATTACCACCGCCCCCTGCTTCACATCTTTATACTTAACCAATGAGCCTACAAATCTCATCAGTGAAGCGCCTTATCAGACTAAGCCAGTATACCAAATATTTGAGGTAAATCGGATAGAAAAACACATTGATCTAAATTAAGGGGGTATTAGCCCCCGTCTCCCCCCCCTTTATACTTAATCCTTGAACCTCCAAATCTAATCAGGGAAGCGCCTTATCATAATAAACCGGTATACCAAATTTGAAGCAAATCGGATAAGAAAACCCATTTATCTAAATTAAGGGGGTATTACCTCCCCCGATCCCCCCTTCATACTTAAACAATGATCTTCCGAATCTAATCAGGGAAGCGCCTTATCAGAATTAACCGGTATACGAAATTTGAAGCAAATCTAATAATTTTGCCTGAAAAACCCATTTATCTAAGTTAAGCGGGGATTAGCCCCCATAATCCCCTTTATAGTTTACCAATGAACCCCCAAAACTAATCAGGGAAGAAAATGAACCTAGAGAAAAACCTAATTATGAGAATGAACCTAGAAAAAAAAATTGAACCAAATTGGATATTTCTATCAAGAGTTATCGCGTTACGTTCGTACGTACGTACGTACATACAGAACCTGCGAGCACGCTAGCTCTCAGGCGTTGATAGCATGTGAGCCAAAAATAACCGAAGATAACAATAGGTACGCACAAAGAGAAAAAAAAAAAAAGGTCATATTTTACTCACATTTTAATTCACATTTTATTGAAAGCATTTCCAATGAAAAGCCAGGTTTTTTTTGTTTGTTTGTTTGTTTTTTGCTATACTGGCGTTTCACTGGAAATATTTCCAATGCAAAGCCAATCTTTTAGCAATATTAGCGTTTCATTGGAAATATTTCCAGTGTAAAACCAGTCTTTTTGCTATATTGGCGCTTCACTGGGAATGCTACTAATTTAAAGCCAATCTTATTGCAATATTAGTGCTTCACTGGAGATATTTCCAATGTACAGCTACTCTTTTTGAAACATCGGCGTTCCACTGGAAATGTTTGCAATGTAAATAATGTATTTTTTACGATATTGGCGCTTTGGTGGAAATATTTCTAATGTTAAGTAAAATTTTTCGTAATAATCGCGTTTCATTAGAAATATTTCAATACAAAACCAATATTTGTATAATATTTGCGTTTCATTGAAAGTATTTCCAGATAAAAAACAAAATTTCGCCAATATTGGCACTGCGTTGAAAATATTTCTAGTGAAACGTTATTACCGTCCCAATATTTTTTTAATCGGGTAAATATTCCTTGACAATATGGGTGTAGTAATGGCAAAATATCAACACCCTAATATTGATCTAAGTTATAGCTAATATTGGTTTGCTATATCGTGTTTTAGGATATAGCAACACGGTAACTTAAAGAGTTAAATTAATATGATCGGAAACAACTTTATCCAAAAGAGTTTGAATATAACTGAAAAAGAAATGACCCTATCGCCATTTTCAAATTTTGGATTGCCATGGATCTGAATTTCATGCTTAACGCAGCTGCTGCTGGGACACTGTATAACTTTCCTCATTAGGTATACAGCAGGGGCTGGAATTACTCCACTCTCTCGATCTTTTCTCCTTTTTACTCTTTTTTTCCCCTTGTCCGCTTTGGATCAATGAACGAGATTCGATCCTCTACATATTCTTCCCTTGATCCTTTAGGACATGAGGTGTGATGGACAGTATTGTTTTCAAAAGGAGAAAAAAGGTACTTTATCGAATGAAAGAAAAAAATAAGGATGTATACTTTCCACGAAAAATTAGTGTAACAAGAAAATAATGTTTTGTCATGTTTAAAAAAGAGTCTTTAAGTAACAAAGCTAATTAAATGAACATCTATACACATGTGTAGTTTTACAATATAAGATTATTTTTCGGTTTTAAAATGGTATAATCTATATATATATATATATATTACACTATCGTACATGGAACAGAAAACGCGATTATTTGTTAATTGTTTAATGGCAACGCTTGAATGAAAAGCATCCCCTTGGTTATTGAACAGCATTTAATGCATTTCCGTACCTATAAGGGGGGATTACCATAGGGGGGACCCTCTTTTGCCACCAAATGCCGCCAAGTTTGTCACCAACATGACGATATATCGCCAAACTGGGCGACCAAAATGAGTCGCCAAAAGTGACGCCAACTTGGCGATATCTCTAATATTTCGCCAAATTCCCATAGACTTCCATTATAAAACAATAGGGTTTACTTGCTTACTGAAATTCAACAAATGGAGATATTATATTGCAGCAAAAACTAATATTAGCTTAAGAGGTTATATTAAATATATTTAAGGGATTCCAAGTAAATTAAATTATGAATAAAAGTAGCATGATGCAATGCTTAGCATGATTTCCCAAACATAAATTTAAAGGAGACCAAACTGGTCGCCAAGGCTGGCTAGTAGTTACTAAAACACGAAAGATGTTTATAAAGATGAAATAGTTTTGGCCGCACTAGGAAGTGTGCTCTAAAGATATTCAATTTGGCACGCACTGCTAAAAATATTGTGCTAGGTTAGAGCCAGCTTTTGGTGTTTCAGTAGCTGCAACCATTAGATAGCGAAATCTCGTTCCAATATTTGGAGCTCCAATTGAGCTAAAGCTCTAAATGCTGGAACGACATTTCCCCATCTTATAGTTGCAGCTACTGCAGCAGCAAAAGTTGGTTGAATCCACAGACTTCTAATATAAGTAGACTCCAAATCGACAACCTTTTGTTGACTCCTACATCTCTGCCCTCCGTGACGTGACGGAAGACAGATTTAGCGCCCCAAACCGGTTTTTCTCCCGCCAAAATCTCCTCGTAATCTCTCTCCAGATTCCCGCCGAAACATCGCCTGTCTGCGTTTGTCTTGAGTTGACCGCACTTTTGCTTTGTCAATAAAGAGATTACCGCCAAAATACGGCATCCTTTTGGCGATGAAAGCAAAAGATGTTGGATTCAAAACCTTGCCGAAAGAGCAATGGAATTGGGAGTCTACTTATATTAGAAGTCTGTGGTTGAATCCAACACAATAGTTTTGTGTATATAGGCCCAGAAGGAATCCCAGTGGCGTAGTGGTCAGAGCGTCTGATTACCACACAACAGGTCCAGTGCTCGACTTCAAGTTGGACAAGGTTTACTCAGCCTCTCATCCCTTCGGGGTCGATAAAATAAGTACCAAGCTTACTTATGAACTAAACACTGAGGGTGCCATATCAGGATGACCACCTACGCGGGATATATGTTGTAAAGCACCTCAGGTCTCAGGGTCAAGAAAACAGGGTTGTCACTGTAGGCCCTGATCCTTAATGGATCGTAACGTTGCAGGTTTAATTTATATAGCCCAGAAGAATGCCTTAAGGTAAGTGGTCTAAATTTATGTTTTTATATAAGAGCCTTATATTGGTCTTAACCTGTTTGATGCGACATACTGTAGGTACCACAAGTTTTTAAGTTACCATCAAATGGTATTTAACGCATTACCCGCTGGTGTTGCGTTGACGCAACAGTCGAAATAATTCCTCATGTTTAAATAAATTACTTTGTCACCACTGTTTTAGAATTAAAAAAATTGCCTTATTTATTGGCAGAAATTTTACTATTTTAATAAAAGGAAAATTACTTTTCTGAATTTGTGGTGGCAAACGACTTTCAATAAGAAATTTGAAAATTCCTACTTTATAGTTTCGGCGGTTAATGGGTTAAAAAGGGCACAAAGTCTGGCAAAGTAGAAGGAGCTAATATTATAGATTTAAAGCTAAAATGTTTTTCATTTAAAAAAAAATTAAATTATTTAAATGTATTGAAATTTGTTACTTAATTATAATTTTTAAGAGAGCAGGTGATGCACTTGGCTATACGAGCTACAGATTAACCCTTAATGGACAAAAGATGTATCCCCATTCGGGATAATTTAGGTATTAATTGCATTTATACTTTATAAAACTTAAAAATATATTTTTAGAATTATGTAACTTATGCCATACTTTTGTACCAGATTTTTAACTATGTCAATGTAACACTACTCTGTGTAAAGAAAAATTGCAAATGGTGTTTGCTTACAAGTCTATGTGAGCAGAAACCTCAATATCAGAATCAAAATAACACTGTTACGAAATCATCTGATTTACAGTTTTCAAATTCCGGTATGTAGACATTACAGCTATTTAAATAATTTGACTAAAAACGTTAATTTTAAAAGGCATTATTGAACATATATAATTATAATTTTTCCTTTTTAGCGATTTTTGTTTCTCTTTTTAGCAATTTTTATGCCCAAATTAACCCGGTTGTCTTATACACTGGTGGAAATTGATTTATGAAAACACGGCTTTTAACAAAAACTTCTATAATATTCATTAAAAAAGAATGAAATTTCATACATTATACTTGTTATTTACAACAAATAATTTAGAAAAATAAAATTTCATGCATATTAATAAACTAAAACATAAGGTCAGAAATTAAATTTTAGTAACATAAAAAACATGGAAAGTGATTTATGAAATATCACATTTAATTGAAATTAATATTTGTAAAACTGCCCTTATTCATCAGAGGTTCTTTTATTCTAGATAGCATTGATAAAACAAGGTTCTCAATGTATTCCTGATCAATTAATTTCCAGTTTTGACAGATTGAATCTTTCAATTCTACAAGGGATGTATGCTGCATCCCATTTGAATAAACCATTCGAACAAGCTGTCTCCAAACGTTTTCAATGTGGTTCAGATCAGGACTAATCGGTAGATGATCTAAAAGAACAAAATTTTGTTCGTCAAACCAATCTTTCATTGCATTTGAAATAAGAATACCTGCATTGTCTTGCTTGAAGTTGTAATCTAAACCATAATATTGCCATGCAAATGGAAGAAGTGAATTTTCAAAAACAAACTGTAATCAAAAGAATTCTGGCAGCCGTTTAAAAATACAATTTCCCTTTTGCCATCATAAGCGATCGATGCCCAAATCATCAAACTTCCGCCATAAAAAATTCTGCTGAATGTAGATTTTGGTTGTTTTCAGAGATCCCTCCAATAATACTTCAAACCATCCTGTCATCCAAATTAAATGTTTTTTCGTCGGAGAAAATGACTTTCTTCTAATTCTCACCCATTGCCATGTACCACTCGCAACACTGCAAACGCATCTGCTTATGACGCAGAAGTAACTTTGGACCAGACTTCATTTTCGATCATCTCAAGCTCCATGAAGAATGTAAAATATGCCTATCTCTTCTAGAAGTAACACGAAGAGAAAGATCTGCACAAATCTGCTTTGAACTGTGACCGGTTTTGGATGCTAGTTGAAGAATCCCCTTTTCTCTCTCTTACTCAAACGTGAATTACCTTTTTTGTTAACATTTTTGTCATAATTTGCTGGATCTTTTCTATAGTTATATTATATCACACCAACTGATCTTTTAATTTATTTACTAATTTCCGGAACAGACTTTCTACATTCTAGATATGCATCGATTTTAGCTCTTTCTTCCTCAGACAACATCTTTCGTTTACCCATCGTGAAAAGTGTGACTGAAACGTATTGCTTCCAATATATGACGCTTTTTACGTCTACTGTGCAGTGTGCATGTCACGTCACCGCGTTTTATGCAAATTTTTGTCACATTACTTCGGAATAGCCAATGAAATGTGATATTTCATAAATCAGTTCCCATGTTTGCATATTACGAAAATCTAACTTCTGACTTTTTGTTTATGTTTAATGTTATGTATGAAATTTTATTTTTGTAACTCATTTGTTATACATTCTATGTATATCCCATGAAATTTCATTCATTTTTAATGGATATTATAGAAGCTTTTGTAAAAAAAAAAACGTGTTTTCATAAATCAATTTCAACCATTGTATTTTTTCAATAGCTTATTCTTAAACCGTTGTTCATAATCATAAATCTATTTACGTCAGTATAGTTATTATTTTTAAAATTACGAAATTTCAATTTTTATACGGTCCTTGTGTTCTGTAAATTATATATAGAAAAACTTTCTCCGTGCTTGAGAATACTCTCTAATTATAAAATAGTTACTAGTTTTATCACTAGTCTGCCCTGAATATGCAGGATATCTCTCTTATCGTTTTTCAGTAGTTTAGTGCTAAATCCCTAATTTTACTGGTATATTTCAACTTGCAAAAATGTTTCAAATGTTTGTCTCCCTCATATGAAAATCCATTTACGCCAAAATAGTTATTCTTATAGTTCTGAAATAAAAATTTTTTTCACTGTTCAGGTGTTCATTATATTTAGAAAAACTTTCTTTGTGCTGGCGGATACTCTCTAAAAATAAAATAGATACAAATTTTATCACCAATCTTGCCCTGTACTGGAACATCAGGATATCCCCTATTAAAGTTTTCTAACAGCTTATGGCTAAATTGTTAATTTTAGAGGTATAGTTTCATTTTGAACTAGTCGGATGTGGCAATCCCAAACCTTTCTTCTATCTCATACATGCTAATGCTTCCTGCAAAATGCAGCATATCAGTGCCACCGGTTAGATGATTTACACAAAATCTAATCATCGACAACTTATGTCAACTTCTAACTCAGTCTGAAGTTTGATGAAAATCCGTGCAATAGCTTTTGAGATAGAGCTATTGCGGAAATCGTAAAAAATTCTATATAGCAGGGAAACCTGCTGGACGATTTGCACCAAAACTTAATTAGGAACAATTTATACAAAAGACTAACTGAATCTGAAGTTTGATGAAAATTCGTGCATTAATTCTCCAGATACAGCTACTGCGGAAATCGTGAAAAATGCAGCACAGCAGTGCCACCTGTTGGGCGATTTACATCAAAAATTAAACAGCACGGATTTATATCAGAGACTAACTGAATCTAAAGTTAGATGAAAATTCGTGCATTAGTTCTTGAGATACAGCTACTGCGGAGATCGTGAAAAATGCAGCATAGTAGCGCCACCTGTCGGGAGATTTTTACCAAAAAGTTATCACCATCTAATTACATCAAGTATTAACTGAATCTGAAGTTTTATGAAAATCCGTGCATTAGTTCTTGAGATATAACTATTGCAGAAATCGTGGAAAATACAGCTCAGTAGCGCCACCTGTTGGACAATTTACATCTAAAAGTAATCAGCATCAGTTTATATTAAGATGTAACAGAATCTAAAGTTTTGTGAAATTCTGTGCTTTAGTTCTTGAGATAGAGCGCCCACAAAATTTTTGTCAGATACAGGCTCACAGGGTGCCAGAGTGACAGACAGACATTCTCTAAAAACCACCAAATCGTGTTCAGGACCTTCTAAAACGTATAAATGCATCGAAAAACAGAAGTCGAAAATTTTCACTAATTTAATACTTTCTTCTTGTAAAGATAGAAGAAAGTAAAAATGTGTTAAATGTTGTTCCTCATCATATCAACACCTTGCGCTCTAGAGCTGTTAGCGGATGTATGTCACTAGCCACAAGGCTTTGTAATATTATGAACTTTTGAACGTACTCTGCGTATGTCATTGTTAGAAATAACCAAAATACCATGACGTACTTGAGATATACCTATTGCCAATGTACATCATAGAGCGCAAGAGGTTAAAATCAATTTATGTCAAAATAGTTAATCAAAATTTACGAAATTTAAATTTTTTACGGTACTTGTGTTCTATAAATTATATTTAGAAAACCGTACTCCGTGCTGTAAAAAGTAAAATAAAAATAAATTCATTTTTGTACTTCCAAAATTTACCGAGTTATGATACTATGGATGTTTTTAATTTTCAGTGTTATTTGAAAACGGAAAGACGCGTATTTAGCGTCGGAACACTATAAATATAAATTATGAAAGACCTTATAGATCTTGCTTAGACTTTGCAGATCTTATATAAATGTTAATCGATAATGGATCGTCTGGACAGTACATAGTAGTATCAGCAACTTCAACTCATGCAACTTCAACTCATGAGGAAAAAAGTACTATAAAATTTAAATTGATTAACATGGACTTTTTCGCATTCTTGCTTTCTTCATTCTTTCTTCCATCTTTATAAGAAGAAAGTATTGGATTCGTGAAAAATTACGACTCTGGTTTTCGACGAATTTATACGTTTTAAAAAGTCCTGAATATTATTGAGTGTTTTTAGATAATGTCTGTCCGTGAGTCTGTTTGTCTGTCTGTATGGGACATAGATTTTGTGGGTGCTGTATCTGAAGAACTAATGCACAGAATTTAATCAAACTTCATGTTCTGTTAGAATATGGCATAAACTGGTGCTGATTAGGTTTCAATGTAAATTGCCCAACAGATAGCACTGCTATTCAGCATTTTTCACTATTTCCGCGATAGCTGTATCTGAAGAACTAATGCACGGAATTTCATCAAACTTCATATTTTTTTACACTTTGACGTAAATAAATGCTTATTTGGTCTGGGTGTAAATCGCCCTACAGGTGCTAATTCTATGTTCTGTTTATCCCGATTTCCGCGATACCTATATCTAAAGAACTAATGTACGCAATTCCACCAAATTTCATATTGTTTTAGATCCTCATCAGGTTTAGGTGTACATTCGCTGTCGTGCTGTGTTTTTTACGATTTCTGCGATAGCCATATAGTCTCAAGCAAGGGCTTTATCCAGCTCTCCATTTTGAGGGGGGGGGGGGGAATCATGGCTCCTTTATTTTTTTGGCGGGGGATGGGAGTCACATCTCTTAATAAGAAATTTTTATATTGTAGGTTGTTCCCATATCCAAAAATGGCTACTTTTGTGATAGTTTTGGGAAGTCATTTTGATTCGTAAATGCAAAAAAAAAATGCATTAATATTCCTAAAAACATAAAATTTACATATTTTAAAATGGGAGAAAATAAGGAAATTGAAGAATTTCCCATTTTCTCATAAAGGCAAAGAATCGTTCAGAAGTTGAGCATTTTAAGCCAATTTTTTTTACTTGACACTTACAAAAATGCTGTCATGAGGGAGCAATTGGCTGTTGCGGCCTGAAATTCAGTTTAAAACGCTACATCTTACGAAGATTTCTCGAAACATTCTTTGCCTTTATCGGAAAATGGAAAACGCTAATTAATGACATTTGTTCTGAAATATATGTCAGAAATTAGCTACTTTGAATTTAAGTAGAACGTTAAAGAGTCAGAAACATTTTCATTGCTGAGCAAGGGGTAAATTTCAAAGAATTTAATTTATATTTCATTGTTAAAATGTCCTTTAGAAATTTTCTTCGTTCGGGAGGGATGGGGGCATGACCTCCCCCTTGGATCCGCTATTAGTCTCAAGGAGGAACAGATTGTCATTTAATTTTGGTGGCAGACGATTTGATTTATTAGAAGAAAGTTTTGTGATGCCTATACAGCATGCCGGTTACATTTCCTTTCACTGTTCCTGTTTACTATACAGGGTGATTTTAAATTGTTTTTACAAAATAAGAGGGGGGATAGTACCCATACAGAAGAGTAATAATTGCCATAGAACATAGGGTCGCAAACCCCTTATTGAGTCACAAATACAAGGGTTTTAACCCTAACTGAAGTTGGCTTGTCGGTAATAATTTTGCGAGAAATAAAAACATTGCAATAAAAATGTAACGATATGTACCTTGTTTTGTATGGAATGTGATCCTAAAAAGTTCTGGAAAACAGGATACTCACACAATCGATGATACCAAATGAACTGATAATCACAGTCCAAAATATGGAGCGTCCAATGCATACTGCTGGCGCGTATAATGAAAACCTCTACCACTTTTGTTGTGGGTTATCCTATTTACAACAAAAGTGAGCATGTCAATTAAAAGTTTCATTACAATATACTTTAGTTTCCTGAAAGTTATTACCGTCAACCAATGTTCGATTAGGGTAGAAAACCCTGTATTTGTCTCCCCCATGTGTCGACATCATGTTCTATGGTAATTATTGCTCGTCTGGATGGGTACCATCACCCCTCTTATTTTGTAAAAAATGTTATGAATCACCCTGTATATGCTCTTTTTAGGTACGTTTAGAAAGAAACACTACCTATTACATTCTCTCCTATGTTGGAATTTCTGAAAATGTTTTGCAGATCTATGACGATCATGAACCCTAGAACCCAACACCGCCCCAGTTCAAAACTTTATCTATCAATTTATCTAATCTATGCTCGTGTACTATACAGGGTGTCCGTTCTCAACGGTGTCCAATGGCTAATTCCTAAACCGTTAGTCATAGACATATAGTTCCAATTACAAAAATGTTTTAAATGAGGTAAAGAATTATTTTTAAAGCGATTTAGGTCAAGAAAAACATTTATTTAAAAATTACGAAATTTAAATTTTTATACGGTCCCCCGGTCCTATAAGTGATATTTAGTAAACTTTTCCTATTTCTCTAACAAGTACGGCAAAAAAAATCCCATTCATCTAGCACTAAAATTGACCGAGTTATGACGTTTTCAATTTTATGACTTAAACCACTTTTCTGTAACTGAAAACAGATGAGTTGGACCAAGCTTTCAGGGGTCGTACACGAAGTGCTTAAAGTATTATAAAGGGTGTCCACTCCAGACGATGTTCAATGGCTAATTCCTAAACCGTTAGTCAAAGACATATAGTTCCAATTACAAAAATGTTTTAAATAATGTAAAGAAGTATTTTTAAAGCAATTTAACTGAAGGTGCTGCCCCCGTATAAATATTACGGTAGTGTTAATTTTTAGTAATTAACTTTCAGATTGGCTAAAATAATTGAAGAAGGGAGTTTCAAAACTCGCCTTATCGCAAAAATCAAATTTTGGGAAATCGCGTAAACCTTTAAATGCGTCCATTGGTACTCATTGAAAATTTGGAGATTGTAGTGCTTAATTGATACATTTATACCAATAGAAAGAATAGATTGATAGAGAAAAACGATTTTTTAAATTTCGGATAAGGCGAGTTTCGAAACTGACGTCTTCAATTGTATTTTGACTTTTTTTTTTTTTTTGGTAAGGAAATGAGTGTGCTTCTTTTGATAATTTTATTTTTAAAAGTTGTATTATTTTTATAAGCTTTTAACTTCGACGTTCGTATGTATGTCTTCCTAATTCAAAATTTGCATTCCAATTTTAACTCACTTCCAAATATCCGATCAAGATTAAATTTTGCACAATTTTGTAAATCCAATGACAATGTAATATTAATATGATTTTAGGTACGTACCATTTATGTTTATTTTACAGGACTACTCCAAAAATTTCGTATACATTATTACCTACAAACAGAAATTTTAAAATTAAAATCAGTAACATTTATGTAAGGCACTAAGATTCACAATGTAATTTTTCCAAATGAAAGTGCGTTGCGTTTATATTTTTTATACAGTGCCGCACAAAAGATGTCAGATGTATGATTACGATGTATGAGCAGGGATTGCTTATTATACATTTTGATGATATTATGCTTTTATGAAATTCAACTTTTTAGTTCTTTATAAAAACTTGTTTGAAAAAAATATTTTACAGACCAAAATCAAAATGCAATTTATACTTGCTAAACAAAAATTAAATATTAAATGGAGTGAAAATTTTTCCTGTTGGACAAGGAAAATGAGGTAAACAACTTTATTTGTACAATAGATGTGCCAAAACACTTGCGGCCTCAAATCATGCACATACAAATACTTTTTAAGGTTTAAAATGCATATTTTTTTCCCAACCATGTTTTACCAATTTGTAATCTGATTGGCCAGAGGTTTCGGCGTCAAAGTGACTCATCTTGGCGGTATTCGTGCTTGGCAAGTGAAGAGGCAAGTGTTTGTTGGCAAAAGTGATTTATATGCTTTTGAAACTTGCTTAGCGAGAAGTACGGCAAAAAAAATTATAAATTGTTAAATGTTAAAATTTAATAATTTAACATATGTTTTGATTTAACAGTATTTTCCCCCTAATTTTTAATTAAAAAATAATAAAAAAAATAACTGTTCTAATGAATATTTGCTGAGGGGAGAGACAGTGGAATTTTCAGAAGGGGTAATGTAAAAATAATAATTATTATTATTTTTTCTATCATTACAATAAAATGACAAATGGAACAAGATCTTAAAAAAAGAAAAGTTAATTAAAAAGAGAAAATGTGGGCGGTTATACGATGTTCGACCTTTAATGGATAAATCTGTGCTCTATTAGAACAAAATATTAAAAGATTGTAACAATTTTGCTATGTTTATTTAAATCATCGAAGTAATCGCACAGGTAGAATCATATAATTCAAATAATTGATGTTTAATGTAAAAGAAAATAAAAGTGATATGAGAATCATTTTCAAAAAGGGACATTTTAATTTCCTTAACATATTCAGAGCAGCCATTCAAAAGTTATGTATAAAAATATACGCATAAAAAAAACAAAAACAAAAAGTTTTAGATTAGGTAATCTAACTATGTATCATTTTTTAAAGAGTTGTGATGTTGCTTTTATAATCATTTAACAAATTTCTGTTGTTTTTTTTACTTATATTTTTAGTACAAGTTGTATATTTTGTTTTAATATGTCAGAATCAACAAAAATCTCAAAATATAATTGTAATGTTAATTTACTCTCAATGTTTAATGTTAAATTTTATATCTGACGATTATTTTTATTTCTAGTAAATTTGTGACTGACCCCTATTTTGCAGCAAAAAATATACTCCAACTTTAAACATCTATTACTCGGTCAGTTTTAATCGCAGAGGAATGGGACTTTTTTTGTATTACTTGTCAGTACAATAGGATATTTTTCCTAAATATCACTTATAGGACCTGGGGACCGTATAAAAATTTAAATTTCGTAATTTTTTAATAAATGTTTTTCTTGACCCAAATCGCTTTAAAAATACTTCTTTACCTCATTTAAAACATTTTTGCAATTGGAACTATATGTCTATGACTAACGGTTTAGGAATTAGCCATTTGACACCATTGAGACCGGACACCCTGTATATATTGTATCCACTTTTCATGGACACGATAACTTCCATAATTCTGCACAAATCTCTTCCAAACTACATAAAATCAAGGGGCATAAAATCTCGTACCAAGGGGGTGGGAATGAGGAGGGATTTAGTGAAAACAGATAAAACCCAATAACGTCTCAATTATAATACATATAGAATCAGTTTTAAGATATTATTACTTCTAGGAAAAGGGCCAAAAATTTATGTATGTCAGATATTTGATGTCATAACAAATGGCCTGAAGGGCGAAAAAAGCAGGGTTTCAAGTAGAAAAAAATTCGCAACTTCGTCAATTAACAAGATGGTAAATCCACTTAAATTCCTTATAAATCTTCTTAATATTATCTACAACTTTTATATTGACAAGTTTTTGATAGGACCAATTCCTACAGGAAAAACAAATTAAAAGCGAAAAAAAAAAGATGGGGGTTGTAAAATAAATAAATCACATTAATATGATTCTGGTACAACCAACTCTTACAGAAAAATGAAATTAAAAACTCATCAAAAGCGGCCAGATAAAATTATTAAACTGTGTTTAGCTTTAATCTTGATTTAGCTTTTGTTGGTGAAATTGGTACTTAACTTCGAAATCTACCTGTGCCTGTAGGCCGAACCGGCAGAGATTTTTTTTTCTTCGAGTAATATTTTGAAACAGTTTGCCAAAATGTATGAACCGAATATTTATTTCATGCTATAATTTTTCTTAACTGTTTCGAATAAAGAAAAATCTGAAATTTTTCAAAAAGAATCTTTGACACATAAATATTATATCTAAAATATTAAAATTTGGAAAAGAAAGATAATTAATTCATATTTAAAACTTGAATTTTATGTTCAAAAAGAAGATTTTATGATTAAATTTCAACACTAGATTAATGAGTGTTGCATGCTAATTTTATGCTTAGAAATTCGGAAAATTTAAGTATCATATTTTTAAAATTGGTTTTTGCCAATTTTGGGTCTATTAAAATATGTACTTTAACCTATTTATGACACAGATCTTCTAATTTAAAATACCTACATAAAATGTGCTGAAATTATTACAAAAATGTATTTTAATAATCCTGTCAAAATGACAAATTTCAGTAAAAATGGATATACAATCAGTGCCCCTAAATGTAGTATATTGAAGATTCTCATGCCTTAAATAAAACTTTAACAAAGTAAATTTTTAGTGTTAATATTGTTATATGTTTGATTTTTCAAATTTGATCGTGAAGCTATTGAATTAACAAAATATCAACAAAACTTGTAATGTTGTACTATTAAACGGAAAAATAAAATCACTGCATTCAGTTATTTATACTAAACCCGATGAAAGTAATATATAAAAGTCATATATCTTTTCAACTTTTCAAAAACACACATCTGCAACAGCTCCGTTCATTTTATCGTTCGACTATTAGTGTAAGTTCTTCGGATCTTGCCCTGTAACTGTCAAAACTTACAAAATACATATTTCTGTATTCATTCATTCGCATTACAAAGTTTATTTCGAGATAGATCCCATCAAAATATAAACATGACATAACAAAATGCCTGAAAGCGTATTAATACAAAGTATAGACCTCATACATATAATCTTTGATATTATATCCACTCAGCCGAATACATTTCAAAGATGTAGTATTTTTGCCTCAAATACTAGTGTTTTTGACAAAATATTTCGTTTTGAAGGATGGAGTTATAAAATTATAAAAAACAATAGCTTCAACTCCATGGCAACACACAGGTGTATGTGAAGTTGATATTTTATACAGTTGAAATATAATGAATATCAAAAGCGTTGGCAACAGTTTTGGAAAAACTGTGAACAATTTCTTTCAGAGACGTTGCCAACAGTTTTAAGCTAAAAGTGCACCTTTGGGAATAGTTTGAAGAATGTGTTCATAATTCTAGACCTTTCAAAAGTAAATAAAGAAGAAGATATTGTAAAGTTTGCGAAAGTGTGTTAGAAAACTTGAAAGTTTCCCCTCTGGTATATTTGAATGATAAATTACGTTCTGCTGTATGAATAAAATGTATTTGATATTTGGGAAAATAAATGGGAAAATGCAATAAACATCAAAGGTCCTTTATAAGTTTTCGGAATACGGAAAAATAAGACACAAGATTTACTTTTAAACATGAACATATAGGAGTGTTTTAGAAATAACTGAACACACAGAACTTTGCGAGAAAATTCTAAGTTTTAGTTATAAAAGTAGTTTAATTAGAACAAGATGGTCGTGTTATTTACTTATATACTTTGACAGTAAATCTTCCTCTAGATTACTGCATTTAGTTAAACGTGTAACATGTAGCATAATGTCATCTACAAAATAAAATAAAATAAAAATAATTTAAGATTTACAAAATAATTAAATTAACTTTGAATATAAAGACGTCGTGCGCAAAAGTTACTCATAAAATTACTTTAGAGAATATCACTATAAATTATTTTTTAACACTTTCAAACATAGTTGAAAAATACATAAACTCATAAAAACTTCCTTTTACTTAAGTAAGGTGCAAGCAAAATACAAATACTACGAAACAGAAATTCTGCTTTTTCAGAATTTAGTGTCGCACTCGATAAAAAAATATGTAGTTTGTATATAAATACAGATATTACAAAACATATTTCAGTTTTAAAACTTAAAACACACGCTTTTATTTCATATAAAATGACGTCATTCTCATCCGCTGAAGAAAACCTCATTTACGATACAGTCTTAAATAACAGCTACAATGAAATATGCATAGGACGCACTATCGCTGAATAATACACATATCCAAAAAAAAAGAGATGTCGTCATTCAATAAGCTCGACAAACAAAATCGGCTATCTAAGGATTTATATGCCTTCATTTGTTTGTAATATTAATATAGATAATTAAAATTAAATATAGTTTATAATAGCTCTATATTTTACCAGAAATCATTCATTTATATATTTTTAAAATAGCACGCATTTTAATTACATTTTTATAAAGTTGTTATGGGAAAATGACAACAAAAAGATATAATTAATATTTTACGAATATTTTCCCTTTACTATCTACAGAAATGGAGTACTTCAGTTGCCAACACTAAAAAAAAAATTCTTTATAAACTACAAAAAATTAATATCTCAAAAACAAATTGAGATGCAATTTTCATACAAATTGCATTTAAAACTGCTTTTTAGGGTTCCGCACTTAAAAAGGAAAAACGGAACCATGATAAGATCACTCCTGCGTCTGTCTGTCTGTCTGTCACAGTCCTTTTACTCGTAAACTATGCAACGTGGAAAGTTCAAATTGCGGGAAGTAATAAAGACTATTGACCCACATATTTACAGATTAATAAATATTCATAAATATATTTAGGAAAAATGTAGAGGGGCTAATTAAGTTACTTGAAAAAAAAATCTTTTCTTTGTATATCGTGTGAAAGCTTTCGTAGCGCTGAAATCAAAAATATATTTCATTTAATTTTAGGTATTGTATTTTCAAAGTTATGGTGGAAAATGTAGTGTAAAAATATGCCCCCCCCCCCCATCTAATTCTGAATCTATTGAAAGTAAAATTATAAAAAAAAGTAGAGGTAGTAGACATTAATTTAAACCTTGCAAGAAAATTATAGCGATTACCCTAGGTCACATAGTTTTTGAGAAAATCGCATTTTCCCGTTACACTCAAATTTCGATTTATGGGGTTCAGCAAAAGTGTTAAGCAGAGCTGGAGGTACCTATCGTAGCAGAAGTATAAAAGCATTGTTGATCATGAATTTCGGAAAAAATCGTCAGTAATTAGCCGAGATATTAACCCTTAAAACAACGGACGGTTTGGAAATACGTAATGACAGGGACGGCGTACTCTATACTCCATCGGCTTTTAAAGCCTAGGTAGCAAATTTTAAGGATATATTTATGTAATGCAATGCCCAGTAGCAGTATAAAAGCAATAAACGTTAAATTGCTAAAAACAGGCTAATTTAATCAGAAGGAATCACAAAAGTACTATGGGAATCGCGACTAGTTCCCATTGAGTGGCTCTCTCAATACACCTACTATGTCTTTAAAGGTTAACTAAAAACCTATATGGAATAACAAATATACGGAATAGCTATTATTTAAGTTCCATATATCTTTGAACTTCCATGGTATATCCATTTATACTTTTCTAGTATACAGGGTGCAAAGGAATGTCCCTTTAATCCGGAAATACTTGTGAACGGAGAGAGCTACAGCTATGCAAGTGAGGTAACGGTATAGTAAAGCGATTGCACCCGATTTAATGAAAACGACAGCAGCGCCCCTTAGGGGTGAAATTTGGAAGATAGCCACTGCAAATCGAAAACGAAAAGAGATAGAGCAAAATTTCCAGTTAGAGAGTTTTAGAACATCAATTAATTAATAGACTACGATCTTTGGTTTACATGGATAAGGTAAATCTTCGTCTGTTTACCCAAAATGTCCAAAATCGATGCACTCCATTTTGTGTAAACGTTTGAATGGAATAGTCAGAAGTATGAAGAAATACGCCACAATTTATGCTATAAATACGTACTTATCTCAATACGTTTTGATAACATCATACACACAAAAAAAGACAAACTGTCTCACAGTGTTAAAAAGTTAATAATTATTATGTCCGAAAAGTTCGCCATTGCTCACGAAGCACGTTTGTATTCGTCAGAGTAATTCTGCATGCACATTTCTCATCATGGAACGTCTATTGCAAGCTTCTTCAATACGACGACATAGATTTATTCTGAAATTTTAAATGCATTGGTAATTAAATCTTTACAGACATTACAGCACAGTACAACGTCACAATCTGCAATTGTGCACTGCTACATTTCTGGAATGTGAATAGGCAAAGTAGAACTGTCGCTCATCGATTTCGGACATTTTGGGGTATGCAGGCGACGATTTATCTTATACGTGTGAACCAAATGTCGTTTCGTACTAATCAATTGATGCTCTAAAACTTTCTAATTGAAAATTTGCTCTACCTCTTTTCATTTTCGATTTGCAATGGCTATCTTCCAAATTTTGCCACTAGGGTTACTACTGTCGTTTGTATTAGGTCGGGCGTAGTCGTTTCACTGTACCGTTACCTCATTTGTATAGCTGTAGCTCTCTCCGTTCGCTAGTATTTTCAGGTTAAAGGGACTTTCCTTTGCACCCTGTATACTATACAGCTATACCCAACCCTACCCTTTTTCAAAGTCTTACTATTCTTTTAGCAACGGTATTTTTTTAATAACACACTTATTAATTCATATATTATTGTACGGAGCCCTCTGTGTGCGAGTAATACTTGCACTTGACCTTTTATTTTCTCTATGCGGCGATATAAAAATGGAAAACGTGCAATGCTCAGAAGTTTAAAAAATTCCAATAGAGATTTTAAAGTACAATGATACATCTGCATTGTTTTACGGCTGGCTTATATAACGGAACTTTATCTTTTGGAGACTACACTTTAATTGCTGGTCGAAAGAAAGCATATCGGGGGCTAATAATTACAAAAGACTCGTTACAATAAAAATTTTAGATATAAAAATAGTTTAAGTAAACGATGGATTATTTTTTTCTTAATTTTTAACATAGAGTTGTGAAATTTTGTGGAAACATACATTTAACCATAAGTATATAGCAAACCTTGAAAGAAATTTCCAATCTTATTATAATTTTAAGTTTTTTTTTTAAATTTAAATTTTAAAACGAAATAGCAAAATGCTCCATACGTCTTAATGTTTGCGATATTTTTTCGATATCTTTCATTTAATATTTATTTTGCAAGATATTTTGCGTTTTAATCTCTTAAATAGTTAATTTTTTGAGATTTTTCTCTGAATTCCACATCAATTTTCATCAAAATTTTCCCTTTTAATAAGTTAAAAATAAAATTTAATTATCTTAATGAAGTCGAATTTTAAAAGGCATAAACAATTTCTTTGTAAGCAATGTCAGGATTCTTCCTTATCAATTTCATAAATTTTGATAAATAATTTAAATTCATGGAGCATTCTTAAAACGTTGAAAAATCCGTTTTGAAAAAACAGATTTAAAATACTAAAAAAAAAAAAAAAAAAAAAAACAAAGTTTGTGTGCAAAATTCAAACGCTTGTAACTTTGCAAAAAATAACCGAATATGCATGCGGTTTTTCGCAAATTGCTCAGCACAAACTGGATAATAATAATATGCACAAAACTAATTTTCGATTTTTTCTCAAATAAAGGTAATATGGAAGGTATATAAAGGTAATACATAATTAAAACAAGATGGTCATTTTAATTACTTTAATACTTTGACACAGTAAATATTTTTCTAGATTACTACGTTTAGTTAAACGTATAACATATAGCATAAGCCCATCGTCAAAATAACTAATTATGAAATTCATTAACCAATAGTGTGGAAACAAATATAAAAGTAAATAAATATATTTTTTACAAACATGCTTTATTTAAACATGTGATACTTACGTGTTTATCAAAAAATGAAAAACTCATTTCGATTCCAAGTCGCTTCAATTGTCAATCCTGTCAATTTTATGCCTTAAAAATGAGTCAAGAAATGTGTCAGAAAGTTACGAGTTGTTGAGCAGAGGATTTGAGAACCGCCTTAATATATGGCAACAGCAAAGAAAGAAAAAGCATTTTTTAAAACTGTCTTTTATAATTTCTAATTTGATTTGTTAAAGTGTTATAAAAATATCACTGCCTGATGCAACGAATTCTTTAAAACAAGTAAATACCCAAAGTAACTTGGCAGGTGGGGGATAATTAATATTTTCATTTTTGCCGCCCCAGTGGCTGAGAGGTTCTGCTCTCGAAGCTGGTAGACGGGAGGTGCTGGGTTCGAACCCAATCTCGCCTGTCGGCCTAATCGTTCGGAGTTTTCGTGGTTTTCTTCGAGCCATGGATTTCCATGCGTAAATACGAGTTAGGTTCCCTTAGAAAGACCCCCACGAAGGGCACTCCCCCCTCGGGCCTATATCCCTAGTGCAGATAATCGGCCGTCATTTCTTATGGCACAATTTGATTCGGTTCTCGAAAAGTTTATTGGAATGAACTGCGTTCGAGAATCGAGGTACCACTTCCCTATTTAATGTGCGTGTGTGTGGTCGAGGGCGTTTATATCTATATAATTAAGGGGTCTCAAGACTCTTAAATCTTCAAAATTTCCGAATTTTTAATTTCTTTAGATGTTAAACTCCTATTTTTTTATGAACATTTTGATACAATTATTTCCTTGAAATTCTCATTAGAACAGAACTTATGGCTTTTAGAATTATACCTGCTCAATAGCTGAAGTAGCGTTTCCCAAACTTTGAAGTAATTTTTCTCCAAATGACGTTTTTTTGGGGCATAACGCACAGGATATCTGAAACACTGAATATTTTTTCATGAAATTTTCAAAACATATGCTTCATGTTAGTCTGTATAAACTGAACCTAAAATTTCCTTTTTATTGTTCAAAAAAATAATTTTTTTAGATGATTATGCTGTTGAAATTTTCAAAATTTTTTATTAGCTAAATACAACTTTGTATTAAAAATATAAAAATGCTTTAAATACAAATTTATTTAGGTTCAGGTTAATTATTGCAATATGAAGTATAAGTAGGCTCCAAAATTTTCATTCTACACTTGCAAGATTTATTTTGTACATCTGCGCTTAATCTGTTATGCTAGTTTTCTGTTCGCCAAACGTCTGACAGTTTGGAGCCCCCTGTAAATGCTAATTCTGTATCTTGCAATTTTTAAATATATGAAATGAAAGAACATCCTTATATCTTTCATCCCAATAAAAATTGTGTTTTAAAATCATATACATTTGAAGATGTTAAAGGTTAAAAATGGTCTTTTTTTTTTTTTTTTTCAATTTCAAGCGTTCTGAGACCCCTTAAAGGACAAGGCTACTTCAGTCAAACGAAAAGACCCGTTTGCCAATGCTAATCCTATGGAAGAAATTTATAAAGATATCTCGGTTGCATTTCAATATTTTTAAATGATTTCTTTTGCATTGAATAGTTGAGACTGAAAACTGTATCGCAATTTATTTATTTTTTTGGGGTGGGGGGGGGGGGGAGTTTAAACAATTTTCAAAAGTGATTTTTTTTCATTTATCCCTATCGCGTGCAGATGATTACGAAAGAAAAATCCGTTTGTACTTATAAATAGCTCAGCCTTTGTGTCCTGCTTATATTCCATAATGAAATAAAAACATCACCAATCAATAAATAAAATAATAAAATACAAAAGTAACACAAATTTAATGCATGTAATCGAACTACCGAAATGGTTAGAATAAAAAAGGGACTGATGGTGTCTTTGGCGAATTCTTCATTAATTGGTAAAACTTCGTAAACACTTCGCACTTAAAAAAAAAAAAAAAAAAAAAAAAAAAAAATTCCATTAAATGTAAAAAAAAAAAAAAAAAATCCACTAGTTTTCAAAAAAAAAAAAAAAAAAAAAAAAAAACCACTGTTTTTTTAAATTATAATTCAATCTTCGGAAATCTTTTTAAAGCCTATCAAATTAGAATGCTTTTAGAGTCTGTGATGTCTGAACGGAGGTTGGCGAGCGTAGCTCATAGGAGGCAGAGCCCCCTAGTTTTATAAAAATAAAATATACATATATTAGTACTCGAAACGGTTATATATAAATAAGTTAATTAAACAACCGTCTTTCATGTACTACTAATATAAAATCATGAACTTCCATGAAATACTAAATAGCGAAAAAACTTTCACAAATCTATTTCATTACAAAAAAATTACTTTCACTAAAAAATATTTAATTGAAAAGTCAACAGATGGCGCCAGAAATCTTTACCTGCACAGGTAGGAGCTAATAAACAGGAAAACAGGTGAAACGTCTAAAGGAGGAAAAGTATTCAATCTTTTTGCATAATTTTTTTAATGATGAATGAATGCCGTTTAGACAGTAATTTTCATTCAAAAAACTTTAAACGTTAAGATACCTTAATAACTAATTTATTCAATTAAGATAAACGGACATCTCTTTCAATTTTTCTAAGAATTTGATAGCTTTTAGGACCGATTTTTTAAAAAATAGAAAGAGCATTCCATGGTAACTTACGTTACATTTAGAACAATTTAATTCTGTAATTTCAGTAATATATCACAAAAAAAAATATTCAAAATGTAAAGTTGATGCGATATGTTAGTTAAATCTAACCAAAACTGAATTTAGATGAAAATTATCTACATTTAGTGTTATTTTTTTAACTGTGGCATTTATATATATTATGGTTACTTACATTACTGATAACGGAACGTAAGTTACCATAATAAATATAATTGTAAGTTAAATAGTACAAAATTTATGTAATTTTCATCCAAATTGAGCTTTGGATAGGTTAATTAACAAATCATGTCAACTTATATTTTTTTGGTGTTGCATTACTAAAATTACTGAAGTAAATGGTTCTAAATGTAATGTACTATGGAATGACCCAGTAGACTGTTTTAAAATTCCGCATAGTAATTAGTTCTAGCCTTTTTTTTTTCTTTTAAGGATTTTTGAGAGCAATGAGCTAATATAATGACTACATTATTTTATATATCGATGTCAATTTAAAACATTAATTAAAACAAGTAAAAATTAAATTTAAAAAAGCAAAAAACCTGACTGCGTAAAAAGCGAACTATAATTAATTATTTCTCATCAATGTGAAACTATTTTTTATATTACTTTTTTTTAATTTATTTATTTGTATTGGTGACTTTTAAGTTATGTTTAATTGTTAATTCCTATCTGTAAACGCTGTTTTGATGAGGATGTTTAGATATATATGAAGGTTAGAGTTGCAGTAAAGCTAGAAATCCTACCTACACAACTTCCAGGTTGTGTAATATTTAAACGGAGCTTCTGATTGTGAAATAGTCAATGAAACATCGTCTTCATTTTGAAAGACCTATCCAATGATATGCCACTCGATAGGGTGCGTAATTTTTTTTGTCTCTACCGCCATTTTGAATTCATTGAAACAAAACCTAGTCTATAATCATCGGACGTTTAAAAAGAATTGACAGAGACCTCATTCATTAAAATCCATCCAGTCGTTGGGATGTTTCAAGGGTATGAAGAAATCCACATAACCTGATACGCGTCAAACACATAATCCTTTTTAGAGTCGGGTAATAAGACCAATTAGACTGTAGAAACACTGTATTAGTCATAAATTAATTTAACAATTAATTTTTGATTGCCATCTGGTGAAGCACAGCGTGCATCATTAAGATATTTCATAAGCAACAAAACCTACAGTTGTAAACTGTCCATGCAATGTACAAACTACAAGATACTACTCTTTTAGATATTCAGAGCCCGATCAAGCTGAAGTTGGGCCCAGGGCCTGTTAAAAAGTTGGGACCGCCCCCCCCCTCCCCCTACCTTCTCATTCCAGGCGACACTTTCAGAAAAAAAAAGTAGGTTTATTTGATGAGTTGACAAAGTTGTTTGGGTGAAAGATTCAAGTTTACAAAAAAAATTTAACTTAGAAGAATAATCAAGAAAATGAATTACTGTCCACTTTTTCAAATAAGCATTTGTATAATTCACAAACATCTATGATCCACAGTTTATGTTGCAGAATAAATGAGGGCGTCTTTTTCAAAACTCGCCTTATCCAAAATCATAAAAATTGTGTTTTCCCTAACAGTCTAGTAATCATTTTAAACTATAATTCTGACATTGTAAAATCCTCTTTTAAACTGAAACCAATAGACACAGTATGCAGTTTTTGGCATTTCCCCCAAATTTGATTTTCTGGTTAGGGCAAGTTTTGAAAATTATAGGTACTCTCAAATTGAAAAGGAATTTTACAGAAAAATTAAATATGGAGTTTTTTTTATTACAGTAAAACTTTGTTTTTACGTCAGGGACCAAAATATAACATGCAAACAGTGAAAAAACTTAAATTGTGAGAAAATACACACACATTTGTGGGCCCCTGAAATTGGTGGGCCCATGGCCGAGGCCCCATGCATTAATCAGGCCCTGTAGATATTCATACTGCACAAACTGTGAAAAGAGATAATGTGCGATGCCAACTATAACTTCAAATTCTATGTATTAACACTTGTCAACGCTTTTGTGATTAAAGCCAAGCCATCCAATCGATGAAAAGAGATAATCCAACTTTTCGCTTTCAAAACAAATTTATTTGGGAAAAAATTAAACCGTTCAATCATGTTTGCAAATAACCTGTGTTAAGCTCTACCATTCATAGAGTCTAACATGGGAATATATGAATTGACTATTCTATCTTTTAAATAAGTAGTAAACAAATAATTTCCAGTATTAATACAATAAAACAAAAATAAAATAAAATAAAATAAAATAAAATAAAATAAAATAAAATAAAGCAATTTAACAAATTACAACGACCATTTGGAAAATGATTTTTTCAAAGACTAAAATTTAAGACATAAAAAATCGCACGGAGTTGATTCTACATTACGTACGCCATGAATTAAACATTAATAGTGTTATTACACGTAAAAATTCCAAGCGACAAAAGTCGCCTGCGACTCGTATTTGGTGTGAAATATTTATATGTATTGATTCCTGTCCTATATATATATATTAATTGGCTTATTCCATTTTTCTTTTGCACGTGAAAATCTTACAAATGAAAATTAACTCTTTGGCAGAAATTGTTATTCATTTTCTCTCATTTTCATTAGTTATTATCCACCTGAAACTTACGTATTATCCAAGCATTTCATTGGCTGTTCGGGAAAAGGCTTTTCCATCGTCAGATTTCCAAGAAATCTGACTGCCAATTTTAAATGAAATTTCATTCTTAAACTTCTAAACATCCGACAATATTACTTTTTACACCGTCGGATAGAGAAAAAAATGTACTTTTAAATGCAATTTGTTTGAAAGCTGTATCTCAATTTGTTTATGAGTTATTAATTTTTTTTCTAGTTTTTATTACTTTTTTGTCATAGTGGCAACAGAAGGTATCCATCTCTGTTGAAAGTAATGGGAAATACAGATTACCGTATGGACCAATCAGAAAACAAATAAAATTCGGATTAAACCAATAAAAACCTTCAGATATGCTTTTGATTTCCTACCCTAACGAGAACAATAACCATTTTTCCAAATGGTTAATAAGGAGTGATAATAAGAATTGTTAATACTTCCATGATTAATGCAATCCAGACGATGAAAAGAGGTAATCCAACTTATGACCTTCAAAACAAATTTATTCCCGAAAAATAGAAACCCATCAATCATGTTGGTAATGTTAAGCTCTGATGTTCATGGAGTCTAATATGGGAAATAAGTGCTCTGATTATTCCACTTTTTAAACAAATAGTAAGATATTAACCATAATTATAAACATTAATTAAATAAAACTATAAGAAGAGGTAATAAGGCTATTCAACACTTCTATGATTAATGCCATACGCAAACGATGAAAAGAGATAATCCAACTTATAACCTCAAAACAAATTTATTCGCGATAAATAGAAACCTTTCAATCATGCTGGCAACTAACTTGTGTTAAGCTCTTCTATTCATGGAGTCTAATATGGGAAATAAGTGCACTGATTATTCCACTTTTTAAACAAATAGTGAAGTATTAACCATAATTACAAATATTAATTGAATAAAACTATAAGAAGAAGTAATAAGGGTATTCAACATTTCCATGATTAACGCCATGCAAACGATAAAAAGAGATAATCCAATTAAACAAATTTATTCGCGAAAAATTGAAACCTTTCAGTCATGTTGGCAATTAACCTGTGTTAAGCTCTGCAATTCATGGAGTCTAATATGGGAAATAAGTGCACTGATTATTCCACTTTTTAAACAAATAGTGAGATATTAACTATAATTACAAATATTAAATAAAACTATAAGGAGAGGTAATAAGGGTATTCAACACTTCTATGATTAATGTATGATCAATGCCATGCGCAAACGATGAAAAGAGATAATCCAACTTATAACCTTAAAAAAAAAAAATATTCACAAAAAATAGAAACCGTTCAACCATGTTGGCAAATAACCAGTGTTAAGCTCTGCTATTCATGTAGTCTAATATGGGAAATAAATGCACTGATTATTCTACTTTTTATAAAAATAGCGAGAGACGTCAACCATAATTTCAAATGTTAATTGTTCAAAACAATAAGAAGAAATAATAAGCGTTGTTAACACTTATATGGTTAATGCCATGTTAACTATAAAAAGGGGTAATCAAAGTTATTTACTTCAAAATAAATTTATTCACGAAAAATAGAAATCGTTGAACCATATGTTGGCAAATAACCAGTGTTAAGCTCTGCTATTCATGGAGTCTAATATGGGAAATAAGTGCAATGATTTTTCCACTTTTTATAAAAATAGAAGGAGACATCAACCATAATTTCAAATTTCGATTGTTTAAAACAATAAGAAGACATAATAAGCGTTGTCAACACTTCTATGATTAATGCCATGTTAACTATAAAAAGGGATAATCAAAGTTATTTACTTCAAAATAAATTTATTTACGAAAAATAGAAACAGTTCAATCATTTTGACAAATATCCTATGTTAAACGCTGCAACTAATATAAGAAATATGTGCACTGAATATTCCATCTTTTAAACAGATAGCGAGATATCAACCATAACTTCAAATGTTAACTCAATAAAAAAATACCGAGTGATAATAAGAGTTGTAAATACTTCTATGATTAATGCAATCCGGGCGGTGAAAAGAGAGATAATGAAAGTTATCACATTCAAAACATATTTATTTTCGAAAAATAGAAACCGTTCAATCATGTTGACAAATAACCTGCGTTAAGAGCTGCTACTCATGTAGTCTAATATGGGAAATATATGCACTGAGTATTCCGTCTTTCAAGCAAAAAGCTTTGAGATAAGGAAGATTTCTGTATCTCCGCTTTTATCTTGCCACCACTTTCTCTCTCTCTCTCTCTCTCTCTCTCTCTCTCAAAAAAAAAAAAAAAAAATAAAAATAAAAAAAAAAAAAATATATATATATATATATATATATATATATTACCATTAATTAAACATAACCTACCCCCGTCAATTATTATGAATTAAAGCTGTAAGTATTAAAAAAAAAAAAAAAAAAAAAATATTATAAGAATTATTATGGAAGAAAAAAGAAAAAAGTGGACACCGACAAAAATTGAAAAGCTTATACATTGAATTACGTTATCAAGGGCACAGAATTCAATGATATAAGCAAAATTGTTGTTTTCTGTGGGAAAAATAAGCTAAAGCTAAAATTAATTTTCCCCTGTGCCCGAACAACCACTAAAATCAAGTGAATTGATTAAAAATGAAAGCAGTATAGAAACAAATAATATGAAATGGAAGAATCAATAAAACGTATTTAAATATTTATAGGATATAAAATATAAATAATAAACACCATACCGATTAATATTTCAGTATTTTACAAAAATCCATGTGCACATGTCTACCAGTATATCAAAAAGATTAAGGTGAATAAAACAGTTAAGAAATCACAGTAAATGATACCAAAGGATGCAGTTAATACATTTTGAAATAAAATTTGAAATACCTTGTAAAACAAATTTAATCTAATATAAAATAAATAGATATTAATTACATTATTTAAAATGCACTATTAAATTAATAGATAACAGTTTAACAATATCGTCAAAATTTAGCTAAAAATACACCCTGGTGTATAAATTATAACTGAAATGGAGCTAGAAAAATTAAAAATTAGTATATATATATATATTGAATTGAATGTTGTAAGTTTTTAGGCGCGTTCATAATTATATAAATACGTAGCATCCATAGTCGTCGTCTGGCCCGCCCGTCTGTCTGTCCGTCTGTCCGCATATAACAACGCAAAAACTGTCCAACCGAATGGTTTGAAATTTATATGTAATCATTGCAGAATTGTGTCGAGTCATTACAAATTTTATGAAAATCGAATCAAAACTTAAAAAGACATTAATAAAACCATAATTCCCAGAAAGAAGCAAAAAGATTAGGGGTTATATATGAAATATCTGTTGATTAGTGCCAAGACAGCGTATAGAACATTGCATGTATTACTATATTTGGATACAACCCCTCATCTTTTTGCTTCGTTTTGGGAACAACGGATTTCGAGCTTATTCTATCGACGATAATTTTCAGAATTTTCAAGCTATGATTTTGAGACTTTCACAAAAGTTGCACTACAAACTTAGCTAATACATTATGCACATTATATTTTGATTGCATTCGCGCATGCGCAGTGAAACATTTTTTAGTAAACCTGCTCATTTTTCATCCAATTATTATTATTTTTTTTATTCTGATTGCAGAGTATTGTGTAAAATGTTATTTGTCATATTTCCTGAAAGTAACTTTTTTTTATGTTAAGAACTCTGCAAATTATAAGCAAAAAACTTGGCGAAATTTTGGACTGTTTTTATAAAAACCTTAATTTCTCTACGAGTATACATGCTATCCTCATAAAAATGAATACAGTATATTACAATAAGCCACTTATTAATAATCTCGAGTTTGAACGCTTTTGCTACATTAGTTTTTACAGGGCTATCCAAAAGATATTCGTTTCTTTTCAATTTGTTGACGGTCCCCTATGGAGTTTCGGGAAAACATCTTCGCGGAAATATATGACCTATACTATACTATAATGTTTACATGCCTGCAGTTTCAGGTTAATTCCTCATGTATTTTTCTAGATATTTAACCAAACGTCTAAAATCGCAAGTGACCGGTCACCTTTGGCCATATAGTGTATGTAACTGAGATTTAAAATGACATGATCGGTATTGAAATTGAAAATGACATATGTAGCGTTTACGGTTCATTTGCAGGGACGCTCAAAAGAATTCTGTTACATTACGGGGAAATATCATTTGTGGTGTATTTTCACGATAATTACGCTATTTTAAGGGGGTCCGGGGCTAAAATTTCTCAAAAAAAAAATGCATTTTATTATTATTATTATTGGGTTAAACAAAATACTGAGTTTTTAGCGTTATATACCGCAAACCGCATGCTTTTTTTTTTTTTAAATCTTCATTAGATCGAGAGATATAACACCTTTTGCCTTGAGAAGCGATGCATCGGCTACCCTCTAACGAGAACTTTAACTTCATTTATCTCAGAATGAATTTTTTTGCGATTTGTCAACTTTAAAAGAATATATCTAAAAGTTCCTTGCAAGATATATGTATGAAATTTTCAACAGAGATTTTATGCAATATCCCCAAGGAACTGTCTTCAGGATTTTTAATTTTGAGTGATAATTGTGAAAATATGCTAATTAATGCAAAACTCACACATAAAAGAACTTCATTTTTTTAGTTAAAATATTTTTTATAAAATTCATAATCAATATTTTAAGAAATCCTGAAGGCAAATTAAAGTGACACACTTTATGTGCGCAAAAGTGTAAAAATTTTGTAAACCGAGTATTTCCAGAGTTATATCAAAAATTAAATATGTTTAAAATTTTAAAAATTAATTTTTTTTTTTAAATATTTAAAATTTTTCAGATTTTTTTTGCATGCAATATTCTTATTATATTAAAACGTATTTCAGAAAAAAAAATTCATAACAAAATCTCTATAAATAAAAAAAATATTATCTATAAAACCCATTTATCTATGTTAAGGGGGGGGGATTATTCCCCCGTTTCCCCCTTTATACTTAACCAATGAACCTCCAAAACTAATCAGGGAAGCTTCTTATCAGAATGAACCTAGAAAAAAAATTTGAAGCAAAACGGATATTTCTATCAAGAGTTATCATATTGCGTACGTAGATACATACGTACATGCATACAGACCCTGTGGACACATTAGCTCTCAGTCTTTAATAGCCTGTGAGCTAAATAAAAAGGAAAGTGCCCAGTTAAACTGATGGCATTGAGCTCACAGGCTATTCACACTAATTGTATATTATATTTCTTATTTCAAAGAACAATGGCCCTCGAAAAATAAATTGAAGGGGTATTAGCCCCGCTCGTTTCCCTCTTTTTTTACTTAACCAATGAGTCTCCAAATGTCATGAGGGAAGCGCCTTATCGAAACAAACTGGTATACCAGCACACATTTGAAGCAAATCGGATAGAAAAACCCATTTAACTAAATTAAGGGGCTGGTGTTATCCCCCGTTCCCCTCTTTAGACTTAAACAATGAAACTTCAAATCTAATCAGGGAAAGCGCCTTATCAGAATTAACCGGTATACCAAATTAGAAGAAAGTCTGATAATTCTGCATGAAAAACCCATTTATCTAAGTTAAGGGGGGGGGGGATTAGCCCCCGTTCACCCCTTTATACTTAACCAATGAATCCCAAAACTAATCAGGGAAGCGCTTTATCAGAATGAACAGAGAAAAAAGAATTGAAGCAAATCGGATATTTCTATCAAGAGTTATTGCGCTAGGTACGTACATACATACGTACATACATACAGACCCGGCGGTCACATTAGCTCTGAGGCTTTGATAGCCTGTGAGCTGAAAACTAAATGCTACAGCAGTTCAAATTCGTTCGCAAAATTATAATTCTTCGAAGTTTAAAAAAAATCACTAATTTCGAAAAATAAATGAAATTATTATCATTAAAAAAACATACTGTAAATAAATTTCCAGAGTCTAGTGTAAATTTACCGAATCAGTTATCTGTTATTTAAGGCTGTTCTTAACTGCTCAAAACGTTATAAAACGTCTTAAATGCACAAAACGTTTTGAAACATTTACAAATTCATTTTTTAACAGAAAGGTATAAAATTGGAAAATCTGGCCATAGAAGCGTATGGAATTGAACTGTTTTTTTCCATTTTTTGATAAATCAATTACCTATTAAGCTATAAGCCATTTTGATCACGTGACAAACCCGTTTTTCGCCCGCTCTTGACTGCTCTTTCTTCCTTCGCGCAGAAATTCTGTTCAAAATGCCCACATTGACACTGTTTACTGAAAAATGTATTGCGTTTGCAAAAAAAAAAAAAAAAAAAAAAAAAAAAACGCAAAATACAGCTCAATTGCATAGTTTCTGAACAATAGCAACAGCTAGTTTTATGCATTTTCGAACGAAAATAAATTTAAACTTATGTCAGAAAGTTGCCCTTTTTGATTTGAGAGCAGCCTTAACCCATATTGGACCGCTGTCCTATAAATAGGAAGAGCTAATAAAACATCTTTAAAAAAAAATTGGATAGGATTTTCTGGATGCATTTTGTTATGACGTCTTTAAAATACACAAATGTATAACATATAAACAAAAAACAAGTAACCAATTAAAATTTAATTGAAAAAAATCTATTTAAAAAATCCTTTAAAAATTGTGATCTTATAATCTAGAATTTTACCGTTATTATTATCTTTTTATTGGAGAAATCATAGAGTATTTTTGTACAACATAAACAGTATTTTTAAAGTAAAATAAAATATTTGCTCATAAAATTAGTTTATGTATGCATTTTATATGTCCTTACTATGTGTCCTACTAATATGTCCTGTTTATAGGACAGCTAATTACTTAAAAAATTAAAAACTTTTTTTCAAAATTTTGCTAGTATCTACTTAATTACACCATATTAATGATATAATCGATGTTTTAAAAATTTTCAAAAATATTTAATCGGTGTGGTACAATATTGGTTAATAGGATCTCTGTTTTCCAATCTCGTAACTTTACATAAGACTTAAGATAATATATTACCAGCAGATTCTCAGTAATTTCGCAGAAAATTTTTTAACAGTGAAAATGTTACATAATTCTAATACAAAAAAGTGCTTCCGGCCAGTGCCGGGAGGAAGAGGTAGCTTTCATAATCCTTATTTAAAAAAAGCCAACTTATATCATGCAAACACACGAAGCTCAATTTAGTGGAAACCGAATATAGGAGATTCAATACTAATTTTTATCATAGCAAACGCGGCAGCGTTAAGCTATAATATGATTAAGAAATAGAAAATGCAAACGACTTTCTTAAATTTCTGGCGAACCAGTTGACGTACGACAATGATTTTTCTTTTGAAAGATAGAACTCGGCGAGACGAATAAACTGATAGCATTTAAAAAATTTCTGTAGCTTTCAGTAGTTTTTTATTTAACCTTAAACGAAAAAATGAAGACACAAAATTCAACAAAGTGTAGCTAAAGTTCCAGTGGGTGGATTAATTTCGTTTTTGTTTTATTTTGATCCTCTTGTTAAAACTTAGAATAGGTTTTTTTTTCATCTTTGTATGTTTGACGGTCGCTGAGAAAATCGAATTTGTCTTTTATAATGTCTCCATAGAAATCTCTCTTTTCATTTTCTAATTCAATAATTTTTTCGTGTTGCCACTCCCTAAAAAGCAGTACAATAATAAAAAAAAAAAGGATAACATGTGTACTTTTGTTTTTATAAGTCAATAAAAATTGAAATTCAACTGACAGATTTTTGTATTTTTGAAACCGACGTCAACATAAGCAGATAATGCATAATTTTCATAAATATATATGTAAACTTTCTTGATTAATATTTTGAAGTGGAGTAATAGACACAATGGAGCACAAACGAGTTGATAGGAAAAAAAAACAGGGTAAATCCCAACCTTCTGTTCAGAAGCTAAATGCAAGTTTTTTTTTTTAAATTATCATCATAACATCCTGACTTACACAAGCGATAGGTATGCAGTAATATAAATACTTCACATACTAAACATACCTTAAAAAATACCATTCCATCTATTTTAAATAAGGAAGAGATGTCATATACGCACCAGAGTACATAACTGGCGCGATAATGGAGTTATTTTGCCTGATACGGTAACTGAGCTATTGTTGTTTATTTATCCATTATTTATTTTATTTATTTTATTTTATTTTTTAAAAGTATATAAATTGTTTGATTCTATAGTTATTAATTAAACTTTTGATTATTTATTGTTATTTCATTTTTTAAATAATAGAAAGTAATTTAAAAATATATCTGTAACTGCTATTCGAAAACGAGGTTTTCGTTAAATTGGCGTCAGGAAAAAACCCCGCGCCAAACCCGTTGTGTATATGACATCTGTGCCTTAAATAATTAGGGCTTTGTTTAACTTTAGGTACTTTTGCTTGAGATTTATTTATTTATTTATTGAACAACAAACATACGACTTGTGTGCTTGACATGAAAGCCCGCTTATAAGTCGGAGACAACATAGCACAAGGAAATATTACAACACAAGAGAGATACACCCTGGGAGTTCCACACAAAGAATGCGTGCAATGGAACCAGCGGGAATCGAACCCACAATCTCTTACGCTCGCAAACGATTAGCAGACCGGTGCTTTGACCGTTCAGCCACAGAGACCCTTGCTTGAGATATTGTCGAAAATGTAGTGCAAAAATATACGGTACTACTTGATTATCCCATCGATCAATTTCGCCAAACTATTCGCCAAATGATACAAATTGACATAATTTTTATTTTAAATAACGGAAGAATAAATAAATTAGTAATACATTAATAAAAATACTAATAAAAACTTGGGCACAAATGTCATTTACCCTCCATATTGGCACGATTTTTTCCGACGCCAATTTGGTGAAAACCTCGTTAATATATCATCTATATCCGGGTTACCATATCAAGTAAAATAACGACACTTTGACGCCAGTTAAGTACCCGGTGCGTATATGACATTGGCGGCGTCAAAAAAATCGCACCAATATGACATCTGCGCCAAAACTTGAATTAAGAATCACTTGATGACGTAACAAACACGTGTATCGTGTTTAATGTCAAGTGAAAGTAACATTTACTATGATCCATTATTGTCATTTAATCTTATAGTTTGGCGATAATTTATTGGTCGACAGGATAATCAAGTTGTACCAAGTATGGTACAGATGTCATATACGCACCACGTTCGCGCGATATTTTTTCCGACGCCAATTTGGCGAAAACCTCGTTTTCGAATAGCAGTTACACATATATTTTTAAAAAGGGATTAACAATAAATTTAAAAAAGTTTAATTAATAACAATTAACAAAACAATTTATATAAATTTAAAAAAGAAAATAAAAGTAAATAAACAATTTATTAATAAATAAACAACAACATTCGGGTTACCATATCAAGGAAAATAACAACACTTTGGCGCCATTAAGTAGTACCCCTGTGAGTATATGACACTGGCGTCAGAAAAAAATCGAGTCAACGTGATGTTCATATGACGTCTGTGGCGATTCAAGTACACTTCGTGATGTTCCTATGACGTCTGTGGCGATTCAAGTACACTTCGGAACGTTACTTTGAAATCGGTGAGTTTCATCGCCACAATCGCCAAGATGCTTAATGATCATCGCCATCGAATATATAAATAATGCCATATTTGCAAACTTATAGGTCAAAATATAAGTGGAACCTCTGTTCACAACCACCTCTGTTTATGACCAGTTCGGTTTATGTCCAACTTCGGTGATCAAAATTTGACTCGATGGGTGTGCAATATCTCGGCTCACGACCAAGGCTGCCGAATAGCTCAGTTGGCAACCCTCACATAACTATTGTTATTAGTCAAGTTTGGAGTAAGGTGTGCATATCAGAGTGCTTTGTGTACTTTTATTACTGTAAAAAAATTAACTTTTTGTTTTACTTTTACTCAGGTTTGCGCTAATATTAGCTCTCATTATGACTTCTAAGAATGATAAAGTGCTTAGTGATAACAGTAGTAAGAAGCTTAAGCGAATTACTGTTCAATAAAAGAAATTGTAGCAAAACATGAGAACGATGTTAGTATAACCGGTCTAGCTAAACAATGCGATGTGGCCTCAGCCTTCGATTTCCACGATAATCTATATATATATATTACGCTATCGTATGTGTCACAGAAATCGCGGTTATTTGTTAATTGTTTAATGTCAACGCTCGAATGAAACGCATCTCATTGTTTATAGAACAGCATTTAATGCATCTCCATACCTATAAGGGGGGTTACCATAGGCTGGACCCTGTTCTGTCGCCAAATACCACCTAGTTTGTCGCCAACTTGGCGATATATCGCCAAATACCTATAGACATCCATTGTAAACCAACAGGGTTTACTTGTTTTAAGAGAATCAACAAATTGAGATATTTTAATGCAACAAAAAATAATATAAGTTTAAGGAATTATATTAATTATATTTAAGGGAGCCCAAGTAAATTAAATTATGAATAAAAATAACGTGAATTTGATTTAAAAACTTTGAATCTCTTAAAACAGTGTGCATTACTTGGTTAAATAGTACATTATTGTGCGAAATAAGAAAAAAGTATTGGGAATATTTAAAAGCAACACAGGTTTATTTATATCCAATATATAATTATCAAAAAATTTAAGTGACTAGTATTAAAAAATGCTCTGACGAGCAGCAAAAAAGGCTAATATGTTTTTAAGTATGAAAAAGGGTTTGACAAGTGCTTCTAATTGAGCATGAAAAGGGACAAGGGGTCCCTTCTTGGCTGCAACTCACTGTCAATGCCAACTTTGAAAAAATCATATTTGCGCTTTTTCCATATAAAAAAAATCAGCCACAGTTACGATAAAATGTGTAGTGTAAAGACACAGCCAGTAAAGACGCAGTCTGATTAAATATGAATGTAAGGCGACGTAGTACCAAAAATCTTAGTTCCTGCAGCATATGACACTCATGCTGTGCCACCAAGCACGCCCGCAGTGTAGAACTGTACAGAAAACTGATTTGTAGTGCAGTGCAGACTGTTGCAGCACTCTGCACAGGAACAATTTCACACGTGCACGCATAACAGTATAATGCATTCATTGATTTTTGTAATTACATCGAAGTGGCTGTGGCTGTAAGATGTACTATGCAGTACAACAGTGCATATGTAAATTATAAACGAACATTAGACGCATACATCTTTAATACGGAGGTACAAAAGCACAGTGCGAGTGTGCGCTGAGGTTCAAAAGCATAATAGGAATGTACAGTGTAGTATAATTTGTAGAGAAATAATGGTACACAGTGCACTGTACAAAGTTGCATTGCAGACGCATGTGCAGTACAATAGTGGAACAGTGCAGTTAACATGTAAAGCACGACGGAAAGTTTTACTAAAGTACTGCGAATTTATTTTATATGGAATAAGCGCAAATATGATTTTTTCAAAGTTGGCATTGACAGTGAGCTGCAGCCAAGAAGGGACCCCTTGTCCTTTTTCATGCTCAATTAGAAGCACTTGTCAAACCCTTTTTCATACTTTAAAACATATTAGCCTTTTTTGCTGCTCGTCAGAGCATTTTTTAATACTAGTCAATATAATGAATGAGAATTTCGCGAAATTAGTCAGCTTTATCCAAGCTGCTTTTCTTTAAAGTAACTTATATTTGGCTGCCAAATTCGGCAATTTCTTAAAGTGCCTGTCATTTTAAGACAACGTGGTGGATGAGGCTAAGCAGTGAACTTGGTCGAAACCTTAGTAATTGCTGTGCACATGCTCACTCACATCGGAATCGGTTAATATATAGGAGTGCTGTCGCATGCAAAAAATCAGATTTTTTAAAATGTCACCCACAATAGAAATTGAAACTGCTATATCTGAGCCATTTTTTAAGGTAAAGACAAACAAAAAATGCTCCTGAATCCTTATATCAAGATCAAATACTTAAGAAAGAAACCTTTTTCAATTTCTAATTTTTTTGCACCTCACTTTAAATATATATATATTTTTTAATTTAATGGCCGCCATTTTGAAACAAGATGGCTGATGAATCTGGCCAGCGAACTTGGTCGAGGTGTTGATGTATACTATCCACATACCTTCTTACATCGAAATAGGCGAATACGTGTTTTATCGCGTGACAAATACAAGATCTTTTCAAAATGTTAGCCATGCTAGAAATTCAAAGTGCTATAAATCAACCATTTTTTAAGATATCAACAAAAGAACAAATTTTCAGAAACAAAAACTGCTCCGGAATCTTTGTATCAAGGCCAAACACATAAAAAAAAATCTTTTTCATTTTCCAATTTTTTAATATCTCATTTTGAATTTTAAATTTAATTTTTTTTAAATGGCAATCCTTTTGAAACAAGATGGCGAATGAAGCTGGCCAACGAACTCGGTCGAGACATTGGTATGTACTATGTACAGACCAAGTTACATCCAAATAGGTTCATAAATACGCCTGTTATCGCGTGACAAAAATCAGGTCGTTTTAAAATGTCAGCCACAAGAGAAATTCAAAATGCTATTACTCAGCCATTTTTTTTTAGATATAGACGAAAGAAAAACTGTTCCGGAATCTTTGTATTAAGGTCAAACACATACAAAAAAAAATCTTTTTCATTTTCCAATTTTTTGGTATCTCATTTTAAATTTAATTTTTTTTTAATTTTTTTAAACGGCCGCCATTTTGAAACAAGATGGCGGATGAAGCTGGCCAACGAACTCGGCTGAGTTATTTGCATGTACTATGTACACACCAAGGTACATCCAAATCGGTTCATAAATACGTCTGTTATCACGTGGCAAAAATCAGGGCGTTTCAAAATGTCAGCCACACTAGAAATTCAAAATGCTATAACTCAGCCATTTTTTAAGATATAGACGAAACAAAAACTGCTCCCGAATCTTTTTATCGAGGACAAACACATAAGAAAAAAATATTTTTTTAATTTTTAATTTTTTGGTACCACATTTCAAATTTAAATTTTTCTTAAATTTTTAAATGGCTGCCATTTTTAAACAAAATGGCGGATGAAGCTGGCCAACGAACTCGGTCGAGACATTGGTCTGTACTATGTATAAACGAAGTTACATCCAAATCGGTTCATAAATACGCCTTTTATCGCGTGACAAAATTCAGGACGTTTCAAAATGTCAGCTTCGCTAGAAATTCAAAATGCTATAACTCAGCCATTTTTTAAGATATAGACGAAACAAAAACTGCTACGGAGTCTTTGTATAAAGGTCAAATACATAAGAAAAAAATATTTTTCCATTTTCAATTTTTTGGTACCACATTTCAAATTTTAAATTTTTTTAAAATTTTTAAATAGCCGCCATTTTGAAACAAAATGGTGGATGAAGCTGGCCAACGAACTCGGTCGAGACATTGATATGTACTATGTACACACCGAATTACATCCAAATCGGTTCATAAATACGAGAGTTACAGTGTGACATAGGTCAGATATATATATATATATATATATATATATTGATATATATATATATATATATATATATATATATATATATCAATTTTGAACGGAGGGTGGTTTCGGGGTCTGGGGGTCATGATCGATGAAAATATACCAAAATTTTTTGAAATCGCTTTCCTCCGAACGGCTGCAATAGGTAGCTTTTTGTAAAGAAAGCTACCTAATAAACGTTAAGACAGTAAATAACGTTAATAACAGTAAAAGTGAAAAATAAAATAAATAAATAAGAGTTCTTTTGACTGACACATTAGCCTTATATAAAAAAGAAAAATATATCAAACATTGCCACCTTAAAACAAACTTTTTCACCAATCGCACTTACAACAGTATTTAAGTGCTTTCATTTGCCGGATCGACTAAACATAATCTAAGATGAAAATGCACGCATCGTGTGCTTTATTCTCTAAGCAAATACCTTAGAGGCAAAAGGGTTTTTCCATCTCCTATCTAGTCTACCCCGTGTTCGAAGGATTTTTATGAAAATAAACTCAGAATCAGCGAGTAAATACACGCGACTAGCTTTTGCATATGTAATATGTTTTTACAAGAAAGAGCTTTTCATTTTTTGTTCCTAGAGTTTTTCCGTTAAAATCCTAAAAAAGGGGAATCAAATTTTAACGTTTTCTTTACTTTAAGTTTATTTCAAACCTTTTGTATTACTTACATTACATGGAATAAAAACTTTTCAAAACTGTATCGTAATTTTTCTCAAAATTTAGAAATCATTTTTTTTTTAATAAACCCAGCAAATGTAAGGTACAAAGAAAAAGTTAATTGATTTTTCTTCCACACATACAGTTGAACCCCGATTTAGAGAATAGTTCGGGACTAGAACATGGATATAGTGTTAATATGTGTGAACCCCTCGTAACAAAAACTTTATTCCAGAAAAAGGAACAGTTTCATTTATTCCAGACTCAAAGACACTCCTTTCTTCTTTTCAATGTCAATGTATGCGCATAATGCTAGCTCATCAAATTTTCCCGCTAAATGTGGTTAAATGTAGAGGCATGTTTTTCGCCTCCCTTTTTTTCCCTCTGACACTTAGCTGTTAAAATCTTATTCATGTTTTGTGATTCGCGCCCGGATGAAATTAAAATGGTTTCTTTAATATTTTAGCCAAAGTGTAAATAAATAAGTTAAGTACGAAACTACTGTTTCATGATATCATTCAACTGAAACATGGAAATACACACAAAATAAGAATCAATACATCTAATCATATTTCTTCTTTAAAATAAAATGTAGAATCGTCGAATCGTCGAATCTTGCTGAAGAAGGAATGCGGACCTGGTCGTGGAAACCAGATAAGAGAAATAACTCTATACCTTATTATTGGCTTGCAATTATTTATTATCAATGAAACGAGGTTCCTCCTAGTGTACGATAATATATTTATAACATATCGTAAGATATCTAATAAAGATACAGCTTGTAACGATGCACTATCGTACGATATCCATCAAGTATGGCGGAATTTGCTGCATAATAAATGAAAAATCGTTTTGTTGAAAATTTGAATAACTTTATCTGGCATCTCAACTGACGTATAATCTTTAAATTACAATGATTTTCTTCGAGACAATTCTCGGATAAGCGCAAAGAAAATAATAACAACATTTAAATCCCACTGATGACGGCCTTGTGATGACTGAAAACGTTCCGAGTTTTTTTAATGTATTTTAAATAATTTTAAATCATATGTATGCACATGATAGTAATTCTTGTACATTTATATGTGCTTTTATATATGAATTTTAATTCGTTCGATAGTTTCAGATAAATTATCATTTTTTTAATGAGCCTATTTTAGGGGATGTATCCAAATTGAAGTTCAGTACTCTATTGTTGAAATGCTACAGAATGAATAAGTCACTTACATTAATCTATTATTTCTTGCCAATATGACTCATTTAATATGTTTCGACTATTGCCAGCCCAAATGTTTCATTAAAATGAGTAAAATATATTTTTTTCAAATTATGCCTTTTTTGCACATTATAGACCATCATGCAAGACCATCATTTTCACGTTTTTTTTGAGGATAATTTGAATTCTACTTTGAAGAAAATTTTTTTTGAATTCGCACAAAACTGGACATAATAAATACGTATATAACAAAAAAATGTAGGTTACAATTCATATTTTTTTTCAATTATTAATTTCATAATTCATAATTTAAATGAGTAACATATATTTTTTCAAATTATTCTTTTTTGCACATTATAGACTTAAACCACCATTTTGACGTTTTATAAGTATAATTTGAATTCTACTTTGAAGAAAAAATTGAAATTTTGAATTCGCATAAAGCTGGAGACAATAAATACTTATATAAATCTATCAAAAAAAATTATAGGTACAATTCATATGTTTTTCAATTATTAATTTCATAAATCATAATTCATATTGTAAAAATTTTTAAACTACAAATTCAATGTATGTATGTTTGGCTTTTTTAGTATTATAACCACACAAAAAATTATCCCATGAGGAGTATAACTTCGGGAGATAATAAAAATATGAAAATTTAATTCAACATTAGCAGCTCTAAATTTTGAATGATTATAATTCAAAACCTTATCATCCAAATGGCTTGGTATTTCGTATCTAGGCATAGTTTGAACCGAAGATTTAAAATATGTATTAAAAATTGGGTGTTTACAATGAAAAACAAAATTTGGTCTGATTTTGATTTTCAAATGGCCCTTCTAAGCAAATTTTATATACATCATTTAGAACTAGACTTTATTTCCTGTCGTTTGGTACTAGTAGCTTTTTTCTATTATAATTATTTGCAGATTTAGTAAGAGTGTTTTTTTTCCATGACTATACATCGGATTTTACTCTTCGTAATGTCTGAAATTGTTTCAGGCATTCGAAGTTTGAGCAACGATTTACGTACGCACTTCAAGGTATAGTAATCGCGTGTTTTATCCTAGTTATATTTTTAATTCCACTTGCTTCATCTATAAAACATTTTTAAGGTTTTGGGAATTGATCTTTTAATTATTATTGGTTTTATTGTCAATGGAGTTACTGCTGTGTTTTAAATTGAAAAAATCGTATATTAATTTAATTTAATATATTTTGTCTATTATTAATTAGATTTAATATATAGTGTCAAAATTGGGTGCTGCCATTAAAAAAAAACAAAATTTTACCTGGTTTTGATTTGTAGATACCACCTAAGCAAATTTTATATACACAATTTAAAAATAAACTTTATTTTCAATCGTTTTGTGCCAGTAAATTTCTTCTATTGTAGTTTGTGGCAGAGTTGGTCGGGGGTGTTTAATTTTTTTTTTTTTTTTCACGGCTGTACTGTACCTGTCGGGTCCATTGGATCCGTATGGTAAGTGTATGTTTAAAGGCACAAAAAATATGCTAATTGCTCCTTTAGCCCTATATACATGGAAAAAACCCTAAACATTGCCGTTTAAAAATAAATAATAATAAAAAGAAGAAACAGAAGAAAAGGAAGAAATAAAAGAGCTATAATTTCTATATTTTTTCCTAACTGCAGTTCCAAAACAATTCAGAACTTTTAGGCAAACCGATATAACAATAAATTTTATTTTATTTACATTATGTAGATTATACATGGAATGAAAATAAATTTACAAAACATTTTTTTTTACCTTTTGAAAGGAACATAAAAAAATTTAAGGCATCAAAAAAATGTTAAAGCTCCTTCAGCCCTATGTATGTAAACATATAAACCAAATTTTCCTTAAAAAAAAAAAAAAAAAAAAAACACAAAAAAAGAAGAAAATAAAAGCGAAATTTCCTTATGCTGTCCCAACTGCAGTACCAAGACCATTTAGGACTTATAAGCAAACCAATGTATCAATAAACTGATTAAACTAATAAACTGATTGAACTAAATGCAATTTTTCAACAATTGATAAAAACCAACATATTTTTTTATTCATGAAAACACTTTCCTACAATATTTTTAAAAACTATAGCAAAAACTTTTTGAAACAAGCAAATACATTTTAAAAGCAGGACATAAAGCAGTATATTTTTCTAAATTTTCTGCTAATTGACTATTCTTCTCTATATATACAAGAGAAAAACACTAAACATTGCCACCTTAAAAACAAACTTGCTCATTTTTTGCCAATCGCAGTTCCAACACCATTTAAGTGCTTTCATTTGCTGGATCGTCTCTAACTAGAATGTAAGATGAAAATGCATGCACGTGTGCTTTATTCTCTAAGCAAACAGCTTAAAGGCAAAAGGGTTTTCCATCTCCTATCTAGTCTATACTGTATTCGAGAGATTTTTATGAAAATAAACTCGGAATCAGTGAGTAAATACACGCGATTAGCTTTTGCATATGTAATATGTTTTTACAAGAAAGAGCTTTTCATTTTTGTTTCTCTTCTGTTTTTCCGGTACAATTTTGAAAAAGGCAAGCAAATTTAACGTTTGCCTTATTTTACTTTATTTACAGAGTTTATTTTATGTGGAATAAAAACTTTACAAAACAATTTCGTAAATATTTTTAAAAATCGGAAAGTATACTTTTCAAACACCGAAAATTGAGGACTTAAAATATATGATAGTTTCTACTTCTGATCTATATACAGAAAAGTGAAAAGGAAAAAATTACTTTTAAAAAAGTTGGGGGGGGGGGGGGGGGGCGAGAAGAAGAAGGCGAAGGTGAATATTTCTATATTTTCCACCAACTGCAGTTCCAAGACCGTTCATGACTTTTAAGTAAACAAATGTACCAATAATATTTATTTTATTTAAATTACATAGAATAAAAACTTTACATAACATTTTCATAAGTATTTTCAAAAATTGGAAAAACTTTTTGAAAGAAAGACAGAAAATGTAAAGCTTAAAATTATGTTAATTGCTCCTTCAACCACATACGTATACATATATAAATTAACATTGCCGTTTCAAAAAAAAAAAAAAAAAAAAGAAGAAGAAGAAGAAGAAGAAGAAGAAGAAGAAGATGATGATGATGATGGATTATGATGAAAAATGACAAAAAGAAAAGTGACCATTTCTTTATTTTTCCCCAATTGCAGTATCAAGACCATTTAGGACTTCTAAGCAAACTAATGTACGAATAAATAAAGTGATTAGACTGTATGCCATTTTTTAACGATTGGTAAAAAACTACATTTTTTTATTCATGTAAAGCACTTTCCTACAATGATTTCACAAACTACAGAGAAAACTTTTTGAAAGAAGCATAGAAAATTAAAAAGCAAGACATAAAGCAGTATATATTTTTAAATGTTCAGCTAACTGTGTATTCTTCCCTATGTACACAAGAGAAAAATACTAAACATTGCCACCTTAAAAACAAACTTCTTCATTTTCATCAATCGCAGCTCCAACACTATTTAAGTGCTTTCAATTGCTGGATCGTCTAAATAGAATGTAAGATGAAAATGCACGCATCGTGTGCTTCATTCTCTAAGCAAACAGCTTACAGGCAAAAGGTTTTCCGCCTCCTATCTGGTCTACACTGTATTCCAGAGATTTTTATGAAAATAAACCCGGAATCAGTGAGTAAATAGACGCAACTAGCTTTTGCATATGTAATATGTTTTTACAAGAAAGAGCTTTTCATTTTTTTATCTTATGTTTTTCCGGTACAATTTTGAAAAAGGCAAGCAAATTTAACGTTTGTCTTATTTTACTTTATTTACAGCGTTTATTTTATGTGGAATAAAAACTTTACAAAACAATTTCGTAAATATTTTTTAAAATCGGAAAGTATACTTTTCAAACACAGAAAATTGAAGACTTAAAATGTATGATAGTTTCTACTTCTGATCTATATACAGGATATGAAAAAACTACTTTTAAAAAAGTGGGGGGTGGGAGAGAAGAAGAATGAGAAAAAGAAGAAAAGAAGAAGGTGAAGGTGAATATTTCTATATTTTCCACCAACTGCAGTTCCAAGACCGTTTTGACTTTTAAGCAAACAAATGTACCAATAGTATTTATTTTATTTACATAAGATAGAATAAAAACTTTACATAACATTTTCATAAGTATTTTCCAAAATTGGAAAAACTTTTTGAAAGAAACACAGAAAACGTAAGGCTTAAAATTATGTTAATTGCTCCTTCAGCCCCACATGTATATATATATATATAAATTAACATTGCCATTTTCAAAAAAAAAAAAAAAAAAAAAAAAAAAAAAAAAAAAAAAAGAAGCAGAAGAAGAAGAAGATGATGATGATTATGATGAAAAATTAAAAATGAAAAAAGAAAAGTGGAAATTTCTTTATTTTTTATCAATTGCACTATCAAGACCATTTAGGACTTCTAAGAAAACCAATGTACCAATAAATAAACTGATTAGACTGTATGCCATTTTCTAACGATTGATAAAAAACAACATATTTTTTTATTCAAGTGAAGCACTTTCCTACAATAATTTCAAAAACTATAGGGAAATTTTTTTTGAAAGACGTATAGAAAATTAACCCCCTCACTGGCAAGCCCGTGTTAATACGTTGACTAAGTTCCAGGTTTCACTGCAATACAAGCATATTTAAAATAACATAATTCTATTGATTTAATGTATTTTTAATATACTGAACAATTTTAATGCCTCCAACGATTGCTTTCATATTTGTTATTAAGTTTTTTTTTAAATAAAATTTTGAAAGAATCATCATTTTTTAGCATTTAAAACAAAACGCAGAGAAAACAACATTACAATTTTGCCCTTTTCCAAGATTGTCAGAGGGTTTTAAAAAGCAAGACATACAGCAGTATATAATTTTAAACGTTCTGCTAACTGTGTTCTTCCCTATGTATGCAACAGAAAAATACTAAACATTGCCACCTTAAAAATAAACTTCTCCATTTTCATCAATCGCAGTTCCAACACCATTTAAGTGCTTTCACTTGCTGGATCGTCTAAATAGAATGTAAGATGAAAATGCACGCATCGTGTGCTTTATTCTCTAAGCAAATAGCTTAAAGGCAAAAAGGTTTTTCCATCTCCTATCTAGTTTACCCCGTATTGGAGAAATTTTTCTGAAAATAAACCTAGAATCAGTAAGTAAATACACGCGACTAGCTTTTGCATATGTAATATGTTTTTACAAGAAAGAGCTTTTCATTTTTTTTCTCTTCTGTTTTCCCGGTACAATTTTGAAAAAAGGGAAACAAATTTAACGTTTGCCTTATTTTACTTTATTTACAACTTTTTGTTATTTGGGATACATGGAATAAAAAAGAAAAGCGAAATAGATCCAAATGAGTATTATTATTATTGTTATTATTTTATATAATAGTTACCGTTAAATGTAGTGAAACGCAGTGGCTTATGGGAAATTATAAATTGAAACTTAAGGTATATGCCTACCCTCAAATCGCTGTTTTTGTTAAAGAAATTGTCTTTTTTCAATTCCTGCCATTAGTTCACACTCTCCCTATATTTATTTATTTATTTATATATATATCTTGTTCTAATTTTCAATCGTTAATAAAATACTCATTATTCATCCTATCAAGTTGAAATAAGTTTTTTTTTAACTTTTACTGGATAACAATTGATGTTAATACAGTTTTTTTAAATATTAATTAATCAATTAAATTTTAATTAATTAATTTTAATTTTGCATGGGAGACAAAATGGCGGCCATTGGTTATTGAAGCATTTAATGCATCTTCGTATCTATAAGGGGGTTACCATAGGGGGGACCCAGTTCTGTCGCCAAATACCGCCAAGTTTGCCGCCAACGTGGCGATATATCGCCAAATTTGGCGACCAAAATCAGTCGCCATAAGTGACGCCAACTTGGCGATATCTCTAATATTTCGCCAAATTCCCATAGACTTCCATTGTAAACCTACTTGCTTATAGAAAATCAACAAATTGAGATATTTTAATGCAACAAAAACTAATATTAGCTTAAGTGATTATATTATATTTTTCTTTGATGACCTAAGTAGGAATTGACTTTAAAAACAAAATTTTTATATTACTTGTTTATTATTATTTTAAATTAAAGTTCAAACATTTGGGATTCCAAAAATGCCTTACTTTTGGTTCAGCGATAGTTAGAAGCAAAGTTACAGCCCAAACTATCAACCGGAAATGAACTTTTCGAAACCGGATGTGACCGTTTATAGAGCTACAGAAAACTAAATAATTCATTTTAATGCACAAATATATAATATATACACAAATATATGAACACCTATAAATATGGTAGATTTTAAAGTTGTAAACTTTATACCTAATTTTTTGTGCTATATGAAAATCTTAATTTGTGTTTTCGGAAAAACTGTGTTTTTCATTGTGTACGTTTACGAGAAACATTTCTTAAGAAGTTTTTAAGATATTGAAATAAAATTGTGTAACAATACAAGGTAACTTAAATAGTAAAATTTGAGATCACCAATCGAATACTTTTCTGTGTCAAACTTTCTAAGAAGGAGAAACGGATTTACAGGTTAATACTCCATCCTGCTTTCGTTGATGAGCACAGCCTATAATACTGTATTTAATCTGAGTTTTTAGTATTTAGTGCATAAATTGTGGCAGAGACAAATAATAAGAGTATAATTATATTAGTTATGGGGCTAAACATCCTTTATTTTACAAAAAATGAAGAAAAAATAAGTTTTCCTACTTTTTGATTAAAATGAATTTAGACATCAGTAGTATATTTTCACGGTGTGCGGCAAAGATACGATGATTAAAACAATGCGAAAATGTTTTTTTTACTTTAACCATTTCCCTTTAAATGATTCAGAGTTTCAAACTTTAAATTCATCTTTCTCAGTTTGTATTTTTTTTTTAATAGATCGATACATGTTATACATAGATGTTTTAAAGTGACAAAACTTTTTTCAATGCATTCGCTATTTTTTGGGCGATCTTTAATGTGAATTAGACAACATTAAGAAACGGATTTTCAAAAATATAAATAGATTATTTTTACAAAAATAAAAATCTCGTTTTAATGTAATTTTTTAATTTGTTTTTCCTTAAACTGGTTAACTCTTTGGAAACATAACAACTAATGTTGCAAAATAACGCACTTGTAAGAAGATAATGAAAAAAAAAGTTTTTAAAAAGTTAAAAATTGTACGAGAAGTAGAGTTTATCCAATTAAAAAATAATATAAAACAGATGTTTCAACTTTTATAATAAAAATTGGATTTTTCTTGATTAAATCATTTTCTTTCATAAAACCAATTAATAATATGCCAAAAGCATATTATAAAACATTTAAATAAAAAAAAGTTCAAAGTGTAGCGTAAAATAAACACTTCCTAAGGTCATCTTTTAAATTCATAAACCTTTATTTCTGACTAAAGACTCTTTTTAAAGTTCACATTAAAGTAAAGCATATAAAAACATGATTTAATTCGTATGTTTAAGGATTTAATTTACCGTTTTCTTTCGTCTTCTTTTATATTTTTAGTCGTAAAGTTGATAAAAGTAAAAACACAATAATACTCTCATATATTTCGTAAAATAAACTCTCAATAGTACTATCACAAGAACATTTAATTTGTCTCAAGATACCCTATATGGCCAAAAGTGACCGACCACTTGCGATTTTTGACGTTTTCTTAAATATCTAGAAAAATACAGGAGGAATTATCCTGAAAATCCAGGTGTGTAAACAGAATAGTACAGGTCATATATTTCCGTGAAGATTTTTTTCCCGAAACCACATAGGGGACCGTCAACAAATTGAAAAAGAACGAATATCTTTCGAACAACCCTGTAAAAACTAATGTAGCAAAAGCGTTCAAACTGTAGATTATGATTAAGTGCCTTATTGTAATAAATTGTGTTCATTTTTATGAGAATAGCATGTATATTCGTAGAGAAATCAAAGTTTTTATAAAAAGAGTCCCAAATTTTGACAAATTTTTTGCTTATAATTTGTAGAGTTCTTAATATAAAAAAAAGTTATTTTCATTGAGCAGTTTTACTAAATAATGATTCACTGCGCATGCCCGAATATAAAAAAAAATAAAATTTGCATAATGTGTTAGCTAAATGTATAGAGTAGCTTTTGTGAAAATCTCAAAAATATAGTATAGTTTGAAAAGTCTGAAAATTATCGTTTATAAAATAAGCTCAAAATCCGTTATTCCAAAAAGAAAGCAAAAACATGAGGGGCTGTAGTACGTTCAATATTGTGTATGCTATACTAGCACTAATCAATGGATATATGGAACAACCCCTCATCTTTTTGCTTTATTTTGGAATCAATGGATTTTGAGCTTATTCTATCAACGATAATTTTCAGAATTTTCGAGCTATGTTTTTGAGACTTTTGCAAAAGTTGCTCTATACATTTAACTAACACATGATGCACATTATATTTTGTTTACATTCGGGCATGCGCAGTGAATCCTTATTTAGTAAAACTGCCCATTTTTCATACAATTTTTATTATTTTTTCATTCTGATTGCAGGGTATTGTGTACAATGTTATTTGTCATATTTTCTGAGAAGGACTTTTTTTTTTATATTAAGAACTCTACAAATTATAAGCAAAAAACTTGGAAAAATATTGACTCTTTTTATAAAAACTTTAATTTCTCTACAAATATACATGCTATTCTCATAAAAATGAACATAATTTATTACAATAAGGCACTTAATCATAATCTACAGTTTGAATGCTTTTGCTACATTAGTTTTTATAGGGTTGTCCAAAAGATATTCGTTCTTTTTCAATTTGTTCACGGTCCCCTATGGGGTTTCGGGAAAAAATCTTCACGGAATATATGACCTGTACTATTCTGTTTACACACCTAAAGTTTCAGAATAATTCCTGATCTATTTTTTCAGATATGTAAGAAAACGTCAAAAATCGCAAGTGGCCGGCCGGTCACCTTTGGCCATATAGTGTATTTTCCTTAATTTTGATAGGGGAAAAATTACAACATGACTATAATTTTCTGAGACCAAAACTTGATGAAAAAAAAAAATGTTTTCCATCGATTAACCCTTTTCGGTAAGATTTAATCATGAAAAATCGTGCACGAAAGATAATTTTCTCCATTAAGGCTGTTCTCAACTGTTTTGCTCAATAAGCACAAAACGTTTTGACACATTTACAAATTCATTTTTTAACGGAAAGATATAAAATTGGAAGGCATGACTATGGAAGCGATTTGGAATCGAACTGTGTTTCTCATTTTTTGATCAATAAATTACCTATTGAGTTATAAGCGATTTTCATCACGTGACAAACACGTTTTTCAATCATTTTCAATTTCATTTTATAACACATGCATTTTTATTAACTGCAAGTATCTTTAAAAAAAGTTTTAATCAGCTTTAAAGGGCTTCGAAGTTGACATCAGATTTACACCCATTCCATAGATAATTGTCTAACTATTAGATGATCCACTGGGGAAAAGTCTGGTTGTGGTTGTGAAAGTACTTAGAAAATTTTAAGTAAATTTAAGGAATTGACCATAAAAAAATTGTACAGCGTATTTTTTTAAAGATAATAATATCATGTATTAAGGTTAAAGTAAAAACATTAAGTTGAATTGAAAGCAATAATAACAATTTTAAAAAGTTAAGATTAAGATTAAAATTAGTTTAAGAAAAAATTATGTAAAGCACTCTTTAAATCAGGGTAAAGAACAGTCTAAGCCAAACGAAGTGACAAAAGAAAACAGTGACTTAACAGTGTTTGCCCTTTGAGAGGTTTCCGAGTTGTCTACAACTTTACGCCCAGTCTAATGTTAAATGTCTAACATGAATCAGCCATTGGGGTAAAAAGTCTAACTGTAGTATAAATACTGCGTAATAATTTTATTAAAAATAAAAATATAAAAAGGGAAAAATATCTTTTAAAGAAAAGTGGTATAATAAATGATAAATAGTAAGAATCCTTACTGGATTCTTTTTTTTTTCGGAGGCGGGGGGTGGGGGAGGAAGGTAGCTTATAGATTTTAAGCTGCAAAATTAGCAGTGAAAGCTAGTGACTAACATTCTTTTCAGTTTTATTTTGGTAAGCTCAAGCCTGTCTCCACTTTTTTGTCAGGGCCTTGATTTTGCACGGAAAACGCATGACGCGATAGACTCGTCATTTTACTAAAAAGGGTTAATAAGTGTTGGACAGAATAACCCCTGAAAGAGAAAATCCAGAAATCCTTTTTGACTATTGAACATTAAAACTTTCCTAGCTTCGAGAAGGACTGCATACTTGTGGTTTGCCTCGCCTCTTTTTCTTTACCTCTACGGTACACGGGTTGCAAATGTGTTGATGTCACTCACTTTGAACTTTTGACTTTCCTTTTATATATTGTATCAGAACCTTTTTCGCCTCCCATGTAGTATGTAGTTGTATTTTGAAGATGTGCCGGGAAATTTTATCGCTCGGTGTTCACTTTATAATAATCAAGATTTTCCATTAAGGGATTAAGCAATTACAAGGAATGACTAATTCCACCATAGTTCACATGAAAAAAATATACACCCATTATAATGATAATGAAAAATCTATTGTTCTCCTGCACTTTAGATTAGTGAAATATGCTTTCAATAGTGCAAAGGAAGATAGCTTAGCGGCTTACGAGTGAAACGTTTGCAGGGGTAGCTGCGTTATCGAGAATACAGGTAAAAAATTTCTTTTCCTGTTATATTGAATGCATGATATATTCTAAAACGCACACAGAGGTATGAAATAAATATTAAGTATATAAATATTATTAATAAGAATAAGTTCTAAAGAATTTCTTTATTTATCAATATATTTCTTATACTGTGATCAATGACGACACGTGAGAGGGTCCACAATCACTTTACTACCAGTACTAATCTATTCGTATATTAAATAATGACCTTATCTAATCGTGCAAGATTCTGAGATCAAATGAGGAGAAAATTAGTTTAAAATTCTGGTGCTAAAATGACTGGCTACTTTTATGTCAGCCGGGCGTAAGTGATATACCGCCAAATATTGTTCTCATCGCCATCATTCGTATAATGCATTCATTTTATTAAAGAACAAGTAGGAAATTGCTCGTCAAACGTGGCAAATGAGGTGCGTTCGTACTATAACTAGTTTTATAATTATTTTTTGTACCCCATATTGTACTGAATGTATATTGTTTTGCACTTATATAAGTGCATAGTCTGTACCATCATTAAAATGCACTTGCAATAATATTTTTCCCATTGCCCGTAATGTAACGGAAAACTTTTGACTGTCCCTGCCATTAAACTATACATCCAATTTTCATAAAATCTGAAATGGCTCGACAAAATTTTGCAACAATTATATATTTAAAATTTTAGACCACTCGGAAGACTGTAACATCATTAAAATACACTTGCAATAATTTTTTCCCATTGGCCGTAATGTAAAGAAAAATTTTGACTGTCCCTGCCATTAAACTATACATCCAATTTTCATAAAATTTGAAATGGCTCGACAAAATTTTGCCACAATCATATATTTAAAATTTCAGATCATTCGGTTGGGTAGTTTTTGCTCTGCCATATGCGGACGGACAGACAGACAGACGCACTGAACGACGACTATAGGTGCTACGTATTTATATAATTACGAACGCACCTAAAAAGTAAACCTTTCAGTCATTTCAATTAAAATACATTAATTTACTGAACATATGGATGGATATCATGAAATGTGAGATTCTGAAAACAAAATTTTTTGAAAATTTAAATCGTTTCAAAGCTTCTGATTCTTTTAAAAGTGTTTTTTGAGCAGCTGAATAAAGAAATTTACACGTAAAATTGTTAAAGTTTGACGAGCTTAAGTTCATTTTTATGTAATTATAATACTATGTCATTTTCTTGGCATATGTATGCCAGGATAATGACAATTTCATTTTAAAACATTTTTAACATTCTTGGTTTTTTTTTATTTTTAGATCTAACATTTTAATTTCGTTTAAAAGAATACGTTTCCTCTATAGTAGGGATGCACAACCTGTGGCCCGCGGGCCAAAAGTGGTCCGCGATGGAGTAACGTGCGGCCCGCGAACTTCATCAATTTATAACTGGAAAAAATTGCAATTTTTGTCCAAAAGTCGCAGGAAAAATTCGTGAATTTCGTCAATTTCCGCGGGAAATATTTAAAATTTTGTTGGTCAAATAAGAATCGCGAATTTCGTTGATCGGGCGTGGAAAAATCGCGAATTTCGTTGATCGGGTACGAAAAAATAGCGATTTTTGTCGATGATGCTCGGAAAAATCGCAAATTTCCTTGATCGGGCACGGAAAAATCGCGAATTTGGTCGATGAAGCGCGGAAAAAACCACAAATTTCGCTGATCGGGACGGAAAAATCGCGAGTTTTGTCGTTCGGGCACAGGAAAATCGCGAATTTCATAGGTCGGGCAGGGAAAAATCCCGAATTTCATTTGTCGGGCAGGGAAAAATCCCGAATTTCATTTGTCGGGCACGGTAAAATCACGAATTGTGTCGATCAGGAGCAGAAAAATAGCAAATTTCGTTGATCGGGCACGAAAAAATCATAAATTTTGTTGATGATGCGAGGAAAAATTGCAAATTTTCTTGATCGACTGCGGAAAAATCGTGAGTTTTGTCAGTCGCAAGAAAATATCGCGAATTTCGTCAATTTGCTGCGGGAAAAAATTGCCGATTTCGTCAGTGAGTTAAGATTTGGCAATTTCGTAGATCGGGCGCGGAAAAATCGCGAATTTTTTGGTCAGGCGCAGAAAAATCGTAAATTTCTTCATCGGTCACCGAAGAATTGCGAATTTTATAGTTGCTGCGTGGAAAAAAATCGCAAATTTCGCCGATCGGGCACGGAAAAGTCGGGCTAGAAAAACTCGCGAATTTCATTGGTCGGGCATGGAAAAATCGCAAATTTTGTCGATCAAGCGCGGGAAAATCGCAAATTCTTTGATCGGGCACGAAAAAATCGTCAATTTTGTTGATGATGCGCGAAAAAAGTGTGAATTTTCTTGATCGACTGCGGAAAAATCGTGAGTTTCGTAAATATCGCGAATTTCGTCTATCGGGTGGGAAAAATCGCGAATTTTGTCAATTAGGTGCGGAAAAATCGTATGTTTCGTTTGTTTATCGGGAATTTCGTCAATTAGGTGCGGAAAAATCGTGTGTTTCGTTTGTTTATCTGGAATTTCGTCAATTTGCCGCGGGAAAAATTGCAAATTTCGTCAGTCAGTGAAGAATCGCTAATTTCGTTGATCGGGCACGGAAAAATCACAAGCTTCGTCGAACGGACACTGAAAAATCGTGAGTTTTGTCAATCGGGCTCAGAAAAATCACAAATTTCGCTGTTAGGCACAGAAAAATAGCGACTTTTCTCGATGATGCGCAGAAAAATTGAAAATTTCGCTGATTGGCTGCGGGAAAATCGCGAGTTTCGTCAGATTATCGCGAGAATAAATCACAAATTTCGTCAATTTACCGTTTGGAAAAAATCGTAAATTTCGTCAGAGTCAGTTAAGAATCCCGAATTTCGGTGATCGTTCGCGGAAAAATCGCGAATCTCGTCAGCCAGGGGTGGAAAATCGGAAATTTCGTCGTTCTCCCAAGAAAAAATCGCGAGTTTTTGTCCATCGGGATCCGAAAAATCGCGAATTTCGTTGGCCGGGCACAAAAAAAATCGCGCATTTTGTCCATCAGGCACGGAAAAATCGCAAATATCGTCGATCGGGTGCAGAATAACAGGAATTTCGTCGACCAGGTGCGGTAAGATAGCGAATTTTGTCGATCCGGTGCGAAATAATCGCTAATTTTGTCGATCAGGAGCGGAAAATTTCAAATTTTGTTGATCGGGAACAGAAAAAATCACATATTTCGTTGATCAGGCGTGCAAAAATCTCAAATCCTGTTGAACGGCTCTTCCTGCCTCCTTCGTTCATAAAGTTCGCATTCTTTTCGGCATCAGCCATTTTCATGGCTATGTTTGTTTTTAGCACTTTTAATAAAACAAAATTTACTCCCCCGAATAAAGTCCAGGAATATTATCACTCTTTCAAATTAATCCTTGTTATATATACAAACGTAAACTGTTGATATATCCTTGATAACTGAATTGGATATGTTGTCTGGGTAGTGAAACCTGGAGGGGTAACCCCCCGCCCCACCCACTCTCCCCGAAATAGAATTCTCTTTGTGTGACTGATGTGGCCCTCGACAACCCAGAAAATTTTGAAAGTGGCCCTTCTCTTAAAAAGGTTGTGCACCCCTACTCTGTAGTATCTCAAATTCAGTGTAATATTCACTTTTATTTGTAAATTATTGAAGCCAGGAAAATGACATAATAAATGTCTACTCAATTTTTACAAAACCTTTAAATACAAAAATTTCAAAGAAATATTTAAAAAATCTTGCTGGTAGCAATGATTTTACTACTTCTGACTTGAACTATGTCAAGAACAAGAAAAATTACTCTGCAGCAGCAATGATTTTACTACTTCTGACTTGAACTATGTCAAGAACAAGAAAAATTACTCTGCACCAGCAATGATTTTACTACTTCTGACTGGAACTATGTCAAGAACAAGAAAAATTACTCTGTAGTGCCATCTTTATACTTCATAAAGAACTAAAATGAGCAGGCCAAATGACATTCATTTTCAGTGACAATTATACTTTAATTATGGAAAATTATTTGTAAAATACAGAACTTGTTACCTTTCTCATATATGTGTTATATAAGGTATAATTAATAATTAGAAATTAAAAAAAAGCTAGAAAAAGATATTTGTACAGTATTAGCTGAAAGCCTTTTACTTTGCACGCATCACACTGTGACATGCCAGGAAAATGATAATCTGAAAGTTTAAGTATTTTAATTGCTTTATTTATGTGTTATTATGAATATCATATGTCTTGAAAATACTTCTAAGAATATTTTTTATTAGAATGTAAAAAAGAAAATTGCATTATCTAACATTTAATAGACATTTTATTGCGCGGACTGCAATTTTCGTATATTGTGATATTGTCCCATCTATCACATGCATTACATACATATATTACGTATATGCCTTTTACTAATTTCATAAAAAAAGAATAAATTCATTAAAACAAAAACATTTTATTTTTAAATCAAACTATAGTTCCTAACTTACATATGCCTAAAATAAAAGCTGGTTCTGGCTAGAAAAAAAAAAAAATCATTGGCAAGGTTTGCGCCAGGCTAACACAAAATTATCAGTAGTTGTGAACTTGACGAGCTGCCACCCAATGACAGTAGGGGAGAGTAGTACACAGTGATACATGGTACACAGTGAAACAGCAGCCACTTTACACATAGTTGTAACTTTTTCTCCTAGCTGGCACACACACATAACGACCCCATCTTATACAACACTTGGATGTAGTTTTGACACTTCAGTTCCTCGTCTGACATAATAGTAAATAATTCTTTATTTTATAGTGGTTAATGTTACATAAACGTCTATTTTAGAGTTTTTTTTTCCATCAATATGACACATATTTACTTAAACAAACCTAGCTATGTCTAATAATACACTATTTCGGCAATACAACATAAATTTTTAAAGCGATGGAATTTATGTAACAGATGTGGCATCCATTTTGTTACAACGTAACGAAAGTACACAGTGAGATACACAGTTGTGGTACACAGTGAGACGTGTCTCGTTGTGTACCTACTACGTGGTTCTAATGTTCAAAAAAAGTTATTTATTAACAAAAGAAGGTTTTTCTCACTCTCTCACTTTCTGTATGTGTATGTGGGCGTGCGATGGCTAGGGAAATCTACCAAACGTAAGAGGATGAAAAGTTGCATGAAGGTAGCCCAAGTTCTGCCGTTGTCCACCCGAGGCTCATATTTTTAATATTTTGATAATCTAGAAATATTAATTAGAAATCATAAACTGCTGAAAATTATTGATAGAGTGTAAAAATGTATGATTTATGAAAATATATACATTGTCTCACTGTATACCACTTGTGGTACACAGTGAGACAATTTCCGATACTCCGTTATGCTGCTTCTATTCTTTTATCAATAACTTTTTAAAACCATTTATGCATTAATGTGTAGCGTATTTGTGTAGCTTAAAGACGCAGCAATTTTTTTTTCAAAAGTATAAAAATTGTCGCCATTCATTAAGTAATAATAATTTTTGTCTCACTGTTTACTACCCTCCCCTATAAGAAATATCATGATTCTGATTACAAGTTAATTCAAAGTTTGGAACATCTCTTAGGTGCCAACTTTGGTTATATATGGATTTCATACTTCATCTTGACTTCTTAGCGTGGGAGGGATTAAGTTCCAATGTCCCACCCTTCATTTCCATAAACGCCTTTCTTCCCCTCCCCCCCCCCTATTTATAACACAACCCCTCCAAAACTCAAAAATCGGAAGTTACCATGTATAAATATATATACCTCCCATCCATCATAAGACTGCGAAAAAAGAAATAAAAAAAGTCCATCCTGTCACATCGGCGGATTGATACAAACCCAATATAACGTCGGGGGTGTCAGTCTTTTGCGGTTACATCCCCCTCCTAGGCTGCCAGAATCGTTACTGTTTCTTGATAGCCGGCTTTTTGATGAATTACCCCCATTTTATAAGCGAGTCTGAAATCTCGTCTGCTATTTTTACTACCCACCCCACAAGCAAACGATAAGTCATGCTTATACGTACGTCTCCCATGGTAACTCATAAGCAATCGGGGTGTTAAAATGACAGAACATTTAAAATAAAATAAAGCAGAAAAAGTTTCATCCCGGTGGTGTCAGAAATGCGCCATTTTTATTTTCGCTATTTTTTTTTTAATTTAACTTTTCCCCCCACCCCATTTTTATTTTTGCCAAATGTTGTGGTGACATTCGGGAGAATATTGGAACACCCTACCTTCCCACCCGAAAATTACCTTTAACCCACCCACCCTTCCTCCATCTTGAGGAGACTGTACGTAATCATGAAATCGAATACTTCCCCTTCCTCCTACTAACCCCCTCCCCTCTCATCAGTGGTCATGAAATGTGTCTTAATCGATAATTTGAAGAGTTTTTATTTTTCACTAGAGTTGAATTTCTAAATTTTTATTTTTTAAAAAGAAAGTGGTTCATTTTTTCCATCTTAAAATTTATCGTTAAGCACTCTTTAATGGTCCTTTTTAAACGTTCTTCGATTATTCAATGAACGTTTGGCATAAAAAACTTTGAAATTATTTTAGAAGCGTAACGTTTAAATATTATTGTACATTATACTAAAAATGCATAAGTCTTCTATGATGTTGTGAAATAGAGCAAAAGGAAAAAGTCACAAATTGCACGTCAAACGTCGCAAATGAGGTGCGTTCGTAAAATAACTGGTTTTAAAAATATTTTTTGCACTGCATATTGCACTGAATGTATATTTTAGTGCTCTTCATGAGCGCATATCAATTTCATTCTTTTCGAAAAGCTGTAACATCATTAAAATGCACTTGATATCATTTTTTCCCATTGGCCGTAATGTAACGGTAAACTTTTTGACTGTCCCTGTAATTAAACTATACATCCGACTTTCATAAAATTTGAGATGACTCGACAAAATTATTCAATAATTATATATGTAAAATTTCAGACCATTCGGTTGGGTAGTTTTTGCTCTGTTATATGCGGACAGACGGACTGAACGACGACTATAAGTGCTACGTATTTATATAATTATGAACGCATGTAAAAAGTCACGGTGTATGCAGTTTTTATTTCCGAGCATTCCAAGTTGCGGATGATATTCATGAATGATATTCATGAAAGAATTACATGAATAATCTTTGATTTATTTACTCGCCGAATTTACAGGATTTCCGCGTTTAAATAAGACAAGGATTTCCCTACCATTCGGAAACTACCATTCGGTTGGGTAGTTTTTGCTCTGTTATATGCGGACAGACGGACTGAACGACGACTATAAGTGCTACGTATTTATATAATTACGAACGCATGTAAAAAGTCACGGTGTATGCAGTTTTTATTTCTGAGCTTCCCAAGTTGCGGATGATATTCATGAATATATTCATGATATTCATGAATGATATTCATGAAAGAATTACATGAATAATCTTTGATTTATTTAATCGCCGAATTTACAGGATTTCCGCGTTTAAATAAGACAAGGATTTCTATTCCGAAACAGTAGTGCTCAAAAGTAAGATCTATACGTAATCTTTAAAATTAATGCAAGCAAAATTCGCATTCTAATTTCAGGGCTCGCAAATTGTTTGCTTTTTGAATAAATAGCAGTATTTTCTAAGAAAAATATCATGGTAGATTTCAACAATATTTGCAATAGAGATATAACCTTTTATGTTGGTTTTTGCAAAATTTGCAAAAGAAATCTAAAAACAAAAATTTTCTTAGAAAATACTGGTATTCAATAGTACTGGTAGTCTTAATATCTCTGACTTCACATTTATTTTTTTCTACATATGTAGATGCAATGAAAAAATAAATATTTTCGCTTTATTAAAAACCCAAAATGTTGAATAAAAATGTATAATCGTAAGTAATTATCTCAAATAAATTCAACAGCATTTTCTAGTTATATATATTTCATATCAGTTCATAAAATAAAAACAAAATAAAATGCAAAGAATAAAACAAAACTCAGACGATTTTCTTGTAGGTTGAGGTTTTACACAACGCCGAATATTACCGCCCATTCGTCATGCATAAAAACGCACCACTAAACAACTCAACTCTTCCGTACTTTTACGACTTTTCCTTCATCCCTTGCATGGAGGAGAGTATGTAGCCAAGGGGTTCGGAGTGCAGTTGAATATGTTTTTCGAACCTACCAAAACTCTTGGCTAAGCCATAAACAAGATTTTCTGATCATAAATCTCTTTGTATATATTTTTTATATACATATAGATCCTTCGGATCTTTAACTGAACCACAAATCGAACACGGTTACAGACGGAAAAGAACTATGCATCTACTAAAACTGCTAAAGGGATAAGATAAGGGGAAATGTTAGAATTTTTTTTTATATAAAAAGAAAAAAAAACAACGTAGTTAAGAGAAGACGCAAATGATTATATATATTTTTTACTTTCCTCGTAATAAACGATTTACTGTAATTCGTCTAAAATATTTTTTATTTTAAATTAAGAAAAATATGAGATCGTATTTCATTTGTGAAATATCAGTTTAATATTCAAAATTCAAAACTTACATTTGAGCTTTAACACATAAATGTCTGAAATTTGAGAAGGAAAGTTAGTATTTGGATAAACTTTATGCTATAATAAGGAAATAGTTTTCATTTATGTAAATCTAATGTGTTTTGATTCAAATTAAGAATAACTAAGCTGATTTCACTTTCCTTCATTTGAATATTACTGCAATTGATATTGTCATAGGGATAGTTGGTAAATTCCTATTTTATGAGGTAGTTCGTGATTGTATAAATAAGTAGCACCTATAGTCGTCATCTGGTCCGTCCGTCTGTCTGTCCGACTGTTTACATATAACATTACAAAACTACCTAAGTGAATGGTTTGAAAATTATTTTATAGAATCGTTGCAAAATTTATCGAGTCATTTCAAATTTTATGAAAATTGAATCAAAACTTAAAAAAATATTAATAAAAGTTTTCTTTATTCTTTTAAATCTTATCTTAAGTAATTAATTAAATGATATCCCACGATAGGCAATGATTCTAGGTTGCCATGGTAATGACGCCCTACTACTTCCGTATTACTCAATATTATTATACAGAGTGCAATATGTTATCTATCGCCAACCTTTAATTTCTCAACCGTTGGTCGTAGACGAATAGTTCCAATTACAAAAACGTTTCAAATGAGCTAAATATTCATGTTGTGGCATTATTTAAAGTAAAAAGTCAATTTTATAAAAATTACGAAATCTAACTTTTTATACGGTCCCCCAGTCCCTATAGTTATATTTAGTAAAATTCACACATATCATAACAGATGTAACACAAAAAGTTTGACATCTGTACTACAAAAGTTGACACAGTTATTAAATTTCAAAGTTTGAGATTTTTGCACATGATTTTGTCTTTCATTGAGGGATCAGTTAAAAGATGAATTAAAGTAATTCGAGATCAAAATCATGGTGCAATTGTCTTTTCTACGGCGAAGCCACTTTTAGCCGGTATCGTCGGTACTTTTGAATGTTGTTCGACCCATAAAAGTTAGCTCAAATTTTTAGATGAAATAACCCTATTTGGTGATACCGGCTGAAGGTGGTTTCTCCGTAAAAAGGACATTGTACTCTGATTTTGATCTCGAATTACTTTAATTCATCTTTTAACTGATCCCTTAATGAAAGACAAAATCATGTGCGAAAATCTCAAACTTAAAATTTAATAACTGGGTCAATTTTTGCAGTACAGATGTCAAACTTTTTGTGTTATATTTATTATGATATGAGTAAACTTTTACTAAATATAACTATAGGGACTGGGGACCGTATAAAAAGTTAGTTTTCGTAATTTTTATAAAATTGATTTTTTACTTTAAATAATGCCACAACATGAATATTTAGATCATTTGAAACGTTTTTGTAATTGGAACTATAAGTCTACGACCAACGTTTGAGAAATTAAAGGTCGGCGATAGATAACATATTGCACCCTGTATATAGAATCGTAATAAATTTTGTATTCGTACCTTTTTGCGCAAGAGTGCAACAACTATTGCACCAAGATCTGAATATTTATAAAACTATTTATGGTACGAACGCAGATAATTTGCCACATTTGACATACAATTTCCGATTTGTTTATGTAGTTTTAGTATTTCCAAAATTAGAAACACAAACTTTTACAAAATTACACGAAACATTGTAAAATATTTCAGCTTATTTTTTATGTGAAACTTCTGTCTTTTAACGGGAACTTTCTATTTCGATAGTGAAAATCATAATGAACTTAATCTTTTATCTTATTAATCTTAAAACGTATAGTGAAAATAATAAATTTTCCTGGGATAAGCAGGAAAATTACATTGTATGTTGAACTTTGACGTTGAATGTTGATGTTGAATGTTATTGTTACGTTGATATTACACATCGAATGTTAAAAAGGGAAATATTCCTTCAAAACAGACAAGCTGAAATGTTCCGTTCCAATTGAGAATAAACGGGAAATTTCCAGTTCAAATTACATAAATGATGTTAGGCCTATAACGAAGTCGTAAAATATCTTCAAGTGGCATAGGAAACAAAGGATTCATCCACTATTGTACCCAGGTTCGAATCCGGAGGAAGGAAAGGAGATTAGTAGCATATGCATTACGAATATATGCTCCGTGTAAATGTGGATCGGTATATGTAATTGATGGTTAGAATTTTTTTTGGTTAATCCTTCACTGCACGATTTTTTCTATTTTTATGGAAAAAATTATTTGAAATCTATATTTCGGTCTAACAATGGGAAAAACAGTAAAAAAAATTTAAATTTCAAATTTTCAGCTAAAATTTGATATTTTATGGCGTGTACCCTATGTACACAATTAGGGTTTTAAAATATTGTATTGCTATATTTTACAACTAAACGAGCTTAAATTAATTACATTTATCTACTTAACACTATGCAACTTTTTTACAATAGTATTTTTAAGTATTCAGTAAAAATAATGAAAGTAAATTTTACCTTAATAGCTTGATCGATTTTTTTTTTTTTTTTTTTTTTTTTTTTTTTTTTTTTTTTTTTTTTTTTGTTTCCGAAGAACAAATTCTAATTTTTGTCAAATGCAGCCATATGATATGGACAAATTAAGTGTTATTACATTCTTTGGACTGTTGTTCATCAGGGATCATATTGGTCAAATTCAATGCACATAATAAGAATTACAGGGCGATTCTCAAAAGGTGGGCACAGTACACAAGTCATAACTTTAAGCCTTTCAAACATAACTTTAATTATCATTGACTTTATTTATTTATTTTTTTTTACACTGAGTTTTTAATTCTATTCAGAGACAGAAAATGACATAATTTATTGTAAAAGCTTTGTATAAATATCTTAAAATTTTTTTATTTTATGCTAAAGAGGCCAATTTCGGACATTCATAACGTTAACTGCTCCAATGTACCACCAAGAAAAAGAGTTTTAACTTTTTTCCAGGTGGTTCTAATGGTAAACAACGAATGCATAAAGGAAACGGGGATTTTTTGATAATTTCGTTAAGAGATGGCAGGCTAATTTATTGCTTTTTTGGAGATAGAAGGACTTTTCTATAAAGAATTTTTCTGTATTTTGTTATGTCCGAAAGTAACGTACGAAACAAAGTATTTGATTTTATTATTATTATTGCTGAATAACAAAAAGTTAATTATACATACATATATGTATACAGACACATTTACTAACATTCTTAGTCTTAAGAATTTTTTAAATACTAAGATCAACGTCCAAAATCTGCAACGTACGTGCGAAAGAGTGTCCAAAATTTGTAACGTACGTAACTGCTAATTAAGTGCTTTAATCATTAATTTTCCGGGCCCCACCAGTGGCCGAGAGGTTCTGCCCTCGAAACTGGTAGACGGGAAGTGCTGGGTTCGATCCCAATCGCGCCCGTCGGCCTAATCGTTCGGAGTTTTCGTGGTTTTCTTCGAGCCGTGGATTTTCCATGTGTAAATACGGATTAGGTTCCCTTAGAAAGACCCCCACGGAGGGCACTCCCCCTGGGCCTATATCCCTCGTGTAGATAATCGGCCGTCAAAAATTCAACCAACCAACCAACCAACCATTAATTTTCCAGAATAGTTGCTGTTTGTGTATAATTTTGTAGACATACTATTATAAAATATTTATATATTATATTTATAGACAAAATACTATACTATTAAAAAAAATTGGCCTTAAATTTGAAAATTTTAAAAAATACATGTAGTTAACATTTAATGATCCCACCTTTTCAGAATCTCCCTACAGTGTTTTCAGGTATGTTCCAGATGTGGCACGTGATGCAGTGAAGAGCTAATATTGCGCATATTCATTTCTAAAAACGGAAATTTCCCGTCTTGAATAATTGAAAATTTTCATCTTCATAAACGGAAAAATTCCACACGAAAAACGTTAAAATAACGGATGTTATCTAAAAAAAAAAAAAAAAAAAAAAAAAACGAAAAAAAAAACCCAGAAAAGAATGGGCGTCAAATTTGTATTCAGTAAATTTTCCGTTTTGTGACGGATTTTAGTTTTTTTTTTGACAATGTTGTTGACAGTTATTACGAAATGTAATCTCCAAATCAAGGACATTAAATTAATCAAACTCAGTAAATTGCTTTTCATCTGTCAGACGTGATTTATAAAAGCAATTATGAAAAGTGGTTGTTATCCGAAACAAGGAAGTGATTGCACTAAATAAACACTGTATGAAAATTTCATCATATAGCCAAGATATTAAAGACATTTGAACATTAATAAACTGTTTTAAATTACTATAAATATAAATATCAATATAAATAATATAATATTAAGATTAATGGCACTAATTTCCTGTTTTTCATATCAATAATGTATTATATATGTTTTTTCTACACTTACTTGTACGCTAGACTCTCGAAAGGAGAGATGTGATTTTTATGCTGAATTAAATCTTTTTTTTCTTTCTTTAAAAGTTCGCTCCAGATATTTTTTTACAAGTCACAAATAATTATGCGTGCTTTAAGATGACACCGAATATCATATATCGTTATCAATGGACTAAAATAGATAAACAAATAGAAGCTATAGATTGAATTATCCTGACGATGTTGGATACCAGATTACGGATATAAAACATAAATACAAGGTAAGCCAATTTTCTCTTACCTATGCTTTGCTTTTATAATTAAGAAATAAATAAATAATGAATTGTGAAGAAAACGAATTTCGCGCAAGATATTGTTAGAAAAGTTAAAATACTCCTAACAAGTGTACTGGCTGTTTCATAAAGTCCTAAAAATAGAAAGATGTGACAATGGAGGAAATATTACAAGATGGTTCCTTTCATTGGATGTAATAGCGCTCATCTTAACATTAGATTTTTGAACAGACCGCTGACACTACAGCGTGACGCTCGGCAAAACATATTCAAGGACCGAATTCCACTACAGTAGAGTCTCGATTATCCAAGTTAATATGGACCAAGCTCACCTCGGATAAGCAAAAAACTCCGATAAACAAGATTTAAACAAATTGTCACCAATTAAGGAGATGAAATATAAATTTTCACTTCATTCATTAATTTTTATGGTACTAGTAACATTTCTTTCATGTATGATGATACATATCCGTTACTTTTAAGAAAAATGGGGAGTGAAATTGTTTATTTGAAAAAGCCCTTGATAGTTTTTTGATTATTGAATGTCAATTTTGCTGCTTTTTTTTTTTTTTTTTTTTTTTTTTTTTTTTGTTGCAGTATTACGCCGCTGCATAGCTGCCAATTTCTAAGATTTTTTCTTTTTAACCACAAAAACTTACCAGTAAATTTTGCCTAATTCAATCGCCGAAATCTAACAATTGTCAACGATTAAATAATAGGGCGAAAATTTTTATTCAATTTTAGAGGTAACAAAACCGTACAATTTGACAGCTATGTGATTCTGTTAGTGTCATGAAAATTGCAGGTGTAGCCTCTTCTTTCTGCTCGAAGTATTAAATAGTTTTTTTCAATCGAACTTATACTTTGGAATGGATCATTTTCTTCTGATGGACTGATGGATTCCATTATTATGAAACAGACATTATAAATGAAGTGTTAGGTGAAGATGAAAGAGCAGTCGTAAAAAGATAGAACTCAGATTTTCTGGTCAGAATGGAAGGAAAAATATGGCCATCCCCTCCCCCCATTCTGACGAGAAAATCATAATAATGGAATGATCACATAATAATGGAATCCATCAGTCCACCAGAAGAAAATAACTCGGTTAAGTGGGACTCGGATAATAGGGACTCTACTGTATTTGACCCTGTTTTGGCAACTTAAAAAAAATGTAAGGCGCAATTAATGGGCTGCAAAATTGATAAACTAAGTTATATAGCCTTCTTCGTCTTCTCCCCCATATTAATTAAATGAGAATTCTTATGATTTATATCTTGACTAGAACCCCCTCCGCCCCCTGCTTGGACCCGGATCCGGTCCAGTCTACACTCTAAAGAAAAAGGAGTAACTATTCACTCTATCGCAGAGTCAAAATATGCCCAACCTCTTTAGAGTGACTATTCACTCTGAGCAAAAGTGAAATTTTTGACTCTCTGAAAGAGTGAATAGTCACTCCTGGGAAGTGAATATTCACTCTAAACAGGGGTGGATAATCACTCTTTCGGAGGAGTGACTATTCACTCTTGCTAAAGGAGTGCGGTTTTTCACCACTGGTAGGAGTGAATAGTCACTCTTTCATAGAAGTGAATGTTAATTTTTTATGGAGTCAATTCTTTTTTTTATTTTGCTTTTATGGGCATTTTAAAAGAATCACATCTTTTACAGCATGCAATGAAAATAGATACAAGCGTGGTAAAGATTGGAATAAAATACTTTATCAGCAATATTTATTTAATTCATAGTTTGTAACACTACTTGAACTTTTAAGAAAAAAATCAGTTAAAGTTACATATGAATTTAATTTAGATTACTGACAGAAATAAACTAATATATTTTATTCCAATTTTATCCTTTGTGTTTGCTTTTATTGCATACCTTATAAAAATATTACTTTTAAAGTTTTATAAATAACTTTTTAATAGGTGGATATTATATGTTTAACAATGTTTGATGTCATTTTAATTTTTGCTTTTAAATGTAAATTCCTATCTTTTTACCGTACTTTTTCCGTAAATTATTGCTATTTTTGCAAAGTCCTATTGTTCTAAAATATTTTTCATTTTTTTACTAAAAAACAATGCTTATAAACTTACATATTTTTTTTAAAATGAGTTCTAAGTATGATTTAAATATTAAGAATGTGTATTTTTTCCCGCTGTGATTTGCTTTTTTTTTTTTTATTTAATATGATCATGTAGTCTAAATTTTAAGTTCTCTGGAATATGTGTATATATGTCTTTTAAACATATTCCTTAACTTAATCAGGATTTCTAATTTTGAATCATTATTGTTGAAAACAATACTTATTAATGAAACTACACGGTAAGTCATATTTAATTTAAATTTTTTATTCCCGTAGATATTGTATTTTGGGAATATGAGCAAAATAGATTTGATATGTTTTATAGGAAAAGATTGACCTAGGAAATAGAAAAAAATAAATATAAAAATAAACACATTACATTTATTAGTATCTGTATGAATTTAAATAAAAATAAAGTGAATGACTGCATATAAAAGTTCTTATTGTTTGAAAAACATTTTAATGTATAAAAGTAGTTACATTCTTTAAAAAATTACATTCTTTAGTTCTTTAAAAAAATATTCAGTCCTAAATCATGTAAGAAAATATGAACTTTTTAAAAAATGTACTAAAGCTGTCTTATCGATAAACTTCAAAACAGGCATAAAAAACATTTTATTTCAATGCTTAAATATCATGTTTTATTTTTTAGTGCCAAACATTACGTGCATCAAAAACGTAGAAAATGCGTTTAAATTGAAAGAAATTTAATAACTGATGCAGAATGTCTATAATTATTTTTTTTTATATTACTCAGTTTCGAAATTTTAAAATCATAACCCGTAGAAAAAAGTTTAGATACAATTAAAAAAAATTCATATACAGTAAAACCTCCCTAAAACGACCACGTGCTGTTCCAATAAAAATTGGTCTCTCCGAGAGGTGGTCTCTTAATGGAGGTCATGTTTAAATCTAGATTTTAATCGTTGAAAAAATGTAACAATGTTACTTAAATTTATTTTTCACACTAGGAAAAAATATAAAAATTTAAGTATCAAAATAAAAGTTAAGTACATAAGTTAATTACTGCAGAGTTTAAAAAATGAACACGTTGAGCTTTGCTTTAATTTTACAGTTTTATATTTTATAATTTTTATTTCCAAGTCCTTTCGAAGTTCAGTAAATAAATGCATTTTTTGTGGACGGGAACAAATAATGACGATTTCATTACTTTATCTATTTCTTTGAGAGTTTTCCGACACAACAGGGCAGAGGAGTTTATTAACCGCCAGTCTTAATTTGTAATCAGAGTTAAATTCATTGCCTAAAAAGGCACAAAGGGGTTTAAACACTTAAAAGTTACCGGGATAAAAAAAAATCTAAACTTAGTTTAGAAGTTTGATGAATAATGCACTCTCCGGAATTATTTTTTTAATAAAACCTTCTTCAAGCGACCAGGAAAAAACGGAATTTATTTCATTTTCTTCAAAGAAATCGGTCTCTCATGGAGGGAGTTCAACTGGGATGGTCTCTGAATGGAGGTCAAATTAGTATTGAGCCTATGGGAATAAATTTCGTTCCATGAAAAAAATGGTCGTTGAGGGAGGTGGTCGCCTAATAGTGTTGGTCGCACAGGGAGGTTTCACTGTACCAACCTTTTCGTAATATCATAAACAACAAAGATCATATTTAACTCCGAAACAATAATAAATACTCTTAACTGTATATAATCCGAAATCAAAATTAAACCAAAAAAAAAAAAATCTCATGGAACGGCAAATTAATGTTTTCGAAAGACGTGTCTCCTACGATTGAGAAAATCTATCTTCTCTTATGAGTCAGTCACCCTTTCAAACGAAAGAGACAAAACTTCTTTGTTTTGGTCGTTGGTAAAAGTTTTATAATTTGCAAACACAGCATTGAAAGGGAATAAAAAAATATTTTCACTCATTTTTTTTTTAATTCACATTTCCCGAACTAATGAAGTTTGGATTATTTTTTTTGCTAAGCATTGTGAGCTTAGAGGTCTGCACGGGCCAAAATTTCCAAGGACCCGGCCCGACTGATAGAAAAAAAATTCGGCCCGGCCCGTAGAAAAAAATTCGGCCCGGCCCTTAGAAAAAAATTTGGTCCGGCCCGGTAAAAAACTTAAAAGTTCTGCCCGAGCCCGGCCCGGAAAAAACTTAAAATCTCGGCCCGAGTGAATTTCAACAAAACATTGATTTTTTATTTTTTTGAAGTGTTAAAAATCTGGAAAATGCTATACAGTAAGATGGAATTGTATAGAAAAGAAAAAAAATGCGTTATAGACAAGTTCCCTTCTTAGCGAGTGTAAATGTATTATATATTCTTTTCTTATGTATTAGTATATTAATTATGCATGGATCAATACGTTAGTGAGTTTAAAACTGGGTTCGTCATACGCAGGTTCTTTTCACACGTTTTACTATGTTTTAATTTAGCTATAATTTAATAAGCGCAGAAATCTAGTGTTCTTTAAAAATAATAAATTTTAATGTTTAAGGGTAGAATAATGACGATTTAAAAATGTATGCATTTTTTGCAAACATTTTTGGGCCAGACCTAATTTTACTGACCTTTGAATAGACCAGGCCACGGTGAGACAATGATTTTCATACGGGCTGAACCAAAATTAGGACTGAAAATTTTGGGTCGTGAAGACTCGGAATGAACCAGTCCCGGCTTTGTACAGAAAAAATAAGCTAGGCCCGCCCCGAGCCTTCAGAAAAAAGTGTGGCCCGGGACCGGCCCGAGTTCCGTGAGTGAAAATCGGCCCGAGCACGAGCCGGCCCGTGCAGATCTCTAGTGCGTATATTCTATTGTTAAAAGAATTATATTTCAAACCGCTACATGAAGAAATATAACAGACAATCACTTTTGAACACTCTAACGATCAATCTTTTTCTATACAACATACAACTATTTAGTGCATAATCTTAACATATCTACACGAATAAATGGTTAAAATTAAATAAGACTTACCTTTATTTTATGTATTCCATTAAGAATAATTTTAATGATATCCTTATCTGTTAATCCTAAGATGGCGGACCAGACGAAAATGTGATAATTTTTCTTATCTTACGAGGGCGCTGTCGCCTTGCTGTTCTGATTGGCTAATAAGCAATGCATACGGAAGCCACTCTTTCGGGAGTGACAACTTCACTCTCGATAACGGAGTGAGATATTGCACTCCTTTCTAGAGAGTGGGAAATTTCACTCTTTAAGGAGTGTATTTTTACAAAATTCACTCCAAAAAGAGTGAAAAGGCCTGTCACTCTTTCAAAGAGTGAGCTTTTCACTCCTCCCAGTTTTAGAGTGTACCGAAAAAAAAGCTCAAATCTGTGTCAATTGCAAGAAAATCAGAAAATATGAAAACAAACGTTCAGATTTTTTTAAAACGAATAAATATTTATATTTTTTAAAAATAAAAGATATCACCAGTTTTACAAAAGTATCGAAAATAGGTGGGTATTTTTGTTTTTTTTTATAACTCCATCCGAGTCCTGAAAATTGCTAATTTAAAATGCACAATGAAGGGTAAATATCAAAACGACCTCCAGAAAATAATTATTTGGAATACTAAATCCACCCTATATATAAAAAATCCTAATGAAACGAACTTATGAAACGAACTTATGAAACGAAGTATGAAACGGAAGTATTAATCGACTGATTAAACAACTGATTATGTTTCACGGCGATTTCTCCTAAAATATAGAATACTTTGCGATGAAATTAACACCAAAAATCAATATTGATCCGCAGATTTCAAAACTGGTATTAGAATTTTTAAATTCGAATTAGTTTTCGAAATAGTAATTTTATTCTAATTTTATATACATTTTTCTAATGATGGCAACTCAAATTTTAATCAAACAGGTATTTTTTTTTTCAGATTTTAGAAAAGGTTACTATTGTAAACTAATTTGGCGAGAAGTTTGGCCTCCCTTAAATGTATGCTAAGAAATGTATCATGTTACTTTTATTCATAATTCAATTTGTATTTCATTATCATTTTATTTAATACAAACTGAAACATTTAAAATAAATGGTTTTCACTTCTTTATTTTTTGTAAGCGAAATGAAAAGAAAAATAATAGGCACACATATCATATACGCACCGAGGTACCTAATTGGCCCCCAAAATGGCATTATTTCGGTTGACATGGTAACCCGGCTATTGTTGTTTATTTAATATTAAATGTTTTTTTACTTTATTTTCTTTTTTTAAATTACATAAATTGTTTTGTTCCATAGTTAATTATCTTTTTGGTTATTTTCCTTTAAAAATAAAAAATAATAGAAAATAATTAAAAAATACGGTACTATTTAGTTATTCCATCGACCCATTTCGCCAAATTATATAAATCGCCATACCACTCGCCAAATTATACAAATTGACATAATTTTTATTTTAAATAACGAAAGAACAAAGAAAATAGTATAACATTAATAAATATACAAACAAAACGTCGAAATAAAAATCACTTGATGACGTAAAGACGTGTAACTTGCTTAAAGTCAAGTGAATATGACATTTACGATGAACCATTATTGGCATTTAATCTTATAGTTCTTATAGTTTGGTGATAGATTTTTGGTCGACGGGATAACTAAGTAGTACCAAAAATACATATGTAACTGGTATTCGAAAACGAGGTTTTTGCCAAATTTTCGTAAAAGATCATGCCAAACCCGGTGCGTATATGGCATCTGGCCAAATATTAAATGATGTAACAAACGATGATATTTAATTTCAACTTCAAAGCAATGTTTTAATTTAGCACTCGAAAAAAAAAAAAAATGCTAACTGGCGACTTGAAAAATAGCTATTGGCGAGATTTGCATCCGGCTAGCGTGACAGTGTTGGGGCGCCAACCATGTACCAAGAATTCTTTGCGACCAAGGAAACTTTCATGTAGTTTTATTCGAAAAAGAAATTTGATTTTTTAATCAAAAGGGAAAATTTTCGGCACAGATGTCATGTACGGACCCATATTGACGCGATTTTTTTCTGACACCAATGTCATATACGCAACGGGTACTTAACTGGCGCCATAGTATCGTTATTTTGCTTGATTTGATAAGCCGGATGTTGTTGTTTATGCTGTTGATGTTTTTCCCAAATCAGCGTCGGAAAAAAATCGCGCCAATATTGGGCCGTATATGATATCTGGGCCAAACTTTCATATGAAAAGCGAAGGGATCAGAGCGTATTTATTTATGGCAATTACATGACTTGGACTATTATAATATAGATGAAATGATGGCGATATAATATTATTTGGCGACTTATCACCGGACTTAGGCTATTGTTATAGAAATTGTTTTAAAATACCAGGAGACAAAGACTCTGTACATTTAATTCATTTTATTTTAGCTTCTTTTCAAACGTTTAATGATCCTCTTTAATCAAACACGGATGTCTTAACAGCAACTGATTCGGCCTTAAATTTTTGAAATCAAAGGAAATTGAATAGAAACCTGTATACAGGGAGATCTGCACAGCTTTTTTCAGTATAATTCAATCTTCTATAATATTTTTAAAACCGATTAGATTAGCGTGTTTTTAGATTCTGCGGTGTCTGAACGGGCGTTGGCGAGCGTAGCTAGCAGGGGGCAGAGCCCCCTAGTATTTATATATAATTTTAATGAAAAATACTCTGAGTACCACGAAAGTACCATCTAAACATATATATATATATATATATATATATATATATATATATACATATATATATATATATATTATTTATTTATTTATTTATTTTATTTATTTATTTATTTATTTATTTATTTTTTTGTAACTCCATAGTAGACTCGACGATTGCGATTTTCAAATGCACGAAAAAACGGAAAATATGAAAAGACCTCCAAAAAACATTTTTTCTTTAAAGTTAATATTCTTTTAATGAAAAGTATTATCGGTACCCAGAAGATACAAGATTAGTAAGTATTCTTTTTACAGAACTGCCAAGAAGGGTTATGTGGTTCACGCGTATCTGGGTATGTGGATTTCTTTATATCCTCGATACATCCCAACGGCTGTATGGATTTTAATGAATGAGGTCTCTATCAATTCGTCTTAACCGTCCGATGGTTATAGGCTAGGTTTGTTTTTTTTAATTCAAAATGACGGCCGTAAAATACAAAATGGCGGTAGAGACGAGACCCTATTGAGTGGCATATCATTTGATAGGTCTTTCAAAATGAAGACGATGTTTTAGTGACGATTTTACAGTCAGAAGCTCCGTTTAAATATTACACAACCTGGAAGTTGTGTAGGTAGGGTCTCTAGCTTTACTGCAACTCTAACCATCATAGACATCTATAGGCCTCATCAAAACAGTGTTTATAGATAGGAACTAACAATTAAACACATCTTAAAAGTCATCAATACACGAAAATTAAAAAAATAGGTAAGTAATATAAAAAATAGTTTCACATTGATGAGAAATAATTGATTAGTTCGCTTTTTACGCAGTCCGGTTTTTTGATTTGTTTAATTTAATTTTTACTTGTTCTTATAGTTCCTCCGAACCCTGACGACCGTGATTTAAAATTCCAGGAAAACCCAATGCCCCCTCCCCGCCCTCTCTGTCTGAGAGCTATGTGCTCGAAAAACCACGTTGTCCCTCTACATGCGTGGAAGTGTTCATAACGCCGGTGAACTGAAAACAAATCAGGTTCGTTCATTAGCGTTCGATTGGGGTGGGGAAGGGGGTGTTAACTGATATCTCGGCTAATTATCAAAGAAGGAAAAATCTGAGTTTCAGGTGCATTGGGACTTATCAACGTCTATCCGGAACCAAATTTGCAGACATTTATGTGCGATAGATTTCTCTGGTCACTACCAACAAGTAAACAAATAAACAAACAAACGGTAGAGCACACGTATAAGAAATAGACCGGGAGGTGGCAGCATAGACAATCACCTGATCGAGTTACCGGCTGAAATTCCAGAATTAGTTAAAGTTCGATTCGCATATTAAAACGCAATCGGTCTGTCAAGTCTTATCTTGGTTGAAAACCCAGTTTTAGCGGTTGACTCGTAAGTTAACCATTGTGTATTCTTGCACCGAAAGGTATGAAAACATGGATGACTGGGAGCAGGAAAACACAATGGTAAACCTACGAGTCAACCACTAAGGTCTACGTGCGACGGAAGTGACGTCATAGGGGGCGTGGCAGCTGTCAATCAAAAGGGGGGGTGAAACCGGAAGTGGGGGGTGGGTCACGTGACGGGATCGTATAGGAGGACGAGGGGGAAGGTTGAGTTGTTTTTTTTTTGCTGAAGGTTGAGTTGTTTTTGCTGAATAGGCTAGGGGAGGGGGAAGGGGGGGTCGGAAAGGGGGTCACGTGACGGGATCGTATAGGAAGACGAGGATTTTAGGTTGAGTTGTTTTTTTTTTGCTGAAGGTTGAGTTGTTTTTGCTGAATAGGCTAGGGGAGGGGGAAGGGGGGTCGGAAAGGGGATCACGTGACGGGATCGTATAGGAGGACGGGGATTTTTAGGTTGAGTTGTTTTTTGCTGGATGTTGAGTGGGTTTTTTGCTGGAGGTTGAGTAGTTTTTTGCTGGATACTTTGAGGGGGTGGAAAAGGGGGGGTGTCACGTGACAGGCTTGTAGAGGAGTACGATAGAAGGGGGGTGTCCACCTGTCAATCAAAAAAGAGGACGTGTCCGAACATGAACTGTAACATGATGGCTAATATTTTTTGTCTGTAGAAGGCACGTGTGGTGTTTTAGGAAGGGAAGGAAGTGGGGTATGCCATTTGTTTACGTGCTAGAGGAGAGGGTGTGGATTTAAGTTTCGTTTTTTCTGGAGGTGTTCATTGTTAAAGTATGCCGTAATCAGTGGATTTTAATTTTCATTTTTTTGGAATGAATTTTTAATAAGTTTTGTTTTTAAGATATTTATTTTTTAATTGATTATTTTTAGATTTTTACATTTATTAATTGATTATTTTTAATGTTTTATTTTTTACATTGATTATTTTTAAAAAGTGGGAATCCTGTTTCATTTTTTTATTTTTTCATTTGAGCAAAATTATTTTATTTTAGAATTTTAAATTCATTATTTTCAGATTTTAGATTTGGGAATCGTGTTTGATTTTAAACGAAGTTAATTTATTTTAAAATTATTATCGTAGAATTTTAAACGGAAAAAAAACACAAGATTTTCGGTTTCACGTATGTTTTCTTGAATGACGCCATCACACTGAATAGAAACAAGTATCATCTTTAAATATTCCTTTAACAACGTGATGTCATGGCGCAATTGTTAGAATAACAGACAAATAATTGTTCCTTGACATCATTTTTGACGGGTTCAAATCCCACCTTGACTTTTTGGTAAAATAAAAAATACTAAAATAAATTCAAACGATAGATGAAGCACCAAAAATCTTATGTATTTCGACTTCGAAATAATTCTCTATGATAATGTAATAACGCCTGATTTTTAAAAAATTATATTTGTTTTATAATTAAAAAGTAATTATATTAATACTTTAAATTATTTTAATTTAATTGTGTAATTTACCCTAAATTATATTCATACTTTTAAAATAAGATATATATTAAAGGATTTTCTATAATGATTTCATTTGAAGTAAAACTTTGATGCGATAAACATCGTGTTAGCTTTGTAAACGAAAATATAAATGAATGTTAACTTTCGTTTAGACCATAATCATTGTTGCAATGGAAGTTTTGAATCAGATGTATCGGGATCCGGAGTTACCAGGCAGTTTTGGTGGTATCAGTGCTTTACAGCGTGTTTTAAAAAGTCGCGTAAAAACCAAAGACATCAGGAGTTGGCTGCAAACGAAAGATTCGTACACTTTGCACAAGCCTTTGCGACACAAATTCCCGAGAAACCGTGTCATAGTAGGAGGCATAAACGAGCAGTTTCAATCTGATTTAGTAGACATGCAATCTCTCTCTTCTTTGAATGACGGATATAGGTTTTTACTGACATGTATTGATATTTTGTCGAAATATGCATGGGTCATACCTCTAAAAGATAAGAAAGCTCCAGGTATTAAAAGGGCTTTCGAAAAAATATTTTCAGAACGTAAGCCACACACTCTGCAGTGCGACGATGGGAAAGAGTACACGAATAAGCTTGTGCAAGATTTCTTAAAAAAGCAGAATGTTCACTTTTTCACAACCAATAACACCACAAAAGCTTCTGTAGTAGAACGCTTTAATCGTACACTTAAAACGAAAATGTGGAAATACTTTACTGAAAAGAATACAAAGAGATATATAGATGTAATCGATAAATTAGTACACAGTTACAACCACACATGGCATCGTAGTATTAAAATGACGCCTGCGTCAGTAAACATTGATAATCAAAGTCAGGTTTGGAAAACATTGTACGCAAACGACAAAATCTCTCCAATGAGATATGACTTGGATGCTGGTGATACTGTTCGTATAAGTAAAGAGAAACTACGTTTTGAGAAAGGATACGAGCAAAATTGGACAAGAGAAATTTTTACTATTCATAAAATCATACATCGAGTGCCTGTTGTCTATAAATTAAAAGATTTAGCAGGAGAAATCATAAAAGGAACATTTTACAAGCAAGAATTGCAAAAGATTTCGGATTCAGGTTATTATCCTGTGGAGAGGGTTTTGAAGAAAAGAAAACGTAATGGAAAATTTCAATATTTTGTGAAATTCCAAGGCTATCCGGAAAAATTCAACGCATGGGTTAAAGATATTCGAACCATATAAATAGAGAAGACATCATACTTACCATTCATTTCATCAAAAGATGTCGTTCTACATCACACTCATCAGCGACAGCTCTACGAGCTTTTTCCCAAATAATAAAATATCGCAATTTACAACTCAACTGCCCACCCCCATCAATTTAAAAGGTGAATGGGAAATGGCTTTGGTCGATTTCATTTATCCTCATACATGGTATAACGTTAGAAATGATAATAATTTGTTTGGTTTTGACTTGGGGGATGGAAAGTTGGAAGGTAGGAGAGTTCCTTCTGGATGTTACGAAACCATACCAGACCTCATTAAAAGTATGACGATACCATCGCATAAAAATAAGATTGAATTTCATTATCATCCAGTTACGAAAAGAGTTACAATCAAGACAGATAAAAAATCGAAAGTAGTTCTTTATGAAGGTCTAGCAGAACTTTTAGGGTTTGAACCCGGGGGATTTACAGGATTGCATCAAAGTCCTTTTGTGGCTGACCCAAACTCATCGTTTCCCGTGATGTATGTGTATTGTGATCTCGCGGAGCCTCAAATCGTCGGCGATGTTCAAGCCCCTCTTCTAAAAATTGTGTCTGTCGAAGGAAGCGATGGCGAAATTATTAATGCTCATTATTCGAGACCCTTGTACGTACCAATTATTCGTCAACATTTCCAAACGGTACAAATTGATATCAGGCTTCATTCTGGAGATTTAGTACCTTTTGAAAGAGGTAAAGTTTTTTTAACGTTGCATTTTCGTTTACGGCAAATCATATAAAAGAGCCTTTCGTTTTAAATTAATCTCATTTTCCTTTTTGATTGCGATAAAGAAAGATCAACAAAAAATGTTGGTGCCTTATACATGTTGTACACAAAAGTTCGAAGATTATTATGTAGGGCAAATAGGAAGAGGTTTACCTTACTATCGAGGAACAGTTTTGCAGAGAGGATACGGTATAGGCGGTTTTTTTGCTAAATTGTTTCGCAGTGCGATGCCTTTTTTGATAAGTGGCGCCAAAACAATTGGAAAAGAAGCATTACGAACAGGCACTATGGTTGCGAATGATGTATTAACAGGTGAAAATTTTAAATCGTCTCTTAAAACACGATCAAAAGAAGTCGGAAAAAAATTAGCTAGAAAAGCAATTGAAAAAGCAGATGAAATGATTGGCCATGGAAAGCTTAAAAGGAAGCGGAAACCTGCGAAACACATCATTTCATCAAAAGCACGGAAGGTGCAAAGACGTGATATTTTTGATTGTTAATATACGCATTATACTATGGCTTTTCTTTTAAAGGACTCTCCCGAATGTGCTAAATCCGAATTAGAATTATTTCATCTCCCTCCTACTCAAACAGTTATTGAAAGAGGCCAGTGGGTTGAATTTCACCCGCTTTCCAATGTTTCTGATGGAGGCCCTGTAGAATTCAATGTTTCTGGAAGCGGAGAAGATTATCTTGATTTGTCCCAAACCCAGTTATATGTCAAAGTAAAGATTTTAAAAAAGGACGACAAACCCATTCCAGATAAATGTAAAGTTGGACCCGTCAATCTTTTTCTGCATTCCATGTTTTCCCAAGTTGATATTAGCCTGAACGATAGACTCGTTTCTTCAAGTAATAATACTTATCCATACAGAGCCATGATAGAGAAATTACTGAATCACGGATATGATGTAAAAACTTCTCAACTTTCCGCAGAATTATTTTTTAAAGATACTGCTGGTCGTATGAATGTTGTATATCCTGCAGATGCAAACCCCAATGAAGGGTTTAGTAAACGTGCAGAAATGACTAAACTCAGTGCTTCAGTGAATATGATTGGACGATTGCACCTGGATATGTTTCACCAAGAAAGACTGCTCCTAAACATGGTTGATGTAAAAATTAAACTGATTCGTAGTAAACCAGAGTTTTGTTTATTGGCGGGTGAAGGGGATTTTAAGGTTTTCCTGGAACATGCTCCCTATTTGTTCGTAAAGTACGAGTAAGTCCTGGTGTTGTCTTAGGACACGCTAAAAGCTTAGAAAAAACAACAGCCAAATACCCTATTACCAGAGTGCTTTGTAAAACATACTCTATTCCTGCAGGCAATATGAGTTTTGTTCAAGATAATATTTTTACAGGCCAGATGCCCAATCGCATCGTAATCGCCTGTGTGGATAATGACTCATTTAACGGTGACTATAAAAAGTCCCCTTTTGAGTTCAAACATTACAATATTAATTTCATTGGCGTCTATGTGGACGGACAGCCCGTTCCTCACAATCCACTACAACCTGACTTTGAAAACAATTTATTTATTCGAGCTTATGAGAATTTATTTTCGAATGCTGAAAACAAAGGCTTGTACCTTTCAAGATCAGAATTCTCACAGGGGTATTCATTATTTTGCTTTGATCTGTCACCTGATTTATGCGATGGTACACATCTTAATCTCATTCGTCATAGCAATTTAAGATTAGAAATTAAGTTCGGAACAACTTTGGCGCAAACAGTCTCTTTGCTAGTGTATGCTGAATTTGAAAATTTAATCGAAATCAACAAATCTCGTAATATTCTGTATGATTTTGGAAACTAATGAATTCATCGCAAATTCATAGAATTTTATCACGTGATCCTGTTTCGGCGAGGTATTTTGCAGGTGTTTTCCCTTCCGACAAAATACCTGATATTCGACACTTTCCCTGTGTATTAGTGATCAATACCGATAAACATGACGAAAAGGGATCCCATTGGCTAGCAATTTACGTTCAAGATAAGAAAACTCTGGACTTTTTTGATTCTTACGGACTTCCTCCCGAAACCTATGGAGAAGACATAACAAGATTTGTGAAGAAGTATCACCGAATTCGTTGGAACAAGGCAATGCTTCAAAGTTTAACGTCCAATGTCTGTGGACAATATTGTATTTTCTTTCTTGTAAAACGATGTCAAGGACTTTGTATGAATTCTATTACCAATGTATTATCCAGAAAGAAGAATGATTTTCGAATGTATCAATTTGTCAAAAAACGATATGGTGTAAACATGATTTTAAAAAAATAAAAATATACATTTCTCTTATTTTATGTGTGTTTATTTATTTATTTTAATTCATCATGGATAGTAGATTACATAAAAAAAAAATTCATTTGTTTTTTAGAAAAAAAAAAGTGCATGTATAAAATTTGTCCTTAACAAGATCATACAAGTTATTGTGATATGTATATTTACAAAATAATAACAATAATAATAATAATAATAATTTCGCCGAAAATAGTCAAGAAACTATAAAAGTTGAAGCTTTCATTCATTCTTGTCATTTAAAGCATGGAATTACTCAAGTTAATACATCCTTCTACTGTCCTTATCAGCGGGCCGACAGGCTCGGGTAAAAGCTTTTTTGTTAAAAAATTAATTGATTACAAATATTTTCATCCTATGCCCACAAGTATAATATACTGTTATGGAAGTTATCAACCCCTTTTCAATTCCATGAAAGGTGTACAATTTGAAGAAGGTTTACCCTGTAATCTTAATTCTCTAAAAAACGCTTTAATTATCATTGATGATTTGATGTCAGAATTAGCTTCTGATGTACGATTGAGCAAACTTTTCACGAAAGGCAGTCATCACCGGAATCTTTCCGTTATCTTTATAACTCAAAATTTGTTTCATCACGGCAAAGAAATGAGAAATATTAATTTAAACTCTCATTACATGGTACTATATAAGAATCCTCGAGATAAAAGCCAAATAATGTATTTATCCAGACAAATGTTTCCTGGTAAATCTAAGGCTTTTCAAGAAATCTTTAATGATGCTACTGCATTACCTTTTAGCTACTTATTCATTGATTTAAGGCCCGATTCTTGTGAAAGTTTGCGCATGCGCACTAAAATCTTTCCTGGTGATAAACATTATGTGTATGAACTTCGATAAACCATTTTTTCCAGGGAACGCCAAAATCTTGAATCTGAATGATTTTAACTGCTCCAAGATTAATTTATTAAATATTTCAGAGTTAAACTGCCCAAGTCACAAAACCCTGTTTTAAACATTGTGTTTTAAAGAAAGCTTTTACTTACGGTAAGCATATAAAACAAAGAGATTAAGCTCAACGACCATCATTTGAACTCAGGATGTCGACCGTGGAACATCTGAAATTGTTAAGCAAGACAAAGAAAAAAACGGCCTTTCTTAAAAAGTGTCCTAATAGTATTATAAAAGGTGTCTGTGAATGCGCCTTAAATCTTTTAAAGGGTAACATACCTGTCTCTAAACGTCAGAAAAATAGATTAATAACTTATAAAAGAACATTGCGACGCCTGGGAAATAAAAAAGTACCTCTGTTTAAGAAAAGACGACTTCTTGTTCAAAAAGGAGAAGGGTTTTTGTCTATACTTATTCCAGCTGCAGTATCAGTGCTCAGTACGTTGATCAATGGAGTTCGCTCGTAAATTCAGACTTATTCCAGCTGACAGAGATCAAGAGTTTGCCGATGAGCATTTAAGTGATTTAGATAGACAAATTCAGGCTATTTTGAAAAGAAAAATAGAGGACGATGAAAAAGCGAAGCTGTATTCACAGATTTTGCAAAAGTTTGTATCATTCCCAGATATGAATGCGGTCAAAGCCCCTGAAGAACAACTTCCCCAGAAACCCCTGGAAAAGTCTGATGTAGAAAATGAAATTCTAAGTTCTATTCCTGTAAAGCAAAAGAAAACTGCTGTTAAAATTATGGATATTTTTAAACAAAATAAAATTTCCTGTACAGAAAACAGAGAATTGAAAATTGATGATACTGTAATTAATGGATCAAATATTGTTCAACTAGTCGGTTTTTTGCTGAGAGATAGACGTCAAAAACCTATTGCCTTTGATCAGTTTCAAGAACTTTTAAAGAAAAACAGCTTTCCCCAAGAATTTATAAAAAACAAGTATTTGAAGACTGAACAGAAAACTATTTATGCAAGACCTGAACCCTATCATAGAAAACGAAGGTTATCTAAGCACGCAACTTTACCAATATCACCAATACCATGGTTGAAAATGTAGAATATAATGTTTTTGCAAATATAATGTATTTTATGAAACAAATAAATATGTTTATAGTTCAAAATATATTTATGTGTGTGACTGTTTTTTTTCGTAATATTGCAAAAAAAAGTAATCGTTAAGATTGCTTTTTCTAAATTTTTTCTTTAAGAAAGGAATTTTTTTTTTTTTTTTTGAGAAATAACGTTTTCAACGAAACACAAAAAATATGTTCAGTAAATAAAAAATTATGTTGCAGAAAAAATATTATGTTTTAGGGGAAAAAAAGTTTTTTTTTTTTTGTGTTGGAAAAAAAAATTGTGTTTTGGAAAATAATATTTTGAGTTTTGGAAAAAAATGTTTTGGGTTTAGTGTTTGGAAAAAGAGTTTAGGAAAATTATTTTTAAGAAAAGTGTTTGTGTTTAGGAAAAAAAAGTTTGATGTTTTAGGAAAATTATTTGTGTGTTTTGGAAAAAAGTTTGATATTTAGGAAAATTATATTTTTGTGCTTTGAAAAAATGTTTGATATTTTAGGAAAATTATTCTAAGAAAAAATGTTTTATGTTTTGGCAAAAAAAGTAATGTATTATACAAAAAAAAATATGCATTGGAAAAAAGATTTAAGTTCAGTAAAAAAAAATAAAATAAAATAAAATAAAATAAAATAAAATAAAAATAAAAGTTATGTGTTGGAATAAAAGATTTATGTTTTGGAAAAAAGTAAATGCATTGTAAAAAAATAAGTTTGATAAAAAATATGCACTGGAAAAAGTTTTAAGTTCAGTAAAGAATTCAGTTCAGCGAAAAAGTTATGTATTGGAAAAAAAGTTTTATGTTTTGGCATAAAAAGTTTGATGTTTTAGAAAAATTATTTTAAGAAAAGTGTTTGTGTTTAGGAAAAAAGTAATGTATTGTAAAAAAAAAAAAATCTGTTCGATAAGAAATATGCACTAGAGAAAAAAAAATCTGTTCGATAAAAAATATGCACTGGAAAAAGATTTAAGTTCAATAAAAATAGTAAAAGGATCAAAGTATAAAAAATATATTTTTTTTATTTTCTGAACACAAACTTATTATTTTTAAAGAAAAGTTTTTTTTTTTTTTTTCTAAAAGTCCAACATTTTCTTTTTTTTTAATTCAAACCTGAAACATTCTTATTAATTTTATAAAAAACAAGACTAAGAAAACAGACAAAAGATATTATGTACATATACATTTATTCAGATCTAAAATTTACAATGATAATTGTAAGAAATCATTTTCTTCTTGTGATTGTTGGTCTGCTCCAACATACATTTTTTGTACAGATTCCAATAATTTTGGGATAATTAATGAATCAAAAAATTCTTCTTGACCAAGTACATATTTAAAGTCAACAGTTAAGTTTTTTTTAACAATGTCTTTTGCAACATCACGCATGTTGATGGAATAAAGTGCACTGTCAGAGAACTCTAACCATTTTTCAGTTCGAGTTTTCGTTACACAGTCATGCATAAAAGGTGCTTGATAAGACTCACGACATCCGAAACAGTTTATCAGTTCCGAAATTTTGATAGTCATGGCAGCAACCAAACACTTAGTCAGGGAATCAACGAGTTCTAAAAACGCGTCGGGATTAGATGTTGGGTTAAACTGCAAATCGGTGTTGTCCAGTTCTTCATAAATATAGTAAGATATTGAGTATGTGATTAGTCCATCTTTCAAACGATCCTTGATATTGCACATGTTATCAACTACCTTTTCAAGCTCAGCAAGTGTTAGTACGACGTGTTCAGGTACGAATTGCATACTCATATTTTTTCTTTGGAAAAGTCTTTGGAGAACGTAAAGTTCCACACCATCCTTCACTTGCTTTGAAATGCACAAATCTGATTCAATAATTGTCATCTTTTCTGAAAATTTGGGATTTAATATAGTCTTGATTTCACGACACAAGGATTGCCAGACTTTGGGAGTTAGAGATACACCATCTTTAGTAGGCTGTAATTCACCGTCGGGATCAACAATATAGCGTCTAATGTGAACTCGGGTTTGTCCCAGAAAATAATTCACGGAAAGAAAGTTTTCTCCACCTAGGTATTTCATGTCCTTCGAATTATGCCATTTAACCTTTTCTACAAATGATTGAACCTAAAAAGAAATAAAGAGAGAGACCCAAAATAAGTAAACATAATAAAAAACATTTTAAAACTTTATTATTATGAATTGAAAAAAGTATTGATTTAAAAAAAATCAATTAAAAAACTTACCGTAGTTTGGTAATTCTTCGTTTTCTTGTTGCTTTCTTTAATTTCAACAAGTTTGCGCTTGCTTTTGTTGGTTTTAAGTCCGTCTTCCATAACGAAAAACAATAAAAATAACTAAAATAAAAGCGAAGATAAATCACAAGACAACAAACGATGCTACACACTCTTGAGAATAATCTAAGCGAATGACAAATACAACTGATGCCATTTGTGAACTCGGGTTTGCCCCAGAAAATAATTCACGGAAAGAAAGTTTTCTCCACCTAGGTATTTCATGTCCTTCGAATTATGCCATTTAACCTTTTCTACAAATGATTGAACCTAAAAAGAAATAAAGAGAGAGATCTAAAATAAGTAAACATAATAAAAAACATTTTAAAACTTTATTATTATGAATTGAAAAAAGTATTGATTTAAAAAAAATCAATTAAAAAACTTACGTAGTTTGGTAATTCTTCGTTTTCTTGTTGCTTTCTTTAATTTCAATAAGTTTGCGCTTGCTTTTGTTGGTTTTAAGTCCGTCTTCCATAACGAAAAACAATAAAAATAACTAAAATAAAAGCGAAGATAAATCACAAGACAACAAACGATGCTACACACTCTTGAGAATAATCTAAGCGAATGACAAATACAACTGATGCCATTTGTTGAATCAGAAACTTTTTTCAGAATCGGTTATAGTTAATCGGTTTCTAAACAACTCATCTTGATATTTTGCTTACAGTTTAACCTTAAAAACAACTCAACTTTGCAAACGGTCCTCGTAATTGCTTGTCTAGGGTGCAATCATCACATGACGTCACATTCACGTTCGAACATATTCCGTTTTTGATTGACAGGTGGACACCCCCTTCTATCGTACTCCTCTACAAGCCTGTCACGTGACACCCCCTTTTCCACCCCCTCAAAGTATCCAGCAAAAAAACTACTCAACCTCCAGCAAAAAACCCACTCAACATCCAGCAAAAAACAACTCAACCTAAAAATCCCCGTCCTCCTATACGATCCCGTCACGTGATCCCCTTTCCGACCCCCCTTCCCCCTCCCCTAGCCTATTCAGCAAAAACAACTCAACCTTCAGCAAAAAAAAACAACTCAACCTAAAATCCTCGTCTTCCTATACGATCCCGTCACGTGACCCCCTTTCTGACCCCCCCTTCCCCCTCCCCTAGCCTATTCAGCAAAAACAACTCAACCTTCAGCAAAAAAAAACAACTCAACCTTCCCCCTCGTCCTCCTATACGATCCCGTCACGTGACCCACCCCCCACTTCCGGTTTCACCCCCCCTTTTTTGATTGACAGCTGCCACGCCCCCTATGACGTTACTTCCGTCGCACGTAGACCTCTGTATACTACTTTGGCAGACCGATTGCATTTTAATATGCGAATCGGCTTTTAACTATTTCTGGAATTTCAAGCAGTGAACTCGACGAGGTGATTGCTTGTGCCGCTGCCTCCCGGTCTAAGAATTGTGATTTAAAAAATGTTTCAAAATTGTCGAAAAGAATTGAATTTTCACTTGATTCATAAAACTGTTTAATAAGATGTGGAAAAGGATGTAAAAAATACCCAAATAAAAAAGTAGTTCAAAGTTTCCAAGTCATTTTAATGAAACACTGCTAAACATTTAGATAATGATTAATATTACTCATTTAGATAGCATGGCGCGACTTCTTGAACCTAAACACTCTAGAACGATTTTCATCGTTAGTCATAAACTATATCGTAAAAAAATATTTTCTAAGCTTTTTCAAAACTAAGTGACTTTTAATATTAACAGAAAACATTTTACTATAGCCATAAATAAAAACAACAGAAATTAATGGTGTACCACGTATTTTATGAATTTACTTGAAGAGAGAAAAAAATAGCGAGTTAGCAGGTGTTAAATTTAAAAATTCTTTGCGACTTTTTAGCTTTAAAAAGAATTATACTTTCAATTATTAAAAGTTATTTTTTTAATTTCCATTTAGAAATTTATTTTTTCATGTTTGCGTCTATAATTAGTAACAGTGTTAAAACGTGCATTACACTTTACTAAAAATAAATAAATAAATAAATAAATAATAATAACAGAAAAAGGAAATTATTAATCAAATCTCCCTTTATCAACTAAAATATCAAAGACAAACAATGCGGAGAATATTTCTTTTTTAAATTCACTTTTTATTTATAAAAAGAAAATAAGGCATTCAAGATGTCTACATTAATACAGAAAACTTGACCATGTTGAAAATAAATTTTTATCACTTTTTACATAAAATGGCACTTTATTGTTCTGCGTTATTCTAGCGAATGAGGGGAAAAAATGGCGAGAAACTTCAATTTTCCACGGCTCCAACTTTTTCGGTAGCTAGCACGGCCCATTGGTCCATCTACAACACGTGACTTTCATGCAAACACAGCGTCAGTGGAAGACATTTTTCAAAAAACCGCGTTGGTTGCTGTGGTAACATTCGCACGGATGCCACCGAAAAAAGAGAAATGATGCAAAGGAAAATGTAATGAAAGCTTTTTACACGTCGGGATTTTTTAGAAAAAGATCCGTTATTATTTCAAATTTACACAGAGAAGTTCATGTTTTATGATGGTTTTAGGTATGAGAAATTTTCCGTGCGTTTAAAGTTGAAAAAGTAGAGAATCTGAATTATGGTTTGCCAGGTTTTATTTGCATACGTGACGAAATATTCTTTAAAGAATGCTTATTCTTGCAAGAATTAGTCATTTTCAAAAACTTTTTTGGCCATATGAATAAAGAAAACCTAACAAAGAAAGGAAAAATGTGTATTGTTGTATGCACTTTTGATGCAATAATGCTTACGCCAAACAGGTTTTAAAGCAATAAAAAAGTCTAAAACGTAGCAAGTTTCTATTTTTCATTTTATGATTTCTTATCAACTGTATTTTTTGCGCAGATACAGAAAAGTGGGGTTGAAATTGTCTAGGTAGCTTTTGATTTCTCGAAAGTTATTATATCAAAATATAATTATTTATGTTACCTTTATATATTAAAAAAATTACTTAAAAAGACTAAATATGTCGCTTGTTTTGTTTAGTAAAAATATAAGCACGTACATTCATGTTGTTTTATCCATCTTATAAGTTTTCTGATATTACAGTTTTGTAAAATTTTATGAACAAGTACAAAAAATGGGGATATCGATAGTGTTTCTTTCTCCGTTTTTTTTTTTTTCTTCTTGAAGACAATAAAGCGAATAGTGAATACTACAATAAATAAATAAATGTAAACAAGTAAAAAAAAAAAAAAAAAAAAAACCCGACTGCCGTAAAAAGCGAACTAATTAATTATTTCTCATCAATGTGAAACTATTTTTTATATTACTAACCTATTTTTATATTTACTTGTATTGATAACTTTTAAGTTGTGTTTAATTGTTAGTTCCTATCTATAAACACTGTTTTGATGAAGCCTATAGATGTGTATGAAGGTTAGAGTTCCAGTAAAGCTAGAAATACTACCTACACAACTTTCAGGTTGTATAATATTTAATGTATAATATTTCTGACTATAAAATAGTCAATGAAACATTGTCTTCATTTTGAAAGACCTATCCATTGATATGCCACTCAATTTGGTGCGTAAAAATTCTTTGTCTCTACCGCCATTTTGAATTTATAAAAACAAAACTTAGCCCATAGCCATCGGACGGTTAAGACGAATCGATAGAGACCTCTCATTCATTAAAATCCATCCAGCCGTTGGGATGTTTCAAGGGTATAAAGAAATCCATATACCCAGATACGCGTCAAACACATAACCCTTCTTGGTAGTCGGGTAATAAATAAATATAAATAACAAAATAAAAATAAACATACCCTATATATAAAAGGGTTATTATTAGGCCTTTGGATCCATGCGAATTTGTCACCGTAGACATACATCACTGTAGTTTAAACTGATTTATTTCACAGCAAAATATTTTGAAGTAATACATAGAAATCGAATATTGGTAAATAAAAAAGTTTACCGCAGGAGAAATTGGTGTGATGTTTAGCAGCATTTTTAAAAAATCAAAAACTAAAATTGCGTAAAAACAAGATAGGTTTTTCTAAATCGTGAGTCCCATGTTTACCAAAAAAGGAACTGTATTTGTAAAGGCATAAAAATTCAATGCTCTGGGTCTGTTACAAATGTTTTTTGGAAAAATTCATTGTGAGTATATATTTAAAAAAATAAATGAGTATTGTTTTCAATGTGTGTCGGTGTATTATCAAAAATAAAATACAGTTACAATAAAAAACTGAGCGAAACGCAGGATTGCCGCAAAGTTGTGAAGCACTCATTGCTCTGTTGGTTGGCGCGCGAATGGAATAGGGGGAAGAGCAGCCTGGCATATCTATAAATAAATAAACAAAAACCATCACGATACTGAGCTGTGAAAATTGCATCTACAATAATCTCTATCTATAGTTTTTTTTCTTTTTTACTGTTCGGTTTCAATTTAAGTCTACTATATTCTATATGTACTCTATACTACTAAATACACTGTAAACTGAAATGTCTCAAATTCAGACACATAAATGTCTTAAACGGTTGTGCCATTTGTCAGTTTGGACATTAAAATTAAGCGTTTGCAGACTGCAAATGGTGCTCCTGAAAGGGTTAAAATGTCATTTTCTTATTTAATAAATTATTTCTCAAACTTGAATTTTTGTTATGCTAACATATTAATTGTATGAATTTTGAATTTCTTCAAATAAGGGCATAGAAAAGGAGTGAAAAAGAAATAACGACTTTTTTTCCAGCTTCAGGAGTTTTCCTTTCTCTTTCATGACGTGACTTTTCTGGAGCAAGGATCCTTGAAATTTCCTCCTACAAAGCTACTGAGATAATCGTGAAGTCCTCATCTTTTTTTAGTGACAGACGATATATTACCTTGACCGATAAATAATCTTAAAATTATTTAATGACAGAAATTCTACGATTAAAAAAAGTGCTACTATTATTACTATTCGGAAATATTTGTATTTTGTCCCTATTTTTGTCACGTAATTAGTTTTAAAATGGTTAAATAAAAGAAAATATTAAGTGGTTGTAATTTTATTAATTACTAGCAAACCCCGCGGCTTTGCTCGCGTAATATTTCAAATATGCCAAGTGATATTTATATGTCTAATGTTTATTAAAAGGTACTAACTAAATTTTTATTTTATTAAAAGGTAATATTTTATTTTATTAAAAGGTACTTATTACTTTTAGGAATAATTCAAAAATTACTATTTAAAACACAGTTTGATTAAACATCCTTATTACACTGCATTAGGCAGAAATGAGACTTAAATTAATGAAATGAAATAATAATAAATAAATGATAATTTAGAAAATATTTTGAAACTTTTATGCTCAATTAATACGCTCATTTTAGTATTCATTTGAAGTTTTGAATTTTTTAGAAACCATCTTCTTACATCTTAAAATTAACCATCATGTCGAATTCCAAGTCCTACCACCTCTCTCAACATAAAGGGCTATGTTGAAACAGGAACTGTCACTATTAATTTAACAACATTAATTTTGAAATTGGTTTGTTTTTTCCTAATATTCCACGGAAACATAATTTAAAAAGCTTTTAAAGCCCTTTTTTAGAACGTTTGTTGTTCCTGTGAACCCAAGGTGGTAGAATCACCGGCATAAAATATAGCCTGTGTAGGATCAGAGACTGTTACCATTGATTCGCAACTATTACTTTTATAATCGGTTTATATTCCCTGAAATTGCATAGAATATAACCTATGTTATAGCAGGGACTGTCACCATTTATTTACAACCATTACTTTTGAAATAGCTTTGGTATTTCCTTAGATTGAGTAGAAATCGCAATTTAGAACGTTTTTAGGACGCTTTTCGCGCATTTTCACCCCTTTTTAAATTTCCAATTTTTTCGAAACTGTTCTTAAAGATCATTTATGTCTAATAAATATGTACCTTGCCTAATTTTAAGTTGCTAGCCCCTACCGACCACAAAAATCGAAATTTAGAACGCTTTTTTGCTCCTGCAACGTCTTGGTGATAGTGATATAACGACATAAAATAGTGTCTATGTTAGACCAGAGGCTGTCAGCATCAATTTCCTACTATTACGTTTGAAATCAGATTCATTCTTCCTGAGATATTGCCGACAAATCGGCATTTAGAACGTTTTTAGAACGCTTTTCGCGCATTTTGCTCCTGCATCTCCTCTGGGGTAGTGGAAACAGAAATAAAATATAGCCTATCTAGGAGCAAGATCTGTCACCATCATTTTTACACCATTATATTTGAAATCGGTTCAGTACTTCCTGAGATTGCATAGAAATCGCAATTTAGAAAGTTTTTTACAACGCTTTTTGCGCATTTTGACCCCCTTTTAAATTTCGATTTTTTTAGGAAATGTCCTTAGAGATCATTGATATCTTATAACTAACTACCATTCCAAATTTCACGATTCTAGGCCCATCCGTAACGCAAAAGCCGCAATTTAGAACGTTTTTCTCCTGCACCCCCTTTGGGGTAGTGGCACCGACATAAAACATAGCCTATGTTGGAGCAAGGGTTGTCACCGTCATTTTGACACCATTATTTTTTAAATCGGTTTGGTATTTCCTGAGATTGTGTAGAAACCACCATTTAGAACGTTTTTTAGAACGATTTTTGTGCATTTTCACCCCTTTTAAATTTCGAATTGTTTAAGAACTGTTCTTAGACATCATTTATATCTAATAAGTAGCTAATATTTCAAATTTCATATTTCTAGGCCCTTTAGTAACACATAAATCGCATTTTTAGAACGTTTTTTGCTCCTGCACCCCCTTTGGGGTAGTGACACCGACATAAAACATAGCCTATCTTTTAGCAAGCGTTGTCACCATCATTAAGACACCAATATTTTTTAAATCGGTTTGGTATTTTCTGAGATTGTGTAGAAACTACCATTTAGAACGTTTTTTAGAACGCTTTTTGTGCATTTTCACCCCTTTTAAATTTCGAATTGTTTAAGAACTGTTCTTAGACATCATTTATATCTAATAAGTAGCTAATATTTCAAATTTCATATTTCTAGGCCCTTCAGTAACACATAAATCGCATTTTTAGAACGTTTTTTGCTCCTGCACCCCCTTTGGGGTAGTGACACCGACATAAAACGTAGCCTATCTTGGAGCAAGCGTTGTCACCATCATTTTGACACCCATATTTTTCAAATCGGTTTGGTATTTCCTCAGATTGTATGGAAACTACCATTTAGAACGTTTTCTAGAACGCGTTTTGTGCATTTTCACCCCTTTTAAATTTCGAATTGTTTAAGAACTGTTCTTAGACATCATTTATATCTTATAAGTAACTAATACTCAAAATTTCATATTTCTAGGCCCTTCAGTAACGCTAAAATCGCATTTTTAGAAAGTTTTTTGCTCCTACACCCCCTTTGGGGTAGTGGCACCGACATAAGATATAGCCTATGTTCTAAGTTGGACTCACACCATCATTTTGATACCATTATTTTTGGAATCGGTTCGGTAGTTCCAGAGCTTACCTCCGACAAATAAACAATTTTTTCCTCTTTATAATAGGAGTATAGATTAAATTATTTCTCAAACTGGATTTTTTGTCATATAAAGTATTAAATATGTGAATTTTGAATTTCTTGAAATAACAACATGGAAAAGGAGCGAAAAAGAAATAACGATTTTTTTCCTGTTTTTCAGGAGTTTTCCTTTCTTTTTCATGACACGACTTTTCTGGCGCGAGGACCCTATAAAAGTTCCCCTACAAAGCTACTGAGATAATCGTCAGAGAGCCCTCATCTTTTTTCGCCTATTTACGAAAATATCCTTATAGTGACATCCGATACCTTGGCCGATAAATAATCTGACAATTATTTAATGACAGAAATACTACGATTAAAAAAAGTGCAGATTACTATTCGGAAATATTAGTATTTTGTCTATATTTTTGTCACGTAATTAGTTTAAAATGGTTAAATAAAAAAAATTAAATGGTTATAATTTTACTATTTATTAAATTATTTCTCAAACAGGAATTTTTGTTATATAAACTATTATGCGAATTTTGAATTTCTTCAAATAAGGACATGGAAAAGGAATGAAAAGTAAATAACAATTTTTTTCCTGTTTTCAGGAGATTTCCTTTCTCCTCCATGACGTGACTTTTCTGGGGCGAGGATCCTGTAAAAGTTTCTCTCAAATTTATTGAGATAATCGTGAGAGAGCCATCATCGTTTTTTAGTGATAGCCGATATATTACCTTGGTTGCTAAATAATCTTACAATTATTTAATGTCATAAATTCTACGATTGAAAAAAGGTGAAGATTAATATTAGGAAATACTGGTATTCTATCCATATTTTTGTCACGTAATTAGTTTAAAATGTTTAAATAAAAGAAACAATTAAGGGGTTATAATTTTATTAATTATAAAAATTATTTCTCAAACTGCATTTCTTTTCCATATATAGTATTAAATATATGAGAATTTTGAATTTCTTTAAATAACGACATGGAAAAGGAGCGAAACAGAAATAACGATTTTTCCCCCAGTTTTCAGGAGTTTTCCTTTTTCTTTCATGACGTAAATTTTCTGGAGCGAGGACCCTATAAAAGTTCCCCTACAAAGCTACTGAGATAATCGTGAGAGAGCCCTCATCCTGTTTTAATGACAGCCAGGGCCCGCTTAAGACTTAGACGAAAGGTAAGCCCAACCTCTCACAGGGGGCCCCCTATTACTCTACCAATTGCTCAATTGCATTTTTATTTACTAAATCCGTTTTTCATATACTTAAATAATTTGAAATTTAACCATCAAAGTTTCGAGTAAATAACACTTTCAATATTATACTAAAACTAACTACCTACATAAATATGAACAAGTATTTCATTATATACATAATTATACATAACCAATTAATTTTGTAAATGTCAAATATTGAACTACAATTGATAATATTTCAACTTCAAATATCTTTTGTGATTTACAAATTGCCACATAGTAAGAATAAAAAAATGCATTTTTTAGCCTGATTGAATTTCTTTTTTTCTAAAAATTAGTTTTGAAAGTAAATTTGGGGGCCCCTTTTTATTTCAGTGGGTAAGCACGGGCTTCACTGGCCTATTGGTAAACAGGCTCTGATGAGAGCCGATATATTACTTTGGCTGAAAAATACTCTTAAAATTATTTAATAGCAGAAATTCTACAATTAAAAAAGTGCCAGATTACTATTAGGAAATGCTGGCAATTTATCCAAGTTTTTGTCAGGTAATTAGTTCAAAATGGTTAAATAAAAGAAACAATTAAGTGGTTATAATTACATTACTTATTGTTACATAAAATATTTCGTGAATTTTGAATTTCTTCGGATAACAACATGTAAAAAGATTGAAAAAGAAATAACAAATTTTTTTTCCTGTTTTCAGGAATTTTCCTTTCTTCTTCATGACATGACTTTTCTGCCAGTGAGTTTCTGGAGCGAGGACCCTATAAAAGTTCCCCTACAAAGCTACTGAGGTAATCGTGAGAGAGCCCTCATCTTTTTTCTCCTATGTACCACAATATCCTTATAGTGGCAGCCGATATATTACCTAGGCCGATAAATAATCTTACAATTATTTAATGACAGAAATTCTTCGATCAAAAAAAATGCAGGTTATTATTCGGAAATACTTGTATTTTGCCCATATTTTTGTCATCTAATTAGTTTAAAATAGCTAAGTAAAAGACACTATACTAAGTGTTTAAATGACAATTTTCTCATCGAATAAAGTATTCTTAAACTGTAGTTTCTCTTATATAAAGTAGTAATTGTATGAATTTTCAATTTCTTCGAATAACGACATAGAAAAGGGGTGAAAAAGGAATAAGGATTTCTTTCCTGTTTTCAGGAGTTTTCCTTTCTCCGTCATGACATGACTTTTCTGCCAGTGTGTTTCTGGAGCGAGGACCCTATAAAAGTTCCCCTACAAAGCTACTGAGATAATCGTGAGAGAGCCCTCATCTTTTTTCTCCTATTTACTACAATATCCTTATAGTGACAGCCGATATATTACCTTGGCCGATACGGGGGTTGTTCTAGATAGCCTATTATCCTCTGAAATATTCCTCTTCAGAAGCCACTGACCACAGCTGTGAAGCCACATCATCCCCCCTTTAACGCCCGCTGACCGATCCGTAATGATCATTTACTGGCACAAACCCCCTCCATCATCCCCGCACAAAAGATGCCGGGGAGCACCAGAGATGAGAAACAAATGAAAAAAGAGTGAGAGAGATTTCTTAATATATATGACTGACTATTTGGTGAACAGTGAATTGTCTTAGGTAGAAATATGTGCAAAAGTTCTGCAAGATGACATGAAGGGCATTCATTATTATTTTAAAGTTACTTAATTTAAAAAACTAGGTAACTTAGATTATTAGTTTTATGCCATAAAAATTTAGCTGGATAAACTAGTAAGTATATTGCGTAAGATTATAAATAACACAGGGCATAAGAGATTCTGATAAAAGAGCACGAGAGATTTCTCAATATATGACTGACTATTTGGTGAACAGTGAATTGTCTTAGATAGAAATATGTGGTAAAGTTCTGCAAGATAACATGAAGGACATTTATTATTATTTTAAAGTTAGTTAATTTAATATCTAAGTCACTTAAATTAGATTATTAGCTCTATGTCATACAAATGTAGCCTTATAAACTAGTAAGTAAGTACATTGCGTAAGTTTATAATTTAGTTCAGAGCATAACAGATTCTGAAAAAGAGTAAGATAGATTTCTTAATATATGTGACTGACTATTTGGTGAACAGTGAATTGTCTTAGGTAGAAATATGTGCAAAAGTTTTGCAAGATGACATGAAAGACATTTATTATTATTTTAAGGATACTTAATTTAAAATAACTTAACTAAATTAGATAAAACTATATGAAAAATCACTTGAATATATCAAACTAAATTATTAAAAACTGAAATACAGTAAATGCATTATTAAAATTCAGTAAATAAAAATGTAATTTTTCATGAAAGTTATAGAAAGAACCACCCACAGCCAATATGGCCATTACTAAGTATTATTTTGCGTAAAGTTTTCATCTTTTCGATACACACCAAAATATAAATTCGACCAAACCCTACCGGCTGTTCCATGAAAGAAAATGGTGGGTCTAGTCTACAGTGGAAGTTCTATTCCATATCTTTTCGTTTTAAAGAGAGATAAAAAATCAAAATAAAATAGAGAGAGAGAGAGAGAAAACTCGCAAGAAAAACTGAATTTTTGAAACCTGGAACGCTAACTAATACCACTAACTCTTGTTTTATTGGCTTAATTTTATTTGTAGCTAAATTTGGCAAATTTGTAACTAAATTTGTTATTAATATTACTATGAAATATTGCCCCAACGCTGGGGTGTTTTCATTTTTCCAATATTGATGATGCAATATGCAATATTGGTAAGAAATGTCTTCACATTTTCTTCTAAATATTTCCAATAAAATCCCAATATATAATTAATATTAGTATTTCATTGAAAATATTTCTGATTAAATACGATTTAGTGACCATTGTAACCAACAATGATTTGGTTACTAATAGGGTAACCAATATGACCAATAATAGTTTGCAATTATGGGTTTAGGCACTTTTTTTTATTACAATACCAATCTGCGTTGAAGCAGAATAGTTACATAATATTTCAATTTGCATAAAAACATAAAATAATTTTATCTAAAATTTTTTCAAAATCTAGCATTTTTAGAATAAAAAACAAAATCATTTCAAAATTTTACCACAAATTTTATTTAAAGTAAAAGCTTGTTTGAGTTTTATACTGTAAACGCATTTTTAAAATTCAGTAAATAAAAATGTAATTTTTCATAAAAGTTACAGAAAGCACCTCCACCCCTCATCCAATATGGCCATTACTTTAGCATTACTCTTCGCAAAGTTTTCACCTTTTCAACACCCCACCCAAATATAAATTCGATCAAACTCTACCGGCCGTTCCATGAAAGAAATGGTGGGTTAAGTTTACAGGGGAAGCTATATTCCATGTCTTTTTAATTTAAAGAGAGCAAGAAAAGAAAAAAAAGAAATATATAACTTACAAGAAAATCTGAGTTTTTGAAATTTGGAATCCTAACTAATAGAAGGAGCTATTGCTAAGCAACATAGTCATATTTTGTTGCTTAGTCAAAGCATAAGCCAGTTGATTGGCCAAAATTGCATCAGTATTGGCAAGAAATATTTTTACATTTATTGTAAATATTTTCAATAAAGCTTCAATATTTAATCAATGTTGTTATTTCATTGAAAATATTTGCGATTAAACATGATTTGATGGGAAATGTAACCAATAACGGTAAACAATATAACTAATAATAGTTTTCAATTAGATTTATGTTTTTGTGGGTAAAGGTACACTGTTTTTTCTACTACAATATTAATCTACGTCGAAGCAGAATCGTTTCGTAAAATTTCTACTCAAATAAGGAATTTTCTAAAAAAAACTTAGGTATGAAAGCATGAATGCATGCATCTTATTTAAATTCTTTTCAAAAGCTAAGTTTTTTAGAATAAACAGCAAAATCTTTCCATCGTTTAATCAAAAATTTTACTTGAAACATAAATTCTGGTTTCATTTTTACAATATAAAAACTGTAATATTGTAAATGCATTTTTTAAATTCAGTAAATGAAAATATAATTTTTCATAAAAGTTACAGAAAGCACCACCACCCCTCAGCCAATATGGCTATTACTTAGCGTTACTCTTCGTAAAGTTTTCACCTTTTCAACACCCCACACAAATATAAATTCGATCGAACTCTACCGGCTGGTCCATGAAAGGAAATGGTAGGCCTTGTCTACAGAGAAAGCTCTATTCCATATATTTTTGCTTTAAAGATTAAAAACAAAACAAAAAAGAAGGGAAAAAAACTGAATTTTTGAAATTTGTAACCTTAAATAATAGCACGAGCTGTTGCTGAGCAACATTGTCAGACAATAACAGTAAAACAATATTGGGTCAATATTATTTTATTGACTATATTTTAAACAATATTTGTAATATTACTGTGAAATATTGTCGCAACACAGGGTGCTTATATTTTGTCAATATTTATGCAATATTGACACGAAATATTTTGACATTTTATTGTAAATATTTCCTATGAGATCTTAATCCATAATCAATATTAGTATTTCATTGGAAATATTTCCTATTACACACGATTAGGTAACCTATATAACCAACAAATATTTGGTAACCGATAATGGTAACCAATATAACCTATAATAATTTGCAATTAGATTTATTTTTTTGTTGGTTTAGGCTCATTGTAATTTTTTACTGCAATATCAATCTGTGTCCAAGCAGATTGGTTAAATAATATTTCTATTCTAATAAGAACGTTTCTAAAAATAGCTTATGCATGAAAAAAATAAAAGAACTTTATTTAAATTCTTTTTTACGAAATCTAAAATTTTCAGAACAAAAAACAAAATTTTATTACAAATTTTATTTAAACTAAAAACTAGATTGAATTTTATACTGCAAAAACTGAACTACTGTAAACTCATTCTTAAAACCCAGTAAATAAAAATGTAATTTTTCATAAAAGTTACAGAAAGCACCACTACCCCTCATCCAATATGGCCATTACTTAGCATTACTCTTCGTAAAGTTTTCACCTTTTCAACACCCCACCCAAATATAAATTCGATCAAACCCTACCGGCTGTTCCATGAAAGGAAATGGTGGGTCTAGTCTACAGGGAAAGCTCCCTACCGAGCATTTTCGTTTTAAAGGAAGAAATAAAAAAGGGAGAACCCGCAACAAAAATTGAGTTTTCGAAATTGGCAACCCCATTTTAAAATTCAATTTCTTCAACCGTGCTATGGTGGGTGTGGTAGTTACATTTTAGTGTCGGTGAAATTAAAAGGAACAAGGGGGTTCCTGAAAGTTCGGAACTTTTCACCACATAATGGTGTTACGTTCTGCGGCATATGTGGAAAGGCAGAAGTTATTGGCTTAAATATATCACGTGATAGGATGGAAGTGCTGTTTGGTAGTAGAGAACTACACAGTGGTCATTTCTCTTAGATATAGTAGCGATTTTTGTTATTATTATATCATAAAGTGGGTGAAAAGAAAGCTGACAACTTTAAACTCTTTATGTCTATTATTTCATTACAGTCCTATTAACACTTCATGTTACTATAGAAGTGCTAAAGTGCCTTACACCGCTTACCAAGAAAGTAAATTATTTATATTGTGTGATTAGCAGCGATATAAATAATTCATATTTCATTTCATTGAAAAGATTTATAAGATGATTCAATATAAATAATTTATAGTAAAAAGGATTGTTTGGTCAATATAAATATAAGTTTTCAAAGGTGTGAATTCATATTACAATAAAGGCTGTTCTTTCATTTAATATTTTTCTAAATTATTTTAATTGAAAGTTAATTTGAAATGCAGAATGTTTGTAAGAGAAAATAATTCTTCTTACCTGTATACGTGAGAGCGCTGGATCTTCAGAGTATCACGGAAGTTTCTGCATCCACTTTATCCTATTTTAACTCTGAAAAAGGTATTTTTATTTAAACGTTAGTGAGTGTGTTTATGTAATCACAGTAATCCAGGCTTTTGACTTTAAACGAGATTATTAATTTTAATTAAATACAATTATTAATGCACTCTACATTTCTTGATTAATAGGTTAATATGTACTTGGTTAAGATATACAATTTTAACTTGTTTTGATTAAATATGTACTGCATTCTTGAGAGCAAAAGTTAGCTTCCCCAAAAGCGAATGCATGAAGTGACAGACAGAAACATATGTCCTTGTCACTCAAGAGATACGCCCTAGACTGAGATGAAAGGGTTTCTTTAGTAGAAGCAAGGGCTCTTGGTCGAACACTCATTTCACAATGGAAATCTGCTGATCATTGCTGAAATGGAGTGTATCAAAGTCTAGCAAAACAGTTCTGCTTTCATAGTCTGTCAAAGTTTATTTGTGGTGCTGCCATCTACAGGAATATTAAGCAGTTGCATTATCACAGGCAGCTGACGTAAATGAAGACTGGATTTTTATGCGTAATTGTCCGGTCTATAAGAATTGTTTCAAGTTTGTCCGTGAAGTGTCGCCACCTGCCGCATATTTCACAAAACGAAAAGTCGAAACACATTTTGAACTATTTCCGACATTCCCCCTTTTCGACTGAGTCTTGCGGTGGGAGAAGTTGGAGTTGATTCCTTAGGTGTTCGAAGTGAGGTTTGGGGATTGGTTTGGTAAGGGCATCGGCGATCATTCTCTTTGAAGGACAGTATACTAGTGTAATGACACCGTTTTCTTTCAAGTGCCTCACATTATGGTATTTGATAGACACATGTTTCACCCTAGATTGATGTTTTTCATTATCGCTCAGCTTTATACAGGCGGTATTGTCCTCGTAGATGGTAATCGGTAAAGTCTGGTGTAGTTCCAAATCCTTTAGTAGATTGATTATCCATTGAATTTCTTGAGTCGCGTTTGAAACGGATATGTATTCTGCCTCTGCGGTGGACAAAGCCACGCAGTTTTGTTTTCGTGATGTCCAGGACAGGAGATTGTTTCCTAATTTTAATACGTTCCCGGTTGTGGACTTCCTGTCTTCTCGATCTCCTGCCCAGTCAGAGTCACAATAGACTGTTAGTATGGGTGGCTTTTCTTTGTCTATAACTAGTCGTAAGTACTTTGTGGTTCGCAGATATCTTATTACTTTTTCCACAGCGTCCCAGTCAGCCTTTCTGGGAGTTTCGTTTTTCCTTCCCAGAATGTTCACCGTAGCAGCAATGTCTGGTCTGGTCAACGTGGCTACGTACAGGAGTGCTCCCACTGCCTGCCTATACTGTTTGTTATCATTTAGCGGTTCGCTGTGTGCGTCTGTATTGAAATAATCCGTGCTCATGGGTGTGTATGTTGGTTTAGAGTTTGACAATTTAAATTTTTCCGCTATTTCATCGATTTTATTTTCTTGGTCTAGCTCAAGGTTTCCGTTGTCTAGCCTTTTAATATTTATCCCAAGAAATTGTGATACCTCCCCAAGATTTTTTATTTCGTATTCCTTAGATAACTCTGCGTGTATTTTGCGTGTGTTTTCTTCGCTTGCGGCGACTAAAATGTCGTCTACATATACGATTATATAGGAAATGTCCCCATTTTCATTCCTTTTATACAAGCACTGATCTGAATCACACTCTCTAAAATTTAAATTTCTTAACGACTTATTGATTTTTATGTACCAAGCCCTTGCGGCTTGTTTGAGGCCATATATTGCTTTTCTCAGTTTGCATACTTTCTCTTCCTCCCCCTTGACTACATATCCCTCGGGTTGCATCATTAGGACTTCCTCGTCTAAATCTCCGTGTAAGAACGCTGTCTTTACATCCAGGTGAGTAACTTTTAAATTTTTATACACGGCGGCATTTAGGAAGCTTCTGATTGTGGTGTGCGCTACCACTGGTGCGTATGTTTCATCGTAGTCGCTTCCGTACTTTTGAGAGTAACCCTTCGCGACGAGTCGCGCCTTGTACCTCTCTACTTCTCCGCGTGCATTATATTTTGTCTTAAATGTCCATTTGCACCCTATGGTGCGTTTTCCTGGTGTGGGGTTCACCAGTTCCCAAGTATTATTTTTCTTTAATGACTTTATTTCCTCATTCGCGGCCTCAATCCATTTGTTTTTAATTTTAGCGTCTCTGATTTTGTTTACGTCTTCCCAGTTTTTCGGGTCTTGTACTTTACAGACATTCGCACTTATCCCGTAGCGGTTAGGGGGGACACCTCTGTTATTTCTCAGTGATCTCCGCGGTTCAGCGGTGTTTTGCTGCGGAGTATTGTTTTGATTTTGTTCGTCATTATCTAGCTCAATCTCTACTATTTCAGTAGGTGTCTTCGCGTCATTTTCGTTTTCGTCATCTTCATTTACTCCGTTCTCAAAGAATTTTACCGTTCGCGATATTATTACGTTGTTTCCCCCTGTGTGTATTCTGTACCCTTTGCTTCGGTTATCGTATCCTAATAGAATACCTTGAACGGCCTTTTTGTCAAATTTGGATCTCTTCGATTCCTCGACATAGGCATATGCCTTACATCCGAAGGTCCGTATATTCGATAAATTCGGTTTTCTGTTATTCCACAGCTCGTAAGGGGTTCTATTGTTTTCGTTTGCCTTGGTGGGCAACCGATTTATGAGGTATGTCGCTGTAAGTACGGCTTCGCCCCAAAAGTGGTTTTGTAAATTCGCGTCAGATAACATGGTGCGCGCCATTTCGACTATAGTTCTATTTTTACGTTCGGCAACGCCGTTCTGCTGGCTACAATATGGTACGCTTAACTGATGTTCTATGCCGTTTTCTGTCAGGTAACTTTCAAAACTATCTCCCAGATACTCCTTCGCGTTATCGGATCTGATCGCTTTTATAGTTTTTCCGAATTTGTTCTTCGTCAGGGCTACAAATTCTTTAAGTTTTGTTATGGCTTCTGACTTATGCGAAATTAAATATATCATTGTAAATCGGCTATAGTCATCGGTAAAGGTTATGAAATATCTTTTCCCACTGAATGTTGGCGATCGCATCGGCCCGCATAAATCTGAATGAATTAAATTTAATGTTTCCTTTGATCTGTTAGTGGCGGATTTGGGGTAGGGTGCGATTGATAGTTTGCCCTCAATGCATTCTTTACAAACAGTTTCATGTTTACAATTGTGTATTTCTATACCCTCGGCTAGTTTGTGTTTTGTGAGATATTTTATCGCTTCGAAATTTTTATGTCCTAGCCTTTTGTGCCAAATGGATATGCAATTTTTATTGTCACAAGATGTTTGTGTCTGCGCGTTATATCCGTAGTCATTTTTGGGTTCTAACTCATATAAATTATCATTTAATTTTGCCGTTAAAATTGTTTGGCTATCCTTTACAAATGAGCATTTCTGTTTTTCAAATATTACCTTAATATCATTCTCTGTGGCTCTTTTGACAGATAATAGGTTACTTTGCAATTCGGGACAGTATAATACATTTTTAAGAGTTATGGAATTTTGTGAGTCTGTATTTATATTCACGTCTCCCAGACCCTGTGAACATAGCCGCTTTCCGTTCGCTATGGTTATATCGCCAAAGTTTCCTGGCATAAAGTTTTGTAAGTTGTGTTTCGTAGCTACAACATGCCTTGTGCATCCAGAGTCAATTATAAAAGTATCTTCCACCGAGGTTTGTGCTCTGTTCGCGGTCACTTGTTCGTTTTCAGGAATTTTTTCTTCTGAGGATTTGTTATCATTGGGGGGAATCAAATTTTTTTCATTATCACTATCTTCAGCTTTGCTTCCAAAGCAAAAATTCGAGGTTTCCTTGGGGTTATTTTGGGTATTTTTGTAACTATTCGTGTTATTTCTATAGTTGTTCGGATTGTTGAATGCTTTGCTCCTGTTCCAGTCATTTCTTGCGTAATTATTATGCTGGTTTTTATTTTTCAGGTGATAACACTCATTTATTGCATGCCCCTGCTTTTTTGCAGTAGCCGCAGTATTTTTTAGTTTTGTTTTTGTTTGTTACTTTATATGCGGTTTCACGCGCGTGATAATTTGTTCCTTGATTCTCACTCCTGTGTCTGTATTCGTCAGATAATTTATTCTTTACGAATTCTAAAGTTAAATCACTTTCGTTTCGAGCTTCAAGACCTATAATTAAGGGGTCATAGGATTTAGATAGACTGCACAACAAAAGTGCAACAATGTGAGTCTCGGGTATTTCTTCCCCGATGGCGTATAATTTGTCGCGTAAAGTTAATATATCGTTGATATGTTGGTTCATATTTCCACCGTCGCATAACTTTTTTGAATAGAGTCTCCTCAACAGAAACAACTTAGAGGATAAGGTGGATCTCTGGTGGACTCGCTTAAGGGTATCCCAGATTTCCTTGGCAGTTTTTAAATGCCGAATGTGGACAATCTGAGAGTCATCTATGAATAAATTTATTGTTGCACGGGTTTTGGCGTCTTTTTTTCGCCAAGTATCGTCTGGAGTGAGTGGGGGCGTGTCGATGACGTAACTAAAGAGATCCTCTCTGGTTAGCAACATTTCTAGGCGAAAGGCCCAAAGATCATAATTGCTATTCGAGAGTTTCTCTACCAGGGATATTTCCTTTGCTGCAGAAATTGCCATGGCTTATCGTTAGATTCTACCTTGTTTTTTTTTTTTTTTTTTTTTAATTATTTATATTTTTGTGCGTATTGTTTATGTATATTTGTTCACCAATGTTACACTATCACACATAATATTAGTAAAATATCGATGTTTATATTTTATGCGTATTGCATATATATGTATTTTCTTATTAATGCCACACTATCATACACAATGTAATATTACTGTCTATATAATGGTTCTTTATATACTTGAAGTATTTATTATCAACAGGTCATTTATATTTATATAGTATATTCAAGAAAAAAAATTTTTTTTCGTATATATATACTCAATATTGTATCACTTTATATATATATAATATATTCAAGAATTTTTTTTTTCGTTTTTATATATTTTCAAATTTTCAATATTGATCAATATTATTTATTATATTCAATATAATCAATATGCATTTCAGTAGTATTATTTTCAACAATAACAATCAATTACTTTACAGCCTTTTCTTTTCTCACTTTTCAGTCTCATAATCTATAAGTTTTCAAAGGTGTGAATTCATATTACAATAAAGGCTGTTCTTTCATTTAATATTTTTCTAAATTATTTTAATTGAAAGTTAATTTGAAATGCAGAATGTTTGTAAGAGAAAATAATTCTTCTTACCTGTATACGTGAGAGCGCTGGATCTTCAGAGTATCACGGAAGTTTCTGCATCCACTTTATCCTATTTTAACTCTGAAAAAGGTATTTTTATTTAAACGTTAGTGAGTGTGTTTATGTAATCACAGTAATCCAGGCTTTTGACTTTAAACGAGATTATTAATTTTAATTAAATACAATTATTAATGCACTCTACATTTCTTGATTAATAGGTTAATATGTACTTGGTTAAGATATACAATTTTAACTTGTTTTGATTAAATATGTACTGCATTCTTGAGAGCAAAAGTTAGCTTCCCCAAAAGCGAATGCATGAAGTGACAGACAGAAACATATGTCCTTGTCACTCAAGAGATACGCCCTAGACTGAGATGAAAGGGTTTCTTTAGTAGAAGCAAGGGCTCTTGGTCGAACACTCATTTCACAATGGAAATCTGCTGATCATTGCTGAAATGGAGTGTATCAAAGTCTAGCAAAACAGTTCTGCTTTCATAGTCTGTCAAAGTTTATTTGTGGTGCTGCCATCTACAGGAATATTAAGCAGTTGCATTATCACAGGCAGCTGACGTAAATGAAGACTGGATTTTTATGCGTAATTGTCCGGTCTATAAGAATTGTTTCAAGTTTGTCCGTGAAGTGTCGCCACCTGCCGCATATTTCACAAAACGAAATAATTTATATTAAAAAAGCTGGACACCATGAAAAGTTCAATATTAACGTGCAAATAAAAAATCACAAATTTACTAATTGGTGTATACAAAATGTTCTAAAGTTAAAAACTAAACAAGCATTAATATAAAAATATAATAATCGACGTTTCGGTCATCACCTATGGCCATCTTCAGGTAAGAGACGAAAATGTTTGTCCGGTAGATGATGCCACTGCATAGGGTAAGGTGGTGTAGGAGTGCCTACTTAAGCTATTTCATTAACACTGTTACTGATCGTAATTAAAATCTCCCGTACGAGGGCGCTGTGTCAGCGCCGTAATTTGATTTATTATTCCAATCGTCTGCGTGTTGACGATAGATTGTAATTTAGTTACTAGTGAGTGGAAACACTGAATTTTTGTTGTTATTTGAAATAATGGAATGTTTGACTTGGAAACGGCCAGAGAGACTGTTTCACTCTTAACAATTATTGTTTTAAAATAAAGAAATATACAGTTCACTGCGAAGAGTTCCTTAAAATGGTGTCATTGAGTAACTTATTGTTTTATTCCTAACAAAAATTGGTCCTTCGAGGCCAAAGTAAACGGATTTATCGTTTTGCTTTTAGAGTCAAGAATCAGCGACGAGACTTGGTTTCTTCGAATAAGGTAGGACTTTTTCTTTAACATGTCTACTGAACTAAAAAATATTTTGACTAAAAAAAGAGTTTTAAAATGTAAAATTACTAAATTTGTGAGTGAAATTAAATTAAGTGACTCTGATGAATGCTCTTTAGAACTTGTAAATACGAAATGTGATCAATTCAATGCAGAATTGAAAGAAATGTTTGATAAAATTTATTCATTGTGCGATGAAGAGGAAATTGATAAATATATCGATGAACAATCATCGATTGAAAAACAGTTAGATGAAACTTGGTTAAAAATTAAAAGACCGAAACAAAAACAAATAAATGTTCTTAATGAATCAAAGCCGAAACAAGAGAATAGTGTAACGGAAGTTCGACTTCCCACGATTAATCTACCTTCTTTTAGTGGAAATGTACAGGATTGGATATATTTTAGTGATCTTTTTAAATCTAGCGTTCACAATAATAGCGCACTTTCGGGTGCTCAAAAGTTATCATATTTGAAATCTTCGCTTCATTCTGAAGCTGCAAAAGTTATACAAAGTATAACGATTTCAGATGATAATTATTAAACAGCGTGGTCCTTATTAGAGGAAAGATATTCCAATAAAAGACAACAAATGTTTGCTCACATTAAAAAATTAATGTCCATTAATTCAATACAAAGTGAAACACCTAGTGCTATTCTTAATTTGGCAGATACCGCCAGTGAATGTATCAGATCTCTAGAAATTCTCGATCAAAAAATTGAAGGGTTTGCGGATACAATAATAACTTATATATTGTGGCAGAAATTAGATGGGTCCACAAAATTATGGTTTGAACGTGAACAAAAAAAAAGACGAGCTACCAAAATTAAAAGAATTAATCGAATTTTTAAAAAGACAAGCGAGAACACTGCAAGTTTCCAAACCTAATGTAACTCCTAAATAATGTAACTCCTAAACGCAATGCTCAACAACGAATCACTAGTATGGTATCTACATCTAATGGTAAAAACTCAAAAAAAATTAAAGGTGTTAAATGTCAAAGTAATGAATTCCACGGTTTGCACAAATGTCCAGAATTCTTAAATCTTTCAGTGGCTTCAAGATATGAATTCGTAAAGAAAAATAATATTTGTTTTAACTGTTTAAAATTCCACTCGGTTAGAAATTGTAAATCTACTTATTCTTGTCAGAAATGTATGAAAAAACATTCGAGTTTACTGCATTTCGAGAATGAAAATGAAAAGCAAATTCAAAACAGCGATAGAAAAAATGAATTTATTTCAAAACCCGAGGTCAGTGATTGCAATACCGAAAACCAGAATCAAATCGTAGCGCATTCACATCTAGACCCGAATGCTGCAACATTTCACATTTCTAACGAAAGAGTATTTTCAGGTACATCTGTTTGTGAGATGAATTATTTAAGTTCTGGCATCTTATCAACTGTCATTGTTTATATTAAAAATAAATTTGGTCAATTTAAGCCGTTAAGAGGTTTGATTGATGCTGGATCAATGAGTAATTTCATTACGATTCAGTGTGCTGATTATTTAGGAATTAAGAAAGAAAAAATAAAAGTTGCGGTTTCAGGATTAAATGGCATCTCCGTGAATATTAACTCCAAGGTAAAAGCATTAATTTCGAACAATTCAAATTTTAAGGCGGAAATAGAACTTCTTTGTGTACCAAAAATATCGGATACTATTCCAGTAAATCGGATTAACGTTCCAACAGAACATTACCTTAATAACATTAAATTAGCGGATCCAGAATTTTACAAACCTGGAAAAATTCGTGTTCTTTTGGGAGCTCAAATATTTTATGATCTTTTAGAAGTCGGTCGAATTGAAGTCCCCAATTCTAATTTAAAATTCCAAAACTCGGTATTTGGATTCATTGCCTGTGGAAGCGTATTAAATCCTGACAATCAAATCACGCAAAATACTCATTGTGGGCTTGTTTGTAACTATGAAGATTTGACAAAAGAAGTTCAAAATTTCTTTCAGTTAGAAACACTAGGGATAAAAGACGATCCCACATGTACTGACGAAGACAGAGCGTTAGAAATATTCGAAAAATCTGTATCTTATAAAAATAAACGTTACGAAGTTACCTTACCATGGAAAAAGGATTGGCGAGAAATGAATGACAATTTCAAAATAGCCAATAATAGACTAAACTGTCTTAAAGTGAAAATGAAGCGAAAATTAGAGCTTCGTGCTCAATATTGTGAGACTTTGAAAGATTATGAAAATAAAGGAATCATAGAAAAAATAACGGAAACGCACAAGCCAGTGATGAAACCATTTTTTGTCTTCCACATCAACCTGTCTTTAGACAAAGCCTGACAACGAAAATGAGAGTAGTCTTCGATGCCAGCTCACACGATGTTGGCGAATTATCGTTAAATGATTGTCTTTGGCCAGGTCCAAATCTTAATCCAAACATATTCGATCTACTTATCAATTTTAGATTAAACAAAATAGCATTGATAGGTGATATAGAAAAGGCCTTTCTGCAGATATCCCTAGCGGAGAAAGACAGAGATGCAGTGAGGGTTTTATGGATTGGAGATAGAGGTATAGAAATATATCGCTTCAACCGAGTTCTTTTTGATATGAATGCGTCCCCGTTTCTTCTTGCTGCTACTCTAAGAAAACATATCAAGAAATTTCAAGTTAGATATCCTACAACAACAAAGTTATTAGATAGGTGCCTCTACGTTGATGATTTCATCGCTGTGCTGACAACTTGCAAGATGCGATAGAAATCTCTCGAAATGCTGTTTATATTATGAGCGAGGCAAGTATGAAGCTCAGAAAATGGTCAACTAATGATAACGATTTGATAGAGCAATGGAAACAAGAAGGGTTTGATACTCAGCCTCTACATAACCCAATTGAATTAGGATTTGACTCAACAAAGGTTCTAGGAATGTCTTGGCATACAAGTGAAGATTGCTTTATCGTAGATGTAAAAGGCTTATTAGAAATTTTATCAAAAAATGAAAACACCAAGCGCTTCATCCTGCGTGCTATTGGAAAAATATTCGACCCTCTTGGCTTGCTCACTCCTTATACTATTCGCATGAAATGCCTATTTCAAGATCTGTGGTTGAGGAAAATTGCTTGGGATGAAGATCTACCAATAGATGTTAAAGAAAAGTGGCTTCAATGGTGTTCTGAGATCCCACGCCTCTCCGACCTAAAAATTCCAAGAATTGTGCTAAATTCAACGAAAGAAGAAAATTCAGATGTGGTAGAGATTCACTGTTTCTGCGATGCTAGTAAGAAAGCCTTCGGCACTGTCATATACCTCAGAATTGTAAAAGAAAATGCTATTGAAGTTAACCTTGTGACTTCAAAAAGTAGAGTTACACCTCTTAAAAAAATCACTTTACCAAGATTAGAGCTATTGGGAGCTTTACTTGCTGCCCGACTAGGTAATGCAGTCAAGAAAATAGTAGATCATAAGAAGCCATCAGATGTGTTCTTCTGGACAGACTCGAAAATCACTTTGTACTGGATTAGAGGTTCTAGTAAAAGATGGAAATCATTCATAGCGAATCGTGTCAACGAGATTCAATGTTTGACTGACTCCAATTCGTAGTTTCATTGTCCGGGAAAGTCTAATCCAGCCGACCTCCTTACCAGAGGCGTCAGTGTTGATATGCTCTTAGAAAAGGATTTGTGGTTTAAAGGTCCCCCCTTTTTGAGAGAAACTGTTCTTCCAACTAATGACTGCAACATCCAAAATTCGCCAGATGACTATTCTGATGAACTAAAGAAAACAGTTAAATGTGAAAATGATAACTCTTTAGTTACTCTAGCTATTTATGATGAAAATTATTTATTAGATTATATTATTAGTGTTAGTAATAATTATATAACTATCATTCGTATTTTATGTTATGTGCTTAGATTTATTCATAACCTTCGAAATGTTAATAGAGTGAAAGATCATCTTACTTCTAAAGAATTGAATGCTGCAGAATTATCACAGATAAAGATGGTTCAACAAAGTGGGTATCAGGAAGAAATAAAATGTCTTCAGAAAGGTAATTCAGTACCAAATAAAAGTAAACTAAATTCTTTAAATTGTTTCTTAGATGAAAGTAATATTTTAAGAGTTGGGGGTAGATTGGGTAACTCATATTTGACAACAAATGAAAAACATCCTACGGTTCTGCCAAGTAAGCATCCCCTTACTTTAATTATTGTAAGATATTTTCATTTAAAGTATTTACATGTAGGATTGTTGTACCATATTCGTCGTAAATTTTGGATAACTAATGGTAGAAACATCTGTCGCAAAATAACATATGAATGTGTCACTTGTTTTAAAAACAAGCCTGTATTAGCGAGTCAAGTTATGGGTGACTTGCCCAAAGAGCGTGTTACACCTTCATTTCCATTTTCCATTATTGGAACTGATTATTGCGGCCCTTTTTACATTAAATTCAAAAATCAAAGGAAAGGTACATATAATAAAGTGTATGTATGTATATTCGTTTGTCTCTGCACCAAAGCTATTCATCTAGATTTCGTTTCAGATCTCACTTCTGCAGCCTTCATTGCTTGTTTTAAGCGCTTTGTTAGCAGAAGGGAAAAGTGTTCAAAAATATTTTCTGACAATGCAAAAAACTTTGTAGGGGCAAACTTAGAATTGAAAAGGCTTCACAATTTGGTTAGACACCCAGATGAAGCATTAGCTGATTATTTTGCAAGGGAAAATATCGAATGGAATTTTATTCCTCCGAAAGCGCCGAACTTCGGTGGTCTTTGGGAGGCAGGGGTTAAATCATTCAAATTCCATCTAAAACGTGTAATTGGTAACGCGCACCTCACTTTAGAGGAATTTCTGACAGTAATTCTAGAAATTGAAAGTGTTTTGAACTCAAGACCTCTGTCCCCATTATCATCAGATTTCGACGATTTCGAGACTCTGTCACCGGGTCATTTTCTTATAGGTAGGCCCTTAACGTCTATTATTGAACCCCAGCTCACTGAAATTTCGGAAAACAAACTTAGCAACTGGCAAAAAATAACAAAATATAGCCAGCAAATATGGAAATTATGGAAGCGGGACTATCTGAAACCTTACAGCAACGTAATAAATGGCAAATAAATAAAAACAATATAAATGTTGGTTCTCTCGTATTGATCAAAGATGAAAATATGCTCAGCACAAAATGGGCAACAGGTAGGATTTCCGAGATATTTCTCGGTAAGGACAAAAAAGTTCGAGTAGTGAGCATTCGTCTACCTAACGGTACAATAATAAAGAGAGATGTGAGAAGTATTTGTCCCCTTCCAATTAATGGAAACTAATTTATTTAATGTATATATTTGGTATATTTTGAATATATTTTGTTGTTTAATTTCTATAGTATGTTTTATTGTATTCAAATGTAAAGTAATTCTGCCATTTTTCCTTTGTTATTAATTATATCTTTGCATTCTTATATGTAGTATTATGTAATTTTATATTATATATTAGAGTAGTTTTGAAACCTGCAGGTTTCAACGGTTGGGAGTATGTTACTGATCGTAATTAAAATCTCCCGTACGAGGGCGCTGTGTCAGCGCCGTAATTTTATTTATTATTCCAATCGTCTGCGTGTTGACGATAGATTGTAATTTAGTTACTAGTGAGTGGAAACACTGAATTTTTGTTGTTATTTGAAATAATGGAATGTTTGACTTGGAAACGGCCAGAGAGACTGTTTCACTCTTAACAATTATTGTTTTAAAATAAAGAAATATACAGTTCACTGCGAAGAGTTCCTTAAAATGGTGTCATTGAGTAACTTATTGTTTTATTCCTAACAAACACTTTGGGGTCTAAGCCTGAGTGTCAGTCGGGTTGCCGTTTTCGGTGAAGCAAACTAAGCCCAAGAGTCTTTCGGGGTCAACTTTTAACTCTCCGAGCTATAAAATTACCGACTATATACGTTCTCAGTCTTTTCAGATATAAGACCCTTTTATTTTGGAAAAAAGTATATAGATTGCACCACTAAACAGAAGTACGTATATGAAAATATCTAGAATAAGAGCTCATCTCGAACTTTTGTGAACCTTGTGTTGTTGCTCTTTGTGAAAATCTGTGCTTCGAAATGTACCACACAAAAGCAAATTTTACTAAATATTGTTTATATACAAATAAAACCTATTTTCAGATGTTTGCACAACATTTGGGTAAGTTTTTATTCACGTGTATGTAAAATTTTATGCTAAAAAAATTATGTTTTCTTATGTGGAACTTTTAAAAAATATATAAAACATGCTTTTTTCAATAATTTTCTATTGCATATTAATCTTTAGAACATTTAAATAGTTCCTTCATTATGAATAAGAACAGTTTGAAGTTATTAATTTAAAAAATTGTTAAAATACATACCTTCCAAGTATTTTTTTTTTTTAAATCACGAAAAGTACCAAACACCCCCCGGTCTAGAGGGAGATATGCGGTTAAAATAATTCAGACCTCAAAGTGTTAAATAACAATAAATGAAGAGATTTGGGGGATGACTTTATACTTTAATTGTAATCTTAGATTCTTAAACTAATAAAAAAACTTGCATTCATCAACTTATAAGAAACACTTTCAGTATTATTTGCAGAAAGATTATAATCCTAAATGCGTACTCTTATACAACCACTGAGAGCAAGAGTACGCAACATAAAAAAGGTACATTTTAGTTACAAACATCACTTTGAAGTGACCACGGCCTGCGTAGTCTGTGCTCTTTTCGTTCCACCAGTTCATGGGTTTACTTTTACTATTTTTTGGTAAAGGTTTTTGGCTTTTTTCCGCAATTTCATCTTCAAGCTGCCTTTCGTGTTATTAACGGCTTAAAATTTTAAACTTTCTGCTCCTCTTATTATAGTATCGCAGCACAGATGATTCAGGATACGGTGTCAGCTCTATTAATTTCACGTAAGATGAAGTTGTTGGGGTTTATTTCACATTGAGCGTGTGCCTTTTATTTACATAGCTTTTCTGTCTTTTCTGAAATATCATTTTCTATTGAAAGCAAATATTTTTCACCCTCATTTTCTAGAGAATTACAGCCGGGAGCTCCACAAAGAGTGTGCAATGGAGCCAGCGTGAGTCGAACCCGCAGCCCACCTACGCTCTCATGCAATTAGCGGTGTTGTACCTTAACCACTCAGTCGTGGTGGACCCTTAAAAGTATTTTACATGTACATTCATAGTTTATATATACTTAGATATATAGTCGGTACCATGCCAAACTATCCAATATGAAAACATTGTTGCTAGTGGGTTGCTTTTTGAAAATTCAGATTTCTTGATTGGTACCACTTTTTGGAAATGGTAAAATTCACCTGATTCAACCTTATTTAATGAAATATTAATTAAGGCGAAAACAAGGGGAATTTTACCATTTCAGAAAGTGGTGCCAATCAAGAAATCTGAATTTTTAAAAAAGCAACCCACTAGCAACAATGTTTTCATATTGGATAGTTTGACATGGTGACGACGATAAATTGGTCGTATATTTAATTTTAGTTCTTTTATGCCCGCAGATGATAATTTGTCGCGAAAATTGCAATTTCACAATCGTGGAATACATTTTCAAAAAAAAAAAAAAAAGAAAAATAAGTTGACGTGAGTGTATTATCGAGCTATATTTTCTGTGATGTGTGGCTAAATCAAGAAGAATGCCTTTTACGTCTACAAATAGCCTGAAAATGAAACTCCATCTCTTGCCACTGTATTCAGATGGTTAACAGAATTTAGAAGAGATAGAAATTCTCGCCTGGATAAAGAACACACAAGAAGACCTTTGTCAGCTGTAGTCCCAGATAATGTATCGACCGTACGAAAAATGTTAATCGATGATAATTGTTGTAGCGTCAAATGGTACAGAAGAAACTTAACAGTGGATCCGCTGCTATACATAAATTTCATGTGAAAAAATTAGTTTGTCGTTGTCACCCACATCATAATTTAACAGAACACCAAAAACCGGAGCGTGTCAGAATCAGTAAAGAAACCCTAAAATTACTAATGATGGTGACCATCGCATTATTTCTAAAATCATACTTGTGATTAGATGCACATATCTTTTTGGGACGTCCCAACATGTCAAGAAATTAAAGTATGGCTTTTTGAAGATGACCCCAAACCAACAATGGTGAAAAGACAACAACAGGGTTCGTACGCTTCAGGGACTTTTAGGCACATTTTACCAGAATTTTTGTAAAGTAATATTTGCCTTATTTAATGAAAAAGGAATCTATCTTCAGATATAACGACCAGTACTTTACGAAATTTCTGGTACCAAAACATTTAAAACACTTGAATAACTTGATTTTGACGAACCCTGAACAAGCAATGAAGAAAGGGATGTATCCATGTTCTTCAGAAGTACACGACTGGTCAAAGTCATAAAGCTAGAGGGACAGAAGACAGTTACAGCTAACTGGTACACCACCAAATGTCTTCCAGAAATTCTTCACGAGGTGAATGTTAGGCGATTTATGCTTCACCATGACAGTGCATCTTCTCATTCATTAAGAATTACAGTTGGATTTTGTGAACAAAAAACTATCACGGTGATAGAACATCCATCCAATTCTCTTGCTCTTGCTATGTGTAGCTTCTGGACATTTTTTAATCAAAAAAAATTACGCGCGTATCGTCTTCTTCCAAAGATGAGCTTTATGAGGCAAAAAAGCAAATTTTTCATCTATTTCAAAAAATTAACAATTTGAGGCATTTAATCTTGTGAAAATTCGCCTGCAAAAGAGCATTGATCTTTGAGGGAACTACTTTGAAAACTCGTAAGAGTTTGTAAGTCGAACCTCTACCATCTCGCCGTATCTCAAGAATTTTAGTGTGACGCTCGTACTAGATGAAAAACGAAAGACATGTATATTTAAAAATGGAAAGGAACTCAAAAAAATAATTCTTGGAACAGGATTAATTTGTGAACCTATAATAATTATACTCCGTGGTCCATCTGTTGTTTCTTTTTTTATTATTAAAGAAAACGCATTTTTTATGAGTGAAAATCGAAATTCTTTATTGAACATGGAAGGTGGTTCTATGCCATTTATGTACGGACTACAATATCGCACATGTGACCACTGTGGCTCCGCTTCCATGCCATCATCCGAACATCAGAATTTTCGATGACTTTTCCCAGAATGAGCAGATCCAAGGCAAAAATTTCAGCCCGGATGTTACGTTTGAGGTTTTGGATTGTGTGTTGCATTGGCGTACACTTTACTTTTCAGAAACCCCCAAAGAAAATAATCCATTGGAAATCGCGCGATTTTTGGCGATCAATTCACCAGAATTTCTAGAAATTACGCGATCTGGAAATTTCTCGTTCAATAAGTTGATGGTTTGGCGAGCAGTGTATGCCGTTACACCGTTGTTGTGCGGTCAACGAGTCCATAATTGCAAATGGCATACATTTGACAGTTCATACATGCATGACACATCGCAGCTGACACAAATAACCTGTGAAATATTCATAGTTCAAAAAAGAACGAATAGATGGACCACCCTTTAATAATTACCCAAATGGTCTTCCAAAATACTGTTATTAGTCTCTACAGCAGGTTTTTGTGATTTTTAAATACTCCGGACGCAGTAAAATTCTTAGGGGAAAAAAAAAGAGTTTCTAAATCAAAAAGTAGTACCACACAGGCACATACCATTATTCATTCACTTTCAAAGGACTGACAACGGTAAATAATATGTACTCCAGATCATTAACAATCTACTTCAATCTCATTACCGTCAGAGTAATCAGTCCCTCTTCATAGATTCTCCTCGCCAATCTAAAAACTTCAGCTACGTCTGAATCAAACTCCCCCAACCCCTGGAATCAGGGGGAAAAAACTAGATAAATAATGAAAAAAAGAACCACTTTCGCTTATTGACTCTGCCACCTTTTCATCGGTCCCATCGGAGATAGAAAAAAGTATATAGCACGAAGTGTGGGGGAGGGGGTAAACCTGAAGAAGATGACGATATCCAGCTAAATAAACTTCCAAATAAAGAGGAGATGGATTGGTTGTCTGTTTGTCCCGGTTCGGATGAAATTCCTTTGATTTTGATTGACTCTGAGGAACAATAGATGAAAGCGTGGAAAATCCAGATTAGCGGATTTGAAATGGAGAAAAACAATGAATTTTTTAAATATATATTTGGTTACTTTAGTTTGTGAAAATGGCAACATACATGTTTTAATTGTGTACACTTAAGTTAATATTTTATTTTAAAGAACTTTATATACAAAGGGGATGAGGGGGAAAACTTGAAGATGTCAATATCCAACAAAATAGGGGAGACCGGGGCTAGTAGGCACAGTTTTTAATTTTTGATTTTTATAAATTTTTTATTTAAGTTTTTTAACAAATTTTAACTGCGCTTTTAAAGAACAGACATTAAGCTATAAATACCCGGAGTTTTGAGTTTGTAGCTTTTGTAGTTTATGTTTAGCGGAAGCCTAAATAAAAGGAAAATTGTGCGCCAACCTACCCCGTCACGGGGCAAGTTGCCTATACCTATGGGGTAAGTTGGCACACGTTTTATAAAAATTTAAATGAAGCTCAAATAAGACACGCAGTTAAGTGAAATCAATTTCATTATTACCAGTAAGTTTAGATTAAGGCGTTATAGCCGTACAATGTAAATTCTAAATTATACAGACATAAAAATAATGAATAAAACATTAACATTGAATAACTTCTATCCTACTCTATATCATCATCAGAGTTACAGTTACCACAAATAAAAAGTCGGGTGTCTCCGTTTGGGCAAGCCACGTGTGCCTAAAATCTTGCATTGCAACCACTTTTCCCGTTGTTTGCTGATTTTCAAGTTACCAGTGCACACCAAACACCGATCCAACTTGCCCCGTGTTCAATGTGCCTACTTTCCCCATAATAAATTTCTTCACAAAAGGGACACGTAATCCTCTAAGCATAAATGATCCAAGTAAATCACATATGGGGTAGGTACAGTTAATCATACACTAAGAAAAACTGCACAAGTTAAATCGCAATTATTAAGATAAGTATTAGAAATTAGAAAAAGAATGAAGCAACAAAAAATTACTCATGAGTGCAAAAAGAAAAATCGTAATAAATGTCCACTGCACGTAGTAACGATGCAAAACTAGATTGAGGATTGTAAAAAGCAATAAGAAAGGTACTCTGTGACTGGTTGCGCAATCTATCCACAAACAGGCGATTTATGAGGACTGCGCCTACTTACCCTAGTAGCCAACTAGCCCCGGTCTCCTCTAAACTAAATAAATTTCCAAATAAAGAGGAGATGGATTGGCTGTCTGATTATCCCGATTTGTATGAAGTTCCTTTGATTGACTCCCAGGAACAATAGATGAAAGCGTGGAAAATCCAGATTAGTGGGTTTGAAACGAAGAAAAACAACGAACTTTTGTAGTATATATATTGATTTTTCAGTTTGGGAAAATGCCAATATAAATCTTTAATCATGCTCATTAGAGTTAACATTTTATTTTGACTAAATAAACTTCCAAATATAAAGAGGAAATGGAGTGGTTATCTGTTTGTTCCGATTCTGATGGAGTTCTTTTGATTTACTCCCAGGAACAGTAGATGACAGCGAGGAAAATCCTGAATAGCAAGCTTGAAATGGAGAAAAACAATGAATTTTTTAAATATATATATATATGGTTATTTTAGTTTGTGAAAACGGCAATATAAATGCTTTTATTGTGTAAACTTAAGTTAATATTTTATTTTATAGATCTTCGTATTTTAAAAGCATATTGTAGCAAGAAGGGAGCGGGTGAACATTAAGAAGATGGCGATATCCAGCTAAATAAACATTCAAATAACGAGTAGATGTATTGGATGTCTGTTTGTCCCGGTTCGGATGAAATTTCGTTGATTTTGACTGACTCCTAGGAACACTAGATGAAAGCGTGGAAAATCCAGATTAGCGAGTTTGAAAAGGAGAAAAAAAAAATAATTTTTTTAACACATATGGGGTTATTTTAGTTTGTGAAAATGTCAATATAAATGCTTTAATTGTGGAGCTTAAGTTAATATTTTGTTTTATAGATTATTGTACTTAGAAAAATATATAAAGCACGAATGGGAGGAGAGGGAACTTGAAGAAGATAACGATATCCTACTAAATAAATTTTCAAATAAAAAGGAGATGGATTGTTTGTCTGTTTGTCCCGGTTTGAATAACGTTCCTTTGGTTCCAGGGACAATCGATGAAAGCATGGAAAATCCAGATTAATGAATTGGAAACGAGAAAAAATAAAGAACTTTTCAATATATATATATATATATTTAGTTTGTGAAAATTTCAATATAAATACTTTAAGTGTGTACACTTAATTTAATATTTTATTTTACAGATCTTTATATTTAAAAATATATATATAGCACGAAGGGGGAGAACGAGTAAAACCGAAGAAGTTGACGATATCCAACTTAAACTTTCAAACAAAGAGGAGATGTATTGGTTGTCTGTTTGTTCCGGTTTGGATGAAGTTCCTTTGACTCAGACTCCATTGACTCAGATGAAAGCGTGGAAAATCCAGATTGGTGTGTTTGAAACGTAGAAAACAACGAACTTTTGTAATATATATATATATATATATATATTTAGTTTGTGAAAATGTCAATATAAATGCTTTAATTCTGCCCATATAAGTTAATAATTTGGTTTATAGATATTCGTATTTACATATACAGGGTATCTATAATTAAACGACCCTATTTTAAAGTAGTCTAAAGACAAATCTATTGTGTCATAAAGTTGTGAAATTTTGTGAAAAACATAATAAAGGGATGGGAATTAGTTTAAGCTAAAAAAAAATTAAATAAAAGTAGTTTGAAATTTCGCCACCAGAGGGCGTTTTTTATTAAATTAAGAATTTAACATTAAGATAGTTTAGAAATTTTATTTATTAACTTAATCTTACTCTAAAGACAGCATTCCACGACATTTTCCTAGCTTTTCCCTGAACATGCTGCGGTTAACTGTGGAACATGCTATCTTACGACTCCAGATGGTATCGGAAAATGATGAAAGTCATGCAGAACATGTTTGTTTCTAACAAAATTTGTTAAACTTTCGTAAATGTATGCCAAATGTGTAATTCGTTTAAAAACGGCCTCCTAATTTTTTCCCCCCTAAAACACATTCCCATACTTTTATAATGCCCTCAAAAAATTTTCACAACATTCTGAAAAATATGTTCGTCTGTAGACAACTTTGAAATAGGGTCGATTAATTATGAACATCCTGTAAATAAAATTTCTAAACTATCTTAATGCTAAATATGCGATTTATTAAAAATCGGCCTCTGGTGGGGAAATTTTAAGCTATTTTATTTATATTTTTTTAAACTTAAACAAATTCCCATCCCTTTATTAAGTATTTCACAACTTTATGAACAATAGTTTTGTCTGTAGACAACTTTGAAGTAGGGTCGTTTTATTATGGACACCCTGTATATATAGGACGAAGGGAGAGAGCTGTAAACCTGAAGAAGATGACGATATCCAGCTAAATAAACTTCCAAATAAAGAGGAGATGGATTGATTGTCTGTTTCTCCCGGTTCTGTTGGAGTTCCTTTGATTGACTCCCAGGAACAGTGTATGAAAACAAAGACATTTAGATTAGTGGGTTTGAAAAGAAGAAAAACTACGATTTTTTTAAAAAATATATTATGGTTGTTTTAGTTTGTGAAAATGTCAATAGAAATGCTTTAATTGGCCACATTTAACATATTATTTTATAGATCTTCGTATTTTAAATCATTTTACTTAATTTTTTTAAAAACCAAAACCAAATAAATAAATAAATAATAAATGACATCTAAGAGACAGCATTTTGTACTTATATATATAGTATGTGTGTTCAATATTTTCATATTCAACTAACATGTTTTACAGACAAACATGATAATTAAGTAGCATTAACTGTAACATCAAAATGGATATTATTTTGTAACTCTTGCATGTTATGAATTCAATAACACAGCTTAAAGCTAACAGTCACTTGATTCTGCGGAAACCAAGCTGTTGTTGAATGGAAGGTGCGAATTGACGCGTTTTCCTGTTGGAATTTCTACTTTTCCACCTAGGATGTTTCGAACTGGAAGTAGATTGCTTTTGAGGACATTTTGATAATTCTCAAAGCACTGACGATCAATAATAAAAGCAATATCCTTTGTTCCGTTGAAACAGAACGCCCATCCCCGCCCCCATACCACGAAAGAACCCTCTCCTTGTTGTCGACTAAAGAATTCGCGAGATTCTCGTCGTAGATCATGCCAGTAGTTTTGCCAGCCATCAGGGTCATCCAAATTGAATTTCTTTTTTATCACTGAAAAAAAAAAGTAACCATTCATCTGTAAAATGCATGTGTTTTTTAGCCCAAAGAACTCTTTCATTTCCATGGTGCAATTTCAGAATAGGTGTCCGACACATTCTGCGATATTTATGAAATTTTCTTGCTTGTATGCCACGGTGAACAGAAGATTTTGAAATAGGAAACACTAAGAACTCGTAATTTATCAACCAGCATCTTTTGGGTTAAAATTGCTCACAAAATATCTCTATCTTGTCTCTGATATGTTTTTATTGCTCGACTCGAACGCTTTTTTGCAATCGCATTGTCATCTTTCGATAAATTTTCAAAAATTCTAAATCTGCTACGCTTGATTTGTTTAGCAGTATTATAAATTTTAACATTTTGAGCATTTAAACGCCAAATTTTAGCTTTATCAACCGCAGAGAATTGAACGTTGCGAGGCATTTTTCAACTATTCGAGAATTGAAGAACGAACGTCTTGGTTACGAATTGGTTACGTCATGTGTACAGAACCGAGGCTAACGATAAAGACAGGCTACCGCGGTGGGTCCGATTCTTCTTTTTTTACAGACCGCTGGAGTCACGTGATGCTCTTTTCGCACACCTTCATTGGTGCATTCGAGCATCACATGACTCCAGCGATCTGTAAAAAAAGAAGAATCGGACCCACCGCGGTAGCCTGTCTTTTTCGTTAGCCTCGTACAGAACGCAGAATATGCAATCTTTTTTCTTGATAAGTTGGTAATAAAAGCGATTCTTTTCATTGCCTATATATTTTTGGGACATATTATTTTAAATTTTATTTTTTTACAAACAATCTCTGATATAAGCAAGATATTTCTCTATTGTAATAAACTTATGTTATGATTCTATATGCTACTTATTTGTTTCGTGATTATTGCTTCATTTTTTGAACTGTTATTTAAAAAAATCTCCTGTATATATACTTTTGAGACGCATTAAATAAGAAAAAGCACTTAAATATGCAGTATAAATTTTTTTACATTTCATTATGTTAAAAAAAATACACAATTTTATTATTTATGTTATTACTGTGTATTAAACAACTGTATCAATAATTTATGTAAAATAACGAAGTGAAACAGAGCTTACCTTTAAGCAACAAAGGGTAATTTGTTATCAGTGATTTTCCTGTTGTATAATGAAAATCTGGAAAATAAATTGGTAATTAGTCATATCATTATTACATATAAGTAATTAAATAATTTCAAAATTTATTTTAGTTTACGAAATGTTTTATTAAATTTGTCTTTCGGGAAATAATTTTCTATAGAAAAATATTTCATTTATTAAAAAAAGGGGAAAAAAAGGAAAGAAGGAAAAACAAAAGAAGAATGAAGTAATACAGTAAAAAAAAAAAATCCCGTTACAACGAATTGCTGGGGAGCACTGATTAAATTCGCTATATTGAAAAGTTTGTTAAAGGGAATATTTTTATAATAAAATAGGATAATAGGATTTTTTTTAACAATCCAAATAACACGCGTTAAACAGAAAAATAACCAGCTCACAGTTTAGAGATGTTACACTGCAAATTCGTGAAACACTTTTGCAACACTAACTGAACATAATGACTAACACTTCTAACTAAAATCATTTTCGATTGTGTTGTGAATGTGCTGCGAATGTGCTGTGCCAAATAAAAAGATTATGCAAAAAGTGTTGTTAAAAATTACAAGAGAAGAAAATGTCTTTTCAAAACATTTCAAAACATTCATTTTTAAAATTGTGTTATAAATTTTTAATAAATAGTGTGTTCTAAGTGTGTTATTTTAAAGGCACCATATAGAAAAAGTCCTTCCGGCCAGTGCCGGGAGGAAGAGGTAGCTTTCATATTCCTTATTTTAAAAAAGCCAACTTATATTATTCAAACACACAAAGCTCAATTTAGTGGAAACCGAATATAGGAGATTCAATACTAATTTTTATCAATATAATGAATGAGAATTTCGCGAAATTAGTCAGCTTTATCCAAGATGCTTTTCTTTAAATTAACTTATATTTGGCTGCCAAATTCGGCGATTTCTTAAAGTGCCTGCCATTTTAAGACAACATGGTGGATTAGGCTAACCAGTGAACTTGGTCGAGACCTTAGTAATTGCTGTGCATATGCTCACTTACATCGGAAATCGGTTGATATATACGAGTGCTGTCGCAGGCAAAAAATCAGATTTCTCAAAATGTCACCCACATTAGAAATTGAAACTGCTATATCTGAGCCATTTTTTAAAATAAAGACAAACAAAAAATGCTCCTGAATCCTTATATCAAGGTCAAATACTTAAGAAAGAAATCTTTTTCAATTTCTAATTTTTTTGCAACTCACTTTAAATATATATATATTTTTAATTTAATGGCCGCCATTTTGAAACAAGATGGTTGATGAATCTGGCTAGCAAACTTGGTCGAGATATTGATGTATACTATCCACATGCCTTCTTACATCGAAATAGGCGAATACGTGTGTTATCGCGTGACAAATACAAGATCATTTCAAAATGTTAGCCATGCTAGAAATTCAAAGTGCTATAATTCAACCATTTTTTAAGATATAAACAAAAGAACAAATTTTCAGAAACAAAAACTGCTCCGGAATCTTTGTATCAAGGCCAAACACATAAAAAAAAAAAAATCTTTTTCATTTTCCAATTTTTTAATACCTCATTTTAAATTTTAAATTTAATTTTTTTAAATGGCAACCCTTTTAAAACAAGATGGCGAATGAAGCTGGCCAACGAACTCGGTCGAGACATTGGTATGTACTATGTACAGACCAAGTTACATCCAAATCGGTTCATAAATACACCTGTTATCGCGTGACAAAAATCAGGTCGTTTTAAAATGTCAGCCACAATAGAAATTCAAAATGCTATAACTCAGCCATTTTTTTAGATATAGACGAAACAAAAACTGTTCCGGAATCTTTGTATTAAGGTCAAACACATACGAAAAAATCTTCTTCATTTGCCAATTTTTTGGTATCTTGTTTTAAATTTTAAATTTTTTTAAATTTTTTTAAATGGCCGCCATTTTGAAACAAGATGGCGGATGAAGCTGGCCAACGAACTCGGTCGAGACATTGGTATGTACTATGTATAAACGAAGTTACATCCAAATCGGTTCTTAAATACGCCTTTTATCGCGTAAAAAAATTCAGGACGTTTCAAAATGTCAGCAACGCTAGAAATTCAAAATGCTATAACTCAGCCATTTTTACTTTCTTCTATCTTTACAAGAAGAAAGTATTGGATTCATGAAAATTTTCGACTTTCGGTTTTCGACGGATTTACACGTTTTAGGGGTCAGAGATTCCAAAAAACATGTTTTTACAAAATGTCTGTCTGTGACTCTGTGAGTCTGTCTGTCTGTCTGTGTGTATGTGACACAAATTTTGTGGGCGCTCTATCTCAAGAACTAATGCACGGAATTTAATAAAAATTTATATTAAGTTAGTCCCTAATACAAATTGATGCTGATTAGTTTTTGGTGTAAATCGCTCAACAGGTGGCGCTGCTATGCTGCATTTCCCGCGATTTCTGCACTAGCTCTATCTCAAGAACTAATGCACGGATTTTCATCAAACTTCAGATTTAGTTAATCCTTGATATGAATTTGTGCTGGTAACGTTTTGGTGCAAATCGCCCAACAGATGGCGCTGCTATGCTGCATTTTGCAGCATTTACACGATTTTCGTAATAGCTCTATCTCAAGAAATAATGAACGGATTTTCATCAAACTTCAGATTCTGTTAGTGCTTGACATGAGTTGACGTTTTGCACCTTGTGGTGTAAATCGCTCAACAGGTGGCGCTGCTATGCTGCATTTTTGTGATTTCCGCGATAGCTCTATCTCAAGAACATTCTCGGGTTTTCAACAAACTTCAGATTCAGGTATACCTGGATATGAATTAGAGCTGTTTATGTTTTGCTGTAAATCGCTCAACAGGTGGCGCTGTTATGCAGCTTTTTTCTTCCACAATAGCTCAATGTCCAGAACTAATGCACGGATTTTCATCAAATTTCAGATTCAGTTAGTTCTTGACATGAATTGATGTTTTGTACCTTTTGGTGTAAATCGCTCAACAGGTGGCGCTGCTGTGCTGCATTTTTTGTGATTTCCACAGTAGCTTTAGCTCCAGAACTAATACACGGATTTTCCTCCGACTTCAGATTCCGGTATACGAATTAGTACTGTTTGTGTTTTGGCGATTCCGGTTTACGATTCCGGTATATGAATTAGTACTGTTTGTGTTTTGGTGCAAATCGCTCAACAGGTTGCACTGCTATGCTACATTTTTCAAAATTTCTCCTACAGCTCTATTTCAACAACTAATGCACGAATTTTCATCAAATTTCAAATTCAGGTATACGATGGTATACAATTCAGGTAATATGAATAAATTGATGTAATTTATTTTACTATTTAAATGATTTAATTGACGTGATTTATATAGAAGAAAGTTTTGTGATGGCCACAACATACTAGTTTAAGATATAGACGAAACAAAAACTGCTCCGGAATTTTTGTATAAAGGTCAAATACATAAGAATAAAATAATTTTCCATTTCCAATTTTTCGGTACCACATTTTAAATTTTAAATTTTTAAAAAAATTTTAAATAGCCGCCATTTTGAAACAAAATGGCGTATGAAGCTGGCCAACGAACTCGGTCGAGACATTGGTATGTACTATGTACACAGCGAATTACAGCGAAATAGGTTCATAAATACTCCTTTTATCGCGTGCCAAAATTCAGGACGTTTCAAAATTTCAGCTACGCTAGAAATTCAAAATGCTATAACTCAGCCATTTTATAAGATACAGACAAAACAAAAACTGCTACAGAATCTTTGTATAAAGGTCAAATACATAAGAAAAAAATATTTTTCCATTTTTTATTTTTTGGTACCACATTTCAAGATTTAATTTTTTTTTTTATTTTAAATGGCCGCCATTTTGAAACAAAACGGCGGATGAAGCTGGCCAACGAACTCGGTCGAGACATTGATTTGTACTATGTACACACCAAATTTAATCGAAATCGGTTCATAAATACGAGAGTTACAGTGTGACAAAAGTCATATATATATATATATATATATAAAATACGACAATTGAAATCCTTCAAATTCTAAAAAATAAATCAGAACGTCTTTATATGGAATCATCATTTATGAAATATTACAACACAATTTATCCTTATGGACTTAACAGTGAAGTATTTAACAGACCTGTCAAAGTCTTCACATCTATAAATAACAATATTGATTATTCTCCAATTTATCCTACTCTTAATCATAATTTAAATGGTAAAACAACACGTAATAAACGAGGAAAGGGTTCATCATCAGTTGTAGTTTCCAAAAAATCTATCACTAAACATATAAATGATCTTCAAAGAAAATATTTAGAGAATTACAACTGGTTGTTAATTCGAAAACACATCTTTGCTATTAAAAAGAAACAGATTGTACAACATTTAAATGTATTTCTAAGTAAATCTTTCTCTAAACATTTCTCTGATATTTATTTTGACCTCATTATGACTAGGGTTAATCTTTTAAATATTAATTTACAAAAAACCCCATAAAATTCAAAACATGAATACTCAAATGTTAATTACTTTTTCAAATCACATATTTAATAAAATTAATATCAAATCTATAATTAATGACAAAAATTGTTTTTTTCCTATTAATAATCTTCATATCTCAAAAACCTTTAAATATCCTAATACAATTGGTAGAAAGATTTTTAACTACAATACATTTTCAAAAAATACATCTGCTGCAAGTAATTTTCCGTGTAAATGCAATAACCCCACTCTAAAAAAATACATACACAATGATCATGGACATATAATCACTGGAAATCTTGATATTGTTAATGATTTTAAATTGAAACAACTAATGGGTTATGGTACCAAATATAGACTTCAATCTAAATTTAATGTTAAATCTATTATCAAACAGTTTACACATGATATTGATATTTTTATTTATAAAATTTCTATCTCTTATAATAAGCCTATTGAATATTTTAATCAGTGGAAAATATTAGTAATTGAAAAATTAACTATGGCTTTAAAAAATAATATTGCTGATTTGATTTCTATTAATACACAGCATATTTCCCAACAAATTACTAAATTACAAAAAAACTACGTTATTACATATGTAGACAAATCTCCTAATAATTATGCTATTATTTGTAAATCTTATTATCACCAATTTCTTACAAATTGTATTTCTTCTAATAAGTCATTTCAAAAAACTAATGAAAATGTAATTGTAAATAATCGTAAAATTCGAAGTTATTATAAACTATTAAATATTTTATCTACTAACTTTAATTATCCATATGTAGTTCTTATTCCCAAATTTCATAAAACTCCAATTAAATTTAGGACTGTAACTATTGGTTGCAATACATATAATAATAAAGCCAATAAACTTCTCCTAAAAATTCTTAATCAATTATATGCACTTACTACAAACAATGATAATACACATTGTATAAAAAATAGCTATCAACTTGTCAATATTTTAAAAAATCTTCATTGTGTATATAATATAACGACATATGACTTCAAAGATCTTTTTAATAATATAGACCTATTAGATTTACATAAAATTATAAATGCATTATTTAAAAAGTATTATAAAAAACTGGAATTACCATCTAATATTGATGTTGCATATTTTAAATCTTTAACAAACTTCATTATCTATAATAATTATATCTTGCAAGATAACACTTTATATTTACAGCATGTCGGTATACCACAAGGCGGTTGTACATCCAGTTTACTCTCAGACTTATACTTATATCATTATGAACGTAATTTTGCTAATAATAATCTACATTTATATCGTTATATTGATGACATAAATTTAATTGATACTGATCATTCTGCAATTACTCAATTTCCAGTTGATTATCCCACTAATTTGGAATTAACGGAAAACCTTTTATCTAACAATATAATTAACTTCTTAGATCTTAAAATTACAATAATAGACAACAAAACAATCACAGATTTATATGACAAACGTAAAGAATTTAAATTCAAAGTTAATACATTTACAAATTTTAAATCTTGTCTACATCATTCTGTATTTCGAAATATAATACTTAATCATTTATATAGAATAAAATGTTTACGTTCTTCTCCTCTAATTAACAATAATATTAAAAAACCAATTTATGATGCATTAAATCATGGTTTTCCAAAAAAATTCATATATTCATTAATATACAATTAGTATTTTTCTTACATGATCTTTTAAAACAAATTAACACATGCGTAAACAAAATTCCAAAAAAATTATAAAATAAAAAAATATCTATAAAAAATTAAAAATTGTAAAATAATATAAAAAAATTATTATAGGTTGGATGGGTGGGCAGATGTTAGAGTACGGAGGAGAGTGGTGTTGTCTGGATAATACGCAATGGTTAATTTATAAAAAAAAAAAAAATTGGGGGCTTTTGTATTATTACTATATTTTTTATACGTATTTTATAAGGATGTTGATTTGATATTTTATAAGTAATTGGTGAATTTCATTAATAATTAGCTTAATTATTGTTTAATCTTATTTACAATCATTTGTTATAAATTTTAATTTAATAAGGACAATATCATATTAATTACTAATAGTATGCCATTTTTATAGTGATTAATATACATAAAGTATATTTAATATAAATAAAGTTATACTGTATGTATTAAAATTGGGTAATTATTTTTATTATTATTCCTCTATTCTTATTAATATTTTAATATTTATCTATTTTCACTTTGTGTTATAAAATTTATTATCGGTTTAATGTTTTTGAATGTCCCACATTCATACTTTTAGGATTTTTATGGATGTATGAAAATAATCCACACACTATATTTGTGCTTTTTAGGTAATCGGAATTTAAGTATCTGTTTACCTTCTTTATACTCCCATATGTTTTTTATTTCCTGTTCATTTTATAATTATCTTATATATAATAGTTTTTATTAAAGATTTTTATATTTTTAATAATTATTTATATTAATTATTAATGAATTTATTTTGTTTTATAGCATATAGCTATATTCTATATATTATCGATGTTCTAGAACTATTTAAATTCTTAGTGTAGTTTAAATAAGTTAGCTAATAGAATATTTTGTATGCTTTTTAAATTTTATTAACAATAGTTTTTTTTTTTAAATACATTGTGTGGTTTATATTCGGTCTATATATAGGATTTGTTTGGTTTTGCTGTTAATAAAACAATTGTTACATTCAAATGCTTACAACTGTTTATCTTGTGACAATTGAATCATAAAAGTAATACTAGATGGCAGCACCAAAATTTGTATTTTTTCGATAAGTTCTAAATTTTACTTTTTCCAGCTACATTTCAGTTATAATTTACTACACCAGGAGGAATTTTTAGCTAAATTTTGACGATATTGTTAAACAATTTTTAATTAATTTAATAGTGCATTTTAAACATGTAATTACTTTCTATTTATTTTATTTTATATTATACTAGCAAACCCCGCGGCTTTGCTCGCGTAATATTGGAAACACAACAAATGATATTTATATGTCTAATTTTTATTAAAAGGTACTAACTAAATTTTTATTTTATTAAAATTTAATATTTATTTTATTAAAAGGTACTTATTACTTTTAGGAATAATTAAAAAAATTACTATTTGAAACACAGTTTGATTAAACATCATTGTTACACTGAATAAGGCAGAAATGAGACTTAAATTAATAAAACGAAATAAAACTAAATAAATAATAATTTAGAAAATATTTTGAAACTTTCATGCTCAATTAATACGCTCATTTCAGTATTCATTTGAAGTTTTGATTTTTTTAGAAACCATCTTCTTACATCTTAAAATTAACCATCATGTCAAATTCCAAGTCCCACCACCTCTCTCAACATAAAGGGCTATGTTGAAATAGGAACTGTCACCATTAATTTGCCAACATTAATTTTGAAATTGGTTTGCTATTTCCTAATATTCCACAGAAACGTAATTTAGAAAGCTTTTAAAGGCCTTTTTTAGAGCGTTTGTTGTTCCTGTGAACCCCAGGTGGTAGAATCATCGGCCTAAAATATACCCTGTGTGGGATCAGAGACTGTTACCACTGATTCGCAACTATTACTTTTATATTTGGTTTATATTCCCTGAAAATGCGTAGAAATCGTAATTTAGGACTTTTTTAGAATGCTTTTCGCACCTCCCCTTCAATTCATCCCTTTTTAATTCGAATTTATTTTCGACAGTCCTTCCAGGGCATTTATATTTTATAAGTAACTACCATGCCATATTTAAAGTTTCTAGCCTTTTCAGTATCACAGACATCGCAATTTAGAAAGTTTTTAGCTACTGCAACCCTCTGGTGGTAGTGGCACAGACATAAAATATAGCTTATGTTTGAGCAGGTTCTATCACCAACAATTTGTCATCATTATTTTTTTAATCGGTTTGGTATTTGATAAGATTACATAAAAAATGTAATTTATAACGCTTTTCGCTCACTTCATCTTTTTAAATTTGAAATTTTCTTTCGACAATTCTTAGAAATCAGTTGCATCTTGTAAGTAAATACCATGCCATACTTCAAAGTGTTAGACCCTTCACTTATGCAAAAAACGCAAATTAGAACATGTTTTGCTTTTGCAACCCTCAGATGGTAGTGACAGAAAAATATAAATATATATAACCTATAAAATATAACCTATGTTATAGCAGGGACTGTCACCATTGATTTGCTACCATTACTTTTGAAATAGCTTTGGAATTTCCCGAGATTGAGTAGAAATCGCAATTTAGAACGTTTTTAGAACGCTTTTCGCGCATTTTCACCCCTTTTTAAATTTCCAATTTTTTCGAAACTGTTCTTAAAGATCATTTATATGTAATAAATATGTACCTTGTCTAATTTTAAGTTGCTAGCCCCTACCGATCACAAAAATCGAAATTTGAAACGCTTTTTTGCTCCTGCAACGTCTAGGTGATAGTGATACCGAATTAAAATAGCGTCTATGTTAGAGCAGAGGCTGTCAGCATCAATTTCTTACCATTACTTTTGAAATCAGTTTGATTCTTCCTGAGATATTGGTGACAAATCGGCATTTAGAACATTTTTAGAACGCTTTTCGCTCATTTTGCTCCTGCATCTCCTCTGGGGTAGTGGAAACAGATATAAAATATAGCCTATCTTGGAGCAATATCTGTCCCCATCATTTTTGCGCCATTATATTTGAAATCGGTTCAGTACTTCCTGAGATTGCACAGAAATCGCAATTTAGAACGTTTTTTCTTGAAGTATTTCTTGAGAGCAAAGGCTGTCAGAATCAATTTCCTACCGTTACTTTTGAAATAAGTTTGATTCTTCCTGAGATATTGGTGACAAATCGCAATTTAGAATGTTTTTTACAACGCTTTTTGACTCCCCTTTTAAATTTCGACTTTTTTAGGAAATGTCCTTAGAGATAATTGATATCTTATAACTAACTACCATTCTAAATTTCATGATTCAAGGCCCTTCCGTCACGCAAAAACTGCAATTTAGAACGTTTTTCTCCTGCACTCCCTTTGGGGTAGTGGCACCGACATAAAACAGAGCCTATGTTGGAGCAAGGGTTTTCACCATCATTTTGACGCAATTATTTTTTTAATCGGTTTGGTATTTCCTGAGATTGTGTAGAAATCACCATTTAGAACGTTTTTTAGAACGCTTTTCGCACATTTTCACTCCTTTTAAATTTCGAATTGTTTAAGAACTGTCCTTAGAAATCCTTTATATCTAATAAGTAGCTGATACTTCAAATTTCATATTTCTAGGCCCTTCAGTAACACATAAATCGCATTTTTAGAAAGTTTTTTGCTCCTACACCCCCTTTGGGGTAGTGGCACCGACATAAAACATAGCCAATCTTGGAGCAAACGTTGTCACTATCATTTTGACACCAATATTTTTTGAATCGGTTTGGTATTTCCTGAGATTATGTAGAAACTACCATTTAGAATGTTTTTTAGAACGCTTTTTGTGCATTTTCACCCCTTTAAATTTTCGAATTGTTTAAGAACTGTTCTTTGACATCATTTATATTTTATAAGTAACTAATATTCCAAATTTCATATTTCTAGCCCCTTCAGTAACGCAAAAATCGCATTTTTAGAACTTTTTTTGCTCCTGCACCCCCTTTGGGTTAGTGGCACCAGGGCTCCCAAATGGTCCGCCAACCGAATACCAATATTATTTTAGAAAAATTATCTTTTTAGATTTTTTTTATAAACCACCTCGAAACCACCTTTGAAAGTTAATTCTAGCGCAAACCTACCATAAAATTTTCTGTTAAAAATTATTGGTATTCAGTTGGCAAAACCATTTGGGAGCCCTGTGGCACCGACATAAAATATAGTCTATGTTCCAAGTTGGACTAACACCATCATTTTGATACCATTACTTTTTAAATCGGTTTGGTATTTCCTGAGATTATGTAGAAACTACCATTTAGAACGTTTTTTAGAACGTTTTTTGTGCATTTTCACCCCTTTTAAATTTCGAATTGTTTAAGAACTTTTCTTAGACATCATTTATATATTATAAGTAACTAATATTCCAAATTTCACATTTCTAGGCCCTTCAGTAACGCAAAAATCGCATTTTTAGAACATTTTTTGCTCCTGCACCCACTTTGGGGTAGTGGCACCGACATAAAGTACAGCCTATGTTCTCAGTTGGACTAACACCATCATTTTGATACCATTACTTTTTAAATCGGTTTGGTATTTCCTGAGATTATGTAGAAACTACCATTTAGAACGTTTTTTACAACGCTTTTTGTGCATTTTCACCATTTTAAATTTGGATTTGTTTAAGAACTGTTCTTAGACATAATTTATATCTTATAAGTAACTAATATTCCAAATTTCATATTTCCAGGCCCTTCAGTAACGCAAAAATCGCATTTTTAGAACGTTTTTTGCTCCTGCACCCCCTTCGGGGTAGTCGCACCGACATAAGATATAGCCTATGTTCTAAGTTGGACTAACACAATCATTTTGATACCATTACTTTTGAAATCGGTTTGGTATTTCCTGAGATTATGTAGAAACTACCATTTAGAACGTTTTTTAGAACGCTTTTTGTGCAATTTCAACCCTTTTAAATTTCGATTTGTTTAAGAACTGTTCTTAGACATAATTTATATCTTATAAGTAACTAATATTCCAAATTTCATATTTCTAGGCCCTTCAGTAACGCAAAAATCGCATTTTTAGAGCGTTTTTTGCTCCTGCACCCCCTTTGGGGTAGTGGCACCGACATAAGATATAGCCTATGTTCTAAGTTGGACTAACACAATCATTTTGATACCATTACTTTTGAAATCGGTTTGGTATTTCCTGAGATTATGTAGAAACTACCATTTAGAACGTTTTTTACAACGCTTTTTGTGCATTTTCACCATTTTAAATTTGGATTTGTTTAAGAACTGTTCTTAGACATAATTTATATCTTATAAGTAACTAATATTCCAAATTTCATATTTCCAGGCCCTTCAGTAACGCAAAAATCGCATTTTTAGAACGTTTTTTGCTCCTGCACCCCCTTCGGGGTAGTCGCACCGACATAAGATATAGCCTATGTTCTAAGTTGGACTAACACAATCATTTTGATACCATTACTTTTGAAATCGGTTTGGTATTTCCTGAGATTATGTAGAAACTACCATTTAGAACGTTTTTTAGAACGCTTTTTGTGCAATTTCAACCCTTTTAAATTTCGATTTGTTTAAGAACTGTTCTTAGACATAATTTATATCTTATAAGTAACTAATATTCCAAATTTCATATTTCTAGGCCCTTCAGTAACGCAAAAATCGCATTTTTAGAGCGTTTTTTGCTCCTGCACCCCCTTTGGGGTAGTGGCACCGACATAAGATATAGCCTATGTTCTAAGTTGGACTAACACTATCATTTTGATACCATTACTTTTGGAATCGGTTTGGTATTTCCTGAGATTATGTAGAAACTACCATTTAGAACGTTTTTAGAACGCTTTTTGTGCATTTTCACCCCTTTTAAATTTCGATTTGTTTAAGAACTGTTCTTAGACATAATTTATATCTTATAAGTAACTAATATTCCAAATTCCATATTTCTAGGCCCTTCAGTAACGCAAAAATCGCATTTTTAGAACGTTTTTTGCTCCTGCACCCCCTTTGGGGTAGTGGCACCGACATAAGATATAGCCTATGTTCTAAGTTGGACTAACACCATCATTTTGATACCATTACTTTTGGAATCGGTTCGGTAGTTCCTGAGCTTACCTCCGACAAATAAACAATTTTTTCCTCTTTATAATAGGAAGTATAGATTAAAAGTTATTTAACATTTATTTCAAAATGTATTAACTACATCCTATGGTATCAATTACTGTGATTTCTTAACTGTTTTATTCACCTTAATCTTTACGATATTTTGGGTGCCATGTGCGCGTGGATTTATTCTACAGTATTGAAATATTAATCGGTATGGTGTTTATTATTTCTATTTTATATCCTATAAATATTTAAATAGGTTTTATTGCTTTTTCCATTTCATATTATTTGTTTCTATTCTGTTTTCATTTTTAATCAATTCACTTGATTTTAATGGTTGTTTGGGCACAGGGGAAAATAACTTTTAGCTTTAGCTTATTTTTCTCACAGAAAACAACCATTTTGCTTATATCATTGAATTCTGTGCCCTTGACAACGTAATTCAATATATAAGCATTTCCATTATTTGTCGGTGTCCACTTTCTTATTTTTCTTCCATAATAATTATTATAATAAATTAATTTTTTTTTTAATACTTACAGCTTTAATTAATAATATTACGGTTTTTGATGGTGGTAGGTTATGTTTAATTAATGGTTATATATATATATATATATATATATATATATATATATCAATTTTGAACGGAGGGTGGTTTCGGAGTCTGGGGGTCATGATCGATGAAAATATACCAAAATTTTTTGAAATCGCTTTCCTCCGAACGGCTGCAATAGGTAGCTTTTTGTAATGAAAGCTACCTAAAAGAGTTTTGAAAGTGTTTTACATGTGTTGTTTTATAATGTTCTAAATTTTGTGGCGTTTATAATGTGTTGTTAATTTTGTGACAAAGTGTTGTGCAGCACATCAGTATTGTAAGAAAATATTTTCATCAACACTATATACAACACGATTTCAACACAATTGACAACACTATTTTTAGAAAACGTTTTTAGATAGCAACACTTTTGCAACATATTAAGAGCACATTTCTAGATAGCAACACGTTTGCAACGTATTTAGAACACAATCACAATACAAAAAATATTTTGTATATGAGGTTTTCTAATTCACAACACATTAATGTGTAGTTAATTTGGTGACAAAAGTGTTGTAAAATGTGTTTATTTTTGTGTTTGAGAATTTGCAGTGTATTTATGGAATTCTGTGGAAACAGTGTAATGCAATTTAAATGAGAAAAACCAGCCGTACACTTGAAATAAGTCTTAAGGAGCATAAACATTCTTTTAGGAATATTAAAAATTTAAATTCTAAGATTCTTGACCACGCCATGAAAACAGATCATTTTCCGAATTTTGAGAATTCTTTTATAATCAGATCCAACTGCATTATTTATGCAAGTCGTATTTTTTTGGAAGATTGGTACACTAGAACTTCTGATTTAGAAATTAACGAGCTGCATCTCTACCACTAGAATATTCAGTTTTGTTTTAACTATAATTTTCATTTTGTTAACTTGATGTAATGTTTTCTGTTTGTTGAACTTTAACATCTTAGTGTGATTTTTACCTGAGGAATTAGCTGATGAAGGATTCAGAATGAATTCGAAATTTCCTTTTAAATTGTTTTTTCGTGCTTTCATGTTTTAAGTTTAGTGTAATATAAGGCCTGTAATTTTGACAATTTTAATTATTCATTGTGATTTTATTTAATTTTGGCATAGGTAAATATCAACTCCATGGACTGTAACCATCCCCAGGTTCATAAATAAAACATATTGTTTTCAGCACTTAGCCTTAATTTTTTTTTTTTTTTTTTTTTTTTTTTGCATAGAACAGACAAAGAGCTTCTTATGAAGTGGGAAATATTTTTTGTGTTAGTTTTTTAAATGTCAAATCTATGTTTGAACATGTGTAAGAAGGGTGTTGTATCAATTCCATATCTATGTTTTAATTAATATAAAATTTTCTATGTTCTAATTAACACCAACTCCATGTCATAAGATGACCAGGGCGTGATATAAGTTTCCACGGAGTTAAGTAAATTTATTTCAAAGTATATCAATAGCTTAAAATTGTTCTTTAGTTTTATTTATTTCAAGTAAAATAAAATATGCACATATACAGGGTGTCCTAAACAGGACTGACTGATTTTAAAATTCAATAACTCGCAAACGGTGACAGATATTTACAAAATTCTTGCAGGAGAGTTTGTATGATGTTGGGAATTTTTTTACCGTGATTCTCGAATTTTGTTCGAATTACAAACAACTGATGGCGCTGCAAGCAATCGGCGCTAAATTCAAGCTGGAATTGTTTGCCTTTTTCTTCTACCATGCCAAAAAAGAAGATTAAAATGTTTTTGAGTGGGTCAAAAATCTGGCTTGGATTAAACGCTTATTGCTCGTAGTGCCGTCTGTTGTTTGTAATTCGAGCTAAATTCGAGAATCTCAGTAAAAAACCCCTGGCATCATACATCACGCTCCTGCAAGAATTTTTTAAATATCTGTCACCGTTTGCAAGTTATTGAATTTTTAAATCAGTCAGTCCTTTTTAGGACACCCGGTATAACAAACTAAAATTATAAGCGTATAAGTTTTCTATTTAAAATATTCTAGGTGTTTTTAGAATATACAGTCGGACCTCTATTTAACGAACCTCTATTTTGCAAATTTCTCTATTTTGCGAACTTTTACTTGGAACCAAGAACATTTTGCAAATTTCTTCGTAAACTAACCTCCAAATAGCGAAGTGTATTCTCTATTTAACGAACTTTTCCGTGGGATCTAAATTTTTTTTCTCCCTTTTTCTTAAAATATTACTGGACAATTCAAACTTATTCTTTCTTTTAACACATTTTATGATCATCAATGACCATGAACAAGTCTTACCAGGCACCTAACTCACCGAGAGCAGTAAAATCGTTGTGATTCTTTGCTTTCCATTCAAGAAGAGCAAACTTTCAATATCCCCTTTTAACTCTCAATGGAGCTGCCCCGTGTCCTTAAACTATAGTTTCCCGTTTTCTAGATTGTTGATCATGATCAATCGTGTTAGTAATTTCGGTTCTTGTAGCTCGAAAATGTCAAATCAAAAGTGCTTGAACATAAAAAAAAAAAAAAAAAAAATCTTGATGAGGTGGATAAAGGCATGAAGAAAAAGAATACTGCTTTAAAATTTGGTATTCCTCCAAACAGCTTATCAACCCTAATAAAAAAATCATTGTTTTAATGTAAAATTATTTTTTTAACTGAAAATACAATGTATTTCCAGACAATGTTTTGTTTCATTCTTATTTCCCTTGCAGATTTCTTTTTGATGGGTAAAAAAAGTAAAACAAATAGATATAATTTATAAAAAAAAGTGTGACTAATTACTTTTTTTAATTATATTTAGTGTTTATGGACTTAAAATGTGTTTTACGTAGTTTAAAGTATTTTAAAGGGTGGCTCTCTATTTAACGAATTTTCCATATAACGAAATTTTTTTCGGGATTTAGCAACTTCGTTAAATAGAGGTCCGACTGTAACTACTTTCTTTATAATATAAGCCGTTTACAAAGCTATTAAACTTTTATATTATATTGTTTGCGTATATATTTACTGGGTTTTTTTGTTTTTGGAGAATTTTATTATAGACAAAAGAGCTTTTTATTCCAATAAAAGAAATTTCAATTTTGTTTTAAATTTATAATATTAAAAATAATGATTTGTTATAAATAAAAAAAATGCTAATTATTTTTTGAGATTTAGAAATAATTGGGCATTATTTTTATACCTTTATTTATTTCATTTTAAGCACAAGGAAAGTATGAAAAATGAGAAACAAATTGAAAAAAGGCGTGTACAAAAAAGAGAAACAGAAAGGGAAAGAAGGCAGCTAATTAAAAATGACCGTTTATTGCATGAGGTGGCTCACATTTGTAGATTTGTTATGATTTTTTAATTCAAAAGGAATAAAGTTATTTACTTTCAATGCAATAATGTTTTTCTTTTAAATGGTGTGATTAGAATGGCATTTGAAGTATTATAAACTCCATAGAATTTATTTATTTGACAAAAACTGCATAATCAGATCATCTCTGCTGATTTTATTTTTATATTTAAGATGTTATAGCAGTTGTCATAACTTTTTTTTTTTTTTTTGTTTTTTGTTTTTTTTTTAATAATTTTTGAAGAATTTTTTTTAGCCCCCGATATGCTATTTCTTTCTCCCAGCAAATAAAGTGTCGTCTCCAAAATATAACCAGCCGTAAAACAAAGCAGATGTATAATTGCCATTCAAATACTCTACTGCAATATTTTAAACTTCTAAGCATCGCACATTTTCAATTTTTATACCGTCGTATTGAAAAAAAAGTACTTTTTAAGGCAATTTGTTTCAAAATTGCATCTCAATTTATTTTTGAGATACTAATTTTTTGGTTGTTTTTAGCGCCATTTGTTTAATTTTGGCAACTCAAGTCTCCATTTCTACAGAAAGTAAAGGAAAAATAGTTGGAAAATAATAATTATATTTTTTTATTGCCATTTTCCCATAACTACTGAAAAAAAATTTAATTTAACTACGTGCTATTTTGATAAAAAATAAATGAATGATTTCTGATAAAACATGGAGCTATTATAAACTATATTTAATTTAATTATCTATATTACCTATAAAATGAGGCATATGAATTATGAGACAGCTGTTTTTTTATTTCTTTGTCAAGTTTCTTAAATGACATCTGTTTTTTTTTTTTTTTTTTTTTTTTTTTTGTGTGTGTGTGTGTGTGTGTGTGTAGCATTCAGCAATAGTGACATCATATGAATACTTTACTGTAGATGTTGTTTAAGACTGAATCCTAAATGAGAAATTCTTCAGAGAATGCGAATGAGGTCATTTTAAATAAAATAAAAGCATATGTTTTAAGACTTAAAACTGAAATATGTTTCGCATTATCTATATTTATATACTTATATATATTAGTGATAGGCGATAACGAGATGTTTTTATCGATTTTCTCGATTGTATAAACACCTCGATATTTTTCGATTGTGTAAAAATTTTCTCGATGCCAAGCACTTTGCCAATTGCTTTTATACATCATAAATTTATCAAGAATCGCCTGCGGGTGTACAGGAATGAGTCAGAGTTAATAAGGACTAAGTGGCTTCGCCCACTTCTGGGCCCTTCCTTTAGTCGGGACCTCTAATTTATACGTAAAATTATAATATGAAATCTCGAATTGGCTCCCCGCTATATAAGGCACCGTATAGCAGGCGTGGTGTGCACGCACTACAAAATCTTGTAAAAAAAAAATAATCTCGATCCGGACGAACCTCGGACCGGATCCCTCTGGGGGAGGGGTCAAAGTGAGGGGAGGAGCAAAGCAGCTGTATAATATGAATAAGTCGTCATAGGCCTTTCCAACTATATGTCACATGTCACATGAAGGATCTCGATCTGAATTTATGAAAATGCTCTCCCCGTGGGGGCAAATTGGGTGGAGGGGCGCGGGTGGTGCATAACGTGAGTAAGTAGTCTCAGGCCTTTCCGACAATATATCACAATGTGGTCTCGGGTAAATTTAGAAAAGTCCTGACTAAATTTATAAAAATGGCCGCCGTGGGACAAAGTTTGGGGGGAGAGCCGCGGGAGGTGCATAACATGAGTATGTGGTCACAAGCCTTTCCAACAATATGTCACATGAAGGCTCTCTGCTAAATTTAGAAAAGTACCCTCGTGGGGACAAAGGGGGGGGGCGGACACCGGAGGTGCATAACATCAATAAGTAGTCACAGACCTTTCCAACGACATGTCACGTGAGGGGTCTTGGCTAAATATAGAAAAGTACACCCGTGGGGGCAAAGTGGGGGGGCGGACACCGGAAGTGCATAATATCAATAAGTAGTCACAGACCTTTCCAACGATATATCACATGAGGGGTCTTGGCTAAATTTAGAAAAGCAACCCCGTGAATGGCAAAGTGGAGGGGGGGGGGAGGGTGCACAACATGAATAACTGGTCGCAGGCCTTTCCAATAGGTAACATGAGGAGTGTCAGCAAAATTCAGAAAAATGCCCCCGTGGCAAAGTGGGGAAAGAGGCAGGTAGGTGCTTAATATGAATAAGTGGATTTTCTAATGATATATCACATGAGGAGTGTCGGTAAAAGTTAGGAAAGTGCTCCCCCCAAGGGGCCAACTACCGCACTCCCCGGAATACAACCCAACTTTTTGAAATTTCATGTATTATAAATAATACCGGATGGCTCCGTAAAAAAATCCGATCTAAAATGATGAAAATACAAAAAAAGTTTGAAAACTAGCCCCCATACTGGGAGAAAAATTGGGGAGGGGGGACGAAAGTTTCATAATATGAAAGCGTTATCCGAGAGCTTTCCGATGATACATCACATGACGGGTTCAAAAAATCTTTGAAAATTTCTTCCCCGACTCCTTTCCCCAGTGGGTCTACTCTTTCGCCCCGGAATTCACGCAGCCCCCACTTTCAAATTTTTTATGTTTAATAAATAATAATTACCGGAATGCTCCATGAAAAAAATCCACATCTAAAATGATATTTATTATAGAAATCTCTACGGTTTTAAAAATTTGTTCCTCCTTCCTCACCCCCAAAATTCAATTTTGAGGGAAGAAAGGTTTATAATATGAAAGAGTGGTCAGAGAGATTTCCGAAGATATATCACATGAGGAGTTTCATAAAAGTTTGAAAATTGCACCCCTGTGGGTCCAAACTCATGCCCCTTGAATATTTCCGGAATTCCCCCAACTCTTATTTTAATATTTTTATATTTAGTAAATATTATTTTTCTGAGGGCTCCGACAAAAAACCCATTTAAATGATAATTATTCTAGATATCGCTACAGTTTTAAAAATTTGTCCGCGCACCACCCCCTCCCCCGCATCCTGAAATTCAATTGCGGGTGGGAGAAAGGTTCATAATATGAAAGGTTTGTCAAAGAGATTTCCCATGATGTATCTCATGACGTTTTCGGTAAAAATCTGAAAATCCCCCCCGCGGGTCTACTCTTGCGCCCCACGAAACTCACCAGTCTCTGTGTTAGATTTTTTTTATTTAATACATAATATTTATCGGGAGGCTACATCATTTCACTGCTCATTGTCATACCTATCTCTCTTTCCCGATCTCCCCTCGATATCTCTTCTCGGCCCTTCTTGACCGAGAACGAGAAATCAGTTTTCTTGACAATCATCGAGAGTAACATGTCGAGAATGGAAGAAAACTGATTTCTCATTCTCAGCCTAAATTAGAACCGAGAAGAGGTATCTCGAAGAAAGAGAGAAGGTTGCATCGAGAAGAGATATCTCGAGGTAAGCGAGAAGTTTTCATCGAGGAGGGGTATCTCGAGGAAAACGAAAAGTTCACATCGAGAAGATATATGTCGAGGTGCAAGAGAGAAAGAGAGAGAGAAATGAATGAGCATATTCCATCTACGTCATGATTACGTAGTCTGGGTTGGCTAGGAACTTCTAGCGTAAAAAAGGGAAGTCACTGAAAAGAATGTGATGTAAATCCCCGCTAGAAAAACAGTAATAGAGCCCTTTCTTATGAGTTAGAAGTTCTTTGGGTATTTATTTAGCTTTCACGGTCAGATTGACAATTGGTGCTCTTTTGGTTTAAGTCATAGTTTTTCAAAGAAGGATATAGATTAGGAGGCATGTGATTTTGTTGCATATACTTAAGTTGAAAAGTGTTTAATTCAGTTTGTATGGGGCATTTTTCCATTTTTACTTTCATCTATCTTTACAAGAAGAAAATATTGGATTCATGAAAAATTTGTCAGTTTTTAGAAAATATCTGTCTTTTGTGTGACAAAAATTTTGATAACGCTCTATCTCAAGAAGCAATGCACGAAATTTAATAATACTTCATATACACTTAGACCTAGACATAAATTGGTGTTGGTTTGTTTGTTGTGCAAATAGCCCAACAGGTAACGCTGCTATATTTCAAAAACTAATGCACTTAATTTAATCAAACTTCATAAGCTATTGCTAGAGATTGGAACCAATTCCTTGTTAGACAGGTTCACTCTTAGCAAATATATTTTTCTGGTTCCATTTCTCGATAAAGCTCTTTTGTTTTCGATGAACTTTGAAATTCTACAGCATTAGACATTTAGGGAAACTTTTATCTGTATTAAATCGTTTGCCTTTACCGAAAAAAGGAAAAATGCTGTTCGGTTCTAATGAGTTCGTGAATGTCTTACAAAAAAGCTACTTTGGATTTAGGTACAGATGGGCAACAGTCATGTTAGGGACGCATTTAGGGACTGGAAATCAGTTCCGTTTTAGAAAGATTCCGTCTTAGCTGGTTTGTCTAGTTATCCTCCCATTTTTTGATAAAGCTCTTTTTGTTTTGACCAACCAGAAAATTCCACAGAATTAGACACGCATTCAACATTTAGGAACTTTTCCTCTATCAAGCGTTTTACTTTTATCGAAAATGTGAAAATGCAAATCGATTCTAGCTAATGCGCCTAAGAATAAAAATGAGTTAGAAAGGCGCTACTTTGGATTTGGGTACAGACAACGAAGAGTTTTTGGACACAATGCACATGAGAATAAAATTGAGTTTTTAAATGAATCAAAAAGTAACAACTTTGTATTTGAGTACAAACATAAAAAATCATTTTGGAATCATTAGGGTGTGGAAACCGGTTTCCGTTTTAGATATGTTCCCACTTAGCTGGTATATGAGTCCGGTTATCCTTCAGTTTTTCGGCAAAGTTCTTTTGTTTTCGATTAATGGTGAAATTTCCCAATATTAGGCACGCATTTACGAAAATTTGAACGAAATTACGAAAATTATTAAGATTTGCCTTTAGCGAAAAAGGAAAAATTCTATTCGACTCTAGCTAATACGCTTGAGAATAAAAATAAGTTCGTTAATGTGTCAGAAAGTAACTATTTTTAATTGGAATGCAAATTTAAAGAAGCATTTTGGCATCGATAGGGAGTGGTACCCAGTTTCCTGTTTAGACAGGTTCATTTTAGCAAGTATATTTGTCTGGTTTTCCTTCCCCTCTTTGGATAAAGCTCTTTTTTTTTTGTTCAACGGGAAATATCACAGCATTAGATATTTAGGGGAACTTTAACTTGTATCAAATTTTTGCCTTTATCGAAAACGTGAAAAAGCTATTCAATTCTATCGAATGAGACGATTTAGACATCGCACTTTCATAAAAAAATAAAAGGGAACTTTTTCCAAAACAAAATTAGCAAAAAAATATTACAATCCTTGAAAAAACTTAATGTTTTTAAAGGTAGCTAAATGAACTGAAAGTATTTTATTAAGTTATTTAGCGCTTTAAAATAGCGTTGTTCTTATCATTACTTTGAACATATTTCTTGATAACATATTGATCTTATATTTGAAAAAACTTGTTTGAAAAGAGCGTTCTGAAAATTTCTGAAGGGTAAAGGTTACCGTGTTCAACTCATTTTGCTTGCATCTCGTTCATCTTTAGTACTGTCAATTTACTGGACTTGCACACATAATACACATTGCCGTACATAAAATAAAATTTGATATGAAAATCCATGATACTTATTATTAATATGCTCAAACATTACAAACTTAAAGTATTTTACAGTGTTTTATAGAAACATTAGTATGCGCACTTCATTAAAGAAATTTATAAGGAACATATCTTAAAGATATTAATCATTTAGAATTTATTGGCTTGTATTAAAATATAGAATGGCACATAATATTCGAAAGGTAAATACTATAGTGGAGTTGTTGTAACATTAAAGTTAATTTCTTAAACGCATTTCCAACAATTTGTTAATTGTCATAAACCATTAGTACAGAAAAGGTATGGTAGGTTTAGGGATTAGCATTTCTTTCAGAAGGCTTAAAAACTGATAAGATGTATTACAAAACAAGTTGTATTAAGATTAATTAACAAATGTTAAAATGCAGCTTTTTAAAGGCTTCATATCAGGTGCTCCTCCATCAATTGAAGTTGAATGAAGAAATAATGAAAACGATAGCAGCAAACTACATTACTGCTTCTGTTATTTCACAAGCTTTCATTTAGCTTCAAAAGAAGATTGAAGATCAGGATCTTTTTACAAAGTCATCTAGCATCTCATTGTTAAATTTACATCGTTTTCTTGGTATGTTTTATTACTCCATCTATCTTTAGTTGCCACGCATTTACTAAAAACTTAGAAATTACTATATAAGCATGTAAAAGCAATGATTTTAATAATCGATTGCAAAACATCTCGATTGTAGATTCCGGGAAGTAATCGATGACTGTATCGATTGTAATTTTTACGATGACGATTTTTCTCGATTGGTAAAATCTCGAGAATCGCCCATCACTAATATACAAGGGGTGATCAAATGAAAAGGTACGAAACGACATGGTGGGTACAAATGTAGACTTTATTCAAAATATTCACCATAGGCCTGAGCACAACGATCCCACTGATGAACAAGCCACAGGATTCCTTGTTCCCAGAATTCCCGTGGCCGTGAAGAGACCCAGTCCTTCACAGCGTCCTTGAGTACGTCGTCCGAGTTGAAGGGCTTTCCTTTCAGTTGTTTCTTCAGTGGACCAAACACGTGGAAATCGCAGGTGACATGTCCGGACTGTAGGGCGGATGGTCCAACGTCTTCCACTTGAACTGGTCTCGGGTCATCACCCAGACTCTCACGGCTTGCACGAAAATGGGCACTCCATTTTCTGACAGACTTCTCAGAGACAAATTTCTCCCCGTAAACTGTCACCATCCGGCGATGAATAGCTGCCGGTTTCTCACCTTCCGGTGTCAGAAATCGGATAACACATCTCTGCTCCTCAATTGTCGAATTTTGCAACGCGAACGCCATCCTGTCCGCATACGGACTGCCGCATCATTTGGACGCCGCTTTTGATAAAAGCCTCTGCTCTCTACTGCGCATGTGGGCACCCGCGCATGCTCCGATCCCAGTCAGAGACTCCAATCGCATCCCGAGATGGCTCGCTACGTTCTCCCATGGCGGAATATGCAAATATTTAACTGTTACGTTTTTACGTCGTTTCGTACCTTTTCATTTGATCACCCCTTGTATATGTATATATATATATATATATATATATATATATAACCATTAATTAAATATTACCGACCATCATCAAAAACTGCAGTATTGTGAATGATTGACTACACGCCATATATATATATATATATTATCGAGGGCGACACTAAATTCTGAAAAAGCAGAATTCTGTTTTCTGTTTAAATAATTTTTTTCATGATGAAATTGTACTAGTTTTGGAGAATAGCCCACATATAAGAAATCGACTGTAGAAAGGTTCAAATGTATTTGACGCAGAATTAAGGGAGGGGAGGGGATAGGAATATATATATACATATATAATAATCATATATATTATTTCTGATGTCTACACCCCATTTTACATGCACATACAAAACGCACAACGATGAATGAGGTATAAGACGAAAGGTTTTTGTACGGGCTATTGATATAGGTTAGTCACATTTCGCGAAAACGCATTATATAAATAAAAATTGCATTTAATTGAAATTTAATGAAAAAAGTATTGGCAAATAATCTCAAAGATTAAAGGGAGGAAACCTCGCATTGGAATACGAATATAAATAATTGGTAAAAAATTTCAGAAATTAAGTAATAAACTCTACCATTTATTATTTTTTTTTTTTTTAAAGTATAAAGTTTTCGTCTAACAATATTTTATTTAAAAATATTCAAGTAATTAAGTTAGATGTTTTTTAAGAAAAAAGTATTTTAAACAAATTACTTATTGAGTAATTGTTGGTTACATGTTTTCAATAAAATTACTCCCCCATCAGAAGCTATTAAATTTTATATTTATAGCATTCCACTTTCCGATTTTGGCAACGACTAAAAAGCTCATAAGAAATTGTCTGCAAAGAATGTTGAAATGCACTTAAACTAAATTAGGTGATGCAAAATGATTACCCAAAATAATAATTTTACCAGTTGAAAAGAATGCAATGTAAAATATAAAAGTTTATGTATTATTTTTTCTTTAAAAAAATTCTAGTTGTTAAATTAGAAATTTCCAAAAAAAATTACAGATTCAGTAATTTTTCTGTGACATGTTTTCCATCGGAAATTACCCCTCATTAGAAGCTATCAACTTTTATATTCATAGCATTCCACTTTCTCATTTTGGAAACATCTGAAAAGCTCATAAGAAATCGTCTGCGGAGAAGGTTGAAGTGTATTTGAAACAAAATTAGGCGACAGAACGGTAGCGTAAAAATCATAAAATACTTTCCTGAATGCAAATGGGTGAAGAAATAAAAGTAATTGTGACAACTTCTAGCACGGAAGGTTTTTGTTAAAAGAAAAAGAATAAAAATAGAAGTGAAATATAGCCATGGTTTTGAAAGTGGCAGAGTCCATTTGAAAACAAGATCGTAAAAAGCGATTAGTATGCAAATGGTGTAGATAATTTTCAGGGAATTTTTCACCTTCAAATCTTGAAATATAGCTGTTTATTTTCTGGTAAGCACTAGTCATTTTGTTTCAGTTTTTAATTCGTATAATTTAATGTGCGCTGACAGCGATAAATGCTATTCCAGTTTCTGTAAAGAGATGTATAAAAGCTGTAATCTATAGTAATAATGTAAAAAGAGTTTGTTTTTGTATGTTTAGCTATTGTAGAAGTACGCCCAATGATCGCCGACGAGTGTGGGCGTACATTTTTACACCTAAAATACTTTATTCAACAAAAAGTTAAAAGTTCAAATATTTATATAAAATTTTTTAATGATTTAATAATTACCTTAATAAAGTCGCATCGATTTTACGCCACAGGCTATCAAAGCCTGAGAGTTAATGTACCTGCAGGTTCTGTATGTACGTGTTTACGTATGTATGTATGTATGTTTGTATGTACGTAACGCGATAACTCTTAAATCCGATATAATAAAAATATCCGATTTGCTTCAAATTATTTTTTCTAGGTTCATTCTGTTGAAGCGCTTCCCTGATTAGTTTTCGGAGTTCAATGGTTAAGTAAAAGGGGGTAACTGGAGGATAACTCCTCCCTTAACTTAGAAAATGGGTTTTTCATCCAGAATTATCAGATTTGCTTCAAATTTGGTATACCGGTTAGCTCTGATAAGGACTTCCGTGATGAGATTTGTAGGCTCATTTGTTAAGTATACAGATCGGAAACAGAGGTGTGGGGCTAATCCCCCTTTAATTTAATTTTCGAGGAGCATTTTTCTTTGAAATAAGAATATAATATGCAATTAGTGTGAATAGCCTGTGATCTCAATGCTATCAGTTTTAACTGGGCACTTTCCATTTTATTTTTTATTTGCTGCGAGTATGACATTTTTAAAGTACCGAATATTTTGATAAATCCTCGAATTCAATATACAGAGTGCACCGAATTCTCGGGCCAAGCTGTAAAGGAACGCAAAGTACACATACAGAAGCAATTTTGGTATAGCAATGTGGGTTCGGAAATGAAAAGTTGTTGCGATAAATGAGAAATGCGTAGGAAATGAAAACGAGCGTTTTATTGACATAACAATTACACTAAGTTCTCCAATGAATCACTGGCAGCGTGTAGCAAGTGATTGGCTTATCTTTCGGCAAATTCCTTAAGTGATTGGCGTATCTTTTCGCAGATTCCAAGTGCTTCACGAACATTTGCAACAACGATTGAAAGTCTTGCAGTGCACTGTAAAAAAAAAAAAAAAAAAAAAAAAAAAAAAAAAAAAAAAAAAAAACGGACTAAAAAACGGAAATAATACTTGCAATCTAAACGCCAGTACTATTTCCGTTTTTTAACGGAATTTTTACCCATAAATTACAGAAAATTTTCCGTTTTTCTGATTAAAAATGGAATTTTTTCTGTAATTTAGGGGTAAAAACTCCCGTAAAAAAACGGAAATAGTACTGGCGTCTAGATTGCCAGTAGTATTTCCGTTTTTTAGTCCGTTTTTTTTACAGTGTGGGGTCCTCATCGGCGTCACATAAATGTCACATTTAGAACCTTCTAAAGGGGCCAATTACTTGCTAGACGCTTCCAGGTAAGTATCTATGTTGGTGGTGGTACATTTGAGCACTTACTGTAATTGTTGTCAATAAAATGCTTGTTTCCATTTCCTTCGCATTTCTTGTTTTTCGCCGCAACTTTTCATTTTCGACCCAACATTGCTGTACCAAAATTGCTTCTTTATGTGTATGTTACTCTTCCTAACAGATTGGATTCGGGGGCCTCACTGTATACTTTTTAATAGCTACTAATTCTAAGAGAGGGTATAGTTATAAAGATGTTCGAAAAAGTCCTCGTACTCTCACTGTGATCTCTTATAAACGCAAGAACGTAACAGTCGCCACACACCTCCTCTCCCTTACGATAGACCCTGATTCTTGATATATAAAGTTTTACTTTTCTTCAGTTTTATTTAATGATCTTTACCACTCAAGGATCTAGTTTTACTAAATTCTTACGAAAACAGACCCCCCCCCCCCCCCCACACACACAGAAAACGTTTCAAATTTTTTCATGCTCACAGACATTCAGTAGTACTGACATTCAGCAATACTGGTTGCTAGATATTTGGTTCAAAGAAAATTTAATTAGCAACAGAAATTAGTAGCCATCTTAGATACAGTGAATGTTTAAGTTATTAATGATACCTTAAAAGTGTAGGTGAGCAGGAATTTCCGCCTGCCCATGGAGTTGTAAAACCTGTTCATAGAAATGTTTGTTACACATCTGCATATTGAAAACTCACCCTGCAGTAATAAAACTTAATAGTTATTGCAACCCTAGATGATTTCATTTAAATTTAGTTAAATGTTTAAAAAATTTTCAAAAGTTTTTTTCTATAATTATTTTTCGATTATAATTCAATAAAAGTACAAAAAATTTACATTTAAATCACTGTGATTTAATTCATAAAACTTTCCAAACACTAAATTTCTTTAATCTACAGTATTGATTTCTAAAAATTCTTTTAACAAACTTCATCACTATTCCTAAAAAAATCTTTTAAAACAATTACTCTTTACTCTTTAAAACATTCGCTCAGAAAAACACGAATCGTAATCAGACATTACCATCTCTTCTAAAGCCTCGAAGCAGATTCTGCAAAAGAAAAACTCTCGAAACCAAAGAAACACGTGCGGAAGACTGTGTAACTTCCAACGAAACTAAAAAAGAACTACCTCAGGCTAATCGAAAGCGACCAGCACTCTTTATTTTTCGCCCAACAGGTCACTTTGGGCCCCAAATTGGATTAGAGGCGGCCCGGTAATGGCCCAATTCGGGCCTTAATCTTGTTCAGTCCTCCCTTTTATAGGGGGGCCTTCTTAAGAAATTAGATCGTGAGCAACATTAGAATTGGAAGGGAGATCCAGACGATGAACTGGCGTAACGGATTGGCGAAAGAGCAGATGGGATTTGGCGACTTATATTCTGGGTTAGTTTGTATCATTTACTTAGATTTAAATGTTAAATCGCTGCATATCGTTGAAGAGATGGGAGAGAGAGATAAAATAATAATTTTATTTTTCAATAATAATAATGATAATAATAATAAAACATGTATCTTCGAAAAAAATATGAACTATAACCTATGATTTTTTAAAAAAAGAAATCGATTTCTAGTAGCTTCAAATATGCGAATTGAAAATTACAACTCATTTAAATAAGTATTTCTTGAGTTATGCTTAATAATATACCCTCGTTGAAATGCGTTTTTCAACGATTACAAATAAATTTAACATTAGGAGTTCCAAACTTTAAACGCTATAATTTCTAAACTACTTGATCGAGTGACACCCGTTTGGTATCCTTAGTTAAAATTTACCGAAAGAGCCAAATACGATGTCAAAATTAGGTATTCATTTTGAAATTTTACAGTTTGGTACAATTTAATTATGAAGACGACCGCTAAGCTTTTTTTTAACATAACAGAAAATATATTTCTAGTCAAATAGCTATTTACATTTTTTCCCGGAACAATTTGCTGATTAAAATGTATGGGGCATAAATTATTTTTTGCTCGAATGTACGTGTACCGGTTTGTAGAAGTACCGAATCATTTTCCAACTTCATATAAGTTTTTAAGTTGTGCACTATGAAAATAGCAAAAATGTTATTTTATAAATACTGTTTTAAATAAGACACGACAATTTCTATCTTTAAAAGAAAAGAAAAGAAAAATCATCTTTCAGTCATAAATTTTAGTTTTATCAAGTCACTGCGAATGAAATTTATCTCTTAACCCTTTCAGGGGCAAGGTACTTCTAGTTGTAAAATACTAAAATCATGGAATGACACCCAGAATTTACAAATAAATTTATTTCAAAGTAGGCAAAAGCTTTTGATCATGTACTTAATAAAAGGAAAATTTTCATTCCAATATTCTGGTGCCAATGTGGCATTTAGGAATTAAGTGGTCCAAAAATGAACACACCCCCTTGAAAGAGGCTCTTTACGACGAGCGTCTTTTACAGAATTTTTAACCTTTTACCACCAGTTTTTCGAAACAGAAAATTTCATGCAATTGAATCACAGAAATGTTCTGATTAGATAAGACAATGTTCACAATTAAAAATAACTGGTGGGAATAATCAGGGATTCCGAGCACCTTATGTGTCACGTATACGTGACGCTCGTCTCCAAGGGGTTAATCAATCCGTTTTTTCAATTAGAAACATTAGTCTGTGAAAATAAGCAGATGGCGACATAGTAACATTCTAATGTTTCAATCATTGCTCAACAATTGTCTTGTACCATCCATATTTTTTAGTTCTAAAATTAATTGATACTCTTAAGAAATTGGTGTTTTTGGGTTTATCGTTTCAGAAGATCTGTTGACTTTAACTCTTACCAACATAATTAAAAAGAGTTTATGAATTTGGTGCGTCTCTGTGCCGTCGGTCTGTCTATGTGCTAACTCTCGTAAATATATTCGAATTGATGCAATTTATATGTTATTGAGGTTTACCATAATATGTTTGGTATTGAAGCGTGTAGCATTGATTGCCCGTTTACAGGGACATTCAAAAGAATACCGCTACATTATGGTGAAAGTGGAAAAGTCACTTGTGGTGTATTTTAATGGTGCTACTCTATTTCGGATATATTGAAATTGATATCTTCACTGACATGCACTATATAAGATTCTGACTGTAGAACAATATGTGCATAGCATCCATCGTTACTTTACAGGGACGCATAAAGTAATTTTGTTTCGGTACTCTCTATGAACAGTAACTGCTGGAAGTGTGTCTTTCAGTTTGTGGTACGCGTTTTTAAATTTAACTCATTTTTACTTTCTTGTATCTTTACAAGCAGAAGGTTTTGGATTCATGAAAACTTTCGAATTCTGGTTTTCGACGGATTTACACGTTTTAGAGGTCACAGATACCGAAAAATAGGTTTTCACAAAACATCTGTCGTAAGTCTGTAACTCTCTCTGTCTGTCTGTATGTGACACAAATTTTGTGGGTGCTCTACCTCAAAAACTAACGCAGAGAATTTAATAAAAAATTATATTCTTTTAAGCCTTGTTAATAAATAGGTACTGATTAGTTTTTGGTGTAAATCGCCCGAAAGGTGGCGCTTCTATGCTGCATTTTCGCGATTCCCGCAGTAGCTATATCTCAAGAACTAATGCACGGATTTTCATCAAACTTCAGATTCAGAGTCCCTGATATAAATAGGTACTGATTAATTTTTGGTGTAAATCGCCCGAAAGGTGACGCTTCTATGCTGCATTTTTCACGATTACCGCAATAGCTCCGTCTCAAGAACTAATTCACGAATTTTAATACAACTTCAGATTCAGTTAGACGTTTACACAAGTTGTTCCTGATTAGGTTTTAGTGTGAATCACCCAACAGGTGGCCCTGCTATGCTGCATTTTGCAGCATTTACACGATTTTAGCGATAGTCATATCTCAAAAAACTCATGCACGGAATATCATATCTTTACAATCTTCATGATATGATTGCCATTTAATTTTGGTACTGTGATTTCGAATTTTGAAGTATTAACATGTATGAGATAGAAGAAAATTTCGGGATTGCCACATTCGACTAGTTTGCATATTATTTGGTGTGTATAAAATCCATAGATTATGCAGGGTGGGGCAAATAAAAGTGGCTCGGACGAGTAGATACGATTGGACGTGAATGATTGATGCGCACACCACTTGATCGAAACCGGTTCAAATCTTAGTGGATGAAAAAACCTACAGTTACATTCAACAGCATGGAGTAACTGCCCATACAGCCCGCCAAACCATGGATAAAATTTACACAACCTTCACTCCTGACAGGGTTGTTAGCAGAGGTCAGTCTGGTCTCGGCCCTAGCTGGTCACCCAGATCACCTGATCTGTCAGTGTGCTATTACTTTTGTGGGGAAACTTCAAGCCTAAGTTATATCGCAACAACCCTCATAGTCTTCAAGAACTGCAGCAGAACATTTCTGATGAGATTGCAGCAATTCCACAAGTCCAGCTTCGATCTGCCTTCCGCAACTTGCTGACCAGGGCCTAAAAGTGCCAAGAGATGAATGGTGCTCATTTTCAACATCTGCTTGCCATAGTCAGGTTAGCGAACTAGTATTTTCTTTCCTTTGCTGTGTTTCTTTTTAACCTGGAACTCTGTTCTCCCGGCCAGTTTTATTTGCCCCACCCTGTATATAGGGATGATCAGAAGATGTCGGGCACATTTCTGTTTATTGACTAAAATTGCTGCACGGGAATTTTCAACTGTGCTTTGCATTTCCTAACTGAACTAAATTTTAGCATACCATGAATTATATATAGAAATCTATAGATTGTGTACAGGGTTGCAAAAAATAATTGATGTTTTTTTTTTCGGCTACGTTTCCAGATACGATTTCCAAATTGCTTGTTAAGGCGTCATTTTTCACCTTATTAAGCGCTGAAGTTTTGTAATAGTATTCTGAATGAGATGTAAGGTGTTTTATAATCTGTTCTTGACGCATGATCTTTCGTTCTTTTTTTTTTTTTTTTTTTTTTTCTTTCTAGAGCCTATTTTTTTTACTTATCCTCTATAAAACTTTTATCTGCGGAAAACAAAAAGTAAACCTGCCAGAACAGATGTAAAATTCTCATTTTTGTAGATTCGTGAACATTGTTTGTATTTAAAAAAAAAAAAAAAATGTACAGCGAGCAAATAATAATTGATTAAACGACGTTCTGATAAAATGTGTCAAGTTAGCAAGGTATTTTTTCTTTGTAATTAACATTATGCCAACCACAGGGTCTTGTTTGCCACTACGCATTGTCGACTTAGGAAATGTATAATTCTAGGAGACATCCCCCGTATACACATTGAAAATTTCTAGGATGGAATTTCAAGATATGGAAAAGAAATTAAGATAGATTTTTATCTTAGAAGGTGCATTATTTCACCCACTGGGACCATGAAATTTTCCGTTTAAGGCAGGATTCCGTTATATGAGTCATTCTCTGAAAAGTGGCAATTTTATGTCCCCAGGGGTCCTGAAGACATATTTTTAAAATTACAAAAAGAAAAAGTGATTTAAACTATCAATATCAATCAGTTATACATATAAACTGTAATTATTTGCTTATTGAAATTGAAATTTGATAAATTTAATGTATTTTTTAATGCAAATATCATTACCTCACTATGTCCCCATTCACATATGTAGGAAAGAAAATACTTTCTCTGCCATTGCAGCACGTATATTCATAATTATTTTTTTCTCAATCCATTAAACACACTTAAATACATATTTAGTCATTTAATTATATTTATATTTTATATAATGAATGAATTAGGACACTTTTTAATGATGTCCCTAGCATTTGTCGTCATTCCCTCACATAACTATAAATTTGCCATTATTTACTTAGTAGAAAGCAGCACATGCTTTATATATATCTAGGACAGTTTGTATAAGAGTAAAGTGAAGTATCCATCTTGTTATTTGCTCAAAAAAGTTCTTGAATGGTTAGTATATGTCTTTGAAGTAGTAGATCAATGTAAGTATTTTTATTACACGTCATGCCCTCATCTATTATAAATTTAATAAAAACTAATGAAATGTCTTTTAATGTTGTTATATTATTAGAAATGTGTTTCAAAAGATATTTAGTAACTGATAATTTACCTAAGACTAATCACTTTTGTATAACATGGTTTTCAGAAGTATTTCGTCATTTCCTCAAAATTTTAATATGAGGGAATGATCTGAATCCATTTATATATGTACTGAACAGTAAAATAAGAAAATCTAATGCAATAAAATTCACACTAAAAACTCATAAGACTTTTAATTACCGTAAGTAAAGATAATACATTTTTAATTTTTTTATTTTACAGGGAGAAGTTAAAAACATTTTTTTTTAAAAATTTAGTACTAATTCAAATGAACATTAACTCTTCTAAATGTTAATGCTTTATCTTTATTTTTTCAATTGACATAGAGTAAAACAAATATTATTTATTGGCAGTATGACTTCTAATTATAATTTCTTTTCTTTTTTATCCCTTTCAAGGACGGTGGTATGTTTATGAAACCACTTAATTTTAATTCCCAAGCACCGCAATGACACCAGACTTTTTATAAACTTTTATCTGTTTAACATGTATGTGAAATATAGCATTTTTCATTTTTACAAATAAATTTGTTATTAAATTCCGGTGCCAATCATTTATTTGAACATTTTAGCAATGGAAGTGCTTTGAAATTAAAATATCAGAAGAACTATGAGATACAGTTTGGTTCATATTATTTTTTGATAAATATAGCAATAGGGTACTTGTAAGCTAAATTTTGAGTTTTTGGAGGCAATTTTATTGGGCCGCAAATTTTTTTAAAAAACAGCCACTTTTCAGAGAATGACCAATATATAGATCCGTTTTCATATATTTTATTGTATATGTTATTTGAAGATATCGTATCAATCAATGAATATGTTATCTATAAACAGCTGAGGATAGAAGTTCTAAGTAGTACCCATCTCTACCTATGAAGTCTAATTTCTAAACCATGTGATTATCAAATGTCGATTTGCGGCATAGCAGCGTTATCTATTTGAGGACATGAGTTTGAAACCTCGCCTTATCCAGAAAATCAAATTTTGAGAAATCGCGAAAAACCTCCGACTGCGCCCATATCTTTTAATTGTAAACCAAGGTTTTACAATACCAGAACTACAGGATAAAACTAGTTTATTTTTCTTAACCATTTGGAAAAATGGTTATTGTACTCGTCAGGGTAGGAAATCAAAAGCATATCTAAAGCTTTTTATCGGTTTAATCCGCATTTTATTCGTTTTCTGATTGATCTATACACTAACCTTTATTTTCAAGGGAGATGGATACTTCTGTTGCCACTATGACAAAAAAGTAATAAAAACTACAAAAAAAATAATAATAACTCAGAAACAAATTGAGATACAGCTTTTAAACAAATTACATTTAAAAGTACATTTTTTTCTTCTCTATACGACGGTGTAAAAAGTAATAGTGTGGGATGTTTAGAAGTTTAAGAATGAAATTTCATTTAAGATGGGTCGTCAGATTTCTTGGAAATCTGACAATGGAAAAGCCTTTTCCCGAACAGCCAATGAAATGCTTGGATAATACGCAAGTTTCAGGTGGATAATAAGTAAGTTTCAGGAAATTTGACGAGTCGCAGGCGATTTTCGTCGCTTGCAATTTTTACGTGTAATAACACTATTAATGTTTAATTCATGTATGATCAACTCCGTGCGATTTTTTATGTCTTAAATTTTAGTCTTTGAAAAAATCCTTTTCCAAATAGTCGTTGTAATTTGTTAAATTGCTTTTATTTTATTTTATTTTATTTTATTAATTAATTATTTTTCGGATTGCAGTATTTTTTCGATGCAGGCTCACCAATAGAATGGACCGATAGAGGCTTTTCGATTTTTAAAATTTTGGATAAGGTGAGTTTTGAAAATCACGTCCCCATATGCAAATTTATGGCAATTTCATTGTATTAGCTCTGAATTGAACAAGAGTGCATGGATTTAGCATCTCTGCATCTCTTGCTGATTTTCGAAACTAATTCAAAACATTTTCCGGAAATTCCTACAGGTACGGCTTTTTATCATTGACGTAAACGTTATGCCAACCTCGGGGATTATTTTCCATCTAGGCACGATTGGCTCGGGCAAAGAGCCCAAAATTTTGGGGCATCAAATAACGATTTTATAGTTATGAATACAGGATCCTAGATAATCTGCTCATTGGTTGATACGATACCTTTAAATACTATACATACATGTGACCTGTGGCAACAGTCTGTAAGAGACGACGGCAGCGCCACGTGTCGGCGTAGAAGAATACCCTTTTAGAACATTCGACAGACGCGGGAAAAGAAGGTAAAAGAGGTAGTGGCAAAAACACCGAGCTCTGAACAACGTTTCATTAAGACGCATTAAGACGAATGAGTGTTTAATTTCATTAATGTTCTACTTAATTGTAACTGTATATAGTGTAAATAGTTCATTTAATATATTTAATTCTTAAAGTTAGCAAGTGTTATTATTCGAGTATGAGTCTCCTTTTCCCCGTCACATACATACAGGGTGTTACCGAATTCGACCTACAAATTCAGAGGGGATAGCAGGCATCAAAAGGATGAAAAATTGTCATAGAACATGGGGACGCAAACCACTTATTGAGTCACAAACCCAGGGTGTTTCGTCTTGGGTTGACGGTAATAATTTCGAGAAAAATAAAAGCATTGTAATGAAAAGGCGACAATATGTACCTCTTTTTGTGTGAAATGTTATAATATCACGAAACGTTTTGGAAAACAGGGTGCTCAAGCAATCGGTGATACCATTTCTAACGCATTTTTTAGAGTTCCGTACTTAAAAAGTAAAAAACGGAACCATTATAAGATCACTCCTGTGTCTGTCTGTCTGTCTGTCACAGGCATTTTACTCGCAAAGTATGGAACGTGGAAATTTCAAATTCGGGGAAGTAATAAAGACTATTAACCCACATATTTTCAGATCATTAAACATTCATAAATATATTTAGTATAAATGTATAGGGGCTAATTATGCTACTTGAAAAAAAAAAAACTCTTTTCTTTTTATATCATGTGGGGTATCGCTTGAAATCTTTCGTAACGCTGAACTCAAAAATACATTTCTTTTAATTTTAAGTATTATGTTTTCAGAGATATCGTTGAAAATGTAGCGTAAAAAAATGTCCCCCCCCCCCATCTAATTCCAAATCTACTGAAACTAAAAATATGAAAAAATTAGAGGTAATAGACGCTAACTTAATCCTTGAAGGAAAATTATAGCGATTGGAGGTCACATAGTTTTTGAGAAAATCGCATTTTTCTGTTACACACAAATTTCGATTTACGGGCATTCAGCAAAATTGTTGAGCAGCGCTGGAGGTACCTATCGTAGCAGAAGTATAAAAGCATGTTTGGTAATCATTTTCGAAAAAAATCGTCTGTAATTAGCCGAGATATTAACCCTTAAAGATACGGACAGTTTGGACATACATAATGATAAGGGCGGCGTACTCTTTGCCAAGTTAACAACTTTTAATGTGTAATGTAATGTCGAGTAGTATTATAAAAGCAACAAACGTCAAATTGTTAAAAACAGACTAATTTAAGGGATCTCGACACTCTTAAAATTAAAAAAAAAAAGATCATTTTCAATATTTAATACCTTAAAATGCATATGATTTTAAAACACAATTTTTATTCGGATAAAAGATATAAGTATGGTCTTTCATTTCATGTATTTAAAAAATTGCAAGATGCAGAATTAGTATTTATAGTGGATTCGAAACTGTTAGACATTTGTTGAGTAGAAAATTGGCATAACAGCTTACACGCAGGATTACAAAATAAGTATTGCAACTATAATGAAAATTTTGGTACCTATTTATACTTCAGATTGTAATAATTACCCTGAACTTAAATATATTTCTATTTAAAGCTTTTTTATATTTTTAATGCATAGTTGTATTTAGCTAATACAAAATTTTGAAAATTTCAACAGTATAATGACGTAAAAAAATATTTTTTCGGACAATAAAAAGGAAATTTTAGGTTCAGTTTATACAGACTAACATGAAATATATGTTTTGAAAATTTCATGAAGAAATATTCAGAAGTTTTTGAGGCGTCATGCGCGTTATGCCCAAAAACATATTTTGGAGAAAAATGACTTCAAAATTTCAGAAATGCCACTTCAGTTATTGAGCGGGAATAATTCTAAAAGCCATAACTTCTGTTCTAATGGGAATTTCAAGAAAACAATTACATAAAAATGTTCAGAAAAGATAGGAGTTTAACATATAATAAAATTAAAATTTCTAATATTTTGAAGAGTCCTGAGACCACTTAATTAGAATGAATCACATAAATACTATGGGATTCACGACTAGTTTACATTAAGTGGCTCTCTCAATACGTCTCAAGTGACTTTAAAAGTTAATTAAAAACCTATCTGGAAAAACGCGGCCAGAATCAAGGCGTCGTTGCAATTTTGTGACCTTCTTTCGAAGCGCGCTTAGAACAATGCCATATTTAAACTTTGAACAAAGGTTTTGTTTTTGCTACACTGTAGAAAGAAAGGTTATTACTACGCTGAATTTAGTTTTATGAAACGCCAAATGAAGTTTAAATACTTTTATTTGCTTTTATTGTCAGTACCGAATTAAGTTCATCATAAATAGATTAGGATAACATTAAAAAATGAGTTATACAGAATAGCTATATTTGATATTATTTATGTTCCATATTTCTTTGAACTTTCATATTACTAGTATATACAGTTATATCCAACCCTACGTTGTATAGTTTTTCACAAAGTCTTAGTATTCTTTTAGCAACGGTTTTTTTTTATTAATACAATTGCAAATTCATATATTAGATGTAAATTTCCAACTGGGCGAAAAATGTCCGGACCAGGATTCGAACCCGGGACCTCCTGGCTGAAGCCGGTTGGAAATTTACATCTAATATGATTTGTTTACCAATTAGAATAATTGTGTTAATATTAATCTAGTACAAATTCATATATTTATTCTACGGAACCCTCTGTACGCGAGTAATTCTCGCACTTGACCGTCTATTTTTAAATATTATTACATTTACAACAAAGGTGAGAATATCTATTAAAATTTTTATTATAATATACTTCAGTTTTCTGAATGCCATTATCGTCAACCCAAACTGAGTTAGGGTAGAACGCACGGTATTTTTGATTAAATACGTGGTTTGCGACCCCATGTTTTATGGTAATTTTTCATCCTCTTGATTTGAATTTGTCAGGCAAATTTGGCAAACCCTTGTATATATGTATAGTAGTTATTAAGATGTGAAAAGAGGTAAGAGAGAAAAATTACCACATTTTTTTTTTCACATTTTTGGTGGAATTACCTATACTATTCTCCTATTGGCTGGTACCTGTATTTTACTGTTTCCCCATTGGTTAGTGAACTTCTCAATTGAATGCGCTTGTCATCTATGTAAATGAGCAAGTTATCGTTAATCATTGCACTGAGGACGGTATGCTAAACGCTACCGAAACTAGTCTGCAAAAAGTTTGCATATTCTGGCGTTTTTAACGTTGCTTTTAAATTTAATTTATGTATGTATAGTATTTGGAGGTATCGTATCAGTCAATGGATAGATTATGTAGCACAAGGTGTGCAGGGGTTTCTGGACGCGCCTGTTTCTAGGGCAGGGACGGCGAACCTTTTCATATCCACGTGCCAAATTTTTTCAAAAATATATTTTGCGTGATCATGACGTGCCAACAATAAAAAAAATTAATAGATCAAATAATAATGAATCAAAATTACTTAAAAAAATTTTTAGCATTAAAAAAATATGGGTACTATTTGATATCATACTTTAGAAATTTATTTTAAAGTATTATTTCTGTTGTCTTACCTTAGATTCCAAATAATTTATATCAGCTTTGTACTCAGTTATTTTTAAGAGAATGCAAACTGAATTGGAATCATTTGACAAGATGTTTTACTTGAATTTTTCACATCATTTATTTCCGAAAATAATGTTTTCCAGAAATAATTGTCAAAATAGCAAGCACCAGCATCTACAGCTTTTAGTGATTGAAATTCAATTCCAAGTTGTTATAATTTTATCATATACATTTTTGCTTATAATGCCTTTTAATCTTTCTTTTGCGATAACCTCCTAATTCTCTTAAAATTTTGTGAACCAATATTGAGCTAGATTGGGATACATTAGGTTATATTTCAGTTTCTTCAATCTGTATGACAATGACAACCTCAACTAACAGAACTAATCGAATTCAGATAAACAGAGACAACAGCAAGATTAATCACTGCATTTTGTAAAATTCTACTATATTTTAGTGCAGAACCTGAATCTACCCCGTGCCAAAAATAATCCGCAGTGTGCCTTATGGCACGCGTGCCATAGGTTCGTCGTTCCTGTTCTAGGGCCTCAAATTTTTAACCAGGTCCTGGACATTCAGGTGAATAGAAAATGTTGAGCTGCGCGATAGTCTAGATATCTACGTCTCTACTTATTAACATCGCATGTGTACGTGCCGATACACTAACATCGTAGTTCCATTGTATTTAATCAAAAATTAAATAATCGTAGATAGCATCTCTGGACCTCTCGCGCATTTTCGCCAGTGATTCTAAACGTTGTACCGAAACCGCTTCGTTTTTCTTATTAGTGATGATAAAGTTATGCCAATTACAGGGTATTATTTTCCATCCATGTAGGTCCCTCTAATTTTAGGAACCACAAATAACACTTCTTAAATTATATTATATATATTATTTGAAGATATTGCATCAATGAATCGACAGATTATGTAAGACAAGCTATGTGTAGGGGTTTCTAAACAGTATTACCCCCTATGACCCCCCCCCCCCCTTTTTTTAATCTGGAACTGGCGAAACATGTGAGTAGCAATTGTCAAGTTGGGGATTAGTCGAGAATAATGTATCGGGATAACATAACATATTCATCAAATCGCATATCTATGTATCAATATAAGAACATAGCAGTTTCATTGCATTTACGCTAAAATGAAGTAAAAATCGTGGATAACATCTTTGGACATCTCGCGGATTTTCGCCAATGATTCTAAACATGGTCTGGAACCCCCACCAGTCATTACATTAATAAAAGAGGTGGGTTGGTGGAACGGGGCTGTTCAGTACTACTGCGGAAAACCCTGCCAATTGACCGCAGCTCGCTGCGTTCGATTCGGGAGCATTAGCGGAACACCTTTGGTGAGGATGTATACCCCGCACAAGCAAATGGGGCTTTTACGGTCTGCAGACGATTACGTGCTGAAAGACAACCCTTTCTGCACCCCCCGCAGTTTCTCCAGAGAGATGTTAAAGGGGTGGAGATCTGGAAGGGATGTATGAACAGCTGACCACAATGGTAGAGACGCAGTATTGATATTAACATTCCCGTTCTCGCCTGCGATTCTAATAAAGGCTATTGAAGAAGGTGTCTTCCTTTAACAAACTGAATATTCCTGAATTCAGTTAGACGTATTCTTAATTCATAAAAAAAAAAGTGAAGAAAAAAGTTAAAACTAGAGAACAGGAATTATGCTTTTTCAGAATTTAGTGTCGCCCCCGGCATTTCCATTACTTCATTTTCTTCTGGTGGACTGGTGGTTTCTATTATTATGAAACAGCCATTATAATAATAGAAGCCACCAGTTCATCAGAAGAAAATACGTCGGTTAAGCGGGACTCGGATAATCGGGACTCTACTGCAAAACATCTCTAAATTTTAAAACTTAAATCACACGCTTTTATTTTATGTAAAAAGACGTCATTTGCATTAATATAGATACTTAAAATTAAATATAGTTTATAATAGCTCCATGTTTTATCCTAAATCATTCATTTATATTTTTCTCAAAATAGCACGTATTTTAATTAATTTTTTTTTCAATTTTTATGAGAAAATGGCAACAAAAAGATATAATTGCTATTTTTCAACAATTTTTTCTTTACTTTCTACAGAAATGGAGTACTTGAGTTGCCAAAATGAAACAAATGTCGCTAAAAACGAAAAAAAAATTAATATTTCACGAACAAATGGAGGTGCGGTTTTCAAACAAATTGCATTAAAAAATACTTTTTTTCCCAATATGACGGTATAAACATTGAAAATGTGCGATGCTTAGAAGTTTTAAAAAGTGCTGTAGAGTATTTAACGCACAGTGAAACATCGGCTTTTGTTTTACGGCTGGCGTATACAGGCTAACGTTATTTATTGGAGACAAAATAAGCTGGGAGAAAGAAATAGCATACCGGGGGCTAAAAAGTAAATTTTCAAAATATTTATTATGTGCAATATATATAGGGTGTGCAAATGCGAGTTAATTTAATTGTTAAGCTTACAGAGATAAGTTGACACCGTAAGTTCAAAGGTATTGAAAATAAGGTAGGAAATGACATTATGTGGATTAAATACTCTGTAATAATAATAATAAAAAAATTCTCTATTTTACAACAAAAGGTTCTGGCACTCCGGCTGCCAACACAATTGTTGTAAAATTTACAAGTTGCTGTCTTTAGGAGTGCTGTAAAATTTCTCAAGTCTGGCGAATGTCGCATTGCTATTGGCTGTGTGGTGCATTTGATAGAAAGAACACAATTATTATTTCACTTGCTGCTTGAATTTGCTACCATAGCATCGGTGCTTGAAAAATTACAACATAAAGTGCAGGAAAAGTCACAACATTTTTTTACAATGCAGTGCTGCTATGTATATCCAAAATTTACATTTCTTAAATTAAATCATCCATATTATAATCTGCAGACGATTATATGCTGAAAGACGATCCTTTCTGCACCCCCCCCCCCCCCCCGTAGTTTCTCCAGAGAGATGTTTAAGAGTTGGAGATCTGGAAAGGATGTATGAAGAGCTGACCAGAATGGTAGGAAAGCAATGTTAATATTAACATTCTCGTTCTCGCCTCGATTCTAATATAGGTTATTGAAGAAGTTGTCTTCCTTTGACAAGCTGAATATTCCTGAATCCAGTTAGATGCATTCTTAGTTTTAAAAAAAATTCTGTGAGCAAAAAAAATTCAAAATAATGTAGAAAATGAGATAACGTGGATCAAAAAATTGTCCTGCCATTTTTTTTTCAAAAAGTTATACCTCTTAAATTAAACTACCCATATTATGGTCCACAGATGATTACATGCTGAAATACAACCCTTCCTGTATTTCCGCCATTTCTCCAGAGAGGTGTTAAAGAGGTGGAGATCTTGAAGTAACGATTGATATTAACATTCTAGTTTTCGTCTGCGATTCTAATAAAAGTTATTGAAAAAGATGCCTTCCTTTGACAAGCTGAATACTATTTAATTCAGTTAGATGTATTCCTAGTTCTAAATAAACGGTCAAGTGCGAGTATTACTCGCGCACAGAGGGTTCCGTAGAATAAATATATGAATTTGTAATTGTATTATAAAAAAAAAACCGTTGCCAAAAGAATACTAAGACTTTGTAAAAAACTATACAACGTAGGGTTGGGTATAACAGTATATATTAGAAAGGTGTAAATATTATACCCTGAAAGTTCAAAGAGATATGGAACCTAAATAATATCAAATGTAGCGATTCGTATAACTCTTTTTTAAATATTACCCTAATCTGTTTATGATTAACTTAATTCGGTATTGATAATAAAAGCAGTGCATAATTAAACTTCATTTGACATTTCGTAAAACTAAATTCAGCGTAGTAATAACCTTTATTTCTACAGTGTAGCTAAAACAAAACCTTTCTTCAAAGTTTAAATTTAGCATTGTGCTAAGCGCAATCGAAAGCGCGCTTCGAAAGGAGGTCTCAAAGTTGCAACGCCGCCTTGGTCAGTGCCGCGTTTTTCCAGATAGGTTTTTAATTAACTTTTAAAGTCACTCGAGGCGTATTGAGAGATACACTCAATGCAAACTATCGCGAATCCTACAGTATTTATGCGATTCGTTGTAATTAAACCTTCCGAGGGCAGTGCCCTTAAAAATAGGGCACCTTATTTTAATTCCAAAACAGACAAGCGGCACCAAGAATATTTAATTAAAATTTTCCTTTTATCATGTACGTGAAAATAAGCAAGTTCGCATTTTCTAATAAATTCGTTCATAAATTCTGGTGTCAGTTCATTATATCATAAGTTTATAAATAGAATTACTCCACGCCAAAAAGGGTTAAGTGGTCATAGGACTCTTAAAGATTCAAAATTTAAGAAATTTTAATTTTTTGAGATGTTAAACTCCTATCTTTTATGAACTTTTTGTTATAATTGTTTCCTTGAAACTCTCATTAGAACAAAAGTTATGGCTTTTAGAATTATACTCGCTCAATAACTTTAGGGGCGTTTCCGAAACTTTGAAGTCATTTTTCTCCAAATGGCGTTTTTTGGGCATAACGCGCAGGATACCTCAAAAACTTCTGAATATTTTTTCATGAAATTTTCAAAACATATATTTCATGTTAGTCTGTATAAACTGAACCTAAAATTTCCTTTTTATTGTTCAAGAAAATATTTTTTTAGATGATTTTACTGTTAGAATTTTCAAAATTTTGTATTAGCTAAATGCAACATTTCATTAAAAATATAAAAATTCTTTAAATACAAATTTAAGTTCAGGGAAAATGTTACAATCTGAAGTATAAGCAAGCACCAATATTTTCATTCTAGTTGCAATATTTATTTTATAATCCTGCGCGTAAACTGTTATGCCAATTTTTTGTTCGACAAATGTCTAACAGTTTCGAGCCCCTATAAATACTAATTCTGTATCTTGCAATTTTTTATATACGTGAAATGAAAGAACATACTTATATCTTTCTTCCCAATTAAAATTGTTTTAAAATCATATACATTTTAAGACATTAAATGTTGAAAATGGCCTTTTTTTTTCATTTTTTCCATTTTTTAGGTTCCCGAGACCCCTTAAATTAGTATGTTTTTAGCAATTTGACATTTATTGCTTTTATATTGTTACTGGGCATTACATTATACATATATATTATTAAAAGTTGTTAACTAGGCATAGAGTACGGCGCCCCTGGCCTTTTGTATGTCCAAACTGGCCGCATCTTTAAAGGTTAATATCTCGGCTAATTACCCATGATTTTTTTTTCGAAAATCATTATCAACAATGCTTTTATACCTCTGCAACGATAGGTATATCCACCGATGCTCAACAATTTTTCTGAATGCCCGTAGAATAGAAATTTGTGTATAACAGAAAAATGCTAATTTTTCAAAAACTATGTGACCTAGGTTAATCGCTATAATTTTCCGGCAAGGTTTATATTAACGTCTACTACCTCTAATTTTTTCATAATTTTAGTTTTAGTAGATTCGGAATTATATGCGGGGGAACATATTTTTGCGCTACATTTTCGACAATATCTTTGAAAATATAACACCTAAAATTAAAAGGAATGTATTTTTGAGTTTAGCGTTACGAAAGCTTTCACAAGATATCCCACATGATATACAAAGAAAAGATTTATTTCTTTCAAGTAGCATAATTAGCCTTTCTACATTTTTAGTAAATATATTTATGAATATTTATTAATCTGAAAATATGTGGGTCAATAGTCTTTATTACTTTCCTGAATTTGAACTTTCCACGTTCCATAGTTTACGAGTAAAATGGCTGTGACAGACAGACAGACTGACAGACATAGGAGTGGTCTTATAATGGTTACTTTTTTAATTTTAAGTAAGGAACCCTAAAAATGATTTTTAAAAAAAAGGAACTTCCTAGGATGAGAAGAAAAAGTTAAACAAAAAATTAATTTTTAAATATTTATTATGAGAATTATATATACAAGTTATCCACAAAAGTGTGAAATGCGCGTTATTTTTTAACCTGTCAGGGGTAAGCAGGCAGCTTAAGTTAAAAAAATTTTTGAAAATATGATTTTGTTGATGAAATAGTCCTGCCATGTATTTTCAAAAAGCTACAATTTTTAAATCTAATCATTCATATTACGGATCGCAGACAACTGAAGAGCTGGGTGGAAGAAAGTGCTGTGTAACAAAAATTAGAATTCGAAAAAATTGAAGTGAAAGTTTGTTATTTATTTAATTCCTTCTTAGTAGTATATGCAGTAAAACTTCCCTTTAACGAAGTCCTTACTTAACGAAGTTTCGTACTTAACGAAATTTTCTGCTGAACCTTGACTTTGAACACCATTAACATGTAAATTAATCTCCATATTACGGAAAATATATTCTATGTAACGAAGTTTATTCCGCTTTCATGCGTGTACAACATTCAAACAGAGAGGTTGCTCTTGCGATGTATGTATTGATTTATTTCAGACGATTGTATGAAAATGAAATTATTTGTTTATTACCCGACTGAAAAGAAGGGTTATGTGTTTCACGCGTATCTGTGTGTGTGGATTTCTTTATAACCCTGGAAACATCCCAACGGCCGGATGGATTTTAATGAATGAGGTCTCTATCAATTCGTCTTAACCGCCCGATGGTTATAGGCTAGGTTTTGTTTTTATAAATTCAAAATGGCACCCGTAAAATACAAAATGGTGGTAGAGACAAAAAGCAATTTTACGCACCCTATTGAGTGGCATATCATTGGATAGATCTTTCAAAATGAAGACGATGTTTCATTGACTATATGACAGACTGAAGCTCCGTTAAAATATTATACAACCTGGAAGTTGTGTATGTAGGATCTCTAGCTTTACTGCAACTCTAACCATCATAGACATCTATAGACCTCATCAAAACAGTGTTTATAGATAGGAACTAACAATTAAACACAATTTAAAAGTCATCAATACAAGTAAATAAAAAAAATAGGTAATAAGTAATATAAACAAGTAATATAAAAAAAAATGTTGTAAGTCAATTCCTACTTATGTCAATAAGATATTTTTTTTTCTCCCATTCTTCTTTCCTTTTGAGTGGCGCTTAAAAGGCCTTGATCAAGAAGAGGACTCCCTCGGTCTTAAAATACCTTGATCAAGAAGAGGGCTCTCTCGATTATTGAAAATTAATTAAATTTAATTAATGAATTAATATTTGAAAAAAAAATGGATTAACATCAAGTGTCATACACTGCAAGTTTAAAAAAATTTATTTGAGCTTGATTGGATGAATAATAAGTATTTTATTAACGATTGAAAATTTGAACAAGATATATATAGCGAGAGTGTGAGCTAATAGTAGGAATTGAAAAAAATAGTTTCACATTGATGAGAAATAATTAATTAGTTCGCTTTTCACGCAGTCGGGTTTTATGATTTTTTAAATTTAATTGTTTATTCACAAATGTAATATCAAAATTAATACATTATATTACTTATTTGTTAAAATGGCATGATACACTGTCTATAAAATATTGATTAAATCATGTTTGCTTTTAAGTATAATGATAAAAATCTAAGTTTACTTTACAACAGTTATACTTTTATGAATGAAAAAACACTTACAGGAAGTAGACTTCTTCCTCAATACACGAAGCAGATTCAAAGGGAAAGGAAGTTGTATCCTTTATATTTATATATTGAAACCCCTCGAAGGATGAATGTAAATGTACTTTTCCCCAAATATAATATCAAAATTAATACATTATATTATTTATTAGTTAAAATCGCATGATACACTGTCTATACAATATTGATTTAATCATGTTTGCTTTTAATATAATGATAAAAATCTGAGTTTACTTTACAACAGTTATACTTTTATGAATGAAAAAACACTTTTACAGGAAGTAGACTTCTTCCCCAATACACGAAGCAGATTAAAAGGGAATGATAAGTTGTATCCCTTATATTCGTGCCTTGAAACCCCTCGAAGAATGGATGTAAAAGTACTTTTTCCCAAGTGTAATATGAAAATTAATACATTATATTACTTATTAGTTAAAATCGCATGACACACTGTCTATACAATATTGATTTAATCGTGTTTGCTTTTAAGTGTAAAGATAAAAATCTAAGTTTACTTTACAACAGTTATACTTTTATCAATGAAAAAACACTTTTACAGGAAGAAGACTTCTTCCTCAATACACGAAGCAGATTCAAAGGGAAAGGAAGTTGTATCCTTTATATTCGTGTATTGAAAATTTTCATAGGATGCATCTAAAGTACCTTTACTAAGTATAGTAACAAAATAAATACATTATATTATTTAATACTTGAAATCAGAGAATAAAGTGCGTTTCCAGTATAATTTACTCCATCGTAACGATCGTTCTTTACAGAATTTTGAATCTTTTATCAACGATTTTTGAAAATAGAAGTTTTTTGTTAATTTAGTACCACACGTGCATTGATTGAATAAGACAAAATTTTCAATTAAAAAATTACTGGTAGGAATAATGAAGGATTCTGAGCCTTTTCTGCGTTATGTAATATGTGACGTTCGTTGCGAAGGTTTTTGCCAGTATCTGGTTAAGGGTTTGCAGATTGCTCAAAATTGTGAGTGTAGATTGTAGCTTCTTCTGGTGATTAACTTCACACATTATAAGCAAATGAGTATGCCTTCTTTATATCGTATTGTACGGTTATAATTTAATAATAAATATTTCTACTCGAATAATAGCAAATTAAGAAATTTGGCGTCGTTACAGTTAAATAGTAATTAAAAAAAATGATTCACGTTCAATTAATAGTAAATCAAAATGTTCGGCAAGGTTTGCAATAAATATCCCTTGCACGATTAAGGATGAAATACATGGACATTAGCGTTCATTTTCGCATGGTGTTGCGATAATTGAAAAGTACCAAATATTTTTATATTTCTTACAGTACAAGTCAGCAAAAACTATTTGTGTTGATATTGCATTCAATCATTTAATCAAAGTGTCATTTTACGATGTTAGTCAGATCTGTAATCTCTCCTCTTTTATGACATCTTATTTACATTAGACTACAAATTAGTTGTCAAAACCCCAGAGGCCCATTCATAAATCGGATTCTGAACTTAACATTTTAGGTCAGTGTACTTTATTGTCGAAGAATAGTATATGAATATTTTTATGACTTATTTCAAATTTTAAGTGAAAACCATTATTTTTACTTATCATACTAGTACGAGTATTTACACTAGTGGCAAATATAATAATAATTCTATGGATGTAGACAATAAAAATATTTAAAAATAATTTTAATAAGCATCGGAAACTCAAATATTATTAATATTATTAAATGAGTAAAAAATCTCAAAGTCCATCTTTATAGGCAGAAAATCTCAAAGTAATCTCACAGTCTGGAAAAAATTCATCTAAGAACAAGCGCGTCCAAACATGTAATATTAAAGCAGCGGAGAAAAATCTACAGAAACTAGGATTTTTCGAGCAGAATTGCAAGTTATTGGAAATGTTACAATTTTGATGCATACTCTGTATTCTGACATATTTTATTTTTGATTATTTTGAAACGTTCTATTTTAATAGTCCTGTACATGAGATTAAACCTGCATAAACACATATTTCGTTATACTCAAACTTAATGTTACTACGGTGTAATAGATTTCGAAAAACGTTTTATTTATTACTTCATATGCATAGTGCGAACGGTTTTTACTTTAGATTGGCACTATTTATAAATAGTAATCTTTGCCTTGTTTCTTTTGCAGAATTTAAGCAAAAATCGTGCAAATTCTGCGAAAAAATAAGAAAAAAAATTAGTATTTAAAAAAGTGTTGGTTAAAAGTCTATATGCTTCCTGATATATATTTTTAAAGTGATAAAAATAAATAGATAAACATAATTCAATAAAATAACTGTTCACGCCAGAAAAAAGCCCCCTTAATTTATATGATGAAAAATAAAATCTATGCCACATCCTCTTCACCATCAGCATATCCATCTTTATAGGCAGAAAATCTCAAAATAATCTCACAGTCTGTAAAACATCCATGTAAGAACAAATACACTCACACATGTAATATCAAAGCAGTGCAGAAAAGTTTTCGAAGAAATCTTCAGCATTTTTCGAGCAAAATTGCAACTTATTGTAAATGTCATAAGTTTGATGTGCAGGCAGTATTCTGAAAAATATTATTTTTAATTATTTTGAAATATAATATGATAATTTTTAAAATTTTATTATAATCGCTGTCTACAAGAAAGTAAACATGCATCAACACTTATTTCGTTATGCTCAAAATTAATGTTACTACAGTTTAACAGTTTAAAAAAAAGTGTTGTTTATTATTTCATATACATGGTGCGCACTGTTCTTACTCTTCAGGAACCGTTTGATCCCTGATATATGTTAAAAAATGATTAAATAAATAGATAAACATATTTCATTGAAATAACCCTTCAAATCATGAAAAAAATGCCTTAATTTATAGGAAGAAAAATATAATCTATGCCACTTCCTCTCCACCATCAGCAGATCCATCTTTATAGGCAGGAAATCTCAAAGTAATCTCACAGTCTGTAAAACATCCATGTAAGAACACTCACACATGTAATATCAAAGCAGTGCAGAAAAGTCTTCGCAGAAAACTTTTGTGTCTCATATACACCAAAACAGACTTACAGACATGGAATGGAGAAGGGGAAAAAATAAAATAAAGAATATGGCGTTTCCCGAAAATCCGGGAGTCGGATTTCTCTAGTCATTCTTATCCCGAAAATTCTTTTCCCCACCCCCTTTCATTCTGTTGACAGGGGGCGCCAAACGACTTCTTGCGCTTGCCTCATGAATTATTCAGAATTCGGGAACGTCATCTCGTCTGCTTTTGGATGTGACTTCTACTTCTACTCTGAGGAAATTTCAGAACCTTCTTTGATTTTTTAGTTTTAGTTTTTTTAGTTTTACTCCCCTTAAGTTCTATTTCCTTTTTGAGAAAAAGGATGGGCGAAGAAGGGGAGGTGTAGAGGGGGGTATAAGGATAGGCTTTTACGAGCACCCTGGGCGTAAGTCATGTGATTTAAAAAAATGTTTGAAAAAGATTTTGGATTTCTGTATCTTGATTCGTAAGAAATTTATAGGAGGAAAATAGTCGCATATCACTAAGTTCTTGGAAAAAATGTTTCACGATGTAAAAATTATAAGGAGATATTAGATTATTCCCATTTTGCTCTTTGAAAAAAGATGGCGTTATGGCTTATGAAAAGTCATAGGTGAGGCATTCACAATAACTTAACAATGTATGATAGTATTATAAATAATTTAAATTCGTAATAAATAAACAATGTAATTATTTATTTTGTAAATGCAGAATTCACTTCCATTTTTTTAATCTGAGCCCCATTCGAAAGTTGTACATAACTAGTAAATCTTCAGACCTGGGCCTTAACATCAATTTTGAAATGTGTTATAATAAAATAAGACGTTAAAATTGAATATAATAAATAAACGTTATAAAATGAATATAAATATATGTAATAAGACGTTATAAATTGAAATATACAATTCGCAGATGACCAAGTTATAATTGTAAAAAGTAAAAATGATTTAGAGAAAATGACGGTGAAAATTAAGGAAGAATATGAGAAATGAGGACTTCACATGAACGTCAGCAGGACCAAATGCCCATGTATAGGAGGAAATGAGACAGGCCTAAATCTAAATAATAACATAAAAATAGAAAGCTGTAAGCATTATAGATATTTAGGTGTAGACATTAATAGAGAAGGAAGAGACTCACAGGAAATTAAATACAGAATTTGTCAGGGGAGAAAGGATGTAAAACTATTAAATTCTATTTGGTAAGGATATCTCTAGGAAAAGAAAGTATAATATATACATCTCTATTGTAAAGATCATATTGTTATATGGAACAGAAGGATGGAGAATTACAGAGACAGAAAGAAAGAAATTAGCGGCAGTAGAAATGGACGCCCTAAGAAGATCATGCAGGATATCAAGAATAGACAGAATAAGAAATGACAGAAACAAGGAAATGATGAAAATAAAGGGAACCATATTAGATGATATTAAAAAAAAGCAATTAATCTGGTATGGTCATGTTAAAAGAATGAATGATGAAAGACTACCCAAAATTATATTCAATTATGAAAGAAACAACAAAAAAAAGGAAACGGGGAAGACCACGAAAGAACTGGATGAATGATATTTCAAAGGCAATGAGGGATAGATGTCTGGAAGAGGAATGGACCCTTGACCGAAAAAAATGGAAAAAGACTCTTGTAGATTCTTCGGATGGTGGCATCTGACGCCATAAACCGAGTTTATATATAAATTGAAATGTTTTTAATTTTCATCTTACTTCACATAATATCTAATATGCTGAAATACACAATTAACAACGTTAGATTATTTGTATATTTCTAAGCATATAAAATTTCCCAGATTAAGAAAATCTAATCCTCCTTAATAAAAGGCTACGCGTTGCTGACGACTGGAATTTTTTTTTTCTAATCGTTGCAACAGATTAATCTCGGAAAATGAAACAACTAAAAAAAAAGTAATAGCTCGAAAAGTATTTGTCAGAAAATTGGGAGACAAACTGCGTTAAAAAGATTGATTTTACAAATTGTGATTAACTTTACAAATGTAAACAATGTGTAGTTGGTGAATGACCAACAACACATTACAATTTTCAATGATTTTTTGAAAATTCTTGATAAAAATAAAAATAAAACTTTCGAACATTGAATATTGAAACTCATGTAGTATTAATATGCATTTGACATCATTCGCCTATGAACCAATGAAAATAGTTTTTAAATTAAAAGCGAAATCTTAGAAAACTCAAGTCTATTTTCAGTACTTTTATGTTATCCTGTGGCAAATATCGCCAATAACAGGGTTTTTTCACCAATAGTAGTTATTTTTACGCGGGTGTGACTTAGAAACAATGCTTTAAAGTTGAAATAAAATGCTATAATATTCATTATTATTGTTATGTATTTTAAACGAAATGAGTGAAAGGAATGTATTTTAATTGTATGCAATACATGCATTTTGAATGTTTGTATTTTAAATAAAAGTTATGCTTTTTAAATTGGGTTAAAGGTTTTTAGTTTAATTAAAATTAATGCAATATGAATGATGTCAATGGGAACAATATTTGGCGATTTATAATATCGCCAAGCTAACATAAAAGTACTATATTTTCTGAGTATTAGTGTAATAAACATAATCTTTTGTTTCTTTGTTTCAGGTTTGTATGTTTAATTGATTTGAAAAATATTAACCTTTTTTTCAGACAATTACTTCTCAACATTACGTAATTTTAAATTTCACACCGTTGAATAGGGAGGGTGCACTTTCGAATGTAAATTGTTTGAAAACTGTATTTCAATTTACTGATTTTTTATGATTTTTAAACCAAATAGCTCGATTACGGAATAATAGTATATAAATACTTTTATCAATTATTTAAAATTTTAAGGGAAAACCATAATTTCTACCCATCGTCCTAGGACGGGCGTTTTCACTAGTATTTAATAATGTCAAATTAGCCTGAATTTATGTAATTTAATCTTTTCGATATACTATTAAATTCAGTTGCTAGGCAACCGTTAAGTGAAAACAGAGAAAAAAATGCAAAAGTAAAAGACATAAGTAATATTACAAAATTATAAAAATGATACCGTCAATGATACTTTGGGCCACTTTTTACTAGTTCCACTTACATTTCCATTATTAAAAATTATTATATATGATTTTTCAATGTCGAAATGAAGTTGTAAACAATTAACATGAAACAATGAAGCAAACTGTATGGTTTTAAAGAGGAATTTCTTATTTTTTTTATTTTTTTACTATTTTTAAAGTTTTGGAACAAAGTAGACCCTGCTTGTGGCTTCTTTGGTCCATTCACTTAATTTCATATAAAATGAATAGATTTCATATGTAAATGAATACATTTTTATTGAAAAACCCTTGCAATAGCATTTGCTAATAAATTAACACTGCAAATTCGATAAACAAATGTTTTTTTATAAACATTTAAATACAATAAAACAATTGTTATTATTAAAGAAACGAGAAACAGTTTTCGACATGTTATCCTCAGCAATTGGAACAAATACAATTAATTTAACATTTTGCTACATTAACATTTGAAAAAAAAAAAATGTTACTTAAAACATGCTTTAAGAGATTTGGTTGTGTAAAAGGCATTTCTAAGTAATTGGGGCAATTTTCGGACCAAAAAAGGCCTGGCACAAAGTAGCCCCGAAATACTACACTGTAAAAAAACGACATTTTTACAGTACAAAGTACTGCTCATCTCGCGCACAAACTCGATCACAGTGAATGTGCTGTATCTTTCATTGGTTTCCTGACTATATTAACATGGAAAATACAGTAGTTGCGTAAAATTAACAGCACAATGTGCTGGCAGTTTGGACGCCAGCAGTTTGTGCTGTAAAAAAATGCGTCCAAATTGCCAGCACATTGTGCTGTTAATTTTACGCAACTACTGTATTTTCCATGTTAATATAGTCAGGAAACCAAAGAAAGATACAGCACATTCACTGTGATCGAGTTTGTTCTGGCAAATCTACAGTGGTTTTTTTACAGTGTAGTTTTCATGTTAGCTTTATAAAAACGCAAAAATTTCCTGTCAAAATAAAAAGTTAATGGAAAAACTATGATCACACATGGTTTACAGGTTACTAAAGGTAATATTTCGACACTTACATTATTTGTGGCTCTTATCTAGATTGTTTCACAATAGAAAGTTTGCAGAATTAAAATTTACACACGAAAAGAGTTGCTTACAAACACATCCAGTGTTGTTACTAAAAAAATTAAATTACCCCCAAACTACTCAAATACCCTATAGTACAGTATAGAATATTTTTCAAGGGCAAAAACTCCAAATTATCTTGTATTGTTTGTTCAATACAAAGACTAAAAATTTTTTTATGGGATGGACCAAAGTATGAAGCAAGAATGTATCATGAAGCAAGGACCAAAGTAATAAAAGTTGACGGTAAAGAAAATTTTTATTTTTATTTTTTTGAACAGGTGCACAAAAATTTAGAAATGCAAAAGAAAAAATTATTGGCGAAATTTCAAACCGATTTGATTAATTTGAGACATCACATAGCGAAAATTTATCGTTCATAATGTAACATTTAAAGCAACTACAGTGCAAATAGAAGCGTCTTAAATTCAGACACATATGTGACTGAAAAAGTATTTCAGACACTTAAGTGTCTGAAATACTACGTTAGTCAAGTGAAAAGGTTCGTTCGCTAATACTAATCCCATGGGAAAAATTTATAAAGATATCTCGGTTGCATTTCGCTCTTTTTAAATGACTCCTTTTTGCATTGGATAGCTGAGTTCGATCTGTTCAAAGGCGGTTTTTTACATTTACGATTTTGATTTTACATTTTTTTTTATGAGGATGCTTTCAGTTTCGAAACCGGTTTCGGAAACGAAAGTGTCCTCTTTAAAATTATACGCAATGAAAATCGAAAAAGTAAAGTATGGCCGTTATACAGATCGATCTCAGCTATCCAATGAAAAAAAAAATTGAAATGCAACCAAGATATCTTTATAAATTTCTTCCATAGGATTAGCATTAGCGAACGAATCTTTTCACTTGACTGAAGTAACATCCTATTGCCTTCGCCTGAAAGCATCATAATTGTAATAATTATATCTTATAGTGGATAATTGTAACGGAATAAACAAAATATTAAAGGAGGATTAATTAAAAAAAATCTGTTTATATTCGTGCACCATTTCACTTCCTGGGATAAAAATCTAATGATTTGAACTCCCTTCTCTGGTAACGTATTTCCAATCCTGTCCAGTCCGAGCTCAAAGTCAATGATTACGTCACTAACGGAAAGCGGAAAAAAGTGCTGACAGGGGTGAATTATCTTTTGTGAAGACACATTAAGCCTGTTACCTCGTTAATATTTTAAATGAAGATATTTTCAACGAGTGTGTTTGGAATGGTTTCCTGATTTTTTTTTAGTTTAAAATATTGTGAAATGCTAATAGAAATATTCTTATTAAAATGGACTGTATGGATTTGGACTATTTGGATTTGGAAACTCATACTCATATACGGTCTTATTACGGCAAGTCTGTCTATTGTTTGGCGTGTGTTCGAAATTAGGCATATGAAAAAAGAATAATTGATTACTAATCAAGAAATTGCTACGGATTTTAGAAACTCGCATTAATATTTTTTCATTATATCTGTTATTCATTAGCGCATTAGGTAGAAGAATGCAGTGCCAAGAATAGTTAAAAAAAAAACAAAAAAACATACAACCTTTTTCAAAAATAGCGCTGTACCGGTACTTTGTGAAATAGTTTATTCATCATAATGGATTACACTTTGAAAGGTAAGAAATAATGCATTTGAATGATTATGTGAACTCAATTTCAAATAGAAATTTTATAGTAAAATAGTGAACTTTATGTAATGCTATTTATCATTTACATTATTTTTTTAGAATAATTTGCATATTTAAGTTTTTTTTTATATACAATAAATATTTTTTGTTTTAAAAGGCTCGTGTGTTCATTTGTGTGTTTTCAATAAATCATGACTTTCAATGTAATGAATTTGTTTAATAATTTTTAGACTTCCGTTTTATAAATTAATAAATATTTTATAGTCTCGAAGTAATTTTTCCTGATTGTTATATATATATATATATATATATATATATAATGATTTCTAAATAGCTCGATCGAATTCCAGTTTTCATTTAACCTATATAAACAAAGCTCATATATAAATAAAAAGGATCTTTCTAATGATATTTCATTATTAAGTTTTTTCCTTACAATTTCCAGTTACTTTATATTTATGATATAATTTTACATATTAATTTTTATTTTTTGCAACATCATGATAAGAGTATCATTTCATTTAATTCTCTTACAGAGTATATTTTCGAAATAAATGTTTTAATATTATCAAATTTAATTTATATATGGTAAGTCTTTTGAAAATGCACAAGCTTTATATGACGGATATAGAACATGAAAAGAAATCGTGAAAGCACCAGAGTGAAGTTATTGTGAATATCTAGATATTTTATTTTAAAAAAATTTAGTTTTTCCGATGGTAAATAAATCCTACTTATATAGTATTTATTTCTTTTTAAATAATCCTTCTGAAAACTTGCTTCAAAAATACAAAATCTGCTTTGATTTTCTGTGTTCCATATCAATAACATATTTAATTTTCAAGACACTGAGACATCCTGAAAATATACTTTAAACAAGGAATAAAAATTGTTGTAATTAATACAAACTGTGCTGAAATTATTTAAAGAAATCAAGTTGCATAAAATCCTATTAAAAAAGTGCTGATATTTATCATTTTGAGAAGGTGATGAAGATGATGTTTGAAGGTATAAATATTTTTATACTTATGTTCGATCTGAGTATATATTTTTATACTATTGTTAGGCATGTTTTCTCTCTTCTTAATTTATTTCTGTATTAATTACCATGTATTTTTCGAAATTTTAATCCCCCCCCCTTCCCTATGTTTTTTAAGATTTGTTAAAACAATAGTCTTTAATTTTCGTTCTAATATGATTATACCAGAACCTCTTGTTTAATTGTTGTGTGTTTTCCCCCTACCATTGAGTTTAGAATCCTGTAGGACTTTCTAGGTGGTGTTGTCTAAGTCTTGTCAGTAAATTGGGTTGGAAATGTGTAATAGTAATTAAAGTCAAAAGAAATGAATGTAGTTAATTACTATTTAGCGTATAGTCATATACAGGATTCAGGGTATTGGTAACTCAGTGCTTAATGAGAAAATCCCACAACACTATCATTTATTTTTATAAGTTATTTTTATCGTCATCTTAACAAAAAAGAAAATATGTTTTTGACTTCTTTCTCAAGTCACTTTTTATGTATTTAATGAGGAGAGAGAGGAGTAATCCATGAAAAAAAAAATCTGATTTGGGGAAAACAAAAATCCGATTTTTAGGATTATTTTGTATATGATAATGTAGTATCTCAACGCACGTTATCATACTTAAATTTAAATTTAGTCTGTTTTTATAACCAAAATAAATAAATGAGATATACGCGCATTGAGATGCTACAAGTTAACTCTTGGTATCATCGTGTTGCAGATCTGCACCATACGCAAAAGCCAATGTTACTTACACAGTAAGCTTTTCAACACGATTTTATTATTCCTATTTCCCAACACAGCAGAGTATGAATTAATCATAGAATTTTCAACAGATGGAGATAATGAGTTAATTTTTCATACCAAAGATTTTTTATCATTTTTAATCATTTTTTATAAATGGGAATAATTTGTTACATAAAGCAGAGCTGACTGCAGCATGGGCAAACAGGGTTGTTTCTATGGGCCTTTTGCTTTACGGGTCCCTAAATTTGGTATGAAATTTCCATAAAGCTGATATTTTAAATTTGCTTTGATATACTTATTTTAAGAAATATTTTGTACTTTTAGAACATGATTAGGTTAAAGAAAATGATACATTTATCCAAATATGTATTTGACGGCATCGAAAAGGCTTTTTTTTTTTTTTTTTTTTTTTTTTTTTTGTAACAGTATATGAAGGCAGAGGGGGAAAGGGGGCGAATGAATACTAGGTCTTTAGACTAGAATTAATTTGAAGTTCTCACTAAAAGTAATAAACATTTTTGATGCCGTAGGTCATTTACAGGGTGTCCGATCTCAACGGTGTCCAATGGCTAAATCCTAAGCCGTTAGTCATAGGCATATAGTTCCAATTACAAAAATGTTTTAAATCAGGTAAAAAAGTATTTTAAAAGCGATTTGGGTCAGTAAAAATATTTCTTAAAAAATTAAGAAATTTAAACTTTTATACGGTCCCTCGGTTCTATAAGTTATATTTAGTAAAGTTTTCCTTTTACACTGACAAGTAATACAAAAAAAGTCCCGTTATTCTAGGATTAAAATTGACCAAGTAATAGCTGTTTAAAGTTGGAGCATATTTTTGGCTGCAAATTGGGGGTCATTTACAAATTTAGTCGAAATATAATTTCGTCAGATATATTAAAAAATAGTTGAGAGTAAAATTAACATTGCAATATAAATTTGAAATCTTCAATCATTCTGACATGTTAATGCAAAATATACAATTTGTAATAAACATTTAAGAAAAAAGAAAAAACAGCATTTTTGTTAAATAAAATGGTGCTAAATTAACAACCTCAATTCTTTACAAAATTATACGTATTTTAAAATATTATTAGATTGCACTAGCTTGCAAAAGTTGGCTTATGTCGTTTTTTACCATTTAATAATTGATTCTGATATATTCTGTACGCTGAATCTAAAATTGACCTTCATTTTTAACTATCACATCAGGATTTTTTGTAAATTGCAAATTTCAAAGTTAAAAAGTTCAAAGTTAAAATTGAATCTCCTCCCCCATCTCATCGAGCCATTCAGCTGTTTAGCTGTAAGAATACCAGGATAAGCAAAAATATCGAATAAATTAGTGAATAAAATAAAATAAAATAAAATAAAATAAAAAATGTTTTACATGTGTTTTATAATAGTATGAGATTTTCGCTATAGTTTAACTTACACATTTGCGATTTGCAAAAAAAAATCTAACACGGTGGTTAAAAATGAAGGTCATTTTCAGATTCAGTGCTAAAAAGTACGTAAAAATCAATTAAAAAACACAACCATCTCCTTTACTTTATAGTATCCGATTTTTGTTATTCTTTAAATTTGACGATTTATGATTTGCGAAATACCCTGACATGATGGTTAAAAATTAAAGTAATTTTCGGACTCACTGCTAAAAAATACATAAAAGTTAAAAAACCCAACAATCGCAGTCTTGCATTATCTAATCTAAAACTTTTTCTTAAACTTCTTGGCGGTAATCTATCCAAAATTTTTTGTGTTATCCTGTAAAATAAGTATAAATGGTACCACCAAAAATCATAATAATATTAGATTGTTATCGGATTTGCGCCAGTATGTAAATGTAATCTCGATCGGAAATTTAAAAGTGGGTTAAAGTTCGAGTACAAATTTTGAACTGGAAAAACATACATATGATTGTTGAAGTAACATAAAAACGTATAAAAATAACATAATTTTTATTAAAAGAAATCGTAAAAGAAACAGTCTCAAATAATGACAAAATAAAACATATGTTATTTTAGCCAATTTGAAACTTAATCGTAATACTTGTACGATTTTTTTCAAAGCGCAGATACACATGAAATAGGATCTTCGAATACTTTAAGCACTTGGAATATGACCCCTCAAAGCCAAGCCGAACTCATTTGTTTTCAGAGTACAAAAGTGGCATAAGTCATGCATTTTTAAAGTTTCATAACTCGATCAATTTTAGTGTTATATGAATGGGACTTTTTTTGTCTTACTTGTCAGTGTAATAGGAAAAATTTACTAAATATAACTTATAGGACCGGGGGACCGTATAAAAATTTAAATTTCGTAATTTTATAAGAAATGTTTTTATTGACCCAAATCGCTTTTAAAATATTTACCTGGTTTAAAACATTTTTGTAATTGGAACTATATGTCTATGACTAACTGTTTAGGAATTAGTCATTGGACACCGTTGAGACCGGACACCCTGTATGATATCACATAAATACATATTCAGGTGAATATATATACACATATATTATCCTATTCTAAAACTACAAAATACTGATTACGATCATCATAAGGTCAAAGCTGATTTAAAATATCAGCTTTATGAAAATTTCATACCCAATTTGGAGTACTCTAAAGTCAGGGGGCAGAGAAGCATCCCAGTTTACCCACGCTGCAATCAGCTCTGCTTTATGGTAACAAATTATTCCATTTATAAACTAGTATGTTGTGGCCATCACAAAACTTTCTTCTATATAAATCACATCAATTAAATCATTTAAATAGTATAAGAAAATACATCAATTTAGAACCAAATCGTATCAAAGTATACCTGAATTCGAAGTTTGATGAAAATTCGTGCATTAGTTATTGTGATAGAGCTGTGGGGGAAATTATGAAAAATTCAGCATAGCAGCGCCACTTGTTGAGCAATTTGCACCAAAACACAAACAGCACTAATTCATATTAAGGTATACCGGAATCTGAAGTTTGATGAAAATCGGTGCATTAGTTCTGGAGCTAGAGCTATTGGAGAAATCACAAAAAATGCAGCACAGCAGCGTCACCTGTTGAGCGATTTACACGAAAAGGTACAAAACATCATTTCATGTCAAGGACTAACTGAATCTGAAGTTTGATGAAAATTCGTGCATTAGTTCTGGACATTGAGCTATTATGGAAATCGTGAAAAATGCTGCATAGCACCGCCACCTGTTGAGCGATTTACACCAAAACATAAACAGCACTAATTCATATCCAGGTATACTTGAATCTGAAGTTTGTTGAAAGCCCAAGTATTAGTTCTTGAGATAGAGCTATTGCGGAAATCTCAAAAAATTGCAGCATAGCAGTGCCACCTGTTGAATGATTTATACCACAAGGGGCAAAACGTCAATTCATGTCAAGCACTAACTGAATCTGAAGTTTGATGAAAATCCGTGCATTATTTCTTGAGATTGAGCTATTACGAAAATCGTGTAAATGCTTCAAAATGCAGCATAGCAGCGCCATCTGTTGGGCGATTTGCACCAAAACGTTACCAGCCCCAATTCATATCAAGGATTAACGGAATCTGAAGTTTTATAAAAATCCGTGCATTAGTTCTTGAGATAGAGCTTTTGCGGAAATCCTGAAAAATGCTACATAGCAGCGCCACCTGCAAGGCGATTTACACCAAAAACTAATCAGCACCAATCTATATCAGGGACTACTAGAATATGAATTTTTATTAAATTCCGTGCATTAGTTCTTGAGATAGAGCGCCCACAAAATTTGTGTCACATACAGACAGACAGACGGACGGACAGACGGACGACAGACAGACAGACAGACAGACAGACGGACGGACAGACAGACAGACAGACTCACAGACAGACATTTTGTAAAAACATGTTTTTTGGAATCTCTGACTCATAAAACGTATAAATCCGTCGAAAACTGGAATTCGAAAATTTTCATGAAACCAATACTTTCTTCTTGTCAAGATAGAAGAAAGTAAAAATTATTCAATGTGGTCAAACATGGCTGTGTATATGGCTGAGAAAGAAAAATGGTCAAAGATGGCTTCATATTTATACCCTCCCCCCCCCCCCCCCAAAAAAAAAAAAATGGCTCAAAGATGGCCACAATTAAGACATTTGAAATGTCTGAAATCCAGACGTAAGAAGTGTCTGAAAAATTTAAGGCGTTTTAAAACGTCTGAAATTTGAACACTCTTGTTTCAGACACTTAAGTGTCTGAAATTCAGACGCAAGAAATGTCTGAAAAATTTAAGACATTTTAAAACGTCTGAAAATTGAACACTGCGTTTCAGACACTTAAATGTCTGAATTTCAGACATTTCAGTTTACAGTGTATTCAAATGTGCCATTTCATTTTAGAAAGTGATAAAATGTGAAAGTTATCGGAAATCCGACAGAAGAGCATTGTGATGTAATAAATAAATAAATAAATAAATGACAAAATAAAATAAAAATGCTCTACATTTCTCGAACGAATTAACAAAAACGATGCAGTTGTTTCCGGGTACTTCAGCAACATACCGGGTGTCCCAAAAATGACTGATGGATTTTAAAATTCAATAACTTCCAAATGGTGACAGATATTAAACAAATTCTTGCAGTAGGGTTATGTATAATGTCAGGAGTTTTTGTACTGTGATTCCTGATTTTAGTTCGAATTTCAAACAATAGATGACGCTGAGAGCAATAGGCGCTCAATCCAAGCCAGATTTTTGGTACTTCGGGATCCATTCAATACATTTTAATCACCTTTTATCGCATAGAACAAGAGAGAGACAGAAAAATCAAGCCTGGATTTAGCGGTTATTGCCTGCAGCGCCATCTGTCGATGTTATTTGTAAATAAAACTGAGAATCGCAGCATAAAAATTCCTGGCATCTTGCATAACACTCCTGCAAGAATTTTTTAATATCTATCACCGTTTGCAAGTTATGGAATTTTAAAATCCATCAGTCATTTTTGGGGCACCCGGCACCCACTTAATTAGAAGCTAACTGATGTATTTTGCGGCAGTTATTGCGAGACATACAGAGAAACAAAAACCAAAAACTTTTCATGTTTCAACAGTAAGCCTCACTGATGTTTAGGCATTTAGCATTGCTGATTTATTTAAAATACACAATTTCGTCAAAATATCACCATACGTATGGGCATAAAGGTTGTAAAAAAAAGTGTTCGGAGATAATCCATAAATTTAGAAAATTGAACATAAGAGCATGTAAGGAACCAAATTACTTTGGTTTTTCCTCACACCTCATTTGTTTTTTTCCATGCTATCGATTTTACAAAATAATCTCCTCTTTTTGAATGCAAACAGAAACAGGAAACAGCCCCTTAAGAGTGTATTCGAAAAAATATTTCCCCCCCCCCCCCTCAACAGCTCGAAATTTTCTGAGACATTTTCAGACTCATTTTTTAAAGTAAAAACATGAAACTTGCTGGGGTGATTTCTGAAGACATGTTTAACATGCAGTGTGATTTCATTTTCAGCTCAATTAATTAGAATTTTATTTTTAAACAATTATTTTCTCAGTATGACCATTTTTTTCATTCCCAGATTGCCCGCTTCGGAAAATTCGGTTCAAAACGCCAACTTTGACAGCGTTTTTAACAGTATTTTCTGCATTTATCAAAAAATTAAGAAGCACGGCACATTATATAGTTTCTAAATAAGAGAATTTCCCAGTTTCATGCGATTGAGAGCAAAAATGAATTTAAAAATGAATCAGAAAATAAGCAGTTTGGATTGGAATACACCCTGAAGCTGTTCAAAGAGAAATATGCCTTTAAATATTTAAATTTCTTGATGGAAATTAGCTGTAAATTTATAAATCCAACATTTATAACGATGTTGATTATTTTTGTGTAAATATTAGTGCAGTAATGTATACTTATTTTTTTAAAATTATGATATACTATTAAAAATATCAAGAAAATTTACGAAAAATATATAAACTATGAATTTCTCCTTGCTTATTTTTATCCCAGAAAAAGTAAATTCTGATCGCTCGAGTAAAAAATAGGTTCCTATTTGGAAAAAACCCAGATAATATTCCCACGAGTAACCGCGATCAGATTTCTGGCTACCACTATTTCAAATAATATCTCTATGCGGTAGCCTTCTCTTATAAATTCAATAGAAATCTACCGTGATGATTATCGTTCGAAAATAAGGGTAGCCAGAAAAGGGATTCGCCGATACCTGAATTTTGAGTCTAATGGCATTTCAGTTGGTACTTTATCATAGTAATAAGCTAGCTAATGAAGACAGTTGTAACTTTTTTTATGAATAAGACAAGAGTACAAATACCCAATCAAAGAAAAAAATAGTATGTTCTCTTTAAAAGAAGTATCAAATTTTTATAACCGAACTACTGTAACAATTGAAAACTGTTATTATTTACGACAGAACAAAGTAGGAAGTTATGACTATCTTGCCAATTTTTAAAGTTAGCGCAAAAATTATTTATATATATACATACATACATACATATATATATATATATATATATATAATAAAGAGGAAATCACAAATATATGAACAAATGGTAAAATTCTAAAGATGAACACAAGATATGAACATAGGAAACTAGTATGTAAAATAAGAAACTATGAATAACCCTTAGAATCACCAGAAGAGCTTGTAGGTTAATTCATCGAGAAGATGCGATATTTCATCCAATTTTGTCGGCATTAAGCCTAAAATGACAAAATTTAGCTCCTAATAGCGCATAATAAAAGAAAATAAATGATAAAAAAACCAAGAGATCTAATGAAAAATACACCTCACACATGATATTAAAAATTAATAGAGCACAATACCTCAATTACATACCAGGATCCAAAACTTTATATATATATATATATTATACATATATATATTCGATCAGTGTATGATAAGCCAGAATTATTTCCTAAAAATTATACAGTGAATTTGGGTATTACATGGAATTTCTTTTGAATCTAAAGTATAATTTTTATATAGGGCGTTCTCGCTTACTGCTGAACAATAATCGATTCTAAAACCCTACGATTTTCAAATATACGAGGGTGGCTAAAACAGTAAGCCAACAAGCACTCTGACGGGGGGGGGGGGGGACAGAAATTTCTCGCAGGAATTTATTTTCCTGTCTACACAGCTGGGACGACCACGGCATTAAAACGATGCCGGTAGATGGAGCTAGTTGTACTTTATTGTTCAGTTACAAGATGGAGGCATTGACGGAAACGTGGTCGGTCATTGAAGTAGGAAGTGTGAAAAGGTTTTTGTGTTTACATACGCCCCCATACAGCCCGGACCTCGCACCAAGTGATTTCAATCTCTTCGCAGCGTTGAAGAAGCACATGGATGTCGGCATTTCAGAACCGATGACTAAGTTCAGCAAGCCGTTTTGACGTGGCTCCAGACTATTTTCTTCTATGCCGGTTTCGATGCGTTGGCGTACCGATGGAGCAAATACTCTGACAACCATGAGGACTATGTGGAGAACTAACATGTACAAATACTAGCAAAAACCATTCTTTGTTTGGATTCGCGAAGCATTAATAAGATAAATATTTAAAAGTAACAATATTTTTTTGTATTATTCTTCCATCTTTATTAAGCAAAAACTTATTTTATGTTTTGGCGCATTTACATTTTAGAAATGTAAATTCAGCTAAATAACAAAGAATTTCCTCGGAATTATTTTATTTATGATATAAGACTGGTATAAATAAAAATATTTTCAAAGCAAAATTTTACAAAATATTTATGCAACGAATTTAACAATTAATTTTATTTGTTTACAACTCTTTTGTTGCCGCTTTACCAAAAAAAAAAAAAAAAAAAAATCATAATATAATTCTCTTAAAATACGTAAGTATCGTCTGCGTAAATGATTTCGTATAATTACAATAAATTGTATATTTGAATTCTTAATACTGAAAAATACTTTTATTATTGAATTTAAATAATTGAATTTTCACAAATTTTAATTCATTAAAAATATGCTATAATTTACATAAAAAAGGGTATTTTTAAAATTTCATAAAAGAAATCATAACTCCATGATTTATTTTTTCTTCTGAAATTATACGTGTTTCATTTTTTATTTGCAAAAATGCGTCCGTAATGGAAAAATCATGTAAAATAAGTTAATTAAAATAATAATTTTTTTAACGTTATTCTGTAAAAAAAATAATATTGTGCAAATCTACAGATCATAATTTATTTTTATGTTTAATTTCAAGTCATAATACTGAGTAGTTATTTTGTAAAGTGTAAAATGTAATTTGTTTAGCCTAGTAGAGGATTTCTTCGATCATCCTAATAATAAATTAAAAACAATGTTCAAAACACCAAAACACTTTATTTCTTGTTACACACTAGCTTCGGTAGCCATAGCGTACCGTCATCAGTGCAAAATATGATTGCGCAGAAAAGAAAATCGATGCAATATATGTAGGAGAAGAGGATTAAATTTATAAAGTTTATAAGCAAATAAAATCACAGGAAATTTTAAGAAACAGCCAATGTAAGAGAACTGGATTCAAAGATAAAGTTTATTAGCCAACAGAATTACGACAGAAAATTTTAAGAAACGGCCATGTTAGCGGATTCAAAGATCAAGTTTATTGGCCAATAGAATTTCAGGAAAGTTTAGAGAAATTATTCAGACAGATTATTCTAACATATTCTAACAATATTAGAAACAGATGTCTTTCATTCAAAATAAAAATAGTTGGATGTGCCAATTCTAAAACTTTCTTCTTTCGCATATACCTTAATATTTCAAAATGCTGTTACAAATGTCAATATTTCATTAATATTAGTTCAATACTATATCAACTTTGACTTTCATCTTAAATTTCTGCTGTTTCAATTAATCGGAGTAAAAACGAGTTAATTTCGACCATGACGTTTATTAAAACAAATAATATTCCGTTATTCTGTTGTATATCATCTGTTCGCGAATAGTCGGCTTATCAGAATGGGAAGTTCCTGACGATTCACGAGCCACCGGTGTACAATAGAACTACGAAAAATCAAGAAAATTACACAAAAATCGCTATTATAGTGTCCCCTTTATTAGTGCCCCCTGTAGATTATTTCCAAATTCAAGTAGGACCTGCTTGGCACAGCGAAAAATATAAAAAAAAAATTAGGTCAATTTTATGCATAACTTCATACACTTTTCGATGGTGCAATAATGAGAAGGGCATAAACATCGCTATTACAGCTCTCCCTTCCGGCGGAAATTTTTCAAATTTTTCACGGAGAACCGTCTTGTCATGTCCAAAAACATACACAATAAACAATTAAATTTAAAAAATAAAAAAAGCAGACTGCGTAAAATGCGAACTAATTAATTATTTCTTATGAATGTGAAACTATTTTTTCAGTTCCTACTATTAGTTCACACTCCCGCTATATATATCTTGTTCAAATTTTCAATCGTTAATAAAATACTTATTATTTATCCAATCAAAATCAAATAATTTTTTTTTAACTTGTAGTCGGTGACACTTCATGTTAATGCAGTTTTTTTAAATATTAATTAATTAATTAAATTAAATTAATTAATTTTCAATAATAGAGAGAGCCCTCTTCTTGATCAAGGTATTTATAAGATCGAGAGAGCCATCTTCTTGATCAAGACCTTTTATGCACCTCTCAAGAGGTAAGAAGAATGGGAGAAAAAAAGTTCTCTTATTGACCTAAGTAGGAATTGACTTTTTTTTTTTTATATTCCCTGTTTATATTACTTACCTATTTTTTTCATTTACTTATATTGATGACTTTTAAGTTGTGTTTAATTGTTAGTTCCTATCTATAAACACTATTTTGATAAGGTCTATCGATGTCTATGATGGTTAGAGTTGCAGTAAAGCTAGAGATCCTACATACACAACTTCCAGGTTGTATAATATTTTAAAGAGCTTCTGACTGTAAAATAGTCAATGAAACATCGTCTTCATTTTGAAAGACCTATCCAATGATAGGCCACTCAATAGGGTGCGTAATTTTTTTCATTTCTACCGCCATTTTCTATTTTACGTCAGCCATTTTGAATTTATAAAAACAAAACCTAGCCTATAACCATTGGGCCGTTAGGACGAATTGATAGAGACCTCATTCTTTAAAATCCATCCAGCCTCTGGGGTGTTTCGAGGTTATAAAGAAATCCACATACGCGTGAAACACATAACCGTTCTTTTCAGTCGGGTAAAAACATTGGTTTAATTCTATGTTTAACTTCATACTAGGGCTGGGCGATATATCGATAAAACCGATAAAATCGATTTAAAATGCAAATCGTGATAACGATATTAAAAAACCCTATAAAACGGTATATCATGAATATCATAATCGTGATGTAAACCGCGATTATCATGGTTTTTCATTAAACCACAACATTAAGCAGCGCTTCTTCGGCTTTGAGTTCTCCAGAGCTTCCCCCAGTCTAAACCGTGGTATTAAATACCGAATCGTCTGTTCCGGTTATTATGATACTAATGGGTGACTTCTCTCAAGTCTAAACCGTGATATTAAAAATACCGATTCCTCGGTTTCGGTATTCTCCATACCCTCTCACTGACAAGCCCGTGTTAATACGTTCACAAAGCTCCAGATTTCACTGCAATACAAGCAATATTTAAAGTAATATAATTCTATTGATTTAATGTATTTTTAATACATTGAACAATGATTAATACTTCCAAGGATTGCATTCATATTCGTTATTAAGTTTTTTTTATAAAATGTTCAAAGAATCAATTTTTTTAGCATTTAAAACAAAATGCGGAGAAAACAACATTACAATTTTGCCCTTTTCCAAGACAGTCGGAGGGTTCGGTGCGACTCCTCCCAGCCTAAATCGTGATATTAAATACCGACTCCTAAGGTTCGGTGTTCATGATACTAATGGTATGTGATTCCGTTTCGGAGGGTGATAAATATCATACATGCAGTTTTCAATGCGATCGCTGACAGCAGATGATATACTATATATTCTTTTACGGTATTGACGGTGTAAACTGAATCTCTGAGCGTAAGCATTGTATGCTACAGACAACATTTCATTATGGTATTTAGATTTCAGCAGTGTTGATGAATATTTGCTCGTTGTTATTGAACAATGTGTGAATCAGGGCGATAAAGAAATGAAATATAACATTTTAATTGAAACAGTGGATTTAATTAGACAAATGAAATAATAATTATATAGTCGAGTCCCCGGGGCCCTTTGGCCGAGACTCCTTATGTGGCATATCATTGAAAAGCCTGTGACCACTTATTCATGTTACGCACCTCCGGTGACTCTCTCCCCACTTCCACATCTGCGGGGGGAGGGCACTTTTCTAAATTTTGCCGACACCCGTCATGTGACATATCGTTGGAAATGCCTGTGACCGTTTATTCATGTTATGCACTTTCTGGGTTCTTCTCCCCACTTGCCCCCCCCCCCCCGCGGGAGGGCCTTTTTCTAAATTTTGCTGCCACCCCTCATGTGACATATGGTTACAAAGGCCTATGACCGCTTAATCATTTTATGCATTTCCGGTGCTCCGCCCACCACTTTGCCCTGTGACATATCGTTGTAAAGGCCTGTGACCGCTTATTCATGTTATGCACCTTCAGAGTCCCTCTCCCCACTTGCCCCCCCCCCCTCGACGCCGGAAGGCCTTTTTTTAAATTTTGCCGTCACCTCTGATGTGACATATCATTCCAAACGTTTGTGACCGCTTAATCATTTTATGCACTTCCGGTGCACCGCCCACCACTTTGCTCCCCTGAATGGCACTTTCCTACATTTTGAAGACACCCGTCATGTGACATATCATTGGAAAGGCCTGTGACCGCTTAATCATGTTCTGCACTTGCGGTGCTCCGCCCACCACTTTGCCCCCCCCCGGAGCACTTTCCTAAATCGATATATCGGAATATCATGATATAAAGTTGCCGATTTATCATGATATTTAATTCTAGCATTGCCTAGCCCTACTTCATACACTTTTCGATGGTTCAATATTGAAAATGGCAGAAAAAGCGCTATTACAGTGCCCCCTTCCGGCGGATTTTTTCTAAATTAAGTGACAGCCTGCTTGCCATCGCCAAAAACTTTAAAAAAATTGGTTCAATTCTATGCATAACTTCATACACTTTTTGATGGTACAATGGCGACATACGGACACACGGACATACGACAGATATTTTCTATAAACATCTCCGACCCCTAAAATTTATAAATCCGTCGAAAACCGGAAGTCGAAAAAAATTTCGATTACAATACTTTCTTCTATATAAGATAGATAAGAGAGTAAAAAGGGATAGAAATTTTCATTTTAATGTTGTACTTATGTAAAAAGAAACTTACTTTTATTAAAAACGGGCTCAATATTTCGAGTATGTTAAATAATTTCCTTAAAGGCAACTGTATCACGTCGTCCGAATTATATCCTCATATCATTATAAGATTCTGTATCACGATATGCGAATTATGTCCACATACCATTAACTGATTCTGCATCACGATATGCAAAATATATCATCATATCATTATATGATTCTGTAATACAATATGCAAATTATACCTCATATCATTATATGATTTTTATCACTATACACAAACTAAATCCGTATAACATTAAAGGATTCTGTGTCACGATATGCCAATTATATCCTCTGTTATATGATTCTCTATCATGATATGCAAATTTTATCCGCATATCGTTATGTGATTGGGTATCACTATAAGTAAATTAGATACTCATATTATTATACAATTTTACAAATTAAATCCTTATATGATTCTGTATCACGATGTGCAAATTACATCTTCATATCAATGTGGGATTCTGTATACGATAAGCAAATTACATCCTTATATGCTTCAGTATCATGATATGTAAATTTCAAATGCATGAGACAACTTATAAGAGTAAAAAAGAGAAGTTTTTCAGGTTTACATATAAAAGCACAGATAATTGCACAAAAATTACTTTCAGGTACATAAATATAATACAACGATATTTAAAATACAAATTAAAAATATCTCAGAATACATTAGAAAAAGAAATCATCCGTAGGATTTAAATGTTGTATTATTTTCTTTGCGCTTATTTGAGAATTGTCCAGAAGAAAACATTGTAGTTTAAAAGTTGTACGCCAGATGACATGCCAGATAAAGTTATTCAAATTTTCAATATTTTTTTTAAGAATTTGAATAACTTTACTGCAAATAGAGGCGTCTTAAATTTAGACGCATATGTGACTGAAAAAGAATTTTAGACACTTAAGTGTCTTAATCTGAAAATGAAGACATTGTAGGTGTCTTAATTTAAGACACATAAGTGTTACTATGATCATTGTGTAAACAAACAGAGAATAGTGTCTAAAATACCCTAAATGTCTTATTTTAAGACATTTCATTGCTTCAAACGTGTCTTAATTTAAGACGTATTGTTTCTTCCCTACTTCCTACGCAATAGCCACTAGGGGGCACTGTCTGTTGCGCATGCGTTTTAGATGTCTTTTGTTCGAACTTGGTATACGTTGTAATTCAAACTGAAAGTTTGTTTTTATGTGCGCTTATATTTTAATTCGTTTTTTGCGGAATGTGACATTCTGTGATTTTAATTCGTATTCACTTAGTTTATTTATTTATGGAATACATACATGTGACGCGTGTGCTTGACACTAAATGTCTCTTATAAACTGTCGTCAATATAAAGGCGAGATGGACACAGAAATAGACAACACTTGAAGATTTCATTCGGGAACTCTACAAAGCGTGTACAATGGCCTTAGTGTTCATTTGTTTTAATTTATGTCAGTAATATAGTATTATTCGTCTTCGTCCTGTCAAAACTGGCAAAAAAGTAACTTTTGTCTGGTGGGTTACATTTTGAGAATGAAACATTTCATTCTTTAAATATGGCTAGCCGGATATATTAAGGGATTTCCTTCTAAAATGATGCAAGTCTTTTTCTTTCAGTGCAGTAGCTTTTAAAATATTAAATCGGGGAATTTTTCTTACCGCTTGCAACAGCGATTCAAGTAAGTATCATAATTCTTTATAGTACTAAAATTAGTGTATTTTATGGTTTATTATCTTTTTGATTCTTTTTGGGAACAACGTATTTCGAGCTTATTCTATCGACAATAATTTTCAGAATTTTCAAGCTATGATTTTGAGACTTTCACAAAAGTTGCTCTATATACTTAACTAATACATTATGCACATTATATTTTGATTACATTCGCGTATGCGCGGTGAAACATCTGTTAGTAAACCTACTCATTTTTCATCCAATTTTTGTTATTTTTTAATTCTGAATGCAGAGTATTGTGTACAATGTTGTTTGTCATATTTTCTGAAAAGAACTCCTTCTTATATTAAGAACTCTGCAAACTAACAAGCAAAAAAACTTGGCAAAATTTGGGACTTTTTTTATAAAAACCTTAATTTCTCTACGAGTATGCATGCTATCCTCATACAAATGAACGCAGTATATTACAATAAGCCACTTATTAAAAATCTCGAGTTTGAACGCTTTTGCCACATTAGTTTTTACAGGTTTAACCAAAAGACATTCATTATTTTTGAATTTGTTGACGGTCTCCTATGGGGCTTCGGGAAAAAAATCTTCGCGGAAATATATGACATATACTATAATGTTTACACACCTACAGTTTCAGATTAATTCCTCATGTATTTTGCTAGATATTTAACAAAACGTCTGAAATCGCAAGTGACCGGTCACCTTTGGCCATATAGTGTATATCTTCATATCATTATATGATTCCGTATGTCGATATGCAAATTAAATCTTCATATTATTGTAGGATTTTGTACTAAGATATCAAATTATATCCTCATATTTTATAATTTTGCATTACGGTATGTAAATTATATCCACATATCATTATATGATTCTCTATCACGATATGCTAATTATACCCTCATATCATTATATGATTCAGTATTACGATACGCAAATTATATACTCATATCATTAAACGATTCTATATCACGGTATGGGAATTATATCATCATATCATTATATGATTCTATATTACGATATACGAATTTTATACTCCTACCAATTTATGACCCGGTATCACGATATGCAAATTATATCCACATACCATTAACTAATTCTGCATCACGATATGCAAATTATATCATCATATCATTATATGATTCTGTAACACAATATGCAAATTATACCTCATATCATTATATGATTTTTATCACTATACTCAAACTAAATCCGTATATCATTGAAGGATTCTGTGTCACGATATGCCAATTATATCTTCTATTATATGAATCTCTATCACGATATGCAAATTATATCCTTATATCATTATATGGTACAGCATCACGATATGCAAATTTCAAATGCATGCGGAAACTTGTAAGAATAAAAGAGAGAACTTATTCGTTGAAAGGAAGGAAAATAGAGAACTAGAAACTTTACTTCAGTATTGTAATTATGTGGGGATGAAGCTCAGTTTTATTTATTTATTTAATTTTTTTGTTCCTGATAGTGGGCTCAATATTTAAAGTGTCTTAAGTAATTTACTGTTTTAAAGACAAGTTTCAGTTAAACACGACTCGGTCTGTATTAGGATTGAATAAACTGAAATCTATGTAAAAATTATTACGTAATGCAAATTTTAAATGCATGGGACAGGCTTCAGGAGAAAATAAATTGTTACTCTCTGGGAAAAAAAGAGCTCGAAGAAACATTCTGAAGCACATTCCACAGAAAGTGATACCATACGACTTATTCCAGTATAATTACGAACGAAGATCATATTAGATTTTACTGAGACTTAGATTTAGATTCTAAACTAAATCCATCCTTATACGATTTTATGACTCTGTATTATGATTTGCATCTTATATCCTCATATCATTAGGAGGATATAGATATTCTGTACCACGATATGCAAACTAAACCCCCATATTATTATATGATTCTGTATCACGATATGCAAAGTAAATCATCTTATCATTGTCTTCATATTACTTCATTTTGAATCGCGATATTGAAATTATATTTACATATCATCATATGATTTTGTATCACGATATGCAAATCATATCCTCATATCACTATATTATTCCGTATCACCGCATAAAAATTATATCGTCATATCATTATATTATTCTTTATCACGATATGCAAATTATATACTCATATCATTATAGGATTCTATAATGCAAATTATATCATTATATGATAGTGTATCACAAAATTCGAATTACATCCCCATATCATTATATTATTTTGTATGACGGTACGCAAACTATATCCTCATATCATTAATTGATTCGTGTCACTATACATGCAAACTACATTGCATACATTGCATACTACATGCAAATTAAATCCTCATATTGTTGCAGGATTTTGTACTACGATATCGAAATTATATACTCATATTAAATGGCTTTGTATCACGGTATGCAAACTATATACACATATCATTATATGATTCTATATGAAGATATGAAAATTATATCCTCATACCATTATATGATTCAGCATCACGATATGCAAATTTCAAATACAAGGGAAAACTTGTAAGAGTAAAAGGGAGAAGTTATTCTTTGAAGGAAAAAAGGAGAGAACTAGAAGTTTTTACTTCAAGTATTGCAATAATGTGGGGATAAAGCTCAGTTTTTTATTATTTTTTTCCTGAGAGTGGGCTCGATATTTAAAGTGTCTTAAGTAATTTACTTCATTAAAACCAAGTTTCGGTTAAACACGGTCAGTCTATATTACGATTGAATAGACTGAAATCTATGTAAACATTATCACGACATGCAAATTTTAAATGCATGGGACAGGCTTCTGAAGAAAAAAAAAATGTTACTCTCTGGAAAAAAAAAGAGCTCGAAGAAAAATTCTGAAGCACATTCCACAGAATGTGATACCATACGACTTAGTCTTGTATAACTTCGAATGAAGATCCTGTTGGTTTTTACTTAGAATTGACTTAGACTATAAACTAAATCCAACCTCATATAATTTTATGCTTCTCGATATGCAAACTATATCCTCATATTATTGTGAGGATATAGATATTATGTATCACGATATGCAAACTAAATCCTCATAACATTATATGATTCTGTATTACGATATACAAATTAAATCATCGTATCATTATACGATTCTGTATCACAATATGCGAATTATATTCAAATATGTCATATGACTCTGTATCACGATATGCAAATTATATCCTTATATCATTATATAACACTACATTAAGATATGCAAATTGTATCCTCGTATCCTTATGTGATTATATATCACAATATGCAAATTATATCTTTATATGATTCTGTATTACGATATGCAAACTAAATTTTTATATCATTATATAATTCTGTATCATGATATGCAAATTAAATATCATATCATTTTCCTCATATTATATGATTTTCTTAATTCGATATGCAAATTATGTACTCATTTAATTATACGATTCTATATCACAATATGCAAGCTATATCCTCATATCATGCAAGAGTAAAAGAGAGAAGTTATTCATTCTCAATGAAAAAAAAAAAAAAAAGAATAGAAATTTTTACTTCAGTATTGCAATTATGTGGGGAAGAAGCTCATCTCCCCCCCCCCCCAACACACACACAGAGAGAGAGAGAGAGAGAGAGAGGGCTCGATATTTAAAGTGTCTTAAGTAATTTACTTCATTAAAACCAAGTTTCAGTTAAACACGGCTCAGTCTCTATTACGATTGAATAGACTGAAATCTATGTAAACATTATCACGACATGCAAATTTTAAATGCATGGGACAGGCTTCTGAAGAAAAAAAAAATGTTACTCTCTGGAAAAAAAAAGAGCTCGAAGAAAAATTCTGAAGCACATTCCACAGAATGTGATACCATACGACTTAGTCTTGTATAACTTCGAATGAAGATCCTGTTGGTTTTTACTTAGAATTGACTTAGACTATAAACTAAATCCAACCTCATATAATTTTATGCTTCTCGATATGCAAACTATATCCTCATATTATTGTGAGGATATAGATATTATGTATCACGATATGCAAACTAAATCCTCATAACATTATATGATTCTGTATTACGATATACAAATTAAATCATCGTATCATTATACGATTCTGTATCACAATATGCGAATTATATTCAAATATGTCATATGACTCTGTATCACGATATGCAAATTATATCCTTATATCATTATATAACACTACATTAAGATATGCAAATTGTATCCTCGTATCCTTATGTGATTATATATCACAATATGCAAATTATATCTTTATATGATTCTGTATTACGATATGCAAACTAAATTTTTATATCATTATATAATTCTGTATCATGATATGCAAATTAAATATCATATCATTTTCCTCATATTATATGATTTTCTTAATTCGATATGCAAATTATGTACTCATTTAATTATACGATTCTATATCACAATATGCAAGCTATATCCTCATATCATGCAAGAGTAAAAGAGAGAAGTTATTCATTCTCAATGAAAAAAAAAAAAAAAAGAATAGAAATTTTTACTTCAGTATTGCAATTATGTGGGGAAGAAGCTCATCTCCCCCCCCCCCCCCCAACACACACACAGAGAGAGAGAGAGAGAGAGAGAGGGCTCGATATTTAAAGTGTCTTAAGTAATTTACTTCATTAAAACCAAGTTTCAGTTAAACACGGCTCAGTCTCTATTACGATTGAATAGACTGAAATCTATGTAAACATTATCACGACATGCAAATTTTAAATGCATGGGACAGGCTTCTGAAGAAAAAAAAAATGTTACTCTCTGGAAAAAAAAAAAAAAAAAAAAAAAAAAAAAAAAAAAAAAAGAGCTCGAAGAAAAATTTTGAAGCACATTCCACAGAATGTGATACCATACGACTTAGCCCAGTATAACTTTGAACGAAGATCTTGTTGGTTTTTACTTAGAGTTGACTTAGACTTCTCTTAAAAGAATGAAATAAAATAAAATAAGATGGAGCACAGCGAGGGTGGGGGTAGAGAAAAGAAAAGAAATGGAACGGGAAAAAGGGGGGGAGATGGCTCTTCCGGACGATTTTTTATTTCCCCTTTTTTTCTGTTCTTCCATCATTATTTTATTCTCTCCTGGAGACACATGAAAAAATCCGGCTCCCCCATTCTTTAATCCCAATGAGAATGTGATGCTTTGCTTCTTCTTCTTCTTCTTCTTCTTTTTTTTTTTTTTTCTTATATTTGAAAAAAAAAAAAAAGTTTGGCTTTTCGCGCAATCTTTAAAATTTTCGTATTTTTGGATGAGATTGGAGAAGGGGGAAGAAGTTGTTTTTCTTCTTTGCCATCTCTAAAGTTGTTTTTCTTGCTTGGTAATAGCCGGTAATATGTCAGAGTTTTGTAATGGTAGATTTGCGAATCGTATTCGTAGAGATGTAAACGATGACTTTAAATCAAACTTAGAACTAATAGAAAGGTTTAAATTCAATTAAATTTCTTTTAAATTGACTATTGATAGTGAATCATATCCACAATTAAAGTAGCTATAAAAGTTATGTTTTATGGCGCTGATAAGAGATGAATTGCATATCGTATAAGTGCAAACATTCAGTAACAACTAGGTGCAGAATGTCTTTTAGCTGATTGATGACTTTTAGCTGTAAAAGATTTTTTGCATAGTTTTATTTTTGGCGAGAAGTTACCTCCACCGGTATGAATGTGGTATAAAGGAAGGACCGGTAAAGTGGCTAGTGAGGGGAAAGTGGTAATTTGAGTTTTTCCCGCTGTATAGTGCCTCCGCCACGCCACGCAGGAACTGGTCGAAACAGTCGTCACCACTGAGCTACATGTATAGCAGGAGATCTGTGTTCCTATTTCGCGCCATGATTTCCAGCGGTCAGCGCGGGAGGATACAGTGACGATAATTTTGGTTCGCATTCATGGCAAAAATTGCTGTTTATCAGATTCTCTTACGTGAGTACACTGTTAAAAATTTTGTGGTATGTTGAACCAATTTTTGGTGCTCCAGTAGTTGTCACCATAAGATGGTGAAATCTTGAACCAACATTTGGATCTAAGGTTCAATCGGAGCTCCAAATCTTGGAGTGAGATTTCACCATCTTATGGTGGCAGCTACTGGAGCACCAAAAGTTGGTTCAAGTTACTACAAAAGTTTTAACAGTGTAGAGAATAATTTATTAATTTGATAAGTATAGCTTAATTAGAGAAGCCTAAATTAGGATAAAAGTGAATAAGAACGCTGACATCTAAAATTGAGAACACGGACCTTTGCCTTGCATTCTTCATTTGCCTTGCACGTTTCTGACCGTCGACTGAGATCTCCTGCTATATATGAAGCTCAGTGGTCTTCATAGATGTATGTAGCGATTTTGAAGCGGAAGGCTACATTTTTATAGTTCTCAAATAATTTTATTGTTTTCTTGCATTTTTTATTTTAGCCAAGTGATACAATTTCTTGATTATAGCTTAATAATATGTGTGTTATAATTATTTTCTCGTATGCTGTTTGAACAATATGCAGTAACCTTTTAAATGATGTGTGTTTCAAAACGCTAAGTTATGTAGATTATATGTTACAGCACAGTTTTTGTAATGGCGTCATTCAAGGCAAAGTGGCCACAAAGAGATCAGGCAAAATTGTCAGATGGCCTGGAAACAATTTTTTATTCATTGTTCATAACAAACTACAACTTAAAAGAATTTTCTTTGAAAGAAAAAGACAGGTCGGGGAAATAATAGCTTCTACAGAGAAAGGCTTACTCTCGATATTTGCAGTCTGCATGTCTGCTGGGGTGATTTGTATTCCTCCAATTGTCAGATTGATGCCCATTACTGTTTACTTTATCTTGTAATGATTTAATAGTTAAAATATTACAAAACATAATACTTATTCTTAATGTATGTTACTTTAGCTTCTATCAATTAAATATACATCCTGAATCAATGTGATATGTTCATTTACTTATAATTGCAAATTTACTCAGCCTAGGCGGGCAAAGTGGCCATTTTTAAGTTTTCTTTTAAAGTAAAGTGTACATTTTTAAATACATTAAAAAAAAGTAAAATAGCAATTGAAACTAAAGTTATTATAGTTACTATTGGTAATTTTCCCTAGAGGTTTACTTATTAAAAAAGTATCATAAAAACTCATTAAACATTGGAGTGGCCGAATTATCCTTACTTCCCCTATATGTTTTAGCACTTTCCATAATATAACATTTAATATTTACACTAATTAAATTATTAATTATGCACTAATATAACTGACAGATATAGATATTTGACAGTTCAATTTAATGAATTTTCAAAATCAATTTGACATTTATCTTTGTAATATTTAAAAACCTATACTTAATAATTACACTTATTAAATTACTGATTATGCACTAATATAAATGACAGATATAAATAATTTTAGTGTTTAATTTAAGAAGTTTTCAAAATCAATTTGCTATTTATCTCTGTAATATTTAAAAATTAACATTTAAAAGTTACGCTAATTAAATTACCATTAACGCACTAATATAATAAACAGATATAGATATTTGAAAATTCCATTGATTGAGTTTCAAAATTAATTTGAAATTTGTCTATGTAATATTTAAAAGTTAGTATTTAATAATTAAACTAATTAAATTACTAATTATGCATTAATATAATTGAAAGATATAGATATTTGAGTAAACTGTAAACAAAAGTGTTACATTGAATTAAAGGATGCACAATCGTGGAAAAAAAGTAAACACCTCCTGCTAACTGTGCAACTAATTACAATAGAAGAACGTTACTGGTACCAAACGATTTGAAATATAGTCAACTTTTAAATGATGTATATAAAATTTGCTTAGGGGGGCATCTTCAAATCTAAAACAGACTAAACTTCGTTTTTATCAATGGCAACACCCAGTTTTGACGACATATTTTAAATCTCCAGTTCAAACTATGCCTAGAAACGAAATTTCAAGTCACTTGGAAGATATGTTTTTGAATTATAACCATTTAAAATTTAGTTATGTTATGTTAGTTCAAATGTTAAATTACGTTTTCATATTTTTAATAAAATCTCCTGAAATTAAAATAATCCTAGTGATAATTTTTTGTGTTGTTATAATACTAAAAAACCCAAACATAAATACATTTAATTTGTAATTTAAAAAATATATATTATGAATTATGAAATTAATAATCGAAAAAAAATATGAATTGCAACCTACAATTTTTTTTTTTGATTGATTTATATTTATTATGTCTTGCTTGATGCAAATTCTCAATTTCAAAATGTTCTTCTAAGTAGTTTTCGAATTATGCTTAAAAAATGTCTAAATGATGGATTAAGCGTCTATGAATCTCAGAAAAGCATAATTTGAAAAAAATATATTTTACTCGTTTTATTCAAATATGTGGGCTGGCAATAGTCGAAACATATTAAGGGGACACAGTACCTTTTAAACCACTTTTTCAAATTTGAATAATATTGTAATATACTGTAATATCTGTAGTGACATTATATTTAATACTATAAAGCAAATATAATTTCATATAATTTCAAAAAAAGAAATCTTGTAGAACAGCCTATTTAACTAAAATTTAAATAAAAAAAAATAATTTTTCTTTTAAATCCCTACTACTTTTTTAAATATGAATATTTTTGCTTCAAAATTTTTTTTTTCGTAATCCTAAAAACATACTACATAAAATTGTGCATGGATTTAACATTCAAGGTTATAGTTATTTTTTTCTAAGAATTTCAATTATTTTTCCTTGTTTTTATACTGTACAAAAGAGAAAAAGTTTGATATTAAATGTAATATCCCATACATCTAAAACTCCATGCACAGTTTTATGTAGTATAATCTAAGGAATAAGGAAAATAAACTGAAGCAGAAATATTCATATTTAAAAAAGTAGTAGGGATTTAAAAAAAAATTAATTTTTTTTAAATTTAAATTTTAGTTAAATAGACTGTTCTACAAGATTTTTTTTTAATTGTATGAAATTATATTTGCTTTATAGTACCTAATATCTGTAGTTACATTATATTTAAGTATATTAGAGTATTATTCAAAATCGAAAAAGTAGTTTAAAAGGGTACATTAATAGAGGTGACATAGTCATTCTGTAAGCATTTCGACAATCAAGTAACGGACTTTTAGATAATATAGGCCCATAAAATAGGCTCATTTTAAAATAATTAATTTCTCTGAATCTAATTGTACGAATTTCATCAAAATTTGTATTTAGGCTAATTGACGGGTGTATAATTTATTTACGGTGTCAAACTATAGTATTGCTATTGAAAAAAAAATAGTTTGGTTTCGTTTTGATATGTAAATGGAGATATGTAAATCCTAAGCAAATTTTATATACATTTTTTAAAATTAGACTTTATTTACAATTGTTTGATACCAGTAACTTTCTTCTACAATAATTTGTTGCAGAATTAATACGGGGTGTTTAAAGTTTCTTTTCCCCCACGACTGTATATTAAATGGAAGTAATGGTGTAAAATATATAGAATGAATTGTATTATTTGAATGTATTATTCCTATGCGTTTAATTATAAAATTATCGTGAAATGCATTACAACCTAAATGACATATAATGTAAGTGATCTGTTAACACTGACGTATTTATGGCTCATTTATAAAAGTGTCGTAAAGAAATTTTAAATTCTCCTCAAAAAGTTTGAATAGTTATTTTGGGTTATTATATTGACAGATTAGTTCTTGAATAAAATGAACGACAATTAATGTTAAAAGTTTTGTGGTGTGAACTCCAGAATTGGCAACACTGTTTGCGGCGAGTGTATAGTGTTTGCATAAAATATGAAAATTTAATTCATTTTTAGATCAAGTATAATATTTTGGCATAGTATATTGATTTGTCAGTGTTTTTAATTGTATATTTGAGATAGTAAAATATTATTATACATTATACCAATAGAATAACAGGCTACACATATCTTACAGTTTTAATTTGTAATAGTTTAAACAACGGTTTATGCATTTGACGACAAACTACATGAACTTCAAAGAATTGTATGACATAGGTATGTCATTTATTGCAATATGCAGCAAAATATCTGATTGAAGCAGCTTTGTGGTGTATTTGAATTAACTGATGTACAAGCTCGCAATAGAAATGGGATTAATTTTGAAATGGGAATGAATAGTCGCATGGATTTAATTATAAAGTTATTGTGAAATACACAGTGCATAAAGGAAACATTGTAATATTAACAATTTACAAACCCCGCATTATTGCTTAACTATTTTGTGATTACATTTGCGCACACGGCATGGAAGTAGTATTCAAATTAATATACAGTAATATAAGCTTTTTAGCTGCGTTCGTAATTATATAAATACGTAGCACCTATACTCGTAGTCTGGTCCGTCCGTCTGTCTGTCTGTCCGTCTGTCAGCATATAACAGCGCAAAAACTACAAAACTGAATGTTTTGAAATTTAATTATATATAATCGTTGCAGAATTTTGCCCAGTCATTTCGAATTTTTATGAAAATCGAATCAAAACTTTAAAAGATATTAATAAAAGTTTTCTTCCTTCTATTAAATCCTATCATACGTAATTAATTCAATGATATCCAATAATAGGTAATGATTCTAGGTTGCCATGGTAATGGCATACTATTTAAGATGGAGTCCTATTATTTCCGTATTACTGAATTTAATATATAGAATCGTAATAAATGTTGCATTCATACATTTTTTAATAAGAGTGCGAAAGCTATTGCATAAAGATCTGAATTTTTATAAAACTAGTTATAGCACGAACGCACCTCATTTGTCACGTTTAAAGTACAATTTCCGACTTCTTTAATTTATTTATCAGTCAGTTTCAGTGTTCTCTAAGATACTAGAAACGTATATATACGGCATTACTCGCCGCAAGATTAAAGCATATTGAAAAATATTGTAATTTTTATATAAAAACTTGAAAAAAGAGAATAAGAAGAAAAAAAAGTGGAGGGAAAACAGACATAGAATTTTTAAATAATGCTGAATCATGTTAAAACTATTTTACGTAATTTGTAAATTTTGCTAAACTTTAAAATAAGCAACATAGATGTATCAAAGTTATTTCTTATGTTTTGCAACATTTTAAGTACAGTAGACTCCTTCAAATCCGCAACCCTAAATTCCGTAAAATCCCATGTACATCATCGCAGATATAAACAATGAAATTTTAAACTCAGATGAGTGGACAAAATAACAGACTTTTTTATTTTCATATCATTCCGTATACATTTTAATATGTAATTCTTGTTACTATGACAGAAATCATGCTTTTTCATGAAGGAAGTATAAATTTATTTTTGAAAAAAATTCAAGATGTTGCTGATAGTAATCCCAATCTTTTCACCCAACTGCCAAGAAGGGTTATGTGTTTCACGCTTATCTGGGTATGTGGATTTCATTATACCCTCGAAACATCCCAACGGCTGGATGGATTTTAATGAATGAGGTCTCTATCGATTCGTCTTAACCGCACGATGGTTATAAGCTAGGTTTTGTTTTTATAAATTCAAAATGGCGGCCGTAAAATACAAAATGGCGGTAGAGAAGAAAAACAATTTATGCACCCTATTGAGTGGCATATCATTGGATAGGTCTTTCAAAATGAAGACAATGTTTCATTAATTATTTTACAGTCAGAAGCTCCGTTTAAATAGTACACAACCTGGAAGTTGTGTCGGTAGGATCTCTAGCTTTACTGCAACTCTAACCTTCATAGACATCTATAGGCCTCATCAAAACAGTGTTTGTAGATATGAACTAACAATTAAACACAACTTAAAATTCATCAATACAAGTAAATAATAATTAAAAAAAATAGGTAAGTAATATAAAAAATAGTTTCCCATTGATGAGAAATAACTAATTAGTTCGCTTTTTACGCAGTCGCTGTTTTGATTTTTTTAATTTAACTTTTACTTGTTACCAAATATAAATATGTATTAATCAAGCTTTTTTATTAAGTCTGGCTGAACCTGATTTAAAAATTTCTTATTTTATGATTTTGATGTGAATTAATAAGTGTACCTTTATGAGGCAAGTTTCATTGAATTATTCAAGATAAAAGTATTTCATCTTTATTATGCATAATTAATTATGCATTATTAATTATTTACTTGACCTTTACTTTTAATAATTTAATAATTTTTTTATCTTAATTTTTATTATTTTAGTTTATTATTATACTTAATTATTTTAATATTTTACTATATTGTAAGCATTCATTATAAGTTTAATTGCATTATTACAGTCAAATTACTGTTTAAAAATGTAAACAAAGCAATGACTAGAAATCCGAAAAATTCTAAGATCCGCACAACATCTGGTCCCAAGCTCTGCGGATTTGACGGAGTCTACTGTATATAGTTGTAAATACCTTTCAAAGCCTGTTTAAATGTATCATTATATTAGTTTAATACAACCTAAAAGAAATACTGTATACGTAAAAGAAAAAAAAAGAAAAAGAAAAGAAAAAAAGAAATATAAAAAGTTTTGATAAAATTTCAAACACGAGTTGTATTGATTTGTCAGTCCTTTTAATTATACTCTAACAGCTATAATTATTATTTACTGTACTAATAGAATCATATGATAAACACCTCCTTCAGTTTTAATTTGTAATAATTTAAACAATGAAATAAGCATTTGTTGACAAGCTATGAGCTGAAAGGTTCATATGGCATGTGTAATTTATTACGATGTGCGACAAAATATCTAATCCGAAGATCTTTTTGTATATTTTGAATAAACAGATGTACATATAAAATGGAAATATGGAGTGGAAATGAAATTAATTTTCAAATGTCAATGAATATTCATATGCGTTTGGTTTTAAAGGTATAGTGAAATGCATTGCAATTTATAGTGTTTTAATTAAAAATTTGTCGTGAAATGCAGTACAACCTAAACGACAAATTGCAATATTAACAATTTGCAATAATTTACAAATTCAAGTAATTGTTTAATTGGTTTATAGAAGTCTGTGATTGTATTTACACACACTGGGTAAAGGAAATTTCTACAAATGGAATTTTTGACAAAAATATTCGAGGATTTAATTTAATGAGTTTTCAAAATCAATTTAACATTTACCTCTGTAACATTTAAAAATTAACATTTAATAATTACGCTAATTAAATTATTAATAATGCACTAATATAATTGACATTTATTGATATTTGATAGTTCAACCTAACGTGTTTTCAAAATCATTTTGACATTTATCTCTGTGTTGTTTAAAAATAACATTTAATAATTGTACTAATTTAATTATTGATTATGGACTAGCATAATTGACAGATATAGATGAGGGTTTAATTTAAGAAAGTTTCCAAAATCAATTTGAAATTTATCTCTGTCATATTTAAAAACTAGGACTTCCCTCAGAGGGATTAGTCTGAGCGATATTACTGAGAACATATATTTAATAATAACATGTGGAAGCAAAGAAAATGAGATGTTATCTTTAATTGTCCATATACTGCGAAAAATTGAAATGATGAAAATAAACGAATTGTAGAATTACAAAATCTTATATATAAATTCGTATACACTGTTTAAAAAAAATGGGAAATCAAACCATTCAAGACAGCCATGCATGGATATAAAATTGAAAGTACGCAATATATTAAAAGTAAAATAGAAAATGAAACACTAATTTACTTATATCGGAATTTTAACTGTATGAAATGATGTCAAGAGCATAATCAGACGCTCCGCACCAATTTGAGTAACTTTAAATGACAAATATATGATGTTTAAAAAGAATGAACTATACTTTATATGGTGTGTGCTCCCCCGGAATAGTTAATATTGTACAATATCTGTTTTCCATGGATGCAATGAGGTTGTCGATAACATTTACGGAATTCTCTTCTCAAAATCTAATATAGTATCAAAGTACCGAATACATCAAAAGTGGCATGCAATGCTTTGTTAGAGTGTGTTTTAGATATGCTCGATCGGATTTAAATGATGAGTGTATGCTGGCCACTACATACGCTGTATTGTTTTGTTTTCAAACATATTGTGCACAAGTTGAGCTGTATTTAGCATGTATTAAATAAAAGAAATCGGCATGATTACAACATAAAGTATGACACAAGATCTGAATATATCGTCTGCATAACTTTTGAGCTGTCAAAGTGTCATTTGAAGTAATTTACAAATCCATACATATTTATTCAGCAAATCATGCAAGCTAACATACGCCAATATGAACCCGATTACAAAATTTCACCAGAATAAGTTAATATATAAAAAATCTTCTAATGATAATTGAGAATATGACCTTATGATAAAATATCTAGAAAAATGAATCGGATAAAAAATTCATATCACATTTAAAACGGCACTTCCCTCTGTTAGTGGCCTTGGCGAGAGAGAGAAAAGCCTAGAGAAGGAACACTTTAACAAGTACTTTCGGGCAACCTACTCACTGTTTCATACAGGTCCTTATTCAATATTTACACAATTTATTTAATGCTAGGTGGGTATCTATCAGTTTTGTTTCATTTAAATCGCATGTTTTGTGGAGGAAATGCAGCATTATGAAATATTTAAAGTTGCTGTACCTAATAATTCCAAATTAATGGTAATTGAGATCGCTTTCCGTTAATTTCATCTTTTTAATTTTTAAATTTTTTAGAAACCATTCATAGAGACATGTTTTAAATTGACATTGTATATTTTAAAACTAACCCGAAGCAAAATTTCAAGATTTTGGGCTCAGCAGTAACAGAGAAATAGAAAATTTTTGAAAGTTTTTTGTTTCTGCACTATTTTTTATAGCGAAATTTTTAGAAATTGTTCTATTGCGAGAATTTACGTCATAATAAATACAGCCATGTCAATTTTCATGTTTATATTCCTAACAGTTCCATGTTCTTCGTTACTTAGATAATCTTTAGATCTTTTTCCGCTTTGTTTAGTCTTTCTATTTTTTAGAATTCGTTCTACAACGAGCATTCACATCTTATTAATTACTACCATGCCAAAGTTCTAGTTTCTAGCCCCAACAGTATCCCAAAAATTTCAGTATTCCAAATAAATAATAGTTTAGAACCTTTCTAGAAATTTTTACGTTTATCCGTCAAATTGAACCTTTTAGAGAGCGTTCATTACGAGTATTTACATCTTAAAAGTAACTACAGCACCAAATTTAAAATTTCTAACCCAATCAATATCGCAGAAATCACAATTTTAGAACTTTTTTGCTCCTGCAGCGATGTAGGTTCTTGCACTGACATAAAATAGTCTTTTTTTCGGAGCAGAGATGGCCACCAACATTTTTTTAAGTTGGCTATGTACTTTCAGAGATAACACCTCACAAACGTACAAGCATTAATAACATTATATACTTTATAATATTACAACGCTTTATAATATTAGCATTAGATGTACAGATACAAAAGCCATTTATCTGTTACAAGCTAAAGTGCCGGCGTTGCCCAGAATTTGAAGGATGTTTGTTCTGAAAAATCAATTTCAAAATTTAACATACAACACAAAACAAACATTAAAAAATGCAGTCGAAATGTTGTTGAATGAATCATATAAAAACGCTATATAAAAATGTATAAATGTATATAACAGACGCAAAAGAATACAGCTATAAATGAACTTATTTCAATTTATAATTAGAGCAATAATGTTAAAATACGCCAATATTTCCCTAATCGGATTTTTATTATGCTTCAATACATTTTTCACACTCATATGACGTTATACTATATCCACCATGCCCTTTATATTTCCAATATGACGTAATATTTTCCTCTTTCACGTGGAAACCTTGAAATAGAAAAGTTATGAAGTTATATTCACTTTCATTTAAATTCGTCAAACCATTATTTCATTTTCATATTTCACGTGAATATCTTGCAATAGAAAAGTTATGACGTAATATTCACCTTTTTTTTTAAATTCGGCAAACTATTTATTTCATTTTTCACGTGGAAATCTTGCAGTAGAAAATTAATTGTTGTAGTAATAATTTTATTGTGTTTTTTAATTGTTGGCAACTGCTATAACGAAAAATGTTTAAATTTGATAAGAAATTGCTGTTAAATTGGTGGTTTTTTATTAATTAAAAATTAACTATAAGTTATTTCGATTCCGGATTACTTTAGTTGTCTCGGCCATGTTTTAATACACATGTACGTATCTCTTCACAATTTTGGCTTCCAAATTGTGGATTTTTTATAGAATTACAAACAGACAGATAGACAAGTTTTCATTTTTATATATCTCTCTATTCTATGAAAAGTAACTAACGCTGTCACCGCCGCCGCCACCGGTTTTGAATTTTTTGTGACCGGAGGTCTTTCTTCGTTAATATTAAGAAAACTATTGCATACAAATATATGAAAATCGGTGGTATTATAGCGAAATGTTTGATCAACACACTAATGTATACAGTTTTCAAGTCGAAGAATTATTTTAAGAGATATTTAATGCTAAAGTTGGACAAAATTGTTCCATTAAAAAAAATTTATAAGAGCAAAAGCTATACATGGGAATTTAATCATTTTTAGATCATTTTATTCAATAGAAGATCCCGGTCTGCAGATTTCATTAATTTTTTTTTTTAATTTGGCTCATTTTTGGGGTTTTATTTCTATTTTAAATTCAAATATTCAGCATTTTGACAGATATTTTTTACATATTTTAGAAAATGGTATTAATTTAAACTGTTGCCAACTGTATAAACAGCGCAAACAATAATGTTTGCTTCAAATAAAAAAATTATTTACACGTTACTATTATAAACAGAAAAAAACTTTCAAATTACAATTAAATAATTAGGTATAAAAAGCAGGCACTTATTGGAAATTACGCCTTAAAAACTATATTTACATGTGAATTTTAAAAGAGAAAGGATATTGTAAAATAAATTCATTAACATGCGTTAGAAATCTGAAATAGAACAAATTACGTCACATTACACTTATTATGCAAAATGAACAATAAATAGTATTGCAAAACAGTTTAAATTTAAAAATTGCGAGAGACAAAATATTAGAGGTTAAATATTAGATTTTTTCAAAATTTTATTATTTGTCGTTTGATGTGAGGTGTTCAGCTGTAAGTATGCAAATTTTTATGATTCAACATAATTAGGGGCTGAGTTAGAAAAATTGCTTTAAATACACAAGTTAGAGCCCAGAGGGTTAAATATTAGACTTTTTCAAAATTTTATTATTTCCCGTTTGATGTGTGGTGTTCAGCTATAAGTATGCAAATTTTCAAGTCTCCAACTTAATTAGGGGCTGAGTTAGAAAAATTGCTTAAAATACACAAGTTACAGCCCAGAGGGTTAAATAATAGACTTTTTCAAAATTTTATTATTTGTCGTTTGATGTGATGTGTTCAGCTATAAGTATGCAAAATGTCATGTCTCCAACTTAATTAGGGGCTGAGTTAGAAAAAATTGCTTAAAATACAGAAGTTAGAGACCGGAGGGTTAAATATGACTTTTTCAAAATTTTACGATTTATCGTGTTATTGCAAGTGTTCAGTTATAAGTATGCAAACTTTCATGTCTCCAACTTAATTAGGGGCTGAGTTAGAAAAATCGCTTAAAATACACAAGTTAGAGACCAGAGGGTTAAATATCAGACATTTTTCAAAATTTTATTATTTTTCGTTTGATGTGAGGATTTCAGCTATAAGTGTACGAAATTTCATGTCTCCAACTTAATTAGGGGCTGAGTTAGAAAAATTGTTTAAAATACATAAGTTAGAGTCCAGAGGGTTAAATATTAGACTTTTTAAAAATTTTATTATTTGTCGTGTGATGTGAGGTGTTTAGCTATAAGTATGCAAAATGTCATGTCTCCAACTTAATTAGGGGCTGAGTTAGAAAAATTGCTTAAAATACAGAAGTTAGAGACCGGAGGGTCAAATATGACTTTTTCAAAATTTTATGATTTATCGTGTTATCGCAAGTGTTCAGCTATAAGTATGCAAACTTTCATGTCTGCAACTTAATTAAGGGCTGGGTTAGAAAAATTGCTTTAAATACACAAGTTAGACCCCAAAAGGTTAAATATTAAGCCTTTTTCAAAATTTTATTATTTGTCGTTTGATGTGAGATGTTCAGCTATAAGTATGCAAAATTTCATGTCTCCAACTTAATTAGGGGCTGAGTTAGAAAAATTGCTTAAAATACAAAAGTTAGAAACTGGAGGGTTAAATATGACTTTTTCAAAATTTTATGATTTATCGTGTTATCGCAAGTTTTCAGCTATAAGTATGCAAACTTTCAATTCTCCAACTTAGTTAGGGGATGAGTTAGAAAAATCGCTTAAAATACACAAGTTAGAGCCCAGAGGATTAAATATCAGACATTTTTCAAAATTTTATTATTTGTCGTTTGATGTGAGGATTTCAGCTATAAGTGTGCGAAATTTCATGTCTCCAACTTAATTAGGGGCTGAGTTAGAAAAATTGTTTAAAATACATAAGTTAGAGCCCAGAGGGTTAAATATTAGACTTTTTAAAAATTTTATTATTTGTCGTGTGATGTGAGGTGTTCAGCTATAAGTATGCAAAATGTCATGTCTCCAACTTAATTAGGGGCTGAGTTAGAAAAATTGCTTTAAATACACAAGTTAGAGCCCAAAGGGTTAAATATTAAGTCTTTTTCAAAATTTTATTATTTGTCGTTTGATGTGAGATGTTCAGCTATAAGTATGCAAAATTTCATGTCTCCAACTTAATTAAATTAGGGGCTGAGTTACTAAAATTGCTTAAAATACACAAGTTAGAGCCCAGAGGGTTAAATATTAGACTTTTTCAAAATTTTATTATTTCCCGTTTGATGTGTGGTGTTCAGCTATAAGTATGCAAATTTTCAAGTCTCCGACATATATGGTTTCTGAGAACGGGCTCTGTGACAGACGGACAAACAGACAGACAAAGGAGTGAGACAGGTAGGGTTTCGTTAGATGGACCAAACTCTAAAAACATGCTGCGGATGACTGTAACAACATCCTAAAATTGCATTACCATCAGCGATCTACCAATCCCGAATTTAGTTTATATTCGTTTCATATATTCTTATTCTTTTGTGCAGCCCTATAAAATAATTATCAATATTATATGCAGTAAAACCTCTGAATAACGGACACCCCGAGAATGCAGAATTTGTCCTCTATTTAGAGGTGACCGCTACTGAGAGTAAAGCATGTACAGTTATTTAAGAGTTGGTAATCGAAAAAATGTCCGCTAAATAGAGGTATCCGCTAATCGGGTGTGTCCGCTATGGAGGTTTTACCAGTAAAACTTCTGAATAGGGAACACCTCGGGAGGGCAGAATTTGTCCTCTATTTGGAGGTGTTCGCTACTGAGAGTAAAAAATGTACAGTTATTTAAGGGTTGGTAATCGAAAAAATGCCCGCTAAATAGAGGTGTCCACTAATCGGGTGTGTCCGTTATGGAGGTTTTACTGCATAATAATATCATCCTTTACAAGAAAATTGCATGCTGCATGATAGACAGACAGACATCCAGAGAAAGATAACCTCTGGATCAATAAACACTCATGTCTTTTGTTTTAATCATCCACAATTGTATGTCATACAACATGCCAGATTTTATACAACAGGCTAAAAACGGTCACCGTGGTACGGAATACTGTATTATTATTTGTTTGCCCACCAAAACTGGTTGCCACGGGTTGTTGCAAGGTTTGTGATCACGTGGTTGAAACTGATCTATTCAATATTACTGCGTGCGTATTTTTTTTTATTTGCTCCATGTGTTCAAACCAGTTGTCTACGAAAACATCAACCTCAGAGTAATCAATCGATGAAAGTGACGCACACCAAATTTCTGTGACGTATGCAGATAAATTGTGCTTTTTTAAGAGTTTTTTCTATATAATTTTTAAACGGTTTGGAACTTATTTTTCATAGTAGGTGCATTCAGTAGGCGACCCTCATAGGTACCTTCTGGTGCAATCAGAAACGAAATCCGACAAATATTTTTTGAGCTATGTTTGACGAAAGGTTTTTATTAGGCTTTGTTTTTAGTAGGACATGGCGTTAATATCCATCGTAGTAGTAAAGTGTCCGGACAGTAATATTTCGCTGAGTATTAGCCTTCGCTTCGCTCAGACAATTAACATTTAATAACTACACTCATAAAATTACTAATTATGCATTAATATAATTGACAGATATAGATATTTAGGAGTTCAATTTAATGATTTTTCAAAATTAATTTGACATTTATCTATGTAATATTTAAAAATTAACATTTAATAACTGCGCTAATTAAATTACTAATTATGCAGCAATATAATTGACAGACATAGATCATTTGAATGTTTAAAGAAGTTTTCAAAATTAATTTGACATTTATCTCTGTAATATTTTAAAATTAATTATTTAAGAACCAGTTAAATTACTAATTACGAACTAACATAATTGACAGATATAGATATTTGAGAATTCAGTTTAATGCGTTTTCAAAATCATTTTGACATTTATCTATGTAATATTTAAAAATTAACATTTAATAATTACACTAATTAAATTACTAATTATGCCCTAATATAACTAACAAATACAGATATTTGAGAGTTCAATTTAATGAGTTTTCAAAATCAATTCGGCATTTATCTATGTAATATTTAAAAATTAACATTTGATAATTACACAAATTAAATTACTAATTAGGAACTAATATAATTGAGAGATATAGATAATTTGACTTTTCACTTTAAGAAGTTTTCAAAATCAATTTGACATTTATCGCTGTAATATTTAAAAACGATCATTTAATAATTACACCAATTAAATTGCTAATTATAATCTAACATAATTTTCAGATATGGATACTATGGAGAGTTCAATTTAATGAGTTTTCATAATCAACTTGAAATTTATCTCTGTAACATTTAAAAACTGATATTTAATAATTACACTAATTATACGATAATATAATTGACAGATATAGTCTTTTGATAGTTCAATTTAATGAGTTTTCAAAATCGATATACCAATCTATACACCAATGCGGAGCTTGCCGACATGCCTTTCATGTAAAGAGGCTGCGCAGGGAAATGCCTTACACCCAACGCACGTCTAATCGCAAAGGACTATCATACTAACTGTGCACAGTTAGTGTCCTACCCTAATCGAACATTGGTTGACGGTAATAAATTTCAGAAAACTGAAGTACAGTAGAACGTAGAACCTCGATTATCCGAAGTAATTGGGATCGACCCTCTTTCGGAAAATCGAAATTTTCGGATAATCGAAAATGCTTCAATTTTAACATTAAGGGGAAATGTATGCAATATTTCTTATTATGGTAACAAGTGCTTAATAAAAATAAAGCAATAGCAAAATAGAAACAAGAATAAATTACCTGAATTTTAAGTTTGAAATAAAGTTCCTTTTACATATATCACAAAGGTTTGAAAAAATGTTTTGTTTGTCGCTGTTTCGACTGACTTTGCTTTCAAGGTCTATCACGGAGTTTTTTAATATTATTAGTTCACCAGTATCACAGTCTATCTGCTGCTCCAGCCGTGCAAGACCTTTTGCAAAACATTCAATAGCTTCAGAATTGCTAATTTGTTCGTTTTCTTCGTTCCAATTCGCAGCTTACGGGCGCTCAAGTTAAATTCAAAGAAGCTCTAAGAAAATATTTATATGTACTCGTAGCTCGGAAAGGACCGCTTGCACACAAGGAATATGATAGTTGAAAAAAAAAGGAAAAAAAAACTTTCAAAATGGATTTTGCACACAAGGAATGTGATTAAAAACAGCTTTAAAAATTGATTTCGGTTAACCGAGAGTTTCGGATAAAAGAGGTTCTACTGTATATTATAATGAAACTTTTAATGGGCATGCTCATTTTTGTTGTAAATAGGATAACACTAAAAAAAAATGTGGTAGAAGTTTCCACTTGTGGAATATTTTGCAACCCTCTCTCGAGCAGTCAGCCAGACTGCTTAGGCGCCGCGAAGGATTACGTGACCTTCGAGAGAATTGATATTTGAAAACATTTTTTACTTTTTTTTTTAGTTTAGTTTTGTTGTGAATGTGAATCTTGAACGCAGCAGGTAATAAGCTGCGTATAGGTTTTTTCGTGGTCTTCTATTAGAAGAAATGATGTTTAATTTTGAAAAGGAAAATTTATTTTCGAATATTAAATCATGCTATTTTCTGGGCTTCTTTTTAGAAGAACATAATTGCTGAAATTTTAATATGATCATCTTGGATTCCCAATGTGGAATTTATTTAACAAATATTATCCAAATGTTTTCATTGTAAATACTGTAAATATTTAAAAGTGTAAATAGAATAATCAAAGTTTTTAATCTTCCTGTGATTACTTATACTGAACAAACATGCGCCACTTTCTTGTGAAATATGCTTAATTATTTTAATGGGATTTTACATGAATCGTGAAGTTTTCATCTAATAAGCTCTCCCAAATATGATTTAAAACGAATCGTAAATTCTACAACTATGCTCTCCCAATAAAAATATCTTGAAATGTGATAACGTGAAATTTCGTGGAATACTATGCTCTCCCAATAAAAATATCTTGAATTGTGATAACGTGAAATTTCGTGGAATACATGAAGATTATTCTTTACCATTATACGCGTCGGCAGTATGCATTGGACTCTCCACATTTTGGACTGTGATGATCAGTTCATACGGTATCATCGATTGCGTGAGTACCCTGTTTTTCCAGAACTTTTTGTGATGCTATCACATTTAATACATACCATATCGTTACATTTTTATTGCAATATTTTAATTTTTCGCAAAATTATGACCGACAAGCCGACTTCAGCTAGGATGAAACACCCTGTATTTGTGACTCAATAAGTGGTTTGGGACCCCATGATCTATGGTAATTATTACTCGTCTGGATGGGTACTACAGGGTTCCTACGGGTCAGGAAAAACAGGGAAAAGTCAGGGAATTTGAAAATTTAGGCAAAAAGTCAGGGAAATGTCAGGGAATTTTTTAAATATTTGAAAAGGTCAGGGAAATTTTTATATACTACTTCTATTAGAATTTCTATTATCGTCATAAATGAAGAAATTTTGAATTAATTATTCATCCAATGTAAAAATTTTATTTAAAATTTATGCAAATTATATAACAATATGAGAAATAATTAAAAAATCGGAAATTCATGCAGCACATACTATTTTATAGCATTTATCAAAATTAAAGTCCACTGTGGAGGATTTTGCAACAATATATAAGCCGAATTTTTATGGAGAAAGGTCAGGGAAATTTTTGAATAAAGTCAGGGAATTTTTTACCAGAATTGTGTAGGAATCCTGTAACTATCACCCCTGTTATTTTGTAAAAACAATTTAGAATCACCCTGTATATGTATTTCTTAAAAGAATACAATTCAAAAGCACTTTGCCCTAAAAAAGCTAGAACAGAAAAAAAAAGAAGAAGAAGAGAGAGAGAAAAAAAAAAAAAAAAAAAAAAAAAAAAAAAAAAAAGCAAAAAAAAAAAAAAAAAAAAAAAAAAATCCCATCAGCTCAATGTATTTCCCTACGCATTTGCACACAATTCCGAATCCAATGACCAGACAGACATCAAGGGGTGCTGTGTTTACTTCACGAGCCCAGTGCTCTCTCATCAAGCGAAAGCACGTGACACGTTGAAACGACACATCTAACTCTGGGCACAAATCATCTGTGTTCTCAGAGGGATCGGTCTGCGAAAATCGAGACTACAGATCTCCGCAATGCTATAACATTCTCGAATTTCCGTGCACTGGGCCGGCAGTAATGGGGTCCGCCTTTAGTTACGTCGCCCAATCGGCTCGGATAACGACGCTCGGGAGCAACAGAGCGTGCGACAAACGTTGCGTCACATGTCTTGCGACGTTAACCGTGCCAAGCAGGGTGGAGGAGTGCCAGGGCGTAAAGCTCTTCGGGGATTTGCGACCCTGTGATGTCCTAGAGATAGGAAGGCTGTTGGCAGACGATTTTGATGTTGTGGGTTTGTAGAATGGTAAAGGATTATAGTTCTGGTTCCTATATTGGTTTGTCTGGGTGCTATAAGCATATTTGCTCTTTCTGGATATCCTATGCATTATTAACGCAAGTGAGAGTGAAGTCGTCCCACAAACCATACCTTACATTTCCGACGCACACACATGCTCAGAAGCTCACAAAAAATAATTATAATAAAATAATAATAACAGTAATGAAAAAAAAGTATTAGTAATAATAATAATTATTATATAATAACAGATGGCGCCTGTTCTTCACACTTTCTGGGTGAAGGGTTTGCATGGGTCGAAAATCCCAAATCCGGCCCGGTACGGTATAAAAGCTAAAAGTTCGACCCAGCCCATAGATTTTTGTGAGAAAATGCAGATATTTTTAAATCGTCATTATTCTACAATTAAACTTCTTTTTTTTTTTAAAATAGTACATACATTTCTAGGCAAAATATTATACAGAGTGCAATATGTTATCTATCGCCGACCTTTAATTTCTCAACCGTTGGTCGTAGACATATAGTTCCAGTTACAAAAACGTTTCAAATGAGGTAAATATTCATGTTGTGGCATTATTTAAAGTAAAAAATCAATTTTATAAAAACTACGAGAACTAACTTTTTATACGGTCCCCCAGTCCCTATAATTATATTTAGTAAAAGCTTACACATACCACAACAGATATAACACGAAAAGTTTGACATCTGGTACTTCAAAAATGGACACAGTTTTATTAAATTTCAAAGTTTGAGATTTTTGCGCATGATTTTGTCTTTCATTGAGGGATCAGTTAAAAGATGAATTAAAGTAATTCGAGATCAAAATCAGGGTGCAATGTCATTTTTACTTAGCGTAGCTTGCCATCACGATCTCAGCGCAGACTGGCGTGTTTTATCCCGTTTTATAAATTCGTGTTTTATCCCGAACGTGTAGCGCTGCGGTACTATTGTAATTTATATAACCCCAATTTTCATGCTCATTATAGCTCACCTGGTCGTTTGCATTCCGCTGCCATTTATCTAGTACTTAGTGAGTATGTTTTATTTTCCAGTTGTCAATTCTACCTATTTTGACATTTGAATGTTGTTCGATCCATAAAAGTTAGCTCAAATTTTAGATGAAATAACCCTCTTTGGTGATTCCCCGATTTGGCGATACCGGCTAAAGGTGGTTTCGCCGTAAAAAGGATATTGCACCCTGATTTTGATCTAGAATTACTTTGATTCATCTTTTAACTAATCCCTCAATGAAAGACAAAATCAAGTGCAAAAATCTCAAACTTTGAAATTTAATAACTGCGTCAATTTTTGTAGTACAGATGTCAAACTTTTTGTGTTATATCTGTTATGATATGTGTAAACTTTTACTAAATGTAAATATAGGGATTGGGGGACCGTATAAAAAGTTAGATTTCGTAATTTTTATAAAATTGATTTTTTACTTTAAATAATGCCACAACATGAATATTTAGCCCATTTGAAATGTTTTTGTAATTGGAACTATATATTTACGACCAACGGTTGAGAAATTAAAGGTCGGCGATAGATAACATATTGCACCCTGTAACATATTGTACCTGTATGCAGTAAATAAACATTACATAAATACACTAAAGTAATTACATAAATACAGTAAAACCTGTGAAAAAGAACCTGTTTATGACGCAATCCTGTCTTAAACGAAAAAATATTTTGATCCGTGCGAAAAGAAAATAATACATTTACAAAGATAATGTAACTTCTAAGAAGATAACTTTTCTATAAATGATTTATTTTTCTCTTTTCCTATGCAATTCCGTTTTAAATAAGGTTGTACTGCACAGCATTTTTTGGATTGGAATAAATTTTTAAAGATATCTCGTTTGAATTTCAATATTTAAAATTTTTCTTTTTCTTTTTCTTTTTCTTTTCTTTTCTTTTTCTTTTTTTTTTTTTTTTTTTTTTTTTTTTTTTTTTTTTTTTTTTTTTTTTGCTTTGGATATCTGAGATTAATCTGTACAAAGGCCATTTTTTACTTTTTTTTAAAAATGTATTTTTAATGAGGACACTTTCGTTTTCGGCACCGGTTTCGGAAGTGGAAGCATCCTCAATTCTCACACACACACAAAAAAACTTCTGCAAGCAAAATCGAAAAAGTAAAAACCGACTTTTGTAAATATCGATCTTGGGGGGGGGGGGGGGGATTCAGTGCGGAAAGTATTACATCGAAAAATTCTTTGTTTTTCTTTCTTAAAGTGTTTAATTTATTTTATGTCACTTACGAAGAATATTATTTTTTCCAAAATCGTCAGAGGTAAAAAAAATTTTGTTAATTAAATTTCAAAATCCAAGTAGAAGCAATGGCCTCATCTCCCGCACCTCCACACCTTGCCGGCACATACAATGCTTTTTCCTTTTTTTTTTTTTTTTTTTTTTTTTTTTTTTTTTTTTGTTTTAGATTATTTATAAAATGATCTAAAACTCTGAAAATATAAAGTACATGAAATGCGCACATTTCATGTAGGATCATGTCTTTGCCAAGAAAATTGCTTTACAAAATGACAAACAACTTTATGCGCAGTTACCATAGTTTTGTGAAAAAAAGAACATACTATAAGACACATGTACAAATACATTTAAAAATATGGGAAGTTGGGAAGGTATTTTTTTTTTTTTTTTTTTTTTTTGCACTATATGCTATTTAAAGAGAATGAAACTCGAAACCTAAAGGAATGGAATTAAACTTGTTAGAGGTAATATCCGTTCTTTTCGGAATTTCGAATTTTATATTACATTTCACTGTTCTTAGCGAAGAACACTGAGATAGATTAGTTTACATGAATTGGAAAAATTCATTTTTTCTATAAACTATCAGTGGAAATTTGCATTAATTTGCTTTTTTAGAGTGTCAGAAATTTTAATCTCCTCAGAAAAACACATCATAAATGAAAATTTAATTATTTTTCATAACAGCAAATGTTTAAAACATGCAATGTGTTTCAGCATCTCATCATTCCTGAAACATTAAAGAACATTAGTTCCGTGTTTAACCCAATAAACTGTTCATGTTCATAAAAAGGAAATAAACTGTTTTCATAATTACCATTGCACCACAGACTGCAATTTGGTTATATGATAAAATCTGCGAAATGTTTATTGATCTTAAGGGGTTCCAGGACTCTTAAAGCTTCAGAATTTTCGAAATTTTAATTTTTTTAGATGTTAAGCTCATATTTTTTCTGAACATTTTGATATAATTTTTTCCTTGATATTCCCATTAGAACAGAAGTTATCGCTTTTAGAATTTTACCCCCTCAATAGCTGAAGCAGCGTTTCCGAAACTTGGAAGTCATTTTTCTCCAAATGCCGCTTTTGGTCATAACGCGCAGGATAGCTCAAAAACCTTCTGAATATTTTTTTCATGAAATTTTCAAAACGTAAGTTTCATGTTATTCTGTATAAACGGAACCAAAAATTTCTTTTTTATTCTTCCAAAAAATATTTTTTAGGTGATTATACTGTTGAAAATTTCAAAATTTTGCATTAGCTAAATACAACTCTGTATTAAAAATATAAAAATGCTTTAAATACAAATTTATTTATGTTCAGGGTAATTATTATAATCTGAAGTATAAATAGGCACCGAAATTTTAATTCTAGTTGCAAAATTTATCTCGTAAATGACGCTTTATTTATTACTATAACAACCATTAATTATATTTACGCCCGTTTTATATCAATAATGTATTTTTTTTATATTCATTCTCTTCTATATAAATGTAATACAGAAAGGAGAAAATATATGTCCTCCAAAATTATATGTATCATTTATTTAAAAGTTATATAAATTTAATTGAAAAGCAAAACTGGAACAGTAATTTGAAAATATACAGAAATATAATATGATACTAATAATGATTTTTTCCTAAAACCATGTAAAAATAAAAATAACTTCTTCTTTTAACCTCCCCGTGCAGGGAGGCAAATGCAAGAAGACAATATTACTTTAGAATGTACTATTATGTAATAATATTATTAAATACTTTTAAATATTAACTAACACATTTAGATATTATTTGATATAAATTTATTTCAGGTATTTATATTTTATTGACTTCTTCGATCCATAAAGTATGCGACTAATAAATTTTTAGTCATATGTGTGTACTACTGGAAGCGTATATATATAAAAATGAATCTGAAAATAACAGAATCATTAAACATTCATAACGACATCATCGGGGGGGGGGGGTGTAAACGAATGATATCATAAGGGGGGAGGTGTTCCAAAATTAGCAAAATGTTTATAACGTTATATATGTATAGCCCTAATGATATATATTTAAATAAAGTTTATTAAAATAATATTTACTACGAATTACGATAAATTAGTTGTAATTTGTAATAAATATAGTTCTTTTAATTTTTAGTTTTTTCCTTGTCACTTCAGTAAATTGCACTTTCACATTCGCTTTAAAAGACAATTTACAATTCAATTCTACATTTAAAATATAAAAGATAATAATAAAAAAACTGTGCATATTTATAATTAAATTTATTTAATGATCATTTAAAATTTTATATGCAATTAGCACTCAACAATTTAAATCCTTACATACGAACGTAATCAAATATTCATTTTTCTCCTTTATTTATCAAAACATCACAATCGAATACAACAGGCTAATAATTAGTTAATTGTTAAATTACTTGTAATTAAATTAATCATATAAATCCAAATTAATAAATGCATATGCTTTTTAAAGCATCTAATAATGAAATAGACATTTTTCAAGTATTTAATTTAAGTATAATTTGTAGTTTAGTTTGGATATAAACACATAAACATAAATCCTTACATAACGGCTTATTACATTATTTGTGCGCAAAGCCTTTCACTTTTTCTTTTTTATTGCAAGAATAATCACACAGAATTAGAGAAATCTGGCAACACTAAAACAAAGACAAAATTTGGATATCACATGGGAGATAATTATCTTGGGAGATATTTTATCACCGAATCAGAAAAACAATGCGGTAAACGAAACACAAACAATGTACAATAATATAAAATTTCTTAATTTTTATTATCATATCCCAAATACTGTTTTAAGGCGAAATTTGTCTGTATAAAATAGATAATTGTCTCAAAATGCTAAAAAAAAAAAAAAAAAAATTCTAATTAGCTTCAGGCGACGTTAGTTTTAATTCACATCTCGAAGCATAAATATTAATTTACTAAAAACATAATTTTTTTTCTCTTCATTTTCTTGCATATTCATATAAAACAGTAGGGAAGTAAGAATTCTCAAAAATCACGCTTTGGGATTTAGTAAATCCATCGCTACACTGTTTCAATACCCACTTAATTCAACAGGCTTTGATTTATTTTAGCAGAATGGCAACAAAAATTAGAGTGAAATTTTGTTTGCTTTGTTTCTTATGGGAAATTTAAGCAGGTTTTTTCCCTATGGATTTACCTGTGAGAAATCATGGGGAATAACATTATACAACAAGTCGAGGAAGAAAACGTTTATTTTAAAATTTCCATTTCTGTTTTGTTAAAGAAAAGTACTTCAACTCTTTCTTAGCTGAGCAACGCATGAAGATTTTTAAGACACGAAAAAGAAAGCACGTGATATTTACCAAATTAAATTTCCAACTTACGTTTAAGGTTAATAATTGCCAGCAGAACAAGCTTTTGAGGGAAAAAAAAGTTGATACAAAAGATACGAAAGTACATATTCTAATGTATTATATTCCACACTTTTTTGGATAATTATTTGGAAGCGGCTAAAAAACCCACTGGGATTTATTTTATGTGCGAAAATAAATGCAAATATTTAGTATTTCTTTCAACATAAAGGATAAATGTCTTGAATTATAAAAAAAGTTTAGAACAATCTAATGATTTTTTCAGAAACTTTAAAATGATTTTTAGAAAATTTATAAAGATTTTAAAGAGTCAAGCATTAATATTGCTTACGTTTACCTTTTGCTTTTATATGTTGAGTTTTAAAAAATGCATATTCGGATTTTATAAATAGTTTGTCAAAGTTTCGATAAAAGTAATTTGCATTTTATCGTTAATTGTATTGTAAACGACGATGTTTTTACAAAATTTGAATTATACCTGCAAGTTCATTGAAAACAAGTGTATTTGTTTTAGATATGTATACTTTTAAATTGTTAAATACCTTTATATTCATATTTAAATTTAGTTAACGGGATTTGAATGCAGTTAAATTTAATACAGATTTCTTTTACATATTTATGTTTTATAATTTGCCCTTTTACATTCATACACTTCTACTTTTTTTTTTTTTTTAATGACACAAATAAAAGAAATATTTGTGTGATTAAAAATTGAATTCTGGCAAAATATGAAAGGATGATTGTTTTATATTTCTTATGTCTGCGAAATTTATACAGTAACGTATAAAAAACTAATAATTTCTAAAGAGTAACAAGCCAGTAAAAATATTCACACTAAAAAAAAAAAAAAAACAAACAAAAAAACAATACTTTTTAAATTTATTTTTCGTTTTGTTGTAATCAAATATATAAAAAAAAATATTTGTTTATTTTGATTAATGTTGTCCCCTCTTTTACCAGTTTCTTTTCTTTTTCTTTTTCTTTCTTTTTTTTTTTTTTTTTTTTTGTATTAGTGTAAGAGAAGAATATCTGAATTATTATTATTATTATTATTATTATTATTATTATTATTATTATTATTACTATTATTATTAATTTATCTCTTATAATATTTTTATATTATTTATCTATTTTATATTTTTATAATTTTTATTTTAATATTTTTTATTATTTTTATAATAATAATAATAATAATAATTAATAAATTCCTAATTGATAATATAAAGCAAAAACATGTCCTCGAGTAATGATGACGTCATATTGAGAGTGATATCACCTGGCCAATAAATTTCACTTTTCTTGCAATTATTTTAACATTTAAAGATCACGCAATATCAATTTTTGCAGTGCAAATAGGAATTAAAATGTTCTTTTAAGTGGAGTGTAGTATGTGTCAGAAAACATTGTAGGAAGATTAAACACGCCTGGGTAATCATCATACTGTAACAAAATCGACAGTCCTTTTATAAAACATAAATTGAAAAGACTTAAACAAAATAATATATTATAAACGTTATTACGTATTATATTACCAGAGTTACGAATTATTAGTTAGTATTACGTACGATTACAATTATAATATAACGATTAAGCAATGAAAGCAGGTTCAAGAAAATTCGATAATCAGTTTTTTTTTCTACATCGACAGTTTCTGTCAGACAAGCGAACAGAGAAAAACAATCTGTGTAAAAAATACTTTAATAATACTTTAAAAATACTTCCGGGTACTTTCCTAGCCTGTTTCAGAACGTCCATCCAGATGTCTTTCCGTTAATCCAAGTAATGTATATTTCACCTTACCCCTTTCGACAACTTAACGTCTGATTATAACGAATTATGCAGAAAAAAAAAACTAATTTGAAATTAACTCTACGTAATGCATATAAACCATAAGTTGAAATGAGTTATTATTAAAAATAATAATAATAATATATCGCAACTAATTCAAATTTTATAATTCTAAGAGCTTAAATGACATCCTCGGATAAGTTGTTTCAACGGATATCTGTTATCCGATGAAATAAATGTTTTTAATTTCATCGAACAGTATTCCATATTCTAGCAGCAGGAGTTATGAATTACAAATAGGCAGTCAGATTTTAAAATAACAAGGTGGAACCCGTCGAATTTCGACGAAAGAAAATGTTTACAAAAGAACTGTAGCGTCGAATTTATAATACATCGACAACAATAATTACAATGAAAAATCCATCTTACACTTGTTAGTTTAACTCTCCAAAGACATATTTTAACCTAAGATTAACAAAATACTTTTTTCATAAACTTCAACTGTTAAAATTACTGAAAAATTAAACTTTATTCACATACGTAATCAGTAACATATAATCAAGATAAGTAATTTTGATTAAGTTTTCAATTGATGCTTGGTATTACGGAATGAAAAATCAGCAAAAATGATTTCACCTTGACATAATCATAGAATTTTTCCCTCTTTAAATCTAAACCGAATCAAGTCATTTCCACGTTTCACATCCATATTAACCATTTAAAAACATTTTAACGCTCAATAGGTTATTAATAAATATATTTTCAAGCTTGAAGTTACGTTTGTCAACTATTACAACTTTCCATGTGAAAATTTCCACTCCTGATTTGAGGTCTTAATATAATCTCTGTTCCTGCGCGTAAAAATTCCAGAAATTTATAACTTTTAGACGTATTCAAGGGGAAATACCTCGTTTTATCAAAAAAAATTATCGTTTTTTTAAAAAATATGACTTTATTTTCAGTCGCTGAAATATTTAGCCTATTGTCTCAAACTCAATATCAGCGGAATGAAAAAATGGTGAAATATAACAGCATCATCAGGGAAATTGCGTCTTTTTTAAAGCGTAACATCATTTTCTGCACAAATTAAAAAATATATATTTTTTAATTGTAATGAGAAAATGGCATCAGTAAGAATATAATCAATAAAGATAACTAAACCACTTTTAATAGGAATGATGTACTTCTGTTGCCACGATTAGAAAATTGGTATTAAAAACTATAAAAAAATTAATATCTCAAAAATAAATTGAGATACAACTTTCAAACAAATTGCATTTAAAAGTGCATTTTTTTCTGCATACGACGGTGTAAACTTTTAAAATGTGGGATGTTTAGAAGTTTAAAAATTTGCAGTAGCGAAAATTGCAAAACCGAAATTTTATTTCAAATTTCAAAGTGTTGCCATTCGCAGAATGACGTATGCGTTACGCACAGATATGTTTGTCCTTTATAATATAGATAGATTCACGAAAATTCGATCATCTTTACTTTCTCTAAATCGACAGTTTCTGTCAGACAAACGAACAGAGAAAAACAACCTGTGTAAAAAATACTTTTATAATATTTTAAAAATACTTCCGGGTACTTTCCTAGACAGTTTCAGAACTTCCATCGAGATTACATTTCGTTAATCCAAGTAACGTATATTTCACCTTACCCCTTCGACAACTTAACGTCTGATTATAACAAATTAAGCAAAAAAAAAAAAAAACTAATTTTAAATTAACTCTACGTAACGCATATAAACCATAAGTTGAAATGAGTTATTATTAAAGATAATAATAATATATCGCAACCTAATTCAAAATTTATAATTCCAAGAGCTTAAATGATATCCTCGGATGAGTTATTTTACCGGATCTGTGTTAATCGATGAAATAAATGTTTTTAATTTCATTGAACAGTGTTCCATATTCTAGGAGGAGGAGTCATGAATTACAAACAGGCAGTCCGATTTTAAAATAATAGATTCAAGAAAATTCGATCATCATTACTTTCTCTAAATCGACAGTTTCTGTCGGACAAGCGAACAGAGAGAAACAACCTCTGTAAAAAATACTTTTCCGAGTACTTTCCTTGACTGTTGCAGAAGTTTCATCCAGATGACATTTCGTTAATCCAAGTAACGTATCTCCAGTTACCCTCTTCAACGACACAATAAAGAAAAAAAAATTACAGAAAAATCTGAACTAGCGTTAAGAACTCTAAGTCTCCGTGACACTTCCAAACTCTTGATACTTATGTCCGTGTTACCGCCGTACGATTTTGTGAGGGTGGTCGTACCCAATCCATTCGGACAGATCGTCTGGCATCCAGTTCACGGTTGCCAGAACGCGTAAAGATCAACTCCAAACACCTCCCATGGTTAACACCGGATTTAAGGGTCGACTTACGTAATACGAAACACCATGTCGGTAGATGTGATACGCAGGAGATGATTTTTATCTTGTTTTTTTTGGTTGTTACTTTATTACAATATTCGCCCTCTAAAGAAGCTTGAACATATTCTCTTATTTAACTTTTTCAACGAAATTTTAAATATTTAAACATAATTACGTCTTAAAATTAATCGACACTTACAAAACACCCATTTTATAAAATACATTAATGATCAACACATTAAAAGAACAAAACAAAATCATACACTCAGAAGCAGATAAACTACCTCATGGGCCCCTAAGCTAGGGACACCCCCCCCCCCTCCCTCAAAGCTATATATTTCAGTGTTTTCTGGTACTCAAAACGGAAAGAAGTACTTTAGTGCAGGTAAACATTGGAATTTCATAAAATTAAAAATTTCGTAATTCGTTAAATTTTGCTCATAAAAATGGAATTTTTTAAATTTCCTTCCAAGATGTAGAACAATATTTTTCTAAATATAAATTATAATGACCTAAGGTCCATATAAAAAATAAAATTTCGTATTTTAATATACAGCCCTTTATAAAACAAAAGCTGCACTTGATTTGCATGCTATTTCGCAATTGGAAGAATGTTTGTATCATCAGCGGTTTAGATGATAATTGCCATAACCTCTATTTTGAATCATCCAGTATGATGCAATTCTGAGAACATTTCTGAATCTTTTGGATATATATTTATAGTCGACTCTCTGTTTAACGTCGCTCTACTTAACGACGATCTCTATTTAAGGACTATATTTTGCGGTCCCGGCTCCTTTAAGTAAAAAAATCTCCATTTAAAGACGAAATTGTTTCTATTTAACGACGATTTTCACGTAGATTTTTTTTTCCCGATCCCTTTAAACATGTTGAACGAGGGAACTTCCTGTGATAGAAAAACAAGTTTTCTTGCAATTCAGATGAGTACAGATAAAGGAGAAGGACTGTAATGAGCTTTACCCACTTGACGAAGACGTTTTAACAACCGACTTCAGAAGTTTATGAAGTCACTGCAAATGAAAATGCAACTTCTGATGCAGAAGATGGTGATGAAGCTGATGATACAGAAAGCGAGACACCACCTCCTTCTTACTCAGATGCGAATTCTGCCCTGGATATTCTTCGCCAGTACATTGTTTCATCAAATATGGAAGATGACTCATTCAACCTTCTTGAAAAGCTTGAAGCAAGGGTACTTAAAACTAGACCACCATTGAAACAATCTACACTTTCTGATTTTTTAAAAATTTAATTTGTTTAATTAAATGTATTATAAATATTTTTATTGGACTTTAAGTAACATTGTATGCTGTAATGTTGTTCTTGTATGTAGTATAATTAATGCAATTCGTATTTGCGCAATAAAAATATGTAGTATATCTATATCAATAAAAACAAAAGAAAGAAAGAAAACATAAAATAAATTTAAATAAATAAAACATTTCTAAACACGCCAATATATTGAGAAATGTACTGATAGTCCTAAGCCTGTAAACTGTGAAGGGAAATGTTTTTCAAATATTATTTTTCCACAAATTCTGTTTAAGGACGATCTGTATTTAAGAACGATTTTTCGAGGTTTCTTGAAAGTCGTTAAACAGAGAGCCAACTATATATATATATACACTTTTTTTTTTAAAATACTTACAGCTTTAATTCGTAATATTACGGTTTTTGTTGGTGGTAGGTTATGTTTAATTAATGGTTATATATATATATATATACATGTATTTTTTTTTTTACAGTAAGTAAATTTAAAAATTAATTATTTTCACATACACATTTATATGGAATCTGTAACCTCAAAAGAACATTTTTAGTTTAACCATTAATTTTACTCGAATAAGAGGACAAAGTCCGGTGATCACCTAGTTCTCTAAAAATTAAGCGGTGAAAAATAGACAAAATACTTGATTAAAATTTAATAGTTTCTTTAAAATATATCACTTGCAGAGATGCTGACAAAATGTAGCCCAAAATGCCAACCCACATCTGTAATAAATCCATCACAAACTGGAAGACGAAAAATTGGAATAATCCAATATTTTCTTCTTATGAATATCGAAAAAATTAAAATTAGAGCAGCATTTGGAATACCATCTATATATGTTGATTACCTGCAAGATTCAATAAATGAGTAAAACAAAGAATATTGCACATCATTTTTCTTTTATATATACTTTTAATCCGGTGTGAGGAGAAAACCCGAAATAAAATCTTAGCATCGATGCCCCTTTCTTTCCGGTTACCTATGCTTCAGCCTGCTCAGCCTAATGGGTTATCCACCTCTGCATACAGTAGACGGATTGAGTTTTAAATCCTCATATAGGCGAGTACGGTCGTCCATGTAGCATTCGTCTACAGCAGGGCATATGGCACGTGGCATAATATTTTTCGGTAAGGCATTGAATTGGGTTCTAATTCAATTTTTTTCAGAATACACAAATTTGGACTAGCTGAGTTTGTCTAAATTCAATTGGTTGGAAATTTTACAAACTGAAATACAACTTAATGGATTCCAATGTAGTTCAATACCGGCTCAACATTTTTTATTCTCTCGAGTTAATAGAGGAATTTGAATCTGTCGAAAAGGAAAGATAACAAGGCATTATACAGAAAAATACTAATGATAAAATTATAACAACATGGAATTCAATTTCAGACATTATGAGCTGTTTACAATATCTGGCGCTTGCCATTTTGACATATTTTCCTGCGAGATATTATTTTCAAAAATGAGTAATATGGAAAACTCATCGCATGACTCCAATTATGCATACTCTTACAAATAAGTATAAATTTGATATAAATTATTTGGCATTTAGGATTAATAAAAAAAAAAAATCGCAATATTCATTAATTTATTTTCAAAACTATAACACCGTATGCTATCCATATCATTTTTAAACATTAAAAAAATTTCGAGTAATTTGATGCATTATTATTTTATCTACTAAATGTTTTGGCTGTTGGCACGACATATTCACTTAAAATATTTTTTGAAAAAGTTTGGCACCCGTGATGATGTGAAAATGTTCGCCCTACCTGGTCTACAGGAACATAAATGTGATTTTAAATACGTCGATTTACGTTGAAAACTTGTTAATTGTGTAGTAGAAACTGACTTCACCCGTAAGAAAAGTTACACATCTCGACAAAAGTAAATTTCACAGAAGAAGCAAAAGGGGGGGTTGAATAATATCTCTCTATTCTAAAAAAAAGTAACTACCGCTGTCACCGCCGCCGCCGCCGGTTTTGAATTGTTTGTGACCGGAGGTCTTTCTTCGTTAATATTAAGAAAAATAATGCATACAAAAATATGAAAATCGGTAGTATTATACAGAAATATTTGATAAACACGCTGATGCAGACAGTTTTCAAATCGAAGAATTATTTTAAGAGATATTTAATGCTAAAGTTGGACAAAATCGTTCCACTAAAAAAGTTTTATAGGAGCAAAAACTATACATCGGAATTTAATAATTTTTAGATCATTTTATACGTTATAATTTCACGGTGTGCAGAATTCCTTTAGTTTTTTAATTTGACTGATTTTTCGAGGTTTTATTTCTATTTTAAATTCAAATTTTCAGCATTTCGAGAGATATTTTTTACTTATTTTAGAAAATTGTACTAATTTAACCTGTTGCCAACTTTATAAATAACGGAAACAATAATGTTTGCTTCAAATTAAAAATTTACTTACACGTGACTATTATAAATAGAAAAAATACTTTCAAATTAAAATTAAATAATTGCGTATAAAAAGCAGGAACTTGTTGAAAATTACGTCATAATAAGTATACACGTGAATATTTAAAAGAGAAAGAATAGCTTGCTCAAAATTACGTCAGATTAAAAACGATTAATTTAAAATGTCTCATTTAAAAGAACTTTTCGCTTTGTTAAAAAATACCAGGAGACAAAGACTCTGTTTACTTAATTCCTTTAATATTAGCTTATTTTGAAATGTTGTTACACGTGTCTACGTCATCAAGTTATTTTGATTTCGACTTTTTATTTGTATTTTTATTAATGTTGTACTAATTTATTTGTTCTTTCGTTATTTAAAATAAAAATTATGTCAATTTGTATAATTTGGCGAAATTGGTCGGCTGGATAATCAAGTAGTACCGCAGCGGATTTGGCGTTAAAATTCCCCAATCAAAGAGAAATGAATAGAAATCCGTTTATAGGTAGATCGTCACTGTTTTTTAAATTATAATTCGATCTTTCGAAATCTTTTTAAAGCCGATCAAATTAGCGTGCATTTAGAGTCTGCGGTGTCTGGACGGGGGTTGGCGAGCGTAGCTCGTAGGGGGCCGAGCCCCCTAGTTACTATAAAATGAAACTTCAGCACTTAGCTCTGCATGCAGGAATAACAAGTAGGAAATTGCTCGTCAAACGTGACAAATGAGGTGCGTTCGTACTATAACTAGTTTTATAAATATTTTTTGCACCCCATATTGTACTGAATGTATATTTTTTTGCAATTCATAAGTGCATAGTCTGTAACATCATTAAAATGCACTTGCAGTAATTATTTTTCGATTGCCCGTAATGTAACGGAAAACTTTTGACAGTCCCTGTAATTAAACTATACATCCAATTTTCATAAAAACTGAAATAGCTGGACAAAATTTTGCAACAATTATATACTTAAAATTTCAGACCATTCGGAATACTGTAACATCATTAAAATGCACTTGCAATAATTTTTTCCCATTGGCCGTAATGTAAAGAGAAAGTTTGAATGTCCCTGTAATTAAACTATACATCCGATTTTCCTAAAATTTGAAATGGCTCGACAAAATTTTGCAATAATCATATATTTAAATTTTCAGGCCATTCGGTTGGGTAGTTTTTGCTCTGTTATATGCGGACGGACGGACGGACGGACAGACGGACGGATGGACAGACGGACGGACTGAACGACGACTATAGGTGCTACGTATTTATATAATTACGAACGCACCTAAAAACGTGCATAAAAGCATAAAACCCTATGAGGTTTGGAGGGTTGAGTAATTTTACCACCTCATACAATCCACCTCTCTTCTGTGGTCACAAATGGACATGTAGCGTAATAAAGGGAGTTTCGGTGTAACTACACTTATGAAACTGTTTGTGTAGTAAGACACACCTATGACAAACCCCTTAGTGGAATAAAACGCAAAATGAATTTCTGCGAGATGTGTCACTTTTCTTGCGAGTCGATATCCTATTTTTATCGTTTTAAATTACAGTCGGACTTCTATTTAACGAAGTCGCTAAATCCCGAAAAAAAGTTCGTTATATGGAAAATTCGTTAAATAGAGAGCCACCTTTTAAAATACTTTAAACTACATAAAACATACTCTAAGCCCATAAACACTAAATATAATTAAAAAAAAGTAATTAATCACACTTTTTTTTATAAATTATATCTATTTGTTTTATATATTTTACCCATCAAAAAGAAATCTGAAAGGGAAATAAGAATGAAACAAAACATTGTCTGAAATTACATTATATTTTAAGTTAAAAAAATAATTTTACATTACAATCACGATTTTTTATTATGGTCTATAAGTTGTTTGGAGGAATACCAAATTTTAAAGCAATATTCTTTTTCTTCACGCCTTTATCCACCTCATCAAGATTTTTTTTCTTTTATGCCAAGCACTTTCGCTTTGACATTTTCGAGCTAAAAAAACCGAAATTACCAGAACTACTGAATGATCTAGAAAACGACAGATTCTAGTTAAAGGACAAGAGGCAGGCACTCCTTGGATGAAAAGGAAAGAATCACAGCGATTTTACTGCTCTCGGTGAGTTAGGTGCTGGTAAGACCTGTTCATAGTCATTGATCATCATAAAATGTGTTAAAAGAAAGAATAAGTTTGAAATGTTCAGTAATATTTTGAAAAATAAGGAGAAAAAAAATTTAGATTCCAAGAAAAAGTTCGTTAAATAGAGAATGCACTTCGCTATTTGGAGGTTATTTTACGAAGAAATTCGCGAAATGTTATTGGTCCCAAGGAAAAGTTCGTAAAATAGAAAAATTCGCAAAATAGAGGTTCGTTAAATAGAGGTCCGACTGTAGTTACATCTAAGTATAATAATTTTGAAAATATGATATTGTTAGAAGGATGTTTCACAAGTCTACACAGATTCAGTATAAACGAGGCATGTGCAGTTCCGCCCGCTTATACGGTTCTACTCTGACATAAATTCCTGAATTTTTAAAAACAGCTGTTTGGCCTCGATCGATATTTAGACTTGCTTAAGGGGGTTCGGGACACATTTTCAAAAAAAAAAAATATTTATTGAGTTAAAATTTTGAATTTTTTTTGTGATGGTTAACCATATCATTTGTAAACAAAATCAAATGATAAAACTTCTCATAGCTTTTTAAAAAAATTTTTAAATTTAAAATTTGTGAAAAAAGTGGTATAACTTAAAATCGTTATAACTCGAAATATTATTTCTAAAATTTAAATTGTTTTTCATTTAAATAAACAGAAATATATATTTTTTAATTTAGAGGCAGCATTTTAAAAAATATTAATAAAAAAAAATATTTAACGAAAAAATTAGAAAAAAAGTGGTGCAACTTAAAAAAAAAAAAAAAAAAAAAAATCATATTTTCAAAAGTAAAAGTTTTTTTCAAATATGCTGGCTCAAAAGTAAAGTAAAATAATTGAAAAAGATATGTTCCGAGTTTCAACCCTGTATCTTTAACGGTTCACGAGTTATAAGAATTTAAATATGAGAAATGGTGAAAAAACCTACCATGAAGAAAAACGCAATTTCAAAAGAACTTATTTCTTTGACAACCATAGCTTGAAAGGCAGATTTTGAAAACAAACCAAAACGAAAAAAATAATATTTCCTGTTCTAATTAAGATAGAAACATGATTTAAACATCATTTTAAGCAGAAAACGGCAGAGAAATCTTTAATCCAATAATAATATTAAAAAAAAATTGAAAATTTGAAGATTTTTGTGTCCCGGACACCCTTAAAGCTCGAAACGCCCACCCCTAAATTTTATTTTGTGCTATTAATAGGTTATTATTTTTCTCTGTATTTTATTAAACATCTAATTTTTAATGTCTGCTTTATTAAGGGAGCCGTGAACCTTTATTTGAGCTAAAATCGATCCCAAAACCCAAATTTCTTTTTGTGTGTGTTATTATTCTCTAATTTCTACTGAGTTATATGTGAAAAACCGTATGCAGATGCGATGATTTTTCGCAAAATTACAAGTGTTTTAATTTTGTACATATACAATTTTTTGGCCCTTTAATATACTTTAAATCTGTTTTCTCAAAACTGATTTTTCAACGCTTTTAGATTTTTGAAATGCTTCTTGCGTCTTAATTTTTCATCAAAATTCAGGAAATTGATAATGAAGAATCCTGATATTGCTTACAAAGAAACTGTGTATGCAGTTTGAAATTGGACTTCATTAAGATAATTAAATTTCATTTTTAACTTATTAACAGACAAACTTTTAATGATAATCGACATGAAATTCAGAAAAAAAATTAACTATTCAAGGGTTGATTCGATTTTCATAAAATTTGGAATGACTCAACAAAAATCTACAACGATTATGTACAGGGTGTTTCAAATTAAAGCATCCCTGTTTGGGGAGCTCTAGCGAGAGAGGCAGTGGATGTAACGTCTTCATATTTGGAGGATATACGTATCAGACCATGTGAAACTGATTAGTGCAAAAAAAAAGTTTTAGTTCAAACAAAGGCCGCTAGGGGAAAATGAGGCGCTGCGATGAGTTTGGAAAATGTAATATGACTAAAGGTGTAAGCATTTAGGTGCCAATAAGCCGATTCCCACCAATAAATTTCATTAGTATTATTCGTTTAAATTTTATTAGTATATGCTCCGATTAATTTTGTTAGTATTCTTATTTGGCAAAGAATACTAAAAATTTAGTGGTGGGAATTTTTTTTTAAATGTAAATTACCAACACCTTATATTCTGTGCTTATTTGTTTCGTTACATTTTCCTTACCTTAAACCGAAGTGCCTCATTTTCCCCTAGCTGTCTTTGTTTGAACTAATTTTTTTTGAACCAATCAATTTCCCATGGTCTGATATGTATATCCTCCAAATACGAAGACGTTACACCCACTGCTTCTCTCACTAGAGCGTCCGAAACAGGGATACTTTAATTTGAACCACCCTGTATATTAAATTTCAAACCATTCGGTATGGTAGTTTTTGCGCTTTTATATACGGACAGATGGACAGACAGACAGACAACGGCTATAAGTGCTACGTATTTATATAATTACGAACGCACCTAGAAACAATGCATATAATACCAAAATAATAATAATTATATCCAGTGTTACACTTCTAGTAACTAATAAAAGAATACTGCACACTCACAAAATCTCCTAACACTTTCGGAAATGGTACTTTGCACTTTAAAAAGGAAACAGCGTTCTCAAAAAATATCACGGTGCATACTGAAAAAAAAAATATTTGTCGAAGTGCTGTATAAGATATGCCTAGAAAATCACCAAATAATATGAGACATAATAAACTAGGGGACGCTCACAATCAGAACAAATTACAAATTATTGTATTGTACAGCTACAAAAAGCATTTAATGATATGTCGTAGTGCTGAAATCCGGAAGAACAGATTCTTTTTTCAATTTAATTGGATTTTCAATTTTTTTGTTACGAAACAAAATTGATAAAAAAGCACAAAAGAATTATCCTCTGCGTCCCTGATAATTTTTAATTAACAAAATTTAAATTTATTAATAACGTACATGATTGATCCGCCGCAGTAAAGCACATGTACACCACAGTGACATGTGTCACTTATGACACGATGTGACATGGATGGCCATGACGACGATAACTTTTTATTTAATGCTCTAGTCTAGACTATACAGCTTCCAACAAAGAAACAGGCCGCTGTACTCCGCCGATCTTGACTACTTTTCAGCCTACTTGGATCACGTGGCAGTTGGTGGAAACCAGCCTATCTTGGTCACATGACAGTCAAGAGAGAAATATCGCGGACTGTCTCTTTCATTGGCTGCGATTATACACATGTGACACCAGGGCAGATATATTATAATTAACAGCAATGTGTAAAAAATTTATCAAAATATTCTGCATTCATCCAATACACAATCTTTCTAAGCATTTAAATTACCCACTGTGGCGTGCACGCGGGTGCTATTTGTGTATAATCTCTTTTCACACATATCTGTAACTTTGACAAAAGAGAGATTCAATTACGGTATCTCTGATTTAGTAAGAAATAGTTTTACTATGTTGCCACGGAACTTCTCTTTTAATTTGTTACAGCCATATAAAAAAAATTTCACTTCGCTTATACTCACTTAAAAAGATCCTATTGTAAAGGCCTTTATAATTTAACTAGAAAAAAAATTTTTTTACTGTAAGTTTGCTTATATGTAAGGATCGACCGAAGCAGGTTTTAAAGACCGAAATCGAAAACGAATTTCGGTAATCTTCCTATTTTCCGCCGAAAACTAAAATGTCCATTTTTAAAAAAATAATTAATACATACATAAATATACATAATTATTAATTAATTATACATGTGGTTGGCTCTCTGTGCCTCTGACCCAAACTTTTTATTTTCATATTAAATAAAATATAATTAATTCATAAACGGCACAAAATGATGTTCTAATTATACAAATTTAATGTAATTAAAATTATTTTAGGTATACATACCTCGATTAATCTTTTATAATGATTTTTGTAAATCATCATCTGTTATAGTAGAACTTTCACAAAGAATATTCGAAACACTTCTGCGGTTTCAAACTAAAAATTTTCTATTACTATTAAGCCTGCAGATCTTAATGAACATGTGAAATGCGTCTTCAAAGTTTAGTTATACATGCATAGCTTGCTTTACAATTTGCACTCACGTCTTCAGTCAGTCATAACAGATAATTATAAATAGTGAAGTTCATAGCAATAAATAAAGAGTGTCTCATTTGAGCCGATACAGTTCAAATCAATGAGTAATGTTGAAAATCCCCGAGGGAAGAAACGAAATTTTTGGAATACAGATAGTTTCGGTCGAATTTGGCCAGCATTTTCGCCGAAAACGAATTTCAGCGAAACTCAGATTTTGGACCGAAAACGAAACTAAATTTTCGGTAGATCTCTACTGATATACTTCTTAAGCAATAATAACGCATTTCAGTTGTAATCTTCGAATATATTTTTTAAAATTTATTACAAATTAGAATAATTGTGTTAAATTAACCTTGTTTTAAAGTCAATCTACTGTAACCTATTTGCTTTGACATAAAAACATAAGTAAATAGAATTATCATATAAAATAAAAAGCATAAAAATAAAACATTCTTAACAATCTTTGCATATTATTGAACTATCATTTTAACTTAAACCTTCACAACTTGGCTTGTTTTGGTCGCCAAATCTACCAAAGAATTCTACCGCCAATTCCCATTGGGTGCATAAATTTCTAAAACAGAGGACAATTAGAGCGGCTCACTTGCTTTCACCCCTTTAAGAACATAAATTTCGACATCGTGTGACAACCAAAAGGGGCTTAGGAGACATCCAGGGATGCTGCTGATAAAGACCACTCCACCCTTAGGATTTGAAAGAGCAAGGTTTCCCTCAGTCGCTCCAAGATAGACAAACAATTATACAACAGTAAGAAAGTTAAGATTAGTTTTCAATGTTGTTGCGGGTCGTAGAGATTAAAAGGTAGGTTTTAAAATAAAATTTAATCCAAATCGCTACGGAATTCAATACTAAAGCAATTTAATGCTTCGAATTCGTTTTTACACTTCTCTGGCATTAGAAAAATATGAATTTAATATAAAAAAAAATCTTTAAATACTTGGTCAATCTTTTGAATGCAGGTTTAAGTAATGTGTTTCAAAGAAGTCAAGTCAAAATTCTTCAGGCTAAATGAAGCGCAACTGCTTATTCCGGTTGGGTGCATACATTTTCAAAACAGAGACAATTAGAGCTGATTATTTGCTTTCATACCTTTGAGAGCATACATTTCGACATCGTGTCTCAACCGAAGGGGACTTAGGAAACATCCAGGGATGCTACTGATAAAGTCCACTCCACCCTTAGGATTTGAAAGAGCAAGGATTCCCTCAGTCATTCCGAGATAAACAAACAATTATACAACAGTAAGAAAGTTAAGGTTAATTTTCCATATTGTTGCGGCTCATAGAAGTTAAGAAGGTAGGTTTTAAAATGAAATTTTATCCAAATCGCTACGGAATTCAATATTAAAGAAATTTAATGCTCTGAATTTGTTTTTACACTTCTCTGGTGTTAGAAAAATAGGAATTTAATGTAAAAAATCTTGTATAAATAATTGGTAAATTTTTAAATGCAGGTTTAAGTAATGTGTTTCAAAGAAGTCAAGTCAAAATTCTTCAGGCTAAATGAAGCGCAACTGCTTATTCCGGTTGGGTGCATACATTTTCAAAACGGAGGACAATTAGAGCTGATTACTTGCTTTCATACCTTTGAGAGCATACATTTCGACATCGTGTCTCAACCGAGGGGGACTTAGGAGACATCCAGGGATGCTACTGATAAAGTCCACTCCACCCTTAGGATTTGAAAGAGCAAGGATTCCCTCAGTCATTCCGAGATAAACAATTATACAACAGTAAGAAAGTTAAGGTTAATTTTCCATATTGTTGCGGCTCATAGAAGTTAAGAAGGTAGGTTTTAAAATGAAATTTTATCCAAATCGCAACGGAATTCAATATTAAAGAAATTTAATGCTCTGAATTTGTTTTTACACTTCTCTGGTGTTAGAAAAATAGGAGTTTAATGTAAAAAATCTTGTATAAATAATTGGTAAATTTTTAAATGCAGGTTTAAGTAATGTGTTTCAAAGAAGTCAAGTCAAAATTCTTCAGGCTAAATGAAGCGCAACTGCTTATTCCGGTTGGGTGCATACATTTTCAAAACGGAGGACAATTAGAGCTGATTACTTGCTTTCATACCTTTGAGAGCATACATTTCGACATCGTGTCTCAACCGAAGGGGACTTAGGAGACATCCAGGGATGCTACTGATAAAGTCCACTCCACCCTTAGGATTTGAAAGAGCAAGGATTCCCTCAGTCATTCCGAGATAAACAATTATACAACAGTAAGAAAGTTAAGGTTAATTTTCCTTATTGTTGCGGCTCATAGAAGTTAAGAAGGTAGGTTTTAAAATGAAATTTTATCCAAATCACAACGGAATTCAATATTAAAGAAATTTAATGCTCTGAATTTGTTTTTACACTTCTCTGGTGTTAGAAAAATAGGAGTTTAATGTAAAAAATCTTGTATAAATAATTGGTAAATTTTTAAATGCAGGTTTAAGTAATGTGTTTCAAAGAAGTCAAGTCAAAATTCTTCAGGCTAAATGAAGCGCAACTGCTTATTCCGGTTGGGTGCATACATTTTCAAAACGGAGGACAATTAGAGCTGATTACTTGCTTTCATACCTTTGAGAGCATACATTTCGAAATCGTGTCTCAACCGAAGGGGACTGAGGAGACATCCAGGGATGCTACTGATAAAGTCCACTCCACCCTTAGGATTTGAAAGAGCAAGGATTCCCTCAGTCATTCCGAGATAAACAATTATACAACAGTAAGAAAGTTAAGGTTAATTTTCCATATTGTTGCGGCTCATAGAAGTTAAGAAGGTAGGTTTTAAAATGAAATTTTATCCAAATCACAACGGAATTCAATATTAAAGAAATTTAATGCTCTGAATTTGTTTTTACACTTCTCTGGTGTTAGAAAAATAGGAGTTTAATGTAAAAAATCTTGTATAAATAATTGGTAAATTTTTAAATGCAGGTTTAAGTAATGTGTTTCAAAGAAGTCAAGTCAAAATTCTTCAGGCTAAATGAAGCGCAACTGCTTATTCCGGTTGGGTGCATACATTTTCAAAACGGAGGACAATTAGAGCTGATTACTTGCTTTCATATCTTTGAGAGCATACATTTCGACATCGTGTCTCAACCGAAGGGGACTTAGGAGACATCCAGGGATGCTACTGATAAAGTCCACTCCACCCTTAGGATTTGAAAGAGCAAGGATTCCCTCAGTCATTCCGAGATAAACAATTATACAACAGTAAGAAAGTTAAGGTTAATTTTCCATATTGTTGCGGCTCATAGACGTTAAGAAGGTAGGTTTTAAAATGAAATTTTATCCAAATCGCAACGGAATTCAATATTAAAGAAATTTAATGCTCTGAATTTGTTTTTACACTTCTCTATTGTTAGAAAAATATGAGTTTAATGTAAAAAATCTTGTATAAATAATTGGTAAATTTTTAAATGCAGGTTTAAGTAATGTGTTTCAAAGAAGTCAAGTCAAAATTCTTCAGGCTAAATGAAGCGCAACTGCTTATTCCGGTTGGGTGCATACATTTTCAAAACGGAGGACAATTAGAGCTGATTACTTGCTTTCATACCTTTGAGAGCATACATTTCGACATCGTGTCTCAATCGAAGGGGACTTAGGAGACATCCAGGGATGCTACTGATAAAGTCCACTCCACCCTTAGGATTTGAAAGAGCAAGGATTCCCTCAGTCATTCCGAGATAAACAATTATACAACATTAAGAAAGTTAAGGTTAATTTTCCATATTGTTGCGGCTCATAGAAGTTAAGAAGGTAGGTTTTAAAATGAAATTTTATCCAAATCGCAACGGAATTCAATATTAAAGAAATTTAATGCTCTGAATTTGTTTTTACACTTCTCTGGTGTTAGAAAAATAGGAGTTTAATGTAAAAAATCTTGTATAAATAATTGGTAAATTTTTAAATGCAGGTTTAAGTAATGTGTTTCAAAGAAGTCAAGTCAAAATTCTTCAGGCTAAATGAGGCGCAAACGTTTATTTCCGTTGAGAGCTTAAATTTCCAAATCAGAGGGCAGTTAGAGGGAATCACTTGCTTTCACCCCCTTTAAAAGCACAAATTTCTATATCGTGTGACAACCGAGGGTGGCTTAGGAGATATCCAGGGATTCTGCTGATAAAGACGACTCCACCCCCAGGATTTGAAAGAGCAAGGTTTCCCTCAGTCGCTTCGAGATAGACAAACAATAATGCTACAGTATGAAAGTTAAGGTTAGTTTTCAAAGTCGTTAGGGCTCATATATGTTAAGAAGGTGGATTTTTAAACATAATTTAACTTAAGCCGCTACGGAATTCAATACTAAAGAATTTAATGCTCTGAATTGTTTTTGCACTTCCCTTACAGTAGTAAAATATGAATTTAATATAAAGTTTTGTATAGTTACTTGATCGGTTTTTGAAATAAAAAATTCTAAGAAGACTAAAGTGACGTGTTTCGAAAGAGTGAATTCACGTTCGTCATGTTAAACGAAGTGTAGCTGCATATTCCGCTGAGTGCATAAATTTCCAAAGCAGAGGACAATTGACGCAGATCACTTATTTTCACCCCTCTGTAAGATAATAAATTTCGACATCTTGTGACAACCTAATGGGGTTTACGAGACATCCAGGCATGCTGTTGATAAGAACCACCTTAGGATTTGATAAAGCAAGATTTCCCTCAGTCACTCTGAAATTACAAATAACTGTACAACGGTAAGAACATTTAGGTTAGTGTTAATTGTTAGTATAGGTCTTAATGGTTAAGAGTTGTGGTTTTAAAAATGTAATTTAATAGAAACCGCTTACATATTTAATTCTAAAGAATTTTAATGTTATGCATTGATTTTTATATTTCTCAGATAGAAGCAAAATCTAATTTTAATCTAACCAAAATCCAGTTTCTTCTACCATCGTTTACCAATGTTGTATTGTACACGTAATACCAATTTTATCGAAATTTTGTAAATTCAGTTCAATTTTGTAAATATCACTTACAATGTCAGTAATCACCAAGATCTCAATAAGATTGACCATGCGAGCCATACACACTCGGAAATGGGCACTCAGATTTCACGAAATTTTCACTCTAAATTGAAATGTCTGAAATTCAGACACTTAAGTGACTGAAACGGAGTGTTCAATTTTCAGACATTTTAAAATGTCTTAATTTTTTCAGTCACTTCTTGCGTCTGAATTTCAGACACTTCAAACGTCTGAATCGCAGCCGTTTCTTTTTGCAAGCGTGATACTCAGCCATGTTTGACCACAATGAATCCTGGAAAAATATTTGACCATGGTCCTGCCCCTCCACCCCCCATGCAGCCTCATTTTAGGGGCTCTCAAAATTGGTATGCCATTTTCGTAAAGCTGATAATTTAAATCTTTTATCGACATTGTACTGATTATAATCAATATTTTGAACTTCTATAGTAGAATAAGATTAAAAACAAAAAAATGTTTATCTAAATACAATGAAACCTCTCAATAGGGGGCTACTACGGAATTTGTCCGCCATTCGTTGCCGAGGTGACCGTGATTGAGAGGTTTTACTGAATTTAGATTTTTTAAAAATTTATTTAGTTTTTAATCTTATTCTACTTTAAAAGTTCAAAATATTGATTATAATCAATACAATGTCGAAACAAATTTAAAATAAAAGCTTTACAAAAATTGAATGTTTAATTTGGGGCCCCTAAAAGTGTAGTGAGAGGATACTGCCCAGTTTTCCCATGATTTAATCAAGTGTTCCATCTACAAAAAGTCCAAACCTGCATTATAAGTTCGCTAAATAGAGGTGTCCTGTATTCGGGAGTGTCCGTTATGAAGGTTAATGGACATTCCCCAATATCGGACACCTTTATTGAGCGACAACCTTTTTTAATCCACAGCCCAGACATTTGTTTATTTTTACTTCACAAAAGCAGACACCTTTGATTATCGAACAAATTCCGCAGCCCCCAGGTGTCCGCTGTTGAGAACTTTTACAGTATTTCGATAAATATATATATTTTTGATTCTAATCATGTCCTACTCTAAAAGTTCAAAATATCATTATAATCAGTGCAATGTCGAAAGATTTAAAAAAAAAAAATTACGAAAATTACATACAATTGCGAAAAATTTGCTTTACGAAAATTGCATGACAAATATCCCCCCCCCCCCCCAAACACACACACACACACACACAAAAATTCATATTATAGGATGCGCGATCTTTGAATATCTCGAAACGATCAAAAACAAAGCCTTTTTTAAAGTACCAAAACGCAAATAATATGCAATTAAGATTTTTTTTCCCTTTCTGCCTCAAATATATATTCATAACTATAATATTATCCAGAAAAATAAATATTGTATATGCAAAATTAATATCTAAATTTTAAATGTAAGCCCTCATATCACTAATGCGTGAATTAAAATCTAAGTGCTGCACGCATGATAAAATTCTAAATTATGCATATAGAAAACAATTTTTGATCAAAATAGAATCATAACACACCTACTCTACATTAAATAAAAAATAAACACAAAAAATTTGGTTTAAAATTCAATTTCAGCACAAAATAAATAAAAAAAAGTAAAATATTTCAAGTTTTTCAAGTTCAAACAAATAAATAAACAAAATATGTTTTTTTTTTTTTAGCATGTAGACTATAAAGAAACGCATATTTGTTTATTTTTTAAAAGCTGCGCTTACATAGTTTGAAAGTAACAACAAAAGCATAAACTTCAAACTTGCTAATCTGAGAAAACGCTTTTTAAAGTTTCGATATCTACGGATATTCAACTGTCCTTCTATAAATGATTATAACTCAATTTTGAATGGGGTTTTTTGCATATTGTTGAAAAATTTTAAAATATTCGGAATAAAACAGAAACAGAAAACTGATTTTTTGAAAGGTTAAAAGGTCCTGTGCCCTCTTAAAAATTAAGTTTTCTTTAAAATTTATATTTACACATGGGCAATTTTTTAAAAATATAGATCAGATGATAATCACAAGAGCTATTTAACTATCAATAAATAAATATTATATTTTAATAAGATAAAGAAAAATGTATTTCCAGTTTCAAAACTTTGTCTTAAATCTACACATAATCAGTAAAGCTTAATAAAATAGCTAAAGAGATCAAGTGTAATCATTCTCTAAATCATTAGAGTGTTATTGACATTATATATATTTTTTTTCTCCTTCCAGTGTAGCGATGCCAGATGAATCATCGGCGGTTTTGCTTACCATAGGAAAAATCGAATGATATGGTTGAATAACGGCGTTGGATGGATGTTCAAACTGTATTCCCTACTTATAATTAAGCATACATAATATAATAATTAAAAACAGTTATTAAATATGGATGGTTGTTATAAAGACATGGGTATTCCAGTACATATCACATAATAAACCTTTGAAAAATATAGAAATCGAATGAAACCAAAGTAAACATTAACAAATGCTGTTCGAGAAGAAGGCTTAGTATTGCGTAAGTCAATAAATTCAATAACTGCAAAAACATCCTGTAGACTCATTAAAACTGATTTTAAGGATAACATTGGTTAGAAAATAATATAGAAACATGATTGCAGATGTTTTTAAGAACAGAAACTTAATTATTAGCAAGATAAAATTTTAACATGGAAATTCAACAGACAAAATGCTTTAAACAAATTTTGGCATAACTCAGAAACTAATAAAGCTAGAGACTTGTGTAAGGGTTCCATTTAAAGAGAAAACATTTACGGAGAGTTTGCAACACATGGTCTAGGTCCCACTTACCTGGAAAAAGGTGTAAGGTATCCAAAATTATACCCGCACAGGGGACGTCAATTTCAATTAGTGGCTAGGTTAATGATCCGTGATGGAGAAATACTTTCATCTTGTAAAACGAAAATTCCTTTATACATCCGGCTAACTATATTAAAAGGGTGAAATTTTTTCACACTCAAAATATAATCTGCCAGACAAAAGTTTCTATTTATCAGATTTGACGAACTGAAGACTAATAACACTGTATTACTGATAAAATGATTGCGAATAAACACTAAGTCGATACGAATTAATCCACAGAACTTCACAATCCACAAAATATGAATAAAGTCAAAACAAACTTTCAGTTTGAAGTTGAATTACAACGTACATTAGAACGAAAGACATCTAAAACGCATGCGCAACTGAGAGTCCCCCTGGTGGTTATAAGAAAGAACTGAAGAAATATTTCCCCTCCCAGTATAATGAAATTGAATCAATTATGTTTTCTTTATGTCTGATAATTAAAAGTGAATGATATTTCTTTTCTTACAAATGGCTATCGAATAATTTTACGTTAAGGGAAAATGTTACTAAGAATTTTACTTCAGAGAAACCCACCCTCCTTTGAACACTTCGTAGAAGACAATTTTAATTCTTTTCTTCTTTTGATGTTCATATATTTCAAATTTATCTCAAACGGTGTGTGTGTGGGGGGGGGGGGGGGGGGGAGTCCATTGAGAGAAAAAAAGTTTTCTATTTTCAAAACTGTCGTTTGAAACTTATTTTTGAACGATTACTATTTCTTAATTGTTAAATTTTTAGATGCGTTCGTAATTATATAAATACGTAGCACCTATAGTCGTCGTTCAGTCCATCTGTCTGTCCGTCTATAACAGCGCAAAAAGCACCCAACCGAATTGTTTGAAATTTAAAATATATAATTATTGCATAATTTTGTCGAGTCATTTCAAATTTTATGAAAATCGGATGTTTACTTTAATTAGTACAATCAAAAGTTTACCGTTACATTACGGCCAATGGGAAAAAATTATTTTAAGTGCATTTTAATGATGTTACAGTTTTTCGAAAAGAATGAAATTGATATGCGCTTATGAAGTGCAGTAAAATATACATTCAGTACAATATGCTGCGCAAAAAATACTTATAAAACTAGTTATAGTACGAACGCACCTCATTTGCCATGTTTGACGTGCAATTTCCAGCTTGTTATATTTATTTTTATATTGATATCTTTAAAAATTTCTTGCACGAGGAGTTCTGACAAAATATTCTTAGTTTGCCTATTTCATGTTTATGTTCTGCATTTTAGAAAAGCAGATTACGCTGTTGACCCCAGGCACACCTGTTCCAAAATCTTGTCCCTCCCTAAATTTCTTTCTACCGGTACATCTCTTAGTATTTAGAAGGAAAGGGGGTTGACCCTTACTTGGAAATAAATATATTTTGTGAAAAGCAATTACTGATTTATTTATTGCGTCAAAAGTAACTTAGTCCCAAAACTTTAGTAAGCGATCTATTTTAATTTTCCAGATGTCCCATGATCTAATCAGATTACTTTTTTTTAATAAAATAATACCAAATTTAATGGATAAAAATATTTTAAACATCCTTTATCCATTCGAAAACAATTTTCTGGTAGTGCTGGCATACAAATTGCAATACATTTATACATACAGTTATCACACGTATGATACAACTGTATCGCATTTAGACACTTAAGTGTCTAAATTTCTAAATGTCTTAATTTCAGACATATCACCATTATTCAGACATTTTAATCAGTTCATTTATGCCATGATCATAGTAAGACACTTATGTGTCTTAAATTTAGACATCTGTGATGTCTGAAATTTCAAATTTAGACACTTAAGTGTCTGAATAACTTTTTCAGTCACATATGTGTCTTAATTTAAGACGCCTCTATTTGCAGTGTTCTTCCTTTTTAACAAAACCGTTTCCTAGGAAATGCTCTTAGATGACTATTTCGTGAAATTGAGGAAATTACTTTCTTCGTTTGTTTCTGGATACGAATTTCGTAAAAAGTGCTTGTTCAAAAAGTTGAAAAAATTACCGGTGGGCATTTCAGAAGCATATGTATTTATTCATACGGTAGAATTTTGTCGTTCATCTTTTCCTTCAGGTGGATCGAACTCACTACGTAGGATGTGGAAATCTATCGCGTTACCTATCTTGCCATTGGGCTGCTGCATGGATTTTATTTTAAATACATGTAATGGATTTTGCTGTGTGTTTATAGTTTTATAAGGTAGTTTGTAATTTTATTGATGCTGTTACAATTCCTGCAAGTTTTAATTAATAATGTCAATTTATTATTATTACGGTTTTTCTATGGTTAATGAATAATTAGAATATGGCTTGATTAACATAATTTATTAGAGAAATTTTCTTTGCTCAATGAATGGTTGGAATATGTTCTGGTTAATTTGTTGCTCAGAAATAACAAATTTTGAAGTGCACATTTGGAGAGATTTTCACTTTTTTAGAGCAATAAGATTATTAAGATAAAAATAATTATGTTTACCTCTATAGTGTTTACTTTCGAAAACAAACGAAATAGTAGTGCAATCCTGATATGTGTTTCTGTGTGATTTAAAACAATAACTAACAAACGGTGCTGTGGAATGAAATCTCATTTGACAAATATGTTACAAACCACTGTCATAAGAATTGTACAAATTTTCATCTAAATCAGATGAAGGATTAGATATTTGATCCATTTTTAAACCGATTTTATAAGGAAAATCTCACAGGAATTGTTGCAGAATATAAGAGATAAATATTGAGGGGGTGTAATGAAGCGCTAAGGTAACATTTTCAGTTTCTATGTGGGAGGCTCAGTAATGGAATCCAACCGACTTCAATGCGTCAGAAATTTTTAATACTTGAAAACTTCCGAAAATATAACTTTTTTTACATCAATATGAATCTGAAGGTATTACAATCCCTTTAAATTCGTGAAATACTTTTGCAACACTATCTGAACATATAATAATTAACACTGATAACTAAAATCATTTTCGATTGTGTTGTGAATGTGCTGCGAATGTGTTGTGCCAAATAAAAAGATTATGCAAAAAGTGTTGTTAAAAATTACAAGAGGAGAAAATGTATTTTCAAAACATTTCAAAACATTCATTTTTAAAATTGGGTTATAAATGTTTAATAAATAGTGTGTTTTAAGTGTGTATGTGTGTTATTTTAATGGCACCATGTAGAAAGTGTTTTACATGTGTTGTCTTATAGTGTTCTAAATTGCGTGGTGTTTACAATGTGTTGTTAATTTATAGTGTTGTGCAGCACAACACTATTGTAAGAAAATATTTTCGTCAACACTATTTACAACACGATTTCAACACAATTAACAACACTATTTTTAGAATACATTTTTAGATAGTAACACTTTTGCAATATATTAAGAACACATTTCTAGATAGTAACACTTTTGCAACATATTAAGAACACAATCACAACACAGAAAATATTTTGTAAATGAAGTTTTCTAATTTATAACACATTAATGTTTTGTTAATTTGGTGACAAAAAGTATTGTAAAATGTGTTTATTTTTGTGTTTGAGAATTTGCAGTGCTGCATATGTCTTAGGTGGGTGGTTTCAACACTTGAGTGGTCGTGCAAATGACTAGTATCATCTACGCACATTCAAGGTTTTTAAGAATTATTTGAAGATGCATTTTTGTAATAGTAAATTTCTTTCAGTTGTTTAAAATTAACGCTGTCTTAAATGAATCACTTTCTGTGTTAAATTATAATTTATAATTATAAAAATCATGTGATATTTAAGGGGAAAAGGGAAGTTCAAACGCATTTTTTCATATATAATTTTAATTAATTTTTCAATTAATTTTCATCAGTGAAATTACGCTTGAAATTATTGAATATATACAATGTGTGATTTAGCACATTGCTAACGAAGCGTAGTACCAACAATGTGAAAAATGTCTAAGCCGAGAATCGAACCAGGAACCCTTGGAATAGCGCTCCAAGTACTCTACCATTTAAGCTACGAGGACGATGCCCAGCTCCTCGTGATTGCAGCCTTACCAATATATGTGGGAAATCTTGAGCTGGGTATCGTCCTCATAGCTTAAATGGTAGAGCACTTACAAGGAAGGCCTCGTTACTGGGCATACTCAGAATATTTTGAAAAAAATTCCAATTAAAGTACTCATATTTGTAATAAAGGATCAGTCAAATTTAGCGGCGGAAGTACTGTAGAAAGTCTGTAAAAAAAATTAAATACTTTCGAGTATTTGGCGCGAAAAGACGAAAGCGTCACACGATTTGGCGATCAGTACTTTTCCTCGCCAAAAGCAAACGATTTTAATGCACTTAAAAATTGTTTGTTAATTGATTTTTAGAATGCGTGTAAAAAGAATTTAATGAATTTAAACATAAACAATGAGTTTAAACATAAACAATACATTTTTTCGTATTACATATTTATCTTGCTTGTTATTTAATTTTATTACTTTAAAAACAATTTCATACATAAAAAATACTTTCATACATTTAAGCGTATTCCAAAATAAAGGCAAGATTCATTTACCAGTTAATCATTTCAATATCAAAGAATTCGTAGTTTCCATAGCAACAAAATTGAATCGACAGGGCTCAATTGGACTTAATTTTGAGATATTGAAACAATTTTAATTTATTTTAATTTTGTTTTAATTCATAAAATTTGATATTTAACTTTCATTATAAATATATATAAATATATATATATATGACAAAACTATAGATAATCAAATTAAAACTGACAAAACTAAAGTTATTTACATTAGATTTATTTAAACAAGTTCAATATGAAGCATTTTTATCTCACAGAGTATTCGACATAAAAAAGTGTTTTTCGAAATTTCATTTCATCGCCAACCGATGATAAATCGCCAAATAAACGAAATTTTCATTATTTTTTTACGAACGCTCTATCGAGGTTCCGCCCAAAATTTTTTTATAAACATTATATCCACATGAGAAGAACTCTCTGTAATTTTTTCAGATTTTTCTGAATATGCCCGTATGGAAACCTCCCATGTTAGAGCGCTATTCCAAGGGTTCCGGGTTCGATTCCCGGCTTGCACATTTTTCACATTGTTGGTTCTACGCTTCGTTAGCAATGTGATAAATAACGCATTGTATATATTCAATAAACATTACCGACCACCAGCAAAAACTGTGATATTCTGAATGAAATGACATTAACAAATACATTACTCCCCAACACACATAACTTGGATACCAAAAGTACTATCTTACGAGTATTAATATGGAAGAAAAAAGAAGAAAAATGTGGATACCGATAAAAATAATTGAAAAGCTTACATATTGAATTACGTTATCAAGGGTACAGAATATATATATATATATATATCTAAATTATATGAATTATTTAATTAAATATATAATATATATATTTATATTTAAATTCCAAAAAATTATATTTTAACTATTAATTTAGAAAAAAGAGAATAACATAATGCAAAATCTCTCAAAATCGATAAATAATAAGGAACAAAGAATCTAGTTGTTAAGTACCTAAATAAATTATTGGTAATTGTGTAAAGTTGTGCGTCATAATTCTTTTCAGACTTTTCTGAAATAATAATTTAAAAAAAAAATAGCTTCTAGAAAAATGCTCATCAAGAATATTTTTTTTCCTTTTTAAATTAAAGATAAAGTCTAGACACGACATTTCCGCTTCCGTTTACTTCGTTAGAAGTAGCTGAGAGAAGATAAAAGACAATAAAAATAAAATACACATTGTTTCACGACTTTCTTTTTTTTAATCAGTTCAAAACTTTTTTTTACTGCATCATCTGACGTAAATTGAGTCTTTTTAAGACAAAAGAATACTTTTAAGCGACTTGAAGATGAAAAAAAAGTTATCCATTCGACCTTTTAATACATTGTTCGTGTATTAACACATAATTCAGTTACACGTGCATCGACCTTGATGATTTTTCTTAAAGGATGCTTTTTCAGTTGTTCTGAGCAAATTACAACAGAATTCGATAGTAGACTGCTTTTTGGTGTACATTATTGTCCTTTAAACAGATATCTTGATTTTGTGAATTTGCTAAGATCGAAATAAAGTAATTGATAGCCTATCACGATAGAGTAATGTAATACTACAAATTGCGCCAACACATCGACATAGTTATTACTAGAAAATCAGTTTTACATGTTTCATTTTCAACAACGTGCGTACTAATTCTCGACGGCAATGACGTCTTTCGTGAAAACCTTCAAACTTGGCTATCTTGAAGACCAAATTTGGTGAAAATACGTAACAGAAATACTTTTGAAATCAACATTGTTGCTCAAATAGGAAGTGAGAAATCGAGTGATTTACGATATTTACTGATGACATTCAGAAGTCAGGGATGGTTTTATGCATGTTAAATTAACGGAAAAAGTCTGGACATGACATTTCCACTTATGTTTACTTCGATAGAAGTGGCTGAGAAAATATAAAAGACAATAAAAATAAAATACACGTTCGTGTATTAACACATAATTCAGTAACACGTGGATCGACCTTGATGATTTTTCGTAAAAGGTGCTTTTTCAATTGTTTTGAGCAAATTACAATAGAATTCGACACTATTCTGTTATTTTGTTCACTATATTATCCTTTCAACCGAGATCTAGCTTTCGTGAATTTGCTAAGATCGAAATAAAGTAATTGATAGCCTATCACAATAAAGTAATGAAATACTACAAATTGCGCCAAAAAATCTATATAGTTATTACAGTAGAACATCTTTTATCCGAAACTCTTTTAACCGAAACTCTCGATTAACCGAAATCCATTTTTGAAGCTCTTTTTTACTATCACATTCTTTGTGTGCAAAATCCATTTTGAAAGCTTTTTTTTAAAACTACTATGTTCCTTGTGTGCAAGCAGTCCTTTCCTAACAACGAGTACATATAAATATTTTCGATCCCATTTCTTGGGGTTCCTTTGAATTTAAATTGAGCTCCCGTAAGTTGCGGAGTGGAACGAAGAAAACAAATAAATTAGCAATTCTGAAGCTTTTTAATGCTTTGCAAAATGTTTGGCATGGCTGGAGCAGCAGAAAGACTGTGATATTGGTAAGCTAATAATATTGAGAAAACTCCGTGATGGAGCTTCAAAGGAAAGGCAATCGAAACTGCGATGAACAAAAACATTTTTTCAAACCCTTGTGATATATGTACAAGGTACTTAATTTCAAAATCAAAATTCTGGTAATTTATTCTTGTTTCTATTTTGCTATTGTTTTATTTTTATTAAGCACTTGTTACCATAATACGAAATATTGCATATATTTCTCCTTAATCTTAAAATTAAAGTCTTCTCGATAATAGGAAAATTTCGATTTTCCGAAAGAGGGTCGGACCCAATTACTTCGGATAATCGAGGTTCTACTGTACTAGAAAATCAGTTTTACATATTTCATTTTCAATTGTGTGTACTAATTCTCGACGGAAATGAGGTCTTTCGTGGAAACTTTCAAACTTGGCTATCTTGGAGACCAAATTTGGTAAAAATACTTAACAGAAATATTTTTGAAATCAACATTGTTGCTCAAATAGAAAGAGAGATATCGAAGGATTTATGATAAATACTAATGACATTCAGAAGTCAGGGATGGTTTTATGCGTGTTAAGTTAACAAAAAAAAGTCTGGACACGACATTTCCACTTCTGTTTTCTTCGTTAGAAGTGATTGAAACAGATAAAAGACATTAAAAATAAAATATACATTGCTTCACGACTTTTTTTTTTATGAGAAATATTTCTAAAATCAACATTGTTGCTCAAATGGGAAGGGAGATATCGAGTTATTTATGATAGTCACTGATAACATTCAGAAGTCAGGGATGGTCTTATTCATGCTAAATTAAAGAAAAAGTCTAGGCACGACATTTCCGCTTCCGTTTACTTCGTTAGAAGTAGCTGAGAAAAGATAAAAGATCATAAAAATAAAAAAACACATTGTTTCACGACTTTTTTTTATCAGTTCAAGACATAAATTGAGTCTTTTTAAGGCAAAAGAATGCTTTTAAGCGACTTCATGATACAAAAGAAGTTACCCATTCGGCCTTTTAAGGGGGCTGGTCACTCAGCTTCCGATTTCCCCTCACTAATCTAAAGTTTATGGGCATTGGATGCATTCGTATATTTAAAATATCTCCTCGGGAAATTAATATTTTTAACTTCTATTTTTTGCATACACTTCCCAAAAGATGTCTCTTTTTTTCTCAGTTCTCAAAATATTTCTAAAGTATAGACTTAATTTTACAGGAAGTGTTAAACTCTTACACATAGTTCGCCCGCTTTTAACACATAAAATATTAAATTCAGCAGAGATTTTAGAAATATTTTGAAAACTAAGAAGAAAAGAGACATCATTTAAGAAGAGTTCACAGAAAAAAGATGTTAAAAATATGAATTTCCCGAGAAGATATTTGAAATATACGAATGCATGAAAAGTCCATAGACTTAACATTACGGAGGAGAATTCCGAATCTGAGTGACCAGCCTCCTTAATACATTGTTCATGTAACAGATAATTCAGTAACACGTGGATACGCCTTGATGATTTTTCTTAAAGGTTGCTTTTTCAGTTGTTCTGAGCAAATTACAACAGAAATCGATAGTACCCTGTTATTAGGTCTACATGATAATTACTTCAATCGAGCTCCAGTTTTCGTAAAATCTCTAAGATCGAAATGAAGTATTAATATGTTATCATGATAGAGTAATGAAATACAGTAGACACCCGATTATCCGGGATAATATGGACTAAGCTCTCCTCGGATAAGCAAAATACTCGAATAAACCGGATTTTCATAAATCGCTCTTAGCTAAGAAGATGAAGATAAATTTACACACAATTTATTAATTATTTTGTACTACTTACAGTTCTTTGATGTGCAATATCATTGTTTTTATGATTCTGGGGTATGAAATTGTTCATTTGAGGAAATCCTTGATAGTTTCTGTTTTGTCGGATGATAAGCGCATCTTTGATGTAATACTGTGCCATTGCCTAGATCCTATTTGGTATGATTATTCCCTGCCCCTTAAATTTAATAGTAAAATTTAGCCTAATTCAATCGCCGAAAACAATATTTTATGATTAAGTAAGGCGGAAATTCTATTAAATTTTGGTGGTCACTAAAAACTACAATTTAGCAGTTATGTTATTTTATTAGTGTCATCAAAATTGCAGGCATGACCTCTTCTTTCTGTTCAATGTATATTCAATAGTTTTTTTTAATCGAACTCAAACCTTCGGAATGCGTCATTGTCTTCTGATAGAGATAAGTTAGAAACAATCATTTTCAATGAAGGGCTAATTTCAAGATGAAAAAGCACTGATAAAAATTTAGAACTCTGATTTTCTGGTCGGAATGGGAAAAATGGCTATTTGTTTTTTCAGTAATTCCGTTAAAACGGAAACTCGAGAGAAACCCGGGTTAAGAGATACCTTGATAATCGAGACTCTACTGTATTTGATATTGCGTCAACGCATCGACGAAGATATTGCTAAAAAATTAGGTTTGCGTGTTTCATTTTCAACAATGTGCGGACTGATTCTTAATGAGAATTAAGTTTCTCGTGATAAACTTACAAAGCCAAAACTGTGACTTTTTTTTTTTTTTTTAGTCTGGCCAAGCATGAATTTGTGTTGCCCCCTCCCCCTTCTTTCCAAAATAAATTTATAAAGAGAATTTTCCAACCCATTCCTTTAATTGTTATTTTAAAAATGATAATAACTCTTAAGAACTATATTAACCTTAAGATGTTCAGGTTGATTTCTTTAGAAATCAACTTGTTCCAGTCAGTTCCTTTTTATAGCTATCTATCTACATATAATGGAAATTTATCATCCCGATATCGTTCGAAATACTGAATCAATTCGAAACTAATTGAAACAGTGTATTCATTTTGCAAGCATCTTGGACGAGTTAATTAATCAGATATGCAGATCTTATATTTTACTTGCAGGAGACGCACAAAAGCAAAATCCGCATAACTTGTCATCTGGATAACGTCCGAAAAAATGATCTAATTCAAACCTGATCGGGGCAGCGTATTGATCTTGCAATTATCTTGGATGAATTCGTCAGTCAAATATTTTTCTGAAGTCCCTATACGGTCAACTAATTGTAAAATTGGCAGTGTTCAAAGCAAAGAGTATAAAATTAACGAATATATCTTTAATTCGGGTTGCCCGATTCCATGACATTTTCCCCTAAATTTAATCATTGTTTTATTGTACCGAACGGCGAACTAATTATTATTTTGGTGCTCGGGGTATATGCTCTGCTCTTCCCCCCACTCCCTAGTAGACCTGCAAACTTGGCTATCTTGGGCACCAAATTTGGTGCAAATACTTATCTGGAATATTTCTGAAATCAGCATTGTTGCTCAAATAGGAATAATGATATGTGCAACAGGGCGGTCACTAAATGTGCCAAAATATAGAACAAATCTACATCAGAGATCAAATAAATCGTGTAAAAATCCCTGACATCAATTTGGATTTATCTCCTTCAATTTAATTTATGAATTTCTTGTTTATGCAGTACAATTTTGTCAACTTATAAAAATGTTCAATTTTTATCACATACGAAAAAAGTACAACTTGAAAAAAAAGCGTAGAAGTGCTATACACTGTTAAAAATTTTGTGGTTAATTGAACCAACTTTGATTGCTGCAGTAGTTGCGAACTTGAACTATACGCTGTTAAAAATTTTGTGGTAAGTTGAACCAACAACGCAACAATGAACCAGTGATGCTGCAATAGTTGCAAACTTGAATTATATAATGTTAAGAATTTTGTGGTAAGATGAACTAATTTTTGGTCCTGGAGTATTTGCAAACTTGAACTATACACTGTTAAAAAAATTGTGGAAAGTTGAACCAACTTTTGGTGCTGCGGTAGTTGTAAGTTTGAACTATACACTGTCAAAAATTTTAAAGTAACTAACTTTTGGTGCAAATTATAGTTCTAAATGTTGAGACCAGATTTCACCATCTTATGGTTGCAGCTATTGCAGCACATAAAACTGGTTCAACACACCACAAAATTTTTAACACTTTACAAACTAGAGTTAGATTTGATAACATGAAAAAAGAAGCTGCATGGATAGAAATTGAAAATCAAATTTAAAGCTCAAACTACTCATACATTTTTTTGAAGTTTTTAAGTATAGAAAAATGAAAAATCTTATTGAATTAATTTACAGAGAGATGTAGTTTTAAATATTTAATAAAACCCTAAAACATCTGGAATGTTATTCTTCTAAGTGAATATTCTAAAACCGGGAGGTCCGAACAGCAAATTGAAAAAAAGTTCGGCCTATCTGTCTTTATGTCTGTCAGGGTAATAACTTGAAAAAATATTGATGCTACTAAAGAGTGGATTTCATTCAAGGATATTTTCATCAGGACGGTCACCAAATTGAGACAAAATTTAGAACACCTCCAGTGCAGAGATCAATTAAAGCATGTAAAAATCTGTGACATCAATTTTGATTGTTTGCCCATCAATCTAATTTTTAAATTTCTAGTTTATGCAGTATAATTTTATATGCTTATTAAAAAGTTCCATTTTTTTATCGCATATGAACGGGATACAATTTTAAAAAAATTCTAGATGTGTTATACACTATTAACAATTCTATGGTAAGTTGAGCCTAGTTTTAGTGCTGCAGTATCTGGAACCATAAAATGGAGAAATATCTTTCCAGCATTTGGAGGTATGGTTGAACTATTTTATAATTGCAGCTACTGTAGCACCAAAAGTTAGTTCAATCCATCACAAAATTTTAAGCAATATACAAACTAGAGTTAGAACTAATAACAGGAAGAAGAAGAAGCATAAACCAAAAAAAATATATATCAAATTTAGAGCTAAAACCACTCACACATTTTTAAAAGTAATTTTTAATTATAGAAAATAGAAATTTTTTTCTCCATTGAAGTAACTTTCAGAGGGATGTTATTTTAAATACTTAATAAACCCCTAAAACATCTGGAATATTATCCTTCTAAGTGAATTGTCTAAAACCGGGAGGTCCGAGATCCGCAAATAGAAAAAAAAGTTGTGGTGGTCCATCAAAATTTCTTTGAAGCGAATCCGATTCGTGACTGTTCAAGAAGTCAGATGTTCCTTCTCTACCTGTGAATCTGAGGACCCTCTCCGCTTTCAGAGAGACATGCAAAGATCCATTTAATCGGGCTATCTGTCTTTATGGCTGTCAAGGTAATAACTTGAAAAATCGCTGTCGGTGCTATCGCTTAATCATTGAATTGTATCATGATTTGCACTTCCTTTTAAAATGAGTAATGCGTGAAGTTGCAGAAAGTAAAGTACCTTGAGTTAGCGATTTTCTACGTGTGCAGAGTTCGTAAAAATGTAGTGTTGATTGAACGAGAATGTCTTTTTGGTAACTAATATGAGTGGTGAGTATTTCAACTCTGAATCAGGATAATATTTTACCCAAAGGTAATGTCCTCTTTTCCTTTATTTACTTCTTCTGCACTTTTTTTCTTTTTCTTCTTTTATCAATATAATGCTATTTTTCAGCAAACCAGATTTAGGTTCTCTTAAAGTGATCTCTAGAGTACCTTTAAACACTGCTATTGCACCTTTAAACATTTCTACAGTATCTTTAAACATTACTATAGCATCTTACTTTCTGAAACTTCACATTGCTACTGTACCTTTAAATTTTGCTTCGGTACCTTTGATTACTACAATACATTTGATTGCTGCAATACCTTTAACACATTTTATTATTATTATTATTATTATTATTATTATTATTATTATTATTTGTTCCCATTCAATATTTATTTCGTAACAGTCCGCATAGTAAAACCCATTTAACAATTCGCACTATTATCGGACTATTCGCACTATTACATTATATCAGAGTGCAGAGTTCATAAAAATGTAGTGTTGGTTGAACGAGAATGTCTCTTTGGTAGCTAATATGAGTTGTTAGTATTTCAATTCTGAATCGGGATAATATTTTACCTAAAGGTAATGTCCTCTTTTTCTTTATTTACTTCTTCTGAGCTTTTTTCATTTTTTATCAATAGAATGCTTTTCTTCAACAAACCAAATTTGTATTATCTTAAAGAGATTGCTATAGAGTACTACCGTTAAACACTGCTATAGTACCTTTAAAATTTCTACAGTCTCTTTCACGGCCGAAATTAGTCTTTTTTGCGCCCGAGGCAAACATGGATTCTGCCCCCCCCCCCCTCCTGCCCTCCCTTCCTACGCAAAATAAATTTATTGACCGCAGGTACAATATGAAAAAAAAAAAGAAAAAAAATCCTTAAAAAATTAAAATCATTTAATAATAATTAAAATGCTAGCAAAAAATATGTAAGCAACGCTCTCGTAGGATTAACATTAATTTGAGCGTTAAGAGCTTACACTAGTCACGTGAAGAAACTGGATCGTTAATGTCAAACTTATGGGAGCGTTCTTTTTAAAATTTCTCACCTGCATACTAACAGTTTTAAATGATTTTTTTCCTTGCTTAGAATAGCTGATTGAATTCTAACCTGGTTAATGCTTACTTTTTCGATTTTGGTTGCAGATTTATTTTTTTTAATAAAGTTTCTTTCGCTTTCACATTCACAAATTTGAAAAGAACGCTCCCATAGGTTGAACATTAGATTGCGAGTTTCTTTGTATTTCATATATATATATATATATGAAATGTCATACATTTTTGTATGACACGACAAACAAAATCTTCATTTGGCACCCCTCTTCGCCTTTCGTTCTGGCGCCTGGGGCACATGCCCCTTCTGCGATCCCCTAGTTTCGGCGTTGGTATCTTTAAACACTGCCATAGTATCTTTAAACATTGCTACTGTATATTTAAACATTGCTACAGTACCTGTGATTAGTACAATACATTTGATTGCTGCAATACCCTTTACCGAAAATTATTTTATTATTATTATTATTATATCTTCAAATTCAATATTTTCGAAACAGTCTCCATAATAACATACACTTAAAAAATTGTACTGTTACCGGAGTTATACCGGAGTGCAGAATGCATGAAAATATAGAATTGACGGGACGAGAGTGTCTTCTTGGTAGCTAATATGAGTGGTGAATATTTCAACTCTGAATCATGATCATGGAAGACGGTAGTATTTCGAGTGACGCAGCCTTAAGCCTAAAATCGTATCCTATCGTATCGTTAAAATCGTATCGTATCGTATCATAGAATTCGTAGATGGCGGAACTCATATATACAGCTAACTCGACATCAAAGAAAACGCGAAAAGCCGCCTTTTAATAACTTAGCAGATATATGTCTTATTGTTCTGAATTTTCTAGAACAGTCTTATATCTGCAGTCTAATCGTATACTGAAATTTTTGCATTTCTACGTGCAGTATATTTTGAGATCTAAATAGCCATTTTTAAAGTGAAAACGTTGGTATAATATCGAGGAAGTTCCTAATTTGAAAATCTCGAAAACGGTTCTAACGATTATTTTTAAATTGATACATAATATAAATGTGATTAAGGCGAGGTGAATAACACTTTTCTTTTTTCTGGGAAAACTCTCGTTCGTTAAATAATTCGATTTTTTTTTCTCTCGAAAATGACACGGGCGATTTTTTAAAAATCAAATAAATATGTTTCAGATGAACCAAATAACAATTTACTTGTTTCCAGCAAGACTCTTGTTCGTTTTATAATGCGCATGAAAAATCGGACTATATTTCTTCGCCATTCTATGGAAATTTCACCGAAAATGCATGACACTGTATTCATACACACGATTTCTTTTTAACCACTTTTGGGGAGAAGAATTTTGTCTTCCCACTGGCTGAGTGGCTAAGGGCCATCGTTTACTGACCTTAAGATAGGCAGTTCGATACTCTCTAGCACGTGTTTTCACATGTGAATGTTTTTTTTTTTTTTTTTAAAGTCTGCTAGTTGACCATTATTCTCAGTTCCTTTGTAATTTTTTTAATTGCTATTAAGTTAAATAAAATTACAATTATAATGACGCCAATTTGATGATGATTATTTCTTGGCAATTTTTCAACAATAAAAATATTACCATAAATTTTATAAATATATTTAATTTCAATCACTTTACAAAAAATATACATTAATAATTATTATTTGAATATAAATCACACGATCAGAAACGTACAAAAATAATTCATTTCAGCTCTTCTTTTTATAATATCATTTTTTATTATTATGACGGTCAATCAATATATAATCACTGACATCCATAATATTATTATTATTATAATTATTATTTTCCTTGCATAAAAGCTATTGTGATGTAATAATTCTTTTATAATAAATAATTTAGTTGAAATGTTTTATTTATAAATATCAATGAAGTTTGATAACCCCGAGACAATTCTTTGCAATATTTACAGTTTACATAATAAGCATATCAGAATTCTGGTGTCGCCATCTTTTGACGCAATTGCGTAGTATTATAGAGAAATGTTTGATAAAAATGTTGAAGTAGACAGTTTTTAAATCGAAGAATTATTTTAAGAGATATTTAATGTTAAATCTGGATAAAATTGTCTCATTAAAAAAGTCTCATAGGAAAAAAAAATATACATGGGAATTTAATCATTTTCATTCAATTTAATCATTCAATTAGAAACTCGAAGTTTGCAGAGTGCATTTATTATTCTTAACTTGCCTAATTTTTTGGCGGTTTATTTCAATTTTAAATTAAAATTTTCAGAATTTCCAGAGATATTTTTTACATATTTTAGAAAAGGTTCTTTTAAATTGTTGCCAAATGTTAAAACAGCGCAAAGAATAATATATCCTTTAAATTAAAAATTTATTCACACGTGACTATTATAAACAGAAAAAATCCTTTTAAATTAGAATTAAATGATAACGTGTTAAAAGCAGGAAAATATTAAACATTACGTCATAAAAATTGTTTTTACACATGCTTACTTAAAATGAAAGAAAATTATAAAATAATCAATTATTTTCAAATTAGAATTAAATGATTACGCATTAAAAGAAGGAAAACATTGAAAATTACGTCATAAAAATTATATTTACACGTGAATATTAAAAGAAAAAGAAAATTTTTAAATAATAAATTCATTGATATGTGTTAAAAGTCGTAAATGGAGGAAATTACGTCATATTGGCCAAAGTGGCCAAAACAGTTTACAAAACACATTGCAAAACATATTGCAAAACAGTGTAAATTAAAAAATATATTTATATGAGAGATTTATTTCAAATTTCGAGATGATATTTTTAACTATAGTTGCTAATTTTAAGGTAGCACAAATAATAATATTATCTTTCAAATAATAAAAATATTTTCAGTTGAATGTTACAAAGAGAAAGGAAAGTTTGGTGAAAATTATGTCAGATTTAAAACGTTACATTTAAAATCTCTTATTTAAAATCATTTTCTTATAGCGTTGTTAAAAAATACCATAAAGCAAAGACTCTGTTGACTTAGTTCCTTTTATATTTGGTAATTTTCAAATGTTTAACTAATCTTATTTAATCAAGCAGGGAAACAGCAACTAACATCAGCTGATTCGGTTTTGAAATCCCTCAGTAAAAGGGAAACCCGTTTACAGTAAGATCGCCATTGATTTTTTAATTATACAGAGCAGCCTCGATTATCCGAGCTAATTGGGACTGTTAGTAAATCGGAATCGGAAATCTCGGTTAATAGAAACTGTGTGCAAAAACTCGCCGTGCTTGCGAATTTAACATCTCTTTAAAAAAAATATATAGAACGTTTTTTAAATAATAAAAGTAAATATATGTAAAGTTCTGTTTCACAGCTTAACAAATTTAAAAAGAAAATCAACTACCAGTCGTAAATTTTAAAATGCAAATTGAAAAATTTACGAAAGTTCACACAGCCACTGGAAACAAAGCATTGTTTGCTATTGACTTCTCAGGGTCCAATGTTTCTTTGGAGTTGAGGGCTTTTGGGGGCAGAAGGGCCTGTATAGCACGGACAGTGAGCTAAAGAGTGTGGTTATTTTTAAGGCTCGTTCAAAAGGAAAAAAAAATCAGACTTTGTTATCGGCTCGGTTAACAGAAACCTCGATTAATCGAAGCTCGGTTAATCCAGGTTCTACTATAATTCAATCTTCCGTAATCTTTTAAAGCAGATCAAATTAATGGACTTTAGCACAAAGTCACATAGCTGATAACTGCCATGCTTGTTGGCCACCTTTTTTTCAAAAAGTTTGCTTCACCTTATTCAATTAATGAGATATCTCCGATAAAATAAGTCACATTTTCCCGTTCTAAAATACTGGTATCCAAAAATCGTAGCATGTAACTGACACTACAAGTACTCATGGAACTAGACTATTTTAAGTCTGATTTTTATTATAGACTATATAAAATTATTAAAAATATATATTATGATAGGAACTAGCGGGCTTCGTCCGCTATTTACGTTACGGATATAAAAATCATGTTTTTTTTTAGGGAAAAAGAAATAAAAACCTATTTGACGATAGGTTTATAAAGACACATTTTGTATTTGTTATATTTCCGGGGATGAGGAGGGGGGGGGCTATTTTGATTAAATATTGCAATTAGTCTACATGGCAGATATAATTATGATAGACACTAGCGGGCTTCGCCCCTCTATGGCGCCTTATGGGTCCAGCTTCCATAACTCAGAAACTACCTTTCGGACATCAATGCAACAGATTCCAAACGTTATAATTAAACTTAATAATCACCCTATATAGCATTACAGTAAATTTATGAGTACTGCATACTATTTTTTTATCGTAATTTCTGAAGAGAAAAAATTATTTCGGTTCCATTCTTAGGTACTGGTCTGAAAAATTTTGAAAAAGGGGGGAAGGAGGGGACACGAGACTGCTGTTTGTCAAACAACACAACGGGATCTGGCTTATTCAACTTGGTTTTTGATGACTTCAATTGGAAGGTGGTTTGTTTAAAAGAGTGCGTTCCCTGCCCCATGAAAATTGGAACTATTGGTGCTACATCTATGTAAGGATTTAATAATTATAAATTAACATTTTGGATTTATTAATTTAAGGATAAAGTGTTTTTAAAGGAATATCAAATGAAACCCTCTGTGCGATCTGCGATTATACTTACCTAGTTGTTTTTATATACAAACTGCTATAAGGAAAATTGTAATAAAATAGTAAAAATTAAATCTGCATTAAATTCCATAAGTATCTTTTTTTTTAATCATTTTATCACTAACCTCAAAAAAGTAATGATATCAATGCAAAAACCCTTGACGGGTTAAAAGTTTCTGACGCAGCACTTTATCTTATGCTCTAAGAATTTTAAATATGGAACTTAAAAATACTGATATCAAATTTTGAGTGACGTTATGCTATTTCTTAAAAAATATATTTGTATTTATTTCACCATTTTATTTTTGTTTTATTTATAATCGCATGTGCAAAAGTTATGTTCAACATGAAAAGCTGCATAAAATTTTTTTCGCTGTTGCTTTATCATTTACATCTCTCATAAATTCAAAATATGTGTTTTAAAAGATATGATATAAAATTTAAGTGACGCCTTGATGTGATTTTAAAAGGTTTGTTTTTTAAAATTCAATTTAAATTTATTTTTGACTTGGTTAAAATATTTTTTTTTACATCTACACAATACTTTTAATTTTCCAATTCACTGTTAAATATATCACTTTCATTGAATCTATACTATGCATTGAAATGTATTTATTTCAATAAATTGATTTATCGTTTGTGTCACGCTATTCAAAATTGTGAGTAAGATTTATGTAAATGGTTTATTTGCGTCAAACTATCCTTTTTCATACATTTCATGTAGTTTGGACACAATGACGCAAAGAAACCATTTACATAAATCTTACTCACAATTTTGAATAGCGTGACACAAAAGATAAATCAATTTATTGAAATAAATACATTTCAATGCATAGTATTTCAATGAAAGTGATATATTTAACAGTGAATTGGAAAATTAAAAGTATTGTGTAGATGTAAAAAATATATTTTAACCAAGTCAAAAATAATTTAAATTGAATTTTAAAAAACAAACCTTTTAAAGTCACATCAAGGCGTCACTTAAATTTTATATCATATCTTTTAAAACACATATTTTGAATTTATGAGAGATGTAAATGATAAAGCAACAGCGAATAAAATTTTATGCAGCTTTTCATGTTGAACATAACTTTTGCACATGCGATTATAAATAAAACAAAAATAAAATGGTGAAATAAATACAAATATATTTTTTAAGAAATAGCATAACGTCACTCAAAATTTGATATCAGTATTTTTAAGTTCCATATTTAAAATTCTTAGAGCATAAGATAAAGTTCTGCGTCAGAAACTTTTAACCCGTCAAGGGTTTTTGCATTGATAATGTTTTACTCAAAGTAATGGCCTCTTTTCCTTTATTTACATCTTTTTTTTTTTTTTGCCTTTTTTATTTCTTTTATTGTATGAATAGAAAGTCATTCTTCAGACAACACAATTTTGGTTATCTTAAAAGGATTGCTAGAGTACCTTTAAACACTACTAGAGAACATTTAAACACTGTTATAGAACCTTTAAATATTGTTACAGTACCTTTAAATATTTCTACAGTACTTTGATTACTACGGAACCTTTCATTACTACAATACCTTTGATTGCCACAGTATCTCTTATCCGAAAATTTTTTATTGAAATAAATTATTATAATTATTTTTTCTCATTCAATATTTTAGGAACAGTCTACATAATAACACATACTTAAAAATTCGCTGTTTTATCGGAGTGTCGAATTCATGATAACGTAGAGTTGGTTGAACGCGACTGTTTTCATGGTAGGTAATTATGAGTGGTAGTTTTTCAACTTTGAATCTCGATAATATATTATCCAAAAGTAAAATTCTCTTTTCCTTTATTTACATAATTTTTCTTTCTTTTTTTATCAATAGAATGCTATTTCGATCGTCAACAAAATTTGGGTTATCTTAAAAAGATTGTTAGAGTACCTTTAAACACATGTACAGTATCTTTAAATAATTCTACAGTACCTTTGAACATTTTTTTATACAGAACCTTCAAACATTTCTACAGTGCCTTTAAATATATCTACAGCACCTTTAATTACTACAATACCTTTGATTTCTACAGTATCTCTTATCTGAAATTATTTTATTATAATAATTATTATTTCTTCCGATTTAATATTTTCGGTACAGTTTGTATAATAATAAGCACTTAAAATTTTGCGCTATTACCGGAGTTATACCGGAGTGCAGAATTCATGAAAATGTAGAGATGGTCAATCGAGACTGTCTTCTTGGCAGCTAATATGAGTATATATGCTAAATGAGTGGTAGATATTTCAATTCTGAATCACGATTATATTTTGCACAAAGAGTTTTTTTTTTTACATATTTTCGCCTTTTTTTCCTTTCCTTTTTATTAATCGAATGTTTTACTCAGCCACCCAAATTCTGGTTCGCTTAAAAGGATTGCTAGAGTACTTTCAAATATTAATATAGTACCTTTAATCACTTCTATAGTACCTTTAAACATTGTTACAGTATTTTTAAACATTGCTACAATAACTTTGAATATTACAATACCTTTGATTGCTACAATATCACTTATCTGAAATTATTTTATTATAATTATTATTATTACTTCACATATAATATTTTTGGGAAAATCTGCATAATAATACCCACTTATAAATTCACACGGAGTTATATCGGAGTGCAGAGTTCGTGAAATTGTATATTTGGTTGAACGAGACTGCCTTCTCTATAGCTAATATGAGTGGTAGATATTTGAATTCTGAATCACGATAATATTTTACACAAAAGTAATTTCTTCCTTTCCTTTATTTAGATCTTTATTCGCTTTTTTTTCTTTTTTTTTTTTCATTAATAGAATGTTTTTCTCAGCCACTCAAATTCTGGTTCTCTTAAAAGGATTGTTAGATTACCTTTAAATACTAATATAGTACCTTTAAACTAGGGGTGCACAACCTTTTTAAGAGAAGGGCCACTTACAAAAGTCCTTCCGGCCAGTGCCGGGAGGAAGAGGTAGCTTTCATAATCCTTATTTAAAAAAAGCCAACTTATATCATGCAAACACACGAAGCTCAATTTAGTGGAAACCGAATATAGGAGATTCAATACTAATTTTTATCAATATAATGAATGAGAATTTCGCGAAATTAGTCAGCTTTATCCAAGCTGCTTTTCTTTAAAGTAACTTATATTTGGCTGCCAAATTCGGCAATTTCTTAAAGTGCCTGTCATTTTAAGACAACATGGTGGATGAGGCTAACCAGTGAACTTGGTCGAGACCTTAGTAATTGCTGTGCACATGCTCACTCACATCGGAATCGGTTAATATATAGGAGTGCTGTCGCATGGAAAAAATCAGATTTTTCAAAATGTCACCCACAATAGAAATTGAAACTGCTATATCTGAGCCATTTTTTAAGGTAAAGACAAACAAAAAATGATCCTGAATCCTTATATCAAGATCAAATACTTAAGAAAGAAACCTTTTTCAATTTCTAATTTTTTTGCACCTCACTTTAAATATATATATATTTTTTAATTTAATGGCCGCCATTTTGAAACAAGATGGCTGATGAATCTGGCCAGCGAACTTGGTCGAGGTGTTGATGTATACTATCCACATGCCTTCTTACATCGAAATAGGCGAATACGTGTGTTATCGCGTGACAAATACAAGATCGTTTCAAAATGTTAGCCTTGCTAGAAATTCAAAGTGCTATAAATCAACCATTTTTTTAAGATATCAACAAAAGAACAAATTTTCAGAAACGAAAACTGCTCCGGAATCTTTGTATCAAGGCCAAACACATAAAAAAAATCTTTTTCATTTTCCAATTTTTTAATACCTCATTTTGAATTTTAAATTTAATTTTTTTTTTTAAATGGCAACCCTTTTGAAACAAGATGGCGAATGAAACTGGCCAACGAACTCGGTCGAGACATTGGTATGTACTATGTACAGACCAAGTTACATCCAAATAGGTTCATAAATACGCCTGTTATCGCGTGACAAAAATCAGGTCGTTTTAAAATGTCAGCCACAAGAGAAATTCAAAATGCTATTACTCAGCCATTTTTTTTTAGATATAGACGGAAGAAAAACTGTTCCGGAATCTTTGTATTAAGGTCAAACACATACAAAAAAAAATCTTTTTAATTTTCCAATTTTTTGGTATCTCATTTAAATTTTTTTTTTTTTTAAATGGCCGCCATTTTGAAACAAGATGGCGGATGAAGCTGGCCAACGAACTCGGTCGAGATATTTCTATGTACTATGTACACACCAAGGTACATCCAAGTCGGTTCATAAATACGCCTGTTATTACGTGAGAAAAATCAGGACGTTTCAAAATGTCAGCCACGCTAGAAATTCAAAATGCTATAACTCAGCCATTTCTTAAGATATAAACGAAACAAAAACTGCTCCCGAATCTTTTTATCAAGGTCAAACACATAAGAAGAAAATATTTTTTCAATTTTCAATTTTTGGTACCACATTTCAAATTTAAATTTTTCTTAAAAATTTAAATGGCCGCCATTTTTAAACAAGATGGCGGGTGAAGCTGGTCAACGATCCCGGTCAAGACATTGGTATGTACTATGTATAAACGAAGTTACATCCAAATCGGTTCATAAATACGCCTTTTATCGCGTGACAAAATTCAGGACGTTTCAAAATGTCAGCCACGCTCGAAATTCAAAATGCTATAACTCAGCCATTTTTTAAGATATAGACGAAACAAAAACTGCTCCGAAATCTTTCTATAAAGGTCAAATACATAAGAAAAAATATTTTTCCATTTTCAATTTTTTGGTACCACATTTCAAATTTTAAATTTTTAAAAACATTTTAAATGGCCGCCATTTTGAAAGAAAATGGCGGATGAAGCTGGCCAACGAACTCGGTCGAGAGATAGGTATGTACTATGTACACACTGAATTACATCCAAATCGGTTCATAAATACGCCTTTTATCGCGTGACAAATTTCAGGACGTTTCAAAATGTCAGCCACGCTAGAAATTCAAAATGCTATAACTCAGCCATTTTTTAAGATATAGACGAAACAAAAACTGCTCCGGAATCTTTGTATAAAGGCCAAATACATAAGAAAAAAATATTTTTCCATTTTTAATTTTTTGGTATCACATTTCAAGTTTTAAATTTTTTTTAAAATTTTAAATGGCCGCCATTTTGAAACAAAACGGCGGATGAAGCTGGCCAACGAACTCGGTCGAGAGATTGGTATGTACTATGTACACACTGAATTACATCCAAATCGGTTCATAAATACGCCTTTTATCGCGTGACAAATTTCAGGACGTTTCAAAATGTCAGCCACGCTAGAAATTCAAAATGCTATAACTCAGCCATTTTTTAAGATATAGACGAAACAAAAACTGCTCCGGAATCTTTGTATAAAGGTCAAATACATAAGAAAAAAATATTTTTCCATTTTTAATTTTTTGGTATCACATTTCAAGTTTTAAATTTTTTTAAAAATTTTAAATGGCCGCCATTTTGAAACAAAACGGCGGATGAAGCTGGCCAACGAACTCGGTCGAGACATTGGTATGTACTATGTACACACCGAATTACATCGAAATCGGTTCATAATTACGGTAGTTACAGTGTGACATAGGTCAGATATATATATATATATATATATATATAGATATATATATATATATATATATATATATATATCAATTTTGAACGGAGGTTGGTTTCGGGGTCTGGGGGTCATGATCGATGAAAATATACCAAAATTTTTTGAAATCGCTTTCCTCCGAACGGCTGCAATAGGTAGCTTTTTTGTAAAGAAAGCTACCTAAAAATGTTTGGGTTGTCGAGGGCCACATCAGTAACACAGAAAAAATTCTATATCGGGGGAGGGGGGGGGGTGTAATAAGTCTTTATTCTTGATGAATAATTATTTTTTGTCTATAATAAAAATAAACGGAAATAAATAATTGTATGAAGGAATACGGGTCTTCTTATCTGTATGAATAACCATTCAACACTTTATCAAGACTAACGGTTCCTTATTGAGAAATGGTAACTCGAAGAAAAAAAATCACACAAAATTTCTAAATAATTGAACGTTATTGAAAATTATATAAAAAAATTGAAGAATAACTTCATTTAAAATAAAAGGAAACTTTTTTTTTAAATAACAAGGCATGATGGACTAATTATGCTATTTTTTCTGCGGATTATTAACAAAACTCGTTTTTTTTTCTTTTGTCAATCAAGTGCAACTGATTGACGAAATTCACGATTTTTTATCAACGACCGTACAGACAGATTTCGCGGTAATTTTCCATTGGCAATATTTGCAATCTTTTCAAATAACCAATTTGCTATACCTGCGATAAATTGACGCAGTTCCCTATTTTTGTCAGCGATAACTTTCAAATTTCGCGATTTTTATTCCATAACTGATCAATGAAAATTGCGATTTTTTTCGCCCCCCATCGAATTATTTCGCGACCTTTTTGTTCTGCGATCGATCTTCAAAATTTGTTAGAAAAAAGTTTCCATGAACGATTGACAAAATTCGCGATTTTTATTTCATGTGCGATTGGCGAATTTTGCGATATTTTACGTGACAGATTGACAATATTTGCAATTTTTTTTCCAATGACCAATCGACGAAACGTGATTTTTTCCTGATATACATTGATGTAATTTGTGATTTTTTTCGCCCAATAATTGGCGAAAATTGCGATTTCTTTTACGCGCACAATCGATGAAATGTGCGATTTTTTCCTGCGACCAATGGATTTCTATTTCATGATATTTTTTAGGACCGACACACAAATTTTGTAATTTTTTCCATGAGCTATTCACGAAATTCGCGAATTTTTGGGAAAATCTACGATTTTTTTTCACAAGCGATTGACAAATTTCGCAATATTTCTGCGACCAATTGACAAAATTTGTATTTTTTTCTATAAATTGTCAAAATTCGTGATTTTTGTTCCGTGACAGATTGACAAAATCGCGATTTTTCATCAGCCGATAAACGAAATTTGCAATTTTTGTACCTCATCGATAAAATTCGTGATTTTACTCTGCCCGATTAACGAAATTCGTGATTTACTCTGCCCGATTAACGAAATTCGTGATTTACTCTGCCCGATTAACGAAATTCGTGATTGTTAACTGACTGATGAAATTTGTAATTTTTCCAGTGGCGAATTGACGAAATTTGCGATTTTTTCCAGCAATAAGCTTGCGAAACTCGCGATTTTTCCGTAGCCGACCAAGAAAGTTTGCAATTCTTCCGCAACTCCTCGAAAAAATTCGCGATTTTTTCGCAACTCCTGGAAAAAATTCGCGATTTTTCCGCGTCCGATCAACGACATTCGCGATTCTTAACTGACTGAAGAAATTTGTAATTTTTACGCGACAAATTGATGAAATTCCACATTTTTTTCTCACGATAAACTGACGAAACTCACGATTTTTTCGCAGCCGGTCAGCAAAATTTGCAATTTTTCCTTTCCTCATCGACAAAATTCGCGTTTTTTCTGCTCCCAATTAAAGAAATTTGAGACTTTTCCGCGCCGAGTCGACAAAATTCGTGATTTTCCCTACCGTGATCAACAAAATTCGAAAATTTTCCGCGCCCGATAAACAAAATTTGCGATTCTTAACTGACTGACAATGTTTGTAGTTTTTCCCGCTGCAAATTGACAAAATTCAGATTTTTTCTCATGATCAACTAACGAAACTCGATTTTCAGCAACCGCTCAAGGATTACATAATCGACAAAATTCGCGATTTTTAACGCGTCCGATCAACGAAATTCACGATTTTTAACCGACTGACGAAATTTGCAATTTTTTCAGCGGCAAATTGTAGAAATTTGCGATTTTTTCTCGCGATAAACTGACAAAACTCGAGATTTATCCCCAGCTGATTAGCGAAATTTGAGATTTTTCTGCGACTCATCGATAAATTTCGCGATTTTTCCGAACTCGATCAACGAAATTTGCGATTCTTAACTGGCTCTGATGAAATTTGCAATTTCTTTCCGGGGCAAGTTGACGAAATTTGCGATTTTTTCCTGCGACATATGGACAAAAAATTGCAATTTTTCCAGTTATAAATTGACGAAATTGTGTAAAAGAAAGAAATTATATAAATTGTGATCGCGGGCCACAAGTTAACCTATGGCGGGCCACAGGTTGTGCATCCCTACTTTAAACACTTCTATAGTACCTTTAAACGTTGATACAGTACCTTTAAGTATCGCTACAATACCTTTAAACATTGCTCCAGTATCTTTGATTGCTACAGTATCTTTGATTACTACAGTACCTTTTACTGAAAATTCTTTTATTGTTATTATTATTGATTCCGATTCAATATTCATTTCGGAAGAGTCTGTATAATAAAACGCACTTAAAAATTCGCACTATTATAGGGGCTATACCGGGGTGAAGAGTTCTTAAAATTGTATGGTTGGTTGAACTAGACTGCCTTCTCTGTAGCTAATATGAATAGTAGATATCTGAACTCTGAATCACGATAATGTTTTACAGAAAAGTAATTTCCTTTTTTCCTTTATTTAGATCCTTTTTCGTTTTTTTATCTTTCTTTTTCATTAACAGAATGTTTTTTCTCAGCCACCCAAGTTCTGGTTCTCTTAAAAGAATTGCTAGAGTACCTTTAAATACTAATATAGTACCGTTAAACACTTTTACAGTATCTTTAAACATTGATACAGTACCTTTAAGTATTGCTATAGTACCTTTAAACATTGCTACAGTACCTTTGAACATTACAATACCTTTGATTGCTACAATATCACTTATCTGAAATTATTTTATTATAATTATTATCATTTCTTCAGATATAAAGTTTTCGGAAAAATCTATATACACTATGACGCAAAAGTTTAGACAATGAAGAAATTCTTACATACTTTGAAAAATATTTATTCAATTTTCAAATCACTGCTTGAAATTAATGTGCTGTACATATAAACAATATTTATAACAAAGAAAAGTGGAATAAGTGCATATTGCAATAAATTAAATGGTAACAAAAATAAACTGCTGTCTCAAAAGTTTAGACACAAATTAAATAAAATCGAAATAAACAATTTTTAAAACCTGGTTGCGCATCCATGCTTATGTATTACGTCATATACACGAGATTGCATGGAAGAAACTAAATCTTGCATAGTTTGTGGATCGATATCGTACCATGCATTCTCAATAGATGTCTTAAGTTCCTTTTCAGAAGAGTATTGTCTAGCGTTGCTATAAACTTTGCGACACATGATGCTCCAAAGGTTTTCTATAGGGTTAAGATCTGGGCTACATGCTGGCCAGTCGAGAACTCTTATATTATGGGAATTAAACCAAGATTTTGAATGTTTTGCAGTGTGAATTGAAGCATTGTCTTGCTGAAATTCCCACTGAGGACCCCCTAGAAGCTCAGCAAATGGCAGTAGGTTTTCTTCTAATGTCTGTGTATAATGCTGTGAAGTTTGACGACCACTGGTGAAGGTCAGAGATACTTGTCCATTATAGCAAAAGGCTGCCCAAACCATCACCGAGCCCCCTCCTTGTCTGCGGCTAAAAAAACGTCGAGGTTCCTTCCGCAAGTCATGCCAATACGATAAACAACCATCTGGACCATCCAGATTCCACTTTTTTTCATCGCTAAATATGACTGACTGCCATTTCTCTCCATATGACATATGCTTTCGAGTCCACATAAGTCTTTGTAACTTATGATGTGGTTTCAGAGCTGGTTTCTTCTGCATTTTGCTATAAACGATTGTTCCTTTTTCCAAAATTCGTCTACGAATCGTATCCTTTGATACAGGGAGTCCCGATGAGCTTTGAACTCCACGTACGCTCATTTGTTGAGTACTCGCTACTCTTTGTATCAGGCGATCCTCTCATACATTTGTCACACGTGGCCTCCCAGACCGACATTTTGCTTTATATTCGGAACCACTCGATAAAACTCGATAAATAGATTTTTTTGACCTATTAATAATAGCAGAAATTTCAGAAACGCTCTTCCCTTCACCTTTCAACTGCCAAATCCTTGAAACCTCATTCACTTGAATTTCTTTAGCTCTCGGCATGTCGACTATGAAGCGCAATCGTTTGCAGAACTTAAGTACTCCAAATTTGTGACATCATCGATTCTAAATTTGCATATGCCAGCGAATATTCAAAGAAATTTAGAATAGTGTCTAAACTTTTGCGACAAGCACATTTGAATTTTTATGAAAAAAATTAGTATTATAGCAAATAAAACGACTGTCTTTTGTACATAGCATTTTAAATCAGTTTTTGAATATATTTACAGGTTTTTGTAATTCTGACGTCATAATTCTACATTTTAAAGCTGAATGACGTCATTGTCTAAACTTTTGCGTCATAGTGTAATAATACGTACTTAAAAATTCGCACTGTTACCGGAGTTATACCGGAGTGCAGAATTCATAAAATTGTGTAGTTGGTTGAACGAGACTACCTTCTCTGTAGCTAATATAAATGGTAGATATTTGAACTCTGAATCACGATAATATTTTACACTAAAGTACTTCCCTCTTTTCTTTTACTTAGATTTTTTTTTCTTTTTTTCTTTTTCACCAATAGTGCCTATTTGTCAGCGAACCAAATCTAAATTCTCTTAAAAGGATTGCTAGAGTGTACCTTTAAACACTGCTATGGTATCTTTAAACATTTCTACACTGCCTTTAAACATTGTTACAGCACCTTTGATTACTAAAATACCTTTGATGCTACAGTACCTTTTACTTAAAATTATTTTAATATTATTATTATTTATTCCCATTCACTATTAATTTCGGAAATGTCTACATAGCAAAACTCATTTCACAATTCGCACTATTATCGGAGTTAATCGAAGTGCATAAATTCTTAAAAATGTAGTGTTGATTGAACGAGAATGTATTTTTGGTGGTTACGAGTTGTAGCTATTCCAACTCTGAATCAGGATGATATTTTACCAAAGGTAATGTGATATTTTCCTTTATTTACTTCTTCTGCGCTTTTCTGTTAAAATAAAAAAAATAAAATGCACACTTTTTTCAGTTATACATACTTTTAAACTGTCTTGAGGAATTTAAGTTTTGAAAGAAAATTTTGAAAACTTGATTCTCATATTTTTAATACGAGAAACAGATTTTTTAAATTTTCTAACATAGCTGCCAACCTTTGCGTTTCCTTTTACCGCTAAAATTTAAAAGAAAATATTACCTTGTTGAAAAGCCAAAATCTCTGATTAAATAAGGCAGAAAACTCAATTAAATTTAGTGGTATTAAAAAAGAATATTACAGCTATGAAAAAACACCCATAAAACCCCCTTAACTCTTTATTCTTTCTCCCCTCCCAAATCCTCATGAGTATTGGAAATGTCTGTTAGTCTGTGTGTGACATATTTTTTGTGGTCGCTTTATATTAAGAATTAATGCAGTTTGGATTTGAGAACAGCTAAATTGTTACAGCTTATCGATATATTGTTTTTCGCAAAGTAAACTTGAGCAAAGTGGTGTATTAAAGTTTATGATACTGCAGTTAAGTATTTTCTACTAGCGAAATTTAATCTGAAACACTACTACTTTGACTGTCCGGCTAAGCATTTAAAATGAAAGTGACGTATGAGAACAAAGTGGTGTAATAAAATAAATGGAACTGCAGGTAATACATATTTTTTCTACTTAAGTTCAATCCAAGGGACTGCTGCATCTATTTTCAACTGTAATAATTATTGGCTCTCTCATTTCAAAGCGAAGTGACGTATTTGTATAAATTGCAATTACTTATTAAAATTTAAAGTTAATATTGTTTATTATATATCTAAACTATACTTTTTTAATTGGAAGTCAAACTTTAAAAAAATTAAAATTTTTAATAATTTCAATTTTTTTTTAACAGTTTCGAAATTAAAAGTTTTGTTCCAAAAATGCACGTGAATTTTAAATAGCTGTCATTTTGTGAAATTGTTATTTTAATTATCAATTTTAGGTTTGGTTTCAAACTAATTTATTATATTTTAGAATCCGTGCGAATTTTTTTTAATGTATAACTAAGATGATTTTACCCAAACCCGACCTAACCCACATTTCGGTTAGGGTCGTGTTTACGCTAATTTTTTAATTGCTGGCCGAGTTCGGGTCGGGTTCAGTTTGTTTCGAGTTCGGGTTATTTTCGGGTTTGACTTCCACTCTTTCTGTTCATGTTCGGGTTGACCCGATTTTTCAAGATAAAGTTTTGAATATTTATCCAAAGCGGACATAACCCGTATTTACGCTAATTTTTTCATTGCGGGTCGATTTCGGGTCGGATTGAGTTTAAGCGTTTCGAGTTCGGGTGATTTTCGGGTTGGGCTTCCACTCTTTCTGGTCAGGTTCGGGTTAACCCGAATTTTCAAAATAAAGTTTTGAATATTTATCCAAAGCGGACCTATCCTCCATTTGGGTCGGGTCGTGGTAACGCTAAATTTTTCGTTGCACATCGGATTGAATTTAAATATTTCGGGTTCGGGTCGGGTTTTCACTCTTTCGGGTCGGATTCGAGTTGATACGATTTATCAAGTTTTGAATCCAATGAAAAAGCTATATATTCGAATATTAATGAATTTTCGTTTTTATACAAAAATTATAAAATTGATATTAGTTATGTTATTGCAGACTATTTTTCCATAATGGTATATGGAATAATTTTATTTTATTTCGGGTTCTGGTTGACGAAATTTTTTTGTCGGGTTAGGTTCGGTTTTCGGGTCGACTTTAAACAGAATTTCCTGGTTCGGGTAGGGTACAATCAGACGTATGAAGGACTTTAACATAATGACGAAATTGAACATTTCATGGAAGCGCATTTGATTATAAATGGAAAATTTTAAGAAAATGAAAAAAAAAATTACGATTGTATCAAAATAAATATTAAGAGAAACTGTGCTGCGATTATTTTTTCATGATATCAATCGAAATTCTTCAATGGGTATAATGCACAGATTCTTACAAAAACTTTAAATCCTTTTCAAAACCTGCAACTCAAAAACAGATAGTGCTATATGACCTTAATTTAACTCTCCCTTTTCATCTTTACGGCTTCCACCTGACCTAGATGAGTCATTAAAAGTTGAAAAGATCAGATAACTCTTTCCACGTTCCTAGAATGACGAAGAGCAACGTAATTATTTATATAAAAACTTTCCACCAGGCTAACTCTGCAGCCTCAAAAGAAGCGACGTCAATTTTCAACTCCATGTATTCACCTCACTAACTTGTTCTTCAAAATTAAATAAATAAAATAACCCTTCATCGGACTTCCTCCACAATTGGAACAAGTCCTACCTTAAACAAATTCAATTAAAATTTTTACCACTATTATCGCTCTTTTTATTTACTTTCTTTTTCCCTTTAGAAGTTGTTCTCTTAGGCGACAATCTTCAACAGCTGCCATCAGGGGCAAGCTTGCATTTGTATTCCGAAGACGAAAGACGAAAGACTCCCAGCTGCCATCAGAAGCTCTCGTTTCGTGCAGGTGGTAAGGTGCAACTCAACTCATCTCGGCTGCGAACTTCAGACAGCACCTGCTGCTTATTGCGACTATGATAAATTCAAGTAATTTTTAGGATAGGTAAATATGGGAAGAGTGTGAGAAAATTTTCCTAAAAAACGTATTATACAGACCTGTAATTGTCGCATAATGTCTTTGAGGTTTAATTTCTTTGACTAATTCCGAAATGGATTTAGGAATCAGGAATCACAGGTGAAATAGTCCGAAAATCATAAATTATAAAAGATATAAAGGACCTTCGCTTGAAACTCAATTTTTCCTTATTGTATCATTATACCAATTATTTTGCAATATGCAAAAGTTATGCATCCTGAAATAGTATATGAGGTCTACAACAGATGCAATAACTTTTTTATGAAATAAGAATTTGAATGAAATTAAAATTAAAGAATTTAATAAACCATATATATTCTTAGAGCAATAACAATACCAACAAGAACGAAAAATGATGCGTCCGGCATAGATTATGAACCACTTTTTCCAACACATTCAGAATGATGTAACAAAACTTTACAATTTATTAAAGTTAAACATATCTAAGTAAACAATTTAGAAAACACAATTTCTGCAATTACCACGAATAGCACGAAAAATTGAATCGAATTGTTTCGTGCAGCCCTGTATATGATCTATCGATTCAGTTATATATTCCATAGTATGCTAAATGTTAGCTCCATTAAACGCAAAGCACAGGTGAAATTTCTCAATCAATAATTTCCGCCAATAAACCAAAATGCACTTGAGATCTTCTGTGTAGCCTTGTACATGATCTATAGGATTTACACACCAAGTAACATGCAAAAACTTAGTTAAATGTTAAAACGCGTATTACAACTGAAAACACATTTCCAGCAACTATTCTTTACAGGCAGTGCTGTAGATAATTACTTTAGTGTGTCCCTGTAAATGAACGATAAATTATATGCATACCAGATTCTACAGTAAGCGTTTTGTAGCATATCTCAGTGATATATACAAATTCCAATATATTTAAAATTGTATAATATCATTAAAGTACACCGCAAACGATTTTCCCCCATAGGCCGTCATGTAACGGAATACTTTTGAGAGTCCGTGTAAAGAAACCGTAAATGCCACACACTTCATTTTCAATACCGAACATGCCACCATAAACACCAGTAACATAAATCAATATCATGACAATCTGACTATATTTACGCGTGTTAGAGCACGGACGGACAGATTGACAGACAAACCGAATTCATAAACATTTTTCAACTATGTTGGAAAGTGTTAAAAAGCAAGAACGAAAAATCATCGACCTGCACAGGATATGAAACACTTTCCACCAATCCCAGAATACTTTAAAAAACCTTCACTGTTCAGTAAGGTGAATGATGATGTCTAAGTAAACAAATTTGAAAACACATAACCCCGTTGAAAATGCAATTTCAGGAATTATCATCAATAGTCGGGAAAAAATCCCAATTTTTTTGCACACCCCTGTATAGGATCTATAAATTTATATATGCTGCATAGTATGCTAATATTTAGATCAATAAAGAAATGCACAGTACAGTTGTATATTCCCCTTAGAAATTTACTCCAATGAACAGAAATGTACTCGAGATCTTTCGTGCAGCACTGTATATGATCTATAAAATTTATACACAGCTAGTGATTGGTAAAATAATACTTTAACTAGCAGGAATGACCGAGCTAAGCTTGGTCAAAATTAGCTTTCTGTTTATCTCGATATATTATTCCCACTGAATCATTCTTGCTGTTTTAGATGCAATTAGCTTTACCCTGAGACATAGTGACCCAAAATGACCCACTAATCGAATTTTTTCAAACATGCGACCTAACACAACGCTCTTCTCGAGCCTGAAAACGAAGGAATACAAAATTTAGTGAAAATTGTTAGTCGTTTTCTAGATAAAATAAGCTTGACCCACCTTATGCAAAAATGACCCATTAACCGAAATTTATTGAACATGTGACCTATTCCAATGGTCTTTTTATACTGTAAAACGGTATAATAAAATTTTTTGTCAAAATCGTTTGAAAGTTTTTGAGATACAGTTAGCTTGACCCCGACCCATTATCACCAAAATGACCCACTAATAGAATTTTCTTGGGCATGCGACCCAGTCCAATGGTTTTATCTTGTCCAGAAACTGTGTCATACAAAACTTTGTCAAAATCGTTTGAGCCGTTTTTGATACAGTTAGCTTGATCCTGATCCATTAGGACCCAGAATGACCCACTGATTGAATTTTCTTGAAACCGCGACCCTGCCCAATGGTCTTATCATGCCCGGAAACGGTATTATACAAAATTTTGTCAAAATGTTTTGTACCGCTTTTTAAATACAATTAGCTTGACCCTGACCCATTGTAACCCAAAATGACCCACTAATCAAATTTTCTCGAACATGTGACTTAGCCCAATTCCCTTCTCATGCCCAGAAAAGGTATAATACAAAATAAAATTTTGTGAAAATGTCTTGAGTCGATTTTTAGATTCAATTAGCTTGACCCTGACCCATTGTGACCCAAAATGACCCACTAATCCAATTTTCTCGAACATGTGACCCATCCCAATAGTCTTTTCGTGCCCGAAAACGATAGTTTACAAAATTTCGTCAAAATCGTTAGAGCCGTTATCTAGATAAACTTAGCTTGACCCTGACCCATAATGACCCATTAATTGAAATTTCTCAAAAACGTGACCCATCCCAAAAGTTTTTTTTTTTTTTTTTTTTTTTTTTTTTTTTTTTTTTTTTTGTGTGCCCGAAAACAACAGATTACCAAATTTCGTCAAAATCATTAGAGCTGTTATCTAGATAAACTTAGCTTAACCCTGACCCATAATGACCCACTAATCAAATTTTCTCGAACACGTGACCCATCCCAATGGTCTTTTTGTGCCCGAAAACGATAGATTACAAAATATCGTCAAAATCGTTAGAGCCGTTATATAGATAAAGTTAGCTTGACCCACGGTGACCCGAAAATGACCCACTAATCGAATTTTCTCGAACATGTGACTAAACCCAATGGTCTTCCCGTAATCCAAAACTGTAGAGTATAGAGTTTAGTGAAAATCGTTAGAGCCGTCTTTTAGATAAAAATAGCTTGGCCCACAGTGACCCAAAATGACCCACAAATCGAAATTTCTCGAACATGTGGACTAGCCCAATAGTTTTTTCGTACCCGAAAATGGTTAGATACAAAATTTAGTCAAAATCGATTGAGCAGTTCTTTATATATAATTAGCTTGACCCTGATCCATTATGACCCAAAATGACCCACTAATCGAATTTTCTCGAACACGTGACCCATCCCAATGGTCTTTTCGTGTCCGAAAACGGTAGAGTGCAAAATTTAATCAAAATCGTTAGATCCGTTTTCAAGATAAAATTTACATACACACACACACAATTTTTGCTCGCACTATAGTATAAGATTTAAAAACACGTACCACAACTTCAAACGTACTTCTAAAAATTGTTAATAGACAATCCTGTAACCGAATTTTTTTGTGTCCCTGTAAATGAACGATTATGCACCCCTATTTTACAGAAACCATCTTTCAGAGTAGTTTGAAGTAGGAAGAAAAGGCGATAAAAAACGTGTGTGATAATATTGAATACAAATACATGTGCCGTGCAAATTTGCATCAGTATATATAATTATTATTTGGATTTTTTTTTTTAATATTTATATTGCTCGATTATTCACATTTATTTCTAAAAACAGAAATTTTTCATCTTAAATAGAGGAAAATTCCTATCTTGAAAAACAAAATGGAATTTTGGTGAAAAACGGAGAATAGACAGCACCTTTTCCGTTTTTTTTTTTTTTTTTTTTTTTTTTTTTTTTACAGTGTAATTAATGTCTTAAATTTGTTTTATTTTTATTTATAACATTGCTTTTTCAATGATATTTATTCGACTTGTAGTATTTTGCTTAATAGTTTGCTATCAATTTAACTTCTAGCAATTTTAATTATAAATTAAGGTTTGCACAATTAGAAAACGTTACAATTAGAAACGTTGCTAGTCATTTTACTTATAGTAATTTTAATTATAATTTAATGTTTGCATAATTAGAAAATGCTACGCATTTATTGTACTTATTATTTTTTGCTTTATAATAGTGGCTAGTAATTTAACTCATAGTAACTTTAATTATAAATTAATGTTTGCACAAATAGACTATGTTACGTATTTATTTTACTAATAATAATTTTTGCTTTATAATAGTTGCTATTCATTTTACTCATAATAATTTTAATTATAAATTAATGTTTGCAAAGTTAGAAAAAATTCATTTTACGCAGTAATTTTAATTATAAATTAATGTTTGCGCAATTAGAAGCTGCTACGTATTTATACTACTTGTAATATTCTGCTTTATAATAGTTGCTATTTATTTTACTTATAATAATTTTACTTATAAATTAATGTTTGAAAATTAGGAAATGTTCACTTTACAATGTAATTTTAATTATAAATAACTTAAATATAAATGATTTAAATTATTTGTTCAATTTGAAGATGCTATGTGTTTATATTACTTATAATATTTTGCTTTATAATAATTGCTATTCATTTTACTGATAATAATTTTAATTATAAATTAATGTTTGAGCAATTAGGAAATGTTACATATTTATTTTACTTATAATATTTTGATTTATAATAGTTGCCAGTCATTTTACTTATAAAATTTTTATTATAAATTAATATTCGTACAATTAGTAAATGTTGTGTATTAATTTTGCATATAGTGTTTTGCTTTATAATAGTTGCTATTCATTTTACTTATGTTACTTTTAATTGCAAATTAATGTTTGCACAATTAGGAAATGCTACATATTTATTTTACTTATAATATTTTGTTTTATAATAGTTGCTATTAATTTTACTTGTAGTTAATTCAATTATAAATTAATGTTTGCACAATTAGAAAATGTTACGTATTTATTTATAATATTTTGCTTTTTAATAGTTGCTATACATTTTACTTAAAGTAATCGTAATTATAACTTAGTGTTTGCACAATCAGAAAATGTTAGGTATTCACTTTACTTACAATATTTTTCTTTGTAATAGTTGCTAGTCATTTTACTTATGATAATTTAAATTCCAAATTAATGTTTGCACAGTTAGAAAATTTTACGTATTTTTTTTTACTTATAAATATTTTGCTCTATAATAGTTGCTAGTAATTTTATTATAGTAATTTTAATTATAAATTAATATTTTGGCAATTAGAAAATTTTACGTATTTATTTTACTTTGGTTTATAATACTTTGGTTTATAATAGTTGCTATTCATTTTACTTATAATACTTTGGTTTATAATAGTTATTGCTATTCATTTTACTTACAATACTTAGGCCTATAATAGTTGCTATTCATTTTACTTTTAATACTTTGGTTTATAATAGTTGCTGTTCATTTTACATATAATACTTTGGTTTATAATAGTTGCCATTCATTTTACTTACAATACTTTGGTTTATAATAGTTGCTATTCATTTTACTTACAATATTTTCGTTTATAATAGTTGCTATTCATTTTACTTACAATACTTTCGTTTATAATAGTTGCTATTCATTTTATTTACATTACTTTGGTTTATAATAGTTGCTATTCATTTTACAATACTTTGGTTTTTAATACATGCTATTCATTTTACTTACATTACTTTGGTTTATAATAGTTGCTATTCATTTTACATATAATACTTTGGCTTATAATAGTTGCTATTCATTTAACTTATGATGCTTTGGTTTATAATAGTTGCTATTCATTTTACTTACATTACTTTGGTTTACAATAGTTGCTATTCATTTTACATATAATATTTTCGTTTATAATAGTTGCTATTCATTTTACTTAGATTACTTTGGTTTATAATAGTTGCTATTCATTTTACATATAATACTTTGGTTTATAATAGTTGCTATTCATTTTACTTATAATAACTCTAATTATAAATTAATGTTTTCACAATTACAAAATGTTCCTGATAACATATCCCATAATGTAAAGATGAAATTTTGTAATCAATTTTTAACCACTTTCAGATAGACTATAATTATAAAAATTTCTTTCATAAGTGTGTTTCCGATGACAATACAACTTTTTTATATTTTACAACTTAATTATAAAATTAATGCATTAATTTTAAGGGGTTTCAGGACTCTTAAGGTGACCGGGAAAGCCCTATCTCCGACATGTTAAATCCACCAACTTTATGTACATTTTTCTCAGAAATGGTGAAAGATACACTGCAAATAGAGGCGTCTTAAATTAAGACACATATGTGACTGAAAAAGTTATTCAGACACTTAAGTGTCTAAATTTGAAATTTCAGACATCACAGGTGTCTAAATTTAAGACACATAAGTGTCTTACTATGATCATGGCATAAATGAACTGATAAACATGTCTGAAAAATGGCGATATGTCTGAAATTAAGACATTTAGAAATTTAGACACTTAAGTGTCTAAATGCGATACAATTGTATCATATGTGTGATGACTGTATGTATGTATAACTGTATTGCAATATGTATGCCAGCACCACCAGAAAATTATTTTCGAATGGATAACAGATGTTTAAAATATTTTTATCCATTAAATTTGGCATTTTATATTTAAAAAAAAGTAATTTGTTTAGATTATGGGACGTCTGGAAAATTGAAATAGTTAGCTTACTAAAGTTTTGGGGCTTAGTTATTTTTAGCGCAATGAATAAATCAGTAATTGCTTTTCATGAAAAATATTTATTTTCAAAAATTACTCGCAATCATGGACGTACGCACGTATGTCCAAGGAAGAGCCACACCCTCCCGTTAAATAGTAAGAGATGTACCGGTGGAAAGAAATTTAGGGAGGGACAAGATTTTGGAACAGTTGGGCCTGGGGTCAACAGCGTAATCCGCTTTTCGAAAATGCAGAACATAAACAGGAAATAAGCAAACTAAGAATATTTTGACAGAACTCCTCGGGCAAGAAATTTTTAAAGATACAAACATAAAAATAAATATAAAAATTAATCGTTCAAAAATAAGTTTCAAACGACATTTTTGAAAATAACTTTTTTTTTCTCAATGGACTCCCCCCCCCCCCCCCGACACACACACACACACACCATTTTGAGATAAATTTGAAATATATCAATATCAAAAGAAGAAAAGAATTAAAATTGTCTTCTACAAAATGTTCAAAGGAAGGTGGGTTTCTCTGAAGTAAAATTTTTAGTAACATTTTCCCTTAACGTAAAATTATTCTATAGCCATTTATAAGAAAGGAAATATCATATATTTTTAATTATCAGACATAAAGAAAGCATAATTGATTAAATTTCACTATACTGGGAGGGAGAATGTATCTTCTGGAATGTATCCACCAGGGGGCACTGTAGTTGCGCTTGCGTTTTAGATGTCTTTCGTTGGAACGTACGTTGTAGTAACTGAAAGTTTGTTTTATGTACGCGTATTTATTTTTTTGCGAAATTTGAAGTTCTGTGATTTTAAGTCGTATTCACTTAGTTTATTTATGTATTGAATATATACATCTGACTTACGTGCTTGACACCCAATGACTCTTATAAGCTGTCGTCGATATAATTCGGGATAGAGACAACACTTGAAGATTACATCCGGGAACTCTACAAAGTGTGTGGTAAGGTGTGTGGTGTGGAACGTACTTAGTGTTAATTTGTATCGAGATTTAGTGTTATTGTACTTCGTCTTTATCAAAGCTGGTAAAAAAGAACTTTTGTCTGGCGGAGTATATTTTGAGGATGAAGCATTTCATTCTCTGAGTATGCTTAGCCGGATGTATTAACGTATTCCTTTCTAAAAAGATGCAAGTCTTTGTTCCTAACTGTAATAGTTTTTTTAATTTCAAATCGAGGAATTTATCTTACTTCTTGCAACAGGATTAAAGTAAGTGTCACAATTTTTCTTTTTAGTACTAAAATTAGTGTTTTTTTATGATTTTCTAAATAGCACTGATCAAAATCTTGCATAAAATGGTATTAGTTTTGAATCTGTTTGCAAAAAGCCCGCTAATTCTAGAAGTATATATTTTTTAACTTATGACGTTGCCTTTTATTACAAATTATATATTTTAAATTCTCATATGATTCCCCTAATTTAAAGTAATAATATCACATTTTAAGTTAAATTCATTCTCTTGTTTTCCATGGGAGTTCTTAGTTTCAATTCTTATCTGTTTCAATTCTAATTCTTATCTATCACTAAACGACCACAATGATATAAAGAAAAAAAAAACTTTGAAAGATTTCCTAAGGCTTTCTTACTTCCTACATAGGGATTACAATCCCGTATCCTGGGATTCCGGGATCCCGCTCTATTTTTAATCCCGAAAATCCCGGAATTTTTCTGTAAAATCCCGGGATTTTCGGAGTTGTCTTTTTTTTTTAACAGAACAATATTCAACTGAAATCAAAAAATATATTTATAGACTTTTTGAATATATTTATAGGCTTTTGGAATAAAAATCAATTTTTATAAATTTATGTATATATGTATTATTGAAAAAGAATATATATCTCGAATATTTTTTACATATATTTATAAGCGATTAAACATTTTAACGTGTAAATCTTTTGACACTCTTAACAGACGTCACAGCGATGAGTCAGGAAAAACGAAATCATTTGTTTATTTCGAATTCGCTGCGTGTAGAAATATCTTCCAAGTCATTTTGAAATTAACGTTTACTGATAAGCGTTTGTTTCTTTTCGTGCTTTTAAATTTATTTTTCTTTAAAGATATCTAATGAAAAGGATTTTCTATCGTAGAATTGTAATCTTTAATTACATGGTTATGAGAATAATGTAAAATTTAATTTGTCATAATAATTACTTTTTAATATTGTAAATATTTAGTCATTCAAAAACTTTTTTAACAGGAAATAAAAGGAAGTATGTAGAAGATAAAACATAAACTTATACGAAAAATACAAAAATGACAGATGTTAAGATATATATTTAAGACAAAAGAAGTTTGGAGACTAAGTTATTTTTTCCTCATGTTATTAATATAGAATATTTATTTAATTATTTTTATTGATAGTTGAATAGCTTTTGTGATTACCCTCTGATCTACATAAAAACTTGCCCATGTGGAAATATAAATTTTTTTTAAATCTAATTTTTAAATGATAAGGATTTTAATTTTTTTTTTTTTTTTCGGGGAGGGGGTCGGGATTTCTATGAAATTTTCGTAAAGCTGATATCTTAAATCTTGCACTGATTATAATTAAAGTTCTGAAGTTTTATAGAAGGACAAGATTAAAAACCCAATATATATTTAACAAAATACAGAAGTAATTTTTTCCTCAATGTTATTAAAGTAGAATATTTATTATTTTATTCATAGTTAAACAGCTGTTGTGATTATCATCTAATGCATATGTAAAATTGCCTATGTAGCAATATAATTTTTAAAAAATCTAATTTTAAAATTATGAATTTTCATTTTTTTTTTCTTGGGGGGGGGGGGGGGGGTGGAATTTACTTGCAATTTTCTTACATCTGATATTTTAAATGTTTTTCGACATTCAACCGCCGGGTATATTAAATATTTTGAACTTTTAAGAGTGGGACAAGATTATAAAATATATATGTATATATTTATCCATGTACCTTAATAGAGACACTGCAGGGCAGCGGAATTTGCCCGATAATCGAAGATGTCTGCTTTTGTGAGGTAAAAAAATATACAAATATCTATGCCTTGCGGATTAAAAAAGTATTCACTAAATAGAGGTGTCCGCTATTCGGGAATGTCTATTAATATCCACAACGGATATTCCCGAATACCGGACATCTCAATTTAGATAACCATAATGCAGGGTTGCATTTTTTTCAAAAGAACTTCTTGATTAAAGCATAGACATACTGGGCATTGCCCCCCCCCCCCCCCTACGATTTTAGTGCCACCAAATTTGATGTGCAATATTTGTAAAGCTTATATTTTAAATCTGTTTCGAAATTGTACTGATTATAATCAATATTTTGACCTTTCAAAGTAAAGATTTAAAAAAATCTTAATATTTAAATAAATATTTTTTGTTTTAATTTTGTTCTACTCCTGAAGTTCAAAATATTGATTATAATAAATACAGTGTGGTAAAAGATTTAAATTATCATCTTAACGAAAATTGCATACCAAAATTGGGAGCACAGAAAAAAATCAGGCTGTATGGGGGTGGAGGGGGTAGGACCACAGCCAAATATTTTTTCAGGATTCAACGTGGTCAAACATGGCTACGTATGATGCTTACAAAAAATGGTTGCGATTCAGACGTTTGAAGTGTCTGAAAAAATTCAGACATTTTAAAATATCTGAAAATTGAACACTGCGTTTCAGACACTTAAATGTCTGAATTTCAGACATTTTAATTTGCAGTGTAGAGGTATAGATTTTTTGGAGTAATTTGAATAACATGTTTTATGTATTTTAACAGACCATTTTCTTTCTAAATGAAACTGAAAATTAATTATTAATTATTTATTGAAAGTCTTTTTTAAATTAGCATTTTTGATACGATTTCACTGCCTAAAATAAATATTTTTCAACAAATCATTGAATCCCTGTGTTAAAGTATAGAATATAACATATTATAAGTATTAACAAAAAAAAAAAAATTGAGTTCTTAAGTTTAACAGATATCGAAAAAAAGGAACACAAACATGAAAAGTCCAAGTTTTGAGAAAAAGTCAATTAAAGATTTAAATGGCCCTTAAGCTGTGAAGTACTCTTAGAAAGAAGAATAATCTCAACACTTCCTTATATATATATATATATATATATATATATATATATATATAAACATGTGTGACACATCGTTGGAAAGATAAAAGTTTAAACTATTTAATGATATAAAAAAGCAAAAATCGATTTTTTTTCCCCAAATTTTGCTTACTTGGTCCCCTTAAAACTGGAAAAAATGTAAAAAAGAAGACCATTTTCAATATTTAATATGTTAAAATGTATATGGTTTTAAAACACAATATTTATTGGGATGAAAGATATAAGTATGTTCTTTCATTTCATGCATTTAAAAAATTGTAAATGCAGAATTAGTATTTATAGGGGGCTCCAAACTGTCAGACATTTATCAAGAGGAAAATTGGTATAACAGCTTACCCGCAAGATTACAAAATAAATTTTGAAACTAGATTGAAACTTTTTGTGCCTAGTTAAACTTTAGATTATATTATTTACCCTAAACCAAAATAAATATGTATTTAAAGCATTTTTCTAATTTTAATACGAAGTTATATTTAGCTAATACAAAATTTTGGAAACTTTAAAAGTTTATTAACTTAAAAAAATATTTTTTGAACAATAAAAATGAAATTTTAGGTTCAGTTTATACAGACTAACATGAGACATATCTTTTGAAAATTTCAGGGGAAAATATTTAGAAGTTTTTGAGATATCGGGCGCGTTACGTCTCAAAACGTCATTTGGAGAAAAATTACTTCAAAGTTTCGGAAACGCCGCTTCAGCTATTGAGTGAGTATAATAACTCTAAAAGGCATAACTTCTGTTCTAATGGGAATTTCAAGGAAACAATTATATCAAAATCTCTAAAAGATAGCAGTTGAACGCCTAAAAAAATTTAATTTTGAAGATTTTGAAGCTTTAAGAGTCCTGAGACCACTTAAGACATTTTTCCGTTAACCCGCTACGTCTGATCACCAAATATTCTTAAATCACCAAATATTCTTTGTAACTCATACAATTGTATAGCAGTTGAAACAACAATGGATTTAATAAGGCGCTAATAAACGCTCGCCAAAATTTGCCAAATACTGTGAAAGGACAACGATTCAATTTTAAACACTAAAAAGGAGAAAATGAAATAAAAATAAAAAATAGCGTATAATAATAAAAAAATACGCTTTTACCAATTAATAGTTTAATATTAATTAATTTACGATTATACATTCATAAATCAATTTAGAAATCCTATCAAAACAGTTTAAATGATGTTTAATTTTTTCTTTCCTGTTTCCCCATCTTAAAAGAGAAACAGAGCAAACATTACATATTTTTTCATAATTATACTTACTCGCACCTTCTACCTAAAGTTAAAAACAAAACAAAACAGTGAATTTTACAGAATCGAGTTCCGTGCCCACGCGAAATCAATGTCTTGTAACGGAAAATTTTCGAATGAATTGTAGAAAAAAAAAAAAATTGATGTGATTATTAAGATGAACATTGAATGTTTATAAAAGAGTGTTACAAAAATAACTTTTATGCTTATTTATTTATCCTGGCAAAATGCGATAAAAAATATCCCTTCCGGGAAATCTGTAAAATACCAAACTTTTCAACTGTCAAACAGATAAAACCTTGAGATATACATCCCGAAGGTTAAATATTCTAGAAAACACGTCATCTTTTAAGCGGAAAATTCTTATCGGCTGAGGCGAACATATCTACAAGCGAGCATCACCTATCTTTCACACGTCAATTGCTAGAATTTTAACACGTCAATCCGTCAACTCGTTACAAATTTCGTCAACGTATATTCTCCTTTCTCCATCGTTGGTTTCTCTGATACAAACGATAACTATCTTTTTTCGTAGGTGTCCTTCGTGAACTGTTGCCAAACGGGACAAGCAAAATAACAGGCTTCCAATTAAGTGCTATGATAGGGTGGCACGCCCCCTTTTTACGGGTGCGCCCTTCACATAACCAAAAGATATACTTGGAAAAAGATGTTTACGCCCTCTATTCACAAGTGTTAAAGTCTTTGGTGTGTAGTGCTTTTAGAATCCGGACATGAAGTCATGAAGACAGTGTTGTTTTCAAGCTATCAAATATCACAACTTGGGTTCGGAGACATCCTTTGTGTTCTGCAATGTTGGAATTTCTTTTTTTTTTTTTTTCTTTGTGTGAAGTATTCCATGGCAATTTGAAATGCAAATCACAACAAGAAGAAAGTGTAAGTTTATAAAACAAAGTTTTTGCGACAATGAAAATAACTTAGTTTCGTAATTAAGTATCAATGGAAGCGTTCTTGCAAGGATAATGCATGTAAAAATAAAAGTGCCGAACCAGGAACACGTTTCTTGTCAATAAATCATGCGCACGATATTGTAATTTTTGTTTTGATAGAGTGTTTCAAAAGGCCCAATATAAATAAGTAATAAAGCAAAACAATGTAACGTAAATTGTAATTATAGGTACACAATGAAGTATGTGGAACAGGACAAAGTTATTTTGAACAAATTCTGTTATGAAAACAGGGTTCTTGGTTATTCCGAAATAACTACTCTCATGCAAAAGCTGTTATAAAAAAAAGGGTACAACATAAAAAATGCAGACACAAACAAGAAAGAACAATCATGCATCAGGTATACATGATTAAACAATTTCCAATACTTCCGACTTCTTTAAAAAAAGAACCTCCATTGTTTAACAAGATAACAAAGACACCTAAGTAAGATTTCAAAAGCACATAACACTTTTGAAAATCCTATTTAAAAATTACCATGAATAGTCAGAAAAATTTTCGAATTCCTCTGTGACCCTGTATATGATCTGTAAGATTTGCATATATACAATATAGCATGCTAAAATTTAGTTCAGTTCAAAAATAGTTCCACGGTTTTTTTTTTTTTTCAATAAATTATGCGCATGATATTATAATTTTTTGATAGAGTGTTTCAAAAGGTACAATGTAAACAAGTAATAAAGCAAAACAATGTAACGCAAATTGTAATTATAGGTGCACAATGAAGTATGCAGAACAGGACAAAGTTATTTTGATCAAGTTCTAAAACTACACCCTGAAAGAAAAATATACCGCCTTCATCTAGATCAAATAGGTAGACATTTTCTAAATCCCCAAACTAGAATATAGATTTTCGAGTTATGAGGATAAGGTAAACATATAAAAAGAGTAGACGAAATGATCGAGATTTTCTAGTCTATAATTTTATAGGTGATGAAACGATACATTATATTATGAATCGTTTGAATTGCGAGAAATTATCACTTGATTTCTAGAATTAATTCATTAAACTAGAGTTAAAGTTACTAAAACTCACTTCTTGTGTTCGCATTTATTTTCAGAGATTTTCAAATAAGTTTGACCACGATAATATAGGAAAATGCTCTTGAATTTTTATAGAGATAACTAGGACTTTATAGCAAAGAGAACTAGAATATCGAATGATGACATGAAGCTATTTTTTCTAGAATCACAATTTATTTTCTAGGTGCCAGTTGCAGAGTGTTTTTTTCAGTGTACTTTCTGTTATGAAAACAATGAATGATCTTGGTAATTCCTAAATCATGCGTACGATATTGTAATTTTTTGATAGAGTGTTTCAAAAGTTACAATATAAACAAATAATAAAGCAAAACAATGTAACGTAAATTGTTATTATAGGTACACAATGAAGCATGTGAAAATGGACAAAGTTATTTTGAAGAAATTCTAAAAATGCTCTTTCCGGTATGAAAAAGGTGATCTTGGTAATTTCTAAATAATCCGTGCATGATATTGTAATTTTTTAATAGAGTGTTTCAAAAAGTACAATATAAATAAGTAATAAAGCAAAACAATGTAACGCAAATTGTAATTATAGGTACACAATGAAGTATGTGGAACAGGACAAAGTTATTGTGAACAAATTCTAAAACAGCACTTTCTGTTATGGAAACAGGGTTCTTGGTTATTCCGAAATAACTACTTTCATACAAAGGCTGTTATAAAAAAGATACAATATAAAAAATACAGACACAAACAAGAAATAAAAACCATTCATCAGGTATACATGCTGAAACAATTTCCAATACATCCGACGTCTTTAAAAAACTTAATTGTTTAATAAGGTAAAAAATATACCTAAGTAAGCGATTTCGAAAACGCATAACACTTTTGAAAATCCAATTTCAACAATTACCATCAATAGTCAGAAAATTTTCCGAATTCCTCTGTGACCCTGCATATGATCTATAAGATTTGTATATATACGGTGGTGGCCAAAATTGGGGACACTTTTGGGTAGCTTTCATTACAAAAAGTAAAAAGTTACCTATTGCAGCCTTGCAAAGGAAAACACTTCGGGAAATTTTGCTATATTTTCGCCGATCATGACTCCCAGATACCAAAACTACCCTCCGTTGAAATGCTGACTTATATATATATACAATTTAAAATTGTTTTTAGGTATTATAAATAATGTAATTATTTTTTATTTATATTATATTAATTATATTTATCACAATATTTCAACATGAATTAACTGACTCCATAGCTTTTAATTTCTGTGTTAACTTAACTTTTTTATTCACCTTGATCTTATCATGCTTTTTGGATTCCATGTGCGGGAATATATTTTGAATATCTACTGGGAATTAATACGGTATGTTTTGTGGGATTTCTATTGCTATAAATTAGATATTTAATGGGTTGTAGTTTTTTTTTTTCCATTTCATGCCATTTGATAATGTTCTGTATTCATCTTGAAACTATTATTTTGATTATATTGGTTGTTTGAGTACAGGGGAAAATTTTTTTTCAGCTTATAGCTTTTTTTCCCACAGAAAACAACCGATTGGCTTATATCATTGAATTCTGTACTCTTGAAAACGTAATTCAATATATAAGTTTTTCAATTTTTTCGGAATCCATATTCTTCTTTTTTTTCCCATGTTAATTCTTGTAATTAAGTATACGGTACTTTATTTTACACATGCAGTTCTATATTGTTGGTTTATGGCGTGTAGTCAATCATTCACAATATTGCAGTTTTTGATGATGGTCTGTGATGTTTAATTAATGGTTATATATATATACCCATATATACCGGGTGTCCCAAAAAGGACTGACTGATTTTAAAATTCAATAACTTCCAAACGATGACAGATATTAAAAAAATTCTTGCAAGAGGGTTATGCATAAAGTCAAAAGTTTTTTTTACAGTGATTTTCGATTTTAGTTCGAATTACAAACAATAGATGGCGCTGCGATTAATAGAGGCTAAATTCAGGCTCGATTTTTGGTACTTCGTGGCCCGGATAATACATTTCCATCGCTTTTTTCTGCATGGAACAACAGAAAGGACCAAAAATCGAGCCTGTATTTAGCGACTATTGATCGCAGCACCATCTATTATTTGTAATTCGAACTAAAATCGAAAATCACTGTAATAAAACTTTTGACTTTATGCATAACCCTCCTGCAAGAATTTTTTTAATATCTGTCACCGTTTGGAAGTTATTGAATTTTAAAATCAGTCAGTCCTTTTTGGGACACCCGGTATATTTATATCTGAATTTTGTCATGCTGTAACTCTCGAATTTTTGAACCGATTTGGATGAAATTTTTTATATGCATAGTACATATTAATGTCTTGACCGACTTTGGTTGGGCATCTTCATCAGCTATCTTGTTTCAAAATAACGGTCATTTGAATTTTGTGGACACTTTTGGAAATTTTTAGGTTTCCTAACTTTCTCTTTAAAATGACCTATGTCGTTAACTTACACTGAGTGACTCTTTAAAATATCTTTTAATGCTTCTAACATTCTGTTTAAAATGATACACAAGAGTTTGCATTTTGTGAAACGTAATATTTTCTATAAGTATATAATGTTAGAAAACATGAAAAAAATTCAAAAATTCAAATGGCCGCCATTTTGAAACAATATGGCGGAGGAAGCTGGCCAACGAACTACATTAGTATGTACTATGTATATGAAAAATTTCATACAAATCGGTTCAAAAATTCTAGAGTTACAGCATGACAAAACTCAGATATAAATAAATATGTATATATGGATGCATATATAGATATATATAGTATATATGTATGTCAGCATTTCAATGGAGGGTGGTTTTGGTATCTGGGGAAGTCATGATCGGCGAAAATATAGCAAAATTTCCCGAAGTGTTTTCCTATGGACTGTTGCAATAAGTAACTTACTTTTTGTAATGAAAGCTACCTAACAGTGTCCACAATTTTGGCCACCACTATACAATACAGCATGCTAAAATTTATTTCAGTTAAGAATTATTTCCACCTTTTTTCTTTCAATAAATCAAGCCCACGATATTGTAATTTTTTGATCGAATGTTTCAAAAGGTACAATTTAAACAGGTAATAAAGCAAAACAATGTAACGTAAATTGTATTTATAGGTACACAATTAAGTATGTGGAACAGGCCAAAGTTATTTTGGGCAAATTCTGAAACTGCACTTTCTGTTATGAAAGCAGGAATCTTGTTTATTCCCAAATAATTACTCTCATAAAAAGGCTGTTATAAAAAAGGTACAATTTTAAAAATACACATACAAAAAAGAAGCATTCTTAAATAATTAAGGTATCTGTATGCCTGCGGAATAACTTTTTTAATTGTTTGTAAATTTTAAGTTTAAAATTGCTCATTATTATTAAAAAGTCATAAAAATGTGACATAAACATGCTACCATCACACATATAATAAAAAGGTTTATTTAAAGCCGTATATTATACACAAAAGGTAAAACCTTTCAAAATATTAAAAATAAAATTTGAAAAAGCTAAAAACCGACAAGTTTTAATCACTCTGTGACCATCATCAGGGTTAATCATCATCATTGATGATAATAATGGCCACAGAGTGGCTGAAACTTGTCGGTTTTTAGAGTTTAAAATTTTATTTTTATGTACGAATCAGCTGCTAAACGCTGCAGCTGAGTCGCAAACATTCGCAAATTGTTGCACAGAACGCATTCTTCATAAAAGAAGCAAGTTATGATTGCATCATTGGATGATTTGCACATCTCCCCTCTCCCTTGAAATAGTATTAAAAGTAGCGTTGGTGTTCACTACAAAGTACTGATTTTTTCTATCGCGCTATTTGCTGCATCTTTTTTTTTTTTTTCAAAATATTGCGCGCTTCACTAAAAACTATTGGAAGAAGTAGCGACTACTGTAATTTTGCTACTTGTTGTGCGATACTTCCAACTAATGGCTAAGAGATATGCTTTTAATTCAAGCACCTCCCAAAGCAATATAGACTATATTTTATGATGAATTAATAAAAAGTCAGCAAAATGCTTTTAATAGCCAATTATTACAATAAAATAATTAAGGTATTTATCATTCTGTATTTTTGATAAGGATTTTCTGTTTGATAGGAACAATGCCAATAGTATAAATTATATTGATCAATCGGCCTTTTTGGGTGAAATCTATGGCTAAACGACAAAAAAATCACACGAAATCGATCACCTGAGTGGCATATTTTCGAAATTATACCACTTGGTTTTTGACCAACAGGTTTTATTTAAATGATTTCTGTTACATCCTCTTGGAACACCAACGTACTTATTTATATATATATATATATGTGTGTGTGTGTGTTTGTATAATCGATGACACTCCATTTTTCATTTTATGAATCAGGAACATCAAAGAAAAATCGAAAATTAAAAGCAATTTTTAGAAGAAGATATTGAATGAAAATATCGCTAATAATTTTACACGTAAAAAAGTTTGCGTTTTGATGTTGGGACAATGATCACGAAATCTCTTCATAAAAAATCTGAAAATAAATATTTTATAAAAAAATAATGATAAATACATGGCCATTTCGAATTTGATTTCGAGCAATATCGGTTATCTTGATAACAAAAAACATTGGTCACCATAGCGATTCCTTGTTAATTTCTCATCAAGTCAATATATATTCTTTTCTTTTTTATTGAAATTGTGATGATAGTAATCAGAATTAAGCTCTTGATGTCTGATTGTGATAATTTAAAATTACTATATTGCACACTTCAAAAAAAAAAAAAAAAAAAAAAAAAAAAAAAAAAAAAACTTTGAATTGTATTAAACTTTAGTACGTCAGTTTTAGCCTCAGATCATTAAAATAAATATAGTTTATGCATCCTGCCATATTTTATTTTTATTTCATTTTAATGCTTTTCAGTTTGGAAAAAAATATATCTATCTATTATAGATAGATACATCTGCTTTCAAATGTAACAATTTTAATAATTTTGTTGATATTGGCTGTTGTTTTGAACTGTTGCAATTGGTTGCTACAAACGGTTGTTATCATTAGCTCTTTATATATAATTCTTAACCGTTATTCTTAATGACTGACGGTTAAGGAAGTAATTATTTGGGGATGACAATAGCTTATATATAACTATTGCTAATATCGCCAATCAATATTTGCTGAATGTTAGCATTTTATTGGAAGTGTTTTTGATTTAATGTAATTACTTCTCCAACATTATTTTTTCATTGATACTCTTTATGCTCTTAACTCTCCAACGCGCATAATTTGACTTATAACTTTTTATTTCAAATTCATAGATTATATTGTATTATTTTCACTAAAAAAAGCAATAAAAAATAAATTTTATCAAAAGCACATCTTATCAACTAAGTAACACACAAATTCGAGATCGCTTCACAGCAACGAAAATTAATTAAACTATCAAAATCCTAAAATTATCAATTTAAAATTTAGTAAATTTTGACATTCAACCTCCCCCCCCCCCCCCCCCCCCCCACCGCCATCACCCCTTCCAGAAAAAAAAGTGAGAGAGACAGACTTAGTGCTCCTATGGAACTTTTAATCCGAAAAAGAAGAACAACTCAAGTCCTTGCTCGTTTTGAGGAAGTACGAAATATTTGAAGGTTATAGCATCATATCAGAAAATTCGAGCAACATGGATCATCTTCTGTATGATTAGGTGTGTTCTTCTAAATCCCAATAAAGGTGCCAAGGTACATTATCACTTAAAATGAAAACTTAGAGATCCTTTGAAATCGAGCCCGTAGAACCTGGGGGATCACCAGGATTTGTTGCCCTTCCAAAATTTATATCAGGATGACTATGAATATGCCAGTGACTACACGATGATTTTCAAATCAATCACACTGATCAGTAGATATATCATACGAATTGAATTTTTCCAACTGAGCGAAAAATATTCCCAATCCGGAATTCGAATCCAGGAACCTCTGGCTTCAGGCTCCGCTGACTGAAACTCCCCGATCGCAAAACCCCATGTTAGCCTATGGGAAAACTTTGAAGCGCAATTTCTCATTACCTAATATAATTATTAAAATACTGTTTTCGCCGTCAGAAAGTAGGCATCAGATGAAGATGATGTGCGTTTTTCAAAATTATCTCCGTAAATTTTAAGTACAAAAAAATCGCTATAAACATTGAAATTTCCGTTTGATTAAATTTTATCATCTTCTTAAAAATACTTAAAATTTACATTGACATTTTTTAAAAAGGCTCATTATCGGCATTTGACGTCTTCTTTCTGATGCTGAAAATGGTATTTTGATAATTATATTAGGTAATGAGGAATCGCGCTTCAAAAATTTCCCTAAGGTTTACAAGGGATTTCGCGATCGGTGAGTTTCAGTGCAGCGGTCCCTTAACCCTTAAATGCCTGACGTTGCTTTTCGGCAACATACCCAATTTAGGCTCTAAAATACTATTAGAATAATATTGAAGCTATAATTCCTAGTGTTGCCAATACAATACCTTCTGAAAATATTATTAAATTGATTTTCAACATGTAGATGGCAACACTTGTGCTGTTTAAGAATAAAGATAGATTTATTTTTTCAATTGTTACTTCTTGTTCTTTTTGTTTTGTTTGGGAGCTTGCGAAATACCCTATTTTGATCTGCAGTGAGCAAGTAAAATTTATTTCTTATTATAATTCCTAAATATCTTGCGTGTTTAATATTATAGAATTTTATTAAAGGAAATTATTTTTTCAATTAAACACCTGTATTGCCGATTAGTAACAAACTGTTTTTTAGCTGTAAACTATACTTAAAACAAAATATGATTTTTTTAAGTATTTTTCCCATGATTTATTTAAAAAATGAAAGCCGGAAAACATTATTACAAAGATTTTTGAAAAATCAGACATTTAAGGGTTAAATTGTGAATACTCTACCGTTTGAGTTACCTGGAACGACAAACGGCGGGTATATTTTCCTCAGATAACCTTATTTTCAATAGCATCTAGACAGCTCAACAGAATAAACGGCAGGGGATGGAACTCTTTAAACAATTGGTACGTAGATACACAATTATTTTTTAACCCAATCATCACTCTGATTGGTAAATATATAAATGCATGATATAATGTATGATATCTAAGCGGACACATACTAAAATTTTTTCGGGCCGCCCTATATATGATCGTGAGAATTTAGACTAAATTAATAATGTGTAACAAATTAGTTAAATTAAAAAACGCATACCACAATTGAAAACGCACTTCCAGCAGTTATTGCTCATAGTCAGTCCTGTAATAGAATTGTTTTGGGTGTCCCTGTAAATGAACGATAAATACTATTCCCACCCCCATCCTATAGTAGGCATCTTGCAGTGTACTTCATTGATTTTTATCAATTTCAGTATGTTTGAAATAGTGTAACACCATTAAAGTACACTGCAAACTATTTCTCCCGACAGACCACAGTGCAGCGGAATTTTTCTGAATGTCCTGTAAACGAACTGTAAATAATACGCACTTCACTTTCACTACCGAAAATGACGTAGCAAACTTCAATAACACATATCAATTGCATGGCAATCGGCGTATATTTACGCAAGTTAGTGCATGGACAGACAGATAGACGGCCAGACAAACCAAATTCATAAACACTTTTCAACTACAGTGGAACGTGCTAAAAATTCATACTTTTTATTACATACGTGATTGCTGTCAGCTATAGTAAAGTAATATTTTTAAGGCTTTATTTATTTATTTTTATTTTTGCAATTACACTGCTTAAATTTCTCGAGTATAATAAAAAGTGAAAAAAATTACGCATATTTTAAAATTTGACTAAATAAATGAAATAAAATATGTACAATATAACAATGTTGTAAATATAAATGATTTGATATTCAGAAATTCAAATGTTTTTACTGTTTTCTATATTTTGAATATTTCAAATCAAGGACATTAAATGCTAAAAAATGCATTTAAAAAATTAACACTTCAAACAGTTTACTAAAAAGTGCATAATTACTCTACGGCATTAGAAAATCTTAGAAAAATTCATCAAACATCATATTCATAACTAAGAAAAAACGAAGAAAGTTCGATTCAGACAGATTTGAAGGCTACTTAAAAAAAAAAAAAAAATAAATAAAAAAGCATATATAAACCTCCATTAGCAAATTCGATGTTTAAATTTCTAAAAAAGTTTACTGTTTGATGCATATGAAAATCCGTAGAGAAACAAATTTATGATTTTCTTTACAGCATTTAAACTTCTTGTGTATATGTACTAAGATGGAAAATTGTCTATTCACTATCTATTTTAGTATAAAACATTCTTGTAAAATTACTCTCCTCTTGTCTTTCTTTCTCTTTCTCTCTCACTCTCTTTTTCTTCTCTTCTCTTCTTTTTCCTTTTAGTCAAAATTTATTGAAAATGTTAGTATGAATAAGAAATAAAGCTTTATGTGTTTGAAAAGTTTCCATTATCTGCATGTTTTATTAGACAATTCATTTCCATATTTTGAAGAAATGTGAAACATCTTTAATATTCTAATAGAGCGGGGGGCGGCTGCAGAGACCATATCGAATTGACGTCTGGTTGGTTGGTTGTATTTATGACGGCCAATTATCTGCACGAGGGATATAGGCCCATGGGGAGTGCCCTTCGTGGGGGTCTTTCTAAGGGAGCCTAACCCGTATTAACGCTTGGAAATCCAAGGTTCAAAGAAAACCAAGAATTGACATCTGAAATTCCCGGATTAGTCAAAACTCGATTCGCATATTAAAATGCAACTGGTCTGAAAAGTCATATCTTGGTGGAAAACACCTGCAAACCCCATTTTAGTGGTTGATTGGTAGGTTTACCATTGTGTTTTCCTGACCCAGTCCTCGGTGTTTTCAAGCCTTTGGGTGCAGGAAAACAGAATGATAAACCTACCGATCAATCACTAAATTCTAGTCTGCAGGTAGTTTTCACCAAAATATGACTTGGCAGACTAGTTTCATTTTAATATGCTAATCGAGTTCTGTCTAATCCTGGAATTTCAGCCGCCAACTTGATGAGGTGATGATCTGTGCAGGCTGCCTCCCTATCTATAAGCATTTGGTAGTATTTTTGCATATCTCTCTAACCGCTTGATACGAGCGTCTTTTACAGAATTTTTAATCTTTTATCACCGGTTTTTCAAAACAAAATTTTTTGCATAATTTAATCGGGAAAATACCCTGATTAAATAGGGAAAAATTCACAATAAAAAATAACTGGTGGGAATAATCAAGGATTCTGAGCACACGTGACGCTCCTCCCCAAGGGGTTAATGATTCTTTAATAAAAAACTATATGAAAAGCAGAGTATTATTGCCATAACGGCAATAAGTCACCACTCTTTTAGAAAAGTCGTCATCTTAACTTAAAATTTTGGTTAAAAAAAGGGGGGAAGATTACTATCAATAAACAGTGATAATTGTGCTCCCCTACGGTAATCCGGCTTTGATGCAAAGCAACGCGATCGGTAATTGGTAAAACATCGGTTATTAAATCGGTTATTTTATACAGTTGGACATATTATGGTGACATCGATAAAAATACACAAGACTGTAAATTTATTTAATTTATTTATTTTTAATGATAATAATTTAATTTATTTTATTTTTCAAACTTAGTGTTTTTTATTTATTTATTTTTTATTTATTATTATTTTTTTTTTTTACGATATTTATTTCTAGCCGATCCGCGATTTAATTCCGCGTCTTCTGTGTTGGTGACGTGATCTGCAGGAGCTGTCACTACTGTATGCAACGGATGCCTTTTTTGCTGCAGCTGGGAAATACTTTTACTTTAAATTTATTTTTAATACAGACTGTCTACAAATTAGTTGGGCAATTTCGTAAGAACTTCTGAAATATTAAATGAAATTAACTAGTTGAAAGTCAGACTAGTAGTAATAGTGCCGAAGTTTATTCATAGATGGCATTAGGTGTCATAACTGACGCTATCGCTTAGCGGGCGGAGGTGTTATTCAATGGCCACCACGATCACAAGATCTTTCACCGCTTGATTTCCGTGTATGGGGTTTTGTAAAGGATCAAGTGTACAAGCCGCCATTTCCTGCATCCATTCCTGAACTAAAATCAAGAATCTGCACTGTAACTAATTTGATCGACGGAAATATGCTGACAAATCTATGGCAAGAAATGATTGACCAATGGGACATTTGCAGAGTCACGATAGGAATTGGCATCGAACATTTGAGATAATGGTAAATTTGAACTATTTTTCTGTCTTACAACAATATGTAACACATCGGCTGATAAGTTCCCGATCTGACACACAGATGGCGCTACAAACACAGAATTAATATTCTGTTTAGTAAGTACTAACCTTAAAAAGGCAACTGTAAACATTTTATGGCGATCTGACTGTTGCTTCAAAAGTTACAGTGGTTTTAGTGAAACAACCTTTTGTATTTTCAAAATAATGGAGGAAAAAAATGAATTTCGTGCTTTGAAAAAACATTGCTATTTGATGGGAAAAAACACCATGGAAACAAAAGCTTGGCTTGATAAATATTATCCGGACTCTGTGCCAGAAAATCAACCATTGTTGACTAGTTTGTTGAATTTAAACGTGGTAGTACAAACATCGATGATGCGCAAAGCCTTGGTCGCCCAAAAGAGGTAGTTATACCGGGAAAACATAAAAAAAAAAGTCCACAAAATCTTTTTAGAAAACCGTAAAGTGAAGTTGCAGGAGATAGCTGACACTCTAAGCATATCAAAAGAATGTGTAGGCTTTATTTTTCGAGAACATTTGTCTATGAGAAAGCTGTTTTTGAAGTGGGTGCCGCGTCCCCCCCCCCTCCCCCTGCACCCTGTCACAGGTCTTTGACTACGATTGCAAAATTGCACGAATTACACTTCGAATTGCTTCCGCACCCAACCTATTCACTAGATTTGGCTTCCAGCGACTTTTATATGTTCGCAAACCTGATAAAATGCTCAACGGCAAGAGATTTGGCTCAAATGAGGAGGTGATCGCCGAAACAAACGCCTATTTTGAGGCCAAAGATAATTCGTTCTCCAAGAAAGGTACTGAAATGTTAGACAGGCGCTGGAAAGATTGTATTGCTCTTAAAGGAGACTATGTTGATGAATACAATCGAATTCGACCCAAAAAGTTGTGTTTTATTCATTAGACCGGGAACTTATCAGCCGATGTGTTACTTTAATTTTTGCCCCTGTCAATTCCATTCAATAAATCATTCTTTTTGCCCAACTACTTTGCAGACATCCTGTAATACCCAGGCTTCATGCACATGGCGAATGAAACAACTGCAAAGTGATTGTCGATAAAAATCCCCGATAACTCTACAGAGAAGAATTTTCCCTTACTAAAATATTCTAATGTTTAATAAAACAATTTTTAAACCAAATTTTCTTCTTTAATATTTCTAATAAAATTGTAAAGAATTTTAAAAGTGTGTATTAGACCGGGAGGCAGCTGCGCAGACCATCATCTCGTGAAGTTGGCGGCTGAAATTCCAGGATTAGACAGAACTCGATTAGAATATTAAAAAGAAACTGGTCTGCCAAGTCACATCTTGGTGGAAACTACTTGCAGACTGGATTTTAGTGGTTAATCCTTAGGTTTATCATTGTGTTTTTCTGCACCCAAATGTATGAAAACATGGAGGACTGGGAACAGAAAAACACCAATGGTAAATCTATCAGTCATCTTTACTAAAATCGGGTTTGCAGATGTTTTCCACCACGATATGACTTGGCAGACCAGTTGCATTTTAATATGCGAATCGAGTTTTAACTAATCGAGTTTTAACTTTCTGACGTCAACTCGATGAGTTGATGGCCTGTGCATTCGGCTCCCGGTTTATATTTTGAATCACATGTTATAACAAAGATAAAACTATCTTTAAATAAAGACTTGGAAATCAATGCAGGAAATTTGTTATAAGGAAAGGGTAATATCTGTAAAATGATGACCAAGAAACTCAAATCGAACGCATTTATCCGAGAACTAGTCAAAATTTACAGAGATCCTCGTTTTTCTTCTGTGTTTTTACAGAAATTTTAAGAGTGTAGCACAAGATTTACAATAGGTACTTTAATATAAATATTTTTATTCTTCATTAATTGTTAACAGGTGTTAAATATAACAACAAAAACGTCTTCTATACAAACTTTCTACATGTTTCTATTTCACCGAAGACTTTTTCAAGACAAATGAGAATATTTACAGATAGAGGAAGTATAATGCAATGAACGGAAATGCCATAATTCATGTTTCTCATATTTCCTCTCAGATTACTCATGTTATTGCATTGCATTCCTATTTTGATGTTTATCTCTACACTCCTAACTATGGAGTAACTCAGTGTATAATTTCTGTGATCTATGATGCTGTATCGTTGAATTTTCACGTGTTAACATTTCAATAGTTTTTCTATTATTCACAAATTATTTTGCTGTTATTGAAATTTGTTTGGATGGCTTTTTCTTGATATAATTTATTATTGATGTATAATATTGCTGTGGTTTTTCGATTATACAACATCTATGTGTTCCTTTTTTCCTTAACTATGTAGCATTCTTGTTATGTTCTTGTTATTTAGTATAATTATTCTGCTACACTAGCAGTACAAATAAAAATTTTATTTGTTGAGTTTAAAGACAAAAATAAAGTTTCTACTTACTTTTAAACTAACTTCTGAAAAGATGGCTTTCGAATATCAACCATAATCGTAAGTTAAGTTATAAAATTAACACAAGCATCCTAAAAAAATATAAAAAAAAAATCAGAATGAATTTTTCTTCAAAAACTAGAAACATAAAATTATAATAATGCCATTTTATCTAATAAATAAATGGCAAAAAACAATATCTTTTTACAGATATTAAATTACACATATAAACTCATAAAACATTTCTTTTACTTAAGTAAGGTGTCACACAAAATCTATACTATATATATAAAATCCTAATGAAACGTACTTATGTAATGAATCTATGAAACGATTTTATGAAACGACTGATTATGTTTCACAGCTATTTCTCCTAAAATATGGAACCTTAACATTGGAAATTAACACCAATTACCCGTATTGATCAAAAATATGGCATTTGAATTAGTTTTCGAGATATTAATTTTTTTCTAATTTTAATTATATTTGTGTAATAACAACTGAATGATTCCATTTTTGTGGAAAAAAAAGGAAGGAAAACGAAAAGCATACGGATTATTAGATTTCTGTTCTTTTCGTCATTTTCAAATTGAAATTATCTTTTATTTCAATTGAAAGTGAAGACAAGTATGGTAATTAAATTATGTTTTTCAGGAAAATTAAAAAAATAATTCATTAAATAAAAATAATATTAATATTATTAAAGAAATAATAATTTCTTATTTATTTTAGTAAAATTTTCATCATTTCAAGAGGTATTCTTTTCATATTTTAGAAAAGGTTATTATTTCAAATTGTTGCCAATTGTAAAAACATCGCAAGGAATAATATTTCCTTACGATATAAAAATTATTTTCACATTGACTATTAAAAACAGAAAAAAACTTTAGAATTAAATGATTACATGTTCAAAGCAGGAAAATATTGAAAATTACGTCATAAAAATTGCATTTACAATGACTATTAAAAGAGAAAGAAAACTTTAAAATAGTAAATTCATTATAAGAAGTAAATGGAGGAAATTACGTCATACTTAAAATGTCCAAATAGGTTAAATTTAAAAATATAGTTAACACGAGACATTTATATCATATCTCGAGATGATCTTTTTAACTAAAGTTGCCAATTCTAAGACAGCGCAAATAACAATATTCTCTTTCTAAAAATAAGAGTTCACGCGAATGTTAAAAAGAGAAAGAAATTTTTAACTGGTCTTATTTAATCAGACACGAAAACAGCCATTAGATATGTTAACAGCAGCTGATTCAGTCTTAAAATTTCAAAATCAAAGGGAAATTAATGGAAACCCCTTTAAACAGAGGTCACCACTGGTGTTTTAATTATAATTTAATCTTCTGTCATCGTTCTGAAACCGATCAAATTAGCGTATTTTTAGAATATGGGGTGTCTGAACGTGGGTTGGCGAGCGTAGCTCGTAGAGGGCAGAGCCTCCTAGTACATATATAAACAAATAAACAACTTGACATGTTTCAGTTTTATTAGAGATAAAAACTGTTATCCTAAAAAATCATCATCGATCAAACTCTTGATATACTTGAGCTAAGCTTTATTTGCATATCTGTGTAAGTAATTCCTTAAAACTTAAAAAAACAGTTCCTTATGGAATTTTGATTATTTTGTATCGTATATTTTTTTTATTTATTATACTTTGGTATTTTAAAAAATTCATGCATGTTCACGAATAGAGGCATTTAAAAATAAACTAAACATATCTTCACGGAAAACTTGTTTAAAAACTTGATGAGTGAAATTTGTTTCTGATTATAATTTATTGAGCTTTTATTTTATTTTATTTTTATTATTATTATTTTTTTTTTTTTAATTTCTGGTATATGCTTGTTCATGATTGCCTATAAGCGGAGATAAATTTAATTTGTATATCTGTGTAATTCCTTAAATTTTACGGAATCAGTACCTTATGGAACATTGTTCATTTTGAATAATATTTTTATTTATTTATTATTCTTTGATATTTTTACAAACTCATTCATGTTCATGAATACAAACAATTAAAAGAAACTAAATTTATTATTCATCAAAACTTGTTTAGAAACTTTATACGAGAATTTTTTTTAATATATAACATAAAGCTGACAACCCAAAAAACAGTTCCTAAAGCTGACATCTTTAAATGAAACAAATAGTTAAAGCATTACCAATTTTCCAAATCCAAGATATCTTAGATTTAAGAAGTGCTGTCATTCAAGAAGAAAAAAAACTCATTTTTACTTTCTTCTATCTTTACAAGAAAGTATTGGATTCGTGAAAATTTTCGACTTTCGGTTTTCGACGGATTTACACGTTTTAGGGATCAGAGAACCCGGAAAACATGTTTTTTACAAAATGTCTGTCTGTGAATCTGTTTGTCTGTATGTGACACAAATTTTGTGGGCGCTCTATCTCAAGAACTAATGCACGGAATTTAATAAAAATTTATATTCAGTTAGCCCCTGATATAAATTGGTGCTGATTACTTTTTGGTGTAAATCGCTCAACAGGTGGCGCTGCTATGCAGCCTTTTTCACGATTTCCGCAATAGCTCAATCTTTAGAACTAATGCACGGATTTTCATCAAACTTCAGATTCAGTTAGTCCTTGACATGAATTGAAGTTTTGTACATTTTGCTGTAAATCGCTCAACAGGTGGTGCTGCTATACTGCATTTTTTACAATTTCCGCAATAGCTCTATCTCAACAACTAATGCTTGGATTTTCAACAAACTTCAGATTCAAGTATCCTTTGATATGAATTGGTGCTGTTTGTGTTTTGGTGCAAATCGCTCAACAGGTGGCGCTGCTATGCTGCACTTTCAGAATTTCCATTATAGCGGTATCTGAAGAACTAATGCAATAATTTTCACCAAACTTCAGAATCAGTTAATCCTTGATATGAATTGACATTTTGTACATTTTGGTGTAAATCGCTCAACAGGTGGCACTGCTATACAGCATTTTTCAGGATATCTGCAATCGCTGTATCTCAAGAACTAATGGACACATTTTCATCAAACTTCAGATTCAGTTACTCTTTGATATGAAATGATGCTGACTACGTGTTGGGGAATATCGCCCAATAGGTGGCCTGCTATGCTGCATTTTGCACTATTTCCTCAATAGCTATATCTCAAGAACTAATGCACGAATTTTCATCAAACTTCAGATTCAAGTACACCTTGATAAATGTTGATACTGATTATGTGGTTGTGTAAATCGCTCAACAGGTGGCGCTGTTATGCTGCATTTGTCACGATTTGCGCAATAGCTCTATCTCAAGAACTAATGCACGGATTTTCCCCAAACTTCATATTCAGTTAGACATTGACATATGTTGATGATAATTAGGTTCTGGTGTAAATCACCCAATAGGTGGCGCTGCTATGCTGCATTTTGATGGATTTACACGATTTCAGGGACAGTAATATCTCAAGAACTAATGCACGGAATTTCATCTTTTTAGAATCTTCATGATGAGCATAGATGCACTGTGATAATGAATTTTGAAGTATTGACAAGTATGAGATAGAAGAAAGTTTTGTGATGGTCACAACATACTAGTTTTATTTATTATGCATTGATTGATTTATTTATTTGTATTTATTATGCATTTAAAAATAAGCTAAACATATTTTCACCGAAAACTTGTTTAGAGACTTGATCAGCGAAATTTGTTTCTGATTATAACTTATTGAACTTTGGTTTTATTTGGTTTTTATTTATTTATTTATTTTTTTTTTAATTTCAGGTTTGTGATTGTTTATGAATGCCTATAAACAGAGATAAATCTAATATGTATATATGTGTAAGTAATTCCTTAAAACATAAGAAAAATATACGTTATGGAACTATGGAATACATATTTTTACTTGTTATGCTTTGGGATTTAAAAATACTTGTTTGTTTACACCTGTTTATGAATACGAACAATTAAAAATAAACTAAACATATTCTCATCGAAAACTTGTTTAAAGACATCATATCTAAGGTTTTTTTGATGATTATAATTTATTATACTTTATTATTATTTTTTTTTTATTCCCAGATTTGTGTTTGTTCATGAATGCCGCAAATAATTTCTTCAAACTTATGGAAACTTTATCTTATGGAACTTTATTCATTTTGAACAACATTATTTGTTTATTTATTTATTATACTTTCTGTTTTTTAAAAATTCATGCATTTTCATGAATACAAATAATTAAAAATAAACTAAACGTATTTCCACCTTTTTTTTTTTTTAAATCAGTTTTGCGCTTGTTCATGAATGTTTAATATAAACGGGGATAAATTTAATTTGTAGTGTAAATAATTTCTTCAAACTTATGAAAACTTTATCTTATGCTACTTTATTCATTTTGAACAATATTATTTATTTATTTATTTATTATACTTTGTGATTTTTAAAAATTCATGCATGTTCATGAATACAAACAATTAAAAATAAATTAAAGGTTGCTTGCACAGAAAACTTGCTTTAGAGCCTTAGTACTGAAATTTTTTTGTGATTATAATTTATTAAGCTTTGATGTTTTTTGAAATCTCAGTTTTGTGCTGGTTCATGAATGCCTATAAACGGGGATACATTTAACTGATATATTTGTTTAAGTTTCCTTAAAACTTAATAAAACATTACCTTACGAAACTTTGGTTGGTCATTTTCTACAATAAAATATTTTATTTATTACGCTTTGATAGTTAAAAAAAAAGATGCATGTTCACGAATACAGGCATTTAAAAATAAAAACATTTTCCACCAAAAATTTGTTTTGAGACTTAATAATTGAAATTTGTTTTCTCATTATAATTTATTAAACTTTCATTTTTTTCACTTTTGTGTTTGTTCATAAATGCTTATAAACGGAGATAAATTTAATTTATATATCTGTGTTAATAATTTTTTAAAGCCCAAGAAGTAAAATAATACTCTAAGACACTTCAAGAACTCGTATTACTTGCATTGGTTAAAGGATACATTTTGGGACGAACAAAAATACCTTGGTCAATCCCTTAAGGATATGAAATCAAAATTGAATATCCAAAGCACACCCCCTTCTAGAAAGAAAAAAAAAACAATTTTTTATTAGATTTTCAAATTTTGAACTTTTTGAAAAAGATAACAAGACTTTGAAAAAACAAGATATTAAAAAAAGTATTTGTCTTTTTTACCACAGAACTTCCCAAATCAAATTTGAGGGTGTGACTTCATTCTTTTTCTCTACTCTCTAACATATTCTGAATCCTCGCGGACAGTGGAACTACAAGAAAAATTCGTTTTCAATACCGAACTTTTGTTTTAAAATTTCTCAAACCCCCAAGCAGTAAGGTGGTTAGAGAGACAATACCTGAGGGAGGTTGTTAGGAACTGAATCCCGGAGAATATATGCTGATTACCCTTTATCAGATTTATAAAGATCTTACAATTTATTTATGGGCTTTTAATGAAAAACAACTTTAAAATTTGACCACTTTATTTTAATATGTTGAATTATTCATATTTTCTGGGCGGATGAAATAAATTAAGAATGTGACTTTATAAAATTACTGTACTACGGTAGTTCCTAGTAGTTTACATAATGATGTAATTTTCCAGAATGTATTAAAGATGTTAAATTAATTTTTAGAAGTTTTTTTGAAAATAGTTCGTAATTTAATGTAACTTGAAACTTTTGAAGCAGGAAGCAATATAGTATATCACGTTTCCTGAAATAACTACCTTTGCCTATTTCTTTGATTTTAGAAACAATTAAGTTAAAGTTACTAAATCTTCACATTTAAGGGTATTATCAGTATTTACTGTTAGCAATTTCTTAGAGGTATATTTTTCACTTAATAGATGATTACGTTCAACGGTCACGTTTTATGCAAGTTAAAATATTAATAAATATAAGATTATTATTATTATTATTATTATTAAACAGAAATAATTCCTAGACAAAAACACACGTAATTACATTTTCTTTTTTCGAAATGAAAAAAAAAAGATTTATTTAACAAATTTAGAATTGTTTCAATTTAAATTGAATTTTTTATTTCATATTAATCAGATGTTTGGCAACATTTAAAATTTTTTTTTACTCCTCTTGTCACCGAACCATTCCTTTATTCTATTCCTTTTGAACCATCGTTCGTGAAACAGCTGATACAATAGTGGCCATTAGTATTTATTAAATCAAAATAAGGTTTTAAGTTACAGTTTAAGTTGTATATGTGCATTAAAAAAATAAATCTTTGAATATCAATAACTTGTTTTTTTGCCCGGGCCAGAAATAATAACCTTCAAACTTTATGATACGGAATCTCATTTCAAAGTCAATCGCCTAATATGAAATGTTTGGTATTAACCCTTTATCTACTGACGGTACTTATAAGTACAATTAAAATAACTTGTTATAAAATTCATTTAATATATCGATAAGTTGTAATACAGTTTAGAATGAGTTATAGATACATTACTTTATTTTGTTCCAAAAGCATTAATGGTTACACTAAACAAAGATATTTTTAAAAGGATGATTTCTTTTGCCTTTGCATCTTTTCAGATTTCTTGGCGTTGGGGGAGGGGGGGGGGCAATTTTACAATTCGAAAATATTTCTATATTTCTATTGTAAGAGCATTATATTTATGCGTTTCCTAATTCTACAAAATACTAAGAAAAATATTTAAAATAAAAGATTTGAGTGGGATTATAAATACTGTACAAAATCCCTATAAATTCAAATTTAATGAATCCTTCTAAATCCTTCAAAACTTCTAAAATCTTTTTAAAATTTATTAAATGATTATGTAAATCTTCTAATGTAGCTTAAACAATTCACGAAAAATCCTTTAGAAGATAAAATTTTTATGAATTCATAATTCAGTATATAAAGGGTTAAAGCAGCGATATTTTCGCTAGACATGATCCAGCGATGTTACCTGCGTCGCCATTGTAACGACTTTACGCTATAAAAAGGATTGCTTAACAAACCAACGCTGGTCTTTATTTTTTCTGTCTTTTTTTTTCGCGTTTTAGAAGCGGAAATTTATGTCATTACTTTCTTTAATAATTAATTAAAAAAACTATTTTATATTCTTTGATTTTTTTATTAACCTCTACACAGACTCTTGGACAGCATCTGTCCAATCCCCCGTTAAGATTAAATCAATTTTCGAAAATCTGCTCCATAGAAGGATATAAAATATAAGATTCTATGGATAAGGTATCAAATAGAAATTGGTTGACAAAAACAAATTTTTCATTTTCATCGAAATAGAAATTTAAAAAAAAATCATGAAAAATTCAAAAAATCGCAGTGCGAATTTCCAAATAAATTTTACTGAAAAGAAGATGATACTTACTAAATCTTGAAAAAAAAATGGAATTTGGATTTCTTTTATGAATGGCTCAAAATCGCCGGCAAACTTGAAAATCGGTGAAATGCGTGAATTTTTCTGTTTAAGAAAAAAAAAGCAAAAAAAAAATAAAAATAAAAATAAATAAATAAAAAATAAAATAAAATAAAATAAAATAAAATAAATAAATAAACTATGAAAATAAAAAATCTGAGCCTCAGGCGCATTTGGACCTGTCTTAGTCTATCCCTAAACAAATTTTCCGAATTCTACGTGAAATATATTTCTCTAGCTGTCGCCAACAAAGAAACAAACAGACAAAAACTTTCTTTCAATATAGATAATATAGATAGGAAAATGAAATATTAAAATAATTATTCGTTTGCTTTGAAAACATATTAGTCATTGTCAATTGGACATACTTTAAGAAAGTGAATAGATTAATAGCGATCTTTTAATTTATGCACATGCTTTTAATGTAAAAAAGGTGACCATTTATTTGTATGATAACGATTCATAAAAGGTGCAAGCTGTATTAGCAAAAATACACAAACTGATGTGCAGTTCATTTACGGAAGATTAAGGTGTCTCAGGACTCTTAAAGCTTTAAAATTTTCGAAATTTTAATTTTTTTAGATGTTAAATCCTATCTTTTCTGAACATTTTAACATAATTGTTTCCTTGAAACTCCTATTAGAATTGAGGTTAAGGCTTTTACATTTATACACGTCAAGTAGTACCAAATTTTTTATATATATAATATGGATAATTCCTATGAATAAGTCAACTTTATAAAGAGATATTCAATCATTATTTTTTTTTTATCTAGAATAAAAACCACTTTTAAATAACAAACAAGCTTTTTCCAAAGAAAAATTTATTTTTGTACGCATGTTTGAACAAAAGTTAACTTCAGATTGATCAGGAATATGTGTGAAATATTCTGGCAAGATTAAAAACAATAATATGTAGTTAGTTAAGTTAGTTACGTGAAAAAGTGCATCGAAGTTCAAAATGCAACATTTTGAGATAATTGAGTTTAAAGTATGTAATGTTTATTTATGTATGATATAAGCAAACTGAATTACTTTAAAATTTTTAACTTCTCGTTGTCGTAGAAACAAAAGTAATATACCATTCGGAAGGGGAAAAATAAAGGATTCAAAATATCAAAAAATGAGAAAAAAGACTTTTTTCACGAATTTGACTTCCAACTTCCTTTAAACCCCTGAAATTATCAGCGTCAAAAATGCTGCTGTAAGTGGCGATCATTGGCGATTTCTGCGACTATTAATTTCTGGCATGCGGATAATAAGAAAATATTGCTTTATTATATATAATACATCATTATTATTTTTCATATAAAAAAACTTTTTTCTCTATTAGTGGGTGATCTAAAAAATTATATTAAATGTGTTAGAGGTCTGCACGGGCCGGCAAAATGAAGGCAAACGTTAAAACGGTCCGGGCCAGACAGGCAGAATAAATATATTTTTTAACCAGCCGGAACAAGCCGACAAAACATTAAATGCCCCGGGTCGGAGCGACTAAAAATTAAACGGGTGAGCCCGGCCGTTAAAAAAATTAAGCGAGCCGATCGACCCAATATAAAAATTTAAACGAAGCCGATAAATATGAACCATTTTAAACTGACTTTCGAGAGGATAAGTATAACACAAACCAATGCTAATTTGATAGCATGATACAGAAATACTATAACATATTTAGCGTAAGAGATTGGCATAGGGCAGTTACATCATGTCTTATCCCGGGCTTAATTTTTTCTGCAGACTCCGGCCAGGCCGGGATCAGGCTTACATTTTTTCTACATAGCCTTTTTTATTTCCACATTAATGTTACTATTAACACGTTAAGTGCCACGTCAGTTACCGGTGACTGACGCTAAACTTTCCGTTTAAAACGCGTCATTCCCGATGACTGACATCTAAAATATGTTACAAAACTAAAACAATCTATATTGTTTTAAGTAATTACTGAACATTTATTTAAAAATTATCTACCTTTTATTTATTACAGGATTATACTTCCTTAAAAATTACTTAAGACATTGTACATTTTTCAGCGCTTCAGTGTCAGTCATCGCGGCACTCTACGTGTTAAGTATCTTCCGTTTTGTGAACACATAGTAATCTCAAATATACGTTAATTTTTTTCATAAATATATATGCAGCATTCTTTAATAATCTTAATTGTATGTTAAGAAAAGTTTGTATTTAAAAAAAAATTGAGTCGTACCCGGCCGGTATTGATTTATTGATTCTTGTACTCGACAGGACGGGCCTGTTTTAACCGGTTTTTCTTCAGGTCGGACCAGGGCAAGATAGCTTTTGTTCGGGACACGCCTGAAAATTCCAGCCCTTACAGACCTTTAAAATGTGTTGAAATCCATTACAGTTTTCTATTTTTAAAAAAAAATGATTTTTATCTATCTTCTGTAACCCCGAAGTGCTGGATTGAATCCCTGGTTGGAGGGCTGAAGGGCTGGATTGAATAGTATTTATAAATGAGCAAAAAAAAAAAAAAATGTATATCCATATTAGCATTTTATGTTTATTTTGTATTTTTCTACATCTAGGCGCATACATGAATATACTTTGCATTACATTAATCTGCACATAATATATTTAAAAAAAATGTTTTTACTCGATTTTGTTAACGAAAATATTCACCTACCAGAGTAGCAAACATGTAAATTAATTAAAAACGGCCCTAAAATCATGTTGCTATAAAACACAATTCAAAGCACATATATTTTCAAATCATTTCTTATTTTCTTATCTAAAAAGAACAAACTACTAGGAAAGTTTATAATTTTCGTCCGCTAATTATAAATTAACAACTTTTAAAATTTATTTAAATTCAAATTTTATATGTAGCCTGCATGAATATTCATAAATGTTACCCATGGTTAGTAGAAGAAAACTTTTAACATTTAGTCTACGTCTGTTCAACTAGAAGGCCAGGAAAAACTTTTTTAATTCCTGTTGCAATTACTGAAAAAAAAAAAAAAAACTTTAGACATGGAGGGAAAAAAATACTTATTCGCTGGTTTATGAAATATAACTGAACTTTTTAAAACTATTTTTTTACTTATGAAAAAAAATTAATGTATTCATAAAAACTGTTTTGCGTTTTTGTACATGTATGTATCAAATGTAAGTCTTGCGTGTAGTTGGAATTTTTCGTGAGTTAGAAAAAAAAATAATAATAAATAAAAGGAGAGGGGGTGGAGTTAGATTCAAAATATTTTGGAGAAGGGTGGGAAGTTAAGTGAAAAAAAGCAATCTTACCTGAGGGTTACACAGTATTTTTTTCTCTTTCAAACACGTGGACGATGAAATCTTAATCTGTTTTTCATGTAAAGCAGATTAGAAGCATAAGAAAAAAAAAAGCAAAAACCATGAAAAATCCATGAAAAAAGTATTCGAACGTTTTTATATTTTTCTACCCCGAAAAATCCGTCATTAAGTAATTTTTATTCCATCTTATATCTCATAAATTTAGATTAAATGCAATTAATTTAGCCTTTGGCAACGAAAAAAAAATACCTGAATTAATAATTTTTTAATGCGAATTTGTGCTTTTATGTTTTTTTATTCTACTTTTTTTTTCCTTTTATTAGTGGCGTATACTGATTTTTATGAGAGCTTTTTTCCCCCCTCACTATTTATGTTTTTTATGTTGCTGTAAAAATAAGTTTGTTCATAATCGCTAGCTGATCTACTAATAGCTTTAAGCTAATGCAATATATAAAAACATGTAAACACTTTATGCTAAATGGATAAAGAATACGTGCCTAGAGTTATGAAGTATTTTTTTTTTCTTAAATTAAGCAAGCAAACAACTAAGTGTAATAACTGAAAATTATTTTCATGATGTTTTCATGTTCTTAATTGGCAATGGATGAATGAAATGCTTGTATTAATTTCTTAGTGGTTCATTTGAATATACGCCTCCAATATGGACATATTGGCGAATTAATTATTTTGCCTTGGAAATTTATCTTTTCTTGTAATAATAAAAAAGACTGATGATAATAAATAGTCTGAAATATAATAACTTTTATAAGATTGAAGTAAACCAGACATTTAAAGAAAACAACGTAACGTTCTGATTTATCGTGAGATAAAGCTTTATTTAACTGTGTAAATATCTACATGCATCTGAAATGTTCGGTTAGTTATACTATTTTGATTATTTTTAAGAATCAGATAGCTACAGTCAAAAAGTTTACAATCACTAAATCCCAAAATATAACAAGGATGACCACGGTATGAGTAGAGATACTTACATTTTACAACAACTATTTCCGAATGATAATCTTCTCTTTATTAAATATCTTAATTTTGGATATTAAACAAAGTGACGATCACTGTTGGGAAGCAGTGGTATACCTTCACGCATTTATACATTTTGCGACAATTTCCGAAACTAGATGTAAGCTTCAAATTTAAAATGTTTTATTAGTGGTGTATACAGAATTTTATGATAAAAGATTCTCGCCCCCACCTCCTCTCTTTGATACAAATATATTTTATGTTGCTTTAAAAATCAATTTGTTCAGAAATAATGGCTGATGTACTAAGAATTTTAACATATGGAAACATGTAAACACTTTATGCTAAATGGATAAAGAGTACGTGCCTAGAGTTATGAAGTATTTTTTTTTTTTTTAATTAAGCAAGCAAACAACTAAGTGTAATAACTGAAAATTATTTTCATGATGTTTTCATATTCTAAATTGGCAATGGGTGAATGAAATGCTTGTATCAATTTCCTAATGGTTCATTTTAATGCACGCTTTCAATACGGACATATTGGCGAATAAATTATCTTACCTTGGAAATTTATTTTTTCTTGTAATAATAAAAGAGACAAATGATAATAAATAGACTGAAATAAAACAGCTTTTATAAGATTGAAGTGAATCAGCTATTTAAATAAAACAACATACTGTTGCAATTTATGGTGAGATAAAGCTTTATTTAATTGCTTAAATATTTACTCGGATCTGGAATGCATGGTTAGATATATTTTGATAATTTTTCACACAGTTATGTGTAAAAGTTTAAATCACTAAATCTCAAAACATAACTTAAGGACGGCCACCGAATGATTAGACATGTTTACATTCGACTACCACTATTTCCGAATTCAAATATTAGCAGCACCTCTACGCATTTTTACATTTTGCAGCAATTTTCTGAAATTAGATCTAAGCTTCAATAAAAAAAAAAAAAACTTTTATTCAGGTATGAGAGCGTTCCGACCCAAATCATCGATTGCTATGACTAAATTTTAATAGTATTTCTCGCTGTATTTAATGACAGAATTTCTGAGATTTAGTAAAGCAAAAAATAGTATTAAAATTTAGTGGTAAAAATCAACCAGTTGGGTCGGAGCGTTCTCATCCCTGTTTATTAGTTGCGTATACAGATTTGTATGATGAAAGATCCCTCTCCCCTCCCACCTTGATATTTGTTTTTTCAGTGTTGCTTTAAAAATAAGTTTGTTCATAATTACTAGCTGATCTACTAAGAGCTTTAAGCTAAAGCAGGGCTAACACAGGCGACTATTTTTTAATTCTATTTCGCCCTACTTTTTGAAAACAAAAATCTTTTACATATGCTTTGACAACATTTGCAAGAGAAATATATTACAAAATATACTTTTTAAAAATAGTGGTGCGAACAAATTATGAAAATAGCCGCCTGTGGCAGCTCTGCTAATGTAACATATCGAAGCATATAGACGTATGTAGACTTTATGCTAAATGCATAACAAACCAGTGTCTAGAATTATGTGCCCCCCCCCCCCCCACCCCTCTAAATTAAGCAAGAAAATAGCTGAGTGTAATACCTGAGTTTATTTCCATGATGTTTTCATGTTTCCAATAGGCGATGTATGGATGAAATGCTTGTATTAATTTATTAACCCTTTAGTGCGCAGCTTTTCATATATGCAAACAACACTTTTTAAAATTCAATAGATTTTTTTTATTTGCCTATACCTAATTTACACCAGAAAATTAAAATAGCAATATTTGCTTTAATTAAAAAACAGACATTCCGTATTTAAATAAAGTGAAATTAACCTTTGAAACTTTCTGGTGCAAAGTCACATTTTCTGAATTAAGTAATTTCTAGAACGTATTCTATCATGGCAATTAAAGGGAATAAAGTTTAAGTTTTATAAAATAAATAATTATATAAAATTAGGCATTTGGAGTCGTACTTATTAAATTATTTACTAATTTGCATTATTTTAAGGCAAAACAACCACACGACAGTAGTTTTTACTTGTGTTGCAGATGTGCAACAGAAGAAAAGATTGACGTATTATATGAGAAATATATCTCTGATTTTTTTCAGTATTTTTCCTGTGTATAAACCTTTCAGCGTATTATATATAATTTTTTCGAGACAAAATAAAAAATCGCGCATTTAAGGGTTATTGGTTCATTTGAATACACGCTTCCAATATGGACACATTGGCGAATAAATTATCTTACCTTGAAAATTTATTTTTTATTCTCGTATTAATAAAAAAGACAAATGATAACAAGTAGACTGAACTAAAATAACTTTTATAACATTGAAGTGAATCAGGCATTTAAAGAAAACAATGTGTTCTGATTTATAGTGAGTTAAAGCTTTATTTAATTGTGTAAATATTTACATGCATTTGGAATGTATGGTCAGATACATTTTCATTACTTTTTAAGAATCAGACAGCTATAGTCAAAAGTTTACAATCACTAGCTCCCAAAATATAACAAGGATGACCACAGGGTGCGCAGAGATACATAGATTTGACAACCACTATTTCCGAATCGTAATATTTTCTTTGTTAATTCGCTTAATTTTGGAGATAAAACAAAGCAAAGATTACTACTGGAAAACAGTGGTATTCAAAAATTAGCACCTATACGTAGTCTTACATATTGAGATAATTTTCTGAAACTAAATGTGAGTTTCTTTTATATATATATGTATATAAAAAATCTTTTATTAGTGGCGTAAACAGATTTTTATAATGAATGGACCCCCCTTCTCCTCTACTCATCCCAATTTAATCTTTTTATGTAGCTTTAAAAAGTAGGTTTGTTCATAATTAGCAGCTGATCGACTAAGATTTTTAAGCTAATCTACTATATAGAAACATGTAGACATTTTATGCTAAATGGATAATGAATGCATGCCTAGCGTTATGTGATTTTCGCCTCTTTAAATTAAGAAAATTAATATTTTTAATAAAGAAGCTCACATTTAGTTCCAGAAAATTGTTGCAAATTATAAGAATGTCTAGAGGTGCTTATTTTTGAATACGGCTGTTTCACAGTAGTAATCTTTGCTTTGTTTAATCGCAGACTTAAACAACTTAATAAAGCGAAGATTGCCATTCGGAAATAGTGGTAATCAAATCTAAACAAACAACTAACGATAAAAAGCAACATATGTAAGTAAATAACTAAGTGTAATAACTGAAAAATATTTTAATGATGTTCTCATGTTCTTAATTGGCATTATATGAATGGAATGCTTGTATTAATTTCTTAATGGTTAACTACAATATAAGCTTCCAATATGGTCATGATGGCGAACTAATCACCGTATCTTGCTTGTCGTTTTTCTCATAATAATAAAACAAGTGGTTAAGTGTGATCACAGATCGCACAGAGGGTTTCGTTTAACATTCCTTTCAAAACACTTTAAGATAATTTATGTTTATTAAATCCTTAGATAGATCGTAGCACCAACAATTTTAATTTAAAAATTATACGAGCTGCAAAAATTTATTATTTTCACTTTCCATTGCCAGGGGCCGCACTGTGATAAAAACACGTCACCTTCCAAACGAAAATTCGTTATACCACCAATCCGTAGATATATTAGTTCGGGGGTGGGGAGGAACTGAAATAAGGTTTAAAATTTTTGCTGAAATTAATATTCGAATATAGTGTAACTACCACTCATAAATTAAGGATAATATGTTGTATACGAACATTGTTGTATACAAACATGTTGTATACGAATACATACGTGCTCCCGATGCCTGCGGCACCGTATAGCAGGAATGCTGTGCACTCATTATAAAATTTATTAGTTCCACATTCCACCACCAGAGGGCGTTATACAGCTTATCGGTAGATATATTAGTCGAGGGGGTGGGGAATTAACATAAAAAATTACTAAATTTGCTGAAATTACTCGTCGGAAATAGTGGTAACTACTACCACTCATAAATTAAAGGACTATAGGTTAATTTTGTACAGACCATAATATAATATCGGATTTAAAATAATGATAATTAGTGGAGAAAAACTAAGATTTAAATAATGTGCCGAAAGCATTTGCTTTTCTTTAAAAAAAAACTGATTTCTTTATAAAATAAAAAGTTCTTAATCGATTTTTACGAAAATTACATATACGGAATCAGCGTTAAAATATAGGCATAAATGCATAAAATTTAAACATATTAATGTAATATTTGTAAAACTTTTATAGCCAGGGAAACAATCCTACTACCCCAGGGGACAGCTTTCTAGCTCGGAAAAATTTCTCAGACAACTGCGGTGCACCCGTTGCCTTCGAAATAAAATTAAATGAATTAATATAAATCGATTTTTAATGGCTATTTCGACTTCTAGTTGGAATTTTTGAAAAATACCTAGAAATTCTGAAAGACAAAATTTTTTGCGTGTGGTTACGAAATTTTAAGTTTAGGTTCAGCAGTTTTTAAGATGCGATTGTCTTTGAAAACGCCCAGTACTTTTATTTCCCTAGTAGTCGGGTGAAGTTGTGGCAACCTTCCCCCTCTTTTGGCGTTTTTGAAAGAAAATATCTGCAGACTGATTAAAATCAATGTTTTTGTTGGATTGTGAATATTTTCTATTCTTTTAACTGGTGTTTTTAATTAATTACGTGCGTTAATTAAGACTTTTTTAAAATTTTATCCTTTGTCTACTTTGTCGTGTGATTGGAGGCATTCAGCTATAAGTATGCAAGATTTCAAGTACAATTTATGAGAATGAGCTGTGTGACGAACTCGCACACGGATAGACAGAGGATTGAGACGAATAGTATTTCGTTCATCTAAAAAAACACTATAAAGACAAATGATACTAAATAGACTCAAATAAAGTAACTTTTATAAGGTTAAACGGAATCATAAATGAAGCAGTACGATATTTTAATTTATAGAATTTATTTTTCCTAAATTAAGCAAGCAAACAAAAAAGTGTAATTACTTAAAATTATTTTCACGATGTTTCAATGTTCTCAATCGACTATAAATGAATAGAATGCTTCTATTAATTTCTTAGTCGATTATTTGAGTATATGATTCCAATATGAACACGTTGGTAAAATAATTATCATATCAAGGAACTTTATTTTCTCTGATGATAATAAAAAGACAATTGATAATAAATAGACTGCCAATAAAATAAGTAGTATAGGATTTAAATGAGCCAGCCACTTAAATAAAACAGCATGAAATTTGAATTTATAGCGAGATGATGCTTTATTTACTCGTGTAAATATTTACTAGAGATAATGGAACTGTCGCCATAATTCTATAACTAAGTGCTGGACAGATAATTACACATGTTTATTTTCTATTAAATATATTCAAAATTGTTAATTGGTCCAAATCATCCAAGCAACCTCATAGCAAATTGGTATATAATTTTATATACCTTAGATAAATTCAAATAATATAAGTGATCGTATTTACCTAAATTCTAGTAGAAGAGCAACGCGAAGCATTAATAAAATTAAATTATAATTCGCGTCAAAATGTAATTATTATATTTGAATAATTACGAATAAAATTAAGAGTTTGCGTTGTGAATTATTTAGACGAACTCTTCCACTTATGAATTAAACTAAAATTTAAGCTGTAAAAAATAAATTGACACACTTTAAATATTATTAATTAAATAATTACAGAAACTTTTTAAAACTTGATTAAATATTTTATTTACATTGAACATAACTATATACAGAAAAACATAATATTAATTCAAAAAATAGAAAGCAACACTTTTGTTTGCTTCTCATTATTTTAAGTATGTTTAATCTTTTAAAAAAAAAAAAGACAATATTTTCACGTACTCTAATTATTATAATTGTTTCTTTTTGCTAAAAGAATAACTCTCTTTCATTTTTAAAATTACCTTAATCTTATTTAATTATTGGTTTTGTCGGATCTCAGATTACTCTCTACCGTAAAATATCAGAAAAGTATTTTTTAAGATTTTTCATATGATCTTAAGTGGTAAAAGAAAATGTTTAAAATAGTACCTTCTTTTAATATACGGGATGGTGGCCTTTATTCATCAAATTCCGAGTTGTTGCGTTGCTTAGGATCATGGCAATGTGTCATCAGGAACGCATCCTCAATTTGGCTTGATTAGGATCACTCCGATATGTACATCAGGAAGACATCCTCAATTTGGCTTGATTAGGCTCACTCCGATAGGTACCTCAGGAAGACATCCTCAATTAGGCTTGATTAGGCTCGATTAGGCTCGCTCCGATATGTCCATCTCGCCTGGGCTTTACTAGGGCTTAGGGGACTCATTGCACGGGCTTTCAGGAGAGCTCCTGCGTCCTCTACATCTTTTTTCAGACTATCCTTTTTCAAAACTTATTCTTCTTGCACACCAGCTCCTGCAGTGGGTGGAACTATTTTTGTCTAGTCCACTGTTATTGGATGTGAGAAGATTTTTTATTATACTTCGATAGGCCTATTAGCTAACAGTCTGCAAATGGCCCCTTACATATACTTTAATATTATTATCTGCCTTAAAGTTTGGGTGGTCTGAAAAGTCATAAATTTATCCCAACACTTTTATTGAGGCCATAAATTGATTCCAACGTTTTTATGATTTTACGATTTCTAATTATACACCACTTTCCATTGGCTTGTCATAAAACGACACCATGGCGTCTGGCTATTGTTGTTGTCTGAGATCCGAACTCCATTCAACGTTATACATTCATTTTACAATACAACAATTTTTAAAAAATATATATTTACTATTTAAAATCAACTTAATAATTTTTGTATGAACTTACACTCTTATTTTACTTAAATATATAAACATTATAATTTTACACTCATAATTATATTTTATAAAAAATATTTATACAAACAGAAATAACAAATTACGCAATTTTACTTTGATTTAACCAACATGGTGCGGGAACATATCATAGTTATATGTTGCCCAGCATCTCTCCCGGAGTCAGGAAAAAAAAAAATAAAAACTGATTGCTGGTTTTATTTTTTTTGTAAAGCTTGAAGGAATGTACGTGTCCATATGACTGTGTATCTACACAGTTTTTGAGCGAAGACTGTAAAGTTCAATTATCAATGGTTCTGGTATATTTTATAAGAAGTTCTTCTATTGTTTCATAACAGAAAGTTCAACACATGATAGCATAGTTGTCTGTTGACATTCACATTTATAGAAGACCTCTGTACTGACAATCAGACGTCTTTCTCGAAGCCTTTTTTCTTTACCACACACATGTTTACTAATTTTGTAACTTTACAGTTTAAGTGCCCAAAATACATTCAAAGCTATAATTTTGTCTGAAACTAATATGCCGAAATAAACCTCATTATAAGAAAAATAATGGCATACGCATTTGACATATTATTTCATCACATACAACCTTATGACACAGTGTTTTATCTAAAACACATTTTATACTGAATAAAAGTAAATACAATGCTTGTAATATGACATGTTATATTTTCACATAATTAATCTGATGTATTCAAATTATAATCAGAAAAATGTTGTATACAAACTTGTTACATTATTTTATTTATTTGTTACTTCAAACATGTATGATCTGTCAAAATGTACAAGCTAATTCATCTCCTTTAATATATCATTACGCAATGCTTTCCAACTTTACCCGATACGAGAAAAAAAAAAAGTAAGAAGAAGGAGAGAGGAGAATAAAACCAGTTATTGAACGTCCCCGATTCTTCCGAAAAGTGGGGGGTGGTCAAGCTACTAATTCCTTTCTGCGAGGTGAATTGTGCTGTGACAAAATTTTACGACTTCCCAAAGGTATGTATTTAAAACCATTTCATGCTTGTAATTACCGTATTAATTAGTATAATTTCTTGATATACTTTCTTCTTAACTCACTGTGCATGCCTGTATGTAATTTTAAACATAATCTATGCATAAACAGTGTATGTATTTGTATCGTATCTAATGTAAACCTTCTGCTTTTTTTTTTATTATTTTGCAGGGGAAAAATGGCGATTCTAGCATCTGAATTCTCCTGCCTCATACTGGAACTGAAGCGAGGGTGGCTTTTTATGCATTCAGGTTTAAATCTAAACCAAATTGCCTTTCAGGATTAAAAAAAATGCATATAATTTTCTTTAACTGATTACATTGTATATTTTTAGACCTTTCTAACAAACACAAATTTTGATTCATGATATTGTTTACTATTAAAATTTAAACAACACGGAAAAATGACTTCTACAGCCTCTCAAAAATGCAAAATATGCATTACGCTGACCTTAAAAATGCACCTTCATTTAATACTATTAAATAGTGTTGTCAGAAAATGCCATTGACGAAGAAGAGAACAATTTTTTTGTCTTAAATTATTATTTATTTAGCCAACAATTCTATCTTAAAAGATTGTTAAATTTTCATATTTATTTATTTTTTTACTGAATGAAATAAAAATTTATTTATTCAAAATTTTATTTATCATTAACATTCCGTATGTGAATTCTACTGTCTAAAATTTAATGATATGTTTAAAAAAGTAAAAGATACCAAATTATTATTATTAATCAAACATTAATAATTATTATTTAATTGTAAAAAAAATGTACTTAATACACTTGTATAATTTTAAAAAAAGACAAAAAAAGTAAATGATAATTACTACGTAACATCGTATGCAGCCATCTATGAGTACCCGGCCGGACCAAAGAACTTCTGCCAGCAGAAAAAATCTTTGTATACTCACAAACAACCACATCCAATTTTTTTTATAGATCAAGCTTTTAAAATAATTACTGTACGTACTATAAAAAAAATTAAGTAAATAAATTTATTAAGCCATACTACATATTTTAATAAAAATAAGGCCAATATATATAAATATATTTATTTATTTATTTTGTTTCCTTATGTTAAATTGGCCAAATTATATATAAAAAAAAAAATTATGAACTCACACACTCAAATTTATCAATACTATGTATATTTATATGTGTTAAATTTAGAATTGCATTTAATTCTAAGGGAAAATAAAGAGAAAAAAAAAATGCTTAAATTCTAAACTAACATAAATTTATAAAATATTTTATTTAAAAAAAAAAAATCTAATTCCTAGCTGATTTCAGCAAGATGTCATTTAATATTTATATTAAATAATTTTGCTAATACATTTTATTAATTGTTAAATTTGCATATTTTTATATATACAATAAAAATATAATAGTCTTACATAAAATTTTACACTACAACAATGTTATTAATTAATTTAACTTGAATTTAAGCCTACTTTAATTCTAATTGAATACCGTTAATAAAAGTAAATTAGCTTATCAAGTTAAATATAATATAAACTATGTTTGTCTAATGTTAATTTTGTTGAAAATTCCATAAATTTTAACTGTAAATGCTAATTGCTATACCTTTTGTTATTTATTTTGAAAACAACACGAACTTATATTTTTATTTATTATTTTTTTATTAAATCTAGGAACTATTGTTACTGAGCTAGACACTCCATAAATGTGTAAAACCTAAAAAACAAAAGTTTTCCTAAATAAAACTCAAAATGCTGCTTTTTACAATATAATATTACTAATTTTATTGTTTCTGAGCATAACATCTAGTAATTATACCATACTTAATTTTTTCTTCGATTCCTTTTCAGCCAAGAATCCTGAAATTTATGCCTAGGTGATGACTATATATTGATGTATCTGTGAATAATTTTTCTACAAATATTTTGTTGGTGTTGGTGCATACCCAGCCGTAGGCCAAAATTGCACCCTATACAGAAAGCCTTTGGTGAGAAAATTTTAATTTTACTTCAATTATTTATTTGTGTATTTTTTTTTTTTTTTTTTTTTTTTTTTTTTTTTTTTGTGTGCAATCATGTTGAAATAACTTGCCTTGTCCATTGTTATACATATATATGTTTTTTTAAAAACCAATGTGCTACACCAAAATCCTTTTTTTTAATTTTTTTATAACACTTTTGTTCACAAAACTTATCCCTGCTGTCTAAATTCTAGACTTTAGCATATAAGTTGTACTTGAACTACCGGAATAAATCTTAGCACTTTTTGTATATTTTATTATATTTAGGCTTATAGCTGACCGCTATCCTAATATAGAGTGCACTAATAATTTATTCCTTGTCAACCATATATTTATATAAAATATATATATATATATATATGAGTATGCTATAAAGCTGTTCTAACTACCCTGAACCTATAGCTTACACCTACTCATTTTAAAGAGTAATTCTGAAATTTTGTCATCTAAATTGTAAGGCTATTAGCAAAGGCTACCCTTATAGAAGACAGAAAAAATTCTCTTTTTTTTTTTTTTTTTTTTTTTTTTTTTTTTTTTTTTTTTTTACTTTAACATTATTTACTATTAAATTAATTAAGTTTTAATGTTATTTGGCTTTGTTAAGATTTTATATTTTCTAATTCATATTCGAAAAAAAATATATATATATAACTTTTGCCTGGAGATAAATATTTCACTGCACCAGTGAAGTTTTGTGAAGCACATTACATAATTTTATAAGTATGTTTTCGGGTGCGCCCTGCACATTTGCTCAATATTGTAACCCTGAGACAAATTGGCGTTCCCATGTTCCTATCCTTTCTTATTATTATTTTGAATTTTAAAAAGGCAAGTTATTAATTTTGTTTCAATTTTTTTTTACCTAAAAAAAAAAAATTTATTTTTAAATTTTGAAAATTTTTAAATTTTGAAATTCGATTAATTATGCATTTTGATTTATTTTTAATACCAATTCATATACCATGGAGAATATTGGGGAGGGGGGAAAGGGTAATGATCTTGTATAACATCCCCGTATAAGTTTGTATATGGTGTATAACCATATAACGACATATTTTGATCATAATGATCTATTTGATACTTTAATTATGGGTCTACATTCTCAGAATATTTATTATTTTTTTTATAATAATTCTTAGTAAGTTTGTCACCCTTTTGACTCGTATTTTTGTTCAATTTGAACCAACAATTTTCAGTTGAGTGTGATTTTCTTTGACAAATGTCACATTTATTTTTGTAATTTTTATCACCCTTAATTTTTTTCTGAGACCCTTGTAAATTCGTAATTTCCGCCTCTGTATGACCTGTTGCATATTTCGGAGCGTACAGCTGATCCATATGTCGTTTGATCGGCTCTATTGATTTATCTGGAACATATTGTAATAAATAATTAAAGTTTCTAAACTTTTTAGTAACTTCGTAGGGTCCTTGAAATTTTGGCTCTAATGCGCCTGGTTTTCCAATACATTTTAAATATACTGTTTGACCCAAATTTAAATCCTTTACTTTTTCGTATGCCTCTTCATCTATATATTCTTGCATTATTTTCTCCTGGTTTGCAAGGGATTGAATTTTGATTTCCTTCATATGCTGTATTCTGCTTTTAACATAAGAGTGGGTATATATTTCCTCAGAAGGAATATGGGCTGTGAAGGGATTTTTTATTTCCCTTGCGAAAAATAGCAGTGAGGGACTATATCCCGTAGCGCGGTGTTTCGAGGAATTATACGCTAGTTTAAAAAAATCCAGTCTTATGTCCCATTCCGTAGTGCGTTTCGACATAGCTACAATTGATGTTTTTAATATTTTATTGGTAACTTCACAAAGTCCATTTCCTTGCGCACGGTATACACTCACAAATTTCCTTTGTATGTTTAAAGATTCCAAATATTCTTTCATAATTTCGCTTCTTAAATATTTTGCATTATCAAAGATAATTTCTTTACACAACCCATAATTTGCAAAATATTTATTTAGTACATTTAATATAGTCTGTGACTCTACGTTTCGTAGGGGAACAGCTTCCAGGAATCTCGATGTCGAATCAATTATAATTAAAATGTATCTGTTTTTCCTTAACGTGAGGTTTAAAGGTCCAATGACGTCAGCATGCAGGACTGTACCGACTTCGTGATCTTTCACCATTTTTTTAACAGGGACTTTTATTGTCGTGTGTTGTTTAGATGTGAGGCACTGCACACAATTTGCACAATACTGTTTAATGTCTTTGTACATTCCGTGCCAAAAGAGCCTTGTTTTCACATTATCATAAGTTTTTTGAAATCCGAAATGCGCTTTATGAGCTTCTTCTATGGCTGCAATTTTTAATGAATCCGGGGTAATTAAAAGCTCCTTTTTATCTGAACCAGGTTTCAAAATTAATAATTTATTTTGATTTAAAGCAAATCTCTTCGTGCTTCTATTATTTTTGTCTTTTTCGATTTTATTTATTATAATTTTTAATTTTTCGTCTGCATATTGCTCCGATTTAATATTTTCGTCTGTAAGTGCTATGTTACTTGCAAACAAATTATTTTGGAGTTCTCTGTCTGTTGTAAGATTATCTAAATTCCTGCTCAAATAGTCTGCTGGATTGTTAATTCCTTCGACGAATTCGAAGTCGAAATTAAAGTCTTGTAAATCTGCTACCCATCTGTTTATAATTTCCGATTTATCTTGTAAATGTAAATGCTGAGTTAGTGCTTTCGAATCAGTTAACACAGTAAATCTTCTACCTGAAAGCATATATTTAAAATGCATAATTGCTTCATGCACTGCTAATAACTCAAATTTAATACTCGGATAATTTTTTTCCGGTTCTCTAAGTTTTCTCCCGAAAAATTCAACAGGTAGCAAATGACCATCCTTTTCTTGAGCTAGAACACCTGAAATTGCAACTTTGCTCCCATCCGTGAATAAGAAAAATTCCTTGTTAAAATCGGGGGGTCTGAGTGTTGGTTTTTGTACAATTTCTTCCTGAATTATCAGGAAAGCTTTTTCTGCTTCTGGACTCCACCTGAATTTAACTTTATCTTTAGTCAGCTCTATTAAAGGGTTAACTTTGTCTGAATAGTTGGGTATTAGAGTCCGAAAATAATTCGCTAAGCCCAATAAAGATCTGACCCCCTTTTTCGATTTTGGTCTGACTAAATTTTTTACTTTTTCAATATTCTTTTGAGATGGAGAATATCCCATTTGATTCACCCTAAATCCTAGGAATTCTATTTCTGCTTTGCAAATTTGCATTTTTGAAGGTTCGATTGTCATGTTGTGATTTATTAATACCTGTAGAACTTCTTCTAAGGTTTTCGTCATCTCTGCTATTGTATTTGCAGATATCAACACATCATCAATGTAGTATGATACTTTGCTTTTGTCAAAATGTCCCAGAATTTTATCGATTACTTCTGCAAAAATTGCGCTAGAATTTCGTGTGCCAAAAGCTAAACGAAGTGGCATATGTTTTCCAAATTCCGTAATAAACGCTAATTTTTTGCAATCTTCTGGTCTTAAATTTATTTGGAAAAAAGCACTATGTAAGTCTAGCACCGTGTAGTATTTTTTACCGCTTATTTTTTGTAATAAGTCTTTTACGTCCGGCATCGGATAAGTATAAGGTTGTAAAATTTGGTTTAATAGTCTTAGGTCCGTTGCCATTCTAAACTTGGGTTCTGCATTCGGGTTATTACTCGGATTTTTCTTTCTAACGAAAATAACTGGAAAAGCATACTCGGAGTCAGTCTTCTCTATAATTTTAGCCCGTAACAATTGTTCAATTTCCCTCTTCGCATACTGTCTTACTGCCTGAGGCAATTTATATGGCTTAGCTTGTACCGGGAATTCATGATTCAATTGAAAACTTGGTGCAACAAACGCTGATTGCCCCAATGTTTGATAACTTTTTGAAAATGCATGAACATTGCCCATTAAAATTTTTCGACATTTTTGTTGTACTTCCTCTGATAAATGGCTTAAATCGAAATCCGTCTCTTTAATTTCTGCTTCTCGCAATTTTCTTACATCTTCTATATTTAAATTATTTATTTCATAAAATGTCCCTTTCTCTATATTATCAGTTGAGTCATCTTGCTTGCACTCAAAGTGCGTTATAATTTCCCCTATTTTAGTTCCTTTCTGAATAATTAACTTTTCTAACAGTTTATTCTTTATTATAATATTTATGTTATTATTTTTTTGAACTTCGTGTAACGAAGTCTCGCATGAAAATTTACTATTTTCTTGAATGGGGTCAAAAATAATTATATCTGACATATTTATATCCTCTGGGCATTTTAATTTTACAATTTTCGATTCTTCAGGTTGGAGAAAAATTCTATTTTTAGTAATGGCAAACATACTTTTATTTGAATGTTCCCCTGAATTACATGGCGTAATGTTATTCACTTCATAATTATTTACTTCACTTGCAACGTTTAATTTAATTTGTTGATTTTTAAATTTTAATGTTTTATTGCATAAATCCAAAATCATATGATTTTCTTTGAGATAATCGTACCCTAATAACATTTGGTACTGCCTATCAAAATCATCATTAGTGACATAAAATGTGCCTGTTGTGAATATACCTTTTAATCGAAAAGTTAATTTTACACATTGTTTAAAAAAAATCTTTGAATTTGTTAAAGTTTTAATTTGGATCTGATTGCCCAAATATTTGATTTTGACGTTTGTATCTTTAATTTTTTTGAATAAAGAAGGTGATAAAAGGGATACAGCAGCTCCGGTATCCAGTAACGCTTGTATTTCGACGCCCTGTATACTTAGTGATATAATTGGCAGACTATCTTTGTCTGCATTTGTTATATTTGCGATTGTTTTATTTATTTTATCGATTTCCGTCTCTGAAAATCCCGAATCTTGATCCGATTTCGCTGTTTTCTTTGCCCATTTTTTTTTTCTTTTTGCGCTTTTCAAATTGATAACCATTTTGCTCATAATTCTCAGAAATATATCCAAAATCCCTATTTCCCGAATTCCAGTTAGGTTGTGAATAATCATACATCCCATAATGCGTCGGGTAATTAAATGAATTGTAGTAATCATTATAATATCTTTCATAATCATTATAATGAAAATTGTTATTGAAATGGGGACCCTGATAATCATTGTGTTTATTAAAGAGTTTCTTATTCCGCGGAACACTATCATCTCTAATTGCATGGTTTTTTTTCTTAGATTTTTTTAGTTTTTCAATCTCCCCTTTTAATTTCTCGATTAGCTCTTTGTTTTGCTTACTTGATTCTATAATGTTCTCATAAAGATCTTTGTTTTCTTTATTTATTGCGTTAATTTCCTCAAACTTTGATTCATTATACGCACTTTCCATAAGTTTTGCTAACTCGCATGCCTCCTTGAAGGACCTGGGCGCATTTTTACGCACATCTAGTGCAATATCCTGTCTAATTGAATTTAAAAAATTCGACATTTTTAAGATTTCGATAAAATTCTCTTCCTTATTATCCACATTTTCGCCTGCACTTTCGATATAAGATTTTACACCCTTTTTAAACTCCAAAATGAAATCCTCTATCGTTTGACTTGCGGCCTGTTTTAAATTTAAGAAATTGCTCTGAGCATTAAGGAAGCTTAGTTTTGTACCAAATAACTCCACCAAATTATTTTTAAATAAATTGTAATTGGTCTCGTTATATGTTTCAATCTGTTTACTTAAAATATGTTTTGCGTCCCCAGTAATTTTGGCCTTTAAAATTAATAATTTAGTTTCTTCCTGTATATCTGTCGAATTCAAAATATTATCAAATTCCTCTAAGAAAAATATAATGTTTTTGTTCTTTTTATTGTCAAATGGTGACACTAACTTAATACGTGTATCTATATCCAGCGTCTGAGTCATTTTTAACAAGTATTAGTAATCAATGTATACTTTTTCAAAATATCAATTCAAAATAGATCCTATACCTCTTAAAAGAATATTTTGCATCTCATACTATTTTCTCTATATTACAACATATGTATGAAAATATTCTAAATTGCATAAATACATAAAAACAACAACACTAAAATTTAAAAAAAATTTCTTAGGAGATGAAGTTGTTTTGTAGATTATTCTTTTACACACATAAATACCCCTAAAATATTTATAATACACGTATATATAAAAAACAACATAATTTCATTTAACAGAAAAATATCTGTCTTTTTCTACAGAAAAAACAATCTTATTTTTTTTTTGTAAATATTGTACTACTACTTCGTAGTACGACTCATAAATTTTCTTTTGTATCAAGGTGATACAATTTCAAAAATCATGATCTATTGACATTTCAATCATTTTTATACCAGACATATTATCAAATTTTACTTATTATTCTTCTTATTATTATTATTTATACATTATATAAAAAAAAAAATTATTTTTACAAATGTGTCATCTGTGATGTGCATGCCATTATTTCTCAATGGTAACTGAGATCCAACCAAAAGAGAAAAGAGAGAAAAAAAAACAAAATTGTAATTCCTAAATTTACCTATTATAAATCCCAGAATTATTTTTTTCATTTCCTTTTTTTTTTTTTACTAACATATATTATTCATTTTATTTATATAAAATTATTATATGTGTGTCATTATTGTTACAATAATAAAATTAATTTTAATAAAATTTTAATCAATTAAACTTACATACCTACAATATCTTTAAAATTGTGACATTAAAATAATACTTAAATTTATTTTCCTTTATTATTATTATTATTATTATTATTTCTAATGACCTCAGATGAACGTTCCTGAGTCATAGCACCATTTTACTATCTAATGACCTCAGATGATCGTTCCTGAGTCAGAGCACCATTTTACTATCTAATGACCTCAGATGATCGTTCCTGAGTCAGAGCACCATTTTACTATGAAGGGGGGATGCTGGACAGATAATTACACCTGTTTATTTTCTATTAAATATATTCAAAATTGTTAATTGGTCCAAATCATCCAAGCAACCTCATAGCAAATTGGTATATAATTTTATATGCCTTAGATAAATTCAAATAATATAAGTGATCGTATTTACCTAAATTCTAGTAGAAGAGCAACGCGAAGCATTAATAAAATTTAATTATAATTCGCGTCAAAATGTAATTATTATATTTGAATAATTACGAATAAAATTAAGAGTTTGCGTTGTGAATTATTTAGACGAACTCTTCCACTTATGAATTAAACTAAAATTTAAGCTGTAAAAAATAAATTGACACACTTTAAATATTATTAATTAAATAATTACAGAAACTTTTTAAAACTTGATTAAATATTTTATTTACATTGAACATAACTATATACAGAAAAACATAATATTAATTCAAAAAATAGAAAGCAACACTTTTGTTTGCTTCTCATTATTTTAAGTATGTTTAATCTTTAAAAAAAAAAAAAGACAATATTTTCACGTACTCTAATTATTATAATTGTTTCTTTTTGCTAAAAGAATAACTCTCTTTCATTTTTAAAATTACCTTAATCTTATTTAATTATTGGTTTTGTCGGATCTCAGATTACTCTCTACCGTAAAATATCAGAAAAGTATTTTTTAAGATTTTTCATATGATCTTAAGTGGTAAAAGAAAATGTTTAAAATAGTACCTTCTTTTAATATACGGGATGGTGGCCTTTATTCATCAAATTCCGAGTTGTTGCGTTGCTTAGGATCATGGCAATGTGTCATCAGGAACGCATCCTCAATTTGGCTTGATTAGGATCACTCCGATATGTACATCAGGAAGACATCCTCAATTTGGCTTGATTAGGCTCACTCCGATAGGTACCTCAGGAAGACATCCTCAATTAGGCTTGATTAGGCTCAATTAGGCTCGCTCCGATATGTCCATCTCGCCTGGGCTTTACTAGGGCTTACGGGACTCATTGCACGGGCTTTCAGGAGAGCTCCTGCGTCCTCTACATCTTTTTTCAGACTATCCTTCTTCAAAACTTATTCTTCTTGCACACCAGCTCCTGCAGTGGGTGGAACTATTTTTGTCTAGTCCACTGTTATTGGATGTGAGAAGATTTTTTATTATACTTCGATAGGCCTATTAGCTAACAGTCTGCAAATGGCCCCTTACATATACTTTAATATTATTATCTGCCTTAAAGTTTGGGTGGTCTGAAAAGTCATAAATTTATCCCAACACTTTTATTGAGGCCATAAATTGATTCCAACGTTTTTATGATTTTACGATTTCTAATTATACACCACTTTCCATTGGCTTGTCATAAAACGACACCATGGCGTCTGGCTATTGTTGTTGTCTGAGATCCGAACTCCATTCAACGTTATACATTCATTTTACAATACAACAATTTTTAAAAAATATATATTTACTATTTAAAATCAACTTAATAATTTTTGTATGAACTTACACTCTTATTTTACTTAAATATATAAACATTATAATTTTACACTCATAATTATATTTTATAAAAAATATTTATACAAACAGAAATAACAAATTACGCAATTTTACTTTGATTTAACCAACATGGTGCGGGAACATATCATAGTTATATGTTGCCCAGCACTAAGCAGCGTCTAAATCCTTTCCTGAAAATTTTTATCTAGGTAATAGTGCTAGCCCCATCGAAGGCTAATTTTTTATAATCGGCTTCATCTGATAATAGAACTTTTCTCCATAATTCTGAAACTTAGCAACGTAGATTTATATGTTATATACTAAAACCTCTGATAAAAAGGTATCTAACCAACAGTGCAAGTTCCATAAAAATCTATGCAGAAGAACTCATGTTATAAGCTGCCTGAAAGAAATTTTCATTTTCATTTTACATATACAGTAGAAGTAGAAGTTGAAAAGATTAAGACATTTCCTTTAGAGTGAAAGGGTTAAACTTTATGCTCAGTTTGGTGATCCACGGAAGCAATTTGTACTTTATTATTCTTATTCAATGATACTGTCAAGTCATAAATAAGTATCTGTTATGGAGGAAAGAGATAGATGACGATGCTATGTCGCAAAAACGGTTTGCAATATGATGCGCGTTATCGGCCAAATTTAAATGCTCTCATTCGGCCTAAATAAAACAAGCACCTGGAACAGGGACCGAATTCTTTGACATCATCCGTGCATTTGTTCTCTAAATAAATGTGATCATTTTTTTTTTTTTTTTTTTTTTTTTTTTTTTTTTTAGCATTCTAAAGCAACGTTCCATTGTATTATGAATTAAAAACAGTATTACTAAAAATGTTCTTCTTTTTTTCCGTGGAAGAACTTATTTATGTTTGGGCCGAATGTAGCGGATTTTAGGGTTACTTTTTTGGCGTCACCGCCAGCCACCTTACTGCATCTCTATTCTTTCTCTATACTCTATGAGTATCTGTACATGTTTTTAATTCCGATAACACACAAATAAAACCATGTATGGAACTAAAAGCTCAGTCACGTAAGAATAGTTAGCCAATTAAGAGAGACCTCCAAAAGTGTTTATTTTTATGCGCGCACTCTGGCCTTTGTAAAAATAAAGAAAAAAATTCCCGTGCCCCTGTAAATGAATGATAAATGCTATATAATTATATTAAACAAAAATGTTGTATCGCCTTTCCCTACCGTGTAACTTTTCTGAAATGCACTGTAAACAATTTTCCCCCATAGACCATAATGTAAGTGAAATATTTTGTGTGTCCATGTAAACGTAATACTATAGACGCTGCACAATTCACTTTCATCAGGGAATATACTATGCTAAACTTCAATAATATATATCAAGCTCGCGGTAATCCAAGTATATTTACGGGAGTTACAGCAAGGACAGACAGACAGACGGCCAGACAAACACAAGTAAACATTTTTCAACAATGTTGTAAAGTGTTAAAAGCAAAGAGAAAATAAAATGAAATGCTGAAAAATAGTAGACATCAAACATTTTAGACGATATCCCATCAACCATGTCGCAACTATTTTTCGATGTTAAAAATTTTTATAGCAAAAGAAATTGAGATATTTATTTTAGCGTCAATTTTATACTCTTTTTGGTGATCGACGCAATTTTCACTTTATTATCCTTATTCGATTATACTGTCAAGTCATAAAGAAGTATCTGTACAGTTTTGGATTCCGCAAACACTTAAACAAAGTCATATATGCAACTTAAAAACTCAATCACGTGAGAATGAAAAAACAGACAATTAATGGATGTCTTCACAACCGTTTATCTCTTACTTATTATTATTATTTTATTTTATTTATTTATTATTATTATTACTATTTTTTTATTTATTTTTTTTGTGCGCATTGTAACTCTCGTATTTCTAAAAGTTATCAACGTAGACTTATATGTTACATACTAAAACTTTTACTGAAAAGCTTCCACCAGTGCAAGCTCCATCAAAATCCATACAACAGAACTCATGTTATAAGGCCTGGACAAAATTCTCATTTGCATTTTATACATATAGTAAAAGAAATTAAGATATTTCTTTTAACGTGAAAGGGTTAAATTTTATACTCAGTTTGGTGATCGACGGAAGCAATTTGCACTTTATTATCCTTATTCAATTACTAGATGGTACACGTCAAGATTTGACGGTAAATAACTTGAATGTTTCCTTAGAAAAATCCTTGAATTTTTAATGAATTGCTTTTAAATTAATTATTGAAATTGTGACAAATTTCTATATTGCATAAGTGATTCCTATTTCTTTAAATCGATAGAAGGTATTGTCAGTGTCAGCCATATTCAATGAAGTCACAGAATTTTAACTTTATAATTTACAACCAATTATGCTTCTTTTTACCAGAAATTTAACTAAAAGTAGTGGGTAGAGCATTTATTTTTATTTACTATGGTCTCATTTTTTCGAAAAAATAACAGTACTTATTTTTATTTATTTATTATGATTTTTTAACTACATGACCATTAAAAGCTGCCATGAATTTTATTTTTATCAGTCTCATTCTCTAAAAGCCCAAATTTTAAAACTTGGTGCAGCATATAATTTTTATTACTTGAATTTTATTTTACATTTTTATACATTTTTAAATATTAAACAATGAATATCAAGGTAATTTTTTTAATAATTCTTATATGAATATATTTCTTTCTTTCCGTTTTCTTTTTTTAAGGAAAAGAAAGGCAAACTTTTCTTTCTGACAGACACACACATATATTCTTGATAATGGTCAGAAGATATAACAAAAATTGTAGATCAGCTCAATTTATTTAATTGATAATTACGTTAAAAATATTTTAGCTTAAATATTTTAAATATAAAATTATTATTATTATTATTATTATTATTATTATTATTTTAAATATTGTTCAGCGTTAAATTTTATTTAATTATAAAGCATTCATATAATAATACTAATAAAACAAAAGTCATATAACTTCTCCTGCTAATAAAATATGTCATTATTGAAATAACTTATCGCGAAAAATATTACAGAACTCATTTTGCCGGGAGTTGGATTCGAACCTGCTATCCACTACAGAATATCGGCACTTTAAACTGCTGCTTTAGACCGCTCAGCTACCGAGAACTCGTTCCCACTTCCTCTAAATTGAACAGGGTTGATGCATGTGCACGTGCAGATGTCCTGAAATGGGTCTAGTTAAAATTTTACCTTTGCGTTTTAATATATATCATGATTTTATAGTTTTTGAAGGTTTTAAAAAACTGAAGAAGGATAGATGTTATACAACGTAGATTAAATAAGACAGTTGTTCGACTTATAATACGGCATCGGAATGCTTAAGCCTAACATGGCTGAAATAAAATGGCTGATTTTAACGAAAGATTATCAAGTTCCGGATGAGTTCACTCCGGAAGCGTTATACACTTTTCGCCATTTTATATATATAATACTGTCAAGTCATAAAGAAGTATCTGTACAGGCTTTGAATTCCGCAAACACTTAAGCAAAGTCATATATGGAACTTAAAAACTCAATCACGTGAGAATAAAAGAACAGTTAGCCAATTAATGGAAGTCTTCACAAGCGTTTATTTCTTACTTTTTTTTATTATTATTATTTTATTTATTTTATTTATTTATTTTTTTTTTTTTCGTGCTCTCTGTAGCTCTCGTATTTCTAATATTTATCAACGTAGACTTACATGTTACATACGAAAACTTCTACTGAAAAGCATCCATCAGTCAAGTTCCATCAAAATCCATACAGCAGAACTCATTTTATAAGTCCTGGGCAAAATTCTCATTTGCATTTTACATACATAGCAGAAGAAATTAAGATATTTCTTTTAGCGTGAAAGGGTTAAACCTTATACTCAGTTTGGTGATCGACGGAAGCAATTTGCACTTTATTATCTTTATTCAATTATACTTTCAAGTCATAAAGAAGTATCGGTACTTCTTAGTTATCCCGTCGACCAATTTCGCCAAATTATATAAATCGCCAAAACCACTCGCCAAATTATACACATTGACATAATTTTTATTTTAAATAACGAAAGAACAAATAAATTAGTAAAACATTAAAAAAAAATACGAATAAAATGTCGAATTAATGGTTTTATTGGTCATTATTGGCATTTAATCTTGCAATTAACCCCTTGGGGACGAGCGACACGTATACGTGCCGCATGAAGCGCTCAGAATTTTACTGTAAAATTTGCCTTATTTAATCAGCGCATTTTCTCGATTCAAAAATACACAAATTTCTGTTTTTAAAAAACGGTGACAAAAGATTAAAAATCTTGTAAAAGGCTCCCGTCCCGAAGGGGTTAAACTAATTAATGGCAACCATTATTGGCATTTAATCTTACAATTTGGCGACAGTAATTTGCTCGACGGGATAACTAAGAAGTACCGAAGTATCTGTGCAGGTTTTGAATTCCGCAAACGCTTAAGCAAAGTCATACATGGAACTTAAAAACTCAATCACGTGGGAATAAAAGAACAGTTAGTCAATTAAGGAAAACCTTCAAAAGCGTTTATTTCTAACTTCTTAATTTAATTAATTGATTTATTTATTTATTTATTGTGCGCGCATTATAGCTCTCCTATTTCTAAAATTTATCAACGTAGACTTAATGTTATATACTGAAACCTCTATTGAAAAAGTATCCACCAGTGCAAGTTCCATCAAAATCCATATAGCAGAACTTATGTTATAAGGTCTGGACAAAATTCTCATTTGTATTTTATATATAGTAGAAGAAATTAAGATATTTCTTTTAACGTGAAACAGTTAAATTTTATACTCAGTTTGGTGATCGACGGAAGCAATTTCCACTTTATTATCCTTATTCAATTATACTGTCAAGTCATAAAGAAGTATCTGTACAGGTTTTGAATTCCGCAAACACTTAAGCAAAGTCATATATGGAACTTAAAAACTGAATCACGTGAGGATAAAAGAACAGTTAGCCAATTAAGGGAAGCCTTCAAAAGCGTTTATTTCTTACTTTTTTTTATGCGTGCTCTGTTATAAAAATAAGGAAAAACCTTTTGGTCAACTAGCCTTGCATTTAATCTACGTCCAATCTCTTCTTCTGTTTTTCATTTAACTCTTGTCACGAGACTGGGAAATAATACATAAAAAAGAACATTAAAAACTATTCAGCATGTCGCTCGGCAACTATGTGTTGTTTCTTTTGATTTCTGCTTGATTCGCGTGCAACCAGGCGGAGGTACAAACGCCCAATGGGAGTGGCAGACAAAGCACATGCCCCGCCTACTAATATGCAAATGAAAGCGGAATTCAGTAGCTAGATTATGACTTTATAACAATTATCAGTTTTTTTTCTTTGTTAGAAATGTGGTCGAAAGCTTATTGGATATGCATGACAAACACTGACACCTTCCAAGCATGAAATGGTGGACGGAGTAGGCTTCAGTGTCTCCACAGAATTCTGGATCTATGGGCTTTGAAAGGATTCTTTGTAGTGGGTGATTATATTGTCAAAGTCGCTTCCAGTTATTAACAATTTCGCATTTTTAGGTGCGTTCGTAATTATGTAAATACGTAGCACCTATAGCCGTCGTTCGGTTCGTCCGTCTGTCTGTCCGTCTGTCCGCCCGCATATAACAGAGCAAAAACTACCCAACGTAAGAAATTTTAATGGTAGGAAATTTTAAATATAGGGGGTGCAATATGTTATCTATCGCCGACCTTTAATTTCTCAACCGTTGGTCATAGACATATAGTTCCAATTACAAAAACCTTTCAAATGAGCTAAATATTCATGTTGTGGCATTATTTAAAGTAAAAAATCAATTTAATAAAAATTACGAAGTCTAACTTTTTATACGGTCCCTATAGTTATATTTAGTAAAAGTTTACACATATCATAACAGATGTAACACAAAACGTTTGACATCTGTATTGCAAAAATTGACATAGTTATTAAATTTCAAAGTTTGAGATTTTTGCACATGATTTTGTCTTTCATTGAGGGATCAGTTAAAAGATGAATTAAAGTAATTCGATATCAAAATCAGGGTGCAATTCCGCTGCCATTTATCTAATCCTTAGTGAGTATGTTTTATTTTCCGGTTGTCGATTCTATCTACTTTGACGTTTGAATGCTGTTCGACTCATAAAAATTAGCTCAATTTTTTAGATGAAATAACCCTCCTTGGTGATTCCCCGATTTGGCGATACCGGCTAAAGGTGGTTTCGCCGTAAAAAGGACATTGCACCCTGATTTTGATCTCGAATTACTTTAATTCATCTTTTAACTGATCCCTCAATGAAAGACAAAATCATGTGCAAAAATCTCAAACTTTGAAATTTAATAAAAATGTCATTTTTTGCAATACAGATTTCAAACGTTTTGTGTTACATCTGTTATGATATGTGTAAACTTTTACTAAATATATCTATAGGGACTGTATAAAAAGTTAGATTTCGTAATTCTTATAAAATTGATTTTTTACTTTAAATAATGCCAGAACATGAATATTTAGCTCATGTGAAACGTTTTTGTAATTGGAACTATATTATTACGGCCAACGGTTGAGAAATTAAAGGTCGGAGATAGATAACATATTGCATCCTGTATAATTGTTGCAAAATTCTATCGAGTCATTTCAAATTTTATGAAAATCGGATGTATAGTTTAATGACAGGGACAGTCAAAAGTTTTCCGTTCCGTTACGGCCAATAGGAAAAAATTATTTCAAGTGCATTTTAATAATGTTACAGTCTTTCGAACAGAACGAAATTGATAGGCACTTATGAAGTGCACTGAAATATACATTCAGTACGATATGCGGTGCAGAAAATATTTATAAAGTTAGTTACAGTACGAACGCACCTCATTTGCCACATTTGATGCGCAATTTCCAACTTTTTAACACTTTCCAACATAATTGAAAAATGTTTATAAATTAGGTTTGTGTGATTGTCTGTCTGTTTTGCTCTAACTCGCGTAAATATTACCCGATTACCATGAAATTTCTAGATGTTATTGGATATCATTGGCGTCATGTTCAGGATTGAAAATGAAGTGGATAGTACTTACGGTTTATTTACAGAGATACTCAAAATAATTCGGGATAGTCTGTCTGCCTGTCCATTCTCTAATTCTCGTAAATATTGTCCGATTAGTTATTGGGTATCACTATGGCATGCTCGGTATTGAAAAAGAAGTGTGTTGTATTTAAGGTTCATTTACAGGGGCACTCAAAAGAATTCTCTTACATTAGAGTCTGCGCACTGAAAAAAATGAAGTACTCAAAAATGAGTAAATCGACGTACTCATATCGAATTGAGTATATTTGGATCAAAAATGAACCTATGCTTTCGCAATTTTGATACATCACATGTTATCAAACTCAAATGAAACAATAATTTTGTACTCTGTAATAGCTTATTTCGTTTATGGTGGCATAAAAGATGTTTTTAATGTAAATATTAAATTATGCACAGTATTTAAAAATAATTTAAAAGTTCTTGCAAATAATACTCTTGTCATAAAAATATTCGATTTTGGTATCTTTCTAATAATTTTGCTATTTTTCTTAATAAATAATCAATTAAACGTTTCTTCTTAATAATTTTGAACAAGAAATAAATGTCGTGCATTTATACTTTAATTTGTAGGTTCAGTTGGACAGTTCATAACGATTCATATTTGAACACCGCTATGGAATCAAAAATGAGTACATGTTTTTCAGAATTTTGAGCACATTTGGATCGGAGCTATTTTGAGTATGTGACATATTTAAAATTGAGTATTTTTTACTCAATTTTTACTCAATTTTTTTCAGTGTGAGGAAAATGGTTTGCGGTGTATTTTAATGATATTACACTACTGAAATTTATATATATCACTGAAGTGTACTACACGGCACTTAATTTACTGTAGAAAAGGATAACCATAGAATTTAGCATTTATTTACAGGGATGCGGAAAAGAATATAATTACAGAAGAAAATGAAAATAATTGAAATATTGAAGCCTATGAACAATAATTGCTGGAAATGCCTATTCAGTCGTAGTACGCATTTTTAAATTGAACTTTTTTTTTAAAATATTACTTGGTGTGTATAAATCCTATAGATCATAGACAGGACTGCACAAAATTTCTCAAGTACATTTCTGTTTATTCAAGGAAATTGCTGAATGGAAATTTTCAACTGTGTTATGCGTTTAACGGAAATAACTTTTAGCATACATGTAGTATACATTCAAATCTGTAGATTATATACACGACTACACTAAAAAAAAGCAGGATATTTTTCGAGTATTGATATATGGTAAGAGCAGAAATTGGGTATTTAAATGCGTTACGCATTTTTCAAATTGTTTATTTAGACATCATTTTCCCCTTTAATAAAGTGCGAAATTTTGTTACAGTATTCTGTATGTGTTGGAAAGTGTTACATAATCTATGCTGGACGCATGAATTTTTTGCTGTTGTTTTAAATTAAAATAAGGTTAAAATGTACTTACACCGCGTCCTAAAAGTTTAGAGAATCAATGAAATTTGCATTGACATAAATAGTAATAAGGTACAATTAAAATTCGTGGGATAGGTAATAAATAAAAGCAGTTTTTCTGATATCTATTTATATAAAATCCAAGTCTCTGTGTGTCCCTCACGATTCCGGTAGGACCGCCTCATTGAAATGAGTAATTGTTAAAAAATACTAATGCAGGGTTACCACAGTAGCACCAAATGTTAGCCAGCTTTGTGACAGCTGGCTAATGTGGCGAAATTCCCATTTAAAACCATTAATCTTTCATAAAGGAGGTCTCCGAAATTTAATTTAAACTCCTCTCTTTTAAGATATTTTTTCAAAATCTATGAGTGAGAATTTAAAGTACATCTTTACATCTTCCTCCCGATGATACTAATAAAATAACCGCCAATAGACGACACTGTACTGTGTGAGCTCCTAACTGTGCGATTTTAATGTGCTTTCGGTACTTTTCCAGTATAGGTGCCTTGGCGAAAAAGGAAATTTAGCAACCTATTTTCCGGGAACCTATCCACTGTTTCATTTTATATACACACGCATTTTTTCGGTATTTATGCAATTTATTTAACATAAAAAAAGCCGTTTCTCTAATTTTATACAGAAACAGATGTAATTTGTACATAAAAACATCAATAATATACATATAAAATAAACATATAAAACAAACAAAAACGCTCATCAAGTTTGTTTTCATACCTGTTTATATGATTTGACAACAAATCTCGATACTTTCCTGTTATACGGACACCATGCCAAAATGTATGCTAATGCGCCAATTATTTTAAAATGCTAAAAGATATTTGTAATTTTATGCTAGCAGTTTAATATGAGTTTTATTTTATTGCTTTATTTTATAACATTTATTTGTTCACTTATTTTGGTACAGATGCCATATTCGCCCCATATTGGCGCGATTTTTTTCTGTCGCCAATATCATATAGGCAACGGGTACTTAACTTGCGCCAAAGGGCTTGATGTGGTAACCCGGATTATGTTGTTTATGCTGTTGATGTTTTCGCCAAATTGGCAACCGAAAAAAATCGCGCCAATATGGGGCGAATATGACATCTGTTCCCTTATTTTAAGTATACATTTGTGATTTAATGAAATAGTTCGTAAAAGTCTGGAATTTTCAAATGTTATATTTTTTAAATGCTCACTTTAGTAACGACATGTTTTTCTTTTCTTTTTCAAATGCTTAAATTCACGTGATTTTCATTTTGCGCCCACTATTACGCTTGGCGACAATGGTATCCGTATAACGGAAAAGTACCCAAATCTAACTTTCTGATGCCCAAATTACACCAAGCATTAAAAAAAAAAAAAGCCAAAGCCCCTACAGTGGAAAAGTACCAAACTGTCTATTATTTTGCGCTAGCTGTGTTATAGTTTGTACTATATGCAAGGGGATTAGAGCGAAGAGTTTAAACATTAAATATTAAAGTTTCGGCACAGATGTCATATACGCCCCATATTGGCGCGATTTTTTTCTGACGGCAATGCAATATACACAACGGGTACTTAACTGGCGCCAAAGTGTCGTTATTTTGCTTGATATGGTAACTCGGATGTTGTTGTTTGTGCTGTTGATGTTTTCGCCAAATTGGCGTATATGACAACTGTGCCAAAGTTTCTATAAAGCAGTATAAGACTAAAAAATTAAGAATAAAATAAATTCAAAATAAGACTAAAGAACAAAGAAAAATGATGCGTTAAGCATAGAATATGAAACACTTTCCAACACATCCTGAATGCTTTAACAAAACTTCGTTATTTGGGGAAATAAGGTAAATAAGATAACTAAGTAAACATTTTAGAAGACGCATAAAAAAATTTAAAAATTGATTTCAGCAGTTACCGTCCATAGCCAATAGTATCGTTATTACATGCCACTATTTATCCAAAATTTAATTTAAACTACTCTTAAAACCACAGAAATCACAATTCCAGATATTATCATCCATAGACGGTTATGTATCCAATTCTTTGCGTGAACCTGTATATCATTTTATCTATATTCTACAAACATTTCTTAGTAAACTAAATGCAGTTCAGCGTAAAAATGCACAACTCCTTTAAAAACCACCTTTAAGCAATTTACTCTCATACTCAGTAACCCTTATGAATTCTTTTGTGTAGCCCTGCATATGAACTGTAGCATTTATACACACAGTATAGGGTACAGATGTCATATTCGCCCCATATTGGCGCGATTTTTTTCGGTTGCCAATTTGGCGAAAACATCAACAGCATAAACAACATAATCCGGGTTACCACATCAAGCAAAATAACGACACTTTGGCGCAAGTTAAGTACCCTTTGCCTATATGATTTGGCGTCAGAAAAAAATCGTGCCAATATGGGGCGAATATGACATCTGTTCCCAGTATAGTATGCATAAATGTAGTGAAACATAAAAGCGCATATCATAATTAAAAATGCATTTCTAGCAATCATTGCTTATGTACCAGATTTCCGAGAAAAGTTTCTTGGCGAGAAAGTTCACAAGCAATTTTTCCCATATGTATGCAATTTATTTAATATAAAAAAGCTATTTACCCATTTTTATAAAGAAACAGAAGTAATTTTTGCACAGATGTCATATACGCATCGGGGTTGGCATGTTTTTCTCTGACGCCAATTTGGCAGAAATCTCGCTTTCGAATACCAGTTACTTATATATTTTTTAATTATTTGCTATCATTTTGAAAAGGAAATAACTATAAATAAATAAAAGTTTGAATAATAACTTTAGAACAAAACAGTTTATATAATTAAAAACAGAAAATAAAAGTAAATAAACAATTTATTAATAAGTAAAAAACAATAGCCGGGTTACCATAGCAGGCAAAATAACATCATATTGGCGCCAGTTAGGTATCCCGGTTCATATCTGAAATCTGTGCCGTAATTTGTATATAAAAAAATATTATATATATTTAGAAACGATTTTTTCTATGTATATAAGTGCATATATAAACAAAAATAAAAGTTCATTAGATTTGTTTTCATAGCTGTTTATATATTTTGGCAACATATCTCACTTTCTGATGCCCGAATTGCGTCAAACTTTTTTTAAAAATGCTCTGTAATTGGAAAGTGCCTAAATAAATAATTAACAGAAATAACCAATTATACAAACTAAAACTTTTTATTTCGAGATCAAAGCATTGTTTTTAATTTCAATTAAAAATACATATATCCTTGGATAATTTCAGTTGAAATTAGGTTCACAGCTTAATATCTCATTCCATAAACCTATACAAACACAAGTGATTCATTCATCGTGAAACGTAAAAAATATGAAATCATTGAGGTAATCATACACAAAGTAAGTTCTCTAACAATCAATGGACAATATTCTAATGACGTCATAGTAGGTAAAATGGTGGCGGTATCGTTTGTTTATGGTTTGAAATCACAAAGATTTAATTTTGCAATGTCTCTTACTTACATTATTTTATTGTCATATTTATGAGCTCAGAACAAAAGCATATTTTTTTCATTATTTAGTTATTAAAGACGGAAAAAAATTATAAATGCATGATTTGAAAAATTTAAATAATCTTCGTTACTTCTTAGTTATCCCGTCGACCAAATTACTGTCGCCAAATTGCAAGATTAATTGCCAATAATGATTGCCATTAATTAATTAATTTTAAGATTAAATGCCATTAATGGCCAATAAATCCATTAATTCGACGTTTTATTTGTATTTTTATTAATGTTTTGCTAATTTATTTGTTCTTTCGTTATTTAAAATAAAAAATTATGTCAATGTGTATAATTTGGCGAGTGGTTTGGCGATTTATACAATTTGGCGAAATTGGTCGACGGGATAACTAAGAAGTACCTAATTTTCTTTCTTAATAGTAAAAAATAACATCGGGAAGTAACAGCTGGTTTAAGTTAAATAAGTTTAACTGTTTAATTCTGTTGTAATATTCAAAATTAATAAACTGTATTTATTAGATTTCAGTAAACAACATCAGGGCCCGATTAAACTTTGAAATTAGAGAAATTACAATGTCATTTCAGGACCTTTCTTTTAGAGAAAACTTTCTAAATTGCACATATACATGGAAACTCTTCAGTGTTAGAAATATTATTCTTAGAACTGACATAACATGAGAACGGCCTGCAATTTTACACAAGTTTTTGAAAACTACTTTATATCAGAAATTTTACTAAAAACTGGTTACTTTTTTGTTATAGCGGCCCACACTATTAGGATTATGACAAGTTGCAGCCAATTTCGCCAACGTCGTAACCAAGATCGTGAAGCACACACATATAATATCATTTCATGAAATCGTATACGATAATTTAATGGTTTTTACCTTACTTCAAGTGTGTAATTTATTTATTTTTAAGGCTTAACAATCTAAATTGTTCAATATATGAATTTAAAAAAATGTAAACAAAGATTGAATTGACATGACCGCAAAAAGCCTCAAATCTGCATAACACTTGGAACCAAACTGTGCAGATTAGTGGTCTTCTACTGTACACAATTTTTCATAAATGTGTTTCGTTCTTAAAATGTGTAATTTTCCTCTATCACTGCGGAACAAGCGAGAAAACTCATATTCTTGCACATGAGTTGTATATATCTTTATATCTAAATTTCCGTCATTTTTGACGGGCTACCTTTCTAGTACACATATAAATTATGATCAAAGGTTTGAAATTATAAAATATACATTAAATTATATAAAAATGTGCTGTCCCAAAAGTATAGACAATTGTAATTTTTTTTTTTGGTTTTACATTTATAAATATAACTAAAAACTTACTTTTAATATTTAATTGTATTGCCATGACACTTTATAACATCAAATACACGTTGTTCCATAGAATTAACTAAGCATTGCATTACAGAAGGAGGTATTTCATACCACGCTTTGTCAATTGTAATTTTTAAGTCATTTACACATGTATATTCCTTTCCATTTTTATATATTTTACGAGATAAGGTCCCCCATATGTTATCCATGGGATTCAAATCTGGACTAAGTGCCGGCCAGTCTAATAGTGTGATATTGGTTTGCCTAAAACATGTTTTCGATGATGTGGAGGTATGGATGGATGCCCCATCTTGTTGGAAAACACAGTCCGGTCCTGCTAGCAAATCCATAATTGGCAGTAAATTGGTACGCAAAATATCCTGATAAACCTCTGATTTCATTTTTCTATCCATAAATCCTAGAAATGTTTGCCCGTTGAAAGAAAATCCTCCCCAGGTCATTATGGATCCTCCGCTTTGTTGCCTGCTGAAACAGTTCTTGAGTTCTTTTCTTAGGTCATACTAGTAAAATTTATTTACCATCAGAGCTGTCTAAATTCCATTTCTTTTCATCATTGAAGATGACAGAAATCCATTTTTCACTGTATGACATATGCTTTCTAGCCCACTTTAGACGTGCATCTTTATGTCTCTGCTTTAAGCAAGATTTTGCTTTCATTCTCCAGTAAACAATATTTTTTGAAGCTTTAATTCTTCTGTATACAGTACTGTTTGAAATTCGGGAATTTGATGCAATTTCACGCACAGATAAATTATCAGCTGAAGCCATTTTTAATAACATTCTATCAACCCGTAACATTGTTTTATTTGGTCTTCCGAGTCGCTTTCTAGTATTCCATGTTCCACCTGAGCTCAAAACTCTATAAATACTGATCAAGGATATCTTTATTCTTCTCGATATTTGTACAGGATTTTGTCCTTGCGCTTTTAAATGTAAAATCTTAATAATTTCATCTTTAGAAATTTCTTTAGAACGTGGCATTTTTATCAGAATATGCAGGAAATGTCTTTTCCGAATTACAAACAAAACAATACATTGAGCTCATTTGATTCCACATAATTTAAATAAATTATTATGCTAAAATACAACAGACGATATTTCAATTAAAGGGAAAAATTATTTTGCATTTATAGAAGCAGACGAAAATAAAAATATTTTATTTTGTGAACAAAAATGTAAAAGAAAACATGTAACGTTGTATTGTGTTTATACTTTTGGGACAGCACATTTTTATATAATTAAATGTATATTTTATCATTTCAAACCTTTGATCATAATTTATATGTGTATATCAGCAAAACTGCTTTTATCTATTACCTATCTCACGAATTTTAATTGTACCTTATTACTTTTTATGTTAATGCAAATTTCATTGAGTCTCTAAATTTTTGGGACGCGGTGTATAATTACACTGTTTTATTAGCACTTCTCAACATAGTAAATTAGTAAAAATGTAAAAATAACAACATTAAAAGCACCATTTTTTTAAATTTTAGGCTACTATGTTAAATTTTAAACTACAACATCCTCGTTCCTGAAACTCACCTCTGTCTTCTACTCTTTCCAATATTAGCATTGTGTTACCCTTCTTTCCAAAATCAAGCTTTCCCATTGCTAAAATTCTTAGACAATGTGTCTTCAAAATAATTTTTGCCCCCGACCAATAAACTCACCCTCTCCAAACTCAAAGACACTATTGAATTATCCAATTCATGAGGTATCTATCGCATTAAGTGCCAGTGCAGCCTTTCCTATATTGGACAAACCAAACGCTACTTAAAATTTCGTGTCAAAGAACATCAACAATATATTAAAAACAAGAAACGAATAAATCTTCTATTGCAAAACATTGCTGGGAGATGAATCCTACTTTTGATTTCAATTCGGTTAAGATAATCTCTAAGCCTACTTCTATACACGAACTCAACTTCCTTGAAGCATTTCATATTTATAAAAAATTTCAAAATATTTTTAATTGTGATTTCGCTATTTCCCCATTATCAGATTGTTGGAAATATTACATAAAAACTTCTTTTCCTTAATTAATTTTTTTAAGCATTTTCTCACTACTTCTGTTCCATTTCCCATTTATTTTCCTATTGGCTGTTACCTGCAATCCTCTGTTTGTCTATTGGTCAATAAACTTTTAACTTGAATCCCCATCTTTCTTATATATGTGAGCAAATTCCGCCATCCTTAGCACTGAAGAAGGTATTCTATATGCTACCGAAACCGGTATGTTTAAAATATATCAAATAAAAAAATGGTGCTTTTGACGTTGTGATTTTTACATTTCTATTATATTGCACCAGGCTCCATCTTCATAATGATAGTTAATTAGCGTTCGATTCGGATTGTGTACGAATTTGGTTTATCCGCCAGTCTACCGTCAGACTCTCTGTGGTCTAACTCGAGTAAACATGAAATTTTTACATGTTATTGATGTTTTTGTTTACTACGGAACGTTCGGTATCGAAACTGAAGTGTGTAGATTTATAGCTTGTTACTAGGGACGCACACAAAATTTTCGTTACAATATGGTTTATGGGGAAAAATCGTTTGCGGCGTAGTTTAAAACTACTAGAAAAGTCCGTCTTATGAAAAATCTGAAAAAGCATGGCTAACCAGAGTACACTGTAACAAAAATCTGTAACGTAACTGAAATTTTTCTAGGAAACTTGGATTCCTAGAATACTTTATGTAACGGCAACAACAAAAATTCATGTAACAGATATACGTTTGCACTGTAAATCAAAAAATCCGTAAGGTTACTAAGAATTTTTTTAGGAAACTGGGATGCCTAGAACATTGTATGTAACGGCAACAACAAAAATTCATGTAACAGATACACTTTTGCACCGTAAATCAAAAAATCTGTAAAGTTACTAAGATTTTTTTCAAGAAATTTGGATTCCCAGAACCTTTTATATAATGGCAACAACAAAAATTCATGTAACAGATGCACTTTTGCAACGTAAATCAAAAAATCTGCAAGGTTACTAAGATTTTTTTCAGGAAACTGGGATTCCTAGGACATTTTATGTAACGGCAACAACAAAAATTCATGTAACAGATATACGTTTGCAAAGTAAATCAAAAAATCTGTAAAGTTACTAAGATTTTTTCAGGAAACTGGGATTCCTAGAACTTTTTATGTAACGGCAACAACAAAAATTCATGTAACAGACACACTTTTGCAACGTAAATACAAAAATCTGTAAGGTTAATAAGAATTTTTTAGGAAACTGGAATTCCTAGGACATTTTATATAACGGCAACAACAAAAATTCATGTAACAGACACATCTTTGCACCGTAAATCAAAAAATCTGTAAGATTACTACGAATTTTTTAGGAAACTGGGATTCCCAGAACCTTTTACGTAAGGGCAACAACAAAAATTCATGCAACAGATACACTTTTGCACAGTAAATCAAAAAATCTGTGTGGTTACTAAAATTTTTTTCAGGTAACTGAGATTCCTAGAACATTTTATGTAACGGCAACAACAAAAATTCATGTAACAGATACACTTTTGCACCATAAATCAAAAAATCTGTAAAGTTACTAAGATCTTCTTAGGAAACTGTGATGCCTAGAGCTTTTTATGTAACTGCAACCCGGGTTACAGATAAAATTTTAGCAAGATTACTGTAATTTTAGTAGATTCTTTTGTAAAGCTACAGGTTTCTGTAGCATTAAAAAAGCTAGGTTTGTAGATTCACATATTTTTTTGTACAGTGTACAGATAAAAATTTTAGTAAGCATACAGATTTCTGTAACTTTACATCTGTGGAATTACAGATTTTTTTTTTTTTTTTACAGTGATGCAAAATAATGCATGTTCTCCATTTACGTATAAAATTTCCACTTACAGATTTTTCATAAGAAGGGCTATTCTAGTATGCACTGATTTTTTTTTAAATAATGAATTAGATAATATTCGTAGAATTGCTTATAATACTAGTTTTAAAGTTCAGTATATTAATAAAAGTAATTATAGGCACTGACAATAATAAGAAGACTGAACGTAAATTTGATTCGCAAAAATAAAAACTTTATTCTGTTCAATATTTTCTAAGTTTCATTGAGAAATTAAAATACAGTCGTAAGCGGTTCAATTTCAGCTTAGTAGCCAAACCACCTCCAAAATTAAAGAATACCATTTGCACTAAAATTGACCCAATTAATTTTGAGAATTATTTTGGGATATATGAAATACCATTTATAAAAGCAGACGGACCAAAGAATTAGTATATTGGCATGACTAGCAGGAAATTTTAATATAGAAAAAAGGAGTCTATAGCTGAAATTAAATAGAATAGAAAATCTACAGCTGTAGCAAGATTATATCAAGAAGAAATCATCCAAGTAAATTTCAATGAAAGTAAGATAATTTTTCCTCCCAGTCTATACTATCCAGCCATTATAATTGAAACCATAGAGATTGTAACACGCAAAAATTCAATATGTAACGATGCAGCATCCTTTAACTTACCGAAATTATGGCTCGAGCTACACAGGGTTACGAGAGTAGAAATAAACATCCAAGGGGGGAAAAAATAGCGTGCGTGAAATAGAACAGTACGTGAAAAAATGAATATAGCGTTTATATCATTGCGTCATACATCGTGCAATTTTAGAATATTTTTATTTATTTGTTTTGAAAATCACTCGGGTGGAGTCGAAACATGTAAACAGTCAAATAAACATATTTTTACTGTTTTTAAGCTTTTAACTTTACACCTTTTAGCAATTAGAAATAGAATATTATTACAAAGTGTTAATTTATTATACCAGGTGTCCTAAAAAGGAGTGATTGATTTAAAAATTCGATAACTCGCAAACGGTGACTGATATTTAAAAAATTATTGCAGGAGCGTTATGTATGATGTCGGGAGTTTTTTTACTGTGATTCTCGAATATAGTTCGAATTACAAACAATAGATGGCGCTGCAAGTCATAGGCGCTAAATTCAAGCCCGATTTTTGGTACTTCGGGATGCACTTAATACATTTTAATCTCCTTTTTTGGCATGTGAGAAGAGAAAAGTAAAAAATCCAGCTTGAATTTAGCGCCTATTGCTTGCAGCTCCATCTATTGTTTGTAATTCGAACTAAATTCGAGAATCAAGGTAAAAAAATTCCTGACATCATACATAACCCTCGCTCAAGAATTTTTTAAATATCTGTCACCATTTGCGAGTTAATGAATTTTAAAATCAGTCAGTCCTTTTTAGGACACCCGGTATATTATCAAAAGTTATTAATGAGTTATGTAATATCTCACGTTTTTCTCTTGATTCATTAATAACTTTTTGATAAATTTTGTGAAATTTTAATATTAATTATTATTTGATTGTAATCATTGTTTGACTAATAATGTTTAGATTTGCAATTTTACGCATAATATGTAACTTTTTTGTGTTAATAAAATAAAAAAAAACTTTTCGAGTTTTATTTTAAGACTTTCATTAAGGTAATAATAATTCTCAGCATGTTTTTAAATTAAAAAAATATGAGGTAAGGGAACCTCGACTATAATTTATGAGTATAATGCTTTGTCTTATGCAAAGAAACTCCAACAAATAAATATAAATATTGTCTATTGTTTGTTGGTTTTCGCGTTGACATGCGCGCATAATTAATACTAATAGATTAAGTTCCAAATATTTATTTCTGTAAATTTTCAGCTCTGTTGGACATCCGAAAAGGCACTTTACGCAGTTAATGTAGTTCTTCCTAAACAGTTTATCATATTTTTAGAAAGTTCCCCCCCCCCCCCCACTCTAGTGAATAAAAAATGATTTGTTTCTTCTTTGTCTTTTGTGAACTCGTCCCTTCATCAACTGCGATAAAAAACTAAGCCTTTTTTGCTTATCTAAAGAATCATGCAGAATACATAATATGCTTCTTGCGGCATTTTTATGCATCTCACATCAGCTAAAACACCAAACGGTAACCACGTGAAAAAAAGGTAAGATATAAATCGAAAAGTTGTACGTTAATCTTTTCGCGTGCATGCACAGCTGGATGTTGAACTAGAGATATACATATGTGGAACTTTTGTGAAAAACGAACTATTCAATTATCTACACCAAGATTCTTTAGAAAATTTGAATGGTTAATATTGTATAATTAACACGATCCCGGATAATTGAAATGTGTTTATTGATTTGGATTGCCTGTCCGTTTGTCAGTACTTTAACTCGCGTAAATAAATATACTCGGTTTGACATGTAGTTTTTAAAATAAAAATATATGCGCTAAAAGTGAAAGCAATACATTTAAAGGCTTTTGAGAAAACGGATTAATGCAGTGTAAAAACTACTCGTAAATTTGAATGGTTATTGTACTAGCAAAAGCCATGCTTTGTTTGGATTCGCGAAGCATTATTTAATAAGATAAATATTTGAAAGTAACAATATTTTTTTATATTATTTTTGCATCTTTATTAAGCAAAAATGTTATTTTATGTTTTGCGCATTTTGATTTTAGAAAAATAAATTCAGCTAAATAATTAAGCATTTCCTCGGAATTTTTTATTTATGATATAACGAATTTAACAATTAATTTTATTTGTTTACAATTCTTTTGTTGCCACTTTACAAAAAAAAAAATCATAATGTAATTCTTTTAAAATGCGTAACTATCGTCTGCGTAAAGGATTTCCCATAATAAGAATAAATTGTGTATTTGAATTCTTAACACTGAAAAATACTTTTATAACTGAATGTAAATAATTGAATTTCCACAAATTTTAATTCATTAAAAATATGCTATAATTTTCACAAAAAAAGTATTTTAAAAATTTCATAAAAGAAATCGTGAAACTATTTAACTACTCATGATTATATCTATAATGACTAACTCCATGATTTATTTTTTCTTCTAAAAATATACGTGTTTCATTTTTTATTTGCAAAAATGCGTCCGTAATGGAAAAACATGTAAAATAAGTTAATTAAAATAATAAATTTTTTAAGGTTATTCTGCAAAAATAAATAAACAAATAAATAATACTGTGCAAATCTACAGATCATAATTTATTTTTATGTTTAATTTCAAGTCAAAATACTGAATAGTTTTTTTGTAAAGTGTATGATAGAATGTAATTTGTGTAGCCTTGTAGAGGATTCGCTTCGCTCATCCTAATAATTAACACTTCTGTCCGTCTATCCGTACTCTAACTCGCGTAAATAAATATACTCGGTTTGAAATATAGCTTTAAAAATAAAAATATTATACGCTAAAAGTGAAAGCAGCACATTTAAAGGCTTTTGAGAAAACTGATTAATTCAGTATAAAAACTACTCCTAAATTTGAATGGTTATTATGTAATTAACATTTTCCAGGATAGTTGAAATGTGTTTATGAATTTGATTTCTCTGCCCGTCTGTCCGTAATCTAACTCGCGTAAATAAAATGGGTTTGACATGTAGCTTTTAAAATAAAAATATATGCGTTAAAAGGGAAAGCAGTACATTAAAAGGCTTTTGAGAAAACTGATTAATGCAGTGTAAGAACTACACGGAAACGTTTCCGAAAATCAGTGTCAGCAAAAGAAACATATTATTTTATAAATGTTTTTTCAAATCTCGAAAAGTGTATTGGTTTCTGAGGTTTATTAAGATAAAGATAGTTTTTCGGAATCTTGGATAACTTGGAAGTGTCATTCTATATTTTCGTTCGTGGGTATATTATATATTTCAAGATTAAGATTTTTTTTTTCTTTACAATATATAATTTTTACCCTACCGTGTTTTTACCACCTCCTATTTTTTAAACAAAAATTTATTTAAAATTAAATGCAGATTAAATATTTTCCAAAAAAAAAAAAATAATAATAATAGATGTCTTTACTATATATTTCTTGCAGTCCACCGTTAATTGCCAGCTAAGTAAAATTGAGCAGTTAAAAGTAAAAAAGTGGTAAAAAAGGCAACAATTTTTACCTCCTTCTTCTTTTTTTCCATTCTTAAACAGTCTCTTCATCAGCTGCAATAAATACTAAGAGCTTATTTCTAAGTAAAATTGAGCTGCTAAAAGCTAAAAATGGCGAAAAACCCCATTTTTATTTTAATTTCTTCTTTTTTTTTTCATTTTTAAATAGTCTCTTCATTAGCTACAATAAATGCCAAGAGTTTTTTTCTAAGTAAAATTGAGCTGTAAATTAAAAGGTGGCAAAAAGGCAATAATTTTAACCCCCTCCTTTTTTTTTCCATTCTTAAACAGTCTCTTCATCAGCTGCAATAAATACTAAGAGCTTTTTTCTAAGTAAAACTGTTAAAAGTTAAAAGGTGGTAAAAAAAGCAATAGTTTGTACATACTTCTTCTTTTTTTCCATTTTTAAACAATCTTCATCAATTGCAATAAATACTAAGAGCTATTTTCTAAATAAAATTGAGCTGTTAAAAGTTAAAAGAGGCCAAAACAGAAATATTTTTTACCCCCTTCTTCTTTTTTTCATTCTTAAACAGTCTCTTCATCAGCTGCAATAAATACCAAGAACTTTTTTCGAAGTAAAATTGAGCTGTTGAAAGTTATAAGCTGTCAAAAAGACAATGATTTTTACTCCTTTCTTCTTCTTTTTTTTCATTCTTAAACAATCTTTTCATCAGTTAAGCCGACGATAAATACAAAGAGCTTTTTTCTAAGTAAAACTGTTAAAAGTTAGAAGGTGGTAAAAAAAGCAATAGTTTTTACATACTTCTTTTTTTCCATTTTTAAACAGTCTCTTTATCAATTGCAATAAATACTAAGAGCTATTTTCTAAATAAAATTGAGCTGTTAAAAGTTAAAAGATGCCAAAAAAGAAATAATTTTTACCCCCGTCTTCTTTTTTTCCCATTCTTAAACAATCTCTTTATCAGACAATAAATAACAAGGGCTTTTTCCTGAGTAAAATCGAACTGTTAAAAGTTAAAAGATGGCAAAAAGGCAATAATCTTTACTCCTTTCTTCTTCTTTTAGGTAGATTTCGTATGAAATACTACCTATTGGGATCGTTCCTATGTTGGAATTTCTGAAAATTTTTTGCAGATCTACACCGATCATGACCCCTAGAACCCCAAACCACCCTCAGTAAAAAATTTATCTGTCGTTCTATCTATCTATCTATCTATGTATCTATCTATCTATATATATCACTTTCTTCTGGACACGATAACTTTCGTAATTCTGCACCAATCTCTTCCAAACTGATACATAAAATCAAAGAGCATAAAATCTCGCTCAAGTTCGTTAATGGGCAAAATCGGACCAAGGGGATGGAAATAGGGAGAGGTTTTGTGAAAACCGAAAACCCCCCATAACTTCTTAATTTTTGTACATATCAAATCAGTTTAAAGTTTTTATTACTTCTAAAAATAGGGCCAAAATTTTATGTATCATAGATTTTTGATAAAGTTAAAAATGGGCTCAAAGGGCGCAAAAAATAGGGTTTTTGGGAGAAAAAAAAATCATAACTTCGTCAATTCTCAAGATATCAATTCCAATTAATTTTATTATAAATCTCCTTAATATTATCTACAACTTTTATATTCACAAGTTTTTGATAGGACCAATTCATACTACAAAAAAAAAATAAATAAATAAATAAAAACGAAAACAAAAAGGGGGTTTGAAGAAGTAAAAAATCCATAACTCCGTCAATTCAAAGATATAAAATCCCCATGAATTTAGCATATATCTTCTTAATATTATCTACAACATCTATATAGACAAGTTTTGGATGGGACCAATTCTTACAACAAAAACAAATTAAAAATACATAGTGATTGAAGAAAAAAATCATCTAAGTAAGGGTGTATTCAAATCCAAACTGCGTATTTTCTGACTCATTTTACGATTCATTTTTGCTCTCAAAGGCTTCCAATTGGTACGTTTAATTACTCAGAAACTATATAATGTATCGTAACGGTAGATTTTTTGATAGAGGCAGAATATATTTTAAAAAATGCTGTTAAAGTGGGCCTTTTGAACCGAATTTCCCTAAGCGGATTGTGTTGGAAAAATCATTGCATTAAGGATGCACTCAAATTCAAACTGCTTATTTTCTGACTCCTTTTTTAATTCATTTTTGCTCTCAAACACATTTAAATGATAGATTCGCTTATTCAGAAACTATATAATGTACCGCAATGATCGATTTTTGATAGAGGCAGAATATATTTCAAAAAATGATGTCAAAGTAGGCATTTTGAACGGAATTTCCCGAAGCAATTGTGTTATCACTTTCTTCTAGACACGATAACTTCCGCAATTCTGCACAAATGTCTTTCAAACTGATACATAAAATCAAGGGACATAAAATCTCGGTCAAGTTCGTTAATAGGCAAAGGCGGACAAAGGGGATGGAAATAGGGAGGGGTTTTGTGAAAACCGAAAAAACCCCATAAGTTCTTAATTTTTGTACATATCAAATCAGTTTAAAGTGTTTATTACTTCTAAAAATAGCGCCAAAAATTCATGCATCACAGATTTTTGATAAAATTTAAAATAGGCTCAAGGGGCGCAAAAAATAAGGTTTTTGGGAGAAAAAAATTCCTTTCTTCGTCAATTCTCAAGATACCAAATCCAATTATTTTTATTATACATCTCCTTAATATTATCTACAACTTTTATATTCACAAGTTTTTGATAGGACCAATTCGTACCGCAAGAAAAAAAAATTAAGAACGAAAACAAAAAAAGGGGGGGGGGGTGAAGAAGAAAAATTTTCATAACTCCGTCAATTCACAAGATATAAAATCTCCATGAATTTATCATATATCTTCTTAATATTGTCTTCAACATTTATATAGACAAGTTTTTGATAGGGCCAATTCTTACAGCAAAAACAAATTAAAAATACATAGCGGTTGAAGAAAAAAATCATCTTATTAAGTGTGCATTCAAATCCAAACTGTCTATTTTCTTACTCATTTTTAAATTCATTTTTGCTCTCAAACGCATCCAATTGGTAGATTCTCTTATTCAGAAACTATATAATGTACAGTAATGATCGATTTTTTGATAGAGGCAGAATATATTTCAAAAAATGATGTCAAAGTGGGCATTTTGAACAGAATTTCCCGAAGCGATTGTGTTAGAAACGAAAAATATTGCTCTACTTGAGAAAATAATTGTTTATTAATCAAGTTTTAATTAATTGCAAGAAAAATAAAAACACAGGTCGCTTATAAATCTTTTCAAAAATCACGTCAGCATGTTTCATATTTATTTATTTATTTTTTTTTTTTTTATTAAAAATGAATCTGAAAATGTGCCAGAAAATTTCGAGTTGTTGAGTATGGAAAAATATTTTTTTTAATATCGCCTTAACATGATTCTGATAAAAGCAGCTATTTTATAAAAAGGAAATAAAAACTCGTCAAAAGCAGACAGATAAAACTGTTAAAGTGGATTTATATCTAATAATGATTTAGTTTTTGTTGGTGAAATTAGTATACTTAACTTCGAAATCTACCTCTGCCTGTAGGCCGGGCCGGCAGGGATTTTTTTTTTTCATTCTTAAACAATCTTTTCATCAGTTAAGCCGACTATAAATACGAAGAGCTTTTTTCTAAGTAAAATTGAGGTGTTAAAAGTTAAAAGGCAGCGAAAAGGCAATAATTTTTACCCCCTTCTTCTTTTTTATCCCATTCTTGAACAGTCTCTTCATCAGCTATAATAAATACCAAGGGCTTTTTCCTTCTTCAAGAAATGATTTAGAATATAACCCATATTCTTAAATGCATTTCAATGCATCGCACACCGCCGAAAACACGAAATAGTAACCACGTAAGGAAAAGCCTGTGATTTATATATCGAAAAATGTACATTAATCTTTTCGCGTGCATACACAGATGGTCCTTGAATTTAATTTCATATAATGGTAAAATCTTTATTGTTGATGAGAGGAGAAAAGTCGTGCAAAGTTACTTGTTACATATATATATATATATATACAGTGAAACTTCTTTTAAAGGCCACCCCAATTCAAGGGCCACCTCTATTAAGTGCCAATATTTTTCGGAACGAAAATTTTTCCCATAGACATAATGTTAAATTTACTCCTATTAGGGGTCGCACATACTCCTTGTAAAGGCCATTTTTTTCACATGTTCCTTAAATCCTAAACAGGTGTATTGAATTGCTGAACCAAAAGATAAGAGTTCAGCAAATAACTGCACTTTCAACAACGAAGGTAGGAGGAGATGGTGAGGATTTAGTAACACAATGAAGGACCACAAACTTTTCCACAAGTGAGACAAACAGGTGTTTCTCACACATTGTTTGACCTTTCAACCTGTAGGGTTTGGGTTGAAGGGGAAACTTGACCCTTTGTTGTGGGCACACAAGGGATAGCAGGTTATCTAGAAAAACTAATTCCACATTTACTAAAACTGTGAATGCACATAGAAGCACAATTTTTACGCTAGAAATTTTATGCTCAGGCTTACGTAAAATTAAAAATTATGGCATCTAAATCAAACCAAACAGTATATTTGGATTTGAATGACAAAAGCAAAGTTCTTAATTGTCACGATCAAGGAACAACTGCAAGAAAATTGGCTTCACAATTAAATTGCAGCAAGAATCATATAAACAATATTGCTAAAAACAAAGAGAATTTACAAAAAGAATTTGCAGATTTTAAAAGTCGTGGGATAAAAAAAAAAGATAAATCAAAAATTTGCTCACCCCTATTCAAGAGCCACCCCTCATAAGGGCCAATTTTCAATGGAAAGGCAGGTGGCCCTTACAGAGAGGTTTCACTACATACATATATATATATTGCGTGTGCACAGTTATTTGTTGCAGTACTCTCTGCTTCAAGGGTTATTGTAATTTTTTTTTTGTATGAAAGTAAAAGAAAATAAAAAATGTTTATTTGTTTGCTGGTATAGCGTAAGGAAAAGCGTGCAATTTATATATCGAAAAGTGTATATTAATATGAATTTATTTCCACATAATTGTGGATTCTTTATTGTTAACGAGAGGAGGAAAATCGTACATTATGTCAATTATAGAGTAATCCGACTATATTAACGCGAAGTAGAACTCGGACAGACAGACAAACAAGAAGATAGACGACCAGACAAACCGAATTTATAACACTTTTCGACTATGTTGGAAAGTGTTAAAAATCTAACTTCTACTAATTTGTTAGTGTGTAATGAACTTAGATTTGAAGAAAAAATAAAGCATACGTAATAAAATGTTACAGAATTATTTTGATAGCAGTGATTAACGCATTTAAACAACCAAACTAAATATTTCATGATTTTTAATGATCTTGGAAAAATGACTCGTGTAATAAGTGATATAAAATCTTCTTTTCATGTCTAGTACACAAGATATGCAATGATTAACTATTTTTGTTTGACAGCTACGTATACCTTTGTCCAAAGTTTTTGAACTCTGCATGCGATATCAACAAAGATATCATTTGATGACTTCAAACGTATTTTACATTGCATTATATTCATTGTTTACAAGTCTTTTGTTGTCACTTTGACAGCAAAAATTTCATTTGACAATTTCACTTTTCGTTATCAGATTCTCTGATGGAAATAATAAACAAAAATACAATTTATAAAGGACTAACAAAACCCGCGGTTTTGCACGTGTAGTTGTAAAAATATCCTAAGTGGTATTTCTGAGCCTTTTAAATGGATGGGGGAATTTATTAATGGAAAAATATAGTGTAAAATTCTATAGAAATCGTAATTTAGAACGTTTTCGTCTCATTTCATCCTTTTGAATTTCAAATTTTTAGAAACTGTTCTTAGAGAGCATTTACATCTTATAACTACATTGTTAAATTTCGAGTTTTTAGATCCTTCAATACTGCAAAAATCGCAATTTTAGAGCTTTTTTCTGTCCCATGCGCCCTTTTTGTATTAGTGGCACCGACATAAAATATATCCTATATGTTGGAGCAGGGAATGTCACCATCAAGTTGTCAACATTATTTTCGAAATCGATTTCATAATTCCAGAGATTACCCCCATACAAACAAACGTTACTTCTTTATAGTATTAGTATAAATTAAATAAAAGATTGTTGTTGTAAAATTTTATTGACATTTTCTTGTGTGTAGCATAATGTTTAAAATGTTAACATGGTGTGAAACTGTCTCAGAAAACATTTATTAATATTTGATTTGAAAATATTAAGAATTATTAACATTTTTTTAAATATAAAATATTAGAAAATTATATATTTTTAACGTCCTCAAAGATATATATGCAATATATTTATTAATAACTTGAAGTCTATTAAAATTTTTTATAAAAGATAACGTTTTCACATCTAAGATTGTAATACAGGTTTTGTAACTGTGTGTCAATCATAAAGTATTTTTAAATAGTATTCCAAATTGTCCTTGTTTGTAAACCGTTCAAAGACATTTCTTCCTTCCTTTTTTTCCCCTTTCTTTTTCTTTTTTTCTTTTTTTAAAAAAAAATCTAAAATTCCATATTTCATTAAAGTATCTCGATTAAAATAATAAATATAACGTTAAAAGCTGTTTAATTATCTAAATTATGTTCGGAAAAAATATTTAAAATTTTAATATATTTCTTATTCAAACATTTTCTAAAAAAATGTTTATAGTACAACTTCTTCATAAATTCCAACATCTTTAATCAGAAAGAAAATTTAAAATTTTAACTTAAAGAAAAGGAAAGAAAAAGTAATAACAGCAAGCAAACAGAAAATAGTTATTGTATTCGCGCTGCATCTTTTTGAAAATGACACTTTTTTCAACTTCGCAGAAAGTAGCCTGTTTTTTATCTCCTATATCCCTAAAAAATTTCATTTCGCCACTTAGTGAGGAAACGAACCGTACCTATTGTTGAATAAGTGCACTGTAAAAAAAAAATCTGTCAAATTGAAAGGAAAAAACTGTGAATTTTGGCGCCAGTAAAAAACCGTTTAATTTACAGAAAAATCTGTAATTTTTCATTAAAACAGTTTTTTTCTGTAAAAAATACAGATTTGTTCTGCAAAAATTACAAAATTCAGTTTCTTTTACAGAAAAAAACCGTTTTTCTTCAAAACAGTTTTTTTCTGGAAAAAATACAATTATTTTCTGTAATTTTTTTTTTTTTTTTTTTTTTTTTTTTTTTTTTTTTTTACAGTGTGAGGAAGGAAAACTTTCAAGAAGACATCTGTAGCAAGACATGCAGAAGCTGGAAGAAACAATGGACCTTTCCGAATATCGAAAGTTCACATCCGAAGGCCATTTCACCATACGCCGGTCAGATAAGAATTGGTCTGGGATTCGGACTGATATGACATGACTGATATGAACATATATTAATTAAAACGATAAAGAGCATTGGAGGACTAAAACATAGACGAGGAATGATAGACAGCGTTTTAGCAAGATGGGCTCTGGGAATGATTCGTATGCAAAACATATGAAATGAAATAGAGGTATACTGTGAAGTAGGTTTTGAAGTTTCTAAACTACTAAACAGAACGTGGATGCCAGAAGTTCCCGCATTGATAGAGACAGTAATGATTCAAACAAACTGCGAAATTTGTTAGTGCATCCTCCTTTTCCTGAAAGTGATTACGTAATGTACACTAGTAGTGGGATTATTGGAGGGGTTGACATTAATTGCTATTTGACTGGAGAAATAGCACAGACAAGTGTCAGAAGAATTGTTGGAGAGAATTTCAAGGGTGTAAAATTCAAGAAAAAGGTTAAGATAATTTGGATAACTTTGGATTCTGTTGTTAGCAGTTTAAAATTCGAAAACGTTACAGTTATTTCTGTTCCTCCATCGACTGTCTTTCAAAGGGTTTGTTTAACAAATCGGGGTGATGAAGACGTTCAACGTCTACTAATTCATAAACTTACTCCCTATCCTATGTTCATGTTCTCTGACAAAGGGGCAAGAAAAATCGCAATATCCTCAATCTATAGTGCATTCCTTTTATTAAATAAGTTGGGTCTCACCGGAAAAGATAAGTTTTTTGTTTTTGACGGAGAGTACCTTCTTGACAAAGTAAGTTGGCCTCGAATGTTTCCTTCAAATTTATTGATAAAAGTTAGGTTTCTTACATTTAGAAAAATTTTGGATGACAGGTTGTGGTTGTTTTCGATGGGTATCCATCTGATCTGAGGAAGAATAGAATGGAACAAAAAGTGCTGAAAGAGTACTTTGATCTTGAAAGCACACTTCTACTGAAGTCATAGTTGCAGCAGAAATTTTAAACAGAGTCCTTCAGGACAAATTTCTGGCCAATGACTGAAAGAACCTCTTCAATTCACTGCATAAAACAGAGTTGCAAATTTACAATATCCAAGCTGATCAGGCAGAAGAAGACGCTAATGTCACTATTGTTACCTCAGCTATTTCAAGAGCTCAAGCTTCTGAAAGTGCCGCAATTTTTTGAGAAGACACTGACATTCTCGTAATCATTACGATCTTGGGACAACTGGACAAAAAGCTGTTTTTCCAAAAACAAAGAGAAGATAACATCGAAATCAAGTGGTCTTCAACCATGTCATACAAATACAATTACTATTTTCACTCATGAAATCAGCGTATGCGATACAACAACCGCTGTTTTGGGGGCAAGGAAAGTCAAAATTTTGTAACATTTTGAAGGAAAAAAAAAAAAATGATCAACTTGAAGAAATTGTGTGTTCAATAAACCAGAATCTACCCGTCCCGAAATCACCAAAGCTGGTAAAAAATCATTGTCGCACTATACAGTAGATACATAGGTGACGCACAGACACCTTGATGTTCTAGTTATTTGCTAAATCTACCATTAAAAGCAAAGTTCATATTGCAAAGCTATCACTAAAGCAAGAGGCTACGTAAAAAGCATAATTTGTTCCGATGTTACCATCAGGTGCGAGCTTAGCTGGAAAACAACATCCCTCCTGAAGAATGGAGGTGGATTCGCAGGTCTGATGGTCTTTTTCTGTTAATTCAAATGTGCCTAAACCCAGCACTTGAATACTTGCCGCATGTTGTCTCATGTAGTTGTGAAAGGGGGTTACCAAGGCATCTTCTTGTCAAAAATCAAGACTGAAGAGGTCGACAAATTACAAAAACTGCAATAGGGTCAACTGCAAAAATGTGGACAACATTATTTACCAAGAAGAAGAGGATGGTGAAGCTTATGTCTGGGAAGCCATCGACTAAATCAACAACGACGGTGAGTTTCTCGACCAGGTTGATGATCTCGCAACAGGCTCGAAGGAGATCAAAGCTGTTGAACAGCAAGCAAAATGCTCGCCTTTCATATAAACAAGTAATATAGCTCGTCGTAATGTAAACATGTTACGTGAAAGAGGATAAAATTAATGAAACATGCCGTCAAAAGTTGTTTTTTGCTATTTTTCACAAATTTGGGGAAAAAAAAGTGTCATTTTCAACAAGCTGCAGCACGCTTAGTAATGCGTTTAGAAATTTGGCTTTAGGAGGAAATTTATAGGGAATTTAATGCTCTTTTTTTTTGTAATTAAGTATGGTACACAAAAATTTTATAGTTTTCGAGTTATAAGCAAAATACTGAAAAAAGTCCGAAAATTTTATGGTTTTTTGAGTCTATAAAGTTTAGCCTTGAGTTATTTTGTTAGAAAACTTATTAATTCCTGTTATCCTGTTAAACTATTTAATTCCAGTTATCGGCATCCCCATAAACAGTTTAAAAACGTAAAATCTTCTAGCAGATTTTTTGCATGTATCGGCCCCATTTTCTGACAATTTGGCTGGACTAAATTGCAACAAAAAGATATAGTTTTCGCATCCATGATTGTAGCAATGTTTGTCAACCATAAAGTCTTTAAAATCAGTATTTCAAATTGTCATTGTTTTTAAATCGTTGGAAGAGATTTTTTTTCTTTTTTCATCTAAAACTCCATATTTCATTAAAGTATCTTGTTTAAAATAATATATATAATGTTAAAATATATTTAATTATTTAAATTATATTCGCAAAGGAAATTTAAAATTTTAATAAATTTCTAATTCAAACTTTTTCTAAAAAAGTTGTTTATAGTACAACTTCTTCTTAAATTCTAACATCATTAATGACAAAGAAAGTTTTAAATAACAGCTTAAAAACAAGGAAATAAAAAGTAATAATATCAAACAAAAAAGGAAAATTTTTATAAAAGGGAAAATTAGGTACACAAAAGTATATGCTATTCAATTTATTTTATCAATCATTTAAAGTGCAACTAAAAGATATAGTTTTCGCATCCATGATTGTAATACAGGATTTTTAGGTGTTTGCCAAACGCAAAGTCTTTGAAATCAGTAGTTCAAATTGATATTGTTTTTAAATCGTTGGAAGATAAGTTTTTTTTTTCTTCTAAAACTCCATATTTCATTAAAGCATCTTGTTTAAAATAATATATATAATGTTAAAATATATTTAATTATTTAAATTGTATTCGAAAAGAATATTTAAATTTTTAATAAATTTCTAATTCAAACTTCTTCTAAAAAAGTTGTTTATTATACAACTTCCTAGTAAATTCTAGCATCATTAATGACAAAGAAAATTTTAAATAGTAAATAAAAAAAAAGAAAAATCTCTACCGGCTCGGCCGGTGGAGGTAGATTTCGAAGTCGAGTACTAATTTCACCAACAAAAACTAAATCAAGATTAGAGATAAATCCAGTTTAGCAGTTTTATCTGGCCGCTTTTGACGAGTTTTTAATTTCATTTTTCTGTAAGAGCTGGTTTTATCAAAATCATGTTGGGTACGAGGAACCTTTAAAATCAATTTTTAATTTTTTGTAAATTTCACTTGAAATATTATCCAAGGGTACATTATATGCATTATATGGCGCACATTTATAATTTAAAAAAAAAATTGTGTGAAAAAAAGAGTTTTCCTTAATATTTTAGAACTTTTCAAAATGCCCCATGCGCATTCCATGTCAATGAAAATCTCCAATATTTTTTATACAAGTTTGGTTTATATATAAAACTGTGCATCGAATTTTATATATTTGAATAATAAAGGTAAAAGAAAGAAAAAAATATTTAATAAATTTTTTGAAATTTTGACCAGCAAAAAATTTAGAAAATATTTTTTTTCTTACCTTTATATTCAAATATATAAAATTCGATGCAGAGTTTTATTTATATCTATAAAATATGATTGCAACACAGGATTTGTAACTGTTTGTCAACCATAAAATCTTTAAAATGAGTATTTCAAATTGTCATTGTTTGTAAATCGTTCTAAGAGATTTCCTTTATTATTATTTTTAAACCTAAAATAAACATATTTCATTTAAATATCTCGTTTAAAATAATATATATAATGTTAAATGATATATTTATTTATTTAAATTACGTTCGAAAAATTATCTAAAATTTTAATAAATTTCTAATTTAAACTCTTTCTAAAAAAATTGTTTATAGTGCAATTTCCTCGTAAATTCCAACATCATTAATGACAAAAAATATTAAAAATAATAACTAAACAAAAAGAAAAAAATAGTAATAATAGTAATAATAGTAAACAAACAAAAGAAAATTTATAAGGAAAATGTATGTACACAATAGTGTATGCTACTCAATTTATTTAAGTGATTTACAGTGCATTAAAATTGCAACTAAACGATATCGCTTTCGCATCCATGATTGCGACACAGGATTTGTAATTGTTTCTAAATCATAAACTCTTTAAAGTCTTTAAAGACAGTATTTTAAATTGTCATCGTTTGTAAATAGTCCATTTCATTAAAATATCTTGTAAAAAATAATATCTATAATATTAAAACATGTATAATTATTTAAATTCTGCACAAAAATATTTAAAATTTAATCTACAAAAGTTTTTTTTATAATACAATTTCATCGTAAATTCTAACATCATTAATGACAAAGAAAATTAAAAATAATAACTAAACAAAAAGAAAAAATAGTAATAATAGCAAGCAAGCAAAAGAAACGATATCGCTTTCGCATTCATAATTGCGACACAGGATTTGTAACTGTTTGTGAAGTTTAAATTTGTAAGTTTAAAGTTTAAAGTTTAAATTTGTAATTGTTTAAAGGCAGTATTTTAAATTGTCATTGTTTGTAAATCGTCCATTTCATTAAAATATCTTGTAAAAAATAATATTTATAATATTAAAACATGTATAATTATTTAAAATCTGCACAAAAATATTTAAAATTTAATCTACAAAAGTTTTTTTATAATACAATTTCATCGTAAATTCTAACATCATTAATGACAAAGAAAATTAAAAATAATAACTAAACAAAAAGAAAAAAATAGTAATAATAGCAAGCAAGCAAAAGAAACGATATCGCTTTCGCATCCATAATTGCGACACAGGATTTGTAATTGTTTGTAAAGTTTAAATATGTAAGTTTAAAGTTTAAATTTGTAATTGTTTAAAGGCAGTATTTTAAATTGTCATTGTTTGTAAATCTTCCATTTCATTAAAATATCTTGTAAAAAATAATATCTATAATATTAAAACATGTATAATTATTTAAATTCTGCACAAAAATATTTAAAATTTAATCTACAAAAGTTTTTTTATAATACAATTTCATCGTAAATTCTAACATCATTAATGACAAAGAAAATTAAAAATAATAACTAAACAAAAAGAAAAAAAATAGTAATAATAGCAAGCAAACAAAAGAAAATTTATAAGGAAAATGTATGTACACAATAGTGTATGCTACTCAATTTATTTATCAGTCATTTACAGTGCATTAAAATTGAAACTAAACGATATCGCTTTCGCATCCATGATTGCGACACAGGATTTGTAATTGTTTGTAAATTATAAAGTCTTTAAAGACAGTATTTTAAATTGTTATTGTTTGTAAATCATCCATTTCATTAAAATATCTTGTAAAAAATAATATCTATAATATTAAAACATGTATAATTATTTAACTTCTGCACAAAAATATTTAAAATTTTATCTACAAAAAGTTATAATACAATTTCATCGTAAATTCTAACATCATTAATGACAAAGAATAAAAAATAATAAAAGGAAAATTAATAATAGCAAGAAAAACAAAGGAAATTATTTCACAAAGAGAAATGTAAGTACACAAAAGCATATGTTATTCTACTTATTTACAAATCCTTTTGAAATGTAGTATTAAAATTGCGAATAAAAGATACAGTTTTTGCATCTATGATTGCAGCAAGAGATTTGCAACTGCTTGACAGTCATAAAATCTTTAACTTCTTCAGGGACGATTTTTTTATAATGAGAAAAAATGACTTACTTTTTTTTTTTTTTTTTCGATTTATTCATTTTATATTAATAGGAATTCAAGAAAAAAAGGGGGAGGGGAAGAACCAATAAAAATTCAGAAAAAAATAACGTCCACATTTGTGGTCTTTGAGCGTTAAGGGTAAGTTAAGAGTGAAATGGTTTGTTATAAAATAAAAAACTAATAGTAAATTTTTTTCTTACATTTCTACAAATTATTAAAACTTAATATATTTAATGTATCTGACATTATTTTTATCAAATATTAACGATTTGTTCAAATAATCACCCAACACCGACTTCCGAAAAATTACTACACGCTTTTTAGGTGCGTCCGTAACTATATAAATACATAGCACCTATAGTCGTCGGTCGGTCCGTCTGCCTGTCTGTCTGTCCGTCCGCATATAACAACGCAAAAACTACCCAATCGAATAGTTTGAAATTTTGAACATATAATTGTTGCATAATTGTGTCGACTCATTTCAAATTTTATGAAAATCGGATGTATAGTTTAATGGCAGGTACAGTCAAAAGTTTTCCATTACATGACGGCCAATGGGAAAAAAATGTTTCAAGTGCAATTTAATGATGTTACAATCTTTCGAGCAGAGTGAAATGGATATGCAGTTATGAAGTGCACTAAAATATACATTTAGTACAATATGCAGTGCAAAAAATATTTATAAAACAAGTTATAGTACACCTCATTTGTCTTGTTTGACGTGAAATTTCCAACTTGTTTACATTGGAAATAACATTATCAGTGCAGCCAAAGCATAAAATTTTTACATAGCTTGTTGAGGGGTTTTGTAGTGAATAAGTTATTATCAAATTTTTGCTCTTTCTATTATTGACAGTAATTATAATTATATATATATACTAGGGGCTCTGCCCCCTGCAAGCTACGCTCGCCAACCCCCGTTCAGACACCGCAGAATCTAAAAACACGCTAATCTGGATCGGTTTTAAAAATATTAGAGAAGATTAAATTATACTGAAAAAGGTGTGCAGATCTCCCTGTAAACTGGTTTCCATTCAATTCCCTTTGATTGCAAAAATTTAACGGAGAATCAGTTGCTGTTAAGACATCCAATGGTTGTTTTCGTTTTTGATTAAAGAGGATAAGTTAAACATTTGAAAAGAAGCTAAAATAAAATGAATTAAGTATTCAGAGTCTTTGTCAACCGATATTTTAAAACAATCTCTATAACAATAGCCTAAACCATGTGACTATCATCAACAGTTCCGGGCGGAACACTTTGCTTTTTATACTCTAGGTGCCATTTTGATACATTAATGTTATCCAGGCACAGGTGATAAGTCGCCAAATATTATTCTATCACCATCATTTCATCTATATTATAATAGTTCAAGTCATCAAATGCCATAAACAAATACGATCTGATCTCTTCGCCTTTCATATGAAGGTTTGGAACAAATGTCATATACGCCCCATATTGGCGCGATTTTTTTCCAACGCCAATTTGGGGAACGCATTAACAGCACAAACAACAACATCCGGCTTACCATATCAAGCAAAATAACGATACTCTGGCGCCAGTTAAGTACCCGTTGCGTATATGACATTGGCGTCAGAAAACAATCGCGCCAATATGGGGCCGTATGTGACATCTGTGCCGAAAGAAAAAAAAGCCGGGTGCAAATCTCGCCAATATCTTTCTTTCAATTCGCCAGTTAGCATTTTTTTTATTGTTCGAGCGGTAAATTAAAACATTGATTTGAAGTTGAAATTAAATGTCATGGTTTGTTACATAACTTAATATTTCGCCAGATGTCATATTATCATTATTGGCATGATATATATGAATATATATATATATATATATATATATTTTTTTTTTTTTTTTTTTTACGAAAATTTGACGAAAACCTTGTTTTCGAATACCAGTTACATATGTATTTTTGGTACTACTTAGTTATACCGTCGACAAAAAATCTATCACCAAACTATAAGATTAAATGCCAATAATGGTTGATGGTAAATGTCACATTCACTTGACTTTTAGCAAGTTACACGTGTTTACGTCATCAAGTGATTTTTATTTCGACGTTTTATTTTTATATTTATTAATGTTATACTAATTTATTTGTTCTTTCGTTATTTAAAATAAAAATTTTGTCAATCTGTACAATTTGGCGAGTGGTTTGGCGATTTATATAATTTGCGAAATTGGGTGACGGAATAACTACTACATTGTACCGTATTTTTTAATTATTTTCTGTTATTTCCAAAAGGAAATAGCAAAAAAAAAATTAATTAATTACTATAGAACAAAAAAAATTATATAAATTTAAAAAAGAAAAAAAAGTAAATATACATTTATTATTAAATAAACAACAATAGTCGGGTTATCATGTCTATCAAAATAATGCCATTTTTGCGCCAATTAGGTACCCCGGTGCGTATATGACATCTGTGCCTAATATTTTTCTTTTCGCTAAGTTAAAAAAAAAAAAAAAGAAGTGAAAGCCATCAATTTAAATGTTTCATTTTTAAATGAAAGTTTGGTATTCAATAAAATGATAACGAAATACAAAAAAGCATTGTTCTTAACATAGATTTAAAGGAGGCCAAACTGTCGCCAAATTAATTTAAAATAGTAACCTTTTCTGAATTATGAAAAAAAAAATCTGTTATGATTAAAATTTGAGTTGCCATCATTAGAAAAAATGTATTTAAAATTAGAAAAAAATTAATATTTCGAAAACTAATTCGAATTTAAAAATTCTAATACCAGTTTTGAGACCTGTGGATCAACGCGGATTTTTGGTGTTAATTTTATCGCAAAGTATTCCATATTTTAGGAGAAATCGCCGTGAAACAAAGTCAGTTGTTTAATCAGTCGATTCAAAGAATCGATACATTTCAGGCGTTTCATATATTCGTTTCATAAATTCGTTTCATTAGGAATTTATATATATAGCGTAGATATAAAAAACTAGTTGGATGTGCCAATCCCAAAACTTTCTTCTATCTTATACATCTTAATATTTCAAAAACTAGTTACACATGTTAATACTTCAATATTATCAGTTCATTACTATACCAACTTTGATTTTCATCTTAAATTTCTGCTTCAGTCAATTAAATGAACTAAAAACGAGTTAATCTATATCATGATATTTGTTAAAATTAATAGTTTTTCCTTATTCTGTTGTTATTAGATGTTTGCGAACCGGCTTAGCAGGAAGTGAGTTTCTGCCTTTGCACGAGCCGCCGATGGACAATAAAACTACGAAAAATCAAGAAAAGTATACAAAAATCGCTATCACAGAGCCCCTTTACCGCGCGATATTTCCAAATTCAAGGAGGACCTGTTGGCCAAAGCCAAAAACATGCACAGAAAATTTGGTTCAATTGTATGCATAATTTTATACACTTTTCGATTGTACAATAAAGAAAATGGTACAGACATCGTAATTATAGCGCCCCCTTCCAGCGGAAATTTTCCAAATTCAGGGAGGACCTTCATGCCATGACCAAAAAGAAACACAAAAAATTTGGCTCAATTCTATGCATAACTTCATACAATATTCGATGGTTCAATATTCAAAATGGCACAAAAATCGCTATTACAGCGCCCCCTACCGGCGATTTTTTTCCAAATTAAGGAAGGACCTGCTTGCCATAGCCAAGAACTTAAATAAAAATTTGGTTCAATTCTATGCACAACTTCATACACTTTTCGATGGTACAATACGCAAAATCGCTATTACAGCGCCCCCTAGCGGCGAATTTTTTTCAAATTCACGGAGGACCTGCTTGTCATAGCCATACACTTAAAATAAAAATTTGGTTCAATTCTATGTATAACTTCATACACTTTTGGATAGTACAATATTCAAAATTGCACAAAAATCGCTGTTACAGTGCCCCCTGCCGGCGAATGTTTTCCAAATTTAGGGAGGATCTGCTTGCCAAAGCCAAAAACTTAAAATAAAAATTTGGTTCAATTCTATGTATAACTTCATACACTTTTGGATGGTACAATATTCAAAATCGCACAAAAATCGCTGTTACAGTGCCTCCTACCGGCGAATTTTTTCCAAATTCAGGGAGGATCTACCTGCCATAGCCAAAAACTTAAAATAAAATTTGGCTCAATTCTATGCTAACTTCATATACTTTTGGATGGTAAAATATTCAAAATCGCACAAAAATCGCTATTACAGCGCCCCCTACAGGCGAATTTTTTCCAAATTCAGGGAGGATCTGCTTGCCATAGCCAAAAACTTAAAATAAAAATTTGGTTCAATTCTATGCATAACTTCATACACTTTTGGATGGTACAATATTCAAAATCGCACAAAAATAGCTATTACAGCGCCCCCTACCGGCGACGTTTTTCCAAATTCAGGGAGGATCTGCTTGCCATAGCCAAAAACTTAAAATAAAAATTTGGTTCAATTCTATGCATAACTTCATACACTTTTTGATGGTACAATGGCAACAAACAGACGGACACACGGACAGAAAGACATTTTCTATAAACATGTTTTTTGGGATCTCTGGCCCCTAAAACATGTAAATCCGTCGAAAACCGGAAGGCGAAAAAAATTTCGATTACAATACTTTCTTCTATTGAAGATAGAAGAAAGTAAAAAGAAAGCTAAACATCCACATATATGGCCAAGTGCGTGAAGATGCTAAAGACAGTAATTTAAGCCATTCTGGTGAAATATGTTTATTTTACTGTATTTTAAAATGCACTTGATATACAGGGTGTCCATAATTAAACGACCCAATTTTGAAGTTGTTTACAAATGAAAATATCGTTTAGAAAATTGTGAAATTTTGTCGAAGACATAATAAAAGGAGGGAAATTTGTTTAAAAATAAAAAAAGTTCAAAATTTCGCCGCCAGAGGGCGTTTTCAATGAATTATACATTTAGCATACATTTACAGTAATTTACAAATTTTCTTCATTAATTTTACCTGATTTTTAAAGATAGCATTTCACGACATGCTGTTAGCATTTCCCAGAACATACTGCGTCAACTGTGGAACATGCTATCTTACAACTACAGATTGTAACTGAAAATGTTGCCCGTCATGTGGTAGATGTTTTGTTGTAATAAAACTTGTAAATTATTGTAAATGTATGATTAATTAAAACAAGTTGGAAATTGCTCGTCAAACGTGGCAAATGAGGTGCGTTCGTACTAGAACTAGTTTTATAATTATTTTTTGCACCCCATATTGTACTGAATGTATATTTTTTTGCACTTCATAAGGTGCATAGTCTGTAACATCATAAAAATGCACTTCCAATAATTTTTTTCCCATTCCCCGTAATGTAACGGAACACTTTTGACTGTCCTGTAATTAAACTATACATCCGATTTTCATAAAATTTGAAATGGCTCGACAAAAGTTTGCAACAATGATATATTTAAAATTTCAGATCTTTCGGAATGCTCTAACATAATTAAAATGCACTTGCAATAATTTTTACCATTGGCCGTAATGTAAAGAAAAACTTTTGATTGTCCCTGTAATTAAACTATACATCCGATTTTCATAAAATTTGAAATGACTCAACAAAATTTTTCAACAATGATATATTTAAAATTTCAGACCATTCGGAAGGCTGTAACATCATTAAAATGCACTTGCAATAATTTTCCCCATTGGCCGCAATGTAAAGAAAAACTTTTGACTGTCCCTGTAATTAAACTATACATCCGATTTTCATAAAATTTGAAATGGCTCGACAAAATTTTGCAACAATTATATATTTAAAATTTCAGACCATTCGGTTGGGTAGTTTTTGCTCTGTTATATGCGGACGGACAGACAGACGGACGGACGGACTGAACGACGACTATAGGTGCTACGTATTTATATAATTACGAACGCACCTAAAAAGGCCACTGGCGGCGAAATTTTGAAATATTATTTTCGCTCAAATTCCCATACTTTCATTATGCCCTTCTCAAAATTTCACAGCTTTCTGGACAAAACTTTCGTCTGCTGACAATTTTAAAATTTGTTCATTTAATTATGGATGCCCTATATATATTACATTGAAAGAGCATTGTTTTTTTTAGCATAGATTTCTAACCTATTTAATTTCTTTAGAAAATTGAATTCAATAAATTCAACACAAGGGTTTATTTTTATACCATTCAAAAACTTACATTTTTAAATGCGGACTCTTCAAAAACTAATATGTATGCACTATATAATAAGTATGACACATTTTGCTTAATCCTTTTAAATAATGCTTCTCTTTATTAATTCTATCAGAGAATGAGATAACGAGAGATAAGTTAAAAAATCGAAGCTGTCAAGTTGTAACGTCGGAACAGTTGTAAACAATGGATATCAGGCATTGTAAAATATGTTTGAAGTCGTCAAATGATGTATTTGTTGATATGCAGAGTTCAAACACTTTAGACGAAGATATAGTATGTAGCTGTCAAACATAGGTAATTTATCATGTCATATCTGCTTACGTGTAACATTTTAAATTATCATCATTATATTTCTTCATTTTTACCTGTAACCCTTTTAAGGACAATGGTGTATTATATATAGCACTTAATTTTAATCCCCAACTGCCAAGTGGTACCCAGCATGTTTTAATAAAATCTTGCTTTTATAAAGTACGTGAATAAAATTATTTATTTTCAAATCATTTCACTCATAAATTCTGGTAACATTCAATCATTTCAACATTTTTATAACAGAATTACTTTGCTTCTCGAAAGGGTTAATTAAATATACAGAGTGTCCATAATTAAACTACACAACTTTAAAGTTGTCTGCAGACGAAACTGTTGTTCATAAAGTGTTGAAATTTTGAGAAAGACATAACAAAGGGATGGGAATTTGTTTAAGTGGAAAAAATGAAGTTCAAAATTTCACCAACAGGGGACGTTTTTAGTAAATTACACATTTAGCATACATTTACGATAATTTAACATTTTTATTTATTAGCTTTACCTACGATCTTAAAGAGAGTGTTTCACAGAATACACTGTGGTCTACTGTGGAACATGCTATCTGACGATTCCAGATAATATCAGAAAATGCTGACCGTCATATGGAACATGTTTTGCAGTAACATTTGCAAACTACTGTAAATGTGTAAATCATTGAAAAATGCCCTCTAGCGAGGAAATTTTGAACTATGTTTTTTTTTTCTCTCAAACAAATTCCTATACGTTTATTATGTCCTCCACAAAATTTCACAAGATTCTGCAGAATAATTTCGTCTATGGACAACTTTCAAATAGGGCCGTTTAAAAAGCAGTAAACCAACGTTTAAAATGCACAAATAATGCGTGAAAAGCAGCAAACAGCTGTAATCTACAGCAAGAAAATATCTGAATATTATCTTTATATATCTGAAAAAGATATATAAAATTCTAAAAATTACTCATTCAATTATTTTAAGAACACAGTTTATAATAAATCATTATATGTGAACTGCAATATCATTAATGACGAGGAATAAAACATAAAAAAAATAGTAAGTTAACAAAGAAGAGAAAACAATAAATATAAGAAATAAAAGAATAAATCATTATGTAAGAGAAATGTAATTACACAAATTTATAAGCTATTCAATATATTTATTGATCGGGTGGAATATATTGAAATTGTGAATAAAAGATATTTTTTTCATACATGATTGCAACAGATGCTTTGAAACTGTTTTAGAAATATTTCTTTCACAATTTTACAGCTTTCGTTACATAATACTTCAACTTTTTCGATCACAGATTTTAAATAATTCTAGTAGAGAATATTTGTTTTACAAATTAAAAAAAAAAAAATACAGCATTATATGCGTTTAGTTAATTTTATTTAGGTGATTATATTGTTGAAATTTTCAAAATTTTGTATTAGCTAAATACAACTTCGTATTAAAAATATAAAAATGCTTTAAATACAAATTTATTCAGGTTTAGTGTAATTATTATAAACTGAAGTACAATTAGGCACAAAAAAACTAATTCTAACTGCAAAATTTATTTTGTAATCCTGCGCGTAAACTGTTATACCAATTTTCTGGTCGTTAAATGTCCCTACTATAAATAATAATTTTGCATCTTGAAGATTTGAAAAACATGAAATGGAAGCACATACTTATTACATTACATACATTATCTTCCATCCCAATAAAAATTGTGTTTTAAAATCATATACATTTTAAGATATTAAATGTTGAAAATGGTCTTCTTTTTAATTTTTACCCGACTGAAAAGAAGGGTTATGTGTTTCACGTGTATCTGTGTATGTGGATTTCTTTATACTCTCGAAACATCCCAACGGCTGGATGGATTTTAATGAATGAGGTCTCTATCGATTCGTCTTAACCGTCCGATGGTTATAGGATAGATTTTGTTTTTATAAATTCAAAATGACGGCCGTAAACTACAAAATGGCGGTAGAGACGAAAATTTTTTTTACGTACCATATTGAGTGGCATATCATTGGATAGGTTTTTCAAAATGAAGACGATGTTTCATTGACCATTTTGCAGTCAGAAGCTCCGTGTAAATATTACACAAAGTGGAAGTTGTGTACTTTGGATCTCTACCTTTACTGTAACTCTAACCTTCATCATAGTCATCTATAGGCCTCATCAAAAAAGTGTTTGTAGATAGGAACTAATAATTAATCATAACTCAAAAGTCATCAATACAAGTAAATAAAAGAAAAAGGTAAGTAATATAAAAATAGTTTCATATTGATGAGAAATGATTAATTAGTTCGCTTTTTACGCAGTCTGGTTTTTTGATTTTTTAAATTTAATATATTTATTTCCAATTTTAAGAGTTTTAAGGCGTAATGTGGCGTAAAAATAAAAGTAATAAATGCGAAATTAAAAGATAAATTTAGATAATTCAATGTTCACTATGCCACAATTCAAATGTCCAAAATACGACAATACGAATGGTATCGAAAGATTTTAGATGGGTATTTTAGATTTTATTAAGGTAGTGTAAAAATAAAAGTAATGTTGTAGCATAAAAATAAAAGTAATGTTGCAGTGTAAAAATAAAAGTTACAAATGCAAAATCAAAAATAAGTTGAAAACAATTTTCAAAAGTCCAAAACTACAATGCAGAACAAATTACATTAAAATATTATTCTACATTTTTCATAATTATAAATTTTTAAAACTGCTTTTACGATTAATTTGTTTTTTAGATTTTAATGGGGCATTTTATGGCATAAATACGCATTTTCAATATTTTAATCGAATAGCTTGAAGAATAAAAGTTGCACACTTAAAACTTGACAAACCTTATCTTAAGGGCTGGTGTATCGAATCCGTTTGTGACTACATGCGTTTTGTTTCATTCACATTTCTTTTGGATCCGAGATTTCATGGATATATTCGATAAAACGAAACATATGGGGCATTCTCACAATCTTTTGACTTTTGGGGGAAAAAAATCTGGCGAAATTAAACTTGCTAAAATAACATTTTAATCTGATAGACGAATGCCTTAATGATTCAAAATGAAGAAAAAATGGTCAGCCACGAAAAAAGTTTTATTTAACTGAACTTTAAGTTAAACTTGCGAGTTTAATTTTCCTTACCATTTTACCCCTAAACTTTTTTTTTCTTCTAAATTTTTACTTGTAATGAATTTGCATAGTACCCACAGGACATTCAAATAAGAAATAATAACAATGTAGTACTTTTAATACAGAATTTTTGTATAACATTGTCTTAAAGGGGTGTCAAAGAAGGGACGGTAAGGTAAAAAAGGGGTATGGTATTTGAAAAAGAGACGAAATTGTAAAAAAAAGGTACGAAAAGATAGAACGATAAGGAAAATTACCAAGTATTTTTAGGAAAATCATGTTAAGACTAAGTGATAGACGATGTTCATTGATTTTTAGAAACAGCTGTTAACATCGGATTGAATTTTTTTTTTTTTTTTTATTTACCTCGAAAAGTGCAGGAATAAAGCTTGGGGACGGTGAGACTACCAATAAAGCCACGATGCTTGAAATTGATATTTAAATGCTGATTTAAATTCTACAGTAAGTTTCCTGCCAAAGAATTTTAGACATTATTTCTTTAGGATACTTCTGCATGAGAAAAAACTTGAAAAAATTCTGTGGCTGCATCTGAAATTATTTTCTGTATCTTAGAAGAGGGACGGTAAGAAATCTAAAACCCAGGGACAGAGTTTTAAAAATAATAACAACCCTAAAAATCTGTGCATGTTAATTTTTAGCTACATATTTATATAAAAAAATAGTTCCAGTTTCAGAAAAAAAAATTACATCGAATTATTTTTATTGAAACAATTTTTTCAGACAGCTCCAAACTTAAAAATCATTATCAGGGGCACGGTGCGGTATAGGAGTTTTCCAGGTGTTTGGACCCCCAACATCGTCCAAAACTTATTTATCTCGTTAATATTGTTGTGAAATCATGCGATGGGATGTTCCCCAGTATATGAAATAAAACAAACACAAAAAAGTGTATTAAATAAAAAATTATTATTCAGGGACATGAAAGTCAAAAGATTGTGAGAATGCCCCATATGCTAAAAACTTGAGTAAGTGTGTTTTTCAGAATTGAGCTTATTATCAGCCCCTAATTGACTTCCCAACTAATTCTTCATTGACAAATACGAGGATGTAATATCAATAAGTTTTTGACCTCACATAGAAATAATGGAGTGAAATTTATGAAATTGCTACATTGTATTAGTCCTTTTCTATCTAGCCACCGTGCACAGTAACAAATTTCTGCAAAAGGGTTTTCAAAGAGAGGGGAGGAGAATGTATTCCAGGAGGCGCGATAGTAGACCCAATCGGGGGCATTTTCTAACTTTTGCTGACCCCCACATTTGGCATATTGTTGGAAAGGCCTGCGAACACTTATTCACATTATGCAACTCCCGAGACCTTCCCCCCAAGTTTACCCCCCGGGGGCATGAATGGTGTCCAAAAATTTTAGAATAGTGTCTCCCTGAGGGCAAATTTGGGGGAGGGGCTCGGGAGGTGCGTAATATGAATAAGCGGTCACAGGCCTTTCCAACAATATTTCACATGTGGGGGTCGGCTAAAGTTAGAAAAAAGTCTCCCTTTGGGTCTACTATTGAGCCTTCTGGAATACATCCTCCCCCCTCCCTTTGAAATACAGTTTGCAGAAATGTGTTACTTGTGCACGGCGATTACATAGAAAAGGACTAATACAATGTAGCCATTTTATAAATTTCACTCAATTATTTCTATGTGAGGGCAAAAACTTAGTCGCGCCACAGACCAGGGACACATGCAACAAAAAAGCGTGAGGCATGCGACAATTTCACCCTGTTAACAAAGAAAAAACCGGTTTGAACAGCAGAATTTGCCTCATGTCTCACAATCATTGTCGCATGTCTCTCTGGTGTGTGGCGCGTCTTATTGATACACCCTCGTATGAATTCAAACGTGATATTTACATCCTAGGAGTTCAAGAAAAATTCATCAAGAATTTCAGTAATCGACAAAACGTGTAAAATCGAAAGCGACCGGTCATTCATGCTTAATTTTTGGACAGGAGTGTATATCGTTGCGCCTTTATTGGGATGTAGAGGAGTTTCCCTAATCATAGAAAAAAGTCCCGTATATGTCATTTTCTAATATGATGCTATAACATTCCAAAGTTTTGTATTTCCTCCGAATAAGCAAGGACTTAAGTGAGACTTCTTTTTTGCGATAAAAATGTCAAAAAAGCATTAAGTTTCATAATTTTCTTTCTGACTTCATACATTGATATCCTGCTATAGAGGTTTGCACGGGCCGGAATTTCCAGGCTTGTTTGTATTTTCGGGATTCACCGCCCGGCTCGTGCTAAAATTAGTGAAAACATGCGAGGCCCCGATCCGACCCGTGCAAAAAATAATGAAAACAGATTTGACTCAATTTCACCCGAAAATATGGATTTTTCTTAACATACAATCAATATATTTTTCTACAATACTGTATATTTATGGGGAAATTTAACATTATAAATTTCTGTATGTTTTAGATTACTGTATGTTCGCATGCCATAGAATGCAGAACAGCACTAGTACCGGTCCGTCATGTGGGTCCAGTATGTAAGAAAGAAAAGTAAGTCTGTTCCTGGCTCGGTCTGCTGAAATAATTAAGTCCTGGCTCAGACATGATACAACTGTTGTTCTACGCAGGGCATAGTATATTTCTGTCAATCCAGCATCAGTTCCTGCAGTATATTTATACGTCTCAGTACGCTGGGCATATTATATTTCTGTCAATCCAGCATCAGTTCCTGCAGTATATTTATACGTCTCAGTACGCTGGGCATAGTATATTTCTGTCAATCCAGCATCAGTTCGTGCAGTATATTTATACGTCTCAGTACGTCTACTGAAAATTGTTCGCATTTTATTGGCTTAGTTTGATCCTTTTAAGGGGATGGAGTACGTTAAAAAAATTTTCTTTTAATTTTCGTCATAGAGATATGAAATTTTGTGCAAATATACATTTAACCATTAGTATATAGAAAACTTTAAAATAAATTTCCAATCTTATTATAGTTTTAAGATTTTTTTAAAAAATTTAAATTTTTAAACGAAACTTTAAAATGCTCCATGCTTCTTAATTTTTGAGATATTTCCTCAATTTTGCATTTTAATCACTTAAAACTCTATTACAAATAAATCTGTGTATCGATTTTTTAATACCTTGGATAGTTTATTTTTTAGAGATTTTTCTGAATTCCATACCGATATTCATGAAAATTTTGCCATTAATAAGTTAAAAATCAAATTTAATTATCTTAATGAAAGATAATCTTAAAATGCATACACAGTTTCTTTGTAATTAATATCAGGATTCTTCTTTATCAGTTTCATGAATTTTGATAAAAAATTAAGACGCAAGGAGCATTTTAAAAATTTAAAAACATTGAAAAATTAGTCTTGAAAAAATCAGATTTAAAGTATATTAAAGGGCTAAAAAATTGTTTGTGCACAAAATTAAAACACTTGTAACTTTGCAAAAAATTATTGCATCTGCGTGTGGTTTTTAACAAATGACTCGTTATAAATCGAAGAATAATTGTACACACAAAAAAATTTTTTGATCTTTGGGTCGATTTTACCTCAAATAAAGGTTCACGGTCCCCTTAAGTTTTTAAATTTTTACATCGGCCCGGCTCGTTGTAAAATTTCTTTTCATTTTGCCTTCTACATATTGCCCATTAATTTCGACAGCGGTTATCTCTTTTTTTTTCCTATTGAATTTTAAAGACGCCCAATCCATTTTATTACCCCCTGTAAATAGAGAATTTGTCTCAATTCAATATGGAACTAGTGGTCCAATAAGATTCATCAAAAAAACACCGTGTTAATTAATTTTTTGACAAACCATTTTACTTCGTGTTTTCAAAAACAAAACTTGTTTACCGCCTGACAAACTGTATTTCATTTTTCCTTTCTGTTAACTTCCATCAATAACCGAACAATTGTGCTTTTTGGAATAATTTTGTAACACTTATGTATATTTATGAGATTTAATGCCCTATCAATATCCGAAAATTGATCCGTCATTTCATCATATTGATTGATCATATCATCATATGTTGATCTTCAAGAATTTTACCTTTGCTATTTGTGCGCTCGATTCTGTATCCCTTGGCAGCAGTATAATTTAGTTGTCATATTCTTAGTATATCTACACACGCAAAATGATTAATGGCGTAATTTGTTGAAATTTCTAACAATGTGGTGGTCAATGCCTTTTGGCGACTTTATAGTGTTTATTGATAAAACCGTTATGTAACGTATACAAAAATTAAGATGATATGATTTAATGCAAAATGTTTGTCAAATTTAAAAGGAATTTTAAATTATTCAGTATTAAATTTTTAATAAATATGAAAGTTCTTTTACATTGGTACTTTAATAATATACAATCGCTTAAAAGGTAATTACCCATTATGTTATGTAACTTTTGAATGAAATTACGATAATTTCCTATCCAAATTTAAATAAATAATATTAATATCTTAAGGAGGAAAAAGGGTGATATTTGTAAAGCATATTAAGAATCATGCATATCAATATCTGCCAAGGGAATTATAAAAATTTCAAATGAAAAACAAATTAAAAAACAATTGCTTAAAAGGCGCAAAGGCCAACATAGTGAAAAAGTTTCCAAGCCGGGACTCGAACCCAGGCCATCAGCATAGCGCACTGACGTTCTACCGACTAAACCACTTGGAACGATACCCAGCAAGGAAAATTTCTCACTAAAATGTTCCCCTCTGGAATAATTTCCATGTATTAATATGAAATTATAAACATTTTCCTTATTTTGAACTCATGATCTCCACATTAATGCGAATTCATACCGACCAAAATTTCAAATGTCAGTGTTTTTTGAAAACATGCTTTCATTAATTTACATTTTTCATTAAAAAAATATAATTCTGATCAAAATAAATACCACAGATGGATTTTATCGTTAAATTTCGTATAGGAATCATGTGTTATATTTCAGTATTTCTATGCTACCAATCTATTTATATAAAATCCAAGTCTCTGTGTGTCCCTCACAATTCCGTTTGGACCACCTCATTGATAGCGGCCATCATTCCGATGCCGTAAATAAGGCAATTGTTCGACTTATGGAAATAATTTACTTTGTATCACATATCTATTCTTCTCCAATTTCTTCAAAACCTTCAAAAACTATAGAATTATAAAGTAAGATCTAAATTAAAAATAATCAGCTAATAAAAACAGATTATCGAACCGGTATTGTATATTAAGTATGTAAGATTAATCGTTCATTTACAGTTTCACTCAAATGAATTCCATTACATTATGGTATATGGGGAAAAATCATTTTCAGAGTATTTTAATGACATTACGCTATTTCAAATGTATTGAAACTGATATAAATCACTGAATTACACTACGATCACGTTAGAACAGGGCATTCATAGCATTTTTTATTCATTTACAGGGATACACACACACAAAAAAAAATCGGTTACTGTACTGTCTTTGAGCGATAAATGCTGGAGTGTACGTTTTAAAATTCGGTACGCGCTTTTAAATTTAACTAATTTTTTGCATATTACTCGTTATATATAAATTCCATACCTCATGTACAGGGCTGCACAAAATAATTCATGTACCATTCTCCTTTGGGTTTTGAAATATGTTACGCGTTTCCATATGGTTGAATTAATCGTAATATTTGAATTTTTTAAACAGTGTAGTTTTGTTATATTATTCTGAACGTGGTGGAATGTGTTTCATAATCTATGCTTGACTCATGATTTTTTTTCTTCCTTGTTTTTTTTTTTTTTTTTTTTTTTTTTTTTTTAATGATATGGGTTTTATATCTATGTATTGTACTTTGAATTTGAATCCATTTCGTCTTGAAAAGTCACGATCTCGCTCTATCCCGCAAAACCGTTGGTACATTCTTTTTGAAGAATGAGAAACGTTTCGATTACCTGCATTCTGGTGCAACTCAGGCTATAAGCGATGTTTAATTGTTTGAAAGTCCACGTAAGTCCACGTAAAAAAAATGTTTGAAAGTCCACGTAAAAAAAAAAATGTTTGAAAGTCCACGTAAAAAAAAAAAAAAAAAAAAAAAAAAAAAAAAAAAAAAACATACTTCTCCAAACCAACCTTATGTTTAAAAAAAAAGGTAAATTTCTTTTATTGAAAATAAGTAAAATTTAAGATTTTTGATTTAAACATGTATAAAATTAAGACGTTTGTAAAATCAACAAAATCGCCGTGATCGCGAGTTGTGAACTGACTCGATAAAGACTGAAAACCGTTTTGTTAGTATCTTCAAAAAAAACCTCTTTGTCCGGGGGTGAGGAGCTGTACCAGCCTGTAGTAAGATCTATACTCGTTTCTGATTGATCCGTCTAGAAATTATAACTGTATTGATTGGCGGGCAGCAAGATATGAATTCATGGTCAGCAAGGATACATCAAAATGATATTAACTGATAAGCAACTCTTTGTATGTATATTTTATTTCGTAACAGAGCAATGCAATTGTGCTGTCATACCAACGCCACACGCAAAATGATAAATGATCCTATTTTTCTTTTTTTAAATATGTTCATTGGTCAGTCTAGAGCACTGTCTGCATCTGTGCTTCGTTACTAATACACTTTTTAAAGATATGTAGTTTTACTAAACAAACATAATGTTAATGTCGTATGTATAACTTCGCAGCAATTTTTTTAAATATTTGTTTTAATTCTGAGCTTAAAATTGCTAATCATTATTAAAAATGTCTTAATTATTTGACATAAATATAAAAATATTTTAATCTTGCAAATAATTAAAAAAAAAACATAAAATATGAGTAAATTACGATACAGTTTTGGAACAAATTTTGATACAGTTTCAAGTAAGTTACATTAGGAAATACATCCCCCCCCCCCCTATTCGATGGTGTTAACATTGAAAATGTGCGAAGCTAAAAAGTTTTAAAAATTGCATTAAAATCAAAATTTAATCGTATATTGTTGCCAACGCCAAAATTACACCCTTGTTGTGCACGGGCATGTTTATCCTTTACAATATTAATTCCGATTCTAAACTATGCAGTTATAAATACTATCATAAGACGAAATGCAATATTTCAACTTGATTCAAACATAAAACATATTATATGAACTTTAAAAAGTTTATTGTTTTACTTAAAAGGTGACTAAAATAATGAAAGAGATATTACAAGCTAAAAATATACATAATATTTAAAACTTCTTAAGTAATTTCAAGCTTTCCCAAGCTCTACACCAGAGATTATTTTAATAACTTTTAATATTTTACAAATTGTATTATTATAATAGTATTTTATCCATTTTAATATTTTAATTTGGCTCTCTCATTTTCAAAACGAACGGACGTATTTGTTTAATAGCCCAGTGGTAGGGGAAGGTAAAAAAACCGAATTCGGAATTAATTAGGGGAAAGCTGGAAATTGTTTTAATCCATTTAGTTTAAGTCTAGAATGAATATGCTAAGTTTTCACCTTCGCAGTAGGTGAGCGTTAGAAAATATGTACAGATTTATAGTCAAAAATCACGCCTAACTGAAAAGGATTAAAACAATTTTCAATTTTCTCCAAATTAATTCCGAGTTCAACCCCCTGAGCACGGGTCTAAAACTTTAAAGTAGAATTGTGACCTTAATGCTAAACAAAAATATTAAGTGTAGGTACTCATTTTACTTAGAATTTTAAGCTCTACAACATTTGTATTGACAATGTTTCTGATAGAGTTAGCTGTTTTGAGATATTGTTATGGTATGCAAAAAAACGTGTTTTTTTACTATAAATCTATACATATTTCCTAACGCTCACCTAATACGAAGGGAAAAACATAGCGTATTAATTCTAGATCTAAACAGAAGGGATTAAAACAATTTCCAGCTTTCCCCTAATTAATTCCGAATCCAACTCCCTAACCACTGGGCTATAAATAAACAGCAATTATTTATTAAAATATTCTCTGATGAAGAGCTTGGGAAAGCTTGAAAGTAGTTATAAGTTTTAAATACAATGTATATTTTTAACTTGCAACTTTTTTAAAATTAAATTAGCCACCTTTTAAGTAAAATAGTGAACTTTTTAAAGTTCATATAATATATTTTATGCAGTTATATTTTCGTAATATTCTAACTTCCACGAATTATTGTATTAAATATCTAATATAAAAAATACCACGTTAGATTGTTGTATTTCTTTGAATTTTAAAGGCTATTTTCTCTACTAGTTACTCAGTGACCTATTTAAAAACCAGCCGTGTGTCAGGAAAATTAATAGCATTGGAGACTAGTACAAAATGAATTTCATCAACAATGCATACTAATATCGGAATAGTTTATGGCACGTCAACAATTCACTTGAATATATTAGCAGGGCTCATGAGAAGCTGCAAAATGCTATTATAACCATTTAGTATTGAATGCAAATCAAAGTAAGGTATCTAATTCATTTTTCAAAGATGATATTGCTGAAAAAACACATATTAAATCAAGTTCATTAATGAACTTTCACTTTTCTTGACAACGATCAATTAAATTATTGTCAATGTATGCATATGTATGATACTGTTTCATTGTTTTTAAAAACCGTCAATTAATTTTACAACACCTTGAATTTATCATTGCGTTAATTTAACTTACGTTTTCTTTTTAATTTTTACTTCCAATAGCTTTATTTATATGTGATGACTTATTTTATTTATAACTTGTTTTCTTTTATTTTGTATAATTCAGTTTGTTTTTCTCTGCGATATTTTAAGTTTTATTTGCTTCGTATTTGTAAGTTTTTACTTAAATTCGTTTTTGTAATTTACCTCTTTACTCAAATTTGTTTTTTAAGTTTTTTGTTTTTACTGTTTTTTTTACGTTAGTTACTTTATTTTTTCCCCTTTACATTTTCTAAAATATTTGTAAAGAAGTATTTTTGTGCTCAGCCAACATCTTATTAATAAGATCAAAGTCTAAACTATGCAGTTGTATTTTCGTTCTAAAAGGCTGTGTCAATCCCAAAACTTTCTTCTATCTCATACATGTTAATACTTCCCGAAAAATGCAGCATATCACCGCTACCAGTAAAATAATCTACACCAAAATCTACTCATCAACAACTTATGTCACCTCCTAACTAAATCTGAAGTTTGATGAAAATCCGTGCATCAGTTTTGGAGATAGAGCTACTGCGATAATCATGAATAACGCAACATAGCAGCGCCACCTTTTGGGCGATTCACTCCAAAAAGTAATCAGCCCTCGTTTATATCAAGGTCTAACTGAATCTAAAGTTTTGTGAAATTCTGTCCATTAATTCTTGAGATAGAACGCTCACAAAATTTTTATCCCATACAGACTCAGAGAGTGGCAGGCAGAGTGACATGCAGACTCACAGACAGACATTTTCTAAAAAGCATCAAATCGTGTTCAGGACCTTCTAAAACGTGTAAATCCATCGAAAACCGGAATTCGAAATTTTCACGAATCCATTTTTTTCTTCTAAGATAAGTAAAGATAGAAGAAAGTAAAAATTCTGTGACCATAACTTCCAGGAATTATTGTATTAAATATCTTATATAAAAATATCATGTTAAATTGCTGTATCTCTTAGAGGTTTTTTCTTCTTAGAGAACTTTAAAGGCTATTTTCTCTACTAGTGACTTAGTGACCTATTTCAAAAACAACCGTCTGTCAGGAAAATTAATAGCATTGGTGACTGGTAGAAAATGAAATTCATCAGCAATGCATACTAATATCGGAATAGTTTATGGCACGTCAACAATTCCCTTGAATATATTAGCAGAGCTTATGAAAAGCTGCAAAATGCTATTAGCCATTTTGTATTGAATGTAAATCAAAGTAAAGTATTTAATTCTTTTTTCAAACAGAATGTTGCTGAAGAAATAATGAAAACAAGTTCATTAAGCAAAATTTCACTTTCCTTAAAAATGATTAATTAAATATTTATAGTCAATGTATGCATGATACTGTTTCATTGTTTCTTTCCTTAAAAGGGATTCAACGTTGTAAGAAGTTATTAAAAGGTTAAAATTAACTGATAGAGTTTAAGTTAATTAACAAAAAAATTATGTAGTCTTTGATTTGTAAGGAACTTGTACAATACTATGGTAAGTTTGTTAAACAAAATTTCGCTTTCCTTAAAAAGTATTAATTAAATAGATATAGTTAATGCATGCATGATACCGTTTCATTGTTTTTTACCTATAAGATTTTATTATTAGATTTAAATTAACTATCAAAGGTTAAGTAAATTAACAGAAAACCTATGTAGTCGCTGATTTGTAAGGAATTCGAGAAATGCAATGGCCTTATCTATAGATTAACCCTTTTATGTACTAAATTATGGATTCATGAAAATTTTATCTTTTAAAGCATTTTTGTGAATTTTTTTTTTTTACCTAATCATTTAGTAAATTTTAGAAGGATTGAAAGATTTAGAAGGATTCGTTAAATTTGAATTTATAGGGATTTTGTACAATATTTATAACCCCACTCAAATATTTTTCTTAGTATTTTGTAGAATTAGGAAATGTAGACATATAATGTTCTTACAATAGAAATATAGAAATATTTCCGAATTGAAAAATTCCTCACCCCTCACCCCAACGCCAAGAAAGCTGAAAAGATGCAAAGACAATGCATCTATCACTCATTCTAAACTGTATTACTACTAATCGATCTATTAAATGAATTTTATAACAAGTTATTTTAATAGCACTTATAAGTACCGCTAGTAGGTAAAGGGTTAATGATTTTAAATCGTGTCTTTTATAAATTGTGTGATGTAAATCACTATTGGCTTTTATACATAAATAGAACTGTTTCTTCATTTAGCAAGAAGGTTTAAGAAAAATTATATAACCTCTTTCTAATCTGACACGATTAATTTTAACACAATTATTCTAATTTGTGAATAAATCAGACGAAATGTTATTTTCCAAATGGGTGAAAAAGTGTCCAGGGCAGGATTCGAGCCAAGGACCTTTTGTCTGGAACCGCCAATGCTCTGCCAAATGAATTATCCTGGACATCAGTTGAAAGAGCATTGACAGCTTCAGCCAAAAGATCCCTGGTTCGAATCCTGGCCTTGACACTTTTCACCTAGTTGGAAAGTACAACTTGTTTGATTAATTTTCTAATTAGAATAATTGCGTTAAAATTAATCAAAATTTTATAAATGATGCTTTTTTAAATCGCGAAAATACATTAGTACCTGAAGTTCCTAAAGATCAAAAATAGAATTCTTCGTCGTAAGTAAATCGGAAGAAGTTAATGTATATTTTCGTACGTAATTATATTATAGTACTAGTATAAACGCCCGTCCTAGGACGGTGGGTAGAAATTGTGGCCTTCCTTAAACTGAAATAATTGATAAAAATATTCATATACTGTTATTCCGTAATCAAGTTATTTGATTTAAAAATCATAAAAAGTCAGTAAATTGAAATACAGTTTTCAAACATTTTACATTTGAAAGTACACCCTCCCTATTCAACGGTGTAAAATTTAAAATTATGCAATGTTGAGGAATAATTATATTTGCAAAAAAAGGGGGGGGGGGATAGATTAATGCTTCATCAAATCAATTTTTCCAAAATAAATTAAACATACAAACCTGAAACAAAACGAACTAAAGACTATGTTTATTACATTAATACTCAGAGAACAGAGTTCTTTTATGTTAGCCTGGCGATGTAATAAATCGCCAAATATTGTTTCCATTGACATAATTCATATTGCATTAATTGTACTTAAAATATAAACCGTTAATCAATTTCTTTAAAAAAAAAGCATACATTTTATTTAAAATACATATATGGCATACAATGAAAACACATGCCTTTCACTCCTTTCTTTAGGTTCCCTTAGAAAGACACCCAAGGAGGGCATCCCTCCTGGGCCTATATACCTAGTGTAGATAATCGGCCGTCATAAAAACAACTACAACAACAACAACACTCATTTCCTTTAAAATACATAACAACAATAATAATAATATTAAATAACATATCATTTTATTTAAACTTCAAAATATTGTTTCTAAATCACACAAGCAAAAAAAAAAAAAAAAAAAAAAAAAATCTACTATTGCCGAATGAAAACCCAGTTTTTGGCGAGATTTGCCTCTCGGATAACATAAAAGTATCGAAAATATAATTGAGTTTTCCAAGACTTTGCTTTTGATTTAAAAACTATTTTCATTGCTTCATCGGCGAATGATGTCAAAGGCATATTAATACTACAAGAGTTAAAATATTCAATCCGCGAAAGTTTTTAAATATTTATCAACAAATTTTCAAAAATGAATGACTCATCACACATTGTTTACATTTGTAAAATTAATCGCAATTTCTTAAATGTTCGTTTGTTATTTTTTTACAGTGCAGGAAAATAAAATGTGAAGTAATAGAAAAATTAATAAAAATGCATTTTGTTAGAATATCTAACAACAGCATTATTGGTTACACGAAGCAAAAATTTTTTAAAAGGATGATTTCTTTTACCTTTGCATCTTTTGAGCTTTCTTGGCGTTGGAGGGAGGGGGGCGAATTTTTCAAATCGGAAATTTTTCTATATTCTATTGTAAGAACATTATATTTGTACATTTCCTAATTCTACAAAATACTAAAAAAAATATTTAAATTAACAGATTTGAGTGGGCTTGTAAATATTGCACAAAATCCCTTTAAATTCAAATTTAATTAATCCTTTTAAATCCTTCTAAAATCCTTCTAAAATTTATTAAATGACTATGTAAATCTTCTAATGTAGTTTCAAAAATTCACGAAAAATGCTTTAGAAGATAAAATTTTAATGAAATCATAATTCAGCACATAAAGGGTTAAAATACACCTCAAACAATTTATCGTCCACAAATTATGGAATTCTGTTGGCAGTCTCTGTAAATGAACTATAAGTGCTACACGCTTCATTTACAAGCACCGAGCATGCTATAATAAATCTAATTCACATTTGTCATTTGCATATATGTTTAGACGATTCAAAGCACGGGCAAACAGAGAAACCCAATTCATTAACTATTTTTAGCTATTTTGGAAAGTATTAACAAGAAAGAAAAATCATGCACCAAGGATAGATTATGAAACACTTTCCAACACATTCAGAATAATGTAACAAAACTTCACAATTTAATAAGTTGAAATAGGATATCTAATTAAATGATTTGGAAACGCATTAACACATTTGAAAACTCAATTTCAGAAATTTCCATCTACAGTCGGAAAATTATCCTAATTCTTTGAGCAGCCCTGTATATGATATATTGATTTGTATCTATAAAATAGATGCACGTAAGAATTGAGTTCAGTTAGGAAATACGTACAACAGATGAAAATTCCCTTTTCAGCAGTTTCCGCTAATAAAGAGAATGGTACGTGGATTATTTTGTGCGCCCCTGTTCACGAGGTATAGCATTTACACGCAACGAGTAACATGCAAAAAGTTAGTTAAATTTAAAAGCGCATACCGAAATTGAAAACGCAGTTCCAGCAGTTATGATAGTCTAAGATAAAATTTCATAACACAGTAGCTGAATTGTAATCTATGTTGAACGAACCAAATTAGGTCTTTAGAATTGGGGGAAAGAATGCGCCCCAAGCGGTGGAAGATGACCTCTCCCCTTGTAAATTTCATTAATTACTTTTATTATTAACACGATATTTAATAAACTGATGAAATCCATTATCTAAATTTACCTTTAAATTAACGCGATTTTTAATTTACAGCTGTAGTGAGTAAACGCAAGTTGATGCTGAAAAAGGAGATTAATGTTTTAAAAAATTTTAGCTGAGGTAAAAAAAAAAAAGACCGGGTCCTGGGGGCCAACGTGTTAACTGGAATGTAGTTGGGTATAAGAAAATTTTTTAGTAGTTTTGAAGTAGCTGGAGGACGCTAAAACTATGTTAAAGAAAAATGTAATAGAATCGGATAGTTTTTAAAGAAGCTGCAACAAAGGGCCCAAGAAGGAGGTTGAAATTGGTGGTAGCTGAAGTCTGAGAAATTTTTTTATCATTCATACAGTAGCAGGAGGACTTAAGAAGTTGTTAAAAAAAGCTAGTGAATCGGACCGTTTTTAAGGGACCTATAACAAAGAGCCCAAAGAGGGCCGACTGACAGTAAAGAGCAGGGCCCTAACATGAAAACTTGTTAAAAGGTCTAAGTTCTAACACTTTAGATCTTCAATTAGTCAAAATTAAGCATACGGTATGAATTAATCATTAGAATAAAATTTTAAAGAAATGCGCAAAAAGTAGGGAGAAAGACTTAAAAAGGGCCCAAGGATCCAGTAAAAATAAGAGGGTGTTGGTCCGGGGAGAAGAGTGCAAGACTCAATATTAAAATTTTTCTAATGAGGGAAAATTAGGGGGTGAAAAATGCATGCTGCACAAAAAGTTCAAGGGGCTACGGATCGGGCCGTATGGAACCATAGGATGCTATAGGATTTTAAGTGGAATAAAGAAACGGGAGAATAACTAAATGGAAAAAGGATTCCAAAAATGAAAATCGGATTAAGAGGAGGCAATTTATTAACAATTTATAGTGCACAAATTTTAAGCGACCCTGTACCGGGCCCCAAGGTGCCAAGTGCTTAAGTGGCATGTAGTTGCGTATAAAGTGACTTTTTAGTAGTTTTCAAAGTAGTCAGAGGATGCTAGAAATGTGTTAAAAAATTGTAAGCAATTCTGATCATTTTTAAAGAAGCTGTACCAAGGGCCCCAAAAAGGCGATTAATATTCAAAATTGGTGGTAGCAAAAGTCTTATTTTTTTTCTCGTTTATGTAGTAGCTGGCGGACCTAAGATGTTGTTAGAAAAAAAAGCTTCTGAATCGGACCATTTTTAAGGGAGCTTTAGTATGCGGCCCAACAGGGGCCAACTGATAGTTAAAAACAGGGCCCTAATATGGAGACATGTTACAATGTCTTAGTACTTAACAATTATATCTATAATTAGTCAAAACTAAGCATAGGGTATGAACTTTTCGTTAGAATACTATTTTAAAGAAATAGACAAAAAAATGGGTAAATGCTTCAAAAAAGGTCCTAGGGCTCCAATACAAATATGAGGGTGTTGGTCTTGGAAGAAAAGTCCAGGACTCAACTTAAAAATTATGCACTGAGGAGGTGAGAAAATTGGGCAGTGAAAAATGCATGGCGAACAAAAAGTTCAAGGGACCTGGACCGGGCACCACGGGACCATACAGATTCTCACGGGACCATACGAAGCCCCAGGGTCTTAATTGGAATGTAGAAACGTGAGAATAACTAAATGGAAAAAGGATTCCAAAAAATGAAGATCGTATTAAGATGGGACTATTTATTAACAATTTATGGTGCAAAATCTTCAAGGGGCCCTGTAACGGGCCCCAAGTAGCCAGGGACATAACTGGCATATATTTGGGCATAAAGATATTTTCAGTAGCTTTTAAAGTAATCGGAGGACGCTACAACTATGTTGAAGAAAATTGCAAGCAATTCGGATCATTTTTAAAGAAGCTGCACCAAGTGCCCCAAGAAGGCGATTAATTTTCAAAATTGGTGGTAGCTGAAGCCTGGGAATTTTTTTTTTTTTTGTCACTCATGTAATAGCTGGACGACCTAAGAAGTTCTTAGAAGGAAAAAAAAAGGTTCTGAATGGGACCATTTTTAAGGGAGCTATAATAGGGGAACCAGAAAAGGCCGTTAAAATGTCTTAGTACTTAGCGTTTTAGATCTTCAATTAGTCAAAATTAAGCATGGGGAGTAATAGGAATTATTCGTTAAAATAATATTTTAAAGAAATGTACAAAAAGAGGGTAAATGTTTACAAAAGGGCCATAGGGCCCCAATAAAAATATGGAGGTACTGGTCTAGGAAGAAAAGTCTAAGACTCAACTTTAAAACTATGCACTGAGAAAAATAGGGGATTAAAAATAATTTTTTGAAAATGATTAAAATTAGCGCATAAAAATTCCAAGGGGTCCTGGACCTGCCTTATGCATTCCAGGGGACCCAGGGTCTTAACTGGATTGTAGAAACGTGACAATGACTAAATGAAAAAGAGATACCAAAAATGAAGATCGGATTAAAAGGAAGCAATTTATTAACAATTTATTTGCACAAAAACTTCAAGGGGCCGTGTATCGGGCCCCAAGGGGCCAGTGTCTTAGCTGTGAAGTAGAAAAGCGATCATCACTAAATGGAGATAGGTCCCCTAAAACGAAGAAGATTGTTGAAAAGCGGGCAAGTTGTTAACAATTTAGTGCATAAACACTTAAAGGGGCCCCAGGGGTCCCGGCCCTTGAAAAATTAAAAATCTGAGCCTTAGGCACATCAGGACCTGTCTTGGACTATTCACATCTAAATTTTTACACACACACAGAGCCATTTGTTATTTTATTAGTATAGATAGCGTAATGTCATTAAAATACACTGCAAACAATTTTTCCCCATTACCATCATGTAACGGAATTATTTTGAGTGCCCCTGCAAGTGAACTATTAATGCTACAGATGTCATATTCAATATCGATCATGGCATGTTAAACATCATTAACATACGTCAATTGCACGAAAATCCAAGCATATTTACGCGAGTTAGAGCGTGGCCTGACAAACTGAATTCGTAAATACATTTCAACTATTTTGGAAAGTATTAAAAATATTCTTAAAGCAATTCCTTACGCAATATGCTAATTAGTTCAGGAGTTCGTCACTACAAGAAAATGCTGCACGATTTTTCGTGAGTAAAATTTGAGTAAAAACGCATTTGTTTTAAATTGACTTTGACGATACTCCTCTGTTTCTGCTGTTTTGTTATTATGAAACAGTGAAATTGATCAACAAACAGATAAGGCAGCAGTATAGTAACTTTTACATGTAAAGTTATAAAACGTGCAGTTAATGTGTTTTTCACAGAAAATTTTTACTATTATGGAATTTCCAAATTAAAGCAGGATGGTACAAATAGCAGAAATTTCAATTATTAAAATAATTAAGTTTTGGAGGAAAACATCTGCAACTAGTTATAAATTGAGTTTAGACGTATGTAATAACAACAATCATTTCCGCAAAACCCAGTTTTTAATTACTTTTTATATTCTTCCCATGTAATGAACAATATTGGTTTTTGTAGTTTAGTATGATTAATGAACTAATATTCTACGACGAAAGCATTTTTATCTTTATCTCGTATTATATTTCCTTGACTTTTACTTATAAGAATGTAAAATGAAAACGTTTTCCCTTGAAAAAAAATTAAATTCTTATCTTAAAGATGGAACAAATTATATATAAACTGTTAGATTAAAAAAGTGCAATTATTTCGAAAATAATTGAAAAGATGCAATGATACAATCTTGAAAGATATAGCCTTGGCTAAAATTATCGAGCACCCCCATATTTTTAATATATCTTAAAAAATAATAGTTATATTCAAATGCTTAACCGCATACAGCCACTTTTAGGTGCGTTCGTAATTATAGTCAGGAGGGGTAATTATGACCACTTTTTACATTTTCAACATTGTTATTTTTTTTTCTTATTTCTATTTTAGTCCAGGCAATAGAGACCGTATAGGGACTCTACCTAGCAAAATTAATGGTAGTACTGGAAATCGGCTTTCTAGATGTTTTTTGGGTCGATGAATCCGAATTTGTAACTTCCCACCAAAATTTCCCCCGGACACCCCCCAAATTTTGGTAAAATCCCCTCCAAAAAGGTTTTTATTAAAAAATTCCATTTTTTATTACATTAGGGGAAAAGTAGCTAGAAATGCAGAAAGTAGACAAAATTTGCAACAAATTAGATAAATGACATTATGACTTAGGATGAAGGGGAAGGGGGATCTGCCTCGGAACATGCGCCGCAGTGCTGCGTGGACTAAGTTGCGCAATTCCACTTAACCACTCACACGTTTACATTAGCCCTTCCATCTTCCCTCCGAACTTTCTCTATAAGGTTTACTTTAAGTTTTTTGGGTCGCTGAATCCGAATTTTTAACTTACCCCCAAAATTCTCCCGCCCGAAAACCTCCCCAAATAGTTGTTTTTAACTTAAATTTCTGATTGTTTTAGGGAAAAAGCATTACGAAATTCAGAAACTAGACAAAATTTGCAACAAATAGGATATATGACATTATGACGTAGGATAAACGGGGAGAGAGGGGGCATCCTCGGAACATTCCCCACGCGCTTTTCTCAAAAACAAAATTTTTTCAAAAAATCAATTTTTTGGGGGTTGCCGGGTGAAATTTTGGTGGGAAGTTACAAATTCGGATTCAGCGACCCAAAAAACATCTAGAAAGCCGATTTCCAGTACTACCATTAATTTTGCTAGGTAAAATTCCCTATTGCCTGGACTATTTGGAAAAGTGGTGTTTTTAGTACATAGGAAATAACTTTGGTCCTTTAAGAACAAACTTTTAAAAGTTTTAATTCTCATAGCTGTTTTTTTTAAGTTAAAAGGATGGTTATAATTACCCCACCAAAAACTTGGGGTACTAAGTAAGTTTGGGGTAATTAAGACCAATAGTGGGGAAATTATGACCACTATATTTTCTTTTTATAGTTGCCTATACACATTTGTTTGGGGTATTTGTGACCACTTTGAACTCCAAAGTGACAAATCCGTTTATCAAAACTTTTATAGACTTAGTTTCAAATTGCAATTCGGATCTCAAAAAGGCTTCAGACTAGTAATAAAGAATATCTAAGATGAAATATACATTAGGAGGTTAATATCTAAGCTTGGAACAAAATTTTGCCATACACAGTTTTCTCCAATATGACGGCGGTCATAATTACGCCACCTGACCCTATATAAATACGTAACACCTGCAGTCGTCGTCTGGTCCGTCCGTCTGTCCGCATACAACAGCGCAAAAACTACCCGACCGAATGGTTTGAAATTTAATATTTGTAATCGTTGCAGAATGTTGTCGAGTCAGTTCAAATTTTATGAATATCGAATCGAAACTGAAAAAGATATTAATAAAAGTTTTTTTCATTCTATTAACCCATTTATGCCTAGCGTCTCATTTTTGGGACGTTTCAAATTTTAATGAATTTGTATAATTTTCTTCTCCTTTATAACATGAAAATTGCACGAAATCATTATTTATAAATGTCTTTATCTGTAACTGAGAGATGACAGCATAAGGTGGATATTTATTTGCTTAAATTAAGGCTTTTTTCGGTGTTTATAGATTTTTAATTTTTCAAGATGGCAAAATGTAAAAAGTAAGTTTATTTGTATTTTTTCTATCAAGGATGCAAAATTGCAAGTTATAATCTTAGCTTGTAGACGTTTTTGAAATACGTATTTTTTTAAATTGCGAAATTAAATGTTCAAGCCTATTTTTTATGCATTTTTGTAATGTCTAAAATATACGGTTCTACGAACAAATGGGCATATATTTTTGTTAGAAATTTAGGAGACAGTTATTTATGTAATCTCATTTCAAAGATATTTATGAAATAAATTGTTTTTAAGTCTGCAATACGATTATTGTTATTTTATTATTAATAATAGTTATAACGTTATTAGTCTCTGCAAAGAAAAAAAAATATGAGGACATCAGAAGCCAAGGGTTACAAGTGACAAAATTTCGATTCGGAGTAAATTGAGTTCAAAGATAATTGACGTTAAAGTTGAACATCAATAATAATTGACTGAATTGAAATATTAAACTGCTGCTTGTTTCACGGTGGTCTTTGAACTCTTATTTCAATGAATGTGAAAAAAGTAGAGTGTAATTTTCTTTCAATTTATAATTAATCAATATTGATCATTATTCGGTAAAAGTGGTTGATCTCTAAAACACAACACATAATTAGAAAATCACTTATATCTCTTTACCTGAAAAGAAAAAAGCATATTTCCAGGTCGTCTGAGCACTTAGTTCAATTTTTTCAATTTTGTCACTTATACCCCTTGGCTTCTGGGGTACTCATATATTTTTGTTGTAGTTCATAAAAATACTAATTATAGTTCATAATATACAATTTAAAAACGTTTTAAATATAAATGTAGGTAAAATATATAATTATTCATATTATTCTACTAGAAATACTCATATTTAGTTCTTTTACATTTTATCAAATAAATACAAAAAAATTTAAGCTTATTTTTTTTTTTTAGTATTTTTCCAGTTCATTTTACAACATTTTAAAGTGATTTTACCAAAAAATTTGAGAAAACAAAAATTCAGACACAAATGGGTTAAATACTATCATACGTAATTGATTCAATGATATCCCACGATCAGTAATGATTCTAGATTGACATGGGGATGGCGTCCTATTTAAGAGAGAGTCCTATTATTTACGTTATACAGTCCTCCCCACTTAATCGGTCTCGGATAATCAAATACCCCGCTTATTCGAATAGAATCCTCCGGAACCGAATTCATTCCTATTGGTTCTATGTTATTTTTCCTCGCTTAAACCAAATATCTCTTACGAACGTCCCCGCTTAATCAAATAACAACTGTGTGACCTATGTTTGAAAATAGGCGCGGAAAGCACGTTTCAGCGGCAATTTCTTTCCACATTTTCTCATTTTTGGTTCTTTTACGCTGAAAACAAATTGTCAGTTCTTCCTGCAATGATTTCGGCCGGTAGGTGTATAATGGACAGGCCAAATGATTTCCCCCACCTTGACGTCCCCACCATCACTTTCAGGCTTTAATGGCAATGCGCCGTCACTTCGAGATTGGAGATGATAGTTGTGATATTTTGCACTCATTCGAAAAATAACTCGATATTTATTCCTTCAAAATTCCACTTAAACAAACCACTTTTAACGATTTTTTAAGGCAGTATAAGTAACGTAAATTAGAAGTAACAAAGTTTTGACCAAATTCAAACGAGCTGCATTAAGTGGGATGTAAACCATATAAATGTATGTATACTGACATTAAATTAATACGTATTTATTTTATATTATTATTTGTATTTATTTTAGTTTATGTTATTCTATTAAAAATTTATTATGCTGTTAATTAAATATACCGTAGATGGTTATTTTGCCTTTTTATTACACATTAAATATTACAGTTATGATTCCCCGTTTGATTAAAAACCCCGCTTAATCGAATATTATATCTGGAACCGTCAATATTCGTTTAAAAAAGGGCGACTGTACTGAATTTAATATACAGGGTGTATCTGAAATGCTTCAACAAACTTAAGGGGATGATAGTACTCGTCAAGAGGAACAAAAAATGCAATGGAACGCGGGGTCGCAAATAACGTTTAAAGGGTGAAAATTGCAAAAGTAATAAAAAATCGAAATCACACATGCTGCTTTTCTGCAGAACTGGCCAGTAGCACGAAGCTGGTTTTCCTTTCACTTTGTGCATATCCGGTCAGAAAGAGATAACAAAAACTTGGAAGAAAGCCAAACAAATCTGTGAGCAGGAATCCAGGTATGCAGGACTCCCGAAGCCTTCGAGCGTGTCCGCCAGTCGTTCCTTCGTAGATGTACTCTGTGTAATAATGCCCGCGGTCGGCACTTTGAACAATTGTTGTAAAATATTTGTTTTCTCTGGGCATCATGAGCTGTGTTGTACCTATTCTGTGCAATAAATAATTTTCTGGATTTTTTTTTTTTTTTTTTTTTTTTTTTTTTTGTTTTAATTTGTCCATATCTAGACGCATTTTCTCGATTTTCATCCTTTAAACGTCATTTGTGACCCCATGTTCCATTGCATTTTTGGTTCGTCTTTATGAGTACTATCTTCCCTCTAAGTTTGTTAAAGCATTTCAGATACAGCCTGTATCTGAATCTAATCGCAATCAATTTTGTATTCATGCAGTTTTGCATAAGAGTGCAATAGCTATTGCACCAAGATCTAAATATTTATAAGACTAGTTATAATACAAACGCACCTCATTTTCCGCGTTTAACAGACAATTTCTAACTTGTCTTAAGTTATTAGAGTTTGTAAAAAATGATGACAAACATAGAACTGAATTTTTAAGTAGTCCCTTTAATTTGACCATTTGCTTAAAAAGAAAAAGTCCTTTTGGCCTGCGTCGTGATGAAAAGGTAACTTTCCTCTTGCTTGTTTTTAAGAATTAATCTAATTTTATTCAAACATGCAAAGGTTAAATGCATGGAATCTGATTACAGAAGATTCCCAGTTTACGTGAATACTGAATTTGAATAGGAAATATGGAAAAATAAAGCTATCTTTAAGTTGCATTTTTTATGGTGACCAATTTTTGTTGCTAAATGTGGCAATGTTTCACCATGTATCGCCAAGCTTGGCGAGAATATCGACGTCGGCATACGTTACTTAGATAGTTTTAAGTGACCGCCATTTTGAAGCTAGATCATTTTTGACAATGAACTCGGTCGAGATCTTGGTAAACCCTGTACACATGCTCAATCACATCCAAATCTATTCATCACATGACAACCTATGAGGTATATATATATATATATATATATATGCATACAGTAAAACCTCCCTAAAGCGACCAAGTTCTGTTCCAATAAAAAATGGTCGTTCCGAGAGGTGGTCTCTTAATGGAGGTCATGTTTAAATCTAGATATTAATTGTTGAAAAAAGGTAACAATTAATGTTACTAAAATTTATTTTCCACATTAGGAAAAAATATGAAAATATAAGTATCAAAACAAAAGTTAATTACATAAGTTAATTACTGGTTTAAAAAATGAATACATTGACGTTTGCTTTGATTTTGCGGTTTTTTCTTTTTTAACTTATATTTCAAAGTCCTTTCGAAGTTCATTAAATAAATGCAATTTTTTTTAGACGGGAACAAATAATGACGATTTTATTAATTTATCTATTTCTTTGGTAGTTTCCTGACAGAATAGAGCAGGGGAGTTTATTGACCGTCATTATTCTTAATTTGTCATCAGAGTTAAAATCATTGCCTAAAAAGACACAAAGGGGTTTAAACACTTAAGAGTTACCGAAAAAAAATTCTAAACTTAGTTTAGAAGTTTGGTGAATAATGCGCTCTCCGGAATTATTTTTCTAATAAATCTTTCTTCAAGCGACCAGGAAAAAACAGAATTTGTTTCATTTTCTTCAAAGAAATGGGTCGCTCATGGAGGGAGTTCAACTGGGGTGGTCTCTCAAAGGAGGTAAAATTAGTATTGAGCCTATGGGAATAAATTTCGTTCCATGAAAAAAATGGTCGTTCAGGGAGGTGGTCGCTTAATGGAGGTGGTCGCACAGGGAGGTTTCACTGTATATCAACAGTGAGAATCATAATCGACTAGAATATACCAAAATTTTCAGGAATATTAGTGTTATTTATTTAAAAATTACAGACCATATATTTCATACAGACTATATATTTCCTATTTTAAGTGTTTTTAATTCAAATTTTCATTTATGATCTTGTGGTACATTTGGCTCTACTTGAAAAGATATTACAAAAAAGTACATTATGTATTAGAGTACAGCAGAGAGGTAAAAAAAGAAATAATATAAAATCTAGGCAGAGGGAAGTTTAACGGAAACGAAAGAACAATGTCTTACGTATATTCAAATTTGTGAAAAAGCGATGGTTACAATTTTCAAAATATATCCCAAACTGAATTTCAAATTATTAAAAAAAATCTTATAAATTTTGGAAACTCTCATCTCTTTGGTCATAAAATTCTCTGTTAATAAAAAAAATCTTATGAATTTTGGAAACTTTCATTTCTTTGGTCATAAAATTCTCTGCTATAAAGTATATTTTCTCAAGAAAGAACAGAACTCGCAAAAGAAAATCTCCATTGGGTGCAAACATGTCTATACATGCACGCAATACATTTATCTTAATCATAGTTTTAAATATATTTTCAAAATATATCCTAGACGGAATTTCAAATTATAAAAAAAGTCATGAATTTTGGAAACTCTCATCTCTTTGGTCATAAAGTTCTCTGCTATAAAGTACATTTTCTCAAGCAATAACATAATATGCAAAAGAAATCTCCATGGGGTGCATACTTATCCACGCATGCACGCAATTCATTTATCTTAATCATAGCATTAAATATATTTTCAAAATATATCCTAGACTGAATTTCAAATTATAAAAAAAGTCTTATGAATTTTGGAAACTCTCATCTCTTTGGTCATAGAATTCTCTGCTAAGAAGTATGTTTTCTCAAGCAATAACATAATACGCAAAAGAAATCTCCATGGGGTGCATACTTATCCACGCATGCACTCAATAGATTTATCTTAATCATCGCATTATATCAGTTTTCAAAATATATAGTAGACTGAATTTCAAATTATAAAAAAAGCCTTATGAATTTTGGAAACTCTCATCTCTTTGGTCATAAATTTCTCTGTTATAAAGTATATTTTCTCAAGCAAGAACCGAACACTCAAAAGAAAATCTCTTAAACATAAACATAGTATTAAATATATTTTGAAAATATATCCTAGATTGTATTTCAAATTATAAAAAAAATTAATTTTGGAAATTCTCATCTCTTTGGTCATAAATTTCTCTGTTATAAAGTATATTTTCTCAAGCAAGAACCGAACACTCAAAAGAAAATCTCTTAAACATAAACATAGTATTAAATATATTTTTAAAATATATCCTAGATTGTATTTCAAATTATAAAAAAAATTAATTTTGGAAATTCTCATCTCTTTGGTCATAAAAGTCTCTGCTATAATGTATATTTTCTCAAGCAAGAACAGAACACTCAAAAGAAAATCTCTTAATCGTAGTATTAAATATATTTTCAAAATATATTTTAGACTGTATTTCAAATTATAAAAAAAGTCTTATGAATTTTGGAAATTCTCATCTCTTTGGTAATGAAATTCTTTGCTATGCAGTATATTTTCTCAAGCAAGAACATAACACGCAAAAGAAAATCTCCATGGGGAGTATATATATCCACGCATGCACGCAATACATTTATCTTAATCATCGTATTAAATGATATCCTGGCATTATAAATCACAACTGCTATCCAGCATTCACAGGACCGTTCATTTCTACAAGTATTTTTTTATCGTCAAATAAATGTGTACTCATATTACCTTTACTTATGCCTGATAGCATCAATTTATTTACTCACATTCTGCTGGTGCAATGGTCGCTATACCTTATTATCGGAACTTGAACCCCCTCTTTCTCTCCAAGGTTCGTCATTACTGTCATAAATCTGTCACTGACTTCAATAAAGATCGGCAACGCATAAAAAAACAGTTTAAGTAATTGCATTATTTTTGCTTTTTGAATGCATTGTATAAGAAAAGTATTGTAAACAATGAAACAAGAATGAAAAATCATGCTCCAAGTATAGATTATGAAACTCTTTCCAATTCCAGACTACTTTAACAAAACACCACTATTTAATAAGGTAAATAAGATACCTAAGTAAATATTTTAGAAAGCGCATAATGAAAATGAGATTTCAGCAATTACCGTCAATAGCTGGAGGAGAACTCTTTTGCCCAGCACTGTATTTGATCTATATATTCTATATATTCTAAATTGTATGCTAAAATTGGGCATAATAGGTTGAAAATTCTGATTCAGTAACCTATAGACAGAAACATACTTGAATACTTTTGCATTGCCCTGTATTTCACCCTCTAGCTTTTTATACATGCCACATATTAAGCAAAAATTTAATTCAGGATAAAACACTCTTAAAACTACTGAAATCACGCTTCCAGAAGTTATCATCCTTAGGCAGCAATATATTCAGTTCTTTGTGCATCCCTGTATGTGATTTTATCTTATCTATATTTTACAATTATCTCTCTAAGTATACTAAATATAGTTCAGCTTGAAAATGCATAACTCAATTACAACCCAGCAATTTATGCTCATATTCAGAAATCTTTACGAATTCTTTTGTGTAGCCATGTTTATGATCTACAGCATTTATAAAAACCGCGTAATATGCAAAAATTAAGCTAAAACGCAACCATAGCTGAAAATGCACTACCTTATCGAAACTTGAACACTACCCCTTTCTCTCCAAGGTTCGTCATTACTATCATAAATTTGTCACTGAATTCAATAAAGATCGGTAACGAAAAAAAAAAAAAACAGTTTAAGTAGTTGCATTATCTTTACTTTTTCAATGCATAGAGCAAGAAAAGTATTGTACACAATGAAACAAGAACGAAAAATCATGCGTCAATCATACATTATGTAACACTTTCCAACAAATCTATAAAACTATAACAAAACTTTACCGTTAAAATAAGGGAATCCCTTGAAATAATTTCCAATAAAGATATAGCAACGATGCATTGTCATATGACATCCATAGAGTCTGGAAAAAATTGCTACCAGGGTTTGTAAATATATATCAATGGGTATATATCATGATACATATCTTGATATATATCCAATATTTATTTTTAAAATATCAAGATTTTTTATATTTTCGATATTTTCAAATTCCTGATATTTATTTTCAAAATATCAAGATGTTTGGTATTTTGTATATTGGGATTTATTTTAAAAATATCAATGTGCAAGATCACTTTGATATTTGCTTCAGTCGAAATAAGTGTAAATGAAATTTTCAACTGTTATTAACTGTGCCATTCTGTAGATAAAGAATTTCTGTCTCTGGCATTGACTTTTTTAGGCAAAGAAGAAAACATATATCTTTTCCAAGCTTTATGTTTGAAACTTTTATTTTTAAATATAGAACTAATAATTATGTGAGAAAATTAATTCAGAACAGCCATTGAAAAATAAACTGTAATTTAGATAATCATTTATATACATCATTATTAGAAAAGAATCTTCTGATTTTCATTTAATTGAGTCTAAACTGTATACAACAGGTTAGGGAATAAAAAATAAGACAAGCTTACATTTATGTTAAAATTCTTCAATTAAAAAAAACTATTTTGTATTTAAAATTTTATTTTATAAAATATAAAACTTTCTCGATACTTGATGCAAATCCTATAGTTTATGTACATGGGTGTATAAAGCAAATTGCATCTGTTTTCAATTAGTATATCTTCAATTTTGTTCCAATTTTTAAAAAAAATGTATTTTTAGAATACTATTGTTTAAGTTTTTATGTTAATTGCAATATGTTTTAGTTTCTAGTTTATATTATGCTTGAAAATATTCATTATCAGCAATAAGTTGATTATTTTGAAAATATCGGATATATATCGAAAATATCGGGTATATATCAAAATATCGTATATTTTTGATATTTTCGAAAATATCATGATATTTACGAACCCTGATTGCTACATAGAAGATGAAAGCGTGTTTTTTTTTTAAAAATTCGAATACCTTTTCCTCTCAACTTATCTTCTATATCTCTGTTAAATTACAATGGTCTCTCCTTGACGAATAAGTGCAAAGAAAAATAACAACAGTTAAAAAACCCCTGACGATGGCCGTGTGAATTTGGCCGATAACGGTTTTGGGATTTTAATTTTATTTTAAATGCATTTTTAAGGTATTTTAATTAGGTAATTTATATTATATATATATGCACCTAAGAGCAATTTTAGTTCATTTTATTTGTGTTTTATATGAAATTTAATTATTCACTCAAGGTGAATTTAGCACTAGAATTTTAACATTTCTTTCTTGTTAAGGGGGTCCGGGACACATTTTCAAAAAAATTTTATTTATTGAGTTAAAATTTTTAAATTTTTTGTGATGGTTAACCATATCATTTGTAAACAAAATCAAATGATGAAACTTTTCATAGCTTTTTTTAAAAAAATTTTAATTTAAAATTTATGAAAAAAGTGGTATAACTTAAAATCGTTATAACTCGAAATATTATTTGTAGAATTTAAATTGTTTTTCATTTAAATAAACAGAAATATATATTTTTTAATTTAGAGCCAGCATTTTAAAAAATATTATTTTTTTTAAAAATTAAAAATATTTAACGAAAAAATTACAAAAAAAGTGATGCAACTTTTTAAAAAAAAAATCATATTTTCAAAAGTAAATTTTTTTTTTCAAATATGCTGGCTCAAAAGTAAAGTAAAATAATTTTAAAATATATGTTCCGAGTTTCAACCCTGTATCTTTAACGGTTCTCGAGTTATACGAATTTAAATATGAGAAAGGGTGAAAAAACCTATCATGAAGAAAAACGCAATTTCACAAGAACTCGTTTCCTTGACAACCATAGCTTAAAAGGCAGATTTTGAAAACAAACCAAAACGAAAAAACTAATATTTCCTGTTCTAATTAAGATAGAAACATCATTTAAACATCATTTTAAGCAGAAAACGGCAGAAAAAATTTTTAATACAATAAAAAAAAAAAAATTGAAAAATTGAAGATTTTTGTGTCCCGGACCCCCTTAAATAAAGTGTAAGAAGGTATGTGAGAACACTTTAGAAATCATATAACACATTAAAAACCCCAGTTTTGGCTATTACCTTAAAAATAAAAAAAGTAGCCTGATTGTTTTGTGCAGGCCTGTTTACGATCTGTAAATTAGCATGTACACAACGTAGCATGCTAAAATTTTCTTCATTTAAAATAATCTCTTTTACCAATGTCCGCCAGTAGATAAAAATGCATAAATTTTTTTTACAACCCCGTATATTATCTAAAGACTTTTGTACGCACTACCTATTAAGTTAAAATTTAATTCCTGTAAAAAACGTATAACACAATTTAGATTTCACTTCCAGCATTTATGAAGTATAAACGGCAATGTCTTGTTCGTTTCAGCAGCCCTGTATATGAATTTATTTATATTCCATAAACTTTTAATAGTATACAAATACAGTTCAGCAGGAAAATGCATAACACAATTAAAAACTATTGTCTAAGTCATTCGCTTCCATAGTCAGTAATACTTACGAATTCCTTTGTGTTGCTTCCGTAGCATTAGTGCTTTTCTCCCGAAATTGAAATGATATTGCGCCTATTTTTTATTTTTAAATGTGCATAATTTTATCAAAACAAACTGTAATAAAAATATTTTGCAATAAAACTGGGGAATAAGATTCATCTTCCATAAGTGAGTAAAGAATCAGAAAATATGCGCAAGAGATGCGCAGATAATAGATATTCTATCATATATGACGTCATACTGAAAACCCGTGTATTTGCATTATTCACTCTGTCCACTAGATGGCGCAGGTGTGTCAATATACTCCAGATTCCAGTATTGACATTGTACGCTTACTTATATCGCTTTGGATATAAATTTCATTACGTTTGAAATAGTGTAACAACATTAAAATATACTGCAAACGATTTTTCCCCGTAGTCCATGGTGTAACAAAATTGTATTTAGGATGTAAAACATTGATATTTCTGACGAACTATCTATGTAGGTGAAATTTCATTCTTCAGAAGTATGTAGAATTGTAGTACATTGATATTTCTAACGAATCATATTGTTGAACTGTTATTCTTCAGATGTATTTAGAATGTAGAACATTCATTTCTGATGAACCATATTGTTGAACTTTTATTCTTCAGAGGTATGTAGAATGTAGAACATTCATATTTCTGATGAATCATATTGTTGAACTTTTATTCTTCAAAGGTATCTAGAATGCAGAACATTCATATTTCTGACGAACTATATTGTTGAACTTTTATTCTTCAGAGGTATGTAGGATGTAGAACATTCATATTTTTGATGAACCATATTGTGGAACTTTTATTCTTTAGAAGTATGTAGAATTGTAGTAAATTGATATTTCTTTCGAACCATATTGTTGAACTTTTATTCTTCAGAGGTATTTAGAATGTAGAACATTCATTTTCTGATGAACCATATTGTTGAACTTTTATTCTTCAGAAGTACGTAGAATGTAGATAATCATATTTCTCACGGACCATATTGTTAAAATTTCATTCTTCAGAGGTATGTAGGATGTAGAACATTGATATTTCAGACGAGCCATCTTGTTGAAATTTTATTTTTCAGAGGTGCTGTCGAACCTGGTTAAGACGCGTTTCAACGGAATGAACTAAAGTCGCGTATTAAGCGGAATCGCGTATAAAACGTGATTTGTATAAAGTTGCAAGAACTGGACTTATTTACTCATTTAATCGTCTAAATGAGTTTTAGAGATTTCATTTATATATATTTACGATCGAAAACTGTGTCTTTTACGTATATTTAGATTTAAATTTAATTGTATTCCACTTTAACTCATTGTTCCTTATTACAGTGAAAAAATGAAGTACTTAAAAATGAGTAAATCATATGTACTCATATCGAATTTATTATGTTGGATCAGAAATGAACCTATGCTCTCTCAATTTTGAAAAATCATATGCTATCAAACCCAAACAAAACGATAATTTTGTACCCTGTTATGGCTTATTTCATTTATGGGGGCATGAAAGATGCTTATTACTTTGTACTGTAAAAATGTCGTTTTTTGTACAGTGTGATATTTCTGACGAACCATAATGTTGAAATTTTAATCTTCAAAGGTATGTAGAACGTAGTGATGGGCGGAATGAATGATTTTACTATCAAATTAATCATTCGGACATGCGTAAAAATATCGTTTCTAATCTTTGTACATTTATTTTAATCAAGTGACACCAGAACTTTTGTAAAAATAAAAGAACCACAAGCACAGTTGCCAGCCGTCTTACTTTTTTGAATCGATTTTTTTTTTCAGAAAATTTGGAGACGAAAATATTTTTTATACTTTTATGGGGTTTTTAAAACAAAATTTCTGGTAGAAACTGAAGTTTTAAAATACAAAAATTAAATATACGCAAAAATATACTTCCCAACCTTTGCATATATTTTTAATCAAGTGTCAGCAGAAATTTTGTAAAAATAAAAGAGCCAAAAACATATTTTCCAGCTGATCATATCCTCTCTATATTGAAATATAGAGGGGGGGGGGATGTATGACCCTGATTAGTGTCTTATTTGTTAATGGGGCTTTTGCTGCCTTCTTTACAGCTTTTCCTGTCCAAGTTTGGCGAGAGTAATTCTGAACAGTGCTAACTTTTTTTTTTCTTTTTAATCCTTCTCTTTTTATATAGTAGTTTTTTAACTACAGCTAGACCATTTATTAAAAGTATTTAAGATCTTTATCAATTTTTTACTCATCTTAAGTCTTAACTTAATTTTTAACTTCAATACTTTACTATGCTTTAACTACCGTACATACTCGTGTATAAGTCGACCCCTAATTTCGTGAAAAAAATATGTTCAATACCAATATTTTCTCGTAGCCATCATTTACTGATTTAATATCAGCAAATTCTGCATTTATATAAGAAGAAGATAACTTTTTTTGATACTGGTATTCAGCCTGTTATTCCTCTCGAATTTGGGGCCGACTTATACACAACTATGTACGGTATATATTTTTTCTTTAAATTTCTTAAATTTTTCTTTTAAGTAGTTCTGAACTACAGTTTTACTTAACCCAGTGGCTCACAAAACATAAGATATTTCATTTTCAAGACTGGGTGTTAAGCTGATATCAGCTAGGAAACCCCTCAATGCTGCTCACCTGTTCACAGTGTTGCCAGATTCGGAACTTTTTTGTCCCCAGATTGTTGATGGTCACCGATATTTTTAAGTAGAAATATTCGGCATATTTAAAAATGGATTAAAAATTCTGAAAAATAAGGCGAATTATACTACAATCGGACCTCTATTTAACAAACCTCTATTTTGCAAATTTCTCTATTTTGCGAACTTTTACTTGGAAGCAAGAACATTTAGCAAATTTCTTCGTAAAATAACCTCCAAATAGCGAAGTTCATTCTCTATTTAACAAACTTTTCCTTGGGATCTAATTTTTTCTTCTCCCTATCTCTTAAAATATTACTGGGCATTTCAAACTTATTCTTTCTCTTAACACATTTTATGATGATCAATGACCATGAACAGGTCTTACCAGGCACCTAACTCACAAAGAGCAGTAAAATTGCTGTGATTCTTTGCTTTCCGTCCAAGAAGTCCAAACTTTAAATATTCCCTTTTAACCTCAGTGGAGCTGCCCCATGTCCTTAAACTATAGTTTCCCGTTTTCTAGATTGTTGATCATGATCAATCGTGTTGATAATTTTGTTTCTTGTAGCTAAAAAATGTCAAAGCAAAAGTGCTAGAGCATCAGAGAAAAAAAAATTATCCTTGATGAGGTGGATAAAGGCGTGAAGAAAAAGAATTCTGCTTTAAAATCTGGTTTTCCTCAAGACAGCTTATCAGACATAATAAAAAATCGTGATTTTAATGTAAAATAATTTTTTTTTTTTTTTTAACTGAAAATACAATGTATTTCCAGACAATGTTTTGTTTCCTTCTTATTTCCCTATCCCTCGTGCAAATAATTGGCCGTCATAAATACAACCAACCAACCAACCTTCTTATTTCCCTTGCAGTTTTCTTTTTGATGGGTAAAATAAATAAAACAAACAGATATAATTTATAAAAAAAGTGTGACTAATTACTTTTTAAAATTATATTTAGTGTTTATGGACTTAAATTACGTTTTATGTAGTTTAAAGTATTTTAAAAAGTGACTCTCTATTTAACGAATTTTCCATATAACGAACTTTTTTTCGGGATTTAGCTACTTCGTTAAATAGAGGTCCGACTGTATTTTAAAAAGAGGGGACAGTCAAATAATCTGAATTAAAAAAGTCTCCAATCTGGCAATACTGCCTGTTCAGCACCTGTTCGTAATTTTTTTAGTCAATTATCTTTGGAGACGAAAATAATTTTTATATTTTGATGGTTTTCTTAAAACGAAACTTCTGGTAGAAGCAGAAGTTTTAAAAAACAAAAATTAGCAGCTTTGCTTTTGGGCATGCAAGATTGATTCATTCAAATAGTTAAATCATTCATTCTGTATCCATCACTTATAGAATGTAGAACTTTCATATTTTGGACGAACCATATTTTAGAAATTTTATTCTTCAAAAGTATGTAGAATGTAGAACATGGATATTTCTCATTAGCTATGTTCCAGGAATTTAAATTTTTCAAGAGTAGTATGTAGGATGAAGAATAATGTTATTTCTGACGAACCATCTTTATGAAAATGATTTAGAAAAAATTAAACTCATTTATTAGAAATTTATTGTAATGATGCAAGTGAATTTCTGAAAAAGCAAAACTTTAACACTATAAAATATGCAATAATAAAATTTATGAATATTGTTTTTCTTTTCCGTGAAAATTTTAACATTTATTTTAAAGAACATTTATATATTTTTTAAAGTGTATTTTTAAAAAGCACCATTACTTGTATTAAAAAGGTTTCTAATTTAATAAGTCAAAAAAGGCATTTTTGAAGATTTAAACTAATAATTTTTTCACATGATACCTTATTTGAAAGCAGAAAACATTAACTAATACAAATTTAATATAGGAACTGCCTATCAATGAATTTTTTTTTTATTTTTTTTACGTTGTCATTCGCACAAAGTTATCTGATTTATAAAGAACAGTTTGCTTCTGCCGCTTACTGTATTAATTTTATTTCCTCATTATTATAATATTGATCTCTCTCTAAAAATTTTGTCAGTTGTTTTGTCTAAAAATTTGTAAAAATTCTAAAAAATGACAATCAATTAATTCTAAGCTGATGTGTTCTTCCTTATCCTCCATAAGTTAAGACAAATAAAAGTTTCCAAATAACAAAATGATGTTCCTTATATAAGCATTGAAAAAACTAACTCGACTCATTTTTAGCAAAGTGTTCGGTAAAATGAATTCGATTTGTTTGTCTGCCTGTCTGCCATTCGTCTATCCGTGCTTTAAGAGGGCCGGATACGCTCTATCTCGGCCATGTTAAAATACACCAATTTTATGTACCTTTTTCTCAGAAATGGTGAAAGAGAGAGGTCTAGATTTTTTTAGAGTAGTTTGAATAATACGCCTTAAGTATTTTAACAGACCATTTTCTTTCTAAGTGAAACTGAAAATTAATTATTAATTATTTATTGAAAGACATTTTTAAATTAGCATTTTTGGTAAGATTTCACTGCCTAAAATAAGTAATTCTCAACAAATCATTAAATCCCTGTATTAAAGTATGCACTATAACATAATATAAGTATTTAAAAAAAAATCTGATTTCTTAAGTTTAATAGATATTGAAAAAAAAAAAGGAACACAAACCTGGAAAATCGAAGTTTTGAGAAAAGTTTCAATTAAAGCTGTGAAGCAGTGTTGCCAGTGGACTTTTTTTTTAAATTCTGATTTCTTGAGTGGTACCACTTTTTTGAAATAGTAATTTTCGCCTTATTTAATAACATATTAATTAAGGCGAAAACAATGGGAATTTTACCACTTCAGAAAAGTGGTGCCAACCAAGAATTTATAAAAGTAGACCACTGCTGTGACGTACTTTTAGAAAGAATGAAAAAATCGAACACTTTTTTTTTTTTTTATGTATAAACATGTGTAATACATCGTTGAAAAGATAAAAGTTTAAACTATTTAATGATATAAAAAAGTAAACATCGATTTCAGTTGCATTATGGTCTATGGAGATAAATCGTTTTCGATGCATTTTAATGATGTTGCAATATCTCAAACATAGTGAAATTTACATGCATTACTGAAGTGGACTTAAAAATGTTTTTTCAGGAGTATATAGTAAATAGTATTTATCACTTTAGTGCACAGCTTTGCATACATGGTGTGTTCACAAAGTTTCAAGACTGGTCCTAGAATGCAAAAGTTATTAAACTTTTTTGTACAGCGAACTAAAATTCTTCGAAATATGACCCTTGGGTATCAACACACCGCTGCCCGCGTTTTTTCCATTATTCACAGGCTCCTGGGGTCTTCGCGCGCAAGGCTGTTAAGGGACCTCGTCGAAGCTGCTTAGATCGCTTAAATCATGTCCAATCGCTCCCCATTCAGGTTTTTCTTCATCCGGGGAAACAAAAAAGTCGCTGGGAGCAAGGTCGGGTCTATAGAGGGCTTGCGGCAGTATTGCCACGTTAAATTGAGCCAAAACATCGGCAGCGGCGAGCGGTGTGTGAAACGAGGTAGTGTCGGGGTGAACAATCCACTCGTCCCTGATGTCTGAGCGGGATCGCCGGACTCTATCCTTCAAATAGTGGGCATTCCAGCGTAAAAATGACCTGAACCGGCACTTCCACCCAGACACCAGAGAAGACTGGATTGTTCACCACGACAATGCGCCCTCTCACACGTCGCTCGCAGCCGCCAAAGTTTTGGCTAAGTTTAACGTGGCAATACTGCCACAAGCCTCCATACAGCCCCAACCTCGCTCCCAGTGACTTTTTTTATTCCTCCGGATCAAGAAAGACCTGAAAGGGAAGCAATTCGACACGATTCCAGCGATCCTTGATTCCGGCTTTGACGAGGTCACTTAACAGCCTTGCGCCCAGGGAGCCTGTGAATAATGGAAAAAATGCTGGCAGCGGTGGGTTGACGCCCAAGGGTCATATTTCGAAGAATTTTAGTTCGCTGCACAAAAATGTTTAATAATTTTTGTATTCTAGCACCAGTCTTGAAACTTTGTGAACACACCATGTATATGCAAACAACAGTGTTTTGAATTTAATAGGTTGTTTTATTCATATATACCTAATTCACACCAGAAAATTTAAATAGCAGTATTTGTTTTAATTCGTAACAGAGATTTCGTTTTCAAATAAAGCGAAATCAACCATTGAAACTTTTTGGTGTAAAGTCAGATTCTCTGAACAACGTAATTTCTAGAACGTATTTTATCATGGGAATTAAAGGGTTAAAGTTTAAGTTTTAAAAATAAATAATAATATAAGATAAGGTATTTGGAGACATACTTATTAAAGTATTTACTAATGTGCATTATTTTAGCGTAAAACAGCCACGCGACAGTAGTTTTTACTTGTATTGCAGATCTGCAACAGAAGAAAAGGTTGACTATTATATGAAAAATGTATCTCTGATTTTTTTCGTTATTCTTCCTGTGTAATAAACCTTTCAGAGAATCATATATAATTTTTTTCGAAACAAAATAAAAAAATCGCGCATTTAAGGGGTATGGTTCGTTTACAGGGACCCGCGAAAGAATTCCATTTCATTATGATCTATGGGAAAAATCGTTTGTGATGCATTTTAACCCTTAAATGCCTGATTTTTCAAAAATCATTGTAATAATGTTTTTCGGCTTTCATTTTTTAAATAAATCATGGGAAAAATGATTTTAAAAATCATATTTTGTTTTAAGTATGGTTTACTTCTAAAAAACAGTTTGTTACTAATCAGCAATAGTGGTCTTTAATTGAAAAAATAATCTTCTTGATAAAATTCTATAATATTAAACACGCAAGAATTTTAAGAACTATAATAAGAAATAAATTTTACTTGCTCACTGCAGAACAAAATGTGGTATTTCTCAAGCTTCCAAACAAAACAAAAAGAACAAGTAGCAACAACTGGAAAAATAAACCTATCTTTATTCTTAAACAACACAAGTGTTGCCATCTTCATGTTGAAAATCGATTTAATAATATTTTCAGAATTTATTTTATTGGCAACATTAGGCATTATAGCTTCAATATTATTCTAATGGTATTTTAGAGCCTAAATTAGGTATGTTGCCAAAAAGCAACACCCGGCATTTAAGGGTTAATGATGTTATGATACATCAAACATGCCGAAATTAAAAAAAGGATCTTTGAGGTGCAATAGCGAATGTTTTTTACGGATTCAGGATTGCGTATCATTAATTTGTATTTACGGAGACTCACAAAAGCATTCGGTTACAGTTGCAGAAAGGATTAAGATCGATTTCATTGGCTGAAAAAAAAATTAAATTCCTTAACAATATTCTGTTAGTATCTGAAAGTGTTTCATAACTTTTATGCCTGGTGCATGATTTCCCCTCCTTTTTTTAAATTCATTCTTATAACTTTAACATATAATACCTATAATGGGTAGTGTTGGCGAAGCTTGCGGGGGTGGGGGATTTAAGAATTCTAAATTCATACCAAAAATTTTTCAATCTTAATTTTTTTTTTCTAACGGATGATGACACGAGAACCTTTTGCCGAGGAGCCGGTGACCTTTGTCCCGCATGAATATTGCCATCTTTTAAAATAAAAAAAACTTATTAACCCTTACATGCCGAGTGTTTCGACAACATACCCAATTTAGGCCCTAAAATACTATTAGAATAATATTGAAACTACAATGCCTAATGTTGCCAATAAAATTCAGTCTGAAAATATTATTAAATCAATTTCCAACATGTAGATGGCAACACTTGTGCTGTTTAAGAATAAAGATATATTTATTTTTTCAATTGTTGCTACTTGTTCTTTTTTTTTTTTTTTTTTTTTTTTTTTTTTTGAAGCTTGCGAAATACCCTACTTTGTTCTGCAGTGAGCAAGTAAAATTTATTTCCTAGTATAGTTCTTAAAATTCTTGTGTGCTTAATATTATAGAATTTTATCAAGGAAAATTATTTTTTCAATTAAAGACCAGTATTGCCGATTAGTAACAAACTGTTTTTTTAGCCGTAAACCATACTTAAAATAAAATATGATTTTTTAAAGTATTTTCCCCATGATTTATTTAAAAAATGAAAGCCGAAAAACATTATTACAATGATTTTTGGAAAATCAGGCATTTAAGGGTTAAAACTTTCTGGTGAGAATTCGGAATTTCTAAATAAAAAAAACAGCCAGATGTGGCAACACTGGTAATGTGTATAATGAAATTCATCTAAAGTATTCAATTAATTAAACTTTCTAAATAACTTTTTAAGGGCGAATTCTAATCCTAGAATACTAACAGTCTGTCTCTTTCACAGAACAAATATGTTCGCTCTGCATCTTATAAATACTTACACAGATGCTAATTTTTACATTTTTTCTTATCACTAGAATTTATCAGTACATTTTACTTTTATTAATTGGCGAAATCTGTGATTAATCAAATAAAAACTTTGTTTTAAATGTTAGTGGTGATAAAAATGCCATTCATGAATTTATTACTTACGAATCAAGCAATTAAAGAACATCGTGAAATCTTCGATTAACATTCTTCCGTTTAGGATATCATAAGAAACTTATTAGTTGGAAGGCGAGGTAAATCTAATACAAAAGTTCAAATACCTATGTCTGGCCTTTCTACATGTAAATATAATATCTTGCAATACACCCTAATTATACACCCTAATTTTATATCCTAATAAACCACAATTGCTATATTCCGCCCAAGGACATCTTTTGATTGTGTGTTTTTCCGTGTCATGAGTGGTTTTTCGTAAATGACTAATAATAATAGCTCTTTATTTACTAAGGTCTTCAGGTGAAACGATCTCGAAAATTGTCGAAACCTCAACCCCATCGCTTCATTACATGTCGTAAATCTGTCATACAGACACTGCATGATCTCGAGTCGTAAATAGAAGAGAAGTATTTTCTCACCACTAAAATTTAATAGTAAGTTTTATCTTAAGTAATCGTCGGAAGCTATAATTAATCGAATGAAAATTTTTTGTTAAATTTAAACCTTAACTGACGGTAACTTTTAACACATGAATCTATTTTCATATTTTATTTTCGCCACTATATTTTAAAAATAAATTTTATAGTATGTTTCCAGCATTTGCGATGTTGTCAAAATTATAAGTAAAAGTCTTTCGTTAAAAAAAGCGGTGCTAACCGAATAAAATTTGTATAAGAGATGCTGGTCCCAATGTCATGTGAGAAGAGACATACGACCGATAAGGGTTAAGTAGTGACATAAAACGTAAAAGTTGTTATTCATGAGTTGATTACGTTTATCTAGAAATTAAGGCACACTCTGAAATCTTAGATTGACATTCTTTAGTTTTGAATATTATAAGCAGCTTTTTAGTTGGAAAGCGAAATAAATCTAATACTAAAAGTTCAAATACCTGTATGCATGTAAATAATAATTTCATACATTATTACCACCCTAAATTTTAGTTTACTTAGTCGGTGCTGAACTAGTGAGCAGCATTGAGGGGTTTCCTAGCTGATAACAGCTTAACACCCAGTCTAGAAAATGAAATATCTTATGTTTTATAAGCCATTGTGATAAGTTAAACTGTAGTTTAGAACAACTAAAGAGAAAAAATCAAGAAATTTAAGGAAAAAATAAATAGTTAAAGTATAGAAAAGTATTAAAATTAAAAATTAAGTTAAGACTTAAGTTGAGTAAAAAATTGATAAAGATCTTAAAAACTTTTAAAAAATGGTCTAGTTATAGTTAAAAACTACTATATAAAAGAGAAGGAATAAAAAGAGGAAAAACTTAGCCAATTACTTAGTCGGCGAAAGCTAAGATTAATGAAGTAAAAAAAACTCCTTTAAATTTTAGTGGTGACAATAAAGCGTAAAAGTTCATGCATTTATTACGTTTATCTAGAAATTAAGGCACACTCTGAAATCTTAGATTGACATTCTTTAGTTTTGGATATTATAAGCAGCTTTTTAGTTGGAAAGCGAAATAAATCTAATACTAAAAGTTCAAATACCTTTATGCATGTAAATAATAATTTCATACATTATTACTACCCTAAATTTTAGTTTACTTAGTCGGTGCTGAACTGGTGAGCAGCATTGAGGGGTTTCCTAGCTGATATCAGCTTAACACCCAGTCTAGGAAATGAAATATCTTATGTTTTATAAGCCATTGTGATAAGTTAAACTGTAGTTTAGAACAACTAAAGAGAAAAAAATCAAGAAATTTAAGGAAAAAATAAATAGTTAAAGTATAGAAAAGTATTAAAATTAAAAATTAAGTTAAGACTTAAGTTGAGTAAAAAATTGATAAAGATCTTAAAAACTTTTAAAAAATGGTCTAGTTATAGTTAAAAACTACTATATAAAAGAGAAGGAATAAAAAGAAGAGAAACTTAGCCAATTACTTAGTCGGCGAAAGCTAAGATTAATGAAGTAAAAAAAAACTCCTTTAAATTTTAGTGGTGACAATAAAGCGTAAAAGTTCATGCATTTGTTACCTTTATCTAGAAATTGAGGCCCACTGTAAAATGTTCGATTTACATACTTCCGTTTAACCCTCTCCGGCATGGTGGGTTAAATTCTGTCCCACTTAATTTTAATACCTAAATGTTACAACGGTACCAGTATTTTAAAACGAATTTTCTCGTTTTAGATTTTGCGTGAAAAGGTTTTACTTATTTTCAAATAACTTTGTTCGCAAGTCTCGGTGTCATTCAATTATTTCAACATTTTATCAACAGAAGTACTTTGAGCCGGAAAGGGTTAAGGTATCATAAACAACTTTCATTTGGCAGGCGAGGTAAATCAAATACTAAAGTTTAAATACCTGTACCTGGCTTTATGCATGTAAATAATAATTTCATATATAATTACCACTTGATTTTAAATCCTAATAAACCACAATTGCTATGCTCGACACAAGGAGATCTTTTGATTGTGTGTTTTTCCTTGTCATGGGCGGTTTTTTGTAAATGACCGATAATATCTCTTTATGTACTAAGGTCTTCAGGGGCAACGATCTCTAAAACTGTGGAAATTTCAATCCCATGGCTTCATACCTGTCGTAAATCTGTCATACAGGCAGATCATGATAAAGATCTCGAGCCATTAATAGGTAAACAGTTTTTTTCTCACCACTAAAATTTAATGGTAAATTTCATTTTAATTAAATCATAAAATCTTCGAATAAAGAAGTTAAACATTTCTTTTAAATTTTAATTGTAACAAGAAAGCGCAAAAGTTGCTATTCATGTTTTTATTATCTCTATCTAGGAATTAAAGCGCACTGTAATTATGTTCGATTAAGTTTGACATACTTCCGTTTATGATACCATAAGCAACTTTTTAGTTCGGAAGCGATGTAAATCTAATACTAAAGTTCAAATACCCACGCCTTCCCTTTATGCATGTAAATAATAATTTTATATATAATTACCACCCTATTTTAATATCCTAATAAACCACAATTGCTATCCTCGATCCAAGGACATTTTTTGATTGTATGTTTTTCCTTGTCATGGGCGGTTTTTAGTAAATGACCGATAATATCTCTTTATTCACTAATAGCCCAAGAGCCGACAGCACAAAAACCTATGTTATCAAGCACAAGAAAAAAACCTTTATTTCATGGAAGAGTAGAAACAAGGGAATCTAATGATCGATGTCTGCCGGAAGTGAAGTGGTGCATAAGCCTAAAATTAATACCACCAGTGGTTGACTCGTAGGTTTATCATTGTGTTTGTCCTACAACTATCCTCCATGTTTTCATACCTTTGTTTGTAGGACAAACACAATGATAAACCTACGAGTCAACCACTGGTGGTATTAATTTTTGGCTTATGCCCCACTTCACTTCCGGCAGACATGGATCATTAGATTCCTCTACTTCTACTCTTTTATAAAATAAAGGTTTTCTTTTTCTCGTGTTTGATAACATAGGTTTTTGAGAGCCGTAAGGTCTTCACGTGCAACGATCTCGAAAATTATCGAAACCTCAACCCTATCGTTTCAAACGTATCGTAAATCTGTCATACAGGCACTGCATAATAAAGATCCCGAGCCATTTATAGATGAACAGTTTTTTTCTCACCAGTAAATTTTAGGTTAAATAATGAGCAAAAGCTCAGATTAATGGAGTAAGAAAATTCTTTTAAATTTTAGTGGTGGCAGGGAAGCGTAAAAGTTGCTATCATGCATTTGTTATCTCCATCTAGCAATTAAAGCACGCCGTGAAATTTTCGATTTGCTTTCTTCTGTTTAGAGTACCATAACAAACTTTTTAGTTAAGAAGCTCGGTAAATAAAATACTGAAGTTCAAATAGCTATATCTATACCTTTCCTTTATGTATGTAAATAATAATTTTATATATAATTACCACCCTATTTTAATATCCTAATAAACCACAATTGCTATCCTCGACCCAAGGGCATCTGTGGATTGTGTGTTCTTCCTTGGCATGGGCGGTTTTTCGTAAATGACCGATACTATCTCTTTATTTACTAAAGTCTTCAGGTGCAACAATCTCGAAAATTGCGGAAACTTCAACCCTGTCGCTTTACACCTGTCGTAAATCTGTCATACATGCACTGCATGATGAAGATCCCGAGCCCTTTATAGACGAACAGTTTTTTCTCACCAGTAAATTTTAGGTTAACTAATCGCCGAAAGCTAAGATTAATGGAGTAAGAAAATTCTTTTAAATTTTAGTGGTCGCAAGAGAGCATAAAAGTTGCCATTCATGCATTTGTTATCTTCATCCAGCAATCAAAGGATGCCATGAAATCTTCGATTTGCATTCTTTCGTTTAGAATACGATAACAAACTTTTTAGTTTAAGAAGCTCGGTAAATCAAAAACTAAAGTTTAAATACCTATAGCTTTCCTTTATGCATGTAAATAATAATTTTATATATAATTACCACCCTATTTTAATATCCTAATAAACCACAATATCTATCCTCTACCCAAGGACAATTTTTGATTGTGTGTTTTTCCTTGTCATAGGCGGTTTTTTGTAAATGACCAATAATATCTCTTTATTTGCTAAGGTCTTCGGGTGCAACGATCTCGAAAATTGCGGAAACCTCAACCCTATCGCTTCATACCTGTCGTAAATCTGTCATATAGGCACCACATGATAAAGATCTCGAGTCATTAACAGGCGAACAGTTTTTCTCACCACAAAAATTTAATAGTAAATTTTATTTTAAAGAAAGAAGAATTAAAGCTATAAAACTTAAGGAAACAAATTGTTAAATTTTATGATTAAAGAAGTTAAAGAGTTCCTTTAAATTTTAGTGGTGACAAGAAAGCGTAAAAGTTGCCATTTATGTATTTATTACCTCTACCTAGAAATTAAGGCGCACTGTAAAATCTTCGATTAATATTCTTCCGTTTAGGACACCATAGGCAACTTTTTATTTGGGAGGCGAGGTAAAAAACACACTAAAGTTCAAATACTATATCTTTCCTTTATCTATGTAAATAATAATTTTATATATAATTTACCACCCTATTTTATTATCCTAATAAACCACAATTGCTATCGTCGGCCCAAGGACATTTTTTGATTGTGTGTTTTTCCTTGTCATGGGCGGTTTTTCGTAAATGACCGATAATATCTCTTTATTTACTAAGGTCTTCAGGTGCAACGATCTCAAAAACTGTAGAAACCTCAACTCTATCGCTTCATATCCGCCGTAAATCTGTCATACAGGCTCCACATGATAAGGATATCCAGCCATTTAATAAGCAAACAGATTTTTCTCACCATAAAAATTTAATAGTACATTTTATTTAAATTAATTGTTAAAATATATGATTAAAGAAGTAAAAAAATTCTTTAAAATTTTAGTGGAGAGAAGAAAGTGTATAAGTTGCCATTCATGCATATATTATCTCCATCTAGCAATTAAAGCACGCCGTGAAATCTTCGATTCGCAATCATTCGTCCATAACAAACTTTTTAGTTGAGAAGCTCGGTGAATCAAATACTAATGTTCAAATACCTATACTTTCCCTTTATGCATGTAAATAATAATTTTATGTATATACCACCCTATTTTAATATCCTAATAAACCACAACTGCTATCTTCTACTCAAGGACAATTTTTGATTGTGTGTTTTTCCTTGTCATGGGCGGTTTTTCGTAAATGACCGATAACATCTCTTTATTTGCTAAAGTCTTCGGGTGCAACGATCTCGAAAATTGCGGAAACCTCAACCCTATCGCTTCATACCTGTCGTAAATCTGTCATACAAGCAGTGCATGATAAAGATCTCGAGTCGTTAATAGGTGAACAGTTGAATGGCGCATAAAAGAAACCGCCTTACCGCCTTCTATGGGCGGAACATTGCATGATAAAGGAAAATTCTTAATTACAGAAAATTTGGAATTGTTTTACAGATGTTTGTATAGGATTAAAAAAACGGGAACATATTGTGTCATTTTTTTGGTGACACCTGTCACATAATGAATATGGGAAACGTCGGTATCGCGTCTCTCGTAAATATCATGCGTCAAAATCCAAACATAAAGCGATGTTCCGTGAAAATTTGCCTTTGATGAGCCTTTAATTCCATCCGACAAAGGAATTTGTAAAAATCTTTCAAAAAACATCTCAATCTAAAACTAACAATGTATAAAAGAAACAAAAGAATCAAAAATTAAAAAAAAAATTAACCCTTCAGTGCGCAGCTTTGCATATATGCAAACAACAATGTTTCGAATTTAATAGATTTTTTTATTCGTATATACCTAATTCATACCAGAAAATTAAAATGGCAATATTTACTTTAATTAAAACACAGACATTGGTATCTAAATAAAGCGACGTTAACCACTGAAACTTTCTGGTGTAAAAATCAGATTCTCTGAACTACGTAATTTCTAGAACGTATTCTATCATTGGAATTAAAGGGTTAAACGTGATAGCTAAATAATGAATTATAATTCAAATCACGCATGATTTATGAATTACAAATTTTTTATAAAGCAGTTTCTTTATAAAATTTAATTTATCTGAAGAAATGTTAGAAGGAAATGTATGAGATGGGAATGTTTAAACTACCCTTACCATTCCAAGTTTCAACATGCATAATTTTCAAGAAAGAGAAAATCCTTTATTATAAAATTCTTATATACAGAGAATTTGTAATTGTTATCTAAATTTTTGTATGGAATACAAAAAAGGAAACATATTATGCCATTTTTTGTCCGTCATATCGAGAAAATGGAAAATGCCAGTATCACATCTCCTATAAATAGTTTTCATACGTCAAAACTGAAACGTGAAGCAATATCGCGTGAAAATTTGTGTATGACGTACTGCTTTTAATTTGATCTGACAAAGTAGGGCGTAAAAGTTTAAAGATATCTCAATGTAAAAGTGATGTTGTAATGTGAAAAAAAAAAGAGAATAAAAAATTGTAAGCTTGAAAAAATAATAATAAACGTCATAGCTAAATAATGAATTATAATTCCGCATTATTTAAATCTCGCATCATCTGTCATTTATAATTTCTTATAAAGCAATTTCTTTATAAAGTTTAATTTATTTGCCGAAATATTTGAAGAAAATGTATGACGAATGTTTAAACAACCTTTGCTATTCTAAGTTTGCACATGCACAATTTTCAAGATAGGGAAAATCATTAATTACAAAATTCTTATTTGCAGAATTCTTAATTTCAGAAAAATTCTTAACTACAAAAAATTTGAATTGTTTTCCAGTTTTTTTTGTACAGGATTAAAAAAAAAAAAAAAAAAAAAAAAAAAAAAGAACCCGGAAACATATTATGACAATTTTTGTGACATCACTCTTATCATAATTAGGGGAAATGTTGGTTTCACATCTCCTGTAAATAGGTTTCATATGTGAAAACTCAAACGTAAAACAATGTCGCTTGAGAAATTATCTTTGACGCGCTGCCTTTATTTTTATCCGACAAAAAAGCGTGTAAACGTCTTTCAAAAGGCATGTGAATCTAAAACTAATATTACAATATAAAAAAAAAAAAAACACAATTAAACGTGATAGCTAAATAATGGATTATAATTCTGCATTATTCAAATCACGCATAATTTATAATTTATAAATTTTTCATAAAGCTATTTCTTTATAAATTCTAATTTATCTGACGAAATATTCGAGGAAAATGTATGGAGAGTATTTAAACAACCTTTACTATTCTAAGTTTTCACATGCAAAATTAAGATGGAGAAAATGCTGAATTACAAAATTTTTATTTATAGATTTGTTATTTAGAGAAAAATTCTCAATTACAGAAAATTTGAATTGTTTTCCAATTTTTTGTATAAGATTTTTTAAAAAAGGAGAACATATTGTCATTTTTTGTGACATGTGTATATCATGAATATGGCAAATGTCTGTATCACATCTCCTGCAAATAGGTTTCATACGTCAAAACTCAAACGTAAAGCAATGTCGTATGAAAATTTGTGTATCACGAACTGTTTTAACCATATAGTGCGCAGCTTTGCATGTATGCAAAAGAACAGTGTTTTGAATTTAATAGAATTTTTTTTTATTCGTATATACCTAATTCACACCAGAAAATTAAAATAGCAAGTCTGCTCTAAATTAATAACAGACATTCCGTATTTAAATAAAGCGAAATTAACTATTGAAACTTTAAAAGGCTTTTAGTATTAAAAAGAAAACAATCATTCACATCAAAAAGAAATGTTAAATTTACAGAAACCTTATTTTAAAAGAGACTTTTCAAATGCAAACCGATATTTTTTTTTCCCGTTTTATGGGGAAAAAAATGTATTTAATGAAATAAAATAAATAACAAACTGAAAATAAAAGAAATTCAGAATTAACCATCGTAATTCTATATCATGCTTCCAATATACGTAGTTTCGAGAACGCATTCTATCATGGGAATTAAAGGGTTAAATGTTAAGTTTTATAAAAATAAATAATTATATAAAATAAGGTATTTGGAGACATACTAATTAAATATTTACTATTTTGCAATATTTTAGGGTAAAACAGCCGCACGACAGTAGTTTTTACTTAAATTGGCAGGTGTGCAACTGAAGAAAAAATTGGCGTATTATATGAAAAATATATCTGTGATTTTTTTTCATTATTTTTCCTGTGTAATAAACCTTTCAAAGAATCATGTATAATTTTTTCGAAACAAAATAAAAAATCGCGCATGTAAGGGTTAATTTTATCCGACAGAGGAGTATGTAAAAGTCTTTAACCCTTTTCGGCGCGGAGTAATTCTGTTTGTAAAATGATGAAATGGTGGACTGACACCAGAATTTACAAACGAATTTATTAGAGAATAAAAACTTGCTTATTTTCCGTACTTTATAAAAGGAAAATTTTAATTAAATTTCCTTAGTGCCGTTTGTCAGTTTGGAATTAAAATTAGTTGTCTCTTTTGGTGGACACCGCCCGCTAAAGACTTAAAAGACTTCTCATTGTAATAGTGTTGTTGTAATGTATAAAGAAAAAAAAGAATAAAAAAGTAGTAAAATTAAAAAAAATTAAGCGTGACAGCTAAATGATAAATTATAATTCTGTTTTTTTTTTTGTTTTTTTTTTTCCAAATCACACGATTTAAGATTTATGAATTTTTTATAAAGCTATTTCTTTATAAATTCTAATTTATCTGACGAAATGTATGAAAAAATGCATGAGAGGAGGATATTTAAGGGGACCGGGTACGCTCTATCTCGGGCATGTTAAAATACACCAACTTTATGTATCTTTTTCTCAGAAATGGTGAAAGATAGAGGTCTAGATTTTTTAGAGTAGTTTGAATAACATGCTTTAAGTATTTTAATAGACCATTTTTTTCTAAGTGAAATTGAAAATTAATTAATAATTATTTATTGAAAGACATTTTTAAATTAGTATTTTTGGTAAGATTTCACTGCCTAAAATAAATAATTCTCAACAAATCATTAAATTCCTGTGTTAAAGTATGCACTATAACATATATTTATAAGTATTTATAAAAATCTAAGTTCTTAAGTTTATTAGATATTGAAGAAAAAATGAACACAAACCTGAAAAATCGAAATTTTGAGAAAAAGTTAACTAAAGCTGTGAAGCAGTGTTGCCAGTGGTGTACTTTTTTAAAATTCTGACTTCTTGATTGGCACCACTTTTTTGAAATAGTAAAATTCGTCTTATTTAATAACATATTAATTAAGGCGAAAACAATGGGAATTTTACCACTTCAGAAAAATGTTTCCAATTAAAAATCTGAATTTTTTTTAAAAAATAGCCCACTGCTGTGAAATGCTCTTAGAAAGAATGAAAAAATCCAACACTTTTTCTTAATATAAAAGCATGTGTAATACATCGATGAAAAGATAAAAGTTTAAACTATTTAATGATATAAAATGTAAAAATCAATTTTTTGGCTGAATTTCGCTTACCCGGTCCCCTTAAACTACCTTTAACATTCTAAGTTTTCACGTGCGTAATTTTCAAGATAGAAGAAATCCTTCATTACAAAATTCTTATAGAATTCTTAATTACAGAAAAATTCTTAATATAGGTAGGTTTTAAAATAATTATTACCGTAATTTCGGGTGTATAGCCCGCAGCTCAAACAATTCAGTTTGACCCAGAAATTTTATTCAGTATTTGAAGACCAATATTTACCGTGATCTAAAAAGTTACATTTTACTTTTAAAAATTTCTGGGTCGAAACACGATTGTTTCATCCGAACCGCTATACACCCGAAATTACGGTCAATGATACTTCAAGTACTTAAAAATGATTTTAAAAACGATAAAGAATCAGTAAAATTGAGAAACAGTTATAAAGAAAATTATAGTTGAAAGTACTTTTTTTTTCCTATTCAGCGGTGTAAAAATTGAAATTTTTCGATTACATATATCTTAAATTTGTGTTTTATTTTAATTATTTATTTATTGATGAAGTTTTAATTTCGTTATGGAAAATTATTTGCAGACAAATTCTGAAGCATTTATGTTGTTTTAAGTGCGAATGGATATTCTTTTAAATACTTCCGTAATGGAGTCTGTGCATGTGATGGAAATGATAAAAAAAACTCATGTTTGAAAATTTCTTTAAAAACTACAATAAATGAGAAAATTACGATACAGTTTTCAAACAAATTGAATTTGAAAGTACACTGGTGTCCAAAATTAAGGACCAGTCACAAAATGCTAATTTTTAAATAAGCGAAAACTCAAAAGGAAATAATATAATTCAAATAATTACGAACTCTACAACACAGCTAGTCCATATAGCATCCCATTCATGTCACACATGGTCACAAGTGTCTCAGTCACTACGGTGAAACAAAAAATAGGAAATTACACACGTCTCATTCTGAGTCTCAAAGGATCACTATATGTGACTCCACTGAGACGTCGATGTGATTGCTGCTTTGTGACGAGTCACCAAGTGACTTTACAATGTAGTTACATTGTGACTCTCATGTGACTGTCATGTTTAGACTAAATTTCAAAGTCATCATGAATGTTGCATTATGATAAGTCACCAAATAATATCACATTATACTCACATGGTGACTTTTCACAAAAGAGCATAACGGTGACTTCATAGTAGTCTCTCTGTTACCTGAAAGTCATCATGTGACTTTAATGTGACATTATTTGGTAGCTTATCACACTGAAGCGTTCACGATGACTTTGAAATTGAGTCTACAGATGACAATCACATGAGAGTCACAATGTAACTACATTGTAAAGTCACATGGTGACTCGTCGCAAAGCAGCTGTCACAGTGACGTCTCAGTGGAGTCACATATAGCGATCATTTGAGACTCATAATGAGATGTATGGAATTTCCTATTTTTTTGCTTCACCGTAGTGACTGTGACACTTGTGACCATGTGTGACATGAATGAGATGTTATATGGACTAGCTGTGCTGCAGAGATAGTAATTATTCGAATTATATTATTCCCTTTTGAGTATTCGCGTACTTGAAAATTTGCATTTTGTGATTGGTCCTTAATTTTGGACACCAGTATATTTTTTTCCCGGTGTGACGGTTTAAAAATTGAAAATGTGCTATGTCTCGAAGTTTAAAAAAAAATTGTACTAGCAAAAATTCCAAAACCGAAATTTAATCGACAAATGTTGACAACCTCACAATGACGTCAGCGTTACGCATGCACACACTTGTCCTTTATAATGCAGATAGTGAAAACTGTTTCGTACATTCCTTACTAGTGTAACAATACAACAGTTCTCCTCAGATAAAGCTTAACACTAGAACCGCCATTAGGGGTCATTTTGACGCCTACCAAATTGTTAATAGTCGATTCGAACTAGAAATTTCTTTATAAGATATGTTAAATGTGCACAGCATAGAAATAGGCTAAATAAACAAGTTAAATAGTTTTAAATAAAATTCTGATGTGAAACACTTATTATAAAACTTGAGTAAAATAGCCTGCGGTTCTTGTGGTAAGAAACCAGGTCTAACCCTTTATCTACTGACGGTACTTATAAGTACCAGCCACTTTAAACTTTCCTCACATGGTGAATATTACTAATATTCTAATGATACTTTCCAAAAATACTCCACTTTATCCGGATACATGGCAGCAGTAGTTTTAGGTTTGTTATTTTAGCGAGGAAGAAGGCTATGTTTGAAACAATCGATGTGTTTTGTGTCGACATTTTGTAGATTGTCACGCTCGTCTTTTTATTGCTGCAAACACAGTAAAGGATATAAGATAAGTGTTAATTTTTTTTTTTATGTTTTCATTATGATCTTAGAATACAATTTGACTAGCTATTTCAGGTGAAGGTGTATGTATTTGATTTAACCGTTGAATTAATCGTGATACTTATAAATACCGTCAGTACACCGGGTGTTAGAGAAAAAGTTCTTGTTTATTTTTCGCCTGTATAGTCATCCATAGTTTTGTTATAGTATTCTGAATGTGTTGGAAAGTGTCTCATGATTATGCTTTACGCATGATTTTTCGTTCTTATTTTAAGGGGGTCCGGGACACAAAAATCTTCAAATTTTGTCAAAACATTTTATTTCATAAAAAAAATTCTCTGTTTTTTCCTGCTTAAAATGACATTTAAATCATGTTTCTATCTGAATTAGAACAAAAAATATTAATTTTTTCGTTTTGGTTTGTTTTCAAAATTTAGCTTTCAAGCAATGGCTGTCAATGGAAACCGACTTCTTGTAAAAATGCGTTTTTCTTTATGATATGTATTTTCATCATTTCTCAAATTTAAATTCTTATAACACGAGAACCGTTAAAGATACAGGGTTCAAACTTGGGACATATCTTTTTCAATTATTTTACTTTAATTTTGATTCAGCATATTTGAAAAAAATATTTACTTTTGAAAATATGATTTAAAAAATAGTTTTTGTTAAATATTTTTAATTTTTTTATAAATTAATAATTTAAAAAATGCTGAATAAAAATTAAAACTTATATATTTCTGTTTATTTAAATGAAAAAAAATTGAAATTCTATAAATAATATTTCGAGTTATAACGATTTTAAATTACCCCACTTTTTGAATAAATTTTAAATTTAAATAAAAAAAAAATTCTGAGAAGTTTTATCATGTGATTTTGTTTACTAATGATAAGGTTAACCATCACAAAAAAATTCAGAATTTTAACTCAAAAAATAAAAATTATTTTGAAATGTGTCCCGGACCCCCTTAAATTATTATCCAGCCTTCTAACCGCTGGACAATATAGTGTTTACATTCTTAGAGAGTTTACATTCTTCATTTAAATGTACAGTCGTGGAAAAAAATAGTAAACACCCCCTACTAACTCCTCAACAAATTATCGTAGACGAAAGTTACTGGTACTGGACGATTAGAAATAAAGTCTACTTTTAAATGGTGCGTATAAAATTTGCTTAGGGGGCCATATACATATTAAAACGAATTCAAACTGCATTTTTTTCAATGGCAGTACCCAAATTTAACGAGATATTTCAAATCTTCGGTTCAAAATATGCCTAGAAACCAAATTTCAAGTCATTCGAATGATAAGTTTTTGAATTATAGACATTCAAAATTTAGTACTTCTAATGTTAAATTACATTTTCATATTTTTATTTATATCTCCTGAAATTATGCTCCTAATGAGCTAATTTTTTGTGTAGCAATAATACTAATATACCCAAACATAAATTCGTTGATTTTGCAATTTTTATAATTTTATGATATGAATTATGAAATTAATATTCGAAAAAATTATGAATTGCAACATACAATTTTTTTGATGGATTTAGATTTATTAAATCCTGCTTTATGGAAATCCCAAATTTCACATTTTTCTTCCAAGCAGTTTTCAAATTATGCTTAAAAACCGCAAAATGATGATTTAAGGGGCCGTCTATGATAGAAGTAAGTAAATTTTTGAAATTTATTCTGCTATCCTGTAATCAAACAGGTTTCATTGACGGTTAAACGTGCCTTGATCAAGAAGGCGGCTCTCTCGGTTAACAATCGAGTTTGGAACTTCAATTTGGATACAGCCCTTAAAATACGCTCGTTTTAAAATAATTAATTTCTCGGAAACTTATGGCACGAATTGCATAAAAATTTGTTTATAGGCTAATTGGAAGGTGTAGAGTTCATTTATGCTGCCAGAATTATGTACTGCTATTCAAAAAAACAAAGTTATGGTTCGTTTTAATATGTAGATGGCCCCTTAAACAAATTTTATATACATCAATTAAAAGTAGACTTTATTTCCAATCGTTCGGTACCAGTAACTTTTTTCTACGATAATTTGTTGAGAAGTTAGTAGGGGTGTTTACTTTTTTTTTTCCACGACTGTACTTATTCAGTAAGTGTAACTGAAGTTTGAAAGTTTCCTTGCACTTATCAGATAAATCCATTTTGAATTAATGCTTTCTGGATAAATCATGTATGAAGTTTTTTTAGCCCCCGGTACGGCATGGTATTTCTTTCTCCCAGCTTATTTTGTGTAGTCTCCAAAAAATAATGTTATATTGCAGAAGCCAGCCGTAAAACAAAGCAGTACGATTAAATAAACTATAGCAATTTTTTAAACTTCTAAGCATCGCACATTTTCGATTTTTATACCGTCCTTTTGGGAAAAAAAAATGTACATTTAATGCAATTTGTTTGAAAACTGTACCTCCATTTATTTTTGAAATATTAATTTTTTGTAGTTTTTAGAGCCATTTGCTTAATATTGCCAACGGAAGAACTCCATTTCTATTGAAAGTGAAAGAAAGAAAAATGGCAATTATATCTTTTTGTTGCTATTTTTCCATAAAAACTGAAAAAAAAAAATTAATTAAAATACGTGCTATTTTGAAAAAATATAAATGAAGGATTTCTGATAAAACATGAGCTATTAGAAACTAAATTTAATTTTAAATATCTATATTAATATTACAAACAAATGAAGGCCTGTGAATCTTTAAATTGCTGATTTTTTTTTTTTGTTGAGTTTCTTAAATGACGAAATATCTTTTTTTTTTTTTTTTTTTTTTTTTTTGATTTGTGTTTTATTTAGCGATAGTGACGTCCTAAGCGTACTTCACTGTAGATGTTGTTTAACACTGGATCGCAAATGATGAATTCTTCAGCGGATGTGGATGACGTCACTTTATGTAAAATAAAATCGCGTGTTATAAGTCTTAAAACTGAACTACATTTGAGTCTCGATTATCGGAGTTTCCGCTTTCACCGAGTTATTTTATTCTGATGGACTGATGGCTTCCATTATTATGAAACAGTCATTATAAATGAAGTGTTAGGTGAAGATGAAAGAGCAAACGTAAAAAGTTAGAACTCTGATTTTCTGGTCAGAATGAAAAAAAATTATGGCCATTTTTTTTTTTCTCATTCTGACCAGAAAATCAGAGTTCTAACTTTTTACGGCTGCTCTTTCATCTTCACCTAACACTTCATTTATAATGACTGTTTCATAATAATGGAAGCCATCAGTCCATCAGAAGAAAATGATCCATTCCAAAGGTATAAGTTCGATTAACTCGGATAATCGGGACTCTACTGTATCTATATTTCTATACATATATTTTTTTGTCATCGGGGGCGACATTAAATTCTGAAAAAGCAGAATTCCTGTTTTCTAGTTTTCTCATATTCTTTCTCTATCGGTAATATAAAAGCAATTAATCGCATTACAAGAAAAAAAAACACAACCTGGTGACTCAAACCTTCTATCTCCTTTTCAATTTTTCAGGATGGAAGATCACTGCTGACAAAATTGATGTCTTGTCAAGATTTCGATTTTTTTTCTCTTGCTTTTAAGCACCGAACACCTTGCTACTTCACCAGAGGTCAAGACCTTCGGAAAGAGGCACTTCTGCAGTCCTTGATCACTTTTGCAACCTTCCTTGTTCACTATGATCACTAGAAATGACCCTCAGGGTCATGCAGGTCACAGCTATGTGCACAGAAACGGGTCATCACTGTTAGAACGCCGAAAAACAAAACAATCTAAGCGCGTAGAATAAAAACGGAAAAAACGAAAAAAGTTTAATTGATCGAAGACAGTGATCAGAATTTAAAATTAGAATGAAGCTATGGATTTAGTGATACCAACCGGCCTAATAAGAGTTGTTGTTCTCGCTGCGTTAACATTGAGGAAGTGTTATTGGTCTTTTTTTAGTGAAATATTTTTCTTTCTTTAACGATAGGGAAAAATTTATAAAATAGATAAAAAACATTTTTATTTTCACCGTTTGTTTTATTAAAATACGGCATAGTACAAGAAAAAAAAAAAAAAAAAAAAAAAAAAAAAAAAAAGGCAATTTAACAAATTACAACGACCATTTGGAAAATGATTTTTTCAAAGACTAAAATTTAAGACACAAAAAATCGCACGGAGTTGATCATACATTACGTACGCCATGAATTAAACATTAATAGTGTTATGACACGTAAAAATTGCAAGCGACAAAAATCGCCTGCGACTCCTCAGATTTCCTGAAGCTTAGGTATTATCCAAGCATTTCATTGGCTATTCGGGAAAAGGCTTTTCCATCATCCAAGAAATCTGACGAGCCATTTTAAATGAAATTTCATTCTTAAACTTCTAAACATCTCACAATATTACTTTTTACACCGTCGTATAGGGAAAAAAATGTACTTTTAAATGCAATTTGTTTCAAAGCTGTATCTCAATTTATTTATGAGTTATTAATTTTTTTTGTAGTTTTTATTACTTTTTTGTCATAGTGGCAACAAAGTATCTATCTCTGTTGAAAGTAAAGGGAAAGTACAGATTACTGTATAGACCAATCAGAAAACGAATAAAATGATGATTAAACCAATAAAAAGCTTCAGATATGCTTTTGATTTCCTATCCTGACGAGGACAATAACAATTTTTTCCAAATGGTTAAAAATAAATAATATTCAAACTGTTAAAAAAAAGTCTATGAGTAAAATTGTAGTCAGCAAAAACTATGAGTGCTGATTCGCGGTTGTTGTCAGCCCGCAATTCTTTTATTACTAATATTAACTTGCTTGATTGCCACCATGTTTAGATGCGTTCGTAATTATATAAATGCATAGCACCTATAGCCGCCGTCTGGTTCGTCCGTCTGTCCGCATGTAACGTAGCAAACACTATCCAACATAATGGTTTGAAATTTAATATATACAATCGTTACAGAATTTTACCGAGTCCTTTCAAATTTTATAAAAATCTAATCAAAATTTAAAAAGATATTAATAAAAGTTTTCTTCATTCTATTAAATCATATCATACGTAAAGAATTCAATGAAATCCCATGATAGGTCATGATTATAGGTTGTCGTGGTGATGACGTCCTATTTAAGATGAAGTCCTATTATTTACGTATTACTGAATTTAGTATATAGAATCGTTATAAATTTTGCATTAATGGAGTTTTGCATGAGAGTGCAACAGCTATTGCACCACTATCTGAATATTTATCAAGCTGTTTATGGTACGAACGCACCTCATTTGCCATGTTTGACGCACAGTTTCCGACTTGTTTATTATTATGCATGCTTGATTGCCACCACTTTTTACCCGGCTGCCAAGAAGGGTTATGTGTTTCACGCGTATCTGGGTATGTGGATTTTTTTATACCCTCGAAACATCCCAACGGCTGGGTGGATTTTAATGAATGAGGTCTCTATCGATTCGTCTTAACCATCCGATGGTTATAGGCTAAGTTTCGTTTTAATAAATTCAAAATGGCGATCCTAAAATACAAAATGGTGGTAGACACGAAAAAAATTTTTACGCACCCTATTGTGTGGCCTATCATTGGATAGGTTTTTCAAAATGAAGACGATATTTCATTGACTATTTTACACTCAGAAGCTCCGTTTAAATATTACACAACCTGTAGGTTGGGTTTAGCTGTACTGCAAATCTAACCTCTATAGACATCCATAGGCCTCATCAAAACAGTGTTTATAGATAGGAACTAACAATTAAACACAATTTAACAGTCATCAATACAAGTGAATAATAAAAAAAAATAGGTAAGTAACATAAAAAATAGTTTCACATTGATGAGAAATAACTAATTAGTTCGCTTTTTACGCAGTCAGGTTTTTTGATTTTTTAAATTAAATTTTCACTTGTTTGAAATAGCATAATTAGCCTTATATTCGCTTTCTTTAATATGCTATTAAATAAGACGAACATCGCTACTTAAAAAAAAAAAAAAAAAAAAAAAAAAAAAGGTTGCAATCAAGAAATCGGAATTTCAAAAGCTTGTAGCGGACTGTCAACACTGCTAATTCGTTTCTCATAGCTATTGTGTTAATAAAAACCAAATGTTTAACAAATATAATCAAAACATGTCATAAAATTCAAAACTAAATCTCTAAAATTATTTTTTCTACATCAAGTTAACAGGAAGTATCAGGCGCCTCAATTATGTACGCTCAATTCATTTTTAAAGCATCAGAGCGAAAGTATATATGTATCAAAATCCTTGTTTCGCTCAAATATCAATAATTTTTCGATACATATAGAACAGAAACTGAGAACAAAACTGTTTTTTAGTTGCATGGCATTGCGTTTGGAGATTATTCTATTGTGTTAACAAATTTACTTAAGCTTGATTAATTTCATATGATCAGATCTTGTGTCTTTAACTCTTGAGAATTTATTTCCTTCGCTTAAGGCAGTGGTTCCCAACGTGGGGCGTACTCCCCACTGGGGGGCAATTTCCCTTTCTAGGGGGCAATTCGAAATTTGTTACTCACTCATTCGCTATCAGTTTCTTGTGTCTATTTTTAATGTAACGTTACAGACGAAAAATAAATGGAATACAAGTAAAATTTAAACAGCCAGTTTTTGCTATTAAATTTTTAAAATATTCCTAATGAAAAGTTTAAAATAGATTTATCACCAGAATAATTATATGAATAATTTTGTTTTAATACTTTAACATCGTTTTGTAGTATTAAACCTCAGTATTATTTTTCTGAAACTGAATTTTACAATTTTTCGAATGCTTTCGATTATTTATTGAGCTGTCTACTTCTGTTCGCTCTTCTATATGTCACAGAAAGATTTTTTACACGGGAAACTTCTTAAAAGTATATATAAATTTGACTGTCTTGAACATATTTAACCTAAATAATATATGAAATATCTGAATAAGGCACTGCCTACTTTATAAAACTTATAAATCTGAAATAGCATATGAATATCTATGGCTTTTGTGCAGGCATCATGCACAGTAAAAACATTTACATGATCACATATACATTTTAAATTCTAAAATTATATAATACATGGAAGACAAATAATCATATTGGGCAAGAAAATTCAGAAAAATGTGTTGTGATGGAGAATGACGACTACTTAAATTTAATAAAGATGAGAATCTTGAAATGCTTCTTGTGTATTGTGCTATCCATACAAAGAAAATTTAGAGGAAAATGAATTATAGATTATGTGAATGCTATCAATTTTAACGTTAAATGTAAGTCTCTCTTCAAGATATTTTGTGAGGATAAAAATACAGACCGTATAATACTTTTCTTTAACGTTGAGGTAAGTTAGAAAAGTACAACAAAACTCTTTTTGTCCCAAAGGCGAAGATGTATAATCACATTTTATTTACAAAATTATGTTAAAAACACATTTCTGACTCTTTGATAAGTTAAAAAATTTGCAATGAATAGTTATTGTTACGGCTCTATTACGCTTTCACTGTGTGATTAGAGTTCACTTTTATAAATAATAAGAGACATACTTTACAGATGAAGGGGGGGGGGGGGGGGCATAGTCACTTTACATGGGATTTGGTGGGGCGTGGCCTATAAAAGGTTAGGAACCACTGGCTTAAGGGGTCTCTGGACTCTTAAAATTGGAAAAAATGAAGAAAAAAAGATCATTTTCAAAATTTAATATTTTAAAATGTATGTGATTTTAAAACACAATTTTTATTGGGATGAAAGAATAAGTATGTTCTTTCATTTCATGCATTTAAAAAATTGCAAGATACAGAATTAGCATCTATAGGGGGCTCCAAACTGTCAGACATTTGTGGAGCAGAAAATTGGTATAACAGCTTACGCGCAGGATTACAAAATATATTTTGCCACTAGAATGAAAATTTCTGTGCCTTCTTACACTTCAGATTATAATAATTACCCTGAACCTAAATAAATTTGGATTTAAAGCATTTTTATATTTTTAATACAAAATTGTATTTAGCTAATGCAAAATTTTGAATATTTCAACAGTATAATCACCTAAAATATATTTATTTTGAACAACAAAAAGGAAATTTTAGGTTCAGTTTATACAGACTAACGTGAAACATTTGTTTTGAAAATTTCATGAAAAAATATTCAGAAGTTTTTGAGATATTCTGCGCGTTATGCCCAAAAATGTCATTTGGAGAAAAATGACTTCAACATTTCGGAAACGCCGCTTCAACTATTGAGCGTGTATAAGTCTAAACGCCATAACTTCTGTTCTAATGGAAATGTCAAGGAAACAATTATATCAAAATGTTCAGAAAAGATAGGAGTTTATCATCGAAAAAAAATTTTAATTTCGAAAATTGTGAAGCTTTAAAAGTCCTGAGACCCCTTAAATAGCTTTTAGTAGGAACCTTCTGTTAAATTTGGTTAGCAGATTTGAGTTACATAAATACTGTAGAATGTGTTTCCAAGTATCCATAGTTATATAAAGATAAGTTATATTATAAATTATTATTATATAAAATTTCGATATTATATATTATATAAAATTTCGAAAATTTTGAAGCTTTAAGTGTCCTGAGACTCCTTAAATAGCTTTTAGTAGTTACCTTCTGCTAAATTTGGTTAGCAAATTTGAGTTACATAAATACTGTAGAATGTGTTTCCATGTATTCATACTTATACAAAGATAAGTTATATTATAAATACTGCAGGTACAAAACTAAAGTTACTTATATGTGTATATCGAGCGATGCGTTAATAAAAACCAAGTGTTAAACAAATTAAATCAAAATTGTTGAAAATTTTGAAATATATAGTTTATGATAATTTGACAATAATTTTTCCAAACTAAGTTAATACTCGTTAAAAGGGATAAAAAATGCACTTACATGGCAAATAAAAAATCTTATTTATTCAGATCGACATGTTTCATCGTTCAGACGACGACATTCTCAAGATATTTAATGATGCAAATATTTTCGCTAAAGACTTCTTTAATTGAAAAAATGACAAACAAAAATCACGCGATCTCGTGTATAGAGGAAAAGGTCCAAATACCGGCTAGCACTTTTGTTTTCAATCTAGATCTTACAATTTTCAAAATTAGTAAAAGAAAAAGGGACATCAGGGTACCTTGACATATTTTACACCTGTTTAGAGAGAAAAAAATCCGTTTAAAAAGCGTTTTCTGTTTATAAAAAGCAAAATTCTGAAAGTCTTCAAATTTTGGGTTTTAAAAATGGGGTCTAAATACCGGATACCTAAGTTTTTTTTTCCAAAAGATCACACAGGTAGAGCTAATGACAATTATTAAGCAATTAGAATATTATTTTAATAAATTTTATTGATTTATAAGATTTCTTATGTACAGGAAAAATACGTAATTATTAATAAACAAGCATTTTTGTCAAATTTATAAAATTCTTATTAAATCTCTCACAGTCTTCTTACCATTATGTTTCTAATTTTGTTTTTTAACGTGCAAAAAACAAAGCTTATTGATTGAAATGAGAATTATTTTATCTGAAAAAATCCCGAACATATTATCACTTTCTGCATCGGTGCAGTCGCTATAGGCCCACATATCGCATTCCTAACAGTGAACCCAGAATCACCTCCAACCTCTTGTCCGCGGAGCACCCATGCAGAAGACACAAATTGCATCATCTTCCTTTTTCACTTTTAAAAACTCTAATTTCTCCCCCTTTCACCTGTTTTCAATCGTCATTTTTCTTCTTTCTCTTCACATTTATTGCAGGCAATTTTGGAGTGTCTAAAAGCTCTTTTTTGGGACGTGATCCGGTAACCAGTATCGCCCCTGAAGAATTACGAACACAGTTGCTTTTTTTACTTTCTTCTATCTTCAATAGAAGAAAGTATTGTAATCGAAATTTTTTTCGACTTCCGGTTTTCGACGGATTTGCATGTTTTAAGGGTCAGAGATTCCAAAAAACATGTTTATAGAAAATGTCTGTCTGTCTGTGTGTCCGTCTGTCCGTCTGTCCGTCCGTCCGTCTGTCCGTCTGTCCGTCTGTCCGTCTGTCTGTCGCCATTGTACCATCAAAAAGTGTATGAAGTTATGTATAGAATTAAACCAAAATTTTATTATAAGTTTTTGGCTATGGCAAGCATGTCCTCCCGGAATTTGGAAAAAATTCGCCGGTAGGGGGCGCTGATATAACAATTTTTATGCGATTTTGAATATTGTACCATGCAAAAGAGTATGGAGTTATGCATAGAATTGAACCAAATTTTTAGTTTAAGTTTTTGAATATGACAAGGAGGTCCTCCCTGAATTTGGAAAAAATTCGCCGGTAGGGGGAACTGTAAATGCGTTTTTGTGCGATTTTGAATATTGTACCATCGAAAAGTGTATGAAGTTATACATAGAATTGAACCAAATTTTTAGTTTAAGTTTTTGGCTATGGCAAGCAGGTCCTCCCTGAATTTGGAAAAAATTCGCCGGTAGGGGGCGCTGTAATGGTGATTTTTGTGCGATTTTGAATATTGTACCGTCCAAAAGTGTATAAAGTTATGCATAGAATTAAAGCAAATTTTTATTTTAAGTTTTTGGATATGGCAAGCAGGTCCTCCATGAATTTGCAAAAAATTCGCCGTTAGGGGGCGCTGTAATAGCGATTTTTGTGCGATTTTGAATATTGCACCATCGAAAAGTGTATGAAGTTATGCATAGAATTGAACCAAAAAAAATTTTTAAGTTCTTGGCTATGGCAAGGAGGTCTCCCTTAATTTGTAAAAAAATCGCTCATAGAGGGCGCTGTAATAGCGATTTTTGTGCAATTTTTGTGCCATTTTGAATATCGTACCGCCGAAAATTGTATGAAGTTATGCATAGAATGGAACCAAATTTTATGTGTTTATTTTTGGTCATGTCACGAAGGTCCTCCCTGAATTTGGAAAAATTCTGCCGGAAGGGGGCATTATAATTGCGATGTCTGTACCATTTTCATTATTGTACCATCGAAAAGTGTATGAAGTTATCCATATAATTGAACCAAATTTTTTGTGCATGTTTCTGGCTATGGCAAACAAGTCCTACCTGAACTTGAAAAAATTCCGAAAGAAGGGGGCGCTATAATTCCGATCTCTGTGCCATTTTCATTATTGTATCATCGAACAGCGTATAAAATTATGCATACAATTGAACCAAAATGTTTGTGCTTGTTTTTGGCTTTGGCCAACAGGTTCCCCTTGAATTTGGAAATATTGCGCGGTAAAGGGGCTCCGTGCTAGCGATTTTTGTATACTTTTCTTGATTTTTCGTAGTTCTATTGTGCATCGGCGGCTCATGCAGCGGCGGGAACTCGCTTCCTGCTATGCCGGCTATTCGCAAACAGCTGATAACGACAGAATAAGGAAAAATTAATAATTTTAACAAATATCATGATATAGATTAACTCGTTTTTAGTCCGTTTAATTGACTTGAGCAGAAATTTAAGATGAAAATCAAAGTTGGTATAGTATTGAACTAATAATATTGAAGTATTAACATGTGTAACTAGGTTTTGAAATATTAAGATGTATAAGATAGAAGAAAGTTTTGGGATTGGCACATCCAACTAGTTTCATATTGCGAAATGGGACTGGAACTATTTCTGAACCATTTAAATTAATTTATTTATTATGGAACTATTTAAATTACTTTTTTTCCTCCTCTTCAAGCAGAGCAACCGAGGGATATCCAAATACCGGCTAGCCGGTATTTAGACCACTCTAGGTAGCCGGTATTCGGATGCTATGTTTAAGTTAAAACCGGTCTTACTTATTCATATAATAAAAAAAACAATAACGTGCGCCCGGCAATTGAGAGCTAAATATGTCTAGAAAATAACTTCATCATCAATTCAAGCCAGTATATGAAAAGACTATTTTTAAAAAATGAGAAACACATATCTGAAAAACTTTGATGTTCCAGATTACGTCGTTTCGACACTTTTGCATTTGCATTTTGTAACTGACACAGACTTCAGCGACGTACAGTCGTGGAAAAAAAAAAAAATAAATAAACACCCCTTACTAATTCCTCAACAGATTATCGTAGACGAAAGTTACTGGTACCGAACGATTGGAAATAAAGTCTACTTTTGAATGACGTATATAAAATTTGCTTAGGGGGCCATCTACATATTAAAACGAATCCAAATTTCGTTTTTTTCAATGGCAATACCCGATTTTAACGAGATATTTCAAATCTTTGGTTCAAACTATCCCTAGACACCAAATTTCAAGTCATTTGAATGATAAGTTTTTGAATTATAAACATTCAAAATTTAGTGCTTCTAATGTTAAATTACATTTTCATATTTTTATTTATAACTTCTGAAATTATGATCCTATTGTTTTAATGTTTTGTGTAGCAATAATACTAATATACCCAAACATAAATACGTTGAATTTGCAATTTTTATAATTTTCTGATATGAGTTATAAAATTAATATTAAAAAAAATTATGAATTGCAACGTACCATTCTTTTGATGGATTCAGATTTATTAAGTCCTGCTTTATGGAAATCCAAAATTTCACATTTTTCTTCCAAGTAGTTTTCAAATTATGCTTAAAAAACGGCAAAATGATGGTTTAAGGGGCCGTCTATGATAGAAGTGAGTAAATATTTTGAAATTTCTTATGCTATCCTGTAATCTAACAGGCTTAATTGACTGCTTATGGTGCCTTGATCAAGAAAGGAGCTCTCTCGGTTAACAATCGAGTACGGAACTTCAATTTGGATACAGCCCTTAAAATACGCTCGTTTTAAAATAATTATTTTCTCGGAAACTTATGGTACGAATTGCATAAAATTTGTTTTTAGACTAATTGAAGGTTGTAGAGTTCATTTATGCTGTCAGAAATGTGTACTGCTATTAAAAAAACAAAGTTATGGTTCGTTTTAATATGTAGAGGGCAATTTTGTTTTTAATATGTAGAGGGATAAGCAAATTTTATATACATCATTTAAAAGTAGACTTTATTTCCAATCTTTCGGTACCAGTAACTTTCTTTTACGACAATTTGTTGAGGAGTTAGTAGGGGGTGTTTACTTTTTTTTTTCCACGACTGTACTTCTCGAAACTTTCTTATCTCAATTAAAGTTAGCCTGCGCTGCGCTCAGTTCTCAGAACATCTAGTAGTCGGTATTTGGACCTTCTCCTCTAATGTTATAAAGTGCAATAATAAAAATGGATATTTCTGAACGTGAATTATTTCATGCTATTGTTTCTTATTCTGCAGAGCATCTCTTTCCAAATTTTAGGTAGCTCCATGGAGGCTGGATCATTGCATACATTCTTATTGCGTAAAAAGATCTCTATTGATTCTCGGATAGACAGATTCAATAGAGATCTTTTTAGGCAATGACAACATATCCAATGATTCAGCCTCCATGGAGCTACCTAAAATTTGGAAAGAGATGCTTTGCGGAATAAGAAACAATAGTATAAAATAATTCACGTTCACAAATATCCATTTTTATTATTGCACTTCATTTCATTATAAGGGGCGGTCCATAAATGATGTCACACTTTTTTTTAAATATTTTTTACCTCCTTCCCCCCCCCCCCTCCCTTTTGTCATATGTCATGCTATATTACATAAACATGTACTTCCAGTTCAGAAACAAAGCACTGCGTTATAGATCATATTTAAAATTTTATCTTTAAACTTTAAATATATGCTTTAATGATATTTGTGACCATAACTATAAAAATGATTCGTGTACTTATTTTGTTTGAAATAAGATTAAGGTTTACGACCAAAAACGTAATTAATAAAATAGTAATAAAACAGTAACATAATAGTAATAAAATATTAATATGACAGAGTAATTGAAAACAGTAGTATTTTGGAATTTGAAATACAATTTATTATATTCGGCTTTAAATCTTATCCTTAGTTTATGAATACAAAATACTTTAATTTCAAAATAACTTCAAAATTTAATCTGCTGATTTTTAATGCTTTTATTTTAACCAAAATGTGTGATGTCACATTTCTTCTTACCCCTCCCCTCCTTCCAAGCGTGACATCATTTATGGATGGCCCCTAAGCGAGATCGCATGATTTTTGTTTACCAGTTTTCAATTAAAACTAGTATGTTGTGGTCATCACAAAACTTTCTTCTATATAAATCACGTTAATTAAATCATTTAAATAGTACAAGAAATTACATATATTTAGCACCAATTCATATCAAAGTATATCTGATTTTGAAGTTTGATGAAAATCCGTGAATTAGTTCTGGAGATTGAGCTATTGTGGAAATCGTGAAAAATGTTGCATAGCAGCGCGACCTGTTGAGCTATTTACACCAAAACATAAACAGCACTAATTCATATCCAGGTAAACCTGAATCTGAAATTTGTTGAAAACACAAGCATTAGTTCTTGAGATAGAGCTATTGCGGAAATCACAAAAAATGCAGCATAGCAGCACCACCTGTTTAGCGATTTACACCAAAAGGTGCAAAACGTCAATTCATGTCAAGCACTAATTGAATCTGAAGTTTGATGAAAATTCGTGCATTATTTCTTGAGATAGAGCTATTGCGAAAATCGTGTAAATGCTGCAAAATGCAGCATAGCAGCGCCATCTGTTGGGCGATTCACACCAAAACGTTACCAGCACCAATTCATATCAAGGATTAACTGAATCTGAAGTTTGAGGAAAATTCGTGCATTAGTTCTTGAGTTAGAGCTAGTGCAGAAATCGTGAAAAATGCAGCATAGCAGCGCCACCTGTTGGACGATTTACACCGAAAACTAATCAGCACCAATTTATATTAGGGACTACTTGAATATAAATTTTTATTAAATTCCGTGCATTAGTTCTTGAGATAGAGCGCCCACAAACTGTGTGTCACATACGTAATACAGACAGACAGACTCACAGACAGACATTTTGTAAAAACATGTTTTTTGGAATCCCTGACTTCTAAAACGTGTAAATCCGTCGAAAACCGGAAGTCCAAAATTTGTACGAATCCAATACTTTCTTCTTGTAAAGATAGAAGAAAGTAAAATTGTTTGCGAAAATATTTATATCACAGATCTTCAGAATGTCGCCGTCTCAGCGATGAAAGATGTTGATCTGACTAAATAAAGGTATTTACTTTTATCACTTTTAGCAAGTATTAACTATAGTATGATGATTTTAAGTGATTTTCATACATAATTTTATTAATTTTTTAACACTTTCCAACAAAGTTGAAAAGTGTTTATGACTTCGATTTGTCTGGCCGTCTGGCCGCGCTCTAACTCCCGTAAATATACTCGGATTACCCTGAAAATTTTGCATGTTATTGACGCTTACCATAGCACGTTCCCTATTTCAAATGAAGTTTGTATAGCGTGTTTAGTTCATTTACAGGGACAAAAGTTTTCCGTTACATTACTGTCTATGGGGAAAAATTGTTTAAAATGATTTTTAATGGTGTTACACGCTTTCAAACATAAAAAAATTGATATGCATTAATGAAGCGCACTAAAATATGTATTCTGCAGAATATGCGGTGTAACGAATAGCTATCATTCATTTACAGGATCATACAAAAGAATTTCGTTACATAATGATACAGGGGTGGAGGGAATTGTTTGCGGCGTATTTTAACTACGTTAAATTATTTCATGTATAATGAAATTGATTATGTCGCTGAGGTTTACTATAAATTATTTCATGTATAATGCAAAATGCATAGCATTTACAGGGACACACAAAAGATTTCAGACAAGTATATTCTATTCGAAGTACTGTACATTAGCGAGGATAGCTGGAAATGCATTTTTAATTATGATAGGCGCTTTCATGTTTCACTATATTTATACATACTATATAGTGTGTATAAATGCTATAATTCATATACAGGGCTTCACAAAAGAATTCGTAATGGTTACTGGGTAAGAGTAAAAATTGCTTAAAGGTGGTTTTTAAATGAGTTATGCATTTTTACGCGGAACTGCATTTAGTTTACTGAGAAATGTTTATAGAATATAGATAAAATGATATACAGGATCACGCAAAGAATTGGATACATGACCGTTTATAAATGATAATTTCTGGAAATGTGATTTCAGTAGTTTTAAGAGTGTCTTACTTTGAATTAAATTTTAGCTAAATAGTGGACTGTAATAAAGGTACTAGGTTAACTACAGGGATGTACAAAAGTATTCAAGTATGTTTACATCTATTAGTATAAATTGCTGAAAGAGAAATTTCAACCTGTTATGCGGTTTCTTGCTAAACTATGCTATTATATATTGCGAGGTAGAGCCCGTCGAATTTCGACGAAAGAAAATGTTTACAAAGGAACTGTTGCATCAAATTTATAATACATCGACAACAATAATTACAATAAAAAATCCATCTTACACTTGTTAGTTTAACTCTCCAAAGACATATTTTCACCTAAGATTAACAAAATATGTACTTTTCTCATAAACTTCAACTGTTAAAATTATTGAAAAATTAAACTTCATTCATATACGTAATCAGTAACATATAATCAAGATAAGTAATTTTGATTAAGTTATCAATTGATGCTTGATATTAAGGAATAAAAAATCAGCAAATATGATTTCACCTTTACATAATCATAGAATTTTCCCCCTTTAAATCTAAACCGAATCCAGTCATTTTCCGCGTTTCACATCCTCCATATTAACCATTTAAAAACATTTTTAACACGCAACAGGTTATTAATAAATATATTTTCAAGCTTGAAGTCACGTTTGTCAATTATTACAACTTTCCATGTTAAAATTCCCACTCGTGATTTGAGGTCTTTGTATAATCTCTGTACATGCGCGTAAAAATTCCAGAAATTTATAACTTTTAGACGTATTCAAGGAAAAATATCTTGTTTTATCAAATAAAATTAACGTTTTCTTTTAAATATGACGTCATTTTCAGTCGCTGAAATATTTTGCCTATTGTCTCAAACTCAATATCAGCGAAATGAAAAAATAGTGAAATATAACAGCATCATCAGGGAAATTGTGTCTTTTTTTAAAGCGTAACTTCATTTTGTTCAATTTTTTAAAAAAAGATATTTTTAATTGCAATGAGAAAATGGCATCAGTAAGAATATAATCAATAAAGATAGCTACTCCACTTTTAACAGAAATGAAGTACTTCAGTTGCCACAATTAGAAAATTGGTATTAAAAACTATAAAAAAATTATTATCTCAAAAATATATTGGGATACAGCTTTCAAACAAATTGCATTTAAAAGTGCATTTTTTCTGCATACGTCGGTGTAAACATTTAAAATGTGGGATGTTTAGAAGTTTAAAAATTTGCTGTAGCGAAAATTGCAAAACCGAAATTTCATTTCAAATTTCAAAGTGTTGCCATTCGCAGAATGACGTATGCGTTACGCACAGATATGTTTGTCCTTTATAATATAGATAGGGTAACTCTAGGATAGATGGCCATAGTTTTTAAAGATTGAAATAAAAATTCTTAGAATGCAAATACAAGAAATATTGATGCATATTTAAAATTCTTATACATATACTCATCATATTTTATGCAAAAAATAATTAAATATTGAAAACAAAAAGTGTTAAACAAAATAAGAAATTTCAATGGCAGATGGCCATCTCTGCTTAAAGCCGAGCAAAGATGGCCATCCAATACAAGAAAGAAAATGTGAAGTTAAATAGCAAAAAAATAACACATTTCATTTAATTTATCACGAAAAACATATAGCACTTTGTAAAGATGCAGTTATATGATGGAAAATGAGGGAAGAAAACTCGAATAAACCAAATTTGAAGTATAATTTCAATAATGTACTTTTCGTAAAATTTTACCACATACTTGGCAAATGTCTTGATAATTTATTCACATTTCATGGAGCCACTTCAGGTACCTTATGCATTGTATCCAGACATTCTTTTTTTGGATGTGACATTATATTGTTTTGCACAACCAGCACAGTGATCCTAATCCAATTCTATTGACTCGGAATCTGTAGAATCTGATAATTTAAATGAATTTCGTTTACTTAGCTACTGGAATTGTCGTGTTTTTTTTTTCTCGCGTTAATTGTAGGTTTATTAGGTTAATTTAGTTTATTTATCAACTTTATCAATTTCTGTTATGAAAGTTTCCGACGCTTTTCAGTATTTTCTGAAACAAATAAATCATTAGGTCTTATATTATTATTATTTTTATTATTATTATTATTATTATTATTATTATTATTATTATTAAAATGTTTATATTAGTTAAAATTTAAATAATTATATCAATTAATATATTTATAAACGTAAACGTTATATATTTATTTTAAATTTAATTATATTTAGTTAAAATCATCACTAAGTATAATTTTGAAATATTGATTAAAGGTGGCCATCTCTCCTCGATCTCGCCCCACCAGTGGCCGAGAGGTTCTGCTCTCGAAGCTGGTAGACGGGAGGTGCTGGGTTCGATCCCAATCGCGCCCGTCGTCCTAATCGTTCGGAGTTTTCGTGGTTTTCTTTGAGCCGTGGATCTTCCATGCGTTAATACGGATTAGGTTCCCTTAGAAAGACCCCCACGTAGGGCAATCCCCCCGGGCCTATATCCCTCGTGCAGATAATTGGCCGTCAAAAATCAACCCAACGCAACTCTCCTCGATCTCATGTGGCCATCTCTCCTGAAATTGAAGGACTGATGGTCGCCCAATTTAAAGCATCAATAGCAGTTGTACGTCTTTGTTTTAGTCGTAGAAATAAAGATTAGATTATATACGTCCATTAAAAGCCCATATAGTAAAAAATATATATATGTACTGCATACTGAAAAACATTCAGATACGTAAGTCAAAAAAAATATTCAACCACCTATTTAATTTACATTAAAATTACACTTACTTTTTATAATCGAAAAACACAACTGCACGTCGCAATAAATAAACTCGTTGAACTATTTCATACGAATAGTGTTTATATTGCACTCTATGGTCAAGTTTTGGAGATATTTAGACTGGCCCTCTCTCCTCTATGGCCATAGAGTTACCCTATATATATCAACCTACAGATCAAATACAGGGCTATTCAAAAGAATTGGAATACATATTTGGGTATCGGTAAATGCTAAAATAAGTTTTTCAAATGTTTTATACGTTTTCCGAAAGGTTTACTTAGTTATCTTATATGCCTTATTTCCCTAAATAACGAAGTAATGTTAAAGCCTTCAGGAAGTGTTGGGAAGTGTTTCATAATCTATGCTTAACGCACGATTTTTCTTTCTTGTTTTACAACATTTGAATTAGTTACAATGTAGTACATTCACAGCTATTATATATCAGTTTTTTTTTTTTTTTTTAAACAATTCCTGTTTCGCTTAAATATCATTCATCTTACATGTAAAACAGAAACTGAGAACAAAACCTTTCTTAGTTGCATGGTATGGCGTTTAGAGATTAAGCGATTGTGTTAACAAATTTACTTCCGCCTGATTAATTTCACATGATCAGATCTTGTGTCTTTAACGTTTATTATCTAACTGCTTTTTTCCAGAATTTATTTCCCTCACTTAAATCGTTTCATCAGTAATTATGTTCTTCTATCTAAATTTGATTAGCAGATGTAATTTATCAGAATCGTGCATGCGGGTCAGTAGTAGACAGGCATGTATTACGCGCGCACACACACATACATATAGGAGCGTGAGATAAGAGGTCTTAAATGTATTTCTTGAAATACAATACCCTGGCAATTTAACGAAGTATGTGATAGCCATCGATACATCTGTTCTACCTCGTCAACAGTTATACACACTCTGTATACGGGCTTCAGCGAAGTAATTATTCATAATTAAGGGGACAGTTTGCCTGAAAATTGGTCAAAAAGTTTATTTTTCTTTTTTTAATATTAAATGAAAGCCTGTTTAATTGTGAATATTTTGACACCTCATTTTTACCCATACGGTAATTTTATCTCGAGATATTGTAAATGATGTTAATACACTCAGCGCAATTACCCATACAAATTAAAACTTTAAATGGCCTTTTTCTTTATGTTCATATTTTCTTTACTTTCCTGTTTTAAAAAGGCTAAGCCTTTTTTTGTATTTGAAATAGAGATTTAGGTTTCAGGTTTTTTGTTATTTAAAAAAAAAATACTATATAAAAACGTTAAAGGTATATATATAAATATTATACAGACATACAAACAATAAATACAATAAACCCAACCGGAGTGAAAAATTAGCCAGAGCCAGGAATCGAACCTGGGACCACAGTATACAAGACTGCTGGTTCGATTCCTGGCTCTGGCTAATTTTTCACTCCGGTTGGGTTTATTGTATTTATTGTTTGTATGTCTGTATAATATTTATATATATATCTTTAACTGTTGAATGCAGGCGTTATTTATGTGTGTATGTGTGTTTTAATATATATTGTAGTATGAGTGTTTTATTATATAAAAATGTGTTTGATTTCATCGTTTTATACTATATATATATTACTAAAAAAAATATATTAAACGTAATATTAAATGTATCTAAAAATCCAAGCGCTGATGTCTTGTGTAATACACTGTAATGTTTGTACATTTGAAAATCTTAAAAAAAAAAAAAAAAAAAAAAAAAAAAAAAAAAAAAAAATATGGGCAAAAATATAAATTAAAAAAAAAAGTAGTAGGGATTTAAAAAAATTCACATTTTTATAAAAAATTTTAAATTTTAAATTAAATATGCAGTTAATTTTTTTTAATGTACTTTTAGTTGAACATTGAAATACAGTGAGTTCACCATTTGAACCATATTTTCTAAAATAAACAAAATTGTTGATAAGGTAAATTGCCCCTGAATTTAGTTTAAAATTAGATATATAAATAGTAAAATAATCACTGAACATACCACTGAATTAATACCTCTGAAATAATCAGAATAAAAAAAGGCTGATTTTAAAGAGCGATCTTTGAGATTTCTTCTGCTGTTAACTCCTGGCGCGAAGGCAATACAAAACTATCGCTTTTAATAAATTTCAAAACTTTATTTAGGCTAATTACTATTTTTCATAAAAATATGATTTTTGGTATTGTTAGTGGCGTATACCAAAAGAAAATATTATTTGTAAAAAAAAAAAAAAAAAATCGGTACTTTTCGGTTAGTATTCTAATCTAAAAATCTAATATAGTTTTCAATTAAACAAGTGTTTTCATCTATATTCTATAACCCAGAAAGCCCGGGTATGTATATATATTCCTTTGTCATTATAATAAATAAAACTAACTATTCAAACATTCTGGGAAGAATATAGAATTCCTTAAAGATAGTCTTACAAATGACACATAAATTAGTCAAACGGCCTGTGTAATGTTAAAATTCACTGAATTTGCACTATACATTTTTAAACTTTAAATAAATATTAGAAAAAAGTATTTGCATTGAGAAAAAGTCTAATTCGTAGCTGACTTTTTCTCTTTCTTTACTACCACTAAAATTTAATAGCAAATTTTGACTTATTTAATTTACAAAATCTGTGTATGAATAGGTAAAACAATTCTATTAAATTTTATTGGAACAAAAAAGCGTAAATGTGGGCTGCTATGCTGATTTATTAAACAAAATCTCTCGCTTTTTTATCCTTAGATCTTACAAGGAGAGGATCCGAGTTTGGTGTCACCGAATGCGATGAACATTTGTGTATCGATAGAGTATATAGTATATAAATATATGACCGCCCTAAAGCGCAATCCCCCGGGGCGTCTAAGACGCCAAAATAAGTCGCAAAGTTTAAGGTACAGTTTATAATCGGATAAATTTCCGTCTCTGGCAAGCGGTTCAATACCCGGCAGCATGCTGGATTTGAGATGTTTCTACCCTGGTTCAAATCCGGCTCGTACTTGTTTGCGGAACGAAAATTTTTATCAATCATTTTCGCACCGGAATTTTAAAAATATGTATTCTAATTGAAATTTAAGAAAAATATGAATTAAATGTGTGTTTTGTAGCATATAAGTGCCTTTTTAGCTATGGAAATTTTGCAGGTTTAAATACGTACTGAAAAGGAAAAAAAACTACATATTTATATGTCAATAGACCAGAAGTTTATTGTTGTTATTTAACAGTTATTTCAATGAATAATCTCCTATTTTTAACAGAGAAATAAATTAAAACATGTGACATAAGTGCATGAATAATTATATTATTTTAATTTTGTTTCTATATGAAAGTATTTCAAATATTTGATAATTTTTTAATACACTTTTTAAAATTCTTAATATGACATTTTTCGGATTTTTGATTTTGTAATTATTACCTACGTAATAACTATTTTCAGCAATTTAGTATGTCTTTTAAGAACTTATTTTTAAGCACAAAGACAGTTATTCTAACTATAATCATAAGAATAAGAATCCATGATTTAAAAAATTCAAAAGTTAAAAAGCTTATTGGTAACCGATACATTTATTTCACTGTGAAAAATACTAGCTTATTTATGTAAATAACAGTAAATAAATTTTAAAATTAGCCTAATTTTATGGTCTATAAAAGTTCCAATTGACTTTTTTTAGTTTGTTATTATTACTATTTATTTATTTTATCTTTACTTTTCATTAAATGTATAAAAATGAAAAGATTTACAGTTAAAATTGTATTTATATAATTAAACTGCATTACATTAAAAAAAAAAAAATTAAACGAGAAAAAAAATGATTTCCGAAAGAAATTACTATGTAGACACTTATTTTAATTAAAAATCAAGAATCCCAGACTTTAAAAAATCATACTAAGAATATAAAAACATATTTTTATAAACCACGAAATATTTGAAGTATTTGAAGGAGGAAAAAAATGAAAATATATTTGTTTACTTATTTTATTTCTCTATTAAAATTTGTAGAAATTCGTTGAAATAACTGTTAATAATTTTAAATAACAACAACAACAAAAAAAATCCTGGTCTATAGACATATAAATATGCTCTTTTCTTTCATTATATATTTAAACATGGAAAATTTTGTTGTTAAAAGAGCACTTATGTACCTCCAAAACATACATTTAATTTATATTTTTCGTAAATTTCAATTATTATACATATTTTTTCTATTGCGGTTCGAAAATGATTCATAAAAATTTTCGTTCCGAAAAACAAGTCCGAGCATGATTTGAACCAGGCTTGAAAAATTACAAATCCAGCATGCTGCCGACCATGCTACCGAACCGCTTGCCAAGGAAGGAAATTCATCCGATTATAGACTGTTGCTTAAACTTTGCGACTTATTTTCTCAAGACCACCTAGGGGTTGTGCTTTGTGACGGTTATATATTTATATACTAACTATACTCTAGCGTTACACAAATGTTCATTGCATTCGGTGAGACCAACCTCTGACCTTCACCTTGTTAGTAACTCTGCATAATTTCACTGCGCTGTTGGATTGTTACATAGTTTTTACTGATTTTATTAATTTTGTTATATTACTTTGTGTCACTACTCTTGTTAGCTATTTAACTTGCTTTTATAATGTTATAAAAATATAGTATGTTGCATACCTAATTTGCCAAACACACGTTTGCTGCAAGCGAGAAAAAAAGTTTAACCCTTTTCTTTCCATGTTCTTTTTCTTTTTTTCTTTCTTTCTTTCTTTCTTTTCTTTTTTTTTTTTTTTTTTTTGTAATAACTTAAAAATAGAAACGAGACACCACTTCCTTTTTACTGAAAGGCTTGACTTATATAGTCGAAAAATGTCGGCCAATTAATAAATCGAAAATTACAATTAAAATTTAGTGGTATCCAAAATCTTTTAGTAACGAAGTAAGCAAACTCTTTTAGGTAGATTTCGTAAGAAATACTACCTATTGCAATCGTTACGATGGTGCGACTTTTGAAAAATTCCTTCATAACTTTTCATTATAGGACCCCAGGAACCCAAAACCACCCCCACCTAAAAAGTTTATATATATATATGTATGTATGTATGTACTAAATTTTGTCCGCACGATAAAAGTCGCAATTATGCACGAATCATCTTCAAACTCGCCAACAACTTTGAGATGGCTAATATCTCGGCGGGGATTGAAAATGGGCGAAATCGGCCCAAGAGGATGGAAATGGGGAGGGTTCAAAAATTTTAATACTGTCTTAACATGATTCTGATAAAACCAGCTCTTACACAACAATGGCAGGAAAAAAATAAAAGTTTTTCGTTATAGCTGTTGCCAACAATAAAAAAAAAACAATAATAAAATTCTCACCACAACAATTACTTTTCTTTTGCAAAATTTTCACGTGTAAAATTAAATAGTTTGACAAATTGAAAACAAATTGAATATTACGTCATAAGTTTCCCAGAGCAAGATTTCAGCATGAAAACTCAAATTAAATAGTTTGACGAATTAAAAAAATATGTATATTGCGTCATATTGGAAATATAATGGACCTCAGCAGGTGAATATGTAACGCCATGTAAGTTTGAAGAAACGTATTAAAACATGATAAAAACCCGACTATGGAAATATTAACATATTTTAACACTTTAAGGTTCTCTGAATTTTTTGTAGCCATTTTTTAAACCTATTCCATATATATGTGTGTGTGTATTCCTGTATATTACAATTTTCACAAAAAGTTTAGCTCCCTACAGCTCGCTCTTTGTGAAGAAACTGGGTTTTATCTCTAATCTTGATTTAAGTTTTGCTGGAGAATTTAGTACTTAACATCGAAATCTACCTCCGCCTGTAGGCCCGAGCCGGCAGGGATTTTTTGCCTTTTTGCCTGAGCTGCGTTTGATTAAAACTGTTGAAAGGTTAAGCACGGTTAAATAAACCTTTTTTTTTTTTTTTTTTTTTTTTTTTTTTTTTGTCAATAACAACATTTTATTGGTATAAACTAATTATATTACTTGTAATGGATGTTTTGGCAAAACTTAAAAAAAGAAATCTTTTGAAATCAGTGGAGAAAGAAAAGATAGGTTCAACCAAAGTCGGAAAAAAATTTCAGAACCATTGCTGTAACGAATAAATATTTCTGCTTGGATATCTTTACAAATCGCAAAAAATTAATTAACTAAATAAACAAAGACAAATTAGACATTTTACACTGACATTATTTTTCGTTAAAATTCAAACAATTCGTTTTGATAAATTTAAAAATTATGAAATTCTTATATGACTATTTCATAACCTACAAAATAAGACTTTATTAATTCTTTCAGCTCGCATAATATTAATGCCGAAACTCAAGCGAGCTGTGTAACATCCTTGTACTCACAGCTCTAGCAACTTACTAAACTGTACCTTATATTTTTACCATTATGAACAGCCTTGTCTGGCTCTTAATTAAGAGTTGAGTAATTAAGAACAATGAGATGAGGTCAGAGTTAACACAAGTGTTCCAGATTAAAAAGCGACACGTCTTACAATGAAATTTCCATGGCAACAAAGAGCGAAGAAATCTGAAAGCTTAGTGGAATAAAACTTTACGAATATATGAAATTCTTTAAAATTTGCATATAATTTCTTTGTTTAAATTGTATGGGAAGAAATTTTGTTTTTCATCTTTCACTATTTATTTTTTATTAATGCATGTTTTATGCACATGTGTTCTACAGTATCATATAGCAAAATATTGCATAACTAGAAAGACAACCAGTTAAGAATGACGGAAAAGGAAATATAAATATATATACAACACATGAGCAATAATTTGTTTTTTTCGCTTGCTTCGCAGTCATAGATGAAAATAACACATTTTAAAAATGAAACACATTTATGAAAAACTATGTATGTAATGAATACATTAAAAATGCAATTTAAAGATAAATTAAAATTTGACCACAAAACTTCAGGATTTGCGATGTTTTTTTTTTTTTTTTTTTTTTTTTTTTGTAAAAATTCTGACTTTGCTCTTCAGTACATTCGACATAAATTTTGAACTGCCCTTCCTCTTTACATCTTGAAATAGTTACATATAATTATCCATGCGAAAAAACTGTTCTTTTAAATACAGTCCAACTATAGAAAATGTTTATCCTTGTGACTTGGTCAATGTCATTGCAAATAACAGTATAACTGGAAATTTCATTCATATCAATTCATTTCATTCATTTCAAATGCGCCAATGCAATTTAACTTTTTCATGCTATTATATTATACTAGAAAAATGACGGAAAATATGAGATATAAAGATATATACAACACACATGCGAGAATATGTGTAGTTTTTCTTGATTGTTCCACAGTAATAGATGAAAATGACTCATTTTAAAATGTGGAATTATTTTGCCAAATTTCCTTCTTCACAAGGCACTTTTCTCTATTTCGCCAAGGCCCCTATACTGGAAAAATACCGAGAATTTAATTTCCGTATCCGTCTATGTAAAGCACATTAAAATTAAGAAGTTAGGAGCTCAGATAGTACAGCACCGTCTAGCGGCGGTTTTTTTATTAGTTAGCATCGGGATCAAGATGTAACGACGTACATTTTCGTATATTACATTTTAAATTCTGACCCATAGGTTAAAAAAAAAAAAAAAAAAAAAAAAAAAAACCTTAAATGCGCAGAGTTTAAATTAAATTGCGGTGAGCTCGATTATGAACGGTTAATGGGTTTCAATGGGAATTTCGCCAAATTAGCCAGCTATCGCCAAGCTGGCTTCATATATGGCAACTTAATTTTGTCGCCAAATTTGGATGTATTTTGCCAAGTTGGTCAGAATTTGGCGCTATTGTAGCAACCCTGCCATTGCTACTTTTCAACAATTACTCATTGTTGAAGCTGATATGATATCTCCATAGGAAGCTTAACTTGGCTGCGATGAATGAGGCGGTTCAACCGGAATTGTGAGGGACACACAAAAACTTGGATTTTATATAAATAGATTATATACGTATGTATATATATATAAAGTTGGCGCCCACCCTTTCATTTTTTTCTTGGACATGAGAAAATAAAACAACTTTTTTCTGTCCCCAAAATTATTTTCTACTTTTTTAGTGCATTTATATATACAGGGTGGTTATAATTAAACTTCCCCTATAAACGGCATCCAACAGCGCAAACGAGTCAACGGAATGCAACGAAATTTGGTATATGGATTATACACGAGATGCGCTTACGGCATTTCGAAAAAAAATTTTAGTTCCAAAATGTCCACTAGAGGGCGCCTTTTCCAGAAAAAAACATTAATTTTAACACAATAAACGACCAAAACGGAATACAGAAACAATATTAACAATCCAGAACAATAATTATGAGTAATAAAATGTAAAACCGGCCGTTTTGGCCGTTTGTGTTAAATTTAATGTTTTTCCGGAAAAGGCGCCCTCTGGTGGACATTTTGGAACTATTTTTTTTTTTTCGAAATTCCGTGAGCGCATCTCGTGTATAGTCTATATACCTAATTTCATTGCATTCCGTTCACCCGTTTGTGCTGTAGGATGCTGTTTATAGGGGAAGTTTAATTATAACCACCCTGTATACATGCATTTTCTATATTTTTGTAAATGTTAACAGAAGCATGTATTAAAAAAAATACATTTTTTTCGTCTTATCTTAAATTTATTTTAGTCTTAATTTTTAGTCTTATATAATTTTTAGTCTTAAATTTTTAGTCTTATTTTAAAATTTAATTTTTAAACTTTTCGTCCCCCCCCCCTGCATATAGTACAAACTATGGTGAAGATAGTGCAAAATAATCAATAATTTGGTACTTTTGCACTATAGGGGCCTTGGCGGATTTTCTTAAAAACCTTGGCGGAATTCGTGCATCAGAAAGTGAGTTGCCAAATGATATAAACAGCTATGAAAACAAACTTGATGGAATTTTTTTGTGTTTTTAAATATGTATTTTAACTAAATGTATATTATTGTTGTTTTTTATGTTCAAATTACTTCTGTTTCTGCATAAAATTAGATAAATGGCTTCTTTATATTAAATAAATTGTATAAATATATAAAAAAAAGCTTTTGTATATGAAATGAAAGAGTGAATAGGTTGCCAGAATATATGTTGCCAAATTTCCTTCTTCTCTCTCTATTTCGAAAAGCCCCCTATACTGGAAAAGAACCGATAATTTAATTACTGCATCCGGCTACGTAAAGCACATTAAAATCAGATAGTTAGGAGCTCAGATAGTACAGCGCCGTCTTGTGGTGGTTATATTATTAGTAGCAACGGGATGAAGATGTAATGACGTGCATTTTCGTATATTACTCTTTAAATTCTGACCCATAGATTTTGAAAAAAACCTTAAATGCGCTGAGTTTAAATTGAAATGTGGTGAGCTCGATTATAAAGATTAATGGGTTTCAGTGGGAATTTTGCTAAATTTGCCAGCTCTCGCCAAGTTGGCTTCATGTATGTCAATTTATTTTTGTCGCCAAATATGGCGGCATTTCTCTAAATCTGGCGATACTTTGCCAAATTGGTCAAAATTTGGGCACTATTGTAGTAGTTAGTACTTTTTATTGTATTAGTACTTTTCAACAATTACTCATTGTTGAAGCTGATACCAATTTCTCCATAAGAAACCTAACATGACCCCGATTAATGAGGTGGTCCAACCGGAATTGTGAGGGATATGTAGAGACTTGGATTTTATATAAATAGATATGGTTTAACCCATTTCCTACCGTGGTTTCCATTTATGGGCTGACATATTTTCTAAAATTTATATTAACTTATTTAGAAATTTCACTTAATTTTATCAAGTTATAGTCCAGGCAATAGAGACCGTATAGGGACTCCACCTAGCAAAATTAATGGTAGTACTGGAAATCGGCTTTCTAGATGTTTTTTCGGTCGCTGAATCCGAATTTGCAACTTCCCACCAAAATTTCCCCCCGGCAACCCCCAAATTTTGGTAAAAAGCCCCCAAAAAAGGTTTTTATTAAAAAATTCCATTTTTTATTGTTTTAGAGAATAAGTATCTAGAAATTCAGAAAGTAGACAAAATTTCCAACAAATTAGATATATGACATTATGAGTTAGGATCAAGGGGAAGAGGGGATCTGCCACGGAACATGCGCCGCAGTGCTGCGTGGACTAAGTTGCGCAATTCCACTTAACCCCTCACACGTTTACATTAGCCCTCCCATCTTACCTCCGAACTTTCTCTATAAGGTTTACTTTAAGTTTTTGGGGTCGCTGAATCCGAATTTTTAACTTACCCCCAAAATTTTCCTCCCCCCAAATAGTTGTTTTTAACTTAAATTTCTTATTGTTTTAGGGGAAAGTATTACGAAATTCAGAAACTAGACAAAATTTGCGGCAAATAGGATACATGACATTATGACGTAGGATAAACGGGGAGAGAGGGGGCTGCCTCGGAACATTCCCCGCGCGCTTTTCTCAAAAACCAAATTTTTTCAAAAAATCAATTTTTGGGGGGGTTGCCGGGTGAAATTTTGGTGGGAAGTTACAAATTCGGATTCAGCGACCAAAAAATATAAAGTGAGTCGAAATCCAGAACTAGTATTAATTTTGCCAGATAAAATCCCCTATTGCTTGGACTTCATAATTTAGTGCACGAGCGCCGCACTGCATGTTCAGAGGCAGCCCTCACCCTCCCCGTTCATCCTAATTCATAATGTCATATATCCTATTTGTTGCAAATTTTGTCTAGTTTCTGAATTTCGTAATGCTTTTTCCCTAAAACAATAAGAAATTTAAGTTAAAAACAACTATTTGGAGGGGGTTTCGGGGGGAGGGGAAATTTTTTCGGGAAAGTTAAAAATTCGGATTCAGCGACCCAAAAATCTTAAAGTAAACCTTATAGAGAAAGTTCGGAGGGGAGATGGGAGGGCGAATGTAAACGTGTGAGTGGTTAAGTGGAATTGCGCAACTTAGTTTACGCAGCACCGTGCGCATGTTCCGAGGCAGATCCCCCGTTCCCTTTCATCGTAAGTCATAATGTCATATATCTAATTTGTTGGAAATTTTGTTTACTTTCTGAATTTCTAGATACTTATTCTCTAAAACAATAAAAAAAATGGAATTTTTGAATAAAAACCTTTTTTGGGGGGCTTTTTACCAAAATTTGGGGAGGTTGCCGGGGAAAATTTTGGTGGGAAGTTACAAATTCGGATTCAGCGACCCAAAAAACATCTAGAAAGCCGATTTACAGTACTACCATTAATTTTGCTAGGTAAAATTCCCTATTGCCTGGAGTATTAATATACAATGTTAAGCAAGTTTTTTACGTGAGACACTGCAGAGTAAATAGAAATACGAAACTCATTTAATAATTAGACGGAAAATTTGTATAAATATATATAATACAGAAGCAATTAGAAAAATCAATAAAAATATTATTATAAATAATAAACAAGTTGGAAATTGCTCGTCAAACGTGGCAAATGAGGTGCAATCGTGCTATAACTAGTTTTATAAATATTTTTTGCCCCGCATATTGTACTGAATGTATATTTTAGTGCACTTCAATAAGTGCATATCCATTTCATTCTGTTCGAAAGGCTGTAACATCATTAAAATGCACCTGAAATCATTTTTTTCTCCATTGGCCGTCATGTAGCGGAAAACATTTGACTGTCCTTGTCATTAACATCCGATTTTCATATAATTTGAAATGACCAGACAAAATATTGCAACAATTACATATTTAAAATTTCAGACTATTCGGAAGGCTGTAACATCATCAAAATGCACTTGCAATAATTTATTCACTTTGGCCGTAATGTAACGGAAAACTTTTTACTGTCCCTGTAATTTAACTACACACCGATTTTCATAAAATTTAAAATGACTCGACAAAATTTTACAACAATTATATATTTTAAATTTCAGACTATTCGGTTGGGTAGTTTTTGCTCTGTTATATGCGGACACACGGACAGACAGACGGACTGAACGACGACTATAGGTGCTACGTATTTATATAATTACGAACGCACCTAAAAAGACGGATGTACTACCAGAGTATAAGGCCTTAGACTCACGTGCCAGTTTAAACTTTAAAACTTTTTTAAAATTCAATAAAAAGGTTAGTTTGTCATTTTTTAGGTGCGTTTGAATTATGTAAATACGTAGCACCTATAGTCGTCTTCTGGTCCGTCCGTCTTTCCGCATATAACAGCGCAAAAACTACCCAGCCGAATGGTTTGGAATTTAACACATATAATCGTTACAGAGTTTTGTCGAGTCATTTCAAATTTTATGAAAATCGAATCAAAACTTAAAAAGATATTAATAAAATTTTTCTTCATTCTATTAAATCCAGTCATACGTAATTAATTCAATGATATCCCATGATAGGTAATGATTCTAGGTTGTCATGATGATTATGTTCTATTTAAGATGGAGCCCTTTTATTTCCGTATTACTGAATTTAATATATAGAATCGTTTATAAACTTTTTATTCAATCATTTCTGCATAAGAGTGCAACAGCTATTGCACCAATATCTGAATTTTTATAAAACTGGGTACGAACGCATATTTGCCCCTATTGATGTACAATTTACGACTTGTAATTTTAAATTTGCATAAATTCCCTTTGTTTTCACACTGCAGCATCATTTTTTTCAGACAATAAAAGACCATAAAATTTCGTAGGAAAGGAATTAAAACAGAGCCAAATCCTGTAACACCAAAAAAACAGACGATTGTTCCGCGTTTACAATTATTTTTTTTCAGGCTGAGGTATTTGCAAATTCTTCCCTATTAGAATTAAACCAAAAAGAAATTTTAACAAATCAAAAAAACCAGGCGTGATGTAATAGTACTTCGTAAATACACCATCGGAAAACAATGAATTACACAGTATGTTTCGTACCACAATTTATTTAAGCTTTCATTTGTAAAAATCTAAAATGTATTTAAAAGGTATATTAGCACTTCTAGAGATTTCTCTTTTTTAGATTTTCTAAATAATTTTATTTTTTATTTTTCATGCTTCAAATTAAAATGCAGCCATTAAATATGCTGCATGTAGTCATATTTCACGATAATTGCTTTAATTGCTCGTCATAGCTAATATTGAATATTTACTAACAGAGTGGTTTAGCATTTAAAGGTGTAACCAAGGGTGTATTTATGACATGCGCGACTATTTATGACATGGGTTGCATTTCCCCCTCTGTTTCAGAGCAGTAATCTTCGTCTTATTTAATGGCAGAGTTTCCCAGTTAAATAAGGAAAATATTACTATTATGAAATACTGGTATAAAAATGCAGGCGAATATTACTATTATGAAATACTGGTATAAAAATGTACATGTTGCATGTGTCCTAAAACAAGAACCCCACCAGTGGCCAAGAGGTTCTGCTCTCAAAGCTCGTAGACGGGAGGTGCTGGGTTCGAACCCAATCGCGCCCGTCTGCCTAATCGTTTGGAGTTTTCAGGGGTTTTCTTCGAACCTTGGATTTCCTTGCGTAATTACGGGTTAGGTTCCCTTAGAAAGACCCCCCACGGAGGGCACCTCCCCTCCCCCTTGGGTCCATATCTCTCGCGTTAATAATTGGCCATCATAAGCAGCACCACCTAAAAAAAGGTACTGTGTGTGTGATATACCTTAGAGCCCCAGGAGTTGGGCCACCTTTGGAAAATTAAGAATCCGCCATGCAACCTAAACTCAATCTCCTAATTTCTCAAAAGTTAATCGACCGGGAAGGGGCTTTGCAAATAACCACCTCTTCGAGTTGACGGCTGGTATTCGAGGATTAGTTAAAACTCGAATCGCATATTAAAATGCAACTGGTCTGCCAAGTCATACCTTGGTGGAAAATACCTACAAACATTATTTTACTGCTTGACTGGTAGGTTCACCATTGAGTTTTCTTGCTCCCAGTCCTCCATGTTTTCATACCTTTGGGGGGCAGGAAACACAATTATAAACCTACCAATCAACCGCTAAAATCAGATCTGCAGGTGGTTTCCACTAAGATAGGACTTTGCAGACCAGTTGCATTTTAATCTATTTCTGTCTAATCCTGGAATTTCAGCAGTCAACTTGATGAGGTGACGATATGTGGAACCGCTTCCTGGTCTGTAAGGATCATTGTAGAAAGTACTACCTTGACCAAGATACTAATTGAGCTTATGAAATTCACAGTGAAGTAAATCACTAATTTTGAAAATTGGCTTTAACCGCCGCCATCGAAATACTCAAGGCCAGAGGACACGAGTTGTGACGTCATCACTAATCGACCGACTTCTCACTAGTGTTGGAATTCACACCGGAAAATTTTGAATAGCAATTTTCTTTTATTCTATTTGTGGAATATCTATCATCTTATAAAACAATAATAACTATTTAAAATTACTGGTGAGAATTCGGAATGCCTAAATAAAAATTCAGTCAGGTGCGGAATGCTACATTGTTGCCGCATCTGGCGGATTTTTTATTGGGGGATTCCAAATGGAATATTAGGGACACTAGTGAGAAATAGGTCGATTAGTGAAGACCTCACTACTCGTGTCCTCTGGCCTTGAGTATTTCGATGGCAGTGCTTTAATCATATCCGGCGCGTGACAGCAGATTTTACAAACGAATTTATTAGAAAAGAAAAACTTGCTTATTTTCCCGTATTTTATAGAAGGAAAATTTTAATTAAATATTCTTGGTGTCGTTTGTCAGTTTTGGAATTAAAATTAGGTGTCCTTTTTTGTGGACACCACTCGCTAAAGGGTGGATGATATCTAGACGTATCTAAATATTAACCCTTTATGTGCTGAATTATGAATTCATGGAAATTTTATCTTCTGAAACATTTTTCGTGAATTGTTTAAACTCCATTAATATTTACATAATCATTTAATAAATTTTAGATGGATTTTAGAAGGATTTAGAAGGATGAATTAAATTTGAATTTATAGGGATTTTGTGATTTATAACCTCATTTAAATCTTTTATTTTGAATGTTTTTTTTTAGTATTTTGTAGAATTAGGAAATGTACGAATATAATGTTCTTACAATAGAAATATAGAAATGTTTCCGAATTGAAAATCCTTCCCCCTCCCCCCTACTCCACTTTATTACCTTTATTCAATTATACTTTCAAGCCATAAAGAAGTATCGGTACTTCTTAGTTATCCCGTCGACCAATTTCGCCAAATTATATAAATCGCCAAACCACTCGCCAAATTATACAAATTGACATAATTTTTATTTTAAATAACAAAAGAACAAATAAATTAGTATAACATTAATAAAAATACAAATAAAACGTAGAAATAAAAATCACTTGATGAAGTAAACATGTGTTGTCAAGGGAATGTGACATTTACGATCAACCATTATTGGCATTTAATCTTACAATTTGGCGACAGTAATTTGGTCGACGAGATAACTAACAAGTACCATATTTTTATTTTGTGTAACTAATAATACTTTTGGAACAAGATAAAGTAATGTATCTTGGAACAAGATAAAGTAACTCATTCTAAACTGTACTACAACTAATCGGTGTATTAAATGAATTTTATAACAAGTTATTTTAATAATACTTATAAGTACCGTCAGTCGCTAAAGGGTTAATAAGAAAAATAACACAAGGCACAATTTCTCAAAACTTCCCGTAAATATTCAACCAAACGGAATATATTATGTCAGCTTATCTCCAATGCTGGGCCTCGTAAAAAAAAAAAGTCTCGAAAGAGTGATGCTTTTTTTTTTTTTTCGAATTTATTTTCTTATGAAAATAAAAAATAATCCTAATTATCTGTAGAAATTATGAGGCTAATCCTTTAAGTTTACCTGCTTTTTTTCACGGAAAATCTATAAAAGACGAGGGAAAACTTCGTCTGAAATCACTGTGCATTAACCCTGAACTGTTTGTTTTTTTTTTTTTTTTTTTTTTTTTTTTTTTTTGACACAATAGATTAAAAAAGATGACCTGGCACCACTTTTTTTACTAGCATATTTGGCTTTGTACAATCGAAAAAGGTATGGCATTTAAGGGGTATCAGGATTCTTAAAATTGGAAAAAAGTACCATTTTCAACATTTAATATCTTAAAATGTATATGATTTTAAAACCCATTTTTATTGGGATGAAAGATTTAAGTATGTTCTTTGATTTCATGCATTTAAAAAATTGCAAGAGGCAGAATTAGCATTTACAGGGGGTTCCAAACTGTCAGACATTTGTCGAGGAGAAAATTGGCTCACGCGCAGGATTACAAAATAAAAATTTTGCAACCAGAAAGAATTTTTTTGTGCCTAATTATGCTTCAGATTACAATAATTACTCTTAATCTAAATAAATTTGTTTTTAAAGCATTTTTATATTTTTAATATAAAATTGTATTTTGCTAATACAAAATGTTGAAAATTTCAACAACTTAATCATCTAAAAAAATATTTTTTTGAACAATAAAAAGGAAATTTTAGGTTCAGTTTATACAGACTGACATGAAATATATGTTTTGGAAATTTCATAAAAAATATTCCGAAGTTTTTGAGATATTCTGCGCGTTATACCAAAAAACATCATTTGGAGAAAATCACTTTATAGTTTTGGAAATGCCGCTTCAGCTATTGAACTGGTATAATTCTAAAAGCCTTAACTTTTGTACTAATGGGAATTTTAAGGAAACAATTATATCAAAATATTCAGAAAAGGTAAGAGTTTAACATCTAGAAAAATTAAAATTTCGAAAATTTTAAACCTTTAAGAGTCCTGAGACCCCTTAACAAACCAAAGATTACAGTTAAAATTAATTGGTATACAAAAGCTTTTAGCATCGAGGATATCAAATACTTTCTGCCCGAGCGGCACTCGGACAAAACAGTTAAGGGGCTAAATGGTTTCTGTTATTCTGTTTATATTTTTGTAATATAAAATAACTATTTATTAAAATATTTTAACACTGTATGTGGTCTTTTAAATTGGCTTTATTTTACCAAAAGATTTATGTAGGCCTGTAGATAGTACTGCGTATTAAAATGGGAGGAAAAGGGTTAAAAGTTTTAGTGCGCCATAAAGCAAAAGTATGATAGTAAACGGGGCTACGTAAATTTTGAAAAACGCTTTGTTGTAGCGTTTCTAGTAAATCCTTTGTTTTTGAAGAGTTAAAAAACTTGAGGTATTTAAAACGCCATAAAGAGGGGTTCGGATTTCTGCAACGTATTTTAATTTCATCAAGATCAATATGTCAAATATTCTAAGATACTTGTAACTGCATTAGTAATCATAAGAGAGTTTAAGAATCATATACAGTAACTGCAAAACGTTTTCTGCTTACCTTTTTTAGCATACTAAAGTCTTTTTCCAGCAACCTGCAAGAAAATTAAAATACACATTTCAGTTCTTTAATACTTGAAAATCTTTCTTATATACATGTACAAATAAATATATTCAAATATTTTTTAGTTTTTTTTTTTTTTTTTTTTTTTTTTATTCTAAATTATTTTCTGGATGTACCAAAAATTTTTTTTCACCTTAATTTAAGATCCTTAGCAGTGGTAGCTATTGTGATTTTACAGATTTTAAAACAACCATAGCTGTCAAACTTCTCATTTTTTTAGTACTACTATTCCCGACTAGGAATATTCACTTTATTTAATAACATAAATTCTGTGTTAAAATAAGACGGAAGATTACTATTCAAAAATAGTGATATAAAAAAAGAGAGAAATTTTTTGCTATTAACAACTTAATGGTTAAAGAACCTTTTTAATTTTTTTTATTAATTTTAATTAAATAAAGTTTTGCAATTCTTTTAAAAGAAATCATTAAAATGTAATTTGGATATTAACTACCCATAAATGTTAATAAATTTCTTTTTCTAATTATAGTCTCCTAAATTTTATAGTCTTCGGTTGTCAGAATCGAATGTAAATATGGTCAACTAAATATGATAAACTAAGTCAGAAATTGGTGAGTAAACGACGCCAATTTTAGTATTAGCCCCCGGAATACTATTTCTTTCTCCCAGCTTATTTCGTCTCGAATAAATAGCGCCACCTTGTATATGCCAGCCGTAAAACAAATGTTTCATCGTGCGATTAAATACTCTACAGCCTTTTTTAAAACTTCTAAGCATCGCACATTTTCAATGTTTATACCGTCGTATTGGGAAAAAAAAGTACTTTTTAATGCAATTTGTTTGAAAACTGCATCACAATTTATTTTTGAAATATTAATTTTTTTTTGTAGTTTTTAGCGACATTTGTTTCATTTTCGCAACTCAAGTACTCCATTTCTGTAGACAGTAAAGAAAAAATTGTTGAAAAATAGCAATTATATCTTTTTGTTGCCATTTACTCATAAAAATTGAAAAAAAAAAAAAATACGTGCTATTTTGAGCAAAATATAAATGAATGATTTATGATAAAACATGGAGCTATTATAAACTATATTTAATTTTAAGAATCTATATTAATGCAAATGACGTCATTTCACATAAAATAAAGGCGTGCGCTTTAAGTCTTAAAATCGAAATATGTTTTGCAATAGAGTCCCGATTATCCGAGTCCCGCTTAACCGAGTTATTTTCTTCTGGTGGACTGGTGGCATCTATTATTATGAAACAGCCATTATAAATGTAGCGTTAGGTGAAGATGAAAGAACAGTCGTAAAAAGTTAGAACTCTGATTTTCTGGTCAGAATGGAAAAAAAAATGGCCACAATTTTTGTTTTTCAAAAAAAAAAAAAAAAAAAAAAATGCCCATTTTTTTTCTATTCTGATCAGAAAAATCTGAGTTCTTTTACGACTGCTCTTTCATCTTCACCTAACGCTTCATTTATAATGGCTGTTTCATAATAATAGAAGCCACCAGTCCACCAGAAGAAAAGGAAGTAATGTAAATGCCGGGGGCGACACTAAATTCTGAAAAAGCAGAATTCCTGTTCTCTAGTTCTTTTCTCTTTTCGAGATGGCACACAATTATGTCTTTTACACGACGGTTACACTGAAATTTTTGAGGTACGGCTAAATGATATAAGTTAAACTTACCAACCCTTAAGGGTGTTCAAAGTAATTTCCATCAATATCTATGCAGTTTTATAGGCGAATTGCCTGAAGATTAAATTCTCCAAGTTATCCATTTGTTGGAATGGATGAAAAAATAGGCATTTTTAGTCTCATCAAACGCAGGAAAACGAAGACCTCGTAATTTTTTTTATATTAAAATATAGCTAAAAGTCACACGTAGTAAGATCAAGCAAAAATTCTGGATGCTGTATCCCTTTGATGTTTTCTTTTTAACACTTTCCAACAAAGTTGAAAAGTGTTGGTTCGATTTCTCTGTCCGTCTTTTCACACTCTATCTCCCCTAAATAAACTCGGATTTTTCATGCAATTGATATATGTTAATGATGTTTACCATGGTATATTTGGTATTCAATATCAAGTATGTAGCATTAGTTTATTTACAGGGCCACTCAAAAGAATTCCGTTACATTATGGTCAATGGGAAAAAATCGTTTGCAGTGTATTTTAATGACATTAAGCTATTTCAAATGTATTGAAATTAGTATAAACTACTGAATTTCACTACAAGACGATCAGTATAGAATAGGGCAATCATAACTTTTATCGTTTATTTTCAGGGACACACAGAAGGAATCTGTTACAAAACTGTCTTTGAGCAATCACTGCTGAAAGTACGTTTTCAATTTCAGTATGCGCTTTGGAAGTTAACTAACTTTTTGCATGTTACTCGTTGTGTATAAGTTTTATCAATGCCAAAACCCTTGACGGGTTAAAAGTTTCTGACGCAGCACTTTATCTTATGCTCTAAGAATTTTAAATATGGAACTTAAAAATACTGATATCAAATTTTGAGTGACGTTATGCTATTTCTTAAAAAATATATTTGTATTTATTTCATCATTTTATTTTTGTTTTATTTATAATCGCATGTGCAAAAGTTATGTTCAACATGAAAAGCTGCATAAAATTTTATTCGCTGTTGCTTTACCATTTACATCTCTCATAAATTCAAAATATGAGTTTTAAAAGATATGATATAAAATTTAACTGACGCCTTGATGTGGCTTTAAAAGGTTTGTTTTAAAATTCAATTTAAATTATTTTTGACTTGGTTAAAATATTTTTTTACATCTACACAATACTTTTAATTTTCCAATTCACTGTTAAATATATCACTTTCATTGAATCTATACTATGCATTGAAATGTATTTATTTCAATAAATTGATTTATCTTTTGTGTCACGCTGTTCAAAATTGTGAGTAAGATTTATGTAAATGGTTTATTTGCATCAAACTATCCTTTTTCATACATTTCATGTAGTTTGGACACAATGACGCAAAGAAACCATTTACATAAATCTTACTCACAATTTTGAATAGCGTAGGATTTTTTTCTGTTTATAATAGTCACGTGTGAATAAATTTTTAATTTAAAAGATATATTATTATTTGCGCTGTTTTAACAATTGGCAGCAATTTAAAATAACCTTTTCTAAAATATGTAAAAAATATCTCTGGAAATTCTGAAAATTTTAATTTAAAATTGAAATAAACCGTCAAAAAATTAGGCAAGTTAAAAATAATAAAAGCACTCTGCAAACTTCTAGTTTCTATTGAATGATTAAATTGAATGAAAATGATTAAATTCTCATGTATATTTTTTTTTCCTATGAGACTTTTTTATTGAGACAATTTTATCCAGATTTAACATTAAATATCTCTTAAAATAATTCTTCGATTTAAAAACAGTCTACTTCAACGTTTTTATCAAACATTTCTCTATAATACTACCCATTTTAATATTTTTGTATACAGTAATTTTCTTAATATTTGCGAAATAGACCTCTAGTCACAAGAGATTCTTTCAAAGCGGCGAAGAGCATTAGTTTTTTTTTTTTTTCCGAATAAAAGACAAAATGTAGTACCCAATTGCGTCAAAAGATGGCGACACCAGAATTCTGATATGCTTATTATGTAAACTGTAAATATTGCAAAGTTAAATAAAAACAATTGTCTCGGGGTTACCAAACTTCATTGATATTTATAAATAAAACATTTCAACTAAATTATTTATTATAAAAGAATTATTACATCACAATAGTTTTTATGCAAGGAAAATAATAATTATAATAATAATAATATTATGGATGTCAGTGATTATATATTGATTGACCGTCATAATAATAAAAAATGATATTATAAAGAGCTGAAATGAATTATTTTTTTACGTTTCTGATCGTGTGATTTATATTCAAATAATAATTATTAATGTATATTTTTTGTAAAGTGATTGAAATTAAATATATTTATAAAATTTATGGTAATATTTTTATTGTTGAAAAATTGCCAAGAAATAATCATCATCAAATTGGCGTCATTATAATTGTAATTTTATTTAACTTAATAGCAATTAAAAAATTACAAAGGAACTGAGAATAATGGTCAACTAGCAGACTTAAAAAAAAAAAAAACACATTCACATGTGAAAACACGTATCAGAGAGTATCGAACTGCCTATCTTAAGATCAGTAGACGATGGCCCTTAACCACTCAGCCAATGGGAAGACAAAATTTTCCTCCCCAAAAGTGGTTAAAAAGAAAGCATGTGTATGAATACAGTGTCATGCATTTTCGGTGAAATTTCCATAGAATGGCGAAGAAATATAGTCCGATTTTTCATGCGCATTATAAAACGAACAAGAGTCTTGCTGGAAACAAGTAAATTGTTATTTGGTTCATCTGAAACATATTTATTTGATTTTTAAAAAAATCGCCCGTGTCATTTTCGAGAGAAAAAAAATCGAATTATTTAACGAACGAGAGTTTTCCCAGAAAAAAGAAAAGTGTTATTCACCTCGCCTTAATCACATTTATATCATGTATCAATTTAAAAATAATCGTTAGAGCCGTTTTCGAGATTTTCAAATTAGGAACTTCCTCGATATCATACCAACGTTTTCACTTTAAAAATGGCTATTTAGATCTCAAAATATACTGCACGTAGAAATGTAAAAATTTCAGTATACGATTAGACTGCAGATATAAGACTGTTCTAGAAAATTCAGAACAATAAGACATATATCTGCTGAGTTATTAAAAGGCGGCTTTTCGCGTTTTCTTTGATGTCGAGTTAGCTGTATATATGAGTTCCGCCATCTACGAATTCTATGATACGATACGATACGATTTTAACGATACGATACGATACGATTTTAGGCTTAAGGCTGCGTCACTCGGAATACTACCGTCTTCCATCATACCTTGTGTACAATGATGCACAAAAGAATTCATATACCATTCTCCTTATTGGTGGAAACTTCTGAAGGGAATTTTTAACTGTGGTATGTATTTCCTCACTGAACTACACTGTAAAAAAACCACTGTAGATTTGCTAGAACAAATTCGATCACAGTGAATGTGCTGTATCTTTCTTTGGTTTCCTGACTATATTAACAGGGAAAATACAGTAGTTGCGTAAAATTAACAGCACAATGTGCTGGCAATTTTACGCAACTACTATATTTTCCATGTTAATATAGTCAGGAAACCAAAGAAAGATACAGCACATTCACTGTGATCGAGTTTGTGCGCGAGATGAACAGTACTTTGTACTGTAAAAATGTTGTTTTTTTTACAGTGTAAAGTTTTGCATGCATGTAGTTTATGGATTACAAATCTATATATCACTCACGCACAAGAAAAGTGACACATCTCGACAAAATTAAATTTTAAAGGAGATGCAAAAGAAAATTTGTATGATTTTACTGTAACATGAAATTATAGCACTTAACTCTGCATGCAGGAATAAAAACGTGCATAAACGCTTAAGGGGACGGTGGAGCTTAAAATCCTTAATTTTTTTTTTTTTTTTTTTTTTGTAAATTTCAACTTAAATATTATTCAAGAATACATTATATACATTATAGCATGCATTTATCACAAAAAATTTTTAAAAAAAATTATTTTCGAGAAAAAAATGTAATTTTACGCGTCGTCTTAGAAATCTTCTAAGTGCCCCCTCCGCGTTCCATATCAATGAAAATCCCCAATATTTTTTACAAAAGTTTGCTTTATATATATATAAATAAAATAGAGCATCGAATTTTATATATTTGAATTTAAAGGTAAAAAAAAAAATGAAAATTTCAAATTTTTTCCGAAAAAATTTCAAAATTTTTCAAAAAAAATTTTTTTTTTTAACCTTTAAATTCAAATATATAAAATTCGATGCTCTATTTTATTTCTATATATAAATCAAACTTTTATAAAAAAAATGTTGGGGATTTTCATTGATATGGAACGCGCAGGGGGCACTTTGAAGATTTCTAAGATGACGCGTAAAATTCCATTTTTTTCTCAAAAATAAAATTTTTTTTAATCTTTTTTTGTGATAAATGCATGCCATAATGTATATAATGTATTCTTGAATAATATTTAAGTTGAAATTTACAAAAATAAAAAAAAATATTTTTAAGGATTTTAAGCTCCACCGTCCCCTTAAGCTTTTATGCACGTTTTTATTCCTGCATGCAGGTGTATTTCTTGAATAATATTTAAGATGAAATTTACAAAAAGAAAAAAAGAAAATTGAAAAATTTTGAAATTTTGAAAATTTTTCGAAAAAATTTCAAATTTTTTCATTTTTTTTTTAACTTTTAAATTCAAATATGTAAAATTCGATGCTCTATTTTATTTCTATATATAAACCAAACATTTATAAAAAATATTGGGGATTTTCATTGATATAGCAGACGCATGGGGCATTTCGAAGATTTCTAACACAAAGCGTAAAATTCCATTTTTTTCTCAAAAATAAATTTTTTTTAAATTTTTTTGTGATAAATGCATGCCATAATGTATATAATGTACCCTTGAATAATATTTAAGTTGAAATTTACAAAAAATAAAAAAATTATTTTTAAGGGTTTTAAGCTCCACTGTCCCCTTAAAGCCCTTAGGAATGAAGAGTTAGTATGAGATTTGGAGAGTTGGGTAATTTTACCTCCCCACACAATCCACCCCTCTCCTGCGGTCGCAAATGGACATATGGCGAATTAAAGTGATTTTTCGTATAACTACACGCATGGAACTTTTTATGTAGCAAGATACACCTATGACAGACCTATTAACCCATATTGGACAGCTGTCCTATAAATAGGACAGCTAATAAAATTTTTTTAAAATAAAATTGGTAAGGATTTTCTGGATGCATTTTGTTATGACGTCTTTAAAATACATAAAAGTGAAACGTATAAACAAAAAAGAAGTAACCAATTAAAATTTAATTGAAAAAAATCTATTTAAAAATCCTTTAAAAATTGTGATCTTATAATCTAGAATTTTACCGTTATTATTATCTTTTTTTTTTTTTTTTGGAGAAATCATAGAATATTTTTGTACAATATAAACAGTATTTTTAAAGTAAAATAAAATAATTGCTCATAAAATTAGTTTACGTATGCATTTTATATGTTCATACTATGTATCCTACTAATATGTCCTGTTTATAGGACAGCTAATTACTTAAAAAATTAAAAACTTTTTTTAAAAATTCGCTAGTATCAACTTAATTACACCATATTAATGATATAATCGAAGTTTAAAATTTTTTCAAAAATATTTAATCGGTGTGGTCCAATATGGGTTAATGGAATAAAACGCAAAATGAATTTTTTTGAGATGTGTCACTTTTCTTACGGGTGAGTGATATCATATACAGGGCTGCTCAAAGAATTCGGATGATTTTCCGACTGCAGAGGGAAATTGCTGAAATTGGGTTTTTAAATGCGTTAATGCGTTTCCAAATGGTTAAATTAGACATCCTATTTCAACTTATTAAAGGGTGAAGTTTTGTTACATTATTCAGAATGTGTTGGAAAGTGTCTCATAAGCGATGCTTGACGCATGATTTTTTTCATTCCTTTTTCGCTCAAGAAATGCGATTCTAAGATCAATGTCAGACGGGCGTCTTTTTTGCTGCCTTTTTGCTTAAGTATTATCCATTCACAATGCTATAGAATTGTGAATGGATAATACTTAAGCAAAAAAACAGCACAAAAGACGCCCGTCTGACATTGGTCTAATCCTTGCTGAAAGAGAAGATGCGTTGTCATGGTGAAGCTGAGTCTCCTAACAGTCACCTCGTGAATAATTTTTAAAAGACACTTAATGGTGTATGTAAAAGTTAGCTGGAACTCTGCAACTGTCGTATGACCTCTAACTTTATGGCTTTCAACAGCCCTGTACTTCTGAATAACACGACATGTACTTACTTTTTTCATTGCTCGTTGTCTGTTCACCATTGTTGGTTTGAATCTTCTTCAAAGAGCATTCTTTAATTTCTTGACATGCTGGCACATCAAAAAGTGCAAGTCTGATCGCGAGTTATGATGTTCGAAGGTTTATTCACTGATTCTGATATACTCCTCTTTTTGGTAATCTGTAAATTATGGGGGACCAAATGTCAAACTTATTTTTTTATATCATAATGAAGAGAACGAATATTTTTTCCAACTGGATTAAATAATATTCAAGGCTGAAGTAGCACAGTTGAAGTTTATTCCAACAGAGCGAATAATATCCAGACCAGGAATCGAACGTATAAACTTGGCGTACCGTGCCAATTCTTTACCTGATAAGCTATCCGGACGATACCTGGCTGACATAATTCACTCTTATCTGTTGGACATGGCTGCGAACTGCACCGCTAGTTTTTTTCATCCGAGCTATAACTATAGCATTTACAGGATGAAAGTGTGCTTTAACACGGAAACTCCTGTATACCATGCAGATAGGTCATAATGAAGAGAACGAACATTTTTTTCAGCTGGATTAAATCATATTCAAGGCTGGAGTAGCACAGTTGAAGTTTATTCCAACAGAGTGAAAAATGTCCAGACTATGCTATACTTATAGCTCGGATGAATGAAACTAGCGCTGCAGTTCGCAGCAATGTCCAACAAATAAGAATGAATTATGTCAGCCATAGCTTAACCGGTAAAGCCTTGGCATGGCACGCCGAGTATCCAGGCTCGATTCCTGGTCTGGATATTCTTCGCTCTGTTGGAATAAGCTTCAACTGTGCAACTTCAGCTTTGACTATAATTTTTTATATGCAGTTCTAGGTGAATAGTTTTATGTATAGCGGCAGATCCAATGTTAAGTCCCTTCTGTATCATTTGGTAGATACAGTGATTATCATTGATTATTATTTTTCGTATGGCTGACACATTTTCCGGGACTACAGATGACATAGGTTTTTCTGTGTGTTCTTCATTCAAGAGAGAATTTCGATGTCTTCTGAATTCTGTAAAGCATCTGAATGCAGTGCCACGAGCTGGAGCTTTATTTCTATATGTTAATTGTAGACATTGAAGGCATTCTTCTTGAGTAATCTCCTCTTCAAAATCATAGAAAATCACTGAACTATAATGCTATATATAATAATATATATCATATATAATCCATTTTCTCTTCTTTCAAAATTTATTCTACATTAGCTAAATTGTAATTTTTTCAAGGAAAAATCGTCTGCGGGCGTAAAAGAATTCAAATTTACGCATCCGACAAATACTTATTCTTACTAAATAACTAATTACCATTTTTTATTTTTACACTGTTAAAAGTTTACAGCAGTCTAGACATCAGACCGTTTTATAGAAAACGGTTACATAACCGTGATTTAACTTTATTCTGACCATAATATGGTCAATAGTAGGATCGGATACGCTTAAGGCTCCGTTTCACTGAAACTCCCCGATCGCGGAATCCCATGTTAGCCTATGGGAAAACTTTCAAGTGCGATGACTCATTAACTAATATAATTATTAAAATACCGTTTTCACCATCAGAAAGTAGACGTCAGATGCCGATGATGTGAGTTTTTAAAAATTATCTCCGTAAATTTTAAGTACATAAAAAATCCCTATAAACTTTGAAATTTCCATTTGATTAAATTTTATCATCATCTTAAAACTACTTAAAATTTACGTAGACAATTTTTAAAAACGCACATCATCGGCATCTGACGTCTACTTTCTGGTGGTGAAAACGGTATTTTAATAATTATATTAGTTAATGAGTCATAGCACTTGAAAGTTTTCCCATAGGCTAACATGGGATTCCGCGGTCGGGGAGTTTCAGTGAAGCGGAGCCTTAAGGGAACCTTGGCCTTTATTTGAGCAAAAATCGGCATTTCTTTTTGTGGTGTATTATTATTCTGCAATTTGTACTACGTCATTCGTGGAAAACCGCATGCAGATACGATTATTTTGTGCACAGTTACAAGTGTTTTAATTTTTTTCACAAACTATTTATTGGCCTTTTAATATACTTTAAATCTATTTTTCTCAATACTGATGTTTCAGCTTTTTTTAAATTTTTGTAATGCCCCTTGCTACTTAATTTTTGATCAAATGTCATGCAATTGATAAGGAAGAATCCTGATATTGCTTAAAAAGAAACTATGTTCATTAAGACAATTAAATTTGATTTTTAACTTATTAAAAGGCAGAATTTTAAGGAAAATCGATATGGAATTCAGAAAAACCTCTCTAAAAAATTAATTATTTAAGGGATTAAAAAATCGATACACAGATTTGTTTGTAATAGAGTTTTACGTGATTAAAATCCAAAATCGAGGAATTTTCTAAAAAATTAAGATGCAAAGAGCATTGTAAAATTTCGTTTTAAAATTTAAAATTTTTTTAATGATCTTAAAATTATAATAATATTGGAAGTTTCATTTAAGGTGTTCTATATACTTATAATGAAATGTATATTTGCACAAAATTTCAAACCTCTATTACGAAAATTAAAAAAAAAGTTTTTTTAAACATCCACCATCTTTTTAATAATATAGTCAATTAGCCGTTATTTTTAAAAATGGTCAAATAACGGGAGAGTTTTTTACAGATTTTTAAAAGTGTAGGGAGATTTTATTTCATTTAACTGGTGCCAACTGAAATCCAGATAACCGCACAGTACCGGGTACTTATTACTGTTACAAGGAATACTTTCAAATAATTGCTCGTTCGTTTGTTGGTTTTACGTTCTCTTTTTGCTCACTAGGCCTGAAAGTGGATCTAATGCTAAAGTGAATTACGGACCATTACAATCCGCCAAACTAGAACTGAAAATAGAATCCATTTTTTGACTAGCCATGACCAATGCTCGAATCACTATACAAGACAGTAAGGTTTAGTTTTTGGAGCACCGGAGGCATAGAGAGAAAAATGACAGAGAATACTCAGATTATCATAAAGAATAAAATAGTGTCCAGTTAAGCAGTAGGGACCGGTCTGCTGGTTTGCAGTGGTCGAATGGTTAAAAAATCGAGATTGGAACAAGAGTGATTCAGCTCTATATCGACTGTTGAAACATGCTCATATACATGCCATATACGTGTACATAAAATCAGTGGTATGGAAACTCCTCAAGCTGATTAGGTGGGCAAATTTCGCTAACGATCAAAATTGGGGGCAAGGACTCTTGACTTATCCTGCTCCGAAATTTTAGAAACCCAGCAGATTAGTGGTCAGCGCGTGGAGCTTCTGTGTTACAGGTCCAGAATTCGATTCTGAGATGGGAAATGTTCACTTAACCTTTCATCCGTTCGAGGTTGATAAAATGAGTGCAAAGGTTGCTGGGGAACTAAAAGGGGGGTCTCGCATTAGGCTAACTACCTGACTGGGAGATATGCTGCATAGCATGCCAGGGCCCATGGGCAAGAAAACAGAGTTGAGCACTGCAGACCAAGATCTTCAAGAATTGTAGGGTGCTTGTTAGTTATCCCGTCGACCAATTTCGCCAAATTATATAAATCACCAAACCAGTTGCCAAATTATCCAAATTGACATAATTTTTATTTTAAATACCAAAAAAATAAATAAATAAATAAATTAGCATAACATTGATAAAAATACAAATAAAACGTCGAAATAAAAATCATTTGATGACGTAAATACGTGTTGTCAAGTGAATTTGACATTTACGATCAACCATTGTTGGCATTTAATCTTACAATTTGGCGACAGTAATTTGGTCAACGGGATAACTAATAAGTATCAATTGTAGCGTCGCAGAGTTTAGTTCTAAACCTTAGGGTTAGCATCAGAATGTGCAATAAGTATAGATGAAGGACGTATCTTTACATTCATACACCGTGAAGATATTCAGATTTCGTTTTGTTCTAAGTACTTTTGATTACTCTTTTCTCAAGTTCTTAGACTTGTGAGTATCTAGAATCTTCTTTAACGGGATCTTAACCCCTTCATTCTTGCTCCCGTGATATTCACGGGCTGCGTCTTTTATTCATATTGTTTGATGCCCACCAGTTTTATAAAATAGTGTAATTGGCTTTATTATGGTATCATTTTGCCTGTCATTAAATAAGGTGACTATTTCTTTTTCAAAAGAGTGGTGCCAATAAGCAATTTAAATTTTTAAACCATAATTAAATGCGACTATTAAGGGTTTAAAGAAGTTCTGTGTAATCCTCGTGAGCAAAAAATTAATGTAGCTTTGCAAAACTAAATGAAATACTTTTATAAATTAAACATACTTGAGAATAATCACTAATAAAACATGATGATAACAATTTTCAGTAATGCTGGACATTGTCTAAAATCACAAAATTTGTATAATTAATTTGGTAAACTAATATTAAACGAAAACTGCGAGTATCCTTTTTAATTATAACCACAAAAATCCACCGTTTAGTTTAACTGACCTATATATGAATTGCACACACACAGGAAATTCCAACAACCTCCAAATAACTTTCTTCATTAAACTGAGAAAGAATATTAAAGAAACTTTTCACACGAACATCATAATTTAAACCACTTCTGCACTAAGCGATTCTACATACTCAGTCTCCAAAGGGTTGGTACATAGAGATCGGAGGGGGTGGGGTGGCGAGCAGCGAAAGGTGTTGTTCACCCCTCCAAGTGTGACACCCCCTGCTCTCCATTTACCACCCCCTCAATGAACGTTCATGTTTCCCAAAGGATACCACGCTCTCCCCCTGTAGTTCGAAACACACGGAAAATATGCAAATTTCCTAGGCCGCCGTGATAAAAGAGACAGGGCGGTCGAGTTTATTTTTGGGCCGAGCAAATATACACAGAGAAAGGAACCGAAATTAGGAAAATAGGGGGGAAAGGGTGACTTCAGTTGGGTCTGTTATTAAATAAAGTCGTTGAAGTCTTTCCCCCCCAAACGAAATAAGGGCATTTTTCTTTTACGAACTGTTTCTGACTGGGTGTTTTCGTAGGTAGCTTAAAGAGCAGTGTATGCACGAATGTGGTTTTTGAAACTGAGTTCGAATGACCTTGAAAATGTATATTTAAAATTTTGGCATTTGTATGCAGAGAGCAATTAATTTTCACATCATAAGAAAAGTGCTATACCAACATGTATAATAATCACTTATAAACAGATTAAGTTAAATAATGCTATAAAAAGTGATAAAATATCTTTACTAAGATTGACGAACGTTTCATCGCACCAACGGCGACATTTTCAAAATCATTCATGATAGAAAATATTTTAACATAATTTAAAAATAATAATATAGTAAACAATGTCACGAGACATCATGCATAGTGAAAAACATTGCAAACATAAAACTAAATTAAAATTAAATTGGCTATTTGCGAGCGTGGATTAATTTTCAAATAATTTAAAAACAATAACATGGTAAACAATGTCACGAGACATCATGCATAATGAAAAACATTCCAAAACATAAAATAAAAATAAAATTAACATAGCTATTTGCGAGCATGGATTTAATTTTTACTATTGCTACTAAAATTACATAGCATCTACTTCCAAATTCCAGGTAAATCAAGGGACACTGAATCATTGCAAATATTCTCGTTGCGTAAAATATCTCTATTGATTCCCGGATTATGGATGGTAAATAAACTCTTGATGGAAAAATTAATCTGCTATATTAGAAAAATGCTGTCATATTATGGGAATAATCTTGAAACTCAAGCTGGTAAATAATCGTAAAAATATCATTTTTAAGCGACATGAAAAAAAAAGATGTATCTTATCGATCGTCATGCATATACTGTTAAAAATCTGGGGCATTTACTGCATCGTCACTCCATCGCTTTTATAGGAAACTGTAACTTGACTATATTATGGGGCATTCTCATTGGTCAGAACAGAAACATTCTATAAAAGTGGTGGAGTGAGTATGCAGCAATTGCTGCATATTTTTAACGGTGTATGAGATGTATGTATGCATATGTGTATGTCTGCAATTTTCTCAATAATAGCCGAACGGAGTTGAATGGGACTTTCTACACAAAAATTTTAGTTCAACAAGAAAGGTTTTAAAATAGAATTTGTCATCGTAGCGGGCATAGTTATTTGCATCAATAGGTCAAAAAATTTTTTGTATAATGGACTCTGTTCCAAATCTGGGTCCGAACCTGAATAAAGCCACGTGGTACTGGTAATTTAACCAAAGAACTTCAAACTGATAAGAAGGGAAGCTACTATTGCTTTCCCCAGGAACTGTTTCACTGGCTGGTGGAGATTTACATTGCGTCTACGAAGCTTTTCCTTCTTTACGCTAGAAGATTTTACCTTGATCACGTGATCATGACGTAGATGGAATATCCTCCATTGTCTACTGCGTGTCAAATAGCGACCAACAACATACAAGGCAAATTCATGACGTTTAAAACGTTCCACGGAATGGATCACCTTTAAAAGGTGTTTGGTACAAAGTGACACGCTCATCATTTTATGCCAATCGCCGTGTAAGGAGGATTCACTCCGTGTGACGTCTTAAACGTCATGAGCTGGCCTTGCATGTCATTGGTCGTGGTCAAACGCGGAAAATGCCAAAGACTTTTAAGCTACATAGACCGGCAATTCCCATTCAAAAGCATGCGAAATCATGGCAGCCATCTGAAGTAATCTTTAGATTACTTTACTTCTACTCTTCCATAAAATAAAGGTTTTTTTTTCTTGTGCTTGATAAAATAGGTTTTTGTGCTGTCGGCTCTTGGACTATTAGCGCTGTGAATAAATATTTACGTAATTAAATTCCGATTTAATATATTAATTTTATTGCATTTTCCCATTAGCCTGCCACAGATGATAAATCGACAAATATTTTCTGAGATTTGTACCATCGTGTAAGAATTCATGCGATGAATTTAATGATGCGCCAATAAACGCTCTCCAAAATATGCCAGATGCATGAGAAACTGAAACAATGAAACATTTTAAAGAATAAAAATTAAAAAATATATTATAAATAAAAAATGAAGAGCATGCAAATTAAAGAAAAAATGTTTTTATCAATGAATAGTTTAGTGTTAGTTAATTTACGATTATACGTTGAGAAATCAATTTAGAAATCCTGAAAAGATTGTTTAAACCTCGGAGTACTAAGATGGGGTCAATCTGACCCCATCTGGACATTTTGCAGTTTCTTTTTCATTTAGAATATGTATGATAAAATTATTTTCTGAGAATTATCCTATAAAGGTCTCTTTCATGATTTTATCTACTTAGTTTTACACAGTTACTTCTTTTCGTTTATTTGTAGAAATTTCGAATGAGATCACATGGACACCATCTTAGGCAATCAAGGAATAAATGAAAGCTTTCTATCAATTATCACATTTCAAAAGAAAGAAAGATAATTTTTGGCATCCTGCCAAATATAGATAGTTGTGGGTATAGCGGCAGTGTTACCATACAAGTGAGTGTAGGCTCTTCTCTCATTTCGTTATTTCTTTGTTCTTGTGTTCAGTTGTGTGTAAATTTCGCTATTCACTGAAATGAATTGTCGCATCCTATGAACATTATGATTACTTAATAGGGGGGGGGGGGGGAGGTAAATTATCTATAGGGTCAGCCTTTTTCAAATCTTAGGTATTTAAGCAATATTTTGATCTTAGTACTGAGAGGTTAAATATTTTTTTTTCACCTGTTGCCCTATCTTAAAAAAGAAAGATAGCAAAAATTATGTTCTTTTTATTAAATGCACTTGTTTGCGCTTTTTAGCAAGCGTAAAATACCAGTGAATTTTTCATAATCGAGTTTGATGCCCACGGGTCAGATTAATGTATTTTAACGGAAAGTTTTGGGAAGAAAGTGAATTACAGTAAAAAAATTAGGCGTGATTTTCAAGATGAACATTGAATGTTTTTAAAAGAGTGTTTTTATTAACCTGTTTTTAATTTTATACTTATTTAATTATTGAACCATTATAATACAGTGTTTTAAGAAATTATAAAACCACTGATGAATTGGTGCACTTCTGAAGAAGACACAATATGCAAATTTTTAGCGTGTGTATTTATAATTGATCGTAGAACGTTTTCTGTTATAATTGCTACATTGAAATTTAAGTTACATTTTATTAAAATCTTCTAATTTTTTTAAAACGTAAATAAGGTGACTGTTAAGAAATTATAAGTCCACCTGAGGAAATTAGCATATTATATGTCACATCAGAATCATTATAAAACGTACGCGTTTGTATATCGTGAAAGATTTCCCCAGAAGCAAAGGTGCAGGTTTACTTAGCGTTATTTACGGTATATTTGAAGATGCCGCGGGGTAAAGAGTTGTCTGTGACCGAAGTAAGAAAAATTTGGTTTTCTAAGGGTGCTGGTAAATGTGAACGAGAAATAGCTCGATTAATGAAGCCTTCTAAAATAACCATCCACAATGAGGATTCAAATAAAATTAAACGATCTGGAAGAAAGGGGGATTTTGACAGCACGGGATGATCGACAAATATTTCGATTTTCAACTCAAAAAGGTATTTCAACTCGGAAAATTTCGAACCGTTTCAGCGAAAGAACCTCACACGTAATAGTTTGCAAGAGTCTGAAATCAAATAGTAGTGCAAAATGTATGAAACTGTTGAAAACACCGAGGTTTATGAAACATCATAATGAAGAAAGACTGGAATGGGCTAAACATGTCATGTTATGGGACATGAAATGGAAACAAGTGATACCTTCAAAGGAAAAAAAATTAATCTTGACGGTCCGGATGGTTATAAACACTATTGGTATGATTTGAGGAAGTAACCGAAACAATGCTTCAGTCGACAAATGGCAGGAGGATCAGTAATGGTTTGGGGAGCTTTTATTCATGATGGATTATGCGATTTAACCAGAATTTCGGGACGTATGAATTCTGCGCAATATTGGGCTATGTTATGTGATCATTTGATACCGTTTGCACCTTTTTTAGGTGGTGCTAACTGGATATTTCAGCAGGACAATGCTTCTTGCCATGTGTCTAAATCCACCCAGCAACGAAAAAAAAAAGAAAAAAAGAATGTTTTGTCATGCTCAAGTCAAAGTCCAGACTTGAACCGTATGGAAAATCTTGGGACGTATTAAGTCGCAAAGTTTATGCTAATAATAAACAGTTTTATCTGCCAATGAAATAGAAGTAGCCATTGTAAAAGAATGGCACAATATTTCTGAATCTGTACTTAATCACCTGGTCACTTCTATGAAAAACAGAGTATTTGAGGCTATAAAGAAAAATGAAGGACCAATATCGTGTTAATTTACATATTATTTTTGTTTTTAGACAAGTTGTCTTATAATTTGTTAACAGTGTATTTTTCAATCATGGCTCATATTTTTGTTAGCATACTTATTTATTGCATTATTCAAAATTATTGTAAACTAATTTTAATAAATATGTTGTATTTTGATATATCATGCGTTTAAACTGTAATCAGAATCTTTATTATTTCATAATTCTCAAAATCAAAGTGGACTTATAATTTCTTAACTCACTGTATATCTCAGATTAAAAATATCTTTTATTTTTAAGAAAAAATACATAATTATCTAATCCTTTTAAATTTTTGGAAAAGACCCTCAAACATGTAACTAAATTAACAACAAATACAAACCAATACAAGCAATTCATATATTTTGTACTTCATAAATCTATATGTATAGCAATGTAGTTGTTTGTAACACTCTCCAACATAGTTGAAAAGTGTTTATGAATTCAGTTTGTCCGTTCTCTAACTCGCGTAAATGCAGTCTGATTGTCATGAAATTGAACATTACGGTCAAAGGGGGAAAATCGTTAGTGGTGAAATTGATATTTGTCACTGAAGTGTGCTACAAGGTTCTTACAATTGAACTTGGTGAGCACAGAATTTATCGTTCATTTACAGGGACACACAAAATAATTTGTCTACAGAAGAAAATGCACAATAAATGAACTACTGAATCCTACGAACAATAATTGCTGGACGTACCTTTTCAGTTGTGGTATGCGTTCTTTAATTTAATTATTTTTTAAATATTACTTGGTGTGTGTAAATTCTACAGGTTAAATTAGAATTCTATTATTTTATTCACATCAGGGCTGCACAAAAGTTTCCATCAACATCCGTTTATTGGCGGAAATTGCTGAATGGAAATTTTCAACTTTGCTATGCGTGTAACTGAACTAACTTTTAGCGTACTATGTAGTATGCATACATATCTGTAGATCATATTCAAGGTTACAAAGTAAAATCGTATATTTTCCCGACTATCTATCTATATTATAAAGGACAAACAAATCTGTGCGTAACGCATACGTTATTTTGCGAATGGCAACAATTTGAAATTTGAAATAAAATTTTGTCTATATTATAAAGGACAAACATATCTGTGCGTAACGCATACGTCATTCTGCGAATGGCAACAATTTGAAATTTGAAATAAAATTTTGGTTTTGCAATTTTCTCTACTGCAAATTTTTAAACTTCTAAACATCGCACATTTTAAATTTTTATACAGTCGTATAAGGAAAAAAATGCTCTTTTAAATGCAATTTGTTTGAAAGCTGTATCTCAATTTAATTTTGAGATATTAATTTTTTTTAGTTTTTAATATATTTTTTTTAATTGTGGCAACTGAAGAACTGCTTTTCTGTTGAAAGTCGTGGAGGGTTGAAAGTAAAGGGAAAATAATGACGGTGGAAAGGCAATATTATATTTCTGCACCTTTTTGTTGCCATTTTCTCATAAAAAGTGAAAAAAAAATTGAAATTAAAATACGTGCTATGTCAGCGATTTTTTAAATTTCTAAATATCGCACATTTTCAATTTTTAAACCGTCAAATAGAGAAAAAAATCTACTTTCAAATACAATTTGTTTGAAAATTTTATCTTAATTGACTGAGTTCTTATGGTTTTTAAAATTAGAAGATTCCGATAGAGCAGTGGTTCCCAACGTGGGGCGTAGGCCCCACAAGGGGGCAATATGACTCTTCAGGGGGGCAATTTCAGATTTCTTATTAACAAATTTTCTGTCATTTTTTTCTAATGAAAGTAGTGTCTTCGTCTAAAAGTAGAAATAATAGATGAAAAAAATTTTAAAATAACTGAATAAAAATTAATTTTCGAAATTATCCCATTTAAAAGTTCAAAAATACACTGACACCGAAATAATTATGTAATTTTTTTTGTGTAATTTTACACCTTTCGCACCTTAAAAAATCATTTTAATTTTTCTGGTTTGATATTATTTTAGTAAATTACACATTTTTTTAAAATTATTTATTTTAAAAAAAAAACTTGTACATCTATTCATAATGTAATATGCCCTGTGAGGGAAATTTTACATATGAAATTTCGTAGGATATATCTAAAATTGTCTATTTGGACATGTTTAATCTAAGAAATATTTTGAATGATCTAAATGAGGTGCTACATTTATGAAATTAACCCTCCGACTGTCTTGGAAAAGGGCAAAATTGTAACGTTGTTTTTTCTGCATTTTTTTTAAATGCTAAAAAAATGATTCTTTGAACATTTCATAAAAAACTTAATAACGAATATGAATGCAATCCTTGGAAGTATTAATCATTGTTCAATGTATTAAAAATACGTTAAATCAATAGAATTATATTATTTTAAATATTGCTTGTATTGCAGTGAAACCTGGAGCTTAGTGAACGTATTAACACGGGTTTGTCAGTGAGGGGGTTTTAATAAAACCCTGTGCGCATCACGGAAGGGCAGGGTTGAAAGTAAACCTCTTACGGCTCTACTGCAGACCACACACAGAATATGACATATGCATTTTAAATTTTAAAATTGGAGGAAACATGGTGGCCAAATAATAATAATGGGGAAAATAGCCCGCTATCAAAGAAGTATGTTATGAGAGGAAAGAAAAATAGTAACTTAAAATGGATAAAAGCGCGAATCCGGAAATGTTACTTGTGAATTATGTTATCCATACAGTCTTGGCGATAAACAAATATCACTTAATCTTAATGAAGTATTAAAACCCATTATAAAATGTATCAATTCTATCAGATGTAATACAAAATTTGAGAGAGATTTCAAGAAATTTTGCAAAAATAAAAATGTAGACTATTTTTCCCTTTTAAATTTGAGGTAAGTTGCCAAAAAACAATAAAACTTTTGTAGATGTAAATTCGAAGATCCATGGCATTACTGCATTCATGGAGTTAGGTTAAAAGCATACTTGTAATTAAAAAAATATATATGATTTTGATAAATTAAAGAATGAAATCACTTATCAGAGATAATGCTATTTTCGGATCCATCTGGAAAAATGGAAGTTTATTTTTTATATTAGAATATTTATATGACATAGAAGGGAGAGGGGACTCATGGTTTAGGTGGGAGGCTTAGGTGGGGCACGGGCAAAAAAAGGTTGGGAACCACTGCGATAGAGAAGTCGAGAACTCCCTACTTTTATGTTAGTCGGGCACAGGTGATAAATCGCCAACATTGTACCCGTCGCATTTTTTTCCATATTTCGTTAATTCAGATTAAAGTATAATCCTTTCACTCATTTTATTTAGAATGGATAACATTAATTTAAAAATGAAACCTTTAAAATTCATGACTTTCACTTAAAAAAAAAAAATAAATAAATTCTTTAAAAAAAGAAAAAGAAAAGAAAAACAATAATACCATAAACCATTTAATTTCAACATCAAAGCAATTGTTTTAATTTACCCTTCGAAAAATAAAAAATGCTGCTGGCGAGTTAAAAAATGATATTGGCGAGAATTGCGTCTAGCTAACATAAAAGTACGAACTCTTTGCAATCATGGCAACTTTTATGTTGCACTTTTATGTTGCCAATTTGAAAAAAAATATTTTGATTAAATCGGTTGCCAGAAAAAAAATTTCTTTCTCGCCATGGACCTTTTCTCTATTTCGCCAAGTACCTATACTGGAAAAGTACCTTCATTTATTTATTTACTTAATGTATTTTAAATTAGATGAATAAAAGACGGCACAGGTATCATATACGCACTACGTTGGCGCGACTTTTTTCTGATGCCAATGTCATATACGCACCGGGGTACTTAACTGGCGCCAAACTGTCGTTATTCAATTCCTACTATTAGCTCACACTCTCCCTATATTTATTTATTTATTTATTTATACTAGGGGGCTCGGCCCCCTACGAGCTACGCTCGCCAACCCCCGTCCAGACACTGTAGACTCTAAATGCACGCTAATTTGATCGGCTTTAAAAAGATTTCGAAAGATTCAATTATAATTTAAAAAACAGTGGCGAACTCCCTATAAACGGATTTTTATTCATTTCCCTTTGATTGGGGAATTTTAACGCCAAATCCGTTGCGGTACTACTTGATTATCCCGTCGACCCATTTCGCCAAATTATATAAATCGCCCAAATCACTCGCCAAATTATACAAATTGACATAATTTTTATTTTAAATAACGAAAAAACAAATAAATTAGTACAACATTAATAAAAATACAAATAAAACGTCGAAATAAAAATAACTTGATGACGTAGACACGTGTAACATTTCAAAATAAGCTAATATAAAAGGAATTAAGTAAACAGAGTCTTTGTCTCCTGGTATTTTTTAACAAAGTGAAAAGAAAGTTCTTTTAAATGAGACATTTTAAATTAATCGTTTTTAATCTGACGTAATTTTGACCAAACTATTCTTTCTCTTTTTAATATTCACGTGAAAATACTTGTGTTAGAAATTAAATATTATTTGCGCTTTCCTAACAAAAACAGTTGAAAAGTATCCTCTCAAAATATCAAATAAATGTCTAGCGCAATTTCTAAATTTAAACCGTTTTGCAATATTATTTTATGTTCATTTTATGTAATAATTGAAATGTGACGTAAATATGACGTAAGTTCTCCTATTTAAGGCGTCTAACGCATGTTAATAAATTTATTATTTTGCAAATTACTTTCTCTCTTAAAATTCACGTGTAATTATAGTTTTTATGACGTAATTTTTAATAAGTTCCTGCTTTTTGTACATAATTATTTAATTCCAAATGTTTTTTTCTGTTTAAAATAGTCACGTGTAAATAAATTTTTAATTTATTTAGACGTATAAATATTTTTTTTTTTTGAAGCAAACATTATTGTTTCCGCTGTTTATACAGTTGGCAACAGTTTAAATTAATATCACTTTCTAAAATCTGTTAAAAATATCTCTAGAAATGCTGAAAATTTGAATTTAAAATAGAAATAAAACCTCAAAAAATTAGTAAAAATAAAAAAATTAATGCAATCTGCACTCCGGCAAATTCTAACGCATAAAATGATCTAAAAATGATTAAATTCCTATGAATAGTTTTTGCTCCTATAAAACTTTTTTAGTGGAACGATTTTGTCCAACTTTAGCATTAAATATCTCTTAAAATAATTCTTCGATCTGAAAACTGTCTGCATCAGCGTGTTTATCAAACATTTCTGTATAATACTACCGATTTTCATATTTTTGTATGCATTATTTTTCTTAATATTAACGAAGAAAGACCTCCGGTCACAAAAAATTCAAAACCGGCGGCGGCGGCGGCGGTGACAGCGGTAGTTACCTTTTTTTAGAATAGAGAGATATTTATCTTGTTCAAATTTTCAATCGTTAATAAAATACTCATTATTCATCCTATCCAGTTGAAATAAATTTTTTCAAACTTGTACTGGATGACAATTGATGTTAATATAGTTTTTTCAAATATTAATTAATTAATTAAATTTTAATTCATTAATTTTAGTTTTGCATGGGAAACAAAAGGGCTGCCATTGGTTGTTGAAGTTCAATTAAAGTATTTTCAATAAGGGGTTACCATAGGGGGACCCTGTTCTGTCGCCAAATACAGCCAAGTATGTCGCCAAATTGGCGGCCAAAATGAGTCGCCAAAAGTGACGCCAACTGGGTGATATCTCTAATATTTCTACAAATTCCCATAGAGTTCCATTGTAAACCTACTTGCTTATAGAAAATCAACAAATTGAGATATTTTAATGCAACAAAAACTAATATTAGCTTAAGGGATTATATTAAATTTTTCTTTGAAGACCTAAGTAGGAATTGACTTTAAAAACAAAATTTTTATATTACTTGTTTTGCTTGATATGGTTACATGGATGCTGTTGTTTATTTATGAATAAATTGTTTATTTACTTTTATTTTATTTTTAAAAATTATATAAATTGTTTTGTTCTATAGTTATTAATTACTAGGGGGCTCTGCCCCCTACGAGCTACGCTCGTCAACCCCCGTTCAGACACCGCAGACTCTAAAAGTGCGCTAATTTGATCGGCTTTAAAGAGATTTCGGAAGATGGAATTATAATTTAAAAAACAGTGGCGATCTCCCTATAAACGGATTTCTATTCATTTCTCTTTGACTGGGGAATTTTAAGGCCAAATCCGCTGCGGTACTACTTGATTAACCCGTCGACCAATTTTGCCAAATTATATAAATCGCCAAAGCGCTCGCCAAATTATACAAATTGACATAATTTTTATTTTAAATAACGAAAGAACAAATGAATTAGTGCAACATTAATAAAAATAGAAATAAAACGTTGAAATAAAAATAACTTGATGACGTAGACACGTGTAACTTGCTTAAAGTCAAGTTAATGTGACATTTCCGATCAACCATTATTGGCATTTAATCTTATAGTTTGGCGAATGATAGATTTTTGGTCGACGGGATAACTAAGTAAATCGTTTTTAATCTGACGTAATTTTGACCAAACTATTATTTCTCTTTTTAATATTCACGTGAAAACACTTGTGTTAGAAATGAAATATTATGTGCGCTTTCCTAACAAAAATAGTTGAAAAGTATCCTCTCAAAATATCAAATAAATGTCTAACGCAATTTCTAAACTTAAACCGTTTTGCAATATTATTTTGTGTTCATTTTATTTAATAACTGTAATGTGACGTAAATATGACGTAATTTCTCCTATTTAAGACTTCTAACGCATGTTAATAAATTTATTATTTTACAAAATCCTTTCTCTCTTAAAATTCACGTGTAATTACAGTTTTTATGACGTAATTTTTAATAAGTTCCTGCTTTTTGTACATGATTATTTAATTCCAAATGTTTTTTTCTGTTTAAAATAGTCACGTGTAAATAAATTTTTAATTTATTTAGACGTATAAATATATATATTTTTTTTTGCAGCAAACATTATTGTTTCCGCTTTTTATAGAGTTGGCAACAATTTAAATTAATATTACTTTCTAAAATCTGTCAAAAATATCTCTAGAAATGCTGAAAATTTGAATTTAAAATAGAAATAAAACCTCAAAAAATTATTCAAATTAAAAAAAGAAATACAATCTACACACCGGGAACTTCAAACGTATAAAATGATCTAAAAATGATTAAATTCCCATAAATAGTTTTTGCTCCTATAAAACTTTTTTAGTGGGACGGTTTTGTCCAACTTTAGCATTAAATATCTCTTAAAATAATTCTTCGATTTGAAAACTGTCTGCATCAAAGTGTTTATCAAATATTTCTGTATAATACTACCGATTTTCATATTTTTGTATGCATTATTTTTCTTAATATTAACGAAGAAAGACCTCCGGTCACAGAAAATTCAAAACCGGCGGCGGCGGCGGCGATGACAGCGGTAGTTACTTTTCTTTAGAATAGAGAGAAACTTTTATTTATTTATTGTTATACCCTTTTTAAAAATATTACACAATAACCAGATGCGTTTCATTTGGGCGCTGCCATTAAACAATTAACAAATAATCGCGATTTCTGTGCCGCGTATGAAAGCGTAATATATATACATTTTCAAGCTTGAATTATTTTTTAATTTATCTCTATCACGTGTAGTTTGATTACGAAAGGTTAATCCGCTTGCCCTTAAAACAATGTAAAAATTTCAGCATTTGTTTCCGTCTAATGTTCCATAACAAAATTAAAACTTCATCTATAGAAAAATAAATAAAATAATGTAAATAAGAAACAAATATAACAGACACGTGATTGAACCACGCGCTTAAAGCACCGAAATGATCGGAAAGACTGACGTAAGTCGAAAAATCTTGGGTTAATAACTCCTGGCATGCGGTGACATGTGAAAGTATCGCTTTTAATCAATTTCAAAACTTTATTTGATTGCATAATTGATATTTTTCAGATAAAAATTATTTTTGATGTTAGTGGGCAATCTAAAATATATATTAGATGTAAAAAAATAATTTTCACCTAAATTCTGTAACCCGAGGAGCTCGGGTTCGATCCCTTAGTTCATGGTAATAGCAGAAATTGGATTTTCAAATGCATTATGCTTCTTCCATATTATTCATTTAGATATCATCTTTCACATTAGTAAACTGCGAACTTTTGATACAGTATAACTTCAAAAATCCCGCACAATCGGGACCGAGACTATGCGAATTTTTGGAAGAATATCAAAAGTAGTTCTATATTCTTAATGGTGTCTTTAGCCATAATTTAATTCATTATTGAGTGATAATTATGCAAGAAAAAGAGAAAATTAAATATTTAAAAAAACTTACTTTAATTGGTATTTTCTATGTTACAGAAAAGAAAATCTAATAAAGAGTTAACCCATTAACCGCCAAAACCATTACGATAGAAATTTTCAAATTTCTTGTTGAAAGTAGTTTCCCACCACAAATTCAGTAAGGTAAATTTTGCTTTACTAAAATAGCAAAATTCCTGCCAATAAAATAAGACATTTTTTTTAAATTCTAAAATAGTGGTGCCAATGTAATTAATTCATTGCATGAGCAATTATTTTGACTGTTGCGTGAACGCAACGTCAGCGGTTAATGGGTTAAATTATTTCTTCTCTTGTAATTCCGGAAACACCGATGTCAACTTTGTTTGCTTCAATTTTTTTTTATTTTTTTTTTTATTTTGCCGTTTTTTGACGTCTTTTTTTGTATTTAATACAAATGAAGAATTTCTATTTCGGAAATACAGTATGTTTCTCATATTAATTCTCCCATCAAATTTATGCATTTTCTAGTGGCCTTTTCTTCTGCCGGTTGTTCATCCTCGTCTTCTGAGCTGCTACTAGCATTAAGGGCCGTTATATTTAGCACAGCGTCAGTGATCTCGCTGTCCTTTAAATTGTTCGTTGTTGATACATTTTTGTCAGTGCTTAGCCAATCATCTATATCCCTATTTTCGACACTGAATGCATTTTCCGATTTTGCGTGTTTAATCAGTTCATAAATTGCAGTCTTTTAACGGCAAATTTGAAAGCCTGAAAATTCTTCCTCATCATTGGTTGCCAAAAATTCGTTCCGGTCACATATTGTGTCATGCGTTTGCCAAAGTTGTTCCCGCTGCTAAACAACAATGAAGCGCCTAGAAAATTTGTTCAGAAAATAATCGCCTCTGTCAAATAAAAAATAAAGTCAAATATTCTATTCTTGAAGTTTTTAATTCATAAAGAATTGCTCTTTTTCTTCTCCGATAACTTGAAAGTGTAAAAGAAAAAAGAAGGGAAAAGATGGTTTTGATTTCTGAAGTCACGCTATAGCATTCTGAATGTGTTGGAATGTGTTTCATAATGTATGCCGCACGCATGGTTTTTCGTTCTTCTTACATTTTATGTGAGCCCAATAAAACTTAAATTTATTTCGTTTTAAAACCATATGAAATTGGAATAGAATTCAATTTACATTAAAAATCCTTTTAAGGTTGAATAGATATTAATTTGTATTCAACTTAAAGTGTTTCACTTAATTTAAATTTTATGTATTTTAATTATTAACTAACATTTTATTTAATTTGATCTTGAAAACACATTGCTGAAATATTTGCTGAAAAAAAAAATCAACCGCAAAATTGCATTTACCTCACTCTTTTTATATATATAATTTCCTAGTTTCTAATTAAAATTAATTAATAGGTTAAATATAAATAAAATACGAATGCACCATTTTGTTTATCTAATAATATAAATTTCAAGAACAAAAGCAACTAGTCGGATGTACCAATCCCAAAACTTTCTTCTATCTCATACATGTTAATACTTCAAAATTCGCTATCACACTGCCAAAATTAAATGGCAATCTATGCATCTCATGAGGATTCTAAAGATATGAAATTCCGTGCATTAGTTCTTGAGATATGACTATCGCTGAAATCGTCTAAATCCAGCAAAATGCTGCCTAGCAGCGCCATCCATTAGATGATTTATACCAAATCCTAATCAGCAACAATTTATGTCAGCGTCTGACTGAATCTGAAGTTTGGAGAAAATCCGTGCATTAGTTTTTGAGATAGAGCTATAGCGAAAATCGTGAAAATTCCTGCATAGCAACGCCACCTATTGGGTGATTAACACCAAAACCTAATTAACAGCAACTTGTGTCAGCATACAACTAAATCTGAAGTTAGATGAAAATTCGTCCATTAGTTCTATAGATAGAGCTATTGAGGCAATCGTGAAAAAGGCAGCACAGAAGCGCCACCTGCTGGGCGATTTACACCAACACATAATCAGTAGCAAGTCATATCAAGGACTAACTGAAACGGAAGTTTGATGAAAATCCGTGCGTTAGTTCTTAAGATAGAGCTATTGGGGAAATCGTGTAAATCCTACAAAATTCATCATAACAGCGCCACCTGTTGGGCTATTTACACTAAAACGTAATCAGCATCAATTCATATCAAGGACTAACTAAATCTGAAGTTTGATCAAAATCCGTGCATTAGTTCTTGAGATAGAGGTATTGCGAAAATCGTGAAAAATGCTGCATAGCAGCGCCACCTGTTGAGCGATTTACACCAAAAACTAATCAGCATCAATTTGTATTAGGGACTAACCGAATATGAATTTTTATTAAATTCCGTGCATTAGTTCTTGAGATAGAGCGCCCACAAAATTTGTGTCACATACACACAGACAGACAGACAGACAGACTCACAGAGTCACAGACAGACATTTTGTAAAAACATGTTTTTTGGAATCTCTGACCCCTAAAACGTGTAAGTCCGTCGAAAACCGGAATTCGAAAATTTTCATGAATCCAATACTTTCTTCTTGTAAAGATAGAAGAAAGTAAAAAGGAAATTTAATTTAAAAACATATTTAACACTTCATTATCACTTTCAGTTATGCAAATATTAGGAAATAAAATGAAACCATCTTCCAAATCAACAGCCCTTATTCACCATTGAATAGAATTTATTTCCTCATCCGAACACAAATCTTAATTTTTATAGCCATAAATTCATAAAACTACCTAAGGACAAGCCGATTCTAACAAAGTATCCCATTCTGCATCAGCCCTCCCAGCAAAGCAAATGCTGTTGACAATTCCTGTTCAAAACTTTTTTCGGCTTTTCATTTCGACCTAAGTTACGAACCGTTGCCATCCATCCAAAGTCTTTTTTTACTTCAAAAATGCCTGTTAGAAAATTTTAAATCTTCCCTTGTCCTATGGCAATCTGTGCCTAGTTTTTGCAATTCCTTTAAACAGCCATTGAGGTGTGATTAAACCCCCTGAATCGTAACTCAAACCCTTCACTGCCCTGAAAACAAAGAACTTCTCTCATTTTGCCCCGCCACTTTCTAGCCTGGACCCCCCTTCCCCCTCCCTTCTCCTTCTTTCAAACGCGAGGAGGAGGAGGGAGGTGGGGAGATCTGACAGCAGACTTTAATTTTTCCAACTCCATGCTCAACTTAAATCTCGCACTTTTCCAACGTTGTTCCCAAAAGAGTGATTAAAAGTTGCCTGCTCTAATTAAAAGCCAGGTGCCCAAGGGGTTAAGAAACGAACCGTGTGTTATGTGGGGAAATTTGGGGGAAAAGGTACAAGACAGCAAAACGTGAGTGTTGTGTGTGAAGTCAATATAGGAGAAAAGCGGCTTGCTTATAAATTTTTGTTTTTAATGAAAAGGATTTTTGAGGTGTTGTAAATACGGAAAACGAGGTTTTCGATTAGTGTTGGAACATGTGGTGTTGCCATATATATTTTTTTAAAGTTTCCTTTCGATAAAATTTCGATAAAATTGATCAGAATATTTGCATTTAGAGGATCTAATTTCTTTTACAACTGCATCTCTTATGTTTTAATTTCACAACATCCCATGGAAAAGGTAATCACATGTTTTCATGTTGTGATTTGAAAGGGGAATTTAACGAATTTATTGGTTCTTAGAGTAGGAAAAATCAAAATTAAACAATAAAGAAAAAAACATGCGTTAAGCATAGATTATTAAATACTTTCCAACACATTCAAAATAATGTCACAAAACTGCACCGTTTAAGAAATTTAAATATCACGTCTAATTCAACCATATGGAAACGCATAGCACATTTCAAAACCCAATTTCAGCTGTTCCCATCTACAATCGAAAAATGATCCGAATTTTTTCAGCAGCCCTGTACAGGATATATAGATTTGTAAATATTAACTATATGCATAAAATTTATTTCATTTAAGAAATACATATACTTCAGTTAAAAATTCCCCTTCAGCAATTTCCTCTAATAAAGAGAACGGTAAGTGAATACTTTTGTGTAGCTCTGTATATGAGGTATAGAATATGTATATAAATAACATGCAAAAGATTAATTAAATTTAAAAGCGCATGCCGAATTTTAAACGGTACACTCCAGCAATTATTACTCAAAGACAGTACTGCAATCAATCTACATGGTAGTTTCCCGATTTCAAAATACTGGCGTTCGCAATGAGCGGAATGTGATTCGTTCGCTCATTGCGAACGCCAGTATTTTGGGTTGAAATCGGGTTGCAACAATTACCATGGTAGATTGCTCCTTGAGGCTTGGTTCACTGAATTGCGATCGCAGGCTTTGAATGATGCTCGTTCTGTCCCTAGTGAATATTGTTTGTTTTTAAAATAACTAACTTTAACTGTTCTTGATTTGTTCTGTCGTTTGAAATGCAATGGATATTTTTTGTACTGATGATGCCTTGCGTGTCGCTTGGCGAAACGTTTACATATTGTATTTTTAATTGTTTTTAAGTATATTCTTTATAAATTTTATTTTTTAACTGTGCTCAAGTCTGTCTTAGTTTATTTTATTAGGTGTTTTAACATTAAAAAAGTCCACAATATCACTTACAAGGCGACTAATGTAATGAAAAAGATGTTACAAGTTTAAAATATACATTTTATTTAAAACTTCTTAGTACTTTCATCAAAAGGCGTAAAAAAAAAGGCGACTGATGTAATGTACTTAAGTACTAAGAAGTTTTAAATAAAATGTATATTTTAAACTTGTAACATCTTTTTCATATTACATTAGTCGCCTTTTAAGTAAGATTGTGGACCTTTTCCATGTTCACATTATATATTTTATGTTGAATCAAGGTGAAAAATTGCGTTCCGTCTTATGACATTATTAAATTTTGTAAGTTTATTATAATTAATGAAACATTTCCTTCTTAAACATTTTCTTTCGTCGAAATGCAACGGGATCCACCTCGTAATAATAATAATATTTTTCTTTTCTTTTTCTCATCAGAGGCGACAGTAAATTCTGGAAAAATAGAATTCCTATGCTTCCTGCTTGTTTTAATCCTTTATTTGACTTAATCTGATTCTTTGCATTGTGCAAAGATGGAATTTCATAATCGAATTTTCAATCACTTCCTAATAGCCTAGAATTGTAAAAATTATGTATCAAGGTACGTCTCCGATGACAATAGAATATTTTAATAATTTTATGACATCAGATGTAAATTTCCAACTGGGCGAAAAATTTCCGGACCAGGATTCGAACCAGGGATCTCTTGGCTGAAGCCGCCAATGCCCTACCATCTGAGCTATCCCGGACGAATCTGGTGGAACTTCTTCATCCAGCTTACCTTCAGCCAAGAGAGCCCTGGTTCAAATTCCGGTCCGGACATTTTTCGCCCAGTTAAAAATTCACGTCTGATATGATTTATTTACCAGTTAGAATAATTGTGTTAAAATTAATATAGTATAATTACGTATCCAGCGATTTCTGGAGTTCCATTACCTGCGATTTATTCTGTTGAGCTGAACCAGATTTCAGACCAGATGCTAAAATCAATAAGGTTAGCTGGTTGAAAAAGTTCTTCCAGATTCGTCCGGGATAGCTCAGATGGTAGAGCATTGGCGGCTTCAGCCAAGAGATCCCTGGTTTGAATCCTGGTCTGGACATTTTTCTCCCAGTTGGAAATTCACATCTGATATGATTTATTTACCAGTTAGAATAATTGTGTTAAAATTAATATAGTATAATTACGTATCCAGCGATTTCTGGAGTTCCATTACCTGCGATTTATTCTGTTGAGCTGAACCAGATTTCAGACCAGATGCTATAATCAATAAGGTTAGCTGGGTGAAAAAGTTCCACCAGATTCGTCTAAGATAGCTCAGATGGTAGAGCACTGGCGGTTTCACCCAAGAGATCCCTGGTTCGAATACAGTCCCGGTCTTTTTTCGCCCAGTTCGAAATTTACATCTGATATGATTTGTTTACCAAATAGAACAATTGTGTTAAAGTTAATGTAGTGTAATTTTATGGCATTTTACAGTAAGCCGGCCGCAGGTGATAAATCGCTAAATATTCTTTATGATTACAATTGTTAATTAGTTGTAACAAGAGAGTTAATTATTGAGCAAAAATACTCTAGCCAAAATAAATCATCTGGCTACGAAACTGCAGCAACGAAATATTTTAAACACTAAAAATTGTAAAATATAAATAAAAATTAAAGGGTGTAATAATAATAATAATAATAATAATAAAATACTCTTTTATTATTAATGATATTTAAATATCTTTGGATGTAGTTATGTTAAGACTGCTTCCTTCACTGATTATATTTAAAGTCTCGCACTAGGAATTTTATGGTTTTAGTCAACAATTAAGCCAAACTGGAAAATCAGTAATCAGATTTGATAAGTATTAGTCAAAAATACCATTATTGAATGGGAACATTTTTCAGCTTTTACATAAAAATTTGTACGGCATGTGCTTTTAATCAAAATCAGACCATGATTTACTTTAAATCAAACTTACAGTATAAGTTAAATAGATAGTTACCACGCTTAAAATTACACGGTAAAAATACAAAATCCAGTAAATAAAACGTAAAATGTAGTGGCAGAAAAGTTTCTGTCTATTCTCCGATTTTTCTTCACAAAACTGTACTCCCCCGTTAAAAATTAAAATTACTCAAAATGTGCTTTATTACTTAAAAGATGATAAAAAATATTTAACTATGTTAAATTACATTATATAATTCCTACTACACTTTCAATTATAAACATGTCATCCTCAGGCACAAAATGCAAAAACTGATGTTTATAGTACAGGTCTGCACGAGCCTGGGCTTGGTCCGAGGCCCTTACCCGGCCGGCGAAGTGAAGGCGAATTTTCAAATGAGCCGGGCTGGCAGAATTAGGACAATTTTTCCTACTGGCTGAGCCGGGACGGTGAAAAATTTAAACGGGCCTGGAGGGCTGGGACGGGCGATAAAAAAATTAAGCGGGCCTGCCGGCCCGATATAATTTTTTTCATGAAGCTGATAAAATATTATCCTTTTTCATGAATATGACTTTCGCGAGAACAAGTATGTGCGTCACGAGCCGATGCGAGTTTGACAACATCAGTACAGAAATTGTAACATGTCCAGCGTAGAGATCAGCGTCGGACAGTTACATGGTGTCTGGTCCCGGGTTTAATTTTTTCAGCTGACTCGTGCCGGGCCGAGAACAGGCTTGCATTTTTTTTTTCTACATAGTCGCGTCAAGACGGAACTGTTCTTAATCGTTCTCAGGATGTGTAGGGCAGGCAATATGTTTTCTAAAAGTATTAATAACGATAATGAACTTCTGTTAACAGTATCTTTGGAATACCTTAAGGTGGTTCTCAAAATCACTGCTCAACAATGCGAATGTTTCCAACTGATTTTTAACTGTAAAGGCATAAAATTGAAAGGTCTGACCATTGAAGGGATTTGGAATCGAATAGCGTTTTCCAATTTTGATAAATTGCTTACAGAGATATAACAGATTCTTGACACGTGACTGTAGGTTTTTCTCCTTTCCTGTTCTATTGCTTCCGGAAATTCGATTCAAAACGCTAACTTCGGCAGCATTTTCTCAAAGATATATTGCTTTTATCAAAAAACAAACAAACAAACAAACCATTTACATAATTTCTGAATAAGAGTACCTGCCAATCTTACGCGTTTCCAAAAAGAAATGAATTCAGAAATGTGTCAGAATGTGGCTCCTTTGGATTTGAGAAAAGCCTTAAAAAATTAAAGAGACATATTTTCAAAACGTCTACTCTTTATTATACAGCTTCAAAAGTTATCATGTTTTCAACCCTACATTCTAAACTACATTAATTTTTTAATGAATCCTTATTTAAATTTTGAAACGTATAAGACTGTAAGTAATCATTAATGTTACTTTTGAGAACACATAGTACTCTAAAATATACTGTAAAATGTACTTAAAATATACAATTAGTATTCATTAAAAGAATCTTAATTGTATGTCGAGAAAAAACTTAATTTTTTGTAAAAATTGAGTCAGGCCGGGCCGGACCTGTTTCCACTGATTTTTGTACGGACCGAGCCGAAAACTGTGAAAATGTAAATGGGTTGGGCCGGGCTCTGGCCGAACTGTTAATTTTTACACCGGGCCGGGCCAAAATAGCTTTCGCTCGGACGTGTCTGGAAATTCCGGCCTGTGCAGACCTCTAGATTATAGTTTATAGTATATGACTATGTTTATAGTTGAAAGTGTTAGGAATTGTATAATGTAATTTAACATCTTTTAATATTTTTATCATCTTTTAAGTAATAAAGCACATTTTGTGTAATTTTAATTTTTAACTTTTTAAGGATGAATTTAAGCATTCTACTTATTTATTTGCTTATTGTCTCCCCCGTTTTCAAGATGGATATTTTCCACTATTCAAAACGGAAATTTTCTGCTTTTAAAATTAAATGTGAAAAATAGCACAGTAAAAAAATATATCTGAATGTTCATTTCACAGACTGCTGGATATATTTACACGGAGCATCTATTTATATTACTAAACCAGATTTTTATCGCCTTGTCTTCATCCTGCCTTTGAATCTTGGTACTCGTCATTAAACGATGAATGCTCTGCTATCGGCCACACATCGAACCGTTTAATTAGAGGCCAACACATCAATTACGAAAATTTAGCAGGGATTGTTCCGTTTTCTCTAAATTGAAAAGGAACATTTCCGTTTTCAGGTACGTTCGTAATTATATAAATACGTAGTTATAAATAATAATAATATTTATAATGATAATTATAATTATATAATTATATAAATATATAGTTGTCGTTCAGTCCGTCTGTCCGTCTGTCCGCATATAACAGAGCAAAAACTACCCAACAGAATGGTCTGAAATTTTAAATATATAATTGTTGTAAAATTTTGTCTAGTCATTTAAAATTTTATGAAGATTGGATGTATAGTTTAACTACAGGGACAGTCAAAAGTTTTTCGTTACATTAAAGACAATAGGAAAAAAATTGCAAGTGCATTTTAATGATATTACAGCCTTTCGAACAGAATGAAACTGATAGGCACTTATGAAGTGTACTAAAATATACATTCAGTACAATATGCGGTGCAAAAATATTTATAAAACTAGTTATAGTACGAACGCACCTCATTTGTTACGTTTGACGAACAATTTCCAACTTGTTCTGTCTTGGAAGGAACTTTTCCTTTTTTAACATTTAACGAGTAAGGATATAATAAGACATTTTTTGTTTAATACTGAAAAATGTACGATTTCTTCTTAAAATAGAAAGTTTCTGTTAAAAGACAAAAATTTTACATAAAATCACTGTACGGAATTTATTTTACGGTGTACTAATTATTTAAAATTTTAAACTGTTACTTCTTTCAATATATGAAAATAATTTTTTATTTCACACATTATTTTTAAGCAAACATAGAAGTTTAGAAAACCGTCATGGATATTATATTTTTATGTTGCATTTTTATCACACAGGGAAGCTGATATAAATAAATATACAAAAATAATAATACAGTAAAGTTCCGATTATCCGAGTTAATATGGACCAAGCTCACCTCGTATAAGCAAAAATCTTGGATAAACCGTATTTACGCAAATCGTCGCCAACTAAAGAGATGAAATATAAATTTTCACTTAATTCATTAATTTTTAAGGTACTAGTAACAATTTTTTGATGTACATTTCCGTTACTTTTAAGAAAAACGGGGAATGAAATTGTTTATTTGAAAAATCCCTTGATAGCTTTTTGTTTGTTAAATGTCAATTTTGCTGCAGTTTTTTTTTTTTTTTTTTCTGCAGTGTTACGCTACTGCATAGCTAACAATTTCTAAGATTTTTCTTACCACGAAAACGTACCAGTAATTTTTGCATAATTCAATCGCCGAAATCTAACAATTGTAAACGATTAAATATGGCAAAAGTTTGTATATTCAGTTTTAGAGGTAACAAAACCGTACAAATTGGCAGCTATGTGATTCTATTAGTGTCATGAAAATTGCAGGTGTAGCCTTTTCTTTCTGCTCAAAGTATTAAATAGTTTTTTTTTCAATCAAACTTATACCTTTGGAATGGATCACTTTCTTCTGATGGACTGATGACTTCCATTATTATGAAACAGCCATTATAAATGAAGTGTTAGGTAGAGATAAAAGGGCAGATGTAAAAAGTTAGAACTCTAATTCTCTGGTCAGAATGTGAAGAAAAAAAATGGCCAGAATTTTATTTTATTATTATTATTATTATTTTTAATTTTGACCATTTTTTTCCCATTCTGACCATAAAATCAGAGTTCTAACTGTTTACGTCTGCTCTTTCATCTTCACCTAACACTTCATTTATAACTGCTGTTTCATAAAAACGACAGCAATCACTCCATCAGAAGAAAATAACTCGGTTAAAGCGGAAACTTGGTTAAGCGAGTCTCGAATAATCGGGACTTTACTGTAATTACAAATTACGATATACAAAAATAAATAAATAAAATAAAAAATAAAAATGCAATAATATTTTCAACCTACATCTGTCGTTTTATGTTTCTTCCCGTTATATATAACCAACTGTACATTAATCGATAAATCGAGATTCATAAATATTATAGGTACGCTTTTCACAATGTAATTGCATTATGTTTTCGCAATATAATTGCTTTAGATTGGTTTATAACCATTATTGCAATTTTGGTAACAATTTAATTAATATAATAATTATGTTATCAATGTAATTGTATGATTGTTCAGACGTGTTTTCATTATCTCTAACCCCCAACCCCCGACAGGTCCGTTACAGAAGTCAGGAACAGCTGAATTAAGACAGTATTTTTTATGGGCAAAATGAAATAAAGTTATTATATTGAGTAATTATTTTTTTCACACAAGAGAAAAGTTACATGTGAGACTAATCTTCAAAGTACTATTATATCCGGATATGTACTAAAAATTCTACACAACACCAGCTACTTTGTGTAGTAGATTACTTAAGGCTCCTGTCCCTGCCGGCGGAGACACTCACGAGCTAATGCTAATCCTATGGGGAGGGTTTTATCTAATATCTCGTTTGCATTTCGACATTTTTAAATACTTTTTTTGCATTTTATAGCCGAGATCCGTCTCTACATCGCACTTTTTTCACTTTTTCGATTTTGGTTGCAGATATTTTTCAGAAGGTCATTTTCCTTTTCAGAAACGATTTTGAAAGGGAAATTAACTTTATAAAAAATATCTACTATCAAAATCGAAAAAGTAAAAAAAGTGCGATGTAGAGACGGATCTCGGCTATCCAATGCAAAAAAAATTATTTAAAAATGTCAAAATGCAAACGAGATATTAGAAAAATCCCTCCCCATAGGATTAGCATTAGCTCGTGAGTGCCTTCGCCGGCAGGGACTGGAGCCTTAACGGAAAAGTTCAAAGCGTAGAAACAAGTTGCCATCCTGTTCTTAGCTATCGCCAAGGCATTTGACAGTGTTTTGAATAATTTTAACTTTTAACTTTTTTATTTTATTTTTATATATTTGTTTGTTTTATGTTTTAATTTAATAATATTTCTCATTTTTAATCCTATCTAAACGTTTTTCTTATCTTTTCTTATATTCGCTCTTAAGGGAAGGCACGACTGGTACGCCACACCCACTCACATTAATTTTTCTGTAACATTTTATACAGATTTATTATATGTAACTAAATTTTATCCGTTTATATATACTTTAATTCATGTGTTTGATAAAACTGTGCGAGAACTTGACACAAGTTAGAAGGTACTAAGTTTCTTAGTTCTCCGAAAACTTGTACTTTTCAGCAAAAAACCTGATTATTTCATAAAGTACTCGAGCGATTTCGATTTTTTTTATTTGGTGGTAGAGTATAAATGTAAGATCATATGTGGCAGACAGTTTTGAAAAAGTTTAATTAGTTTCATAAAAAAAAAAAAAAAAAAAAAAAAAAAAAAAAAAAAAACCTCAGAAAAGTGCAAAATTGCTGAAAAATTGCCATTGTTCTGAAATAAAAAGCTTTAGTCACAGAAAAAAATTGTCTGCAGTACGTCTTGAGCATAATCCAGTGAATATCGATTTCAAATTTCGTCTTAATCAGTTGGGTAGTTTACGAGGAAACGGTCTTAAAGCTGGCATACTTCCAACAGGATTGCGCCCTGTTATGTCTTCCTTAAGCTGTTTACATTACAGTTCGATTTCATCTCACTCATGGCTCCCTAAATTTTAGAAATACAACAACTCTTAGACTGAGCATAAAGTTGGTGTCAACTAGGAAGCCCATGAAACGCATAAACTGTTCAACTGCTTAATTGATCAAGCAAAGGTTTTTGATTAGGTTGTTGCCACCGTCACTGTGACGTCATCTTTACTCAGGGATATGTTTTTGCTTTATAATATAGATGGAAGTTCTTTGTTCATCATTGTATATATTTTTTTAAAAGTTGAATCAGTGGTCCGCGGGATATAAAATTATGAATTTAGTGGTCCGTGATGGCCGAAAGGTTGGTGAGCGCTGGTCAGTATAAGAAGAATTCATGTCAAACTTGGTTGAACAAAAAAATGGTCTTAATCTACTTCGGTTCTAGAGGCTCCAAATATTGAACTTACAATATAATTGTGAAAAAAAAAGTTGTGCCAAAGAAATTAACCGAAAAAAAAAAAGCCATATGACAACACTGAAAATAGGGCAAAGAAATTAATTGGTAAAAAAAAAAGACTGACGACAACCCTGCATAGCCGCAAAGACATTAACAGGGGGAAAGGCCAAATGACAATATTGCATATTGTTTTATATTTTAAGTTTTTGAACGTTTTAAACGGTAGTATATTAAAAAATTATTTTTAAAAAATCTTATCCGGGTTGCATACGAAAAATGATCTTAACCCCTTCAAAAGCGGTGGTTCATTTTTGGACCACCTAATTTTAATCCCTAAATGGACCATTGACACCAGAATTTTGGTTTGAAAATTTTCGTTTTGTTACGTACGTGAAGAAATGTTTTTTCATATTTTAAAATAAATTTTTTTGCCAATTCCGGTGTCATTCATCCATTTCAGTATTTTACTAATAGAAGTGCCTTGCCTCTGAAAGGGTTAATCTACTTCTGATCTAAACACTCCAGATTTTGAACTTACAACATTATTGAGAAAAAAAAGTTGCGGCAAAGAAATTAACCGAAAAAAAAAAAAGCCGAAAGACAACACTGCATAAGTACTTTTAAAATCGGAGTTGTTGACTCTAACAAGATTAAAACAATTAACGTTTAAGTAAGTTAATATTTCTAAGTTTAATATGAGCGCGTAAAACTTTGTTTCTGCAGCATTTCTAAAGGTTTTTCTATCAAGTATAGCAATCAACTTCTTTTTAAAGAGGTCTATCGCGCGATCTTTAATTATGATTATCCTCTATATGAACATACTCTACACTCTGGTGCAGACACATTCTCAAGTGTACTTGATAAATCACCGTGGTGTGGAGAGTGGTACACAGCTGATTCATCGTCCCATTCGTTCTGCACAATTTACGTTAATGTGAACGAGTTGAATTGCCAGGGAAGAAGACCCCCTTGAAATGCGTCCCTGCGTAACAAAACACAATTAGGAGTCGCCAATTATGGGGTGACAAATCGGTGCGATTAAGTGAAGGGTTACTTTAAACAAACCCTCAAATAAAATAGTCCCGTAATAGGGTCACATAAATGTTATTAAGCTAAATAGTCTTTCTGCCAAGTTCTAATCGAGAAATTGAATTTCGACGAAAATCCTTTGGGTAACCCCTTGTAACGACTCATTTTTGTTTATATATGTTTCTTAATTATTTATTTTTATTAGTTTACAATGTTATTTAATAAGTTTATAAAAAATATATATAGTTTAAGGGGGTCTGGGACTCAAAAACTTCAAATTTTCTAAAAAACACTTTTATTGCAATAAAAAAATCTCTGTTTTTTTCTGCGCTAAAATGACGTTTAAGTTATGTTTCTATCTTAATTGGAATAGGAAATATTAATTTTTTCGTTTTGGTTTGTTTTCAAAATCCAGCTTTCAAGCAATGTTTGTCGTATAAACAACATCTTGTAAAAATGCGTTTTTCTTCAAGATGGTTTTTTTTTCACCATTTCTCGTATTTAAATTGTTATAACTCAAGAACCGTGAAAGATAAACGGTTCAAACTTGGAACATGATTTTTTCAATTGTTTTACTTAAATTTTTTTTTCAGAAAATTTGAAAAAATTATTTATTTTTGAAAATATCATTTAAAAAAAGGTTACATTTATATATTTATATTTACTTTAAATATTTTTAATTTTTATTTAAATTAATATTTTTTAAAATGGTGAATCAAAATTAAAACTTATACATTTCTGTTTATTTAAATGAAAAAAAAACTGAAGTTCTACAAATAATATTTCGAGTTATAATGATATTAAATTATCCCACTTTTTTAATACATTTTAAACTAAAAAAAATATATATATATATGAGAAGTTTTACCATGTGATTTTGTTTACAAATAATATGGTTAACCATCACAAAAAAATTCAAAATTTTAACTAGATAAATAAAAAGTATTTTAAAATGTGTCCCGGACGCCCTTAACTATAATTTCTGGAACGTCATGTTCAACTTGATATTGTATAAAATATTTAAAATCTAAACTTATGATTTATCTTTCTAAAAAAGGGCTGAAAAATACACGAAAAAGGTTTTTTAAAACATAAAAAACCGTCGATGATGATAAAACTCGATATCCAAGCGTTTTCAATTGTTTCAAAACAGTCATCTTGAGGAGATTTTTTTTTAAACCCTTTATGTACTGAATTATGAATTCATGAAAATTTTATCTTCTAAAGCATTTTTTATGAACTTTTGAAACTATATTTGATGATTTGCATAATCATTTAATAAATTTTAGAAGAATTTTAGAAGGATTGAAGGATTAAATAAATTTGAAATTATAGGAATTTTGTGCAATATTTATAACCCCACTCGAATTTTTTATTTTAAATATTTTTCTTAGTATTTTGTAAAATTAGGAAATATACAAATATAATGTTCTTACAATAGAAATATAGAAATGTTTCCGAATTGAAAATCCTCCCCCCCCCCCCCTACTCCAAGAAAGCTGAAAAGATGCAAAGGCAAAAGAAATCATCCTTTTAAAAATATTTTTGCTTTGTGTAACCCAAAATGCTTTTGAAACAAGATAAAGTAATGTATCTATAACTCATTCTGAACTCTATTACAGTTAATCGATAGATTAAAGGAATTTTATAACAAGTTATTTTAATGGTACTTATAAGTACCGTCAGTAGATAAAGGGTTAATTTTCCTGATAATAATTGTTGGAAACAGTTGAAAGCGCTTGTGTTCGAGTTTTAACATCTTCGATGGATTTTTTAAAACATTTTTCATGTATTTTTTAGCATTTTTTTAGTAAAATAAATCATAGATTTTGATTTTAAATATTTTATAAGTTCTCTTTTCTTTACAGGTTCATTGTTAATAATATCCATTTCCATCTTTGTAATAAGACCGGAAATGTAATATAGAACAAAATTCTTTGTGCATGAGTGGATGTGTGCATGTCATTGATGCTTCGTTGTTTATATATGTTTCTTATTTAATAAGTTTAAGTAAGTTAATGTATTTAGTAAGTTTCCTTTTGTTTACTAGTTTATTGTTAATAATAACGTTTTACATCTTCGAAACAAAACCCGAAATGGTAGAATAATTCTCTGTATACAGGGCTTGAAATTCAATTTTTCCTAGGAGGGGAGTCTCCCTACCAACATTTATAAATGGAGGGGAGGGAGTTGAGCTATTTGGGAGGGAGAAAAAAAATCTTTAAAACTCACGTTTTTTTACGTGCTGCTATTTAAAGAATTACATTAATACAGACATGACAAAATACCATTGAAGCAATTTAAATCAATAACTCAGAATAATTATGTAAAATGTTTTTTATTTAAAAAAGGAAGAAAGTCAAGCTTTTATAAAGTCTATTTTTCAACTTTCAAACAAATGTTATGGGTCTTTAATAATGGGATTTTTTTAATGAAATTCTGAATTTAGATTTTAATTTGATTTTGGGCCCTGAATCCTTTTTCACAAGGTAAAACTTATGACAGACAGCACAAGCACAACATTTATAACTTTGGAAATTATTGGAAACATATGGCTATGTTCTCTTAAAAAATTTTCAGAAAACTTTGAAAACGTGCCTTCATTTTTAACTACTTGCATGAACAATGTATATTCGTTGATTGGCATCATCAATATCCATTTCTGAATGAAATTGTTTTATTTTATCCTTAATGGAATTATAGTCAAGACCTGACTCCCTGGTATTTTCTTTGAACAAGCTTCTATGTTCAAATTTTAACATTCAAAGTTTAAACAAAGTCCAAAGTTTTAAAGGGAAACTGTTGATTCATTTCTTCTATTACACGAGAAATGTAGGTTAACTTTAAATTGTCAAATCCTAATTACAGTGGATTGAAAGGATCAACTAGTTAAGTGTTTCTAAATATGTTTAATTAGAGCTCAGAATTTTTCTTTCATGTGCACCACGAGGTCTTTGCAGTCCTTCTAATCTTATGTTTGCTTAGTACTGAATCTAGATCAATTTGGCATAGCGCAGCACACGGTGACACTTACTGTTCTTTTTTGGTGCACCCTTTTGGATATTTTCCTTTTTCTGTTATGGGAAAAAATATCGTGAAATATGCCAGTCAGGCGTAGGAAAAATAAAACGTACATTTTCTCGATCGGCCGGGGGAAAAATATCGTGAAATTCGTCGATCTGCCGCGAGATAAAACTGTGAATTTCGTCAGTCTGTCGCAAAAAGTAACCGTGGGATTCTCGTCTGATTCTGAGTAAAAAAAAAATTCTGAAATTCACAACAAATTTTCTAAAAGGTTACAGCAGGGGATGGAAAGGGTTTGGGAAATCCTCTCAAGGCACTAATTATTTTTTGTTGCAAGTCCATAAACTTTTTTTTTTGGTTCGCTTTGATTTCAGGCTGAGTGTAGATTCCTGCAAGTTGGGTTCCGGTTAAACTCACTTTTTCAAAAGTTACTTCTGTATATTATTTCAGATTAAAAACTATACCTATAATAATAAACATAATTATTTGTGTACTGTTTTTTTCTAGAGACTGTCGTGTTTTTTTCCCGCGATCCTTTGACGAAATTCGTGCTTTTTACTAGATCCTTTGACGAAATTCGTGTCTTTTACTAGATCCTTTGAAGAAATTCTTGTTTTTGTGCGATCCTTTGACGAAATTCACGTTTTTTCCAGATCCTTTGTCAAAATTCGCGTTTTTTCCGCGATCCTTTGAGAAAATTCGTGTTTTTTCTGCGATCCTTTGACGAAATTCGCGTTTTTACGCGATACTTTAACGAAATTCGTATTTTTTTCGCGATCCTTTGACGAAATTCGTGTTTTTCCCGCGATCCTTTGGCGAAATTCGCGTTTTTTCCCCGATCCTTTGGCGAAATTTGCGTTTTTTCAGTGATCCTTAGATAAATTTGCGAGTTTTTTGCGATCTTTAGATAACATTTGTGGGGTTTTTTTTGCAATCTTTAGATAAAGTTTGAAGGGGTTTTTCTGCAATATTTAGATAAAATTTGCGTTTTTTGCAATCTTTTGATAAAATTCGCGTTTTTTTCAGCGGCCCTTTGACTAAATTCGCGTTTATTCCGCGATCCTTTGAAGAAATGCGTTTATTCCGCGATCCTTTGACGAAATTTGCGTTTTTTCGGCGATCCTTTGCCGAAACTCTCGTTTTTTCCCGTGATCCTTTACCGAAATCTGCGTTTTTTTGCGATCCTTAGATGAATTTCGCGTTTTTTTTCCCTGCGATCTTTTGCCGAAATTTGCGTTTTATTCCCGATCATTTGACGAAATTCGCTTTTTTCCGCGATCCTTTGCTACGAAATTGAGGATTTTTTCTGCGAGCAATTGACAAAATTTATTTTTTCGGCGATCATTTGTCGAAATTCGCGTTATTTTTCTGTTGTATTTTTTAAATGTCCGAATTTCCGAATTCATGACCGATTTTTCATAATTTTCGGAACTGAATACCTTAAATTTTTGGAAAATTCGCAACAGAATCACCTCTGAAATCGCCACTCGCTCGCTGAAAATAACGCGAAACTTGTCAACCGATCTCGGGGGGAAGAAATGTGAAATTTGTCTATCGGTCGCGGGAAAAAATCGTGAATTTCAACGTTCTTTTGCCGTAAAAAACTTGCAAAATGTGCTACTCGGTCGTGCGAAAATATCACGAAATTCGCAAGGCGTTCGCGGGAGTTGATCGTAGTTTCAAAATGGAAAATTTTCCTGAAAAGGGTGAAATTTTTTGGACGGGAGCCTCCCGCCCACGTTATTCTTCACGGCGGGATTTGAAAATTTTGGGCGCGAATCCCGCCATCCCGCCCGGAAATTCAAGGCCTGGTATACATATGAAACGTCATTAATGCTCCATAGCTTATATGTTTGTGCTACATTGTAATGCCAAGTTCTAACCCAGAAATTGAATTTTACCAAAAATCTTTCGATAGTCCTTGTAACGATTCATTTTTGTTTATATGTGTTTCTTATTTTTTTTTATTTTTCTTAGTTTGCAATGTTATTTAATAAGTTTTCTTTCGTTTATAGGTTCATTGTGAATAATACTACTTTCCATCCCTGTAACAAAACCGGAAATCCAATGTAGAATAAAATTCTGGAACATTATTGATGTTTTGCTTGTATGTGTTTCTTATTTATTTATTTAATAAGTTTTAATAAGTTAACGTACAGTAGAACCTCGATTATCCGAAGTAATTGGGACCGACCCTCTTTCGGAAAATCAAAATTTTCGGATAATCGAGAATGCTTCAATTTTAACATTAAGGAGAAATATATGCAATATTTCGTATTATGGTATCAAGGGCTTAATAAAAATAGCGCAATAGCAAAATAGGAACATAAATAAATTACTTGAATTTTAATTTTGAAATAAAGTACCTTTTACATATATCACAAGAGTATAAAAGAAAGTTTTGTTTGTCACAGTTTCGATTGCCTTTGCTTTGAAGCTCCATCACGGAGTTTTTTAATACTATTGGTTCACTAGCATCGCAGTCTTTCTGCTGCTCCAGCCATGCCAAACCTTTTGCAAAACATTCAAAAGCTTCAGAATTGGTAATTTGTTGGTTTTCTTCGTTCTACTCCGCAGCTTACGGGAGCTCAAATTAAATTCAAAGGAACTCTAAGAAAAGGGATCGAAAATATTTATATGCACTCATACTTAGGAAAGGAATGCTTGCACACAAGAAATATGGTAGTTAAAAAAAAAAAAAAAAAAAAAAAAGCTTTTAAAATGGATTTTGCACATAAGAAATGTGATAGTTAAAAAAAAAAAAAAAAGCTTTAAAAATGGATTTCGGTAAATCGAGAGTTTCGGTTAAAAGAGTTTCGGATAGAAGACGTTCTACTGTATTTAATAAGTTTCTCTTTGTTTACGATTTTATTGTTAATAATACAGGGTGCCCATAAAAAATGTCCCAATTATAAATTTTAATAGTATCAACTGTAATCGTTGTAGAGTGTTGGTTCAAGGTCACAAACAAAGAGTCACTCAAACAGTTTTAGATAAGCGCATGCTCGAGTACTGCTTTGTAATTGACTCGCTTGCAGTGCCACATACGCAAAATGACGACTCCTGAGCGTAATGCGTTATTGTTGGCCTGAAGGTTTAAAAGCCGTGAGAGCCTCGCGAATTTTTCCTTCGGAGCTTTATAAAAGATCGTGTCTACGTTTTGCCGCTACCTAATGATTTGCTATAGTTGAGACACAGAATTGAAGAGTCTATTGCTTCCATGACTCCGGACTTGTTAACTGAAGTGTTAAGGCATCCCACACTGAGACGACAAGCGACATGAAGCCGAAACATGTAGCGCATAAACCGGTCGAAACAAAGAACGAAGTTGTTTCAAACCTGTTTTAAATCAGTTTTTCCAGCGAATTCAAGCGACATGTCTGATGTGTCGCCTTAGTGTGGGATGCCCCTTAGTCCAGTGGTAGGGGGAGGGAAAAAAGGCCGAATTCGGAATTAATTAGGGGAAAGCTGGAAATTGTTTTAATCCCTTCAGTTTTGGTCTAGAATGAATATGCTAAGTTTTCTTCCTCGTAATAAGTGAGCGTTAGAAAATATGTACAGATTTATAGTAAAAAGACACGTTTTTTTAGATACCATAAGAGTATCTCAAAACAGCTAACTCTGTCAAAAACATTGTCAATACAAATATTGTAGAGCTTAAAATTCTGATTAAAATGAATACCTACACTTATTATTTTTGTTGAACATTAAGGTCACAATTCAGCTTTAAAATTTTAAACCCATGGTTAGGGGGTTGAACTCAGAATTAATTAAGAGAGAACTTGAAATTATGTTAATCCCTTCAATTTAGGTCTAAAATGAACGTACTATGTTTTCTTCCTCGTATTTGAGCGAATGTTAGAAAATATGTACATATTTATTTTCGAAAAACACCTTTTTTTAAAATTACATTAACAATATCTCAAAACAGCTAACTCTAAAAAAACATTGTTAATACAAATGTTTTAGAGCTTAAAATTCTGAATAAAATGAGTACCATCATTAATATTTTTGTTCAACGTTAAGGTCGCAATTCTATTTCAAAAATTTTCAAATCAAGAGCTTGAAGCCTGGAGAGATCAAGTTAACTTAAAAATATCTCAAAATTGCGGCCTTAATATTGAACAAAAATCTTAAGTGTAGGTACTCATTTTACTCAGAATTTTAGGCTCTACAACTTTTGTATTGACAATGCTTTTGATAGAGTTAGCTGATTTGAGATATTGTTAAGTTAACTTGGTCTCTCCCGGCTTCAAGTTCTTGATTAGCGATTAAGGCAAAATTTTGAAATAGAATTGCGACCTTAATGTTGGACAAAAATATTAATGATGGTACTCATTTTATTCAGAATTTTAAGCTCTACAACATTTGTATTGACAATGCTTTTTTATAGAGTTAGCTGTTTTGAGATATTGTTAAGGTAATTAAAAAAAAAACGTGGTTTTCGAAAATAAATATGTACATATTTTCTAACATTCACTCAAGTACGAGGAAGAAAACATAGTACGTTCATTTTAGACCTAAACGGAAGGGATTAAAACAATTTCCAGTCTTCTCCTAATTAATTCTGAGTTCAACCCCCTGACCACGAGTCTGAAACTTTAAAGTAGAATTGCGACCTTAATGTTCAACAAAAATATTAAGTGTAGGTACTCATTTTACTCAGAATTTTAAGCTCTACAACATTTGTATTGACAATGTTTTTGACAGAGTGAGCTGTTTTCCGATACTGTTATGGTATGTAAAAAAAACGTGTTTTTTGGCTATAAATCTGTACATATTTTCTAACGCTCACTTACTACGAGGGGGAAAACTTAGCATATTCATTCTAGACCTAAACTGAAGGGATTAAAACAATTTTCAGCTTTCCCCCAATTAATTCCGAATTCAACCCCCTAACCACTGAGCTATGTGGGAAGAATTGGATTTTATGTTGGATGTGTGCCGTATCACTGAAGGTGCACTTAATTGAACATTTGTATGAAAAACTAGGTTAGTTTACCTTCAATTTGATGTATGAGTTTTTGTAAATAGTCTAAATTAAACTGTTATAATATACCATTGAAACTGGGACATTCATGGACACTCTGTATTACTATAAGGCTTTAACACCTTCGGGACCGACAGTTTTTACACAAATATTATTAGGTTGACACCAAAAGTTTTCTTTACTTAAATAATTACAAAAATGCTCTAATTAAAAAAAGCAAATATAAAATATCACTTTTTTTTTTTTTTTTTACTGGTGCCAAAAACAAATTCTGTATGCTCTTTTTGAAGATACATATATGCACCCATGGTCCTGAATGGGTTAGGTATCTTGAGTGTTGTGGCGTGTGTACCAACTGTCCCGATATAAATTTCATTATAAATATATTCTCAAAATTTTAATGGTATGTAATTTTTTCTCATATGTTGCTGGAACATTGTAAAATATTCCTTATATAAAATATAAGAATAGAACACTGGCTCATGTGTGGACAATATAGGGAGTTGCTATCGATACCTGACCAAGCTTTTCGCAAGATTATATAACATTGTAAATTTCCCCACTGCAAAACTGACAAACACGAAATATATGTAATATTGAGTTGCCACTGGCTTACTGTTAAATACGTGATATTTTATATTACATTTTAAATATTTTCAATTTAATGTCAATGTGTTTGCGATATTAATTAATACTATGGATGTTTTTATTATAAAGCTAATAAAAAGCCACTTGAAATGATATTTTTGTGAAAATACATATATGGAAGAGTTACCGTTAAGAGTTTTGAAACATTTAAACTATTGCATGCAATTTATTTCTAAGATAACAAACTATTAATAGAAAATAGGAGCTCATTGGTTATTCTGTCCATGTTACCAGAACTGCTTCATCAAAGAAAGTATCCAATGCATTGAATTAAAATGATGAACTCATCCTTTGATATAAATCTATCGCTTGTACTTACGCTAAGTCCGGATAAATATATATATTAGCTAAACAGAGTCTCTCTTTAAAATCTTTTTTCCTTTCGTGCCATCATTTACTAAAGCAAAAATTTATCTTAAAACAAAAAAGCACTTTTTAGCACATGTAACATAAAAAAAAATTGCATCTTTGATTCTATCTGGCATTTAAAAAAAAAAAAAAAAAAATATATATATATATTATCCCTATTTTCTTTAAAACACATAATAAAAGTTACAATATCTAACGAATGAGTTTATTCAAATTCAAATGCAGCATATTTTTGTTTGTTATTAAGCTTTTATTTTAAACTTTTTTGGCGTATTTCCAGCTAAATACTTAATCTAGATTTAGCAAAACAAGAAGATATGTTTTCAAATAAATAATATTTAAGATCTTCAAATAAATCTGAATTTTCTTTGAAATGCGTATTTTAGCATCATGAATAAATTTCTTTTCTTTCAAGAAGAAAAAAAATGGGCGACCATTTACTTAATCTCATATAATCTATTTAAAAAAAAATTCCTTCGTTAATCCATGATACATTTTACTCCGATTCTTTTTTAAAAGTTATAAATTGGGATTTTTATTGGATGCTTCTATATACAAGGCAAGGTTGAAAGTTTGACCTTTTCTTTAAATTCAGAAAACCCAATTCACACCGCAAATTATTAGAGGAAATAATTACTTAATGTAATTACAAAATGTCAACCATTAAATTAAACACATTTTTTTCTGGTTAGAATTCGAATTTTTGCATTTAAGAAAAGGCTAAAGAGGCAATCTTGAAACAGAGTGTCTCAAGGTTTATTACATGCTACATTTTACTCCAACTCTTAAAAAAATGGATACATTCTGATATCCACGCTACTTTTTACTCCAACTCTTTAAATATATATATATAAATTTTGATATCCACGCTACTTTTTACTCCAATTCTTCCTGGAAAGTTATATCTATCGGCATACTTCATTATACAGGGTGCTTCATGGTTAATCCACGCGACGTTTTACTCCAACTATTTTCAAAAAGATATAAATTCTTATCGCCTTTGGCATACATATAAGTTAGTACTGCGGATGTTTTCATTTAAAAACTAATAATATATAGTACCAACCTAATGCTTCATCAGTACTGACTCTGAATATCCACTAGAAATGAGATTTTCCTATACATATATAGCAGAGGTATCGTTAAGAGTTTTGAAACTTGTAAATCATTACATACAATTTATTTCTAAGGTCACAAACTATTAATAGTAAATAGAAGCTCATTAGTTATTCTACCCATGTTACCAGAACCGCTTCATAAAAGAAAGTGCCCAATGCATTGAATTATAAGGATGGACTCATCTTTTGATATAAAACTATCGCTAGTATTTACGTTAAGTCGGGATATTAGCTAAACAGCGTCTCTCTTTAAAATCTTTTTCCTTTCTTACAATCATTTACTAAAGCAAAAATTTATTTCACAAAAAAAAAGCACTCTTTAGTACATGCAATGTAAAAAAATTATATCTTTGGCTCAATTTGGCCATTTTTTTCTTGTTATAATCCCTATTTTCTGTAAAGCAGGTAATAAAAGTTACAATGTGTTATGAATGTGTTTATTCAAATTCAAATGTAGCATATTTTTGTTTCTTATTAAGCTTCATTTTGGATTTTTCTGGCGTATTTTCAGCTAAATACTTAATCTGGATTTAGTAAAATAAAAATATATGTTTTCAAATAAATAATATTTAAGACCTTCAAATAAATCTGAATTTTCTTTGAAATGCGCATTTTAGTATTATGAATAATCTTCTTTTCTTTCAAGAAGAAAAAATGACTGACCATTTACTTAATCTCATATAATCTTGAAAATAAAAACTTCTTTGTTAATCCATGCTACTTTTTACTTCGATTCTTTAAAATGTTGTAAATTCAGATTTCCATTGGCATAATTCAGTATACAAGGTGTTCCATGTTTTACTTTTTACTCCATGTTCAAGTGTATAATAACTAGAAATATTGATTTAATTTTTGATATCATAGAAAAAGAAAAATACAAATTCTAATTTATATTTGCATACTTCAGCATACAGGGGCTCCTCCGAGGTTAATCCACGCTATACTTTTTAATCCAACTCTTTCTAAAAAGTTATAAATTCTGATTTTTATTACCATACTTCATTATACACGGTATCCCATGGTTCATCCATATGCTACTTTTCAATCCAACTTTTTTCAAAAAGTTATTCATTCTGATTTCTATTGACATGCTTCAGTATACAGAGTGTCCCATGTTTAATACATGCTACTATTTACTCCATGTTCAAGCGTATGATATCCTAGAAATCTTGATTTAATTTTTTTATATCCCAGAAATAAAAAAAAAATACAAATTCTAATTTATATTTGCATACTTCAGCATACAGGGGTTCCTCCGAGGTTAATCCACGCTACTTTTTAATCCACCTCTTTCTTAAAAGTTATAAATTCTTATTTTTATCACCATACTTCATTATACATGGTATCCCATGGTTCATCCATATGCTACTTTTCAATCCAACATTTTTAAAAAGTTATTCATTCTGATTTCTATTGGCATGCTTCAGTATACAGAGTGTCCCATGTTTAATACATGCTACTATTTACTCCATGTTCAAGCATATGATATCTTACAAAATTTGATTTAATTTTTTTATATCCCAGAAATAAAAGAAATTACAAATTCTAATTTATATTTGCATGCTTCAGCTTACAAGGGTTCCCCTGTGGTTAATCCACGCTACTTTTTAATCCAACTGCTTGTAAAAAAAAGTTATAAATTCAGCTTTTCATCGCCATACTTCATCATACAGGGTACCCCATGGTTAATCCCTGCTACTTTTTAATCCAACTCTTTCTAAAAAGTTATAAATTCAGATTTTTAATGACATACTTCAGTATGCAGGATGCCCCACGGTTAATCCATGCGACTTTTTAATCGAACTCTTTTCGAAAAGTTGTAAATTCTTATTTCTATTGGCATATTTCAGTACACGGGGTACATACTGAATTTAGGGAAAGATTAATGTATGCGGACATGGGGTACAGTCCTAGAGCCTCATTACAATACTGGACAAACTTACGCCACAATTTTTGAGCAGTAATTCGTCCTCTTATTTGAACTCAGAATTTCTATCATAAATAAGGTGAAAACTACTATTTGGAAATACTGTTGGAAGTTTACCAAATATGATTCCAAACAAACTCTGTGAAGGAAGTACCTCTATTTTCAAATAGTATACAATGTTTCGTTTTTGAGATATGGAAAAATTTAAGTTTTTCGAAGGTCTAAATGGATCATATTCTGCTATTGTTCAATCACATATAAGAAAATAGAAACAATGAAACAGAAAATTTTGAGAATTTCTTTTTGTATTATATTTAAGAAAGCAAACACCACTCATATTCATTTTATGCAACAAATGCCTCTGAAATTTTACTAGTGTTAATCTGAGTTTTCGTTAGAATTTATTTATTTATTTATTTTTTTTTTAATCTGTGGATTTAAGCTTAATAATTTTTTTTTATAACTTCATGAAGATATAACAAAAGCACCTGTTTCAGGGGCAAGTAATTGTGTTTCTTAAAGTTGAATTCACACCGGAATTTTCGAAAATTTTTAATTCAAAATTTAAACTAGTTGGATGTGCCAATCCCAAAACTTTCTTCTATCTTATACATCTTAATATTTCAAAAACTCGTTACACATGTTAATACTTCAATATTATTAGTTCATTACTATACCAACTTTGATTTTCATCTTAAATTCCTGCTTCAGTCAATTAAATGAACTAAAAACGAGTTAATCTATATCATGATATTTGTTAAAATTAACAGTTTTTCCTTATTCTGTTGTTATCAGATGTTTGCGAATAGCCGGCTTAGCGGGAAGTGAGTTCCCGCCTTCGCACGAGCCGCCGACGGACAATAGAACTACGAAAAATCAAAAAAAGTATACAAAAATCGCTATCACAGAGCCCCTTTACCGCGCGATATTTCCAAATACAAGGAGGACCTGTTGGCCAAAGCCAAAAACATGCACAAAAGAATTTGGTTCAATTGTATGCATAATTTTATACACTTTTCGATTGTACAATAAAGAAAATGGTACAGACATCGTAATTATAGCGCCCCCTTCCAACAAAATTTTTCCAAATTCAGGGAGGACCTTCATGCCATGACCAAAAAGAAACACAAAAAATTTGGCTCAATTCTATGCATAACTTCATACACTTTTCGGTGGTACAATATTCAAAATGACACAAAAATCGCTATTAAAGCGCCCCTACCGGCAATTTTTTTCCAAATTAAGGAAGGGCCTGCTTGCTATAGCCAAGAACTTAAAATAAAATTTTGGTTCAATTCTATGCATAACTTCATGCACTTTTCGATCGTACAATATGCAAAATCGCTATTACAGCGCCTCCTAGCGGCGAATTTTTTCCAAATTCAGGGAGGACCTGCTTGTCACAGCCATAAACTTAAAATAAAAATTTGGTTCAATTCTATGCATAACTTCATACACTTTTGGATGGTACAATATTCAAAATCGCACAAAAATCGCTATTTCAACGTCCCCTACCGGCGAATTTTTTTCAAATTCAGGGAGGACCTACCTGCCATATCCAAAAACTTAAAATAAAAATTGGTTCAATTCTATGCATAACTTCATATACTTTTGGATGGCACAATATTCAAAATCGCACAAAAATAGCTATTACAGCGCCGCCTACCGGCGATTTTTTTCCAAATTCAGGGAGGATCTGCTTGACATAGCCAAAAACTTAAAATAAAAATTTGGTTCACTTCTATGCATAACTTCATACACTTTTTGATGGTACAATGGCGACAGACACACGGACACACGGACAGACAAACATTTTCTATAAACATGTTTTTTGGGATCTCTGACCCCTAAAACATGTAAATCCGTCGAAAACCGGAACTCGAAAAAATTTCGATTACAATACTTTCTTCTATTGAAGATAGAAGAAAGTAAAATTGGCAATTTTACAACTTTTTTCCCCCAACCATAATTATAAAAGGAAAATTTTATTAAAAATTTCTGGTGCGACACTTGATTAAATTTAGGTAGAATACAATGTATCCCACCGTCCCTCAAGGTGATAAACTATACTTTTTTCAGGGTTGCCTTGGTTCAAGGAATTCAAATATGTCAAAAGTTGATGTTACCATGTGAAAAATCTATTTAAAAATCCGAAATTTCTTTAAATGTTGTAGACGACTAATATTTCAAGAATTGCCTTCATGTTCTGAAAGAAGACATTGTTTTCTAATGACATCTTTGGTGTAATTTAATCTTAAACAGTCAAAGAATAAAGGCAGGCGCATTTTTTATATACTGTCTGTACATTTTTTTAATTCCATGTAAAACTGAAAACAATATTTTAGAGAAATGATTTCAATAAAATTGTAAATGTTGCACAAAATTCCTATAAATACCAATTTAGCTTATTAATTTTAATTGTCGTAATGTTTCTTTATTTTCTTCAGCTGTCTTTAAACAGTTAGGAAAAATGATTTAGAAAGTGAAAATTTTCTAAAATTATAATTTAAAACATAAAGGGTTGAATAAATAAAAAAGTTACTATTTGGAAATACTGGTATTCAAATGTACGAGTCCTACAAACACTGTAATATGATATTATATGATATGCTTTACATAGTGTGAAATAACTTCTAATACCAAGAAAAGAAGAGAAAAGAAAGGAATAAAAGCTAAATTTCGAATGATGTGAATTTTTCTTAAATTCATAATTTCGGACATAAAGGTTTGAACGGTGACCCAAATGCGACCAAAACGTGGAAGTTCCCAGATCCAAATGCAACTCTTATTGTCCTCACTGCTGTCAATTGACGTAGAAGATTAGCTGTTATTTTCGTCACTATAAAGTCTCTATATTCCCTTTTGTGACGTGTTAATAAAAATTTGGTTTCTGAAATACTAGTATTCAAATGTACACTCTAAATAAAAAGGAGTGACTATTCACTTCGGAGGAGTGAATAGTCACTCTATCGCAGAGTCAAAATATGCCCAACCTCTTTAGAGTGACTATTCACTCCGAGCAAAAGTGAAATTTTTGACTCTCTGAAAGAGTGAATAGTCACTCCTGGGAAGTGAATATTCATTCTAAACAGGGGTGGATAATCACTCTTTCGGAAGAGTGACTATTCACTCTTGCTAAAGGAGTGCGGTTTTTCACCCTGGTAGAAGTGAATAGTCACTCTTTCATAGTGGTGAATGTTCATTTTTTATGGAGTCAATTATTTTTTTTTATTTTGCTTTTATGGACATTTTAAAACAATCACATATTTTACAGCATGCAATGAAAATAGACAAAAGCGTGGTAAAGATTGGAACAAAATACTTTATTAGCAATATTTATTTAATTCATAGTTTGAAACATTAATTGAACTTTTAAGAAAAAATTCAGTTAAAGTTACACATTGAATTTAAATCAGATTACTGACAGAAATAAACTAATATATTTTATTCCAAACTTATCATTTGTGTTTGCTTTTATTGCATGCCCTATAAAGATATTTCTTTTAGAGTTTTATAGGGTAGGTGTGCTAGTAATGGACAACCTTAAAGAATTTCTTTTAAAATTATTTTTTATTAATAGTTATAATTATTATATTCCAGTTTTTCAATATCATATTAACTTATCAACAATATTTAACCATTCTTATAGTTCCATTTCCCAATATGAATCAAAATTTAATTTTAAATAACAGAAATATATCAAAACACCCAAAAGCCCAGTAATGGACACCCTCTGTTCCAGTAATAGACACCCCATAAAAAGTAATAAATATAATTGTTTCTATTGTATTTAGAACCAGAATTTAATGAATTCACACTAGTGAAACAAAATGGTTATTTTAAAATAAATTTAACAATTAGGATACCAGTAATTAATAAAATATTTGTGACAATCATTTACTGTTTATATTCATTATTGTAATTATCAGAAGATCGATGTTTTAATTATTTTAGATGGATAATTTAAAATATTAAATATCGGGTAATTACAGCTATGAAACTATTGAAACAGTGTGGGATTTAAAAAGGTAATTTAAAAAAAAAGTTTTGGAATATTATTAGTGCTTAGTTTCGTCTCACTATTTTTAACAATTAATATTCCAGAGACTACCTGATATGTCATTTATAATAATTAATATTACAAATATGAAAGAAATGATATTATGAGTTGAATATTTTAAATACTAAATAAAATAATTTCAAAATAAAACTGTAGAACTCATGTTTGAGGCCACTGATCTGCAGATTTATTAGTTTCATGAATATTACCTATAACTAGTGATGGGCGATAACGAGATGTTTTTCTCGATTTTCTCGATTGTATGGACATCTCGATATTTTTCGATTGTATAAATTTTTTCTCGATGACTACAGTTTGCAAATTTCTTTTATAAATCATATATTATGTATTATATACGTCATACATTTATCAAGAATAGTCTGCGGGTGAACTGGAATAAGTCGATGTTAATAAAGACTAGGTGACTTCGACCGCTAGCGGGCCCCTCCTTTAATTGGGGCCCCTAATTTATACGTAATCTTGTAATATGAAATCGCGAACAGGTTACCCGCTATATACGACACTGATATATGATAGCAGGCGGGTGTGGTGTGCACGCACTACAAAATCTTGTAAAAAGTATAATATCGAAACGAATGAACTTCGGACCAGATCTCTTGGGGGAGGGGTCAAAGCGAGCGGAGGGGCACAGCAGCTGCATAATATGATTAAGTCGTCACAGGTCTTTAGGCCTTTCCAACCATATGTCACATGAGAAGTCTGCATCTGAATTTATAAAAATGCCCTCCCCTGGGGGGAAAGGGGGGAAGGGTGCGGGAGGTGGATAACATGAGTAAGTGGTCATAAGCCTTTCCAACAATATGTCACATGAGGGATCTCGGCTAAATTTAGAAAAACACCCCCGTGGGGGAAAAGTAGGGGGGGCGGTCACCGGAGGTGCATTACATCAATAAGTAGTCACAGACTTTTCCAACGATATCTCACATGTGGGGTCTTGGCCAAATTTGGAAAAGTGTCCCCCGGGGGGAGGGGTTCAAAATGGGGGGGATGGACACCGGAGGAGCATAACATCAATAAGTAGTCACAGACCTTTCCAACGATATCTCACATGAGGGGGTTTTGGCTAAATTTGAAAAAGTGTCCCGCGGGAGGGGCAGATTGGGGGAGACTGTCACCGGAGGTGCATAACATCAATAAATAGTCACAGACCTTTCCAACGATATCTCACATGAGGGGTCTTGGTTAAATTTGGAAAAGTGACCCCGGGGGGGGCAAAGTGGTGGTGGGGACACCGTAGGTACATAACATCAATAAGTAGTCACAGACCTTTCCAACGATATCTCATACGAGGGGTCTTGACTAAATTTGAAAAAGTGTCCCCCAGGGGGGGGGGAAAGAGTGGGAAGGACTATCACCGGAAGTGCATAACATCAATAAGTAGTCACAGACCTTTTCAACGATATCTCATAAGACAGGTTCTGACTAAATTTGGAAAAGTGTCCTCCGGGGGGGGCAAAGTGGTGGGGGCGGCCACCGGAAGTGCATAGCACTAATAAGTAGTCACAAACCTTTCTAACGATGTGTCACATGAGGGGTCTTGGCTAAATTTGGAAAAGTGTCCTGAAATTTCATATATTATAAATAATATTTAGCGGAGGACTCTATAAAAAAATCCGATCTAAAATGACAAAAGCGGAAAAAACTACCCTCGCAGTGGGGGCCAAATTGGGAAGGGGAGGAAGAAAGTCTCATAATATGAAAGAGTCATCCGAGAGCTTACCGATGACATATCACATGACTGGTCCAAAAAAAAGTTTGAAAATTGCTCCCCCTCTCTCCCCCTGTGGGCCCACTCTTTCACCCCGGAATTCACACATCCGCCACTTTAAAATTTTTATGTTCAATAAATAATATTTACCGGAAGACTGCATAAAAAACCCATATTTAAAGTGATATTTAAATTTATTATAGAAATCGGCTACGGTTTTAAAAATTTGTTCGCCTCTTCCCCACCCCCCTTTGGGCGAAGAAAGGTTCATAGTATGAAAGAGTGGTCAAAGGGCTTTTCGATTATATGCCACAGGAAGGGTTCGGTAAAATTTTTAAAATTGCACCCCATGAGTCCACTCTCACGTCCTCCTCCCTCGAAATCACCCGACCCACCTTCCTCTTTGAAAATTTTATATTTAATAAATAATTTTTATCGGAGGGTTCCAGGTATGTGACATCTTGGTAGGGTTAAAATAAGAGAAACTTTGAAAATTAGGGCTTCATTTCACAGTTCATTGTCATGTCTTTTTCTCTATCTCGTCCCTTTGTACTCTCGATAAATTTTCTTACTTTTCTTCTCTGCCGAGGACGAGAGAAATCCTCGAAAAGCTTCTCATAGCGAAATGTTGAAAAGCGCGAGAGAAATCCTCGAAAGGCTTTTCATTGGGAGATTTCGAAAAGGAGGAGAGTAACAAGCGAGAGGCTTTCCATCGGGAAAGGTTGAAAAGGGCGAGAGGAAACTCTCGAGAGACTTCCCATCCCGAAAGGTTTAAAACCGCGAGAGAACCAACCATCGAGCAGATTCCCGTCTGGAAGCGTCGAAATGCTGGAAAAATCATCGAGATGAGATTTGCCGAAATGCGAGATGGAAATGAAGCTTTCAGAGTCAAACTTACCGCATTTCTGGTTTAAGTCATAATTTCTCAAAGGAGTCCATCTGCTTATCCAATCTCTTTTTAGCTCACAGGCTATCTAAGCCTGAGAGCTAATGTACCCGTCGGTTCTGTGTGTATGCATGTACTGTACGTACGTATGTATGTACGTAACGCGATAACTCTTGATTAAAATGTACGATTTGCTTCAATTTTTTTTATGTTCATTCTGATAAGGCGTTCCGCTGTTTAGTTTTGACGGTTCATTCGTTAAGGATAAAGGGAGAGAAAGGGGGCTGGTCCCCCCCCCCCCTCCTTAATTTAGATAAATAGGTTTTTCATGCAGAATTCTTCGATTTGCTCCAAATTTCGTATACCGGTTTATTATGTTAAGGAGCTTCCCTGATTAAACTTGGAGGTTCATTAGTTAAGTATGAAGGGGGGAAAGGGGGGTAGACCCCTCCTTAATTTAGATAAATGGGTTTTTCATGCAGAATTATTCGATTTGCTCCAAATTTGGTATACCGGTTCATTATGTTAAGAAGTTGCCTTGATTAGATTTGTAGGTTTACGGGTTAAGTATAAAGGGGGAGAAGGGGGCTAGACCCCCCCCCCTTAATTTAGATAAATGGGCTTTTCATGCAGAATTATTTGATTTGCTCATAATTTAGTATACCGGTTTATTATGTTAAGGAGCTTCCCTGATTAAACTTGGAAGTTCATTGGTTAAGGATAAAGGGGGAGAAGGGGGGGCTGGTCCGCCCCCCCCTTAATTTAGATAAATGGGTTTTTCATGCAAAATTATTCGATTTGTTCCAAATTTGGTATGCCGGTTTATTACGTTAAGAAGTTGCCTTGATTAGATTTGGAGGTTTACGGGTTAAGTATAAAGGGGGGAGAAGGGGGCTGGTCCCCCCTTAATTTAGATAAATGGGCTTTTCATGCAGAATTATTTGATTTGCTCCAAATTAGGTATACCGGTTTATTATGTTAAGGATCTTCCCTGATTAAACTTGGAAGTTCATTAGGATAAAGGGGGAGAAGGGGGGCTGGTCCCCCACTTAATTTAGATAAATGGGTGTTTCATGCAGAATTACTCGATTTGTTCCAAATTTGGTATACCGGTTTATTATGTTAAGGAGCTTCCCTGATTAAACTTGGAGGTTCATTAGTTAAGTATAAAGGGGGGAAAGGGGGGTTAGACCCCCTCCTTAATTTAGATAAATGGGTTTTTCATGCAGAATTATTCGATTTGCTCCAAATTTGGGATACCGGTTTATTATGTTAAGAAGCTGCCTTGATTAGATTTGGAGGTTTATGGGTTAAGTATAAAGGGGAGGGGCTAGTCTCCCCTTAATTTAGATAAAAGGGTTTTTCATGCAGAATTATTGGATTTGCTTCAAATTTAATATACCGATTTATTCCGATATGGCGCTTCCTTCATTAGATTTGGAAGTGCATTGGTTAAGTATACAAGGGCGAAAAGGGGGCAAGTCCCCTCCCCTTAATTTAGATAAATGGATTTTCATGGAGAATTATTCAATTTACTTTAATTTTTTTTCTATGTTTGTTCTGATAAGGAGCTTTCCTGATTAGATTTGGAGGTTCATTAGTTAAGTATAAAAGGGTTAAAGGGGTTAGACCACCCTTAATTTAGCGATATGTTTCTTTTTTTCATGCAGAATTATCTGATTTGCTTCAAATTTGATATACTGATTTATTATAATTAAGGAGTTTCCCTGATTAGATTTGGAGGTTCATTGGTTAAGTATAAAAGGGGCAAACGGGGGGGATATTTCCCTTCATTTATTTTTTGAGGGACATTATTCTTTGAAATAAGAGTATAATATACAGTTAGTGTTAATAACCTGTGAGCTCAATGCCATCAATTTAACTGGCACTTATCATTTTATTGCTATTAACCGATGTGGGTTATGAAGCATAGTGGTTTATGTATTCAGTTCTGTACAGTCCTAGTTTCAAACTTTACTGTTAAATTTAGTGTCATTTTGCCCCGAATTTTCAATGTTTCTCTTATTTTAGCTCTGCCAAGCTGCCCCATACCTGGAGACTCAGATAAATACTATTTATTAAATATAAAAAGTTCAAAGAGGAAGGTGAGTGAATTCTGGGGTGCGCGAGAGTGCACAAAGGGAGGGGGGGGGGCGGGTAATTTTCAAACTTTTACCAAACCTCTCCTTGACATATCATCGGAAAGTCCTTTCACCACTCTTTCATATTATGAACCTTTCTCCTCCCAGAGTTGAATTCCGGAAGGGGTTCGGGGGGGGGGGGGCGGTGCGGGGGTGACTTTTTTTTTATTGTAGAGATTTCTATAATAAATATCATTAAATGAGGTTTTTTAATGGAGCTCTCCGATAAATATTATTTATTAAATATAAAATTTTAAAAGTGGGGCTGCGTGATTTCCGGGTATATTCTAGGATAAAAGAGGGAACCCACGTGGGAGGGGTAGATTTCAAACTTTTTTTGGGCCAGTCATTTGATCTATCATCGGAAAGTTTTCGGTTATCATCGCAAAGTAACTCTTTCATATTATGAACCTTTCTTTTTCCTTCCTTAGTTTGGCGCCCCGAGAGAGGCACTTTTCGAACTTTTTTGAAATCGTAGCGTTTTTAAACATTTTAGATTGGATTTTTTTTACGGAGCCCTCCGATAAATAATTTTTAATATATGAAAATTTCAAAGAGAAGGATGGGCAGGGTATATTTCGCGGGGGGGGGGGGGGACGATAATTGGAATCCTGGGAGTTGGGACTCTTTTCTATCTTTTGCTGACACCCCTCATGTGATATATCATTGGAAAGCTCTGTGACTACTATTTCATTTTATATATCGCCTGCGCCCCTCCCCTTACTTTGCCCCCGAGCGGGGGCACTTTACTAAATTTAGCCGACACCCCTCATGTGCCATATCGTTGGAAAGTCCTGTGACCACTTATTCATATTATGCACTTTCCTTGCCCCTCCCTCCTACTTTGCTCCCCGCGGGAGTTCGTTTAATGTATTCCAGTCGAAGACTTTATAAAAATGGGGAAATTAAAGATCCAATCTCAAATGACGTAGAAAAATCAATAAAAAATTTTGATCCCTTTTATCATCCTTTAGTTCATATTTCTGCCACTAAGGGGTGCTTTTGATTCTTATTTCTTTGGCCATTTTGGTGCTAATTGGCGAAAAATTCTAATTTTTGATACTTAAACTCCCCTTACCGCTTCATAGCTACTCGCGTTTTTTCAGCTTTTTTCAACCAGGGGGCACCCTTACAAGACTTTTCCAGGCTTATGGCTCCTTTATAGTTTCCCTTTGGTTTGTTGTTTTTTTATTCCATCTGTTTTCAGTTACCCTATATTTAATAAAATCTGCCTTATATATATGTAAAAACAATGATTTCAATAATCGATTCTAGAACATCTCCTTTGTAGATTCTCGAAAGTAATCGATGACTGTATCGATTGTGTATTTTACGATAACGATTTTTTTCGATTGGTAAATTTTCGAGAATCGCCCATCACTAATCCCTACCACTACTATGAAATTGTCGGCCAGAATAATAGCTAAGTTTTCCAATAACTGTTTTTAGCTTTTCTCGTTATAATCGATTGTAAAACATCTCGATTGTAGATTCTAGGAATTAATCGATGGCTGTATCGATTGTGATTTTTTACGATGACGATTTTTCTCGATTGTCGAATTCTCGAGAATCGCCCATCACTACCTATAACTTTAATATTACTTTTTTTTTCTTTTTGGCGTCAGAGGTGAATAAGGAAACATTTAAGACAGAAAATAGATTTTTAATAGCTTCTGTAACTTGTTTTTATTTAAACGGAGAGGGATTAAGCCCTATGAGCCCCTCTTTGACTGTGCTCTTAAACAATATTTTCTGCTTCCTGGCTGGTTTGATTGCCAGATTATAAAATATGCAAGGTACATATACTTAAAAAAAAAAGAATAAAATATTGAAATTTTATTAATCGCATAAAATTAATTTAAAAGCAGCTATTTATAAAAGTTTTGGTGTTATTACATTTTGGTAAGTATAATTTAAAAATTAAATTTGATTATTTAGGTTTGCAGTTAAGTCAAAATATTTTATGCACTATAAACATTACTAAAATTGCATTTTTAGCATTTTCTACATGGTGTCCCTTACTGGAAAATGACTAATTAACCACCGCAGTAATGGACACCCCATCTTAAAACCTTAAAAATAAATGAAATTTTGTAAATGGCCTTTAGTATATAAAATTCTAAGTTTTCTATTGCTACTCAAACAAAAACATTCAAATTTTCCGTGATTTATTGCTATTTTTGCAAAGTCCCAAAAATAGACGTAAAAATGCTATTGTTATAAAATATTGTTATAAAAATGTTATAAAATATTTTTAATTTTTCTACTTAAAAAACAATGCTTATAAACTCACATCTTTTTTAAATGAGTTCTAAGCATGATTTAAATATTAAGTGTAATTTTTTTTTATCCGCTGTGATTTGTATTTGTTTTAATATGATCATGGAGTCTAAATTTTGAGTTCTCTGGAATATGTATACATTTTTTTTTAAACATATTACTTAACTTAATCATGGTTTCTAATTTTCGACCATTATTGCTGAAAAATGGAATTAATACTGTACTTATTACTGAAACGACTCGGTAAGCCATATTTAATTAATTTTTTTATTCCTGTAGATATTTTATTTTGTGAATATAAGCAAAATAGATTTTATATGTTTTATAGGAAAAGATTGGCCTAGAAAATAGAAAAAAAAATAAACATAAAAATAAACACATTACATTTATTTGCATATGTATGAATTTTAATAAAAATAAAGTAAATGAATTCATATGAAATGTTCTTATTGTTTGAAAAACATTTTCATGTAAACAAGTAGTTATTAATCTCTTTAAAAAATATTCAGTCGAACATTATGTAAGCAAATATGAACTTAAAAAAAAATATACTAAAGCAGTCTTATCGATAAACTTCAAAACAGACATAAAAACATTTTATTTCAATGCTTAAATATCATGTTTTATTTTTTAGTGCCAAAAATTAAGTGTATCAAAAACGTAGGAAATGCGTTTAAAATATAAGGAAATTTAATAACGGATGCAGAATGTCTATAATTAATTTTTTTTATATTACCCAGTCTCGAAATTTTAAAAGTTTAAATCGCGGAAAAATGCTTAAATACAATAATAATAAAAAAAATAAATAATGTACCAACCTTTTCGTAATGTCATAATCATCGCATATATCATATTTAACTCAGAAACAATAATACTGATCATAAATACTCTACACTCTAAGTTGTCGCCTTTAGAAATCAGTAATAATAATTAAAAAAAAAAAAAAAAAAAAAAAAAAAAAAAATCCCTGCTGGCCCGGCCTACAGGCTGAGGTAGATTTCGAAGTTAAGTAGACTAATTTCACCAACAAAAACTAAATCATTATTAGATATAAATCCACTTTAACAGTTTTATCTGTCTGCTTTTGACGAGTTTTTATTTCCTTTTTATAAAATAGCTGGTTTTATCAGAATCATGTTAAGGCGATATTAAAAAAAATATTTTTCCATACTCAACAACTCGAAATTTTCTCGCACATTTTCAGATTCATTTTTAATATATATATATATATATATGAAACATGCTGACGTGATTTTTGAAAAGATTTATAAGCGACCTGTGTTTTTATTTTTCTTTCAATTAATTAAAACTTGATTAATAAACAATTATTTTCTCAGTAGGGCAATATTTTTCGTTTCTAACACAATCGCTTCGGGAAATTCTGTTCAAAATACCCACTTTGACATCATTTTTTGAAATATATTCTGCCTCTATCAAAACATCGATCATTACTCTACATTATATAGTTTCTGAATAAGAGAATCTAGCAATTGGATGCGTTTGAGAGCAAAAATGAATTTAAAAATGAGTAAGAAAATAGACAGTTTGGATTTGAATGCACCCTTAATAAGATGATTTTTTTCTTCAACCGCTATGTATTTTTAATTTGTTTTTGCTGTAAGAATTGGCCTTATCAAAAACTTGTCCGTATAAACGTTGAAGACAATATTAAGAAGATATATGATAAATTCATGGAGATTTTATATCTTGTGAATTGACGGATTTATAAAAATTTTTCTTCTTCAACCCCCCTTTTTTGTTTTCGTTTTTAATTTTTTTTTTTTTTTTTTTTTTTTTGCGGTACGAATTGGTCCTATAAAAAACTTGTGAACATAAAAGTTGTAGATAATATTAAGGAGATGTATAATAAAATTATTGGATTTGATATATTGAGAATTGACGAATTAAGAAATTTTTTTCTCGCCAAAACCCTATTTTTTGCGCCCCTTCAGCCTATTTTAAATTTTATCAAAAATCTGTGATGCATGAATTTTTGGCGCTATTTTTAGAAGCAATAAAAACTTTAAACTGATTTGATATGTACAAAAATTAAGAAGTTATGGGGTTTTTTCGGTTTTCACAAAACCCCTCCCTATTTCCATCCCCTTTGTCCGCTTTTGCCCATTAACGAACTTGACCGAGATTTTATGTCCCTTGATTTTACGTATCAGTTTGGAAGGGATTTGTGCAGAATTGCGGAAGTTATCGTGTCCAGATGAAAGTGATAACACGATTGCTTCGGGAAATTCCGTTCAAAATGCCCACTTTGACATCCTTTTTTGAAATATATTCTGCCTCTATCAAAAAATCGATCATTGCGGTACATTATATAGTTTCTGAATAAGCGAATCTACCAATTAAATGCGTTTGAGAGCAAAATTGAATTTAAAAATGAGTCAGAAAATAAGCAGTTTGGATTTGAGTGCATCCTTAATGCAATGATTTTTCCAATACAATCCGCTTTGGGAAATTCGGTTCAAAATGCCCACTTTAACAGCATTTTTTGAAATATATTCTGCCTCTATCAAAAAATCGATCATTACTGTACATTATATAGTGTCTGAATAAGAGAATCTAGCAATTGGATGCGTTTGAGAGCAAAAATGAATTGTAGAATGAGTCAGAAAATACGCATTTTGGATTTGAATACACCCTTATTTAGATAATTTTTTTCTTCAACCGCTATGTATTTTTAATTTGTTTTTTCTGTAAGAATTGGTCCTATCCAAAACTTGTCTATCTAGATGTTGTAGACAATATTAAGAAGATACATGATAAATTCATGGGGATTTTATATCTTTTGAATTGACGGAGTTATGGATTTTGTACTTCTTCAATCCCCCTTTTGTTTTCGTTTTTAATTTTTTTTGGTCGTACGAACTGGTCCTATCAAAAACTTGTGAGTATAAAAGTTGTAGATAATATCAAGGAGATTTATAATAAAATTAATTGGAATTGATATCTTGAGAATTGACGAAGTTATGAATTTGTTTCTCCTAAAAACCCTATTTTTTGCGCTCCTTGAACCCATTTTTAACTTTATCAAAAATCTGTGATACATAAAATTTTGGCCCTATTTTTAGAAGTAATAAAAACTTTAAACTGATTTGATATGTACAAAAATTAAGAAGTTATGGGGGGTTTTCGGTTTTCACAAAACCCCTCCCTATTTCCATCTCCTTGGTCCGATTTTGCCCATTAACGAACTTGACCGAGATTTTATGGCCTTTGATTTTATGTATCAGTTTGGAAGAGATTGGTGCAGAATTAGGAAAGTTATCGTGTCCAGAAGAAAGTGATATATATATATATATATATATATATATATATATATATATATATATATATATATATATATATATATATATATATATATATATATATATATATATATATATATATATATATATATATATATATATATATATATATATAAAGTTTTTTACTGAGGGAGGTTTTGGATTCTAGGGGTCATGATCGGTGTAGATCTGCAAAACTTTTTCAGAAATTCCAACATAGGAACGATCCCAATAGGTAGTATTTCATACGAAATCTGCCTAAAAAAAAACAAAAAAAACCTCATAGAATGGCAAATTGTTTTCATCGTGTTTCGGATATCTTCTGACTCAGCCTTGCAAACGAAACAGATAAAACTTTTTTTTTTCTTTCAATCGTTTGCAAGAGTAGGATCACAGTATTGAATGGGAAGAATAAAATAGTATTTACACTCATTTTTTTCGTTTTATTCACATTAGCTGAACTAATGAAAAGTTGATTATTTTTTGCTAAGCATTGTGTGCTATTCAATTGTTAAAACAATTACAGTAAACTCTCTGTAAGGCGTGCTCTGTGTAAGACGGAAATCTGTCTAACTCGGAAAGATTTTCAAATCCTTTCGAATCCATAGACATAGAATAAAATTTGTCTAAGGCGGAATATTGTCTACTACGGAATATTTCCTCGGTCCCGATCGACTCCGCCTTATACAGAGTTTATTGTCAAACCGCTACATGAAGAATTATAAATCACAGTAGGAAATCAATTTTCTAGGAATACAAATGAGGAGAACACTCCACGGTCAATCTTTTTCTATACAACATACAACTAGCTCATAATGTTAACATATCTACACGAATAAATGGTTAAAATTAAATAAGACTTACCTTTATTTTAAGTATTCCATTAAGAATAATTTTAATGATATCCAAATCTGTTAATCCTATGATGGCGGACGAAAATGTGATCATTTTTCTTATCTTACGAGGGCGCTGTCGCCTTGCTGCTCTGATTGGTTAATAAGCAATGCATACGCAAGCCACTCTTTCGGGAGTGACAACTTCACTCTCGATAACGGAGTGAGATATTGCACTTCTTTCTAGAGAGTGGAAAATTCCACTCTTTAAGGAGTGTGTTTTTATAAAATTCACCCCAAACAGAGTGAAAATGCCCGTCACTCTTTCAAAGAGTGAACTTTTCACTCCTCCCAATTTTAGAGTGTAAGAAACGTACGAACACTGTTATGACAGTGCTTTACATTTTGTGAAATAACATTTAATATCAAGAAAAAGAAGAGAAAAACAGAAAGAAAAACTAAATTCCAAATGTCGTGAAATTTTCTTAACTTCATAATTTCGGATATAAAAGGATGAACCGTGACCCAAATGCGACAAAAATGGTGAAGTTTCGAGATGCAAATTCAGATCTTATCGTCTGCACTGCTGTCAGTTGATGTAGAAGGTGAGTCGAATGATATTTACGCAACCACGGAGTCTTTATATTCCCTTTTGTGACGAGTTGAGAATAAATAAAAATTCGGTTTCGGAAATACTCGACTTTAAAGGTAAGAATCGTAGGAACACTGTAATACGACAACGTTTTACATTTTGCAAAGTAACTTTTAATATCATGATCCTATCATGATCAATATCCCTATTTAATATCATGAAACATAAAAGAAAAGAAATAAAGAAACACTAAATCCCAAATGTCGTGACATTTTCTTAAATTCATAATTTCGGACATAAAGGGTTGAAAAGTGACCAAAATGTGGAGGTTCCGAGATCCAAATGCAATTTCTATGTCTGCATTGCCGTCAAATGACGTAGAAGATGAATCGGTACTTACGTCACTATGAAGTGAAGTCTCTATATTCTCATTTGCGACGAGTTGAGAATAAATAAAAATTCGGTTTCTCAAATACTAGTGTTCAAAGGTAAGAATCGTATGTTCTCTGTAATACGACAGTGCAAAGTAACATGCAAAGTACAGGGTAAGTCAAAATGAATATAGCGATTACAAACGGCTATAACTATTTAATGGAAAAGAATTTATCGATAAGATTAATACAGAATGTAGACGGAAGATCAAAATTTCTTTAAGTAAGACGCAGGTGCAGTGAAGCTGAAACTTCGCAACGGTTCGCACATTTTTAAACCAACATCTTTCAAAGCGTTGGATCAATCGAAGTGGAGATACCGACGATGTCTTCTGCTCTTGGCCACTGAGATCTCCGGTCTTGACACCCTGCGATTTTTTTCTATGGGGATATGTGCTTCCAATGCCCAAAACAACTGAAGAACTCAAATTACGTATTTGTAATGCGCTTGCATCGGTGACTGAACAAAAGCTTCAGAATGTATGGCGTGAAATGGACTACCGCCTAGATGCTGTCCGTGTGACCAAGGGAAGTCACATAAAACATCTATGACGTATGTATACAAAATTTTGAAGTTCCAACTACATTCTGTGTTAATCTTATCGATAAGTTATTTTTCATTAAATAGTTATAGCCTTTTGTAATCGCTATTTTATTTTGACTTACCCTATATTATGCAAAGTAACTTTTAATATCAAGCAAAAGAAAAGAAAAGAAAGAAAGAAAAACTAAATTCCGAAGGACGTAGCATTTATCTTCTTGCACTCAAATCCCTATGAAATGCATGATGGACACGTACAAAGTTTCGCCTGTCAATCCTTTTGCGAGATTGCTACTGTGTCATTAGAAATGCATGGCACGGACACGCCACTGACTATCATTTGACAGGAAAATTGTTATCAGGAGGCGTGTTTTATCGGTTTTGTTAGAAGGTCTCGCCTACACATACTTATTTGTTTGTTTTGGGTCGTAACAATGCTGTGAATTATGCTCCAACGTGAACCATACAAACTGGCAAGATAAAAATCAACTTATCTAGACTTGATGAATTGAAAACAGCGTATGCTGAAAACTCACTGAAACATTAGCTTTGTGTTATATTTATCGGTATTGAAAAATTTTAACACTTTTCAACATACAGTAGAACCTCTTTTATCTGAAACTCTTTTAACCGAAACTCTCGGTTAACCAAAATCCATGTTTAAAGATTTTTTTTTTACTATCACATTCCTTGTGTGCAAAATCCATTTTGAAAGCTTTTTTTTTAAACTATCATGTTTCTTTTGTGCAAGCGGTCCTTTCCAACTACGAGTACATAAAAAGATTTTCGATCCCCTTTCTTAGAGTTCCTTTGGATTTAACTTGAGCTCCCGTAAGCTGCGAAGTGGAACGATGAAAACGAAAAAATTAGCAATTCTGAAGCTTTTAGATCTTTTGCAAAAGGTTTGGCACGGCTGGAGCAGCACAAAGACTATAATACTGGTGAACTAATAATTCTAAAAAACTCCGTGATAGAGCTTCAAAGCAAAGGCAATCGAAACTGCGACAAACAAAACATTTTTTTTCAAACCTTTTGTGATGTATGTAAAAGGTACTTAATTTCAAAATTAAAAATTCAGGTAATTTATAATTTCTATTTTGCTATTGCTTTATTTTTATTAAGCACTTGTTACCATAATAAGAAATATTGCATATATTTCGCCTTAATCCTAAAATTAAAGCATTCTCGATTATCCGAAAATTTCGATTTTCCGAAAGATGGCCGGTCCCAATTACTTCGGATAACCGAGGTTCTACTGTAGTTGAAAAGTGTTTATGACTTCGGTTTGCTTGGATGTCTGTATGTCTGTCTGAATATTTGTCCGTGCTCCAACTCACGTAAATATACTCGGATTGCAATAGGATTGCGACATTACTGAGGTTTACAATGACATGTTCGCAATGGAAAATGAAGTGTGCAGCATATGTAGTTCATTTACACGGATACTCAAAAGATTTCCGTTTCATTATATTATTTCCAATGTGTAAAAATCGTTTGAAACGTATTTTAATGATTTTATGCGTTGAGTTATGCGTTTAATGATGTTGAAAAATTATAATATAGCGATGAGTAAATTAAATAATATGTAAAACAGTAAGACATTTTGAAAAAATACTTATTTTTTACACTTTATTTTAAAAATACCTATAATGCTTATTAAAAAAAAATACTTCTTTAATTTTATCACTTAAATGTGACATATATTGAAAATTTGCAAATCTCTATAATAATAGCCTAAGTCATGTGACTGTCATCAGCAGTTCCGGGTTGACCGCTTCGCTTTTTATATGCCAGGCAGGCGGCCACTTTGATAATTTAATAATATCCAGGTGCAGGTGATAAATCGCCAAATATTGTTCCATCGCCATCATGTAATCAGAATTATAATTGTCCACTTCATGCAACTGCAATACACAATTTTTGGCATGGTAAATTAAAACAAAGCTTTGATGTTGAAAGGGAGTCTTGATTGAAATTAAATGTTATGCTTTATGGTATTATTTATCACTTTTCTTTTCTTTTCTTTTCTTTTTTTTTTTTTTAAGAAATAATTGAGAATCAGAAATTTTAAATAAAGTGAGTGAAGGTATTATATTTTAAATGAAATTAATGAAATACGAAAAAATACTACGGGATCAACGTTCAGCGATTTATTACCTGAACCCGGCTAACATAAAAATAACCGATTTCTGAATTAGAATCTTCCGATTTGGTGAAGGATTGAACAAGTAAATTAATTAAATTATGAATAAAAGTAACTTGATACAATGCTTAGCATGCATTTAAGGGAGACCAAACTGGTCGCCAAGGGTGGCTAGTTAGAATAATAATGAATTATTGAATAAAATATAGAAGAATTTATGTATGTATCTGTATTTTATGTTCAGGTGTCGCATTCTACAAGGAAATTTTTATTGTTCCTACCACTATTTTGTAAATAATATCTTCATCGTACCTTTTTGCAGTATATCTTAAGTTAAATAAAATGATCATAAAGATTATTGATTAAGGGTTTTGATAGAAACAATAAAATTTTACCTGTAAAATGCGACTCCTGTATGTTATACGCCTAAATGTAACTGGAAAGCAACCTAAATGTAATTTTATTTTAGACACTGTAAGGTTAGTGGGGGGTAAATAGACCATAGGCCATTTTATAAAAAACTATTGATGTTTTTAAGTTTTAGCTTTTGTGAACAATGCACCTTAATCTGTACTTCCTAAAACAACGTGTGTCAACTCAATCACAACTCTCACTTTGCTGTGATAGGTTGTCAAAAATTTACGTTTCTTTTTTTTTTTAAAACAGCGTCAATATGATTGAACTTCCTCCTCTTTTTATTAAAATACTGTAAGTACTTTTATTAAACTATCTTTTTTTTTTTTTTTTTAAAGATTAGGCATATAACTACATTAACATAGCTGCCAAGTCTTCCGCTTTTTTGTACCACAAAAATTTAACAGAATTTTTTGCCTTATTTAATCGGCCGATTACGGCGATTTAAAGAGGTAAAATATAAAATATTCTCCATAAAATTTTTGTGGTACAAAAAAGCGCAAGATGTTGGCAGCTATGCATTAATATTATTAGGTATCTACACATATTTACTTCATGTTTCAAATGTAAGCCCGATGTCCCAGTTACCCCCTAAATTTTTCAAGAATGGGGTAACTGGGACATGTATCCGGAGTAAATGGACCATTCTGGATCCAGTTACCCCAATAGTTACAAATAATGTTTTTGAGTTTCTCTTACTACAGGAGGTAAATTTCTCCATTGTGTTTTGCTCACAATAAGGATAATTATAGAATACTTTATTAAAATTAAGTAATAAAATTAAAAAAAAGCATATTGAGTGGTATCAAACCAAATTTCTTGACCCATTGAGAGGCGGTGATGCTGTTATGCCATTACACAATTTTAATCGCTAATTGTCATATTGGCACCGGAATTTTATAATGAAACTTTCACCTTTATTAAGTACGCGAAAATATACTTTTACTTGTTTACAAATACATTCTCTTGTAAATACTGGTGTCATTAAATTATTTCAACATTTTACGAATGCAAGTACCTTGCCCCTGAAAGCGAGATAGCCAAACCTTAAAATTGTAAGATACTGTATCGTACAGATAAAGTATTTATGTACTTACGTAGCCGTTTGTTCATAGATTTACCTTGTTATTTTTTCCCTTAAAATAGCCATGCGACTTTTACACTTATTACCTATACTAAAGTACATAAGTACTTACTTAATTTTTACGTTTTTGGTATAAATAAATCTAATATTTTCACTTTTGGTGCTTTTTTTAGACACATTGACAGCAAAGGTTTCCCTTACAACGCTCTTTAGTTGATATATAATTTACATGATCTGCCTGGTTTAATTTTTTTTAAAGTTGTTTACACTTTTTCAAACAGGACCTGATATCCCATATGAGAAAAAATAAACACGTGTGGAACATAGACCCTCCTGGTCCACTTATCCCATTTTGATGGGGCAACTGGACCCATGAGAAAAGAAAGATGAAATATGCATATTTTTATATTTTGAAATATTAAAATGTAATTTTGAGCATTTCTGTCTTATAGAGGGAATCTAACTGAACACATTTACAGAAGTTCAGACTTTAATTCAAATGAACATTAGCCCTTTGAAGCTGAATTGTCAGAAGCTCCAGAGTCACATTGTAAAATCATGGCCCAGTTGCCTCAACTAACCTTAATTTTATCTTGGATTTACTGACCAATGTTCCCAATTCGACACATAATCGTTATATAACAAATGTATATTTTATTATTGCTATTTAACCTTTTTTTTTGTCACTATCAGCAAAATAATTTTGTTACTAAAATGTTCCAATAACATGTCTGGTGGTATATGATTAAAAAAATACAAAAATTCGTAACCAATCTTCAGGCCTGTCCTAATGATACATTCGAATGACAAAATCATTAATTTTGTTCATTGATAGTTAAAACACGTGTATACTCATGAATAATCAACAGAGTGTTAATAAAAAATTAGTCTAGCCACTCATTTCTAAATAGATAAAGAACATCTTCTAATAATAAATATGTTTATAATTCTGTTGCATAAAAATTAATATTAACATTATGCTGTCAACAATGTTAGGCATTCGGATTACTTAATAAGAGAAAAAGAACTATTGCATTGAAAGAAATCTTTACCTCTGAAGCCTACACAAAGAAAGCGACAAACATAAATGGATTCACTGGGCGCACATACAACAAGCCATCAATTACGCGTCCTTTTTATGTTATTAAAGCCACCCTACATGATTTCAAGTTTCGCGAAAACAGACCCACAATTGCTGAAAATTTTTCCTTAACTCATTGAGGAACATGGGTGCATATATGCACCTTCAAAAAATGCATAAAGAATTTATTTTTGGTACCAGTAAGAAAGAAAAGTAATATCTTCTTTTTTTAATTAGAACATTTTCGTGATTATTTAAATAAAGGTAATTTTTTTTTAAGTTGTGCCAAGTGAATAAAATTTGTGCGAGAGCCGTTCCCGAAAGTGATAATAGCCTGCCTATCATGCAGTCCATTGTTCCACAGTCATTTGATATCATCAAAACCAATGAGCAGTGCTTGTAATTTTAGCTGCCAAAGTTGCAAAGCCAAAATTTCGTTAAAAAAATTGATTTTATGATGTACGTGAAATATGCTAATCAATTCGTTCGTAAATTCTGGTGACAGTCAACTTTTTCAACATTTTACCAATGCAATTGCTTTACGCCTGAACGGATTAAAAAACGAGTATACTCATGAGCAATCAACAAGTATGAAAAGCTTATCCATTCTTTTACTCATTTCTAAATTCGTTAAAGAATATCGTCTAATAATAAAGATGTTTCTAATTCTGTTGCATAAAAATTAATATTACCATTATGCTGTCAACAATGTTAGGCATTCGGATTACTTAATAAGAGGAAAAAGACTATTGCATTGAAAGAAATCTTTACCTCGGAAGCCTATACAAAGAAAACAACAAACACAAATGGATTCACTGGGTGCACATACAACAAACCATCAATTACGCGTCCTTTTTATGTTATTAAAGCCACCCCACATGATTTCAAGTTTCGCGAAAACACGCCCACAATTGCTGAAATATTTTCTTTAATAGCCTACCTATCATGCAGTCCATTGTTCCACAGTCATTTGATATCATCAAAAATCGATGAAAACTGCCTGTATCGATGATTTAATCATTACTGCTCACCACTTTCTCGTAGAAAGAGAAAGGTATGTATAAAAAATTACTGAATAGCTATATTTCCCCGAAAATCTGACAGCATAAGGGCAGTTTAAAAGTATTTATGGAACTCTTTATTAGGGTATACTGACAGTTTGATTGGAACAAAGTTTTATAAATATGTCTCAATAGCTGTTTGAGAAGAACACGTGATGTAGGAGAGAGAGAGAGAGAGAGAAAAAAATAGATGATGAAGAAATTTATATGCGAATGTGCGTAGCATTGTAATAGAGTTAATTCCGATGTGATGGCAGATTAATTTCTGGGGAAGGGAAGGTAAATACATGATTTTCTGTTTTTATCTCTATTAAAGGTCAATTGTCGATTTGAATTAGTTATTGGCTGTGAAGTGTCATCGGTGTGGAAAGATCTTGATAGAAAGAAGGTTTAGCTGAAAAACTAGCAACAAAATGTTTCGGATATCGATATTTTGTTATCGGAGATGTCACTGTTTCATACAATGACCAGCGAAGGTAATTTTTTTCTTCAAGTACAATAATAATTTTTACCGAATATGGTTTTTATGTAAGCTCTAAAAAAGATAAATACTTCTTAATGTACGAAAATAGAATATAAACATGAACGAAAATTTGAAGTAACTTATTCCAAATTATTCATATGATTCTGAAAAATGCTTTTTTTTAACCATTTGGAAAAATGGTTATTGTTCTCGTCAGGGTAGGAAATCAAAAGCATATCTGAACGTTTTCATTGGATTAATCCGAAATTTATTCGTTATCTGATTGGTATATACAGTAGGGTGTTTCATTTTTCCAAAGGTGTGATTTTCATATGACTTTGCTTACGCCCCGAGTCTCAGTGCTGAAAAAGATATATATGTCAAATTTCAAGAAGATTGGATAATATTTAGGGGTTGCACATATTGATCACTTTTATCTCAAACTAGTGAAAATTCTAAAATTGAAATTTTCTGTACTAATGACTTTCTCATATATTTATTTTATCGTTTGAAGGTAATTGAACTTTAAATAGAGAACCAAAAGAGGAATTAGGCTGCTAGAAAAGGTGCCTAGTGGTGAGTTTTTAGGAGCTCGACTCCCTTTAAAGGAATAAGTACTTTTAGCTTTCATTTACCATCGCAAGAAAATGGAAGAAACACATTTGGATGCCGCTAAATCTACCAGTACTAAACTACAAGAAGGGTGGAGGAAAGCAAATACTCCTGTTCATTTATAGCAACTGCAAAGAGATTTGGCCACAATGCTCCGAAAATCTCCATATCTCGAGCTACCGTTTACCGAGCTCGGCCGATGAATAGAACTGAAATTGCAAAGAAAATAGAAAAGTCACTCTTAGAAAATTCTCCTTCTTTGGTTTTGCATTGGTATAGTAAACTGTTGCCTCAGTTGTTTATCGGAATGTCAATACTTTGGAAGATAGAGTTGCAGTTCTAGTGGCTGGTAAAGATTTTGAACATTTTTTTGGCGTACCTGTTGTCCTGAAAGGTACTGGTGAACAGATGACTGAAGTAGTTATTCGGGAAGTAAAATGATTTGGGCTATGTGACAATATCATCCGTATGTCTTTTGATACTACATCTAATACAGAACTTATCCAAGTGTCCAGAATTGAAAGAGAATTAGGACGAACATTGTTTTGGTTGGTAGACGTCATCACACACATTAACTAATTTTGAAAGGAGTGTTTGAGAAGTATCGTGCTGTGACTACCATAAGTGGTCCTGGCGTCCAGATTATTTGAAAGTTCTGAAATCTGTTGGATTTCCTTGATCAGAAGTCATATACGACAATACTGTATGAAGAAAGTCCCGTTCAAGGCTTTCTAGAAGAAAAATGAGTGAAAATGTTTAACTACCTCCAAAATGCCCTAAAAGACGGAAGTCATCCAAGGGAAGACTACAAAGATTTATTACAACTCCCTCTCCTGAACCTAGGTAATTGGTCTGTAAACAACTTCAATTTCATAATCCCAGGGGCTCTGAATCAAACACAGTGGATGGCAAAGGCAATGTATGCACTTAAAGTTGGCCCCTTTCCTCAACGAGAATTGAAAGGGAAAAACAGGTTGCACATTTTGTCAGCCTCATATATGTTCGCTTTTCGCAAGAGGCAATTGTAAGACGATGGGCTCCAAAGAACGATTTGGATATGCTACAGCTTCCGAGCACTTACCCAGTTGTAGAAGTAAAAAAAGACTGCTTTTACAGAATACTGCAGTGATTCTCTAAGAAGCCATGTGAATGCTCTTAAGGTGGTCAATAATACCGCAGAAAGAGGAATTGCTATGATAAAAAACTTGAACGAATCGGTATGGGACGAACAACAAAAACAATTCTAAGGGTAGTCGAGCATCACAGAAAAGTCGTCACCAAGTGAACAAAAGAAGGGATTGTATTGTTCAAACTTGATTAATATAACACATGTTTTGCCTATCATACTACCTATTAATCTTAGTGTCTAGGTTTAGTATTATTTTAAGTTTGTGATTTCTAGTTTTCCCAATAAAAGTAATTAACTTTGAAAAATCGTATTTTTTGCCAACTTCTACAAAACTGCTGAAAGTGTGCAACCTCTAAATATTATCCAATCTTCTTGAAATTTGGCATAGATAACTTTTACATCACTGAGACTCGGGGCGTAAGCAAAGTGTGCAAAAAATTTACATTTTATTTTTTGCCTTACAAAATGAAACACCCTAATATACAGTAATCTGTATTTCCCTTTGGTTTCAACAACGATGGACAACAGAGTGTTGCCACTATGACAAAAAAGTGATAAAAACTAAAAAAAAAAATTAATAAATCAGAAACAAATTGAGATACAGCTTTCAAACAAATTGGATTTAAAAGTACATTTTTTTCTCTATCCGACGGTGTAAAAAGTAATATTGTCGGATGTTTAGAAGTTTAAGAATGAAATTTTATTTAAAATTGGTCGTGAAGTTTTTTGGAAATCTGATGATAGAAAAGCCTTTTCCCGAACAGTCAATGAAATGATTGGCTATTACGTAAGTTTCTTGGGAAATCTGACCAGTCGCAGGTGATTTTTCTTGCTTGCAATTCATGGTGTACGTAGTGTATGACCAGCTCCGTAGAATTTTAAAATTTACAGTACCGAAAATTGTAAAACTGAAATTTCTTTTAAAATTTGTTCATGATGGGTCCAGGAATGTTATCGTTTAATCCATGGCGTACGTAATGTAGCATCAACTCCGTGCGATTTTTTATGTCTTAGATTTTAGTCTTTGAAAAAATCATTTTCCAAATGGTCGTTGTAATTTGTTAAATAGCTTTTTTTTTTTTTTTTTTTTTTTTTTTTTTAATTTAGAATCCTCAGATACAAACATGTTTTCGAGATTCAAAAAAGCATTTATGCCAAAAAAAGTCTTTTTTTCTTGCTACCACAGATTTTTGAAAATGTTTTGGAACAGGTTCCCAGTTTAGCATTCCATTTTTATTCAGAGAATCTGAATTCATACCGGAAATTCTGAAAGAAGAATTTCTACTATATGTAATCACTAAATGTCTGGCATTAAATAAATTAAAAATTTCTATTTTGAATTTTTGGTATGAATTGGGATTTTCTCAATATAAATGGAGGCCAAACTGGCAACTCTGTTTTCGAGTAGTTTTTACAGTGTATTGAATAGTTTTCTGTAATAAAGAGAATGTATTCGTTAAAAACACATAAACATGGCTGCCACTGACGACCATTTTTATATTCTAGTTCCACTATTTTTATAAAATAAATCTTGTAGTACATTTCTTTTGCAGATGTTGTCAAAGTATAACGATTTTAGTTTAGATAAAGTGGTGCGAGACAGATTGAGAAAATAGCTGCCAGTGTCAGCCCTGCATAAACTTGCTCAATGGTACACATAAAAAAGAGACTTTATAAGAACTTGTATAATTAAAATTAATGATAAAATTTACGTTTCGAACTGCTTCTGCAGTCATCCTCACGATAACGCTGATATCAAGATATTCTGACGACGACTGCAGAAGCAGCTCGAAACGTAGATTTTATCATCAATTTTAATTATACAAGTTCATGTAAAAGTTCTTGCTTATGTGTACCATTGAGCAACATTTTGTGTTTTTAACAAATATATTCTTATTTATTATATTTTATGATGCAATTATCTAGCATGTGTTCATAGTTTTTTCTAATCGCAATATGGTCTATAGTATGCCATCCATTCTAAATTAAATATTTTTTTATGCGTAATTGTATTTATGCATACAACAGTAGCAAATTAATATTGATTTTGGTTTCACGTTCATGCTGCTAATTTATCATGTTTGTCTGTAAAACATGTTTCTGGAACACGAAAACGTTTAAAAAGCAGAAAAACACTGTTTAAAAATGCACAAATAAAACGTAAAATGCTGCAAACAGCTGTTTCGAATCTACTAGCGAAATTCTTCTTCAGTGCAAGATAGAGCAAGGCACAGCGTGCTAGAGTTGGGTTGATTTTTGACGGCCAATTATCTACACGAGGGATATAGGCCCGGGGGGAGTGCCCTCCGTGGGGGTCTTTCTAAGCGAACCTAATCCGTATTAACGCATGGAAGATCCACGGCTCGAAGAAAACCACGAAAACTCCGAACGATTAGGCCGACGGGCGCGATTGGGATCGAACCCAGCACCTCCCGTCTACCAGCTTCGAGAGCAGAACCTCTCGGCCACTGGTGGGGCCACAGCGTGCTAGAAAAAGCAAGGCTGGGCCAAACGACAGAGACGCGGCTTATACACCCGATACGGCTTATAAACCCGATCGTTTTGCCCAGCCTTGCTTTTTCTAACACGCTGCGACTTGCTCTATCTTGCACTGAAGAAGAATCTCGCTAGTAGATTCGAAACAGCTGTTTGCAGCTTTTTACATATTATTTGTGCATTTTTAAACATTGTTTTCCTGCTTTTAAATATTCTTGCACAAAGGCTTTATTTGCTATTTTTACGAAAACGTTTACTTGAGAATGTATAGCATTCGAAAATCCTACATTCCGGATTGAGAAAACTGACTAATACTTTGTAAAAACTACTATTAAGCGTTTCCAAAACTCAGTGGCAGCAAGAGAAACTTTGTTTTTATAAATGCTTCTTTAAATCTCGAAAATATATAGGTATGTGTGGTTTCTAAAAATAAAAAAACGTTTTTCAGATCATGTAACTCGGAAGAGGTATCGTATACTTATGTTCGTAATTATATTATAGTAATAAATTGCCGGCGGGCAATTTTTATCAAATCTGAATTTTAAAACAGTAGAAGCTCCTGCCTGTTCTGAAAGTCTTTTGTAAATTGGTGTTCTAGATAGCATACTTGCCAACTTTCCCTTAAACTTCCGTACAATGTGAGTAAAGTTGACCCAGGTTAAACACGTTTCAAACCTGAAATTTACTAAAGAAATTAATTCAAATAGATTTCATAGAGAAACATGAATTTAATTGTATAATGATACATCAAATGAATTTTCTGGTTGGTAACGCGTATAACCTGGGTCAATTTAACTCGCATTTTACGGAAGTTTAGTTGAATGTTGGCAAGTATGTCGATAGGTTTCACTAGTTTATGCATCAGTAAATCAATCAACAATCAAGCAATCTAAAAAAATATGGGCAACATGATATAAATGCATTTTCTGTAAGGTTGAAGCCACGCCCTTAGTCAATGATGTTTTTTGAATGAAAACCGGAATTCTCGTTTCCCGTCCTGAATGTATTAAACAAGATTAAGAAACACCTGTCTTTTTTTTTTTTTTTTTTTTTTTTTTTTACAGTGTAGTATATAATATCTGTGTAATGTTAGCTTTCCCGCAAATGACATGACATTATAACTATCGCCAACAAAAAGTTATATATGTAAAAAAAAAAAAAATATATACATATTGGTTTACCACGAGGAATAAATGTTGACGACTACTTGAAAATGAGCTATTCCTTGTACTCTAGTACAGTGATACCTCACCTACAGTGGCTAGAAGTGTATAGTGCTGAGATCATTAAGCGAAACCGTATCCCAAAATGACATTTTCACTAGAGGCTCTATGATCGAGTTTATTGTTACGAATGAATAGAAATCCAGTGTGTTTTTAGATATATAGGATGCAATTTAAACTACGGGAAACTTACTTTTGAAAAATAAATTTTGCGAAACACTGAATAAAAAATACTATTAATGTATACGATACATTAAGAATGAACGAAAATTCAGGCAATACATTAAGTATTAAGTCATTAAGTATGGAACTTTTAATTTGAAAGCGGATTTTTTATTTAGAAATTCTGAATTCACACCAGAAAATTTTGAATAGCAATTTATTTTCATTTTATTTGTGGAAAAATATTTCCTTTTATGCATTAAAAGTTTTCTGGTAAGAATTTGGAATTTCTAAATTTAAAAAAATTCTTTTAAAACGGACGTTTCATACTTAAGGACATAATATTTTAAATGCATTTCGCCTCACATATTTCTACACGCTGTAACTAACGTTTAGTGTTTACACATTGAATCAATACATCCGATGGCAGCGATGCCTAAAAATGTAATTTTTTAGATACTACATTATAAAGGAGTACCGGTATACGAGATTTCCACACTGTATACTTCAGCTAAGGAGTGTTTGGGCTAATGGTGATCGCTTTCCCTGTTTTGAATATTATTTGGCTTGCCGGAAGCTGTACGTTTCATGAGTTTCAAAGGAATTAAGAATTTTTCTAAAATAATGGTGGTCATCAATGTTTCAAATCTGGCGGATTTTTTTTTTTCGTCCAGAAATTCCGAATTTTCAACAGAAATTTTGAATATTTATTTTTGATTTATAAAATTATAAAGAGGCAAATAAAACAAAAGTAAATTACAATTAAAACTTTCTATTATGAATTCGGAATTTCGGAATAAAAAATATGTTCGATTTCGCGCCACTGGTTGCCATCTAAACAGATAATTTTGCTCATTAAATAAATTTCTGTTAACAAACATAAATTTTGGAACTAGTTATGTTTGTTTATTTCATGTATCACTGTAGTTGGTTTAAGTATTGTCGTCTGAACTAACCCTTTCCGGTACAGAAAATTTCTGTTCGTAAAAGGATAAAATGATTCACAGATACCAGAATTTACAAACAACTTATTTAGAAATTAAAAACTCGCTACGTTAAACTTTCATTGTAAAAGCAAAATTTTATAAAAATATTCTTGGTGCCGATTGTAAGTTTGGTATTAAAATTAGGTGGTCCCGACGTTGGACCACTGCGCAGAAAAGGTTAAACCCTTTAATGCTCAGCTTTGCATATATGCAAAGAAAACAGTTTTGAATTTAATAGATTTTTTTTATTCGCATGTACCTAATTCACAACAGAAAATTAAAATAGCAATATTTGCTTTAATAAAAAACAGCCATTCATTATTTAAAGAATGCGAAATTAACCATTGAAACTTTCTGGTGTAAAGTCTGATTCTCTGAACTACGTAATTTCTAGAACGTATTCTATTATGGGAATTAAAGGGTAAAAAGTTAAGTTTTATAAAATAAATAATTATACAAAATAAGTTATTTGGAGGCATACTTATTAAAGTATTTACTAATTTCCATTATTTTAGCGTAAAACAGCCACACAACAGTCGTTTTTACTTATATTACAGATGTCCAACAGAAGAAAAGATTGACGTATTATATGAAAAATATATCTCTGATTCCTTTTCTTCATTTTTCCTGTGTTATAAATCTTTCAGAGTATCATATATAATGTTTTCGAAACAAAATAAAAAATCGCGCATTTAAGGGTTAAGTAAATCGCAATAAGTCCTACTAAAATATGTTATTTAAATTTTTTTTCCGAAATTATCCTCTGTTGATCCAACTACTATAATTTAAAATATTTCTTATAATATTTTAAATGATATTGTCTATACTAATTACTAATAATATTATAGACAATATTATTAAATATAATTTATGTCATATTCATAAAGATTTTCTCTAATTTTGATAGGCAAAAAGTTATTTGAAATGAATATCAGTTAGAAGCCCCTATGCCTACCATTTTAAATTAACGTACCTTTTCTCAGAAACTACCAAAGATATTCACTTGAAATTTTTTATATACATAATATGAATAATTCTTAATGAAGTAAAGTCAATTTTATAAACAAATATTATTTAGCTACTTTTTTAACAAAATCTGAAATAAAAACCACTTTTAAATAACAAAAGACTTATATTTTCCTGCAAAAAACTTTTTAATAAAAATTTTGTACATGTGTTTCTAACAAAAGTTCACTTTAGATTAATCAGGGAAAGTTTAAAATATTCAGGTAAGATTACAAACGATAATATGTAGTGTTTTCTGTAAAAATATACATCGAAGTTCAAAAAGTAACATTTTGAAAAAATTGAGTTTAACGTTTACCCATGTAATGTTTCTGTATGATATAAACAAACTGAATTACTTAAAGTTTATCTCCTCGTTGCCGTAGAAACAAACGTAATATACAGAGAAACTTCTTACAAAGTCCACCCCTATTGAAAAGCCACCTCTATAAAGGGCTAATATTTTTAGGAACGAAAATTTTTCCTATAGACATAAAGTTAAATTTACTCCTATTAGGGGCCGCACCTACCCCTCATAAAGGCCATTTTTTTCACATGTGCCTTAAATCCTAAACAGCTGTATTCTATTCCTGAACCAAAAGATAAGAGTTCAGCAAGCAACTGCACTTGCAACAAAGAAGGCAGGGGCAGATGGGGAGGATTTAGTAACACAATGAAGGACCACAAACTTTTCCACAAGTGAAACAAACAGGTGTTCCTCAAATTTTGTCTGACCTTTCAACCTGTAGGGGTTGAGTTGGAAAAGAAACTTGACCCGTTGTTGTGGGCACGCAAAGGATAACAGGCTATCAAGAAAACTAATTCCACATTTACTTAAACTGTGAATGCATATTATAGCACAATTTTTGCACTAGAAATTTTATGCTCAGGATTATGTAAAATTTAAAATTATGCCACATAAATCAAGTCAAAGAGATTACATTTGGATTTGAATGACAAAATGAAATATCTTAATTGCTATGATCAAGGAACATCTGCAAGAAAATTGGCTTCTCAGTTTAATTACAGCAAGAATCAAATAAACAATATTGTAAATAAAAAAGAAAAGTTCCCAGCTAAACTGATGGCATTGAGCTCACAGGCTATTCACACTAATTGTATATTATACACTTATTTTAAAGAATAATGCCCCTCAAAAAATAAGTGAAGGGGGATTAGCCCCCGTTTCCCCCTTTATACTTAACCAATGAACCTCCAAATCTAAATAGGGAAGTTCCTTAGCATAATAAACTGGTATACCAAATTTGGAGCAAATCGAATAATCCTGCGAAAAAAACCCATTTATCTAAATTAAGGGGGGGTGGACTATCCCCCCTTTTCCCCCTTTATCCTTAACCAATGAATCCCCAAAATGAATCAGGAAAGCTCCGTAACATAATAAACCGGTATAAAAATTTTGAGCAAATCGAATAATTCTGCATAAAAAAACCCATTTATCTGATTTAAGAGGGGGTGGTGGACTAACCACCCTTTTCCCCGTTTATCCTTAACCAATGAACCCCAAAATTAATCAGGGAAACTACTTAACATAATAAACCGGTATACCAAATTCGGAGCAAATCGAATAATTCTGCATGAAAAACCCATTTAGCTGAATTAAGAGGGGTGGACTAACCCCCCTTTTCACCCTTTATCCTTAACTAATGAACCCCCAAAACTAATCAGGAAAGTTCCTTAACATAATAAACCGGTATATCTTATTCGGAGAAAATCGAATCATTCTGCATGAAAAACCCATTTATCTGAATTAAGTGGGGAACTAACACCCCTTTTCCCCCTTAATCCTTAACCAATGAACCCCCAAAACTAATCAAGGAAGCTCCTTAACATAATAAACCGGTATACCAAATTTGGAGCAAATCGAATAATATCGAATCTGCATGAAAAACCCATTTATCTGAATTAAGGGGGGGGGTGGACTAACCCCCACTTTTCCCCTTTATCCTTAACCAATGAACCCCCAAAACTAATCAGGGAAGTGCCTTATCAGAATGAAACTAGAAAAAAAAATTTGAAGGAATTGGGATATTTCTATCAAGAGTTATCCCGTTACGTACATACGTACATACAGAACCGGCGGGCACATAAGCTCTCTGTCTTTGATAGCCTGTGAGCTAAAAACAAAGAAAACTTCCTGAAAGAATATGCAGATTTAAAAAATCGCGGGATATAAAGAAAGAGAAAGGAAAATTTGGTCACCCTATTCCAGGGCCAACCATCATAAGGGCCGATTTTCAATGGAACGGCGAATGGCCCTAACAGGGAGGTTTCACTGTATCATTCGATAGGAGAAAAATGAATGATTTAAAATATTAAAAAATACAAAAAAAAAAAGGACTTTTTTCGAGAACTTGCCTTCCAACTACGTCCTTAATATCTAATATAATTTTTCGAGAGCAATATTTGATATGCCTTTTGCGCGAAAGATTTTATGATATTTCAGCAAGCACTTTACAGAAAAGCCTCGGTAAAGAATGTTTGAAATTTCTGGCTGAAACACTTTACATATCAAGGTCTCAAGGAGTGTCAGTGGGAGTTTTAAAGATTTTAAACTATTCTTTATTGAACGATAAATTTCAAAATGACATGTCTGACTGATGATGGAACTCACTAAAATAACGTTTTGTAAGAGATTATGAGACACTTTGTTTGACAATGCTAATAGGAAAATGTTAATACCTAAGTTAGTTTTTTTGTTAGTAATATTAATTTCACATGCCCCCTGTGTGAAAGATTTTATGATGTTTCAGCAAGTCTTTTACGCTAAACGGTTAGTGAAGAATACTTGAAATTTCTAACTGTAACACTATACAAGTCGAGTTCTTACAGAGTGTCAATGAAAGTTTTAAAGATTTTAAACTATACATTTTTGAACGATAAATTGCAAAATGAATTTGTTTGACAATGTTAGCCCTTTCTGGCACAGAAATATTCTGTTCGTAAAATGATGAAATGATTGACTGACACCGGAATTTAAAAAAGACATTTTTAGAAATTAAAATCTGTTACTTTAAACTTTCATTGTAAAAGAAAATTTTATTAAAATACTCTTGGTGCCGTCTGTACGTTTGGAATTAAAATTAGGTGGTCCCGACGTAGGATCACTGCGCCGGAAAGGGTTAAGAGCAAAATGTTAATATCTAACAAGGAGAGGGCCAACCTTGTTAATCACAGATTTTGATTATTTTAATATATGTTGTAGGGTAGAGACCCCTTAGTCTCAGGTTCAACGGATTTTATCCAACGCTCCTTAGTTCTTGAGAAACCGGGGGGGGGGGGGAGTCTAATAGTAGTACACAACTTAAATACTTACTATGTAACAAAAAGGATAGGTTGGCCGTAGCTCAGTTGGTACGGCGTCTGCTGGCTGATCTGCCGGGCCGGGTTCGGTACCCGAACGTGCTACATTTGTTTTTCTCATTTTCTGTTTTATAAATATAATTGTAATTAAAATTTAATAATTTAAATTAAAAATTTCAATATCATATATTAATTATAATGTTAACAAACCTAAATTTATCATTTTTTATTTTTAAATTATTATTTCTCATCCTTTAAAGAGGTTGAAAAAGAAATTAGATCTATTATTGAAAGATAAAAAGTCCAAAATCGTGACAAAACCTGTTCTGGCTCCATTTGGTTATGAAAAAATAAAGGAATATTCAAATAAAATAAAAATAAAAGCAGAAAGGAGATAACGGGGAAAGCAAAATAATTGAAAGTGCAAGCATACGTATTACAAATTTAAAAATCTTTAATATGCAAAATATCGGTTTGTAATTTAATTCTGATGCTAATTTTTAATATAATTATGCTTGTTATTTTAAAAACAGAATAATAGTATTATCGCATTGACTTCCTTTGTTAAAGCAATGCGTAAATGATGTTTCTTTAAAATCACGATTTGACACAATTGCTCAATATCATTGCATTGATAAAGAATATATGAAATACATTTTAAAAGTGATTTTTAAAAAATTAACAGTTTTACGATGTTTTATACAACTATTTAGTTAGTAAAAAATTAAATAGGTTAAAATTATAATTGATATACAATATTATAAATTTTAATTGACAATGAGATTATTAAGCTATACTTACTACGAATATATTTATAAAACAAAAAATGAGAAAAACAAATGTAGCGCGTCCAGGTATCGAACCCGTCCCCGTGGGTCAGCCGGCAAACGCCATGCCAATTCAGCTACGAGCAACCTATCCTTCTAGTTACAAAGTAAGTATTTAAGTTGTGTACTACTATTAGACCCCCTGGTTTCTCAAGAACTAAGGAGCGTTGGATAAAATCCGTCCAACCTGAGACTAAGGGGTCTCTACCCAACACCATATATTAAAATGATCAAAATCTGTGATTAACAAGGTTGGCCCTCTCCTTGTAATATAATTTTCCTAGTGCAATATTAATTTCACATGCCCTCTGTGTGAAATATTTTATGATGTTTTCGCAAGTCTTTTATGCTAAATGGTTAGTGATGAATACCTGAAATTTCTAACTGGAACACTTACAGGTCAAGTTCTTACAGAGTGTCAATGAAAGTTTTAAATATTTTAAATTATTCATTTTTGAACGATAAATAGCAAAATTATATGTCTGACTGATGATGGAACTCACTAAAATAACGTTTTGTAAAACAATATGAGAGACTTTGTTAGAGAACGTTAATACCAAAATGTTAATATCTAAGTTAGTTTTTTTAGATTTTTTTTAGTAATATTAATTTCACATGCCCTCTGTGTGAAAGATTTTATGATCTTTGAGCAAGTCTTTTACGCTAAACGGTTAGTGAAGAATACTTGAAATTTCTAACTGTAACACTATACAAGTCGAGTTCTTACAGAGTGTCATTGAAAGTTTTAAAGATTTTAAACTATTCTTTATTGAACGATAAATTTCAAAATGACATGTCTGAATGATGATGGAACTCACTAAAATGACGTTTTGTAAGAAATTATGAGACACTTTGTTTGACAATGCTAATAGGAAAATGTTAATATCTAAGTTAGTTTTTTTGTTAGTAATATTAATTTCACATGCCCTCTGTGTGAAAGATTTTATGATCTTTGAGCAAGTCTTTTACGCTAAACGGTTAGTGAAGAATACTTGAAATTTCTAACTGTAACACTATATAAGTCGAGTTCTTACAGAGTGTCAATGAAAGTTTTAAAGATTTTAAACTATTCTTTATTGAACGATAAATTTCAAAATGACATGTCTGACTGATGATGGATCTCACTAAAATGACGTTTTGTAAGACATTATGAGACACTTTGTTTGACAATGCTAATAGGAAAATGTTAATATCTAAGTTTGTTTTTTTGTTAGTAATATTAATTTCACATGCCCTCTGTGTGAAAGATTTTATGATCTTTGAGCAAGTCTTTTACGCTAAACGGTTAGTGAAGAATACTTGAAATTTCTAACTGTAACACTATACAAGTCGAGTTCTTACAGAGTGTCAATGAAAGTTGTAAAGATTTTAAACTATTCTTTATTGAACGATAAATTTCAAAATGACATGTCTGACTGATGATGGAACTCACTAAAATGACGTTTTGTAAGACATTATGAGACACTTTGTTTGACAATGCTAATAGGAAAATGTTAATATCTAAGTTAGTTTTTTTGTTAGTAATATTAATTTCACATACCCTCTGTGTGAAAGATTTTATGATCTTTGAGCAAGTCTTTTAGGCTAAACGGTTAGTGAAGAATACTTGAAATTTCTAACTGTAACACTATACAAGTCGAGTTCTTACAGAGTGTCAATGAAAGTTTTAAAGATTTTAAACTATTCTTTATTGAACGATAAATTGCAAAATGATCTGTCTGACTGATGATGGAACTCACTAAAATAACGTTTTGTAAGACATTATGAGACACTTTGTTTGACAATGCTAAAAGGAAAATGTTAATATCTAAGTTAGTTTTTTTGTTAGTAATATTAATTTTACATGCCCTCTGTGTGAAAGATTTTATGATCTTTGAGCAAGTCTTTTATGCTAAACGGTTAGTGAAGAATACTTGAAATTTCTAACTGTAACACTATACAAGTCGAGTTCTTACAGAGTGTCAATGAAAGTTGTAAAGATTTTAAACTATTCTTTATTGAACGATAAATTTCAAAATGACATGTCTGACTGATGATGGAACTCACTAAAATGACGTTTTGTAAGACATTATGAGACACTTTGTTTGACAATGCTAATAGGAAAATGTTAATATCTAAGTTAGTTTTTTTGTTAGTAATATTAATTTCACATACCCTCTGTGTGAAAAATTTTATGATCTTTGAGCAAGTCTTTTAGGCTAAACGGTTAGTGAAGAATACTTGAAATTTCTAACTGTAACACTATACAAGTCGAGTTCTTACAGAATGTCAATGAAAGTTTTAAAGATTTTAAACTATTCTTTATTGAACGATAAATTTCAAAATGACATGTCTGACTGATGATGGAACTCACTAAAATGACGTTTTGTAAGACATTATGAGACACTTTGTTTGACAATGCTAATAGGAAAATGTTAATATCTAAGTTAGTTTTTTTGTTAGTAATATTAATTTCACATGCTATCTGTGTGAAAGATTTCATGATGTTTCAGCAAGTCTTTTACGCAAAAGTCTTAGTGAAGAATACTTGACATTTCTAACTGAAGCATTTTAAATATCGAGTTCTTACAGAGGGCCAATATAAGTTGTAAAGACTTTAAGCTATTCATGTTTGAATAATAAATTTTGAAATGACATATCTGACTGATGATGGAACACACTAAAATGACGTTTTGTGATACTTTATAAAAGACTTTGTTTGACAATGTTAATAGTAAAATATTAAGTATAAATAAATTAACTCCACAAACGTATAGAAAGTATGTATTTGTAATCTGCAGTATAAAACAAAACGTAATCTTGAATAATGCTGACGTCATATCGATGGTGACAACGATCTAAGCAATCAATTTCCCATTTTCAAATTTAACTACTTCTAAACAGTGCCTAATTTTTATTTTTATACTGTCAAATAGGATAAAAAATACTTTCAAATGCAATTTGTTTAAAAACTGTATCTCAAATTATGGATTTCCTTTATAGTTTTTAAAATAAATTTCAAGCATGATTTAAGAAAATATCTATCTCTATCGCGTGTTGCTCGATTACAGATGATTAACCTGTTAGTACTTAAAACAATATAATGTTTCAGCGTTTTTTTCCAGCTATTATTATTCAAGCTATTATTATATCTATTATTATAACTTCATCAATAAATAAACATAATATAAATGAAACACGGATTTAACAGATGGAGCATTCTCACAATCTTTTGACTTTCCTATATTTTTCTGTCAATGAATAATAATTTTTATTTAAGTACATATTTTTGAGGGTTTTTTTTTATTTCTTATACTGGAAAACATCCCATTGCATGATTGCATAACAATATTAAGGAGATAAAAAAGTTTTGGACGATGTTGGGGTCCAAATATACCGCTAAATTCCTACCGTCCTGTGTCCCTGATGCTGATTTTTAAGTTTGGAGCTGTCTCTATAAAATTGTTTCAAGAAAAGTAATTCGATGTAATTTTTTCGAAAACTGGGACTATTGTTTTACATAAATAGGTAGCAAAAAATTAACCTGCACTCATTTTTAGCGTTGTTATTATTTTTTTAACTCTGTCCCTGGGTTTTAGATTCCTTACCGTCCCTCTTGTTAAACTTATACAGAAAATCACTTCAGATGCAGCCACAGAATTTTTTTTCAACATTTTTCTCGTGCAGAAGTATGCTAGATAAAGAATGGCTAAAATTCTTTGACAGAAAATTTACTGCAGAATTTAAATCCGCATTTAAATATCAATTTCAAGCATCGTGGCTTTATTGGTAATCTTAACGTCTCCAAAATTTATTCCTGCAATTTTCGAGATAAACTATTATTATTTTTTTAATCTAATGTAAATAACTGTTTCTAAAAATCAATGAACATTGTGGCTATCACTTAGTCTTAGCATGATTTGCCAAAAATAGGTGGTAATTTTCCTTACTGTCCCATCTTTATCATCCTTTTTTCCCCTATATCGCACCCTTTTTTCCGTTACCGTCCCTTCTTTAACACCCCTTTAAGACAATGGTGTACCAAAATTTCGTATTAAAAATACTACATTGCTATTATTTCTTATTTGAACATCCTGTCAGTACTACGTAAATTCATTATAAGTAAAAATTTAGAACAAAATAAAAAGTTATAGCGATAAAATAATAATAATTAAACTCGCAAGTTTAACTTAAACCTCAGTTAAATAAAAAAATTTTCGCTGCTGAGCCTTTTTTCTTTATCTTAAATCATTAAGGCATTCGTCTGTAAGTTTAAAATGTTATTTTAGTAAGTTTAATTTCACCAGATTTTAATTCCTGAAAAGTCAAAAGATTGTGAGAATGCCCCAGATATGTAATCGAAGCGCTTAACACTAGAACGCCCGGAAGGAGTCGATCCGACTCTGGCCAAATGATTCAATGTCAAATGGAACCAGAAATTCTTGCTTAAATTTAAACCACGCAGATTTGCGTTAAATAAATCAATCAAATAATTTTAAATAAAAATTCTGGTGTCAAATATTTTTATGAAAATCGAGTAAAATTTCCGGGCATTTTAGTGTTAAACATTGAAATTATCAGAATCGTAAAGGCTTTTGTAAGTAGAAAAAATCTTTTGCAATTTTTTTGGCTGTTAACTTCTGGCATCTGACTAATATAAAAGTATCGCTTTTAATAAATTTCAAAACTTTATTAGAATAACAATTGGGCCCCACCAGTGGCCGAGAGGTTCTGCTCTCGAAGCCAGTAGACGGGAGGTGCTGGGTTCGAACCCAATCGTGTCCGTCGGCCTAATCGTTTCGTGGTTTTCTTCGAAACCTTGGATTTCCAAGCATAAATACGGGTTATAGGTTCCCTTAGAAAGACCCCCCACGAAGGGCATTCCCCCCTTCGGCCAATATCACTCGTGTTGATAATTGGCCGTCATAAACACAACCAACTACAATATTAATTGATATTTTTCATATAAAAACGATTTTTGGTGTTGTTATTGTGTTCAATGTGCTTCGCTTAAATTTATGCAATTATTTATTTTATTTTATTTTAAATCTAAAGCTATCTTATTTAGTAGCAGCGCATCTCTACAAAGCTACTTAATTACTTTATATTGATATTTCATTAATTAAAAAAATATATTAAACAGTTTTGCAACTCTACAATTTAATTTTTGATTCTCATACATCGGCCTACTACCTCTACATAGTCAGTGGAGTTAGCGTAAAAACATTTCACTTCCGGATACCAGTATGAGCTGTGGAGCATTGCTTATATACATGTTAAGAAATAAAAAACTGCCGGGAGGCAATCGATTAGAGGTCAAAATGCTCCATAATGACGTCATCAAAATGACCGCCGCGACCATGGACATAAGTTCATTATAATGCTCACATCTTCATTCACAATTATAATATTATGATACTGTGATATATCATTTGAAAGCTCTTGAAATAAGTTATAAAAAGGTTCTCACAAATTTGTTCTGCGACAAATGGTTTAAACGTGTTTGCGGCGACAACGTAACACTCAGCCAACTTTTACATTGTTACGATGTTTTCCGGTACTCATTTTGCACTGGGTGCCACTTGTGGAATTGTTTTTCGCTTTTTACACTTCTAAGCTCTCCTCCCTACACCCTCCTAGATATATCTTAGAGAGCATGATTATATAATTGTTCGTATGAATATGTTCCCTGTAAATCTAATTCCCATAAGAAGTAGTAAAAATGAAAAAAAAAGCAAAGGCATAAACATGACTCTGATCTTAAACAAGCCTCATATTTAAAGAAAATTCATTGTTATAATGTAAAAAGTTTACAAATTTGCAAAAAAACACTTTATTCACTGCATTGTCCCTCACAGCTACAAAGTAAATTGCAACTTATGCCTGATTTTATACATCGATAACGTGTGCATATCTCTTTGCACTTGCATGCAATCAGTACTTACAGCTTCTCCATGGTGATTTCCCAGTTTGAAGACCAGAGGGGCTAGTAGCCATTGTCCACCTTTTTACACCCCCATTGACACGGATTCAAACGTGGAAAACTGCGTTGATGATAGTTTGTCCACAAAGAACACTGCAGGATAGCCCTCTTCAGCTGATGTAGGAGAGCGTTGCTGGTTGGTTGAATATTTTCAATGGGTATGTTCTGCTGTGTAAATAGAATTTGCCTGGCTTCATTTACGGTATCCACTGAACTTGATGCATAGTATTAAAGGACGACGAACCGCTGAATAAGTAATAAATACTTGTCATCTTGTGTGATTTTGTCAATAAATTTGGAATAGGCCAAAAAAGTCTTGTCCACGTCTCGAAATGTCATACATGTTTTCCAGAAAGTAGATTTACTGATACCTGCAAAACTAGACACCGTGACAGTTCCTGCAAAGACATGGAAGAAAGGTAAAAGATCTGGAATTTCTTGGGGAATTTTCTTTTGCAATTTGTGGATGGGAAGGTATTGGAGAGCTTTCCACTTCCATACTCCAACCACAATTCTTCTAGATTCGGTAGTGTAGAGAAAGCATACATGGCAATCACTACACACATCACTGTCAACAGTTTTTACTGTGATTTTTGAATGACCCGAGTATTCAAAAGCATGTCGAACATGAAGTAAAAGACGGGAATCCGCTTCTTCATGGGAGACGGGAGAAATGGCTGCAAAAATACCCTAATGCGAACCAATTACCGTGTCTCTGTAAGTGCAAATGACTTGTTTCCCAAGGGGCAGATTTATCTTGACGAGGTTTGTTGTCTGCTAAAAATCCCAAACAAAGAAGAAATCTTTGTTTTTTATGTGAGCAAGAAATTTACTGAAGGATTTAGGTATGACAACATTGGATTTCACGTTTATTCTTGCACCAGATCCTCTCATCATTCTTGTGTCATTTTTAAGGTTTCCATCTAGATAGCGGTCGAAAATCAAATCGATTCTATATGCAGTTTTTAGCCTCATCAAAACGTATGGTCCAACAATCTGATCACAGTACTGGTGAAATGTTCTACTGGATTGAGGGATAAGCAAATGGACCGAAGCAGCTCCATCGATAAGGACGGAAGAAAAATTAGGTTCAATGATAGTCGTCTGAGAAACTCCACTTGACATTAAGGTACAACATACTACATCGGATTTGTTGCTGGGTTTTTGAAGTTTGCTGAGGTTAGATATGGAAGGCGGACAAGAGCTGTTTTCATGTGCAAAGAAGTCTTTAACATCCATTTGCATTGCTGGGCTAGCAACGTACAGCTTGGCAAAAAGCGTACTGTCTTTTCTCAGGTCAAGAATCTTTTGTCTTTGGACTTAATAGAAACTTTCTTTCCACTCATTATGGGTAAGTTGCTTTTATGACATTACGGACCTTTATTAGTAACAAGCGATCTTCGACAAATTCTTCAAACTATCTTTTCCCTATTACATTTGATAACATATCAGACCTCGCACATTCTTCCGGTAGGACAATCCTACTACTGTTGACGGTAGACAACTCTCGGTCGGTCTTCGAAGGAATTGTCATGTTCTTGAAACACTTCAACAAGAGCAGAAATATGGGATTGAAATATATTACAAAAACTTGCAGTGTCTTCATGATGCTCTTCAGAAGTGATGTCTGACTGCAGGTTATGATTCTCTTCGAACTCTTCAATCATTCGCGCAACCTCGGACGCCGCAACCATACATTGTATCAGTCCCTTCTCTTCACTTAGACGTGATAAGTTATATGAAGTGTTTTTCCATAATTTGCTATTTTGTTCATGCAACTGGTCATGTGCCATCCTGGAGAATTTCCTGTTAATTTTGGAACCAGACATATTTCCATTTTTAAACTCGCAGAAAACAGAGGTATGCATTTCTGGTAGTTGCTTCAAGTTTTATAAAAATAATGGCAGCCATCGAGCATAGTTGGTTTGATCAAGAGCAAACATGCATTGCCAAATTTCCTTCAAAGTGGAAATAAAATCTGTCAAATTGCCCTGACGGATACTCCGCACCACATCTAAAAGCAAAGATTCTAACTCTTTGGTAAAATGTCAATATTTAAATTGAGACGACTTTTCTGATCTTCGCTGATTCCAATCTTCAAATGTTTCATCTACTTCTTCTGTTCGACTTTGATAGGCTCTCTCCAACAGGACTTGTACAGTCATAATCGAAACCTCGTGAGCGTATCGACATCTCTTCACGTGCGACACTGTCAATATTCCTTCTGCTCTCCCTGATGTTGTTACATTAGTTTTTACAAGGTTATCAGCCCATCCACTTCCTTCAAGCCATATACCTATCGCATACGCAAAGGCCATTTCTATGACTATGATTTTGCCTTCCCATATTTATACGGCATAACTCACTGAAGAGATTTCAGCAAAGCATAGACAGATTGGTCAGCTGTGATGACAGGGGTTTGGTTGGGATTATCTTTGCACACACAATATCTGCTGCATGTCGGACAACCGATGAAAAGTTGATGTCTTCATTGATCACTGGGAGTAAGACTGTCCTGCATTTGTTTATCGTCGAATTCATCTGTTCTTTTTTGGAAAAGTTGGAAGCACATGGTCTTACATCTTCACATTCCGCAAATTTCCTACACTTGTTCAACCACCCGGCGAGTTTAGGTGAAAGTTATACTCTTACATTCTGCAGCTCAATGTTCACTGTACTCATTGGAACTTCGCTGCTGGATCTTGGAGTTTAAGGCAATGTCGTGTAGTTTTCTGGGAGTAGTGCTGCCTTGAAATGGTTCTTCAAGTCTAGTTTCACGGACTCTGAAATTTCTGTGTTCTTGGATACATATTGAATCAGAGAAATGGAAGTACCGTGGCACTAATAAAGCAGTTGAGAGAACAACGCGCAAAAAATTCTATTACATTTTAAAGGTAAAAAACATGATTCATAGACTAACATGAACACACACACTATTTAAAAATACACAGTATTAAACTTAATTTGTCACATAAAATATTTATATTAAAGTTCTAGTTTAAAATTTTATTCTATCACTCTAATTGTTCTTATTTGTTCGTTTAGAAGCCAATCATCGTATTTCCTTCACGTAATAATTCTTTTTTCTTTTTGCTTCAGACAGTTACGGTCGTGGCTAAACCAAGGAGTAAAGAGTGCGAGTTCACAATACTTGCGTAATCTGACAATCTTTTTTAAATCTGTGCAAATTAGTCTGTTTAGATCCTGCGGGATCTAGACGGGTCTTTTCGAGCGTAGCCCGTAGGGTACAGAGTCCCTTTGAGTATTAAATGAAATAATTTGTAAGCAGGTGTAAATTTGTCAAAATCGAAAATATTCAACTGATCCCTTTATACCCTAGAGATCATTGTAAATACACCAAAATTTAACACTGTGAACATAAGAATGATTTACTTAGCATATAAAAATTTCTAAGCTTTAATATACTTTCAAGTTATTGGAAAAAAAAAGGATTTTCAAAAAATATAGAAAAAGTTTTGAGATTTTTTTTTTTCCCAAATAGGCCATTTATACCTTTTAAATATCAATAATTCTCCATTAAAATCTTACACAGTTATTGGATACATATTTTATATAATATACAAACTTATTAAAGCTTTAGTACAAAAATAAGCATTTTTTAAAAAATAAAATGTTCTCAATATATGTCACATGGCATTCAACCGAGAACCCCCCCCCCCGGGGGGGGGGGGTCTTGACATCTTATCGATTGCCTCCCGATGATTTTTTGTTTCTTAGTATGTATATAAGCGCTGGGCCAAATCTCATACTGGTATCCGGAAGTGAAATGTTTTGGGGAAATTTGTCGCTAACTCCACTGACTAACAATTACAATGTGGTTGAAATATTTTCTCCTTTTAATCTAACAAAGGTACGGTCGTGGAAAAAAAAGTAATTGAAATTTAGTGTCTAGGCATAGTTTGAACCGAAGATTTGAAATATCTCGTTAAATTGGGTATTGCCATTAAAAAAAAAAAAGTTTGGGTTCATTTTAATATGTAGATGTCCCCCTAAGCAAATTTTATATACATCATTTAAAAGTAGACTTTATTTCCAATCGTTCGGTACCAGAAACTTTTTTCTACGATAATTTGTTGAGGAGTTATGTAGGGGATGTTTACTTTTTTTTCCCCACGACTGTACAATTAATATTCTGAATGTCAATAATAACCTTGGGGTCCAGGGTCAAGTAAGCAGAGTTGGGCACTGTAGGCCCTGATCCTTCATGGATCGTACAGCCACAGGCTTTTAGTTTTTTTAGTTTTTCAAAAATAATAACAAAGAATTATAACGTTTAAATCCAATTTAACGATAAAATACATTTCATTACACGCAATTATAATTATATATATTTTCGGTTACCGTATTCTCTGAAGATATTCATCTGTGACTCTTAAGGGGACAAAGGACCTTTAAAATCTATTTTTTTTTTTTTAAATATTATTCAAGGGTCCATTATATGCATTATGGCATACATTTACCACGAAAAAATTAAAAAAAAAAAATTTTTTTTTGAGAAAGAAGGAATTTTTAGTAACATTTTAGAACTTTTCAAAATGCCCCATGCGAACTGCATACCAATGGAAATCCCCAATATTTTTTTATATAAGTCGTGTTTATACATATAAATAAAACTGTGCATCGAATTTGATATAGTTGAATATAAACGTAAAAAATATATATTTTTTCTCTTTTTTTTTTCCGAGTCTTAAAATTTCCAAAAAATTTAGAAAATATTTTTTTTCTTACCTTTATATTCAAATATATCAAATTCGATGCACAGTTTTATTTATATATATAAACCAAACTTATATAAAAAATATTGGGGATTTTCATTGGTATGCAGTTTGCATGGGGCATTTTGAAAAGCTCTAAAATATTACGGATAATGCCTTTTTTTCTCAATTTTTTTTTCTTTGTGGTAAATCTATGCCATAATGAATATAACGTACCCTTGAATAATATTTAAAGTGCAATTTACAAAAAATAAAAAATTGATTGTAAAGATCCCTCGTCCCCTTAATCTAACTTCTGAAACAAGAATTAGTTACAAATCGTTTAAGGGTGTATTCCGATCCAAACTGCTTATTTTCTGATTCATTTTAAAATTCATTTTTGCTCTCAAACGCATCAAACTTGGAAATTCTCTTATTTAGAAACTATATAATGTGCGGTGCTTCTTAATTTTTTGATAAATGCAGAAAATACTGTGAAAAACGCTGTCAAAGTTGGCGTTTTGAACCGAATTTTCCGAAGCGGGCGATCTGGGAATGAAAAAATGGTCATACTGAGAAAATAATTGTTTAAAAATCAAATTCTAATTAATTGAGCTGAAAATGAAATCACACGGCATGTCAAACATATCTTCAGAAATCACCCCAGCAAGTTTCATGTTTTTACTTTTAAAAATGAGTCTGAAAATGTCTCAGAAAATTTCGAGCTGTTGAGAGTGGAATAATATTTTTTCGAATACACCCTTAAGGGGATAAGAGACCTTCAAACTCATTTTTTTTTCATTTTTTTTTAACTGCAACCTTAGATAGTATTCAGGGGCACACTGTATGAATTATGGCATATATTTATCACACAAGAAAATAAAAAAAAAATTGGGAGAAGAATAAAGAATTTTCCTGAATATTTTAAGCGTTATCAAGAACTTTCAAAATATCCCAACCTCATTCCATATCAATTAAAATACTCATTTTTTTTTTAAATGCCAGTTAGGTTTACATATTCCTCGAATTTTATATATTTGAATATAAAAGTAAAAAAAAAATATTTTCAAAATTTTGTGAAATTTTCAGCTTTTTTGCATTTTACATATTTGAACATAAAGCTAAGAGCAAAAAAATTTTTTCTCAGTTTTAGAAAATTTTCAGCATTTTTTCAGCATATTTCTGCACTTTACTACCTTTATGTTTTCCAATTATATTTAGTTAAAAAAAAAAAAAAAAACTATGCACAGTTATAATATTTGTATATGTAAACCAAACTAGCATTAAAAAATATACATATATATTGGGGATATTAGTTGATATGGAGTGAGGTTGAGACATTTGGAAAGATCTTGATAACGCTTAAAATATTCAGGAAAACTCCTTTTTTTCCTCCAATTTTTTTTAAAATTTCTTCTGAGATAAACATATGCCATAATTCATATAGTATGCCTTTAAATAGTATTTTTCAGGTGCAATTTAAAATAATAATAATAATAAAGTGAGTTTGAAGATCCCTTGTCCCCTTAATAAATTTCTGATGAGATTCGGACATGACATCATTCATCATCGAAGGAAAAAAAATATATTTATATTCACGATAGATTTTTTATACTTCTTCTTTTAATTATTTTTAATTTATTTTGCGCTAATGTAAGTATTTTATGATATTTACCAATAATTCTTTTGAAGAGCTTCTTTTTTAATTACTGATGTAACAATTTAAAACCATCATCTGCGGTTTTAATTGCAGAACATTTTTAAATGTTTCTTTAACCCCTTGGGTACGAATTTATATTTGACTAGCAAACCCCGCGGCTTTGCTCGCGTAATATTTGAAATATGCCAAGTGATATTTATAAGTCTAATTTTTATTAAATGGTACTAACTAAATTTTTATTTTATTAAAAGGTAATATTTTATTTTATTAAAAGATACTTATTACTTTTAGGAATAATTCAAAAATTACTATTTAAAACACAGTTTGATTAAACATCATTATTACACTGCATTAGGCAGAAATGAGACTTAAATTAATAAAACTAAATAAATGATAATTTAGAAAATATTTTGAAACTTTTATGCTCAATTAATACGCTCATTTCAGTATTCATTTGAAGTTTTGAATTTTTTAGAAACCATCTTCTTACATTTTAAAATTAACCATCATGTCAAATTCCAAGTCATACCACTTCTCTCATCATAAAGGGCTATGTTGAAATAGGAACTGTCACCATTAATTTGCCAACATTAATTTTGAAATTGGTTTGTTATTTCCTAATATTCCACAGAAACGTAATTTATAAAGCTTTTAAAGGCCTTTTTTAGAGCGTTTGTTGTTTCTGTGAATCCCAGGTGGTAGAATTATCGGTATAAAATATAGCCTATGTAGGATCAGAGACTGTTACCATTGATTCGCAACTATTACTTTTATATTTGGTTTATATTCTCTGAAATTGCGTAGAAATCGTAATTTAGGACTTTTTTAGAATGCTTTTCTCACCTCCCCTTCACTTCACCCCTTTTTAATTCGAATTTATTTTCTACAGTCCTTCGAGGGCATTTATATTTTATAAGTAAATACCATGCCATATTTAAAGTTTCTACCCTTTTCAGTATCACAGAAATCGCAATTTAGAAAGTTTTTAGCTACTGCAAACCTCTGGTGGTAGTGTCACAGAGATAAAATATAGCTTATGTTTGAGCAGGTTCTATCACCAAAAATTTGTTATCATTATTTTTTTAGTCGGTTTGGTATTTGATAAGATTACATAAAAATTGTAATTTATAACGCTTTTCGCCCACTTTACCGTTTTAAATTTGAAATTTCCTTTCGACAGTACATAGAAAGCAGTTGAACCTTGTAAGTAAATAACATGCCATACTTCAAAGTGTTAGACCCTTCAGTTATGCAAAAAACGCAAATTAGAACATGTTTTGCTTTTGCAACCCTCAGATGGTAGTGTCAGCAACATAAAATATAACCTATGTTATAGCAGGGACTGTCACAATTAATTTGCAACCATTACTTTTGAAATAGCTTTGGAATTTCCTGAGATTGAGTAGAAATCGCAATTTAGAACGTTTTTCGAATGCTTTTCGCGCATTTTCACCCCTTTTTAAATTTCCAATTTTTTCGAAACTGTCCTTAAAGATCATTTATATGTAATAAATATGTACCTTGCCTGATTTTAAGTTGCTAGCCCCTACCGATCACAAAAATCGAAATTTGGAACGCTTTTTCGCTCCTGCAATATCTAGGGGATAGTGATACCGACTTAAAATAGCACCTATGTTAGAGCAGAGGCTGTCAGCATCAATTTCTTACCATTACTTTTGAAATCCGTTTGATTCTTCCTGAGATATTGGTGACAAATCGGCATTTAGAACGTTTTTTGAACGCTTTTCGCTCATTTTGCTCCTGCATCTCCTCTGGGGTAGTGGAAACAGATATAAAATATAGCCTATCTTGGAGCAAGATCTGTGACCATCATTGTAACACCATTATATTTGAAATAGGTTCAGTATTTCCTGATATTGCATAGAAATTGCAATTTAGAACGTTTTTTACAACGCTTTTTGCGCATTTTGACCCCCCCCCCCCTTTTAAATTTCGATTTTTTTAGGAAATGTCCTTAGAGATCCTTTGATATCTTATAACTAACTACCATTCTAAATTTCACGATTCAAGGCCCTTCCGTCACGCAAAAACCGCAATTTAGAACGTTTTTCTCCTGCACCCCCTTTGGGGTAGACGCACCGACATACAACATAGCCTTTGTTGGAGCAAGGATTTTCAACATTATTTTGACGCCATTATTTTTTAAATCGGTTTGGTATTTCCTGAGATTCTGTAGAAAACACCATTTAGAACGTTTTTTAGAACGCTTTTCGCGCATTTTCACCCCTTTTAAATTTTGAGTTGTTTAAGAACTGTTCTTAGAAATCCGTTATATCTAATAAGTAACTAATATTCCAAATTGCATATTTCTAGGTCATTCAGTAACGCAAAATTCGCATTTTTAGAACGTTTTTTGCTCCTGCATCCCCTTTGGGGTAGTGGCACCGACATACAATATAGCCTATGTTCTAAGTTGGATTAACACCATCATTTTGATACCATTACTTTTGAAATCGGTTCGGTAGCTCCAGAGCTTACCTCCTACAAATAAACAATTTTTACCTCTTTATAATAGGAGTATAGATTAGAAATTGCTGGAATTGGCAGTAACTTTTAATTTTAATACCACTTTTTTAAAACCAGAAATTTTATGATCAATTTCTAGGATAATTTCAAGAGAAATATAACATAACTAAAATGTTTTAAAATTAGTGGTATGAATAAAATATAAAATTAGTCGCCAGTTGCAGCAACTTCGAATTAATTGCACGACGAGCCTCAGTCGTCATATGTACCCAAGGGGTTAAAAGACTGGCATAGGATGTCCATAAAAGTATGTCCTAGCTATAAATTTTAATAGTATCAACTGGAAGTGTTGTAGAGTGTTGGGTCAAAGTAAAAACTAAAGAGTAACTGAAATAGTTTTAGATAAGCGCATGCGCGTGTATTGCTTTGTTATTGACTCTCTGGCTGTGCCACATACGCAAAATGGCGACTCCTGAGTGTAACGTGTTATTGCTGGACTGAAGTTTTAAAATCCGTTCGAGCCATGCGATTTTTTTCCCCTGGAGCATTATAAAAGATCGTGTCTACATTACGCCGCTACCTAAGGGTTTTCTAGTGTTGAAATGCAGAATTGAGGAAGCTATTGCTTTCATTATTCCGGATTTGTTAACCGAAGTGTGGGAAGAATTCGACTCTAAGTTGGATATGTGCCGTATCACTGAAGGGGCACCTATTGAACGTGTGTAAGAAAAACTAGGTTGGTTTATCTTCAGTTAATTCGATGTATGTGTAGTGAAGCATAGCAGAAGAAGGTATGCGCTGGCCATTATGATGCAAAAATATACTTTAATTAAAACTTTCAAAAATCAATTATTTTCGAAGCAAGGAATAAATATCTTGGCGCCGACAACATTCGAATGTACACCAAATCTCTCTCGATCTCCAAAACATCGGAGAAGAGTTGTTTTGGTTCGTCTCAGAAATCGTCTGCCGATTAAAACGATCAGATAAATATTGTCTGTCGCTTTGCCACACATGATTTGTTGTAAATAGTCTAAAGTAAACTGATACAAGATACCATTGAAACTGGAACATTATCTATGCACACCCTATATGTTCTGCTTAGAATATAACAAAGGTGCAATTAATATATTGATTATTATTAATAATAATAAAATCATAACGTTTAAAAGCCAATTTGACTATCAAATACATTTCATTACGCGAAATTATAATTATATTTATTTTCTGTTACCGTATTCTCTGAAGACATTCATCTGTGACTCGTAATTTAACTTCTGAAACAAAAATTAGTTACAAACCGTTTAATAAATTTCTGACGAGATTCTGACGTGACATCGTTTCTCTTTGTGCTCATCGAAGGAGAGAAAAGTATATTTATATTTCACGATAGATTTTTCTACTTCTTCTTTTAATTATTTTTACTTTATTTTGCGCTAATGTAGGTATTTTATAATATTTACCAATTGTGCTATTGAAGAGCTCCTTTTTTAATTTCTGATACAGCAATATAAAATCATCATCTAAGGTTTTAATCAATACAGAAATTATTTAAATGATTCTTTAAAAGACTATCATTATGTTGTTTGGGAAAAAACAGTCAAAGCTCGTTAATTCGAACTCGTAGGTGAGAAAAAATAGTTTGAATTTTTAATATTAACCAATAGTTCTTTTGAAGAGCTTCTTTTTTAATTTCTGATATAACGATATAAAATCATCACCTGTGGTTTTAATTAATACAGATCATTTTAAAAAGATTTTTTAAAAGACTAATATTATGTCGTTTGGCAAAATACAGACAAAATTCGTTAAGTCGAACTCGTATGTACCGAGAAAAAATAGTTTGAATTTTTAATATTTACTTATAGTTCTTTTGAAGAGCTTCTTTTTTAATTTCTAATATAACAATATAAAATCATCACCTGTGGTTTTAATTAATATATAAAATTTTAAAATGATTTTTTAAAAGACTAATATTACGTCGTTTGGCAAAATACAGACAACGTTCGTTAATTCGAACTCGTCGGTATCGAGAAAAAATAGTTTGAATTTTTAATATTTACCGATAGCTCTTTTGAAGAGCTTCTTTTATAATTTCTGAAAAAACAATATAAAATCATCACCTGCGGTTTTAATTAATACAGAACATTTTAAAATGATTTTTTAAAATACAAATATTATGTAGTTTGGCAAAATATAGACAAAGCTCGTTAATTCGAACTCGTAGGTACCGAGAAAAAATAGTTTGAATTTTTAATATTTACCACTAGCTCTTTTAATGAGCTTTTTTTTTTTTTTTTTTTTTTTTTTTTTTTTTTTTTTGTAAACTTTTGATATAACAATATAAAATCATCACCTGTGGTTTTTAATTAATACAGAACATTTTAAAATGATTTTTTAAAAGACTAATATTATGTCGTTTGGGAAAATACAGTCAAAGCTCGTTAATTCGAATTCATAGGTACAGAGAAAAAATAGTTTGAATTTTTAATATTTACCGATAGCTCTTTTGAAGAGCTTCTTTTTTAATTTCTGACATAACAATATAAAATCATCACCTGTGGTTTTAATTAATACAGAATATTTAAAAATGATTTTTTAAAAGACTAATATTACATCATTTAGAAAAATCAGTCAAAACTCGTTAATTCGAACTCATAGGTACAGAGAAAAAATAGTTAGAATTTTTAATATTTACCAATAGTTCTTTTGAAGAACTTCTTTTTTAATTTCTGATACAAAAACATAAAATCATCGCTCGTGGTTTTAATTAATACAGAACATTTTAAAATGATTCTTTAAAAGACTAAGTTATTTTAATCTAAATTAAGTAATTTCTTATCTTCATCAAAAGTTCTTTTGGTCAAAGCCATTTTTGAATTCTAATACAGCCACAGAAATCAATGGTGATTATAATAGAAGTAAAGCATTTGACACGATTTATAATTGTATAAAAGAATAATAATATGTCGTCCGGTAATCCGCTTAATTATATAATACATTTTATTACATTAATTTATAACTAAATTTGCTTTCTGTTACCATATTCCCCAAAGAAATGTTTGTGATTGGTAATTCATCTGCTATGTAAAAGAAATAGTTACAAAATATTCAATAAACTTCTGATATTTTTATGTCGTGACTTCAATTATTTCAATTCTCTTTAGAATCATCGAATGTAGAAAATTAAAGTAATGGAACGTAATATTTATTCACAGTAGAATTTCTTTATATTAATCATTTCAATTATTTTAAATTTATTTTGATCTAAATTAAGTAATTTCTAATTTTCATCAGAAGTCATCCTGCTCAACTTCAATTTTGAATTCTGATACAAAAACATAAATTAACTGTGATTTTAATGGATATAAAACATTTAATACAATTTATAATTCTTTAAAACCTTAATAAGAAGCCGTTTGGTTATTTCATGATAAAATGCATTGGATTACATTAATTTATAATTAAATTTGAGTTCTGTTACCATATTCCCTAAAGAAACCTTTGTGATAGTTAATTCATCTGCTATGTAAAAGGAATTAGTTACAAAATATTCAGTAAATTTCTGATATGTTTATGTCGTGACTTCAATTACTACAATTATCTCTCTAAGCACATCGGAAGTGGAAAAGTAAAGGAAAGGAAAGTAATATTTATTCACGGCAGAAATTCTCCTTCTTAATCATTTTAATAATTTTAAACTTATGACTAATAATTTTAACTTATAACTAATAATTTTAAACTTATCTAAATGAAACCATTTCTAATCTTCATCAGAAGTTACCCAGCTGAACTTCATTTTTGAATAATTCTGATACAGGCATGTAAATTAACTATGATTATAATGGACGTAAAGTATTTAGTACAATTTATTTCTTTAAAATATTAATAAAATGTCGTTCGGCCATTTGTTTAATGATATAATACATTTCATTGCATTAATTTATAACTAAATTTGCTTTATTTCACCTTTTTCCCTAAAGACATGTTTGTGACTGGACATTTATCTGCTATTTAGCAGAAATTAGTTACAAAATATTCAATAAATTTCTGATGTGTTTATATCGTAACTTCAATTACTTCTTATCTCTCTCTAAGCACATCGGAAGTGGAAATTTAAGGGAAAGGAAAGTAATATTTTTTTACGGTAGAATTTCTCCATCTTAATCCTTTTAATTATTTTAAATTTATTTAATCTACATTAAGTAATTTCTTATCTTCATCAAAAGTTATTTTGCTGAAATTAATTTTTTAGTTCTAATACAGCCACATAGATTAACTGCGATTATAATGGACGTAAAACATTTAATAACATAATTATATAAAAGTTAAAAAAAATATCAGTTCGGTAGTCCACTTGATGATATAATACATTCGATTACATTAATTTATAATTAAACTTACTTTCTGTTACCATATCCCCGGAAGATATGTTTGTAGCTGGTAATTTATCTACTATTTAAAAGAAATTAGTTACAAAATATTCAATAAATTTATGATGTGTTTATATCATGACTTCAATTACTTCAATTATCTCTCTAAGCTCATCGAAAGTGGAAAATGAAAGGAAGGGAAAGTAATGTTTATTTAAAGTAGAATTTCTGCATATTAATAATTTTAATAATTTTAAATTTATTTTCCTCTAAATTAAGTAATTTCTAATCTTCATCAAAAGTTCTTCAGCTCAAATTATTTTTTTAATTCTAATACAGCCACATAGTTTAACTGCGATTATAATAAACGTAAAACATTTAATAGCATAATTATATTAAAGTTTTATAAAATATCATTCGGTAATCCACTTGATGATATAATGCATTCGATTATATTAATTTATAATTAAATTTGCTTTCTGTTACTATATGCCCGGAAGACATGTTTGTGACTGGCAATTTAACTGCTACTCAGCAGAAATTAGTAACAAAATATTCAATAAATTTCTGATGTGTTTATGTCGTGACTTCAATTACTTCAATTATCTCTCTAAGCTCATCGAAAGGGGAAAATTAAAGGAAGGGAAAATAATGTTTATTTAAAGTAGAATTTCTGCATTTTAATAATTTTAATAATTTTAAATTTATTTTAATCTAAATTAAGTAATTTCTAATCTTCGTCAAAAGTTCTTCTCTTCAAAATATTTTTTTAAATTCTAATACAGCCATATAGATTAACTGCGATTATAATGGACGTAAAACATTTAATATCATGCTTATATAAAAATTTAATAAAATATCGTTCGGTAATCCACTTAATGATATCATACATTCGATTACATTAGTTTATAATTAAATTTTATTTCTGTTACTATATGCCCTGAAGACATGTTTGGGACTGGTAATTTAGCTGCTACTTAGCAGAAATTATTTACAAAATATTCAATAAATTTCTGATGTGTTTATGTCGTGTCTTCAATTACTTCAATTCTCTCTTTAAGCTCATCGAAAGTGTAAAATGAAAGGAAGGCACAGTAATGCACATTTAAAATAGAATTTCTACATATTAACGATTTTAATATTTTTAAATTTATTTTCATCTACATTAAGTAATTTCTAATCTTCATCAAAAGTTTGCTCAAATTAATTTTTTAGTTCTAATACAGCCATATAAATTAACTATGATTATAATGGACGTAAAACATTTAATACCATTTATAATTCTATAAAAGAATAATAAAATATCGTTCGGTAATCCACTTGATGACATAATACATTCGATTACATTAATTTATAATTAAACTTACTTTCTATTACCATATCCCCGGAAGACATATTTGTGGCTGGTAATTTATCTACTATTTAAAAGAAATTAGTTACAAAATATTCAATAAATTTCTGATGTGTTTATGCCGTGACTTCAATTACTTCTTATCTCTCTTTAAGCACATCGGAAGTGGAAAATTAAAGGAAAGGAAAGTATTATTTATCCACAGTAGAATTTCTCCATCTTAATCATTTTAATCATTTTAAACTTATTTTGATTTAAATGAAATAATTTCTAATCTTCATCAGAAGTTATCCAGCTGAACTTCATTTTTGAATTCTGATACAGGCATGTAAATTAACTGTGATTATAATGGACGTAAAGTATTTAGTACAATTTATTTCTTTAAAATATTAATAAAATGTCGTTTGGCCATTTATTTAATGATATAATATATTTCATTACATTAATTTATAACTAAATTTGCTTTCTTTTGCCTTTTTCTCTAAAGACATGTTTGTGACTGGACATTTATCTGCTATTTAAAAGAAATTAGTTACAAAATATTCAATAAATTTATGATGGTTTTATATCGTTACTTCAATTACTTCTTATCTCTCTCTAAGCACATCAGAAGTGGAAAATTAAGGGAAGGGAAAGTAATGTTTATTTAAAGTAGGATTTCTGCATATTAATAACTTTAATAATATTAAATTTATTTTCATCTAAATTAAGTAATTTCTAATTTTGGTCAGAAGTTCTTCTGCTCATATTATTTTTTTAATTCTAATTCAGCCATATAGATTAACTGCTAATGGACGTAAAACATTTAATACCATAAACTATATAAAAGTTTAATAAAATATCGTTCGGTAATCCACTTGATGATATCATACATTCGATTACATTAATTGATAATTAAATTTTCTTTCCGTTACTGTATGCACGGAAGACGTGTTTGTGACTGGTAATTTAGCTGCTACTTAGCAGAAATTATTTACAAAATATTCAATGAATTTCTGATGTGTTTATGTCGTGTCTTCAATTACTTCAATTCTCTCTTTAAGCTCATGGACGTAAATCATTTTATACCGCTTATTCATTTAAAATATTATTAAAATGTCGTTCGGTCATCTGCTTAATGATATAATACATTTCATTAAATTAATTTATAAATAAATTTGCTTTCTGTTGCTATATTCCCTAAACACATACTTGCGACTCACAATGTATCTGCTTTTTAAAAGAAATTAGTTACAAAATATGCAATAAATTTCCGATGTGTTTATGTTGAGAATTCAATTACTTCAATTCTCCTTAAGCTCATCGAAAGTAGAAAATTAAAGGAAAGGAAAGTAATATTTATCCACGAAAAAATTTCTGCATATTAATAATTTTAATTATTTTAAATTTATTTTCATCGAAATTAAATAATTTCTAATCTTCATCAGAAGTTCTTCTGCTCAAATTAATTTTTTAATTCTAATACAGTCATATAGATTAACTGTGATTATAATGCACGTATTAATAAAACTTCGTTCGGTTAATCCACTTGATGATATAATACATTCGATTACATTAATTTAGAATTAAATGTGCTTTCTGTTACCATATCCCCGGATGATATTTTTGTGATGACAATTTATCTGCCATTTAACAGAAATTAGTTACAAAGTATTCAATAATATCGTTCCTCGTGTCTTTATAACGTGACTTCATTTTTCTTTGCCCTCATCCAAACAGAAAATATGAGAAAAAGGAAGGATTTTTAGGGGGGGGGGGGGGGTTTACTCACGATAAAGCCTCCACTTGTTAACTTGATACTCTTTATCACTATTACAAGGCTCCCAATTGAATACCAATATTTTCTTAGAAAATTTTTCTTTTCCGATTTTTTGTGCAAACTGGGCTGGAACCACCTTCGGAGGTTAATTCTGGTGCAAATGCTGTAGAAATTTTTACGCTTAAATTTTCTGTTATAAAATATTGGTATTCAGTTGGCGAATTATTTGGGAACCCTGCTATTACAGTAAAAATTACGTTAGAACATCATTGAAAGAGGCAGTACCAGAGCACAGAAAGAAGAGCCCGAAATTATCTCTAGTATGCAGATGCATGTACATACAGCGTTTAAATCTTCGAGTACCACTATTTCCAAATAGTATTAACATCTTAAATTCTGCAATTAAGTAAAGCGAATGTGTACTTTTTGGGAATAGTGGTGCGCAAAAGAAGGAACCGTTTAAGCCCTGTATATATTACTATACTGTACTTCCAGAAAACATTTGCCTGTGACTCTTAATTTAACTTCAGTACCAAAGATTGCTTACAAAACGCTTAATACATTCCTAATGTATTTATGACGTGACTTCACTTTTATTTGCCCTCATCCAAAACAGAAAATTTGAGGAGAGGGATTTTTTTTTCTTTTTTTTACTCACGATAAAGTTTTTACTTGTTAATTTTATACTCTTTATCACTATTACAAGTAACAATTCAGACAGAACATCATGGAAAGAGGCGGTACTGTGGACCTAAAAAAAGGAGCCCAAACTTATCTCTAGTGTGCATATGCATATAAAAAGTTCATATTTTCGAGTATCAATATTTCCAAATAGTATTAACCTCTTAATTTCTGTCATGAAAAATGGCGAGCTGTGCTATTCGGGAATAGTGGTATACAAATATTGGAACCGTCCAAGACTTGTATATATTTCTGTACTGTATTTCCAGAAGACATTCACCTGTGACTCTCAATTTAAATTGTGTAACAAAAATTACTTACAAAACGCTTAATATGTTCTTGATGTGTTTATGACGTGGCTTCACTTTTCTTTGCCCCCATCCAAAATAGAAAATTAGAGAAAAGGAAAGGATTTTTTTTTTTTTTTTTTTTTTTTTTTTTTTTTTTTTTATTCAGGATAGAGTTTCAACTTGTTAATTTTATACGTTTCGACACTATTACAACAACAATTCAGATAGATCAACGTAGCAGAGGTGGTACCGGAACATAATAAAAAAAACAGCTTGAACTTATCTCTAGTATGCAAATGCATATACAGGGTTTCTGCTTTTAAAACCGCTATTTCCAAATAGTATTAGCACATGAATTTCTGTCATTAAATAACGCGAAATGTACTTTTCGGGAATAGTGGTACACAAAAGTAGGAACCGTCCAAGCCCTGTATATATTACTGCACTGTACTTCCAGAAGATATTCGCCTGTGACTCTTAATTTAACTTCAGTAACAAAAATTACTTACAAAACGCTTAATACGTTCTTGATGTGTTTATGACGTGACTTCACTTTTCTTTGCCCTCATCTAAAACAGAAAATTCGAGGAAAGGGAAGAATTTTTTTGTTTTACTCAGGATAGCGTTTCCACTTGTTACTTTTATACTCTTCCACACTATTACAACAACAATTATGATAGATCAACATGGAAAGAGGCGGTACCGGAGCATAAAAAAAGAGCCCGAACTTATCTGTAATATGCATATGATATACAGAATTCCTGCTTTTGAGTACCACTATTTCCAAATAGTATTAGCACCCTAATTTCTGTCATTAAATGACCTGAACTGTATTCAGGGAATAATGGTACACAAAAGTAAGAACCGTCCAAGACCTGTACATATAACTTTACTATACTTCCAGAAGACATTCTACTGTGACTCTTAATTTAACTTCAGTGAAAAAAATTAGTTACAAAACGCTTGATGTGTTCTTGACGTGATGTGTTTATGACGTGACTTCACTTTTCTTTGCCCTCATCCAAAACAGAAGATTAAAGGAAAGGGAAGGATTTTTTTTGTTTTACTCACAATAGAGTTTTCACTTGTTAACTTTATACTCTTCAACACTATTACAGCAACAATTCAGATAGATCAACATCGAAAGAGGCGATACCGGACCCCCCCACCCCCCCCCCACCCCCAAAAAACAACAACAACAACAACAAAAACAAAAAATACAGAGCTCGAACTTATCTCTAGTATGCAGATGCATATACACGGTTCCTATTTTTGAATACCACTATTTCCAAATAGTATTGGCACATAAATTTCTGTCATTAAATAACGTGAAGTGTACACTGCAAATAGAGGCGTCTTAAATTAAGACACATATGTGACTGAAAAGGTATTTCAGACACTTAAGTATCTGAATCTGAAAAGTCAGTCATGATAGATGTCTTAATTTAAAACATATAAGTGTCTTACTATGATCATGGTGTAAACGAACTGATAAAGGTGTCTAAAAAATCTGCAAGTGTCTACTTTTAAGACACTTTGTAACTCCGTTCCGCATTAACCACCAGGGGGCACTCTAGTTGCGCATGCGTTTTAGATGCCTTTCGTTCGAATTGGACGTTCGTTTGTAATTCAAACTGAGCGTTTGTTTTATCTACGCGTACATTTTAACTAATAATTTATTTTGACTTGATTCGGTTTTTGCGGAATGTGAAGTTCCAGGATTTAATCCGTATCGACATAGTGATATTCCATATTAATGAAAGGTGTCAAGCAATAACAATAATATAGTGTTCTTCGTCTCGTCAAAGCAGGTAAAGAGAACTGTTGTCTGGCGGGCTATGTTTTTAGGATGGAAATATTCCATTCTTTTAACAGAGCTAGTCGGATGTGCAAAGGGATTTTATTTTTTAAATATCAGTCTGCTTAACTCACGGATACTAACGTAGCCTCCAATCCGGACGTCGCTTGGGTGGATGTGATTTTGGAATAATCACACCTTTTTCCAGGTAAGTGAACCCTTCACTATGTATTGAAAACTCTCTGCGAATGTTTTCTCTTTAAATAGAGACCTCACACGAGTCTATAGCTTTATTAGTTCCTGAGTTATGCCAAAATTTGTTTAAAGCATTTTGCCTATGGGATTTCCATGTTAAAATTTTATCTTGCTAATATTTAAATTTCTACTATTCAAATCATCTGCAATCATGTTTCTGTATTATTTTACATCCGATGTTATCCTTAAAATAAGTTTTGGCAAGTCTGCATGGTGTATTAGTTGTTACTGAATCTATTGAGATACACCATCCTAAGCCATCTTTCTCTGTCTACTCGCACGCCATTACTTTAAAAATAGCAGTGACAGCACCTGTTGATCGGCTCATAATTTCTTAATTACCATCAAGGGTATCTTAACAGCGTTTTCTTAGAGTAATTATTACATAGGAGTACCTTTTATATGGGTTTTATTTATGTATACAATATTTTTATAAGCATTTAATGCGACAGCATTTGTAACGTTCACATCGGTTTTACATTTCCAATAGGTTTAATATGTGATATGTACTGAAATTCCCAACTCTTTATAGTAAACATCCTTATTTAATTTTTATTTATTATGTATGCTTTTCATGTCTGATGACGTTTTCTTGCGTCTCGGATTTTATACACCGTGATAAATTTTAAGTTATTTAAAAGAATATAGTTCGATAATCCTTCCATTTACCCATATCATTAATTCCCCCATGCATACAGCGAATTACTTGTCTTCATGTATTAGATTAAACTGTTTTGACTGATAAAACTCAAATCCGGTCATGAAATCTGTTTTTTCCTTCTGCTATATACTTTTGTTGTTTCCGACCATTTTAGAAATATTCTATTTCCTATACTGAAAGTAGTCAACTTCAGATGTTTTCATTTTCAAGCCCGGTGATTCACACCACAATTTGAAGACTCATCAGAAATTGTCTGAAATCTGTAGACGTAAAGCGGAGAAAATTTTGTTGGCGTCTTCAATAAATCTTATTTAACGATTTAGAAAATGTTCTCGCCTTATCTCTGTATTAGTCATAATGATTATTTGTAAATTCTTAAATACATGTAATTATGTGCTGTTAACATAATTGTAAAAATACGGTAAATATATACAGCTATATTTCATTCGAAATCAATTATAATATTGATATTTTGATTATTTTTAGTAAAAAAGAAATCTGAAATTTAAAATGAATATCAGTAAAAAGATAGAATTTTATACTATATGTACTTAAGCATAACTAGATTTTGTACTTAAAGCTGAATTATTCTATATTTACTGAATCACAATGCAGAGCTGGAATTTTTCTAGAAGGACTTGATTAAAGCAAGGGTAAACTTTGACATGCCCCCCACCAACTACGATTTTTCTTGCCCCAAATTCGATATGCAATTTTTTTAAAGCTTATACGTTAAATGTGTTTCGACATTGTATATTGGTTATAATCAGTATTTTGAACTAAAAAGTAGAATAAGATTAAAAGTTAAGTACAAAAAACTTTAAATACAGTAAAAACTCTTAATCGCGGGCACCTTCAGAACGCTGAATCTGTCTGCTATTCGATTGTGTTAGCTTTTATGAGGTAAATGTATATACAGTGAAACCTTCCTGTGCGACCACCTCCATTAAGCGACCCCCCCCCCCCCCCCTGAGCGACCATTTTTTCATGGTACGAAATTTATTCCCATAGGCTCAATACTAATTTTACCTCTATTCAGAGACCACCCCAGTTGAACTCCCTCCATAAGGGACCCATTTCTTTGAAGAAAATGAAACAAATTCCGTTTTTTCCGGGTCGCTTGAAAAAGGTTTTATTAGAATAATAATTCCGGAGAGCGCATTATTTATCAAACTTCTAAACTAAGTTTAGAATTTTTATTTATTCCGGTAACTTTTAAGTGTTTAAACCCCTTTGTTCCTTTTTAGGCAATGAATTTAACTCTGATGACACATTAAGGATGACGGTCCATAAACTCCCCTGCCCTATTCTGTCAGGAAACTCTCAAACAAATAGATACTTAAATTTTCATATGTTTTCTTAATTTGAAAAATATAATTTTAGTAACATTAATTGTTACATTTTTTCAACAATTAAATTCTAGATTTTAAAATGACCTCCATTAAGAGACCACCTTTCGGAGCGACCAATTTTTATTGGAACGGAAGTGGTCGCTTTAGGAAGGTTTTACTGTATATTGATAAAGGTGAGTGTTCGCTAAAGACAACTGTTCGTATGAAGGCTTTGCAGTAAAATCTCCATAACGGACAATCCTAAATAAAGGACACCACTATTTAGGAAACACATTTTTTTATTGAAAATATGCAAAATTTTTATACTCTTATACCTCAGAAAAGCAGACACCTCCGAACGTCGGACAAATTCCACGGTTCCGAGGTGCCCGCTATTGAGAGGTTTTACTGTATTAAGAAAAATATATTTTGTTTTTAACCTTATTCTACTCTAGAAATTCATAATATTGGTTAATAATAAATATTACAATATAATACTCATATACTCTAAATTTGGTGGAATCCAGTGTTAGATTTTATTTAACACAGAAATAAAAATGCTTAAACTAATTTACTGGGAATATCTTATTTAAATGGGAAAAAATTGCACAACATAGCAGGAATGGGATTCTTTCTGAACGAGTGAATCATTTTTTATATTTGGGAGTAATTTGTTACCATAAAGCAGAGCTGATTGCAGCATGGGCAAACTGGGCTGTTTCTATGGGCCTTTGGCTTTACAGGCCCCTAAATTTGGTACGAAATTTCCATAAAGCTGATATTTTAAATTCGTTTTGATCTTACACCTATTTTAATAAATATTTTGCACTTTTAGAACATGATTAGGCTAAAGAAAATGATATATTTATCCAAATATGTATTTGACGGCATCGAATAGGCTTATTTTTTTTGTAACAGTATATAAAGGCAATGGGGGGAGGGGGGTGAATGAATACTAGGTCTTTGGACTAGAAGCAATTTGAAGTTCTCACTAAAAGTAATAAACATTTTTGATGCCGTAGGGCATATATGATAACACATAAATACATATTTAGGTGAAAAAAAAATATATATATTATCCTATTCTAAAACTACAAAATACTGATTACAATCCTCATAAGGTCAAAACTGATTTAAAATATCAGCTTTATGAAAATTTCATACTCAATTTGGGGTACCCTAAAATCAGGGGGCAGAGAAGCATCCCAGTTTTCCCACGCTGCAATCAACTCTGCTGTATGGAAACAAATTATTCCCATTTATAAAAAATGATTCAATGTGGTCAAACATGGCTGCGTATATGGTTTAAAAAGAAAATGGTCAAAGATGGCTTCATATTGGCTAAAAAAAAAAAAGGCTCAAAGATGGCCGCAATTAAGACATTTGAAATGTCTGAAATTCAGACGTAAGAAGTGTCTGAAAATTTTAAGACATTTTAAAACGTCTTAAAATTGAACACTCGTGTTTCAGACACTTAAGTGTCTGAAATTCAGACGCAAGAAGTGTCTGAAAATTTTAAGACATTTTAAAACGTCTGAAAATTGAACACTGCGTTTCAGACACTTAAATGTCTGAATTTCAGACATTTCAGTTTACAGTGTACTATTCGGGAATAGTGGTACACAAAAGTAGGAACCGTCCAAGCCCTGTATATATTACTGCACTGTACTTCCAGAAGACATTCGCCTGTGACTCTTAATTTAACTTCAGTAACAAAAATTACTTACGAAACGCTTAATACGTTCGTGATGTGTTTATGACGTGACTTCACTTTTCTTTGCCCTCATCCAAAACAGAGAATTAAAGGAAAGGGAAGGATTTTTTTTTTACTCACGATAGAGTTTCCGCGTGTTAACTTTGTACTCTTTATCACTATTACAGTAACAATTCAGATAGAACATCATGGAAAGAGGCGGTACCGGAGCACTGAAACATAGCCGCCGATAAACACACACTCCGCCCCTAAATAACAATTTTTCAGTCAGCCTGAATCGTTCCAAGCACACCGTGTTACGCATGGCAATGAACGGGAAAGTCAGACAATGTGGAGATTGTATGAGATTGTAAAAAGAAAACAAATGCATCGCTTGCACAGCTTTCTCTTGATTCTATGCAAAGATTAAATTGGATATATCCACGTGCACGCACCAAAATATAGGATAAGAGCAAATATCGATATCTATAAATTTTCGGTGATAGTAAAAGTAATATCATATTATTTGAAAGGTCTAAAATAATAATGTTGGCCTATTTTTATTTAAACGAATTTTCAAAAGTCATACTGAGTCTTTTTTGGTGCGTAACATTAATAACCCGTTAGGGTCTGACGTATTAGTAATAGTTAAGGATCGACCGAAATAGGTTTTTAAGGCCGAAACCGAAATCGAATTTCGGTAATTTTCCTATTTTCGCCAAAAGCGAAAATGCCCTCCAAAAATTTAAAAGTACATACATAACTATACATAATTATTAATTAATTACAGTAGACTTCCTCAAATCCGCACTGCTTGGGACTAGATGTTGTGCGGATTTTAGAATTTTGCGGATTTCTGATCATTGCTTTGTTTACATTTTTTAAACAGTAATTTGAATGTAATAATACAATCAAAATTACAATGAATGCTTGCAATATAGTAGAATATTAAAATAATTAAGTAAAGTAATAAACTAAAATAATAAAAAGTAAGATAATTTTAAAAATAATTAAATTCTTAATAGGTCAAGTAAATAATTAATAAAGCATAATTAAGATGAGATACATCTTCCTTGAATTTTTCAAGGAAACTTTCCTCATGAAGGTACCCTATTCACATCAAAATAATAAAGTAAGAAAGTTTTATTAAATGTTTATCCAATCTTATTACCAAAAAAGCTTGATTGATATATAAATATATTTGGTAAAAAGATTGTGCTTACTAGTTATATTAGCAATATCTTGATTTTTTTTACAAGTAAATTTATACTTCCTTCACGAAAAAGCACGATTTCAGTCATATTATCGAGAATTACATATTAAAATACACACAGAATGATATAAAACAAAACAAAACAAACAAACAAACAAAAAAAAACCTCTGTAATTGCGTCCCTACATCTGAACTGAAAGTTTCATTGTTTACATCTGTGATGATGTGCGGATTTGAGAGAGTCTACGTATACGTAATTAGTTATTCGTATGGATCTCTGTGCCTCTGACCAAAACTTTTCATTTTCATGTAAAATAAAATGAAATTAATTCATGAACGACACAAAATGATTTTCTAATTATACGAATTTCAGTTGACTGAAACAATGTTTTAGGTATACATACCTGGATTTATCTTTTATAATGACTTTTGTAAATGATCTTCATCTGTTTTATTACACCTTTCTCAAAGAGTAATCGAAAAACTTCTGCGGTTTCAAACTAAAAATTTTCTATTACTGTTAAGTCTGCAGCTTTTAATGAGCATGTGAAAAGCGTCTTCAAAGTTCAGTCCTATATGCACTGCTTACTTTATAATTTGCATTTATGCCATGAGTCAGTCATGACTGATAAATATAAATAGTGAAGTTCATATAGTTCTCATCAATATATAAAGACTGCCTCATTTGAGGCGATACAGCTCAAATCATGTGTAAATTTGAAAATTTCCAAAGGAAGACAAGAGCTTTTTGGAATACAGATAGCTTCGGTCAAGTTTCGGTCCAGCAGAATTTTCGGCAGCATTTTCTCCGAAAACGAATTTTCAATGAAACTCAAATTTTGGGCCAAAAACGAAAAGGAAACCAATTTTTCGGTCGATCTCTAGCAATAGTGCATATCTTATCATTGAGTATTATTTTGCTTTAACAATTACTTTTGTTACTATCTATGATGTAGTATGAATTTTTACTTTCTTCTATCTTTGCAAGAATTGGATTGGGAATTTGGAATTACAGGTACTGGATTCGTGAAAATTTTCGAATTCCGGTTTTCGACGGATTTACACGTTATAAGGGTCAGAGTCCGAAAAACATGTTTTTACAAAATGTCTGTCTGTGAGTCTGTCTGTCACATAAATTTTGTGGGCGCTCTATCTCAAGAACTAATGAACGGAATTTAATAAAACTTTAGATTCAGTTAGCCCCTGATATAAATTGGTGCTGATTACTTTTTGGTGTAAATCACCCAGCAGCAGCGCGTCGCTATGCTGCATTATTCATGATTTTCACAATAGCTATATCTCAAGAATTAACGAAGGGATTTTCAGAAAACTTCTGATTCAGTTAGTCCTTGATATAATTTGGTGCTGATAACTTTTTGGTGTAAATCGCCCAATATGTGGCGCTGCTATGCTGAATTATTCATGATTATCGAAATAGCTCTATCTCAAAAACGAATGCACGAATTTTCATCAAACTTCAGATTCAGTTCGTCCCATATATAAATTAGCGCTGTTTAGTTTTTGGCGCAAATCGCTTAACAGGTGGCGTTACTATGCTGCATTTTTCACGATCTTCGTAATATCTGTATCTCAAGAACTAATGCATGAATTTTCATCTAACTTTAGATTCTGTTAGTCCCTGATATAAATTGATCTTGATAAGTTTTTGGTGTAAATTGCCCAACAGGTGCCACTGCTATGCAGCACTTTCCACGATTTCCGCAATAGCTCTATCTCCAAAACTAATGCACGGATTTTCATCAAACTTAAAATTCAATTAGAAGTTGACAAAAGTTATTCCCGATTAGATTTTGGTGCAAACATCCTAACATGTGACGCTGCTATGCTGCATTTTCCAATGTATGAGATGTATGAGATGATATTCCAATGTATGAAATTTTTGGGATTACCACATCTGACTAGTTTATTATAAATTCATTTATGGTTGGCATTTAGTAATAATATTGCACCATTGGTGATTCTTTTATTTTAAACACATATAAAAGAAATTATAATAATATAACTCCTTAAATTTGAAATATGGGCTACTTTTCTGATCGAAGCATATGTGATAAAAGGCAAAAAGTATTAGAAAGTTGCAATATCTGTTAAATCCTGTTGAAATACGATATTTTCAAAAAGTCACTCTAAACTCTTCTTTAGCCTTTATTGTCATATAAATATGAATTGAGTAGTACGCAGAATAACTAGATTCGTTAGACTTCAGACAATGACATAATCGTTAAACTTCAGTAAATGTATTTGGATCGCTACGATTAAAATTAGTAACGCAAAAGTATTCTTTTTTTTTTTTTTTTTTTGCTCAAAAATTTAAAAAAAAAAAATCGGAGCCGGAATGGATAAGGAAGGAGCCTCATTTTTGTAAATACGCAGCCTGTCGTTTCTCCAAAAGCTGACTGATAAAAAAAACTTTTAACCCTTAAATGCATGAATTTTACTTTATTTTATCTTTACAAGAAGAAAGTATTGGATTCGTGAAAATTTTCGACTTTCGGTTTTCAACGGATTTACACGTTTTAGGGGTCAGAGATTCCGAAAAACATGTTTTTACAAAATGTCTGTCTGTGAGTCTGTCTGTCACTCTGTCACTCTGTCTGTCACTCTGTCACTCTGTCACTCTATGAGTCTGTATGTGACAAAAATGTTGTGGGCGCTCTATCTCAAGAACTAATGCACGGAATTTAATAAAATTTTATATTCAGTTAGTCCCTGATATAAATTGGTGCTGATTAGTTTTTGGTGAAAATCGCTCAACAGGTGGCGCTGCTATGCAACATTTTTCACGATTTCTGCAATAGCTCAATCTCCAGAACTACTGCGCGGATTTTCATCAAACTTCAGATTCAGTTAGTCCTTGACATGAATTGGTGTTTTAAACATTTTGGTGTAAATCACTCAACAGGTGGCGCTGCTATGCTACATGTTTTTGTAATTTCTGAAACAGCTCTATCTCAAGAACTAATGCTTGGATTTTCAAGAAACTTCAGATTCAGGTATACCTGGATATGAATTAGAGCTGCTTAGTTTTTGGTGCAAATCGCTCAATAGGTGGCGCTGCTATGCAGCATTTTTCAGAATTTCCACCATAGCTCTACCTCAATAACTAATGCACGAATTTTCATCAAACTTCAGATTCAGGTATACCTTGACATGCATTGACGTTTTATAGATTTTGGTGTAAATCGCTCAACAGGTGCCCTGCTATGCTGCATTTTTCGTAATTTCCGCAATAGCTCTATCTCAAGAACTAATGCTTGGATTTTCAACAAACTTCAGATTCAGGTAGGACCTTGATATGAATTAGTGCTGTTTACATTTTGGTGCAAATCGCTCAACAGGTGGCGCTGCTATGCTGTATTTTTCAAAATTTCCATCATAGCTCTATCTCAATAACTAATGCATGAATTTTGATCAAGCTTCAGATTCAGGTACACCTTGATATCAATTAGTGTTATTTATATTTTGATGTAAATCTCTCAACAGGTGGCGCTGCTATGCTATACTTTTTTCAGTATCTGCTAAATACATGCAGTATGCTAAATACATTTTTCAGTATTTCCGCTATAGCTCTATCTCTAGAACTAATGCACGAATTTTTATCAAACTTCAAATTCAGATGTACTTTGATATGAACAGGTGCTAAATTCATGTAATTTTTTGTACTATTTAAATGATTTAACTGACGTGATTTATATAGAAGAAAGTTTTGTGATGGCCGCAACATACTAGTTTATTTAGTTTCAAAATAATTGTATTTGATTCTCAGAAAGGTTTATAATACAGGAAAAATAATGAAAAAAAAAAATCAGAGATACATTTTTCGTATAATACGTCACCTTTTCTTATGCTGCACATCTGCAATACAAGTAAAAACTAAAATATTGCAAATCTATATGTATTACGCTATCGTAAGTGGAACTGAAATCGCTATTATTTGTTAATTCTTTAATGGCAACGCTCGAATAAAACATATCTTATTGGCTATTGAACAGCATTTAATGCATTTTTGTACCTATAAGGGGATTACCATACGGGGAGGGGGCCTTTTCTGACGCCAAATACCGCCAACTTTATCGCCAACCTGGCGATATCCCTAATATTTCACCAAATTCCCATAGATTACCATTGTAAACCAATAGGGTTGACTTGCTTACAGAAAATCAATAAATTGAGATATATTAATGCAACAAAAACTAATATTACCTTAAGGGGTTACATTAATTATATTTAAGAGAGTCCAAGTAAATTAAATTATGAATAAAAGTAATATGATACAATGCTTTCCCAAACATAAATTTTAAGGAAGATCAAATTGGTCGCCAAGGGCGGCTAGTTAGTAAATATTTTAATAAGTATGAATCTAAATACCTTATTTTATATAATTTTTTATTTTGTAAAACTTAATCCTTAAATGCACGAATTATTCTTTTACAATTATGTTTTTTATTCTTATATTAAAGATTAGACAACAGAAATTTTAAGACAGATTTTTAACTTTATTTAGTATCAAATATTTGTACAGTCGTGGAAAAAAAAAATAAACACCCCCTTCTAACTCCTCCACAAATAATCGTAGAAGAAAGTTACTGGTACCGAACGATTGGAAATAAAATCTACTTTTAAATGATTTATATAAAATTTTCTAAGGGGCCCTCTACATATTAAAACGAACCATAACTTTGTTTTTTCATAGCAGTACACAATTCTGACAGCATAAATGAATTCTACACCCTTCAATTAGTCTAAAAACAAATTTTTATGCAATTCATACCATAAGTTTCCGAGAAATTAATTATTTTAAAACGAGCGTATTTTAAGGGCTGTATCCAAATTAAAGTTCGGTACTCGATTGTTAACTGAGAGAGCTCCCTTCTTGATCAAGGCACCTTAAGCAGTCAATCAAGCCTGTTAGATTACAGGATAGTATAAGAAATTTCAAAATATTCAGTCACTTCTATCATAGACGGCCTCTTATACTATCATTTTGCCGTTTTTTAAGCATAATTTGGAAACTACTTGTAAGAAAAATGTGAAATTTCGGATTTCCATAAAGCAGGACTTAATAAATCTGAATTCATCAAAAAATTGTAGGTTGCAATTCATAATTTTTTTTATGTTAATTTCATAATTCATATCAGAAAATTATAAAAATTGCAAATTTAACCTATTTATATTTGCGCATATTAGTATTATTGCTACACAAAAAATTAGAACATTGGGATCATAATTTCAGAAGTTATAAATAAAAATATGAAAATTTAATTTAACATTAGAAACACTAAATTTTGAATGTCTATAATTCAAAAACGTATCATTCAAATGACTTGAAATTTGATGTCTAAGCATAATTTGAACCAAAGATTTGAAATGAATCGTTAAAATTGGGTATTGCCATTGAAAAAAATGAAGTTTGGATTCGTTTTTATATGTAGATGCCCCCTAAGCAAATTTGATATATGTCATTTAAAAGTAGACTTTATCTCCAATCGTTTGGTACCAGTAACTTTCGTCTACGATAATTTGTTGAGGAGTTAGTAGGGGTTGTTTACTCCCCCCCCCCCCTCCACGACTGTACTTATTACAGGAGTAATATTTCTATGTAAATACAGTGGTTGCTAAGAATTATATAAAAAGGAATGCAGGTATGCATCACTATGCGTTTAAGTGTTAAAGTCAGACAATATAGAGATTACCTGAGCTTGTATATATAATGGCATAAATTTGTGATTAGTCAAGACGAAAATTTCTATTAAGTAATTGCGGTACTCAAAAAATCGGAAGTTTTGGCGGCTATGGGATTGTAAAAAGAAAACAAAGGCAGTTCTATAGTTCAGTTTTCCCTTGATTCTGAAAAAAAAAAAGAAAAAAAAATTAAATTGAATACATCTACGTGCATAAACCCAAAACGTAGGTTAAGAGCATAACATGCTTTGAAAAATATAGATGCATATAAATTTCCTGATATTAAATGGGATATTAAGTTTAAAGGTATAAAAAAACTCAAATCAACCTATGTTCTTTTAAATAAATTTCCGAAAATTGGCATTAGCACCAGAATCGCCAGAAATTTCACACATGTTATATATATGCTAGAAAGATAGCCAGTCAAAAATGACAGAAAATAAGATATCAAGATATATACAGTTTTTTATATTTCGCCAAGGCCCCCATACTGGAAAAACACCGAGAATTTAATTTCTGTATTTGGCTGTGTAAAGCAAATTAAAATCGGGAAGTTAGGAGCTCAGACAGCGTCTTCAAGTGGCGGTTATTTTATTAGTAGAATCGGATTAAAGATGTAAAGTCATACATTTTCGTACATTACACTTTAAATTCTGACCCATAGATTTTGAAAAAAAAAGCTTAAATGCACGGAGTTTAAATTAAATTTCGATGAGCTCGATTATGAAAAATTATGGGGTTTCAATAGGAATTTCGCCAAATTAGCCAGCTATCGCCAAGTTGGCGTCATATATGACAACTTATTTTTGTTGCGATATCTTGCCAAGTTGGTCAAAATGTGGTACTATTGTGGTAACCTATTGTTACTGCTATTAGTACTTTTCAACAATTACTCATTGTTGATTGTACCAATTTCTCCATAGGAATCCTAATATGGCCGCGATGAATGAGGTGGTCCAACCGGAATTGTAAGGGACACACAGTGACTAGGATTTTATATATATATATTTCACATGTATAACCTGCGACATTTCAAAATTCTGAGCAAAGAAAACGACATTCGGATATGAAACTCTAAAAAAAAAAAAAAAAAAAAGAGAGAGAGTAGTAAAAGCATTGTCAGTGACTTCTTAAAAACAACCGCAAAAACGAATTTTATCTGTTAATTTGTAATATCACAATACATTTATTAAATTTCATTACAAATTAAAATGAAAACTTCACATGTTTAACTTCCGATATTCCAAAATTGAAAAAAAAATTTCGCAGTCGCGTTTGGATCAGACAAATAAAAAAAAATAATAATAAATAAATAAATAATAATAATAATAATAATAAATGCAATTTAACAAATTACAACGACCATTTGGAAAATGATTTTTTCAAAGACTAAAATTTAAGACATAAAAATTATCACGGAGTTGATCATACATTACGTACGCCATGAATTAAACATTAATAGTGTTATTACACATAAAAATCGCAAGCGACAGAAATCGCCTGCGACTCGTACGTATTATCCACCTGAAACTTACGTATTATCCAAGCATTTCTTTGGCTGTTCGAAAAAAGGCTTTTCCATCGTCAGATTTCCAAGAAATCTGACGGCCAATTTTAAATGAAATTTATTTCTTAAACTTCTAAACATCCCACACTATTACTTTTTATATCGTCGTATAGAGAAAAAAATGTACTTTAATGCAATTTGTTTGAAAGCTGTATCTCAATTTGTTCCTGAGTTATTATTTTTTTTTTTTGTAGTTTTTATTACTTTTTTGTCATAGTGGCAACACTCTGTTGTCCATCTCTGTTGAAAGTAAAGGGAAATACATATTACTGTATAGACCAATCAGAAAACGAATAAAAGGATGATTAAACCTATAAAAACCTTCAGATATGCTTTTGATTTCCTACCCTGATGAGGACAATAACCATTTTTCCAAATGGTTAAAAAAAAAAAGAAGTTTGGGCCATGTTTATAAACATTATTTATACCGAAGAAAAGAAACCCGTATACTCGTTGCCCGCATTGTCAATGACATCTTACAAGCAGCTGCAAAAACAAATTGTATCTACTAATTTGTAATATCACAATATATTTAAGGAGGCATTTGCTTTTTTTCAGTTGAAAAAATTGATTTTTCTATACCCTTTAGTCTGTAGATTATCTTTGTAAATCGATTTGACCAAATTTGAAGTCTTTTCGTAGTTATTTAGTGTTTTAGCTCAACTCGTCCGCAGATTTGAACCGTTTTGGAGAACTATAAACGCATTTATAGGCAAAATGACTTTTTTCAAAGTAGGCGGGAGCAGAACGCAAACACATATTAAGTCGATCTTGCTAAGTTTTTTTTTTTTTAAATTAAAGGTAATATAATTTATTGGAGCTTGGATAACTTTCGGCCAATTTTACAAGGTTCGTACGTTTCAAGGACTGTTACAAGAATTTTCGTAAAGAAGGATTTGCCTTATTTGATGAAAAAAAAAATTCTACAATCATATATAGAAACCAGTACTTTAGGAAATTTCTGATACTAAAACACTTAAAATCCACTGAATTCTTCGATGTGTACGAACACTGTTTTATAAAAAGTAAACATTTTTAGAAGCACGCCACAGTGTGAAAAAAGGAGTCATAAATAGACCTTTTTTTTTCAAATGGCTGCCACTTTGTTGATTTTCAACTTTTTGGCGTGAAAGTTCTTGAAGCTCCAAACAATATAATGGCCCAAGTTTGGGCCATCCGTTGGGCCCAAAGGCACGACGTGCCCGCTAGGGCATCCATCGACGCAACTCGAGCCATATCATCAATTTTTTTATTAAAAGTTTTTAAATGTCCTTCAAATGATAACAAATAACATGCAAAAAACTTGCAACTAAAATCTTCATTCCTATCCCAGAAAAAAAAAAAAAATTCTAAAATCACCATTTTCTCTCTTTTCTGTAGGCCAACCTCTGCTTAATAAATTCCTTCACAAATTAAAGTGAAAACTTCCCATGTTTAACGTCCGACATTTCAAAATCCAGCGAAAAAAAAAAAAGGCCAAACAAGGATTTGGACCAGTCAAATCCAAAAATAAACTGCTTGTGCCATTTTCGGAGACATCATTTATACCGAAGAATAAAAGAAACGTGTATACTTGTTGCCCGTATTGTCAATGACATCTTAGAAACAGCTGCAAAAACGGAATTAGAATTTTACCGCTAATAAGACAGCCGCGTAATTAAAAAGAAACCACGTAAACAGATGAATAGAAAAGTGCTTCTGCTAATCATTTAACTGTGGCGTAACAGCAGCAGGTAGAAATGTCCCGAGAAAAGTAATTGCCAATTCCCAGTGACATCCTTGTCTGTCAGACTGTCCCAACTGTCAGCAAGTGCTTTTCCGTGCTCTTTTTTCTTTCCCCACCCCGTTATACTATGTTCATACCATCAGCAATGACAAGAAAATTGCTACATAACGATACAGAGACCATGTCAAAGATTTAGCTATCGAGAGATTCGGTGGACACTTACCTTTTCTTCCTCTAATTGGGATTCTTTCTGTTCTTTAGTTGGTAACAGTGAAGGAAGGGTGAATAGGAAAGCTAGCTTATAAATATTTATTGAATAGAATTACGGTTGTGATTTCGAATGACTTTGATGCCTTTTGTTCTATGAAGACGTTGTCTAATTTTTTGTTGCTCTTAGGAAGTTACAAAACACCTGTTGTAATGATGGCATTGTTTTTAGATTTTCTTTCTTTCTTCTTCATTTTAATATTTCAACCACGCTTAAAAGTGTTAATACACTTCAATGCAGATAGTGTAAATAATTGATATTATGTTTAGATTTTGCTCCTTTCATCTTTATTTCAATATTTCAATTATGCCGAAAAGTGTTAATACACTTCAATGCAGATAGTATAAATAATAGATGTTTTATTTCGATTTTGCTCCTTTCTTCTTTATTTCATTATTTCAATTATGCAGAAAACTGTTAATACACTTTAATGCAGGTAGTATAAATAATAGATGTTGTGTTTAGATTGTTCTCTTTTCTTTTTCATTTAAATATTTCAGTTATGCTGAAAACTGTTAATACACATTAATGCAGGTAGTAAAAATAATAGATGTTATCTTTAGATTTTGTTCCTCTATTTGTCATTTCAATATTTCAATTAGGCAGAAAAGTGTTAATACACTTCAATGCAGGTAGTATAAATAATAGATGTTATGTTCAGATTTTGATCCTTTCTCCTTAATTTCAATATTTCAATTATGCCGAAAATTGTTAATACACTTCAATGCAGGTAGTATAAATAATTGATGTTATGTTTAGATTTTGCTCTTTTCTTCTTCATTTTAGTATTTCAATTATGCCGAAAAGTGTTAAAACACTTTAATGCAGATAGTATAAGTAATAATTCTTATGTTTAGATTTTGCTTCTTTCTTCTTCATTTTAGTATTTCAATTATACCGAAAAGTGTTAAAACACTTTAATGCAGATAGTATAAGTAATAAATCTTATGTTTAGATTTTGCTTCTTTCTTCTTCATTTTAGTATTTCAATTATACCGAAAAGTGTTAAAACACTTTAATGCAGATAGTATAAGTAATAAATCTTATGTTTAGATTTTGCTTCTTTCTTCTTCATTTTAGTATTTCAATTATACCGAAAAGTGTTAAAACACTTTAATGCAGATAGTATAAGTAATAAATCTTATGTTTAGATTTTGCTTCTTTCTTCTTCATTTTAGTATTTCAATTATACCGAAAAGTGTTAAAACACTTTAATGCAGATAGTATAAGTAATAAATCTTATGTTTAGATTTTGCTTCTTTCTTCTTCATTTTAGTATTTCAATTATACCGAAAAGTGTTAAAACACTTTAATGTAGATAGTATAAGTAATAAATCTTATGTTTAGATTTTGCTTCTTTCTTCTTCATTTTAGTAATTCAATTATACCGAAAAGTGTTAAAACACTTTAATGCAGATAGTATAAGTAATAAATCTTATGTTTAGATTTTGCTTCTTTCTTCTTCATTTTAGTATTTCAATTATACCGAAAAGTGTTAAAACACTTTAATGCAGATAGTATAAGTAATAAATCTTATGTTTAGATTTTGCTTCTTTCTTCTTCATTTTAGTATTTCAATTATACCGAAAAGTGTTAAAACACTTTAATGCAGATAGTATAAGTAATAAATCAAATCTTATGTTTAGATTTTGCTTCCTTCTTCTTCATTTTAGTATTTCAATTATACCGAAAAGTGTTAAAACACTTTAATGCAGATAGTATAAGTAATAAATATTATGTTTAGATTTTGCTTCTTTCTTCTTCATTTTAGAATTTCAATTATACCGAAAAGTGTTAAAACACTTTAATGCAGATAGTATAAGTAATAAATCTTATGTTTAGATTTTGCTTCTTTCTTCTTCATTTTAGTATTTCAATTATACCGAAAAGTGTTAAAACACTTTAATGCAGATAGTATAAGTAATAAATCTTATGTTTAGATTTTGCTTCTTTCTTCTTCATTTTAGTATTTCAATTATACCGAAAAGTGTTAAAACACTTTAATGCAGATAGTATAAGTAATAAATCTTATGTTTAGATTTTGCTTCTTTCTTCTTCATTTTAGTATTTCAATTATACCGAAAAGTGTTAAAACACTTTAATGCAGATAGTATAAGTAATAAATCTTATGTTTAGATTTTGCTTCTTTCTTCTTCATTAAAATATTTAAATCAAGTTGAAACGTGTTAATGCACTTTAATGCAGACAGTATTAATAATATATGTTTCATTTAGATTTTGCTTTTTTTTTCTTCACTTTTATATTTAAATCATGTTGAAAAGTATTAGTACACTGTAAAGCAGATAGTACAAATAAAATATGCTATATATAACATATTAATAACTTGTAATAATTTACTATTTTTAATTGCTAAAAGGTGTAAGATTAAAACTTTAAAAACAGTAAAAAACAGGTTTATTCGGCTGTTTACACAGGTTTCTGATAGCAATATTTAAACTTTGCTATCAGTAATTGCGTGATGCTCGGTTTTATCCTCAAAAAATAAATTATCCATTTCTCAATATAAAACAAACATAGGTAAGATAAATTGGGCTTACCTTGTACTTATGTATATCCGTATATCATCTGATAACGCACGTCGGTAAGGGTAATTATGTCTTGATCTTCTGCTATATTTCTGATTTATCCACATCTAGTGATCGTGTGATGTTCATGTCATTTGAAAGACACATGTTTTTTGTGTGACTTGTAAATCTTAAATTTGTCCGTAAACTTTTTAAATAGAAAGAAAAAATAATATTTAATAAAAGCTTTAAGATACATCTCTCCGTTGGAGAGTCTGAGATACAAGTGAAAAATAGAAAACATGTATAAAATATTATCAGCAATAAAAAAACGGGAAATTAGTGCCATAAATCAGAATAACAAATTATTTGTATCAATATTTATATTTATTGTAATTTAAAATAAGAGTCTATAGTTCTTGAGTATCGCGAAATGTTTATAATAAAATGTCTGTTTACGATTGTGCAATCACTTTTCACTTTCACTTCCTTCCTTCAGATCATAAACACTTTTGATAATTACTTTTATAAATCACATTTGACACATGAAAAACAATTTACTTAGCTTGATTGTTTTAATGTCCTTGTTTGTAGATTATATTTCACAATAGCTGTCAACAGTTTCGACTTTACCCGAGTCATTTTCAAAACGAATATATAAATAAAAATATTCTACAAATGCACGGTCTACGAATCGCCATCATTCAATTTACACGTATGTTACATATTGAATTTTTGCGTGTTACAATCTCTATTGTTACTCTAATAATGGATGGATACTGCGGTCTGCGGAACTCAAGGTTCACAGCGCAACTTGTGAGGGTGCCGAAGATATCGAATTCATTGTAAAACTTTTAAATGGTCTTTATCGTGCAAAAATTTTCAAATGAATTGCTTAAAAACGTAAAATGGCATTTTACTACTCTAATCGAATTGAATTCACAGCATTGGATTCTGTTTCTAATTGCATTCACAGATGAACATTCAGAAATATGTATTAGGATGAGCGAAGCGAATCCTCTACTATAGGCTACACAAATTACATTTTGTCGTACATTTTACGAAAAAACTATTCAGTATTTTGACTTGAAATTAAACATAAAAATAAATTATGATCTTTAGATTTGTACAATATTATTATTTTTTTCTTTACATAATAACCTTAAAAATTTATTATTTTAATTAATTTATTTTACATGTTTTCCCCTTACGGATGCATTTTTGCATCAAATAAAAAATGAAACACGTATATTTTCAGGAGAAAAAATAAATCATGGAATTAGTAATTATAGATAGAATCATGATTAATTAAATAGTTTCACGATTTCTTTTATGAAATTTTTAAAATACCTTTTTTATGAAAATTATAGCATAATTTTAATGAATTAAAATTTATGAAAATTCAATTATTTACAGCAGGGATGAGAGCGCTCCGACCCAAATGACCGATTACTACCACTAAATTTTAATAGTATTTCTCGCATTATTTGATGGCAGAATTTCTGAGATTTAATAAACCAAAGGATGCTATTAAAATTTAGTGGTAGTAATCGGTCATTTGGGTCGGAACGCTCTCACACCTGTTACATTCAATTATAAAAGTATTTTTTAGTTAAGAATTCAAATACACAATTTATTCTCATTACGTGAAATCATTTACACAGGCATTTAAAAATAATGTATATTATGTTTTTTTTTCCTTAAGTGTCAACAATAATAATTAATATTCAATAATAAATATTCAATATATTAATATATAATATTCAACAATATTCAATAATAATTAATAAATTCAATAATTGCAAACAAAAAAAATTAATTGTTAAATTCGTTATATCATAAATAAAAATTTCTGAGGAAATTCTTAGTCATTTCGCTCAATTTACATTTCTAAAATTAAAATCCTCCAAAACATAAAATAAAGTTTTTGCTTAATAAAGATGCAAAAATAATATTAAAGCAAGAAAGAAAAATCATACTTCAAGCATAGATTATGAAATACTTCCCAACATATTCAGAATAATGTAACAAAATTTCATAGTTTAATAAGTTAAAATATTATGTCTAATTCAACCATATGGAAAGGCATAACACATTTGAAAAACTAATTTCAGCTGTTCCCAGCTACAATCGGAAAATTATTCGAATACTTTGAGCAGCACTGTATATGATTGAAACAGTTAAATTTAAAAGCGCAAGTCGAAATTAAAAACGCACTTCAGCAATTATTACTCAAAGGCAGTATTGAAACCGATTTCTTTTGTGTGTCCCTGTAAATGAATAAAAAAATGCTATTAATGCCCTGTTTTAACATGATTGTAGTGAAATTCAAAGATTTGTGTAAGTTTAAATACATTTCAAACAGCGTAATGTCATTAAAATACTCTACAAACGATTTTTCCCCATATACCCTAATGTAATTGTTTTCTTTTGGGTAGCCCTGTAAATGAACTATTAATCCCACATACTTTATACAGTGTTGCCAGATTGGGGACTTTTTAAATTCAGATTATTTGACTGTCACCACTTTTTTAAAATAGTATAATTCGCTTACTTTTCAGAATTTTTAATTATTTTTAAATAAGGCGAATATTTCTATTTCAAAAAAGCGGTGACAATCAATAATCTGGGGACAAAAAAGTTCCCAATCTGGCAACACTGACTTCATATGCAATACCAAACATGGTTAGGCGACCCTAAACATGGATTATCAACTGCATGAAAATCCGAGTATATTTACGGGAGTTAGAGCGTAGCCAGACGGACAGATAAACCGAATACATAAACACTTTTCAACTTTGTTGGAAAGTATTGTTACTTTCAAATAGTTATCTTATTAAATAATGCTTCGGGAATCCAAACAATGCATGGCTTTTGCTAGTATTATATTCATTCTAATAGGTATAACAATCCACCGAAAATAAGACTACCATCGTTAATAACGTTTATTGCTAAAAACAGTCAACTTGATGTTATGTATTTAATATAAATGTATACTAAATTACTGTTTTGTATTTTAACAACGTTATATGTTTAATTAATGTACATTAAATTAGCATTTGGAATACGATTGGCAATTGACAGTGATAAACACAATTGGCGATTGAGAAACTTTTTTGGTAATCTGCATTTTTGGCACGGATAATAAATACCGTAAATTTAAAAACAAACGTAATAATTACATGTATATATAAATATTTTACAGACATGCATAGAATAAATACAATAAACCCAACTGGAGTGAAAAATTAGCCAGAGCCAGGAATCGAACACGGGACTACAGTATACAAGACTGCTGCTCTAACCACTGAGCTACTCCAGCCGATAGCTGAGTCTGCAATTTCTCACTAATAAACCATGTTGGGAAAGTCACCAGCCATTTATCTATACGACAGGCTTGGATGACCGGACAACGATGAATAGATTTTACTATAACATCGATCTACGAAATATAATAATAAACACACATACTACAATATATATTAAAACACACATTCACACATAAATAACGCCTGCATTCAACAGTTAAAGGTATATATGTGTGAACGTGTGTTTTAATATATATTATAGTATGTGTGCTTATTATTGTAATAATTACATTTTTGCCTAAGTGTAAAAGTAAAATAATAAAATGTTGAACTGTTGAAAATAGTAGAGATTAAGGAGGACAAGTTGAAAATTGCACGTCAAACGTGGCAAATGAGGTGCGTGCGTACTATAACTAGTTTTATACATATTTTTTGCACCTCATATTGTACTGAATGTATATTTTAGTGCACTTCATAAGTGAATATCAATTCCATTCTGTTCGAAGGGCATTAACATCATTAAAACGCACTTGAAATAATTTTTTCCCATTGGCTTTAATCTAACGGAAAACTTTTGACTATCCATGTCATTAAGCTATACATCCTATTTTCATAAAATTTGAAATGATTCGACAAAATGTTGCAACAATTATATATTTAAAGTTTCAGACCATTACGTTGGGTTGTTTTTGCTCTGTTATATGCGGACAGACAGACAGACGAACTGTACGACGACTGGTGCTACGTATTTATATAATTACGAACGCACCTAAAAAGGCCAAAACACGGCACTTTTTGATGTTAGCCATACATTTTTTTTCTTAGAAGTAACACTATGGATATAACAGTTAAAAATATAGTAAACAAAAACAATGGCTAAATAGTTTGAATTGTTTTAAGGGGACCGGGAAAGCCCTATCTCCGCCATGTTAAATTCACCAACTTTATGTATCTTTTTCTCAGAGATAGTGAAAGATAGAGGTCTAGATTTTTTAGAGTAGTTAGAATAGCATGCTTTACGTATTTTAACAGACCATTTTCTTTTTAAGTGAAACTCAAAATTGATTGTTTATTGAAAGTCACTTTTAAATTAGCATTTTTGGTAAGATTTCACTGTCTAAAATAAATAATTCTCAACAAATCCTTAAATCCCTGTGTTAAACTATACTATATAGCACAATATAAGTATTAAAAAAAATCCGAGTTCTTAAGTTTAATAGATATTGAAAAAAAGGAACATAAACATGAAAAATCCAAGTTTTGAGAAAAAGTCAATTAAAGATTTAAATGGCCATTAAACTGTGAAGTACTCTTAGAAAAGAATGAATAATTCCAACACTTCTTTTCTATATATATAAACATGTGTGACACATCGTTGGAAAGATAAAAGTTTAAACTATTTAAGGGTATAAAAAATTAAAAATCGATTTTTTGGTTGAATTTTGCTTTCCCGGTCCCCTTAAGAAGTTTTTGAGTTGACATCAACTGAATGTCCAGATGACATTTTCAGACGAGTGTCTTACTACTTGATGAGCCAATGGAAATAAAAACATAGTGAATAATAATAAAAAAAAGATACTAGAAAACAGGAATTCTGCTTTTTCAGAATTTAGTGTCGCCAAAAAGAAAAATGTATATATATATAGATAGTACAAAACATATTTCAGTTTTAAGACTTAAAACACACGGTTATATTTTATATAAAATGACCTTATCCGCATCCGCTGAAAAATTCCTCATTTGCGATCCAGTATTAAACAACATCTACACTTCTACAGTAAAGTAAGCATATGACATCGCTGACTAATACACAAATCCAAAAAAAAGAGATTTCGTCATTCAAGAAACTCGATCAAAAAAAAAAAAAAAACGGCTGTTTAATGATTTATAGGCCTTCATTTGTTTGTATCATTAATAAAGATACTTAAAATTAAATTTAGTTTATAATGCCTCTATGCATAAGAAATCCTTCTTTTATATTTATTTCAAAATAGCACGTATTTTAATTGCCTTTTTTAAAAGTTTTGATGAGAAAATGGCAATAAAAAGATATAACTGCTATTTTCGAACTATTTTTCCTTTACTTTCTACAGAAATGGAGTACTTGAGTTGCCAAAATTAAACGAATGACGTTAAAAACTATAAAAAATTAATATCTCAAAAATAAATCGAGATGCAGTTTTCAAACAAATTGCATTTAAAAGTATTTTTTTTCCCAATACGACGGTGTAAAAGTTGAAAATGCCCGATGCTGAGAAGTTAAAAAAAATTGCAGTAGAGATTATTCCGTATAATGATACCTCTGCTTTGTTTTACGGCTGGCTTATACAAAGTAACATTATTTTTTGAAGACGACACTTTATTAGCTGGGAGAAAGAAATAGCATACCCAGGGCTAAAACGCAAAAAATAATGTTAATGAGTGGAAGAGCACAAAATTTAAGAACAAAATATGATTCATTAAGACTTTATAAATTAAGTAAAATATTATTTTTTTTTTTTTTTTTTTTTTTTGCATCATGAAAATTATTTTTAAACCTCCGGTGTTTTTCACAAAATTAATAATGAAGATATGAATATGAATGATACGTATCATAAATTTCACGAATTACACCTGAAACTGTCATGTATCTTAACCGAAGACTAGCAGATGATTTCTTACAGAGAGACATGAAGCAGTGTAACATTTTATGAGTAAATACCCTTCATGAATATTCGTTTTTGTTTGGCTTTTTCACGTAATTACCAACACTGTAATTAAACGTATCTGTACCTCACAATCAACGACTATCTTTTAACTAGCGGCTAATTAAAAACAGGACGGTAACATTGTATTATGAATGGCAGATGTTAGATTCACCAAAGAGTCACTATTAAGTGTCCTAAAACACACAGAAAATCATAAACAAAAAGTTAACGCGTGCTTCAATTAGCTATCTCTCTCTTGAAGTCATTATTCAACTCCTCCCACAAGCCGCAAAAAATGCTGGGATTGTATTCTAGTCTCTTATGACGGATGTTAATTAAACACTGGAGGGAAAATGTATAGGATATCTGTTAATAAGTATTTGGAGGATAGGGAAAAATTAGAGAAAAATCTCATTTAATGGGTTAACTGGTAGGTTGACGTTGGTTTTAATTGAAGGGTCTGAATGACACTAGATGCTCTGATGGAGCGGTAAAAAATAATTATTTTTTTATTCATAGAAAATAATAATTTTAGTAGCAGCATTTATTTTTCCAGAAAATTTTCTAATAGTAAATTAAATAATAGGCTAAAAATTCAATTTCTTGCTTTTTTGCAACACAAAAATTTTACAGCAAATTTTGCCTTTGTAAATCGCTGTAATCTGCAGATTAAATAAGGCAAATTTTTTATTAAATTTTTCTGGTACAGTAAGCGAAATAGTTGGCAGCTATGATTAAATGTGTTTATTAGAATGATTTCAAATTACACTCGCTACTAAGTGTTCTAAAACACACAAAAAGGCATGTACAAAACTTTCTTTTTTCGTTTAATTCAGACATTTTGAGTTCATATCAGAAACTTTTTAATACTAATTTTAGATTATTTTATTTACGAAGCATTTAACGTTATATAATAACCAAAAGTAACTCCTCAAACTCAGGTGAGAATTTAGAATTTCTTAATAATAGTTTTATAAATGCGTCAGCGGCCTGTATTGTGTTAACTGTTTCTATCTGAAGCTATTGTTCAACTCCTCCCACAAGCCTTAAAAAATGCCGGGATTGTATTCTAGTCTCTTATGACGGATGTTAATTAAACACTGGAGGGAAAATGTATAGGATATCTGTTAATAAGTATTTGGAGGATAGGGAAAAATTAGAGAAAAATCTCATTTAATGGGTTAACTGGTAGGTTGACGTTGGTTTTAATTGAAGGGTCTGAATGACACTAGATGCTCTGTTGGAGCGGTAGAAAAAAATAATTATATTTTTATTCATAGAAAATAATGATTTTATTAGAGGAATTTATTTTTCCATAAAAATGCCTAATAGTAAATTAAATAATAGGTTAACCCATTTATGCCTACCGTCCCATTTTTGGGACGCTTCAAATTTTAATGCATTTGTATAATTTTTTTCTTCTTTATAACATGAAAATTGCATGAAGTCATTATTTATAAATGTCTTTATCTATAACCGAGAGATGACAGCACAAGGTGGATATTTATTTGCTTAAATTAAGGCTTTTTTCTGTGTTTATAGATTTTTAATTTTTCAAGAGGGCGAAATTTAAAAAGTTTATTTATATATTTTTTAAGTTTATTTGTATTTTTTCTATCATGGACTCAAAATCGCAAGTTATAATCTTAGCTTGTGGACTTTTTTGAAATACGTATTTTTTCAAATTGCGAAATTAAATATTCAAACCTATTTTTTATGCATTTTTGTACTGTACAAAATATAGGGTTCTAAGCACAAATGGGCACATATTTTTGTTAGAAATTTAGGAGACGGTTATTTATGCAATTTCCTTTCGAAGATATTTATGAAATAAATTGTTATTAAGTCTGCAATACGATTATTCTTATTTTATTATTAATAATAGTTATAACGTTATTAGTCTATGCAAAGAAATAAATATATTTTTTGTAGTTCATTAAAATACTAATTATAGTACATAATATACAATTTAAAAACATTTTAAATATAAATACAGGCAAAATATATAATTATGCATATTATTTTACTAGAAATACTCATATTTAGTTCTTTTACATTTTATCAAATAAATACAAAAAAAAAATTAAGCTTAATTTTTTTTAGTATTTTTCCAGTTTATTTTGCAACATTTTAAAGTGATTTTACCAAAAAATTTGAGAAAACAAAAATTCAGGCACAAATGGGTAAAAATCTCAATTCTTAATTTAAAAAAAAAAATCATACGACTGTAGCAGTTTATATATATATATATATATATAAAGTTACGGATATTAAAGGTGTTTATCAGAAACATCTGAAATTACACTCGCTACTAAGTGTCCTAAAACACACGGAAAGGTATAAACAAAACATTATTTTTTTATTCAGACGTTTTGAGTTCACACCGGAAACTTTTTAATACTAATTTTCATTTATTTTATTGGCGAAGCGTTCAACGTTATAATTTCGAAAAATAACTCCTCAAACTTAGGTGAGAATTCAGAATTTCTTAATAATTATTTTATAAATGTGTCAGCGGCCTGTATAGGGTTAACTGTTTCGATCTGAAGCTAATACTCGACTCCTCCCACTGCCACAAAAAATACAGGTATTGCATTCTAGCCTTTTATGACGGATATTAACCCCTTAACACTCGAATTAAATTACGGTTTAAAAATTCAAATTGCTTATTGGCACCACTTTTATGAAAAAGAAATATTTAACGTATTTAATGACAGGTAAAACGATATTAAAATATACCCAATTTCACTATTTTATAAAACTGGTGGGAATCAAACAATCTGAGTAAAAGACACAGCCCGTGAATATGACGGGAGCGAGAATTAAGGGGTTAATTAAACACTGGAGGGAAAATGTATAGGATATCTGTTAATAAGTATTTGGAGGATAGGGAAAAAATAGAGAAAAATCTCATTTAATGGGTTAACTGGTAGGTTGACGATGGTTTTAATTGAAGGGTCTGAATGACACTAGATGCTCTGTTGGAGCGTTAAAAAATAATTACATTTTTATTTTAGTAGAAGCATTTATTTTTCCATAAAAATGTCTAATAGTAAATTGAATAATTTGATAAAAATCTCATTTCTGAATCAAAAATTTTTTATACGACTGTAGCAGTTAATAAAAAAAAAAAAAGTCACGGATATTAAATTTCTTTAGATCTGAAATTCCACTCGCTACTAGATGTCATATAACACACAGAAAGACATCAAGAAAACGTTAACGCGCACTTCAGTTAACACCAATACAGGCCGCAAACAACGTTACCAAATCTGGCGGGTTTTTTTATTCAGACATTTTAAATTCACACCAGAAACTTTTTAATAAGAATTTTCCATTATTTTATTCACGAAACATCTACTATTATAATTATCAAAAATAATTCTTCAAACTTTCTGGGGAGAATTTAGAATTTCTTAAAGATAGTTTTATAAATGCGTCAGCAACCTGTAGAGTATTAACTGTTTCTATCTGAAGCTATAACTCAACTCCTTCCACAGGCGCAAAAAATGTCATGGGATTGTATTCTAGTCTCTTATGACCAATATTAATTAAACACTGGGGCAGGGGTGGGGGGATGTATAGGATATCTTTTAATAAGTATTTGAGAGCAGGGAGAAATTAGAAAAAAAAAAAAAAAACTCGTTTAATGGGTTAACTGGTAAGTTGTCGATAGTCTTAATTGAAGGGTCTGAATATCACTAGATGCTCTGTTAAAGCGGTAAAAAAAAAAAAAAAAAAAAAAAAAAAAAAAAAAAAAAAAACTACATTTTCATTTTTAGAAAATGATGATTTTAGTAGAAGGATTTATTTTTCCCTAAAAATGTCTAATAGTAAATTAAATAATTGGATAAAAATCTAATTTCTTAATAAAAAATACGACTGTATAAGTTTATAAAAATAAGTCATGGACATTAAAAGTGTTTGTATCTAAAATTTCTCTCGCTACTAAGTGCCCTAAAAGACACAGAAAGACTTAAACAAAATGCTAACACTAGAACAGCCGGCTATTTTACTCAAATTTTATAAAAGGTGTTTTGCACAAGATTTTTGTTTAAAGCTATTTAACTTATTTAATTAGCCTGTTTTTGTGCTGCATGCATTTAATATATCTTATGAAGAAATTTCTCGTTCGAATCGAATATTATCAATTTGGCAGGTGTCAAAATGTCCTCTAAGGGCTGTTCTAGTGTTAATGCGCACTTCAATTAACACTATACAGGCCGCAAACAATGTTGGCAAATCTGGCGGTTACTTTTTTATTATTATTCAGACATTTTAAATTCACACCAGAAACTTTTTAATAAGAATTTTCCATTATTTTATTCACGAAACATCTAACATTATAATTCTTCAAACTTTCTGGGGAGAATTTAGAATTTCTTTAACCCTCTGTCTACCAGAAGGGTCCAATGGACCCGACATGTACATTCAAAATATTTATTCAAACCAGAAATTTCTTCAAAACAAACTAAATGTATAAATCAGACAATAATAAGTTAAATAAACAAATTAAATAGTTTTAAGTAAAAATTCTGGTGTAGAATGTTTTTATAAAACTTGAGTAAAATTTCCGGTAGTTCTAGGGTTAAGATAGTTTTATAAATGCATCAGCGGGCTCAGTGGTGACCATCCCCCCCAAACCCAATGACGCAAATTCCCCCCCAAAAAATCTTCATACATTAACACTGAGTCCCCCCCCCCAAACAGAAAATCAATTGCAAAATATATTCTTATTATTAAATTATTTAATAATAGTATTCTTACGTACTGTCATACAAACATGAAATAAAAGTTTTAACAGCTTAATAAACAATAAAAGATACATTTTTTCTTATTAGCAATCTGATTGTTTTCACATTTATAAGTCCTGACTGACAAGCCCGTGTTCACTACATACGTTTTAATAAATAAAGCTACTTTTTTTTATGAAAATAAAGATTTACTTACAAGTATTTAAAATAAAAATCTTTTAAATTATTACAAAATAAATCTTAAATACAAAAATTGCATATTGTTTTAAGAAAACTAAAATATTAAAGACGAATCGTTTATATCAAACGCATATCAAATATATTTGCATGTACATACGCCCTTGTTTAAGATTAAACATTAACACTTAAGATTTCCCAATCATTTTTTTAATACTATCTAGTCATACAGTTTAATCTCACCCTCCCAAAAAAATTCTCTAAATCACCCCCAACCCTAAAATAAACTGTGGATTGAAGCGTTTATATCAGTACAAGTGTTGCTTTATACTGCTTTAACAACATACAATATACTCTTATAAGTACGGATTCTTATAAAATGGCAGACATTATACCATTAAAACATAGTCCTAATCTATTGTAAGCCCCTGTATTCTGTATAGGTATGTTTTTCTTTCACACTATAATTTTTCAGTCTTATTACCTAGTAATTAATCCTCCTTTCCCTCCCAAAAAATTCTAATTTTTCTATAAATTTATCCTTTCCCCCTAAAATAATTCGTGGACTAATAAAAAAAATCGTAATCGGTAAAAAACACAATCGATATAGTCATCGATTACATCCGAGAACCTGCAATCCAGATGTTCTACAATCGTTTATTAAAATCATTGTTTTTATATGTTTATAAAGCAGTATTTAGTAAATACATGGTAACTGAAAAGAGATGGATTTAAAAAACAACAAACCGAAGGGAGGCTATAATGGAACCATAATAGTGGAAAAGTCATGTAACGGCGTTGTTTGGTTGCAAAAAGTTGAAAAGTCGCGAGTAGGTATGAAACGGTAAGAAGAGTTTAATATCAATAATTAGAATTTTTCGACAATTAGCAGCAAATTGACCAAAGAAATTAGAATAAAAAGCACCCCTAGTGGCAAAAACATGAACTGAAAGGATGGTAAATAGTATCAGTATTTTTTATTGATGTTTTTACGTCATTTGAGATTAGTTCTATGATTTCCCCTTTATTAGAAGACCATCTACTGGAATGCATTAAATGACCCCCCTGGGGGGGAAAGTAGGGGAGGAGCAATAAATGCATAATATGAATAAGTGGTCATAAGGCTTTCCAACAATATATCACATGAGGGGTTTCGGCTAGATTTAGAAAAGTGACCCCCCGCGGGGTCAAAGGGGAGAAGGGCGCGGGAGGTATGTACATGAAGTAATAGTCACAGAGCTTTCCAATGATATATCATATGAGGGGGTGACGGCAAAAGATAGAAAAGTGCCCCCAGGATTCCAACTATTGCGCGCTTCGGAATACGCTCTCCCACCTGTCTTTGAAATTTTAATGTATTATAAATTATTCATCTGAGGGTTCCGTAACAAAATCCGATCTAAAATGATAAAAACGCTAAGATTTCAAAAAAGTTCGAAAAGCGCCTCACCTGGTAAGCCAAATTGGGGAGGAGGGAAGAAAGATTCATAATATGAAAGAGTGGTCCGAAAACTTTCCAATGACATATCACATGATGGGTCCAAAAAGTTTGAAATTTACCCCTCACCCATGGGTTCATTCTTTCATACCAGAATACACCCGGAAATCACGCAACCCTCACTTTTAAAGTTTTATATTAAATAAACAATATTTACCGGAGGGCTCCATAAAAAAAACACACTTAAAATTATATTTCTAGTAGAAATCGCAACGATTTAAAAAAATCATCCCCTTACTGCTTCCCCCTCCCGAAATTTACTCCAAGAGGAGAAAGGTTCATAATATGAAAGAGTGGTCAAAGGGCTTTCCGATGATATGTCACAGGAGGGGTTCGGTAAAAGTTTGAAAATTAATCCCCCTGTCGGTCCATTCTCACACCTTCCAGAATTCACTCACCTTCCTCTTCTGAAATTTTTATATTTGATAAATAATATTTATCTGAGGGCCCCAGGTATGGGGCAGCTTGACAGAGCTAAAGTTAGAGAAACATTGAAAATTCGGGGCAAAATGACACTAAATTCAACAGTAATTATTGAAATTAGGACTATACAGAACTGAATAAATAAACCACTATACCTCCTAACTCATATCGGTTAATAACAAAAAGAGATTGGATAAGCAAATGCACTCCTTCGAGAAACTATGACTTAAACCAGAAATGCGGTAAGTTGACTCTGAAAGCTTCATTTCTCTGTTTCTCTGGCATTTCCGCAAATCTCATCTCGATGATTTTTCACCGGCATCTTGACTTTTGACTTCCCGATTATTCCTCTCGCGCTTTTCAACATTTCGTATGTTGGCCGAGAATGAGAAATCAATTTTCTTCGCTTCTCGATATGTTGTTCTCGATTAGTGCCTTTTCATAGGTTGCCGAGAACGAGAATTCAATTTCTCGTTCTCGGCAGAGAACAGATGTGAGAAGATTTATCGAGACGAGATGGAGAAAGAGGCATGGCAATGAGCTGTGAAATGAAGCCGTAATATTCAAAGTTCCTCTTATTTTAGCCCTATCAAGCTGTCACATACCTGGAACCCTCTGTTAAATACTATTTATTAAATATAAAAATTTCAAAGAGGAGGGTGCGGGGGGGGGGGGGGGGTGCGAACAAATTTTTAAAACCGTAGTGATTTCTACAATGAATATAATTTTAGATGTGTTTTTTTGATGGAGTTGATATTATTTATTAAATATAAAAAATTAAAAGTGGGGCATGTGTGAATTCCAGGCCGAAAGAGTGAACAAACCGGGGGGGGGGGGGGAAGGGGGAGGATTTTCAACCTTTTTTAAGCCCTTCATGTAATATATCATTGGAAAGCCTTCGGATCACTCTTTCATATTATGAGACTTTCTTCTCCCCTTCCCAATTTGGCCACAGTTTTTGAACTTTTTTGCGTTTTCATCATTTTAATTCGAATTTTTTAAGGAGTTTTCCGAAAAATATTATAATATATGAAATTTCTAAAAGGGGGCTGAATTCCTGGGGGTTTGCGATATTTGGACCCCCGGGGGGCACTTTCCTAATTTTTGCCGACACCCCTCATGTGATATATCATTAGAAAGTCCTGCAATCACTTATTCATATTAAGCACCTACCGTACCCCTTTCCTCACTTTGACACCCAGGGTGGCACTTTTCTAAATTAACCGAGACCCCTCATGTGACATATTGTATGAAAGGACTGTGACCACTTATTCATGTTATGCACCTCCCGCACCCATCCCCCCACTTTGCCCTCGCGGTGGGAGGGGCATTTTTATAAATTTAGCTCGAGACCCCTCATGTCACATTTGGTTGGAAAGGCCTGTGACCACTTACTGATGTTATGCACCTCCGGTGTCCCTCCCCTCACTTTTCCCCCACGGGTGGCACTTCTGGAAATTTAGCTGAGACCCCTCATGTGACGTATTGTTTGATAGGACTGTGACCACTTACTCCTGTTATGCACCTCCCGCGCCCATTTCCCCCCCCACTTGGTCACCCCGGTGTGCATTTTTACAAATTTAGTTCAAGACCCCTCTTGTGACATTTGGTTGAAAAGGCTTGTGACCACTTATTGATACCCCTCCGTGTGATTGTGACCCCTCCGATGACCCTTCCTCCACTTTGCCCTCCCGGGGACACTTTTCTAAATTTTGCCTATAACCCTCATGTGATATATCGTTTGAAATCCCTGCGACCACTTATTCATATTATGCAGCTCCTGTGCCCGCCCTTTGACCCCCCAAAGGATCCGGTTCGAGGTTCGTTCGGTTCGAGATTTTTTTTATTTACAAGATTTTGCAGTGTGTGCACACCACGCCTTCTATACGGTGCAGTATGCAGCGGGGACCCAGTGTGAGATTTCATATTACAAGATTGCGTATAAATTAGAGGCCCTGATTAAAGAAAGGGAGCACTAGTGGGCGTAGCCATCTAGTCCTTATTAACCTGACTCATTTCAGCTTTCCGGCAGACGATTCTTGATAAAATCGAATCGGGTATGGTATAAAAGCAATTGGCAAACTGGAGTCATCGAGAAAAATTTTGCACAATCAAAAAATATCGAGATGTCTATACAATCGATAAAATCTATAAAAACATCTCGTTTTCGCCCATCACTAGCTGGAAGTCTTTTACTCTGTACAGGTTGTTTACCTTATACTGTTTTAATGACATACAATACTACTCTTCTAACATCACTAAAATATACTGTACTTAAATCCTAGTTTTCTGAAAATCGTCAAGTAATTTTAGCGTTGTCTCTTCCTCTGAAATGCTTATTTTGTTGTTATTTCTTATCATACCCATCAAGAATGTATTTTTGCACTCGGACTGTACGATTCGACCCTGTCAAATAATATAATAAATTACGTAAGACGCTTTTGGAAAGCTATTCCTTTTATCACATCTTGCGGTCCTAATTGCCTTTCAGAATGTGTTAAAGATTTTCCCACCTGTATGCCAAGTATTTTTTTTATTCCCGCACTTTCAAAGATATTGAGATGCAAAATCGGTTTTTATTGCCCGTATCTAGAATTTAAAGAATTAAAAAACATGACCATTTTTGGAAATTGAATGTTGAAAAGAAGTTAAAAGTGATATTAAAAAAATCAAAAACTTTTTAATAGTGAAAAAAAAAAGGAAATAGTATTAAGATTTTAAAAATCCCCCCAAAAATCTACTTTTTCTCTAAATTCCCCCCCAAAAATAAATTTTATGACGCATTTTGCGTCACCAAACCCCTCTCTGGGCACCCCTGAGCGGGCTGTATAGTGTTAACTGTTTCTCTATCTGAAGCTATTACTCAACAGCCACAAAAATGCCATGGGATTGTATTCTAGCCTCTTATGACGTTTATTAATAAGTTAATTAAACACTGGGAGGGATAATAGGATATCTGTTAATAAGTATTTGGAGAGTATGGAAAAATGAAAAAAAAAATCTCATTTAAGGGGGTCCGGGACACAAAAAATCTTCAAATTTTGCAAAAAACATTTTATTTCATTAAAAATTTCTCTGCTTTTTCCTGCTTAAAATGACATTTAAAGCATGTTTCTATCTGAATTAAAATATAAAATATTAATTTTTTCGTTTTGGTTTGTTTTCAAAATCTAGCTTTCAAGCTATGGCTGTCATGGAAACGATTTCTTGTAAAAAAGCGTTTTTCTTCCTGATAGGTTTTTTCATCATTTCTCATACTTAAATTCTTATAACTCGAGAACCGTTAAAGATAACAGGTTCAATCTTGGAGCATATCTTTTTCAATTATTTTACTTTAATTTTGATTCAGCATATTTGAAAAAAATATTTACTTTTGAAAATATGATTTAAAAACAAAAAGTTGCACCACTTTAAAAAAATATTTTTTAAATATTTTTAATTTTTTGTAAATTAATATTTTTAAAAATGCTGAATCAAAATTAAAACTTATATATTTCTGTTTATTTAAATGGAAAAAAGATTAAATTCTATAAATAATATTTCGAGTTATAGCGATTTTAAATTACCCCACTTTTTTAATAAATTTTAAATTAAATTTTTTTTAAAAAAATTATGAGAAGTTTTATTGTGTGATTTTGTTTACAAATGACAAGGTTAACCATAACAAAAAATTCAGAATTTTAACTCAATAAATAAAAATTATCTTAAAATGTGTCCCGGACCCCCTTAATGGTGTTAACTGGTAGGTTGTCGATGGTTTTAATTGAAGGGTCTGGATGTCACTAGAGGCTCTGTTGGAGCGATAAAAAAAAAAAAAAAAAAAAAAAAAAAAAAAAAATTATTCAGTATTTTTTTATATCATAAAAATGTTTAATAGTAGATTAAATTATTAAAAAAAAAAACTATTTTTTTAAACCCAAAAATTTTATAAGCGACTGTAGAAGTTTTTAAAGAGAAAATTCGAGAGTATTAAAGGTGTTGGTCACTGAGATCTTTTTTTCCACTTGCTAATGTTAAACCTGTTGGCCTGGAATGTAGTCATTTTTAAAACATTTAATAAATAAATTATTGTGTCGCGGACCCCCTTAATGGTGTTAACTGGTAGGTTGTCGATGGTTTTAATTGAAGGGTCTAGATGTCACTAGAGGCTCTGTTGGAGCGATATAAAAAAAATTATTCAGTATTTTTTTATATCATAAAAATGTTTAATAGTAAATTAAATTATTGAAAAAAAAACTATTTTTTTAAACCCAAAAATTTTATAAACGACTGTAGAAGTTTATAAAGAGAAAATTCGAGAGTATTAAAGGTGTTGGTCAGTGAGATCTTTTTTTCCACTTGCTAATGTTAAACCTGTTGGCCTGGAATGTAGTCATTTTTAAAACATTTAATAAATAAATTATTGTGTCCCGGACCCCCTTAATGGTGTTAACTGGTAGGTTGTCGATGGTTTTAATTGAAGGGTCTGGATGTCACTAGAGGCTCTGTTGGAGTGATATAAAAAAAATTATTCAGTATTTTTTTATATCATAAAAATATTTAATAGTAAATTAAATTATTGAAAAAAAAATATTTTTTTAAACCCAAAAATTTTATAAACGACTGTAGAAGTTTATAAAGAGAAAATTCGAGAGTATTAAAGGTGTTGGTCAGTGAGATCTTTTTTTCCACTTGCTAATGTTAAACCTGTTGGCCTGGAATGTAGTCATTTTTAAAACATTTAATAAATAAAATATTGTGTCCCGGACCTCCTTAATGGTGTTAACTGGTAGGTTGTCGATGGTTTTAATTGAAGGGTCTGGATGTCACTAGAGGCTCTGTTGGAGCGATATAAAAAAAATTATTCAGTATTTTTTTATATAATAAAAATGTTTAATAGTAAATTAAATTATTGAAAAAAAAACCAACTATTTTTTTAAACACAAAAATTTTATAAACGACTGTAGAAGTTTATAAAGAGAAAATTCGAGAGTATTAAAGGTGTTGGTCAGTGAGATCTTTTTTTCCACTTGCTAATGTTAATCCTGTTGGCCTGGAATGTAGTCATTTTTAAAACATTTAATAAATAAATTATTGTGTCCCGGACCCCCTTAATGGTGTTAACTGGTAGGTTGTCGATGGTTTTAATTGAAGGGTCTGGATGTCACTAGAGGCTCTGTTGGAGTGATATAAAAAAAATTATTCAGTATTTTTTTATATCATAAAAATATTTAATAGTAAATTAAATTATTGAAAAAAAAATATTTTTTTAAACCCAAAAATTTTATAAACGACTGTAGAAGTTTATAAAGAGAAAATTCGAGAGTATTAAAGGTGTTGGTCAGTGAGATCTTTTTTTCCACTTGCTAATGTTAAACCTGTTGGCCTGGAATGTAGTCATTTTTAAAACATTTAATAAATAAAATATTGTGTCCCGGACCTCCTTAATGGTGTTAACTGGTAGGTTGTCGATGGTTTTAATTGAAGGGTCTGGATGTCACTAGAGGCTCTGTTGGAGCGATATAAAAAAAATTATTCAGTATTTTTTTATATAATAAAAATGTTTAATAGTAAATTAAATTATTGAAAAAAAAACCAACTATTTTTTTAAACACAAAAATTTTATAAACGACTGTAGAAGTTTATAAAGAGAAAATTCGAGAGTATTAAAGGTGTTGGTCAGTGAGATCTTTTTTTCCACTTGCTAATGTTAAACCTGTTGGCCTGGAATGTAGTCATTTTTAAAACATTTAATAAGTAAATTATTGTGTCCCGGACCCCCTTAATGGTGTTAACTGGTAGGTTGTCGATGGTTTTAATTGAAGGGTCTGGATGTCACTAGAGGCTCTGTTGGAGCGATATAAAAAAAAATTATTCAGTATTTTTTTATATCATAAAAATGTTTAATAGTAAATTAAATTATTGAAAAAAAAACAACTATTTTTTTAAACCCAAAAATTTTATAAACGACTGTAGAAGTTTATAAAGAGAAAATTCGAGAGTATTAAAGGTGTTGGTCAGTGAGATCTTTTTTTCCACTTGCTAATGTTAAACCTGTTGGCCTGGAATGTAGTCATTTTTAAAACATTTAATAAATAAATTATTGTGTCCCGGACCCCCTTAACGGTGTTAACTGGTAGGTTTTCGATGGTTTTAATTGAAGGGTCTGGGTGTCACTAGAGGCTCTGTTGGAGTGATATAAAAAAAATTATTCAGTATTTTTTTATATCATAAAAATATTTAATAGTAAATTAAATTATTGAAAAAAAAAACTATTTTTTTAAACCCAAAAATTTTATAAACGACTGTAGAAGTTTATAAAGAGAAAATTCGAGAGTATTAAAGGTGTTGGTCAGTGAGATCTTTTTTTCCCACTTGCTAATGTTAAACCTGTTGGCCTGGAATGTAGTCATTTTTAAAACATTTAATAAATAAATTATTGTGTCCCGGACCCCCTTAATGGTGTTAACTGGTAGGTTGTCGATGGTTTTAATTGAAGGGTCTGGATGTCACTAGACGCTCTGTTGGAGCGATATAAAAAAAATTATTCAGTATTTTTTTATATCATAAAAATGTTTAATAGTAAATTAAATTATTGAAAAAAAAAACAACTATTTTTTTAAACCCAAAAATTTTATAAACAACTGTAGAAGTTTATAAAGAGAAAATTCGAGAGTATTAAAGGTGTTGGTCAGTGAGATCTTTTTTTCCACTTGCTAATGTTAAACCTGTTGGCCTGGAATGTAGTCATTTTTAAAACATTTAATAAATAAATTATTGTGTCCCGGACCCCCTTAATGGTGTTAACTGGTAGGTTGTCGATGGTTTTAATTGAAGGGTCTGGATGTCACTAGAGGCTCTGTTGGAGCGATATAAAAAAAAATTATTCAGTATTTTTTTATATCATAAAAATGTTTAATAGTAAATTAAATTATTGAAAAAAAAACCAACTATTTTTTTAAACCCAAAAATTTTATAAACAACTGTGGAAGTTTATAAAGAGAAAATTCGAGAGTATTAAAGGTGTTGGTCAGTGAGATCTTTTTTCCCACTTGCTAATGTTAAACCTGTTGGCCTGGAATGTAGTCTTTTTTAAAACATTTAATAAATAAATTATTGTGTCCCGGACCTCCTTAATGGTGTTAACTGGTAGGTTGTCGATGGTTTTAATTGAAGGGTCTGGATGTCACTAGAGGCTCTGTTGGAGCGATATAAAAAAAAATTATTCAGTATTTTTTTATATCATAAAAATGTTTAATAGTAAATTAAATTATTGAAAAAAAAACAACTATTTTTTTAAACCCAAAAATTTTATAAACGACTGTAGAAGTTTATAAAGAGAAAATTCGAGAGTATTAAAGGTGTTGGTCAGTGAGATCTTTTTTTCCACTTGCTAATGTTAAACCTGTTGGCCTGGAATGTAGTCATTTTTAAAACATTTAATAAATAAATTATTGTGTCCCGGACCCCCTTAACGGTGTTAACTGGTAGGTTTTCGATGGTTTTAATTGAAGGGTCTGGGTGTCACTAGAGGCTCTGTTGGAGTGATATAAAAAAAATTATTCAGTATTTTTTTATATCATAAAAATATTTAATAGTAAATTAAATTATTGAAAAAAAAAAACTATTTTTTTAAACCCAAAAATTTTATAAACGACTGTAGAAGTTTATAAAGAGAAAATTCGAGAGTATTAAAGGTGTTGGTCAGTGAGATCTTTTTTTTCCACTTGCTAATGTTAAACCTGTTGGCCTGGAATGTAGTCATTTTTAAAACATTTAATAAATAAATTATTGTGTCCCGGACCCCCTTAATGGTGTTAACTGGTAGGTTGTCGATGGTTTTAATTGAAGGGTCTGGATGTCACTGGACGCTCTGTTGGAGCGATATAAAAAAAATTATTCAGTATTTTTTTATATCATAAAAATGTTTAATAGTAAATTAAATTATTGAAAAAAAAAACAACTATTTTTTTAAACCCAAAAATTTTATAAACAACTGTAGAAGTTTATAAAGAGAAAATTCGAGAGTATTAAAGGTGTTGGTCAGTGAGATCTTTTTTTCCACTTGCTAATGTTAAACCTGTTGGCCTGGAATGTAGTCATTTTTAAAACATTTAATAAATAAATTATTGTGTCCCGGACCCCCTTAATGGTGTTAACTGGTAGGTTGTCGATGGTTTTAATTGAAGGGTCTGGATGTCACTAGAGGCTCTGTTGGAGCGATATAAAAAAAAATTATTCAGTATTTTTTTATATCATAAAAATGTTTAATAGTAAATTAAATTATTGAAAAAAAAACCAACTATTTTTTTAAACCCAAAAATTTTATAAACGACTGTGGAAGTTTATAAAGAGAAAATTCGAGAGTATTAAAGGTTTGGTCAGTGAGATCTTTTTTTCCACTTGCTAATGTTAAACCTGTTGGCCTGGAATGTAGTCTTTTTTAAAACATTTAATAAATAAATTATTGTGTCCCGGACCTCCTTAATGGTGTTAACTGGTAGGTTGTCGATGGTTTTAATTGAAGGGTCTGGATGTCACTAGAGGCTCTGTTGGAGCGATATAAAAAAAAATTATTCTGTATTTTTTTATATCATAAAAATGTTTAATAGTAAATTAAATTATTGAAAAAAAAACAACTATTTTTTTAAACCCAAAACTTTTATAATCGACTGTAGAAGTTTATAAAGAGAAAATTCGAGAGTATTAAAGGTGTTGGTCAGTGAGATCTTTTTTTCCACTTGCTAATGTTAAACCTGTTGGCCTGAAATGTAGTCATTTTTAAAACATTTAATAAATAAATTATTGTTTTTAACTATTTTTGTGTAGTTTTTTAAAGAATATGTGGTTTTAACTAGTTAATTCAAGCTTTTCTAGGCTTAACTTAATATTATTCTAAGTTTGTACCAAACTTATCTACAAGTGCCCAACCTTTAAATAATTTGCTCAGGAAGAATAGGAAATTTACATGGTATTGTATGTATGAACAAACATTTAAAAGTATAAAAAAAGAAATTACTTCTGAAAGGGTCCTTACTCCCTTTAATCCTAAATTACCTTTAATTTTAGCAACTGATGCTTCTCCTATAGAATCTCTGCAGTTCTTTCGCATGCCAGATAACACTAAAAAACCTTTTGGTTTTGTGTCAGGAACTTTGACTGATGCAGAAAAATTGTATAGTCAAGCTGATAAAGAGGCACTAGCTATTATTTTCGGTGTGAAGAACATTTTCAATATTTGTAGGCTAAGAGATTTGCTGGCAATAAACCTCTTGTGTCTATTTTTTCTCTTTTCAAAATTATTCCTCTATTATCAGCTGATAGAATGCAATGATATGCAATTTATTTACAAACGTTTCAATATGATATTCGCAAAAAAATTCCTGCTAAGGTATATACACATAATTAGGAATGGCCTACAGCTCCATGGCAAACAATTCATATTGATTATTTTGGTCCTGTTATGTGAAAAATGCTTTTCTTAGTGGATGATGGCCAATAGTTTTTATTGTCCCAAGTACAATTGCAGAAAATACAATTACTTGCCTTTCTTCACTTTTTGCCATACGCGGCTATCTTATATCTTTAGTAACAGGTAATGCTCAACAATTTACATCGGAAGAATTTGAGATATTCGTTAAAAATCACCGTGTAAATTATGAGTGCTGCCACTCTGAGTGCTCCATATCATCCAGCTACAAATGGATAGGCAGAGAGATATGTACAAACTCTCAGACGTGGATTAAATGCCTTAGCTTCAGAATCTGATACTTTGCAAATGAAATTAAATAACTTCTTTTTGCAATATAGAAAGATGCCTCATGTTGCAACGGGAGAGAGTTCTGCATCTTTATTTCTAAAACGTCATATAAGAACAAAAATAGATTTGATTTTTTCAAGCGTTACAAATTTTGTTCATGATAAACAAAATGTGAAAAAGTCCAAAGTAAAAAAAAAAATTCAAATTAACTAAAAAGTGGCTTTAAGAAATATACCTCAGAAGCGAAATGGAAAATTGGTCAAATTATAGCAAGACAAGGAAAACTATACTATAGAATACAAGTCGCTTCAAATATTTGGAAAAGACATGTTGAACAAATAACTAATGTAGGTTCAGAGAATTTTTCAGTTAATGGTACACTTTTTGAAGAAAGCGATAGAAGAAATTTCAGAAGTGAGAATGCAATGGTCAAAAAAGGGGATTCCCTACCAATATAGCCTAGTATCACAGATCTGCAACCAGCTGACTCTTTTCTTCTAAATACTCCAGGTCCTACTCCAGCTGACTCTGATGCTTCTAATACCACAATCCCTAAACCAGCTGACTCTGACTTAATAATTTAAAACCTTCTGTTCCCAATAGTTCCATTGTTGATGCTGCTGAATCAGAAAAAAACAATTTAGCTTCTTCTCCACGGGTACTTAGAAGATCCAACAGGAACAGAAGAGCTCCTGACCGTTTTAAATATTAAGCGGGGGAGAACTGTTATATTTGTATTTCCATTTAAAATGTGTAGAGGGCAGCACCACACAACACTCTCCCCAATTCATGAAAATAAATTACCGATGTAAATAGAATACTGATCTAGAATATGATCGTGTAAGTGTAACTTGTGCTCGTTTGTTAACGTGTGTAATTAAAGATTAAGTATGTATATAACTTCCAGGCTACTTCATCTTTGTTTTACTGTGTTAATTATTAATTAATAGTTAAAAATACTACAGTTTCTTTAAAGAGATAAACATTGAAGACACCGTAATAGAACTAGAATTGCAAAAGACTCAACAGACTTCAACGGGTTGTACCATTCTGCATTTCCTCTATTGTTATTTCTAAGCAACAACCTTCGTGGTAGATTTTGTTAAACATGTGTTACAAAACTACAACGATGATTTTGTTCGGAAATTATAGTACAGAAAATATAGGACGCTGCGACACCTACAGCAGTGGCAGTACAAGTGACATTACAATTGACATTATCAGTGACATTATTGAGTGACAACAGAACACTCAATACTAGGGTTTAGCATGTAATATCATTATAAATAATTCAATAAATTTTTAGGAAAAATAATTTAATTTCAAGCATTTCATGATCAAACAGTAGACTAAAAAATATACCTTTCTGCAAAGGAATGTCATTGTCTATTATATTCACATTCATGATTATGGATAATTTCACAAAGTGACTTCTTCGTGATCGAGGTAGTTAAAATAATTTTTCCTAACTTTTTTCATTGAACGACAATAGAAAATTACGACTCATCTAAAGAATACCAAAAAGGTGTCCTTTTATGTCAACATACCGAAAAATACATCTTGCATGATCAACACAATCTTCAGATTCTTAACATATGCAACATGTAATATTGTTACATAATACGATTTCTTACTTGATTTCCAGTTTAAAAATATCCAAATTTCCCGACAACGAATCGCGAATTCTTACTTGATCGAGGTAGTTATAATATTTTTCTCTTAATTTTTTCATCTAATGACAATACACTATTACATCTCATCAAAATAATATCAGATGGGCGTGTTTTTATGCTAAGATTTTTATAAACCTTTCTCTTGCATGATAGGCACAATCATCAGGTTCATAATTCATGCATGCAATACATTACATTAATATATAGTATGATTCTTTACTTGATTAACAAGTTAAATATACACATTAGTTGACAAGACTCGTGAAATTTTCTGTCAACGCATCAAAATATACTCTTGCATGATCAACACAATCTTCAAATTCGTAATTCATGCAACAGCATTAATATATATTATGATTATTTTCTTGATTGCCAGTTTAAACATACACATTAGTTGAAAAGTTCAGTCTTTTATTTCAACATAGTTTATTGCTTTTGTCAGAAAAAAAAACACACACACAAAAGAAATCTTCCATTTACGCACTATTATACATATTAGCATTTTTTTCCCATTTCAAATGGATACTTCCTCAACTCCCAAACGTTTTCGTCTTTTCTATATTATATGAGAAAACTTATAGTTATAGAAAGGAACGGGGAGGGGGTGTGTGTGATTAGATATCCAACCCCCCCCCCCTTTCTTTGTGCTCATCCCTATCGAATTCTCCAACGAAATTTCCTGATCAATTACATTAATTTCCGCGAAATCATTGAAAACTCATTACCCAGTCACTTCGGTTGCCATTAATCAAAAATAAACTTTCTTCTCATGGACCGTCAGAAATTGCCCATTGTCGTCGCAGTGCATCTTCACGTATTCAGAGGGATTTCCGGTTGACATGGGCTGCCCGCGGGCCATTTCGGTCGGGCCCTCTCGCGTCCGTAATTGCCGGTTTCGGCTTCTGCAATTGGAAACCAAACATCCTGGCCAGATGCGAAAGCTGGACGTTGATGAATCGGTCGACATAAGATAAAGGTTAATTGGTGATAGTTGCAGACTCTTTCGATGGAACTGAAACTTGTATAAAGGTGTGTTTTATTTGTTTATGGTTATTAGTTTTCAAGTCGCGGTCATGTGAGAAGGAAATGTATCTGAAATGTAGAATCAGATTCTACTACTTGAGTTCAAGTTAATTAATTCAAAAGACGTTGAGATCATATCAGCCTCAAATTGTTGAAAATTAAATATTTCCCAATGCTATTTCGAAATATTATAAGAGTAATGAGCAGAAAGTGTTGATAAAATTTGTAACTTTATATAAGGCTACTTGGAGGTAATTGGATAGGATGGGGTTTAGCTTTTATTTGGACATTTTATAACTACAGTAAGCACATCATGAAGGTAAGATGTATAAAGTGAGGCTTTGGGTACTTCAATAATAGTTTCGTTTTCCTGCGGTTTGTTGCTAGGGAATCAGAGCAATATATACAGATAGACAATAGTTGCAAAATATGTGTTGAGATCATTATTATTCGTATATTGTTTCTGTGCTCTCTTTTGAGCAGAAAAGGTTGATAAAATTTGTAGCTTTGTATAAGCTATAAGGTCACTTGGAAGTAATTGGATAGGAGGGAATTTAGCTTTTATTTAGAAATTTTATAACTACAGTAAGTACACCGTGAAGGAATGATTAATAAAGTGTATAAAGTGAGGTATTGGATACTTCAATAAGAGTTGCATTTTGTTATTTTTTGCGGCGTGTTCACTGCAAATAGAGGCGTCTTAAATTTAGACACATATGTGACTGAAAAAGAATTTCAGTCACTTAAGTGTCTGAATCTGAAAATTCAGACATAACAGGCGTCTAAATTTAAGACACATAAATGTCTTACTATGATCATGCTATAAACGAACCGAGAAACATGTGTAAATTATCCAACAACCGTCTGATTTTAAGACGATACGCTCCAAGCGATAGTTAAACATCATCTTTGGTCATATTCTTAACAGCCAATCAGAACGGTGATTTCCGCGCGTGTCATCTACAGCACCTTCATGAGATAAGAACAGAAACAATTAAATTTTCACCGCCGCCATTGCTTGGATTAAAAGGAAATGTGTTAATCTGGGTATTTACTGAACGAACGAGTAAGTCATATTTAATTCTAATATTTTATTCCGATAGATTTGTATCCTTTTGAATATGAATGAAATCGTTTATAAAAATTTATCTCTTTTCTGTAGTTTAATGCTAAATTTTTGATTTCACTAACGGTCGTCTGTTATATGCCTTCTTAATGTAACGGAATGAAATATAATTGTTTTGAAAATTAAATAGCAATGCTGTAATTCTATTTGGTTGACCTTTGTAAATAAACGAATGAGTGATAGTTTAATCTTCATTTTCGATAGGGTGATGTGAAATAATTATAATTTGTCTTTGCTCAAAAACAAAACTTGCAACATACGTTTGAAAAGTTGAATGATTCATCGCTTCATTTATCAGAGATAAAAACATTAAATTGAAGCCATTTGTAACTGTGTTTATTCAATGTTTGTTTTTTACTGTTTACTGACTATAAACGCTTGTAGTATATGACATCAGGCATTTATTTTATTTTTTGTAATTATTATTTTGGAGCTAAATATGATGATTCATATTATTATGATATTAGGAAAAGTTTTCAGATTGAAAAAAAGCATTAATACTGTGAAATTTGACTGTATATATTGCAGTTTTTAATCACGGAAATTGAAACTTTATAAAGATTTATTCTTATTGATTTTTGAAATTTATTATTGAAAATCGTAAATTTTGATATCCAATGTTTCAGATTTAACATTTACCAAATTTCTAAAAATAATATGAATTTTTTATATCATCCAGTAAAATTTTTGAAACATTAAACAAACGGAGAAACATTTTATTCATATTTTGCACTTTACGTTGCAGTTTAGCAGTATAATTATAAAGTTTAATTAATATTTTTTGTGTTTTTTAAATTGGTATATTAATTTTTTTATTTATATGCAAGCATTTTTTTGCGATATTTTATTCATGATTTTAAATTTTTAAAATTGAGTAATGCGAGAAATAATTATTAAATTTCCTTTTACTGCAATCGAATTTGCAACGTTTCTGGTACAAGTAATTGTTGGCACAAAAAAAAAATTACACATGATAATTTAGACATAAATAAAGAGTTGTTTATGCCTTGATATGAAGTTTATGTATAAAGCTGCCTTATATTTTTAAAAGTTCGTATTTACTTATATGATACAGTATTAAATATATTTTTAAGCCATTTAATAACTTCTTTTTTATGTTCAAAACATTTTTCAAACAATTAAGAATAGTGCATATACTGTCTGATATATATATATTTTTTTACTTTCTATTTTCTTCTGTTTTTTTTTTTCTATTTCTTAGATCAATATTTTCTTATCAAATATATAAAATCTATTTAGCTCATATTCAAAGGATACAAAGTTTACAGGAATAAAAAATAAAATAAATTAAATATGACTTATATCGTGTTGTTCCACAAAAAAGAATAGTAATGATATACATTTTTAAGCAAAGCGGGTGAAAATTTTAAATTGAATACGGAATATGTTTAAAGAAAATTATATACATATTCCGAAGAATGATATATAAAATTAGATACAAAACTGGTGTTTACTTTTAACTAAACAATGACAAATTACCTAAAAAGAAAAACATATCTTACACATTTTTACTACTTAAAATGACTTAACTATTTTATTTATATGTACTTAAATGACAAATACAAAAATGGCTATGTTTTGAAATTAGAAGTAATTTTTTTTCTCAATGCTATTAAAATAGAATATTTATTTACTATTTTATTATTTACTCATGGTTATATAGCTGTTGTGATTACCATCTGATACATATGTAAAATTGCCTATGGGGCAAAATCTAATTTTTGAATTATATGAATTTTCCTTTTTTGGAGGGGGGGGGGATTTTCTTGTCCATTTTCACGTCCACGGGATTTTTTAAATCTCTTTCGACATTCCACCGAGTATGATAAATATTTTGAACTTTTAGAGTAGGGCAAGACAAAAAAAAAAATATATATATATATATCCATATACCTTAAAAACCCTTTATAGTGGACACTTCGGGACCGCGAAATTTGTCCGATAATCGGAGATGCCTGCTTTTGTGAGGTAAAAATAATACAAATATGTATGCCTTGCGGATCAAAAAAGTATTAGCTAAATCGAAGTATCCGCTATTCGGGAATGTCCATTAACCTCCATAACGGATACTCCCGAATACCGAGCATCTGCATTTAGCTAACCATACTGCAGGGTTGCATTTTTTGCAAAAGGACTCCTTGATTAAAGCATGCGTAGTGCCCGTTCTCTTACGATTTTAGTTCTCCCAAATTTCATGTGCAATATTTACGAAGATTATATTTTAAATCTCTTTCGAAATTGTACTGATTATAATCAATATTTTGAACTTTTAAAGTAAAATAAGATTAAAAACAAAATTTTAAAAAATCTAATATTTAGATAAATATTTTTTCTTTTTAATCTTATTCTACTCCTGAAGTACAAAATATTCATTATAATTAGTACAATGTCGTAAAAGATTTAAATTATCAGCTTTACGAAAATTGCATACTAAAATTGGGAGCACCAGAAAATCAGGCGGTATGGGGGTAGAGGGGGCAGGACAACGGCCAGATATTTTTCCAGTATTCAGCGTGGTCAAACATGGCTACATAAAATGCTTACAAAAATGTCTGCGATTCAGACATTTCAAGTGTCTGAAATTCAGTCGCAAAAAGTGTCTGAAAAAATTCAGACATTTTAAAATGTCTGAAAATTGAACACTCCGTTTCAGACACTTAAGTGACTGAATTTCAGACATTTTAATTTGCAGTGTTGCTAGGAAATCGGAGCAATATAACAGATAAACAATAGTTGAAAAATATGTGTTGAGATAATTATTGTTCATATATTGTTTCTGTGCTCTCTTTTGAGCAGAAAGTGTTGACAAAATTTGTAATTTTATATAAGGCCACTTGGAGTTAATTGGATAGGAGGGGTTTAGCTTTTGTTTGGAAATTTTTTAACTACAGTAAGTGCACCATGAAGGTAATATTAATAATGTGTATAAAGTAGGCTACTTCAATAAGACTTGCTCTTTTGTGGCTTGTTGCTAGAAATTCAGAGCAGATAGACAATAGTTGCAAAATATATGTTGAGATCATTATTATTCATGTATTGTGTTTGTGCTCTCTTTTGAGCAGAAAGTGTTGATAAAATTAGTAATTTTATATAAGACCACTTGTAGGTAATTAGATAGGAGAGGATTTAGCTTTCATTAGGAAATTTTATTACTACTATAAGTACACCGTAAAGGTAAGATTTATAAAGTGTATAAAATGAGGCGGTGGATGCTTCAATAAGAGTTGCCTTTTTTGCGACTTTTTGCCGGGAAATCAGAGCAATATATACAGATAGACAATAGTTGCAAAATATGTGTTGAGATCATATTTGCAATAATTTCGTTGTGTTATTCTCACGATGTATAACAAAGAGGAAGAGAAAAGGCAATTGGGGACTTGTGAAAGTTCTTCGTCTTAACAAAATGATATTTTTATTTATTTATTTATTTTATTTATATTTTATTTTGTTTTTATTTGTTTATTTCGAAATTTCTGAATTTCTAATATTTTACAAATATTCTACTGAAACCGTTTTTGAAAATTTAAGTATATCTAGAAGATATAGCGATTGTTGTCGCACAGTAAGCGAGCGAGTGATGCTTGTAAAACTTTAAACGTAATTTTCTCGAAATAATGCTTTTTAGGAAGTTTATTCAAATATCTAAGCAACGGTAAGCAACAGTAGAGCCGATAATAAAAACTTATATGTTTCTCTTGTCCTTAGTGATGCTTTTATAAAAAATTTAAATCGGTCGTTTTTATAAAGAAAATATTCTCAGGCTTTTAATTGAAAACTGATATTTTAAGTTTGACAGTCCACCATTTTGTTAAAAATTCAATTAAAAAAATCCGCTAAGGAATAGACATATATATATATTAACATACTTTTTGGTTCATTGGTTTCAGGTGAAACCATTTAGGGAGACCTTGAGTACCTAAGAATAATATACTTCGCTCAACTTCAGGGAAGAACAAGTTCATGGCACGAGAAAAACATTTTTAATATATAGGAAATAGAAAGTTGTACAATCGATTTAAGTTAAAACATTTGCATAACTTCTGTTCTTGTATTTATCCGTATAAAAATAAGATATTAAAAGATGTATGATTTGATAAAACAAATGGGAAGAAAAACGGCATTTGCCAGGATTATTTTTTATCCTTTTTTATTTTTATTTATTTTTTACTTTTTGGCACATCCTATTTCGGACGCTGCTCTGCTGGCCAGTGCATGTTTTGCTGCTTTGCTTTTGCATTTCTTTCTTACCAAATCTGATAACAAGGAGGTCAACGGGCTTTTCAAATATAATTTAAAAGCTCAAATTCAATTTTGGAACTCACAATTATTTTGTTAAGAAGTTTTTTATAATGATGCCTGACTGTCATCAGTACTATGATTGCAACGAAAGCGTTGTGTAAAACACCTTTAAGTTGCAAAATGAATTGGATGTAGTAGTGGTGGTGTGGGAGGCAAATTACTGCATAGATTGACTGTGAGTCACTGTAAACACATAACTACACAATACTTTACCACACATTTTTTCTAAGAATTCTACACTGGAATTCGACTACTTTGTGCAGTGCGAACAGGTGTGTAAAGGAAAAAACGTGTTTTAAATGGTACTAAACATTTTCAAGAAATTGGGGGGAAAAACTGAATGATTTTGATTTGTAATTTTGACTCAAACTCACGGATTGTTTTAGTCTAACTCAATTCACGATGGCTTTTAAAACAGCGAATCAGAATCAACTGAAAACTCACAGAAAATGTGTGAAACTCATTAGGAACTCAATGAGTTCGTTCCGGTAAAATACTGATTATCGAGGAAAAAATGCAAATGTATTTGAACGATAACACGCTACACTGGGAGGAATAAATCTGTCGTTTGATCACTTCTTATTTAACTTATCTCCTGACTATTTTTCAGCCTGAAGTTATCTAGAAGATCTTATCTGCACAGTTAGCATAAAATTATACAGGAGAACAAAGGCATTAATTTGGGAGACGGGTGCACAGTCCATCACCTCATCGAGTTGGCGACTGAAATCCCAGGATTAGAACTCGATTATCGTATTAAAATGTAACTGGTCTGCCAAGTCATATATTTAGGGAATAAACCTTCAAACCTGATTTTAGTGGTTGACTGGTAGGTTTACCATTTTGATTTTCTGCACATGGTATGAAAACATGGAGGACTGGGAACAGGAAAACACAATGCTAACCCTACCAGTCAGCCACTAAAATCGGGTTTAGAGGTGTTTTCCACCAAGCTATGACTTGACAGACCAGTTGCATTTTAATATGCGTATTGAAATCTGTCTAAGTCTGAAATTTCAGCCTTCAAATCAATGAGGCGATGGTCTGTACAGCAACCTTCCGGTCTACATCATTATAAAAAACTCTGCGACATTCAAACGGGGAAGAACAGGCATTTTTAAACGAATTATATTCTTTTTACTAATTTGCTATAACCACCAACAGTCATTTTTATCTACTCTATCCGCTTACATCTTTGCAATCCGCCACTTTCATATTGGACTACTTTTCAAAAAAACCTGCAATGCCACCTTTCATTAACACAAAGTATTTAAAATGACACACGTTATCGCACTTTCAGCAATCACTCTCTTAAGACACGCTATTCTTTTAATTACTAAATCGTAAATACAAAATTCGACAAGCTACTGACAAAACCAGTGGCTCTTCGAACACCCCATAAAAAATAATTCGACATTAAGCCAACAGCTGGTACGCTGCCGATAAAAATCAACAGGAAAATGTTTTGGCCAATTGAACTTGTTAATGGTTTCCTATTGTCCCTAACTTTAGTAATACCCATATGTATCTCCATGAAGTTAATACCTGAATATTAATATGGAAAAGCGTTTATTAGTAATTTGAGGCTATCTATCTCAATAAGTGTCTACAGCCAGGGGCAGATGGTTTTTTTTTTGCACAGAATTTCTTTCTTTTTCTATCTGTTGGGAGGGTCGCAGACTTAGAGGAAGTAAAGGGGATAGGTGTTGTTTAGTTCGTTCAGTTTTGAGAAAAACTTGTTAATGAAGGTAATAACAGGATGCTTTTTTGAAGACGTGCGACAGGATGTTTCAGGCTTTTTTGAGTAAAATTAATTGTCGTCAATTGCCTTAAAATGTGAAGTATCGATGACGTGGTCGGGCAATTACGTAATGTTTTTGAAATATGATGTGTGAAGAAGGGAATTCATTGAAAAAGCAATTTCGTCAGGATGAATTAGTGAAACATTGAGGCTTTTTTATAAGATCTTTATTTAAGATAAGGGGTAATTCATAATTGCGTCACATTTCAAAAGGGGAAGGGTCTACAAGTGTCACAAGGATAGGGGTGGATTAACAGGTTGTGACCAGGGGCGGATCCAGAGAATCGTTTTGGGGGGGGGGGGGGCGATCCCGAGTGACATATAATCAACGTAGTCATAATTGCTGTTGCTCAAATCATTCCTTGCGGTTAATTTTTAAATGAATATGAAATAATTAATGCGATTTAAAAATGTTACAGACTTTTGATTATCCGACGTCCGATTAACCGAAACACTCGGTTATCCAACACTCTTATTATATAATCCCGCCCTCTCAAAATATGGTTTATTGTTACTTATTAGGTCGTAAAATTAAAAACGTTAGAACAGAATTTATTTATTAAATGTCTTATTTTTTTTTTCTTTTTCTTTTTACTCTTGTACTATGGTAATTATTTATCTTATTTTTTGTTCTTTTAGTTATAGTGAACAACATTAATAACACAAGCCTGCGATGATTGTGTTTTTTAACATTTCGTAATTGATTTTGATGTATTTTTTTAGCACTGGATGCGAAAATGACCTTCATTTTTAACCATCACGTCACGATTTTCGCAAATCGTAAATTTCAAAGTTAAAAAGTAAAACTAGAAAACAGGAATTCTGCTTTTCAGAATTTAGTGTCGCCCCCGATGACAAAAAATATATGTATATAAATATAGATACAGTAGAGTCCCGATTATCCGAGTTAATCGATCTTATACCTTTGGAATGGATCATTTTCTTCTGATGGACTGATGGCTTCCATTATTATGAAACAGTCGTTATAAATGAAGTGTTAGGTGAAGATGAAAGAGCAGTCGTAAAAAGTTAGAACTCTGATTTTCTGGTCAGAATGGGGGGGGGGGGGGTGGGATGGCTATAATTTTATTTTGGAAAAAAAAATGGAAGCCATCAGTTCATCAGAAGAAAATAACTCGGTGAATGCGGAAACTCCGATAATCGAGGCTCTACTGTAGTTCAGTTTTAAGACTTATAACATGCGATTTTATTTTACATAAAGTGACGCCATCCATATCCGCTGAAGAATTCGTCATTTGCGATCCAGTGTTAAACAACATCTACAGTAAAGTACGCTTAAGACGTCACTATCGCTGAATAATATACACACACACACGAAAAAAGAGATTTCGTCATTCAAAAAACTCGACAAAAAATCGGCCATCTAAAGATTCACAAACCTTCATTTGTATGTATTATCATTATAGATATTTAAAATGAAATTTAGTTTCTAAAAGCTCCCTGTTTTATCAGAAATCTTTCATTTATATTTTTTGAAAATAGCACGTATTTTAACTTTTTTATTTTCAGTTTTTATGGGAAAATGGCAACAAAAAGATATAATTGTTATTTTTCTTTCACTTTCTACAGAAATGGAGTTCTTCCGTTGCCAATATTAAGAAAATGGCTCTAAAAACTACCAAAAAAAAAAAAAAATAAATAAATAAATTAATATTTCAAAAATAAATGGAGATGCAGTTTTCAAACAAATTGCATTATAAAGTACTGTTTTTTTTCGAATATGACTGTATAAACATTGAAAATGTGCGATGCTTAGAAGTTTAAAAAATTGCTATAGAGTATTTAATCGTACTGCTTTGTTTCACGGCTGGCTTCTGTAAGGTAACGTTATTTTTTGGAGATGTCACAAAATAAGCTGGCAGAAAGAAATAGCATACCGTACCGGGGGCTAAAAATAGCGAAAATCTCTCAAAGCAATTTGTAAGTACAGCAACAAAAGAAGGTAAATGTTTTAAATACATCGGCCACAAATTTCCCAGCTTTATCAACCGCCAAAATAAAAGAGGATACCGAGATGAACCCCATAGAGAAGATTAAAAGAAAAGCGCGAAGCAGAGCATGAGCGGTTCAAAGAAACTTCCACGCAGGGAATAAAATTATAAGGATTTTAAATACACAATATTTTACATGTTTAACTGTAAAAATCCATAGTATAAGCAAAAAAATGAATAAGTTATTATGAAAAAAAGTTACATCTATTTTACAGCAGCAGATTTTCACAATATTTCGACTATTTAAAAATTTGCGATTTGTGAAAAATCCTGACGTGATGGTATGGTAAAAAATGAAGGTCATTTTTGGATTCAGCACTAAAAAATACATAAGAACCAATTACCGTAGCTGAAAAACATAACAATCACATCTATTTTTTAATATCAGATTTCTGGAAGAGAGTAATCTCTGAAAAAGGATCGCCTTCAGAAATTTGAAGGGCCTTAACATCCTTGAAAATCAAAATGTGTCATCTAAGTGGTGTTTATACCTCTTCATAGGCGCGAATCGCCCCCCCCCCCCCCCCCGCACCCCTTGGTTAAAAAAATATAAATCCATCGATTATCGTGAATTGCGGCAAATGGTTGCCGAAAAAAATCGATTTCATCAATCGTTCGCAGGTCAAAGGATCTCGCAAAAAAACGCGAATTTCGTCAAAGTGTCGCAGAAAAAAACGCGAATATCGTTAAAGGATCGCAGAGAAAACGAGGATTTTGTCAAAGGATCGCTAAAAAGAACGCGAATTTTGTCAAAGAATCGCAGAAAAAAACCGCTAATTTCGCCAAAGGATTGCAGAAAAAACGTGAATTTCGCCAAACAATTGCGGAAAAAACGCTAATTTCGCCAAACGATTGCGGAAAAACACTAATTTTCGCGAAAGAATCGTACAAAAAACGCTAATTTCGCGAATTTCGTCAACAGATCTCAGAAAAATGCGAATTTTGTCAAAGAATCGCGAAAAAATACGCGAATTTCGTCAAAGGGACGCGGAAAAGACGCACAATTAACACCAGGAGGAGCGCATCCACGGGTGGGAGGAGGTCGATCGGGAGGTCGCCCCCCCCCCCCCCATGATATAAATCCAACGCTTTTAACGGCAGTTTTCGCGGAACACACAGACAAGCAAACGAAAACCAAACACTTTTCGGGTATCAATGGTAAACCTCTCTGACGTTTCGGCAATTAGTGAACAAAATAGGATTATGTCCAGTCAAAAGGCATATGGCGACATAATTTTTGACACTATGGGTTGAGATGGTTGACGATGCCACTTCGTGTACCTTTCGTTGAATCTCTACAACATAAATTGACAACGTTATGCGGATCCCTTTAAAGTGTTAAAACTTTTTCGTTCATTCAAAGAAGCTACAATTCTAATTTCTGTATAACAATATTTTTGAGGAGTGCTTTATTGTTTGAGAAAAGAATGGGATTCATACAATTTCCAAAGAAAGAAAGAAACAAGAAAAAGAAAGGTCCTTTGAAAAATTCAAGCATCTTAATGTTTTCTGAAGACAGCCACTAATGTGTAAAAAGTGTACTGTTATTGCCACCCACATTGGTAAATTTTAAGGGTATTTGATGAATGAATAAAAGAGGATTATATCATAATCCCAGTCAGTTAAAATGCGTATGGTGTGTTGATTTCTTATAAACCAACTTGGTAAATTTGTTCTTCTCTTCTTTGCCCTGATCGAACCCCGGCCCCCTTAGATGCGCACCTAGGGGAGTCTCTTCCCTGTGCTAATTGTGCGTTTTTTACGCGGCCCTTTGACGAAATTCGCGTTTTTTCAGCGATTCTTTCGCGAAATTTGCGTATTTTTTTCGCGATTCTTTGAAGAAATTCGCCTTTTTTCAGAGATCTGTTGATGAAATTAGCGTTTTTGCGCGATTCTTTCTCGAAATTAGCGTTTTTCCACAATTCTTTTTCGAAATTGGCGTTTTTTCAGCGATCCTTTGACGAAATTCGCGTTTTTTTCTGCGATCTTTTGACGAAATTTGCGTTTTTTTCGTGGTCCTTTAATGAAATGCGCAATTTTTTGACGAAAATCACATTTTTTCCGCGCTTCTTTGACAAAATTCGCGTTTTTTCGCGATCCTTTGACGAAATTTGCGTTTTTTCTCGATCATTTGACGAAATTGGCGTTTTTTGCGCGATCTTTTGACGAAATTCGCGTTTTTTGCGACCCTTTCACCTGCGAACAATTCACGAAATTGTTTTTTTTCGGAGACCATTTGTCGAAATTCGCGATAATCGTTGAATTTGGGGGGGAGGGGGTCGATCGCCCCGATCGCCCCCCCCCCCCCCACCGTGGATCCGCGCTTAGTTGTGACGTCACATCTAAAATTGAAAACAAAATAGGAATGTTTTGCAAAAGTAAATTATTAACGAATTCGATTTTTAAATCGGAAATATGCAAGAGCTTGAGTCAAAAGTACACAAGATTTTAACCATTTTATGGTATTTATTTCGGTAGATAATAAAAAAAAAGAAGACAAAAGAGTAGAAAAAGGAGTGTATAAAGAGTAGGTAAAAAAAGTAATGAGACAACAAAAGAGTAAGTAAAACTAGACAAAAGAACTTGAAGTTAAAGTAGACAAAGATTAAGTAAAGAGACAATGTAGACAAAGAATAGGTAAAGAGTAGACAAAAGAGTAGGTAATAGTAGACAAGAGAGTTTGAAGTAAATGTAGTCGAAATCTTAACGGTTTTGTGGTATTTATTTCGGTATGTAATAAAGTAAAAATAGGCGAAAGAGTACGTAAAAATGTAAACAGTAGGAAAAGAGTCTGTAAAAGTAGACAAAAGAGCTGGAAATAAAATACACAAGTAGTAAAAGGGGGATAGGTGTTGTTTAGTTCGTTCAGTTTTGAGAAAAACTTGTTAATGAAGGTAATAACAGGATGCTTTTTTGAAGACCTGCGACAGGATGTTTCAGGCTTTCTTGAGTAAAATTAATTGTCATCAATTGCCTTATAATGTGAAGTATCGATGACGTGGCCAGGCAATTACGTAATGTTTTTGAAATAAGATGTGTGAGGAAGCGAATTCATTGAAAATCAATTTCGTCAGGATGAATTAGTGAAACAGTGAGGCTTTTTTTTATAATATCTGTATTTAAGATAACAAGTAATTCATAATTACATCCCATTTCAAAAGGGGAAGGATCTACAAGTGTGATATAGTGTGACAAGGATAGAGGTGGGTTAGACTTCCCATCTAAAATGGGAAAACATTTAGGAAGGTGTTGTTTGAAAGCAGTATAAATTAAATAATAACGAATATGTATTTTAAATAGGAAACATTAGACATAATATTCTTTTGAATTGCAAGAGCTTGAGTTAAAAAAAGACAAAATTTGGTATTTATGGTATTTATTTCAGTATATAATAAAGTGAAGGTAGATAAAAGAGTAGAAAAAGAAGTAGGTAAAGAGTAGGTAAAAAAGATAACAATTAGACAAAAGAACTTGTAGTTAGACAAAGAGTTTCAAGTAGACATAGTAGACAAATAATAGATAAAGAGTAGACAAGAGAGTTTAAAGTAAAAGTACAGGAAATCTTAACGGTTTTATGGTATTTATTTCGGTAGATAATAAAGTAAAAGTAGACAAAAGAGTGGAAAAATAAGTAGGTAAAGAGTAGGTAAAAAAAGGTAGCGAGTAGGATGAATTAGTTAAACAGTGAGGCCTTTTAAAAGATCTGTATTTAAGATAAGGGGTAATTGATAATTACGTCACATTTCAAAAGTGAAAGGTTCTACTACTGGGACAAGGTAGGACCGGGTTGTGCCGTCCCATCAAAACGGGAAAACAATTAGGAATGTGTTATTTTCAAAAATAAATTAATAACGAACGTGTCTTTTAAATCGGGAATATGCAAGAGCTTGAAGTAAAAGCATACAGGAGTTTAACGGTTTTATGGTATTTCTTTCGGTGGATAATAAAGGAAGTGATAAAGGAGTGATAAAGAGTAGTTAAAAAAAAGGTAACGAGTTGACAAAAGAATAAGTAAAAGTGGACAAAAGAACTTGAAGTTAGACAAAGAGTTTGAAGTAGACAGACAAAGAATGTGTAAAAAGTAGAAAAGAGAGTAGGTAAAAAGGTAAAGAGTAGGTAAAGAGTCGGTAAAAATGGACAAAAGATCTCGGAGTAAAATAAACAAATGATAAAAGGAGATAGGTGTGTCCAGTTCGTTCAGATTTGAGAAAAACTTTTTAATAAAGGTAATAACAGGATGCTTTTTTGAAGACCGGTGACAGCATGTTTCAGGCTTTCTTAAGTAAAATTAATTGTTGTCAGTTGCCTTAAAATGGGAAGTATCGAATGACAGGGTGGAACAATTACATAATGTTTTTGAAATATGATGTGTGAGGATGAGAAGTCACTGAAAAAGCAATTTTTTCAGGATGAATTAGGAAAACAGTGAGGCTTTTTTAAAAGATCTGTATTTAACATAAGGGGTAATTCATAATTACGTGACATTTCAAAAAGGGAAGGGTTTACAAGTATGACCTAGTGTGACAAGGACAGGAACGGATTTTTTACGTCACATCTAAAATGGGAAAACAATTGGAAATGTGTTATTTGCAAAATTGAATTAGTAACAGACGTATATTTTAAATTGGAAATATGCAAGAGCTTGAGTTAAAAGTACACAAGATTTTAAAGATTTTATGACATTTATTTCGGTAGATAATAAAGTGAAAGTTGACAAAAGAGTAGAAAAAAGAGTAGATAAAGAGTAGGTAAAAAAAAGTAAAGATTAGAATAAAGAGTAAGTAAAGATAGACAAAAGAGCTTGAACTTAACGTAGACAAAGATTACGTAAAGAGACAAAGTAGGCAAAGAATAGGAAAACAGAAGGTAATAGTAGACAACAGAGTTTCAAGTAAAAGTAGACGAAATCCGAAATGTTTTATGATATTTATTTTGGTGGATAATATACGAAAAGTAGACAAAATGTAGGTAAATAATAGGTGAAAAGGTAAAGAGTAGGTAAAGAGCTGATAAAAACAGACAAAAGAACTCGAAGTAAAATAGGCAAATAATAGGTGAAGATACAAAGTATACAAAGATTAGGTAAACAGTCATAGTAGACAAAGAGTAGGAAAAGCGACAAAGTAGACACAGTAGAAAAAAAGAGTAGGTAAAATGACAAAGTAGACAAAGACATTCATAGGTTAAAGAATATATAGACAAAAGAGCTTAGTGTAAAAGTAGACAAAATATTAACTGTTTTATGGTACTTATTTTGGCAGATAACAGGGAACGTGTAAAAAAAAATTACTTTTAATAACAGTTGCAAAATATATTACGTCACAACTGGGTAAGGATATCACGCGAATATGTCAATCTAGGAAGAGGAAGGGTTGTAAATTTATCAAATTTGGGTGACGTAATTTAATTAATAATAAAAATTGTGATGTAATGGTTAAAAAAATTACGAATTAATTAATGGATTACCCTAAGCAGATTTTATAGCCTTTCTATAATTTATTTTACAATTCGCATACGCTTTACGCATAGAGAATGAATAGCATATGAAAAACTGATATTCCAGTTTAAAAAAACTAATTAATACGCAAAAAAAATATTCCTAAACGTTTAAAGCTCCTGTACCGTCAGGCAAAGACACTCGCGAGCTAATGCCTATGAGAAGGCTATTTTCCAATATCTCATTTGCATTTCGATATTTTTAATTTCTTTTTCTTTTTGCATTGAATAGCGAGCTTGATCCCTACATCTGCCCTTTTTTACTTTTTCGATTTTGGTCGCAGATATTTTTTATAAAGTTACTTTCACTTTCGAAACCGGTTCTGAAAGTGAAAGTGTCGTCTTAAAAAAATGAAAAAGTAAAAAAAGGGTAGATGTAGGAACCGAGCTCTGCTGTTCAATGCAAAAAAAACCAAAAAAATATATTTAAAAATATCGAAATCCAAATGAGATATTGAAAAATAACCTTCCCATAGGTTTAGCATTAGCTCCGAGTGTCTTTGCCTGGCAGAACAGGAGCATTAAGAAAATAGGTAGCAGCAAATGGAGCTTTGTTTTTATAAATGCTTCTTTAAATCTCAAAATATATAGGTTTCTGAGATTTCTAAAGATAAAGAACTCTCATCGGAGTCGTTAGTAACTCCGAAGAGGTTATGTTATATTTTTTAAGATTGAAGAATTATTTGTCTTCTTTTACAGTATAATTTACTCAACTTAAAGTGAGTTATCTATTTTGAAAATTTCCTTTTTTTAGGGTTCCGTAACTTAAAAAGTAAACACGGAACCATTATAAGATCATTCGTATGTAGTCTGTCTGCCCGTCTGTCACAGCAGTTTTACTCGTAGACAAAGAGTGTAGGTAACGATAAAGTAGATAAAGAGCCCATAAAAGTAGACAAAAGAGCTTGAAGTAAAATAAACAAAGAATAGGCAAAGAGACAATGTACACTAACAGTAGGTAAACAGTCAAAGTAGACAAAGAGCAAGCAGATGTATGATATTTCGAGTTATAAGCATTTGTGACTCAGGGCGGGAAATTAGGTTCAAAACACAAACTTTGACAGCCTTTTATGAAAGATATTCAGTTTTTACCAAAACTGGAACAAAATGTTCAATTATATAGTTTCTAGATAAAAGCACCTGCCAATCACACACATTTGCGAACAAAACTGGATTCATAAATGTGTCAGAAAGTGACCAATTTGGATGTAGAGTATACTTTATGCATACTTTATACACAAAGTGAAAGAGTAGTTGTACCATAGTTTACTTTTCTTGTGTAAGCTATGGAAGGTGGAAAGTTCAAATTTTTGGCAGAAGTAATAAAGACTATTGACCCACATATTTATAGATTATTAACCATTCATTTACGAAAAATGTAGGGGGTTGATTAAGTTGCTTGAAAATAAAAATCTTTATATATATATGATACGTATTCACTAGTATGATATAAACATATTGGTCTTAAGCAGCAGCCATACACTCGTTATCTAACTCAACCGAGATATCAAAGTTTTGCAGTCGTAAAATCATGGTTAAAAGTGGAAGATCAGGCCAACGTCCATTGGTAGTTTCCCGGATATAATAACTGAAGCCTTTAGATTCATCAAATATTTATTAGATGATCATAAAATGCACCAAACTCCACTAGCAATATGCTACCCATGTTCGGGCGTTGTTGCGTCGTAAATAGAAACCACTAGGTGTTAAATATTAGAACAGCATGACGAAGATACAGTAAACAAAGCTCTCCAGGTGACATGGGTTATTTATGCAAATCAATAATTGTAATATTCTCTTCTCTCCCAACTAATGCAACAGGTTAAATACTTTCGAAAAAGACACGCGTACGAATACATTACAAGTGAAAGAACCAACCCCGCAAAAATAGCCGGGAGGACGCAATGAGAGGCAGGCTACGATAGGACTTAGCTCCGGGGGAAGGGGGAAGTACGCGTGACGTCGATGATGAACACTTTAGTCTCGGCATCAGTTTTATAACGTAAAAAAACGTTGGCGGCTTGGCAAGGAATTATGGGATATCAAACATCAGAGAACAAATGATATTAAATACATTCGAAACAAAAAGACTTTAGTTTCAGAATAAAATGAAAAAAAGTAATTTAGTGGGTTTTATAAGATTAGACGAATGGCTTTAAGATTTTAGAATAATAAAAGAATACGCATTTAAAGCATGGAAAAAAGATAAAAGATATTTAAGATAGTATTAAAGCTAAGTAAAAAAGGTAGATATTATAATAATTTGGAATAGTTTAATTAAGATAAAAGGGCGAAAATTTTTATTATTACATATATATATGTTGCATTCTCTCAAAGCATGTCGTGTTAATTGTAGCATTTATGGCTGTAGACTAATTATGACACATTAGATGTAAATTTCCAACTGGGCGAAAAATGTCCGGCCCAGGATTCGAACCCGGGACCTCCTGGCTGAAACCGCCAATGCTCTGCCATCTGAGCTATCCCGAACGATTCTGGTCGAACTTTTTCACCCAGCTAACCTTGATGATTACAACATCTGGTCTGAAACCTGGTTCAGCTCAACAGAATAAATCTCAGGTAATGGAACTCCAGAAATCGCTGGATACGAAATTACACTAGATTAATTTTCACACAATTATTCTAATTGGTAAACAAATCATATTAGATGTAAATTTCCAACTGGGCGAAAAATGTCCGGACCAGGATTCGAACCCGGGACCTCCTGGCTGAAGCCGCCAGTGCTCTGCCATCTGAGCTATCCCGGACGATTCTGGTCGAACTTTTTCACCCAGCTAACCTTGATGATTACAGCATCTGGTCTGAAACCTGGTTCAGCTCAACAGAATAAATCTCAGGTAATGGAACTCCAAAAATCGCTGGATACGAAATTACACTAGATTAATATTAACACAATTATTCTACGAATTGAGTATTTCCAACTGAGCGAAAAAATGCCCAGGCCGGGAATCGAACCCAGATCCTTGGCTTACAAGGCCAATGCTTTTCCATTTAAGCTAACTGGGCCGACAACCAGCCAGCATATTTCGCTCAGATAACCTTATTGGTAGGAACATCTGGTCTGTCATGTAGACAGCTCAACAGAATAAACCGCAGGTTAAGGACCTCCATATTACCATATTATATATCGCATAAGGACCTCCATATGCTGGCTGGTTGTCGGCCCAGTTAGCTTAAATGGAAAAGCATTGGCCTTGTAAGCCAAGGATCTGGGTTCGATTCCCGGCCTGGGCATTTTTTCGCTCAGTTGGAAATATTCAATTCGTATGATAACTTTACCAGTCAGTTTGACTGTGTTAAAATAATAGTTCACAATTATTCTAATTGGTAAACAAATCATATTAGATGTAAATTTCCAACTGGGCGAAAAATCATCAAGGTTAGCTGGGTGAAAAAGTTCGACCAGAATCGTCCGGGATAGCTCAGATGGCAGAGCACTGGCGGCTTCAGCCAGGAGGTCCCGGGTTCGAATCCTGGTCCGGACATTTTTCGCCCAGTTGGAAATTTACATCTAATATGATTTGTTTACCAATTAGAATAATTATGTTAATATTAATCTAGTATAATTATGACACATTACAACTGGATATTATGGCATGTCGAAAATAGGCAGTTTAAAAGGCAGTAGAGAATATCACCAAACAAAATTTATATAAGCGCACTCGTGTCGTCATGGTCGGCGGTAAGGCAAGAATATGTTAAATTCTTAGGAATTTTCCCATGAATAACGACAGAGGCGGAGATCAATCCAATCAAATAATTCATTGATGATAGGTAAATTTAGTCAACTCCACTAGTCTAACATTTAATCAGTTTCGTGTAAGGTCACATAGCTTTAGAATGATAAAAATGATCAGAAACGTCATCACGACTAATTGATGAAAACCACTCGGAGAGGGTGGGGAAGCATGAAGTGGTCGCAGAACTTATTACTTAGTGCGGAACCTTTATTAAGGGGGCTGGTCACTCAGCTTCCGAATTCCCCTCACTAATGTAAAGTCTATTGGCATTGGATGAGTTCGTATATTTAAAATATGTCCTCGAGAAATTAATATTTTTCACTTCTATTTTTTGTGTACACTTCCCAAAAGAGGTCTCTTTTTTTCATAGTTCTCAAAATATTTCTAAAGTATAGACTTAATTTTATAGGAAGTGTTGAAATCTTACTCACACTTCGTTCACTTTTAACACATAAAATATTAAATTTAGCATAAATTTTAGAAATATTTTGAAAACTAAGAAAAAAAGAGACCTCTTTTGGGAAGTGTACACAGAAAAAAAGATGTTAAAAATATGAATTTCCCGAGAAGATATTTTAAATATACGAATGCATCAAAAGTCCATAGACTTAACATTACGGAGGTGAATTCCAAAGCTGTGTGACCAGCCCCCTTAAGTGAACAAGATGAGAGCGGCAAACCAGCAAGGCATCATGGGATATGGAACGAATAAGCTAAAATGATATTAAATAAGCATTCGAAAGAAAAAAAAATTAATGTCTCAGAACAAAATTAATTAGTGGGTTTTACATAGAAGTATAGTTATTAACAGATTAAGGTTTTTAGAATAAGGAATAAAAGAATGCGCTGGATTAAAGTAATGCGATTAAAATATAAAGGGTATTTAAGCTATTATTAAAAGACAGGTAAAAAAGGTAGATATTTTAAGAATTTGGAATAAATTAACTAAGGTAAAAAGGGCGAAATCTTTTATTATTACACACACACACACACACACATATATATATATATAGTGTGGGATATCGAGTGAAAGCTCTCGCAATGCCGAACTCAAAAATATTTTTGTTTTAATTTTAGGTATTATAGTTTCAGAGATATCGTCGAAAATGTACTGCAAAAATATGACCCCCCTCTGTATTTCTGAATCTACTGAAACAAAAATAGAGGTAGTAGAAGTTTATTTAAATCTTACACGAAAACTATACCGATTACTCTAGTCCACATAGTTTTTGAGAAAATCGCATTTTTCAGTTAGACACAAATTTCACGTAGCGCACTCTAAATTAAAATGTCTGAAATTCAGACACTTAAGTATCTGAAACGGTGTGTTCAATTTTCAGACATTTTAAAATGTCTGAATTTTTTCAGACATTTTTTGTGTCTGAATTTCAGACACTTCAAACGTCTTAATAGCATCCATTTTTTTTTCAAGCATCATACGTAGCCATGTTTGACCACGTTGAATCCTGGAAAAATATTTGGCTGGGGTCCTGCACCTCCCCCTCCCCCCCCCCCCCTACAGCCTGATTTTTTTGGTGCTCTCAATTTTGGTATGCAATTTTTGTTAAGCTGATAATTTAAATCTTTTACGACATTTTACTGATTATAATCAATATTTTGAACTCAGGAGTAGAACAAGATTAAAATAAAAAATATTTATCTAAATATTAGATTTTTTAAATTTGATTTATTTTTAATCTTATTTTACTTTAAAAGTTCAAAATATTGATTATAATCAGTACAATTTCGAAACAGATTTAAAACATAAGCTTTACAAATATTGCACATCAAATTTGTGGGCACTAAAATCGTAGGGGGGCGGGCGGGGTACGGCCCAGTATGCCCATTCTTTAATTAAGAAGTTCTTTTGAAAAAAATGCAACCCTGCATTATTGTTATCTAAATTGAGATGTCCGGTACTCGGGAGTATCCGTTGTGGAGGTTAATGGACATTCCCGAATAGCTGAAGCATCTATTTAGCGAATACCTTTTTAATCCGCATGGCATACATATTTGCATATTTTTACTTCACAAAAGCAGACATCTCCGATTATCGGACAAATTCAACGGCAAGGGCTATTGATGGCTTTTAAAGTACATGGATAAATATATATATTTCTTATAATCTTGCCCTACTCTACTTCATATAATTTAAAAATTGATTTTTTAAAAATTTATATTGCCACATAGGCAATTTTACATATATATCAGATGATAATCACAACTATGAATAAATAAATAAATATTCTACTTTATCCCTTTGCACTCGAGGGCTCCGGAGCGGAGCCATTTAAAATTTGTCTTCAAACTCGAGGGCTCCTCTACGGAGACGATGCAAATAATTTTGTGATACCTGTCTAGAAAAGCCAAGATTACATGGTATCACAAAATTATTTGCATTGTCTCCGTAGCGGAGACCTCGAGTTTGAAGACAAATTTTAAATGGCTCCGCTCCGAAGCCCTCGAATGCAAAGGGTTAATATTGAGAAAAAAAATACTTCGGTATTTTGTTTATTTATATTTTGTGTTTTTAATCTGGTCCTACTCTAAAAGTTCAAAACTTTAATTATAATCAGTGCAAGATTTAAGGTATCAGCTTTACGAAAATTTCATACAAAATCCCCCCCCCCCCCCCTCCCCGAAAAAAAAATGAAAATCCTTATCATTTAAAAATTAGATTTTTTAAAAATTTATATTGCCACATTGGCTTATTGTTATCATTCCTATTAAACACTTTTCATTAGATATCTTTAAAGCAAAATAAAGCCGCAAAAAAAGAAGTTACCACATAATCACTATGATACACACTTGCGATGCTTATCAGTAAAATCTAATTGGAAAATGACCTTCGAAGTGAAATATATTTTCTACACGCAGCAAAATCAAAATAAACAAATGATTTCCTTTTTCCTGACTGTGTTACCTCTCTGATCATCTATGGTTTACATCTATGTTTCCAAGTCAAAAGGTTTGCACATTTAATCTACTCGGTAAAAGATTTAATAGCTTTAGAAATATATCTAAGAAATATTTGAGATAAATATTCTTTTTCAATTATATATAAATTTCATAAAAATCAATTGATTTTTTTTTCCAAAAGCGAAAGTCTATAAATATATTTTTTAGTTTCAGCTAAATATTGTTCAATTAAAAAAAAAAAAAAAAGGGCAATCCCGAAAATCGGGATTAAAATTGAAGCGGGATCCCGGGATTCTAATCCCTAGCTAGGAAGTAAGAAAGCTTTAGGAAATCTTTCAAAGTTTTTTTTTTCTATTTCCTTGTGGTCGTTTAGTATGAGATAAGCATTAGTCATTGAAACTAAGAACTGCCATATTGAAAACAAAACAAAACAAGGGAATGAACTTAACTTTTAAATATGTCTGTTTTTTAGTGATGTTATTACTTTAAATTTGAGAAAAAAGATGAGAATAAATAATACATAATTTGTAATAAAAGACAACGTCATAAATTAAAAAATATATACTTCTAGAATTATTATTATTATTATTATTTTTTTTTTTTTTTTTTTTTTTTTTGCAAAAAGATTCAAAACTAATTAAATTTTATGTAAGATTTTGTTTAGTACAATAAATAAAATCATAAAAGACACTAATTTTAGTACTATAAAGAAATTATAACACTTACTTAAATCGCTGTTTGCAAGAGGTAAGAAAAATTCCTCGATTTGAAATTTTAAAAACTACCACAACCACAGTGAGGGAGAAAGACTTGCACCAGTTTAAAAGGTAATCCCATAATACATCCGACTAGCCATATTTAAAGAATGAGATGTTTCATCCTCAAAACAGGACCTGCCAGACAAAAGTTTCTTTTTTTTTTTTTTTTTTTTTTTTTTTTTTTTTTTTTTTTGCCAGCTTCGACAGGACGAAGATGAATAACACAATATTATTGATATAAATTAATACGAGTTAACACTCAGCCCATTGCACACGCTTTGTAGAATTTCCGGGTGTAATCTTCAACCGTCGTCTACTTCTGTTCTGTGTCTATCCCGCCCTTATATCGACGACAGCTTCTAAGAGACATTTGATGTCGAGCACACACGTCAGATGTATGTATTCAATAAATAAATAATCCAAGTTAATACGAACACAGTAAATCACAGTACTTCATATTTTGCAAAAAACGAATTAAAATACACGCGTACATAAAAATAAACTTCGTTTGAATTACAACGTATACCACTTCGGAGGAAGACATCTAAAGCTCATGCGCAACTGGGAGTGTGAGTGCCCCCTGGTGGTTATTGCGTCGGAAGAATCAAACCGTCTTAAATTAAGACACGTTTAAAGCAATGAAGTGTCTTAAAATAAGACGTTTGCGGATATTTTAGACATTATTCTCAGTTCATTTGCACCATGGTCATAGTAAGACACTTATGTATCTTAAATTAAGACATCTATAATGTCTGAATTTTCAGATTAAGACACTTATGTGTCTAAAATTCTTTTTCAGTCACATATGTGTCTAAATTTAAGACGCTTCTATTTGCAGTGCGGGCACTCAGCAAAGGAGTTGAGGGGCGCTCGAGGTACAAATCGTTTCGGAAGTATAAAAGGGTTGTTGATAATGATTTTCGAAAACAACTGTCGGTAATTAGCCGAGATATTAACCTTTAAAGACAAGGACGGTTTAGCTATACCCAACCCTACGTGGTATAGTTCTTTTTACAAAACCTTATTACTTACCCATCATACGTAGTATAGGGTAAGTCTTGCAATCGTTTTAAAAATCAAAAACAAGTTTTTGAAGGATTTACACGTTTTAGATAATGAAGATTCCGAAAAACATATTTTTAGGAAAAAAAATTGCCTACCGTCTCTCTGTGTGTGTGTGTCTGTAAACGCTCTATTTCCCGAACAAATTGAGATAGAGATTTAAAATTTGGTGTGTACTTAGTATGTAATAATGGGAAGAAGCCTATTGAATATCAGTAACCTTGATTATCCGGAACTATTTTGTCCGGACTCTCGAAATATTCGTTCTGACAAAAGGTACATAAAATTTTTCGAAATTATTTATTTTAAGGAGTGAATATAAAAGACAATTAAAAAAAACATAAATTTTGCATAAAGAATGAAGTCGATCGGATAATGAGTTGCCGAGATATTTGTAATCCTATTTTTCACACTCTTCGATTTTTCATAACCCTGTATTTCCTTCAAATTTCAATTCAAAGATATATTTTAATTGGAAATGATACGCTTAATCCGACGCACTAAACTGTTAGTTACTATGATTATCATTTTTGGAGTTATAAGGATGTTTCTTTTACGGAATTTGGTACTGCTTGATTATCCCGTCGACCAAAAATCTATCGCAAAACAATAAGATTAAATGCCAATAATGGCTTATCGCAAATATCACATTCACTTGACATTAAACACGTTACACGTGTTTGTTGTGTCCTCAAGGGATTTTTAATTCGACGTTTTATTTATATTTTTATTAATTTCTTACTAATTTGTTTGTTCTATCGTTATTTAAAATAAAAAATTATGCCAATTTGTATAATTTGGCGAGTAGTTTGACGATTTATATTATTTGTCGAAATGGGTCGACAGGATAATGAAGTAGTACCCGCAATTCAGTAATAGAGCATTACTATGCATTAAAATATTTAAATATATGTTTAATTTTATTTTTTGGAATTGAAATGCCTTTTTACCCGACTGAAAAGAAGGGTTATGTGTTTCACGCGTATCTGTGTATATGGATTTCTTTATACCCTCGAAACATCCCAACGGCTGGATGGATTTTAATGAATGAGGTCTCTATCAATTCGTCTTAACGGCCCAATAATTATAGGCTAGGTTTTGTTTTCATAAATTTAAAATGGTGGCCGTAAAATACAAAATGGCGGTAGAGACGAAAAAAAATTACGCACCCTATTGAGTGACATATCATTGGATAGGTCTTTCAAAATGACGACGATGTTTCGTTGATTATTTTACAGTCAGAAGCTCCGTTCAAATATTATACAATCTGGAAGTTGTGTAGGTAGGATCTCTAGCTTTACTGCAACTCTAACCATCATAGAAATCTATAGACCTGATCAACAGTGTTTATAGATAGGGACTAACAATAAAACACAACTTAAAAGTCATCAATACAAGTAAATAAAAAAAATATGTAGTAATATAATTAAAAAAACATTAAGTCAATTCCTACTTACGTCAATAAGAGAATTTTTTTTCTCCCATTCTTCTTTCCTCTTGAGTGGAGCTTAAAATGCCTTGATCAAGAAGAGGGCTCTCTTGATTATTGAAAATTAATTTAATTAATTAATTAATATTTGAAAAAAACTGGATTAATATCAAGTGTCATCGACTACAAGTTTAAAAAATATATATTTAAGCTTGATTGGATTAATAATAAGTATTTTATTAACGATTGAAAATTTGAACAAGATATATATAGCGAGAGTGTGAGCTAATAGTAGGAATTGATAAAAAAAAAATAGTTTCACATTGATGAGAAATAATTAATTAGTTCGCTTTTTACGCAGTCGGGTTTTTTGATTTTTAAAATTTAATTGTTTATTATAAATCGTTTATACATGTTTTATTTTCATATTTTATATTATGCATATCGATGAAGGGTAAGTAATACGGTGGCCCCCAACGACTAGCTAAAACGATTTTTTGCAATATGGCAGATACTAATTAACATATTTACTGTACGGAATCCTCTGTGCGCGATTAATACTCGCACTTGACCGATTTCTTTAATAAATATCGTGGCATGTACATGAAATTGGTACAATTTAACACCAGCACAATAACTTTCCTTGCCAGTCAGGAATCCAACCAAATGGAATTACAAAAATGAACGCAAATAAATAAAGAAGAAAAACGAAATAAATTGGGTGAACTGCGTTCAGATGAACCAGACAAAATAGCATTTGTAACTTTGCGCATTACATGATCGATGTTATAATTACACTATTAGATATTATGCACGAAATACATATGCGAACGTTTTTTCTTTTCTGCTGCGGTAGCTAATTACACTTAATTATAAGTTGATTCGTATTTGCAAAAATACCGAAACCAGCTGCATGTGCATTCGGGCAATAAAAAGCTTTCTTTTAATCCGTCTAAGTAATGTATTACAGTAATTATTTTTCTTTAACCCTCTTTGAATTATTTATATGATTTCATTTCAGTTCAGTTCCTGATGTTCAACTCTATCCTGCCTAACCTGAAAAATACCCAAGAGATAGTTACGTTTTATTATTATTATTATTATTATTATTGCAGTGAAAATTACGAAAAACCAGAAATAAATTATAAAAAAATAGTTTTTAATGCATTTTTTTTTACATAAGTACGTTTTTTATAATACATTTTAACCCTTTATGTATTGAATTATGAATTCATGAAAATTTTATCCTCTAAAGCCTTTTTCGTGAATTGTTTAACTACATTAGAAGATTTACATAATCATTTGATAAATTTTAGAAGGATTTTACAAGGATTGAAGGATTTAGAAAGATTCATTAAATGTGAATTTATGGGGATTTTGTGTAATATTTATAGCCCCACTCAAATCTTTTATTTTAAATATTTTTCTTAGTATTTTGTAGAATTCGTAAATGTACAAATATAATGTTCTTACAATAGAAATACAGAAATAGTTCCGAATTAAAAAATCCCCCCCCCCCCCCCCCCAACGCCAAGAAAGCTGAAAAGATGCAAAGGCAAAAGAAATCATCCTTTTAAAAATATGTTTGTTTTGTGTAACCCATAATGCTTTTGGAACACGATAAACTAATGTATCTATAACTCATTCTAAACTGTGCTACAACTAATCGATGTATTAACCCTTAACCGGAAACGTACATCTGTGAGATGTTTGCGTCTACATATCTGCCCTTAATATTTTCTCCCCTAACATTCCAAACTTATTTTAATGCTGTTATATAAAAAAAACTGGTCCTGTTAATGCATTACTATTAAAGATTAAATGTTTAAGTTCACAATTTGTAAATTATTAAGTGTTCTGTTTGTGCACGGGATTTTCAGGTTTCCGGTTAAGGGTTAAATGAATTTTATAACAAGTTATTTTAATGGCACTTATAAGAACCATCAGTAGATAAAAGGTTAATTTGGTATTTTAATTAATAGTAATTTAGAGCAGAAGTTCTCTTATACGTCCATTAAAAATATATCAAAAATATATATTCTAAAAACACACTCAAAATATATATTAAATATTTAATTGCTACAAAGGACGTCAAATGTTAATAAAATGTTAATATAATGTTAAGATCTTTTAATGTATTTTATTAACATTTGACGTCCTTTGTAGCAATTAAATGTTTAATACATATTTTGAGTGTGTTTTTAGAATATATATTTTTGATATAGTAATTTAGAGTATTAAGAGTAATTTAGAGTACAATTAAGAGTAATTAAGAGTAATTAAAAAAAGACTTTGCTTGTATTACACTTTCTCTTTTCCTCTTTTTTTAATACTTTCCAACATAGTTGAAAAGTGTTTATGAATTCAGTTTGATTGTCTGTCTGTCCATCTGTCTGTCTGATCGTGCTAAAAATACTCGGATTGAGATATACTTTTATATGTTAACTGGAAGATAGTCCGTCAGACTGAGGTGATTGCATTTTTAAAAGAATGATATAGCATCACATTATAATGAAGGAATAATGAATTATAAATGTAAGTTCAGTTTTTTTCCCTACGTGATGTTAGAAGTGCATTTTATCATTAGCATAAAAGTAATCGTTTTAATGTTTGTTCTTTTGTGAATAATAAATGCATATGTCGCCAGTACGGGAACTTTTAGGACACTCTGTATATAGACATTTTAGGACACTCAATATAGAATGTTTGCTTTTGAAAATGAAGTACAGTAGAGCGACGATTATCCAAACTCCAATTAACCGAACTTCCAATTATCCGAACAGCCAATTTCTCTCAAAAAATATTCTTTAATCGAACTTCCAATTATCCGAACAGGCTATTTCTCTCAAATTTTTTTTTTTAAACGAACTTCCAATTATCCAAACACCCTATTAGACCTGGATATCAGATTTTAAATGATGATGACATTGTGGATGTTATTCAAGATGAAACATAAATTGAAAACGAATGCTGTGAAAGTGCTCAAGATCCATCACATAACGAAGCCTTTGAATGTTTGGAAACAGCTATGAAATGGGTCGAACGGCAGAAGAATGCTGATCCTATCCAACTAACGTATTTAAGAAGAATTCGAGATATGGCAACATGGAAAAGAATGTCTTCTTTGAAGCAAGCAACAATCGAAAGCTTTTTTGCTTAAATTATAATCTTTGGCGTTCAGAAAATAATAATAAAAAGTAAAAAAAAAAAAGAGACAAAAATCAATTTTTAAACATGACAGCATTAACTAGTGCTGTCAGTCTAACGCGTGGATAAAGTGTGAAGATGTTAGCATAGTCAGGTACATCCGTTAAATTGTCTGTCCATTTATCTGAACTTTTGCTTATTCGAACTAGGGTCGTTCCCGACTTGTTCGGATAATTGGCGCTCTACTGTATGTAGCATTTACAGTTCGTTTATAGGAGCACGCAAAATAATCCAGTTGCATTATTGTCCATGGGGGAAAAATCTTTTGAAGTGCATTTTATCGAAATTGCTTATTTATATATCGCCTTTCATTGTATGAAAAAAAATAAATGTCTTAATAATATCCATTTAGTGTTGGAAAGTGTTTCATAATCTATTCCTGATACCTGATTTTTTGTGTGTTTTTTTGTAGCACACGAAAAAACTGTACATCGTAAATAAAAGCCTGCATACATTTTGAATAGAAAATAAATATATAATAATGTGAAAAATGTTTTGTTGAATAAAATCATAAAACAAAATGCAATATTCCATCTTGATTCAATCACAAAATACACAATATGAATTTTTAAAAAGCTAATAAAACACACATACTACAATATATATTAAAACACATACACACACATAAATAACGCCTGCATGCAACGGCTACCTTTAAAAAAGCTCACCGTTTTAAATTTAAAAAAAAGTGTTTTTAAAACTCATATTGTGTATTTTGCTTTGTAGAATTTTTGTACATGTTTGGCAGCTTACGTTTTGGAGAAATGTTGCCAACTTTGCGACTTCGTTTATTGCCAGCTGTTCAACAACTTAATAACTGTTTCAACTTTCATTCCCACTGACATGGATTGACCCATATTTCTATGGGTAACTCAAATTGGTAACCCAAAATAACTCACTAATTGAAATTTATTGAATATGTGACATAGCCTAATGATCTTCTCCTACCTCAAAACTGTAGGATGCAAAAATTAGTCAAAATCGCTTTGCAAATGCTCTCTGATTGGTCGAATCATGTATCTCGGCTCTTATTGCGAATGTCTAGAAAAATCCTTCAGATTCTGAAAGCCTTTTTTCGCCAAATGTCGCTAAATATCACCAAATTTGGCGATATTCTTTCATTTTGAACCAAGCATGTGTTTTGGCATTAGTAATCTTGAAAGCCAATATCCCCTCACAAATTTCGCCAATATTGCCTCAAATATCACCAAATTTGGCGAAATGTTGTCAACTGTTTAACAACTTAATAACTGTTTCAAGCTTCATTCCCATTGAAATGCACTGGTCCGTAGTTAATCCAAAATGGCCCACTAATCGAATTTTCTCGAACGTGTGACCTAGCCCAATGGTCTTCTCGCAACCTAAAACGGTAGGATACAAAATATAGTCAAAATCGTTAGAGCCGTTTTTTAGATACAATTTACATACACGCATGATTTGCTCGTATTATAATATATGATTGTGCAAAGAAGAAAAGTTAAAAACGAGAAAGAAAGAACGAAAGTAAATCCGTGGAGCATGAGCAATGCTCATTTTGTCGAACCTAAATTTTCAAGACCGAATTTCAAAACAAGTTAAAATACAATTAACAGTACTAAGTGAAGCTTTTAAAAAAAGTGCACAGAAAAAAAGAAGTTAAAAGATTAATTTCCTGGTGAAATAGTTAAAAAAAAAAAAAGGGATCCTAGCTTAAATATTATGTTTAATATTAGCTATGTTTAATATTAGAGAGGGGAATTTGAGATCTAACTGACTAATATCTTTAACAAATCTATAAGCAAATCAATATTAATGTTATTTATTAGAATAAATTGTTAACGATAAAAATTTATCACATTTATTCTAAACATATTTTCAACAGAAAATAAATACAGAATCATGTCAATAATCCTCTCAAAAATTTTTGCACATGTTTAACAGTACACATTCTAATCTACTATGTACAGTAGTGGGGGGGAAAAGTACACTTCCCTACAAAGACTGCAACAAATTACTGAAGAATAAATTTGCTGGTACCAAAGGATTGGAAATAAAGTCTACTTTTAAATGTTGTAAGTAAAATTTGATTAGGGACCACCTACAAAGCAAAACCAGGCCAAAGTTTGTTTTTCTTTTAGTAATACTCCATTTTGATAATACAGTTTAACGGCCTACTTCAGCCAGGCGAAAAGACCCGTTCGCTAATGCTATTCCTATGGAAAAAAATTATAAAGATATCTCGGTCGCATTTCAATATTTTTAGATGATTTTTTTTTTGCAGTGGCTAGCTGAGGTCGATCTGTAAAAAGGCCGTTTTTTACTTTTTCGATTTTCATTGGGGATTTTTTTCAAGAGGATGTTTCCATTTTAGGAACCGGTTCTGAAAATGAAAGTGTCCCGATTAAAAATACTTGTAAACGAAATTGAAAAAGTAGAAAACGTCCTGCATACAGATCGACCTCAGATAGCCACTGCAAAATAAATCATCTAAAAATAGTGAAATGCGACCGAGATATCTTTATAAATTTCTTCCATAGGAATAGCATTAGCGAACGGGTCTTTTCGCGTGGGTGAAGTAGGGCCTTAAATCTTCAGTTCAAACTTGCCTAGAATTGAAATTTCAAGTCATTTCGATGATAAATTTTTGAATTACAAACATTGAAAATTTAGAGCTTCTAATGTTAAATTACATTTTCATATATTTATTAATATCTCTTGAAATTATAATCCTAATGCGTTAATTTTGTGTGTGGTTGTAATACTAAAAAAGTCCAAACATAAATACATTGAATTTGTAAGTTTAAAAATTGTATAATAAGAATTATGAAATTAGTATTCGAAAAAAATATGAACTGCAACCTATAATTTTTTGATAGATTTATATTTATTATGTCCTACTTAATTGAATCCAAAATTCCAAATTTTTCTTCTAAGTGGTTTTCGAATTAAGCTCAAAAAACATCAAAATGATGATTTAAGGGTCCATCTATGATATCCAGAAAAGAATAATTTGAAAAAAATATATATTTTACTCATTTTAATGAAACATTTGGGCTGGCAATAATCGAAACATAATAAGACAGCGAAATGGTCAAATTAGAAAAAATAATACATTAGTAGAACTGATTTAGTCATTCTGTAGCATTTCAACAATCGAGTACCGAACAACTTCAATTTGGATACAGCCCCTAAATTAGGCTCATTTTAAAATAATTAATTTCTCTGAAACTAATCATCCGAATTTCATGAAAATTTCTATTCAGGCTAATTGAAGGGTGTAGAAATTATTTATGGTGTCAAATTGGGGTATCGATATTGAAAAAAAAAATGGTTGTTTTGATATATTGATACCCCCTCCCCCTAAGCAAATTGTATATACATCCTTTAAAAGTAAACTTTATAAATTTCATAATATACTTACAACTACTTAAAAGGTGACAAAAACATATAAAAATATTATTTAATGCAACCCGAGATCTATCGAACACACACGCGTTCATTTTCAAAGGGATAAAAGGTGACTGACTGAATAGAAATATATTTTAAAAACAAAAACAAAAACAAAAATAGTACGCATGCGCAAGCGGAGTTCAGTCCATCTCTCTGCCAGGTGAAAAGATCAGCTCATATTATCAATAGTAAACTTTATTTCCAATCGTTTTGTATCAGAAACTTTTTTCTATTATAATTAGTTCCAGAGTTAGTAGGGGGTGCAGTAGAGCAACGATTGTCAGAACTCCAATTAACCGAACTTCCAATTATCCGAACAGCCTATTTCTCTGACAAAAAAAAAAATTAAACCGAACTTCCAATTATCCGAATAGTCAATTTATCTCAAAAATTTTTTTTTAAACCCAACTTCAAATTATACAAAACACCATATTTCTCTCATTTTTTCCCCCTTCAGACTTAGCCTGCGAAAGTGAATCCCCAATTAGTTTATCGTTGGGTGCCGTAACAAGAGAATAAAAGACTTGGGGAAAGACAGTGAAATCAAAGAAAATGAAAACGAGATCTCTAAAAATGATCCAGGTCCATCACATAACGAAGTCTTTGAATATTTGGAAACAGATATGAAATGGCTCGAACGGCATGGCAGAAGAACGCTGATACTATTCAACTAACGTGTTTAAGAATAATTCGAAATATGGCCGCATTGAAAAGAATGTCTTCTTTGAAGCAAGCAACAATTGAAAGCATTTTTGCTTAAATTATAATCTCTGGAGTAGAGAAAATGATTTAAAAAAAGTTTAAATGATAAAAAAGTAAACAACAAAAAACTAGTCGGATATACCAATCCCAAAACTTTCTTCTATCTCATGCATGTTAATACTTGAAAATTCTCTATCACACTACCAAAATTAAACGGCAATCTATGCCCATCATGAGGATTCTATAGATATGAAATTCCGTGCATTAGTTCTTGAGATATGGCTATTTCCGAAATCGTGTAAATCCAGCAAAATTCAGCCTAGCAGCGCCACCTATTGGGTACTTTACACCAAAACGTATGTTGAACAAAACTAACAAGCAACCACTTACGTCAAATCTAACTGAATCTGAAGTTTGGGGGAAATCCGTGCATTAGTTTTTGAGATAGAGCAATTGCGAAAATCATGAAAATGCCAGCATAGCAGCGCCACCTATTGGTCGATTAACACCAAAACCTAATCAGCAACAACTTGTGTTAACATCTAACTAAATCTAAAGTTAGATGAAAATTCGTGCCTTAGTTTTTGAGATAGAGCTATTGCGGGAATCGTGCAAAATGCAGCACAGCAGCGCCACCTGTTGAGCGATTTACACCAACACGTAATCCGCATCAAGACATATCAAGGACTAACTAAATCTGAAGTTTGATGAAAATCCGTGTATTAGTTCTTGAGATAGAGCCATTGCGGAAATCGTAAAAAATGCAGCATAGCAGCGCCACCTGTTAAGCGATTTGTACCAACACGTAATCAGCATCATGTCATATCAAGGACTAACTGAATCGGAAGTTTCATGAAAATCCGTCCATTAGTTCTTGAGATAGAGTCATTGTGGAAATCATAAAAAATGCAGCATAGCAGCGCCACCTGTTGAGCGATTTACACCAACACGTAACCAACATCAAGTTATATCAAGGACTAACAGAATCTGAAGTTTCATGAACATCCGTGCATTAGTTCTTGAGATAGAGCCATTTCAAAAATCATAAAAAATACAGCATAGCAGCGCCACCTGTTGAGCGATTTGCACCAAAAACTAATCACCATCAATTTGTATCAGGGAGTAACTGAATATGAATTTTTACTTAATTCCGTTCATTAGTTCTTGAGATAGACCGCCCACAAAATTTGTGTCACACACAGACGGACAGACAGACAGACAGACAGACAGACAGACTCACAGACAGACATTTTGTAAAAACATGTTTTTCGTGTTCTCTGACCTCTAAAAAGTATAAATCCGTCGAAAACCGGAATTCGAAAATTTTCATGAATCCAATACTTTCTTCTTGTAAAGAAAGAAGAAAGTAAAAAATTGTCTGTCCATTTATCCGAACTTTTGCTTATCCGAACTAGGGTCGGTCTCGACTTATTCGGATAATCGGCGCTCTACTGCAATTACTTTTATTTTTCCACGACTGTACAGTCGTGGACAAAAAAAAGTAAACACCCCCTACTAACTCCTCAACAAATTATCGTAGACGAAAGTTACCGGTACCGAACGATTGGAAATAAAGTCTACTTTTAAATGATGTATATAAATCTTTCTTATGGGGCCATCTACATATTAAAACGAGTCCAAACTTCATTTTTTTCAAAAGCAATACCCAATTTTAACGCGATATTTCAAATGTTCGGTTCAAACTATGCCTAGAGACCAAATATCAAGTCGTTTGAATGATAAGTTTTTGAATTATAAGCATTAAAAATTGAGTGCTTGAATGTTAAATTGCATTTTCATATTTTTATTTATATCTCCTGGAATTATGCTCCTAATGTGCTAATTTTGTTTGTAGCAATAATACTAATATACCCAAACATAAATACGCTGAATGTGCAATTTTTATAATTTTATGATATGAATTAAGAATTATGAAATTAATATTCGAAAAAATTATGAATTGCAACCTGCAATTTTTTTGATGGATTTAGATTTATTAAGTCGTGCTTTATGGAAATCCAAAATTTCACATTTTTCTTCCAAGTAGTTTTCAAATTATGCCTAAAAAACGGCAAAATGATGGTTTAAGGGGTGTCTATGATAGAAGTGAGTAGATATTTTGAAATTTATTCTGCTCTCGCATAATCTAACAGGCTTCATTGACTCCTTGAGTGGCGCTTCAGGTGCCTTGATCAAGAAGGGAGCTCTTTCGGTTAACAATCAAGTACGGAACTTCAATTTGGATATAGCCCTTAAAATACGCTCGTTTTAAAATAAATAATTTCTCGGAAACTTATGGTACGGATTACATAAAAATTTGTTTTGGGGCTAATTGAAATGTGTATAGTTCATTTATGCTGTCATAATTATGTACTGCTATGGAAAAAAACAAAGTTTGGTTTCGTTTTAATATGTAGATGCCCCCCTAAGCAAATTTTATATACATCATTTAAAAGTAGACTTTATTTCCAATCGTTCGGTACCAGTAACTTTCTTCTACGATAATTTGTTGAGGAGTTAGTAGGGGGTGTTTCCTTTTCTTCTCCCACGACTCTACATGTCTAAACGTTAAATTATAACTCTGTAAATGCTCGGGAATGATTCCTTCGAACGTAGTATCATTTTCGTTATTCCGAGATTTCTTTTCGGTGATAAACAAACGCCCCAGGTTTAAAACAGATTTCGACAGCAGTCGTTTCAAGGTAATCAACCCGTTTATTTTGAGACGATATCAGGTGCAATAGAAATTTCTACTGCTAGATATCGAAATAATTTCCTATGCCGTACATAGAAAAACAAAGTTGTCTGGGAATTTGAGAAATCACAGGCAGTGCAAGGTAGTGCAGTTATAATTTTGATACTTAAGGGAACCTTCTACATTAGGAGACCAAAAAAAAAGCATTTTTTATGATTTTTTTTTGTAAGAAAACTGCATGATGGATCTTTTTGAAATTTTAACAGTTTATTGTATTAAGGTATACACGGGAATTTTTTATTAGATTTTGTTGCTTCTACTCTAAGTTATAAACAAATATGTTCAACTGCTTTGGAAAATTTCGTCTGAACGATGGACATGATAGCGCCTTGTAGAATTATCTGAAACACAAAAATAAAATTTTTTCGTAAACTTCGTGAGTATAGCTTCTAGTTAAACTAAAGAAATCCATAAATTTATTTTAAAAAAGTTATGTAATGGCTAAAATTCGTTCTTATTTGTTGATAACTTTTTGTTATAGTTTTAGTAAAAGCTTTAATTCACATCGAAGGCAATTAAATAAGCTTTAATTTAAAAAAAAAACAACATGATCCATTGGGTAGTTTTTTTTTTTTTTTTTTTTATCTTGCCCAACGTTTCAATCACATTTTTTGACATTTTTTTCAATACTTAACATTTATTTTTTATTAATTTCCAGCATAGTTAAAAATAATTTTTGTAGGGGGTACTTAAACAATTTGTTAACAACATTTTCCTCCTGTTTAATCGCAGAAAAATGTTACAAACTCTACGATTAAAAGTGGAAACTACGAACTGGAAAACTAAAAGTGGACACTATTGAAATATTAAATAGAAATTTTCTAATCTGAAATTGTCTTGGCAATTCCTTGGAAATTTCAATAATTATATCCATCCTTTTTGTTTTTAATCTCTTAACTCTTTAGCAATAAAGCAATGCTAAAATGTCGAAATTACTGTAAGACACCAGGATTTAGGAACAAATTTATTTGAAAATAAGTAAAAGCTTTTCTTCACGTACTTAATAAAAGCAAAATTTTATTCCAAACTTCTGGTGCTATTAGTGCATCTGAAGATTAAAATTAAGCGGTATATATAATATCCCACCGCCCTTCAAGCATTTAACCCTTTGCCTACGAGTTGGGATATACACGTCCCTGTGAACAGTTTTTTATTCTACACGAACCATTTTTTGAAAAAAAAATCTCTGTCAGAAAAATAAGTATAAAAGTCAGAAAAATAGTATAAAAAGTCAGAAAAAGAAGTATATAAGCAATATAATAAGTATAAATATAAATAAGTATTATACTTATAAGTGTATAAGTATGTCAGTCAGAAAAAATCAGAAAAATAAGTATAAAAGAAAAAATAAGTTTTTTAAACTCTAAAAAAAACCCACCCTTTTATAAGCATTTAATGTTCATCTTCAAAATCACGTCCCTAAAATTTTGAATGCATGGCAGTTCCCCCCCCCCCCCCAAATTTCCCTTACAATACATTAATTTGGCGTAGGAACTGAACTAGATTATGAAAAATTCACAGCATTTTTTATGCTTGATATAAAGCGCAAGCAAATGAATTTATTAAACAATATGTAAATTTCGCTCTATTTATTTTTTTAAGATAAGACTATAGAAAAACTAGTATGTTGTGGCTATCACAAAACTTTCTTCTGTATAAATCACGTCAATTAAATCATTTAAATAGTACAAGAAATTACATCAATTTAGCACCAATTCATATCAAAGTACATCTGAATTCGAAGTCTGATGAAAATTCGTTAATCAGTTCTTGAGATAGAGCTATAGCGGAAATCCTGAAAATGTAGCATAGCAGCGCCACCTATTGAGCGATTTACACCAAAACATAAATAACACTAATTGATATCAAGGTACACCTGAATGTGAAGTTTGATCAAAATTCGTGCATTAGTTCTTGAGATAGAGTTATAGTGGAAATTCTAAAAAATGCAGCATAGCAGCGCCACCTACTGAGCGATTTGCACCAAAACATAAACAACACTAATTCATATCAAGACATACCTGAATCTGAAGTTTGTTGAAAATCCAAGCATTAGTTCTTGAGATACAGCTATTGCGGAAATCGCAAAAATGCAGCATAGCAGCGCCACCTGTTGAGCAATTTGCACCAAAAACGGAACAGCACTAATTCATATCCAGGTATATTTGAATCTGAAGTTTGTTGAAAATCCAAGCATTAGTTCTTGAGATAGAGCTATTGCGGAAATCGCAAAAAATGCAGCATAGCAGCGCCACCTGTTGAGCGATTCACATAAAAATGTATAAAACGTCAATTCATGTCAAGAACTAACTGAATCTGAAGTTTGTTGAAAATCCAAGCATTAGTTCTTGAGATACAGCTATTGCAGAAATCGCCAAAAATGCAGCATAGCAACGCCACCTGTTGAGCAATTTGCACCGAAAACGTAACAGCACTAATTCATATCCAGGTATACTTGAATCTGAAGTTTGATGAAAATCCAAGCATTAGTTCTTGAGATAGAGCTATTGCAAAAATCGCAAAAAATGCAGCATAGCAGCGCCACCTGTAGATCGATTCACATAAAAATGTATAAAACGTCAATTTATGTCAAGGACTAACTGAATCTGAAGTTTGATGAATGTCCGTGCATTAGTTCTGGAAATTGAGCTATTGTGGAAATCGTGAAAAATGCTGCATAGCAGAGCCACCTGTTCAGCGATTTATACCAAAAAACTAATCAGCATCAATTTATATCAGTGACTAACTGAATATAAATTTTTATTGAATTCTGGGCATTAGTTCTTGAGATAGAGCGCCCACAAAATTTGTGTCACATACATACAGGCAGACAGATTGTCAGACAGACAGAATCACAGACTCACAGACAGAAATTTTGTAAAAACATATTTTTTGGAATCTCTGACCTCTAAAACGTATAAATCCGTCGAAAACCGGAATTTTAAAATTTTAATGAATCCAATACTTTCTTCTTGTAAAGATAGAAGAAAGTAAAAATTAGTTGTATCCAAAAACTTTGTGTAACGGACCAAATAAGTTTTTCTTGCGTGTATTATGATGTACTCGCAAAACTGCTAAGGATGCCCTTAAGCTTTCAGGGGCAAGTAATTGCGTTAGAAAAGAACAATGTAATAAAATTTTTCTGGTGCAAATCTTCATTAATCATAGGTGGAATATAATATAATATATCCCACCGCCCCTCAAGGAGTTAAATCCTAACAGGTTACTTTCTGACACATCTTTCAATTCATTTTTGTTTTCAAAGGCACGAAATTGACAGATGCTCTTATTCAGAGTCTATATAATCAATCACAATCATAGTGAGATGATATAAATGAAAAATATATTTGAAACAAAATCTATGTAATCATACAATGTATGTAATCATAAATCTATATAATCATAAATCTATGTTATTTATGCAATATATGTACAATCTATGCGCAATCTATCAGTAATCTATGTGTAATCTATATGTAGCCTATGTAATCTATGTATCCATAAATCTACGTAACCATAGACACAGAAACTATGTATCAGTCACAATCATTGTGATGTGATATAAATGAAAAATATACTTCAAACAAAATTTTACATCGTCTTAATCTGATCTGAAAATGTTTAAATCTAAAGCCAGGACATTTTTTTTCTGAACCGAAAAACTTTTTTTCGAACTTGTGTATTTTATATATGTATATAAAATACACATTTTCATGGTGGAACTACAATTATCAATTGTAATTTCTAGAAGAATAATTATTCGTACTTTAAGATATATATTCTTTAAATTCAAAGCTATCAACCGCAACATCATTAAAACGATATAAATTAAAACTATAGGGTAGGTGAGTACACAGTGTGTGACAGCAGCCACTTTGACATACAGTTGTAACTTTTTTTTCAAGCTGGCACACACATATCGACCACATCTTATGCAACATGTGGATGTAGTTTCGGCACTTCAGTTGCTTGTCCGACAAAATAGTAAATAATTCCTTATTTTATAGTGGCTAAAGTTACATAAACGTCTATTTTAGAGTTTATTTCCTTCAGTATGCCATATATTTACTTAACCAAACCTAGCTATATCTAACAATAGACTATTTCGGCAAAACGACATAAACTTATTAAAGCGATGAAATTGATGTAACAGATGTGGCATCCATTGTGTTACAACGTAACGAAAGTACACAGTGAGATACACAGTTGTGGCACACAGTGAGACGTGTCTTATTGTGTACCTACTATGTGGTTCTGGTGTTAAAAAAGTTATTTATTAATAAAAGAAGGTTTTTTTTCTCTCTCTCTTTCTCTGTGTGGTGTGTGTGTAGGCGTGCGATGGCTTGAGAAATGTACTAAACGTAAAATGCTGAAAATTTGCATGAAGGTAGCCCAAGGTCTGCCATTGTCCACCCGAGGCTCATATTTTTAATATTTTGAGAATCTAGAAATATTAATTAGAGATCATAAACTGCAGAAAATTATTGATAGAGTGTAAAAATGTACGATTTATGAAAATATATACATTGTCTCACTGTGTATTACTTGTGGTACACATTGAGACAAATTTCGATACTCCGTTGTGCTGCTTCTGTGCTTTTATAAATAACTGTTTTAAAACCATTTATACATTAATGTGTAGCGCATTTTTGTAGCTTAAAGATGTAGCAAAAGTTTTTTCAAAAGAATAAAAATCGTCTCCATTTTTTAAGTAATAATAATTTTCGTCTCACTGTGTACTATTCTCCCTTACCTTAAACAGAATTTTATATCATCTCAATTTGGTTTGTAAAAATTGATGTCTATTTCCCCCCCACCCCCGCTCCCTGATCAACAAATGTCTTTTGAGTCCTAGGTAAATTATGTTCACTTTCACAGCGGAGCTACAATTGTCATTTGCAATTATTTTAAAACAATCCCATGTACAGTCGTGGAAAAAAAAGTTATAGGTACCAAACCATTGGAAATAATGTCTACTTCTAAATGACGTATACAAAATTTGCTTAAACGGTCATCTACATATAAAAACGAACCCACTCTTTATTTTGTTTTGTTTTTCAATAGAAGAACCCAAATTTGATACCATAAATAAATTCTACACCCTTCAATTACCTAAATCCAAATTTTCACTACCTTCGTACAATTAATTTAAGAGACATTAATTATTTTAAAATGGACCTATTTTAGGGGCTGGATCCAAATTGAAGTTCGATACTCGATTGTCGATATATGCTACAGAATGACTAAGTCACTTCTATTGATTAATTATTTCTTGCTAATATGACCACTTCACTCTCTTAATATGTTTTGACTATTCGCAGAACAAATATTTCAATATAATGAGTAAAATATTTTTTTTAATTATGTTTTTCTTCAAATGATAGACGGCCCCTTAAGCCATCATTTTAATGTTTTTTAATGATAATTCGAAAACTACTTGAACAAAAATTTTGAAACTGGGAATTCGTATAAAGCAGCACATAATACATATAAATTTATCAAAAAAAAATATATAGGTTATTTTTAAAATTACAAATTCAATATATTTATGTTTGGGTTTTTTATTTTTCTTACCACAAAAAAATTATTACATTAAGATTATAATTTCAGAAGATATTAATAAAAATATGAAAATATAATTTAAGGGGGTCCGGGACACATTTTAAAATAATTTTTATTTATTTAGTTAAAATTCTGAATTTTTTTGTGACGGTTAACTTTATCATTTGTAAACAAAATCACATAATAAAACTTCTCATAATTTTTTCGAAAAAAATTTTAATTTAAAATTTATTAAAAAAGTGGGGTAAATTAAAATCGTTATAACTCGGAATATTATTTATAGAATTTCAATTTTTTTTTCATTTAAATAAACAGAAATATATAAGTTTTAATTTTGGTTCAGCATTTTTAAAAATATTTATTTATAAAAAAATTAAAAATATTTAACGAAAAAATTAAAAAAAATGGTGCAACTTTTATTAAAAAAATCATATTTTCAAAAGCAAATATTTTTTTTCAAATATGCTGACTCAAAATTAAAGTAAAACAATTGAAAGATAGGTTCCAAACATTTGAAGATATGTTCCAAGTTTGAACCCGTTATCTTTAACGGCTCTCAAGTTATAAGAATTAAACACGAGAAATGGTGAAAAAATCTATCATCAAGAAAAATGAATTTTACAAGAAGTCGTTTCCATGACAGCCATTGCTTGAAAGCTAAATTTTGAAAACAAACCAAAACTAAAAATAAATAATATTTTTTGTTCTAATTCAGATAGAAACATGATTTAAGTGTCACTTTAAGCAAGAAAAAACAGAGAAATTTTTAACGAAATAAAATATTTTTGCAAAATTTGAAGATTTTTGTGTCCCGGACCCACTTAACATTAGAAGCTATAAATTTTCAATGTTTATAATTCAAAAACTTATCATTCAAATGACAAAAAAAATTATTTCTCGGCATATTTAGAGCCGAAAATTAAAAATAACTTGTCAAAATTAGGTGCTGCCATTGAAAAAAACAAAGTTTAGTCTGGTTTTGATTTGAACATGGCCCCCTAAGCAAATTTTATACACTGCAAATTTTCAACACATATTAAGAACACACTTGGAACATTTTGATTCAAAAAAAGTGTTCCAGTTACCTTAATGTGTACTGAAATGTGTTTCGAATATGCTCCGCTATAAAGAAAGTGGTCCGAAAATGTACCGAAAATGATCTACTCAAGATATTTGTTAAATTTAAACTTGGGTACATATTTGAAAACAATTAAATTTAAAAAATCCAAAAACCCGACTGCGTAAAAAGCGAACAATTTAATTATTTCTCATCAATGTGAAACTATTTTTTTTACAATTCCTACTATTAGCTCACACTCTCGCTATATATATCTTCTTCAAATTTTTAATCGTTAATAAAATACTTATTATTCATCCAATTAAGCTCAAATAATTTTTTTTTTAACTTGTAGTGGATGACACTTGATGTTAATCCAGTTTTTTTTCAAATATTAATTCAATAGTTAAATTTAATTAATTAATGTTTAATAATCGAGAGAGCCCTCTTCTTGATCAAGTTATTTTAAGACCGAGAGAGCCCTCTTTTTGATGAAGGCATTTTAAGCGCCACTCAAGAGGAAAGAAGAATGGGAGAAAAAAAATTTCTCTTATCGACCTAAATAGGAATTGACTTAAAATATTTTTTTTTTATTACTTGTTTCTATTACTTACCTATTTTTTTTATATTTACTTGTATTGATGACTTTTAAGTTATGTTTTACTGCTAGTTCCTATCTGTAAACACTGTTTTGACGAGGTCTATAGATGTCTATGATGGTTACAGTTGCAGTAAAGCGAGAGGTCTACAATACATACACAACTTCCAGGTTGTATGATATTTTAACGGAGCTTCTGACTGTAAAATAGTCAATAAAACATCGTCTTCATTTTAAAAGACCTATCCAATGGTATACTACTCAATAGGGTGCGTAAATTTTTTTTTCGTCTATACCGCCATTTTGTATTTTACGGCCGACATTTTGAATTTATAAAAACAAAACCTCGCTATAACCATCGGGCAGTTAAGACGAATTGATCGAGACCTCATTCATTAGAATCCATCCAGCCGTTGGGATGTTTCGAGGGTATAAAGAAATCCACTTACACAGATATGCGTGAAACACATAACCCTTCTTTTCAGTCGGGTAAAAAATGAGTGTTCTCAGAAGTGTTCTAAATACTGTTCCAAAAAGTGCGCTTCAAAGTGTTCTGAAAACGCTCACAAAATTAGTGTTCTGAAAAGTGTATAATGATTTGTAGTGTATACATAATTTCAAAGTAGACTTTATTTCCAATCGATTGTTACCAGTAACTTTCTTCTATTATAATTAGTTGCAGAGTTATTAGGGGGTGTTTACTTTTTTTTCCACGACTGTACCGTTCAAAAATTTTAATTTAAATTCATACCTATCAGCAATCGCAGCATTCGGATGATATAAAAGAAAACTTTATTTTACACGAAACTTTTCATCGTGATGACCTGATTTAAAAAAGCTAGTTTAAAAAATAAAGCCATGGAAATCAATACAAACTTTTTATTCTGACAGAAAAACTTATTTTTTTAATTCTGTGTAATTACGAATACTTTCTCAATGGAGATACTCTAACATGAAAGCTAAACAGCATATTGTTCTGAAATACATATGTTTTTCGATGTTATTATTGTAAGTAATCATAAATACCAACCACAATATTATTAACACAATACAACCCGCGCTGACGCATTTATAAAAATGTCGTTAAGAATTTCTAAATTCTCCCCAAAAAGTTTGAATAGTAATCTTTAGTTATTGTAACAATATAGATTTCATGAATATATAAATAAAAGTTAGTATTAAACGTTTTCTGATGTGAATTGAAAATTTCTGAAATAAAAAACCGCCAGATCTGGCAACACTGATTTTGGCCTGTATAGTGTTAAGATGGTATACCTAAAAAATACATTTTTGACCAAAATTTATATGATAACAGTTACATTTGTAAAAGTTAAAACTCGACCTTAACCGACAAAAGTATTTTAAATTCCGTGTACTTCGACTATATTTTCATGGTGTAGTAGTTTATACAAGAATATTTGTACATACTTTCATATAATATTTTTATACATAACTATCAACTATCGTATCATTAAGATGATATACACATTGTGTTATAAAGTTCGACCAACAAATTCAGAGGGGTGATAATAGGGGTGATAGAGGATGAAAAATTACCATAGAACATAGGGTGGTAACCCCCCCCCCCCTTTTAATCAAAAATACAGGAGTGTTCTACCCTAACCCAACTTCAGTTGACGGTAATAACTTTCAGAAAACTGAAGTATATTATAATGAAACTTTTAATAAACATGCTCACCTTTGTTGTAAGTGTGATAAAACCAAAAAATTTGGTTCAATTCTATGCATAACTTCATGCATTTTTTGATGGTACAATAGTGAAAATGGCACAAAAATTGCTATTACAAAGCCCACTTCCGGCAGAATATTTCTAAATTGAAAGAGGACCTGCTTGTCACAGCCAAATACATACACAAAAAAAATCTGGTTCAATTCTATACATTTTTCGATGGTACAATGATGAAAATGACACAGACATCGCTATTACAGCGCCCCTTTTCGGCGGAATTTTTTCAAATTCAGGGAGAACCTAGTAGCCACACCCAAAAACATGCACAAAAAATTTGGTGCAATTCTATGCATAACTTCAACACTTTTTGACGGTACAATGGCGACTCCCAAACAGACGGACAGACAGACATTTTGTAAAAATTTGATTTTGGGGATCTCTGACACCTAAAGCGTGTAAATCCGTTGAAAACCGGAAGTCAAAAAGAATTTCGATTACAATACTTTCTTCTATTGAAGACAGAAAAAAGTAAAAAAAGTGGTAGATGTTTCCATTATTCGCGGCAGCAATATCCACTTGACACTCCACATTTTAGACTGTTATTATCAGTTCATATACGGTATCATCGATTATATAAGCACCCTGTTTTTCCAGGGCTTTTTGTGATGTCATCACATTTCACACAAAACAAGGTACATATCGTCACATTTTTATTACAATATGAGGGTGTATCAAATGTTTTTGCCCTCACATAGAAATAATTAGGTGTTTATGAAATTGCTACACTGTGTTAGTCCTTTTCTATATAGCCACTGTGCATAACAACACATTTCTGCAAACGGTATTTCAAAGATAGGGGGGAGGATGTATTCCAAGAAGCGCGATAGTAGACCCAAAAGGGGTCATTTTTCTAACTTTTGTCGACCCCGACTTGTGACATATTGTTGGAAAGGCCTGTGACCACTTATTCATGTTATGCATCTCCCGAGCCCCTCCCCCAAAATTTGCACTTAGGAGGGCACTTCTCTAAATTTTGAGGACATCATTCCTAGCCCCGGACAGCATATTTGGGGGTCGGGGGTCGCACTGCAAATAGAGGCGTCTTAAATTTAGACACATATGTGACTGAAAAAGAATTTCAGTCACTTAAGTGTCTGAATCTGAAAATTCAGACATAACAGGCGTCTAAATTTAAGACACATAAATGTCTTACTGTGATCATGCTATAAACGAACCGAGAAACATGCGTAAATTATCCAACAACCGTCTGATTTTAAGACGATACGCTCCAAGCGATAGTTAAACATCATCTTTGGTCATATTCTTAACAGCCAATCAGAACGGTGATTTCCGCGCGTGTCATCTACAGCACCTTCATGAGATAAGAACAGAAACAATTAAATTTTCACCGCCGCCATTGCTTGGATTAAAAGGAAATGTGTTAATCTGGGTATTTACTGAACGAACGAGTAAGTCATATTTAATTCTAATATTTTATTCCGATAGATTTGTATCCTTTTGAATATGAATGAAATCGTTTATAAAAATTTATCTCTTTTCTGTAGTTTAATGCTAAATTTTTGATTTTCACTAACGGTCATCTGTTATATGCCTTCTTAATGTAACGGAATGAAATATAATTGTTTTGAAAATTAAATAGCAATGCTGTAATTCTATTTGCTTGGCCTTTGTAAATAAACGAATGAGTGATAGTTTAATCTTCATTTTCGATAGGGTGATGTGAAATAATTATAATTTGTCTTTGCTCAAAAACAAAACTTGCAACATAGGTTTGAAAAGTTGAATGATTCATCGCTTCATTTATCAGAGATAAAAACATTAAATTGAAGCCATTTGTAACTGTGTTTATTCAATGTTTGTTTTTTACTGTTTACTGACTATAAACGCTTGTAGTATATGACATCAGGCATTTATTTTATTTTTTGTAATTATTATTTTGGAGCTAAATATGATGATTCATATTATTATGATATTAGGAAAAGTTTTCAGATTGAAAAAAAGCATTAATACTGTGAAATTTGACTGTATATATTGCAGTTTTTAATCACGGAAATTGAAACTTTATAAAGATTTATTCTTATTGATTTTTTAAATTTATTATTGAAAATCGTAAATTTTGATATCCAATGTTTCAGATTTAACATTTACCAAATTTCTAAAAATAATATGAATTTTTTATATCATCCAGTAAAATTTTTGAAACATTAAACAAACGGAGAAACATTTTATTCATATTTTGCACTTTACGTTGCAGTTTAGCAGTATAATTATAAAGTTTAATTAATATTTTTTGTGTTTTTTAAATTGGTATATTAATTTTTTTATTTATATGCAAGCATTTTTTTGCGATATTTTATTCATGATTTTAAATTTTTAAAATTGAGTAATGCGAGAAATAATTATTAAATTTCATTTTACTGCAATCGAATTTGCAACGTTTCTGGTACAAGTAATTGTTGGCACAAAAAAAAAAAAATTACACATGATAATTTAGACATAAATAAAGAGTTGTTTATGCCTTGATATGAAGTTTATGTATAAAGCTGCCTTATATTTTTAAAAGTTCGTATTTACTTATATGATACAGTATTAAATATATTTTTAAGCCATTTAATAACTTCTTTTTTATGTTCAAAACATTTTTCAAACAATTAAGAATAGTGCATATACTGTCTGATATATATATATTTTTTTACTTTCTATTTTCTTCTGTTTTTTTTTTTTCTATTTCTTAGATCAATATTTTCTTATCAAATATATAAAATCTATTTAGCTCATATTCAAAGGATACAAAGTTTACAGGAATAAAAAATAAAATAAATTAAATATGACTTATATCGTGTTGTTCCACAAAAAAGAATAGTAATGATATACATTTTTAAGCAAAGCGGGTGAAAATTTTAAATTGAATACGGAATATGTTTAAAGAAAATTATATACATATTCCGAAGAATGATATATAAAATTAGATACAAAACTGGTGTTTACTTTTAACTAAACAATGACAAATTACCTAAAAAGAAAAACATATCTTACACATTTTTACTACTTAAAATGACTTAACTATTTTATTTATATGTACTTAAATGACAAATACAAAAATGGCTATGTTTTGAAATTAGAAGTAATTTTTTTTCTCAATGCTATTAAAATAGAATATTTATTTACTATTTTATTATTTACTCATGGTTATATAGCTGTTGTGATTACCATCTGATACATATGTAAAATTGCCTATGGGGCAAAATCTAATTTTTGAATTATATGAATTTTCCTTTTTTGGAGGGGGGGGGGGGATTTTCTTGTCCATTTTCACGTCCACGGGATTTTTTAAATCTCTTTCGACATTCCACCGAGTATGATAAATATTTTGAACTTTTAGAGTAGGGCAAGACAAAAAAAAAATATATATATATATATCCATATACCTTAAAAACCCTTTATAGTGGACACTTCGGGACCGCGAAATTTGTCCGATAATCGGAGATGCCTGCTTTTGTGAGGTAAAAATAATACAAATATGTATGCCTTGCGGATCAAAAAAGTATTAGCTAAATCGAAGTATCCGCTATTCGGGAATGTCCATTAACCTCCATAACGGATACTCCCGAATACCGAGCATCTGCATTTAGCTAACCATACTGCAGGGTTGCATTTTTTGCAAAAGGACTCCTTGATTAAAGCATGCGTAGTGCCCGTTCTCTTACGATTTTAGTTCTCCCAAATTTCATGTGCAATATTTGCGAAGATTATATTTTAAATCTCTTTCGAAATTGTACTGATTATAATCAATATTTTGAACTTTTAAAGTAAAATAAGATTAAAAACAAAATTTTAAAAAATCTAATATTTAGATAAATATTTTTTCTTTTTAATCTTATTCTACTCCTGAAGTACAAAATATTCATTATAATTAGTACAATGTCGTAAAAGATTTAAATTATCAGCTTTACGAAAATTGCATACTAAAATTGGGAGCACCAGAAAATCAGGCGGTATGGGGGTAGAGGGGGCAGGACAACGGCCAGATATTTTTCCAGTATTCAGCGTGGTCAAACATGGCTACATAAAATGCTTACAAAAATGTCTGCGATTCAGACATTTCAAGTGTCTGAAATTCAGTCGCAAAAAGTGTCTGAAAAAATTCAGACATTTTAAAATGTCTGAAAATTGAACACTCCGTTTCAGACACTTAAGTGACTGAATTTCAGACATTTTAATTTGCAGGTCGGGAGGTGCATAACATCAATAAGTGGTCACAGGCCTTTCCAACAATATGACTCATGTGGGGGGTCGGTAAATCTTAGAAAAATGTCCCCTTTGGGTCTACTATTTCGCCTTCCGGAATACATCCTCCCCCCTGTCTTTGAAATACCGGTTGCACAAATGTGTTATTGTGCACGGTGACTATATAGAAAAGGACTAATACAATGTAGCAATTTCATAAATTTCACTCAATTATTTCTATGTGAGGGCAAAAACTTATTGATACACCCTCATATTTTTATTTTTCGCAAAATTATTACGATCAAGCCGACTTTAGTTAGAGTGAAACACCATGTATTTGTGACTAAGTAAGGGATTTGCGACCCCATGTTCTATGGAAAGTTTTCATTGTCTTGATGCCGACTATCATCCCTCTGAATTTGTCGGTCGAAGTTTAGAACACCCTGTATAATATGAAACTTTATATCACGTTGATTTGATTTATAAATGTTTAGATTGTAAATAAATCCCTGACCGAGAAACATTTTCTCTCTCAGTTCTGTGTACGAGAGGGTATCAATAAGTTTTTGCCCTCAAATAAAAATAATTGAGTAACATTTATGAAATTGCTACATTGTATTAGTCCTTTTTTATATAGTCACCGTACAGAATAACACATTTCAACAAACAGTATTTCAAAGAGAGGGGGGGAGGATGTATTCAAGGAGGCGCGATAATAGAGCCAAAGGGGGCATTTTTCTAACTTTCGCCGACCCCCACATCTGACATATTGCTGGAAAGGCCTGTGACCAGTTATTCATCCACCCTCAAGCTCCTCTCCCATAATTTGCACTCCGGGGGGAACTTTTCTAAATTTTCCGGACATTATTCCTGCCCACCAGAGGGCAAATTTGTGGGGAGGTGCATAACAGGAATAAGTTGTCACAGGCCTTTCCAACAATATGTCGCATGTGGGGGTCGGTAAATGTTAGAAAAATACCCCCTTTGGGTCTACTATCGCACCTCCTGGGATACATTCTCCTTTCTCTCTTTGAAATACCGGTTGCACAAATGTGCACACTGACTATATAGAAAAGGACACATAAAATGTAGCAATTTCATAAATTTCACTCAAGCACTTCTTTGTGAGGGCAAAAACTTATTGATACACCCTAGTATTTTTATTTTTCGCCAAAATTATTACCATCAAGCCGACTTCACTTATTGTGAAATACCCTGTTTTTGTATCTAAGTAAGGGATTTGCGACACCATGTTTTATGGCAATTTTTGATTGTCTTGATGCATACTATTACACCTCTGAATATGTCGGTCGAATTTTGAAACACTCTGTATAATATGAAACTTTATATGGCGATAATTTGATTTGTAAAAGCTTAGATTGTAAATAAATCCCTGACCGAGAAACATCTTTCCTCTCAGTTCTGTGTATTATGTACACTTTCACGCTGGAGATACAATTTACAAAAACGTGAATGGAGCTGCACACAGATTATTTTCCTGCTATCAACGAGTGAATCTGCACAAACTGGTTTGTTTTGGTTGTTATAAACTGTCATAGGAGTGTCCCTAGTGGTCGGCCTTGCACCCACGAACGCGCAAAGCTGTCAGTGGCCTTGCGTTCTCAAGGCCCTACCAGCAACTCTAAAACGCCACCTTTTTAAATTGTTGCTAACAAAAACACACTCTTTTTTTACTTCTGAGGGACCGAGTTAATAAAAGCGTGGAATAAAAATGATACAGATCATCCATACTAGATGGCGTTATAGGGATATTATTTATATTTATTTACACCCAGTGACCTTACCTGCGGGTCCTGGACCTATTTATATTCAGGTGTACTTTTTAAATATTCCTCTTTCCTTCCGACTAGCACGTGACTATTGTTTTGGTGGTGATATCGAATTTTTTTCTAGAATTATAAGCTATTTAGAGGTAAAAAGTTCTGCAAAAGATATGATTTTTTTTTCTTTTCAGAGACAATGACTTAATATAAAAAAAATTACTGCTCATTATTCAATAACTATAGATAAATGATGAAAAAAAATGCAAATCTTTAAAAGTTTTTAGGTGCGTTCGCAATTATATAAATACGTAAAACCTATACTCGCCTTCTTATCCGTCCGTCTGTCCGGATATAACATCGCATAAACTACCCAACCGGATGGTTTGAAATTTAATGTACAGTCGTCGAAAAAAAAAAGTAAACACCCCCTACTAACTCCTCAACAAATTGTCGTAGAAGAAAGTTACTGGTACCGAACGATTGGAAATAAAGTTTACTTTTAAATGATGTATATAAAATTTGCTTAGAGGGCCATCTACATATTAAAACGAACCATAACTTTGTTTTTGTCAATAGCAGTACACAATTCTGAGAGCATAAATGAAGTCTACACCCTCCAATTAGCCTAAAAACAAATTTTTATGCAATTCGTACCCTAAGTTACCGAGAAATTAATTATTTTAAAACGAGCGTACTTTAAGGGCTGTATCCAAATTGAAGTTCGGTACTCGATTATTAACCGAGAGAGCTCCCTTCTTGATCAATGCAGCTTAAGCAGCCAATTAAGCCTGTTAGATTACAGGATAGCATAAGAAATTTCAAAATATTTAGTCACTTCTATGATAGACGGCCCCTTAAACCATCATTTTTCCGTTTTTTAAGCATATAATTTGAAAACTATTTGGAAGAAAACTGTGAAATTTTGGATTTCCATAAAGCAGGAATTAATAAATCTGAATCCATCAAAAAAATTGTAGGTTGCAATTCATAATTTTTTTGAATATTAATTTCATAATTCATAATTCACATCAGAAAATTATAAAATTTGCAAATTCAACGCATTTATGTTTGGGTATATTAGTATTATTGCTACACAAAAAGTTAGAACATTAGGACCATAATTTCAGAAGTCATAAATAAAAAATATGAAAATGTAATTTAACATTAAAAGCACTAAATTTTGAATGTTTATAATTCAAAAACTTATCATTCAAATATCTTGAAATTTGGTGTCTAGGCATAGTTTGAACCAAAGATTTGAAATACTTCGTTAAAATTGGGTATTGCCATTGAAAGAAATGAAGTTTGGATTCTTTTTAATGTGTAGATGGCCCCCTAAGCAAATTTTATATATGGCATTTAAAAGTAGACTTTATTTTCAATTGTTCGGTACCAGTAACTTTCTTCTACAATAATTTGTTGAGGAGTTAGTAGGGGTGTTTACTTTTTTTTTCCACGACTGTACATAATCGTTGCAGAATTTTGTCGAGTCATTTAAAATTTTATGAAAATCGAGTCAAAACTTTAAAAGATATTAATAAACATTTTCTGCATTCTTTTAAATCCTATCACACTTATTTAATTCAATGATATCCCATGATAGGTTTATGATTCTAGGTTACCATCGTGATAACATCCTATTTAAGATAGAGTCCTATTATTTACGTATTTCTGAATTCAATATGTGTAATCGTAATAAATTTTGTATTCATGCATTTTTGCACAAGAGTGCAACAGCTTTTGCACCAAGCTCTGAATATTTATAAAACTAGTTATGGTACAAACGCACTTCATTTGCCACGTTTGACGTACAATTTACGACTTAGTTTTCCTCTAAATAAATTGAAGGACTATTACGTCTTGAAATTAACAGCACAAATACAATTAAAAAGATTTACTAAAAGACGTATAATACACATAAAAGTTAACACTTTCAAAACTTAAATAAAATTTTAAAAGTCTGAAACTGACAAGTTTCAGCCACTCTGTGGCCATCATTAGAGTCTTACTTCAGTCCAGGAGAGCAAAATACTTACTATTCGTAAACGTAATAGTAATACGTTTAACGTAATAACATAATACGTATTAGTTCGTATTAGTACATTTACGAACTAGTAAGTATTTTTTTTTCTCTCTTGGACTGAAGTAAGACACTGATGATAGCCATAGGTGGCTTAAACTTTTCGGTTTTAGACTATTGAAATTTTATTTAATGTTTTGAAAGTGTTAACTATTATGTGTATTATACGTCTTTTAGTAAATCTTTTTTATCATATTTGTGCTGTTTTTCTTCTGTTTTAATTAATAAAATTATGAAGAAAAGCTCACTGTGTGTCTGAGGTGGAAAGATAGAGTGAAATGACAAATAAATGATTCACAGACAGTAATAAACCGAGAGATAACAGACAGTCAGAGGCTGTTCTCAACTGCTCTGCTCAACAAGCGCAAAACGTTTTGACACATTTACAAATTCATTTTTTAACGGAAAGATGTGAAATTGGAAGGCCTGACCATGGGAGCGATTTGGAATCGAACTGTTTTTTCCATTTTTTGATCAATCAATTACCTATTGAGTTATAGGCGATTTTGATCACGTGACACGGCATTTTTCTACCCTTACTGACTGGATTTTCTTCTTTCAATTGGAAGTTCAGTTCAAAATGCCAACTGTGATAGTATTTCCTGAAACATCTATTGCGTTTACAAGAAATAAAAAAAAAAAACAGTTCGATGACACAGTTTCTGAATAACAACACCTTCTAGTTTCATGCGTTTCCGAACAAAAATGAATTAAAACTTATCAGGGCCGAAACTAGCCTTTTTTTGCACCCGGGGGAAACCTGGATTTTGTCGCTCCCCCCCCCCCCCCCCCCCCCCTCTTCCGAAACGTCTATTTACAAAGAGAATTTTACTAATTTTCTAATCGTCCACTTATTTTAAAATTTAAAATATGTAATCATACAACATGTAATACTGAACTACGTAATCTACAATGGCGGATGCCACGGGGGTCATGATCCCCCTCTGAACACCAACAAAAATATTCGAAAGATCTTTTTTTAAATGAAAATGAAGTAGACATTTAGTGTCCCGATTATCCGAGTCCTGCTTAACAGAGTTTCCGCTTTCACCGAGTTATTTTCTTCTGATGGACTGATGGCTTCTATTATTATGAAACAGCCATTATAAATGTAGTGTTAGGTGAAGATGAAAGAGCAGCCGTAAAAAGTTAGCGAGAGGCCCATCTTCGTCCGCAACCCTTTATTCTTCTACTCATGTCCGACTCTTTTGCGGAAGCAAGATTCTTAGGTCCCCAGCCACGTCCCAAATAAAAGACTCTCTAGCGAAAGCCAGATTGAAAAAAAAGAAAATTAAATCAAAAATTGAAACCGGACAAATTTAAAAGGGAAATTACACAAATTAAAGACACCGAAAAGCGGGATGGGTTGCGCTCGGGACGATAAAGCTACCGAACGACTCCGAGCTACTTCGAGCCCATTATTAGTTTCGGTCGGTGGGCGGGGGGGGGTCAACCACCGCGGCGAGCGGCCCATCTTGGTCCGCAACCCTTTATTCTTCTACTCTTGTCCGACTCTTTTGCGGAAGCAAGATTCTTAGGTCCCCAGCCACGTCCCAAATAAAAGATTCTCTAGCGAAAGCCAGATTGAAAAAAAAAAGAAAATTAAATCAAAAATTGGAACCGGACAAATTTAAAAGGGAAATTACACAAATTAAAGACACCGAAAAGCGGGATGGGTTGCGCTCGGGACGATAAAGCTACCGAACGACTCCGAGCTACTTCGAGCCCATTATTAGTTTCGGTCGGTGGGCGGGGGTGTCAACCACCACGGCGAACGGCCCATCTTGGTCCGTAACCTTTATTCCTCTACTCTTGTCCGACTCTTTTACGGAAGCAAGATTCTTAGGTCCCCAGCCACGTCCCAAATAAAAGACTCTCTAGCGAAATCCAGATTGAAAAAAAGAAAATTAAATCAAAAATTGAAACCGGAAAAATTTAAAAGGGAAATTACACAAATTAAAGACACCGAAAAGCGGGATGGGTTGCGCTCGGGACGATAAAGCTACCGAACGACTCCGAGCTACTTCGAGCCCATTATTAGTTTCGGTCGGTGGGCGGGGGGGGGGGGGTCAACCACCGCGGCGAGCGGCCCATCTTGGTCCGCAACCCTTTATTCTTCTACTCTTGTCCGACTCTTTTGCGGAAGCAAGATTCTTAGGTCCCCAGCCACGTCCCAAATAAAAGATTCTCTAGCGAAAGCCAGATTGAAAAAAAAAAGAAAATTAAATCAAAAATTGGAACCGGACAAATTTAAAAGGGAAATTACACAAATTAAAGACACCGAAAAGCGGGATGGGTTGCGCTCGGGACGATAAAGCTACCGAACGACTCCGAGCTACTTCGAGCCCATTATTAGTTTCGGTCGGTGGGCGGGGGTGTCAACCACCACGGCGAACGGCCCATCTTGGTCCGTAACCCTTTATTCCTCTACTCTTGTCCGACTCTTTTACGGAAGCAAGATTCTTAGGTCCCCAGCCACGTCCCAAATAAAAGATTCTCTAGCGAAAGCCAGATTGAAAAAAAAAAGAAAATTAAATCAAAAATTGGAACCGGACAAATTTAAAAGGGAAATTACACAAATTAAAGACACCGAAAAGCGGGATGGGTTGCGCTCGGGACGATAAAGCTACCGAACGACTCCGAGCTACTTCGAGCCCATTATTAGTTTCGGTCGGTGGGCGGGGGTGTCAACCACCACGGCGAACGGCCCATCTTGGTCCGTAACCCTTTATTCCTCTACTCTTGTCCGACTCTTTTACGGAAGCAAGATTCTTAGGTCCCCAGCCACGTCCCAAATAAAAGACTCTCTAGCGAAATCCAGATTGAAAAAAAAGAAAATTAAATCAAAAATTGAAACCGGAAAAATTTAAAAGGGAAATTACACAAATTAAAGACACCGAAAAGCGGGATGGGTTGCGCTCGGGACGATAAAGCTACCGAACGACTCCGAGCTACTTCGAGCCCATTATTAGTTTCGGTCGGTGGGCGGGGGGGGGGTCAACCACCGCGGCGAGCGGCCCATCTTGGTCCGCAACCCTTTATTCTTCTACTCTTGTCCTACTCTTTTGCGGAAGCAAGATTCTTAGGTCCCCAGCCACGTCCCAAATAAAAGATTCTCTAGCGAAAGCCAGATTGAAAAAAAAAAGAAAATTAAATCAAAAATTGGAACCGGACAAATTTAAAAGGGAAATTACACAAATTAAAGACACCGAAAAGCGGGATGGGTTGCGCTCGGGACGATAAAGCTACCGAACGACTCCGAGCTACTTCGAGCCCATTATTAGTTTCGGTCGGTGGGCGGGGGTGTCAACCACCACGGCGAACGGCCCATCTTGGTCCGTAACCCTTTATTCCTCTACTCTTGTCCGACTCTTTTACGGAAGCAAGATTCTTAGGTCCCCAGCCACGTCCCAAATAAAAGACTCTCTAGCGAAATCCAGATTGAAAAAAAAGAAAATTAAATCAAAAATTGAAACCGGAAAAATTTAAAAGGGAAATTACACAAATTAAAGACACCGAAAAGCGGGATGGGTTGCGCTCGGGACGATAAAGCTACCGAACGACTCCGAGCTACTTCGAGCCCATTATTAGTTTCGGTCGGTGGGCGGGGGGGGGGGGTCAACCACCGCGGCGAGCGGCCCATCTTGGTCCGCAACCCTTTATTCTTCTACTCTTGTCCGACTCTTTTGCGGAAGCAAGATTCTTAGGTCCCCAGCCACGTCCCAAATAAAAGATTCTCTAGCGAAAGCCAGATTGAAAAAAAAAAGAAAATTAAATCAAAAATTGGAACCGGACAAATTTAAAAGGGAAATTACACAAATTAAAGACACCGAAAAGCGGGATGGGTTGCGCTCGGGACGATAAAGCTACCGAACGACTCCGAGCTACTTCGAGCCCATTATTAGTTTCGGTCGGTGGGCGGGGGTGTCAACCACCACGGCGAACGGCCCATCTTGGTCCGTAACCCTTTATTCCTCTACTCTTGTCCGACTCTTTTACGGAAGCAAGATTCTTAGGTCCCCAGCCACGTCCCAAATAAAAGATTCTCTAGCGAAAGCCAGATTGAAAAAAAAAAGAAAATTAAATCAAAAATTGGAACCGGACAAATTTAAAAGGGAAATTACACAAATTAAAGACACCGAAAAGCGGGATGGGTTGCGCTCGGGACGATAAAGCTACCGAACGACTCCGAGCTACTTCGAGCCCATTATTAGTTTCGGTCGGTGGGCGGGGGTGTCAACCACCACGGCGAACGGCCCATCTTGGTCCGTAACCCTTTATTCCTCTACTCTTGTCCGACTCTTTTACGGAAGCAAGATTCTTAGGTCCCCAGCCACGTCCCAAATAAAAGACTCTCTAGCGAAATCCAGATTGAAAAAAAAGAAAATTAAATCAAAAATTGAAACCGGAAAAATTTAAAAGGGAAATTACACAAATTAAAGACACCGAAAAGCGGGATGGGTTGCGCTCGGGACGATAAAGCTACCGAACGACTCCGAGCTACTTCGAGCCCATTATTAGTTTCGGTCGGTGGGCGGGGGGGGGGTCAACCACCGCGGCGAGCGGCCCATCTTGGTCCGCAACCCTTTATTCTTCTACTCTTGTCCTACTCTTTTGCGGAAGCAAGATTCTTAGGTCCCCTGCCACGTCCCAATTAAAAGACTCTCTAGCGAAAGCCAGATTGAAAAAAATGAAAATTAAATCAAAAATTGAAACCGGAAAAATTTAAAAGGGAAATTACACAAATTAAAGACACCGAAAAGCGGGATGGGTTGCGCTCGGGACGATAAAGCTACCGAACGACTCCGAGCTACTTCGAGCCCATCATTAGTTTCGGTCGGTGGGCGGGGGGGTCAACCACCGCGGCGAGCGGCCCATCTTGGTCCGCAACCCTTTATTCTTCTACTCTTGTCCTACTCTTTTGCGGAAGCAAGATTCTTAGGTCCCCAGCCACGTCCCAATTAAAAGACTCTCTAGCGAAAGCCAGATTGAAAAAAATGAAAATTAAATCAAAAATTGAAACCGGAAAAATTTAAAAGGGAAATTACACAAATTAAAGACACCGAAAAGCGGGATGGGTTGCGCTCGGGACGATAAAGCTACCGAACGACTCCGAGCTACTTCGAGCCCATTATTAGTTTCGGTCGGTGGGCGGGGGTGTCAACCACCACGGCGAACGGCCCATCTTGGTCCGTAACCCTTTATTCCTCTACTCTTGTCCGACTCTTTTACGGAAGCAAGATTCTTAGGTCCCCAGCCACGTCCCAAATAAAAGACTCTCTAGCGAAATCCAGATTGAAAAAAAAGAAAATTAAATCAAAAATTGAAACCGGAAAAATTTAAAAGGGAAATTACACAAATTAAAGACACCGAAAAGCGGGATGGGTTGCGCTCGGGACGATAAAGCTACCGAACGACTCCGAGCTACTTCGAGCCCATTATTAGTTTCGGTCGGTGGGCGGGGGGGGGGGGTCAACCACCGTGGCGAGCGGCCCATCTTGGTCCGCAACCCTTTATTCTTCTACTCTTGTCCGACTCTTTTGCGGAAGCAAGATTCTTAGGTCCCCAGCCACGTCACAAATAAAAGACTCTCTAGCGAAAGCCAGATTGAAAAAAAAAAGAAAATTAAATCAAAAATTGGAACCGGACAAATTTAAAAGGGAAATTACACAAATTAAAGACACCGAAAAGCGGGATGGGTTGCGCTCGGGACGATAAAGCTACTGAACGACTCCGAGCTACTTCGAGCCCATTATTAGTTTCGGTCGGTGGTTGGGGGTGGGCGGGGGGGCCAACCGCGCGGCGAGCGGCCCATCTTGGTCCGAAACCCTTTATTCTTCTACTCTTGTCCGACTCTTTTGCGGAAGCAAGATTCTTAGGTCCCCAGCCACGTCACAAATAAAAGACTCTCTAGCGAAAGCCAGATTGAAAAAAAAGAAAATTAAATCAAAAATTGAAACCGGACAAATTTAAAAGGGAAATTACACAAATTAAAGACACCGAAAAGCGAGATGGGTTGCGCTCGGGACGATAAAGCTACCGAACGATTCCGAGCTACTTCGAGCCCATTATTAGTTTCGGTCGGTGGGCGGGGGTGTCAACCACCACGGCGAGCGGCCCATCTTGGTCCGCAACCCTTTATTCTTCTTCTCTTGTCCTACTCTTTTGCGGAAGCAAGATTCTTAGGTCCCCAGCCACGTCCCAAATAAAAGACTCTCTAGCGAAAGCCAGATTGAAAAAAATGAAAATTAAATCAAAAATTGAAACCGGAAAAATTTAAAAGGGAAATTACACAAATTAAAGACACCGAAAAGCGGGATGGGTTGCGCTCGGGACGATAAAGCTACCGAACGACTCCGAGCTACTTCGAGCCCATTATTAGTTTCGGTCGGTGGGCGGGGGGGTCAACCACCGCGGCGAGCGGCCCATCTTGGTCCGCAACCCTTTATTCTTCTACTCTTGTCCGACTCTTTTGCGGAAGCAAGATTCTTAGGTCCCCAGCCACGTCCCAAATAAAAGATTCTCTAGCGAAAGCCAGATTGAAAAAAAAAAGAAAATTAAATCAAAAATTGGAACCGGACAAATTTAAAAGGGAAATTACACAAATTAAAGACACCGAAAAGCGAGATGGGTTGCGCTCGGGACGATAAAGCTACCGAACGATTCCGAGCTACTTCGAGCCCATTATTAGGTTCGGTCGGTGGTTGGGGGTGGGCGGGGGGGTCAACCGCCGCGGCGAGCGGCCCATCTTGGTCCGCAACCCTTTATTCTTCTACTCTTGTCCGACTCTTTTGCGGAAGCAAGATTCTTAGGTCCCCAGCCACGTCCCAAATAAAAGATTCTCTAGCGAAAGCCAGATTGAAAAAAAAAAGAAAATTAAATCAAAAATTGGAACCGGACAAATTTAAAAGGGAAATTACACAAATTAAAGACACCGAAAAGCGGGATGGGTTGCGCTCGGGACGATAAAGCTACCGAACGACTCCGAGCTACTTCGAGCCCATTATTAGTTTCGGTCGGTGGGCGGGGGTGTCAACCACCACGGCGAGCGGCCCATCTTGGTCCGCAACCCTTTATTCTTCTTCTCTTGTCCTACTCTTTTGCGGAAGCAAGATTCTTAGGTCCCCAGCCACGTCCCAAATAAAAGACTCTCTAGCGAAAGCCAGATTGAAAAAAATGAAAATTAAATCAAAAATTGAAACCGGAAAAATTTAAAAGGGAAATTACACAAATTAAAGACACCGAAAAGCGGGATGGGTTGCGCTCGGGACGATAAAGCTACCGAACGACTCCGAGCTACTTCGAGCCCATTATTAGTTTCGGTCGGTGGGCGGGGGGGTCAACCACCGCGGCGAGCGGCCCATCTTGGTCCGCAACCCTTTATTCTTCTACTCTTGTCCGACTCTTTTACGGAAGCAAGATTCTTAGGTCCCCAGCCACGTCCCAAATAAAAGATTCTCTAGCGAAAGCCAGATTGAAAAAAAAAAGAAAATTAAATCAAAAATTGGAACCGGACAAATTTAAAAGGGAAATTACACAAATTAAAGACACCGAAAAGCGAGATGGGTTGCGCTCGGGACGATAAAGCTACCGAACGATTTCGAGCTACTTCGAGCCCATTATTAGTTTCGGTCGGTGGGCGGGGGGGTCAACCACCGCGGCGAGCGGCCCATCTTGGTCCGCAACCCTTTATTCTTCTACTCTTGTCCGACTCTTTTGCGGAAGCAAGATTCTTAGGTCCCCAGCCACGTCCCAAATAAAAGATTCTCTAGCGAAAGCCAGATTGAAAAAAAAAAGAAAATTAAATCAAAAATTGAAACCGGACAAATTTAAAAGGGAAATTACACAAATTAAAGACACCGAAAAGCGAGATGGGTTGCGCTCGGGACGATAAAGCTACCGAACGATTCCGAGCTACTTCGAGCCCATTATTAGTTTCGGTCGGTGGGCGGGGGTGTCAACCACCACGGCGAGCGGCCCATCTTGGTCCGCAACCCTTTATTCTTCTTCTCTTGTCCTACTCTTTTGCGGAAGCAAGATTCTTAGGTCCCCAGCCACGTCCCAAATAAAAGACTCTCTAGCGAAAGCCAGATTGAAAAAAATGAAAATTAAATCAAAAATTGGAACCGGACAAATTTAAAAGGGAAATTACACAAATTAAAGACACCGAAAAGCGGGATGGGTTGCGCTCGGGACGATAAAGCTACCGAACGACTCCGAGCTACTTCGAGCCCATTATTAGTTTCGGTCGGTGGGCGGGGGTGTCAACCACCACGGCGAACGGCCCATCTTGGTCCGTAACCCTTTATTCCTCTACTCTTGTCCGACTCTTTTACGGAAGCAAGATTCTTAGGTCCCCAGCCACGTCCCAAATAAAAGATTCTCTAGCGAAAGCCAGATTGAAAAAAAAAAGAAAATTAAATCAAAAATTGGAACCGGACAAATTTAAAAGGGAAATTACACAAATTAAAGACACCGAAAAGCGGGATGGGTTGCGCTCGGGACGATAAAGCTACCGAACGACTCCGAGCTACTTCGAGCCCATTATTAGTTTCGGTCGGTGGGCGGGGGTGTCAACCACCACGGCGAACGGCCCATCTTGGTCCGTAACCCTTTATTCCTCTACTCTTGTCCGACTCTTTTACGGAAGCAAGATTCTTAGGTCCCCAGCCACGTCCCAAATAAAAGACTCTCTAGCGAAATCCAGATTGAAAAAAAAGAAAATTAAATCAAAAATTGAAACCGGAAAAATTTAAAAGGGAAATTACACAAATTAAAGACACCGAAAAGCGGGATGGGTTGCGCTCGGGACGATAAAGCTACCGAACGACTCCGAGCTACTTCGAGCCCATTATTAGTTTCGGTCGGTGGGCGGGGGGGGGGTCAACCACCGCGGCGAGCGGCCCATCTTGGTCCGCAACCCTTTATTCTTCTACTCTTGTCCTACTCTTTTGCGGAAGCAAGATTCTTAGGTCCCCTGCCACGTCCCAATTAAAAGACTCTCTAGCGAAAGCCAGATTGAAAAAAATGAAAATTAAATCAAAAATTGAAACCGGAAAAATTTAAAAGGGAAATTACACAAATTAAAGACACCGAAAAGCGGGATGGGTTGCGCTCGGGACGATAAAGCTACCGAACGACTCCGAGCTACTTCGAGCCCATCATTAGTTTCGGTCGGTGGGCGGGGGGGTCAACCACCGCGGCGAGCGGCCCATCTTGGTCCGCAACCCTTTATTCTTCTACTCTTGTCCTACTCTTTTGCGGAAGCAAGATTCTTAGGTCCCCAGCCACGTCCCAATTAAAAGACTCTCTAGCGAAAGCCAGATTGAAAAAAATGAAAATTAAATCAAAAATTGAAACCGGAAAAATTTAAAAGGGAAATTACACAAATTAAAGACACCGAAAAGCGGGATGGGTTGCGCTCGGGACGATAAAGCTACCGAACGACTCCGAGCTACTTCGAGCCCATTATTAGTTTCGGTCGGTGGGCGGGGGTGTCAACCACCACGGCGAACGGCCCATCTTGGTCCGTAACCCTTTATTCCTCTACTCTTGTCCGACTCTTTTACGGAAGCAAGATTCTTAGGTCCCCAGCCACGTCCCAAATAAAAGACTCTCTAGCGAAATCCAGATTGAAAAAAAAGAAAATTAAATCAAAAATTGAAACCGGAAAAATTTAAAAGGGAAATTACACAAATTAAAGACACCGAAAAGCGGGATGGGTTGCGCTCGGGACGATAAAGCTACCGAACGACTCCGAGCTACTTCGAGCCCATTATTAGTTTCGGTCGGTGGGCGGGGGGGGGGGTCAACCACCGTGGCGAGCGGCCCATCTTGGTCCGCAACCCTTTATTCTTCTACTCTTGTCCGACTCTTTTGCGGAAGCAAGATTCTTAGGTCCCCAGCCACGTCACAAATAAAAGACTCTCTAGCGAAAGCCAGATTGAAAAAAAAAAGAAAATTAAATCAAAAATTGGAACCGGACAAATTTAAAAGGGAAATTACACAAATTAAAGACACCGAAAAGCGGGATGGGTTGCGCTCGGGACGATAAAGCTACTGAACGACTCCGAGCTACTTCGAGCCCATTATTAGTTTCGGTCGGTGGTTGGGGGTGGGCGGGGGGGCCAACCGCGCGGCGAGCGGCCCATCTTGGTCCGAAACCCTTTATTCTTCTACTCTTGTCCGACTCTTTTGCGGAAGCAAGATTCTTAGGTCCCCAGCCACGTCACAAATAAAAGACTCTCTAGCGAAAGCCAGATTGAAAAAAAAGAAAATTAAATCAAAAATTGAAACCGGACAAATTTAAAAGGGAAATTACACAAATTAAAGACACCGAAAAGCGAGATGGGTTGCGCTCGGGACGATAAAGCTACCGAACGATTCCGAGCTACTTCGAGCCCATTATTAGTTTCGGTCGGTGGGCGGGGGTGTCAACCACCACGGCGAGCGGCCCATCTTGGTCCGCAACCCTTTATTCTTCTTCTCTTGTCCTACTCTTTTGCGGAAGCAAGATTCTTAGGTCCCCAGCCACGTCCCAAATAAAAGACTCTCTAGCGAAAGCCAGATTGAAAAAAATGAAAATTAAATCAAAAATTGAAACCGGAAAAATTTAAAAGGGAAATTACACAAATTAAAGACACCGAAAAGCGGGATGGGTTGCGCTCGGGACGATAAAGCTACCGAACGACTCCGAGCTACTTCGAGCCCATTATTAGTTTCGGTCGGTGGGCGGGGGGGTCAACCACCGCGGCGAGCGGCCCATCTTGGTCCGCAACCCTTTATTCTTCTACTCTTGTCCGACTCTTTTGCGGAAGCAAGATTCTTAGGTCCCCAGCCACGTCCCAAATAAAAGATTCTCTAGCGAAAGCCAGATTGAAAAAAAAAAGAAAATTAAATCAAAAATTGGAACCGGACAAATTTAAAAGGGAAATTACACAAATTAAAGACACCGAAAAGCGAGATGGGTTGCGCTCGGGACGATAAAGCTACCGAACGATTCCGAGCTACTTCGAGCCCATTATTAGGTTCGGTCGGTGGTTGGGGGTGGGCGGGGGGGTCAACCGCCGCGGCGAGCGGCCCATCTTGGTCCGCAACCCTTTATTCTTCTACTCTTGTCCGACTCTTTTGCGGAAGCAAGATTCTTAGGTCCCCAGCCACGTCCCAAATAAAAGATTCTCTAGCGAAAGCCAGATTGAAAAAAAAAAGAAAATTAAATCAAAAATTGGAACCGGACAAATTTAAAAGGGAAATTACACAAATTAAAGACACCGAAAAGCGGGATGGGTTGCGCTCGGGACGATAAAGCTACCGAACGACTCCGAGCTACTTCGAGCCCATTATTAGTTTCGGTCGGTGGGCGGGGGTGTCAACCACCACGGCGAGCGGCCCATCTTGGTCCGCAACCCTTTATTCTTCTTCTCTTGTCCTACTCTTTTGCGGAAGCATGATTCTTAGGTCCCCAGCCACGTCCCAAATAAAAGACTCTCTAGCGAAAGCCAGATTGAAAAAAATGAAAATTAAATCAAAAATTGAAACCGGAAAAATTTAAAAGGGAAATTACACAAATTAAAGACACCGAAAAGCGGGATGGGTTGCGCTCGGGACGATAAAGCTACCGAACGACTCCGAGCTACTTCGAGCCCATTATTAGTTTCGGTCGGTGGGCGGGGGGGTCAACCACCGCGGCGAGCGGCCCATCTTGGTCCGCAACCCTTTATTCTTCTACTCTTGTCCGACTCTTTTACGGAAGCAAGATTCTTAGGTCCCCAGCCACGTCCCAAATAAAAGATTCTCTAGCGAAAGCCAGATTGAAAAAAAAAAGAAAATTAAATCAAAAATTGGAACCGGACAAATTTAAAAGGGAAATTACACAAATTAAAGACACCGAAAAGCGAGATGGGTTGCGCTCGGGACGATAAAGCTACCGAACGATTTCGAGCTACTTCGAGCCCATTATTAGTTTCGGTCGGTGGGCGGGGGGGTCAACCACCGCGGCGAGCGGCCCATCTTGGTCCGCAACCCTTTATTCTTCTACTCTTGTCCGACTCTTTTGCGGAAGCAAGATTCTTAGGTCCCCAGCCACGTCCCAAATAAAAGATTCTCTAGCGAAAGCCAGATTGAAAAAAAAAAGAAAATTAAATCAAAAATTGAAACCGGACAAATTTAAAAGGGAAATTACACAAATTAAAGACACCGAAAAGCGAGATGGGTTGCGCTCGGGACGATAAAGCTACCGAACGATTCCGAGCTACTTCGAGCCCATTATTAGTTTCGGTCGGTGGGCGGGGGTGTCAACCACCACGGCGAGCGGCCCATCTTGGTCCGCAACCCTTTATTCTTCTTCTCTTGTCCTACTCTTTTGCGGAAGCAAGATTCTTAGGTCCCCAGCCACGTCCCAAATAAAAGACTCTCTAGCGAAAGCCAGATTGAAAAAAATGAAAATTAAATCAAAAATTGAAACCGGAAAAATTTAAAAGGGAAATTACACAAATTAAAGACACCGAAAAGCGGGATGGGTTGCGCTCGGGACGATAAAGCTACCGAACGACTCCGAGCTACTTCGAGCCCATTATTAGTTTCGGTCGGTGGGCGGGGGGGTCAACCACCGCGGCGAGCGGCCCATCTTGGTCCGCAACCCTTTATTCTTCTACTCTTGTCCGACTCTTTTGCGGAAGCAAGATTCTTAGGTCCCCAGCCACGTCCCAAATAAAAGATTCTCTAGCGAAAGCCAGATTGAAAAAAAAAAGAAAATTAAATCAAAAATTGGAACCGGACAAATTTAAAAGGGAAATTACACAAATTAAAGACACCGAAAAGCGAGATGGGTTGCGCTCGGGACGATAAAGCTACCGAACGATTCCGAGCTACTTCGAGCCCATTATTAGGTTCGGTCGGTGGTTGGGGTTGGGCGGGGGGGTCAACCGCCGCGGCGAGCGGCCTATCTTGGTCCGCAACCCTTTATTCTTCTACTCTTGTCCGACTCTTTTGCGGAAGCAAGATTCTTAGGTCCCCAGCCACGTCCCAAATAAAAGATTCTCTAGCGAAAGCCAGATTGAAAAAAAAAAGAAAATTAAATCAAAAATTGGAACCGGACAAATTTAAAAGGGAAATTACACAAATTAAAGACACCGAAAAGCGGGATGGGTTGCGCTCGGGACGATAAAGCTACCGAACGACTCCGAGCTACTTCGAGCCCACTATTAGTTTCGGTCGGTGGGCGGGGGGGTCAACCACCGCGGCGAGCGGCCCATCTTGGTCCGCAACCCTTTATTCTTCTACTCTTGTCCGACTCTTTTGCGGAAGCAAGATTCTTAGGTCCCCAGCCACGTCCCAAATAAAAGATTCTCTAGCGAAAGCCAGATTGAAAAAAAAAAGAAAATTAAATCAAAAATTGGAACCGGACAAATTTAAAAGGGAAATTACACAAATTAAAGACACCGAAAAGCGAGATGGGTTGCGCTCGGGACGATAAAGCTACCGAACGATTCCGAGCTACTTCGAGCCCATTATTAGGTTCGGTCGGTGGTTGGGGGTGGGCGGGGGGGTCAACCGCCGCGGCGAGCGGCCCATCTTGGTCCGCAACCCTTTATTCTTCTACTCTTGTCCGACTCTTTTGCGGAAGCAAGATTCTTAGGTCCCCAGCCACGTCCCAAATAAAAGATTCTCTAGCGAAAGCCAGATTGAAAAAAAAAAGAAAATTAAATCAAAAATTGGAACCGGACAAATTTAAAAGGGAAATTACACAAATTAAAGACACCGAAAAGCGGGATGGGTTGCGCTCGGGACGATAAAGCTACCGAACGACTCCGAGCTACTTCGAGCCCATTATTAGTTTCGGTCGGTGGGCGGGGGTGTCAACCACCACGGCGAGCGGCCCATCTTGGTCCGCAACCCTTTATTCTTCTTCTCTTGTCCTACTCTTTTGCGGAAGCAAGATTCTTAGGTCCCCAGCCACGTCCCAAATAAAAGACTCTCTAGCGAAAGCCAGATTGAAAAAAATGAAAATTAAATCAAAAATTGAAACCGGAAAAATTTAAAAGGGAAATTACACAAATTAAAGACACCGAAAAGCGGGATGGGTTGCGCTCGGGACGATAAAGCTACCGAACGACTCCGAGCTACTTCGAGCCCATTATTAGTTTCGGTCGGTGGGCGGGGGGGTCAACCACCGCGGCGAGCGGCCCATCTTGGTCCGCAACCCTTTATTCTTCTACTCTTGTCCGACTCTTTTGCGGAAGCAAGATTCTTAGGTCCCCAGCCACGTCCCAAATAAAAGATTCTCTAGCGAAAGCCAGATTGAAAAAAAAAAGAAAATTAAATCAAAAATTGGAACCGGACAAATTTAAAAGGGAAATTACACAAATTAAAGACACCGAAAAGCGAGATGGGTTGCGCTCGGGACGATAAAGCTACCGAACGATTTCGAGCTACTTCGAGCCCATTATTAGGTTCGGTCGGTGGTTGGGGGTGGGCGGGGGGGTCAACCGCCGCGGCGAGCGGCCCATCTTGGTCCGCAACCCTTTATTCTTCTACTCTTGTCCGACTCTTTTGCGGAAGCAAGATTCTTAGGTCCCCAGCCACGTCCCAAATAAAAGACTCTCTAGCGAAAGCCAGATTGAAAAAAAAGAAAATTAAATCAAAAATTGAAACCGGACAAATTTAAAAGGGAAATTACACAAAGTAAAGACACCGAAAAGCGGGATGGGTTGCGCTCGGGACGATAAAGCTACCGAACGACTCCGAGCTACTTCGAGCCCATTATTAGTTTCGGTCAGTGGGCTGGGGGGTCAACCGCCGCGACGAGCGGCCCATCATGGTCCGCAATCCTTTATTCTTCTACTCTTGTCCGACTCTTTTGCGGAAGCAAGATTCTTAGGTCCCCAGCCACGTCCCAAATAAAAGACTCTCTAGCGAAAGCCAGATTGAAAAAAAAAAATCAAAAATTGAAACCGAACAAATTTAAAAGGGAAATTACACAAATTAAAGACACCGAAAAGCGGGAAGATTTGGACTCGGAGCGATAAAGCTACCGAATGACTCCGAGCTACTTCTAGCTAATTATTAGTAGCTTATTATTCGAGCCCATTATAAAAAAAAAATGGCCATAATTTTTTTTGAAAAATAAATAAATAAATAAATAAATAAAGTAGTAAAAGTTTAAAAAAAAAAAAAAAAGTCGTTTCAAACTTCATTGCGAGATTTTTTTTTTTTTTTTTTTCATTCTCAAAGACTTGAACGAAGAGAAGAACAATAAATCGTAAGTTAAAAACTTATTGATTTATTCTAAATTCTTGTTTTTTTTTTTTTTTTTTTTTTTTTACTAAATTTAAATATATGTAACATAAACCCTAAGGTTAATGTCAGACGGACGTCTTTTTGCACGCTTTTTTACTTACGTATTATCTCTACACAATGACGCTAGTATTGTGTAGGGATAATACGTAAGTAATAAAGCGTGCAAAAAGACGTCCGTCTGACATTATCTGAAACACAATAGAATAAGTTCTTTAGATTTTGGAGAATTTTTATTACTTATCCTTTTTTGCTTATCTTTAAATGTACCTCGACTTACGTCGCTAGTCTGGGAATGAATTGCTGACGTAAGTCGAGGTATTACTGTACTGTCTTTGTGCAATAATTGCAGGAAGTACGTTTTAAATTTCGGTATGCACGTTTTAATTTAACTAATATTTCGCATGTTACTCGTTGTGTATAAATTCTATACCTCGTATGCAAAGCTGCACAACAGAATTCACATACCATTCTCTTTATTAGCCGAAACCTCTGAAGGGGAATTTTCAAATGTGTTGTGTATTTCATAACTGAACTAAATTTCTGCATGCATTTAGTTTATCGATATAAATCTATATATCATATACAGGGCTGCTCAAATAGTGCGGATCATTTTCCGACTATTTATGGGAAATACTGAAATTGGTTTTTTAAACGTGGTTAAGGGGTCTCAGAACTCTTAAAGCTTCAAAAATTTCGACATTTTAATTTTTTTAGATGTTAAACTACTATCTTTTCTGAACGTTTTGATATAATTGTTTCTTTGAACTTCCCATTAAAACAGAAGTTGTGGTTTTTAGAATTATATCCGGTTAATAGCTGAAGCGGCGTTTCCAAAACTTTGAAGTTATTTTTCTCCAAATGAAGTTTTTGGGGATAAAGCGCACGATACCTCAAAAGCTTCTATATATTTTTTCATGAAATTTCCAAAACATATGTTTCATGTTAGTCTGTATAAACTGAACCTAAAATTTCCTTTCATTATTAAAATAATAATAATAATAATAAAATAAAATAAAATATTTTATTTGATTATACTGTTGAAATTTTCAGAAATTTGTATTAGCTAAATACAACTTTGTAGTAAAAATATAAAAATGCTTTAAATACAAATTTATTTAGGTTCAGGGTGATTATTACAATCTGAAGTATAAGTAGGCACCAAAGCTTTTATTTTATTTGAAAAAATTTTCATAATCGTGCGCGTAAGCTGTTATATCAACTTTTTGTTCGTCAAATGTCTAAAAGTTGGGAGTCCCCTGCAAATGCTAATTCTGCATCTTGCAATTTTTTAAATACATAAAATGAAAGAACATACTTATATCTTTCATCCCAATAAAAATTGCGTTTCAAAATCATATACATTTTAAGATATTAAAAGGTGTAGTCTTTTTTTTTTTCATTTTTTCCAATTTTAAGAGTCCCGAAACACCTTAAGGTTTCCAAATGTTTCAAGGTTACATCATTATGAATGTGTTGGGAAGTGTACTCTTGAAGCATGATTTTTTCTTTCTTGTTGTAATGCTTATTATTGAATCCAACATTTGAAATTTCGTAATTTTGTCCACTACTTTACATCTATTGACTTTTTCTTTTTATGCATCTCCGATTTTCATTATAATGAGGCTGTCTTTACATTTGGTTTCTAAATTTTTCCTCCTAAAAATATTTTATTAACGGATGTAAAATTTTATTACATAATAATTGTTTCAATTATCTACGGTCGATTTTTCATGTGCTTCATGATATAATTACAAAACGTTTTATTATATTAAACTTCCATAATGAATACTTGCAAATGCGCATTTATTATTGGATAGTGTTTAGTTTGTTTCATATTGAAAAGTAGAATGCAATTGTCATATTGTTTCATCTTATACATATAGCCCACTATTTAAAAATTTATTCAATTTAATCAAATTTGAAAAAAAATAATTTCATTGCTGCATATGCGCATTTAATGATGTATTTATGTATTTTTTAATTATCCGTTACTTTAAATTACTTTATAGTGTACGATTGCTGCTTTTTTCACTCTTACTTTTTTTCATGTTGGCCATTGAATCCAACATTTGAAATTTCTTAATTTTTTCCACTACTGTACAGTTATATATTTATTTTTCTGTTTATGTATCTGTGATTTTCTTTACAATGAGAATGTTTTTATATGTTGTTTGTTAATTTTTTCATCTAAATCTTTTATTATCGGATATACTATTTCATAGTACAATAATTGTTTCATTTATCTATGGTCGAATTTTTATGTATTTGATTTTTAATAATTATGTATAATCATAAAATATTAATACTAAAAATATGATTCAAATTCGAACATATTCCAATTTTTAATTACAATGTTTAAATATAAATTGAATTTAAAAAAGAAAGCGGAACGTCCATTCGTTACTCTTGTGATAATTAGAGCAAATTTTCATATATAATTCCAATTATTTTATTACAAAATATAAGTAAGACAAAAAATTGATATAACCAGCTAAATACCACTGTGTTCCACACACAAACATATATCTAATTTATGACAAAAAAAAAATACTTATGTATATATTAAATGTCTCTTGTGACACTCTGGTCACAAGAGTAACAAAATTTTGATTGATTATATAGACAAGGGAAATTTTTTTTGTTACAAATTAGATATATATTAAATGAGTGGAGCACAATAGTATTTTACTGGTTATATCACTTTTTATCTTAATTATATTTTATAGTAAAATAATTGCAAGTATTTGTAAAAACCGCACGAATGGTCACAAGAGTAACAGTGGACGTTCCCAAAGATTTTTCATTTATCATAGATCTAGAACACAGCTTAAAGATACAAATTTTTGGCAATAAAAATTTTATTCTTGTACTGAAATTTAATAAAAGAAAAAATCTTATGAGTAACTTTACTAACGAGTAGAAGTTTCATGAGAGTTCATGTACTTTATGAATATAAGGGGGAAAAAAAAAAAGGAAAGAATGACAGAAAAGAAAGACAATTCTACGCACGAACAAATTCCGGAGAATATTTACGAAATTGCTAGGAAATCTGTAATTTTACGGACATTTAATTAGTTATTTAACCATTAAACATTCCCTTCAACACCGATTTACAGCATCTGTTATGTTAAAATCCGCCTCCATGTTTGGTTGACTTTTTTGACGGCCGATTATCTACTCTAGGGATATAGGCCCGAGGAGGGAATGGCCTCCGTGGGGGTCTTTCTAAGGGATCCTAACCCATATTTACGCATGGAAATCCATGGCTCAAAGAAAATTACGAAAACTTCGAACGATTAGGCCAACGGGCGCGATTGGGTTCGAATCCAGCACCTCCCGGCTACCAGCTTCGAGAGCAGAACCTCTCAGCCACTGGTGGGACCTTCCATGTTTCTATTTCACACTTATCTTTCATAGAATATGGGATGCATCGCATGAAATAAACACAAATTATTCGCATTGATCCGAGGATATCACATAAGCTTTCAGAATTTTTAAATTTTAATTATTTGCCGATATATCAATTTCTTGGTAATTTTAATGACATTCCTGTAATGATGGCAATAAAATTCCTCCATTTTTAAAAGAAGGAAAAGAAAGACAAGGCGAAGGGAAAGAATGGGATATCGTCTACTTATTGAACTGATGAAGAAATATCTTAGTTTTAGTTTTGTTTCTATAAATTGGTTTAATGATTTTTTGCTTATATTCTCTTTAAAAAAGGTAATTTAAAGAATATTCATGTGACTTAATTCCACATTTACAAACATTATTGCCAAAAAACTGAAAGAATTCAATACTACTCATCCGTATGAAATAATATATTTTTTAATTTACTTAAAGTGTCGATGAATGGAATGTGATAGAACATGGAGTTTTAAGCATGGAGTCTGAACTTACATCTAGGGCGTATGTTGAGAATTAAATTTCCCAGAATTTTAAAATTTAAATTAGTTTCCGAGATATTAAATTTTTTGGTCATTTGATTGTCATTTCTGTAATGATTGCAACAAAATTCCTCTAGTTTTAAAAGAAGGAAAAGGAAGGGAAAGCGAAGGAAAAGAATAGGATACCGTCTGCTCTTGAACAGATCTTGGTTTTTGTTTTACTTCTAAAATTCGATTTAGTGATTTTTAGTTTACTTTTCCTTTGAAAAATGTAATTTAAAGAATAATTCGTGTGACTTTACTTCCGCAGTTACTAAAATAATTACCAACAAACTTAAAGAATTCGATATTATTGCTGCGCATGAAAAATGTTTTTAGTAATTTTTAATCACATTTCTGTGAATTGATTGCAGCAAAATTCCTCCATTTTTCAAAGAAAGACAAATTAAAGCGAAAGAATGGGATATCATCTGCTTTTTGAACTGATGAACCATGGAGGAAAGAGATAGATGGAGATGCAGTATGACGTAAAAACGGTTTGCAATATGATGCGTTGTCACTCCAATTTAAATGCCCTCATTCGGCTCAAACAAAACAAGCACGTGGAACGGGGCCTGAATTCTTTGCACCACCCGTGCATTTTTTCTCTAAATGAAAGTAATCTTCTTATATTTAAGCATTCTAAGGAAGCATTTCATTGTATTATAAATTAGAAACTGTATTACTAAAAGTTTTCTTCTTTTTTTCGCGAAAGCACGTGGTTGTGTTTGCCCTGAATATAGTGAATTTTAGAGTTATATTTTTGGCATCACCCCCAGCCACCACACTTCATCGCTATTAGTTTTTGTTTTGTTTCTATAAATTGATTTAGTGATTTTTTGTTTGCAATCTCTTTTTTAAAAAAATGCAACATAAAGAATATTCATGTGACTTACTTCCACATTTACAAAAATTATTACCAAAATTTTGAAAGAATTTTGTATTACTCATCCATATGAAATAATATTTTTACATTCTTCTATCTTTACAAGAAGAAAGTATTGGATTCGTGAAAAATTTCGACTTCCGGTTTTCGACGGATTTATACGTTTTAGAATGCCCATAACACGATTTGATGGTTTTTAGAAAATGTCTGTCTGTGAGTCTGTCTGTCACTCTGTCACTCTGTCACCCTATGAGTCTGTATGTGACAAAAGTGTTGTGGGCGCTCTATCTCAAGAACTAATGCACATAATTTCACAAAACTTTATATTTAGTTAGACCTTAATATAAACTGGACCTGATTAGTTTTTGGTGAAAATCGTCCAACAGGTGGCGCTGCTATGAGACATTTTTCACGGTTTCTGCAATAGCTATATCTCAAGAACTATTGCACAGATTTTCATAAAACTTCAGATTCATTTAGTCCAGGATATAGTTTGGTGCTGGTTACTTTTTTGTGAAAATCGCCCAACAGGTGTCGCTGCTATGCTGCATTATTAATGATTATCGCAATAGCTCTAACTCAAGAAAAAAAATGCACGAATTTTCATCAAACTTCAGATTTAGTTAGTCCCTGATATAAATTAGTGCTGTTTATTTTTTGGTGTAAATCGCCCAAAAGGTAGAGCTGCTGTGCTGCATTTTCACGATTTTCGCAAGAGCTGTATCTCAAGAACTATTGCACGGATTTTCATCAAACTTCAGATTTAGTTAGTCCTTGACATGAATTGACGTATAAATTAGTGATGTTTAATTTTTGGTGTAAATCGCTCAACAGGTGGCGCTGCTATGCTGTATTTTTTGCTATTTCCGCAATAGCTTTATCTCAAGCACTAACGCTTAGATTTTCAACAAACTTCAGATTCAGGTATACCTTGATATCATTTAGTGCTGTTTATTTTTGGTGTAAATCGCTCAACAGGTGGCGCTGCTATGCTACATTTTTCCGAATTTCCGCTATAGCTCCATCTCAAGAACTAATGCACGAATTTTCATCAAACTTCAAATTCAGATATACTTTGATATGAATTGGTGCTAAATTCATGTAATTTCTTGTACTATTTAAATGATTTAATTGATGTGATTTATATAGAAGAAAGTTTTGTGATAGCCACAACATACTAGTTTGAATTTATTTAAAATGTCGGTGAATGGAATGTGATAGCACATTGAGTTTTAAGAATGGAGTCTGAACATACGCCCAGGGCGTATGCTGAGATTAAAAGTTCTCAGAATTTTAAAATTTGAATTAGTTTCCGAGATAGTAATTTTTTGATTATTTGATTGGCATTTCCGTACTGATTGCAACACAATTTCTTTTTTTTTAAAAAAGAAAGAAGGAAAAGAAAGAGAAAGCGAAGGAAAAGAACAGGATACCGTCTGCTTCCTGGACAGATCTTGGTTTTTGTTTTACTTCTATAAATTGATTTAATGATTTTTAGTTTAGATTCTCTTTTAAAAATGTATTGTAAAGAATAATTCATTTGACTTACTTCCACATTTACTAAAATAATTACCAAAATACTGAAAGAATTCGATATTACTGCTCCGTAGGAAAAATGTTTTTGGAAATTTTAATGACATTTCTGTGAATGAGTACAGCGAAATTCCTCCATTTTTCGAACAAAGAAAAGAACGACAAAGTAAAGTGAAGGAATGGGATATTGTTTGCTTTTTGAAATGATGAACAAATATCTTAGTTTTTGTTTTGTTTCCATAAACTGATTTAATGATTTTTATGTTTACATTCTCTTTTTAAAAAATGCAATTACCAAAATTCTCAAAGGATTCTATATTACTCATCCGTATAAAATAATATTTTTTGAATTTATTTAAAATGTCGATGAATGGAATGTGATAGAACATTGAGTTCTAAGCATGGAGTCTGAACATACGCCCAGTGTGTATGCTGAGATTAAAAGTTCTCACAATTTTAAAATTTCAATTAGTTTCCGACATACTAAATTTTTGGTAATTTTAATGGCATTTCTGTTATGATTGCAACAAAATTCCTCTATTTTAAAAGAAGGAAAAGAAATACAAAGCAAAGAAAAAGAATGGAATATCGTGTGCTTTTTGAACTGATTTTGGTTTTTGCTCTGTTTCTATAAATTGATTTAATGATTTTTAGTTTAGATTATCTTTTTAAAAAAAATGTAGTGTAAAGAATAAGTCATGTGACTTATTCCCCCATTTACTAAAATAATTACCAAAAAGCTAAAATAATTCAATATTATTGCTCTGTATTAAATATTTTTTTGATAATTTTAATGACATTTCTGTAAATGAGTGCAACAAAATTCATCCATTTTTCGACGAAAGAAAAGAAGGAAGGGTGTATCGTCTGCTTTTTGAAGTGATGAACAAATATCTTGGTTTCTATTTTGTTTCTATAAATCGATTAAATGATCATTAGTTTACATTCCCTTTTAAAAAATGAAATGATTATGCTTGGTGCCGCATTTTCTAAAATTATTACCGAAAAACTGAAAGAATTCCAGATATCCGTTTGAAATAATATTTTTTGAATTTATTTAAAATGTAGATGAATGGATGTGATAGAACATGGGGTTTTGAGTATGGAGTCTGAACATACGCGCAGGGCATATGTTGAGATTAAAAGTTTTTGACCAAATCATAGCAACCCTCACCGCATCAACAAGTTTTTGCTCTCAACCAATGACACTATACTACCCGTATATCGCTAATTTTCTTATAAAGGCATTGTACTATAATTGTATCAAAATCACATAACATTCAAAATGTAATTTCCAGTTAATTTACATTGTAAATGTGATTTATTAGGCATAATATGAAATTTAATAAAATGAATATGGTAAATCTTTTTAATGAAAAATGAAGTAAAATTTCCCCTCACACTCCCCCCTCCCCCCACCCCACCCCAAAAATAAAATAAAATAATAATAATAATAATAATAATAATAAAATAATAATAATAATTATTATTATTATTATTATTATTATTATTATCGAACATTAGCACATCGGGTTGCAACGCCAGCGTGGCTTTTATAAATCAAGTGTAGACATCCGTTTAAATATCTGCTTATTTGGTCGAAAAATATACAGATAGCTCAAAATTTTGCCTGTGATTTACATGAAAAATGGCAAGTGTATGCCTGTTCAGCAATTTAAAGGTATAAAGCAGAATTAAAATATTAAACTTTTGCATGGTTGTTTTTATGAATATACACATATAGACGTCTGCAACCAAATTTCACTACGTTTCTTTGATACATTCTGCCTTTTTTCCACTCTTTTATTTAACTGAATTTGGTTTTATGTAAGTTAACATTGAATTTTGTAACTTACAGGGTGGGCTAAAAGTGCTGCATCATAGGAGTTTTTTAATTTTTTAATTTGAGTGTTATTGAGTGCCATGCCATAACGTCAATCTCAGTGGGCCAACATTCTGAGGAACATGAACGATCGCCTGCAGTTGTGTTTTGACAACAGAGGCAACCATATTGAGAACATATTGTAACAATACATGTTTTTCCTATGATGCGGGACTTTCAGCCCACCCTGTTTTTTAAATCATTCCCTGATAGTGTTACATACGAGAATCTTCGAAACAAAACTTTTATAATATCCCAGACTTTTTAAATTGACTATCTTTTATTGTAATTCATTTCTGTTACTTTTCATTTCAGAGTTAATTAAGGTATATGTATCTGCCCAACCCAATTCCTGTGGTTACACGTCACCAACACTTGCCATGCAGATGTATGAACTTTGATCAGTTCGTTTGTACCGCGTTTTCATTCCTCTTTTTTCTATGATAATGTTTTTCCAGTCGGAAGGGAAGAGGTGGTTTTTCTCCTCTCCCTCCATTTTCTGTATTATTATTTAACCCAGAAGCATCATTAAATTTTTTAAATGGAAAGAAAATCAGTTTTGGTGCTCAAGCGTGTACGTTATCTATTCGAAAGGAAAAATATTAAATAACACACAGCCAATTTTCTATTTGTACACTTTAGGTAATTTTTCTTGTGAGATATGTTCAAGATTCAACTGATGATTTTCATCCAAGGATCGGGGCGGACCCTGCGACATTTTGAGGTAAGCAAATTCCTTATCTCTTTTTGTTCTAACTTTGAAAAATTGATATATTAGAACATATGATGGTTAAGAGGTCACTCCTAACAACAGATAGGTCAGAGTTATCAAAATTATGTACACATGTGTTTTTTGGTGAAAATACAACATTCTACTATTTTTAGAACATACAGTAAAACCTCCCTAAAGCGACCACGTTCCGTTCTAATAAAAATTGGTCGCTCCGAGAGGTGGTCTCTTAATGGAAATCATGTTTAAATCCAGATTTTAATTGTTGAAAAAAAGGTAACAATTAATGTTACTAAAATTTATTTTTCACATTAAGAAAAAATATAACATTTAAGTATCAAAACAAAAGTTAATTATTGCAGAGTTTAATAAATGAGTACAATGATGTTTGCTTTGATTTTACGGTTTTAACTTTTATAACTTTTATTTCCAAGTCCTTTCGAAGTGCAGTAAAATGCAGTTTGTTTGGGTTTTTTTGTTTATTTATTTTTTTTTTGGGGGGGGTGGGGGACGGAAACAAATAATGACGATTTCATTAATTTATCTATTTCTTTGATTGTTTCCTGACATAATAGGGCAGGGAAGTTTATTGAACGTCATTCTTAATTTGTCATCAGAGTTAAATTCATTACCTAAAAAGGGACAAAAGGGTTTAAACACTTGAAAGTTACCGGTATATATATATACCTATATATATATATATATATATATATATAAATTAAAATTAGTTTAGAAGTTTGATGAATAATGCGCACTCCGGAATTATTTTTCTAATAAAGCCTTCTTCAAGTGACCAGGTAAAAACGGAATTTGTTTCATTTTCTTCAAAGAAATGGGTCGCTCATGGAGGGAGTTCAACTGGGATGGTCTCTGAATGGAGGTAAAATTTGTATTGAGCATATGGGAATAAATTTCCCTCCATGAAAAAATGGTCGTTCGGGGAGGTGGTCGCTTAATGGAGATGGTCGCACAGGGAGGTTTTACTGTAATTATAAATTAACTAGCAAGCTCCGCGGCTTTGCTCGCGTAATATTTGAAACATGCCAAGTGATATTTATACGTGTAATTTTTATTAAAAGAATTTATACTTTTAGGAATAATTCAAAAATTACTATTTAAAACACAGTTTGACTAAACTTCATTATTACATTGCAATAGGCAGAAAACAGGCTTAAATTAATAAAAAGAAGTAAAACTAAATAAGTGATAATTTAGAAAATATTTTGAAACTTTTATGCTCAATTAATACTCTCATTTCATTATTCATTTGAAGTTTTGAATTTTTTAGAAACGATCTTCTTACATCTTAAAATTAACCATCATGTCAAATTCCAAGTCCTACCACCTCTATCAACATAAAGGGCTGTGTTGAAACAGGAACTGTCATCATTAATTTGCCAACATTAATTTTTAAATCGGTTTGTTATTTCCCAATATTCCCCAGAAACGTAATTTAGAAAGCTTTTTTTAGGACGTTTGTTGTTCCTGTGAACCCCAGGTGTTAGAATCATCGGAATAAAATATAGCTTTTGTAGAATCAGAGACTGTTTTCATTGATTTGCAATTATTACTTTTATAATCGGTTTAGAAATCGTAATTTAGGACTTTTTTAGAATGCTTTTCGCATCTCCCGTTCGCCTCACCCCTTTTTAATTCGAATTTATTTTCGACAGTCCTTCGAGGGCATTTATATTTTATAAGTAAATTCCGTGCTATATTTAAAGTTTCTAGCCTTTTCTGTATCACAGAAATCGCAATTTAGAAAGTTTTTGGCTCCTGCAAGCCTCTGGTGGTAGTGGCACAGACATAAAATATAGCTTATATTTGAGCAGATTCTATCGCCAACAATTTGTCACCACTATTTTTTAAATCGGTTTGGTATTTGTTAAGATTGTATAAAAATTGTAATTTAGAAGGCTTTTCGTTCAGTTAATCTTTTTAAATTTGGAATTTTCTTTCGACTGTTCTTAGAAAGCAGTTGCATCTTCTAAGTAAATACCATGCCATATTTTACAGTGTTATATCCCTCAGTTGTGCATAAAACGCAAATTAGAAGATGTTTTGCTCTTGCAACTCCCAGATGGTAGTGACAGCAACATAAAATATGGCTTATGTTGGAGCAGGGACTATCACCATTGATTTGCAACTATTACTTTTAAAATAGCTTTGGTATTTCCTGAGATTGAGTAGAAATCGCAATTTAGAACGTTTTCAGAACGCTTTTCGCACATTTTCACCCCTTTTTAAATTTCCATTTTTTTCGAAACTGTTCTTAAAGATCATTTATATCTAATAAATATGTAACTTGGCTAATTTTAAGTTGCTAGCCCCTACCGATCACAAAAATCGAAATTTAGAGCGCTCCTTTTTGCTCCTGCAACCTCTAGGTGATAGTGAGAACCGACATGAAATAGCATCTATGCTAGAGCAGAGGCTGTCAGCATAAATTTCCTACCATTACTTTTGAAATAAGTTTGATTCTTCCTGAGATATTGTTGAAAACATTTTTAGAACGTTTTTAGGACGCTTTTCGCGCATTTTCACCCCTTTTAAATTTCAAATTTTTAAAGAAATGTTCTTAGAGATAATTTATATCTAATAACTACATACCCTGCAAAATTGCATGAGTCTAGGCTCTTCCATAATTCAAAAATTGCAGTTTTAGAACGTTTTTTGCTCCTGGATCTCCTTTGGGGTAGTAGAAATAGATATAAAATATAGCCTGTCTTGGAGCAAGTGCTGTCACCATGATTTTTACACCATTATATTTGTAATCGATTCAGTACTTGCTAAGATAGCATAGAAATCGCAATTTAGAACGTTTTTTACAACGCTTTTAGCACTTTTTGACTCCCCTTTTAAATTTCAATTTTTTTAGGAAATGTCCTTATAGATCACTGATATCTTGTAACTAACTACCAATCCAAATTTCATGATTCTAGGCCCTTCTGTAACGCAAAAACAGCAATTTAGAATGTTTTTTCCTTCTGCACCCCCTTTGTGGAATTGGTACCGAGATAAAACATAGCCTATGTTGGAGCAAGGTTTGACACCATCATTTTGACGCCATTATTTTTAAAAATCGGTTTGGTATTTCCTGAGATTGTGAAGAAACCACCATTTAGAACGTTTTTAGAACGCTTTTCGCGCATTTTCACCCCTTTTAAACTTCGAATTGCTTAAGAATTGTTCTTAGAAATCCTTTACATCTAATAAGTAGCTAATATTTCAAATTTCATATTTCTGGGCCCTTCAGTAATGCAAAAATCGAATTTTTAGAACGTTTTTTGCTCCTGCACCCCCTTTGGGGTGGTCGCACTGACATAAAATATAGCCTATCTTGGAGCAAGCATTGTCACCATCATTTCGACACCATTATTTTTTAAATCGGTTTGGTATTTCCTGAGATTATGCGGAAACCAACATTTAGAACGTTTTTAGAACGCTTTCCGCGCATTTTCACCCCTTTTAAATTTCGAATTCCTTAAGAACTGTTCTTAGAAGTCCTTTATATCTAATAAGTAGCTAATATTTCAAATTTCGTATTTCTAGGGCCTTCAGTAACGCAAAAATCGCATTTTTAGAACGTTTTTTGCTCCTGCACCCCCTTTGGGTTAGTGGCACCGGCATAAAATATAGCCTATGTTGGAGCAAGGCTTGTCACCAGCATTTTGACGCCATTATTTTTTTAAAATCGGTTTGGTATTTCCTGAGATTGTGAAGAAACCGCCATTTAGAACGTTTTTAGAACGCTTTTCGCGCATTTTCACTTCTTTTAAATTTCGTATTGTTTAAGGACTGTTCTTAGACATCATTTATATCTTATAAGTAGCTAATATTTCAAATTTCATATTTCTTTGCCCTTCAGTAATGCAAAAATCGAATTTTTAGAAAGTTTTTTGCTCCTGCACCCCCTTTGGTGCGGTCGCACCGACATAAAATATAGGCTATCTTGGAGCAAGCATTGTCACCATCATTTCGACACCATTATTTTTTAAATCGGTTTGCTATTTCCTGAGATTATGCGGAAACCAACATTTAGAACGTTTTTAGAACGCTTTCCGCGCAATTTTCACCCCTTTTAAATTTCGAATTCCTTAAGAACTGTTCTGAGAAATCCTTTATATCTAATAAGTAGCTAATATTTCAAATTTCGTATTTCTAGGCCCTTCAGTAACGCAAAAATCGCATTTTTAGAACGTTTTTTGCTCCTGCACCCCCTTTGGGGTAGTGGCACGGACATAAGTTATAGCCTATGTTCTAAGTTGGACTAACACCATCATTTTGATACCATTACTTATGGAATCGGTTCGGTAGTTTCAGAGCTTACCTCCTACAAATAAGCAATTTTTACCTCTTTATAATAGTAGTATAGATAACTCAATTTTAAAGTATTTTTTCGTTAGCCTGCCACATGTGATAAATCTCAAAATAATCTTTGTAGTTATATTTGTGTACGAGTTACAATAACAATAGATTTAAATATGCACCCAACCACGCTCGCTATAAAAGGTCAACTAGCAGTGAAACTGCAACAACAAAATAATTTAAACACGAAAAAGTAGAAAAAATAAAGTACTATATTTTTTAAAAATGCATTTTAATTAGTTAATAGTTTCATATTAATTAAAATATGATAATACGTTGAGAAATCAATTTAGAAATTTTAAATAAAGAATTTAAGTAAAGCTTTTCTTCTTCTTTCTTGATACCATATCTTAAAGAGTGGATTAAAAAATATATTTTTACTTTTATTCTTATTTAACGCTATATCAAAGCATGAATTACACTAAATTACCTTAATTAATAAACCGGGAAAATTATTTTAAATGTTTTCTCTTTGATTATTTGTTCAGTAACAAAATTACACATATTCAAAACGAGATTAAATTGTTTACAATTTCGTCTCATCATTTAAAAAGTTCAAATAATAATAATTAAAAAAAACTAAGGTTAAAGGAAAAAATAAACTTGAAATATTTCTGGTAAAAGAAGAATTGATTTTAAAAGAAATTATTACCTGAGAAATTTTTTTTAAAAAATCATCGATAAAGAAGGTGTTAAGGTTTAAAATAAATAACCTAATTCCAACGATATCGGAAAATCATTAGTCAAACAAATATATGAAAAAATGGAATAAAATTGTGATTTGTAATAAATTAAAAAGGAATTAAAAATACATTAGTGACTTTAAAAGGTTTTTTTTTTCTAATGACCTTGCGTAATTTTACATCGTATTCAATCGCTAGTCTTGTTCAAAAATGAAAAAAAAAAAAAATCCATTTCATCTTTGCGTTTATTGAAAAATTTGTTTAATTATTGTCATCGGGAAAGTATAACGTTTAACGGTTAAAAAATTTTCAATCTAAACTGTAACACGCAGGTTATATTACAGAAGTTGCATCTCTAAAAAACAACTTTTATACTTTTAATAACAAATTATTATTATTATTATTATTATTATTATTATTGTTATTATTATTATTATACATTCAAATTATGCATATAAATGTTAAATCAACCAGGAGATATATGCCACAGTAGGATAATAAAGTCTACTTTTAAATTATGCATATAAAATTCGCTTAGGGGGCCATCTACATATCAAAAGGAAACCAAAATATATTTTTCAATGGCAATACCCAAGTTTGACACCATATTCTACACGCTTCAAACAGCCTAAATCCAAATTTTCACGAAATTCGTATGATTAGTTTCCGAGAAATTAATCAGTTTAAAATGAACGTATTTTAGGGGCTATATCCAAATGGAAGTTCGGTAGTCGATTATTGAAATGCTACAGAATGACTATGTCTCTTCTGTTAATGTATTATTTCAGGTCATTAAGACCATTTTACTCGCTTTACTCGCTTTCGACTATTGCCATCCCAAATGTTTCATTAAAATGAGTAAAAAATATTTTTTTCAAATTATGCTTTTCTGGGCATCATAAACGGCCTCTTAAACCGTCATTTTGACGTTTTTTGCTAATAATTCGAAAACTACTCGGAAGAAAAATTAGAAATTGAGAATTTGCATCAAACATGACGTAATAAACATAAATCTGTCAAAAAAAATTATAGATTGCAATTCATACATTTTTTTAGATATTAATTTCATAATTCATATCATAAGATTTTTAAATCTACAAATTCCATGTATTTATGTTTGGTTTTCTTAGTATTATAATTAAACAAAAAAAGTTATCATATTAGGATTATAATTTCAGGAGATATTAACAAAAATATGATAATATAATTTAACATTAGAAGAATTTAAATTAGATTTTGAATGTTTATAATTTAGAGAATTATCCGAATGACTTAAAATTTCATTTCTAGGCATAGTTTCAACCGAGGATTTAAAATATATTGGCTGAATTGGGTGTTGCCATTGAAAAAAACAAAGTAAAGTTTCGTCTGGTTTTGATTTGTATATGACCCCCTAAGCAAATTTTATATACATCATTTAAAAGTAGACTTAATTTCCCAATCGTTTGGTGCTTGTAATTTTTTTTCTATTATAATTCGTTGTAGAGTTAGTAGGCGGTGTTTACTTTTTTTTCTACGACTCTACATGTTTCGTTTAGGAGAGATTTCTGTAATCTTGTAAACCAACCTTCAAGAATAATTAGTCTTTTAAAATTACTGCCGTTAGATTTAATTATTTTAATATTTTCGAAATATGACATGTGGTCGGTATCTAGTGAATGATTTAAAAATGTTAATTGTAAATTACCGGATTTGTGAGCGCGTTTATGCTCTTCTAATCGGATGTTGCTTGACACTAGCCTGCGAAAATTGGGATGTGTCATGTTTTTTAGCTTTATATAATTGATTCATATGTGTTTTTTAGCGCTGAATCCGAAAATAACCTTCATTTTTTATCATCACCTAAGGATGTTTTGCAAATCGTAAATTTAAAAGTTTAAAATTAAAAAAATAGAGAAAATCTTTTACTATAAAATAGATGTGATTGTTGTGTTTTTTAACTTTTGATAATTGATATTTATTTATTTTTTACCGCTGAATCAGAAAATGACCTTCATTTTTAACCATCCCGTCAGGATTTTCGCAAATCGGAAATTTCAAAGTTAAAAAGTTAAAAGTTAAAATTGAACCCTCTCCCCCATCTCATCAGATCCCTGAATTGTTTAGCTGTAAGAGTCCCCAATATAAGACAAAAAAGCTTTACATCTTTTTTATAGTATCAGGTTGTTGCTACTTTTTAACTTTGAAAATTATGATTTTCAAAGATACTGACATGATGGTTAAAAATGAAAAATCATTTTCGGATTCAGCTATAAAAAATACATAAAAATCAATTACCAAAAGTTTAAAAAAGTAACCATCTCCTTTTATTTTGTGTCAGATTTTTCTATTTTTTGACTTTTTACCTTCGAAATTTACGATTTGCGAAAAATCCTGAAATGGTCGTGAAAAACAAAGGTCATTTTCGGATTCAGCGCTAAAAAATACATAAAAATCAATTATTAAAAGTAAAAGAACACAATCATCTCACGCTTGTGAGACCATCCAGTTTTACCAATATAGACAGTATTCTTTACAATGAATACTGCAAACTATACCGGTATTCTGTAAGGGAGGAAGTGTTTTAGGCTTGGATTTGCATAACATATTCTTCATAAAATTTTGAGATTTAAAGGCTGTACCAGTATTGATTAATTTAAATAAGATATTATTTTCAAATTGTTACCGATTTGAAACACAATTGTTATCTTATATGATGACTAAAAAGATTTTTTTCAGAGTAATCTGTATGTACATGTTCACATTCAAAATGCATTTAAAACATTTGAACCACAAAGGGGTATACGTCACAGCAGGATCACATGTTCTAGTCGGATGGCACATGCTTTATTTAAGGAAGTTTCCTGTAATCTTGCAAACCAACCTTCTAGAAAAATTCTACTTTTAAAATTACTGCGGTAAGATTTATTTATTTTAAAATTTCTGAAATCTGAGATAAATGCACTAATTTTCAAAGTAGAATTTTCTAGAAGCTTTGTTTACAAGATTACAGAATTTACCCCTAAACGAAACACGTGCAATTCCACTGGAATATGTAGACCTATTGTAACGTATATGCCCCTTAGTGACTTAATATTTTGAACATGAACATCTGTAAACAACAGCATAGGTTATCGATTGACATTTTTACTGATGAGGATGTATAGAAGAGCACGAAAAGTCTAATAAAAGTGATTTTACTATGTGATGTTAATGTGTTTTTTAGTTTTATTAAATATCTTTTCACTTATAAGGGGCTATGCTTATATAACGTTATCATTTTAGGGGGGGGGGGGGGAGAGGTCTGGCACATGATATCGTAAGGTATCTCTAGGGGGAGGGGGTGTTGTCTTTTGATATCGTTATCATTTTTGATCCATTTTTATTTGTAACTTGGTCTTTACATCAAAATATTATGTTATCTATTTTTAGTATGTTATGTATTTTTATGAAAGCACAATCATTAATTAAAATCATTAAATGATTGTAAAATTATTCAGTTCTAAAATATGGTACACCCCAACGTTTGGCATTCTTATTCTTCTGTCATTCGTGTATGCATAGATAATCCGTTGTTCGACAAGCCATATCCGAAGTATGTTTGAAATGATACTTGTGTTTACTAGTAAATAAAAGAGAAAGACCACCTGCTTTGTTGATAATAAGTTCTGTCTGCCCCACCCCGGGCAAGGGCAAGTGCAAAAGGACATCATTACTGTTAAATGCATTATGTAACAAAAAAGCTATTAAATACTTTTAAATAGTAAATATTTCTTTTAAGTGTTATTTGATAAATAAACAGATATTTTATTGATTTTTCTTCATTTGAATCAATAAAGTATGCAAAAAATATATGTAACCATATTTGTATATAACTCCAAACAAAAGAAAAAAGTTCCCAAAATCTAAAGAATTTTTATTCATTGATAACGATATCATTACCGGGGGGGGGGGGGGCATGGGGGTCAAGGGATGATAACGTGTGATATCGTAAGGGGGGGGAGGGGGTATAAAATTAACAAAAAGTTGATAACGTTATATTTGCACAGCCCCTAAGGAATGTGAACTTGAAAGAACAAAGACACTATTAGTGATGACTTGTTATAAAAATTCGATATATCTTTTCCTTTTGTCCGATATTTTAGGTTTCGTACCTTCTATGAAACATGTAAAATGGAAATGTTCTGACAGGAAAAATGAACGTCAGAAACAAAATTTTCTACTTTCTTTCATTCAGTTTTTTAACCTCTTCGTTCCCTGGGTCCACATATGTGGACCTCCATTCTTTCCCTTTTTATTACCCGGCTGCCAAGAAGGGTTATGTGTTTCACGCGTATCTGGATATGTGGATTTCTTTATACCCTGGAAACATCCCAACGGCTGGATGGATTTTAATGAATGAGGTCTCTATCGATTCGTCCTAACTGCCCGATGGTTATAGGCTAGGTTTTGTTTTTATAAATTCAAAATGGCGGCCGTAAAATACAAAATGGCGGTACAGACGAAAAATTTTTTTACGCACCGTATTGAGTGGCATATAATTGGATAGGTCTTTCAAAATGAAGACGATGTTTCATTGGTTATTTTACAGTCAGAAGCTCCGTTTAAATATTACACAACCTGGAAATTGTGTAGGTAGGATCTCTAGCTTTACTGCAAATCTAACCATCATAAACACCTATAGGTATCATCGAAACAGTGTTTATAGATAGAACTAACAATTAAACACAATTTAAAAGTTATTAATACAAGTAAATAAAAAAATAGTTTTCACATTGATGAGAAATAATTAATTAGTTCGTTTTTTACGCAGTCGGGTTTTTGATTTTTTAAATTTAATTTTTACTTCTTAATGATACTCAAACATAATTACAATTTCGATCTTAGAAAGATATGCTTCGATATCTAAGATTCGAAATAAACCAAATAGACTAAAAATCTTGTTCTGAAGTCAAAGTGGACAAGAAATAATTCAGTAATAATCAATAATACTGCATTAATACTCACTAACGAAGAGGATAATTTAGTGTTACTCAGTTTTATTAATAATGCAAAATAAGAAATGCACCAATTCTTCTGTTTATTTATAGGTTCAATAATGGCAGGAAAAATAAAGTTAATAACTTTTTTGGTAAAATAAATTATTTTTACTAGATTTTTAGCATATAAACAACTCAAATTCACCGAATACAAGGATGCGAGCTCATTGAGTATATTCAATGTCATTGAAATTTAATGTGAGAGTGTAAACATAAATGTTTGAGTTTGATAATTTCAATGGAAAACAAATTGTTCAATAAAAAAGATATGTTAAATACAACTATATTAACCATCATATTACTTAGTATGTTTATTGTTAAATATACTTAAATATATGTAAAATTCTTTAAAAATTTATTGTTAAAAGTTCTGAAAGTTTCCTAGGACTATAGATTGAAGCCGAACTTTTTTCATATAGAAACTTATTATAGTACCTGTTTATCGAATATTCCAAAACTCTTCTATGTTTAATTATTTCTTTGAAAGATGCTAGTAGTGGTTTTGTAATACATGATTCAGCTAGGAGAATTATTATTCTTTTTAATACATCAAAATGGAACTTTTAACTTCTTACATTTTAATCCTATTCTTCTTATTATCAACAACTTAAAAAAGAACCGTGAGATAGATTTCATAAGGTAAAAATGTAATAAGTAAAACACATTTTTTATTCGTTCAGCATTCAAATAACTCAACTCCATCTTTGGCATATTATCGGTTGATTTATTTAGCAGCATTTTTGAAGAAAAAAAATAATCCGATTATTTGAACAACAAAGAATAATAACAAGAAATACAGAAGTAAAGCTTACATTAGTCAAACTCAAATTTATGATCTATTCAGATACACAACTCAACTCTATAATTAAAAAAATATTAGGGATTTTTTTTCTCAATAATTTTGAAAAAGTAAATAATTTTGTTTTTACCACCTCGGTTAACGATATATGATAAGGTAGTGTATATCCTACATAGTGCAAACTCAGCCTTTTGGTCCATACAGCACCGAAACAACTCAACTCTACAGTTTTTAGATTATCGATTAATCGCTTTAGAGTAATTTAATCTTTTAAAAATCAACCAATCAAATTAAAATGATTAATTGTGCATGCGTGAAACTGAACAGCCGAGTAAAACGAATTTAAATATTACTTATTACATTTGTTCAATAACATTTCCGCAATGAAACTCAGATTTAATTAACATTTTTAAGCATTTTTTTTCCAAAAATAAATCATTTTTCACACAACGCCAAAAGCATCCATACTGGCCTCGCTTTGCCGCCAAATCGCCGGCATAATGAATCGGCAATCCCACCGTTCAATCAGACAGTAATAATAGGATCGCTTACCTTTTGCATAGGAGAGCCGTGTACCGGGGCCCTTCGAATCGTGGGGCCCTTAATCTATCCAGGGGGCCCCAGGAGCCTCCCAGAGAGGCGTCTACAGTCGCGGATGCTGGACTGAGATCTAATGCTACGTCCGAAGCATTCTGTGAGCTGGGCTCTCCTATGCAAAAGACGTTTCATGCTCAGAATTTCGAAAAGCTAGCTCCTGCTCCTATTAGCAATTGTAATGAAGCCTTTACCATGAGTTAGTGGCTCTAGCTGCCTTTCCCCTTTTTATTTGGGGGCCCCCTTTTTTTCTACATGGAGTGTGGCTATTAATATTTTATAGGGGGGTTATAAAGCGGGGCTTTCAGGGGTAGGTGGTGTGTCCCTTCTTTCTTTTTTTATTTATTTTGAACGTTCGAAAAGGGAGGGTTCGGAGGGTGTCGCGTATAGCCCCGGTGTATGTTCTTTTCTTCTGCCCCGTGCGAGGAATTTTTGATGAGAAAAGAAGAAGGAAGATGGGGATAGGGCGAAGAAAATTCCCCAAGAGAAAATCCCTGTCTCGGAGAAGAGACTTCTCTTCGGGAAAAAAATAAAAATAAAGGAAAAGACGTGGGAGTATGGAATGGAGAGAAGAACTGGGATAGGTCTGAGGTTGTTTTCACTTTCCGAATCTTTGGACATTAGGGAAAAAGGAGCTTGTGGGTATGGGGAGATAATCAGGAGTTTCTTGAATATATTGCACATGATAAAGGATGAATGTCATTTTAGATTTAAGAGGAAAATAAAATTTGCATTAAAAGTATTACAAATAAAAAGAATTTAGATGAGATGGGTTATTGTTGCATTAACAATATATGTTCAAGGGTGTGTTATCAAGAAGAGAAAAAATTATCGATGTTTCTTCGTTTGCAGCAACCAATATTTGTCGATTAATGTAACAACATTAGATTTTTTATCGAATTTTAATTAAAATATATCTCACGTAAAACCAATATTCATGGATATTACGTTAACGCTTTACAATTTGATAAGTTAAAAGTAAAAAAATGTTTTTTATTATTCAAAGTAAAATTAGCCGACTCTTCATCCTTAATAGAAATGCATTTGTCTAATATAATTGTAGTATTTACTAATTTCGATAGGCCCGAGGTTATTTTCACTTGCCGAATAGTTGGGCTTTAGGGAAAAAGGAGCTTGTGGGTATGGGAAAATAATCAAGAGTTTTTTAAATACTATGTGCACATGATAAAGGATCAATGCCATTTTAGATTTAAGAGGAAAATAAAATTTGCATTAAAAGTATTACAAATAAAATTTTTTTAGATGAGATGGGTTATTGTTGCATTAACAATACATGTTAAAGAATGTTTTATCAAGAGGAGAAAAAATTATCGATGGTTTTTCGTTTGCAGCAACCAGTATTTGTTCAATAATGTACCAACATTAGATTTTTTATCGACTTTTTATTAGAAATAGATCTTACGCAATACCAATATACATTGAGTATTAGGCTGATGCTTTGCACTTTGATAAATTAAAATTTTAAAAATATGTTTTATTAATCAAAGTAAAATTAACAGGCTCTTCTTCTTTAATATAAATAATATTAATCTAATAAAATTGTACTATTTATTGAATTCAATAGGCCTGAGGTTATTTTCATTTGCCGAATATTTGGACATGGGGAAAAGGAGCTTGTGGGTATGGGGCGATAATCAGGAGTTTTTTAAATATATGTACATGATAAAGGATTAATTCAATTTTAGAATTAAGAAGAAAATAAAATTTGCATTAAAATGTATTAAAAAGAAAAATAATTTAGATGAGATGGTTTATTGTTGAATTAACAATGGCAAAAAAGCGCTTGTGGGTAAGGGGCGATAATCAGAAGTCTTTTGAATATATGTACATGATAAAGGATGAATGCAATTTTAGAATTAAGAGAAAAATACAATTTGCATTAAAAGTATTACAAAGAAAAATAATTTAGAAGAGATGGGTTATTGTTGAATTAACAATACATGTTCAAGAATGTGTTATCAAGAGGAGAAAAATTATCGATGCTTCTTCGTTTGCAGAAAGCAATATTTGTCCAATAATGTGCCAACATTGGACGACTTGTCGACTTTTTATTAGAAATACATCAAAAGCAACACCAATATATATTTGTATTCCGTCAATAGTTTAAGTTTTTAATGATTAAAATTAAAAAATTACATTTTATTAATTAAAGTAAAATTAGTAGACTCTTCTTCCATAATATCAAACAATATTAATCTAATAAAGGTTGTAATATTTACTGACTTCTATTGTATGATATTAATTTCACTTTCAGAATATTCGACCATTTTAGGAAAAACACCTTGTGAATATGGGAAAATAACCAAAAGTTTCTTAAATATATGCACATGGTAAAGAATGAATTGCATTTTAGATTTAACAGGAAAATAAAATTTGCATTAAAAGTTTTACAAAGGAAAAGAATTTAGATGACATGGGTTATTGTTGTATTAACAATACACGTTCAGTAATGTTTTACTAAAAGGAGCAAAAGTTATCGATGCTTTTTTGCTTTCAGCAAGCAATATTTGTCCAATAATGTATCAAAATTGGATTACTTATCAATTTCTATTAGAACTATGCAAAAGTAATATCAACGTGTATTGGTATGACGTTAATTTTTTACTCTTTTAATAATTAAGATTTAAAATAAAATACATTTTATCAATCAAAATTAAATTTGTAGACACTTCTTCTTGGATATCAAACAATATTAATCCAATAAAGATGTAATATTTACAGATTTCGACAGGTCTGAGGTTGTTTTCACTTTGGAATCTTTGGACATTTGAATAAAAAAAGTTTGTGGATATGAGCAAATAACCAGGAGTTTTGTGAATATATGCACATGATAAAGGATAAATGTCATTTTAGATTTAAGCGAAAAACAAAATTTGCATTGAAAGTATTGCAAGTAAAAAGAATTTAGATGAGATGGGTTATTGTTGCATTAACAATAGATGTTCAATAATGTGTTATCGGGAAGAGAAAAAATAATCGAGTCTTGTTCTATTGTAACAAGCAATATTTGCCCAGTAATATACCAATGTTAAATTATTTATTTACTTTAAGGGATCCCAGGACTCTTACAGCTTTAAAATTTTCGAAATTTTAACTTTTTTAGATGTTAAACTCCTATATTTTCTGAACATTTTGATGTAATTATTTCCTTGAAATTCTCATTAGAACAGAAATTATGACTTGTAGAATAATACCTGCAAAGTAGCTTAAGCGGGGTTTCCGAAACTTTGAAATCATTTTTCTCCAAATGACGCTTTTGGATATAACGCGCACGATATCTCTTCATGTTAGTATGTATAAACTGAACCAAAACTTTCTTTTTCTTTTGTTAAAAAAAATATTTTTTTAGGTGATTATATTGTTGAAATTTTCTAAATTTTGCATTAGCTAAATACAACTTTGTATTAAAAATATAAAAATGCTTTAAATGCAAATTTATTTAGGTTTAAGGTAATACTACAATATGAAGTATGAAGTATAAGTAGGCACCAAAATTTTTATTCTAGTTGCAAAATTTATTTTGTAATCCTGCGCGTAATCTGTTATGCCGATTTTCTAATCGTCAAATGTCTGACACTTTGGAGCCCCATGTAAATGCCAATTCTGCATTTTGTAATTTTTTAAATATTTGAAAGGAAAGAACATATATATTTCATCCCAATTAAAATTGTGTGTTAAAATAAAATACATTTTAAGATATTAAATGTGGAAAATGGTCTCCTTTTGTGTTTTTCATTTTTTCTAATTTTAACCCAGCAAAGAGGAAATTGCTGGCCAGCAGCAAGATAGATGCTGGCAATGATGGAGAACTGCTGGCTGATGGTTGACCACTGCTGGACAGCTTCAGTCAACTTTGCTGTTGGAAATCATCAGATAAAATACTGGTGGCCATCCATTTTATCTCATGCGCTGGCCACCACTACATGGAAGTGCACGAACTTTTGCAGTATTATTGCTGGGAACCCTTACGCTAGGTGGCGCTGCGAATATCGAAGACATTGAGTATTTGAACACAAATCTGAAATGAATATCTTAACACAATTTAAGCTGTGAAGCTAATTTTTTTGAAACTGTAAAAAATATAGCACCACTGCTACCAACAAAATAAATAAGTAAATGAATAAATAAATAAATTCTTTATTTCAAAGCACTTTTTTTTTCTCCTTAAATCTGGTTTTACTAGGTTACAAAGGATTTCAGTTTTCATAATTTACGCAGTTCAGAATCAATAATAAAAAAAAGCGTATAAAATACATAGGATTTCTAGATACAATAGAATAATTTCTCTACCAGTTTAATGATTGGGAACGTAAATCACAAAAGAAACAAACTTGAAATAGTGTAATGAGAGCTTGAAAGCTACGAGCAATCGTAGCGTACTCTGAAAGCACTTGTTCATGTCCGATCACGAAAACCAAGCAGCATCGAACGCTGTCAGTACTTGGGAGGGTGACCGCATGCAATTCAAATATTTCTATAGACATTTCTATTATAGACACTTCTATAACTCTTGGTGAAACTAGCTTGAAGAAAAAAGAGCCATAATTATATAATACTTTGTTTTTTTATAGAATTCTATAAGAAATTTTTGTAAGGGAAAGTGCTGAGCCAGCAAAGGAATAGCAGTGGGATAGGTGCTAGCACTGGTGGAAAAGTGCCGGATTGAAGTAATGTGATGGCATACCAATGCTGGCCTGCTGTTGGCCATCACTGATGGGCCAGCTGCATTCGGCTTGGACACTTTTCGAGAGGTTTAAGTAATGGCACCCTTGCACTTTACCGCTGATAGCACTGCTGGCTGCTTTCTTTTTTCCAGTTGATGGCCCACTGTTTCTTTCTTTCCTGAGACCCCCTAAATTGGTTATAATTGTTAAATAGTGCTAACATAGAGAGACAATATCATTTTAATAATGAAAACTTAAAATATATATTTCAATTACTAATGCAAACAAAATTAATCGGCATTTATTCTCTAAAATCGGTATAAGAACTTTGATAGATTCGAGCCTGTGTTCGTTTTCTGAATCTTTGTATTTTAAGGAAAAGAAAAATGATAAATATGAAGAGGTAATCAGAAATTTCTTGAATTGCAAATCCTTTATGATGTGCAATATTCTAGAGCATGATAAAAGACAAATGCCGTTATACAGGGCTTCCACAAAAGAATGTCCCAGTTCTAAATTTTAACCCTTTGTAACTCAACAACCCCGATTTGAAAAATTCTTACACAGATATTAAAATGCATCATTTTAAGGATGGAAAAAATAATAAAAAAAATTCAGAACAGAAAAATAAAATTTTATTTGGAAAAATGGGTTTTGTTGCATATCTGCAACATCTTGCCAAATGGCACAAAAACTGAAAATATTTAAAATTTTAATTTGCACGACAATTTTTAAAACAATTGTTAGTTTTGTTGTAGCAAAGTCCGACACCACATTTCTCACAAACAGTTTGATTAAAGTTTTTACAATCGGGGTATTTACAACGTATTCTTTTTTCTGCCCACTATGGTCAGTGCCCAATTTCGTCTAGGCGCACTTGTTTTGGTGGAATATGTTGAGTAGGCACTCTATGCTTTTTCTGTTGAATCCTTTTTTCTACTACGAGACCTTTCCTTTTTTTTCTAGCTTTGGACTTCGTGTTAATTTTAAAGAGGGGGTGGGGGTGGGAGAGATCCCTAACTTACCCTATAGCAATTAAATATAAAAACAGACTAATGTTTCCCCTTTTCAATAATTTTGCTCTTCTGAAAGAAATGCATCTTAAATAACCATTAGAAGATATTTTCGATGCTCTTTTGATATTTTAAAAAATCCATTACAAGAGAAGATATGGCCGCGTTGTTGCAGATCTGCAACAAACAGAAGTTTACGTTTATCTTATACATATTATAAATTTCCTAGCTCGAAAATGGTCTTTAAATAAAGAATTTAAACTCACCTTTGAAAACAATATACTTGTAGACGTCAGCAGACTTTTTTAACCCCCGTATTTCAAAGCTTAATTCAGCAAAAATCACGTGTAATTGATCAAGCGATAAATCAAGTTTTGGCGCGAAAAATAAAATTCGTATAGACATTTGTTGCGGATTTAATGAAATAATTATGTTAATAGTAGTGTAATAGAATAACAACAATCAACAAAATCGTCTTTTGAAATTTACTGTTGAAATAACAATGTCGTTTTGGGTATGTTGCAGATCTGCAACACAGTGATACAAAGGGTTAACGGTATCCACTGTAAGCGTTGTAGAGTGCAACTCAAACAGTTTTAGATAAGCGCATGCGCGAGTACTGCTTTGTTATTAACTCGCTTGCAGTGCCACATACGCAAAATGGCGACTCCTGAGCGTAAAGCGTTTTCTGTTATACAATTTGCTAAGAGTGAAACTGCAATTTTAGTTCAACGTTCGTTTTGTTTAAATTTTAAATGCGATCCCTCCATATAGCAAAAACCCACAGAATTGAAGAGGCTAATGCTTCCATTACTCCGTAGTTGTAACTCTTTCAGGGGCAAGGTACTTGTATTAGCAAAAAGTTTAAGTAATTGAATGACACCAGTATTCACAAGAAAATTGATTTGTAAACAAGTAAAAGTATATTTTCGCTGCTGAGCATATTTTTATATTTTTAAATATTAAAATGTAATTTTGAGCATTTTTGTCTGATAGAGGGAACCTAACTGTACACATTTACAGGAGTTCAGACTTAATTCAAATGAACATTAGCTTTTTGAAGCTGAATTGTCAGAAGAACCAAAGTCACATTATAAAATCATGGCCCAGTTGCCCCAACTAACCTTATTTATTTTCGCTATTTTAGTATAATTTTATAAATATTTTCAGTCGAAATCGGCAAATAATACAGTATCTTTAGTTTATTGGTTTGATGTTTTTTTTATTAGGAAACAAGAGTAAATTATATTAGATGTAAATTTCCAACTGGGCGAAAAATGTCCGGACCAGGATTCGAACCCGGGATCTCCTGGCTGAAGCCGCCAGTGCTCTGCCATCTGAGCTATCCCGGACGATTCTGGTCGAACTTTTTCACCCAGCTAACCTTGATGATTACAACATCTGGTCTGAAACCTGGTTCAGCTCAACAGAATAAATCTCAGGTAATGGAACTCCAGAAATCGCTGGATACGAAATTACACTAGATTAATTTTCACACAATTATTCTAATTGGTAAACAAATCATATTAGATGTAAATTTCCAACTGGGCGAAAAATGTCCGGACCAGGATTCGAACCCGGGACCTCCTGGCTGAAGCCGCCAGTGCTCTGCCATCTGAACTATCGCGGACGATTCTGGTCGAACTTTTTCACCCAGCTAACCTTGATGATTACAGCATCTGGTCTGAAACCTGGTTCAGCTCAACAGAATAAATCTCAGGTAATGGAACTCCAGAAATCGCTGGATGCGAAATTACACTAGATTATTTTAACACAATTATTGTAATTGGTAAACAAATCATATTAGATGTAAATTTCCAACTGGGCGAAAAATGTCCGGACCAGGATTCGAACCCGGGATCTCCTGGCTGAAGCCGCCAGTGCTCTGCCATCTGAGCTATCCCGGACGATTCTGGTCGAACTTTTTCACCCAGCTAACCTTGAAGATTACAGAATCTGGTCTGAAACCTGGTTCAGCTCAACAGCTAGAAAATATTTGATTTGTTTATACCAAAAACATAAAAATTAAGTAAGCACTTATGTACTTTAGGATAGGTAATATGTATAAAAGTCACATGGGTATTTTAAGGAAAAAAATAGCAAGATAAATCTATGAACAAACGACTACGTAAGTACTTAAGTACTTTATCTGTATCCAGGGGTCGTATTCTATAAAGGAAATTTTATTGTTCCTACCAGAACCCTTAATGAGTTACCTTCATGATCATTGTACTTAACATATTCTAAAGAAAGGTGCGATGAAGATATTCTTTTCAAAATAGCGGTAGGAACAATAAAAGTTTCCCTATAGAATGCGACCACTGTCTCATACAATTTCAAGGTTTGGCTATCTCGCTTTCTGGGGCAAAGTATTTGCATTCGTAAAATGTTGAAACAATTTAATGACACCAGTATATACAAGAAAATCTATTTGAAAACAAGTAAAAGTATATTTTCGAGTACTTAATAAAGGTGAAATTTTCATTATAAAATTCCGGTGCCAATGTGGCAATTAGGAATTAAAATTATGTAATGCAATAACGGTATCACCGCCTCTCAAGGGGTCAAGAAATTTGGTTTGATACCACCCAATATGCCTTTTATTTAAATTTTATTACGCAATTTTAATAATGTATTCTATAATTTTCTTTATTGTGAGCAAAAAGCAATGGAGAAATTTACTTCCCGTTGCAAGAGAAACTCAAAAAATTATTTATAACTATTGGGGTAACTGGATCCAGCATGGTCCAGTTACCCCGGATATATATCCCAGTTACCCCATTCTTGAAAATTTTATGGGGTAACTGGGACATCGAGTTTACATTTGAAACATGAAGTAAATATGTATAGATACCTAATAATATTAACGTAGTTATATGCCTAATCTTAAAAAAAAAGATTGTTTAATAAAAGTACTTACAGTATTTTAATAAAAAGCCGAGGAAGTTCAACCAAATTGACGTTGTTTTTAAAAAAAGAAACGTAAATTTTCGACAACCTATCACAGCAAAGAAAGAGTTATGATTGAGTTGACACACGTTGTTTTAGGAAGTAGATGTTAAGGGGCATTGTTCACAATAGCTAAAACTTAAAATACATCAACGGTTTTTTATAAAATAGCCTATGGCCCAGTTACCTCGTGGGTCCAGTTACCCCAACTAACCTTATCTCTTTAGTAAAAATGTATGATACAAAAATAATTATTAAAGACAAAATTAACCATAGAAGAAATACTGCTTTAATAATATATGTTTTTAAAAATGTGGAAGTGAAAAAAAGAGTTTCGCAACAAATTTAATCCATTGTTGTACCCTAGTAACAAACAATAATAAACCAATAATATGTGAACATTGAATTTATTGATTTTCCATTGAAAATCTTTTGAAGTAATAGGAAGAAAAACAAAAAATACGACAAAATTAACTGTCATATGTATAATATATACCTAATAATGTGCCAAAATTAGATTTATAGCCTTCCCATTGGAAACACTGACAAAGTTATAATAATGTAATGAAATATATATGTACAGCCGAGCACCGATTTAACGAATTTCAGGATGTATAGCGAATTTTTTTATGGTCCTGTCGAAAATGCAACAATAATACTTCGATTTAACGAATTTATAATCCCAATTTAACAAATAACTTTTGGTGTAAAAAAAATGAAAAATTGAAGAAATTTTCTAATATTTATAACAAGAAAGAAAAAAATCATGCGTCAAGCATAGACTATGAAACACTTTCCAACACATTCAGAATAAAGCAACAAAATTTCACCGTTTTATGAGCTGAAGTAGGATGTCAAACTGAACCATTTGGAAACGCATAAAACATTTAAAAACTCAATTTTAGCAATTCCCGTCTACAATCGGAAAACTATCCGAATTCTTTGAGCAGCCTTGTATGTGATATTTAGGTTAGCATCTACAAATTACATGATGTAATATTAGATGTAAATTTCCAACTGGGCGAAAAATGTCCGGACCAGGATTCGATCCAGGGATCTCCTGGATGAAGCCGACAGTGCTCTGCCGTTTGAGCTATCCCGGACGCATCTGGTGGAACTTTTTCACCCAGCTAACCTTAATGATTATAGCATCTGGTCTGAAACCTGGTTCAGCTCAACAGAATATATCTCAGGTAATGGAACTCCAGAAATCGCTGGATGCGAAATTACACTAGATTATTTTAACACAATTATTGTAATTGGTAAACAAATCATATTAGATGTAAATTTCCAACTGGGCGAAAAATGTCCGGACCAGGATTCGCACCCGGGATCTCCTGGCTGAAGCCGCCAGTGCTCTGCCATCTGAGCTATCCCGGACGATTCTGGTCGAACTTTTTCACCCAGCTAACCTTGAAGATTACAGAATCTGGTCTGAAACCTGGTTCAGCTCAACAGCTAGAAAATATTTGATTTGTTTATACCAAAAACATAAAAATTAAGTAAGCACTTATGTACTTTAGGATAGGTAATATGTATAAAAGTCACATGGGTATTTTAAGGAAAAAAATAGCAAGATAAATCTATGAACAAACGACTACGTAAGTACTTAAGTACTTTATCTGTATCCAGGGGTCGTATTCTATAAAGGAAATTTTATTGTTCCTACCAGAACCCTTAATGAGTTACCTTCATGATCATTGTACTTAACATATTCTAAAGAAAGGTGCGATGAAGATATTCTTTTCAAAATAGCGGTAGGAACAATAAAAGTTTCCCTATAGAATGCGACCACTGTCTCATAGAATTTCAAGGTTTGGCTATCTCGCTTTCTGGGGCAAAGTATTTGCATTCGTAAAATGTTGAAACAATTTAATGACACCAGTATATACAAGAAAATCTATTTGAAAACAAGTAAAAGTATATTTTCGAGTACTTAATAAAGGTGAAATTTTCATTATAAAATTCCGGTGCCAATGTGGCAATTAGGAATTAAAATTATGTAATGCAATAACGGTATCACCGCCTCTCAAGGGGTCAAGAAATTTGGTTTGATACCACCCAATATGCCTTTTATTTAAATTTTATTACGCAATTTTAATAATGTATTCTATAATTTTCTTTATTGTGAGCAAAAAGCAATGGAGAAATTTACTTCCCGTTGCAAGAGAAACTCAAAAAATTATTTATAACTATTGGGGTAACTGGATCCAGCATGGTCCAGTTACCCCGGATATATATCCCAGTTACCCCATTCTTGAAAATTTTATGGGGTAACTGGGACATCGAGTTTACATTTGAAACATGAAGTAAATATGTATAGATACCTAATAATATTAACGTAGTTATATGCCTAATCTTAAAAAAAAAGATTGTTTAATAAAAGTACTTACAGTATTTTAATAAAAAGCCGAGGAAGTTCAACCAAATTGACGTTGTTTTTAAAAAAAGAAACGTAAATTTTCGACAACCTATCACAGCAAAGAAAGAGTTATGATTGAGTTGACACACGTTGTTTTAGGAAGTAGATGTTAAGGGGCATTGTTCACAATAGCTAAAACTTAAAATACATCAACGGTTTTTTATAAAATAGCCTATGGCCCAGTTACCTCGTGGGTCCAGTTACCCCAACTAACCTTATCTCTTTAGTAAAAATGTATGATACAAAAATAATTATTAAAGACAAAATTAACCATAGAAGAAATACTGCTTTAATAATATATGTTTTTAAAAATGTGGAAGTGAAAAAAAGAGTTTCGCAACAAATTTAATCCATTGTTGTACCCTAGTAACAAACAATAATAAACCAATAATATGTGAACATTGAATTTATTGATTTTCCATTGAAAATCTTTTGAAGTAATAGGAAGAAAAACAAAAAAATACGACAAAATTAACTGTCATATGTATAATATATACCTAATAATGTGCCAAAATTAGATTTATAGCCTTCCCATTGGAAACACTGACAAAGTTATAATAATGTAATGAAATATATATGTACAGCCGAGCACCGATTTAACGAATTTCAGGATGTATAGCGAATTTTTTTATGGTCCTGTCGAAAATGCAACAATAATACTTCGATTTAACGAATTTATAATCCCAATTTAACAAATAACTTTTGGTGTAAAAAAAATGAAAAATTGAAGAAATTTTCTAATATTTATAACAAGAAAGAAAAAAATCATGCGTCAAGCATAGACTATGAAACACTTTCCAACACATTCAGAATAAAGCAACAAAATTTCACCGTTTTATGAGCTGAAGTAGGATGTCAAACTGAACCATTTGGAAACGCATAAAACATTTAAAAACTCAATTTTAGCAATTCCCGTCTACAATCGGAAAACTATCCGAATTCTTTGAGCAGCCTTGTATGTGATATTTAGGTTAGCATCTACAAATTACATGATGTAATATTAGATGTAAATTTCCAACTGGGCGAAAAATGTCCGGACCAGGATTCGATCCAGGGATCTCCTGGATGAAGCCGACAGTGCTCTGCCGTTTGAGCTATCCCGGACGCATCTGGTGGAACTTTTTCACCCAGCTAACCTTAATGATTATAGCATCTGGTCTGAAACCTGGTTCAGCTCAACAGAATATATCTCAGGTAATGAAACTCCAGAAATCGCTGGAAGCGAAATTACACTAGATTAATTTTAACACAATTATTCTAATTGGTAAATAAATCATATTAGATGTAAATTTTCAACTGGGCGAAAAATGTCCGGACCAGGATTCGAACCAGGTATCTCCTGGCTGAAGCCACCGGTGGTAAGCGCCCAGTTGGAAATTTACATCTAATATGATTTATTTACCACTTAGAATAATTGTGTTAAAATTAATCTAGTACATGATGTAAATTTAATTCACTTAGGAAATACACACCACAGTTAAAAATTCTCCTTCAGCAATTTCGTCTAATAAAGAGAATGGTACGTGAATTCTTTTGTGCATCCCTGTATTATCAGGCATAGAATTTATACACAACGAGTAAATTTAAAAGCTAAGTTAAATTTAAAAGCGCGTACCGAATTTAAAAACGCACTTCCAGCAATTATTGCCCAAAGATAGTACTGTAACCGATTTCTTTTGTGTGTCCCTGTAAATGAAATATTAATGGTGGGGCAGACGGCCAGATGACCAGACAAAACGAATTCATAAACACTTGAAAACATGTTCAGTCCCTGATTGTCAATTTTCTGAATGTGTAACTTCCCAGCAAAGAGGAAATTGCTGGCCAGCAGCAGGATAGGTGTTGGCAATGATGGAGAAGTGCTGATGGTGGCTGATGGTCTACCACTGCATGACCACTGCTGGACAGCTTCAGTCAACTTTGCTGTTGGAAATCATCAGATAAAATTCTGGTGGGCATCCATTTTATCTCATGCGCTGGCCCACCACTACATGGAAGTGCACGAACTTTTGCAGTATTATTACTGGGAACCCTTACGCTAGGTGACGCTGCAAATATTGAAGACATTGAGTATTTGAACACAAATCTGAAATGAATATCTTAACACAATTTAAGCTGTGAAGCTAATTTTTTTTGAAACTGTAAAAAATATAGCACCACTGCCACCAACAAAATAAATGAGTAAATGAATAGATAAATAAATTCTTTATTTTAATGCACTTTTTTTTTCTCCTTAAATCTGGTTTTACTAGGTTACAAAGGATTTCGGTTTTCATAATTTACGCAGTTCAGAATCAATTATAAAAAAAAGCGTATAAAATACATAGGATTTCTATACAATAGAATAATTTCTATACCAGTTTAATGATTGGGAAAGTAAATCTCAAAAGAAACAAACTTGAAATAGTGTAATGAGAGCTTGAATCTACGAGCAATCATAGCGTACGCTGAAAGCACTTGTTCATGTCCGATCACGAAAATCAAGCAGCATCGAGCGCGGTCAGTACTTGGGAGGATGACCACATACAGTTCAAATATTTCTGTTATAGACACTTCTACAGATATTTCTATAGCTCTTGGTGAAACTAGCTTATAGGAAAAAGAGCCATAATTATGTAATACTTTGTTTTTTTTTATAGAATTCTATAAGAAATTTTTGTAAGGGAAAGTGCTGGGCCAGCAAAGGAATAGCAGTAAGATAGGTACTAGCACTGCAGGAAAAGTGCCGGATTTAAGTATTGTGATGGCATACCAATGCTGTCCTGCTGTTGGCCATCACTGATGGGCCAGCTGCATTCGGCTTGTACACTTTTCGACAGGTTTAAGTAATGGCACCCTTGCGCTTTACCGCTGATAGCACTGCCGGTTGCCATCTTTTTTCCAGCTGATGGCCCAGTGCTTCTTTCTTTGCTGGGTTGTGACGCAGAAATGTCTAATGCGAAAATGTACATTATAGCGAGATTGTTAACAGCAGCAATAGGGAACTGGATGAATAAGATGAAACAGGTATGAAGTATGCAGCATTTAAAGAAGCAGTTAGCAGTTTGGATACTTTGAAACGCTATTTGATAGATCATGTTGTTGATGACACAGTTTTCACAGCTTTTCGAAAAAATTAATAAAGAAGTTTGGAACACAAAATCGAAACAAAGCAGACAATCATCTATAAAAGATAGTTTATTATTTTCTATAAAATTTGAGCAAAAGATATTTTTTCTTAGTTACAATGCTTGTGATTTATAGTAGTGCAGTAAACATCCTCTAATCCGGCATCCTAAGGTCCGGCATGCTGGATTATCCGGCACGACTTTCGGTAAAAAATAGTATTCATTGTTTAATCACTCCTAGTGTTTATAATAATCTAATGGTGCTTTAATATGAGGAATGAAACAGGAAACTTCGAAAAACTCATGGCGTAGACTTTAGCCTGAAGTAACGGAGGGAAATGTTGAAGTTACTGAAAGCGATACATTTGACGATGAACTAGAAGATGTTTTAGGTTGTTTGCCTTTAGTAAACCCCGGGTCACAACTGAATCGAGAAGAAATAAAAGAGTGAGTTGAAGCAGATTTTGACGAACCGACAGAGGAAATTTTAACAGATCATGCCATCAAACAGAGAGTTTTTAACCCAACAACCACCAAAGATGTTGACTTTGATGAAGATGATCTGGACGAGTCAAACAACATCAGTTGGAGTCAAGCAGCCGATGACTTGAATACAGTCATCAAGTTTTCTGAGTGCAGCAGTTTGTTCAACGATGCGGAAATTTTGAAACTCCATATCATGCGAAATGACTTCCTAAAAAAAGAAGAGAGAAGACTACTACAAAACAAACTGATATTCTAGATTTGTTTAAGACGGCTTCTACTAGTAGGTCTACTTTGTGTGTAGGCCTACTACAGTGCACGTTTAAATTTCACAGTCATGTGCATATGTTGCACTTTACAATAATTGATATGATATGTTCCTATATGAGAAAAGTTAAAATATCCATTTTAAAGCTTTAGTTATACAATTTTCCTCCAATGGCGCTACCAGCGTTAAAGACCTAATCATGTAAAATTTATTATTAAACCATAAATTACACAATAGAAGAAACTTATTCTAAATATTTATTTATAAAACATAAAAATAAATTTTATTTAAATTAAGTTTGCTAATTTCCCACCAGGGGACGCTATAACCAACAAAGAAAATTGCATCGAATCTGTGTCAACTACCTTTAACTGCTGCATCGCTGTATATCATACAGTGAATATTAAAAAATCAAAAGACTTGAATTTTATTATCCTATTTCCTCTCAGTGGGCGCAATAAGCACAAAATTAAATGGCGTAGAATCAATACAACCTATTTCATAATAATCACCTAAGCTATTAATATAACAAAACTTCACTTTTCTCCTCGGTAAATTCTGTCTTTAATAATATATTCATTTTCTTTTCAAATGAATTATGAATCATGTCTGACAGAACATTATTTTCTGTATGTCACTGATATTCAATCCTTAACTATCAATATTGGTAAAATATATTTTAATCTTGTGGTTTAAGTATGACATCATGTTAACCTGCTTTGTCTATTTATGCCTTTATGCTTCTCGTTTCCTTAACAAATGTTTGAAAATGTCATGAAATTTTTATTATAAATATGTCGTCATTTTCACTTGCTTGCTATAATTCATTCTCTTTGCATTAATACCAAATATCTGAAAATCTCCGTTTTCTTTCCAGTGTGACATCATACATATGTTCTGTTTAATTCTTCAAAAAAAAATAATTTTTTTTTCAATTTCAGTTTTTAAGAGAAAATCATTTAATAAAGTTAAAATTCGTAGGAAGTAATGTCCATTGATTCTCAATGAAAGTAACGAAAATTTGATTTATTAATAAAAATATTTGGATAAAGTAAATAAAACATAGCCTATCTTAATTTTTGGTTTATAATACACTAAATGGTGTTATTACACGTAAAAATTGCAAGCGACAAAAATCGCCTGCGACTCGTCAGATTTACTGAAACTTACGTATTATCCACCTGAAACTTACGTATTATCCAAGCATTTCATCGGCTGTTCGGGAATAATCTTTTCCATCGTCAGATTTCCAAGCACTTGATTTGCTGTTACTGGCGACTTGCTTCGTTTCAGGCGTCAAAGACACGCCGACAGAAAGAAGTTGCTTGCTTTCGAAGCGACTCCCCTGGAGCCATAGGAATAACATGGAGACGCCTGGAATTTCAAGCGACTTTGACTCCTCGTGTAATAACACCATTATATGCAAAGGCATTTAATCATCCATTTTGGTCCTGACGCCAGGCAAACATTTTCACACTTTAAATTTATATTATTAGAAATAACATAGAGTAAAAATTTTGTGGCATCAGGGACAAAACGGTAGGAAGAAAAAGTCACAAAAGTTATGAGCTCCATAGGGTTTATTATATGAATTCACATTGATAAGTGACACTGGAAATAAATAAGTTTTGCGTTGCTACGCAATACTTAAATACCGCAGTTTTTTTTTTTTTTTTACTCAAACAATTTTTGATAAATTTAAAAAAGATGAAACGTGTGTTAAAAGCGCGCTTCAAAGTTTTTTTTAGGACTACATTTTGATATATGACACAATAGAGTTCTTTAAGCTACACAGAAATAAACAATTAAATTTAAAAAATCAAAAAACCCGACTGCGTAAAAAGCGAACTAATTAATTATTTCTCATCAATGTGAAACTATTTTTTTTTAATTCCTACTATTAGCTCACACTCTCGCTATACAGGGTGTCCGGTCTCAACGGTGTCTAATGACTAATTCCTAAATCGTTAGTCATAAACATATAGTTCCAATTACAAAAATGTTTTAAATCAGGTAAAGAAATATTTTAAAAGCGATTTGGGTTAATAAAAACATTTCTTTAAAAATTACGAAATTTAAATTTTTATACGGTCCCCCGGTCCTATAAGTTATATTTAGTAAATTTTCCCTATTACACTGACAAGTAATACAAAAAAAGTTCCGTTATTCTACGATTAAAATTGACCGAGTAATAGCTGTTTAAAGTTGGAGCATATTTTTTGCTACAAATTGGGGGTCATTCACAAATTTAGGCGAAATATAGTTTCGTCAGATATATTAAAAAATGATTGAGAGTAAAATTAACATTGCAATATAAATTTGAAATCTTCAATCATTCTGACATATTAATGCAGAATATAGAATTTGTAATAAACATTTAAGAAGAAAGTCAAAAACAGAATTTTTATTAAATAAAATTATGCTAAATTAACAGACTCAATTCTTTACAAAATGATACGTATTTTAAAATATTATTAGATTGCACTAGCCTGCAAAAGTTGGGTTATGCCATGTTTTTTAGCTTTTGATAATTGATTCTCATATATTCTGTACCGCTGAATCCGAAATTGACCTTCACTTTTAACTATCACATCAGGATTTTTCGCAAATTGCAAATTTCAAAGTTAAAAAGTTCAAATTTAAAATTGAATCTCCTCACCCACTCATCGGACCACTCAGCTGTTTAGCTGTAAGCCCAGGATAAGCAAAAATATCGATAAATTATTGAATAAAATAAAATAAAATATAATAAAAAATGTTTTATATATGTTTTATAGTATGAGATTTTCGTTATATTTTAACTTACACATTTACGATTTGCAAAAACATTCTAACGTGATGGTTAAAAATGAAGGTCATTTTCAGATTCAGTGCTAAAAGTACGTAAAAATCAATTATCAAAAGTTAAAAAACACAACCATCTCCTCTACTTTATAGTATCAGAGTTTTCTTATACTTTAAATTTGACAATTTATGATTTGCGAAATATCCTGATATGATGGTTAAAAATTAAGTTAATTTTCGGATTCAGTGCTAAAAAATACATAAAAGTTAAAAAAACCAACAATCTCACAGTCTTGTATTATCTAATCTAAAACTTTTTCTTAAACTGTTTGGCGGTAATCTATCCGAAATTTTTTGTGTTATCCTGTAAAATAAGTATAAATGGTAACCACCGAAAATCATAATAATATTAGATTGTTATCAGATTTGCACCAGTATGTAAAATGTAATCTCGATCGGAAATTTTAAAGTGGGTTAAAGTTCGAGTACAAATTTTGAAATGGAAAAACATACATACAATCGTTGAAGTAACATAAAAACTTATAAAAATAGCATATTTTTTGTTAAAAGAAATCATAAAAGAAACAGTCTCAAATCCTGACAAAATATAACATATGATATTTTAGCCAATTTGAAACTTAATCGTAATACTGGTACGATTTTTTTCAAAGCGCAGATACACATGAAATAAGATCTTCGAATACTTTAAGCACTTAGTACATGACCCCTCAAAGCCAAGCCAAACTCATTTGTTTTCAGAGCAGAAAAGTGGCATAAGTCATGCATTTTTAAAGTTTCATAACTCACTCAATTTTAGTGATATATGAATGGGACTTTTTTTGTCTTACTTGTCAGTGTAATAGGAATAATTTACTAAATATAACTTATAGGACCGGGGGACCGTATAAAAATTTAAATTTCGTAATTTTTTAAGAAATGTTTTTATTGACCCAAATCGCTTTTAAAATATTTCTTTACCTGATTTAAAACATGTTTGTTATTGGAACTATATGTCTATGACTAGCGGTTTAGGAATTAGCCATTGGACACCGTTGAACCGGACACCCTGTATATATCTTGTTAAAATTTTCAATCGTTAATGAAATACTTATTATTCATCCAATCAAGCTCAAATAAATTTTTTAAAACTTGTAGTAGATTGCCTTGATGTTAACCCAGTTTTTTTTTCAAATATTAATTCATTAATTAAATTAAATTAATTAATTTTCAATAATCGAGAGAGCCTCTTCTTGATCAAGGCATTTTAAGCGAGACTTAAGTGGAAAGAAGAATGGGCGAACAAAAAATTCTCTTATTGACCTAAGTAGGAATTGACTTAAAATATATATTTTTTTATATTACTTGTTTATATTACTTACCTATTTTTTTTTATTTACTTGCATTGATGACTTTTAAGTTGTGTTTAATTGTTAGTTCCTATCTATAAACACTGTTTTGATGAGCTCTATAGATGTCTATGATGATTAGAGTTGCAGTAAAGCTAGAGATCCTACCTACACAACTTCCAGGTTGTATAATATTTTAACGGAGCTTCTGACAGTAAAATAGTCAGTGAAACATCGTCTTAATTTTGAAAGACCTATCCAATGATATGAAACTCAATAGGGTGCGTAATTTTTTTTTCGCCTCTACCGCCATTTTGAATTTATAAATACAAAACCTAGCCTATAACCATATAAAAGTAGCAATTGTTGATTTTACAGTATAATACTGGCAACTGGGGTGCTAGTATTATCCTGTAAAATTTAAAATTAACAGTAATAAACAGTAAATAAACAGTAGTGTACCTTTTATAAACGGAATTACATAAATATACCATATATGACTACATATGAGGACATCAGAAGCCAAGGGGTACAAGTGACAAAATTTCGATTGGAGTAAATTGAGTTCAAAGATAATTGACGTTAAATTAGAACATCAATAATAATTGACTGAATTGAAATAGGAAACTGCTGCTTGTTTCACAGTGTTCTTTGAACTCTTATTTCAATAAATGCGAAAAAAGTAGAGTGCAATTTTCTTTAAGTTTATAATTAATCAATATTGATCATTATTCGGCAAAAGTGGTTAATCTCTAAAACTCAACACATAATTAGAAAATCACTTACATTTCTTTACCTGAAAAGAAAAAAAGCGTATTTCCAGATCGTCTGTGCACTTAGTTACATTTTTTCAATTTTGTCATTTATAGCCCTTGCATGGCTTCTGGGCTCCTCATATATGGAGCATTCTCACAATCTTTTGACTTTTATGTCCCTGAAAAATAATTTTTATTTTAATACACTTTTTTTGTATTTTTTTTAATTTTATATACCGGGGAACATCCCATTGCATGATTGCTTAACAATACTAACGAGATAAATAAGTTTTGGACGAAGTTGGGGGTCCAAATACCAGGAATCTACTATACCGTCCCGTGTCCCTGATACTGATTTTTAAGTTTGGAGCTGTCTGTATAAAATTGTTTCAATAAAAGTAATTCGACATAATTTTTTTCCGAAACTGGGACAATTGTTTTACATAAATATGTAGCAAAAAATTAACCTGCACACATTTTTACGATTGATATTATTTTTTTAACTCTGTCCCCAGGTTTTCATCCTTACAATCCCTCTTGCTAAACTTTAATAGAAAAACTTCAGTTGCAGCCACAGAATTTTTTTAAAGTTTTTTCTTATGTAGAAGTATGCTAGAGAAAGAATGTCAAATTCTTTAACAGGAAATTTACTGCAGAATTTAAATCAGCATTTAAATATCAATTTCAAGATCGTGGCTTTATTGGTAGTCTTACCGTCCCCAAGGTTTATTCCTGCACTTTCCGAGGTAAACTAAAAAAAAAAAATTAATTTAATCCAATGTTAACAACTGTTTCTAAAAATCAATGAACATTGTGGCTATCACTTAGTCTTAACACGATTTTCCTAAAAATAGGTGCTAATTTTCTTTACTGTTCCATCCTTACCGTCCCTTTTTTTTCCCATTTCGTCCCTTTTTTCTTATACCGTCCCCATTTTTTACCTTACCGTCCCTTCTTTAACACCCCTTTAAGACAATGTTATACAATAATTCTGTATTAAAAGTACTACATTTTCATTATTTCTTATTTGAATGTCCTGTGGGTATGCAAATTAATTATAAGTAAAAATGTAGAAGAAAATAAAAAGTGATAGTGGTAAAAATGGTAAGGAAAATTAAACTCGCAAGTTTAACTTAAACCTCAGTTAAATAAAAAAAATTTCGGTGCTGACCATTTTTTCTTTATTTTGAATCATTAAGGCATTCGCCTATCAGATTAAAATGTTCTTTTAGCAAGTTTAATTTCACCAGATTTTTATTCCCGAAAGTCAAATATTGTGAGAATGCCCCATATACTACTGCTTATTTCATGGTTTATTATTGCTATTTAACAGTATAATTTTTAATTTTACAGTATTATACTGGTATCCCAGCTGCCAGTATAATATTGTAAAATCATCAATTTACTTTTTGCAGTGTATAGGTCATTTCTCTTAGGATTTTCTTTTCCAGTATATTTTCTTTTCCAGCCTGAAGAAGCAGTTTTACAGCTGCATACAAATTTACTATGCATGACTACAATTTTAATTATAAAGAAATATGTATAAAATACATTAACAATTAAAGACCTTTTAACTCTAGGTCGGGCGCAGTCTACCTAGCAGGCGTACTGGAAGTTTAGTGAAGATTACCTCGAAAATTCTTAATGTTTTATTTGTTTTGAGTTTAATACTTGAAGTTTATTAATAGTATCTCTTTTTAATTTTTAATGAAGGTCACTACTTAGTTTAAGAACTTTAGAATTGAGTTAATTATGTGCTAATGACAATTTTAAGGGGTCTCAGTACTCTTAAAGTTTCAAAATTTTCGGAATTTTATTTTTTTTAGATTTTAAACTCTTATTTTCTCTGAAGATTTTGATACAATTGTTTCCTTGAAATTCCCATTAGAACAGGAGTTAGGGCTTTTAGAATTATACTCGCTCAATAGCTAAAGCTGCGTTTCCGAAGTTGAAGTAATTTTTCTCCAAACGACGTTTTTGGGCATAACGCGCAGGATATCTAAAAAACTTCCGAATATTTTTTCATGAAATTTTCAAAGTTTCATGCTAGTCTGTACTAAGTGAACCTATAATTTTCTTCTTATTGTTAAAAAAAACTTTTTTTTTGGTGATTATACTGTTGAAATTTTTTTGATTTTGTATTAGCTAAATACAACTTTGTATTAAAAATATATAAATGCTTTAAACACACTCAGAAATGAATACTCAGATTTCACGAAATTTTCTTTGTTTTCGACGAAACCGTTTCCTGGGAAATGCTCCGAGTGAATATTTCGTCAAATTGGTGAAATTACTTTCTTCACTTGCTTGACGATATAAATTTCGTCAAAAGAGAGCTGGTGGTGTCATCTATCGAACAGATTGGAAGCTCCTGTATTTATAAAGAAAGAAAAAATTCACTTCTCGTTTTCCTCGGGGTGATTCGAACCCGTGGCCTTTGGCGTGGGAGGCCGTTGCTCTTCCGAACTCGCTACTGGGGACTTGTGTAGATGGGCTTTTAGATTCATGTAATGAATTCTGCTGCGTTATATTTTTATAAGGTAGATTGTAATTTTATCGGTGCTGCTGTAATTTCTGAAAGTTTTAAGTAAGGCTAATTTATTATTATGGTTTTCTCATGGTCAATGAATAATTATAATATGGCTTGATTAAAAAATTTATTAGTGAAATTTGTTTTGCTCAATGAATTGTTAGAATATGGTCTGGTTAATTTGTTGCTCACAAATAACGAATTGTGAAGTGATTGCGTGAGATTTTATCATTTTGAGTAGGTGGATAAGATTTTAACACTTTACTGTTTATAAAGAGGAGAAGGATCAGTTATATTTATTTGTAACTTGATTGAAAACAGAGTATACTTCTTAAATAAATTTAAAAAAATATCCTGGAAGTTTGAAATTTTATTGACCGAATTTTCTTTTTGAAATGTTTTGAAGAACACGGGAAATTTATTCTTTTCGAATTAAAACGCAACAAACAACAACATAGAAATAAATAATTAAAAATAATAATAAACATTCCTAAAATTTTTAACAGCTACAAAAATAACTAATGAAGAAAAAATAACTACCTATATTTCAGTATTTTCTGAAAAGCACTAAAAACTGCTGTTTTAAAACAAATTATTGCAGGACTAACATAAACAAGCAAATAGCTGCTTGCTAAAATCTCAGGATTTGAGGAGGCAACTGTTTTCTTAAAATGCATTGAGTTTTACCGTGATTGAGGCAAAACTTTTGTCAAATATTTGACAGTTTATGTTTCGTTAAAAGTCACGTGATGTTGATAGGAAATTATCGTCAAAAACGACGAAATACAGCTCAAGGATTGCTGAATCGTCAAAAGTGAGAGTTTTATTTCTGAGAATGAATACAAATTTATTTAAATTCAGGGTAATTATAACAATCTGAAGTATAAGTAGGCACCAAAATTTTCATTCTAGTTGCAAAATTTATTTTGTAATCCTACGCTTAATTTGTTAAGCCAAGTTTCTGCTTGTCAAATGTCAGTTTGGAGACCCCTGTAAATGCTAATTCTGCTTCTTGCAATTTTTTAAATAGATGAAATCAACGAACATATTTACATCTTTCATCCCAATAAAAAATGTGTTTTAAAATCATATACATTTTAAGATATTAAATGTTGAAAATGGCCTTTTGTTTCATTTTTTACAATCTTAAGAGTCCTGAGACCCCTTAATTTACAAAAAATATCTGTAATATCTGCCGAACCCTGGAGTCCAAGGGTGCGTCTGACGATGTGTAAATAAAAATTTTCAATGCTAATTTTAAAATAAAATTGTTTTTGTTCTGTTTTAGAAGCTTCTTTCAATGTTATTATTACATAATAACATTAACAAAATATAAATTTCGAAGTAATTCAGAAAAATACAGCAATGCAAATGGTAGATTTCATGTAATTAAAGTGTACCTTTACGGTTTCCTCGCTTAAACTGAACAGGAACCTCTGATAAATTTCAGCAATTTTTCTTTCGGCTTACATCGATAGAAAATTCCCTAAATGTAGGGGGAAAAGAAGAAAGATAGAGAGAAATTCTCTACGACATCCTTTTCGAACCATTGGCCTGACCGAAATCGTGCCTTGAATTCGATATAAACTCATCGAACATTTCTTCTCGTTCTTCTTGCCGTTCTTTTTTGTGTACTTCCACGCAGCGAAACAAATTACTGAGAGTGTCCGAGTGGGCAGGGGCAGCCCGACCCCCTTTTATCGTCTGCGCCCATTAATTTCTACCTCGCCGAAGGAATATTAGTAGTAGGAATAACGCAGAAGCGGAGTTGTTACCCGAAGAAGCATACTGTATGATTTATGATTCTTAAGGATTTGGGACAGAATGCGTAGGGGTATCAGAATGGTTAATTGCGAATGAGTGTCGATTTTGTGTCGATGAGTGTCGATGGATGTGCCGATAATATCAAAAAGTGTAAATGAAGAAGAGATTATCGCAGCTTTGAGGGTGGCGTATCATAAATCTCTGATGGAACGGAGAGGAAACGAAATATCAATCCTCTCTTAAAAGATGGCAAATAAAAAGAATTATTTAAATGTTTTTCCTACATTAAAACATGTCGGAAATTGTACGTCAAAAATGGCAACTAAGATACTATAACGTGGTTCGTACTATAACTAGATTTATAAATATTCAGATCTTGATGCAATAGCTGTTGCACTCTTATAAAAAAAGGCATGAATACAAAATTTGTTACAATTTTATGTATTAAATTGAGTCATACGGAAACAATAGGACTCCATCTTATATAGGACGCAATCACTATGGCAACGTATGGCAACTAAATCTTATGAAATCAGATGTTGTGTAAGACGGACTTCTGTTTTAAACGCAAAAAATTAATATTTCTATAGAGATGAACTGCTATGCAATACCATACGATATAACAGTTCAACCAAAAACCTTCCTAAAACAGAATTCTCTTTTAGCCACTATCGATTGCCCTTTCACGGATTTTACTGGATAAGATTAGTGTGTTTATTTTGCACAGAAAATACCTACTTAGACGAAATCTCCAGCAAATGGATAAAAATTCCGTTTTAGGCAGGCTTCGTATTTCTTCCGTAGGAACCACGAAATTTTTACATTTAATACAAGATTCCGTTATAGACAGGTTCCCTTTTCATATTAATTACTGTTCTTTTTATTCCGGATTATGCAGATTCTGTCCGGTTTTTAACACTTTCCAACACAGTTGAAAAATGGTTATCACTTCGGTTTCTCTGTCTGTCGCCTGTCTGTCCGTGTTTTAACTCGCGTAAATATATCCGTATTGACATGTAATTTATACAATTTACCATGTTTTGCCATGGCATGTTCGGTATTGAAAATGAAGTATGTAGCATTCATAGTTCATTTGCAGGGGCACCCAAAAATATTCCGTTACATTACACTAGCCTGCATTTTTAAACTTTTTGTCAGATGATTTCTTATGAACAAGTTTTTCTGAATCAATATTTGATGCTGATTCCGGAAATAACCTCCATTTTTTTCTATCACGTCAGGATTTTACAAAAAATGAGAAGTTGTGTTTTCAATATTTTAATTAATGCAATCAAAAATTTATCACAATTTCATATAAAGTATTTCATTAAACACGTTAAAAATTCTGTAAAAAATGTCCTTATAAGTTCATGAAATTTCTTTAATAAAACGAAAAGCAAACAGTTTTCAATTAACAAACTTTCTTCTTTTTGACTTTCTTGCAGATCCTCCTTCATCGTTTATGTCCCTCTTCAACATCAAACAGTAGTCTGCCATCATATTTACATTCTGTCTTTCCTTATGCTCTTCACTGTAATGTCCCAGATTTTCTGGAAAGTTGTCGATATGGGAATGCAGAAATGCAATTTTACATTCATATTACAGCCCAACTTCTTGAAAATTTCCAGCATTGTTTCAACAATATTCCTGCAATTTGGATCTTTCTTATTCCCTAGAAAGTTTCCGATAACACATTTAAAAGCGGTCCATGCGTCTTTTTCTGTCTCATTCATCGTTTTTTTTTTTCAAAATCCTTGTACTTCATCAGTTTTTTTGATTTGAGGACCAACAAAAATTCCAACTTTTGAATTTTCATTGTGTGATGAAGGGAAATTTAAGTTATGTGTGACTAACACATAATGCTTGATCTCAGCGATGAATCTTCGCAATCAACTCTGGTCGACTGCAAACAAATTATACGTGATACAAGAAAACTAATAACAGGTTTGTAATCAGCATTAAAAAATGCGTAAAGGGCAGTCATTGGTTTTTAAACATTTGATGTCATGCAGACAAATGTTATGGTCTGTGTAGGGGGGGGGGGTGTCATTTGCAGTATGTTTTAATAACGTTACACAATTTTAAACATAATGAAATTGTATAGTAATAATTTGTAAGTATATTTTGTTTTGAGTTTAAATATTAAATGTGGTTTCTCTGCGTTTTTAGGTGCGTTCGTAATTATATAAATACGTAGCATCTGTAGTCGCCGTCTGCCCGAACTACCCAACCGAATGGTCTGAAATTTAATATATAGTATCGCTGAAAAAATTTCTCGGAACGTTTCAAATTTTATGAAAATCAAATCAAACCTTAAAAAAAGTTTTCTTCATTCTATCAAATCCTATCTTACGTAATGAATTCAACGGTATCCCATGATAGGTCATGATTCTAGATTGCCATGGTGATGACATCCTATTTAAGATGCAGTCCTATTATTTACGTATTACTGAATTTAATATGCAAAACCGTAATAAATTTTGTATTCATACTTTTTTTGGATAAGAGTGCAACAGCTATTGTACCAAGATCTGAATATTTATAAAACTAGTTATAGTACGAACGCACCTCATTTGCCACGTTTGACGTACAGTCGTGGAAAAAAAAAAGTAAACACCCCTTACTAGCTCTGCAAAAAATTATCGTAGAAGAAAGTGACTAGTACCACACGATTGGTAATAAAGTCTACTTTTAAATGATGTATATAAAATTTACCTAGGGGGCCATCTACATATTAAAACGAATCATAACTTTGTTTTTTTTTTAAATAGCAGTATACAATTCTGACAGCATAAATGAACTCTTCACATTTCAATTAGCCTAAAACAAATTTTTATGCAATTCGTACGATAAGTTTCCGAGAAATTAATTATTTTAAAACGAGCGTATTTTAAGGGCTGTATCCAAATTGAACTTCAGTACTCGATTATTAACCGAGAGAGCTCCCTTCTTGATCAAGGCAGCTTAAGCAGTCAATTAAGCCTGTTAGATTACAGGATAGCATAAGAAATTTCAAAATATTTAGTCACTTCTATCATAGACGGCCCCTTAAACCATCATTTTTCCGTTTTTTAAGCATAATTTGAAAACTGCTTGGAAGAGAAATGTAGAATTTTGGATTTCCATAAAGGTGGACTTAATAAATCTAAATTCATCAAAAAAATTGTAGGTTACAATTCATAATTTTTTCGAATATTAATTTCATAATTTATAATTCATATCATAAAATTGTAAAAATTGCAAATTCAACGTATATATGTTTGGATATTTTAGTGTTATTGCTACACAAAAAATTAGGTGATAAGGCATAGTTTGAACCGAAGATTTGAAATATGTTGTTAAAATTGGGTATTGCTTGAAAAAAAATGAAGTTTGGGCTCGCTTTAATATGTAGATGTCCCCCTAAGCAAATTTTATATACATAATTTAAAAGTAGACTTTATTTCCTATCGTTCGGTACCAGTAACTTTCTTCTACGGAAATTTGTTGAGGAGTTAGTAGGGGGTGTTTCCTTTTTTCTCCACGACTGTACAATTTCCGATTAGTTAATTTCTAGAAGCATACTTCAAATCTCAGATTAATATCCATATCACAGAAACTTCTGCATAACTCATATGTGTGTCGCAGGCGAAAACATATTAATGTGAAGATAAAAGTAGCATCTCGAGAACAAGCTGTGGAACCATGTCCTATTTGTCGAGTGTTTTATCACGGAGAACAATAGTTTAAATACATTGTACTAAATGACAGAAACTGCTTAAGTACATAGCGGTTAGCACAATAAATAGGCTTCAATTTCTCTTGGCCGCGTAGTCGAGAATACCAATGAGAAAAATGGCGAAAGACCAGCGTTGGTGTTCGATTGTCAAGTAAATGGAATGCCAGAGTGGATTTGAAAGTCTAAGCGGAAACAAATGAATCAACTTGCTTTGTTTTGTTAGATTTTGTTTTGGAGAATCAAATTTTAACGAAGTAATGTTTTTAGAAAATATTTGGTGCAATGAGGTACCCTTTCTTCAGCTTACATTTAATGTTACGATGAAGGTTTGAAGTGGTGAAAATTTAATGAAGTTTGATCATGTACAGAACCTCGATTATCGGAAGTAATTCGGACCGACCCTCTTTCAGAAAACCGTAATTTTCGGATAATCGAGAATGCTTCAATTTTGAGATTAAGGAGGAGTATGTGCAATATTTCTTATTATAGTAACAAGTGCTTAATAAAAATAAGGCAACAGCAAAATAGAAACAAGAATAAATTGCCTGAATTTTAATTTTGAAATTAAGTATCCTTTACATATGTCACAAGGGTTTGAAAAAATATTTTGTTTGTCGTAGTTTCGATTGCTTTTACTTTGAAGCTCTATCACGGAGTATTTTAATACTAGTAGTTCGCAAGTATCACAGTCTTTCTGCTGCTCCATAGATGCCAAACCTTTTGCAAGACACTCAAAAGCTTCGAAATTGCTAATTTGTTCATTTTCTTCGTTCTACTCTCCAGATTACGGGAGCTCTAGTTAAATTCAAAGGAACTCTAAGAAAGAGGATCGAAAATATTTATATGTACTCATAGTTTGGAAAGGACCGCTTGCACACAAGGAATATGATAGCTTAAAAAAAAAAAAAAAAAAAAAAAAAAAAAAAAAAGCTTTCAAAATGGATTTTGTATACGAGGAAAGTGATAGTAGAAAAAAAAAAAAGCTTTAAAAATGAATTTCGGTTAACCGAGAGTTTCGATTAAAAGCGCTTCGAATAAAAGAGGTTCTATTGTATTAGGAAACCTGCAACTAATTTAGACTACTATTTTATCGTTTATTCTATTTTATCTTTTGCGTTTATTTATTTATGTTTTATAGAAATGCAAAATATTTGTTAAAAAAAATTGTTAAAATCGTATTTCTAGAATTATGTTAGGTAATGCATAATCACCTAATTCAATTTCTCCCATACAATATGATATTAATATGAAATGGCTCTGCCTTGGAGAAAAAGTAATGCGCACCATTAAGGCTGTTCTCAAATCCAAAGAAGCTACTTTCTGACACATTTCTGAATTTATTTTTGTTCGGAAACGCTAGAAATAGTCATGTATTCTTATTCAGAAACTGTATATTAGGTAAAGAAGAATAACCTAATTAGATTTCGCTATTACAACATGATATTCACATGAAATTACACGATCTTGAAAGAAAAGTAGAGCGTGCCATTAAGGTTGTTCTCAAATAAAAAAAAGCTACTTTCTAACGCATATCTGAATTCATTTTTGTTCGGAAACGCTAGAAATTGTCAACTGTTCTTATACAGAAACTATATATTAAGTAAAAAAGAATCATCTAATTAAATTTATCCATTACAACATGATATTAACGTGAGATTACACGATCTTGAAAGAAAAGTAAAGCGTACCATTAAGGTTGTTCTCAAAAGATGCTACTTTCTAACGCATTTCTGAATTCATTTTTGTTCGGAAACGCTAGAAATTGCCCGGTGTTGTTATTCAGAAGCTATATATCAGGTACAGAATAATCATCTAATTTATTTTTTCCAATAAAACATTATATTAACATGATATTACTCGATCTTGGAGGAAAAGTAAAGTTCACCATTAAGGCTGTTCTTAAACCCAAATGGGGTACCTTCTGACACATTGCTGAATTCATATTTGTTCGGAAACGCGTGAAATGACCAGGTGTTCTTATTCAGAAACTATGTGATTGGTGTTTTATATTTTTGGGTAAAGGCAGAAATTTTTCTAGAAAATACTGTCAAAGTTGACGTTTTGAATCAAATTTTAGGATGCAACTGCGAGGGAAAGAAGAAAAACCTGTCGTCTACTGGCAACATTCGCTTATAACTTAATAAGTAATTTATATATAAAAAGATGGAAAAAATCATTCGATTCCAAATCGCTTCAGTAATCAGGCATGCCAATTTTATGTCTTTACGTCAAAAAACATCTCAGAAAAATTCGAGTTGTTCAGCAATGAATTTGAGAACCACCTGAAAGAATTCCGAAACATCAAACATGATACATTTTATGCAAAACTAATGAAGCTGTATCTTACAGTTTCACATTTGAAAGATTTTCATATATGGTAAATATTAAACCTTTAAGACCGGGAAATTTTTGGTACTTTCCTCTAATTAATAGGATCATATTTGATTGAAAAAAATATTTAAAAAAACTAGGGGGATCAACCCCCCCCCCCCCCGTGTTCACTACGCTCACCAGCCCCCCGCGTAATAGCCAACCACAGATTATTGTTTGTGCTTAAAAATAATGTAAATAATTCAATTAAGCTCTATTCATAAGCTAATATTAGTTTTTGTTGCATTGAAATATCTCAATTTGTTGATTTTCTGCAAGCAACTAAACCCTATAATATTTCAATGCGAGTCTATGGAAATTGGGCGAAATACTGGAAGTAGCGCCACATTGGCGGCAAACTTGGCGACAGAGCCGGGTCCAGAAAGCTCTGACCAATCAGATGTGTTTCACTGTATCTACGCAGATTTCCATTGGTCCATTTCTAAAGCGTTACTTTTTTATTATTTATAAAAGTATATCCGATGCAGACTATACCAAGAAAGGATCCACGAATTTCTGTGTGGGCAGACTCGACTTTAAATCGCACAAAAAGAGGATAATGTTGTTCTCTTTTTCTTTAGGATCAGCTGCACAATTCAGGTCTTAAAGGGTTAAATTATGTGTCAAATTTTATTCTCCAACAAAGCCCTCTAAAAACACCAGCATTAACTTTAACTAATCCTAAATGACCCCTACCTGACTCAACCTGGAATCGAAATCAGCATCTTCATTATCTAGTGACCAATGACAAAATCAATGGTTAAGTATTTTCACTAATGGAGAAGTGGTTTTTGACGCAAATGAGCTGAAAATTTCAGAGAATGCAAAGTATAGTGTGTTATGCAAATGATTCCAATTTCAGAGTCCCCACGCAGGCGTGAGTTGAGCAGCGCCCTCTGGACTGCTGCTGAAACTATATAAATAGTGGTCTGTAACCAGACGTTGAGAATTGTATGGTTATTCACTAATGATAAACGTTAGGTGAGACGTAACTATGCCTCTTCGACGAAAGAGGGCGGCATTTCAAAAACTGAAGGAGTTTGGTTGGTTGTGTTTATGACGGCCAATTGTCAACACGAGGGATATAGGCCCTAAGGGGGGGTGCCCTTCGTGGGGGTCTTTCTAAGGGAACCTAACCCGTATTTACGCTTGGAAATCCAAGGTTTCGAAGAAAACCACGAAAACTCCGAAACGATTAGGTCGACGGGCGCGATTGGGTTCGAACCCAGCACCTCCCGTCTACCAGCTTCGAGAGCAGAACCTCTCGGCCACTGGTGGGGCCTGAAGGAGTTTGAATGGGGGAGAATCATCAGCCTTCGGAAAGAAGGATTTTCCGATCGTGCAATAGCAGTGAGGGTGCAGCTTAACAGCAGCAGAGTGATACGAGTTTCGAAGCAATGGACCGACTATGATCGGACAACTCAGAAATCTGAGAGTGGACTGCGAACGGTGACGTCAGCGCGCGATGATAGACATATGGTTCGCACGGCGCTGACGGACCGTACAGTTTCATCTAGACAGTTGGCAGCACATTGATCAAATACTACAGGTGTATCACTGTCTGCATCGTCAATTCGTCGACGTCTTCTGTACGGTGGACGGCGTGCAAGACCTCCTTTATACGGGATTCCCCTCCTGTAAAACCATCTACGCCTGCGGCTGCAATGTGCTCATGAACATAGAGACTGGCATGAAGATTGGCCACAAGTTGTTTTATCTGACGAATCCCGCTTTAATTTGTTATACCATCATGGCCGCATTCGTGTTAAACGGAGTGCATTATCGAGCGTCACAGTGGAGGAACACCGGGAGTTATGCTCTGGGATGCAATTGCGCATTATGGACGATCGCAGCTGCTACAAATTGTGGGTAATCTGAACAGAAACAAGGCACATAAGTGAAGTGCTGGAGCTCGAAGTCGTTCCTTTCCTTCAAGGCATTCCTGGAGTTATATAGATGTTGCCCGCCCACACGTTGCAAGGAATGTTTAAGATTTCTTGTCAACAGAACACAAACAGCTTCTTCCGTGGCCTGAGTATTCGCCGGATATGTCACCCATTGAACGCGTGGGGGATTTCGTTGATCGTAATCCTCCTCCTATAGCTTCTAAAGATGAACTTTGAATAAGCATACAAATAATATGGAATGCTCTTCCCCAGGCAGACATTCAAAATCTGTTTGACCCCATGCCACGTCGTATAGCAGCACTTCAGCGCGTGGTGTATACACTAAATACTGATTTCAGACACTTAATATTGTTTTTTTTTTTGTTTTGAAAATGTAATCATTTGTTTGTACCAATACCAGTCGTTTATGTATTAAATTTCATTTAATTCTGATGATTCCTTCATGATGTTGCAATTATCACAAACACGAGGGTTGTAAAGAGAGAAAAGATCAGCAGTTTAGTGATTAGCACGCCTGTCTGCCACGCTACAGATCGCGAGCTCGACTCTAGGCTGGACACGGTTCACTCAACCTTTCATTCCTTCTGGGTCTATAAAATGAAATACTAGGTTTGCATGGGAAAGAAACACCGAGGGTCTCGCGTTTAGCTGACTCCCTGAACTGGACATATGCTGTACTGCACCTCGGAGCCTAGGGTCAAGTAAACATGGCTGGGCACCGTAGGTCCTGTTCCTTCATGGATCGTATAGCCACAGGTTTAGTTTTTTTAATGGAAAAGAGTAAAAAGCATTAAGGGGTCTTGAGATTCTTAAAGCTTTAAACTTTTCGAAATTTTATTTTTTTAGATGTTAAACTCGCATTTTTTCTGAGCATTTTGATATAATTCTTTCCTTGAAATTCCCATCAGAACAGAAGTTATCGCTTTTAGAATTATACCCGCTCAATAGCTAATGCGGCGTTTCCGAAGCTTTTAAGTCAAATGACGTTTTTGGGCATAACGCGCACGGTATCTCAAACACTTCTGAATGTTTTTTTTTTAATGAAATTTTCAAAACATATGTTTCACGTTAGTCTGTGTAAACTGAACCTAAAATTTCTTTTTTATTGTTAAAAAAAAAAAAAAAAAAAAAAAAAAAAAAAAAAAAAAAAAGGTGATTATACTGTTGAACTTTTCTAAATTTTGCGTTATCTAAATACTACAACTTTGTATCTAAAATATAAAAATGCTTTCAATATAAATTTATTTAGGTTCAGGGTAATTATTACAATCTGAAGTACAACTAGGCATCAAAATTTTAATTCTAGTTCCAAAATTTATTTTGTAATCCTGCGCATAGTGCGCTGTTCCGATTTTCTACTCACCAAATGTCTGACAGTTTGGAACCCCCTGTAAATGCTAATTCTGCATCTTGCAATGTTTTAAATATTTGAAATGAAAGAACATACTTATATCTTTCATCCCAATTAAAATTGTCTTAAAATCAAATACAATTTAAGATATTAAATGTTGAAAATGTTGTTTTTTTCATTTTTTCCAATTTTAAGAGTTATGAGATCCCTTAAGGCTGACGATTACAAATATCTCCAAAAACTATCGGCTTAGCCATTATAATAAATTGTAAATCCCGCTTGTCCCTCAAAGCGAAAACTGGAATCAAACCCGGCACATTTTTGTCGTGTTGCCAGTGATCTACTCATAGCACAAGTACAGGCTGTCCACAAATTATTGTCTGGGTTTCCTTACATCATACCTTTTGATTTAGGGAAATGACGAAACACATTATTACACATTCATAAAGTACAGCTGAAAAAGTTTTTAACACATTCCAACTGAAAAGTATTTATGAATTTTGGTTTGTTTGTGCGTCTGCCCGTCATTTACAGAGGCACTCACGGCAGATACGTACATATTTTCATATGTCCGTAGCATAAAAGGATAACCCTTAAATGCCGGGTGTTGCTTTTCTGCAACATACCCAATTTAGGCTCTAAAATACTATTAGAATAATATTGAAGCTATAATGCCTAATGTTGCCAATAAAATGCATTCTGAAAATATTATTAAATCGATTTTCAACATGTTGATGGCAACACTTGTGCTGTTTAAGAATAAAGATAGATTTAGTTTTTCAATTGTTGCTACTTGTACTTTTTGTTTTGTTTGGAAGCTTGCGAAATACCCTATTTTGCTCTGCAGCGAGCAAGTAAAATTTATTTCTTATTATTGTTCCTAAAATTCTTGTGTGTTTAATATTATGGAATTTTATCAAGGAAAACTATTTTTTCAATTAACGACCAGTATTGCCGATTAGTAACAAACTGTTTTTTAGCCGTAAACCATACTTAAAACAAAATATGATTTTTAAGTATTTTTCCCATGATTTATTTAAAAAATGAAAGCCGAAAAACATTATTACAATGATTTTTGAAAAATCAGGCATTTAAGGGTTAATTACATACGCACCTTTAATATTTACACTGCAAATTCTTTCTGCTCTAAAAATTACTACTTGAATGAGGAAGGGAAAATCCTTAATGATTAATCATCAATTATTCAACTTACAATCACACTATCATGAATGTTAACAGATTATTTAGAAGCTAACTTCTTATATGATGCCTACACGTGAAAATATCAGCTGCATTTAGAAAAAAAAAACTTTTTTAACTCTTGCCAACAAATTTTTTTATGTATGGAAGTTTTTATGCATTCTGTTTGTCTGTCCGTCTGTCCACGCTATAACTCACGTAAATATACTCAAATTTTCATGCAATTGAAAAATGTTAATGATGCTTACCATGGCATGTTTGGTACTGTATATGAAGTGTGTAGCATTAATAGTTCATTTACAGGACCACTCAAAAGGATTCCGTTATATTAGGGTCAAAATCATTTGCAATGCATTTTAATGACATTACGCTGTTTCAAATTTATTGAAATTGATATAAATCGCTGAATATTCACTACAAGATGATTGGTAAAGGATAGGGCGTTCATAGTACTTATCGTTCGTTTACAGGGAAACACAAAGGAAATCGATTACAGTACTGTCTTTGAGCAATAACTGCTGAAAGTGCGTTTTCAATTTCGGTATGCGCTTTTAAATTTAACTAACATTTCGTATGTAAATCATTGTGTATAAATTTTATACCTCGTATACATGTATGCACAAAAGAATTCCTGTACCAGTCTCCTTATTAATGGAAACTGTTGAAGGGGAATTTTTAACCGTGCTCTGTATTTCCTAACTGGACTAAAATTTTGTATGCATGTAGTTTATAGATAGAAATCTATATATCCTGTACAGGGCTGCTCAAAGTAGTTGGATAATTTTCCGGCTGTAGAAGGTACCCATGTACCCATTTGTAGATGGGAATTGCTGAAAAAATTGGGTTTTCAAATGTGTTAATGCGTTTCCAAATTGTTCCATTAGACATCCTTTTTTATCATCTTCTTCAGCATGGGTTAGGCTAAATCAGCCTGTTCTGGCTCCATTGATCAATCCATCGGAGCGTAGGTCTACCTCGGTCACGGTAACACCTGGGTCTGTAATTCAGAAGCTTTTTTAGCAATCGGTCATTACTCATACGCTCTACATGATTCTTCCATTTATTTTGATAATCTACTATTTTGTGGTTGATGTTGTATATTTTTAAGTCTGAGCGTATGGAATCATTAGTAAGCCTGTCTATTCTTGTGCATCCCTTTGCAGATCTTAAAAACTTCATTTCTGAAGCCTGTATTCTGGATCGTTCTTTGGTATTAATAGTCCATGTCTCTGAACCATATAGAAGTCCTGGCGTAGCCATTACTTTATAAAATTTTAACTTAGTTTCTGTACGTGTTTTATTTTTTAGAATTCTGATCAATGATCCGCAAATATGTTGGAATTTATGCAATTTACTTTCCAAGTCTTTATTTTTGTTATATGTAGTACTATCACATCCCAAGTACTTGAAGTCTGAGACTTGTTCTATTATCTTATTATCCAAGACAATTTTAGTTCTTATGGGCTCTTTTCCTCTGAAAGCCATTGTCTTGGTTTTCTTTATAGATATCTTCATGTTATAAGTTTCACATAGTTTGTGTAGTTCATAAATTGCTCTTTGGAGGCCATCCTCATTGCCCTGAAAAAATGTTTGATCACCCGCAAATAGAATTGTATTGACAGATGTTTTAGAGTCAAGTCTGATACCCTTGGGTATCAAATGTTTCCATGATTTTATTAGGTGGTCTATATAGATGTTGAAGAGAATGACTCTTCAAACTCCATCCTCAACATCCTATTTCAACTTATTAAAACGGTAAAGTTTTGTTACATTATTCTAAATGTATTGGCGAGTGTTTCATATTCGATGCTTGACGCATGATGTTTTCTTTATGGTTTTAATAACACAAACAGTATTCAATATTCTCCATTAATTTATGCGGCAAGCATAGTATTGTGGAAGGCTGAGTCGTGAAAGTTCAAAGTGGGGATTGCACAAGAGAGAAAGCAATGTGCTTATAGTTCATGGGAACAAAATCAACCACCACTACACAACTTCCCTTCAGGAGTACGTACAGGAAAGATTCTTTTGATAAATTTACATCCTCAAAATCGTTACTTGATTAATAAAGCTCTGAGTTTTAACTTTACGCATATATAATTTTGTTCGTTTTATAAAAAAAACATTTTGAGTTGTACATTACGATTATGTAACATTTTTCGTCATGTTCCTAAATCAAATGTTAGGAGACAAGGAAACCCTGCAATAACTTATGGACTCCCTGTATTTCCAGCTGGGAGATTTTTTTCTCTTTAATCCTTTCGCTATGAGGACACGTATAAGTGACGTTTAAAGTACACAAAATCTTTGAATTTTAACATCAGTGTTAAATTCAGAAATTTTCTCCTTATCAAGTGCCTATTATTTTCACCTTATCAGCGATTAAATAAGGAAAAAATTACTGTATGGAAAAACCGGTGATTAAAGGAGGTGAAAAAGATGCTCGTCGCGAAGGGCAAATCTTATAGTGGGAAACAGGAAAAAATGTTAAAACTGCATATTAGAGATTACTTCATATGTTTATTTATTAAAATTACATATATTTTATATACACTTGAATTTTAACAAGACATGCGTAATCTTTATTTTATATATTACTCTATTTTCTCTAAAAATTGTATAAAATGCCTTATGTAAAGGTGTGGACCGGAATCATTTTTTGTTGTAAGTTCACCCATAGATTCGTAAAATTACACTTGAATTTGAACAAGATTTATTCAATCTTTATTTTTTATTGCTCTTTTATTAGTATAGATATTACTGTATTTTACCTCAAAATTTTATAAAATATCTTACGTAAAGTTGTGGGACAGAATTTTTTTTCGTTACAAGTTCACCCACTGGTTCATAAAAGTACACTTGAATTTGAACAAGACTTATGCATAATCTTTATTTTGTATATTACTCTATTTTATCTCAAAATTTTATAAAATATTTTATGTATAGGTGTAGCCAAGATACTTTTTTGTTATAAGTTCACCCATTGATTCATAAAATTACACTTGAATTTGAACAAGACTTATGCATAATCTTTTTTTATATATATTGCTGTATTTTCTTTCAAAATGTTATAAAATATCTTATGTAAAGCTGTGGGGGAATAGAATCCTTTTTAGTTATAAGTTCACCCACTGTTCATCAAATTACACTTAAATTTGAACAAGACTTGTGTATAAACATTATATTATATATTGCTTATTTTCTCTCAAACTTTTATAAAATACCTCATCTAAAGGTGTGGGACAGAATCTTTTTTCATTACAAGTTCACCCATTGATTCATAAAATTTCTCATGAATTTGAAAAAGACTTCTTTATTTTATATATAACTGCATTTTCTCTCAAAATTTTATAAAATACCTTATGTAAAGGTGTAGACCAAAATTCTTTTTTGTTACAAGTTCACCCACCTATTCAAATACACGTGAATTTGAACAAGACTTATCCATAAACTTTATTTTATATATTACTGTATTTTCTCTCAAAATTTTATAAAATACTTTATGTATAGATGTGGGCCAAGATACTTTGTTGTTACAAGTTCCATGATTGATTCATAAAATTACACTTATATTTGAACAAGACTTATGCATAAACTTCATTATATATATTACTGTATTTTCTCTCAAAATTTTATAAAATACTTTATGTATACGTGTGGTCCAAGATCCTTTTTTGTTACAAGTTCCCCCATTGATTCATAAAATTTCACTTGAATTTGAACAAGACTTATGCATAATCTTTATTTTATATATAACTGTATTTTCTCTGAAAATTTTATAAAATACCTTAAGAAAAGGTATTGGCCAGAATCCTCTTTTGTTACAAATTCACCCACTGATTCATAAAATTAAACTTTAATTTGAACAAGATTTAGGCATAATCAATACTTTCTCTCAAAATTTTACAAAATCCCTTATGCAAAGGTGTGGGTCAATAATTCTGTTTTGTTACAAGTTCACCCACCTATTCATAAAATTACACTTGAATTGGAAAAAGACTTATGCATAATCTTTATTTTATATATTACTGTATTTTCTCTCAAAATCTTTAAAAATACCTTATGTAAAGGTGTGGGTCAATAATCCTTTTTTGTTACAAGTTCACCCACTGATTCACAAAATTACACTTGAATTTGAACAAGACTTATGTATAATCAAAATTTTTCTCAAAATTTTACAAAATATCTTATGTAAAGGTGTGGGTCAATAATCATGTTTTGTTACAAATTCATCCACCTATTCATAAAATTACACTGCTTGAATTTGAAAAAGACTTATGCATAATCTTTATTTTATATATTACTGTATTTTCCCTCAAAATCTTTAAAAATACCTTATGTAAAGGTGTGGGTCAATAATCTTTTTTGTTACAAGTTCACCCACTGATTCACAAAATTACACTTGAATTTGAACAAGACTTAATCAAAAATTTTCTCAAAATTTTACAAAATACCTCATGCAAAGGTGTGGGTCAATAATCCTGTTTTGTTACAAGTTCACCTACCTATTCATAAAATTACACTTGAATTTGAAAAAGACATATGCATAATCTTTATTTTGTATATTACTGTATTTTCTCTCAAAATTTTATAAAATACCTTATGTAAAGGTGTGTGGCCAGAATCCTCTTTTGTTGCAAGTTCACCCACTGATTCATAAAATTATACTTTGTTCTTTCTACACAAGCTGAAAAGAGAACAGATTGGACTAAATCTTTCTCTTTTTTTTATTTTTTTTTTTAAACAGCATTGTATTTGGGAAGAAGGGAAAAACAACTCTTAGTGTATGCCTATCATGTGGCATTGCCTTTTTTTTTTCTCCAAGTTCTAACAGTGTTGGTCGGAGTTTTTATCATTCTTTGTCAGTTTTGCCAGAGGCGCGCTTCCGACGTGACCTGGATACGAGTGGAGTTGAGTTGTTCTTTTTGCTTCTGCTGTTTGTTTGGGGCTCTTTTTTATGGCCTATAGAAAGCATCTTTTGAAGAGAAGGTTCTCAGCAAAGAGTTTTCTGTACTAAAGTGGAAGAGGAGTGTGATATATCTGAAAATAATGAACAATTTGTTAGAGTTATTAACTGCGGCATTTTTACTTAAAAGTTTATTCTAAAAGTTTATGTAGCGGCCTTTTCCCTCGAATATTGAGGTAAAAGATAATATCATATAAAGACTAGGTACGTTTTAATTATTACGTAGGAGCAATTTCGTTAATATTAGATCTACCATTTCTTTTTTAAGACAAATTAAACCAGTATGTTGTATTCCTCACAAAACTTTCTTCTATATCAGGGTCGGCGAACCTTTTTACATCCGCGTGCACCCCCCCCCCCCCCCCCAAACGTCTCATTCCCGCACAAAAATAGAGAATTAATTTAATAGTGAATTATAAGTTAGTTTAATTCCAATACTAATAAATAATAGTGTCAAAATTATATATCATTATTAGATTATTATAAATACAGCTAACATACCTGCGGGTAATACCAACATACGCATCATAGAAATAATTATAGAAAAATATAATTATAGTTTTCATTTCATTTTACAAATGTTTTAGCAATCAAATTATTATTATTATTTTATAACTTATGAAAAAAAGTCATTCTTTATTAGTTTTATTAATGCTTTTGCCATTTTAACAAATTAAAGATCAATTTTCAAATTCTATCAAAAGTTAAATGAAGCCTCATGTGCAGGTCAAAACGCGTTAAATTATGCAGAAATATTGTAGCAAAGAATAATTTGATTTGCTAGATTTCTCTCTCTCTATGCGAATCATAAGTGCCATCATAACGAAATCGAGGAAATGGGGAGTTGGGAAGGATCAAATATTTCTAGTGGGAAGTTCAGCGATAATAAGTACACAAGTACCTATTATAGAAAAAAAAAAGCTATTTTCAATGAAGCTCGTGTATTAATAAAAAAAAAGAATAAATAGTTACAGAATTTTGGGATTTGAGTTAATTTTGATTTAGAACTTCAATAAAAGGCGTGCCAAAAATATCTTCCCGCGTGCCAGTTACGGCACGCGTGCCATAGGTTCGCCAAACCTGTTCTATATCATTGAAATCGTCTGAAACCAAAACTAAATAAGTCGGAAATTGTACGTTAAACGTGGCAAATGATGTAAGTTTATGCTATAACTAGTATTAAAAACATTCAGATCTTGGTGCAATAGCTGATGCAATCTTATGCAAAAATGCATGAATACATTATTTATTACGATTCTATATAATAAATTCAATAATGCGGAAATAATAGGACTCCATCTTAAATAGGACGTCATCACCTTGGAAACCTGGAATCATCACATATCATGGGATATCGTTGAATTAATGACGTATGATAGGATTTAGTAGAATGAAGAAAACTTTTGTTAATATCTTTTAAAGTTTTGATTCGATTTTCATAAAATTTTGAAATGACTCGACAAAATTTTGCAATATATATTAAATTTCAAACCCTTCGGTTGGGTAGTTTTTGCGGTGTTATATGCGGACAGATGGACAGACAGACGAATGGACCAGACGACGACTATAGGTTCTATGAATTTATGTAATTACGAACGCACCTGAAAAAGATGTTTCTTACTCTAACTCTAATTGTAATCCAAGTTCCTGGATATTTCTAAATTTCTTTCTAATTAAACACAGAGAAGTTATCCTGGAAAGGATAAAAACATGTTCTAATAGTAGAATGTATCTATCCCAGCTAGGATAAAAACTTTAGCACAGCATATTTTTATCCCTGCCGGCATAACTACGCTCCATTTTTTCTGGATATTTCTTATCCTGTTTCCAATTAAACAACGAACAGTTATCCTGGAAAAGATAAAAACATGTTCTACTAGTAGAAAGTAGCTATCTCAGCAAGGATAAAAACTTTAACGGACCATATTTTTATCTTTTCCGGCATATAGTCCAGGCAATAGAGACCGTATAGGGGCTCTACCTAGCAAAATTAATGGTAGTTCTGGAAATTGGCTTACTTTATGTTTTTGGGGTCGCTAAATCCGAATTTTTAACTTCCCACCAAAATTTCCCCCGGCAACCGCCCCCCCCCCCACCCGAAATTTTGGTAAAATGCCCCCCAAAAAAGGTTTTTATTAAAAAAATGAATTTTTTTTATTGTTTTACGGAAAAAGTATCTGGAAATTCAGAAAGTAGACAAAATTTGCAACAAATAAGATACATGACATTATGACGTAGGATGAAAGAGGAGGGGGGTTCTGCCTCGGAACATGCGTCGCGGCGCTGCATGCACTAAGTTGCGCAATTTCACTTAACTACTCGCATCGTTTACATTCGCCCTCCCGTCTCCTCTACGAACTTTCCCTATAAGGTTTTCTTTAAGTTTTTGGGATTCTGAATTCGAATTTTTAACTTCCCCCCGAAATCCCCCCCCCTCCGCAATCCCCAAAAATAGTTGTTTTTTAATTAATTTTTTTATTGTTTTAGGGGAAAAGTATACAGAAATTCAGAAAGTAGACAAAATTTGCAACAAATAGGATACATGACATTACGACGTAGGATGAAAGGGGAGGGGGAGGGCTGCCTCGGAACATTCCCCGCGCTCTGTTCTCAAAAACCAATTTTTTTCAAAAAATCAATTTCTTTTTTTTTTTTTGGGGGGGGGGGGGGTTGCCGGGTGAAATTTTGGTCGGAAGTTACAAATTCGGATTCAGCGACCCAAAAACATAAAGTGAGTCGAAATCCAGAACTAACATTAATTTTGCCAGGTAAAATCCCCTATTACCTGGACTTGCATAACTTAGTGCACATAGCGCCGCAGTGTATGTTCCGAGGCAGCCTTCTCCCTCCCCGTTCATCCAACGTCATAATGTCATAGATCCTATTTGTTGCAAATGTTGTCTACTTTCTGAATTTCTACATACTTTTCCCCTAAAACAATAAAAAATTTAATTAAAAACAACTATTTTGTGGGGCCGGGGGTTGCGGGGGCGAAATTTGGGGGGGGGGGAGTTAAAAATTCGGATTCAGCGACCCAAAAAACTTAAAGTAAACCTTATAGGGAGTGCTAGGTGGAATTGCGCAACTTAGTCCACGCAGCACTGCGGCGCATGTTCCGAGGCACCCCCCCTCCCCCTTCATCCTACGTCATAATGTCATATATCTAATTTGTTGAAAATTTTGTCTATTTTCTGAATTTCTACATACTTTTCCCCTAAAACAATAAAAAAATTATTTTAAAAACAACTATTTTTGGGATTGCGGGGGGGGGGGGGATTTCGAGGGGAAGTTAAAAATTCGAATTCGGAAACCCAAAAACTTAAAGAAAACCTTATAGGGAAAGTTCGTAGGGGAGATGGGAGGGCGAATGTAAAAGATGTGAGTGGTTAAGTGAAATTGCGCAACTTAGTCCATGCAGCACCGCGACGCATGTTCCGAGGCAGATTCCCCTCCCCCTTCATCCTATGTCATAATGTCATATATCTAATTTGTTGCAGATTTTGTCTACTTTCTCAATTTCTAGATACGTTTCCCCTAAAACAATAAAAAAAAAATATTTTTTTTAATAAAAACCTTTTTGGGGGCATTTTACCAAAATTTGGGGGGGGGGGGGGAGTTGCCGGGGAAAATTTTGGTGGGAAGTTACAAATTTGGATTCAGCGACCCAAACAACATAAAGTAAGCCGATTTCCAGAACAACCATTAATTTTGCCAGATAAAATTCCCTATTGCCTGGACTATAACTACTTTCCGTTTTTTTTTTTTTTTTTTTTTTTTTTTTTTATATATTTCTTAGTCTTTTTCCAATTAAACAACAAACAGTTATCCTGGCAAGGATATAAACATGTTCTACTAGTAAAAAATAGCTATCCAAGCAAGGATAAAAAAATATTAGCAGAGCATGGTTTTATCCTTGCCCGCATAACTACGTTCCGTTTTCTGGATATATTTTTTTTTTATCTTTTTCTAATTAAATAGCGGACAGTTATCCCGCGAAGAATAAAGTTCTACTAATAGAAAGTAGCTATGCAAGCAAGAATAAAAAAATTAGCAGAACACGTTTTTATTCTTGCTCGGATTTTCTGCTTCTAAAAATCTGATTATGAGAGCTGATAATTAATTGTTTACGAAACTAGAGTTGTTTTTAGGTGCGCTCGTAATTATATAAATACTTAGCACCTATAGTCGTCGTTCAGTCTGTCTGTCCGTATATAACAGAGTAAAAACTATGCAACCGAATGGCCTAAAATTCTAAATATATAACTGTTGCAAAATTTGTCGAGTCATTTCAAATTTTATGAAAATCGGATGTATAGTTTAATTACAGGGCCAGTCAAAAGTTTCCCGTTACATTACGGCCAAAGGGAAAAAAATTGTTGCAAGTGTATTTTAATGATGTTACAGCCTTCCGAATGGTCTGAAATTTTAAATATATAATCGTTGGAATTTTTTATCGAGTCGTTTCAAATTTTATGAAAATCGGATACATAGTTTAATTACAGGGACAGTCAAAAGTTTCCCGTTACATTACGGCCAAAAAAAAAAATTATTGCAAGTGTATTTTAATGATGTTACAGCCTTTCGAATGGTCTGAAATTTTAAATATATAATTGTTAGAAAATTTTGTCGAGTCGTTTCAAATTTTATGAAAATCGGATGCATAGTTTAATTACAGGGACAGTCAAAAGTCTCCCATTACATTACGGCCACTGGGAAAAAATTATTGCAAGTGCATTTTAATGATGTTACAGCCTTCCGAATGGTTTGGAATTTTAAATGTATAATTGTTGTAAAATTTTGTCGCGTCATTTCAAACTTGATGAAAATCGGATGAATAGTTTAATTACAGGGACAGTCAAAAGTTTTCCGTTACATTAAGACCAATGGGAAAAAATTATTTCAAGTTCATTTTAATGATGTTACGTTACAGCTTTTCGAACAGAGTGAAATTGATATGCACTTATGAAGTGCACTAAAATATACATTCTGAACAATATGCGGTGCAATAAACTTGTTTATAGTACGAACGCACCTCATTTGCCACGCTTGACGAGCAATTTCGAACTTGTTTTAATTATTACAGGGAGAATAAAAATGCAGATATATTTCTGTAAAACATTAATTTAGACATAGCGAAACTTCCGGAGTATTTTTTGTGACAAGCATGAGAACTACAACTCCCTCTCACACCTCCCACATAGCCCTTACACTTTTTTAATATCTGACTTTGAGGAAACCCACCTTTTATTTCGAAACCAGGATGTAGTAGTAAAGATGTGCCGCTAAGTGAATTTAATTCTCTCGCATTCACTCACCTTTAACGACGCCATTATCTTTTATAACTTTCAGGTAGTGACGCTAATCTACACGAAGAGCACTTTAAATGTTCAGTAACCTACGCATCATGGTATTATCGTTATCCATTACAGAATTTATGCCAACACTAAAATTTATGCTTAAAAAAATCTTCAACTTTACGTATATTTGTTTTGGGGAAATTGGAATAAAACTTGTATTAAAAAAAAAAAAAAAAAAAAAAATCCACGATTACGTACACATTTTCGGAGAGGGAATTTGGAATAAAAACCTAACTATTTATTTTATTTTATTCATTTCTTGGTACTTTTGCGTTATACGGATACCATTCAAAATGTATGCTAATGCGCCAATTATTTCAACCCTGATCGTGAAAAGGATTTTTAGTTTTATGCCAGCAGTTTAATATGAATTTTATTTTATTAATTTATTGTATAACAGTTATTTGTTCACTTATTTTAAGTATATATTTGTGATTTAATAAAATAGTTCGTAAAAGTCTGTAATTTTAAAATGTTATATTTTTAAAATGCTCACTTTACTAGCGACAATGTCTTTTCTTTTATTTTTCAAATGTTTAAATTCACGTGATTTTCATTTTGCGCCAACTATTACGCTTGGCGACAATGGTGTCCGTATTACGGAAAAGTACCCCTTTTTTTATTTATGACAAATATATTTAATTTTACGTATACTTGTCTGGGGCAATTTGGAATAAAATTTGTATTTTAAAAATATATTTAATTTTATGTATACTTGTTTTGGGGAAATTGGAATAAAATTTGTTTTTTAAAAAAATCTACAAGATTACGTACACTTTTTGGGGAAATTGGAATGAAACGTAACTATTTATTTTATTTTATTTTATTTATTTATTTATTTATTTATGACAAATATATTTCATTTTACGTTACTTGTTTGGGGGAATTTGGAATAAAATTTTTATTTTAAAAATATATTTAATTTTACGCATAATTCTTTTGGGGAAATTGAAATAAAATTTTATTTAAAAAATTTTCCATTACTACGTACATATTTATGGAGGAATTTGGAATAAAAACCTAACTATTTATTTTATTTTATTTTATTCATTTATCTATTTATGACAAATATATTTAACTTTACTTATACTTGTTTGGGAGAATTTGGAATAAAATTTGTATTTTAAAAATATATTTAATTTTACGTATACTTGTGTTAGGGAATCCGGAACAAAATTTGTATTTAAAAAAATCTTTAAACTTACGTACTGTTGTCTTGGAGAAATTGGATTAAAATTTAGCATTTCATTTATTTATTTTATTTATTTATGGCAAATATCTTCAAAAATATACTTATATTTGGAATAAAATTTGTATTAAAAAAATCTGAAAGATTACTTGCGCTTGTTTTGGATAAATTTGGAATAAAAACCTAAATATTTATTTTATTTTATTTCATTCATTCATTTATTTATCACACATATATTTAATTTTACGTATCATTGTTTTAGGAAATTTGGAATAAAATTTGTATTTAAAAAAAAAATGGAACCTACATACATTATGGTATTATCTTTATCCATTACAGAATTTATGCTAACACTAAAATTTATGCTTAAAAAAGTCTTCAACTTTACGTGTTCTTGTTTTAGGGACATTGGAATAAAATTTGTATTTTTAAAGAAATCTGCAAAATTACGTACTTTTACGTACTTACGTACCTACTTTTTGGGGGGAATTTGGACTAAAAACCTAACTATTTATTTTATTTACTTATTTATTTATGACAAATATATTTAATTTTACGTATTTGGAATAAAATCTGACATTTTATTTTACTTATTTTATTCATTTATTTATTCTCGACAAATATATTTAACTTTACTTATACTTGTTTGGGAGAATTTGGAATAAAATTTGTATTTTAAAAATATATTTAATTTTACGTATACTTGTTTTAGGTAATCCGGAACAAAATTTGTATTTAAAAAAATCTTTAAACTTACGTACTGTTGTCTTGGAGAAATTGGATTAAAATTTAGCATTTCATTTAGTTATTTTATTTATTTATGGCAAATATCTTCAAAAATATACTTATATTTGGAATAAAATTTTTATTAAAAAAATCTGAAGTATTACTTGCGCTTGTTTTGGAGAATTTGGAATAAAAACCTAAGTATTTATTTTATTTTATTTCATTCATTCATTTATTTATCACAAATATATTTAATTTTACGTATCAGTGTTTTAGGAAAATTGGAATAAAATTTGTATTAAAAAAATATATATATTGAAACTTACATACATTATGGTATTATTTTTATCCGTTACAGAATTTATGCTAACACTAAAATTTATGCTTAAAAAAGTCTTCAACTTTACGTGTACTTGTTTTAGGGACATTGGAATAAAATTTGTATTTTTAAAGAAATCTGCAAAATTACGTACTTTTACGTACCTACTTTTTTTTTGGGGGGGGGGGGATTTGGACTAAAAACCTAACTATTTATTTTATTTACTTATTTATTTATGAAAAATATATTTAATTTTACGTATTTGGAATAAAATCTGACATTTTATTTTACTTATTTAATTCATTTATTTATTCACGACAAATATCTTCAAATTTACGTATACTTTGTTTTGAGGGATTTGGAATAAAATTTGTATGTAAATAAATAAATAAATAAATAAAAATAAAAAAGCTTACGTTTTGGGGAATTTGGAATAAATAAATTTTATTTTATTTTATTTTATACATTTATTTATTTCTGATAAATTTAAAGCAGCACAAAGTAAAAGTGGAAACTGTTTTTCTTTTTTTATTAAATAAAGTGATTCAACATGTCTTTTGCATACAGAGCGATTCATAATGTAATTCCTTGGTCAATGAAAAAACAGAAAATATATTAAGAAAAATTGTAAAGTTTGAAAATACAGAAAAGTTGCATAAAAAATGATTTTTGTTCAAAGAAACAAAGGAACAATTTAGGCTATTTTATCTGCTTTCTAGTTGCGAAGCCACATCACACCTAGAAGAAATGCGACTTTTACAATTATTACTTTTTAATTATTATGAGATTTTTGTATAGATTTTTCACGGGTACCTATGTATTTTAAATTTTCTTTCATATAGAAAAACCAGCTACGATATACTCGCAAGAGAGCTGGAAAAAATCTGATTTAACCATATTATTTGTTACCAGAAACCATTCCGTGATATTATTTTGGCTGAAATCATAAAAAGATTCCGTTTAAAGCAGGATTATGTTATAAATAATGCTCCATTTTCGCATGTTTTACCACATAACTTTTCCAGTTATTTATTGAATTAGTATTATATTTAATCAGGATCTGTACAAAAGTTAATAAAAGTTAATAAAGCTGAATAAATTTCGAAAGTTTGGAAATTTTTCCGTCTTTTGCGGATTTATAAAATCGTAACAAATGGGATTGTATTCTTTTAAAATATACTGGATATGTATAAGAATTGCTCACATTCTACATTGATAAATATCTATTGAGTGATTATGAGCTTTCTGTCTAAAATAAGAAAAACAAGTTGGAAATTGCACGTCCAACATGGCAAGTATGTAGTGCGTTCGTACTATAACTTGATTTATAAATATTTTCTGCACCGCATATTGCACTGAATGTATATTTTAGAGCATTTCATAAGTGCATATCAATTTCGTTGTGTTCGAAAGGCTGTAACAAAAATGCACTTGAAATAATTTTTTTCCCATTGGCCGTAAAGTAATGGAAAACTTTTGACTGTCCTTGTAGTTAAATTATACATCCGATTTTCATAACATTTGAAATGACTCAACAAAATTTTACAACAATTATATATTTAAATTTTCAGACCATTCGGTTGGGTAGTTTTTACTCTGTTACATGCGGAAGGACAGACGGACAGACAGAGAGACAGGCGGGCAGACAGACGGACTGAACGACGACTGCTAGGTATTCATATGATTACGAACGCACCTAAAAAAGCGTAAAACGAAAGACTAATCTGCTTGATGTCTATAACTTATTTCTTTTTATTAAAAAAAGGAAAAACATCACAATATTAAAGGTTTAATGTATAAGTTTTACATGTAAGTGTGCTCAGAAAATTAAAAAGTAACAATTAAATGAAACACACCGGAATTAAAATCCAGAAATAATTAACATTTTAACTTGACGAAGAAATTAAAATCGCGTTTTGAGTTTATTTCTATTAACCCTTGCACCTCCATGCGGTGCGCTGTATACGTCATAATTTTTCGTAGGTCACTATTTGAAGTACTTACCTTTATGCCATTTATTATTCTCTAGCTCAACTCTCTTGCTTTATATTTTGGCAAATAGCTCCCATCACTAAAGTGGTTTATGATAGCCTTGTAAATCAACAAAGTGGTTTGAAGACCCATAAATCTATATGAATAAAAGAGTTTGGAGTTGAAAGGGTTAATAATAACATTTATCTTGTTGTTCTGATTCTGACAATGATTTTTGTTATAATTGTAATATGCTTTTTCCTTTGGTGTAATGGAAATACAATATAAAATATTGATAGATAAATTGCATACTGCGAAAAAAAGAAAAATGTATCTTAATCTAGGAAAAAAAAATATAACCACGAACGAAAATATTTAAAATCACTTCCGGTTACCGCGCTTTCAAAAAGAGTTCTATATCGTTAGAAACCTCAGAAAACAATATATTTTTGAGATTTAAAGAAACATTTATAAAAAATAAGTTTCTGTTGGTGTCATTCATTTTCGGAAACGGTTCCGAGTAGTTTAGATGCGTTTAGTTTTTTTTTTTTTTTTTTTTTTTTTTTTTTTAACCAGGAATATTGGTTTCTCGGATATTATCAATTTTCCAGTAAATATTTTCTAGTTCAGCATAAACATGTTTTACAGACAAGCATATGATAAATTAACAGCATTAATATTAACATTAAAATTAATATTTTTTTTGTTACTCTTCATATTCATGTATAAATTTTGTATAAATTCAATTACGTAGCACAAAGTATTATTTAATGCACAAAGTATTATTAAAATATTAATGAATATTTTTTTTACTTTTGATATTCATGTATAAATATAGTATAAATTCAATTACGCAGCACAAAGCACTATTTAATGCACAGAGTATTATTAAAATACATTATTAAAATACTAATGAATATTTTTTGTTATTCTTGATATTCATGTATAAATTTTTCTTAAATTCAATTACGCAGCACAAAGAATTATTTGATGCAGAAAGTATTATTAAAATATTAACGAATATTTTTTGTTACCCTTGATATTTATATATAAATTTTGTATAAATTCAATTAAGCAGCGGAAAGTACTATTTAATGAACAAAGTATTATTAAAATATTAATGAATATTTCTTGTTACTCTTGATATTCATGTGTAAATTTTGTATAAATTCAATTATGCAGCACAAAGTATTATTTAATTCACAAATTATTATTAAAATATTAATGAATATATTTTTGTTGCTCTTGATATTCATGTATAATTTTTTTATAAATTCAATTACGCAGCGCAAAGTATCATTTAATGCACAAAGTATTATTAAAATATTAATGAATATCTTTTTTGTTACTCTTGATAGTCATGTGTAAATTTTGTATCAATTTAACTACGCAGCACAAAGTATTATTTAATGCACAAAGTATTATTAAAATATTAATGAACATTTTTTAGTTACTCTTGATATTCATGTATAAATTTTCTATAAATTCAACTACGCAGCACAAAGTATTATTTTATGCACAAATTATTATTAAAATATTAATGAACATTTTTTCGTTACTCTTGATATTCATGTATAATTTTTTTATAAATTCAATTACGCAGCGCAAAGTATTATTTAATGCACAAAGTATTATTAAAATATTAATGAATATTTTTTTGTTACTCTTGATATTCATGTATAAATTTTCTATAAATTCAATTACGCAGAGCAAAGTATTATTTTATGCACAAAGTATTATTAAAATATTAATGAATATATTTTTGTTACTCTTGATATTCATGTATAATTTTTTTATAAATTCAATTACGCAGCGCAAAGTATCATTTAATGCACAAAGTATTATTGAGATATTATTGAACATCTTTTTGTTACTCTTGATAGTAATATGTAAATTTTGTATCAATTCAAGTACGCAGCCCAAAGTATTATTAAAATATTAATGAATATTTTTTTGTTACTCTTGATATTCATGTATAAATTTTGTATAAATTGAATTACGCAGCACAAAGTATTATTCCATGCACAAAGTATTATTAAAATATTAATGAATATTTTTGTTACTCTTGATATTCATATATAAATTTTGTATAAATTCAATTACGCAGCGCAAAGTGTTATTTAATGCACAAAGTATTATTAAAATATTAATGAATATTTTTTTGTTAATCTTGATATTCATGTATAAATTTTGTATAAATTGAATTACGCAGCACAAAGTATTATTTCATGCACAAAGTATTATTAAAATATTAATTAATATTTTTTTTGTTACTCTTGATGCTCATATATAAATTTTATATAAATTTAATTACGCAAAGTGTTTAATTGAGAATTAATTCTAGGAAAAGGATTAATAGACTAGTAGACGAATGCGCAAATGACGTCATATAGAGGGTGTCCCCAAAAGAATGAAACAATCGTTAACTTTTTTACAGTTGGATATACATAAACCATGCAAATTGCAAAAGTGTTCAAAAAAAGGTAAAAATTAAGATTATGTTGATGAAATATGCCTAACATTAATTTTCAAAAAGTTGCTCTTTTTTCATTTGTATACGGTCCCTGGTCCTATAAGTTACATTTAGAAACAAATAAAAATCCATGTTGTGATAAATACAACAGGAAAATTTACATTCTACAACGATTTAAACTTCTCCGAGTTATATTACTTTGAATTTTATGAAATTTCGGAACTAAAAAATCGTCTGTCCATTTTTTACGCCTGATAGCTCCGAAGTTTAATAAAATTTGCAATATCATAATTCAGTGAATGCAGTAAGTAAATTCAGTGAGTTTTGGCCGTAGAAGAATGGGATTTTTACTACTTTTCTTGCCAGAGCAGGAAGAATTTATTTAAATATAACTTACAGGACGGGACAACATAAAAATCTAAAAAATGTAACTGTTTGAAAATTAATAACAGTCTATATCATCAACATTGCCTTATTTTTATTTTATTTTCAACATTTTTACAATTTGCTTTGCCTACTTATCCCAAACAGAAAAAAAAATTAAAACGCATTTCAATCTTTATGGAACACCCTGTTTTTTTCTCACCGATATTAGACAATCTTGTAAGATGGAGAAAAGTGGGTGTATTCTAAAACAAATGGTCAGTAGTAGTAAACTAATTAATTGCAAATTGGTATGAAATATTAATTAATAAACATATGTTTGAAAACGGGTTAAAAAATTGTCTATTGTCGTTTAAATATAATATTGTGAGAATACTTCCAATATATTCGAGCAATCAATTGCCAATGTTTACAATGTTGCGCCATTGAGATTTTTACATCATGGAAATAGATTTTCAATACTGCAGTTGGTACTTTTCGGTTAGCCGGGCGCCAGTGTTATATATACATATGCATGTATATCTATATATACACATACATGTATATATATATATATATAACACATATATATATGTATACATATAGCTTCTATATATGTATAAATATACATATATATGTATATATATATAGGTATACATACATGTGTATGTATAACACTGGCGCCCGGCTAACCGAAAAGTACCCTGCAGTTTTCCCAAATCGATCAAATGTCGGTTTAAAATTTAAAATAGTCACTTGTCTGAAGAATGGTTCCAAAGTACTTTAGCAATCAAAAGTCAGTTTTTACAAACTTGCACGTTTTCCCACATCGTTGAAATGTGGGTTTTAAATTGGAAATAGCTAATTTCGGAGAATATTTCCAAAGTATATGAGCAATCAAAAGTCATTTTTTACAATGTTGCACCAGTCGTGAGATTTTGACATCATGGAAATATATGTTTCATATTGGATTTTTTTCACCTCAGTGAAATGTCGGTTTTATATTGGAAATAGCCAATTATCAGAAGAATACTGCCAAACTATTTGAGCAATGAAAAGTCAATTTTTAGAAAGTTGCACCAGTTTTGGGATTGTTATATAATGAAAATGTATTCTCAATATTGCAGTTTTCCCATATCTTTGGAATGTCGGTTTTAAATTGGAAATATCCAGTTATCGCGGAAATATTTCCCAAGTATTTGAGCAATCAAAAGACAACCTTTTACAATGTTCTGCCAATTTTAGGTTTTATACATTATACAAATGTATTTACAATTTTACAGTTTTGCCCTGTCGGTGGAATGTCCGTTTTACATTAGAAATAGCCAGTTACTGAGGAATTATTTTATAAGTATTAGAGCAATCGACATACATTTTTAGAAGCTTGCACCAATTTTGGGATTTTTACATCTTGGAAATATATTTTCAGTATTGCAGTCTTCCCACATCGGTTGAATGTCGGTTTGAAATTGGAAATAACCAATTATCGGGGAAATATTTCCAAAGTATTTGAGAAATCAAAATCAATTTTTACAATGTTGTGCTAATTTGGGGATTTTTATATCTTGGAAATCTGTTTTAATATTGCAGTTTTCCCAAATCGGTGGATTGTCACTTTTAAATTGGAAATAGCAAATTATCGAAGGGAAATTTCGTAAGTATTTGAGAAAGCAAAAGACAGTTATTACAATGATGCGCTAATTTGGGTATTTTTATATTTTGGAAATGTATTTTCAATATTGCTGTTTCCCCACAACGGTGGAATGTTGGTTTTAAGTCGGAAATAGCCAATTATCAGAGGCAAATTCCCTGAGTATTTGAGCAATTAAAAGTCAGTTTTTACAAAGTTTGCGCCAATTTTGAGATTTTTACTTCTTAGAAATATATTTTCAATATTGCAGTTCAGTCAGTGGAATGTTGGTTTTAAATCGGAAATAGGCAATTATCAGAAAAAAAAATTCCTGAGTATTTGAGATACCAACAGTTAATTTTTACAAAGTTGTTCCAATTTTTATTTTTTCACATCACTGAAATATATTTTCAGTATTGCAATTTTCCCGATTGAAATGGCGGTTTTAAATTGGAAATATTTCCTCTCAAACGGCTGTGTTTTCAAGCTTCACATTTAGTCCAGGCAATAGAGACCATATAGGGGCTCTACCTAGCAAAATTCATGGTAGTTCTGGAAAAAGGCTTACTATATGTTTCTTGGGTCGCTGAATCCGAATTTTTAACTTCCCACCAAAATTTCCCCCGGCAACCCACCCAAATTTTGGTAAAAAGCCCCTCCAAAAAGGTTTTTATTAAAAAAATCAATTTTTTATTGTTTTAGGGGAAAAGTATCTAGAAATTCAGAAAGTAGACAAAATTTGCAATAAATTAGATATATGACATTGTGACTTAGGATGAAGAGAAAGGGGGGATCTGCCTCGGAACATGCGCGCGGTGCTGCGTGAACTAAGTTGCGCAATTCCACTTAACCACTCACACGTTTACATTCGCCCTCCCATCTCCCCTCCAAACTTTCTCTATAAGGTTTACTTTAAGTTTTTTGGGTAAGTTTTTTTTTAATAAAAACCTTTTTGGGGGCTTTTTACCAAAATTTGGGAGGGGGGGGGGGGTTGCCGGGGGAAATTTTGGTGGGAAGTTACAAATTCGAATTCAGCGACCCAAAAAACATAAAGTAAGCCTTTTTCCAGAACTACCATTAATTTTGCTAGGTAAAATTCCCTATTGCCTGGACTAATTGCGCAAGAACAGTTCTGGATGAAATACCAATTAAAATACATATAAAAAAGAACAAATAATTGTACAAAAATTACTTTCAGGTGCATTCATATAATATGACGATATTTAAAATACATTAGTAAAACCCAGGACGTTTTCAGCCATTACAAGGCCGCCATTAGGGGGATTTAAATGTTTTTATTATTTTCTCTGCGCTTATTCGAGAATTCTCCAGAAGAAAACAATTCTTGCCAGAGCAGGAAGAATTTATTTACATAAAACTTACAGGACGGGACAGCATAGAAATCTAAAAAATATACCTTTTGATAATTTTTTTAAGTTTTTTTAACATTGCAAGAAAATTGAGAAAGGATAAAGACATTACAATTATCCAGACCAATAAGATTAATCATATTGCTATTTTGAACCGGCAGGATTATGTCGAGAAAATGAACATTTGCATTGATAATATGGACTAGTTTTCTTCTGGACAGTTCCCGAATAAGCGCAAAGAAAATAATAACGACATTTAAATCCCACTGATAACGGCCTTGTAACGGCTGAAAACTTTCTGAGTTTTTCTAATGTATTTTAAGATATTTTTTATGGGTTTTAAATATCGTTATATTATATAAATGCACCTGAAAGTAATTTTTGTACAATTATTTGTGCTTTTTTATATGTACTAGGGGGACTCTGCCCCCTACGAGCTACGTTCGTCAACCCCCGTTCAGACACCGCAGACACTAACAGCACGATAATTTGATAGGCTTTAAAAAGATTTCGGAAGATTGAATTATAATTTGAATCTGACAATTATAATCTGACGTAATTTTCACCAAACTTTTCTTTTACTTTTTAATATTCACGTAAAAATACTTTTGTTAGAAATGAAATATTATGATCATCTTAAAATATCAAATAAATGCCTCGAGCAATTTTTAAATTTAAACTGTTTTGCAATATTTTTTTTTCATTTTATATAATAAGTGAAATGCGACGTAAATGTGGTGTAAATTCTCCTATTTAACACTTCTAACGCATGTTTATTAATTTATTATTTTACAATATTCTGTCTCTTTTAAAATTCACGTGTAATTATAGCTTTTATTACGTAATTTTCAATGAGTTCCTGCTTTTTATATTTTCTGTTTATAATAGTCACGTGTAAAATAAATTTTTAATTTGAAATAAACATTATATTTTGCGCTGTTTATACAACTGGCAACAGTTTAAATTAATAACATTTTCTAAAATTTGTAAAAAATAGGTCTCGAAATGCTGAAAATTTGAATTTAAAATTGAAATAAAACCTCAAAAAATGAGTCAAATAAGAGTAATTAAATGCAATCTGCACACCGGGAACTTATAACGTATAAAATGATCTAAAAATGATTAAATTCTCATGTATAGTTTTTGCTGCAATAAAACTTTTTTAATGGAACGATTTTGTCCAACTTTAGCATTGAATATCTCTTAAAATAATTCTTCGATTTGAAAACTGTCTGCATCAGCGTGTTTATCAAACATTTCTCTATAATACCACCGATTTTCATATTTTTGTATGCAACAGTTTTTTTTATATTAACGATGAAAGGCCATGCTTAAGCATTCAAATTGGATGTGGATCTACCCGGAATATCTACGCAGATTTTCATTGGTACATTTCCAAATCAAAACTTTTTTTTACATATAGAAGGATTTTAATTATTTAACTCAAGGTGAATATAGCAGTAGAATTTTAAATTCCATTTATTGAAATACCAATGTTTTCATAAAGTTAGTTTCACTTTTTTTAGGTGCGTTGGTAATTATGTAAATACGTAGCACCTATAATCGTCGTCTGATCCGTCCGTCTGCCCGCATAAAACAGCGCAAAAACTACTCAACCGAACGGTTTGAAATGAAATATATATAATTGCTGCAGAATGTTGGCGCGTCATTTCAAATTTTATGAAAATCGAGTCAAAACTTTAAAAGATTTTAATAAAAGTTTTCTTCATTCTATTAAATCCTATCAAACGCAATTTAATGATAACCCATGGTAGATAGCCATGATTCTAGGTTGCAATGGTTTTGACGTCTTGTTTAAGATAGAGTCCTATTATTTTCGTATTACTGAATATTTAAGTATTGCGTGGCAGCGCAATACTTATTTATTTCCAGTGTCACTTCTCAATGTTAATTTAACATAGAAAAGCTATGGAGCTCATAACTTTTTCATTTTTTTCTTCCCACCTTTTTTGTCCCTGATGCCATTCATTTTTTTATTCTTTGAGAATTCTAATAATATTATAAATTTAAAGTGTGAAAATGTTTGCCTGACGTCAGGGTCAAAACGGATGATAAAATGCCTTTACATATAGGTGAATTATAATCCAGAGAGTAACATGGGCTAATTTTTATTTACATTATTCAAATATTTTTCCAATATAAATTCCAAATTTCGCTTTTTTCATTGAGAATCAACGAACATTTTCCAATAAAATGTAACATTTTTTTTCATTGTTGCCAATAGTTCAAAAGCCGTAATAATAATTTGTCTATTTTTAGTTGAATAATTTTCACGGGAAAATTAAACTGAAATAGTATTTTTTAAGAATTAAAAAGAAGTTGAATACAGCGTCATAATGGAAATAAAAATTACATTTTCAAACAGATTTTTTACGTTCAGATTAGAAGTTTTTGCCCAAAGTATAGCAACTTGCATTACTGCACTGATGAAACATTTTTAATTATACATAGGTAAATTGCATCCATGAATGAAAGTCTGATGATGGTACCCTCCATTAATTTTGAAATGTGTTCGTCTGAATGCAATAGTTATTAAAAAACTTGACATATTAAACAAAAACCTAATTTGAAGAACAAATTAAAAAAAAAAAAAAATTATTTCCTACATTGTTTAAGCCCGAGAAGGGACAGATATTAAGATATTTCCTTCAATTCGTTCTACATTTAATGTTAAATTTTTGTAACAAATAAGTTAAACCAATTGAACATTAAAAAATAAAAATAAAATTCGTACAACATGATACTTTAAAAACCCTAAAAACTTAGATTCCGTTCAAATGAAATCGAAATCAATTTTAGACTTTTTTAAAGTTTTGTATTTTGCATGTATCTTATCATTTTATGTACAATCGCCATAAACATGCTACAAAATCTGCAACACAAACATTTACAACTTAAAAATAGAAAAAAATCTAAGATTTATTTCGATTTCATTTGAACGGAATCTAAGTTTTTAGTGCGTTTAAAGTATCATGTTGTACGAATTTTACTTTTATTTTTTAATGTCAAATTGGTTTAACTTATTTGTTACTAAAATTTAACATTAAATGTAGAACGAATTGAATGAAATATCTTAATATCTGTCCCTTCTCGGGCTTAAACAAGGTAGGAAATGAATTTTGTTTTTTTAATTTGTTCTTCAAATTAGGTTTTTGTTTAATACATATATAGAATCGTAATAAATTTTGTATTCATGCATTTTTGCATAAGAGTGCAACAGCTATTGCACCAAGATCTGAATAGTTATGAAACTAGTTATAGTACAAACGCCCCTCATTTGCCAAGTTTAATGTACAATTCCCAACTTTTAAATATATTTTTATTTTTCCGTGGAAAGCAAAGAATACTTGAATGGCATAGTATAGGTACAGTATCGGTATATTACTGAGCAAACTGTTTAAGACCAATATCCAAAGAAAAAAAAATTAAATAAAAAGCATTTTAACAAATTACGACGACCATTTGGAAAATGATTTTTTCAAAGACTAAAATTTAAGACATAAAAAATCGCACGGAGTTCATCCTACATTACGTACGCCATGGATTAAACGATAACATTTCTGGACCCATCATGAACAAATTTTAAAAGAAATTTCAGTTTTACAATTTTCGTACTGTAAATTTTTAAACTTCTACAGAGCAGGTCATACATTACATACGCCATGAATTAAAGATTAATAGTGTTATTACACGTAAAAATTGCAAGCAAGAAAAATCGCCTGCGACTCGTCAGATTTCCTATGAAACTTACGTAATAGCCAAGCATTTCATTGGCTGTTCGGGAAAATGCTTTTCTATCATCAGATTTCCAAAAAATCTCACGACCAATTTTAAATAAAATTTCATTCTTAAACTTCTAAATATCCGACAATATTACTTTTTATACCGTCGGATAGAGAAAAAAAAACGTACTTTTAAATGCAATTTGTTTGAAAGCTGTATCTCAATTTGTTTTTGATTTATTAATTTTTTATGTAGTTTTTATTACTTTTTTGTCATAGTGGCAACACTCTGTTGTCCATCGTTGTTGAAACCAAAGGGAAATACAGATTACTGTATATACCAATCAGATAACGAATAAATTGCGGATTAAACCAATGAAAACGTTCAGATATGTTTTTGATTTCCTACCCTGACGAGAACAATAACCATTTTTCCAAATGGTTAAAAAAAGAAAGAAAGAAAGAAAAAGAAAAGAAGAAGAGCAAAAACTCACAGTATTTCAAAATAGTTTGCAAATCTTTAAGTTGATGAACTTTCATTGAGGTTACACCAAATGAATTTTATAATAATAGTCAAAAAGAACATGGTATTCAACTGTAAACGTAAATTTATTCAATTGTGAATATCTTATTATTTCTTCAGTGTTATCGAATAGCCATCAGATAACCGACAGCGCACAGTATTTATGACCAATATTAATTGTGAGGATGTTGAAAGACTGAATTTATATGATAAGAGAGTATATATGATAAAACAGTATGTATGATAAGGCAGTATGCATGATAAGGCATGACAGTTTGACATCATGTATGACAATTTGACAGTATGTATGACAATATGACGGTATGTAGACAGTATGATAAGACAGTATGTTTAAGACAACAACCACAAAAAAAGAAATAAAAAGAAAAGAAGGGGAACAAAAGGTCACAGTCTATGAAAATATTGTGCGCGTGTTTAAGTTGATGAACTTTCATTGAGGTTAAACCAATTGAATTTTATAATGATAGTCAAAAACGACGTGGTATTCAACTGTTAACGGAAATTTACTCAATCGTGAATGATATCTTATTATTTCCCCAGTGATATCTAATAGCAATCAGATAACAGAGAACGTACAGTCTTTATGACCAATCTTAATTGTGAGGATGTTGAAAAACTGAATTTATATGATAAGACAGTATGTATGATAAAGCTGTATGTATGATAAGGCAGTATGCATGATAAAACAGTATGTATGGTAAGACAGTATGTATGATAAGTCGGTATGTATGACAGTTTGTCAGTCTGTATGACAAAATGACAGTATGACAGTATGTAGACAGTATAATAAGACAGTATAATAAGACAGTATGTTTAAGACCAACAACCACAAAAAAAGAAAGAAAAAGAAAAAAAGAGGAACAAAAGGTCACAGTCTATGAAAATATTTTGCACGTGTGTAAGTTGATGAACTTTCATTGAGGTTACACCAACTGAATTTTATAATCAGTCCAAAGTAACATGGTATTCAACTGTTAACGTAAATTTATTCGATAGTGAATGATATCTTATAATTTCAACAGAGAGCGTATAGCATTTATGACCAATCTTAATTGTGAGGATGTTGAAAAACTGAATTTATATGATAATACAATATGTATGATAAGTCAGTATGTATTATAAGGCAGTATGCATGATAAGGCAGTATGCATGATAAAACAGTATGTATGGTAAGACAGTATGTATGATAAGTCAGTATGTATGACAGTTTGTCAGTATGTATGACAGTATGTAGACAGTATAATAAGACAGTATGTTTAAGACCAACAACCACAAAAAAAAGAAAGAAAACGAAAAAAAGAGGAACAAAAAGTCACAGTCCATCAAAATATTTTGCACGTGTTTAAGTTGATGAACTTTCATTAAGGTTACACCAATTGAATTTTATAATCAGTCAAAAGCAACATTATATTCAACTGTTAACGTAAATTTATTCAATAGTGGATGATATCTTATAATTTCAACAGAGAGCGTATACTATTTATGACCTATCTTAATTGTGAGGATGTTGAAAAACTGAATTTATATGATAAGACAGTATGTATGATAAGTCAGTATGTATTATAAGGCAGTATGCATGATAAGACAGTATATATGGTAAGACAGTATGTATGGTAAGACAGTATGTATGATAAGTCAGTATGTATGACAGTTTGACAGTATGTATGACAATATGACAGTATGACGGTATGTAGACAGTATAATAAGACATTATGCTTAAGACCAGCAACCACAGAGAAAGGAAAAGAAAAAGAAAAGAAGAGCAACAAAAGGTCACAGTCTATGAAAATATTTTGCACGTGTTTAAGTTGATGAACTTTCATTGAGGTTACACCAATTGAATTTTATAATCAGTCAAAAGCAACATGGTATTCAACTGTTAACGTAAATTTATTCAATAGTGAATGATATCTTATAATTTCAACAGAGAGCGTATAGTATTTATGAGCAATCTTAATTGTGAGGATGTTGAAAAACTGAATTTATATGATAAGACAGTATGTATGATAAGTCAGTATGTATTATAAGGCAGTATGCATGATAAGACAGTATGCATGATAAGACAGTATGTATTGTAAGACAGTATGTATGATAAGTCAGTGTGTATGACAGTTTGACAGTATGTATGACAATATGACAGTATGACGGTATGTAGACAGTATAATAAGACCGTATGTTTAAGACCAACACCCACAAAAAAAAGGAAAAAAAAAAGAAAATAAGAGCAACAAAAGGTCACAATCTATGAAAATATTTTGCACGTGTTTAAGTTGATGAACTTTCATTGAGGTTATACCAATTGAATTTTATAATCAGTCAAAAGCAACATGGTATTCAACTGTTAACGTAAATTTATTCAATAGTGAATGATATCTTATAATTTCAACAGAGAGCTCATAGCATTTATGACCAATCTTAATTGTGAGGATGTTGAAAAACTGAATTTACATGATAAGACAGTACGTATGATAAGTCAGTATGTATGACAGTTTGACAGTATGTATGACAGTATGACAGTATTTAGATAGTATGATAAGACAGTATGTTTAAGACCAACAACCACAAAAAAGACAGAAAAAGAAAAGAAGAAGAACAAAAGGTCACAGTGTATGAAAACATTTTGCACTTCTTTAAGTTGAAGAACTTTCATTGAGGTTAAACCAATTGACTTTTATAATGAGTCAAAAACAACGTGGTTTTCAACTGTTAACGTAAATTTACTCAATCGTGAATATCTTATTATTTCCCCAGTGTTATCGAATAGCAATCAGATAACACAGAGCGTACAATATTTATGACCAATCTTAATTGTGAGGATGTTGAAAAATTGCATTTATATGATAAGCCTGTATGTAAATAAAAAATAGTGAACAGATGATAAATGAGACTCTGACTTCAAAATATGATTTCCTCTCTTTTTCAACTTTCCTGTTTTTTACTCGAATGCAACCAAAGATGAAAATAACAAATAAAAAGAAAATGAATTTTACACGGACACCACTATCTCCTTCGCGACAGACATCCATGATCTGACAAGCCCCGAGAAACAAAAATTTACGACATCCAGCCGGGAAACAACTCGACTCCATCGATAACGAAGAACAAGTAATGGTGTCACGTAGAGTTCCAAACAGTGCGGGAAGGGTTATAGATAAACCCTTTGAGTTAAAAAAAAGTTTTCAAAAAACAAAACTTATTTTTATGTATTGCGAAAACGTTGCGGTATGTATCGCTTGACGGGTGCAGTGAACGAACTTATTTATTTTTTGTTCTTTTCCTTTCACTTCTTATTTTTTAATTTTTTTTGTATGTCCTTTAATTTAACGCTGGATAAACCTGTTTCAGATCATGTGTGGGTTTTGTTAAAGGTTGCGCTGTTGCTCGTAATTTTCCATTGAGGAAAATCTGGGGACACACCTTGTAAATCCTCTTCAGTTCTCTTCCTCTTCATTTTTTGTTTAATATTTTTGTTCTCCTGTACCTTTCCTTTTTGACATCGCCTCACCCTTTACTTCTGTCAATTTCTGATTAGCTGTCTCTTATGTGGTATGATGGTTTGCCGACTTGTTCTTGCCAGGTGTTTGATAAATTTCTTGTAGATATTTAGCCATTTTATTATTTGAAAAAAAAGATTTTTTTCTAAATGCAGCTGAGATTTTCAAGTGGAGGCTTCATATAAGAAGTTCGCTTCTAAATAACCATTTAACATTTATGACAGTGTGAATGCAAGTTGAATAATTGATGATTTGATTAATCATTAAGGATTTTCCCTTCCTGATAAATTAATTCAAGTAGTAATTTTTAGAGCAGAAAGGATTTTCAGTGTAAATATTAAAGGTGCGCATGTAATTAACCCCTTATGCTACGTACATATGAAAAATCTGTACGTATCTGCTCAAAACAGTTTGTTTATATTTATGGTGTTGTGAATGTAAGTTGAATAATTGATTACATAATTATTAGGTCTACCGGGATGTTCTGTCCGATAATGTTATTTCATGTCTACGTTTTTAAATTCAGATTTCTTCATTGGTACCAATTTTCTGAAATGGTAAAATCCCCATTGTTTTCAACTTAATTTGAAAAGAATGGGAATTTTACCATTTCAAAAAAGTGGTGCCAATAAAGAAATCTGAATTTTAAAAAAGTAGGTGTGAAATAACATTATCGGACAGAACTTTCCGGTAGACCTAATAATTATTAAACATTTTCACTTCTTCACAGGGAGTTTTACTTATGTTTTATTAAAATATTTCACACCGGGATTTTTATTCAAACTATTTAACTTTTCGGGTTAATTTATTTCTATGTGATTTATATTTTATTTATTCAATTCCTACTATTAGTTCACACTCTCCCTATATTTATTTATATATATATTTATTTATATATTTATATATCTTGTTCAAATTTTCAATCGTTAATAAAATACTCATTATTCTTCCTATCAAGTTGAAATAAATTTTTTTAAACTTGTACTGGATGACAATTGATGTTAATGCAGTTTTTTTAATTATTAATTAATTAATTAAATTTTAATTAATTAATTTTAGTTTTGCATGGGAAACAAAATAGCGGCCATTGGTTATTGAAGATCAATGAAAGTATTTTCAATAAGGGGTTACCATAGGGAGGACCCGGTTCAGTCGCCAGATACCGCCAAGTTTGTGTCGAATTTGGCGATATATAGCCCAATTTGACGGCCAAAATGAGTCGCCAAAAGTGACGCCAACTTGGCGATATCTCTAATATTTCGCCAAATTCCCATAGACTTCCATTGTAAACCCACTTGCTTATAGAAAATCAACAAATTGGGATATTTTAATGCAACAAAAACTAATATTAGCTTATATTAAATTTTTCTTTGATGACCTATGTAGGAATTGACTTTAAAAACAAAAATTTTATATAACTTGTTTTATGAAATAATTTCTCGTTTAATAATTTAGAACAATAATAATCAAAAACTATTTTCATTTGATACCGGTCAAACGACCGATTGTTGGTATCATGTCATCCAGTATGAAACTTTGGCCTACAAATAGGCTATCTTACGAACGGAGCAAACTTCTACTAGTAATAAAGAATAGAAATTTTGTGTTATTCATGACAGTAATTTTTCGTAAATATGGCGTTTATATAAGACTAGAAAGATAGCCCTTCAAAAATGACGGAAAATGAGATATCAAGATATATGGGGCATTCTCGCAATCTTTTGACTTTTGGAGAAAAAAATCTGGCGAAATTAAACTTGCTACAATAACATTTTAATCTGATAGACTAATCCCTTAATGATTCAAAATGAAGAAGAAATGGTCAGCAGCGAAAATTTTCTTACTTAACTGAGGTTTATCTTAAACTTATGTTATGGAAAATTAAACTTTGGGAGTTTAATTTTCCTTACTATTTTACCACTAAAACTTTTTATTTTCTTCGAAATTTTTACTTATAATGAATTTGCATAGTACCCACAGGACATTCAAATAAGAAATAATAACAATGTAATACTTTCAGTACAAAATTTTGGTATAACATTGTTTCAAGGGGGTCCGGGACACAAAAATCTTCAAATTTTCATTTTTTTTTTTATTTTTTTTTTTTAATTAAAAATTTCTCTGCTGTTTTCTGCTTAAAATGATGTTTAAATCATGTTTCTATCTTCATTAGAATAGGAAATATTAAATTTTTCGTTTTGGTTTGTTTTCAAAATCTGCCTTTCAAGCTATGGTTGTCAAGGAAACGAGTTCTTGTGAAATTGCGTTTTTCTTCATGATAGGTTTTTTCACCATTTCTCATATTTAAGTTCTTATAACTCGAGAACCGTTAAAGATACAGGGTTGAAACTCGGAACATATCTTTTTCAATTATTTTACTTTACTTTTGAGCCAGCATATTTGAAAAAAATATTTACTTTTGAAAATATGATTTTTTTTTTTTTTTTTTATTAAGTTGCACCACTTTTTTTGTAATTTTTTCATTAAATATTTTTAATTTTTTTTAAAATTAATAATTTTTAAAATGCTGGCTCTAAATTAAAAAATATATATTTCTGTTTATTTAAATGAAAAACAATTTAAATTCTACAAATAATATTTCGAGTTATAACGATCTTAAGTTATACCACTTTTTTCATAAATTTTAAATTTAAATTTTTTTTTAAAAAGCTATGAGAAGTTTTATCATTTTATTTAGTTTACAAATGATATGGTTAACCATCACAAAAATATTCAAAATTTTAACTCAATAAATAAAAATTTTTTGAAAATGTGTCCCGGACCCCCTTAAAGGTCATTAAAGAAGGGACGGTAAGGTAAAAAAAGAGGACGGTATCCGAGAAAAGGGACGAAATGGGAAAAAAAGGGGGACGGTCAGGATGGAACGGTAAGGAAAATTACCACCTATTTTAGGCAAATCATGTTAAGGCTAAGTGATAACCACAATGTTCATTGATTTTTAGAAACAGTTGTTAACATTGGATTAAATTAATTTTTTTTAATTTACCTCGAAAAGTGCAGGAATAAATCTTGGGGACGGTAAGACTACCAATAAAGCCACGATGCTTGTAATGGATATTTAAATGCTGATTTAAATTCTGCAGTAAATTTCCTGTCAAAGAATTTTAGACATTCTTTTTCTAGCGTACTTTTGCATGAGAAAAAACTTGAAAAAAAATATGTGGCTGCATCTGAAGTGATTTTCTGTATAAGTTTAGCAAGAGGGACGGTAAGGATGAAAAAGCCAGGGACAGAGTTCAAAAAAATAATATCAACCGTAAAAATGTGTGCAGGTTAATTTTTTGCTACAGATTTATATAAAACAATTCTCCCAGTTTTGAAAAAAAAAAAAAAAAAAAAAAAAAAAACGTCGAATTACTTTTATTGAAACAATTTTATACACACAGCTCCAAACTTAAAAATCAGCATCAGGGACAAGGGACGGTATAGGAGTTTTTCTGGTATTTGGACCCCTAACATCGTCAAAACTTATTTATCTCGTTAATATTTTCATGCAATCATAAAATGGGATGTTCCCCAGTATATGAAATAAATAAAACACAAAAAAGTGTATTAAAATAAAAATTATTATTCAGGGACATGAAAGTCAAAAGATTGTGAGAATGCCCCATATACAGTTTTCTCTATTTTGCCAAGGGCCCCCATACTGGAAATTACCAAGAAATTTTCTGTGTATTCGACTATGTAAAGAACATTACAATAGGGCAGTTAGGAACTCAGACAGTACAGCGCCTTGTAGTGCCGGTTATTTTATTAGTAGCGTCGGATTGAAGATGTAAAAGCGTATATTTTCGTACATTACACTTTAAATTCTGACCCATAGATTTTGGGAAAAAAAAACTTAAATGCACAGATTTTAAATTAAATATAGGTGAGCTCGATCATAAAAAAAATAGTGGGTTTCAATGGGAATTTCACCAAATAAGCTAAATAAGTTAGGGTCATATATGGCAACTTATTTTTGTCGCCAAATTTGGCGGTATTTTGTCAAATTTTGTGATATTATGCCAAGTTGGTCAAAATTTGGCTCTATTGTGGTAACCTACACTGTTTAAAATTTCCGGCATTCTGGCAGGTCATTTGACCGTTTTTTCCGAAAACGGTTACACAACCGTAATTTAACACTATTCTGATCATATTATTGGCCATTTTATGGTCAGAATATAGTTAAATTATGGTTATGAAACTGTTTTTTCAAAAAACGGTCGAATGACCTGCCAGAATGCAGCAAAATTTTTAACAGTGTATTGTGGCTGATATTAATACTTTTCAACAATTACTCATTGTTGAAGCTTATACTGATTTCTCCATAGGAATCTTAACATGGCCGCGATGAATGAGGCGGTTCAATCGAAATTGTGAGGGACACACAGAGACTTGGATTTTATATAAATAGACGGAAATTTCTATTAAAATTTACTGGTGGAAGATTGCCCCGTTGCTTATCTGGTCCTTTTGTAATCACAAGTTTCATACTTGATGACTTAATGTATTTAATGTTAAAGAAGTAATATATTGGAACAGAAATTATCTCCAGACTAACAAGGAAGGTCTCCTTACTGGGCATACTCAGACTATTTTGAAAAAAAAAAAAATACCAATTAAACTACTTATGTATGTAATAAAGGATCAGTCAAATTTAGTGGCGGAATTACAGTAGAAAGTCTGTAAAAAAATAAAATACTTTCGAGTATTTGGCGCGAAAAGACGAAAGCGTCACGCGATTTGGCAAGCAGTACTTTTCCTCGCCAAAAGCAAACGATTTTAATGCACCTGAAAATTGTTTGTTAATTGATTTTTAGAATGCGTGTTTATAATGTTTAGAATGTAGATTTAATGAATTTAAACATAAACAATGACAAGAGTTTAATAAATACATTTTTTCGTATTGCATATTATGTTGTTTTTATTTAATTTTATTACTTTAAAAACAATTTCATATATAAAAAATACTTTCATATATTTAAGCGTATTCCAAAATAAAGGCAAGATTCATTTACCAGTCATCCATTTCACCATCATAGTCGTTTCCATAGCAACAAAATTGAATCGACAGTGCTCCATTGTACTTAATTTTGAGATATTGAAACAATTTTAATTTATTTTAATTTTGTTTTAATTCATAAAATTTGATCTTTCATAGAACTTTCATTATATATATATATATATATATATATATATATATATATATATATGACAAAACTATAGTTAAATTAAACTAAAACTGACAAAACTAAAGTTAAATTAAACTAAAACTGACAAAACTAAAGTTATTTACATTAAATTTATTTAAACAATTTCAATATGAAACATTTTTATCTTAAAGAGTATTCGATATAAAAAAGTAATTTTCGAAATTTGATTTCATCGCCAACCGATGATAAATCGTCAAATAAACGAAATTTTTATTATTTTTTTGCGAGTGTTCTATCGAGGTTCCGCCAAAAATTATTTTATAAACATATATATCCATATGAGAAGAACACTCTGTATTTTTTTCAGATTTTTGTGAATATGCCCGTATGGAGACCTTCCTTGTAAGTACTGAATAAGCTTAAATTCATGTCCGCCTTTACGTAAAAGTGCAATAGATTTTGCATTTTTGACTTTGTGCATAGTCTGCGATTGACTTTGCAGATAGACTTTGCGCAATGATAATTGCCTCTCTTATATTAAGGACATGATCGTAAAAGCAAACAACTGTTAGGTAGCTTTCATTACAAAAAGCTACCTATTGCAGCCGTTCGGAGGAAAGCGATTTCAAAAAAATTTGGTATATTTTCATCGATCATGACCCCCAGACCCCGAAACCACCCTCCGTTCAAAATTGATATATATATATATATATATATCCATATATATATATATATATATATATCTGACCTATGTCACACTGTAACTCTCGTATTTATGAACCGATTTGGATGTAATTCGGTGTGTACATAGTACACACCAATGTCTCGACCGAGTTCGTTGGCCAGCTTCATCCACCATTTTGTTTCAAAATGGCGGCTATTTAAAATTTTTTTAAAAATTTAAAATTTGAAATGTGGTACCAAAAAATTGAAAATGGAAAAATATTTTTTTCTTATGTATTTGACCTTTATACAAAGACTCCGGAGCAACTTTTGTTTCGTCTATATCTTAAAAAATGTCTGAGTTATAGCATTTTGAATTTCTAGCGTGGCTGACATTTTGTAACGTCCTGAATTTTGTCACGCGATAAAAGGCGTATTTATGAACCGATTTGGATGTAACTTCGTTTATACATAGTACATACCAATGTCTCGACCGAGTTCGTTGGCCAGCATCATCCGCCATCTTGTTTAAAAATGGCGGCCATTTAAATTTTTAAGAAAAATTTAAATTTGAAATGTGGTACCAAAAAATTGAAAATTGAAAAAATATTTTTTCTTATGTGTTTGACCTTGATAAAAAGATTCGGGAGCAGTTTTTGTTTCGTCTATATCTTAAAAAATGGCTGAGTTATAGCATTTTGAATTTCTAGCATGGCTGACATTTTGATGTGTCCTGATTTTTGTCACGTGATAACAGATGTATTTATGAACCGATTTGGATGTAATTCGGTGTGTACATAGTATACACCAATGTCTCGACCGAGTTCGTTGCCCAGCTTCATCCGCCATCTTGTTTCAAAATGGCGACCATTTAAAAAAATTTTAAAAATTTAAAATTTAAAATGAGATACCAAAAAATTGGAAAATGAAAAAAAATTTCTTCGTATGTGTTTGACCTTAATACAGAGATTCCGGAACAGGTTTTGTTTCGTCTATATCTAAAAAAATGGCTGAGTTATAGCATTTTGAATTTCTATTGTGGCTGACATTTTAAAACGACCTGATTTTTGTCACGCGATAACAGGCGTATTTATGAACCGATTTGGATGTAACTTGATCTGTACATAGTACATACCAATGTCTCGACCGAGTTCGTTGGCCAGCTTCATTCGCCATCTTGTTTCAAAAGGGTTGCCATTAAAAAAAAAAGTAATTTAAAATTTAAAATAAAGTATTAAAAATTTGGAAAATGAAAAAAAATTTTTTTTGTGTGTTTGGCCTTGATACAAAGATTCTGGAGCAGTTTTTGTTTCTGAAAATTTGTTCTTTTGTTTATATCTTAAAAAATATTGAATTATAGCACTTTAAGTTTCTAGCATGGCTAACACTTTGAAACGATCTTGTATTTGTCACGCGATACCACACGTATTCGCCTATTTCGATGGAAGAAGGCATGTGGATAGTATACATCAAACAACCAAGTTCGCTGGCCAGCTTCATCAGCCATCTTGTTTCAAAATGGCGGCCATTAAATTAAAAATAATTATATTTAAAGTGAGGTGCAAAAAAAAAAAAAAAAAAAAAAAAATAGAAATTGAAAAGGTTTCTTTCATAAGTATTTGACCTTGATATAAGCATTCACGAGCATTTTTTGTTTGTCTTTATCTTAAAAAATGGCTCAGATATAGCAGTTTCAATTTCTAATGTGGGTGACATTTTGAAAAACTTATTTTTTGCCTGCGACAGCACTCGTATATATCAACCGATTCCGATGTGAGTGAGCATGTGCACAGCCATTACTAAGGTCTCGACCAAGTTCACTGATTAGCCTCATCCACCATGTTGTCTTAAAATGGCAGGAACTTTAAGAAATCGCCAAATTTGGCAGCCAAATATAAGTTAGTTTAAATAAAAGCAACTTGGATAAAGCTGACTAATTTCGCGAAATTCTCATTCATAATGATTTAGTATTGATAAAAATTAATATTGAATCTCCTATATTCGGTTTCCACTAAATTGAGCTTCGTGTGTTTGAATAATATATGTTGGCTTTTTTAAAATAAGGAAAATGAAAGCTACCTCTTCCTCCCGGCACTGGCCGGAAGGACTTTTTTAAAAGCTTTTTCATATTCCCCCTCAATCTAATAATTAATTAAACGTTGAAAAATTGTTAATCAATAAATATTGGCTGTATAATTGAACAACTGACTGAAAAAGTTTCAATTAATTGAAGAAGTAATGCTGTAGAACATAAAGTATTTTTAGAGTAAGTAATTAAAAAAATTATAACCCAGCATTGCCATTACATAAATATCCGTTTAGAAATTTTAATCAAATGTATCCGGAACGTAACTGGGTGATTTCCATTGTTAGGTGAAAAATGCTTCAAAATATGTATCAATTAAAAAAAAGACTAATGAATCAATAGAAATTCTAAATGTTCCAAAAATTTTCCAATTGTGTTTTTCGATGTTTGTACATACGCGTATAGTTTTTTTAATGTACAGGTGTCGCAAGCGCGCAGCCTCTTATATTTTACCTACCACTATTTCCAAACAATTATCTTACAGATAGATTTCTGTATCATGTGCAACGGAAATCTGCTACGAAGATTGCTGTTTGGAAATATTGCGTGAGGAAATATTGAAGACTGCAAATAAAAAAGCTGTACTTTTTGCTTCTTGCACTAAGAAATTTATAATTATTACCAGTACTGGCCATCTTCAAACAAATATTATTGACTAAACAAATAGTGAGATTTAATGAGAGTTTTATTTTCTTAAGTTGACGGCTTTCTAAACCTAAGGTACTTGTACCCAATATGGACAATCTTCTCAATATGGACACCCTTAATATCTTTAAAAGTAACAATTTTGATCGAGAAATGGCGCTACATGTCTATGAAGCAGTTGAAAAGATAATTAAGCCTGGAAAGTACCAAAAAGCACGCTGTTCGCCAGTTGGAAGGAAACTTGTTGTTTCGTGGTGTGCTGATCGTAATTACAGGTCAGTTTAAATTCTTATTTGATATGGTACAATTATTTTAAATATTGAAAAGTGGCGTATTTTAGAAAGCTGATAAAACATATTTTCGATTGCTATTGCATATATTGCTTAAAAATGTTTTCTTTGTTTATTTATTACAAGATTTAGTAAAACTATTCCCGATTTCCAATATGGACATCTTTTGTCGACATTGGAAATACAGCAAGTGAATCTACATATAAACAAACTTGTAAAATATCTGTTTAATGTCATCTGAACAATCCTCCAAGAAACCTCCTCCAAGAAACCCTTGCAGAAAAATCAAAAGAAGCCTCCCCTCAGTAGAGTAACTGTTGGCGAAATGGCAGGTACCAGCGGTATGACTTCCTGAACAAAGGAGAGTTGGTACTGCTTCTTATGCAGTATTGATGCAGTTTCAGACATGCGGCTATGCATCATATGCAGCAGATATATCCATGTGGACTGTGTGGGACTAACCGCCCATGCTGAAGAAGTTTTTATTTGTCTATCCGCTTAGGACTGAGTAATGAGAGATGTAAATTCTGCGAACAGATGCAATAAAGCTAAGCAAAACCACCTATATTATTTCATGATATTTTGTAGTAACTCAGGTGCTTTTCATGGGTCTTCGAAGAGCCACAACCGAAAATGACCCCCCCCCCCCCTCCTTCTAAAGTGCATGTTCTGAAGATATGTACTATGCCCCCCTCTCCCGCAATACTTTAAGATATATTTCTTTTATCCCCTCTCCTCTAAAATCCCTTGAAAGAGTGGCTCTTCCATACACCCTGTGTAGTAGGTCAATAAGGAGCCAACTGTCCCTAATATGGACATGCATGTCCATAATTTATTTTTCTAACGGTAGAAGTTTTAAACATCATTAATGTGAATCATTTTCAGATGAAGATCCTTGTTTAAAATAAATTTTTACTAAAATTGAAATTTAATGTGATTTTAATATCATAATAGCACCTCCAAAAACTATGAAATCTACAGGGTGATTAAAAAAAAAGTTTACAAAATGACATGGAAAATCAGGCATACAGCAAGGTTTAAAAATCACATAAGAACATAGGGTCGCAAACTACTTGTTTAGCTGCAGATACAGGGTGTTTCAGCCTGACTGAACCCGGGTTGACAGTCATAATTTCGAGAAAAATAAAAACATTTTAATGAAAATGCAACGATATATACCTATAGACCGGGAGCCGGCAGCACAGACAATCACCTCATCGCGTTCTCATGTAATTCTAGGATTAGGTAAATCTTGATGCGCTTATTGAATCGCAATCGGTCTGCCAAGTCCTATCTTGGTGGAAAACACATGAAAACCCGATTTTAGCGGTTGACTCGTAGGTTTACCACTGTGTTTTCCTGCTCCCAGCCCTCCATGTTTTCATAATTTTTTGGTGCAGGAAAACACAATGATAAACTTACAAGTCAGAAGCTAAAATCGGGTTTTTAGGTGTTTTCCAGCAAGATATGACTTGGCAGACCGATTGCGTTTTAATACGCGAATCAAGATTTAACTTGTCCTAGATTTTTATCCGTGAACTCGATGAGGTGATTGTCTGTGCTGCTATTTCTACTAATTTTGTGCGAGATGTGATAACATCACGAAAAGATCTGTAAAAACATGTTGTTCAAGCAATCGATGATACCGTATGAATTTATAATCCCAGTCCAAAATGTGGGGCGTTAAGGGCACACTGCTGGCGCATATGATGCAAACTTCTACCACTTTTGTTTCGTGTTATCACATTTACAACAAAGGTTAGAATGTCTGTGAAATGTTTTATTATAATGTACTTCAGTTTTCTGGAAGTTATTACCGCCGACCCAAATTGAGTTATGGTGAAACACCCTGTGATTCAAAAAAACGTTTATAAAATGACATGGAAAATAAGATATACAACACGTATAAAAAAAATCACATAGGAACATAGGGTCGAAAACCACTTATTGAGTCACTAATACTTCAACCTGGCTTTCGCTAGAGAGTCTTTTACTCGGGACGTGGCTGGGGACCTCCGTATCTTGCTTCCGCAAAAGAGTCGGACTAGAGTAGAAGGATAAAGGGCTGCGGACGAAGATGGGCCGCTCGTAGCGGCGGTCGTCAACGGAGTCAATAAGTTTCATTCAAACTCAATTTTTTGTTGATAGTCATAACTTTCAGAAGACTAAAGTATATTATAATAAAACATTTAGCAGACATTCTCAACTTTGTTGCAAATATGATAACACCAGACAAAAGAGATAAAAGTTTGCATTATACGCACCAGCACTATGCACTTGACGCCCCACATTTTGGACTTTGATGATCAATCCATACGTTATCATCGATTGCTTGACAAACATGTTTTTCCATAACTTTTCGTAATGTTATCACATTTCACACAAAACAAGGTACATACCGTTGCATTTTCATTACAACGTTTATATTTTTCTCAAAATTATGACCGTCAACCCGGATTCAGTTTGTATGGAACACCCTGTATTTGTGACACAATAAGTGATTTGCGACCCTATGTTCCTATGTGGTTTTTCATCCTTGTTGTATGCCTGATTTGCCATGTCATTTGTAAACGTTTATTTGAATCACCCTGTATAACGCCTTTATAGATAAAGAGTCGCACGCTTGAAAAATATTTTTTGACTTCAAAGTGACCTTTCAGAAGTAATGTATCAAATAATCCTGCCAGTAAAATAAAAATAGATGCGGGTTCTATTGATAAATGAGTTGTCAAACTATACGCTGACAAAACAAATGATTTATGCTGACAAATGCTTATCTGAAACAAAGAAATTTGTAAGATTCTACTAGTAAGTTAGAAACAAGTTGAAAATTGCTCGTCAAACGTGGCAAATGAGGTGCGTTCGTACCATAACTAGTTTTATAAATCTTTTTTCACCGCATAGTGTACTGAATGTATATTTTAGTGCACTTCATAAGTGCATAGGCTGTAACATCTTTAAAATGAGCTTGCAATATTTTTTTCCCATTGGCCGTAATGTAACGGAAAACTTTTGACTGTCCCTGTCATTAAACTATACATCCGATTTTCATAAAATTTGAAGCGACTCGACAAAATTTTGCAACAATTATATATTTAAAATTTCAGACCATTCGCAAGGCTGTAACATCATTAAAATGCGCTTGCAATATATTTTTTTTTAATTGGCCGTAATGTAACGGAAAAATTTTGACTGTCTGTGTCATTAAACTATACATCCAATTTTCATAAAATTTGAAACGACTCGACAAAATTTTGCAGCAATTATACATTTAAAATTTCAGACCATTCGCAAGGCTGTAACATCATTAAAATGCGCTTGCAATATATTTTTTTTAATTGGCCGTAATGTAACGGAAAACTTTTGACTGTCCCTGTCATTAAACTATACATCCAATTTTCATAAAATTTGAAACGACTCGACAAAATTTTGCAGCAATTATACATTTAAAATTTCAGACCATTCGAAAGGCTGTAACATCATTAAAATGCGCTTGCAATATATTTTTTTTTAATTGGCCGTAATGTAACGGAAAAATTTTGACTGTCTGTGTCATTAAACTATACATCCAATTTTCATAAAATTTGAAACGACTCGACAAAATTTTGCAGCAATTATACATTTAAAATTTCAGACCATTCGCAAGGCTGTAACATCATTAAAATGCGCTTGCAATATATTTTTTTTAATTGGCCGTAATGTAACGGAAAACTTTTGACTGTCCCTGTCATTAAACTATACATCCAATTTTCATAAAATTTGAAACGACTCGACAAAATTTTGCAGCAATTATACATTTAAAATTTCAGACCATTCGAAAGGCTGTAACATCATTAAAATGCGCTTGCAATATATTTTTTTTAATTGGCCGTAATGTAACGGAAAACTTTTGACTGTCCCTGTCATTAAACTATACATCCAATTTTCATAAAATTTTAAATGACTCGACAGCATTTTGCAACAATTATATATTTAAAATTTCAGACCATTCGGTTGGATAGTTTTTACTCTGTTATATGCGGACGGACAGACAGACGGACGGACTGAACGACGATTATAGGTGCTACGTACTTATATAATTACTAACGCACCTAAAAATGGAGATGTCTTAATTATTTACAAGATATTTTAAACAGGAATAAACGTCTTTTATTTCATGACATTCATGTTTATCTACCTATATGGTTTTCCTCACCTTTAAAAAAAATATTGCAAAGGAAACTTGATTATGTATCTCTATAACATTTATAAAGCTAAGATTTTGTGCATTATCACAAATTGATAATAATCCTTCTATATATAAAAAAAATTTTTGATTTGGAAATGGACCAATGAAAATCTGCGTAGATCATCTGGGTATACTCCTACTAGATCGGCATTCATATTTTTATGACCGGGAGTCTTTCTTCGTTAATATTAAGAAAACTGTTTCATACAAAAATATGAAAATCGGTGGTATTATAGAGACATTTTTGATAAACACGCTGATGTAGACAGTTTTTAAATCGAATAATTATTTTACGAGATATTTAATGTTAAAGATGGTCAAAATCGTTCCATCAAAATAGTTTTATAGGAGAAAAACTATGCATAGGAACTTAAACATTTTTAGATCATTTTATACATTGGAAGTTCCAGATGTGCAGACTGCAATTATCTTTTTAATTTGACTGATTTTTTGAGGATTTATTTCCATTTTAAATTCAAATTTTCAGCATTTCGAGAGATATTTTTTACACATTTTAGAAAAGGGCAATTATTTTAAACTGTTGCCAATTTTAAAAACAGCGCAAAGAATAATATTTCCTTCAAATAAAAAATTTATTTACACGTGCTATTATAAACAGAAAAAAACTTTCAAATTAGAATTAAGTGTTTACGTGTTAAAAGTTAGGAAAATATTGAAAATTACATCATAAAAACTACAGCTACTAGTGAATTTTAAAAGGGAAAGAAAAGTTTTAAATACTAAATTCATTATTATGCGTTAAAAGTCACAAATGAAGAAAATTACGTCATATTTAAAACGGCCAAATAAATAAAAGTTGGCAAAACACTTTAAATTAAAAAATATATTTGCACGAGACGTTTATTTCTTATTTTGAGATAATCTTTTCAACTATTATCGTGAATTCTAAGACAGCGCAAATAATATTTCCCTTCTAACAACAAAAGAATTTTCATGTGAATATTAAAAAGAGAGAGGAAACTTTGGTGAAAATTACGTCAGATTTAAAACGATACATTTAAAAGAACTTTCTCATAGCGGTGTTAAAAATTACCGAAAGACAAAGACTCTGTGTACTTAATTCATTTTACATTAGCTTATTTTCAAATGTTTAACTAATTTTTAACACTTTCCAACAAAATCGAAAAGTGTTATTGATTTCGGTTTGTCTGTTCGCGCTCTAACTCTCGTAAATATACTCGGATCGCACTGAAATTTTTGGTTATTGACGTTTAGCCTAGCACGAACCCTATTTCAAATGAAGTTTGTAGCATGTTTAGTTAATTTACAGGGACAGTCAAAAATATTCCGTTACATTACGGCCAATGGAAAAAAATCTTTTCAAATGAATTTTAAAGATGTTACACCCTTTCAAACATAATAAAAAATATATGCATTATGAAGTGCACTAAAATATGCAGAATATTCTGTAGCATATGCGGTGCAACGAATAGTTACTATTCATATACAGCGCTACACAAAAGAATTCCATTACAAATGGTATAGAGGAAAATTGTTTGCGGCGTATTTTAATTATACAAATTCATAATTGATATACGTCGGTGAGGCTTACTTAAGATATTTCATGTATAATACGAAGTGCATAGCATTTACAGGAACATACAAAACATTTCAGACAATTATTTTCTATCCAAAATATTTTATATATCCGATATATTAGCGGCGATGGTAGGGAATGCGTTTTTAATTATGATATGCGCTTTTAAATTTCACTATATGTATGCATACTATATGGTGTGTGTAAATGTTATAGTTGATATACAGGGCTACGCAAAAGAATTCGTAAAGGTTACTGAGTATGACCGTAAATTGCTCAAAGGTGGGTTTAAATGTGTTATGCTGAACTGCATGTAGTTTTCTATGAAATGTTTGTAGAATATAGATAAAATGATATACAGGGCCACGCAAAGAATTGGATACATGGCCGCCTATAGATGTTAAATTCTGGAAATGCGATTTCAGTAGTTTTAAGAGTGATTTAGTTTGAATTAAAGTTTAGCTAAATATTGGCGTGTAATAAAGGTACTAGGCAAACAACAGGGCTGTACAAAAGTATTGAAGTATGTTTCCATCTATTAGTCTAAATTGCTGAAAGAGAAATTTCAACCTGTTATGCGTTTTCTTGATAAAAAAAAATTTCTATTATATAGTATATATATCAGCCTACAGATCAAATACACAGCTGTTTGGAAGAATTGAAATAAATATTTGGCTATGGACGGTAACTGCTGAAATCAGTTTTTTAAGTGTTTAGTTAGTTATCTTATTTACTTATTTCCCTAAGTAACGAAGTTTTATTAAAGCTTTCAGGGAGTGTTGGAAAGCGTTTCATAATCTATGTCGTACGCATGATTTTTCTTTCTTGTTTTTAATCAAAGACGAAAACAGCCATTGTATCTCTTAGCAGCGGCTGATTTCGTCTTAAAAATCTTCTATCAAAGAGAAATGAGTAAAAACCCGTTTGCAGGTAGACCGTCACTGTTTTTTTTTTAAATTATAATTCAAACTTTTTAAGGCCGATGGAATTAGCATGCTTTTAGAATCTGGGGTGTCTGAATGGGGGTTGGCGAGCGTAGCTCGTAGGGGGCAGAGCCCCCTAGTAATATCAATAATAATAACAACAACAAACTTCGATGCGGGTGCTATTGATAAATGAGCTGTCTATTCATACACAAAGCAAATCGATTAAGTTGACAGATGCTTATCTCAAACAAAGAAACTTGTAAGATTCTACTTATACATAAAATAAGGATATGGCTTAATTATTTGCGAAATATTTTTAAAATGAATAAACTTCTTATCTTTCATATCATTCATGTGCATCTATATGCTTTACCTCTTTTACTGAAAAAAAAAAAAAAAAAAACTGATTATGCATCTCTATGACATTATAAAGCTAAGATTTTGGGAATAATCACAAAGAGATAATAATTATAAACAAGAATAAAAAAAAACCATACCTTTATTAAAATTCAAAAAAATGTTGAAATATAGATCAATTGATTTAAATGGGAATTTCGCAAAATTAGCCAGCAACTTACTTTTGTTGCCAAATTTGGCTACATCTCGCCAAGTTGGCCAAAATTTGGTGTTATTGTGGTAACTCTGCCATTAGTACTTTTTAACAAATACCCATTGTAGAAGGCTGACACTGGTTTCGCCATTGGAAAGCAAACTATAATGGAATAACCATTAACACGTTGAGTGCCACGTCAGTCACCAGTGATTGATACTGAACTTTCCGTTTAGGCTGCGTCAGCCATCGGTGGCTGACACTGATAGATTGTGTAGTGGGAATCTTATTTCGTGGCCCAAACCGAAAGACAGACAAAATAGACTTGGCATTAAACGTGTTACGTTTAGTGTTAACCTTATAGTAGTGTTAGTTTAACTTTATAGTAGTGTTAGTTTAACCTTAAGTAGTGTTTTTGCGATGTCTTTCGAAAACAAAGGGTACTTGAAGACAGCTCCCCCCCCCCCCTTTTGCCCCTCTTAGGAGTCGAATTTTGAAAAATTCCGAAACACGTGTTTACTAAGTTTAGTTATAGGCATGGCAAGTTTCTAGATTTTATTTCCATTGGTTTATAAGATATTGTGATTTTTTTTTTTTTTTTTGCCCCCGTTGCTCCCTCCTCCTTAGGACCGAACCTTAAAAAATCAATGTCCAATTCATGTATTGCCCTCAGAAATACACATATCTTTCAAATTTCAAAGTTCTATGGTAACAGGAAGTAGGTGAAAAATGAGTAACAAAAATTGACTGCCGCATACAAACAAACACAATTATAAGTTAGAAGAAAGCATGTGATAATAATAATAACAGCAACAAAAGTAAGTAACCTAATTACAACTTTAATGCAAAGTCTGATACAGGGGGGGGACATAAATTGGTTGAAAAAGAAAACCCACTGATTTGTGAGCTGCTAAACCATAAACATATTACTTGAGTAAAACTATGTATTTTATTTAACATTTAAAATTAACAATACATTAATTACACAGAATAAAAAAAATAATACATATAATAAACTATTTTATTGAAAAATATTTTCAAGTGAGCTTCAACAGAAATATCCAAACATAACTACCTTTATGACATCATCTGACATTTACTGGAACATCTGTCTTTCTCTTAAATCATGTCCACAATTATTGCTAATTAAATAGCACCTTTCTTTTTCCTTTCTGTCGTTTTTTCTCTCTCTTATCTACCCTATATATATAAAATCCTAATGAAACGAATTTATGAAACGGATATATGAAACGAATTTATGAAACGATATATGAACCGACTGATTAAATAACTGATTATGTTTCAACGATTTCTCCTAAAATATAGAATACTTTGCGATGAAATTAACACCAAAAATCAGCATTGATCCGCAGATCTCAAACCTGGTATTAGAATTTTTAAATTCGAATTAGTTTTCGAAATATTAATTTTTTGTAATTTTATATACATTTTTCTAATGATGGCAACTCAAATTTTAATGAAGCAGATATTTTTTTTTTTCATATTTCAAAAAAGGTTGACATGGCAACCCGGCTATTGTTGTTTATTTGATAATAAATGTTTATTTACTTTTATTTCTTTTTATAAATTATATAAATTATTTTGTTCTATAATTATTAATTATTTTTTTATATTTCCTTTAGAAAGTAATAGAAAATAATTAAAAAATACGGTACTACTTAGTTATTCCGTCGACCAATTTTGCCAAATTATACAAATTGACATAATTTTTATTTTAAATAACGAAAGAACAAATAAATTAGTATAACATTAATAAATATACAAATAAAAAGTCGATATAAAAATCACTTGATGACGTAAACACGTGTAACTTGCTTAAAGTCAAGTGAATGTGACATTTACGATCAACCATTACCGGCATTTAATCTTATAGTTTGTGGATAGATTTTTTGTCGACGGGATAACTAAGTGGTACCAAAAATGCATATGTAACTGATATTTGAAACGAGGTTTTCGCCAAATTTTCGTAAAAAAAAAAAAAAAATCACGCCAAACCTGCTGTGCGTATATGACATCTGGCCAAATATTACCACTCGAAAAAAAAAAAAATGCTAACTGGCGAGTTGAAAAAAAGCTATTGGCGAGATTTGCATCCGGCTAGCGTAACAGTACCAAGAATTCTTTGCAATCATGGCAAATTTTATGTAGTTTTATTCGATTTTTTTTTTTTTTTTTAATCAAAATGGAAAACTTACGGTCCTATTATGGCGCGTTTTTTTATGACGCCAATGTCATGTACGGAACGGGCACTTAACTGGCGCCAAAGTATTATTATTTTGCTTGATATGGTAAGCCGGATGTTGTTGTTTATGCTGTTCATGCGTTCCCCAAATTGGCGTCGTTAAAAAATCGCGCCAATATGGGACGTATATGACATCTGTGCCAAACTTTCATATGAACGGCGAAGGGATCAGACCGTATTTGTTTATGGCAGTTGATGACTTGAACTATTATAATATAGATGAAATGATGGCGATAGAATAAAATTTGGCGGCTTATCACCTGTGCCTGGCTAACATTAAAGTACCAAAATGACACCTAGAGTATAAAAAGTGAAGTGGTCCGCCTGGAACTGTTGATGATAGTCACATGACTTAGGCTATTATTATAGAGATTGCTTTAAAATACCGGGAGACAAAGACTCTGTATACTTAATTTATTTTATTTTAGCTTCTTTTCAAATGTTTAACCGATCCTCTTTAATCAAAAACGAAAACAACCGTTGGATGTCTTAACAGCAACTGATTCGCCCTTAAATTTTTGCAATTAAAGGGAATTGATTGGAGACCCATTTACAGGGAGATCTGCACAGCTTTTTTCAGTATAATTCAATCTTCTCTAACATTTTAAAAATCCATCAGATTAGCGTGTTTTTAGATTTTGCGGTATCTGAACGGGGGTTGGCGAGCGTAGCTTGCAGGGGGCAGAGCTTCCTAATAATTATTATATAATAATAATTATTATTATTATAATTAACAATGCAATTAATTACGCTGAATTGTATTACTAAATAACAAAAACAGATTACATTATAAAATTATTTTATTGAAAAATGTTTCCAGCCGAGCCTTAACAGAAAAAAAACCCGAACATAACTACCTTTTGACTTCATCTGACACTTACTGGAACATCTGTCTTTGTCTTAAATCATGTTCACCATTATTGCCAATTAAACAGCACCTTTCTTTTTCCTTTCTGTCGTCTTTTCTCTCTCTTACCTTACGTAGGACCAATAGAACAAAACATTCCTTCTTTTCTTTCGACCATATTTATTTACTTTACCAGGCTGCTATACAATAAAGCATATCATTTGAGTAAAGCTGTATCTTTGGCTTGGTTTTATAATTAACAATACAATTAATTACGCTGAATTATATTACTAAATAACCAAAATAAATTACATTATAAAAATTATTTTATTGAAAAATGTTTCCAGGCGAGCCTTAACAGAAAAAAAAACGAACATAACTACCTTTTGACTTCATCTGACACTTACCGGAACATCTGTCTTTGTCTTAAATCATGTTCACAATTATTGTCAATTAAACAGCACCTTTCTTTTTCCTTTCTGTCGTCTTTTCTCTCTCTCACCTTACGCAGGACTAAATGAAGTTCCATGTTGTAAATCATTCTGTGAATGACAAAAGACAAAGCATGACTGAAATGACAAAATGTATATGAGGGACAGAAGAACAGCTACGATAATGTCTTGTTAAAATTCGCGAGGAGTATCGTGTCTCCCAAAGATACTGGTTTCAATTAATTTCGTCCGATATCCTTAAGCAGGACACAAAGGATTCCGGCTTTAGAATTCATTAAGCCCAACAAGAAGTTTATGTGTGTATACATGAAGCGTAATGACTGAAATTTTTATAGTGGTCGTAAATTTTGATACCTTGTCAATAAAGGGTAAGCTCAGTAGCTTTTATAGTGATTAGTGAAAACTACAGGTGTTTTTCGTTTTTGTTTATTGGAATAAATTGCGCTGGCGGATGTTTCATGTAGATACATTATGAATGAATGAAGTGGTATTATTATAGAAATAATAACTATTCTTTGCAACGCATATTATACGGAATGCATATTTTAGTGCACTTCATAAATGCATATAAATTTTGTTATGTTTGGATGCGTGTAACATCAATAAAAATCATTTGAAACGATTTTTTCCCATTGGCCGTAATGTAACGAATACTTTTGACTGTCCCTGTAGATGAACTAAACATGCTATAAACTTCATTTGAAATAAGGTTCGTGCTATGGTAAATGTCAATAACATCAAAAAATAACAGCTATGCTTGTTGGCCACCGATCTTTTAAAAAAGTTCGCCTGACTTTTTCAATTAATGGTTATTATATCCGATAAAATAAGTCATATTATTCTGTTCTAAAGTACTGGTAGCCAAAAATCGCAGAATGTGACTTACACTACAAATACTCTTCAAAATAGCCATTTCTCAATTATAGAGATTTAAAACTGAGTATAATATTTTTTTAGCTGTAAAAAAATTTTTAAGGGTACCCAGGGGTAAAAATTTTCAAAAATAAAAAGCAATTTAATTTTTCTTAGTAATAAAATCCTACAAAGTTAAATAAATTAAATAAAGCAAATCGCATTATATATAGCTCTTTATTAATTATAACCACTATCATCGTATTTCTATCATGAATGGATTTCATCCTGTTTAAAAGGATATATCGCGATTTTACGCTATGTTTTCAATAAAATGTCCTCGGTATTTTCAATTTCATTCGAAAATTTTGAAAATATATTCCAAGAAGTAAATATCGCTAACAAAAATCTTCTTTGTTTACTTTTAAGTTTATTATAAATTTTGTAAGTAAAATTTTTATCAATACTAAAGACAAAATAAGAAGAAACCTTCTCTTCACACCAGTGATAAAAATAATCAAATCAGGCAAGTGGTTCGTGAATTATATCAAAAATTAAAAAAATGTTTTATTTTTTTACATTTTTAAAACAAAATTTCGAAGCTTTAAAAACTTTTTATCTGAAAAGCAATGTTTATAGAAACATACACCGCAGAAAAGAAAACTCATTCAAAAATGCCTAGAAAATAAACTGTTGACCCCTGGATCCCCTTAAGCAGAAACGAAGTCTTATCGCTATCAAGATAACTAATATCAAAAGTTTTAATATTATGGTTTTTTCTGATTTTAAACACGAAAATATTAATTAATTGTTTTATAAAATATAGTAAACTGCATAAAGTGTTATGTATTTAACGGGGCCTGGAAAACAAAAATCTTCAAATTTTCTATAAAAATTCCTCTGTTCTTTTCTTCTTAAAATGACGTTTAAATCTTTTTTCTATCTTAATTGTAATAAGAAATAATATTTTTTTTTTCGTTTTGGTTAGTTTTCAAAATCTAGATTTCAAGCAATGGTTGTCGTGGAAACGACTTCTTGTGAATACTTTTTTCTTCGAGATGGGTTCCCCCCCCCCCATTTCTCGCACTGAAATTATTATAATTCAAGAACCGTTGAATATAAATGGTTCAAACTTCGAACATGTCTTTTTCAGTTATTTTACTTTAATTTTGATTCAGCAAACTTGAAAAAAATATTTACTTTTGAAAATGTGATATTTTTTTAAAAAGTTACATTTTTTTTTTTTTTACTTTAAATGTTTTTAATTTTTATTCAAATAATATTTTTTTAAATGCTGAATCAAAACTAAAACTTATTCTGTTTATTTGAATGAAAAAAAAAAAAAAATTCTACAAATAATATTTCAGGTTTTAACGATTTTAAATTACACCCCTTTTTTAATAAATTTTAAATTTTAAATTAAAACAAAAATTATGAGAAGTTTTATCATGTGATTTTGTTTACAAATGATACGGTTAACCATCAGAAAAAATTTCAAAATTTTAACTCAATAAATAAAAATTATTTTAAAATGTGTCCCGGACACCCTTAAACAGATAAAAGTTGAACGGTGAAAAAAAAAAAAAAAATCAATCGGTAATGGTAAGAACCAAACCAGAAACGAACAAGATAAGTACGAAAACGAATACCCAAAACAGAAAGCAGAAATTGTATCTTCATCAAATTCGGTTAGATATAAAAAACGCAACTGAGTCATGCTTCTTAATAGTGTAGTACACTATTAAAAAAAAAAAAAAACGGACTATAAAACGGAGATTCTACTGGCAATCTAGACGCCAGTACTATTTCCGTATCTTTACGGAAAAATTTCCCCATAAATTACAGAAAAATTTCCGTGAAAATACGGAAATAGTACTGGCGTCTAGATTACCAGTAAAATCTCCGTTTTTTTTTTTTTTTTTTTTTTTTGTTTTTTTTTTTTTTGTTTTTTTTTTTAACAGTGTAAGGTCAGTGGAGTTTTCGATATTGTTTAAGAAAAAACAAAATGTGTATAATTTTTTCAGCAGTAATCAATACTTTGAAGTAATTTAATAAAAGTTACAAGAGCTTTAAAAGGTTACGATGGGTGAACTACATTTGGGTTTACCGAGATTCACAAAAGAATACGACCTTTAAAAAAATTATGCTACCAAAACGCTTTTCCCCTGGGCTCCCTATGAATATAGGCCTCATATTGAGTGATTACAAAACAGGCTGTTAAGCACAATTGAAAATACAGTGGAGCATCGATTATCGGAACTAATAGGTGACCGGGGGTTTTCGGGTAACCGATCATTTTCGAATAAAACATACTAGGGTTATGTAAGCATAGTTAAACAAATACACAGCGGTAATAAACACAAATACCGGGTGTTCCAAAAATGACTGATGGATTTTAAAATTCAATAACTTGCAAACGGTGAGAGATATTAAAAAATTCTTGCAGGAGTGTTATGCAAGATGCCAGGAGTTTTTATGCTGTGATTCTCAGTTTTAGTTACAAACAACGTCGATAGATGGCGTTGCAAGCAATAACCGCTCAATCCAGGCTCAATTTTTTGGCCTCTCTCTTCTTCCATGCGAAAAAAGGAGATTAAATGTATTGAATTAACCCCGAAGTACCAAAAATCTGATCTGGACTGAGCACCTATTGCTCTCAGCGCCATCTATTGTTTTAAATTCGAACTAAAATCAAGAATCACAGTAAAACGCTCCTGACATCATACATAACTCCGCTGCAAGAATTTTTTAAATAACTGTCACCGTTTGCAAGTTATTGAATTAAGTGTATGTATATATTTTGTACTACAATGCTTACAACAAAAAGAAGAAAACTATCAAGGAATAAAGTGATCAAAAAAATCTGCAGGAAATCAAAAGTACTGCACTGTAAGTCTACATTTTTTTTTAAAGTCCAAAATTTTCTTTTCTCTTCAAAGAGAACACTCTTTTTCTTGCTGCTAAATCTCTTATACATTTTAGATAAAGTAGTTGAACAGAATCACACTCCTCTTGTTGCTCCACCCATTGGCGTGCAAATTTGAATTTCGCTTTTTGAAACACGTTCTGTTAACAGGTCGTTCGGTTGACCGAGGTTCGGATAATCGGCGCTTCAGTGTAAGTTTGAGCCGCGAAATTTTATTGCGCCCGCATCACTTCTCTTTCTCTCGAGGACTGGTCCCAAAAGTGACAAGACTTCTGTGAATACAATCAAGGGTGTCCGGGGATAAAAATTCTCAAAAAAATGCAATTTTCTTTTTTATTGGCTTAAAATAAATACTGAATTTTTAGCGTTAAATATCGCAAACCGCATGCTTTTATCTTCATTAGATCCAGAAATAGAACACCTTTTGCCTTGAGAAGCGATGCATCAGCTAACCGCTGACGAGAACTTTAGCTCCATTTATCTCAGAATGAATTTTTTCACGACTTTTAACAGAAAGTTTATGCTATATTTCCGACAAATTGTCTTCAATTTTTTTTAATTTTGAGTGATAATTGTGAAAATATGCTAATTAAAACAAAACTCACTCATAAAAAAAAACTTCATTTTTTTACTTAAAATTTTTTTTAATAAAATTCCTAATCAATATTTTAAGAAATTCTGAAGACAAATTAAAATGACACTTTTTTTGTAGACAAAAGCGTAAATATTTTGTAAATCGAGTAAGTATTTCCAGAGTTATATGAAAGATTAAATATGTTTAAAACTTTACAATTTAATTTTTTTTTAAATATTTGAAAATTTTCAGATTTTTTTACATGCAATAATCTTATTATATTAAAAGATATTTCAGAAAAAAATTTCATAACAAAATCTCTATAAATAATGAAAAAAAAAATAGAATTTTGAGTCCCGGACCCCCTTAAATTTATAATCAATTATGTATTAAATATATTTGTCATAAATCTACAAATTTATGTGCCATCTTATACAAATTTGATATTAATGAATCTGAAAATATTCGAAAACAAACACCTGGAAAATGAAATTCTCGTAAGTTTAGTACAATCGATTCTATTCAGTCTTCAGAAACAGAAACAATAACCGTGAAAAGTTACTCGGAAGTTAATAAATCAAGGTAAAGAATGACACTAGATAAGTAAGAAAACGGAAATGTCAAAACAGAAAGCAAAGATGGTATCTTCGTCGAATTCGTTAATCATAAAAACATCAATTGACTCATTCTGCCTGATGGAACAGATGCAAGCAGGAAGAAGAAATAATCAATGGCGTTTAAAAATAAGCAAAATATGTGTAAATATGTCAACAAAATTGAAAATTTTAAAATATACCTTCATTGTTGAAGAAAGGACCAAAAGTGGCGCCATGAAGGTACGTCGAGTGCAATGTACCTTGCCACTGCATATAAAGGCACAATAAGACTGTGTTGAATACTGTTTGAATAAACTTTTTTACCAAAAATAAAACCGACTTCAAAAACTACTACAAAGTAAAAAATAATTTTTTTACATAATAGTTAATAAGAAATTAAATTAAGAGCATTGTATTTACCATGCGTATTATTATATTTATGTACATTAATTTCATTTTTTGGAGTCGGTGCCAGCCAAACGAAGTTAAGTATAATTATCCAACAGACACGCATCCAAATATCTACAAGTTTCTTTGCAATTTATTATTTAGTTAAAAAATTTGAATTTTACCATTTTTGAAACATTTCATCTGATTTTATAAACGTGTATTTTCAAGTGAGATTAGTTGTAATTATGTGTGCTAAATTAAGGGTTATTGTAAAATTAATGCGTTTATACAGGCTATTATGTAAAAAAATCGTAGCCAAACACAGATTTTCAAATGCAGGATGGTGTCAGAGTTGATTGAGAATGGAATTTTTTTCCTAAACGGTTTTGCTGAATCTTGTTACGATTTGTATTGGATAAACAATTTTAATTTTGAACTTGGCTTGGCTGGCACCGACTCCAAAAAATCAAATTAATGTACATAAATATAATAAATAATACGCATGGTAAATACAATGCTCTTAATTTAATTTCTTATTAACTATTATGTAAAAAAATTATTTTTTACTTTGTAGTAGTTTTTGAAGTCGGTTTTATTTTTGGTAAAAAAGTTTATTTTTCACTTTTTAGTTTTTTTTTTTTTTTTTTTTTTTTTTTTTTGAGTTACAATTTTTTCATGATTCTTTTGGAGGAAATTACGGACTTTTAAAGAAACTTTTAAAGATGTTATTTTGATAAGTAAATACTTTTGTCCAGATTTGTGTGTACATTAATAACACAGGTTTTTTATGAAAATTCTTTATATATATATTACATTTATTCTTCTTCAGATTTAATAGCTTTATTTTTTAATTAAATATTTTTGTTTCTCTATTTGGACATGGGTAGAACGACAAGAGGCTCGCATGAAAAAATATTGAACTTTGGAAACTGACAATAAAAAGTTCTTCGGCTTACTAAAAATGCTCTATAAAATAGAGAAGAGAGACCCAATGACTTATTTTTCATACTTTCTAACCGATGACCAGGCCCTTATCTTCCGGGTTGCCCTAGGTGAACGGGTTTGATACCTGGCATCGTGCCTGTTTCTTAATTATGAACACTTTTATGCCAGTTACTTAACATTTATATCTTGTTGTTTAGCACCTGCGCATTGCTACTCATGTTGATCTCGTAATTTAGAAGCTTAATCAGATGACGAGACATTCATATTGGCAAGGCACCTGAGAGGTATAATTCATAGGTAAATTCGGGGTCTTCGCATCTATCGACGGAGTTTACATGCACCAGGAGCCATTAGGGTACATGACAACCGAATAATTTATCAAAAAATGATCGTGAAAAGACTACAGGGGGAAAGTCTTAAATAGCGTTCCCTCAAATGGCTGGTCATTGATGAAATTTCTATGGTGTCAAAGGAGAATTTATATATAATTCATTTGAGGTTTCAAGAATTAAAAACAATTTATTTTTGGATGGCACTAATGTTTTCTTATATAGAGATATTATGCAAGTGCCAATATGTAATGTATACGTAATGACAATGTGCTCAAATGCATGCTAAGCATTTCAGCATGGTACTTTTATTCATAATTTAAATTATTTGCTTAATCTTTCGCCAAATCTAAAGATTCTGATAGAGAAATTGAGAACTCATTGCATCATGACGGCATTTTGTTTATTTTTGTTTGTAATCTTTCTTGACAAAATCAGCTTAACTCACTTAGGCATTTATGCTTCTTATTGCATCATCATTTGCAATACACTGGGCAGTGGAGATTTTAAAACTATTAAGTAATCTACCGTTATTGCGTCCACTGCCAATTGTTGTTTCCGAGCTAATATGATTTGGTGCATTTAAGCGTTTTGCGAATTAAATATTTTATGATACCCACATTAACATTAAACCAATTGCTGCTGATATATTTTTTGTTTCACGCTAGCCTTAACTGTTGGCTCGATTACGGAAGATTGGAAATTCATCGTCATGCTCATTTAATAGTCTTGTTTAACGTGTCATTGGTCTGCTTAGTAACTGGCGTATTTTAGTGAGTATAGTGCTGCAAAACATATAAAACATATAGAACTTTCGGAAGCAACTTATGATATTCGCATTTCCTTTAAACCATGTTTGCTGTTAGTATCGTACACTTTTTGCTTTTATCGGGCAATCTGATTCAAATTTACTTGCTCTCATTTCTTGATACAATTCAAATGTTTTCATGACTGCGTAACTCACTGATTTGCTTTCGCCATTATGCTTATGCCTACTGATGTTTAACCCTAGAACTACCGGAAATTTTACTCAAGTTTTATAAAAACATTCTACACCAGAATTTTTACTTAAAACTATTTAATTTGTTTATTTAACTTATTATTGTCTGATTTATACATTTAGTTTGTTTTGAAGAAATTTCTGGTTTGAACAAATATTTTGAATGTACATGTCGGGTCCATGGGACCCTTCTGGTAGACAGAGGGTTAAGTTCTGTGCTATGTAAATACACCGCAGCATAACAATGCCGCCTGTAATGCTAATTAGAGTAACTCCTTTTATTTCTTTCTATGTTGTTTATCTTGTACTTTAACAGCATAGGGATCTTGGCTCAACTTCTGTTTGCATATATAAAAGTAGACAAATGGTTGTTTACAATAAATAAATGTATAAATATTGAAAAACTTGCTTGTGTATATGAGACAGTGGTACTACTTAGTTATCCCGTCGACCAAAAATCTAACGCCAAACTATAAGATTAAATGCCAATAATGGTTGATCGTAAATGTCACATTCACTTGACTTTAAGCAAGATACATGTGTTTACGTCATCAAGTGATTTTTATTTCGACGTGTCATTTGTATTTCGATTACTGTTATACTAATTTATTTGTTCTTTCGTTATTTAAAATAAAAATTATGTCAATTTGTATAATTTGGCAAGTGGTTTGGCGATTTATATAATCTGGCGAAATTGGTCGACGGGATAACTAAGTAATACCGAGACAGTTAATAGGTTGTCAGAAAATATGCGTGAAATTTTCATTTTCTCTCCAAGGCCCCTATACAGGAAAGTTATCATTAATGTTATCTTGTGGAAATATTAAAGGCAATCAAAAAGCATTCATACATATAACTGTTTAATATAATATAATATAAGTATGTATATAATATTATGGTACTTCTTAATTATACCGCCGACCAATTTCGCCAAATTATATAAATCGCCAAACCACTCGCCAAATTATACAAATTGACGTAATTTTATTTTAAATAACGAAAGAATAAATAAATTAGTAAAACATTAATAAAAATACAAATAAAACGTCGAATTAATGGTTTTATTGGCCGTTATTGGCATTTAATCTTACAATTAATTAATTAATGGCAAACCATTATTGGCATTTAATCTTACAATATGGCGACAGTAATTTGGTCAACAGGATAACTAAGAAGTACCAATATTATATAGATATATATATATATTATGTGCCGCCAGTCTGATGTTATGTGTTTAATTAAACTAAACTATTGTATACTAAATTATTGTTTTGTATTTAGTTTGCTGCTGTATTATTTAGCATTTGAAATAATGGTGTATTTTTAATAAATGTATATTAAATTACTATTTTGAATGCGATTGCCAATTGAGAATTTTAAATATGAATGTCGATTAGAAAATGCGAAGAAACAGATTGGGGAAGATCCATTAAAGAATTTGAATGGGAATATCGCCAAATTAGTCAGTTACAGTCAAGTTAGCTTTATTTATGGCGACTTATTTTGGTCACAAAATTTGGCGATAATTCACGCAACTACGTAAAGTTTTGAAACAACTTAGCGCTAACGTATATGAATACCTAGATTTATTCTTATGATTGAGAAACCGGTTACAACAATGAAAGATAATTTGGGTGAAATCCTTCATTTTATTGATTTTTGTTGAATTACTAAAAAACTACTCAACCAATTTCGATGAAACGGAAGTGGTACCAATTCGAGAGTATCCTCTTTCAATTAAAACAAAAATCACATAAATCGGACAAAAAGTTCCGGAGCAATCGGTGAACATACATAAAAAAAAAAAAACAAACATACATACGCGTCGAATTGATAACCTCCTCCTTTTTGAAGTCGGTAAAAAGAAGCAAAAATAACAGTCAATAGTAGCTCAGAAGTTAATAAATCGAGGCAAAGAATGACACAAGATAATATAAGAAAACGGAAACAGCAAAACAGAAAACAAAGATATCTTCGTAAAAATAGTTTCGATATGAAAACCGCAACTGACTCATTCTGCTTGATGGAGCAGATGCAGCCAAGGAAAAGAGATTTTCAATACCATTTAAAAATAAATAATATAAATAATATATAATAAATAAAATAAATAAAATAAATAATATAAATAATATAAAATTTTATAAGTAGCTCAACAGAAATCAAAATTTTAATGCATATTTTAATTATTGAAGAAGCAACCAAATTTGACCCTAAGCAATGTGTTGTGCAGTATACCAAGGCGCTGTAAAATATAGTTTATTAAAATAGTATTATTTGGAAATCTACAAATTTATGAGAAATTTTACAAAAATCTAATATCATCTGAAATAAAGTAACAAACAGCTGGATGGATGGAAGATACGATGTAAATTTAGTACAATCGTTTCTATTGAGTGTTCCGAAGCAGTAAAAATAACCGTCAACAGTAGCTCGGAAGTTAATAAATCGAGGTAAAGAATGACACAAGATAAAGTAAGAAAATGGTAACAGCGAAATAGAAAGCAAATATGGTATCTTCATCAAATTTGTTTAGATATAAAAACCGCTACTGACTCATCCTGCTTGTTGGGGCAGACGTAACCAGGAGAGGAAAATTTTCAGTATTATTTAAAACTAAACAAAATTCGCATAAATATTGCGACAAAAATCAGAATTTCAAAGTATTTTTTTATTGCCACTGAAATCATCCAAATCTACACTATAAGGTATAGTGCGCATTGTATTAAGGCACTGTTTATAAAGATAATTTTCTTCGGAAAATCAGCAAAATCATGCGAAATCTTAAAAGCAAGATTCATTCTTTAAAAAAAAAAAAAATTAAAAGAAACCGCTGGAAAAAATTATGATGTAGATTTAGCACAATCTTTTCTATTGAGTCTTCAGAAGTAGCGAAAATAACCGTCAACAGTAGCTCGGAAGTTAATAAATCGAGGCAAAGAATGACACAAGATAAAGTAAGAAAACGGAAACGGCAAAACAGAAAGCAAAGATGGTATCTTCGTCAAATTCGCTTAGATATAAAAACCGCAACTGACTCATTCTGCTTGATGGGGCAGATGTAGCCAGGAGAGATTTCCCACAACATAAAAAAAAGATTTACAGAATACTCATTGCGCAATGAATTTTATCCCTCATTCTTATTTACCTTTCACATGTCTAGTAAAGTCTGTTTCAATATATATTTTGATCTAGGAAAAAGAATACGATATGTATTTCCGACTTATGTCATCTGTATTGTCTTTCGGGCAAAAAGAGATTAAAAGATAGCCGTGATTGATTCTGAAATGCATCTTGATGTTTAATGTATTCGGATGCTTGTGATGTATAATTGAAAGAACAGTTGGACTAGATATTTAGCTGCACGATTATGTTTCAGAAATCACTGTGGAACAACGCATGTGAGAGTCGAAGTTTCCTTATGGTAGTTGTAAAAGGGAGAAATGTTATTTAAAAATAGACAAGATTGTTTTAATATGCATACATAATAATTAACTCTTACGTGCCGTGGAATAATTTTTGAAAAAGTTTGAATTCTGAAATGCATCTCGATATTTAATATATTTGGACACTTGTGATGTATAATTAAAAGAACAGTTGGACTAGATATTTAGCTGCAAGATTATGTTTCAGAAATTACTGTGGAACAACGCATGTGAGAGTCGAAGTTTCCTTATGGTAGTCGTAAAAGTGAGAAATGTTATTTAAAAATAGACAAGATTGTTTTAAGATGAATACATAATAATTAAATCTTATGTGCCGTGGAATAATTTTTGAAAAAGTTTGAATTCTGAAATGCATCTTCATATTTAATATATTCGGATACTTGTGATGTATAATTGAAAGAACAGTTGCACTAGATGTTTAGCTGCAAGATTGTGTTTCAGAAATCACTTTGGAACAACGCATGTGAGAGTCGAAGTTTCCTTATGGTAGTAGTAAAAGTGAGAAATCTTATTTATAAATAGACAAGATTGTTTTAATATTCATACATAATAAGTAACTCTTTCGGATCCGATTATGTGTTGTAGAATAATTTTTGAAAAAGTTTGAATTCTGAAATGCATCTTGATGTTTAACGTATTCGGATGCTTGTGATCTATAAACGGAAGAACAGTTCGACTAGATATTTGGCTATAAGATTATGTATCAGAAATTACTGTGGTACAACACATGTGAGCATCGAGGTTTCTTGCAGTAGTAGTAAAAGTGAGAAATGTTATTTAAAAATAGAAAAATTGTTTTAATATGCATACATAATAATTAAATCTTTCGGATCTAATTATGTGTTGTAGAATAATGTTTGAAAAAGTTTGAATTCTGAAATGCATCTTGATGTTTAACGTATTCGGATGCTTGTGATCTATAAACGAAAGAACAGTTAGACTAAATATTTGGCTCTAAGATTATGTATCAGAAATTACTGTGGTGCAACACATGTGAGCGTCAAAGTTTCGTTACGGTAGTAGTAAAAGTGTGAAATGTTTTTTAAAAAATAGACGAGATTGTTTTAATATGCATACATAATAATTAACTCTATCGGATATAATTATGTGTTGTAGAATAATTTTTGAAAAAGTTTGAAATCTGAAATGCATCTTGATGTTTAATGTGTTCGGATGCTTGTGATGTATAATTGTAAGAACAGTTAGACTAGATATTCAGCTGTAAGATTATGTATCAGAAATTACTGTGGTACAACACATGTGAGCGTCGAAGTTTGCTAACGGTAGTAGTAAAAGTGAGAAATGTTATTTAAAAAATAGATCAGATTGTTTTAGTATGCATACATAATAATTAACTCTTTCGGATCCGATTATGCGTTGTAGAATAATTTTTTTTAAAGTTTTAATTCTGAAATGCATCTTGATGTTTAATGTATTCGGTTTGCATTATTGAAAGAACAGTTGGACTGGATATTCAGCTGTAAGATTATGTATCAGAAATTACTTTGGTACAACACATGTGAGCGTTGAAGTTTGCTTAGGGTAGTAGTAAAAGTGAGAAATGTTATTTAAAAATAGATCAGGTTGTTAATATGCGTACATAATTAACTCTTTCGGATCGGATAATGTGTTGTAAAATAATTTTTTTTTTAAGTTTGAATTCTGAAATGCATCTTGATGTTTAATGTACTCGGTTGGATAATTGAAAGAAAACACTTGGACTGGATATTTAGCTGCAAGATTATGTTTCAGATATTACTGTGGTACAACACATGTGAGCGTCGAAGTTTACTTACATTAGTAATAAAAGTGAGAAATGTTATTTAAAAATACATCAGATTGTTTTAATATGCATACATAATAATTAACTCTTTCGGATCCGATTATGTGTTGTAGATTATTTTTTAAAAAAAAGTTTGAATTCTGAAATACATCTTGATATGTTTAATGTATTCGGATTGTATAATTGAAGGAACAGTTGGACTAGATATTTAGCTGCAAGATTATGTTTCACAAATTACTGTGGTACAACACATGTGAGCGTTGAAGTTTGCTTACGGTAGCAATAAAAGGGAGAAATGTTATTTAAAAATAGATCAGATTGTTTTAATATGCATACATAATAATTAACTCTTTCTGATCCGATTATCTGCTGTGGGATAATTTTTGAAAACGCTTGAAAAGGGTTTTGGTTTGTCATAGGGCGTTTTTATAACTCTGCCTTCAGAAAACGCAATTTCGTCCCCAATATTATAAATAATCACGAAAGTGAAACGGTAAAACCAATGAAAAGAATTTCTAATCTTATATGGCTTATTTATGTTATACATTTTGTTTTACGTTATTATAAGGCTTGTTTATGCATAAATTATACAAAATTTTTTCCATGTAATGAAATTTTGTAAATATAAGGCAATTATATCCATCGTTAAATCGTTTAAACTTTTATCCTGTTTTCATCTCATAGATGATGTCACTTCATATTATCTTCGTATGATTGGTTGAAGCGATTATCGTTTTGATCCATAACGGATTTTTCAAATTCTAGACGGCTTGACTATTCTTTAAAAAGCAATGTAACAGCCCTTTCGTAAAGATGGTCATACACGAGGACCGAAAAGTCGATTGTTATAATTTTATTTTAATGTTTGTTTAGTTTCTAACATTACAACATTTTGCATACACCCTTTAGTAAACTTGTGATTTTTTTTTCACGTTAATATCTATAAAAATATATGAAGTATCGTTAATACTTTTTATGATGTAAATGAACAGCTATTGTATTAAAACAATTTGTTTGTGCGCTTGAGACGTTAATACTTATATGAAGAATTTGGAAATTGCACGTCAAACGTGGCAAGTGAGGTGCGCTGGTGCTATAACTAGTTATATAAATATTTTTTGCACCGCATATTGCACTGAATGTATATTTAGGGCACTTCATAAGTGCATATCAATTTCGTTTACTTCGGAAGGCTGTAACATCCTTAAAATGCCCTTGAAATAATTTTTTCCCTTTGGCCGTCGTGTTACTGAAAACTTTTGACTGTCCCTGTAATTAAACTATACATCCGATTTTCATAAATTTGAAATGACTCGACAAAATTTGGCAACATTGTATTTAAAATTTCAGACCATTCGGTTGGGTAGTTTTTGCCTGTTATATGCGAACAGACAGACAGACGAACCGAACGACGACTATAAGTGCTACGTATTTATATAATTACGAACTCACCTAAAAAGCTATGACAAACTGAGGGCGTTTTTAAAATATAAGTACAGCTTGCTAGGAAGTGATTTTGGAAATTTTGCTTTTCTCGCCAAATTTTCTCACCATTTTCTTTTGCGCGTCTGAGTAAATTATGTCAGCTGGCTGTCGCTCAAAGCACCTCAATTGGAAGAGCATTGACAATATAATCCAATAGGTTGTGTTTACAATTCCCAGCTTGGACACCTTTTTACTCAGCTTCAAAAACTTCAACATTTACGATAGCAAAATAATAAAGATAGCCTTGATTTATTCTGAAATGCATCTTGATGTTTAATGTATGCGGATGCTTGCGATGTATAATGGAAAGAACAATTGAAAGAACAGTTGAACTAGATATTCAGCTGTAAGCTTAAGCTTCCGAAATTACTGTCAAACAACACCCGTGAGCATCGAAGATATGGTAGAGGTAAAAGTGAGAAAATGTTATTTAAAAATAGATTGTTTTAATATGCATACATAATGTCTTAACATTTTCAGTTGCGATAATTTTTTTCTTTTTTCATTTTGCAAAAACGCAGGTTTGGCGTGATTTTTTTATTTTTTTATTTACGAGGGTGTTACGAAATTTACGAGGGTGAGTCGGAAAATAAGTTTCCCCTGGTAACTGTGGACAGAGGTGTGTATGAAAGACAAAAAATATAATGAAACATTAAAGATAAGACGCAACTTTATTTTATTCCAATATTATTATTTTACTAATTTTTCATTATGTTATTTTATTACCTGCGCCCGGTTAACATAAAAATATCACAAAAGCCACATATTCACTTTTCTTTGGGTAGTTGCTCATGAGAATGGTAGTTGCTCATGAGTTAACCTTCCGTAATCGGATACTTCACATATTGGTGTATTAGCTATAATGTTGAAAACATCGTTTATGTTTGAAATGCATTACACAAAATCGCATCATCACTATATATTTAAAACGGAAATTTGCATTTCATTCCGATTGTCTATAATACTTTGATAGGATATACCACAATTAGTTAGGCAATAATTTTGGAAATGTTTTAGTGTATACATATTGTTCAACGTTACTTAGTTATAGAGCAACAGAAAAAGTTCAAAAATGAAGTGAACCGGATTATAAAAGTTTAGCCTTTGTTTAAAAAAACTACAGAACATATTTTGATACAAGTAGCACCGTTACATGACTTTTCAGGAATGGTGTTAGTATATAACATTTCGTAATATGTAGATTAGTTATAGAGCTATTAATTCCTGTTGTCATAACGGTATCATTACCCTACCAAAAGTGCACTGTTAATAATCAACTAAAAAATTACTTCTTAATAACTAAACTGTGTAACGCTTAAAATATTAGCTTAAAATTATATCGCAATGGCGTTTGCATCGTTTTCAGCAATGAGGAAGTTCAAGCTGAACGCCCATATTGTTTAAAATAAAAGTTCAAATTCACCATTTAGTTTAATCCAAGGCTCATTTGGAAATATTAACCAGCGCAGCGGGCATAGCCTGCTAGTCATATATATATATTAAAGAAAAACATAATTTGAAGAACAAATTAAAAAAACGAAATTTATTTCCTACATTGTTTAAGCCCGAGAAGAGACATATATTAAGTTATTTCATCCAATTAGTTCTACATTTAATGTTAAATTTTTGTAACAAATTAGTTAAGCCAATTGAAAATTAAAAAATAAAAATAAAAGTCATACAATATGATACTTAAAACACCCTAAAAAATTAGATTCCGTTTAAATGAAATCGAAATAAATCTTAGACTTCTTCCATTTTTAAATGAAAATATTTGTATTGCAGATTTTGTATTATGTTTATGACAATTGTGCATACAATGATAAGATGCATGCAAAATACAAAACTTAAAAAAAGTCTAAGATTTATTTCGATTTCATTTGAACGGAATCTAATTTTTTAGGGTGTTTTAAGTATCATATTGTATGAATTTTATTTTTATTTTTTAATTTTCAATTAGCTTAACTAATTTGTTACAAAAATTTAACATTAAATGTAGAACTAATTGAAGGAAATAATTTAATATCTGTCTCTTCTCGGGCTTAAACAATGTAGGAAATAAATTTTGTTTTTTTAATTTGTTCTTCAAATTATGTTTTTGTTTAATATGTCAAGTTTTTTAATAACTAATGCACTCAGACGAACGCATTTCAAAATTAATAGAGGGTATCATCATCAGACTTTGATGTATGCGGTATTGCATCACAATGTAGGATGCAGTTTACCAATGTGTAATTCAAAATGTTTCACCACTGTAGTAATGCAGGTTGCGGTAAGTTTGGACAAAAACTTCTAATCTGAAAGTAAAAAATCTATAATCAAAACATAAAAAATTAACTTCACTTAAATTTAGATACCCTATTTCCCACTCAGGAACGCTATGAATGCACAAATAAATTGTGTTGAATCCTTACTACAAATGTTTAGCAATATTATAGCTGTGACACAGTAAAAAATAAAAAATAAAAGTTTTACTTAAATTTTTAAACCTCATTCTCTCCCAAAGAGTGATCTAAACACATCCGAAAATTATTACCTAAGTTTAACTTGGGGTATAAATAGTTCCCATCTCGGAAAAAAAAATACATTTTAAAATTTAAGTTACGTAATTCCCCACTAAGTTCGCTACCTGCGTAAAAATAGCTATCCACTAGAAACTTTTTACTAAAATATAAACTTGACCAAAGCAAAAACTTATTCTGAAAATATCCTTTTTATTTCCACTATGACACCATATTCATCTTTTTAATTTTTGAAAAAAAAACTTCCTCAATTTAATATTTCACGTGAAAATCTTTCAACTAAAAAGAAATAAATTATTATTACGGCTTTTGAAATTTTTGCAACAATGAAGGAAAAATGCTAAATTTTCTATGAAAAATATCCGTTGATTTTCAATGGAAAAAGCGAAAATTGGAATTATTAAGAAAAATATTTGAATAATCTAAAAAACAATTGGCCCATGTTTCTCTCTGGGTTATAATTCATCCATATGCAAAGGCATTTTACCATTCGTTTTGACCCTGACGTTAGGCAAACGTTTTTACACTTTAAATTTATAATATCATTAGAATTGGTAAAGAATAAAAAATGAGTGGCATCAGGGACAAAAAGGTCGGAAGAAAAAATGAAAAAGTTATCATCTCCATAGGCTTTTCCATGTTATATTAACATTGAGAAGTGACACTGGAAATAAATAAGTATTGCGCTGCCGCGCAATACTTAAATTATAAAGCAGTAAGCTCTAAAAGTTCCGCTCGAGTGTTTTCAAAAACTACTCGGTGGATTTTTTTCCAAATTGTATCATTCGATAGGAAATATTCCCGGGGTGGTTTATGAGAAAATATACAATGATAGCTATGATTTTCGATGATAAATTTTGTATTTTACTGGTATTTTGAACGAAAAGGTTGCCAGTGATCATCTTTTGGCGAAACGTTTGTTTATTAAAGAATTGAAATAGTTATCCGTCCGTTAGAAAATAATGCAAGTACCTCGCAAATAAGTGGAAAAAATACTGATATTTAATTAACAAAAAAAAACTTTTAATAAGACACAATATTATAAAACTAAAATATTTAATTTAAACACGAAATAAATATCTTTAATGCTTAAAAATATAATTTATTGTGAAATTTTACAATTTATACGATATTTGGCGAGTTATCGCCTGCGTTACGTTAAAAAAATGAATCTTAAAATTTGATTAGACTAATTTTGAATTCCAATTTTTTTATTTTTAGTTCTATTCTGTTTCTTTTTATCTAACTGCCACATCATGTGATTTACAGGAGAAATAAACAGATGTAATTGTAAAAGTTACTGTATTTACGATTTCTCATTTATGTTTGCCGCCAAACAATGTTCAGCCAATTTTTTTTTAAAGCCAAAAATGCATAAGCGTGACATTAGCTTGAGGATTTTCGCAATAATGGTGTTTTTTCAAGTGACCGAGATCATTTTTGGAGTACATTTATATATTCAATTATAAGTTATATAGATATCAGTTAATATTTTAAAAATGGAATCAAATATCTAAATTTTAGTTTGAATTTCTGCCGCACATATAAAATAAAATCATACTTTTTAAAAAGGCTTTCGCCGTAATTGTGGAACCATATGATTTTTATACACTCCAACTTAGATCAAGGATTATTATCCATTTTTTTTTAATTAAATATTATTGTTTATTTCTTTGGCGATAACACCAATTTCCCGTATAGGAAAATTCGGTACTATTTAGTTATCCCATCGACCCAAAATCTATCGCCAAATTATAAGATTAAATGCCAATAATGGTTGATCGTAAATGTCACAATCACTTGACTTTAAGCAAAGTTACACGCGTTTACGTCATCAACTGATTTTTATTTCGACGTTTTATTTGTATTTTTATTAATGTTATACTGATTTATTTGTTCTTTCATTATTTAAAATAAAAATCAATTTGTATAATTTGACGAGTGATTTGACGCTTTATATAATTTGGAGAAATTGGTCGACGGGATAACTAACAAGGAAGGTCTCCATACGGGCATACTCAGAAAAATTTGAAAAAAATACAGAATGAACTTCTCCCATGGGTATATATGTTTATAAAAATTTTTTTGGCGGAACCTTGGTAGAACGTCCGTAAAAAAACAATGAAAATTTCGCTTATTTGGCGACTTATCACCGTTTGGCGAAGAAATTAAATTTAAAAAAAAATACGCTTGTCGAATACTCTTTAAGGAAAAAACTTTTTATGTTGAATTTGTTTAAATAAGTTTAATTTAAATAACTTTAGCTTTGTCATTTTTAGTTTGTTTTAACTATAGTTTTGTCATATATATTTATATGTACTTATAACGAATATTAACTATCATATTTTACGATTTAAAACAAAATTTAAATTGATTAAAATTGTTCCAAACTCAAAAATATGCCCCATCGAGCAATGTCGATTCAACTTAGTTGCTATGGAAACAACTTCTTCGGTATGGAAATGTATTACGGCAGCATTATTCATCTGGCGTTAAAAGTTATTTTTATAACCGATAAAGCCGTTCAAATTTTAAAAAATGTGGATTGGAGAATAAAATAATGGCAAAATTTCGTTCAAATCGGCAACAAGCAACAAGTATAATACAAAATGTAATAATAATAATAATAATAATAATAATAATAATAATAATAATAAATTCTTTCATGGTTTACGTTTAAATTCATTAAATACCGCATATTCTCAAAATAAATTAACAAACAATTTTCAGATTCATTAAAATCGTTTGCTTTTGGCGAGGAAAGATGCTGCTCGCCAAATTGCGTGCCGCTTTCGTCTTTTCACGCCAATTATTCGAAAATATTTTATTTTTTTACAGATTTTCTACTGTAATTCCGCCGCTAATTTTAACTGATCCTTTATTATATACATGAATACTTTCACTAGCATTTTTTTCAACATATTCTGAGTATGCCCAGTATGGAGACCTTCCTTGTAAGTAGTACCAAAAATTCACAATTTCAAAATTTAGGAACTGAAAATTATTCTTAAGGAAATGTATGCAATCATGTGTTATTACTATAAAAAAATTAAACATTTTGAAATAAAATTGCTAGCTGAGAAAAAATTGCAAATCTTTTTTGGTACTTCTTAGTTATCCCGTCGACCAATTTCGCCAAATTATATTAATCGCCAAACCACTCACCAAATTATACACATTGACATAACTTTTATTTTAAATAATGAAAGAGCAAATAAATTTGTAAAAAATAATAAAAATACATATAAAACGTCGATTTAATGGTTTTATTGGCCATTATTGGCATTTAATCTTACAATTAATTAATTAATGGCAACCATTATTGGCATTTAATCTTTCAATTTGGCGACAGTAATTTGGTCGACGGGATAACTAAGAAGTACCTCTTTTAGGTAGATTTCGTAAGAAATACTACCTATTTTAGGTAGATTTCGTAAGAAATACTACCTATTGCAGTCGTTACCATGCTGCGACTTTTGAAAAATTCCTTCATAACTTTTCATTATAGGACCCCAGGAACCCAAAACCACCCCCACCTAAAAAGTTTATATATATATATATGTGTGTGTATGTATGTATGTACTAAATTTTGTCCGCACGATAAAAGTAGCAATTATGCACGAATCATCTTCAAACTCGCCAACAACTTTGAGATGGCTAATATCTCGGCGGGGTTTGAAAATGGGCGAAATCGGCCCAAGAGGGTGGAAATGGGGAGGGTTCAAAATTTTGAATACTGTCTTAACATGATTCTGATAAAACCAGCTCTTACACAAAAATGGCAGGAAAAAAATAAAAGTTTTTCGTTATAGCAGTTGCCAACAATTAAAAAAAAATAATAATAATAAAATTCTCACCACAACAATTACTTTTCTTTTGCAAAATTTTCACGTGTAAAATTAAATAGTTTGACAAATTGAAAACAAATTGAATATTACGTCATAAGTTTCCTAGAGCAAGATTTCAGCATGAAAACTCAAAATAAATAGTTTGACGAATTAAAAAAATACGTATATTGCGTCATATTGGAAATATAATGGACCTCAGCAGGTGAATATGTAACGCCATGTAAGTTTGAAGAAACGTATTAAAACATGATAAAAACCCGACTATTGAAATATTAACATATTTTAACACTTTAAGGTTCTCTGAATTTTTTGTAGCCATTTTTTAAACCTATTCCATATATATGTGTGTGTGTATTCGTGTATATTACAATTTTCACAAAACGTTTAGCTCCCTACAGCTCGCTCTTTGTGAAGAAACTGGGTTTTATCTCTAAACTTGATTTAAGTTTTGTTGGAGAATTTAGTACTTAACATCGAAATCTACCTCCGCCTGTAGGCCTGAGCCGGCAGGGATTTTTTTTAATTTGTTATTTCTTCATATTTTCCCCTCTGTTAGGTAATATTTTAAAAGATATTGGACAAATCTTAGATATTTAAAAGCACATAAATTAACATCTGAATTCCAATTTTATATTATTATTATTATTTATTAATTGTTGTTATTATTATTTATTTTATCATTTTCGATAATGAAGTCACCGCCAAATGGCATATTTACTATATTATTGGAAGCTTTGTTGGCACACGTGTCATATACGCTCCATGGACCTAATGGGCTTCAAAATGGCGTTATTTTGCCTGACATGGTAACACGGCTATATTTGTTTATTTACCTTTATTTTCTTTTTTTAAATTATATAAATCGTTTTTTCTATAGATATCAATTAAACTTTTTTTTATTTATTGTTATTTCCGTTTAAAATAATAGAAAATAATTTAAATATATATATGTAACTGGTATTCGAAAACGATGTTTTCGCCAAGTTGGCGTGAAAAAAAATCGCGCCAAACCAGGTATGTATATGATATCTGTGTCTAACAGTTATTTACATTATTGTGATTACTTAGTATTAGACAACAGATTGAAGAGTATTTGGTATATTTTTATTGTATGGGCTTTTTATCCAATCGTCTTCGTTCTGGGAGAGCTTTCACAATATAGTTATTCTCGCCATTCTACTTTCCAGTTATGACCCTGGATCCTTGAAGCCCGATACAGGGTCCCTTGATTTTTTTGCGCTAATAAATTGTTAATAAATTGCTTCCTTTTAATCCGATCTTCATTTCTGGGGTCATTTTTCCATTTCGTTATTCTCGCGTTTCTACATTCCAGTTAAAACCCTGGGGCCCCCTAGGGAATCGCAGGGCCCAGTCCAGGGCCCCTTGAACGTTTTTAGTGCCAAGCATTTTTCAACCCCTAATTTTCTCATCGTCTAAGCGAATAATTTTATAGTTGAGTCTTGGGTTTTTATTCCTGGACCCACACCCTCATATTTTTATTGGGGCCCTTTTTTAAACATTTTCCCAATATTTTGTGCATTTCGTTAAAATATTATTGTAACGAATAATTCATACCCTACGCTTAATTTTGACTGAAGTTCTAAAGCGCTAAGAACTAAGACATTTTAACATGTTTTCATGTTAGGGCCCTTTTTTAACTATGAGTTGGCTGTTTTTGGGCCTCCTATTGTAGCTCCCTTAAAAATGCCCGATTCACTAGCTTTTTTTCTAACAACTTCTTAGGTCCTCCAGCTACTAAATGAACGACAGAACAACTTCTCAGACTTTAGCTACCACTAATTTTGAACACTAATAGCCTTCTTGGGGCGGATTTTTTTAAAAGGATCCGAATTTCTTGAAATTTTCTTTAACATAGTTCTAAAATCCTCTGATTGCTTTAATAACTACTAAAAATATCTTTATACCCAACAGCATGCCAGTTAAGCTCCTGGTCCTTCGGGGCCCGCAATCGGGCCCTTTGAAATTTTTGCATCATAAATAGTTAATTAATTGCCTCCTCTTAATACAATCTTCATTTTTGGAACCCTTTTTCCATTTAGTTATTCTCACGTCTATACATTCCAGTTAAGACCCTGGAGCCCCTATGGTCTCGTAGAGCCCGAGGGCTCGGTCCAGGCCCCTTGAACTTTTTCGTGTGCCATGCATATTGCTCCAACTAATTTTCTCACCTTCTCAGAGCATAATTTTAAAGTTTGTGCTTGGACTCTTCTTCCAGGACTAACACCCTCATTTTATTATTGGGGCCCTCGCGCCTTTTCTAAAGCATTTACTTATTTTTTTACGCATTTAACCAAAATATTATTGTTACGAAAAATTAATACCCTATGCTTAATTTTGACTATCTGTAGATCTAAAGAGTTAAGTATTAAGATATTTTAACATGTTTTCATTTTAGGTCATTTAGGCCCTGCATTTAACAGTCAGTTGGACCCTTTTTGGGCCCTCTATTATAGCCCTCTTAAAAATGGTCCGATTCACTAGCTTTTTTTCTAACAACTTCTTAGGTCCTCCAACTACTACATGAACGACAAAAAATTTTCAGTCTTCAGTTACCACCAATTTTGAATATTAAATCGCCTTCTTCGGCCCTTGGTGCAGCTTCTTTAAAAATGATCTGAATTGCTTGAAATTTCCTTTAACATAGTTCTAGCGTCTTCTGATTACTTTAAAAACTACTCAAAAGTATCTTTTTACCAAACTACATGCCACTTAAGTCCCTGACCCCTTGGAACCCGGTACAGAGCCCCTTGAAGCTTTTGCAGTATAAATTGTCAATAAATTGCCCCTCTTAATCTTCATTTTTGGCTGCTTTATTTTTCCATTTAGTTATTCTTCCGTTTCTATAATCCAGTTAAAATCTTGGGGCAACGTAGGGTCCTTTTGGTCCGATCCAGGGCCCCTTGAACATTTTGTGTGCCATGTATTTTCACCGCCTAATTTTATCAGCTTCTCATTGCGCGATTTTAAAATTGAGTCTCGGACTCTTCTCCGTAGACCAACACCCGCATATATTTATTGGGGCCTTTTTAAGCATTTACCCCATTTTTTGCGCATTTCTTTAAAATATTATTCTAATGATTAATTCATACTCTATGCTTAATTTTGCCCGGTCTTTCTTTATACCTCAGCTACCACATTTTTCGAACATTAATCTTTTTTTTCAGCATCAACTTTCGAGTACTCACAACAGCCGTAAATTAAAAATCGCGTTACTTTAAAGGTAGCTTTAGATAAGGGATTTCATCCGTTTATTAAATATCGTGTTAATGTTAAAAGTAATTCAAGAAATTTACAAGGTGAGGGGGCATCTTCCACCGTTTGGGGAAGCATTCTTTCCTCGGGTTCTAAGGGGCCAATTTCAACGGTATTTGGTTCATTCAACTTAGATTACAATTCAGCTACTCTCTGTATTATGAAATTTTATCCTTAGGCTTCAGTTACCCACATTTTCTAATGATTCTAACGATTCTTAATGATTGATGGTGCATTCTTTTTTTTAATTCTATCGGCTTGATTACTACGAGGTTTCGCTCACTCAACTTGGTTTTCGATTGTCTCCGGCATGTGCGGGGCACTTCCTGTAAATGCTGCCGTACGTAGCGGGGACCGAAGTTACAGGTTCGCTCAGAGATAAGTTTGTTGGAAACGCACTAGACGCTGATGAAGGCAATGGGAATACCGAAATTAGGTTCATTTAAAAGAATTTCAAAAGATATAAAATCATACAAACTTGAGTTTTGCTTAAAGTTATTATTTACAAACCCCGGGCAACACTGGGCGGGTCTGCTAGTCATATCATCATATCATATACACTGCTCAAAACAATTAAAGGATATTTGAAGTTTTATATAAAATAAAGATATAAACGAAATTTTTTTTTGCCGAAAATAGAAGAAGAGAATCACAAATGCAAATTTTTCTGGTTTTCAAACTGTGGAGTATGCAAATTTTGAGTTCGACGTCAAAAACGTCGCTTCAGCGGCAGCGAATGAAATTTGACTTTCAACTGATGATAAAAGAGAATGAAGACAAGGATGATCGGCATTCAGTGATTGCTTTGTTTCGATGAGTAAGATGTCTCAGCGAAGTCATTTGACAGATTCAGAAGCTTTGAGAATTGTTGGTAGGTTAGAAGGGGGCCAAACTCAAGTCGAAGTAGCGCAAGCCATTGGAGTGTCACAAAGTGTCATTTCCAGGATCTGGAACCGTTTTTTGGAGAGTGGATGTGCAGGCCGAAGACCAGGGCAAGGTCGTAGACGGGCAACAACGCCCAATGAAGATCGGTATTTAGCGTTAACAGCTCGGAGACACCGAACCATGAACGCTACTCTTCTCCAACAACACCTTCGCTCGGCTACAGGCACCACGATTTCAACTCAGACTGTCCGAAACCGGCTCCATGCTGTAGGTCTGTATGCTCGCCGACCGATGGTATGTGTTAGATTAACATCAAGGCATCGTCGCGACCGCAGGGAGTGGGCAACCGAGCATGTCAACTGGAGGAGAAATGAATGGAGCAATATTCTGTTTTCTGACGAGTCCCGTTTTTCTGTGCATCCGGATAATAGGCGTATTTTCATCTGGAGGGACCGTGGCATTAGGAATAATCCTGCGTTCGTACACGAAAGTGTCAGATTTGGCGGTGGAGGAGTGTTGGTGTATGGTGGCATCTCCATTGACGGGCGCACTGACCTCTACATCATTCGAGATGGAGCTCTGACTGGTGGCCGATATAGGGATGAGATCCTCAGACCTATTGTAGTCCCTTACGCTGCAGCAATCGGAGATAACTTCATTTTAATGGACGATAACTGCAGGCCACATCGTGCAAACCTGGTGGAGGATTTCCTTTTCGAGGAAGGAATCGTTCGAATGGAATGGCCAGCGTGTTCTCCAGACATGAATCCAATCGAGCACGTTTGGGACGCTCTAGGAAGACGAGTTTCAGGCCGCCAACAACCCCCACAAACTCTCCAAGAACTGGAAAGAGCTCTTCTGGAAGAGTGGGGCAGAATACCCCAACTCGTCATTAATAGCCTCATTGAGTCCATGCCTCAAAGGTGTTCAACGTTGCTGGCCCGCCGTGGAAACCATACCCCCTACTGAAAATGATTTTTTTTTTAAGAAAACACCTTTTCTTATTCTTTTTTTCTCATATGCACAAATTGTGTTTTTTTCCTTTAGTACACAAATGCGCAATAAAATGCATTTTTTTCTGCCAAACATGTGTAATTTATTCTCATATAACCTACTATGTCTGTCGACCATGTATCAATCAGCTAAACAGTTTACCAGATACAAAATCCACCTAAAACTGCAATATCCTTTAATTGTTTTGAGCAGTGTATATTATAAAGCAGTAAGCTCTGAAAGTTCCGCTCGAGTGTTTTCAAAAACTACCCGGTGGATTTTTTTCCAAATTGTATCATTCAATAGGAAATATTCCCGGGGCGGTTTATGAGAAAATATACAGGGATAGCTATGATTTTTGATAATAAATTTCGTATTTTACTGCTATTTTGAAATAAAAGGTTGCCAGTGATTATCTTTTTGCGAAAGGTTTGTTGATTAAAGAATTAAGATGGCCATATCTGTTAGAAAATAATACAAACACCTCGCGAATAAATGAAAAAAATACTGATATTTAATTTAAAAAACAACAACAACAAAAGTTTTAATAAGATATAATATTATAAAACGAAGATATTTAATTTAAACATGGAATAAATATTTGTAATGCTTAAAGTATAAATTATTGTGAAATTTTACAATTGGTGCAATATTTGGCGAATTATCGCTTACGATAGGTTAAAAAATGAATCAGAAAATTTGATTTGACAATTTTGAATGGCAATTCTTTTGCTTTTTAGCTCTTTTATCGCTTGCGCCAGGTTAATAAAAACGTGTCTGAAAACTTGATGAAATAAAATCTAGGTTACATTCTTTAGCCTTTTTTTTTTTTTTTTTTTTTTTTTTTCCTTGTCAATTTAATTATTATTTTTATATAATTCTCCCATCATATGATTTACAGGAAAAACTAGAAGTATTTGTAAAAATGGCTGTATCGCATTTATTAAAGAACACGCAATAAATATCAATGATAACGGAAAATTGCAAGGAACCTGATACTCTTTATTTAGCCAAAAAACGTAGACGCATATAAGTATAAAATTTATGTAAACATTAAATATAGGCTTAAAGAAAATAAATTTCAAGTTTTGTAGTAATTTTAAATAACGAAAGAACATGTAAATTAGGAAAACAATAATCAATTTACAAATAAAACGTCGAATTAAAAAGACTTGATGACTGCCAAACCCGTTTAACATATTTAATGTCATCTGAATGAGACATTTTACGATCATCCATTACTAGCATTTAACCTTACAGTTTGGCGACAGTTTTTTTGTCGACGGAATAATCAAGGACACAGATGTCATATACGCACCACGTTGGCGCGATTTTTTCTGATGCCAATCTCATATACGCACCGGGATACTTAAGTGGCTCCAAAGTATCGTTATTTTGCTTGATATGGTAACCAGGAGGTTGTTGTTTATTTATTAATAAATTATTTATTAACTTTTATTTTCTTTTTAAAAATTATACAAGTTGTTTTGTTCTATAGTTATTAATTAAACATTTTTTTTATTGCTATTCCCTTTTTTAAAAAAATACATATGTAATTGATATTCGAAAACAAGATTTATGCCAAATTGGCGTCAGAAAAAAACGCGCCAACGTGTTGCATATATGACATCGATGCCTAATCAAGTAGTACCGAAAAATGTAACTCAAAAATTTGATTATATAAAATCTCAGTATTATTTTTTTTTCTCATTAACTAAGAAAGTTTTGAGTTGATACCATATTTGGCGTTTTTTTCTTTTGCGCGCCAGGTTAAAGAAAAAATGCTTCTCAAAAATTTCATTAGATAAAATCTGAATAAATTTCTTTTTCTTTTTTTTTTTTAAATAATTTTATTTTGATTTTTATCTATTCTGCCATTATGTTTCTTACAGGAGAAATTAGAATTATTTTTAAAAATGGCTGTAACTGCGAAATGTATGTTATTTGTTTAATTAGGAGATCGAATTTACTGTTGTCGCCAAACAATGCAATTTTAAGCCACAAAGGCAGAAGCGTGAAATAAGCCAGGCGAAGGTCGCAATCATTTTTTTTTTCATGTGTAGGAGAAGATTTTGGAGTAAATTTTGATATTCAAATGTAATTCATATAAAAAGCAGTTAAATTTATAATTATGTAGCAGGTATTTAAATTTTAGTGTACATGTCTGCTAAATACACACATATGCTAGAATAATTTAATTTCCGAGATTTAAAATATTTTTTATCATAATATGGAAAACCATTACTATGGAAACATGTCGTTTTGTTTTCTTCAAGCATGTCATTTTTATATCCTTGAACTCAGATTATTACTTATTAATGGGAAATTGCGTATTATGTTATTTTTTTTAAGATGTCGGACCTATTGCCAATTTCACCGATAGGAATATTCACTGCTTTAAAAGTTAGGATATAATAAGATTCTTAAGAAGATTTCTGCAATTATGCGTTATTATTATTGTAAAAAAAAGCCAAAATTTTGCAATAGAAATTGCTTGCTGAATTTAATTTCAGATACATATATATATATTTTAACTCGTCGCTTCAGCTAGACTTAGCAACAAATTAAGAGTTATTTTCATAATCTGAGTTATTTACACAATAGACGGTAGATTAATTTACTCTTGACTATAAAGGAATTAGCAAGCCTATTTATTTGTCCGTGTGTTATTATGTTCTATAGAAAAATGCAAAATTAATCTCCGTTTCAAGTATTCACCAAAATGCTTATTTGTAAAATTTTTGTATAACTAATTTTATTTATCATTGTCAGGCCTATTTAAGACATGAATATTTCGACATTATTTATTGGATCGTATTTTGGCGAGTCATTAAGTTTGTTTTGTCATTAACTCTGGTAAATGTGTAACAATATTGTTGCATCAGTCTTAATGTTTGACGTACACCATCACAATGGAGTCGATTACAGATGATTAGAAAGATTTTATTTGATGCAAGAGGTATATTTTTTTTTGCAAGATTAAGTCATCAAGTTTTATAACGTCTAAATGGTTACATGATTGATGCTCTACAAAATAAAAAGGCAGTAAAAATGACGTCATTTTAATTTTATTCAAACAATTCAGCTTTAAAAACACACTTTTTTATATTTCACTTTTCTTTGAAATATGAAAGTTAAACATTCTTTTTTGACGACAAATTGTTCAATACATTTTTTTTTTTTACGGTATTTACTCTGCTGGAATCCAAAGAGAGAAAACAGTAATAGTAGATCTGTCACAAGAGGACGTTTATTAAGAAATATAACGTAACATTCAGTGAGATTATATTTAAGCTACCAGAATCACATATTGCGCGAACTGAGATCACAGGAGTTCAAGAACTATCAAACGAAAATGAACCACCTGAACATTATTCGTGTTCAATGGTCGATCTTTGCAATCATTCTAATGGATTCTAATTTAGTAATGTCAGATCAGAGACCATTTTAATTCCTGTTGTCATAAGGGTCACATTACCCTACCAAAAGTGAACTGTTAATAATCAACTCAAAGAATTGCTGGTTAATAGCTAAATTTTGTCCAACGCTTAAGATAATATAATATTGCAATGGCGTTCGAATCGTTTTTAGCAATGAGCAAAGTCCAGCTGAAGGTCCAAATTGTTTAAAATACAAATTCAAATTTATTTCATTTAATCCAAGGTTCATTTGGAAATACTGACCAGCGCAGCGGGCATAGCCTGCTAGTATAAAGCAGTAATCCCTAAAGCAGTAATCCCTAAAAGTTCCGCTGGAGTGTTTTCAAAAACTACCCGGTAGATTTCTTTGCAAATTGTATTATTTGATGGAAAATATTCTCCCGGTGGTTTATGAGTCAAATATACAAGGATAACTATGATTTTTAGTAACAAATTTCGCATTTTATTGATATTTTCGACGAAAGGGTTGCCAGTGATTATATTTTTGCGATATTATTGTTGGTTAAAGAATGGAAACGGCTATATCAGTTAGAAAATAATGTAAACATCTCGCAAAATAAAAGAAAAAACTGTTATTTGTTTAATTAAAAAAAGAAAGAAACAAAAACCCTTATAATGAGAGATAAATTTATAAAACGAAAATATTTAATTTGAACGTGAAAGAAATATTCATAATGCTGAAAATTGAATTCAATATGAAATATTTCCAGTGATACAATATTTGGCCATTTATCGCTTACGCCAGGTTAAGAAAAATGCAGCTCAAAAATTTGATTATATAAAATCTCAGTAATTTTTTTAAATTATTTTTTTTAACTCAATCTCCCATTATGTGTCTTACTAGAAAAACTAGCAGAAATAATTCTAAAAATAGCTGTACAGTCAATCAGGGTAACTTTGAACCACGGGGTGTAACTTTGCACCACCTCCTATTTTTCAATATTTTTGACACTAAAAGATTAAATAAACTCCAGAACTGTGTTCTGTTGGCAAGGCTCTAAACTGGGATTTCTACTCTTTATTTTAGAAAATAAATTAGCAACATTATGCGCAATTGATTGCATCATCTAACTATTTTTGTGAAGTACTGTTTTCAAGTTAATTTTGAATGCTGTTTTGAAGTTGTTGTAATCCAATTAAATTTTCATAGTAAGTAACAATATACTCATTTATCAGACATATTATTATCTAAATGTTGTAAATGTGTTAATATTTTGTGACTATTTATTTATTAATAGTTAATAAAATGTAAAATAAGAAGCAGTAGCATTTTACCGCATTTTCAGGATAACTTTGAGCCGGCTCAAAGTTACACTGATGCTTATAATTTACTGATTATAGGTGCTACTGTCGAAAATTTCCCATATTTGCACGTATGTTTTATGTAAATCCTTAAAGTGTGCATTAGATATGACATGTAAATATTTTTACAAATATGTGTCCAATACATAAAATTCCTTTAGAGACGTGATTAGGGGCGGAGCTACTCAAATTTGACATTTCATACGTTCGACATTTTTTATTTTTGTTTTAATATTACTAGTACGTGTATGTATTACTGTAACTATGGATGTATTATAGAGTTAAAACATTGAAAATTGTTTTTCACTGCATTTTCATGTTTTATATGAACAATAAACAGGTTTTTCTAATTTCTAAATTTTCATGGTTCCCTTCTTCCACTTTTCTTATGCCTGATATTTGTTGTAATATCATAAATTATACAAATCTTGTGATGTTGGGAAATGTAAATTCGCCGTCTTTACATATCTGAAAACATTTTTTGGTGTTTAAAGTTGTCCTGACTACAATGCTTTTTTTTATAATTAATTATTTTATATAAAAATTTATCATATGGTGCAAAGTTACCCTAAATGGCTGGGTAATTTTGAACCAGGATAAAAGCCCATTTTTTATTGCTTTTATCCTTATTATTCCTTAATTTTTTATAGTCAAACAAAAATTTAGGATCATTTCTTCTCTTTTATGCCCCTAGTTGCGACAATATTCTTCAAATAAGAGTGTGGCATATGAAAATAGAGAAAATGCGGATCAAAGTTACCCTGATTGACTGTATTTGTGAGTTGCAGGTTATTTGTTATATCCGATTTTGATTTTTACTTTATTATTTTTGTCGCTAAACGATGCGATTTTAAGCCAAAAAGGCATAAGCGTGACTTTAGCCAGAGCAATAATTGTGTTTTTGTTATGAGAGCATTTTTAGGAGTAACGTTTTATATTCCAATGTAAATTGCATAAATAGCGTTTGTTACACACACACATATTGTAAGAAATATTTTATTTCACATATTAAAAAAAATTCACCATACTTTTCAAAAGAAAAATGGCGGTTTGATTTCTTCCAAACATGTGAATTTTATAGACTTGAACTCAGATTACCGAATATTGTCCCTTTTACTTTTCTTTTACAATATTGCCAATTTCGTTTATAGAAATATTCACTGCTTCAAAAGTTAGGAACTAAAGTTTATTCTTAAGGGGATTTATGCAATTATGCGTTATTACTGTAAAATAAACTCAACATTTTGAAAAAAAAAAACTGCATGCTGAAATAAATTTTTGATATTATTTTTAATTAGTCATTTCTTTTTAGTGTTTTCTGCATATCTTATATTCTTACAATTTAATTATCCCGTTGACCAATTTTGCCAAATTATAGAAATGGAAGATTGTTGCTATTCTCGAATTTTAAGATAGGAAAATTAACGAATTTAAATTTAAAAAATAACTAAAGAATAAGATTAATTTAATGATGAAGTTCACTTATGGCGTCGCGACATACCAAATATGAAATTTGATTTATTTAGATAATTTCGGAAAAAATAATACTAGGTACTACTTGGTTATCCCGTCGACCAAAAATCTATCGCCAAACTATAAGATTAAATCCCAATAATGGTTGATCGTAAATGTCACATTCACTTGACTTTAAGCAAGTTACACCTTTTTATGTCATCAAGTGATTTTTATTTCGACGTTTTATTTGTATTTTTATTAATGCTATGCTAATTTATTTGTTCTTTCGTTATTTAATATAAAAATTATGTCAATTTGTGTAATTTGGCGATTTATATAATTTGGCGAAATTGGTTGACGGGATAGCTAAGTAGTACCGAATACTAAAAGTTTACATATTTAAATGCAGAATTCTAAATTAAACCATAAACAAATAGATATTTTAAAGATATTTATTTGTAAATAAAATGTAAGTATTTTAAATGTCATAATCGAATTTATTAAGAGACACAATAAATATCAATGATAACCGAAAATTATAAGGGACCTTATACTCTTTATTTAGTCAGAAAACGTAGGCGGGTATAACTATAAAAATTTATGTAAAAATTAGATATAGGCTTGAAGCAGGAAAAAAAAATCAAAATTTGCAGTAATTTTAAATAACGAAAGAACAAATAAATTTGTAAAACACTAATAAAAATACAAATAAAACGTCGAATAAAAAAGGCTTGATGACGTTACAAACACGTGTAAAATGTGAATGTGACATTTACCATGACCCATTATTGACATTTAATTTTACAGTTTGGAGACAGTTTTTTGTTCGTCGGGATAATCAAGTAGCTACTTATATTTTTTAGGAAGGTATTTAAAAGATATTGGACTAATTTTCCGTAACCGGGTCACCCGCTAAATGGAGTATTTTTCTATAATGTTGGAAGATTCAGTTATATCGAAAAAAGCAACAATTGCAATGTACGGAAAAACTTTGTATTGCCAATGCGTGGTATTTGTCAAAGTATTTGTCAGTTTATCAGTTAGCCTATTCAAGGAAAATAAATACAATTCTGATTAGATAAAATTTAGATCATTACAAAGTAATTTCGTCTGACACACAGTCCAATCAATTAATCTTAGTGACAAATTAACGATTATTTTGAATATCTGTGTTACTTAGGCAACATATTGAAGAATAATGTAATCTTAAATATAAAGGAAATAATAAGCCTATTTTCTTCTCTGTGTTTTTATACTCATTAGAAAAATGCAAAGAAAATCTTCGATTCAAGTATTCACCATAAAGATTTTTACTAAAAAATTTGCAATACTAACGATATTTATCATTGTTTGTTCTACTTAAAGTATGGATTTTGTTGGTAAAAGATCTATAATTGTGTCAATAGCAATTTGACATAATGTAATGCAGAGTAGTTTGGCGCGTAGTTAACTTTGTTTTGTAATTAACTCTGTTATATTCGTAATTATATCGGTGCAAACACTTCTAATGTTTGACGTCAGCCTTGGCCTAATACAATTGCGGAGGATTAGGAAGATTTTATTCGATGCAAACTAAGTGTTTATTTTTGCACCGGTATCAGTCATCGAGGTTTTTTTCAGGTTAACGGCTACATGACTGCAACTGGTCTATAAAATGAAAAGGCAATGAAACTGACGTCCTTTTAATTTTATTTAAACAATTCAGCTTTAAAATTTCACGTTTTTTATGCTTCATTTTTCTTTTATGATGATTAAACACCGTGTTTTGAGTGGAAATAATTTGTTAAACCTTTGGCTGTATTTTCTCTTCTTGAATAGAAAGATGGAAAACTCTAATAGACCTGCCAGGAGAAGACGTAAATTACGAAATGTAAAATAATGTAGAGTGAAGTTGTATTCAAGGTGTTAGAAAAACACATATAGTCAAGCTGAGAAGTTCAGAGTCCAAGCCCTAACAAACGAATGTGAATCACCCAAAAAATATTTACATTCAATCGTCAAACTCTGCAATCATTGTAATGTTCATAAATTTTTTAGCAGTGTGGTGAATAAAGAATATTTTAATTCCTGTTGTCATAACTGCCTCATTACCTTACCAAACTCTAAAATAAATGATAAACTAAAAGAGTTGCTTCTGAATAACCCCAATTTTGTCCAACGCATAAGATAATACAACAGCTCAGTGACGTTCGCATTGTTTGCATCAATGCGAAAGGACATTCCAGGTGAAGGTCCATGTTGTTTAAAAATAAAAGATCAGATTCACTATTTCATTTGATTTGAGGTTCGTTTGCAAAAAAAGACCAGCGAGCGCACCGGGCATAGTCTGCTAGTTTTCAAATAAATTTGTTCGTAAATTGCGATTTGAATTAATTATTTGAACATTTTTGGAGTAGAAATGCCTTGTCCCTGAAAGGGTTAATCAGTAATTGATAATTGAACTATCCACACATTTCACATATGAAAAAAAAAACAACATATGTCACATGGTCAATGGCTCAAGAAACACAGATATCACAATACATATGAATATTTTTCCACTTTATCCTGTCTTTAACTCCATAACACATGTAGCAATTTTTTTTATCATATTTCATTCTATCACGATCTTATTTGACAAGCATTTTCCCTCCACAATTTAACGCTTTACTGAGTTGCTAATTCTAAACAAAATTCCCTACCTCTATATCGACAGTGATGTCAAAATCAAATTCATCCTCTTTTATATCAAATTAAACAAAGCTTTTTTTTTCCCCCTTTTTTCCGATTCATCCAAAAAAACAACAACCGAAGAGCTGAAAAAAAAGTAGTGTCTGGCTTCTGTGTCTGTTGAAGCGAGCTGAAAAACGCATCAGTGTCTGCAGAGGAAATCCCTTTCCGCTACTCAATTAGCTTGGCTGATTAGCATAAAAATGCTAATGCAATGGAAATTTTGTACTCGCTGACTCCAAGGCAGTAGGGTGGCTGGGTTCACTTCGTAACTTTTCGCTTCACTACCCCGTGCCCATTCTGTAGTCTATGCCTTTCTCGGATTAAACGCTGGTTAAATATAGTTCTAATTGTCGCGGGTCAGTGCAAAGGAGGAGGAGACATGCTTATTCACTTTTCTTGATGACAGTGGGACAGCATTAAATTCAATAACTCGACGCGCCATAACTGAACAAGAGATAAAGAACATTCATTTTATTTTATAGGCTTTCAGTTTATGATTACAATTGAAGTAATCCAGAAATAAATTTATAATTTTTATAGTCTATGCCTTCCTCGGATTAAACGATGGCTAAATATAGTTCTAATTGTCGCGGGTCAGTGCAAAGTAGGAGGAAGACACGCTTATTCACCATTTATTGATGACAGTGGGACAGTTTTAAATTCAATAACTCGACACGCCATAACTGAACAAGAGATAAAGAACTTTCATTTTATTTTATAGGTTTTCAGTTTATTATTACAATTGAAGTAATCCAGAAATAAATTTATAATTTTTATAGTATATGCCTTCCTCGGATTAAACGATGGCTAAATATAGTTCTAATTGTCGCGGGTCAGTGCAAAGTAGGAGGAGACACGCTTATTCACCATTTCTTGATGACAGTGGGACAGTTTTAAATTCAATAACTCGGCACGCCATAATTTGACAACAGATAAAGAACTTTCATTTTATTTTATAGACTTTCAGTTTATTAATTAACGATATGTGTATTACAATTGAAGTAATCCAGAAATAAATTTAGAAATTTTTATAGTATATGTCTTTCTCGTTTTAACCTTCCGTCTACCAGACGGGTCCATTGGACCCGACATGTACATTCAAAATATTTATTCAAACCAGAAATTTCTTCAAAACAAACTAAATGTATAAATCAGACAATAATAAGTTAAATAAACAAATTAAATAGTTTTAAGTAAAAATTCTGGTGTAGAATGTTTTTATAAAACTTGAGTAAAATTTCCGGTAGTTCTAGGGTTAAAGGCTGGTTAAATATAATTCTAAATTTCGCGGGTCAGTAAGGAGGAGACATGCTTATTCACTTTTCTTGATGGCAGTGGGACAGCTTTAAATTCCATAACTCGACACGCCATAATTTAACAAGAGATAGAGAACTTTCATTTTATTTTATAGGCTTGCAGTTTATTAATTTAATTCTTTGTGTATTACAATTGAAGTAATCCAGAAATAAATTTAGAAATTTTCATAGTCTATGCCTTTCTCGTATTAAACGCTGGTTAAATATAGTTCTAATTGTCGCGGGTCAGTGCAAAGGAGGAGGAGACATGCTTATTCACTTTTCTTGATGACAGTGGGACAGCATTAAATTCAATAACTCGACGCGCCATAACTGAACAACAGATAAAGAACATTAATTTCATTTTATAGGCTTTCAGTTTATGATTACAATTGAAGTAATCCAGAAATAAATTTATAATTTTTATAGTCTATGCCTTCCTCGGATTAAACGATGGCTAAATATAGTTCTAATTGTCGCGGGTCAGTGCAAAGTAGGAGGAGACACGCTTATTCACCATTTCTTGATGACAGTGGGACAGTTTTAAATTTAATAACTCGGCACGCCATAATTTGACAACAGATAAAGAACTTTCATTTTATTTTATAGACTTTCAGTTTATTAATTTAACGATATGTGTATTACAATTGAAGTAATCCAGAAATAAATTTAGAAATTTTTATAGTATATGTCTTTCTCGTTTTAAATGCTGGTTAAATATAATTCTAATCTTCGCGGTTCAGTAAGGAGCAGACATGCTTATTCACTTTTCTTGATGCAGTGGGACAGCTTTAAATTCCATAACTCGACACGCCATAATTTAACAAAAGATAGAGAACTTTCATTTTATTTTATAGGCTTGCAGTTTATTAATTTAATTCTTTGTGTGTTACAATTGAAGTAATCCAGAAATAAATTTAGAAATTTTTATAGTCAATGTCTTTCTCGGATTAAATACTGGTTAAATATAGTTCTAATTGTTGCGGGTCACTGCAAAGGAGGAGGAGACATGCTTATTCACATTTCTTGCTTATTCACTTTTCTTGATGACAGTGAAACAGCTTTAAATTCAATAACACGACACGCCATAATTTAACAAGAGATAGAGATCTTTCATTTTTATTTCATAAGCTTACAGTTTACTAATTTGATTCTTTGTGTATTACAATTGAAGTAATCCAGAAATAAATTTAGAAATTTTTATAGTCTATGCCTTTCTCGGATTAAATACTGGTTAAATATTGGTCTAATTGTCGCGGGTCAGCGTAAAGAACGATGATATATGCTTATTCACTTTCCTTGATAACAGTGGGACACCTTTAAATTCAATAACTCGACAACCATAATTTAACAAGAGATAAAGAACTTTCATTTAATTTTATAGGCTTGCAGATTATTAATTTAACTCTTGGTGTATTGCAATTGAAGTAATCCAGAACTAAATTTAGAAATTTTCATAGTCTATGCCTTTCTCGGATTAAACGCTGGTTAAATATAGTTCTAATTGTCTCGGGTCAGTGCAAAGGAGGAGGAGACATGCTTATTCACTTTTCTTGATGACAGTGGGACAGCTTTAAATTCAATAACTCGACACGCCATAATTTAGCAAGAGATAAAGAACTTTTATCTTATTTTATAGGCTTGCAGATTATTAATTTAACTCTTAGTGTATTGCAATAGAAGTAATCGAGAAATAAATTTAGAAATCTTTATAGTCTATGCTTTTCTCCGATTAAATGCTGGTTAAATATAGTTCTAATTGTCTTGGGTCAGTGCAAAGGAGGAGGAGACATGCTTATTCACATTTCTTGATGACAATGGGACAGCTTTAAATTCAATAACTCGACACGCCATAACTTAACAAGAGATAAAGAACTTTCATTTTATTTTATAGGCTTTCCGTTTATTAATTTAACTCTTTGTGCATTACAATTGAAGTAATCCAGCAATAAATTTATATTTTTTTATCCTTTTCTGAACAGCAATAACTGGATAATTTATAGCAATAACAGGGCAATTAATTACGCATATAGCAATAACTGGACAACTAATTCAATATTTCGACATGGCATAATTTAACAAGTGATAAAGAACTTTCACTTATTTTATAGGTTTTCAGTTTATAAATTTAATTCTTTATGTATTACAATTCTAGCACTTCGGAAATAAATTGATATATTTTAGCCTTTTTTGTATAGAAATAACTAGGCAATTAATTACGCATATAACAATAACTGGACAACTAATTGAATAATTCGACATGCCATAATTTAACAAGAGATAAAGAATTTTTATTTTATTTTATAGGCTTTCAGTTTATTAATTTAACACTTTGTGTATTACAATTGAAGTAATCCAGAAATAAATTTATAATTTTAATACACATAAAAGCCAGATTAAACTGAAAAATTTCATAACAAAATCCATTTCCTGAGCAATCAAACTTAGTTCACAGGTCCGGAAAATAAATTACACTCTATAATAACCCTTAGTTATAAACTTCATTTAGTGCATTATGCCATTTCTATGTCAAAAATATCGAGTATAGCTAAAATAGGTCAAATTAAACAATTTCGCTCTCTCTTACTGAATGGCAGGAAGGGTCTAGGGTGGCTGTAAGAGCCAGTATTCATTGTCAGAGATGTGTAAGTGTTCATAAAGTTTCTCTCCAAGAACAGGTGATTATTAAATAAAATATGGAACAGATACAAACTTGGAAATTAATTTATTTAAGATGCAATTATTAAAGTTTTTTTTACAGCAATCAATGAACCTCTATATGCGTATCATTTGTTGTGCGAACCACATCAAGACGATACTCGATTTCCAGCCATGCTCTCTGCAACAAAGTGTTATCAATGGTGCCGATGACGTCTATGATCCTTTGCTTCATTTCAGTGATATCCCGCACCTTTGTTCGGTATACAGGATCTTTAACATACCCCCACAGAAGGAAATCCAGGGGCGTAATATCAAGTGAAAGAGGTGGCCAGGTAAATGGACCATCTCGTCCAATCCACCCACCTGGGAATGTTTCATCAAGAAACTTCGGGACACAAATGAGGCGGTCCACCATCTTGCTGGAAAAAGACATTTGGTTGAAGATTATCCAACTGTGATGTCACAAATTCAGTTATCTTCGACCAGTGATTATTTAGTTAATTTGATATCTTAGGCCTTGGTTCTACAAAATGTTTTCTAAAATACACAAAACAAAGAATAATTAAAACTTTTATAGTAACTTGAGTATCTATAATATCGCTGAGTTTCTCAATCCCAACTAAAGAAAAATCATACGCTGAGCCTAACATGAAAAAATACCTTTAGATGAAGGTCTGGCATTGGGCCAGAAATATTAAAATTTTTTAGAGCACCAAAGTTTTGTAACTTAGCAAGAACTTATAATTATTTGTAGACTGCAAAATAAAATTCAACAACAAAAAGCAAATGTCGTAAAACAGACCATTGATGCCATGTTAAAAAAAAAATTAAAAAATAGTTTTTACTTTACTTATATGTTTAAGTGTATAATTTATTTATTTTTAAGCATTAGCAAACTAAGTTTTCCAAAATGAGAATTAAAAAAAAAATTAAACATCGATTAAATAGACATGACCTGAAATCTGCAAAAGCCTCAAATCCGCACAACACTTGGAACCAAGCTCTGCAGATTAGTGGTCTTCTACTGTACATAGTTTTTCATAAATGTGTTTCGTTTTTAAAATGTGTTATCTTCATCTATCACTGCGGAACAAGCGAGAAAAACTCACATTCTTGAACATGTGCTGTATATATCTTGGTATCTCTTTTTCCGTCATTTTTGGCGAGCTATCTTTCGAGTCTATAATAAATTTCATTCTCATATTTTATCATAACTTTTTTTATGAATTTTTTAAATTGGAAAGAGACTTTGTGGATACCTATTGTCGCGGATCAGGGCAAAGGAGGAGGAGAAATGCTTATTCACTTTGCTTGTTGACAGTGGGACAGCTTTAAATTCAGTAACTGGACTTTGCCATAATTTCACAAGTGATAAAGTATTTTAATTTTGTTTCGTAGGATTTCAGTTTAATAAATCAATTCTTTCTCTCGTGGAAAAAAAAAATTGTATATAACAATTTAAGTACCGTAATTTCCGGTGTAAAGCCCGCAGATCAAACAATTCAGTTTGGACCCAGAAATTTTATTCAGTGTTTGAAGACCAATACTTACCGCGATCTAAAAAGTTACATTTTATTTTAAAAATTTTCTGGGTCGAAACACGATTGTTTGACCCGCGGGCTATACACCCAACATTAAGGTAATAAGGAAATAAATTTATTATATACGAGATGTGGCTATTTAATAACGAAGCTGTTGCTTCTACAGAATGCATGTGCCAAATTCGTACAACCAATAGTTGTGTAGCACAAAACCTCCTGTATCGATTAACACCTTTAAGGGCGTCCGGGGCTAAAAATTCTCAAAAAAAAAATGCATTTTTTTAATTGACTTAAAAAAAATACTGAGTTTTTAGCGTTAAATACCGCAAACCGCATGCTTAAATCTTCATTAGATCTAAAGATATAACATCTTTTGACTTGAGAAGCGATGCATCAGCTGCTTGCTAACGAAAAGTTTAGCTCCATTTATCTCAGAATGAATTTTTTCACGATTTGTCAACTTTAAAAGAATGTATCTAAGGTTCCTTGCAAGATATATGTATAAAATTTTTAACAGAGATTTTATGCTATATTTCCAACAAATTATCTTCAGGATTTTTAATTTTGAGTAATAATTGTGAAAATATGCTAGTTAATGCAAAACTCACTCATAAAAAAACTCTTTTTACTTAAACTTTTTTAATAAAATTCCTAATCAATATTTTAAGAAATCCTGAAAAGAAACTAAAATGACACATTTTCTGTACACAAAAGTGTAAAAATTTCGTAAATCGAGTGAGTACTTCTAGAGTTATATCAAAAATTAAATATGTTCAAAATTTTACAATTCAAATTTTTTTTAAATATTTAAAAATTTTCAGATTTTTTTACATGCAATATTCTTATTATATTAAAAGATACTTCAGAAAAAAATTTCATAACAAAATCTCTATAAATTAAAAAAAATAGAATTTTGAGCCCTGGACCCCCTTAAATTGGCTGTATTGCAATTAGTCAAGTCGTGACCTCTTTTTATTCTGGACACTGTTTTAGTGCTTTGCCTGAAAAATGTTGAGTGTTTTAAAAGTGCAACGAATTAATGTGAAATTTCTTTTTTAAACTCGGAAAATCTGCTACTGAAACTCACCGTTTGTTAAGAGAAGTATACGGCAATGAATGGTTATCATGAGCGCGGGTTTTTGAGTGGTTTAAACGTTCCTAAGATGGTCGAGAAGACAATGAAGATGATGTTCGTCTGGAACACTCTCCCACTTCCACAACGGAGAAAATTTTTGATATTTATAGAGTCGTGTACTTTCACTGATTTCCTGAATGTCAAACTATTAATCATCGTTACTATCTTGACGACTTTTCCCAACTCCGTGGGAAAAAAAAAAACCGAGCCGAATTGTGGAAGAACAAGTAATGGATTCTTCATCAGAACAACGTAACGGCACACACTGCATTGTCTGTCAAGAAGTTTCTAGCCATGTATAACATCCCAGTATTGGCCATCCGTCTTATTCACCTGACCAGGCACCATGTGACTTTTATCTGTTCCCCAAAGTCAAATCTCCATTAAAAGGAATTAGATTTGAGACCACTGAAGCTGTGAAAGAAAAAGCGGCACACGTTATGAAAGATCTCGCGGAAGAAGACTTCCAGTACTATTTTAAGCAATGGAAAATTCGCATGGAGCATTGTAGGGATAAAGGAGGGGTGTATATTGATGGGGATTATAATTAAACATGTATAAATTAAAAATAAAATGTTTTACAGCCTTAGTTTTAACCGTTATTTAAAAGCCGCACCTCGTACATAGCGAAATATATAAATCTAGAAAATATTGTACCCCATCTACATAAACGCAAGATTAAAATGATAATGGTCTCCACAGCCTCTCAATTCCCATTCCTGCCTACAGCAATGGGATTAAGCTTCGTAAACGAACTGTAATAAAATGTAGCATTCTGTAATAAACAATTCTAAACATCATTTAATAAGAAGTGCATTATGTCATGTCTACGCCAAAATATGGGGCATAGTTAAAGTGGTCCAAATTAATTAACTTCATGCTCTCTAACTTTATGATAGTAAGGTGATTGGGTTCACTTCGTCACTGTGCGCTTCACTAACTAGTACCCATTCTGTAGTGTTTGCCTTTCTCGGATTAAATGATGGTTAAATATAGTTTAATTGTTGCGGGTCAGTGCAAAGAAGGAACCATGCTTTGTCCCTTTCCTTGGTGACAGTGGGGCAGCTTTAAATTCAGTAACTCGATGTGCTATAATTTAACAAAAGATAAAGGACTGTCATTTATTTTTATAGGCTTTCAGTTTATTAATTTAACATTTTGTATATCGCAGGTAAAATACTATTGAATTATATTTATAATTTTTATCCTTTTCTGTATAGCAATAACTAGATAATTAATTACGTATATTAGCAATAACTGGATCATTAATTACGCATATAGCAATAAATGGATAATTAATTACGCATATCGCAATAACTGGATAATTAATTTCGTATATAGCAACGGATAAAGAGGTAAAGTTTTCGTTTATTCCTTGGACGCATGCGTATTGGCTGTATTAATACCAAAGTTCGAATTTATTTTTAAAATGTAAAACCAAAAATTCAATCAATTAATTTTTTTTTTTTTTTTTTTTTTTTTTTTTTTTTTTTTTTTTTAAGAAACAAACAAAAATAATGGTTTCAAATTTAATAAAGTAGTAATTTTCTCCTTCATTTAAACTTATTCGCAATTTATTTTTTTTAAGAGTATTAAAAAATATTTGCATCTAAAATACATTCTAAACGAACACATTTAAAAAATATGTAGTAGTTCAATCAAGTTAAAAAAAAATGATTTTATTCAATAAAGCAAACATCTCTTCTCGAATTTAATTCAAAATATAATATTCATATTTTACATCTAACAATCAAATTACGTCTTATTAAAAATATGTCTGATATGCAATAATTTCTATCCTCTGTTATTCTATAAGTATTAAAACGCCAGCCAATATTTGAAACATGAAATTTGAACATGAAATTTAGCAAGCCTTACCAATCCCCCATTTGAAAAAACCCGTATCTTCATTTTAAACTCGCTCTCTACCAAGTGGCCGCTGTTCGAGTGGCTAAGATACTCAATTCAAAACGCGCGGTCACTGGTTCAAAGCCAAGTGGGTCCACGGATGAACGAGAGACGTATTATTTTAAAAATTCCTCTTCGCATATTACGGAAATTTTCTGTTCTAGAACGGAAATTTCTTCAATTCTCGGATATAGGCCGGTGGGCTAATATCCAAACCCTCAAGTGTACAACACCTTTGCCGAAAGTCAAACAGTGCCATGTGATTTGGCGAGAAGAGCGCTATTTTGCGCGTATTTTTATTGTAAGTTAAATATTGATTTAACATTTTCAATTTGTCGGTTAATTGATTGGCTTATTTAAGATGAATCCAGATAATTTATTAAAAAAAAATAATTAAATCAAACATATTTTTGGCCATTTCTCAAAAAAGTTTACCTATTTTTAAAGTTTACCCTTTATTAAAAAGATCTTGATAAATTCATTGTTTAGTAATACAGTATATTGTTAACACCACAGATAGATTTTTTAAATTCCCTTTTTTCATTGTATTCAATGATCATATTATTATAATAGATCCACATTTACCAATTTGTATTTGTGTTTTTTAAATATGAATTTCTATTTCACATGTGTGTGAATATATGAATCATTTAAAAAAAAATATTAGAGGCGAACAATTTATAAATTTCCATATATCTATCCATATATGGTTCTCTAATTCTTCTTATAAAAATGATAATTTTAAAATGTTACACTTCTATTTCTAAGCGATGTAAAACCCCATGGAAACGTTTTTGGAAACAGATTAACATATGAATCAGCGAGAATTGAAATGCACTGTCGGTAATGTCAACGAGCACATAAAGGAGACCGGGGCTAGTAGGCGCAGTTTTTAGTTATTGATTTTTATTAATTTTTTGTTTAAGTTTTTTATGAAACTTTAACTGTACTTTTAAAGAACAGGCAGAATCACCCAACCGGAGCACCCACCAAATTTGGCATAGGTTCTATTGCTCCGGCGGAAAACCCTATGCACCACCAAGAAAAACCACCGCTAAGAAAACAGGCCCAGAAAAACCAGACTGCAAATAATTAAACATAGACTAACGTTCAGTAGTGAGACTCTCACTAGAAATAAAATCTACATACATAAGGTTACATAATTTGTAAACCAAAATAAAATTTAAGCAAAGAACGAGAACACCTCTCGTTAAACACCAACAGAACCAAAATAAAAATATCACAGATGTTCAAGTCACTGACTTGAAAACTTATACAAAACTGGAATCACACATTGAACTAAATTATAAATTAAATTGACCTGCAAATATACAAATTGCATTAGACTAAAATAAACGAGTCCATCGCCAAAGTCCTACAAAATAATTGTTCGTATCATAGTTCCTAAGAAGGACACCACTTACACTCTGAAACACAAAGTCTGTAGAAAGTAGTCCGAAATGTTCGTAAAAAGACATAATAATGTTATTAAAAAGTTCTTAAAAGACCATCATATGTAGCCGCACAACATGCCAATCACTGTTAGCACCGAAGATAAAAAGATAGTTCCGACCAGCAGCCCAAGTATTTCAATGTCACAATAAGGGCACAACTTTATAGTACTTTCACCAGCTTGCAGTAAAAACCATAAGAAGTAGACGTTCAAAACACATATTTAATACATGAAAAATTCTTATTTAGCTTGTTATAGATATTTCGTAACTTATTATAGTTCCCACGACAGGCGAGAACTCTTCTGATATTCCATGCCACTGGACGGTTCCTAATAAAATCAAATTTCTCAGCAGACACTTGGCGTGAGTCAAATAAAAAATGACGAACATCGCCCTTAGTACCACAACTGCACTTATCACTCTCTGCTTTTCCCATTTTTTAAAAATATGCCGGAAAGGCACCATGCTCTGTGTAAAAATAAACACATATCTGAGAATAACATACATAATCCAAATTAACTTTACTTAATAAGTCATATGTAAAACGACCTTTTTTACTATTATTCCAATCAGTTTGCCAATCACAAATAAGTTTTTTAGACTGACCGGCTTTTAACATGCAGATCGGCATAGGAATGTTTTCTTCAATATCATACTCATCGTTAAGAATCACTGATTTAGAAAGGAAATCCGCTCTTTCATTTCCATAAATGCCAATATGGGCCTTAACCCATCCTATGTTAATAATTTTATCACTCATTAATCTCAGATTATCGTAAATTCTCATTAAAAGATCATCGTTAGGAAAAAGACGCTGGAGAGAGCAATACGATGAAAAACTATCCGTAAACAAATAGAAAACTGAAAACTGTGATGACCTGCACCAATCTATTGCATCAGCAATTGCAATCAGCTCTGCCTGATAAATCGAATTATAATTCTTAAGTTTTATCCTTTTTTTCAAATAAAGAGTCATGGCCCCTGAACACAACATAAGCTGCTGCAACCCCTCAATCCATCTTCGATCCGTCAGTAAACAGAACTGGGTGACCAGCAAATGCATTATATTTCATCATTGGACGAATAAAATTAACATTATGAGGAGAATAAAAATACGGATAATCAAAAGTTGGTATCCTTCTTACTAGTTTATCCGAATCCATGCGACAACCACTCAATTCAACAGACGTTCTGCCACGCAGCACATCGTATTTTAAGGCTGAGATCGAAAGCTGAAGAAAAATTGGAGGATCACCAGCTAATACACAAAGCGCATCTGTAGAAGTTGTACGATAGCCATGAATAAATGAGAACAAAGCCACTCGCTGACAAGAGGATAAACGCTTAATACCGTGATACTTCAAGTCCCCCAGCCAAATCTCATGGCCATAACTTATTTGTTTCAGAAGAACCGTTTGATACCACAATTTAAGATATTGAAGAGGAGTACCCCGGTCACGAATCCTCGACTTCTTGATGTTACAGGAAAAATCTTTTTCTTTAGATCTGACAGCTTCCAAATGAGGGAGCCAATTAAACAGGTTATCCAAAGTAAAACCCAAGTATAACATTGTATCTTTAACAGGAATGCTGTTATGTAAAATATTAAAGATTGGTCTTCTTTTCTTCAATGTTTTTGTGCCAAACATCATAGCAACAGTCTTTGATGGATTAATGTTGAGATTCAAATTATTACAAATATTATTAAAATTTTCCACATGATTATTCATTTTGTCTTCAAGCGACTGTCTTGTATCTGCACCATCAACAACAACAGAGTCATCTGCATATGAAATCAAATCCATATTCACCTTACGTGCGTTCTTCAAAATCTCGTCAGCCACTATCGTCCAAATCAAAGGGCCGAGGCATGATCCTTGCGGGCAGCCCACAAATATCCTGAACCATCGGATGCCTCTCAGAAAACGAAAACCGATTTGTCGATTAGAAATGTAACTCTTAAATGTATACTTTAGATAGCTGTAAATGGGTAGGTCATCAATAATCCGAGAAGCAACCAACCAGTCCAGGACATCGAAGGCCCTCGCAATATCAAATGAAATGGCAGAACAGTACTTGAATTTCGTAAGCTTTTCTGCAACCAAAGTCTTGAGAGAACTTAAAGCTGTGAGCGTTGACCTCGTCTCACGAAAGCCATGTTGATTGTTATCAAGAAAATTCAGAGATTCTAACATAGTTAGAACTCGCATCTTCAAAAGACGCTCGAAAACTTTACCCAAAATGGGCAGAAGAGTAATAGGCCTATATGACTTCGGAAGATTCGGTGGACGGTTTCTCTTTCTGAAAAAAATAATAACGCCTTTCTTCCAATTCGCCGGCAAATGGTCAAACCTCAGACAAGTATAAAATAACATTAACATAAGAGATCTATATTTTGTTCACATATTTTTTACTACCAGAGCATCAACGTCATCAGCTCCGGAGCTTTATTGTTGTTCTGGCACTGTAGAGCAAAGCGTAATTCACGTCAGGTAAAAGGCTTATAATCAGGGTTATCCAGAAAATCCTTATCACTAACAAAATTATGAATCTGTGCTGGAGTATTCGTGATGCCAAAGTGCTCGTTCATAAGTTGGGAAGCCACTTCATCGTAACTCGCAAATACCGAAGAATTCTCTAGAGTCATGAAAACCATGTCTGACTGTGAAGTCTTCTTGCCTGAGAGATATTTGTACAGATTACCGTAAGCGTTGTCCGTACGTTGACAAAAACTGATCCACCCAGCACGTTTTGCCTGACGAAGATGACGTTTATATGATCGACGAGCAGAGATATAACTATACCTATATGCTATATTAGACAAATTTTTATGATACCTTTTATACAATGCTTTAACTTTATTTCTCTCTATGCGAAGAGCATCTGTGTACCACGTAGCCGTTGGCTTATGATTAAGTGAACCCTTTCTAAAACAGTTATCTAAAACGTAATGCTAAAAGTCATCGAAGTTGGCCAGCCAATCTTCCAATCCATCTACTCCCTGTACTCTTTCAAGAGTGCTCTGCAATCTGTCGTTCATTCTTCCAAAATACTTGTTGAACTTCCTCATAAACTTATTTTTAGTTTTATACCTCAGATTTGTAACATTTAACGGTACCAATTTCATATCAAACTTTATGTACCTATGGTCCGAGAAAGAAAAATTTTTATCGTCAACTTGCCAAGAATTCAGGTATTGCACCACGTCAGTACCAGCCAAGGTGAGATACGGGCAGCCTTTACATTCACAACGAACAAAAGTGTGAAGAGCATTAGGATCATTCAGAATCCTGAGATTACCCATCATCAAGTAATCCTGAAATGTTTTCGATCTATCGTCTTCTCTGGTATAACCAAATGTCATCAAAGAAACATTGAAATCACCACCAACAATAAGTGACGAGCAATCTTCAAAATAATTGATCCAACACGACATGTCAGAATCAATATTACTCGAAGGGGCTGAGTAGACTGAGCCAAGAGTCAGTGAAGTCTGTTCAAAAGTCACCGTAATAAAAACACTGTTTGGGGTGATTAAGCTTATATTGCAATTCATGGTTTTATTAGTACACAGAATGAAGGATGTGTTATTTAAATAAGAAAATATTAACCAGTCTGGTGAAATCCCAGAAACTTTAGCACCGTAAGCATGTGGATCCTGACAAAGAAAAAACAAAACGCCCTCCCTCTCCGCATAGTCAAACAAAGCCTCACAAGCATCGGTACAATGGTTAAGATTAATCTGAACTATTCGAACACCACTAGATAGTGAATTATTTGACATGAACTATGTTATAATCTCCTCGCCATCAAACCATCACGGTAGGCTTTAAAAGTCGGGCAGTCAGAACTGTCCGCACGATATCCAGTGTCCGTGTCCACATCCTCTTCTTTTTGACAATTTACACAAGACTCTGTTTCAACTGTGCAATCACTCAATCGATGGTCACCCGCACACTTCGAGCATTTCTGATCGCCCTGACATTTGGATGCCAAATGACCATATCCTTGACATTTAAAACATCTTATTATCTGTAAAAATTCCACGATTCTATAACGATTAAAATCTATGCAAATACGTCTTCTTCCAATCAGACATCTAAACACATCATTATCGACATCCAGTACCCAGTTCACCTTACCCATTCTAGTACCAATCTTTCTTACCACATCAATGTCTCTGTCCTGATCCAACCCCTCACAAACCAATGCCTCCTTAACAGAATCAAGAACCATACTCTCGTCAATTTCCTGATCCAGACTCAATAATAGCAATCTTGATCTTCGTCTCTGTGGCGTTGATATTTTCACTTTATTTCCCAGTGGCTCAGTTTTCTTAATCAACTTGTCTGACTCTTGTTTAGATTTCACCTTTAGCACCAACTGGCCACTCTTTGTTGTTACCACATCCGAGAGCTTTGGAAACTCCATATCCCGCTTGGAAAACCTTCTCAGCTCTCCCCTGATATTATCCACCGTGCCTTCACTGGGTGTTATCAAAACCGAGAACCCTGTATCCACTCTTGATGGCTTAGATTTATCAGCACAATCCGCCAATCTATAAACCGGAGTCGAGTCCAAAGTACCTGATCTTTTCATCAATAACGCCTCGTAAGCCTTGCTATCCGTAATCATTGTCCGTAATTTCGTCTCACTAGATACATAATCCGTGTGTGCCTTTACCAGTTTTAGATTAATATAATCCAAGCATTTCTTTATCGTATTTAAAATTTCACGGGTTACTTTACCACCGCTACTCTTGGCCTGTTGACCCTCCAATAATTCATACATATATGAGTTAACCTTTTGCACAGCTTCCGGGAACTCATCATCCGCTAAACCCTCCAGAAACTTATCCACTTTCGCCATGATCAAAATCAACTTAACCATCAGAATAGACCACAAAAGACCACCAAAATTTTACAAAAATAACTAAAAATTAATCAGATAAACCCGAGCCAGAGACCCTCTATCAAAAAAATTACATAAAGAAAAAACCCACCGTCGATGAATATGAAGCCGATTACAAACAGCACTAACTTTCACTATATGTGTAGAGCTAGTATCTAACCCAAATAGACTCTAAAACTGAAAAACAAAAAAAAACACAGCAGAAAGCAACTAGAGAAAGAGAGTAGAAAAGTAACTAGGCAACCGCCGCTTAAATGGATCAATACCAACACCGGATAAACGGGTCAGTAAAGAAATACGTCATAGACAGCTGATAAACCCCTTATTCAAAAACAATACCAAGTCAACTCATAAACAAACAAACTAAAGCACTCCCACGACACTTGACCCAGACTAACTCAGGCTAGGACACAACAAGAAAACAAAAGAGAGCCCAACTAAAACTATGACGCAATAGCACTGAAAAAAAAAGAAACTCAGAACGACTCTCCCACGACACGTGACCCAGACTAAGCCAGGCTAGGACACAACAAGAAAACAAAAGAGAGCCCAACTAAAACTATGACGTAATAGCGCTGGAAAAAAAGAAACTGAGGACAGCTCCATCTTACAAAACTCCAAACTAAACTAAAACCTAAAGACAGCTCAACACAAAGAAAAACAAGTAAGCCTAACTCAATAAGCAGGAAAACAACTCAACACGACACTGAACTCAAAATGGCGACGTAAATACAGAAAAAAGAAATGCCCACCGAAAACTTAAAAGAACTATTAACAAGTAATTAATATATGCAGAACAATAATATACATATCCAGAGAAAGAGAAATACTAAGTGAGTACTTATGAAAACTTATTAAACTGATATAATAAAGTAAAAGTAGTAAAATATTAGTAAAAAGATTGAAATGCCAACAGCGCAATGCTTTCACATGTGCTTCGGCAACGGAAAAATAAACTAAGTTCAAAATCTGCCTAAATATCAAAATAATCTCAAAATAAATACATAATATGAAACTGAAATGAATAAGTTAACCATGAATGCAAAAATAAGCTAATTTAAATAAATATTTACCGACTTAAAGGAACTTTGAAAATGAGCTCGAAAAATCACGTCAAACATCAATGGCGGACAGGGTTTTTTTTTTAAAGAACAGGCATTGGGCTATAAATACCCGGAGTTTTGAGTTTGTAGCTTTTGTAGTTTATGTTTAGCGGAAGCCTAAAGTAAAAGGAAAATATTGCGCCAACCTACCCCGTCAAGGGGCAAGTTGCCTATACCTATGGGGTAAGTTGGCACACGCTTTATAAAAATTTAAATGAAGCTCAAATAAGACACGCAGTTAAGCGAAATCAATTTCATTATTACCACAGTAAGTTTAAACAAAGGCGTTATAGCCGTACAATGTAAATTCTAAATTATACAGACATAAAAATAATGAATAAAACATTAACATTGAGTAACTTCTATTCTACTCTATATCGTCATTAGAGTTACAGTTGCCACAAATAAAAAATCGAGTGTCTCCGTTTGGGAAAGCCTCGTGTGCCCAAAATCTTGCATTGCAACCACTTTTCTCGTTGTTTGCTGTTTTCCAAGCTACCAGCACACACCAAACACCGAGATAAATTGCCCCGTGTTCAATGCGCCTACTATCCGCATAATGAATTTCTTCACAAAAGGGACGCGTAATCCTCTAAGCATAAATAATCCAAGTAAATCACATATGGGTTAGGTACAGTTAATCATACACTAAGAAAAACTGCACAAGTTAAATCGTAATTATTAAGATAAGTATTAGAAACAGAATGAAGTAACAAAAAATTACTTATGAGTGCAAAAAACAGAAAAATCGTAATAAATGTCCACTGCACGTAGATAACGCTGCAAAACTACAATGAGGATCGTAAAAAGCAATAAGAAAGGTACTCTTTGACTGGTTGCGTAATCTATCCAAAAACAGGCGATTTATGAGGACTGCGCCTACTTATCCCTGTAGTCAACTAGTCCCGGTCTCTCCTTCGCGGAAAGCGCTCTTCTCTCAAAAGTATTTGGCGCTATCCGAATTTCGCCAAGGTGTTTGTACGCTTGAGGGTTTGGATATTAGTTGCCGGTGGCAGTGCTTCCAGGAATATTTTCGTGAATTGAAGAAAGTATTTCAGTGAGCGTAAGTTTAATAGAGATGCTGTATATCGTTAAAACAGTATGCAATAGGAAGTCAGTTATCGCTGAAATCATTCGGCCCAAACAAGACAAGCACGATGAACAAGGGCTGAATTTATTAAACGGAAATGGAATTTCAAGGCAAGCCGCAAGTGTTTGGGCCGAATTCTAAGCGGTTTTGGGGTTGATTTTTTTCGCTGCAAGCAAAAGCTACACGTTTCATCGCTATTAACCTCAGAACTCTGTGGTGCCAACTTGAGCAAGCCAAATAAAAATTCTGTGAGCCGGAAACTTTATTTATTACATTAAATTAAACAAGAACGATGTAAAGAGCAGCACTTTCATATAAAACACATTTTATGGAATCATTTTTATGGTTCAAAACATTTTTATTTGACTTTGGTAAAATTGACACAGTGTTATGGAGAATATTGGTACATTAGCAGCTATGGACGTTATGGTAATTTAAATGCATACGAAAGCTAGGTAGACCAGGATCTTCAGAACGGAAAAGATTCTGAGCAGCTGTGCATACATAACATTATCACTTTAGGGGAGATGGCACATAATACCGTAAGATATCTCTAGGGGTGGGGTGGGGGGTCTTTTGACATCGTATCTTTTTGATCCAAACAAAAATTTCTCTTTTTATTTGTAACTTGTTCTTCACATCCAAATAGCCTGTTCTCTGTTTTTACGAAAACACAAAGTTATTATTAATATCATTAAACGTTTATAAAATTATTTAATTCCAAACTGTTGAATTCTCCAACGTTTGGCATTCCTATCCTTCTGTCATATGTGTATGCATAGATAATTCGCTATTCCAGAAACTATTTCCAAAGTATATTTGAAATGATACTAATTGCATTTACTAGTAAAGATAAGTGAAAGAATGTTATCCACCTCTTTTGTTGATAAGAAGTCCCCCCCCCCCCCCCATAAGGAGGCAAGTATAAGAAGACATTTTATTGTTGAATGCATTATATACAAAAGCTATTATAAATACTTATAAATAGTAGCTATTTATTTTAAGCGTTATTTGACATAAAGTAATTTAGAATATAATAGTGATATTTTATTCACTTCTTTTCATTTGAATTAGTAAAATATGCGAATAAAAAGGAAAAATTACCAAAATCAAAATATTTTTTAGACCTTGGTAACGATATCATTTATCAGGGGGTGAGGGGTTCGTATGATGATAAAGTATGATATCGTAAGGGGGGAGGGGTTCAAAATTATGAAAAAGTTTATAACGTTATGTATGTACAGCTCTAACTGGAATCCGGCATCGAGTCGGGTAAAACAATTTTTACTTTCTTCTATCTTTACAAGAAGAAAGTATTGGATTCGTAAAAATTTTCGACTTCCGGTTTTCGACGGATTTACACGTTTTAGAGGTCAGAGATTCCAAAAAACATGTTTTTACAAAATGTCTGTCTGTGACTCTGTGAGTCTGTCTGTCTGTCTGTCTGTCTGTCTGTGTGTATGTGACACAAATTTTGTGGGCGCTCTACCTCAAGAACTAATGCACGAAATTTAATAAAAATTTATATTCAAATAGTCCCTAATATAAATTGGTGCTGATTAGTTTTTGGTGTAAATCGCCCAACAGGTGGCGCTGCTATGCTGCATTTTTCGCGATTTCTGCACTAGCTCTATCTCAAGAACTAATGCACGGATTTTCATAAAACTTCAGATTCAATTAATCCTTGATATGAATTAGTGCTGGTAATGTTTTGGTGCAAATCGCCCAACAGATGGCGCTGCTTTGCTGCATTTTGCAGCATTTACACGATTTTCGTAATAGCTCTATCTCAAGAAATAATGCACGAATTTTCATCAAACTTCAAATTCAGGTATACTTTTATATGAATAAATTGATATAATTTCTTTTACTATTTAAATGATTTAATTGACGTGATTTATATAGAAGAAAGTTTTGCGATGGCCACAACATACTAGTTAATTTTAATTTCTAACTCCATTTTTACTTTCTTCTATATTTACAAGAAGGAAATATTGTATTCATGAAAATTTTCGAATTCCGGTTTAGGGGTCAGAGATTCCAGAAAACAGGTTTTCACAAAGTGTCTGTCTGTGAGTCTGTCTGTCTGTGAGTCTGTCTGTCTGTCTGTCCGTCTGTCTGTCCGTCTGTCTGTATGTATGTGACACAAATTTTGTGGGCGCTCTATCTCAAGAACTAATGCACTGAATTTAATAAAAATATATATTCAGTAAGTCCCAGATATAAATTGGTGCTGATTAGCTTTTGGTGTAAATCGCTCAAGAGGTGACGCTGTTATGCAACATTTTTCACGATCTCTACAATAGCTCAATCTCCAGAACTAATGCACGGATTTTCATCAAACTTCAGATTCAGTTAATCCTTGACATGAATTGACGTTTATACGTTTTGGTGTAAATCACTCAACAGGTGGCGCTGCTATGCTGCATTTTTTGTAATTTCTGAAATAGCTCTGTCTCCAGAACTAATGCTTGGATTTTCAACAAACTTCAGATTTAGGTATACCTGGATATGAATTAGTGCTGTTTATGTTCTGGTGCAAATCGCTCAACAGGTGGCGCTGCTATGCTGCATTTTTTAGAATTTCCATCGCAGCTCTATCTCAATAACTAATGCACGAATTTTCATCTAACTTTAGATTCAGGTATACCTTCATATCAATTAGTGCTGTTTATGGTTTGGTGTAAATCGCTCGACAGGTGGCGCCGCTATGCTACAGTTTTCATAAATTCCGCTATAGCTCTATCTCAAGAACTAATGCACGAATTTTCATCAAACTTGAAATTCAGATATACTTAGATATGAATTGGTGCTAAATTGATATAATTTCTTGTACTATTTAAATTATTTAATTAACGTAATTTACATAGAAGAAAGTTTTGTGATGGCCACAACATACTAGTTCTTGTTGATTATATTTTCTTTTCTTTCGATGCGAATCGGGTTAGAGTTATAATCACTCACATTTTCCTGCTGTATTACAGTTTTTTTTTAAATTCGGGTTTGGGTCGTTGTTTTTCCCTATTTTTAAAAAGGAATTCCCAAATATTATTTCAGGTAAAAATATCTTGTGTATTAAATATTAATTTTATGTTAGAGATGTGATAACAGACTACTTTTCTGTAGTTATTTATCCCTTTACACTGTCTCTAAGTTAAATACTAACATTCGAAAAAAAAAAAATCATAGAACAGTTTAGGAGGAACTGTATAAGGAGACATATCATAGACAATAGAGACAATATCATAGACAATATCATAGAACTGTTTAAGGAGGCAAGAGACCTTCAAACTCTTTCTTTCATTTTTTTTTTTTTTTATATTTCACTTTAAATACAATTCAAGAGTACACAGCATTATGGCAGATATTTATTACACAAGAAAAAAAACCTGTTGGAAATTGCACGTCAAATGTGGCAAATGGGGTACGTTCGTACTATAACTAGTTTTATAATTATTTTTTGCACCCCATAATGTACAGAATGTATACTTTAGTGCACTTCATAAGTGAATATCGATTCTATTCTGTTCGAAAGGCTGTAACATCATTAAAATGCACTTGAAATAATTTTTTCCCATTGGCCGTAATGCAACGGAAAACGTTTGACTGTCCTTGTAATTAAACTATTCATCCAATTTTCGTAAAATTTGAAATGACTGGACAAAATTTTGAAACAATTATATATTTACATTTTCAGACCATTCGGTTGGGTAGTTTTTGCTCGTTTATATGCGAACAGAACCTACATATAGACAGACAGACAGACGGACCGAACGGCGACTATAGGTGCCAAGGGCGGATCTGGAGAGTCCTCAAGGGGGGGGGGGGCGATTTTAGAAATTTGGAAACTCCAATCTGATGCGCGGGTCGGGGCTAATTTTTTCACTGCGGGTCGTGTTACCTCTACTTTTTGCTGTGGGTCGGGTTTGGGTCCGGTTGACTTCTATTTTTTGCTGCTGGTTGGATTATACTTTTTTGCTGTGGGTCGCGTTTGGGTCTGGTTGATTTCTATTTTTTGCTGTGGGTCGGGTTAATTTCTACTGTTTTGCTATGGGCCGGGTTAACTTCTACTTTTTCGATGCGGGTCGGGTTTGGGCCCGGTTGACTTCTACTTTTCTGCTACAAGTCGGGTTGACTTTTACTTTTTAGCTGCGCCTAGCGCTTTGGGTTTGGGGCAGATTGATATACATTATATCCGGTTTGGGTCAGTTTCGGATTGGGTTTTCACTACTGTGACTTGCGAGAAGGGTTCGGGTTGACCCGTTTTTTTTAAAAGAAAGTCTAAGTATTTTTGGAAGATAAAAAATATATGCAGTAAAATCTCCATAACAGACACGTCCAAATAATTATTTAGGAATACTTTTTAATCTCCAGAATTATGTAAAAAAATACTAATTTGGTATAAGACTGCTTGTCTCTTTATATCTAAGGTGAGTTGTAATTCAGTAAAGAATGCTTTGAAACTTATTAAAAAACACACCGGGTGTCCTTAAATGGATTTTAAAATTTAGTACTTTTCGAATGGTGGCAGCTATTTAAAAAAAAAAAAATCTTCCACGAGGTTTATGTAAGATGTCATGAGATTTTTTATTGTGATTCTTGATTTTACTGTATAATAGCAGCGATAGATGGCGCTGTAAACAATGGTCGTTAAGCCTACCTCCCCCGGGAACCGATTTAGCGCCTCTTGCTTCCAGCATCATCTTCGTTGCTATTTTAAACTAAAATCAAGAATCTCAGTTAAAAAAATTATCAGAGGTAGAGTAAAAAAGAAAAAAAAATTCTGAAATTCAAAGAAAATTTTCTGAAAGGTTACAGCAGATGGGGGGATTCCCTTCTGGCACTAATTATTTTTGTTGCAGGTCGGATTAGCTGTTTTGGATTCGGATCGATTTCAGGCTGAGTGTAGATTCCTACAAGCTGGGTTTGGGTTAACTTGTTTTTTTTTTTTTTCAAAAATTAGTTCAGTATATATTTCAAGTTAAAAATTATACCTATAATAGTAAACGTATGTAAATGTGCTGTTTTCTAAAGAGACCACTGCATTTTTCCAACGACTCTTTGATGAAATTTGCTCGTCTTCGATCCTTTGATGAAATTTGCGTTTCTTCTGCAACCTTTTGTCGAAATTAGTGTAATTTTGCAGACCTTTGGTAAAATTCGCGTTTTTTTCCGTGACACTTCTACAAAATTCCCGTTTTTTCAGCGATCCTTTGGCTAAATTCGCGTTTTTAAAGCGATTCTTTGACAAAATTCGTTTTTTTCCACGATTCTATGAAGGAATTCGTGTTTTCTCCACGATCCTTTGATGAAATTCGCGGAGTTTTTATTCGCGGCTATTTGACAAAATACGCGTTTTCTCCGCGATCCTTTAACGAAATTCGAGTTCTTTTCCGCTGCCTTTTGAAGAAATTCGCGTTTTCTGTGATCATTTGTAGAATTTCGCATGTTTTCCGTGGCTCCCTGATCAAATTCGCGTTTTTTTCTGTGGTCATTCGGCGAAATTGAAGTTATTTTCTGCGAACGATTGACGAAATAGATTTTTTATGGAGGCCATTTATCAAAATTTGCGATTATTTGTATGGCCGAATTTTCGGATAGGAGAATTTTTTTAATTTTTGGAACCGAATGCCTTAACCCTGGAACTGCGTATTATTATTATTATTTATTTTCTTTTAATCAAAATAAGTTAAAAAATATTTTTTATTGCACATTTCAAATCTGCACACATTTTAGAGTAAAATATGTCCCAAAATCTTTGTGAAACAGGGTTTTTTTTTTTGATAGAATTAGATAATAAAAAAAAGATTTGCTGCGAAATTGCGGGTTGCAAAAATTTTGCCACTTTTACGTTGGCCGTGGAAATCGAGGGTTGCGCAGCAAGAGTGTTAAATTTTGGAAAAATTGGAACATAATCACCCCTGTTCCCGACATCTATAACCCTCCTGCAAGTATTTTTTTAATATCTGTCACCTTTTGCAATTTATTGAATTTTAAAATCAGTCAGTCCATTTTAGGACACCCGGTATATTCAGTAGTTATGGGATGATGGCTGAAATTAAGCATTTAAAAAAAAGTTAAGCTGGCTTCGATATGCCAGTTAGAGGTTTACCTGGGCTGAAGTTATCAGGCCCAAGCCCAGGTCCAACCCACATAAAAAAATAAAACTATTGCCCCCGCCCGGTATAAAAGCTAAAAAATCAACTCCAGCCCTGCCTGCATTTTGCAATTAAAATTATTCATAAAGTACTTGCCTATGCTTATATTTTATTTTCAGATTATGTTCGAAATTCATGAATACAGAAAAACAACAATATTAATGACTATAACGATGACTATTTAGGAAATTATGTACGTAAACACTACGAATTGAAATAATATGACTTAGACAATTACATTCAAATAAAAATCCAGTAAGATAATCAGTTTAGAATGAAAGTAACGATTGATAAAAGAAAATCATAATTTAAAAGCTCTACAAAGTAAAAAAGTAAATTTAAAAAAATGCATCTCTGTAACATATCAAATCAATTAAATTTCTAAAGATTTCGCTAAACAAATGTACAAAACAAATATAATTTTTACGAATGACAAATAAGTAAGATTGCAGACCAACTTGGACTCAGGAGGAAGAATTTAGAAGAGTGCACGGGTCGTGTTTGGGCCAAAAATGCTAATCATACGGGCTGAAACGGACCAAATGTTTAGGTTTTGTTCCGGGCAGAGTCCCGACCTGGAAATTTTGGCCAGTGCAGTCTTCTAGGAAAAATGGAGTCCAGGCCAGGTTCGATCTGGAAGAAAAAGAAGTCTGGCCCGACCCGAATCTGCAGAAAAAATTAAGATCCGGGCACGACCCGACTCTAAAAGAGAAAAGACCTGACCCAGCCCGAGTCTCATGGATTTAAACTGGCGCGAACCGGTCGGGTCGGACCAACTTGGGCTCGGGAGGAAGAATTTAGAGGAGTGCACGGGTCGTGGTCGGGCCAATAATGCTTATCATACGGGCTGACACGGACCGAATGTTTAGCTTTTATTCCGGGCCGAGCCCCAACCTGGAAATTTTGGCCAGTGCAGACCTCTAGGAAAAATGAAATCCAGGCCAGGCTCGATCTGGAGGAAAATTAAGATCACGGCACGATCCGGTTCTAAAAGAGAAAAGACCTGACCCAGCCCGAGTCTCATGGATTTAAACTGGCGCGACCCGGTCGGGTCGGACCAACTTGGGCTTGGGACGAAGAATTTAGAGGAGTGCATGAGTCGTGGTCGGGCCAATAATGCTTATCATACTGGCTAACACGGACCGAATGTTTAGCTTTTATTCCGGGCCGAGCCCCGACCTGTAACTTTTGACCATTGCAGACCTTTAGGAAAAATTAAGTCCAGGCCTGGCTCAATCTGGAGGGAAAAGAAGTCTGGTCCGATCCGAATCTGCGGAAAAAATTAAGACCAGGGCAGGATCCGACTCTAAAAGAGAAAAGACCTAACCCAGTCTGAGTCTCGTGGATTTAAAGTGGCGCGACCCGGGTCGGGTCGCGCCGGGCTCGATCTCCGCCCCAAGTCATTTTCCGTGAAGATGCATAATGTTTTACAAACCCTTTATTAGCCCAAGGGGGGGGGGGCGATCGCCCCTTCGCCCCCCCCTTAGATCCGCCATTGATAGGTGCTATATTTATATAATTACTAACGCACCTAAAAGTTGGCGAAAAATAAGGAATTTTCTTGATTATTTTCAGCGTTATGAAGAACTTTTCTAAATGCCCCATGCGCATTCCATATCAATTAAAATCCCCGTTTTTTTTTTTTTTTTTTTTTTTTTTTTGTTTTGTTTTGTTTTTACATAGCTGCTTATCATTTTATATGTCATAAAAATGAGCATCGGTTTTTTAAACTAAATATAACTGGAAAAGTTAAAGGTAGTTAATTGCAGAAATAAGATGCAAAAATTCTGAAAATTTCATAAAATTTAGAAAAAATTATATTTCTTTTATCTCTATATACAACTATATGAAATTCGATGCACAGTTTTCTTTGTATATGGGGTATTCTCACAATCTTTTGACTTTCATGAATAAAAATCTGGTGAAATTAAACTTGCTAAAATAACATTTTAATCTGATAGACGAATGCCTTAATGATTCAAAATAAAGAAAAAATAGTCAGCAGCGAATTTGTTTTGTAATTTAACTGAGGTTTTAAGTTAAACTTGCGAGTTTAATTTTTCTTACCATTTTAACACTAAAACTTTTTATTTTCTTCTAAATTTTCACTTATAATGAATTTGCATAGTACCCACAGGACATTTAACTAAGAAATAATAACAATGTAGTATTTTTAGTACACAATTTTGGTATAACATTGCCTTAAAGGGGTGTTAAAGAAGGGACGGTAATTGAAAAAAAAATCCCTGCCGGCCCGGCCTACAGGCAGAAGTAGATTTCGAAGTTAAGTATACTAATTTCACCAACAAAAACTAAATCATTATTAGATATAAATCCACTTTAACAGTTTTATCTGTCTGCTTTTGACGAGTTTTTATTTCCTTTTTATAAAATAGCTGGTTTTATCAGAATCATGTTAAGGCGATATTAAAAAAAAATATTTTTCCATACTCAACAACTCGAAATTTTCTGGCACATTTTCAGATTCATTTTTAATAATAATAATAATAATAATAAATGAAACATGCTGACGTGAATTTTGAAAAGATTTATAAGCGACCTGTGTTTTTATTTTTCTTTCAATTAATTAAAACTTTATTAATAAACAATTATTTTCTTAGTAGGGCAATATTTTTCGTTTCTAACACAATCGCTTCGGGAAATTCTGTTCAAATGCCCACTTTGACATCATTTTTTGAAATATATTCTGCCTCTATCAAAAAATCGATCATTACTGTACATTATATAGTTTCTGAATAAGAGAATCTAGCAATTGGATGCGTTTGAGAGCAAAAATGAATTTAAAAATGAGTAAGAAAATAGACAGTTTGGATTTGAATGCACCCTTTATAAGATGATTTTTTTCTTCAACCGCTATCTATTTTTAATTTGTTTTGCTGTAAGAATTGGCCCTATCAAAAACTTGTCAATATAAATGTTGAAGACAATATTAAGAAGATATATGATAAATTCATGCAGATTTTATATCTTGTGAATTGACGGAGTTATGAAAATTTTTCTTCTTCAACCACCCTTTTTTGTTTTCGTTTTTAATTTTTTTTGTGGTACGAATTGGTCCTAACAAAAACTTGTGAATATAAAAGTTGTATATAATATTAAGGAGATGTATAATAAAATTAATGGATTTGATATCTTGAGAATTGACGAATTAAGGAATTTTTTTTCTCCAAAAACCCTATTTTTTGCGCCCCTTGAGCCTATTTTAAATTTTATCAAAAATCTGTGATGCATGAATTAATTTTTGGCGCTATTTTTAGAAGTAATAAAAACTTTAAACTGATTTGATATGTACAAAAATTAAGAAGTTATGGGGTTTTTTCGGTTTTCACAAAACCCCTCTCTATTTCCACCCCCTTTGTTAAATTTTGCCCATTAACGAACTTGACCGAGATTTTATGCCCCTTGATTTTATGTATCAGTTTGGAAGAGATTTGTGCAGAATTGCGGAAGTTATCGTGTCCAGAAGAAAGTGATAACACAGTTGCTTCGGGAAATTCCGTTCAAAATGCCCACTTTGACATAATTTTTTTAAATATATTCTGCCTCTATCAAAAATTCGATCATTGCGGTACATTATAGTTTCTGAATAAGCGAATCTACCAATTAAATGCGTTTGAGAGCAAAAATGAATTTAAAAATGAGTCAGAAAATAAGCAGTTTGGAAATGAGTGCATCCTTAATGCAATGATTTTTCCAATACAATCCGCTTTGGGAAATTCGGTTCAAAATGCCCACTTTAACAGCCTTTTTTGAAATATATTCTGCCTCTATCAAAAAATCGATCATTAATGTACATTATATAGTTTCTGAATAAGAGAATCTAGCAATTGGATGCGTTTGAGAGCAAAAATAAATTGTAGAATGAGTCAGAAAATACGCAGTTTGGATTTGAATACACCCTTACTTAGATGATTTTTTTCTTCAACCGCTATGTATTTTTTAATTGTTTTTTCTGTAAGAATTGGTCCTATCCAAAACTTGTCTATCTAGATGTTGTAGACAATATTAAGAAGATATATGATAAATTCGTGGAGATTTTATATATTTTGAATTGACGGAGTTATGGATATTTACTTCTTCAATCCCCCTTTTTGTTTTCGTTTTTAATTTTTTTTGCGGTACGAATTGGTCCTATCAAAAACTTGTGAACGTAAAAGTTGTAGATAATATTAAGGAAATTTATAATAAAATTAATTGGAATTGATATCTTGAGAATTGACGAAATTATGAATTTTTTTCTCCCAAAAACCCTATTTTTTGCGCCCCTTGAGCCCATTTTTAACTTTATCAAAAATCTGTGATACATAAAATTTTGGCCCTATTTTTAGAAGTAATAAAAACTTTAAACTGATTTGATATGTACAAAAATTAAGAAGTTATGGGGGGTTTTCGGTTTTCACAAAACCCCTCCCTATTTCCACCCCCTTGGTCCGATTTTGCCCATTAACGAACTTGACCGAGATTTTATGCCCTTTGATTTTATGTATCAGTTTGGAAGAGATTGGTGCAGAACTGGGAAAGTTATCGTGTCCAGAAGAAAGTGATATATAATATATATAGAGAGATAGATAGATATATAAAGTTTTTTACTGGGGGTGGTTTTGGGTTCTAGGGGTCATGATCGGTGTAGATCTGCAAAGATTTTTCAGAAATTCCAACATAGGAACGATCCCAATAGGTAGTATTTCATGCGAAATCTACCTAAAAAGGGATGGTAAGGATGGAACTGTAATGAAAATTACCACCTATTTTTAGGCAAATCATGTTAAGACTAAGTGACAGCCACAATGTTCATTGATTTTTAGAAACAGTTATTTACATTGGATTAAATAATAAAAAAAAATAATAATTTCCCTCGAAAAGTGAAGGAATAAACCTTGGGGACGGTAAGACTACCAATGAAGCCACGTTGCTTGAAATTGATATTTAAATTCTGCAGTAAATGTCCTGTTGAAGAATTTTAGACATTCTTTCTCTAGTATACTTCTGCATGAGAAAAAACTTGAAAAAAATTCTGTGGCTGCATCTGAAGTGATTTTCTGTGTAATTTTAGAAGAGGGATGGTAAGGAATCTAAAACCCAGATACAGAGATTAAAAAAAAAATAATAACAACAGTAAAAATGTGTGCAGGTTAATTTTTTTCTTCATATTTATATAAAACAATAGTCCCAGTTTCGAAAAAAAATTACATCGAATTACTTTTATTGAAACAATTTTATACAGACAGATCCAAACTTAAAGATCAGCATCAAGGACACGGGATGGTATAGGACTTTCCTGGATATTTGGACCCCTCGCATCGTCCAAAACTTATTTATCTCGTTGATATTGTTACACAGTCATGCAATGAGATGTTCCCCAGTATATATATAAAAAAAAAAACACGCAAGAATATGTTCTAAATTAAAAATTATTATTCAGGTACTTAAAAGTCAAAAGGTTGTGAGAATGTCCCATATATAAAAAAAACTTGGATATAAAATATTGGGTATTTTAATTTATATAGAATGCGCATGGGGCATTTTGAAAAGCTCTTTATAACGCTTAAAATATTCAAGAAAATTCCTTATTTTTCTCTCCGGAATATTTCTTTTATTTTTTGTGTGATAAATATATGCATAATGCATTTTGCGTGCCCTTGAATAGATTTTAAAGTGAAATTCAAACAAATAAATAAACAAGTTGGAAATTGCTCCTGAACCGTGACAAATGAGGTGCGTTCGTACTATTACTAGTTTTATAATTATTTTTTGCACCCCATATTGTACTGAATGTATAATTTTTTGCACTTCATAAGTGCATAGTCTGTAATATCATTAAAATGCACCTGCAATAATTTTTTGAAATTCCCCGTAATTTAACAGAACACTTTTAACTACACTCTAAAATTGGGAGGAGTGAAAAGTTCACTTTTTGAAAGAGTGACAGGCATTTTTACTCTTTTTGGAGTGAGTTTTATAAAAATACACTCCTTAAAGAGTGGAGTTTTCCACTCTCTAGAAAGGAGTGAGATGTCTCACTCCTGAAAGAAGAGTGACTTACGTGTGCATTGCTTATTAACCAATCAGAGCAGCAAGGCGACGACGCCCTTTAAAGATAAGAAAAATGATCACTTTTTCGTCCGCCATTTTAAGATTAACAGATTAGGATATCATTAAAATTATTCTTTGGAATACATAAAATGAAGGTAAGTCTTGTTTAATTTTAAGCATTTATCCGTGTAGATATGCGGAATGTCCAGATTATGAGCTAAATAGTTGTATGTTTGTATAGCAAAAGATTGATCGTGGAGTATTCATAAGTGATTGTGCGATTTCTTTATGTAGCGATCTGAAATGTAATTGTTTTAAGGGGACCGGGAAAGCCGTATCTCCGCCATGTTAAATTCACCAACATTATGTACCTTTTTCTCAGAAATGGTGAAAGATAGAGGCCTAGATTTTTTAGAGTAGTTTGAATAACATGCTTTATTTTTTTTAACTGACCATTTTCGTTCTAAAGTGATTGTGAGATTTCTTCATGTAGCGGACTGAAATGTAATTGTTTTAAGGGGACCGGGAAAGCCGAATCTCCGCCATGTTAAATTCACCAACTTTATGTACATTTTTCTCAGAAATGGTGAAAGATAGAGGTCTAGATTTTTTAGAGTAGTTTGAATAACATGTTTTACGTATTTTATCAGACCATTTTCGTTCTAAGTAAAATTCAAAATTAATTATTAATTATTTATTGAAAGTCATTTTTAAATTAGCACTTTTTGGTAAGATTTCACTGCCTAAAATAAATAATTCTCAACAAATCATTAAATCCCTGTGTATACAATATAACATAGTATAAGTATTTAAAAAAAATCTGAGTTCTTATGTTTAATAGATATTGAAACAAGTTGGAAATTGCTCACCAAACGTGGCAAATGAGGTACGTTCGTACTATAACTAGTTTTAGAAATATTTTTTGCACCGCATATTGTACTGAATGTATATTTTAATGCAATACATAAGTGCATATCCATTTCATTCTGTTCTGAAAGGCTGTAACATCATTAAAATGCACTTAAAATATTTTTTTTCCCCATTGGCCGTCATGTAACGGAAAACTTTTGACTGTCCTTGTAATTAAACTATGCATCCGATTTTCCTGAAATTTGAAATGAGTCTACAAAATTTTGAAACAAATATATATTTAAAATTTTAGATCATTCGGAAGGCTGTAACATCATTAAAATGTACTTGCAATAATTTATTCCCATTGGCCGTAATATAACGGAAAACTTTTGACTGTCCCTGTAATTAAACTATGCATCCGATTTTTATGAAATTTGAAAAGACTCGACAAAAGTTTGCAACAATTATATATTTAAAATTTCAGACCATTCGGTTGGGTAGTTTTTGCTCTGTTATATACGGGTGTTGAATTCAGACCCTTATCTCCGGGAGGGATTTCTGTGGTTCCGGAGGGGGGGGGGGACATTATAGAGTTCCGGGGGGGATTGCACTTTTTGACCATTGAAAACCCAAAATCTCAAATCTTCCGGAGGGGAAATGCCCTCCCCCCCCGGGCTACCCCCTGAAATCAACACTGACAGACAGACTAAACGACGAATATAGGGGCTACGTATTTATATAATTACTAACGCACCTAAAAAAGGAACATAAACATGAAAAATCCAAGTTTTGAGAAAAAGTTGATTAAAGATTTATTGCCATTAAGCTGTGAAGTACTCTTAGAAAGAATGAATAATTTCAACACTTATTTTATATATATATAAACATGTGTGACACATCGTTGGAAAGACGAAAGTTTAAACTATTTAATGATATAAAAAAATAAAAATCGCTTTTTAGGTGCGTTCGTAGTTATATAAATACGTAGCACCTATAGTCGTCGTTCAGTCCGTCGGTCTGTCCGTCTGCCCGCATATAACAGCGCAAAAACTACCCAACCGAATCGTTTGAAATTTAAAATATATAATTGTTGTATACTTCTGTCGCGTCATTTCAAATTTTACGAAAATCGGATGTGTTGTTTAATTACAGGGACAGTAAAATTTTTCTGTTACATTAAGGCCAATGGGAAAAATTATTGCAAGTGCATTTTAATGTTGTTACAGCCTTCGGAATGGTCTGAAATTTTAAATAGGGTAGATGTGCCAGTAATGGTCACCCTTTGATGTTTTTGGTTCATAAAAAAATAAGTAATAAATATTTAACTTTAATTAATTTTTTTATAATTTCCCCTTGCATGTTTTATAAAACTGGGTTATTGTTGACACTTTTAATCAAACCAATTAGGAAGTAGAAAATAATGTTTCAAAGTTTTGCTGTTTTTCTGTGAAAATCTTAATGAAGAGGATAAGAGTTTCGTTTAATTAATTTATATATTATTTATTTTCTTGCAAAATTTGAATGCTTTTGTTTGAGTAACAATAGAAAACTTAGACTTTTATGTACTAACGGTCATTTACGAAATTTCATTTATTTTTAAGGTTTTAAGAGAGGGTGTCTATTACTAGAATGGTTAAATAGTCATTTTCCACCAAAACTTTTTAAATAGCTGCTTTTAAGTTAGTTTATGTGATTAATAAAATTTCAATATTTTATTCTTTTTTATGTATATATACTTTGCTATTTTAAAATCTGGCAATCAAACCAGCTAGGTAGTAGAAAATATTGTTTAAGAGCGCAGCCAAAGACGAGCTCATAGGGCTTAATACCTCTCCTTTTAAATAAAAGCAATTAAGTTACAGAAGCTATTAAAAATCTATTTTCTGTGTTAAATGTTTGGTTATTCTTACCTGAAAAAAAAAAAAAAAAAAAAAAAAAAAGGAAAAAAAAAAAGTAATATTCCTTAATTTATAGGCAATATTCATGAAACTGGTAAATCTGCAGATCAGTGGCCTCAAACATCAGTTTTACAGTTTTATTTTGAAATTATTTTACTTAGCATTTAAAATATTCAACTCGCAATATCATTTCTTTCATATTTGCAATATTAATTGTTATAAATGATATATCAAGTAGTCTCTGAAAGATTAATTGTTAAAAATAGCGAGACAAAACTAAACATCACTAACATTCCAAAACTTTTTTTTATTATTATTACCTTTTAAATCCCCCACTGTTTCAATAATTTAATAGCTGTAATTGCCTGATATTTAGTATTTTAAACTATCCATCTAAAAAAATTAAAACATTGATCGTCTGATAATTACAATAATTGATGCAAACAGTAAATGATCATCACAAATATTTTATTAATTACTGGTATCCTTATTGTTAAATTTATTTGAAAATAACCATTTTGTTTCATTAGTATGTTTTCATTAAATTCTGGTTCTAAATAGAGTCATACAAACAATTATATTTATTACTTTTTATGGGGTGTCCATTACTGGGCCAGAGGGTGTCCATTACTGGGCTTTTGGGTGTTTTGGTATATTTCTGTTATTTAAAATTAAATTTCGATTCACATTGGGAAATGAGACTATAAGAATGGTTAAATATTGTTGATAGATTAATATAATATTGAAAAAACTGGAATGCAATAATTATAACTATTAATAAAAAAATAATTTTAAGAGAAATTCCTTAAGAGTGTCCACTACTGGCACATCTACCTTATTTAATTGTTGCAAAATTTTGTCGAGTCGTTTCAAATTTTATGAAAATCGGATGTACAGTTTAATTACAGGGAGTCAAAAGCTTTCCGTTAACTTTAAGGCCAATGGGAAAAAATTATTTCAAGTGCATTTTAATGATGTTACAGTCTTTTGAACAGAATGAAATTGATATGCACTTATAAAGTTCACCAAAATATACATTCAGCACAGTATGCAGTGTAAAAAATATTTATAAAATTAGTTATAGTACGAACGCACCTCATTTGCCACGTTTGATGAGCAATTTCCAACTTGTTTCTATTTCCGAGGTCAATCTTTTCCTATAAAACATATAAAATCTATTTTGCCCATATTCACAAAATACAATATCTACGCGAATAAAAAAATTTAATTAAACATGGCTTATCGCGTCATTTCATTAATAAGTATTGTATTAATTTCATTTTTCAGCAATGACGGACGAAAATTAGAAATCATGATTAAGTTAAGGAATATGTTTAAAAGAAAAATATATACATATTCCAGAGAACTGAAAAGTTTAACTTTAGACTCCATGTTCATATTAAATAAAACAAAAGCAAATGACAGCGGATAAAATATATATATATATACATTCTTAATATTTAAATCATGCTTAGAACTTATTTAAAAAAGATGTGAGTTTATAAGTACTGTTTTTTAAATGGAAAAATTAAAAATATTTAAAACAATAGGACTTTGCAGAAATAGCAATAATTTAAAGAAAAAGTACGGTTTTATATTTAAAACAAAAATTAAAATCAAATCAAACATTGTTAAACATATAACATCCGCTGATTAAAAAGTTATTAATAAAACTTTAAAAGTATCTTTATAGGGCATGCATTAAAAGCAAACACAAAGGATAAGATTGGAATAAAATATTTTAGTTTATTACTATTAGTAATCTAATTTAAATTCGTATGTAGCTTTAACTGAATTTTTCCCTAAAAGTTCAATTAGTGTTACAAACTATGAATTAAATAAATATTGCGAATAAAGTATTTTATTCCAATCTTTACAACGCTTGTATCTATTTTCATTGCGTGCTGTAAAAGATGTGATTCTTTTAAAATGACCATAGAAGCGAAAAAAAAAAAAAAAAAAAAAAAAAAAAAAAAAAACGACTACATAAAAAATGAACATTCACTTTTATGAAAGAGTGACTATTCACTCCTACCAGGGGTGAAAAACCGCACTCCTTTAGCAAGAGTGAATAGTCACTCCTCCGAAAAAGTGATTATCCACTCCTGTTTAGAGTGAATATTCACTTTCCAGGAGTGACTATTCACTCTTTCAGAGAGTCAAAAATTTCACTTTTGCTCAGAGTGAATAGTCACTCGAAAGAGGTTGGGCATATTTTGACTCTGCGATAGAGTGACTATTCACTCCTCCGGAGTGAATAGTCACTCCTTTTTATTTAGAGTGTATCCCTGCAATTAAACTATGCATCCGATTTTCATAAAATTTGAAATGGCTCGACAAAATATTACAACAATTATGTATTTAAAATTTCAGAACATTCGGAAGGCAGTAACACCATTACAATGCACTTGCAATAATTTTTCTCATTGGTCGTAATGTAAAGAAAAACTTTTGACTGTCCCTGTCATTAAACTATACATCCGATTTTCATAAAATTTTAAATGGCTCGACAAAATTTTGCAGCAATCATATATTTAAAATTTCAGACCATTCGGTTGGGTAGTTTTTGCTCTGTTATATGCGGACAGACAGACGGACTGAATGACGACTATAGGTGTTACGTATTTATATAATTACGAACGCACCTAAAAATTGACTTTGAAAGTCCGTTGTCTCCTTAAGGGGGCTGTCACTTAGCTTTCGATTTCCCCTCACTAATGTAAAGTCTACGGCATTGGATACATTTATATATTTAAAATATCACCTCGGAAAATTAATATGTTTAACTTCTATTTTTTGTGTACACTTCCTAAAAGATGTCTTTTTTTTTCTTAATTCTCAAAATATTTCTAAAGTATAGACTTAATTTTATAGGAAGTGTTAAAATATTACTCACAGTTCGATCGCTCTTTTAACGCATAAAATATTAAATTCAGCACAAATTTTAGAAATATTTTGCAAACTAAGATAAAAAAAAAAAAAAAAAAAAGACACCCTTTAAAAAGAGTACACAGAAAAAAGATGTTAAAAATAGGAATTTCCCGAGAAGATATTTTAAATATACGAAAACATCAAAAGTCCATAGACTTAACATTACGGAGGAGAATTCCGAAGCTGAGTGACCAGCCCCCTTAAATTAAGAAGTTAAAAACAACTAAAGTTGCCTAAAAACAGTTACAATTTTACAAACAACATTACTATAATAATAATAATAACAAAAAACCATACCTGTCACTTACAAATAAAGAGAACTACGTATACATATTCATTTATTCATTCATTATTATGTTCTAAATGCTTCATCATATTAATATAATTAAAAAAGAAAGATCTAACAACACAAATGAAAACATTACATCACAACTTAAAAACTCAATTAAAAATCACTACAAATTTTTTTACTACCTTTTTATACACATATACAGATTAACGCGTCTATTCTCATCTGTTTATATATGTTAATGATCCAATATAATATTCTCAGCGTATTTTCAACAGGTCATTAGTACGTAACCGCCTTTTTTTACGTGAATTAATTTTACAGTAATGAATTATTCAATCGCAGAAGATTCATTCATAAATTCAAAGTGATTTTTTTAAACTTATGAATATAGTTCCCATTCATAACTTTTATTAACAGGCTTTATTTTTTATTTCTTCTTTTTTATCACATAAACTGGTTGTAAATATATATCGGTAGAAACATGAATTCATTTAAACGACTTGATCTATTACGAGGCATTTTAAAGTAGCACATCACGTTTTTTCTTCTGATTATTGTGAATACATTTTCATCAATACTGATTAAGTTATCGTTAAGTGTTCGAAAATAAGTGCGTTCTGATGTGCTGATCAGTACACATTAATATGTGTGAAGATCTAATTGAGTGAGAATAATTTTGGTACACTATTTTCAATTAATTTTGTGCACCTTCTGGTTGAAATATTTCATTTGATTAAACGTTCATGTTTATTTTGTTTTCTTATGAATTATTTATAGATTAGGTAAGTTTTGTATGGCGTTTTATTTTTATGGCGAAAGTAATTTCTTGTATAATGAGCATTAAAAAAATTGAAAGTACTTTAAAATAATAATAATGATGATCGTTGTGAATAGATATCCATCAACATTGATTAAGTTATCAGTAATGTAATCAGAAACAGTAAGGCTGTGATATGCTGATCAGCGTACATGAATATGTGTGAAAATTGTAATTGGGTGAAAATAATTTTGATACGCTATTTTCAATTAATTTTGTGCAACTTCTGGGTAAAATATTTGATTTGATTAAACGTTCATATTTATTTTGCTTTCGTATGAATTATTTATAGATTAGGTAAGTTTTGTATGGCGTTTTATTTTTATGGATAAAGTAATTTCTTGTATAATGAGCATTAAAAAAATTGATAGTACTTTAAAATAATAATAATGATGATCGTTGTGAATAGATATCCATCAACATTGATTAAGTTATCAGTAATGTAATCAGAAACAGTAAGGCTGTGATATGCTGATCAGCGTACATGAATATGTGTGAAAATTGTAATTGGGTGAAAATAATTTTGATACGCTATTTTCAATTAATTTTGTGCAACTTCTGGGTAAAATATTTGATTTGATTAAACGTTCATATTTATTTTGCTTTCGTATGAATTATTTATAGATTAGGTAAGTTTTGTATGGCGTTTTATTTTTATGGATAAAGTAATTTCTTGTATAATGAGCATTAAAAAAATTGATAGTACTTTAAAATAATAATAATGATGATCGTTGTGAATAGATATCCATCAACATTGATTAAGTTATCAATAATGTAATCAGAAACAGTAGGCAGGCTGTGATGTACTGATCAGTGTACATGGATATGTGTGAAGATTTTAATTGAGTGAAAATAATTTTGATACGCTATTTTCAATTAATTTTGTGCAACTTCTGGGTGAAATATTTGATTTGATTAAACGTTCATATTTATTTTGTTTTCGTATGAATTATTTATAGATTAGGTAAGTTTTGTATGGCGTTTTATTTTTATGGATAAAGTAATTTCTTGTATAATGAGCATTAAAAAAATCGATAGTACTTTAAAATAATAATAATGATGATCGTTGTGAATAGATATCCATCAACATTGATTAAGTTATCAGTAATGTAATCAGAAACAGTAGGCAGGCTGTGATGTACTGATCAGTGTACATGAATATGTGTGAAGATTTTAATTGAGTGAAAATAATTTTGATACGCTATTTTCAATTAATTTTGTGCAACTTCTGGGTGAAATATTTGATTTGATTAAACGTTCAAATTTATTTTGTTTTCGTATGAATTATTTATAGATGCGAAAATTTTGTATGTTTTTTATTTTTATGGAGAAAGAAATTTCTTGTATAATGTTTATTGCTAGAATTGATAGTATCAAGACTGATAATTTTGATGATCGTAATGAATATATATCCTAATATTAAAATATTTATTTGCTTAAAAGACGTCATAAAAAGCACATTAAAAGTAAATTAAAAACTCTTTATTTACATGTTTCAACACATTTTTTGAGTCGTCGTCAGAATGTGTAATAGAAAATTACAAATGCATAATGAACAAGTTGGAAATTGCTCGTCAAACGTGGCAAATGAGGTGCGTTCGTACTATAACTAGTTTTATAATTATTTTTTGCACCCCACATTGTACTGAATGTATATTTTTTTGCGCTTCATAAGTGCATAGTCTGTAACATCATTAAAATGCACTTACAATAATTTTTTCCCCATTCCCCGTAATGTAACGGAAAACTTTTGACTGTCCCTGTAATTAAACTATACATTCGATTTTCATAAAATTTGAAATGGCTCGACAAAATTTTGCAGCAATTATATATTTAAAATTTCAGACCATTCGGAAGGCTGTAAAATCATTAAAATGCATTTGCAATAATTTTTTCCCATTGGCCATAATGTAACGGAAAACTTTTGGGTGTCCCTGTAATTAAACTATACATCCGATTTTCATAAAATTGGAAATGGCTCAACAAAATTTTGCCACAATTATATATTAAAAATTTCAGACCATTCGGAAGGCTGTAAAATCATTAAAATGCATTTGCTATAATTTTTTCCCATTGGCCGTAATGTAACGGAAAACTTTTTGGTGTCCCTGTAATTAAACTATACATCCGATTTTCATAAAATTGGAAATGGCTCGACAAAACTTTGCAGCAATTATATATTAAAAATTTCAGACCATTCGGAAGTCTGTAACATCATTAAAATTCACTTGCAACAATTTTTCCCATTGGCCGCAATGTAAAGAAAAACTTTTGACTGTCCCTGTAATTAAACTATACATCCGATTTTCATAAGATTGGAAATGGCTCGACAAAATTTTGCAGCAATTATATATTTAAAATTTCAGATCATTCGGTCGGGTAGTCTTTGCTCTGTTATATGCGGACGGACAGACCGACAGACGGACGGACAGACAGACGGACTGAACGACGACTATAGGTGCTACGTATTTATATAATTACGAACGCACCTAATAAGTGCATAGTCTGTAACATCATTAAAATGCACTTACAATAATTTTTTTCCCTATTCCCCGTAATGTAACGGAAAACTTTTGACTGTCCCTGTAATTAAACTATACATTCGATTTTCATAAAATTTGAAATGGCGCGACAAAATTTTGCAGCAATTATATATTTAAAATTTCAGACCATTCGGAAGGCTGTAAAATCATTAAAATGCATTTGCAATAATTTTTTCCCATTGGCCATAATGTAACGGAAAACTTTTGGGTGTCCCTGTAATTAAACTATACATCCGATTTTCATAAAATTGGAAATGGCTCAACAAAATTTTGCAACAATTATATATTAAAAATTTCAGACCATTCGGAAGGCTGTAAAATCATTAAAATGCATTTGCTATAATTTTTTCCCATTGGCCGTAATGTAACGGAAAACTTTTGGGTGTCCCTGTAATTAAACTATACATCCGATTTTCATAAAATTGGAAATGGCTCGACAAAACTTTGCAGCAATTATATATTAAAAATTTCAGACCATTCGGAAGTCTGTAACATCATTAAAATTCACTTGCAATAATTTTTCCCATTGGCCGTAATGTAAAGAAAAACTTTTGACTGTCCCTGTAATTAAACTATACATCCGATTTTCATAAGATTGGAAATGGCTCGACAAAATTTTGCAGCAATTATATATTAAAAATTTCAGATCATTCGGTCGGGTAGTTTTTGCTCTGTTATATGCGGACGGACAGACAGACGGACTGAACGACGACTATAGGTGCTACGTATTTATATAATTACGAACGCACCTAAAAATGGAAAAAATCATCGAAAATAAACAAGTAATCATGGAACGCGCCCTATATTTTCGCGATTGCTCGTGTTCCCTCTATGTCGCGATATGCTTTAATTTATCTAACCATTCAACCCATAAATTCGGGATACGAAAAGATAATGTATCGTTACAAACTCCTGAACCTCTTAAATAAATTTCAATGGACTCTCTTATGAATAATTGTAAATAAAAATTAGACCTGTAAATGATTTTACTCTCTCTAAAAAGTATGTTAATGTTCTCTATTTGATTTAGCCGGGATAAAGCAGTATTACGTCTATTGTATTTTATGTCCGCTATATGTTCTTTACATCTGATATTGAATTTTCGTTGGGTTATACCTATATAATGATTATTGATTCCTCTCTCCCTAATAAATGGAATCATATAAACTCCTGAGAGGTCATCTCTATTAATCGGATCAATTTTAGTATTTAAAAGCATCTTTAATTTCGGAGGCGGCTTCGCGATCAAACATAAGCCAAAATTTCTTAAATCATTTTTTTATATGTTCAAAGAAACTCGGGAAATAATTTGTTTCAACCCTTTTCATAGTAACTTCATCAATAGTTTTATTTTTATTTTTAGAATTATCAAAGGAGCTCTGAATCAATTTGTTAATTAATTTTACCTGATATCCATTATCACTAGCAATACGTTTAATTTTCTCTAATTCATACCCCAGATTTATATCAGAAGAAATCTTGAAAGCACGATTGATTAGGAACCTGGAGGTGAATAATTTGTAAGGCAATGGGGTGCATGCATCGGAAGGCATAACGTTTAAATTTGCGATAGGTTTTCGGTAAACTGAACGAATTAACTCACACCCCTTTCTTTGTAACTCAACATCTAAAAAAGGTAATTTTCCCCCTGCTTATAGTTCAAAAGTAAACTTAATATTATTGTCAAGTTCATTTAACTGCTGTATGAAAATCATTAACTCATCTATATTACCTCGCCACACAATAAAAATATCGTCTATATAACGTAACCATACTAAAGGAACTACCTCAAAAGCGCTGAAAATTTTAGATTCGAGGGGGCGTAATTTAAATTCCGCCAGTAGGCCAGATATTAGGGATCCCATCGGAGCACCACGTGATTGTTCATAAATAACATTATCAAAAATAAAAAAAAATACTTGAAATAATTAAGTTTAAACCACTTTTTAAAGTGTTCTTCATGGGCAGATCAAAGGTTTCTGCATTATCGGTAAAATGTTCTAGGTTCTTGGTAACTTCTGTTGTATCTATGGATGGATAAAGGGATTATTAAATTATCCACCTTCAGGTTCCTAATCAATCGTGCTTTCAAGATTTCTTCTGATATAAATCTGGGGGATGAATTAGCGAAAATTAAACGTATTGCTAGTGATAATGGATATCAAGTAAAATTAATTAACTAATTGATTCAGAGCTCCTTTGATAATTCTAAAAATAAAAATAAAACTATTAAGGAAGTTACTTATGAAAAGGGTTGTAACAAATTATTTCCCGGGTTTCTTTGAACATATAAAAAATCATTTAAGAAATTTTGGCTCATGTTTGATCGCGAAGCCGCCTCCGAAATTAGAGATACTTTTAAATACTAAAATTGATCCTATTAATAGAGATGACCTCTCAGGAGTTTATATTATTCCCTTTATTAGGGAGGGAGGAATCAATAATCATTATATAGGTATAACCCAACGAAAATTCAATATCAGATGTAAAGAACATATAGCGGACATAAAATACAATAGACGTAATACTGCTTTATCCCGGCTAAATCAAATAGAGAACATTAACATACTTTTTAACAAGAGTAAAATCATCTTCAGGTCTAATTTTTATTTACAATTATTCATAAGAGAGTCCATTGAAATTTATTTAAGAGGTTCAGGAGTTTGTAACGATACATTATCTTTTCGTATCCCGAATTTATGGGTTGAATGGTTAGATAAATTACAGCATATCGCGACATAGAGGGAACACGAGCAATCGCGAAAATATAGGGCGCGTTACATGATTACTTGTTTATTTTCGATGATTTTTTCCATTTTTACTTTCTTCTATCTTTACAAGAAGAAAGTATTGGATTCATGAAAATTTTCGAATACCGGTTTTCGACGGATTTACACATTTTAGAGGTCAGAGAATCCGAAAAACATGTTTTTACAAAATGTCTGTCTGTGAGTCTGTCTGTCTGTCTGTCCGTCTGTCTGTATGTATGTGACACAAATTTTGTGGGCGCTCTATCTCAAGAACTGATGCACCGAATTTAATAAAAATTCATATTCAGTTAGTCCCTGATACAAATTGATGCTGATTAGTTTTTGGTGCAAATCGCTCAACAGGTGGCGCTGCGATGCTGCATTTTTTACGATTTCCGCAATGGCTCTATCTCAAGAACTAATGCACGGATTTTCATGAAACTTCAGATTAAGTTAGTCCTTGATAAGACTTGATGCTGATTACGTGTTGGTGCAAATCGCTCAACAGGTGGCGCTGCTATGCTGCATTTTTTACGATTTCCGCAATTGCTCTGTCTCAAGAACTAATGCACGGATTTTCATGAAACTTCAGATTCAGTTAGTCCTTGATAAGACTTGATGCTGATTACGTGTTGGTGCAAATCGCTCAACAGGTGGCGCTGCTGTGCTGCATTTTTTACGATTTCCGCAATGGTTCTATCTCAAGAACTAATGCACGGTTTTTCATGAAACTTCAGATTCAGTCAGTCCTTGGTATGACTTGATGCTGATTACGTGTTGGTGTAAATCGCTCAGCAGGTGGCGCTGCTGTGCTGCATTTTTTACGATTTCCGCAATGGCTCTATCTCAAGAACTAATGCACGGATTTTCATGAAACTTCAGATTCAGTCAGTCCTTGATACGACTTGATGCTGATTACGTGTTGGTGCAAATCGCTTAACTGGTGGCGCTGCTATGCTGCATTTTTTACGATGTCCGCAATAGCTCTATCTCAAAAACTAATGCACGAATTTTCATCTAACTTCAGATTTAGTTAGATGTTAACGCAAGTTGTTGCTGATTAGGTTTTGGTGTTAATCGTGCAATAGGTGGCGCTGCTATGCTGGCATTTTCATGATTTTTGCAATAGCTCTATCTCAAAATCTAATGCACGGATTTTCCCCAAATTTCAGATTCAGTTAGACTTTGACTTAAGTGGTTGCTTGGTAGTTTTGTTTAACATAGGTTTTGGTGTAAAGTACCCAATAGGTGGCGCTGTTAGGCTGAATTTTGCTGGATTTACACGATTTCGGAGATAGCCATATCGCAAGAACTAATGTACGGAATTTCATATCTATAGAGTCCTCATGATGGGCATAGATTGCCGTTTAATTTTGGTAGTGTGATAGCGAATTTTCAAGTATTAACATGCATGAGATAGAAGAAAGTTTTGGGATTGGTATATCCGACTAGTTCATTATGCATTTGTAATTTTCTATTGTACATTCTGACGACGACTCAGAAAATGAGTTGAAACATGTAAATAAAGAGTTTTTAATTTACTTTTAATGTGTTTTTATGACGTCTTTTAAGCAAATAAATATTTTAATATTATGATATGATTAGAAATGGACGCAATTTTGACTTACTACTCGCACTTATTTACATTTGAATATATATCCATCAACATTGATTAAGTTATCAGCGATCTAATCAGAAACAGTAAGGCTCTGATATATTGATCAGTTCCAATCAAGTATTTTAATGATTCTAATCGGGTGAAGATAATATTGGTATACTGCTTTACATTAATTATATCAATCACACATTTTGTGTGAAATGTATGATTTGACTAAACATTCTTATTTCTTTTGCTTTCTTATGACTTACTTGTAGATGCAGTAAGTTTTGTATGACGCTTTATTTTTATAGGGAAAGTAATATATAGTGAGCAATGCTAAAATGGATAATGTTTAAAAATAATAATAGCAATTATCATCATTATGAATAACATCAACATTGATTAAGCCATCATTAATGTAAACAGAGACAGGCAATAATATGTGGTGATCAGTACCAATCAATGTGTGTGAAGGTTCTAATTCAGTGAGAATAATTTTGGTACACTATTTTCAATTATATCTGTGCACCTTCTGGGTGAAATACTATTTCATTTGATTAAACATTCATCTTTATTTTGTTTTCTTATCACATATTTATAGATGCGGTAAGTTTTGTATGCGTTTTATTTTTATGAAGAAATTAATTTCTTGTATAATGAGTAACGTTAAAATTGATAGTATTTAAAAAAAATAATAATAAAGATCATTTTGAAAAAAATCAATATTCATTCATTTATCAATTATGTAATCAGAAACAATAGGCTCTGATATGCTGATCAGTGCCAATCAATGTGTATATAAAGATTTTAATCGAGTGACAATAATATTGGTACACTCCTTTGAATTAACTTTGTGTAATTACTTACCCATCAAACGTAGTATAGGGTAAGTCTTGTAATCGTTTAAAAAAAAAAAAAAAATAAAATAAAAAAAAAAAAAAGAAAGAAAGAAAGAAATTGACGTATTTACACGTTTCAGATACTGGAGTTTTCGAAAAACATATTTTTAGAAAAAAAATTGCCGTCTGTCTGTCTATGTGTTTATGTGTCTGTAAGCGTTCTATCTCCCGAACAAATTGAGATAGAGAATTGAAATGTGGTGTACTTAGTATGTAATAATGGCAAGAAGCCTATTGAATATCTGTAACCTCAATTTTTCCGAATTATTTTTCTTCGGACTCTCGAAGTATTAGTTCTGATAAAAGGTAGGTAAATTTTTTCGAAATTGTCGATCGGCTAATTAGTTGCCGAGATATTTGTTATCATATTTTCCACACTCTTCGATTTTTCATGATCCTGTATTTCATTCAAATTTCAATTCAAAAATATATTTTAATTGGAAATGAGACTCTTAATCCAATGCAGTAAACTATTAGTTAATATGATTATTATGTTTGCAGTTATAAGGATGTTTCTTTTACGCAATTCGGTACTACTTGATTATACCGTCGACCAAAAAACTTTCGCCAAATTATAAGATTAAATGCCAATAATGACTTATCGTAAACATCACATTCACTTGATTTATAAACACGTTACACGTATTGTTGCGTGATCAAGTGATTTTTAATTCGACATTTTATTTGTATTTTCATTAACCTTTTACTGATTTATTTGTTCTTTCGTTATTTAAAAAAAAATTATGCCAATTTGTATAATTTTACGAGTAGTTTGGCGATTTGTATAATTTGTCGAAATGGGACAACGGGATAATCAAGTAGTACCCTTAATTCAGCAATAGAGCATTACTGTGTATTAAAAATATTTAAATATGCGATTAAATTTCATTTTGGAATTGCAATGCACTTTATAAATTGTTTACACATGTTTTATTTTCATACTTTATATTATGCATATCCATGATGGGCAAGTATTACGGTGACCCCCAACGACTAGTTTATAGATGCGGTAAGCTTTTATTCATTTTATTTTTATGAAGAAATTAATTTCTTGTATAAGGAATATCGCTAAAACTGACAGTATTAAAAATGAAAATAATGATGAACGTTATGAATATATGTCCACCAACATTGAATAAGTTATCAGTAATGTAATCAGAAACAGTAGGCTCTGATATATTGAACAGTGCCAATCAATATGTATAAGTCTAAAGATTCTAATCGAGTGAAAATAATTTTGGTACACCTTTTTAAGGGGTCTCAGGACTCTTAAAGCTTCAAAATTTTCGAAATTTTAATATTTTTAGATTTTAAACTCCTATCTTTCCTGAACATTTTGATATAATTGTTTGCTTGAAATTCTCATTAGAACAAAAGTTATGGTTTTTAGAATTCTACCCGCCCAATAGCTGAAGCTGTGAAATTTGAAGTCATTTTTCTCCAAATGACGTTTTTTGGCATAACGCGCACGATATCTCAAAAGCTTCTGAATATTTTTTCATGAAATTTCCAAAACATATATTTCATGTTAGTCTGTATAAAATGAACCGAAAATTTTGTTTTTATTGCTTAAAAAAAAAAAAAAAAAAAAAAAAAAAAAAAAAAATAGGTGATTATACCATTGAAATTTTCAAAATTTGGTATTAGCTAAATACAACTTTGTATTAAAAATATAAAAATGCTTTAAATTCAAATTTATTTAGGTTCAGAATAATTACTACAGTTTGAAGTATAAATGAGCAAGAAAAATTTCATTCTAGTTGTAAGATTTATTTTGTAATCCAGCGCGTAAGCTGTTACGTCAATTTTCTGCTCGAGTAATGTCTGATAGTTTGAAGCGCCCTATAAATACTAATTCCATTCCTTGCAATTTTTTAAATACATGAAATGAAAGAACATACTTATACATTATCTTTTATCCCAATAAAAATTGTGTTTTTAAGTCATATACATTTTAAGATATTAAATTTCGAAAATGGTCCTTTTTTTCCTGTTTTTAGGTAGATTTCGTAAGAAATACTACCTATTGCAGTCGTTACGATGGTGCGACTTTTGAAAAATTCCTTCATAACTTTTCATTATAGGACCCCAGGAACCCAAAACTACCCCCACCTAAAAAGTTTATATATATATATATATATATATATGTATGTATGTATGTATGTATGTATGTATGTACTAAATTTTGTCCGCACGATAAAAGTCGCAATTATGCACGGATCGTCTTCAAACTCGCCAACAACTTTGAGATGGCTAATATCTCGTCGGGGATTGAAAATGGGTAAAATCGGACCAAGGGAATGGAAATGGGGAGGGTTCAAAAATTTGGATACCATCTTAATATGATTCCGATAAAATCAGCTCTTACACAACAATGAAAGAAAAAAATAAATATTTTTCGTTATTGCAGTTGCCAACAATTAAAAAAAAAAAGCAATAAAATTCTCACCACAACAATTGCTTTTCTTTTGCGAGAATTTCACGTGTAAAATTAAATAAAATAAATAGTTTGACGAATTGAAAACAAATTGAATATTACGTCATAAGTTTCCTAGAGCAAGATTTCCGCATGAAAACTCAAAATGAAATAAATAGTTTGACGAATTAAAAAACAACAACAAAATATTGCGTCATATTGGAAATAAAATGGACCTCAGCAGGTGAATATGTAACGTCATGTGAGTTTGAAGAAACGTATTAAAACATGATAAAAACCCGACTATGGAAATATTAACTTATTTATCACTTTGAGGTTCTCTGAATTTGCTTTAGCTATTTTTTAAACCTATTCCATATGCATGCGTGTGTGTATTCGTGTATATTAGAATTTTCACAAAATGTTTAGCTCCCTAGAGCTCATTCTTAGTGGAGGAACTGGGTTTATCTCTAATCTTGATTTAAATTTTGTTGGTTAATTTAGTACTTAACTTCGAAATCTACCTCCTCCTGTAGGCCCGAGCCAGCAGGGATTTTTTTTTTTTTTTTTTCTATTTTAAGAGTCCTGAAACCTCTTAAATTGATTCTGTGTGCCTTTTGTGTGATTGAAATATATGATTTCACTAAAAATTCGTATTTCCTATTCTTATGAATTATTTATAGATGCGGTTAGTTTTGTATGACGTTTTATTTTTACACAGAAAGTAATGCATTATATAATGAGTATTGCTAAAATTAATAGAATTTTTAAATAATAATAATAATGATCATTATGAATAACATCAATATTGATTAAGTTATCTTTATTGTAAACAGAAACAGGCAATAATGTATCTGATCAGTGAAAATCAATTTGTATAAGAAAAAAAGATTCAAATAGAATGAAAATAATTTTGGTACACTCCTTTAAACTAATTTTGTGCACCTTTTGTATGAGATATATGATTTGACTAAACAGTCTTTTTTTTTTTTTCCTTATGAATTATTAATAGATGTGGCAAGATGTGAATGCCGTTTTATTTTTATAAACAAAGTAATTTCTTGTATAATGAATATTGCTAAAATTGGTAGTATTTTTTTTTTAAAGAATAATAATGATGATCAGTATGAATCATCAGCATTGATTAAGTTATCAATATAGTCAGAAATAGATGTGCTGATCAGTGCACATGAATATATGTGAAGATTATAATTGAGGGGAAATAATTTTGGTGGACTATTTTTAATAATTTTGTGCACCTTCTGCGTGAAATATTTGATTTGATTAAACGTTCATATTTATTTTGTTTTCTTATGACTTACTTATAGATGCGGTAAGTTTTGTATTGGTTTTATTTTTATGAAGAAAGTAATTTCTTGTATAAAGAGTATCGCTAAAACTGATAGTATTAAAAATAATAATAATGATGAACGTTAAGAATATATGTACATCAACATTGATTAAGTTTTCAGTAATGTAATCAGAAACAGTAGGCTCTGATATGTTGATCAGTGCCAATTAATAAGTTTATTGATCTAATCGAGTGAAAATAATTTTCGTACACCCCTTTAAATTAATTCTGTGTGCCTTTTGTGTGATTGAAATACACGATTTCACTAACAATTCGCATTTCTTTTGCTTTCTTATGAATTATTTATGCGGTAAGTTTTGTATGACGTTTTGTTTTTATAGAGAAAGTAATGTCTTATATAATGAGCATTGCTAAAATTAACAGAATTTAAAAATAATAATAATGATGATCATTATGAATAACATCAACATTGATTGTTACCTTTATTGTAAACAGAAACAGGCAATAATGTATGCTGGTCAGTGACAAACAATTTGTATAAAAAAAAAGATTCAAATCGGGTGAAAATAATTTTCGTACGCTCCTTTAACCCTTCATATCCCAAATTATTAATTCTTGAAAAATGCATCTTCTAAAGTATTTTTCGTGATTTTTTGAAATTACATTAGAAGATTTACACAACCATTTAATAAATTTTAGAAAGATTTTGCCAATTAAAATTAGTTAATTAAATTTGAATTTATAGGGATTTTGTGCAATATTTTAACTCCACTCAAATATTTTATTTAAAATATTTTTTTAATATTTTATAGAACTAGGAAATGTACAAATATAATGCTCTTACAGTAGAAATATAGACATGTTTCTTAACTGAAAGCTGAAAAGATGCAAATAAAAAAGAAACAATCCTTTTTCTTTTTTCTTTTTTTTTCTTTTTTTTTTTTTTTTTTTTGTGTGTGTGTGTAATCAATAATGCTTTTGGAACAAGATAAAATAAAGTATCTATAACTCATTCTAATACGTATTACTTCTAATCGATGTGTTAAATTAATTTTATAACAAGTTATTTCAATAGTACTTTAAAGTAACATTGGTGCATAAAGGATTAAATAAATTTATTGCACCTGATGCATGAATTACTTGATTTGATTAAACGTTGATTTTCTTTTTTTTTTCTTATGAATTATATATAGATGCGATGAATCTTGTACGGTATTTTACTTTTAATAATAAGTAATTTCATGCATAAAAAGTATTGATAAAATTGATAGTATTCAAATTATGAAATTATTATATGATATGTTAATATTATTATTAATGGAGATCTAATGGTGATCATTAATAATAGATATACACCAACAAATGATTATATATATATACATCAACAAATGATTATGTTACCATTAATGAGTAGGTTCTGATATGTTAATCAGCATCAATTCATATAAGTATAAAGATTTTAATCGGGTGAAAATAATTTTGGTAAACTTCTTTAAATTAATTTAGCATACCTTCTGTGTCAAACACTTGAAATGACTAAACATTCATATTTATTTTATTTTCTTATGAAATATTAATTTATAGATGTGATAAGCTTTGTATAGCGTTTTATTATTTTAAAGAAAGTAATTTTTGTATTAAAGAGTATTGCTAAAATTGAGAGTATTTAAAAAAAATAATAATAATGATGATTGTTATGAATCCATCAACATTGGTTAAGTTTTTATTATAATAATCAAAAACAGTGGGCTCTGAATTTTGGAGCACTCCTTTACATTATTTTTGTGCAACTTTTGCGTTATTTATTTGATTTGATTTTCTTTTTTTTCCCCTTATGAATTATTTATAGATGTGATGAATCTTGTACGGTGTTTTACTTTTACTAAGAAGTAATTTCGTGCATAAAATCCATTGATAAAATTGATAGTAGTCAAATTATAAAATATTATGTGATATGTTAATATTATTACTAATGATCATCTAATGGTGATCATTAATAATAGATATACATAGACTATGTTACCATTAATGTGTAGGATCTGATATGTTAATCAGCACCAATTCATATAAGTATAAAGATTTTAATCGGGTGAAAATAATTTCATACTAAATAAATTTAGTGCCCCTGATGCGTGAATTATTTGATTTGATGAAACGTTGATTTTTGAAATACAATCATAAGACGAAATGCAATATTCTCAGGGCACGACTAGCAAGTTTCTGTGCCCAGGGTACTTTGAATTTTCTGAGCCGTTTTAGATTGGTTGGTTTACTCATGCTTGTTTTTGTTTTTTTACACATTACACACTTATTCGAAAAGTGTAAACTCAAAAAAATTCCTTTTTTTTTTTTCCGAAAAATTGAAAAACAGTTCCAGGAATAAAAATAAAATGTTTTTTTTTTCTATTATTTATTGAAATGGGCTTTTAACCATATATTGAGATATACTTCTGTCATTTCATCGTATTGCTATCTCAAATATCACATTTTTCACAATTATGATTTTTTTTTAAAGGAAATTTAGATGAAATTATGAAACATTTTGTGCCCCTCAGAAATTTCGTGCCCGTGTGATAGTCAGGGTCTGATATATTCCACCTTGGTTCTATCACAAAATACATGACATGAACTTTAAAAAGCTCTCCGTTTTACTTAAAAGGCGACGAAAATAATAAAACAGCAGCTATAAGTTAAAAATGAACATGCTCCATTCATAGCAATTAATTATAAAAATACTCTCTGACGATGGCCGCGAAAATTACAGACTGAAAGTGCTAAGAAAATTTAAATAAAATGTATAATTTTAACTTATAATATCTATTTTATTGTTTAAGTCGCCTTTTAAGTAAAACAGTGAGCTTTTTAAAGTTCATTTTTTGTCGATGATTTTGCTTTTGCTTTTTCATGAATTATTTTTAGATTCATTGAATTTTGTACCATGTTTTATCTATTTATATAAAATCCAAGTCTCTGTGTGTCCCTCACAATTCCGGTTCGACCACCTCATTAATCGCGGCCATGTTAGGCTTCCTATGGTGAAATTGGTATCAGCTTCAGCAATGAGTAATTGTTGAGAAGTACTAATACAGGATTACTACAATAGAGCCAAATTTTGAGAGTTGGCAAAATATTTCCAAATTTGACGAAATACCGCCAAATTTGGCGACAAAACTAAGTTGCCATATATGAAGCCAACTTGGCGATAGCTGGCTAATTTAGCGAAATTCCCATTGAAACCCATTAATCTTTGTAATTGAGCTCACCACAATTTAATTTAAATTCAGCGCATTTAAGGATTTTTTCAAAATCTATTGGTTAGAATTTAAAGAGTAATATACGAAAATGTACGTCTTTACATCTTCATCCCGATGCTACAAATAAAATAGCCGCCACAAGACGGCGCTGTAGGCTGTACTGTCTGAGCTCCTAACTATCCAATTTTAATGTGTTTTACATAGCCGGGTGCGGAAATTAAATTCTCGGTACTTTTCCAGTATAGAGGCCTTTACGAAATAAAGAAAACTGCCTTGGCGAAGAAGGAAATTTGGTAATGTATATTCTTCAACCTATTCACTGTTTCATTTCATATACACACGCATTAAAAATTATTTATTTATTTAATATAAAGAAGCCGGTTATCGAATTTTATGCAGAAACAGAAGTAATTTGTACATAAAAAACAATAATAATATACATTTAATCAAAATGCATGTATAAACAAACAAACAAATTCGTCAAGTTTGTTTTCCTAGCTGTTTATATCATTTGGCAACAAATCTCACTTTCCGATGCCCGAATTCCGCCAAGCATTTTTTAAAAAACGCCAAAGCCCCTATAGTGGAAAAGTATAAAATTCCCTATTATTTTGCAATATCTGCACCATAGTTTGTACCATATGCAGGGGAGGTAGGGAAGGCGAAAAGTTTAAATATTCAATTTTAAAACTTCTATAAAGCACTGTAAGACTAAATTTTTTTAAGACTAAAATAAATTTAAAATAAGACTAAAAGAACAAGGTCAGCATTTAAATAATGAGCGTTTTTACAAAAAAAAAAAAAAAAGAAAAAAAAAAAACCATCGCATATCATGAAGTTTTGTGGTCAAATTTTAATTTATTAGCCCAGTGGTTAGGGGGTTGAATTCGGAATTAATTAGGGGAAAGCAGGAAATTCTTTTAATCCCTTCAGTTTAGGGTTTAGGTCTAGAATGAATATGCTATGTTTTCCCCCTCGTACTAGGTGAACGTTAGGAAATATGTATAGATTTATAGCCAAAAAACACTTTTTTTTGCACACCATAACAATATCTCAAAACAGCTAACTCTGTCTGAAGCATTGTCAGTACAAATGTTATACAGCTTAAAATTCTGAGTAAAATGAGTACCTACACTTAATATTTTTGTTGAACATTAAGGTCACAATTCTACTTTAAAGTTTTAGACCCGTGGTCAGGGAGTTGAACTCAGAATTAATTAGGAGAAAACTAGAAATTGTTTTAATCCCTTCAGTTTAGATCTAAAATGAACGTAGTATGTTTTCTTCCTCGTACTTGGGTGAATGTCAGAAAATATGTACATATTTATTTTCAAAAAAGTGTTTTTTATTACCATAAGAATATCTAAAAACAGTTAACACTATAAAACATATTGTCAATAGAAATGTTGTAGAGCTTAAAATTCATTCTGAATAAAATGAGTACCATCATTAATATTTTTGTTCAACATTAAGGTCGCAATTCAATTTCAAAATTTTGCCTTAATCACTAATCAAGAGCTTGAAGCCAAGAGAGACCAAATTAACTTAACAATATCTCAAAACAGCTAACTGTATCAAAAAAAAATTGTTAATACAAAAGTTGTAGAGCCTAAAATTCTGAGTAAAATGAGTACCTACACTTAAGATTTTTGTTCAATATTAAGGCCGCAATTTTGAGATATTTTTAAGTTAACTTGATCTCTCCTAGCTTCAAGTTCTTGATTTGAAAAATTTTGAAATAGAATTGCGACCTTAACGTTGAACAAAAATATTAATGATGGTACTCATTTTATTCAGAATTTTAAGCTCTAAAACATTTGTATTTACAATGTTTTTTTTAGAGTTAGCTGTTTTGAGATATTGTTAAGGTAATTTTTAAAAAAAAAAACGTGTTTTTCAAAAATATATATGTACATATTTTCTTACGTTCACTCAAGTACGAGGAAGAAAGCATAGTACGTTCATTTTAGACCCAAACTGAAGGGATTAAAATAATTTCCAGTTTTCTCCTAATTAATTCTGAGTTCAACTCCCTGACCACGGGTCAAAAACTTTAAAGTAGAATTGTGACCTTAATGTTCAACAAAAATATTAAGTGTAGGTACTCATTTTACTCAGACTTTTATGCTCTACAACATTTGTATTGACAATGTTTTTGACAGAGTTAGCTGTTTAGAGGTATTGCTATGGTATCTAAAAAAACGTGTTTTTTTACTATAAATCTGTTCATATTTTCTAAAGCTCACCTACTACGAGGGGAAAAACTTAGCATATTCATTCTAGACGTAAACTAAATGGATTAAAACAATTTCCAGCTTATCCCTAATTAATTCCGAATTCGGCCTTTTTTCCCTCCCCTACCACTGGGGTATATCCTTAAATTGCATTTTTAATCTATTCATTACATACAAAGTTTTTCATAAATGTGTTTCGTTTTTAAATGTGTTATTTTCATCTATCACTGCGAAACAAGCGAGAAAAACACATTATTGCCCATGTGTTGTATATATCTTTATATTCCATTTTCCGTCATTTTTGGTAGGCTATCTTTCTAGTTTTTATTAAAAGTTTGGGTTTTTTTGTGTAAAGAGTGTTTATAATATTGATAATATTAAAAAGATAATAATTATGTTTATGAATACATATACTTCAACGTTTATTAACATATCATTAATGTGCCCAAAAATAAGGGTCCGCAAAAATTGTATCACACATAGACTGGCAGACACACAGACTAAAACGTAGTGCGTACACTCTTTAAAATTTCCAAAGAGTTAGGAACCACTTTTTTCTGATTAGAAAATTTCTGTTTAATATTCCATAATATTTAAAAAAAATTTGTGGTTTAACTGTATTGTTTAACCACAATACAGTTGTGATTTTGTATTGAGTCCTACACGGGCCAGGTTATAGCTAACACACGAACCCGAAAATTGCTGCGTAAAGTCAACCCAAACCCTACCCGAACCCCACACTTCAACTCAAAACCGACCCGAAACCAAAGTGGAATATAAATAATTCACATTTTCATAAAATTATAGAAAAGCAGTCTTCAAGTATGTCTCTAATATAAATGTAATTTTTTTGTATAAAAATGAACATATATGTACTCATTAATATTCAAATATATAGTTTTTTTCAATCAAAAAATGTTCAGCACTTTCTTTGAAAAATCGATTCAACCCGAGCCTGACCCGAAAAAAATAAAAATTCTACCCGAAATGAATTTTTTTAAGTCAACCCGAAACGCAAAGAAACATATAGCATCAATCCGACCCGCGGACATAGTCGATTAGGGTAAAATCAGGTTAAGCCGAACCATACTCGAAAAAATCAAAATTAAACTCGTAACTGAAAGATTTAAAGTCAACCCGATCCACAAAGAAAATAATTAGCACCAACCCGACCCGCAGATCCAGTCGGGTTCAGGCAAAATCAGGTTACCCGACCCAATGCAGAGCCCGAAACTCTATACACCATGCTAACAGACATACTGTCAGACATTTACACTGAAAAAAAAAAAAAAAAAAAAAAAACACAATTGTTGATTTTAGGGTATAATACCGGCATCCCAGTTGCGAGTGTTATACCGTAAAATCAACGATAAAATAAGCAGTACCATCACTGTAAAAAAAGAAAAAAAAACGGGCTAAAATACGGAAATACTACTGGCAATCTAGACGCCAGTACTATTTCCGTATTACTTACGGAAATAGTACTGGCGTCTAGATTGCCAGTAATATTTCCGTTTTTTTTTTTTTTTTTTTTTTTTTTTTTACAGTGTATCGTTAAGCAGTAAAATACGGTATATTACTGCTAAGCAAAAAAGTTTTTTATGGTGTTATAAGAAGTTCTTTTAATACTTATATTACTGCTAGTACATTTATAAGACGGTATACTACTGCTTTCTTGAGGTTTGTTATTCTCAATTTTACCGTATAATATTGGCAGCTGGGGTGCCAGTATTGTACAGTAAAATCAACATTTTATTAACCATTTGGAAAAATGGTTATTGTCCTTGGTCAGGGTAGGAAATCAAACACATATCTGAAGCGTTTTATTAGTTGAATCTCGCATTTTATTCGTTTTCTGATGGGTCTATACAGTAATCTGTATGTTCCCTTAACTTTCAACAGAGGTGGATAATTCTGGTGCCACTATGACAAAAAGTAATAAAAACTACAGAAAAAAATTAATTACTCAGAAACAAATTGAGATACAGCTTTCAAGCAAATTTCATTTAAAAGTTCATTTTTTTCTCTATACGACGGTGTAAAAAGTAATGTTGTGGGATGTTTAGATGTTTAAGAATGAAATTTCATTTAAAATGGGTCGTCAGATTTGGAAAAGCCATTTCCCGAACAGCCAATGAAATGCTTGGATAATACGTAAGATTCAGGAAATCTGAGGAGTCGCAGGCGATTTTTATCGCTTGCAATTTTTACATGTAATAACACTATTAATGTTTAATTCATGGCGTACGTAATGTATGATCAACTCCGTGCGATTTTTTATGTCTTAAATTTTAGTCTTTGAAAAATTCATTTTTCAAATGGTCGTTGTAATTTGTTAAGTTACATTTTTTTTTTTCAGCGTAAATCCTTAAAAAATGGAAGTTGAAATTTTTAGCGATTCGAATACTTACTTCTTCTGTATAGAGAAGGAAGTAAAACGATTTCAATCGGTGCAACATTGTAAATATTCGAGTAGCAAACTGACGACTTAAATGTAATCTATGCTTTCTCTTTTTAAAACCTACTTTCAAGTTTAATAGCAAAAACCCTAATAACAATAAACAAAGTATTTTTATAACTTTATTTTCCATCAAATAATAATGCGTCGCATACTTGTATAACATAATTTTCTGGTCTGCGAGCATACTGTGAAGAAGCTGAAGCAAAATTATCTAGAGGACTGAGAATTGATTGACGTATCAGATGTTTGATACGCATCTAGAGTTTGCTACACTGCATTTGCTTCCTCAAGATGGATCCCAGGGAATTGTTTTCGGATTTATCAGGGACATATCAACTCGAGGGGGATTTATTTACTTTTGAAGTCAATATTTCTCAGCTGTGGAGAAAGTAGTAGCTTAAATGTGTCTTTTTTAGTAAAATGTCCTATATTTGCAGCTATGTTTCTTGATTTTCCAAGAAATTAACATCATGTTCGGTTTAACTGTTTATATGTCGAATTTTAAATCAATGGAAATTTCACCTTTAATAGCATTTTTTTGCTGAATTTTTAAAAATACATTAGAAGATTCGGAAAACCTATACGAATAAAGACGGTTTTTCAACATTTTTAAAACGACTTAAATGTTTTTTTTTTCTTTTTTTAAGTTTTAAATATCTCTAGAGGAATGCAAATTAATTGACGGATTAGATGTTTGATGCACATCAAAATGTTGCTAATCTGTATTTACCCCTCAAGATGGATTCGAGGGAATTGTTTTCGGATTTATCAAGAACATATCAACCCGAGAGAGATTTATTTACTTTTGAAGTCAGTATTTTTCAGCTGCGAAGAAAGTAATAGCTTAAATGTTTATTTTGTAGTAACATGTTTGTTTTCAGCTACATTTCTTGATTTTCAAAGAAGTTAACAACATGTTCAGTTTAACCCTTTATTCCTCAAATTTTGAATCAATGACAACTTCACCTGGAATAGCATTTTTTTGCTGAATTTTTTAAAATACATTTGGCATAAAATACATTTGGAAGAAGATTTGGACAATCTATACCAATAGAGACGGTTTTTAGAGACGGTTTCCAGGGACCTTTTAGTTTAAGATGTTAAAAATTAATCAAGTGTAACTACATGTTCAGGGTTTACTGGAGTTCCATTACCTGAGATGTATTCCTTTGAGCTGTTTCGAATAGCAGACCAGATTCCATTATCAATAAGGTTATCTGGGTGAATTGAGTAGTGTAGGTTCGTCCAGGATCGCTCAGTTGGCAGAGAATTGGCAGCTTGAGCCAAAAGGTCCCTGATTCAAATCCTGGTCAGTTCATTTTTTTAATCAGTTGGAAAATTAGATACTTGTTAGATATCGCGTCGACCAATTTTGCCAAATTATATAAATCGCCAAACCACGCGCCAGATTATACAAATTGACATAATTTTTATTTTAAATAACGAAAGAACAAATAAATTAGCATAACATTAATAAAAATACAAATGAAATGTCGAAATAAAAATCACTTGATGACGTAAACACGTGTTGTCAAGTGAATGTGACATTTACGATCAACCATTATTGGCATTTAATCTTACAATTTGGCGACAGTAATTTGGTCGACGGGATAACTAACAAGTACCGACAATTTCAACTCATATGATTAATTTGCCAATTTACAATGATTGTGTTTAAAATTAATCGAATTTAATTGCGTATCCAGCGTTCACCGGAGTTCATTACCTACGATATAGTCAGTGGTGAGATTCAACCGGTCCGCACCGGTTCGATAGAACCGGTTGTTAATTTGTATTGAGTTCGGCGAACCGGTTGTTAAAAGAAACTTGCATTTACATTAATTTACTTCCTTTCAATGTTTATCTGCACAACAGCGTTTTCTAAACATAAAACTGCGACATGTTCTGATTTGTTTCATTTAATAAAATAATGTTTCATTTGCAAAATATATTTATCTCCATCAGTTCTGTAAGGAGCAAACTTAACTTTTAAAAAATGAGGATATGAAGAATTAAGGGATCCAAATTGGCAGCCTAGGTTAACTCTAGTTATATAGCGCTTATTCAACACTACTTTAACTACTTTCTTAATTTGTAACTTAATTTGTATTGAGTTCGGCGAACCGGTTGTTAAATGAAACTTACATTTACATTAATTATTTTCTTTAAATGTTTATCTGCACAACAGCGTTTTCTAAACGTAAAACTATGACATGTTTTGATTTGGTTCATTTAATAAAATAATGTTTCATTTGCAAAAAATATTTTTTTTTCGTCATCAGTTCTGTAAGGAGCATTTAAACATTTAAAATTTAACTTTAAAAATTGAAATTTTGAAGTTTTGAAGAATTTTGGGATTCATACTGGCAGCCTAAGCTAACTCTGATCAATAGCTAAATTTTTAGATTTAGTGGTATAGTTCAAACTGCATTTTTTTAAAAATATATATTGTTCTTCATATCTTAGAAGTCATTTACATCAAAGTAGTTATTATCGTAAATGTAACAAATTTTAAGTTTTTATAAGATTACCTTTCCCATAGTTTACATTTAGAAAAAATTTTTCCATGATCTAACAAATATCATAACTCGAAAAGTCGTGCAAAAATTTGTACACTGCATAAATTTTTTTCTAAAGTAAAAACGATTTTTCTGAAGATGAACATTTGAATATTCCGAATTTCAAACAGTTGAAATATTTTTGAAATTAGACGTAATTTAAATTTAGCAATTTAGGAAATAGCTCTTGGTCAGAGCGATAAGAAGTGATGCCCTACATATTTTAAAGCTGATATTTCCTTGATGTTTGCATGTTTAAAATGAAATTGTTTGTCTTTCAAAAGCACTGCGAACAAGAAGTATAAGCATCATAAAGAATAATAACTTGTGATAAAATGTATTAAAATGTTTGAAAGGTTTCGGAAGAAAAAAGCCCATACAAAAGTAAAACGGTGAGGTTTTTATTATTACTTCAGAAAATTGAAAAAATATCAAATTTGCAAAAGATCATGAATGTTTTAATAAGCTCGGGGGACATGTTTTTTTTAACAACGTACCGAATTAAAAGAAATTATATACTAATTCTGAATATTCAAAACCAAGTTGTAGTCAATTTGAATGTAGTAATGAACTATATTTTTTCCTCGTCAGATTACTGGAATATTGGAGAAGTAATTCTTCTATGGAAACAGCTGAAGAACTATATTGTTTATATTTAATGGCACTTACATTAATATTAACGATTATCGAGGATTTTTATTTACCATATTTTTAAAAAATTTCTAAAACTATAGAGTTTTTGAGAGTATTCAAAAGTCTGAAAATATTGCCAGAACAATTACTGCAAGTTCAGCAGAAATTGAAAGGGGTTTTCAAAGATAAACATCATATGGTCAGAGAAGAGAAGTAAGCTAACTATTTCTAATGTATCAAACATAATGACGATTAGTCTAGATGGCACACTTCTTAAAGAATGGGTTCCTACTTTTATAGTGAAGGTATGTAAAGAAAGAAGCACACATCAGATAATGTTTGAGTAAAGACAAAGAAAATTGAAAGTTAGGAAGGATGTTTATCAAGAAGTTATACGTAAATACCTCAAATAATAGAAGCTACTTAACATACTAAAATTCTTTTCTGTTCCATAATATCGTTTTTTCTACATATTTTATTGTTTTATTTATTAACTATCTGAAATAATACACTACCTTTTAGCGTATCTTTTTAATACTTTTCAACATAATACATATAAAGTTATTTTCAGTACAGGCTATCTCAAATAATTCTAATTTATTTTTTCTAGTTTCAATCTGAAAATGCATAATGTGCTGGTGTCGGCAATTGTTATCCATGGGCATTTATTGTATGAAAGGTTTTGAAAAGATGTTGCATGTTTTTAAACTGAGCTAAATTTTATCACTGATACAAAATTTCAAGAATAAATCTTCTCCACGTACGCATTATTGTTATTACAAAAATAATTTTAGAGTCATTTGGTATTAATTATAGAAGACGAAATTGACGAATAGCTCGGTGAAATTTGTGATTTTGGTATCAAAACATAGCATAAAACACGAATTTAGAAAAAAATCCAGAAATCAATCATTTACCACTCACAATAACCTATTTATTGAGATTAACTTTGAAGAAGTTACAAGCATTTATTACCAAAACAAGGATGTAAATAGGAATGCTTGGTATTCAGTGAGGTGGTATTCTCGTGAGACTTAGCAATATCTCGAGCTCTTCCTACAGTTAGTGTTTTTAGTATCTAACTGTTTGCAACTTTACATCATGAACATGCAAACATGAGTTAATTCTTAAAATTTTTCTGCTATTTTTGTGCTATCCTTTTTGTATTATGCTGTTTTGATGCATTTTCTGATAGAAATCTTGATCAGGGTTTCACGACTGTCGAATGCATTTTAAATAAACTATGTCCTTTTACAAGAAAACATGTGTCAGGAATTTTTATTTCAATATACCACAAGGTCAAATATTTTTATCTATTTTATTATAATATTGGAAAATGCTTCATAATTTATGTGTGATGCAAAATTTTTCTTTGATTTTTGTAAGTCAAAAATCATTCGTGGAGCGAACCGGTTATTATATTATTTGAATCCCACCACTGGATACAGTCTGTTGAGCAGTTTCAGACAATACACCAGATTCCATTATCAATAAGGCTTACTGGGTGAATTGTGTCCTCCAGATTCGTCCAGGAAAGTTCAGTTGCCCCAGCATGGCAGCTTGAGCCAAAAAGTCCAATGTTCGAATCCTGGCTTTTTTTTTTTTTTTTCACTCTGTCGGAAAATTAGAACTTATATGATTTACATACTAATTATAACTATTGTGTTAAAAATTAATCATATTTTGTTTATATTGTAAAATAAATTCCTGAAAAATGCTATAATATAAGCAGTAGAATGTAGAACCCAACCCCCATAAATTAAAAGCTAAATTTAACGCAGTTTGAAACTCTGTACTAAATTTTTACTTTGTGAATAATACGAAATAGTTAATCTATACTCCTATTATAAAGAGGAAAAAATTGTTTATTTGTCGGAGATAAGCTCTGGAACTATTAAACCGATTCCAAAAGCCATGGTATCAAAATGATGGTGTTAGTCCAACTTAGAACATAGGCTATATCTTATGTCGGTGCCACTACCCCAAAGGGGGTGTAGGAGCAAAAAACGTTCTAAAAATGCGATTTTAGCATTACTGAAGGGCTTAGAAATGTGAAATTTTGAATATTAGTTACTTATAAGATATAAATGATATCTAAGAACAGTTCTTAAACAATTCGAAATTTAAAAGGGTTGAAAATGCACAAAAAGTGTTCTAAAAAACGTTCTAAATGGTAGTTTCTACACAATCTCAGGAAATACCAAACCGATTTAAAAAGTATTGGTGTCAAAATGACGGAGACAACGCTTGCTCCAAGATAGGCTATGTTTCATGTCGGTGCCACTACCCCAAAGGGGGTGTAGGAGAAAAAAAGTTCTAAAAATGCGATTTTATCGTTACTGAAGGGCTTAGAAATATGAAATTTTGAATATTAGTTACTTATAAGATATAAATGATATCTAAGAACAGTTCTTAAACAATTCGAAATTTAAAAGGGGTGAAAATGCACAAAAAGCGTTCTAAAATACGTTCTAAATGGTAGTTTCTACACAATCTCAGGAAATATAAACCGATTTAAAAAATATTGATGTCAAAATGATGGTGATAACGCTTGCTCCAAGATAGGCTATGTTTTATGTCGGTGTCACTACCCCAAAGGGGGTGCAGGAGCAAAAAACTTTCTAAAAATGCGATTTATGTGTTACTGAAGGCCTAGAAATATGAAATTTGAAATATTAGCTACTTATTAGATATAAAGGATTTCTAAGAACAGTTCTTAAGCAATTCGAAATTTGAAAGGGGTGAAAATGCGCGAAAATCGTTCTAAAAAACGTTCTAAATGGTGGTTTCTACACAATCTCAGGAAATACCAACCGATTTAAAAAATAATGGTATCAAAATAAGCGTGTCAAAATGACGGTGACAACCCTTGCTCCAACATAGGCTATGTTTTATGTCGGTGCCACTACCCCAAAGGGGGTGCAGAAGCAAAAAACGTTCTAAAAATCCAATTTTTGCGTTACCGAAGGGCCTAGAAATATGAAATTTGAAATATTCGCTACTTATTAGATATAAAGGATTTCTAAGAACAGTTCTTAAAGAATTCGAAATTTAAAAGGAGTGAAAATGCGCGAAAAGCGTTCTAAAAAACGTTCTAATGGTGGTTTCTACACAATCTCAGGAAATATTAAACCGATCTAAAAAATAATGGCATCAAAATGATGGTGAAAACCCTTGCTCCAACATAGGCGAGGTTTTATGTCAGTGCCACTACCCCAAAGGGGGTGCAGGAGCAAAAAACGTTCTAAATTGCGGCTTTTGCGTTACGGAAGGGCCTAGAATCGTGAAATTTGGAATGGTAGTTAGTTATAAAATATCAATGATCTTTAAAGACATTTCCTAAAAAAATCGAAATTTAAAAGGGGGTCAAAATGCGCAAAAAGCGCTATAAAAAACTTTCTAAATTGCGATTTCTATGCAATCTCAGGAAGTACTGAACCGATTTCAAATATAATGGTGTAAAAATGATGGTGACAGATCTTGCTAGAAGACAGGCTATATTTTATATCTGTTTCCACTACCCCAGAGGAGATGCAGGAGCAAAATGCGCGAAAAGCGTTCTAAAAACGTTCTAGACGCCGATTTGTCGGCAATATCTCAGGAAGAAGGAATCTGATTTCAAACGTAATGGTAGGAAATTGATGCTGACAGCCTCTGCTCTAACATAGATGCTATTTTATGTCGGTATCACTATCACCAAGACGTTGCAGGAGCAAAAAAGCGTTCTAAATTTCGAATTTTGTGATCGGTAGGGGCTAGCAACTTAAAATTAGGCGAGGTACATATTTATTAGCTATAAATGATCTTTAAGAACAGTTTCGAAAAAATTGGAAATTTAAAAAGCTGTGAAAATGCGCGAAAAGCGTCCTAAAAACGTTCTAAATTGCGATTTCTACCCAATCTAAGGAAATACCAAAGCTATTTCAAAAGTAATGGTTGCAAATCAATGGTGACAGTCCCTGCTATAACATAGGTTATATTTTATGTTGCTGTCACTACCATCTGAGGGTTGCAAAAGCAAAACATGTTCTAATTTGCATTTTTTGCACAACTGAGAGGTCTAACACTTTGAAGTATGGCATGGTATTTACTTACAAGATGCAACTGCTTTCTAAGAACAGTCGAAAGAAAATTCCAAATTTAAAAAAAATGAAGTGAGTGAAAAGCGTTATAAAATACAATTTTTAAGCAAACTTATAAATTACCAAACCGATTAAAAAAATAATGATGACAAATTTTGGTGATAGAACCTGATCAAACATAAGCTATATTTTATGTCTGTTCCACTACCACCAGAAGGTTGCAGGAGCTAAAAACTTTCTAAATTGCGATTTCTGTGATACTGAAAATGCTAGAAACTTTAAATATGACATGGTAGTTACTTATAAAATATAAATGCCCTCGAAGGAACGTCGAAAATAAATTCGAATTAAAACGTGGGTGAAGCGAAGGGGAGGTGCGAAAAGCATTCTAAAAAAGTTCTAAATTACGATTCTATGCAATTTCAGGGAATATAAACCGATTATAAATGTCATAGTTGCGAATCAGTTGTAACAGTCTCTGATCCTACACAGGCTATATTTTATGCCGGTGATTCTACCACCTGGGGTTCACAGGAACAACAAACGTTCTAAAAAAGGGCTTTAAAAGCTTTTTAAATTACGTTTCTTTGGAATATTAGGAAATAACAAACCGATTTCAAAATTAATGTTGGCAAATTAATGGTGACAGTTCCTGTTTCAACATAGCCCTTTATGTTGAGAGAGGTGGTAGGACTTGGAATTCGACATGATGGTTAATTTTAAGATGTAAGAAGATGGTTTCTAAAAAATTCAAAACTTCAAATGAATACTGAAATGAGCGTATTAATTGAGCATAAAAGTTTCAAAATATTTTCTAAATTATCATTTATTTAGTTTTATTTCATTTTATTAATTTAAGTCTCATTTCTGCCTAATACAGTGTAATAATGATGTTTAGTCAAACTGTGTTTTAAATAGTAATTTTTGAATTATTCCTAAAAGTAATAAGTACCTTTTAATAAAATAAAATATTACCTTTTAATAAAATAAAAATTTAGTTAGTACCTTTTGATAAAAATTAGACATATAAATATCACTTGGCATATTTCAAATATTACGCGAGCAAAGCCGAGGGGTTTGCTAGTAATTTATAAATGCTTGTGATTATTAGTTTTTAAAAATAACTGTTGAATAATATTTCGGAGTAGGATGAAAAAATGACGTAAAATGAGATATCAAGGTATATACAGTTTTCTCTATTTCGCAAAGGCCCCTGTACTGGAAAAGTACCGATAATTTAATTTCCGTTTCGACTATGTACAGCGCCGTCTAGTGGCAGTTAATTTCATTAGTAGCATCGGATTGAAGATGTAAAGACGAACATTTTGGTACATTACACTTTAAATTCTGACCCACAGAATTTGAAAAAAACCTTAAATGCACTGAGTTTAAGCTAAATTTCGGTGAGCTCGATTATGAACAAGTAAGAAAAATCATGCGTACAGCATAGATTATGAAACACTTTCCAACACTCCTTGAAAGCTTTAACGAAAATTCGTTACTTAGGGAAATAAGGTAAATAAGATAACAAAGTAAACATTTAAAAATCTGATTGTAGTAGTTACCGACCATAGCCAAATATGTATTCCAATTCTTTTGAGCAGCCCTGTATTCGATCTGTATGTTGATATATATACTATATAATGGGAAAATTTAGTTTAGCAAGAAAATGCATAACAGGTTGAAATCCATCTTTCAGCAATTTATACTAATAGATTTAAACATACTTGAATACTTTTGTACAGCCCTGTAATTTACCTAGTACCATTATTACATGTCACTATTTAGCTAAAATTGAATTCAAACTAAAACACGCTTAAAACAACTGAAATTACATTTCCAGACATTATCACCCATAGACGGCTATGTATCCAACTCTTTGCGTTGCCCTGTATATCCTTTTATCTATATTCTACGAATATTTCTTAGTACTCTAAATTCAGTTAAGCGTAAAAATGCATAACTCCTTTAAAACCCACCTTTAAGCAATTTATGCTCATACTCAGTAACCTTTACGAATTCATTTCGGTAGATCTGTATATGAACTATAGCATTTATACGCACTTTATAGTATGCATAAATATGGTGAACAAGTAGGTAAGTGTGATCACAGATCGCACAGAGGGTTTCATTTAATATTCCTTTCAAAACACTTTATCTTTTTGAAAAATCTGTTAGTTCCTCATTTCGCAACCAGGGGCGCACTCTATTCTAAACAAACCTCTATCCGAACGAAACTCCGTTTTATATACTGTCCGTAAATATATTAGTTGAGAGGATTGGGCCGATAGCACCCGAGATAAAAAGGCGCCCCTGGGGGTAAAAAGTGGAACTAAAATATGTAAGGCTATGGTGCATAATATGAAAGAATAGTCAAAGGGGTGTCGGCAAAAGTTGGAAAAGTGCTCCCCGGGTGAAAAGGGAGGAGGTTAGAAAAATTGCTTAAAATACACAAGTTAGAGCCCGGAGGAGTAAATAATATAAGACTTTTTGAAAATTTTATCATTTGCCGTGTGGTCTGAGTTATTCAGCTATACGTATGCAAAAATTCATGTCTCCAACTTAATTAGGGGCTCTGTCAGGAAGAATTGCTTAAAACACATGTGTGGTAGCTCAAAGGGTTAAACGTAAGACTTTTTCAAGATTTTATGATTTGTCGCCTCTGGCTTCAGGTGTTCTGCTATAAGTATGCAAAATTTCAAATCTCCAATTTAATAAGGGGGTCAGTTAGAAAGAATTGCTTAAAATACGCATGTAGGATCCCAAATTGTTAAATGTACGACTTTTTCAAAATTTTATGATTTGTTGTATGATATGTGGTGTTCAGCTATAAGTATGCAAAATTTCACGCCTCTAACCTAAATAGCGTCTCACTTAGAAAGAATTGTTTAAAATACACATGTGGGAGCTCAAAAAGTTCAATGTACGGCTTTTTCAAAATTTTATGATTTTTCGTATGATGTGTGGTGTTCAGCTATAAGTATGCAAAATTTCACGCCTCCAACCTAATTAAGGCTCACTTAGAAAGAATTGTTTAAAATATACATGTGGTAGCCCAAAGGGTTAAATGTACGACTTTTTCAAAATTTTCTGATTTTTCGTATGATGTGTGGTGTTCAGCTATAAGTATGCAAAATTTCGAGTCTCCAACATGTATAGTTCCTGAGAACGGGAGCTGTGACAGTCGGACAGACAGACAGAGGAGCGAGACGAATAGGGTTTCGTCAGATGAACACAACCCTAAAAAAGCTCATATCAAAATTAAAAATGCATTTCGAGCAATCACTACTAATATATAGTAATTCGGATACAATATAGTATCTGAAATCTTTTCAAGTACACCGCAAACAATTTCCCCAATACCATTATGAACAGAATTCTTTTGTGTGGCCCTGTGAATGAACAATAACTATTCTTTGCACCGCATATTCAACAGAATGCATATTTTAGTGGACTTCATAAATGACTATCAATTTTACTATGTTTGAAAGAGTGTAACACCATTAAAAATCATTTGAAACGATTTTTTCCCATTGGCCGTAATGTAACGGAAAACTTTTGATTGTCCCTGTAAATGAACTAAACAAGTGTAAAAAAGCTCAAGTGTAAAAAAGCTCAAGTGTAAAAAAGCTCAAGTGTAAAAAAGCATCAAGTTTGTCCCAGGTCTAATCCAGATAGTTTATTATTTTTACTGAAACGTTTTAAGAGTAACTTTTAAAGAACAGATAATTACTATACTTAATACTTTATTATTCCCTTTTCATTAATTTACTTTCATGTTAATAGTTAACCTCCGTAAACTAGTCTTGTGCAACTTTCAGAGCGTTATAATGAATCCATTATTAAAATTTTCAATGCTTTACCGAATGCAAAAAATATGATTTTAACAAAAATACTCAGCAAAATTACAAAGGCAAAGGAAGTAAGAACACAAAATAAATTCTATTTAATAACAATATTCTTTGATATAATTTTTCGAGGATAATATCGGAATAAGCAGAATATCATAATACGGGGTGGGGACTACTTCCGCCAAATAATTACAATGTGTGTAAATACCGTAAGAAACATAAAAAGACGATAGTAATGAAAAAAATTCGATCATAATGCTCTGCACTCTTAACAGCTCAACTTAACTCGTTTTGGCGATACTGTGTAATTATTTTCTTCTCTTCTTTAAAGCTCTTTCTTTTAAACTCTTTTTCATTCTTTTGCTGTAGTGAACTTGAGACTTTGGGGCGGAACTTCTAATGCAGGTGCTTACACTTTTGAGTATACACCCTCATAGTTTTGATTTTTTATTTATTTTTGTTGTTTTTTGGAGAAATGTAAACGCCTACGCGGTTTACAACAAACAACAGTTTGGATACGCATGTGGCATTTTCGGGTATTCTTTTAGCTTGATAAGTGAGATTTATTGCAGTGAAATTTCGATGAACATTTGGGATGACAGTAAGACACAGGTGTTCGAACAAAACGAATTTCTTGAGTCAAGTTACAGAGCAGTTCATATTTATACTTCAGAACTCGATTCATTGTATTGAGGCACTAATGTTCATTATATTAAATTGCGATTATCTTTTTTCCTATTATATGAAGAAAGTTTAAGAAATAATACGCAACTTACCTGCTTTTTGAGTATCAACAAACAAGCGTTTTATTTTTAGATTAGTAGAATAACAGACTCGTACTTGTTAATTTAACAATTTTCAGCTAAATTTTGCTAGGTAGGATCTATAAATTTCCCTTTCGACTTGTGAAAAACCAGGCATTTTTTTTCGAAAAAAGGGGGTATAGATCTTGGAGGTTTATAACTTCTAGACTCTATCAAAACTGGCAAAGAATTTCCTAGCCATCTAGAACACCATCAGCTACTACAGAATCTTTCAACTACAATTCTACCGTATCTATAAGCTTAATGCTGACAACGGCACATAGATATCCAAAATACATCCATAGGATAACATGTTCAAGATAAAACAATATTCTCTGGGATGGTTGAAATTACTTTACCATACCTATTCACAGGATGTCCTCTGAATGTCAAAAAGTTACATCTATAGTTTAGATATGCATGTGGTAATTTCGGGTATTCTTTTATTTATTGCGGTGAAATTTCGATGAACATTTGGGATGACGGTAAGACACAAGTGTTTGAGCAAAACAAATTTATTGAGTCAAGTTACAGAACAGTTCATATTTATATTTCAGAACTCGATTCTTTGTATTGTGGCACTAATGTTCATTATATTAAGAAAATATTATTATTATTATTTTATTGCATAAAGAAAAGTTAAGCGATAATACGCAACTTATCTGCTTTATGAGTATCAACAAACAAGCATTTTGTTTAGATTTGTGAAATAGGAGGCCTTTTGTTTGGCTGTTTAAAAAAAAAGGGGGGGGGGGTATAGATTGTGGAGATTTATAATTTCTAGAATCGATTATAACTGATGAAGATTTTACTAGCCATGTAGAATACCATCACCTACTACGGAATCTTTCGACTACAATTCTAGAGTACCCATAAGGCATAATCGTGGTAACATATGGGTCGTCAAAATACATTATGAGGATATCATATTCAAGATAACCGGTATTCTCTGCGATGGTCTGATACTTAATCATATCTGCTCACAGGATGTCCTCTGGATGTCAAAAAGTTATGTCTACAGTTTAGATATATGCGTGTGGCAATTTCGGGTATTCTTTTAGCTTGATAACTCAGATATAATGCGGTAAAATTTCGATGAACATTTGATATGATAGTAAAGCACAGACGTTTGAACAAAACACATTTCTTGAGTCAAGTTACAGAGCAGTTCATATTTAAACTTCAGAACTCGATTCATTATATTGTGCCACTAATGTTCTTTATATTAAAAAACGACTCTTATTTTATTATTATATGAAGAAAGGTTGAGAAATAATACGCAATTTATCTGCTTTATGAGTATCAACAAACAAGGGTTTTGTTTTTAGATTAGTAGACTAAGGCTCGTATAATCTTAATTTATCAATTTTCAACTGAATTTTGGTAGGTATGATCTAATAATTTCTCTTTCGGCTTGTAAAATAGGAGTCCTTATTGGAATTTGTGAACTACAGCTTCTTGAGCTTCTCTTCTTAAATCAAAGTACTTTAAAATTAGGTAAGGAAAATTCTCTTACCTTGATTGGTCCATGACTGAATTGTATCACTGATGAAGACGATATACTTTTTGTGGATCCGTTTAATATGAAAAAACTACATCAAAATGAAATTAAGAGATCGATGCATATCTGGAACTATTATTTTTAATGAAAAGAAAAAGTTAAATTAGATAATTTAAAAAAAATGTAGTTACATAAAAGAAAATTATGGACCGATTATATGTCGAAAAATATTCTGCCATGTTTATGCTTTAAGAGCTTCTTAACTAAAAAAAATTTATCGATAGTTAAGTCCTTTTTGGTATTGCACAACATACAGAAATATTCATCACGTAAGTGGGGAAAACGTTCTTCTTTTGGAAAATCCAATGATATGCTAATGGATAATTTTCTTGGTTACACTACTTAAACGATAATTTATTAGTGTTTATAATTCAAGAAATAATTTATCTCTAAAACGTTTTTAGTTTCGGAGTTTGAAAAAGAAAGAGTATAGATCTTGGAGGTTTATAACTTCTAGAATCGGTCAAAACTAACGAACACTTTGCTAGCCATGTAAAACACCATCAGCAACTACGGAATCTTTCAACTACAATTCTACTGTATCTATAGGCTTAATCCCGACAACAACACATAGACATCCGAAATACATCCATAGGATGCCATATTCAAGATAACCAGTTTTCTCAATATGATTCAAATTAAATTACTTTACTGATATTCACCAGATGTGCTCTGGATGTCAAAATATCACATCTATAGTCTCAATATGGGTGTGACATTTTAGAGCATTCGTTTAGATTGATAAGTGAGACTTATTGCGGTTAAATTTCGATAAACATTTGTTATGACAGTAACACACAGGTGTTTGAACAAGACTCATTTCTTGAGTCAAGTCAAACAGCAGTTTATATTTCTGCTATATTGCCAACTGAGCGAGCTTTCCTGGACAAATCTGAGGGGCACAATTCATTCAGATAATCTTTTGATCAGGGCATCTGATCTGTTACCTGAAACAGCTCAACAGAAAAATAGTAGATAATGGAATTTCAGTAAATGCTGGATAAGTAATTACAGTTGCTAAACTTTAACACAATTATTCTAATTGGTAAATAAATCATATGAGATACTTTTCCAACAGAGGGGGAAAGTGTCTCGGCCAGGCACTTTTTCTTTCAGTTTGAAAATTAGTGCATTTTCAGTGTTATCTGGCACTAAAAACGAAACGACACGTTTTTATAAGAACAAATAAAAATAGAACAAAGTATGTGTTGTGTTGTTTTAACATCTGGACTCCACACTTTGGTTCAGTACTCGCGTACCCCACACTTCTGCGATTTGGGATTCCAAAGCTTCAACTGCGTATACCTTTCTCTGCACTACAGGGATACTGAAATACAACACGTGATTTCTATGCAAACTTTAACGAGGAATCGAACTCTAATATTTACAGCTAGTCTACTCTAATATGCTCTAATAGTACTACTCTAATATTTCCCAACTAGTGCAAGTTTAAAAAATCCCTGCCGGCTCGGCCTACAGGCGGAGGTAGATTTTGAAGTTAAGTACTAAATTCATCATCAAAACTTACATCAAGATTAGAGATAAACCCATTTTCTTCACTAAGAATGAGCTCTAGGGAGCTAAACTTTTTGTGAAAATTCTAATATACACGAATACACACACGCATGTATATGGAATAGGTTTAAAAATGGCTACAGCAAATTCAAAGAACCAAAAAGTGTTAAAAATATGTTAATATTTCCATTGTCGGGTTTTTATCATGTTTTAATACTTTTCTTCAAACTCACATGACGTTACATATTCACCTGCTGAGGTCCATTATATTTCCAATATGACGCAATATATATATATATATATACACTGCTCAAAACAATTAAAGGATATTGCAGTTTTAGGTGGATTTTGTATCTGGTAAACTGTTTAGCTGATTGATACATGGTCGACAGACATAGTAGGTTATATGAGAATAAATTACACATGTCTGGCAGAAAAAAATGCATTTTATTGCGCATTTGTGTACTAAAGGAAAAAAACACAATTTGTGCATATGAGAAAAAAAGAATAAGAAAAGGTGTTTTCTTCAAAGAAAATCATTTTCAGTAGGGGGTATGGTTTCCACGGGCGGCCAGCAACGTTGAACACTTTTGAGGCATGGACTCAATGAGGCTATTAATGACGAGTTGGGGTATTCTGCCCCACTCTTCCAGAAGAGCTCTTTCCAGTTCTTGGAGAGTTTGTGGGGGTTGTTGGCGGACAGAAACTCGTCTTCCTAGAGCGTCCCAAACGTGCTCGATTGGATTCATGTCTGGAGAATACGCTGGCCATTCCATTCGAACGATTCCTTCCTCGAAAAGGAAATCCTCCACCAGGTTTGCACGATGTGGCCTGCAGTTATCGTCCATTAAAATGAAGTTATCTCCGATTGCTGCAGCGTAAGGGACTACAATAGGTCTGAGGATCTCATCCCTATATCGGCGACCAGTCAGAGCTCCATCTCGAATGATGTAGAGGTCAGTGCGCCCGTCAATGGGGATGCCACCATACACCAACACTCCTCCACCGCCAAATCTGACACTTTCGTGCACGAACGCAGGATTATTCCTACTGCCACGGTCCCTCCAGATGAAAATACGCCTATTATCCGGATGCACAGAAAAACAGGACTCGTCAAAAAACAGAATATTGCTCCATTCATTTCTCCTCCAGTTGACATGCTCGGTTGCCCACTCCCTGCGATCTCGACGATGCCTTGATGTTAATCTAACACATACCATCGGTCGGCGAGCATACAGACCTACAGCATGCACTATGGAGCCGGTTTCGGACAGTCTGAGTTAAAATCGTGGTGCCTGTAGCCGAGCGAAAGTGTTGTTGGAGAAGAGTAGCGTTCATGGTTCGGTGTCTCCGAGCTGTTAACGCTAAATACCAATCTTCATTGGGCGTTGTTGCCCGTCTACGACCTTGCCCTGGTCTTCGGCCTGCACATCCACTCTCCAAAAAACGGTTCCAGATCCTGGAAATGACACTTTGTGTCTCTCCAATGGCTTGCGCTACTTCGGCTTGAGTTTGGCCCCCTTCTAACTTACTAACAATTCTCAAAGCTTCTGAATCTGTCAAATGACTTCGCTGAGACATCGTACTCATCGAAACAAAGCAATCACTGAATGCCGATCATCCTTGTCTTCATTCTCTTTTATCCAGTTGAAAGTCAAATTTCATTCGCTGCCGCTGAAGCGACGTTTTTGACGTCGAACTCAAAATTTGCATACTCCACAGTTTGAAAACCAGAAAAATTTGCATTTGTGATTCTCTTCTTCTATTTTCGGCAAAAAAAATTTCGTTTATATCTTTATTTTATATAAAACTTCAAATATCCTTTAATTGTTTTGAGCAGTGTATATATATTTTAATTCGTCAAGCTATTTATTTCATTTTGAGTTTTCATGTGGAAATCTTGCTCTAGAAAACTTATGACGTAATATTCAATTTGTTTTTAATTCGTCAAACTACTTAATTTAATTTTTCACGTGAAAATCTTGCAATAGAAAAATAATTGTTGTGGTGATAATTTTATTGTTTTTTTTTTAATTGTTGGCAATTGCTATAACGAAAAATGTTTATTTTTTCCTGTCATTGTTGTGCAAGAGCTGGTTTTATCAGAATCATGTTAAGACGGTATTCAACATTTTGAACCCTCCCTATTTCCACCCCCTTGGGCCGATTTTGCCCATTTTCAATCCCCGCCGAGATATTAGCCATCTCAATGTTGTTGGCGACTTTGAAGACGACCCGTGCATCATTGCGACTTTTATCGTGCGGACAAAATTTAGTACATACATATATATATACCGGGTGTCCCAAAAAGGACTGATACTGATTTTAAAATTCAATAACTTCCAAACGGTGACAGATATTAAAAAAATTCTTGCAGGAGGGTTATGAATAAAGTCAAAAGATTTTTAACAGTGATTTTCGATTTTAGTTCGAATTACAAACAATAGATGTCGCTGCGATCAATAGAGGCTAAATTCAGGCTCGATTTTTGGTACTTCGTGGCCCGGATAATACATTTCCATCTCCTTTTTCTACATGGAACAACAGAAAGGACCAAAAATCGAGCCTGTATTTAGTGACTATTGCTTACAGTGCCATCTATTGTTTGTAATTCGAACTAAAATCGAAAATCACTGTAATGAAACTTTTGACTTTATGCATAACCCTCCTGCAAGAATTTTTTTAATATCTGTCACCGTTTGGAAGTTATTGAATTTTAAAATCAGTCAGTCCTTTTCGGGACACCCGGTATATTTAACTTTTTAGGTGGGGGTGGTTTTGGGTTCCTGGGGTCATATAATGAAAAGTTATGAAGGAATTTTTCAAAAGTCGCACCATGGTAACGACTGCAATAGGTAGTATTTCTTACGAAATCTACCTAATAGGAGAACTGAAAAGAAAATCTGGGGAAATAAATATTGAGTCCAACTATAAACGAACTACCAAATTCTCAGCTGTCCACTATAAGCGTACAAAATAACATTAGTTAAATGAGAGCTCGGACTTGACCACTAAAAATGTTCACTACATCCGAGTGTTCACTATATCCCGGGTTCATTATAGCGAGGTTCGACCATACATATATATTTTTTACAGTGTATATAAGGTCATAAACATAAAGAATTAACACCTAGTTAAATATGTTTGATGACTTTTGCAGTGTTAAGATATCGGAAGACAAAATTAGATGTAAAAACACTGTCTACAACACCACCTGGATAAAAGTATATAGTTACTTATCATCCCTGATTTATTGTCTCTTAACTTATTTTAGAAACCACTCCTTCTAAAAAGCATTCAGTCTCTCTGCAAACCGCATACTATTATGGCCATGGTAATAATAATGAAATAAGAATATCTTATCTTCATAAAAGCAAACGAAAAAAGATGTTATACAATTAAGACGAAACCACGTGTGGTTGATGAATTTGTCTGCGGTATTTTTAGATGTGAGTTTTTGATGTATTTCTTTTCTTCTACCTAAATGTTAGCTATTATCTAAACTGTTACTGTTATGTTTCTGGAATTCTTTATTTTGTTTGACTAGGTAGAATTAGAGATAAGATGGGAGATTACAGATGGCTAAATTATATGCTGCATTATGTAGTTCATAGATACGAATTCAGTTTTCCGGCACAAATATGGTTGAAAATATTTTTGTTCAGCTTAAGGGAAAATAATTCTTATTTCTTTTTTCTTGAAAACATATAAAATATTTCCAAATAATAACTAAAGAAATTTTCCAGTTAATAAGTATAGATTTAGAGAGAAATTTTGATGTGTAAGATTTATTTCTTAGAATAGTTTTCTCAGATTTTACGAAATAAATTATTCGAATAGAAGTACCATATAAAACTGAAAACTTAATAATTAAAAAAACTTTATTGCAATAAAAACTTTTTAAAGCCTTTCCATATATATATATATATATATTTATAATTAAAGAAATTTTCGAGTTAAAAATATAGATAATATGCATGTGATCTCACGCACCCGAAAAAAGACGTACTTCTCAACTTGTTGCAGACAGAAAGTAACAATTCTCGCTCTGTTAGTAATATATAACACATTATTTCTTACATATAATACAATATATTATAACTATTTGAAAACTACGAGCATTTTAGCGTAATTTCAAGCAATTTAGTTCGAATATTTGCCTACAGCAAGTTGAGTTGTCTCGCAACAAGCCAGTTTGTTGACAAACATGCTCATTATCTATAGATTTTGAATGAAATTTTGATGAGTAAGATTTATTTCGTAGAATAGTTTTCACAGGTTTTACGAAATAAATTATTCAACAATGTTACCATATAAAAATGAAACTTATTAATTAAAAAAAATAACTTTATTACTATAAATAACTTTTAATATGATGAAGAGTAACTTTAATTAGAGTAACTCTATTAATTACAAAAATTTTGACTAAAAGTGTATTTTAAAATGAATTTTGCTGTGTAAGATTTATTTCTTAGTTTTCGCGGGTTTACTAAATAGCTCGTTGGACAAAGATATCGTATAAAGTGAAAATTTAATAACTGGAACAACTGAGAACATCATTTAAAGCATTTTTGAAGGCGGAATATAAATTTGAGGTCTAGGCTTGTTTATCGTTTATGAGTATAAAATAGACGAAAATGTACACTGTAAAAAAAATCTGTAAAGTTACTAAATTTTTTCTAGGTAACTGGGATTCCTAGAACTTTTTATGTAACGGCAACAACAAAAATTCCTGTAACGTTTAGTAACTTTACAGATTTTTTTTTTTTTTTTTTTTTTTTTTTTTTTTTTTTAACAGTGTATAAGTATTCGGCCTCTTGACTCTGAAACTAATGGTTTAAGAATAAGTTATTTGGTAGCGATAAGCCAAAACACCCTGTATACCAGTAATTCTAAAGATTTAACCTTGGTAGTCTGATTGACAGAGCTTCGAACTCGTGAATGGTAGATGGCCGTTTGAACCCTCGACGTAACCATGTATCGCCGTGTATACTAAAGCTCAGAACTCTTACGTACTTGCATTAGGACTTTTTGGAATTTAGCGCGAAAAAAAAATAGAAATTCGGAAAACGCAGATCTAATAACCAATTATTTTCCCGTGTAAAACAAGAAACGTGAAGATGGACCTCAGTGTTTTTTTTACCCACAAATAAATTTAATTACATTTACTTCCTTTTCGCAATGCAAAGCTACAATCTAAAGAACATTGGAAATTCTAACTATTAATGGAACAGAAAAACCAGCGGTTTTTCAACAACTTAAAGTGTGTTACTACAAGCACTTTAGAAAATATGTTTCTGGGTTTCTATCTTTCAATGAAATTTTTGACTAACGAGCTTGGCCTTGTACGTTTTTCCCCCCAAGTTCTTTCCTTGTGTAGACAGCTAAGAAAGTAACAAGTTAAAAATTTCTCGAATCTTTAATTTGCATTTCTGACAGAGGTAAATAAAATGATGGATTGGAGGTAACCCCGTGTAGAAAGTAATAAGTTTTAAACACACCAATGTGACAAAATGTGGGACGTTTTTATGCTTGTTTGATGTGGACATTATTTTGTCACACGGCACGAGAATGCGATGATAGTAGAGGAGGATCCCTGATATTTTATCATTTCCCCATGGGGGAATTTATGCGCTTTGCTTCGAAACCTTTGAAGAGAGCAACAAAAAAGGTCACAATGCAACGTTAAAATGAGAGAATGCGAATGTAGTGGAGGAGGATCCAACCCATGTTTATCACCTCCACAGGACAGAATTTCTCATGTTGATTTTGTACGCTTTGTTTCAAAATCTTTGAAGATCAATAGAAGAGGACACAATGAGAAGATATTAGAGAACGGTTGTTGAGATGTTTACCTCCACCCCATGGGATAATTTGTTTTTGTTGATTTTGTGCGCTTTCTTTCAAAATCTTTGAAGAGCAATAAAAAAAGGTCACAGATGGCCACAAAGTCTTTAGAAAAGGAAGACCACAGACGTGATTTATTACTTTTGTCACAAATTGTAGTCTGTACGCACCAGAAGAAATGCAGTTTGTTTCGAATCTTTTGGAAATTAATGGAAGAGGTCATAATTCGACGATAAAATGTGAGGATTCGACGATAGTGAGGAAGGGTTGCTGAGTTGTTTATCACCTTCCCGGGAGAGAATTTTTTTGTTGTTGTTGATTTTGTGCGATTTGCTTGAAAATCTTTGAAGAGCAATAAAAAAGGTCACAGCTGACCACAGAGTCTTTGGAAAAGAGAGTCCAGAGAAATAATTTCTGACTCTTGTCGCAAAATTTGGTCTATATGCACACATACTACGACAAGAGTCATAAATTATTTCTTTAGGCTTTCTTTACTAAAAACTCTGTGATAGATTGTGATCTTTTACATTGATCTTTAAAGGTTTTGAAGCAAATCGCACAAAATCAGCAGCAACAACGAAGCATTCTCCTCTGGGAAGGTAATAAACATGTCAGGAACCTACTTCCATTATCGTCGCATTCTCTTGCCGTGCGACGAAACAATGACCGTATCAAGCAAACCGAAAACAAATTCTGCACTCCGTCGCGTTGGTTATTTCAACTTAATGTAACATGATTCTCGAATAAAATCTCGCGTTCAAAATGTGTACAAGTTATATACACTGTGTCCCCGAATTCATGAGCCAAACTATGTAAGGGATGGTAAAATACACATAAAAAATAAACTTTGGTACAGCAATGTTGGGTCGGAAATGAAAAGCTGTGGCGAAAAACAAGAAATGCGGAAGAAATAAAAACGAACGTTTTATTGACATAACAATTAGAGTAAGAACTCAAATGTGCCACTGGCAGCATCTAGCAAGTGATTGGCGTATCTTTTCGCAGATTCCAAGTGTTTCACGAACATTTGATCAACGACTGAAAGTTTTGCAATGAAGTCCTCATCAGAGGCAACTGGTTTCTCATAGATGAGACATCTGGAATGTTCAAAAGGGCACGCCAATCACTTGGTAGACGTTACCAGGTATGTATCGATGTTGGTACTTATTCTCATTGTTGTCAATAAAGTACTCGTTTTCATTTCTTCCGCATTTCTTGTTTATCGCCAAAACTTTTCATTTCCGACACGACATTGCTATATCAAAATTGCTTCTTTATGTGTACTTTACCTTCTTTTACAGTTTGGCCCAGGAATTCGAGGACACCCTGTATAACAAGTGTGTGTAAACAGATAAAGATCTACTTACCATACGTGGTCAGAAAGCTTTTCTTTTAGACATACTAGGGGGCTCTGCCCCCTACGATCTACGCTCGCCAACCCCCGTTCAGACACCCCAGATTCTAAAAGCATGTTAATTTCATCGGCCTTAAAAAGATTGAATTATAATTTTAAAAAACAGTGACGGTCTCCCTGTAAACGGGTTTTCATTCATTTTCCTTTGATTGGAGATTTTTAACACGAAATCAGCCTCTGCTAAGAGATACAATGGCTGTTTTCGTCTTTGATTAAAAACAAGAAAGAAAAATCATGCGTACGGCATAGATTATGAAACACTTTCCAACACTCCCTGAAAGCTTTAACAAAACTTCGTTATTTAGGGAAATAAGGTAAATAAGATAACTAACTAAACATTTAAAAAACTGATTTCAGCAGTTACCATCCATAGCCAAATATTTATTCCAATTCTTCCGAACAGCCCTGTATTTGATCTGTAGGCTGATATATATACTATATAATAGAAAATTTAGTTTAGCAAGAAAACGTATAACAGGTTGAAATTTCTCTTTCAGCAATTTATACTAATAGATGGAAACATACTTGAATACTTTTGTTCAGCCCTGTTGTTTACCTAGTACCTTTATTACATGCGACTATTTAGCTAAACTTTAATTCAAACTAAATCACTCTTAAAACTACTGAAATCGCATTTCCAGAATTTATCATCTATAGGTGGCCATCAGTGGCGTGGCGTGAAAATTTTCGGTGGTCATCGCAATTATTTAAGTTTGTGGTGAAAAATTATTAACTCTAAAATTCAATGGTTGAATGTTCAAAAAAGAAACTTTAAATCTTACCTCCACTTATACATGAACTCCAAATGTTCTGCTAAAACTGGATCGTAGAGTTTTAAAAGCTTATTAAGAGTTTTAAAATATTGCTTGGTCATCGCCGCATCCAGCGATGACCGGACGCCACACCACTGGTGGCCATGTATCCAATTCTTTGCGTGGCCCTGTACATCATTTTATCTATATTCTACAAACATTTCATAGAAAACTACATGCAGTTCAGCATAACACATTTTAAACCCACCTTTCAGCAATTTACGGTCATTCTCAGTAACCTTTACGAATTCTTTTGCGTAGCCCTGTATATCTACCCTATCTATATTATAAAGGACAAACATATCTGTGCGTAACGCATACGTCATTTTGCGAATGGCAACACTTTCAAATTTGAAATAAAATTTTGGTTTTGCAATTTTTGTTACTGCAAATTTTTAAACTTCTAAACATCGCATATTTTAAATTTTTACACCGTTGTATAAGGAAAAAAAATGCTCTTTTAAATGCAATTTGTTTGAAAGCTGTATCTCAGTTTATTTTTGAGATATTAATTTTTTTGTAGTTTTTAATACCATTTTTCTAATCGTGGCAACAAAATTACCCCATTTCTATTGAAAGTAAACGGAAAATAGTCGAAAATACGAGATACTGTATCTTTTTGTTGCCATTTTCTCATAAACATGAAAAAAAGGTTGAAATTAAAATACGGGCTATGTCAAGAATATTGTCTGTTATTCCGTGATAATGACGTCATACGCATACTTTTCTATAGGCGAAATTTAAGACTGGATTGTAAAAATGCATTGCTTTAGCGGATGCAATTGACGTCATTTTATAAAAAGCGTGTAATTTAATTCTTAGACCTGCTTTATGTTTTGTAGAAGTGCGTGATTTTCACAGCCCAGCTACTTTGAAATTCTTATCAGGTGATAATGCTTCACTTTTGAAAATAATGTAATCGAAATCACGCACTGATAAAACGCAATGTCTTACAAAAATTTAGAGTGTCTTTATAAAAGAGAGGTGACATGCAAATAATAGAAATTTATATTACAGAAATTGATAATTCTCACCATCATGGATTTTCTTCGCCAGTTAGACAAACAAACAAATCATTCGAGGTTTAAAATAATATCATGTTCCTGAAGTTTTTGTTCAAAATTCTCTTGATTAATAAAATTTTAATGCTATTCTTTAGGACATTCTACTATAATTTTATCAAAATAACATAATTTGCTTAATTTAATTTTTCTTAATTTTATATAATCTAAAACACAAGTGTGTTTTTTAGTAATCTGCCCTGATCTTTCTGCTGAACCAATTTTATTAATATTTTTTTTTAACTGAAAGCTGTTCATTTCTAGATGTGATCGCACTATTTGTTTTTTTTTTTTTTAATATACCCATTTCTATATTTTAATTTTAAAAGCATTTCATGAAATTTCTTCCAAATGGTGAGAATTAGATAGCTTTCATTATTGCAGACAATAGAGAAATAATGAGGTATTTTTATCTTTATTCATGCCATTTTCTGATAAAAATTCAAAATTGTTGATAAAAATTGTTGTATAGGGTTTAGTGGCGCAAAATCCCATTAGGAGCATAATATTATATCAGGGCTTAATAACGGTAAATGACCTACTGATTTTGAACACACTACCTTTTGACCTACTGCTTTTTTTTTTGTCTTTTTTCCTCCTAAATAATCTATATTGTTTTTCCTTCTGCACGTGTACTGATACTAAGTTTCAGACACTAGGCGAAATGCTTATTTAAGGGAAAATGAAGTCATATTTAAAAGAAAACGATCCTTTTCTTAGCTAAAACTAAACATTTTAACACAAATGCGTCTAAAAAACATAAATTACGGAAATTTTTACTCTCCGGAATTGAAATTAGAATCTTAAGTAAAGGGTGCGTCTGTTCACATAAAAGATGTTGCTGACAATCGTGATAAAAAAAAATATATATACATTTTTTTTTAATTTTTATGATGAATATGGATATGAAAAGTGCGTATGCAAATTTTGAGAAGGTGAAATTGCTGTTTTTCATTCCGGAATACCAAGCATAAGTGCCTCAACATGCGCCTAATAAGAAAATATCGCTTTGATAAATAAAAAAAAATTTTGATTGTATAATTCGTATTTTTCATATAAAAAATGCATTTTTAATGTAAGTGGGCAGGCTAAAAAATGCATTGCATGTAAAAAAAATTATTAGTTTTCAATTAAAAAAAAAATGTTTTCACCTATATTCTGTAACCCGGGAAACCCGGGTACGATCCCCTAGTGTATATAAAATCCTAATGAAACGCATTTTATGAAACGGAAGTATGTAACGGAAGTATGAAACGCAAGTATGAATCGACTGATTAAACGACTGATTATATTTCACGGCGATTTCTCCTAAAATATGGAATACTTTGCGATGAAATTAACACCAAAAATCAATATTGATCCGCAGATTTCAAAACTGGTATTAGAATTTTAAAATTCGAATTAGTTTTCGAAATATTAATTTTTTTCTAATTTTATATACATTTTTCTAATGATGGCAACTCAAATTTTAATCATAACTGATATTTATTTTCGTATTTCAGAAAGGGTTATTATTCTTAATTAATTTGTGACCAGTTTGGCCTCACTTGAATCTATGCTAAGAACAATGTTTTTTTTTCATTATTATTTTATTTAATACACTAGGGGGCTCTGCCCCCTACGAGCTACGCTCGTCAACCCCCGTTCAGACACCGCAGACTCTAACAGCACGCTAATTTGATCGCCTTTAAAAAGATTTCGGAAGATTGAATTATAATTTGAATCTGACAATTATAATCTGACGTAATTTTCACCAAACTTTCTCTTTTTAATATTCACGTCAAAATACTTTTGTTAGAAATGAAATATTATGATCATCTTAAAATGTCAAGTAAATGTCTCGCGCAATTTTTTAATTAAAACTGTTTTGCAATATTATTTTTTGTTCATTTTACGTAATAAGTGTAATATGACGTAAATTCTCCTATTTAGGATTTCTAACGCATGTTACTGAATTTATTATTTTACAATATTCTTTCTCATTTAAAATTCACGTGTAACTATAGTTTTTATGACGCAATTTTCAATGAGTTCCTGATTTTTATATTTTTTGTTTATAATAGTCACGTGTAAAATAAATTTTTAATTTGAAGCAAACATTATTGCTTGTGCTGTTTATACAGTTGGCAACAGTTTAAATTAATACAATTTTCTAAAATGTGTAAAAAAATATCTCTCGAAATGCTGAAAATTTGAATTTAAAATAGAAATGAAACCTCGAAAAATTATTCAAATTAAAAAACTAACTGCAATCTGCACACCGGGAAATTCTGACGCATAAAATGATCTAAAAATGATTAAATTCCTATGTACAGTTTTTGCTCCTATAAAACTTTTTTAATGGAACGATTTTGTCCAACTTTGGCATTAAATATCTCTTAAAATAATTCTTCGATTTGAAAACTGTCTGCATCAGCGTGTTTATCAAACATTTTTCTATAATACTACCGATTTTCATATTTTTGTATGAAACCGTTTTTTTAATATTAACGAAGAAAGACCTCCGGTCACAAAAAATTCAAAACCGGCGGCGGCGGCGGTGACAGCGGTAGTTACTTTTTTTTTTTAGAATAGAGAGAAAGCTTTCATTTCAAACTGAAAAATTTAAAATCAATGGCTTTAACTTCTTTCTTTATTAAAAACAAAACGAAAAGAAAAATATGTCATATACGCACCGGGTTATCTAAATAGCGCCAAAGGGCGTTGTTTTGCCTGACATGGCAACCCGGCTACTGTTGCTTATTTATTTACCTTTATTTTCTTTTTATTTAAAACAAAAAAAAAAAGTTGTAAATTGCTTTGTTCTATAGTTATTAATTAATTATTTTTATTTATTATTAGTTCATTATAAAAATAATAGAAAATAATTTAAAAATACATATACATATGTAACTGGTATTCGAAAACGAGGTTTTCGCCAAATTGTCGTAAAAAAAATCCCACGCCAAACCCGATTAAATATTGCAAGAAATCCTGACATTTAATTTCAAATTCAAAGCAATGTTTTAAATGTACTCTTAGTTATCCAGTCGACCAATTTCGCCAAATTATATAAATCGCCAAAGCACTCACCAAATTATACAAATTGACGTAATTTTTATTTTAAATAACGAAAGCACAAATAAAGGCACAGATGTCATATACGCCCCATATTGGCGCGGTTTTTTTCTGACGTCAATGTCGTATACGCAAAGGTACTTAATCCTTAACCGGAATCGTGGGTCCATTTTGACCGGACAAAGACAAAAAAATAAAAAAAAAAAAAAAAAAAAAAAAGTTTAATTTTGAAACGCGCGCATCAACACTTAAAGAACTAAATTTAAAAATATATATATAATTTCAAGATATATATGAATAAAAGTTGATTTATATAGTACATGAAACTTTTTTCAATGCGCTTATAACCCATCTAAGTGGTAATTTCATATATATTAGAAAATAGTTTGGATTTTAATTAAAGGGTCCTTTTGGACATAAGATTCCACTAATGTGGAACAATTTAGCGATTCTGGTTAAAGGTTAACTGACGCCAAAGTGTCGTTATTTTGCTTGATATGGTAACCCGGACGTTGTTGTTTATGCTGTTGATGTTTTCGCCAAATTGCCGTCGGAAAAAAGTCGCGCCAATGTAGGGCGTATATGACATCTGTGCCTAGCATTGATAAAAATAAAAATAAAACGTCGAAATAAAAATCCCTTGGTGGCGTAAACACGTGTAACTTCCTTACAGTCAAGTGAATGTGACATTTACGATCAACCATTATCGGCATTTAATCTTATAGTCTGGCGATAGATTTTTGGTCGATGGGATAACCAAGTAGAACCGTTTTAATTTACCACTCGAAAAATAAAAAAAATTCTAATTGGCGAGTTAAAAAAAGCTATTGGCGAGATTTTCACCCGGCTAACATAAAAGTATCAAGAATTCTTTGTGATCATGGCATCTTTTATGTAGTTTTATTCGAAAAAATAACTTTGATTCTTTAATCAAAATGGAATCCTTTCTTAGGAAAAGTGAAGTGTTGTAATTGTTTATGGCAGTTACATGACTTGGACTATTGTAATATAAGTAAAATCATAGCGATAGAATAATGTTTGGCGACTTATCGCCTGTGTCTGGCTAACATTAAAGTAGCAAAATGACCGCCTGGAATATAAAAAGCGAAGGAATCCGCCCAGAATTGTTGATAATAGTCACATGACTTAGGATATTATTATAGAGATTATTTTCAATTCTAAAATCAGCGCAAAGAATAATATTTCCTAACGATTAAAAATTTATTTACACGTGACTATTAAAAACAGAAAAAAAACCCTTTTAAAATTACTATTAAATGAGTACGTGTTACAAGCAGGAAGATATTGAAAATTGTATTTATACGTGAATATTAAAAGAGAAATGAAACTTTAAAATAATAAATACATTAATATGCGTTTAACCCTTTCAGGGGCAAGGTACTTCTATTCGTAAAATGTTGAAATCAGTAAATGGCACCAGAATTTACAAACAAATTTCGAAATACGAAAATGCTTTTGTTCACTTAATAATAAAAAGAAAATTTTCATTCCAATAATCTGGTGCATTTTAGAATTAAAATTAAGTGGTCCAAAAATGAACTACCGCCCTTGAAGGGGTTAAAGCGGTAAATTGTAGTAATTGTAGTAAGTTGTATTATGTCAATCGTTTTATAACGCTGTTAAAAAATACCGGGAGGCAAAGAGTCTGTTTACTTAATTCATTTTATTTTAGCTTCCTTTCAAATGTTTAACTGGTCTTCTTTAATCAAACACGAAAACAACCGTTGGATGTCATAATACCAAATGATTCGGCCTTAATTTTTTGCAATCAAAGGGAATTGAATGGAAACCCGTTTACAGGGAGATCGCTATAGGTTTTTTCCATTATAATTCAATCTTCTCTAATCTTTTTAAAACCGATCAAATTAGCGTGCTTTTAGATTCTGCGGTGTCTGAATGAGGGTTGGCGAGCGTAGTTTGCAGGGGGCAGAGCCCCCCTAGTCAACTATAACATTTACACACACCATATAGTATGCATAAATATAGTGAAACTTAAAAGCGCATATCATAATTAAAAATACATTCCCTACCATCGCCGCTAATATACAGTACTTCGGATAGAAAATACTTGTTTAAAATGTTTTGCATGTTCCTGTAAATGCTATGCACTTCGTATTATGCATGAAATAACTTAAGTAAGCCTCACCGACGTATATCAATTTTATTATATAGGAATTTTTGTAATTAAAATACGCCGCAAAAAATTTCCCTCTATACCATTTGTAATGGAATTCTTTTGTGTAGCCCTGTAAATGAATAGTAACTATTCGTTGCACCGGATATGCTACAGAATATTCTGCATATTTTAGTGCACTTCGTAAATGCATATTTTTTTATTATGTTTGAAAGGGTGTAACATCTTTAAAATTCATTTGAAATGATTTTTTCCAATTGGCCGTAATGTAACGGAATACTTTTGACTGTCCCTGTAAATGAACTAAACATGCTACAAACTTCATTTGAAATAGGGTTCGTGCTAGGCTAAACGTCAATAACCAAAAGTTTCAGTGTGATAGTATATTTACGAGAGTTAGAGCGCGAACAGACAAACCGAAATCAATAACACTTTTCAACTTTGTTGGAAAGTGTTAAAAATTAGTTGAAAATTTGAAAGTAAGCTAATGTAAAATGAATTAAGTACACAGAGTCTTTGTCTCTCGGTACTTTTTAACAACGCTATGAGAAAGTTCTTTTAAATGTACCGTTTTAAATCTGACGTAATTTTCACCAAAGTTTCCTTTCTCTTTTTAATATTCACATGAAAATACTTTTGTTGTTAAAAAGGAAATATTATTTGCGCTATCTTAGAATTCACGATAATAATTGAAAAGATTACCTCAAAATATGAAATAAATGTCTCGTGCAAATATATTTTTAATTTAAAGTGTTTTGCCAACTTTTATTTATTTGGCCTTTTTAAATATGACGTAATTTCCTTCATTTGTGACTTTTAACGCATAATAATGAATTTAGTATTTAAAAATTGTCTTTCCCTTTTAAAATTCACGTGTAACTGTAGTTTTTATGACGTAATTTTCCATATTATAAAGATTTTTAACACGTAATCACTTAATTCTAATTTGAAAGTTTTTTTCTGTTTTTAATAGCCACGTGTAAATAAATTTTTTATTTGAAGGAAATATTATTCTTTGCGCTGTTTTTAAAATTGGCAACAGTTTAAAATAATTGCCCTTTTCTAAAATGTGTAAAAAATATCTCTCGAAATGCTGAAAATTGGAATTTAAAATGGAAATAAATCCTCAAAAAATGAGTCAAATTAAAAAGATAATTGCAGTCTGCACATCTGCAACTTCCAATGTATAAAATGATCTAAAAATGTTTAAATTCCTATGTATAGTTTTTCTCCTATCAAACTTTTTTAATGGAACAATTTTCACCATCTTTAACATTAAATATCTCTTAAAAGAATTATTATATTTAAAAACTGTCTGCATCAGCGTGTTTATCAAACAAGTCTCTATAATACCACTGATTTTCATATTTTTGTATGAAACAGTTTTCTTAATATTAACGAAGAAAGACCCCCGGTCATAAAAAATATGGATACCGATCTAGTAGGAGTATACCCGGATGATCTACGCAGATTTTCATTGGTCCATTTTCAAATCAAAACTTTTTTATATATATAGAAGGAAAATAAATGCGGTCCCACTCGAGACTGAAAATTTGCATTGTTATCTACCCTATCTATATTATAAAGGACAAACATATCTGTGCGTAACGCATACGTCATTCTGCGAATGGCAACTCTCTGAAATTTGAAATGAAATTTCGGTTTTGCAATTTTCGCTACTGAAAATTTTTAAACTTCTAAACATCGCATATTTTAAATTTTTACACCGTCGTATAAGGAAAAAAATGCTCTTTTAAATGCAATTTCTTTGAAAGCTGTATCTCAATTTATTTTTGAGGTATTAATTTTTTTTATAGTTTTTAGTGCCAATTTTGTAATTGTGGCAACTGAAGTACACCATTTCTATTAAAGTGAAAGTGAAAATAAAAACAGTCATGGTTTATTTATTTTTATTGATTATATCCTTATTGATGCCATTTTCACATTACAAATAAAAGTAACTTTTTTTTATAATTTTTGAACAGAAAATGACGTCAGCCATTAAAAAAACACACACATTCTTCTTCATAAATCAGTTTCATTTCAATATTTTTACATTACGCTGATACCGAGTTTGTGACGCTAGGCAAAATGATTCAGTGAGTAAAAATGATGTCATATTTAAAACAAAACGATCACTTTTTTTGATAAAACTAAACATTTGACTAATACTAAATGGCCAATACTATGACAACTAAAGGCAAATTTCTGAATGTTTTATTCGCGCGTACTGAGATTAGAACTAAAAGTTTGTGAGAATGTTCACATGAAAAGTTGTATCGGACAAACGTGACTCTAAGTTTGGAAATACATTCATTGATAATCTATTGCGCATTAAAATACTTTTAAATTGTGAACTTGAGTGGTGCGTATGTAAATTTTGAGAAAGTGAAAATAACGTACAGTTTAGATTTTATGGATGAAAATTTTATGATGTGACAAAGCAAAATCCTTTTTACTGATTTTTCATCCCGTAAAAATAAACGTAAGAGCCTCAATCGATAGCTTCATCACAATTATTCATCTTGATTACGTATTCTAATACAGTTTAATTTTTCAATAATTTAAGCAGTTCAAGTTCATGGAAATAACATTTTATTAATTTTAGGGTAAAAATATTATTTGTTTTAAGAGTTAGAAACCAATGCAAGAAGAATTTTTTATTGTAATTATTTTTGTAGGTTTATCATAAATTTGATCTAACAGTTTCTTTCCAAACATTTTAGTTCGTCGAATTTCGACGGTTTCCAACTCGTGTATATAAAATCCTAATGAAACGAATTTATGAAACGAATATATGAAACGCCTGAAATGTATCGATTCTTTGAATCGACTGATTAAACAACTGATTTTGTTTCACGGCGATTTCTCCTAAAATATGGAATACTTTGCGATGAAATTAACACCAAAAATCCGTGTTGATCCACAGATCTCAAAACTGGTATTAGAATTTTAAATTCGAATTAGTTTTCGAACTATTAATTTTTTTTCTCATTTTAAATACATTTTTTCTAATGATGGCAACTCAAATTTTAATCATAACAGAATTTTTTTTTTCGTAATTCAGAAAAGGTTACTATTTTAAATTAATTTGGCGACAGTTGGGCCTCCTTTAAATCTATGCTAAGAACAATGCTTTTTTTGTATTTCGTTATCATTTTATTAAATACAAAACTTTCATTTAAAAATGAAACATTTAAATTGATGGCTTTCACTTCTTTTTTTTTTTTAAACAAAACGAAAAGAAAAATATTAGACACAGATGTAATATACGCACCGGGGTTCCTAATTGGCGCACAAATGGCATTATTTTGATAGACATTGTAACCCGGCTATTGTTGTTTATTTAATAATAAATGTATATTTACTTTTATTTCTTTTTTTAATTTATATAAATTATTTTGTTCTATAGTAATTAATTATTTTTTTGCTATTTCCTTTTAAAAATAATGGAAAATAATTAAAAAATACGGTACAATGTAGTAGTTATTCCGTCACCCAATTTCGCAAATTATATAAATCGTAAAACCACTCGCCAAATTGTACAGATTGAGAAAATTTTTATTTTAAATAACGAAAGAAGAAATAAATTAGTATAACATTAATAAATATAAAAATAAAACGTCGAAATAAAAATCACTTGATGACGTAAACACGTGTAACTTGCTAAAAGTCAAGAGAATGTGACATTTACGATCAAGCATTATTGACATTTAATCTTATAGTTCGCGATAGATTTTTTGTCGACGGGATAACTAAGTAGTGCCAAAAATACATATGTAACTGGTATTCGAAAACGAGGCTTTCGCCAAAATTTCATGAAAAAAAAAAAAAAAAAAAAAAAAAAAAAAAAATCATGCCAAACATGCGGTGCGTATATGACATCTGGCGAAATATTAAATTATGTAACAAACCATGACATTTAATTTCAACTTCAAATCAATGTTTTAATTTACCACTCGAACAATAAAAAATATGCTAACTGGCGAGTTGAAAAAAAGATATTGGCGCGATTTTTTTCTGACGTCAATGTCATATACGCAACGGGTACTTAACTGGCGCCAAAGTATCGTTATTTTGCTTGATATGGTAAGCCGGATGTTGTTGTTTATGCTGTTGATGCGTGCCCCAAATTGGCGTTGGAAAAAAATCAATGTCATATTGGCGTATGTCATATACTCGTATATGACGCGTATATGACATTTGTTCCAAACTTTCATATGAAAGGCGAAGGGATCAGATCGTATTTGTTTATGGCATTTGATGACTTGAACTATTATAATATAGATGAAACGATGGGGGATAGAATTATATTTGGCGACTTATCACCTGTGCCTGGATAACATTAAAGTATCAAGATGGCACCTAGAGTATAAAAATCAAAATGTTCCGCCCGGAACTGTTGATGATAGTCACATGATTTAGGCTATTGTTATAGAGATTGTTTTAAAATATCGGTTGACAAAGACTCTGAATGCTTAATTCATTTTATTTTAGCTTCTTTTCAAATGTTTAACGGATCCTCTTTAATCAAAAACGAAAACAACCATTGGATGTCTTAACAGCAACTGATTCTCCGTTAAATTTTTGCAATCAAATGGAATTGAATGGAAACCCGTTTACAGGGAGATCTGCACAGCTTTTTCAGTATAACTTAATCTTCTCTAATATTTTTAAAACCCATTAGATTTTTAGATTTTCAGATTCTGAGGTGTCTGAACGGGGGTTGGCGAGCGTAGCTTGCAGGGGGCAGAGCCCCCTAGTCTTAATATAATAAAAGAGTTCTCATAATGCAATTAATTAATATAGTAATCTATTAATATATTTCAATAAAGGTGAAATTTTGTTTACCCCACACTCTGAAAAACAAATCTGTAGAGTTACTAAACTTTTTCTAGGAAACTGGGATTTCTAGAACTTTTTGTGTAACGGCAATAACAAAAATTCATGTAACAGATACACTTTTGCACCGTAAATCAAAAAATCTGTATCGATATTAAGAATTTTTTAGGAAACTGGGATGCCTTAGAACTTTTTATGTAACTGCAACCCGGGTTACAGATAAAAGTTTAGTAAGATTATTATAATTTTAGTAGATTCTTTTGCAAAGCTACATCGTTTTTTGCACAGTGTACAGATAAAACATAAAAGCTTACAGATTTCTATAACTTTACGCCTGTAGAATTAAAGATTTTTTTTTCAATTCCTACTATTAGTTCACTCTACCCCTATATTTATTTATTTATATATCTTGTTCAAAATTTCAATCGTTAATAAAATGTTTATTATTCATCTATCAAGCTGAAATAAATTTTTTAAAACTTGTACTGGATGACAATTGATGTTAATACAGTTTTTTCAAATATTAATTCATTAATTAAATTTTAATTAATTAATTTAGCTTTATATGGGAGACAAAATGGCGGCCATTGGTTATTGAACAGCATTTAATGCATCTTCATATCTATAAGGGGGTTACCATAGGGGGGACCCTGTTCTGTCGCCAAATACCACCAAGTTTGTCGCCAACTTGGCGATATATCGCAAAGTTTGGCGGCCAAAATGAGTCGCCAAATGTGACGCCAACTTGGCGATATCTCTAATATTTCGCCAAATTCCCATAGAGTTCCATTGTAAACCTAATTGCTTATAGAAAATAAAAAAATTGAGATATTTTAATGCAACAAAAACTAACATTAGCTTAAAGGATTCTATTAAATTTTTCTTTGATGACCTAAGTAGGAATTGACTTTAAAAACAAAATTTTTATATTACTTGTTTACAGTGAAAAACAGTTTACTTAAACAAGCAGGAAGCAGGAATTTTGCTTTTTCAGAATTTAGTGTCGCCCGCGACGAAGAAAGTAAAAAATTATATTATTATTCTTACGAGGTGGAACCCATCAAATTCAGACGAAAGAAAATGTTTAAATAGGAACTGTTTCATCAATTTATAATAAACCTTCAAAATTAGTTACAATAAAAAATGCCTTTTATATTGGTTAGTTTAGCTCTCAAACAAACATTATTTTAACCTAAAGGTCACTGCTCTACCATAAAGACACTCTAAATTTTTGTAAAACTTTGCCTTTTATCAGTTTGTGATTTCAATTGCGTTATTTTCCAACGTGAAGCATTCCCACCTGTTAAGAATTTCAAAACCGCTGTACTAAAAATGATGCACTTTTACAAAACTTACTTCAGTTTTAAGACTTAAAACACACGCTTTTATTTTACAAAAAATGACGCCATTTGCATCCGATGAAGAATTCTACATTTACGATAATTTCTTAAACAACGTCTATTGAAAAGTATGCATAGGACGACACTATCGCGGAATAATACACAAGCCCAACAAAAAGCGATGTCGTAAACGCGACAAAAAAAAATCGTCTATATAATGATTCATATGCCTTCATTTGTTTGTTGTAACATTAATATGGATATTTAAAATTAAATATAAGAGTTTTTCGAATTCGTAATTGCAATTATCTTCAATGTTATCGGAATTTAATTGCGTGTAATTAATTATAGTTAAAATTACAAAAAAAATAAACCGTAAAAAATTCTTGCAGCTCTGTCGTTGGAACTGCCTATTATGTGACGAAATTTCTGCGTTTGAATGTCTCTAACTGTATTCAATTACATGCAATTAACTTATAATTTCAATGTGGGTAATTGAGATTACAAATTTGTCGAACTCTGTTAAATATAGTTTATAATAGCTCTGTGTTTTATCAAAAATCAGTCATTTAATATTTTTTTCAAAATAGCCCGTATATTTTAATTGTAATTTTTGTCTCAGTTGTTATTAGAAAATGGCAACAAAAAGATATAGTAACTAGGGGGTTCTGCCCCCTGCAAGCTACGCTCGCCAACTCCCGTTCAGACACCGCAGAATCTAAAAACACGCTAATCTGATCGGTTTTAAAAATATTACAGAAGATTGAATTGTACTGAAAAAAGCTATGCAGATCTCCCTGTAAACGGGTTTCTATTCAATTTCCTTTGATTTCAAAAATTTAAGGCCGAATCAGTTGCTGTTAAGACATCCAATGGTTGTTTTCGTGTTTGATTAAAGAGGATCAGTTAAACGTTTGAAAAGAAGCTAAAATAAAATGAATTAAGTGTACAGAGTCTTTGTCTCCCGGTATTTTAAAACAATTTCTATAACAATAACCTAAGTCATGTGACTATCATCAACAGTTCCGGGCGAACCACTTCGCTTTTTATATTCCTGGTGCCATTTTGGTACTTTAATGTTAGCCATGTACAGGTGATAAGTCGCCAAATATTATTCTATCGCCATCATTTCATCTATATTATAATAGCCCACGACATGCAACTGCCATAAATAAATACGCTCTGATCCCTTCGCTTTCCATATGAAAGTCTGGCCCGGATATCATATACGGCCCCATATTGGCGCGATTTTTTTTCCGACGCTAATTTGGTGAAAACATCAACAGCATAAACAACAACATCCGGCTTATCAAATCAAGCAAAATAACGATACTATGGCGCCAGTTAAGTACCCGTTGCGTATATGACATTGGCGTCAGAAAAAAATCGCGTCAATATGGGTCCGTATATGACATCTGTGTCGAAAGTTTTCTCTTTTGATTAAAAAATTAAATTTCTTTTTCGAATAAAACTACATAAAAGTTTCCTTGGTCGCAAAGAATTCTTGGTACATGGTTGGCGCCCCAACACTGTTACGCTAGCCGGGTGCAAATCTCGCCAATAGATATTTTTCAAGTCGCCAGTTAGCATTTTTTTTGTTGTTGTTGTTTTTCGAGTGGTAAATTAAAACATTGCTTTGAAGTTGAAATTAAATGTCATCCTTTGTTACATCATTTAATATTTGGCCAGATGCCAAATGTTTGGCGTGATTTTTTTTAGGAAAATTTGGAGAAAACCTCGTTTTCGAATACCAGTTACATATGTATTTTTGGTACTACTTAGTTATCCCGTCGACCAAAAATCTATCACCAAACTATAAGATTAAATGCCAATAATGGTTGATCGTAAATGTCACATTCACTTCATTTTAAGCAAGTTACACGTCTTTACGTCATCAAGTGTTTTTTATTTCGACGTTTTATTTGTATATTTATTAATGTTATACTATTTCCTTTGTTCTTTCGTTATTTAAAATAAAAATTATGTCAATTTGTATAATTTTGCGAGTGGTTTGGGGATTTTTATAATTTGGCGAAATGGGTCGATGGAATAACTAAGTAGTACCGTATTTTTGAATTATTTTCTATTATTTTTTATTTTTAAAGGAAAATAACCAAAAAAGTAATTAACTATGGAACAAAACAATTTATGTAATTAAAAAAAAGAAAATAAAGTAAATAAACATTTATTATTAAATAAACAACAATAGACGGGTTACCATCTCAACCAAAATAATGCCAATTAGGTACCTCAGCGCGTATATAATATCTGTGCCTAATATTTTTGTTTTCATTTCGTTTAAAAAAAATAAAGAAGTGAAAGCCATTTATTTTAAATGTTTCAGTTTGTATTAAATAAAATGATAATGAAATACAAATTGAATTATGAATAAAAGTAACATGATACATTTCTTAGCATACATTTAAGGGAGGCCAAACTTCTCGCCAAATTAGTTTAAAATAGTAACCTTTTCTAAAATCTGAAAAAAAATATCTGTTTGATTAAAATTCGAGTTGCCATCATTAGAAAAATATATATAAAATTAGAAAAAAATTAATATTTCGAAAACTGATTCGAATTTAAAAATTCTAATACCAGTTTTGAAATCTGCGAATCAATATTGATTTTTGGTGTTAATTTCATCGCAAAGTATTCCATATTTTAGGAGATATCGCCGTGAAACGTAATCAGTTGTTTAATCAGTCGATTCATATTTCCATTTCATACTTCCGTTTCATAAATTTGTTTCATTAGCATTTTATATATATAGGGTAGATCTATTATTTTCCTTTTATTGTTTAACTGTGTAACCCCTGACTGAAAAACCTAGAAACCTTTTTGTGATCCAACTACAAAACTTTAAACTTTCACTTTTCTAGCTTCGAGAAGACTGCATATTTTTGGTTTTGCCTCGCTCATCTCCTACTTCTACACTGTACATGTATTTATTGTGCGGGCTTTAGCTACGAATAGACTATGACCTTTCTTTTATATATTCCTTTTTAGAACTCTTTTTGCTGTGTTTGAGTGATGTCGTGTTTTATAGGCTCCGAGAAGATTTTATCCTCTCGGTGCAACTTCTGTAAGATATTATACAATAACCAAGAAGAATTTCATTAAAAAATATTGATTGAATATAAAAGTCATCACTTCAACCATCCATGACACGAAAATTATAATATGACAAATTATAAATAATATTATTTTATTTTACACTCTAGATAAGCACAGTGAAATATGCTACAACGGTGCAGTTGCAGATATCTTTCCGTTCTAAAGAAAACGGTGTTGGGGTCTCACAGCGCTACTGAGTACAGGTCAGAGATATCTTTTCCTGTTTTATTTCATCTTGATGATAATTTAAAAAGTAAAGAAAAAATAGGCACACATAAGTCTAAATTAAATTATTATTTGTAACATTTATTTGGTACAGAAATGAAGTGCTTCAGTTGCCACCATTACAGAAATGAGATTAAACACTACAAAAAAAAAATAATACCTCAAAAATAAATTGAGATGCAATTTTTAAACAAATTGCAGTTAAAAGAACTTTTTTATCACTATACGAAGGTGTATAAACAGAAAATGTGCGATTCTAGGAAGTTTCAAAAATTGCAGCGACATTATCAGTATTTAATCGTACAATGATACATCTGCTTCGTTTCACGGCTGGCTTTTGTAACGGAATGTTATTTTATAGGGATGATACTTTAATTGTTGCCCGAAATAAGTAGCATATCGGGGGTAACAAGTATATTCACTTAATTGTTATAACACTGCCAGTGGAACTTTTTATAAGATAGGACATGTTACTGCTGTTTATTACAGAACGATCGCTATTGAAAACGAAGTGTGCAGCATTTATTGTTCTATTATACGAACAGTCAAAAATTATCTGTTGCGGTCAATGGAAAAAATTTGCTTAAAGTGAATTTTAATGGTGTTACACCATATCAAACATAATGAAATTGATATTTATTTATAAAGTGCACCAAACATGTATTCTGTAGAATATTTGCTGCAAAACGTTTATTGTTCATTTACAGGGTCACACAAAAGGAAAATTTACATACTGGTCCACAGGAGAAAACTGTTTGCAGCGTGTTTTAAGTATGTTAGATTACTTCATATATAATGAAATTGATATACATTAGTGAGGTTTACTACAAGATTACTGCTGTATAAAATGATGCGCATAGCATTGACCTTTTTTTACAGGGACACACAAAAGATTTTGGATACAGTACAATACGTTGGGATCAAGGTGGAACACTGTGTTTTAGAGAAAATTGCTGGAAGTACGTTCTTCGCCATGGTATGCGTTTTAAGTTTTAACTAACTTTTTGCATACTACGTGGTGTGTATAAATACTATATAATATACAGAACTGCACAAAGGGATTTTTAAGCATGAGCATGAATTGCTTAAAAGTGGTTTTTAATTGAGCTATGCATTTTCAAGCTGAACTACATTTAGTGTACTAAGAGTTTTATGTAGAATATGTATAAAATGATATGCAGGGCCATGCAAAGAACTGGATACATGGCCGCCTACCTATGATAATTTCTGGATATGCGATTTCAGTGGTTATAAGCGTGTTTTAGCCTGAATTAAATTTTAACTTTATGCGTGCGTGTATAAAATTCTGTACGTAATATACAAGGTTTTACAAAAGAATTCAAGTATGTTTCCGTGTGTTCGAAGAAATTGCTGAATGTGAATTTTCAATCTATTACGCATTTTCTTACTAAACTAAATTTTAACGTACTATATAGAATATAAACAAATCGCTAGATCAAATACAGGGCTATGCACAAATGAATTGGGGTACTTTTTCGACTATAAGAGGTAATTACTGAAATCTGATTTTCAAATGTGGTAAGCGTTTTTTAAATTGTTTTTTTAGGTATCATTATTTACATTATTAAACAGGAAAGTTCAGTTAAAGTATCCTAGAAATGTTGGAAAGTGTTGATTGTTTCATAATCTATGCTTGATGCATGATTTTTATTTCTTGTTAGTTTTATTATTATTATTATTATTATTATTATTATTGGTTAGTCTTTTTTTATTTATTTACTTTCTAATAAGTTTACAAAAAAAAAAAAAAAAGATTTTTTTAGCATGGCAGTTTTCTACATATTAAGATTAATTTATTTATTTGTTATCTAGTCTTTTTATTTATTTTTTTTTCCTAGCAATTTTAATGATATGATTTTGATTTCTTTTAGTGTCCCAGTTTCAAAACATTCTGATTTTTTTCATTACTTTTTTTTTTTCTCTCTCTAAGCAGACGATATCAAATCACACTGTTTGGTTTCTTGGTATTTACCTACATTAGGCATCCCTTCCGGGGATGCACTGACCCCGTGAAGTCACGATATATCTGTCCGCTGACCGCCTCGCATGAACCTCCCAGAGGCTTTCGTCTAACAACACCAAGGGAGGGAAAAGACAGTATTCGGCAGCAGATGGTAAACGCTAGTTCTATTAATTACCCCCGGATAATAACATTTTACACTTTAATCGAGTTGAGTTGAGTGGAAATTAATGATACGAATTGACCGAAATTTAGCGCCGGCTGTTTAGAAGTCAGAGAAGTGATTGGTTTTTAATATTAGGACGAAATAATAGACTATCTTGAGAAGTGTTGTGTTTTTCGTAAAAGATGTAATTTCTAAGGGAGAAAAAAATGTACGAAAAACTGTTAATGTCATGTAAAAAATAGATTTTCCCGTTTGGGAGGTGAGGTTTTCCGCACGCGAACTCCGGACTTTTAGCTTTTTTTTCTTCATGTTTCTACTAAAGTTACAGCATGGGAATTTTGAACGTGAGAGATTTCTTAGATGAAAAATCATGGATTGTAATATCATAATTACAAGAATACATTTTTTAATATTTTTGTGAGATTCTGAGAAATATACGGCAGTACCCTTGACAAATTAAGTAATTACATTTGGACAAAAAAAAAAAAAAAAAAAAAAATCGCAATTATAAAAATAAAAGCCAATTGATTATGAACGTTAAATTTTAAAAATTGTATTAAATTTAATGTGGATATCAAGTATTTGAAACAACGCTTTACAATAAATTTATTAAAGTAATTGTGATGTAATGAATTAGTTATATTTACTTTGACTAAGAAACAAATTATTGACAACAAAACTGACGATTTCAAATTTCCCAAATATTAAATGTTTTTATTTAAACGTTTTTTTATTTTATTTTTTTTTAAGAGTACAATGACAAAAATTTCTATACCAAACGAAATATTGGACGTAACTTAATCGATGAATAGTGTTGTTGGATATGATTTTATTGCCTTTTTATAAAATATTCCAAATAGTTCCGAAAAAATGCACATTTTATATAATTACAGACAAAAAAAAAAAACAAAAACAAAAACAAAACCAGCCAGTTGGAGAGAATCAAATGGAGACAATTCAGAAAAATTGCAATGTATATAGCTCTTAAACACGGATAAATCCTTTAACGTAATTAATTATTGTTTTGTGTAAACATGAAGCAAGAAAACAGCTGAAATTTGCTTGTGATTATGTCTTTCAGTAATCAGATTCTAGTGATTCCAATAGCGTAATGTCAAACATTTCAGTAGCAATTTACATACTGAGTGTCAGTAAATTTAATTAATGTTGTTCATACGTTCTTTAATTACCATTTTTTTTTTTTTTTTTTTTTTTTTTTTGTCTAAAATGTTACAAATCGCTCTTCCTTTTACGTATATATTTTATCGAAGCGCAACCAAGAACAATTATCCCAGGCGATGATCTTAAGCAGGTGGTTACAATTAATGAAAATTGCAATGTATACACAACAACGGTAATGGTAACAATTCAAGAAAATTCTTATGTGTGGATCTTAGTAACAGCAATGTCCTCTAACGTAATAAATTTTTGCCTTTCTTATGTAATTAAATATAGGTAAGAAAACAGCTGAAATTTACCTTTGACTATGTCATGCACATCATAAATCAGAGATCACTTATTGCAATAGCATATTGTCAAACAAAATTAAATATTGGATATAACTTAATTAAATTAGTGTTGTTTGTATGTCATTTAGTTATATTTTATTCTAAAATGTCCCAAATCAATCCAAACTTTACGCATATTTTATCAAAGTACAGCCAAGAACAATAATCCAAGGATAAGATGTCAAGCAGATGGTGAAAATTCATGAAAATTGTAATGTATGGCTTTTAATAACCGCTATATCTTTAAGCGTAATTAATTATGGCCTTATGCTAACATCATATAAAAAAATAGTTATGCAGTTTGCTATCTCTTGCAGAAAACAGACAACGAAATTGCAATAGCGCAATATCAAACATTGCAGCGCTTTAAATACTGGGTGTAGCTTAATTTAGTTAAAGTTGTTTGTTTGTAAAAGTACTTTATTTAGCAGTCATTTTTTTATTGTCCCACGCATTTCCAAACTTTACGTTGTATTTTATCAAAGTATAGCAAGAACGTTAGTCCCAAAAAATGATTTTAAGTAGATGATAATAGCTCATGAAAATTCTAATATATGTCTCATAATAATGCTTTTACCCTCAAACGTAATTAATTACGTTATTATGTAAACATCCTATAAAAAAGCTGAAATTTACCTGTCACTGTCTTCTGCAGAAAATAGACATCGGTGATTGCAATAACACAGTGTCAAGTATTCCAGTACTGCTTTAACTACTGGACTTAACTTAATGTCCTAAATCACTCCAAACCTTGTGCATATTTATCACAATACAGCCAAGAAGAATAATCCCAAGATACAATATTAAGCAGATAGTTATAATTTACAAAGTTTGTAATGTTGCAACGTATAGTTATTAATAAATATTCAAAATTCTTAGTGGCCAGATCAAATAAATATGTTTGCGCAAAACATTTTATTTTGTAAAACAGATTTAATAAATACCATACATATATAAGTACTTTTCTGGTGCCAATATACTTATTTTGATTTAGTGGTTCAAAACTCTCTTACAGCAGGCCAAACATCCCTGAAGCATAGAAGCCAACATTTCAGTATTTTTACGGAGCCTGACCAAAGCCAAACATGCTTTGTACCAGAAAATGTATTTAAAAATTTTTTAATTTTATGTGTCTTGTTTCTAGATGGCATTTATTAGATTTCGTTGTATAAACAAAATTTCTGTTTTAAAACGTTTTTGAATTGATCTATACCGAGAATACCGAAATGTCAAAATCTATGATGAAGTAAGGAGATTTGTCTCAGTTTGCAAAATTATAGAAAATAATTTAAAAAAAATCATTTGGTTCACCTCGTAGCAAGCAAATATTTGGCCAATATTGCATTAATTGGAAATATTTTGAATAATACGCTAATATTGACTTTACAGAGGAAATATTTCCAATGAATCTCTAATTTTAGCTAAATATTGGCTTTGCAGTGGAATTATTTCCAGTGAAATGCTAATGTTAGCTAAATATTGGCTTTACATGGGAATATTTCAAATAAAATGTCAATATTGGATAAGTATTGGTTTTTACAGCAAATATTTCCAATGATACGCCAATATTTACTACTAAATAAAGGCTTTAAATTTAAATATTTCCTATGAAATACCAATATTGGCTAAATAATCGTTTTGACTGCAAATTTTTCCAATGATACGTCAATATTCGCCAAATATGGGCTTTATATTGGAATTATTTCCAATGAAATGTCAATATGCCAAAAAACACTGTGAAATTTTTTTTTTCATGTTATTTTTCACCATGATTTTACCTGTTTACATTATAAAATGAATTGGTAATTAAGTTGGTTTAATATTGACTACGAATACTAACAAAATATAAATATCCCAATTTTGGAGCAATATTTTGTAACAATATGGGCGCAATCTTAGCTATAAATTTTGGTTAAATAGGGGGAAATGTAAGCAACTCAATGTTGGTGCAATATTTCATGCCAGTTTCACCGATGCGCCAATACCAAGATGTAGCCAATATTGGCCTAATATTGGTTGGCTAGTAATCCAAAATTCTGAATATTTAAAATTTTGTCGCTGTAAAAAAGAGAATACATAATAAGCTATTTAGGCAAGGTGTGATGCTAATGATACCAAACACAAATTACGAGGACTTTAGTTAAAAGTTGATCAACATCCCCAATATCCCTATACATATTTTGAACTGAGAATTCAAATTTTTCAAATTGAAAACGCTGCTGTGTAATGTTTCTGTACTGAAAAGTTCTTAAATTAAATATTTGCCCTTGTAATACAATGGCGAATATTCCAGTATCGAACTAAACATTTAGCGCAACTAAATTCGTGAACAGGGTTGTTTGCAAATTGTTGACATTTCACTGAAATGTTCCAAATCATCGTAAACGTAACTTATTTTTATCTAATTACAGCAAAAAAAAAAAAAAAAATCCCAGACAGTTGGAAGCAATTTAAGCAGATGGTGACAAATCCTGAGAATTGTAGTATATAGCTTTTAATAACGGTTTCGTTCTAAAATGTAATTAATTATGGCCTTATGTAAACAGTAGATAAGAAAACATCTGAAATTTGGTGTGCCTATCTCCTGCAGAAATCAAAGATGTCGCGAATGCAGGTGAAAAATCTCCATCCAACTTTGAAATTCAGTGAACTTTCAAGGGAAGCCATTTTTTACACTGCACTAACTGGAGTTCGCATTAAAAGGTGTAAACATTGGAATGGTGTAAAATAATCCATTTAATTGAATAACTTGAATTCAGTTTTTGGCAGAAATTAAATACACTTAAATGGTGTTAGTGGTCTTATAAACCTCTGCTTTTTTTCAATCTTCACAATTTAACTTGTAATTTTCAACCCGTAGAAAACGTGCTTTTTCCGTTAATTCTTCACGGAAGTCTGAAAAAGAGGAAAAAATTCCGTTTTATTCCTTGCACGCATGCGTATTGGCTGTATTAATACCAAAGTTCGAATTTATTTTTTAAATGAAAACCGAAAATTTAATAAATTAAAACTTTTTATTTATTTAAAAACAAATAAACAAAAATAATGCTTTCGAATTTAATAGTAGTAATTTTCTCACTGATTTAAACTTATTCGCAATGTATATTTTAGAGTATTGAAAAAATAATCGCATGTAAAATATGTTCTAAACAAGTACATTTAAAATATATATATAGTTCTTCCATCAAGTAAAAAAAAATCGATTTTATTCAAAATAACAAACATTTCTTCTCGAATTTAATTAAAAATACAATATTCGTATTTTACATCTAACTTACAAATTATGTCTTATTGAAAATATGTCTAATATGAAATATTTTTTATCCTCTAATTATAATTATTTTATTATTATAATCTAAATACCAAACATTATTTCATAACGACGAAATGTTCCTGCAATTAAGTTTAAATTTCCGAGCTTTCTGAACAAGAAATTTAACAAGCCTTACGAGTCCCCAAATTTGGAGAATCCCATATCTCCTTTTAAACTCGCTTTCTGCCACCTGCTCGCTGGCCGGATGATTAAGATGCTGGATTCGTGACGCGCGGACCCGGGTCCAAATCCAAGCGGATCCACGAAGAACGAGAGACGTATTTTTTTAAAAACTCCTTTTTTCAGATTAGGTGTCGTTGAAGTATTACGTAAGCAGTAAGTGGGGGAGAAGGGGCGTCCAGTGTCTGCTTATTTTTGCTGATCAGGGGGACAGGGGGTCACGAAAATTCTTACGTAAGCAGTAGACAACGAAGCAACTGTAGTTTAACAACAAAAAGCAAAAGAGCATGATTTAGATGAGCGTTCTGCGGATGTTGAATGACTTGAGAAACGATATGGAGTAAACAAGGACTGGAAACGAGGATCATTCCAGCCCACCACTACATTGAAAACTTAATAATAGACAATGCAGAAACATGGATTCAAAGATTTTGGACACCAGACTAGAAATGTGAACGCCAAACACATAATATTCCTATGATTCTTGTTAAAATTTTTAGTTATGTGCCTAAATAAGTTACGGCCGGTTGTATTTCATATTTTCTTTTTGTTGTTGTTGTTCAATGCAATAAATAATAATATATAAAAACTATTTTGTATTCTATGAATTGTTTCATGCAATATGTAACAATGTATCAAACCGATTTTGTTTTCCTTCGATACCACAACCCCTATATGTCTATATATGTAAATTTGCTGGATTAATAATGCATTTTATCGCTAACTGTAATTTTTTATGGCAAATAGTGTTGAGGTTAGAATGTCATAAAATCTTACGTAAGCAAAAGAGGGGGGGGGGGGGGGTGTCTAGTATTTGCTTATTTTTCCTTACAAGGGAGAGGGGGGGGGAACAAAATGACTAAAAATATGCTTACGTAATACTTGAACGGCCCCTTACGGAAATTTTCTGTCCTAGAACGGAAAATAGGAAGAGCAGAAATTTCTCCAATTCACCGATATATCCGGAATTGAATATCCCGGATTCAATATCACAGAACATTTCCGTGAATTGAAGAAAGTATTTCTGAAAAATTACTATCGCCAGAAACATCTAAATAGGTATTTTTTTCTTTATTATAATAGCCCTGTACGTGTACGTAAAGTTTAGCACAGAATCAGTATCATATTAGTTAATCGAACTTATTACTCATCTTTTGATCAAGTGGTCTCAAAAACCCCAGTACGTGACAATTTTTGTCAAGGTTAATGCTAAAATAAACAACGTTGTCTTTAATTTACTAATTTTAGTTTAGAAGCAAGATAGTGAAAATTTGTTAATACAAATGAATAAATTACTGAGGGCAAACAAAATATTCAAAAAAATTAACGTACTTACTTTATTTAACATTAATTGAAGTTATCTTTTACTTTTCTTTGTGTTACATGGACACAATCACGTGAAGACACTCGCAAACTAGTGAAAACAATGGCAGCGTTATTTTCAAATTTATCGTTTACATTTTAATATTTTTAAATGGCTCCCCCCCCCCCAGCCCCACCTTGCACAGGATACAGCTGAGATCAATCTCTATCCGGATGCTATTTTACTTTTACGATTTTGGTTGCAAATTTCTTTTACGATATCATTTTCTGTTTCAGAACCGATTCGAAAATGAAAGTATAGTCAAGCAGAAAAAAAAAAAAAAAACTGCAACCAAAATAGAAAATAAAGGTGAAAAGAAAATATGACCCACTCAGAGATTGACCTCAGGTAGCTTCTGCTAAACAGAAAAAAAAATTAATATTGAAATGCAAACGAGAAATTTGAAAAGACCTTTAACATTTTGCTTTAAAAGTAGCTTTCGAATGTCTTCGTGTAACTAGTATAGTATAGACTCTTAAGATGTTTAATATAGGGATCCCTTTTACAGTACGGTGGTTCAGTATATGTTAATCTGAGTCACATGTGTTATGTGTACATATTGAGTAACTGTTTAAAGGATTTTAAAGTGATATTTAGAATCTCATAACTGACAATGTTCTCTTTTTTTTTTCCAAGCCAAATAAGCGTAATTTGAATAAGAAATTTGTTTATTGAAGTATTCTTTGTTTTAATATGATTATTATTTATTTTATTTTATTCAAAAAAATGTCTGTTTTTATTTGATATATATTTTCTCCACATCTTTCCAGTTTTGCAAATGTTATGTCACATTTTGATTTATAATACGGGAGAATGAACTCAATTTAAGCAATTTTTGATCCCCTCACGTTTTTGGTGGCAGAAAAAGTTTCAATTCTCTTTCATTATTGTCACTGACATTTTATTGATGTCTCAATTACCAAAGTCACATCTAACAAGGAAGGTCCCTTTACCGGGCATACTCAGAATATCTTTTAAAAACCACACAAATTAAACTACTTATGTATGTAATAAAGGATCAGTCAAATTTAGCGGCGGAATTACAGTAGAAGGACTATAAAAAAATAAAATACTTTCGAGTATTTGGCGCGAAAAGACGAAAGCGTCAAGCGGTTTGACGAGCAGCACTTTTCCTCGCCAAAAGCAAACGATTTTCATGCATCTGAAAATTGCTTGTTAATTGAATTTGAGAATGCGTGTAAATAATATTTTATGACTTTAAACTTAAACAATGAGAAAATCTAATTCATATATTTTTTCGTATTATATATTTATGTTGCTTGTTGCTGAAGTTATCACTATAAAAATAATTTCATAAATAAAAAAATATTTTCATATTGAAAAATATATTTTCATATATTTAGGCGTATTTCAAGATAAAGGCCAGATGAATAATGCTGCAGTTTTCCTTACAATATCGAAGATTTTTTTTTGTTTCCATAGCAACAAAATTGAATCGACAGTGCTTAATTGGACTTAATTTTGAGATTGAAACAATTTTAATTAAATTTAAATTTTGTTTTAATTCATAAAATTTCATAGTTAATTTTCATTATAAATATATACATATGACAAAATTAAAGTTAAAACAAACTAAAACGGACAAAGCTAAAGTTATTTAAATTAAATTTATTTAAACAATTTCAACATAAATTTTCTTTAAAGAGTATTTGACATAAAAAGGTGTTTTTTGAAATTTTATTCCGTCGCAAACCGTTGGTAAATCGCCAAATGACAAAATTTTCATTTTTTTTTTACGGACACTCTATCGAGTATCCGCCGAAATTTATTTTACAAACATATCTATCCTCATGAGTAGAACATTCTATAATTTTTTTCATACTTTTCGGAGTATGCCCGTATGGAGACCTTCCTTGTAAGTTAACTTTTGAAAAATAATTTATAAAAGCAATTGTGATTCTGCTCGGTCAGTTTTCGAAAAAAATGACCGCAATATCCGATAGGTAGTACGGTTTAAGCGATGTCTTCGACATTACTTGCAAATAGAAAATGAAGGAGAAAACAAAATTGTCTTCATAAAAAAAGATACGTCTTAAGATTATACACAACAACAAGAATCCACTGTATATATATTTATTTTGTAAATAAATACTTCAGACTGCAGACGATTTGCTGAAGAAAAACAAAAATGGCTAGTTGAAGAGCGGTACAATAAGCTTTGTTAAAATTAAAGTACACTGAAAAAAAATTCTGCCACTGGCATCTAGAAAATAAATTGTGGCTTTACAAAAAAAAAGTTCCATGTCATCCTTATAAATTCTATTCCCCTTTGCTAGAGAGTTCTAGTTATCCCTATTAAAATTCAAGGGCATTTTCCTGTATTATCGTGGTCAAACTTATTTAAAAATCTCTGCAAATAAATGCGAACAGAAGAAGTGAGTTTTAGTAACTATAATTCTAGTTTATGTTTTAATTCTAAAAATCAAGTGATAATTTCTCGCAATTCAAACGATTCATAATATAATGTATCATTTCATCACCTACAAAACTATAGACTAGAAATTCTCGATCATTTCGTCTATTCAATTTATTAGTCTACCTTATTCACATAACTCGGAAATCTATATTTCTAGTTTAAGGAGATTTTTTCTAACCGATGACCAGGCCCTAACCCGTCGGGTTACCCCACCTTAACGGGTTTTATACCTGACGGGGCGGGTGACTGCTTAATCTCCGCGTAGCGGCAATAGGCCTGACGAGCTCCTAGTTCGTATTCCTATCGCCAGTGCCAACTTCTTAGTTATGTGCTTTTTTATGTCTGTTACTTAACAATTATACCTTGTTGTTTGGCCCCTGCGCATTGATATTCAAGTTGATCTCATAATTTAGAACCTTGATCAGATGACGAGACCTTCACCTAGCAAGGCACTTCCAGAGGTATAATTCATAGGTAACTTGCAGGACTTTGCAACCACGACGGATTTTGCAGGCACCAGGCGACATTAGAGTACATGCGGATTTGTTTAAGGATTTAGAAAATGACTACCTATTCGTTCTAGATGAAGCAGCTATATTCTTTCTTTCAGTGTAGATATTGACCATTTCAAATAATAATAATAAAAATAAAATAAATGCAACAAAATAAAATTAATATAAAATTAATAAAGTAAATGTTATTTGGTAAGTTATTTATACATATTTTAATTCAGAATCAAATTAAAAATTTAAATTTCCTAAATTTGAAATATTTGTATAATGTTCTTGTATCAAATATTTCTTTCTCTACGAGCACGGTATCGGATGTTCATCCATGAGTTGGATTATTTTTTACATTATTTAATTAGTATTTTTCTATCGAACCAAATGCATATATTATTTAATTCCAGTCAGAAAATTCCTGATAGCTGGAGTCAACCTTCCGCATACGGTGACAATTCACGAAAATTGTAATGTATGGTTCTTTCTTAATAACTGCTTTGTCCTCATACAGTAATTAATTATGACCTTATGCAAACAGCAGATAACAAAACAGCTGAAATTTACCTTTGATTATCTCATGCAGATATCAGTGACATAAAGAATGCATGTCAAAAATCTCAAATCAACTTTGAGATTTTTCTAAAGAACAGCAAAAATGACTAACTGAAGTACAGTATAATGAATTTCGTTAAATTTAAAGTAGACATCGTTTGACATCGTAGACATCGTAGACATAAATTGAATATAACAGAAGAAAGTAAATATAAATAAAATAAGGCAATAAAAATAAAATAAAATAAACGTTACTTAATAAATTACTTATATTTACTTTAATCCAGGATGAAATAAAGATTCAAATTTTCTAAATTTGAAATAGTTGAGAAATGTTCTTGGACCAAATATTTATTTTTGTACTAGCACAACATCAAATGTTACAACCAAATTATATGTTCGGTGTAACTTTGTCCATGAATTGGATTGTTTGTATATTATTTAGTTGCCATTTTTCTAAACCTTTCCAAATCGGTGTAAACTAAAAGCGTATTTTTATCTAATTTCAGTCAAAAGATTCCTGGTAGTCGGAGACAACCTTCAATAGATGGGGACAATTCATTAAAATGGCAATGCATGGTTCTTAATAAATGCTTTGTCCTCAAAAATTCATTAAATATGGCCTTATGTAAACAGCAAATAAAAAAATAGCTGAAATTTACCTGTGACTATCTCCAGCAGAAATGAGAGACGTTAGAATGTATATGAAAAATTTCAATCCTAATTCGAAATATATATTCCTTTTATAAATAAATACATGAGACTCTGCAGACGATTTTCTAAAGAAAAACAAAAATGGCTAACTCAAGAACAGTGTAATGTTCTTTAGTAAAATTAAAGTAAATTTTGTCTATTTGGAAGAAATATTTTCAATAAAATTTGAATCCAACAAAATAAAGTAAATGTAAGTTAAATAAAGTAAATGTTACTTAATAAATCATTGTGCATACTTTAATTCAGAATCAAATTAATGATTCAACTTTTCTAAATCTGAAATATGTTCTTCAATGAAATATTCATTTTTGTTTTAGCACTAAACCAAACATTCTAGATCAAAATTAAATGTTCTGTGTAACTTAATCCATGTCTTTAATTATTTGTACATTATTTAGTTGCAATTTTCCTTAAATTACTCCTAATCGGTGTATACCAAAAGCTTATTTTACATAATTACGGCTAAATAAATTACTGACAGTCGGAGACAACCTTCAGCAGATGGTGACAATTCACGAAAATTGTAATGTATGGTTCTTAATAAATGCTTTGTCCAGAAACAGTAATTAATTATGACCTTATGCAAACAGCAGATTAAAAAACAGCTGAAATTTACTTGTGACTATCTCCTTCAGAAATCAGAGACCTAAAGAATGCAGGTGAAAAATCTCTAAACAACTTTGAAATATATATTTGTCTTATAAGTAAGTGCTTTAGACTGCAGACGATTTCCCAGAAAACAAAAATGGCTAACTGAAGCGTGCCTTGCATGGAATGTTTAATGCTGAGCACGATTATTATAATTCGATAAGTACGTTGATTAATTGCATCATGTTGTATTGTTCATCGGCTGTGTAAATCGAGTAAAGAAGATGGTTATTGAAATAAGAAATCATTATAAAGAGAAAATAATAAATTGCTTCCTGGGTTGAGCCTAAAATTTATTGATATATTCTGTTTCATCTACTTGCATACACAGACACAAAAAAAAAAAAAAGTAATTCACTATAAACGGGACTGAATTATATTCCAGATTATAAAGATTAGTTCAAAGATATTGTGGCTTTAATATTAGTCAGGTGTGTTTATGAATATAAAATTACTCGATAAAAGTTTATTAAAGTTAAAATAAAATGCATATGCTAAAAAGAACTAAAAATCATACGTCCAGCATAGATTACGTAACACTTTCTAACATATTCAGAATACTGTAACAAAACTGCACAGTTAATTAAGGTGAAACGTAATGTCGAAATAAATAATTTAAAATACTCATAACGCATTTGAAAACCTAATTTCTGCTATTACAATCAATAGTCGTGAAAATATTCCTTTTTTTTTTTTTTTTTTTTTTTTTTTGTCTTTGAAAAAAAAAAAATGGCCATAATTTTTTTTGAAAAAAAAAAAAAAAAAAAAAAAAAATGACCATTTTTTTCCCATTCTGACCAGAAAATCAGAGTTCTAACTTTTTACGGCTGCTCTTTCATCTTCACCTAACACTTCATTTATAATGGCTATTTCATAATAATAGAAGCCACCAGTCCACCAGAAGAAAATAATTCAGTTAAGCGGGACTCGGATAATCAGGACTCTACGGCAAAACATATTTCAATTTTAAGGCTTAAAGCACACGCTTTTATTTTATGTAAAATGACGTCATTTGCATTAATATAGATTCTTAAAATTAAATATAGTTTATAATAGTTCCATGTTTTATCATAAATCATTCATTTATCTTTTTCTCAAAATAGCACGTATTTTAATTATTTTTTTTTTCAACTTTTATGAGAAAATGGCAACAAAAAGATATAATTGCTATTTTTCACAAAAATTTTTCTTTACTTTCTACAGAAATGGAAAACTTGAGTTGCTAAAATGAAACCAATGTCGCTAAAAACTACAAAAAAAAAATAATATTTCAAAAACAAATAACGATGCAGTTTTCAAACAAATTGCATTAAAAAGTACTTCCCCCCCCCCCCACCCAATACGACGGTATAAACATTGAAAATGTGCGATGCTTAGAAGTTTTGAAAAATGCTGTAGAGTATTTAATCGCACAATAAAACATCGGCTTTTGTTTTACGGCTGGCGTATACAAGATAGCGTTATTTATTGGAGACAAAATAAGCTGGGAGAAAGAAATAGCATTCCGGGGGCTAATAATAAATAAATACCTTTTCCGCTCTGGAACTAAAATTTATTCTTAGTTTCTCTGTCACTGACTTTTAAGAAATAAATAAGTTAGATATCCCAACTTTATTTAAACAAGTCGGAAATTGTACGTCAAACGTGGCAAATGAGGTGCGTTCGTACTATAACTAGTTTAATAAATATTCAGATCTTGATACAGTAGCTGTTGCCCTCTTATGCAAAACTATATGAATACAAAATTTATTACGATTCTATAGATTAAATTCAGTAATATGGAAACAATAGGATTCCATCTTCAATAGGATGTCATCACCATGACAACCTAGAATCATTGCCTATCATGCGTTATCATTGAATTAATTACGTATGATAGGATTTAATAGAATGAAGAAAACTTTTATTAATATTTTTAGGAGCCTGGATTCGATTTTCATAAAAATTAAAACGATTCGGAATTATATACGGGGTGTTCATAATTAAACGACCCTACTTTAAAGTTGTCTACAGACGAAACTATTGGTCAGAAAATTGTGAAATTCTGTGGGGGACATAATAAAGGATTGGGGATTTGTTTGACGAAAAAAAAATTTAGTTAAAAATTTCTCCACCAGACTGCTTTTTTAATGAATTACACATTTTTTAAAGTTTTTACGCTTTATTTTTCTCAGATTAAATAAGACAAATATACAGATCGTCCCCCTGAATAAAAATAAAGCGTAAAACCTTTAAAAATTATTGGTGTTTCGAATTGGACGAACCGTACAAACTCTGAATTAAAAAAAATCCGCTTAGGACAGCCACAGTTTTTTTCACAGAGCTCAGGCCTAGTATGAGGGGTGGCTAAATGTGTAAGTTATTAAAAAACGCCCTCTGGTGGTGAAATTTTGAACTAATTTTTTTTCGCTCAAACAAATTCCCATTTTTACTTTCTTCTATCTTTACAAGAAGAAAGTATTGGATTCGTGAAAATTTTCGACTTTCGGTTTTCGACGGATTTACACGTTTTAGGGGTCAGAGAACCCGAAAAACATGTTTTTACAAAATGTCTGTCTGTGAGTCTGTGAATCTGTTAGTCTGTCTGTCTGTCTGTATGTGACACAAATTTTGTGGGCGCTCTATCTCAAGAACTAATGCACGGAATTTAATAAAAATTTATATTCAGTTAGTCCTTGATATAAATTGGTGCTGATTAGTTTTTGGTGTAAATCGCTCAACAGGTGGCGCTGCTATGCAGCCTTTTTCACGATTTCCGCAATAGCTCAATCTCCAGAACTAATGCACGGATTTTCATCAAACTTCAGATTCAGGTAGTCCTTGACATGAATTGAAGTTTTGTACATTTTGGTGTAAATCGCTCAACAGGTGACGCTGCTATAGAGCCTTTTTCACGATTTCTGCAATAACTCTATCTCAAGAACTAATGGACACATTTTCATCAAACTTCAGATTCAGTTACTCTTTGATATGAAATAATGCTGACTACGAGTTGGTAAATATCGCCCAATAGGTGGCACTGCTGTACTGCATTTTGCACTATTTCCTCAATAGCTCTATCTCAAGAACTAATGCACGAATTTTCATCAAACTTCAGATTCAAGTACACCTTGATAAATGTTGATGCTGATTATGTGGTTGTGTAAATCGCTCAACAGGTGGCGCTGTTATGCTGCATTTGTCATGATTTGCGCAATAGCTCTATCTCAAGAACTAATCCACGGATTTTCCCCAAACTTCATATTCAGTTAGACATTGACATAAGTTGATGATAATTAGGTTCTGGTGTAAATCACCCAATAGGTGGCGCTGCTATGCTGCATTTTGATGGATTTACACGATTTCAGGGACAGTAATATCTCAAGAACTAATGCATGGAATTTCATCTTTTTAGAATCCTCATGATAAACATAGATGCACTGTGATAATGAATTTTGAAATATTGACAAGTATGAGATAGAAGAAAGTTTTGTGATGGCCACAAGATACTAGTTTCATTATGTCCGACGCAAAATTTCACAGCTTTTTGACCAATAGTTTCGTATTTTGGCAACTTTAAAGTAGGGTCGTTTAATGATGGACACCCTGTATATTGAATTTCAAACTCTTTGGTTGGGTAGTTTTTGTGCTGTTATATGCGGACAGAGAGACGGACATACGGACCAGACTATGACTATAGATGCTACGTATTTATGTAATTACGAACGCACATAAAAATTTATAGTTGAAAAAGATGTATAGAATCATAGTTAAAATAAATCATTTTAAACACGATCATTAAAGTTTGCGAAACCTGCATATACTAGGCTATAAATTTTGGGCTGAAGTGAGAATATGAAGATTTTAACAAAAGTAACTACCGTGTAGTTATAGTTGATTAGTTACATCATATATTCATTAGCTGTGTAAATTATATTTCAGAACATAATACTTATTTAAATGAGGAATCATTATAAACCAAAAACATTTTTTTTTCTATCTCAGCTTAAAACATATAGATACATTGTTACTCTACTTTAACAACAACAACAGCAAAAAATAAATAAATAAATAAAATAAAATAAAATAAATTTTTAATAAAAAGTTCTCGATTAAATGATTAATTCAGTTAAATAGCTGCTAAGCCTTTCTTAAATATACTAAAAAAAGGAAATTTTGGATACAAATTAATTAATGTTGATTAATTTATACCCAGATAATCGGATAATCCCAAGCCACCCCAGGCTCTGAATAGCTAATAAACTTACAAGACGAGCACACTACAATTTTTTTTTCTTACATAGTAAAGCTGATATAATATATTAAAAAAGAAAAAAAAACGAACAAAATCGTATCATATTGATAGATGTTTGTTATTTCCTCGGTAGAATGCTTAAGTACTTCTACTTTTTAATTTAATTTCATGCTGAATATTCCATACTTAAAGCTTTGTGAACTAAAAATTCCGATTTGAAAGATATTTCCTCAGATTTTAGAATGCATAATTTTAAGCCTATGAAAAAAAGTAGAAAAAAAAATATTAACTAACAGGTACCTTTTTCGTATCTACAATAAACAGAAAATTACATACTTCTCAAAAATATTGTCCATTTCCTAGAACAAAATTGTAAAATATACGAACTTCCCATTGTACAAAATCTGTTTTTTAACGTCCCTAGCCTTTTTAATTAAAACAAGAAAGCAATTTTTTTCTCATTTAATTTTTACTTTCTTCTATCTTTACAAGAAGAAAGTATTGGTTTCATGAAAATTTTCGAATTCCAGTTTTCGACGGATTTACACGTTTTATGAGTCAGAGATTCCAAAAAACATGTTTTTACAAAATGTCTGTCTGTGAGTCTGTCTGTCTGTCTGTCTGTCTGTCTGCACGTCTGTCTGTCTGTTCGTCCGTCTGTCTGTCTGTATGTGACACAAATTTTGTGGGCGCTCTATCTCAAGAACTAATGGACGAAATTTCACAAAACTTCATATTTAGTTAGACCTTGATATAAACTGGAACTGATTAGTTTTTGGTAAAAATCGCCCAACAGGTGGCGCTGCTATGCGGCATTTTTAACGATTTCTGCAATAGCTGTATCTCAAGAACTACTGCACGGATTTTTATAAAACTTCAGATTCAGTTAGTCCAGGATATAGTTTGGTGCTGATTACTTTTTTGTGAAAATCGCCCAACAGGTGGCGCTGGTATGCTGCATTGTTCATGATTATCGCAATAGCTCTAACTCACGAAAAAATTCACGGATTTTCATCAAACTTCAGATTCAGTTAGTCCCTGATAGTTAGTGCTGCTTAATTTTTGGTGCAAATCGCCCAACAGGTGGCGCTGCTGTGCTGCATTTTTCACGATTTCCACAAGAGGTGTATCTCAAGAACTATTGCACGGATTTTCATCAAACTTCAGATTTAGTTAGTACTTGACATGAATTGATGTATAAATTAGTGCTGTTTAATTTTTAGTGTAAATCGCTCAACAGGTGGCGCTTCTGTGCAGCATTTTTCACGATTTCCACAAGAGCTGTATCTCAAGAACTATTGCACGGATTTTCATCAAACTTCAGATTTAGTTAGTCCTTGACATGAATTGATGTATTAATTAGTGTTGTTTAATTTTTGGTGTAAATCGCTCAACAGGTGGCGCTGCTATGCTGTATTTTTGGCGATTTCTACAATAGCTTTATCTCAAGAACTAATGCTTGGATTTTCAACAAACTTCAGATTCAGGTATACCTTGATATCGTTTAGTACTGTTTACTTTTGGTGTAAATCGCTCAACAGGTGGCGCTGCTATGCTACATTTTTTCAGAATTTCCGCTATAGCTCTATCTCAAGAACTAATGCGCGAATTTTCATCCAACATCAAATTCAGATATACTTTGATATGAATTGGTGCTAAATCGTTATTTCTTGTACTATTTAAATGATTTAATTGACGTGATTTATATAGAAGAAAGTTTTGTAATGGCCACAACATACTAGTTTTATTTTATTTTCAAAGGAGCTAAAGTACCCTTGCCCGGAATTGTAAGAATGTTTGTTTCGAAAAATCAACGGTTGCGTGTTAATCTACGTAATTTTCACTCTTTTTTTGTCATTTAATCCGGACGACAGGTTACCTACTTACTTTGAAAAAAGTCCTTCCGGCCAGTGCCGGGAGGAAGAGGTAGCTTTCATATTCCTTATTTTAAAAAAGCCAACTTATATCATTCAAACACACGAAGCTCAATTTAGTGGAAACCGAATATAGGAGATTCAATACTAATTTTTAACAATATAATGAATGAGAATTTCGCGAAATTAGTCAGCTTTATCCAAGCTGTTTTCTTTAAAGTAACTTATATTTCCCTGCCAAATTCGGCGATTTCTTAAAGTGCCTGCCATTTTAAGACAAGATGGTGGATGAGGCTAACCAGTGAACTTGGTCGAGATCTTAGTAATTGCTGTGCACATGCTCACTCACATCGGAATCGGTTGATATATACGAGTGCTGTCGCATGCAAAAAATCAGATTTTTCAAAATGTCACCCACAATAGAAATTGAAACTGCTATATCTGAGTCATTTTTTAAGGTAAAGACAAACAAAAAATGCTCCTGAAACCTTATATCAAGATCAAATACTTAAGAAAGAAACCTTTTTAAATTTCTAATGTTTTTGCACCTCACTTTAAATATATATATATATATATTTATTTAATGGCCGCCATTTTGAAACAAGATGGCTGATGAATCTGGCCAGCGAACTTGGTCGAGGTATTGATGTATACTATCCACATGCCTTCTTAGATCGAAATAGGCGAATACGTGTGTTATCGCGTGACAAATACAAGATCGGTTCAAAATGTTAGCCATGCTAGAAATTCAAAGTGCTATAATTCAAACATTTCTTAAGATATAAACAAAAGAACAAATTTTCAGAAACAAAAACTGCTCAGGAATCTTTGTATCAAGGCCAAACACATCCGAAAAAAATCTTTTTCATTTTCCAATTTTTTGGTATCTCATTTTAATTTTTTATTTTTAAATTTTTTTAAATGGCCGCCATTTTGAAACAAGATGGCGGATGAAGCTGGCCAACGAACTCGGTCGAGATATTTGTATGTACTATATACACACCAAGGTACATCCAAATCGGTTCATAAATACTCCTGTTATTACGTGACAAAAATCAGGACGTTTCAAAATGTCAGCCACGCTAGAAATTCAAAATGCTATAACTCAGCCATTTCTTAAGATATAGACAAAACAAAAACTGCTCCCGAATCTTTTTATCAAGGTCAAACACATAAGAAGAAAATATTTTTTCAATTTTCAATTTTTTGGTACCACATTTCAAATTTAAATTTTTCTTAAAAATTTAAATGTCCGCCATTTTTAAACAAGATGGCGCATGAAGCTAGCCAACGAACCTGGTCGAGACATTGGTATGTACTATGTATAAACGAAGTTACATCCAAATCGGTTCATAAATACGCCTTTTATCGCGTGACAAAATTCAGGACGTTTCAAAATGTCAGCCACGCTAGAAATTCAAAATGCTGCAACTGAGCCATTTTTTAAGATATAGACGAAACAAAAACTCCTCCGAAATCTTTGTATAAAGGTCAAATACATAAGAAAAAAATATTTTTCCATTTTGAATTTTTTGGTACCACATTTCAAATTTTAATTTTTTTTTTAAATTTTAAATAACCGCCATTTTGAAACAAAATGGCGGATGAAGCTGGCCAACGAACTCGGTCGAGACATTGGTATGTAGTATGTACGCACCGAATTACATCGAAATCGGTTCATAAATACGCCTTTTATCGCTTGACAAAATTCAGGATGTTTCAAAATGCCAGCCACGCTAGAAATTCAAAATGCTATAACTTAGCCACTTTTTAAGATATAGACGAAACAAAAACTGTTCCAGAATCTTTGTATAAAGGTCAAACACATAAGAAAAAATATTTTTCCATTTTTAATTTTTTGGTACCACATTTCAAATTTAAATTTTTTTTTTAATTTTAAATGGCCGCCATTTTGAAACAAAACGGCGGATGAAGCTGGTCAACGTACTCGGTCGAGACATTGGTATGTACTATGTACACACCGAATTAAATCGAAATCGGTTCATAATTGCGAGAGTTAGAGTGTGACTTAGGTCAGATATATATATATATATATATATATATATATCTACCCTTTATATATAAAATCCTAATGAAACGAATTTATGAAACGAATATATGAAACGCCTGAAATGTATCGATTCTTTGAATCGACCGATTAAACAACTGATTTTGTTTCACGGCGATTTCTCTTAAAATATGGAATACTTTGCGATGAAATTAACACCAAAAAGTCCTTCCGGCCAGTGCCGGGAGGAAGAGGTAGCTTTTATATTCCTTATTTTTAAAAAGCAAGCTTATAGTATTCAAACACACGAAGCTCAATTTAGTGGAAACCGAATATAGGAGATTCAATACTAATTTTTATCAATACTAAATCATTATGAATGAGAATTTCGCGAAATTAGTCAGCTTTATCCAAGCTGCTTTTATTTAAAGTAACTTATATTTGGCTGAGATGTTGATGTATACTATCCACATGCCTTCTTATATGGAAATAGGCGAATACGTGTGTTATCGCGTGGCAAATACAAGATCGTTTCAAAATGTTAGCCATACTAGAAATTCAAAGTGCTATAATTCAACCATTTTTTAAGACGTAAACAAAAGAACAAATTTTCAGAAACAAAATCTGCTCCGGAATCTTTGTATCAAGGCCAAACACATAAAAAAATCTTTTTCATTTTCCAATTTTTTAATACCTCATTTTAAATTTTAAATTTATTTTTTTTAATGGCAACCCTTTTGAAACAAGATGGCGAATGAAGCTGGCCAACGAACTCGGTCGAGACATTGGTATGTACTATGTACAGACCAAGTAACATCCAAATCGGTTCATAAATACGCTTGTTATCGCGTGACAGAAATCAGGACGTTTTAAAATGTCAGCCACAATAGAAATTCAAAATGCTATAACTAAGCCATTTTTTTAGATATAGACGAAACAAAAACTGTTCCGGAATCTTTGTATTAAGGTCAAACACATACGAAAAAAATCTTTTTCATTTTCCAATTTTTTGGTATGTCATTTTAAATTTAAAATTTTTAAAAATTTTTTAAATGGCCGCCATTTTGAAACAAGATGGCGGATGAAGCTGGACAATGAACTCGGTCGAGATATTTGTATGTACTATGTACACACCAACGTACATCCAAATCGGTTCATAAATACGCCTGTTATCACGTGACAAATATCAGGACGTTTCAAAATGTCAGCCACGCTAGAAATTCAAAATGCTATAACTCAGCAATTTTTTAAGATATAGACGAAACAAAAACTGCTCCCGAATCTTTGTATCAAGATCAAATACATAAGAAAAAAAATATTTTTTCAATTTTCAATTTTTTGGTACCACATTTCAAATTTAAGTTTTTCTTAAAAATTTAAATGGCTGCCATATTTAAACAAGATGGCGGATGAAATTGGCCTACGAAATCGGTCGAGACATTGGTATGTACTATGTACAAACGAAGTTACATCAAAATCGGTTCATAAATACGCCTTTTATCGCGTGACAAAATTCAGGACGTTTCAAAATGTCAGCCACGCTAGAAATTCAAAATGCTATAACTCAGCCATTTTTAAAGATATAGACGAAACAAAAACTGCTCCCGAATCTTTGTATAAAGGTCAAATACATAAGAAAAAAATATTTTTCCATTTTCAATTCTTTGGTACCACATTTCAAATTTAAATTTTTAAAAAAAAATTTAAATGGCCGCCATTTTGAAACAAAACGGCGGATGAAGCTGGCCAACGAACTCGGTTGAGACATTGGTATGTACTATGTGCATACCGAATTACATCCAAATCGGTTCATACATTCGAGAGTTACAGTATGACAAAGGTCAGATATATATATATATATATATGGATATATATATATATATATATATATATAAACTTTTGAACGGAGGGTGGTTTCGGGGTCTGGGGGTCATGATCGATGAAAATATACCAAATTTTTTTGAAATCGCTTTCCTCCGAACGGCTGCAATAGGTAGCTTTTTGTAATGAAAGCTACCTAAAATCCGTGTTGATCCACAGATCTCTAAACTGGTATTAGAATTTTTAAATTCGAATTAGTTTTCGAAATATTAATTTTTTTCTAATTTTAAATACATTTTTTCTAATGATGGCAACTCAAATTTTAATCATAACAGAAAATGTTTTTTCATAATTTAGAAAAGGTTGCTATTTTAAATTAATTTGGCGACAGTTGGGCCTCCTTTAAATCTATGCTAAGAACAATGCTTTTTTTGTATTTCGTTATCATTTTATTATATACAAAACTTTCATTTAAAAATGAAACATTTAAACTGATGGCTTTCACTTCTTTAAAAAAAAAAAAAAAAAAAAAAAAAAAAAAACGAAAAGAAAAATATTAGACACAGATGTCATATACGTACCGGGGTACCTAATTGGCGCACAAATGGCATTATTTTGATAGACATGGTAACCCGGCTATTGTTTATTTATTTAATAATAAATGTATATTTACTTTTATTTCTTTTTTAAATTTATATAAATTGTTTTTTTCTACATTAATTAATTATTTTTTTGCTATTTCCTTTTGAAAATAATAGAAAATAATTAAAAAATACGGTACAATGTAGTAGTTATTCCGTCACCCAATTTCGCAAATCATATAAATCGCCAACCACTCGCCAAATTGTACAGATTAACAAAATTTTTATTTTAAATAACGAAAGAACAAATAAATTAGTATAACATTAATAAATGTAAAAATAAAACGTCGAAATAAAAATCACTTGATGACGTAAACACGTGTAACTTGCTAAAAGTCAAGTGAATGTGACATTTACGATCAAGCATTATTGACATTTAATCTTATAGTTCGCGATAGATTTTTTGTCGACGGGATAACTAAGTAGTACCAAAAATACATATGTAACTGGTATTCGAAAACGAGGCTTTCGCCAAATTTTCGTAAAAAAAAAAAAAAAAAAAAAATCATGCCAAACATGCGGTGCGTATATGACATCTGGCGAAATATTAAATTATGTAACAAACCGTGACATTTAATTTCAACTTCAAATCAATGTTTTAATTTACCACTCGAACAATAAAAATAATGCTAACTGGCGAGTTGAAAAAAAGATATTGGCGAGATTTGCACCTGGCTTTCTTTTTCTTTCGACACAGATGTCATATACGGCCCCATATTGGCGCGTTTTTTTCCTGACGCTAATGTCATATACGCAACGGGTATTTAACTGGCGCCAAAGTATCGTTATTTTGCTTGATATGGTAAGCCGGATGTTGTTGTTTATGCTGGTGATGCGTTCCCCAAATTGGCGTTGGAAAAAATCGCGCCAATATGTGGGCGTATATGACATTTGTTCCAAACTTTCATATGAAAGGCGAAGGGATCAGATCGTATTTGTTTATGGCATTTGATGACTTGAACAATTATAATATAGATGAAATGATGGGGATAGAATAATATTTGGCGACTTATCACCTGTGCCTAATTAATACTAAAGTATCAAAATGGCACCTAGAGTATAAAAAGCAAAGTGTTCCGCCCGGAACTGTTGATGATAGTCACATGAGTTAGGCTATTGTTATAGAGATTGTTTTAAAATATCGGTTGACAAAGACTCTGAATGCTTAATTCATTTTATTTTAGCTTCTTTTCAAATGTTTAACTGATCCTCTTTAATCAAAAACGAAAACAACCATTAAATGTCTTAACAGCAACTGATTCTCCGTTAAATTTTTGCAATCAAAGGGAATTGAATGGAAACCCGTTTACAGGGAGATCTGCACAGCTTTTTTAGTATAATTTAATCTTCTCTAATATTTTTAAAACCCATTAGATTTTTAGATTTTCAGATTCTGCTGTGTCTGAACGGGGGTTGGCGAGCGTAGCTTGCAGGGGGCAGAGCATCCTAGTATATATATATATATATTTATTGTCTTTTGCAGCTCCTATTCAGTTATAATTTCCTACACCAGGTGATTTTTTTGTTTTAGCTAAATTTTGACGATATTGTTCAATAGTAATTAATTAATTTAATAGTGCATTTTAGTTATTTTAAATAATGTAATTACTTTCTATTTATTTTATTTTATATTATATTAATTGTTTTTATCATGGTATTTCAAAATGTATTAACTGCATCCTTTGGTATTTATTACTGTGATTTCTTAACTGTTTTATTCACCTTAATCTTTACGATATTCTGGTAGCCATGTGCGAGTGGATTTATTGAAAAATACTGAAATATTAATCGGTATGTTGTGTATTATTTCTATTTTATATTCTATAAATATTTAAACAGGTTTTATTGATTTTTCCATTTCATATTATTTGTTTCTATTCTGTTTTCATTTTAAATTATTCACTTGATTATAATGGTTGTTCGGCACAGAGAAGGATAATTTTTAGCTTTAGCTTATTCTTCTCACAGAAAACAACCATATTGCTTATATCATTGAATTCTGTGCCCTTGAAAACGTAATTCAATATATAAGCTTTTTCATTATTTGTCGGTGTCCACTTTCTTCTTTTTTCTTCCATAATAATTCTTATAATAAATTATTTGGCACTTTTTTTTTTAATTTTTTTTTTTTAACTTACAGCTTTAATTCATAATATTACGGTTTTTGATGGTGGTAGGTTATGTTTAATTAATTGTTATATATATATATATATATCAATTTTGAATGGAGGGTGGTTTCGGGCTCTGGGGGTCATGATCGATGAAAATATACCAAAACGTTTTGAAATTGCTTTCCTCCGAACGGCTGCAATAGGTAGCTTTTTGTAATGAAAGCTACCTAATATAATCTGTGATCTAGATTGAGACCGAGATTAAAACCTTTTGATGAAGAGTTGTTTTCGAGTATTTTGTTATTTAAATAATTTTTTCATGATTAAAAGAAAATGCCATGTACAAAAATTCTATGCATTTTATTTAAAAAAAATCTGAAATCTTTATTTCAGTTCTTTACTAAAAAAAAGGTCTAGGGACCTAAACCTTTGTGGAAATTCTAATATATACGTATACACACACGTATATATATGGAATAAATTTAAAAAAGGCAAAAACAAATTCAGAGAATTTAGAGAAAATATTAAAATATGCCACTATTTCCATAATTGGGATTTTATCATATTTCCATAATTGGGATTTTATCATGTTTCGATACGTTTTTTCAAACTCATGACGTTATATATTCACCTGCTCGCAATAGAAAAGTTATGACGTAATATTCATTTTATTTTTCTATTTATTTCATTTTCATTTTTCACGTGGAAATCTTGCAATAGAAAAGTAATTGTTGTGGTACGAATTTTATTTTAGATTTTTAATTGTTGGAAACTGCTATAACGGAAAATGTTTCAATTAGATAGAAAATTGCTGTTAAATGGGTGGTTTTTCATCAATTAAAAATGAACTATAAAATATTCGATTCCGGATTACTTTAGTTGCCTCGGCCGTGTTTTAATACACATGTACGTAACGTTTCACAATTCTGGCTTCCAAACTGTGGATTTGTATAGAATTACAGACAGACAGACAAATTTTCATTTTTATATATTAGATAAAGTAAGCTGATTAGAATCAGCATCATCTATCGAACTAATAATATTGTTCTCTAGTTCAATAACAGCTGTTTTTAATACTCTTTTCCTAATTAAAATATCTTTAAATTCCGCCAAAATGAGTAAAAATATTAACAAAAAGACTCACTAAATAGTATAGATGTTTAAATGAAGGCGCTTCTCTTTTATCACATCATAAATTTAGAAACAATGATATAATTACGCTTGAAAACGAAACATCTTAAAGTTCGTTCTCTCACTCAATTCTACAAAAGAAAAAAATATCAAATATCCGGCTCGATGGACCATAAATATGATAGCGCGCTGGTTGAAATTAAATATAACACAGACTCATCAGTAACTCAAAACACATAAACAAAAAAGTGAATTATATCACACTTTAATTAAATTCTCATGGTTTCACAGCTCTTTTTAGAACAGAATAAAAACATGTAAAGAAAACGGAAGGCTACCATTGTCAGAAACATAAACTTACACGAAAAATTTCTAGTATTCAGCTGTGGCAGACAATGAAATTAATTTCTAACAAATAACATAAAATCGTGCGTTAAGCATGGATTATCAAACACTTTCCAGCTTATTCAGAATACTATAATAAAACTTCGCAGGTTAATAAAGAAAAAAAGGTTGTCTAAATAAACAATTTGCAAAACACGTAACACATTTGAAATCACAACTTCGTCAATTATTATCGAAAGACAAAGAAAAATCTGAATGTTTTATTCTGTCTATTTATATGATTTATCATATGCTAAAATTTAGTTCAATTAGAAAACGTATATCACAATGGAAGTTTTCCCTTCAGCAATTTCTATTAATAAACGCAAATGCACTTTAGATGTTTTGAGCAGCACTGTATATGATCAGTAAAATTTATACACATTAAAAAATATGCAAAAAACGTTTAACTTAAAAACACGTACCACAACAGAAAACGCATTTCTAGCAGTTATTTTTCATAGAGAGTGCTGTAACCGAATTATTTTGTGTGTCCCTGTATATCAATAATGAGCGCCATGCAGATCACATTCTATAATAATAAATAACTTGCATAGGTGCCAAGTTGTCACTAATCCTCCGTAATATGTGGGTTAATTTAACCCTGGTTTAATACACTTCGCACCAGAAATTTTTTTCGGAGATGAAGTTAAATAAGTTCCACATAGAAAACTGGAATTAAATAAATAAAGATTCATCAAATAAATTTTCTGGTTCGAAACGTTGTTAAACTGGGTCAAATTAATCCACGCATTACGGAGGATTAGTGCGAGCTTGGCACCTCTGAACTTGTAGTGCTCCTCAGAGATATATATCAGTTCCAATATGTAACATGAATAAAGTACATCGCAAAAGATTTTATACTGCATAGACCGTAATGTAATGGAATTATTTTGAGTGTCCCTGTAAATGAACGGTGAATGTTATCCATGCAGTATTCTATAGTAAGCATCTTGTAATGTACTTCCAGAGCAATATATAATTTTCAATGAGTTTGAAATTATGAAACATTAATAAAACCGTCGGAAACGATTTTTCCCCATAGGCCGTAATGTAACGGAATTCTTTTGAATGCCCCTGTAAAAAACTGTAACTTCTATCTGCTTCATTTTCAGCACCGAACATGCCATAGTGTTCATCAATAACATATATTAGGTGCATTGTGATCCGACTATATTGACACGAATTAGAGCGCGGACAGACGGCAGAAAGACTGCAGAGATGCGGCAGACAGACTTCAGAGATGTGGCAAATAGACAAGCCTAAGTCATAAACACTTTTCAATTGTGTTGGAAAATGAAAAAAAAAAGAAGCTTATTTTAGAAATAACTTTGAGAAATTGCTCAATTGATAAATAAAAGTTTGGTTTAAAAAAATAGCTCAGTACTGCCTTAATAAAAAACCTTAAAGTTATTGTGTTAAACTTATGCACTTTACAACTTGTTGATTCCCGAATTTGAAGATGCATGTTTTTCGCACTCTTTTTCCCATAACATTATGACTACTTTTCGGTCTTCCTTGTAGAACTCGCCAACCGAAAACAATCCAGATAAAAATCTCAGGACCAACTTTAATGTGTTACCCTCCTCTGAACTGCTCTAACCTTCCATTCGTAAAATGATTCTATTTTTAATATAATATAATAAAATGGAACATAATAAAAGTTGACTAATTTAAATCAAGAGAATCTTCTGAAGAAAACTAGAGTAGACGATTTCAACTAGCGGATCCCGATATGCGACGTTACTACTATTTCTGAATAGTAATATTCGTTTTATTTAATGACAGATATTCTAAAAATAAATATTCCGAAATAGTGACTGGTCTGAATAGTGACTGGTCACTCGTTGGAAATCCCAAATGTAGTCATTACTTAAAAAACAACCTTTTTCTGATTATTTCTTTTGCAGGGGCGTCTCACTTAGCATACTAATTATGTGTTTTCAAATATTTCAAAGTTTTTATTAAGGAGTGAAAAAAACTATACAACAAAAGAACTGTGAATTGAAAATGACATTAAAAGCATCTTAAATTTATCGTGATAACCATATATATTTCACACTTGTTGATTTTAGAATTTGATGATTTATGATTTTCTCACTCTTTTTCCCAGAGCACCATGACTACTTCTTCTCTGTTCCTTACAGAAGTCGCCAACCAAAAATAATCCAGATGATAAAAATCTCAGGAACATCTTTAGTGTGTTACTCTCCTCTGAACTTCTCTGATTTACCATCTGTAACAAAGGTTCTATTTATAATATAATATAGTAAAATAGAATATTATAAAAACTGACTAATTCAATTAAGGAGAATCTTTTGACTAACTGAAGAAAACTAGTGTAGGAAATTTCAACTAGCCGATCCCGATATGCAGAGCTACTACTATTTCTAAATATTAATATTTGTTTTATTTAATGACAGAAATTCTAAAAAAAAAGTGAGATACATATTCCGAAACAGTGACAGCTCTGAACCGGCGGGCCTCTAGTTGGAAATCCCAAAAGTATTCATTACTTAAAATCAACCTTGTTTCTGATTATCTCTTTTGCAGTGGTGTCTCACTTAGCATACTAATTAAGTTTTCAAATATTTCAAAATTTATATTGAGGAGTAAAAAACGACAAAAAAAACTGTGAATTGAAAATGATGTTAAAAGCATCTTAAATTTATCAATATAAACTTAAGCGTTTCACCACTTGTTGATTTCAGAATTTGGAGATTTTTGTTTTTCTCAAACTTTTTCTCAGAGCACATGACTACATTTACCTCTATCCTTACAGAACTCACCAATAAAAAATAGTCCAGATGCTTAAAATGTCAGAACCATCTTTAGTGTGTTACCCTCCTCTGAACTTCTCAAACTTTCCATTTCTAACAAAGGCTTTACTTTTAATATAATCTAATATATTAGAATATTATCAAAACCGATTAATCTAATTTGTGTTTGATAAGATATATAAACGCTGCTCATGGCTAATTCAGGAGAAGCTACTGATTAACTAAAAAACACAACTCTAGGAGATTCCAAATAGCGAATCGCTTAGAGATGTAGAGCTACTACTATATCTGAATAGTAATATTCGCCTTACTTAATGGGAGAAATTCTTAATAAGACAAAAATAAATATTCAAAAATTGCGACAGATCTGAATACGCATGCTGCTAGTTGGAAATTAAAAAAGTAGTCGTTACATAACAGTAAACGATCAAGTGCTAGTATTACTCTCGCTCAGAGGGTTTCGTACAATAAATATATGAATTAGTAATTGTATTACAAAAAAAAAAAAATCGTTGCTAAAAAATGATAAGATTTTGTAAAAAATTATACAACATAGGGTCGGGTATATCTATATACTAGGAAAGTATAAATGGGTATACCATAAAAGTTCAAAGAGATATGAAGCCTAAATAATATCATATATTGCTGTTCTGTATTATTATATTTTTAATCTTATCCTAATCTGTTTGTGATGAACTGAATTCGGTACTGAAAATAAAAGTAATGCACATTTAAAACATCATTTGGCATTTCATAAAACTAAATTCAGTGTGGTAATAACCTTTTCTTTTTACAGTGTACCTAAAATCCTTGTTCAAAGTTTAAACTTGGCATTGTGCTAAACGCGCTTCGAAAGCAGGTCACAAACCTGCAACGCCGCCTTGGTCCGTGCAGCGTTTTCCCAGATAGGTTTTTAATTAACTTTTAAAGACACGGGAGGCGTATTTAGAAAGCCACTCAATGCAAACTAGTCGCGAATCCCATAGTACTTATGCGATTAATTCTAATTAAACTAGTTTGTTTTTAAGAATTTGACGCTCATTGTTTTTATAATACTACTGGGCGTTGCATTGCATAAATATATCATTAAAAATTGTTATGTAGGCTTCAAAAGCGGATGGTACATAGCATACGCCCCCCCCCCCCCCCCGTCATTACGTATGTCCAAACCGTCCGTGTCTTTAAGGGATAATATCTCGGCTAGTTACCGATGATTTTTGTTCAAGAATCATTGTCAACAATGCTTTCATAATTCTGCTACCATAGGTACCTCCAGCGCTCCTCAACAACTTTACTGAATGCCCTGCCCACAAATCGAGCTTTGTGTGTAACGGAAAAATGTGATTTTCTCAAAAACTATGTAACCTAGAGAGTAACACTATAGTTTTCCTGCAAGGTTTAAATTAACGCCTACTACCTCTAATTTTTTCATAATTTTAGTTTCAGTAGATTCAGAAATAGATGGGGGGGGGGGGGGACATAATTCTGAACTACATTTTCGATGATATCTCTGAAAATATAATACCTAAAATTAAAAGAAATATATATACATTTTTTGTTCAGCATTACGAAAGCTTTCACATGACCGAGATGATATGTAATGAAAAGATTCTATTTTTAAAGCAACTTAATTAGTCACGCTACATTTTTACTTTCTTCTATCTTGACAAGAAGAAAGTATTGGTTTCATGAAAATTTTCGAATTCCAGTTTTCGACGGATTTATACGTTTTAGGGGTCAGAGATTCCAAAAAACATGTTTTTACAAAATGTCTGCCTGTGAGTCTGTCTGTCTGTCTGTCTGTCTGTCCGTCCGTCTGTCTGTCTGTATGTGACACAAATTTTGTGGGCGCTCTATCTCAAGAACTAATGCACGGAATTTAATAAAAAAATTATATTCAGGTAGTCCCTGATATAGATTGGTGCTGATTAGTTTTTGGTGTAAATCGCCCTGCAGGTGGCGCTGCTATGTAGCATTTTTCAGGATTTCCGCAAAAGCTCTATCTCAAGAACTAATGCACGGATTTTTATAAAACTTCAGATTCCGTTAATCCTTGATATGAATTGGTACTGGTAACGTTTTGGTGCAAATCGCCCAACAGATGGCGCTGCTATGCTGCATTTTGAAGCATTTACACGATTTTCGTAATAGCTCAATCTCAAGAAATAATGCACGGATTTTCATCAAACTTCAGATTCAGTTAGTGCTTGACATGAAGTGACGTTTTGCTTCTTGTGGTGTAAATCGCTCAACAGGTGGCGCTGCTATGCTGCATTTTTTCAGATTTCCGCAATAGCTCTAACTCAAGAACTAATATTTGGGTTTTCAACAAACTTCAGACTCAGGTATACCTGGATATGAATTAGTGCTGTGTATGTTTTGATGTAAATCGCTGAACAGGTGGCGCTGCTATGCAGCATTTTTCACGATTTCCACAATAGCTCAATGTCCAGAACTAATGCACGGATTTTCATCAAACTTTAGATTCAGTTATTGCTTGACATGAAATGATGTTTTGTACCTTTTCGTTTAAATCACTCAACAGGTGGCGCTGCTGTGCTGCATTTTTTGTGATTTCCACAATAGCTCTAGCTCCAGAACTAATGCACCGATTTTCATCAAACTTCAGATTCCGGTATACCTTAATATGAATTAGTGCTGTTTGTGTTTTGGTGCAAATCGCCCAACAGGTGGCGCTGCTATGCTGAATTTTTCAGAATTTCCCCTACAGCTCTATCTCAATAACTAATGCACGAATTTTCATCAAACTTCGAATTCAGGTATGCTTTGATACGAATTGGTTCTAAATTGATGTAATTTCTTATACTATTTAAATGATTTAATTGACGTGATTTATATAGAAGAAAGTTTTGTGATGGCCACAACATACTAGTTCCTAAATATATTTGTGTATGTTTAATAATCTGTAAATATTTGGGTCAATAGTCTTTATTAGTCTCCCCTCAATTTCAACTTTCCACGTTCCACATTTTACGAGTAAAATGGCTGTGACAGACTGACAGACAGACACAGGAGTGACCTTATAAATTATTGCGTTTTTACTTTTTATGTACTGAACCCTAACAAACTTAAAAACAGATTATGTTCTTTCTATTTCTTTTGTAATGTCATCTCACTGAGTATACTAATTATGTCTTTTCAAATGGCTCGAAATTTATATTGAGGGAAAAAAAAAGAATTATTGAAAAATAAATGCTTAATGTGAAGTGAAAAGCATTTTAAAGTATACATTTCACCACTTGTTGATTTCAAAATTTGAAGATTTGTGATTTCTCCCACTCTCTTTCCCAGAGAAGACTACTTTTTCCGCTCCTCCTTTGAGAACCCGCCAACCAAAAACAATCCAGATGATAAAAATCTCAGGACCACCCTTAGTGTGTCACCCCCCCCCCCCTCATCTTCTCTAACTTTCCATGCGTAACAAAGGTTCTAATACGTAATATCAACAGAGCCTATTACATTTACACGTTGCATTTTATGACCAAGTTCTCTAATTACGTCGGCCGTCATAGGAAGATGGATATACCATTGTAATGTCTGGATTGTCTCTTTTTGTAAACGTTAGGAAGGGGGGTGAGCAAGTCCCCATCCGCCAGCCTAACAGACGAGAGCTAGCGTGAGGAATATCGATAGCTGACGGAGCGAATAATCGATATGCGTATCTGTCACCATAAGTCAAAAATAAATTCAGGCGGCTTCAATTGATATGCAGCAGGTGACAAGATTAAAACAGATTTTTTAGTAAATATATCGTTGTCTGGGTGTTTATAGAAAAATTCATGCTCTATACTTAATGTTAATAAGTGCTGATTAATAACTTTAATGAACCATCTCTTATTTGCATTCTTGAAAGGTTATACTAAACTCCTTCTACACTAACATTTACGTAAATACACATATTACATACATAGCAGCATAAATAAGATTATTTTGTTCATTTCTATTAATTTTGTTCATTTCTATTAAACCCATGATTATGTCTACGTACCTGGTCAAAATTACGCTGTATTTGCACGGTCCTTGAATTTGAGCATAACTATTTTCGAAGAGTAATACTCGGTTTACTTAATGACATAAATTCTGATAAATTCTGCGATAAAATAAGAAGATTACAATTCGGAAATAGTGATACTGATAAGTAAAAACTATATTTTTCCTGCTACAGGGTCTCAACTGCGACGACCTCAACGGGCCAAAAGTTGCAACATACATTAAAACAAGGATGCCCAAAACTAGCCAGCTAAAAACACAGTTTGAAGTGAAATTTTTCAATTTAAATTCAACCCTCTCTTATATGCGAACTGGATTTTTCCAACTTAGTGAAAAAATGCCCAGGCCGGGATTCAAACCCAAGATCTTTGACTTAAATCGCCAACACTTAACATACTGAGCTACCTGGGCCGACAACAGGTCGACACATTTCACTCACAAGGAAGGTCTCCTTACTGGGCATACTCAGAATATTTCGAAAAGAAAATACTAATTAAACTACTTATGTGTCTAATAAAGGATCAGTCAAATTTAGTGGCGGAAATACAGTGGAAAATCTGTAAAAAAATAAAATACTTTCGAGTATTTCCCGCTAAAAGACGAAAACGTCACGCGATTTGGCGAGCAGCACTTATCCTCGCCAAAAGCAAACGATTTTAATGCATCTGAAAATTGCTTGTTAATTGATTTTTAGAATTCGTGTAAATATTATTTAATGAATTTAATGAATGAGTTAAACGATGAGAGAATTTAATGCATATATTTTTTGTATTACATATTTAAGTTACTTGTTGCTGCAGCTATTTAATTTTATCACTGGTAAAATAATTTCATATATAAAAAATATTTTCAGATTGACAAATATATTTTCATATATTTAAGCGTATTCCAAAATAAAGACCAGATGAAAAATGCTGTAGCTATACATTTTCAATATCGGAGAAGTTTTTGTTTCCATAGCAACAAAATTGAATCGACAGTACTCAATTGGACTTAATTTTGAGATTGAAACAATTTTAATTCCTTTCAATTTTGTTTTCATTCATAAAATTTCATAGTTAACTTTCATAAAAATGTATGTGTGACATAAACTATAGTTAAAAGAAACTAAAACTGACAAAACTAAATTTATTTAAATCAAATTTATTTAAACAAGTTCAACATAAAACATTTTTACCGTAAAGAATATTTGACATAAAAAAGTCTTTTTGAAATTTTATTCCATCGCCAACCGGTGATAAATCGCCAAATAACGAAATTTTCATTATTTTCTTACGGACAATCTGTCGAGTTTCCGCCGAAATTTTTTTTATAAGCATATCTATCCTCATGAGAAGAACATTCTACAATTTTTTGCAGATTTTTCGAAGTATGCCCGTATGGAGACCTTCCTTGTCAGATAACTTTATTGGCAATGTCATCTAGTCTGTTAGGTGGACAGCTCAACACAGATACACTGTATTATTCTTAACTTAGTCATACTGTTTGGTAAAGATATCACAAGAACTGAATTTTTACAAACTTGTCAAAGGTCTTGGGTTCGACTCCGGCCTGGGGATTTTTTTTCACTTGGAAAAATTCAGTTAGTAAGTCAAAAGTCTTGGGTTGGACTCCTGGTCAGTGTATTTTTTCACTCAGTTAGTAAAATTCAGTTCATTAGTCAAAAGTCTTAGGTCTCACTGCCGGCATGGGCATTTTTTTCACTCAGTTAGGAAAATTCAGTTAGTAAATCAAAAGTCTTTGGTTCGACTCCTGGTCTGGGTATTTTTTCACTCAGTTAGTAAAATTCAGTTCATTAGTCAAAAGTCTTAGGTCCCACTCCCGGCATGGGCTATTTTTTTCACTCAGTTAGAAAAATTCAGTTAGTAAGTCAAAAGTCTTGGGTTCGACTCATGGTCTGGGTATTTTTTCACTCAGTTAGTAAAATTCAGTTCATTAGTCAAAAGTCTTAGGTCCCACTGCCAGCATGGGCATTTTTTTTCACTCAGTTAGGAAAATTCAGTTAGTAAGTCAAAAAGTTTAGGGTTCGACACCTGGTCTGGGTATTTTTTCCCTCAGTTAGTAAAATTCAGTTCATTAGTCAAAAGTCTTAGGTTCCACTGCCAGCATGGGCATCTTTTTTCACTCAGTTAGGAAAATTCAGTTAGTAAGTCAAAAGTCTGGGGTTCGACTCCTGTTCTGGGTATTTTTTCACTCAGTTAGTAAAATTCAGTTCATTAGTCAAAAGTCTTAGGTCCCACTGCCGGCATGGGCATATTTTTTTACTCAGTTAGTAAGTCAAAGGTCTTGGGTTCGACTCCGGCCTGGGGATTTTTTTTCACTTAGAAAAATTCAGTTAGTAAGTCAAAAGTCTTGGGTTGGACTCCTGGTCAGTGTATTTTTTCACTCAGTTAGTAAAATTCAGTTCATTAGTCAAAAGTCTTAGGTCCCACTGCTGGCATGGGCATTTTTTTCACTCAGTTAGGAAAATTCAGTTAGTAAGTCAAAAGTCTTGGGCTCGACTCCTGGTCTGGGTATTTTTTCACTCAGTTAGTAAAATTCAGTTCATTAGTCAAAAGTCTTAGGTCCCACTGCCAGCATGGGCATTTTTTTTCACTCAGTTAGGAAAATTCAGTTAGTAAGTCAAAAAGTTTAGGGTTCGACTCCTGGTCTGGGTATTTTTTCACTCAGTTAGTAAAATTCAGTTCATTAGTCAAAAGTCTTAGGTCCCACTGCCGGCATGGGCATTTTTTTCACTCAGTTAGTAAGTCAAAAGTCTTGGGTTCGACTCCTGGTCTGGGTATTTTTTCACTCAGTTAGTAAAATTCAGTTCATTAGTCAAAAGTCTTAGGTCCCACTGCCGGCATGGGCATTTTTTTCACTTAGAAAAATTCAGTTATTAAGTCAAAAGTCTTGGGTTGGACTCCTGGTCTGGGTATTTTTTCACTCAGTTAGTAAAATTCATTTCATTAGTCAAAAGTCTTAAGTCCCACTGCCGGCATGGGCATTTTTTTCACTCAGTTAGGAAAATTCATTTAGTAAGTCAAAAGTCTTGGGTTCGACTACTGGTCTGGGTATTTTTGCACTCAGTTAGTAAAATTCAGTTCATTAGTCAGAAGTCTTAGGTCCCACTGCTGGCATGGGCATTTTTTTTCACTCAGTTAGGAAAATTCAGTTAGTAAGTCAATCCTGGTCTGGGTATTTTTTCACTCATTTAGTAAAATTCATTTCATCAGTCAAAAGTCTTAGGTCCCACTGCCGGCATGAGCATTTTTTTCACTCAGTTAGGAAAATTCATTTAGTAAGTCAAAAATCTTCTGGGTTAGACTCCCACCTGTGCATTTTTTTCACTTAGAAAAATTCGGTTCATAAGTCAAAGTCTTGGGTTCCATCCCCATTTTAGACATTTTTTCACTCAGTTAGAAAAACTCAGTTCGTATGATATCTTTACCAATCGCTACATCTGCTCCAAAAATAATAAAGTGTATCTCCTAATGACTTTCTTAACCCTTTCCGGCGCGGAGTAATTCTGTTTATAAACTGATGAAATGTTGGACTGACACCAGAATTTATAAAGGAATTTATTAGGGAATACAAACTTGCTTATTTTCAAGTACGTTATAAATAGAAAATTTTAATTAAATATTCTGGGTGCCAGTAAAATAAAAATTATGTGTCCCTTTTTAAAGACACCGCCCGCGAAAGAGTTAAAATAGTTATATACAATGTTCATCAACGGTAATGCATTATGAAAAAGTTAAAGTTATGAAAAAAGCATACCTAACTACAGTAAAATATAGGGAATTTTTCTTTAGTAAATGTTCACATTACTCTCCAAATATTATAAAGTAAACTACCGTAATGTGGACTTCCAAGGCTGGTCAATTTTTGTCCGCGTTACACGCATTTAAAGCATTAAAGCATTCCACGTTAAAGCATTTCTATGCCTTAAAAAATCCCTTGCATTAATTAAGTTGAATTCGGTTTTTGACACAAATTAAATATATGCCATCATTTTATGATGAAAGAAACAACCTTATCTTTAATTTAGTGATTTTAGTCAAAAAGCAACTTAAAGACTATTTTTTAATACATAAGAAAAAGAAACTCTAGACAAAAACAATATGAAAAGAAATGACTGTACTCACACAATTTGATATAATAACTTTGATAAACTTTTTTTATTAATTATGTAGGAAAGTATAACAATTAGAATGTTAGAAAATCGAGGTTAAGGCTTTACTATCATCTTTTAACAATGGATCAGATTTTTTAACATGTAAAACGCACCTACTTTATATTTTTGGACCTAAATTTTCATTAAATGCTCATGCCCTCATAGCATGCATGGTCACGGTGACGTCGTTGGGACGTCACTGTGAGTCACTGTGGTCACGTCACATCTGTGACCAAAATGCCACCACTCAGTGATGTCACATTGTGACTGAGATGTGAACTTCTTAGAAAACTTTGAAAAATTACAAAAAAAATATTCAAAACATGTTATTTATGTAAAATTATATTTTCTGGCAATTAAAAAAAATTGTGACGTCACTGTTATGACACTGCATGTAACGTACGTCACGTCACATTTGTGACGAAAAAAATCACCATATTGTAAGTCACAGTGTGACAAAAATATGGTTTATATATCTTACATATCTTTGAAAATGAACAGAAATATTACATGCCCGAGTTACAGCGACATAAGGAATGAAAATATATTAGTGGATAGGAAATAGTAAATTCGGACACGAAAAGAGAGAGAGGGGGAGGGGGGGCAGAAAAAAAATGCACGGTAGAAGTATCAACAAACTAGATTTTCATGCTATATTTTATCAATTTCTTATTTAAGACAGTGAAAGTATACTTTTTTATGATTTCAATTTTATCTACCATTGCAATTTAATTCTTCACTGATTGTTATTATTATAAAACTGTTTCTCGGGAAAATGGTACGTATTGGAGCAATTTTGATAACATATTTAGAATTAGGAATATTACATTTGTACACTTTACATATTTAGTTTTCAGGGAGAATTTGTTTTATTTATTTTTTAATTTTATTTTATTTTATTTTATTTTTTGTCGACCAGTGGTATTCTAAACCCTTCTGTGGTTTCAAACTAAAATTTTCTATTACAGTTAAGTCTGTAGCTTTTAATGAGCACGTAGATAGAATACTCAGAGTTTAGTCATATATGCATTTCTTACTTTAGAATTTGCATTCAAGTCATATTTTTTCCTGTTAGTGTTTAACTATTTTAAATAACTATTTTTTTAAAATTCTACTTCTTTCAGACTTTTTAAATAAAATTAGTATTTTCCGAAAAAATATGTATACAAATTTTATACAAAACCCATGATATAATTATTCGTATTTCATATTCGTGTTTTAGAGATATGACTTTAAAAAAAGTTATTTTAAAATTGTTTTATTCTACAGAAAATGAATATGAAAAAAATGACAGATTGACAAAGAAAATTTTTTTTATCCTGTATACTCTCTTTTCATTTATTAAGAATATACGTATTTATTTATTAGGTGTAAAACAAACTGTACTTTAAAAAAAAAGAAAGAAAAAAAGGCAGGTGTTTCATTCAAATAGAAAATTTTCATTACAGATACTCTCATAAAGGTAAAATTACTGCGCATTTAAACTCTGTTGTGTACAAAAAAAAAAAAAAAAAAAAATTATAATAATACAGTAGGAGCACCTGCTTGGTCAAATATCGTCTGAGCTCGATGAAAACCGCAGAATAAAATAAGGATCAGAGGACTTCTGACACGGAGAGTTAGTTTTTTTAAGCTAACAGAAATATGTTTGACAATTTAGGATAAAATACGGATATTATTAAAATATTTATGGAACTTAAAAGGTATGTCTTATTTAATTTAAATTTTTTGTTCCTTTTTGACAGATTATTACATGAGTTAAATAGTTGTATGTCATATGCAATGAGACTGATCTGGTAGTATTCCTTTCAAAAGCAATATGGCGATGGAAAGATTTTTGAGAAATTGTTAAATGCATTTAATTCATCTATTATAGTTTGTTGTTGTTTAATAGTACAATTATAAATACTAATTATTTAGTGTTTTTCAAATTGCTATATTTTTTTTTTAATTGTATTTAAGCGTTTTTTTTTTTACTGTTTGTGATTTTAATCAAACATTTAATTGTAGACATTCAGAGTCAGTTATTAAATTTTCTTTGATTGTAAACTCATTTTCTACATTTTCGATACATTTATTTTATTGGCATTAAAAAATAAAATATAATATTTAAGAATTGAAATAAAGTGTTTTTCATGCCCGATAAAGTTGAAAAGTGTTTATGACTTCGGTTTGTCTGGCCGTCTGTCCGCGCTCTAACTCGCGTAAATATACTCGGATTGACCTAAAATTTTTGGATGTTATTGACGTTTACCATAGCAAGACCCCTATTTGTAATGAAGTTTGTAGCATGTTTAGTTCATTTACAGGGACAGTCAATTGTATTCCATTACATTACGGCCTGTGGGAAAAAAATCGTTTCAAATGATTTTTAATGATTTTACACGCTTTCAAACAGAATAAAATTGATATGCATTTATGAAGCGCACTAAAATGTGCATTCCATAGAATATGCGATGCAAAGAATAGTTATTGTTCATTTACCGGGCTAAAAAAGGAATTCCAATACATAATGATATAGGGGTGGAGGGAATTGTTTGCGGCGTACTTTATTTATGTTAATCTTTTTGATATGTAATGAAATTGATATACGTCGTTGAGGTTTACATACTATGAATTATTTCATGTATAATACGAAGTGTATATAGCATTTACAGGGACACACAAAATATTTCAGATACTATATTGTATCCGAAGTACTGTTCATTAGCGATGATTGCTGGAAATACATTTTTAATTATGATATGCTCTTTTATTATTCACTACATTTATGCATAGTATATGGTGTATATATATATGCTATAGTTCATATACAGGACTATACAAAAGTATTCATAAGGGTTACTGTGTATTGCTTAAAGGTGGTTTTTAAATAAGTTATGCATTTTAACGCTGCACTGTATTTAATTTACTAAGAAATGTTTGTAGTAGATAGATAAAATGATATACAGGGTCACGCAAAGAATTGGATACGTTGCCGTCTATGAATTATAATTTCTGGAAATGTGATTTCAGCAGTTTTAAGAGTGTTTTAGCTTGAACTAAATTTTAACTAAATAATGGCGTGTAATAAAGGTTCTAGGTAAACTACAGGGTTGTTCAAAATTATTTAAGTATGTTTCCATATATTAGTATAAATTGCTGAAAGAGAATTTCAACCTGTTATGCGTTTCCTTGATAAACTAAATTTTTCCATTATATAGTATATATATATATCAATCTACAGATCAAATACAGGACTGTTTAAAAGAATTAGAAAACATATTTGGCTGTGGATGGTAGGGTGTCAACGATTTTAATCGGTTGATTTAAATCAGCGATTAAATCATGATTTTAATCAACCGATTTTTAAAAAAAAAATCATTGATTAAAATCAAAAATTTCCTAAATGTTTAAAATGTCCAAAACAGTATTAAAATCTAACATGAACATAATTTGAAAGTTTCTATAGGTATTTTGACTTATGAATAAACAAAAAAAGAGCTTTAAATAATTGTTTCTAAGCTTAATTCATTAGTATTGTAAAAAAATTAAAAACAGTTGAGTTTGTAAAAAGCATTGTTTTTAAGTTTTTATCCAAATTAAAACAGTTTCATTTAAAAATGATATTTAAATCTAACATAATTTGCAATGTCATAATTCCCTTTGGGTAATCAATTTATGCATTATTTTATATAAAATACACATAGCAAGTATAATTACATTTCTACAAGTAAAAGAATAAATAGTAATTAATAGCAATCTCAAGTTAAAGAAGAATGAAAGAATGACATCTGCTCAGCAGCTAAATTGTAAATGAATGCATAAGAGAAAAAGAAATAATTGGTATAAAAATGCTAAGCACAGCAAGAGCTTCTTTGGTATAGGTTAAATAAATGTTTATTATTATTATTATTATTATTATTATTATTATTATTGTAACTCATATATATTAAAAAAATGAACCATTGAAAGCTAATAGAGGTAATAATGCTGTTAGTTAAATATTTTGAGGATTTCAGATATTAGTGGCTAACTTATATTTATTCTATATGAATGGGTTTAACTCATTTTCTTTTTTTTTTGGTTAGCATACACGTACATGTGTGTAAGTATAGATTTTGGTGGTTTACAGAAATTTTCCTAAATACAAATGCAAAATGAGCTGCAAATAATATTTGTTAGTTTTGTTATTTGTGCTACTAACTAATGAAATTACTTATTTGCAGTTTTTATTAATTCTGTAATTACTTATACTGCTTCTTCTAGGCCATTTTTTTTAATGGTGCCACACCATGCCCCTTTTGAAGTTGGCAAAATGCACCCTGCCTTAAAAAAAGAAAAAAAAAGTTGAAATTTACCTGTAGTTGTAGCCAGAGATTTCTTGTAAAAAACTTCCCCATTCAACAGTATTCTAAATTCATGTGGAAAAAATCTTGCAAAAATATGGAACTTTATTTCTTTAGAAAAAACAGGATATTATTAAAATATGTTATTTAATTGTATTTTTCAATTTGTTATTCATAAAATTATTAAAAATTAAGGACACTTTACTTATAATACTAAAAAATATTCTTTTTTTTTTTCCTTACATCATTACAAAACACATTACTAATATATTTCCTCATGAAATAGTGCCCGTTTTTTGAACTAGCATCCTGTCCCTTTTTCTTTCTAAAATGAATTATTATCATTTTAATAATTAAGGCTTAAAAATGTATAATATGTTCCTAATTAGAGAGTTGATTATTTAATAATTAATTTGAAGTAATGTTAGCTATTTAATATAAAATGCAGTTAATAATTTTCATAAATGTTAAGTATCACTAGTATTTATAAAGTTTTACATAATTATTACAATATTAATGTATATAACATTATTGTATAATACTACCTAATGAAACTACTAATTTGCAGTTTTTATTTCTGTAATTACTAACTAACAATTATAATTTTATTAATTAAAGTGTAAAAACATAGCAATTAGTGGTGTAATTGTTTTGGAAACCTAAAACTCATGATAGCTATTCAGTATTTGAACGCTGGGAAAAAAATCATAAAAATCTGATTTAAATCTAAAAAATCTGATTTAAATAAAAAAAATCCGATTTTTTTTTTTTTTAATTATGATTTTTTTACACCTTAGTGGATGGTAACTGCGTAAATCAGTTTTTCAAATGTTTTACGCGTTTACATGTTTACTTAGTTATCTTATTTACGTTATTTCCCCAGATGTCTTGTTAAAACATTTAGAAAGAGTTGGAAAGTGTTTTATAATCTATGCCTAACGCATGATATATCTTACTTGTTGTTTCTATTTCCTAGATCAGTCTTTTCATATAAAACATACCAAATCTAATTAGCTCATATTCACAAAATACAATATATATGGGAATAAAAAATTTAAATAAATAGGGCTTATCATGTAGTTCTATAAGTAACAGTTGTATTAATGTCCGTTATACTCCATGTTCGTATTTAATAAAGCAATGACAAATCATAACACATTAAAAAAAGCTTACACATTCTTAATATTAAGCTTGAATTCAAGATCAAGCTTAGAACTTAATAAAAAAAGATGTCAGTTAATAAGCATTGTTTTTTAAATGGAAAATTAAAAATATTTTAGAAGAATAGGACTCCAAAATAGTAATATCTTGCTAAAAAGTACGGTAAAAAGATAAAATTTTATATTTCAAACAAAACTTTACTTTAAAATTATCGTAGATTTTATGACAAGAATCGTCACAGTATTAATACTTGGACATTTTTCCAGAGAGAAACATTCGCCTTGCTTACAATATTTCAAATGAAATTCAAATTTCAAATAAATTGCTTAAAAGGCTCAAAGGCCAACATAGTGAAAAATATCCACGCCGGGACTCGATCCCGGGTCATCAGTATAGCGCACTCACATTCTACCGACTAAACCACATGGAACGATAACCAGCCTGGAAATTTTCTTCCTATTACATGTTGGCAAGGCTACAAACGTAGCACAAGATGGAATATTTATCGTGAGCCACCGTCATGGTGCAAACACGAAACTTAATTAAATCCAGCATCGATTGAAACTATATTAATACTTGGAAAAATTTCCAGAGAGAAACATTTGCCTTGCATACAGTATTTCAAATGAAAATCAAATTTCAAATTAAAATTGCCTTTTACACTATTAATTTGAAATTTGATTTTCATTTGAAATATTGTATGCAAGGCGAATGGTTCTCTCTGAAAAAAATTTCCAAGTATTAATATAGTTTCAATCGATGCTGGAATTAATTAAGTTTCGTGTTTGCGCCATGTCGGTGGCTGACGATAAATATTGCATCTTGTGCTGCGTTTGTAGCCTTGCCAACATGTAATAGTGAGAAATTTTCCAGGCTGGGTATCGTTCCATGTGGTTTAGTCGGTAGAATGTAAGTGCGCTATACTGATGGCCCGGGTTCGAGTTCCAGCATGGAATCTTTTTCACTAGTTCGCCTTTGCGCCTTTTAAGCAATTAATTTGAAATTTGATTTTCATTTGAAATCATCACAGAGTTTATGACAAGTTCGTCACAAATGACACATATTTCACAAATTGGTCACAGTGTGACTTCAAAACATTGTCACTTTCGTCACAGGTTCGTCACAAAGTTAATGCCAAAATAGTCACAAATGACACACTTTTCACAAATGAGTCACACCGTGACTTCACAGAGTGGTCACAATGTGACGTCACAAACGACCTCTAAAACGGCCATAACGACCTCGCATTCTAGTCACTGTGACGTCACATACACGTCACGTGACGTCACATCGACGGTCACAAAATCACAGTGTGACTTCACAACGACGTCGCCGTGACGTCACCATGCCTTACGGGTGTTAACCTTTACTTTTCGTTCTCATAACCCCAAGAGCTGCTAATAATGAAGCTATCATTAATACACTGTATAACCATTAATCACCGGGCACTTTCAATTTTAAACATTTTGTCGAATATTTAAAAATATACTTGTCGGATTCTTTTGGAACTTCGGGATTATAAAGAATATGCTTGACATCCTATTTATTGAGGTTTGATAAGGAGGACGATTAGGGGGCCAACAAATATCAAAGAAAAATTATAACAATTAGTATCACCCTGTAAATTAAAATGCACGAAATGATCTATTGCAGAAGAATACAAATATGCGGATGCTGTACAATATGTTTACTGATTTGCGTAAGAGTCTATTTATATAAAATGCAAGTCTCTGTGTGTCCCTCGCAATTCCGGTTGGACCACCTCATTGATCGCAGCTATGTTAAGCTGCCTATGGAGAAATATGTATCAGCTTCAACAATGTGTAATTGTTGAAAAGTAATAATGCCAGGGTTACTACAATAGCGCCAAATTTTGACCAACTTGGGAAAATATCGCCAAATTTGGCGGCAAAAAAATGTTACAATATATGCAGTCAACTTGACGATAGCTGGCTAATTTGGCGAAATTCCCATTGAAACCCATTAATCTTTCATAATCGAGCTCACCGCAATTTAATTTAAACTCTGCATATTTAATATTTTTTACAAAATCTATCGGTAAGAATTTGAATTGTAATATACGAAAATGTACTTCGTTACGTCTTCATCCCTATGATACTAATATGATAACCGCCACAAGACGGAGCTGTACAACCTGAGCTCTTAACTGCCCGATTTTAATGTGCTTTACATAACCGAATACAGAAATTAAATTCTCGGTATTTTTCCAATGAAGGGGCCTTGGCGAAATAGAGAAAACTACCTTGGCGAAGAAGGAAATTTGGCATCATATTTTCTGATAACCTATTCACTGTTTCATTTCATATACACACGCATTTTTATGAATATTTATGCAATTTATTTAACATAAACAAGTCATTTATCTAATTTTATTCAGAAACAGAAGTAATTTGTACATTAAAAAATATATATACATTTAATTAAAATACATGTACAAACAAACAAAAAAATTCATCATGTTTGTTTTCATAGTTGTTTATATGCTTAGGCAATAAATCTCACTTTTTGGTGACCGAATTTCGCCAAACTTTTAAAGAAACATCAAGCCACCTGTAGTGGAAAAGTACCAAATTCTCTATTATTTTGAACTATCTGCACCATAGTTTGTACTATATGCAGGAGAGGAGGACGAGGAGGAGGGGAGAAACAATCTAAATTGTCCAAAATATAGATTTTAAAAATTTAAGCACAGATTGAACAGACATGCCCTGTAATCCGCGAAATGCCTCAAATCCGCACAACATTTGGAACCAAGCTGTGCGGATTAGTTGTCTTCTATTGTAGATAGTTTTCATAATCTGTTTCGTTTTTAAAATCTGTTATTTTCATCTATCACTGCGAAACAAGCGAGAAAAACTCTTTCTTGCTCATTCTTTTATATATCTCTATATCTCATTTTCTGTTATTTTTGACGGTCTATCTTTCTAGTAGGACAAGTAAAAAAATCGCGATTTTTTTTAAAGCTCAAAAAAGTTCTTGCATGTTTTTAACTTATGTCATGCCGGATTTTCAACCAAATTTAAGCCAGTTTCAGAAAAATTAGAAAAATGTATTAGAAACAATATAGTGCAATTAAAATATAAATATGCTTAATATTTTATGAAATATGAGCAATTGTATGAAATAATTTTTGTATGCGCATGAGAGAACGATAACAAAGATATTTTTACATAATTCAACTCTATGGAACAACGCATAAAAAAAAAATCCAGTCAAATATCGTGAAAATTCAGAAAGATAATCGGCGATAGAGTTAGCTAATTTTTCGTTGCTCTCTAAAAGCAGCTGAATGATAAGAGATTTTCAACAAATTGTCAATTTTAATTTAATTTTTTTTCTTCATGCTTTAGTTCTTCTGGGATAACCGCTAGAACGAGCCTGTTCCATGACAAAAAGAAGTTTCAAAATCGAAGCATTTGTTCCAAATCTAGTGGTTGATATTCACTAAATGCTAACTTTTTCTGAAATTCGGTTAATAAAAAATGACAATTTGTAGAAAATCCCTTATCATTCAGCTGCTTTTAGAGAGCAACTAAAAACCAGCTCACTCTATCGCCGATTTCTTTTAGAATTTTTATGATATTTGAAAGGATTTTTTCTTATGGGTTGCTACACAGAGTTGAGTATTAAATTATCTCTAAAAAAAATTTGTGTTGTCATTCGCGCATGCGCTGATGAAAATTATTTCATACAACTACTCATATTTCATAATATATTTAATATATTTATATTCAAACTGCACTATATTGGTTCTACTACATTTTGCCAATTTTTTAAAAATTGGCGTTAAATTTGGTTGAAAACCCCGCATGATATAAGCTAAAAACATGCATGCATGAATTTTTCGAACTTTTTAAAACAATCGCTATATCTATGCGTGCTATTCTTACACAAATTAGTAAACATGTTGTACAGTGTCGACATATTTTTATTGTACAGCGACAGATCATTCTGTGCCTTTATATTTTACAGGATATTCCTAAATATTATTATTTTTCTTTGATTTTTTGTTGGCCCCCGAATTGTCCTCTTTATCAAATCGACGTTGATAAATATGAGGTCAAACATATTCTTCTTAATCCTGAAGTTCCTGAAGAATCTGACAAGTATATTTTTAAATATTCGGCAAAATGTCTAATATTGAAAGTGTCCGGTGATTAATGACTATATATAGTGTATGCTCTATTATGAAACCAAAGCATTTCGTAAAATTTTAGAGGACTTGCCTTTCGACACTAAGCATCATTACAGCATCATTTACAGTTATATGAGATAAAACCGCAGCAACTCTATTTGAGTTTTGTTTGTCTTGCTAGCTATCATCATGAAATCATGCACTTGAAACAAGTGGGTAAGTGCGATCAAAGATCGCACTGAGGGTTTCGTTTAATATTCCTTTCAAACCACGCTATCCTTTAACTAATAAATCCAAATCGTTACTTTATAAATATTAGATTCCCAATCTTTTCAATAAGAACTTAGATGGCAGCACTATTAAATTTAATTATAACCTCCTTATTAATTATAATAATGTTAATTATAATGAAAGGTATTATGATAATAGTAATTAAAATAATAGTAGTTGTAATAATAATAACAGTAGTAATAATAAAATTACTAATTATAACCTTATTTTTAATTATAATAAAAGGTATAATAATAATAATAATAATAATAATAATAATAATAATAATAATAATAATAATAATAATAATTAAAATAATAGTAATTATAATAATAGTAGTAGTAGTAATAATAATAGTAATTATAATAACAGGTATTATAATAGGCATAATAAGGTTAATTATAATAAGGTTATAATTATAATAATTATAACCTTATTATAGATTACTAATTATAATCCTTAAACCTTTCAATAAGAACATAGATGGCAGAACTATTAAATTTAATTTTAAATTATTATAATTGGATGATATTTTTTAAATCAAATTAAAAGTATTCAAACACTGCTTTTCAGATAATTGTAACAGCATATCTTTGTATATCTGAAAGGCTTATTTAATTACTCGATTGAATTTTTGCTAAAACAAATAAGCAAAAAATCGAACCCCTTAAAATGGCAAAATAAAAATGCTAAAATTCTTTTATTCAATCCACCGACCAATGAAAAGTAATCATTTTAAATTTTAGCAGTTTCGTAATAAAAGAATTCTTGAATTAAAAAATAAGTGATAAAATATATAATAATTAAATATATAAGTGATAAAATATTTTACTACTTTTAGCCGTAAAATAGAAAAAAAAAAAAAAAAAAAAACTAGAAAACAGGAATTTTGCTTTTCAAAATTTAGTATGCTCCCGATGAAAATATATGTATATAAATATAGATAGTACAAAACATATTTCAGTTTTAAGGCTTAAAACATACGCTTTTATTTTATATAAAATGACGTCATCCACATCCGCTGAAGAATTCCACATTTACGATCCGGTCTTAAACAACATCTACAGTAAAGTATGCATAGGACGTCGCTATCACTAAATAATACACAAGTAAAAAAAAGTGATGTCGTCATTCAAGAAGCTCGACAAAAATTCGGCTATCTATAAATTCATTTTGTTTGTAACATTAATATAGATACTTAAAATTAAACTTCATTTGTTTGTAACATTAATATAGATACTTAAAATGAAACATAGTTTACAATGGTTCCATGTTGTATCAAAAATCATACATTTATATTTTTTCAAAATAGCGCGTATTTTATTTACCTTTTTTTACTTTCTTCTATCTTTACAAGAAGAAAGTATTGGATTCATGAAAATTTTCGAATTCCGGTTTTCGACGGATTTACACGTTTTAGGGGTCAGAGATTCCAAAAAACATGTTTTTACAAAATGTCTGTCTGTGACTCTGTGAGTCTGTCTGTCTGTCTGTGTGTATGTGACACAAATTTTGTGGGCGCTCTATCTCAAGAACTAATGCACGGAATTTAATAAAAATTCATATTCTGTTAGTCCCTAATACAAATTGATGCTGATTAGTTTTTGGTGTAAATCTCTCAACAGGTGGCGCTGCTATGCTGCATTTTTAACGATTTTCGCAATAGCTCTATCTCACGAACTAATGCACGGATTTTGATCAAACTTCAAATTCAGTTAGTCCTTGGTATGACTTGATGCTGATTAGGTGTTGGTGTAAATCGCTCAAAAGGTGGCGCTGCTATGCGACATTTTTTATGGTTTCCGCAATGGCTCTATCTCAAGAACTAATGCACGGATTTTCATCAAACTTCATATTAAGTTAGTCCTTGATATGACTTGCTACTGATTATGTGTTGGTGTAAATCGCCCAACAGGTGGCGCTTCTGTGCTGCCTTTATCACGATTGCCTCAATAGCTCTATCTATAGAACTAATGGACGAATTTTCATCTAACTTCAGATTTAGTTGTATGTTGACACAAGTTGTTGTTAATTAGGTTTTGGTGTTAATCACCCAATAGGTGGAGCTGCTATGCAGGAATTTTCACGATTTTTGCTATAGCTCTATCTCAAAAACTAATGCACGGATTTTCTCCAAACTTCAGATTCAGTCAGACGTTGACATAGATTGTTGCTGATTAGTATTTGGTATAAATCACGCAATAGGTGGCACTTCTAGGCAGCATTTTGCTGAATTTAGACGATTACAGCGATAGTCATATCTCAAGAACTAATGGACGGAATTTCATATCTTTAGAATCCTCATGAGATGCATAGATTGCCATTTACTTTTGGCAGTGTGATAGCGAATTTTGAAGTATTAACATGCATGAGATAGAAGAAAGTTTTGGGATTGGTACATCCGACTAGTTTTTAATTGTTATGGGAAAATGGACAAAAAGATATAATTACTCTTTTTCATCTATTTTACCTTAATTTTTCAGAAATGGAGTACTTCAGTTGCCAACATTAAACTAATAGCGCTAAAAACTAAAATAAAAACTAAAAAAAAACTAAAAAAGAACCAAAAAAACACAATAATATCTCAAAAATGAATTGAGATGCAGGTTTCAAACAAATTGCATTTAAAAGTACATTTTCCCCCCTGTGCGAAGGTATAAAAATTGATAATGTGCGATGCTTAGAAGTTTTTAAAAATTCAGTAGAGATTATGCGTATTTAACCGCACAATAATAAATTTGCTTTGTTTTACGGCTGGCTTATAAAACGAACGTTATTTTTTTCGAGACAACACTTTAATTGCTGGCCGAAAGAAATAGCATATCGGGGGCTAAAAAAAAATCTAGTCGGATGTGGCAATACCAAAACTTTCTTCTATCTCATACATGTTAATACTTCCTGAAAAATGCAGCATAGCAGCGCCACCGGTTAGGTGATTTACAGCAAAATCTAATCAGCAACAACTTATGTCATCTTCTAATTGAATTTGAAGTTCGATGAAAATCCATGCATTAGTTTTTGAGATAGAGCTATTGCAGAAATCGTGGAAAGTTCAGCATAGCAGTGGTACCGGTTGTGCAATTTACACCAAAAACTTCTCAGGATCAATTTATATCAGGGACTAACTGAATCTGGAGTTTGGTGAAAATTCGTGCATTAGTTCTTGAGATAGAGCTATTGCGATTATCATGAGTAATGCAGTATAGCAGCGTCACCTATTGGGCGATTTGCACCAAAAAGTTATCAGCACTAAATTATATCAAGGACTAACTGAATCTAAAGTTTTCTGAAAATCTGTGCTTTAGCTCTTGAGATAGAGCTATTGCGGAAATCGCGAAAAATGCAGCATAGCAGATTTGTGCTATTTACACCAAAAAGTAATCAGCACCAGTTTATATCAACGTGTAACTAAATCTATAGTTTGTGGAAATCATGAATAAGGCAGCATAGTAGCGCCGCCTGCTCGGCGATTTACACCAAAGAGTAATCAGCACCAATTTACATCAGGGACTAACTGAATCTAAAGTTTTATTAAATTCCGTTCATTAGTTCCTGAGATAGAGCGCCGACAAAATTTGTGTCACACACAGACAGACAGACGGACGGACAGACAGACATTTTGTAAAAACATTTTGTGTTTTCCGGGATCTCTGACCCCTAAGACGTGTAAATCCGTCGAAAATCGATATTCGAAAATGTTCATGAATCCAATACTTTCTTCTTGTAAAGATAGAAGAAAGTAAAAATTCTGTACAATGGAATCTATTAAGCAATGAAATCCATTCCTTTGGGAAATTTTCAAACTCCGAAGCCGTTTGATTTTCTGGCAAAAAGCTATCAAGCGTGCACGAAAAAGACTGAAATTAGGGTTCTGTTTTAAAATATAAATCACAAAAATGGTCGGATGTCATTAAGTTATTTCATTTAATTAAAATAATATAAGACTTTTTCAAAATTTTATAATTTTTCGTGTGGTCGGAGCATTTTTAGCTATAATGTGACTGATAACTATGCAAAATTTCAGGTCTCTAACTTACATACTAATACACTGTAAAAAAAAATCTGTAAAGTTACTTAATTAATTTTATCTAGGAAACTGGGATTCCTTGAACTTTTTGTGTAACGGCAACAAGAAAAAATTCTGTAACAGACGCTCTTACAGGAATTTTTGTTGTTGCCGTTACATAAAAAATTCTAGGAATCCCAGTTTCCTAGAAAAACTTTAGTAACTTTACAGATTTTTTTTTTTTTACAGTGTATCTGAGAAGAAAATCTGTGACGGACAGACAGGCAGAGAAGTTAAACAAATAATGCTTCGTCAAATGAACGAAATCCTAAACAGTGAAGAACTTTAATTTAATGTACTAGGGGGCTCTGCCCCCTAGGAGCTATGCTCGCCAACCCCCGTTCAGGCACTCCAAAATCCAAAAAGCACGCTAATTAGATCGGCTTTAAAAATATTAGATTAAAATAAAATAAAAAAAAACAGTAGCGATCTCTCTGTAAACGGGTTTCCATTCGTTTTCCTTGGATTGGGGATTTTTAAGGCCAAATCTGCTGCTGTTAAGAGATACAATGGCTTTTTTCGTATTTAATTAAAAAAATTAGTTAAACTGGTATTTCTTAGTTATCCCGTCGACCAATTTCGCCAATATATATAAATCGCCAAACCACTCGCCAAATTATACACATTGACATAATTTTTATTTTAAATAACGAAAGAACAAATAAATTAGTAAAACATTATTAAAAATACAAATAAAACGTCGAATTAATGGTTTTATTGACCATTATTGGCATTTAATCTTGCAATTAATTAATTAATGGCAACCATTATTGGCATTTAATCTTACAATTTGGCGACAGTAATTTGGTCGACGGGATAACTAAGAAGTACCGTTAAACATTTGAAATAAGCTAATGTAAAATGAATTAAGTAAAGAGTGTCATTGTCTCCCTGTATTTTTTAACAGCGCTATAAGATAGTTCTTTTAAATAATTCATTTTAAATGTATCGTTTCAAATCTGACGTAATTTACACAAAAGTTTTATTTCTCTTATTAATATTCACGTGAAAATACTTTTGTTGTTAGAAGGAAATATTATTTGCGCTGCTTCGAATTCACGATTATAATTGAAAAGATTTTCTCAAAATATCTCGCGAAAATATATTTTTCAATTTAAATTGTTTTGCTATTTTTTCTGCCATTTTAAATATGACGTAATTTCCTCAAATTACAAGTTTTAACGCATAATAATGATTTTTTTTTAATCTTAAGATTTCGTTTCTCTTTTTAAATTCAAGTGTAAACATGGTTCGGCACAGATGTCATTGGCGCAATTTTTTTCTGACACCAATTTGATATATGCAACGGTTACTTAACTGGTGCTTAAGTGTCGTTATTTTGCTTGATATGGTAACCCGGATGTTGTTGTTTATGCTATTGATGTTTTCGCCAAATTGGCGTCGGAAAAAAATTGCGTCAAATTGGTATATGACACCTGTGTCTATGGTTCTTATGACGTAATTTTCCTGCTTTTAACATGTAACCATTTAATTCTAATTTTAAAGTTTTTTTTTTCTGTTTGTAATAGTCACGTGTAAATAAATTTTTAATTTGAAGTAAACATGATACTTGCGCTGTTCATACAACTGGCAACAGTTTAAGTTAATAACATTTTCTAAAATTTGTAAAAAATATCTCTCGAAATGCTGAAAATTTGAATTTAAAATTGAAATAAAACCTCAAAAAATGAGTCAAATAAGAAAAATAAATACAATCTGCACACCGAGAACTTATAACGTATATAAAATGATCTAAAAATGATTAAATTCTCATGTATAGTTTTTGCTCCAATAAAACTTTTTTAAGGGAACGATTTTGTCCAACTTTAGCATTAAATATCTCTTAAAATAATTCTTCGATTTGAAAACTGTCTGCATCAGCGTGTTTATCAATCATTTCTCTATAATACCACCGATTTTCATATTTTTGTATGCAACCGTTTTTTTAACATTAACGATGAAAGGCCATGCTTAAGCATTCAAATTGGATGTGGATCTACCCGGAATATCTACGCAGATGTTCATTGGTCCATTTCCAAATAAAAACTTTTTTTTATATATAGAAGGAAAAGGAACTATCGGCAATAAAATTAAAACCCCACGTACACTGTAAAAAATATCTGTAAAGTTACTAAAGTTTCTCTAGGAAACTGGGATTTCTAGAACTTTTTATGTAACGGCAACAACAAACATCCATGTAACAGACACACTTTTGCGCCAAAAATCAAAAAATCTGTAAGGTTACTAAGAATTTTTTAATAAGCTGGGATGCCTAGATCTTTTCATGTAACTGCAACAAGGGTTACAGATAAAATTTTAGTAAGATTACTGTAATTTTATATGATTTATTTGTAAAGTTCTGTGGTTTCTATAGTTTTACAAAAACTAGTTTTGTAGATTTGCAGCTTTTATCTACAGTTACAGATGAAAATTTAGTAAGCATGTAACTTTACATCTGTATAAAAACAGATTTTTTTATTTTTTATTTATTTATTTATTTATTTATTACAGTGTAGCCATTTAATCAATTCTTCAAATTTCTTTCTTTCCTTTTCAGTTATTCAATTAGAATTAGTACTAAATATCCAATAAATCACCAAATCTTTATCAAGGGGGAAAGAAGATGAAACAATAGTCTCTCCAAGAAATGATTTTCCATTTTTATTCCCTCGGGAGACTTCCATCCTGTTTTAATTTGTCTTACATTAAAGACAAGCACTCATTCAAATAGAAAACCTACTTTTAGTAAATATTAAAATCTATATTTTAAGCATATAGAAAATCGTACTCATGAAACATTAGACAGATTATTTTATCGAAGACAAGTGATTAATATTCATCTGATTGCAAAACGAAACTCTGTCTTTAAAATATTTTTAAATTCAAATACTGAGAGAATTAATTGAATCTAAAGTTCTTAAAAAAATAAGACCAAAGACACTCAGTAAATATATAGCAGACTGAAGTAAAAAAAATATTTTTGATAAATATTAATTTCTACATTTTCAGCATAGTGACATATCGCATCGTGTAAAACGTTTCATTCAAAGCAAGTTAATAAATTTTCATCTGAATATTGTACTCGTGAAACATTAGACAGATTATTTTATCGAAAACAAGTGATTAATATTCGCCTGATTGCAAAAAAGAAATTCTGGCTCTAAAATATATTTTGGTTTAAAATACTTTTAAGTTCAAATACTGGGTAACTAATTGGATTTAAATGTCTTAAAAAAATAAGACAACAAACACTCAGTACAGGATATAGCAGACTGAAGTAGAAAATTCCTTTTTAATAAGTAATAATTTCTGTGTAGTGACATCGCATTGTGTAAAACGTTTCTTCGAAAACAAGTGAATAAATTTTCATCTGATCGTCAATAAAATACAAACTTCCTACAAAGACAGCTTTTCAATCAATTCGTCAAATTTCTTTCCTTCCTTTCCCGTTATTCAATCTGAATCAGCTCTTGACACCCAATAAATCAACAAATCTTTATCAATGGGAAAAAAAGATAAAACAATAGTCTCGCCAAGAAATGATTGTCCCCCTTTTTTTTCGGGCGACTTCTTTACTATTGCATATTCCATCCACTTCTAATTGGTCTTGCATTAAAGAGAAGCTTTCATTAAAATCGAAAACATATTTACAGTAAATATTAAAATCTATATTTTAAGCATATAGAACATTGTACTAGTGAAACATTAGACACATTATTTTGTCGAAAAAAAGTTATTAATATACATCTGAATACAAAAATAAATTCTGGCTTTGAAAAATACCGTCGCGACGGTATATGGAAAAACGACGTTTAAACGTTGTTTTGGGAAATATGGGTATGTAATATATGGGTAACGTCGTATATGGGAAAACGTCGTTTAAAAAATATTGGGTAACTAATTGAATTTAAATTTCTTTAAAAAAATATAAGACAACAAGAACTCGATTAAGAAAATAGCAGACTGAAGTAGAAAATTAATTTTAATAACTATTAATTTCTACATTTTGAGCATACAGACATCGCATCGCGTGTAAACCATTTCATCGAAAACAAGTTAATAAATTGTCATCTGAACATTGTACTTGTGAAATATTAGACAGATTATTTTATCGAAAACAATTGATTAATATTCATCTGTTTGCAAGAAAGAAATTCTGATTCTAAAATATATTTCAGTTTAAAATACTTTTAAATTCAAATACTGGGTAACTAATTGGATTTAAATGTCTTAAAAAAATAAGACAACAAACACTCGGTACAGAATATAGCAGACTGAAGTAGAAAATTCTTTTTTAATAAGTAGTAATTTCTGTATAGTGACATCGCATCGTGTAAAACGTTTCTTCGAAAACAAGTGAATAAATTTTCGTCTGATCGTCGATAAAATTCAAATTTCGTACAAAGACAGCTATTCAATCAATTCATCAAATTTCTTTCCTTCCTTTCCAATTATTCAATCTGAATCAGCTCTTGACACCCAACAAAATAATGGGAAAAAAAGATATCAATGGGAAAGAAAGATAAAACAAAAATCTCGCTAAGAATTTTTTTTCCTTCTTTTTTTCCTTTCTCGGGTGACTTCTTTACTATTGCATCCACTTCTAGTTGGCCTTGCATTAAAGACAATAATTCATTCAAATGGAAAACGTATTTTTAGTAAAAATTAAAATCTATATTTTAAGCATACAGAACATCGTACTCGTAAAACATTAGACAATTTATTTTATCAAAAACAAGCGACTAATATTCATCTTATTGCAAAAATAAATTTTGGCTTTAAAATATATCGTCGTTGAAAATATTTTTGCATTAAAAAATTGGGTAATGAAGTGAATTTAAATTTCCTAAAAAAACATAAGTTAAGAGACACCCAGTAAAAAACATAGTAGATTAAAGTAGAAAATTTATTTTTAATTATTAATTTCTACATTTTGAGCATATCAACATCGCGTCATGTAAAACGTTTCATCGAAAACAACTGAATAAATTTTCATCTGATCGTCAATAAAATACAAACTTCGTACAGAGACAGCTTTTCAATCAATTCGTCAAATTTCTTTCCTTCCTTACCAGTTATTCAATCTGAATCAGCTCTTGACACCCAATAAATCAACAAATCTTTATCAATGGGAAAAAAAGATAAAACAATAGTCTCTCCAAGAAATGATTTTCCCTTTTTATTTTTCTTTCTCGGGCGACTTCTTTACTGTTCCATCCACTTCTAATTGGTCTCGCATGTCAGATAGAGATTTCCTCTTTGCCAAGTCCTCATTATGTCGTCAAATTGTCGTCAGGGACTCTTCATTCACACAAGAAATGGTCGTCATTTATGGAGAATGTCTGAAGTTATCGAGAAATTACCGCAATTAGAAGCGTGGCGAGTTGATGGGTGATTGGCAATCACGCAAATCAACGGAGACGTTCAGTTAGATGTCTTATGGAGGTTTATAACGGAAACTTTTTTTCTGCATCCGAAGTTCAGCTTACGGCCACCGCATTCCGCCGAATGTGGGATTAAGAATACTGTTGTTTTCGTATTTGAATAAATTTTGCTATGGCGACAAAGAGAGTGGTTCCCAACCATTTCTACCATTCTTTTCATTCATACAAGAAATCAGAGTTTCTTTCAAGAATCTCTCTGAGTTGACAATGGCTCCCCAGAAATAATCTATTAGCCCCTAACCCCGTGGAAGAACTATATTATAACTTATGAACTACATTCACTAAATATATATTCTATCTCACTCCGAAGCAAATGTTCTGGAAGAAACAATGAAAGAAGTACTATATTAATTTTAACACAATTATTCTGATTGGTAAATAAATCATACGAGTTCTAATTCTCCAACAGAGTAAAAAAAGCGTTCAGACCTGGATTCGAACCAGGGCCCTTTTGGTGTGTTAAGCTGATTCAGATATCAGATCAGATGTCACAATTAGCATTATTCTCTGGTCAGAAAAGTCCGATTTTTTTATCCAATTGGTAGAGCATTGACAGCTTATGCCAAAAGATCCCTGGTTTAAATCCTGGCCTAGACATTTTTTCACTTGTTCGGAAAAGTACAACTGATATGATTTATTTACTAATTAGAATAACTGTGTTAAAATTAAGATAGTGTAATTACGTATCCAACGTTTCTTGAAGCTCTATTACTTGCGATGTCATAATCAACAAGGTTTTCTGGGTGAGAAAGATACGCTAGATTTATTCAGGATAGCTCAGTTGGCAGAGTATTCCAAGCTTCATCCAAAAGAACCCTGGATTGAATCCTGGACAGGACACTTTTTCACTCGGTTTGAAAATTACAACTCGTATTGCAAGAAATGGTCGAGAGAATGTCGTAATTTATCGATCAATTACTGTAATTAGTTGTATGACGAGTTGATGGGTAATTGGCAATCACGCAAATCAAAGGAGACGTTCAGTTAGACGTCTTATAGAGGTTTATAAAGAAAACTGCTTTCTACATTCGAAGCTTACGGCCACCTTATTCCACCGACAGTGTGAAGAGGAATGTACTGTTTTCGTATTTTAAGTTTTAAAAAAATGTTTACAGACCGGAAGCCGGCAGCACAGACACATGGTTTGTACGGATACCGTTATTTCTCCAGGAAACCTACCAGTATCTTTTTATAGAAAAAGAAATCTAGGTTAAACGCGAAAATTTTCGCACTCTTTTAAAAAGAGATTTTCTATAAGATAATACTGGTCCCGAAAAATTTTCTGGTTTGCAAAATTCAAGGAGGCATACGAACCGTGAGACAACCACCTCATCGAGTTGGAGGCTGAAATTCCAGAATCAGATAAAACTCGATTTCCATATTAAAACGCAATCGGTCTGCCAAGTCATATCTTCGTGGAAAACACCTAAAAACCCAATTTTACCGGTTGACTTGTAGGTTTACCATTGTGTTTTCCTGCTCCCAGTTCGCCATGTTTTCACACCTTTGGGTGCAGAAAAACGCAATGGAAAACCTACGAGTCGATCGCTAAAATCGGGTTTATAGGTGTTTTGCACCAAGATATAACTTGGCAGACCGATTGCGTTTTAATATGGGAATCGAGTTTTAGCTAATTCTGGAATTTCAGCCTCCAACTTGATGAGGTAGTTGTCTGTGCTGCCGGCTCTCGGTCTATTATGGTTTTGGCCTTATGACATCAACTAACTGAGCTGTTCCCAACTTTTTCACTCTTCTTTCATTCGCACAAAAGAAATCAGTGTTTGTTTCAAGCACCTCTCCGAGTTGGTCGTGTCTCCCCAGAGAGAGTCTACGTCCTCCTCCTCCTGCACATGGAAGACATTTTGAACTGTATTATAATTCATAAACAACATTCTATAAATTTATGTACTGCCTCTCTGCGGAACAAATGTTCTGAAAGCAATAATAGTCTGCAATAAATAGTCGTTCTCATTATTTACTGAGAATGTCTTGAACTATCGAGAAATTACTGCAATTAAATGTGTGATGAGTCAATGAGTGATTGGCAATTATACAATTTAACGGGGATATTCGATTAGATGTTGCATGAAATTTTATAAAGGAAACTTTTTTCTGCATCCGAAGTTTCGGTTACGGACAACGAATTCCGACGAATGTGTGATGAGGATTATGGTGTTTTTTCATATTAAAAGTTTCAAGAAATTTCTTTCACATCAACAAAGAGACCGGTTCCCAACTTCTTTTTCTCTCCTTTCATTCACATAAAATATCATCCACGGGGGAAATTTCGAATATATTGCAACTCATGAACTACATTCTCTAAATTTATGTTCTGCTTTTCTCCAGAACAAATGTCTGAAAGAAATACTGCAACAAATGGTCATTATATGGAGAAAGTCTGAAGTTATCGATGAATGACTTCCGTTATATGTGCGATTAGTAAATTCGCAATTCAGCGGAGATGGTCAGTTAGAGGTTTTATTCAGATTCATGACGGAAACTTTTCTCTGCATTCGAAGTCCAACTTACGACCATCACATTGCGCTGAATGTGTGATGAAGAATAATATGTTTCTTGTACATTTGAAGTTTTAAGAAATTTTGCTGTGAAATCATCTGAGAGAGTGGTTCTCAACCTTTTTTTCTCTCCTTTCATCCACACAAGAAATCCGCGGGAGAAATTTCGAACTATATTGCAACTCATGAACTACATTCTCTAAATTTATGTGCTGTTTTTCTCCAGACAAAAAGTTCTGAAAGAAACACTGCAACAAATGGTCATTATATGGAGAAAGTCTCAAGTTATCGATGAATTACTTCAGTTATATGTGCTATTAGTAAATTCGCAATTCAGCGGAGATGGTCAGTTAGACGTCTTATTCAAGTTCATAACGGAAACTTTTCTCTGCATTCGAAGTCCAACTTACGATCATCACATTGCGCTGAATGTGTGATGAAGAATATTGCAGTGATGGAACAGTGTCGCAGTAATTTTGCAATTGTCACCACTAAATTTTAATAGTATTCTTCGCATTGAAAAGTATCAGAAATTCTGTGCTGAAATTAGTGAAACAACACTAATGAAATTTTGCGGTGCCAATTAATGCTCTGCTGCTACACTGTCAACCTTTTTTTTCTCTCCTTTCATTCATACAAGAAATCATCCTCGGGAGAAATTTCGAACTATATTACAACTCATGAACTACATTCTCTAAATTTATGTTCTGATTTTCTCCAGGACAAATGTTCTGAAAGAAACACTACAAGAAATATTCGTTATTCATGGAGAATGTCTGAAATTATCGATGAATTACTTCCGTTATAAGTGTGATTAGTAAATTCGCAAGCCAACGGAGATGGTCAGTTAGATGTCTTATTCAGGTTTATAACGGAAACTTTTTTCTGCATCTGTAGTTCAACTTACGGCCATCACATTCCACCGAATGCGTGAAGAAGAATATTGTGTAAGTTTTAAGAAATTTTGCTCTGACATCAACTAAGACAGCGGTTCCCAACCTTTTTTATCTCCTCTCATTCACATAAGAAATCAGAGTTTCTCTCAAGCACCTCTCCGAGTTGGCATTGTTTCCCCTGAGAAAGTCTATTGCTTCCTGCCCCAGAGGGAAATTTCAATCTATATTACAACTCATGAGTACATTCTCTAAATTTGTGTACTCCCTCGGTCTTGAACAAATGTTCTCAATAAAATAAAGTTGGTGTTGTCTTAAGAAGTCTTATAACGGAAACTTTTTTTCTGCATCCTAAGTTTAGCTTACGGCCATCGCGTACCGATAAATGTGTATTGAAATATATCATGGTTTTTGTGTTAGACATTTCAAGAATTTTTTTTACGTATTTTAGTGATTAATCAAAATTTATTTAGAAGCAATCAAAATTTATTTTAGAAGCTAACAGAAAATTGTGCAAAAAATTCAAATGTTGAACAGCAAGAATTTATCACACTAATTTCAGGAAAACCAGAGTTCAACTTTTAAGCTTTTGTAGTGGATAAAATTTATTTATTAATTAAGTTATTGTAACCAGCACAACATAAAACGAAAAGATTACAGCTTGGGAAAATACTTTTGAGTGAAAAAAGGCAAGCTTGAATTTGAGAACAACATTAATTACCAATAAAACGAATGAAAATTTGAAAATTCCTCATATAACTATGTTCATAAAGAGTACATGAAATGCTTTTTTTTTTGTCTTTGACAAATGAAGAAGTTGCTATAATAAGTACATGATTGACTTGTACGAGGAGTGTTTTTTGAGTAAGTACCGTTTTAATATTTAAAAAAGATAAGGTTATTTTTGAACAGTTTTATTTTTACATGAAACTCTGAACCTTAATCTACCTTTCAACATAATTTCCGCCTATAATAAAGAACTTATTGTGTCGTACGAACAGCTTTTGTATCTCACCCTCATAGGAATATGCTGCCTGTTGTGCGAATTACTGCATCACCGCCGTTTTGACGACGTCATCGTCGTAAACTCCATCGTGCAATCCAAAACATATAGCGTGGCAGGCTCAGTAGAGGTATCGTTTTCCTACATGACAATGCTCGTTCACACACAGCTCATCGAGCCAGCATTTTATCGTGTCTTTTAGTTTGGAACAACTTTATCACCCTCCGTATAGCCCTGAATTAGAGTCAAGTAACTAACACTTTTTTATGCTCTTAAAGAAGCAGCGTCAGCGCTACAACGACTATGACTACGACAAAACGACGGCGATTCAGTGGTTAGCATAGCAGGAGGCCGATCGCTACGAGGATAGGTTACAAAAGCTGGTCGTACGATACAATAAACGCCTTTATGTAGCTGCAAATTATGTTGAAATGCAAATTAAAGTCTAAGCTTTCATTTAAAAATATTTTTTTAAAATAATGGCCTTGTGTTTTTTTAATATCAAAATGGTACTTGCTTAAAAAACACACCTCGTACGTTACCAGATTCAAAATGTGCTAAGAATGGCGCGGCATTAAAAATTACTTTGCTTTATTTCAATAAGATATCTTTATATATATATATAATGATGCTTTTTGTATTCCGTTTCCGAATGTCGCTTATTAGCATCTCTTAAATTAAAGAAACCATTCAGCACCCTACAAATAGAAATGTAATATCGTCACCATCTCCAAAACTGTCGGTCGCTGGAGACACTAGAGCATTTATTTGCACTGAATGTTTTTCTTTTTAGGTGGATTTTATTTGACTCAAACCGGCTATGAATGCCAAGCAGGCATTGTTACGCTCTTCTTTTTGTCAATGAACTGATGTCATAATTAGAGATCAACCGAAAATTCGGTTTCGTGTTCGTTTTCGGCCCAAAATCTGAGTTTCGACGAAAATTCGTTTTCGGAGAAAATGCTGCCGAAAATTCGGCCAAACCGAAACTATCTGTATTCCAAAAATCTCGTTTCTTGTTTCGGAAATTTTCAGCATGACTCATTGATGTGAGCTGTATCGGCTCAAATGAGACACTTTTTATTTATTGCTATGAACTTCACTGTTTAGAATCATCAGTCATGACTGACTCAAGTCATGGATGTAAATTCTAAACAAAGTAACGCATATATGACTAAACTTTGAAGACGCTTTTCAGGTGCTCATTAAAAGTGCAGACTTAACAGTAATAGGAAATGTTTTGTTTGAATTCGCAGAAGTGTTTCGAATACTCTTTGAAAAAGCTTTTGTATAACAGACGATCACTTAAAAAAATCATTATAAAAGATAAATTAAGGTATCAAATCAAATATAAATCAAGGTATATATACCTGAAACATTTTTTAATTAGATAAAATTCGCATAACTAGTAAATCATTCTAAATCGTTGATAAATTAACCCCTTATCTACTGACGGTACTTATAAGTACCGTTAAAATAACTTGTTATACAATTCATTTAATACATCGATTAGCAGTAATACAGTTTATAATGAGTTATAGACACGTTACTTTATCTTGCTCCAAAAGCATTATTGGCTACAGAAAACAAAAATATATTTAAAAGGATGATTTCTTTTGCCTTTGCATCTTTTCAGCTTTCTTGGCATAGGGGGAGGAGGGGGAAGAATTTTTCAATTCGGAAACATTTCTGTAATGCGATTGTAAGAACATTATATTTGTACATTTCTTAGTTCTACAAAATACTAAGAAAAATACTTAAAAAAATTAAGCGGGACTATAAATATTCCACAAAATTCCTATAAATTCAAATTTAATTAATCCTTCTAAATCCTTGAATCCATCTAAAATCCTTCTAAAATTTATTAAATGATTCTGTAAATCTTCTAATGTAGTTTCAAAAATTCATGAAAAATGCTTCAGAAGATAAAATTTTCATGAATTCATAATTCAGTATATAAAGGGTTAATTACAGTTTTATTTATATGAAAAAGAAAAGTTTTGGGCAGAGAGCCAACTTGGGCCACACGTATAATTAATTAAAAATTATGTATATTTATATACGTATTAATTGCTTTTTAAAAAATTGGACGTTTTCCTTTATGTTTTCGGACTACTGATACCGAAATTGAGTTTCGGTTTCGGTTTTAAAAACCCCTTTTAGGTCGATCCTTAGTCAAGATAATATGATGTCATAGCAACAGCTGTAGTGTTTGCTGAGATAAGCAAATTAAATAACTCAAATATATGTTACTTATTTATGTTTATGCAATCAGGTTACTCATCTTTAGATTGTAGACAAGTTAGATTCCCAAACTTTTATGACAATGAAATATTTATCAAATATAATTTACCGCAAAACTCTAACTTTTCCCCAGTTATACATTTTTGATTTATATGAAAATAAATACAGCATTCAATCTGCATTTCTTAAGGCTGCTCTTAACTGCTCTGCTCAACAAGCGCAAAACGTTTTGACACATTTACAAATTCATTTTTTGTCGGAAAGGTATAAAATTGGAGAGCCTGGCCATGAAAGCAAATTGGAATTGGACTGTTTTTTCCATTTTTGATCAACCAATTACCTATTGAGTTATAAGCCATTTTGATCATGTGGCAAACACGTTTTTCGCCCTTTCTTCCTTCGCACGGAAATTCAGTTCAAAACGCCCACTTTGACCTTATTTTCTGAAAGATCTATTGCGTTTGCAAAAAATAGAAAAAACAGCTCAATTACATGATTTCTGAACAACAACACCCGCTAGTTTCATGCATTTTCGAACAAAAATAAATTAAAACTTATGTCAGAAAGTTGCCCTTTTGGATTTGAGTACAGCCTTAAAATATTCATAAGACTCGAATCGAGAAATTTTCGTGAAAAAAAGTCATTCGTCAGCGAAATGTAAGAATTTCCTGAACATTCACACCGTTCAAGAACTGCTCGTATGTTGATTCTTCAAAGTAAAAATATGAGATGCTAAATGTAAGCGAGAAAATATTTGTAAATTTCAATGACACTTTTACAATTTCGACGTGATGTGAAGTTTTACTTCTGTGAAAGATGGGTAATAATTAGATGTGATTATCGAATAAAAATAGCTAACTTCAATTTAGAAACAGCTTTAAATATTAAAAAAACTAAAGAAAGATTTGAAACACTCAAATAAAACATCTGTTTCTAAATAATCTGAAAATACAATATAAGCATTATTCTTTCCGTTGGCAAATGAAAATACGTTTATAATAAACTAGAAAACAGGAATTCTGCTTTTACAGAATTTAGTGTCGCCCCCGATTAAAAAAAAATATATGTATATATAAATAGTACCTATTTCAATTTTAAGACTTACAGCACACTATTTTATTTTATGTAAAATTACGTCATTCGCATCCGCTTAAGAATTCCACAGTTTGGATCCACACTTAAACATCTGCAGTAAAGGATGCATAAGGATGTCACTATCGCAAAATAATACACAAATGCAGCAAAAAGATGCCGTCATTAAAGAAACTCGACAAAAAAAGGCTATCTAATGATTCATAGGCATTCATTTGTTTGTAACATTAATATAGACGATTTCAGTCATGGCATTTTGGTCGGAAACTGACTTCAAACAAACGGTTGCTATGTTGTATTTTCTATTTTGTTTGTGTGTTGCAGCTATATCTTATATCTATATCTCACATGTAAGTATTTTAATACTTGATATGTACTGGTAACATTTTCCACAATTGATATTTAAAAAGAAATAACACATAGCAACCGTTTGTTTGGAGTCAGTTTCCAACCGAAATGTCATGACTGACGTCACACTGAAAGCGTCTACAGATACTTAAAATTAAATATAGTTTATAAGAGCTCCATGCTTTAACAGAAATTATTCTTTTATATTTTTTCAAAATAGCTCGTATTTTAATTACATTTTCTTTCGGTTGTTATGAGAAAATGGCAACAAAAAGATATTGCTATATTTCAACTATTTTCCCTTTACTTTCTGTATAAATGGAGTACTTGAGTTGCCAAAATTAAACAAATGGTGCTAAAAGCTACAAAAAAATTAATATTTCAAAAATAAATGGAGATACAGTTTTCAAACAAATTGCATTTAAAAGTACTTTTTTTCCCCAATACGACGGTATAAAAATTTAAAATGTGCGATGCTTAGAAATTAAAAAATTTGCTATAGAGCATTTAATCGCACAATGATACATCTGCTTATTTTATTCCTGCCTTCTGTAAGGTAACGTTATTTTTTGGAGACAAAATAAGCTGGGAGAAAGAAATAGCATACCGTCCCGGGGGCTAACAAGTGTGTGATTGAATTGAACATTAACACATTTAAAATATGCTACTAATGGCGTCGGCATTGAAAATTACATAACTGGATTTTACTAAGATACAGTTTTTTGTTTCCATAATCACGCTATTTGTATTCCGTTGTCGAGTGTTACTTGGAAGAGAGATAGGCATTACTTGAACTCAAGAAACCATTTGGCACTTTATACAGGGTGTCCCAGAAGTAATGGGACAAAATTTAAGGGGAGGTAGGGGACATTACAAGGATTCAGATTTGCATAGCAACCCAGGGTCGGAAACGCTTTCCTGGCGCGGTAGTGACGACACAAAGAACAAGAAAGACAGGATACGACTAAGAGGAGAAAACATGTTTATTATTCTTAGTACATCAAAAAACTAAGAAGAAATAACATTAAAGGGACAACGATCTTCATCAAAGTAGGTGTTCGAAATTACGACCCCAGGCCGTGATGCCTTGAAGCGCATCTCTGGCGTATGGAAGATCTAATGTTCTCGAAAATACTGGGAGTGCCCAGGACTTCCCCAGCAGCTGCCACGATGCGTGCAACAAGTTCCTCAACACTTGCCAGCATTGTCCCGGCATTTTTGCAGTACTAAGAATAATAAACATATTTTCTCTCCCTGTCCGTGTCCTTGCTTTCTTGTGTTTTGCGTCGTCACTACCGCGACAGGAAAGCGTTTCCGACCCTGGGTTGCCATGAAAATCTGAATCCTTATGATGTCCCCTACCTCCCCTTAAAGTTTGTCCCATTACTTCTGGGACACCCTGTATATCCAAACATTTTAAGCCATCTCCAAAACTATGGGACACTGTAGACACAAGTAAATTTATTTTCATTTAATGTTTTCCATTATAGCTACCGTCGAACTTTGGGTCACTTTTTCCTGGTTCCACTCACATTTCCATTATTAAAAAATATCATATGTGATTTTTCAACGTCGAAATGGAGTTGTAAACAATTAACATGAAACAATGAAGCAAACTGTATGGTTTTAAAGAGGAATTTTTATATATTTTTATTTTTTAACTATTTTTAAAGTTTTGGAACAAAGTAGACCCTGTTAGGGGCTTCTTTGGTCCATTCACTTAGTTTCATAAAAAATGAATACAATTCATATGTAAATGAATACATTTTTATGGAAAACCCTTGCAATAGCATTTGCTAATAAATTAACACTACAAACCCGATAAACAAATGTTTTTTTTTTCCTACATTTAAGCACAATTAACCAATTGTTAATATTAAAGAAACGAGAAACGGTTTTCGTCATGTTATCCTCAGCATCTGAAACAAAAACAATTAATGTAACAAGAACAAAAGAACTTCTTAAAACATCATCAAAAACTTTTAATTGCTCTAGGCCTTTCAAAAGATCCGAGTCTTTCTTCGTCAGGCGCAAAGAAGACGTGCTTCTGCTATGAAAACAGCAGCAAGACTCAAATGCTTTCATAGTAGAAGCACGTCTTTTTTGCGCCTGACGAAAAAAGGCTCAGATCTTTCGAAAGGCCTAGCGCAATTAAAAGATTTTGATGGTGATTTAAGAAGTTCTTTTGTTCTTATTCATTCACACCAGTTTCAACTTAATTTCTTTCAATTAATGTAACATTATGCAACAGTAACATGTGAAAAAAAGTTACTTAAAACATGTTTTAAGAGATTTGGTTGTATAAAAAGCATTTCTAAGTAATTGGGGCTATTTTCGGACCAAAACAGGCCTGGCACAAAGTAGCCCCGAAATACTACTTTTCATGTTAGCTTTATGAAAACGTAAACATTTTCTGCCAAAATAAAAAGTTAGAGGAAAAATTATGATCACACATGGGTTACAGGTTACAGGTAATATTTTGACACTTACTTTATTTGTAGCTCTTATCAAGATTGTTTCACAATAGAAAGTTTGGAGAGTTAAAATCTACACACGAAAACAGTTGTTTACAATCACGTTAAATGTTGCCATTAAAATAAATTAAATTACCCCAAAGTATTCAAATACCATACAGTAGGGTATAAATTATTTTTCAAGGGCAAAAACTCCAAATTATCTAGTATTGTCTGTTCAATATAAAGAATAAAATCTTTTTTTACGGGCTGGACCAAAGTAACCCCGCTAGGACCAAAGGTATTTGAATCTCCCAAAATCGCTGTGAATGCCCAGCAGGCATTATTAAGCTCTTCGTTCTGTCAATGGTCTGGTGTCACTATGCTTATTCAAACAGCTGTGGTGTTTACAGAAATATACAGGCAAAATGTCTTCAAATGTTTCACCAACATTTACTTGCTCGCCATCCGATTGCAGACAATAAGTTAGGTTCCAAAACCCATAAAACTTTCGTACCGAGAAATTTTCAAAAAAAAAAAAAAGTGATTCCTCAGAGAAATAGAAAGGTTCCTTGAACACATACACAATTCAAGAACTGGTGTTAGGAATTGAAGTGAAATGAAACTAGTGGCACGCGCTATGCGTGATTTTGTAATGTAAATTTATTGATGATGCGTAGTTAATAGGAGTATTCCATGAATGTATGTGAACTGTTGAATTCTCTTGAAATAAAATGAAATATGTTTTTATTGTCGGAATTAAATGATTATTTTATACTATAAATGGCTCTTTATATCAGTTTGAACCCAGATTCTAATTCATTAACGCCCAGCATCGTGTAGATGCAACTCGCAAGAAGAATATCAGAAGGTTAGTATTAGATTTTTAGCTAAGCCTACCTTTAAAACTCTTAACATATATTTGGTACCCTCGGCGGGACGGGCATTTTTGAATTTTGAAATTATTCAAATTCATCTCTTCATTCAAATAAATTCAAAATTCAAAATTGTCCGTCCCGCCGAGGGTACCAAATATATGTTAAGAGTTCTAGAGGTGGGCTTAGCTTAAAATCTAATACTAACCTTCTGATATTCTTCTTGCGAGTTGCATCTACACGATGCTGGGCGCTAATGAATTATAATGTGGGTTCAAAACTCATATAAAGAGCCATTTATAGTATAAAATAATCATTTAATTCCGACAATAAAAACATATTTCATTTTACTTCAAGAGAATTCAACAGTTCACATACATTCATGGAATACTCCTATTAACTACACATCATCAATAAATTTACATTACAAAATCACGCTCAGCGCGTGCCACTAGCTTCATTTCCCTTCAATTCCTAACATCCTCCCCCCTTTGAAACTTGGGGAGAGTTTCAAATACATAACAATTGTTATTAAAAAGATCTAATTTCTTCGGAGCTCTTACACATCTTCCAGAAGAGGTATATTTCTTAATTATGACACTATCAGGAGAAGGTACATTTTTTATTTTTATCATTAATACATTCACTAGAACTAGATTTCTCTTCACCCAACTTGTTAAATGCGATTTCATTCGTATCATTCGAATATAATTTCAAAGGGAAGATGCGCTGCACCGGACTTAAAACCGTGCCGTGCTGCGTTTTTATCTTAACAGTACGGATTTTACCATCCCGTCCAGGAATCAACTGAATTACTTTCTCTAAGGGCCAAAATAAACGCTTTTTATTATCATCCCCAATCAAGACTACTTCCCCCAATCGAGGCTCACGTGTGTGTTTTTCAGTATGTTTTTGGACTAATTCACTGAGGTATTCCTTTCTAAAGCGTTGCCTAAAATCGGTAAGAAGTTTAGCTCTATAATTTGCCCTTCTCCTTAAACTTCGAGAATCTAATTCGATAATATCTGAATTGCTAAAACATCTGTTTTCGGTAAGAAACATAGCGGGTGTAAGAGGAACTAGCTCTAGTGGGAACTAGCTCAGAGATATAGGTTAGAGATCTACAGTTAATTACAGATTCACAATCACATACAAATGTATTCAATTCTTCATAAGTCAATACTGATCTACCAAGAGTACGTATTAACAATTCGTTTACAATACGAACCAACCTTTCCCACCAGCCTCCCCACCAAGCTGCGGTGGGAGGTATAAATTTCCAAACAACTTTATGCGTCATAGTTACTCTTAAAATTTTATCCCAATTTAATTTCGAAAGTTCATTGGAAGCTCCCTTAAAATTCGTTCCATTATCACAATAAATAGTACTAGGTCTTCCGCGTCTAGCTATAAAACGCCTCAGTGCTAGAAGAAATGCATCAGAAGATAGCGAGTTAACTAGTTCAAGGTGAAGTGCACGATAAACTGCACAAGTAAATAACGCTATCCAAACTTTCTCGCCAGTTTTCAGAAATAGAGGCCCTGCTAAGTCCACTCCTATAATTTCAAATACAGCGCAATCTGTCACTCGATCTGGTGGTAAAGGTGTCCGTTCGCTTGACAAGGATTTTGCTTTAAAACGTTTGCATGGAATACAATCAAATAACACATTTTTGATGGCTCTTCTAGCTCTAATAATCCAAAATCTTTCTCTTATTAAAGACTGCATTATTCTTATTCCCGCATGACAATTCTTTTGGTGTACAGATCTAATCAACAGTTTAGTAAATTCCCACTTATTTGGCAACAATATTGGATACAAAAATGATTCTTGATCATTTCTTTCAGTTATTTTAGTTTTTACCCTTAAAACTCCATTATTATCTACGAATGTAACAATATCATGCACAGTCATTTTATTGTACAAATAATACCTTTGGACTAAACTGATTAGGTGATTTTTCGAATTCTGAATTTCATTTTGAGAAAGATTCAAATCTTCACATTTATCAGAAATCTTACGACAATTATTTACAAATCTCAAAACATAAGCAAATACTCTTATCATTTTGTCATAATTAGATATATTATTTAAGAGCCAATGGGGTGCGTCTTTAGCTAGATCCACATTCATAATTCTAACTTTCTTTCTTTCTAAATCTACTTCGTTAGGTTGACAGTCAATCGCGCCCATTGGCCAACACCCAGGATTTTCCTTTAACAACTTAGGACCTTCCCACCAACTCGAACTAAGCATTCGTTGTGGAGAGCATCCACGCGATAGTATATCAGCTATGTTTAAACTTCCAGGAACGTGCTTCCATGATTCCGTTCTGGTCAATTGCCGAATCTCTTTAACTCTGTTGCTCACAAATATCGACCAATTTCCATGTTCTTTTATCCACCAAAGTGCAGTAGTAGAATCTGACCAAAATGTCATTTTCAGATTTGGCATATTGATCGCTTTCATGACAGAATTCGCGAGTCGAGCACCTATACAACAAGCCATTAGTTCTAAATAATCATTTAATTCTGACAATAAAAACATATTTCATTTTACTTCAAGAGAATTCAAGTTCTAGTGAATGTATTAATGATAAAAATGTACCTTCTCCTGATAGTGCCCTAATTAAGAAATATACCTCTTCTGGAAGATGTGTAAGAGCTCCGAAGAAATTAGATCTTTTTAATAACAATTGTTATGTATTTGAAACTCTCCCCAAGTTTCAAAGGGGGGAGTATATTAGGAATTGAAGTGAAATGAAACTAGTGGCATGCGCTGTGCGTGATTTTGTAATGTAAATTTATTGATGATGCGTAGTTAATAGGAGTATTCCATGAATGTATGTGAACTGTTAAATTCTCTTGAAGTAAAATGAAATATGTTTTTATTAAAAAGCAGAAAAACCAACGTTTAAAATGCACAAATAATATATGAAAAGCAGCAAACAGCTGTTTCAAATCTACTAGCGAGATTCTTCTTCAGTGCAAAAGGAACAGCGTGCTAGAAAAAGCAAGGCTGAGCAAAATCATAGACAGAGACGCGCTGGCTTTTATACCCTATGCAGGTGGCGAAGGCGCCGAAACAACCAATGAGAGAGAAGCAGTGGAAACGACTGGGTGGACAAGTAGCGACATCTACCGGAGAAGTAGAGAAAAGAAACCAAAAAAGGAGGAATTAAATTAACGCTTTCCAAATACTTGGAAAATCTGGAGTACTAGATAAATCATTGACTAAAGAGTGAGAATTTTTAATGATATGGTAAGCTTCCCAAAAATCAAGATCAAGGTTAGAAGAACATTTTTGGATTATGATGGCTGAGGAAAAATCGAACCTATGTTGAGAAGACCAAGAATGTTGAGCAATAGAAGAACGTTTGAGCTCCTGATTTTTAACATAACCTTCATGCTCTTTTAAACGAAATCTAAGAGCACGTTTAGTCTGACCAATATAAGAAAGACCACACTGACAAGAGATCTGGTAAATGCCCCAATTATCTAGGCGATCAACGGGGTGTTTGAGATTTGAAAAAGGGATTTTATTAACAGGAGAAAAAATAACTTTAAAATCAAACCTTCTTAGGATTTTAGCAACTTGCTGACTGATTTTAGGAAAATATGGTAATACAACTGAAGTATTAGAGTTGGAATTAGAATGCTTTTCAGAATGGTCGGATTTCGTCAATTTCTTATAAATAGAATCGATAATATTAGAGGAATAACCACGATCGACAGCAATAGCTTTGAGGTAATTAAGTTCAGCACTAAGTAACTGAGGAGTGGAACAAATATTAGTAGCCCGAAAAACAAAAGTATTGAAAGCAGCGAATTTCTGGTTAGGGGGATGAGAAGAATACCTGTGAGGTGGGAGACTGACAGCAAAAGGTTTACGAAAGACGGTAGTCTGAAAGCCATTTTCACAACGAATAACAAGGACATCCAGGAAAGAAAGACAGTTATTGGTCTCAATTTCAGAGGTAAATTGAATGCAGGGATCAATGGAATTCATAATAGAGAGAATATGATTAATATCCGAATTCATTTCAATCAGGACATAAACATCATCAACATAACGAACATAGAACGGAAATTTTAAGATTTCAAAAAGCTTGACCTCAAAATAGTGCATATAAATATCGCATAAAATTGGACTAAGAGGATTACCCATAGCCAAACCGTCAATCATACGGAAGAAATTACCATTGAAAACAAAAGTATTTTGCGACAAGCAAGCGCGAGTGAGAAGTATAAGTTCCTCGATTTCAAAATAAGAGAAATGGAATTCACAAAGCCTTTTCTTGAGGCAATCTAAAGCCCCCTCAACCGGAACGTTTGTAAATAATGATTTAACATCAAAAGAAACCATCATGTGACCCTGCGGCTTAAAATTATGAAGTTTTTTAACAAAATCAAAAGAATTCTTAACAGTGAAACAGTTACTGCTCAAAAGTGGGGAAAAAACAGAAACTAAATATTTGGCAAGCTTATAAGAAGCTGTACCGATACTAGAGACAATAGGTCTAAAAGGAATGTCAGGTTTATGGACCTTAGGTAAAGCATAAAACCTGGCACAATGCGCAATAGACGGAATAAGGGACTTCTAAAGTTAGCAGGAATAATGGAAGAAGACTTAATGGCATACTTAATAGAGTTAATTTCACTAGTGGAAGGGTCTTTGCGGATATCCACATACGGACCATCATTAATTAATTTATGGGTTTTTTCCAAATACGTAGATTTGTCGAGAAGAACAATCTGACCACCTTTGTCGGCCTTAGTAATAATTAAGTTTGGATCAGAACGCAAATTTTTCAGACATTGTTTAACAGGATGTTTAAGATTGGGTTTATAAACATTAGAATTGAAATCAACAGTATTGGCAATGAGAAGCCTAATAGACTCTTTCTGAGAAGAAGATAGAGCGCTATGCTTAAAGGCTCTTTCAATAGGAGCAATAAGATTAGGTAAAGAAGGAATAGCAGAGACAGAAAAATTGTTATTCAATTTGAGAGCATCGAGCTGATTGTTACTTAATGGAACACTAGAAAGATTGACAACAGCATTTTGGTTAACAAGAGGCAAATTACTGCAGTTATTAGCGACAGAACTTCCACAAAGCGTATTAAATTTCTTCTTTAAAACCGAACAATGAACAGAAGAAGCTGTGAGAACTCTGCTCCATGACCTTCTGTCAATGGACTGAAAATCAGGAGTAGAATTAGCGAGGCTGATATGTAAAGAATATAACTCGCGCTCTATATGAGCAATTTTGTGGCGAGTCTCTTGAATCAAAGCTCTTAAAAGAGCTAATTTAGAACGAAATAAGACCTTCTCAATCCTATTTGAAGAAAATAAATTACAACGAATGGAAATGAATTTAGGAATAACCTTCTTACGCCTACAATCAAGTAGGAAATGTAAGTGTTCCAAAAACCTGTACTTTTTTAATCGTAAATTACAAAACCTATTGATTTGAGACATTGCGAAAAAAAAAAAAAATACAGAAGAATAAAGGCCCGTTAACGCAAAATACATAAAAATAGCAAATAAAGCCTTTGTGAACAATATTAAAAAGCAGAAAAACCAACGTTTAAAATGCACAAATAATATATGAAAAGCAGCAAACAGCTGTTTCAAATCTACTAGCGAGATTCTTCTTCAGTGCAAAAGGAACAGCGTGCTAGAAAAAGCAAGGCTGAGCAAAATCATAGACAGAGACGTGCTGGCTTTTATACCCTATGCAGGTGGCGAAGGCGCCGAAACAACCAATGAGAGAGAAGCAGTGGAAACGACTGGGTGGACAAGTAGCGACATCTACCGGAGAAGTAGAGAAAAGAAACCAAAAAAGGAGGAATTAAATTAACGCTTTCCAAATACTTGGAAAATCTGGAGTACTAGATAAATCATTGACTAAAGAGTGAGAATTTTTAATGATATGGTAAGCTTCCCAAAAATCAAGATCAAGGTTAGAAGAACATTTTTGGATTATGATGGCTGAGGAAAAATCGAACCTATGTTGAGAAGACCAAGAATGTTGAGCAATAGAAGAACGTTTGAGCTCCTGATTTTTAACATAACCTTCATGCTCTTTTAAACGAAATCTAAGAGCACGTTTAGTCTGACCAATATAAGAAAGACCACACTGACAAGAGATCTGGTAAATGCCCCAATTATCTAGGCGATCAACGGGGTGTTTGAGATTTGAAAAAGGGATTTTATTAACAGGAGAAAAAATAACTTTAAAATCAAACCTTCTTAGGATTTTAGCAACTTGCTGACTGATTTTAGGAAAATATGGTAATACAACTGAAGTATTAGAGTTGGAATTAGAATGCTTTTCAGAATGGTCGGATTTCGTCAATTTCTTATAAATAGAATCGATAATATTAGAGGAATAACCACGATCGACAGCAATAGCTTTGAGGTAATTAAGTTCAGCACTAAGTAACTGAGGAGTGGAACAAATATTAGTAGCCCGAAAAACAAAAGTATTGAAAGCAGCGAATTTCTGGTTAGGGGGATGAGAAGAATACCTGTGAGGTGGGAGACTGACAGCAAAAGGTTTACGAAAGACGGTAGTCTGAAAGCCATTTTCACAACGAATAACAAGGACATCCAGGAAAGAAAGACAGTTATTGGTCTCAATTTCAGAGGTAAATTGAATGCAGGGATCAATGGAATTCATAATAGAGAGAATATGATTAATATCCGAATTCATTTCAATCAGGACATAAACATCATCAACATAACGAACATAGAACGGAAATTTTAAGATTTCAAAAAGCTTGACCTCAAAATAGTGCATATAAATATCGCATAAAATTGGACTAAGAGGATTACCCATAGCCAAACCGTCAATCATACGGAAGAAATTACCATTGAAAACAAAAGTATTTTGCGACAAGCAAGCGCGAGTGAGAAGTATAAGTTCCTCGATTTCAAAATAAGAGAAATGGAATTCACAAAGCCTTTTCTTGAGGCAATCTAAAGCCCCCTCAACCGGAACGTTTGTAAATAATGATTTAACATCAAAAGAAACCATCATGTGACCCTGCGGCTTAAAATTATGAAGTTTTTTAACAAAATCAAAAGAATTCTTAACAGTGAAACAGTTACTGCTCAAAAGTGGGGAAAAAACAGAAACTAAATATTTGGCAAGCTTATAAGAAGCTGTACCGATACTAGAGACAATAGGTCTAAAAGGAATGTCAGGTTTATGGACCTTAGGTAAAGCATAAAACCTGGCACAATGCGCAATAGACGGAATAAGGGACTTCTAAAGTTAGCAGGAATAATGGAAGAAGACTTAATGGCATACTTAATAGAGTTAATTTCACTAGTGGAAGGGTCTTTGCGGATATCCACATACGGACCATCATTAATTAATTTATGGGTTTTTTCCAAATACGTAGATTTGTCGAGAAGAACAATCTGACCACCTTTGTCGGCCTTAGTAATAATTAAGTTTGGATCAGAACGCAAATTTTTCAGACATTGTTTAACAGGATGTTTAAGATTGGGTTTATAAACATTAGAATTGAAATCAACAGTATTGGCAATGAGAAGCCTAATAGACTCTTTCTGAGAAGAAGATAGAGCGCTATGCTTAAAGGCTCTTTCAATAGGAGCAATAAGATTAGGTAAAGAAGGAATAGCAGAGACAGAAAAATTGTTATTCAATTTGAGAGCATCGAGCTGATTGTTACTTAATGGAACACTAGAAAGATTGACAACAGCATTTTGGTTAACAAGAGGCAAATTACTGCAGTTATTAGCGACAGAACTTCCACAAAGCGTATTAAATTTCTTCTTTAAAACCGAACAATGAACAGAAGAAGCTGTGAGAACTCTGCTCCATGACCTTCTGTCAATGGACTGAAAATCAGGAGTAGAATTAGCGAGGCTGATATGTAAAGAATATAACTCGCGCTCTATATGAGCAATTTTGTGGCGAGTCTCTTGAATCAAAGCTCTTAAAAGAGCTAATTTAGAACGAAATAAGACCTTCTCAATCCTATTTGAAGAAAATAAATTACAACGAATGGAAATGAATTTAGGAATAACCTTCTTACGCCTACAATCAAGTAGGAAATGTAAGTGTTCCAAAAACCTGTACTTTTTTAATCGTAAATTACAAAACCTATTGATTTGAGACATTGCGAAAAAAAAAAAAATACAGAAGAATAAAGGCCCGTTAACGCAAAATACATAAAAATAGCAAATAAAGCCTTTGTGAACAATATTAAAAAGCAGAAAAACCAACGTTTAAAATGCACAAATAATATATGAAAAGCAGCAAACAGCTGTTTCAAATCTACTAGCGAGATTCTTCTTCAGTGCAAAAGGAACAGCGTGCTAGAAAAAGCAAGGCTGAGCAAAATCATAGACAGAGACGTGCTGGCTTTTATACCCTATGCAGGTGGCGAAGGCGCCGAAACAACCAATGAGAGAGAAGCAGTGGAAACGACTGGGTGGACAAGTAGCGACATCTACCGGAGAAGTAGAGAAAAGAAACCAAAAAAGGAGGAATTAAATTAACGCTTTCCAAATACTTGGAAAATCTGGAGTACTAGATAAATCATTGACTAAAGAGTGAGAATTTTTAATGATATGGTAAGCTTCCCAAAAATCAAGATCAAGGTTAGAAGAACATTTTTGGATTATGATGGCTGAGGAAAAATCGAACCTATGTTGAGAAGACCAAGAATGTTGAGCAATAGAAGAACGTTTGAGCTCCTGATTTTTAACATAACCTTCATGCTCTTTTAAACGAAATCTAAGAGCACGTTTAGTCTGACCAATATAAGAAAGACCACACTGACAAGAGATCTGGTAAATGCCCCAATTATCTAGGCGATCAACGGGGTGTTTGAGATTTGAAAAAGGGATTTTATTAACAGGAGAAAAAATAACTTTAAAATCAAACCTTCTTAGGATTTTAGCAACTTGCTGACTGATTTTAGGAAAAAATGGTAATACAACTGAAGTATTAGAGTTGGAATTAGAATGCTTTTCAGAATGGTCGGATTTCGTCAATTTCTTATAAATAGAATCGATAATATTAGAGGAATAACCACGATCGACAGCAATAGCTTTGAGGTAATTAAGTTCAGCACTAAGTAACTGAGGAGTGGAACAAATATTAGTAGCCCGAAAAACAAAAGTATTGAAAGCAGCGAATTTCTGGTTAGGGGGATGAGAAGAATACCTGTGAGGTGGGAGACTGACAGCAAAAGGTTTACGAAAGACGGTAGTCTGAAAGCCATTTTCACAACGAATAACAAGGACATCCAGGAAAGAAAGACAGTTATTGGTCTCAATTTCAGAGGTAAATTGAATGCAGGGATCAATGGAATTCATAATAGAGAGAATATGATTAATATCCGAATTCATTTCAATCAGGACATAAACATCATCAACATAACGAACATAGAACGGAAATTTTAAGATTTCAAAAAGCTTGACCTCAAAATAGTGCATATAAATATCGCATAAAATTGGACTAAGAGGATTACCCATAGCCAAACCGTCAATCATACGGAAGAAATTACCATTGAAAACAAAAGTATTTTGCGACAAGCAAGCGCGAGTGAGAAGTATAAGTTCCTCGATTTCAAAATAAGAGAAATGGAATTCACAAAGCCTTTTCTTGAGGCAATCTAAAGCCCCCTCAACCGGAACGTTTGTAAATAATGATTTAACATCAAAAGAAACCATCATGTGACCCTGCGGCTTAAAATTATGAAGTTTTTTAACAAAATCAAAAGAATTCTTAACAGTGAAACAGTTACTGCTCAAAAGTGGGGAAAAAACAGAAACTAAATATTTGGCAAGCTTATAAGAAGCTGTACCGATACTAGAGACAATAGGTCTAAAAGGAATGTCAGGTTTATGGACCTTAGGTAAAGCATAAAACCTGGCACAATGCGCAATAGACGGAATAAGGGACTTCTTAAAGTTAGCAGGAATAATGGAAGAAGACTTAATGGCATACTTAATAGAGTTAATTTCACTAGTGGAAGGGTCTTTGCGGATATCCACATACGGACCATCATTAATTAATTTATGGGTTTTTTCCAAATACGTAGATTTGTCGAGAAGAACAATCTGACCACCTTTGTCGGCCTTAGTAATAATTAAGTTTGGATCAGAACGCAAATTTTTCAGACATTGTTTAACAGGATGTTTAAGATTGGGTTTATAAACATTAGAATTGAAATCAACAGTATTGGCAATGAGATGCCTAATAGACTCTTTCTGAGAAGAAGATAGAGCGCTATGCTTAAAGGCTCTTTCAATAGGAGCAATAAGATTAGGTAAAGAAGGAATAGCAGAGACAGAAAAATTGTTATTCAATTTGAGAGCATCGAGCTGATTGTTACTTAATGGAACACTAGAAAGATTGACAACAGCATTTTGGTTAACAAGAGGCAAATTACTGCAGTTATTAGCGACAGAACTTCCACAAAGCGTATTAAATTTCTTCTTTAAAACCGAACAATGAACAGAAGAAGCTGTGAGAACTCTGCTCCACGACCTTCTGTCAGTGGACTGAAAATCAGGAGTAGAATTAGCGAGGCTGATATGTAAAGAATATAACTCGCGCTCTATATGAGCAATTTTGTGGCGAGTCTCTTGAATCAAAGCTCTTAAAAGAGCTAATTTAGAACGAAATAAGACCTTCTCAATCCTATTTGAAGAAAATAAATTACAACGAATGGAAATGAATTTAGGAATAACCTTCTTACGCCTACAATCAAGTAGGAAATGTAAGTGTTCCAAAAACCTGTACTTTTTTAATCGTAAATTACAAAACCTATTGATTTGAGACATTGCGAAAAAAAAAAAATACAGAAGAATAAAGGCCCGTTAACGCAAAATACATAAAAATAGCAAATAAAGCCTTTGTGAACAATATTAAAAAGCAGAAAAACCAACGTTTAAAATGCACAAATAATATATGAAAAGCAGCAAACAGCTGTTTCAAATCTACTAGCGAGATTCTTCTTCAGTGCAAAAGGAACAGCGTGCTAGAAAAAGCAAGGCTGAGCAAAATCATAGACAGAGACGTGCTGGCTTTTATACCCTATGCAGGTGGCGAAGGCGCCGAAACAACCAATGAGAGAGAAGCAGTGGAAACGACTGGGTGGACAAGTAGCGACATCTACCGGAGAAGTAGAGAAAAGAAACCAAAAAAGGAGGAATTAAATTAACGCTTTCCAAATACTTGGAAAATCTGGAGTACTAGATAAATCATTGACTAAAGAGTGAGAATTTTTAATGATATGGTAAGCTTCCCAAAAATCAAGATCAAGGTTAGAAGAACATTTTTGGATTATGATGGCTGAGGAAAAATCGAACCTATGTTGAGAAGACCAAGAATGTTGAGCAATAGAAGAACGTTTGAGCTCCTGATTTTTAACATAACCTTCATGCTCTTTTAAACGAAATCTAAGAGCACGTTTAGTCTGACCAATATAAGAAAGACCACACTGACAAGAGATCTGGTAAATGCCCCAATTATCTAGGCGATCAACGGGGTGTTTGAGATTTGAAAAAGGGATTTTATTAACAGGAGAAAAAATAACTTTAAAATCAAACCTTCTTAGGATTTTAGCAACTTGCTGACTGATTTTAGGAAAAAATGGTAATACAACTGAAGTATTAGAGTTGGAATTAGAATGCTTTTCAGAATGGTCGGATTTCGTCAATTTCTTATAAATAGAATCGATAATATTAGAGGAATAACCACGATCGACAGCAATAGCTTTGAGGTAATTAAGTTCAGCACTAAGTAACTGAGGAGTGGAACAAATATTAGTAGCCCGAAAAACAAAAGTATTGAAAGCAGCGAATTTCTGGTTAGGGGGATGAGAAGAATACCTGTGAGGTGGGAGACTGACAGCAAAAGGTTTACGAAAGACGGTAGTCTGAAAGCCATTTTCACAACGAATAACAAGGACATCCAGGAAAGAAAGACAGTTATTGGTCTCAATTTCAGAGGTAAATTGAATGCAGGGATCAATGGAATTCATAATAGAGAGAATATGATTAATATCCGAATTCATTTCAATCAGGACATAAACATCATCAACATAACGAACATAGAACGGAAATTTTAAGATTTCAAAAAGCTTGACCTCAAAATAGTGCATATAAATATCGCATAAAATTGGACTAAGAGGATTACCCATAGCCAAACCGTCAATCATACGGAAGAAATTACCATTGAAAACAAAAGTATTTTGCGACAAGCAAGCGCGAGTGAGAAGTATAAGTTCCTCGATTTCAAAATAAGAGAAATGGAATTCACAAAGCCTTTTCTTGAGGTAATCTAAAGCCCCCTCAACCGGAACGTTTGTAAATAATGATTTAACATCAAAAGAAACCATCATGTGACCCTGCGGCTTAAAATTATGAAGTTTTTTAACAAAATCAAAAGAATTCTTAACAGTGAAACAGTTACTGCTCAAAAGTGGGGAAAAAACAGAAACTAAATATTTGGCAAGCTTATAAGAAGCTGTACCGATACTAGAGACAATAGGTCTAAAAGGAATGTCAGGTTTATGGACCTTAGGTAAAGCATAAAACCTGGCACAATGCGCAATAGACGGAATAAGGGACTTCTTAAAGTTAGCAGGAATAATGGAAGAAGACTTAATGGCATACTTAATAGAGTTAATTTCACTAGTGGAAGGGTCTTTGCGGATATCCACATACGGACCATCATTAATTAATTTATGGGTTTTTTCCAAATACGTAGATTTGTCGAGAAGAACAATCTGACCACCTTTGTCGGCCTTAGTAATAATTAAGTTTGGATCAGAACGCAAATTTTTCAGACATTGTTTAACAGGATGTTTAAGATTGGGTTTATAAACATTAGAATTGAAATCAACAGTATTGGCAATGAGATGCCTAATAGACTCTTTCTGAGAAGAAGATAGAGCGCTATGCTTAAAGGCTCTTTCAATAGGTGCAATAAGATTAGGTAAAGAAGGAATAGCAGAGACAGAAAAATTGTTATTCAATTTGAGAGCATCGAGCTGATTGTTACTTAATGGAACACTAGAAAGATTGACAACAGCATTTTGGTTAACAAGAGGCAAATTACTGCAGTTATTAGCGACAGAACTTCCACAAAGCGTATTAAATTTCTTCTTTAAAACCGAACAATGAACAGAAGAAGCTGTGAGAACTCTGCTCCATGACCTTCTGTCAATGGACTGAAAATCAGGAGTAGAATTAGCGAGGCTGATATGTAAAGAATATAACTCGCGCTCTATATGAGCAATTTTGTGGCGAGTCTCTTGAATCAAAGCTCTTAAAAGAGCTAATTTAGAACGAAATAAGACCTTCTCAATCCTATTTGAAGAAAATAAATTACAACGAATGGAAATGAATTTAGGAATAACCTTCTTACGCCTACAATCAAGTAGGAAATGTAAGTGTTCCAAAAACCTGTACTTTTTTAATCGTAAATTACAAAACCTATTGATTTGAGACATTGCGAAAAAAAAAAAATACAGAAGAATAAAGGCCCGTTAACGCAAAATACATAAAAATAGCAAATAAAGCCTTTGTGAACAATATTAAAAAGCAGAAAAACCAACGTTTAAAATGCACAAATAATATATGAAAAGCAGCAAACAGCTGTTTCAAATCTACTAGCGAGATTCTTCTTCAGTGCAAAAGGAACAGCGTGCTAGAAAAAGCAAGGCTGAGCAAAATCATAGACAGAGACGTGCTGGCTTTTATACCCTATGCAGGTGGCGAAGGCGCCGAAACAACCAATGAGAGAGAAGCAGTGGAAACGACTGGGTGGACAAGTAGCGACATCTACCGGAGAAGTAGAGAAAAGAAACCAAAAAAGGAGGAATTAAATTAACGCTTTCCAAATACTTGGAAAATCTGGAGTACTAGATAAATCATTGACTAAAGAGTGAGAATTTTTAATGATATGGTAAGCTTCCCAAAAATCAAGATCAAGGTTAGAAGAACATTTTTGGATTATGATGGCTGAGGAAAAATCGAACCTATGTTGAGAAGACCAAGAATGTTGAGCAATAGAAGAACGTTTGAGCTCCTGATTTTTAACATAACCTTCATGCTCTTTTAAACGAAATCTAAGAGCACGTTTAGTCTGACCAATATAAGAAAGACCACACTGACAAGAGATCTGGTAAATGCCCCAATTATCTAGGCGATCAACGGGGTGTTTGAGATTTGAAAAAGGGATTTTATTAACAGGAGAAAAAATAACTTTAAAATCAAACCTTCTTAGGATTTTAGCAACTTGCTGACTGATTTTAGGAAAATATGGTAATACAACTGAAGTATTAGAGTTGGAATTAGAATGCTTTTCAGAATGGTCGGATTTCGTCAATTTCTTATAAATAGAATCGATAATATTAGAGGAATAACCACGATCGACAGCAATAGCTTTGAGGTAATTAAGTTCAGCACTAAGTAACTGAGGAGTGGAACAAATATTAGTAGCCCGAAAAACAAAAGTATTGAAAGCAGCGAATTTCTGGTTAGGGGGATGAGAAGAATACCTGTGAGGTGGGAGACTGACAGCAAAAGGTTTACGAAAGACGGTAGTCTGAAAGCCATTTTCACAACGAATAACAAGGACATCCAGGAAAGAAAGACAGTTATTGGTCTCAATTTCAGAGGTAAATTGAATGCAGGGATCAATGGAATTCATAATAGAGAGAATATGATTAATATCCGAATTCATTTCAATCAGGACATAAACATCATCAACATAACGAACATAGAACGGAAATTTTAAGATTTCAAAAAGCTTGACCTCAAAATAGTGCATATAAATATCGCATAAAATTGGACTAAGAGGATTACCCATAGCCAAACCGTCAATCATACGGAAGAAATTACCATTGAAAACAAAAGTATTTTGCGACAAGCAAGCGCGAGTGAGAAGTATAAGTTCCTCGATTTCAAAATAAGAGAAATGGAATTCACAAAGCCTTTTCTTGAGGCAATCTAAAGCCCCCTCAACCGGAACGTTTGTAAATAATGATTTAACATCAAAAGAAACCATCATGTGACCCTGCGGCTTAAAATTATGAAGTTTTTTAACAAAATCAAAAGAATTCTTAACAGTGAAACAGTTACTGCTCAAAAGTGGGGAAAAAACAGAAACTAAATATTTGGCAAGCTTATAAGAAGCTGTACCGATACTAGAGACAATAGGTCTAAAAGGAATGTCAGGTTTATGGACCTTAGGTAAAGCATAAAACCTGGCACAATGCGCAATAGACGGAATAAGGGACTTCTTAAAGTTAGCAGGAATAATGGAAGAAGACTTAATGGCATACTTAATAGAGTTAATTTCACTAGTGGAAGGGTCTTTGCGGATATCCACATACGGACCATCATTAATTAATTTATGGGTTTTTTCCAAATACGTAGATTTGTCGAGAAGAACAATCTGACCACCTTTGTCGGCCTTAGTAATAATTAAGTTTGGATCAGAACGCAAATTTTTCAGACATTGTTTAACAGGATGTTTAAGATTGGGTTTATAAACATTAGAATTGAAATCAACAGTATTGGCAATGAGATGCCTAATAGACTCTTTCTGAGAAGAAGATAGAGCGCTATGCTTAAAGGCTCTTTCAATAGGAGCAATAAGATTAGGTAAAGAAGGAATAGCAGAGACAGAAAAATTGTTATTCAATTTGAGAGCATCGAGCTGATTGTTACTTAATGGAACACTAGAAAGATTGACAACAGCATTTTGGTTAACAAGAGGCAAATTACTGCAGTTATTAGCGACAGAACTTCCACAAAGCGTATTAAATTTCTTCTTTAAAACCGAACAATGAACAGAAGAAGCTGTGAGAACTCTGCTCCACGACCTTCTGTCAGTGGACTGAAAATCAGGAGTAGAATTAGCGAGGCTGATATGTAAAGAATATAACTCGCGCTCTATATGAGCAATTTTGTGGCGAGTCTCTTGAATCAAAGCTCTTAAAAGAGCTAATTTAGAACGAAATAAGACCTTCTCAATCCTATTTGAAGAAAATAAATTACAACGAATGGAAATGAATTTAGGAATAACCTTCTTACGCCTACAATCAAGTAGGAAATGTAAGTGTTCCAAAAACCTGTACTTTTTTAATCGTAAATTACAAAACCTATTGATTTGAGACATTGCGAAAAAAAAAAAATACAGAAGAATAAAGGCCCGTTAACGCAAAATACATAAAAATAGCAAATAAAGCCTTTGTGAACAATATTAAAAAGCAGAAAAACCAACGTTTAAAATGCACAAATAATATATGAAAAGCAGCAAACAGCTGTTTCAAATCTACTAGCGAGATTCTTCTTCAGTGCAAAAGGAACAGCGTGCTAGAAAAAGCAAGGCTGAGCAAAATCATAGACAGAGACGTGCTGGCTTTTATACCCTATGCAGGTGGCGAAGGCGCCGAAACAACCAATGAGAGAGAAGCAGTGGAAACGACTGGGTGGACAAGTAGCGACATCTACCGGAGAAGTAGAGAAAAGAAACCAAAAAAGGAGGAATTAAATTAACGCTTTCCAAATACTTGGAAAATCTGGAGTACTAGATAAATCATTGACTAAAGAGTGAGAATTTTTAATGATATGGTAAGCTTCCCAAAAATCAAGATCAAGGTTAGAAGAACATTTTTGGATTATGATGGCTGAGGAAAAATCGAACCTATGTTGAGAAGACCAAGAATGTTGAGCAATAGAAGAACGTTTGAGCTCCTGATTTTTAACATAACCTTCATGCTCTTTTAAACGAAATCTAAGAGCACGTTTAGTCTGACCAATATAAGAAAGACCACACTGACAAGAGATCTGGTAAATGCCCCAATTATCTAGGCGATCAACGGGGTGTTTGAGATTTGAAAAAGGGATTTTATTAACAGGAGAAAAAATAACTTTAAAATCAAACCTTCTTAGGATTTTAGCAACTTGCTGACTGATTTTAGGAAAAAATGGTAATACAACTGAAGTATTAGAGTTGGAATTAGAATGCTTTTCAGAATGGTCGGATTTCGTCAATTTCTTATAAATAGAATCGATAATATTAGAGGAATAACCACGATCGACAGCAATAGCTTTGAGGTAATTAAGTTCAGCACTAAGTAACTGAGGAGTGGAACAAATATTAGTAGCCCGAAAAACAAAAGTATTGAAAGCAGCGAATTTCTGGTTAGGGGGATGAGAAGAATACCTGTGAGGTGGGAGACTGACAGCAAAAGGTTTACGAAAGACGGTAGTCTGAAAGCCATTTTCACAACGAATAACAAGGACATCCAGGAAAGAAAGACAGTTATTGGTCTCAATTTCAGAGGTAAATTGAATGCAGGGATCAATGGAATTCATAATAGAGAGAATATGATTAATATCCGAATTCATTTCAATCAGGACATAAACATCATCAACATAACGAACATAGAACGGAAATTTTAAGATTTCAAAAAGCTTGACCTCAAAATAGTGCATATAAATATCGCATAAAATTGGACTAAGAGGATTACCCATAGCCAAACCGTCAATCATACGGAAGAAATTACCATTGAAAACAAAAGTATTTTGCGACAAGCAAGCGCGAGTGAGAAGTATAAGTTCCTCGATTTCAAAATAAGAGAAATGGAATTCACAAAGCCTTTTCTTGAGGTAATCTAAAGCCCCCTCAACCGGAACGTTTGTAAATAATGATTTAACATCAAAAGAAACCATCATGTGACCCTGCGGCTTAAAATTATGAAGTTTTTTAACAAAATCAAAAGAATTCTTAACAGTGAAACAGTTACTGCTCAAAAGTGGGGAAAAAACAGAAACTAAATATTTGGCAAGCTTATAAGAAGCTGTACCGATACTAGAGACAATAGGTCTAAAAGGAATGTCAGGTTTATGGACCTTAGGTAAAGCATAAAACCTGGCACAATGCGCAATAGACGGAATAAGGGACTTCTTAAAGTTAGCAGGAATAATGGAAGAAGACTTAATGGCATACTTAATAGAGTTAATTTCACTAGTGGAAGGGTCTTTGCGGATATCCACATACGGACCATCATTAATTAATTTATGGGTTTTTTCCAAATACGTAGATTTGTCGAGAAGAACAATCTGACCACCTTTGTCGGCCTTAGTAATAATTAAGTTTGGATCAGAACGCAAATTTTTCAGACATTGTTTAACAGGATGTTTAAGATTGGGTTTATAAACATTAGAATTGAAATCAACAGTATTGGCAATGAGATGCCTAATAGACTCTTTCTGAGAAGAAGATAGAGCGCTATGCTTAAAGGCTCTTTCAATAGGTGCAATAAGATTAGGTAAAGAAGGAATAGCAGAGACAGAAAAATTGTTATTCAATTTGAGAGCATCGAGCTGATTGTTACTTAATGGAACACTAGAAAGATTGACAACAGCATTTTGGTTAACAAGAGGCAAATTACTGCAGTTATTAGCGACAGAACTTCCACAAAGCGTATTAAATTTCTTCTTTAAAACCGAACAATGAACAGAAGAAGCTGTGAGAACTCTGCTCCATGACCTTCTGTCAATGGACTGAAAATCAGGAGTAGAATTAGCGAGGCTGATATGTAAAGAATATAACTCGCGCTCTATATGAGCAATTTTGTGGCGAGTCTCTTGAATCAAAGCTCTTAAAAGAGCTAATTTAGAACGAAATAAGACCTTCTCAATCCTATTTGAAGAAAATAAATTACAACGAATGGAAATGAATTTAGGAATAACCTTCTTACGCCTACAATCAAGTAGGAAATGTAAGTGTTCCAAAAACCTGTACTTTTTTAATCGTAAATTACAAAACCTATTGATTTGAGACATTGCGAAAAAAAAAAAATACAGAAGAATAAAGGCCCGTTAACGCAAAATACATAAAAATAGCAAATAAAGCCTTTGTGAACAATATTAAAAAGCAGAAAAACCAACGTTTAAAATGCACAAATAATATATGAAAAGCAGCAAACAGCTGTTTCAAATCTACTAGCGAGATTCTTCTTCAGTGCAAAAGGAACAGCGTGCTAGAAAAAGCAAGGCTGAGCAAAATCATAGACAGAGACGTGCTGGCTTTTATACCCTATGCAGGTGGCGAAGGCGCCGAAACAACCAATGAGAGAGAAGCAGTGGAAACGACTGGGTGGACAAGTAGCGACATCTACCGGAGAAGTAGAGAAAAGAAACCAAAAGAGGAGGAATTAAATTAACGCTTTCCAAATACTTGGAAAATCTGGAGTACTAGATAAATCATTGACTAAAGAGTGAGAATTTTTAATGATATGGTAAGCTTCCCAAAAATCAAGATCAAGGTTAGAAGAACATTTTTGGATTATGATGGCTGAGGAAAAATCGAACCTATGTTGAGAAGACCAAGAATGTTGAGCAATAGAAGAACGTTTGAGCTCCTGATTTTTAACATAACCTTCATGCTCTTTTAAACGAAATCTAAGAGCACGTTTAGTCTGACCAATATAAGAAAGACCACACTGACAAGAGATTATTACTTAATTATTACTAAGGCCGACAAAGGTGGTCAGATTGTTCTTCTCGACAAATCTACGTATTTGGAAAAAACCCATAAATTAATTAATGATGGTCCGTATGTGGATATCCGCAAAGACCCTTCCACTAGTGAAATTAACTCTATTAAGTATGCCATTAAGTCTTCTTCCATTATTCCTGCTAACTTTAAGAAGTCCCTTATTCCGTCTATTGCGCATTGTGCCAGGTTTTATGCTTTACCTAAGGTCCATAAACCTGACATTCCTTTTAGACCTATTGTCTCTAGTATCGGTACAGCTTCTTATAAGCTTGCCAAATATTTAGTTTCTGTTTTTTCCCCACTTTTGAGCAGTAACTGTTTCACTGTTAATAATTCTTTTGATTTTGTTCAAAAACTTCATAATTTTAAGCCGCAGGGTCACATGATGGTTTCTTTTGATGTTAAATCATTATTTACAAACGTTCCGGCTGAGGGGGCTTTAGATTGCCTCAAGAAAAGGCTTTGTGAATTCCATTTCTCTTATTTTGAAATCGAGGAACTTATACTTCTCACTCGCGCTTGCTTGTCGCAAAATACTTTTGTTTTCAATGGTAATTTCTTCCGTATGATTGACGGTTTGGCTATGGGTAATCCTCTTAGTCCAATTTTATGCGATATTTATATGCACTATTTTGAGGTCAAGCTTTTTGAAATCTTAAAATTTCCGTTCTATGTTCGTTATGTTGATGATGTTTATGTCCTGATTGAAATGAATTCGGATATTAATCATATTCTCTCTATTATGAATTCCATTGATCCCTGCATTCAATTTACCTCTGAAATTGAGACCAATAACTGTCTTTCTTTCCTGGATGTCCTTGTTATTCGTTGTGAAAATGGCTTTCAGACTACCGTCTTTCGTAAACCTTTTGCTGTCAGTCTCCCACCTCACAGGTATTCTTCTCATCCCCCTAACAAGAAATTCGCTGCTTTCAATACTTTTGTTCTTCGGGCTACTAATATTTGTTCCACTCCTCAGTTTCTTAGTGCTGAACTTAATTACCTCAAAGCTATTGCTGTCGATCGTGGTTATTCCTCTAATATTATCGATTCTATTTATAAGAAATTGACGAAATCCGACCATTCTGAAAAGCATTCTAATTCCAACTCTAATACTTCAGTTGTATTACCATTTTTTCCTAAAATCAGTCAGCAAGTTGCTAAAATCATAAGAAGGTTTGATTTTAAAGTTATTTTTTCTCCTGTTAATAAAATCCCTTTTTCAAATCTCAAACACCCCGTTGATCGCCTAGATAATTGGGGCATTTACCAGATCTCTTGTCAGGGTGGTCTTTCTTATATTGGTCAGACTAAACGTGCTCTTAGATTTCGTTTAAAAGAGCATGAAGGTTATGTTAAAAATCAGGAGCTCAAACGTTCTTCTATTGCTCAACATTCTTGGTCTTCTCAACATAGGTTCGATTTTTCCTCAGCCATCATAATCCAAAAATGTTCTTCTAACCTTGATCTTGATTTTTGGGAAGCTTACCATATCATTAAAAATTCTCACTCTTTAGTCAATGATTTATCTAGTACTCCAGATTTTCCAAGTATTTGGAAAGCGTTAATTTAATTCCTCCTCTTTTGGTTTCTTTTCTCTACTTCTCCGGTAGATGTCGCTACTTGTCCACCCAGTCGTTTCCACTGCTTCTCTCTCATTGGTTGTTTCGGCGCCTTCGCCACCTGCATAGGGTATAAAAGCCAGCGCGTCTCTGTCTATGATTTTGCTCAGCCTTGCTTTTTCTAGCACGCTGTTCCTTTTGCACTGAAGAAGAATCTCGCTAGTAGATTTGAAACAGCTGTTTGCTGCTTTTCATATATTATTTGTGCATTTTAAACGTTGGTTTTTCTGCTTTTTAATATTGTTGCACAAAGGCTTTATTTGCTATTTTTATGTATTTTGCGTTAACGGGCCTTTATTCTTCTGTATTTTTTTTTTTTCGCAATGTCTCAAATCAATAGGTTTTGTAATTTACGATTAAAAAAGTACAGGTTTTTGGAACACTTACATTTCCTACTTGATTGTAGGCGTAAGAAGGTTATTCCTAAATTCATTTCCATTCGTTGTAATTTATTTTCTTCAAATAGGATTGAGAAGGTCTTATTTCGTTCTAAATTAGCTCTTTTAAGAGCTTTGATTCAAGAGACTCGCCACAAAATTGCTCATATAGAGCGCGAGTTATATTCTTTACATATCAGCCTCGCTAATTCTACTCCTGATTTTCAGTCCATTGACAGAAGGTCATGGAGCAGAGTTCTCACAGCTTCTTCTGTTCATTGTTCGGTTTTAAAGAAGAAATTTAATACGCTTTGTGGAAGTTCTGTCGCTAATAACTGCAGTAATTTGCCTCTTGTTAACCAAAATGCTGTTGTCAATCTTTCTAGTGTTCCATTAAGTAACAATCAGCTCGATGCTCTCAAATTGAATAACAATTTTTCTGTCTCTGCTATTCCTTCTTTACCTAATCTTATTGCTCCTATTGAAAGAGCCTTTAAGCATAGCGCTCTATCTTCTTCTCAGAAAGAGTCTATTAGGCATCTCATTGCCAATACTGTTGATTTCAATTCTAATGTTTATAAACCCAATCTTAAACATCCTGTTAAACAATGTCTGAAAAATTTGCGTTCTGATCCAAACTTAATTATTTCTAAGGCCGACAAAGGTGGTCAGATTGTTCTTCTCGACAAATCTACGTATTTGGAAAAAACCCATAAATTAATTAATGATGGTCCGTATGTGGATATCCGCAAAGACCCTTCCACTAGTGAAATTAACTCTATTAAGTATGCCATTAAGTCTTCTTCCATTATTCCTGCTAACTTTAAGAAGTCCCTTATTCCGTCTATTGCGCATTGTGCCAGGTTTTATGCTTTACCTAAGGTCCATAAACCTGACATTCCTTTTAGACCTATTGTCTCTAGTATCGGTACAGCTTCTTATAAGCTTGCCAAATATTTAGTTTCTGTTTTTTCCCCACTTTTGAGCAGTAACTGTTTCACTGTTAAGAATTCTTTTGATTTTGTTAAAAAACTTCATAATTTTAAGCCGCAGGGTCACATGATGGTTTCTTTTGATGTTAAATCATTATTTACAAACGTTCCGGTTGAGGGGGCTTTAGATTACCTCAAGAAAAGGCTTTGTGAATTCCATTTCTCTTATTTTGAAATCGAGGAACTTATACTTCTCACTCGCGCTTGCTTGTCGCAAAATACTTTTGTTTTCAATGGTAATTTCTTCCGTATGATTGACGGTTTGGCTATGGGTAATCCTCTTAGTCCAATTTTATGCGATATTTATATGCACTATTTTGAGGTCAAGCTTTTTGAAATCTTAAAATTTCCGTTCTATGTTCGTTATGTTGATGATGTTTATGTCCTGATTGAAATGAATTCGGATATTAATCATATTCTCTCTATTATGAATTCCATTGATCCCTGCATTCAATTTACCTCTGAAATTGAGACCAATAACTGTCTTTCTTTCCTGGATGTCCTTGTTATTCGTTGTGAAAATGGCTTTCAGACTACCGTCTTTCGTAAACCTTTTGCTGTCAGTCTCCCACCTCACAGGTATTCTTCTCACCCCCCTAACCAGAAATTCGCTGCTTTCAATACTTTTGTTTTTCGGGCTACTAATATTTGTTCCACTCCTCAGTTACTTAGTGCTGAACTTAATTACCTCAAAGCTATTGCTGTCGATCGTGGTTATTCCTCTAATATTATCGATTCTATTTATAAGAAATTGACGAAATCCGACCATTCTGAAAAGCATTCTAATTCCAACTCTAATACTTCAGTTGTATTACCATATTTTCCTAAAATCAGTCAGCAAGTTGCTAAAATCCTAAGAAGGTTTGATTTTAAAGTTATTTTTTCTCCTGTTAATAAAATCCCTTTTTCAAATCTCAAACACCCCGTTGATCGCCTAGATAATTGGGGCATTTACCAGATCTCTTGTCAGTGTGGTCTTTCTTATATTGGTCAGACTAAACGTGCTCTTAGATTTCGTTTAAAAGAGCATGAAGGTTATGTTAAAAATCAGGAGCTCAAACGTTCTTCTATTGTTCAACATTCTTGATCTTCTCAACATAGGTTCGATTTTTCCTCAGCCATCATAATCCAAAAATGTTCTTCTAACCTTGATCTTGATTTTTGGGGAGCTTACCATATCATTAAAAATTCTCACTCTTTAGTCAATGATTTATCTAGTACTCCAGATTTTCCAAGTATTTGGAAAGCGTTAATTTAATTCCTCCTCTTTTGGTTTCTTTTCTCTACTTCTCCGGTAGATGTCGCTACTTGTCCACCCAGTCGTTTCCACTGCTTCTCTCTCATTGGTTGTTTCGGCGCCTTCGCCACCTGCATAGGGTATAAAAGCCAGCGCGTCTCTGTCTATGAGATTGCTCAGCCTTGCTTTTTCTAGCACGCTGTTCCTTTTGCACTGAAGAAGAATCTCGCTAGTAGATTTGAAACAGCTGTTTGCTGCTTTTCATATATTATTTGTGCATTTTAAACGTTGGTTTTTCTGCTTTTTAATATTGTTGCACAAAGGCTTTATTTGCTATTTTTATATGTTTTTATTGTTGGAATTAAATGATTATTTTATACTATAAATGGCTCTTTATATGAGTTTGAATCCAGATTCTAATTCGTTAACGCCCAGCATCGTGTAGATGCAACTCGCAAGAAGAATATCAGAAGGTTAGTATTAGATTTTAAGCTATGCCTACCTTTAGAACTCTTAACAACTGGTTTTACGCAGACTCTTCAAAGTAAAATTATGAAATGCTAATGATTTACTTCTGTGAAAGATGGGTAGTAATTTAACGTAATAATCGAATAAAACATAGCGAGTTTTAATTGGACACAGGCTTAAGTATTAAAAAACCTAAAGAAAGGTATGAAACACGAAAATATTCTTCTGTGAAAGTCTTCTGTCTTCTATATCTTCAGTCTTCTGTCTTCTATATCTTCCGTCTTCTGTCTTCTATACCACTTCCGTGAAAGATGGGTAATAATTTAATGTAATAATAGAATAAAACATAGCTAGTTTTAAATGAAAACAGCCTTAAGTATTAAAAAAATCTAAAGAAAGGTTTGCAACACAAAAATATAACGTATGTTCCTAAATGATCTGGAAATACAATATAAGCATTTTTCTTTCCGTTGAAAAATGAGAATGCGTTTATAACAAGCGTATGATTGACTTATATATTATCACATTTAAAATATGCTAATAATCGTTTCGGCATTGAAAATTACATAACTCGATTTTACAAAGATAGCGTTATTTATTTCCATAATCACACTCTTTGTATTCCGTTGTCGAACGTTACTTGGAAGCCAGTCAGGAATTTCTTAAATTCAAGAAACATTTCGTCACCTTATACATCGAAATCTATTATCGTCGCCGCGCCTCCAAAACTATCGGGGTGTTGTACAGAAGTGAATTTAATTGCCTTTTATGTTTTCCTTTTTACCTATGTTTTAATTTAATCTCCCAAAATAGTTGTGAATGACCAGGAAGGATTATTAAGCTTTTCTTTTGTCAACGGTGTAACGTCATAATATTTATTCAAACAGCTAGTGTTTACTGAAGTAAGCAAGTTAAATGTCTTTAAACGTCTCACCAATATTAACGTGTTCGCCATCCTATTGTAGACAATAAGTTAAGTCGCAAAATTTTTACGACACTAAAGCTTGCTCGAATTTTTCTCGTAAACTGTGCTTGTCACAAAATTGTAAACATTAAGTTAGGTTCCCAAACGTTTATGATTGTAAAACTTTTATCAAAGAGATGATTTACCGCAAAAGCTCTGAAATGTCCCAATGATATATTTTTCATTTATATAGAAAATAAATAATCTGCAATTCAATCTGCTTCTTGCAAAATTCCATAAAACATTCGTTTGGAGTAAATTTCGATAAAAAACATGATTCTTCACAGGGCCGAAACTAGTTTTTTTTGCGCCCGGGGCAAACATGAATTTTGGCGCCCCCCCCCCCCCCCTTTTATACTCAAAGTATATTTACAAAGAGAATTTTACTAATTTTCTAAGGGCTGACTTATTTTAAAATTTAAAATATGTAATCATAAAATATGTAATACTGAACTACGTAAATTGAATGTGACGTTTGTTGCAATTATAGTTCGTTCGCATAAAAGAATTCGCATGTATTACCGGCTATTTACAGTGTTTGCTTATACAGTAGCGTTCCGATTATCCGAGTCCCGCTTAACCGAGTTTCCGCTTTAAAAAAAAAAAAAAAAAAAAAAAAAAAAAAATATGGCCATTTTTTTTCCTATTCTGACCAGAAATGCAGAGTTCAAACTTTTTACTACTGCTCTTTCATCTTCACCTAACACTTCAATTATAAGGGCTGTTTCATAATAATGAAAACCATCAGTCCATCAGAAGAAAATGATCGATTCCAAAGGTATAATCTTTCACTTGGCACCCCTTGGCTCTGGCGCCCGGGGCACATGCCCCCTCTGCCCCCCCCTTAGTTTCGGCCCTGATTCTTCAAAGAAATACAAGGGTTCCACTGAGTGTTGCCAAGTGTCCCGTGTAAATCGGGGCTCCAAATAATTGGGACACCAGTATTTTAAACTGTGCTTGTCACTATATTGTAAACAACAAGTTAGGTACCCAAACTTTTACGATCGTAAAAGTTTTGTCAAAGAGATGATTTACCGCAAAATGAATTGACCCCATGATGAATTTCCCCCAATGTTATATTTTTCTTTTATATGGAAAATAAATAAAGAATTCAATCTGCTTCTTGCAAAATTCAATAAAACATTCGTTTGGAGTAAATTTCGATAAAAACATGATTATTCAGAGAAATCGAAGGGTTCCACTTAGTGTTGCCAAGTGCTCCGCGTAAATCGGGGCTCCAAATGCTTGGGACACCAGTATTTTAAAGGAATTTTCTTCGCCTTATCTAATGTCAGGATTGTCTGGGATTAAAGAAGGCGAAATAAAGGGTAAGAAATTAGTGGTGTCCAGAGCATTTGGAGCACTGATTTACGCAGGACAGCTGGCAAAACTAGTTCCATTGAACACAGCTCAATAACTGCTTTTATGCAGATTCTTCGAGGTACAGTCGTGGGAAAAAAAAAGTAAACACCCCCTACTAACTCCTCAACAAATTATTGTAGAAGAAAGTTACAGGTACCGAACGATTGGAAATAAAGTCTACTTTTAAAGGATATAAATAAAATTTGCTTAGGGGGCCATCTACATATTAAAACGAACCGTAACTTTGTTTTTTTTTTCAATAGCAGTGCACAATTCTGACATCATAAATGAACTCTACACCCTTCAATTATCCTAAAAACAAATTTTTATGCAATTCGTACCATAAGTTTCTGAGAAATTAATTATTTTAAAACGAGCGTATTTTAAGGGATGTGTCCAAATTGAAGTTCGGAACTCGATTGTTAACCGAGAGAGCCCTCATCTTGATCAAGGCACCTTAATAAGTCAATGAAGCCTGCTAGATTACACGACAGCAAAAGAAATTTCAAAACATCTAGTCACTCCTATTATAGACGGCCCCTTAAACCATCATTTTGCTGTTTTTTAAGCATAATTTGAAAACTACTTGGAAAAAATATGTGAAATTTTGGATTTCCATAAAGCAGGACTTAATAAATTTAATTCCATAAAAAAAATTGTAGGTTGCAATTCATAATTTTTTCGAGTATTAATTTCATAAATCATAATTCATATCATAAAGTTATAAAAATTGCAAATTCAGCTTATTTATGTTTGGGTATATTAGTATTATTGCTACACAAAAAATTAGCACATTAGGAGCACAATTTCTGAAGATATAAATAAAAATATGAAAATATAATTTAACATTAGAAGTACTCAATTTTGAATGTTTATAATTCAAAAACTTATCATTCAAATGATTTGAAATTCGGTGTATAGGCATAGTTTGAACTGAAGATTTGAAATATCTCGTTAAATATGGCTATTGTCATTGAAAAAAATAAAGTTTGGATTCGTTTTAATATGTAGATGGCCCCCTAAGCAAATTTTACATACATCATTTAAAAGTAGACTTTATTTCCAATCGTTCGGTACCAGTAACTTTCTTCTACGATAATTTGTTGAGGAGTTAGTAGTGGGTGTTTACTTTTTTTTTTCCCACGACTGTACAATAACGAAATGAAAAATGAAATAGTGAAATTGCTTAAACATTTTAATTTCAATAACACATACTGGACAATTGCACCGTAAAATATAATAAATAAAGACACAATCTTGCTTAATGGTACACAAAACACGAACTTTAATAAGCTAAAAATTAACTTCTATTTTTCGAGCTGTTTCTACGGTCGTCTTCAGGAAAATATGATGGTAAAAAGGCTCTAAGCTCAGCGACGAAAGCTTCCTGTGCAAGAGATAATTAGCCGAAAATTTGACGAATGATTTGAATACAAAAATGTAGTGCTGCCATTTGATTCATTTGATCTCAGTTCATTAACAATTATTTATTTTCACTAGATGGCAGCACTACATTTTTCTATTCAAATCATTGGTCAAATTTTCGACTAATTATCTCTGCACAGGAAGCTTTCGTCTCTGAACTTTCAGCCTTTTTACCATCATATTTTCCTGGAGACGGCTGTAGAAACAGCTCGAAACGTAGAAGTTAACTTTTAGCTTATTAAAGTTCGTGTTTTGTGTACCATTAAGCAAGATTGTATCTTTATTTATTTCGATTACAATTTTGTTATTTCTATCTGATGTGAAGTTTTCCTATAGTAAATAAAGATGGAAATGTGTTGGTAACGATCGAATAAAACATGATCGATCGAAACTAACATGAAAAGGGTGGTTATAAATTATTATCCAAATTTCTTCGAATCCGCTAAAACTCAACTTAAAAAGTTTGATGTAAATTTAATTGCTAGACCCCCTCCTAAATTAAAATCAATTTTAACCACTAGAATTGACCCTATTGATAAATTTGACCTTTCCGGTGTTTATATCATTCCTTTTCTTAAAGAAGGTGGTTATAGAAATTATTATATTGGCATGACTCAGAGAAAATTCCAAGTGAGATGTAAAGAGCACATTGCAGACATAAAATTTAATAGAGGTAAAACCGCATTATCTAGGCTAAATAAAATAGAAAACATAAATATTTTGTTTAATGAAAGTAGATTAATTTATAGGTCAGATTTTTATTTGCAACTTTTTATTAGAGAATCTATTGAAATTTACATCAGAAACTCAATACTCTGCAATGATTCCTTGTCATTTCAAATCCCAAATATTTGGATTGAATTGTTAGATAATTTGAAAATAAAATAGGGCAACGTGAAACATGTTAAAATATTACGCGCGTGATTTTTATTTATTTTTTTTTAATTTCATTTGTAATAGTTTATTGTCATTTTCCATCTTTGTGTTTATCTGTTTTTCTGATGATGATTGAGTAAATTCAATCGAAACATGTCAAATTATTAAGATCTTTTAATGTATTTTATTAACGTTTGACGTCCTTTTTAGCAATTAAATGTTTAATATATATTTTGAGTGTGTTTTTAGAATATATATTTTTGAAATATTTTTAATGGACGTATAAGAGAACTTCTGCTTATAATTTAAAACATAGATAGTTTCGATTTGGGAACAGCGTTAAATATTAAAAAGATAAAGAAAGATTTCAAACACCCAAATATAACATCTGTTTCTAAAGAATCTGTAAGTACATTATAAGCATTATTTTTTTCGTTGACAGATAAAATGACTCGACATTTACATGATTTATTCGATTTCACTAAGATACCGTTTTTTTTTTTAGATAATGATGCTCTTGCATTCCGTTGTCGAATGTCACTTGGAAGCTAGTGAGACATTTCTAAAATTCAAGAAACCATTCGGCACCCTATAAATCAAAATCTGTTATCGTCGCCGTCTTCCAAACTATGGGGTGCTGTAGGCACGAATGAATTTATTTGCATTTAATGTTTTCTTTTTAGCTATGTTTCATTTTAATCTCCCAAAATACCTGCGAATGCCCAGCAGGCATTATTCAGGTCTTCCTTCTATCTATGGTCTGGTGTCATAATATTTATTCAAACAGCTGAAGTGTTTGCTGAAATACACAGGTTAAATGTCTTCAAATGTTTCAGCAACATTTACGCGCTCGTCATCCGATTGCAGACAATAAGTTAGGTTCCCAAACTTTTATGACTGTAAAAATGTTATCAAAGAGATAATTTGCTGCAAAACTCTGAATTGACTCAATGATATGTTTTTCATTTATATGGACAATAAATGCAGCATTCAATCTGCTTCCCGCAAAATTTCTTAAAACATTCGTTTAGAAATTTCGAGAAAAACATTAGAGCTGCAGAGAAATCCAAGGATTCCACTGAACAGAGTTCTACAACAGCTATTATGCAGACTCTTCGAAGTAAATTATCGAAATGCGAAATGAAAGAATGAAAATATTTAGGCATTTCAATTAAAATTTTGTTATTTCTATCTGATGTGAAGTTTTACTTCAGTAAATAAAGACGGAAATATGATGGTAATTGAAGAGCTGAGTGGAAGAACATGTTATTCTACATTTTCTTTAAAATGATTTTATCGTTTGGACGAAGGTGTTATCAGGTAATCTATCACATGGTAAAGCTAAAATTCTAAAGTTCTATTTAGCTTTGAAGATTTAAGACATTATTCATTAATATTTAATATTTAAATATTTAATAATCCAAATAATATTAATATTTTTAATATTAAAAAATTAAATATGAATAAGTTTTTTTGATAGAGTTTAGTACCACACCTGTTAATATTTTAAACACATTGTATCAAACAGAAAATAAATCATTAAAATTGAGAACAAAAACTTTCACATCAAATTTCTTCAAATGTAATTTTTGTTACTTAACATGTTCTTCCACTTAGCTCTTTAATTTTCAAATAAACATAGTGAGTTTGGATTTTGGAAGTCTTAAATATTAAAAAAATTAAAGAAATATTTCAACCACTCAAATATAAGAATCTGAACATTTAAAATATGCTAATAATGGCGTCGGCATTAAAAATTACATGAATCGATTTCACTAAGATACCGTGTTTTATTTAGATAATGACGCTCTTTGTATTCTGTTGTCGAATGTCACTTGGCAGCCTGTGATGCAATTCTTAAATTCGAGAAACCTTTCGTCACCTTATTTATCGAAATATATTACCATCGCCGCCTACAAAACTATGAGACGCTGTAGACACAAATAAATCTACTTTCATTTAATGTTTTCCTTTTTAGCTATATTTTATTTGTATCTCACAAAAACGGCTGTGAATGTGCAGCAGGAATTATTAAGCTCTTCCTTCTGTCAAAGGTCTGCTGTCATACTATTTCTTCAAACAGCTGAAGTGTTTGCTGAAATAAGCATTTTAAATGGCTTAAAATACGAGGGTGTATCAAGAAGTTTTTGCCCTCACATGGAAATAATTGAGTGAAACATATGAATTTGCTACATTTTATGAGTCTTTTTACTTACTCATCATACGTAGTATAGGGTAAGTCTTGTAATCGTTTCAAAAATCGAAAAAGAAAAATTGACGGATTTACACGTATCAGACGCTGGAGATTCCGAAAAACATATTTTTAGAAAAAAAATTTTGCCGTCCGTCTGGGTGAGTGTCGGTGTGTGTGTCTGAAATCGCTCTATCTCCCGAACAAATTGAGACAGAGACTTGAAATTTGGTGTGCACTTAGGAAGTAATAATGGGAAGAAGCCTATTGAATATCAGTAACCTCGATTATGCGGAACTATTTTTTTCGGACTTTCAAAATATTCGTTCTGATAAAAGGCATACAAAATTTTTCAAAATTGTTTAATTGAAGGAGTGAATATAAAATACAATAAAAAAACATAAATTTTGCATAAAGAATGAAGTCTATCGGATAATTAGTTGCCGAGATAGTTGTATAGTCCTATTTTTCACACTCTTCGATTTTTCATGACCCTGTATTTCATTCAAAATTCAATTCAAAGATATATTTTAATTGGAAATGAGACGCTTAATCCGACCCAGTAAACTGTTAGTTTAAATGATTATAATTTTTCGCGTTACAAGGATGTTTTTTTTTACGCAATTCGGTACTACTTGATTATCCCGCCGACCAAAAAACTCGTCAAACTATAAGATTAAATGCCAAGAATGGCTTATCGTAAATGTCAAGCATTTAATGCATTACCATACCTATAAGGGGGGTTACCATAGGAAGGACCCTGTTCTGTCGCCAAATGCCGCCAAGTTTGGCGCCAACTTGGCGACATATCACCAAATTTGGAGACCCAAATTAGTCGCCAAAAGTGACGCCAAATTGGCGGTATCTCTAATATTTTGCCAAATTCCCATAGACTTCCATTATAAACCAATAGTGTTTACTTGCTTACAGAAAATCAACAAACTGAGATATTTTAATGCAACAAAAACTGATATTAGCTTAAGGGATTATATTAATTATATTTAAGGAAAATTGTATTATGAATAAAAGTAACATAATACAATGCTTAGCATATATAATGTGTTTTATTTTCATATTTTATATTATGTATATCCATGATGTTTAAATATTACGGTGGCTCCCAACGACTAGTTCTATATAGTCAGTGTGCACAGTAACACATTTGTGCAACCGGTATTTCAAAGAGATGGGGAGGATGTATTCCAGGAGGCGCGATAGTAGACCCAAAGGGGGATATTTTTCTAACTTTTACCGACTCCCACATGTGACATATTGTTTGAAAGGCCTGTGACCACTTATTCATGTTATGCAACTCCCGAGCCTCTCCCCCCAAATTTACCTTCCACTTTTCTAAATTTTGTGAACACAATTCATACTTTCCGGGGGGGGGATTTGGGGGAGGGGCTCGGGGGTGCATAACATGAATGAGTGGTCAAAGGCCTTTCCTACAATATGTCACATGTGGGGGTAGGCAAAAGTTAGAAAAATGCCCCCCTTTGGTTCTACTATCCCGCCTCCTGGAAGACATCCTCCTCTCCCCTCTTTTTGAAATACCATTTGCAGAAATGTGTTACTGTGCACAGTGACTCTATTGAAAAGGACTAATACAATGTAGCAATTTCATAAATTACACTCAATTATTTCTATGTGAGGGCAAAAACTTACTGATACACGATACACCCTTGTATTCCACCAACATTTACGTACTCATCATCTGATTGTATACAATAAGTTAAGTTTCCAAATTTTTATGACTCTAAAGCTTGTTCGAATTTTTCTCGTCAACTGTGCTCGTTACTAGATTTTAGACGACAAGTTTTGTTCCCAGACTTTTATGACTGTAAAAATTTTATCAAAGAGATAATTTACCGCACTACTCTGAATTGCCCAATGATACGTTTTTCATTTATATAGAAAATAAATAACAGCATTCAATCTGCTTCTCGTAAAATTTCGTAAAACATTCTTTTGGAGCAATTTTCGAGAAAAACATGATTCTTCAGAAAAACCCAAGTGTTCAACAAGTGCTTTTATGCTGACTCTTCGAAGTAAAATAACGAAATGCGAATTGAAAAAGTGAAAATATTTAGTCATTTCAATTGCATATTTGTAATTTTTATCTGGTGTGAAGTTTTAGTTCAGTAAATAATGATGGAAATGCATTGATGATGATCGAATAAAACATGGTAAGCTTAAGTTTGGGAACAGCCTTAAATATTAAAAATATTTAAAGAAATATTTCAAACACCCAAACGTAACGTTCGTTCCTAAAGAATCTGGGATTACATTATAAGTATTATTTTTTCCGTTGACAGATAAAAATGCATTTATAACAAGCATATGTTGGTCTTTTATATTACTAACATTTAAAATATACTAAATTGTGTCTTTGATAGAAGTTTTGCAGTCATGAAAGTTTGGGAACCAAACTTGTTGTCTATAATCTGGAGAAGAGCACAATCAGAGCAAGCTTTACAGTCGTAAAAGTTTGGGAACCTGGCTTGCTGTCTAAAATCGGATGACGAGCACGTATATGTAGGAGAAACATTTGAAGACATTTAACCAGCCTATTTCAGCAAACACTACGGCTGTTTGAATAACTATTATGACATCAGACCGTTGAAAAAGGAAAAGCTTAATAATGCCTACAAAGCATTCACAGCTATTGTGAGAGATTCAAATAAAACATAGCTAAAAAAGAAAATATTAAAAATCCAAGAACTATTATATATTAGCGATTATATATTAGCGACTATATATTATATTATATATTAGCGAGAGATATTAGAAATCCAAGTGCTCCATTGAACACAGTTCAACATCTGCCTTTATGCAGACTGTTCGAAGTAAAATAACGAAATACGAAATGAAAGAGTTAATATATTTAGACATTGCTATTACAATTTTTTAATTTCTACCTGATGTGAAGTTTTACTTCAGTAAATAAAGATGAAAATTTGATGGCAATTGTTGAATAAAATATAGAGAGTTTTGATTTTGGAACAGCCTTAAATATTAAAAATATTAAATAAAGATTGTAGACACCCAAATATAACGTCTTTCTATCTGTAAATACATAATAAGCATTTTTTTCCATTGAAAAATAAAAAAGCATTTATAATACGCATATAATTGACTTATTTTCCTTAAAAATTACATGAGTAGTTTCACTAATATACCTCTTTTTCTTTCGATAATGATTCTGTTTGTGTTCCGTTGTCAAATGCACTTGGAAGCAGGATTTGCAGTTTGGCCTCCAATTTTAATACAAAATTTCATATTCATACCATAAATTTCGAAACAAGAATTTTTACAGTATGAGATCACTAAATGACTCTTATTAAATAAAGTATAAAATACTATTCTTTATTTCTGTTGTGAGCTTGAAATTTCGGAATAAAAATGGAGACCAAACTAGCAACCCTGCTTGGAAGCCAGTGGGGCATTTCTAAAATTCAAGAAACCATTCGGCACTTTAAAAATCAAAATCTGTTATCGTTGCCGTCTCCAAAAGTATGGGGCGCTGTAGACACATATGAATTTATTAACCTCCGGTATGCTATTTCTTTCTCCCAGCTTACTTTGTCTTCAATAAATAACGTTACCTTGTATATGCCAGCCGTAAAACATAAGAAGATGTTTCATTGTGCGATTAAATACTCTACAGCATTTTTTAAAACTTCTAAGCATCGCACATTTTCAATGTTTATACCGCCGTATTGGGGAAAAAAGTACTTTTTAATGCAATTTGTTTGAAAACTGCATCTCCATTTGTTTTTGAAATATTAATTTTTTTTTTTTTTTTTTTTTTTTTTTTTTTTTTTTTTTTTTGTAGTTTTTAGCGACATTTGTTTCATTTTGGCAACTCAAGTACTCTATTTCTGTAGAAAATAAAGAAAAAATTGTTGTAAAAGAGAAATTATATCTTCTTGTTGCCATTTTCTCATAAAAATTGAAAACAAATTAATTAAAATACGTGCTATGTTCAGAAATATATAAATGAAGGATTTATGATAAAACATGGAGATATTATAAACTGTATTTAATTTTAAGTATCTATATTAATGAATATGACGTCATTTTACATAAAATAAAAGCGTGTGCTTTACGTCTTAAAATTGAAATATGTTTTGCAGTAGAGTCCCGATTATCCGAGTCCCGCTTAACCGTGTTATTTTCTTCTGATGGACTGGTGGCTTCTATTATTATGAAACAATGGCCATAATTTTTTTTTCAAAAAAAATTATGGCCATTTTTTTTCCATTCTGACCAGAAAATCAGAGTTCTAACTTTTTACGGCTGCTTTTTCATCTTCACCTACCGCTTCATTTATAATGGCTGTTTCATAATAATAGAAACCACCAGTCCACCAGAAGAAAATGAAGTAATGGAAATGCCGGGGGCGAGACTAAATTCTGAAAAAGTAGAATTCCTGTTCTCTTTATTAACATTTAATATTTTCCTTTTAGCTATGTTTTATCTGAATCTCCAAAAATAGCTGTGAATTCCCAGCAGGCATTATTAAGCTTTTCCTTTTGTCAACAGTCTGATGTCATAATATTTATTCAAACAGTTGTAGTGTTTGATGAAATAAGCAGATTAAATGTCTTCAAATATTTCACCTACATTTACATGCTCGTCATCCGATTGTAGACAATAATTCAAGTTCCCAAACTTTTATGATTGCAGAACTTGCTCAAATTCTGCTCCTCACCAGATTATATACATTAAGGGTACTTCTTAGCTATCCCGTCGACCAAATTATTGTCGCCAAATTATAAGATTAAATGCCAATAATAATTGCCATTAATTAATTAATTGTAAGATTAAATGCCCATAATGGCCAATAAAACCATTAATTCGACGTTTTATTTGTATTTTTATTAATGTTTTACTAATTTACTTGTTCTTTCGTTATTTAAAATAAAAACTATGTCAATCTGTATAATTTGACGAGTGGTTTGGCGATTTATATAATTTGGCGAAATTGGTTGACGGGATAACTAAGAAGTACCACATTAAGCTTGGTTCCCAAATTTTTCTGACTGTGAACTGTTTATCAAAGAGATAAGTTGCCGCAAAACTCTGAATTACTCCAAGAATATGTTTTTTATTTATAGGGAAAATAAATACAGCATTCAATCTGCTTCTCCCAAAATTTCATAAAACATTCGGTTGGAGTAATTTTCGAGAAAAATATGATTCTTCAGAGAAATCCAAGTGCTCCATTGAACACAGTTCAACATCTGCTTTTATGCAGACTGTTCGAAGTAAAATAACGAAATTCGAAATGAAAGAGTGCAAATATTTAGACATTTCTATTACAATTTTGTAATTTCTACCTGATGGGAAGTTTTACTTCAGTAAATAAGATGAAAATTTGATGGTAATTATCGAATAAAACATAGAGAGTTTCGATTTTGGAACAGCCTTAAATATGAAAAATATTAAATAAAGATTGTAGACACACAAATATAACGTCTGTCTATCTGTAAATACGTAATAAGCATTTTTTCCGTTGACAAATAAAAAATAATTTATAACACGCATATAATTGACTTTGACATCACTAATATTTAAAATATGCTGATAATGGCGTCGGCATTAAAAATTACATGACTCGATTTCACAAAAATTCCGTTTGTTATTTCCATAATGACGCACTTTGTATTCCGTTGTCGAATGTCACTTGGAAGCCAGTGAGGCATTTCTTAAATTCAAGAAACCATTCTGCACTTTATAAATCCAAATCTGTTATCGTGGCTGTTTCCAAAACTATGGGGCGCTGTAGACACAAGTGAATTTATTTGCATTTAATGTTTTCCTTTTTAGCTATGTTTTGTTTGAATCTCTCACAATAGCTGTGAATGCCTTGCAGGCAATATTAAGCTTTTCTTTTTTCACCAGTCTGATGTCATAATATTTATTCAAACAGCTGTGGTGTTTGCTGAAATAGGCTGTTTAAATGTCTTCAAAAGTTTCTCCTATATGTACTGCTCGTTATCTGATTTTAGACAGCAACCCAGGTTCCCGAACTTTTACGACTGCAAAGCTTGCCCTGATTGTGCTCTTCTCCAGATTATAAACAACAAGTTTGGTCCCCAAACTTTCATGTCTGAAAAGCTTACATCAAAGACACAATTTGCCGCAAATCTCTGAACTGTCCCAATTATATATGTTTTTAATTTATATGGAAAATAAATGAAGCATTCAATCAAAGTCCCTCTAAATTTCATGAAACTTTAGTTTAGAGTAATTTTTGAGAAAACGAGAATCTTCAGCTAAATCTAAGGACTCCATTTAACACTGTTCAAGAACTGCTTTTCGGCAGAAAAGCAACCAATATACTTACTATATACACTCATACCATCTTACTGTATACCTCTTACTATATAACATGTTACTATATACCGTACCTCTTACTACATACCATCGATATACTTACTATATACACTCATATCACCTTACTATATACCTCTAACTATATACCATCTTACTATATACCATCAATATACTTACTATATACTACACTCATCAAAGTAAAACAATGAAAGGAGATATGTAAGAGTAAAAAATTTTTGTACATTTCAATTATTCTTTTGTAATTTCCACGTGATGCACTGCAAATAGAAGCGTCTTAAATTTAGACATATATGTGACTGAAAAAGAATTTTAGACACTTAAGTGTCTTAATCTGAAAATTAAGACACTATAGATGTCTTAATTTAAGATACATAAGCGTCTTACTATGACCATCGTGTAAACGAACTGAGAATAATGTCTAAAATATCCGCAAACGTCTTATTTTAAGACGCTTCATTGCTTTAAACGTGTCTTAATTTAAAACGTTTTGATTCTTCCGATGCAATAACCACCAGGGGGCACTAGCACTCCCAGTTGCGCATGCGTTTTAGATGTCTTCGTTCGAAGTGGTATACGTTGTAATTCAAACAAAGTTTGTTTTTATGTACGCGTGTATTTTAATTCGTTTTTTTGCGAAATGTGAAGTACTGTGATTTTAATTCGTATTAACTTGGATAATTTATTTATTGAATACATACATCTGACGTGTGTGCTCGACATCAAATGTCTCTTAGAAGCTGTCGTCGATACAAGGGCGGGATAGACACAGAACAGAAGTAGACGACGGTTGAAGATTACACCCGGAAATTCTACAAAGCGTGTGCAATGGGCTTAGTGTTAACTCGTATCAATTTATATCAATAATATTGTGTTATTCATCTTCGTCCTGTCGAAGCTGGCAAAAAAAAAGAAACTTTTGTCTGGCGGGTCCTGTTTTTAGGATGAAACATCTCATTCTTTAAATATGGCTAGTCGGATGTATTATGGGATTACCTTTTAAACTGATGAAAGTCTTTCTCCCTCACTGTGGTTGTGGTAGTTTTTAAAATTTCAAATCGAGGAATATTTCTTACCTCTTGCAGCAACTCAAGTAAGTTTCTTTATAGTAGTAAAATTAGTGTATTTTATGATTTTATTTATTGTACTAAACAAAATCCTGCATGAAATTTAATTAGTTTTGAATCTGTTCGCAAAAAACCCCACTAATTCTAGAAGTATATATTTTTAAACTTATGACGTTCTTTTTTATTACGAATTATATATTCAATGTCAGTTCTTAGTTTCAATGATAATTTTTATCTCGCAGTAAATGACGGCCACAAGGAAGTAAAGAAAAAAAAAACTTTGAAAGATGACCTAATGCTTTCTTACTTCCTGGCATAAAACCGCAGATTAAAAAAAGATAAATAAAGTAAATGAGACTGGTATATTATATGAAGCTGCCTGTAAAAATATACATATGTATTTGATTTGCAATCAACTCTAATACTGATTTTTTTATTATTTTTAATAAAAAAGTAATTTGAAATTTATAATGGGAAAAAGTAAAAACCTCTAACTAGATTTCGTATTTAAAATTGTGGTAACTTTATTTATATGCATTTATACGAAAAATACAAAAATGACAGATGTTACTGTATATATTTAAGACGAAAGAAGTTTGGAAATCATAAGTTATTTTTTCCTCATGTTTTTAATATAGAATATGTACTTATTTGTTTTTATTGATAGTTGAATAGCTTTTGTGAGTACCCTCTGATCTACATAAAAACTTGCCCATGTGGAAATATAAATTTTTTAAAAACATAATTTTTAAATAAGTATTTTCATTTTTTTGGGGGGGAGGGGGGGGATTTTGCATGAATTTTTGTAAAGCTGATATCTTAAATCTTGCACTGATTATAATGAAAGTTTTGAACTTTTAGAGTAGGACAAGTTTAAAAACGCAAATATATTTAACAAAATACCAAAGTCATTTTTTCTCCAATGTTATTAAAGTAGAATATTTATTTATTTATTTTCATTATTCATAGTTAAATGGCTGTTGTGATTATCAAGTGATGTATATGTAAAATTGCCTATGTGGCAATATATTTTTTTATATTTTCATTTTTTTTTTTGGGGGGGGGGGGGTGGGATTTTTGCAATTTTCGTACATCTGATATTTTAAATCTTTTTCCACATTCAACCGAGTATAATAAATATTTTGAACTTTTAGAGTAGGACAAGATTATAAAATATATATATATATATTTATCTATGTACCTTAAAAGCCCTTAATAGCGAACACTTCGGGACCGCGGAATTTGTCCGATAATTGGAGATGTCTACTTTTTTGAGGTAAAAATATACAAATATGTATGTCTGCTGATTAAAAAAAGTATTCCTTAAATAGAGGTGTTCGCTATTCGAGAATGTCCATTAACCTCCACATACCGGATACTCCCGAATACCGGACATCTCAATTTAGACAACTATAATGCAGGGTTGCGTTTTTTGCAAAAGTACTTCTTGATTAAAGGAAGGGCAAACTGGGAAGTGCCCCGTCCCCCTACGACTGTAGTGCCCCCAAATTTGATGTGCAATATTTGTAAAGCTTATATTTTAAATCTGTTTCGAAATTGTACTGATTATAATCAATATTTTGAACTTTTAAAGTAAAATAAGGTTAAAAACAAAATAAATTTAAAAAAATCTAATATTTAGATAAATATTTTTTGTTTTTTAATCTTGTTCTACTCCTGAAGTTCAAGATATTGATTATAATCAGTACAATGTCGTAAAAGATTTAAATTATCAACGTAACGAAAATTGTATACCAAAACTGAGAGCACCAAAAAAATCAGGCTGTATTGGGGGGGGGGGGAGGGGCAGGACCACAGCCAAATATTTTTCCAGGATTCAACGTGGTCAAACATGGCTACGTATGATGCTTACAAAAAAATGGATGCGATTCAGACGTTTGAAGTGTCTGAAATTCAGACGCAAAAAGTGTCTGAAAAAATTCAGACATTTTAAAATGTCTGAAAATTGAACACTCCATTTCAGACACTTAAGTGTCTGAATTTCAGACATTTTAATTTAGAGTGTGGGAAGTTTTACTTCAATAAATGATGAATTTTTGATGGAATAAACAATATTTTGATCGACTAAAAAAGTAGACAGTTTCGATTTGAAAACAGCTTTTATTAAAAAAAAAATTGAAAAAAAAATTAAACACTTAATTTAACGTCTATTTCTAAAGAATCTGGAAATACAGTATATACATTATGTTTTCCGCTGACAAAAGAAAGTGCATTTATAGCAAGCATATGATTGACTTATACATTACTCACACTCAAAATATGGTAATAATGACTAAATAAATATGGTAAAAATTCCATGGCTCGATTTCAATAAGCTACCTTTATGGATATACAATGACACTCTTTTTATTCCACTTCTGAATGTCATTTACAAGACAGTGATACTTTTAAAGAAACCATTCAGCGTCTTAAAATTCTGAATCTGTTATCGTGGCCGTCTTCTAAATTAAGGGTCACTGTAGATCCGAAGAAATTTATTTGCAGCGAATGTTTTCCTTTTAAAGTAGATTTTATTTTAATCTGACAAACGGACTGTTAATGCCAAACAGGCATTATTGCGCTCTTCTTTTTGTCAATGCTCTGATGTCACAATATTCATTCAAACAGATGTAGATACAGCGTCTAGAACACATAGTGTGGAAATCGACTATCCCAGTAATACTTAAAAATGTGCTAAAATATTGCATCCCTTAAATGTCGAACGATGCTGAAATCCAATGAATCGATCACAGTGACATCAGCAGGATATTTTCTAAAACTCCAAGACGATTTGGTCTTGACACTATAATAATACGATGTTTACTTTGAAATATGAAAATATATCGCAGATGTCGCTGCGATCGGCTCCCTTGTTTTCGACATCATTGCACATTTTAGGGATACAACTGTTTAGCTCTGTTTGGATAGCAGATTTCAACGCTATGTATTCTAGACGCTTCATCTAGACTCTGTAATAATACGATGATTACATTGAAATTTGAAAATATACAGCAGATGCCGCTGCGAACGGCTCTTTGGATTTCAGCATCGCTTCACATTTAAGGGATACAAATTTTTAGCATTGTTTGGATAGCAGATCTCTACACTATTTATTCTAGTCGCTGTAGCACTGTAGTGTTTATTGAAATAAGTCACTCAAATGTCTTCATATGTTTTACCTATGTATGTTTATGCGCTCGTCGTCCCATTGTAGACATCAAGTTAGGTTCTCAAATGTTTTTGACTATGAAATTATCAAAGAGATAATTTGTCGCAAAACTCTAAGTTGTCACAATATAAACACATGTATAATAATCACTTATAAACAGATAAAGTTAAAAAATGCTATAAAAAGTGATAGAAAATCTTTATTAAGATTGACGATCGTTTGCTACGTTTGATAAATTATATGAAAATTAATCCACGCTCACAAATAGCTAATTTAATTTTAATTTAATTTTATGTTTGCAATATTTTTCATAATGCATCATGTCTCGTGACATTGTTTACTATGTTTATTGTTTTAAAATATTTTGCGAAAGTATTTTCTATCATAAATGATTTTGAAAATGTCGCCGTTGGTGCGACGAAACGATCGTCCATCTTAATAAAGATTTTCTATCACTTTTTATAGCATTTTTTAACTTTATTTGTCACAATATGTTTTTTATTTATTTATTTATATGGAAAACAAATACAGTATTTAATCTGTGTCTCGCAAAAATTCAAAAGAAATTTGTTGAGAGAAATTTTCGAAAGAAAAGTGATTCTTCAGCGAAATCTGAGGATTCCACACAGGGATGAGAGCGTTCCGACCCAAATGACCGATTACTACCACTAAATTTTAATAGCATTCTTTGCTTTATTAAATATCAGAAATTCGTTCATCAAATAATGCGAGAAATACTATTAAAATTTAGTGGTACTAATCGGTCATTTGGGTCGGAGCGCTCTCATCCCTGATTCCACGTCAAACAGTTCAAGAACTACTTTCAGACTTATCATATTAAAATAGCGAAATGCGAAAAGAAAGTTTGAAAATTTTTGTACATCTCAATTACACTTTTGCAATTTCCACGTCGCATGAAGTTTTACTTCTGTAAAAAATGGAAATTTGATGGTAATGATCGAATAAAAATAGAGAATTTCGATTTCAGCCCACCTTTAAATATTAAAAAAATGAAAAAAGATTTGAAACAACCTAACGCCTATTCCTAAAGAATCTGGCAATAAAATATAAGCATTATTTTTTCCGTTGACAAATGAAAAGCGTTTATAACTTGCGCATGATTGACTTGCACATTAGCACATTTGAAATATGTTAATAATGGCGTCGGAATTGAAAATTACACGTCTCGATTACACTAAGATACCGTTTTCCTTTTCGATAATGACGCTCTTTGTATTCCAGTGTCGAATGTCACTTGGAAACCAGTGAGGCATTTCTTAAATTTAAGAAACCATTCGGCATCATATAAATCAAAATCTGTTATCGTCGCCGTCTCTAAATCTGTGGTCGCTGTAGACACGAGTGAATTTACTTACATTTTAATCTCCCAAAATATCTGTAAATGCCCAGCATGCATTATTATCCTTCTGCCTATGGTCTGATGTCATAATATTTATGTCATAATATTGATACAACATATGTATTATTTTTTCCGTTGACTAATGAAGATGCGATATAACAAGCATATGATTGACTAATACATTACCATATTTAAAAAAATGCTAATGATGGCGTAGGCATTAAAAATTACATGGCTGATTTCGCTAAGACACCGTGCTTGTTGTAATAACTTTAAATTTCGCCTGAAAATGTCACTTATAAGGTACTGATGCATTTCTTAAACTAAAAAAATTATTTAACACACTATAAATAAATATCTATTATCGTCGCCGTTGTCAAAATTGTAGTTTCGCGGGAAACCCAAGTAAATTTATTTGTGGTGAATGTTTTCCTTTTTAGCTAGTTTTTATTTGAATCTCTTAAACCGACTGTGATTGCCAAGAAGGCACTATTACGCTTTTCTTTTTATCAACGGGCTGATGCGCTGCCATCGAAATACTCAAGGCCAGAGGACACGAGTTGTGACGTCATCACTAATCGACCGACATTTCACTAGTGTTAGAATTCAAACCGGAAAATTTTGCGTAGCAATTTTCTTTTGTTTTATTTGTGGAATATCTATCATCTTATAAAACAATAATAACTATTTAAATTTACTGGTGAGAATTTGTAATCTCCCATATGCGGCAACACTGTGGCATTCCGCAACTGGCTAAATTTTTATTTAGAGATTCCAAATTCTCACCAGTAAGTTTAAATAGTTATTATTGTTTTCAAGATAATAGATATTCCACAAATAAAGTAAAAGAAAATTGCTATTCAAAAATTTCCAGTGTGAATTCCAACACTAGTGAGAAGTCATCACTAATCGACCGACATTTCACTAGTGTTGGAATTCATACCGGAAAATTTTGCGTAGCAATTTTCTTTTGTTTTATCTGTTCAATATCTATCATCTTATAAAACAATAATAACTATTTAAATTTACTGGTGAAAATTCGTAATCTCCCATATGCGGCAACACTGTGGCATTCCGCAACTGGCTGAATTTTTATTTAGGGATTCCGAATTCTCACCAGTAAGTTTAAATAGTTATTATTGTTTTAAGGTAATAGATATTCCACAAATAAAGTAAAAGGAAATTGCTATTCAAAAATTTCCAGTATGAATTCCAACACTAGTGAGAAGTCGGTCGATTACTGAAGACGTCACAACTCGTGTCCTCTGGCCTTGAGTATTTCGATGGCAGCGGCTGATGTCATAAAATTCATTCAAACAGCTGTAGTGTTTATTGAAATAAGTAATTAAAAATTTTTTAATTGCTTCACCTACATACGTTTACGCGATCGCTATCAGACTGTAGTCGATCAGCCAGTTTTCCTAACTTTAATGACTGTGAAGCTTCTATGAAAGAGATGATTTGCAACAAAACTCTAAATTTCCTCAGTTAGATGTTTTTTATATGACAATATATATTTCATACGGAAAAGTCAAAACATATATTAAAATATTTATTTGCTTATAAGACGTTACTAGAAACACATTAAAAGTAAATTAAAAACCTTTATTGACATGTTTCAACTCCTTCAATGATTCGTCATAAGAATGTATTACATAAATTACAAATACAATGCATATGAAAAATGAAAAAAAAATCATCGAAGGAAAACAAGTATTCATAAAAACGCGCCCTTCATTTTCACTATCGCACGTGTTTCCTTTATGTTGCGACTCCCCAAGTTGTCCAACCATCCAATCCATACATTCGGGATGCAAAAACGTATCGTTACAAACCCCTGAGCATCTTAAATAAATTTCAATGGACTCTCTTATAAATAGTTGTAAATAAAAATAAAACCTGTAGATTAATCTACTCTCGTTAAAAAGTACGTTAATGCTCTCTATTTGATTCAGCCTGGATAAAGCAGTATTACCTCTATTATATTTTATATCTGCCATATGTTCTTTACATCTGATATTGAATTTTCGTTGGGTCATACCTACATAATGATTTCTGATGCCCCCTCCCTAATAAATGGAATCATATAAACTCCTGAGAGGTCATCCCTATTTGATAGCGGCTCATTGAAAGAGTTGTAACATGTCAATATAGACTTTTAATTTACTTTTAATGCGTTTTTAGTAACGTCTTTTAAGCAAAAAAATATTTAAATATATGTTTTGACTTCCGTTTGGAATATATATTGTGATATGGTTATTAGTGGACGTAATTAAGGCTTATTATTCGTACTTACTTACATTTATTACATGTTTTTCATTTATACGAAAATAAACACAGCATTCAATTTGCGTTTCGCAAAAATTGATAAGACTTTCGATTCATGAAAAAAATAATCTTTAACGAATTAGAAAGGTTCACATTATATATTTTATGTTAAATCAAGATGAAAAATTGCGTTTCGTCTTATGATATTAATTGTAATGTTGTTTTCTCTGTATTTTGTTTTAAATTCTAAAAAAAAGATGATCCTTTCAACATAATATAAAAAAGTTCTGAACACAGTTCAAGAACTGCTTTTATGCAGACTTTTTAAAGTAAAATAATGAAATGCGAAATGAAAGAAGGAAAATATTTAGGCATTTCAATTACAATTTTGTAATTTGTGAAATTTTAGTTCTGCAAAAGATGGAAATTTGATTTTAATGTTCGAATAAAAACGATGGAGTTTCGATACCCTACGACAGTCTTGCAAAAAGGGTAAAATTGTAATGTTGATAAAATATATAATGTCATAGCTGCCAACCTTTACGCTTTTTTGCTACCACTAAAATTTAGAAGAGATTTTCGCCTTGTTTAATCGTGAGATTTCAACCATTAACAAAGCTAATATTTACAAGAAAGCGTAAAGGTTGGCAGCTATGTAATGTGAACCTTAAAAAGGTACACAATCTTACTTAAAAGGCGACTAATGTAATGAAAAAAATGTTACAAGTTTAAAATACACATTTTATTTAAAACTTCTTAGTACTTTCAAGACTTCCAGGCTCATCATCAGAGAATATGGAACAATGGAACAATAAAGCTGGTGTATGGATTCCCTAGTTGCTTGGCAACTTTACATCCAGGCTAAGAGTAAATCGTGTTACAATGCAATGGGAGCCTTAGAAAAAAGAGCGTTTAAACGCGGCTAGTAGCCACGAAAAATAGAGAGTAAAAGCTAAAAAGATAGACAATTTTTAAAAGAAAAAATTGTTAGTATAACTAGTAGGGGAAAAAAAATGTTCCATATGATCCACATACATGCCCAGGACAGGCGAAAAAGCTACCAAAGGAAGCCCTATAAAAAAAGACTCAATTCAGAGACCATACATTTAATATAGCTTGTTAAGTAAAAAAGTTTAACACAGTGAAGAAAAGAAACAAAACTAAATATATACATAATTACAAGAGAATTTAAATTACTATAAGTAAAAAATATTAAAAATGTAAGAAAAAGCTACAGTGAGGAGAGTTCAGACTAAAAAAAACAGATAAAGGCAAAAGCCGAGGGGATCAAACGACAGCAAGAGGACGGCGTCCACCCAGTCTAGTAATTTGAGGTGAATAAAACATGGGAATGAAAGAAATAAGAGTAATATCATGAGAAGAGCATAAAATACTAGAATAGGAGTTTTTTTTTTTTTTTTTTTTTTTTTTTAAACAAACGACACAACAAAAAGAAGGAAAAAAGTTTAGCAAATGAAGAGCTTAATCTTCGTTAATGTTGATATGACTTGCAAGTTTATCAAATTCAGTTAATATAACCATCAATTTTTGCATCGGATTATCGAATTTCTTAGTCTGAGTTGAGATGTTCTTTATACATTTTAGGAATTTGGTGATTTGAAAGATTTGTTTAACTTCGTTGAAAGTATTAAGAATGTCTTTAATATCATTGGTGTAATTAGTAGGAGCATTAGAATTTTCAATAGTAGGGGAGGAATGGGTGTTTGCGGTAGTACTGTCATTGTTATCAGAGTTTAATTCTACATTACTAGTTGAGCATTCAGAGTCTTTAGTATTTTTGGTATAATTATAATTCTTAAATATATCCGCTAAGATTTGGGTTTCTTGGGATAGATTGCTGACGCTATTACTTGTTTTACGGTTTTGTTTATTTTCTAGTCTATAGGAATTTTTTGGACAACCGCGGAAATTCGCTGGGTGCCCGAGTCTACAATTGGCACAAGTGGGTTTAATACGCCCCTTGTGGTGACAATCTGTACTTAAATGTAGATCTCCGCATTTTACACATTTAGCATCGAAGCCACACACTTCTGATGCGTGACCGTAACCTTGACATTTGTAACACTGTTTTACACGATTTTTGCTAGTAAAAGCTTCAATCTTAACAGAAATACTAGTTGGATGTGCCAATCCCAAAACTTTCTTCTATCTTATACATCTTAATATTTCAAAACCTAGTTACACATGTTAATACTTCAATATTATTAGTTCAATACTATACCAACTTTGATTTTCATCTTAAATTTCTGCTCAAGTCAATTAAACGGACTAAAAACGAGTTAATCTATATCATGATATTTGTTAAAATTATTAATTTTTCCTTATTCTGTTGTTATCAGCTGTTTGAGAATAGCCGGCTTAGCAGGAAGCGAGTTCCCGCCGCTGCATGAGCCGCCGATGCACAATAGAACTACGAAAAATCATAAAAGTATACAAAAATCGCTAACACGGAGCCCCTTTACCGCGCAATATTTCCAAATTCAAGGAGGACCTGTTGGCCAAAGCCAAAAACAAGCACAAACATTTTGTTTAATTCTATGCATAACTTCATATACTTTTGGACGGTACAATATTCAAAATCGCACAAAAATCTCTATTACAGCGCCCCCTACCGGCGAATTTTTTCCAAATTCAGGGAGGACCTGCTTGCCATAGCCAAAAACTTAAAACAAAAATTTCGTTCAATTCTATGCATAATTTCATACACTTTTCGATGGTACAATATTCAAAATCGCACAAAAATCGCATTTACAGCGCCCCCTACCGGCGAATTTTTTCCAAATTCAGGGGGGACCTGCTTGTTATATCCAAAAACTTAAAATAAAAATTTGGTTCAATTCTATGCATAACTCCATACACTTTTGGATGGTACAATATTCAAAATCGCACAAAAATTTTTATATCAGCGCCCCCTACCGGCGAATTTTTTCCAAATTCCGGGAGGACCTGTTTGCCATAGCCAAAAACTTTTAATAAAATTTTGGTTTAATTCTATACATAACTTCATACACTTTTTGATGGTACAATGGCGACAGACAGACGGACAGACGGATAGACGGACGGACGGACAGACGGACAGGCGGGCACACAGACATTTTCTATAAACATGTTTTTTGGAATCTCTGACCCCTAAAACATGCAAATCCGTCGAAAACCGGAAGTCGAAAAAAATTTCGATTACAATACTTTCTTCTATTGAAGATAGAAGAAAGTAATAATGTATATTGTTAATTTGGTAAATTTCTTCAAAGTTCTTACGAGGTATAACATTTACCATGTATATCGGCATTGGTCTGGAAGGCTTGAAAGTACTAAGAAGTTTTAAATAAAATATTTTTAACTTGTAACATCTTTTTCATATTACATTAGTCGTCTTTTAAGTAAGATTGTGGACCTTTTTAATGTTCACATTATATATTTTATGTTGAAGCAAGGTGAAAAATTTGATTTCGTCTTACGATATTAATTGTAATGTTGATTTCTCTGTATTTTGTTTTAAATTCTAAAAAAAAAAATCCTTTCAACATTATATAAAAAAACTTAATTACGAATGTGAATGTAATCCTTCACAGTATTAATCAATGTCCAATGTCTTAAAAATGCAATAAATTAATAGAATTGTGTTACTTTAAAAAATGTTATATTACAATGAAAAATTGAGCTTAGTGAACATATTAACACGGGCTTGTCAGCGAGAGGGTTAAGAACAGACTTAAATACTAAAAAAAAAAAAAAAAAAAGAATGAAAGAATTAAAATACCTTAATAAAACGTCTTTTTCTAAAGAATCTGGACATATAGGGTGGTCATAAAGTCTTTCCCTGATTAAGAAAATATTTATGTAGAACAGTGGATCTCGTTCGCCATGCATACACTCTAAAAACGACATTTTCATAACTGAACAAAAAATACCAAATCTGAGTATGTCGCATAGTCAAAATGGCTCCGAAACAAAATTACTCAAGTTTGAAAATCGTATATGGGGCATTCTAACAATCTTTTGACTTTTATGTCCCTGAATAATAATTTTTATTTTAGTACATATTCTTTTGGGAGTTTTTTTTTATTTCATATACTCGGGAACATCCCATTGCATGATTGCATAACAATTTTAACGAGATAAATAAGTTTTGGACGATGTTGGAGGTCCAAATACAAGGAAAATTCCTATACCGCCCCGTGTCCCTGATGCTGATTTTTAAGTTTGGAGCTGCATGTATAAAATTGTTTCAAAAAAAATAATTCAATGTAATTTTTTGCCGAAACTGTAACTATTGTTTTATTTAAATATGTAGCAAAAAATCAACCTGCACACATTTTTAGGGTTGTTATTGTTTTTTAAACTCTGTCCCTGGGTTTTAGAGTCATTACCGTCCCTCTTCTAAAATTATACAGAAAATGCAGATCAGCCACAGAATTTTTTTCAAGATTTTTCTCATGCAGAGGTATGCTAGAGAAAGAATGTCTAATATTCTTTGACAGGAAATTTACTGCAGAATTGAAATCAGCATTTAAATGTCAATTTCAAGCATCGTGGCTTTATTGGTAGTCTTACCGTGCCCAAGGTTTATTCCTGCACTTTTCGAGGTAAATTATTATTTTTTAATTCTATATGAATAGCTGTTTCTAAAATTCAATTAACATCGTGGCTACCATCATGTTCGTATTAACAATCATGTTAGTATTAACATGATTTGCCTAAAATAGGTGGTAATTTTCCTTGCCATTTCATCCTTACCGTCCCTTTTTTTCCCATTTCGTTCCTTTTTTCCTATACTATCCCCGTTTTTTACCTTACCGTCCCTTCTTTAACACCCCTTTGTTATACCTAAATTTTGTACTAAAAATACTATATTGTTATTATTTCTTATTTGAATATCCTGTGGGTACTATGCAAATTCATTATAAGTAAAAATGTAGAAGAAAATAAAAAGTTTTAGTGGTAAAATGGTAAGGAAAATTAAACTCGCAAGTTTAACATAAACCTCAGTTAAATAAAAAAAAAATTCGCTGCTGACCCTTTTTTCTTTATTTTGAATCATTAAAGCATTCGTCTATCAGATTAAAATGTTATTTTAGCAAGTTTAATTTCACCAGATATTTATTCCCGAAAGTCAAAAGATTGTGAGAATGCCCCATATACTCATCTCTGAAAACACGGACATACTCAAATATGAGCATATGATGTTTTATTCTTGAGTGTATGCATGCTCATATTTCATTATGTCCGTATTTTCAGAAATCAGTATATACGACTTTCAAACATGGGTAATTTTGATTCGGAGCCATTTTGACTATGCGACATACTCGGATTTGAGTATTTTTTGCTCAGTTTTGAAAATGTCGTTTTGAGAGTGTACGCAACATGGTAGATAGCTAACCCTAATTTTAAGATAACTTATAGAAATTACGTGTGCATACATTAAAAATAGAGATAAATATTTCGAACCAACAAAATTAATGAAATTACCTTCAAATTTTCACTGAAATCTTGCAAATTCCACCTGTGAAATCTTTCTTTTGCCAAGTCATACATTCTTCGGTTTTGAAGGCTAAAAAGCAAACTCTACGCTTCTGCGATTACATTAGGAAGGCTTTTGAGAGTTCTTCCGCGATTACGATAAAAATGTAGTTCGCTACATTTCATGAAATGAAATATTATTGAAAGGAGTGTTTCGTTCCAAATCAAAACATAGGAAATAATATGAATAAATGCAACTACCCTAGTAAGATTTACTACATTTAACGAATAAAATGTAATTTTGTTTGAAACTGAGTATTTCAGAATTGAAAGCATTGGGTCGTCATATTTGAAACAAAACGTTTCATAAGAAAAGGAAAACATCGATTTGTTCAGATTTGAAAGTGTCATTTTTCTCAGTGTATCAGCTTTATCCTACGAAGCCTACCGGCGTAAGTCATGTCAACTGCAAAACCTCGGACAACAGTTACCAAAATTCTTCATAAACGTCTTACCTTGAATGCTTATAAAGTGCAAATCGTGCAAGCTCTGCAGTCGCATGATTGTAATAAACGGGTTGAATATGCAATTGATACTCTGGTCAGTACTTGCACTAAAAACTTCAAAAATGTCTTTACAATACAGTGAAATTAGCTAAAGTACCCGGCGAATTTTAAGAACGTTTGTTTTGAAAAACCAATTTCAAAATTTAACATACAGCATAAAAAAATAAACAGTCGAAGTGTTGTACACATGAATCAAATGAAAACGCAATATAAAAATGTATAAATTTATATAACACACGCAAAATAATGCAGCTATAAATGAACTTATTTCCATTCATCACTGGAGCAATAATGTCAAAAAAGGCCAATATTTCCATAATCGAGTTTTTATCATACTGCAATACATTTTTTCACACTTATATGAAGTTATATATTCCCCAGGTCCTTTATATTTCCAATATGTCGTAATATTCCATTTTTTTTTTTTATTCGTCAGATTAACTACATAATTATAATTTTTCACATGGAAATCATAAAACAGAAAGATTATGAAGAATAATTGATGACCTTTGTTTTTAATTCGTCAAATTATCTTCACTTTTCACGTGGAAATCTTGCAGTAGAAAAGTCATGATGTAATATTCCCTTTTTTTAAATTCGCCAAACCATTTATTTCATTTTTTCACGTGGAAATCTTGCAATAGAAAATTAATTGTTGTGGTAAAAAATTTATTGTAAATTTTTAATTACTGGCAACAGCTATAACGAAAAATGTTTCAATTTGATTGGAAATGGCTGTTAAATTTGCCACTTTTTATTAATTAAAAATTAATTGTAATTTATTCCGATTCCGGATTCCTTTAGTTGCCTCGGCCGTGTTTTAATACACATGTACGTAACATTTCACAATTCTGGCTTCCAAACTGTGGATTTGTATAGCACTACAGACAGACAAATTTTCATTTTTATACATTATATAAGCATATGACTAATTATATTAGTTTTTCTATAATAAATTATTGTAATCAGGGAAAGACTTTCTGACCACCCGGTACAATATATGCATTATTTTTCCGTTGGGAAATGAGAATGAGATCATAACAAGCATGTACTTGATTTATTACAAGTCAATCATATGCTTGTTATAATCGCATTTCCATTTGTCAACGGGAAAAAACAATACATATGTTGCATATCTATTATTACCTACATTCAAAATATGCTAATATTGGCGTCATCAATGAAAGGTGCACAGCTTAATTTCACCAATACACCCATTTTTTCCTATAATGAAGCTCTTTGTATTCCGCCGCCGAATGTCACTTACAAGACAGTGATGCATTTCTAAAATTCGAGAAACCATTCGGCACCCTATAAATCAAAATCTATTATCGTCGTCGTCTCCGAAACAATGGGTCGCTGGAGACACCGGTGAATTTATTTACACTTAATGTTTTCCTCTTTAGCTCGTTTTTGTTTGAATTTGCAGCACCGGTCGTGAATGCCAAGCAGGCGTTATTGCCATCTTCTTTTTGTGAATGGTCCGATGTCATAATACTCATTCAAGCAACTACGATGGGTACATAAATAGAGGCAATGAAGGAAGCAGATCAAATGTCTTCAAGTGTTTCATATAGACTGGCGTCGTCTGCAACAGTGGTTACCAAACTTTTATAATCAAGGATCCTCCTGAAAACTGATAGTTGCATGGGTGTCTGAAAAAAAGGGTCTATGCTGCAAATTTTAGACAGTTTTTAACCATTTGGAAAAATGGTTATTGTTCTCGTCAGGATGGGAAATCAAAAGTATATCCCAACAAAAAGTTTTCGGTACAGAAAAAAAAGCGCCAAGTTCTCCTTAACGTTTCGGCCCGAAAAAGTAGTGGTATCTGAAGTTCGCACAAGTTAAAAGCTAAACATCCCCAATCTTTCATCGAAAATGGCTTCCTGCGACTTGGCCGTTAATTCCTTCTACAGCATTTCAAAATTAATGATTGGGAATTTCGCATTTATGAAATATTTAAATATTAAAAGTAATATTAGAATGCAAAGAGGCAAATTCACATAAAGACATTATAAGTAAAAGATTTCTAATAACTACCAATCAGTTTCAACAAACATTAGTTTTGATTACAGATCATTTAGTCCACTTGTGGTTTAATTGCTATTTTGTACGGTCTAAAGCTAAAGTCATTAACGTAAAACCCAAGAAATAAAACAAAATTTACTTACTTCAAATCTCGCAATGTGTTACATTATATTTTATTGTATAATATTGAAATCTTGTGTATTGACGAAAGAGATTTTTTTCGTTTGAACATTTATTATAGTTTGTTTGCATACATTAAGAGGTATTCGATTTATAAACTGTTAAAAGCTGATACTAATTGTGTTTTAGCAATTGGGGATATTATCTACTGAATACAAGTATTTTGTTATTTTTAACTTCTAAGCATTTAAATAGACTGAAGTTGTTTAAATGCTTTTTTCAAATGTGTATTTTATTTTTGTACTCTGTGCCACAAAATGCCTAAAATAATCAAAAAATGTAGTTGGTATGTAACTCATTTGTACATATTTGAAAATTTGAAAAACTCTCTCGAAGGCATTACGGCCAAGTCGCAGGAAGCCATTTTCAACGAAAGATTTGGGATGTTTGGCTTTTAACTTGTGCGAACTTCAGATATCACTACTTTTTCTGGTCGAAACATTATGGAGAACTTGGCACTTTTTTTTTTGTACCGAAAACTTTTTGTTGGGATATCACTACTTTTTGTATGTTTTTTCAAGTTTGTTATTCTAAACTATATTAATATGAAAAAACTTAAATTTCGGTACTTTTATGTTAGCCGGGAGCAAATCTCCTCATTAGCCTTTTTTTTTTTCGCCAATAGTAGTTTTTTTTTTTCACATGTGTAAATTAGAAACAATGCTTTGATTTTCAAATAAAATATTTTGGTTTATGTTATTATTTCTTATTTATTTATTTCTCTGTTAAATATCCTATTAAGTAAAATGAAGGAAATGCATCTATTTTAAATGAGATGACCGAAAAGTATATATCTTTAAATGAAATGAATGCAATATGAACAATGGAGTTGGGAACAGTATTTGGCGATTTGCCACTTGCGCCCGGCTAACATAAAAATACCTAAATTTATTTTATTGAGCTTTACAAATTTATACTTTATTTCTTTTTATATTAAAGTACTAGCCGCCTCTAGCAAGCAGTATTTACCGTATTAATTCCATGTTAAACTTTGCATCATGTTACTGTTATTCATAATTTAATTTACTTGCCCATTCTTTCACCAAGTCGGAAGCTTTTGATAGAGAAATCAAGAACTCTTTACGATCACGGAAGCACATCATATATTTTGTGTTGTTATGTATTTCATCTTTCGTGACAAATATCTCTTAACTCACTTATGCATGTTTCCTTAGCAGTTACGATTCGTTCTCCAATGCGGAAATTTTAAAACCTATTAAATAATCTTTTCTAATTCGGCTCACTGCCAATTGTTGTATTTTAACTGATACGGCTGGGTACAAGTGAAATGGTTCTTATGAAATCCTTTGACAATATCTGCATTTGCATTAAACCATATTGATGCTAATATCTTTTTGTTTCACATTAATCTTTTCAATAGACTCGATTACGGAAGAATAGAAGGTCTACCGGCTCACTGTCATGATCCATTTGAAAATCTATCATTCTTCTCATCTGATCGTGTTGAAGAATTAGTCAATGTGCCACGGTTTTAAGATTTTAGCTAATTTTATTAAAAACCTGAAAACTAAAATGTGAGGAACCGGATTATAGAAGATTCATTCTAACGTGCATATCGATTAACAGGTTACATATTATAGAATTATAATAATCATAAGGAGAACTGGCAGTTTCAATGCTTTAATAGTTTCCGTAAATTCTCTTTATATAAAACAGAAGTTTTAGCGGTGTAAAGATTAACAACATAGTCACAGTAAGTATAATAACAGTACAATATAATAACAATAGCAGAGGTTATGAGCAGTGACGAAACTATTAGCACTTTGGAAATATTAGTACGTTACACTGTTAAAAATTTCGGTAAAAACACCGAAAAAAAGCGAGAATCTCTGTAAATTTACACTAGTTCTCGATTAAATGCATTCGATTGAGTTTCTCGATCCCCATTTTACAGATATTTCTCTTATCTTATATCTAAATCCCTGTAGGGATTTCCATGTCTTTATTTAAAGATATTTTTCTCATTGTAAAACTTATAATTCAAAATACACATTTTTAAATTCTTTCGCAATTTTATTTGAAATATTAAAGAAGAAAATTTAGTTTAAAAATTGTTTTTTTTTAAAACTTAGAATAACTTAGAAAGGGAAAAATCATCTCCTCGAAGTTGGTGGGGATTTTTATCGACTATCACTTTACAGTTGTTACCTTCAACATATGGTAGAAGCTTGGTAATATTAAAAGTAAATTGCGTAGTATTATTTCAAATCTGTTATTATTACAATGCTATTATTAGTAGTAGTATTTTATTGGAAAATACGTTATAAAAAATATATTAATCTTCTAGAAACATATTACACAAAATGAATAAAATAATGAAAACGTAAAAAATCACTTTTAAATAATAAATTAAATTTATTCTGTTTATTTTTCTCTTATTTCATTAAAAAAAAAAAAAAAAAAAAAAAAAAAAAAAAAAATCTTTTACAAAAATATTAGCGCATTAAAAAATAAATAGTGTGCGACAATTTAGAAAAATTCTCTAAAATATATTGTTGTAAAAAATGAATTAGATTCAATTTTTTTCCTTTGAATTTTTTTATTTATTACTTAAACTAGTTAAAAAATTAAATTTGATTAAAAATAATAATAGGTATTATGTATCGGTCTAAAATAAATTAAAATAAACTGACTACGAATTTTCTAACGAATATATTTGAAGCTAAATCTGTGAAAAGCACAATAGATTTTCCCCCGCTGAAACATAGACATACTTTGAACTAAACATCAACAGCTCCTATAGCTCAGTCAGTAGGGTGTTCTTCTACTACCTGGAGGGCTTGCGTTCAAACCCCAGGACGGCTAGAAATAAATTGTGTAAATCTTAAATGATACAGCAGTTCAAATTTACTCGAAAAATTCAAACTCTTTGAAGCTCGCTAAAAATTGAGCGATTTACTAATTTTGAGAACTAAATTAAATTATTATCATTAACAATAAATTTACAGAGTCTTGTGTATTTTTAACGATGTTAATTTACAGAGTCTACTGAAAATTTACCGAATAACTTCTCTGTTATTTAACATTATCTCTGTTTTTCTAATCTCTGTAATTTTACATAAGACTTAAGATAATGAATTACCCGTAGATTCTCTGTAATTTCACCGAAATTTTTTTAACAGTGTATATCATTTAACTATTCAGATGATATGCGGAAAAATAAAAATAGATGGCTCGCATTAATAATAACTCATTGAAAAATAGCCACTAGCGTAAAATATTCGCCAAGTTTGGCGACATTTAGCAAAGTTTCGCCAAATTTGGTAATATATCATGTCAATTCTCAAATTTGGCGACAAAAAATGTTTTGTTTATTCTGACGTCATAATGATGCACATGTATTATGTATTATACACATACCTATCATATGTATGATGCAAATGTATTACATATTATATGCATATGTATAATATGTATGATGCATATGCATAAGCTCATTAACATCACTAAAACGCACTTAAAGGAATAGTGCTCCATAAATAGTAGGGATAGTTGCCAGATTGACCAGAGTGCTATTGAGATTATAATTCTGACATTTATATTAGACCGATATGCGTCTGCACACACCATCACCTCATCGAGTTTACAGCTGGAATTTTAGGATTAGTTAAAACTTGATTAGCATATTTAAATGCAACTGGTCTGTTAAGTCATATCTTGGTAGAAACCCCCTGAAGACCTAATTTTAGTGGTTAACTGATAGGTTTACTATTATATTTTTCTGCATCCAAAAGTTTGGAAACATGGAGGAATGGGTGTAGGAAAACACAATGGAAAATCCACCAATTAACCCGTAAAATCAGGTCTGTAGGTGGTTTCCACAAAGAAATGACTTGGCAGACCACTTACATTTCAATACGCTAATCGATATTTCACTAATCCTAAAATTTCAGCCGCCAACTCGATGAGATGATGATCTGTGCAGACTCCTCCCGGTCTTTAATAAAATTTGTTTTCAAGAAGTAAAAGATAGAAAGATGGACAGATAAACTGAAAGAGTTGCGTTATTAAGATTTTTGTAAAAGCATATAAAAATTCATTGAGCTTAAAATCATGTAACACCTTTATAATTCAGGCTAATTTTCAGTAATCGGGTTTTGGCGACCAACATATCTTATCTATAACTATAATCTTTCTTTTACAGATTTAAAATTAACAATAAATTAACAGTAAGTAGGCTAATAATACAATATAATAACATTAGCAACGGACTTCGGACGCCGCATCTGTCGCACATCGTTAAAGACAGTTTATTAGTTACACATTTCATTTAATTAAAAGGAGATTTTTAAACTTTCATATGGAATTAGGATATTTTTCCACTATAGGGACCTTTAATTTTTTAAAAATCTTGGCGCAATTCGGACTTCAGAAACTGAGATATGTTACCAAATGATATAAACAACTATGAAAACAAACCTGATGAACTTTTATGTTATTTATATATGCATTTATATACTTCGCCAAGGCTACTATATCGGAAACGTACCTAATTGCGGTTATGTTTTGTTAAATGTTTTATTGTTTTAATATCGTAAATATATCATAACCTATTCTGATTAAAATTTTTAAGTACATTCATTTTTTCTATTTAACAAACATCTTTGGAAAAGCATATATTAAACAAAAACATAATTTGAAGAACAAATTAAAAAAACAAAATTTATTTCCTACTTTGTTTAAGCCCGAGAAGGGACAGATATTAAGATATTTCATTCAATTAGTTCTACATTTAATGATAAATTTTTGTAACAAATTAGTTAAGCCAACTGAAGATTAAAAAATAAAAATAAAATTCATATAATATGATACTTAAAATACCCTTAAAATTTGGATTCCGTTCAAAGGAAATCGAAATAAATCTTAGACTTCTTCCATTTTTAATTGAAAATATTTGTATTGCAGATTTTGTATTATTTTTATGACAATTGTGCATAAAATGGTAAGATGCATGCAAAATACAAAACTTAAAAAAAAAAAAAAAAAAAAAAAAACGTCTAAGATTTATTTCGATTTCATTTGAACGGAATCTAATTTTTTAGGGTGTTTTAAGTATCATATTGCATGAAATTTATTTTTATTTTTTAATCTTCGATTGGCTTAAATAATTTTTTACAAAATTTTAACATTAAATGTAGAACTAATTGAATGAAATATCTTAATATCTGTCCCTTCTCGGGCTTAAACAAAGTAGGAAATAAATTTTGTTTTTTTAATTTGTTCTTCAAATTATGTTTTTGTTTAATATGTCAAGTTTTTTAATAACTACTGCACTCAGACGAACGCATTTCAAAATTAATAGAGAGTATCATCATCAGGCTTTGATGTATGCGGTATTGCATCACAATGTGGGATGCAGTTTACCAATGTGTAATTCAAAATGTTTCACCACTGTAGTAAGGCAGGTTGCGGTAGTTTGGACAAAAACTTCTAATCTGAAAGTACAAAATCTATAATCAAAACATAAAAAATTATATTAACTTAAATTTAGATACCCTATTTCCCACTCAGGAACGCTATGAATGTAAATGTAAATTGTGTTGAATTCTTACTGCTAGTATTTAACAATATTATAGCTGTGATGCAGTAAAAAATAAAAAATAAAAGCTTTACTTAAATTTTTAAACTTTATTCTCTCCCAAGGGGTGATGTAAACACATAAGAAAATTATTACGTAAGTTTAACTTGGGGTATAAATAGTTCTCATTTCGGAAAAAAATGATAAATTTTAAATTTTAAGTTATGTAATTCCCCACTAAGTTCACTACCTGCGTAAAAATAGCTATCCATTAGAAACTTTTTACTAAAATATAAACTTGATCAAAGCAAAAACATACTCTGAAAATATCCTTTTTATTTCCACTATGACGCCATATTCACCTTTTTAATTATTGAAAAGAAAAAAAAAACTAGCTCAATTTAATATTTCACGTGAAAATCTTTCAACTAAAAAGAAATAAATTATCATTACGGCTTTTGAAATTTTTGAAACAATGAAGTAAAAATGTTACATTTTCTATGAAAAATGTCCGTTGATTTTCAATGAAAATAACGAAAAATGGAATTATTAAGAAAAATATTTGAATAATGTAAAAAAAAATGGCCTATGTTTCTCTCTGGGTTATAATTCACCCATATGCAAAGGCATTTTACCATTCGTTTTGACCCTGAGATCAGGAAAACGTTTTTACACTTTAAATTTATGATATCATTAGAATTAGTAAAGAATAAAAAGTGAGTAGCATCAGGGATAAAAAGGTGGGAAGAAAAAATGAAAAAGTTACGATCTCCATAGGCTTTTCCATGTTAAATTAACATTGAGAAGTGACACTGGAAATAAATAAGTATTGCGCTGCCGCGCAATACTTAAATATAAAATGTTATTCTGCATGAAATCATATGACCCCCTTCAAAACTCTGTAATCGAGTTTTGGCGACCAACATTGGCACAATTGAATGTGTTAAGGAACTGTTTACGGCCAAATGAACACCTCCTGTTTGAGGGTCTAGAGGCGGAAATTCTGTGTTTTCAGATTTTTCTGGTTAATTGTGCTACAAACCCGACTTACTTGTGAAATTTCATGATTCTACGACTTTTAGAAGTATCTTAGTTATTTGATGATGCGAAGTGAGTCAGTGACAAAAAAGCGCTTTTTCGGAATTTAATATTTTGAAAACTACTAAATATAGAAACATGAAATCGTGGAACCTCAGTTCAGTTTGACCATACGAACATGTGTATAAAAGAAAAATTTCTATATCTCTCCCTAAAACGACATTATAAGGGGGTGAAAAGTATGCCGAAATGTTTCAGGAAAAGGTAGTTTACGGCTTGTACGAACTTGGCGGACGCACTGCCGTGCTCCCAGATCTGAAGGTTTTTATTGGTTTAATCCGCATTTTATTCGTCTTCTGATTGGTCTATACAGTAATATGTATTTCCCTTTACTTTCAACAGAGATCTGTTGCCACTATGACAAAAAAGTAATAAAAACTACAAAAAAAAATTAATAACTCAGAAACAAATTGAGAAATTCAAACTAATTTTTCAAACAAACTTTCAAAACTTTCAAACAAATTGCATTTAAAAGTACATTTTTTTTCTCTATACGACGGTGTAAAAAATAATATTGTGGGATGTTTAGAAGTTTAAGAATGAAATTTCATTTAAAATGGGTTGTCAGATTTCTTGGAAATCTGACGATGGGCCTTTTCCCGAACAGCCAATGAAATGCTTGGATAATACATAAGTTTCAGATGGATAATACGTACGAGTCGCAGGCGGTTTCCATCGCTTGCAATTTTTACGTGTAATAACACTATTAATGTTTAATTCATGGTGTACGTAATGTATGATCAACTCCGTGCTATTTTTTATGTCACAGACTCACAGACAAACATTTTGTAAAAACATGATTTTCGGAATCTCTGACTCCTTAAACTTCAAATCCGTCGAAAACCGAAATTTGAAAATTTTCACGAATCCAATACTTTATTCTTGTAAAGATAGAAGAAAGTAAAAATTTAGCTTTTACCGTAAATATTAACTTCTAAACATCACACAACAAATATTTACACCGTCGGTTGTGGAGAAAAGAAATGCACTTTCAAATGCAATTTGTTTTGAAAAGTATTTCCAAAGGTACTGATTTTTTTATATGAACTTTAAGAAGTTAAGAGCTTAATTAAAGGGCGACTAAAATAATGAAAAAGATGTTACAAGTTAAAGGTATACCTTTTTTTAACCATTTGGAAAAATGGTTATTGTCCTCGGTCAGGGTAGGAAATCAAAGACATATCTGAAGCGTTTTATTAGTTGAATCCCGCATTTTATTCGTTTTTTGATTGGTCTATACAGTAATCTGTATTTTCCCTTTACTTTCAACAGAGATGGATACTTCTGTTGCCACTATGACAAAAAAGTAATAAAAACTACAAAAAAATTTAATAATTCAGAAACAAATTGAGATACAGCTTTCAAACAAATTGCATTTAAGAGTACTTTTTTTCTATATACTACGGTGTAAAAAGTAATGTTGTGGGATGTTTAGAAGTTTAAGAATGAAATTTCATTTAAAATGGGTCCAGGAATATTAATGTTTAATCCATGGCGTACGTAATGTATGACCAGCTCCGTAGAAGTTTAAAAATTTACAGTACCGAAAATTGTAAAACTGAAATTTCTTTTACAATTTGTTCATGATGGGTCCCGGAATGTTAATGTTTAATTCATGGCGTACGTAATGTATGATCAACTCCGTGCTATTTTTTATGTCTTAAATTTTAGTCTTTGAAAAAATCATTTTCCAAATGGTCGTTGTAATTTGTTAAATTGCATTTTTTCTTTTTTAACACATATCACCAATTTCCCTCTTAGAAATGTCTACTGCTTCAAATGTTATGTACACTCTAAATAAAAAAGAGTGACTATTTTTTTTTTCTTTTTGGAAAAGAGCTTAAATGGAATTTTGGAATTTCATAATATACAAGCTCGTTTACTTTAAATGAACTAGTCGAATGTGCCAATCAAAAAACTTTCTTCTGTCTCATACATGCTAATACTTAAAAATAACTATCACAGTGCCAAAATTAAATGATAACCTATATATCGTCATATCTTGGTGCGAGACGAGCAAAGCGGGGCACCAATTCTTAATTTTGGCGGTTTTAACACGTCATCGAGTTACTACATGAAATCCTGATGTAGGACAAGATTATTAAAAGTAGATTAAGGAATGACTGGTCTGCCTTGACATTCCCTGGTACGATATGAGTAGCAGCGGGCGCCAACTAGTAATTTTGGCGTCACTATCACGTCATCGAGTTACGGGATGAAACCAGTGCCAAATTAAAGGTAAAATAAAGTATTTTAAGCATATTTTGGTCTGTCTGCGCATATCCTGGTAGAAACCACCGGCAGACTAAAATTTATAACAAAAAAAGACGTCATAATGTACAATTGAAACCACCAAGATATGACGAGGCAGACTGAAATATTCTTATTGTGCTGATATGTGCCTTTAATGTGCCAAAATATCCAGTTCTTACTCGATGACGTGATTATACCGCCAAAATGAAGAATTGGCACATTAGGAGGAATTAAGAAAAGGCACATTAGGTAGGAGATGAGCTCCATCTCCTACCAAGATATGACTAGGCAGATTGAAATATTCGTATTGTACTAATTGGTATCTTTAATGTGTCAAAATTTCAAGCCATAACCCGATGACGTGATAGTATTGTCAAAATAGTCAATTGGCGACCCTTTCTTCTCGCTTTGTAACAAGTTATGCCGACTCGGAAATTTTCTCACGTGCTGTTAATAAGCTTTAACTAAACCATTAATTCATCTTGAAAGTCTATGGTGAAGTAATATATATGGAAATGTAATGTAAAATGTTATGTTTATAGGGTTTTAATTGTGCATTATGACGTCTTTTTTTATGTAAAGTTTGGTCTGCTGGGAGTGTCTACCAGGATATGCGCAGGCAGACCAAAATAGTCTTAAAATGGTTTATTTTACATTTAATTTGGCACCAGTTTCATGACGTAACTCGATGACGTGATAGTGACGCCAAAATGACGAGTTGGCGCCCGCTGCTGCTCATATCTAACCAAGAAATGTCGCGGCAGAGCAGTCATTCCTTAATCTACTCTTAACAATCTTGTCCTACATCAGGATTTCATGACGTAACTCGGTAACGTGTTAAAACCGCCATAATTCAGAATTGGCGCCCTGCTCTGCGCGTCTCGTACCAAGATATGACGAGGCAGACTGAAATATTCTTATTGTAATAAAATGTACCTTTAATGTGCCAAATTTTCAAGCCGTACTTCGATGACGTGATTATACACCTAAAATTAAGAATTGGCGCCCCGCTCTGCTCGTTTCGTACCAAGATATGACGAGGCAGACTGAAATATTCTTATTATACTGATATGTGCCAAAATATCAAGCTGTTATTCGATGAAGTGATTATACCTCCAAAATTAAGAATTGGCGCCCTGCTCTGCTCGTCTCGTACCAAGATATGACAAGGCAAACTGAAATATTCACATTGTACCAATCGGTATCTTTAATGTTCCAAAATTTCAAGCCATAATTCGATGACGTGATAATATTCTCAAAATAGGGAATTGGCGCCGCGTTCTTCACGCTTTGTACCAAGTTATGCCAAATCAGTCATTTTCTCACGTACTGTTAATAAGCTTTTCCTAAACCATTCATTTATCTTGAAAGTCGATGGCGAAGATATATGGCAATGTAATGCAAAATATTATGTTTATAGGGTTTCAATTGTACATGTGACGTCTTTTTTTGTTATACATTTCAGTCTGCCGTGGGTTTCTACCAAGATATGCGTAGGTAGACCAAAATATTCTTAAAATACTTTATTTTACCTTTAATTTGGCACTGGTTTCATCACGTAACTCGATAACGTGATAGTGACGCCAAAATGACGAGTTGGCGCCCGCTGCTGCTCATATCGTAGCAAGAAATGTCAATGCAGACCAGCTATTCCCTAATCTACTCCTGATAATCTTGTCCTGCATCATGATTTCATCAGGTAACTCGATGACGTAGTCATTTGTGTCGCCGCCGCCCGGTCTATTGGGTGATTTACACCAAAACCTAAATCAGCAACAACTTATACCAACGTCTAACTGAATCTGAAGTTTGATAAAAATCCGTGCATTAGTTCTTGAACTAGAGCTATTGCGGAAATCGTGAAAAATGCAACATAGTAGCGCCACCTGTTGGGCGATTGATACCAAAAATTAATCAGCACCAATTTATATCATGGACTAACTTAATACTACTTTATATTAAATTCCGTGCATTAGTTCTTGAGATAAAGCACCCACAAAATTTGTGTCACATAGAAACAGACATTCACAGAGTCACAGACAGACACTTTGTAAAAACATGTTTTTCGGGATTTCTGACCCCTAAAACGTGTAAATCCGTCGAAAACCGGTGGCCGAAATTTTCACGAATCCACTGTTTTCTTCTGGTAGACATAGAAAGTAAAAATTAAAATAATCAACTTAAAATAATATTGTTACTTTCCTTACTCACTTAACTAGTATTTTATTACTCGTCAATGAATCAACGTCAATATCGTCAGCATGAAGTCAAATACTGAGGATAATTAAAATCAAAGGTCTGGGTTGCATAGTCACTCAAGAACATCGCTAATCAATGACAATATAAGTTAGTTCTGTAAAATTTTACTTTTTTAACATAAGCCCTTCTAATGACACACATTCAATTATCCCCAGCTTTTCATTTTCTTCTATCTTTGCAAGAAGAAAGTATTGGATTCGTGAAAATTTTCGACTTCCGGTTTTCGACGGATTTATACGTTTTAGAATGTCCTGAACACGATTTGGTGGTTTTTAGAAAATGTCTGTCTGTCACTCTGTCTGTTACTCTATCACTCTGTGAGTCTGTATGTGACAAAAATTTTGTGGGCGCTCTATCTCAAGAACTAATGCTCGGAATTTCACAAAACTTTAGATTCAGCTAGACCTTGATATAAACTGGTCCTGATAAGTTTTTGGTAAAAATCGTCCAACGGGTAGCGCTGCTATGCGGCATTTTTCACGATATCTGCAATAGCTATATCCCAGGAACTACTGCACGGATTTTCATAAAACTTCAGATTCTATTACTCCAAGATATAGTTTAGTGCTGATAACTTTTTGCTGAAAATCGCCCGACAGGTGGTGCTGCTATGCTGCATTATTCATGATTATCGCAATAGCTCTAAATCAAGAAGAAATGCGCGAATTTTCATCAAACTTCAGATTCAGTTAGTCCTTGATATAAATTAGTGCTGATTAATTTTTGCTGTAAATCGCCCAACAGGTGGCGCTGATGTGCTGCATTTTTCACGATTTCCGCAATAGCTCTATCTAAAGGACTAATGCATGAATTTTCATCAAGCTTCAGATTCAGTTACTTCCTGGTATAAATTGGTCGTAATTAGTTTTTGGTGTAACTTGCCCAACAGGTGTCGTTGCTATGCTAATTTTTTTACAATTTCCGCAATAGCTCTATCTAAAAAACTAATGCACGGATTTTCATCAAAATTCAGATTCAGTTAGAAGCTGTCAAAGTTGTTGATATTTAGATTTTGGTGTAAATCATCTAACAGGTGGTGCTGATATGCTACATTTTTCAGGAAGTATTGACATGTATGACATGTTTTGGGATTGCCACATCTGAGTAGTTAATATTATGCGATTTTTAATAACGTGGCAGTTCAAAGTTGTATATTGTATCTAGCTGTATTTCAAGAAATCTTTGTTTTTCTTCCAAGGAACCATAGGATTGAACGGAATACAGTTATAAAGTTTCTGCAGCAGCTTACGTCATACTTTGGATCTTTTCTCTTGAAAGAAGAGATCTAACCGTTGATCTACTGAACACTGAACTACAGATTTCATTTTCGTCTGAATCCTGCAGACGATTGCCACTTATAAGACATTGATACTTTTCTTGTATTCAATAAATCATTCGGCCTCCTATAAAAAAAATATCTGTTATCGTCACTGTATCCGAAACAGTATGTGACCGGAGACACGAGTGCATATACCAATGGCCGCAGCCATAGGAAAAGTTTTATTTCGCATCACCATTATTTAAAAGCGACAAATTTTGTAGTTAATGTCTTTATCACGTAAATTAGAAATATACTATGAAATTTATTTTTCGAAATACTGGTGAAACGAAATAAAATGTTTCCTATCGCTGCGACGTCTGCATATACTATGTACTAGTACTATGTATTATGCTGGTATACGTATTATAACATATTATATAAGACTTATATTATTACTTTGAAGTATTTATATTATTCTTTGAATATTTACTTTATTCAAGTTATCTTTTAACGTATTTTGTTATTATGTAAATTGTAATTCAATATACTATTAACGTAAAATAACATATTTATACACCATTATTAATCGCTATAATAACAGCCTAAGTCATGTGACTGTCATCAACAATTCCGGGCTGACCGCTTCGCTTTTTATATTCCAGGCGGCCATTTTGATAAATTGCAAAATTGAAAGTGATAAATTGCCAGTTATTGTTCCATGGCCATCATTTCATCTATATTAAAACTACATAAAAGTTGTCATGATCGCAATGAATTCGTGGTACTTTTATGGTAGCCGGAAGCAAATCTCGCCAATAGCATTTTTTTACTTACCAGTTAGCATTTTTATCTTTCGCGTGGGAAATTAAAGCCAAGGCTGTAATTAAATGTTGTAATTAAATGCCATGGTTCATGTTTATATATATATATATATATATATATATAATTGTGAATTATAAATGCTTTTGTTTTAAATTAAAGGAATGTATTTTAAATAAAATGGTTCAGAGTATTATATTTTAAATGAAATTAATGAATATGAGTACAAATTAATGAAGTACGAAAAAATCAATGTTAGGCGATTTATCACCTGCGGCTAACTTAAAAAACAGAGTTCAAGATTTCGCTAACAGAATCTTCCAATTTGACGAAGGATTGAGCAAGTAAATTAAATTATAAATAAAAGTAACATGATACAATGCTTAATATACATTTAAGGGAGATCAAACTGGCCGCCCAAAAGTGGCTAGTAATATAATATTAACACTGTATTAAACTTGTAGTAGTTCATAATATTGTTAGTTTCATACTATTTTAAATTACACATACAGAGATTTAGATGAAATAACAGCTACACGTCATTTTATATTCCCACTGCCGTACAGAACAAATCCATAACCCTTTCTACTCCCATTCAACAAGTGGCCACCGATCTATATTAACTCCCTTCAGGCGAATACCTCGAATTCTCACGTCTGACGCATTTGAAAATTCCAGGACAGGATTTAGTATCTACGTCCTCTGCCATAGATCATCATTTTCGTCCCTTTTCCGTCACTCTATCTTCTCTGGTAAAACTGATGATCAAACCATGGCGCGGAAAACGAGGTTTTGGCCCCAAAGGACTGAGTTGCGTTGGAAAAGAGGGGCTTTGGGTCCCTAGCGTTGCATATTTGGTATTCAGGAGTTAGTCTGAGAGGATTTGTGCATGGCTTGGTCAACTAGGAAGCATAGGTCACTACTGTGATAGGATGGTCAGTAAGGGGCGGAGGACTGTCATCTGAATTTTTGCTAAACTTTTCACCAATACTTAAATTTTATATGACGGTTCATATGAATAATTAGTTCACATTAACCTCTTCAGAGACAATTTTTTATCCTTCTATATATAAAAAAAAGTTTTGATTTGGAAATGGACCAATGAACATCTGCGTAGATATTCCGGGTTGATCCGCATCCAATTTGAATGCTTAAGCATGGCCTTTCATCGTTAATATTAAGAAAACTGTTGCATACAAAAATATGAAAATCGGTGGTATTATAGAAAAATGTTTGATAAACACGCTGATGTAGACAGTTTTCAAATCGAAGAATTATTTTAAGAGATATTTAATGCTAAAGTTGGACAAAGTCGTTCCATTAAAAAAGTTTAATTTGAGCAAAAACTATGCATGAGAATTTAATCATTTTTAGATCATTTTATACGTTATAAGTTCCCAATGCGCAGATTGTATTTATTTTTCTTATTTGACGCATTTTTTGAGGTTTTATTTCTATTTTTAATTCAAATTTTCAGCATTTCGAGAGATATTTTTTACAAATTTTAGAAAATGTCATTAATTTAAACTGTTGCCAATTGTATAAACAGCGAAACAAATTATCATATCAAATATTTCTTCAAATTAAAAATTTATTTACACATGACTATTACAAACAGAAAAAAAAAAACTTTAAAATTAGAATTAAATGATTACATGTTAAAAGACGGAAAATTACGTCATAAGAACCATATTTACACTTGAATTTTACGTCATATTTAAAATGCCCCAAAAATATGGTAAAACAACTTAAATTGAAAAATAAATTTGCGCGAGATATTTTGAGATAATCTTTTCAACTATTATCGTGAATTCGAAGACAGCGCAAATAATATTTCCTTCTAACAACAAAAGTATTTTTACTTGAATATTAATAAGAGAAATAAAGGTTTGGTGTAAATTACGTCAGATTTGAAACGATACATTTAAAATGAATTATTTAAAAGAACTATCTTATAGCGCTGCTAAAAAATACCGGGACACCAATGACACTGTTGGATTCCAATGTAAATAAATCTCTTAACTAAATGAATCCCTAAAAGTTAAGTATTAAAATATCTATAAGCTATTAAAACTGCCCTCAATAACATTTCTTATTGTTAAAGCGAATATATTTCTAACTTAAATTCAATGATAGAAGAGCCATATATTTCAAATTACTTTATTTTTATAAACTTCTTTCTAGAACAAAACAAAACCAACTGTTGCCAGATATTGAAACAATGCAATTACAACCAGTTAAATAATTATGCAGGTGACTGATACATGGATGAAAGAAAAAGATAGTCATTACGTAACATACTCCCACCTTGAGTTGTGGGGAAAGCACAAACCAACAATTTAAAATTACAAGTTAAATCCTTTCGGTACCTTAGAATTGTAGCAATAATACCAACCAGTTTCCACATTTTCACCACTGGAAATTAGGATAGTATCCGACGAGGAAACATCTTTTTTTTTTCTTTCTTTCTTTTTTTTTTTTTTTTTTTTTTTTAAGAACTTTGTGTTCATCAGCAATAAATTCAGTGGAGGGCCATTTCTCATAGGGCGAATACAACCATTCGGGTCTCTCCCACCATTTCAATTTTAATTGTTGATGGCTAGAACAGCCTCTTCTAGGTAGGTCTGGAGGATTTTGATTCCCATGTAGCTCATAAATTTGCTCTGATATTTCACAACTTTGGATTAGGATTACTTATAGGATTCACAACTTTGTTCAACTCTTCAAACACAAATCAAAATTGTCAGGAAGAGGAGGGTGATATTCAGTCGAAAGCCTATTGACTAAAAAATTATCATTTTCAACCTTAACTGTGTCAAAGAAATGTTGCTTTACTGCTTCTTCCATACAAATCACGTGAAACAGGAGACATGCCAGATCTTGGTGAATATGGATCTCTCAAAGATGATGAATAGGGATCCGCATATTCATCTCTCATGGGCGCCATAGATGGACTAGGACGATCATAAGGTGAAGGGTATGGTTTCATGCGAGGCGACATTGAACTGTAGCCACGGTCATAAAAATCTCGACCTCCAAAAGGTGGACTGTCATATCTTCAGCCGTAGCCATTAGCATACCCATCACCACCACGGGGTCCACCATAACCAACACGTCCCCTGCTTGAATCTCCTCTAGCTCGTCCTTGTGATCCTGGCTCATGATGAAGCTTGCTTTTTGAAGGTTCAACACTCAAAGAAGATCCCCTGAAGTAATAATTATTCAGAGCTTTTAAGGCATCTTGGGCTTCTTCAGGCTTGATTAACTTTTCAGGAACTTTTGGACATACTAGAGTTTCATGTTTTTTTCTGCATACAACGCATTTTACTTTTGCTCTACAATTTCGGGCTAGATGGTTTAATTTTAAACACACGAAACAAGTTCCCTTCTTTTGCATTATGTCTTTCTTAACATCATACGACATTGACATTGCCTTGAAACATTTTTTCGATGCATGTCGCTTGTCACAAAAAATACACAGTTTTTGTTTAAAATTATTCTTATTTCTAGTGATGAAAAAAAATATATATATATATATATTTTTAATATTAATAGGAATTTAAAGGGGAGGGGGGCGGGGGAATTAAAATTCACACACACAAAAAAAGTCCTCATTTGTGGCCGCTGAGTATTAATGGTAATTTATGAGTGAAATGATTTCTTATAAAATAGAAAATAAAACTAACAGTGAATTTCTATCTTACATTTCTACAAATTATTAAAACATAATATGTTTAAGTTTTGTCAGATCTTATTTTTATCAAATACTAGCTATTTAACCCGTTCTATGCACGGGAGTTCATGAATTTAATTCTAAAGCCAAAGTTAAAAATAACTATTCGATTTAGTAAAATATTTTTCTACTACTGTGCCTTTTTTTTAATGAAATTTAATTTATGATGTTACTGTGGCAGCAGACGATAAAACGATATCTTTTGAATAAGGGAATAAATAGAATAAAAAGTTTTGTTGATGTTTGTGATAAAATGTGTTTCTTTATTTTTAAATATTTCTAATAATTAAGTGCAATTAAATAATCTCTAATTATTTGCATGTGAGGTAAAAGAATTATCGTAATAACCGCTAAAGCTTCGTATTATTGCAGCGTGGTGTGCGTAATATGTATATCTCTAATTATTTGCATGTGATGTAAAAGAATTATCGCAATACGCACTACAGTTTTTTAGTGCAGCGCGGCGTACGTAATATGCAATGCGTCATGCAATAGGAAGGTAATTGTTGTGATAAGAATTTTATTGGGGATTTTTAATTTTTGGCAACTGCTATAACGAAAAATGGTTAAATTTGATAGGAAATTGCTGTTAATGGTAGTCTATCATTAATTAAAAATTAACTATAAGTTATTTCGATTCCGGATTACTTTAGTTGCTTCGGCCGTGTTTTTATACACATATACAGTCGTGGGAAAAAAAAGTAAACACCCCCTACTAACTCCTCAACAAATTATCGTAGAAGAAAGTTACTGGTACCGAACGGTTGGAAATAAAGTCTACTTTTAAATGATGTATATAAAATTTGCTTAGGGGGACATCTACATATTAAAACGAACCATAACTTTGTTTTTTTCAATAGCAGTAGACAATTTTGACAGCATAAATGAACTCTACACCCTTCATTTGGCCTGAAAACAAATTTTTATGCAATTCGTACCATAAGTTTCTGAGAAATTAATTATTTTAAAACGAGCGTATTTTAAAGGCTGTATCCAAATTGAAGTTCGGAACTCGATTATTAACCGAGAGAGCCCCCATCTTGATCAAGGCACCTTAAGATGTCAATGAAGATTGCTAAATTGCAGGACAGCAGAAGAAATTTCAAAACATCTAGTCGCTTCTATTATAGACGGCCCCTTAAGGCATCATTTTGCTGTTTTTTAAGCATAATTTGAAAACTACTTGGAAGAAAAATGTGAAATTTTGGATTTCCATAAAGCAGGACTTAATAAATCTAAATCCATCAAAAAAATTTTAGGTTGCAATTCATAATTTTTTCGAATATTAATTTCATAATTCATGTTATGAATTATGTTATGAATTCTCGCTTCCAAACTATGGATTTGTATAGCATTAAAGACAGACAGACAAATTTTCATTTTTATATATTAGATTAAGTAATCCAATTCAAATAATCCTACAAAACTAACTGCCGAAAAATTACTTCACGCTTAACATATTATCTGTGCAGCCAAACCATAAAATTTTTATTTCTCTTGTTGAGAGATTCTGTATTATTTTATGTTATAAAATTTCAAAAATTGCAAATTCAGCGTATTTATGTTTGGGTATATTAGTATTATTGCTACACAAAAAATTAGCACATTAGGAGCATAATTTCTGGAGATATAAATAAAAATATTAAAATGTAATCATTAGAAGCACTAAATTTTGAATGTTTATAATTCAAAAACGTATCATTTAAATGACTTGAAACTCGGTGTCTAGGCATAGTTTGAACCGAAGATTTGAAATATCTCGTTAAAATTGGGTATTGTCATTGGAAAAAATGAAGTTTGGATTCGTTTTAGTATGTAGATGCCCCCCCCCCCCTCTAAGCAAATTTTATATACATCATTTAAAAGTAGACTTTATTTCCAATCGTTCGGTACCGGTAACTTTTTTCTACGATAATTTGTTGAGGAGTTAGTAGGGGGTGTTTACTTTTTTTTTTTTCCACGACTGTACGTAACATTTCAGAATTCTCGCTTCCAAACTATGGATTTGTATAGCATTAAAGACAGACAGACAAATTTTCATTTTTATATATTAGATTAAGTAATCCAATTCAAATAATCCTACAAAACTAACTGCCGAAAAATTACTTCACGCTTAACATATTATCTGTGCAGCCAAACCATAAAATTTTTATTTCTCTTGTTGAGAGATTCTGTAGTGAATAAGTTATTATCAAACTTCTGTTCTTTTTATTATTGGCAGTAATTATAATCATTTAAAAAAAAAAAAAAAGCTAAACGTCCACATATATGGCCAAGGGTGTGGAGAGATTTATAAAATCAGCTAACATTATTAAAAAGCATCAATAATTATTAATATTATTAGGTTTTCTATAATTATACTAATTAGATTAATTACATTCACCATAATATATGGATATGGATATTAATATTGTAAGTAATCAATCACACTGGAAACAATTACAATGTGTATGTATGGTAAATATCATCACTCGCGTCGTAAATAAACAAGAAAATAATAACAGACCGGGAGGCATCACCTCGGCGAGTTGATGGCTAAAATTACAGAATAAGTTAAAACTCGATTTGCATATTAAAATGCAACTGGTCTGCCAAGTCATATCTTGGGGGAAAGCACCTGCAAATCCGATTTTAGTGGTTGACTGGTAGCTTTACCATTGTATTTTCCTGCAACCAAAGGTATGAAATCATGGAGCACTGACAGCAGGAAAACACAATGGTAAACCTATCAGTCAACCACTGAAATCGGGTTAGCAGGCGTCTTCCACCAAGATATGGCTCGGCAGGCCAGTTGCATTTTAATATCTTAATCAAGTTCTGTCTAATCCTGGAATTTCAGATGTCAACTCGTTGAGGTGATGGTCTGTGCAGCTTCCTCCCGGTCTATAAGAAAGATCAAGGATCATATGTTGAGAAAAAGCAAAAGTTAGTACATAAAAGTTTAATAAAATTTTTGGTGCGATCGCAGTTTAATCTCCTTCTTGGCGCCATTTTCAAAAATCGCCAAATTATTGCCATAGGGTTGCCATATTGGGAGAAGTCCGAGTAGCAGTCTGAAATACTGGGGTTGCCACATTTTGCGCAGTTGTCGTGTCAAAATAAAATCACCTTGGGGAAGGAGAGTAAACTGCGATTTACCGAAATTTTTCATTGATTTCTTGCCTATTAGATACATGCCGTAAAAATACTACCAAAGTTAAAGAAATTATTATTCAAACGAAATATAATTCAAAGGCGGTATATGAAAAAGGCATTTGAATTTTACGATATTTTAGGCAAAAATAATTGCATTTGTCTTTCAGGCTAAGTTAGTATGTTGAAATAGAATAATAATTATAATTAAAAACAGAGCCGCCTATTTGTAAATCTATTCATTTTTTTTTTTTTTATTTCAGTAATAGTATAAATATTACCAGAAATGCAGATCATTTTCGCTATGAAAACACTACATCAGCGACTATGCTACGTTTCATGAAAATCCCTTACAATTTTGATCGTTATCGGATATGAAAATCTCCCTACATCGTATTTCTTTCCCATTTACTAATTAATTAAGAAATTATTTTCCATACTACGGATTTCACGTGCACGTATACTGAATGTACATGCACCAACAATACGAGAAGCTGCATCCAGGGCCACACAGAGAGACCACGGGCCTCGATAATAATTCCAATACGCCACCCCCCCCCACACACACACACACACCATAAGTATGATACAACAAAACCTGCTTAGACGGAAACGTAAACGGACACAAGAGAAAAATTCTGTTGTATATAGGTTGTTTTCCTCTTAGAAAGTATAATGGCAATATAGTTTTTGGAGGGAGCTGGACCAGGATATTTTCCATTTATAGCAGGATTCCGTTATAAACAGACTTTATTTTATTAGAAAATAAATTTGCTAGATAATACCTTTTATAAAAATCTATATAGTATTTACTTACAATTTTATTTGTTTCATCTAAAGCCTTTAAATAAAAATTTAAATATTGAAAATATAATTAAATTTTTATTGAATTCAAAAGTTTCAGATATGAAAGAAATAAAAGCGAAACCTTAACCTATGTGACTTTACCCAACTTTTCACATGAAACCTCCCTGATTTCAAATATTAATTATATGGAAACTGTGAATCCTAGAGATTTGCTGTTTGCGATTTCATGAATAGAAACACAACAAGTTTATTTTGCTACATTTTTTTTTCAAAACAGATAATTTTCATTGTATGCATTATTGATCTGTCATTTAATTACCAGTCTTTTATTGCAGGTGTTGAAGTGCGAACATCCAATTGCAAACATAGCTAAAATTGCAACTTTTGCATACAAATAAACGTTTTCAGCAAAATAAACTTGTTGTCATGATGTACCAATAATGCATACAACAAAAATTAACTGGTTTCGGAAAAAAATTGCACCAAAATAAATTGCTGTGTTGCTAATAAACGTTTGCAACAAAATAAACTTGTTGTCATGACCTATGAATAATCTATATAATAAAAGCTTAATTCATATGACTGTCATCAATAGTTCCGGGTTGACCGCTTCACTTTTTGTATGCCAAGCGGCCAATTTGGTAATTTAATGTTAGCCGGGAGCAGGTGATAACTTGCCAAATATTGTAAATATCGTGTCATCAGTATTATAATAGTCCATTTCATGTGACTGTCATAAACAATTTTTCACGTGGTAAATTAAAACAAAGCTTTGATGTTGAAATTAAATGTCATGGTTTATGGTATTATTTATTACTTTTCTTTTCTTTTCTTTTTTTTAAGTAATAATTGAGAGTCATAAATTTTAAATATTTAAATTTTAAATTAAAGTTATGCATTTAAAAAAAAATGAGTGAAAGTACTATATTTTAAATGAAATACGAAAAAATACGACGGGAACAATATTTGGCGATTTATCACCTGCACTGGGCTAATATAAAAATGCCGAGTTGAGGATTTCTGCATCAGAATCTTTGGATTTGGCGAAGGATTGAGCAAGTAAATTAAATTATGTATAAAAGTAACGTGATACAATGCTTAACATATGTTTAAGGGAGACCAAACTGGTCGCCAAGGGCGGCTAGTACATACAATAAAAATTAACCCCTTAACCTACGATTTAGTCTCAACAGCTCCACGGTTTGGCAAATCCATAGCTACCACTAAAATTTAATAAAGATTTTCGCCTTGTTTAACCATGGAATTTCAACGATTAAATTAAACTATATTTACTGTGAAATTTTAGTGGTAAGAAGAATTTACATTTGGCTCGATCATCGTACGCGGGCTATGCCCGTCATTGTAGGTTAAAGGGTTAACTGTATCGGAAAAAAATTGCAGCAAAATAAACTTGTTGTGTTGCTATCCAAGATGCCACAAACCGCAAATCTCTAGGGCACATGAACTCTGTTGTAAAAAAAAAAAATCAACCATTAAGACATTTTCTCAGAGTCGACAGATCGGACACGTGGAATAGCAAGTGAAATTCATTTAATATAAAACTGGTCCATCTGCCGTTGTACGTATCTTGCTGTAACTCACCCAGGTCAAAACTTGTATCATTTCTCTTCTTGCCCCCCATTGGTTTTTACGTATTTTTTACTTTTAATATCCACGTATTAACATATATAAAAACTACGATGGTGTTATGAGTGTTTCATATCGACAAAAATCAAAATAATGCAATTGACATATAGAATGACCGAGCCGGTAATTGATCAAATAAGGTCGGTGCTACGGGTTTTTTATTGTATTTCCTTCCTTTTAAGTTTTAGAAGTAAACTAACATATTTGCTACAACCCTTAACCTTTTACACGCCAATGCTCCATAAATGGAACATCAATTTCAAAATTCTGTGAAAAATACAATTTTATTCGCATTGCTCTATAAAAATTATTATGTAAAAAGAAAGTGTGGATTGATTTTTTGGCGTCGATATTGCGTTAATAAAATAAATAGTGTGTACGGGAGAAAATCGCAATTTCTGTCTTTTTTTTAGACTTTTCATCGGACAAAATTCGAAAATTCATATAAAATTCAAAATTTAACAAATGTTTTTTATAACTAAGTGAGAGTAATTAAAAATGATCATTTTATTCATACAACATAAGTTCTAACAAATAAAAAATATTTTTGTTGTTTCTTTTATATAACAAATTTGCATGTTCCAGAAATGGAACATTGGCGTGTAAAGGTATATATTTTAACATGATAAAGTTCTTTGATTACAGTGTATATAAGTATTGATAAAAAAATTTACGAATACGAGATTTTTAGTAAGTGTCAATGAAAGATGTTTACGTCTTTGATCTACTTTCTATTTCCTTGCACTCCTCCCCTCATGCCCCCTCTCCCCATCTTTCACACACGTTCTCCGGTCTCAAGTAGATTGCCACTGAAAAACACGTGTGTTTGTTGATAGTCAGACGTTGTTTATTATAACTCAAATTGAGAGCCAAGATAGGATTGGAGAGGTAATTTCGGAAAATAAGGAATCTTATTCTTTTTACTTCCCTCTGTAACTGTTTTTCAGTTAGTTAGGATACGTCGCACAGATGAGATGTCTCATTCAAAACTATTTTGTACATCAGAAGACACATTTGAATTCTTTTATGAATTATCGGGGGATTCTGATGAAGAATGCATTGATATGTGTATATTACCTCCAGAAGAAAGTGGATGTTTAATAGATGAGAAAATATAAATGAAGAAATTTTTTAGTCTGTTCTGCCAGCAGATGTTTATGGTGAAGTTGAAATAGCCCTAGAAAAGTAGATGACATTGAAATTTCTAATGAAGACGGTTTTGATCCTGAAGTACCTTCAACATCAAAGGGAAGACTGAACTTGAAATGAAAAATTATGTAGAAAGAGAAAAATATCTAACATGCTGCGAAAAAAATGCGAAATTAAAAAAAAATTCTAAAAACTGAAAACATTGCAAATATTTCTGAAATGCTTCCTGAGTTGGTTACTTTATCTCTAGTTGAAATATTTCATAAGTTCTTTCTAATAGAATATCTACCGCGTGTAGCAAATATGACAACATTTTATGCATTTTAAAAAAGAGAAGTTATAGCTGTAGATGAAAATAATATATGTCAATATTTTGGATTATTGTTGTTTAGTAGATGTCACCAAGTACTCGGAGAAAATTTATATTGGAGCACTCGAGAAAATCTATTGCGGTCCCAATTGATTCTACAGTAATGCCAAGAAATAAATTTAGGAAGTTAAAAAAAAATTTTTTTTGTTATAGATAATAGCACCTTGAAATTAGGAGATTATTTATTTCCCCTTGTATTTTTCACACTTCCATTTATATGATTATTGTGCTGTGAATTTTAGTACAGGCATTATTATTATTTTCTTATGCTGTTTTTATAATTTTTTTACTATTCTGATAAATAATTGCAATTTTTTTATACAGTAATTCCTGATCATCATCTAAATAATGTATACATTTTTAATTTAGTGGCAAAGCTTTTCCTGTGAAAACTTCCGACCTCTTCTTATCAATTTTTGGTGGAATCTTGAACACAATGAAGGGTCGACAGGCGAAGCCCGGCTATTTTTCTGCTTAACCTGTGTTATTCCTGAATTACTTTTATAACTTAACATGTAGTTATTAAAAAAATGGGCATAGAAATAGAAATTTTAATTTAAATATCGTTAATCCTATTTTATAAAAACATGTGAAAAAACTATGTGTTTCCCACCAATGTTCCATTTCTGGAACATGTTATAAATCCTATACAAATTTAAAAAAAAAAATTACTCATAGTGCTTATGTTTGAGTTTTAATGTGATTTTTACCAATAAATAGTTTGTGTTATCTTTCAATCATAGTGTGGCGTTTAAAAGGTTAATGAATGTCCTATAATGGGAGAAAATGAAATCTGCTGAAATTAAATAGCAACAAAATTATAAGTACATAGTTTCTTTAATTGCCATTTTCCCAGTAGTTGATCAGTCGAAGAAATCAGTCGAAAATTCGAAAATTAATCTTTAAAATATCATGCTTAAGCTGTGATTAAGAATAATTCATATAAAACTATTATTTAAAATAAGCAAGATGGAAGTGGATTATTTTAACTTACCGTGGATGTCTCCAACTAATCAAAAACTAAATGTTTACATTTTCAAAAAAAAAAAAAATGTTTCTTTTAAAGCAGGCAGCTAACAACAGGTGCTCCAACATTCAAACAATAACATTATGTCTAGTGCCACGTGTAAAACTCATTTACGCCTCAAATGGCGCATTATTTCAAAAATTTGATCAGCTACTGGATGGTATCAACTAATGGCGCGGTCATCCTGGTGAACTCCTGTTAGTGGAAACTTCTAGGAGACACCAGTTTTCGTCCGCACTAATCGAAGACCCGCTTTAAACTATATAAATATTGGAACGGTATAAAAATAATCCCTCGTGTTAAATTAATTGAATACGGTTTTTATAAAGAAATTAAATAATTTGAACTTAATGCTAAAAGAAATAATGTTCTTTTAATTTAGTATTTTTAGTAACAAATGCAAATTATTAACAATATTGTTAATGCAGAAGAACTAATTACTCAGAACAAGCAAAATACTCAAATAAATGGCAAATAAATTTATTATGTACAAAATCCCTCCTTTACCAAAATTGAAATAATGAATGGCTGTCCTTATATGACCCTAATATGCAATAAACAGATCATTTCTGAAATGGGATATTAATTTATATGCTTCAAATCAATATTATAATTTCTCAAGCAGTAATTTCTTTCTGGAAAATAACATATATTTCAATCTGATGATCTCTCCGTTGTCAAAAAAATCCACCATTAAGACATTTTCTCGGAGTCGACAGATCGGACACGTGGAATATCAAGGGAAATTCATTTAATATAAACTGGCCCATCTGCCGTCGTACATGTCTTGTTGCAGCTCATCCAGGTCAAAACGTGTATCAACCCCCTACTTACGCCCCAAATAATCCTCCCCTCAATTCTATTCTAGATCCCCAACACGTGCTATCTCTGGGGTGTCAGAAACGCTCGAATCGAAGGATTTAGAATAGCATGGCGTTTGCTACGGAAACAACGCCTCCACACACTGTGTGCCGTCTCTACTGTTTATATTGATATTACATGGCTAAGGGCTTATAAGATAATTTGGCGGGGATATTGCTACCGCCTGATTGGCTAGCTGACACTCCAGTGGGGTTCCATTTGAGGGACTTGTCGAGTTTTCAAATTTGCATAATTATCAATTGACTTCGCTGTAATATGTGGGAGATGACAACGCATGTGCGGCGCTGTTATGACGTCATCTGTTGCAAGCAGTGATTATCTGTCATTGTAAGTGACGGAGTGGACAGCGGAATTGATTTAACTCCAAATTTCATACCAGTGAACTGCGAATTTCAAAATGAAGGGTTATTCATGTATCATTGGTTTCTTGGGACTGCAGTTAATTACACTCAATAGAATTATAGAAAGTAAAAAATAAAAAAAAAATTGAGAACAGAGAAGAATCACACTTTAACAAGGAAATAAAATTAAGTGATTTTACTCCACTTTCCGAACAATTTAAAAAATATTGTGTTTTGAAAAAAATTCTGCCACAATGAAATCAGTATAATTTCAACGTGGGACCTTCCGCCTTAAAATTCGGGACGTTACCGCTGAGCTCCTGACGTTTTAAAACATCGTGACAAATATCGCATTTATCATTTTTCACATTTCTGCGGTGATTTTTCCTACAGAAACAGTCACAAAATGGTTAAAAAATGTTTAAAAACTATTAATATTTGACAAATAACAGTCACAAAATGGTTAAAAAATGTTCGTCTGTTCCGTCCGTTTGTCTGTCCGTCTCTTCGCATATAACAGCGCAAAAACTACCCAACCGAATGGTTTGAAATATATATAATCGCTGCAGAATTTTGTCGATTCGTTTTAAATTTTATGAAAGTAGAATCAAAATTGAGAAAGATAGAGGAGAAGGTCCAAATACCGGCTACTAGGTGTTCTGATACCTGAGCGCAGCGCAGCCTAGCGGTCATAGGCAGAGTTTGTAACTTTAATTGGGAGAAGAAAGTTACGAAAAGCACGTCGCTGAAGTCTGTGTCATTTACAAATAGTAAATGCAGAAGTGTCGAATCTACGTAATCTGGTACATCAAAAGTTTTTCAGATATGTGTTTCTCATTTTTTTAAAATATCCTGATCGTATATTGGCTTGAATTGTTGATTAAGTTATTTTCTAGACATATTTTGCTCTCAATTGTCACGCGCACAGTATTGGTATTTTATTATATGAATGAGTAATACCGGTTTTAACTTAAACATAACAGTGGTCCGAATACCGGCTACCTAGAGTGGTCTAAATACCGGCTAGCCGGTATTTGGACCTCTCTCGGTTGCTCTGCTTGAAGGAGAGGAAAATAAATTAATTTAAATAGTTCCATAATTAATAAATTAATTTAAATTGTTCAGAAATAGTCCTCGTCCCATTTCGCAATATGAAAAAAGCAACCATGGCCGTAATTCTTCAGGACCGACACTGGTTACCGGATCACTTTCCAAAAAAGAGCTGTTGGACACTACAAAATTGCATGTAATAACTGAGAAGAGAAAGAAAAAAAATGACGGAGTAAACCAGGTGAAAAAGACAGAAATTTGATTTTAACCCTCTCGCTGCGCAACCCGAGATTTCCTTGGACATCGTAAATGTAGCAAAATTTGCGCAACCCGAGATTTCCTTGGACATCGTAAATGTAGCAAAATTTGCGCAACCCGAGATTTCCTTGGACATCGTAAATGTAGCAAAATTTGCGCAACCCGAGATTTCCTCGGGGATGCATTTTTTCCGTCTAATTAACCTTTCTTGGTTATTCCCACCAGTTATTTTTTTATTGTAAATTATGCCTTATTTAATCGGAGCATTTTCCCGGTTAAATTTGACAAAAACTTTTGTTTTGAAAAACCGGTGACAAAAGAGTAAAAATTCTTAAAAGACGCTCGTCGCGAAGGGGTTAAATACGCGATTTTTGAAGGTATTTTGATAAAACAATTACGCAGCGAGAGGGCTAAAAAAGTGAAAAAGGAATATATCCAACAGAGGAAGATGATAAATTTGTGTCTTCTGCATAGAGGCTTTCTCTGTGGACAAGAATGGAGGAGGGGATTCTGGGTTCAATATTAAGAATGCGATAGGTGGGTTGATAGGGACTATACCGACGCAGAGAGTGATATTATGCTTTTGATTTTTTCAGATAAAATAATTCTCCGAACAGTCAGCAAGCTTTTTTTTTTTTTTTTGTTTTACATGTTAAAAAACAAAATTAGACATTTAATGTGAAGAAGACTGTGGGAGATAGTCGTAAAGAATTTTAGAAATTTGACAAAAATACTTATGTATTAAAAATTGAGTATTTTTCTGCGCATAAGAAATGTTATTAATCAATACAATTTATTAAAATAATATTCTTATTGCTTAATAATTGTCATTAGCTCTATTTGTGTGATATTTTGGAAAAAAACTTAGGTAGACGGTATTTAGACCCCATTTTAAAAACTCAAAATTTGAAGACATTCGGAATTTTGCTTCTTATAAACAGAAAACGCCTTTTAAACTGATTTTTTTTTCTCTAAATATGTGTAAGACATGCCAAGGTACCCTACTGTCACTTTTTATTTTATTAATTTTGAAAATTGTATGATCTAGATTGAAAACAAAAGTGGTAGCCGGTATTTGGACCTTTTCCTTTATTATTAAAACTTTTCTTTATTCTGTTCAATACTATATCTCATTCATTCAATGCTATCCCTTGATAGGTCATGATTGTAGGTTGCCATGGTAATGATGTCCTATTTAATCATTAATTCAGTATTACTGAATATAATATACAGAATCGTAATAAATTTTGTATTCATGCATTTTTTCATAAGAGTGCATTTGCATCAACATCTAAATATTTCTAAATCTGGTTCTAGTACGAACGCACCTCATTTGCTACATTTGACGTACAATTTCCGAATTTTTTTAAGTTTTTGCATTGCACTGGTCAATTACTGGAGTTTGGTCACTTACCAATGCACGCACCTATTTCAAACTTCAAGTTATTATATTAAAAAAAGTAAAATCAGATTTTCTTATTCATAGTATTTCCAAAACTCTTTGAATCACTTTGCTTTACAGTGTACTTAATCAGAATAACAGTACACGCTATTTCAATCTCAATCCTAAAGAAGAAAAAAAATACACAAAACATTTTTTCCTATCCAGATTTCCCTCCAAAGTCCCGTTTTTTTTTTCCGGACACAAATACGTGCAACCGAATGCACTGAGTGTTTTATTCACTTTCTGCGAAAGATTTCTGTAGATTTTTCTTTCGCGAAATACGTCGAAAGTAGTTTTTAGACTTTAACCTCTTTGCATAAAAATTTTCTACCTACCTACCCCCTTCGCTTCGAAATCTAATAACAACGCCCCTGCATATTAGAAGCAAAAGGACAGTTCCAGCTCTCCATCCGTTGCTTTACATTAGATAAAGCAATACCGGCATATTCGAAAGGAGTGAGGGGGGAAACAAGCAAAAAAAATTATCTAAACAAAATTGGAGAAAAAAAAACTTTCCAGTTTCTATTTCGGCTAAGCTGTTGCATGATTTCGTATGCATATTCTACGGTTCTTACGTCTAATGCATACAGGGCGAGCATAGATTGGTCTGTTGCTTTTTTCCCTCTGAAGAAAGTTCTATTTTTTTTCCGGTAGTTCACTATTTTTTCTTTTTCGTTTTACAAATTCGTTTCGTAAGTATTAAGGAGTATTTGGATGTTGTCAGCTTTCACACGGATATGCTTTTTATCGGGGACTGAAATTGGGACAAAAATAGATTCAGTAAAATGGTTGCCATGCAAAGGAGATGAGCGATGCAGATGAATTTGGAGAAAAAAGATGAATGTCATTTTTTTTTCGATTTCGTTTCTTCTTTATTTTGCTTATGAGAATGGTAACAGTTTTGAAATTTAAGTAAATAGAAAATAGATTCAGTTGCAATAAACCACGTACATGTATCTTTCCATCTTTTGTCGTTTTATCTAACTGATATATAGGAACGGTCGAATGTAGCGCCCTACATGTAGCGAAACTACAGTAGTCGCTACTTTTTTAGGTAGGTTGTATGTATAGTGATGCGCTATATTTTGAAAAATGCGATGTAGTGAGTAGCGCGATACAAAAAATCAGCAGTTTTCCACGAACACTGATGCTACTATTAACGGTACTTCAGGGGGTAGGGAGGAAATGTGCCATTCTTCTAATCACGTGATCGTAACTTGCTTGTTTTACGCGCAATGTGTTGTGCGAAACAGTTTGCGAATGTTAGCAACTTAGTTGCAGCGTTTAGCAACGCTCTGTATGAAGCTATGGATTATTCCATTGGCAGTTGCAGGTAAATCCAAGCGGCAAAATTAAAAATCAAAGGAATTAATTTTCTTGCTAGAAACACTTGTTTACTTATAGACCTAGAGCCGGCAGCACAGACAGCCAGCTCATCGAGTTCACGAATGAAATTCTAGGATTAGTTAAATCTTGATTCGCATATTAAAACGCAATCGGTCTGCCAAGTCATATCTTGGTGGAAAACCCGATTTTAGCGGCTGAGTCGTAGGTTTACCATCGTGTTTTCCTGCACCCAAAAGTATGAAAATATGGAGGACTGGGAGCAGGAAAACACAATGGTAAACTTACGAGTCAGCTGCTAAAATCGGGTTTTCAGGTGTTTTCCATCGAGATATCACTTGACAGACCGATTGCGTTTTAATATGCGAATCAAGATTTAACTAATCCTAGGATGTTTTATTTGCGAATTTATTCTTTTTGATATTATGAAAGACAAACTTTGATACATTGAATTGTCCTAGTCGGCCTATAAAGAGTAATATATGCTTAAACTAACATTTAGGAGAATAACACAAAGTGTTTTCTTGTGCGTCATCGTTCTAATCTTTTCTTTTTAACTCTTTTCAACACAGTTGAAAAGCGTTTACGAATTCGGATTGTCTGTCTGTCGGTACTCTAACTCGCGTAATAGTCCGATTACCATGAAACTCATAGATGTTATTGGATATCACTATAACTATTCTTTGCACCGCATAATCTACAGAATACATATTTAAGTGCACTCCATAAATGCATAGCAATTTTATTATATTTGAAAGCGTGTAACATCATTAAAAATTATTTGAAACGATTTTTTTCCATTGGCCGTAATGTAACGGAATACTTTTGACTGTCCCTGTAAATAAATTAAACATACTACAAACTTCATTTGAAATAGGGTTCGTTATAGGGTAGACGTCAATAACATCCAAAAATTTCAGGGCAATCTGAGTATATTTACGAGAGTTAGAGCGGATACAGACCGACAGACAAACCGAAGTCAATAACACTTTTCAACTTTGTTGGAAAGTGTTAAAGATCGTGTTTTCTCTGTCAAACTATTTTATTGGTAAACCCGCACCCTAAAAAACACAACCATCTGCAAAATCTGGTTTTATCCTGTATTTCTCTATTTGCAAAATCATGGTTTACAATGAAAACCAATGGACGCAGTTAGAGGTTTTTTCGCGATTTCTCAAAATTAGATTTTATTTATAAGACGAGTTTTGGAACTCACGTCCTTTTATGATAATAGTTAAACAATATTATCATTTAAAGTGAAAATTTAACTTATAATTTCTGAGAAAATTCTGCGCTAAACTTACTAATTTTAAAAATATTTTAGCTCATAACCAAAACTATATTCCCACGAAACTTACTACTTCTAAATACATGGTAATAGCTGAACAATTACTATCCTAAAAGCCATGATTTTTCAAAAGAAAAAAATATATAACTAAAATAAATTTCTCTTAGACTTAAAATAATGAGATGAACTTATAATCTCTACGAAAATCTTGCTAAATATTAAATCTTTCCACTGCAATTTAAAAGCGCTTTATAAAGGAATAATAACGCAATTAATCTGACATCTTTTGTCAAGTTTCAGACTTTATTTTTTTATCATCAGTTAGCAATTTGCATACATTTGATGCGCCATTGCATATTTTCTCACGTGGTTCACTGGGTCTGCATCCTTTCGGAGTAGAAAAATTGGGTTGGTTCCAAAATAACCCTGATAACTGCGTCAAACAAATTGATGCAATGCATCAACAACGGAAAATAAGACAGAAACCGAAAAAAAGATTAAAAAAAAAACATCCAAGACTTCCCGCCAGTCAGTTTGACAAAACTGTAAAAAATAAGAAGATGCGACTCATGGAGTACATTGGAGAAGAAAAAAAATCCCCCACAAAAAGCCCTGCAAAATATCAATTATCTGTGTTAATCTTCCTTTCCCCCCTTTATCAAAATCTCCCCAGTGGTTTTTTGGGGAGGAATTTTCACCCCTTTTTTTTTTCTTCCTTTACTCCTGGATTAGAAAAAAAAATAACATAAATAGATAAACCATCTTAGAGAAGAAAGAAAAAAACCATAACAGTTGTCTATTGCAAAAAAATTACCTAATATAGCCGAAGATGAGTGACGGTTATTTTAGCGATAAAATATTTAGTGATAGCCTGCCTATTAATGTCATTCATTTTGGATTCCCCCTACCCTAGACATTCCCTTGAGGGTAAATCTGTCTTCTTTTTTTTTCTATTAAGGATTGTTATAATATTGTGGAGTACGTCTGATATTCTCGGCGTTTATAAGGAAATGGCGAAGAAATTATTCGATTTTTTAAAAGGCTTAATAAAGATTAATATTCTAAAACATGCTTCCATTGTCAAATATACATGGTGGTTATAACTAAGGTTTCACGTGGAAATCCTTAGAAAATAAAAACTACTGAGCCCAAAGATTTTTAAGTTGAAAACACGGAAAAAGCCGAATAAAGCGAATACGGCTAAATCGAACTTGTGAGTTGTCATCTTCGAAATTTATATCGTGTCGGACGTATGAAAGTTTTTAAATTTCTCTGCCAATCGCAATGTAACGATTATCAATTGCAAAAAAATTACCTAATATAGCCAAAGATGAATGTCTAATGATAAAGTATTTAGTGATAGGCTGCCTATTAATAACATTAATTCTGGTTTCCGTATATCCCAGGGATTCATTGAGGGTAAATCTGTCTTCTTTTTTTAACGTCTGACATTAGCCTTAAGGGTAAATCTGTTTTATTTTTTTTACTATTAATGATTGTTAATATCGTGGAGTACGTCTAATATTCTCAGCGTGTATAAGGAAATGGCTTACAAATTTTTCGATTTTTTAAAGGGCTTAATAAAGATTAATCTTCCAAAACATGCTTCTATTATCAAATATACAGAGTGGTTGCAGCTAAGGTTTCATATTCAAACACTTATAAAATAAAAAACTACTGTCCAAAAAGTTTGAACTTGGAAATACAGAAAAAAAACGGATAAAGCGAGTACGGCTAAATCGAACTTGGGAGTTGGCGTCTTCGGAACTCGTATTGTGTGTATGAAAGTTTTTTTATTTCTTTGCAAATCGCAATGTAACGGTTATAGATTGCAAAAAAAAAAAAATAAATAAATAAAAAAATAAATAAATAAATAAAAATACCTAATATAGCCAAAGATGAGTGACTAGTGATAAAATATTTAATGATGGCCGGCCTATTGATGTCATTCATTTTGGATTCCCTCTACCGTAGACATTCCCTTGAGGGTAAATCTGTCTTCTTTTTTTTTCTATTAAGAGTTGTTAATATTGTAGAGTACGTCTAATATTCTCTGCCTTTATAAAGAAATGGCTTAGAAATATTTCGATTTTTTAAAAGGCTTAATACAGATTAATATTCTGTAACTAACGCTGTCACCGCCGCCGCCGGTTTTGAATTTTTTGTGACCGGAAGTCTTTCTTCATTAATATTAAGAAAAACATTGCATGCAAAAATATGAAAATCGGTGGTATTATAGAGAAATGCTTGATAAACACGCCGATGCAGACAGTTTTCAAATCGAAGAATTATTTAAAGAGATATTTAAAGCTAAAGTTGGACAAAATCGTTCCATTAAAAATGTTTTATAGGAGCAAAAACTATACATGGGAATTTAATCATTTTTAGATCATATTATGGGTTAGAATTTCTCGGTGTGCAGACTGCATTTATTTCTCTAATTTTACTCATTTTTGAGGTTTTATTTCTATTTTAAATTCAAATTTTCAGCATTTCCAGAGATATTTTTTACATATTTTAGAAAATGGTATTAATTTAAACTATTGCCAACTGTATAAACAGCGCAAACAATAATGTTTGCTTCAAATTAAAAATTTATTTACACGTGACTATTATAAACAGAAAATATAAAAATCAGGAACTCATTGAAAATTACGTCATAAAAACTATATTTACACGTGAATTTTAAAAGAGAAAGAATATTGTAACATACTAAAATCATTAACATGCGTTAGAAGTCTTAAATAGGATAAATTACGTCACATTTACGTCACATTACACTTATAACGTAAAATGAACAAAAAATAATATTGCAAAACAGTTTAAATTTTAAAATTGCACGAGACATTTATTTGATATTTTGAGGTGATCTTTTCAACTATTTTTTTTAGGACAGCGCAAATAATATTTCATTTCTAACACAAGTATTTTCACGTGAATATTAAAGAGAGAAAGAAAAGTTTGGTGAAAAATCGTTCGGATTAAAAACGATACATTTAAAATGTCTTATTTAAAAGAACTTTCTTTCGCTTTGTTAAAAAATACCGGGAGACAAAGATTCTGTTTACTTAATTTATTTTATATTAGCTTATTTTGAAATGTTTAACTGATTTTATTTAAAAGACGGAAACAGCCATTTATCTTTTAATAGCAGCTGATTTGGCCTTAAAATTCCACAATCAAAGAGAAATGAATAGAAACCCGTTTATAGGGAGGTCGCCACTGTTTTTTAAATTATAATTTAATCTTCCGAAATCTTTTTAAAGCCGGTCAAATTAGCATGCTTTTAGAGTCAGCGGTGTCTGAACGGGGGTTGGCGAGCGTAGCTCGTACGGGCCAGAGCCCCCTAGTATTCTAAAAAATGCTTCCATTATACAGGTTTGTTATAACTAAGGTTTCGTGTTGATAGCCATAAATTATTGGAAACACCTTAAATCAGCCAACAAAAATATTCGCGCAAGTTCGCTGTTCGTCGATATTTATTTTACTTATTTATTGACAAAAAAAGATAGGTAAGTTAAGAATAGCTTACTTTTTTTTTTCAATCCAAGATATTCGGTATTAACCTGGTACACGCCCAAGGTATTCACATTGCTGGATCGATGTCACCGTATTCATACTTGTCAACTTTCCCTTTCTTAAGGGGGCTGGTCACTCAGATTCGGAATTCTCCTCCGTAATGTAAAGTCCATGGGCATTTGATGCATTCGTCTATTTGAAATATCTCCTCGGAAAATTAATATTGTTAACTTTTATTTTTTGAGTACACTTTCTAAAAGATGTCTCTCTTTTTCTTAGTTCTCCAAATATTTCTAAAGTATAGACTTCATTTTATAGGAAGTGTTAAAATCTTACTCGCAGTTCGCCCGCTTTTAACACTTTAAATATTAAATTCAGCATAGATTTTAGAAATATTTTGAAAAGTAATAAAAAAAAGTCCTTCCGGCCAGTGCCGGGAGGAAGAGGTAGCTTTCATATTCCTTATTTTCAAAAAGCCAACTTATATTATTCAAACACGCGAAGATCAGTTTAGTGGAAACCGAATATAGGAGATTCAATACTAATTTTTATCAATACTAAATCATTATGACATTAAATCATTATTTGAAACAAGATGGCGGATGAAGCTGGCCAACGAACTCGGTCGAGATATTTGTATGTACTATGTACACACCAAGGTACATCCAAATCTGTTCATAAATACGCCTGTTATCACGTGACAAAAATCAGGACGTTTCAAAATGTCAGCCACGCTAGAAATTCAAAATGCTATAACTCAGCCACTTTTTAAGATATAGACGAAACAAAAACTGCTCCCGAATCTTTTTATCAAGGTCAAACAAATAAGAAAAAAAATATTTTTTTCAATTTTCAATTTTTTGGTACCACATTTCAAATTAAATTTTTTCTTAAAAATTTATATGGCCGCCATTTTTAAACAAGATGGCGGATGAAGCTGGCCAACGAACTCGGTCGAGACATTGGTATGTACTATGTATAAACGAAGTTACATCCAAATCGGTTCATAAATACGCCTTTTATCGCGTGACAAATTTCAGGGCGTTTGAAAATGTCAGCCACGCTAGAAATTCAAAATGCTATAACTCAGCCATTTTTTAAGATATAGACGAAACAAAAACTGCTCCGGAATCTTTGTATAAAGGTCAAATACATAAGAAAAAAAATATTTTTTCAATTTTCACATTTCAAATTTAAATTTTTCTTAAAAATTTAAATGGCCGCCATTTTTAAACAAGATGGCGCATGAAGCTGGCCAACGAACTCGGTCGAGACATTGGTATATACTATGTATAAACGAAGTTACATACGTATCGGTTCATAAATACGCCTTTTATAGCGTGACAAAATTCAGTACGTTTGAAAATGTCAGCCACGCTAGAAATTCAAAATGCTATAACTCAGCCATTTTTTAAGATATAGACGAAACAAAAACTGCTCCGGAATCTTTGTATAAAGGTCAAATACATAAGAAAAAAATATTTTTTCAATTTTCAATTTTTTGGTACCACATTTCAAATTTCAAATTTTCTTAGAATTTTAAATGGCCGCCATTTTTAAACAAGATGGCGGATGAAGCTGGCCAACGAACTCGGTCGAGACATTGGTATGCACTATGTATAAACGAAGTTACATACAAATCGGTTCATAAATACGCCTTCTATCGCGTGACAAAATTCAGGACGTTTCAAAATGTCAGCCACGCTAGAAATTCAAAATGCTATAACTCAGCTATTTTTTAAGATATAGACGAAACAAAAACTGCTCCGGAATCTTTGAATAAAGGTCAAATACATAAGAAAAAAATATTTTTCCATTTTCAATTTTTTGGTACCACTTTTCAAATTTTAAATTTTTTTAAAAATTTTAAATGGCTGCCATTTTGAAACAAAATGGCGGATGAAGCTGGCCAACGAACTCGGTCGAGACATTGGTATGTACTATGTACATACCGAATTACATCCAAATCGGTTCATAAATACGAGAGTTACAGTGTGACAAATGTCAGATATATATATATATATATATATATATATATATATATATATATATATATATATATATATATATATATATATATGGATATATATATATATATATATATATCAATTTTGAACGGAGGGTGGTTTCGGGGTCTGGGGGTCATGATCGATGAAAATATACCAAAATTTTTTGAAATCGCTTTCCTCCGAACGGCTGCAATAGGTAGCTTTTTGTAATGAAAGCTACCTAAAAGAGACATCCTTTAAGAAGAGTACACAGACAAAAGATGTTCAAAATATGAATTTCCCGAAGAAATATTTTAAATATACGAATACATCAAAAGTCCATAGACTTAACATTACGGAGGAGAATTCGGAATCTGAGTGACCAGCCCCCTTAAGGGTAAATAGGTCTTCTTTTTTTTCTATTGAATGTTGTTAGTATTATGAAGAGGTCTAACATTCTTGGCGTAGAGTAATTCCGGGATTTATGCCACACATTTTTTTGAATATGTGTATAAAGTCCCATGGTGGACATAAAATTAAAAAAATCATGCTGTGCTATTTAATGTTAAATATACAACGCGTGTACTGCGACAAAAAAATTAAAAACAAATTATTAATATTTTTTAACAATTTTTTTCTAAAACATTACACTGCGGCGCGTCACCCGTACATTCAAGCTGAGACGCCGCACTTGTGCGGTAGTTATGCCGCGCTTGTAATAAGAGCAGAATGAAATTATAAATAAAAATATTAACAAATAATAACAAAATGAAACTAAATGAGTACAATGAAACGTATTAGTAGATTCAAATTAATAATTGTTGCCTACTTTCACTATTAAAATTACCGACTTATTTTTTTTTACATTAAATTTTAATTGTTATTTCAGCAACAACGCAACATCAATGTATTAGAAAGGGAAAAGAAAAAAGTAAAATTGTATTTACATAATTTATTTGTTAACCCTTTCGGGACCGGTGGCTTTTACACAAATTTTATTCGGTTCGTACCATTTTTTTAAAAGAAGTTACCTTTACTTAAGCAATTATGAAAATGCTCTAATTAAACAAAGCAAATATTACTTTTCTTTTTTTCTGGTGCCAGAAACAAATTATGTGAGCTCTTTATGAAGGCGTTTATATGCACCTATGGTCCCGAATAGGTTAAGAGACCGAGTTTTTTCGGCTACAATCTACAAAAAAAGTGTCGAAAAAGTACAGTCTTTATGTAACTACATTTAAACACATGATGCAACGAAGCCAATTACACTTTCTCTTTTTTGGAGTAGTTTGCAAAGAGCGCTTGCGTTATGCGTAACCCAATTTTTCATTATTATCATCTTGACTTTCATCTTTCTTGCATTTCTTACTTTTTATTTTCCCCTTTTTCTCCTTTGGTTTTAGTAAACTTGATAACATGCCTAACATCGTTAGTCTGTGCAAAAAGAAAAGGAAAAGTTAATAACACTTAATCATCCCGTACAAAAGAAACTGCGGCATGTATACCGGAATAGAAGTGCGACATGTATCCCATTTTGCATGGTGCAGACGTCGGCCATTAGAGTTACCTGCCATCGCTAAGGGGAATGGCGTAACCATACACACAGTACTCTATACAAACGCTACATTTAGTTTTGACTTCGAAATCATGCATGCATTTAGTAATTAGTGTAGGAAAAGTATTTAAACATAACGTGTTTAAAAGTTTGGACAGTGAAATCATGTACTTACGTCAAATTAAGGATTGTACTTCTACAAGTAAACATCGAAATGAGATTCATGCTATACACTGGTTAAAATAATCTCATTGCGCACCTATACTGTGCGTTTGACGACCATCTATCGATAATTACAAGAAATACAAGGGGTGCTGCATCTATCCCATATGCGGCGACTCTCCCGAAGTTACCCTATATGGGGAAATGGTTTAGAAAAATTTCGAGTAATTTTTTAAGGGTTACTAAAGATTAAATTCTAAAACGTGTTTCTATTATCTATTATGCAGGATGGTTAGGTCTAACGTTTTGTTTTCAATCCTTTATAGCGCTTTATTTTATTAGACCATTTTGTAATAGAGAATAAAAGTGATATTAAATAAAAGAGACTTGTATTTCGCCTACATTTAACATTACGTTGAGAACTAATGATATAGAGAAAAATTCGAAACATCCTCCTGCCACATCGAACGCTTCCTAGAAAACGGCTGTTAGTACTTTTTAAAGAGATGCTAGATCAGGGTTGGCGAACATATGGCACGCGTGCCAGAGTTGGCACGTAAGACAATTTCTTTGGCACACGAAAAAATAAATTTTGTAATTCTTATATAGATAACATTTAGTTTCTATTATATAATCAATAAAATTTTGTTTCATACGGATAACAAATAATGCAATTACTTTTGCATGAAATAACACATCAAAAGAAGTTTCTGCTCTTGTGATGTTATGTAGCGTTTTCGACATGTATTTTGCCTTTTTATATGATTTTATAACGCTGTATATTTTCCAAATAATTTTTTTTTAGACAGTCACTGCATTAAGATGTCAAATGGATCCAATATATATGTATATTTATAAAACTATCAAAATATGAATAAGGTATAAAGCATTCTCCATGGAACATACAACAGCAAAAATTTCATCAATAATTTATTTTGATGCATTGTTTAATGCAACTTGAATAATTATAACTAGATATTGCATTCATAATAAGGTCAAATATTTCGTATTTTTATTTTCTTATTACAGTGAAAATGATTACATAAATGAATTATATTTACGTTTAAAAATTTCGTTTATTTAATGGCTTATTCCAATATACAGAGAAGTAGCATTTTTATTTTTAATATTTTTAATTATTAATTATTAGTGCATAAAATCAACTGATTTTTTAACTAGTGTTTTGTATAAACATCGTACGTTGCAAAATTGTTTTATGTCAAAGTTTGGCTAGTTACACTGTTGATAGATATTGTTGATGAATTTTTGGCCCGCGCACGTAAAAAGGTTCGCCGATCCTGTACTAGATGATAAAATCCTATAACTGCAAATAAGCAGCGGAACAGATAAATGAACAGTGCAATAGATAATAGGAACAGCAGATATCACAATTGCGCCTGCACCATTTGGCACATGCTCACACTACTAAGCTTCAATTTTTTCATTCTGATATAGAAAAGAGTTAAACAAAAGGCTTGTCAAATTCCGATATCTCCTGTTCCATCTCCAAGTCTGAAAAGCAGAACATTCTATCCCCCCGTTCATCCCAGCCTCTTCAAGTTCATTTACACATAGTATGCAAATCTTGGTTGATCTTAAGATAATGGCACAGATATTGTAGGTAAATTGTGTAGAATAAATATTGTAGACACATTGAACATATCTCCAAAGCAAAATGCAAACACTTTATTATTTGCTTGATATTGAGTAAAAATGACTTATATTTAACGTAGATTTGACCTACATTTGAAATCTAATGCTATGGGAGCCTTTACAAAACAAGCTTCTGCCACGTAATTTTCAGACGCTTCCTAGAAATTGGCTGTTAAGTACTTTTTAAAGGATGCTAGATAATAATCTAGCATAAAACAGTAAATAAACAGTAGAATAGCTAAACGAACAGTGCGATAGGTACTAGGTGCAGCAGATATCACAATTGTGCCTGATCCATTTGGCACATGTTAAAATTACTAAGATTAAAATTACTAACAAAACAAAATACTTGCTAAATTCCGATATCTCCTGCACCATCTCCAAGTCTGAAAATCAGAACATTCTATCCCTCTTTCGATCACAGCTCTGCAAGTTCAATTGCACATGGTATACAAAACATGGTTGATCTTAACATATATGATAAATAGTATAAATAAAATGTGTAGAATTAATATCGAATATATATCTCCAAAAGGTAAATTCTTTAATTTTGGAGTGATATTGAATAAAAGGGACTTTTATTTTGCCTCTATTTAACATTATGTTGAGATCTAATGCTATAGAGAAAATTTCGAAACACCCTCGTGCCACATCAAACGCTTCCTAGAAAATGGCTGTTAAGTACTTTTTAAAGAGATGCTAGATAATAAAATCCTATAACTGCAAGTAAGCAGCGGAACAGATAAATTAACAGTGAAATAGATAATAGGAATAGCAGATATCACAACTGCGCAAGCACCATTTGGCACATGCTCACACTACTAAGCTTCAATTTTTTCATTCTGAAATAGAAAAGAGTTAAACAAAACCCTTGTCAAATTCCGATATCTCCTGTTCCATCTCCAAGTCTGAAAAGCAGAACATTCTATCCCCCCGTTCGTTCCAACCTCTGCAAGTTCATCTACACATAGCATACAAATCATGGTTGATCCTGCTTCCAAAATATTTCTTTCTTCTTTTACTGTTCACCCCTTTTGAAATCGTAACCCTCTCTTTCCTATATCGCAGCCCCCTTTCTTAATCCGTAACCGTTGTTTTTTATTTCTTTGCCATTACCTTTGGAAACAACCCCTTAATCCCACAAATCCGCCCTAAGTAACCCCACGAACTACCCCCAGTTCAATTTCTCTTTCAAATATGCAAAAGATCTGATACTAAAAACAGCATTATATTCTATTGTTGTGTTGGATTTGAAGAAAAAGTAATAATAGACGATGAATTACAAAAAGATTTTTTTTTTTTTTATTACGGCTTCATTTGTTTGTTTGAAATTGTAAGTGACTTTGAATGATGAAGAAAGAATAACAACTTTGTTTTCTTTTCTTTTTTTTTCAGCAATTTTTAAATGTTTATTTATTTATTTTTTTCTTTTCAGGTATAAAATGTAATTTAAATGTTAGGTGATAAGTATGTATCTTTAACAAATGTGTCTGTGAAATACAATTAAAGAAAATAAAGTCGGAAACAGTTAAAGCACGGATAGTAAAATAGTGCGAATAATAGTGGTTTTTTTGTTGTTGTTGTTGTTGTTTTTCTTACACAGCATTATTTTTTATTTTTGTGTTCGATTTGAAGCAAAAAGTAATAATAGACGATGTTTTCCAAAAAGGCCTTTTTAAAATTATTATTATGGCTTCATTTGTTTGTTTGAAATTTTAAGTGACTATGAATGATGAAGAAAAAAATGACAACTTTGTTTATCTGTAATTTTATTCAACGATTTTGAAGTGTTTATTTATTTTTTCTCTTTTCAGGTGTAAAATGTAATTTAAACGTTAGGTGATAAGTATGTATCTTTAACAAATGTGTCTGAAAAATGCAGTTAAAAAAAAAGAAAATGGGAAACAATTAAAGCACGGATAATAAAATAGTGTGAGTAATAGTATTTTTTAGCCCCGGTAAGATTGCTATTTCTTTCTCCCAGCTTATTTTGTGCCGTCTCCAAAAAATAACGTTACCTTACTGAAGCCAGCCATAAAACAAAGCAGTACGATTAAATACTCTACAGCATTTTTTTTTTTTAACTTCTAAGCATCGCACATTTTCAATTTTTATACTGTCGTATTGGAAAAAAAAGTACTTTTAAAGGCAATTTGTTTGAAAGCTGCATCTCCATTTATTTTTGAAAATTAATTTTTTTGTAGTTTTTGGAGCCACTTGCATAATATTGGCAACGGAAGTACTAAAGTTTTTGTAGAAAGTAAAGGCAAAATAGTTGTAAAATATTATATATTTTTGTTGCCATTTTTCTTATCAACCGAAAGAAAATGTAATCAAAATACGTGCTACTTTGAAAAAATATAAACGAATGATTTCTGTTAAAACATGGGGCTGTTATAAACTATATTTAATTTTAAGTATATACTAATGTAAACAAGCAAATAAAGGCCTATAAATTATCAGATAGACTTTTTTGTCCAGTTTCTTGAATGACGGCATCTTTTTGCTGCAATTGTGTATTATTTCGCGATAGTGACGTCCTATGCACATTTTACTGTAGCTATTTAAGAGTGGATCGTAAATGTGGAATTCTTAAGAGGATGCGAATGACGTCATTTCACTTAAAATAAAAGCTTGTACTTTAAGTCCTAAAATTGAAATATGTTTTGTACTATTTATATATACATTTTTTTTTTTTTTTTTTTTCATCGGTGGCGACACTAAATTCTGGAAAAGCAGAATTCCTGTTTTCTAGTTTCATTTCTTTTATTTTCTTACACAGCATTATTTTCAATTTTTGTGTTTAATTTGTCGCAAAAAGTAATAATAGACGATGCTTTTCAAAAAGGCCTTTTTAAAATTATTATTATGGCTTCATTTGTTTGTTTGAAATTGTAAGTGACTTTGAATGATGAAGAAAAAATGACAACTTTGTTTTTCTTTAATTTTATTCAACGATTTTAATTTTTTTTTCTCTCTTTTCAGGTGTAAAATGTAATTTAAATCTTAGATGATGAGGGTGGGATCTTCAACAAATGTGTCTGAAAAATGCTGTTATTAAAAACTACTAAATCGAAAACAGTTAAAAGCATAGAAAATAAAATAGTGCAAGTGATAGTATTTCTTTTTTCTGTTTCACTAAAAACAGCTTTATATATTCTACTGTTGTGTTGCATTTGAAGAAAAAGTAATAATAGACGATGAATTCCAAAATACATATTTTTTTTAAAGTAAGAGTAACTGTAAGAACAATAATAACCCTTCTGTTACACTAAAACAGCGTTATATTCTATTGTTATGCTGGCACTGAAGCAAAAATAATAATAGACGATGAATTACAAAAAGATTTTTTTTTTCATTACAGCTTCATTTGTTTGTTTGAAATTGTAAGTGACTTTTAATGATGAAGAAAGAACAACAATTTTGTTTCCTGTTATTTTTTTTTTCAACAATTTTAAAATGTTTATTCATTTTTTTTTTCTTTTCAGGTGTAAAATGTAATTTAAATGTTAGGTGATAAGTATGTATCTTTAACAAATGAGTCTGAAAATGCAGTTAAAGAAAATAAAATTGGAAACAATTAAAGCACGGATAGTAAAATAATGGGAGTAATAGTATTTTGTTCTTTTATTTTCTTACACAGCATTATTTTCTATTTTTGTGTTCGATTTGAAGCAAAAAGTAGTAATAGACAATGCTTTTCAAAAAAGAGCACTTTTTAAAATTATTATTATGGCTTCATTTGTTTGTTTGAAATTGTAAGTGACTTTGAATGATGAAGAAAAAATGACACAAATGTTTTTCTTTAATTTTATTCGACGACTTTAAATTATTAATTTTTTTTTCTTTTTTCAGGTGTAAAATGTAATAATGGTAGGTGATAAGTATGTATCTTTAATAAATGTGTCTGAAAAATGCAGTTAAGAATAATAAAATCGGAAAGAATTAAAGCACGGACAGTAAAATAGTGCGAGCAATAGTATTTTTTTTGTTTACACAGCAATATTTTCTAATTTTGTGTTCGATGTGAAGCAAAAAGTAATAATAGACGATGCTTTTCAAAAAGGCCTTTTTAAAATTATTATTATGGCTTCATTTGTTTGTTTGAAATTATAAGTGACTTTGAATGATGAAGAAAAAAATGACACAAATGTTTTTCTTTAATTCTATTCAAGGATTTTAAATAGTTTATTTTTTTTTCTTTGCAGGTGTAAAATGTAATAATGGTAAGTGATAAGTATGTACCTTTAACAAATGTGTCTAAAAAATGCAGTTAAAGAAAATAAAATCGGAAACAATTAAAGCACGCATAGTAAAATAGTGCGAGTAATAGTATTTTTTCCCCCTATACAGCATTATTTTCTATTTTTGTGTTCGATTTGAAGCACAAAGTAATAATAGATGATGCTTTTCAAAAAGGCCTTTTTAAAATTATTATTATGACTTCATTTGTTTGTTTGAAATTGTAAGTGACTTTGAATGATGAAGAAAAAAAGATAGCTTTGTTTTTCTTTAATTTTATTCGACGACTTTAAATTGTTTATTTATTTTTTTTTTCTCTTTTCAGGTCTAAAATGTAATTTAAATGTTAGATGATGAGGATGGATCTTCAACAAATGTATCTGAAAAATGCTGTTCTTAAAAAGAATTAAATCGAAAACAGTTAAAAGCACGGATAATAAAATAGTGGGAGTGATATTATTTATTCTGTTTCACTAAAAGCAGCTTTATATATTCTATTGTTGTGTTGCATTTGAAGCAAAAAGTAATAATAGACGATGAATTACAAAAACATTTTTTTTTTTATTACGGCTTCATTTGTTTCTTTGAAATTGTAAGTGACTTTGAATGACGAAGAAGGAATAACAACTTTGTTTTCTTTTATTTTTTTTCAACAATTTAAAAGTGTTTATTTATTTTTTTCCTTTTCAAGTGTAAAATGTAATTGAAATGTTAGATGATAAGATTGGATCTTTAACAAATGTGTCTGCAAATGCAGTTAAAGAAAATAAAATCGAAAACTGTTAAAGCACGGATAGTAAAATAGTGCGAGTAATAGTAATTTTTTTTTACACTAAAAACAGCATCATTTTCTATTGTTGTGTTGAATTTGAATTAAAAAGTAATAATAAACGATGCATTACAAAAAGACTTTTTTTTAATTATCATTAAAGTTTGATTTGTTTGTTTGAAATTGTATATGATTTTTAATGATGGAGTAAAAACGACAACTTTGTTTTGCTTTAATTTTATTCAACGATTTTAAATTATTTAATTTTATTCCTATCAGATGTTAAATATAATTTAAATGTTAGATGATGAGGGTGGATCTTCAACAAATGTGTCTGAAAAATGCAGTTATTAAAAGCAATTAGATAAGAAACAATTAAAAGCATAGGTAATAAAATAGTGGGAGAACTAGTATTTTTTCTGCTTCACTAAAAACAGCTTCATGTATTCTATCGTTGTGTTGCAACTGAAACTAAAGTTATAACAGATTATGAATTTAAAAAATGCTTTATTATCATTATTATTATTACGGCTTCATTTGTTTGTTTGAAATTGCAAGTGACTTTGAATGATAAGAAAGAATAACAACTCTGTTGTCTTTTATTTTTTTCATCCTTTTTAAAATCTTTATATATTTTTTTTTCCTTTCTGGTGTAAACTGTAATTTAAATCTTAAATGATGAGGGATGATCTTTAATAAATGTGTCTGAGAAATGCAGTTATTAAAAAAGAATATTAAATGGGAAACAGTTAAAAGCATGGAGAGAAAAATAGTCGGGGCAATAGTGATCTTTCTGTTACATTAAAAACAGCATTATGTTCGATTGTTGTATTGGAATTGAACTAAAAGTAATAATAGACGATGAATTACAAAAAGAAAATTTTTTATTATTATTACGGCTTCATTTGTTTGCTTGAAATTGTAAGTGATTTTGGATGATAAAGAAAGAATAACAACTTTATTTTCCTTTTATTTTATTTTCCAACCCTTTTAAAATGTTTATTTTTTTCTTTTCAAGTTCAAAGTGTAATTTAAATGTTATATGATGAGGCTGGATCTTCAACAAATGTGCCTGAAAAATACAGTTATTTAAATAAAAGAATGTGAAATAGGGAACAGTTGAAAGCACGGCTAATAAAGCAATAATAGCAGTAATAACCCTTCTGTTACACTAAAACAGCATTATATTTTATTGTTATGTTGGAATTGAATAAAAAGTAATCAAAAGTAATAATACCCGATGAATTACAAAAAGAAATTTTTTCATTACAGCTTCATTTCTTTGTTTGAAATTGTAAGTGACTTCGAATGATGAAGAAAGAATAACAACTTTTTATTTTTTTTTCCAACGACTTTAAAATGTTGAAATTTTTCCTTTCAGGTATAAAATGTAATTTCAATGTTAGATCATGATGATGGATCGTCAACAAATGTGTCTGAAAAATGCAGTTATTAAAAGGAAAATTAAATCGAAAACAGTTAAAAGTATGGGTAGTAAAATAGTGAAAATAATAATAATTTTCATGTTTCACTAAAATAGCGTTATATTCTGTTGTTGGCCTGCATTTGAAACAAAAGTAATAATAGTAGATTACGAATTACTAAAAGATATTTTTATCGTTATTATTAAGGCTTCATTTGCTTATTTGAAATTGTAAATGACTCTGAGCGATGAAGAAAGAATAAAACCTTTTTTCTCCCGCAACAATTTTCACATTTTATTTTTATTTTTATTTTTCGGGTGTAAAATGTACTCTTAATATTAGATGATAATTATGATGGATCTTAACAAATATGCGAAAAAAAAAGCATTCGTAGTAAAGCAAAAGGGAAGTAATATGATTTTTTCTGTTATACTAAAAACAGAGTTACATTCTATTGCTTTTCTAGATTTGAAACAAAAGTAATAGTAGGTAGCGAAATATAAAAAAGTTATTTTTCATTGTTTTTTATTTGGTTATTTATTTTGGTTATTATGGTTTTATTTGTTTGCTTAAAATTGTAAGAGCCTTTGATTGGGAAGAAAGAATAGCAAAAAATTTTCTATTTCTTTTTTATTTTGTGTTTTGAAATGGCAAGTGTAACTTGTTTCATGTTTATATGTATATGATAGAAAATAACGCAATTGAAAAGAAGTATCAATAAATTATAATAATTATAAATTATAATAAATTTAATAAATATATTTAAATTTTTATAGCTTAAACTTTTTAAAGAAAACTTTCTTGTGACTGTTTTAATAACTGTTGACTGACACTGGATTAACCCCTTCGGGACCGTAGGTGCATATGTGCACCTTCAAAAGATTAATTCAACACTTGCGTTTGACATCCGTAAAACAGAATAGCAATATTTACTTCATTTAATAAAGTTATTTTCGTGATTAATAAAATAAAGTTACCTGTTTAACAATATGGTATCGAAAGAATAAATTCATGTAAGGGATACTGGTACCGAACTTGTTGAATATAAATTGACCAAACACAATAAATTCTCCTGTTAATTTGGAGGTCCAGTTTAGTGTAAAAATACAATGTACCCAGAATAATAAAAAAAAAAACTTTATTATTTTACAGATCTATAAATGAGAGCAGAATAATAAATAATAATTACTTAATACTGTACATATTAATGTAGGGCACAGTGATTCAAGGATGAAAAAATAAGCCATAAAAAATAAGCATATTCAAAAAGCCATTTTTTAAAAAACTCTTTTTTAATAATTCAAAACTGATTATTTTTATAGTAATTTTTTAACTTATTATTTTAATGTAAATGTAGACATAAAATATCTTATAAATAGAAATATATACATTTTATATACAGATCAATTATTAAAAGTACATAAAAAAAGAAGTTTTATGCGATTTGACGATGTTACCTGTTTGTTGATAATTCTTACAAATTATTTTTTTCTCAGAAAATTAAAGCGGTTTTGTTTAACACACACGTTAGCATTCTTGGAAATATTATAAAAGTTTGACAAAAAAATTGTTGAGATTTTTTTTAATTGTTATATAGAGATGTAATTTTTAATCACAGAAGAACAAGACTATATTTTGATCAGATTTTAAATGACCAGTTCTTGGAATTTTAAGTGGATATGGATGATTTTAAGTGGAGCTGTAGCAAAGGAAAATTTTAGCTGAACTTTGACTCTAGCAATCATATACAATTTTGCCCATTTTGTAATTATCACTTATTTTACGATTATTTTTACATTTCCAATAAAATATTTTTGTATCAATGTATAAATAAGATTATAAACTGTATAATTCTGAATTGTTTTACTTGTGAATTATTATTTTGAGGTGTAGTTTTGATTTCAGAAGAATACGTTTATACAGAGAGTCTATAAATTAATTGGGCAATTTCGTAAGTCAAGAACTTCCGAAATATTAAAGGAAATTAACTAGTTGAAAGTCATACTAGTAGTAATATTGCCGAAGTTTATTCATAGATGGCGTTAGGTGTCATAACTGACGCTATCGCTTAGCGAGCGTGAAGTGTTATTCAATGGCCACCACGATTACAATATATTTCAATTGATTTCGGTGTATGAGGTTTTGTAAAGGATCAAGATTACAAGCCGCCATTTCCTGCATCCATTCCTGAACTAAATTCAAGAATCTGCACTGCAGTTAATTTGATCGACGGAAACATGCTGAGAAATCTGTGGCAAGAATTGATTTACCGATGGGACATTTGCAGAGGTACGAAAGGAAGTCACATCGAATATTTGTGATAATAGTAAAAATATGCACTTTAATTTTTCCAGTCAATTCCATTCAATAAATCATTCTTTTTGCCCAACTAATTTCCCTGTATTTTGATCAGACATTAAATGGATTTGAAGCATGGATAATTTTAAGTGGACCTTTACCAGTTAATAAGGTTAAGATTATGCGATATTTTGATTTTTTGTAAAAACTTTTTTTCTTTACCAAACTTTTTCAATTTAGCTATTTTTGCAATTACAGTAGAGCGCCGATTATCGGAACTTCAATTAACCGAACTTCCAATTATCCGAACAGCCTATTTCTCTCAAAAAAAATTTTTTTAAACCAAACTTCCATTTATCCGAATAGTCTATTTCTCTCAAAAAAATTTTTTTAATGATGATGAGATTGTGAATGAGATTTAAGATGAAAAAGAAATTAGAGAAAATGAAAACGAATGCTCTGAAAATGACCCAGGTCCATCACAATAACGAAGTCTTTGAATGTTTGGAAACAGCTATGAAATGATGACTCGAACGGCAGAAGAACTCTGATCCTGTTCAACTAACGTATTTAAGAAGAATTCGAGATAGGGCAGCATTGGAAAGAATATCTTCTTTAAAGCAAGCAACAAGCGAATGCATTTTTTGCTTAAATTATAATCTTTGGAGTTCAGAAAATTATGAAAAGAGAAAAAGAACATTTTAAATGACAGAAAAGTAAACAACAACATCAAAAACAGTTTTTAAACACGCTAGCACTAACTAGTGCTGCCAGTCCTAAGCCTGGATAAAGTGTGAAGGTTTTAAACTGTCTGGCAATTTATCCGAACTTTTGCTTACCCAAACTAGGGTCGGTCTCGACTTGTTCGGATAATTGGCGCTCTACTGTATTACCTGTTTTTTAATTTCTATTTATTAAAATTTACAAACAAAAATGTAAAAGTGTATTGAGATCATAATAAAATTGTATAGTTGTGTAACATTTTGCGTATGATTTTACTAGGAATGATTACACAATTTAAAAAAAAATGAAAACTTGCAAATAAAATCATAAGACGAAGCGCAATATTTCGTCTTGATTCAAACAAAATATATGTAATATGAACTGAAAAAGTTCACTGTTTTACTTAAAAGACGACTAAAATAATAAAAGATATGTTACAATTTAAAAATATACATTTTATTTAAATACTTCTTAGTACTTTCAGGCTTTACCAAGCCCTTCAATAGAGGATATTATAATAACTAATTGCTGTTTATTTATACAAATACGTCAGTTCGTTTTGGAAACAAGAGAGTCAGTAATTATTAGAGTTGAAAGTAGAAGTAGCAGTTTCTTGGATTGAACTTAATTAGAGAAAATTGTTAACTATTATTATTAACTGCATTTTCATTTGTTTTATAACATCAGTTTGTTCTCATAGATCACTTTCATTTTAAATGTGTAGCTGGACAGTTGAAGTAGCAGTGTTTCAAATTAAATCTGTGTAGAAGAAATAACTCTAATAATTATTGGCTCCCTCGTTTTCAAGACGAAATGACGTATTTGTATAAATAATCTTCAATTAGTTATTATAATATCCTCTGCTCAGGCTTTGTAAGGCATGAAAGTTTTTTAATAAAATGTATATTTTTAAATTGTAACATCTCTTTTATTATTTTAGTCGCTTTTTAAGTAAAACAGTGCACTTTTTAAAGTTCATATTACATATTTTATGAAAACTTGCATTAAAAAAAAACTTCATTTTTACCCCTGTTATGAATATAAAGTACAAATTCATAAGTTACAAAAACTGAGAGCCATTTTTTATTCTCGCACATAAATTTTGAATAATTTAATAAAAGTTCGATATTAATATCTGTTACAACAAAACACAAATAATGAAGTACAATTAGAACATTGTTACAATCTTCTTAGAAGAACTGGAACTGGATATGCATATTTGGATTACATAGCTGTCATTCGCTTCATATCATGGCATTACATTGGAGTCAGCTATTAAGATGGAAGGAAGCAAAAAACTAGAGAACAGGAATTCTGTTTTTTCAGAATTTAGTGTCGCCCCCGGCATTTCCATTACTTCATTTTCTTCTGGCGGACTGGTGGTTTCTATTATTATGAAACAGCCATTATAAATGAAGTGTTAGGTGAAGATGAAAGAGCAGCCGTAAAACGTTAGAACTCTGATTTTCCAGTCAGAATGGGGGGGGGGGGGGGAATGGCCATATTTTTTTTTTTTTTTTTTTTTTTTTTTTACGGCTGCTCATTCATCTTCACCTAACACTTCATTTATAATGGCTGTTTCAAAATAATAGAAACCACCAATCCATCAGAAGAAAATAACTCGGTTAAGCGGGACGCTCCATTGTTTTCACAGAAACGATTCGTTTATATTTTTTTCAAAATAGCACGTATTTTAATTACATTTTCTTTCGGTTGTTACGAGAAAATGGCAACAAAAATGTATAATTACTATTTTTAAACTATTTTTCCTTTACTTTCTACAGAAATGGAGTACTTTCGTTGCCAATATTAAGCAAATGGCTCCAGAAACTACAAAAAAAATAATATTTCAAAAATAAATGGAGATACAGTTTTCAAACAAAATGCATTTAAAAGAACTTTTTTTTTCCAATGCGACGGTATAAAAATTGAAAATGTGCGATGCTTAGAAGTTTAAAAAATTACTAAAGAGTATTTAATCGTAATGCTTTGTTTTACGGCTAGCTTCTGTAAGGTAACGTTACTTTTTGGACACAAAATGAGCTGGGAGAAAGAAATAACATACCGTAACGGAGGCTAACATAAAATATAACCGCAATGTGCGGAAAATATTTTCTTTCGATGTTCTTAAAATCTCATTTTCTTCCATTAAGAAATTTAAAAACATCTCTTTTGTAAAACAAAGTATATTTCAAAATTCCGTTTTCATCATCAGGCAGTTAACTTTTCACACCAACATACTATACTTCAAAAATGTTTTTCAAACTTCATTCTGTAAAGTTAACAAATTTTGCTGTTGATTAACTATCTTAATTCCCATGGTTGAATAAATTCAAGAAATTCCGTAATTCAAATTTATGATAGATATTCAATGATAAATTCCGCTTTATTTAATGAAGGTGTATTTGTTTTTAAATAAAACAAATATTGCTATTGTAATTTTTTAGTATGAATTTGGAATATCTGAATTAAAAAATAATCTGAACTGAAAACACTGGTGGTAGCATCTATGCTACCATGGGCATTAGAGGGTTAACATGGGATTTTTCCTTTTTCTGAATTACTGAAGCACCATGCTTAACTCCTTTGCGACGAGCGTCAAGTACATTTTTTTTAATCTCGAAGCACCACTATTACATTGTAAATTTGTTTTTTATTTAATCGTCATAACTTTTTATTAAATGAGATGAATATTTCTGCAATAAAATACTGGTGAGAAATTCAGGAATTTATGCATTTGATGCATTGTGAAAGGGTTAACCTTATAAAGTGCTAAGTTTAGTGCCCAAATGCCACAATGTCACTAAAATTTTAGTATAAATTTTGATTTTATAATGTACGAGAACAAAATCTTTTAATTAGTAACAACTATCAAATATATTTGTTTTAAAATCTGGGTGTCAGTCAATCATTCCAATACTTAAGCCATAGAACTATTTTGCTCCTGAAAGTGTTAAATAGAAAGGTGCTAGAAATAATTTAGACACCTAAAAGCACAGATCAACCTCTCTGTAAAAAGAAATCCAGGAACATTTCTTGTAAATAACTGAAAGTGTACTGAATACGTTCCCCTGAAATATTAGTTAGCTGAAGCTCCTGTAAACACATGGAATGTTTCTCTTCGTTTTACAGGAAGGTTATTGACATGTCAGTGTAATGTTTCGATTGTCAACAGAAATTTTCCTATTATTTCACAGGAAACTTACTTATATGTTATCGGAACGTTCTAGTATTATTTAGTAAATTTTCTGTTACTCCTAATAAACCTTATAAGTTCACTCCTGGCAACCGAAAGTTGCGAGTGTGTCTATAAACCCTTCAATGAGTAATGAATTACCACAGTTCAGTCAAAACAATAGAGTTAGAAAGAATAGAGAGAAAATGTGCGGGTTTGGCGTGAAGTCAAAAATGCAACTCTAAAACAGATTATAATTCAGCCCAAACACTTCCAGCCTTGCTTTGACATGCCTGACCATTAAATATTCCCAACGAAAGAATTCAGTCCTCATACCACTTTATTGTTCTGTTTGGGCTGAATGAGGGCATTTAAATTTGAGTGATAACTGGCTTCATATTGCAAACCTGTTTGAAGGTATACCGCTTCTCTATTATACTTAGAACTCTGCATTCAGAACTTCCTGATTTATGAAGGTATGCACTTGGACAGGCATGGGGAACCTTTCCACATCAGCATGCCAGTTTTTTTAAAAAACATTTCACATAACTATGACGTGCTAACAACACAATAATATTTACTGGATCAAATAATAATGTATAAAAAATATCCGAAATATTTTTTTTAGGATTTTAAAATATATAGGTAGCACATAGGTAGCACAATATATAGGTAGCACATGGTATAATGTTTTAGAAAGTAATTAAAGGATAATTGGGATTTCTGTTGCAACTTTTAAATGCCAAATATTTGATGTTAAATTTATACTTACAAGGGAACCACTTTTGGTGTTGCTCGCACCTAGCATCGAGACCTGGTGCGTTTTGTAGCTCTATACATAAAAGTTAGAGAACCGATAAAATTTCTCTGTTAAAATCATATTTTATATACTTTTTTATACTTTTAATTTTTTATTATTACATTTTTATTTGTTTATTTCTCGCCAAAAGTGAGTTAAGTCGCCAAATAGGGCGCTACAATTTTCCCGCCCGCTTTATCCAAATAGTAAATATACAGTACATATTACTAGTATATCAGATTGCGATTTTTTTTTAATAATTGATAGCATAAGAAACAAATATTAGGTTTTTATTTCTTTTTCTATGCAGACGATAAATATATAAGTAATAAATATAATTCTATTAAAACTTCGAATATCATTGAAAACTATTTTTTAATGAAATAGAAAATAAGCAAATTATTTTCTTTTGAAATCGAATGGAATAAAGTTTCGAATGTTTAAAATGAAATATTGCTGTATTAAATGGTCCTTTGGTAAAAGTAATCAAAAAGTAAATTAATATTTGTACACAATTCAGAAAAATTATCGTTTCTAAATATATCGGACTTCACAATTTCTAGCCATTACAAATTCAGCTATGACATTTGGCTAGGGTTGCCGGAGAGCTCTACTTTTGAAAATAAACGCCAACCTTTTCCCCGCCAAAAATATGAATATAATTTTGCAATTTTTCAAAATCAAATTCGTGGGTTTTTGGAGGAATTTTCGAACTTTTTTAAATATTTTATACTTATTATTAACTAATTTTTATTTTTAAATGCTTTTCTTTAAAAAAAATCAATTTTAATAGTTCGATAAGTAGTCTCGAAAATTGCATTTTCCGAAAGTTGTGCTGCTGTAAAATCAAGAAATATTGTTTTAACAGTAAAATTTTATCGATCCTCAAACTTCATAATATAAGGCTTTAAAATGCACCAGGTCTCAATGCTAGATGCGAGCAACACCAAAAGTGGTTCCCTTGTTAGTTGCATTTAAGAACATGCAGGCTGAACTGGAGCCATCTGACAAGAAATTTCTGCGTCAGTTTTTCGTATTATTCATTCCATTAATTCACGGGAATATTCGTCAAGATGGCAACCGACAGCTTCTTTAAACAGCTCTTAGTATCTGGAAGTGATTTCCGAATTGTCATAATTGTATGTAAGCATTTTTGTCTATAATAGTTATCTATCTCTCTTTACCTTTTATAGCTTGAGACAATATTGAAATACATTTGAATGCATTAAGTTTAATTTTAATTTCTTCAAGTTCAAACGAATCAAATTTAGATAAATTCACCTAGTTTAAATTTGCATATTTTAACCTCTTCGGTCCCTGGGTCCCCGTACGGGGACCTCTGTTCTTTTCCTTATAAAAGCTAAAATGTCCGATTTTTTTGCATTTTCACATCACTTCTTAATAGCTGAATGTTTTTTGCGTTCAAAGCAAACGAATAAATGGCAGCCTCTAAGCTGATTGCCACATAAAATAAATGTTATTTTCATCTGAGTTTGCAAAATGCTTAAAAATGCCCAAAAGACAGTATGACCAAGAAAGTGGGACATTTTCATAAGTATTTAACTTAAATCTTTTTCAATAACAAATTTTGAGGATTTGTAGATTATTTACTTGTTTAAAGCTCTTAAATTTGTGATTGCGCCAATTTAGGTTAATGGTTATTAAATTGATGCTTTTAAGGGGGTTTGTAGTTTTAGATTCACTTTAGTTGTAATCATATTTTTTTTTAACCTAAATTAGTAAACGCCTAAAGGATCAATTTCAGAAAAGATATTTTTACTGTCATTTACGATGTCATTTTGTTTGGAAAAAACTAATGAATACGCCTTTGTATTATTATTTTAGCTTCGGAACTGAAGAGGTTAAGCAATGCGACTGTATTTTTATTTGCAGCTTCCTTCAATGTCATGCATATGTCGTAGGCTAATTGAGAAATCCGGCTCTTTGCAAAGAGCCGGGCTAATTGGAGAATCCATCTCCCTTTTTCCAATTAGCCTGATATTTTTCAGGCTTATTGCAAAGAGCCTAGAAAGCGTTAGGCTAATTGAAAAATGACCACTTATTATCCAATCAGGGTGATTTTTTTAGCTCACAGGCTATCAAAGCCTGAGAGCTTATGCGCCCGCCGATTCTGTATGTACGTGTGTGCGTACGTACGTACGTATGTACGTAACGCGATAACTCTTGATAGAAATATCTGATTTGCTTCAGTTTTTTTTTCTAGGTTCATTCTGATAAGGTGCTTCCCTGTTTAGTTTTTGGGGTTCATTGTTTAAGGATAAAGGGGGAAAAGGGGGCTAGTCCCCTAATTATTCGCTAATGGGTCCCCTAATTATTCTAATTATTCGCTTTGCTCCAAATTTGGTATACCGGTTTATTATGTTAAGGAGCTTCCCTGATTAGATTTGGAGGTTCATTAGTTAAGTATAAAGGGAGGAAAGGGGGGCTAGACCCCTCCCCCCCTTAATTTAGATAAATGGGTTTTTCATGCAGAGTTATTCGACTTGCTCCAAATTTCGTATACCGGTTTATTACGTTAAGGGGCTTCTCTGATTAGACTTGGAGGTTCATTAGTTAAGCATAAAGGGAGGAAAGGTGGGCTAGACCCCCCCCCCCCTCCTTAACTTAGATAAATGGGTTTTTCATGCAGAGTTATTCGATCTGCTCCAAATTTCGTATACCGGTTTATTATGTTAAGAAGCTTCCCTGATTAGATTTGGAGGTTCATTAGTTAAGTATAAAGGGAGGAAAGGGGGCTAACCTCCCACCTAATTTAGATAAATGGGTTTCTCATGCAGAGTTATTCGATTTGCTCCAAATATTGTATAACGGTTTATTATGTTAAGGAGCTGCCTTGATTAGATTTGGAGATTTATTGGTTAAGTATAAAGGAGGGACAGGGGCTAGTGTCCCCTTAATTTAGATAAATGGATTTTTCATACAGAATTATTCGATTTGCTTCAAATTTGATATACCAGTTTATTACGATATGGCTTCCTTCATTTGATTTGGAGGTTCATTGGTTAAGTATAAAAGGAGGGAAAGGGGGCAATTGCCCCTCCCCTTAATTTAGATAAATGGGTTTTCATGCAGAATTATCTAATTTAGTTTAATTTTTTTCTAGGTTCATTCTAATAAGGAGCTTTTCTGATTAGATTTGAAAGTTCATTGGTTCATCATAAAGGGGGAAATGGGGGAGCTAATACCCCCCCCCTTAATTTAGTGAAATGGTTTTTTTCATGCAGAATTATCTGATTTGCTTCAAATTTGTTATACCAGTTTATTATGTTAAGTAGCTTCCCTGATTAGATTTGGAGGCTCTTTGGTTAAGTAGAAAGGGGGAAACGGGTGCTAATCCCTTCATTTATTTTTCGAGGGGCATTATTCTTTGAAATAAGAGTATAATATACAATTAGTGTGAATAGCCTGTGAGCTCAATGCCATCAGTTTAACTGGGCAATTTTCCTTTTACTAGGCTTATTAACGCATAACCCTACCCAAACCCGAAAAAAAAAAATTACAACATACCGTACCCCGATCCGAGCAAGACAAAATAATTTCAGTCTACATGCAACCCGACCCGAACCCGAGAGTTCCATTTGAAAAACCCGAAATCCCGAACCAAATCTGATAACCGACAAAAATATTCCAAAGATCCATAACCGGATCCGAACAAGACAAATTAGTTTCCGTTGAAACGCAACGCTACCAGAACCTAAAAATTCCATTCGAAGTCAACCTGAAATCCGTCCCGAACCAAATCTTAACCGACAAAAATATTCCAAAGAACAATAACCCGATGCAAGCCAGACAAAATAATCTCCGTCCACCGGCAACCCGATCCGAACTTGAAAGTTCTAATTGAACTCAATCCGAAACCTGGTTGTGGTCGGTTTTCGGGTTGACTTCAAATGGAACCTTTAAGTTCGAATCCGGTTGAAATAAAATTAAACTAAATTAGATAATTCTTCATGAAAACCCATTTATCTAAATTAAGGGGAGGGTAATTGCCCCCCCCTTTCCCCCCTTTTATACTTAACCAATGAACCTCCAAATCAAATGAAGGAAGCCATATCGTAATAAACTGGTACATCAAATTTGAAGCAAATCAAATAATTCTGTATGAAAAACCCATTTACCTAAATTAAGGGGACACTAGCCCCTGTCCCTCCTTTATACTTAACCAATAAATCACCAAATCTAATCAAGGCAGCTCCTTAACATAATAAACCGGTATACGAAATTTGGAGCAAATCGAATAACTGTGCATGAAAAACCCATTTATCTAAATTAAGGCGAGGTGTATAGCCCCCCTTTCCTCCCCTTATACTTAACTAATGAACCTCCAAATCTAATCAGGGCAGCTCCTTAACATAATAAATCGGTATACGAAATTTGGAGCAAATCGAATAATTTTGCATTAAAAACCCATTTACCTAAATTAATGGGGGGGGGGGGGTGGCTGGCCACCCCTCTCCTCCCTTTATACTTAACTAATGAACCTCCAAATCTAATCAAGCCATCTCCTTAACATAATAAACCAGTATACCCAAATTTGAGCTAATCGAATAATTCTACATGAAAAACGCATTTATCTAAATTAAGGGGAGAGGCAATTGCTCCCCTTTCCCCCCTTTATGCATAATAATAATCTTCTAAATGTAATCAGGGAAGCTGCTTAACATAACATAATTAACCGGTATACCAAATTTATTGCAAATCGTATATTTCTGCATGAAAAACCCATTTATCAAAATTAAGGGGGGGGGGGGGGTATAACCCCTTTCCTCCCTTTATATGTAACTAATGAACCTCCAAATCTAATCAAGGCAGCTCCTTAACTTAATAAACCGGTATACCAAATTTGGAGCAAATCGAATAATTCATCATGAAAAACCGATTTACCTAAATCAAGGGGGGTAGCCCCCCTTTCCCCCGTTTATACTTAAATAATGAGCTTCCTAATCTAATCAGGGAAGCTCCTTAACACAATAAACCGGCATACCAAATTTGGGGCAAATCGAATATTTCTGCATGAAAAACCCATTTATATAAATTAATAGGGAGGGGACTAGCCCCCCTTTTCCCTTTTTATCCTTAACCAATGAACCCCTAACACTAATCAGGGAAGCACCTTATCAGAATGAACCTAGAAAAAAAAATTGAAGCAAATCGGATATTTCTATCAAGAGTTATCGCGTTACGTACATATGTACGTACGTACGTACACACGTACATACAGAATCGGCGGGAACATAAGCTCTCAGGCTTTGATAGCCTGTGAGCTAAAAATATCACCCTGATCGGATAATAAGTGGTCCGTTTTCAATTAGCCTAACGCTTTCTAGGCTCTTTGCAATAAGCCTGAAAAATATCAGGCTAATTGGAAAAAGGGAGATGGATTCTCCAATTAGCCGGGCTCTTTGCAAAGAGCCGGATTTCTCGATTAGCCTACGACACATACACTGTAAAAAAAAAACGGAGATTCTACTGGCAATCTAGACACCAGTACTATTTCCGTATTTTTACGGAAATTTTTCGCTATAAATTACAGAAAAATTTCCGTTTTTCTGATTAAAAACGGAAAATTTTCTGTAACTTAGGGGGGAATTTTCCGAAAAAATACGGAAATAGTACTGGCGTCTAGATTGCCAGCAAAATCTCGGTTTTTTAGTCCGTTTTTTTTACAGTGTAGGCTCACCGGCCCTGCAACAAAAAATGCAGAAGTAATGTGTATTTCAATAGTGTTTTTAGTGAAAACTGACGGGATCGGAGTTTCCCATTAAATGAAAGCAGCGCAAAATTACTACACCATAAACACAGTTGAAAGCTGTAAAACGTTTCACCTTTAGACAGTAAAACAAATGGTAACGTTCCGCTTATGGTCCAGAAATGTTCTTTTCAAACGTTTTTATAATTGAAATATTTCCTGGAAAATTCTGCTTTTCCATTTAGCAACATTAATCGCAAAACTTCTGTCATTAAATAAATTAAAGATTACTATATTAATATATTACGGAAATAGTGGTGACAGTTATGCCCCTTGATACTCGAGTTTTGTCATGCCTGGCATGCACAATACGTTTTCCTTATGACATTTAAACCTTAGTTAAAATATGTAAATGTGTTTGAATTTCTTTACGATGTGATAATTTAACTGTTGATACTTCCTAATGAAAAATTTCATTCCCACACGTTACAGTCATATATGAATTCAAATCGATAAAATATCATCAAAAATAAATTATTTTCTATCTTACCAAACCTTTTTTGTGCAGTCTTTTAACGGATAATAAATGAAAAAAAAGTGAAGAAAACAATACGAAAATATTAAAATTGTTTATGTTTGAAAATGTTATGTTTTTGAATCATGACAAATGAATAACAATTTTCTTTTCATCACGATCTCATATCATGTAATTTCATTTTCGAAACAAACATTTCTCACAGCTATAGACATTAATTCAATAACTATGTAGAAATCGCATTTGTTTAGATGAAGGCAAAATTAAGTGCCTTTAAATAAAAGATGAATTTTCTCCACTTGCAACGCATAATTGAGTGTAATACGTATACATTATTCGGAAGATTTGCACAGGTATAATTCCAGTCAACAACTGCAAGAGAAAACAAATAATTTTGCACATACACGCAGATAATTTTGCATTTGTAAGACGTTTAACAAATCATACAAAATAATTTAATTCCTTTTGTTATTGCTTGCATCGGGTCGAGTTATCCGGTTTCATTCGAACCTGGCTAGACCAGCCGTTCAGTTCGGCTAGGATAGATGCTTAATTTTTCGGTATGCTTCAAGTTGACATTAAACATTTCGCTTTCGGGTAGATTTCAGGTTCAGTTTTAACTTACGGTCTGTGACTTACACTGCGTACGTCATTCTATTTTTGTCATTTCCGACAATGGCTTACGCAGCGTACGTCATGATATCTGGCTGATTTTGTAATTAGACATACAGAATTCTCACCAGAAAGCGTTAACTCTTATTTTTGCTTTACAAGATGTTTGATTTTCCATAAATGAAGTAAAAGAAAATTGCCAATTAAATTATACAATTTCAAAAAAAAATGGTGCTAATCAAGAAATCTGAATTTAAAAATAGTAGCCCACTGGCAATACTGGATATGTTGTTATGCGAGGCAAAAACAAGCAAAGAACAAATAAATGATAAAAGCAAGGTGGGAAACCCCTCTCCGTATAATCGTTGAGTCTCTGAGCCATTTGCAGTTCCGTAGATAAAATGCACTGTGGCATTCCGCATCTGGCTGAATTTTGTTTAGGGATTCCGAATTTTCACTGGAAGTTTGAATAATTACTGTTTTAGAAGATGGTAGATGCTCCACGAATAAAATAAAATAAAATTGCTATCAAAATTTCCCGGTGTGAATTCCAGCACCTAGTGAGAAGTCGGCCGATTAGTGATGACGTCACACTCGTGTCCTCTGGCCTTGAGTATTTTGATGGCAGCGCCTCAGCCCATCATACTGAAGGTAGCTAGAATTAAGGGATTAAATTAAAATTGAATGTTATTAAACATGAATTCCATTCATTAGAAAACAATAAGCTCTCTTTGATTTTTTTGCGCTTCAATGAAAATATATGAAAATTTTCGTGTTTTCGTCAAAGGAAAGTGAAATATTTCAGAGAATATTTAAGCACTTTCGTGTAAAAGAATTTTCAACTTATTCACCACCCATCTCACCTGTTAAAAACAAAGAAATGTTTTTCACCAGGTCATTTACATATTAAACTACTGATCTGTGCATCAGATATTTCTCAGTGTCCTCTAAGTTCTTTTATACTTGCACTTTGTTGCCTTGACAATTGTGAACGTTAAACAGAACTTTATTGATAGTATTTGTTACGGTTGGTTTAGTTTTATAAACACGGGAAGCGTATAGTTACGGCTGTAGTAGGAAAATAAACCTCGGTATTATCTGACAATTGGTTATGCATCATACCTGTCATTTGATCTAAAAATAAAGTTTTATCTGAAGTAACTTTGATTGTTGTATTTTTAGTATGATTTATATTTTAAGAATATATAAATACGCTGTCATGTAGAAATCTTATTTTTTTCTTAACATTCTAATGTCAAGGTTATGCGATGAGTTTATTTAGCGGTGTTTTTTGAAAAAAAATGACACACGTTAAACTTTTACTATTGTGGCACCTACCGGCATATGAAAGTATAATCTTTATAAAGTTCAAAATTATTAATTTAATATGCTTCTGCATTGCACCCAGTGACAGCTGGTGTTAAAAATAATGAATTTGCTGCGAGCTAAATTATATTTTTAAAAATAAATTTGTTTGTGACTAACATATTTTAACAAAATATTTCACTATTTTTAACCGCTGAAAAGATTATAACTCCTACAACCGTGTTGATTGCAAATTTTGCGATTGAAATATTTAATAGAAATTTTCTAATCTCAAATACAGGTGGCAGACTCTTTAAAAATTCCAATTAGCGTACGTACCTTGGTTACAAGACAAATACAGACATTTACAGGTCATGGTCGTACAAAGTACAGTAGGAAACATATTTTAACGCGAAAAAGCAATGCACAAATTGTAAGAAATTTACAATTTTATGAGAGCTCTGCCGTAGCGCCCCTGATTGCGCCAATCCACAGCCGCCTGAATAATATAAGCGTTAATAGAAAAATTACGTCTGTCATAGGCTGAGTTTTTTCAGCCGTCTAGTATTCAATACTGATGGGCAGAATGAATGCTTTTATTATTCGAATGAATTATTCGAGCATGCGCCAAAGCATGGCTTTAATTTCAGCTATTAATCAAGGTGAAAAAAACTTTACAATTTTAGTGGTGTGAAGTAAGAAAACAGTTGGGCATCTTCCTGTAGTTTAACGTCGTCCGCTACGGGGCGTGCGACCTTGACAGGTGTGACCTCGCCTTTAATCTTGCGGTTACCTCTCCCATTTAAGATAGAACGATTACTTATATAGCTTTGATAAGGACAAATATGGAGATAGAACAGTTATATAATGAAAAAGATATAATAAATACTATAAAAATAAGAATACTGCAATGGTTAGGCCATCTAATCAGACTGAGGGATGAGAGAAGCACAAAGAAGATTTATAGTGGTAATTTAATTGGGAAAAGAAGTATTGGTAGACCGAGGAAGAGATGGATAGAAGAGGTAGAGAAAGATCTTGCACAAAACCAAATTATAAAGTAAAGGCTAGAGATCGGAAGGTCTAAAGAGGTATATCGAGTGAGGCCAAAATCCTACATGGATTGTAGTACCATTGTTTATGTATGTTATGTATACATACTCCATACAAATATAAAAATTCTTTTTATGTTCAAGACTTCTGAATATTATTAATAAAAAAATTATGGAGACTGTCAACTATGCTTTTTCTTCTTTTCTTTTTACAAAATGTCTGGTGGTAATTGATTAAAAATATATAGAAAGGTTGGAAACTAGGTTTTTGCGCATGCCAGAATGATTCATTTGAATATAGTAAAATCATTCATTCTGTCCTTTACTAGTATTCAGGGGGTTGTGGGGGGATCTTTGATTACCATTTAGTAAAGAAGAATTTATTATCTAATCACAAATTTCTGGAAAATGAATTTCGATATCTTTAAAGAGATGGTGCCCTTATTATGATGAGCACATGAGACGCATTTCTGGCGCACTGCCACCATCTCCACTTTTCGCCCATTTATTTTTTTCTTTGCCCCTACACTAAGTTTAAAACTATAATATTATATATTTACGCCACTATACAATGCGCCAATATTTGAATATCATTCAATAAGGGCGAGTTTACTATCTAACTGCTATTTGCCGCAAAATGAATTTTGACATCTTTAACCCGTTCGGGACCATGGGTGCATATATGCACCCTCAAAAAGAGCATGCAGAATTTGTTTTTGGCACCAGTAAAAAAGAAAAGTAATATTTAGTTTCTTTAAATAGAGCATTTTTGTGATTGTTTAAGTAAAGGTAACTTTTAAAAAAAAGTGGTGCTAACCGAATAAAATTTGTGTAAAAGCCGCCGGTCCCGAAGGGGTTAAAAAATAGTGATTATCACGATCTAAAAATAAAGTTCACAAAAAGTGTGAAACTGTTTTGGTACATTGTCTTGAACTTTTTCACATCTTCCATTGCAGCCATTCTAAAAGACATTACATAGCGGTTTTGTCATTAAATAACAGTTGCCACGCAAAGTTAAAAAAAAAAGAAATTATTGTTATCACTACATTTCTCAGCTCACTAACACGATCCCTACTTTTCGCCCGTTTATTTTATTCCTTTGCCCCTACACTATAAAACTATAATGTTATGTACTTGCGTATACATTAAGCCAATATTTAAATGTAATTAAATAAAGGTGAGTTTACTATCTAACTGCTATTTGCGGCAATATAAATTTTGACATCTTTAACTCTTTAGTGCGCAGCTTTGCATATATGCAAACAACAGTGTTTTCAATTTAATATTTTCAAATTTTTTTTATTCGTATATACCTAATTCGCACCAGAAAATTAAAATAGCAATATCTGCTTTAATTAATAATAGACATTCCGTACTTAATCAAAGCGAAATTAACCGTCGAAACTTTCTGGTGTAAAGTCAGATTCTCTGAGCTACGTAATTTCTAGAACGTATTCAATCATGGGAATTAAAGGGTTAAAGGTTATAAAATAAGGTATTTGGAGACATACTTATTAAAATATTTACTAATTTGCAATATTTTAGCGTAAAACAGCCACACGACAGCAGTGTTTACTTGTATTGCAGATGTGCAACAGAAGAAAAGATCGACGTATTATATGAAAAATGTATCTCTGATTTTTTTCATTATTTTTCCTGTGTAATAAACCTTTCAGAGAATCATATATAATCTTTTCGAAACAAAATCAAAAATCGCGCATTTAAGGGTTAAAGAATAGTGACTACTACGATCTACAAATATAGTTCACAAAAAGTGTGAAACTGTCTTGCTAGATTGTCTTAAACTTTTTCACATCTTCCACTGCAGCCATTCTAAAAGAGATAATCATTACATAGCGGTTTTGTCATTAAATAACAGTTGCCACACAAAGTAAAAAAAAAAAGAAACTGTTGTTAACACCACATTTCTCCGCACACTGGCACCACCCCTACTTTTCACCCATTTACTTTTTTCTTTGCCTACATAATTACCACAACAAGACTCCAATTTCTTTCTTTTCCATTTGCTGTGGAACACCCCGAGGACAAATATTAGGATGGTAAGAATCATTAGATGAAGCGTTAGGCAAGGGGCTGGACGCAAGGAGGATCTCCAAATCACCAAAATTACAGTGACACGATGGGTCCCTATTTCTTGCCTGTTAACTGCAATGGTCCTTTTGGAAAATTATCTTCCAGATTTCTTTTCTTCTGTTTATTTCCACTCTAAACGCTTCTGCAAAGAAGTGGAAGAGATACTCATGAGTCACGTGTTATTCTTAATGACTTTTGATTGTTGAGTAAGAAGCGTTTTTGGTTGATTTGCTTCGTGTGGTGTTGGTGGGATTGCGAAATGTTCGTCCGTAATTGTTCGAGAAGTAACAGATGGTTCGAACTTCTTTAATTGTATCTGTGCTCATTAAAACGTTTCCAAAAAATTGCTATAACACTAGTTTTTTTTTTCTTTTGATAGCACAAGAATTTTTTTGTTGTTGTTGTTGTTGTAATCTAAAAGTAGATTTCAATAGGGTTTCAATCAACGATGGATTGAAGTGATCAGTGAATCTGTATTTCATATTGCACCAATGTTGCCAGTGGGCTACTTTTTTTTAAATTCAGATTCTTGATTGGCACCAGTTTTTTGAGTGTTAAAATGTCCCTAGTTTTAGCCTTAATTAATTTACCATTAAAGGCTAATTTTACCATTTCAAAAAAGTGGTGCCAATCAAGAAATCTGAATTACCAAAAAGTAGCCCACTGACAAAACTGCATTCGACAGTTTCTGTTACAATTTCATCCAGACGAGACTAACAACTTTATAGGTGTATCAAAGAACCTCTGTTGCCGCACCTGACGGATTTTTATATTTAGAAATATTGAATTCACACCAGAAAATTTTGAATAGTAATTTTCTTTTACTTTACTTATGAAATGGTTGTCATCTTATAAAGCTAAAATAACAATTAAAAATTACTGGTGATAATTCGGAATACCTAAATAAAGAATCAGCCAGATGCGGCAACACTGCAAAGGTTGGTTGTGTTTATGACGGCCAATTATCAACACGAGGGATACAGACCTTAAGGTGGGAGGTGTCCTCGATGGGGGTCTTTCTAAGGGAACCTAACCAGTATTTACGCTGCAACACTGTAAAGAACGCCTCGCTTCCCTTTCTCCTCCCTCTACGCCCCCCCCCCCCAAAAAAAAAAAATAAATAAATAAATAAAACTAGAAAACAGGAATTCTGATTTTTCAGAATTTAGAGTTGCCCCCGATGAAAAAAAATATATGTGTATATAAATAGTACAAAACATATTTCAATTTTAAGACTTACAGCACACGCTTTTATTTTATGTAAAATGACGTCATTCGCATTCGCTTAAGAATTCCACATTTACGATCCACTCTTAAACATCTACAGTAAAGTAGGCATAGGACGTCACTATCGCGAAATAATACACAATTGCAGCAAAAACATGCCGTCATTCAAGAAACTCGATCAAAAAACCGTCTGTCTAATGATTCATAGGCCTTCATTTGTTTGTAACATTAATATAAGATACTTATTAAATATAGTTTATAATAGCTCCATGTTTTGACAGAAATCCTTCGTTTATATTTTTTCAAAATAGCACGTATTTTAATTACATTTTCTTTCGGTTGTTATGAAAAAAATTGCAACAAAAATATATAATTAATATTTTACAACTATTTTTCTGTACTTTCTACAGAAATGGAATACTCCCGTTGCCAATATTAAGCAAATGGCTCCAAAAACTACAAAATAATTAATATTTCAAAAAGAAATGAAGATGCAGATTTCAAACAAATTGCATTTAGAAGTACTTTTTTCCCCCAATACGACGGTATAAAAATTGAAAATATGCGATGCCTAGAAGTTTAAAAAATTGCTATAGAGTATTTAATTGTACTGTTTTGTTTTACGGCTGGCTTCTGTAAGGTAACATTATTTTTTGAAGACGACACAAAAGAAGCTGGGAGAAAGAAATAGCACACTGTACCGGGGGCTGATAATAATAATTCGAATTATCTGTTTTACTGTTTTGATTCGTCGGAGTATATATTAGAACTTCGTTCGATGTCCAGCAACCGAGTTATGATAAAGGTATTCCAACAATTTCTCTTCGCTAGTACATGAAGTTAACTGTTTAATTATGGATTTGGACATATAGTACGTCTCAGTGGATTATTTTTAATTCTATTCGTACCACTTTTTGAAAAATAATCTCAGCCATACACTTATACTAGGATGTCTTCAATAGAAATCAAGCAAAAAGAAAAATTTTCAAATTGTGGTACGATTGAATATAAAAACAGTCGCCAGTTTAGGCCCGTAATGAAAGAATTAATGGAACAGATGTCATAAGTTCCCACGGCCGCCATCTTAGAATTTTTCTTGGCGTGAAAACCCCTTTTCCGCCAAGTAGTAAATTTCGCCAGGCACTGGTTTATACGCATGTTTCGCTTGACGAAAATGAAATGTAAATAATAAACAAAATTTGCTAAAGTGGCAATCAGTGATCTTGTATGAGCGTTTCGCGCACATTAACAGAAAAAAATCACTGCATTCAGCAGTTCTCGCGGTGTAGCATTCTCAAAATTCAGCAGATCTCGCTTTCTAGCAATCTCAAAATGTAAAAAAATTCTTAAAGCAGCAAAATATACATAAAATTATCAACATACCTTAACAGACATCTGCTTTCTTGAAAGCTCCAGCACGAAATCTCTCTCATAACATCACCGTCATTTTCAAAAATAGGCTTATGAATATGCATTGGCACACTATAAACAAACCTACTTTTCTTGTCAAAATTTCCTCATATTTCTTAATTACTTCAGCAAAAGCGTTTAAACGGATTACAGAAACCATAGTCAGTCAAATACATCCAATAAATTTAACATAAAAATAAAAAGGCAGAACGATACAACACGATATCAAAATACATCCACAAAATCTACCACTTCTCAGGGGTCGCCAGAACACAACACGTCAGAACACACACGTCACACGGGGTTCCACATATCGAGGTTGCCATATCCTTAAACACCGCCAACACGCCAACAAAAAATCGCCAATTCAAAACAACGGCTGAGGGAACATAAGGCATCTAAGCCGAATTAATAATATCAATAAAGATTAGCACATCCGGACTGTTGACATATGGAGCTATATTCTGGCATGGGACTATGAATAAAGAGGAATTGACATATCCACAAAATGGTGAAGTTTCAACTGTAACCTGTTACGCAGGTTGTGATTTCCGCCGGGATAAACTACCGCCAGTAAATTTGAATAGAGACTTCCTCCATATTTAAGAAACTTAGTCATGCAAATTTTCTGTCATAATAACGGCAAAATTATTATTATTTCTTTTTGCTGGTGGAAGTTTTGGAAATTTGCTCTGGCGGCAGTCAGGTTCTGTGGTTCCGCGTATTGTGACAACATAAACAACTCCTCTGTCAATGTCAGTGAATGTGATACCGCCGGGTGAAACTTCAACCATTAAATTTGAATAAGAGTTTTCGCGTTACTTAAACGCCTTATTCGTGCAGAATATCTGTCATAAATAAAGGAAAACTTTCTATTCGTTTGTAGTGGTGGAAGATTTCCCCAGCGTTAAACAGGCGCTGATCCAATGTAAATAAACAACAGCCCTCATCTTTTGTACATCCATTACACTCGGTAGACATTAACTACACTATCAGTCTCATACTCTTTACTTATAGCTCTATCTATTCTGGAAAGTACGCTGACTTACCTCTAATATTGTTAGACGCAGGATAAACTTTTCAATGAGTTCTGGTCTTTTTAAAAGATAGATAAGATTTTGCCTACGTTGAAAATGAGCAATTTCGTGAAAATTATTGATTTTGTTTTTATTGTTTCATTTGAAAGTACAACTTTATACGATTCTAAAACTGCTTTGTTTTTGTTCCCATCATGTCTTAAAACAGAAATTATAGTTAATTTATTAGTAAAAATGTACTACTAATTTAATGTTTAAATACATTTTTCTCAAAATTGATTTTTACACAAAATTAACTCACTTCAAAAATGATTACAAAAATATTATGCGAATCCTCTAGTAGGCTACACAAATTACATTTTGTCGTACACTTTACAAAAAAAACTATTCAGTGTTTTGACTTGAAATTAAACATAAAAATCAATTAGGATCTCTAGATTTGCACAATATTATTTTTTTACAGAATAACCTTAAAAAATTTGTTATTTTTATTATTTTATTTTACATGTTTTTCCATTACGGATGCATTTTAGCAAACGAAAAAGGAAACACGCATATTTTCAGAAGAAAACATAAATCATGGAATTAGTCATTATAGATAGAATCATGATTAATTAAATAGTTTCACGATTTCTGTTATGAAATTTTTAAAATATCCTTTTTTATGAAAATTATAGCATATGTTTAATGAATTAAAATTTGTGAAAATTCAATTATTTACATTCAATTATAAAAGTATTTTTCAGTGTTAAGAATTCAAATACAAAATTTATTCTTATTATGTGAAATCATTTACGCAAACGATACTTACGCATTTTAAAAGAATTATATATATATATATATATATATTTGTAAAGTGGCAACAAAAGACTTCTAAACAAAATAAAAATTTCTAAGGAAATTCTTATTTATTTGGCTGAATTTACATTTATAAAATTAAAATGCGCCAAAACATCAAATAAAGATTTTGCTTAATAAAGATGCAAAAATAATATAAAAAAATATTGTTACTTTCAAGTATTTATCTTATTAAATAATGCTTAGCGAATCCAAACAAAGCATGGTTTTTGCTAGTTATTATCATTTTTACATAAAACTTTGCGAGATTTGTCTGTATATTGTTGTCTAATGCATCTATTAAAAAAATTTAAATTGCATAAATATTTTCAAAATTATGGCTTGTTATTTGAACAAAAACGTGGTAAAACTCTTCAAAATCTTATAATTGACTCTTCGATCATCTCTAAAATTTTTATTTACTAAGCTATCGTTTAACATATCGTAGGTGCAGTCGATAAAAGATTATAGTTTATTTTAGAAGTAATATTTTTCTAATAATACTATTTCTTTTTCATGTAGCATTTTTCAAGTTCTTTGAAAAATTTCTTCAAATTTCCTTACATATTTAACATTTTGGTAAATTCATAGAGAAATATATATAATTTTAAAGCTAAATTATTAATTTTTATTAAAACTGAATCAAATAATATGAATACAATGTTTCTTTGAACAGTTTTTCAAACAATTTCTTCTAACGTAAGAAGATATCTTAAACAACTGTTAATCTGTAACTTTTGCTAGCTTTCTGATGTGGTGTGACGATATTAGTGATATTGGTCATTTTTTTATATAACGTTTAAACAAAAAAAAAAACCCTACTTCATAAGAAATGGAACTATGAATATAGAGGTGGGACATATGTCTATGAGTTGCCATTGAAGTAACTGGAGAGGTAGCCAAGAGATGGCAGCTGTTTCATTACATCGGATCAACAAGGTCTGATTATTGCTGGGGAAAACTTCCACCAGTAAATTTGAATAGAAAATTTCCACTTATTCATCCGAAATTTCACTCACAAATATGGTAAAAATTCCTGTTCGTTTTAACTGGTGGAAGTTAGCCAAGGAAATATAATTCCTTTCATCGACTTTGACGGGAGGTTCTTTAGGTTGTAACAGTGCGACGGAATCATAGGGCCTAACAACCGCCGTTCTAAACTTCCACCAGTAAAAATGAGTATCTATTTTTGTCACAATTACGACAGATATTCTGCATGGATAAAACGTTTAAGTAAGGAGAAAAATTCTGTTCAAATTTACTGGTTGGTGTTTTCTCACCAGCGTTAATCAGTCCCTGCGAAACCAGTTTCAGTTGTAGCTTAATCGCTTTGAGGATATGAATTCATCTTTATTCCTAGTTTATGTTACAAACATTCAATATTTATCTTAAAAATGAAGCCTAAATTCATGACTGGCTTTCATGTTGTTCCAAAAAAAAATTCCATTACAACACGTTAACTTTGCGCGGAGCCCTGGATTAATGAAAATTTACCGATTTGATTTAAGCTTAATAAAAAGCGCGAATTAGTGAGATTATTCAAGAAATTAAAATGTTTGGCTCTGTTTCGTTTTTAACACCTTGAAGGGCGGTGATGCCGTTAAGGAATCACCTAATTTTAATTCCTAATTGATGTTACAAACATTCAATATTTATCTTTAAAATGAAGCCTAAATTCATGACTGGCTTTCATGTTGTTCCAAAAAAAATTCCATTACAACACGTTAACTTTGCGCGGAGCCCTGGATTAATGAAAATTTACCGATTTGATTTAAGCTTAATAAAAAGCGCGAATTAGTGAGATTATTCAAGAAATTAAAATGTTTGGCTCTGTTTCGTTTTTAACACCTTGAAGGGCGGTGATGCCGCTAAGGAATCACCTAATTTTAATTCCTAATTGATGTTACAAACATTCAATATTTATCTTAAAAATGAAGCCTAAATTCATGACTGGCTTTCATGTTGTTCCAAAAAAAATTCCATTACAACACGTTAACTTTGCGCGGAGCCCTGGATTAATGAAAATTTACCGATTTGATTTAAGCTTAATAAAAAGCGCGAATTAGTGAGATTATTCAAGAAATTAAAATGTTTGGCTCTGTTTCGTTTCTAACACCTTGAAGGGCGGTGATGCCGCTAAGGAATCACCTAATTTTAATTCCTAATTGATGTTACAAACATTCAATATTTATCTTAAAAATGAAGCCTAAATTCATGACTGGCTTTCATGTTGTTCCAAAAAAAATTCCATTACAACACGTTAACTTTGCGCGGAGCCCTGGATTAATGAAAATTTACCGATTTGATTTAAGCTTAATAAAAAGCGCGAATTAGTGAGATTATTCAAGAAATTAAAATGTTTTGCTCTGTTTCGTTTTTAACACCTTGAAGGGCGGTGATGCCGCTAAGGAATCACCTAATTTTAATTCCTAATTGCCACATTGGCACCAGAATTTTTCAGTGAAAATTCCACTATGAACTTTAAAACATACTTGTAATTACTTAAAAGGTGACATAAACATATCGGGCATTCTCACAATCTTTTGACTTGCATGTCCTTGAATAATAATTTTTATTTTAATGCACTTTTTCGTGTTTATTTTATTTCATATACTGGGGAACATCCCATTGCATTATTGCATAACAATATTAACCCCCTCACTGACAAGCCCGTGTTAATACGTTCACTAAGCTCCAGGTTTCACTGCAATACAAGCAATATTTAAAGTAATATAATTCTATTGATTTAATGTATTTTTAATACATTGAACAATGATTAATACTTCCAAGGATTGCATTCATATTCCTTATTAATTTTTTTTTTTTATAAAATGTTCAAAGAATCACATTTTTTAGCATTTAAAACAGAATGTAGAGAAAACAACATTACAATTTTGCCCTTTTCCAAGACAGTCGGGGGGTTTTAGCGAGATAAATAAGTTTTGGACGATGTTGGGTGTCCAAATACCTGGAAAACTCCTATACCGTCCCGTGTCCCCGATGCTGCTTTTTACGTTTGGAGCTGTCTGTATAAAATTGTTTCAATAAAAGTAATTCGATGTAACTTCTTTCCGAAACTGGGACAATTGTTTTATATAAATATGTAGCAGAAAATTAACCTGCATACATTTTTACGGTTGATATTATTTTTTGAACTCTGTCCCTGGTTTTTTCATCCTTACCGTCCCTCTTGCTAAACTTATACAGAAAATCCCTTCAGATGCAACCACAGAATTTTTTTCAAGTTTTTTCTCATGCAGAAGTATGCTAGAGAAAGAATGTCTAAAATTCTTTGACAGGAAATTTACTGTAGAATTTAAATATCAATTTCAAGATCGTAGCTTTATTGGTAGTCTTATCGTCCCCAAGGTTTATTCCTGCACTTTTCGAGGTAGATTTAAAAATAAAATTAATTTAATCCAATGTTAACAACTGTTTCTAAAAATCAATGAACATTGTGGCTATCACTTACTCTTAACATGATTTGCCTAAAAATAGGTGGTAATTTTCCTTACCGTTCCATCCTTACCGTCCCTTTTTTTTCCCTATACCACCCCCTTTTTTTTACCTTACCGTCCCTTCTTTAACACCCCTTTAAGACAATGTTATACAAAAATTCTGTATTAAAAGTACTTCATTTTTATTATTTCTTATTTGGATGTCCTGTGGGTACTATGCAAATTCATTATAAGTAAAAATTTCGAAGAAAATAAAAAGTTATAGTGGTAAAATGGTAAGGAAAATTAAACTCGCAAGTTTAACTTAAACCTCAGTTAAATAAAAAAAATTTCGCTGCTGACCATTTTTTCTTTATTTTGAATCATTAAAGCATTCGTCTATCAGATTAAAATGTTATTTTAGCAAGTTCAATTTCGCCAGATTTTTTTCCCCAAAAGTCAAAAGATTGTAAGAATGCTCCATATAAAGATAATATTTAATATAATCCTGAGATGTTTCAAACGCACGAGCATTCATTTTCAAAGGGAAAAGTTGGGGAAAGGTCTAAATGGAAAGGTTTCTTTGCCTTTTGAAAATGAATGCGTGTGCGTTTGATAGATCTCAGGATTATATTAAATAATATCATCATATGTTTGTGTGACATCTTAAGTAAATATAAGTATGTTTTAAAGTTTATATTAATAACAAGGTGAACATTCCTTGACGACACTAGTTTTTAATACAGTGCTTTGACTCTATTGAAAATTTCACGTTTACTAAATGCGCGAAAATATACTTTTCCTTGTTTAGAAATAAATTTTCGTCATTCAATTATTTTTTACGAATTGAAGATTTTACGAATGCAAGTACCTTGCACCTGAAAGAGTTAAGATATGAAAGAAGTAAAAAAAAAAAAAAAAAAAAAAAAAAAAAAAAAAAAAAAAGAACGTAATTTAAACAATCTATTAACGATTTCTAAATTATTTTTTCCACATAGAGTCATAATTCAATTAATAATGAACTTTGATTGGAAAAAAGTATTTTTATAAAATATATATACCAGTAGGCCAGTGCGAAGCTTTCGCACTTAATTTTTGAGCTTATTTTCTAATTCATTTCTTATAAATTTATAATTAACTGCGATTTTTTTAATCAAACGACTTCTTTTAACGAAATATCAGTGTAGTGTGTCCAATTGCTATTCAAAACTCATTCTGATAACACCCTATTCATCGTCGTGCGTTTTGCATCTGCATAGAAAAGAGCATGCTTGCATCAGAAATAAATATATATGATGATACTTAACCCTTAAATACGCGATTTTTTATTTTGTTTCGAAAAAATTATATATGATTCTCTGAAAGGTTTATTTACACAGGAAAAATAATGAAAAAAAAAAAAAAATCAGAGATACACATTTCATGTAATAGGTCAATCTTTTCTTCTGTTGCACATCTGCAATACAAGTAAAAACTACTATCGTGTGGCTATTTTACGCTAAAATATTGCAAATTATTAAATATTTTAAGAAGTATGTCTCCAAATATCTTATTTTATATAATTATTTATTTTATAAAACTTATCCTTTAACTCTTTAATTCCCATGATAGAATATGTTCTAGAAATTATATAGTTCAGACAATCTGACTTTACACTAAAAAGTTTCAATGGTTAATTTTGCTTTATTTTAAACTAAATGTTTGTTATTAATTAAAGCAATTGCTATTTTAATTTTCTGGTGTGAATTAGGTATATACGAATTAAAAAATATATTAATATTCAAATCAGTGTTGTTTGCATATATGCAAAGCTGAGCACTAAAGGGTTAAAAGTATAATGAAAATTTAGTATGCAATGTTTTCTGACCAAAAATCCTATACAACGATACCTTATTCATCTTTGTACGCTACATGTTATTTAAATTCAGTACGTGATGTCAGATGTTGGCAAAAAATCCTACCCAAAGATACCTTATTCATCGCTACATTTTAGTTGACAAAAAGAGATGTTGACAACAGAAATAATATATATGACTACACCCTTTATTTTTATTTTCTGCTTTTTACTGTTTACAATATTTCGTTGTTGCGGTTTCATAGCCATTTGGTCTATTTTAGCGAGCATGGTTTGGCGCATACTCAAATTCATTGTTGTAGCAGTTAATATCCAGTTTAACACTTTGCGCTCGGCGTCTCTTACACAAATTTTATTCGATCGGCACCACTTTTTTAAAAGAAGTTCGTTCAAGTACACAATTTCAAAAATGCTCTGATTAATAAGGTACATTTTATTTTCCTTTATTACTGGTGCCAAAAACAAATTTTTCAAAAAAAGGTTATGTCTCCTCAGCTGAGCCCTCGAGTGCAAAGGGTTAACAACAAAGAATATTTGGCTATTTATCATCTGCAGACAACAAACGGGAAAATCTCTTCAAATTAATTAATTAAATTATAATTAAGTTCTAAAAACGTTTAAATATTGGATTGTCACCGGAAAAACACTTATGTGCATAATTTTTATAATTCTTGCATATTAAAAAGTGAGTGAAAACACGATAATATAATTTTATGTATTTACATACAAAAATAAAGATGAGTTTAAAAAAAAAGACTCTAATAAGAACAGCTCAATTTAATTCTAATTACATTGATACACATTTATAATGCAATCGTATTCAGAATAATATAAATACGTTAGCAGTGTAACCCTTCAGAGGGTAGTGTCCACAAAAAAGGACATCTAATTTTAAGAGTACTGGCACCCAGAATATTTAATTACAATTTTCCTTTTATACAGAACGGGAAAATAGCAAATTTTTATTTTCTAATAATTATTAATTATTATTATTAATTATTAATAATAATTGCTAATAATTATTAATTATTTTATTTCTCATTTTATCATTTTACAAACAGAATTACTCCGCTCCGGAAAGGGTTAACTAAAAATTTTAGACATATTTGCGTCATATATTTAAATTTCTATTTAATGTTTGCTCCGCCCCTTTTTTAGCTTTTTTATGCTTTTCGTTGTATGACACGCCCACACACGCTGAGAAATACCGGACAAGTTTACTTTTCATATAGCTAGACGAATACTTTTTAAAACACACAAATTCCATAAATACTAGATAAAAATACTATATGTTATTTTCTTCTGCATGCATATTTAAAAGTTTATATTATCTCTGGCAAGTTTATTTATATTTCCTTCAAACAATGCTTTTGTAAAAAAAGATACCGACTACATATCATATTTAAAAAGCCTCTTTGCATTCCCACAAAGCTGGAAAAAGTTGGTATCGTTCCAACGTAGATCCCATTTCAACATTCTCATTGGTTCCCACGGTAAATTTTAACCTATTTTTTAACCCAGCCGCTGGTTCAAATTTTAATAAATTCTATCAAAATCATGACAAATATCAAATATTTCTCTATCATCTATTTTATTTTGTGCACTTTTAACCCTTAAATGCGCGATTTTTTATTTTGTTTCGAAAAAATTATATATGATTCTCTGCAAGCTTTATTACACAGGAAAAATAATGAAAAAAATCGGAGATACATTTTTCATATAATACGTTAATATTTTCTTTTGTTGCACATCTGCAATACAAGTAAAAACTACTGTCTTACCTATTTAAGCTGTTTTACGCTAAAATAATGCAAATTAATAAATATTTTAATAAGTATGTCTCCAAATACCTTATTTTATATTATTTTTTATTTTATAAAACTTAACATTTAACCCTTTAATTCCTGTGATAGAATACGTTATAGAAATTACGTAGTTCAGAGAATCTGACTTTACACCAGAAAGTTTCAATGGTTAATTTCGCTCTATTTAAAAAATGTCTGTTATTAAGGAAAGCATATATTGCTATTTTAAATTTCTGGTGTTAATTATATATATACGAATTAAAAAAATCTAATTAAATTCAAAACATTGTTGTTTGCATGTATGCAAAGCTGCGCTCTAAAGGGTTAAATTTTATATGATTTCTATTCCAAACAAAAATGTACAGAACATTAAGATACTAATACTAATAATAAGAATTAAAAAAAATTCGAACGGTGGCTATAACATCAGATCTAATGAATGAAAGAAAAAAGGGAAGTACCGTTTAAATTATTTATAAGTGCATATGGTTTAATTTGTCATAAAAAGATATGTTAAATTGCATCAACTTTCATTTTTGCAAATGTGTATCACCCATTTTTGACGCTATACGCGGGTTTTACAAGTATTTATAACATATATTTATATATAGACAACCACTTATCACAGTAAACTGCATACCATAATAAAGAACTGTATAAAAATTTGAAAAAAAGAAATCCAGATGGAGGCTAAAATTTCAGCTATAATTAATTGAAGAAAAAACTGTTTAAATTCGTATTAAGGGGGTCCGGGACACGTTTTAAAATAATTTTTATTTATTGAGTTAAAATTTTAAAATTTTTTGTGATGGTTAACCATTAATGGTGACATTTGTAAACAAAATCACATGATAAAACTTCTCATAATTTTTCTAAAGAAATTTAAAACTTAAAATATGTTAAAAAAGTGGGGTAATTTAAAATCGTTATAACTCGAAAGATTATTTGCAAAATTTCGATTTTTTATCAGTTAAATAAACAGAAATATATAAGTTTTGATTTAGATTCAGCATATTATAAAATATTAATTTATAAAAAAAATTAAAAATATTTAAAGTGAAAATTAAGGAAAATATGATGTAACTTTTAAAAAAAAAATTCATATTTTCTAAAGTAAATTTTTTTTTTCAAATTTGCTGAATCAAAATTAAAGTAAACTAATTGAAAAAGCCATGTTCCAAGTTTGAACCCTAATACCTTTAACGGTTCTTGAGTTATAACAAATTAAATATGAGATATGGTGAAAAAACCTATCATGAAGAAAAACGCACTTTCACAAGAAGTCGTTTGCATGACAACCATTGCTTGAAAGCTAGATTTTGAAAACAAATTAAAACGAAAAAATTAATATGTTCTGTTCTAATACGGATAGAAACATGGTTCAAGCGTCATTTTAAGCAGAAAAAAAAAAAAACGGAGAATTTTTTACTGCAAAGAAATATTTTTAGAAAATTTGAAGATTTTTGTGTCCCGGGCCCACTTAAATTCTTTATAATTACGAGTTGCAACCCGTCGAAATTCGACGTACTAAAATGTTTGAAAGGAACTGTCAGATCGAAATTATAATAAACCTACAAAAATAATTACAACAAAAAAATCATCTTACATTGGTTGTCTAACTCTTAAAACAAATAATATTTTAAACCCAAAATTACCAAAATATTATTTCTACAAACTTCAACTGCTTAAATTATTGAAAAATTAAACTGTATTAGATTACGTAATCAAGATGAGTAATTATGATGAAGTTATCGATGGAGCTCTTATGTTTGTTTTTACGGGATGAAAAATCAGTAAAAAGGATTTCGCTTTGTCTCATCATAAAATTTTCCCCCATAAAATCTAAACTGTACGTTATTTTCACATTCTCGTAATTTACATACGCACCACTCAAATTCACAATTTAAAAGTATTTTAACGCGCAAAAGAATAGATTATTAATGAATGCATTTCCAAAATTAAAGTCACGTTTGTCCGATACAACTTTTCATGTGAACATTCGCACAAACCTTACGTTCTAATCTTAGTAACCGTGAAAAAAAAAATTCAGAAATTTGACTTTAGTTGTCATAATATTCGCCATTTATAGTATTGGTCAAATATTTAGTTTTATCAAAAAAAAAAAAAAAAAAAAAAAAAAAAAAAAATGATCGTTCTGTTTTAAATATATCATTTTTACTCAATGAATCCTTTTGCCGAGCGCCTCAAACTCATTTATCAGCGTAATGTAAAAATATTAAAACGTAGCTGATTTATGAAGAAGAATGCGTGTTTTATTTAATGTCTGACATCATTTTCTGTTCAAAAATTATAAAAAAAGATACTTTTATTTGTAATGTGAAAATGGCATCAATAAGGATATAATGAATAAAAATAATAAACCATAAATATTTTCCCTTTACTTTCAATATAAATGGAGTACTTCAGTTGCCACAATTACAAAATTTGTATTAAAAACTACAAAAAAATTAATATCTCAAAAACAAATTGAGATACAGCTTTCAAACAAATAGTATTTAAAAGAGAATTTTTTTCCTTATACGACGGTGTAAAAAGTTAAAATGTGTGATGCAAAGAAGTTTAAAAATTTGCAGTAGAGAAAATGCAAAACCAAAATTTTATTTCAAATTTCAAAGTGTTGCCATTCGCAAAATGACGTATGCGTTACGCACAGATATGTTTGTCCTTTATAATATAGATATAAATGGAGTACTTCAGTTGCCACAATTACGAAATTTGTATTAAAAACTACAAAAAAATTAATATCTCAAAAACAAATTGAGATACAGCTTTCAAACAAATAGTATTTAAAAGAGAATTTTTTTCCTTATACTACGGTGTAAAAAGTTAAAATGTGTGATGCAAAGAAGTTTAAAAATTTGCAGTAGAGAAAATGCAAAACCAAAATTTTATTTCAAATTTCAAAGTGTTGCCATTCGCAAAATGACGTATGCGTTACGCACAGGTATGTTTGTCCTTTATAATATAGATATAAATGGAGTACTTCAGTTGCCACAATTACGAAATTTGTATTAAAAACTACAAAAAAATTAATATCTCAAAAACAAATTGAGATACAGCTTTCAAACAAATAGTATTTAAAAGAGAATTTTTTTCCTTATACGACGGTGTAAAAAGTTAAAATGTGTGATGCAAAGAAGTTTAAAAATTTGCAGAAGAGAAAATGCAAAACCAAAATTTTATTTCAAATTTCAAAGTGTTGCCATTCGCAAAATGACGTATGCGTTACGCACAGATATGTTTGTCCTTTATAATATAGATATAAATGGAGTACTTCAGTTGCCACAATTACAAAATTTGTATTAAAACTACAAAAAAATTAATATCTCAAAAACAAATTGAGATACAGCTTTCAAACAAATGTATTTAAAAGAGATTTTTTTTCCTTATACGACGGTGTAAAAAGTTAAAATGTGTGATGCAAAGAAGTTTAAAAATTTGCAGTAGAGAAAATGCAAAACCAAAATTTTATTTCAAATTTCAAAGTGTTGCCATTCGCAAAATGACGTATGCGTTACGCACAGATATGTTTGTCCTTTATAATATAGATATAAATGGAGTACTTCAGTTGCCACAATTACAAAATTTGTATTAAAAACTACAAAAAAATTAATATCTCAAAAACAAATTGAGATACAGCTTTCAAACAAATAGTATTTAAAAGAGATTTTTTTTCCTTATACGACGGTGTAAAAAGTTAAAATGTGTGATGCAAAGAAGTTTAAAAATTTGCAGTAGAGAAAATGCAAAACCAAAATTTTATTTCAAATTTCAAAGTGTTGCCATTCGCAAAATGACGTATGCGTTACGCACAGATATGTTTGTCCTTTATAATATAGATATGTGGTTTATTTTCTCATAATGGGTGGTCTACACATTTAAAATTGCTCAAACTTTCGTTTTTCAAATGGCAACACTCCCTTTTGACACTATATGTAGATGTTTGTATGTAATTTGTATGTTCATATATAGACAGCTTCGTATGACAAGATACACCCCATGAAATTACAAAGATTTTTGCGCCATTTTACAAAAAATAAAAATCCGAACAGCGTCTATAACGTCAGTTCTAATTAATGCAATAATAGTTTTTAAAAAAGTGCAGTTTAAATTCAGATAAAGCTCTTTTTAAGCATATGTAGTTTATTTTCTCATGTGGAGTGGCCATTATATTAAAAATTGCACCAACTTATATTTTCCAAATGATAACACCCATTTTTGACTCTACATGTAGAAGTTTATATGCACTTTACATGTTTATATATATATATGTATATATACAGCCCCCTATGGCAAAATAAACCTCATACAATTATTAAAAAAAAAAAAAAAAAAAACGCTGTGCGATTTTAAGAAAAATAAAGATCCAGGCAGCGGTTATAACTTCAGCCACGTCGGATCGGCTGGTATTTATAATACAGGGTGTCTGTGCTGAAGCAAATTATAAAATTTTAACTTGCATGCTAATGGAAAACGTAATATTGAAAATATCTATCATCACCGAAAGGAAAAAATGTGAAAAAAGTATACTCTTATTTTGCCAGTAAAAATTCCGGATTTCTACGGATTCCCTTTCCCCCTTTCAGATGAAAGTGATTTCGTGAATGTGTTAAATATTAGAGAAAATGTTTTTAAGAAAATCTTTGACAAGTAATAATATTAGCAATAGCTTACAAGTATTTTCACATGACTAGTGTAGACTCTCAACATTATGCAGACCGCAAACAGTGTTGCTAAATCTGGCGGGTTTTTTTATTCAGAAATTTCGAGTTATACGGGACAAATTTTTATACTAATTTTCATTCATTTTCATTCACGAAATATGTATCATTATAATAACCAAAAATAACTATTCGAACTTTCTTCATCAGAATTTAGAATTTCTTAACAGTAGCTTTGTAAATGACGCAAAAATGCGCCAAGCTGCCTGTATAATGTTAGCCGAATCGTATCAGTATATCATAATGTACTCCGAGCTATTTTGGTGCATTACGTAAGTAATTTTTAAAATATAGTTTGATTTAAGAACGCAAACTTTCAGTTCATTCCCAATACATCCAAATATATTTGTCGCAGATTTTCCCTTCATCACGCAAACAATTTTAACATGCTTAAGAAAAAGCTACGACCTAAAAATATAGCCTCAAATTTGCCCTGAGATGTTATTGAACACAAGTTACAGAAAAAAAATATCTGCACACGCCTTTCTCTTTTGTTCTCTACATTGCTGATCAGCGCACGTCAAGGAAACAACTTTCCTATCCCTTGCGTTCTTAACTCTTTCAGGGGCAAGCAATTGCTTTTCTGTAATGTTGAATTGACACAGGAAAATTCGAAAAATTTCATTTCGAAATAAGGTAAAGGAATTTTCCTACCCCATTTTTTTTTCCCACCAAAGTTAGAAAGATAAAATTTAATTAAAAGTTTCTGGTGCGAATCTTGATTAAGATTAGGTTCCCCCCCCCCCTCCTCAAAGGGTTAATCGAATTCAAAAATACTGGTGTTCAAATTCAATGATAAATATAGTGTCGCTCTTCCCGAAGAGTTAACCATTTGATGGTAAAAGAAAAAAAATGCTTAAAACACGAAATACATACACATACTTTATGGATTCTAAACACAAACGAATGGATCATGATAATACTTTATTCCACCCCCCCCCCTTTTTTTTAAAAAAAAAATTGAAAAGAACGCTCCCACAGGTTTAACTTTAACTTGCGAGTATTTTCGCGTGACTGGTGTAGACCCTTAACATCTTCGTTCCCAAAGCTAAAATAATGCTACAAATACTCATTCATTGGTTTTACACAAACAAAATGACATCATAGATGACAGAAAAAAGAACTTTTCGAAAATTGATACTTTAGGGGACTAGTAATTTAGGTTTACAAATAGGTATCTAAAATTACAAATTCCGTTAAAAATCAATTTAACTAATCACTAACTCAAATTCTCACAATCACAAATTTAAGGCCTTTAATCAAGTGAATGATATACAAATCCTCAAAATATTTTATTGTAAAGGATTTAAGTTAAATAAGTATGAAAATTTCTCAATTTCTTGGCCACACCCTCTTGAAGGCGTTTTGCAAATTCAGATGAACATAACATCTATTTTATGAGGAAATCAGCATAGGTTTTGCCATTTATTGATTTGCTTTTAAAGCAAAAAACATTCAGCTATTAAGAAATGAAGTCAAAATGTAAAAAAGTCAAACAGTTTAGTTTTTAATGGGAAAAGAATAAAGGTCCTCATACGTGGACCCAGGTAGCGAAGAGGTTAACACTATACAGGCCGCAAACAGTGTTGCCAAATCTGGCGGTGGGTTTATTCAGAAATTTCAACTTCGCACCGAAAAAATTTTAATACTAATTTTACTTTACTTTATTCACGAATTAGCTATCAATATATTAAGTAAAAATAACTATTTAACCTTTCTGGGAATAATTTAGAACTCCTTAAGGATAATTTTATAAATGCGCATAAAAGCGCCAAGCGGCCTTTAACCCTTTAAGACCCGATGTATTTGTAAACAAAGCTAGTCATGCCTGTAGAAAGTATAACATGGAGTGCAATCGCTACCTGTTGATAAAAAATGATACTTGACTCTATCTGCAAACCAGAACTATCGTTCGATTCGAGTTTTTATTGCATTCGACTCAGAAACAAAAATTTAAATGAATGTCTAACCCGCGCGATCGTGCGGGTTGCGTCTTAAAGGGGTATAGTGCTAAGAATAAGTTTGACTGTTCAGGAAATTTACTGTGAGAAATAATGTGCAAAAAATTAAAAATATACTTGTATATCAAAATGTATTTCTTACAGCTATTTTTGTTTATAACATAAGTAATTTTTACAACACAGTTCGATTAAAAAACGCAAACTTTCAGTTCATCATTCCCAATCCCAATACATCCAAATACGTATACTTATCACAAATTTTCCATTCCATCTCACAAACAATTTTAACATATTTAAAAAAACTACGATCTAAAAATATAGCCTCAAATGTGCCCTGAGATGTTATTGAACTCAAGCTACAGAAAAAAATATATGCCACTCACCTTTTTTCTCTACATTGCTGATCAACGCAGCGCGATGAAACACCTTTCCTACCCCTTCTAATCAAACGCAAAAATACGGGTGTCCAAATTCAAGAATTCCTATACGGTATATGTGTCAGTCTTCTGAAAGGTTCCATTTGAAAAATCTTAGAAGATAAAAGAGAAAGAAAATAGTTAGAACATGGAGTACACATCCTTTATGAATTCTAAACATAATCGAATGGATCAGGCCAATACTTGCATTTTTCGCCCTTTTACTTAAGGCTGTTTGTTCTCAAATCCAAAAGAGCAACTTTATGACATAAGTTTTAATTAATTTTTGTTCGGAAATGCATGAAACTAGTAGTTGTTGTTGTTCATAAACTATGTCATCGAGCTGTTTTTTCCGTTTTTTGGCAAACGCAATAGATCTTTTAGAAAATAGCGTCAAAGTGGGCGTTTTGAACCGAATTTCCGCGCGAAAAGAGAAAATCCACTCAAGAAAGATGAAAAACGTGTTTGTCACGTGATCAAAATCGCTTATAATTCAAAAGGTAATTTATTGATCAAACAATAGAAAACACGGTTCGATTCCAAATCGCTTCCATTGGTCAGAGGCTTTCCAATTTTATACCTTTCCGTTAAAAAAGGAATTTGTAAATGTATCAAAATGTTTTGCGCTTGTTGAGCAGAGCAGTTGAGAACAGCCTTAAGAAATTTGAAAAGAACGTTCCCACAGGTCTTGCGAGTATTTTCGCGTGACTAGTACAGGTTCTTAACACTATACAGACCTCAAACAGTGTTGCCAAATCTGGCTGATATTTTTTATTCAGAAATTTCGAGATGTGACACCAGAAAATCTTTAATGATATTTTTCATTTATGTTATTCATGAAACATGTATGATTATAGAGAATTAAAAATAACTATTAAAACAGTCTCAAGATAATTAAGAATTGCTTAAAGATAGTTTTGTAAATGACACGTAAATGCGGTCAAGCGGCCTGTATAACGTTAACCGAAGTATACCTGTATATCATAATGTATTTCCCGCAGCTATTTTGGGGCATCACTAAGGTAATTTTTGTAACATAGTTCGATGAAAGAACGTAAACCGTCAGTTCTTCTCTTTCGCATTCCATCCAAATATATTTATTACAGATTTTCCCCTACATCACACAAACAATTTTAACATACTTAAAAAAAGCTACGACCTAAAAATATAGCCTGAAATATGCCCTGAGATGTTATTGAACTCAAGCTACAGAAAAAAATATCTGCCACCCGCTTTTTCTTTTTTCTCTACATTGCTGATCAGCGCAGTGCGATGAAACACCTTTCCTACCCCTTCTGCGTTCTTAATCCTGTCACAGGTCAAACCTTCTGACCATTTTTCTTACGCGGAAACTTGAGAGGTTGTGAATCTTCGACTTGTGCAAGGGTTAAAGCGGCTATCACGTGACCAGGCGGACAGCATTTTACCTGTCCTCCTATGTTTCCTGAACGCCTCTCTCTGTATACCTATTCAAGGCCATGAATCTCTTTTTTTCGCCTTTTTTTTTTCTTTTTGCCATGGCAAAGTTTCGGCGTAATCTCCAACTCCGATCTACGCCTGGATGAGTGGAGATCGCCCGGAGTATCAAATTTGGACGAACAAGACCGATCAGTTTCCCCTCTGTAGCCGGAGAACAACACTTTGACGAGGTATTTTTTCCTGCAGTCACGTCAAAAAATATGAACTCAAGATATATTCTTACTCACTGGAGAACGAGAAAGCTTTCGTTTCGCGTTTAACATACATATTTCAGAAAAAGTCGTTACGAAAAATGTGATTCACTTTTGATATCGCGATTCTTGATATTAAATTTTTCACCTTTTGGAAAGCGAATGTATTGTGTTTTCTACGATGCTCAAAAGAAAAAAAGAAAGAAAAATAATAACTACTCTTAGATCAAAAACACATTTTTTAGTACATTGTATACTGCAATGCAGAGATAATTTGTATCCATCATATAAAATATTGGAATAGCCCAACTATGTTTTGTTATTATTATAACTAGAAGATAGCCCGCCAAAATGACGTGTTTGCATTTTTAAGGGGTCTCAGAACTTTTAAAATTAGAAGAAAAAAAAAAAAAAAAAGACCATTTTCAACATTTAATGTCTTAAAATATATGTGATTTTAAAACACAATTTTAATTGGGATGAAAGATATAAGTATGTTCTTTCATTTCGATTTCATGTATTTAAAAAAGGGCAAGATGCAAATTAGTATTTATAGGGGGATCCAAACAGTCAGACATTTGACGAACAGAAAATCGGTACAGTCGTCCCCGCGTAATTGCATACAGTTGGTTCCACTGAATTGTATGCATTTAAGCGGGGTATGCATTTAAGCGAGGACAGCAATTAATGTTATCAGTATTGGTTATCATTTGATTATATACCACATATATGATACATATTAATGTACAATTATTATTTACCTAATAAATTAAAAACTATTGTATTAATAACTTTAATAAATAATTTATTATTACTCTATGTATAACAATATATGTAATAAAGTATAAGGTATTAAAACACTATTTACGGTACATGGTTTAATTTTTCATTATAATTTATGTGAACATTAAAATGAAAGTTAAAAAATTTTTTTTGCTTTTAAATCATACCTTGAAAATAAAAGTTTCTGCATAAATTCTTTTTATTTTTCAATTATTTGACAATTTATCTCTCTTTTTTTTTTTTTTTTTTTTTTTTTTTTTCGCCTACACAAAAAATCTCTTAGGAATTTTTTTTTCCTATCTCGACATTGCATTTCTCCACTTTCAGCGCTAAATATTGGTCTTTTATTCTCTTGACCGTCTCGATTCTATTTTCCCCCGATTCCAGAATTTTTCAAAAAGTACGCCCAACATCTTGTGTCACTGTACGTACGGCAAGCTTTAAAAGAAAAACACAATTGTCCAAATTCAACACTCTCATAAGTTTTCAGAATTAAGATAAGTCATTTTTCACGACGATTTCTGCTCTTCGATTGTAAATATAACAAACCATTGTTACAAAAAAAAAAAAAAAAAATCTTTTTTTTTTTTTTTTTTTTTTCATTTATTACTATAACAGGAATTCATAAAATCCGGATTACTACTAGTAGATTGGAGATATTTATGCAATTAACCGGGGATTTTTATGCGATAAAACGAGTATATTTAACATTAGCCTAATGGGGAACGTTTCTGTTCCACGGTATTCTATGCATATAAGCGGGGTATGCAATTATCCGTTACCGGATTAAGTGGGGGCGACTGTCTATAACAACAGGATTACAAAATAAATATTGCAGCAAGAATGAAAATTTTGGTGCCTAAGTACACTTTAGATTACAATAATTACACTGAAGCTACATAAATTTGTGTTTAAAACATTTTTATGTTTTTAATACAAAGTTGTATTTAGTTAATACAAAATTTTGAAAATTTCAACAGTAAAATCACTTAATTTTTTTTTTTTTTTTTTTGAACAATAAAAAGTAAATTTTAGGTTCAGTTTACACAGACTAACATGAAACATATGTTTTGAAAATTTCATGAAAATATATTCAGAGGTTTTTCAGATATCGTGCACGTTACGCCAAAAAACGTCATTTGGAGAAAAATGATGTCAAAGTTTCGGAAACGCCATACCAGCTATTGAGCGAGTTTTATTCTAAAGGCCATAACTTCTGTTCTGATGGGAATTTCAAGGGAACAATCATACAAAAATGTTCAGAAGCGATAGGAGTTTAACATCTAAAAAAATAAAAAACTCGAAAATTTTGAAACTTTAAGAGTACAGTCATTCAGGGAAACTTTGATCAGCATTTTCTCTATTTTCATTGCCACACTCTTATTTTAAGAATATTGTTGCAACTAGAGGCATAAAAGAGAAGAAATGATCCTAAATTATTGTATGACTATCAAAAATTAAGGAATAATAATGATAAAAGCAATAAAAAATTAATTTTTAACCTGGTTCAAAGTTACCCAGCCACTTAGGGTAACTTTGCCCCATATGATAAATATCATCTAAAATAATTCATTATAAAAAAAAAAAAGTATTATAGTTAGGACAACGTTGAACCCCCCAAAATGTTTTCAGATATGTAAAGACACCGAATTTACATTTCCCAACATCACAAGATTTGTATAATTTATAATATTACAACAAATACTATACATAAGAAAAGTGGAAGAGGAGAACCATGAATATTTGGAAAAAAAAAAACTGTTTATTATTCATATAAAACATAAAAATGCAGTAAAAAACAATTTTCAATGTTTTAACTCAATAATCTATCCATAGTTACAGTAATACATACTAGTACTAAGATTTTTCAAACAAGAATAAAAAATGTCGAATGTATGAAATGCAAATTTGAGTAGCTCCGCCCCGAATAACGCCCGTAAATGAATTTTATGTATTTTACACATATTTGTGAAAATATTTACATGTTATGTCTAATGCACACTTTCGGCATTTATATAAAATATACGAACAAATATGGGAAATTTTTGACAGTAGCACCTATAATAAGTAAATTATAAACATCAGTATAACTTTGAGCCGGCTCAAAGTTACCCTGAAAATGTGGTAAAATGTTAGAACCTTCTTATTTTACATTTTATTAACTATTAATAAATAAATAATCACAAAATATTAACATATTTACAACATTTATATAATAATATGTCTGATAAATGAGTATATTGTTACTTACTATGAAAATTTATTTGGATTACAACAACTTCAAAACAGCATTCAAAATTAACTTGAAAACAGTACTCCACAAAAGTAGTTAGATGATGCATCTAGTTGCGCATAATGTTGCTAATTTATTTTCTAAGTTAAAGAGTAGAAATCCCAGTTTAGAACCTTGCCTACCGAGCACAGTTCTGGAGTTTATTTAGTCTTTTGGGGTCAAAAATAGTGAAAATTAGGAGGCGGTGCAAAGTTACACACCATGGTTCAAAGTTACCCTGAATGACTGTAATGACACTCCTTAAAAGAATGATATAGTATTGCATTATAAAAAGAATTATGACGTAATGAATTTTATCTTGGTAAAATAGTTATAAAAACAGCCCTTTTTTTATTCAAACTTAATACGCTGGAAAATTATTAATTGAATTGGCAAAATAATGACATAGAATACGCTTTTCCATTAATATCGGCAACTTTTGCTCCCATTGATATAAATGAAACCGCACTGTTGTATGAACGAATATTTTCGCGAAAGTTCTTCTAATCAGGATTTCTCGGATCCATAAGCAAGTTCCACAAAAAAATAGGCTATGACAAAATATTTCCCTCAGCATTTATAGGCTTCTCCAGTTTCACTCTTCTTTATGACAGCAACTTGTAAATTGGGCGGGCGTTCAGCTTTGAAATTGACATTTTAAAAGAAAGTTTTAATGCATGGAGATCGTTCAGATCCCTATATTATATAGCCAATGAGCTCCAAGCTTTCTATTTTAACCCTTTAGTGCGCAGCTTTGTATATATGCAAACAACAGGGTTTTGAATTTAATAGAATTTTTTATTCGTATATACCTAATTCACACTAGAAAATTAAAATAGCAATATTTGCTTTAATTAATAGCAGACATTCCGTTTTTAAATAAAGCGAAATTAATCATTGAAACTTTCTGGTGTAAAGTCAGATTCTCCGAACTACATAATTTCTGGAACGTATTCTATCATGGGAATTAAAGGGTAAATATATCATGGGAATTAAAGGGTTTTATAAAATATATAATTATATAAAATAAGATATGTAGAGGCATACTTATTAAAATATTTACTAATTTGCATCATTTTAGCGTAAAACAGCCGCACGACAGTAGTTTTTACTTGTATTGCAGATGTGCAACTGAAGAAAATATTGACCTGTTACATGCAAAATGTATGTCTGATTTTTTTCATTCTTTTTCCTATGTTATAAACCTTTCACAGAATCATATATAACTTTTTTGAAACAAAATAAAAAATCGCGCATTTAAGGGTTAATGAATCGGAAACATTCATAATTAAACATTGTTTTTGAAATCGTGAAATGATTACAAAAAGCTGTACAAATTTTCAGTTTTGTATATTTTATATTGCCATGGAACAAAACTATTGCATCCATGGTCTGTATTTTAATGAATCGCAGAATGTTTACCATCGCTGATTGCTGGATGATACGATTTTCAACGCAAAATATCGAAAAAACATGCATATTTCGATGTAGCTCATCACTAAATTTGTTTGTGTTTTCCACAATCTTTCTAAAAAGGTTAATCTTATGCAGCTTCATTGAAAAAATTATATCTCATAAAATTAAAATAAAATGACTGATTTTAACCAAAGATTATCAGGATCCGGGTGAGTTTTCTCCGGAAGTGTTATTACACATCATAGCACTATTATAGGGGAAGGTGGCCTAAAATAATCTTAGCGGGCAAAACGGCCCACATATGTTTTCTTTCAGACAGGTCACGCTATCTACAGGGTAACGCATAAACTAGTTGTGCCAAGTGAAGAAGAAGCAACGGCGGTATTCAAGCGATCTCAGTATTACGTGCCTGAATAGAATTCTTTGAAAAAGTGGGTTTTATAACATCTGTTATAAAATAAGCACTAACTTTAATATTTATTTAGATATACAGTCTTTCATGTACAGAAATATGACTTGGTTTTCTTTATAGAGTATGTTTTTAGACGTAAATTACACTTGTTAAGTTTGTTATGTTTCTCGGCGTCATCCAGTTACATGACCTAAAATGGACGGCCATGTTGCCGGGTAAAATGATCCATTATGGGGATCGTTTTACTACCATTTCATATGCCGAAGAAAATCCGGTACCGGGTCCTAGTCATCATGGGAGCCAAATGTATGACTGGCCCAAATCTTTCTGTTTGAGTCAACGTGTTGATCCACGCCCACTATAATTTTTGGAACATAATTTTCAAATATTTTATTTTATTGTTTTTTCAAAATTATTTGCGACACTTTTTATTTTAAAATTTACATAAAATAAATTATGTATGCTATTTGATTCTAAAACTTATTTTATTTTATTAGGTATCACTTTTATATCCTTTATTTTGCCGATAAAAAAACAATTTACAATTAATTTTAAATGAAGGATCATTTTGCCCTTTGGTGAGGGTAAAATGATCCTTTGGACAATTTTTCAAAAATCTATTCTTTTCATTACTCAATTTGGGTTTTAAATATCATTAAAATATGCTTATAATGTAAAATATAGTGTAAAACATATTAGCATAGGTCCAAAGTTTTATTTAAACATGTTATTTTACACATGTTTTCCCCTTAAGGGGATCATTTTAGGCCACCTTCCCCTATATATAATTATTATTAACTTATAGGAAATGTTAATTTCATCGTCACTGGAAATCGCTATTTATCAATCAGCCAAAAGCAAGGCAATAGGTAAAAAGCATCTTCTACGCCTCTTGTAAAATCATCTACATTTATGGGGTGCATGATCTCCTTAATATTATTTAATCTCTCTGCGAACAGCTTCATTTACTCTTTTTTTTATGTTCTTGGTACCGCTATTTTTGGAAAGAATTTTTTGTATAATTCCATCTTCGAAATTATGCGTTTAGAGTTTAACCCCTTAACGGTCGCATTAAATTACGTTTTAAAAATTCAAATTGCTCATTGGCACCAATTTTTTGAAAAAGAAATATTCACCTTACTTAATGACAGGTAAGATTATACCATAATGAAGCCAATTACACTATTTTATGAAACTGGTGGGAATCAAACAATTTGAGTAAAAGACACAGCCCGTGAATATCACGGGAGCGAGAATTAAGGGGTTAAATAAGACAAAGTATCTGTGCAAACATACTTATGTCCAAATTCAAGGATTTCACACCCTATATTTCGTGTACACAGTCGCTTGTCACGAAGGTATTAACCCTCTCGCTGCGCAACCCGAGATTTTCTCGGGTATGCATTTTTCCGTCTAATTAATCCTTCTTGATTATTCCCACCAGTTACTTTTTTTTGTAAATTTTGCCTCATTTAACCCTAGAACTACCGGAAATTTTACTCAAGTTTTATAAAAACATTCTACACCAGAATTTTTACTTAAAACTATTTAATTTGTTTATTTAACTTATTATTGTCTGATTTATACATTTAGTTTGTTTTGAAGAAATTTCTGGTTTGAATAAATATTTTGAATGTACATGTCGGGTCCATTGGACCCTTCTGGTAGACAGAGGGTTAATCGGAGCATTTTCCCGATTAAATTAGACAAAAATTTCTGTTTTGAAAAACCGGTGACAAAAGAAGCTATTTCAATAAAACAATTACGCAGCGAGAGGTTTAATCATTTGGCTAATCTTAAATCGTAAATGTGAGACAAAATATTTAAAACATAAAATGCACATTCTTTGTTAACTTTAAACAGAATTGCGAATAGATGATGACTTACTTTTTTCCCCTTTTATAAGATATTCTCATGTGTATTACACTTTCAAATTAGAAACTACACCATCTAATAAAAAAATATAATATTCATGATTTGATAGTAAATGATCTATTGACATTAATGAATCAATAAGAACTACTATTATTATATATACATGCGTTCTTATAGAAAACCTAAATAAATAAATTATTTTTTACATAGCCATGCAACATGAAAAAGTAACACCCACGTGTCGAGATGCGCTGTTAGATTGTGATAAACTGCCTTCCGTTAAGTGTTATACATAGAATTACAACACCAATATAAAAATTTTGCGAAGGCGTAGTACACCCCCATTAAGATTTCTTGAGTTAGGAAAGAGCTCGTTTATTGGCTGCGGAGCAGAACGAGCACAGAAAAATATTTCGAATGAGGGACTTGTAGGTTCAAACTTTTATTCTTACTACCTTATTTTAGATTTTTTTTTTTTTTAATTCTTTAACAGGGTAAAATTTGTTGAAAGGTAGTGAATTCATCATGTATTTATTTAAACAAATGGAATATTTGAGCCTTTTCTATTGCAAAGAAATTTAAAATATACACTGTTAAAAATTTTGTGCTACTTTGAACCGAAATTTGGTGCTTAATGAGATGGTGAAATCTCGTTCCAAGATTTGGAACTTCGGTTGAACCATAGTTTCATTTTTTCGAATAAGATGGTGAAATCTCGTTCCAAGATTTGGAGGTGATAGCTGCTGAGCACCAAATTTTGGTTCAAAGTAGCAGGAATTTTTTAACAGTGTAGTTTGTGTTGTTGTTGATTCTACTTCACCGATATATCAACATTAGTGTCACCCAATAAAGATTTCTGAACCCTTTTACATATATTTCCAAATGGTTTTTTTGTCAAAACTGTCTTCCCAGGAGCATATGTCAAAAAAAAAAAAAAAAAAAAAATGTAATACTTGCCAATTTCTGTATATTTGTAATTAGCCCCCAACTTATTCTTCAAGAGTTTTTGTTTAAAAAGTTGGAGAATCTATATTAGAATGTTCTAGCCATTTTGTATGATAGCCGGCAATGGCTTTCTCCATTCCCGCTTTAACTGAGTCCCATTTCAAGAAGTTGTATGCGTTTCAAACAGTGGCGTGGCGTCCGGTCATCGCTGGATGCGGCGATGACCAAGCAATATTTTAAAACTCTTAATAAGCTTTTAAAACTCTACGATCCAGTTTTAGCAGAACATTTGGAGTTCATGTATAAGTGAAGGTAAGATTTAAAGTTTCTTTTTTGAACATTCAACCATTGAATTTTAGAATTAATAATTTTTCACCACAAAGTTAAATAATTGCGATGACCACCGAAAATTTTCACGCCACGCCACTGGTTTCAAAGACTTTCTGAACATTGCATTCGTCTTTTCAACTTGCTGATGGAATCAAAGAAAAAAGATATGCTAGACTATAGAATTTAAGATTTTTTATTAATGTTGATTTTTTGAAATTTAATTGTCTTGATTGATACTGAACGGCGTATTTATAGTCATCCTGAGAAAAATTTTGAAGGTGACGAAACCCAGAAGTTCCCCCATTGCCTACAACCTTGATGAGGACATGAATGAAGTGATGCTGAAGTTAAATTGTTAATTAACCCCTTTATTCTCGCTCCCGTCAATATCACGGGCTGGGGTGTCTTTCGTTATTTCTCGAGCCCGTCATATTGTCGGTATTATGTCAAACTATCCAATGTGAAAACAGTGGGCTACTTTTTTAAAATTCAGATTTCTTGAATGGCACCTCTTTTTTGAAGTAGAAAAATTCACCTTTTTAATTACCCCTTGTTGTCTTAATTAATATGTCATTAAATAAGGGATAAATAAATACCATTTCGTTAAAAAAAATCTGTTTCAAAATATGTCTATTTGTCTTGTAAAACCGGAACAGCCTCTCTTTTTTATTCAGAAATTTCGAGTTCGTACTAGAAATAAATAATTAGTATTTTATTCTTTATTTAATAAGAGCCATTTACTGTTCACATGCAGAAAAAATTCTTCTTTCGAAATTTACGGTATGAATTTGAAATTCCGGATTAAAATTGGAGGACAAGCTAGCAACCCTGAACCGAAAGGTTCACACATATGAAACCCAAACCAAAACATCTGAAAAATTATATAATTTTCTGTACATGCACAATTAGGAACACCTTCGTTCAGTTGCTTGTACTACTCACATGCATTGTTATTTCTGACGTAAAAGTAATTGAGCACATATTTAGAATCATATCACGTATTTATTTCACAAGAAATATCCAATTTCATTTATTCAGTTTTTTTTTTTTTTTTTTTTTTTTTTTTTTTCAATAACTCAATTCCATAGTTTAAATTTACAAGGCAAATCTCGTTACAAACTAATACCACCATTTCAAGCACAACAAAATGTTAATTTTCTCACACTTTGCAATTAATCCCAAATATATAGAAGTGTTATACTTTATTACATTAAGGTAGGGTTACCATGAATTGACATTATTTGTCGTTTAGCCGATTTTACAATTCGGCAATTTGTATACAAAACAAAAACACATACTTATAAACCTTTCTCTTTTTTTCTTTTCCCAAGTCAAATAATAACAGCTTTTTTTTTTTTTTTTAACATAAAAAAAGTTAAGTATAGCCATATAGAAATAAGTACCATTTTATTAAAAAACATTTTGGTTCAAATTAAGTCTATTTGACTTGGAAAACCGGAATGTTAGCAACTATGAAACATCTGAAAAATTATATAATTTTCTGTACGTGCGCAATTACGAACATCTTCGTTCAGTTGCTTCTGCTACTTGTATGCATTATTATTTCTGACGTAAAAGTAATTGAGCACACATTGAGAATCATGTCACGTATTTATTTCACAAGAAATCCAATTCCATTTATTCAGTTTTTTAATAACTCAATTCCATAGTTAACATTTACAAGGCAAAGCTCGTTACAAACGAATGCCGCTATTTCTAACACTACAATATATTACTTTTCTTACACCATGATATCTTTCTACCGCTGTTTTTTATGACTTTCGAAAGCCAACAATTGTCTTTATGATTCGAAATTACTGAGATAACAAAGCAATGCAGTTAAAGTCTATGCTATCACGTTTTTTTCATCCAATTAACAACAATGGGTTTTTAATTACAGTAATTAATAAAAGAATGCGCTAACATTTTTCGCGGGTGTAATTAGTATGGAGGGGGGAGGGGGACAGATGTTAAGAAAAAAAATTGTTGCTTATGTTTAAAAAAATTAAATATATGTTTCATAACTATTACAGATGTTTATAGGGACGAAAAAAGATTTCACTTCGAGATCTGCTGCAAAAATATTAACCTGTTAAGCGAGTTTGGCGTATATATACGTGATGAGAAAGTTCAAATGTAGTGAGCTTGACGTATATGTACGCCCTGGGAAACGAAATTACTATTTGCTATGAAACTTCGAAATTTTAGTAAAAACTCAAAACATTGTCATGAAAATAAGTATTTTATTTATATTTTGATGAGAATTGCAATATGCAATGATCTCATTAATTTTTATTTTCTTCTACCTTTACAAGAAGAAAGCATTGGATTCGTGAAAATTTTCGACATCCGGTTTTGGATGGATTCATACAATGGAGTTATGAATAAAAAGGAGGTGACATGTAGTGTATTGTCTACCAGTTGCGAGTGAAGTAACTGAGGAGGTTGTCACAAGATGGCGGTTGATCTTTTCCCATCGGATAAACACTTTCTGATAACGGCCGAAAGAAACTTCTACCAGTAAATTTTGAATAGAAAATTTTGCTTTATTTTAGCGGCCTTTCTCATGAAAAATTTCTCTCACAAATATTGTTAAAATTTCTATTTATTTTTACTGGTGGCAGTTTGGCCGGGTATTTTAATCATTTTCTCTGACACTGACAGGTGATTGTCTAGGTTGTCACAACATGGCGGAAACACAGGGCCTGGCTACCGCCAAAGGAAACTTACACCAGTAATAATTAATACCTGTTTTTGCGATCTTTTACGACTGAAATTTTGCACTAAAAAGACGTTTGAACAAGAAAAAATTTTTCTTTAAATTTACTGGTGGAAGTTGAACTCTGCGGTAATCAACCCTTACGGAAGCGGTTACAGTTGATGCTTCACTATTTTAAGGATAGGTCAGTTCCCTTTTATTAATAGTTCCATGATTCATACATTTTAGAAGGTCCTGAACACGATTTGATGATTTTTAGAAAATGTCTGTCTGTATGGGACAAAAATTTTGTAGGCGCTCTATCTCAAGATGTAATGCACGGAATTTCACAAAACTTTAGATTTAGTTACACGTTGATATAAACTGGTGCTGATTACTTTTTGGTGTAAATATAGCAACAGGTGACGCTGCTATGCTGCATTTTTCACGATTTCCGTAATAGCTCTATCTCAAGAACTAATGCACGGATTTTCTTAAAACTTTAGATTCAGTTAGTCCTTGATATAATTTGGTGCTAATTATCATTATGTTTTGGTGTAAATCACCTTACAGGTGGCGCTGGTACAGGTAAAAGCATTGGCACGGCACGCCAAGTGCCGAGACTCGATTCCCGGTCTGAACATTCTTCGCTCTGCTAGAATAAACTTGAACTGTGCTACTCCAGCCTTGAATAATAATATTTCTGATATGAATTCCGAATTTCTAAATAAAAAAGAAATATATGAAATGCTAGCATATATGTGCTAATGGAGCAAATGGGTTAATTAATAAAAATGGCGGTTTATGATCCAGGAATAGAACTTCCTTTTTTCCTGCTAATAAAAATCAAATTCGGAAACAACATCCAAACTAGAACTGCAAGCAAACTGCATGTATAAATAATTTCCTTAATGTTCTAATATTTAAAAAAATATATTGTCATGGTGCATTTTTATTTTTTAAGAAGACAGAATTGTAAAAACAATGTATTTTGCAAGAACTACGAGTTTTACATATTTTCGCGATAAATTATTTTGTACCTTTTGTAAAATAAATTTATTCACTAAAATGCTTTGATGCCATATAGCCCCTTGGCCGCCATCTTGGATGTTTTGAGATTTCTTGGCGATTTTATGTTGGCGATCTTTATCGATATGGAACCCGTGTGACGTGTGTGTTCTGGCAACCCCGTTTTTCAGCGAGATTGTGCTTGAGAAAGATTTCATTTGGATTTTGTGCATGTGCTTTGATATCGTGTTGTATCGTTCTGTCTTTTTATTTTTATGTTAAATTTATTGGATGTATTTGATTGGCTATGAGTTTGGTAGTCTGTTTAAACGCTCTTGCTGGTGTAATTAAGAAATATGAGAAAATTTTGAATGATAAAGGAGGTTTGTTTTCAATGAGTAGTCATAAGCCTATTTTGGGAATTGAAGATGATGGTAGGAGGTATTTCATGCTTGAGTTTTCAAGAAAGATTTCTCTGCTAGGCGACAGTCATAAATTGGCGGATGTCATAAATTCCCGGGGCCACCATCTTGGAATTTTTCTTGGCGTTAAAACCCCTTTTCCGCCAAGTAGTAAATGTCGCCAAACACCGGTTTATACGCATGTTAGGCTTAACGAAAATAAAACGTAAATAATAAACAAAACTTGCTAAAGTGGCAATCAGTAATCGTTGTATGAGCGCTACGCGCTCATTAACCGAAAAAAAACATCACTGGATTCAGCAGTTCTCGCTGTGTAGCCATCTCAAAATGTAAAAAACTCGAAAGGCAAACAAATATACATAAAATTATCAACATACCTTAACAGACACTAGCTAAAGTGGCAATCAGTAATTGTTGTATGAGCGCTACGCGCTCATTAACCGAAAAAAAACATCACTGGATTCAGCAGTTCTCACTGTGTAGCATTCTCAAAATTCAGCAGTTCTCGCTGTGTAGCCATCTCAAAATGTAAAAAACTCGAAAGGCAAACAAATATACATAAAATTATCAACATACCTTAACAGACACTAGCTAAAGTGGCAATCAGTAATTGTTGTATGAGCGCTACGCGCTCATTAACCGAAAAAAAACATCACTGGATTCAGCAGTTCTCACTGTGTAGCATTCTCAAAATTCAGCAGTTCTCGCTGTGTAGCCATCTCAAAATGTAAAAAACTCGAAAGGCAAACAAATATACATAAAATTATAACATACCTTAACAGACATCTGCTTTCTTCAAAGCTCAAGCACGAAATACTGTCATAGCATCACCGTCATTTTCAAAAATAGGCTTATGAATATGCATTGACACACTGTAAATAAACCTCTTTTTTTCGTCAAAATTTCCTCAAATTTCTTAATTACTTCAGCAAGAGCGTTTAAACGGACTACAGAAGCCATAGTCAATCTAATAAATCCAATAAATTTAACATAAAAAGAAAAAGACAGAACAATACAACACGAAATCAAACCACATCCACAATATCCTAGCCGAAAATGACCTTCTCAGGGGGTGCCAGAATACGACAAGCCAAACACACACGTCACACGGGGTTCCACATATCGATAAACATCGCCAACATAAAATTGCCAAGAAATTTCAAAACATCTAAGATGGCGTCCATTTGGGAATATAACGCATCTAAGCCTCTGTTCCCACTAAAATTATACGCAAGAGAATTTTTAATGAAATACTACAGAAGCATTTCATGTGAATTGGTATCTAAACAATTTTGCTCAAACTATTGGATGTATGATATAATGTCACACTTAGAGCAAGTCTTACCAGACAAGTTATTAATAAACGTATCTCTCGATCATCTAAAAACTTAAAAAATTCTAAAATTAACAATTTTTTTTAACAAAAACAATTATATATGCCAAATTTCAATAATTTCACGTCGAGATAGAAAAAAAAACCCTCCTCTTCTCAATTTCTTTCAAATTATAACTCCAGCCATATTCCGTACTAATAAACAACATCTCTCGACTAACTAAAAACTTTAAAAAATTCTAAAATAAAAAACTCTTATTATTCTTATAACTCTTATAACTCAATTATATGCGCTAAATTTCAACAATTTCACGTCGAGATAGGAGACATATTCCTGCAATTATTATAGTTAGGAGTATGGAACATTCTCAATAAATAAGATTAAAGTTTATTACCACGCCCACTTATGGTTATCAGAACGCAAATAATCATGCTCCCTCTGTCCCAAATTAGTTGCTACATTTGATTACTTTTGTACTGATTATTGATCCTGATGATTTTATGATTTTGTTTGAACATTTTTTAGGGATTTCATAGTGCTATGTTATCAATCAACAACATTTACTTACCATCCGTCTCTCCTTAAAAAAGTACCAAATTAGTTTAAAAATTCAGGCTTCGAACGCTCATATGCCACGCCCCATTTTGTAAGGATTCTTCCACCACTAATCGCATAAAACTATCGTTTAGCTAATGAATCGTGAAGACATTAGGAATGACCTTTATGGTATACTGGTGGTACAGTTCTTACAAAATGGAGTGTGGCTTAATAGCGTGAGAACCCTGTAAATTTGCTTCGAAAAATTAGCCTTAAAATAAGTGCCACATTTGTGAAAAGTAAAAATGAAAATGTAAAACCAAGTTGTGATAATTTTAATCGCAAATTAAACAATTTTAATTTATATTTAAGGAATTTCTTGCATATAATATAACTTCGGGATTTCCTGCCAGGTTTGGCGGAAGAAGATTTTGACTTGCGATGGGTTACTTTGTACGAATTGCCTCCGCCTGACATCATAATGTTTTCCATACATGTTTGTAAAGTTAAAAATACATTGTCAAGCTTTTCTACAAATTTCGGCACAGTAGTTCTTTTGCACGAATTTTTGAGTTTCTTTTTGCATTTTCTGAATAATCAAAAGGCAATATTCCAATTTTTTCATCAAACATTTCGTTTCTATTCTAGTCCCATCTTGGTCTTCCTACCGCTGCCATAAACATTACTTTGGTAATAAACTTTTTGCTTTTACTATGTGTCAAACGTTCAGTTTCATCTAGGGTGCTGTAAAACGAATTATTGGTTTTCGTAATACAAAACCATTTTTCATCGATATGAACACGATCCAACATTTCCGAAAAGCATCCATTAGTTCGAACATGCTGTAAACGAAATCGAATTCTGTCGAGCTTATTTTATCCTGTTAGACTTGGCTTAATCAGTGTTGCTAGATTTGGGGACTTTTTTGACCCCATATTGTTGATTGTCATCGCTTTTTTTAAATAAAAATATTCGGCCTATTTAAAAAGCAGATAAAAAATTCTAAAAAATAAGGCGAATTATGCTATTTTAAAAAAGTACTGGCAGTCAAATAAACTGAATAAAAAAAGTCCCCAATCTGGCAAGACTATGCTTAATGGTGAATGAAATAGGCTTTAAAACTTTTCCCTACTTGAGAATCCTGTGTGTGTGTAATGTTGATTTAGGAGTACTAACAGCACATGATAAACTCCGTAGTGATTGTCTTCGTTTTATTGGGACATCATTTATTTTGCTCAATTGCTGAGAAAAATCCCTTTTTCTTTTTCTTTTTTTTTGTCCGCATTTACCAATTTTTTGTGAACTTAAATTGTAAATTTCATCATCATTTATTTTTGACTACTTTGCTTGCTTCCACAAACGGGATATTGTACTACGATGAACATTAAATTTGATAGCTGCAGCATTTATAGCACCACGGATTAGTTTATCATTTTTCAAATATTGAAGTAAAAATTGCAATGCAGCGTTACGCTCTTTATTACTAATTTCCTTCCTTAGGATATTTTCTAAATTATTATTCATAATCAGTGTTGCCAGTGGACTACTTTTCGGTAATTCAGATTTCTTGATTGGCACCAATTTTTTTGAAATGGTAAAACAGGGATGTGATTTCCGCGTTTTTGCACATCAGTGTATTCTTAGAGAAAATGTTGTTCTCTTAAATCGCAAAAATGTTCCGATTAAATGAAATATCACTTTCTCTAAGACTATACTGGTGTGCAAAAACGCGGAAATCACATCCCTGTAAAATTCGCCTTATTTAATGGTAAATTAATTAAGGCTAAAACTAGGGAAATTTTACCATTTCAAAAAACTGTCGCCAATCAAGAATCTGAATTTTTAAAAAGTAGCCCACTAGCAATACTGTTCATAATTACAATTAGCGTTTCATTACTTCACATTCACGTGAGCATCCGCCCGACTCTTAGTATACCAGGTTATATTCACTGTAGTATAATTTTACTGGTGTGGATCTACTAAACTATATCAGAAGTTATTTATGACTTCACCCATTTGTAGCAATTAATTTGAGACAAAATGTTTGATCCAAATGTAGCAAGTAATTTGGGACGGAGAGAGTATGAGTTTTTCTTAGAGCATGATTCTGAACCCTTCGTTGCATTTCCATGTCGAAGAGAGACGTTGGTTCCTAGGACAACAATTCTTTTTCCTATTCTATATCTTTTTATAAGTAAATGCCGTCGATAAACTCCGAATCCTCGTCCCACCGATTACATGAAATTTTTCTCGAATAAAATGTTTGTAAGCTTTTGACAGAAAAGATATTTATATCGTATATAACACCATATTTTTTGCTTGTAACAACTTTTATGTTAAATCCATATTGGAGACATTTTTATAGATGCGTGAATCTGGAAAACTTATCTAAGCTCGCAATGTTCAAATAAGTGGGCGGGTCTTCGGTTGTTTAAATAGAAAATCGCCGATCAACAATATTTCATGTGAGATATTTCAGGAATTTTTTAATATATTTTAACCTTCCTACACTGAATAGGTCTAATCAACGCGATTCAGTATTTCATTCTATTCAAACCAGAATTTTTTTCATTTAAATAAATTAATAACTTCAAATAAATATTTGACTTCCAAAAAAATCGAAAGGTTGGAAGTTTTGTCTCCCCCTCTTCCTAAACTAATGTTTATTTTAATCTGAAAAATATATGCAAATAGAATGCTGCCGTAAAATTGTCAAAACAAAAAAGTAATCTTATTCTACACATTTAAGCACAGCATCAAATGCCAATTTATTGCCAATAAATAAATAAATATAAAGATGATCGTTTTATTGTTTTGGGGCGCTTATGATAATTTTTCGCACATGAGCGTTTTAACCCCGGGTCGCAGCTCAAAGAGAATTCCGAGCCACTGCAACGGTGCCACAAGCAGCTATTTTTCTATTCTATTCGCGCCACTATTTTGAAAAAGTAAATTTTGTAGGACATTTTTCTTGCAAATGCTATCAAATGGTATATCAATGATTTTTGTTTTGAGAAAGTGGTGCGAGGTAGAATTAAAAAAATAGTCGCCTGTGGCAGCCCTGCCGCTACGAACGTCAAGCTCGGACCGGCATTCGAACGCCTGGAGGTGGTTCTTCATAAATAATAAAATACAGTCGAGCGCCGAATATCGGAACTCCAATTAACCGAACCTCCAATTATCCGAACCTCCAATTATCCGAATAGCCAATTTCTCTAAAAAAAATTTTTTTAATCGAACTTCCAGTTATAAGAACAGACTATTTCTCGCAAAAAAAAAAAAAAAAAAAAAAAAAAAAAAAAAAAAAAAAAAAAACGAACTCCCAATTATCTATGGGCTTGGGAAAAAATTTAAATAAAGAAAAAACTGATCGGAAAATGTGGAATGTAAAACAATAAAGGAGATAGGAAGAATCCTAAGCTATGAAGAAAATGAAATTAACAAGTGTTAAATAGTGAAGTAGTACATGACCCTGGATATCAGATTTTAAATGAGGATGAGATTGTGAATGAGATTCGTGATGAAAATAAAAAAAATTGAAGAAAATGAAAATAATTGCTCTGAAAATAACCCAGGTCCATCACACAACAAAGCCTTTGAATGTTTGAAAACAGCTATGAAATGGCTCGAACGGCAGAAGAACGTTGATCCTATCCAACTAACGTATTTAAGTAAAATTAGAGATATTGCAGCATTGAAAAGAATGTCTTCGTTAAAGCAAGCAACAATAAAAAATTAAAGGTATATATAAATATTATACAAACATACAAACAATACAATAAACCCAACTGGAGTGAAAAATTAGCCAGAACCAGGAATCGAACCCGGGACCACAGCATACAAGACTGCTGTTATAACCACTCAGTTTCTCCGGCCGATGCCTGAGTCTGCAATTTCTCACTAATAAACCATGTTGGGGAAGTCACCAGCCATCTATACCATAGCCTTGGATGACCGGACAACGATGAATAGATTTTAATATTACATCGATCTACGATATTATAATAAAACACTCATACTACAATATACATAGCTGCCAACTTTTAAGCTTTTTTCTTACCACTAAAATTTTGCTGTAAATATTGTCATACTTAATCGTCGAAATCTACCGATTAGACAAGGGGGAAATATCTATTAAATTTTAGTGGTAGGAAAAAGGCGTACAGCTTGGCAGCTATGAATATATATTAAAACACACATACACACATAAATAACGCCTGCATTCAACAGTTAAAAGTATATATAAATATTATACAGATAAATATTATATTGTTTGTATGTCTGTATAATATTTACATATACCTTTAACTGTTGAATGCAGGCATTATTTATGTGTGTATGTGTGTTTTAATATATATTGTAGTATGAGTGTTTTATTATAACAAACAAAAGCTTTTTTGCTTAAATTATAATCTCTGGAGAAAATGATAAAAAGAGAAAAAAAAATTAATGATAAAAATGTAAAAAACAATTTTAAAACATGCCAGCAGTAACTGGTGCTGCCAGTCGTAAGCTTAGATAACGTGGGAAGTTTTTAGTATAGATAGAGGCATCCCTTAAACTGTCTGTCGTTTTATCCGAAATTTTGCTTATCCGAACTAGGGTCGTTCCCGACTTGTTCGGATAATCGGTGCTCTACTGTATTGTAATATCTACATTAATAACTGAGAGATTCTGTCTGTGTGTTTGTCTCTCTATTTCTTTGTTAAGAATAGCTAGCAAAATCTATCACACGTAGAAGTTTTCCTATTTGATTACGGATAGAGGAAGATAAGCCTGATTGTACCTAATTCTCAGATTTTGGATATTCTTATAACTTTTTTGTTATTTTTTTCTTGAAGGAAAAAAATTGCATATTTCCCACTATTTTCCAAGTTCGCCTGCTATTTTGAAACATTAAAAAATACAAATTCAATCTTTTTGCTCGATATTATAAATTTTGTCCTCTTTTCAATAAAATTTATTCGGAATTCGTACAGCAATTTTTCGCGTTTTTTTTTTTTTTTTTTTTTTTCATGTTTCAGAAAATGGGAAGTTTGTTTTATATCAACCAATTTCCATTTGTTATCTTATACATCCAGTGTTATATTTTATACCCCTGAATGGAGCGGACTTTCCGGAATAAATTTAAAACAAATTTAAAAATTGTGAAATTAAAAAAAAATTAATTATTAAACTAGTTGGATGTGTCATTCCCAAAACTTTCCTCTATCTCATACATCTTAATATTTCAAAAAGTAGTTACAGATATTAGTAGTTACAGATATTAATAGTTACAATATTTTTAGTTCAATACTATAGAAACTTTGATTTTTACGTCACGTTTCTGCTTCAGTCATTTGATCAGAGTAAAAACGAGTTAATCTCGATCATAGTATTTATTAAAATCAATAGTTTTTCGTTATTCTGTTGTAATCAGCTGTTTGCGAATAGCCGGCTTAGCAGGACGCGAGTTCCCGTCACTGCACGAGCCGCCGATGGACAACAGAACTACGAAAAACCGAGGAAATTATACAAAAATTGCTAACACAGCGCCCCTTTTCGGCGGAATATTTCCAAATTCAAGGAGGACCTGCTCGCTATAGCCAGAAACATACACAAAATAAATTGGTACAATTCTATTCATAACTTCACACACTTTTCGATGGAAAAATAAAGAAAATGGCGCAAAAATCGCTATTCCAGCAACCCCTTCCAGCAGAATATTTTCAAATGCAAGGAAAAACTGCTGGCCACAGCCAAATACATGCACAAAAAATTTGGTTCAATTCTATGCATAACTTCATACACTTTTTCATGGTACAATAATGAAAATGGCGCAGACATCGGTATTACAGCGCCCCCTTCAGACGAAATATTGTCGAGTCTCTATATAACGAAATCCATTGTCCTAGTAAAAAATTCGTTATATAGAGAATGAGTAAAAATTCCTATTTAATCTGTAAATTTTGAACAAAAATTATTTTTGAGGTGTTTAATTAAGAATTTGAAATGTTTAACTATAAATATTAACCTAATATTAATATATTTCTTAATCATTTAGACAGTTTCAAAAAAGAGAACAGACAATTTGAAAGCATAATAAAAATCACACAAGGAAAACTTACATTAATTTTAGACGAAGAAATGTGTAATTTTTCGCTATTTTGATTTCGAAATTGTTAAACTCTCGAAAATATGTTCACACTGTATCAAGGAATGAAAAATTGTATCGGGAACATTTTCCTTCATTTGAAGTCCTCTCCTTATAAGATCAAAAGAACTCATCATTCTCGGGAGCTTTCTGGCAGGGAATATTACGAATATCAACTTGTGCTTGATTAAAAGATAGTTTATTTTTGTAATTTAATTTTCTGAATGAATTTCGATCTCATTCACCTTCAATTACCTCTCTGATCCCGTTCTTATATGTGCAACAATCCAATTGACACTGTTTTAAGAAGGATGTTGGAAGGGGGGGGGGGGGGGTAGATGAATTCATTGGATATAAAGAACAAGGAGATTCAAGGTAGAAAAGTAAGATAAAAAACTCAGCACTGAACGGTAAATCAGGAATCAGTGATGGAAAATTGATTCCATGTAATTTGGGAGCTTTTTTAAAACTGAATAAATAAAGAGCATTTTATGAAAAAATTCGTTATATGGAAGTCGACATTTCGCTATATGGAGACTGTTTTTAATGAGATCTTGGGAAAAGGGGATCGTTCCTACTAAAAATTCGTTATATAGAGAAATTCGATGTATGGAGTTTCGTTATTGAGAGACTCGACTGTATTTCCAAATTGAAGGAGGATCTGCTGGCCTTAGCCAAAAACATACACAAAAAAATTGGTTCAATTCTATGCATAAATTCATACACTTTTCGATGTTACAATAATGAAAGTGGCACAGACATCGCTATTACAGCGCCTTCTTCCGGCAGATTTTTTTCAAATTCGGGGAGGACATGGCTATAGTCAAATATATACCCAAAAAATTTTGTTAAATTCTATGCATAACTTCATACCCTTTTCGGCGGTACAATGGCGACATACTGACAGACAGACATTTTGTATAAATATGTTTTGGGGGGGTCTCTGACTTCTAAAACGTGTAAATCTGTCGAAAACCGGAAGTCCAAAAAAATTCTATTACAGTACTTTCTTCTATTGAAGATAGTAAAAGGTAAAAAAGTAAGGACATAGGCTTTTTTTTCTCTGAAACGCGAAGAACAGGAAAACGAATGAAAAAATTTCCAGCATGAGTTTACTAAATTAGTTACTCTATCGTCCACAGCAGTTACCATGGCGATTCAGGTGAGAACGCGGTTGGGAGCTTTTTTTTTTTATTCGGCGCGCGCGAAATCTATGTAAAACAATGATTCTCAGCCTGTGTGATGCGGCGCAATGGTGTGCCGTATGACGTATCTCGTGAAAAATTTAAGCTGAGTTGTATAAAATTTTAGTAAATAACAGAAATATCAATATTAAAATAAATAATCATTGTTTAACATCTGATATACGAGTTAAAAATAAAAAATATATATTACAATTCATCAGACATACAAGTAAAATTACATAAATACATTTAATACAATTAAAAAGCAAACGTTTCGAGCTAAATTTTAGCCCCTCATCAGTGCAACAAAACATTCAAATGACAGAAAACTATATATCTTGTTTACAGTTAAAAATTATTAGCAGTTAAAATTAAATAAAGAATAAATTTTTTTAAAACAATGCTGAGTATTCAGGAGGAAGTGCACATGATTCATTTATCGGTGACGTTTGCTTACGATCAGATCTGGTTGCAATAATATTAAAAGTAGAGTTTTTCTGGAAGGTGTGTTCACTCGTAAGCAAACGTCACCGATAAATGAATCGTGTGCACTTCCTCCTGAATACTCAGCATTGTTTTAAAAAAATTTATACTTTATTTAATTTTAACTGCTAATAATTTTTAACTGTAAACATGATATATAGTTTTCTGTCATTTGAATGTTTTGTTGCACTGATGAGGGGCTAAAATTTAGCTCGAAACGTTTGCTTTTTAATTGTATTAAATGTATTTATGTAATTTTACTTGTATGCCTGATGAATTGTAATATATATTTTTTAGAAATATCAATACTTTAAAATCCAATATCCCATATTATGCGATTTGCTTCGAAATAACATTTAGCGTCATGAAGTTGAAAGGTTATTCTCTCTATGCTCGGGGAATGCCGATGAGTCAGCTAGTGATAATAATTATCGTGCTTGCATTGCAATCTTTTATTTTGCAGCCCTTAATCAAAATTCATAAGAAAATTAGATGAAAGATATCCACATTGGAAATTCAGTACATGATTTGAAATACATCGTTTCATTGCATTTTTTTTTTACTAATAAAAATTTAATGAAGCATATTTTAAGTGTAAGCCATAAACTTTAACCAAAAATAATAATTTTAAAAAAATCAGACGTGCACAGCCACAGACGCACACACACCACACCACTGCAGAGCAAACACCTTTTCTTACTGCAGTCGTTTGATTGTTTTGTTGCCACATATTCCTATAAATCACACAAAAATATGTCCAAATAAATCTCCAACGTGACTTCCAATCCACCTTCAGCCTCAAACCGCGACTAACAAGCACGCAGGCCTCCGATAAGAGACGAAGCTGAGTTGAGTTGTTCTGTGGCTTGTGTTCCCGTGTGTTTTCATCCAAGGCCAGTGCGATAGCAGGCTCGGACGTGACTCCGATATCGGACAGGGGTTGCCGCTGGCCTCACGCCATTCATAAGCATACAGGTATAAAGAGAGACAAAAGATGTCAGAACAGGGAACAGCCGGAAAATGACTATAGAATTATTTCAGACGATATATTGGATTAACTTGTATGCTATCTCTTTTCAGCTTTTTTTTTCTACTTCTCTTCCTACTCACTGAAGTGTGCGACTGATATGTCTCTAGTGTTATCAATATATCTTTTCAATTTGCCTTTGAGAACATAATATTGGACTTTCTGAATATACAGTAGAACCTCGATTATCCGAAGGAATTGGGACCGACCCTCTTTCGGAAAATCTAAATTTTCGGATAATCGAGAATGCTTCCATTTTTAGATTAAGGAGAAGCATATGCAATATTTCTTATTATGGTAATAAGTTCTTAATAAAAATAAAGCAATAGCAAAATAGAAACAACAATAAATTACTTGAATTTTAATTTTGAAATTAAGTACCTTTTACATATATCACAAGGGTTTGAAAAAATGTTTTGTTTGTTGCAGTTTCGATTGCCTTTGCTTTGAAGCTCTATCACGGAGTTTTTTTTAATATTATTAGTTCACCAGTATCACAGTCTTTCTGCTGCTCCAGCCATGCCGAACCTTTTGCAACCCCCCCCCCCCCTTTTTTTTTCATTCAAAGCTTCAGAATTACTAATTTGTTTTTTTTTTTTTCCACTCCGCAGCTTACAGGGGCTCCAGTTAAATTCAAAGGAACTCTAAGAAAGGGGATCGAAAATATGTATATGAACTCTTAGTTCGGAAAGGACCGCTTGCATATAAAGAAAATGATGGTTTAAAAAACAGCTTTCAAAATGGATTTTGCACACAAGGAATGTTATATTAAATAAAAAAAGCTTTACAAATGGATTTCGGTTAACCGAGAGTTTCGCTTAAAAGAAGTTCTGATAAAAGAGGTTCAACTGTACTTTCATAATATTTAGAAGAAAAGATTTAACTTAGCCAAATCAGTTTTGCAAAATTAATAATGCAGAATATTTTTTGAAAGTTTTTATTAACACTTTCAAACACAATTGAAAATTGTTTATGATTTCGGATTTTAGATGCGTTCCTAATTATATAAATACATAGCACCTATAGTCGTCATCTGGTCCGTCCGTCTGTCCGCATATAACAACGCAAAAACTGCCCAATCGAGTGGTTTGAAATTTAATATATATAATCGTTGCAGACTTTTGTCGAGTCATTTCAAATTTTATGAAAATAGAATAAAAATTTAAAAAGATATTGATAAAGGTTTTCTTCATTCCATTGAATCCTATCATACGTAATTAATTCATTGATATCTCATGATAGGTAATTATTCAAGGTTGCCATGGTGATGACGTCCTATTATTTCCGTATAACTGAATTTAATTATAATATAATCGTAATAAATTTTGCATTAATGCATTTTTGTATAAGAGTGAAACAGCTATGGCACCAAGATCTGAATATTTATAAAACTAGTTATAGTACAAACCCATCTCATTTGTCACGCTTGACGTACGATTTGAGATTTGTTTTAAAAATTGAAAAGCCTAATAGATTTATTTCATTTAACCCCTTGAAGGGCGGTGATGCCGTTATGAGATCACATAATTTTAATCCCTAATTGCCACATTGGCACCCGAAATTTTTAATGATAATTTCACTTTTATTAAGTACGCGAAAATATACTTTTACTTGTTTACAAATAAATTTTCTTGTAAATACTGGTGTCATTTAATTATTCAACATTTTACAAATGCAAGTACCTTATCACTGAAAGGGTTAATATATATATTTTTTAGATTGCTCCACTAACAACACTCAAAACATGCAATTAAATGCGAAAATAAAGTTTTGAAATTTATTAAAAGTGATATTTTCGTGGAATATAAGCCGGAAGCAAATGCAGAGCTATTTATATTAAGTACAAACGAATTTATTTTTCATAGAGAAAGATTAAACAAAATATATCATGTTTTAAAGTTAGTTTTAAAACCATAGAAAATGAGAAAATTGTGATACAGTTTTCAAACAAATTACGGTATAGAGTTTTGAAACAAATTGCGAATGAAAGTAAATTTTTTTCTGTGTTCGATGATGAAAAAATTTAAAATGTGCGATGTTTAGATGTTTAACATATGACATCAAAAGCGAAATTTAATCTTCTGATGTTTCTAATTTAAAAATGACGTTAGCGTTACGCCCAGACACATATACCCTTTATAATATAGATCAGGAATGAGATTTCCGCGTTTTTGCACACCAGTATTTTGTTAGAGAAAATAATATTTAATTTAATCGGACCATTTTTACCATTTAACAGAACAACATTTTCTCTAAGAATATACTGGTGTGCAAAAACGCGGAAATCTCATCCCTGATATAGCTAGACGCCGGAATGATAGAGAAAAAAATTTTTCATACCACAATTATTTAAAAGCGACAAATTTTGTCTTTAACACGTGCCATAAATGTGTACTATGACCTTTATTTTTCGAAATACTGGTGAGATGAAATAAAAATTTTTCTATCGCTATAGCTTCTGTATACATTACTGGCAGCATTGCCGCATCTGACGGATTTTTCTATTTAGACGTATTGAATACACACCAGAATTTTTTGAATAGATTTTTTTAATTTTTTTTATGGAATGTCTACCATCTTCGCACCTTGTCAACTACGTTATATGCTCAGTATCCGGCGATGTGGGACAAACGTCCCGGGCTCCTCGGCCATAGAGTAAAAAGAAAGAATAGAGATGAAGTATGATGGATGGGGTAACACCAAAAATGTAACCATAAAATCCGCTATATTACGCTCAAACACAACCGCGTGCTTTCGCAAAAAAGGAAAAAAACCTTTAGTAATAAAGTTTTTAATTCATAATACAATGAAATGCTACTTTAGATGCTTAAATATAAGCAGATCATTTTCATTTAAAGAAAAAATACACGGCTGATGTCAAAGAATTCGGTCCCTGTTCAACGTAATTGTTTTGTCTGGGCCGAATGAAGGCATTTAAATTTGAGCGATAACGCGCATCATATTGCAAACCATTTTTACGGCATACTGCACTTCCATCTATCTCTTTCCTCTATGTTCCTCTGCGAAAGGTTTTCGCATCTACCATCTTATAAATCAAGAGTAACTATTAAAACTTACTGGTGAGAATTTGGAATCCCTAAATAAAAAAATCAGCCATGTGCGGTAACTCTGGTCACTGGGGGTCTACAAGATGCTAACTTCAGTGTTGCCAGATAGTCAAAAGTGAATTTCCCCAAAATTTCTGAAAATTTCCTCAAATCAGTGTTTTTCTCCGCAAAAGTCCCCAATTCAATTTTTACTTAAAAAGGGAATTTTTAAATTTTCAATTTACCACTATAAAAAAATATTTAAGTAATTTAAGCTCAAAAATTTTCCCCAAATCAGGCCTTTTTTTTGAAAAAATTCCCCATTTACAAAAAACAAATTTTTAAACTGGACTGAATGCATATTTTGTAGCTACATTAAAAGAATGAGAGATATATTTTGCAGTGACAAGTTATTTTACGTTTGTTTTTAAAAGTATTGTCTAACAATGTTGGACTATTGTTACATTAGCTCCATAGCTTTAGACAATCGCTTATCAGTAGGGATTTGAATGAATCCGAGATGATACGCTGCTTTAATTTTTTTGTCAAGTACATAATCATAATGCAAAGTAATTTCGCTGTATCAATCGATGTGCTTTTGCATATCATAAAAGAGAAAAATATCTGCTTTTCACGTCTTTAAATTAAATTTTTATAAAAGTACAGCGAAGGAATTTTTCGTTAAAGTCCTGCATATTTAGTCACGCGCAGGTTTAAGCTGCTTAAGACTTTAGAGTCTCATGCATCTGTAATATATGTAAACTGTAATGTAGTAAACAACGAACACGACCACATCCAACAGAATAATTATGGATATTTCCGATTTCTGGATCGTATTTTCGTTTTTGAAATCAAAATTGAGTTCGGGACAGATCCAGTTTTTCTACAGGACTAAAAGAAATCTTTACGGAAAATAGTTAAAAAAAAAAAATCCCCAAGTTTTTCCCCAAAATTTTTGTAGTCCCCAAAAATTTCCCCACGAACTACTTGTCCCCAAAAAATTCCCCTAGAGGTTCTAAATTCCCCAAAATGGGGACAAAATCCCCAATCTGGCAACACTGGCTAACTTAGACTATGGTGTGCATATCATTAATCGATCTTTTAACACCATAAGGACTGTGAGCGGTCATTTTGAACAGTGCCAAAAGAATCTATTTCGGTTCGAACCATAAATTTCTTTATGAAATAAGTTTAAAAGACACAACGGAAAAAGGAAATGAGTAAAAATAAATAAGCTAAACAATTTTAAATAAAAAATTCTGGTGTAAAATATATTTTATAAAATTTGAGTAAAATTTCCCGTTTTTCTAGTGTTAAAGGAACACACAAAAGAATTCGATTACAGTACTGTTTGCGAGTAATAAATACTAGAAAAACGTTTTTATACGTGGTATGGTATGCGTTTATAAATTCAAGTTTTTTCTTTTTTTTTTTTTTTTTTCTTTAGCCCCCGGTATGTTGTTTCTTTCTCCCAGCTATTAAAATGTCGTCTCCAAAAAATAACGTTCCGTTGCATAAGCCAGCAGTAAAACAAAGCAGATGTATCATTGTACTGCTAAATATTCTACATATAATATTGTTAATAATGTAATTTTTTTAACTTCTAAGCTTCGCGCATTTTTAATTTTTAGACCGTCGTATTGGGAAGAAAAAGTACTTTTTAATGCAATTTTTTTGAAAACTGCATCTCCATTTATTTTTGAGATATTAATTTTTTTGCAGTTTTTAGCATCATTTCTTTAATTTTGGCAACACAAGTACTCCATTTCTGTAGATAGTAAAGGAAACATATTTGAAAAATAGTAATTACATGTTTTTGTTGTCCTTTTCCCGCAACAACTTAATAAAAATTGTAATTAAAATACGTGTTATTTTGACAAAATATAAATGAATGATTTCTGATAAAACATGGAGCTATTATAAACCAAATTTAATTTTAAGTATGTATATTAATATTACAAACAAACGAAGGCAAATAAATCATTAGACAGCCGATTTTTTTTTTTTTTTTTTTTTTTTTTTTTTTTTTTTTTTTTGTCGAGTTCCTTGAATAATGACATCTCTTTTTTAGAATTTGTGTGTTATTTGTCGATAGTGACATTATATGCGCACTTTACTGTAGATGTTGTTTAAAGCTGTATCGTAAATGAAGAATTATTCGGCGGATGCGGATGACGTCAATTTATATAAAATAAAAACGTGTGTTTTAAGTCTTAAAACTAAATATTTTTTGTATTATCTATATTTGATACATATATACATTTTATTTTTCATCGGGGGCGACATTAAATTCTGAAAAATCAGAATTCCTGTTTTCTAGTATTTTATTTGCATTAGTTCGAATCTTAGACTTCGAGACATATCATACTGATTTTGAAATTTTAATTATGTTCGAGTAACATTAATAAAATGGGACAAAACGGAGTTCCCCATTTGGGGACCCAGGGAGCGAAAAGGTTAAAAGAACACACAAAATAATTCGGTTACTGTACTGTCTACGAGTAATAAATACTAGAAATATGTTTTCAATCATGGTATGGTATGCGTTTATAAATTCAAGTATTTTTTTTTTTTCGGAGATATCTCATTAATTGAATATGACGAAGAACATTTAAAAAAATAACTGTTTCCAAAAAAACATAGCAGTTATCAGCTATGTGACTACACTACAAAAACCTATGGAACTAGCCTACTGCGGTTAGCGGTTTTAGATCCATACAGCAGCGATAGATGGCGCTGAAAACAATAGGCCCTCAATTGAGAACGTGGGTCTCATTTTTAGTGAATTCTGAATTAGGCTTTAAGAACAAGATTGTATAAACGGAGAAGACGTATTCCATATGTTTAATCTCCTTTGTTCGCATCAATGCTGGGTGACTTCGGTTTTGGTTCTCGATTGATTGCCTATTTCTTGCATCATCATCTATCGTTGTTATTTCGAACTAAAACAGTTAACCGCAGTAAAAAAAAAAAAAAAAATCCTGTCATCCAACACAATTCTCCTGCAAGAATTATTTTAACCCTTAAATGCCGGAATTATTTTTCTCTTTAAAATGAAAATATTTCAATTCACACCACTTTTTCAAAATGGAATTTTTTGTATGATCTTAACGCGGATTTTCTGCCATCAAAGAAAGCTAATATTTCTCTTCACAATTACTGGTGTGCAAACCACAAACGTACTGGAAGATAGTATGTTGCCAGAAGGCAACAGTAGGCATTTAAGGGTTAATAGCTGCCACCATTTACAAGTTACTGAATTTTAAAAACAGTTGGTCCATTGTAGGACATTCGGTACCTCCCTAATTTAACTTTGTGAACATAATTATAGGAAATACATTTTAATGATATTTCAAAGAAAAATCGTACAACAGACTTACTTAAATTAATTTTACAAAATTACAATTCCAGTATAATTTAATAAAAATAACATAGGCCGTTTTTTAATTAACGTTAAAATATAAAATGACAATGCAAATATAAAATGGATATTGCCAACAGTTATTTCGAGCTATATTTCGGATTAACCTTGTATGCTATGCTTTATATTTTCCTCTTATACACTGAAGTGTGTGACTGGCATGTCTCTTGCGTTATCAATATTCTACCCCTTATCCTTTTACCTTTGAGAACATAACAGAAAATATACATACTTTCATGGTATTTCAAGGGAAAATTCTACTACTACTGTACCCATATTAATTTCACAAAATTTAAAATCTAGGATAATAAATTAATAATGAATGAAATTTTACAAAATGAACAAATAAATGAAATATAAATTCAGTTAATATTATACTGGCCGCTGACGCATTTATGCGTCTTTTACATCGCCCTCTTAAGGGGACCGGGTAAGCTCTATCTAGGCCAGGTTAAAATATACCAAATTTATGTACCTTTTTCTCAGAAATGGTGAAAGATAGAGGTCTAGATTTTTCAGAGTAGTTTGAATAACATGCTTTACGTATTTTAACAGACCATTTTCTTTCTAAGTGAAACTGAAAATTAATTATTAATTATTTATTGAAAGACATTTTTAAATTAGCATTTTTGGTAAGATTTCACTGCCTAAAATAAATAATTCTCAACAAATCATTAAATCGCTGTGTTAAAGTATGCACTATAACATAATATAAGTATTTAGAAAAATCTGAGTTCTTAAATTTAATAGATATTGAAAAAAAAGGAACACAAACCTGAAAAATCGAAGTTTTGAGAAAAAGTCAATTAAAGCTGTTAAGCAGTGTTGCCAGTGGACTACTTTATTTTAATTCGGATTTCTTGATTGGCACCACTTTTTTGAAATAGCAAAATCCGCCCTATTTAATAACATATTAATTGAGGCGAAAACAGTGGGAATTTTACCACTTCAGAAAAGTGGTGCCAATCAAGAAATCTGAATTTTAAGAAAGCAGCCTACTGCGGTGAAGTGCTCTTAGAAAGAATAAAAAATTCCAACACTTTTTTTCATATATAAATATGTGTAATACATCGTTCAAAATATAAAATTTTAAACTATTTAATGATATAAAAAAGTAAAAATCGATTTTTTGGTTTAATTTCGCTTACCCGGTCCCCTTAATACAAGGACTACGCGCTGAAACAAAAATGGCGGCTGTCGTAGGTGGGTTTTTTTTCTGCGGCTGTATGATCCAAGAATTTGGACACCAGTATTTTCTTAAAGAATTCTTTGCCCTTATATGACTTTTAAAAAACAGATGAGGAAAATATTTAGATTTTACTGGTATTAAAAATCAAAAGACTGTACCATTACCGTCTCAATACTCAAGGCCTCCGGACTGATTTCGTGACGTACCAAATGAAGATTAACCCCTAGAAGGGTAAGCAATTCCGTTTGTGTAATGCTTAATTCCCACCGGGAATTTATAAAATTTTTATTTCAAAATAAGGAAAAGCAATTTTACGACTTTTCTCCACTAAAGTCAGAAAACTAAAATTCCCTAAAATTTTTCTGGTGCAAATCCTGATTAATCGTAGGTGGGATAAAATATATACCACCGCCCCTCAAGGGGTTAAGGGGCGGCGGTATATATTACATACCACCTACGATTAATCAGGATTTGCACCAGAAAAATTTTAGGAAATTTTACTTTTCTGACTTTAGTGGAGAAAAGTCGTAAAATTGCTTTTCCTTATTTTGAAATAAAAATTTTATAAATTCCCGGTGGGAATTAAGCATTACACAAACGCAGTTTGCTTACCCTTCAAGGGGTTAATCTTCATTTGGTACGTCACGAAATCAGTCCGGAGGCCTTGAGTATTGAGACGGTAATGACTTTACACAAGTTGGAAAAAAAAAAAAAAAATATCCGCCTACGGCACCCGCCACTTTTGTGTCAGCATTCAAACCTAGTATTTAGGGACGGTGGTTATTTATAAAACTATCTTTAAGAAGTTCTAAATTCTCACCAGAAAGTTTGCATAGTTCTCTTTTTTAATCATAATAATGGGTATATCATGAATAAAATAAAGAAAAATTGGTACAAAAAATTTCTGGTAACACTATACAGGCGTAGACAGTGTTGACATACCTGACAGTTTTTTATTCATAAATTTTCAAATTCACACCAGAACATTTTTAATGCTAGTTTTGTAATATTTTTATCTACGAAATATCTATCATTATAATAACCAAGAATAAGTATTCAAACAATTTGGGGGAGAATTAAGAATTTTTTAACAATAGTTTTGTCAATGACGCATAAATGCGTCATCTGGCTTGTACAGTTTTAATATTGTGGAGACGATTTCGGGTGATACTTTGAGACACCTTGTATGCTATCGCCTTTCTGCTTATTTTATCATCTTCCTACTCACCGGAGCGTGTGACTGATATGTTTCTTGCGTTAGCAATATTCCTATTCTTATTCCCTTACCATTAAGAACATAACAGATTATATATTTTCATGATATTTCGAAGGAAAATTGTACTTCTACTTAACGTATTAACTTTAAAATACAGAATGTTAAATAAATATGTTATTTTTCAAATTACTTTTAAAATAAGAATTTGTATGATATTTTCGAAACTATTTTGGGCGGTACTTTGGAATAACTTTAATATTATCTCTGATGTTTTGCTTTAATTTTTGGTTCGTCCTACTCACTGAAGTATATAAATGATGTGTTACGGGACACTTGTGTTACTATTATTATTCCCCAATTTTTATTTGCGATAATGACATTGGGAAATACAGTTTTACGATATGTAACTCTACAATGCACGGATTGTTCTTTTCGAAGTATGGTTTTTTTTTTAATATTTATTAGCTGACCAGATCGACGTTGCCCAAGCCCATGATGGATGACCTTCAAATTAACGTCAAATTTGTATGTTTTTATATCTTAAGACTCCATTCTATCTGAATTTATATTTTTAAATGAAAAAAATATTAAACTGAAAGTTATACTATTCCGTATGTTATTTTCTGCGTAATTTGATTTTTGGAGTCTACGCGCAGCGGAATCGAGCGAAACCATGTCGGAACACTCAGGCTTTTACAAATTTTGTCCAAATTTCACGCATTTTATTTTGTAATAGATATTTCTACTCGTCCGATCGGTTAAAAATTTTTTGCAGGTGATTTAAATTTGATCTATTGAGATGCTCTAAAAATTGTGTTAAAATACGGATGTTTAGTTAGTTTTAGCGTAGAAAATATCGTCTCCGTGAGGTGCGAAGTCACTTGCGTTCACCGGTGCATTTAAAAGAGTTAAGAGTCCACTTCAGTCACGGGGAAAAAGGAAAACGCTAATGCTAAGTGTATGGAGGTGTTATTTTAAAATTTCTCGCTCAAATTTTAATATTTTTGAATGATTTTTTTTTTGCATAGGCGAGCTGAGGATGATCTACAACCGGGCTAGTTTTTACTTTTTCGATTTTGGTTTCTGATTAAAAAAAAATTACTTTCACATTCGGAACCGGTTCTGAAATTGAAAATATCCTAATATAAAAATCTATTACCAAAATCAAAAAATTAAAAAGTAGCCCGGATGTAGATTGTCCTCAAAAAAAAAAAAATCATGTAAAAATATTATAATCTATATAAGATATTTAAAAGTAACTTCCCCAGGATTAACATTATCACCCGGTAGAGGTCTGCACGGGCCGGAATTTCCAGGCCCGGGTCCGGCCCGGCCCGGTGTAAAAATTGAAAGTTCGGCCCGAGCCCGGCCCGGCCCGTTTACATTTTTACCGTTCTCGGCCCGGCCCGTACAAAAATCAGTGAAAACAGGCCCGGCCCGACTAAATGTCTACAAAAAATTCCTTTTTTTCTCGACATACAATTAAGATTATTTTAATGAATACTACATGCATATTTATGGGAACATTTTACAGTATATTTTAAATTACTATGTGTTCGCAAAATAGAAAACACACAATAGTAAACGTTAACGATTACTTACAGTGTTTTAGTCAACGTCTCTACAGACGTTTCAAAATTTAAATAAGGGTTCATTAAAAGATTATTGTAGTTTAGAATAAAAGGTTAAAAAACATGATAACTTTTGAAGCTTATAATAAAAGGTAGATTTGTGAAAATATTTCTGTCATTTTTAAGGCTTTTCTCAAATCCAAAGGAGCTACATTTTGATACATTTATGAATTCATTTCTTTTCGGAAACGCATGAGATTGGCAGGTATTCTTATTCAGAAACCATGTAAATGCCGTTTTTTTTTAGATAAAAGTAATATATCTTTCAGAAAATACTGCCAAAGTTAGCGTTTTGAATCGAATTTCCGGAAGCGATAGCACAGGAAAGGAGAAAACGTACAGTCACGTGACAAGAGTCTCTGTTATCTCTGTACGTAATTTATGAAAAATGGAAACGCTATTTGATCCCAATTGCCTTCAATACTCAGTCTGTCAATTTTACGCCTTTATAGTTAAAAATGAATCAGAAAATGTGTCTGAGAGTTTCGCATTGTTGAGCAGTAAATATGAGAACCACCTTAAGGTACATTTCCAAAGATACTGTTAACAGAAGTTCATTATCGTTATTAATACTTTTACAAAACATAATGCCTGTCCTACACATCCTGAGAACGATTAAGACCAGTTCCGTCCCGGCACAAGTCTGCCGAAAAAAATTAAACCCGGGATCAGGCATCATGTAACTGTACGATGCCGATCTCTACGATGGACATGTTACATTTCTGTATTGATGTTGTTAAACTCGCATCGGCTCGTAACGCACATTTATACTTCTCGAAAAAGTCATAGTCATTGGAAATGACCTCGTATTTTATCTGCTCCTCTCAAATTCTTATATCGGGCCGATAGGCCCGATTAATTTTTTTTATCGGCCGGGCCCGGCCCGTTGAAAAAATTGTCCTAATTCTGCCGACCCGGCCCGGCCCGTTTGAAAATTCCCCTCCATTCCGCCGGCCCGCGGGCCGGGCCGGGTACGGGCCTCGGGCCAAGCCCGGGCCCGTGCAGACCTCTATCATCCGGGTCTTTTTTAGTGACTAGTGTGACCTCTTAAAATTCATATATTTTAAACCTAATTGCATTATCGATTAGAAGAAGGTTTCAGCTTTAAGAATATATTTTTAGTTTGTCAGAACCTCTGAAATTCGCTCTGGAGGGGCAAAGCTGCTACGAAACATTCATTTTTTAAAAATTAATAACTCAACTAATTATTAGAATTTTAAAATTCTGAGTTTCAGGTGCACCAGGAGACACTTTGGACACTTAATGCTACATTAATAAAGAAAAAGTTTATAATAAGTATATAATAAGAGCACTCTTGCTAATTGAATCTCTTATATACATAGTACACTAATTTTATAAATGATAATAATTTCACTAATTTTATTAGTGACATCACTTTGGCATCACTTTGAAATTTGAAATAAAATTTCGGTTTTGCAATTTTCGCTACTGCAAATTTTTAAACTTCTAAACATCCCACATAATGAAAAATAAAAATAATTTCACTAATTTTATTGTGTACATTTTTTCAGAAATAATGCAACATATAAAATGCGGAAATTCCGCCCCTGAATGGAGTTACGCATACCTAACTGACGTGATTTCGCTTGAACAGTCATCAATATGTTAAAAGCACATCTTAACCCATTAACAGCCAAAACTATAAAGCAGGAATTTTCAAATTTCTTGTTCAAAGTTTTTTGCCACTACGAATTTAAAAAGTTATTCTTGCTTTAAAAAAGTCGCAAAGTTTCTGCCAATAAATAAGGTATTTTTTTAATTCTAAAATAGTGGTTCCAATGTAATTAATTTAAGCAGGAGCAATTATTTTTACCGTTGCGTCAACTTAACACTAGCGGGTAATTGGTTAAACTGAAAACTCTTTGTATCATGTGTGAAATTATCCAACAGAAAAATATAACTAATACCAGTAACATTTGTAAGAAAAAATTTTTAAATAAAAAAGAAAAATATTTTTTAAATTTAAATTCATCAATATATAAACTCTCTGATTACGAATTGCAACATATTTTTTATTCTATCCTTATCACCGTTTGAGAGACAATCTTTATCTTTGCCATATCTCTATTATAAAGGACAAACATATCTGTGCGTAACGCATACGTCATTCTGCGAATGGCATCACTTTGAAATTTGAAATAAAATTTCGGTTTTGCAATTTTCGCTACTGCAAATTTTTAAACTTCTAAACATCCCACATTTTAAATGTTTACACCGTCTTATACAGAAAAAAATGTTCTTTTAAATGCAATTTGTTTGAAAGCTGTATCTCAATTAATTTTTGAGATAATAATTTTTTTATAGTTTTTAACACCAATTTTCTAATTGTGGCAACTGAAGTACTTTATTTCTATTAAAAGTGGTTTAGTTATCTTTATTGATTATATTCTTACTGATGCCATTTTCTCATTATAATTAAAAATATCTTTTTTAAAAATTTGAACAGAAAATGACGTTACGCTTTAAAAAAGACACAATTTCCCTGATAATACTGTTATATTTCACTATTGTTTCATTCCACTGATACTGAGTTTGAAACACTAGGCAAAATATTTCAGCGACGGAAAATGCCGTCATAGTTAAAAGAAAATGATAATTTTATTTCATAAAACGAAACATTTCCCCTTTAATACGCCTAAAAGTTATAAAATTCCGGAATTTTTACGCGCAGGTACAGAGATTATACTAAGACCTGAAATCACGAGTGAGAATTTTCCCATGGAAAGCTGTAATAGATGACTTCAAGCTTGGAAATATTTTTATTAATAACCTATTGCGCGGTAATTTTTTTGAATGGTTAATATGGATGTGAAACGTGGAAAATGATTTGATTCGGTTTAGATTTAAAGAGGGGTGGGGGGAGGGAGAGGGAATTCTATGATTTTGTCAAGATGAAATCATTTTTGCTGATTTTTCATTCCGTAATACCAAGCGTTAATTGATAACTTAATCAAAATTACTTATATTGATTATATCTTACTGATTACGTATATGAATAAAGTTTATTTTTCCAATAATTTTAACAGTTGAAGTTTATGAAAAAAGTATTTTGTTAATCTTAGGTTAAAATATGTCTTTGTAGAGTTAAACTAACAAGTGTAAGATGGATTTTTTATTGTAATTATTTCTGTCGATGTATTATAAATTTGATGCAACAGTTCTTTTGTAAAAATTTTCTTTCGTCGAAATTCGACGGAATTCACCTCGTACTTATACTAGGGTATTTTCAAGAGAAATGTACTAGAAAGAAGAAAATTTTCTAAATTGTGCTACGATTGAATATAAAAAATAGTCCCCAGAAAATAAACACTTTTCTCAATTATTATTGATTCATAGCCACGCCTTTAAATATTAAACTTGTGTTCAAAATACATGTTTTGGAAATTATTGCATATGGATTATTTAGAGAAAATAAATGTTCACAATTTATGTAAGTTCGCCAAAATAAATTGAGATGCGATAAGGAATCTCTCGCCAATTTCGTAAAGAGGTCCGGAAAAAGTTAGTTAAGTCCAATGATAATTTGTAAAGACTAAAGAAGATTGACTGTGCAAATAAAACAAAATACTACGAGAAAAAAAAATCTTTAAAAAATACAGAGTATCAGGATAAATTTTGTAAAAAATTACATAACTTGAAAGCAAGTGCGACAATCTAATATATAAAAATGAAAATTTGTCTATCTGTCTGTAATGCTATGCAAATCCACCGGTTGGAAGCCAGAATTGAGAAATGTTATACATGTGCATTAAAAAAAAAGCCGAGGCAACTAAAGCAATCCGGAATCGAAATAATTTATATTTAACCTTTAATTAATAAAAAACCACCAATTGTTCAGCAATTTCCTATCAAATTTAAACATTTTTCGTTATAGAAGCTGCCAACAATTAAAGATTCACAATAAAATTCTTACCACAATAATTACCTTTCTATTGCAAGACGCATTGCATATTACGTACGCTACGCTGCAATACTAAAAGCTGTAGCGGATATTACGATAATTCTTTTACCCCACATCCAAATAATTAGAGATATGCATATTACGTACGCCACGCTGCAATACTAAGAAGCTTTAACGAGTATTACGATAATTATTTTACCTCACATGCAAATAATTAAAGATTATTTATTTGCGCTTAATTATTACAATTTTTTTTTAAATCAAGACGAGCATTTTATCAGAAACATCAACAAAACTTTTTATTCTATTTATTCCCTTATTCCAAAGATATCGTTTTATCGTCTGCTGCCATAGTAACATAATAAATTTCATTAATAGTTATTTTTAATTTTGGTTTTAGAATTAAATTCATGAACTCCCGTGCATAAAACGGGTTAAACAGACAGTTTTAATTAAAATCATGTCCTGAATTTAAATCTCTTTGCAGCATCTGTATAGTTTTCAAAAAATAAATAGTATTAATACCAGTAATATATAAGAGAAAATGTTAAAAAATTTTAAAAAGAAATCAAGGGGATGTGGGGCAAGTGGCCCCAGGCTCCTCGACCAAATCATCTTCGAATCGATGAGGTGAAACTGATAAACCAATTTATCATCGAAATAAAACTCATATTAAAGCGTGTTCTTTGATCTAAGTTGTGTGCTGAATTGTATGTGATTTCAAGAAAAAGAAAGAATATTGAAACCAGCCGTACGATAACGCTTCCGTACATTTCTACAGACGCAAAATTTATCATCTTCAGTGGCGAAAGTGAAGAATAATCTTCAGAAGGAAAAAAAAACAATCTTTCATTCAATTATTTTTGAATAGCTGCCACGCCTTTGAATCTTGAACTTGTATTAAAAAAAAAAAACATGCTTTTCCCTTGAAAATTATTGCATGATGGATTACTTAGCGAAATTAAATATTCACAATTTCTCTCAGTACGTGAATAAGGATAACAATATAAATTGCCAGATACGCAATACAATGCCAATTCTGGCAACCCTCCAGTTTCTTCGAGTAAAATTCATGTTTTTTATTGGATTGGTGCCATGGCACGTTGCATTCATCACCCCCCCCCCCCTTCATTCTCTTTGACTTTAAGATATTGCCTTGGTTAGAGCGCGGAAGGACAATTTTATGACATATTTCTTTTAAAGACAAAATCTGTTTTATTTAGAATCGTGAAAATTCAAAAGTCATTTATTACAGTTTAATGAAAACGAAATAGACACAATATTTTAAAGAAAATAATAATAGAGGTGTAATATGCTTTAGTATAATATACGCATTAATATAATGTGTAGACACTAAGCCAAATCACAGAAAATATTACTTATTATTTTTTGTCTTACTTAATGAAAACCTACGATATGCGCCTAGTAAATTTTATTTTCCAAATTTCAGCGTGATATTGATCACTGTGGTTATTTCATTATTTTTTGGCCCTTTTCATTATATTTTGAGCTTTTTTCAATATGCAGTAGAACCGCGATTATCCGAAGTAATTGGGACCGACCCTCTTTCGGAAAATCGAAGTTTTCGGATAATCGAGAATGCTTCAATTTTAAGATTTAGGAGAAATATATGCAATATTTCGTATTATGATAACATGTGCTTAATAAAAAAAAATAGAAACAAGAATAAATTACCTGGATTTGAATTTTGAAATTAAGTAACTTAACTTTTACATATATCACAAGGGTTTGAAAAAATGTTTTGTTTGACGCAGTTTCGATTGTCTTAGCTTTGAAGCTCTATCACGGAATTTTTTAACAGTATTAGTTCACCAGTGTCACAGTCTTACTGTTCGGTTTCTTCGTTCCACTCCACAGCTTATGGGAGCTCAAGTTAAATTCAAAGAAACTCTAAGAAAGGGGATCGAAAATATTTATACATACTCGTAGTTCGAAAAGGACCGCTTGCACACAAGGAGTATAGTAGTTTAAAAAAAAATTTAAAAAAAAGGTTTCAAACTGGATTTTGCACGCAAAGAATGTGATAGTAAAAAACTTTAAAAATGGATTTCGGTTAATCGAAAGTTTCGGTTAAAAGAGTCTCGGATAAAAGAGGTTCAACTGTATTTATACACTTCCAAAATATTAATCATACATTTCCTTTCTCAAAAAGAAAACAGAAAATTTTCTGATTTAACAACTGGAAAAATATTCCCATTTATATTGGGACTCATGGATACACATTGGGATATACATGGACTCCGGCAGGGGATACATGAAAAGACCATACTCTCTCACTACTTAGATTTCGAAATTTTAACTAAATTTTCCTTTTATTTCATGACTAGATAAAGTACCCGACGTTGCCCGGAATTTTAAGAATGTTTGTTTTGAAAAATCAATTTCAAAATTAAACATACTGTATAAAATATACAGTATAAACAAGTAAAAATTAAATTTAAAAAATCAAAAAACCCGACTGCGTAAAAAGCGAACTAATTAATGATTTCTCATCAATGTGAAACTATTTTTTATATTACTTACCTATTTATTTTATTTATTTGTATTGATGATTTTAAAGTTGTGTTTAATTGTTAGTTCCTACCTATAAACACTATTTTGATGTGGCCTATAGATGTTTATGATGGTTAGAGTTGCAGTAAAGCTAGAGATCTTACCTACACAACTTCCAGGTTGTGTAATATTTAAACAGAGCTTCTGACTGTAAAATAGTCAATGAAACATCGTCTTCATTTTGAAAGACCTATCCAATGATATGCCACTCAATAGGGTGCGTAATATTTTTTCGTGTCTACCGTCATTTTGTATTTTACGGCCGCCATTTTGTATTTATATAAACAAAATCTAGCCTATAACCATCGGACGGTTAAGACGAATCGATAGAGACCCCATTCATTAAAATCCATCCAGCCGTTGGGATGTTTCAAGGGTATAAAGAAATCCACATACCCAGATACGCGTGAAACACATAACCCTTCTTGGCAGTCGGGTAAAAAGCAATAAAGCCATCTTTATTTCAGTTCTTCACTAAGAATGAGCTCTAGAGAACTAAACGTTTGTGGAAATTCTAATATACACGCATGCACACACGTATATATGGAATATATTTAAAAATGGTGAAAAGAAATTCAGGGAACCTCAAAATGTTAAAATATGCCAATATTTCCATAATCAAATTTTTATCATGCTTCAATACTTTATTTCAAACTCATATGACTCACTTTTTTTAAAAATTCATCAAACTATTTATTTCATTTTCATTTTTCACGTGGAAATCTTACAATAGAAAAATAATTGTTGTGGTAAGTATTTTAATGTGGATTTTTAATTGCTGGTAAAGAGTTATGATTGGAGTTGAAAGTAATTAAATTTATCATAATAAGTCTTGTCACAAAAATTATCTTTTAACCCCTTTACCCATTGGCGGCTCATGGGTTATTAAAATAGGGGTTCGTAATACATAAATGGAGCAAATAAAATCTGCAAGTACGACTTAACGTACAGATTAAAATAGATTTGTGTTTTCAAAAATTAAAAGAAAACAATGCTAAAAGAAAGGAAATACTAAAGAAGTACTTAAAAGAAAGACCAAGAAAAAATGCAATATTTCACTTCCTATAAAGGAAGATAGTACATCAATCAAATTAAATATATACGTATATACAGAGTGCATCATAAGTGCGTGCAAACTTAAAAAAAAATCGTAATAAAAGAAGTAATGCACGGGAAAAAATTCGGTTTGCGCGAATATGATGAGAGGAACGTTAGATTTTTTTTTCATGTTTGAAAAAATTATTCCAAAAGTAAAAGAAAGAGGGTTGGTTGGTTGGTTCTGTTTATGACGGCAATTATCAACACGAGGGATATAGGACCTAAGGGGGGAGTGCCCTCCTTGGGGGTCTTTCTAAGGGAACCTATTTACGCTTGGAAAACCAAGGTTCGAAGAAAACCACGAAGACTCCGAACGATTACGCCGACGGGCGGGATTGGGATCGAACCCAGCACTTCCCGTCTACCAGCTTCGAGAGCAGAACCTCTCGGCCACTGGTGGGGCATCAAACAGAAAGAGGGTGCTCATGCACACGTCATAATGAGATGTTTTTTTTGCAAATCAGGCAAACACAAACAGACAATGAAACAAATCAAAAGAACGACACTGTGCATTTATCTTAAAGTAAACAATTTTCAACATGACCACCATCACCAGGTATTAGGGAAGTGTGGCGCTTCAATACGCCTGTTAAGGGTGTATTCCAATCCAAACTGATTATTTTCTGATTTATTTTTAAATTCATTTTTGCCCTCAAACGCACCAAACTGGCAAATTCTCTTATTTAGAAACTACATAATGTGCCGTCTTTGTCGATTTTTTAATACATGCGCACTCTCAGAAATAAAACTCTCACTTTTGACGATTCAGCAATCCTTGAGCTGTATTTCGTCGTTTTTGACGATCATGTCCTATCAATATCACGTAACTTTTAACGAAAGGTAAACTCTCAAATATTTGACGAAAGTTTTGCCTCAATCACGGTCAGGCTCAATGCATTTTAAGGAGACAGTTGCTGTACCTCTTCAAATCCTGCGATTTTAGCAAGCAGACATTTGCTTGTTTATATTTATTATATGTATTATATTTATTAGTCCTGTAATAATTTATTTTAAAACAGCACTTGTTAGTGCCTTTCAGCGAAAATACTGAAATGTAGGTAGTTATTGTTTCTTCATTAGTTATTTTTTTAGCTGTTAAAATTTTTAGGAATGCTTATTATTATTATTTATTTATTTGTATGTTGTTCGTTATGTTTTAATTCGAAAAGAATAAATTTCCTGTGTTCTTCAAAACCATTCAAAAAGAAAATTTGGTCAATAAAATTTCAAACTTCCAGGATATCCTTTTTTTAAATTTATTTAAGAAGTGTATTCTGTGTTCAATCAAATTAAAAATAAACATAATTGATCTCTTTCCCCTTTATAAACAGTAAAGTGTTAAAATCTTATCCCTCTACTCAAAGTGATAAAATCTCACGAAATGTGCACTTCACAATTCGTTATTCGTGAGCAACAAATTAACCAGACCATATTCTAACCATTGATTGAGCAAAGAAAATTTCACTAATAAATTATTTAATCAAGCCATGTTATAATTATTCATTGACCATGAGAAAACCATAATAATAAATTAACCTTACTTAAAACTTTCCGAAATTATAGCAGCACCGATAAAATTACAATCTACCTTATAAAAACATAAACACGCAGCAGAATTTATTACGACAATCTAAAAGCAAATCTATACAAGTCTCCAATAGCCAGGTTGGAAGAGCAACGGTCTCCCTCGCCAAAGGCCGCGGGTTCGAATCACCCCGAGGGAAACGAGAAGTGAATTTTTCTTCCCACTGTCAATAAGGAGCGTCCAAACTGTTAGATAGATGGCGCCACCAGCCAACTTTTGACGAAATTTATATCGTCAAGCAAGTGAAGAAAGTAATTTCATCAATTTGATGAAATATTCGCTCGGAGCATTTGCCAGTAAACTGTTTCGTCAAAAACAAACAAAATTCCGTGAAATCTGAGTATTCATTTCTGACTGTGCAGAAAATATTGCAAAAAATGCTGTCAAAGTTGGCGTTTTGAACCGAATGTTCCGAAGCAGGAGATCTGGGGATGAAAAAAATGGTCATACTGAGAAAATAATTATTTAAAGATCAAATTCTAATTTATTGAGCGAAAAATGAAATCACACGGCCTCTTATACATCTCTTCAAAAATCACCTCAGCAAGTTTCATGTTTTTACTATTAAAAATGAGTCTGAAAATGTCTCAGGAAATTTCGAGCTGTTGAGGGTGGAAAAATATTTTTTCGAATACACCCTTAAAGTAAACAATTTTCAACATGACCACCATCACCAGATATTAGGGAAGTGTGGCGCTTCAATACGCCTGTTAAAGCTGAGTCTAGCATGTAGTGCCACCGACGATCTGTCGAGTGGCATCTTTCAGTACCACCAAAGTGGCTGGGGAGCCCCGGTACACACGAGAATTTAAGTATCACCTTAATCAAAAATTTGCCGGGGTCAAGTCTGGAGATCGTGAGGGCCACTCAAACTTGGAACCTCCACTTATCACTCTGTTTTCAGTGAAAGAGTCCAACAGGAACGTCTTGATTTCACGAGCAAAGTGGGGCGGGGCACCATCATACACGATGGTGACGATAGGTAACGCATGTCTTTTCTACAATGCAGGCACAACCCCAGATAGCATGAACATTAGCAGCAAGTTTGATCTTTTCTGATATTATCTTGCCGTGACAAATTTGAATTGAGAAATTCGCAGCAAATCTCCCGAAAGGTATACCATGACCCACTTGCATGAGTAGTTTGTTTTGAAACTGGTGGCAAGACTGTCTTTAATTCACGAAAGTGACGAAAGCAAAAAATCCCTTTGTTGAGAGAATAGACAATCAGCAAATACGCAGAAATTTCAGAAATTTTATTCGGCTGGCATCGCTTTTTTTGAGCGCTATACTTATCAAATACCAAAAAAGGCTCGAACTGAAAAATACAAATATTACCCTAACTTGTTTATGGTGGTAAAAATGATGCATGCACCTTAACGGCGCGTATGCATCAATAGGCCTGATTAGGTCTATGGACCCCTTCGAAGGAGTTTAACTTATAGTGTAACAGTTGTAAATAGTTACTGTGGTATGGAAAGGTTACTACTTTGCAGTATGTTTGCAGTATTTTTGATTACTTGTTTGCCAATAATTTGCAATCAGTTTGATACAGCATGAATTTAACTTACACGACAAGTTAGCTGCAAGTTCAAAGTGTGGTGACTTCAGCGTTTGCGTTACCTTGCTGCAGTCTTGTTATGAACTTTCAGTCTTGTCATGCTGAGCTTGCTGCAACTTTGCAGATTTTCAAAGCAAGACTTCTGCAGATTTTCTGCAAGCTAAAAATGCTATGTGCGTATGTGGTCAAGCAAAAGCTCTTCACTTACCTAATACCTGGTGGTGGTGTTCATGTTGAACATTTTTTACTTTAAAATAAATGCGCAGTGTCATGTTATTGTGACTTCTTTCATTGTCTGTTTGTGTTTGCCTGATTTACATAAAACGTCTCGGTATGATGTGTGATTACTACGTGTAAACGGTTACTTTTTATCTTTTTTTTTTTTTTTTAAATATATATATACATGGAAAGAAATCCAATGTCCCTCTGATCATTTTCTCACAAACAAAAACTTTTTACGATCATTACTTCTTTTATTATGTATTTTTTAAGCATGCATGAACTTATGACGCACGTTGTATATATGTATATAGCAAACTAAGGGATATGTGAGACAAACAAGGACAAACAGCTAAATATGGGAATTGCCGCACACTGAAGGTTGTGCGAAAGGAACGATATGAGCCGTTCTTTTCGCCTTGGCTGTTTTCGTCCACATAAATTGCTTTCGAAGAGCATGTCTTCGATGTCACGTGCGATTCAGGAAAGACCGGGCGCCCTCAGCAAATTTTCAAAATTAACTTTATTATAACGTTTGCCATGGACGTATTTAAAGAAGGGGAGTGGGAACTCAGCTTGCAAATTGACAAAAACCTGGAAATAAACTTAACACCACTTAACTGTTTCGTTTTAACACTTTTGTTGAAAAGTGTTTATGCATTCGGTTTGTCTGTCCGTCTGTCCACGCTCTAATCCCCGTAAATATACACGGATTCACATGCAATTGATAAAGTTTATTTAGGGTCACCAAAGCATGTTTAGTATTGTATATGAATTATGTGGGATCAATAGTTCTTTTTACAGTGCCACTCAAAAGAATTCCATTACATTATGGTTTATGGGAAAATATCGTTGGAAAATGGGAAAAAATCAGCATTTTAATGAGATTACGCTATTTCAAATGTATTGAAACTGATATAAATTCATTACAAGGTGATTACGGTAGAATAGGGCATGCATAGCATTTGTCGTTCATTTACAGGGACACACAAAAGAAGTCGGTTACAGTACTGTCTTTGGGTAGTAATTGCTGAAATTGGGCTTTCAAATGTGTTATGCTTTTCCATATGGTTGAATTAGACATAATATTTTAACTTATTAAATGGTGCAGTTTTATAACATTATTCTGAATGTGTTGGAAAGTGTTTCATGATCTATGCTTGACGCATGATTTTTTCTTTCTTTTTGATACAATAAAATGAAAATATGGGATAAACGCCACTTTTTTTTAACTAAAATATTCATAATATTTAGTCTAAAAATTTCTTTCATTCAACAGTATGAAATTACAATTAAAAAAGTATGTGGTATCAAAAAGCTTTTAGTGATGGATGAAGCAAACTCTTCTTGTCCGTACGGTATACTAGCCCAGTAGTAGGGGAGCAAAAAAAAATAATTAGGTGAAAGCTGGAAATTGTTTTAATCCCCTCAGTTTAGGTCTAGAATGAATATGCTATGTTTTCCCCCTCGTACTAGGTGAGCGTAAGGAAATATGTATAGATTTATAGCCAAAAAACACCTTTTTTATATACCATAACAGTATCTCAAAATAGCTAACTCTGTCAAAAGCATTGTCTGTACAAATATTGTAGAGCTTAAAATTCTAAGTAAAATGAGTACCTACACTTTATATTTTTGTTGAATATTTAGGTCATAATTCCACTTTAAAGTTTTAGACCCGTGCTCAAGGGGTTGAACTCAGAATTAATTAGGAGAAAACTGGAAATTGTTTTAATCCCTTCAGTTTAGGTCTAAAATGAACCTACTATGTTTTCTTCCTCGTACATGGGTGAATGTTAGAAAATATGTACATATTTATTTTCGAAAGACACGTTTTTTAAATTACCTTAATAATATCTCAAAAGAGCTAACTCTATAAAAAACATTGTCAATACAAATGTTGCAGAGCTTAAAATTCTAAATTAAATGTGTACCATCATTAATATTTTTGTTCAAAATTAAGGTCGCAATTCTATTCCAAAATTTTGCTTTAATGGCTAATAAAAAGCTTGAAGCCAGGAGAGACGAAGTTAACTTAACAATATCTCAAAACAGCTAACTCTATAAAAACATTGTCAGTACAAAAGTTGTAGAGCCTAAAATTCTGAGTAAAATGAGTACCTACACTTGATATTTTTGTTCAATATTAAGGGCGCAGTTTTGTGATATTGTTAAGTTAACTTGGTCTCTCCTGGCCTCAAGCTCTTGATTTGAAAAAAGAATTGAAATAGAATTGCGACCTTAATGTTGAACAAAAATATTAATGATGGTACTCATTCTATTCAGAATTTTAAGCTCTGCAACATTTGTATTTACAATGTTTTTTATAGCGTTATCTGTTTAGAGATATTGTTAAAGTAAAAAAAAAACGCGTTTTTCGAAAATAAATATGTACATATTTTCTAACATTCACCCAAGTACAAGAAGAAAACATAGTACGTTCATTTTAGACCTAAACTGAAGGGATTAAAACAATTTCCAGTTTTCTCCAAATTAATTTTGAGTTCAACCCCCTGACCACGGGTCTAAAACTTTAAAGTAGAATTGTGACCTTAATGTTGAACAAAAATATTAAGTGTAGGTACTCATTTTACTCAGAATTTTAAGCTCTACAACATTTGTATTGACAGTGTTTTTGACAGAGTTAGCTGTTTGGAGATACGGTTATGGTATGTAAAAAATGTGTTTTTTAACTATAAATCTATACATATTTCCTAACGCTCACCTAGTACCAGGGGGAAAACATAGCATATTCATTCTAGACCTAAACTGAAGGGATTAAAACAATTTCCAGCTTTCCCCTAATTAATTCCGAATTCAACCTCCTAACCACTGGGCTATACGAGCAAAACAGGTAAGGGGTTAATACAGTTTTATTTCATTTGTTAATTTATTTTTTCGTTTTTCTGTAAGGGTTCACTTATTTAGGGGCACCATTTTGCCCCGAGATAAGGCGGGGGTAAAAGCACTGTTTCCCCATACCTGTCGCCGGTGAAGTATTAAGAGAAGCCGCCTTTGATTCTACCTCACCCCCTTTCCTCGAAAGTATCTTGACATCTTTATCTCCATTTCATAAATTTAGCATGGTTTACACAATTTTCTACAAAAAACAAGGAAGTTACCCCTACATTTCAAAGATCTGAAGGCGTATATTACATCCATAATCTCTTTCATAAAACGGGCATTAGGGTAGAAAAGAAATGTCCGTAGATTGAAATATTCAAAATGAAAGAATACTTTTAACTAAAATATAAACCCCTAAAAATTTCAATGTTTTTTCTAACACGTAAAATGTAAAAATGTGTAACACTCAAAAATTCGATATTTATCGATGTGTTCATATTAGAAATTTCGAAAGGAGAATTTACGAAATGTATGTCGTTAATTAAAACAACAACAACAAAAAAAAATCACCATTCGGAATTTCTGGTATCATTTTGGAAAGAAAAAGAAGGTTAAACTTCCAAACAGTGTTAGCTAAGCTCACGAAAAAAAAAAAACTAATTGAAATTCAAACTCAATTTCTGCTAAATGAGTCAAGTTCACGCTCAAATTCAAAATTTTTTAAATTAACTCGCTCAACTCAAACTCATCTATAAAAGTGAATAAAATTCACTAAAATCTCGTTTTTTTTTTTTTTTTTTTTTCAAATATATTAGAACTTACCGTCCAAATTAAAAAAATTTTGTGAACTAATCTTTTGGTTATTCGACGTAAGGGTCTTCATGGTCCCGGCCCAATTTTCCTTCCCGACACTCGGTCCGAGCTTGGTTTGGGAATTACTTTTTTCTAGAGGTTAGGACCGAGATGGGCTGGTACTGGATTTATTTTCCTGACCAAGTCGGAACTGGACTGAATTCTTCTTGACATCTGAACAGGCAGAAATGTTCAGTCCCAGTCCCAACCCAGATCATATGAAAATCATTGGATCATTAGAAATCATATCTGGTCTGTCCAGTAAAAATATTTTGAAAATGTATTTCCGAAAATATATGTATTTTCGGAAAAAAATTGTTGACCCAAGGAGGTTGTTCCTTAAACAGATTTTTGCACGAGTCAGACAGGGACGGGTCAATGATTTTGAGCATCCCAAAGAAAGCAAGAGCCGGGTACGACCCAGAAAAAGTGATGATCTGAATGGGAAAAACGTGTTCTTAACGGCTGGAAAATTTTTAAATTAATCATGAAAAAAATTGAGTTTCAGTTGTAAATTGTGTTTAAACTCATAAATTTTTTTAGCTTTCGTTCAACTCACGTTCGTTTTTCAAATAGTAAGTCAAGTTCAACTCAACGTTCACCGAAAGTGAGCTAAACTCGTGAGTTTTCGCTCAATGAGCACGCTCATGCCCAACTCTGCGTCCAACCCTGAAGTATCTTAACTTTAAAACAAATAATTTATTTATGTTAAATTATTCTGACGATTATTAAACAAATATCTTTTTAAAAAATCCCTGCCGGATCGGGCCTACAGGCGGAGGTAGATTTCGAAGTTAAGTACTAAATTCACCAACAAAATTTAAATCAAGATTAGAGATAAACCCAGTTCCTTCACTAAGAATGGGCTCTAGGGAGCTAAATATTTTGTGAAAATTCTAATATACAGGAATACACACACGCATGTATATGGAATAGGTTTAAAAATGGCTAAAACAAATTCAGAGAGCCTCAAAGTGTTAAAAATATGTAAATATTTCCATAGTCGAGTTTTTATCATGTTTTAATGCGTTTCTTCAAACTCACATGACGTTACATATTCACCTGCTGAGGTCCATTATATTTCCAATATGACGCAATATATATATTTTTTAATTCCTCAAACTATTTATTTCATTTTTAGTTTTCATGCTGAAATCTTACTCTAGAAAACTTATGCCGCAATATTCAATTTGTTTTCAATTCTTCAAACTATTTATTTAATTTATTTTTTCACGTGAAATACTTGCAATAGAAAAGCAATTGTTGTGGTGAGAATTTTATTGTTTTTTTTCTTAATTGTTGGCAACTGCTATAACGAAAAATATTTATTTTTTCCTGTCATTGTTATGTAAGAGCTGGTTTTATCAGAATCTTGTTAAGACGGTATTCAAAATTTTGAACCCTCCCCATTTCCATTCCCTTGGGCCGATTTTGCCCATTTTCAATACCCGCCGAGATATTAGACATCTGAAAGTTGTTGGCGAGTTTGAAGACGTTCCGTGCATAATTGCGACTTTTATCGTGCGGACAAAATTTAGTACATACATACATATATATTTATCACTCTTCTTCTTTTTTTTTTTTCAACCTATTGTTTATTTCAAATTTAGCCTTTTATTTATGTTTTTCTTTCTTACATGTACTTGTTATTTCATCACTTTTCACCACAGTCCTGCCATATATTTTATACTAAACACATATTATCTTATATTATTTCTTAATTTTTCATGATATATGGGAAGGTTTGTGATTTTTTCGGCGGTTTTTTGGGGGGGTCAATTATTATTATTATGTTATAAAGCAGAAAAACCAACGTTTAAAATGCACAAATAATATATGAAAAGCAGCAAACAGCTGTTTCGAATCTACTAGCGAGATTCTTCTTCAGTGCAAAAGGAACAGCGTGCTAGAAAAAGCAAGGCTGAGCCTGGCTCAGCCTTGCTTTTTCTAGCACGCTGTTCCTTTTGCACTGAAGAAGAATCTCGCTAGTAGATTCGAAACAGCTGTTTGCTGCTTTTCATATATTATTTGTGCATTTTAAACGTTGGTTTTTCTGCTTTATAATATTGTTGCACAAAGGCTTTATTTGCTATTATTATTATGTTATAGCATTTTGCCTTTGTCTTGATATTTTCTAATATCATTTTCCTAATCTGTAGATTTTGGTGAGGTAGTTTTGTATATTAATTTACATTTAATCTAGTTTTCATGCTAGCAACATAATTATTATTTATAATTTTGTTCTGGTACATGATTTTTATGTTATACCAGTTATTTTCTTTTTTAATTAATTACTTTCTTCATTATGTTTTTAATTCGTTATTTTAATGATATTTTCAATAGTTCATATTATTTCAAATGAATATAAATCCATTTTAACTGCTTTATAAAAATAAAAAAATAATAAAAATTAAAAATTAAAAATTAAAAAACCTTACAAAAACTAATAAAAATATTAAAATAAAAACAAAATAAAAATTTAAGATACATTACTACTTCTTGTAACTATTCTTATTTTATATATATATTCTAGATTGTATCTTTCTCAATTATTTATATTACTTTTTTCATCATATTCATTACATGTTTAATATTATGTCTTCTTATTCCTAATGGCAATTCTTAGTAAATTTTTAGCGACTGGTAAATTGAGCTTTGATAACTCTCAGCGTAATGCCCGGTACATGGTTAATTATAGGCTTGACCATGGATCGTCATCCAGCTACCCATTTTCTTCTCCCTCACCACATTTACAATTTAGCAAATGCTCATCTCCTCGCTGCTTGACCTGCCCTCATGCAGATCCATCACAAATTGTTCATAACACTTCCCATATTAATTTTTGTAAAGCTTTTAACGTTATTTATCGTATTAAATGTAATTCATATAACATGCAATATATTGATCAAACTGGTGGCCCAATTCATAAACGTATCAACGGACATCGATCTGCCATCAGTAATTATAAATGCTCTCGCAATCCTTTAAACTGCAATGTTGAGTATAGGCACTTTAAAATGCACAAATTTAGTAATATCACTATTCATATCCTTAATATACAAAATAAATTCCATGAACGTCTTTTTCTGGAATCTGCTTATATCAAACATTAAAACACACTTTCAGTGGTGGAAAATTGGCGCAGAGGAGGATCCTTTTGACACCGCTAATTTTTATTGTATTATTCACCTTAATAAAAACTCGGAAATTATGTCATTAGATAAGCCGCAAAATACTACTAAAGTTTAGTGGTGTCGATAGACTCCGCCTCTGTGCCAATTTTCCACTACTGCACTTTATCCATACGGACTAAATCAACTCTCAAACAACAAACCTCATGTCGTATATTCTACGTCATCACATACAATTAACTATCAATCTCTCTATCTTTCTCTTAATCATAAATTATATGAGCAAACCACACGCACACAAAGAGGGAAATCTACTACTAAACATTCATCATCTAAATTAACTAATACTCATATTAAAAAATCATTAATACGCCTACAATCTTCTTTCAGTAGTAATTACAACTGGATGTCTCTTCGTAAATTTATATTTGCAATTCTCAAATATCATATTAATCAATATCACAAAGTTTTTACATCAAATACATTCAATTCTCATTTTAGTGATACATTTTTTGATTTACTCCATTATAGGCTAACTGCTCTTAATGTCAATATTAACAAAAAACCACAAAAATTAAATAAAAGTAATTCACATTTAATCGTTACCTTTACCAATCCTGTTTTTAATAAAATTAAACTTAATCAATTATTTCACAACGAGCAATGTAAATTCCCACTTCAAAGTGTTAATCTAAAAAGCTCTTTTAAATATCCTATTAGTTTAGGTCGTAAAAATTTCAATTATAATAAGTTTTCAAAAAATTTCACACACACTGATACTTTTACATGTAAATGCAATGATCCCCATCTAAATACATATATTAATGCCCATCATGGACATGTTATAACTGGTAATTTAGACATTGTCAATAATAATCATTTAAGATCTTTGATGAGTCATGGCACTAAATATCGTATTCCTTCACAGTGTAATATACAGTCCATCATTAAACAATTCACATATGATTTAGACTTCTTCATTTACAAAATTGCTATCAACTATAATAAACCTACTGAATATTTTGTAGATTGGAAGCATCATGTCATCCTTCTTTTGAAACAACAATTATTAAAACTGCATATTGCCAAAAATTCAGTTTTTTTCTCCACCCTTAAACTACATATTGCAGAACTTCAAAATAATTTCATTATTACATATGCAGATAAGGCTGCTAACAACTATGCTATCATATGCAAATATTACTATCATCACCTCCTAACTAAAGCAGTCACTTCTAATAATATTTTCAAACTTCATCATGTTACTTTAAAGGAAAATAATAATCATATATTAAGCTATCACAAATAATTAGGCATTAAAAATAACAACCTCAATTATCCTTATGTAATCATGATTCCAAAATTTCACAAAAATCCTCTTAAATTCCGCACTGTCACTGTAGGATGTAATACATATAATACTCGTGCTAATACACTTTTTTTAAATATTCTTACACAAATTTATCAGTTATCAGTTAAAACAGACAACACTCACTGCATTAAAAACAGTTTTGAATTGGTGGATAAAATAAAGCCATTAACAAATGTCAACAATATTATTACTTTAGATTTCAAAGACCTATTTAATAATATCATTCTAAAAGACTTGCATTCTATTATCAATTCATTATTTCTAGAATATTTTCCTTTATTAAATTTACCTGATAACATTGATACTGACTACTTCACATCTTTGACTAACTTTCTACTATTTCATAATTTTATTTTCCAAGACAATGCTTTTTTTATTCAAATACTGGGCATGTCTCAAAGAGCTGCTTCATCAAGCATGTTATCTGATTTATATCTTTACTTTTATGAACGTAAATTTATTAATAATAATTTATTGCTCTACAGATACATAGATGATATAATTATTCTTTCTGTTACAGATAATAATTCTATATCTCTTCCTGTAAAGTACCCTTCTAATCTAGAATTTAGTACTACCTTTTCAAATAATTCTAGTATCAATTTTATGGATGTTAAAATTAATATTCTCCCTAATAACACCCTAACATTCAACATTTATGATAAACGCAATGAATTTTCATTTAATGTAATTAATTTTCCGAATTTTAATTCCTGCTTGCATATTTCAGTATATAGAAATATTCTGCTTAATCATTGTCTTCGTATTAAACGTTTATGTTCCTCCCAATTCTTACAGCCTAACATTTTTAAATTAAAGCAATTAGCATTGTCTTATAATTATCCCATCTCTTTTATATCAGCATGGCTCAAATCTTAATATTCATTTTTTTCTACTTCTTACCAGTATAGGCATTTAATATGTTTAAAAAAATTATAAAATCGAAAACACTATTATGGAGGGTGGGATGTGAATTGCTGAAAAAATTATAAAAATCATACACACAAAAAATTATATGTATGTATATAATATATATATATATATATATATTCTTAAGAAAAAAAAAGTCTGGTGTATGTGTATGTTTTTCCATACATTATACACTAAAAACATAAAAAAACATAAAAAATAAAAATACCATTATGGAGGGTTGAGGTCGGGAATGCTAAAAAAAAGTTTAAAACTTTGTATGTTTTTATGTGTGTGAGCGTGTATAAGTGTATGTATATATGCTTATATATTGTATGGACATACATTAAAAAAATATATATATGGGGTATCATGCATTTAACATAATATATTTTCACATATTACATCATAATTTAAGGATATATTTTTCTATCTCAATATTCCTCATTGCTTTTTAAAATTTCAATTTTATTTACATAATACAAGGTTAAATTTTACTATCTCAAATATTCCTCATCTTTTGTATTGTGCTCTAATAATTTTTAATATCCTGTATGAGGTGTATCTTTCTTTGGATCTCTTAGCTTTCTATTATCTATTTTCTGCAATGTTTGCGTTATAAGGAGCTAAATTTTGTCATTTTAGGCTTAATGCCGACAAAATTGGATGAAATAACGCATCTTCTATGAATGAACTCACAAGCTCCTCTGATGATTCTGTGAGTCATTCACAGTTTCTTATATTACATACTGGTTTCATATGTTCATTTCTAAATCATTTTTAGAACTTTATCAATTTCTTCATATATTTGTGATTTCAAATTTATTATTATTATTATTATATATATATATAAACGTTTTAGGTGGTGGTGGTTTTGGGTTCCTGGGGTCATATAATGAAAAGTTATGAAAGAATTTTTCAAAAGTCGCACCATGCTAACGACTACAATAGGTAGCATTTCTTACGCAATCTACCTAAAAGCATTTTATTTTTACATAAAAAGAGTATTTAATTTAAGTTTCGTTATCTGCCCGATTACTTCCAGATTCTTCTTCTTTGAGCACTAGTTATTTATTATTATTATTATTATTATTATTATTATTATTATTATTATTTCAGATGCTCAAGTAAAATATACCTTTATAATTTTACAAATGACTATTTAAAATGGAATAAATACGCAGTTCATTTTCTTTTTTGCTCTATTCACAAATTTTAATCAGTTACTTATATATCCAAGACAGACGATCAAAACGCTCAGTAGAAATGAGAAAGAAGTAATCAGTTAAGTTCATTATTTCCCATTTATATACCCACACGTGTACTTAATTTTTCATTTTTAAATGCTCACTACTTAATTTTTCTTCATTTCTTATAAAGCCGTATCCACCCTATATTGAACCTTCAACAATAAGGTAATTAATTTGGTTTTATGCAAATGCAGGCTTCTCTAATAAACAAATTATATTTCTTTTCAAAATGATTCTAAGAAATGTTTTGCCATACTTTTATGCTCTTCTTTTATGTATGTCGTTTTTTCTCTTTATGCGGTTAAGAAAAGTAACGGTACAGTATAAAAATAAATAAATAAATAAATAAAAATCCGTAAAAAAACGTTTAGGGACTACTTCAGTCACGCGAAATGCTAATCCTATGGAAGAAATGTATAAAGATATCTCGGTCGCATTTCAATATTTTTAAATGCTTTTTTTTGCCTTGGATAGCTGAAATCAATTTGTACAAAGGTCGTTTTTTACTTTTTCGATTTTGATTGCTGATTTTTTTTTTTTTTTTTTTTTTTTTTTTTTTTTTTTTTTTTTTTAATGAGGATGCTTTTACTTTCGAAACCGGTTGCAAAAAGGAAAGTGTCCCTATTAAAATACCTATAAACAAAATCGAAAAAGTACAAAACGGCCTTTGAACAGATCGATCTCTGCTATCCAATGCAAAAAAATTCATTTAAAAATATTAAAATGCAACCGAGATATCTTTATAAATTTCTTCCATAGGATTAGCATTAGCGAATGAGTCTTTTCGTTTGACTGAACTAGCCTCTTAAATGTACTGGTAGCAAAGTTCTCTGCTTTTTCACAAAACTTCTATTAACGTATTTCCCCGTTTTCAAGATGGAAATTTTCCGCTGTTCGAGATGGGGAAATTTTGTTTTATGCGTGCAATAGCACAATATTTAACCCTTAAAAGCGTAATTTTTTGTCTTATTTCGAAAAAATTATATACAATTCTCTGACAAGTTTATTACACAGGAAAAATAATGAAAAAAAAAACAGAGATACATTTTTCATATAATACGTTAATCTTTTCTTCTGTTGCACATCTGCAATATAAGTAAAAACTACTGTGGTGTGGCTGTTTTACGCTACAATATTGAAAATTGGTTAATGTTTTAAGAAGTATGTCTCCAAATACCTTATTTAATATAATTATTTATTTTATAAAACTTAACCTTTACCCCTCTCGCTGCGCAACCCGAGCTTTCATCGGGCAACGTAAAAGTAGCAAAATTTGCGCAACCCAAGATTTTCTCGGGCATGCATTTTTTCCGTCTTATTAACCCTCCTTGATTACTCCCACTAGTTATTTTTTTATTGTAAATTTTGCCTTATTTAATTGGAGCATTTTCCCGATTAAATTAGACAAAAATTTTTGTTTTGAAAAACCGGTATTAAAAGAATAAAAATTCTTAAAAGACGCTTGTCGCTAATGTGTTAACCCCTTAACCTACAGTGACGGGCATAGCCCGCGTACGATGATCGAGCCAAATGTAAATTCTTCTGACCACTAAAATTTCACAGTAAATACAGTATTTAATCATCGAAATTCCATGATTAAACAAGGCAAAAATCTCTATTAAATTTTAGTGGTAGCTATGGATTTGCCAAACTGTGGAGCTGTTAAAAGTAAATCGTAGGTTAAGGGGTTAAACACGCAATTTTTGAAGCTATTTTGATAAAACACTTACGCAGCGAGAGGGTTAACCCTTTAATTCCCATGATAGAATGCGTTCCAGAAATTACGTAGTTCAGAGAATCTGATTTTACACCAGAAAGGTTCAATGGTTAATTTCGTTATTTTTTTTTTTTTTTTTTTAATACCGAATATCTGTTAATAATTAAAGGAGATATTGCTATTTTAATTTTCTGGTGTGAATTAGGTTTATACGAATATAAAAAACTATTACATTCAAAACACTGTTGTTTGCATATATGCAAAGATGCGCACTAAAGGGTTGAAAAAAATCTTTATTATAATTATATATTACATAAACAGATGCATATTTATACGGAACAGGTATTTGTACTGAACCTTATCACAGCCGTTTTTCATCGCCTTGCCTTCTTCTAGGTTAGAACCTTGGTACTCGTCTCCAGAGGATAAATTCTATGTCCGCTACACCAGCTGGCCACATCCAATGACTAAGTTATAGGCTAAAGCATTCATTGCAAAAAATTTAACAGGAATTTTTCCGTTTTCTCTCAATTCAAAAGGAACATTTTCGCTTGTCTGACTTGGGAGTAACATTTCCACTTTAATATTCAACCAGTAAGGATAAAGAGGAAATTACGATTTGCCCTTAAAATAGAAAATTCCCGTTAAAAGACGTAAATTTCACATAAAATCCTTTGTATATATAAAAGGATTTTTGTTTTACGATGTACTAGTGGTTAACACCAGGGCTGCGGAGTCGGTGGGAAAAATGGACGACTCCGACTCCGGAAATTTTAACAGATCCGACTCCGACTCTTTCGCTCAAAAATGGGCCGACTCCGACTCCGACTTCAAGAATGCAGATCTGTTTGCAAAAATGGACGACTCCGGGAATTTTAACAGATCCGACTCCGACTCTTTCGCTCAAAAATGGGCCCGACTCCTCAGCCCTGATTAACACTGTATCAGGAATATGAACAGTTTTAAATTTGACCTTAAAAAAACAGACGATCTTAGAGTTGCGCAGAGATTTGCGCTCTAGAGTTAACGACTCTAATTACAAAGATTTTAAGACATCAATTTCGTTTCGAGGTAATTTCAACTCGAAAACAGTGCGACCTTTCAGTCACCTTATCGTCATTCCTGGTAGCTTGGAAGACAATTTTTTATTATTTATTTATTTATTTATTTATTTTGTGCACACGTTTAATCAAATTTTTTGTACCAACGGCTATAATATGACTAAAATTAATCTTCCGAATTCATTTATTATGTTTATTTTTTTATTTTGCATCAACGTGATGCATTTCTTACGGGTATCCACTGTTGGTACAGAGATATATCACTATTACCAGTAGTAAAAAATCCTGTCAAAAGCTGGAATTCTGGTGTCAAGTGATGACGTTTCAAAAATTGTGCCATGAGCAAGGAACACGATCGTAAAAATTCATTTTGTGGTTAAGCGACTGAGGCGCAAATGGTTTAATGCATTTTTGTGAAGGAATCGGCACTTTCTTCTCAAATAGGTTAAAATTTAATAATCAAGAAAATCTGCTGAAATGGTTCGAGGTGGTCCACATCCAACTACATACATATAAAACCTTCATAACGGGCACTATCGAATAGCGGGCATCACTATTTAGGGAACACCTTTTTAAATTTACAACACATACATATTTGTACAATTTTACGGCTGAAAAGCGGAAACCTCAAAATAGTGGGGAAATTTCCGTGATTGCGGGTCGGAAAAAGAGCTTCGTTCTATGCCAGCAGAGTATTTTACTCGGGCGAGACAGCACTTTTTCTAAATTCAAAAGTTCTCGCTTTAAAAGAGAACAAACCATTTACTATAAGTTTACTGTTTCCAAATTATAATATTCGCCTTGTTTAATCACAGAAAAAAAAGTCGAAAATTACTATGCGGAAATATTTTAAAATCCAAATTCAAGGAACAATTCGAGCGCAGAGAAATATTCGCCTACTACAGCCGCCATTTTTTTTTTTTTTAAACCAGCACGTAAGCTTATCATTCAGGGGCTGTATGACTACCTTAATCCTTTATAAATTTAATACATAATGCTCACTTTGATTAAAATAACATTTGTGATTAAGACTTAAGAAATAAAATGCTGCGATTAAATGCTGTTACAGAAATGTGCCATGCTACAAAGCTGTTCAACTTTCTGGAGACTCTTTCTTTTCAACTTTGGATACAAGTTTGTTATTTTTTTCAATGTTTTTATTAAATAATTAACGTAAAAAATAACTTTTTCGTTAAGCTTTCCGTAGTGCTTCTTATTAACGTAATGCGAAGTGGACGTTCAAAATCGCAAAAAAAAAAAACATTAAAAAAATCAATTTTTTTTTTTTTGGGGGGGGGGGGGATGTTCTGTCAATCTTCTACTTTCAAATAAAAACAATTGTTCAAATTCGATAATTTTTTGCAGCGATAGAGCTATTTTTCTAACGTAAATCTACACAAACTACACGTAAAATAAAACTTTAAATCGAGTTTTCTCAAAATGGGAATTTTCGCCGATTGAGTAAGTTCAAAAAGTTCCATGCGTCTTAATTTTATACCGATTTTGATAATACTTGGCAGTATTGTTGTTGATATACTTTATTACAAAACTTGCTATTAATATGTGTACATTATTTCATATAAAGGTAAAGGAAAAATATATTTTATCATTGAATTTTATCCGAAATGATCAATGTTATATGTTTATAATTTTTTTTCCGCCAAGGTACTTAGTATAATTTTAAGATGTACTAGGGGGCTCTGCCCCCTACGAGCAACACTCGTCAACCCCCTTCCAGACACCGCAGACTCTAAATGCACGCTAATTTGATTGGCTTTAAAAAGATTTCAAAAAATTGAATTATAATTTAAAAAACAGTGGCGATCTCCCTATAAACGAATTTCTATTCATTTCTCTTTGATTGGGGAATTTTAACGCCAAATTCCCTGCGTTACTACTTGATTATCCCGTCGACCAATTTCGCCAAAAATCCCAAACCACTCGCCAAATTATACAAATTGACATAATTTTTATTTTAAATAACGAAAGAACAAATAAATTAGTACAACATTAATAAAAATACAAATAAAACGTCGAAATAAAAATAACTTGATGACGTAGACACGTGTAACTTGCTTAAAGTCAAGTTAATGTGACATTTATGATGAACCACTATTGGCATTTAATCTTATATAAAAATAGCAAATAAAACCTTTGTGCAACAATATTAAAAAGCAGAAAAAACAACGTTTAAAATGCACAAATAATATATGAAAAGCAGCAAACAGCTGTTTCGAATCTACTAGCGAGATTCTTCTTCAGTGCAAAAGGAACAGCGTGCTAGAAAAAGCAAGGCTGAGCAAAAATTTCCGTTCTATGTTCGTTATGTTGATGATGTTTATGTCCTGATTGAAATGATTTCGGATATTAATCATATTCTCTCTATTATGAATTCCATTGTTCCCTGCATTCAATTTACCTCTGAAATTGAGACCAATAACTGTCTTTCTTTCCTGGATGTCCTTGTTATTCGTTGTGAAAATGGCTTTCAGACTACCGTCTTTCGTAAACCTTTTGCTGTCAGTCTCCCACCTCACAGGTATTCTTCTCATACCCCTAACCAGAAATTCGCTGCTTTCAATACTTTTGTTTTTCGGGCTACTAATATTTGTTCCACTCCTCAGTTACTTAGTGCTGAACTTAATTACCTCAAAGCTATTGCTGTCGATCGTGGTTATTCCTCTAATATTATCGATTCTATTTATAAGAAATTGACGAAATCCGACCATTCTGAAAAGCATTCTAAGGCCAACTCTAATACTTCAGTTGTATTGCCATTTTTTCCTAAAATCAGTCAGCAAGTTGCTAAAATCCTAAGAAGGTTTGATTTTAAAGTTATTTTTTCTCCTGTTAATAAAATCCCTTTTTCAAATCTCAAACACCCCGTTGATCGCCTAGATAATTGGGGCATTTACCAGATCTCTTGTCAGTGTGGTCTTTCTTATATTGGTCAGACTAAACGTGCTCTTAGATTTCGTTTAAAAGAGCATGAAGGTTATGTTAAAAATCAGGAGCTCAAACGTTCTTCTATTGCTCAACATTCTTGGTCTTCTCAACATAGGTTCGATTTTTCCTCAGCCATCATTATCCAAAAATGTTCTTCTAACCTTGATCTTGATTTTTGGGAAGCTTACCATATCATTAAAAATTCTCACTCTTTAGTCAATGACTTATCTAGTACTCCAGATTTTCCAAGTATTTGGAAAGCGTTAATTTAATTCCCCTTTTTTGGTTTCTTTTCTCTACTTCTCCGGTAGATGTCGCTACTTGTCCACCCAGTCGTTTCCACTGCTTCTCTCTCATTGGTTGTTTCGGCGCCTTCGCCACCCGCATAGGGTATAAAAGCCAGCGCGTCTCTGTCTTGATTTTGCTCAGCCTTGCTTTTTCTAGCACGCTGTTCCTTTTGCACTGAAGAAGAATCTCGCTAGTAGATTCGAAACAGCTGTTTGCTGCTTTTCATATATTATTTGTGCATTTTAAACGTTGTTTTTTCTGCTTTTTAATTTAATCTTATAGTTTGGCGAATGATAGATTTTTGGTCGACGGGATAACTAAGTGGTACCAAAGATACAATCACTGTTTTCGTCTTTGATTAAGTAAAATAAGTTAAATATTTCAAAATAAGCTAATATAAAAGGAATTAAGTAAACAGAGTCTTTGTCTCCTGGTATTTTTTAGGAAAGCGAAAAGTATGTTCTTTTAAATGACACATTTTAAATTAATCGCTTTTAATGTGACGTAATTTTGACCAAGCTATTCTGGTACAGATGTCATATTCGCCCCATATTGGCGCGATGGTTTTCCGACGCCGATTTGGCGAGAACATCAACAGCATAAACAACAACATCCGGGTTACCATATCAAGCAAAAAAACGGCACTTTGGCGCCGGTTAAGTATACATTGCGCATATGACATTGGCGTCAGAAAAAAATCGCGCCAATATGAGGCGAATAAGACATCTGTGCCGCTATTCTTTCTCTTTTAAATATTCACTGGAAAATACTTTTGTTAGAAATGAAATATTATTTGCGCTTTCTTAACAAAAATAGTTGAGAAGATCCTCTCAAAATATCAAATAAATGTCTAGCGCAATTTCTAAATTTAAACTGTTTTGCAATATTATTTGGTGTTCATTTTATGTAATAACTGTAATGTGACGCAAGTATGGCGTAATTTCTCGTATTTAAGACTTCTAACGTATGTTAATGAATTTATTATTTTACAATATCCTTTTTCTTTTAAAATTCACGTGTATAGTTTTTATGAAGTAATTTTTAATAAGTTTCTAATTTTTGTACATAATTATTTAATTCTAATTCAAAATGATTTTTTCTGTTTATAATAGTCACGTGTAAATAAATTTTTAATTTCAAGCAAACGTTATTTTTTGCGCTGTTTATACATTTGGCAACAGTTTAAATTAATACCATTTTCTAAAATAATGTACAAAATATCTCTAGAAATGCTGAAAATTTGAATTTAAAATAGAAATAAAACCTCAAAAAATGAATCAAATTAAAAAAAAAAAGAAATACAGTCTGCACACCGGGAACTTCAAACGTATAAAATGATCTAAAAATGATTAAATTCCCATGAATAGTTTTTGCTCCTATAAAACTTTTTTAGTGGAACGATTTTGACCAACTATAGCATTAAATATCTCTTAAAATAATTCTTCGATTTGAAAACTGTTTGTATCAGCGTGTTTACCAAACATTTCTGTATAATACCACCGATTTTCATATTTTTGTATACATTATTTTTCTTAATATTAACGAAGAAAGACCTCCGGTCACAAAAAATTCAAAACCGGCGGTGGCGGTGACAGCGGTAGTTACTTTTTTTTAGAATAGAGAGATACCAATTTTTGATAGAATGTCATAAAACTATGCTAAAAAAATTGCAAGTTTCTGAAACAAAATTTAATGCGCATGGAGCAGTTTTAATTTGTATCACTAATTTGCATATTATTAATCAATTACCCATTTGAATGTTAATATTTTTTAATTAAATTCAGAAATTTTCTTAATTATTGCACAAATTATATGTGAATTCAATTTCAAAACAATTGAGCAAAAACTGTAGAAAATGTTTTTGAACGTCCACTGTCGCCTTAAGGAGGTCCGGGACACATTTTAAAACAATTTTTATTTATTGAGTTAAAATTCTAAATTTTTTTTTATGGTTAACTTTATCATTTGTAAATAAAATCACATGATAAAACTTCTCAAAATTTCTCTTTTAAAAAGTTTAAATTTAAAATTTATTAAAAAGTGAGGTAATTTAAAATCGTTATAACTCGAAATATTATTTATAGAATTTCTTTTTTTTTTTCATTTAAATAAGCAGAAATATATAAGTTTTAATTTTGATTCACAATTTTTAAAAATATTAATTTATAAAAAAATTAAAAATATTTAACGAAAAAATTTCAAAAAAAGTGGTGCAACTTTTAAAAAAAAATCATATTTTCAAAAGTAAATATTTTTTGCAATATGCTGAATCAAAATTAAAGTAAAACAATTGAAAAAGATATGTTCCAAGTTTGAACCCTGTATCTTTAACGGTTCTCGAGTTATAAGAATTTAAATATAAGAAATGGTGAAAAAACCTATCATGAAGAAAAACGCATTTTTACAAGTCGTTTCCATGACAGCCATTTGCTTGAAAGCTAGATTGTGAAAACAAACCAAAACGAAAAAATTAACATTCTTTGTTCTAATTCAGATAGAAACATGATTTAAATGTCATTTTAAGCAGGAAAAAACAGAGAAATGTTTTATGAAATAAAATGTTTTTGCAAAATTTGAAGATTTTTGTGTCCCGGACCCACTTAATAAAAAAAATAATAGATTTCCACCAGTTTCGACTTTTATTTGACATTTTCTGCAGTAATTCCAGCATGCCGACAACTGGAAGAGACAGATACTAACTACAGGAACGCATAAATGTCCACTACTGTATTTGCTTGTCCACTACTGGCGCATTTGAAACTAAAAAACGGACAAATGATTTCTCATTTCCGGAAAACTCCAAAATTTCATGAAATTCAAAATATCATAACTGGGTGAATTTTTCTGGTAGAAGAATGGAATTTTTACCATTGTACTTGTCACAGTATAGAGAAATGTTTTCTTAATAAAACATATAGGACCCAGGGATCGTTATTTTAACAACGTAAATGAATATAATTCCAGCAAAATGATTTGTAAATACAGAATTTTTTTTTTTTAATCTTTTGATCACGTTGTAGGGTTTCCATGCGTCCCAGCGATTATTTTTTTATTTTATTTATTTTATTCTGTTTCAGGATGTCTACAGATATTCTAAAAAAAAGTTCTCTGATTTTTCCATGATTTCCCTGACTATTTTTATCAGACTTCCCTGATTTCCATTATTAACAATACACATACGATATTTTTCCAAGAATGCCGATTCCTCGTATAACACACTTATCCAGTTTGCTAATATCTCATTTGGGAGAAAAAACAAGAGAAAAACATAAAAATTGCCTAATATTCATTAAGTATTGGATGACAGTTTTATAAATTCGAACTCAACTAACTGTTCATAGCGTGCAACTTCAATTAGTCCAACATCATATAGAAGCCAATGGATATAGGGTGACCAGAAAGTTTCCTCATTTTCTGAAAAATATTCAATTCTAAGACTTATCTAAATCTGACGGGATAACTAATTGGATTAAGCTGGGCACCTGGTCAGGTTATGCTAATGTATCATTTAAAATTTTTAAAAATGTGTAAACTGCCTTCAATATAAGTGCAAAGTACAGAAAATCAGGATATCTGATCACCTTAATTTACGTTAAATATCAAAAACTCATACCATGCGCATCTTTTAAAAAATATTGGGAAAGATTAATCAGCATGCGAAAAAATAGGGTACATAAAATAGACGAATCAGTCTCGTTGGCAAGGTGAAAATGCAAATATTTTCGCAATATAGACAAATTTCCCTGATTTTCCAGAATTTTTATAAAGTTCCCTGACATTTCCCTGATTTTTCCAGGGTGATAAATCTCCCTGATTTTTCCATGATTCCCTGATTTCCAGATTCTGTAGACACCCGGTATTTTTACTACTTTTTGAAAGATAATCTCTGCCATATAATAGATCTATAGTAGGAAATTTTCAAGCGAAATCTGCCAAAAAGAATTTTTTTTGTAAATTGTATATGAAATGAATATAAAAATACTGACTACTCCGCAATCAAAAGGTTAATCTCCAACGAGCATTAATTTTTTAAATTATCTCGTCGAATTAAAAATAAGACAGAGTTGCTCTGCATACGAACGAATCAGAAATTTTGCCTACACAATATACAGGGTGTCCACAATTAAACGACCCTACTTCAAAGTTGTCTATAGACAAAACTATTGCTCATAAAATTGTGAAGTTTTGGGAAAAACATAATAAAGGGATGGAAATTTGTTTAAGATAAAGAATACATAAATATAAATAGTTCAAAATTTCGCCACCAGAGAGCGATTTTGAATAAATTACACATTTAGCATTAGGATAGCTTTGAAATTTTATTTATAGGGTGTTCATAATTATTCGACCCTATTTTAAAGTTGTCTACAGACGAAACTGTTGTTCACAATGTTGTGAAATTTTTTGGAGGGCATAATTAAAGTAGGGGAATTTGTTTGAGAGAAAAAAAAAATAGGAGCCATCTTTTTTTTAAACAAATTACACATTTAGCGTTCATTTACGACAGTTTAACAAATTTTGTTATAACCAAACATTATCTCAGTCATGTTCTGCATGACTCATCATTTTCAGATACCCTCTGGAATCGTAAGATACACTGGCCTCCAAAAGTTAAGGTACAGGGACTGGATGCTTTCGATTGTACACGGTTTGTCAAATATCTACCAACATTATTGGCGAATTGTTCTTGAACTTCTAGGATGTAAAGAACATCTTTGATTTTATATTTCTCGGTGAAGATTTATCGCGGGGTACGATTAGGGGGCTAATAATGAATTTAATAATAAAATAATATTTGCGATCACCTATGTAACAGAAAAGGCTGGAAATGGTTTGTCACTGTGGTAAATGACTATTTGGGTCCTGTTCAACGTTTGTATGCATTTGTGTAAGCATAGCACTCATATTCGTGAAGACTTAACGTTTTTGTGAAAAATTCAAAAGTTTTTTGTTTATAGCATACAGAGTTTTCAACCAAATTTAACACAACTTTCCAAAAACCTGACAAAGAACAGTAGCAACAGTATACTTCATTTAAAACAGGAATATATTGAATATTTGAAGAGATATGGGGACTTGTATGAAATAATTTTTAACTGCGCAAGCGTGTAAGATTTTCAAATTTTTATTTCATAATTTGGTAGCCAGCTATTTTGAGTAACTTCTGTAAAAAGTCCAGTCAAATATTGCGAAAACTCAGGAAGATATAGTGAGTTGATTGAAAAGTTGTGGAAAAACCCTTATAATAAAGTTATTTTTAGAGAGCAACTCACTATATCGCCCCTATCTTTGTGAAATTTCTCGATATTTGACTGGACATTTTAGATAAGTTGCCCTAAATAGCTGACTACCAAATTATGAAATAAAAATTTTGAAATTTTCCACGCATGCGCAATTAAAAATTATTACATACAAGTGCCCATATCTCATCAAATATTCCATATATTCATGTTTTAATTAAAGTGTACTGTTGTACTGTTCTTTGTCAGGTTTTCGAAAAGTTGCGTTAAATTTTGTTTAAAACTCTGTATGCTATAAACAAACAACTTTTCAATTTTTCACATAAACGTTAACATCTTTACGAATATGAGTGATATGCTTACACAAATGCACGCAAACGTTGAAGAGGACCCAAATATTCATTTAACGCAGTGACAAACCATTTCCATCATTTTCTGTTGCATAGCTGATCGCAAATATTATTTTATTATTAAATTTATTATTAGCCCCCTAATTGTCGGCCCGACTAAATCTTCATCGAGAAATATGAAATCAGACATATTCTTTACATCCCAGATGTTCAAGAACAATTCGTCAATAATGTTGGTAGCTATTCGACAAACCGTGTGCAATCGAAAGCATCCAGTCCCTGAACCTTAACTTTTGGAGGCCAGTGTAGCATGTTCCACAGTTGACCGCAGTATCTTCTGGGAATGCTGTCTTCAGAATAAGGTTAAGTTAATAAATAAAATTTCTAATCTATCTTAATGCTAAATGTGTAATTTTTTAAAAATAGCCCTCTGGTGGCAAAATTTTGAACTATTTTTATTTATATTTATTTTTAGCTTAAACAAATTCCCATCCCTTTATTATGTCTCTCATCAAATTTCACAACTTCATGAACAATAGTTTTGTCTGTAGACAACTTTAAAGTAGATTCGTTTAATTATGGACACCCTGTATATGACAAGGTCTTAACATACTTGTTTAAACTTTTTCTTTGATTCAGAAACTAATTGACATAAAATATTTTAAAATATTATAACATTTATTCATACATATTACAATCCAATTAGTAGCAATTAGAAGGCACGAGCAAAAAAATATTGTAATAGAAACGGATTTTTCTTTTCGAAAATACTTAACATAAGTGCTTAAGCTTTCACTTTAATTCAGAAATTAATTGAAATTTAGAAGATTTTAAAATATTATAATATGTACTCATACATATTCGTATCCAATTAGTAGTAATCAAAAGGCACTAGGTATAAAAATATTGCAATAGAAACTGTTTATTTTTCACAAATACTTAACATACATACTTAAACTTTCACTTTGATTCAGAAATTAATTGAAAGTTACTAGATTTTAAAATATGATAATACAGTAGAACCTCTTTTATCCGAAACTCTTTTAACCGACATCTATTTTGAAAGCTATTTTTTTTTTTTTTTTTTTTTTAACTATCATATTACTTGTGTGCAAGCGGTTCTTTCAGAACTACGAGTACATATAAATATTTTAGATCCTCTTTCTTAGAGTTCCTTCGAATTTAACTTGAGATCCCGTAAGTTGTGGAGTGGTACGAAGAAAACGAACAAATTAGCAATTCTAAAGCTTTGGAATGTTTTGCAAAAGGTTTGGCATGGCTGGAGCAGCAGAAAGACTGTGATACTGGTGAACTAATACTATTTAAAAACTCCGTGATAGAGCTTCAAAGCAAAGGCAATTGAAACTGCGACAAACAAAACATTTTTTCAAACCCTTGAGATGAATATAAAAGGTACTTAATTTAAAAATTAAAATTCAGGTAATTTATTTTTGTTTCTATTTTGCTATTGCTTTATTTTTATTAAACACTTGTTACCATAATAAGAAATATAGTATTTATTTATCCTTAATCTTAAAATTGACGCATTCTCGATTATCCAAAAATTTCGATTTTTCGAAAGAGGCTCGGTCTCAATTACTTCGGATAATCGAGGTTCTACTGTACTTATTCACACATATTGTAGTCAGATTGGTAACATAGCATTGAAAAATCTAAACGAATAATATAATTTATCCTTTTAAATAAAGACGCTTGAAATTTCATAAGGTGAAACGAAACGCAAGTAATCTTCATAAGCAGAAATCCCAATTCAACACTGATTCACCCACACGTCCAAGATAGGATCGGCGAGCGAAAAGAAGAAAGAAATCATTGAAAAAGGAGTGGCAAAGTTCATTTGTTAATATCATTACGTACTAAATAGAAAATATATTAAGAAGATGTTTATGATATAAAAGATGCTTCATGGATAATCTTTTATTCGTTTTAAGCATTGCAAGATTACAATCAGTGTGTCTGTAATATAATAAAATCTAGTTATATTCAGTCATGCATTGTGTATTGAATATGTGAGAGATTAGTTTCGAGCGAAATGGTTATTATTCGTTTTTTAGCTCACAGGCTATCAAAGCCTGAGAGCTTATGTGCCCGCCGGTTCTGTATGTACGTACGTATGTACGTATGTATGTACGTATGTACGTAACGCGATAACTCTTGATAGAAACATCCTATTTGCTTCAATTTTTTTTTCTAGTTTCATTCTGATAAGGCGCTTCCCTGATTAGTTTTGGGGGTTCATTGGTAAAGGATAAAGGGGGGAAAGGGGGGGGGTTAGTCCCCCCCCCCCCTTAATTCAGATAAATGGGTTTTTCATGCAGAATTATTCGATTTGCTCCCAATTTGGTATACCGGTTTATTATGTTAAGGAGCTTCCCTGATTAGTTTTGGGTGTTCATTGGTTAAGGATAAAGGGGGAAAAGGGGATTGGTCCACCCCCCTTAATTCAGATAAATGGGTTTTTCATGCAGAATTATTAGATTTGCTCCGAATTTGGTATACCGGTTTATTATGTTAAGGAACTTCCCTGATTAGTTTTGTGTGTTCATTGGTTAAGTATAAAGGGGGGAAACGGGGGCTAATCCCCCTTCACTTATTTTTTTGGGGGCATTATTCTTTAAAATAAGAGTATAATATACAATTAGTGTGAATAGCCTATGAGCTCAATGCCATCAGTTTAGGTGGGCACTTTTCTTTTTTATTATTTATTTATTTATTCACAACTTTCTGTTGTAAATAAAAGCATAACCGAAGCGAATACTGCCTATCCGGTTATTCAAATCATGTTTACATTTCAAAGTAGCTTGTGTAGAAAGATTTTTCAACTATAAAAAATTGGCTAGTAACCTTTGGATTAAAATAATGTTTCTATGTTTCTTGTTGTTACTTTATTAACCCTTTCTAGGGCGGTGGCACGTTTATGAAACCACTTAATTTTAATCCCCAAATGCCACAATGGCAGAAGAATTTTGGTACAGAATTTTCCGTTCATTATGTATCTGAAATATGGCCTTAATAATAGGCAAATAAATTTGTTCGTAAATTCTGGTGTGATTCATTCATTTCAACATTTTACCAATGAAAGTGCTTTGCCCCTGAAAGAGTTAACACTGTGCAGGCGCTGACGCATTTATGCGTCATTTATAAAACTAGATCGTTAAAAAAATTCTAAATCCTCTACAAAAGTTATTTTTGGTTATTATATTAATAAGTATTTTTTGATTAAAGTAAACGAAAATTAATATTAAACATTTCTGGTGTTAGCTCGAAATTTTTGAATAAAAAAACCCGTCAAATTTCACAACACTGTTTGCGCCTGTATAGTGTTAATGTCATATTTTTTTTTTTTTCTTTGACAGATTTTTTGCTTTCAGCTAACAAATAAAAGTGTTCTGTAATTATATTTCTCATCATTAATGTTACTTTCACATAATAATACCAGTTAAAAAAAATTAAATAGAATATTGATAATTGTACAACAGTATACAGGCTAATCAAACCATTTCTATGACAATGATAACCATCATTCATTAAAAGTTTTGTGATTCTGTCCTAAATGACTTAACTGGTTTAGGGTTGGTCTTCTGGATTTGCGAGAATGACGGTGACAAGATATTTGACATTTGACATTTGAAGTCCACCGAAGTGGAGATTCCTTTGGGGTCTATAGCTACAATGGCTGTCGCCTCGAATGATCCTTATTATACATAGAAACAACAACAAGTCAAAACAATTTTTATTTTCCATTACATATATTTATATAGCTACAAAGGGACATTCACAATCACATCCATGTCTTACGCAAGGACTCGAACCCGGGCCTCAGCGTGACGGCAGCCTCCGCTTACTGACCACGCCACCGGGCGGTGACAAGATATAATATGTAGTTCTGATAATTCTTTTAGATTGAAAATAATGTCTGTCTTGTGGTATATTTAGAACTGCAGTTCATCCTTAACCCGTTAAGGTGCAAGTAATTGTGTTTCTGTAATATTGGATTCAAACCTGAATTTTAGAAAAAAATTATTTCAAAATAAGGAAAAGCAATTTTACAACGTTTTTCCACCAAACTTATAAAAGTAGAATTTAATTAAAAGTTTCTCGTGAAAATCTTAATTAAAATTAGGTGGGCCCCTCAAGAGGTTAACCAATTCGGGACCAGCATCTCTTGCAAGAATTTTATTCGGTTTGCACCACTGTTTTTCAAACAGTTAAATTTACTTTATTAATTACAAATGTATTACTTGCGTTTTTAGGTGCGTTCGTAATTATATAAATACGTAACACCTATAGTCGTCGTTCAGTCCGTCCGTCCGTCCGTCCGCATATAACAGAGCAAAAACTACCCAACCGAATGGTCTGAAATTTGAAATATAAGATTGTTGCAAAATTTTGTCGAGCCATTTCAAATTTTATGAAAATCGGATGTATAGTTTAATTACAGGGACAGTCAAAAGTTTTTCTTTACATTACGGCCAATGGGAAAAATTATTGCAAGTGAATTTTAATGATGTTACAGCCTTCCGAATGGTCTGAAATTTTAAAGATATAATTGTTGCAAAAATTTTTCGAGCCATTTCAAATTTTAGGAAAATCAGATGTATAGTTTAATTACAGGGACAGTCAAAAGTTTTTCTTTACATTACGGCCAATGAGAAAAATTATTGCAAGTGCATTTTAATGATGTTACAGCCTTCCGAATGATCTGAAATTTTAAATATATTAAATAATTGTTACAAAATTTTGTCGAGCCATTTCAAATTTTAGGAAAATCGGATGTATAGTTTAATTACAGGGACAGTCAAAAGTGTTCGGGGAATGGGAAAAAAAATATTGGGAGTGCATTTTAATGATGTTAAAGACTATGCACTTTATGAAGTGCAAAAAATTATACATTCCGTACAATATGGGGTGCAAAAAATAATTATAAAATTTGTTATAGTACGAACGCACCTCATTTGCCACGTTTGACGAGCAATTTCCAACTTGTTTTTTTTTTTTTTTACCGGTATGAAATGCAAGTTCTATATGCCCATTTTGAAGATGCCTATATGCACCCATGGTACCGAAGGGGTTAAGTAACTTTATTCGGATGACGAGATGTGACTACCTCAAAAACTCATGACGAAACACACTCGTCATTTTACCACAATTAACTTTCGCTTGTTATTGTGAAAGTTAGCAATTTTATCTGCGTTTTGATAAACGCGGGTGATTTAGTTGTTTTCTTAAGGTCCCTGAAAAATTCATTAGATCTTAAAGGATAATTTCCTAATGTTTTACTCAGCTAATCGAAAGCTTAGTCAAATAACATAACTCAACCATATCTCTTGAAGAGCGTTGATTTCCTTGAACTGTAAGAAGAGAAGTTGATTTTACTTTGGTTAGCAGAATTTACTTTCATTTCTCTAGAAATTGTTTTATTTATTTACTTGCTTTTTTAACCATTTGAGGGGCAAGCAATTGTGTTTCTGTAATGTTGAATTCCCATCGGAAATTTAGAAAAAAATTATTTCAAAATTGGGAAAAGCAATTTTTTTACCCTTTTTTTTCACCAAAGTTATAAAAATAAAACTTTATTAAAAGTTTCTGGTGCAAATCTTAGTTAAAATTATGTGGGATATAATATATCCCACCACCCCTCAAGAGGTTAAATGAAAACATGTGGTTGCTCAGACATCAGATCTCCAATCATACCTTCATACGATCTTATCAAATCATTTCTATGACAATGATAACTATCATACATTAAAAATTTTGTGCTCTGTTTCAAATGACTTAACTCAGGGGTGTAAAAATCTAAGCGCCAGCGGGCAGTCTCTCACCACTAAATTTTATTCATTATTTTTCGTCTAATATTTCGTCTAAATTTTTTGCAACAATGCTAATAAAATTTAACCCGGGAGAACTCGCTGCGTGAGATTTTCTCTCACAGTCGTACTTTTTTAAGACTCTTATTTAAATCATTTTGATTTTAATTAAAATTTCAAAATGTTTTACAATTATTTTACCTATTTTGTGAATACAAGTACTAAGCAAACCAAAAAAGTTGATATATGAATGTAAAGCAATAGAAAAGCAATTGGGCATTCTCACTAGCGAGTTCTCCCGGGTTAAGCGAAGAAAACTAATAAAACTTAGTGGTGAGAGACTGTCCGCTGGCGCCTAGATTTTTACTTCAAGACTGGTGAGAATTCTTAACCCGTTTTAGACCAGCATCTCTTGCATGAACTTTATTCGAAATTATTTTATTAAATAAGGCGAATATTACTTTTTTACCGGTATCAAATATAAGTGAAGTTTGCAACACGTACAATAGTGGGGGAGGGGGGGGGGAGTAAGCACCCCTACTAACTCTGCAACAATTTATTGTAGAAGAAAGTTGCTGGTACAAAGCGATTGGAAATAAAGTCTACTTTTAAATGATGTATAGAAAATTAGCTTAGGGGAGGGGGGGGGGGGCATCTACATATCAAAATGAACCCAAACTTTGTTTTTTTCAATAGCAATACCCATGTCTGACACCATAAATAAATTTTACATCCTTCAATTAGCCTAAATCCACATTTTCATGAAATTCGTATAATTAGTTTCCGAGAAATTAATTATTTTAAAATGAGTCTATTTTAGGGGTTGTATCCAAATTGAAGTTCGGTACTCCATTGTTGAAATGCAACAGAATTAATATGTAACTTCTTTTAATGTATTATTTCTTGCCAATAGGACCATTTGACTCGCCTAATATGTTTCGACTAACCAACTTTTTGCCAACCAGGGAGGAGATTTCCGCGTTTTTGCACACTAGTATTTTGTTAGAGAAAATTATATTTCATTTAATCGGAACATTTTTGCCATTTAACAGAACAACATTTTCTCCAAGAATATACTGGTGTGCAAAAACGCGGAAATCTCATCCCTGTTGCCAACCCAAATGTTTCATTAAAATAAGTAAAATACATATATTTCAAATTATGCTTTTCTGGAGATAATAGAGTGCCCTTAGGCCGTCATTTTGACGTTTTCTGCGCATAATTCGAAAACTACTTGGAAGAAAAATTTGAAATGGAGAATTTGCATAACGCAGGACACAATAAACATAAATCTATCTAAAAAATTGCAGGTTGGAATTCATATTTTTTCGAATATTAATTTCATATTTCATATCAGAAAATTTTTAAAGTTACAAATTCAGTGTATTTATGTTTGGGTTTTTTAGTTTTATAATTAAACATAAAATTATCACAATAGGATTATAATTTCAGGAGATATTAATAAAAATATGAAAATGGAATTTAACATTAGCAGCTCTAAATTTTGAATGTTTATAATTCAAAAATTTATCATCCAAATGACTTGAAATTTCATTTCTAGGCATAGCTTGAACCGAAGATTTAAAATATATTGTCAAAATTGGGTGTTGTTATTGAAAAAAAACGAAGTTTGGTCTGGTTTTGATTTTATATACATCATTTAAAAGTAGACTTTATTCCCAATAGTTTGGTACCTGTATTTTTTTCTATTATAATTAGTTGCAGAGTTAGTAGGGGGTGTTTGCTTTTCCACGACTGTACAATTTAGAATTAAAGAATTCTGATGATAAACGTAGAAAATGACACAATCATCATTTTTCGAAAACACATTTTGAATTACTTTCTAAATTAAAATTACAATTTTTTAATGTCATGTGCCTCCTTTATTCAATTAAAAGCTCTGGGGTATTGGTTTATTTCAAACAGTAATTTAACAGATAGTAGAGGAGCATTGTTTATCTTGAATCATAATGATTACCTCTTTTTTTTTTTGTCACATAACATATTTATCATCTGAGCTTTTCAGTTCATAGAATTTGTTAATCAGAGCTATTTTAATGATTTAAATGGAATTCCAATTACATTTTTTTATAACTGAAAATTATTGAAATTTTGTGGTACTTAAATTATTTAAAGAAACTTTATTCGGATGATGCGAGCGACTGCATCAAAAACTCATGATTAACTACACTCTGCGTTTCATCGTAATTAATTTTCGCTCATTATTATGAAAAAAAAAAATTATCTTACTTTTTATAAAGCGGGTGATTTAGTTGTTGTCCTGAGTTCCCTAAAAAATTTATTAGATCTAAAGGATAGTAACTTCATGTTTTACTCAGCTTATCAAAAACTTAGTCAAATAACTTAACTCAACCATATCTCTTGAAGAGTGTTGATTTCCTTGAACTGTAAGAAGAGTAGTTGATTTTACTGTGGTTATCAAAATATACTTTCATTTCTCTGGAAGTCTGCTGTTTTACTTATTTGCTTGCTTTCTAAAATGAAAACATGTAGCTGCTCAGATGTCAGATCTCGAATCATTCCTTCATACGATCTTATCAAACCATTTCTATGACAGTGATAACCATCGTCTATTAAAAGTTTTGAGATTCCGTCCCCAATGACTTAACTGGTTAAGGGTTGGTCTTCTGGACTGGTGAGAATGCCTGTGGCAAAATCATTAGTGTGTCATCCAGATCTAACCACTGAAGTGAGAAACTCGTTGTGACAGCAGTTCCTGAAGAAGTTGTTAAGTAGGTTTAACTGAGTCGAACATTTCTGTGGGCGTTATTTACGTGTTTTTTCATGAGAAATGGTCAGAGGTTGTCATTTAGAGTTGTCAAGTTATATAGGTAAATTCACCTTCTTTTTGTTTCAGATGGCACATAGATCAAATTAGGTAGATAGAATTAAATCAAATGTAACTAATATCTTCAGTCTGACAAATTTGCACTATAATAATTAGAATTTACAAATTACGAGTAAATTCACCTTTTTTTTGTTCCAGATTGCACACTGGTAAACAAAATTAGACAAAATGTAACCAATATCTTCAGTCTGACAAATTTGTACTATAATAAACTTTTTTCTGATTATAAAATTAGCCAACTATAAAAACGGAGATTCATTATTTTAAGAAATAGCTGGATTTTTATTTTCAATTTTTTATGCTTATGTGGAATATGCTGAGCAGAAGCATTTTAGACACATTTATTGCAACACTTTAAATAACTGAAAAGTAAAACCAAAAGTCACTGTATAGCTCATGAAGTGAAGAAAAATTAAGGGACCAGCTATATATACGAAACTCGTTCTGTAACAGCAGTTCTTGAAGAAGTCGTTAGGTAGGTTTAACTGAGTCGAACATTTCTGTGGGCGTTATTTACGTGTTTTTTCAAATGGCCAGAGGTTGTCATTTAGAGTTGTCAAGTTATAGGTAAATTCAGCTTCTTTTTGTTTCAGATGGCATATAGATCAAATTAGGTAGGCAGAATTAGATCAAATGTAACCAATATCTTCAGTCTGACAAATTTGCACTATAATAAACTTTTTTCCTGATTATAAAATTCTAGTCAACTATAAAAACGGAGATTCATTATTTTAAAAAATAGCTGTTTTTTTTTAATTTATTTATTTATTTATTTTTACTTAGGTGGGATATGCTGAGCAGAAGCATTTTAGGCACATTTATTGCAATATTCAAGGATGAGATTTCCGCGTTTTTCCATACCAGTATATTCTTAGAGAAAATGTTGTTCTGTTAAGGGGTCTCAGGACTCTTAAAGCTTTAAAATTTTCGAAATTTTAATTTTTTTAGATGTTAAACTCCTATCTTTTCTGAACATTTTGATTTAATTGTTTCCTTGAAATTCCTATTAGAACTGAAGTTATGGCTTTTACATTTATACAGGTTCAATAGCTGAAGCGTTGTTTAGGAAACTTTGAAGCCATTTTTCTCCAAATGACGTTTTTGGGCATAACGCGCACGATATCTCAAACACTTATGAATATTTTTCATGAAATTTTCAAAACATATGTTTCATGTTAGTCTGTATAAACTGAACCTAAAATTTCCTTTTTATAGTTCAAAACAAAATATTTAGGTGATTATACTGTTGAAATTTTCTAAATTTTGCATTAGCTAAATACAACTTTGTATTAAAATTATAAAAAAGCTTTAAATACAAATTTATTTAGGCTCAGTGAAATTATTACAATCTGAAGTATAAGTAGGTACCAAAATTTTCATTCTTGTTGCAACACTTATTTTGTAATCGTGCGCGTAAGCTGTTATGCGCATTTTTTGCTCGAAAAATGTCCAATAGTTTGGAGCCCCCTTGTAAATGCAAATTCTGCATCTTATAATTTTTAAATACATGAAATCAAAGAACATACTTATATATTTTATTCCAATTAAAATTGTGTCTTAAAATCAAATACATTTTAAGATATTAAATGTTGAAAATGGTCTTTTTTTTTCATTTTTTCCAATTTTAAGAGTCCTGAGACCCCTTAAATGGCAAAAATGTTCCGATTAAATGAAATATAATTTTCTCTAACAAAATACTGGTGTGCAAAAACGCGGAAATCTCATCTCTGAACATTTCCAATAACTGAAAAGTAAGACCAAAAGTCATTGTATAGCTCGTAGTCCAAGAGCTGTTAAACATTTTAGGGAAGGTATTTGAGGCACCCTGAAAATTTGTGCAACACTTCTTTTGTAATGGCTGAATACAAAATCGAATGTCTGGCTGAAGGATCGTGGCCCAAAAAGTGTGCCAGACACGTGTCAAGTGCCATTTTTTTTTTTACTACCCCAAAAAGGTATTTGAGGCACGCTGAGATTGAGACAGAATAATATTTATGCTTAGAAAAAAATATTTTGAAAACGACAGACACTTTAGTCGGCCCAAAAACTGTGCCAGACACGTGTCAAGTGCCATTTTTTGACTACCCAAAAAAGGTATTTGAGGCACGCTGAGATTGAGACAGAATAATATTTATGCTTAGAAAAAAAATATTTTGAAAATGACAGACACTTTAGTCGGCACAAAAACTGTGCCAGACACGTGTCATGTGTCATTTTTTCGTCTGGCACAGTTCTTGGTCCACGATCCTTCAGCCAGACATTCGATTTTGTATTCAGGCATTACAAAAGAAGTGTTACACAAATTTTCAGGGTGCCTCAAATACCTACTCAAAAATGTTCAACAGCTCTCCTACTATCATGAAACGAATAAAAATTGAAGGACCATCTATATATACAATGGAGTTGTGAATAAGGAGGAGGAGCCATATAGCGTAGTGTCTACCAGTTGCGAGTAAGGTAACTGTGGAGGTTATCATAAGATGGCGGCTACTTTTTAAAAATCGAATCCACCGCTTCCGATTACCGCCGGGCAAAATTACCACCAGTAAAATTGAATAGAAAATTCCGTCTTATTCATGGAAATATTTTCTCACAAATGTGGTAAAATTTTCTATTTTCTTTTACTTGTGTCAGTTTGCCTGGTAAATTAGTCAGTTTGTTTCACTAGTTGTCACAATATGACAGAAACGCAGGGCCTGACTTCTGCCAAAGTAAACTTCCACCAGTAAAAATTAAAATCTGTTTCTATCATTATTTATGACTGAAATTTTGCATTAATAAGGCGTTTAAATACGGAGAAAATTTCTATATAAATATACTGGAGGAAGTTTTTACCGGCGGTAACCAACCTTTGCGAAAGCGGTTATAGTTGAAGCTTCACTATTTTAAGGATATGTCGGTTCCTCTTTATTAATAGATCCATGATATATACGAAACTCGTTGTGAGGCAGCAGTTCTTGAAGAAGTTGCCAGATAGGTTTAACTGAGTCAGTGTTGCCAGATTGGGGACTTTTTTAATTCAGATTATCTGACTGTCACCACTTTTCTTACATATTATAATTCGACTTATTTTTCAGAATTTTTAATCTACTTTTAAATAGGCCGAATATTTTTATTTAAAAAAAGCGGTGATAATCAACAATCTGGGGACAAAAAAGTGGCCAGCCTGGCAACACTGATACTGAGTCGAACTTTTCTGTAGGCGTTATTTACGTGTTTTTTCATGACAAATGGTCAGAGGTTGTCATTTAGAATTTTCAAATTATGGCAGTGTTGCCAGATTGGGGGCTTTTTTAATTCAGATTATTTGACTGTCACCACTTTTTTTAAATATTGTAATTCGACTTATTTTTCAGAATTTTTAATCTATTTTTAAATAGGCCGAATATTTCTATTTCAAAAATGCGGTGATAATCAACAATCTGGGGACAAAAAAGTTCCCAATCTGGCAACACTGAATTATGTGTAAATTCACTTTTTTTTTGTTGTTGTTGTTTGTTTCAGGTTGCACACTAGTAAAATTAGATAAAATATAACCAAAATCTCCAGTCTGACAAATTTGTACTATATTAAACTTTTTTTCTGATTATAAAATTAGTCAAGTATAAAAAGGGAGATTCATTATTTTAAGAAATAGCTGTTTTTTTTTTCTTTTCAATTTTTTATACTTAGGTGGAATATGCTAAGCAGAAGCATTTTACCCACATTTATTGCAATACTTTAAATAACTGAAAAGTAAAACCAAAAGTCATTGTATAGTTCATGAAACGAATAAAATTAAGGGACCAGCTACATATGCGAAACTCGTTCTGTGACAGCAGTTCTTGAAGAAGTTATGGGTAACTTCACCTTCTTTACGTTTCAGTATGCACTAGTCGAATTATATCAAATGAAACCAACAAACCTTTAATCAGACAAATTTGTACCATATTAAACTTGCATAGCTCATGAAAGGAGTAAAATTTAACGGACTAGCTATATATACGAAACTCGTTTTGTGACAGCAGTTCTTGAAGAAGTTGAACTTCACTATAAAAACGAAGATCCATTAAAAAAAAGCGTTTTTTGTAATTTTTTTTTTTTTTTTTACTTCGGTGGAATTTGCTGAGCAGAAAGAAGCATTTTAAGAACATTTATTGCAGCCTTTCAAATAACTGAGAAGTGCGACCAAAAATTGTATAACTCATGAAACCAATTAAATTTAAGGTACCAGCTATATATGCTAAACTCGTTGCGATAGCAGTTCCTTGATAGTTGTTCTTAAGTAGGTTTAACCTTTTAAGAGGCAAGATACTTCTGTTGCTAAAATGTTGAAATGACTGATTCACACCAGTATTTAGATACAAATTTATCTGCAAATAAGTAGACTTTTTTCCTTCACGTAGAATATAATTGCAAAATTTTATTTAAAAGTTCTGGTGTCAATATGACATTTAAGTATTAAAATTAAGTTTGATATATCATATCCCGTCGCCCTCCATGGGGTTAACTGAGTCGAACATTTCTGTGGGCGTTATTTACGTGTTTTTTTTTCTTCATGAGAAATGGTCAGAAGTTGTCATCTAGAGTTGTCAAGATATGGGTAACTTCACCTTCTTTTTGTTACAGCATGCACACTAGTAGAATTACATAAAATGTAACCAATATCTCCTGTCTGACAAATTTGTACTATATTAAACTTTTTCTATTTATAAAATTAGTCAACTATAAAAACGAAGATGTTTTTCAAACAAACCTTTTTTTTTTTTTTTTTTTTCATTTACGTGGAATTGAGCAGAAGCATTTTAGGCACATTTATTGGAACATGTCAAATAACTTCCAAGTAAGACCAAAAATTGTATAGCTCATGAAGCCAATAAAATTTAAGGAACCAGATATATATGGGAAACTCGTTGTGACAGCAGCTCCTGAAGAAGTTGTTAAGTAGATTTAACTTAGTCGAACATTTTTGTGGGCGTTATTTACGTGTTTTTTTTTTTTTTTTTTTTTTTTCAATAGAAATGTTCAGATATTGTCATTTAGAGTTTTCAAGTTATGGCTAACTTCACCTTCTTTTCGTTTCAGCATTCATACAAGTAGAATTATTTCAAAAGTAACCGATATCTACACTCTGACTAATGTGTACTATAATGAACTTTTTTTCTGATTATAAAATTAGTCAACTATAAAAACAAAGATCCATTAAAAAAAAAAAAGAAGCTGTTTTTTTTTTTTTTTACGTAGGAGGAATATGCGGAGCAGAAAGCATTTTAGGCGCATTTATTGCAAAATGTCAAATAACTTCAAAGTAAGACCAAAGATTGTATAAGTCATGAAACCAATAAAAATTAAATAACCAGCTACCTATGGGAAGCTCGTTGTGACAGCAGTTCCTGAAGAAGTTGTTAAGTAGGTGTAACTTAGTCAAACATTTCTGTTGGCGTTATTTACGTGTTTTTTTCCTTTTTTCAAAAAAAATATGGTCAGATGTTGGGATTTAGAGTTCTCAAGTTACGGCTAACTTCACCTTCTCTTCGTTTCAGCATTCATACTAGTAGAATTATATCAAAAGTAACAATATCTTCAGTCTGACAAATTTCTACTATATTAACCCTAGAACTACCGGAAATTTTACTCAAGTTTTATAAAAAGATTCTACACCAGAATTTTTACTTAAAACTATTTAATTTGTTTATTTAACTTATTATTGTCTGATTTATACATTTAGTTTGTTTTGAAGAAATTTCTGGTATGAATAAATATTTTGAATGTACATGTCGGGTCCAATGGACCCGTCTGGTAGACGGAAGGTTAAACATTTTTTTCTGTTTGCACAATTAATCAGCTATAAAAATGAAGATTCCTTAAAAAAAAAAAAAAAAAAAAATACCAATTATTTCTTTCCAACTTTTTTTTGCTTAGGTGAAATATGGTGAGCAGAAGCATTTTAGGCACATTTATTGTAACTTTTGGTTACATACATAAAGTGAAAATTATAGCAATAAACATGTTTCCTAAGGTTATATTCGGCATAACAGAACGATACCTGCTCTGGAACAGCCAGACTGTCATGTCACTAATTCATGCTTATAAATATGAACATCTCGAATTAGTTTCATACACTTCAGTAACAATAATGTTAAAAAATGTGGCGTTCATAATAATAAAAATTCATGATGAAATATAGTAAATGAAAACTATACCTGTAGTAATAAAAAAAAAAAAACCCGGAGAATTTTTAACACAAGACAAATACACGTAATAACCGTGACAAACGATAGTTAAAAACATGAAGAGCACTTGTGTTATACCCGCATCAGTTTAACAAGCTACCACTTTTTACTTTATTTCTTACAAACGAATAAAAACTAACTCATTCTCACTATGATCCTATACTGAGTATAACAAATGCACAGAGTAAAAGAAAGAAAGGATAAAAAAAAAAAAAAAAAACGACTGTTATAGCAACCTCCACCCTGCGAGAGCTTGTTAAGTCAAGACCCCCAACCTACCTGCCAATAATTAAAAAAGCCCCTGGACGCGAGCGGGCAGGTTCATTAGCTTCGGCTCGCACATTCGGCACACCTGTGGCGGGGTGGGGGTATACCATTGCAATTCCTTTTCTCTACCTGCGTTTGGCAATAAGGCCCCCTTTTAAGGAGAAAATGCGTTATTTTATGAGAGTCGTTAGCCAGAGGACTTGAGTGAGTTATGAGGGTGTACCACCCGTGGTGTTCCAGAAGCTAAGCTGGATACAAGAGGCTGTGATGTTTTCTGGTCGGTATTTTGCACGTGAATGATGAGAAATGCTTTTTTTTTCTTGGCTGTTACAGCTTTTGAAAATTAGAAGTCGCGATGTTTAGTCGTTTTAAAACTTTGCAATAAATCAGGGACGGTGTTGGACAATTAACAACAGGAGCAATGAAGATGGTTTATGGGATAACTAGTAAGGATTTGTTCAAAAGTAAATCTGTTCTTTGAACTGTGTTTATTGGATTAAGTGACTATAGGGAATAAATTGGAAAAGGTTTTAAGTAATATTTTAAAGATAGAGGTTTGTTAAATACAAAAACGTCTTGACAGAAATCTGCGGAACTTAGAACTGGATTCTGAGCAGCGGGAATTGAGACTCGAATGGCAATGATGTTGGAGGCAATAGCTCAAAAAAGTAGTCTCCTTTAAGAAATAAAACTCTTTCGTTGATAATCAAAGATAAATATATTAAATTATTGCATATTTACTGTAACTAAACTGGATGCAAGAGGCTGCCATATTTTTTGGTAAGTATTTCCCGCCGGAAAAATGAGAAATGCACTTTTTTTCTTGGCTGCAACGGTTTTGAAATTTAAAAGTCGTGACGTTTAGTCGTTTTAAAACGTTGCAATAAAACAGGGACAGTGTTGGGTAATTGACAACAAGAGCAATGAAGATGGTTCATGGAAAAACTAATAAGGATTTGTTCAAAAGTCAATCAGATCTTTGAACTGTATTTATTGGATTAAGTGACTAACTATAGGGAATAAATTAGAGAAGGTTATAAGTAATATTTTAGAATAAAGATTTGTTAAATACAAAAACTTTCTTGACATAAATCTATGAGACTTAGAACTGGATTCTGAGCAGAGGGACTTAAGGCTTTGTATCACTCATTTCTTTTTCCGGATCTGAGTTCTGCTTGTGTCCTTTCTTCCCCCCCTTTCTAAACACGCCTATGCCTTTATGAAGCTGTCAACGAGTTGGGGTCAAGCAGGGGGTCAGAGGGGAAGCGGTTGAGGGCCAAGTAAGGGAAGAAAACTCCTTTAGGGCAGTCTTGGACACAGAAAGAAATGGACAAGAGTTCTTCTATGGAAAAAAAAAAATAGGAGCGAGCTTTCCAATATTCAGATAATTCCACAGATCGGACAAAGAGCGTCCAGGGGCTTGATATTGTCCCCCACTCTCCCCGCCTCTTCATGTACCGTTATTTTAAAAAACTAAACATTTTCGATGCCTTATAAAACATTTTGAAACATTAATGATTTTATATTTAAAATATATAAGCTAAGATATTTTGCATGTAATTATCAATTAAATAAATTGAGCTGATCTACAATTTTCGTTATATTTTTTTACTATTATCAAGAATATATATGTGTGTGTGTATCAGAAAGAAAAGTTTGTCATTCTTTAAAAAATAAAATGGAAAGAAAGAAAAATATTCGTATAAGAGCTATAAAAGAAATTACCTTGATATCCAGGTTTAATATTTAAAAAATGTATAATAAAATTCAAATAATAAAAAATGCATATTATAAATAGTTAGCTGCATCAAGTTTCAAATTTAGGTTTTTAGAGAATCAGACAGATAAAAATAAAATTCATGGCAGCTTTTAATCGTCGTGTTTAAATAAATAAATGGAAATAAATATTGTTATTAAAAAAAAAAAAAAAAAAAAAAAAAAGGCCGTAGTAAGTAAAAATAAATTCTCTACCCGGCATTTTTAGGTAAATTTCTGATAAAAAGCAAGCATAATTGGTTGTAAATTATAAACTTAAAATTCTTTCAATTCAGTGAATAGGTTAGATTGAGAGCATCCTCTATCACCTTAAAGAAATAGGTATCACTTATGCAATATAGAAATTCGTCATTCAATAATTAATTTAAAAGGAACTAATTAAAAATTCAAGAATTATTCTGATGAAACATTCATGTTATTTACCGTCAAATCTTGATGGGCACTATCTAGAAATTCTAATCTTGAAATTTCAGCTATATAAAAATTTCCTAAACCAAAATTCGGCGGCCACTAAAATCAGGAGTGTCAGTACCCAATTCGCCTATTGTTTAATCAATCCATAGGTGACCCTGAATTTTTATCAAAAAATTAATGCCACTGTAAGTAATTTAGATCTTTGTTTTTGTTGTTTTTACTTTCTTCTATCTTTACAAGAAGAAAGTACTGGAAAAATTTCGACTTTCGGTTTTCGACGGATTTACACGTTTTAGGGGTCAGATATTCCGAAAAACATGTTTTTACAAAATGTCTGTCTGTCTGTATGTGACAAAAATTTTGTGGGCGATCTATCTCAAGAACTAATGCACGGAATTTAATAAAAATTTATATTCAGTTAGTCCCTGATATAACTCGCTGCTGATTAGTTTTTGGTGTAAATCGCTCAACAGGTGGCGCTGCTATGCAGCCTTTTTCACGATTTCCGCAATGGCTCAATCTCCAGAACTAATGCACGGATTTTCATCAAACTTCAGATTCAGTTAGTCCTTGACATGAATTGAAGTTTTGTAAATTTTGGTGTAAATCGCTCAACAGGTGGCGCTGCTATACTGCATTTTTTACGATTTCCGCAATAGTTCTCTCTCAACAACTAATGCTTGGATTTTCATCAAACTTCAGATTCGACTATACTTTGATATGAATTAGTGCTGTTTGTGTTTTGGTGCAAATCGCTCAACAGGTAGCGCTGCTATGCTGCACTTTTCAGAATTTCCATTATAGCTGTATCTCAAGAACTAATGCAATAATTTTCACCAAACTTCAGAATCAGTTAATTCTTGACTGGAATTGACATTTTGTACATTTTGGTGTAAATCGCTCAATAGGTGGCGCTGCTAGGCTGTATTTTTCAGAACTTCCACTATAGGTGTATCTCAAGAACGAATGCACGAATTTTCATCAAACTTTAGAATCAGTTAGTCCTTGACATGAATTGACATTTTATACAGTTTGGTGTAAATCGCTCAACAGGTGGCGCTGCTATGCTGTATTTTGTGTGCTTTCCTCAATAGCTCTATTTCAAGAACTATTGCTTGGATTTTCCACAAACTTTAGATGCAGGTATACCAGGACATGAATTAGTGGTGTTTATGTTTTGGTGCAAATCGTTCAACAGATGGCGCTGCTATGCTGCATTTTTCAAAATTTCCCCTATAGCTCTATCTCAATAACTAATGCACGAATTTTCATCAAACTTCAAATTCAGATTTACTTTGATATGAATTGGTGCTTAATTGATGTAATTTCTTGTACTATTTAAATGATTTAATTGACGTGATTTATATAGAAGAAAGTTTTGTGATGGCCACAACATACTAGTTTCATATTAGAAAATATCCTGAATTATAGTATTTTTTTTTTCTTTTCTCAGCTGGTTGTTAGTTGCTCATGGAAGATTATCCGAAAACTAATTTAACTGCTAATACTTTGGATAGATTTTGTTGGAGCATTGGATTTGTACATTCGAAAGGTCTCTTTTATTTATTTCTCTATTTATTAAAACTTTTTTACTATGACTATAAAATGAGAAAATTGAAGCAATATAAAGAACAAGAAAACTGCACATAACTATAAATGTTGAGTTCGGATTAATTTTAAAAAGAATTTTTGGATTCGAGTCGGGCATAACCTGGCGTGCGTTAGATTCTAGACTGTGATCCATATTTGTTCTAATTTCGCTGGTCTTGTAAATTTTAAATCTTTTATGTATTTTTTTTTCTTTTCTTGTTAACTCTTTGTCTACCGACAGTACTTATAAGTACCATTAAAATAACTTGTTATAAAATTTATTTAATACATCGATTAGTTGTGATACAGTTTAGAATGAGTTATAGATACATTACTTTATCTTAATTATGGGTTACACAAAACAAAAATATTTTTAAAAGGATGATTTATTTTTCCTTTGCATCTTTTTAGTTTTCTTGGCATAGGGGGTCGAGAGGGGGAATTTTTTAATTCGGAAATACTTTTTATATTTCTATTGTAAGAATATTATGTTTGTACATTTCCTAATTCTACAAAATACTAATAAAAGTGTGAGTGGTGTTATAAATATTTCACAAAATCCCTATAAATTCAAATTTAATTAATCCTTCTAAATCTTTCAATCCTTCTAAAATTTATTAAATGATTATTTAAATCTTTTAATGTAGTTTAAACAATTCACGAAAAATGCTTTAGAAGATGAAATATTCATAATTCAGTACATAAAGGGTTAAAAATTATCCTAGTTACAATTAAATAGCATATTGAATTGATACTCATTCAAATAAGTTTGAATTTTCTTATTTTATTATTCAGTAAGATTTATAATCTTCTAAATATGGTATTGAAATATTTAAATGGATTCTAGACCGAAAGTAGGTTTTTAAATATTTTTAATAATTTAATAATAAATTTAATAATAAATTAATAATAACATAATTTAATAACAATTTTAAATAACATGATGAATTAATGAAATAATGAAAATGATTACTATAAATAAACAATCAAACCTTCACTTAAATTGCAAATTAACATGGACGATATTTTAATTTCTTTTGCTGTTAATTTTTTTTTTTTTTTTTTCCAGACATTCTAAATAAGTTATAAATAGCATAACAGTTTTCTTTTCATTTTCTTCTTGCAAATGCAAATAATGTATTTTTCTGAAAACGGATATTTTAAATTTATTTTAGAGAAAGAAAACACAGAAAAAAAGTGACCTTGTCCTCTTACGGACGTGTGTTTATATTGGCTGACGTTATAATTTCGATATCGAAACGCGTCCTTTAAATTTTATGGTGATTTACACAAGGTTTTATTACTTCATAGCTCATAATTGTTTGGATTACATTGGTCTTTTTAAATTTTTAATCTCTTATTTACCCCTTTCTCTCTAAAAATTATCCTAGATACTATTACATTGCATCTTGAATTGATACTCATTCACACCAGTTTCATTATGAATTTTCCTTTTATTATTCAGGAAGGTTTATAATCTTTCAAATTTTGAATTGAAATATTTAAATGGATCCTACACCAAAAGTAAGCTTAAATAACTTAAAATACGTGGATAGTATTTTGAAAATGATTAGTATTAATAAGTAATCAACAGCCAGGCTTGCTAATTTTGTGTCTTTACATTTAAAAATGAGTCAGAAAATGTATCAAAAAGTATCTCGTTTGTTGAACCATAAATTTGAGAACCATCTAAAATTTATTTTAGGGGACCAAAAAAAAATATATAGATAGATAGATATATTTATTAATTTTTATTTTAAAAGGGTGTCACATATTTAAATGGTATGTGTGCGTCGGCGTGGGGGGGGGGGGGGGGGGAGTAAAAACTACTTGTTTCCTTGAAACCTAATAAGATCTGAAATTCCGATGCATGCTAGGATGGATATGTTTTCGTAGGTGTATCAAAACTACTTGTTGAAAATTGAAGAAAAGCGTATATATTTAAAAATATATGCGTATAGTGTTTTACGTAGTTTTATTTTCTAGAAATTATAATATGTTATTCAGAGAAAAGACGTTCGGGGGAAAAAGCAATATTTAGAGGGGAAAAATGTTTTGCTACGTTTTAGTAAACGAAGCAACTGAAACGAAATATAGAAGTATAATTTAGCCTTTCACATCGACAAAGCAGAGAATTATAAATTAATCATGTAACATTTATATAAAAGGCAATTATAATCTAATGCACAGTAAGAGACTTCTATGTATTATTTGAAATCTAAAAGCTCTTTATATGTATTTTCAATAACAACAATAACAATAATAATAATAATACCATACTTGCCAACTAAATTTTGGTAAAACTCAAAATATTTTGGGCAAAAAATCAGAAGAAATCAGAAAATTTTGGCGAAAAATCAGAAGAAATCAGAAGATTTTTTAAGTTTTATAACACTTTCAGTAAGGATTAAAAACAGCTGAATCCTTATAAATAAACAAATTTCAAAGAGAAACTCGAATAAAATATTCACTAATTTGCAATTACACAATATATATTATGACAAAAAAGAATAACTTGAATATATTAAAAATTACTATATATATATTTTTTCTCTTTTAATATTCATAGATAACCTTTCACGTTAAAAGACACTTAAAACTTCTGATTCCTAATTTTTTTTTTTTTTTTTTTTTTTTTTTTTTTTTTTTTTTTTTTGATGGTGATTCTGAGTAAAAAAAGAAAAAAAAATTCTGAAATTCACAGCAAATTTTCTGAAAAGTTACAGCAGGAAGGGGGGGGGGGGGGATCCACTTCCGACACTAGCTATGGGTTTTTTTCAGCGGCCCTTTGACGAAATTCGCGATCTTTAGATGAAATTTTTGTTTTTTTCGCGATCTTTTGACGAAATTTGTGGAGGTTTTTCGCAATTTTTTGACGGAATTTGTTTTTTTCGCGATTTTTTGACGAAATTTGTCGTTTTTTCGCGATCTTTTGCAGAAATTTGCCGTTTTTTCGCAATATTTGACGAAATTTGCCGTTTTTTGCGATCTTTTGACGAAATTAGCGTTTTCCATGCGATCCTCTGACTAAATTAGCAATTTTTCTGCAAACAATTGACAAAATTAATTTTTTTCGGCGAAGATGTCGAAATTCGCGATATTTTTTATGTCCGAATTTTCGAATTGGTGGCCGATTTTTTTTAATTTTCGAAATGAATGCCTTAAATTTTCGGAAAATTTGGACCAAAATCACCCCTACGCGTTGTTTACACAATCTTTTGACGAAATCAGCGTCTTTCCCGCGATCGTTCGACGAAATTTGGGCTTTTTCCGCGATCCATCGGTGAAATTTCGGTTTTTTTCGCGATCCTTTAACGGAATTCGCGTTTTTACGTGATCTTTTTACGGAAATAGTGTTTTTACGCGATCTTTTGACGGCGCTTTTTTACACGATCTTTTGACAAAATTCGCGTTTTTTCACGATCTTCTCACGGAATTCGTGTTTTTACGCGCTCTTTTGGGAGGATTCTTGTTTTTTACGCGATCTTCCGACAAAATTTGCGTCTTTCCCGAGAACCTTCGGAGAAATTTCGGGTTTTCCCGCGATCCTTTGACGAAACTCGTGTAAAAAGCGTAAGAAAAGGCCGACAATCGGAAGAAAATGACGAAAAGCGGAAGAAAACCCATTACGCGCGTAAAATCGGAAAACATGCCGATTTTTCGGAAGAATTCTGAAAAAATTGGAAGTGTTGGCAGCTATGTAATACCATACAATTATATAAAAGAAATAAAGAAGAGGTTAAACATATGATTAAATTTTAAGCATTTTCATCAATAAGGAATTTTTTATCATAAAAAATATTCACATATTTACTTTTCGCATGTGCTAAATTTTATTATTTTAGCACTTTTATAAAATTTTGCAGACTTACTAGTCGATATACATGTAAGAAGTAAAACCTATAAGTAATAAATAGTGTCTCAAAATGATTGAAACGCATTTTAATTTTTCAACTGTTGGAGATATATAAACAATGTAAAAAGCAAAAGTGTGCCAAATAAGGCAGGGATTAAGATTGTATTGATGAAATAGCCCTGCCATTCATTTTCAAAAGGGTACATATTTTAAACTTTTATACGGTACCTAGATCCTATTAATTATATATATATATATATATATAATCAATCTCTAGCAAATACAACAGTACCGAATTAAGAGACTTTGAATTTGAAAAATTTTAATAATATTTTGAAAATTAATGGCAGGACTATTTCGTCAACATAACTTTAATTTGCACCTTATTTTGAACACTGTTGCAATTTACATATGTATCTCTAACATGTTAATGATTAAAGTGTATTTCTATCTTTGTATTGGGACACTCTGTATACTTAATTTTGTACAATATATTAGTCGAAGTTTTCCAAACTTTTCAATTTTTTCTCTGACATCAAACACAAAAATAGCAAAAAATAAGGACAAATTCTGCATTTGTGATTGGCAGAACAATAATAAGGAAACAGCTATTATCTTCTACACTTAGAATTTGAAAGAGATTGGAGAATGTGTTGGGTAAATAACACAATTTATAGTATTTAAGTTAGTTCTATTATTTTTTACGAACATTTTAAATTTACATTTATGAGAAAAGAAAACTATAAATTACAAAATACGCGAAATTAAATTCTACATTATGCTACAAATGAGGGGTGAATAAAATTTATTTTAAATAAATAAAAGTTAATCACAAATATTTTAATTGCCTTTCTTCTTTTAATTTATTCATTTTGCCGTTCACACCCCCCCCCCCTTTTTTTTAACTGTGAACTTCAGGTGCTTTTAAAATATAGGGTTTATCTCTTATGGGCTTGGAAATTGTACGGAATGGATCAATTATTTTTGGTAGAAGACAGTCAAAATAAAAATCTTTTAATTTCTTTTTTATTTCTGTCTCACGGAAAGCGAGTATTTATTCAACCTTCATTTTGGTGTCCAAAAGACAAAAGCACAGACATCCCTTTTTTTTAAATATGCAGTTGTCCTTGCAAGTGATATTTATGTTTTTTATTTATTTATTTTACAACAGATTTCGTTTTATCAGTTTTCAAAATGCTAGTATTCTCTTAAAAATAATTTGCAGAGCAAAAAATTTTACAACTCTATACAAGTTCGGACTTTTTCCACTTATACGATAAAGCTAGAAAATACCCCGCCGCGACATTCGACCTCTTTGATGTCAAAGGTCAACTCTCACCCTCTCTCCTCGTTTGATGGATGTTCTGAGGGGGGAGAGGAAATTTTCCAATATTTGTCTAATATCTGAAGTTTAAATAAACTTAAACGAAAAATTTTAATTTGTATGAATGGATGAAAATACAGGCTTTCTTGTGTTGTTTTCAAAATTTTAAAACTCCAAATAGAATTGAAATTATTTAATGTTATTTACATTTCGCATACTTCTTAAGACTTTAGCATTAAATTAAAAAATAAGTATACATTTTAAAATTATTTTGTCAACTAAAACAGAAAGCGACATCTTTTAAGAAGTGCACACAGAAAAAATGAGTTAAAAATATTAATTTTCTGATGAGATATTAGACAAATAAAGAGGCATTAAATGGCCATTGGTTTAACATTGGTGAGGGAAATCTAAAATCTGAGTGATAAGGGGCCTTAAGGCTCTAATGTCGTTGATGTTGGAGGCGATGGTACAAAAAAGTTGTGTCCATAATGAGATAAAACTCTTTCTTTGATAAATAAATTATGAAATTATTACAGATTACCTCTAGCTAAACTGGATGCAAGAGGCTGCAATATTTTTTGGTCAGTATTTTCCTCATGAAAATTGAGGAATGCTCTTTTTTTCTTGGCCTCAATGGTTTTTGGAATTTAAAAGTCGCGACATTTAGTCGTTATAAAACGTTGCAGTAAATCAGGGACGGTGTTCGACAATTAACAACAGGAGCAATGTATGCAGATGGTTCATGGGATAAATAGTAAGGATTTGTCCAAAAGTAAATCTGTTCTTTGAACTGTGTTTATTGGATTAAGTGACTATAGGGAGTAAATTACAAAAGGGCATAAGTAAATTTTTAGAGATAAAGGTTTGTTAAACACAACAACTTTCTTGTCAGAAATCTATGGGACTTGGAACTGAATTCTGAGCAGTGGAACTTGAGGCTCTAATGTTAATGATGCTGGAGGCGATAGTACAAAAAAGTAGCCTCCTTTAAGAAACAAAACTCTTTCGTTGATAATCAAACATAAATACGATAACAAATTATTACAGATTTCCTGTAGCTAAACTGGATGCAAGAGGCTGTGATATTTTTTGGTCAGTATTTCCCGCAGGAAAAATGAGAAATGCTCCTTTTTTTCTGGTTTTTACAACTTTTGGAAATCATAAGTCACTACGTTACGTCATTTTAAAACTTTGCAATAAATCAGGAATGGTGATGGACAATTAACAACAGGAACAGTGAACATGGTTCATGGGATAACTAATACGGATTTGTTCAAATTAAATCTGTCTTTAAACTGTGTTTATTGGATTAAGTGACTTCAGGGAATAAATTAGAAAAGGGTATCAGTACTATTTTTGAGACAAAGGTTTGTTAACCCTTTCACTCCCAGTGAGTCCAAATGGCATCAGGATGTTAGTGGACTTTTTAATTTGGATATTCAAAATTCATACTAGAAAATTAAAATAGCAATATTTGGTTTATTTAATAACAGACCAGTGCATATTTAAAATAAAGTGAAATTTATCTTTGAAATTTTCTGGTGTAAATTCGGATTCTCTGAACTACGTAATTTCTGGAACGTATTCTACCATGGGAATGAAAGGGTTAAATACAACATCTTTCTCGTCAGAAATATGTGAGACTTAGATCTGGAGACGTTTAGTCGTTTAAAAATTTTGCAATAATTCAGGGATGGTATTTTGCAATTAAGTTGGTTTATCTAGTTCTAGGATAATTAATAAGGTTTTGTTCAAAGGTAAGTCTGGTATTCGAACTCCGTTTGTTGGATTAAATGGCTATAGGGAATAAATTATTTGTTAAATACAAAAAATGTCTTGTCGGAAGACACTTCCCAGATAGCATTTTTAATTAGCAAAAAATTATCAGCAGTCTTGCTTTGAAAATCTTCAAAGTTGCAGCAAGCTCAGCATGACAAGACTGGAAATTCATAACAAGACTGCAACAAGATAATGCAAACGCCGAAGTCACCACACTTTGAACTTGTAGTTAGCTTGTCAAGCAAGTTAAATTCATGCTGTATAAAATTTAATGCAAATTAACGGCAAACAAGTAATCAAAAATACTGCAAATTAGTAATCTTTCCATGCCCCACTATCTGTTCACAACTGTTACACTACAGGTTTAGTCCTTTCGGAGGGGTCCATAGACATGTCCGGTCTCTTTGTACGAACACACCGTCAGAAGCTGCATGCATCGTTTTCAACACCATAAACAAGTTAAGGCGATATTTGTACTTTTTCAAGACGAGCCTTTTTTGGTCTTTGATAAGTATAGCGTTTAGAAAAAGCGGTGCCAACCGAATAAAATTTCTGTAATTTTTGCGTATGTGCTGACTGTCTATTCTCTCAACAGAGGAATTTTTTGCTTTTGTCACTATCGTGAATTAAAGACAGTCTTGCCATTAATTTCACAACAAACTACTCATGCAAGTGGGGGATGGTATACCTTGCGGGAAATTTGCTGCGAATTTCTCAATTCAGATTTGTCACAGCAAGATAATATCAGAAAAAATCAGACTTGCTACTAATGTTCATGTTATCTGGGTTAGTACTTGGTTCTGAGTAGCGAGACCTAAGGGTCAAAAGCTTTTGATTTTGTAGGTGAAAGTACAAAAAAGTGGTGTCCATAATGAGATAAATTTCTTACGTCGACATGCAGATATAGCGACAGAAACAAACTATTAGAAATTGCAGTAAGCTAAGTTGGATAAAAGAGGCTATGATGTGTTTTGGTCGGTATTTTGCACGTGAAGGATGAGAAATGCTCCTCTTTTCTGGTCGGTTACGACTTTTGAAAATTAAAAATCGCAGTGTTTAGTCGTTTTAAAACTCAGGGAGGGTGTTGTAAAATGAACAACAGAAACAATGAAGATGGTTTATGGGAAAACTAGTATGGATTTGTACAAAAGTAAACCTGTTCTTTGGACTGTCTATATTTGGATTAAGTGATTTTAGAGAATAAATTAGAATAAGATGTAGGTAACATTTAAAAGACAAAGGATTGTTAAAATTTCTTGTGAGGAATTTATGAGATTTAGAACTGGATTTTGAGTTGGTGCAATCAGACAGAATTCTGCAACGGCCACTCGCTTGTCGGCTTCTTTGATCTGGTGAGTCTTTTATCGCTCTTGAAAAAGGAAGAAAGTACCACGAAGGAGACTTCTTGACATGTTTATCATATTTCCTTTATATTGTTGGTGACCACAGAACCTTTGAAAAAGAAAGACCAGAGAAAAAAATAGACGTTTTCAGTATGATGTCACTCATGACGTATTCCTTCGAAACGGGCTCCAAACAAACGCTAAATTTCATTTCTTATTAAATATAAGCCATAGAAAATATTACCACTGCATATATAGTGCATTAAAACATGTTGCCGTGAGAGTTTATCATTACTAGTTGTGATAATGAATTGGGTACTGGTTGACTTACTTTATTTGAAAATAAAATTGAAAAATTAAATGAGGAATTGCACGAAATATTTAATAAGATCTTTTTCTCAGAATTAAGGAACAGATGTGGATAAATATATTGAGAAGCAGCAGAGTGTACAGGATAAACTGTCTTTGATTAAGCACTATTTGAAAAATTCAAAATTAACTTTAACCCTTTCAGGGTTAAGGGGTACTTCTAATAGCTGCTGAAATGAGTGAATGACACAAGAATTTACAAGTAAATTTATTTCAAAATAACCGAATTCACTTACTTGATCACTCTACCACGGAGCCAACCAAATAATGGCAAAAGACCTTCCAACACAGCCCCAGCCGCTGAAACAAACCCGGAATCAGCGACAATTAATAAAACTAAAAGGTCACAAAAATATGGCACGCTGTGCTATGCAAATAAAATACAAAAAATAAAGTCATGTATAAGTTTTAAACATATGACTCTAACCCTAGTTACTATAAAATAAAAATTAAAATTAAACTAAAACTAAAACTGGATGAAGCCGCAAAACAAAAAAATTAAGTCATTTTCAGTTACAAATGCCTGTATAAAGATATTTTAAAACTAAGTACTATTTACACTAATAATCAAAATAAGATAAAACATTAAGCCAATAAAACAGACATTTTAGGTCAATTCAAGTTACAAAGGACCATCAGATCCTGGAAGTCCAAAAACGACTCAAAAATGCGTGAAGGCAGAAATATTAGCACAGCACTATGTGGATCCGGCAAAAGTCCACCAAAAATACTTTAATTATACCAAAATGTTCAAAATCTGTACTTTCTGAATGAATATAAATTATTCAGTTTATTGTAAATAACTGTCAGTTTATAATGATTTGATCGCGGCAAGAGAACATCTCGCAAATTCCAAGACAGAGTTCTATTTCGCACAAAGTTAAAGAACAGAGTTTGTTCACGTACTTCATAAAAGGAAAATTTTCATTCTAATATTCTGGTGCCAATGTAACATTTAGGAATTAAAATTAAGTGGTCCAAAAATGGACCGCCGCCCTTCAATGGGTTAAACGATACGAATCAAAATATTGGGAATTTAAAATCTCAAATACCAGAAGTAAAGTTTTCAAAACTCACACTTTGTACGGTTAGCGATAATCTGGGAGAATGGTTGCCATTTTGTGTTTTATTTAAAGCTGCATGGATTGTAATGAGAGTTCATTAGACTGCCAGAAGTAGTGTTGTGATGTGTCTTGCGTAAATCAGGCCTCCAAACACTGTGGACACCACAAACGTCTTACAGTTAGTTCATTTTGCCATGTTTAATAGCAGATAATTCTGACCTTAGGCAAGCCGAAGAAATTTACTTTAAAATTCTGCTGCCCAGGCGTTGCCATCAAAATACCCAAGGCCGGAGGACACGAAGCTAACGAGAAAGACAGGCTATTGCGGCTGCGGTGCATTCCACGTATCTTTTTTTACGGACCGCTGGAGTCACGTGATGTTCGAATGCACCAATGAAGGTGTGCGAAAAGAAAGTGGGGGATGGTATACCTTGCGGGAAATTTGCTGCGAATTTCTCAATTCAAATTTATCACAAAAAGGTAATATCAGAAAAAATCAATACTTGTTACTAATGTTCATGCTATCTGGGTTAGCACTTGGTTCTGAGTAGCGAGACCTAAGGCTCGAAAGCTGTTGACTTTGTAAGTGAAAGTACAAAAAAGTGGTGTCCATAATGAGATAAATTTCTTACGTCGACACGCCGATATAGCGACAGAAACAAACTATTAGAAGTTGCAGTAAGCTAAGCTGGATAAAAGAGGCTGTGATGTGTTTTGGTCGGTATTTTGCACGTGAAGGATGAAAAATGCTCTTTTTTCTGGTCTTTACGACTTTTGAAAATTACAAATCGCAGTGCTTAATCGTTTTAAAACTCAGTGATTGTGTTGTAAAATGAACAACAGAAGTAATGAAGATGGTTTATGGGAAAACTAGTAAGGATTTGTCCAAAAGTAAACCTGTTCTTTGGACTGTCTTTATTTGGATTAGGTGATTTTAGAGAATAAATTAGAATAAGGTGTAGGTAACATTTAAGAGACAAAGGATTGTTAAAATTTCTTGTGAGGAATTTATGAGATTTAGGACTGGATTTTGAGTTGGTGCAATCAGACAGAATTCAGCAACGGCCAATCGCTTGCCGGCTTCTTTGATCTGGTGAGTCTTTCATCGCTCTTGAAAAAGGAAGAAAGTACCACGAAGGAGATTTCTTGGCATGTTTATCATATTTCCTTTATATTGTTGGTGACCACAGAACCTTTGAAAAAGAAAGACCAGAGAAATAATAGACGTTTTCAGTATGATGTCACTCATGACGTATTCCTTCGAAACTGGCTCCAAACAAACGCTAACTTTCATTTCTTATTAAATATAAGTCATAGAAAATATAACACTGCATATAATGTATTAAAACATGTTGTCGTGAGAGCCTATCATTACTAGTTGTGATAATGAATTGGGTACTGGTTGACTTACTTTATTTGAAAAAAAATTGAAAAATTAAATGAGGAATTGCACGAAATATTTAATAAGATCTTTTTCTCAGAATGAAGAAACAGATGAGGATAAATATATTGAGAAACAGCAGGGTGTACATGATAAACTGTCTTTGATTAAGCGCCATTTGAAAAATTCAAAATTAACTTTAACCCTTTCAGGGTTAAGGTACTTCAAATAGCTGCTGAAATGAGTAAATGACACCAGAATTTACAAGTAAATTTATTTCAAAATAACCGAAAGCTTTTGTTCACTTACTTGATCACTCTACCAGGGAACCAACCAAATAATGGCAAAGGCCCTGAATCCCTGGCAGAAAAACGCCCTCCACCATCCAACACAGCCCCAGCCGCTGAAACAAACCCGGAATCAGCGACAATTAATAAAATTAAAAAGTCACAAAAATGTGGCACGCTGTGCCATGCAAAAAAAATACAAAAAATAAATTCATGCATAAGTTTTAAACATATGACTGTAACCCTAGTTACTATAAAATAAAAATTTAAATTAAACTAAAATTAAAACTGAATGAAGCCTCAAAACAAAATTTTAAGTCATTTTCAGTTACAAATGCCTGTATAAAGATATCTTAAAACTAAGTACTATTTACACTAATAATCAAAACAAGATAAAACATTAAGTCAATAAAACAGACATTTTAGGTCAATCAAGTTACAAAAGGCCATCATATCCTGAAAGTACAGAAACGACTCAAAAATGCGTGAAGGCAGAAAGATTAGCAAAGCACTATGTGGATCTGGCAAAAGTCCACCACAAATACTTTAATTATACCAAAATGTTCAAAATCTGTACTTTCTGAATGAATATAATTTATTCAGTTTATTATAAATAACTGTCAGTTCATAATGATTCGATCGCGGCAAGAGAACATTTTGAAAATTCCAAGACAAAGTTCTATTTCGCACAAAGTTAAAGAACAGAGTTTGTTCACGTACTTAATAAAAGGAAAATTTTCATTCTAATATTCTCGTGCCAATCAGGGATGAGATTTCCGCGTTTTTTCACACCAGTATTTTGTTAGAGAAAATTATATTTCATTTAATCGGACCATTTTTACCATTTAACAGAACTACATTTTCTGTAAGAATATACTGGCGTGCAAAAACGCGGAAATCTCATCTCTGGTGCCATTGTAACATTTAGGAATTAAAATTAAGTGGTCCAAAAATGGACCACCGCCCTTCAATGGGTTAAACGATACGAATCAAAATACTGGGAATTTAAAATCTCAAATACCAGAAGTAAAGCTTTCAAAACTTACACTTAGTACGGTTAGTGATAATCTGGAAGAATGGTTGCCATTTTGTGATTTATTTAAAGCTGCGTGGATTGTAATGAGAGTTCATTAGACTCTCAGAAGTAGTGTTGCCATGTGTCTTGCGTAAATCAGGCCTCCAAACACTCTGGACACCACAAACGTCTTATAGTTAGTTCATTTTGCCATCTTTAATTGCAGATAATTCTGCCCTTAGGTAAGGCGGGAAATTTACTTTAAAATTCTGCTGTCCAGGCGATTTCCATCAAAATACTCAAGGCCGGATGACACGAGGCTAACGAGAAAGACAGGCTACTGGGGTGCATTCCACGTATCTTTTTTTACAGACCGCTGGAGTCACGTGATGCTCGAATGCACCAATGAAGGTGTGCGAAAAGAGCATCACGTCACTCTAGCGGTCTGTAAAAAAAGACACGTAGGATGCACCGCGGTAGCCTGTCTTTTTCGTTAGCTCCGGGACACGAACTGTGACGTCATCACTAATTGACCGACTTCTCACTAGAGTTGGAATTCACACTAGAAATATTTGAATAGCAATTTTCTTTTATTTTTGTAATATCTATCATCGTATAAAACAATACTAAGTATTTAAACTTACTGGTGGGGATTCGGAATCCCTAAATAAAAATTCAGCCAGATGCGGAATTCCACAGTGTTGCATCATCTGGCTGATTTTTTATTGGGGGATTCCAAATTCTCACCAGTAAGTTTAAATAATTAGTATTGTTTTGTTAGATGATAGGAACAATGGAACAATAAAGCTGGTGTGTGGATTCCCTAGTTGCTTGGCAACTTTACATCCAGGCTAAGAGTAAATCGTGTTACAATGCAATGGGAGCCTTAGAAAAAAGAGCGTTTAAACGCGGCTAGTAGCCACAAAAAATAGAGAGTAAAAGCTAAAAAGATAGACAATTTTTAAAAGAAAAAATTGTTAGTATAACTAGTAGGGAAAAAAATGTTCCATATGATCCACATATATGTCCAGGACAGGCGAAAAAGCTACCAAAGGAAGCCCCATAAAAAAAAAAGACTCAATTCAGAGACCATACATTTAATATAGCTTGATAAGTAAAAAAAGTTTAACACAGTGAAGAAAATAAATAAAACTAAATATATACATATTTACAAGAGAATTTAAATTACTTTAAGTAAATAAGAATAAAAATGTAAGAAAAAGCTACAGTGAGGAGAGTTCAAACTAAATAAACAGTTAAATGCAAAAGCCGAGGGGATCAAACGACAGCAAGAGGACGGCGTCCACCCAGTCTAGTAATTTGAGGTGAATTAAACATGAGAATGAAAGAAATAAGAGTAATATCATGAGAAGAGCATAAAATACAAGAAGAGAAGTTTTTTTTTTTTAAATTTCTAAACAAACAACACAAACAAAAAGAAGGAAAAAAGTTTAGCAAATGAAGAGCTTAATCTTCGTTAATGTTGATATGACTTGCAAGTTTATCAAATTCAGTTAATATAACCATCAATTTTTGCATCGGATTATCGAGTTTCTTAGTCTGAGTTGAGATGTTCTTTATACATTTTAGGAATTTAGTGATTTGAAAGATTTGTTTAACTTCGTTGAAAGTATTAAGAATGTCTTTAATATCATTGGTGTAATTAGTAGGAGCATTAGAATTTTCAATAGTAGGGGAGGAATGGGTGTTTGCGGTAGTACTATCATTGTTATCAGAGTTTAATTCTACATTACTAGTTGAGGGTTCAGAGTCTTTAGTATTTTTGGTATAATTATAATTCTTAAATATATCCGCTAAGATTTGGGTTTCTTGGGATAGATTGCTGACGCTATTATTTGTTTTACGGTTTTGTTTATTTTCTAGTCTATAGGGATTTTTTGGACAACCACGGAAATTCGCTGGGTGCCCTTGTGGTGACAATCTGTACTTAAATGTAGATCTCCGCATTTTACACATTTAGCATCGAAGCCACACACTTCTGATGCGTGACCGTAACCCTGGCATTTGTAACACTGTTTTACACGATTTTTGCTAGTAAAAGCTTCAATCTTAACAGAAATATAATGTATATTGTTAATTTAGTAAATTTCTTCAAAGTTCTTACGAGGTATAACATTTACCATGTATATCGGCATTGGTTGGCCAGTTTTGCGATTTTTAAGCATGGCAGCCCTAGTGACTGCGAAACCATGCTCCCTGAGACTATCTTCAATAATTTTAGTGTCGGTGTAACAGGGGAGGCCCCTAATGCAAATTTTTTTCGATCGAAGTTCTTTAGGATCTAGAGTGGTATATTTCTTTTTGTTTTGGTCTAACCATTTTTGAGTAATTTTAAAGTCCTTAACAGAGTTACATTGTATAACAATGCGTTCGCCTTTTAGCGTAATTTTGGGGTTTTCTGAGTTTAACTCCGTAATTTCATGGGCAACCGTCGCCCAATTGCTGTCGACTTCGACGTAGAAAGGGTTAACAGATTTTCTAACTTTGACAGTATCCTGTGTATTTTCACTAACATTTGATTCAGCCATATCCACATTTTCAGTTAGGTTAACTTCGCTAGCGATATTTTTATATTTATTACTAAGTGGGATAGGAGAACTCTCCTCCGAAATAGGACGTTTAACTCCTTTCTTAACAGAGCAGAAAAAACTAAAGATAGCTGAATTTAGCAAATTATCATGGGTTGGCTCCCTAAGCAAAGTAAAAGCATCAAGGCAAGTTTTCCTTACCTCTTCTTGCTCTGAAGCAGAAGCAGAATAGCCGTCCTTAGCGTTTATGTCCAAAATATATTGATCCACAAATGTGTAGAAATCACCTAATATAGTTTTAGCATATTCGTCAAAATTTGAAGAAAATCTGTCAAACTGGTCCTTGAAATTGCTGTTTAACGTTCCATTACGTATTTTGTCGATAACTTCCTTAATATAATAATCTTGATCATCTGTAGCCGTCATAATGCAGCATTAAATAGCCAAATGACTGATATGCGAGTGATAATGTTAGATGATAGAACAATGGAACAATAGAGCTGGTGTATGGATTCCCTAGTTGCGTGGCAACTTTACATCCAGGCTAAGAATAGTTCGTTTTACAATGCAATGGGAGCCTTAGAAAAAAGAGCGTTTAAACGCGGCTAGTAGCCACGAAGAAATGGAGAGAAAAACTAAAAAGGATAGACAATTTTTAAGGAAAAAATTGTTAGTATAACTAGTAGGAAAAAAAAAAAAAAGTTCCATATGATCCAAAAATGTCCAGGACAGGCGAAAAAGCTACCAAGGAAGCCCCGTAAAAAAAAAGACTCAATTCAAAGACCATACATAAGTTTAACACAATTAAAAACAGAGTAAGATACAAAAGTTTATAACAAAATGAAGTATATACATATTTACAGAAAAAAGAGAGATTAAAGTTTATATGAAAATGCACAAAAGATAGGAAAATACTATAGTAAAAAACAACATTGAGGAGAGTTCAGACTAACAGGACTTAAAAAAGCACAAAATGTATAGGGGAACAAGGGGAAAGAAGGACGGCGCCCGCCCAGTCTGGTAACTCGATGATAAAAGGTTATATGAGGAGACCAAGATAGTGTAATTAAAGCACATAAGGTAAAGCTAATAAAGAATTTGAAAAGCACAAGAAAAACAGCTTAAAAGTTTTTTTTTTTTTTTTTAAGCACACAAAAGACAGAAAGACAGGGGGAAAAAAAGGAAATAGTTTAGCAGAAAAAAAGGAAATAGTTTAGCAGATATGATAGATATTGCATAAATAAAATAAAATAAAATTGCTATTCAATTTTTTCCGGTGTGAATTCCATCAGTAGTGAGAATCCGGTCTATTAGTGACGACGTCACAACTCGTGTCCTCAGGCCTTGAGCATGTCGATGGCAACGGTCCAGGGCATTTGGAGTCGTGAATTATGAAGGACTCCTCACAACACTAAAATGTGTTACAGTTTTTGAAACCGGCGTTCAAAAACATCGCAATTATAAATGCTCAGTGCTTTGGAATTTCTGATTCAAACTATCAGACAACCTTAGAGCCATTGAAGGAACGATATTCAAATAAGAAAGAGCTAATTAATGCTCTTATTAAGAAATTAATTGGGATGACTTGTGTTTAGGATATTACACAGTCTATTTTAGAAAACGTAGATGTCATAAATGAATGTGTTCATTAAGTGTACTTAAACAAGATATTAGCGGATTTTCTTAAGTATTGATAGTGTATTAAATTACAGAGAAATTGGGTAAAAATATTAGATGTTGGTGGGAAAGAACACTGAAAAAGGAGGAATTGGGTACACTTAATAATTTATCATATTTATTGAAAGACCGCCTTGGAATATTTCAGAATAGTAAATCTGCAGTAAATGAATAAAAAAAAGCTTCACATAATAAGATCACGATATTGGCTTCTGTCAGTAACATTTGTTTTGTAAATAAAGACATATACCCACAGTATAAATGTTGTAAATTCTTGCAGTTAAGTGCACACAGGAGAATAGAGTTGGTAAAGAGGAACCGATTGTGTTGCAAATGTTTTTTTAATACATTCCAACAAAGTTGAAAAGTGTCTGTGACTTCGGTTTGTCTGTCCGTCTGCCCGCGCTCAAATTCTCGTAAATATATTCGACTTGCCCTGAGCTTTTTGGATGTTATTGACGTTTACCATAGCGAGATCCCTATATCAAATGAAGTATGTAGCATGTTTAGATCATTTACAAGGACAGTCAAAAGTGTTCCATTACATTACGGCCAATGGGTTGGGTTGGGTTGATTATTGACGGCCAATTATCTACACGAGGGATATAGGCCCGAGGGGAGTGCCCTCCGTGGGGGGTCTTTCTAAGGGAACCTAATCCGTATTAACGCATGGAAGATCCACGGCTCGAAGAAAACCACGAAAACTCCGAACGATTAGGCCGACGGGCGCGATTGGGATCGAACCCAGCACTTGCCGTCTACCAGCTTCGAGAGCAGAACCTCTCGGCCACTGGTGGGGCTACGGCCAATGGGAGAAAGTCGTTTCAAATGATTTTTAATGATGTTACACCCTTTTCAAACATAATAAGGTTTATATGCATTTATGCAGTGCACTAAAATATGCATTGTATAGAATATGTGGTGCAAAGAATAGTTATTATTCATTTACAGGGCCGCACAAAGTAATTCTGTTACATAATGATATAGGGGTGTGGGATTGTTTGCGGCGTATTTTAATTATGTTAAACTATTTCATATATAATGAAATTTATATACGTTGCTGAGGTTTACTATAACTTATTTCATGAATAATACAAAGTGCATAGCATTTACAGGTACACACAAAAGATTTCAGATGCTATATTCTTTTCGAAGTGCTGTACATTAGCGATGATTGCTGGAAATGCATTTTTAATTATGATATGCGCTCTTATGCTTCACTATATTTATGCATACTATATAGTGTGCATAAATTATATAGTTTATATATAGGGCTACACAAAAGAATTCGTAAGGGTTACTGAGTATGAGCGTAAATTCCTTAAAGGTGATTTTTAAATGAGTTATGCATTTTTACACTGAACTGCGTTTAGTTTACTAAGAAATATTTGTAGACTATGGATAAGATGATGTACAGGGTCACGAAAATTATTGGATACATACCCGTCTATGGATGATAATTTTTGGGAATGTGATTTCAGTAGTTTTAAGCGTGTTTTAGTTTGAATTAAATTTTAGCTAAATAGCGGTGCGTAATAAAGGTACTATGTAAACTACAGAGCTGATCAAAATTATTCAAGTATGTTTCCATCTATTAGTATAAATTGCTGAAAGAAAAATTTCAACCTGTTATGCGTTTTCCTTTTTCTTGCTATACTAAATTTCCCCATTATATAGTATATATATCAACCTACAGATCAAATACAGGGCTGTTCAAAAGAATTGGAATACATATTTGGCTATGGACGACAACTGCTGTTATTCAAGTGTTTTGACTGTTTTCTAAAATGCTTACTTGGTTATCTTATTTGCCTTAATTCCCTAAATAACAAAGTTTTGTTAAGGATTTCAGGAAGTGTTGTAAAATGTTTCATACTCTATATTTAACGCATGATTTTTCTTTCTTATTTTATGAGCTCCTTGTTAAAAATCGTAAGAATTTGAATAAGTGTAAGTGTTTAAGAAGCGCAGCATACAGCTTTACATGTTCTAACGGACTCTAAGTCTAATGCAGGTAGTGTAAATGACTCAATTGCCCAGCTTTTGCCGAACGTACTGCAATTTCATCCAAAACTAAATGAATATTAAAAAAATAAATAAATAAAAAACAGCAATTTAACAAATTACAACGAACATTTGGAAAATGATTTTTTCAAAGACTAAAATTTAAGACATAAAAAATCGCACGGAATTGATCCTACATTACGTACGCCATGAATTAAACGATAACATTCCTGGACCCATCATGAACAAATTTTAAAAGAAATTTCAGTTTTACAATTTTCGGTACTGTAAATTTTTAAACTTCTACGGAGCTGGTCATACATTACGTACGCCATGAATTAAAGATTAATAGTGTTATTACACGTAAAAATTGCAAGCAAGAAAAATCGCCTGCGACACGCCAGATTTCCTATGAAACTTACGTAATAGCCAAGCACTTCATTGGCTGTTCGGGAAAAGGCTTTTCTATCATCAGATTTCCAAAAAGTCTCAAGACCAATTTTAAATAAAATTTCATTCTTAAACTTCTAAACATCCGACAATATTACTTTTTATACACTGCAAATAGAAGCGTCTTAAATTTAGACACATATGTGACTGAAAAAGAATTTTAGACACTTAAGTGTCTTAATCTGAAAATTAAGACACTATAGATGTCTTAATTTAAGATACATAAGCGTCTTACTATGACCATGGTGTAAACGAACTGAGAATAATGTCTAAAATATCCGCAAACGTCTTATTTTAAGACACTTCATTGCTTTAAACGTGTCTTAATTTTTGATTCTTCCGACGCAATAACCACCAGGGGGCACTAGCACTCCCAGTTGCGCATGCGTTTTAGATGTCTTCGTTCGAAGTGGTATACGTTGTAATTCAAACAAAGTTTGTTTTTATGTACGCGTGTATTTTAATTCGTTTTTTGCGAAATGTGAAGTACTGTGATTTTAATTCGTATTAACTTGGATTATGTATTTATTGAATACATACATCTGACGTGTGTGCTCGGCATCAAATGTCTCTTAGAAGCTGTCGTCGATACAAGGGCGGGATAGACACAGAACAGAAGTAGACGAAGGTTGAAGATTACACCCGGAAATTCTACAAAGCGTGTGCAACGGGCTTAGTGTTAACTCGTATCAATTTATATCAATAATATTGTGTTATTCATCTTCGTCCTGTCGAAGCTGGCAAAAAAAAAAGAAACTTTTGTCTGGCGGGTCCTGTTTTTAGGATGAAACATCTCATCCTTTAAATATGGCTAGTCGGATGTATTATGGATTACCTTTTAAACTGATGAAAGTCTTTCTCCCTCACTGTGGTTGTGGTAGTTTTTAAAATTTCAAATCGAGGAATATTTCTTACCTCTTGCAGCAACTCAAGTAAGTTTCTTTATAGTAGTAAAATTAGTGTATTTTATGATTTTATTTATTGTACTAAACAAAATCCTGCATGAAATTTAATTAGTTTTGAATCTGTTCGCAAAAAACCCCACTAATTCTAGAAGTATATATTTTTAAACTTATGACGTTCTTTTTTATTACGAATTATATATTCAATGTCAGTTCTTAGTTTAAATGGATAATTTTTATCTCGCAGTTAATGACGGCCACAAGGAAGTAAAGATAAAAAAAACTTTGAAAGATGACCTAATGCTTTCTTACTTCCTGGCATAAAACCGCAGATTAAAAAAAAGATAAATAAAGTAAATGAGACTCGTCTATTATATGAAGCTGCCTGTAAAAATATACATATGTATTTGATTTGCAATCAACTCTAATACTGATTTTTTTATTATTTTTAATAAAAAAGTTATTTGAAATTTATAATGGGAAAAAGTAAAAACCTCTAACTAGATTTCGTATTTAAAAGTGTGGTAACTTTATTTATATGCACTTATACGAAAAATACAAAAATGACAGATGTTACTGTATATATTTAAGACGAAAGAAGTTTGGAAATCATAAGTTATTTTTTCCTCATGTTTTTAATATAGAATATGTACTTGTTTTTATTGATAGTTGAATAGCTTTTGTGAGTACCCTCTGATCTACATAAAAACTTGCCCATGTGGAAATATAAATTTTTTAAAAACATAATTTTTAAATAAGTATTTTCATTTTTGGGGGGGGGGGGAGGGGGGGATTTTGCATGAATTTTTGTAAAGCTGATATCTTAAATCTTGCACTGATTATAATGAAAGTTTTGAACTTTTAGAGTAGGACAAGTTTAAAAACGCAAATATATTTAACAAAATACCAAAGTCATTTTTTCCCCAATGTTATTAAAGTAGAATATTTATTTATTTATTTTCATTATTCATAGTTAAATGGCTGTTGTGATTATCAAGTGATGTATATGTAAAATTGCCTATGTGGCAATATATTTTTTTATATTTTCATTTTTTTGGGGGGGGGGGGATTTTTGCAATTTTCGTACATCTGATATTTTAAATCTTTTTCCACATTCAACCGAGTATAATAAATATTTTGAACTTTTAGAGTAGGACAAGATTATAAAATATATATATATATATATTTATCTATGTACCTTAAAAGCCCTTAATAGCGAACACTTCGGGAACGCGGAATTTGTCCGATAATTGGAGATGTCTACTTTTTTGAGGTAAAAATATACAAATATGTATGTCTGCTGATTAAAAAAGTATTCGTTAAATAGAGGTGTTCGCTATTCGAGAATGTTCATTAACCTCCACAACGGATACTCCCGAATATCGGACATCTCAATTTAGACAACTATAATGCAGGGTTGCGTTTTTTGCAAAAGTACTTCTTGATTAAAGGAAGGGCAAACTGGGAAGTGCCCCGTCCCCCTACGACTGTAGTGCCCCCAAATTTGATGTGCAATATTTGTAAAGCTTATATTTTAAATCTGTTTCGAAATTGTACTGATTATAATCAATATTTTGAACTTTTAAAGTAAAATAAGGTTAAAAACAAAATAAATTTAAAAAAATCTAATATTTAGATAAATATTTTTTGTTTTTTAATCTTGTTCTACTCCTGAAGTTCAAGATATTGATTATAATCAGTACAATGTCGTAAAAGATTTAAATTATCAACGTAACGAAAATTGTATACCAAAACTGAGAGCACCAAAAAAATCAGGCTGTATTGGGGGGGGGGGGGGGAGGGGCAGGACCACAGCCAAATATTTTTCCAGGATTCAACGTGGTCAAACATGGCTACGTATGATGCTTACAAAAAAAATGGATGCGATTCAGACGTTTGAAGTGTCTGAAATTCAGACGCAAAAAGTGTCTGAAAAAATTCAGACATTTTAAAATGTCTGAAAATTGAACACTCCATTTCAGACACTTAAGTGTCTGAATTTCAGACATTTTAATTTAGAGTGTACCGTTGGATAGAGAAAAAAATGTACTTTTAAATGCAATTTGTTTGAAAGCTGTATCTCAATTTGTTTCTGATTTATTCATTATTTTTTTTTGTAGTTTTTATTACTTTTTTGTCATAGTGGCAACACTCTGTTGTCCATCGTTGTTGAAACAAAAGGGAAATACAGATTACTGTATATACCAATCAGATAACGAATAAATTGCGGATTAAACCAATGAAAACGTTCAGATATGCTTTTGATTTCCTACCCTGACGAGCACAATAACCATTTTTCCAAATGGTTAAAAAAAAAGCAATTTAACAAATTACTACGACTATTTGAAAAATGATTTTTTCAAAGACTAAAATTTAAGACATAAAAAATTGCACGGAGTTGATCATACATTACGTACGCCATGAATTAAACATTAATAGAGTAAAAATTCACGTAAAAATTGCAAGCGACAAAAATCGCCTGCGACTCGTCAGATTTCCTGAAACTTACGTATTATCTAAGCATTTCATTGGCTGTTCGGGAAAAGGCTTTTCCATCGTCAGATTTCCAAGAAATCTGACGAGCCATTTTAAATGAATCATTCTTAAACTTCTAAACATCCCACAATATTACTTTTTACACCGTCGTATAGAGAAAAAAAAATGTTCTTTTAAATGCAATTTGTTTGAAAGCTGTATCTCAATTTGTTTCTGAGTTATTGATTTTTTTTGTAGTTTTTATTACTTTTTTGTCATAGTGGCAACAGAAGTATCCACCTCTGTTGAAAGTAAAGGGAAATACAGATTACTTTATAGACCAATCAGAAAACGAATAAAAGGCAGATTCAACCAATAAAAACCTTCAGATATGCTTTTGATTTCCTACCCTGACGAGGACAATAACCATTTTTCTAAATGGTTAATAAAACCTCTTGTACATGCCCTTTCGAATTTAGAAACTAGTCTATGGTGGGGTTACATTCACTGAGTGGGCAAATATTGCGTTGTACAGCAATGATTGAAGTTTTTGATTCATTGGGTCATGTTGTAAATTACCGTACTTTGCTATAAAGTGATAGTAAAGCTACAGTGTCTAGAAATATACAGGGTGTTCCAAAATTCCACTGACAAATTCAGAGAGGTGATAGAGAGCTTCAAGAGGTTGAAAAATTACAATAGAACATGGGGTCGCAAAACGCGTATTTAATCAAAAATACAGTGTGTTTCATCTCGACTCAATTTGGGTCGACGGTCTTAACTTTCAGAAAACTGAAGCATATTACAATAAGATATTTCACAGATATTCTAACCTTTATTAGGTGCGTTCGTAATTATATAAATACGTAGCACCTATAGTCGTCGTTCGGTCCGTCTGTCAGTCCGTCTGTCAGTCCGTCTGTCAGTCCGTCTGTCTGTCTGTCCGTCCGTCCGCATATAACAGAGCAAAAACTACCCAACCGAATAGTCTGAAATTTTAAACATATAATTGTTGCAAAATTTTGTCTAGTCATTTTAAATTTTATGAAAATCGGATGTATAGTTTAATGACAGGGACATTCAAAAGTTTTCCGTTACATTACGGCCAATAGGAAAAATTATTGCAAGTGCATTTTACTAATGTTATAGCCTTCCGAATGGTCTGAAATTTTAAATATATAATTGTTGCAAAATTTTGTCGAGTCATTTTAAATTTTATGAAAATCGGATGTATAGTTTAATGACAGGGACATTCAAAAGTTTTCCGTTACATTACGGCCAATAGGAAAAATTATTGCAAGTGCATTTTACTAATGTTATAGCCTTCCGAATGGTCTGAAATTTTAAATATATAATTGTTGCAAAATTTTGTCGAGTCATTTTAAATTTTATGAAAATCGGATGTATAGTTTAATGACAGGGACATTCAAAAGTTTTCCGTTACATTACGGCCAATAGGAAAAATTATTGCAAGTGCATTTTACTAATGTTATAGCCTTCCGAATGGTCTGAAATTTTAAACATATAATTGTTGCAAAATTTTGTCTAGTCATTTTAAATTTTATGAAAATCGGATGTATAGTTTAATGACAGGGACATTCAAAAGTTTTCCGTTACATTACGGCCAATAGGAAAAATTATTGCAAGTGCATTTTACTAATGTTATAGCCTTCCGAATGGTCTGAAATTTTAAATATATAATTGTTGCAAAATTTTGTCGAGTCATTTTAAATTTTATGAAAATCGGATGTATAGTTTAATGACAGGGACATTCAAAAGTTTTCCGTTACATTACGGCCAATAGGAAAAATTATTGCAAGTGCATTTTACTAATGTTACAGCCTTCCAAATGGTCTGAAATTTTAAATATATAATTGTTGCAAAATTTTGTTGAGTCATTTTAAATTTTATGAAAATCGGATGTATAGTTTAATGACAGGGACATTCAAAAGTTTTCCGTTACATTACGGCCAATGGGAACAATTATTGCAAGTGCATTTTACTACTGTTATAGCCTTCCGAATGGTCTGAAATTTTAAATATATAATTGTTGCAAAATTTTGTCAAGTCATTTCTAATTTTATGAAAATCACATGCATAGTTTAATGACAGGGACAGTCAAAAGTTTTCCGTTACATGACGGCCAATGGGAAAAAATTATTGTAAGTGCATTTTAATGTTGTTGCAGCCTTTCGAACATAATGATATTGATATGCACTTATGAAGTGCACTAAAATATACAATACACGGTGCAAAAAATATTTATAAAACTAGTTATAGTACGAACACACCTCATTTGCCACGTTTGACGAGCAATTTCCAACTTGTTTTAAATGGGATAACACCAAACTTAAGTGGTAGAGGTTTGCATTACACGCGCCAGCAGTTTGCACTTGACGACCCACATTTTGGACTGTGAATTATCAGTTCATAGGGTATCATCTATTGCTTGAACAACATGTTTTTCCAGATTTTTTCGTGATGGTATCACATTTCACACAAAAATGTACATATCATAGGATTTTCATGGCAATGTTTTTATTTTTCTCGAAATTATGACCGTCAACCCGAGTTCAGTTAGGATGAAACACCCTGTATTTGTGACTCAATAAGTCGTTTGCGACTCCATGTTCTATGGCAATATTTCATCCTCTTGATGCCTATTATCACCCCACTTTCTTTCTTTCTAACCGATGACCAGGCACCTACCTACCAGGAAGCACCAGATGAATTGGTTTGATACCTGATATCGAGGCGGGTGACCACCTAATTGCCGCGTAGCGGCAATAAATCTAACGAGCGCCTAGATCGTATCGGCAGTGCCTATTGCTTAGTCGTGAACAGTGTTATGTCGGTTGCTTAACATTGATATCCTGTTGTTTGTAACCTGCACATTACTACTCGTGTTGATCTCGTAATTTTGAACCTTGGTCAAGTAACGAGACCTTCATTTGGCAAGGCACCTCCAGAGGTATAGTTCATAGGTAACTTGGAGGACTTTGCACCCGTGACGGATTTTGCATGCACCAGGCGCCATTAGCGCACATGGCGGGTTATAGCTAGCAGTAGGCCTCGATCCCGCAGCCTTCAGCTGCGGGTTCGATGCTCTGCCAACTTGGCCACCGCTGCCCGAACTACTTCTGATTACCTGTTTTGAAGCCGAATTGTTGATGCAGACTTGTCATAAGAAAATGGATTTTGGAGGGGGGAAAGTAAAAAGTGGGGCGCCGCAGATAGACAAGTTGCACCGTAAGTTAATTTTGAGCCGAAATGCTAGCAAACACCACGATGCAGGGGGGGATGAGACTCTGCCTTTCTACCGTGCCCTACCGCGCAGAAACTGACTTCGTAGACTTCCAACTAGAGTGGATCCGGTAGCTTGTGCAGGCTATAGCCTATGTGCAACTACGAGTAATTAAGAGACGACAGTAGAAAAAAAAAACCTGAAACTGAAAGGGGTTAGTTTGTACATGTTATTACACTTAAAACACTTTATACTATCACCCCTCTGAATTTGACGCTCAAATTTTGGAACACCCTGTATTGTGTGAAAATCAACAATTGAAACAGTATCCAAAAGATTACATTTTCATCAGAGGGTGCTATGATCGAGTCTATTACTAAGAATGAATGGAAATCCTGTGTGTTTTTAGATATTTGTGATGCAATTTAGGCTACAGGAAACTTCCACCAGCAAATTTGAATCAAAATTTTCTCCTTATTTAAAAGCCTTATTATTGTAGAATGTCAGTCATAATTCAAAAAGATATATTTATTTTTACTGGTAGAAGTTTACTTTGGCGGTAGTCAGGCCCTGCAATTCCGCCATATTGTGGCAACATGGCGTGCAACGTGTGGCAACGTGCCCTTCGTGGTGGGGGTCTTTCTAAGGGAACCTAACTCGCATTTACACTTGGAAGTCTAAGGTTTCGAAGAAAACTCCGAAACGATTAGGCCGACGGGCGCGATTGGGTTTGAACCCAGCACCTCCCGTCTACCAGCTTCGAGAGCAGAACCTCTCGGCCACTGGTGGGGCCTGAATTACCTGAATTTTAATTTTGAAATTAAGTACCTTTTACATATTTCAAAAGAGTTTGAAACAAAATTTTGTTTGTTGCAGTTTCGATTGACTTTGCTTTGCAACTCTATCACTAGGTTTTTTAATACTATTGCTTCACCAGTATCACAATTTTCTGCATTTTTTTTTCAACATCTTTCTTCATAACAATACCAATGGCGTTATTCTTGAGCTTTTTTGTAATACTCACACCCGATTTTACACGATTTATGATTCGAATTTTTTTCTTCTATATTTAAGAAAGTAAATATATCTTGTATACTTAAGAAAGTAATGCGTTTTCTTTTTGAACGCACGATAAAAATTAAAATTTTTACTCTAGTAAAAATCTCAAGTTAAATTCAAAGAAATTCTAAGAAAGGGGATCCAAAATATTTATCTGTACTCGTGATTCGGAAAGAATCGCTTGCACACAAGGAATGTGATAGAATAAAAAAGCTTTAAAAATCGATTTCGGTTAATCGAGAGTTTGGGTTAAAAGAGGTTCTACTGTATTTAAAATTTCCGTTACTGTTTACTCGGTATGGAGCGCTCTCTAAAATTGCCCTTTCACCTCCGATGTCGATTTGTAACTAATAAAATGTGATTTTCCTAAAAAGAGAAATTTAAGCAATTTTTTTTTTTTTTTTTTTTTTTTTGAAATTTTCAACCTGAGAAAAAGGTGTTACCCATTAAAGCAAATTTTAAGAAAACATTGTTAATTTATTTACATCCTTCAAATCTAGATATGGGAAAGTGCATCTATCAGAGCAATCATTCTGTAATTTTTAATTTTTTATCCAAACATTTACTGGTGTTTTCTTATATAAAATCTATCACTTTTTTTATTGCAAGAACACTGTTAGAAGAAGCATGTACTTCATCATCGTTACAACCGAGGTTGAGTGTATATGTATAATACCTAAAATCAATCATGCGAGTGCGGGTATAAATGGTTTTAGTTTTTCTTTTCCTGTGAGAGGGTGTGTTTTAATATACAGTATGGAACCATTTATCCGGAAACCAGTTAACCAGAAAACCAGTTATCCAGAATGATATTTCCAATTGACTAGTTTCAGAAGAAAGAGCCATACAGTACCACTTAGATATGTACATTGTTTTAAACAACATGCATGAAATAACTTCATTCCAACAACTAAGATTTGAAATAGAAGCATAATTAGTCATAAATTGGACATTTTGATTTTTATGTAAAGGAAATAGGGGAGTTTTTGTTTTGAAGTTATTTCTATGAATTGCATTCTTTTTTACTTTGATTAATGTCTGATCTTGTTTGGATCTTATTCTTTCTGAGTAGACTAATAATTAATATGAAATCACTGTTATAGCTACATATATTCTACAAATCTTATCAAATAGATGTTTTTTAAATGTCTAACCAGTTATCCGGAATACATCTAACCCCAACCATTCTGGATAAATGGTTCTCTACTGCATAAGTTTTTCTGCGAACATGGCACCCATGTCTTATTAAAAAAAATATTTAAAAAGTAAATTATTTAAATTAAACAAATAATGTAGGTGCTTATTCTGAAATTTCGTCGGAAGGTGGGTTTCAGAATTTTTATCATTAAAATCATGTTTCAAATTTAACTTCACAGCCACGAAATCATAAACACTCCTGAAAAAAATGTAATTAATATTTTTTACCCAACATCACAATGTTCGCACAATAAACTTTAATTTTTTTTTTCACCTTTATCAAACTGGATATATTCACTTCATGGTAGAAAAAGCAAATCTAAAGGATTATAAAAAACATCAAATTAGCATTTTCAACAACTCCAGTGTTTTTAAAGCTAAGAAAATTACATTTTTTTCGCTCTCTGATATTATCTCCAAGCTGTGTAACTAATATTACACACCCCAACAATTCCCGGAAAAATTAACCTGCGTGTGTAATTGCCAGGTTTGTCAACTACAATAATTTTCGGGCCGTTTATTCGAGAGCATGTGAAAAAATGAGGGAGTTTTTTTGTTTACGCTTTTTTTTTTTGTAATGAGCAAGCATTGTAAAAAGTTAAAATTATAACGCTAAGTTTGTTGTTGTTGTATTTTTTTTTTGCTATTTTGCCTTCTAATGTGAAAGAAAAATTATCAAGGTATTTTTTGTGTTAGAGTTGTATTTTTCTGAAATAAGGTTTTTCAGCTTGTTGCTGAACACGGAAACTTGAAAACTTATTAAATGGATGAAAAATAAACCGGGTGTCTCTCAATTATAGTATTATTATTTTGTGATTATGGACATCTAGATGCGCTTAAAGCATGCTTTAAAGAATGCAATAAAAAATCAAAATGTAAAATGAATATAATATTATGCTTAAAATTTAACTTATTGCAATGACTTTATTGCTTTAATATTTTCTGACTCAACATCTCCGATTTGAAAAATATTTACTCAAATGTTAGAATGAATTTTAACCCTCTAATGTCCATGGTAGCATAGTGTTCCCAATTTAGTGATTTTTTTATTAAGATTTTCCGAATTCACACCGGAAATTTTAAATAGAAATCTTTCTTTTATTTTCTAGCAGATATTCCGACATTAAAAAATTTTTTAAACTTTTTTTGCGGAGGAGTGGAGTTAGAACTACTATTAGTGCTTATTATGATCATATTTAATTGGAAACATCACATCAATGTGCTGGGATTGCAGTCCTGTTAAAATTGGAAAAAGGAGTAAAAAAAAAAAGGGGGGGGGGGGTAAAAGAAAAATTTCGAACATCAGATTTCATATTTATATAGACTATATTTTTCATGCAAGAGGCTTCATTTAATGAATCAATGTTTTAACGACAATCTATTTCTTTTAAAAGTCATTTTAGATCAAAATTTCAACTTTTTTTTTTTTTATTAATATAAAATTTCAATATTTTTCTTTCGGTTTTCGAGCTTTTTAAACATTTACATTTCTTACAAGCTTTGAAAAACTAAGTTGAAAGTTGTTTTGTGATTATTTTTATAACATTCTGTTGGAAAAACTCTGATAACTCAATAAATAACCGTCAAAAATAACCACAAATATTTTTTTATTATGTCTTAGCCCCTTCGGGATGAGCGTCTTTTACAGAATTTTTAATCTTTACTCAACGGTTTTTTAAAACAGAAATTTTTGCCTCATTGAATCGGGAAATGCTCGGATTAATTAAGGCAAAATTTGCAATAAAAATTTACTGGTGAGAATAATCCCCGGTTTTGAGCAGCTTACGCGGCACGAATACCGGTCGCTCGTGCCCAAGAGGTTAAACTTATATTCAAAGAAAGTAGGTTATTCTTTTTCATTGAAAAGTTTGTGAGATACACAGTTTTAATTTGTAAATCCTTAATTTTTTCAGAATTTTCAGAGTTGTTTTTTTTTATATATATATACGTATAGCTTTTTAAATATCCATGTTATTGTCATAAAAATAGTCTAGTTCCTGTACAACATTATTATATTTATTATGGAATTCATAAAATGTACTTACATTTAATAATTTTAAATTTAAATAATTTTAAGTAATAGCAATTTTTCAGATAATTTTACAGTAGCGCTCAAAAGTATTTTGACAACCTTATATTCTCTCTTATTTTATTTAATATAAAAATGTAAAAGAAAATATAGTCCCTATAATACAGAACACTATGACTACAGTTATTCAAATGTATCAAGTTTCAAGTTGTTTGTTTACATTCGGCGCCACCGAAGAAATATGACTCCTCCTTAGCTCAAAAGTATTTTGACAGTTAGTTTGCATTTAATTGTTGAAGGTGTCAGTGGCGCTATAGCTTCGATTAGTGTTTATATTGACTTATTGTGATTAATTTTAAGGATCAGGAATGCCGAAATGTAAAAAAATATTGAAGTGATTCTAGAAAAGCCGCTCTAAATGCACTTAAGAAAGGTAGACTGCAAGCAGACTTTTAACGTGTCTCGGCAACTTGTTATTACATGGAATAACGTTTTTAATAAAGAGAAATACATCGAAAATAAGCCTCAAAGTGGCCATTCGAAAAAAACAACTTGCAATCTAGACTGTAGTATAAAAACGATATCTACAAGTGATTGACGTAAGTCCGCTGTAATAATAAAAAATGAATTGAAAGAAAATTACGGTATAGACATACACGTTTCATCAGTCAAACGATGCCTAAACCTCTATAGTTTACATGGCAGAAGTCCAGTAAAAACACGTATCTAATTTAATAAGAATAAGAAGGCTAGAGTTGCATTTGTAAAACGGCATAACCCTTACAGGGGCAAAGCAATTCGATTGCTGAAGTGTTGAAATTAATGATTGACACTAGAATTTTGGTTAAAAAATATTCGGTTTATTATGTGTGTGAAATATAGCTTTTTCATATTTATAAATAAATTTGTTTTCAAATTCCAGTGTCAATAATTAATTTCCTCACCTTAGCAATGGAATTGCTTTGCCCCTGAAAGGGTTATGCCGTTTTACAAATGCAACTCTAGCCTTCCTATTCTTAGTAGATAACAAACGTGTTTTTGCTGGTATTCTGCCATGTGAACCGTAGAAGTTTAGGCGTCGTTTGACTGATGAAACGTGTATGTCTATGCCGTAATTTTCTTTCAATTCATTTTTTATTATTACAGCGGACTTACGACAATCACTTTTAGATATCATTTTTATAATACAGTCAACATTGCACGTTGTTTTTTTCAGATGGCCACTTTGAGGCTTATTTTCTATGTATTTCTGTTTACTAAAAACTTTATTCTATGTAATAAAAAATGCTGAGACACGTTAAAAGAACGAGCTAGTTCTCCTTGCAGTCTACCTTTCTTAAGTGCATTTAGAGCGGCTTTTCTAGAATCACTTCAATATTTTTTTACATTTCGGCATTCCTGATCCTTAAAAATAATTAGAATAAGTCAATATAAACACTAATCGAAGCTATAGCGCCACTGACACCTTCAACAATTAAAGGCAAACTAAGTGTCAAAATACTTTTGAGCTAAGGGGGAGTCATATTTCTTCGGTGGCGCCGAATGTAAACAAACAACTTGAAACTTGATACATTTGAATAACTGCAGTCATAGTGTTCTCAATTATAGGGAATATATTTTTTTTTTTACATTTTTATATTAACTAAAATAAGAGAGAATATAAGGGTGTCAAAATACTTTTGAGCGCTACTGTATATTAACACTATACCGCCACTTGACGCATTTATGCGTCCAAATTTTTAAAATCTCCACAAAGAGTTTTAATAGTTATTTTTGGTTATAATAATGACAGACATTTTGTGAATAAATTAAATCATAATCAGCATTAACCCTTCACTGCACCACGTGCGACATCTGGCACATACCTAAAAACACTGTAATTCTTATTATGTGCCATGAATTTGGGCAATATGATCTCTATCCCTGATCAAGAACAGTCGTAATAATAGAATGACACTTATTTCGTCCATTTCAGATGGCTGCATTTGACAAAAAAATTAGAATGTGTCCTTCGGAAACAAACAAACAAAAAAATGTCCAAGCTATTAAGGTAAAATTTACTTTCATCATTTTTACTGAATACTTAAAACTATTAATATAAAAAAAGTTGCAGAGTGTTAATCCTTAAATGTCGGGTGTTGCTTTTCGGCAACATACCCAATTTAGTCTCTAAACTACTATTGGAATAATACTGAAGCTATAATGCCTAATGTTACCAATAAAATACAATCTGAAAATATTATTAAATCGATTTTCAACATGTAGATGGCAACATTTGTGTTGTTTAAGGATAAAGATAGATTTATTTTTTCAATTGCTGCTACTTGTTCTTTTTGTTTTGTTTGGAAGCTTGCGAAATACCCTATTTTGTTCTGCAGTGAGCAAGTAAAATTTATTTCTTATTATAGTTCATAAAATTCTTGTGTGTGTAATAATATAGAATTTTATCAAGGAAAATTATTTTTTCAATTACAGACCAGTATTGCCGATTAGTAACAACCTCTTTTTTAGCCGTAAACTATACTTAAAACAAAATATGATTTTTTTTAAGTATTTTTCTCATGAGTTATTTAAAAAATGCAAGCTGAAAAACATTATTACAATGATTTTTGAAAAATCAGGCATTTAAGGGTTAAGCAGATAAAATTAATTAATTTAAGCTCATTTAGTTGTAAAATATAGCAATACAATATTTTAAAACCCTAATTGTGTCACGCCATAAAATATGAAATTTTAGCTGAAAATTTGAAATTCAATTTTTTTTACTATTTTTCTCATTATTAGTCCGATGTATAGATTTCAAATAATTTTTTTCATAAAAATAGACAAAATTGTGCAATGAAGGCTTAAAACTTTTCTGGTGTAAACGTGAAAATTCTGAATAAAAAAATCGCCAGATTTGCCAACATAGCTGCCAACTTTTACGTTTTTTTCTTACCACTAAAATTTTGCATTAAATATTGTCATACTTAATCGTCGAAATCTACCGATTAGACAAGGGGAAATATCTATTAAATTTTAGTGGTAGGAAAAAAGCGTAAAGGTTGGCAGCTATGCAACACTTAAAATAAAAAAAAAAAAATAGAAAATAGATTCGATTACTTATTTTTGTATGTATAGGCCACATTTTTATGTCATTTTTAATAATAATTAGCAATTTTAAACTTAAAATTTACAAATATTCATTCCAAATGCATACAGATACCTTAAAACGAAATTATCACAATAAAGTTATCTTTGATCATTTATTGTTATTATTTCTAAAGCAACTAAACACAAATATTAAACTCTTAAAAAAGATAAACTTCAACAGAATATTAAGTTAAACTAACTAAATCTAAATTTTGTTTCGTATAAGTTTCACAAATTAATTTATAGGTCGAACCAATTTATCAGTGAAGTTTTATAAGTTACAACATTTTGACAGGTAGGAGCAACGTTTTCAAATTTCCGGTGGGAATATAACATTACAGAAACACAACTGCTTGCCCCTTAAAAGGTTAAAAGTCATTTTCGATCAAAATTTCAACTTTTTCTTTTATTATTAATATAAAATTTCGATATTTTTCGTTCGGTTTTCGAGCTTTTTAAACATTTATATTTCTTACAAGGAGCAACGTCGTTCAAAAATTTACGGTGGGAATATAACATTACAGAAACACAACTGCTTGCCCCTCAAAGGGCTAAAAATCATTTTCGATCAAAATTTCAACTTTGCTTTTTTAATTAATATAAAATTTCAGTATTTTTCGTTCGGTTTCCGAGCTTTTTAAACATTTATATTTCTTACAAGGAGCAACGTCGTTTTAAAATTTCCGGTGGGAATATAACATTACAGAAACACAACTGCTTGCCCCTCAAAGGGCTAAAAGTCATTTTCGATTAAAATTTCAACTTTATTTTTTTTTAATTAATATAAAATTTCAGTATTTTTTGTTCGGTTTTCGAGCTTTTTAAACATTTATATTTCTTACAAGGAGCAACGTCGTTTTAAAATTTCCGGTGGGAATATAACACAACAGAAACACAACTGCTTGCCCCTCAAAGGGCTAAATGTCATTTTCGATCAAATTTTCAACTTTCTTTTTTTAATTAATATAAAATTTTAGTATTATTCGTTCGGTTTTCGAGCTTTTTAAACATTTATATTTCTCACAAGGAGCAACGTCGTTTTAAAATTTCCGGTGGGAATATAACATTACAGAAACACAACTGCTTGCCCCTGAAAGGGCTAAAAGTCATTTTCGATCAAAATTTCAACTTTTTTTTTTTATTAATATAAAATTTCAGTATTTTTCGTTCGGTTTTCGAGCTTTTTAAACATTTATATTTCTTACAAGCTTTGGAAAACAAAGTTGAAAGTTGTTTTGGGATTTTTTTTTTTTTTTTTTTTTTTTTTTGTGTGTAACATTCTGTTGGAGAAACTCTCATAACTCAATAAATAAGCGTTCAAAATTACCACAAATATTTTAAAATTATGTTTTAAACATATATTCAAAGGAAGTAAACTATTCTTATTCAACGAAAAGTTTGTGAGATACAGAGTTTTAATTTGCAAATTGTTCATTTTTTCAGGAATTTTCAGCGTTGCTTTTTTTTTACATACATACGCATAGCTTTTTAAATACCATGTTATTGTCATAAAAATAGTATAGTCCTGTACAACATTATTATTACTTTCTTCTATCTTTACAAGAAGAAAGTATTAGATTCGTGAAAATTTTCGGTTTTCGACGTATTTACACGTTTTAGGGGTCAGAGGTTCCGAAAAACATGTTACAAAATGTCTGTCTGTGAGTCTGTTTGTCTGTCTGTCTCTCAGTCTGTACGTGACACAAATTTTTTGGGCGCTCTATCTCAGAAACTAATGCACGGAATTTAATACAAGTCTATATTCAGTTAGTCCCTGATATAAATTGGTGCTGATTAGTTTTTGGTGTAAATCGCTCAACAGGTGGCGCTGCTATGCAGCATTTTTCACGATTTCTGCAATAGCTCAATCTCCAGAACGAATCCACGGATTTTCATCAAAAACTTCAGATTCAATTAGTCCTTGACAGGAATTGAAGTTTTGTACAGTTTGGTGTAAATCGCTCAACAGGTGAGGCTGCTATACTGCATTTTTTACGATTTCCGATATAGCTCTATCTAAATAACTAATGCTTGGTTTTTCAAAAAACTTCAGATTCAGGTATACTTTGATATAAATTAGTGATATTTATGTTTTGGTGGAAATCGCTCAACAGGTGGCGCTGCTATGCTACATTTTTCAGTATTTCCACTATAGCTCTATCTCAATAATGCACGAATTTTCATCAAACTTCAGATTCAGGTATACCTTGATATCAGTTAGTGCTGTTTATGTTTTGGTGTAAATCGCTCAACACGTGGCGCTGCTATGCTACATTTTCAGAATTCTATGAACAACTAGCTCTATCTCAAGAACTAATGCACGAATTTTCATCAAACTTCAAATTCAAATGCACTTTGATATGAATTGGTGCTAAATTGATGTAATTTCTTGTACTATTTAAATGATTTAATTGACGTGATTTATATATAAGAAAGTTTTGTGATGGCCACAACATACTAGTATTTATTATGGAATTCATAAAATGTACCTACATTTAATAATTTTAAATTTAAATAATTTTAAGAAAGTAGCAATTTTTTGGTTAATTTTATATTAACACTATGCAGTCAATTGACGCATTTATGCATCATTTATAAAACTATCGTTAAGAAATTCTAAAATCTCTACAAAGAATTTTAATTGTTAATTTTTGTTATTTTAATAGCAACATTTCGTGAATAAGTTAAATCAAAATTAGTATTAAAACTTTTCTGGTGTAACTTGAATTTGGCAACACTTTTTTTTAAAATGGAAAATAAATTAAATTATTTGTATGTTTAAGTCACATTTTTAGGCCATTTTTAATAACAGTTAGCAATTTTAAACTTAAAATTTACAAATTTTCAAAATTCTTCCAAATGCATACAGATACCTTAAGGGGCGGCCTCTAAAGTCCTGGAGCTGGTGGTGCAATTTAGCAACATGTCACATTTAATTTTTTTCTCAGTTTCTATAAAACATAAATGCATAAAATTTTTAATATAGAGAACCTAATATCTCTTCCATTTAAAATATATTTTTTAATATTCTATATTGAATTTTTTTTTTTTTTTAATGTTTAATTTTGATAAAAATTTCAAAATTGTTTTTAAACTTGTATGCACTGCGCGTAAAACTGTAGCAAAACTGTTGGCTCAAGTACCCTCAAAAATAATGATAATGATATAAAACTAATGTATCTTGAACGTATACATCATTTGTAAGCGATTTACATATCTATTTATTTTTTAAATTGGCAATTTTTCAATAAAAGAATGATTTTATAATTTAAAATTAAATTTCAAATAAAATAAACAAATAAATTGCTTACAAATGTAGAATACGTTCAAGATACATTACTTTTACATCATTATCAATATTTTTGCGGGCTGTTGAACCAATAGTTTTGCTACAGTCTTGCGCGCAGAACTACAGTCTTGCGCACAGTCTTGCGCAATCCGAAAACAATTTCAAATTTTTTATCAAAATTAAACATAAAAAAATAAAATAAAATTCCAATATAGAATATTAAAAAAAATATTTTAAATAGAAGATATATTATGTTGTCTATATTAAAAATTTTATGCATTTATGTTTAATAGAGACTGAGAAAAAAAATTAAATGTGACATGTCGCTAAATTGCAGGTAAAAAGTAAGACACCTGAGACTCCTTAAAATGAAATTATCACAATAAAGTTATCTTTGATCATTTATTATTATTATTTCCAAAGCAACTAAACTCAAAAAATAAACTCTTCAAAAAAATTAACTCCAACAAAAAATTAAGTCAAACTAACTAAATCTAAATTTTGTTTCGCACCAGTTTCACAAATTAATTTATAGGTCAAAACAATTTATCAGTGAAATTTTATAAGTTACAACATTTTGACAGGTAGGAACAGCAACATCGTTTTGAAAACCAGAAATAAAAAAAAATTCACATTTTTTTTACTGAAACGAAATTAAAAGTTTTCTGAAATTTTTATTTCTACAATAATCCTTTAAACCTTTACTTGTTAACAACAAATTTAATAAATTTTTGAATGAATAACTTTTAACGAATTTAAACTGTAATCTTCTGTAGAGGCTAATTCCATGGGTTTTTGTAGTGTAAATCACATAGCTGATAACTGCTATGCTTGTTAGCCACCGTTATTTTCGAAAAGTTTGCTTCGCCTTATTCAATTAATGAGATATATCCGATAAAATAGTCACATTTTCCGTTCTAAAATACTGGTAGCTAGAAATCATAGTATGTGACTTACACTACAAGTACTCATGGAACTAGCCTAGAGTAAATTTATTGGATAAATACGAATTCTATTTTCCATGAAGGTTACTATTTGGGTGTGTTCGTAATTATATAAATACATAGCACCTAAAGTCACCTTTTGGTCCGTCCGTCTGTCTGTCCACATATAACAGAGCAAAAACTACCCAACCGAATGGTTTGAAACTTAATATATAGAATCGTTGCAGAAGTTTGTCGAGTCCTTTCAAATACAGTAGAACCTCGATTATCCGAAGTAATTGGGACCGATCCTCTTTCGGAAAATCGAAATTTTCGGATAATCGAGAATGCTTTAATTTTAAGAATAAGGACAGATATATGCGCTATTTCTTATTATGGTAACAACTGCTTAATACAAATAAAACAATTCCAAAATAGAAACAATTATAAATTACCTGAATCTTAATTTTGAAATTAAGTACCTTTTTTGATATTTCACAAGGGTTTGAAAAAATGTTTTGTTTGTCGCAGTTTCAATTGCTTTTTCTTTGAAGCTCTATCATGGGGTTCTTTAATATTATTTGTTCACCAGTATCACAGTCTTTCTGCTGCTCCAGCAGTACCAAACGTTTGCTTTTCAGCTCCATCACGAAGTTATAAACATAGCATTCATATAACAAAAAAATGACGAACAAGGGGGCTTCAAATGTCCATTTTTCCCCATAATTAACAAATTTATAACGAAGCTATTATGTAGTATTTATCTTCTTTATTTAAATATAGCTTTAAAAATGGATTTTGCACACAAGGAATGTGATAGTAAAAAAAAAAAAAAACGCTTTAAAAAGGGATTTTTTATAAGAGAAATGTGATAGTAAAAAAAAAAAAAAAAAAAAAAAAAAAAAAAAAAAGCTTTAAAAATTGATTTTGGTTAACCGAGAGTTTCGGTTAAAAGAGTTTCGGATAAAAGAGGTTATACTGTATTATGAAAATCGAATCAAATCTTAAAAAGATATTAATAAAAGCGTTATTCATTCTATTAAATCCTATCGTAATGAACTCAACGTAATGAACGTAATGAACTATACGGAATGAACTCAACGATATCCCATGATGTAATGATTCTAGGTTGCCATGGTCATTATGTCCTATTTAAGATGGAGTCCTATTATTTCCGTAATACTAAATTTATTATATATAATCGTAATAAATTTTGTATTCATGCATTTTTGCATTAGAGTACAACAGCTATTGCACCAAAATCTGAATATTTATAAAATTACTTATAGTACGGGCGCACCTCATTTTCCGCGTTTAGTGTACAATTTCCCACTTTTTAACTAATTTCTATCGATAAAATTTTCCCTGACCTTGTTATTCAGTCAGTTTCGTAAATTAATTTATCAATCAAAACAAAAATTTACCGTTAACAACATTTTGGCAGGTAGGAACAACTTCCCTTTCATTTTATCCCTGCATAACATATTCCATATGAACTTTTTTCCAATTTAAACTAAAATTTGCTGAAAGAATATAAATATTTGATAAATGCGAATTCTATTTTCCATACATGTTACTTTTTAGCTAGTTTTTGGAAATAAAATTTTCGCTGGCCTTATTGTTGAATCAGTTTCGTAAATTAATTTATCTGTCAAAATAAAAATTTAATATTAACAACATTTTGATAGGTGGAGACAATTTCCCTTTCATTATATCCCTGCGTAACAAACATAACAAATTCCATATGAACTTTTTTCCAATTTAAATTAAAATTTTCAGAAAGAATATAAATAGTTGGTAAATGCGAATTCTATTTACCATACAGGTTACTTTTGAACCACTTTTTGGCGATAAAATTTCCTCTGACCTTATTATTGAATCGGTTTCGTAAATTAATTTATCAGTCAAAGCAAAAATTTAACAATAACAACATTTTGATATTAGGGGACAACCTCAATTTCATTTGATCTTTGCATAAAAATTCCATATAAACTTTTATTCAATTTAAACTAAAATTTGCTGAAAGAATATAAATATTGGATAAATACGAATTCTCTTTTCAATACAGGTTACTGTTTAACAGTTTCTGTGGATAAAATTTCCTCTGACCATATTATTGGATCGGTTTCGTTAATTAATTTATCAGTCAAATAAAAATTTAATATTAACAACATTTTGATAGGTTGGGACAACTTCCCTTTAATTTTATCTCTGAGTAACAAATTCCATAAATTTTTTAATGATAAACTTTTAACGAATTTAAACTAAAATTTGCTGAAAGAATATAAATATTAGATAAATTCGAATTCTTTTTGTTACTTTTTAACTAGTTTCTGTCTATAAAATTCCTCTGACCTTATTATTCAATCGGTTTCGCAAATTATTCATCATTCAAAACAAAAATTTAACAATGACAACATTTTGATATTTGCGGACAACTTCGCTTTCATTTTATCCCTGCGTACCAAATTCGATAAATTTTTAAATGAGGAACTTAACGAATTTAAACTAAAATTTGCTAAAAGAATAAATTTATTGGATAAATGCGAATTCTATTTTCCATACAGGTTACTTTTTAACTAGCTTCTGTCGATAAAATTTTCTCTGACCTTATAATTCAAAAGAGTTCATCCAGTTCCTTTCAAAACTGAGAACGGATTTGAAAGTTCTACGTTAAAAGCTCCTTTTGCTAATAATGCACGAAAGTTTACCAATTGTATCACTGTAAATATAATATGGGTGAGTAGTTTTATGGAAATTGGATGCGTTCTGATATAGGCGGACAGATTTGTTACGGTGATAGCGTTTTACAATTCTTTCACCTTCCCAGTAGAGAAGCAAGTTAACTTTCCCTTAGCTTCGCTATATTCCACCATCAACATCGCTATCCGACGCGTTTAAAGGCAAAACGGTGTAAGTTAATAATTTTGAAAGTTTACGGCTGCTCTCAAATCCAAAGTAGCTGCTTTCTAGTACATTTCTGAATTAATATTTTTTTTCGAAAAGGCTTGAAGTTTTCAGATTGTCTTAGTCATACACTATGTAATCAAATAATGTTTCTCTTTTTTTGATAAAGACAGGTGATATTTCAGAAAATACTGTCTAAGTGGGCGTTTTGAATCGAAGTCAATAATTTTGAAATTTTACAGCTGCTCTCAAATCCAAAGTAGCTACTTTCTGGCACATTTATTCTGAATTCATTTTTATTCGTAAACCCCTGAAATTGGAAGGTTCTCTTATTCATAAACTGTTTTATCGAATATTGTTTGCTTTTTTGGTAAAGGCAGAAGATCTTTTAGGGAATACTGTCAAAGTGGTCGTTTTGAATCGGATTTAGAGCGCGGGAAAAGAGAAAAACTCTCGTTACTGAACACATTTATCAAAAAATGGAAATCATTATTCTATTCCAAATCGCATGAATAGTCAGGCCTGCAAGTGACATACGTTTACGTTTAAAAATGATCTTGTAAATGTGTCGGAAAAATTTCGCGATATTGAGCACTAACTTTTTTTTTTTTTTTTTTTTTTTTTTTTTTTTTTTTAGCCACCTTAAATGATGGAAGGTATGTAGGCGTAACAAACTATTAACACTACAGAGTTGCCAGTTTGGCATCGATTTTTATTCAGAAATTTAGTGTTTTTACCACAAATAAAGAAAAATATTTTATGGTTTATTTAATAAGAGGCATTTTGCAATCACCTAAAGTAAAAATTCGTCTTTCAAAATTTCAGGTATGAATTTGAAATTTCGGATTAAAATTGGAGGCCAAACTGGTAACCCTGTAACACTACTCAAGCCGCAAAAATTGTTGCCAAATCTGGCGATTTTTTTATTCAAAAATTTCGAGTTCACACTGGAAAATTTTGTATACTAATTTTCCTTTATTTTATTCACGAAATACCTATCATTATAATAACCAAAGCTATAACTATTCAAACTTTCTGTGGAGAATTTAAAATTTCTTAACGATAGTTTTATAAATGACGCATAAATACGTCAAGTGGCCTGTCTAGTGATAATAGAATGACATTTATAAGTGATATATACACAGGATTCGTACGGGTCCTTAAATTTCCCGAATATGAAATTCTTCGGTACCAGTACTTTCTTATGGAAAATCTTTCCTTAAATAAAGCGAAATTTTGCGCGTTTAACCTGGATTTATTTTTCTATAAAAAAATGCTGATATTTGGCCTTGAAAATAACGGTACCCGTACGAACCCTGATACACGAAACAGACTGTATCTAGATACTTTACTACCCTGCAGTTCATTGCAATGTGTTCAGAAAAATCTTCGGGTTTTTTTTGCCATTTAAGGAATGTGAATTACACCACTATGACTTTGAGCGTCTCATCTATTCTGGGTAAATTCTGTGACCGTATCCTAGTAGAATATCACGGCGGTCGCCCTTAACATCTATGATGCCAAAGATACACAAATCCACTCCGAATATGTTTGTCTTGTATCACAAATTCCGCATTGCACAAAGTGGATGGAACACCTCTGGGGACATTGGTGAATTCCGCCACACACACACACTCTCTCAAAAGTCGAGGCGAATCATATCATGATAATGAGCTTGTAACAAGTATTCCGCAAAAGCAAACATTGATCTTTGCTGTGTCGCTTTTCGCAATTACCATGACAAAAACGCCAACTTACCCGACTCGACAATGGTTAGTAGAGAGAACACTTTTGTCATGCTAATATCTTTAGACAGAATTTCGTTTTGTCTGTGTATCTATCTATCGCTTTCTGTGTGTTTGAGCATGAAGTATCACATAGTCTCTGTGTGTGTTTGTATATGTATGTGTGTGTATAATTGGTGTGAGATTTCTAACGAGAGGTTCGGAGTCCCTTCCAGTTAATGATACAGGGATTGGTAATTGGTTATGAATTATGAATGATGTGATGTCTGCCCCGTTTGGCTGCAGGAGTTATATATGTGTATGAACATAAATCAGACACCTCAATGGATTAACTGAGGTTTTTTTTTCCCCAAGTTTAGCTACTTAATGCCCCCCTACAGGCAAATAACATATAACACCACAGCATTTTTTCCCCGAAGTAGCTTTGATATATTTACGCTTAGAATTTTACCTTTTTATAACATTATGTTCAAAGCTATACGAGTATGCTTGCATTCTTGCATGCGTACAGGTATATGACATTGTTCATTATAATTAGAATAGATTTAAACTGAACGTGTTTTACATCAAAGAAAAATTAACATAGTACAATAGAAAGAATTACTAGAAAAGACAAGTATTGAGAATATATAGTAAAAACAAATTAATTTATGTTCTCATCTAGAAAATTACAGATGTCTTCCTCGTTAAATTTGAATTTATGTGGCGTATATATCTGTAACAAAGTAGACACCTCAACGGATTAACAAAGTAGCCACCTAAGCATTTTTTTTTCCGAAGTAGTATTGGTATATTTAAGCTTAGAATTTTACCTTTTTATAACATTTTGTTCAAAGCTATACGAGTATGCTTGCATTCTTGCATGCTTATAGGTATAGGACATTGTTCATTATAATTAGAATAGATTAGAATAGACTCAACGTGTTTTACATCAAAGAAGAATTAACATAGTACAATAGAAAGAATTACTAGAAAAGACGATTATTGAGAATATGTGGTAAAAACAAATTAATTTATGTTCTCATCCAGAAAATTCAAATGTCTCTCACTTTAAATTTGAATTTATGTGGCGTATATATCTGCATTAACAAAGTCGACACCCCAGCGGATTAACCCTTTGAGGTCTGGGGACTCTTACACAAATTTTATTCGATTGCCACCACTTTTTTAAAAGAAGTTACCTTCAATTGCACGATTTCGAAAATGCTCTAATTAAGTAAGGAAAATTTTATTTTCCTTTATTACTGCTGCCAAAGACAAATTTTGCAAAGCAAAATTATCCCGAGTCAGGCTCGGGCTTGGAGCGAAAAGTGTTAATTGAAGTCGTCTGTTTTTTTTTTTTTTTTTTTTTTTTTAGATAATTATTGGCTCCATTCTCGCAAATAATACATAACACCGCAGAATTGTTTTCCATAGTAGATTTAACCCTTAAATGCGCGTTTTTTTATTTTGTTTCGAAAAATTGTACATGATTCCCTGAAAGGTTTATTGCACAGGAAAAATAATGAAAAAAAAATCACAGATACATTTTTCATATAATACGTCAATCTTTTCTACCGTTGAGCACCTGCAATATAAGTAAAAACTACTGTCGTGTGGCTGTTTTACGCTAAAATATTGAAAATTAGTAAATATTTTAATAAGTATGTCTCCAAATACCTTATTTTATACAATTATTTATTTTATAAAACTTAATCTTTAATTCCCATGATAGAATACGTTCAAGAAATTACGTAGTTCAGAGAATCTGACTTTACACCAGAAAGTTTCAATCGTTAATTTTGCATAGTACATGTCTTTTCATTGAGTATTATTTTGTCTTTATACTTTTGTACCTATCTACATGTGGTAATGGTAGGGCTGCCACAAGCGACTATTTTTATATTCTGTTTGTACCACTATTTTTTAAAAATACATTTCGTAGTAAATTTCTCTTGTAAATGTTGTCAAAGCGTATGTAAAAGATTTTTGCTTTGAAAAAGCGGTGCAAAATAGAATTAAAAAATAGTCGCCCGTGAGAGCCCTGTAATGGTAGCATATGTCCATGCATTTCTTGTGACGACTTTATTTATTTTTTGGCATTTAATAATAATAATAGTACAGTAAAAGTTTGCTTAATCCTTTATGTACGGAATTATGAATTCTTGAAAATTTCATCCTCTAAAATATTTTTCGTGAATTGTTTAAACTACATTAAAAGATTTACATAATCATTTAATGGATTTTAGAAGGATTCATTAAATTTCAATTTATAGGGATTTTGTGCAATATTTATAACCCCACCAAATCTTTTATTTTAAATATTTTTCTAGCATTTTGTAGAATTAAGAAGTGCACAAATATAATGTTCTTACAATAGAAATATTGAAATATTTCCGAAATGAAAAATTTCTCACCCCCCCCCCCCTCCCCCCACAACGCCAAGAAAGCTGAAAAGATGCAAAGGCAAGAGAAATCATCCTTTTAAAAATAGTCATGTTTTGTATCACCCATGCATTGCTTTTGGAACAAGATAAAGTAATGCATCCATAACTCCTTCTAAACTGTATTACAACTAATCGATGTATTAAATGAATTTTATAACAAGTTATTTTAATAGTACTTATAAGTATCGTCAGTTGATAAAGGATTAATTCTCTTTGTACTGTTGGCGATTCTTTTATTTTAAACATATATTTCACTGTTTATATTTAAAATATAGGTTAGTTTTTTGATAAAACGTAACAAATATTAGAAAGTTGAATTATATTTTAAATCCTGTTGTAATACGATATTTTCCAAACGTCTGCAAAAATTCTTCCTTACCCTATTGGCATATGAACATGAATTAAAAAATATGCAAAATAGCTACATTCGTTAGATTTCAGACAATGCCATATTCCTTAACCTTCTCACCGCCGCGAACTCATATATCCGTTCATTAAGCTGTAGGTTTCACTGCAACACAAGTATTATTTAAATTAATATAATTGTACAGATAATAATCAGTTTTGAAAACTTAAGTTATGATTAATACTCTCAAGGGTTATATTCCGATACGTAATAAAAACATTTACATCATGTTGTAAAAAACATCTTTCTTACTAATTATAATAAATTACAGAGAAAAAAAAATTACAGTTTTACCCGTTTGCTAGGCGGTCAGGGGGTTAAACATCAGTACATCTACAGGGTGTTTCACTACCAGACCGACAAACTTGCAGGAGGTGTAGAGGGCACAGAGACGACACGAAATCACATAACAACGCAGGGTCGGAAATGCTGTCAGAAACTCAACTTAAAAAATGACATAGAAATGTGCCGCTAAACTGCGATGACACGCCCGCAGGGCGGCTATACTTACTCAAAAAAAATACACATTAAACTTCAAATTTAAACCAAAACAAATTAATAAATCTTAACTTTAATGAAACATTTGTATATACAATTCTTAAACATAAAAACATAACACACTGCTTAACATTTTGACTATGCGCAATGCGCTTAAATTTAGAATATAGAATATTTACACAATTAAATTTAGAACAAACACATAATTATCATACCCTATATACATAGAAATAACATTTTCAGAAATAATCATACTATAAATCGCAAATAACTCATTTTACGATAAACTCAAAAAGGACTCACTTTCTACAAATGTGACGCAGCTATAATTGCTTCCCTTAATTTTAATTACTATTTATCCTGTGGGCAGAGGATCTCATCTGTAAAACTTTTAGAACATAAACATTGCACACACGCACACAATATAACTTATGCTCTACGTGCCTTTTTATACTCTTATTCGCAGCAAATATTTCAAGGGTGATTAACGCAACAAACAATTTTAAGTGTTATCGGTCAAAAACCGTTAATATCCGAACCGAACCCTTTTTCTTTCTTAAAACTCCGCATTTTCGCAGCAAAAAACCTAGTATCACTCTTCACTCAAACTACATGTCTGTCTGAATAATAAAATACCTCCACCCTCTTACGTCATATTATTACATTAACCCTAAAAGCGCGCGAAGAGAAAAATGCTCTCGTTAGCAAAATAACGGGCAGGAGGAAAAAATTACTTTCGTTAAATGTGAGATTTAAAAACACATGGCCCTTGCCAACATCCTCCCACCTTGATTTTCTTAAAATCAACTATTTTATAATTCACAAAAAATTCTTTATATTAGAAATTAAAGTTAAACTGAGCATTACTAGATTAAATAAAATGACATAAAAAACAAAATAATAACTAATTAAACACAATACAATATAAAAATGACATGACATGATAAATTACAGTTCTCAATAACTAAATTAATGAAATAAAAGTCATTATTTACAGTCTTACACATTATTTCTTACGTGGTTTGAGCAACCTTCCATACCTGGATCTATTTTCCGCTCCAAGGGTGAGCACAGGATCTCCAGCAGTTGAAACTTCTAATAGATAAAGTTTCTGAATTGGTCGTGTCAAACAACCGTTGTTAGTTTTCACCTGTACTACCCTGGAAGCACCATCTCTACTATGGTAGATTTTCACAATTTTGCCCATGGGCCACAACACACGTTTTTTATTCTCAAGTTCGATGAGGACAACGTCCCCCACTTTAAGGTCTTGGCATTTATCACTAGCCTTCTGAACAAATTGACCCAAATATTCTCTGCGGAAACGATTTCTCAGTTCTTGTCGCAAAGTGTTGCAATAGCTCACACGCACATTCAGTTTGTTGGAATCGATGGAATCCAGATCAGGCACTCCTATTTGTTTTACATCTTGTAAAAACATGGAGGGTGTCAAAGGCATGAGCTCATCAGAATCATCGGAAATGTAAGTCAATGGACGACTATTTATTGTGGCTTCCGCATCACAAAGGATCGTTAAAAGCTCTTCAAAATTCACAGAGCATCTTCCTAAAATTCGCACGAGTAAAGTCTTAATTGACCGAATAAGACGCTCCCACCATCCCCCCCCCCCCCACCAGGCTGCAGTAGGGGGATTGAACTTCCACTTGATTGGATAACACTCATTTTCAGAGATTTTCTGCCAATCAAGCCTCTTCAATGCATTGTCCGTTCCTCTGAAGTTGGTTCCGTTATCGGAATACACAGTTGACGGACGTCCTCTCCTGGCGATGAATCTTCGTAAAGCTTGCAGGAAGGATTCCGTGCTGAGTGCCGTGAGGGGCTCAAGGTGAATTGCCCTATACACTGCACAAGTGTATAATACGATCCAGGCTTTTCCTTTTGGCTTTAAAAGTAGAGGCCCACACAGATCAACTCCTGTGGTTTCAAAGACCGCAGAATCCCTTACTCTGTCAAGGGGTAACTGTATTGGAGGCGCAGTTAAAGCTTTAGCCGTGAATCTTTTGCATATGACACAACTGTTGACGCAATATTTTATATTTCCTTTTGAAGAAATGATCCAGTACTGCTGCCTTAATTTGGCAGCCAATATCTGCACACCCGCATGACAATACTGTATATGATATTGCCATATCAAGCAATCAGTTAGGTAATGTTTGGACGGAAGAAGAACTGGATATAAAAAGGACAGTTCATCATCTCGTTCGATGATTTTAGTCTTCACTCGAAGAACATCGTCATCACCTCGCACCACCAGCAGACCATGGACGGAATTTTCTTTCTCGTGAAAATACTTTTTCTGCTCTATACCCCACAGAATCATCTCAGCTTTAGCTTTTTCTTCCACTGTTAGGGTATCAGTATTATAAGAAGGCTTCTTTCTCAGTTTATTCACAAATCGTAACATCCAGCAGAAAACTCTCACTATTTTAGAAAAATTAGAAAAACGTTCGTACCACTCAGGCCTCTCTATTTTCACGTTTAAGGCAATAATTTTTGTTCTTCTTAACTCTGATGCGATTAATTCTTCATCTGGAGAAAATTTAAATTCAGGCCATTCCTTGGGAGTTGTTTTCAGAAATGCAGGCCCCTCCCACCAACCGCATCGCAACAAATGCTGGGAAGTACAGCCACGGGAGGCTATATCAGCAGGATTCAATTTTCCTGGGATGTGTCTCCAGCATTCTTTCTTCGACAGATTTCGAATCTTCTTGACTCTATTATTTACGAATACACCCCAGTTTTCTTCTCGCTGTATCCAGCAAAGAGCTACAGTCGCATCCGTCCAGTAGTAGATTGGAACTTCTTCCAAGAACACAGCATCAGAGATGTATTTGGCTAGACGTGCGCCTAAAACACACGCAAGTAACTCGAGGCGCGGAATTGTCACCTTCTTCAATGGAGATACACGAGATTTTGCTGCCACGAACCTCACATGAACCTTTCCGTCGTCTTCACTTCTTAAAAATATAACCGTGGCATAAGCGCTTCTACTGGCGTCACAAAAGACATGTAGTGACCAAGTATCTGTTTTTCCATAGCCTATGCGACGATAAAACCTAAGCTGGGAAATACTAGACAATCCTTGGTACCACGTTAAGAACCGAGTTTTTAATTCATCTGGCAAAGGTAAGTCCCAATTTGCCTTAGTTGCCCATGCTTCTTGAAGTATTAATTTTGCAGGTACCATTATCGGCACAATGAAGCCTAGTGGATCAAATATAGAATGAATTATGGATAAAAGTTTTCTTTTTGATAAGTCTGATGCGATTTGCTCATGTTTGAAGGGAATTATAAACTCATCATTTATACGGTCCCACTGAAGACCTAAAACGGGAGACACAGTATCAGTGTTCTGTGAAGGTAACGTTTCATTTTCGGGACCAAAGGTCCACATACGTAATTCCATTTTGGCTTCTGCCATAATGTCAGTTGCTTGTTTCATAAATTCTTCAAGCTCTGCTCTCGTATCCACTGAGGTTACGCAGTTTTCAACATAATAGGAACTTGAAAGTTTTTGGGCAACAACTTCGAATTCTTTAGGAATATTTTTAAGATGGAATGAGATCACCGCTGCCAACAGGTATGGGCTACTGGTAACCCCAAAAACAACCCTTTTATGACGGAATTCACAAATTTTGTTATTTTCCCACCAAAGAAATTTCAGATAATTTTGATCTTCCCGCTTTATGCCAATCTGTAAAAACGCTCGTCTAATATCAGAAGTTACGCCAATCGCCTTTTCTCTAAACCTCATTAAAATCGCTGGGATTTCTTCTACGAGATTCGGACCTTTTATCAAACAATCATTTAGCGACAACGAATTATCTGATTTGCACGAGGCATCGAAAACGGGCCTAATTTTGCTAGTTAAACTATCTAATTTGATAACTGGATGATGTGGCAAGTAATGTCCTTTTCATTCTTTTCAGATTCCGGGATTTTTTCTATTACGTCTTCCGACAGCCATTCTTTAAATATCTTATCGTATTCATCAAAGTTATTTAATTTCTTTAATTTACGAGTAGTGGCAAAAAGCCTTTTTTCTGCAATATGCCGATTAGAGGAAATGTTAGGGGGAAATTTTTGAACCCAAGGCAAGCTTACGCAATATCTCCAATCTTCGTTTCTATGAAGCCCCTTCAAAAATTGTTCCTGCGCTAATTGATCCTCCACCACTTTGGAAAACCTTTGCGCTTCATCGGCAATGCCAACTGTTTCCAAACTCCACATATCAGAAACTTTCATGTTTTGAACATGAAGATTGGTTACTAACATCGATTGGGCACCCTCAAAACTTTGAACATTTAATCCTATTGGTTCTCCGCACAAAGTCCAACCCAATTTAGTATTAATGGCTGTCAAACCCTCATTAAGTTGAATTACATCACCCGTAAGAATTTGTCCATAAATATCACTACCTATCAAAATTTCTATTTCAGGGTAACCGTCACCCACATCTGAAATCCAAATTCTATGCTTTTTTAATTCCTTCAATAACGGACCTTTAGAGACGCGTGGTATCCCTCCACAAATTTTTTCCTGATCTAGAAAAGAGAATTGATATTCAGTACGTCTCCCTACAGGACTTAATCTCATAGAATATCGTTTATGATTTTTAGACTCAGTTCTTGTTCCCCCAAACAGAGTATGCGCTAAATTCTCAGATGAAAGGCTTTCTAATTTTAAAGCTTCAACTGTAGATTTCAGCACATACGACCTTTGAGATCCGCAATCTAAAAGACATCTGACTTTTTTCCTCATGCCCCCTGACACTACTTCAACCATTAATGTCATAAGGAGGACTTCTTTCATACACGAAGGTGTAGACATAGTAGCTTGTACCGTAGTCGACCCCTTTGCACTCCCTACAGTCTCACTCTTTTTTTCCTGAATCTCGGGACACAAAATAATGGGATGAGATCGCTTGCATACATGACATTGTATAAATAATTTACAATCTCTAGCAAAATGTCCAGGCTTAAGGCAGCGTAGGCAGCACTTTAACTCTCTTAATTTATCTAACTTTTCTTTTAGGGGCAAAGACCGAGCCAAAAAACACTCTTTGTTCTCATGATTTTTTCCGCAAAATACGCACTTTTGCTCCTTGGATGCTACCAAACTTGCAGCACTCATAGGAGGTTTTTTATTTTTTAATTTCACTTCTCTAGGGCGTTCTTCACGTGAGGGAGGAGAAATTTCAAACCCCGACCGTGCAAGTTTGACCCTCTGTTCCCCTTCAACTTCTTTTCGCAAAAATTCTAAAAGATTTGAGAGACGTGGTCCCTTGTTATTAAATAGAACGCTTCTCTGCCACACCCTAATCATTTCAGCCGATAAACATGATTCCACCATAGTATATAGCCACGCAGTATTGGAGTCTTGGTGTACACCTAAAGACTCAAGTGCTCTGAGATAGGACTCAATTTTGTCAAACAATGACACCAGGGGTAATTTATCTTTACCTTGTGAACGTACGTTTTGGATAATTAATTTTAATAATTCTCTCACATATATCTCAGTTAAAATTTCTTTATTACCAAAACGTTCCTCAAACGCAGAAATGACTTTCGGATAATTGTCCGAAGTTAAAGGATAACTCTCAATTAACTCATAAGCTCGAGTCCCCGGTAACATTGATTGAGCTAAATAATGAAATTTGTCAACATCATCCAGACTCTTATCCTCGTGGATTTTTTTAAATTGGCCCCAGAACGAAAGATAACCTAACAGCTGACCATCAAATTTTTTAATTTGAATTTTCGGCAATTTGTACCGTTTTTCATTACATGTATTTACACTATTCTCAACATTAGAGCTCATATTAATTTTAAAGTCTGAATTATCCGTTTTTTCTTTTATTCGGCGGCTGAGTGTTATAAATTCATCGGAATATTCCTCGCAACTTATAACTTCCGTTTCTAAATTATCATCAGTAGCCTTAGCTGCTATCATTAAGTCTAACATTTCTGAGTCATAAGATTTTAATTCACTAATTATTGTTTGTAATTTAACAAATTTATCCTCTAAAATGGATTTATCCTGTTGCTCTTTTTCTAGTTCGTCCTTTAGAACCTTAGCTGTTCTAGTATAAGAGCTACGTGCCGTTGCACGTTTTTTTTCAATGTATCAACATTCATTTTTTATATAAATGAAAATATACTCAAAATCTCAAATACAAATCTTATCAATATTTCCAACAATGACTCATAAATTCTCATAAATTCTAAACTCAACAATCACAACATTATAATTATAATTTAACACAATAAATAAAAATTCACCTCACGATGAGTATGAAAACGAAAATATATTATAAATACTAAATATGTGGCATCAGTTATTGTTATTCCTAACCTAGATGGAACTAACCAATAGTATGATTATTTCTCATATTCAATATCAAAAATCATAATCAAAGTCGCAATCCTGGCAGGCTCGCCATTTCCTATGTCAGAAACTCAACTTAAAAAATGACATAGAAATGTGCCGCTAAACTGCGATGGAACGCCCGCAGGGCGGCTATACTTACTCAAAAAAATACACATTAAACTTCAAATTTAAACCAAAACAAATTAATAAATCTTAACTTTAATGAAACATTTGTATATACAATTCTTAAACATAAAAACATAACACACTGCTTAACATTTTGACTATGCGCAATGCGCTTAAATTTAGAATATAGAATATTTACACAATTAAATTTAGAACAAACACATAATTATCATACCCTATATACATAGAAATAACATTTTCAGAAATAATCATACTATAAATCGCAAATAACTCATTTTACGATAAACTCAAAAAGGACTCACTTTCTACAAATGTGACGCAGCTATAATTGCTTCCCTTAATTTTAATTACTATTTATCCTGTGGGCAGAGGATCTCATCTGTAAAACTTTTAGAACATAAACATTGCACACACGCACACAATATAACTTATGCTCTACGTGCCTTTTTATACTCTTATTCGCAGCAAATATTTCAAGGGTGATTAACGCAACAAACAATTTTAAGTGTTATCGGTCAAAAACCGTTAATATCCGAACCGAACCCTTTTTTCTTTCTTAAAACTCCGCATTTTCGCAGCAAAAAACCTAGTATCACTCTTCACTCAAATTACATGTCTGTCTGAATAATAAAATACCTCTACCCTCTTACGTCATATTATTACATTAACCCTAAAAGCGCGCGAAGAGAAAAATGCTCTCGTTAGCAAAATAACGGGCAGGAGGAAAAAATTACTTTCGTTAAATGTGAGATTTAAAAACACATGGCCCTTGCCAACAAATGCAATCCTAACGAGAAAGAGGGCTTCAGCGTTGCCAGTGGGCTAAATTTTTTAAATTCAGATTTCTTGATTGGCACCACTTTTTAGACATGGTAAAATTCCACTTGTTTTCGCTTTAAATAATATGTCATTAATAAAGGCGAATTTTACCATTTCAAAAAAGTGGTGTCAATGAACAAATCTGACTTTAAAAAAAAGTAGCCAACTGGCAACACTGGAGGGGTTGTTAGGGTCTGAATCATAGTGATAGCAAATTGACATTTAAAGACCATAAGCTTAAAATAAGTCATGACTTTCCTGAAAATGAAGTTGTTCGATGTTTCGTAATGTGTGAATGAAACATTCGTAACAATGAATCTCAGATGTTTTGAAATACGCAGGGCGTGTTTCGGAAGCTTGTGGCAGCAACGAAGACGCGCCATTTCAAAACGGCCCTACTACCTCAAACGTGCAAAATTGTCGATGGAAAGAACAAGGCACGTAGGCAAAGTCATGACTTATTAAGCTTATGGTCTTTAAATGTTAATTTGCTATCACTATGTTTCAGACCCTAACAACACCTCCACTGTTGCCCTTTTGCTACTTTTTAAAAATTCAGATTTATTGATTGGCACCACTGCTGGACAGATAATTACACCTGTTTATTTTTTATTAAATATATTCAAAATTGTTAATTGGTCCAAATCATCCAAGCAACCTCATAGCAAATTGGTATATAGTTTTATATACCTTAGATAAATTTAAATAATATAAGTGATCGTATTTACCTACATTCTAGTAGAAGAGCAACGCGAAGCATTAATAAAATTAAATTATAATTCGCGTCAAAAAGTAATTATTAAATTTGAATAATTACGAATAAAATTAAGAGTTTGCGTTGTGAATTATTTAGACGAACTCTTCCACTTATGAATTAAACTAAAATTAAAGCTGTAAAAAAAAGAATTGACACACTTTAAATATTATTAATTAAATAATTACAGAAACTTTTTAAAACTTGATTAAATATTTTATTTACATTGAACATATCTATTTACAGAAAAAAAAACATAATATTAATTCAAAAAATAGAAAGCAACACTTTTGTTTGCTTCTCATTATTTTAAGTATGTTTAATCTTTCTAAAAAACAAAAAAAGACAATATTTTCACGTACTCTAATTATTATAATTGTTTCTTTTTGCTAAAAGAAATACTCTCTTTCATTTTTAAAATTACCTTAATCTTATTTAATTATTGGTTTGGTCGGATCTCAGATAACTCTCTACCGTAAAATATCAGAAAAGTATTTTTAAGGTTTTTCATATGATCTTAAGTGGTAAAAGAAAATGTTTAAAATAGTACCTTCTTTTAATATACGGGATGGTGGCCTTTATTCATCAAATTCCGAGTTGATGCGTTGCTTAGGATCATGGCAAAGCGTCATCAGGAACGCATCCTCAATTTGGCTTGATTAGGATCACTCCGATATGTACATCAGGAAGACATCCTCAATTTGACTTGATTAGGCTCACTCCGATAGGTACCTCAGGAAGACATCCTCAATTAGGCTTGATTAGGCTCGATTAGGCTCGCTCCGATAGGTCCATCTCGCCTGGGCTTTACTAGGGCTTACGGGACTCATTGCACGGGCTTTCAGGAGAGCTCTTGCATCCTCTACATCTTTTTTCAGACTATCCTTTTTCAAAACTTATTCTTCTTGCACACCAGCTCCTGCAGTGGGAGGAACTATTTTTGTCTAGTCCACTGTTATTGGATGTGAGAAGATTTTTTATTATACTTCGATAGGCCTATTAGCTAGCAGTCTGCAAATGGCCCCTTACATATACTTTAATATTATTATCTGCCTTAAAGTTTGGGTGGTCTGAAAAGTCATAAATTTATCCCAACACTTTTATTGAGGCCATAAATTGATTCCAACGTTTTTATGATTTTACGACTTCTAATTATACACCACTTTCCATTGGCTTGTCATAAAACGACACCATGGCGTCTGGCTAGTTGTTGTCTGAGATCCGAACTCAATTCAATATTATACATTCATTTTACAATATAACAATTTTTTAAAAATATATATTTACTATTTAAAATCAACTTAATAATTTTTGTATGAACTTACACTCTTATTTTACTTAAATATATAAACATTATAATTTTACACTCATAATTATATTTTATAAAAAATATTTATACAAACAGAAATAACAAATTACGCAATTTTACTTTGATTTAACCAACATGGTGCGGGAACATATCATAGTTATATGTTGCCCAGCATCTCTCCCGGTATCGGAAAAAAAAATAAATAAAAACTGATTGCTGGTTTTATTTTTTTTGTAAAGCTTGAAGGAATGTACGTGTCCATATGACTGTGTATCTACACAGTTTTTGAGCGAAGACTGTAAAGTTCAATTATGAATGGTTCTGGTATATTTTATAAGAAGTTCTTCTATTGTTTCATAACAGAAAGTTCAACACATGATAGCATAGTTGTCTGTTGACATTCACATTTATAGAAGACCTCTGTACTGACAATCAGACGTCTTTCTCGAAGCCTTTTTTCTTTACCACACACATGTTTACTAATTTTGTAACTTTACAGTTTAAGTGCCCAAAATACATTCAAAGCTATAATTTTGTCTGAAATTAATATGCCGAAATAAACCTCATTATAAGAAAAATAATGGCATACGCATTTGACATATTATTTCATCACATACAACCTTATGACACAGTGTTTTATCTAAAACACATTTTATACTGAATAAAAGTAAATACAATGCTTGTAATATGACATGTTATATTTTCACATAATTAATCTGATGTATTCAAATTATAATCAGAAAAAATATTGTATACAAACTTGTTACATTATTTTATTTATTTGTTACTTCTAACATGTATGATCTGTCAAAATGTACAAGCTAATTCATCTCCTTTAATATATCATTACGCAATGCTTTCCAACTTTACCCGATACGAGAAAGAGAGGAAAAAAAAAAAAAGAAGGAGGAGGATTGAATAAAACCAGTTTTGAACGTCCCCGATTCTTTCGAAACGAGGGGTTGGTCAAGCTACTAATCGCTTTCTGTGAGGTGAATTGTGCTGTGACAAAATTTTACGACTTCAAAAAGTAAGTATTTAAAACCATTTCATGCTTGTAATTACCTTATTAATTAGTATAATTTCTTGATATACTTTCTTCTTAACTCACTGTGCATGCCTGTATGTAATTTTAAACATAATCTATGCATAAACAGTGTATGTATTTGTATCGTATCTAATGTAAACCTTCTGCTTTTTTTTTATTATTTTGCAGGGGAAAAATGGCGATTCTATCATCGGAATTCTCCTGCCTCATACTGGAACTGAAGCGAGGGTGGCTTTTTATTCATTCAGGTTTAAATCTAAACCAAATTGCCTTTCAGGATTAAAAAAAAATGCATATAATTTTCTTTAACTGATTACATTGTATATTTTTAGACCTTTTTAACAAACACAAATTTTGATTCATGATATTGTTTACTATTAAAATGTAAACAACACGGAAAAATGACTTCTACGGCCTCTCCAAAATGCAAAATATGCATTACGCTGACCTTAAAAATGCACCTTCATTTAATACTATTAAATAGTGTTGTCAGAAAATGCCATTGACGAAGAAGAGAACAATTTTTTTGTCTTAAATTATTATTTATTTAGCCAACAATTCTATCTTAAAAGATTGTTAAATTTTCATATTTATTTATTTTTTTACTGAATGAAATAAAAATTTATTTATTCAAAATTTTATTTATCATTAACATTCCGTATGTGAATTCTACTGTCTAAAATTTAATGATATGTTTAAAAATAAAAGATAATAAATTATTATTATTAATCCAACATTAATAATTATTATTTAATTATAAAAAAAAAAGTTATTAATACACTTGTATAGTTTTAAAAAAACAAAAGCAAATGATAATTACTACGTAAAATCGTATGTAGTAACCCATGAGTACTCGGCCGAACCAAAGAATTTCTGCCAGCAGAAAAGAATCTTTGTATACTCATAAATATCTACACCCAATTGTTACAGATTAAGTTTTTTAAAAAATAATTACTGTATGTACTATAAAAAAATTAAGTAAATAAATTTATTAAGCCATACTACCTATTTTAATAAAAATAAGGCCAATATATATAAATATATTTATTTATTTATTTTGTTTTCTTATGTTAAATTGGCCAAATTATATAAAAAAAAATTTATGAACTCACACACTCAAATTTATCAATACTATGTATATTTATATGTGTTTAATTTAGAATTGCATTTAATTCTAAGGGAAAGTAAAGAGAAAAAAAAAATGCTTAAATTCTAAACTAACATAAATTTATAAAATATTTTATTTAAAAAAAAATCTAATTTCTAGCTGATTTCAGCAAGATGTCATTTAATATTTATATTAAATAATTTTGCTAATACATTTTATTAATTGTTAAATTTGCATATTTTTATATATACAATAAAAATATAATAGTCTTACATAAAATTTTACACTACAACAATGTTATTAATTAATTTAACTTGAATTTAAGCCTACTTTAATTCTAATTGAATACCGTTAATAAAAGTAAATTAGCTTATCAAGTTAAATATAATATAAACTATGTTTGTCTAATGTTAATTTTGCTGAAAATTCCATAAATTGTAACTGTAAATGCTAATTGCTATACCTTTTGTTATTTATTTTGAAAACAACACGAACTTATATTTTTATTTATTATTTTTTTATTAAATCTAGGAACTATACACTGAGCTAGACACTCCATAAATGTGTAAAACCTAAAAATCAAAAATTTTCCTAAAGAAAACTCAAAATGCTGCTTTTTACAATATAATATTACTAATTTTATTGTTTCTGAGCATAACATCTAGTAATTATACCATACTTAATTTTTTCTTCGATTCCTTTTTCAGCCAAGAATCCTGAAATTTATGCCTAGGTGATGACTATATTGATGTATCTGTGAATAATTTTTCTACAAAATATTTTGTTGGTGTTGGTGCATACCCAGCCGTACGCCAAAATTGCACCCTATACAGAAAGCCTTTGGTGAGAAAATTTTAATTTTACTTCAATTATTTATTTGTGTATTTTTACTATTATTTTTGTGTGCAATCATGTTGAAATAACTTGCCTTGTCCATTGTTATACATTTATATGTTTTTTTAAAAACCAATGTGCTACACCAAAATCCTTTTTTTAAAATTTTTTTTTATAACACTTTTGTTCATAAAACTTATCCCTGCTGTCTAAATTCTAGACTTTAGCATATAAGTTGTACTTGAACTACCGGAATAAATCTTAGCACTTTTTGTATATTTTATTATGTTTAGGCTTATAGCTGACCGCTATCCTAATATAGAGTGCACTAATAATTTATTCCTTGTCAACCATATATTTATATAAGAAAAAAATATATATATATGAGTATGCTATAAAGCTGTTCTAACTACCCTGAACCTATAGCTTACACCTACTCATTTTAAAGAGTAATTCTGAAATTTTGTCATCTAAATTGTAAGGCTATTAGCAAAGGCTACCCTTATAGAAGACAGAAAAAATTCTCTCTTTTTTTTTTTTTTTTTTTTTGAAAATTACTCCAACATTATTTACTATTAAATTAATTAAGTTTTAATGTTATTTGGCTTTGTTAAGATTTTATATTTTCTAATTCATATTCGAAAAGAAAGAAAATATATATATAACTTTTGCCTGGAGAGAAATATTTCACTGCTCCATTGAAGTTTTGTGAAGCACATTACATAATTTTATAAGTATGTTTTCGGGTGCGCCCTGCACATTTGCTCAATATTGTAACCCTGAGACAAATTGGCGTTCCCATGTTCCTATCCTTTCTTATTAGTATTTTGAATTTTAAAAAGGCAAGTTATTAATTTTGTTTCAATTTTTTTTTACCTAAAAGAAAAAAATTTATTTTTAAATTTTGAAAATTTTTAAATTTTGAAATTCGATTAATTATGTATTTTGATTTATTTTTAATACCAATTCATATCCCATTGATAATATCGGGGAGGGGGGAAAGGGTAATGATCTTGTATAACATCCCCGTATAAGTTTGTATATGGTGTATAACCATATAACGACATATTTTGATCATAATGATCTATTTGATACTTTAAATATGGGTCTACATTCTCAGAATATTTATTATTATTTTTATAATAATTCTTAGTAAGTTTGTCACCCTTTTGACTCGTATTTTGTTCAATTTGAACCAACAATTTTCAGTTGAGTGTGATTTTCTTTGACAAATGTCACATTTAGTTTTGTAATTTTTATCACCCTTAATTTTTTTCTGAGACCCTTGTAAATTCGTAATTTCCGCCTCTGTATGACCTGTTGCGTATTTCGGAGCGTACAGCTGATCCATATGTCGTTTGATCGGCTCTATTGATTTATCTGGAACATATTGTAATAAATAATTAAAGTTTCTAAACTTTTTAGTAACTTCGTAGGGTCCTTGAAATTTTGGCTCTAATGCGCCTGGTTTTCCAATACATTTTAAATATACTGTTTGACCCAAATTTAAATCCTTTACTTTTTCGTATGCCTCTTCATCTATATATTCTTGCATTATTTTCTCCTGGTTTGCAAGGGATTGAATTTTGATTTCCTTCATATGCTGTATTCTGCTTTTAACATAAGAGTGGGTATATATTTCCTCAGAAGGAATATGGGCTGTGAAGGGATTTTTTATTTCCCTTGCGAAAAATAGCAGTGAGGGACTATATCCCGTAGCGCGGTGTTTCGAGGAATTATACGCTAGTTTAAAAAAATCCAGTCTTATGTCCCATTCCGTAGTGCGTTTCGACATAGCTACAATTGATGTTTTTAATATTTTATTGGTAACTTCACAAAGTCCATTTCCTTGCGCACGGTATACACTCACAAATTTCCTTTGTATGTTTAAAGATTCCAAATATTCTTTCATAATTTCGCTTCTTAAATATTTTGCATTATCAAAGATAATTTCTTTACACATCCCATAATTTGCAAAATATTTATTTAGTACATTTAATATAGTCTGTGACTCTACGTTTCGTAGGGGAACAGCTTCCAGGAATCTCGATGTCGAATCAATTATAATTAAAATGTATCTGTTTTTCCTTAACGTGAGGTTTAAAGGTCCAATGACGTCAGCATGCAGGACTGTACCGACTTCGTGATCTTTCACCATTTTTTTAACAGGGACTTTTATTGTCGTGTGTTGTTTAGATGTGAGGCACTGCACACAATTTGCACAATACTGTTTAATGTCTTTGTACATTCCGTGCCAAAAGAGCCTTGTTTTCACATTATCATAAGTTTTTTGAAATCCGAAATGCGCTTTATGAGCTTCTTCTATGGCTGCAATTTTTAATGAATCCGGGGTAATTAAAAGCTCCTTTTTATCTGAACCAGGTTTCAAAATTAATAATTTATTTTGATTTAAAGCAAATCTCTTCGTGCTTCTATTATTTTTGTCTTTTTCGATTTTATTTATTATAATTTTTAATTTTTCGTCTGCATATTGCTCCGATTTAATATTTTCGTCTGTAAGTGCTATGTTACTTGCAAACAAATTATTTTGGAGTTCTCTGTCTGTTGTAAGATTATCTAAATTCCTGCTCAAATAGTCTGCTGGATTGTTAATTCCTTCGACGAATTCGAAGTCGAAATTAAAGTCTTGTAAATCTGCTACCCATCTGTTTATAATTTCCGATTTATCTTGTAAATGTAAATGCTGAGTTAGTGCTTTCGAATCAGTTAACACAGTAAATCTTCTACCTGAAAGCATATATTTAAAATGCATAATTGCTTCATGCACTGCTAATAACTCAAATTTAATACTCGGATAATTTTTTTCCGGTTCTCTAAGTTTTCTCCCGAAAAATTCAACAGGTAGCAAATGACCATCCTTTTCTTGAGCTAGAACACCTGAAATTGCAACTTTGCTCCCATCCGTGAATAAGAAAAATTCCTTGTTAAAATCGGGGGGTCTGAGCGTTGGTTTTTGTACAATTTCTTCCTGAATTATCAGGAAAGCTTTTTCTGCTTCTGGACTCCACTTAAATTTAACTTTATCTTTAGTCAGCTCTATTAAAGGGTTAACTTTGTCGGAATAGTTGGGTATTAGCGTCCGAAAATAATTCGCTAAGCCCAATAAAGATCTGACCCCCTTTTTCGATTTTGGTCTGACTAAATTTTTTACTTTTTCAATATTCTTTTGAGATGGAGAATATCCCATTTGATTCACCCTAAATCCTAGGAATTCTATTTCTGCTTTGCAAATTTGCATTTTTGAAGGTTCGATTGTCATGTTGTGATTTATTAATACCTGTAGAACTTCTTCTAAGGTTTTCGTCATCTCTGCTATTGTATTTGCAGATATCAACACATCATCAATGTAGTATGATACTTTGCTTTTGTCAAAATGTCCCAGAATTTTATCGATTACTTCTGCAAAAATTGCGCTAGAATTTCGTGTGCCAAAAGCTAAACGAAGTGGCATATGTTTTCCAAATTCCGTAATAAACGCTAATTTTTTGCAATCTTCTGGTTTTAAATTTATTTGGAAAAAAGCACTATGTAAGTCTAGCACCGTATAGTATTTTTTACCGCTTATTTTTTGTAATAAGTCTTTTACGTCCGGCATCGGATAAGTATAAGGTTGTAAAATTTGGTTTAATAGTCTTAGGTCCGTTGCCATTCTAAACTTGGGTTCTGCATTCGGGTTATTACTCGGATTTTTCTTTCTAACGAAAATAACTGGAAAAGCATACTCGGAGTCAGTCTTCTCTATAATTTTAGCCTGTAACAGTTGTTCAATTTCCCTTTTCGCATACTGTCTTACTGCCTGAGGCAATTTATATGGCTTAGCTTGTACCGGGAATTCATGATTCAATTGAAAACTTGGTGCAACAAACGCTGATTGCCCCAATGTTGGATAACTTTTTGAAAATGCATGAACATTGCCCATTAAAATTTTTCGAAATTTTTGTTGTACTTCCTCTGATAAATGGCTTAAATCGAAATCCGTCTCTTTAATTTCTGCTTCTCGCAATTTTCTTACATCTTCTATATTTAAATTATTTATTTCATAAAATGTCCCTTTCTCTATATTATCAGTTGAGTCATCTTGCTTGCACTCAAAGTTCGTTATAATTTCCCCTATTTTAGTTCCTTTCTGAATAATTAACTTTTCTAACAGTTTATTCTTTATTATAATATTTATGTTATTATTTTTTTGAACTTCGTGTAACGAAGTCTCGCATGAAAATTTACTATTTTCTTGAATGGGGTCAAAAATAATTATATCTGACATATTTATATCCTCTGGGCATTTTAATTTTACAATTTTCGATTCTTCAGGTTGGAGAAAAATTCTATTTTTAGTAATGGCAAACATACTTTTATTTGAATGTTCCCCTGAATTACATGGCGTAATGTTATTCACTTCATAATTATTTACTTCACTTGCAACGTTTAATTTAATTTGTTGATTTTTAAATTTTAATGTTTTATTGCATAAATCCAAAATCATATGATTTTCTTTGAGATAATCGTACCCTAATAACATTTGGTACTGCCTATCAAAATCATCATTAGTGACATAAAATGTGCCTGTTGTGAATATACCTTTTAATCGAAAAGTTAATTTTACACATTGTTTAAAAAAAATCTTTGAATTTGTTAAAGTTTTAATTTGGATCTGATTGCCCAAATATTTGATTTTGACGTTTGTATCTTTAATTTTTTTGAATAAAGAAGGTGATAAAAGGGACACAGCAGCTCCGGTATCCAGTAACGCTTGTATTTCGACGCCCTGTATACTTAGTGATATAATTGGCAGACTATCTTTGTCTGCATTTGTTATATTTGCGATTGTTTTATTTATTTTATCGATTTCCGTCTCTGAAAATCCCGAATCTTGATCCGATTTCGCTGTTTTCTTTGCCCATTTTTTTTTCTTTTTGCGCTTTTCAAATTGATAACCATTTTGCTCATAATTCTCAGAAATATATCCAAAATCCCTATTTCCCGAATTCCAGTTAGGTTGTGAATAATCATACATCCCATAATGCGTTGGGTAATTAAAGGAATTGTAGTAATCATTATAATATCGTTCATAATCATTATAATGAAAATTGTTATTGAAATGGGAACCCTGATAATCATTGTGTTTATTAAAGAGTTTCTTATTCCGCGGAACACTATCATCTCTAATTGCATGGTTTTTTTTCTTTGATTTTTTTAGTTTTTCAATCTCCCCTTTTAATTTCTCGATTAGCTCTTTGTTTTGCTTACTTGATTCTATAATGTTCTCATAAAGATCTTTGTTTTCTTTATTTATTGCGTTAATTTCCTCAAACTTTGATTCATTATACGCACTTTCCATAAGTTTTGCTAACTCGCATGCCTCCTTGAAGGACCTGGGCGCATTTTTACGCACATCTAGTGCAATATCCTGTCTAATTGAATTTAAAAAATTCGACATTTTTAAGATTTCGATAAAATTCTCTTCCTTATTATCCACATTTTCGCCTGCACTTTCGATATAAGATTTTACACCCTTTTTAAACTCCAAAATGAAATCCTCTATCGTTTGACTTGCGGCCTGTTTTAAATTTAGGAAATTGCTCTGAGCATTAAGGAAGCTTAGTTTTGTACCAAATAACTCCACCAAATTATTTTTAAATAAATTATAATTGGTCTCGTTATATGTTTCAATCTGTTTACTTAAAATATGTTTTGCGTCCCCAGTAATTTTAGCCTTTAAAATTAATAATTTAGTTTCTTCCTGTATATCTGTCGAATTCAAAATATTATCAAATTCCTCTAAGAAAAATATAATGTTTTTGTTCTTTTTATTGTCAAATGGTGACACTAACTTAATACGTGTATCTATATCCAGCGTCTGAGTCATTTTTAACAAGTATTAGTAATCAATGTATACTTTTTCAAAATATCAATTCAAAATAGATCCTATACCTCTTAAAAGAATATTTTGCATCTCATACTATTTTCTCTATGTTACAACATATGTATGAAAATATTCTAAATTGCATAAATACATAAAAACAACAACACTAAAATTTAAAAAAAAATTTCTTAGGAGATGAAGTTGTTTTGTAGATTATTCTTTTACACACATAAATACCCCTAAAATATTTATAATACACGTATATATAAAAAACAACATAATTTCATTTAACAGAAAAATATCTGTCTTTTTCTACAGAAAAAACAATCTTATTTTTTATTTTTTTTTTTTGTAAATATTGTACTACTACTTCGTAGTACGACTCATAAATTTTCTTTTGTATCAAGGTGATACAATTTCAAAAATCGTGATCTATTGACATTTCAATCATTTTTATACCAGACATATTATAAAATTTTACTCATTATTCTTCTTATTATTATTATTTATACATTATATAAAAAAAATTATTTTTACAAATGTGTCATCTGTGATGTGAATGCCATTATTTTTCAATGGTAACTGAGATCCAACCACAAGAGAAAAGAGAGAAAACAAAAAAACAAAATTGTAATTCCTAAATTTACCTATTATAAATCCCAGAATTATTTTTTTCATTTCCTTTTTTTTTTTTTTTTTTGCTAACATATATTATTCATTTTATTTATATAAAATTATTATATGTGTGTCATTATTGTTACAATAATAAAATTAATTTTAATAAAATTTTAATCAATTAAACTTACATACCTACAATATCTTTAAAATTGTGACATTAAAATAATACTTAAATTTATTTTCCTTTATTATTATTATTATTATTATTATTATTATTTCTAATGACCTCAGATGAACGTTCCTGAGTCATAGCACCATTTACCTATCTAATGACCTCAGATGATCGTTCCTGAGTCAGAGCACCATTTTACTTAATGAAGGGGGGATGCTGGACAGATAATTACACCTGTTTATTTTTTATTAAATATATTCAAAATTGTTAATTGGTCCAAATCATCCAAGCAACCTCATAGCAAATTGGTATATAGTTTTATATACCTTAGATAAATTTAAATAATATAAGTGATCGTATTTACCTACATTCTAGTAGAAGAGCAACGCGAAGCATTAATAAAATTAAATTATAATTCGCGTCAAAAAGTAATTATTAAATTTGAATAATTACGAATAAAATTAAGAGTTTGCGTTGTGAATTATTTAGACGAACTCTTCCACTTATGAATTAAACTAAAATTAAAGCTGTAAAAAAAAGAATTGACACACTTTAAATATTATTAATTAAATAATTACAGAAACTTTTTAAAACTTGATTAAATATTTTATTTACATTGAACATATCTATTTACAGAAAAAAAACATAATATTAATTCAAAAAATAGAAAGCAACACTTTTGTTTGCTTCTCATTATTTTAAGTATGTTTAATCTTTCTAAAAAACAAAAAAAGACAATATTTTCACGTACTCTAATTATTATAATTGTTTCTTTTTGCTAAAAGAAATACTCTCTTTCATTTTTAAAATTACCTTAATCTTATTTAATTATTGGTTTGGTCGGATCTCAGATAACTCTCTACCGTAAAATATCAGAAAAGTATTTTTAAGGTTTTTCATATGATCTTAAGTGGTAAAAGAAAATGTTTAAAATAGTACCTTCTTTTAATATACGGGATGGTGGCCTTTATTCATCAAATTCCGAGTTGATGCGTTGCTTAGGATCATGGCAAAGCGTCATCAGGAACGCATCCTCAATTTGGCTTGATTAGGATCACTCCGATATGTACATCAGGAAGACATCCTCAATTTGGCTTGATTAGGCTCACTCCGATAGGTACCTCAGGAAGACATCCTCAATTAGGCTTGATTAGGCTCGATTAGGCTCGCTCCGATAGGTCCATCTCGCCTGGGCTTTACTAGGGCTTACGGGACTCATTGCACGGGCTTTCAGGAGAGCTCTTGCATCCTCTACATCTTTTTTCAGACTATCCTTTTTCAAAACTTATTCTTCTTGCACACCAGCTCCTGCAGTGGGAGGAACTATTTTTGTCTAGTCCACTGTTATTGGATGTGAGAAGATTTTTTATTATACTTCGATAGGCCTATTAGCTAGCAGTCTGCAAATGGCCCCTTACATATACTTTAATATTATTATCTGCCTTAAAGTTTGGGTGGTCTGAAAAGTCATAAATTTATCCCAACACTTTTATTGAGGCCATAAATTGATTCCAACGTTTTTATGATTTTACGACTTCTAATTATACACCACTTTCCATTGGCTTGTCATAAAACGACACCATGGCGTCTGGCTAGTTGTTGTCTGAGATCCGAACTCAATTCAATATTATACATTCATTTTACAATATAACAATTTTTTAAAAATATATATTTACTATTTAAAATCAACTTAATAATTTTTGTATGAACTTACACTCTTATTTTACTTAAATATATAAACATTATAATTTTACACTCATAATTATATTTTATAAAAAATATTTATACAAACAGAAATAACAAATTACGCAATTTTACTTTGATTTAACCAACATGGTGCGGGAACATATCATAGTTATATGTTGCCCAGCAACCACTTTGTTTGAAATAGTAAAATACGCCTTTATTAATGAAATATTAATTAAAACGAAGATAAGGAGAATTTTATCATTTCAGAAAAGTTGTGCCAATCAAGAGATCTGAATTTTAAAAAAGTAATCCACTAGCAACACTGAACCCTCTATCTCATTAGGATTGCATTTTTGACCCTGCATTGCAATGTGATTCCGAGTTGTCTCTGTATCCCCTACACCTCCTTCAAGTCTGTCTGTCTGGTAGTGAAACACACTGTATATGGATAAATACTGTTAACATTATTAACGTAAAAGTAATTTTATTTCCCGAAATTTAAAAAAAAAAAAAAAAATCAGACCCCAAAGGGTTAATTTATAACTGTAGATGAAATTTTCTAAACTTTGTCCAAAATGGAAAACATTGTTTCTTCAGCATTTAATTGTACTATATAAATAAATAATTTTCATAAAAACATCGTATATTAATTTTTTTGAATAGCTAATTTAACAAGGATGCTATAAAACAATTATATATGAAAAATTCCTAAGCTTTATTTGTATGGTGTCTAATTATTGCAATAAAATTATGCTGTAACAATTACTGAACTTCTTACCAGTTAGAAGCACAATGAAGGCAAAGAATAGCTTCGAAGGTGTGTGTTACCATTCGAAAAATCGGTACAATTTTTAATATCCAGAATTAAAAGTTGAACAATAAAAAATTAAAGATGAGTACAAAGAATTAAAAGTTAAAACGTTTTTGTGTCTTTTTTAAATGTAATGAATCGTTAAATATTAAACGAACCTTTTCATTTAACCCTTTGAATACGGCTTGTAACGTATACGACCCAGTACTTATTTTAATTTTTTTTTTAATTCTACTAAGGGGCTCTGCCCCCTACGAGCTACGCTCGCCAACCCCCGTTCATACACCGCAAACTCTAAAAGCACGCTAATTTGATCGGCTTTAAAATGTATCGTTTTAAATCTGACGTAATTTTCACCCAAGTTTTCTTTCCCTTTTTAATATTCATGTGAAAATAATTTTGTTGTTAGAAAGGAAATATTATTTGCGTTGTCTTCGAATTCTCAACACGAAAGCAATGCGACTCTTGTAGCCACCTCAGTAACATCTGCATTGGTTTAAAATACCTCAACATGTTGATTTTCTATAAGCAAGTAAACCCTAGTGGTTTACAATGGAAGTCTAAGGGAATTTGGCGAAATATTAGAGATATCGCCAAGTTGGCGTCACATTTGGCGACTAAATTTGGCGTTACATCGCCTAGTTGGCGACAACTTTGGTGGCATTTGACGACAGAACAGGGTCCCCCTGTATGGTAGCCCCCCCCCCCCCTTACAGGTATGGAGATGCATTAAATGCTGTTCGATAACTAATGGGATGCGTTTCATTGATACGATAGAGCAATATACATATATATATATAGATTAGTTTTAAAAGATTATCTCAAAGTATGAAATAAATGTCTGGTGGAAGTATATTTTTAAATTTAAACTGTTTGGCAATATTATGGTTTGGCAATTTTTATTAATACTGTAATTATCAATTTTTAATTGATATTTTCCTGCTTTTAATACGTAATCATTTAATTCTCATTTGAAAGTTTTTTTTCTGTTTATAATTGTCACGTGTAAATAAATTTTAATTTCAAGGAAATATTATACTTTGCGCTGTTTTTAAATTTGGCAACAATTTAAAATAATATCCTTTTCTAAAAGTTGTAAAAAATATCTCTCGAAATGCTGAAAATTTGAATTTAAAATAGAAATAAAACCTCAACAAATAGGTCAAATAAAAAAATAAATGCAGTCTGCGCACCGGGAACTTGTAGTGTATAAAATGATCTAAAAATGATTAATTTCCTATGTATAGTTTTTGCTCCTATAAAACTTTTATAATGGAACGATTATGGTCAACTTTAACATTAAATATCTCTTAAAATAATTCTTCGATTTGAAAACTGTCTGCATCAGCGTGTTTATCAAACATTTCTCTATAATACCACCGATTTTCATATTTTTGTATGCAATATTTTTCTTAATCTTAACGAAGAAAGACCCCCGGTCACAAAAAATTCAAAACCGGCGGCGGCGGTGACAGCGTTAGTTACTTTTTTTTTAGAATAGAGAGATTCATATCACTTTTTGAAAATTAATCACTGGCATACACTTTTACTATGATATATTAAGAGACATGTACCAGAAATAAATTTTTGTAAATTTTGTACGATTGAATATAAAAATAGTTGCTAGTCCTGGTTCGTAATCAAAAGGTTAATAGGGAATATCACATTTTTTCCAGTTCTGTGCACTGTGATTTTCTTATACGTTTTTATTGTCTTTAAATTATATATATAGATATATATTTTAAAGGCGACGCCTTTTACACGAACAGATAGATCCAATCATGCGTCAGGCAAGCTATATTAGCAGAACAGCTGTTTAAAATTAAGATTCCTCCAGAAATAAAATCCCCCCCCCCCAAAAAAAAAAAACCCACTAATTATTCAAAAGCTCTCGCAGAAGCATAATCTTAAGGGTAAGAACAAGCCCCTTTTACACCCTGAAATTTAAGAACTTTTCGGAATTTTTCTTTTGGAAAGGCGAAGTAGTTATAAAAATCCCTTTACACTAATTTATCAAAATGAAAAATTGTATCTTTTTTTTTTATTATTTTATTTATTTATTTTAAATTATAAAAAAATGGCTCCTTCAGAGCTGATGATGGGAACACTTCGAAACTAGACGCATTAGCCAATCGTAAAACTAAAATGTCAAAATTTTGCTTCTTACAATTATACAAATTAACCACGTGATTCTTTTTTTTTTTTTTTCTATTTCGCTCCACTATATTTTAAAAATAAATCTCGTAGTATATTTCTCTTGTACATTTTGTCAAAGTACAAGTGAGAATTTTTTTTTTTTTTTTTTTTTTTTTTTTAGATGGTGCAAACAGAATAAAATTCGTTACTCTGGTCCCGATATCACGTGGGAAATGATATAGGTGTGGTGTTGTCAGGTGTTCAGCGTAAATCGGAGCTGCAAATGCTCTATTTTAACCACTTCACCGTCAACGAAATTTAATCGTCTGTTATTGCCGACACACCGCCACCTGAATACTAGGCCTAAGCGCTAACACAAAAATGGCGGCTGCAGAAGGTGGATTTTTTTTTTTTTAAACGTAGGTACGGTCCTTTAAATGTAGACACCGGTATTTTATAAAAGATTTCTCGGGGTTGTTTGATCTGAGAAAAATAAAGCGGAAGAAACTTTAAAAAGTTATTGGTGCGAATATTTAAGGGACCGTACACACGCTGAAAAAAATCCGACTTCGGCAGCCGCCATTTTTGTGTCACCGCTCAGGCCTAGTATGCAGGGGGCGGTGGCCGACATCAAAATGAGGTCCGCGTTACAGACGGACACGTTAGTCCTTTAGAATATAGATTGTTTTGTCGTCACCTGATTAATAACAAAATTACAGTTTAAAATGTTTATAACGTAGCTAGAAGGAACGTGAAACTTAAACGTTATACATGGACTTCTTTATAAATCGTTTCCTGACAACGTGCTGTGATTTGAAGAGAATTTTATAAAATTGATCATTGATTTAACCCTTTCACGGGCAGGGTACATGTATTCGTAAAATATTGAAATAAGTTAATGACACCAGTATTTACATGAGAATTTATTTGTAAACAAGTAAAAGTATATATTCGCGTACTTGATAAAGGTGAAATTTTCATTATAAAATTCTGGTGCCAATGTGGCGATTAGGGATTAAAATTATGTGATGCCGTGACGGCATCACCACCCTTCAAAGGCGGTGGTTCATTTTTGAACCACCTAATTTTAATCTCTAAATGCCATATTGGCACCAGAATATTCCAATGAAAAAAATGGCCATTTATTAAGTACGCGAACAAAAGTTTTTTTGCTTATTTTGAAATTAATTTGTTTCTAAATTCTAGTGTCAGTCGCTCATTTCAGCATTTTGCGTATAGAAGTACTTTGCCCCTGAAAAGGTTAACCGGGCTCGTGCTATATATGGATTCTGTTGCAAAAATCTAATAAAATTTGTTTCTTAGAACAATGCCTTAACAAATAATGGAGATAAACTAAATTTAATATTTAAACTCAAGACAAATTATACTTACGCTATAATCTTCGAAAAATCTTCCTTCGGAACTATAATACATAGATCATGGAAAATAATGGGGTAGGGGGGAGGGATAACTACAGAAGAAGGTTCTTCATACATCTTCGATATTGCCTCCCAATTGACCATTTCTCAGTCCTCAAAGAGTCTCTTCCACAACACGCTGTAGGGGACGGAGTTGAGTTGTCTTTAGAATTTCTAGTAATGGACTTCTTAATAAACGGCTTCCTCACAGCATGCTGTGATTTGAAAAGAAATTTATAAAGCTGAACATTGATTTAACCTGACTCAAATTATTTGGATTTTATTATGTAAAATTAATGCATAGTTGCCAACCTCTCGATTTTTCTAATACCGGTAAATTCTTACAAAAATGTTCGCTTTATTTAATTGCAGAACTTGCGCGATTGCTTAAAACAAGCATTTCTGCATACACATATTGGTATTAGAAAAATCGGGATGTTGGCATCTATGCATGAAATTTGTTTGAGAACAAAGCTTAATAAATAATGCAGAGAAACTAAATTTAATATTTAAACTCAAAACAAATTATACTTACACTATAACCTTTGAAAAATCTTCCTTCGGACTATAATACATAGATCATGGAAGATGATGGGGGGAGGGGGTGAATAACTACAGAAGTAGGATCTTCGTACATCTTCGATCTTGCCTCCCAATTGACCATTTCTCAGTCCTCAAAGAGTCTCTTCCACAGCACGCTGGAGGGGACGGAGTTGAGTTGTCTTTAGAATTTCTAGTCACGTTCTGGGGGCTGGAGAAGGGAGCTGGAGCACCCCCTCTTATCGTCCGCGTTCGCCTTTTGTGCGTGGTAAGTAGGATTTAAGAGAACCGTCTGCAAGGGGTTTTATTTCTTTCTTTTTTAGTTAGTCTTCCGTCCCCCAGTGTAAGAAAATGCGAAGAAAATGAAACAGAAGATTAAATTTAAATTTGGGTATCAGAGAGATAAGTGGGAGACGTGACAAACGGAGAAGGGAAAATTGCATTCGCAGAAATTTGTTGCTATTTCTTTTGTTGTGTTTATTATTATATCTGATAGCCGAGTTCGATAGTTTAGACGAGTTCAAATAATTTATTGGGGAGAATTATTAAAAGAATTATATAAAACAGATACTCAACTTACACATAAAGGTAAATTGCATTGAATCACGCAAGTCTTATGTCGTTTTGTTAGACGTAAATTTAGATTTTTAATGCAGTTCACGGTTTACCTAATCATCTAGCAGTCTCGTGAAATTTAAAATTATTTAGCACATATTAGATTGTTTTGAGACAGAAAATTTTTGAAGGCGAATTTTGATTTGATACTTAGCTCTTAACATAACCTGCTATAACACATCGGAAGATGTGTTTTTATTATTATTATTTAGGTAATTAAGTAGGGAAATAAACATTTTTATTATTATTTAGGTAACAGAGGTTATTTCTTTTGGATTTGCTTTTGGAAAACCCTGGATTCTGATCATAAACTTTTTTCAATTCTTCAAATTTTTTCTTCCATCAAACTTTTTGTAATTAAGTAGGTAATAAACATTTTTATTATTATTTAGGTAAAAGAGGTTATTTATTTAGTATATACTTTTGGAAAATCCTGGATTCTGACCACAAACTTTTTTCAAATTATGAATACGTAGATATCAAACTTTCCAATTCTTGAGTACCACTATTTACCAGTAAAAATATTCACCTTATTTAGTGACAGAAATTTGTGTTAAGGCAATTATGGGGGGAATAGTAGTTTTCAAAAATCGGAAGGGTGCCACTATTTACAAACAAAAGTATTGACCGTATTTAATAACAGAACATTGCGTTCAGAAAATTATATGGCAATAGTAGTACTAAAAAAAACTGAAGATTTCCACTATTTGCAAATATATATATCCACCTAATTTAGTGACAGAAATTTACGGTAAGACATTTATGAAAATAGTAGTACTCAAATTCGGAAGTTTTCCACTATTTACAAATAAAAATATTCACCTTATTTAGTGACAGAAATTTGCGTTAAGACAATTACATGGAAATAGTACTACTTCAAAATCGGACGGATACAATTACTTACAAATAGAAATTTTCACCTTATTTAGTGACAGAAATTTGCGGTAAGACAATTATTTGGAATTAGTAGCACTCAAAAGTCGGAAGGTTATCACTATTTGCAAATTAAAATATTCACCTTATTTAGTGACAGAAATTTGCGTTGAGTCAATGATATGGAAATAGTACTACTCCAAAATAGGACGGTTATAATTACTTACAAATAGAAATGTTCACCTTATTTAGTGACAGAAGTTTGCGATAAAACAATTATATGAAAATAGTAGTACTCAAAATTTGGAAGGTTATCACTATTTGCAAATAGAAATATTCACATTACTTAGTGCCAGAAATTTGCGATAAAACAGTTATATGGAAATAGTAGTACTCAAAATTCTATTTGCAAATAGAAATATTCACCTTATTTAGTGTCAGAAATTTACGATAAATTTGCGATGAGACAAGTATTTGGAAATAGTATTACTCGAAAAATCGAAAGGTTTCCAACATCTATATATTTAAAACGCTAAGCGTATTCTTTCGATAGTCCGTGAGAAGAAACTACTGCATCAAATTGCACCAATCTTTTTTTAAATGAAAGATATTTGGCCACAGATTTGTTATCGTACATTCGTTTGTTCAAATATCTTAGTAATTAGCCGTAATTTTAAATTAAAATTCTACAATTGCGCATGCGCATTATATAAGTAGAAGCCTGCCTTTGGAGTGACGTGCTGCACATGCGCAAAGATTCTCGCTCAGTTGAAATATCACAGGTAGAAGTTGTTTTAAGTTCGTCTGCTGTTCGATCTTACTGTAAACAAGCTTTTCTTTCCTTCACAAAGTTAATATTTGACTCTTTCAGCATTATTAACTATTCAAAAATTTATTGTGTCGATATTAAGAGCTAGATAAGACATTTCAGGGGTGTCACATTGTTTTGGTCATATTACACGCTGAAGATAAACACAGTACAGTGATTTGAAACTAAAAGTTATGGCTGGTGAATTGCCAATAGTTATACAGGAAGATTGGGAAACTAGCATGTTAAGTTGTAGTTTCTTCTTTTAAAAAAAATAAGGTAACATAAATATTAAAACGCAAAACTATTTTTGTAAGATCAAAACTCAGCCAATTGTGTAACGAGGCAATTGCGTATGCGTCAACTGTGTTTCGAACCTTTTTCAATTTAGAAGGAAGAAAAACAAGTTCTTGATGGCATAGTCGGTTAAAGCAGCAGTTTAAAGGTTTGAATTTTTGCAGAGGACGCAGGTTCGAATCCAAGCCTGGCAAAAAATGCATTTTTGTCGATAATTCATTTCAATAATGACATATTTTATTAGGAAGAGAAATTATAGGATTTTTATTTTATTATTATTTGAATGCTTTATAATTAAATAAAATTTAACTCTCAATAATATTTTGAAAAAAAAAATAATGATTTTATGTTTAAAATATTTTGCATGTAATTATCAATTAAATAAATTGAACTGATCTACAATTTTCGTTATATTTTCTGACCATTATCAAGAATATATATGGGAGTGTGTCAGAAAGAAAAGTTTGTCATTCATATGCGTAAAATATAAAACGGAAAGAAAGAAAAATATTCGTATAAGAACTATAAAAGAAATTATACCTTGATATTCAGGTTTAATATTTAAAAAATGTAAAATAAAATTCAAGTAAAAAAAAAATATATATATATATATATTATAAATCGTTAGCTGCATCAAGTTTCAAATTTAGGTTTTTAGAGAATGAGACAGATAAAAATAAAATTCATGGGAATTTTTAATGGTCGTGCAGTTTTAATAAATAAATAAATAAATAAAAATAAATATTATTATTTAAAAAAAAGGGGGGGGGGCGTAGTAAGTAAAAATAAATTCTCTACCCGGTATTTTAAGGTAAATTTCTGATAAAAAGCGAGCATAATTGGCTGTAAATTATAAACTTTAAATTCTTTCACTTCACTGAATAGGTTAGACTGACAGCACCAGCTATCGCCTTAAAGAAACAAAGTCACTTATCAATATAGAAATTCATCACGTAATTCGTCATTCAATAATTAATTTAAAAGCAACTAATTAAAAATTCAAGAATTTTCCTAATGCAACATTCAAGTTATTTACCGTTCAATCTTGACGGGCACTATCTAGTTTACAAATAGTTTTCTAATACTCCAATGTTCACCAATATTCACCTAATTTAGCGACACAAATTTACGATAGGACAATCATTTGGAAGTAGTAGTACTCAAAAATCGGAGAATTTGCACACTTGTTAATACGTGCGCAGGGAAATGCAGAATTATTATTTTCGGGGAAGACTTGCACCTTTTATTTCAACAACACATCTCCCAATTGTCTGGTCTGACCCCCCCCCCCCCTCACTTTAAGATTACATTTCTTTTACGAGTTTGTCACAAATCATCACTATCAAAACAAACTTCAAGAATGTCAAGGTCTGCAACGACAATTTCTTTTGCACTTATGGCAGTTGAAGAATCGGACTGGGTACCCGAAACCGGTTATCTTGGTCAACGGAAAGTGGGCCGAAAAAAAATGAGCATGGAGAAAAGAGAGAGAGAGGGAATGAAGCTGAGTTCATGGAGTTCACCGGAGACTGGTGTCCCCTTGTCCCATTTCTTAGCCACAACTCACAGCACCTTACAGGAATGCTCATGAATAGTTTTTTAATCTGTTATTATTTGGAATTTATTATTGCTGCGATGTTTAGATACTTTTCCTATCTGGCTTCCTATCTATATTTCCTATATTTTTTAATTAGACATTCCGAATTATTACCAGAAAGTTTTCACAGTTATTTTTGGTTTATGAAAATGAAAGATTATTCGTAAATAAGATAAAAGAACGTTACTATTTAAATTTTTATGGTGCAAAGTGAATTCAAAATTTCTAAACAAAAAATCTGTCAGATGCGGCAAAACTGTTTTCTATCAGACTTAACACCTTCGGGACGAGCGTCTTTTATAGAATTTTTAATCTTTTATCACCGTTTTTTTAAAACAGAAATTTTTGCCTCATTGAATCGGGAAAATGCTCGGATTAAACAAGGCAAAATTTACCATAAAAATTTAATGGTGAGAATAATCATTGATTCTGAGCACCTTACGCGGCACGAATATCGGTCACTCGTCCCCAAGGGATTAAAGGTTTGTTTAACCCTTTGCACTCCATTGTCGTCGCTGCAGCAACATCATCTTTCTTTGCAAAATTTGTTTTTTGGCACCAATAATAAAGGAAAATTTAATAAAGGAAAATCAGAGCATTTTTGAAATTGTGTACTTGAAGAAAACTTCTTTTAAAAAGGTGGTGCCGATCGATTAAAATTTGTGCCGGAGTCCAAAGGGTTAATATTTAACGATTAATTGGGTTTCAAACGTCATGAAGTGTATAACAGGCAGAGCTCGACGAAGTTCTCGATTTAAAAAGTGGTTGTGGTGGCCAGGGAAGTCGGGGATGCCAACTCTTATTGAAACTTTTTTTTTTACGGTGCATTTAAATAATTTAATAATTTTTATAATTTATACACACACAAAAAAAATATTAAAAATTATTAAATTATAAATTAATTTAATAATTTTTAATATATATATATGTGTGTGTGTGTGTGTGTGTGTAATTTTTCCTGTCGTTTAGGTGTTTTGGAATGTTTTTATATATAATTTTTCGGTTATTCAGCAGAAAGTACACAAAAAATGAGTATAGAGAAACGAGAGAGAGAGAGAGGCAACGAAGCTGAGTTCATGGAGTTCACCGGAGACTGGTGTCCCCTTGTCCCATTTCTGAACCACAACTCACAGCACCTTACAGGAATCCTCATGAATAAATTTTTAATCTGTTATTATTTGGAATTTATTATTGCTGCGATGTTTAGATACTTTTCCTATCTGGTTGATATTTTAATTAGACATTCCGAATTCTCACCGGGAAGTTTTAACAGTTATTTTTGTTTTTCGTGATGAAAAACTTTTCGTAAATGAAATAAAACAACGTTACTTTTTAAATTTTTATGGTGTGGATTCAAAATTTCTAAACAAAAAATTTGTGAGATGTGGCAAAACTGTTTCCTATCAGACTTAAAGGTTTGTTTAACACAGGGCTGCGGAGTCGGTAGGGAAAATGGACGACTCCAACTTCGAGGATTTTAACAGATCCGACTCAGACTCTTTCGCTCAAAAATAGGCCTGACTCCGACTCCGACAACGCAGCCCTGCTTGTAAAGTGAACGACTCCGACTCCGATTCCCACAACGCAGCTCTGCTTGTAAAATGAACGACTCCGACTCCGATTCCGACAAATCAGCCCTGCTTGTAAAATGAACGACTCTGACTCAGGGAATTTTAACAGATTCCACTCCAACTCCGACTCTTTCGCTCAAAAATGGGCCTGACTCCGACTCCGTATCTGACTCCACAGTCCTGGTTTAACCCTTTGCACTCCGTTGTCGTCGCTGCGGCGACATCATCTTTCTTTGAAAATTTGTTTTTTGTCACCAATAATAAAGGAAAATAAAATTAGCCTTATTTAATCAGAGCATTTTTGAAATTGTGTACTTGAAGAAAACTTCTTTTAAAAAGGGGTGCCGACCGAGTAAAATTTGTGCAAGAGACGCCGGAGTCCAAAGGGTTAATATTTAACGATTAATTGGGTTTCAAACGTCATGAAGTCTATAACTGGCAGAGCTCGATGAAGTTCCCGCTTTAAAAGGTGCTTAAAAGGCCCGATTTAAATAATTTAATAATTTATACTAATTTATAATTTAATAATTTTTAATAATATTTGTAATTGTTTTTTTTTTCTTTTCTTTTCTTTTCTTTTTCTTTCTTTTTTCTTTTTTTTTATGTGTGTGTGTGTGTGTGTGTGTGATTTTTCCTGTCGTTTCGATGTTTTAGAACGTTTTTATATATAATTTTTCGGCTATTAAGCAAAAACCGCAAAAGAATGAGTATGGAGAAAAGAGAGACAAAGGGGCAACGAAGTTGAGTTCATGGAGCTCACCGGGGACTAGTGTCCGCTTGTCCCATTTCTGAGCCACAACTCACAGCACCTTACAAGAATGCTCATCAATAAATTTTTAATCTGTTATTATTTGGAATTTGTTATTGCTGTGATGGCTAGATACCTGTTTTCTCAGACGTAAAGGTTTCGATAGTGTTTAACGATTAATTGGGTTTAACCCTTTAATAGGCAAGTAATTGCGTTTCTTTTATTACTGAATTCACAACGGATTTAAAAAAAAAAAAAAAAAAAAAAAAAAAAATTAAATAAGGAAAAGAGATTTTGCAACTTGTTTTCATGAAAGTTATAAAAGTAAATTTTAATTAAAAATCCCTGGTGCAAATCTTGATTAAAATTAGATGAGATATAATATATCCCACCGCCCCTTAAGGGTCATAAAGTCAATGGTAGGCAGAGTTCGAGGAAGTTCCCGATTTAAAAGGTTGTAGTGGTGGTGGTGACGAGGGAAGGTGTGGGGGGTCCTAATTCTTATTGAAACTTTTTTTATACGGTGCATTTAAATAATAATAGGAAAAGTTATGTAGATTTTTTTTTATAAATTCTGTTTTATTAACCATTTGGAAAAATGGTTATTGTCCTCTGTCAGGGTAGGAAATCAAAAACATATCTGAAGCGTTTTATTAGTTGAATCCGCATTTTATTCGTTTTCTGATGGGTCTATACAGTAATCTGTATTTTCCCTTTACTTTCAACAGAGATGGGTACTTCTGTTGCCACTATGACAAAAAAGTAATAAAAACTACAAAAAAAGTTAATAATTCAGAAACAAATTGAGTTACAGCTTTCAAACAAATTGCATTTAAAAGTACATTTTTTTCTCTATACGACGGTGTAAAAAGTAATATTGTGGGATGTTTAGAAGTTTAAGAATGAAATTTCATTTAAAATGGGTCCAGGAATATTAAAGTTTAATCTATGGCATAAGTAATGTATGACCAGCTCCGTAGAAGTTAAAAAAATTACAGTACCGAAAAATGTAATCCATGGCGTACGTAATGTATGATCAACTCCGTGCGATTTTTTATATCTTAAATTTTAGTCTTTGAAAAAATCATTTTTCAAATGGTCTTCGTAATTAGTTAAATTGCATTTTTTTTATAATTAATTTTTTATGTAATTTTTCTATCGTTTTGATGTTTTAGAATGTTTTTATATATTATTTTTCGGTTATTCAACAGAAAGTGCACAGAAAAAAGGAGTATGGAGAAAAGAGAGAGGAGAGGATGAAGCTGAGTTCAGTTCATGGAGTTCACCGGAGACTGATGTCCCCTTGTCCATTTCTGAGCCACAACTCACTTTGAATCAAGAGAGAACATCTTTGAGGAATATACCTCATGAACATATTTACTTTCTTCTATCTTTACAGAAAGAAAGTATTGGATTCGTGAAAATTTTTGACTTCCGGTTTTCGACGGATTTACACGTTTTTGGGGTCAGAGATTCCAAAAAACATGTTTTTACAAAATGTCTGTCTGTCTGTATATGACACAAATTTTGTGGGTGCTGTATCCCAAGAACTAATGAACGGAATTTAATAAAAATTTATAGTCAGGTAGTCCATGATATAAATTGGTGCTGATTAGTCTTTGGTGTAAATCGCCCAACAGCTGGCGCTGCTATGCTGCATTTTGCAAGATTTCCGCAAAAGCTCTATCTCAAGAACTAATGCACGGATTTTTATAAAACTTCAGATTCAGTTAATCCTTGATACAAGTTGGTGCTGTTTACGTTTTTGAGTTAATCGCCCAACAGGTGGCGCTCCTATGCTGCATTTTGCAGGATTTACACGATTTCCACAGTAGCTCTATCTTAAAAACTAATGCACACATTTTCATCAAACTTCAGATTCGGTTAGTCCTTGATGTGAAATGATGCAGACTACCTGTTGGTGTAAATCTCCCAATAGGTGGTGCTGCTATGCTGCATTTTGCACGAGTTCCTCAATAGCTCTATCTCAAGAACTAATGCACAAATTTTCGTCAAACTTCAGATTCAAGTATATTTTGATTAACATTGCTGCTGATTATGTGTTGGTGTAAATCGCTCAACAGGTGGCGCTGCTATGCTGCATTTGTCATGATTTGCCCAATAGCGTTATCTCACGAACTAATGCACGAATTTTCCCCAAACTTCATATTCAGTTAGACGTTGACATAAGTTGATGATAATTAAGTTCTGGTTTAAATCACCTTATAGGTGGCGCTTCTATGGTGCATTTTGCTGGATTTACACAATTTCAGCGATATTCATATCTCAGGAACTAATGCACGGAATTTCATCTTTTTAGAATCCTCATGATGAGCATAGATTGCCATTTAATTATGGCACAGGGATAAAAAATTTTGGAGTACTGATGTGTATGAGATAGAAGAAAGTTTTGGGATTGGTACATCCGACTAATTTAACTGTTATTATTTAGAACTTATCATTTCTACGTTGTCTAGATATCTTTCCTTTCGGGCGAAAAGGCTTGTTTCATATTTAATGATAAATTAGGTTTAAAATGTCACAATTATTATTTAAGGGGGTCTGGGACACATTTTTAAAATAATTTTTATTTATTGACTTAAAATTTTGAAATTTCTTGTGATAGTTAGCCATATTACATGTAAACAAAATCACATCATAAAACTTCTCATAATTAAAAAAAAAATAAAAAATTAATTTATTTAAAAAATGGGGTAGTTTAAAATCGTTATAACTCGAAATATTATTTGTAGAATTTCAATTTTTTTTTTTTTTTTTTTTTTTGCTTTGCATTTAAATTAAACAGAAATATATAAGTTTTAATTTTGATTCAACATTTTAAAAAATATTAATTTAAATAAAAATTAAAAATATTTAAAAATAATTATATAACTTTAAAAAAATAATCATATTTTCAATGGTAGATATTTTTTTCAAATTTGCTAGATCAAAATTAACGTAAAACAATTGAAAAAGACATGTTCCAAGTTTAAACCATTTACCTTTAACGGTTCTTGACTTTAATTAACAATTTTAATACGAGAAATGGTGAAAAAAACCCATCTTGAAGAAAAACGCATTTTCACAAGAATTCGTTTCCGCGACAACAATTGCTTGAAAGCAAACCAAAATAAATAAAATAATATTTCCTATTCCAATTAAGATAGAAACATGATTTAAACGTCATTTTAAGCAAACAAAAAAACAGAGAAATTCTTAATATGATAATTTTGTTTTTAGAAAATTTGAAGTTTTTTGTGCCCCGGACCCCCTCAAGATTCCAATGGTAGCCAGAGTCGAATGAAATTACCGATTTAAAAAGGGAAGGGGGAAGATCTCAAATCTTATTGAAGCCTTTTTATAGCGTTATTTAAATCATAATGGGAAATTTTATATTGAATGTTTTTTAATTATTTTATATTAATTATTTTACATTATTTTCCGATCCTTGTTGTATTTTATAATTTTTTATGTATAATTTTCGGTTATTCAACAGAAAGTAGACCGAAAAATTGAATATAGAGAAATGTGCCAAGGGAGAGAGGTGAAGCTGAGTTCATGGAGCTAATAGGAGACTGATGTCTCCTTGTCCAATTTCTGAGCCACAACTCCCTTTGAACCCAGAAAGAGCACTTTTGAGAAATGCCTCATGAACATTTTTTTAATTCCTACTATTAGTTCACACTCTCCCTATATTTATTTATTTATTTATTTATTTATATATCTTGTTCAAATTTTCAACCGTTAGTAAAACACTTATTATTCATCCTAACAAGTTGAAATAAATTTTTTTAAAATTGTACTGGGTGACACTTGATGTTAATACAGTTTTTTCAAATATTAATTCATTAATTAAATTTTAATTAATTAATTATAGTTTTCCATGGGAGACAGAATGGCGGCCATTGGTTATTGAAGCATTTTATGCATCTTCATATCTATGAGGGGGGTTACCATAGGGGACCCTGTTCTGTCGCCAAATATAGCCAAGTTTGATGCCAACTTGGCGATATATTGCCAAATTTGGTGACCAAAATGAGTCGCTAAAAGTGACGCCAACTTGGCGATATCTCTAATATTTCGCCAAATCCCCATAGACTTCCATTGTAAACCTACTTGCTTACAGAAAATCAACAAATTGAGATATTTTAATGCAACAAAAACTAATATTGGCTTAAGGGATTCTATTAAATTTTTCTTTCATGACCTAAGTAGGAATTGACTTTAAAAACAAAATTTTTATATTACTTGTTAAAACTGTTATTATTTAGAAGTTATCATTTCTGCGTTGTCTAGATATCTTTCCTTTCAAGCGAAAAGGCTTGTGTCATATTCAACGATTACTTAGATTTAAAATATCATAATTATTATTTAACACTCCGCTGTCAATATTCTTCTTAAAATATTGGTATACCTAATTAAACTATGTCTTTTATTACGTATGCTACTATATACAGTTGTCAAACAATAAGGGTTTCTGTAATTAGTGTAATTGGCGCCATGCTTGGCGCAGTTGTATCTGATCTGGCCCAGATAATACATAATTACCACCCCCGCCCCGTTTTTCTTTCCCTATTTTAAACATTTTTGAAATTGGCTGTGTCTCACCAACAGATAAAAAATTAAAGCTCATTTTTACTTTTTGTAACACTGTATACAGTAAAGCCTCCCTATGCGACCACCTCCCTGATCGACCATTTTTTTATGGAACGAAATTTATTTCCATAGGCTTAATACTAATTTTACCTCCATTCAGAGACCATCCCAGTTGAACTCCCTCCATGAGCGGCCCATTTCTTTAAAGAAAATGAAACAAATTTCGTTTTTCCCTTGTTGCTTGAAGAAGGTTCTATTAGAAAAATAATTCCGGAGAGCGCATTATTCATCAAACTACTAAAAATGACCTCCATTAAGAGACCACCTCTCGGAGCGACCAATTTTTATTGGAACGGAACGTGGTCGCTTTAGGGAGGTTTTACTGTACATGATTAGTACCAAAGGAACTATATTAACTAGAAAATACGAATTCTGCTTTTACAGAATTTAGTGTCGCCCTCAATGAAAAAAAATATATATGCATATAAATATAGACAGTTCAGTTTTAAGACGCCAAACACGCACTTTTATTTAATGTAAAATGAAAATGACGTCATCCGTTCCGCTAAAGAATTCCTCATTTACGATCCAGTCTTAAACAACATCTACAGTAAAATATGCATAGGACCTGACTACCGCTGAATAATACACAAATCCAAAAAAAAGAAAAAAAAAAAAAAACAGATTTCGTCATTCAAGAAACTGGAAAAAAAATCGGCTATCTCATGATTTATATGCCTTCATTTGTTTGTAATACTAATATAGATACTTAAAATTAAATTTAGTTTATAATAGCTCCATGTTTTATCAGAAATCATTCATTTATATTTTTTCAAAATAGCACGCATTTTAATTACTTTTTTTTCAGTGTTTATGATATAATGGCGACAAAAATATATAGTTGCTATTTTTCAACTATTTTCCCTTTACTTTCTACAGAAATGGAGTACTTGAGTTGCCAAAATTAAACAAAATGGTACTAAAAACTGAAAAAAAAAAAAATAATAATATCTGCAGTTTTCAAACAAATTGCATTTAAAAGTACTTTTTTTTTCCAATACGACGGTATAAAAACTGAAAATATGCGATGCTTAGAAGTTTAAAAAATTGCAGTAGAGATTATTCCGTACAGTGATACATCTGCTTCATTTTACGGCTGGCTTATACAATGTAACGTTATTTTTTGGAGACGACACATTAATAGGTGAAAGAAAGAAATAGCATACCGGGGGTTAAAAAAAGAAAGAAAAAATTATTGATTATTCTTTCTTCTTTGTAAGGCTGTGGGGGGAGGGGGGCTAAGTTACAAATGTAATTTCTCTTCCCAGACGTTTAAGACATGCAAAAAAAAGATACATAACTAGCTAAAATCGTGCTCTCTTTTTCCGTGACTATCGTCAATAAAATTTGTTGTGTATTGAAACAGCCCATAGAACCGTATAATTAAACTTGCTTGAATGATTTTTCCCAAAATTTCTTCACACGCAACTAACAGTTGGTAAACAATAGTTTTCCATTAAAATAGCAATTGATATAAAAGGCAATTTTTCTGAAGTTAGAAGGTTTGTTTAAGGAACATTGATCGCCGGTATTTTTATCCCCATACCTAATTGACCTCGCTTTAAAAATAAATAGGGGCTTAAAATTTATCGTCGATTTGTGGTCTCCTCACCTGATCTCATGCACTGTATAACCAGTGTTGCCAGATTGGGAACTTTTTTGCCCCCAAATTGTTGATTGTCACCGCTTTTTTGAAATAGAAATATTCGCCCTATTTAAAAATAGATTAAAAATTCTGAAAAATAAGCGAATTATACTATTTAAAAAAAGTGATGACAGTCAAATAATCTGAATTTAAAAAGTCCCCAATCTGGCAACACTGTGTATAACAACACAATATACTTGTTATGAACGATACAGTCTTCTCTTTTCCAAATCTAACATCCCAAGGCAAATAACAAACAAAACGGAAATTGTACGTCAAACGTGGCAAATGCGGTGCGTTCGTACTATAACTAGTTTTATAAATATTCAGACCTTGGTGTAATAGCTGTTACACTCTTATGCAAAAATGCATGAATATAAAATTTATTACGATTCTATATATTATATTCAGGAATGCGGAAATAATAGGACTCCATCTTGAAAAGGACGTAACCACCATGGCAACCTAGAATCATTGCCTATCATTGGATAGCACTGAATTAACTACGTATGATAGGATTTAAGAGTATGAAGAAAACTTTTATTATTATCTTTTTAAGTTTTGATTCGATTTTCATAAAATATGAAATGACTGGACAAAGTTCTGCAGCGATTATATTAAATTTCAAACGATTCGGTTGGGTAGTTTTTGCGCTTTTATATGCGGATAGACGAACAGACAGATGGACAGTCTTAAAAATCTAACCTCGCTTTAATGATTTTTTTTCAAAATTTCTTCAGACGCGACTAACAGTTGGTAGACAATAATTTTCCATTAAAAAAGCCATTGATATAAAAGGCAATTTTTCTGTAGTTAGAAGGTCTGTTTAACACTAGAAAGACAGGCAATTTTACTCAAATTTTAGAAAAATATTTCCCGCCAGAATTTTTATTTTAAATTATTTATTTATTTACTTAACTAGTTTTTTTTATTTGTACTTTTTAAACTAATTTTATAAAAAAAAAAAAAAAAAAATTCTTGTTCAAACCTTAATATATTCCTTTGGTAGCGGTCAAAATGACCGCTCGCAGTCTTTCTAGTGTTAAGGAACATTGATCGTCGGTAATTTTATCCTCGTACCTAATTGACTTTGCTTTAAAAATAAATAGGGCTTAAACTTTATCGTCAATTTATGGTCTTCCCACCTGATCTCATGCACTGTATAACAACGCAATATACTTGTTATGAACGATACAGTCTTCTCAGCCAGATCTAACATAAAAAAATAAATAACAAACAACAACAAAAAAAAAAAGCTGTCGAGCCATAAAGCCAAAATGGCTGTGTTTCTTAAACGTAAGTTAAGAAGACTGTATAATGAAAAGTGTCTAGCAAAACATTTAGACAAAATAAAGAAAAAGATAAAAGAGATTGAAGAACTACAAAGTATTTCAAAAAAGAAAAATGTGAGAGCTTACTCATTTGAATAGGTGCCAACAATCATTATTAAAAAGTAAAATGTTGTATCTTACATCGCGTTGGAGTACAATGGAATGCTATTTTTCCAGCATATGAAGTCAAAAAAGTGAAAATTTGTGAGATTCACTTTAAGGGAAAGAAGGACGGTTGAAACAAATACAAAATTGATTCTTAAACATTATGCAAAAGGAAAACTTCCTCATAGATGTTAATATTTCATAAAGTTGCTACACATATTAATTTTTAGTGTTATTATGCCAATACTACAACGACTTTGACTTAAGTCTTAATCTTAAATTTCTGCTTCATTTTAATAATTGGTGTAAAGAAGAGTTAACCTCGGTCATTATATTTAATAAAATCAATATTTTTCGTTATTCTGTTGTACATCAACTGCTTGGGAATCTCCTGGTTATCTAGATGCGAATTGCCCATCGCTGCATGAACAGACAATGCTCTATGACAAGTCTGCACCAACAATTCGGCTTCAAAACTCCAGGTCAATCAGAAGTAGTTCGGGCAACGGTGACCCAGTTGGCAGAGCATCGAACCAGCAGCTGAAGGCCGCGGGATCGAGGTCTACTGCTGGCTATAATTCGCCATGTACGCAAATGGCGCCTGGTGCATGTAAAATCCGTCGTGGGTGCAAAGTCCTCCAAGTTACCTGTGAATTATAAGCTCTGGAAGTGCCTGGCAGGTGAAGGTCTCGTTAACTAACCAAGATTCCCAATTACGAGATCAACATGAGTAGCTATGTGCAGGTTCCAAAACAGGATATAAATGTTAAGCAACCGTTCACAACTAAGCAATAGGCACTGCCGATATGATCTAGGCGCCCGTTAGGTTTATTGCCACTAGCGTGGCGATTAGGTGGTCACCCGCCCCGATACCAGGTGTCAAACCCATTCAGCTGGAGCTTTTCGGCAGGTAGGTGACTGGTCATTGGTTAGAAAGAAAGAACAGAAAATGTACACTGTACTATGAAAAAACGTTATCGCAGCACTCCCTTCCGGGGAAAAATTCCCATTTTCAACCGAGACTTGACGCCCATAGCAAAAATCATATACAGTTGCCTCTCTGTTTAACGATTTTCAAGAAACCTCGAAAAATCGTCCTTAACTAGAGATCGTCCTTAAACAGAATTTGTGGAAAAATAATATTTGGAAAACATTTCCCTTCACACGTTACAGGCTTAGACTGTCAATATATTGGTGTGTTTAGAAATGTTTTACTTATTTATTTAAATTTATTTTATGTGTTCCTTCTTTCTTTTTTTATTGATACAGGTATAATACTACATATTTTTGTTGCACAAATACAAATTGCATTAATTTTACTACGTACAAGAACAACAGTACAGCATACAATGTTACTTACAGTACAATAAAAATATTTATAATACATTTAATTAAACAAATTAAGTTTTTAAAAAATCAAAAAGTGTAGATTGTTTCAATGGTGGTCTAGTTTTTAGTATCCTTGCTTCAAGCTTCTCAAGAAGGTTGAATGAATCATCTTCCGCATTTGATGAAACAAAGTATACAGGCAAAGAATATCCAGGGCAGAATTCGCATCCGAGTAACAAGGAGGTGGTGCCTCGTTTTCTGTATCATCAGCTTCATCACCATCTTCTGCATCTAAAGTTGCATTTTCATTTGCGATGCCTTCATAAATTTGATCTAAATTTATGAAGTCGGTTGTTAAAATGTCTTCGTCAAAATAGATAAAAAAATTTTTACGTTTTTGGAGGGAGAAAACGAATCATCACATTCCAACAATTATACCCTTCTCCTTTATCTGTACTTATCTGAATTGCAAGAAACCTTGTTTTTCTATCAGAGGAAGTTCTCTCGTTTAAAATGTTTAAAGGGATCGGGGAAAAAAAACTACGCGAAAATCGTCGTTAAATAGAAACAATTTCGTCTTTATATAGAAATTGTTTTACTTATAGGAGCCGGGACCGCAAAATATCGTCCTTAAATAGAGATCGTCGTTAAGTAGAGTGACGTTAAACAGAGAGACGACTGTATATCAAATTTGGTTCAATTCTATGCATAACTTCATACACTTTTCAATGCTACAACGAGGACATACATACTTGCGGACACACGGAAATTTTGTACAAACATGTTTTTCGGGATCTCTGATCCCTAAAAAGTGTAAATCCGTCGAAAACCGGAAGTGGAAGAATTTTCGATTACATTACTTTCTTCGAGACCGCGCCCTTAAACGGGCTTGGGCTCAATTTGTATACCAGTCTACGTTTTAAAATGAAAATCATATTTATTCACAAATTGAATAAAGCGGACAGAAACTTGCTGTTTGAGAAAATAGAATGTAGTCAAAGTTTAGTTAAAGTGTTTCAAAATCCTTTATAAGTCATTTTAAAAGGGAAATGAATTGTTATTGACGGGATATAAAGAGAAATATTCTATCTAATTCTGAAGCGTTTGCATGGTTAGTGTTAGTAACATGAAGAAAACATGGGTTATCTCTTGTCTATCCTTCTTTCCTGTTTAAAGTCTTTTTCTAGAGTTACTGGTAAACAGAAATTATGTCTTTCAACGATAGTTGTACAATAATATTTGAAAAGAATAAGAATCGCCACTTTTCCAGAATTTTGCCAGTGTTTGTTCATAAATAATAAATTTGCTATATTAAGAAGATTTCCAGGGACATGAAAACCCCAAAACGTTGTCATGAGGAAGTGTTTAGGATTAATGCTATTTATTTCCAACTATGAAGAAAATTTAAATGAAAAACTTAACTTGAAAAAAAAATTCATATTTTTATTAACAATTTTCTACTATCTACGTTTGGTATCGGGCTCTGATGACACAAAAGTTTTCGAGGTCGAATTTTAAATTGTTGGTTTCGGCCTCAGATAAAAGTGATCTAGATCAGGGGTTCTCAAACTGTGGTACACGTACCAGTACTGGTACGTGAAGCTCTGTTTATTGGTATGCGAAAGTCTGATACTAGAATGTGAAATGAAATAAATAATACTGCATGTAAAAAAAAAAAAAAAAAAAAAAAAAAAACATTTCAATACACTCCTTCTACTTCTTAATTTGTCAGTTCACCGGTCCGTGGTGTCTGCTCTCTGTTATTACAGCTTTGACAGCGTGTTACTTTCGCTTATTTTAATAGAATTTTGATTAGAATTTTTAGATAAATGGAACTAATGCGTCGAAAGATTTTACGTGAACTTTCACCCCCCCCCCCCCCCACTCCCTGAAAAAAAGAAAAATTTTCTTCTATTACTATATTGTATGTGTGTATTTTACATACTAGCCGCCCATGGCGACCAGTTTGGTCTCCTTTAAATCTATGCTAAGCATTATTGTATCATGTTACTTTTATTCATAATTTAATTTACTTGCTCAATCCTTCGTCAAATCGGAAGATTCTGATGCAGAAATCACGAACTCGGTACTTTTATGCTAGCCGAGTGCAGGTGATAAATCGCCAAACATTGTACCCGTCGTATTTTTTTCTTATTTCATTAATTTCATTTAAAATATAATATTTTCACTCATTTTATTTGAAATACATAACTTTAATTTAAAACTGAAATGCTTAAAATTTATGACGCTCAATTTTCTCTTATTTCTTAAAAAGAAAAGAAAAAAAAAGTAATAAATAATAATATAAACTATGACATTTAATTTCAACATCAAGGCTTTGTTTTAATTTACCTCGCGAAAAATTGTTTATGACAGTCGCATGAGATAGACTATTATAATACTGATGATATGATTGCGATGGAACAATATTTGGTGATTCATCACTTGCGCCCGGCTAGCATAAAAGTACCGAAATGGCCGTTTGGCATATAAAAAGTGAAGCGGTCAGCCCGGAACTGTTGATGACAGTCACATGACTTCGGCTATTATTATAGAGATTACTTATTTCAACGAGGTTTGATCTCGCATTAATAAACAGTTTATTTTCAGAAGGTATTTGAATTTGTTATTGTAGGTTATTCACATTAAATTTTCTTAAATATATTTAACTTTTGATATAAACATAGTATTTGTATGAAAATAATGACGAGCAAGGCCACTTCACATGTGTACTTTGTTTCCATATTTAACAAAGCGATGGAGTATATGTCTTCTCAACTTAAATACATCTATAATTGTCACCCAAAAATGCTACACTTTATATTGATAAATACGCTATAAATTTTTATAAAAAATAAATTATACCTTTGCATGTTTTTCCGAAATGTTTTGTTTTGTTTTCAAACCGTAAACTGTATACACAGGTTTTTCTGTATTAGCTTTGAGTTTGTCACCGGCTGTTTTGTGGTACGTAGGTATAAAAGTTTGGGAACCCCTGATCCAGATTATTTCCAGCATACTGAAAAAAAATTCTGCCACTGACATCTAGAAAATAAATTCTGCCTCTAGAAAAAATAGTTCCATATCATCCTTATAAATTCTGTCTCATTTGCTAGAGAATTCTAGTTATCCCTATCTATCTATATTATAAAGGACAAACATATCTGTGCGTAATGCATACGTCATTCTGCGAATGGCAACACTTTGAAATTTGAAATGAAATTTCGGTTTTGCAATTTTCGCTACTGCAAATTTTCAAACTTCTAAACATCGCACATTTTAAATTTTTACACCGTCGTACAGGGGGGGGGGGGGGGGGATGTACTTTTCAATGCAATTTGTTTGAAAGCTGTATCTCAATTTATTTTTGAGATATTAATTTTTTTGTAGTTTTTAGTACCATTTTTCTAATTGTGGCACCAAAAGTACTTCATTTCTATTAAAATAGTCGAAAATAGGAGATTATTACTTTCTTCTATCTTTACAAGAAGAAAGTATTGGATTCATGAAAATTTTCGAATTCCGGTTTTCGACGGATTTACACGTTTTAGGGGTCAGAGATTCCAAAAAACATGTTTTTACAAAATGTCTGTCTGTGACTCTGTGAGTCTGTCTGTCTGTCTGTCTGTGTGTATGTGACACAAATTTTGTGGGCGCTCTATCTCAAGAACTAATGCACGGAATTTAATAAAAATTGATATTTAGTTAGTACCTAATACAAATTGATGCTGATTAGTTTTTGGTGTAAATCGCTCGACAGGTGGCGCTGCAATGCTGCATTTTTCACGATTTTCGCAATAGCTCTATCTCAAGAACTAATGCACGGATTTTGATCAAACTTCAGATTTAGTTAGTCCTTGATATGAATTGATGATGATTACGTTTTGGTGTAAATCGCCCAACAGGTGGCGCTGTTATAATGAATTTTGCAGGATTTACACGATTTCCCCAATAGCTCTATCTTTAGAACTAACGCACGGATTTTCATCAAACTTCAGATTAAGTTAGTCCTTGATATGACTTGCTACTGATTAGGTGTTGGTGTAAATCGCCCAACAGGTGACGCTTCTCTGCTGCCTTTTCCACGATTGCCTCAATAGCTCTATCAATAGAACTAATGGACCAATTTTCATCTAACTTCAGATTTAGTTGTATGTTGACACAATTTGTTGTTAATTAGGTTTTGGTGTTAATCACCCAATAGGTGGCGCTGCTATGCAGAAATTTTCACGATTTTCGCTATTGCTCTATCTCAAAAACTAATGTACGGATTTTCTCCAAACTTCAGATTCAGTCAGACGTTGACATAAATTGTTGCTGATTAGGATTTGGTATAAATCACCCAATAGGTGGCGCTGCTAGGCAGCATTTTGCTGAATTTAGACGATTTCAGCGATAGTCATATCCCAAGAACTAATGCACGAAATTTCATATCGTTAGAATCCTCATGAGATGCATAGATTGCCATTTAATTTTGGCATTGTGATAATGTGTGCGAATTTTGAAGTATTAGCATGTATGAGATAGAAGAAAGTTTTGGGATTGGTACATCCGACTAGTTGTACTTTTGTTGTTATTTTCTCATAAAACCTGAAAAAAAGTTGAAATTCAAATACGTGCTATGTCAATAATATCGTCTGTTATTACGTGATAATGACGTCATATGCATACTACAGATGATGTTTAAGACTGAATTGTAAAAGTGGATTGCTTTAGCGGATGCAAATGACGTCATTTTTTTTTTAAAAAGCCTGTAAAAAAGCTTAAAACTGAAATATGTTTTGTAGAAGTGCGTCATTTTCACACCAGCTGCTTTGAAATTCTTCACAGGTGAAAAGTCTGCACTTTTGAAAATAATGTAATTGAAATTAAACACTGATAAAACGCAATGTTTTACAAAAAATTAGAGTGTCTTTATAAAAGAGTGGTGGCATATAAATAATAGCGATTTATATTACAGAAATTGATGATTCTCGCCTGGATGGATTTGCTTCGCCGAGTTACACATGAAGTTTTGAGGTAAAAGGATTTTAAAATGATCAAACAAAATACAATTTTAAAAAAAAAAAATGACGAATACGATATGAGAAGTGCATATGTAAATTTTGAGACGGTGAAAAGGATGTCGGGTTTAGATTTCATGCGGAAAAAATTCTATGATCGTGTCAGAGTGGAATAATTTTTGGTGTTTTTCATTCAGGAATCAAAGCATGAGAGCCTCAATTGATAACCTAATCCTAATAACTGATGTTTATCTGGGAGCACGGCAGTGCGTCCGCCAAGTTCGCACAAGCCGTAAGATACCTTTTCCTGAACCATTACGGCATACTTTTCACCCCCTAATAACGTCGTTTTAGGGAGAGATATAGAAATTTTTCTTTTATACACGTGTTCGTATGGTCAAACTGAACTAAGGTTCCACGATTTTATGTTTCTATATTTAGTAGTTTTCGAAATATTAAATTCCGAAAAAGCGCTTTTTTGTCACTGACTCACTTCGCATCATCAAATAACTAAGGTACTTCTAAAAGTCGTAGAATCATGAAATTTCACAAGAAAGTCGGGTTTGTAGCACAATTAACAAGAAAAATCTGAAAACACAGAATTTCCTCCTCTAAACCCTTCAAACAAGGGGTGTTCATTTGGCCGTAAACAGTTCCTTAACACATTCAATTGTGCCAATGTTCGCCAAAACTCGATTACAGAGTTTTGAAGGGGATCACGTGATTTCAAGCACAATAACATTTAATATATATGCTTTTCCAAAGATGCTTGTTAAATAGAAAAAATGAATATACCTAAAAATTTTAATCAGTATAGATTATGATATATTTACGATATTAAAACAATAAAACATTAAAAAATATATAACCGCAATTCTGTGCGTTTCCGATATAGTAGCCTTGGCGAAATACAGAAAATAGCCTTGACGAGAAAAGAAATTTGATAATAACGTATTTTCTGGCAACCTATTTACTGTGTCATATACACAAGCAATTTTTCCCATATGCATACAATTTATTTAATGTAAGGAACCCGTTTATTTATTTTTATATACCAACATAAATAATTTGTGTATAAAAAATAATATTTTATACATGTATAAATAAAATGTTTATATGTATATAAATAACATAAAAGTTCATCAGATTTGTTTTCATAGTTGTTTATATCATTTGGCAACATATCTCAGTTTCTGAAGTCCGAATTGCGCCAAGAATTTAAAAACATGCCAAGGTCCCTATAGTGGAAAAATATCCTAATTCCATATGAAAGTTTAAAAATCTCCTTTTAATTAAATGAAATGAGTAACTAATAAACTGTCTTTAACGATGTGCGACAGATACGGCATCCGAAGTTCGCTGCTAATGTTATTATATTGTATTATTAGCCTATTTACTGTTAATTTATTGTTAATTTTAAATCTGTAAAAGAAAGATTATAGTTATAGATAAGATATGTTGGTCGCCAAAACCCGATTACAGAAAATTTGCCTGAGTTATAAAGGTGTTACATGATTTCAAGCTGAATGAATTTTTATATGCTTTTACAAAAATCTTAATAAGGCAAATCTTTCAGTTTATCTGTCCATCTTTTACTCCCTTAAAAATTTTTTATTAAAGACCGGGAGGCGTCTGCACAGATCATCACCTCATCGAGTTGACGACTGAAATTTTAGGATTAGTTAAATATCGATTAGCGTATTGAAATGTAACTGGTCTGCCAAGTCATATCTTTGTGGAAACCACCTACAGACCCGATTTTACGGGTTAATTGGTGGATTTTCCATTGTGTTTTCGTGCACCCATTCCTCCATGTTTCCAAACTTTTGGATGTAGGAAAATACAATAGTAAACCTATCAGTTAACCACTAAAATTAGGTCTTCAGGTGGCTTCTACCAAGATATGACTTAACATATTAATACATGGAAATTATTCCAGAGGGAAATATTCGCCTTGGATACAATATTTCAAATGAAAATCAAATTTCTAAGTAATTGCTTAAAAGGCGCAAAGGCCAACATAGTGAAAAAGATTCCAAGCCGGGACTCGAATTTCTAAGTAATAGCTTTATTGAAAGTATTGAATTTTTGAAATATTGTATCCAAGGCGAATATTTCCCTCTGGAATAATTTCCATGTATTAATATAGTTTCTATCGATGCTGGATTTAATTATATTCCGTGTTTGCCCCAGGTTGGAAGCTCACGGTAAATATTCCATCTTGTGCTGCGTTTTTAGCCTTGCCAACATATAATAGTGAGAAATTTTCCTTGCTGGGTATCGTTCCAATTGGTTTAGTCGGTAGAACGTCAGTGCGCTATACTGATGGCCCGGGTTCGAGTCCCGGCTTGGAATCTTTTTCACTATGTTGGCCTTTGCGCCTTTTAAGCAATTACTTAGAAATTTGATTTTCATTTGAAATATTGTATCCAAGGCGAATATTTCCCTCTGGAATAATTTCCATGTATTAATATAGTTTCTATCGATGCTGGATTTAATTATATTCCGTGTTTGCCCCAGGTTGGAGGCTCACGGTAAATATTCCATCTTGTGCTGCGTTTGTAGCCTTGCCAACATATAATAGTGAGAAATTTTCCTTGCTGGATATCGTTCCAAGTGGTTTAGTTGGTAGAACGTCAGTGCGCTATACTGATGGCCCGGGTTCGAGTCCCGGCTTGGAATCTTTTTCCACTATGTTGGCCTTTGCGCCTTTTAAGCAATTACTTAGAAATTTGATTTTCATTTGAAATATGACTTAACAGACCAGTTGCATTTAAATATGCCAATGTAGTTTTAACTAATCCTAAAATTTCAGCTGTAAACTCGATGAGGTGATGGTGTGTGCAGACGTCTCCCGGTCTATTATAAATGTCGGAATTCTAATTTCAGTAGCACTCTGGTCAATCTGGCAATTATCCCTACTATTTATGGAACACTATTCCTTTAAGTGCGTTTTAGTGATGATAATGAACTTATGCATATGCATCATACATATTATACATATGCATATAATACGTAATACATTAGCATCACACATATTATAGGTATGTGTATAATACATAATACATATGCATCATTATGACGTCAGAATAAACAAAACATTTTTTGTCGCCAAATTTGAGAATTGACATGATATATTACCAAATTTGGCGAAACTTTGCTAAATGTCGCCAAGTTTGGCAAATATTTGAAGCTAGTGGCTATTTTTCAATGAGTTAATTATTAATGCGAGCCATCTATTTTTATTTTTCCGCATATCATCTGAATAGATAAATGATATAACGTACTAATATTTCCAAAGTGCTAATAGTTTCGTCACTGCCCAAAACCTCTGCTATTGTTATTATATTGTACTGTTAGTATACTTACTGTGACTATGTTGTTAATCTTTACACCGCTAAAACTTCTGTATTATATAAAGAGAATTTACGGAAACTATTAAAGCATTGAAACTGCCAGTTCTTCTTATGATTATTATAATTCTATAATATGTAACCTGTTAATCGATATGTACGTTAGAATGAATCTTCTATAATCCGGTTCCTCGCATTTTAGTTTTCAGGTTTCGAATAAAATTAGCTAAAATCTTAAAACGATGGCACACTGACTAATTCTTCAACACGATCAGGTGAGAAGAATGGTAGATTTTCAAATGGATTATGGCAGTGAGCCGGTAGACCTTCTATTCTTCCGTAATCGAGTCTATTGAAAAGGTTAAAGTGAAACAAAAAGATATTAGCATCAATATGGCTTAATGCAAATGCAGATATTGTCAAAGGATTTCATAAGAACCATTTCACTTGTACCCAGTCGTATCAGTTAAAATGCAACAATTGGCAGTGAGCCCAATTAGAAAAGATTACTTTATAGGTTTAAAAATTTTCGCATTAGAGAACGAATTGTAACTGATAAGGAAACATGCATAAGTGAGTTAAGAGATATTTGTCACGAAAGATGAAATACATAACAACACAAAATATACGATGTGCTTCCATGATCGTAAAGAGTTCTTAATTTCTCTATCAAAAGCTTCCGACTTGGCGAAAGAATGGGCAAGTAAATTAAATTATGAATAACAGTAACATGATGCAACGTTTAACATGGAATTAATACGGTAAATACTGCTTGCTAGAGACGGCTAGTACTTTAATATGAAAAGAAATAAAGTATAAATTTGTAAAGCTCAATAAAATAAATTTAGGTAATTTTATGTTAGCCGGGCGCAAGTGGCAAATCGCCAAATACTGTTCCCAACTCCCATTGTTCATATTGCATTCATTTCATTTAAAGATATATACTTTTCAGTCATCTCATTTAAAATAGATGCATTTCCCTCATTTTATTTAATAGAATATTTAACATAGAAATAAATAAATAAATAAATAAGAAATAATAACATAAACCAAAATATTTTATTTGAAAACCAAAGCATTGTTTCTAATTTACACATGTGAAAAATGAAAACTGCTATTGGCGAAAAAATAAAAGGCTAATGAGGAGATTTGCTCCCGGCTAACATAAAAGTACCGAAATTTAAGTTTTTCATATTAATATAGTTTAGAATAACAAACTTGAAAAAACATACAAAAAGTAATGATATCCAAACAAAAAGTTTTCGGTAAAAAAAAAGCGCCAAGTTCTCCTTAATGTTTCGGCCAGAAAAAGTAGTGATATCTGAAGTTCGCACAAGTTAAAAGCCAAACATCCCAAATCTTTCATTGAAAATGGCTTCCTGAGACTTGGCCGTTAATGCCTTCGGGAGAGTTTTTCAAATTTTCAAATATGTACAAATGAGTTACATGCCAATTACATTTTTTGATTATTTTAGGCATTTTGTGGCACAGAGTACAGAAATAAAATACACATTTGAAAAAAGCATTTAAACAACTTCAGTCTATTTAAATGCTTAGAAGTAAAAAATAACAAAATACTTGTATCCAGGAGATAATATCCCTAATTGCTAACACATAATTAGTATCAGCTTTCAACAGTTTATAAATCGAATACCTCTTAATGTATGCAAACAAACTATAATAAATGTTCAAACGAAAAAAATCTCTTTCGTCAATACACAAGATTTCAATATTATACAATAAAATATAATGTAACATATTGCGAGATTTGAAGTAAATAAATTTGTTTTTTTTTTCTTGGGTTTTACGTTAATAACTTTAGCTTTAGACCGTACAAAATAGCAATTAAACCACAAGTGGACTAAATCAGGGGTGTCCAACTGTGGCCCGCCGGATATCACTAAAATTTTAAAGAAATAGTCGACAAGTTGAATCGCAGCAATTCGACGATTAGATAAGGCAAAGATAACTGTAAAATTTTAGTGGTATCCGGCGGGCCACAGTTGGACACCCCTGGACTAAATGATCTGTAATCAAAACTAATGTTTGTTGAAACTGAATGGTAGTTATCAGAAATCTTTTACTTATAATGTCTTTATGTGAATTTGTCACTTTGCATTCTAATATTACTTTTAATATTTAAATAATTCATAAATGCGTAATTTCCAATCATTAATTTTGAAATGCTGTAGAAGGCATTAACGGCCAAGTCGCAGGAAGCCATTTTTAATGAAAGATTTGGGATGTTTGGCTTTTAACTTGTGCGAACTTCAGATATCACTACTTTTTCTGGCCGAAACATTAAGGAGAACTTGGCGCTTTTTTTTTTTACCGAAAACTTTTTGTTTGGATTATATTTTACTGATTACGCGTCTATATTATAAAGTACAAACGTATCTACGCGTAACGCTGACGTCATTTTGTGAATGGCAACATTTCACGATCTAATGTTGGATTTGAAATTTTCGCTACTGCAATTTTTTAAACTTCTGACCATCGTACAATTTCAATTTTCATCGCATAGGGAAAACATTTACTTTCAAATCCAATTTGTTTAAAAACTTTATCTTAATTGACTGTTTTATTATGTTTTTCAAAATTATTTTTAAGCATGATTTTTTTAAGTTTACTAGGGGGCTCGGCCCCCTACGAGCTACGCTCGCCAACCCCCGCCCAGACACCGCAGACTCTAAATGCACGTTAATTTGATCGACTTTAAAAAGATTTCGAAAGATTGAATTATAATGTAAAAAGCAGTGGCGATCTCCCTATAAACGAATTTCTATTCATTTGTCTTTGATTGGGGAATTTTAACGCCAAATCCGCTGCGGTACTGCTTGATTATCTCGTCGACCAATTTGGCCAAATTATATAAATCGCCAAACCACTCGCCAAATTATACAAATTGACATAATTTTTTATTTTAAATAACAATAGAACAAATAAATTCGTACAACATTAATAAAAATACAAATAAAACGTCGAATAAAAATAACTTGATGACGTAGATACGTGTAACAACATTTCAAAATAAGCTAATATAAAAGGAATTAAGTAAACAGAGTCTTTGTCTCCTGGTATTTTTTAACAAAGCGAAAAGAAAGTTCTTTTAAATGAGGCATTTTAAATTAATCGTTTTTAATTTAACGTAATTTTTACCAAGCTATTTTTTCTCTTTTAAATATTCACGTGAAGATAGTTTTGTTAGAAATGAAATATTATTTGCGCTTTCCTAACAAAAATAGTTGAAAAGATCCTCTCAAAATATTAAATAAATGTCTAGCGCAATTTCTAAATTTAAACTTTTTTGCAATATTATTTTGTGTTCCTTTTATGTAATAACTATAATGTGACGTAAATATGACGTAATTTCTCCTACGACTTCTAACGCATGTTAATGAACTTATTATTTTACAATATCCTTTCTCTTTTAAAATTCACGTGTGTACTTTTTATGACATAATTTTTAATAAATTCCTGCTTTTTATACGTAATTATTTAATTTTAATTTGAAAGTTTTTTTCCTGTTTATAATAGTCACGTGTAAATAAATTTTTAATTTGAAGCAAATATTATTGCTTGCGCTTTTTATACAGTTGGCAACAGTTTAAATTAGTACAATTTTCTGAAATCTGTAAAAAATATCTCTAGAAATGCTGAAAATTTGAATTTAAAATAGAAATAAAACCTGAAAAAATGAGTTAAAATAAAAAATTAATGCAATCTGCACTCCGGCAAATTCTAACGCATAAAATGATCTAAAAATGATTACACTGTCATGTATAGTTTTTGCTGCTATAAAACTTTTTTAGTGGAACGATTTTGTCCAACTTTAGCATTAAATATCTCTTAAAATAATTCTTCGATTTGAAAACTGTCTGCATCAGCATGTTTATCAAACATTTCTGTATAAAACCACCGATTCTCATATTTTTGTATGCATTATTTTTCTTAATATTAACGAAGAAAGACCTTCGGTCACAAAAAATTCAAAACCGGCGGCGGCGGCGGTGACAGCGGTAGTTACTTTTTTTTTAGAATAGAGAGATTTTATCACGTACCGTCTTCAATACATAATAATAATAAACATTTTGCACATAAAGCAACAAACAATGTTCAGCATTTTTTTCTGACTATTATTAATACTTCCTTTATAAACACTAGGGGGCTCTGCCCCCTACGAGCGACGCTCGTCAACCCCCGTTCAGACACCGCAGACTCTAACAGCACGCTAATTTGATCGCCTTTAAAAAGATTTCGGAAGATTGAATTATAATTTGAATCTGACAATTATATTCTGACGTAATTTTCACCAAACTTTTCTTTCTCTTTTTAATATTCACGTCAAAATACTTTTGTTAGAAATGAAATATTACGATCATCTTAAAATGTCAAGTAAATGTCTCGCGCAATTTTTAAATTAAAACTGTTTTGCAATATTATTTTTTGTTCATTTTACGTAATAAGTGTAATATGACGTAAATTCTCCTATTTAGGACTTCTAACGCATGTTACTGAATTTATTATTTTACAATATTCTTTCTCATTTAAAATTCATGTGTAACTATAGTTTTATGACGTAATTTTCAATGAGTTCCTGCTTTTTATATTTTTTGTTTATAATAGTCACGTGTAAAATAAATTTTTAATTTGAAGCAAACATTACTATTTTCGCTGATTATACAGTTGGCAACAGTTTAAATTAATACAATTTTCTAAAATTTGTAAAAAATGTCTCTCGAAATGCTGAAAATTTGAATTTAAAATAGAAATAAAACGTCGAAAAATTATTCAAATTAAAAAACTAACTGCAATCTGCACACCGGGAAATTCTGACGCATAAAATGATCTAAAAATGATTAAATTCCTATGTACAGTTTTTGCTCCTATAAAACTTTTTTAATGGAACGATTTTGTCTAACTTTGGCATTAAATATCTCTTAAAATAATTCTTCGATTTGAAAACTGTCTGCATCAGCGTGTTTATCAAACATTTTTCTATAACACTACCGATTTTCATATTTTTGTATGCAACAGTTTTTTTAATATTAACGAAGAAAGACCTCCAGTCACAAAAAATTCAAAACCGGCGGCGGCGGCGGCGGTGACAGCGGTAGTTACTTTTTTTTAGAATAGAGAGAAGAGAAACTAGCAAATCCCGCGGCTTTGCTCGCGTAATAGTTTAAATACGCCAAGTGATAATTGCATGACTATTTTTTATTTGAAATAATTAAAAAATTTCAAATTAAGCCACAGTTTGACCAAACTTCATTATAAAAGTGCAATAGAAAGAAATGAGATTTTAATTCATAAGAAGAACTAAAACTAATTCCAATTAAATGATAATTTGAAAGTTTTTTGAAACTTTTATGCTCATTTCATACGCTTATTTCAGTATTCATTTGAATATTTGAATTTTTTAGAAACCATCTTAGCACATTTACATCTTAAAATTAACCATCATGTCAAATTCCAAGCTTCTTGTCTAATAGTCTACTACCTCTCTGGTGTTTGTGGCACCAACATAAATTGCCGAAACAGAGTTGAAATACAATGTCTCGAAAAGTGTTGAAACAGAGACTGTCACCATTAATTTGCCAACATTAACTTTGAAATCGGTTGGTATTTCCTAACATTCTAGAGAAAATGGAATTTAGGTGTTTTTAAAGGAATTCTTGTTGTTTCTGCACCAGGTGGTACTGACATCGGTATAAAATATAGCCCGTATAGGATCAGGGACTATCACCTTTGATTCGCAACCAATAACTTCTGTAATCGGCTTAATCTTTCCTGAGATTCCATAGAAATCGTAATATAAGACCCTTTTAGAATGCGTTTTGCCCTTTCCCTTCGCTTCACCCCTTTTTAATTTCGAATTTATTTTCGACTGTTCTTAGAGGACATTTATATTTCATAAGTAATTACCGTGCTATATTTAAAGTTTCTAGCCTCTGCAGTACCGCAGAAATCGCAATTTAGAAAGTTTTTTGCTCCTGCAACCCTCGACATAAAATATAGCTTATGTTTGATCAAGTTCTATCACCATCAATTTGCAACCTTTATATTTTAAATCGGTTTCGTATTTCATACGATTGCATAAAAATCGTAATTTAGAACGCTTATAGAAAGCTTTTCGCTCACTTCATCCTTTTAAATTTGGAATTTTCGTTCGAAAATTCTTAGAAAGCATTTGCACCTTTGAAGTAATTACCATTCCAAATTTAAAATGTTAGACCCCCTCAGTAACAGAAAAAACGCAATTTAGAAATTTTCTTGCTCCTGTAACCCCCAGGTGGTAGTGACAACAACGTAAAATATAGGACTTGTTGGAGCGGGGACTGTCACCATCAATTTGAAACCATTACTTCTGAAATCGATTTATATTTCCCGAGATTGCGTAGAAATCGCCATTTAGAACGCTTTTAGAACGCTTTTCGCTCATTTTCATCCTTTGTAAATTATAAATTTTTAAGAAACTTTTCTCAGAGAGCATTTACATCTCATAAGTAATTACCATGCCAAATTTCAAGTTCTTAGCCCCATCAGTATCACAAAAATCACAATTTAGAACGTTTTTAAAATGCAACCGCAAGGTAGTAGTGACGCCGACATGAAATATACCCTATATTGGAGCGAGGGCTGTCATCATCAATTTCCAACCACTACTTTTGAAATTGGTTGGATACTTTCTGAGATTGCGTAGAAATCGCAATTTAGAACGCATTTCATCAATTTTCACCCCTTTTAAAATTCGAATTGTTTAAGACATGTTGTTATGGATCATAATAACTACCATTCCTAGTTTCAAGTTGCTAGCCCCTGCAGTATTTAAAAAACGCAATTTAGATCGTATTTTGCTCCTTCATGCCCTTTGGGGTAGTGGCACCGACATGAAATACATCCTATGTTGGAGGGAGGGCTGTCACTATCGTTTTCCCACCATTATTTTTTTAATCGGTTCGGTACTTCCTGAGACTGCGTAGAAATCGCAATTAAGAAAGATTTTAGAACGCTTTTCGTTCATTTTCCCCAATTTGAAATTTCGATTTTTTAGGAAATGTTCTTAGAGATCATTTGTATCTTATAAATAACTGCCTTGCCTAATATCAGGATTCTAGGTCCTTCAGGAAGACAAAAATCGCAATTTAGAACGTTTTTTGCTTCTGCAAACTTTAGGTGGTAGTGACACCGACATGAAATAGAGCCTATGATGGAGCAAGGGCTGTCATCATCAATTTCCAATCATTACTTTTGAAATAGGTTGGGTACTTTCTGATATTGCGTAGAAATCGCCATTTAGAATGTTTTTTCGCGCATTTTCACTCCTTTTAAATTTCGAATTTTTTAAGAAATGTTCTTAGGGATCATTTATATCTTATAAGTAACTACCATTCTAAATTTCATGTTTCTAAGCCCTTCAGTAACACAAAAATCGCATTTTCGAACTTTGTTTGCTCCTGCACCCCCCTTTGGGTGTTATGGCACCAACATAAAATGTAGCCTATGTTAGAGCAAAGGTTGTCACCATCATTTTGACACCATTATATTTGAAATCGATTTGGTACTTCTTGAGATTGCGTAAAAATCGCCATTTAAAACGTGTTTTAGAACGCTTTTTGCGCATTTTCATCCCTTTTAAATTTCGAATTTTTTAAGAAATGTTCTTGGAGATCATTTATATCTAATAAGTAACTACCATGTTAAATTCCATGCATCTAGGGCCTTCAGTAACATAAAAATCACAATTTCGAACTTTTTTTTTTTTTGCTCCTGCACCCCATTTAGGGTAGAGGCACCGACATAAAATGGAGCCTATATTGGAGCAAGGGTTGTCACCATCATTTTGACACCATTATTTTTTAAATCTGTTTGGTACTTCTTGAGATTGTGTACAAAATTGCCATTTAGAACGTTTTATAGAACACTTTTTGCGCATTTTCAACCTTTTTAAATTTCGAATTTTTTAAGACATGTTCTTAGAGATCATTTATATCTAATTAGTAACTACCATGCCAAATTCCACGTATCTGGACCCTTCAGTAACATAAAATTCAGAATTTCGAACATTTTTTTCTCCTGCACCCTCTTTAGGGGTAGTGGCACCGACATAAAATGTAGCCTATTTTGGAGCAAGGGTTGTCACTATCATTTTGACACCATTATTTTTGAAATCGGATTGGTACTTCCTGAAATTGCGTAAAATTCGCTATTTAGAACGTTTTTTAGAACACTTTTCGCGCGTTTTCCCCCCTTTTAAATTTCGATTTTTTTAAGAAATGTTCTTGGAGATCATTTATATCTAATAAGTAACTACCATGGTAAATTCCATGCATCTGGGCCCCTCAGTAACATAAAAATCACAATTTCGAACTTTTTTCTTTTGCTCGTGCACCCCCTTTTAGGGTAGTGGCACCGACATAAAATGCAGCCTATATTAGAGCAAGGGTTCTCTCCACCATTTTGACACCATTATTTTTTAAATCGGTTTGGTACTTCTTGAGATGGCGTAAAAAATCGCCATTAAAAACGTTTTTTAGAACGCTTTTTGCGCATTTTCATCCCTTTTAAATTTCGAATTTTTTAAGAAATGTTCTTGGAGATCATTTATATCTAATAAGTAACTACCATGTTAAATTCCATGCATCTAGGCCCTTCAATAACATAAAAATCACAATTTCGAACGTTTTTTTTTTTTTTTTGCTCCTGCACCCATTTAGGGTAGTGGCACCGACATAAAATGCAGCCTATATTGGAGCAAGGGTTGTCACCATCATTTTGACACCATTATTGTTTAAATTTGTTTGGTACTTCTTGAGATTGTGTACAAAATTGCCATTTAGAACGTTTTATAGAACACTTTTTGCGCATTTTCAACCCTTTTAAATTTCGAATTTTTTAAGAAATGTTCTTAGAGATCATTTATATCTAATTAGTAACTACCATGCCAAATTCCATGTATCTGGACCCTTCAGTAACATAAAAATCAGAATTTCGAACATTTTTTTCTCCTGCACCCCCTTTAGGGGTAGTGGCACCGACATAAAATGTAGCCTATATTGGAGCAAGGGTTGTCACTATCATTTTGACACCATTATTTTTGAAATCGGATTTGTACTTCCTGAAATTGCGTAAAAATCGCTATTTAAAACGTTTTTTAGAACGCTTTTCGCGCATTTTCATCCCTTTTTAATTTCGATTTTTTAAGAAATGTCCTTAGAGATCATTAGTATCGTATAAGTAACTACTATTCCAAATTTCATGTTTCTAGGCCCTTCAGTAACACAAAAATCGCATTTTTAGAACGTTTTTTGCTCCTGCACCCCCTTTTGTCCAGTGGCACGGACATAAGATATAGCCTATGTTCTAAGTTGGACTAACACCATCATTTTGATACCATTACTTTTGGAATCGGTTCGGTAGTTCCAGAGCTTACCTCCTACAAATAAACAATTTTACCTCTTTATAATATTAGTATAGATAAAAGGATTAAAAAAAAAAAAACACAAATCTAACATAATTGTAATAGTACAATTTAAATTTTTAAATCACCAAATAGGAAAACAAATTTCAAATGGAATTTGTTTGAAAAATGCACCTCAGTTTACTCATTGTCTATGGTTTTAAAAACAATTTTAAAACATGAAATATTTTTTTATTTATCTATATTGCACGGAGCTCGATTACGAAAAAATAATCCGCCTGTCTTTAAAACAACATAAAGAGTTCATCATTTTCTTACAGCTAATATCCATTAAAAAAAACTTCCCAATGAATAAATGAATAAAATAATATAAATTAAACACAAATTTAGCAGACATGTAATTGAACTACGCACTTAAAGCTCTGAATTTATCAGTATATAAAAGAATGCCGTAAATAGCAAAATCTTGGTCAAATAACTGTGAGCATGCGGCTGATAAGAAAATATCGCTTTTGATAAATTTAAAAACTTTATTTGATTGTATAATTCATATTTTTCATATGAATAATGCTTTTTTAATGTTAGTGGGCAATCTAAAAAATTTAGGTACTTGTTAGTTATCCCGTCGGCCAAATTCCTGTCGCCAAATTGTAAGATTAAATGCCAATAATGGTTGATCGTAAATGTCACATTCACTTGACAACACGTTTTTACGTCATCAAATGATTTTTATTTCGACGTTTTATTTGTATTTTTATTAATGTTATACTAATTTATTTGTTTTTTCGTTATTTAAAATAAAAATTATGTCAATTTATATAATATGGCGATTTATATAATTTGGCGAAATTGGTCGACGGATAACTAACAAGTACCAAAATTTATTGCATATAAAAATTTTTTTAGTTTTCAATAAAAAAATTTTTTACCTATATTCTGTAACCCGGGAAGCCCGGGTACGATCCCCATGTTAAAATTCAAGGGCGTTTTCTTATATTATCGTGGTCAAACTTACTTAAAAATCTCTGCAAATAAATGCGAACAGAAGTGAGTTTTAGTAACTATAATTCCAGTTTATGAATCAATTCCAGAAATCAAGTGATAATTTCTCTCAATTCAAACAATTCCTAATATACTGTATTGTATCATCACTTAGAAAAGTATAGACTAGAAATTCTCGATCGTATCATCTATTCAGTTTATTTGTTTACCTTATTTGCATAACTTGGCAATCTATATTTCTAGTTTAGGGATTTAGAAAATGATAACTATTCGTTCTAGATGAAGGCGGTATATTTTTTCTTTCAGTGCACTTCTTGTGATGTCATATCACGTTTCTCGTAAAACAAAATGAGCAAAGTAACTATGTTAAAAATAGTGTCAGAATATCTTCATTATTAACAAGTTGGGAAAGAATATCCGGTTTTGACTGCGATTGAGACATTTAGTAATTATGACTAATTAAGAAGATTGCGACCTTTATTTCCTATACAAAAGGTATTCGTCATGGTATTTTTACTATCATTCCTCTTATCTTGTAAAACAATGTATAACCATGTTCTTTCCTTGATATACTTGTTAACCCTGTAAATTTAGGTTATGCTGCAAGACGTCTCGATTTACGCTGGACATCCAGATTTTCAAGGGTTCCAAGACCCGGCCCGTGGCACATTAAGGGGACTTTTTACATTAGGAGACTAAAAAAAAACTTTTTTATGATTTTTTTAAAAGAAAACTGCATGCATCTTTTTGAAATTTTAACAGTTTATTTTACATGTCTTAAGGTATACACAAGAATTTTTTTCCGTGTCAACCATGTTTTTTGACAAGGTGGGCAAGTTTAAAAAAAAAAAAAAAAAAAAAAAAAAAAAGCTATTCAATGGATCATCTTGATTTTTTTTTTTTTAAATTAAAGCTTATTTAATTGCCTTGGATATGAATTAAAGCTTTTACTAAAATTATTAAAAAAATGATTAAACAAATAAAAAGAGTTTCTTTTAACAAAAAGATTGTTTTTTTATAATCAGCCTTTACATAATTTATTTTAAAATAAATTTATGCGTTGCTTTAATGTAACAAGAAGTTATACTCACGAAGGTTACGAAAAAAATTTAATTTTGCGTTTCAGATAATTCTACAAGGAACTATCATGTCTACCGTCCAGACGAAAATTTTCAAAACAGTTGAACACATTTGTTTATAACTAGAGTAGAAGCAACAAAATCTAATAAAAAAATTCTTGAGTATAACTTAAGATGTGTACAATAAACTGTTAAAATTTCAAAAAAATCCATCATACAGTTTTCTTACAAAAAAAAAAAAAAAAAAAATCATAAAAAAGTGCTTTTTTTTTTCTCCTAATGTAGAAGGTCCCCTTAAAAGCGCCAGTATTTCATAACGCACAAATTATTTCCTATATAAAAGTTGTTCGTCATGATGCTTTTACTATCATCCCCTCTCATCTCTCTATTCTAAAAAAAAGTAACTCCCGCTGTCACCGCCGCCGCCGCCGGTTTTGAATTTTTTGTGACCGGAGGTCTTTCTTCGTTAATATTAAGAAAAATAATGCATACAAAAATATGAAAATTTGTAGTATTATACAGAAATGTTTGATAAACACGCTGATGTAGACAGTTTTCAAATCGAAGAGATTTTAAGAGATATTTTGCTAAATTTGGACAAAATCCTTCCATTAAAAAAGTTTTATAGGAGCAAAAACTATACATCGGAATTTAATACTTTTTAGATCATTTTATACTTTATAATTTCCCGGTGTGCAGAATTAATTTATTTTTTTAATTTGACTCATTTTTCGAGGTTTCATTTCTATTTTAAATTCAAATTTTCAGCATTTCGAGAGATATTTTTTTACTTATTTCAGAAAATTGTACTAATTTAACCTGTTGCCAAACTGTATAAACAACGGAAACAATAATGTTTGCTTCAAATTAAAAATTTATTTACACGTGACTATTATAAACAGAAAAGAAAAGCTTTCAAATTAGAATTAAATAATTACGTATAAAAAGCAGGAACTTTTTGAAAATTACTTCATCTATAATTACACGTGAATTTTAACAGAGAAAGGATATTGTAAAGTAATAAATTCATTAACATGCGTTAGAAGTCTTAAATAGGAGAAATTACATCACATTTACGTCACATTACACTTATTACGTAAAATGAACAAAAAATAATATTGCAAAATAGTAGTTTAAATTTAAAAATAGCGCGAGACATTTACTTGATATTTTGAGATGAACTTTTCAACTATTTTTTTTTTTTTTTTTTTTTTTTTTGGACAGCGCAAATAATATTTCATTTCTAATAAAAGCATTTTCACGTGAATATTAAAAAGGGAAAGAAAAGTTTGGTGAAAATTACGTCAGATTAAAAACGATATATTTAAAATGTTTTATTTAAAAGGACTTTCTTTTCGCTTTGTTAAAAAATACCGGGAGACAAAGACTCTGTTTACTTAATTCATTTTATATTAGATGATTTTGAAATGCCATTGTATCTTTTAAGAGCAACTGATTTTTCCGTAAAATTCCCCAATCAAAGAGAAATGAATAGAAACCCGTTTATAGGGAGATCGCCTTTGTTTTTTTAATTATACTTCAATCTTCCAAAAAAATTCAATTAAAGCCGATCAAATTAGCGTGCTTTTAGAGACTGCAGTGTCTGAACGGGGGGTTGGCGAGCGTAGCTCGTAGGGGGCCGAGCCCCCTAGTCCTGTAAAACAATGTATGAGCATGTTCTTTCATTAATATATTTGTTAAGAGGCTACTTCAGACACCTGAAAAGAGCCGCTCACTAATGATAATCGTATGGAAGAACTTTTTAAAGATATCTCCTTCGCATTTGAGTATTTTGAAACAATTCTTTTTGCATTGGCTAGCTGAGATCGATCTGCACAAGGAGCGTTTTTTACTTTTTCGATTTTGTTTACAGATATTTTTATCGAGGACACTTTTATTTTTGGAACCGGTTTCAAAAGTGAAAGCATGACTCTTGAGAAAAATCTTCAAACAAAATTGAAAAAGTAAAGAGAGGCAGATATAGAAATCAAATACAGGTATCCAATGAAAAAACATCATTCAAAAATATTAAAATGCAAAAGAGATAGCTTAAAAAATTTCTTCCATATGATTAGTATTAGCGAGCGAGTCTTTCAAGGTGACTGAAGTAGCCCCTTAACCATGTATATTTCGGTTAGTGTTGCCAGGTATCGCGATTTACGCAAGACGTTCCAATTTTCAGGTGTTCGAAACCCCGTCCGAAAGAACCTACTGCGCGGGATACTAAAAGCCCAGATATTTTAACCCTGTATATTCAAATTAGCGTTCCAAAGTGTCTCGATTTAAGCGGGACATCCCGATTTTCAGGGATTCTAAGAACCGTCTCGAGGAACTACTGAGCGGGACACTGAAAGCCTCGATATTCCATAATGCGCAAATTCTTTCCTATACCAAAGTCATACCAAATATCATTCATCATGATACTTTTACTATCATCCCTTCTCATTAAAACAGTGTATAACCATGTTTTTCGTTAATATATTTGTTAATCATGTATATTTAGACTAGGACTTCCCTCAGAGGGATTAGTCTGAGCGATATTGCTGAGAACATAGATTTAATAATAACATGTGGAAGCAATGAAAATTATACGCTATCTTTAAATTGTCCATATACTGCGATAAATTGAAATGATGAAAATAAACGAATCGTAGAATTACAAAATCGTATATATAAATTCGTATACACTGTTTAAAAAATGGGAAATCAAACCATTCAAGACAGCCATGCATGGATATAAAATTAAAAGTACGCAATATATTAAGAGTAAAATAGAAAATGAAACACTAAATTACTTATATCGGAATTTTAACTGCATAAAATGATGTCAAGAGCATAATCAGACGCTCCGCACCAATTTGAGTAACTTTAAATGACAAATATATGTTGTTTAAAAAGAATGGACTATACTTTATATGGTGTGTGCTCCCCCGGAATAGTTAATATTGTACAATATCCACGGATGCAATGAGGTTGTCGATAACATTTAAGGAATTCTCTCCTCAAAATCTGATATAGTATCAAAGTACCGAACACATCAACAGTGGCATGCAATGCGTCGTTAGAGTGTGTTTTAGATTATGCTCGATCAGATTTAAATGATGAGTGTATTCTGGCCACTACATACGCTGTATTGTTTTGTTTTCAAGCATATACTACACAAGTTGAGCTGTATTTAGCATGTAATAAATAAAAGAAATCGGCAATGATTACAGCATAAAGTATGACACAAGATCTGAATATATCGTCTGCATAACTTTTGAGCTGTCAAAGTGTCATTTGAAGTAATTTACAAATCCATACATATTTATTCAGCAAATCATGCAAGCTGACATACGCCAATATGAACCCGATTATTAAATTTCACCAGAATAAGTTAATATATAAAAAATCTTGTAATGATAATTGAGAATATGACCTTATGATAAAATGTCTAGAAAAATGAATCGGATAAAAAATTAATATCACATTTAAAACGACACTTCCGTCTGTTAGTGGCCTTGGCGAGAGAGAGAAAACCCTTGATAAGGAACACTTTAACAAGTACTTTCGGGCAACTTACTCACTGTTTCATATAGGTCTTTATTCAATATTTACACAATTTATTTAGTGCTATGTGGGTGTCTATCCATTTTGTTGCATTTAAATTGCATGTTTTGCGGAGGAAATGCAGCATTATGAAATATTTAAAGTTTCTGTACCTAATAATCCCAAATTAATGGTAATTGAGATCGATTTCCGTTAATTTCATCTTTTTAAATTTTAAATTTTTTAGAAACCATTCATAGAGACAATTGTACATTTTAAAACTAACCCGAAGCAAAATTTCAAGATTTTGGGCTCAGCAGTAACACAGAAATAGAAAATTTTAGAAAGTTTTTTGTTTCTGCACTGTTTTATATAGCGACATTTTTAGAAATTGTTCTATTGCGAGAATTTACGTCATGAGAAATACAACCATGTCAATTTTCATGTTTACATTCCTAACAATTCCATGTACTTCGTTACTTAGATCATCTTTAGATCTTTTTCCGCTTTGTTTAGTCTTTCGATTTTTTAGAATCAGTTCTACAACGAGCATTTACATCTTATTAATTACTACCATGCCAAAGTTCTAGTTTCTAACCCCAACAGTATCCCAAAAATTCCAGCATTCCAAATACATCATAGTTTAGAACCTTTCTAGAAATTTTTACGTTTATCCGTCAAATTGAACCTTTTAAAGAGCGTTCATTACGAGTATTTACATCTTAAAAGTAACCACTGCACCAAATTTAAAGTTTCTAACCCAATCAATATCGCAGAAATCGCAATTTTAGAACTTTTTTGCTCCTGCAGCGATGTAGGTTCTTGCAATGACATAAAATAGTCTTTTTTTCGGAGCAGAGATGGCCACCAACATTTTTTTTAAGTTGACTATGTAGTTTCAGAGATAACACCTTACAAACGTACAAGCATTAATAATATTATACACTTTATAATATTATAACTCTTTATAATATTAGCATTAGATGTACAGATACAAAAGCCATTTATCTGTTACAAACTAAAGTGCCCGGCGTTGCCCAGAATCTGAAGGATGTTGGTTCTGAAAAATTAATTTCAAAATTTAACATACAACACAAAACAAACATTAAAAAAAGCAGTCGAAATGTTGGTTGAATGAATCATATAAAAACGCTATATAAAAATGTATAAATGTATATAACAGACGCAAAAGAATACAGCTATAAATGAATTTATTTCAATTGATAATTGGAGCAATAATGTTAAAAAACGCCAATATTTCCCTAATCGGGTTTTTATCATGCTTTTTCACACTCATATGACGTTATACTATATCCACCATGTCCGTTATATTTCCAATATGACGTAATATTTTCCCCTTTTACGTGGAAACCTTGAAATAGAAAAGTTATGAAGTTAGATTCACTTTCATTTAAATTCGTCAAACTATTTATTTCATTTTCATTTTTCACGTGAATATCTTGCAATAGAAAAGTTATGACGTAATATTCACCTTTTTTTTAAATTCGGCAAACTATTTCATTTTCATTTTTCACGAGGAAATCTTGCAGTAGAAAACTTATTGTAATAATTACTTTGTGCTTTTTAAATGTTGGCAACTGCTATAACGAAAAATGTTTAAATTTGATAAGAAATTGCTGTTAAATTGGTGGTATTTTATTAATTAAAAATTAACTATAAATTATTTCGATTCCGGATTACTTTAGTTGCCTCGACCATATTTTAATAGACATGTACGTATCTTTTAGCAATTTTGGCTTCTGAATTGGGGATTTTTATAGAATTACAAACAGACAGATAGACAAGTTTTCATTTTTATATATCTCTCTATTCTAAAAAAAAGTAACTAACGCTGTCACCGCCGCCGGTTTTGAATTTTTTGTGACCAGAGGTCTTTCTTCGTTAATATTAAGAAAACTATTGCATACAAAAATATGAAAATCGGTGGTATTATAGCGAAATGTTTTATCAACACGCTGATGTATACAGTTTTCAAATCGAAGAATTATTTTAAGGTATATTTAATGCTAAAGTTGGACAAAATCGTTCCATTAAAAAAGTTTTATAGGAGCAAAAACTATACATGGGAATTTAATCATTTTTAGATCATTTTATTTAATAGAAGATTCCAGTGTGCAGATTCCGTTAATTTATTTAATTTGACTCATTTTTTGAGGTTTTATTTCTATTTTAAATTCAAATATTCAGCATTTCGACAGATATTTTTTGCATATTTTAGAAAATGGTATTAATTTAAACTGTTGCCAACTGTATAAACAGCGCAAGCAATAATGTTTGCTTCAAATAAAAAAAAATATTTACACGTTACTATTAAAACAGAAAAACACCTTCAAATTAGAATTAAATATTTAGGTATAAAAATCAGGCACTTATTGGAAATTACGCTATAAAAACTGTATTTACATGTGAATTTTAAAAGAGAAAGGATATTGTAAAATAAATTCATTAACATGCGTTAGAAGTCTGATATAGAAGAAATTACGTCACATTACATTTATTATGCAAAATGAACAAAAAATAGTATTGCAAAACAGTTTAAATTTAAAAATTGCGCGAGACAAAATATTAGAGGTTAAATATTAGATTTTTTTCAAAATTTTATTATTTGTCGTTTGATGTGAGGTATTCAGCTATAAGTATGCAAAATTTCATGTCTCCAACTTAATTAGGGGCTGAGTTAGAAAAATTGCTTAAAATACACAAGTTAGAGCCCAGAGGGTTAAATAATAGACTTTTCAAAATTTTATTATTTGTCGTTTGATGTGAGGTGTTCAGCTATAAGTATGCAAAATTTCATGTCTCCAACTTAATTAGGGGCTGAGTTAGAAAAATTGTTTAAAATAGATAAGTTAGAGCCCAAAGGGTTAAATATTAGACTTTTTCAAAATTTTATTATATGTCGTTTGATGTGAGGTGTTCAGCTATAAGTATGCTAAATGTCATGTCTCCAACTTAATTAGGGGCTGAGTTAGAAAAATTGTTTAAAATACACAAGTCAGAGCCCAGAGGGTTAAATATTAGACTTTTTCAAAATTTTATTATTTGTCGTTTGATGTGAGGTGTTCAGCTATAAGTAGGCAAACTTTCAAGTTTCCAACTTAGTTAGGGGATGAGTTAGAAAAATTGCTTAAAATACATAAGTTAGAGCCGAGAGGGTTAAATATTAGACCTTTTTAAAAATTTTATTATTTGTCGTTTGATGTGAGGTGTTCAGCTATAAGTATGCAAAATTTCATGTCTCCAAATCAATTAGGGGCTGAGTTAGAAAAATTGTTTAAAATACACAAGTTAGAGCCCGGAGAGTTGAATATTAGACCTTTTTCAGAATTTTATTATTTGTCGTTTGATGTGAGGTGTTCAGCTATAAGTATGCAAAATTTTATGTCTCCAACTTAATTAGGGACTGAATTAGAAAAATTGCTTAAAATACTCAAGTTAAAGCCCAGTGGGTTAAATATTAGACTTTTTCAAAATTTTGTTATTTGCCGTTTGATGTGTGGTGTTCAGCTATAAGTACGCAAATTTCCAAATCTCCGACATATATAGTTTCTGAGAACGGGCTCTGTGACAGACGGACAGACAGAGGAGTGAGACAAGTAGGGTTTCCTTAGATGAACGAAACTCTAAAAACACGCTGCGGATGACTGTAACAACATCCTAAAATTACATTACCATCAGCGATCTACCAATCCCGAATTTAGTTTATATTCGTTTCATATATTCTTATTCTTTTGTGCGGCCCTGTAAAATAACTATCAATAATATATACAGTAAAACCTCTGAATAGCGGACACCTCGAGAATGCAGAATTTGTCCTCTATTTGGAGATGTCCGCTACTGAGAGTAAAACATGTACAGTTATTTAAGTGTTGGTAATCGGATATATGTCCGCTAAATAGAGGTATCCACTAATCACTGAGAGTAAAACATATACAGTTATTTAAGGGTTGGTAATCGAAAAATGTCCGCTAAATAGAGGTATACGATAATCGGGTGTGACCGTTATGGAGGATTTACCAGTAAAACCTCTGAATAGCGAAAACCTCGGGAGGGCAGAATTTGTCCTCTATTTGGAGGTGTCCGCTACTGAGAGTAAAATATGTACAGTTATTTAAGGGTTGGTAATCGAAAAAATGCCCGCTAAATAGAGGTGTCCACTAATGGGGTGTGTCCGTTATGGAGGTTTTACTGCATAATAATATCATCCTTTACAAGAAAATTGCATGTTGTATGATAGACAGACAGACATCCAGGGAAAGATAACCTCCTGGAGCAATAAAAACTCATGTCTTTTGTTTTAATCATACAACAGGCAAGATTTTATACAACAGGCTAAAAACGGTCACCGTGGTACGGAGTACTGTATTATTATTTGTTTGCCCACCAAAATTGGTTGCCGCCACGGGTTGTTGCAAGGTTTGTGATCACGTGGTTGAAACTGATCTATTCAATATTACTGCGTGTGTATTTTTACTTTCTTCTATCTTTACAAGAAGAAAGTATTGAATTCATGAAAATTTTCGAATTCCGGTTTTTGACGGATTTACACGTTTTACGGGTCAGAGATTCCAAAAAACATGTTTTTACAAAATGTCTGTCTGTGACTCTGTGAGTCTGTCTGTCTGTCTGTCTGTCTGTGTGTATGTGACACAAATTTTGTGGGCGCTCTATCTCAAGAACTAATGCACGGAATTTAATAAAAATTGATATTCAGTTAGTCCCTAATACAAATTGATGCTGTTTAGTTTTTGGTGTATATCGCTCAACAGGTGGCGCTGCTATGCTGAATTTTTCACGATTTTCGCAATGGCTCTATCTCAAGAACTAAATCACGGATTTCGATCAAACTTCAGATTTAGTTAGTCCTTGATATGAATTGATGATGATAACGTTTTGGTGTAAATCGCCCAACAGGTGGCGCTGTTATGATGAATTTTGCAGGATTTACACGATTTCCCCAATAGCTCTATCTTAAGGACTAACGCACGGATTTTCATCAAACTTCAGATTCAGTTAGTCCTTGATATGACTTGCTACTGATTATGTGTTGGTGTAAATCGCCCAACAGGTGGCGCTTCTCTGCTGCCTTTTTCACGATTGCCTCAATAGCTCTATCAATAGAACTAAAGGACGAATTTTCATCTAACTTCAGATTTAGTTGTATGTTGACACAAGTTGTTGTTAATTAGGTTTTGGTGTTAATCACCCAATAGGTGACGCTGCTATGCAGGAATTTTCACTATTTTCGTTATTGCTCTATCTCAAAAACTAATGTACGGATTTTCTCCAAACTTCAGATTCAGTCAGACGTTGACATAAATTGTTGCTGATTAGGATTTGGTATAAATCACCCAATAGGTGGCGCTTCTAGGCAGCATTTTTCTGAATTTAAACGATTTCAGCGATAGTCATATCTCAAGAACTAATGCACGGAATTTCATATCGTTAGAATCCTCATGAGATGCATAGATTGCCATTTAATTTTGGCAGTGTGATAGCGAATTTTGAAGCATTAACATGTATGAGATAGAAGAAAGTTTTGGGATTGGTACATCCGACTAGTTTTACTTTCTTCTATCTTTACAAGAAGAAAGTATTGGATTCATGAAAATTTTCGAATTCCGGTTTTCGACGGATTTACACGTTTTAGAGGTCAGAGAACCCGAAAAACATGTTTTTACAAAATGTCTGTCTGTGACTCTGTGAGTCTGTCTGTCTGTCTGTCTGTCTGTCTGTCTGTCTGTGTGTATGTGACACACATTTTGTGGGCGCTCTATCTCAAGAACTAATGCACGGAATTTAATAAAAATTGATATTCAGTTAGTCCCTAATACAAATTGATGCTGATTAGTTTTTGGTGCAAATCGCTCAACAGGTGGCGCTGCTATGCTGCATTATGTATGATTTCCGAAATGGCTCTATCTCAAGAACTAATGCACGGATTTTCATGAAACTTCAGATTCTGTTAGTCCTTGATATGACTTGATGCTGATTACGTGTTGGTGAAAATCGCTCAACAGGTGGCGCTGCTATGCTGCATTTTTATGATTTCCACAATGGCTCTATCTCAAGAACTAAAGCACGGATTTTCATGAAACTTCAGATTCAGTTAGTCCTTGATAAGCCTTGATACTGATTACATGTTGGTGCAAATCGCTCAACAGGTGGCGCTGCTATGCTGCATTTTTTACAATTCCCGCAGTGGCTCTATCTCAAGAATTAATGAACGGATTTTCATCAAACTTCAGATTCAGTTAATCCTTGACATAAATTGAAGTTTTGTACAGTTTGGTGTAAATCGCTCAACAGGTGGCGCTGCTATACTGCATTTTTTACAATTTCCGCAATAGCTCTATCTCAACAACTAATGCTTGGATTTTCAACAAACTTCAGATTCATGTATACTTTGATATGAATTAGTGCTGTTTGTGTTTTGGTGCAAATCGCTCAAAGGTGGCGCTGCTATGCTGCACTTTTCAGAATTTCCATTATAACGGTATCTGAAGAACTAATGCAACAATTTTCACTAAACATCAGAATCAGTTAATCCTTGATATGAATTGACATTTTGTACATTTTGGTGCAAATCGCTCAACAGGTGGCGCTGCTATACAGCATTTTTCACGATTTCTTCAACCGCTGTATCTCAAGAACTAATGGACATATTTTCATCAAACTTCAGATTCAGTTACTCTTTGATATGAAATGATGCTGACTACGTGTTGGTGAATATCGCCCAATAGGTGGCGCTGCTATGCTGCATTTTGCACTATTTCCTCAATAGCTCTATCTCAAGAACTAATGCACGAATTTTCATCAAACTTCAGATTCAAGTACACCTTGATAAATGTTGATATTGATTATGTGGTTGTGTAAATCGCTCAACAGGTGGCGCTGTTATGCTGCATTTGCCATGATTTGCGCAATAGCTCTATCTTAGAAACTAATGCACGGATTTTCCCCGAACTTCATATTCAGTTAGACATTGACACATGTGGATGATAAGTAGGGTCTGGTGTAAATCACCCAATAGGTGGCACTGCTATGCTGCACTTTGATGGATTTACACGATTTCGTGGACAGTAATATCTCAAGAACTAATGCACGGAATTTCATCATTTTAGAATCCTCATGATGAGCATAGATGCACTGTGATAATGAATTTTGAAGTATTGACAAGTATGAGATAGAAGAAAGTTTTGTGATGGCCACAACATACTAGTTTTTATTTGGTCCATGTGTTCAAACCAGTTGTCTACGAAAACATCCACCGGTGAAAGTGACGCACACCATTTTTCTGTGACGTATGCAGATAAATTGTGCTTTTTTATCAGTTTTTTAATATAATTTTTAAACGGTTTGGAACTTATTTTTCATAGTAGGTGCATTCAGTAGGTGGTCCTCATAGGTACCTTCTGGTGCAATCAGAAACGAAATCCGACAAATATTTTTTGAGTTATGCTTGACGAAAGGTTTTTATTAGGCTTTTTTTTTTAGTAGGACATGGCGTTAATATCCATAGTAGTTGTAATGTGTTCGGACAGTAATATTTCGCTGAGTATTAGCCTTCGCTTCGCTCAGACAATTAGTGTTGCAAGGCGTCTTGATACATTGGACGTCCTGATTATCAGGTGTTCATAGGATCGATTCCGTGGAACTACCGCGCGGGATACTAAAGACCCCAATATTTCATAGGACCGTACCGCGCGGTATACTAAAAGTCCAATATTTCATAATGCACAAATTCCATCCTAAGCTATCCTATATCAAAGTTATTCGTCATGATACTTTTACTATCATCCCTTCTCATTAAAACAGTGTATAACCATGTTCTTTCGTTAATATATTTGTTAATCCTGTATATTTAGATTAGTGTTGCAAGGCGTCTCGCTACATTGGACGTCCTGATTATCAGGTGCTCATAGGACCGGTCCCGTGGAACTACCGCGCGGTATACTAAAGCCCCAATATTTCCTAATGCACAAATTCCCCCCTAAGCTATCCTATACCAAAGTTATTCATCATGATACTTTTACTATCATCCTTTCTCATTAAAACAGTGTATAACCATGTTCTTTCTTTAATATATTTGTTAATCCTGTATATTTAGATTAGTGTTGCAAGGGGTCTCGATACATTGGACGTCCTGATTATCAGGTGTTCATAGGACCGGTCCCGTGGAACTACCGCGCGGGATACTAAAGACCCCAATATTTCATAGGACCGTACCGCGCGGTATATTAAAAGCCCAATATTTCATAATGCACAAATTCCATCCTAAGCTATCTTATACCAAAGTTATTCGTCATGATAATTTTACTATCATCCCTTCTCATTAAAACAGTGTATAACCATGTTCTTTCGTTAATATATTTGTTAATCCTGTATATTTAGATTAGTGTTGCAAGGCGTCTTGATACATTGGATGTCCTGATTATCAGGTGTTCATAGGACTGGTCCCGTGGAACTACCGCGTGGAATACTAAAGACCCCAATATTTCATAGGACCGTACCGCGCGGTATACTAAAAGCCCAATATTTCATAATGCACAAATTCCATCCTAAGCTATGCTATACCAAAGTTATTCATCATGATACTTTTACTATCATCCCTTCTTATTAAAACAGTGTATAACCATGTTCTTTCGTTAATATATTTGTTAATCCTGTATATTTAGATTAGTGTTGCAAGGCGTCTCGCTACATTGGACGTCCTGACTATCAGGTGTTCATAGGACCGGTCCCGTGGAACTACCGCGCGTATACTAAAAGCCCAATATTTCATAATGCACAAATTCCATCCTAAGCTATCCTATACCAAAATTATTCGTCATGATACTTTTACTATCATCACTTCTCATTTAAGCAGTGTATAACCATGTTCTTTCGATAATATATTTGTTAATCCTGTATATTTAGATTAGTGTTGCAAGGCGTCTCGATACATTGGGCGTCCTGATTATCAGGTGTTCATATGACTGGTCCCGTGGAACTACCGCGCGGTATACTAAAGACCCTAATATTTCATAGGACCATACCGCGCGGTATACTAAAATCCCAATATTTGATAATGCACAAATTCCATCCTAAGCTATACTATACCAAAGTTATTCATCATGATACTTTTACTATCATCCCTTCTCATTAAAACAGTGTATAACCATGTTCTTTCGTTAATATATTTGTTAATCCTGTATATTTAGATTAGTGTTGCAAGGCGTCTCGCTACATTGGACGTCCTGATTATCAGGTGTTCATAGGATCAATTCCGTGGAACTACCGCGCGGGATACTAAAGACCCCAATATTTCATAGGACCATACCGCGCGGTATACTAAAAGTCCAATATTTCATAATGCACAAATTCCATCCTAAGCTATCCTATATCAAAGTTATTCGTCATGATACTTTTACTATCATCCCTTCTCATTAAAACAGTGTATAACCATGTTCTTTCGTTAATATATTTGTTAATCCTGTATATTTAGATTAGTGTTGCAAGGCGTCTCGCTACATTGGACGTCCTGATTATCAGGTGTTCATAGGACCGGTCCCGTGGAACTACCGCGCGGTATACTAAAGCCCCAATATTTCCTAATGCACAAATTCCCCCCTAAGCTATCCTATACCAAAGTTATTCATCATGATACTTTTACTATTATCCTTTCCCATTAAAACAGTGTATAACCATGTTCTTTCTTTAATATATTTGTTAATCCTGTATATTTAGATTAGTGTTGCAAGGAGTCTCGATACATTGGATGTCCTGATTATCAGGTGTTCATAGGACCGGTCCCGTGGAACTACCGCGCGGGATACTAAAGACCCCAATATTTCATAGGACCGTACCGCGCGGTATACTAAAAGCCCAATATTTCATAATGCACAAATTCCATCCTAAGCTATCTTATACCAAAGTTATTCGTCATGATACTTTTACTATCATCCCTTCTCATTAAAACAGTGTATAACCATGTTCTTTCGTTAATATATTTGTTAATCCTGTATATTTAGATTAGTGTTGCAAGGCGTCTCGATACATTGGACGTCCTGATTATCAGGTGTTCATAGGACCGGTCCCGTGGAACTACCGCGCGGGATACTAAAGACCCCAATATTTCATAGGACCGTACCGCACGGTATACTAAAGCCCCAATATTTCCTAATGCACAAATTCCCCCCTAAGCTATCCTATACCAAAGTTATTCATCATGATACTTTTACTATCATCCTTTCTCATTAAAACAGTGTATAACCATGTTCTTTCGTTAATATATTTGTTAATCCTGTATATTTAGATTAGTGTTGCAAGGCGTCTCGCTACATTGGACGTCCTGATTATCAGGTGTTCATAGGACCGGTCCCGTGGAACTACCGCGCGTATACTAAAAGCCCAATATTTCATAATGCACAAATTCCATCCTAAGCTATCCTATACCAAAGTTATTCGTCATGATACTTTTACTATCATCACTTCTCATTTAAACAGTGTATAACCATGTTCTTTCGATAATATATTTGTTAATCCTGTATATTTAGATTAGTGTTGCAAGGCGTCTCGATACATTGGGCGTCCTGATTATCAGGTGTTCATATGACTGATCCCGTGGAACTACCGCGCGGTATACTAAAGACCCTAATATTTCATAGGACCATACCGCGCGGTATACTAAAAGCCCAATATTTCATAATTCACAAATTCCATCCTAAGCTATCCTATACCAAAGTTATTCGTCATGATACTTTTACTATCATCCCTTCTCATTAAAACAGTGTATAACCATGTTCTTTCGTTAATATATTTGTTAATCCTGTATATTTAGATTAGTGTTGCATGGCGTCTCGATACATTGGACGTCCTGATTATCAGGTGTTCATAGGACCGGTCCCGTGGAACTACCGCGCGCGGGATACTAAAGACCCCAAAATTTCATAGGACCGTACCGCGCGGTATACTAGAAGCCCAATATTTCATAATGCACAAATTCCATCCTAAGCTATTCTATACCAAAGTTATTCGTCATGATACTTTTACTATCATCCCCTCTCATTAAAACAGTGTATGACCATGTTCTTTCGTTAATATATTTATTAACCCTGTATATTTAGGTTAGTATTGCAAGGCGTCACGATTCACTGGACGTTCCAATTTTAGCGTCCCATGGATCTGCCGCGCGGGATACTGAAAGCCCCGATATTTCATAATGCACTACTTCTTTCCTATGCTATCTAATACAAAAGTTATTCGTCACTTTTACCCTAATTCTTCTTATTCTGAAAAACAGTTTATAACAATGGTTTTTCTATAATATATTTGTTAACCCTGTATGTTCAGATTAGTATTTCCAAGTCTCTCGATTTACATAGGACGTTCAGATTTCTAAGGTTCCAAGACACGTCCCGCGGAACTGCCGCATGGGACACTAAAAGCCCTGATGTTGTATAATGTGCAAATTCTTTTTATACAAAAGTTACTCGTCGTGATATTTTTACTATCAATCCTCTTATCTTGTAAAACACTGTATAACCATGTTCTTTCGTTAATATACTTTTTAAGCCTGTATATTTAGATTAGTGTTGCAAGGCACATAAATTTAAGCGAGACGTCCCAATTGTCAGGAATTCCAAGATACGTCCCGCAGACTACCGCACGGGACACTAAATGCCACAATATGTCATAAGCACAAATTATTTCCTATACAAAAGTTGTTCATCATGATACTATCATCCCCTCTCATCTTGTAAAACAGTTTATAAACATGTTATTTCGTTAATATATTTGTTAACCCTCTATACTCAGATTAGTGTTGTAAGGTGCATCGATTTTCGCAGGACATTATGATTTTCAGGAGTTCCAAAACCCATTCCGAGGAACTACTGTGTGAGGAACAGAAATCCCCTATATTTCTTAATGCACAAATTCTTTCCAATACAAAAGTTATTCGATATGATACTTTTACTATAATCATGTAAAGCAGTGTATAACCACGTTATTTCGTTAATATATTTGTTAAACATGTATATTTTGATTAGTATTGCAAGGCTTTTCGATTTACGCAGAACGATTCTATTTTCAGATGTTCCAAGATCCGTCCCTAGGAACTATTGCGCGGGACACTAAAAGTCCCGATATTTCATAATGTACAAAATCTTTATTATACAAATTTTGTTCGTCATGATACTTTTACTACCATCCTCTCTCATCTTGTAAAACAGTGCATAACCTTGAGCTTCCGTTTATATATTTGTTTACCTGGTATATTCTGATTCGTGTTGTCATGTGTATCGATTTACGCGGGACTTCCGAATTTTTAGGGTACCAAGACCCGTCCCGTGGAACTATAGCGCGGGACACTAAAAGCCCCGATATTTCATAACGCACAAATTCTTCTCTATACAAAAGTTTTTTTTTCATGATACTATTATTATCATTCCTCTTAACTTGTAAAAACAATTTCTAAACCTGTATATTCGTTAATATATTTGAAAACCTTGTGTATTTAGATTACTGTTGCCACGTGTTCCGATTTCAGCGGGACATCCCTTTTTACAGAGATTCTCAGACCCGTCTCGTAGAACTACCGCGCAAGACTTTAATATTTAAATATGTGTTTAAATAAGGCAGCAATTTCTATTAAAATTTAGTGGTTACCAAAAAGTGTAAAATTTGACAACTATGAATACGTTTTCACAAAGTTTAACCAATAAATCTATGCAAATTTCATTCAGTAAATCTTTTCATGAATTTTAAAGGTTTTTTACTATCAATATTTTTATCATACGATCTTTAATTTTCTTTTTGTTTTAATAGTTTTAAACAAAAAACAGTGATTTAGTTCTTAAAAAGTACATTATCATTTATAGATACATTAATGAAAATTCTTAAGCAAAGCAAATAATATCACTCGAAAAAAACTGCAAAGCAATTATTAGCACTCAGAAAATACTTCCTGAAAATTATTCAATAGAGCCAAGAAATCTTCGAATCAAATGCACTACATTCTATTTAACGTACGATTCCTGTAGGTTTATACATAATTTCAATAACATTAACCCCTTGGGGACGAGCGGCACGTATATGTGCCGCATGAAGCGCTCAGAATCCTTGTTTTTCCTCACCAGTAAAATTTTATTGTAAAATTTGCCTTATTTAATCAGAGCATTTTCTCGATTCAAAAAGACATAATTTTCTGTTTTAAAAAAACGGTGACAAAAGATTAAAAATTTCGTAAAAGGCTTCCGTCACGAAGGGGTTAAGATAAATATTCATTACCTAATTTGTTGTACAAAACATGTTTCTCGATGGTTGAGCAATATATCGCTAAAAATTTTATGTATTAAACGTATGCATGAATGTTAAAGATCTCCCACAATTAATACTTATCGTACGCTTTTTCCATTGTTTTTTTTTTTTTTTTTTTTTTTTTTTGAGTTTTATATAAAAGTTATTTACATGGTTCAGTAGCATCCAAATAATTTTACTATTAAGGAACATACTAAGGAAAATTCTAAGACAAAACAATTGAAACGCTTCAAAAATGCGTCACATAATATTTAAAGCATGATTCCTGAAGTTTATACATCATTTCAATGCATTAAGGTAAATATTCTTTTTTATAATTTCTAATTTTCTGTACATAACCTATAAAAACGTTTTCTCAATGATTGAGCAATATACCCATGATAAATTTCATGCATTAAATGTAATGCATGAATGTTAAAGATGTCCCACAATTATTACTTATCATACGATTTTTCGTTTGTAATTTTCTTTTTTTTTTTTTTTTTTTTTTTTTTTACATAAATATTAGTGACATGGTTCCGTAACGTGCAAATACGTTACTATTTAGGAATATACTAATGAAAATTCTTAGACAAAACAATTAATGCTCTAGAAAAAGTCTTTAAAAAATATTTAATAGTGGGAACAAATAAGAGATTACCTTCTAATGAAATGCGTCACATCATATTTTAAGCATGATTTCTGCAGGTTTATACAGGATATCAATGCATTAAGATAAATATTCATTGCCTAATTTGTTGTACATAACGTATAAACAGTAAACACCTTTACTCAAAGATCAGCAGGCTGAGCAGTAAATCCATGCAAATTTTATGCAATAAATGAATGCATTAATGTTAAAGTTATCCCATAATTAATACTAATTATACAATTTTTCCATTGAATTTTTCTTGAAAAAAAACTATATATAAAAGTTAGTAATATGGTTCCTTAAATTGAAAATACGTTACTATTTAGGAATGTACTAATGAAAATTATTAGACAAAAAAATTAATAAACTTGGACACTTACGTCTTGGACGTCTTACAAAAATTATTCAATAGAGGCAAGAAATAAGAGATCGCCCTCTAATCAAATGCGTCACATCATATTTAAGGCATGGTTTCAAAGATTTACACATCATTTCAATGCATTAAGATTCATTAACTAATTTGTTGTATAAAACGTTTAAACACGTTTTCTCAAAGACTGAGCAATATATCTATGCAAATTTTGTGCAATAAACGTATGAGAACGTCCATTCGTTACTCTTGTGACAATTAGAGCAATTTTTCATAAATACTTGCAATTATTTCATTATAAAATATATTTAAGATAAAAATTGATATAACCAATTAAATATCACTGTGTTCCACTCTCGTAATATATATCTAATTGGCAACAAAAAGCATTTTATTTGTTTATATATTAAATCAAATTTTTGTTACTCTTGTGACACTCTGGTCACAAGAGTAACAAAATTTTGATTTATTATATAGACAAGCAAAATGCTTTTTATTTCAAATTAGATTTATATTAAATGAGTGGAGCACACTGGTATTTCACTGGTTATATCACTTTTTATCTTATTTATATTTTACAATAAAATAATTGGAAGTATTTGTAAAAAACCGCTCGAATGGTCACAAGAGTAACAGTGGACGTTCCCGTATGCATTAATTTTAAAGGTGTCCCATAATTAATACTTATGCGATTGTCCTATTGTATTTTCCTTTTTTTAAAGTATTTATATAAAAGATAGTGACATAAAAATAAGTTACTATTTAGGAATAAACTAATTTTCATTAGTTTAAACAACAAACTTAAAAACTTAAACTTAAAATTTAAACTTAAAAAAACAATTAAGGCACTAGGAAAATGTTTGAAAAAAATTATTCAATAGAGGCAAGAAATAAGATATCACTTTATAATCAAATGCGTCACATCATATTTAAAGCATGATTTCTGTAGGTTTATACATCATATCAATGCATTAACCCTTTAGTGGGCAGCTTTGCCAGTGTTGCCAGATTGGGGACATTTTTTGTCCACAGATTGTTGATTGTCACCACTTTTTTGAAATAGAAATATTCGGCCTATTTAAAAATAGATTAAAAATTCTGAAAAGTAAGGCGAATTATACTACTTAAAAAAAGTAGTGACAGCCAAATAATCTGAATTAAAAAAGTCCCTAATCTGGCAATACTGAGCTAGATTTATTAGATTTTTTCATTCGTATATACCTAATTCACACCAGAAAATTAAAATAGCAATATTTTCTTTAATTAATAACAGACAATCCGTATTTATAAAGCAAAATTATCCATTGAAATTTTCTGGCGCAGAGTCAGATTCTCTGAACTACGTATATAAAATAAATAATTATATAAAATAAGGTATTTCGAGACATACTTATTAAAGTATTTACTAATTTGCATTATTTTAGCGTAAAACAGTCACACGACAGTAGTTTTTACTTGTATTGCAGATGTGCAACAGAAGAAAAGATTGACGTACTATATGAAAATTGTATCTCTGATTTTTTTCATTATTTTTCAAGTGTAATAAACCTTTCTGAGTATATCATAATTTTTTCGAAACAAAATAAAAAATCGCGCATTTCAGGGTTAAGATAAATATTCATTAACTAATTTGTTGTAAATAACGTATAAACAGGTTTTCTGAAAAATTGAGCAATAAATCCATGTAAATTTTATCCAATAAACGAATGCATTAATGGTAAAAGTATCACATTATTAATACTAATAATGCAATTTTTCCATTGAATTTTTCTTAAAAAAAATTTTTTTTAAACTATATATAAAAGTGATATGATTCCTTAAATTGCAAATACGTTACTATTTAGGAATATGCTAATGAAAATTATTAGACAAAAAAATTAATAAACTTGAAATATGTCTCACAAAAATTATTTAATAGAGACCAGAAATAAGAGATCGCCCTCTAATGAAATGTGTCAAATCATATTTGAGGCCTGATTTCAATAGGTTTACAGATCATTTCAATGCATTAAGATTCATTACCTAATTTGTTGTATAAAACGTTTAAACACGTTTTCTCAAAGATTGAGCAATATATCTATGCAAATTTCATGCAATAAACGTATAAATTAAATTTAAAGGTGTCCCACAATTAATACTTATGCAATTGTTCCATTGTATTTTTTTTAAGTCTTTGTATAAAAGATTGTGACATGCATATATGTTACTATTTAGGCACATACTAATGAAAATTCTTAGGCAAAACAATTAATGCACTAGAAAAATGTCTGACAAAAATTATTTAATAGAGGCAAGAAATAAGAGATCACCTTCTAATCAAATGCGTCACATCATATTTAAAGCATCATTTCTGTAGTTTTATACATCATATCAATGCATTAAGATAAATATTCATTACCTAATTTGTTGTATATAACGTATAAACACGTCTTCTCAAAGATTGAGTAATAAATCCATGCAAATTTTGTGCAACAAACGAATGCATTAATGTTAAAGGTATCCCATGTTTAATACTTATTATGCAATTTTTCCATTGAATTTTTCTTAAAAAAAAAAAAAAAAAGTTCTATATGTATAAAAGTTAGTGATAGGGTTCCTTAAATTGCAAATACGCTATTATTTAGGAATAGACTAATGAAAATTATTAGACAGAAAGATTAATAAACTTGAAAAATACCCCACAAAAATTATTCGAGGCAAGAAATAAGAGATCGCCCTCTAATCAAATGCATCATATCATATTTAAAGCATAATTTCATTAGGTTTACACACCATTTCAATGCATTAAGATTCGTTACCTAATTTGTTGTATAAAACCTATAAACACGTTTTCTCAAAGATTGAGCAATATATCCCCGCAAATTTCATCCAACAAACGTATGCATTAATTTTAAAGTTAACTCACAGTTAATACTTATGCGATTGTACCATTGTATTTTAATTTTTTTAAGTCTTCACATAAGAGATACTGACATGCAAATACGTTACTATTTAGGAATAAACTAACGAAAATCCTTAGGCAAAACAATTAATGCACTAGAAAAATATCTGATAAAAATTATTCAATAGAGGCAAGAAATAAGAGATCACCTTCTAATCAAATGCGTCACATCATATTTAAAGCATGATTTCTGTAGGTTTATACATCATATCAATGCATCAAGATACATATTCATTACCTAATTTGTTGTATATAACGTATAAACACGTTTTCTCAAAGATTGAGCAATAAATCCATGCAAATTTCATGCAATAAACGTATGCATGAATTTTAAAGGTGTTCCATAATCGATACTTATCGTACGACTTTTTCATTTTCTTTTTATTTTTTAAGCTTTATGTAAAAGTCAGTGACAAGGTTCCGTCCTCATTCTCTTAATCGTTTTTTACTTTAGCAGCATATCTCATTATTGATATTTTTTTCTCCTTAAGTTTTTTACGTCACTTCTACGGATTCTGACAAGTACCTCCTCTGGCTTCTGCTTGTACCGTTCTTCTTAAGCCATAATCTACTTACTGACCAACATTAATCTCATCTTCTCAGTATCCTGGAACTTAATCTTCCCGGATATTTATCTAAAGCCTTTTACATCTTAAAAACGGGAGATGGTGCTGCCGGGAAGATAATGGTGTCTATTGAGTCAGAAAAATTGATCGATATCGATAATTTCCTATCGGCAAATCAATAATAGCATAATCGTCGAATAATATTGCTGTTATTTGTGGGTATTGTGCAATTTCGCAGAATTTTCCGCATTTAATGAGATGTATTTATTTTGTAAATTCATAACGGATAATTTTGTTAATAGGCTGTCTATCGTTTTACATTTCAAAAAGGGAAAGTAGTGTTGCCGTGAAGATATCGGTGTCTGTTCAATGCATTTATCAATACAATTACACACAGACTACAACTAAGGGGGGGGGGGGGGTATTTGTTTTTATTCGGTTGAAAAATCGATTTTTTTCTATTTCTATAGTCTGTAGAGAGTCCCAGTAAAACTATTTGGCCGAATTCGAAGTTGTTTTGTATAGTTATTTAGGGCTTTAGCACTCCGAATCCGTAGGCCTACACTGTTTTGGAGCACTATAAATGTATTTTACGAAAAATTACTTACTGGGCGGAATTATAACGCAAAAAAATATTAAACCGATTTTGCTAATTTTTTTAAAAAATGAAAGGTAATATAATTTGTTGAAGCTTCGGCCACTTTCAGCCATTTTTATAAAAAATAAATATTTTTAGAAGCACGCCAAAGTGTGAAAAAGAGGCAAGAAATAGACTTTTTTTTTTTTTTTTTTTTTTTTTTTTTTTTTTTTTTAATGGCTGCCACTTTGTTGATTTTCAAATTTTTGACCTGAAAGTGCTTGGAACTCTAGACAATATTATCTACTTTCATAATCCTTAACGAAAATTGATTACAAATGACTCTGGCGATCTATCGGATCCCTCTCGTTTTTCGGTCTTCGATAGGCAAATCCTCCCTTAAGAGGGTTAGTCACTCAGTTTCCGATTTCCCCTCACTAATGTAAAGTGTATGGGCATTTGATGTATTTGTATATTTAAAATATCTCTTCGGGAAATCAATATTTTTTACTTCTATTTTTTGTGTACACTTCCTAAAAGATGTCTCCTTTTTTTCTTAGTTCTCAAAATATTTCTAAAGTGCAGACTTAATTTTATAGGCAGTGATAAAATCTTACTCACACTTCCCTCGCTTTTAAGACATAAAATATGAAATTCAGAATAGATTTTAGAAATATTTTGAAAACTAAGAAAACTAGTATGTTGTGGCCATCACAAAACTTTCTTCTATATAAATCACGTCAATTAAATCATTTAAATAGTAAAAGAAATTATATGAATTTACCACCAATTCACATCGAAGTATATCTGAATTTGAAGTTGGATGAAAATTCGTGCATTAGTTCTTGAGATAGAGCTATAGCGGAAATTCTGAAAAATGTAACATAGCAGCGCCACCTGTTGAGTGATTTACACCAAAAATAAACAGCACTAAATGATATCAAGGTATACCTGAATCTGAAGTTTGTTGAAAATCTAAGCGTTAGTTCTTGAGATAAAGCTATTGCAGAAATCACAAAAAATACAGCATAGCAGCGCCACCTGTGAGGCGATTTTCACCAAAAACTAATCAGGTCTAGTTTATATCAAGGTCTAACTAAATATAAAGTTTTGTGGAATTCCGTGCATTAGTTGTTGAGATAGAGCGCCCACAAAATTTTTGTCACATACAGACTCACAGAGTGACAGAGTGACAGGGTGACAGAGTAACAGACAGACTCACAGACAGACATTTTCTAAAAACCATTAAATCGTGTTTTGGGTATTCTAAAACGTATAAATCCGTCGAAATTTTTCACGAATCCAATACTTTCTTCTTGTAAAGATAGAAGAAAGTAACAAGAGACATCCTTTAAGAAGAGTACACAGAAAAAATATGTTAAAAATATGAACTTTCCTAGAAGATATTTTAAATATACGATTGCATCAAAAGTTCATAGACTTAACATTACGGAGAAAAATTCCGAAGCTGAGTGACCAGCCCCCTTAAAGACCTTTAAAGACATGCTTATGTTTTGGCCATTTATAGCGAATATTGTTTAACAATTGTTCATCTGTCTATTCATTTACATCTAAAAAACAGAAAACAGTGCTTTAATGAAGATATCTAGACACACGGCAGTGTGTCAGCCAAGTTCGCCTGACATAGCCGTGTGTTATTTACACGAACCATTTCAAGCTGTTTTCGTCAAATTTCAATGCTCTACTACTGAAAATCTATGAGACCTACATACTTGTTATACGAAATGTGTAGTAAGGCCACCCTAATTACCTAAAATTCAAAATTTTATAAATAACGCATAATTAGTTTCCGAGATAATGACATTTGAAAATGTCTGATAATCGATAATTTTACCACTGACTGACTGACTGACTCACTCATCAAAAAGATCTTGTATATCTACTGCAGCGACATACTTCAAATTTGGTGCGAAGTTCGTTTACACTATAAAACTAAGAAAAAAAATAAAAAAATTGTGAAAATCGATGAATTACCCACCTGGGGGTGCCCATTTTTACTTTAACATTACGTCTATATGGCGAAATTTTAATTTGCCGTAGGAGGGGACGCTGTTCTGTCGCCAAATACCGGCAAGTTTCTCGCCAACATAGCGATATATCGCCAAATTTGGCGACCAAAATTAGTCGCAAAAGTAACGCCACCTTGGCGATATCTCTAATATTTCGCCAAATTCCCATAGACTTCCATTGTAAACCTATCTACTTACTGGGTTTATCTAGGTTTACTTGCTTACAGAAAATCAACAAATTGAAATATTCTGTCTGTCACAGAGCCCGTTCTCAGAAACTACACTCGTTGGAGACTTGAAATTTTGCATACTTATAGCTGAACACCACACATCATACGACAAATTATAAAATTTTGAAAAAGTTGTATATTTAACCCTTTGGACTCCCACATGTGCATTTTAAACAATTCTTTCTATGTGAGCCTCTGACTAGGTTGGAGGCGTGAAATTTTGAATACTTATAGCTGAACACCTCACATCAAATGACAGTCTATAAAATTTTGAAAAAGTCGTACATTTAACCCTTTGCGCTCCCACATGTGTATTTTAAACAATTCTTTCTAAGTGAGCCCTAATTAGGTTGGAGGGGTGAAATTTTGCATTCTTATAGCTGAACACCTCACAACAAACGAGAAATCATGAAATTTTGAAAAAGTCGAACATTTAACCCTTTGGGCTCCCCCATGTGCATTTTAAACAATTCTTTCAAAGTAATCCTCTAATTAGGTTGGAGGCGTGAAATTTCGCATACTTATAGCTGAACACCTCACATCAAACGACAAATCATGAAATTTTGAAAAAGTCGTACATTTAACCCTTTGGGCTTCCACATGCATATTTTAAGCAATTCTTTCTAACTGAGCCCCTTATTTAATTGCAGAGTTGAAATTTTGCATACTTTTAGCAGAACACTTGAGGCCAGGCGACAAATCATAAAACCTTGAAAAAGTCTTACGATTAGCCCATTGAGCTACCACCTATGTATTTTAAGCAATTCTATCTAAGGGAGCCCCTAATTAAGTTGGAGACATGACTTTTTGCATACGTATAGCTGAATAACTCGGACCACACGACAAATCATAAAATTTTCAAAAAGTCTTATATTATTTACTCCTCCGGGCTCTAACTTGTGTATTTTAAGCAATTTTTCTAACCTTCACCCTTTTCACCCGGGGAGCACTTTTCTAACTTTTGCCGACACCCCTTTGACCATTCTTCCATATTATGCACCATAGCCTTTGATATTTTAGTTCCACTTTTTACCGCCAGGTGCGCCTACTTATCTCGGTGCTATGGGCTCAATCCCCTCGACTAATATATCTACGGATAGTATGTAAAACAGAGTTTCGTTCGGATAAAGGTTTGTTTAGAATAGAGTGCGCCCCTGGTTGCGAAATGTGGAACTAAGATTTTTCAAAAGGATAAGGTGTTTTGAAAGGAATATTAAACGAAACCCTCTGTGCGATCTGCGATCACACTTACCCACTTGTTATTTTCAAAATCATCAGAGAAAAGGATATTTAGTTAATTAAATTTGAAAATCCAGGGAGGTGCAATATATTTCCTCTGCACTGCCTCTTTGCCGGCACCCATGGATGAATGATACATAGTGTGGCATAAGCACATAACTTTATTTTTCACTTTCAGTACAGAAAAGCAGGCCCAGCTATAGGATATTTAATTGGAAAATTTAATAGAAAAATTTAATATAGGAATTTAATAGGAATTGTTGTTTCAGAAACAATAAAAGTTTCGAATCAATACATTTCGTCTCAAAACATGCATTCAATGTAGCAGTATTAAAATATAGATTTCTGCCGCAAACTGACAGCTAAATAGTTTGTTGCAGGAAATTTAATTTATAATTGAATGTTGCTTGGTGAATATAATAGTCACATGTAAACACATTAAAAAGCATTAAGTAAAGTGTCTAAATATATTGTAACTTTACAAAAAGTAATGATATCTAACAAAAACATAGCTGTGAAAAAAGGGAGCCAAGTTCTGTAAAGACAATGGCAAGAAAAGAAGTGATATCTAAGTGGGTGCCAAGTTCAAATAAAATTCACTCAAACTTAACTACTGAAGTATTATAGCATTTTTTAAATTGTTTAAAAATAAAAATTATTGATAGCATATTAATAATAAATCTAGAACTTGGCAAGTTTTTGATAAATGTTATGCCTATAAATTTCATGTCTTAATAAAATGGTGATGTTAATATTAATGTCAATGACATTACAAAAAAAATTAATATAGATATTATTATAATAAAATGACTCATGTTAAAGATTTGATAAACCAATAAATACACAGATACACTCCCGCTCGTCTTTGGTTATCACTCTAGCACCCACCTCCAGAAACCTCAATTCAAACAGACTAAGATGCCTCACAAAGAGACAGATATACTTACGTTTGTTCTTGGTCATCACTCTAGAGACTGCACCCCTTTATCCCTTTCAGGGGCAAATAACTTTTATTCGTGAAATGCTGAAATGATTGAATCGCACCAGAATTTACAAAATAAATTTATTTCAAAATGGGTAAAAGCTTCTTTTCACGTATTTAATAAAATTAAACTTTTTAGTCCTGAATTCTAGTATCAATGTGGAATTTTGCAGTTAAATTAGGTGGGATATATTTTATCCCACCGCCCTTCAAGGTGAAGGAGCTCACTCAAATTAAGGCTTCCAATCATGAAATAACAAGATTTGATATGATAATGTCATTATTAAAAATAAATGACTCGTAAGTAAAAACGTGCCAAGTTCTAGATTTATTATTAATATGCTATCAATAATTTTTATTTCTAAACAATCTAAAAAATGCTATAATACTTCAGTAGGTAAGTTTGAGTGAATTTTATTTGAACTTGGCACCCACTTAGATATCACTTCTTTTCTTGCCATTGTCTTTACAGAACTTGGCTCCCTTTTTTCACAGCTATGTTTTTGTTAGATAGATGTTTCATCAGTCCTTCTGTCACAAGAATTGATCAATATCGATATATCTAGGCACACGGCAGTGTGTCAGCCAAGTTCGCCTGACATAGCCGTGTGTTATTTACACGAACCATTTCGAGCTGTTTTCGTTAAATTTCGATGCTCTACTACTGAAAATCTATGAGACCTAGGTACTTGTTATACAAAATGTGTAGTAAGGCTACCCTAATTACCTAAAATCCGAAATTTTATAAATAACGCATAATTAGTTTCCGAGATAATGACATATGAAAATGTCTGATAATCGATAATTTTACCACTGACTGACTGACTCACTGCCTCACTCATCAAAAAGATCTCGTATATCTACTGCAGCTACAGACTTCAAATTTGGTGCGAAGTTCGTTTACACTATAAAACTAAGGAAAAAAATTAAAAAATTGTGAAAATCGATGAATTACCCACCTGGCGGTGCCCATTTTTACTTTAACATTACGTCTATTAGGCGAAATTTTAATTTGCCGTAGGAGGTGACGCTGTTCTGTCGCCAAATACCGCCAAGTTTCTCGCCAACATGGCGATATATCGCCAAATTTGGCGACCAAAATTAGTCGCCAAAAGTGACGCCACCTTGGCGATATCTCTAATATTTCGCCAAATTCCCATAGACTTCCATTGTAAACCTATCTACTTACTGGGGGTTTATCTGAGTTTACTTGCTTACAGAGAATCAACAAATTGAGATATTCTATCCGTCACAGAGCCCGTTCTCAGAAACTATACATGTTGGAGACTTGAAATTTTGCATACTTATAGCTGAACACCACACATCATACGACAAATCATAAAATTTTGAAAAAGTAGTACATTTAACCCTTTGGGCTCCCACATGTGTATTTTAAACAATTCTTTCTATGTGAGCCTCTAACTAGGTTGGAGACGTGAAATTTTGCATACTTATAGCTGAACACCTCACATCAAACGGCAAATCATAAAATTCTGAAAAAGTCGTACATTTAACACTTTGGGCTCCCTCATGTGTATTTTAAGCAATTATTTCAAAGTGAGCCTCTAATTAGGTTGGAGGCGTGAAAATTTGCATACTTATAGCTGAACACACATCAAATGACAAACCATAAAATTTTGAAAAAGTCGTACATTTAACCCTTTGGGCTCCCACATGTGTATTTTAAACAATTCTTTCTAAGTGAGTCGCTAATTAGGTTGGAGGTGTGAAATTTTGCATACATATAGCTGAATACCTCACATCAAACGAAAAATCATAAAATTTTGAAAAAGTCGTGCATTTAACCCTTTGGGCTTCCACATGCGTATTTTAAGCAATTCTTTCTAACTGAGCCCTTTATTAAATTGCAAATTTGAAATTTTGCATACTTATAGCAGAATACCTGAGGCCAGGCGACAAATCATAAAATCTTGAAAAAGTCTTACGCTTAACCCTTTGAGCTACCACATATGTATTTTAAGCAATTATTTCTAAGGGAGTCCTTAATTAAGTTGGACACATGACTTTTTGCATACGTATAGCTGAATACCTCAGACCACACGACAAATCATAAAATTTTCAAAAAGTCATATTATTTACTCCTCCGGGCTCTAACTTGTGTATTTTAAGCAATTTTTCTATCCTCTGCCCATTTCACCCGGGGAGCACTTTTCCAACTTTTGCCGACACCCCTTTGACCATTCTTTCATATTATGCACCATAACCTTACATATTTTAGTTCCCCTCTTTACCGCCAGGGCTGACTACTTATCGCGGGTGCTATGAGCTTAATCCCCTCGACTAATATCTAACTACGGATAGTATCTAAAACGGAGTTTCGTTCGGATAGAAGTTTGTTTAGAATAGAGTTCGCCCCTGGTTGCGAAATGTGGAACTAACAGATTTTTCAAAAGGATAAAGTGCTTTGAAAGGAATATTAAACGAAACCGTCTGTGCGATCTGTGATCACACTTACCCACTTGTTATTTTCAAAATCATCAGAGAAAAAGATATCTAACAAAAACATAGCTGTGAAAAAAGGGAACCAAGTTCTGTAAAGACAATGGCAAGAAAAGAAGTGATATCTAAGTGGGTGCCAAGTTCAAATAAAATTCACTCAAACTTACCTACTGAAGTATTATAGCATTTTTTTAAATTGTTTAGAAATAAAAATTATTGATAGCATATTAATAATAAATCTAGAACTTGGCAAGTTTTTACCTACAAGCCATTTATTTTTATTAATGACATTATTATATCTAAACTTGTTATTTCATGTTTGGAAACCTTCATTTGAGTGAGCTCCTTCCCCTTGAAGGATGGTGGGATAAAATATATCCCACCTAATTTTAACTGCAAAATGCCACATTGACACTAGAATTCAGGACTAAAAAGTTTAATTTTATTAAATACGTGAAAAGAAGCTTTTACCCATTTTGAAATAAATTTGTTTTTAAATTCTGGTGTGATTGAATCATTTCAGTATGTCACGAATAAAAGCTCTTTGCCCCTGAAGGGTTAAATGGGTGCAGTCTCTAGAGGGATGACCAAGACCAAGCGTAAAGGTATCTGTCTCTTTCTCAGGCCTTTTAGTCTGTTTGCATTGAGGTTTCCGAAGGGTGGGTGCTAGAGTGATAACCAAAGACGAGCGGGAATGTATTTGTGCATTTATTGGTTTATCAAATCTTTAACATGAGTCATTTGTTTATAATAATAACTAGCAAACCCCGCGGCTTTGCTCGCGTAATATTTGAAATATGTCAAGTGATATTTATATGTCTAATTTTTATCAAAAGGTACTAACAAAATTTTTATTTTATTAAAAGGTAATATTTTATTTTATTAAAAGGTACTTATTACTTTTAGGAATAATTCAAAAATTACTATTTAAAACACAGTTTGACTAAACATCATTATTACACTGTATTAGGCAGAAAATTAATAGAAATAAAACTAAATAAATGATAATTTAGAAAATATTTTGAAACCTTTATGCTCAATTAATACGCCCATTTCAGTATTCATTTGAAGTTTTGAATTTTTTAGAAACCATCTTCTTACATCTTAAAATTAAGCATCATGTCGAATTCCAAGTCCTACCACCTCTCTCAACATAAAGGGCTATGTTGAAACAGGAACTGTCACCATTAATTTGCCAACATTAATTTTGAAATCGGTTTGTTATTTCCTAATATTCCACAGAAACGTAATTTAAAAAGCTTTTAAAGCCCTTTTTTAGAAAGTTTGTTGTTCCTGTGAACCCCAGGTGGTAGAATCACCGGCATAAAATATAGCCTATGTAGGATCAGAGACTGTTACCACTGATTCGCAACTATTACTTTTATAATCGGTTTATATTCCCTGAAATTGTATAGAATCGTAATTTAGAACTTTTTTAGAATGCTTTTCGCACCTCCCCTTCGCTTCACCCCTTTTTAATTCGAATTTATTTTCGACGTTCCTTCGCGGGCATTTATAATTTATAAGTAACTACCATGTCATATTTAAAGTTTCTAGCCTTTTCAGTATCACAGGAATCGCAATTTAGAAAGTTTTTAGCTCCTGCAACCCTCTGGTGGTAGTGGAACAGACATAAAATATAGCTTATGTTTGAGCAGGTTCTATCACCAAAATTTGGCATCAATATTTTTTTAATCGGTTTGGTAATTTATAAGTTTGCTTAAAAATTGTAATTTATAACGCTTTTCACTCACTTCATTTTTTTTTTAATTTGGAATTTTCTTTCGACTGTTCTTAGAAAGCAGTTGCATCTTGTAAGTAAATACCATGCCATACTTCAATGTGTTAGACCCCCCCAGTTGTGCAAAAAAACACAAATTAGAACATGTTTTCCTTTTGCAACCCTCGGATGGTAGTGACAGCAACATAAAATATAACCTATGTTATAGCAGGGACTGTCACCATTGATTTGCAACCATTACTTTTGAAATAGCTTTGGTATTTCCTTAGATTGAGTAGAAATCGAAATTTCGAACGTTTTTAGGACGCTTTTCGCGCAATTTTCACCGCTTTTTAAATTTCCAATTTTTTCGAAACTGTTCTTAAAGATCATTTATATCTAATAAATATGTACCTTGCCTAATTTTAAGTTGCTAGCCCCTACCGATCACAAAAATCGAAATTTAGAACGCTTTTTTGCTCCTGCAACGTCTTGGTGATAGTGATACCGACATAAAATAGCGTCTATGTTAGAGCAGAGGCTGTCAGCATCAATTTCCTACCATTACGTTTGAAATCAGATTCATTCTTCCTGAGATATTGCCGACAAATCGGCATCTAGAACGTTTTTAGAACGCTTTTCGCGCATTTTGCTCCTGCATGTCCTTTGGGGTAGTGGAAACAGATATAAAATATCGCCTATCTTAGAGCAAGATCTGTCACCATCATTTTTACACCATTATATTTGAAATCGGTTCAGTACATCCTGAGATTGCATAGAAATCGCAATTTAGAAAGGTTTTTATAGCGCTTTTTGCGCATTTTGACCCCCTTTTAAATTTTGATTTTTTTAGGAAATGTCCTTAGAGATCATTGATATCATATAACTAACTACTATTCCAAATTTCACGATTCTAGGCCCTTCCGTAGCGCAAAAGCCGCAATTTAGAACGTTTTTTGCTCCTGCACCCCCTTTGGGGTAGTGGCACCGACATAAAACATCGCCTATGTTGAAGCAAGGGTTTTCACCATCATTTTGACGCCATTATTTTTTAGATCGGTTTAATATATCCTGAGATTGTGTAGAAACCACCATTAGAACGTTTTTTAGAACGCTTTTCGCACATTTTCACTCCTTTTAAATTTCAAATTGTTTAAGAACTGTTCTTAGAAATCCTTTATATCTAATAAGTAGCTAATATTTCAAATTTCATATTTCTAGGCCCTTCGGTAACGCAAAAATTGGATTTTTAGAACGTTTTTTGCTCCTGCACCCCCTTTGGGGTAGTGGTACCGACATAAAACATAGCCTATGTTGGAGCAAGTGTTGTCACCGTCATTTTGACACCCTTATTTTGACACCATTATTTTTAAAATCGGTTTGGTATTTCCTGAGATTGTGTAGAAACCACCATTTAAAACGTTTTTCAGAACGATTTTCGCGCATTTTCACCCCTTTCAAATTTCAAATTGCTTAAGAACTGTTCTTAGTAATCCTTTATATCTAATAAGTAGCTAATATTTCAAATTTCATATTTCTAGGCCCTTCAGTAACACATAAATCGCATTTTTAGAACGTTTTTTGCTCCTGCACCCCCTTTGGGGTAGTGACACCGACATAAAACATAGGTTATCTTGGAGCAAGCGTTGTCACTATCATTTTGACATCAATATTTTTTAAATCGGTTTATATTTCCTGAGATTGTGTAGAAACTACCATTTAGAACGTTTTTTAGAACGCTTTTTGTGCATTTTCACCCCTTTTAAATTTCAAATTGTTTAAGAACTGTTCTTAGCTATCATTTATATCTTATAAGTAACTAATATTCAAAATTTCATATTTCTAGGCCCTTCAGTAACGCTAAAATCCCATTTTTAGAACGTTTTTTGCTCCTTTGAGGTAGTGGCACCGACATAAAACATAGCCTATCTTGGAGCAAGCGTTGTCACCGTCATTTTGACACCAATACTTTTTAAATCGGTTTGGTATTTCCTGAGATTGTGTAGAAACTACCATTTAGAACTTTTTTTAGAACACTTTTTGTGCATTTTCACCCCTTTTAAATTTCGAATTGTTTAAGAACTGTTCTTAGATATCATTTATATCTTATAAATAACTAATATTCAAAATTTCATATTTCTAAGCCCTTCAGTAACGCTAAAATCGCATTTTTTGAACGTTTTTTGCTCCTACACCCCGTTTGGGGTAGTGGCACCGACATAAGATATAGCCTATGTTCTAAGTTGGACTAACACCATCATTTTGATACCATTACTTTCGGAATCGGTTCGGTAGTTCCAAAGCTTATCTCCGACAAATAAACAATTTTTTCCTCTTTATAATAGGAAGTATAGACTATATTAATTTTTTTATAATGACATTGTTGTTAATATTAGCATCATCATTTTTTTAAGACATGAAATTGATAGGCATAACATTTATCAAAAACTTGCCAAGTTCTAGATTTATTATTAATATGCTATCAATAATTTTTGTTTCTAAACAATTTAAAAAATGCTATAATACTTCAGTAGGTAAGTTTGAGTGAATTTTATTTGAACTTGGCACCCACTTAGATATCACTTCTTTTCTTGCCATTGTCTTTACAGAACTTGGCTCCCTTTTTTCACAGCTATGTTTTTGTTAGATTTCTTATTAGCAAATCAATCCTGGTGCAATACACTGTAAAAAAAAAAAAAAAAAAAAAAAAAAAAAAAAAAAAACATTGTAGATTTTCCAGCACAAGCTGCTGGCGTCCGAATTGCTAGCACATTGTGCTGTTAATTTTACGCAACCACTGTATTTTTCATGTTTCTCTTCTCTCTATTCTAAAAAAAAAGTAACTACCGCTGTCACCGCCGCCAGTTTTGAATTTTTTGTGACCGGAGGTCTTTCTTCGTTAATATTTAGAAAAATAATGGATACAAAAAAATGAAAATCAGTAGTATTATATTGAAATGTTTGATAAACACGCTGATGCAGACAGCTTTCAAATCGAAGAATTATTTTAAGAGATATTTAATGCTAAAGTTGGACAAAATCGTTCCACTGAAAATGTTTTATAGGAGCAAAAACTATACATCGGAATTTAATAATTTTTAGATCATTTTATACGTTATAATTTCCCGGTGTGCAGAATTTATTTATTTTTTTAATTTGACTCATTTTTCGAGGTTTCATTTCTATTTTAAATTCAAATTTTCAGCATTTCGAGAGATATTTTTTACTTTTTTTAGAAAATTGTACTAATTTAACCTGTTGCCAACTGTATAAACAACGGAAACAATAATGTTTGCTTCAAATTAAAAATTTATTTACACGTGACTCTTATAAACAGAAAAGATACTTTCAAATTAAAATTAAATAATTGCGTATAAAGAGCAGGAACTTATTGAGAATTACTTCATAAGAACTATATTTACACGTGAAGTTTAATAGCGAAAGGATATTGTAAAATAATAAACTCATTAACATGCGTTAGAAGTCTTAAATAGGAGAAATTACGTCACATTTACGTCACATTAGAGTTATTACATAAAATGAATACAAAATAATATTGCAAAACAGTTTTTAAATTTAAAAATTGCGCGAGAGATTTATTTGATATTTCGAGAAGATCTTTTCCACTATTTTTGCTGGGACAGCGCAAATAATATTTCATTTCTAACAAAAGCATTTTCACGTGAATATTAAAAAGAGAAAGAGACGTTTGGTGAAAATTACGTCAGAAAGAACTTTCTTTTCACTTTGTTAAAAAATACCGGGACACAAAGACTCTGTTTACTTAATTCATTTTATATTAGCTTATTTTGAAATGTTGTTACACGTGTCTACGTCATCAAGTTATTTTTATTTCGACATATTATTTGTATTTTTATTAATGTTGTACTAATTTATTTGTTCTTTCGTTATTTAAAATAAAAATTATGTCAAATTGTATAATTTGGCGAGTGGTTTGACGATTTATATAATTTGGCGAAATGGGTCGACGGGATAATCAAGTAGTACCGCAGCGATTTGGCGTTAAAATTCCCCAATCAAAGAGAAATGAATAGGAATCTGTTTATAGGGAGATCACCACTGTTTTTTAAATTATAATTCAATCTTTCGAAATCTTTTTAAAGCCGATCCAATTAGCGAGCATTTAGAGTCTGCGGTGTCTGGACGGGGGTTGGCGAGCGTAGCTCGTAGGCGGCCGAGCCCCCTAGTATATAGTGAAGAAACCAAAGAAAGCTACAGCACATTCGACTGTGAACGAGTTTGATCGCGGGATGAACAGTACTTTGTACTGTAAAAATGTCCTTTTTTTCAGTGCATCGTTAAAGAGAAATCCATGTTGTAATATTGTACACAGTACTACACAATTAATGGCATGTTTATATTTTGTCAATTTATAACAAATATTGTTTAAGAATATTCTGTTCATCCATTCATCCGTTCACCTGTTTATTCTTTTATATTTCAAAAATAGAAAACTGTGCTGCTGTGAAGATGAAGCAGGGCTCACACCGTTCCTAAAATTTTCGCGCTTTGCTACTAGTATTGTAAGTAAGAACTAATGCAAAGATTTGACGGTAAATAATTTAAATTGAATAACTTGTTTCATTAGAAAAATTCTTGAATTTTTAATTAGTTGTTTTTAAATTAATTACTGAATGACGAATTACGTGACGAATTTCTATGCTGCATAAGTGATTCCTATTTCTTTAAGGTGATAGATGGAACTGTCAGTCTAACCTATTTAATGAAATGAAAGAATTTTAAGTTTATAATTTACAACCAATTAATTATGCGTACTTTTTATGAGAAATTTATATAAAAATGCCGGTAGGATAATTTATTTTTATTTACTACGGCCTATTTATTTTTAATAAAAATATTTTTATTTATTTATTTATTATTTTTTAACTACACGACCATTAAAAGCTGCCATGAGCATTATTTAAGTATTGCGCGGCAGCGCAATACTTATTTATTTCCAGTGTCACTTCTCAATGTTAATTTAACATAGAAAAGCCTATGGAGATGATAACTTTTTCATTTTTTCTTCCCACCTTTTTGTCCCTGATGCCACTCATTTTTTATTCTTTAATAATTCTAATAATATTATAAATTTAAAGTTTAAAAACGTTTGCTTGACTTCATGGTCAAAACGAATGGCAAAATACCTTTGCATATGGGTGAATTATAACCCAGAGAGAAACAAGGGCCAATTTGTTTGTATATTATTCAAATATAGTTCTTAATAATTCCAAATTTCACTTTTTACATTGAGAATTAACGGACATTATTAATAGAAAATGTAACATTTTTTCTTCATTGTTGCAAAAATTTCAAAAGCCGTAATAATAATTTATTTGGTTTTAGTAGAAACATTCCCACGTGAAAAATTATAATTGAAATAGTTTTTTTTTTTTTTTTTTTTTTTTTCAAAAATTAAAAAGGCGAATATGGCGTCATAGTGGAAATAAAAAGGATATTTTCAGAATATGTTTTTGCTTTGGTCAAGTTTATATTTTAGTAAAAAGTTTCTAATGGATAGCTATTTTTACGCAGGTAGCGAACTTAGTGGGGAATCACATAACTTAAATTTTAAATGTATTTTTTTTTTCGAGATGAGAACTATTTATACCCCAAGTTAAATTTAGGTAATAATTTTCTGATGTGTTTACATCACCCTTTGGGAGAGAATAAGGTTTAAAAATTCAAGTAAAACTTTTATTTTTTTATTTTTTACTGTATCATAGCTATAATATTGCTAAACATTTGTAGTAAGGATTCAACACAATTTATTTGTGCATTCATAGCGTTCCTGAGTGGGAAATAGGGTATCTAAATTTAAGTGAAGTTAATTTTTTATGTTTTGATTATAGATTTTTTACGTTCACATTGGAAGTTTTTGTCCAAACTACCGCAACCTGCATTACTACAGTGGTGAAACATTTTGAATTACACATTGGTAAACTGCATCCCACATTGTGATGCAATACCGCATACATCAAAGCCTGATGATGATACTCTGTATTAATTTTGAAACGCGTTCGTCTGAGTGCTGTAGTCATTAAAAAACTTGACATATTAAACAAAAACTTAATTTGAAGAACAAATTAAAAAAACAAAATTTATTTCCTACATTGTTTAAGCCCGAGAAGGGACAGATATTAAGTTATTTCATTCAATTAGTTCTACATTTAATGTTAAATTTTTGTAACAAATTAGTTAAATCAATTGAAGATTAAAAAATAAAAATAAAATGCATACAATATGATGCTTAAAACATCCTAAAAACTTAGATTCCGTTCAAATGAAATCGAAATAAATCTTAGACTTTTTTGAAAGTTTTGTATTTTGCATGCATCTTATCATTTTATGCACAATTTTCATAAACATAATACTAAATCTGCAATACAAATATTTCAATTATAAATGGAAGAAGTCTAAGATTTATTTCGATTTCCTTTGAACGGAATCTAAGTTTTTAGGATGTTTTAAGTATCATATTGTATGAATTTTATTTTTATTTTTTAATCTTCAATTGGCTTAACTAATTTGTTACAAAAATTTAACATTAAATGTAGAACTAATTGAATGAAATAACTTAATATCTGTCCCTTCTCGGGCTTAAACAATGTAGGAAATAAATTTTGTTTTTTTAATTTGTTCTTCAAATGAAGTTTTTGTTTAATTTTTATTTGTCTCATTCTCTAAAAACCTAAATTTGAAACTTGATGCTGGTAACGATTTATAATAGATATTTTTTACTACTTCAATTTCATTTTACATTTTTTTAAATATTAAACTTGGATATCAAGGTAATTTCTTTTATAGCTCTTATACGAATATTTTCTTTCTTTCCGTTTTATTTTTTACGCAAATGAAAGACAAACTTTTCTTTCTGACACACACACATATATATTCTTGATAACGGTCAGAAAATATAACGAAAATTGTAGATCAGCTCAATTTATTTAATTGATAATTACATGCAAAATATTTTAGCTTAAATTATTTTAAATATAGAATCATTATTTTTTCAAGATATTATTGAATATTAAATTTTATTTAATTAAAAAGCATTCAAATAATAATAAATAAAAATCACGTAACTTCTCTTCCTAATAAATTATGTCATTATTGAAATGAATTATCGACAAAAATATTACACATTTTGCCAAGCCTGGGATCGGACCTGCGTACTCTACAAAAATTCAGAGCTTCAGGAACTTGTTTTTATTCCTTCTAAATTGAAGAGGTTCGAAAACCAGTTGACGCATACGCAATTGTCTCGAATTTGACTTCTGATCTTACAGAAATAGTTTTGAGTTTTAATATTTATGATACCTTATTTCTTAAAGAAGCAGCTACAACTTAACACATGCTAGTTTCCCAATCTTCATATGTAACTATTGACAATTCATAAGACGGATTCTTAAACTTTTAGCCTCAAATAGCCGTGTTTATCTTCTGTGTGTAATATGATCAAAACAATATGAAATCGAAACAAACCGTGTCTAGCTTTTAATATTGACACAATAAATTTTTGAATTGTTAATAATGCTGAAAGAGCCAAATAATATTAACTTTGTGAAAGAAAGAAAAGCTTGTTTACAGTAAGATCGAATAGCAGACGAACGTTCAACAACGTCTACCTGTGATGTGATACTTCAACTGAGCGACCATCTTTGCGCATGTGCAGCGCGTCACTCTAAAGGCAGACTTTTACTTATATACCACGCATGCGTAACTGTAGAATTTAAATTTAAAATTAAGGCAAATTAATAAAATATTTGAACAAACGAATGTACGATAACAAATCTGTGGCCAAATATCTTTCATTAATTTGATGCAGTAGTTTCTTCTCACGGACTATCCAAAGGAAACGCTTAGCATTTTAAATATATAGATAATTCGTGGTAGGTTCCTTAAACATCTACAATAGAATTATACAACAAAGATTATCGTTTTAATTTAGTGGTAGCAAAGTGCGAAAATTTTAGGAACGGTGCGAGCCCTGGATGAAGATATAGATGTCTGTTCAGTCCTTCTGTCACCAAAATTGATAGATATCGATATATTGCTTGTTACCAAATAAATCCTGGCATAATATCGTTAAATAGAAATGCAATGTTCTAGAATCTCACAAAATATTACACAATTAATGGCATGCTTATATTTTGTCAATTTATAACAAATATTGTTTAAGAATATTCTGTACATTTGTCTATTCTTATATATTTTAAAGAGAACAAACAGTGCTTCTGTGAAGGTATACATGCCTCTTCATCACGTCTGTCACAAGAATGGACATATATCGGTATATTTATCATATCATATATATTATAAAGCAGTAAGCTTTAAAAGTTCCGCTCGAGTGTTTTCAAAAACTACCCGATAGATTTTTTTCCAAATTGTACCATTCGATAGGAAATATTCCCGGGGTGGTTTATGAGAAAATATACAGGGGTAGCTGTGATTTTTGATAATAAATTTCGTATTTTACTGCTATTTTGAAGGAAAGGGTTGCCAGTGATTATATTTTGGCGAAAAGTGTGTTGATTAGAGAATTGAAATGGCTAAATCCGTTAGAAAATAATACAAATTCCTCTCAAATAAATGAGAAAAAAATACTGATATTTAATTAAAAAAGACAAAAAAAAAGTTTTAATGAGACACAATATTATAAAAGGAAAATATTTAATTTAAACGTGAAACAAATATTTTTAATGCAATAAATATAATTTATTGTGAAATTTTACAATTGATACAATATTTGGCGAATTATCGCCTGCGTTACGTTAATAAAATGAATCTGAAAATTTGGTTAGACTCATTTTGAATGACATATTTTTTTTTCTTTTCTTTTCTTTTTATTTTTATCTATCTCCACATCATGGGATTTACAGTGTAAACAAACAGATGTAATTGTAAAGTTACTATAATTGTGAATTATATATTCTTTCTTTACGATTTCTAATTTGCGTTTGTCGCCAAACAATGTTTAGCCATTTTTTTAAAAGCCAAAAATGCATAAGCGTGACATTAGCTTTTGGATTTTCGCAATAATGTTTTTTTTTTCAATTGACCGAGATCATTTTTGGAGTACATTTATGTATTCAATTATAAGTTATATAGATATCAGTTAATATTTTTAAAATGGAATCAAATATCTGAATTTTAGTGTGAATTTCTGACACACATACATATTGTAAAATAATTCCATACTTCTTAAAAAGTTTTTCGCCGTAATTAAGGAAGCATATGATTTTTATACATTTCAACTCAGATCAACGAATATTATCATTTTTTTCTTTAAAAAAATATTATTGTTTATTTCTTTGATAACACCAGTTTGACGTATAGGAAAACTCGGTACTGCTTGGTTATCCCGTCGACCAAAAATCTATCGCCAAAGTATAAGATTAAATTCCAATAATGGTTGATTGTAAATGTCACAATCATTTGACTTCAAGCAAGTTACACGCGTTTACGCATAGATGCCAACATCTCTTAATTATTCCGGAGTCTGATCAAAGATAAACACGTTTTCAACCAGAAATTTTATTTAACTAAAAAATTCAAAATGAAATCGAAAATGTACCTCATAGAGAGAAGATACGTTTTCTTATATATTTTTTCTGGTTTGTCAATGCAAATTTTAGATCGGACTCCGGAATATTTAAGAGATGTTGGCATCTATGGTTTACGTCATCAAGTAATTTTTATTGCGACGTTTTATTTGTATTTTTTATTAATGTTATACCAATTTATTTGTTCTTTCATTATTTAAAATAAAAATTACGTCAATTTGTATAACTTGGCGAGTGGTTTGGCGATTTATATAATTTGGCGAAATTGGACGACGGAAAAACTAAGTAGTACCGAAAATTCACAATTTCAAAATTTATGAACTGAAAATTATTCTTAAGGAAATTTATGCAATCATGTGTTATTACTATAAAAAAATTCAACATTTTGAAATTGATAATTGCTTGCTGAAAAAAAATTACAAATCTTTTTTAATTTGTTATTGCTTCGGTACAGATGTCATATTCGCCCCATATTGGCGCGATTTTTTTCTGTCGCCAATATCATATAGGAAAAAGGTACTTAACTTGCGCCAAAGTGTCGTTATTTTGCTTGATGTGGTAACCCGGATTATGTTGTTTGTGCTGTTGATGTTTTCGCCAAATTGACAATCGAAAAAAATCGCGCCAATATGGGGCGAATATGACATCTGTACCATTTCTTCATATTTTCCTCTCTGTTAGGTAATATTTTAAAAGGTATTGGACTAATCTTAGATACGTAAAAGCACATAAATTAGCGTCTGAATTTCATTATTATTTATTAACTGTTATTATTTTTATTATTATTGTTTAATTTATAATCTTCGATAATCAAGTCACCGCCAAATGACATATTTACTATACTATTGGAAGTTTTGTTGGCACAGATGTCATATACGCTACATGGTACCTAATGTGCTCCAAAATGGCGTTATTTTGCCTGACATGGTAACCCGGCTATTGTTTTTTATTTATTAATAAATTATTTATCTTCTTTTATTTTCTTTTTTACAATTATATAAATTGTTTTGTTCTATAGTTATTAATTACACTTATTTTTTATTTATTGTTTTTTCCTTTTAAAATAATAGAAAATAATTTAAACATATATATGTAACTGGTATTCGAAAACGATGTTTTCGCCAAATTGCGTGAAAAAAAAGCGCGCCAAACCCGGTATGTATATGATATCTGTGCCTAACAGTTATTTACATTATTGTGATTACTTAGTATCAGACAACAGATTGAAGAGTATTTGGTATATTTTTATTATGTGGGCTTTGGCGAGATAGAGAAAATGGCCTTAGCGAGTGAAGGGATTTTTTTTGTATATTTACTGGCAACCTATTTACTTTTCATATACATGTAAGCATTATTTTCGATATTTATTTAACACGTTCACGCCGGCGCGGTGGGTCACACTCGACTGTCTTAGAGCTGGCAAGTCTCCAACCTTTTGGATACCAGTATTTTAATAGAGAAAATGTTGTTTTATTTAATTAGAACAATTGGACGAATTAAAGGAACAACATTTTCTCTAAAATAATAGTGGTGTGCAAAAAGCCGGAGACGTGACAACTCTGTGACAATCGAGTGTGACTCACCGCGCCGGCGTGAACGTGTAAATATAAAGAAGATCTATTTATCTACATTTAAATTCGAACAGAAATAATTTGTGGTACTACTTGACTATGCCGTCGACATAAAAAGTATCGCCAAACTATAAAATTAAATGCCAATAATGGGTGATCGTAAATGTCAAACTTACTTGACATTAAACACTTTACACGTGTTTGTTACGTCATCAAATGATTTTTAATTCGACGTTTTATTTTTATTAATGTTTTACTAATTTATTTTTTCTTTCGTTATTTAAAATAAAAATTATGTCCTTTCCATAATTTGGCTAATATTTTGGCGAAATTGGTCGACGGGATAATCAAGTAGTACCCAATTTGTTTATAATAATAACGATAATAATATGTAAATAAAATGTTTTATATATGTGTGTGTGTGTGTGTGTGTGTCTTCCAAGAGAAACTGGTAGCAGATTGTAAAAATGGATATACTTGTGAATTGCATTCTATTCGTTTATTACGTTGGTCGCCAAACAATGCGATTTTAAGCCAAAAAGGCAGAAGAGTGACATAGGCCCGAACAATGCTTACAATAATAGTGTTTGTGTATGAGCACATTTGGAAGTAAAGTTTTATATTCAAATGTAAATTATATAAAAAGCAGTTAACATGATGATTGTTAAGTAAAATATTTAAATTTTAGGCTAAATGTGTGCCCCACTCACTCCCACCGCCTCTCGCACATATGATTAAATCGTTTAATTTCAGACATTTAAAATATTTTTCAATATGCTTTACTGTAAAAACACGTCGGTTTGTTGTCCTATGTTTTTGATTCTATTTAATCTGCTGGAATAGACAAATGGAAAACAGTAGCAGACCTGCCAGAAGAGGACGTTTATTAAAAAATGTAATGCAACATGTAATGAGATTGAATTTAAGCTACCAGAATCTCACATAGCGCAAGTTGAGAGGCCTGGAGTTCAACAACAAACAAACGAAAATGAACGGTCCGAATGTTCTTAAAGTTCAATAATCAATCACTGCAATCATTGTAATGCTCTCTAATTTAATAGTGTTATGACTAGAGAAAGTTTAATTCCTGTTGTCATAACTGTATCATTTCAGTACCAAACTCTACTTTAAATGATCAACTAAAAGAGTTGTTTTTTAACTGCCCAAATTTTGTCCAAGGCATAAGAGAGTATAATTTCCCAATGACATTCGCATTGCTTTCAACAATGCGGAAGGACATTCCAGGTGATGGTCTCTTTACTGCTTTAAAATAGAAGGTTAAGTTCACAATTTCGTTTGATTCAAGGAATCTTCATTTTTGGAACCCTTTTTCCATTTAGTTATTTTCACGTCTATACATTCCAGTTAAGACCCTGGGCCCCAATGGTCCCGTAGGGCCCGAGGGCCCGGTACAGGGCCCTTAAACTTTTTGTGCGCCATGCATATTGCAACAACTAATTTTCTCACCTTTCAGTGCATAATTTTAAAGTTGAGTCTTGGACTCTTCTTCCAGGACCAACACACTCATATTTTTATTGGGGCCTTTGAGACTTTTTTAAAAGCATTTACTCAATTTTTCTACGCATTTAATTAAAATATTATTCTAACGAAAAATTAATACCGTATGCTTAATTTTGACTATCTGTAGATCTAAAGCATTAGTTACTGAGACATTTTAACATGTTTCATGTTAGGGCCTTGCTTTTAACTATCAGTTAGCCCCTTTTTGGTCCCTCTATTATAGCCACCTTAAAAATGCTCTGATTACCAAGCTTTTTTTTAACATCTTAGGTCCTCCAACTACTACATGAACGACGAAGAATTTTCAGTCTTCAGCTACCACCAATTTTGAATATTAATCGCCTTCTTGGGCCCCTGGTGCAGCTTCTTTAAAAATGAACCGAATTGCTTGCAATTTTCTTTAACATAGTTTTAGCGTCTTCTTAAAAACTACTCAAAAGTACCTTTTTACCTAACTATATGCCACTTAAGTCCCTGACCCCTTGGGGCCCGGTACAGGGCCCCTTGAATATTTTTCATTATAAATTGTCAATAAATTGCCCCTCTTAATCTTCATTTTGGGCTGCTTCATTTTTCCATTTAGTTATTCTCCCGTTTCTATATTCCAGTTAAAATCTTGGGGCAACCCAGAATCCCGTTTGATCCGATCCGGGGCCTCTTGAACTTTTTTTTGTGTCATGTATTTTTCACCCCCTAATTTTATCACCTTCTCATTGCATAATGTTAAAATTGAGTCTCGAACTCTTCTTCCTAGACCAACACCTGCATATATTTATTGGGCCCCTAGGGCCCTTTTTAAGCATTTACCCCATTTTTGGGCATTTCTTTAAAATATTATTCTAATTATGTCTTTCTTTATACCTCAGCTACAACATTTTTCGAACATTAATCTCCTTTTTCAGCATCAACTTACGTGAACTCACCACTGCCGTAAATTAAAAATCGCCTTACTTTAAAGGTAACTTTAGGAAAGAGATTTCATCCGTTTATTAAATATCGTGTTAATGTTAAGAGTAATTCATGAAATTTACAAGGAGTGGTGGCTTCCTTCTCCGCTTGGGGACACAATCTTTACTCGGGTTCTAAGGAGCAAATTTCAACGGGATTTGATGCATTCAACTTAAATTACAATTCAGCTACTTTCTGTATTATGAAATTTTATCCTTAGACTTCAGTTACCAACATTTTCTAACATTAATGATTAATGGTGCATTCTTTTTTTGGATTCGATCGGCTTGATTACTACGAGGTTTCGCTCACTCAACTTGGTTTTCGATTGTCTCCGGCACGTGCGGAGCACTTCCGGTAAATGCTGCCATACGTAGCGGTGACCCAGGTTACCGGTTCGTTCGGAAAGAAGTTTGTTTGGAACACACTAGACGCTGCAGAAGGCAATGAGGTCTCCAAAATTAGGTTCATTTAAAAGAATTTCAAAACATATAAAATCATAACTTGAGTTCTGTTTAAGGTTATTATTTACAAATCTCGAGCAACGCCGGGCGGGTCAGCTAGTAATTAGAAAATCAATCCTAGCGTAATATCGTTAAATAGAAATGATTGTAGAATTTCGCATAGTATTATAACATTAATAGTATGTTTATATTTTGGCAATTTATAACAAACATTGTTTAACAATTTTCTGTCCATCTATTCTCTGCTTTTTAGATGTAAAAGAATAGATAGATGGACAATCTGTTTAGTCCGTCTGTCTCTTCAGTCCGTCTATAGATGTCCGTCTGTCACGAAAATTGATAGATATCGGTATAGTTCTTATTAGCAAATCAATGCTAGCGTAATCCTGGCGCAATATTACTAATATTAGGACATATTCAATAGTTTCAAAACATATTGGGCAATTAATGACATATTTGTAATTCGAAACATGTGTACCAAATATTTTTTGACAATATTCTGTCCATCTTACAGCCTTTCGCTTCTTAAAAACGGGAGATGATGTCCCGTGAAGATATTGATGTCTTCCCATTGGCAAATTAACAATAGCACCATCTTTAAGCATTTTTACTAAATATTACCATGTATTGCACAGTCGTGGAAAAAAAAATAAACACCTCTTACTAACTCCTCAACAAATTATCGTAGACGAAAGTTACTGGTACCGAACGATTGGAAATAAAGTCTACTTTTAAGTGGTGTATATAAAATTTGTTTAGGGGGCCATCTACATATTAAAACGAATCCAAACTTCATTTTTTTCAATAGCAATACCCAATTTTAACCAGATATTTCAAATCTTCGGTTAAAACTATGTCTAGAAACCAAATGTCAAGTTATTTGAATGATAAGTTTTTGAATTATAAGCATTCAAAATTTAGTGCTTCTAATGTTAAATTACATTTTCATATTTTTATTTATATCTCCTGAAATTATGCTCCTAATGTGCTAATTTTTTGTGTATCAATAATACTAATATACCCAAACATAAATACATTGAATTTGCAATTTTTATTATTTTATGATATCAATTATGAATTATGAAATTAATAGTCGAAAAAATTATGAATTGCAACCTACAGTTTTTTTAATGAATTTAGTTTTATTAAGTCCTGCTTTATTGAAATCCAAAATTTCACATATTTCTTCCAAGTAGTTTTCAAATTATGCTTAAAAAATGGCAAAAGGATGTTTTAAGGGGCCGTCTATGATAGAAGTGACTAGATATTTTGAAATTTCTTCTGCTATCATGTAATCTAGCAGGCTTCATTGACTGTTTGAGCTGTGCTTAAGTTGCCTTGATCAAGAAGTGGGCTCTCTCGGTTAACAATCGAGTACGGAGCTTCAATTTGGATACAGCCCTTAAAATACGCTCGCTTTAAAATAATTAATTTCTCGGAAACTTATGGTACGAATTGCAGAAAAAATTGTTTTTAGGCTAATTGAAGGGTGTAGAGTTCATTTATGCTGTCAGAATTGTGTACTGCTATTGAAAAAAACAAAGTTATGGGTCGTTTTAATAAGCAGATGGCCCCCTAAGCAAATTTTATATACATCATTTAAAAGTAGACTTCATTTCCAATCGTTCGGTACCAGTAACTTTCTTCTACAATAATTTGTTGAAGAGTTAGTACTGGGTGTTTACTTTTTTTTTTTCCACGACTGTACATTTTGTGTATTTAATGACATATGTATGTTTTTCAAAAATTACAACAAACATTTTGTAGTAATGTTTCTTGTGACCGACTTTGGCAAAATATTCCAATATTGAATTATTCCCTCATCAGAAACCATTCATTGCTTAATACTGGTTTGATTAGGTTATTTTCGGTTCAATTCGAGTACCATAAATAGCATATTTTAAAAAAAAATCATGAAACAGAAATTTAGATTAATCCATATTATTATTTTGCACTGTTCCATTAATATTTTGCTTTTATTAAAAGAAAATGATAGCAATTTATTTTTAAACATCATATCGCTCACCCGCGAGAAAAGTGACGCATCTCGCAAAAATTCCTTTTGCGTTTTATTCTACTAATAGGTCTGTCATGGATGCGTCTTGCTAAACAAAAGTTTCATAAGTGTGGTTATCCGGAAAATCGTTTTTTTACGCTATATGTCCGTTCATGACCACAGAAGAAGGGTGGATTATGTGGGGAGGTAAAATTACTGAATCCTCCAAAATTCATCTATGCCTTCATTCTTAAGGGTTTTCTGCTGTTATGTACGTTTTTACTCCTGCATGCATGCTAAATACTATAATTTCATGTTACAGTAAAATCATGCATATTTTCTTTTGCCTCTCCTGTGAAATTTACTTTTGTCGAGATGTGTTCTTTTTCTTGTGAGCGAGCGATATGTAATGAGTTTTAATGTGTTTTTGTATGAGTTTTTTCAGTTGTTTTTGAGCGAGTTAAATTTGAATTGGATTGATCATGTTTTCCTTTGCTTTTCAGGTGCTGAGAAGAATATCACTTAGCCACCTAACAGCATTTAAGAGCTCTGTTATTCGATCATAATAAAATTAGTGAACTAAAATGATGATATAATTTTTATTTATACAAAAGACACAACAGTTTTAGATATTCTAATAGAAGAGTTCCCAAGCTTTTGGACTGGAGTAGGGTTGACCCACTTTTTACAAAATGATTTTTTCTTTTTAAAATATTGAACGTAGAATAAAGTTTTATATATCATTTTATTCTTTATACAATCAGTTATCAAAATAAAATTGCTACATAAGTGTAACATATAAGAAATTTGAAAAATGATTGATTTTAATAATGAAAAAAATAATGAGTCAAGGCTCCCCAAATACGGGAAGCTTGACCCACTATATGGGAGGCTTGACCAACTTTGATTTATATTGCAATATTTGTGAAGAGAAATAAAATCAGTTTTAAAAAAGCAAAATGGCTTTATGCTACATGCTTTAATTATTATAAAAAAATATTTTTTTAAAATATGATGCTTAAACAAACTTGTTGAGACGCAGTCGCAAGTCAGACCAGAAAATTTTTATTTTAAACAGGATTTTGTCTGAGCAGGTATAATTGTACAGAAGGGAAAATTAATTTTTAACATTTAAGGCAGAATTCCGCTAGAGACAGGTTCCGTTTTCATAGTGTTTCATGTTATTATGTCCGGATTTAGGAGCCACTGTCCCGCTTTTTTTTTTTTTTTTTTTGTCTCCTTGTCCTATTTTTGTGACACTCGACCAGACAACTCCAGTTGTCACATAGTTTAGCTTCATTTCACTGTATTCATCCTGGTGAAATTTGCCTACATACTTTCCTAAAGTTTTTCGATCGATGCTATGTTCTTTTGCAGCCGCATGCACACTTAACTTATCATTAACATGATTTAAAACTTTAAGGGGGAAATTACTTTCAGTACTGAAATGTTGAAATAAATGACTCGCACCGGAATTTACGAACAAATTTATTTGGAAATAAGAAAAAGGCTATATTTTACATACATATTAAATAGAAAATATTTTAGCAAAATTCTAGTGCCATTGTGACGTTTCAGAATTAAAATTAAGTGGTTTTATAAACGTACCACTGCTCCTGAAAGGGTTAAGACTGCTGCTTTCATCCTTTCTAGTCCTTTCTAGTCTCTCCCACTGTTTCTATTTACCTATTGTAAGTAATATTTAAATGGAAAAAAGTTCCTATCAACTTTCCCATTTTCTAGTAATTTTTCACATCTTTCTTTAGTCAGTTTTGAACATTTTCTTTTCCATCACATCATTTTACTGTAGTTTCACAGAGTCAATTTACATTCTTTTACATATATAACTCTTAACTTTTCCTTATGCACAGTGTATAATAAAAAGATTTTCAAAACGCACTTAGTTAAGGGAGCCTTGGGCATCTGGTCAACCCTTCCTCACATTGACTGGGTCAAGCCTCCCTACATAGACCTTTTCTAAAAAATAGCACATTGTTCTATTAAGCCTAACTTACTGTACAATCTTTATGCCTGGAATGAAAGCTCGATATTTCTGCATTACTTTAAACCTACTTACTTAAATTTCTATGACATAATTTATCTGAAAAAAGCTTACAAAATATTTCTAAAAAACACAACTTTTAGGTTGAAAACGCCTCACAATTGATTTTTTCCACACCTATTTCGATTATCTGTATGAAACGAAGACTGTTGTTTGAGCATTCCAGTAACTTTGGTTGACACATATTGGCAAAAACTCTGAGATTCTTTTAAATATGAAAATTGATGGGTGGGTAAAGCCTCCCGTACGGTCAACCGTCCCTAGTCTCCCCTACACTAAATGGAATTTGAAAAACGCGTAACACATTTGAAAAAACAATTTCAGCAATTACCATCAATAACCGGGAAAATATCCGAATACTTCTGTGCAGCCCTGTAAATGATCTATAGTTTTCTATATATAATACATAGTATGCTAATATTTTGCTCAGTTAGGATAGCATAGCACATTGGAAAATTTCTCTTCAGCAATTTCCAGTAATAAACTGATATAATTTCGAGATCTCTTGTGTAGAATGTGTGATCTCTTGTGTGATCTATAGAATTTATTCCCACAAGTAACATGAAAAAAAAAAGTTAAATTTGAAAACGTGTACGACAACTGAATACGCACTTCGAGTAATTGTTATTTGTAGACAGCACCGTAACCGAATTCTTTTGTGTGTGCCTGTAAATGTAAATGAACGATGAATGCTATGCACACAATATTCTGTAGTAATTTTCTTGTAGCGCACCTTAGTGACATATCGTTGCCTTGGAGCAACAGTAGGACATCTAGTAATAATAAGTTGGAAATTGCTCGTCAAACGTGGCAAATGAGGTGCGTTCGTACTATAACAACTTTTATAAATATTTTTTGAACCGCATATTGTAATGAATGATAATTTTAATGCACTTCATAAGTTCATATCCATTTTATACTGTTCGAAAGGCTGTAACATCATTAAATGCACATGAAATAATCTTTTCCATTGGCCTTAATGTAACGGAAAACTTTTGACTGTCCCTGTCACTAAACTATACATCCAATTCCCATAAAATTTGAATTGACTCGACAAAATTTTGCAACAATTATATATTTAAAATTTCAGGTCATTCGGAAGGCTGTAACATCATTAAAATGCACTTGCAATATTTTTTTTTCCAATTGGCCGTAATGAAACGGAAAACTTTTGACTGTCTTTGTCATTAAACCGTACATCCGATTTTCATAAACTTTGAAATGACTCGACAAAATGTTGCAAGAATTATATATTTAAAATTTCAGACAATTCGGTTGGGTAGTTTTTGCTCTGTTATATTCGGACGGACAGACGGACTGAACGACGGCTATAGATGCTACGTATTTACATAATTACGAACGCACCTAAAAAATGAGATGTCTGACTTACTGCTACGAATAACTGTGTTTGCATCTAGTGGAACAACTTCTAAAACACAAAGTTATGTTTAATACTATATATTAGATGTGTTTTATAAATATTCCCTACTGTTCCATTACATACAGTCGCAATTTTTGATAGCAATAAGTCAAAAATCTCATTTTTGATTATCACTAAATGCCCTACTGATGCCCTGAGACGATGGTATATGAATTTCAATATATTTGAAATAGTATAACATCTTTAAAATACAGCTCGAACGATTCGGGGACGGACCGTAATGTAACAGAGTTCTTTGAGTGTCTCTGTAAATGTACTATAAATGCGAGATCCTTCATTTTCAATATCGAACATGCCACAATATACAGCAATAATATGCATCTAGTGCATAATAATCCGGGTATATTTTCGCCTGATAGAGCATGAACAGACGGCAGATAAAAAAGAAGTTGGAACTTGCACGTCTAACGTGGCAAATGTGGTGCGTTAGTACTATAACTAGTTTTATAAATATTTTTTGCACAGCATATTGTACTGAATGTATATTTTAGTACGGTTTATAAATGCATATCAATTTCAGTCTGTTCTAAAGGCTATAACGTCATTAAAAGGCACTTGAAATAATTTTTCCCACTAGCCGTAATGTAACGGAAAAGTTTGACAGTCCTTGTCATTAAACTATACATCCGATTTTCATAAAATGTGAAATAACCCGACAAAATTTTGCAACAATTATATATTTAAAATTTCAGACCATTCGGTTGGGTAGTTTTTGCTTTGTTATATGCGGACGGACGGACTGAGCGACAACTATAGGTGCTACGCATTTATATAATTACGAACGTACTTAAAAAACGAATTCAATAACAATTTTCAACTATATTGGAAAGTGTTAAAAAATTAAAAACATTATGAGAGATTTAAGAACGCTTTACCAAAAGAATTTGCAAAAATAGCTTGACGCAGAATAATATAAAATTTTACGGGCTGAAATTAACATTCGACAGCTCGTCAAGGACATTTTCAAATGAAGGCCATCTAACAGTATGATTCTTTAATTCCATTATCAGACTCTTCTATGTTAGTCGATAAAATTGTATTCAATCACAAAATACATTAATCGATATTTTTATGGGTATAATATTTTTAAAACAGAAAAACATCTTATCACTGTTGTAGGAAATTTAATAGCACGAAAGGAAAAAAAAAATCGACCTTTTAACACATTGTACGCGGCTAATTTTTCGAAAATGTGCACTAAATTTACGTTCACAAATGCCACTCTAAATTAAAACCTGCTCACAACCAACAAGAAGCAAACATGCTTGAATTATACCTTCTTTTTTCGTCCGTACAAAATTTCCGGTACCAGTAATAATTTCTGTCCCCAACCCACAAAAACGTACTTTTGCGTGTCACACATACAATGTGTTAAGAGAGGAAAGGGGAACAGTTAACAGTTCAAAATCAAAAAGTTACAAAATTTATTTTCTCCATAGAACATGTTGCAGTCAACTGTAATATTCATAAAAAATACGCAAATTATAAATATAATGAGACACAGAGGAACAGCCAAATAAATAAATAAAATTCATAAATATTTTTCAATTTTGTTAGAAAAAATTAAAAATATATTGAGAGATTTAAGAAACGCTTTAGTTTACCAAAAGAATTAGCAAAAATAGCTTGAAGTAGAAAAATATAAAATTTTACAGGCTGAAATTTGCATTCGATAGTTGTCTGTCAAGGACATCTTCAAATGAAGGTCGTCTAAGAGTATGGCTCTATAATTCCGTTATCAGGCTCTTCTGACTCTTGCTATCTTAGTCGATAAAATTGTTTTCAATCAGAAAATATTTTCCTCGATATTTTTCATGGACATTTTTGCAAGAGGAAAAACTCCTGCTGATTGTCACTATTGTAGGATATTCAATAGAAGTGGAGTTCTGGAAAAAATATAAACAAGAAAGAAAAAATAATGTGTCAAGCATAGATTATGAAACATTTTCCAATAAATTCAGAAGAATGTAATAAAAGTGAGAAGCTTAATAAGTTGAAATAGGTTGCCTAATTCAACCATATGGAAAGGCATAACACGTTTGTTTGAAAACCAATTTCAGCAATTCCCATCTGCAATCGGAAAATTATCAGAATTCTTTGAGCAGCCTTTTATATGGTATGTAGATTTGTATCTATTAACTACATGCAAGCAAAAATTTAGTTTAGTTAGGAAATACATATACCTCAGTTGAAAATTCCCCTTCAGCAATTTTCGCTAATAATGAGAATGGTTCGTGAATTCTTTTGTGCTGCTCTGTATACGAGGTATATAATTTATATACAACGAGTCACATGCAAAAAATCAGTTAAATTTAAAAGCACACATAGCAATTGAAAGCACACTTCCAGCAATTATTGACAGTACTGTAACAGTTTTCCTTTGTGTGTCCCTGTAAATGAATGACAAATGCTATGAATGCCCTATTCTATCGCAATCATCTTGTAGTGAAATTCTGTAATTTATATCAATTTTGTTCTTAGACCATAACGTAACAAAATTTTTTTGAGTGCCCCTGTAAATAAACTATTAATGCTACACACTTCATATACAATACCGAACATGGCATGGTAAATCTCATAAATATATATCAATTGCATGAAAATCCAAGTATACGACAGCGTATCAATAAGTTTTTGCCCTCACATAGAAATAATTGCTACATTTTATGAGTCCGTTTCTATATAGTCAGTGTGCACAGTAACACATTTGAGCAACCGGTATTTCAAAGAGAGGAGGGAAGATGTATTCTAGGCGGCGGGATAATAGAAACAAAGGGGTCATTTTTCGAACTTTTGCCGACCCCCACATGTGACATATTGTTCGAAAGGCCTGTGACTACTTATTCATGCTATGCACCTCCCGAGCCCCTACCCCCAAATTTGCCCTCCGGGGGGCACTTTTCTAAATTTTGTGGACATCATTCATGCCCCGGGGGTCAAATTTGGGGGGGGAGGCTCGGGAAGTGCATAGCATGAATAAGTGGTCACAGGCCTTTCCAACATTATGTCACATGTGGGGGTCGGCAAAAGTTAGAAAAATGCCCCCTTTGGATCTACTATCCCGCCTCCTGGAATACATCCTGCCCCCTCTCTTTGAAATACCGTTTTCAGAAATGTGTTACTGTGCACGGTGACTCTATAGAAAAGGACTAATACAATGTAGCAATTTCATAAATTTCACTCAAATATTTCCATATGAGGGCAAAACTTATTGATACACCCTCGTACGAGCATTTACGTAAGTTAGAGCGTATGGACAGACTGACGGCCAGACAAACCGAAATCATAAACACTTTTGAACTTCGTTGGAAAGTGTTAATTAAAACGCAACGTCATCTACTAACTATGCCGCAAATGTTCACATAAAAATGTGACTGGTATCTGTCGATTAGTAATAACGTCTACTAATTAATGCTGCATTTAAATTTTTCCTAGTACGTTACATAGAAATTGTAACAAATATTAACCCTTTGGAATCCGGCGTCTCTTACAAAAACTTTATTCAGTCGGCACTACTTTTTTAAAAGAAGTTTCCTTCAAGTACGCAATTTCAAAAATGCTCTGATTAAATAGGGCAAATTTTATTTTCCTTTATTACTGGTGCCAGAAACAAATTTTGCTAAGAAAGATGATGTCGCCATAGCGGCGTCAACGGGGTGCAAAGGGTTAAAATTTTTAATGCGAAAATCTAATTTTGGGATAGTATTTATATCTTTCGGTAATTTTTATCTAAGGATACAAACGGGAAGTTATTCGATGAAGTGTTTTAAGAATTATGCAAGTTTAAAGTTTGGAACTTATAACATCTCATTCATTTTTAATAGATGTAAACAGACTGCAATGCGAGTTGTTTTAGAAGTATAGCAAAATTTGAGTAACTCCTGGACGAAATAAATTGAATATTCGGATTTGCATGTTTGATTTTTTAGAAATGCATTTGTGTTAAAAAAGTCATAAATTACAATTCAAATTTTTTTTTTTCTATTTTCCAATAATATATTTTTTCGAAATTAATTTTCACCAAAAGCATTAATTAAGCTATCATTTTTTAAAACAGAAATCAGTTTTTAGAAGCTTTAAACATCGAAAATTACAGCTGATTCCGCTATGTAACTTTTAAGTTATGCTTAATACAGAGTGGCGAGTGGTCAAGGAAAAACACAGGGAAATTACCAGTATTTTCTTCTAGAAAATACTTCCAATAATATACAGGGATTAAAGAAGGCGAATTTCTGTTTGACAAAATACTGGCATATAAAACCTTTTTTTATTGTGTTTTACCCTAACCACTCGCCACCCTGTAATAGACTGGGAGGCGGGAGCACAGACAATCACCTCATTGAGTTCACGGCTGAAATTCCAGAAATAGTTAAAACTTGATTCGCATATTAAAACGCAATCGGTCTGCCAAGTCCTATCTTGGTGGAAAACACCTGAAAACCCAATTTTAACAGCTGACTCGTAGGTTTATCGTTGTGTTTTCCTGTTCCCAGTCCTCTATGTTTTCATACCTTTGACTGCAGTTCCATTTATTTTATTACGACTTTCTCGACATAAGTTCAATCGAAGGCACTGCTACTTCTACTTTCAGCTACCCTAATAATTATAGACTCTCCCATTTCAAACGAAGTGACGTATTTGTGTGAATAACACAATAATTAATAATAAAATATTCTCTGACGATGGCCCCGGGAATTGTAGGCCGAAAGCACTAAGAAATTTTAAATAAAATGTATATTTTAAACTTGTAACATCTATTTTATTATTTTTGTCGCCTTTAAGTAAAATGGTGAGATTTTTAAAGTTCATATTGTGTATTTTACTTTCTTTTATCTCCTAGAGCCTGTTATTAGACGGTGGAAATTAAATATAGAAGAAATACAGGGTGTATCTGAAACGCTTCAACAAACTTAGAGGATGAAAACTCTCATCAAGACGAACAAAAAATACAATGGAACATGGGGTCGCAAACCACTTATTGAGTAACAAATACAGTGTGTTTCACCCTAACTGAAGTCGGCTTGTCGGTAATAATTTTTCGAAAAATTAAAATATTGCAATAAAAATGTAACGATATGTACCTTTTTTTGTATGAAATGTGATAACGTCACCAAAAAAAAGGCAGAAGTTTCCATTATACCCGCCAGCAGTATGCATTAGACGTTCCCCATTTTAGACTGTGATTATCAGTTCATACGGTATCATCGATTGTGTGAGTACCCTGTTTTTCCTGAACTTTTTGTGATGTTATCCCATTTCATACAAAATAAGGTGCATATCGTTACATTTTTATTGCAATATTTTAATTTTTCGCAAAATTATGACCGACAAGCCGACTTCAGTTAGGGGGAAGCACTCTGTATTTGTGACTCAATAAGTGGTTTGTGACCCCATATTCCATTGCATTTTTCGTTTGTCTTGATGAGTACTATCATCCCCCTAAGTTTGTTGAAGCATTTCAGATACACCCTGTATATTAACTGGAGTCTTGGCCAACTATAGGAGTCGGTAGTGTGTGTGTGTGTGTGTATGGGGGGGGGGTTCACAAAGTTCAGTTCTTTTGAAAAGACTGCTTGTCTCCTTATTCCACTCCAATTCTCGTTTTATTTTAACTGTGCGTTGTTGGGTGTTATTATTTGTTGTGGGTTTTTTTTTTCTGCTCCACTGTTGGAGTAGGAGACTTTATTTCGACTCGTTCTCCCGCTCCTTCCTGTGTGTTGGGTGCCTTTTGAGAGGACGTGACTTGCATCACCAAGTGGAACTTGATGGCATTTCAAACAAAAGAGGTTAGTCGACACTTTCCTAAGCCTCATCGCTGATTTGGCGATGTTTTAAAATATCCTTATCCAAGAGTTAATTACGAAATTAAAAGATGATAACAGGCATAAATGAATGATGAATTTAGAGGATGGCTGATGACCTCCCCTCCCCCGGGACTATTAAAATATCCCCCAGAAGATTTGAAGTTTAATGTTTTTTCATACTATAAAGCAATGGTTCCAAATTTTTTAAACTGGTGTACCAGAAAATCGAAAGTCATAAATTTCGACGTACCATCATTAATAAAGGCAATGGCAATTAATGGCAACTTAAAACAGAATTATTATATTGCTAAATTAGTACTCCGAATATAATCTTTCATGGATAACTAAAAGTGACGACATGATTATATTTTAACCCTCCGCCTATCAGAGGGGTCCAATGGACCCGACAGGTACATTCAAAATGATTTTTCTCATGGAAAAAAAAAGACTAAACATTTTGTAAATATTCTAAAAAACTAACTTCTAAAAATAATTCTAATAATCTAATTCTAAAAATGAAATTCTATGACTGTTTCACATATTTACAGAAAAATTCTCAAATTTACAAAAGTCATATATTTGCAAAACTAACATATTTACATATATTCAGTCTTCCTTTTTCTATATGAGAAAAATAATTTTGAATGTACCTGTCGAGTCCATTGGACCCGTCTGGTAGGCGGAGGGTTAATCAAGATTCATTCAATAAATAATAAGAGAAACGGCATAAAAAGATTAAATGACAAAAGAAACCGGAAAATTTTTGAAATTATTTGACTCTATTATTTAATGAAAATATTGAATAAGGATTTTTTAATGAAATTTTTTTAAAGCGAAGTAAAATATAGTATTTATAATTTGCTAGTATGTTTTGACGTATTTGCCAGACGGGTTGGGGCTCTCTAAATCTAAAATCAGTTTACAGTTGTACAATAATTTTTTGCATAAACTTTGTGTACCAGTATCCGACAATTCACATATCAGAACTAGTACGCATTTAAAAATAAAATTGACCGCCATAATCCCCCTCCCGGATGGCCCGGAAGGAAGTCATCTCCTCAGATCATAAAAATGCAACCCTCGGAACATTCAAAATTTTGTGCTTTTAAGTATTTTCGTAGTATAACCCGCCCCCTCCGTCTTGGATTTTCAGAAATACTTCCCGGAGGAAAAGTCTGAATTCAACACGGGCATTAATTTTCAAATCACCCGTTTATTACCCGAAAACAGTGGCATAGTCAAATATGGGAATTCGGACATTTGGGCTTATGCCTCGAACAACGACTCCAAAAAGAAGATTCCAGTGGTGTAGTGGAGTGTGTATAATGGTATACGCCGTATACTTCCTGAAATTGTTTTAAACAAAAAAGCTCCGTATACTCCCTGTTTTGCAAATAAAGCTATATAGTATACTTTCTTGCGTATACTCTCTGAATATAGTATGTGGTCTTTTTTATGACTACAGCAGGGCCGAAACTAGCCTTTTTTGCACCTGGGCTGGGGCAAACATGGATTTTAATGCCCCCCTCCCACACACACACACACACACCCTCCTCTCCTCCGCGAAATACATTTACAACGATAATTTTACTAATTTTCTAATAGCCGACCTATTCTAAAATTTAAAATATGTAATCATAAAATATGTAATACTGAACTACGTAATCTGCTATGTCAAAATTCTTCTATGCTTTGGCATATCCCAGAAAGGACGGATTTAACAATACCGTGCTAAACATAGACGTGAGAAAAAATCACAAAAAAATCTTCATTTGGCGCCCCTTCATTCTGGCGCCCGGCGCACATCCCCCCCCCCCTCTCCCCGTAGATTCGGCCCTGGACTACAGCACTGAAACGATTACCTTTAAAAAAAATTAAGGAAATCGGTCGGATAGTTCTCGTGAAAAATGGTCGCTCAGTTTGAAAATTAGGGTTTCGAGAAAAACAATTTAAAAGTTTTGTATTATTGCTACGGTAAACGAGCGGCATTACGTAACAACGAGTAAAAACTATTGTAAGGAGTTGGAATATCAAGGAATCACTTTAGGCCAACAATCGACAAATATGAAAGATAACTGTTGGATATTTTTCTCTAAATTATGACCTAACATATCCACACTTAAATACACTAATAAAGGTAGAGTAGAAATACCAGCATTTTGAGTACTGTTAAGCATGAAATTAATTGTGCAGCAGGAATTAATCATCTCTCTACTCTAATAAAAAAGTAACTAACGCTGTTATCGCCGCTGTCAATGAATTTTTTGTGATCGGGTGTCTTTCTTCGTTAATATTAACCATTTAGAGCGCAGCTTTGCATACAGGGTGATTCAAAAAAGATGTGAAAATTTTTAAGAGGTGATAGCACACACCCAAACAAACATTTTGTATCAAAGAATGCATGGTCGAAAACTAAACGTAAAAAAGTTAGAGGGCGACAAAAGTTATGTTCTTATACGAGGCAAAAACACACAATGAACGATTAAGTTAAGTTACGAAAACAAATTTAATGGCATTTGATTACAATAAGTGCTCAAAACATTGACCGGCAGCTGTTATGCACGCAGTACAACGGCGAAGAACAGATTGGCGAATTTTCTGAAACACACCAGGCGCCACCGCGCTCGCCAGATATTTCATGTCTCGATTTTTTTTTTATTATTATTATTTTTTTTTTGTGTGGGGACAGCTAAAGGCTCTTGTGTATGAGACTTCCATTGAATCCGCAGAAGAACTTGTCGCCATGCTTTCGGCTGCTGTAGGGGAAGTTCGCGATATGCCTGGTGTGTTTCAGGAAATTCGCCAATCTGTTCTTCGCCGTTGTACTGCGTGCATAACAGCTGCCGGTCAATGTTTTGAGCACTTATTGTAATCAGATGCCATTAAATTTGTTTTTGTAACTTAACTTAATCGTTCATTGTGTGTTTTTGCCTCGTATAAGAACATAACTTTTGGCGCCCTCTAACTTTTTTACGTTTAGTTTTCGACCATGCATTCTTTGATACAAAATGTTTGTTTGGGTGTGTACTATCACCTCTTAAAATTTTCCCATCTTTTTTTAATCATTCTGTATATATGCAAACAACAGGTTTTTGAATTTAACAGTTTTTTTTTATTCGTAATACCTAGTTCACACCAGAAAATGAAAATAGCAATATTTGCTTTAATTAACAACAGACATTCCGTATTTAAATAAAGCGAAATTAACCATTGAAACTTTCTGGTGTGAAGTCAGATTCTCTGAACTTAATTTCTAGAACGTATTTTATCATGGGAATTAAAGGGTTAAAGGTTAAGTTTTATTAAATAAATAATTATATAAAATAAGGTATTTGGTGACATACTTATTAAAATATTTACTAATTTGCAATATTTTAGTGTGAAACAGCCTGCACGACAGTAGTTTTTACTTGTATTGTAGATGTGAAACAGAAGAAAAGATTGATGCATTATATGAAAAATGTATCTCTGATATTTTTCATTATTTTTCCTGTGTAATAAACCTTTCAGAGAATCATATATAATTTTTTCAAAACAAAAAAAAAAATCGCGCATTTAAGGGTTAAGAAAACTACTGCACAAAAAAAATATATAAATCGATGGCATTATAGTGAAATGTTCGATAAACACGGTAATGCAGACAGTTTTTAAATCGAATGATTATTTTAAGAGATATTTAATGTTAAAGTTGGTCAAAATCGGTCCTTTAAAAAGGTTTTATAGGAGTAAAAAACTACACATAGGAATTTAATCATTTTTATTAAGGATAATACATTAGAAGTTTCCAGTGTGCAGACTGCATTTATTTTTTTAATTTGACTCCTTTTTTAAGGGTTTTTTCACATATTAAATTCAAATTTTCAGCGTTTCGAGAGATATTTTTTACGTATTTTAAACAAGGTTATCATTTTAAATTGTCGTCAATTGTTAAAGGATCGCGAAGAATTATATGACCTTCAAATTATAAAATTTATTTACATGTGGTTATTATAAACAGAAAAAAACTTACAAATTAGAATTAAATTATTACGTACTAAAATCAGAAAATTTTGACAATTACGCCATAAAAACTATATTCACACGTGAATTTTAAAACAAAAAGAAAATTTTAAAATAATAAATACATTAATATGCGTTAAAAGCCGTAAATGCAGGAACATACGTCATATTTAAAATGACCAAATAATAATATTGCCAAATGGTTTAAATTGAAAAATATATTTGCACGACACATTTATTTCACATTTCTAGATGATGTTTTAAACTACTGTTGCCAATTCTAACGCAGCGCAAATAAAAATATTTCTTTTCTAGCAACAAAAGTATTTTAACGTGAATATTAAAAAGATAAAGAAAACTTTAAAATGATAAATGTAATATGCTTTAAAATCAGTAAATAGGAGAAATTACGTCATATTTAAAATGACTAAATAATAATATTGCAAAACAGATTAAATTGAAAAATATATTTACACGAGACATTTATTTCATATATTGAGATGATATTCTTAACTATTGTTGTGAGTTCTAAATCAGCGCAAATAATATTTCCTTTCTAACAATGAAAGTATTTCCACGTGAATAAAAGAGGAAAAAAACTTTGATGAAAATTAAGTCAGATTCAAAAAGATTCATTTAAAATACCTTATTTAGAACAGCTTTCTAATACCGTTGGATAAAATTACCGAGAGACAAAGACTCCGTTCACCTAATGTGCTTTATATTAGCTTATTTTCAAATGTTTAACTGATCTTCTTTAATGAAAGACGGAAACAGCCATTAGATCTTTAAAAAGCAGCTAATTCGACCTTAAAATTTCCCATTCAAAGGGATATGAATCAAAACCAACTTACAGGGAGATCGCCACTGGTTTTTGAATTATTATTCAATCTTCCGTAATCTTTTTAAAGCCGATCACATTAGTGTGTTTTTAGAGTCTGCAGTGTCTGAACGGGGGTTGGCGAGTGTAGCTCGTAGGGTGCAGAGCTCCTTAGTTAATTAAATTATTGCTAAAAGAGATCAGAATTAAAAGCAAGGAAAAAAAAAGGGAGGGGTGTATAGAAAATAAAAAGGAGTACATTTACCAGACTAACAAGGGAAGACATTGATTTACAATTAATGAAACTTAAACTAAATAAAGAGGTAAGAGAGCTCTGAATTCAAACCACCTATTTATAAGAGAAAAAAACCCATCAAATCTAGTTCACAAGGCGCAGTACCTTCATAATTAAGTGAAGAACAAGGATAACTGAGTACCAAAAATTCATAGAGGCCTGAAAATCTCTCAAATACGAGAATCAAATACAGGGAGGTAGTAGAGTTAAAATTAGGAAGAGATACTATATATATATATATATATATATTTTTTTTTTATGAATTTACTTCACTTTCAGAAACTAGTGACCGGTGGATCGTAATAATTGTGCTGTGCCTAAAAACATGGATTTCAAAAATTCTTTACTGAAAAAATTAATTTAAAATAGTTCCACTCTAATTGACTGATGAGACTTGCTTTCATAATTTCATATACATTTTACATAATTATGAGAAAAAAGAATTTAATTTAAGGTGATATCAACTTCCAGTTAATTAGTAATGCTTCTCCTCTGAATTTAATGAATTTCTTTAACAATTATAACTAGTATGTTGTGGCCATCACAAAACTTTCTTCTATATAAGTCACGTCAATTAAATTGTTTAAATAGTACCAATTCATATCACAATATATCTGAATTTGAAGTTTGGTGAAAATTCGTGCATTAGTTCTTGTATAGAGCTATAGCGGAAATTCTGAAAAATGTAGTATAGCAGCGCCACCTGTTGAGCGATTTACACCAAAACATAAACAGCACTAATTCATATCATGGTATACCTGAATCTGAAGTTTGTTGAAAATCCAAGCATTAGTTCTTGAGATAGAGCTATTGCGGAAATTGCAAAAAATGCCCAATAGCAGCGCCACCTGTTGAGCGATTTACACCAAAATATATAAAATGTCTATTCATGTCAAGGACTAACTGAATCTGAAGTTTCATGAAAATCCGTGCATTAGTTCTTGAGATAGAGCCATTGCGGAAATCGTAAAAAATCCAGCATAGCAGCGCCACCTGTTGAGCGATTTACATCAACACGTAATCAGCATCAAGTCATATCAAGGACTAACTGACTCTGAAGTTTCATGAAAATCCGTGCATTAGTTCTTGAGATAGAGCCATTTCGGAAATCGTAAAAAAGGCAGCATAGCAGCGCCACCTGTTGAGCGATTTGCACCAAAATATATAAAATGTCTATTCATGTCAAGGACTAACTGAATCTGAAGTTTCATGAAAATCCGTGCATTAGTTCTTGAGATAGAGCCATTGCGGAAATCGTAAAAAATCCAGCACAGCAGCGCCACCTGTTGAGAGATTTACACCAACACGTAATCAGCATCAAGTCATATCAAGGGCTAACTGACTCTGAAGTTTCATGAAAATCCGTGCATTAGGTCTTGAGATAGAGCCATTTCGGAAATCGTAAAAAAGGCAGCATAGCAGCGCCACCTGTTGAGCGATTTGCACCAAAATCTCTAAATTGTCTATTCATGTCAAGAACTAACTGAATCTGAAGTTTCATGAAAATCCGTGCATTAGGTCTTGAGATAGAGCCATTGCGGAAATCGTAAAAAATCCAGCACAGCAGCGCCACCTGTTGAGAGATTTACACCAACACGTAATCAGCATCAAGTCATATCAAGGGCTAACTGACTCTGAAGTTTCATGAAAATCCGTGCATTAGTTCTTGAGATAGAGCCATTGCGGAAATCGTAAAAAAGGCAGCATAGCAGCGCCACCTGTTGAGCGATTTGCACCAAAAACTAATCAGCATCAATTTGTATCAGGGACTAACTGAATATGAATTTTTGTTAAATTCCGTGCATTAGTTCTTGAGATAGAGCGCCCACAAAATTTGTGTCACATACACACAGACAGACAGACAGACAGACAGACAGACTCACAGAGTCACAGACAGACATTTTGTAAAAACATGTTTTTTGGAATCTCTGACCCCTAAAACGTGTAAATCCGTCGAAAACCAGAATTCGAAAATTTTCATGAATCCAATACTTTCTTCCTGTAAAGATAGAAGAAAGTAAAAATGAAAAATAATTTAATTCAGTGATTATGGATTTCAGATAGTGTGTTAACATTTATTTTTATTTTTATTTATATATGTATTTATTTGATATGCAAGGAATGAAAACATTGATAAAATATATTAACATTGAAAATAATTAACTTAATCAGAATTTTACTTATAACTTTAAAGCTATGAAACAGGATAAAAATATTATTCTTACATGAGGCTAAATTTCAATCATTTTTCTAGATCTCATACCGATTAATTTCCTACTAAAGTTTCCTCCAATAGTTTCTATATAAACTTATACATTTCATTTAAACTGCCACTTGATTTATTTATTCATATATTTCCTTAGTTGATTTTACCAACTGTTATCTTAGTTAAAAACACAAATAGATAGACAATCAAAAGACTTTATTTAATCACAAGATTCAGCAGGACTTTAGAGTATTATATAAACCGATCCTATGAACACATAGACACTTAGTATTCATAATTTGTGCTACAGAACAATTAGAGTGAGTATATGAGGCATTCTCACAAATTTTTAATTTTCAGGAATAAAAATCTGGTTAAATTAAACTTAATAAAATAACATTTAGACGAATAACTTATAGACGAATGCCTTAATGATTCAAAATATAAAAAAAATGGTCAGCAGCGACGATTTTTTTATTTAACTGAGGTTTAAGTTATACAGTAGAGCCTCTTTAACCGAAACTTTCGATTAACCTTCCGTCTACCAGACGGGTCCATTGGACCCGACATGTACATTCAAAATATTTATTCAAACCAGAAATTTCTTCAAAACAAACTAAATGTATAAATCAGACAATAATAAGTTAAATAAACAAATTAAATAGTTTTAAGTAAAAATTCTGGTGTAGAATGTTTTTATAAAACTTGAGTAAAATTTCCGGTAGTTCTAGGGTTAACCGAAATCCATTTTAAAGCTTTTTTTTTCTTCTTTAACTATCATACTCCTTGTGTGCAGGCGGTCATTTCCGAACTACGAGTACGTATAAATATTTTCGATCCCCTTCTTCTGATTTAACTGAAAACGAACAAATTAGCAATTCTGAAGCTGTTGAATGTTTTGCAAAAGTTTTGGCATGGTTGAGGCAGCAGAAAGACTGTGATAGTGGTGAACTATTAATATTACAAAACTCCGTGATAGAAATTCAAAGCAAAGGCAATCGTAACTGCAACAAACAAAACATTTTTTTTCAAACTCTTGAGATATATGTAAAAGGTATTTAATTTCAAAATTAAAATTAAGGTAAGTTATTCTTGTTTGTATTTTGCTATTGCTTTAATGTTATTAAGCACTTGTTACAATAATAAGAAATACTGCATAAATTTCTCTTTAATCTTAAAGTTGAAGCATTCTCGATTATCCGAAAATTTAGATTTTCCGAAAGATGGTCGGACCCAATTACTTCGGATAATCGAGGTTCTACTGTACTTGCGAATTTAATTTTCCTTACCATTATAACTCTCTAACTTTTATTTTCTTCTGAATTTTTACTTATAATGAATTTGTATAGTACCCACAGGACATTCAAATAAGAAATAATAACAATGTAGTATTTTTAGTACAAAATTTCGGTATAACATTGTCTTAAAGGGGTGTTAAAGTAGGAAAGGCAAGGAAAATATAGGGGATGGTATAGGAAACTAGTATGTTGTGGCCATCACAAAACTTTCTTCTATATAAATCACGTCAATTAAATCATTTAAATAGTATAAGAAATTACATCAATTTAGAACCAATTCGTATCAAAGTATACCTGAATTCGAAGTTTGATGAAAATTCGTGCATTAGTTATTGAGATAGAGCTGTAGGGGAAATTCTGAAAAATTCAGCATAGCAGCGCCACCTGTTGAACGATTTGCACCAAAACACAAACAGCACTAATTCATATTAAGGTATACCGGAATCTGAAGTTTGATGAAAATCCGTGCATTATTTCTTGAGATTGAGCTATTACGAAAATCGTGTAAATGCTTCAAAATGCAGCATAGCAGCGCCATCTGTTGGGCGATTTGCACCAAAACGTTACCAGCACCAATTCATATCAAGTATTAACGGAATCTGAAGTTTTATAAAAATCCGTGCATTAGTTCTTGAGATAGAGCTTTTGCGGAAATCCTGAAAAATGCTACATAGCAGCGCCACCTGCAAGGCGATTTACACCAAAAACTAATCAGCACCAATCTATATCAGGGACTACCTGAATATAAATTTTTATTAAATTCCGTGCATTAGTTCTTGAGATAGAGCGCCCACAAAATTTGTGTCACATACATACAGACAGACGGACGGACAGACAGACAGACAGACTCACAGACAGACATTTTGTAAAAGCATGTTTTTTGGAATCTCTGACCCATAAAACGTATAAATCCGTTGAAAACTGGAATTCGAAAATTTTCATGAAACCAATACTTTCTTCTTGTAAAGATAGAAGAAAGTAAAAAGGAACGGTAAGGAAAACTAGTCGGATGTACCAATCCCAAAACTTTCTTCTATCTCATACATGTTAATGCTTCAAAATTCGCTATCACACTGCCAAAATTAAATGGCAATCTATGCATCTCATGAGGATTCTAACGATATGAAATTCCGTGCATTAGTTCTTGAGATATGACTATCGCTGAAATCGTCTAAATTCAGCAAAATGCTGCCTAGCAGCGCCACCTATTGGGTGATTTATACCAAATCCTAATCAGCAACAATTTATGTCAACGTCTGACTGAATCTGAAGTTTGGAGAAAATCCGTAAATTAGTTTTTGAGATAGAGCAATAGCGAAAATCGTGAAAATTTCTGCATAGCAGCGCCACCTATTGGGTGATTAAATCCAAAACCTAATTAACAACAACTTGCGTCAACATACAACTAAATCTGAAGTTAGATGAAAATTGGTCCATTACTTCTATTGATAGAGCTATTGAGGCAATCGTGGAAAAGGCAGCAGAGAAGCGCCACCTGTTGGGCGATTTACACCAACACCTAATCAGTAGCAAGTCATATCAAGGACTAACTTAATCTGAAGTTTGATGAAAATCCGTGCGTTAGTTCTTAAGATAGAGCTATTGGGGAAATCGTGTAAATCCTGCAAAATTCATCATAACAGCGCCACCTGTTAGGCGATTTACACCAAAACGTAATCATCATCAATTCATATCAAGGACTAACTAAATCTGAAGTTTGATCAAAATCCGTGCATTAGTTCTTGAGATAGAGCTATTGCAAAAATCGTGAAAAATGCAGCATTGCAGCGCGACCTGTTGAGCGATTTACACCAAAAACTAATCAGCATCAATTTGTATTAGGCACTAACTGAATATCAATTTTTATTAAATTCCATGCATTAGTTCTTGAGATAGAGCGCCCACAAAATTTGTGTCACATACACACAGACAGACAGACAGACAGACAGACAGACTCACAGAGTCACAGACAGACATTTTGTAAAAACATGTTTTTTGGAATCTCTGACCCCTAAAACGTGTAAATCCGTCGAAAACCGGAATTGGAAAATTTTCATGAATCCAATACTTTCTTCTTGTAAAGATAGAAGAAAGTAAAAAAAGGGATGAAAAGAATGGGACGGTAAGGAAAATTACCACCTATTTTCAGGCAAATCATGTTAAGACTAATTGATAGCCGCAGTGTCCATTGCTTTTTAGAAACAGTTATTTACATTGGACTAAATTAAAAAAATAATTAATTTACCTCGAAACGTGCAGGAATAAACCTTGGAGTCGGTAAGACTACCAATAAAAACACGATGCTTGAAATTTATGTTTAAATGCTGATTTAAATTCTGCAGTCAATTTCTTGTCAAAGAATTTTAACCATTCTTCCTCTAGCATACTTTTCTGCATGAGAAAAAAGTTGAACAAAATTCTGTGACTGCATCTGATGTGATTTTCTATATAATTTTAGCAAGAGAGACGGTAAGGAATCTAAAATCCATAGGACAGTGTTAAAAAATTAATAACAACCGTAAAAATGTGTGCAAATTAATTTTTTGCTACATATTTATATAAAACAATTATCCCAGTTGCGGAAAAAAAAATTACTTCGAATAACTTTTACTGAAACAATTTTATACAGACAGCTCCAAACTTAAAAATCAGCATCAGGGACACGGGATGATATAGGAATTTCGTGGTATATTTCGACACCCCCCCCCCCCCCCCCCCCAACATCGTCCAAAACTTATTTATCTCGTTAATATTGTTATACAGTCGTGCAATGGGATGTTTTCCAACATTTAAAAAAAAAAAAAAAACAAGAATATGTAAAAATAAAAATTATTATTAAGAGATTTAAAAAATAAAATTATTTGAGGATGCCTCAATTATTTTTTAAATATTTATACTGAGTAATTAGAATTGATTACTGAATTCCATTCAAATAGATGAGAATTTCACCATTACTATAGGCTAATTCCATGAAAACTTGTCATGTCTATCACACACTGAAATTTTTGGCTACTAGTATTTTAGAGTGAAAAAATGTGACTTATTTTATCAGAGATATCTCATCAGTTCAATAATGCGAAGCAAACTTTTCGAAAATAACGGTGGCAACAAGCATAGCGTTTTGCATCTGTGTGGCGGACATGACAAGTTTTCATGGAATTAGCCTATTATTATTCTTGCATTGCCTTCACAACAGAACAACAACAACAACAAAAAAATAAATAAATAAAAAGGAAAAATAACAATTGACCCAAAGAAGTCAAACCTCCCCCCTCCCCTAAATAAATTTTTTATTGAAGGAAATTTGTTGCTCAGGTCGTTGCCACGATTGATAAGACATCAGCGTTAGTGGCGGATACGGTTTTACAATGTAGATAGATATTTAACTCATTCACCAAGATTTTTCATGTTGGAAATATACACTGTTACATAGGTAAAAGTATGCGTAATTTCTTTTTGAAAAAAGAAGGGTTAAATAACTATAAAATGCAAACAAAAAGATGATGATGAAAAACAAAAAAAGAAGTCGGTAGATTTTGTTCCAACCATGAAATTGCTGTGAGAGCGAAGACATAATGGGAAGGCCATCGATCATCTGTCACAGCGCTTCCTAAAGTAATCAGTTTCGACAATATTATCAATAATAGCTCCGCAATTAATGACACACTCATCTATAAGTAGCGTTCTCCGATGGTAAGATTCCCCCCTTTTTACTCTACGCTCAGCTGATCATGCGCTTTCAGACCACGTACTCTCTTTCGAAGACCAGAAACACAATACTTGAAGTTTAATCCAGAATTTTCTGTTATTTAGCTATTTTAAAAAGGGAAATTAATTATAATTCTACTAACCCTTTCGAGAGCGGGGGTAAATATACTTCCCACTTAATTAAGGGGGAGGTAGGTTCTATCTCTTTGCGTGAAATTTTCCGATTTCCTTATTTTTTGCATATCTCAAGTGTGTCAACCATAGCCGTAAACCTGTTTCACGGTATTCTAATTCTTTACAATCTTTCTTTGCTCGTTGAAAGTAACGTTATGATAAAATTTTAAACTTGTTTTTCTCGAAACCATGTTTTTTCAAATGGGCGACCATAGTTCCCAATAACTATTTCACCGATTTCCTTCATTTTTATAAAAAAGAAATGTAATCATTTTTTCTGGAACCTATATCAACGAAAAGCATATTTTTTATTGATTTATTAATGACATATTCATCTATAAGTAGCGTTATCCGATGGTAAGATCCCCCCCTCCCCTGCTCTACACTCAGCTGATCATACACTTTCAGATCACGTACTCTCTTTCGAAGACCAGAAACACAAGACTTGAAGTTTAATCCAGAATTTTCTGTTATTTAGCCATTTTAAAAAGGGAAATCAATTATAATTCTACTAACCCCTTCGAAAGCGGTGGGAAATATACTTCCCACTTAATTAAGGGGGGGGGGGGGTAGGTTCTATCTCTTTGCGTGAAAATTTCCGATCTTTTTATTTTTTGCATCGCTCAAGTGTGTCGATCGTTGCCGTAAACCTGTTTCACAATACTCTAATTCCTTACAATCTTTTTTTACTTGTTGAACGCAACGTTATGGTAGAATTTTAAACATGCTTTTCTCGAAACGATGTTTTTCCAAATAGTTCCCGATAACTACTTCACCGACTTCTTTCATTTTTATAAAAAAGAAATGAAATAATTTTTTCTGGAGCCTATATCAACGAAAAGTATATTTTTTATTGATTTATTAATGACACATACATATAAGTAGCATTCTCCGATGCTAAGGTCCCATCCCTCCTTGTTCTACGCTCAGCTGATCATGCGCTTTCAGATCACGTGCTCTCTTTCGAAGACCAGAAACACAATACTTGATGTTTAATCCAGAATTTTCTGTTAGTTAGCTATTTTAGAAATGAAAATTACTTATAATTCTACTAACCATTTCGAAAGCGGTGGGAAATATACTTCCCACTTAATTAAAGGGGGGGGGGATTTTACCTCTTTGCGTCAAAACCCTACTTTCTCCATTTTTTATATGTCTCAATGTTCTCCGCTGCTTTTAAAATTCTTACTCAGGCTGTATGCAAGGTGGCTATTAAAAAAAGACAAAAAAAAATGTCGGTATATGTGTCTCAAGCGAAAATATCGTTCAAGGAAGCAGGATGCCATTTCGAATGCGATTATTTTATGGTATGTGCTCGAGAATGAGATAAAGAAAACAATCGAACTTTTACAGTTGCGATTAGATTGACAAAATTTCGAAAATTTCAAACGGTATCACCGAGTTTTTTTCATGATAACAAAAAAAAAAAGAAAAAAAAAGCATAAATGACGTTGATTCAATATGGCCTATTATGCAATACATCCAAAACACTTAAATAAATAAATAAATATATATATATATTCCGCCAAAATTAACCACTATGTACCAAGAAAGTAAGTACCCCGCGGACATAAATTATAAGGTTATTGAATATCATTTCACTTCAATTTTCTTTAAAAATGTATTATAGCCAAGTTTATATAACATCATTTTTTTATTGACATGAATCCAAATATCACAAGGGACATCATTTTTATCTGTTATTGACAAATTAATTATAACTGTTCCCACGAAAGAATTTGCCTTTCCTAAAAAAACAGAATGCATCAAAGAACTATATTTACGAAAATATTACGCTAATCTGATGCACCTCTTACTTTCTAAGTTTCAGAAAAGTTTTGCCATACAAAATAAATAAATAAAAACGATTTACAATAAATGTAAAAAAGTAGGGCAACAGTTGATTTCTTTTAAACTTAAAGTTATCGACTACCGGCTAATTTTGTCTGGTTTAGTTTGATTTGAACTTCATTACAAAATCACTTTAAAACGAAACTGACCCGTAATGTTGAATATTACATCTCGGGTAACTCTTCTTATCGATATTTCTATGTTTCAAAAAATTATATATTTTCAGTAATTTTAGCAGATTTGTGAGAAATTCATAAATAAAATTCTTTTGAGTTGTGCAAAAAGCAATTTGACAACTACAAAAACTAGCCCTTCTATCGATTACTGATGCCAATTTACAAAAACCAAATAATTTGCATGAATAAAGATTATTTCGCGAAAAGTTTTCCCCTTTGTTATTTATACTTCAGTTTTCGAATAACAGCACTGTATGGCATAAAATTACACCTAAACATGGGTAAATTTCGAATAACAGTACCCAAATGAGAAAAAGAATTAGAGGAAAAAAAAAAGATTAGAATCAAATCACGCGGACATCAGAGAGCAATTTCTTCTCTGATTTTCTTTAGAATTCTCTGCAGATTCGTCCCCCTCCCCAACTTTTTACCGTTCAAATACCTGTTTACTTTTACTTAATTCCTGCACATTCTACTAGCTCTCAGAGCAAACGAACTCATTAAATTAAAATAAAACACACAGAGTAGGAAAAAAGAAAACAAAAATCGAACAGAAAAAGGAGTTACGAATGTTCGAAATCCCTAAAAATCAATCTACTCCAAAAGAGCAAACAAAATAAAATTAAAAAAATACATAAAAATCCGATTTTTCGCATCCAACAAAGAGGCAATCACTGATGAGACTAGTAGTAACTTGGAAGGAAAAAAAATTTCGACTTCCACTTTCAACGTTAAGAGCTTTTCTCTTCACAAAGAAATCCCTCTAAGGGAAAAAGCGCACGGAAAGAGAAGGGAATAATTTGTATTTGCCTTTTAAATTAGCCTCCATTATCATATTTAATGGCAATCCCACAATTACGGCTCAACAGGTACAAGCTTCTCCTTCATAGAACGAACACTGTGTATTTTACCTCATAATCACTAGCGGAGTTTTGTTTCTTTTGATTTTTTCAGATTTTCGCGATCGTTTTTGTTGAGTTTTTTGGATTAAAATTCCCTCTTTCATCCCCTCCCTTTTTGCTTTCTCTTGGTCTTCAACTCGTGTCGCTTTAACAGTAATCAATTGATAATGCAAACTATACCTCTCTCTCTCCATGACAATGTTTTTAATCTGCATACATTATACGCGAGTATATTCTAACGGCGGTCTCTTCATGAAAGCTTTTTCGGAACTTGTTTTTCGATATTTTTTTCTCTCTCTCTTAAGGTATTCCTATTTGCAAAAGCATGTTTTAATTTATTTTTGCTTTTGATAAATTAATGGTACGACTCCCCAGTGGTCTGCAATTCTTTGATTTTTAGATCACTCTAGTTTTTAACCTCCCTCTTTTAATTTAAAAGATATGCAATATATATTTATTTTTGTTCGACCCAGAAGGCTTTTTAACTTCAGCTTTGATTCATAGATCCTTTAATGCAAGAAAATCGAATATTTATTTTATGGTTAGCCCTTTGTGTATAGGGTCAGATAATGGAGTCGAAGGTTTGAAAAAAAATGGCATCTTGTTTGGGGTTTATTTTGTAAGTCATCGATATTGAGTACATAATGAGTCATCTAATTTTTATGCTTCGACAAATAAATATTCCACTTTTTTCCCGATTTCTTCAGTTGATAGAAGCTAATTATAAAAAGAGTCACTTTCAAGAAATGACTTCGTGAAATTCTGCTGGGAAAAAATTCGATTCGATCTCATTAAATATCAAAATGGACAGTCCCTAGACCTTTTTATCTGTTATTGGCAAATTAGTTATTACTAGGTTCCCACGAAAGAAAGTTATTTGCCTTTCCTAAACAAACGGAATTCATCAAATAACTACTTACGAAAATATTATGCTAATGGCATACACAGATGCATTTACTCATTTTTAGAAAAGTTTTGTCACAAAAAATAGCGATTTAGAATAAATGAAAAAACATGGCAGAAGATGATTTCTTTTAAACTCAAAATTATCGTCTGCCGGCTGAAACTTTTGTCCGTTGTTAAAACGGTTTATGCAGATAAACATTGAAACAAATAAGATATTTTTATCTTTATAGAATAGATTTTTTTAAAGTACAAAAAATAAAAATGTTTATTTTACGATTTTCATTAGATATTTAAACAAGAAAGAAAAGTCAAGCATCGATTAAGCACCTTCCAACACATTTAAAATAATGTATCTCATGAAAAACAACTCGTTATAAATGATCCCACCAAGCCACAAATCTAAAACGTCAGTCAAAAAAAGAAATGTTATCACATAAAAAGAATACTCCGAGTACCGTGTAAAAATCTATCACTTCTCCAAACGTTTTTATAATATTTTAAACTAATTAATTAATAATTACAGTAGAATAATGCTGAGATGGCCATGTAATACATTTAAATTCTCTTGGGCATTTCTCTATATAATCTATAGATTGGTTAGTACCCTTGCCTAGTGCATGGGGAACGAACGCGGATGGGCTTCCTCCAACCCGCTTGGCCAGCGTGGAGGAATTTGGCCACCTACCCCCCTTATTTTACCATACAAAGATTACAAACAACACAGAGAAGTATGGAAAGGTGTATGCTAGGTATAACTAGAAGAGACAGAAAAAGAATAACCTGGATAAGAAGTCAGACGAAAGTTTTTGACATCATTGAAAGAATTAAACGGCTAAAATGGAAATGGGCTGGGCACATTGCAAGAAGACAAGACAATAGATGGAGCACAAACACCCTAGAGTGGTATCCCAGAGATGTAAAACGGCCAAGAAGACGACCTCAAGTAAGATGGAGTGATGAAATCAGAAAAGTAGCCGGTGTAAATTGGATGACTAAAGCACTAGACAGAAAACATTGGAAAAATCTGGGGGAGACCTACATCCAGCAGTGGATTGAAAACGGTTGTTGTTGATGATGATGATATACTACATAATATGCAAAAATTGCAAACACATAACTAACTTTAAAATTCCCTTTCAGTAATTTCCATCAATAAGCAGAAATGTACTGGAATTTCTTTGTGCAACCCTATATATGATTTATACGAAATATATATGTTCCCACGAAAGAAACTTATTTGCCTTTCCTAAACAAACAGATTGCATCAAATAACTACTTACGAAAATATTATGCTAATGGCATACACAAACGCATTTACTCATTTTTAGAAACGTTTTGTCACAAAAAATAGCGATTTAGAATAAATGTAAAAAATATGGCAGCAGATGATTTCTTTTAAACTCAAAATTATCGTCTGCCGGCTGAAACTTTTATCCGTTGTTAAAATGGTTTATGCGGATAAACATTGAAATAAATAGAATACATTTTTTAAGGTACAAAAAATAAAAATGTTTATTTTATGATCCCCATTAGATAATTAAACACGAAAAAAAAATCATACGTCAAGTATAGATTATGAAACACTTTTTAATACATTCAAAATAATGTATCAAAATTTTACCGTTTACTATTGTGAAGGATGATGTAATAAACAGATTAGAAAATGCATAAAACAACCGAAGACATAATTTAAACAATTCCCATCTGCAGCTGGAAAATTATCAGAAATCTTTCTGTGCAACCTTGTATATAATATATAGATTTGTATATATACCACATAATATGCAAAAATTTAGTTCAGCATAACCAACTTGAAAATTCCCTTTCAGTAATTTCCGGCAATAATTGGAATGGCTGGAATTCTGCCTTGTATATGATCTATAGAATTTATATTTCAAGTTACATGCAAAATATTAGCTAAATTTAAAAACACATGCTAAAATTTAAATTAACTTCCAGCAATTGTTGTTCAAATACAGTATTGCAAACGTATTTCCTTGCGTGTCCTTATAAACTGACAATAAAGGCTATGAAAACCACATTCGATAGTAATAATTTTACAGTGAACCTCTATGATGTACATCAATTTAAATATATTTGGAATAGTGTAACATCATTAAAGCGTTACATCATTACTGCAAACGATTTTTTCCCATTGACCATAATGTAACGGAACTCTTTTGAGTGCCTCCGTACATGAAATATTAATGCTGCACATTTAATTTTCGATACCGAACGTTCCGTAGTAAACTTCAATAATATATATTAATTACATGGCAATCCTAGTATATTTATGCCAGACAGATAGGCAGACAAACCGAATTGATAATTTTTGTGTTATAACAAAATAAAAATTCCACCGTTTTCTTGATTTCTTCAGTTGGTGCAAATTAATTTTAACCCTCTCATGCATGAATTATTTTGCAATTGTCAAAAAAAAAATTTCACTGGCAAATTAGCTAGAAATAGATGAGAATAATAACAAGAAACTTGATTTTTATTATTTTTTTAATTCTTAAGGAAGTCATATGAGCAGCCTCATATGAGGATTGTATGCAGTAATGTTACATTTGTGGAAAAAATTCAGTTTTGGTGAAAATGTTCCAAACATTCTGGACATAAATGTACTTGAGAGCGGCCACAAATATATCTAGTTTTACACGAACAGCTTTCATTTTTGCACTTCAGACCAAATTTACCATAAGATTTTTTTGATAATGTTTACCATTGCCATATCTTAGTTCTTTTGCAAATAAGTGCAATTTTCTTTTCTTTGCTGGACAAGAGAAAGCCGAAGAACCGTTAGCAGATGGTCGACCTTTTTCTTCAATTGTACACATTTAATTTTCGATACCGAACGTTCCATAGTAAACTTCAATAATATATATTAATTACATGGCAATCCTAGTATATTTATGTCAGACAGGCAGACAAACCGAATTCATAATTTTTGTGTTATAACAAAATAAAAATTCCCCCGTTTTCTTGATTTCTTCAGTTGGTGCAAATTAATTCTAATACATTCATGACGGAAAACGAGAATTCTCGTTTTCATTCAAAAAACGTCGTTGACTAAGGGCGTGGCTTCTACGTTTACAGAAAATGCATTTATATCACGTTGTCCATATTTTCTTAGATTGTAAGGCATTTCATATTAAATTCGTACATCGAAATTTATTTACCGATGCATGAACTTGGGAAACATATCTAGAACACTAATTTACGAAAGACTTTCAGAACAGGGAGGAGCTTCTACTGTTTTAAAACACAGATTTGATAAAAATTGCCCGTCGGCAATGTGTTAAAAAAATCGCTCTCGAGAAAACAACTTCATGTAATTCTGCAGGAAAAAAAATGGGATTAGATCTCATTATACGGTGACCCTACCAGTAATTGATCAAATTTTTTAAATATTGCACCATTTCAGGCGGAAATGAGTTTTATATGTAGCACTAGACATAATATTTTTTTTTTATTGTTGTCTGTCAGCAATGATGTAGTCATAAAAAAAAACGGAGGGTGTACGCTCTAAGCAGAGGGTGTACGCTCAAAACAGAGGGTATACCTTAGAGTGTATAGACAATACCTTTTTTGAGAAACAGAGGGTATACGGTGCTCCTGAAAAAAAAAACAGAAGGTATACGGCGTATACCTCCATATATCCTCCACTACATCCCTCGTTTGTCGGCCATTTTATGAATTTTTTTTATTAGAAAGTGTAGTTTTTGACTTAGTTTTAAAGTTCATTTAGTTTTTGATTAGTTGGAGACAATTACGGTAAGTTAAAATAATCCACTTCCATCTTGCTTATTTCAACTAATAATTTTGTAAGAATTATTGTTAATCACAGCCCAAGAATGATATTTTAAAGATTAATTTTTAGATTTTCGATTGGTTTCTTTCTCCTGATCAACCAGTGGAAAAAAAGAAATTAAAAAACTATTTATTTACAATTTTGTTACTATTTAGGATTTTACTTTTGTCCATTATAAGACATTCATTAAGAGTTGTAGCAATCATGTTAGTTTATGTCTAAAACTTAAAAGGAAGGAAATATAGTAAAAACCCCGTAGCACTGCTTTTATTTGACCAACTACTGGCTAGATCACTCTATATCAAAATGATCAGGAATTTTTATTAGTTATTACTTAGTTCCAACTGTAGAAACTTATTTCTCTTTTTTCAAATAAACGAAATGCTTCACTGCGTTCGAAGTTATTATGCAATCACATACCAATGTTATTTACTAATTTTCAGTAAGTTTTCTCACAAAAATTAGCGATTTAGAATAAATATTTAAAAAAATATGGAAACAGCTAATTTCTTTTCTTAAACTTAAAATCACCATTGTTATGTTTTGAATAGTAATCTTCGGTTTATTTTACTGTAGAATTTGTAACAATAGTCTTGTATTAAATAAGGTGAATATTTGGAAATTATATCCAATTTATTAAATACTATTTGGCAATAGTGGTGTAAAAGTAAAAATTGTGCACTGCGAAACCTGTGAATTTATGATTAGGAATAATTTTGAATAGAAATATTTATGTTATTTAATCACAAAACTTTACTTGAACCTTTTCCATCTGAATTAACCATACACATGCGCAAATACAAAAGTGTGACCGTGTATACAAATTTGTACATACGTATATTACACAAATAACGTGAGTTACCATGAATAGTTTCCTAACCTCCGAGTGAAAAAAAAGAAAAAAAAACCCTAGAAAACAGGAATTCTGCTTTTTCAGAATTTAGTGTTGCCCCCGATGGAAAAAAATATATGTATATATAAATAGTACAAAACATATTTCAATTTTAAAACTTAAAGCACACAATTTTATTTTATGTAAAATGACGTCATTCGCATCCGCTTAGGAATTCCACATTTACGATCCACTCTTAAACATCAACAGTAAAGCATGCATAGGATGTCGCTATCGCAAAATAATATACAAATGCAGCAAAAAGATGCCATCATTAAAGAAACTCGACAAAAAAAAAGGCTATCTAATGATTCTATAGGCCTTCATTTGTCTGTAACATTAATATAGACGATTTCAGTCGTAACGTCAGTCATGACGTTTTGGTTGGAAACTGACTCCAAACAAACGGTTGTTATGTTGTATTTTCTATTTTGTTTCTGTGTTGCAGCTATATTATATATCTATATCTCACATCTAAGTATTTTAATACTTGATATGTACTGGTAACATTTTTCACGATTTATATTTAAAAAGAAATGACGCATAGCAACCATTTGCTTGGAGTCAGTTTCCAACCAAAATGTCATGACTGACGTCATACTGAAAGCGTCTATAGATACTTAAAATTAAACATAGATTATAATAGCTCCATGTTTTAACAGAAATTATTCTTTTATATTTTTTCAAAATAGCACGTTTTTTAATTACATTTTCTTTCGATTGTTATGAGACAATGGCAACAAAAAGATATAATTGCTATTTGTCAACTATTTTCCCTTTACTTTCTACATAAATGGAGTACTTGAGTGGCCAAAATTAAACAAATAGCTCCAAAAACTACAAACAAATTAATATTTGAAAAATAAATGAAGATACAATTTTCAAACAAATTTCATTTAAAATTACTTTTTTCTCCAATACGACGGTATAAAAATTGAAAATGTTCGATGCTTAGAAGTTTAAAAAATTGCTATAGAGTATTTTATTGTACTGTTTTGTTTTACGGCTGGCTTCTATAAGGTAACGTAATTTTTGGAGTCGACACAAAATAAGCTGGGAGAAAGAAATAGCATACCGTACCGGGGATTTAAAAAAAAAAGAGAGAGAGAGAGCCCTTTTAATATCAACAGCATAGATTGATGGTTGCAGGGAAGGATCAAGTTGCTCCCGTATTCTCAGTCAAGAAGTAATTTTAAAATTATGTTTAAAGGCAGATGAAATGTAAAATTTCCTATAGTGGAACAGCATCATAACTTAGCTATCGCTGCCTTTAATATTTTCTTATAGTGTGTCTATTAGATTAACATTTTATATAGTAAAGTACTTCTATTCGTAGAATACTGAAATGATTTAATGTCATAAGAAATGACAAACGAATTTATTTGTAGATAAGTAAAAGCTATGGAACAATAGAACAATCTGAGCAACTTTAACCCTTTAGCGCGTAGCTTTGCATATATGCAAACAACAGTGTTTTGAATTTAATAGATTTTTTTTTTATTCGTATATACCTAATTGCCACCAGAAAATTAAAATAGCAATATTTGCTTTAATTAATAACAGACAGTCCGTATTTAAATAAAACGAAATTAACCATTAAAACTTTCTGGTGTAAAGTCAGTTTCTCCGAACTACGTCATTTCTAGAATGTATTCTATCAATGACGGGAATTAAAGGGTTAAAGGTTAATTTTATCTTTAAGACCCGATGTATTTGTAAACAAAGCTAGTCATGTCTGTAGAAAGTAAAATATGGACTGCAACCTCTACCTGTTGATAGAAAATGATATTTTACTCTATCTGCAAACCAGAACGATAGTTCGATTCCAGTTTTTATTACATGCGACTTAGAAGCAAAAATTTAAATGTATGTCTAACTCGTACGATCGTGCGGGTTGGGTCTTAAAGGGATAAAATAAATAATTATATAAAATAAGGTATTTGGAGACATACTTCTTAAAATATTTACTAATTTGCAATATTTTAGCGTAAAACAACCACAAGGCCATAGTTTTTACTTATATTGCAGATGTGCAACAGAAGAAAAGATTGACGTATTATATGAAAAATGTAGCTTTGATTTTAATGATTTTTTTGATGATTTGAGTCAAATGATTTTTTTCATTATTTTTCCTGTGTAAAAAACCTTTCAGAGAATCTGATATAATTTTTTCTAAGCAAATTAAAAATCGCCCATTTAAGGATTAAGGACTTTCTAGTTACGTAACAACTTAACCTCCAGTAGAGAAGTGATTCGTATTGTTAAGGAGCTGTAAAAAAAGAAAAATGTTTGGAAGTGGTTGGTAGCTACATTAAGAAAGAGAAAGGAAGTGAAAGTATATTAAATTACAAAAAGTTTAACAATATGAGAAGATACTAGAGAGATTATTTATCATTAAGTGAAAGGCGGGAAGATTGTTATTTGTGCCAATATATTAAGAAAGAACGAGCAATGATAGATAGCACAAATGAATGTATACAAAAGGTGCATACAGCTCTTTCGGGGCTTCTAAAAATCCATCAGCAGTGCAAAATTAAAAGTTAAAGGCTAAAACGTAACGAGCCACAGAGGCGCGCCTGACGGTATATATTGACAATTTTTATAGTATTTAGAAATTGGTATGCTTTTATTCTTAGGTATGAATATGTAGGATTTAACCTAAGCAAATCAACCTAAACATCTTAATATTAATATACTCCGTAATAATTATTTTATATTTAAAATAAAAATTAAAGGAATGGATCGAGAATTCTCTTTATAAATTTATTTTGGAAAGGAAGGGGCGCCAAAATTCACGTTTTCCCTGGGTATAAAAAATTAGAATTCCAGCCTTTCACTAATCATATCAGAGAATATGAATTAGAGATGGTCATAATGAATGATTTTACTATTCGAAAGAATCATTCGGACATACATAAAAGCGAGCTGCTAAACTTTGTTCTTGCTGTTTTTAATTCAATTTCTACCAGAAACTTTGTATCGAAACAAATTTTCTTATTACTTACCCGTTACACGTAGTATAGGGTAAGTCTTACACTGGTCAACAAATTTGAACTTTTGCTCTGTCCTAAAACAGAAATTAGTTGCTTTTTATGCGGATTTTTGTGCTGATTACGAATCTAGTTTTAGATTTACTCTAGCACGTCAAGTTTGAGAGATATTTGCATATTTCAATTTATGCAAATCTAGTAAATTTTATACAATTATTCGCAAATTTAAGGTATAAAGCAGTATCAGACAGGGTTTTTTGTTTTATGTTATGATTACTACCTAATTTACTTCACAAAAACGTTGTTTCTGAGATTATACTGACATGTGACTGTGAAATATTGTACCTAATTTGCATATTTTTCATGTTTTTCTAATAATATTTCTTGACGTTCAAATATTTCTGCCGCACTAGTACGCTAATATGTTTCTAAACCAGTTTCTTGAGCTGATTTCAAATCGTGTATCTGTTTTCTTCTATCGCGTCTAGTTTTTGAAAAAAAGTGAAATTTTAGTTTTTGGTCAAAAAGGCCAGAAATAGCTTGTTATGATACTTTGTATGATAAACTTTAACTAGTTAGGATAGATTCTACTATTTTTTTTTTTCGATTATATAAATTTTTGTTTATGTCTCTGATATGAATCTGACCCTATTCAACTTCTGGTCAATGAATTACACACCCCTAAAAAGCATCTTATATCAAACCTGTGTTAATGCCGTGCAAAAGTAGAAATTCATCTTACTCAAAAGCTAGACATGATATAAGAAAACAGACTGCAGATTTGAAATCAGCATAAAAATCTAGTCTAGAAAAAAATTACGTCAATTTTGTGGCAACTACTTTAAAGTTGATAGCGATGTAAACATTACACCATTGAAAAATATGCAAATTAGGCTTAATAACTGATAAATCAATGTTAAAAATATGCAAATCGTGACATTTATCTGAAGCAAATAGTCAAGTAGTCATTATCTAGAAAACGTAATTATATGTGACATATATTGTATGTAAAATTTGCATAAAATAGCGTAAGCTTAAATTTGCATAAATTTAAATATGCAAATTTCTGAAAACCTGGATCACCTAGAGATAAACGGAAAGCATATTCGGAATCAGCGCCAAAAACTGATCTAGAATCAACTAATTTTAGTTCCAGGACAAAACCACTGCTGTCCAGTGTTATTATAATCGTTTTAAAAATCGAAAGAAAATTTTGACGGATTTACACGTTTCAGACACTGAAGATTCCGAAAAAAACTTATTTTTAGAAAAAAAAAATTGCCGTCTGTCTGTTTGTGTGTGTACCTGTAAACGATCTCCCGAATAAATTGAGATAGACACTTAATGTTTGTTTTGTACTTAGTATGCAATGATAAGAAGGCTATTGAATTTCAGGAACCGGCACTCGATTATCCGGCACTATTTTTTTCGGACTCTCAAAATATTCGTTCTGATAAAGGTACATAAAATTTTTTGAAATAGTTTATTTTAAGGAGTGTCTATAAAAGACATTAAAAACATAAATTTTGCATAAATAATGAAGTCGATCTGATAATAAGTTGCTGAGATATTTGTAATCCTATTTTCCACACTCTTCGATTTTTCATGATACTGTATTTCATTCAAATTTCAATTCAAAGACTTATATTTTAATTGGAAATGAGACACTTAACCCGACTCAATAAACTATTAGTTAATAAGATTATTATTTTTGCAGCTATAAGGATGATTCTTTTACGCAATTTAGTAATAGAGTATTTAAAGTTTAAGACATCATCAAGCCACGATTTTAACCCCTCAATTCTCGTTCCCGTCGATATCACGGACTGAGGTGTCGTTCGTTTTCGCCGTCATATTTCTGGGCTGGAGATTTAATTGATGGAAAAACTTCTGAAACCAGAAAAAATTAACAGGTATTTCCGTGTGAAGTCTTTGAATATCACTTGTCAGGTTCGGATTTTGGCACTGATTGTAACGCTGGACTTTGTATTACATGTTTCGAAATTGTTCAAAAAAAATATTAAAAATCAAAATTTTAATGTTTATGTATTAATTCAAATATTGTTTGTAAAAATCTGTGTGATGATGATAAATAAAATCTAAGATGTAAAAAATAAAGGTCTTATTCGCATTAATTTGCATGGTGTAAAACAAACATTAAGACACAGATTTCTCGCATGGTGACTTTGTGAGCAAATGTGAATTTGTTCTATAACATTTTTTTTTCTGCCTTAAAAAAACAAACAAAAAAAAGTAATTGCATATTTTGTTTAGAAAATTTATAATCATGCAATTACTGTAATAAAAAATATAGGTACTTTTTTATAGTGTTTTCAAATATGAAGCGAACCTTAAGGGGTTAAACATTCTATCTACCAAACAAATTGACAACAAATACGTTTAAATATTATTTTGGAATTGCAATGCATTTTATAAATAGTTTACACATGTTTTATTTTCCTATTTTATATTATACATATCCATGATGGGTAAGTACTACGGTGACCTCCAACGACTAGTTTTAATTAGAATTAATTTAAGAAACCCATAAAAATCTATAAAATATTTTTATCTTCAAAATTTCTGAAGATAATTGATTTAAAACATTGCGAAAGTTGGTAACTATGATTGCGTTTTTTATTTATTTATTTATTTATTTATTTTTTTTTTTTACTAAATTTCTGATGGTAATTGATTAAAAATATATACATAGGTTGGAAAGTATGCTTTTGCGCATGCACGAATGATTCATTCGAAAGTAAATCATTTAATCTGCCCAGTACTACTATGAATGTTTTTCTAACATTTTTGTCGCCACTCAGTAAAGAAAAAAAATCAAGTCCTAATATCAACAGCACAGGTTGAGAGTATCTAGAGAGGGGTCAAGTTCCTATCGTACATTGAAGCGGATAGGAAATTTCGAGGTAGAGGGAGGATAGTTTATCAGAACCATCCATCACTTTACATCCTCCCTCCTTGCAAAGGAGGTAATACCCTTACCTGTTTTCTGATGCTCTCAGGTGTCGCATCCCAGGACCTCAGCGATAGTGTTTCAAGATCTTCACGAAGATGGGTTTCTAAAATAGTTAAACTCTTTTAATAAAGTCAATCTGCTAGACGGAATCTTTTATAGAGTTACATTTAGAAAAAATTGAAAAAGTAAAAAATGAAAATAGTTTAAGGGTAATTTTAAACGTTGGATGTGTTCTTTTCGAAAGGCTTTGCTTTTCATCTTAGCAATTTGGATTTTAACATTTTAAGCGTCATTAGCCTCTTTATCCCTCACGCAATTTTTACTTTCTTCTATCTTTACAAGAAGAAAGTATTGGATTCATGAAAATTTTCGAATTCCGGTTTTCGACGGATTTACACGTTTTAGGGGTCTGAGAACCCGAAAAACATGTTCTTACAAAATGTCTGTCTGTGAGTCTGTCTGTCTGTGTGTCTGTGTGTGACACAAATTTTGTGGGCGCTCTATCTCAAGAAATAATGCATGGAATTTAATACAAATTTATATTCAGTTAGTCCCTGATACAAATTGATGCTGATTAGTTTTTGGCGCAGATCGCTCAACAGGTGGCGCTGCTATGTTGCATTTTTTACGATTTCCGCAATGGCTCTATCTCAGGAACTAATGCACGGATTTTCATGAAACTTCAGATTAAGTTAGTCCTTGATATGACTTGATGCTGATTACGAGTTGGTGTAAATCGTTTAACAGGTGGCGCTGCTAAGCTGCATTTGTTTACGATTTCCGCAATGGCTCTATCTCAAGAACTAATGCACGGATTTTCATGAAACTTCAGATTCAGTTAGTCCTGTATACTTGATGCTGATTACGTGTTGGTGTAAATCGCTTAACAGGTGGCGCTGCTGTGTTGCATTTTGCACGATTCTCGCAATAGCTCTATCTCAAAAACTAATGCACGAATTTTCATCTAACTTCAGATTTAGTTAGAGGCTAACACAAGTTGTTTCTAATTAGGTTTTGGTGTTAATCGTCCAATAGGTGGCGCTGCTATGCTGGAATTTTCATGATTTTCGCAATAACTCTATCTCAAAAACTAATGCACGGATTTTCCCCCAAACTTCAGATTCAGTTAGACTTTGACATAAGTGGTTGCTTGGTGGTTTTGATGTAACATAGGTTTTGGTCTAAAGCACCCAATAGGTGGCGCTGCTAAGCTGAATTTTGCTGTATTTACACAATTTCAGAGATAGCCATATCTCAAGAACTAATGCACGGAATTTCATGTCTTTAGAATCCTCATGATGGGCATAGATTGCCGTTTAATTTTGGCAGTGTGATAGTGAATTTTCAAGTATTAACATGTATGAGATAGAAGAAAGTTTTGGGATTGGTACATCCGACTAGTTTACTTCAGGAGTGATGAAACAAAAATTTGATATTAAGGGGCGATTTGCATATAGAAGGCTGAAAAAAATTGGGGTTTTAGCAATTTTTAACACTTTCCAACAAAGTTGAAAACTGTTTAGGCATTCGGTTATTCTGTCCGTCAGTCGGTCTGTACGTCTGTCCACGCTCTAACTCCCATAAATATACCCGGATTTTCATGCAATTGATTATCTTTATTTAGGGTCACCTAGGCATGTTTGATATTGTATATGAAGTAAGTGGGCTTAATATTCATTTACAGGGCCACTCAAAAGAATTCCATTACATTATGGTCAATAGGGAAAAATCGTTTGCAGTGTTTTGTAATGACATGACGCTATTCAAATGGATTGAAATTGATATAAATCACTGAATTTCACTACAAGATGACTACGATCGAATAGGGCATTCATAGCATTTATCGTTCATTTACAGGGACACACGAAAGAAATCAGTTACGGTACTGTCTTTGAGCAATAATTACTGGAAGCGGTTTGTCAACTTCGGTATGCGCTTTTAAATTTAACTAATTCTTTGCATGTTACTCGTTGTATATAAATTCTATACCTCGTATACAGGTTTTCACAAAAGACTTCACGTACCATCCTCCTCATTAGAGAAAATTGTAGAAGGAGAATTTTCAATTGTGGTATGTATTTCCTAACTGAACTAATTTTTTTCCATGCATGTAGTTTATAGATACAAATCTATATGTCATATACAGGACTGCTCAATGAATTTGAAGAATTTTCCGACTGCTTATGGGAATTGCTGAAATTGAGTTTTTAAATGTGTTATGCGTTTCACAGGTTAAATTCAACTTATTAAACAGTGACGTTTTGTTACATTATTCAGAACATTCTGGAAAGTGTTTCATAAGCGCATGACTGATTGACGCATGATCTTTCTTTCTTTCTTTTTTTTTTTTTTTTTTTTTTTTTTCTTTTGGAATAAGATTGAGAATTTCAGCTCAGGATATTTTGCATGTTATTTATTATCATTTCAAGAAAATTTCAAAACAATTTTAATTAAAAATTAATGTTGTGACTTGAGTTGCGTGTGTGGATGTCCTAGCATGCGCGCTATGCACTTCCAATCGGCAGGATCCGATAGATTGCCAAAGTCGTCTGCAATCAATTTTCGCTAAGGATTATTGCAAGTAGATAATATTGTCTAGAACTTAGAGATCAAAAAGCTGAAAATCAATAAAATGGTAGCCATTTGAAAAAAAGAAAGGGGGGGGTGTTCTGAAACCGTCTTTCTCACTTTGACGTGCTTCTAAAATGTTTGTGTTTTATAAGAGTGGCTGAATGTGGTCGAAGCTCACAGGGCTGCCACAGGCGACTATTTTTTAATTCTATCTCGCACCAGTTTTTCAAAATAAAAAACTTTCACATACACTTTGCCAACATGTGCACATAAAAATAGTCACCTGTGGCAGCCCTGAGTAAATTATATTACCTTTAATTAAAAAAAAAAAAGCGTAGGATGATCGGTTTAATGGTTTTTGCTCTATAACGTTTTGCTGTAACTTTTTTCTGTGAAATAAAAAAATTAGGATAAATTGGAGCACACAATAAAGAAAGAGAGATAAATATTAGGGAGAAGTAAAAGAAAACAAGGAGAAAAAAAATAAGGCATTTATGAACAAGACGCTATATTGGAGGTATACTGTACTCAATATAACGCTTTGTTTATACGATGACATATTCTACATCATATTCATATCATGTTATTTTCATTACTTACCTTTATAAAAAAAGTATAAAAATACATTTTGAGCAAATATGGAAATACATACATACACTGCAAATTCGCAAACGCAAAAATAAGCGCATTTTACAACACCTTTTTCTCTCCAAATAAACAACATATTAATGTGTTGTGAATTAGAAAACTTCATATACAAAATATTTTTTGTGTTGTGATTGTGTTCTTAATATGTTGCAAAAGTGTTGCTATCTAGAAATATGTTCTTAATATGCTGTAAAAGTGTTGCGATCTAAATATGTGTTCTAAAAATAGTGTCGTTAATTGTGTTGAAATCGCGTTGTAAATAGTGTTGATGAAAATATTTTCTTACAATAGTGTTGTGCTGCACAACTCTTTGTCACCAAATTAACAACACATTGTAAACACCACACAATTTAGAACACTATAAACAAGACATGAAAAGCGCTTTTAAAACACTTTCTACATGGTGCCTTTAAAATAACACATACACACACACTTAAAACATATTTATTAAACATTTATAACACAATTTTAAAAATGAATGTTTTGAAATATTTTGAAACACATTTTCTCCTCTTGTATTGTAATTTTTAGCAACACCTTTTGCACAATGTTTTTATTTGGCACAACACATTCGCAACACATTAACAACACAAGCGAAAATGATTTTAATTAGAAGTGTTATTTATTATCTTCAGTTAGTGTTGCAAAAGTGTTTCACGAATTTGCAGTGTACTTTTTTTGGAAATTGATATTTTTAACATTAAGTTTCCACACAAGCACAAAAATCCGTATTTTCTATTTTTTCCAAGTCCACATTTGACATTAATTAATTCGGAAATCTAAGCCACATGTTACTTCAAAGCTTGCATGTCTAAGAATTATAAGTATTGATTGTCCTAATCAAACACAAACATAAACAATTCCCTAATCTGTCAAAGTCAGTGGTCAGATGTCTCAAATATTCAGCTCAAAATAGTTAATAAACCAGTTCCTGTCAGGCTTGTATAAACGTCTCATTTAAAGGCATAAATTGAATATGATGAATTCATCATTTTAAATTCGATCGAACAAAATAACCAAGTGAAAGGATATCAGTCACTTGACCTATTAATGCGTGAAAGCGAATTTTCGATTTCGTACAATCGATTAACATTTCATTAATACATTGTTTTTCCTTCTTTGACATTTAGATAAGCTAATGATGCTGGCCAGCCCAAAAAAGTAAAAGGTATTTATTATGCAAAGAATACACGCAATGGAGCATCTAATTAGGTTTTGCTGACTGAAGAAGCACTGGAAGATTTTTTTTATATCTTTTAAATGGTATTAAAATGGTAAAGGAAAATAATAAATTATTCGAATATTTATTTGCAAGAGCTATTTTTTTCAATATGCATATTATTTATTGTATTGTTTATATTTGTATTATGATATTTCACGTCTAATTTTATTTATAGAGAAAACCAAAAAATACCGGGTGTTTTAAGTGATAATAACTTTAGATATCACAATATTGTATTTTTCTTTGATATACAGACAGGATTCCCAAGGTCTTTACACTGCGTTTTCCGAATAGTAATATTCGTCCTATTTAATCATAGTAAATTGTTACAGGAAGATTAGTATTATAAAATGGTGGTAATAAAACTCCTACAAATCTAAGAAAGTGGAACATTAGAGGAACTTTAATAAGCATGTAAGCATTATTATTTGAGTAAAAATATGTAGGAATGATTTCCAACAATCCGGTTTTTTGACTAACACTATTTCCGGATAGTCTTATGTAATTGTAAAGTTTCTGTCATTAACCCTCTAGAGCATAATTTTTTATTTTCCCTTTAAAAAATACATATTTGATTCCTTAATGGATATATATTAAAGGAAAAATACTGAAAAAATTATCACTCTAATATTTTTCAGTATTTTGGATTTTTTAAATGGTTGCCAAATGGCAACATCATGCATTAAGCGTATTCTAAGCATATTTTACGATACTTCTCTGGTCTTTTTTCAATTAATTGTCGGGTGGCATTTTGCAGCAGGGAATTCTGTCTCTTCTTATTATTCCAAGGCACGAAATTACCTTTGATTTTAAAAGTGTCATTATGTTCATTGATGTTTAATAGTTATCAAAATACAGTTTATGACTTGCAGGTTCAACAACTGGTTGAGTTAGTCTAGCACTAACTCAAAAGCTAACCTCCAAGTCATGTCCACTTGGCTGACTGGTTGTATTTTTTTCGCAATAAATATCAAAATTATACGCAAATCTTGATACTCCTGAGAAAAATAGCAATTTAAGACCACAATTATTCGAGGTTCTTTTTTTTTTCGAGGGGTGTGGGGAGGGGGGAATATACTGCTCCATATGGTGACGAGCCTTTGTCGCGCTTATCTGCCCATAAACACAGAGATATTCTTTCATGGGAAGGGATGTGAATTTCCATCCAGTGCAGCGACTATTAGTCTCAACTTGAATAACTTATCTTCCTCATTAGACAATGTATATTATCGTTCAGATGGGAAAATTGTCGTATACTTTCAAATGTATTCAAGATCATAGTGCGACTACCTGGTGGTGCACCAGTGACTGGATCCCAAACAATCTTACGATTATACTTATATTCATCTTATACCAACTTTAAAATCTTATGATTTTAAAGTTTGCCACGCTACTAAAGATACAAATTCTTAGATACTTTTTGATATCTGTCAAGCATATATTGAGCGGATTTTGAATATGTTTTAGAGCACTATGTAGTGTATAGGCTTGTTTGTTCAGAGATATGCTCGAAAAGTACTGGGCGGGAAAAAAATATTTATATGGTGTTTTTTAATGATAAAACACATTCAGGCAGAGAAACATCTCCAATAATCTTTATCCAAGAAGGCTGAACAGCTTGAAACTTTCACTTTTTTCCGTTTACGTTTACCTGACTGCCTTTTTTTTTAATGTAGATGGAATATTCACTATCCCAACGTCTGTATTAACATTTTAGTCAATTTCATTAGCTGATTTATCTGCTTGTAAATCACAATCAGTCTCACCATAAGTATCTGAACCTTATTTTAACAGAAGGTTTGGATCAAAAGTTGAATCGTCATCGCTGTCATTGTCAGAAATGTCACTTTGACTTGAGAATACAATCCATATTTCTTCTGTTAATAATTTTTCTAGTGTGTTTGCTTTAAAATATATGTTGAACATGGTGAGGCAGAGAAACATCTCCAATAATCTTTATCCAAGAAGGCTGAACAGCTTGAAACTTTCACTTTTTTCCGTTTACGTTTACCTGACTGCCTTTTTTTTATGTAGATGGAATATTCACTATCCCAACGTCTGTATTAACATTTTAGTCAATTTCATTAGCTGATTTATCTGCTTGTAAATCACAATCAGTCTCACCATAAGTATCAGAACCGTTTTTTAACAGAAGGTTTGGATCAAAAGTTGAATCGTCATCGCTGTCATTGTCAGAAATGTCACTTTGACTTGAGAATACAATCCATATTTCTTCTGTTAATATTTTTTCTAGTGTGTTTGCTTTAAAATATATGTTGAACATGGTGAGGCTATATCAGAACAAGTTTTTTGATGAAAAAATAGACAAAACTCAAGATGAAACAATCAACAAATTCATTGAAGAGAATACTAAAAATGTAAATAAAAGCGGAACTCGATTCATGGTGTTGCCGCATGGCAATAAACGTATATTCGCATGCATACAGTATTTGTTGCAAAAAACCTTACTGAAAATTATTTAAAATAACTTTTAAAAGCATATTCTTTCGAAAAAGATTTTTTTCAAACGAAATTTTGCATTTTAAATATTTTTTATTCGTGTTAGAAATCCATTTATGGTTAGGAAAATGGAAGGCTTTAAAAGTTCATTTTTATTTGTAACTGGTAAACAATTATTATCACCTATGGTATTTTTAATGAACTAAACCTAAATATAAGGTCAAAATAAATACGCAAAGCATAAAGTAATCAAGAAGCGACAGTAAATAAACGATAAAAGGAGAAAATTGAATTTGTTGCCAATTGGCAACAGTATGCACTAAAGGGTTAAATAAGGAATTTATTTCTATTCACAAATCAAAACAAGCAAACATCACAAATCAAACATCTCAAAAACAAGAAAATTAGCATCTATGTATACACTGCATTGGTTCAACTTCACACAATACTAATTTTCTCTTACGCTTTTACTTCGTGACCCAAATGTTTTTTTTTTTTTTTTTTTTTTTTTTTTTTTTTTTTTTTTTTTTTTTTTTTTAGATTTTTTAAAAGATAAAAAAATTTTATTCAGCATTTTTTATTTTTTTATTTTATATTTTAATGTATAGCCGTAATTTCTAACCATCCCTTTTTTTACTACCAATAATTCTAGATAGCAATCTTCGTTTCAGGTAATCGCTAAGTTTGTTCGAAAATGACGTTTCACCTTAAATCTATATTCGTTAATTTCTGACACACTCACGAAAATCCGTAAAAATACGGAAATTCTGCTGGTAATTAACGGAATTTTCTTTTATAGTAGTTTACCACTGGTATGGAAAATTTGAGACCTGAAAGACCACAACCCTTAAAAACATTTTTTTTAAAGAGTAATTGTAATTTAAACTTGAAATCCTTCTATATAAAATATTTTTAATCACAAAAAATTGCTTGCAAGAAGTTTTCTCCAGCTGAGTAACCAGTGGATCATTCTGAAAAAAAGAAGAAAAAGCCAAGCTCTTAGTAAACAACTTGATAAATCGCCAAAGGTAGCAGTGTATCATGCTCGGCAAAAATTGAGGTCCCACGAAGAAGTCGAAGGTAAGAATCAACTAAATAAAGAAAAAAAAACAAGAAGAAAAGAAAAAGTCAAAAAATATCGCCGTCACTTTCGCCTTGTCGCCAAGGGCTATACAGTAAAAATCATCTACAGAAAAAAAAAAATATATAATATATACTCGAATGCCACGAGACACAACTTTGGTTGGGAAATAAGGAGGTCATAGGTCAATCGAGAAAAAAAATTCTAAAAGGTATTGGATAGAACCTTTTTCTAATGAAGAAAGGCTCTCCCAAGATGTAGGTCGAAATCTTGCGCAAGCCGTAAAAAGATATATTGAAGAGAAATGAACACAGCTGAATAGACTTTGGTGAAACAGTGACATAGTGTAGAACTGAGAGATAGTAAGAGTGTTTAGATAATATCTGATGCAGCAAGGCTAAACTGCTAATAAGAAAATTACAATTTCTGTGGTAGATCTTGTTTATACACACCTTTAAAAAACCATTTACAATTTTATTGAAAAAAAAAACATATAGAAAGAGAGATAATTTTCCATTGATTTGTTTTCAGTGACTTGATTATAGCAGCTTAGTAAAGTGATCCCTTATGAAAATAAATTTGTGTGAAATTAATAACAATATACAGGTAGCTGACGCGCTTATGCGTCATTTATAAAACTATCGTTGAGAAATTCTAAATTCTCCACAGAAAGTTTAAATAGTTCTTTTTTGGTTATTATGATGATACATATTTAGTGAATAAAATAAAATAAAATTATTAATAAATTTTTCTGGTGTCAACTTGAAATTTCTCAATAGAAAAAAAATTGAGATTTGACAACACTATTTGCGGCGGGTACAGTGTTGCCTTTGAGCTATATTTTTGTAATTCAGATTTCTAGACTGCCACCACTTTTTTGAAATGGTAAAATTCCCTTTGTTTTCCCTTTAATTAATGTGTCATTAAATAAGGCGAATTTTACCATTACTAAAAAGTGGTGCCAATGAAGAAATCTGAATTTTTAAAAAAGTAACCCACTGGGCAACACTGGCCGTGTATAGTGTTAAGAACTTATTACTTTTAATGAAACAGGTGAGGTAGTGTAGAACTGAGAGATAAAGCACTTAGTTAATATCTAATGCAGCAAGAAAATTGCTGATATGAAAATTGCAATTTCCGTCCTAGAAAATTCTATGTACATATTTATAAAAGTTATATACAATTCTATTTAAAAATATATAGAAAGAGTTTTTTTCCATTGATTGTAGTTTAATAAAGTGGTTCCTTGTGAAAATAATTTTGCTTGAACTTATTATGAACTTACTACGTTTGGGGAAACAGCGACATAGTGTAGAAATAAGACATAGCGAGAGTGTTTAGATAATATCTAATGCAGCAGGAAAACTGCTAAAAATTTCAGTTTCTGTTGTACAAATTTTTATATATATCTTTATATAAATCGTATACAATGTTGTTAAAAAATAAAATAGAAAGAGAGCTTATTTTTCTTTGCCAAGTTTTTATTACTGTATCTTAGTAAAGTCGTTCCTTATGATAATAATTTTGCTCAAACTTATAAAGAACAGTGGTGGAACAGTGTAGCAGCATAGAATCAATTGACACCGCAAAATTTTATTAGTATTCTTCTATTAACTTCAAAACAGAATTGCTGATATTTTTGAACGCGAAGAATACTATAAAAATTTAGTGGTGACAATAGCTCAATTGCTGCCCCACTGTTCCATCACTGAAAGAATTTATTACTTTTGGTGAAACAGTGACGTGGTGTAGAAATGAGAGATAGCGAGAGTATTTAGATAATATATAATGCTGCAAGAAAACGGCTAATATGAAAATTACAATTTTTGTCGTAAAAATTTTTACCCGACTGAAAAGAAGGGTTATGTGTTTCACGCGTATCTGTGTATTTGGATTTCTTTATACCCTCGAAACATCCCAACGGCTGGATGGATTTTAATGAATGAGGTCTCTATCAATTTGTCTTAACGGCCCGATGGTTATAGGCTAGATTTTGTTTTTATAAATTCAAAATGGCGGCCGTAAAATACAAAATGGCGGTAGAAACGAAAAAAGTTTTTACGCACCCTATTGAGTGACATATCATTGGATAGGTCTTTCAAAATGAAGGCGATGTTTCGTTGACTATTTTACAGTCAGAAGCTCCGTTAAAATATTATACAACCTGGAAGTTGTGTAGGTAGGATCTCTAGCTTTACTGCAACTCTAACCACCATAGACATCTTATAGACCTCATCAAAACAGTGTTTATAGATAGGAACTAACAATTAAACACATCTTAAAAGTCACCAATACAAGTAAATAAAAAAATAGGTAAGTAATATAAAAAAAATATTTTCACATTGATGAGAAATAATTAATTAGTTCGCGGGTTTTTTGATTTTTTAAATTTAATTCATTTATTATATACACCATTTACAAAATTTATATTCAATTTTATACCTTTTTTTAAATAAAAGTGAGAGCTTATTTACCATTGATTTGTTTGCAAAGTTTTTATTATTGCAGCATAGTAGAACGGCTCCTTATGATTACGTTTTATTTTCTAATTATTTTTTCCCTTAACAATATATAAACACTTAAAAAATATATTAAAATATTTCATTTGCTGTTAATTCTTTTAAAAATATGTCATAAAACAAATCCATTAACCCAATTAACATTTAATCTGGATTTCTGTAAAGATTTTTCAAATCAATATTTATGCAAATTTTATTACTCCCTTAGAGAGGTCGTAAAACGTAATTGGATCAAACTCTAATTAATTGCTAGAAATATTATTTGAAAAGAAAATCAATTTTCCTTCAAATGTAAACAAACTCGCACGCATCTATTGCCAACAAAACGAGACAAATTGTCGTTTCAAGATGCTGTGTTGCTGAAGAGCACCCCCAAAGAATTTCAGTGGTTAAATACACCCTTGCTACCCAGTTCCACCTTTTGTGGCCTGTTAATAAGGTTTGGGTTGGAGGGTATTTATATCCCAGCTTGGAGGGTTATAATCACCATTTCGGGCAGTTAGGAAAACGAAATGTGTGACGCATTTTGTGTTGCGTCTGACTCATGGAAAAGCTAGATTGAAGGGAACGTGTAAAAATTTATGGAAACTGGGATGTTAGTTAAAGTTGAAGTAATTTTTCCTAAAGTGAATACAACAATAATTGATGTGTTTAGTAATTATCATTACTATGCAAAAATGAAAAGACGCATTTTTAGTGCTAATTTAATGTCCTTTTTAAACGTATAAGAGCATTAAAAATTATGAATTTTTAAAAAACATCTGTTATAGGAAAAAGGGGTAAGCATAAAAAATTAAATTTTGTGTTTTCGTATGTATACAGGCCTTCAAATGAAAACGAACTCTCACGCACAGGGTGACTGAGCCAGTAGTTGATCAAATAAGGTCGGTGCTATGGGGTTTTTATTATATTTCCTTCCCTTTAAGTTTTAGAAGTAAACTAACATAATTACTGCAACCCTTAATGAATGTCCTACAATGTCCAAAAATGAAATTTGCTGAAATTAAATAGCAACAAAATTATAAGTAAATAGTTTCTTTAATTGCCATTTACCCAGTTGTTGATCCATCGAAGAAATCAGTCAAAAATTTAAAAATTAATCTTTAAAATATCATGCTTAAGCTGTGGTTAACAATAATTCACATAAAACTATTATTTGAAATAAGCAAAATGGAAGTGGATTATTTTAACTTAGCGTAATGGTCTCCTGCTAATCAAAAACTAAAATTTTACATTTTCTAAAATAAAAAAATAAAAAAAAAATCATATAATGGCTGCTCTTACTGCAGGCCCCTGACAACAATGTGACAGCAGGTGCTCCAACATTCAAACAAAAATATTATGTCTAGTACCAGGTGTAAAAATCATTTCCGCCTGAAATGGTGCAATATTTCAAAAATTTGATCAACTACTGGAGCAGTCACCCTATATTGCTAAACAAAACGAGACAAATTGTCGTTTCAAGATGCAGTGTTGCTGAAGGGCACCCAAAGAATTTCAGTGGTTAAATATACTCTTGCCACCTAGTTCCACCTTCTGTGGCCTGTTAATAAGGTTTGGGTTCGACGGGCATTTACTTATTGTACTACCTTACAATTACCACTTCTTTAATCTCATAAAAGTAACACCGAAAAAACTTTCAGAAAATATTGGTATTCAAATACAAACGCGGAAATAAATCCGCCTACGACAGCCACCATCTTTGTGAGCGCTCAGGCGCTGCATCGTTGCCATCGAAATACTCAAGGCCAGAGGGCACTAGTTGTGACGTCATCACTAATCGACCGACTTCTCACAAGTTTTGGAATTCACATCGTAAAATTTTGAGCAGCAACCTTCTTTTATTTTATTTGTAAAATACCTATCATCGTATTAAACAATAATAACTACTTAAACTTATTGGTGAGAATTCGGAATCCCTAAATAAAAATTCAGCCAGATGAGGAATGCCACAGTGTTGCCGTATCTGGCTGATTTTTTATTAAGGGATTCCAAATTCTCACCAGTAAGTTTAAATAGTTATTATTGTTTTATAAGATAATAGATATTTCACAAATAAAATAAAAGAAAACTGCTATTCAAAATTTTCCGGTGTGAATTCCAACACTAGTGAGAAGCCGGTCGATTAGTGATGACGTCACAACTCGTGTCCTCAGGTCTTGACTATTTCGATGGCAACGGCTGCATTCGAAATACCCAAGGCCAAAGGACACGCGAGGCTAACGAAAAAGACAGGCTATTGCGGTGCATTCCAAGTATCTTTTTTACAGACTGCTGGAATCACATGATGCTCAAATGCACCAATACAGCTATACGAAGAGAGTCACTCTAGCGGTCTGTAAAAAAAGATACTCCGGATACACTGCGATAGCCTACCTTTTTCTTTAGCCTCAGAGGACACAAGTGTGACGTCAGCACTAATCGACTGACATCTCACTAGCGTTGTAATTCACACCGGAAAATTTTTAATAGTAATTTTATTTTATTTGTGGAATATTTATCATCTTGCAAAACAATAATAACTATTTTAACTTACTGGTGAGAATTCGGAATCCCTAAATAAAAATTTCGCCAGATGCGGAATGCCACAGTGTTGCCGCATCTGGCGGATTTTTTATTGGTGGATTCCAAATTCTGACCAGTAAGTTTAAATAATTATTATTGTTTCATAAAATGATAGATATTCCACAAATAAAATAAAAGAAAATTTTCCGATGTGAATTCCAACACTAGCGAGAAGTCGGTCGATTAGTGAAGACGTCACAACTCGTGTCCTCTGGCCTTAAGTGTTTCGATGGCAGCAGCTTAGGCCTCTTATTGAAGTAGTTGTGATATTACTAACAGTGACTGTGCATATACAAATAAATATATCATAAGTACTTAAGGTTCGCACAACATAATATAAAAATATTTAAAAGTACATTAACACGTTAAGCGCCATGTCAATCACCGGTGACTGACGGTCTAAAGTATGATATAAAACTAAAAAAAAATATATATATATAAGTAATTACTTTAAATTTATTTAAAATTTACTTACCTTTTATTTATTACAGGATTACACTTTCTTAAAAATTACTTAAAACATTGCAAATTTTTCAGCTTCAGTGTCAGTCACCGTAGCACTCAACGTGTTAAAGTCCTTTTAAAATCAAATTTTTTTCGGTCATCATCAGTGAGAACTAAAAGTGAGAACTAGAAGTGAGAAGTGTCTCTTTGAACCTTCTAGATTCGTGTGGGAGAGACAATTCTACTTCAAGGGTGGTATTGAATATAAGATAGCATGGAAAACGTATTTAAAATTTCAACAAACACAGGTTTTATCTATTATGTAACATTTCCTTCCGGACTGCGTGAATATCATATGATAATACATCATTACAAGCTATTTCTTTATTAGATATTATTTCCAGAGTTTCTCTCATAATAGCTTTTTGGTAATTACTTGTACGGAAGATAATTTTGGATCTACTGAAATCTACTTTTATAGGTTGAGTTTGTACTAATCTTGTTAACACAGTACGGGGTCTATTTAACACGTTCACGCCGGCGCGGTGGGTCACATTCGCCTGTCTCAGAGTTGCCAAGTCTCCGGTTTTTAGGATACCAGTATTTTAATAAAGAAAATGTTATTTTATTTAATTAGAACAATTGGGCGATTTAAAGGAACAACATTTTCTCTAAAATAATAGTGGTGTGTAAAAAGCCGGAGACTTGACAACTCTGTGACAGTCGAGTGTGACCCACCGCGCCGGCGTGAACGTGTTAATCTGAGGTCTGTTTCATGTTATTTTATCCTGAATCGAAATCTTCTCATTGTAATACCTGTGTAAAGAAAAACTTTATTGTCTTTCTTGAAAGCTGTAATATATACTCTTGATCTATTAACGGCTTGGATTGGATCAATTTTCATATATAGCAAAACTTATAACTTTGGGAGAGGGACTGCGATTAATTTAATATCAAATTTAAAGAAGGCATCTCTCATACTTTCAAAAAGCCTTGGGATGTAGTAACTTTACAAAATTTAAAACTTCTAATTGGAGCCATATTTCATTTTTTATATTTCACTTTAAATCTGTTTATGATTTTTTCAATGGAACGGGATGGAGTTGAATTCTTGGTTGCTATCTTTCTAATTACATTTAATTCTTCCTTAAGGAAAGACAAGACTGGGTGCATTACTATGGGAAATATACGAGCTTTAAGACCCGTTTCCTCGGAAATTACACGACCGATTTTGATGAAGTTTGGAATCGATATTCAGTGGATTATGCTCAAGACTTATGGCAGACAGTTTTTTTCTGCGACTAAAACTTTTTTTTTAGAGCAATGGCAATTTTTCTGAAATTTTCCATTTTTCAGAAAAAAAAAATTCTGAAACTAATTAAAATTGTTTTAAACTGTCTGCCACATATGTTCTTATATTTATACTCTACCATCCAAAATGTTTTATCGAAATCACTCCAGTACTTTAGGAGCTAATGGGGTTTTTAGCTGAAAGGTAAAATTTTTCTGAGAGCTAAAAAACTTAGACACTTCTAACTTGTGTGAAGTTTTTGGACAGTTTTATCAAACACATGAATTAAAGTATATATAAGTACTTAGATAAAATTTAGTTACATGTAATAAATGAGTATAAAGTAAAATTAATGTGTGTAGGCGTGGCGTCCCAGTCGTGTCTTCCCTTAAGGAGGTGGCTTGAACAAATTTCAAACGCTCTTTTTATATAAAAATTAAAAGGTGCTAACTTGTAACTTATAGGTGAACTGCAACCAAAAGGAATAGTGGAATTAAATCTGTTAATTTTTCCAAAAACTTTTTCTATTTCTGATTAGTTGGATATCCAAAAAAGCAATTTTTTGATTTTGTTCTAGTTCTAGTGTAAATTTTATTTTGTTGTCTAAGCTAGTTATTTTATCTAGAAAGAAGTATAATTCATCTTTTTTGTTTTTCCATATAACGTAAACACCATCCACATATTAGGTTGAGCAAAAAGTTCTCTGAAATTTTTAATCTAATATTTATCAGAATTTGTATCGTATTAAGGAGTACTAGTGGTATAGTCCAGACCTGGCTCCATCCAGTTATGACCTCTTTCGATCTATGCAACACTTTTTCAAGAACCGTCGATTTGAATCCTTTAATCAGAGTTGCCAAGTCTCCGGCTTTTTGCACACCACTATTATCTTAGAGAAAATCTGGTTCTTTTAAATCGCTCAAATGTCGTAATTAAGTAAAACTGCAATTTCTGTATTAAAATACTGGTATCCAAAAAGCCGGAGACTTGGCAGCTCTGTTTAATGAAACATGCCAAGAGTTTTTCGATTCCAAGGAGCCGCCATGGTACTTCCAGCAAATCCGGAATTTGGCAGAATGATGGCACGAAGTCGTGGACTATGATGGTCTCTACTTTGAAGAATAGTCCTTGTTGCTTTTGTTGTTAATTTGCCCATAACAACGCAACTTTCACAAATTTCCCAGAACTTTTTGCTCAACCTGGTATCTGATCCAGCAATCTGGACCCCCGGTCTTAAAATTTCATACAATGGGCTTTAAAAGAGGATTTTATTTATTGCTTCTATCTCCCAAGAGAGCAGTTATTATAAATTGTTATATAGAATTCTCAACAAATAGCGATACTAAATTAATTTTTTATATGAAAGTTTTATTTATGATTTGAGCAGTTTCCCATCATCTATATATTTAACCCATCAACTGCCGAAACTGTATAATAGGGGTCTTCAATTTTTTTACGTTTGTCACCCCAAATATTAAAAGATAATCTTCGCTTTATTTAATGTTCAAACTTTCTGTAATTAATCAAGGCAATTTTTTTAGTTAAAAAATGCACTGTAAAAAAAACGGACTAAAATACGGAAATACTACTGGCAATCGAGACGCCAATACAATTTCCGTACTTTAACGGAACTTTTTCGCGGTAAATTACAGAAAAGTTCCTTTTTTTTTTTTGGCATTTACAAGGGAAAACTTCCGTTAAAATACGGAAATAGTACTAGCGTCTTGATTGCCAGCAGTATTTCTGTATTTTAGTCCGTTATTATTATTATTTTTTTTACAGTGTAATGGTATCTTGATAGTTAATTTCAATTTATTTTAAAAGATGCGAAAACGCACCATTAGCAGGTAATGTGTTAAAAGATAAGGCTGTTTTTTTGTGTCATCTGCCCTGAGCTTTTTACTGAACTTGTTTTACTAATTACTGTTTTAAATGAAAGCTGTTCATTTGTAGATATGCCCGTATTCGCTATTTTTTAAAATACTCCTAATTTTATGTTTTAATTTTAATTTTAAATTGTTTTTACGGTTCCGTACTTAAAAAGTAAAAATGAAACCATTATAAGATCACTCCAGTGTCATCTGTCTGTCACAGCTCTTTTACTCGTAAACTATGGAAGGTGGAACGTTCAAATTGGGGGGAAGTAATAAAGACCATTGACCCACATATTTACAGATTATTAAATATTCATAAATATATTTAGGGAAAATGTAGAGGGGCTAATTACGTTACTTGAAAAAAAAATCTTTTCTTTGTATATCGTGTAAAAGCTTTCGTAACGCTGAACTAAAAAAATATATTTCATTTAATTTTAGGTATTATATTTTCAAAGTTATGGTCGCAAATGTAGAGCAAAAATATGTCCCCCCTCCCCATCTAATTCCGAATCTAGTGAAACTAAAATTAGGAAAAAATTAGAGGTAGTAGACGTTAGTTTAAACAACCTAGGTCACATAGTTTTTGAGAAAATCTCATTTTTCCGTTACACGCAAATTGCGATTTACGGGCATTCAGCAAAAGTGTTGAGCAGCACAGGAGGTACCTATCGTAGCAGAAAAATAAAAGCATTGTTGATCATGAATTTCGAAAAAAATCGCCAGTAATTAGTCGAGTTATTAACCCTTAAAGACACGGACGGTTTGGACATACATAATGACAGGGACGGCGTACTCTATGCTCCATCGGCTTTTAAAGCCTAACAAATTTTAAGGATATATTTGTGTAATGCAATGTCCAGTAGCAGTATAAAAGAAATAAACGCCAAACTGTTAAAAACAGACTAATTTAACGAGAATTAATCACATAAATACTATGGGATTCGCGACTAGTTTGCATTGTGTGATTTCTCAATAGGCCTTCCATGTCTTTAAATGTTAACTAAAAACAGATATGGAAAAACGCGGCACGGACCAGAGCGGCGTTGCAAATTTGAGACGTCCTTTCGAAGCGCACTTAGGACAACGCTAAGTTTAAATTTTAAACAAACGTTTTGCTTTAGGTACACTGTAAAAATCAAAGATTATTACTACGCTGAATTTAGGTTTATGAAATGCCAAATGAAGTTTAAATGTGCACTACTTTTATTGTCACCACCGAATTAAGTTCATTTTAAACAGATTAGGATAAGATTTTAAAAAGTGTTATACAGAATAGCTATATTTGATATTATTTATGTTCCATATCTCTTTGAACTTTCGTGGTATATTCATTTATACTTTTCTAGTATATACAGCTATACTCAACCCTACGTTGTACAGTTTTTACAAAGTCTTAGTATCCTTTTAGCAACGATTTTTTTTTAATAATACACTTACTAATTCATATATTATTGTACGGAACCCTGTGTGTGCGAGTAATACTCGCACTGGACCATTTATTTATTAAATTTCTTTAAAATTGTAGTAATCGTATTACTTCCATTGCTTCAAAGAAAAGAAAAATAATGTGGCTTATTTATCTTTATTCAAAATACAAACATGAACAGAAAATAACGCCACGCTAAACATGCATTTTTTTAAATATAAGCTGCTACTGTTCAATATTTTTTTATTCCGCTGATACTGAGTTTAAGACGCTACAGGTGAAATCTTTCAGTGAGAAAAAATTAAGTCATATTTACAAGGAAATGATAAGTTTCTTTCACAAACCTAAATATTTTACTACGAATGCCTCTAAAAGATATCAATTTCTGGAATTTTTACTCACCGCTACTGAAATTAAAAACCTTCAATGTCCACATGCAAAGTTGTACCTTACAAACGAGACTTGAAGTTTGGAAATAAATGTATTAATAATCTATTGCGCATTAAAATATTTTTTTAATGTTGAATATGTAAATATGAGAGGTGCATGCGTAAATTTTGAGACGATGAAAATGACGTTAGGTTTAGATTTCATGCGAAAGTAATGCTATGATTGTGTCAAAGTGAAATTATTTTTGCTGATTTTCATTGGGTAATACAAAACATAAGAGCCTCAATTGATAACTTATCATTAATTAGTTATCTTGATTAGATACACTGATGCTGTTTAATTTTTTCCATAATTGGAACAGTTGAAGTTTATGGAAATAGTATTTTGGTAAGTTTACGTTAAAAATAATAGTTGCTTTAAGAGTTAAACTGATGAATTTTATACTGTAATTATTTTTGTAGGTTTATTATAAATTTAATCTAACAGTTTTTTTGAGAAAATTCTTTCGTCGAAAGTCGACGGGTATAGGAGTTTAGGAAAACTCATTAGAGTTAAAATAAACTTAGTAAATTTTATAAACTTGAAAAAGCTGGAGACGCGCAAAAATAGGTATTTTACGAAGATAAGTTCGTATACGTTACATTTTTATATTAGTAAATTGTCTCCATTTATGAGAACTATGTAATTTTCTGTTTATTGCAGATGTGGAAAAAACTACATTTTATCCAATATATTTTTTTATGTTCTAAATTCTTTAATTATCTTTTTAGTTGCTTAAAATGATGTACTCAAACATTTGAGTAAATATCTCTCAAATCGGAGTTATTGAGTCACAAAAGGTTAAACATAACTGAAATATAAAGAAATATATTAGAGTTAAAACATTAAGTTATTGATTCTTTGCCTTGATATTTTGTTTTTCTTTTACGCCACTATTTCAGATATTTTCCCCGTATATTGTGGATCACACCCCACAAGATGGTAACTCTTGTTGAGCAATGTAACATATGTGTCAGGTAGGTTAAAGGTCAAGCTGAACGGGTCAACTATAAACAATATATATTCTGATATGTCGTTTGATACGTGTTTCAGATGGTAAAACTTATGCCATCCAGTTGCTGGATAAGAAAGTTTTTATATCGCAGATTAGAAAGTTATAATCAGTATTGGGCGCGCTCACAGAAAAAAAAAAGAACTAAGTCAAACTCAAACTAAATTTTTTCTAAATGAGTGAAGTTCACGCTCAAATTCAAATTTTTTCAAATGAACTCGCTCAACTCAAACTCATTTATGAAAATGAGCTAAGTTCACTAAAAACTCGTTTTTTTTTTAATATATTAGAACTGTACCGTCAAATTTACAAAATTTTGTGAACTAATCTTTTGGTTATTCGAACTAAGGATCTTCATGGGCCCTACCCGGTCCAATTTTCCTTCCCGACACTCGGTCTGAGCTTAATTTTAGAATTACTTTTTACTAGAAGTTTGGACAGAGATGGGCCGGGACTGGATTTATTTTCCCTCCCAAGTCGGGTCTGGACTGCATTCTTCTTGAGGTCTGAACAGGCAGAAAATTTCAGTCCCAGTTCCAACCCAGCTCTTATGAAAATCATTAGATCATTGGAAATCATTTCTGACCTGTCTAGTAAAAATATTTTTGAAAGTATATTTCCGAAAATATATGTATTTTCGGAAAAAATTGTTGACCCAAGAAAATTGTTCCACAGATTTTTGCACGAATTAGACAGGGACGGGTCAATGATTTTCATACATACAGGGTTGTGACCGGGCAGGAAAATTTCGGGCGTTAAAGACTTCTAGGAAGAATAAACCACAGGCCCAGAAATAAGTCCGGTTTGGCTCGGCCCGAGCTTCCAAAGAAAGCAAGATCCGGGCACGACCCAGAAAAAATGATGATCAGACTTGACCCATTCCAAGTGCAGGCTTCTAAATAGCATTTGAATTGGAAAAACGTGTTCTTAACGGCTGGAAAATTTTTAAATAAATTATGAAAAGAAATTTTGTTTGAGTTTTAAATCTTGTTCAAAGTCACGAATTTTTTTATCTTTCGTTCAGCTCATGTTCGTTTTTCAAAAAGTGAGTCAAGTTCAACTCAACGTTCACAGAAAGTGAGCTAAACTCGTGAGTTTTCGCTCAATGAGCGCGCTCAGGCTGAACACTGGTTATAATCACCATCTTAGGCAATTCGAAAAAAAAAAAAAAAAATGTGTGATGCACTTTGTTCAGTAGTTGACTCATGACAACTAACGTCCATGGAGGGATCTTGTAAAAATGATTAAAAAATTTATTAAAATGTTATTAATTTTATTCATTAGAAAATATGAATATTTACATATTGAGGATAGGTTTAATAAAAAAAGGTAAGATGTCATCATAAATTAACTTTTTAAAATTGATATTGTATAATGCATTGGTGTTAATTAAACAATATAAGATATATAATAATAATGTAATTTAAAAAGAAAGTTATTCATTAATAGATCTTGAGCTATTCGAAAAACAAAATGTGTGGCCGCACACCTCAGATACAATGTACAAATCAGATACTGCAGTAATTAAACAATGTAAGCTACAAGTTATCATAGTCATTTAACAGCAGTAAATTTGTAATTTTGCGACCAAATAAGTAAAAAACCGAATGCCAAACATTTTATAAAACTAGATACCCCAAATTTATATGTCTTTCTGTTATATTCTGTATATACTATAATACTGCTCTATACTGTAATATTCCTATACTTATCAGCAATAATAAAATAACTAAAAATTGGTTACTAAATATTACACTCAAATGCTATGAAATAACCATGACCACAAAGTTAATTATCTTTTCTCAACAAATATACAAATCTGATAGTACAGTATTTAAATAATATAAGCTATTAGTTATCATAATTATTTAACAGCAATAAATTTTGAATCTTGTAATAAAAGAAATAAAAAAATGAATGGCAAACATTTCATAAAACAAGATAGCACAAATTTATATATCTAACTGGTAAAGAAATATTCCTATATTTGTCATTAATAGTAAAAAACCAAAAATTTGTTGCTAAATGATACACTCAAATACTTTGAAACATCCATAACCACAAAGTTAATTATCTTTACTCAACAAATGTACAAATCAGATACTACAGTAATTAAACAATGTAAGTATATTCATTTAACAGCAATAAATTTGTAATTTTGCGAAAAAAGAAATAAAAAAAGTATGTCAAACACTCGTCAAGCATGTAATAAAACATAATGACACATATTTCTAGGATTTTGTTCTCAAGTTAATGATACTGTGCTTTCAGTAATACCCATGGTATATAAATAGACCACACGCATATCGTAAAGATTCATTAGGGGGTTTTATTTCTTTTAAATGATATTAATGGGAAAGAAAGCTGAGTTTAGTTACACGCTGAAATATTTGTTTTACACGCTAAAATTACTGTTAATAATGCAATACCGAAATGCAGAATTTTTTCTTTCCAACATGATTTTTCCTTCATTCATTTAATAGTTAACCTTTTCTGGCGCAAAGCACTTCCATTAGTAAAATGTTGAAATGAATGAATGACACCAAAATTTACGAACAGATTTATTTAAAACATTCATTTAAAAAAACTAAAAAAGGTGCCAAAATTCTGGTGCCATTGTGACATTTGAGAATTAAAATTAAGTGGTTTCATATACATACGATCGCCCTTGAAAGGGTTAATAGAGAAAACTAGTGGAAAATAAATTAAAAAAAATTTATTTTATTTTATACCGCTTTTTATTTAATGCAGATTCTAATTATATTTTCCATAAATTATTTATAATGTTTAACACTTTTCAATATTTTTCCTCATTAGTTTGATAGTTAATAGAGAAAATTAGTCTAAAATAAGTTTTAAAACACTTCACATTTATTTATTTATTTTTTTTTTACTGTATTTGATTTAACGGAGGGTTCTAATTATATTTTCCATATATTGTTTTTTAATGTTTACAGTTTTCACATTTTTTTCTCATTAATTTGATAGTTAATAGAGGAAACGTGTTGAATTTAAGTTTTAAAAGTGTTTATATTTTTAAACTTTTTCTTTTTGTTGTTTCTTTGAATTAAGGAATGGTTCTGATTATATTTTCTATACATTTTTTTTTTTACTTTAAACATTTTTCAATTTCCCCCTCATTAATTTGATAATTTAGAAAACTAGTTAAAATTAAGCTTTAGAAGTATTTTAATTTTATTTTTTATTGCGTTTGAATAAATGGACGGTTCTAATTACATTTTCCATACGTTTAAAGCTTTATATTTGTTCCCCTCATTAATTTGATAGTTAATAGAGAAAACTAAGTGAATTTAAGTTTAAAAAAATAATTTATTTTTTATTGCATTTGATTTGATGGAGGGTTCGAATTACATTGTCAATACATTGTTTTTTAATGTTTACACTTTTCAATTTTTCCTCTCATTAATTTGATTGTTAATAGAGAAAACTTAATGAATTTAAGTTTTAAAAATGTTCTTTTTTTTTACTTTTTTTCCGATTGAAGTAATGGATGGTTCTAATTACATTTTCCACACATTTTTTTTTTTTTTTTTTTTTTTTTTAATGTTTAACTCTTTTAAATTTCCCTCATTAATTTGATAGTTAATAGAGAAAACTAGGTGAAAATTAGTTTAGAAAATATTTTAATTTTACTTTCTACCGCATTAGAATTAATGCACGGATCGAATTACATTTTCCATTCATTGTTTTTAATGTTTACACTTTTCAACTTTTTCCCTCATTATTTTGATAGTTAATAGAGGAAACTTGTTCAATTTAACTTTTAGAAAAATGTTTTTTTTTTTTGTTGTTGTTGTTGTTCTTTACTTCCTTTCTGTTTGAATTAATGGATGGTTCTGATTACATTCTCCATACATTTTTTTAATGTTTAACATTTTTCAACTTTTTCGCTCATTCATTTGTTAGTTAACAGAGAAAACTAGTAGAAAATAAGTTTTAAAAATATTTTAATTTTATTTTCTACCGCATTTGAATTAATGCAGGGTTCTAATTATATTTTCCATAAATTGTTTTTTCAATGTTTAGAACTTTTCAACATTTCCTCTCAATTATTTAATAGTTAATAGAGGAAACTAGTTGAAAATAAATTAAAAAAATACTTTAAATTTATTTTTTATTGCATTTTATTTAATTGAGGGTTCTAATTACATTTCCATATATTGTTTTTTACATTTTTAAGCATTGTTTAAACTTTTGAAATTTTTCCCTCATTAATTTGATAGTTAATAGAGGAAACTTGTTGAATTTAAGTTTTAAAAGGTTTTTTTTTTTACTTTTTTTACTTTTTTTCCGTTTGAATTAATGGATGGTTCTGATTATATTTTCCATACATTGTTTTTTAATGTTTACACTTTTCAACCTTTCCCCCATTAATTTGAAAGTTAATAGAGAACATTAGTTGAAATTAAGTTTTAAAAGTAATTTTAATTTTATGTTTTATTGCGTTTAAATTAATGGATGATTCTAATTACGTTTCCCATAGATTGTTTTTTTTTTTTTAACACTTTTCAATTTTTTCCCTCATTAATTTGATATTTAATAACGAAAACTAGTTGAAATAAAGTTTTAAAAGTATATTTTTTTTATTGCGTTTTAATTAATGGATGTTTCTAATTACATTTTCCATACATTGCTTTTTTATGTTTAATGCTCTCCAACTTTTTCCTTAATTAATACGATAGTTAATAGAAAAATAGCTGGAATTAAGTTTAAAAGTATTTTAGTAGTAATTTTTATTGCGTTTTAATTAATGGGTGGTTCTAATTACATTTTCCGGTATTGTTCCTTTCATTTTTAACACTTTTCAACATAGCTGAAAAATTTCATGAATTCTGTGCGCCCGTGCTCTAACATTCGTAAATTTAACTCTGATTGGCACAAAATTGTTATTTGTTATTAAATTTTGCTATAGCAAATGTGTCCTATTACAAATGAAGTGTGTGGTATTTACAGTTCGTTTACAGGCACACTTAAAAGAATACTTTAAAACTCCAAAGAATTCGAAAAAACTGTCAAATTTAGCGTTTTGAACTGGATTTCCATAAGCGACAGCGCGGGAAACGAATATTTCTAAATTGAAGGAAGACCTGCTTACCACTGCTAAATACATGCAGAAAAAATTTGATTTAATTATATGTATAACTTTATGCAATTTTCGTTGGTACAATGAGGAAAATGACACAAAAACTCGCTATATACAACGCCTCATTCCGGCAGATTTTCTTTTTCAAAATCAGGGAGAACCTGCTAGCCATAGCCAAAAACATACACGAAAAATTTGGTTCACTTCTATGTATAACATCACACATTTTTCGGTGGTACAATAATGAAAATGCCTCAGACATCTCTATTACAGTGCCCCCTTCAGGCGGATTTTTTTCACATTCAGGGAAGACCTACCAAAACATACCCAAAAACAAACATAGCCAAAAACATACAACAACAAAAAAAAAAACTGATTTAATTCTATGCATAACTTCATACGCTTTCCGATGGTACAATAATGAAAATAGCACAAAATTTGCTACTACAGCGCCCCCTTCCAGCAGGATACTTCTAAATTGAAGGGGACCTACTTGCCACTTCGAATACATAGACAAAAAGTTTGATTCAAATCTATGCATAACTTCATGCACGTTTTGGTGGTACAATGGCGACACACGGACAGACATTTTGTATAAACCTGTTTTTTAGGATCTCTGACCCGTAAAGCGAGTAAATCTGTCGAAAACTGAAAGTTGAAAAAAATTTCGATTACAATACTTTCGTCTATTGAAGATAGAACAAAGTAAAAAATGGAAAGCATCATTCGATTCTAAATCGCTTTAGCAGTCAGTCATGTAAGTGGCTTTCTTTTGCGTTCAAAAACATGTCCTTAAATGTGTCAGAAAAATTCAAGTTATTGAGCCTTGATTTTTTATTTTTTTCGAGAACCGCCTTAATTGTAGACTATACGTAATTATAAACATTTTAACACCAACAAAAATTTTTTTCAATTGCTTGATTTTATATTAAATTGCCAGGAGCTTTTCGCCTACCCTGTATTAGCGTACAAATCCCTCCACCGTAAAAATGTAGTTCTTAAAAATGAAAACGAGTGTATCGCAGAAATCTTGGGTGAATTTAAACATTTTACAATTTTTTTTTCTTTGTGACTGTATACATCATAAAAAAATTTAACGATTAAAGCATTGCTTTTTGGTTTTCCTTACAGCAATCCTAAAAACAAAACCCTATAAAGAGGGTGGAATCGCCATACATACTACGTCAATTGATGAAAATCGTAGAAAAGAAAATATTTTAAAGATGTTTATTTATTTATTTACTTATTTTTGGTTTTTATTGAATTTGTAATACAGGGTTCGTGCGCTTCAAGGAATTTCAAGCGCCTTTTATCAGAATTTTCGTAAAGAAGGATTTGCTTTATTTAATGAAAAAAAAATATATCTTTATATATAGCAACCAGTGCTTTAGGAAAATGTCTGGTACTGAAACACGTAAAATCCCTTGAATTCCTCGATGCATACGAACCCCTGAATAAAGTACTCAACTAATTTTGATGATATTTAAATGGACCATTTCGAGAGCATTTTCTTTCAATTTAAATTAAAAAGACCGTGAGGTGTCATTTTGACTCCTACCATATGACTATATTTCGGTTCGAACTTGAAATTTCTTTGTAAAATAAGTTTAAAAGATACAAAGAAGAAAATTATTAAATAAATATGTTAAAGAGATTTAAATAAAAATTCCGGTATAAAATATTTTTATAAAACTTGAGTAAAATTTCTGGTCGTTGTAGTTTTAAAGAAAAATCACATGAATCGGTCTCGCAGTTAGGAGTAAGCTGTAAATACACACACACACACGGAAAAAAAAAAAAAAAAAAATAGAAAAAGAAAGAAAGAAACGCACGCGTCCAACTGAGAACATCCTTCTTTTTTTTAAGTCAGTTAAAAGGTTCTTTATACCTTCATATGAGCTAGGTTGCGTTACAATAAATGTTGGAAATCGCTAATTTAATGCTAAATTATATTCGGCTACATACTACTAGTGATTTCTATCTTAATTAACCGTTGATTTTTTTTCTTTTATGAATATCCTAGTATAAGTGAATTGCATAGATTATTTTTCGTAAAGTAGTGTGAATAGAATAAAATTATTGTCCACTGGTACATATGCGTCCCGATCCATAGCCAAAGAGTTAGTGAATAAATTCATCTAAATTTCCATACCGCTGATTTAATTATAAACTAGATTCAATATTCATATTCAATGTAACCAGGGGCGTATTTAATCAGAATTCATTAGGGGGGCGTATATGACGATTTTGCCGAGTAACTTAAAAAAATATATACATATCTTTAAAAGTACGTTTCTGTGTCTGTATATATGCATCGACCCAGAGTCCTAAAATATGACTGATTTTAAAATTCAATAACTTACAAATGGTGACAGCTATAAAATTAAATTCTTGCAGGAGTGTTTGTAAGATGTCAGGAAATTTTACTGCAATTCTCGATTTTAGTTTAAAGTAGAGGTGGTAGATGGCGCTGCTTGTAATAGGCGCTAAATTGGAGCCCGATTTTTGTCCTCTCTCTCTTTTCTCAATATTGATGCGAAAAAAGGAGATTAAATATATGCAGTGGACCCCTAAGAACAAAATTGCATTGGCAACTGAGAACCATTCGATATATTTAATCTCCTTTTTTCGCATCAATACTGATAGAGAAGGGAAACAAAAAATCAGGCCCCGATTTAGCACCTATTGCTAGCAGTGACATGTATCGCTACTATTTTAAACTAATATCAAGAATAGCTGTAATAAAACACCTGAGAAACCCTCCTGCAAGAATTTTTTTTAAATAGTTGCCACCATTTGGAAGTTATTGAATTTTAAAATCAGTCAATTCATTTTAGGACACCCGGTATGTTCTATATAAAATCCAACTCATCGAGATCAAATTTTTTACTTTAGAACGTCGAATACTTTACACTTTAGAATATTGAGGAGAATATAAGGTAGATTTAAAGATGGATACACCACCCCTTCACTTACGTTACATTGTTGTAAATGTTCCAGTAAAGTATTTTGATATTTTTTTTCTGAATGTGCAGATGGAAATCTGCAATACGGATTAATTAAACAAGTTGAAGTTTTTAGTGAGATGCTACTTGGAACTTATACATAATCAACTTATTTATATTTACATTAAAAAGGATTAAATCAAATCTTATTTTAATTACATCTTTGTTCATTCATTACATAACATTCATTTTAACCCACCATTTTTTTAGACGAGCCCATCTATTCACAACAGCGCCCAAATCTAGGTATTTCAAAATATCCTTCTTAAATGTAAGCATCTTGAGTGTATTCAAACGTGGATAGGTCATTGTTGTTCTTAGATATTTTTTTCATTATTTTTAATTTACAATTTTCTTTCATTCGAAGCAACTTTGACTGGAGAAGTTAGAGCCAGGCGACTGACATTGTTCGCAAGTGGCAGAATGTATCTCAAAGGTTCTGTTTTCATGTAAATGTCGTCCATTCTTGCATCCTCTGCACAGAAGTCTAACAAAACTTTCAGCTCTGTGTGTAATGGTTCCATATCAGGAATTGTCAATGTTTCACGAGAGACCGCTTTCATGAAACATTTCAGTACCGCTTTCTTAACCAGTTTTAGTATTTCCTTCTTTCTTCTAATATGAGGATACATTATTTTATCCAGTGGTGAGATTATGCTGATGCAAGAATTAAGACTTTCAGCTATCACCACTAAGTAAGAGTATCCAGTACCTTCTGAAATTCCATGCGTTAGAACATTAGAAATTTTGGAGCAAAGAGATTGTTTCAATTACCGTCTAACTTCTTTGGTGCGAATCTTCGTCGATACTGCATAGCAAATTCATTTAACGGATCAACACTTTACTTGGTTTAAAAGAGAACTGCACTCTATATTTCCCTATTCACATTTTCATTGTAATTGTTGACTGTTTCCAATGATTTGATACAAGTCTTCAGTATTTTCGTAGCGTCTATTTTAAGTCTTCGACTTCATTTTTTCAGTAACTAACTTGCACTAGTACCGAATGTTCTTGAGAAACATCATAGTGAAGCAATGAAGTCGAGCGACAACATTTTCTTTCTTAAACCTCGTGGCTTGATCATTGTTTTGCTAAAAGAAGTAGAGGAATCAACTTTTTCAAAATTTGTAGGATATGAAATCCAAACCGCTTTCAATGATTCCGCTTGAGCAGTCCATCTCGCCTTAGAAAGATTCCGCAGCAAGAGAGCATTTTTTATTTCTTTGAACTTGTCTACTAATGGCTTCTTTCGTTTAGTACTTCTGCGAAAAATACAAATATCTTCCAGCACGTCGAACATATCACCTATAACATTGCTGGCATTACAGATATGCGAAAGTGTTGAGTCTGTGACATTGACAAGGAATATAGGGCACAATTCGATCACGATTTCTGAAAGCGTCTCTTAAGTGCCGCTGAATTCTCAAGACATGCTGCTTGTAAAATCGTATGATTGGAAAACTACCTGTTCTATTTCGAGCTTTCTTTGTAAGGATGTGCGATATCATTGGTTTTGACGACTTCTTTTAAAACTTCCAAAAGCCGATCGAAGTTTTTCCATCTTTGTCAACATATTTCAACCGAACAGCTGATCGATCATGGTGCGAAACATCTGGCGTCGTATCTGCCATAATTCCATAAAATTATGCTTCTTAAATATCTCTGACTATCGTTTTGCGCACTGCTGTAGCAAAAAATTCAATCCTCTCGTTTTGGGGTGAAGCGGAAAGGTAAGTTATATGGTATGGGTTGAAACATGCGTTCTCAAACATTTATTAATTTCACAATTTTTCAAAAGTTTCCATTTTCGTCTTTGACATTTCCACAAACCAGACCTTGTCTACTCAGCATTCGCGTAATGTCTATTAAGATTGCTACAATTTCTGTGCTGAATGCAAGATGTTGCTTTTGCTCTTCCAGAATAATCTGTTTGCGCTTGCTCTCGTCGAGTAAGTGATTATGCGTCATCATAAAAGGACAAAATAGGAAACAGAAAATTTGGTGGAAATTGGAAGAGAAATGTTGTGTAAACTTTCTGTTGTTTTCTTTTCCTTATGTTATTCATTTTGTGTCCTTTGTTTACACCACTCTCAACTGAAGCATTTTGTATTTTTTCTCTCCCAGGTCCTTCATGAAACACGCAAAAAAAATTAGCATTAAGTTCTGTGCTATATTCCAAAAACGGATGCTCTTTTGTACCAAGCGCTGTTGAAATGTCGCTGTCTATCTTGCGGAATGGAACAATATATCGTATATACGCTGAGTTTAGGCTGATAAGGACCTAAACTGATTAAATATATCTCTGATTGTCTGACTTCATTTTAGACCTTTCTTCAGGGTCATGTTCAATGATGGAATCGTTCCCACCTTCCGTAATGCTAATCTCTTCACGGTTCTTCTTGATTTCTTTCATGATCTTACTATAAGTATTTGACACAGACGAACAATTTTATTTTTTCTTGTCAATATCTATGGTCTAGTTAAGGAACAAGAAGACACTCAATTCATCAGATGGGGTATTTTTTCAATAATCGACTTGCAATCATTTAAACAATCAACTAAATGATTCAATTGTCGAGCACGTTTCAATACACCACGAGTAACATGAATCCCTTAACCGAAGTCGTCATCATCTTCAGGGCGAGTCGATCATCTAGATATTCAGAACCCTACTAATCCGCTGCGGACTCTCAGAAAGACCCCTTTAAATATTGAGAAACTAGTCTCTCCTGGTTCTTTCTCAATTTATTTTCAGCAGTCACGCAAAGTCGAAGAAAGGAGAGGCAAACTTCGTATTTTTGAAAGAAATTAAGACAACTGCTAAGGATTGGTGTTTTTTAGTGTATGTTTTAAGAAAAAACGTATAAAATTGAAAAAAAAAATCGATTGTTTCAGAGTTGCATCGATCGATACTGAGTACCTAGAATTTGCCGACTGTGATCAATGTTGCCGACATTGGGGGGGAGACGCCCCCCTACGCGCCCCTACCCCCCCCCCCCCCAGTAGCTTCGCCCCTGAATGTAACCACAATTTACAAAAACTCCGTTTTAGATTTTCTTTAAAATATTGTAGTGCAAGTGTATGACATAGATATTCTTCGTAAAATAGTAGTAATAGAATAAAATTGTAGCCCGATGGGATCTATGGGAACGTCCACGGCAGAAGAAAGTTTTTGCTGAAATATTAATAAAAACGAAAATATAAGAGCGATACATCAATTTAAGGCTAAAGAGTTGCAGTATATGAATTTGTAAGTTTTAATGTCATAAGAATAAATCTTCACCGAAATAAATCTACACCGAAACTGGGCTGGAAACTGACAGTATTAAAATTCATTTACAGTTGAGCATAAAAATCAACTTATTGAGTTGTATAGTTTTTTTACTTCTGTTCATTAAATTAAATTATTATGGATTGAAAATCACAAGATAATATTATATTTGTTAGATCTGCATAGTTAAAAGTTTTCGCCTAAGGTATTAAATGCAATTTTAACTTTATTCATTAGTTGATAATTAAATGTCACAAGAATAACAGAAAACATATTAAAGTTTTGATTTTATAAAAACTACTTAAAATTTTTACCCAAAACTCCTAACTCTCTCATTTCGAGGTATAAGAAAGATTTTACATTAAATATTTTGTTTATGCTATGCATGGAATAGGCTTGTGGGTGTTATCACAAGAGTAACAACCGTCTGTGTCACAAGAGTAACACATAATACTTTTGTCCATAGTTTGACATAAAACTGCGTTACAACCAAAACAAACAGAATGCTTAAAGTTTAGTTGTTCTCTCCGTTATTAGAACAGTTTTTGAGATAGTTTTAGCCATAATTAAGGTTATTTTGTAAATTTTAAGAAAGATAAATTATCTTTATTAGTGTTTTTTTAATGAATGGATTTATTTTTATTCATTTTTTGTTATTACTTAAAACATTATAAAATAATGACAAGTAGTTAAAGATAGATTAAAACAACTCAAATCGTGTCATTTTTGTGTTCTTTCTTTTGATTTGTAGCACATGGTCATTGATCAGATGTTTTATAGGCTTTGTGAAACTTCCTTTACTAAATTCTTCCGTATGACCTACAGAGATTCATATAGTAACTCTTCCCGCTGCCGCTCGCCATTGCGCCAAATCGCAACAAAATTCTTCATTTGGCGAGTAAACCAATAGTGAAATTCGCCAAATTGCGAGTGCGCAGTTCTTGTGTGTGGTGTGCCAATACAGTCCAGATTCTTAGGCGCGTTACTGAACGATTGATGTCGCTTTAACATGTGCAATCGCACCGTGCCATTTACACTATGCTCTATTTATAGAGATACTGACTCAACACCAATTTAATTTAAGAACAGACAAAGACGCAGAAAGGATTATGCGATAGGTATTTCTCTATTGTCAATTAATCACTATCTATGCTCCAGCGTCGCGGCAGTAAAAACGCAAACAAAATTGCTCGCATTAAGCGCCAAATAGAGAAAATGTTTGCTGGAAAGCGATATTGAAGTTAGCCATTTACCATACTATTTATTAAATGTATGCAAAGTACCATTGGCCAGTCAAATTTGTTCAATCGGTTAAGAGTCGAAATCTCATAGACATTTTTAGTGTATATTTTCACAACGGTAAATCAAAGATTGCTGTGTTTAATTTTTATTTAGACAACTAAAAGAATGTCTGAAACATTTACACATTTAGGAGACATTTAGAAAGTACTTATTTTTAATATTTTCTTTAGCGGATACTCGAATTTCTATTGTATAAGCGATTACAAAAACTTAGGTTCTTTTAGAACATATTGAAAAAAAGGGATACAATAAAGGGTTAAAGATTGATTTTTCAGTGTTTCAAGACGAATCTATTTTGCTAACATTTCTGTTCATTTGGCTACTGTTTTTTATTTCTTATTCGCCAAATCGCTAATGTTGGTCAAAAGCCAGCGAGAACACTGCTCTTATGTAAAGGATTCTGATAGTATATTTCAAAAGGAAAGATTTTAATATTGCTTCTTATATATGACATACATAATACAGAACTTCTTATAAGTTATTGTAAATAGCAAGACGATGATAAACGTTTCACTATTGACAAAACGTTTATCAACATTTTGTCAAAACTGCTACTTTCTCAAAACGTTGATAAACGTTTTGAAAATGTAACCGTTGAAGAAACCATTTCTGATTTTTTACAAAATTTTTGAAAGCAACTAAATCCATTTCTGTGGCACAGATTCCTTCAAACTTGTACACAGGGTAATTTTGATAATGCCAAAAGAATAACCATTTCTCAAAGAATCGTTATACCCGTGGATTTTCAGAAAACTATACATTTTTATGCCAAGACGAAATTTTGGTACGAAATACTGCATACTAGTCAAATGCACAAGCTACTGTATTTCCAGCCATTATTTAGTGTGATACCAAAATAGTAAAATCTTATGCTATTATTTCAGACAATGTAACTCATAATCAATTTTCTGAAAATGCTCTCGTATGTAAAATTTCAACATAGTATCTTTAACGGAATGCATTTTCCCAAAGTGTATCTGTTTTGCTTTTTTATTTGATAGTTGTGCTTTCCAATTTAAATAAAAATACAACTATGCAAATATGCCTGCAATGAATCAGGCTTCTTTCACAATTAACTTAATTGGCCATATTTGTTTTCAAATACTCCTGGTATACATGCTGTAAATTTATTCTGTGCCGTTGTATAATGATATATGTGGAATGATATGAAGTGCGTGCTGAAAAAGCAATTTTAAGGAATACTGCTTATTTTGTCAAAATTGTTCACAAAAAAAAAAAAAAAAAAAAAAAAAAAAAGCAAGCATACTCTATATATCAGAAGAAGAAATAAAACAATAATGTTAAATTACTTTGCGAGAAAATACCGACAGCGAAAGGCATTCAGCAAATACAATTTGTTAAAACCATAAAAAATGACGCTGTGTACTACAAACCATACACTAACATAATTCGTACAAAAAATTTGTGTTTCATTAAGTAAATAATGATACAGGAGAAGTTGCAAGGGACATTATTGATAATGAAGACAATGATTTATTCTGTTGAGTAGCAGAAACTGAGAAGTTACTATGTGGTTATACTGAGTGATTCTAAAATATGATGATTTAAAGATTCGTGGTTTTACTATTGAAATGGTAAACGAAAATTATCAATTAAAGTGCTAAGAGCTATTAAAAGCATATAAAATTCTCAAGTTTTAATCTGATGACCACAATACAGTAAAGCCTCTGTAAGGCTGACTTTCTTTAAGACGGAAATCTGTCTAATTCGGAAAGATTTTCAAATCCCTGCGAATCCACAGACATAGAGTAAAATTTGTCTAAGGCGGAATATTGTCTACTACGGAACATTTTCTTGGTCCCGATCGATACAGAGTTTACTGTATTTGGCAAAAAAGAATCAAATTGTGGCTGACATTAATGCTCTCAGATTGGTAAACTTTCGAGGATTTTACAAACTCTTATTAACTTTAGAATTTTTTACATTTTTTATGTTATTTTAAAATATAACCATCATTAAAAGTGTTTTTCTATGGAAAAGTAATTTTTTAAACTTATTTTACTTATTTTGTTCCGTTATTAAACTGAATTTTTGGGGAAATTCCTTTATTAACAAAATGTCACAAGAGTAACACTTAGCAATTTGCAAAATCAAATATAACTGATCCATGTAACCATGTATTAAATGTAACTAATTTGTTATCAGATGAGTTCAATGATCAATACTTTTAAAAAAGATATAATTACTCTTCTATATTCTGTTAATTTTATTTCTACAGTCTAGTATAATTCACAAAATTTCTGCGTCAAACACAATTTTTGAAAATTGCATTTTTTTGTGTTCACAAGAATAACAAAATTTTCATTCATTATCTAGGCAAGTAAAATGCTTTGCGTTACAAATTGCATATGGTTTATAAGAGTAGAGCATATGCACTTTTAAGTGGTTGCATCAATTTTATCCTAAATATATTTTATAATGAAAGAATTGGAAATATTTATGGAAATTTGCACTGACAATCACAAGAGCAACAATGGACGTTCCCGTATGTGTCCCGATCCGTAGTCGAAGAATTAGTGAATAAATTCATCGAAATTTCCGTACCGCTGATTTAATTATAAATTAGATTCGATATTGATATTCAATAGTACCAGAATTAACGAAAATTTTTTTTAGATTTTTCTTGAAAAATATTCTAGTATAAGTGTATGGCATAGATATTTTTCATAACGTGTTACTAATAGAATAAAATAATAGTCCACAGGGATATATGCGTCCCGATCCGTAGTCAAAGGATTGGTGAATAAATTCATCTAAATTTCCGTACCACTGATTTAATTATAAACTAGATTCAATATTGATATTCAATGGTACCACAACTTACAAAAACGTTTTTTTAGATTTTTCTAGAAAAATATTCTAGTATAAGTGTATATATAGATTTTTTTTCATAGATTTTTTTCGGAAGGTGATTCTAATAGAGTAAAATAATATTCCACTGGGATATATGCGTCCCGATCCGTAGTCAAAGGGTTAGTGAATAAGTTCATCTACATTTCCGTACCACTGATTTAATTATAAACTAGATTCAATATGGATATTCAATGTTACCATAACTTACAAAAACTTTTTTTTTAGATTTTTCTTGAAAAATATTTTAGTATAAGTGTATGGCATAGATATTTTTCGTAACGTGGTACTAATAGAATAAAATAATAGTCCGCTGGGATATATGCGTCCCGATTCGTAGTCAAAGGATTAGGGAATGAGTTCATCTAAATTTGTGTACAGCTGTTTAATAGATGTTATTCATCTAAATTTGCGTTATTCATCGGCCAACTTATCGGCGACGGATAAAATTTTGCTTTCGTAACAATTGAAAAAAAAAAATCATGCTGCAAAAGGTGGAAATGTAAAACTTAAAAAAGGCTACAATTAAGAATAATAATGACAAATAAATTAACTCTCTTCCATCAATCTTCAATCGGGAATCAACCCCCTTCTTTTGTGGACAACTGGAGAACATGGCGGCAAATTTTGCGGTGATACATTTGGTAACATCTGCTTCCCAACACCACCTCATATTCTGATCGAAAGGTGAAAAGTGGGGGTGGTATGAACTGCAACGCTGTGTTTCTTATAGCATCATCAGGTGAACATTACAGAAATCAGGGGAACATTTGGGAAAGGATGGGTGAGCAGTCTCTCCACTTTACCCGGAATATTTGCGGAAAGAAATGTATGGTATGTGTATCGAATATTCCGTGAAAAGTCCAATCTAAACTTGGATATCGTTCTAACAAATTGTTAACCTTTGGCGAGTATACTCGTCTTTTCATGGCTACAAACTTTTATGTTTTTTTTTTTTTTGTTGCTGCTGTTGTTGTTACAAGAAATTTTAAAATCTGATCTTCGCCTTTTTAAATCACAGAAATCCTCGATTAAATAAAGAGAAGGCTATTTTTCACATATAGTGATAAAAGAAAAGGCATTATGAACATTTGGGAAAGGATAGGTGAGCAGTCACTCCACTTTACCCGGAATATTTGCAGAAAGAAATGTATGGTATGTGTATGGAATATTCCGTGAAAGGTCCAATCTAAATTTGGATATCGTTCTAACAAATTTCTGAACTTTGGCGAGTATACTCGTCTTTTTATAGCTACCAACTTTTATGTTTTTTCAACTGTTATGTTGTTATAAACTATATATAAAAATCACTTCAAAACGTCAAAGTACTCATTAACCCGGGAATGCTCGCGCAAAACCGGGTTATGTACGATTTATACTTTGCCGCCAATAAATTCAAACAAAAGTCGTCATTTTATATAATGGTGACACTGTTAACAAATTCCGCGCTAAAATAATTTGCAAATTACTTTTCGAAAATTAGTGGTGAGAAATGTAATAATCGTGCCCACCCTGGGTATGTCATACCCAGCGCGAGTAATCCCGGGTTAATTGCTATAACTGATAAACATAAATTTTAAAACTGCAAAATACTTTTATTTATTTACATTTCGACATGTTTCATTACATCAGACGGCAACATTCTCAAGAAAATAAAAAGATAAAAATATTTCTATCCTTTAATAAATTAATTAAATATTCCTAAAATTTAAAAAGAAATGCTATTCAGGGTAATGAAACAATAATATAAAATAATTCACGTTTACAAATTTCCATATTTAATATTGCAGTTAAATTCATTATCCTTGTGCTTGCGTGATTTTTGTTTTTGTTTACTAGTTTTTCAATTTGAATTTTGCGAAAATATTTTTATTAATATAAATATTAATGAAACCTGTCGAAATGTAAATAAATAAAAGTATTTTGCTGTTTTAAAGTTTATCGTTATCACTTATAGCAATTAATGTGTACTATGATGTTCAGTTGTTGTTGTTGTTATTACAAGAAATTTTAAAAAATCTAATCTTTGCCGTTTTTAATTGCAGAAATCCTCGCTTAAATAAAGGGATGAATATTTTTTAAATAGCGATAAAAGAAAATGCATTATATAAAGGTAATTTCATATTAAATTACAGGTAAACAAAGTTTTAATATGTCATAACCTTTCATGTTTTTTAAATCAAATAAAAATATTTTTAACAAAAATTTTTACTTAATAAAGGAAACCAACAAATACCGAGTAGAAACAAGCTATATAAAATAAATTTCCTGATTTAAGTTGTTTTGGGGGAAAAAAGCTGGTGGTTAGGAACTATACAATTATCTTCCACATTCAGCATGTATAACACATTTCCAGATTATTATTATTTTTTAATTATGTAAGGACTGTTTCCTAGAAATCCGCACAAACTTTTCATTTATGCAAAATACAAAGGAATACGTATCGGGCGAAATATTCCCATGAAGTGCCTTATCGTATATAAGGGCAAGCCCGTTAGCGAGAGTTCATTAAGTAATCTATATTTTCCGAGAATGGAGTCGAAAGAAGAGTGTATAGTTTTTCGAAGGCAATATTCATCATGGGAATAAGTTCATCGTGAACTAATTTTGCCGAAAATATCCCCAAACAAACTACAAACTACAACGTTACTAGAAGGACTCCCGGCCAAAAGGCAACCGGGATCGGGTAGGAAGGTCCCAAAAATCACCAAGTCAAAGTTACAGCAGTTGAAACGACTTTTTGGCAAAAACGGCCAAGTATTAATCCATCCCACGTCTTTCAATTTCAGTGTTTCACACGGCCACCTACATAAGACTACCACTAAGAAGCTTAACACACTGTAAACTGAAATGTCTGAAATTGAGACATTTAAGTGTCTGAAACGCAGTGTTCAATTTTCAGACGTTTTAAAATGTCTGAAAATTATCAGACACTTCTTGTGTCTAAATTTCAGACACTTAAGTGTCTGAAACAAGAGTGTTCGTTCTTCAGACATTTTAAATGTCTTAAAATTTTTAGACACTTCTTGCATCTGAATTTCAGACATTTCAAATGTCTTAATTGCGGCCATCTTTGAGCCGCTCCCCCCCCCCCCCCCCAACCACCAATATAAAGCCATCTTTGACCAGTTTTCTTTCTAATTCACATACGCAGACATATTTGACCACATTAAGACATTTTTTATAAATGGGAATAATTTGTTACCATAAAGCAGAGCTGATCGCAACGTGGGAAAACTGGGAAGCATCTCCGCCCCCTGATTTTAGGGTACCCCGAATTGGGTACGAAATTTTCATAAAGCTGATATTTTAAATCACTTTTGAACTTATGACAATTGTAATCAGTATTTTGTAGTTTTGGAACAGGATATTATATATATTCACCTAAAAATGTATTTATGTGATATCATATATGGTCGCATAAAAAACGTTTATTACTTTCAGTGAGAACTTTAAATTAATTCTAGTCCAAAGATCTGGTATTCATTCGCCCCCCCCCCCCCCCGCCTTTCATATACTGTTACAAAAAAAAATTAAAAAATATTTATTAAAATAAGTATAAGATCAAGACAAATTTAAATTATCAGCTATATAGGAATTTCATATCAAATGTAGGAGCACGTAAAGCTAAAGGCACAAAGAAACAGCCCAGTTTGTCCATGCTGCAATCAGCTCTGCTTTATGGTAACAAATTATTCCCATTTATAAAAAAAAATGATTCACTCCTTCAGAAAGAATCTCATACCTGCTTTGTTTCGATTTTTTTCCCATTTAAATTAGATATTCCCAGTGACATTTTTATTTGTGTGTTAAATAAAATCTAACACTAGATTACACAAAATTTTCAGTATATGAGATCCCAACATTAAAAAAAAAAAAAAATGAGTATGAAACTCTTATTTTTTTGTTGTTGTTGTTATTATACTATTTATCATTAATAAGAAATATTGAAACATTTGACAACAGCACATTAATCAGCATAATGTTGAAAGACATTCAAAATATCAGTTTTACAAAAATAGAATACCAAATTTGGTGCCACCAAAATACAAAGAGAAGGGGGCACTGCCCAATTTGCATATGCTTTAATAAATCCTGCGTCTGCAAAAAATCCAACCCAACGTTATGGTTCGTTAAATAGAAGTGACCAGAATTCGGAACTCGGAAGTGTCCGCTAATGAACATTCCCGAATATCAGAAATCTCTGTATAGCGAAAACCTTCTTAAATCATACTATATTACTCTAAACGTTCAAAATATTCATTATAATTTCGAAAGGTCTTCAAAATTGCAGATTTACGAAAATTGTATCACCCCCCCCCCCCCCCCAATAAAAAACAAAAAGGAGCAGCACCCTTAGCCCATGTTTTAAGCAGAAGCCCTATGATTCGCTAAACAGACGTATTCCCTATTCAGGAATGTCCGTTACGCAGGTTTTACTGCGTGTACTTAAAGTAAAGCCTCCATAACGGGCATTGCCGAACAGCGGACACTTTTTTTTTATTCTTTTTTTTTTATCCCCAACACCTTTAAATCTGTACGTCTTTACCTCTTTAAAGTAGACACCACCGAATAGTGGACTAATTCCGTGCTCTCGAGGTGTCCGCTATTCAGAGGTTTTGCTGTATGTTCAAGTTCATTTATATGCATATTCTAAAGGGTAAAAAGTATTTACCTTTTTTGTGACAGTATAAGAAATATGTTCAAAATAAATTCTAGGTCCAGTTGTTGATACTATTCAATAATATTCTACAAACTAAATTAAAAAGACAACGTGCGTTAATATTAACGTTGCGATTAATATTAACGAACACAGGCACACACACACAAAAAAAAAAAAAAAAAAAGAAAAAAAAAACTTAAAATCCTTTTTAATTTTTTTTTTTTTAATGAGTTTCTGTTTTATTATTATTTTCATGGATTCTTTTTAGCACCCAGATATGCTTAAAGAAAATTCTTTGAGGGTTGAAAAACACTTCTAAAAACATTTTTCTTCCCATAAACATCACAATAAAAATAATTTGTATTAAAAAATGTTATAATAATATGAAAATATATACATACTCGGAGCACAAGTAATTATAAGAATAATTAATCTTCAAACCATGTTACTTTTTCAAAATATATTAAATATCAGCATAGTTATACTTTACCAATCAGTCAGAATTATTGGCAATGAAATCTTGCATTAGAAGTGCGTTTTCAGAACATGACGTTTATTTAGGTCTTAAATTTTATTACAAAAATGAAAAATATCTCCTACTGTCATGGGCGAGAATTCTTATATCCATCTTCTTTTCATATTATTGAAATTTTTTGCATGATGTTATTTAAATTGATTTTTTTAATATTTTCCGCACATATTTAATTAATTACGCCGATTTTTATAATTTGTTTATAATTACTTTCAAGATCGCTTCATGTTTTATAATTTAAGTATGGTGTTGAGATATAACGTAGGAAATACATACTAGGTATATTCCATTTTGAAATAAATTTTCATAAAGATTATTAAATATATATATATATATATATATATATATAGTATCGCCGTGCAGTTGAATACAATAAGAGTGATTTATTTCCAACAGGAAAAACTGCAAGTTTACAAAATACTCCGAAATACACGATAATACAAACCCTTATACTTTCGAGATTTCTTTTCATACTCTATATCCACCATATAAAACAAAAAATAAAAAGTTCATGGTTTCTCAAAGATAAATTTAAATTTGTTAATATAAAAAAAAATCACTTCAATAATATACTCCGTAAGGTAAATAAATGGTACTCTTGTCAATAAAAATGAAAATTTGTATGTAAAATTATATCACTAATATAAAATAAAGGAATTCGCAAGGAAAGAACTTACTTGTGCAAAGTTATATAAAAATTAGCTTTTTTTTAAACTTATACTGAACAATTTTTTTAATATGTTGCTCGGATGATACGAGCTATTTAACAATCATTAACAAAATTATAAGTATTCTTTTTTAATAGCATGCAGGAAACATTAATTCTATAATTTCAAAACTTATTTACATCTTATCAAATCTAATTGAAACTGTTGTATTTTTTACGTAAATAGTATTATTCAAACAATAAATAGATTATTTACTACATGAAACTTTAATTTATAAAGTAAAGATCTAGATGAGAATTAAATATATTTATTAATACTGAAAATCATTTGCACTCATTGAAAAGCATCAGAAATAAGCAAACAAATCTTTTCACACAAAATATATTTATTTGATAAAAAAAGACAAAAATATTAAAAATGCAAATTAGCCTAATAAGAATAATTTAAATAATAAACAAATAATAATATATATGTAAGAACGTTCTGTGAATTATCATTCCAAACCTGTGCAATACCTTACCTTGGCGTAAATATCCAAAACTGTAATAGCTAATCCAGTATGAGGGAAATATTATTTTACGATATTGAACGCCATTTTAAAAATATATGCGTATTCATATTATTTTACCACTGTATTTTTATAAATATCATGCTATTCTTTTGAATATTTGGTGAGTCTTGAATAAAAATTATCGTAGAAATATTGACATTTTTATATTTCCATGAAAAATATAATTCCCAATTGATTATTATTTTTTTTTCGATCTCCATTTACAAGCACGTACTGTCAAACCATTCAAATAAACAGAATATAAATTTTCGTCTAGTATCTATAAAATGAAGACACAAAGTATAAAATACAGACATCGGATCACTATGCTAAACATTTTTTTCTCTAACGACTAACACACCAACGGATGTAGATATAGATGTGCATACTATTTCACAAAAGAAAGTAAATACTGCGTCACTACTTTCTCTTCATTAATGATGATACACTCACTTTCTGACTCATCTTCGATTTACAAGTAAGAGAATTCAAAGTTCAAATCTTCAATCAGTGTAATGTTTTGGAAATAAAGCAGAAACTTTTAATGCGTTATAAGATTATAACGACGATTGACGATTCCATTTATTGTGTGAATAACAAACGTCATTATAGAGATTTCGGATTGAGGAAAAATATATCGTCACACTTTCAAATAATTTATCAAATGTTGATAAATTTAAAAGCAATTTTAACACTTCAGACAAATTTACAGTACTGATACTTTAAATCACTTTCGCCAATCCGTTGAATAAAAGCCGTTGCCCGCCAAAACAGCAATAATCAAATCCGGTCGCGTTCTTCTCCCGCACCGTTCATGCTTGCAACAACAAACAAACCTACTCACTTCACTTCATTTTACTTGGTGAGTGGCTCAAATGGCTGAATTTCTGAAATGTCTAAAATTGCAAGTGTCTTAAATTCAGACATATAATCATAATTCTAATATTTTTTTCAGTTCATTTATGCCATGATCATAATAAGACGTTTATGTGTCTTAAATTTAGACATCTATCACGTCTGAAATTTTATTTTCAGACGTTTAAGTGTCTTAATTGCTTTTTCAGTCACATATGTGTTTGAACTTAAGACGCCTCTATTTGCAGTGCATCAAACATAGCAAGAAAAGGCTCATATCAAAATGACAGAAAAGCAAATGGTTGCTGCAAATCGAACTAAGGTAGCTTGTTCTGAAAATTCTCTGTTTGAGCATTCGTTTTGGATGACATTTCAGGCTCACTCACTCCACTTTTAACGATAACGAGTTGGAACCCGTCGAAATTCGACGAAATTCGAACATTTTAATTCGTCGAAATTCGACAAATTAAAATGTTTAGAATGGAACTGTTAGATCGAATTTATAATAAACCTACAAAAATAATTACGATAAAAAGTCCATCCTGCATTGGTTGTCTAACTCTTAAAACAAATAATGTTTTTAACCTAAAATTACCAAAACATTATTTCCACTAACTTCAACTGCTTAAGGGGTCTCAGGACTCTTAAAATTGGAAAAAAGGAAAAAAAGAGACCATTTTCAACATTTAATATCTTAAACTGTATTTGATTTTAAGACACAATTTTAATTGGAATAAAATATATAAGTATGTTCTTTCATTTCATGTATTTAAAAAATTATAAGATGCAGAATTAGCATTTACAGGGGGCTCCAAACTGTTAGACATTTGATGAGCAAAAAATCGGCATAACAGCTTACGCGCACGATTACAAAATAAGTATTGCACTAAGATAAATTCGTCTTCACTTAAATTAATATAAAGAGCTCACCATTTGATTCCAGCCTATACTCCGTAACGGAATAAAAATTCTGGTGTAAAATATTTTTATGAAACTTGAGTAAAATTTCCGGGCGTTCTATTGTTAAGGGGTCTTAGGACTTTTAAAATTAGAAAAAAGGGGGGAAAAAAAGAACTATTCTCAACATTTCATATCTTAAAATGTATATGATTTAAAAACACAATTTGAATTGGAATGAAAGCTATAAGTATGGTCTTTCATTTCATGTATTTAAAAAATTGGAAGATGCAGAATTAGTATTTATAGGGGGCTCCAAACTTTCAGACATTGGGCGAGCAGAAAATTCGTATGACAGCATACGTGCAGGATTACAAAATAAATTTTGCAACTAGAATGAAAATTTTGATGCCAACTTATACTTCAGATTATAACAATTACCCTGAACCTAAATAAATTTGTATTTAAAACTTTTTTGTATTTTTAATACAAAGTTGTATTTAGCTAATGCAAAATTAAGAAAATTTCAACAGTATAATCACCTAAAAAAATATTGTTTTGAACAATAAAAAGGAAATTTTAGGTTCAGTGTATACAGACTAACATATGTTTTGAAAATTTCATGAAAAAATATTCATAAGTTTTTGAGATATCGTGCGCGCTATGCCCAAAAACGTCATTTGGAGAAAAATGGCTTTAAAGTTTCCGAAACGACGCTTCAGCTATTGAACGTGTATAAATGTAAAAGTCATAACTTCAGTTCTAACAGGAATTTCAAGGAAACAATTATATCAAAATGTTCAGAAAAGATAGGAGTTTAACATCTAAAAAAATTAAAATTTCGAAAATTTTAAAGCTTTAAGAGTCCTGAGACCCCTTAAATTATAGAAAAATTAAACTGTATTAGAATACGTAATCAAGATAATAATTATGTTGAAGTTATCGATTGAGGCTCTTATGTTTGTTTTTAGAGGATGAAAAATCAGTAAGAAGGATTTCGCTTTGTCACATAAAATTTTCTCCCATAAAATCTAAACTGTACGTTATTTACACATTCTCAAAATTTATATACGCACCACTCAAATCCACAATTTAAAAGTATTTTAATACGCAATAGATTATTAATGAATGTATTTCCAAACTTAAAGTCCCGTTTGTCCGATACAACTTTTTATGTGAACATTCGCACAAACTTTAAGTTCAAATCTCAGTACCCGCGAAAATTTGCCATTCAGAAATTTGCCTTTAGTTGCCATAGTATTGGCCATTTAGTATTGGTCAAATATTTAGTTCTATCAAATAAAATGATCGTTTTGTTTTAAATAAGACATCATTTTTACTCACTGAATCATTTTGCCTAGCATCTCAAACTCAGTATCAGCGTAATGTAAAAAGAAAAATCTTCTTCAATCTTTTGATTTATGGAGAAGAATGCGTGTTTTTTTTAATGGCTGACGTCATTTTCTGTTCAAAAATTAGAAAAAAGTTACTTTTATTTGTAATGTGAAAATGGCATCAATAAGGATATAATCAATAATAATAAATAAACCATGACTATTATCCCTTTACTTTTAATAAAAATGGAGTACTTCAGTTGCCACAATTACAAAATTGGTACTAAAAACTGTAAAAAAATTAATATCTCAAAAATAAATAGAGACAGAGCTTTCAAACAAATTGCATTTAAAAGTACATTTTTTTTCCTGTACGTTGGTGTAAAAATTGAAACTGCGCGATGTTTAGAAGTTTTAAAATTTGCCGTCGAGAAAATTGCAAAACCGAAATTTTATTTCAAATTTCAAAGTGTTGCCATTCGCAGAATGACGCATGCGTTACGCACAGATATGTTTGTCCTTTATAATAGAGATAGATGGTGTATACTACACATCTGACGTCTCCACGACACAACCTATCATGAAATTTGCTACTAAAGCGAAATTCGAAGACAAGATCCTCGTTTGGATTGCGATGGGTCCGAATGGCTTGAGTCGTCCGTTCATCCGAAAGTCCGGGGTCGCTGTCAGTGAGCAACGACATTTGAACAAGTGCATTCGCAAACTTCTCATCCCCTACACCCATAGCAATTACAATGGCGGTGATTACATCTTCTGGCCAGACTTGTCCAGCAGACATTACAGCAAAACTGTTCTCATCTATTTCCGGCCGCAAAACATCACTTTTGTAGACAAGTCCGAGAAACTGGTTAATGTTCCCGAAATTCGACCAATTGAGGATTTCTGAGTGTATCTTGAGTCCAAAATATAAACTAAATGCTGGAAAGCCGATAACATTCAGAAAATGATCAATCGAATCAAGTGCTGTCTCAAAATTTTGCACAGTCGTGGAAAAAAAGAAGTAAACACCCCTTACTAACTCTGCAAAAAAATATCGTAGAAGAAAGTTACTGCTACCACACGATTGGTAATAAAATCTACTTTGAAATGACGTATATAAAATTTGCTTAGGGGTCATCTACATATCAAAACGAACCATAACTTTGTTTTTCTCAATAGCAGCACATAATCCTAACAGCATAAATGAACTCTACACCCTTCAACTATCCTAAAAACGAATTTTTATGCAATTCGTACGATAAGTTTCCGAGAAATAAATTATTTTAAAACAAGCATATTTTAGAGGCTGTATTCAAATTGAAGTTCCATACTCGATTGTTGACCGAGAGAGCCTCCTTCTTGATCAAGGCATCTTAAACGCTGCTCAAGCAAACATTCAAGATTGCTAGATTACAGGATAGCATAAGAAATTTCAAAATATCTGGTCACTTCTGTCATAGACGGCCCCTTAAACCATCATTTTGCCGTTTTTTAAGCATAATTTGAAAACTGCTTGGAAGAAAAGTGTGAAATTTTGGATTTCTATAAAGCCTGACTTAATAAATATAAGTCCATCAAAAAAATTGTAGGTTGCAATTCATATTTTTTTCGAATATTAATTTCATAATTCATAATTCATTTATAAAAATTGCAAATTCAACGTATTTATGTTTGGGTATTTTTGTTAGCAATATTTAATCTTTGCTATCAAAAATGGCGTGATGTTCGTTGTTATCCTCAAAAATTAATTATCTATTTCTCAATATAAAAAACATAGGTAAGATAAATTGGGCTTACCTTATATTTATGTATATCCGTTTATCATCTGGTAATTTTTCGTCCGGAAAAGGTAAATCGATCTACATATTCTTCTTGTATTTCTGTTTTAATCCACAGGTGATGATGGTGTGAACTTCATGTGGTTTAAAAGGACACATATTTTTGTGTGACCTGTGATCTTAAATTTGTGCCGAAACTTATAAATAGAAAGTTAAATAAATGTTTAATAAGAGCTTTAAGACATACATCTCTCAGTTTGAGAGTCTGAGTTACAACTGAAAATAGAGAAAAAATACATGTATAAAATATTATTAACAATAAATAACAGGAAATTAATGCCATAAATCAGCATAACAAATAATTTGTATCAATATTTATATTTATGGTATTTTAAAATTAGAGTTGATATAAATGTCTTATAGTTCTTGAGTATTACGAAATGCTTATAATAAAATATCTGTTTACGATTATGCAATCACTTTTCAATTTCACTTCCTTCTTTCAGATCATAAACACTATCGATAATTACTTTTGTAAATCACATTTGACACATGAAAAACAATTTACTTCGCTTAATTATTTTAATGTCCTTGTTTGGAGATTATATTTCACAATATCTGTCAACAGTTTTAGTATTATTGCTACACAAAAAATCAGCACACTCGGAGTATAATTTCAGGAGATGTTAATAAAAATATGAAAATGAAGAATTTTAGTAATTTTAGGAATGCGAATAATTTTAGGAACGAACAAAAACAGACATAAGCTTCTACCACGATTCACACATCTGCTGAAATGCAAAGTGTAAGCAGGGGGGGGGGGGGGTATGATTTGGAACTTGCAGTATAATTTTTAACATAAAAACTTGTAATAAAATATTGTTTTTTTTTTCGATAAATGAAAGTTAAAATTCTAGTGCTGCATCCACCTTGAGTTAAATCATTAAAATACATATGAAAAGCACAAATAAATTGTACAAAAATTACTTTCAGGTACATAAATACAACATAAAGATATTTAAAATACAAATTAAAAATATCTTAAAATACATCAGAAAAACTTCAACAAAAGAAAACAAGTTGGAAATTGCTCGTCAAACGTGGCAAATGAGGTGCGTTCGTACTATAACTAGTTTTATAATTATTTTTTACACCCCATATTGTAGTGAATGTATATTTTTTTGCGCTTCATAAGTGCATAGTCTGTAACATCATTAAAATGCACTTGCAATAATTTTTTTCCCATTCCCCGTAATGTAACGGAAAACTTTTGACTGTCCCTGTCATTAACCCTCTACTGCCCATGGTAGCATATTTGCTACCATAAGTTTAGCTTTAATTTTTAGCACGAAATTTCATAAATAATGTGTATTTTAAGTCATTATAGCAATAACTGCACCTTTAGGTAATATTTGGTATGGCATTTGAATGCAGATGGCAGCAGTAAATTAGAAAAAAAATAGTTTGAAGAAGCATGTGTGATAAAAATGGTAAAATGGCATTTACAGTGGTAAGTTTTTGCTAATTTTTTCAAACATTTTATTGCGATAAAGCTAATTTCATCCGATATATAGTTATAAAAAGACTTACTGTTATTCTCTGCACAAAAAAATTCAATATAAGTTTATTTTTTATTGGTAAAATGAGTAATTAAAATGAAGGTAGCAAATCTGCTACCATGGGCGTTAGTGAAAAGTGACTTGTCAGGATTATCTGAAAGTGATAGTGACAATGAGTATTTGCCCTCTGAAAGGCACGATGTTGGCTATGAGGAAAGATCAGATGATGAAGGAACTGAAGAGGCGAATAACTTAAATGAAGAAAAAATAGAATTTTTTTTTTTAATATTGGCGAATGCATTCTAAAGAAAGTATATAAGAATCTTAATCAAAGAATCGTATGGAAGAACCAAATCTTTTGACTCTTGCTGATGACGACGACTTTCCGGATCCAGTAGAGCCTCTTCCATCCCCATTAAATTATTTTAAAATGTTTATATCACCCGATATAATCAAGCTATTGGTATCAGAAACAAATTTGTACAGTGTTCAAGTAACAAGGAACTCAATTACGTTGACGGAATATGAAATGTAGCAATTTTTAGGTATGTAGATTCGAATGGGACTTGTTCAAATACCACATATTAGAGGATACCAGGAAGATTGATTAAGGTATGAACAAGTTGCTGGAGTCATGACTCGAAACAGATTTTAAAAGATTTTAAGATATATAGATTTTGTTGATAATTTAAGTGTTGATTATAGTGTGCGACTTGATAAATATTGGACATTGCGCTCGTGGTTATATATGTTGATGAATAACATGCTATCAATACCAGAAGAATGTAAGCACTCAATTGATGAAATAATGATCCCATTTCGTGGGAGAGTCCACATGAAACAATACATGACAAAAAAGCCTCGTAGTAAATGGGGATTGAAATTATGCTCTAGTTGTGGACAATCCGGTATTTGCTATGATTTTGACGTCTATACTGGACAGTCTAAAGAATATTATGGGGAACAAACTGGTTATGAATTAGGATTAGGCCAGGTGTTGTTTTACAACTATGCAGCACACTGAAAGCCCCAGAGAAAACTACAATTTTTGCAGATAATTTCTTCACCAGAATTAACCTGGTAAGAGAACTGTTGAAAAAAAGAATAGGCTTCATAGGGATTGTGAAAGAAAACAGATTGTTGAAGTGTAAATTAAGCAATAAGAGAAAGAAGGAAGAAGATACATTGACTACTCGGTAGCATTTACAGACAATTTTGATCTTATAGCAGTGAAATGGTTCGACAACAGATGCTGTACTTTATTATCGAACACTGTAAAAGTTAATGCTTTAGCTTCTGTAAATAGGAGAGTAAAAATGTCAAATAAAGAAGTACTAATACCTTGCCCGGCAGTCATTCCTATGTACAATTCAAATATGGGAGGGACTGACTTGAATGATATGATGTCATTTAAATATAAGTACACGTTCAAATCAAATAGATGGTACTTGTACATATTTTGGCACACATTCATAATGGCAAACGTCAATGCATGGTGTCTTTGTCGGAGACATTGTAGCCAACACAAAATGAAACCCTCTTGGCTTTGCTTTTTTTTGAACGAATTATCTACAAGCCTTATCACTGTTGGTAAGAAGAAGTTAGGTAGCCCATCTCTCGAGAGTCCAAAAGTTCAGCAGCCTAAGAAAAAACCTCGAAAAGAGGAACCACCAAAGGTAAAATTTACATACTGAAAAACATTTTTACAGCTAAAATGTATGTGTTCATAATATGTAGATCTTAGTTTAAATTTGAATATTGGAAGTATATATTTTATTCACTTATAGCAAACAAGGACTGATGGCGTGCATCATTGGCCTACATATGAAAAACAAAGCCAAAGATGCCATATTTGTCCAAGAGGGACATTTTCTTCAATAAAATGACGAAAATGTGACGTATTCCTAAGTATAAACAAGGAAAGAAACTGTTCTAAGGCCTACCACATGTAAAAATAACAGATTTTTCCAAAAATAAAATAAATTTGATTGAAATGTGGTAAAATTCTTCATTTTTCATCCTAATCTGCCCATGGTAGCATATATGATACCATACAGAAATTCTTTAAAAAAATAACAAAATCTCAATTTGTTTTATATTTTTATTTTATTTGACCCACAATAGCATAAATAAGACAAATAAATAATTTTTTCATTGGTAATTTCTTGTAGTGGGCAGTAGAGGGTTAAACTATGCATCCGATTTTCATAAAATTGGAAATACCTCTACGAAATTTTGGAACAATTGTATTTTTTAAATTTCAGACCATTCGGAAGGCTGTAACATCATTAAAATGCACTTGCAATAATTTTTTTCCCATTCCCCGTAATGTAACGGAAAACTTTTGACTGCCCTGTAATTAAACTATACATCCGATTTTCATAAAATTTGAAATGGCTCGAGAAAATTTTGGAACAATTATATGTTTAAAATTTCAGACCATTCGGATGGCTGTAACATCATTAAAATGCACTTGCAATAATTTTTTCCCATTGGCCGTAATGTAACGGAAAAATTTTGACTGTCCCTGTACTGAAACTATACATCCGATTTTCATGAAATTGGAAATACCTCTTCGAAATTTTGCAACAATTATATATTTAAAATTTCAGAAGACTGTAACATCATTAAAATGCACTTGCAATAATTTTTCCCATTGCCCGTAATGTAAAGAAAAACTTTTGACTGTCCCTGTAATTAAAGTATAAATCCGATTTCCATAAAATTTGAAATGGCTCGACAAAATTTTGCAACGATAATATATTTAAAATTTCAGACCATTCGTTTGGATTGTTTTTGCTCTGTTATATGCGGACGGACAGACAGACGGACGGACAGACGGACAGACAGACCGACTGAACGACGACTATAGGTGCTACGTATTTATATAATAACGAACGCACCTAAAAATAACAACATCTAAATCCTACTGATGACGGCGTTGTTGAAAACGTTCTAGGTTTTTCTAATGTATTTTAAGATATTTTTAATTTGTATTTTAAATATGTTTATATTGTGTGTATCCACCTGAAAGTAATTTTTGCACAATTTATTTATGCTTTGATGTGTATTTTAATGATTCTTTTTTTCATCTCACTTGGGATTTTCTAATGTATCTTTATTTTCGATTGTAAAATTGTAAGTAAGGATATCTGTTACGAAAAACTAATATGAAATCTTCTTAAATTTTATCAAAAACAAATGTAGAAATATTGAAAAGAAGATTTGAAAACATTTAAAACTTACATACAATATAGTAAAGTAATAATAATAATAATAATAATTAAAGTTTCAAATTTAAGATCTGTTTAACCCTAGAACTACCGGAAATTTTACTCAAGTTTTATAAAAACATTCTACACCAGAATTTTTACTTAAAACTATTTAATTTGTTTATTTAACTTATTATTGTCTGATTTATACATTTAGTTTGTTTTGAAGAAATTTCTGGTTTGAACAAATATTTTGAATGTACATGTCGGGTCCATGGGACCCTTCTGGTAGACAGAGGGTTAATGAAGCTATCATTAACACCAGAAATATTTTTTCTGGAGTTTAGAAATGATGAAAATCAAATTTAACCCCTTAACGGTCGCATTAAATTATGGTTTAAAAATTAAAATTGCTTATTGGCTTCACTTTTTTGAAAAAGATATATTCACCTTATTTAATGACAGGTAAAATGATATCACAATAAAGCCAATTACACTATTTTAAAAAAGTGGTGGGAATCAAACAATCTGAATAAAAGACACAGCCCGTGAATATCGCGGGAGAGAGAATTAAGGGGTTAAAACTTCCCTGAAATGTTCTTTTAAAAAATAACATGACCTGATGTTTTATTTGATCAAGGATCTGAATATACTCAATCAATTTACGTTAACACCAATGATTATCTTGTAAAAAGACTTCCATGTAAGAATACCCTCTAATGGCAGATGTTGGGAAAATCATGTTCTAAAAATTAAATTTATGACTTGTCCTATAACATTGTCTTTCTCTAAAAGGTTTTTCCAGTTAATGAAAAGCGGAAACGATTTTCTGAACATTACAACCTGCGACTGAAAAGGCTAAATGCGTATGTGCAGATAGAACGATAATCTATATATTAAAGCAATATACAAACTAAGTTTTAAAAGATGCTATAAAACATAATTACCTGCCAATTATATTTTATAACTCTCTTCTACCGGTAATTGCTTGTCAATTATTCTTCTACATCCTTTTTTCATCCTTGATTATTTTTGATTTATTTTTCCTTGATACTGTATAATCCTTCTTTTCAGATTGAATTTATGATATCAGCGTTTTATAGACGTAATTGCATACATAAATATCTTTATTTACTTTTATGCTCTTAAATATTATTGTTGTTCAAACATAAATTGTTACTGCAATAGGAAGTTTATTGCGAATATTAAACTGTAATGACGTAAAATGTGTTTTATAAGAATATCAGATTCAAGTTATTTTAAGAATAGTATCATTTAAGAGTCGTAACACATCAAAATAAACTAATTGTACAGTAGAGCGCGATTATACGTATTCTGATTAACCGGATCGATCAAGGACCATTCATTTTTCTCGCCTTCTCTACAATTTTGAAGTGAAATTTCTTTAAGAGTTGTAGGGTAAATTCGGCTGGTTGTCATGAAAGGTAACCGTTAAGTAACCATTTCCTAATCCTGAAATAATAAAATCGCCAACAAATGCAAAAGGAGCAATCATAAAATTGTTTCTAGAACCTAAGAAATTTCACTTCTAACGTGCGAAAGTCCCATATATTTTATTTTTATATTTTTTTCCACAAAAACCCCTCTTTATCTTCAGGTTCTAGGAAGGTGGTCGAAAAAGTGCTTATTTTGCCCCCATGTGTCCTTCGAAAGAGCGACCCCCCTTCCCCTGTCCGCTTGCGTTTGTTTGTACAGTGTATTTATGTATATATATATGTAATAATTTCTATGTGTGTGTCTTCTATTTATAAAGTGACGATTTTGTAGAAAATGAAATTAAAAAAAATAATAATTTTTAAACACGCCATTTATAATATGCTAAAATGTTCACTACTAGGCAGTTCAAAGCCTGGAAAAAGTGCAAAGGGAAGTTACCTAAAAGACATTGCCATAGCCGTTTTTAGAGTTGTCCAATTATCCGGATTTTTCAGTAACCGGATCGGCCTCAGTCCCGATCGGTACAGATAATTGGCACTCTACTGTATTTCCAATTTAAAAAGTTACTTTTTAATTAACTGTTTTTGTTAACTTGATATGTTTTGATGCATTTTGCATGTCTGTCTCTGGGACATGGCTCGTCATAATGACCCGAAGAATGTTATGTACACAGCTAAACGCGCTTATATACACGAAAGTAAAAGACTTTTTTTTTACTTTTGAAAATATAAGTGCCCCAGAAAGCGTTATATAATGGCATAAACCCGACTCCTATGCTTATAGGGCTATCGGCCGGAATTTCTACCTTTGAAAAGCAATTTTAGCTATTATTTTTTTTTTTCGCTTCGGATCCTTTAATGATAAAGACTTTGGTCCTTTGGGACCTGTTTTTTAATTTTCAATTTAGCAATTCAAATTTTGAATATATTGAAAGGCAAGATGTTCGTAAAATACTAAATTCAGCGCCAATGCATGAAGTTATTGTCTAATGTTAAATTTGGAATTGAATAATTTCTTTATAAGAGGCATTCTCATAAAATTTTAACTTTCAGGAATAAAAATCTGCTGAAATTAAACTTAATAAAATAACATTTTAAACTTATAGACGAATGCTTTAATGAATCAAAATAAAGAAAAAATGGTCAGCAGCGACGATTTTTTTTTTATTTAACTGAGGTTTAAGTTAAACTTGCGAGATTAATTTCCTTTACTGTTTTACCTCTCTAACTTTTTATTTTCTTCTAAATTTTTACTTATAATGAATTTGCATAGTATCCATAGAACATTTAAATAAGAGATAATAACAATGTAATATTTTTAGTACGAAGTTTTCGAATAACATTGTCTTAAAGGGATGCTAAGGAAGGAGCACAGTAAGGAAAAAAGGGACAGTAAGGAAGAAAAAAGCGATGATAAGGAAGAAAAAAGGGATGGTAAGGAAAATTATCACCTATTATTAGGCAGATCATGTTAAGACTAAGTGATAGCCACAATGTTCATTGGTTTTTAGAAGCAGTTTTTTACATTGGATTAAATTAAAAAAAAATTAATTTACCTCGAAAAGTGCAGGAATAAAACTTGAGGACGGTAAAACTACCAAAAAAAGTCACGATGCTTGAAATTAATATTTAAATGCTGATTTAAATTTTGCAGTAAATTTCCTGCCATGGAATTTTAGACATTCTTTCTTTAGCGTACTTCTGCATGAGAAAAAACTTGAAAAACATTCTGTGGCTGAATCTGAAATGATTTTCTGTATAATTTTAACAAGAGGGGTGGTAAGGAATCTAAAATCCAGGGACAGAGTTCAAAAAATAATAACAACGGTAAAAATATGTGCAGGATAATTTTTTGCTACATATTTATGTAAAACAACAGTTTCAGTTTCGGAAAAAAATTAGATCGAAGTACTTTATTGAAACAATTTTATACAGACATCTCCAACTTAAAAAGCAGCATCAGGAACACGGAACGTTAAGGGTCCTGTCCCTACCGGCGAAGACACTCACGAGCTAATGCTAATCCTATGGGGAGGGATTTTTCTAATATCTCATTTGCATTTCGACATTTTTAAATAATTTTTTTTTGCATTGTATAGCCGAGGTCCGTCTCTACAGCGCACCTTGGTTACTTTTTCGATTTTGGTCGCAGATATGTTTAATAAAGTTACTTTCATTTTCAAAACCGGTTCTGAAAATGAAAGTGTCATTCTAAAAAATTACTGCAACCAAAATCGAAAAAGTAACCAAGGTGCGATGTAGAGACGGACCTCGGCTATCCAATGCAAAAAAAATTATTTAAAAATGTCGAAATGCAAACGAGATATTAGAAAAATCCCTCCCCATAGGATTAGCATTAGCTCGTGAGTGTCTTCGCCGGCAGGGACAGGACCCTTAAGGAATTTCGTGGTATATTTGGACCCCCAACATCGTCCAAAACTTATTTATCTCATTAATATTGCTATGCAGTCATGGAATGGAATGTTTTACAATATAAGAAATAAATAAATAAATAAAAAAAACAAGAATAGGTACTAAAATAAAAATTATTATTCAGGAACTTAAAAGTTAAAATGATGTGTGAATGTTTCATAAATTTCGGCATATGTTAGCTGACAACTCAGGTTTGTAGATGAGACTTATGCAAATTTTCAGGGCAGCTTGCATTAATAGGAAAGCATATGTGCATGTAGAAATACTTCTTTGATAATTCGTGGTGAATACAAACTTTAATCTATAAGATGAATTAACGAAACTTGACGGAGTAACCTAGTGAATATATACAGACTACCACTGCCGCACCGCTCCATCAGGTAAGTTTTCAGTTTTACTCAATGTAAAATGCTTGCTACTACTGACCAAATCTAGAGAGCTTAAGCTAATTTAATTCAGAATAATATTCTAAACTATAGCCTGCACTTTACTGCTTCTGCCCACCCAACTTGGACACGTTCAATAAGCTGCGAAAAGTCTGATTAGTTTATGCTTTAATTATACACTGTAAAAAAAAAAAAAAAAAAAAAAAAAAAAAAAAAAACGGACTAAAATACGGAAATACTACTGGCAATCTAGACGCCAGTACTATTTCCGTATTTTAACGGAACTTTTTCCCGGTAAATTTCAGAAAATTTTCCGTTTTTTTTTTTATTTAACAATAGTATTTCCGTATTTTAGTCCGTTTTTTTTTTTTTTTTACAGTGTATATTTTTTGCATAAATATTCGAAGCATTTTTGGAAGTTTCTTGCGAAAGATTATTATTCATGCAAAAACAGATTTTTTATGTATGAACAGTTATATTTTAAATATCTTTTTGAAAGTCTTAAAATGCATCAATATTTGCAGAATTGTGGTAGCTTAAAATAGAATCATGTTAAATAATTATAACTGAAAGATCAGCATAAAAAAATATTATAGTTAGTGAGATTTGAAGGTGTTAGCTTGAAAAGCTTGCTATCGTTTTTTAATCTCGAATTGAGGTAAAAATGAAGGGAAATCCTTCAAAAATGAACATTGAAAATAGGTATAAGGGAGAAAGAGCAATTAAAGTCCATGCTATTAAGGAAAACGACTGTAAACATAAGATTGGAGAATATTGAAAATCTACTCGAGTAAGGGAAAGAACGATGAATAACTCATTGCAATAAGCATGTGACTATAATCAATTTTACCCTTGATCCTTTAATTTAATTGCTTGATTTTCAATGCCTGTCGAGTAACGTGTGATTATTTTTTAATTACTTAAAAACACAGTTTTGAAATTATAAAAAATTTCTTAAAAATTAAATCATCACTACGTAATGGACATTTTTCTCAGATGAAGTTATATTTTTTTCCCTTTTCGTATCGCACAGAAAGAATGGTGCATCATTTACAATATTGCTTATGTATTTAAATCTGTTTTTTAATATAATAATAAGAAAAAATAAATATCATCATTTATATATTGACAATACTCTTTTTTCTTAGGTAATTATTATATATGATTTACGATTTCTAATATGAAGCACGGAAATATATTTTTTTAGATTATTGCACTAATTAACAATGAATATCTATGTTAATGCCTAAAGTAGAAGGCTGGACAACTTTTTCTTATTACTACTTGTTTAATAATTATGTTTCTAAAATTCATATTTATAGACGCTACTTAATTTTAGATTTATGATGCCGTCGCTATACAACTCTAATAACATCAATGCAAGTATGATGCTTGTTAATATAGGATGAATTATTATATAATCGGTATGTTGTAAGTTTTATTTTATTTTATTTCAAACTAGATGTTACTCGCGGCTTCGCTTGTGAGAAAATCCATCTGTAAATCGATTTTTTTAATGTGTCAAGTAAATATTATATTGCATGAAAACAGTGATTTTTTCTAATATGTGCGACATCTTTAAGAGTTTTATGTTAAGATTTTCAAAAAATGTGCTATAATATTTGTACCAGTGGAATGAAAGACTTTGAAAATAACGTATTTATGATGCGATCGTAGTAAATTGTTGTTTTTTGAATACAAATCTATATATTTATATTTTGAAAATGATATCATTATATCGGAATTATGAAAATAAAACCAATAAATATGCTAAATGACTAATTTTAGGAAAGTTAGTCATTTTTACCCACGATATGCTTAGATCAAACATTACAGTAATTAAATATTGTAAGCTGTACTAGTTTTGATAATTGTTCTCTACAATAAATTTCAATTTTGAGAAAGAAACAATGTAAATCTATGTCAAGTATTCGTCGAACATCTAATAAAACAAATCGTCCTATATTCCAGTTACTTTTCTTTCAAATTAATGATCTTTTATTTTCAGTAATATCCATGATATACAATAGACTACACGCATACCCTAAGTGTTTCACTGTAAAGTTTTATTTCTTTTAAATGATATTAGTAATCTAGAGTAAACTATTTCAGTTAAGCTAAAGCGGCTATTAACACTAACACCGCCGGAAATTTTATTCAAGTATTATAAAAATATTTCATACCAGAATTTTTATTTAAAACAATATAACTTATTTATTTAACTTGCTTCACTGTGGTACATTTTTAACTTATTTTAGAAAGAAATTTCTGGCTCGAATCGACATATCTTTATTCGGTACCGGTCAAAAAGACCGTTATGGCGGTTCTAGTGTTAATAACACACATGTCGGAAACGCAGAGCCTAACTACTGCCGAAATAAACTGCCACCAGTAAAAATGAATATCTATTTTTGCCATAATTTATTATTGAAATTTTGTATTAATAAGCCTTTAAATAAGGAGAAAATTTATATTTAAAGTTACTGATGGAAGTTTGCCTTCGGCGGTAATCAACCCCTGCGAAAGAGGTTACAGTTGAAGCTTCATTATTTTGAGGATACGTCAGTTCCTTTTTATTAATAGTTCTATGCAGGGTTGCCAGTTTGGCCTCCATTTTTATTCAGAAATTTCGAGTTCATACCAGAAATAAAGTATAGTATTTTATGGTTTATTTAATAAGAGACATTTAGTGATCACTTAAAGTGAAACATTTTCTTTCGAAATTTACGGTGATAATTTGAAATTTAGGATTAAAATTGGAGGCCAAACTGGCATCCCTGGTTCCGTGTGTAAATCAAATCCTTTAAATGAAAAATCCCAGAAAATTATGTCATTTTGACTCAATAAACATATACAGTCACCTCTCACTTATTCACCTCTCATTTATACGCGTCTCTCAGTTATGCGCGATTTTCGTAAAGTCCCGTCACGAGGAATAGAAAAATAGTACTGTAGATTTCTTACTTATAAGCGTCACTTTGAATTGTCCCCCTCAGTTATATGCGGAATTAACAGACTATTTTTAGACTCTTTGAAGAAATTTGATATAAAGATGGCTAAAAAAAAAAAAGTACAGAAAAGTTCTGCTATTTATGGATCAGCCCATCTTTCATATCTACCATTGCTGACCCATACACGAGTTATATTTTCCTCTGTAAATTGTGCTAGCAGACTCCAGCCATTAGATCTATTTATAATAAGGTCAGTTAAAGCGCAATGTAGGAAAGATTTGCTGCGAAGAAAGTTTATATCCCAGAGTAGAAAAAGAAATTCAAGAAAATTTGGATTCTGGATGCTACGCATATGTTCGTTTCCTCTTAGAATAACGTAACAGCCACAACAACTTCTAACTACTTTTGTTCATTCAAATGATGCTGAAGCTATTCCATTACAGGAAAATGAAAACTACAGCAATTATTTTAAAATAGACGAAGAAGAATGAAACAGCATAAGCCAAGATTCTCTTTCTTTTCAAGATTTCATCAATATATTAACGGCAATAAGAGAATGTGTAATTGAAAATGTTTTTGGTGACATGACAGCTGAAAAAGAAGGAGAAGATGATGATAATGATGAAACTGATATTATAACTGTCCCATCTTATGTTACTGTTTTAGGAGCCTTGAACGATTTGAGATGTTACCTTCAATATGGTGATGTAGCATCAAGTACAATGACGCACTTTAATGCATTAGAAAAGGTCGTTGTACAAATGCGGCGTCGATGACTTCTTAAAAGAAGACTAATTGGCACATCTTCTTCTATGCAACATGAAATTTTACGTTTATTGTGTTTTTTAAACTAAATTTTATAGGGAAAGATTTTAAGTACACTATACTAATATTACACCTCTTTTATTTTATTAAATGTTATTAATCATAATTCTTATATTTACAATATTTTTCCCATAATGTGTATAAAGAATTACTACAGGCAACATCCTCACAATTATGCGCGGCTCTCAGTTATGCGCGATTTTAAATCAATCCCTTCAAACACGTATAAGTGAGAGGTGACTGTATATTAAAGTTTTGTTTATGAAATAATGCATTTCAGTAACGGGAGAGTAATAAGCACGAAACTTAAGACATTTAAATGCATTTGTTCTAAAATATTTCAGTTTTAGCAACGAAAATGATCACTTGTGGTTAATTTTGTTGTTATTTTTGACACGCTGAAGCATTTGCTACTTTCGAAAATCTAAAGCCTTAAACTTAGAATGACAGTACTCTTTTACGAATGACAATTGACGTCATAAAACTGTACTTACATTCATAAAACTGAAAAAAATTACTATAATCGCTTTAAAATAGGGGTGCACAACCTTTTTCAGAGAAGGGCCACTTACAAAAATATCTGGGCTGTCGAGGGCCACATCACTAATACGGAGAAAATTCATTATTTTAGCTGATCTGTGGCCTATAGTCAGATAAAAAAAATATGGTTTCGGTGGGGGGTAGTGGGTTACCCCTCTAGGTTCCCCTACCCTTTCACCATATCCAATTCAGTTGGTAAGGATATATGAACCGTTTACGTTTGTATACATATAACTCAGATATAGCAAGAATTGCTTTCAAGGAGTGATAATACTCCTTGACTTTATTCCGGGGGAATAAGATTTGTCTTATTATAAGGGCTAAAAAATAAGCATAGGCATGAAAGTGGCTAATGCCGAAAAAAAATTATGAACTTTATGAACGAAGAGAAAAGGGGGAGCCAATCAACGAAATTTGAGATTTTTTCACACCCTATCAATGAAATTCGCTATTTTCCGTTCGCGGTCAAAAAACATTGCAATTTTTACGTACCTAATCCACAAAATTCGCAATTTTTCCGAAGAAGATCGACAAAATTCGCTATTTTTCCGCGCCTGATCGACGAAATCCAGTATTATTCCGCGCTCAAAAGACGAAATTTTCAATTTTTCCGCGCCTGATCGACAAAATTCGTCATTTTTTGTTCCCGATCAACAAAATCCGCAATTTTTCTCAGCCCGATCGACAAAAGTCGCGCTTTTTCTGTGGCCGAGTGACGAAATTTGCGCGTTTTCCGCCCCTGATCTACGAAATTCGTAATTTTTCCGCGCCCGATCAACGAAATTCACGATTCTTAACTGATTGACGGAACTTTCAATTTTTTCCCGCGGCAAATTGGCAAAATTCGCGTTTTCTTCTTGTGATAAACTGACGAAACTCACGATTTTCCTGCTGCTGATGAAAGAAATTTCCATTTTTCCGCGCATCATCGACAAATTTCGCGATTTTTATGCACCTGATCGACAAAATTCTTGATTTTTTTGAGCCGACCAACGAAATTTGCGATTTTTCGTTCTACAAAACTCGCGATTTTTCAGCGCCCGATCGACGATTTTGCGATTTTCCCGATCCTGATCGACGAAGTTTGCCATTTTTCCGAGCCTGATTGACAAAATTTGTGATTTTTCTGCACCCGATCAGCGAAATTCACAATTCTTAATGGCCTCTGACGATATTTGCAATTTTTCCGCCTCGGCAAATTGATGAAATTAGCGTTTTTTTCTCGCAACTGACGAAACTCACGATTTTTCCGCAGCCTATCAATAAAATTTTCTATTTTTCTGCGCATCATCAACAAAATTGATGATTTTTCCGTGCCCGATCAACGAAATTTGCAATTTTTCTGAGCCTGATCGACAAAATTTGGGATTTTCCGTCCCCGAACAATAAAATTCGGGAATTTTCCGATCCCGATCGACGCAAAAACTGGCAATTTTTCCGCGGCCGATCGACAAAATTTGCGTTTTTTTCCGCGCCTCAGCGACAAAATTCTCGCGATTTTTCCGTGCCCGATCAACGAAAGTTTCGATTTTTCCACGTCTGATCGGCAAAATTTGCGATTCTTAAATGGCTGACTAAATTTTCAACTTTTCCCGCGGCAAATTGACAAAAATCACGATTTTTTCCCTGCGACGTATGGACAAAAATTGCAATTTTTTCCAGTTATAAATTGACGAAATTCGCGGGCCACATGCTAACCCATCGCGGGCCACTTTTGGCCCGCGGGCCACAGGTTGTGCATCCCTACTTTAAAATAACGTATTTTTCCCCTGACATTTTTATTTCGTCAGTCCATATTTAAAGCATTAAAGACTGGCGTTGCTTTTTCGCAATGTTATGTTTGCGATTTTTGCACTTGTTCTTGATATAGTAAAGGGGAAAAGTAAAATTTACCTTATTTAATTAACAGAATTCAGTGATTCATAAAGTAAAAATAAGTGTTTAACAAAAAGTGGCGTGAACTGATTAAAACTCCTGTAAAACATTTTGGTACTTAATGGGTTAAGGCTATGGAGCCTCAAAGTCAGTAATAGAAGTTATTGAAAATTATTGCGACACAACTGTATTGAAATGTAACAGTTTTTATGAAAGAAAATGTATAATTTCTCTTAAACATGACGTCATTATTATTGACAGAATCATACTGCTTTGTTGAAATTAGGACCCTTTGCAGTGTAGGCGGAATGTTTAAAAGCCCTAAGGCCTATCTCAGTATAGGATAAATTAAAAGGCCAATGTAAATTACACCATTTAAATAAAATCGTTGAGATATATGCACAGCAACTTTTCTTAGCCCCTTGAGGGGCGGCGGGATAAAATATATCCCACCTAATTTAAACAAGATTCTCACCAGAAAATTTTAACTAAATTTTACTTTTTTAACTTTGGGGGAAAATCATTGAAAATTTGCTTTTCCTTATTTAAAAATAAAATTTTTCGATTATTCCGGTGAGAATTCAATATTGAGAGACATTTTGGCTTGCCCCTTAAGGAGTTAACGATATAATTAATAAAAATAAAATCACATTTCCCTTTTCTCCACAACAATAGAAGTATCCCGATTGCCACCTGTTTGAAGAAATTACATACAAAGCTTTAAAATTAAAAATAGCACATTATAAAAAAGAAAATATATTTTTTAAAATAACTGTTCGGGCTTTCAGTTAAAAAAAAAGTATTAAAATTTGTCCAATAGAAAACTTAGAGCAGATGACGAAAATAATTGGCTTGTACTTTAAATATACAAAGTGTTGCCCAATTCCACCTACAAATTCAGAGGAGTGATAGTAGTATGCATCAAGAGGATGAAAAATTACCATAGAACATGCGGTCACAAACTACTTATTTCGTCACAAATACAGGGTATTTCATACTAACTTAACTTGAATTGACGGTCATAATGTTGAGAAAAATAAAAACATTGCAATGAAAAGGAAACGATATGTACAGTCGTGGAAAAAAAAAGTAAACACCCCCTACTAACCCCTCAACAAATTATCGTAGACGAAAGTTACTGGTACCAAACGATTGGAAATAAAGTTTACTTTTAAATGATGTATATAAAATTTGCTTAGGGGGCCATCTACATATTAAAACGGATCTAAACTTCATTTTTTTTTTCAATGGCAATACCCAATTTTAACCAGATATTTCAAATCTTCGGTTCAAACTATGCCTAGACCAAATTTCAAGTCATTTGAATGATAAGTTTTTGAATTATAAACATTCAAAATTTAGTGCTTCTAATGTTAAATTATATTTTCATATTTTTATTTATATCTCCTGAAATTATGCTCCTAATGTGCTAATTTTTTGTGTAGCAATAATATTAATATACCCAAACATAAATATGTTGAATTTGCATTTTTTATAATTTTATGATATGAATTATGAATTATGAAATTAATATTCGAAAAAATTATGAATTGCAACCTATTGTTTTTTTCGTGGATTTAGTTTTATTAAGTCCTGCTTTATGGAAATCCAAAATTTCACAATTTTCTTCCAAGTAGTTTTCAAATTATGCTTAAAAAACGGCAAAAGAATGTTTTAAGGGGCCGTCTGTGATAGAAGTGACTAGATATTTTGAAATTTCTTCTGCTTTCGTGTAATCTAGCAGGCTTCATTGACTGCTTGAGTGGTGCCACGGCCAAACTCGATCACGAGTTTGGCCGTGGTGGTGCTTAAGGTGTCTTGATCAAGAAGGCCCTCTCTCTCGGTTAACAATCAAGTACGGAACTTTAATTTGGATACATCCCTTAAAATACGCTCGTTTTAAAATAATAAATTTCTCGGAAACTTAGGGTACGAATTGCATAAAAAAATTTTTTTAGGCTAATTGAAGGGTGTAGAGTTTATTTATGCTGTCAAAATTGTGTACTGCTATTGAAAAAAAGAAAGTTATGGTTCGTTTCAATAAGTAGATGGCCCCCTAACCAAATTTTATATACATCATTTAAAAGTAGACTTTATTTCCAATCGTTCGGTACCAGTAACTTTCTTCTACGATAATTTGTTCAGGAGTTAGTAGGGTGTGTTTACTTTTTTTTCCACGACTGTACCTTGTTTTGCATATGAAATGTTACAACATCACAAAAAGTTCTGGAAAACAGGGTGCTCAAGAAATCGGTGATACCGTACGAACTGGTAATCGCAGTCGAAAATGTGGAGCGTCAAGTGCATACTGCTGTGCTGGCATGTATAATGGAAACTTCTATTAATTTTTTTAAATATTATCACATTTCAACAAAGGTGAGCATGCATATTAAAAGTTTTATTATAATATACAGTAGAACCTCTTTTATCCGAAACTCTTTTAACTGAAACTCTCGGTTAACCGAAATCCATTTTTAAAGCTTTTATTTTATATCGCATTCCTTGTGTGCAAAATCCACATTTAAACCTTTTTTTTACTATCATATTCCTTGTGTGGAAGAGGTGTCCTTTCTGAACTACGAGTACATATAAATATTTTCGATCCCCTTTCTTACAGTTCTTTTGAATTTAACTTGAGTTCCCGTAAGCTGTGGAGTGGAACGAATAAAACAAACCAATTAGCAGTTCTGAAGCTTTTGAATGTTTTGCTGAAGGGTTGGCATGGCTGGATCAGCAGAAAGACTGATACTGGTGAACTAGCAATATTAAAAAGCTCCGTGATAGAGCTTCAAAACAAAGGAAATCGAAACTGCAACAAACAAAACATTTTTTCAAACCCTTGTGATATATGTAAAAGGTACTTAATTTCAAAATTTAAATTTTGCTATTGCTTTATTTTTATTAAGCACTTGTTACCATAATAAGAAATATTGCATATATTTCTCCTTAATCTTAGAATTTAATCATTTTCGATTTTCCGAAAAAGGGTCGGTCCCAATTAATTCGGATAATCGAGGTTCTACTGTACTTCAGCTCTCTGAAAGTTTTCTGAAAGTCTACTGTACTTCAGTTTTTTTTCTTTTATTACTTTCAACCCAAATTGAATTAAAGTAGAACACCCTGTATTTTTGATTAAATATGTGGTTTGCGACCCCATATTCTATGGTAATTTTTCCTCCTCTTGATGCCTACTATAGTACCTTTGAATTTGTCGGTCAAATTCGGTGTCACCCTGTATAGATTATTATATTATTACTTTCTTCTATCTTCAATAGAAGAAAGTATTGTAATCGAAATTTTTTTTCGATTTCCGGTTTTCGACGAATTTACACGTTTTAGAGGTCAGAGATCTCAAAAAACATGTTTATAGAAAATGTCTGTCTGTCCGTGTGTCCGTATGTCGCCATTGTACTATCAAAAAGTGCATGAAGTTATGCATAGAATTGAAAAAAAAAATTTCGCCATGGCATGAAGGTCCTCCCTTAATCAGGAAAAATTCCAACGGAAGGAGGCGCTGTAACAGCGATTTGGCCATTTTCATTATTATACTAAGAAAAGTGTATGAAGTTATGCATAGAATTTAACCAAAGTTTTTGTGTATGTTTTTGGCTGTGCTAAGCAGACCCTCCTTGAATCTGGAAATATTCCGCTGAAAGGGGGATTGTAATAGCGATTTTTTGTATAATTTTCTTTGTTTTCCATTATTCTCTTGTACATCGGCGGTTCGTAAGGCGACGGGAACTTTCCCTCCTGAAAAGCCGGCTATTCGCGAACAGCTGATGTACAACAGAATAACGAAAAACTATTGATTTTAATAAATATCATGATCGAGATTAACTCGTTTTTACCCCGATTAATTGACTGAAGCAGAAATTTAAGATGAAAATTAAAGTTGATGTAGTATTAAACTAATAAAATTAATTGTAACTACATTTTGAAATATTATGATGCATTAGATAGAAGAAAATTTTGGGAATTGGTACATCCAACTAGTTTTATATAATTAAATAATAATACAAGTAATTTTTTATTCCGAATTTTTATCTTCCGAAGCCTCATTTATTAAAAAAAAACCTTCTTTCTATAGATCGCTGACCTCAAGAATCTCCACAACTGGGGAATATTTTCAAAGTTAAAGGGATTTCGTAAAATAAAATAGAAAAAAAAAACCATAACTTCTTTCCGTAGCCGCTTCTTGCACACCGGAACCCTTCAAGATCAATAAGAACGTATGGAACCCTTTGCCCGTATTCTTCCACAATACTCCTCATCCTCATTTGCATCTCTACTGACTACTATGCTCCTCACGTGTGGCGGGCCTTCCCATTTAGAGTGTGCCCCCTTCTTTCTTCTGCGTTCGATATCCCTTTCACTTAATTATTATTCTTAATCTATGCATCGAATCACGTGGTTCCTCACGTTTTGTTATTCCGGTTCTTTTATTTTTTATTTTCCGATCTTTGGATCTCTCCTTTTTCCGCATATGACGTCAGTTGTGTTTACTTTCTTCAGGATGCAGGTTCTTGAAATTGCTTCATCGCTATTTTTTCGGCAATTAGATTGGGAGTCAATGTCGAAACGATAAATCAAAAACTGAGACAGATATAGGAAATTGGGAAAATATTTACCGTAGACGGTTTGGAATATTCCGGGTTGGTAGTTTAGCCATGTGCAAAACACGGTCAAGAGAGCGGTAGTGTTGAGAAACGGTTTTGAATTCTTTGGAAAAAGAGTAAAATAAGGTGCTTTTGGTAGATATGGATAACAGTAATAAATGCAATATATACGATTTATACATTAAAACCCATAAACATGATCAATGTTACACCTAAACAAGAAATTTTATATGAGCTTATACAAATAAAATTAACAATAAAGCATAATATCGTCGTTCGAATTGCTTCTGCAGCCGTCTTCAGGATAAATATTATGTTAAAAAGTGTAGAGACAAAACTTCCTGCCGAGTCTTGATCAATTATATGAATGGATAACATCAGAAAATTTTTAAATTTACATCATATTTATCCAGAAGACTAGTGCAGAAGCGGTTCGAAACGTTGATATTATGCTTTATCGTTAATTTTATTTGTACAAGTTCATATAAAAGTTCTTGTTAATGTGTACTTTTGAGCAAGTTTATGTGTTTTAATGTATATATCTTATTTATTATATTTTATGGAGCAATTGTCCTATTATGTTAATTAATAAATGCTTTTTCACCTTTAATTTATCTCTGTACTTTAAGGTTGCTTTACTTCTTATTTTACCTCATCTCCATACATTCGTAAAAATATCTTACACCGTTATAAATGGCTTACAACACCCATACATGTTTCAATGTATGCCATATACTTTCATACTTAAACAAAAATTCACAATATATACAACATAACTACAAAACATTTCATTTACAATACATACTTTATATACAATATCTACATTACATTTCCACGTGTGATATCATTTATGTTTACTTTCAGGATGCAGGTTCTTGAAATTGCTTCATCGCTATTTAAATATTCCGGGTTGGTAGTTTAGCCATGTGCAACTCACGGTCAAGAAAGCGATGGTTATTGAAAAATAGTTTTAACATATTTTAACCCCTTGAGGGGCAAGCAATTACGTTTGTGAAATGCTAAATTCCCACCGGAATCATTGAAAAATTCTTTTTCAAAATAAGTAAAAGCAATTTTACAGCTTTTTTCCACCAAAGTTAGAAAAGTAAAATTTAATAAAATTTTTCTGATGTAAAACTTGATTAATCGTAGGTGGTATATAATATATACCGGTGCCCCTCAAGGGGTTAAAAAAGAGTAAAATAAGGTGCTTTTGGTAGATATGGATAGCATTCATAAATGCAATATATAAGAAGTATACATTAAAACACATAAACTTGATCAATGCTACATCTAAAGAAGAAATTTTATATGAACTTGTATAAATAAAATTAACGATAAAGCATAATATCGACGTTTCGAACTACTTCTGCAGTCGTCTTCAGAATAAATATGATGTTGAAATGCTTAAAAGTCTAGACATGAAAGGTTCTTGTCGAGTCTTGATCAATTATATGAATGGAAAATATCAGAAAATTTAAACATTTACATCATATTTATCCTGAAGACGGCTGCAGGAGCAATTCGAAATGTTGATATTATGCTTTATCGTTAATTGTATTTGTACAGGTTCCTAGAAAAGTTCTTGTTAATCTGTACCTTTGAGCAAACTTATGTGTTTTCATGTATATATCTTATTTATTGTATTTTATGGAGCAATTGCCCTACATATGTTAATTAATAAATGCTTTTTCATCATTAATTTAACTCCATACTTTAATATTGCTTTACCTCTGCTTTTACTTCTAGTATCACTGTCTTACCTCACCTCCATACTTTCATAAAAATATCTTACACCCTTATAAATAGCTTACAACATCCATACATGTTTCAATGTATGCCATATACTTTCACACTTAAACAAAAAACTCACAATATAAACAACATAACTGCAATACATTTCATTTACAATACATACTTTATAGTATACGATATCTGCATTACATTTCCACACGTGATATCATTTATCTTTACTTTCAGGATGCAGCTTCTGGAAATTAGAATGAATACTTCATCGCTACTTTTTCGACAATTAGATTGGGAGTCAATGCCGAAACGACAAATAAAAACTGAGACAGATATAGGAAATTAGGTATTTACCGTACACAGTTTGAAATATTCCGTGTTAGTAATTTAGCCATGTGCAGCTCATGGTCAAGAGAGCGATGGTGTTGAAAAATGGTTTTGAAATCTTTGAAAAAAGAAGGAGTAAGAAAAGTTGCTTTTGGTACAGTTGGATAACATTAATAAATGCTTTTCCATTTTTAATTTAACTCCATACTTTAATATTGCTTTACCTCTTCTTTTACTTCTAGTACCACTGTTTTACCTCACCTCCATACTGTCATAAAAATATCTTACACGCTTATAAATAGCTTACAACATCCATACATGTTTCAATGTATGCCATATACTTTCACACTTAAACAAAAAACTCACAATATATACAACATAACTGCAATACATTTCATTTACAATACATACTTTATATACGATATCTGCATTACATTTCCACATGTGATATTATTTATGTTTACTTTCAGGATGCAGCTTCTGGAATTTAGAATGAATACTTCATCGCTACTTTTTCGACAATTAGATTGGGAGTCAATGCCGAAACGACAAATAAAAACTGAGACAGATATAAGAAATTAGGTATTTACCGTACACAGTTTGAAATATTCCGTGTTAGTAATTTAGTCATGTGCAGCTGATGGTCAAGAGAGCGATTGTGTTGAAAAATGGTTTTGAAATCTTTGAAAAAAGAAGGAGAAAGAAAAGTTGCTTTTGGTACAGTTGGATAACATTAATAAATGCTTTTCCAGTTTTAATTTAACTCCGTACTTTAATATTGCTTTACCTCTTCTTTTACCTCTTTTACCCCATCTCCATGCTTTCATACAAATATCTTACACCTAGTGTTGCCAGGTGTAAATCTCCAGGCCAAGTGCTCTGGACACCAGTATTTTAAAGCAATTTTCTTCGCCTTACGTAATGCAAAATTATCTACGATTAAAAATGGCGAAATAAAAGATAAGAAATTAGTGGTGTCCAGAGCATTTGGATCTCTGATTTACGTGGATCACCTGGCAACACTACTTACATCCTTATAAATAGCTTATGATATCCATACTTGTTCAATACATGCCATATACTTTCATACGTAAACAAAAAAAAAACTTACAATTAATAGAAGATAACTACGATGCACTTAATTTACAATACATACTTTATATACAATATCTACATAAAATTTCCAAGTGTGACATGATTTGTGCTTACTTTCAGGATGCAGATTCTAAAGATTTCTTCATCGTCAATATTTGGCAATAAGATTGGAAGTCAATGTCGGAAACGAAAATTAAAAATTAAGACTAATATACAGGGCGCGTACAATTTTACCTCAGTTTGTAATGGATCTTATTTTAATTATCTTTATTGTACTGGTTGTAAATAATGCCTACCTAATTGTCTTCATATTTGAGGATGGGACGGCACAGCACGTTAACGCCCCCCCCCTCTACCTGCCACCACTGTCTTGCAGTTTCTGGACACATTTCACCCCTCTTGTATGAAGAAATTAATAAATGATCCCAAATTTGCTTATAAACTTAAGCGTGCTAGTACAACATCCCCTATAGGCAGGGCTGCCACATGCGACTATTTTTATATTCTATTCGCACCACTATTTTTGTAATACAAATTTTGTAACATATTTCTCTTGTACATGTTGCCAAAGTGTATGTGATTTATTTTTTAAGTGGTGCGAGATAGAATTAAAAAAATAGTCGCATGTGGCAGCACTCTATAGGCAGGCCGCCGGAGCTGGGTCTTTAAATTCTGTGACGTCATCGTGGTCAGGCTCACCGCTCCCTGAATACTACGCCTGAGTACTGACACAAAAATGGCAGCTGACGAAGGCAGGTTTTTTTTTAGGTATGGCCCTAAAAAAATGGCCCCTTGTATGGCCCCTTAAATTTAGACACCAGTATTTTACAAAGGATTTCTTTGACTTGTTTAATATCAGAAAAACAAAGCTGAAAAAACTTTTAAAAATTATTGGTACCAAAATTATAGGGACTGTATACACGCTGAAAAAAATCAGCCGTCAGCAGCCACCATTATTATGTAAGCGTTCATGCCTAGTATTAAGGGGGCGGTGTTAGGCTTGGTTCTTGGTTGTTACTGTGAAGAGTCGAGATTAGCACGTATATGTTCTTTTTTATTGTATAAAACAATTTATTATTATTTTTTTTTCAAAATGGGGTACAAATATTGTGTCTCCAAATATGTTGAGGGCGTTGGTCTGTACCGGAAGACTTGCCACTCGTACTTTGAGCGATCATTATTTAAACAATACCCGGATAGCATTTTTAATTTGCAGAAAATTTTCAGCAGTCTTGCTTTGAAAACCTTCAAAGTTTCATCAAACAAGTAATAAAAAATACTGCACACTTACTGCAAAGTGGTAATCTTTCCACGCCCCATTATCTATTTACATCTGTTACACTACAAGTTTAACTCTTCGGAGAAGTCCACAGACCTTAGCAGGTCTATCGATGCGAACACACCGTCAGAAGGTGCATGCACCATTTTCATCACCATAAACAAGTTAAGGTAGTATTTGTACATTCCAATACGAACCTTTTTTTTTTTTTTTTGTATTTGATATGTATAGCGTTAAGAAAAAGCGGTGCCAACCGAATAAAATTTCTGCAATTTCTGCGTATGGGCTGATTGTCTATACTCTCAACATAGGGATTTTTTGCTTTCGTCACTTTCGTGAATTAAAGACAATCTTGCCACCAGTTTCACAACAAACTACTCATGCAAGTGGGGGATGGTATACCTTGCGGAAAATTTGCTGCGAATTTCTCAATTCAAATTTGTCACGGCAAGATAATGTCAGAAATAATTAAACTTGCTGCTAATGTTCATGCTATCTGGGTACCCGCTATAAATAAATATTCCATGAATTACATGATACTTATTTTTTATGGTATAGTTATCCATATCTTAATGACTGCTTCATCTCATTTATATCCAACTTTTTCGATATCAATATATAATTCATTGAGAAACATGTTGAACTGTGTAACATAGCCAAATAACTTTTTAACTGAAGTATTGCGATAAAAATTTTAATAATAAAGACGGTGTTTCAACTGACAACGATAAAAAAAAAAAAAAAAAAAAAAAAAAAGAAAAGAAAACTAAACTATATTATGAAATCAATAAAAATAACATTTCAAACTACTTCACTGGATTCTAAAACAGTATAACATAAATAGTACTGCAAAAAGAGGGATTAACAATACAGCACATGTAATACTGACTATTTTAAATTTGGAAATTACATTTTCAACTTTTTTTTTTTTTTTTTTTTTTTTTTTTTACGTAAGAAAAATCAAACTGCTCCTAAATGCCTTTGACAGTTGCGTGAAAGCTGCATGATTAACTTTAAATAAAAATGTCCAAATGTATCATAAAGCTAGTAAAGATTGATAATTGGATTTGCTAGAAAAATAATTTAGTCACACTGAGTATTATAAAATGTGAGTATTAAACAGCTTACAACTTTATTACCTGGTACATTAGTTTGAATAAATAACCAGTGATATCATTTAATGGTACATTTTGTATTTTACTATGCATTAAGCATAAACAAGGTTCGCACACTCCTTGGAATTTCCAAGGACTCTGGCACCATTATTAACAGGAAAATTTAAATTTAATTTTTAAAACACAGGATTCTCAGTCACCGCCTTTATTCACAGATTGTGCAATATTTTTCTGCAGTGAAATACTTTGAAAATACTGTTACAATTTAGTGGTACAACTGTGCGAACCCTGATAAAATACAATGAAATAATTTTTCCTCGAAAAGTTGACATAAAATCAATATTGCTATAAAAACTGCTTGCTCTTTGAAAAATAAAAATGTAAATAAATATTAAAAATAAATATATTTGAAGAAAAAAATCTTTATATTTTTGCATTAAAAGCAAAGATGATCATCTGAAATGTAAATTTTAAAAAAAATGTCTGCAAACATTTAAACATGAGAAATTATTTTTATTATCATTTTAAAGCGAAAAAAAAAAAAGTAGAACTACTTTTTATAAAGAAAAATTATTGTTTTTGCATAAACGTTTTAGTAACAAATACTTTTTTTCCTTGCGCACACGTGTGTGTTTGGTCTAACAAATGTATGCTAATTTGAACTTTTGAGACACATTTGTGTGGTGAATTTATTCCACAAACAACTTTAACATTTTAAACTACCTTTCAGAATGTTCATCGAAGAAAAAAAAAACATAGATTATTATTTTCAGTTGTATGTTTTTATTTTATTATCATTTTTTCCTTCAACAAAATGTAATTTTAAGTGATTTTTTTTTAAAAACTGAAATGAAAATAGAAGAATGTGCTTTAAGATTTCAGTTTTAAATAAAATTAAAGAACGATTTTGATGCTCCAGCTAGCAATTTGGGAGAGGTTGGATAATTTGTTTAACTTACAAGACTTATTGCAAAGTAATTAAAAGATTAAAAAGTAATCGCCCAGATGCTGCTGTCTTGTGCATTTGCGAACAGTATCTACAGGGGAGTTAGCTGTCGAAAGTACCGAAATTACAGTAATCTCCTCTTTGTCTGGTAGTTTGCAGTGTAGAGCACTACATTTTGAAAAATGCGACATGTACCATTTCAACGCCATTTATATACCATTGGAATGGCAAACCTGCGCTGGTCATTTTGTGATAGGAAAAAAAGAGCGTTGACATTCCAAAATTTTGAATGTTATTCTCTGCAACCGTAACCGTGCAGGCTCTGTTGTTCTTGTTCAAAATAGTCTCGACCAAATACCTTGAATTAACGATATATCACAATTCATTTCGGTTGGCTCAGCAGAGCTGCCGCTAAGGATTCATGTATCGGCAAAGTTTCTTTATGACCATGAATATGGAATATGTATGAAAGGATAAAAACCCTTTAAAATTCCAAATTCCAAATTAAAAAATAAATAAATAAAAATCTGAAGCCTCTTCCTTCTAACTTTAAATCTCATTCTAAAACCAGATTTACCACTTGTAACTTTGTTTCTCAGCAATACATCTTATTACTTTAAGATATCATTTTCGGACGATCCTTAAGAGTAAAAATAGCTGAGTTACAGATTTGGTAGCCATGTGTGGTTATCTGATTCCCGGGCTGGCCAAACCCAATTCTGGAATCTGAGCCCGCGTAATCAATCAAAAGCTAATCAGCCAATTAAAGAAATGTTCCTCCCAATTTTACAACTATGCCCTCTGCTGGAAAATAAGACAAGCCCCAAGATATTAGCTAAAACCCGCGCCAAAAACGGGAGAACTTGCAATTTTGAGAGGCCTGCAAAACCTATGACGATGTAGCTTCTGAAATTCATCAACGTAACGGGCTCGAGGACCTCCGACCAGACTCGCGATCGGACTGTACGATGGAGCACGAAATAAATGAGTTCGATCCACCAAAAGGTTCCCGAGTCAGAGTCCAATTATTCCACAAGTATTGTCACCTCAAGAAGTCCTTACATCTTAAAGCCGGCTGTACGGACACATGCCGGAACGTGAACGGCCCGCGACTCCCTATACGCTCCCGATATCGTTACATGTATATACAAACATATGTATATACAGGGTCATTGAAAAATAATGCCTAAATTTAAAAAATTCATAACATCGAAACCTTTTATGTTAAATGGGTAATTCTTTCATTACACGATAACTGGTGAATGCAAGTTTGGTTTTAGTACACCAGAATTTGTTTGCGTGTCTGTGTTATGCGCGGATTAGTTACGCAGTCGTCAAGGTCAGCCGACGCGCCAGACTGCAGCTGCTCAGGGCGATGATGACCGTGCAAAAAAAAAGCACAGTGCGTGATTTGGTATGTGGAGTCAAAGTTAATAGTCAGTGTACAGCGGCTTTTTCGGAGCATTTTGTTGCACGGTCAACATCGTACTGAGCAGCTGCAGTCTGGCGCGTCGGCTGACCTTGACGTCTGCGCAACTAATCCTCGCATAACACAGACAAGCAAGCGCATTCTAGTGAACTAAAACCAAACTTGTGTTCACTAGTTATCGTGTAGTTAAAGAATTACTCATTTAAGATAAAAGGTTTCGATGTTATGATTTTTTTTTAAATCTAGGCATTATTTTTCGATGACCCTGTATATGTGGACGTGAGTTTCAAAACTCACCTTATTCAAAAAATCAAATTTTGGGAAATTGCGAAAACCTCTGATTGTACTCATTGATTTTCATTGTAAACCAAGATTTTACAACGTCAGAAATACACGATAAAACTAGTTTTTTTTGCAGATTGTAGTGTTTTTTCTATGCACGTACACCAATAGAATTATTGATAGAAAATACTAGATTATTTTAATTTTGGATAAGGCGAGTTTTGAAACTCATGTCATCATATGAACATGACTTATGCATGATATATGTATTTACATATACACTATACATATATATGACATATGTATATGCAAACATTTTTATTTTCAATTTATTTTACTATTTTGTTTTAGTTACAAATTATTTTTATAAGTATACGTGCAATAATAATTGTCAGATGATATAATATTTTTAATTTCAAGTCCTGCTAATGTGTTTGTTACTGACATTTAAAGCTTTTTTATTACATTAAGGTATCGGAAAACATAAAAAAACAAATCAAACCTCATTTTAGAAATACTTTTCGGAATTTTTAATCCAACAATGTCTAGACTTCAGATCCAGCTTTACTATTCTACTTAATTAATATTTCCATCAAGGGTTGTTTAAAAAAAGGGGGGGGGACGTTTTTCGACATGAAAAGTAAAAGGTAATATATTTACTAATTTAAAAGATTTTTTAAATTCTTTTAAATTCTATAAAAAATTTTGCCTTGCTTAATAACAGAAACTTTCACCATTAAATAAAGCAAAGATCATCTTTTAAAATTGGTGGTGACAAAAGTTTTTCCGCAAAAAAGTTAGAGGTCTCATCGGTTTAGTTTCGGCAGCTAATGGGTTAAATATATTTGTTATTTTGTTGAGAAAACTAGAAACTTTTATTTAATCTTATTACGATAGTTCTGAGTAATTATAATTTTGTGATAGAATTATTTTAAAACACGTTCCATGATCATGGACAAATGTTTTTCAAACAGTCATCACATTTCGACTTATATTTCACGCAATAGACTTGGCTATATTTAATAGCTGTCTAGAATATAAAAGAGATTCTACCGAGAGCAATATTCCAAAGTTTTGAATTTGTTACACTTCAGGATGACCATAGCTCACTATCTAGGGAAAGCTGGAAAGCCATCACCATCAAGAAAACGTGGTCGACCAAGTAAAGCTGAAGACATGCCAGAAAATTCTCAATACGAAATTTTGCATAAAAACTATTGTAAGGCAATACAGCTCAATGCAGTAGATCATTCACCTATTCGTAACGGTTGCAAGGAAGCAGGTCACTGTAAAAAGAGTACTGCAAGGTGAAATCACATTTCGACTTATATTTCATGCAATAGACTTGGCTATATTTAATAGCTGTCTAGAATATAAAAGAGATTCTACCGAGAGCAATATTCCAAAGTTTTGAATTTGTTACACTTCAGGATGACCATAGCTCACTATCTAGTGAAAGCTGGAAAGCCATCACCATCAAGAAAACGTGGTCGACCAAGTAAAGCTGAAGACATGCCAGAAGATTCTCAATACGAAATTTTGCATAAAAACAAAGAAGTAAGATTTGTAAGGCAATACAACTCAATGCAGTAGATCATTCACCTATTCAAAACGGTTGGAAGGAAGCACGCCATTGTAAAAAGTGTACTGGAAGATGAAATCACATTTCGACTTATATTTCATGCAATAGATTTGGCTATATCTAATAGCTATGTAGAATATAAAAGATAGTCCTCCCACCAGTAAAATTGAATAGAAAATTTCCTCTTATTTAAGCGCCTTATTCACGGAAATATTTACTTACAAATATGCTAAAAAATCTGTTTGTTTTTATTGGTTTCAGTTTCCCTCGGAATTATAATTTTTTTCACTGAATCTGACAAGAGATTGTTTAAGTTGTCACAACATGGCGGAAATGCACAGCCTGACTACAGCCAAAGTAAATGTCCACCAGTAATAATTGAATATCTGTTTCTGCTATTATTTATGACTAAAATTTTGATTTAATAAGGCGTTTAAATAAGAAGAAAATTCCTATTTAAATTTACTGGTGGAACTGTCATCCGGCAGTAATCAACCCATGCGAAAGCGGTTACAATTGAAGCTTCACTATTTTAAGGATGTGTCAGTTCCTTTTTATTAATAGTTCCATTTACATACACTGTTCAAATTCTGCAGCAAACTGTGCAGTCATTCAACCGTTTTAATAGAAAACGATTCCATAACCGTAACTTATCTCTATTCTGTCCAATGAGGAGGCTTAAAATTATCGTCAAGTAACTATTATCTATAAAACCGTTTAAATGACTGGACAGCTTGATGCAGATTTTTAGTTGTCAACCTACAGTTTTTATTAATAGTTCCATTTACATACACCGTTCAAATTCTGCAGCAAACTTTGCAGTCATTTAACCGTTTTAATAGAAAACGATTCCATAACCGTAACTTATCTCTATTCTGTCCAATGAGGAGGCTTAAAATGATCGTCAATAACTATTATCTATAAAAACGTTTAAATGACTGGACAGCTTGAATTTTTGTAAACAGAAGCATAAACTCATGACTGATCAACAATACATACACTGTTCAAATTCTGCAGCAAACTGTGCAGTCATTCAACCGTTTTAATAGAAAACGATTACATAACCGTAACTTATCTCTATTCTGTCCAATGAGGAGGCTTAAAATTATCGTCAAGTAACTATTATCTATAAAAACGTTTAAATGACTGGACAGCTTGATGCAGATTTTTAGTTGTCAACCTACAGTTTTATCTCACAATTTTCTAATGTTTTTTAATTTGAACAAAATAAATAAATTAATATTATTTATTTGAACAATATACAGTGATGTGTAATTTTTGTAAACAGAAGCATAAACTCGTGACTGATCAACAATACATACACTGTTCAAATTCTGCAGCAAACTGTGCAGTCATTCAACCGTTTTAATAGAAAACGATTACATAACCGTAACTTATCTCTATTCTATCCAATGAGGAGGCTTAAAATTATCGTCAAGTAACTATTATCTATAAAACCGTTTAAATGACTGGACAGCTTGATGCAGATTTTTAGTTGTCAACCTACAGTTTTTATTAATAGTTCCATTTACATACACCGTTCAAATTCTGCAGCAAACTTTCCAGTCATTTAACCGTTTTAATAGAAAACGATTCCATAACCGTAACTTATCTCTATTCTGTCCAATGAGGAGGCTTAAAATGATCGTCAATAACTATTATCTATAAAAACGTTTAAATGACTGGACAGCTTGAATTTTTGTAAACAGAAGCATAAACTCATGACTGATCAACAATACATACACTGTTCAAATTCTGCAGCAAACTGTGCAGTCATTCAACCGTTTTAATAGAAAACGATTACATAACCGTAACTTATCTCTATTCTGTCCAATGAGGAGGCTTAAAATTATCGTCAAGTAACTATTATCTATAAAACCGTTTAAATGACTGGACAGCTTGATGCAGATTTTTAGTTGTCAACCTACAGTTTTATCTCACAGTTTTCTAATGTTTTTTAACCTGATTTTTATTTAATAAAATGTGTCTTGTCTCTTTGTAATATTTATTTCATGTAATTTATTAAGGTAAATTTCTGGTTCACAATATGTTTATTTGACTGCCAAAAGTTACGGGAGGAAAACATCTATGGTAATGTAATAATATTTTTACAAGAGTCTGTCCAATCTTTTTTCTCAGGGTCCCGTTTTTGTGAAATTGTGAACAGATTTTTACATTTATGAAAAATCTATTCACAATTTTATGAATTTCAAATTATCGTTATATTCAATTTCTTGTTTATACATTTTTAAGAAGATATATATGTATGTAAAATACATACATTTTCTTTTATATGTAAAAGTAACTGATCATATTTTACTTTTAAATGATTAAGTTTGTGAAAGATTCTGCTTATAGATTGAAAATGTTTGTGAAAGACCTATTTTTAAGACAAAGAATTTTGTGAAGAGTCCTGTTTTCAGGTGAAAAGTTTTCCAAAGAGTACTGTTTCGAGACGAAAAGTTTTGCGAAGGTAATTTGTTTTGAAATGAAATATTTTGTGAAGGGTCCTTTAAAGGGACCAAATTCAGACCTCTGTTTTAGGTTTAACTCTTCATGTACTGAATTATGAATTCATGAAAATTTTATCTTCTAAAGCACTTTTCGTGAATTGTTTAAACTACATTAGAAGATTTACATAATCATTTAATGGATTTTAGAAGGATTGAAAGATTTTGAAGGATTAATTAAATTTGCATTTATAGGGATTTTGTGCAATATTTATAACACCCTTCAAATCTTTTATTTTAAATCTTTTTCTTAGTATTTTGTAGAATTAGGAAATGTATAAATAGAATGTTCTTACAATAGAAATATAGATATATTTCCGAATTGAAAAATCCCCCCTCCCCACCCTCAATGCCAAGAAAACTGAAAAGATGCAAAGGCAAAAGAAATCATCCTTTTAAAAATATGTTTGTTTTGTGTAACCCATAATGCTTTTGGAACAAGATAAAGTAATGTATCTATAACTCATTCTAAACTGTAATACAACTAATCGATGTATTAAATGAATTTTATAATAAGTTATTTTAATGGTACTTATAAGTACCGTCAGTAGATAAAGGAATAAAAACAGACAAGTTATACATAGAACATAAAATTTATTTTCTTACTTAATATACAAATATTTATAATAATAATTCTTTCTTTCCTAGTTATAAAGAGGGTTGTTTCAAACAGCAAATTCTTTCAAATTTTACTCAAATACATCTAAATCAATCAGCATTCTATTAAATTAATGGCAAGAGTTCCGTCAGCAACATTTCAAAAGATTTCTCCACAAACAGCGCGCACAGTCAGCTTAAAAACTAAATTTATAATTTAAGCAGCTGAATTATTTTTAAGAAATTTTAGTCAGTCGATGAATAATAGGAGAACTGTCTTTACACTTATTTAGAAAGAAACTATTTTACACAGACTTATTATTTCAATCATAAAGAGACATGGAAGTACACAGTAATCATGAGGAAAACACCGTAATCATTAAAAAAAAAATAATATACATCATAAACATTTCAAAAATTAAAATTAATTTACACATTTTCCCACTCAATGCAGCATAAAAGAATCTGTATTTATAGGGTGAATAGGAAGCTAATGAAAAAGACAGCCTGCTGTGTTACCTTTTGCGCTAGATCGCTAGAATCACGTGATGTTCTTTTTCTTACACATGATTTAGTGCATTCGAGCATCACGTGACTCAAGCGGTCTGAAAAAAGAATTGTATGTAACGCACCGCGACAGTCTGTCTTTTTCGTTAGCATAGAGTTGGTTACAATGCCAGGAACCACAACTTTTTAATAGTAACGTTTGCTTAATTTAATCCAGAATGTTGGTGTTTTAATAAAGCGACGATTGAAATTCAAAAATATTGGTACACAAATTTAAAAAAATAAAATGGAATTGTAACCACCCTGATTTAAAAATCATAATTAATCAGGAAAAATGAAGCATTACTCAGCGCTAGCAGCTTTCTTAATTTTCTCTACATATGATGTACCACTATTTTAGAATAAAAACAACTTCGCGGTAGATTTCTTCAACATTTGCAATATAAGTCCAGAGTAAAGATTATCTTTTTAAAGTAACTGTAGAAAAGTGGGGAAATTTTAGGAATGCTTCAAGCCTTGATTATCTCTAAAATAAGTTTAAGTTGAAAAAAAAAAATAATTTTACGTATCTTCTTTCACATGAATAATTTTTGCTATGTAATTACATATAAATTCAGAATTCTCTACTTTCAAAATGAATTAATTTTAAAAAGAAAAAATATTAATTTTTTTAACCATAACTAATTAATTTTTTAAAAAAAGGTAAAAAACATTATAATGAAATAAATAAATAAATACATAAAACGAATTTGACTCATTATTACTGCAAAACAAGAATTTCTTTTACACATGCGGTTAATAAAATAGTAATAATAACGATAGTAATTCATTATAGTATTGTAAAATTTTTGAATTGCGTTTTGAGTTGCATTTAATCCATTGAAGAGCGGTGTTTCATTTTTGAACAACTTAATTTTAATCCCTAAATGCTGCATTGGCACCAGAATTTTGGAATGAAGATCTTTCTTCCATTAAGTACATGAATAAAATCTTTTACTTATTTTAAAATTAATTTGTTTGTAAATTCTGGTGTCATTCAATCATTTCAGCATGTTATGAATACAAGTAATTTTCCGCTGAAAGGGTTAACAAATACCTATACGTTAAATAACTTAACTATTTTTACTAGTTTCAGTACTTCTTTCAATAACTGAAGTACAGGCATAATTTATTTAGCAAGGAAAATTATCAGCATCAATTATTACGTTAAATGCCCACGGATTTTTTTCCCTTTAAAATAATAATAATAATGCATATGCATTCTTAAGAAAATACCATTAATCTTAGATCAGTGTTAAAGCCTTTTTTTCTAGTAATTTAAGAATGTGTTTCAGCTGGATATTTATTAATTACAACTCGCAGGGATGAGATTTCCGACGTTTTGCATACCAGTATAATCTTAGAGAAAATGTTATTTTATTTAATCGGAACATTTTTTGCGATTTAACAAAACAACATTTTCTCTAAGATATACTGGTTTGCAAAAAGTCGGAAATCTCAACCATGAACTCGCCAGCAAATATGGAATCAAGCAGTAACCGTACTTATAAAACACATATTGTATGTATTGAAATATATATATACTGATATGCAAAAAGTCGGATATCTCATCCATGAGCTCGCCAGCAAATATGGAATCAAGTAGTAATCGTACTTATAAAACGCATACTTATATATATTATATAAGTAGAATAGAAAATTTTGATTAGACTTTTCTTTCTGAAACTAGTAAAAGAAATCTACTAAACCAAAAATGATTTGTCCAAAAACGCAATACATTTTTTTATTAAATGTCAAATTGATAAAAGACAATTTAATTACAAAAATATGCAGCTATGAAAACACTCACACGCAGAAACAAACAGCGCAATCCTAACGAGTTATTTTCAATATTGCAATGAAATTCATAAATAAGGTTTTCTTTTATGCATGTTTATTTAGTGGAGCTTTACAAATCTTCTTTAAAGCGTTAATGATTTTTCAAGCAAACCTCAACTCAAATCGTTTGTAAATAGCTAAAATCTAATCCCTTTAACTAACTTCTATTTATTTTAAAAGATAAAAAAAATTATAACAAACTACAAAAAGTAAAAATATAATGTTGTATTTCAGACTTTGAAACATAATAATAACAATTCGGTGAAATACTTTTGAACAGTAACTACGTGCATAGTATTTAGATTGAAATGGTAATTTTCTGCTTTGAAATTAAATAAGAAAAATACTTTTTAACAAATATGAATAGAAACAACAACATTTTATATAGATATTAATGAAAACAATTTGTCGAAATTTATAACTGCAGCCGTTTCAATATTAAAGAAGAACTACAAGCAATATATATATATTATTACTTGAAATTGATAATACAAAAAAAATATGCATGACTGTTGTAAATTCTTTAAAGTAAGCTGAATAACAACTTAAAAAAAATAATCTAAGTTAAAAAGATATGCAAATAGTTTGCAACTAAACATTCTGGGTTACGATTGAAGAATCATAAAAAATGTTTAAAAAAAAATTTTTTTAAATTCAAATGTTTCAAAATGAGATAAATAACAAGATTTTATTGAACTAAGTAAAAATATGTAAGCAGAATAATAAGTGAAAAAAGATTTTGACATTCTAGAACATAAATAGAATGTAAAGGAATATGAAGCTTTTACATATAGTTTATTATCGACTTTTACAAAAGTCAAGTAACAGATTTAAGTTATTTAAAAAGTAAAAAGTAATCAATTAAAATATCATTGGTTGTTGCTTTATGTGAAAATTAATCAAATAAATATGTGTGTAAAATGTACTATGAAAAAATGCACATATTATTTCAGTTCTGCCGCATTGCATAGTCGCCACGTCTCTTTGTTTTTACTATTACTTTTTCCGTGGAAAAATATTTGCTTTGTTTAATAGCTGATTTCTCCGACTAAATAAAGCAAATATTTCAATTATAAATTAGTAGTAAATAAAATCGTGAGGCATAGTAATTTTGATATTAGTAAACATATGTGTTAAACATTATGTGTTAAACATTGCAACGCTTGTTATTTCCGTCTAGTTATAACTTAAATCTGTTACATTGCATAAAACAACAGAACTCAATAAAGTTGCTGTATAAAATACTGACTATGCATTGATAGCATTGCAACACATGAAAATTAATTATGCATTTGACATATTGCATTACATAAAAATTGACCACAAATTTAATTTGTAGCAATACATGAAATTGCACTGCAAATAAAATTACTTTAAATATTACAACATGTTTAAATTTGTTCCATTAAATTATAACTGATCATGAACTAAATTTCTTGCACTATGCGAAACTAATTACACATTAAATTTGTTATATTACATAAAACCACTAACAGATTAAATATGTTACATTACATAAAAACTAAGATTGGATTGAAATTATGCATTATATAATTTATTAATGCATTAATACATTATTTATTATGCATTACATAATAACTGACTATGCATGGTTGCCATTTGCAGAGCTTATCACAATATCACTGGCTTAGACGGAACTTTCGCCAAGAAAACATTTAAACAAAATCTAATAGTAAAGAAAATTCAATCATAACAGCAATTTATATTAAATTATGCAATAATTACAAAAAAAGAAGAAAAACAGAATACTGAGCATCATGCGAATCATTGAAACAACTCAACACAACAAACTAGCAAATTATGAGGCCCAGGCTGAGGACTAGAATGTATAATAAGTATATTTTTGTCACTTTTTTTGTTTGATACTAAGCATGCAAAATACAGATGGATTGACTTATGTCGTCCACGAGGTACGGTGCAGAGAATGGAAAAATAGGGGCTCCTTTGCAGGGCCCCTCTCTTTGTGAACGGTGCTTTATAATCGTTCCTCGTATTCTTTTTCAGGTCTCGGCTCTCGTATCACATTTCTTTAAACCATTCCTGTAATCAGAGAAAAAACAGAATATATAGTATACAGTTTTCTAACATACAAATAACAATGCATTATTACGCTAAAAATTAAATTAAAACCCGTGGGCAAAATGTGATAAAGGTTGAAGCAATATTGGGTGCTAGCCTATGGTTAGCATAAGAAAGATTATTATCTTTATTTTGTTTTGTTTTAACCCTTCAATGCGCGACTTTATATTTTGTTTCGAAAAAAATATGTATGATTCTCTGAAAGGTTTATTACACAGGAAATATAATGATAAAAATCAGAGATACATTTTTAATATAATACGCCAATCTTTTCTTCTGTTGCACATTTGCAATACAGGTAAAAACCACTGTCGTGTGGGTTGTTTTACGCTAAAATATTGCAATTTAGTAAATATTTTAAGAAGTATGTCTCCAAATACCTTATTTTATATAATTATTTATTTTATGAAACTTAACCTTTAACACTTTAATTCCCATGACAGAATACGTTCTAGAAATTACGTAGTTCAGAGAATCTGACTTTCCACCAGAAAGTTTCAATGGTTAATTTCGCTTTATTTAAATACAGAATGTCTGTTTTCTTTAATTAAAGTTAAATATAGTTTTCTAATATACAAATAACAATGCATTAATATACAAAAAATTAAATTATTACGCGTGTGTGAAATGTGGTAAAGGTAGTAGGTAATATTCGATACTATGGTAGCTTATGGTTAATGTAATAAAGAATTTTATTTTGTTTTAATTAACACTATACAGACCGCAAATACTGTTGCCAGGTCTGGCGGGGGTTCATTATACAGAAAATTTTTAAAACTAATTTTTCTTTATATCCACGAAATATCTGTTATTTGAAATTTGGTAAAGGTATTAATGGAGTTACGAATAAAGTGGAGGAGACATATACTGTACTGTCTACCAGTTCGAGTGAAGTAACTGAGGAGGTTGTCACAAGATGGCGGCTGGTTTTTTTAAATCGGATCTACAGTTTCTGATTACCACCGGGTCAAACTTCCCACCAATAAAACTGAATAGAAAAGTTCGTCTTTTTTAAGTATCGTATTCATGAGAATTTTTCTCACAAATATGGTAAAATTTTCTATTTACTTTTACTGGTGTCAGTTTGCATGGTAAAACAGTCAGTGTGTTTCACAGGTTGGGGCTGTCTTCCGGCACCGTAAACTGATACCAGTAAAAATGAAAATCTGTTTCTTCCATCACTTATGACTGAAATTTTGCATTAATAGGGCGTTTAAATAAGGAGAAAATTTCTATATAAATTTACTGGTGGAATTTTCCACCGGCGCCAATGAACCCCTGAGAGAGCGGTTACAGTTAAAGCTTCACTATTCTAATGATATGTCAGTACCTCTTTATTAAGATTAGAAAGTCTGCGAGCAGTCATTTTGACTGCTACCAAAGGAATATATCTCGGTTCTTACCAGAAAATTTTTATAAAACTAGTTTAAAAGATACGAAGAAAAAAAAACTAGTTAAATCGATAAGTAAATAATTTAAAATAAAAATTCTGGTGTGAAATTTTTTTCTAAAATTTAGTAATGCCATCGTAGTAGGCATTATTTGGTGCTAGCTTATGGTTAACGTAATAAGGATTATTATCTTTATTTTATTTTGTTTTAATTAACATTATACAGACCGCAAATACTGTTGCCAAATGTGGCGGCGGGGGGGGGGGGGGGGGTTCAGAAATTTCGAGTTACACAAGAAAGAATTTTAAAACTAATTTTTTCCTTATATCCGCGAAATATCTATTATTACAACAACCAAAAATAACAAATCAAACTTTCTGGGAATAATTTAGAATTTCTTAACCCATTAACCGCCAAAATTATAAGGTTGAAATTTTCAACTTCTTAGCTGAATGTCTTTTGCCACCACAAACTCTGAAAGATAATTTTCGCTTTATACGATCTTAAAATTTCATGTCCTTAAGTAAGGCCAATTTTTTAATTGAAAAATAGTGGTGGGTATGTAAATAACTTAACCCTTAAATGCCGGGTGTTGCTTTTCGGCAACATACCCAATTTAGGCCTATAAAATACTATTAGAATAATATTGAAGCTATAATGCCTAATGTTGCCAATAAAATACATTCTGAAAATAGTATTAAATTGATTTTCAACATGTAGATGGCAACACTTGTGTTGTTTAAGAATAAATATATATTTATTTTTTCAATTTTTGCTACATGTTCTTTTTTGTTTTGTTTGGAAGCTTGCGAAATACCCTATTTTGTTCTGCAGTTAGCAAGCAAAATTTATTTCTTATTATAGTTCCTAAAATTCTTGTGTGTTTAATATTATAAAATTTTATCAAGGAAAATTATTTCTTCAATTAAAGACCAGTATTGCCGATTAGTAACAAACTGTTTTTTAGCCGTAAACCACACTTAAAACAAAATACGATTTTTAAAGTAATTTTTCCACGATTTATTAAAAAAATAAAAGCCGAAAAACATTATTACAATGATTTTTGAAAAATCAGGCATTTAAGGGTTAAATATGTGCATTTATTTTTACCGTTGCGTGAACGCAACACCAGCGGGTAATGAGTTAACGATAGTTTTATAAATGGCTTAAAATGCGGCAAGCTACTGTTAATTTCTGTTAACAATGTATACTGTTAATTAATTATTTATTTATTTGTTACATATGTGATTGAACATAATTGTCCGGGTTTCTTTACCTCATAACTTGATTTAACAACATGACGAAAAATAGCATTACATATTCGTAAAAAACAACTTAAAAAGTTTTTTTTTATAATAACCGAAGTTACATATTCGTAAAATTGGAACTCAAAATGTTATTAACACTAGAAGAACAGTGAGGGGTCATTTTAACCTCTACTAAATGAATATATTTCGGTTCCTACCAGAAATTTCCTTATTAAATAAGTTTAAAAGATACAAAGAAGAAAATAGTTAAATAAATAAGCTAGTTTTAAATAAAAATTCTGGCGTAAACTAGTTTTATAAAACTTGAGTAAAATTTCCGGCCTTTCTAGTGTTAATCAAAAAACGATTATAATCAAACAATAATAAATTTTAAAATTTTATCAGAATGTTACAAACACAAAGTTAGATAATGGCCATGTGGAAATCAACTAACTTTGTGCTCATAATTCATTAATAACTTTTGATAAACTGATTAAATGTTAACAATAATTATTTTTTGATTAATGATTTTTGAGTTTCAACTTTACAAATATGTAACATTGTTTGCATTATTTAAAAAAACTTTTACTTCAATAACACAATAATATTACTTACAAATATGCAAAAATATTTTTCGCCACATTCTCAAATCGAAAATTATGCGGTAAAAAAACCACAACAATAATTAATGGATAATCTATAGTTTACATATTTTAATAAAAATCTTGTGAAAAATACAATGTGAGACACCTTAAAAAGAAGAAATAATATTATTTCTCTTTTAATTATAATATCGGTGTTTTTTCTTTGTATATTTTTATGATATCAATTTCCATTTCAAAAACAAACGCATTATGAACCACTATTATTTTGTAATGCAATATAACAGGTATCTTTGGTACAAATCCCTGTTTGCTAGAATCAATAGCGTTTCTGAATCAATTTATTAATCCTTTCGTGGGCTGTGGGATATATATGTCCCATTTAATTTAAATTACCAAATGCAATAATGGCACCAGAAAATTTAAACAGAATTTTACTTTTATAATGTATGTGAAGAAAAAGCTTTTACTTATTATTAAAAAAAATTCTTCGTAAAACCTGGTGTCATTCAATCATTTCAACATTTTAGCAACTAAAGTATTTTGCCCATGAATGGGTGCTGCGTAAGTAATTCTTCGAGATGAGCGTCTCTTACAGAATTTTCAATCTTTTATCACCGGTTCTTTAAAGCAGAAATTTTTGACTATGGTAATCGGGGAAAATATCCTGATTAAATCAGGCAAAGTTTTCACTAAAAAATAACTGGTGCGAATAACCAAATAGTATTAATTAGACGGGAAAATGCTTGCCCGAGAATATCTCGGGTTGCGCAGCGAGAGGTTTAAGAACAAAAGACAATCTAAGGTCTTATTGGCGTTATTTTATAAAATTAATCGCTTATTTGAATTAAATTGTATAATATGAATTGATATAAAGGAAAAGACTGTAATACAGTAAAACCTCCCTAAAGCGACCACGTTCCGTTCCAATAAAAATTGGTCGCTCCAGGTGGTGGTCTCTTAATGGAGGTCGTGTTTAAATGTAGTTTTTAATTGTTGAAAAAAGGTAACAATTAACGTTACTAAAACTTATTTTTCACATTAGGAAAAAATATAAAAGTTTAAGTGTCAAAACAAAAGTTAATTACAGTAGAGTTCAAAAAATGAATACATTGACGCTTGCTTTGATTTTACGGTTTTATCTTTTATAACTTTTATTCCCAAGTCCTTTAAGTTCAGTAAATAAATGCATTTTTTTTTTTTTTTGATGGAAACAAATAATGATGATTTCATTAATTTATTTATTTCTTTGAGAGTTTCCTGACAGAATAGGGCAGGGGAGTTTACTGACTGTCATCTCTATAATAATAGCCTAAGTCATGTGACTGTCATCAATAGTTCCGGGTTGACCGCTTCACTTTTTATATACCAAACAGCCAATTTGGTAATTTAATGTTAGCCGGGCGCAGGTGATAAATCACCAAATATTGTTCCATCGCCATCATATCTTCAGTATTATAATAGTCAATCGTATGCGACTGTCATAAACAATTTTTCAAGAGGTAAATTAAAACAAAGCTTTGATTTTGAAATTAAATGTCATAGTTTATAGTATTATTTATAACTTTTTTTTCTTTTCTTTTCATTTTTTTTTCTTTTAAGAAATAAGAGAAAACTGAGAGTCAAACTTTAATCATTTCAGTTTTAAATTAAAGTTATGTATTTTAAATAAAATGAGTGAAAGTAATGAAATAAGAAAAAATACGACGGGTACAATGTTTGGCGATATATCACCTGCACTCGGCTAACATAAAAATACAGAGTTCATGATTTCTGTATCAGAATCTTCCGATTTGGCGAAGGATTGAGCAAGTAAATTAAATTATAAATAAAAGTAACATGATACAATGCTTAGCATAGATTTAAAGGAGACCAAACTGGTCGCCAAGGGCGGCTAGTTCTTAATATGTCATCAGAGTTAAATTCATTTCCTAAAAATACACAAAGGGGTTTAAACACTTAAAAGTTACCGGAATAAAAAAAATATCTAAACTTAGTTTAGAAGTTGTCCCGAATTACTTTTCTAATAAAACCTTCTTCAAGCGACCAGGAAAAAACGGAATTTGTTTCATTTTCTTCAAAGAAATGGGTCGCTCATGGAGGGAGTTCAACTGGGATGGTCTCTGAATGGAGGTAAAATTAGTATTGAGCCTATGGGAATAGATTTCGTTCCATGAAAAAATGGTCGTTCAAGGAGGTGGTTGCTTAATGGAAGTGGTCGCACAGAGTAGTTTCACTGTATGTGTAAAAAAAATATGTACAGACATCAGCTATTTGTATTAACTAGTGAAATAATTGAGTGACACCAATATTTACAAGAAAATTTAGTAGTAAACAAGTAAATGTATATTTTCGCATACTTAATAAAAGTGAAATATTCATAAAAAATTTCGGGCACCAATGTGGCAATTAGAGATTAAAATTATGTGATGCCATAGCAGCATCACCACCCTTCAAGGGGTTAATACATTTATTTTCTAAAATGACTAATCATTATTCAGTGAAGGAACAGTGGCGCTGCAATAAAGCTGTTGTCACCACTAAATTTTTATAGTATTCTTCGGCTTCAAAAATCTCATAAATTCTGTCCTGAAGTTAAATGAAGAATACAGTAGTCTCCCGTTTAACAGGCCTAAACGGGACCGAGAGTTAGCCGGTTAAGAGAAAAACCGGTTAAACCGGAGAAGTAAAAAAATGTAAATAAGTAACTGCATATTTAACTAATTAAATGCGTAGGATGCATTTACTTTTTTAATTTGTGAAAGTTTTAAAAAAGTACACATTTTCTATAATTTTGAAAATGAATACTAGTTGTAATTAACTGAATTGAAATAAAAATTATCACTAATAACAAATAATGAACAATATTTAATACAAATTAAATTGTTGAACATCTTGTCACATACCTATATAAGAAGTTGAAATTATTCTGCATTATGTAAATTTGAGTTAATTAACGATAAAGAAATGAGAACCCAAAATTTCCTTTATATGAATTGTGCCTCATGTTGGGAAAGAAGTCGGCCGGTTAAAGCGGAGTTCCGGTTAAGAGGAAGGCTACTGTACTAATAAAATTTTGCGGTGTCAATTAATTCTCTGATGCTACACTGTTCCATCACTACATTATTTTTAATGGTACAATTTAGACAAAAGATGCAATTGTATTTTATATTTTTCCTTTTCAATAGCACACACGCCATATATATATAAATGTATTATGTATGCATTTATATAGATAAATAAAAAAATTACATATACAGAAGAGCATTTTCATATAAATTATTACATGCATTTATACATGTTTTAGATAGATAAATTAATATGCATATACAAGTAATAAAAGAATTTAACACCCTCATATTATCCTCTTTCTTGAATTATTATATAAAAGCAGCATTAGAAAATGATTCTATTATTTTCCCTTTTTATTTATATTATTTGTGTATACCGGATGAGCAAGTCCGAATAAACTTTAAAAAATTATAAAAACCGAAAAAATAAACGAAATTAAAAACTATTTGCAGGATTAGCATCTATAGGTCACGGAAATTTTTTTAAGGCAGAAATAAAAAATAACTCAAAAACAGCCGACAGATGGCGCTGGTTCGTGCGATTTCGGTGGAAATTAGCAAATGAAACGGTTATAAGAACTTGTACTCTTAATCCAGAACTAATTCACCGTTGTGAGCCGTGTACTTGATCAAAGATGGTGAATATGAAGGATAAAAGCTTTGTTGGTGAAGTTATTTTACGTGAACTAGTTCTGGATTAGGAGCAGTGTTGCCAGTGGGCTACTTTTTTTTTTTAATTCAGATTTCTTGACTAGCAGCACTTGTTTGAAATAGTAAATTTCGTCTTATATAATGACTTATTAATTAAAGTGAAAACAAGGGGAATTTTACCTTTTTAAAAAAGTGGTGCGAAACAAGAAATCTGAATTTTAAAAAAGTAGCCCACTGGCAGCACTGATTAGGAGCGCAAGCTCTTATAGCCGTTTTTTTTTTGCATATTTCCACCAAACTCGCACGAACCAGCGCCATCTGCAGACTGTTTTTTGAGTTATTTTTTATTTCTGTCTTTAAAAAATTCCTGTGACCTATAGATGCTAATCCTGCAAACAGTTTTTCATTTCGGTTATTTTTTCGGTTTTTATGAATTTTTAAAGTTTATACGGACTTTTTGCTTACCCAGTACATTTCAAAAGATCCAAAAATAGAATAATAAATATGCTGATGTTAACACTATACAAGCCTCAAACAATGTTGACAAATGTGGCCATTTTTTTTATTCAGACAACACCATAAATTTTTTAATACTAATTTGCTTTATTTTATTCGTGAAATATCGATCATAAATGCGATAACATAAGTCGAGGTTTTCTACATAAAAATACTGCTATTTCAGCTAAAAGTGTAGGAACCCTTGTATTTTCATGGACTTTTAAAATTTATGACGCAGGGATTGCCAAGAACTCAACCTCGGACCGCAGAACTACTACGTAGTAGTATAGTACTATATAGTAGTTGGATATAGTACTATATCCAAATAGCAATATTCACTTTATTTAACTGGAGAATTTCTTTCATTAGAAACCCCTAATATAATGTAAGGCCGTCACTGTATTTAAAAACCTCAAAGAAAAAGAAAGAAAATATTCCGTATTATTAGGAAGTATTAATTAGAGTCGGGTCGGGACGGGTTGACGCTAATATTTTCTTCTGCGAGACGGGTTTAAGAATATTTTAAATGTTTCAGGTTGAAATTTGTTTTCGGGTTCGGTCTTGACTCTATCGGGCCGGGTTATTGTTGATGTTTTTTTTTCTTTTAAGTCTTAAATATTTTTCAAATGAATAAAGCTATATGTTTGAATATGTGTTCTTTATACATAAAAAAGATAAAATTGATATTAGAGATATAATTGTAGACTAACTGTAATAAAATATTGATTTTTTTTAATCGAGTTCAAATTGAGTTTAAGTTGAAGTGTATCGGGTTCGAGGCACCTTGAGTGCATCGAAGTAAAACCCTTGAATGCACACGATTCTGGTGATAATATCTCACATCAAAATTCTTGATTTGTAGAGAGATATGTTGCTTACATTCTACATTTTGGTTTCCACAGCATCATATTTCAGTTCCCGTGCTTACAGCCATATATGGAATTTGATTTTTTCATATTACGATAAATGCAACACACCGTGGAAGACTGATGACGCTTTATAGGTAGACTTTTCTGTTAAAAAAAGATCTGTAGATCGGTTAATCTTGTGATACAAGAAATTCGTTGATAGTTTGAGAAGATAAATAAGAAGCCAATAATCACCAACATATAATCCTCTTTGGGGAAGTGACGTGATCGCTTTTAGCAACGATGCTTACATTTTTCAGTGCAATTGATCCTTCTAAACCTATTGTTCATCAAATTAGTGAGGATTAATTAATCAGTGTAATGCAACTATAAGATAAAGGTGTGAAAACAAGTTAATTATCCATGAAATTTACTCATTAAATTAGCGCATTGTGTATAATTTAGTCTATTAATTATTAATTGGGGGTTTAAAAATAATATCGTACTGAGTTTTTAATTGAAAATGTGCATAACTAATTGACCAGATATAGTTATTACGTGGTGTTATAATGTCAAAGCGTGTGTTTTATTGGAGTATTGATTTTGCTCTTTTTTTATAAGATTATTTGTAAAACAAATTACCTGTAGATCGATTAATGCGACGATTAAAGAAACAGTTTGTTAGTATAACAGTGCATTAATTTTTGTTAAAATATCATCCAAAAATATGTATATAATTAATCACAATCTTCCGAAAAGTGACTTAATTGAATTAGAAGTAACATTTACGTTTTTTGAATGCATTTGAATCAAACTCATAGTCTTCTAAACTTATAATTTATCAAAAAAGTGGCAATTAATCAATTAAAAAGACACACAATTAATCTTAAATATGTGATAATATACAAGAAATAAATTAGAAAATACAATTAAGTCATTTTTTAAGTTAAAATGTATGATGCGTCAGTTAATCTGATAGATAAAATTTTTATTAATTAGAATTATACTGTACAAAAACTTTTTTAATAATGTCGTATTCCGGCTAGTATTTCTTATAAAACTTATGATGTAATTTTAAAACAAATTGATTTAATAAAATATTTAAATTTACATCAGTTATATGAGTTAATGCATTGTGTATTATTTGGTGCACTAGTTATTAATTACAATAAATTAAATTCTACTTTATAGGACTGTCATTAAATATAAGATAATGTACAATATTTTTTAGGGTAATGATATAATTTTAAGGTGTGTTGTTTCAGTGAAATATTTCAAATTGAACATCTATTTTTATAGCTAAAGTCTATGATTAAAATAAATAAATATGAAGCCATTCGGTCTGGCGTATTATTAATGATACATGTTTTTTCATTGGGTATTATTTTGTCTTAACAATTACTTTTATTTCTATCTACATATAACAATGGTAATATCTATCTATGCATTTCTTATTATGACTTCATTTATGTTTTGGCATTTAGTATCAATAATAATAATAATAATAATAAAAGTTTGCTTAATTAGTTGCACCGCTGACATTTCTTTTATTTTAAACATATACCCTTTAACATTTAAAACATATACTCTTTAACATTTTAAACATATACTCTTTAAATTTAAGATATGTGTACGTTGCTGAACGAATCATGTGTGATAAAACGTAACAAATATTAGAAAGTTGTAATATCTGTTAAATCCTTTTCTAATATAATATTTTCCAAAAGTCTCCAAAAACTCTTCCTTAACCTATTGCCACATGAATATGAATTAAATAGTTCGCAAAATAATAACATTCGTTAATTTTCAATCGTTTGACATATTCGTTAAACTTCAGTAAAGCTATTTGGATAGCCACTACTATCATTATTAACATAAAAGTAATTTTTTTTCTCAAGATTGAAAAAAAAAATTGGACTGGAAAGGATTAAAGACCATCTGTTAATAAGATAACTAAGTAATTCTAACTTGCAAAGTATTTTCTTTTTTAAATGGGAAAAAAATCTCACCGGAAAGGGTTAAAGAAGATCTATTAATAAGATCACTAACTAATGCTAACTTGCAAAATAATTTTTTTTCCTTAAATAAAAAAAAAATCGAACAGGAAAGGGTTAAAGAAGATCTATTAATAAGATCACTAACTAATGCTAACTTGCAAAATAATTTTTTCCTTAAATAAAAAAAAAAAAAAATCTCACCAGAAAGGGTTAAAGAAGATCTATTAATAAGATCACTAACTAATGCTAACTTGCAAAATAATTTTTTCCTTAAATTAAAAAAAAAAATCGAACTGGAAAGGGTTAAGATCTGTAAATAAGATCATTAACTAATGCTAACTTGCAAAATAATTTTTTCCATAAACTTAAAAAAAAAAGGAGAAAGTGTTAAAGATTATCTGCAAATAAGATAACTAATTCTAACTTGCAAAATAATTTTTTTCTCAAAATTGAAAACAAAAATCTGACTCGAAAGGGTTAAAGACGATCTGTAAATCAGTTCATCCTATGTTACAAGAGACCCGTTGATAGATTAGGAAGACAGATAATACTTATAGGCCAATAAATCACTGAAAATATAATCCTCTTTTGAAAACTGACGTGATCGCTTTAGCAATGAAGCTTACACTTTTTAATGCAGTCGAATCAAATAGATAGCTTTTAAACATCCTTTTTTTTTTTAGTCAAATAAGTGACGATCAATCAATTAATACGATACGATTGAGATATAAGATATGATAATAAAAAAATTAATTAATTCATATATGAAAATAAGCTATTCGTTAAATTAAAATACTATGTTATATGTCGTTGAATTCATTAGTTATTAATTACATTAATTAAATCTATAATGACCATTATTTTTTACGCAAAGTAACATATTCATTAATGCAATTATTTCGATAAAAAATGAAAGCACATTTTTAAAATTATATATTTTAAATATTCGACATTTTATGTTTATCAAAACTAAGCATTAAAAAATGGAGGTGTATAAAAAAAAATATTCATAGAAAAAAAAATTTATTTTATCTTACATCTGTTTCTTTCCGCATGAAAATTATTTTCGACAAGTCATTAGATTTCTCAGACTGTGTTCTTAAATAAATTAATTAATAAGAATTAATTTATTCAATTAAATTATATTTTTAATACTAAAAATTTATTTATTATTATTATTATCTCAAGTATTATTTGATAAACTATCAAATAATGCTTATCAAATTATTTATATCATTTATCATATTTATCATTATTTATTCATCAATTATCATATCAATTATATCTTTATTAATATCAAATAATTTTGATTAATAGATTTTAGTGTTTATTAAAGTAAATGTAAATGCTTAACCAAAAGTGGTTTAAACCGAATAAAATGCTTGTAAAACATGCTGGTCCTTAATGGATTAATTCATCATTTGGGTTCGTTCCTTCCCGTTACTTTGAATTTAGACAATGAAATATCATTTTAAATTAAAATAACAGGATGCAAATATTTTGAAATCAAACACATTTTTTTTTTTTTTTTTAAATATTATTAGGAAAGAAAATTTTCGTATGAAAACAATACACACATTTCTTTACCGTTTCCAAATACACGAACATAAAACTCTTTAATTTCAACTTAAAGGGTGAATTATCATATTAATTATTCCGTTATCACATGTATCTCATGCATTTATCTGCTCTACACTAACACAATAAGTTATTATCTTCTTCTATAATAATTCTTTAAACGCCTTATCAATACAGAATGGCAAGGCTATAAAAACAATTGAGGTGCAAGATCGTTCTAAGTCGTCATGGATTATTACTGCGGTCGGTATAATCTACCAATAATCGCATGACGGTAGAATTAAGCCGTATATCCGATTTCAATGAGGTATTAAAAGAGAACGGTTTTGGGAGAGTATGTATCTCATTTAAGGAATAAGTTAATGATTTCTCCTTCCCTTGACGCATTTAAATGAACGAGATCAAAGCAATGAGTGGGGATATTAATTCATCATTTGAATTCGTTCATTCCGGATACTTTGAATTTAGACGATGAATTACGTTTACGTAAGCTGTTTTTAAATATCTGTGCGAAAGGGATGTAAGGTCATTTTTAAAAAATGCCGTTGATATCGCATTATTTAAATAGATATATGAGTATAATGAAAAATGTTTCATTAACCGTTTTTTTTTTTTTAGAATTGAAAACAGTTGTTATAAAGACTTAATTAACAAAATAGTATATTTTTAAACGTTCAACTAATTTTAATTGTTTTCATATTTGCTTGCAAAAAAGTTTTTATACTGAACTGAAATTCCACGACTATAGGTGCTACGTATTTATATAATTACGAACGCACCTAAAAAGAGTGAAACTGAAAAATTCGTTAAAGTGGCATTCGTTGTTACGAGATCCTACTGTATTTCAATAAAAACTCCCAAACTCGATTTTGCTTATCAAATACCAGTATACCTTTTTACGAGAGTCAGTGCTTATCTACGTAGTTCTAAACAACACAATCAAATGATTCTTCACCAAAAATCAGCAAATTCTCTCTATGAGCCATAAAACCACCTACAGCAACGGCTTATTCCAGACGGGGAAAGCAAATTCAATCAAGTGCGGTTTATATCCCTTTATAGTACAATCAATATCACTTGTTGATTTAAGTACCGCCAATGTCTTTTCTTGGCCGAAGAAAAGAAATCACATAACCTCGAGGGCTAGCGACTTTACTTACATTACTCTCCCCCCCCCCCCCCTCCCATCGAAACAATCGGATTAAGAGAGGCAGGACTGGTCAGTTCAGCAAATCTCTCCTGAATCCCTCCACTTCACCGGCAATCCTGTGTCTCGAAGAAAGACGATTTTTATAGAGAATAAAAAGTAAGTTTATCGAAAATATGGCAGAAGTTTATAATGTGCTAAAAATTCTAGAAGTTTCTGTATGTATTTAAAATAAAACAGGGATGAATTCGAGAATTTCATTCATAAGATTTCAAATTAAGATTTTGTTTATTTTGGATTTTTTTTCCTCATAATTAAGAGAGGCAGGACTGATCGGTTGGTCAAATCTCTCCTGAATCCCTCCACTTCACCGGCAATCTTGTGTCAGTGAAGAAAGACGAATTTATAGAGAATAAAAAGTAAGTTTATTGAAAATATAGCAGAAGTTTATGATGTGCTAAAAATTCTAGAAGTTTCTGTATGTATTTGAAGTAAAACAGGGATGAATTCGAGAATTTCATTCATAAGATTTCAAATTAAGATTTTGTTTCTTTTGCAGTTTTTTTTTTCTCATAATTAAGAGAGGCAGATTTATAGAGAATAAAAAGTAAGTTTATTGAAAATATAGCAGAAGTTTATGATGTGCTAAAAATTCTAGAAGTTTCTGTATGTATTTGAAATAAAACAGGGATGAATTCGAGAATTTCATTCATAAGATTTCAAATTAAGATTTTGTTTCTTTTGCAGTTTTTTTCCTCATAATTAAGAGAGGTAGGACTGATCGGTTGGTCAAATCTCTCCTGAATCCCTCCACTTCCCCGGCAATCTTGTGTCCGTGAAGAAAGACAATTTTATAGAGAATAAAAAGTAAGTTTATTGAAAATATGGCAAAAGTTTATGCTGTGTTAAAAATTCTCTAAGTTTCTGTATATGTTTAACCCTTTATCTACTAAAGGATACAAATAAGTAGCACTAAAATAACTGGTTATAAAATTCATTTAATACATCGATTAGTAGCAATACAGTTTAGAATGAGTTATAGATGCATTACTTCATCTTGTTCCAAAATACACACAAAACAAAAATATTTTTAAAAGGATGATTTCTTTTGCTTTTACATCTTTTCAGCTTTCTTAGCGTTGGGGAGGGGGGAGGATTTTTCCATTCGGAGAAAAATATTTAAAATAAAATATTTGAGTGGGGTTATAAATATTGCACAAATCCCTATAAATTCAAATTTAATTAATCCTTCTAAAAATTATTAAATGATTATGTAAATCTTCTAATGTAGTCTCAAAAATTCACGAAAAATGCTTTAGAAGATAAAATTTTCATAAATTCATAAAGTACATAAAGGGTTAAAATAAAACAAGGATGAATTCGAGAATTTCATTCATAACATTTCAAATTAAGATTTTGTTTCTTTTGGAATTCTATTTCCTCATAATGAAATAACTGTTACTAAAATATTTTGTGACACATTACATCTCTTAACACTATGCCAGGGTTGCTACGCATCAAGGATTTTAGGTGTTTTAGTACCAGAAATTTCGTAAAGTACTGGGCGCTATATTTGAAGATAGATATATATATATACATTTTTTTCATTAAATAAGGCAAATATTACTTTACAAAAATTTTGGTAAAAGCTCATTGAAAGTCCTCGAAACGTACGAACCCTGTATGCAGGCTGCAAAGAGTGTTGCCGAAGCTGAAGAGTTTTTTATTACTAAATTTCGATTTCACACCAGAAAATTTTTAATACTAATTTTGCTTTATTTTATTCATGAAATATCTCTTGTTATAATAACTTAAAATAACTATTCGAACTTCCTCCGGAAAATTCAGAATTTCTTAACGATAGTTTAATAAATGACGCATAAATGTGTCAAGGGGCTTGTATTGTGTTAACCACTTGGAGGGCACCGGTATATTATATATACCACTTAATTTTAATTACAAAATACCAGATTGCCACCAGAATTTAGGAATTAAATTTTGCTTTGTACAATGTAAGCGAAGAAAAGCTTTTATTTACTTTCACATATATTTGTTCATAAATCCCGGTGTTATTCAATCATTTTAACCTTTTATTAGCAGAAGTACTTTGCTCCTGAAAGGGTTTAAACATTGACTGCCAATGCGCACAAATACGTGTGCCAGAAATATTTAAATGAGAGGCATACCACGCAAATATAATGTACCATCAATACTTTTATTGAAAACAATTTATTGCTATGAAACGAGACGATAATTTACTACAATATATTTTTAACAAGTCGGAAATTGCTCGTCAAACGTAGCAAATGAGGTGCATTCGTACTATAACTAGTTTTATAATAATTATTTGCACCGCATATTGTACTGAATGTATATTTTAGTGCACTTCATAAGTGCATATCAATTTCATTCTGTTCGCGAGGCTGTAAAAAATGCAAAAAAAAATGACAAAATTTTGCAACAATTATATATTTAAAATTTCAGACCATTCGGAAGGCTGTAACATCATTAAAATGCACTTGCAATATTTTTTTCCTATTGGCCGTAATGTAAAGGAAAATTTTTTACTGTCCCTGTAATTAAACTATAAATCCGATTTTCATAAAATTTGAAATGAGTCGACAAAATTTTACAACAATTATATATTTCAAACCATTCGGAAGGCTGTAACATCATTAAAATGCACTTGCAATAATTTTTTTCCCATTGGCCGTCATGTAACGGAAAACTTTTGACTGTCCCTGTAATTAAACTATACATCTGATTTTCGTGAAATTTGAAATGATTCGACAAAATTTTGCAACAATTATATATTTGAAATTCCAGACCATTCGGTTGGGTAATTTTTGCTCTGTTATATGCGGACGGACAGACAGACAAACGGACGGACTGAACGACGACTATAGGTGCTGCGTATTTATATAATTACGAACGCACCTAAAAAGAAAGCCCTGGTCCCCAAGGCAAGATTTGTGATTTCAGTCTGACGTTCAACGTCTGAAAATAACTAAAATTTGACATTTTCGAACTGAAAATTTATAAAATTAACACTTTGTATAAAATTAAAAACATTTCTGCGATTGGAAATTGTGAGCTGATTCGATAAACACTGGAAATCTCCTTGTAAATGTTTGCCAAAACAGCCATATTTTCACAACGTGTTAAGAAATTTATTGTTTTCTTTGAAAATTAATGTGTGTTATGATTTGACTAAATGTGGAGTCTTCCGTAATGTTGCTTGTTATTATTGTTGTTGCTGCTGTTCAGAAAACTGCCATCCTCCCTTGGATTCGCATTTGATTCGAATTTTACGAATGCAATTCTAATTTGATGTAAATTAATGTCCACCAAGGACAACAGTGTCCCATTCAACATAATTGTTAAGATGCAGATCACAATTATGAGAAGTATGAAGCCGAGGTATCCCTAATACACTGCAAATTCGTGAAACACTTTTGCAACACTAACTGAACATAAAAATTAACACTTCTAACTAAAATCATTTTCGATTATGTTGTGAATGTGTTGTGTAAAATAAAAAGATTGTGCAAAAAGTGTTGTTAAAAATTACAAGAGGAGAAAATGTGTTTTCAAAACATTCATTTTTAAAATTGTGTTATAAATGTTTAATAAATAATATGTTTTAAGTGTGTGTGTGTGTTATTTTAAAGGCACTATGAGGAAAGTGTTTTGAAAGTGTTTTACAGTGTTCTAAATTGTGTGGTGTTTACAATGTGTTGTTAATTTGGTGACAAAGTGCTGTGCAGCCCAACACTATTGTAAAAAAATATTTTCATCAACACTATTTACAACACGATTTCAACACAATTAACAACACTATTTTTAGAACACATTTTTAGATAGCAACACTTTTGCAACATATTAAAAACACATTTCTAGATAGCAACACTTTTGCAACATATTAAGAACACAATCACAACACAAAATGTATTTTGTATATGAAGTTTTCTAATTCACAACACATTAATGCGTTGTTAATTTAGTGACAAAAAGTTTTGTAAAATGTGTTTATTTTTGTGTTTGAGAATTTGCATTGTAGATGAGGTGCAATCCGACCAAAGTTGTGATTTAAAATTCTCAGAGTTTTCTTTGAACGAAAACGAGACTGTTCATAATTTTCTCATGAAAATTCGTTACCGAATCTTCTTTGTTAGGTACCAACAAGGGAAAAATTTCTCTCATTCAGTTAAATGAAATCTCAAGTGCGAAATGGAAAAATACTCAATGGGAATAACTTCGTTTTAAATTTGAAATCGTCTACTGTAACACGCAATCCGCTCTTTTTTTTTTGTGTAAGATCTACAGTTAATGTTTTTTAATTATTAAAAAAGGCGGGAGGGTCAAAGAATACAATTATTGTTTAATGAGCAATTCTGAGCAACAGCTCCTACCTTGCGGTAGAAGCTGACAAGCGAGCCATGAATACAATTTATCGCAATGTTTGCAGTTTAGCGCGTTTTTTTAAATTCGCAATAACTGCCAGAAATTTACAACGTTTTTTTTTTTTTTTTTGACTTTGTGTTTTAACAAAATCATTAATTTCTTTACTCATTTGAACTACTTTTTATTTGATGAACAAATGTAATCGAACGCAAAACAAAAACTACAGAGAGTTCAGCTCTTGACACAAAATTGAATGACGCAGAACTAGTTGGATGTGCCAATCCCAAAACTTTCTTCTATCTTATACATCTTAATATTTCAAAATCTTGTTACACATGTTAATACTTCAATATTATTAGTTCAATACTATACCAACTTTGATGTTCATCTTAAATTTCTGCTCAAGTCAATTAAACGGACTAAAAACGAGTTAATCTATATCATGATGTTTGTTAAAATTATTAATTTTTCCTTATTTTGTTGTTATCAGCTGTTTGCGAATAGCCGGCATAGCAGGTAGCGAGTTCCCGCCGCTGCATGAGTCGCCGATGCACAATACAAAAACGAAAAATCAAGAAAAGTATACAAAAATCGCTAGCACAGAGCCCCTTTACCGCGCAAGGATCTGTTGGCCAAAGCCAAAAACAAGCACAAAAATTTTGGTTCAATTGTATGCATAATTTTATACGTTGTTCGATGGTACAATAATGAAAATGGCACAGAGATCGGAATTATAGCGCCCCCTTCTGGCGGAATTTTTTCAAGTTCAGGGAGGACTTGTTTGCCATAGCCAGAAACATGCACAAACAATTTGGTTCAATTATATGTCTAACTTCATACACTTTTCGATGGTACAATAATGAAAATGGTACAGACATCGCAAATATAGTGCCCCCTACCGGCAGAATTTTTTCAAATTTAGGGAGGACCTTCGTGACATAACCAAAAACAAACACATAAAATTTGGTTCAATTCTATGCATAACTTCATACACTTTTCGACGGTACAATATTCAAAATGGCGCAAAAATGGCACAAAAATTGCTATTACAGCGCCCTCTACGGGCGATTTTTTTACAGATTAAGGGAGGACCTCTTTTTCATAGCCAAGAACTTAAAAAAAATTTTGGTTCAATTCCATGCATAACTTCATACACTTTTCGACGGTATAATATTCAAAATCACACAAAAATCGCTATTACAGTGCCCCCTAACGGCGAATTTTTTGCAAATTCAGGGAAGACCAGCTTGCCATATCCAAAAACTTAAAATAAAAATTTGGTTCAATTCTATGCATAACTTCATACACTTTTGGACGGTACAACATTCAAAATCGCACAAAAATCGCTATTACAGCGCCCCCTACCGGTGAATTTTTTTCCAAATTCAGGGAAGACCAGCTTGCCATAGCCAAAAACTTAAAATAAAAATTTGGTTCAATTCTATGCATAACTTCATACACTTTTGGATGGTACAATATTCAAAATCGCACAAAAATCGCATTTACAGCGCCCCCTACCGACGAATGTTTTCCAAATTCAGGGAGGACCTGCTTGTCATATCCAAAAACTTAAAATAAAAATTTGGTTCAATTCCATGCATAACTCCATACACTTTTGGATGGTACAATATTCAAAATCGCACAAAAATCGCATTTACAGCGCCCCCTACCGGCGAATTTTTTCCAAATTCAGGGTGGACCTGCTTGCCATATCCAAAAACTTAAAATAAAAATTTGGTTCAATTCCATGCATAACTCCATACACTTTTGGATGGTACAATATTCAAAATCAGACAAAACTTGCTATATCAGCGCCCCCTACCGGCGAATTTTTTCCAAATTCCAGGAGGACCTGCTTGCCATAGCCAAAAACTTAAAATAAAATTTTGGTTTAATTCTATGCATAACTTCATACACTTTTTGATGGTACAATGGCGACAGACAGACGGACAGACGGACAGACGGACAGACGGACAGACGGACAGACGGACGGACGGACAGACGGACACACAGACAGACAGACATTTTCTATAAACATGTTTTTTGGAATCTCTGACCCCTAAAACATGTAAATCCGTCGAAAACCGGAAGTCGAAAAAAATTTCGATTACAATACTTTCTTCTATTGAAGATAGAAGAAAGTAAAAAAAGGTCCAAATCTGCACCGCAGTACAACAAAACGTGTGTTTTAGCCATTGTACTGTGAGAAATAGCCGTAAAACTGAGGAAGTACATTTCTGCTCGATCGCTACCATTAGTAGGATGAAGCTCAATTGAATCTAACTATTAGTTAACCTAAAACTTGAATTTTAATAATGCCATTAATACTTTGTGTATACTTGTTCAATTTTAACTTCATTTTGCCTGACGAACAAGCGTAATTGAACGAAACCGAAATACAGGCAATTCAGGTTTTGAAAAAATAAAAATAATAAATAAGCAGAAACAAAGACCAGATCTTCACGTAAAACTGAGGAAGGACATTTCTTTCAGATCGCTAATGCTGAGGTTTTGAAGCTTAATTGTATTTAACTAACCAAACTAATTCTCACTCAATCTAAAACCTTGAATTTTAATAATGCCATATATTCCTGTGCCTGCTATATGTAAACTTCATTTTGTCTTATGAACAAGCGTAATTGAACGCAACCGAAATTTCGACAATTCAGTTTTTGAAAAAAAAAAAAAAATTAAATAAATAAATGGTGCAGAAAGAAAGGCGAGATCTTCACCACTGGATAAGAAAACACATATTTTAGCCAATGCACTGTGAGAAATAGCCGTAAAACCGAGGAAAAACATATCTTTCAGATTGTTAATTGGGGTTATGAAGCTTATTGTATTTAACGAACTAAACTAATTCTCACTCTAACCAAAACCATGGATTTTAATAATGCCATTTATTTCTGTGCCTGTTATATGTAAACTTCATTTTGTCTGATGAACAAGCGTAATCGAACGAAACGGAAAGACAGATAATTCAGTTTTTGAAAAAATGAAAATAATAAATGGTGCAGAAAAAGGGCCAGATCCTCACCACTGGATAAGAAAACACACCTTTTAGCCACTGCACTGTGAGAAATAGCTGTAAAACCGAGGAAGGGCATTCCTTTCAGATTGCTAACGTTGGGGTTATGAAGCTTAATTGTATTTAACTAACCGAACTAATTCTCATCCAAACCAAAACCATGGATTTTAATTATGTCATTTATTTCTATCCCTGTTATGTGTAAACTTCATTTTGTCTGATGAACAAGAGTAATGGAACGAAACCAAAATACGGACAATTCAGATTTGAAAAAAAAATGAAAATAATAAATGGTGCAGAAAGAAAGGCCAGATCTTCACCACTGGATAAAAAAACACACCTTTTAGCCACAGCACTGTGAGAAATAGCCGTAAAACTGAGGAAGGACATTTCTTCCAGATCGCTAACGTTGGAGTGATGAAGGAAAAGTGCCTCGTTCCAAAATAGAACGAGTGGAAATCAATTATCCCCAATGGGGGAAAAGGAGGGAATTGAATTACCGGGTGGCGTCTAATTCAATCGGGGAAAAAGAGTCGATTTTATGGAGGATGGATGCTGAGAAGCAAAATATCGTCTGCTCCAGGTCTCATGTGGGTTCATGATGATGGAAGAAAATTTTTATAGAGGTATCATTATTAGTACTTCAGGTAGCGAATTAGGGTTATTGCTGACTACCCAGACACTAGCTTGTTTTACACATAGAAAGCCCTTTTTTTAATTGTTAGAACATAAAGAGTGAATTTTTAGACAAGAGAGAATGACGAATGAGTTTTCTTAGCTAAGTGATGAGCCTTAACTATGAGTTAGTTAACGAATCACCAATTTTTGGAGTTTTTTCGTATCATTTCCTAAAATAGCTTTAGTTGCATACTGTGACTTAGAAAAAAAGAAACTAATTAGGAACATATTCAAATAATCTGAACCACTTGTGGTTTCGTATTGATAAGAGAATTTTTTTTATAGAAATAATATTACTATTAACTTCTCATATATTACTTTTGTTATTTACTGGCCTTTTCCGCCATCGGTCCACGCAAAGTCATTTTTGAAATTTGTATAAAATAAATGACAATTTTTGGGTATATTTTTAGATAGGAAAGAAAAGAGTTTGGCTTAAACATAAAATATTTTCATAGGTAATCTTAACATAGAAAACGCGTTTACTTAAAATTCTGCCTTCGATTATGAAAATATAATTCAAACAAATAAATCCACAAATGATGTTTTGTCGTAGTTATTTTTCTTAAGTTCAAGGCTTAGAAAAAAGAGAAAGAAGGAAAGAAAACAAATAAAACTTTAAAAAAGACCATTACTGTTAGATTAACTATTTTTGGGGGACCATTTTCTAAGGGCTTGTAAATAAATTTATTGTCATTTCAAGAAATTTTATAATTGCACTCTTTAATCCTTTGGTGCTCAGCTTTGCATATATGCAAACAACAGTGTTTTGAATTTAATAGATTCTTTTATTCGTATATTACCTAATCCACACCAGAAAATTAAAATAGCCATATTTGGTTTAAATAATAACAAACTGTCCGTATCTATATTATAAAGGACAAACATATCTGTGCGTAACGCATACGTCATTTTGCGAATGGCAACACTTTGAAATTTAAAATGAAATTTTGGTTTTGCAATTTTCTCTACTGCAAATTTTTAAACTTCTAAACATCGCACATTTTAAATTTTTACACCGTCGAATAAGGAAAAATATGCTCTTTTAAATGCTTTTTGTTTGAAAGCTGTATCTCAATTTATTTTTGAGATATTAATTTTTTTGTAGTTTTTAATAACATTTTTCTTATCGTGGCAACAAAAGTACCCCATTTCTATTGAAAGTCATCAAAAGTAAACGAAAAATAGTCGAAAATAGGCGATACTGTATCATTTGTTGCCATTTTCTCATAAAACCTGAAAAAAAAAAACTTGAAATTAAAATATGGGCTATGCCAAGAATATTGTCTGTTATTCCGTGATAATGACGTCATATGCATACTTTTCTATAGACGAAGTTAAAACTGTATTGTAAAAGTGGATTGCTTTAGCGGATGCAAATGACGTCATTTTATAAAAAAGCGTGTATTTTAATTCTTAACCCGAACTATGTTTTGTAGAAGTGCGTCATTTTCACAGCCCAGTTGCTTTGAAATTCTTCACAGGTTAAAATGCTTCACTTTTGAAAATAATGTAATCGAAATCACACACTGATAAAACGCAATGTTTTACAAAAATTTAGAGTGCCTTTATAAAAGAGAGATGACATGCAAATAATAGCGATTTATATTACAGAAATTGATGATTCTCTGCTGGATGGATTTGCATCGCCGAGTTAGACGAGCAAACAAATAATTCGTGGTTTAAAATAATATTATATTCCTGAAATTTTTGTCCAAAATTCTCTAGAATAATAAAATTTTAATACTTTAGGACATTCTACTATAATTTTATCAACATAACATAATTTGCTTAATTTAATTTTTCCTAATTTTATATAATCTATGTATTTAAAACACAAGTGTGTTTTTTAATCATCTGCCCCGATCTTTCTGCTGAACCAATTTTACTAATATTTTTTTTTAAACTGAAAGTAGATGTGATAGCACTATCTGTTTTTTTTTAATATCCTCACTTTTATATTTTAATTTTAAAAGCATTTTATGAAATTTCTTCAAAATGGTGAAAATTAGATAGCTTTCATTATTGAAGACAAGAGAGAAATAATGAGGTATTTTTATCTTTATTCATGATATTTTCTGATAAAAATTCAAAATTGTTGATAAAAATTGTTGTATAGGTTTTAGTGTCGCAAAATCCCACTCGGAGCAGAATATTATATTAGGGGCTTAATAACGGAAAATGACATACTGCTTTTGAAAACACGCATTTTTCCTCATAAATTTTCTATATTGTTTTTCCTTCTGCATGTGTACTGATACTAGGTTTCAGACATTAGGCGAAATGCTCATTTAAGTGAAAATGAAGCCATATTTAAAATAAAATTATCATTTTCCTAGATAAAACTAAACATTTTAACACAGATGCGTCTAAAAAACATAAATTACGGAAATTTTTACTCTCCGGAATTGAGATTAGGATCTCAAGTAAAGAGTGCGTCTGTTCACATAAAAGATATTGCTGATAATCGTGACTTCAAGTTTTGAGTTAAAATGATTTTTAAATGATCAAACAAGATACAAATTAACAAAATTAATACTTCTTTTATAAACAAATAAAAGAATAATATTGAAAAAACACAAATTAACATATTTATAATCGCACAATTTAAATTTTTTGATCACCAAATAGGATTTTTTTTTCAAATGGAATTTGTTTGCAAAGTTCATCTCTGTTTACTGATTATCAATGTTTTTAAAAACAATTTAAAAACATGAAATATATTTAATTTATCTATATCGCGCTGAGCTCGATTACGAAATATTAATCCGTTTGTCCTTAAAACAAAATAAAGAGTTTACCATTTTCTTACGGCTAATATCCCTTAAAAAAACTTCTTTATGAATAAATAAATAAAATAATATAAATAAAACACAAATTTAACAGACATGTATAAGCTCTGAAATTATCAGAATATAAAAGGATGCCATAAGTAGCAAAATCTTGGTCAAATAACTCTTAGCATGCGGCTAATAAGAAAATGTCGCTTTTGATAAATTTCAAAAATTTATTTGATTGTATAATTCGTTTTATCCATATGAAAAATGCTTTTTTAATGTAAGTGGGTAATCTAAAAAATTTATTGCATATAGAAAAATATTAGTCTTCAATTAAAAAAAAAAAAAATGTTTACACATATATTCTTTAACCCGGGAAGCCCGGGTACGATCCCCTAGTTTATATAAAGCGAAATTAACCTTTGTAACTTTCTGGTGTAAAGTCAGATTATCTGGACTACGTAACTTTTAGAACGTATTCTATCATAGGAATTAAAGGGTTAAATGTTATGCTTTATAAAATAAATAATTATATAAAATAAGGTATTTGGAGACATACATATTAAAATATTTACGAATTTGCAATATTTTAGCGTAAAACAGCCGCATGACAGTAATTTTTACTTATATTGCAGATGTGTAACAAAAGAAAAGATTGACGTATTATACGAAAAATGTATCTCTGATTTTTTTTCTCATTATTTTTCCTGTGTTATAAACCTTTTAGAGAATCATATATAATTTTTTTTAAACAAAATAAAAAAATCGCGCATTTAAGGGTTAAGCAATAACAACTCTACTGGTGATTATGCATGTGACTTCTAAAAAACAAAAACTATTTCTTTTGTCGAAATAATTCTCTGCAGTAGAGAACGTGCAGAAATCTGTTTCAACTACGAATTCTAATATCGTCAATATGTCCTAAGTTCAAACATATTTACAGAAGTTAGATCGTGAGCAAATAGATATACAAGCAAAAGTGAAGCCATAAACATCTTTAGCTACGTTTGATGAAGTCAAATAAATACCACATCTAACAACCGTATTTTTGCTGTATTACCTTAACTAGTCATTTCCTGTCAGAAAACGCTACAAAAAGACACTTTTTAACTACAAACTCCCGTCTAACTTGCATATACCTGACGTGATAAGTCGTCGTTTTGGTAAAGATGATTACAAAACGGGCAAAGCTTCACGCCCCTCTGAAAGTTTTACGGCTTGTTACATCGATACACGGTACCAAAAGAGAAATATCATGATAAAGAGCTATTTGGGTGTATTGATCTGTCCTTTGTTATTTTGTTTTCAGTGTGCCAGTAATTAGATGATTTATTTTCTTACGTACCATCAGTAGAAAAATACATCCGGTGGAAAAGCGAAAAACTGACGGAGTGATTTCGGAATTTCCGGACTTTAATGGTTTCAAACATCATTTGCCTAGATGCATATTAGAAGCTGTTAAAACAGCATAGCATGTCTTCATTCTAGCGGTTCTCAAGCTTTTAACATACATACCGCTGTAACCTCCTTTCTTGGACCAAGACTTAGGCAGAAACCTATTCCGTTAAGGATCTCGTTAAAACGGCAATAAAATGAACATGTAATACAGTTATTATTTTGTAGATGCATTGTAATTCCATTAATAATGTAATAAATATAGTAGAAATATAATTTAATGACTGTTGTATAGTACATTTTCTTCTTGTTAGTCCCTTAATTCGATTTTGGATTAATTTCTTAAGCCCCTCCCTATGTGTTACTTCATGCGCTCGCGTTGTTCAAGCTTACAAGTTTCACAGCTGCCAAATATGCCGTTTTTTGAGCAGCACTATTTTCTAATAAAATATTCACTTTATTTAATAACAGAAATTTACAGTTAATTAAGAAGAACATTACTATTTTTTAAAAAAAAGTTGTACTCATTTAAAAAGGGAAGACTGGCAACTATAGATTAAAAACTGTTGTGTTACTTGAACTGGCAAACGAAAAGAAGCGTAAAAGTTTAAAAGGAACAGAAATTTCAAAATACCATAGTTATCGTTCACTAATGAAGTTAAACATTAAGTAATGCAAAAATATCATTATAAATTTTCGCTAAAGTAATTTTAATAATAAGTACTGTCATAAATTTCCAGTACTGAAACAGGAGAGTTACTGAATTATTCATCATATACTCAGGAAAGAAAAGAGATTGTGCATTTTAAATTTTCTTAATATTCATGTTCTGTCATTTTTACACCAACAGACCCGCTCGCGTTGCTTAGGGTCGGGATAATAACCTCAAATATACCTAAAATTACCTTACAGTTACCCGGTATTACTTTCTTTAAATATATCACGCGGGGCTGGTCGATTTTCCAAAACGAGACTATTTTTATGCGCCGAATGCATAGCTGCCAACGTGTACGGATTTTTGCTACCACTAAAATTTAATAGAAAGTTTTGCCTAATTCAATCCCCGAATTACCGTGAATTTTGATAATTAAACAAGGCAGAAATTTCTTTTAAATTTTAGTGATAGCAAATATTCATACAAGTTGGTAGCTATGCGAATGAAAAAAAAGCTCCCGAGAACAAGCCACGTGCGTCATCATGGCAACCGTTTTTGGCGATAAAGGACGGAATTGAGAAACCAATTTTGTAACATTTCCTTGTTGGAATTTCGTTGCATTTGAGGAAAAAAAAATTATGTCCTTTCTGTCTTTACAATTAATTAAAAAAAATTATCTCATCTATATATATTTTTAACAATTAACAAAAGTCTCCGCTACAGAGGAGTAGAAAATCTAAGATTGGATGTATAAATTTTCAAATAAATGTTGCCTGATAAAAAACAAACTTAACCCAATGTTGGCCAAGCATAGAAATTTTATAAAATGTGGTATTATTTTCATTGAAATATGTTTAAATTACATTCATTAAGACAAAAAAAAAAGTTTCGTGCTTGAAAAATAATATTTTATTTGAGAAATAAAATGCATTCGGCATTTTCATGCATTCGGTCAATGGTGCGCTAACGCACCATTAAGTTCAAAAATAATTTTTTTAAATGTTTTATTACATTTGTTTTATTATTATTTTATTTACAGAACTTGCAACTTTAATCCATTATAAAAACATATGATTAATTTCAAGTGGAAGAATTATACATTTTGAAAAACATTTTCAAACAAATTTGTAAAATAACCGTTTCAATTTTTAAAAGACTAGTGTATTTTGAAATTTTCTCAACAGAAAGTGTTTACTCCAATTGAATTACTGATATTTTATAGATGTCTCCAGAACCCTTAAAAATAGTAGAAAAATAAAATTAGTGAAAAATATTCGTCCCAATGTTAATAAAAAAATATTTATTGAAATGGTGCGTTTACGCATCTTTGGCCGAAAATGGGTTAAATTAAAAAAAAAACATATTGCAAAAAATTCAAATTACGCAGTAAAAATTTCAAATAAACTTTAATGGAAAGAGGACGAAATTTACTACTTTAGGAAAAATATTGCGCTGCTTTGATGACTGGGTCTAAACTGAAGGCAAACTTTTATGACTGGGCAAATACACGAATTGCTCCATTAAATGTAAAATAACAAACAATCTAATCATAATATCTCAGGTACATTCGGACATGTTTTCATCTATTCGGATCCAAAATCAGACATCGATTGCATCTTTCGGAAACTTTTTTTCCATCTGGGAAAATCAATTCGTACCGGAAAATTCTGCCCGTTAATTATTATAGATTAGATATCGGAATTAAATTCGAATAATTAAGTGATAGAATTTTCCGGTACGAATTAATTTTCCCAAACTAAAATGACTTTCCGAACCACCCAATATGTGTGATTGATTTCCGCCAACAAACAAACACACAGACGCACATACACATATACCGTTCAAAAACATTCTTTTATTAAAACTAGAGTATCCCGACTCGACATTCCCGGGTTACAGCATATAAAACCATTTATTATTATTATTTTTTTTATTCTAATAATTTTTTTTTACATTTATTAGCCCCCGGTACGATATGCTATTTCTTTCTCGCAGCTTATTTTGTGTCGTCTTCAAAAAATAACGTTACCTTACAGAAGCCACCGTAAAACAAAGCAGTACAATTAAATACTCTATAGCAACTTTTAAAACTTCTAAGGATTGCACATTTTCAATTTTTCGACCGTCATATTGGAAAATAAAAAAGTACTTTTAAATGCAATTTGTTTGAAAACTGCACATCCATTTATTTTTGAAATATTAATTTTTTTTTTTGTTTTTGGAGCCATTTGCTTAATATTGGCAACGGATACTCAATTTCTGTAGAAAGTAAAGGAAAAATAGTTGTGAAATATTAATTATATATTTTTGTTGCCTTTTCTCCATAACAACCGAAAGAAAAATGTAATAAAAATACGTGCTATTTTGAAAAAATATAAACAAATGATTTCTGTTAAAACATGGAGCTATTATAAACTATATTTAATTTTAAATATCTAATCTATATTAATGTTAGAAACAAATGAAGGCCTATGAATCATTAGACAGTCGATTTTTTTTTTTTTGGTCGAGTTTTTTTAATGACGACATCTTTTTGCTGCATTTGTGTATTACTTCGCGATAGTGACGTCCTATGCCTACTTTACTGTAGATGTTTAAGAGTGGATCGTAAGTGTGGAATTCTTAAGCGGATGCGAATGACGTCATTTTACATAAAATAAAAGCGTGTGCTGTAAGTCTTAAAGTTGAAATATGTTTTGTACTATTTATATATTCATATCCTTTTTTTTTCATCGGTGGCGACACTAAATTCTGAAAAAGCAAAATTCCTGTTTTCTAGTTTTTTGTTCTTTCTTTTTTAGCCCCTAACAACACCCAAAATCATTTTTATATAAAAAATATCATTAAGGTATCCAAATAAAGTTTCGAAATTTATCAAAAGCAATACTTTCGTATTGGCCTTTGTTTCAGGAGATAATAGCGAAATAAATCTTCAAAAATCGCTATTTACAACAGCAATCTTAAATATGATTATTTTAGTTGTTTAACCGTTACATGTCTTAAATTTGTGTTTTATTTATTTTTTTCATTATTTTATTAATCAGTAAAATTTTATTAAATTTTACTTTTCAAACTTTGGCCTAAAAAAGGGCCCGTAAAATTGCTTTTCCTTATTTTGGAATAAGATTTTTTGAAGTTTCCGCTGCGAATTCGACATTACGGAGAAGCAATTTCTTGCTCCTGAAAGGGTTAAAAAAAATTCATGCTTGAAAATTATATTTTAAAACCACAAAAAAATGAATATATTGCAATACAGTTTTCAAAAACTTTTCGATACGGTTTTCATTGTACATTGTAGTATTTGAACATTGAACATTGAACATTTGAACATTGTATTTGTACTTTCAAATACGTCGTATTTGAAAGTAAAATTTTTTCTCTATTCGACGGTGTGAAAATTGAAAATGTACGATATTTAGAAGTTGAAAAGATTGCAGTAAAAGTTAAATTAAATTAATCGTCCGCTGTTGCCAACGTCAACATGACGTCAGCGTTACACACGGCACGTTTGTCCTTTATAATGTTGATAGACTGAACACGCGATCTTATTTATTAAAAGGCAGATAGTGAATATTTTTAATTAAATTAAAACAAACTTTTCAATCGCATTGAATTTCTTTATAAAACTCAGTTTCCATATAACATCAAACTTTTATTTATATGCAAAAACACTTTAACACGAAGTTATTTAACCCCTTGAGGGGCACCGGTATATATTATATACCACCTACGATTAATGAAGTTTTACACCAGAAAAATTTTATTAAATTTTACTTTTCTAACTTTGATGGAATAAAGGGCTGCCATGCTTAAAAATCGTAAAACTGGCCAACCAATGCCAATATACATGGTAAATGTTATCCCTCGTAAGAACTTTGAAGAAATTTACCAAATTAACAATATACATTATATTTCTGTTAAGATTGAAGCTTTTACTAGCAAAAATCGTGTAAAACAGTGTTACAAATGCCAGGGTTACGGTCACGCATCAGAAGTGTGTGGCTTCGATGCTAAATGTGTAAAATGCGGAGATCAACATTTAAGTACAGATTGTCACCACAAGGGGCGTATTAAACCCACTTGTGCCAATTGTGGACTGGGGCACCCAGCGAATTTCCGTGGTTGTCCAAAAAATCCTTATAGACTCGAAAATAAACAGAACCGAAAAACAAGTAATAGCGTCAGCAATCTATCCCAAGAAACCCAAATCTTAGCGGATATATTTAAGAATTATAATTATACCAAAAATACTAAAGACTCTGAACCCTCTACAAGTAATGTAGAATTAAACTCTGATAACAATGATAGTACTACCGCAAACACCCATTCCTCCCCTACTATTGAAAATTCTAATGCTCCTACTAATTACACCAATGATATTAAATGCATTCTTAATACTTTCAACGAAGTCAAACAAATCTTTCAAATCACTAAATTCCTAAAATGTATAAAGTACATCTCAACTCAGACTAAGAACCTCGATAATCCGATGCAAAAATTGATGGTTATATTAACTGAATTTGATAAACTTGCTAGTCAGATCAACATTAACGAAGATTAAGCTCTTCATTTGCTAAACTTTTTTCCTTCTTTTTGTCTGTGTTGTTTGTTTAAAAAGTTATAATTAAAAAAAAAAAACTTCTTTTCTTGTATTTTATGCTCTTCTCATGATATTACTCTTACTTCTTTCATTTTCATGTTTTTTTCTCCTCAAATTACTAGACTGGGTGGACGCCGTCCTCTTGCTGTCGTTTGATCCCCTCGGTTTTTGCATTTAACTGTTTTTCTGGTTTGAACTCTCCTCACTGTAGCTTTTTCTTACATTATTATTCTTTTTTACTTAAAGTAATTTAAATTCTCTTGTAAATATGTAAATATTTAGTTTTGTTTCTTTTACTCACTGTGTTAAAATTTTTTACTTAACAAGCTATATTAAATGTATGGTCTCTGAATTGAGTCTTTTTTTTATGGGGCTTCCTTTGGTAGCTTTTTCGCCTGTCCTGGACATTTATGTGGATCATATGGAACTTTTTTTTTTTTTTACTTGTTCTACTAACAATTTTTTCTTAAAAATTGTCTATCTCTTTAGCTTTTACTCTCCATTTTTTCGTGGCTACTAGCCGCGTTTAAACGCTCTTTTTTCCAAGGCTCCCATTGCATTGTAACACAATATACTCTTAGCCTGGATGTCAAGTTGCTATGCAGCTAGGGAATCCACACACCTGCTTGATTGTTCCATTGTTTTAAAAAAGCCGGTGGAAATTGCTTTTACTTATTTTGAAATAAAATATTTCAAAGATTCCGGTGGGAATTCAGCATTTCACAAACGTAATTGCTTGCCCCTCAAGGGGTTAAGAATACTCATTTTTATCACCCATAAAATTATCTTATGTTCTGGTAAAATGTGACATATATCAAAATTTTAAAGAGGATTAGAAAAAATAAGTTAAAAAATGGGAGGAGAGGAACGAATAAGTTTTTATGGCCTGTAATCCGATTCTGAACTCTAATTGGTGATTAAGTTAAGTATGAATAAAAGTAATTAAAACTCCAGATTATCGACATAAAACATACAATTTTGGTGTTTCTAAAAGGAAAAAGAAATCCGATTTTTAAAAATACATTTTTTCTTTAAAGGTATTATTAATATTTATTTATTTACTTATTTGTCATTTATGGAATTCGTTATAAAAAAATAGCAATTAAAAAAAAAATGTTTCCGATTATCGACACCGCATAAAATACATTTCTTCCCTTTATTCAGAAAGAAGTTAAAAGAATTCTATGGAATATAAGAAAATAGTATGACACTACAGCTCTAAAAAATAGTTCTTCAAAAAGCTTTTTTTTAAATGTAAACAAAATGTTTCATATAACAACTTATAACTGGTTAATAACCAAAAAACATTTTCAATAAATAAAATAATTTATTTTGTTACTTATTATTCTTTTAAGTTAAATTAAAAATAAATTCAATATTAAAGACTCAAATTTATTTTTTTATTTATCGAAAGAATAAAGTATGGCAAAATAGTTCCTAGTTTATTTATATATTTTAAGCAAATAACATATAAGGATCTGAGAAGCCAAGGGGTATAAGTAACGAAATCGAAATAATTGAACTAAGTGCACAGACGACCTTCAGGTAAGGAAATATAAGTGATTTTCTAATTATGTGTTGTGTTTAAGAGATCAACCAATTTTTAGAGATCATGTTCGTGTTTTAGAGATCATTCATTTTTGCCGAATAATGATCAACATTGATTAATTATAAATTTAAAGAAAATTTCACTCTACTTTTTTCACATTTATTGAAATAAGAGTTCAAAGACCACTGTGAAACAAGTAGCAATTTCCTATTTCAATTCAGTCAATTATTATTGATGTTCAAATTTAACGTCAATTATCTTTGAACTCAATTTACTCCAAATCGAAATTTTGTCACTTGTATCCCTTGGCTTCTGATGTCCTCATATTTCAAAAATGAAAATAATAAATTTTATTTACTAAGAAAATTATACGAATTATATTTCTTTCTTCTACTCCTTGTTTAAAATAATAATAATAATAATAATAATAATAATAATAATAATTGTACAAAATCTTTAGAATCTTCCCTCAGAAGAACAGGGCTGCCACGTGCGACTATTTTTATATTCTGTTCGCATCAGTATTTTTCTAATATAAATTTTGATGTACAAATGTCTTGCAAATGTTCCTAAAGTGTGTGTTAAAGATTTTTGTTTAGTGGTGTCAGTTAGAATTAAAAAATAGTAAAAAATCATGTGGAAGCTCTGGAAGAAAATTGTCAGAGCATATAATATAAAGGAAGGAAACTAGAATTCAATTACAAAAGTATAATACATAAATTGAATTAATTGTAGAAAATGTGTCGAAAAGGTTTTAGGTTCAATAAAAATCACGTTTTTATTAAAAGAAAAAAAACGTAATACATATATGCATATGAAAAAATTATAAATAAAATCACAATTCATAATAAAGTATTAATTGTAGATATGAGACTCTTCTGGCATTTCCGTATCAGATTTATAATTTTTAAGTGCATTCGTAATTATATAAATACCTAGCACCTATAGTCATCGTTCTGTCTGTCTCTCCGTCCATCCGCATATAAACAGAGCAAAAACTACCCAAGCGAATGGGCAGAAATTTTAAATATAATATTTTTGCAAAATTTTATCGAGTCATTTCAAATTTTATGAAAATCGGATGTATAGTTTAATGACAGGGACAGTCAAAAGTTTTCCGTTACATTACGGCCAATAGGAAAAAATTATTTCAAGTGCATTTTAATGATGTTACAGCCTTTCGAACAGAATGAAATGGATATGCTCTTATGAAGTACACTAAAATATACATTCACTAAAATAAGCGGTGCAAATAATACTTATAAAAATAGTTATAGTATGAACGCGCCTCATTTGCCACGCTTGACGTGCAATTTCCAACTTGTTTATTTTGTACTTTCACACTCGCATTTAATACTTTTTTATCCATAAATTTATCTGCCTATGAATATATATATATATATATATATATATATATATATATTAGTATATTGGATATTATTTATTTTGATTTCTAACTAAAGGTTTTTTGTAGTTGTTATATTGTTACATCATCTAAATATAGCCCATATTTTATCAGATTAAATCAATTTAATCAAATGAACTTTGTTGAAAAGAAAACAAACTTTACTATATTGGGCTGAAAGATTAAAAAAAGAATTTCTTTTACGAATGGCAAAAAATCTCTGCGAAACGCGAAGAGATTCTAAAAATCGCATAAAAAATTCGCGAAAAATACGAAAACTGCAGTACGGAATCCGGATAAACTTTATCGTAAAGAGGGCAGAATTTACTGTATCGGGACCTGTATGTATGTATAAATAGTATGTATGTTATAAATAGACAAGTAATACATGTAATGGAAACTTCAAAGACAACTTTAGCAAAATATGTTAACAACGTTAAATATATCTCCTCAAAAACTACGCTAGACACAGCGTAATTAAAACGCACTTAGAAATCATTTTCGAATTCAAGTGCCTAAAGGGTTGATGCAAATTGAAAATGGCGATAACAGTTACTCAAAAAAAACAAACAAAACAACTAGAAAGGTTAGGGGGCACAAAAGAGGGAAAGGTGTTTTCAAAAACGTTTTTTTAACGAAGACATGAACGTTGTTCTTTTTTTTTATCCATCTAGAAACGACTTGGCGTGTCAGAAGAACACTTCCTGTCAGCCATAGCATCTAATTGCACAATGGATCTTTTTATAATTTTCTTTTCGAAAACCTGATTATCCTTTGTTTTTTTTTTGTTTTTTTCTATTTTATTTTATTTTTCTTAGTTGTCGATGGTTGTCAAGTCAGTGTTTTCATTTCTACTTCGGAATATACTTTTTATGCCTTCGTTTTCTGATTGCTTTCTTTTTCTCTCCTCTTTTTTTAATTCTGACAGTTTTTTCTCACTGTCATTGATTCAAGTGGCTATGAAATTCCGAACCTTTTGTTGAGTTCATAGTTTCTGTCAGCTAATTCATCATTTGTAAATTGCCTTCAATTTTAGGATGATGGTTTTTTTGTATCTTTTGTCGGCTACTTGGGTGGTACAGTTTTGTAATATCGCGATCATTGTACACGCATGGACAATAAAAAAACACATCCTTTAATGGCTTTGTCAACAATTAAAAGATGTTTTATGAAATAGTGTTTAGGATTAGTATCATGGTTCGTAAGGATACCGTTATTGCTCCAGGACAACTACCAGTATCTTTTTATAGAAACAGAAATCTAGGTTAAACGCGCAAAATTTCGCCTTCTTTTAAGAAGAGATTTTCTATAAGAAAATACTGGTGCCGAAAAATTTTCTGGTCTGCAAAATTCAAGGAGGCGTACGAACCATGAGTATAGATGTTTCCGAAACAAAATAACTCCTGTCATTATCTGCATCCATTCGTAGCGTTAACGACAAAATAGAAAATACTTTTTGCTGAATAATGTTAGTGCACGTTGTCCGGGGTTTAATACTACTCATCTGGGTATTAAAAACATAAAAAGTATATAAAAATAATAAAACATAAAAAATAAACTCTTGAAATGTGTGAAATTCTGAATTGAATGAAAAATATAACCTTAGTTTTAAAAAAATTCAAAAGCTGCTTTGTTATAGTATTTGTCTATTAGTTTAATAATAGAATTTCTTATTTTCTCACTGTTACATTTATTAAATTCGTATTTTCACTGTGTACAAAATATACTTTTTATAACGTCATGACTCTATTTTATATCTTTTCCATTTCTCTTTTTCTATTGTAACAATTTTTTCTCACTGTCATTGATTCAAGTGCCTATGAAAATCCGTGCTTTTTGTTAAGTTCAAAGTTTCTGTGAGCTAATTCACCCTTTATAAATTACCTTCAATATTAGAATGATAATTTTTTGTATCTTTTGTCATCTACATGGGCGGGAGAGTTCTGTATTGTCGCGATCACTGTACACTCACACACAATATAAAAACACACCCTTAAACCCTGAAATGCATGAATTTTTCTTTTAGAATAGTGTTTGTTTATACTTATATTAAGGCTCCTGTCCCTGCCGGTGAAGACACTCACGAGCTAATGCTAATCCTATGGGGAGGGATTTTTCTAATATCTCGTTTCCATTTCGATATTTTTAAATAATTTTTTCTGCACTGGGTAGCGGAGGTCCGTCTCTACATCGTACCTTTTTAACTTTTTCGATTTGGGTTGCAGATATTTTTTATAAAGTTACTTTCACTTTCAAAACCGGATCTGAAAATGAAAGTATCATTCTAAAAAATATCTGCAACCAAAATCGGAAAAATAAAAAAGGTGCGATGTAGAGATGGATTTCCGGTATCCAATGCAAAAAAAATGTCGAAATGCAAACGAGATATTAGAAAAATCCCTCCCCATAGGATTAGCATTAGCTCGTGAGTGTCTTCGCAGGCAGGGACAGGAGCCTTAAGGATTAGACACCAGAAATTTTAAGATAGATTTTTAATTTTATTTATATGCCATATTTTTGTTATTTTTACTGGATTAATATTCCTATATAAATATAATGGTTGCAAGAACTTTATTTATTTACTAAATGTTAAATAAAAAGTATTGCAAATTTGATACGCTATACATTTAAGGGTTAATACTCTGCCATCGCAAGACTCAAGGCCAGAGGACACGAGTGTGACGTCATCACTAATCGAACGACTTCTCACTAGTGTTGGAATTCACACCGGAAACTTTTGGGTGGAATATCTATGCTCTTATAAAACAATAATAACTATTTAAACTTACTGGTGAGAATTCGGGATCCCTAAATAAAAATTCAGCCAGATGCGGATTTCCACAGTGTTGCCGCATCTGGCTGATTTTTTATTTGGGGATTCCAAATAGTCACCACTCACCAGTATGTTTAACCCTTACCGGCGCGGTGTCCTTAAAAAGGGACACCTAATTTTAATTCCAAAACTGACAAGCGGCACCAAGAATATTTAACTAAAATTTTCCTATTATAATGTGCATAAAAATAAGCAAGTTCATATTTTCTAATAAAATCGTTTATAAATTGCGGTGTCAGTCCATTATTTCATTTCATCAGTTTATAAAGAGAATTACTCCGCGCCGGTAAGGGTTAAACAATTATTGTTGTTTTATAAGATGACAGATATTCCATAAATAAAATAAAAGAAAGTTGCTATTCAAAATTTCCCGGTGTAAATTCCAACACTAGTGAGAAGTCGGTCGATTAATGATGACGTCACACTTGTGTCCTCTGGCCTTGAGTATTTCGATAGCAGCAGTTAATGGCTTTATCAACAGTAATTAAAAGGTATTTTAAAACATATATAAGTAATGTTTAGGATTACTATAGATGTCTGCAAAACAAAATGATTCCTTTTTTCATGTGCACCAATTCATAACAATGACGAGAAAACAGAAAATATTTTTTTCTGAATAATGCCAATGCATGCTCATGAACGGATCATTGTATAAAGTTTGCGTTTAATACAAGTCATTTCAGTATTAAACATGTAAGTAATGAAGTTGAATAAACTATAAATTTTGAAATTATAAAATCGTGAAACCTTACTTTCAACGAAAATTAAAAATCTGCCTTGTTGTATTATTTATTTGTAAAAAATTGTTTAATAGTAGATTTTCTTTTTTTCCACAGTTGGATTTTTTAAATCAATATTTTAATTATCTGCAAAATATACTTTTTTTATGGTTTGAAATTCCTCTGGGCTTACGAACCCCGTCTGTAACTTTGCGAAAAGCAATTTTATTGTATAATATATAAGTTTCAAATAAGTGGCATAATAACATTTTAAAATAAATACTGTGAAGAGTTTACAGTTACGTACTAGCAATTGTATGAAAAAACAAATTAATGTCATAAGTGAGCTCTAAAACACTATAATCACAGGCAAAACTTCACAACAGTGGGGAAAAAAGCAAAGTCTTTTTTTCTAAAATGAAAAGTTTTTTGTAGTATTAGCCACGCCCCCTATATATCATTTATAAAAGTCACATTTTTGTGTTTTATTAAATTACGCCGAATAAGTACTCTTTAACTTCGGGGTGTGGGAAAGGAGACGTTTATATTCTATAGGTTCCAAATAACTGTCATAACATTAATCAAAAAATAAAATTTTATCAAATTACAGACAATGATGATACCTACAGGCAATTACGTTAAAAAATAATTGAAAATCACGACGAGCTATGTAGTGCAAAAGCAAGAACAAAACTTTAACAAGAGTGTGGGAAAACATTAGCCCTCTCACTGAGCAACCCGAGATTCTCTCGGGAATGCATTTTTCCTACTAATTAACCCTCCTTGATTATTCCCACCAGTTATTATTTTATTGTAAATCTTGCCTTATTTAATCGTAGCATTTTCTCATTTAAATTATATATATTTTTTTGTTTTGAAAAACCGGTGGCAAAAGAATACAAATTTTTAAAAGACGCTTGTCGCGAATCTATTTTGATAAAACATTTACGCAGCGATAGGGTTAATATTTATCCGAAAAAACAAAATCACAAAGTTTTGTAAATATTAGCCACGCCCATTTAAACATTATTTATTTATAAAAGTCGACTCTCTTATGTCTCATTAAAATACACCAAAAGAACCTTTTTTAAAGTCATCTTTAACTTTTATATCATCTGGTAGATATACGTTACAAAAACGTCAATCCCGTCAAACTAATGAAATTCATTCAAATTTTCAAGACATTTTTGCAAGTTTTCCACTGAGCACTAGATGAGAAGATTTAGCATCATTCAAATTATTGCCATAGTTCTAAAATAAATAGTGTTATAATTTACAGACAATTACGATTGCCTACTAGCAATTATATAAATAAATAAATAAATGTCATAACGAGAGCTATAAAGTAGCAATAGTAGTAAAAAAAAAAAAAACCTTAACAACAGTGGGAAAAAACGTCAATGTTTGTTCGAAAAAGAAAAACAGAAAGTTTTTTATAGTGTTTGCCACGCCCATTGAACATCATTTATAAAAGTCGCCTCTTTTATGTCTCATTAGACTACACCGAAAGAATACTCTTTAACTTTTATACCATCTGGTAGATATACGATACAACAGCGTTAATACCATCTTATCACGAGAGTGAAATCGCTGTTAAAAAGCGATAACGTTGTCTGATGAAGCGTTGTCTGTCTAGTTTAGCGTTTTTTCTATCCTCCAGCCCAAACCTACAATTGAACATTTCGGAAACAACGGTTTTTTGGTTGCGTTTGCAAGAAATAAAACCGAAAAAAAAATTGAAGGGGGGTGGAGAGCAACCGATTTAAAAGGCGGGCAAAGATGTTACAATGTTGTTCAGGACCAAGGTTGAAGTGGCGTTACAGGTAAATTCAGATAATGATGCAGAAAAACACGAGGGGTGTTCTGTTTGAACCTTGCAGACAAAATGGTTTGCTCAATTGATCCGGCATATGTATTTTAAAGAGGGTTTTTTTCTCTCTCTTATTGCGTTCTTTATGTTAGATGCCTACAATTACGGTTTTCCGTAATTGCTTTGGTTTCTGAAAGTCACATTTTTAGAAAAACTCTTAATTACTCTTTCTATTAGTATTTATCAAGAATAAAATTTTGTTTTATTTTTCATTTTTTTAAAATCATCAGAGAATAAGAAAGAAAATTTAGTGATTAAATTTCAAAATCCACGCCCATGGTAATTCATTAGTTGTAATTTTAATCGAAATTTTCTCAGGCATTGCCCCATAGGAGAAAAGTCTGAAAAAAAAAAAAAAAAACACTGGCCGTGATCAGTCTCTGCAGTAAAAAATGCTGATCATTATACACCAGTCACAGATGCGAATATACTGGTATGTTATATAACACTGTGACAATTTGACCGAACTCATTTTGAATCAGAAAAAAATATTTAATAAAATGTTTCGTTCTCCTTTGCAGTTCACTGAATTTCACTGAAATATAAAATGCGCTTTCAGAAAATGAATAAAATTAGCACTTATAAATAAGATAGTTAACCCTTTATCGGGTAACGGTAATGCACTTACAACTTAATTTTTACTGAAAACTGATCGATTCGCACAGGAATTTTTAGTAAAATATTTTGTTTTTTTAACCCCTTGAGGGGCAAAGGGTTACATTACATCCCACATAATTTTAATCCGATTCGTACCAGAAAAATGTAATGAAATTTCACTTTTATAACTTTGGTGGGGGGGGGGGGGCGGGAAGTTAAAGAATTGCTTTTTGTTGATTTGAAATGAAACATTTCGAAATTACCGATGAAAATTCAACATTACAGAAAAACGATTGCTTGCCCCTCAAACGGTTAATGCACGTGATTATAATACCGCGTTTTATTTTCAAATAAATTTGTTTGTATATGGCAGTGAATCTTTTCAACATTACCGCCCCAGAATTGATTTACCCGATAAAGGTTTAATAAATGTATAAGCTCTTTTATACATAACATGTTTGGAGTCATTCAAATAAATATTCGCAAATAAAAACACACATAGAAAAGACATAGTAAAGAGACTAGTAAATACGCTATAATTTATATATAAAAAAAGAGACGGGGGTCATACTTTTAGCAATCACCGCGAGTGAATATTGATCTGACTAGACATTCAATCATTTAGATAAAGAAACTCCTTTTTAAATTCTTGTCGTCATATCAGCACAAGGAAGTAGTCGCTAATGTGCTATTTTTAGAATGTAGTTTCTAACCAGTATATTTAATCAAAGTGTAAATGAACAAGATGTTTATTAACCAATTTAAAGAACAAGAAGTATTAGCTCTAGGACGTGTCCTTTTAAAATGATATGCTCAGGTTATAAAGTGTGTGACTCCCATAAAGAGTTTGTCTGAGTGAGTGATAGCAGAGGTGCCAAGTTCGCTCTAATCTTCCGTAATGCGAGGATTAATTTAACCCAGTTTAACCCTTAAATGCCTGATTTTTCAAAAATCATTGTAATAATGTTTTTCGGCTTCCATTTTTTAAATAAATCATGGGAAAAATACTTTAAAAAATCATATTTTGTTTTAAGTATGGTTTACGGCTAAAAAACAGTTTGTTACTAATCGGCAATACTGTCTTTAATTGAAAAAATAATTTTCCTTAATAAAATTCTATAATATTAAACACACAAGAATTTTAGGAACTATAATAAGAAATAAATTTTACTTTCTCACTGCAGAACAAAATAGGGTATTTCGCAAGCTTCCAAACAAAACAAAAAGAACAAGTAGCAACAATTGAAAAAATAAATCTATCTTTATTCTTAAACAGCACAAGTGTTGCCATCTACATGTTGAAAATCAATTTAATAATATTTTCAGAATGTATTTTATTGACAACATTAGGCATTATAGCTTCAATAATATTCTAATAGTGTTTTAAAGCCTAAATTGGGTATGTTGCCGAAAAGCAACACCCGGCATTTAAGGGTTAAAAAAGTTTTGAACCAGAAAAATTATTTGACGAATCTTTATTTATTTAATTGCAGTTTTCTACGTGGAACTTATTTAATTTCATCTCTGAAAAAAAATTCCGGTACGAAATGTATTAAATCAGGGTTAAATTAACCCACATATTACGGAGAATTAGTGGCAACTTGGCACCTATGGTGATAGGTATACCACAGTGAGAAGTGGAAAATTTATTTCGTTTAACCCTTAAATGTATGATTTTTTTATTTTGTTTCGAAAAATATATATATAATTCTCAGAAAGATTTATTACACAGGAAAAGTAATGAAAAAAAAAGATACATTTTTCGTATGATACGTCGACCTTTTCTTGCACATCTGCAATGCAAGTAAAAACTACTGTCATAACTAAAATATTGCAAATTAGTAAATATTTTAATAAGTATGAAGCTAAATACCTTATTTTACATGATTTTTTATTTTGTAAAGCTTAACCCTTAAATGCATGAATTGTTCTTTTCGAATTGTGTTTTTTATTCTTATATTAAAGATTAGACACCAGGAATTTTACGATAGATTTTCAACTTTATTTAGTAGCATTTGTTTGTAATTTTTATAGGATTAATACATCACTATGCATTTTAGGGTTAAGTCTACGAGCGTTTAATGCATTCGTATACTTAAATTATCTCCTCAGATAATTAATATTTTTAATTTTTTTTTTCTCTGTACTCTTTTTAAAAGATGTCTCTCTTTTTTTTCTATATTTTAGAAATATTTTCAGAACTGAAAAAAAAAAAAAAAAAAAAAAAAAATACGTCTTTTAAAAAGTGTACAAAGAAAACAAGCAATTAAAAACATTAATTTTCCGAGGAGATATTTTAAATATGCAAATGTATTCTACGTACGCCCGTAGACTTGTGTATTAGTGAGGCGAATTTGAAAGATGAGTGACTAGCAGCCTTAAGCAATAACGTTTGAATATATATTTAACCCTCTCGCTGCGTAATTGTTTTATCAAAATAGCTTCAAAAATTGCGTATTAGTAGAATTTTTATTCCTTTGTCACCGGTTTTTCAAAACAGAAATTTTTATCTAATTTAATCGGGAAAATGTTCCGATTAAATAAGGCAAAATTTACAATAAAAAAACAACTGGTGGGAATAATCAAGGAAGGTTAATTAGGAGGAAAAATGCATCCCCGATAAAATCTCGGGTTGCGGAGCGAGAGGGTTAACAAAATTGTATAAACCACGCTCAGCTTTCCTAAATATGTTTTTAGTAAAGGTATAAAAAAAGAAAGTTTTCATAGAAATTTAAAACTAATTAAATTAAATTAAAGTTTAATGTTAGGCAATTTTGTAAGATATGGTATTTTATTGATAAATTATTTTTTGTACTTTTAATAAGTTTTCTAGGAAAATCTATTTCATCAGAAACATACAAAAAAAAAAAAAAAAAAAAAGAAACAATTACTTTTTTAAGAATCGCACGCCTTCATAAAACGTGTATCATTTAGATCCTTTGCGGGATTGAAGAAAAATACTTCAACATTTCGTCAAAAATCTAAAGCAATAAAATTGAAAAAGATCATTTCTTTAAATTCAAACTCGGAACTATTAAAAAATTTCATCCTTCAGAAAAGTTGAAGTAAGTACTAAGACAATAAAATACCAAAGCGGTTGGGAGAAATCATTAACGCACGAAACAACTAAACTCTTCTCTCTGAGAAACTTTTCTTTACGACCGAACTTTCCGAAACACCACTCAACCCTGCTCCGTTGAATTTCTTTATTCATAAAGAAATCACAAGCCAACAAGGGGGAAAAAAGGTACTTTTTTTTTCACTGTACTCACGTAATGGAATAGCAAATCCACGAAAGCTTTTAATATAGGGATTTTTTTTTTCAACCATTTTTTTCAAAAGTTATGATCGAAAAATGTGCAGCGTCAGCCTGGCATTTCGCTGACTTGAGCTCTTAAAAATCTTGGTACAACTATCTAGGGATATGAAACGATAGCTTTTGGTATTAGGAGGGAATAAAACGGGGGAAATATTCCCCACCCCTTTACGTTTCTAAAGATAAGTTGAGCAAGAAATATTGAATGCATTTCATGGTAAGTAAATTTTGATTTGGAAGCGGTTCTTAAAAAGTCATCATTTAAGAATGCTGGACTTATTAATTGTTCCAAAGGCTTGAAAGAACAAAGAAAATTTCTCCCTTTCGAGAAATATATCTGCATATTGAGTTCTTAATAAAAAATATTGGAGCCTGCATATTAAAGAATATAGAGTAGAGCTGATTCGCCATATCTAATGCTGTGCCGATAAAAGAACTGAAATCGCAAAATAAAATTAAAAATAAAAAAAGGGGGTGTTTAATTTTAAGAATTTTAAGTGTTAACTTAGTGGAATTTACAAAAAATGCACAAGTTTTTAATTAATAATAATCTTACGATGAAAAAAAATATGCAATTTGCAACAGAATATTTGAATGTTGAAATTTTACATTTTAATATATTCCGTAATTGAAAATACTTCTTTCTGTGTACCGATCGTAATAGATTGAACATTTTCCCTACATCTTGATATCCAGTTTTTAATTAATCTCCCATACATAGGCACACTTGTATATTGTCTCACAGTATTAAATATATTTCCACATATTTCTCGTATTAATGTTTATTTAAATATATATATATATTAATATTTTTTAAAAAATGAACATAATATTTCACTATTATTAAATATTCGCTTTTTATAAAATAATTTTAAGTAAAGACAAACAAGTTAGAAATAATTTTATTTTAAGACTATAAAGGCCATTATATATTTCCACATAATTATGTTTTAAACATTATATCCCTAGATAAATACCAATCTATTTCCAATATTTATTGTATCATAGCTGTCAACTTTTACGCTTTTTTCTTACCACTAAAATTTTATAGTAAATGTTGTCTTATTTAATCGTCGAAATCTCACGATTAAAGTAGAAGAAAATCTCAGTTAAATTTTAGTGGTAGCAAAAAAGCGTAAAAGTTGACAACTATGTTGTATTCATGTATATTTTTAAAAATATATTAATATTTTTAAAAATGTCAGTAATGGAACATAAAAAGTCAATCATGGAACATAGTATTTCACTGTTATTAAATATTCCATTTATGAAACAAATTTAAAATAAAGACAGTTAAGTTTAAAAAAAAAAGTAAAACACTACATAGACCCCTATATATTTCCACATAATTATTCTTCCACATTATTACATTTTAAACATTATATCCCTACATTAAAACGCCAATATATTCCCACATATATTTTGTAATCATGTTTATTTTTTAAAAAAATGGAACATAGCATTTCACTATTATTAAATATTTACTTTTTATAAAATAAATTTAAAATCAAGTCAGATAAGTTAGAAAGAAATTTTATTTTAACACTATACAGACCGCTGACGCATTTACGCGTCATTTATAAAGCTATGGTTAAGAAGTTCTAAACTCTCACCAAAAACTTTGAATAATTATTTTTGGTTATTATAACGATAGATATTTTGTGAATAAAATAATTGAAAATTAGTATTAAAATTTTTCTGGTGTAAACACGAAATTTCTGAATAAAAAACACGCCAGATTTAGCAACACTATTTGCGGCCTATATTGTGTAGTTTTAATATAATACCTGCAGTATTGCCAGATCTAGCAGATTTTATTCCGAATTCACACCAGAAAATTATAAATAGTAATTTCCTTTTGAATATATTCGCGGTCAATTATTAAGTAAAGTAAAAATAATTTGTTAGCTTTTCTGGTGACAAAAATGTAATAACTGAATAAAAAATTTGCCAGATTTATATCTCTAAATAGTTTACAATAGCAACAAAACTACTTCCATCGCCATTTATTGAGATACGTCTTATCTTTCATTTTTAAAACTTTATGATTTGATGTGAAATTTCTTTTTTAACCTCTAAGAAATACAGCGTTTATGGCAAGTGACCTTGTCACATTAAATGTACCAATTAAGAGAGAGAGAGAGATTTCGTCAGAAAACATTCCAATCTTCAGTTTTTCCCTCCTTACAGCTAAGCGACCTTCAAAGGACACTCAATAAGTCAATAGGGAGAAATTTAAAAGGAAAAAAACTGAAATGTCAATATTCCACGAATAAATAACCAGTAGCTGTCTCAATGACTATAATTACCGTATAAAAAAGAAAGCAAAGCAAATAAGGTAGAATGAATGACGTAATGCTGGTAGTGATCCATTGTAATATTTCTTACATTGCTAATCAGTTGTGAATCTCAGAAAGCAATTATTTCATCTTTTCTTGAATGCGAAAAAAAATAATTCTGCGTTATTTTCACCGTTATTGTTTATTGTTTTTTTATATAGGTAGATGACATGATGACAAACGCTTAACTACAACATTTCTTGACAGACAGTTCTGTGGTATTTTTAATATCATCCAGTAAAAAAAGAGAGTGCATGCAGCCTTAGGAATATTAAAGTTAAACTGCTATGAATTATAGATCAAATAATACTAGATAGTATAATTGAGATAGAAAAAAAAACCCCTTAAAAAATATACGAAAACTTTTCAGCCTTCTGTTTTCCTCCTCACGGTGACCTTCTAAAGATACTAAATGTCAACAATGAGAAATTTAAAAATTTTAAATTTAAAAAAGTCAATATTTCAAGAATAAATAACCAGTACCTGTCTCAATGACTGTAATTCCAATACTAAAAAAAAAAAAGCAAAACAAATAAGTCAAAATGAATGATGTAATACTAGTAGTGATCCATTGTAATATTTCCTACATTGCTAATCAGTTCTGTATTTCAAAAATCAATTATTTCACCTTTGCTGAAAGATATAAAGAATTAGCGCTATTTTCAGCGTTATTGTTTATTGTTTTTTATATAAGTAGACAACAAACGTTTACTACAATAATTTTTTGACAGCGAATTCTGTTGTATTTTTAATAAAATCCAGTACAAAAAAATGGAGATATAGTGGAATTTTAGGAATATTAAACTTAAACTACTCTGAACTACAGGTCAAATAATATTAGATAGTATAATTGGGATAGAAAAAACAGCCTTAAAAAATATAGGAAAACTTTTTAGTCTTTTGTTTCTCCATTCTTACAGTTAAGCGACCTTCTAAAGACACTAAATGTCAACAATGAGAAATTAAAAGAAAAGTCAATATTTCAAGAATAAATAACCAGTAGCTGTCTCAATGACTGTAATTACCGTATAAAAAACAAAAGCAAAGCAAATAAGTCAGAATGAATGACGTAGTGCCAGTAGTGATCCATTGTAATATTTCCGACATTATTACTCTGTTATAAATGTTTTACGAAATTGCAGAACCAGAAAATATTTAGTTAATTTGAGCATTATTGTGTATTGTTTTTTATATTCCGGATTAAAATATAATACTTATAGTTTAAGAAACGTATATTACTAATCAAAATATTTTATATAAAGCATAAAAAAAAATTATTTTATTAACAATATATAATAAATAGAAAGGAAAACAACGGAAATAAGTCTGAGTGAATGCCGAAACGCTATTAGTGATTCATCGTGATATTTCCTACTTTGATAATCAGTTGTGAATCTTAAAATCTAATATTTCACTTTTTCTGAATAAGAAAAGTGTTTAGCGCTCATTTTAACGTTATTGTTTATTATTTTGTACGTTAAATATAGTCACTGGGAGCGAACCGTCACTGTGGTAGTCATACGCCTTTACTCTCGTAGTCACAGGGGCCTTTTGTGTATCGTTTGGCGTTACTCCTGAATCATAAACTTTCATGAAAACAATGAGTTTCAAATTAATGTCCTCTAAAAAATCGCAGGATTCTTGTTTAAACACATTCTCCGTTAAATAGAAATGGCTGTTCTTTTTCCAGTCTGTAGTAAAAACATACTACTATAGTTTCGAGAGCAATTAATGAGCAATTTTCTTCATCGAATGATTAATATACCATAATTAATAACCTAAGATAAGGTCCGGGAAGCTGACATATATACTCGCAATGGTGTCACTGGGAATCGAACCCGGCACCGCCACCACGGCAGTCAAACGCCTTTATGCTCCCGGTCACGGAGGCCTTATGTGTATCGTTTGGCATTAATCTTGAACAATACACATTCTTGAAAACAGTGAGTTTCAAATTAATGACCTCTAATGAATTGTAGGATTCTTTTTTAAACACATTTTTCGTTAAATAAAAATAGCTGTTCTTTTTCGAGACAGTAGTAAACACACACTACTTTAGTTTCGAGAGCAATTAATGAGCAACTTTCTTCATCAAGAGATTAATGTACCATAATTAGTAAACTAAGATAGCGACAAGGAAACTGACCCCGGGAATTCAATTGAAATTACATATAGTATAGCAGAAAGTCAAGAATCAGCAAGAACCAAACGTCCTCTGCTAGGGTTTTATACATATGGTTTTATTTTTGTTAAGTTAACTATCCTTTGCTACTAATCACCTAGTGAAGCAAACTGACAATTAATAGCTCTCGAAATTATAAGAAATCTTATTTTTTTTTTCACAATCTGCAGAAAAAAGAACATCTATATATTTTTCATCTCCAGTTATTTTACTATCAACAAAATTATTACTTTAAGGAGACTAACCATTATATGCACATACATTACGTAATAGATAACATAAACTTCCTTATATCGATATATCAAATCTAACAGCAAACAAACATATTTGCACGAACGTTTGAAAGCCCCTGACCCTCTTGGGGCAACCAATAGCATGTATGCCCCCTCCGTTCTATTTGACTTATAACCTCCCGCTAAAGGAATATATAGAACTTTTGTCACCCCATCGAAAAAAAATCGTATATATATATAAAGATTCGGCAAGCTTTGTTCGAACGCAAGATCGTAGCCAAATTTTTCTCACACCTGGGCAGGGTTATATGTTTGTTTTTGTACACATTTCTTTTTTGCCGATGGTGGGGTGGTTTCTCGGGTATTATGCGCGACAAATTGTTGTGACAGTTCTCCACGTGGGGCCGAAGGCTCAAAGAAAGGCAATTTTGGCTCTCCCAACTTTTGGTTGTACATTTTTTCTCCTTTTTTTGAATGTGAGTGTGCGTCCAAGGGAAATCTTCAGTCATAGTCGTTACAAAACACTAAAAGGATCTAACACTGTGAGACGTGTTGAAAAGTGATCAATTTGAACAGATTCAACCAGGGCTTATGACTGTTCCCTATTATATCTTGAAGAGCTCCAGTTTGAATAGAAGCTGTTTTATAAATAAATGTACACATATATTAGAAAATATATTACTAAACAGATTTTGATTATCAAATATTTAAAATAATACGATTTGTGTCAAGAATAACGAATTTTAGAATTTCGATGAATGTCTATAATTGCTCTCCCAACTTTTGGTTGTACATTTTTTCTTCTTTTTTTTAATGCGAGTGTGCGACCAAGGGAAATCTTCAGTCATAGTCGTTACAAAACACTAAAATGATCTAACACTGTGAGACGCGTTGAAAAGTAATCAATTTGAAGAGAATTGCTTATGGCTGTTCCCTATTATATCTTGAAGAGCTCCAGTTTGAACAGAAACGGTTATATAAATAAAATTATATGTGTATTAGAAAATATATTACTAAAACAAACAGTTTGCTTTTCAAAAGATAAAAGTAAAATCTGAAATTTTTTATCATGAAAAATTAAAAAAAAATGTTTAAAACCCAGTGAAAAATTGTGCATGTAAAGAAGCTCGCAAAAAGTGCAATAAAAAAAAAGCAAAAATTCCAACAAAATTATTATTATACTTTTTGAAACATAATTTTTTTTCCAGTTATGCCTAGGCATTTCCTATATAATTTATCTTCTAAACCGGTTATTATTGCCCTCAACCCAATAACACTTGACAGGATTTAAATCAAAAATACAAGACGAAAATGCCTCTTGCCAGCTTTATGAACGACTTCTATCAGTTAGAGCCTTACACGAAAAAAATATTTGTTTAAACGAAAGAAAAATATATAATTTGTTACAAACGTGAAGTTATTACAAAATACCATGTTTTTGCTTTTAAGTGTTGTTTTTCATTTTCAGTTCATCATAAAATTGTGAGTGAACCATCTAATTATCTAACAAAATATCATTTGATAAAAGTACAGTCAATCAGGGTAACTTTGAACCACGGGGTGTAACTTTGCACCACCTCCTATTTTTCAATATTTTTGACTCTAAAAGACTAAATAAACTCCAGAGCTGTGCTCTATTGGCAAGGTTCTAAACTGGGATTTCTACTCTTTATTTTAGAAAATAAATTAGCAACATTATGCGCAATTAATTGCATCATCTAACTATTTTTGTGAAGTACTGTTTTCAAGTTAATTTTGAATGCGGTTTTGAAGTTGTTGTAATCCAATTAAATTTTCATAGTAAGTAACAATATACTCATTTATCAGACATATTATTATCTAAATGTTGTAAATGTGTTAATATTTTGTGATTATTTATTTATTAATAGTTAATAAAATGTAAAATAAGACGGCAGTAGCATTTTACCGCATTTTCAGGGTAACTTTGAGCCGGCTCAAAGTTACACTGATGCTTATAATTTACTGATTATAGGTGCTACTGTCGAAAATTTCCCATATTTGCACGTATATTTTATGTAAATCCCGAAAGTGTGCATTAGATATGACATGTAAATATTTTTACAAATATGTGTAAAATACATAAAATTCATTTAGAGGCGTGATTAGGGGCGGAGCTAATCAAATTTGACATTTCATACGTTCGACGTTTTTTATTCTTGTTTGAATAATACTAGTACTTGTATGTATTACTGTAACTATGGATATATTATAGAGTTAAAACATTGAAAATTGTTTTTCACTGCATTTTCATGTTTTATATGAACAATAAACAGGTTTTTTATTTATTTCTAAATGTTCATGGTTCTCTTCTTTCACTTTTCTTATCTTATCTTATGCCTGATATTTGTTGTAGTATCATAAATTATACAAATCTTGTGATGTTGGGAAATGTAAATTCGCAATCTTTACATATCTGAAAACATTTTTTGGTGTTTAAAGTTGTCCTGACTACAATACTTTTTTTATAATTAATTATTTCATATAAAAATTTATCATATGGTGCAAAGTTACCCTAAATGGCTGGTTAACTTTGAACCAGGATAAAAGTCCATTTTTTATTGCTTTTATCCGTATTATTCCTTAATTTTTTATAGTCAAACAATAATTTAGGATCATTTCTTTTCTTTTATGCCCCTAGTTGCGACAATATTCTTCAAATAAGAGTGTGGCATATGAAAATAGAGAAAATGCGGATCAAATCCCTGATTGACTGTACTTGGTTGCCTTTTTTTTCAGTTTTCTTTGAAGCAATATTTTATAGATTTTGTCTGAAAGATTTTAATTAAAATTTGCTTATTATTTTCCGTTCACGTGAAATTATCTGTGTCAGATATATTTTTTTTACACAGATCTTCATCTTTAACATTGACACTTTTAGTCGTTCATGGAAATCCAGCATCCTTAGCATTCTCTGACGTGGAAGCATCATTGAAAACAGTCCGTGCATACCATTATACAAATTTCGATAATTTTCCTATTTACGAACTCAGTATGTTAATTCATTAAGTCTTAATTAAAAATTTCATATTAAAACGAGAGAGGGTGTGCATTAAAATCATTTATTACAAATGACGACGATATAAATCCAGATTTTTCTTTAAACTACACTGTTAAAAATTTTGCAGCATTCTGGCAGGACATTCGACCGAATTTTGAAAAAACGGTTTCATAACCATAATTTAACGATATTCTGACCATAAAATGGCCAATAATATGGTCAGAATAGTGTTAAATTACGGTTGTGTAAACGTTTTCGGAAAAAAACGGTCAAATGACCTGCCAGAATGCTGCAAATTTTTAACAGTGTAACACAAAACTATTAATCACGTGAAACTTATCCGTGTCAGATAAACTTTTAAGGGGATCCAGGACACATTTTAAAATAATTTTTATTTATTGAGTTAAAATTTTGAAATTTTTTTGCGATGGTTAACCATATCATTTGTAAACAAAATCACATGATAAAACTTCTCATAATTTTTTTAAAAAAAATTTAAAATTTATTAAAAAAGTGGGGGTAATTTAAAATCGTTATAACTCGAAATATTATTTGTAGAGCTTTTTTAATTTCATTTTTTTTTAATTTAAATAAACAGAAATTTATAACTTTTAATTTTGATTCAGCATTTGTTTTTAAATATTAATTTAAATAAAAAGTAAAAATTAAAAAAAATAAATGATGTAACTTTTTTTTAAATAATCATGTTTTCAAAAGTAATTTTTTTTCAAATTTGCTGAATCAAAATTAAAGTTAAACAATTGAAAAAGACATGTTCCAAGTTTGAACGATTTGTCTTTAACGGTTCTTGACTTATACAATTTAAATACGAGAAATGGCGAAAAAAAAACATCATGAAGAAAAACGCATTTTCACAAGAAGTCGTGTCTATGACAACCATTGCTTGAAAGCTAGATTTTGAAAACAAACCAAAACGAAAAAATTAATGCTTCCTGTTCCAGTTAAGATAGAAACATGATTTAAATGTCATTTTAAGCAGAAAAAACAAAAAAACTTTTAATGCAATAAGTTTTTTTTTTTTTTTTTTTTTTTTTTTTTTTTTTTTTAAGATTTTTGTGTCTCGGACCCCTTAAACATACTTTTAAAGCAATCTTCAGCTTTAACAAAAATATTAACAACTTAGGCCCTTCCTGCAAATTCTACATCTTTAGCATATTTCGATGTCAACGATCTTTGTATACAGTTCATGCAGTCCCTAATACAAATGCCAAATAATTTCCATATTAACGAATTCCGTCCATTAATTTAATTAGTCTTTATTAAGAAATAAAGTTTTTAAAGATTATTTCTTTATAAAGAAAACAAATGAAGGTATGTACAGTGTTGCCAGATGGGTTACTTTATTTAATTCAGATTTTTTGATTGGCGCCACTTTTTTGAAATGGTAAAATGCGCCTTATTTAATGACATATTAATTAAGGCAAAGACAAACGGAATTTTGCCGTTTCAAAAAAGTGGTGCCAATCAAGAAATCTGAGTTTTAAAAAAGTAGCCCACTGGCAGCACTGGGTATGCATCCAAAACTTCCGAGGATACAAACCTAGTACTTCCTCTTATTGGTCAAAGGAAAAATATTGTTTATAGGGCTGCATTCTAAGCAGATTTTTATCTATAGAAAACATAAGAAGCATTATACTAATACAATACTATTACTCATGTGTGTCGGATATATGTCTTTTACATAAATCTTTATTTTCAGCACCAACACTCAAGAGCCTTGATCCTTCCAGCAAATCTAACATTTTAAGCTTTATCTAATGTCGACAATCTTTGAAAAAAATTGCATGCACTACATAATACAAATCTTTCATACTTTTTCTATTTGCGAATTGAGTATAAGTATTCAGCCTTATTTTTTTTTCTTGTCGTGCAAAGAATGTTCCATTTTATGTGTATGTTTCAAAATATAGCTTTTTGTCCATAAAAAACATGAGAAAAATTAAATTATAATGTGTTTTGTAACTTGAAATTATCTGTGCTAGAGATTTACTTTATATACCGTATATACGCGCGTATAAGTCGAGGAATTTCTGACAATTTTTGGTAAGCAAATTTGGGGGGTCGACTTATACGCGGGTCAGTTAAAAAAGCAAAAACAAAAACTTCAAATACTGCAAAATTATTTCTTTTTATGTGTATGAATAAAAAATAATATATATAATATACAAATAATAATAATTTATCATTTGAAAAATTTCCAATGGTTTGTTTTTGTTTACTTATTACATTTCGCATTGGCAAGTGAAATCTTTGGTTTGATTTTGTGAAAAATTGAAGTAAAAAGTTAGGGGGTCGACTTATACGCGGGTTTTTGATTTTTTCCAGAATTTGCATTCGAAAGTTAGGGGTCGACTTATGCACAAGTCGACTTATACGAGAGTATATACGGTATATATAAATCTCCATCTTTAACATCAACAACCTTGGTCCTTCCACCAAAGCTAATTTTTTCAGCATTCTTTGTTATCGGTGATCTTTGTAAACGGTTCAGGCACTACATAATGACAAATTTCCCATACTCTTCCTATTTACGAACTCAGTATATGAATTCAATCAGTATTTTTTTTTCTTCTTCTTTTCTTTTTTTTTTTTATTGGCTAAGGAATATTCAATATTTATGTGCTGCTTTCTTAACAGCTTTTTGTAAATAAAAACATAAAAAAATTACGCTATTGCAATGTGTTTTATAAATTGAAATTATCTGTGTTACAGATTAGTGCGTTCGTAATTATATAAATATGTAGCACCTATAGCCGTCGTTCAGTCCGTCCGTCCGTGGTATAACAGAGTAAAAACTACCCCACCGAATGGTCTGAAATTTTAAACATATAAATGTTGCAAAATTTTGTCGAATCATTTCAAATTTTATGAAAATCGGATGAATAGTTTAATGACAGGGACAGTCAAAAATGTTCCTTTACATGACGGCCAATGAGAAAAAATTATTTCAAGTGCATTTTAATGATGTTACAGCCTATCGAATAGAGTGAAATTTCTTTTCACTTATGAAGTGCACTAAAATATACATTCAGTACAATATGCGGTGCAAAAAAAATATTTATAAAATCAGTTATAGTACGAACGTACCTCATTTGCCAAGTTTAACGTGTTATTTCCAACTTGTTTATATGTGAGGACTTGAGTTTCAAAACTCGCCTTATCCAAAAAATAAAATTTTCGGAAATCGCGAAAACTTCTAACTGCGCCCATTGGTTTTTATCGAAATCAAAAAAAAATGCCAGAAATACACGACAAAACTAGTTTCTTTTGCAGATTGTAATGTTTTTTTCGATGCAGGTTCACCAATAAAACAGATTCCTAGCAAAAACATTATTTTTGAAATTTTGGATAGGGCGAGTTTTGAAACTTACGTCCTCATATGGCTAAATCTCCACCTTTAACCATTACCGTCTCAATTCTCAAGGCCTCCGGACTGATTTCGTGAAGTACCAAATGAAGATTAACCCCTTGAAGGGCAAGCAATTGCGTTTGTGTAATGCTTAATTCGCACCGGAAATTTAGAAAAATCTAGGTGATCTAAAATCTAGGAGAAAAACATAGGTGGGATAAAATATATCCCACCGCCCCTCAAAGGGTAAAGGGGCGGCGCTATATAACCACCTACGATTAATTAGGATTTGCACCAGAAAATTTCAGGAAATTTTAGTTTTCTGACTTTAGTGGAGAAAAGTCGTAAAATTGCTTTTCCTTATTTTGAAATAAAACTTTTCTAAATTTCCGGTGGGAATTAAGCATTACACAAACGCAATTGCTTGTTCTTCAAGGGGTTAATCTTCATTTGGTACGTCACGAAATCAGTGCGGAGGCCTTGAGTATTGAGACGGTAATGCTTTAACCCTCTAATTCCCAGGGTAAAATGCGTTCCAGAAATTGTGCAATTTAGAGAATCGGAATTCATACAGAAAACCTAATAGCAACTTTCGGTTTTGTTAATAACGAAGTGTCGGCAATTAATTAAATTAAAAATTTCTATTTTAAATTTCTGGTGTGAACAAGGAACATCTGAATAAAAAAATCCTTTAAATCGTGAACGCTGATGGTAGAAAATATGCTATCATGGGTAGTAGAGGGTTAACACTAGAACTACCGTGAGCCGTCATTTTGACGGCTACCATATAAATATGTTTCGGTTCAAACCAGAAATTTGATTATGCAAATTTAAGAGAAACAAAGAAGAAAAATATTAAATAATAAAGTTAAATAATTATTCCGGTGTGAAATATTTTATATTAAACTTGACCCAAATTTCCTGTAGTTCTAGTGTTAACGTCAACAATCTTGGTCTTTCCTACAAATCCAAAATTTTTATCATTTTTCGATGTCGATGATCTTTGTAAACAGTTCATGCACTACATAATACAAATTCCACATACTTTTCCTATTTACGAATTCAGTCTATTAATTCAATCAGTCTTAATTAACAACTTCATAAAGAAAACAAGCGAGGATATGTATCCAGAACTTGCTTCTTTTGAGTCAAAACGATAGTTCTGCTCTGAATGTGGCATAGAGGCGGACGCAAATCTTGCACTGTGGAATGTTCAAAAAGGTAGTCCTAAAAAAAGAAGGGATTATCTTTGCTCCACATGGATTTATGGAGATTTGCTGCCGTAGAATTTCGGATTAAAACAGTTCTGTCTGAAAAGATATCTTGTTTTAAAAGAAAAAAAAGCTTGTTCGAGATTGCGATATAGTCGTACAAACATTCTGAATTTCAGATGAGAATCGCCAGAAGCTGTTGTGTTTCTTCACTGGTTTTGAGTTTCAAATGCTAGTTCGAGTTTCGACTGGCAGTTCAACTTCACTGCGTGAGAATAGTGGTGTCGTTTTTTAATAATCTTATGAAGATTGAGTTATGAGCATCATTTATGGCATTCTGTAACATCCAAGAGTGAGTCATTCATAGACATAATAATTGGGTCACACTCGTAAATAAATCAGATTTCCGGATTTATTTATTTTCTGTTTATTTATTTATTTTCTATTTTTATTGATTTATTTTTGATACTCAATTTTTTGCTTGAGAAATAATGGAAAACAACTATTAAAAATGCGTAAATGTATAACAAATTCATGTAAAATCATTCATATAGTTTATATCGTTCATATTGTTAAATATTTTTTAGAGCTCGCAAAATGTTAACAAGTTGGAAATTGCACGTCAAACGTGGCAAAAGAGTTGAGTTCGTACTATAACTAGTTTTATAAATATTTTTTGCACCGCATATTGTACTGAATGCATGTTTTAGTGCACTTCATAAATGCATATCAGTTTCATTCTTTTCGAAAGGCTGTAACATCACTAAAATGTACTTGAAATAATTTTTCCCCATTGGCCATAATGTAACGGAAAACTTTTGACTGTCCTTGTAATTAAGCTATACATTCGATTTTCATAAAATTTGAAATGACTCGACAAAATTTTGCAACGATTATATATTTAAAATTTCAGACCATTCGGCTGAGTTGTTTTTGCTCTGTTATATGCGGACGGACAGACAGACAGACGGATAAACAAAAACCTGTTTAAAGTGGAATTTTTCCGGTTGCTTGCGATTCCATCTTAGAAACTTTTACTATATCTCAGTCCTCTCCTAAATGATAAGTCTAGATACGCCACTACTAAAATATATTAACTGAGAGCTATACATTCGCTACCGCAACTTTTTTTAATTTTTTTAAAAAAATCGTTATAAAACATAAGTATTATAGCAGTAATAACACTTTAAAGCTACTCTTCATTTTTTTTTTCTTTTCTAAATAAAGTCTTTCAGTGTAATTTTGTTAAAAAATGTAATTTTCTTTATTTATTCAAACTTTGTAACATGTATTCTTTTTAATATATATATTTATATATAATTTTGGGAAGCTAAATAAATATATATATATTTAAAAATTATATTAACCAAGTTATTGAGTTAAGACAATTTAAAATGCATTATTACTATGATTTTGTTTTCCCTAACAGATCATTAATCTCATCAGGACGATATTTTTATGGTGAGGGGGTTTTATTTTTACGATTTTTTTTATGTTAATAGGAATTTTAAAAAGCACAAAAATTGCAAAAAAAAAAAAAAACATTTATGACCTTTGAGCGTTTAATGGTAATTTATGAGTGAAATGATTTCTTATAAAATAAAATGTAACAGTAATTTTTTTTTCCTTACATGTCTACAAATTATTAAAACTTAATATATTTAATATATCTGATATTATTTTTTATCAAATATTAATGATTTGTTAAAATAATCCAATAACACTAACTGCCGAAAAATGACTTTATGCTTTTTTTTTTATATCACTAACTGTACATCGGTGCAGCCAAACCATAAAATTTTTACTTCCCTTATTGAGAGCTTCTTTAGTGAATCAGTTATCAAATTCTTGTTGTTTTTATTATTGACAGTAATTAAAATTATAATTATAAAAAAAAACTAAATGTTCACATATGAAGCCAAGGGCGTGAAGAGGATAATAATATAAAAAAAAAACTTTGTGCTTTCTGAAAATTCATAATTAAAATGTAACATGAAAAAAAATGACAACGGTGTGGAGGTGGGGGTATTTTGTACTGATATTTTTGCTGACTACCAAATTTTCTTCAAGTCATAGAGTATTTGTATTTAGTCTATTTTTTATAAGGTCGTGGCATTAAAAAATATATATAACATTATAAAGAATAGATAGGTTTTCCTCGATTTTCTGTTTACCTCCATTTTATCTCCCCTATGATTATTGTCATCTTTACCGAGTGTGGTCGTTTACCTTCCACTTTCCGATCAGGGTCTTTCGTCGATAGGTCAATCTCAGAGTCAGAGGTAGGTGGTGCCAGATGCAGTGACAGAAAGTCAGGCATATGCACACTATTTATTTCATTGATTTCTTAGACTCGTAGTAGTAGTCATGGTGACTTGTAGTTTGGCTTGGGGCTGTCGTCATGACAACGGAAATGACAGCTGAGAGTTTTTTTCGGACATTAAAATCCCCAAGTGTGTGTGAATATGTATGAACTAATGCTATTTTAAATTGGAAATAGATACAATTGCATCCATTTTGTTTCTCTGCAAAACCTCATCTTGTTGAGTGAATTCGATCTATGTATGAAGTAGAGTAACAAGTTAGTTTCTCCATGTTGTTTAGATACACGAAACACGTTCTTTTAAGTTCCCATATATTGACTTTTGTACATAAGTAAATAAATTTCATCAGGAGCTCTACTTGAGTATAGAAGTTTTTAGTTCTCTATAAAGATAAAATATCTTCCGCAAAACGTAATCGAAATTAATTTTTATTTTCATTAAAAACGCTAAATGTGTGTGAATAGGTACGAACTAATGCTATTTTAAATTGGAAATAGATACAATTGCATCCATTTTGTTTCCCGACAAAACCTCATCTTGTTGAGTGAATTCGATCTATGTATGAAGAAGAGTAACAAGTGAGTTTCTCCATGTTGTTAACATATCCGAAACACGTTCTTTTAAGTTCACACATATTGACTTTTGTACATAAGTAAATAAATTTCATCAGGAACTAACTCTATTTTAGTATAGAAGTTTTCAGTTCTCTATAGTAATAAAATATCTTCCGCAAAACATAATCAAAATTGATTTTTATTTTCATCAAAATCCCCAAGTGTGTGTGAATATGTACGAACTAATGCTATTTTAAATTGTAAATGGAAACAACTGCATCTGTTTTTGTTCCCGGCAAAACCTCATCTTATTGAGTGGATTTTATCTATGTATGAAGTAGAGTAACAAGTGAGTTACCGTAGGTTGTTTTAACAACCTACAGTACCTAAAACATGTTCTTTTGGGTTCACACACGCTAATTTTTGCACATAAGTAAATAAATGTTATCATATGCTCTATTTGAGTATTCAGTATAGAAGATTTTTAGTTCCGAAAAACGTAAACGAAATTAATTTTTATTTTTTTTTTCTCATCTCTAAAACAGAAAATTATAATGATAAACTTGAAATAAAATGTAATCAAAATACATAATTTTACATCTAAATAAGAACTCCAGATATGTTTACTGAATATAGAACATCTGAATTTGTTTGAATTTTTTGATTAAAGTTTGGTGTTGGAAGTTGAAAATTTTTAATATTTTTATCTGATGAAAAATTGTTTGTTGATTTTTTTTTATGTGTGTGTGTAGCAAATGTCAACACCTTAAGTAAATTAATATATAAGAAAGAATATATAGAGCAAATTAATCTAAATACACTAAAACCACGTTGACGTAATGGTTGGCCCGACTTTTTTCATATCTTTAGAATTTCTACTATGAGTGAAGGATAAACATATTTTAAAAAGTTGAGAACAAATATAAATAAAAAGTCAATAGCAAAAAAAAAACATAAAAGGGAAAATTAAAAGTCATCAAAGTCATCTAACAGAAAAATTTAAGCGTCGTTAAAAGCAGAAAAACTAAGTTACTCTCATAGTTTATATCATAACTATCCCATAAAAAAAAAAATAAATAAATAAATAAAATATACATATACATATATATATATCGTATGAAGCATTAACTGAAAATTTTTATATAACAGTCAATATACGATATATACGATTTCTCTCATGTCTGTAGAATTTATTTCTATCTTTGACGAGTAAAACCGTTTTTAAAAGTTAAGAACAAGAATAAATAAAAAGTCAAAAAACACCAACGGAAAAATGAAAAACCATCTAACAGAAGATTTTAAACATCGTTCAAAGCAGAAAAACTGAAGCAACTCCCCCAGTTTTATATCATAACTATCCCATAAAAATAATAAATATCGTAGGAAGCATAAATTAAAACTTTTTATATAACATTCAACTAAAGCAAAATGCTGGACCGATATTTTTTTTTTTTTTTTTTTTTTTTTTTTTTTTTCTTTTACATGCTTTTAGAATTTCTCGTATCTGTGACGGGTAAACCCATTTTAAAAAGTTGAGAACAAGAATAAATAAAAAGTGAAAATCAAAACGAATCCTTACTACCGAGGCTGACAAGCAAAGAAAAGAAGGGAACGAAAAACTGACTTCTAGACCAGCTCACCCGAGGTTAGGTTGAAGCTCTATGTCAGGGAGGCGAATCTAACCTGCTTTTACCTGGAAGTCAGTATCAGAAGTGAAAGCTGACGGATGACTACAAGAACCACTCCTTAAAAAGTGCTTCAGAGGTGCTTCAGCATAAAGCTTCATACCTGTCTAGTTACCAGAGATAATTCCGATAAAGCTTGAGGGGAACTGCATAAGAAATCTTTTGCATTTAAAGTTCCTTCACTCCTTGTAGATTTTGATATTTATTATTATTATTATTATCAAGTTCATTATTAAGATAAATTTATGCAATGGAACAGCTACATAAAATATTAATGAATTATTAATATTTTATGTAGCTGTTCCGCTGCACAAATTTTTGCCTTAATAATTAACTTAATAGCAATAATAATAATAAACAGTAATAGTAATAATAATCTTCATGAAATATTAATAATCATATCATTAATTAACATAGAAGTGTTGTAGTTTATAATTTCGTATATGTTTAGCAGAAGAAATAATACTGTTAAGATAAAATGATGTAAAAAAGGACTTCTGTAATCTTTTTGCTCCTAAAGTATTTTGACACTGCACAATAATGTTATTTTGAATATTACCATTGTTATTATTGCTGTCATCTATAACTATCAAGATCGTAGTCATTATTATTACTAGCATTTTACATGGAAGTCAATGTCATAAGGGAAAACTGACGACTGAATCTGTCTAGTTACCAGAGATAATTCCGATAAAGATTGAAGGGAACTGCATAAGAATTTTTTTGCATTTAAACTTCCTTCACTCCTTATAGATTTTGACATTTTTATAATAATAATAATTATTATTATTACTATTATTATTTATTATTATTATTTATTATTATTATTATTATTAAGTTCATTATTAAGATAAATTTGTGCAACGGAACAGCTACATAAAATATTAATAAATTATACATTATTAATATTTAATGTAGTTGTTCCACTGCACAAATTTTTGCCTTAATAGTTAACTTAATAGCAATAATAATAATAATAATAATAAACAATAATAGGAATAATAATCTACATAAAATATTAATAATCATATCATTAATTAACATAGAGGTGTTGTAGTTTATAACTTCATATTTGTTTAGCAGCAGAAAAAACACTGCTAAGTTAATAAAATTATGTAAAAAAGGACTTCTGTAATCTTTTTGCTCATCCTAAAGTATTTTGACACTACACAATAATGTTATTGTGAATATTACCATTGTTATTATTGCTGTCATCTATAACTATCAAGATCATAGTCATTATTATTACTAGCGTTTTACATGGAAGTCAATGAAAGCCGATCACTGACTACGAGAACCACACCTTAATAAATGCTTCAGAGGTGCTTGAGCATAAAATTTCATATCTGTCTAGTTACCAGACATTTCCGATTAAGCTTGAGGGAAACTTCATAAGAACTTCCCGCTATCTTTATAAATTTTGAAATTTTTATAATAATAATAACAATTATTATCATTATTATTACAAAAGTCATTATTGAGATAATTTTGTGCAATGGAATACTTATACAAAAAATCAATAATCATACAATTAATTAAAATATAGGTGTTTTAGTTTAAAATATATTTTCGACTAGTACCAGAAACAGTACTTTGAGTTAATAAAATTAGGTAAAAAGTGTTTTCTGTATTCTTCTCGCTGCTATCGTATTTTAATACTGCACAATAATGTTATTGTGAGTATAATCATTGTTAGTATCATTGTCATCTTTAATATAATTATCATCATCATCAATATTTTTACTACAGTTTGACATGGAAGTCAGTGCCATAAGTGAAAGCTGACGGATGAAGAATACCTCGATTAACACTAAAACTACTGCAAGGGATCATATGACCTTTTTTTTTTTTTTTTTTTTTTTTTTTTTTAAATTTTTGAAACTAAAACATTACGAAATATCTTTATATTTCACGACTTTTATTAAAATATATAATCATATTATTCCTTAAAATGCCTCATCTCTGAACTACCTTCTTTGCCTAAAAAAACATATTTCAGGCCCTATCGCAAGGGGTCATTTGACCCCAGAATATATTTATGTTAAATCATAAAGGTATAAAGGTTTTGTTTTGTAAGAACATTAGTGACTTGCGTATTTTCGCTATTACATCATTCTGTATTACTATCTGTGTTGTTATCTGGTGTGTTATCTTGCTATCTGTATTACATCATTTTTGTTAACCCCTTGTGGGGCGGTGGGATGTATTTTATCCCACCTAATTTTAATCAAGATTTGCCCCAGAAAAATTTGATTAAATTTTACTTTTATAACATTGGTGGACAAAAATTATAAAATTGCTTTCCATATTTTGAAATAAGATTTTTCTAAAATTCCGGTGTGAATTCAACATTACAGAATCGCAATTGCTTGTCCCTGAAAGGGTTAATGTGCAATTAGAAACTGACTTTACTCCGAGTGTGATTCTAGTTTGAATATTTCAGGTTATATCGAAAACGAAATAATCTTAGAAATATGTGGTGAACATAAAACAAATTTGCACAATATTTGTTTATTAATAGTATGCAATATTTTCGAATTTCTTGAAATAATTAATTGTTTTCTTAATTTTTTTGCGTAGTTGTAATTTTTTTTCTTTACTTTAATAAATAAACAATTTGTAATAATTATTTGAATAAAAAAATGTTTTATTCATACACCAAAGTGTTTCAACTGGTATATTTTTCGCAAAACATCGTAAAATAGATATATTTTATGTAGGGATCATTTGGCCACTTTCGGTAGGAATAGTTATAAAACAATATCGGTACGTTTAGTGTTAAAAGGTGTTTCGGAGTGCTTCAGAATAAAACTTTATATCTGTCTAGTTTCCAAAGATAATTCGGATAATGCTTGAATTGAAATGCATAAAACTTCATATATGTCTAGTTATCAGAGATAATTCCGATAAAGCTTGAGAAAAACTGCACAAAAATATTTTATAGATTAAAAATTATTTCACTTCTTTTAAATTTTGACTTTACGCATTTTAGTAATAATGATATTTATTATTACTGGAATTAAAAGTTACTATTAATATAATTTAGTGCTATTGAAATGCGATATAAAAAAGAGATCAATATTTATATTCGAATATTTACCAGAGATATTAAAGACAGAATTGAAGAGAATTGAATACAAATTGCTGTTTACTCTTAAGGGCTTTCTTTTCTTTCAGTCTTTACGTAAATAGAATGAGACATCCCACGCTATTTTTTATCCATAATAATAATAGCTGTTATTTTTATTAGCCCCCGGTATGCTATTTCTTTCTCTTAGCTTATTTTGTCACCAATAAATAACGTTACCTTGTATACGCCAGCCGTAGACCAAAAACCGATGTTTCATTGTGCTATTAAATACTCTACAGCATTTTAAAAAACTTCTAAGCATCGCACATTTTTAATGTTTATACCGTCTTATTGGGGAAAAAAGTCCTTTTTAATGCAATTTGTTTGAAAACTGCATCTCCATTTGTTTTTGAAATATTAATTTTTTTGTAGTTTTGAGCGACATTTGTTTCATGTTGGCAACTCAAGTACTCCATTTCTGTAGAAAGTAAAGAAAAAATTGTTGAAAAATAGCAATTATATCTTCTTGTTGCTATTTTCTCTTAAAAATTGGAAAAAATAAAATTAAAATGCGTGCTATTTTGAGAAAATTATAAATGAATGATTTGTGATAAAACATGGAGCTATTATGAGCTATATTTAATTTTAAATATCTATATTAATGCAAATGACGTCATTTTACATAAAATAAAAGCGTGTGCTTTAAGTCTTAAAACTGAAATATGTTTTGCAGTAGAGTCCCGATTATCCGAGTCCCGCTCAACCGAGTTATTTTCTTCTGATGGACTGGGGGCTTCTATTATTATGAAACAGCCATTATAAATGAAGCGTTGGGTGAAGATGAAAGAGCAGTCGTAAAAAGTTAGAACTTTGATTTGCTGGTCAGAAGGGGGGAAAAAAAAGGTCTTTTTTTTTTCCAAAAAAAATTATGGTCATTTTTTTTTTCCATTCTCACCAGAAAATCAGATTTCTAACTTTTTACGACTGCTCTTTATTTTCACCTAACGCTTCATTTATAATGGCTGTTTCACAATAATAGAAGCCACCAGCCCACCAGAAGAAAATGAAGTAATGGAAATGCCGGGGGTGACACTAAATTCTGAAAAAGCAGAATTCCTGTTCTTTAGTTATAATAATTTTAATTATCACCATTAGTATTATAGCCATTATTAAAATTTTAGTTTGAAGCTTGTTGTTGTAAAAGTGGCGAATCACTACAAGAACAACTCCTTAAAAAGTGTTTCAATGATGCTTGAGCATAAAACTTCACATTTGTTTAGTTGCTTGCGATGATTCCGATAAAACTTAAATTGTCAAAAGCACAAAATTTTTAAATTAACTCAAAAGATTAAACTTTCTAAAGCTTCACGCGCTTTAATTTCGTACAATAGACTTATTTATATTGACCAAAATAAATTGTGCTCTGGTTGCTCTCTAATCGTCTTCTCATAGCTTAAAAAATTAAAGAAGCTTAATACTTATAACCAAGCTAAACAAAAGAAATGTGATTCTGTTATTTTTCAAAGATCCCCCCCCCCCCCCCAACTCACGACAATGGCGAAATTATTATTACTTAATCTAATTTCTTTACTATATTCGGATTTAGAAAAGAAAGAGAAAGAGAAATTAAAAGACAGAAAGCCATTGTTAAATAAATTTTTTTAAATATTAGAATTTTTTAAACTCTAACTCTGCATAGTTATATTATCAAATAAAAAATTAATGTAGTACTCTATATGATGCTTGTAGATTCGACCTTCACATTAGTGTTATTATAACTAATATTACAATCTTATTTCATTCTCAAAATATTTTTGTAGTTCAAGAAAAAGTTAAATAATGAAGAAAATCTTACGATAGCATTAACTTAAAAATAAGTTAATTCTTTACTCATTTCAACGAATTTATATTATTAAATGAAGAAAAAATAATTCTTAAAGTTTTTGAAAAAAATCAGAAAGTCATTATTACATATATATATTTTTTACGATAAGGATTTTTTTAACTCTAACTCTGCATAATTGCATTATCAAATAAAAATTTAATGTTATTTAAATGCTTGAAGACTCTACCTTCACATTAATGTTATTATAACGAATATTACAATTTCATTTCATTCTTAAAATGCTTTTATAGTTCAAGAAAAAGTTAAATAAGGAACAAAGTCTTACAATAGAATTAATTTAAAAATAAGTATCCTTAATCTTTTATTCCTTACTAATTTAAACGAATTTATATTATTAAAGGAAGAAGCAAAAATTATGCAAGTTCTTGAAACTTATCAAGATGATGTTTTTTAACAAGTATTAAACTGAAATTTCATTATTTTTTCCTTTTGAGAAAAAAATTAAATAATATAATTAAAAATTTTTATCGGTCGAATTTATGAAAAAGAAAAAGATAAAGTTAGAGGGATAGAGAAATACTCTTTAGCTCTTCACACGTTTTAATTTTGGATTGAAAATAACTTTGATTGAATAAATTGCGAGTTTTAACTAGAATTATTAAATAATTATTTTTTTTAATGAAGGTTTGTTTTGTTTAATATAAAAATAAATTTCGATATCAGAATACAATTATGGGTGTTAAAAGATAATGTAAACGTTTAATTTTTTGTAACTTATAAAAAAGAAAAATTTAACTCATTAAAAGGTCTTAATTTTACACTAAATCATTTTTATTAAATTCTAAAAATTGTTTTCACAATAAATCGTCGTAAATAAAATTATATTGCAGTTTTGCAAAATGCCATTTATTCTTTCCTGACGATGGTCATAGACGATAACTGAAACGTTGATTATTATAACTTTTTAATGTTTATTTAGTTTTTGATTTATTTTATGTACACTATTCAGTAATTTTGTGATTTTTATTTTCATGTTAATATTGAATAAAAAAATATTCATATTACAGATTTAAAAATAAACTAATAAATAAATAAAAATAAAGATGCTACAAACCGAAAATTATGAAACAACGTCTCTAAAACTATGACAAAATGCGTCATGTAATTCTAAAAAGTAATTACAAAGTGAATTAATCTTCATTCGATTTCTGTGTAATTATAAATCGATTGAAAAACGGGTGTTTTTTTGTTTTTTTTCGATCAATTGAAAATCCCATTTCGTATTTACAAGAAAGAAAAACGTCACAGAATAGAATCACATTTGTTTTTCTTTTCGTCTATCTACTCCGGAAGGCACTTTTTATGGTGATTAGCTCCTACGTACCTGTCTAAATGTGCAATATAAATTTCACACGTAAGTGCAAATGACCTAATTTACATTTCTTTTTCTTTCTTTTTTTTTTCTATTGTAGCCAATTTTTTTTTGCATTCGACAAAACTTATGTATTACATAACTTCACTTACGCTTAAAGTAATATGTTTATAAAAAGGAAAAAAAATAAACAATAGAATATATCTAATATATATATATATATAATTCAGAATTAAAAGGAAATTCCCAGATACTTCAAATTGAAAAGAATGTAAAAACTCATATTTAACGGGTGTGAAATGAGCCATCCAATTTTACAGAGCAATTACATAGTGAATTTATCCACATGCAATTTTTTAAACACTTGTAAACTATACATATTTAATATGCACAAGAAAATAAACAATAAATAATAGAATAGAGAAATAGAATTGATTATGAAAAAATAGACTTTTGCAACCTAAAACATAATATAATAGTGTTTCATATTAGTTTCTTATATAAATTAATTACAAAGTGAATTAATCTAAATATTAAAAAACTAACGGTTATGTTTTGGTTAAAATACTTACAAACGAAAATAATAATAATATTAATACTACTACTACTACTACTAATAATAATAATGATGATGATGATGTTGATAAAGATAACTCTAGATGTTTCGATGTTTCAAACAAAAAAATCACGTATTATTTTCTCTAAAACTGTGGCTAACTGTGTTGTGTAATTCCACAAAGTAATTTCAAATTGAATTAATTTACGTCCATTTTCCAAAATGGTGTATTTAATATTTATGTACTTGGCGCAATCCATGTATTACGCGTTTTACGTAATATATGTATGAAAAAAAGAAAAAAACAAACAAACAAAACAATTGACAGAAAAAAAAAAGAACAAAAAATATTATTATGGACTAACAGATGTTACAAACCGAAAATTATGTATCAATTCCTCTAAAACTGTGACTAAATGTGTCATGTAATTCCACAGAATAATTACAAAGCGAATTAATCCACATTCATTTTCTGTGTAATTATAAATCGATCTGCAGACATGTGTTTCTTTTTCTATCAATCGAAAATCACTTTTCGGCATTTACAACAAAGAAACGCGCCACAGAATGAAATTAAATTCTTTTCCTTTTTCTTTTTTTTTTCTCTGTCCACTGGCAAACGCACTTTTTATGGTTATTAGCCCCTATGCACCTGTCCTCGCGAAGTCATTCGTTTTGGGGCAGGGAACAGTTTACGACGTTCCAAGTAACGACGTAACTTTTTTTGAGGGAAAAATAAGGGCCATACGGGAGGAAAACAGCCCCTGAAACTGACTCGAAGTTTCTGCATGTTTGTGATATGCTCTTCACATTGAACTTGAACACGTTACTCTATAGCAGTAGCGCCATGTCAGATTTTTCCTCCAAACGACAAAATTATTTTGTTGGAAATAGTAAATGTAGATTTTATGTAAATTTTTCTTGCTCTAATTGTTCATAGACATTTTTAAAGGGATTATTTTTAATATCATAATTCATTTAGATGCAGTTATTAATGTATCGGTAAAAAGATGAAAGAAAGTTCAACTAATAATAGTATTATATAACAAATCCTAACATCCAAAGTTTTATGGTAAAAATGATATGGATGATAAGTAAAGATGTATTCGCTAATTTTATACTCTTTGTTTGAACAAGATTTTCCCATTAGTTGAGCAATTAGGGGCGCAATACTTATAGACCGGGAGCCGGCAGCACAGATAACCACCCCATCGAGTTCACGGATGAAATTCTAGGATTAGTTAAATCTCGATTCGCATATTAAAACGCAATCGATCTGCCAAGTCCTATCTTGGTGGAAAACACCTGAAAACCCGATTTTAGTGGTTGACTTGCAGGTTTACCATTTTGTTTTCCTGCTTCCAATCCTCCATGTTTTCATACCTTTGGGTACAGGAAAACACAATGGTAAACCTACGAGTCAGCCGCTAAAATCGGGTTTTCAGGTGTATTCCACCAAAATACGACTTGAGGGACCGATTTGCGTTTTAATATGCGAATCGAGATTTAACTAATCCTAGAATTTCATCCGTGAGCTCGATGGGGTGGTTGTCTGTGCTGCCGGCTCCCAGTCTATTAATAAGCAGAACAATACTTGATTGCTGAATTCATCCTAAATACTTGCAAAAAAGGTATGTAATGGGGAGTATATGGAAGTATACGAAGTATACCTTCTGGATTTTTTTCCCTCAGAATCGCCGCATACCTTCTGTTTCTCACATACAGCTATAGCGCATACTCTACAGCATATACCATCTGCCTATAAGGTATATTTTCTGGTTATTGTACGACTACAGCATTGCTTGGGAGATCAATACACTGTCCCAATTGAGTTTCAATTCGTTCAATATTCTGGAAAATTATCGGGATAAAATTATGTAAGTAAATCTCATATTATTTTTAAACTAAAGTTATAACACGGTACAAGTGAAAAAAATACATTTGAAGATGTGATTTTCAAAACTTGCCTTATCCAGAAAATCTTATTTTGGGAAATGGCGAAAATTTGGTTTTCGTATAATAATTTTAAAAAGCTTTTACCTCTTTATATTTCTAAATTTAACTAAGTCAAAGAAAATTTTGGGAAAATACTGGTGTCTAAATTCAGGGGCCCGTTCAAACGCTTAAAAAAATACGCCTACGACAGTCGCCATTTTTGCGTCAGCGCTCAGGCCTAATATTCAGGGGGCGGTGGTTACAGCAATATATCTGCCAATATGCTTGATGTTCGAATGGTCTTTTCTTTATATGTATATCTTATTTTTAAAAAAATCACAAAAGAAAGTATTTTTCGCGATTTTTTTTTTTTAAATTATTCCTAATAGAATAATTTAAATTTCGTTATAGTCTCGAAAGAAAGAATCTTTTTCTTTTGATAAAACTTAATGGTCATCATTCGTGAAGATATATGCAAACATTACATTAACTCCAAATAATAACACAAACCTGTAAAAGAAATACCGCTTTGTGTTTAGCATAAAAGAAGAAACAAAAACTAAGCACAGAAGAATATTTGAATTTTCTTTAAATATTATGCAAACAAGACAAGGGGGAAAGGTACAAAAGAACGTATCGTTGTTTGGAATGACTAAGTGATTTCTAAAATGACATTTAAATAACGGAATTAAATAGCTGCAATTCGCGTGAGTTATAAAACTTTTCCATTTTAGAGTGATGCTTTCTTCACTTTTTTTTTTTTATTTGTAGAGAGAACTCAAGTTAGATAGTGAAAACAAGTTTATTTCATATGCATAAATTACTGAAAATAAATAAGTTGTTAACGCAAAAAGTTGAAGGGAATTGGAAGTAGTTGTAAAACAAGATTTAAAAGTTATCAAGAATTACATTGCTTCTGTAGGCAGGTACATTAATTTACCTTCTTTGTTATCCGAAATTTTCAAAAATATTTTTAAAAATAAACAATCCAGTTCCTGAGTTACAGAATATAGGTGAAAGTCAATTTTTTTTCCAAAACTGTAATAGGTTTTTTATACAGGGTTTCCGATGTTAAACGATGGCACTTTAAATTTGTTTACAGATGAAACTACTGCTCATAAAGTTGTGAAATTTTGTGAAAAACATAATAAAGGGATCGGAATTTGGTTAAGTGAAAAAATAGTTCAAAATTTCGCCACCAGAGGTCTTTTATAATGAATTACACATTTAGCATACATTTACGATAGTATAGAAATTTTATTGAATAAGTTTACCTGATCGTAAAGACAGTATTTTACGACATGGTCTGAGCATTTCCCAGAAAACACTGCGGTCACCTGTGGGAGCACTCTATCTTACGATACCAGATGGCATCTGAAAGTCATGACCGTCATGTGGAACATGTTTGGTTGTAATAAGATTTGTAAACTATCGTAAATGTACAATTCAATAAGAAAACGCCATCTGGCGGCGAAATTTTGAACTATTTTTCCCCCCAAACAAATTGCCATACCTTTATTATGTCCTCCATAAAATTTCACAACATTCTGAACAATAGTTCATCTGTAGACAACTTTAAAATAGTGTCGTTTAATTATCCTTTTAGGACCCCCGATGTATTTGTAAACAAAGCTAGTCATGCCTGTAGAAAGTAAAACATGTAGAGCAATCGCTACATGTTGATAAAAAATGATACTTTACTCTATCTGCAAACCAGAACTATCGTTCGATTCGAGTTTTTATTACATACGACTCAGAAGCAAGCATTTAAATGAATGCCTAACCCGCACGATCGTGCGGGTTGGGTCTTAAAGGGTTATGGTCACCGTGTATTTAACACTATAGACGCCGCAATTAGTACGGTAGAACCTCGATTATCCGAAGTAATTCGGACCGACCCTCTTTCGGAAAATCGAAATTTGCCGATAATCGAGAATGCTTCAATTTTATGATTAGGGAGAAATATATGCGGTATTTCGTTTTTTGGTAACACGTGCTTAATAAAAATAAAGCAATAGAAAAATAGAAACAAGAATAAATTATATGAATTTTAATTTAGAAATTAAATACTTTTCACAATGGTTTGAAACAGTGTTTTGTTTGTTACAATTTCGATTGCCTTTGCTCTGAAGCTCTATCACGAAGTTTTTTAATATTATTAGTTCACCAGTATCACAAGTATTTCTGCTGCTCCAAACCTTTTGCAAAACATTCAAAAGCTTCAGAATTGCTAATTTATTCGTTTTCTTCGTTCGTTTCACTCCGCAGCTTACGGAAATTGAAGTTGAATTCTAAGAAAGGGGATCGAAAATATTTATATGTACCCGTCGTTCGGAAGGACCGCTTGCACGCAAAGAATATGATAGTTAAAAAAAAAAAGCTTTCAAAAGGGATTTTGCACATAAGGAATGCGATAGTACAAAAAAAAAAAAAAAAAAAAAAAGCTTTAAAGATGAATTTCGGTTAATCGAGAGTTTCGGATAAAAGAGGTTCTACTGTATTGCCAAATCTTGCGGTTTTTAATTCAAAAAACTTTCAATTCACACCAGAAAATTTTTAATATTAATTTTTATTAAAGCAATACGTAAGTGTCCTATCTTAAATGGAAAAAGTAACCGCAAGATTAAAAGCGAGGTCACATCAATTAAGGTCATGCGCCACGTAGCGGATGGAGTGTGAACTACAGGTAAACTGTTACTGTAACCTAACTGTTTTCTTACTGACACCACTAAAATTATAAAGTTTTTTTCATCTTGATCAATAACTGAAGTGCTTCTGATAAGGGGAAAAAAACTTCGTGGTGTCAAGAGCGTCTGGATGCCCCTCTCGCTACGCCATTATTTTGCAATAAATGTGGCAAACAAAATTCATTTCCATGAGCGACTGAAGATTTAGTAAATACGCGCCACACTAAATGCCCGCGTATGTGAATTATCACTCCGTCCACAAGGTGGCGCAACTGTGTTAATTTACGCCTGATTCCAGCATTAAGCTTGTTCGCTTACTTATAACGCTTTGGCAATACCTGTCATTATAATAATCAAAAATAACTATTCAAACTTTCTGGGGAGAATTTAGAATTTCTTTACGATAATGTTATGAATGACGTTTATATGCGTCAGAGGCCGTATATTGTTGATATGTATATTTTTTCAGATTGCCCACTAACACCACCAAAAAGCATTTTTAAGCGTCAGCACTATAGAGATGACTCTCACGCATTAGTGCTGCAAAGTGTCCCGCGTAAATCAGGGCTACAAATGCTCTGGACGCCACCAACTTTTTACTCTTTATTTCGTCATCTTTAACCGCAGATAATTCTGCCATTAGATAAGGCGAAGAAAACTAATTTAAAATACTTATGTAGGGCAATACGTATTAGGAACATCGGAAATTCATTTTTCCCTGTGAAAATTTTATTTTTATCCACACTCTTCAATTTCTCTTTTATTCACTGGTTTAAAAAACAACAAAAATCCTACAGATGTACCATGGTTTGTACGGCTACCGTTATTTTTTTCTCGCTGGTTAAAATACAACAAAAATCCCACAGATATGTACACAAATACCTATATATCGCCGGTAGGAACAATTACAAACTCGTTATAAACATAATTTTATAATTCTAGCTTATCAAGAAGTGAGTGAAAAATCGATTACAAAATTCTATCTTTGCATTCAAAAAACAACTTGAGTTAAATAAAAGAATGTAAAAATACCCATCCAATATAGATATCTATGGCTAAATAAAACATAAATTCCTTCTTCTCCATGAAAATTCAATATTACACACTTTCTCCAATTTGTTTTTTCTCGCTGATTAAAATACAACAAAAATCCCACAGATATGTACACAAATACGTATATATCCCCGGTAGGAAAAATTACAAACTCGTTAGAAACATAATTTTATAATTCTAGCTTATCAAGAAGTGAGTGAAAAATCGATTACAAAATTCTATCTTTGCATTCAAAAAACAACTTGAGTTAAGTAAAAGAATGTAAAAACACCCACCCAATATCGATATCTATGGCTAAATAAAACATAAATCCTTCATCTCCATGAAAATTCAATATTACTCACTTTCTCCAGTTTGTCTTTTGCTCGCTGGATAAAAAAAAAAAAAAAAAAAAAAAAAAAAAAAAAAAAAAAAAATCCTACAGATGTGTACACAAACGCGTATACATCCCCGCTAGGAACAATTACAAACTCGTTACAGATATAATTTTTATAATTCTAGCATATCAAGAAGTGAATGAAAAACCCTGTCTGATTACAAAATTCCACCTTTGCATTCAAAAACCAAGTTGAGTGAAATAAAAGAATGTAAAAACACCCACCAATATCGATATCTATGACTAAATAAAACATAAACATAAAATAGTATTTGTAGCATCAGAAATTCCTTCTTCTCCATGAAAATTCAATATTACCCACTTTCTCCAATTTGTCTTTTTCTCGCTGGATAAAAAACCAACAAAAATCCCACAGAATATGTACACAAACACGTATATATCCCCGGTAAGAACAGTTACAAAACTCGAATGGCTTCCCTAATTCAACGTTAATGCCTCAGCTATTGAGGAAATGCTAGACAAACCCGAATGGGGTAATAACAGTAATTAAGGGGATCAAGGAGTAGACAGCATGAGGTGTATTGCATCGTGGGCCAGAACAAATAGGTTCTTATGTTGAAAGTTTCTCACGATTATTTGGGGTGCATCTCACTTATTTTGTGCTGAAGTTACCGTTGCGCGAGGAAGAAAAAAATCTATGTGAAACTAGGCCGAAATTTTTCAAAGATGTTATTGTAAACATTAACTGAGGTATGATTTTGGTTGGATCAATAGATTTTAAGTCAAAGGGTGTTATAATCAGGGGATAAATAGTGCTACTGTAATTCGTGTTTTGCCCTTGGGGCCTTATGGGCTTAGACAAATTTAAGAAAGTTTGAGAGTAACAAACAGAAATATTTGTTTACATTCTTATACAGGATTATAAGTTGTAAATGATATTTTTAATTCATAGATCATTAAACTGGATTATTTGAGGAGTCAAAGCCGGAAATTGACAAAATTTTTCCGGAAATCTAAGATTTAATACGTATAAAGACTGCGACTTCCTCTTTTATGTGTTTCGTCTTCTTTAAAGGGACAAGGGGCCTTCAAACTCATTATTATTATTATTATTTTAATTGCACCCCTTAAAGGTCGCGATAAATTAGTATTAAAAAATTCAAATTGATTATTGGCACCACTTTTTTGAAAAAGAAATATTCACATTATTTAATGACGGGTAGTAAAAAATGATACCATAATAAAGCCAATTACACTATTTTATAAAACTGGTGGGAATCAAACAATCTGAATAAAAGACACAGCCCGTGAATATCACGGGAGCGATAATTAAGGGGTTAAATACTATTCAAAGGATGATAGGGGGGGGGGGGTGGATGATCTATATGATTTATAGCATATATTTATCCATAGCTGCCAACATTTTACAGTTTTTTATACCACAAAAATATTATAGTAAATTTTACCTTTTTAAATAACGTAATCTGCCGATTAAATAAGGCAAAAATTTCTATTAATTTTTTGTGGTACAAAAAAAACAGAAGAGTTGGCAACTTTGATTTATCACAGAAGAAATTAAAAAAAAATTTTGGAGAAAAATAAGGTATTTTCCCGAATATTTTAAGCGCTATGAAGAACTTACGAAATGCCCCAACGTTATTCCATATCAATTAAAATCCCCAATATTTTTTTTTTTTGTTTTGTTTTAATGTCAGTTTGTTTTACATATACAAACAAAACTTTTCTTAAACTAAATGTAATTGGAAAAGTTAAAGATAGTTAAGTGCAGAAAAATTATGTAAAAATGCTGAAAATTTCATAAAATTTAGAAAATATTTTTTTCCTAACCTTTATATTGAAACATATAAAGTTCGATGTTTTATATGTAAACATAAGAGCAATAACAATATCGCGGATTTAATTGATATGGAATAAGGTTAGGACATTTTGTAAGTTCTTCATAGCGCTTAAAATATTCGGGAAAATACCTTATTTTTCTCCCAAAATTTTTTTTATTATTTTCTTGTGTGATAAATATATGCCATAATTCATATAGTGTGCCCTTGAATAGTTTTTAAAGTGCAATTTAATATAATAAATAAATAAGTGAGTTTGAAGGTCCCTTGTTCCCTTGCTGGTCACTCAACTTCGGAATTCTCCCTCTTAATGTAAAGTCTATGGACTTTTGATGCATTCTTCCATTTAAAATTTCTTCTCGGGAAATTCATATTTTTAACATCTTTTTTCTGTGTACTCTTCTTAAAGGATGTCTCTTTTTACCTGACTGCCAGGAAGGGTTATGTGTTTCACGCGTATCTGGGTATGTGAATTTCTTTATACCCTCGAAACATCCCAACGGCTGGATGGATTTTAATGAATGAGGCCTCTATCGATTCGTCTTAACCGTCCGATGGTTATAGGCTAGGTTTTGTTTTTATATTTCAAAATGGAGGCCGTAAAATACAAAATGGTGGTAGAGACGGAAAAAAAATTTACGCACCCTATTGAGAGGCATATCATTGGAAAGGTCTTTCAAAATGAAGACGATGTTTCATTGACTATTTTACAGTCAAAAGCTCCGTTTAAATATTACACAACCTGGAAGTTGTGTAGGTAGAATCTCTAGCTTTACTGCAGCTCTAACCTTCATAGACATCTATAGGCCTCATCAAAACAGTGTTTATAGATAGGAACTAACAATTAAACACAACTTAAAAGTCGTCGATACAAGTAAATAAAAAAAAATAGGTAAGTAGTATAAAAAATAGTTTCACATTGATGAGAAATAATTAATTAGTTCGCTTTTTACGCAGCCGGGTTTTTTGATTTTTTAAATTTAATTTTCTTAGTTTTCAAAATATTTCTAAAATCTATGCTGAATTTGATATTTTATGTGTTAAAAGCGGGCGAACTGTGAGTAAGATTTGAACACTTCCTATAAAATTGAGTCTATACTTTAGAAATATTTTGAGAGTGAAGAAAAAAAGAGACATATTTTAGGAAGTGTACACAAAAAATAGAAGTTAAAAATATTAATTTACCGAGGAGATATTTTAAATTTACGAATGCATCAAATGCCCATAGACTTTATATTAGTGAGGGGAAGTTGGAAGCTGAGTGACCAGCCCTCTTAATAATCGATAACTTTATTGTTAAAAACTAGAAAAACATGTAAACGGTACTTTATTGTTTTATTTTCCTCATACCGGAATTAAATATTTTATTGAATCAATTTCTGGTGCACAAATATTTTCAAATCAGAAAGGATAATTGCGAAATACAAAATTTAAACCCATGTTTATCTAATCATCAGAAATAAATAAATAAAATAAATAAATAAAGGTAGTATGAACGCAATGACAATTATTAGTATGTTTAATTATATGCTATAAATAGTTTTAGTAATGTTTCCTAGATGAATAAAGAAAATATACAAGAGAAACAAAATAAAAAAACAAAACAAAAAGTAAAATATAGATATATTACTCAAAAATTTTTGTTGTTCGATTTCTACCAATAAATCAATCAATCATGTTGCGAGAAATCGACAGTCTAATACATAATGGTATCAAGAAATCAGAGATTTGATGAATTTAAAAGCTGCAATCCTTCTTTTAGCTGTTTCGTAGCATCAAGTGAAATTACAAGACTATTAAAAACGGGTTACTTTGGTGTGCTTGAAACGGATTCTCGAACCTAACCATCTGTGAAAGAAATTCTTCTTCACCTGCGCTCATAATATGCCAGTCTCCATGCCAGTCTATTCAATAAAATAAAATAATTTTCAATTATAAGTTTTTCCTACAAATGATTTTCTCAAATAGTCCCTTAAAAAAAATATATATATAATCGTCCTGTCACTGAATTCTCTTGGTCGTATATTAGAATCAATCATTTTATTGAATAAAATTCAAAGCACAGACGTGATCCACTCAAACGGTTGTTTATAAGAAACATAATTTCCATGTAATTTTCCATATAAATAATATATAATTAATTAAGGACAAACACAATAAAATTTATTGGCATGTCTAACTACCTAATCCAGTATATTGCTTGCTCAAAGGGTAATCAAAAGGGAAAAAAAGAAAAGAAAAGAGAAAAAGTATTTTCTCCAAAATTCCGATATCTTTCAATAAATCATGCAATCAAGTTGTCAGAAATCTACAGTCTGATGCAGAAAGGTATCAGAAATTTTATATTGAATACATTTAAAATCTATAAATATCACTCTTCTATCTCTTTCTGCTCCTCAAATTGAATAACATGACTTGAAAACTTGAAACGGATTCTCCAACTCTGTCACCTAAAACTCTTCTTTATTTTTGTCCAACCGCCCATGCCAATTGCTACAATGAAATAAAAACGTTTACAAGCAAATTATATAGAAACAAACATTGTCCAAAAAAGCGGCGCTAATTATGAAACACAAAATTTAAAATAAGGTCAATGTAATTGAGAAATAAAGAAAGAAAGAAAGAAAAGAAAGAAAGGGGGAATAAACTCAATGAAATTTATTAATTTGCAAAATCCTGTGTTGCGTGTTAGAAGCAAATTACAAAAGAAAACAAAAGAAGAAGCGAAGAAAACAAAAAGAAAAGAAAAATATGGATCTATTACTCAAAACTTTTAACTTCGTCTGATTTCTGGTAATAAATCAGTCAATGGTGTTGTCAACAATCGACAGTCTGATCGAGAAAAGAATTAGGAAATCCGAGATTTAATACACTTAAAAGCTATAAATATAATTCTTTTTTCTATAACAGTTCATCAAATGCAATTACATGACTATTGAAAACTAGGAACGGATTCACCAGTCCAACCATCTGTGGAAGAAACTCTTCTTTATCTTCGTTCACATGTCATCGCCCATGCCAATCGCTTCAATAAAAGAAAAACGGTCAGAAGTCAAAGATAGAGAAAACAAATATTGTCCATATAAGCGGCGGTAATTATGAAACACAAAATTAAAAATAAGTTCAATGTAATTTTCAAATATATAAAAAAAAATAAAGCGATAATGAACGCAATTAAATTTTTTACTAAATTATGTGTTAATAGATAAGTTTTCTAAAAGGACAAAGAAAAATTACAGAAGTAAACAAAATAAGAAGAGATAGAAAAAAAAAAAGATGGATCTGAAAAATTCCGGGCATCCGATTTCTAGTAATAAATCAATCAATCGATTTGTGAAAAATCAACAGTCTGATAGAGAAAGGTATTAGGAAATCTGAGATTTAATACACTTAAAAGCTATAAATGTCATTTTTTTATATATTTCAACTCATCAAATGCAATTACATGACTATTGAAAACTTGGAACGGATTCGCCAGTCCAACTATCTGTGGAGTAAACTCTTCTTTATCTTCGTCCATTTGTCATCGCCCATGCCAATCGCCTCAATAAAATAAAACGGTTAGAAGCCAATGATAGAGAATACAAACATTGTCCAAAAAAACGGCGGTAATTAAGAAATTTTAAAATAAAAAAATAATTATTTATTTATTAATAAATTTATTATTTAAAAAATAATATGTAAAGTGTTAAATAAGTTCAATGTAATTCTCAAATTAAGAAAGAAATGTACTAGATTGTTAAATTATGTGTTATGAGCTGTATATTATGACGTTCTCTCAAAGGACAAAGAAAAATTACGAAAGAAAACAAAAGAAGTGAAGAAACGAAAAAGATGGATCTATTTCCCAAAAAATTCCGGTCGTTCGATTTCTAGTACTAAATCAGTCAATCATATTGTCAAAAATCGACAGTCTAATAGAGAAAGGTATCAGGAAATCTGAGATTTAATACACTTAAAAGCTATAAATATCCTACTTTTATCTATTTCAGCTCATCAAATGCAATTATATGACTATTGAAAACTTGGAACGGATTCACCAGTCCAACCATCTGTGGAGGAAACTCTTCTTTATCTTCGTCCATATGTCATCGCCCATGCCAATCGTCTCAATAAAATAAAACGATTAGAAGCCAATGATAGAGAACACAAACATTGTCCAAAAAAGCGGCGGTAATTATGAAATTTTAAAATAAAAAATTAAAATAATTTATTATTTAAAAAATAATATGTAAAATGTTAAATAAGGTCAATGCAATTCTCAAATTAAGAAAGGAATGTACTAGTTTGTCAAATTATATGTTATGAGCTTTATATTATAATGTTCTCTCAAAGGAGAAAAAAAATTACAAAAGAAAACAAAAGAAGAAGCGAAGAAAAGAAAACGGTGGATCTATTTCCGAATAATTCCGGTCGTTCGATTTTTAGTAATAAATCAGTCAATCATATTGTCAAAAATCGATAGTCTAATAGAGAAAGGTATCAGGAAATCTGAGGGTAAATACACTTAAAAGCTATAAATATCCGTCTTTTATCTATTTCTGCTCATCAAATGCAATTACATGACTATTGAAAACTTGGAACGGATTCACCAGTCCAACCATCTGTGGAGGAAACTCTTCTTTATCTTCGTCCATATGTCATCGCCCATGCCAATCGCTTCAATAAAATAAAAACGGTCAGAAGTCGCTGATAAAGAAAGCCATTTACCAATGCAACTATTTCCCCAGGAATTATACCGACATTGTTTAATACCTATCGTTTAGGCGATCAAAATAATACATGCCGGAAATGAAGAATTGCCTAACTGTCCAAGGCGTATCTGGTAATGTTAGGGGATTTGCTCTTGTAAGAAGACTTTGGGGCGAGATAATCAGATACAATGAAGTATTTTTTCCATCTTTGCGGGTTTATTTGTTAGCAAAATTGAAAGACTTCCCGTGAACCTACAGTTATTAGGATGAGTGATTGCAAATCTGCCTAAGATATCGGAATAACCCCGGGATTGCATCAGCTGAGAGTCAGAAAGTTTAAAAGGTTTTCATGAAAATGTATGCAAGATTGGAGATTGGAAAAACTGGGTAGATTGATACACGGAGTTAAATGGATATTTCGCGAACTTGAGTATAGGCATAGTTATATTGTTTTTGCAATAATCTTCTTTGTTTATATTAAAATGTTGTTGATGTATTTTTGATTAAATTTATTTACTTTCATTTAATTTTGAGAATTATTCTAATGCGATTTTATCGTAATGGAGAGAGAATATTTTTTTTAAAGGAAGGTAACTCTCCTTTTAGAATAAAATATAAATATAAAATTTAGAATAAAATATAATGCTCTCAGTCTTACATGTTTTCGTACCTTTGGGTGCAGGAAAACACAATGGTAAATCTACGAGTCAGCAGCTAAAATCGGTTTTCCGGTGTTTTTCACCAAGATATGACTTGACAGACCGATTGCGTTTTAATATGCGAATCAAGATTTAACTAATCCTAGAATTTCATCCGTGAACTCGATGAGGTGATTGTCTGTGCTGCCGGCTCCCGGTCTAATATAAAGAAACTTTTGTTTTTTTACTGTGCAATTTGTAGGAAAATAATTCTTTATACATAATTACACAAACGCAGAGGAGAAATGAAGGTAGCGAAAAAAGAATATTTGACAAATATCGCATAGTTGCAATGGGATGAATTGCAATATTTTTCGCATTCTCCTTAAAGCCAACCAGAAACCGGAGCCGAATCTGACACATTTTAACTTGAACCCGAAATATCCAAACCGGAACGTGATGTGATAGAAAAATAATCTATATTTTAATACAACTATGGAAAAGTAGTTTACAATTATATCCTCTAATACTAATTTTATCTTTTTTTAAATATAAAATCGAACATATATGTAATCATGAACATTCAATTATATAGGTTTCCTCATTTGAAAAATATATAGGACTACTTTTAAAAAAATCGGATCAGCCTGATCCCCAGCCGAAAGAGTAGAAACGCAACCCGAAATTGACTCGAAACCAAAACCTTTTATTCAACTTGAACCTTATCCAACCCAAACCCGAAAATTCTGAATCAGCCCGAAACCTGACCCAAATACGACACTCTTTTATCCGAAGCCGACATATCCAAACTCGAATACGAAGTGAAAGAAAATTGTTTTATATTTTAATACAGTTATGGAAAAATAGTCTACAATTATATCTGTAATATCATTTTTATATAATTTTCATATTTTTTTTTATAAAAATGAACAGACATACACTCATTACTATTTGATTATATAGGTTTTTTTCATTTAAAAAATATAATGGACCTTCGAGTCAGCCTGAACCCCAGCCGAAAGAGTCAAAACCCAACCCAAAATCTATAGGGATCCGCAAAGTTTAATGTCAATCTTTGCCGCAGCGAAAGAAATTAGCGTCAACCCGGCACGACCCGAACACTGGGTCGGTTCGGTTTCGAATAAGACTGGGTTACACGACTCGATGCAGGACTCTAAAGCATATACAGTTTAACCTCGAAATTCCGACATCATCCGGACCGAGACTAAGCCAGATTTTTTTTTAATTCCGGAAGACTATCAAAAGTACTTCCGATCAATTTAATTCATAAACAAAGGATAATTATGTGATTAAATAAATATATATATAAATATATAAACTTACTCTAATTGAAATTTTCCATGTTACAAAAAAAGTCTAATAAACAGTGAAGAAAAATTTCCCTTGATGAGTGCTTTTTCCTTTTAATCCTACTGGACGTCACTTTTTGTATAAAATTGCAGTATTTTTAGCTTCAGTTTTTGTCATAACTGTAGACGATCCGATTACTTACTCAAAACACAACGTTTTCACAAAACCTTTCTAACTTTCTTATCAAATCCACCTTTTCTGCGACAGACTAATTTAAAGGCTTTATTCTAGAAGCACTATCCCTTATTTTGTACTAGCTCTAATAAATAAATAAATAAAAATTTCCAAACTTCAAAGAAGGAAAATCCACGTGTTCATCCTGCTATTTTCTTTTTCTCGTAAGTTAGAAGTGTAAAAAAAAATTGGAGGGAAAAGATGACGGATTTTTGAAAATTCCGGATTTCTGAATGTCGGATTTTTGAAGTCACACGGTATATCCATAAGAGTTTCTTGGGAGTTTACGTAAAAATAATCATTATAAATTTTCTAGCAAATTTTGTTTTGAAATTGAATTGTCTAAAGGGGTACACATAAATTAATCCGGCCCTACTTCCTAAACGCAAATGTAAAGCAAAGGACAAAATTTATTCAAAAGTCAGCTATGGACAACTAATGTAGCATCTGCATAAGTCTCCTCCAAAACATGTTATCTATATTACCTAACTCTTGTCGATGAGACAACTTTCGCCCACCTGTCAGTTGTGTCTGCCAAAAGTGGTTTAACAACGTTTGCAGGAAAAGGTGTGGAACAACCACAACAGATAAAAACCAAATAAAAATGTCGGAGACTAAACAAAACAAAACTGCAAACATTCTGTATGTAAATGTCTCTCCGATATCCAAATTTACAAAAAAACAAACAATGAAAATTCAAAGAAAGCGGCGTGATGCATTTCCACGCGTTTAATCCTTAAATATATGTAATGCATATCTACATTACGTTTTATTCAATCCTTAGCAACCAGTATATTTATATAGAAATATTAATCCTGTAAAAATTACAAAAACGTGAACTTAAAAATCTATCTTAAAATTTTTGGTGTCTAATCTTTAATAGAAGAGTAAAACACATAATTCTAAAAAAATAATTTATGCATTTAAGGGTTAAGTTTTGCATAATAAAAAATATATAAAATAAGGTATTTAAATTCATACTTATTAAAAGATTTGCTAATTTGCAATATTTTAGTTTTTACTTGTATTGCAGATGTGTAACATAAGAAAAAGTTGACGTATTATACGAAAAATGTATCTCTGATTTTTTTCATTTTTTTTCTTGTGTTATAAACCTTTCAAAGCATCATATATAATTTTTTCGAAACAATATAAAAAATCATGCATTTAAGGGTTAATACTCGCCCTGTTATATGCTTTTCTCTGATAATTTCCTTTAGATAATTGCGGGGAATGTTTACTGGTTAATTTCTAATATGTTCATAGTTTCCAACCTCCCGATTTCTTTAATACCAATATTTTTATGTAGAAATATTTGTTTTATACAATCGCACAATTTCGACAATTCAATAAAAAGAGCGTTTTTGTAAGAATTTACTGGTATAAAAATAATCGGGAGGCTGGCAACTATGCACGTTAACCAGAAAAAGTACACAGAATAAATTATAAAGAAAACAAGAAAGAAAACTCAAGCGTAAGGTATAGATTATGAAACATTTTCCAACACATTTAGAATACTATAACAAAACTTCAGGTTAAAGATGATGTATAAATGAACAGTTTAATAAAAGCATAATGCATTTGAAAACTCAATTTCAGCTATTAACCTTGAATAGTCGGGAAAATATACAATTTTTTTGTGCAGCCCTGTATGTTATCTATTGATATGTATGTGTACTACATAGTATGATGAAAGTTTAAACTATTATGATTAATTAAATTTACGCTTTTAAATTTATAAATAGAAGAAAAATTTAAGCATAAAGAATATCTTTCATGATTTGCTTTACAAAGACTGAAACTTCCCAATCATCACAAAAACAACAAAAAAGTCATGTAAATTTTCTAAGAAATAATCACTAAATTTATTCCTGTTGAAACTTAAAAGATACAGCGATAGCTGTATCATTTATAACTACAGCTCATTAATTAAATTTACGCTTTTAAATTTATCAATAGAAAATAATTTAAGCATAAAGATCATCTTTCATAATTTGCTTTAAAAAGAAAAAAAAAATGAGACTTTCTAGTCATGATAAAAACAACAAAAATGTCATGTAAATCTTCTACGAAATAATCACAAAATTTATTCCTGTTGAAACTAAAAAGATACAGTGATTTTTGCATCATTTATGATTAATTAAATGTACGCTTTTAAATTTTTCGGCAGAAGAAGATTTAAGCATAATTTAAAAAGAGAAACTGAAACTTTCTAGTCATGACGAAAACAACAAAAAATCAAGCAATTTTTCTAAGAAATAATCACAGAATCTATTCCTACTGATACCAAAAAGATAAAGCGATATCGGTATCATTTATGGTTACTTATAATTAATTAAATTTACACATTTAAGTTTAAGAAAGATTAACGCATAAAGAATATACTCCATAATTTGCTTTAAAAAGAAAAAAATGAAACTTTCTAAGTCATGATAAAAACAAGAACATAGTCATGCAAAATTTCTAAGAATTAATCACAAAATTTATTTATACAGCAACCGAAAAGATTCAGCGATATAAAACTTCATTTGACCCGTAAGGTCATCTCATAATTGGGAATGAATCTGGTAGTTATAAAAAGAGGGAAATATATTATAAATAAAACAAATTTTTATATCAAAGAAAAATTCAAGCAAAAAAAAAAAAAAAAAAAAGCAAGTGTTCGAAGGTACGCGAGTTGCTGAGTAGCATTTACACGAGTGAAAATTTATGAAGAACATTTTAAACGTGCATGTTGTAACCTTGATAGATAGTGTCGATAAAACATATTTTACGTGATTTTTCCGGATTGTGAAAGTTTTTCCTTTGGACATTCCTTTTTAAAATCTTTCTAGCAATGATTTAGAAAATTTAAAATTATAACTAGCGTTTTTAACACATTGCCGAAGAGCAATTTTTTCAAATCTGAATTTTAAAACAGTAGAAGCTGCTCCCTATTCTGAAAGTCTTTTGTAAATTAGTGTTCTAGATACGTTTCCCAAGTTTATGCATTGGTAAATATCTTTCAATGCACGAATTTAAGTGTCTTACAATCTAAAAAAATTTGGACAACATGATATAAATGCATTTTCTGTAAGGTAGAAGCCCGCCCTTAGTCAATGATGTTATTTGAATGAAAATGAGAATTCTTGTTTCCCGACGTGAATATGTTAACCCTTTCCGACACAGTGTGCCTAGGTCGGGATACCTAATTTTAATTCCAAACTTACGAACGGCACCAAGAATATTTTATTAAAATTTTGCTTTTACAATGAAAATGTAAAGCTCATCATTTGACAACAAAAATTGTCTGTGCCGAAAAGGGTTAAGGAACATATCGTCGGTACCATGTCAAACTATCCATTATGAGAACAGTGTAGCCAGTGGACTTTTTTTTTATTCAGATTTTTTTTTTTTTTTTTTTTTTTTTTTTTTATTTACTTTTTTGAAATAGTAAAAATCTCCTTATTTAATGACATATTAAATTAAAGCGAAAACAAGAGGAATTTTCCCATTTTAGAAAAGTGGTGCCAATGAAGAAATCTGAATTTAAAAAAAAATAGCCTACTGGAAACACTGTTTTCACTTTGGCTAGTTAACACTAGAAAGGCGGGAATTTTACTCAAATTATATAAAAATTTTTCCCACCAGAATTTTTATTTTCAATTATTAACTTATTTATGTAACTAGTTTTTTTTCTTTTTTTCTTTGTATCTTTTAAACTAGTTTTATAAAGAAATTTCTGGTTCGAACAGAAACATATTCATTTGGTAGCGGTCAAAATGACGGCTCGCCGTCTTTCTAGTGTTAAGATGGAACCGACGATATAAAGCTTACTATCGATGATGGAATAGGGGCGCAGCTGTGAGGCGATTGTCACCCTAAATTTTAACACTGTTTTTCAATTCCTACTGTTAGCTCACACTCTCCCTATATTTATTTATTTATTTATATATTTATCTTGTTCAAATTTTCAATCGTTAATAAAATACTCATTATTCATCCTATCAAGTTGAAATAAATTTTTTTAAACTTGTACTGGATGACAATTGATGTTAATACAGTTTTTTCAAATATTAATTCATTTATTAAATTTTAATTAATTAATTTTAGTTTTGCATGAAAACAAAATGGCGGCCATCGGTTGTTGAAGATCAATGAAAGTATTTTCAATAATGGGTTACCATAGGTGGGACCCTGTTGTGTCGCCAAATACCGCCAAGTTTGTCGCCAACTTGTCGATATATCGCCAAATTTGGCGGCCAAAATGAGTCGCCAAAAGTGACGCCAACTTGGCGATATCTCTAATATTTCGCCAAATTCCCATAGACTTCCATTGTAAACCTACTTGCTTATAGAAAATCAACAAATTGAGATATTTTAATGCAACAAAAACTAATATTAGCTTAAGGGATTATATTAAATTTTTCTTTGATGGCCTAAGTAGGAATTGACTTTAAAAACAAAATTTTTATATTACTTGTTCTTCTTAAAAACTCTCAGAAATTCTGTCCTGAAATAAGACGATGAATGCTATTAAAACTTAGCGGTATCAATTGTTTCTCTTCTGCTACACTGTTCTATAACTGTTACTATGCAGAGCTTGACTCGACAAAGTATAACCCTTATTAATACAGGGATCTCATCAATGACTGTTTTGGCTATACCAAATCTACTTCTGTCTTAGAGGTAGATTTCTTTTACAAGTGTTGTAGAAGTGTTATGTACCATGATGATTATCGTTTGAAAATAGTATTAGTCAAAGATAGTGACCGTCGTATCCCCGTATTAATAACACAAACCCGCGATGGTTGTGTTTTTTAACTTTTGATAATTAGTTTTTTTTTATTTCTTTAGCGCTGAATTCGAAATAACCTTCATTTTTAACCATTCTGTCAGGGGGTCTCGCAATTCGTACATTTCAAGGATAAAAATTTTAAAAAATTGCGAAAATTTCATACTGTAAAATAGATGTGATAGTTGTATTTTTTAACTTTTGGTAGTTGATTTTTGTGTATTTAAGTATCAGGCGGCAGCGCAATACTTAAATACACAAAAATCACAAAATACAAAATACAAAATCACAAAAATATAGATGTTACAAGTTAAATATAAATAAATAAATAAATAAAATGTATATTTTTGTAACTAGTAACATCTACTATATCATTATTATCTTTGTTAGCCTTTAAAGTAAAATGGTGAGCTTTTTGAAGTTCATATTGTGTATTTTGTGAAGAAAATAACCTTCAACTTTTGTCAACCTTTCATCTTCTACAACCATGTAAAAAATAATCAAGAAAAAATTTCTTCATCGAGTAACAAAACAACCATAAAAGCAAAGTTATTATGAAGTTACTAGCCGCATATTTAAGGATTCCTTAGTGTATTTCTAAAGTCATGTATCATGGTATGGGCCAAGAACGCATAACAAATGACTTCTTTATCACTTGGATCAACGTACCTGACAAAAGCTTGTAAATGCCAATCTAAATTGCTGAGGTACTGTTGAGCGTGTGACGTCATTTATTATGCAGATCATCGTCCCTGAATAGTAAGCCTGAGCGCTAACACAAAAATGGCGGCTGGTGTCAGTGTTGCCAGACGAATACTAAAATTCTATTTTGAATACAACTATTTTCATAGATAGATGGTCGCCTTATTTATTTACAAAAAATTACGATTAAAACAAGCGAATAATCCCATCCGAAAATAGTGGTATTCAAAATAAAAATTTAGTACTCGTCTGGCAACACCTAATTGAAGTTAAAACAGCATGATAGATATAAATTTTCTTATTACAACAATGCTCTGAAGAATTTGTGAATTTTCAAATGAATGCGTTTAAATTGCATTAATTGAAATCGACAAACAGTTTTACCTAAATAAATTAAACAGATATAATTTACTGCATCAAGACGTCATAAATCAAAACTCATCACCATTGAGTCAGATTCGTGAATTTCGACTGAATGACCGGAATACAGTTTGGTCTCCAATTTTAATCCGAAATTTTAAATTCATACCGTAAAATCAGAAAGAGGAATTTTTTTCTTTATTTGATCATTATATGGGCTCTTATTAAATAAAGAATAAAATATTATTCTTTATTTCTGGTATAAACTCGAAATTTCTGAATAAAGATGGAGGAAAAACTGGCAACCATTATCAATAATTTCGCTCAATTACAATATTGTACTAAGCGCAATGTGTAAATATGCAGACAAACGTTTTTAAATCCAATCACCATTTACACCGCATACGATTTTCTAGGAACCTCCCAGAAAAACAAGGTCGGTGGCAAAATGAAATCGACGGAGGAACAAGATTTTTGAGCAGATGCGTCTGTAGTTCGCAGCCCAGGTCGCGGTTTTTATAAAGGAGAATGAAATATAAACATATAGTGAGCCAAAGTAAGACCTTTTTTGTCAGAACTCTTCATTCAAGACATTTTTTAACCTATCAATATAATGAACATTAAATATACAAGGTGTCCATAAAAAATGCCCTAGTTTGAATGGTATATTATAACAATTTAATTTAGAATATTTACAACAAATCATACATCCAATTGAAGGTAAACTAACCTAGTTTTTAATGTATATTATGTGCACCTTAGGTTACACGCACACATGCAACTTAAAGTCTAATTCTTCCCACACTTCGTCTAACAAGTCCGGAGTCATGGACGCAATAGCCTCTACAATTCTGAGTCTCAACCCTGACAAATCATTAGGAAGCGGCAGAACGTAGACACGATCTTTTATAAAGCAACAAAGGAAAATTCGCATGGCTCTAACTGCTTTTAACTCTTTAGTTCGCAGCTTTGCATATATGCAAACAACAGTGTTTTGAATTCAATAGATTTTTTATTCGTATATACCTAATTCACACCAGAAAATTAAAATAGCAATATCTGCTTTGATTAATAACAGACATTCCGTATTTAAATAAAGCGAAATTAACCATTGAAACTTTCTGGTGTACAGTCAGATTCTCTGAACTACGTAATTTCTAGAATGTATTCTATTACGGGAATTAAAGAGCTAAAGGTTAAATTTTATAATATAAATAATTATATAAAATAAGATATTTTGGAGACATACTTATTAAAATATTTACTAATTTGCAATATTTTAGTGCAAAACATCTACAAGATACTAGTTTTTACTTGTATTGCAGATGTGCAACAGAAGAAAAGATTGACGTATTATATGAAAAATGTATCTCTGATCTTTTTCATTATTTTTCCTGTGCAATAAACCTTTCAGAGAATCACATATATTTTTTTCAAAACAAAATAAACAAGTTGGAAATTGCTCGTCAAACGTGGCAAATGAGGTGCGTTCGTACTATAACTAGTTTTTATAATTATTTTTTGCACCCCATATTGTACTGAATGTATAATTTTTTGCACTTCATAAAGCGCATAGTCTGATACATCATTAAAATGCACTTCCAATATTTTTTCCCCATTCCCCGTAATGTAACGGAACACTTTTGACTCTCCCTGTAATTAAACTATACATCCGATTTTCCTAAAATTTGAAATAGCTCAACAAAATTTTGGAACAATTATATCTTTAAAATTTCAGACCATTCGGAAGGCTGTAATATCATTAAAATGCACTTGCAATAATTTTTCCCATTGGCCGTAATGTAAAGAAAAACTTTTGACTGCCCTGTAATTAAACTATGCATCCGATTTTCCTAAAATTTGAAATGATTCGACAAAATTTTGCAGCAGTTATATCTTTAAAATTTAAGATCATTCGGAAGGCTCTAATATCATTAAAATCCACTTGCAATAATTTTTCCCATTGGCCGTAATGTAAAGAAAAACTTTTGACTGTCCCTGTAATTAAACTATACATCCGATTTTTCTAAAATTTGAAAGGGCTCGACAAAATTTTCAACAGTTATATCTTTAAAATTTCAGATCATTCGGAAGGCTCTCATATCATTAAAATGCACTTGCAATAATTTTTCCCATTGGCCGTAATGTAAAGAAAAACTTTTGACTGTCCCTGTAATTAAACTATACATCCGATTTTCCTAAAATTTGAAAGGGCTCGACAAAATTTTGCAACAGTTATATCTTTAAAATTTCAGATCATTCGGAAGGCTCTAATATCATTAAAATGCACTTGCAATAATTTTTCCCATTGGCCGTAATGTAAGGAAAAACTTTTGAGTGTCCCTGTAATTAAACTATACATCCGATTTTCCTAAAATTTGAAAGGGCTCGACAAAATTTTGAAACAGTTATATCGTTAAAATTTCAGATCATTCGGAAGGCTGTAATATCATTAAAATGCACTTGCAATAATTTTTCCCATTGGCCGTAATGTAAAGAAAAACTTTTGACTGTCCCTGTAATTAAACTATACATCCGATTTTCATAAAATTTGAAATGGCTCGACAAAATTTTGCAACGATCATATATTTAAAATTTCAGACCATTCGGTTGGGTAGTTTTTGCTCTGTTACATGCGGACGGACGGACGGACGGACAGACGGACGGACGGACTGAACGACGACTATAGGTGCTACGTATTTATATAATTACGAACGCACCTAAAAATCGCGCATTTAAGGGTTAAATCTTCAATTCGGGAGTCGTCAGTTTGCGTATGCGGTAAGGCAAGCGAGTCAATAACAAAGCAGTACTCGCACATGGGCTTATCTAAAACTGTTTAAGTTATTGTTATATATTGTTGAATGCAAGTGTTATTTATGTGTCTATGTGTGTTTTAATATACCGGGTGTCCCAAAAAGGACTGACTGATTTTAAAATTCAATAACTTCCAAACGGTGACAGATATTAAAAAATTCTTGCAGGAGGGTTATGCATAAAGTCAAAAGTTTTTTTACAGTGATTTTCGATTTTAGTTCGAATTACAAACAATAGATGGCGCTGTAAGCAATAGTCGCTAAATACAGGCTCGATTTTGGGTCCTTTCTCTTGTTCCATGCGGAAAAAGGAGATGGAAATGTATTATCCGGGCCACGAAGTACCAAAAATCGAGCCTGTATTTAGCGACTATTGATTACAGCACCATCTATTGTTTGTAATTCGAACTAAAATCGAAAATCACTGTAATAAAACTTTTTACTTTATGCATAACCCTCCTGCTAGAATTTTTTAAATATCTGTCACCGTTTGGAAGTTATTGAATTTTAAAATCAGTCAGTCCTTTTTGGGACACCCGGTATATTGTAGTATGTGTGTTTTATTATGTTTAAGTTATTGTTTATTTGTGACATGGAACCAACACTCTACAACTCTTACAGATGATACTATTAATTCTTAAAGACCAAAATTTATTAGCTTGGCACCACTTTTTTTTTTAAGAAACGCTTTTACTTGTGTGCTTTGAGAACATGCGCAAGAGAAATTTACTAAAAGAATTACATTTAAAATATAGTGGTGCTACGAGAATAAAAAAATTAAATTATGTATTTAAAGCTACGCTGAGGGTTAAAATTTATAGACACTTTGTATTTTAATAATTAAGTAATATTAAATATTCAAAAAATAAATTTCTACCTTTATTTTTCAAAATGATAAATTAAATTTATTATTATTATTTTTTTTTTTTTTTTTTTTTTTTTTTTTTTGTCAAGGGGGAGGGACTCTGTTCTCTGAATCTCATGTTTAAGATAAATATGAAAAACGTGAACGTTGAGATTGTTTCCAGAAGTCATGGTAACGAACCTAAAACGCATAACAAATTACTCCTTTATCACTCGAATCAACCTTCCTGACAAAAGCTTCTAAATGCCAATCTAAATATGTGAGATACTGCTGTTAAGCGTGTGACGTCATTTATTATGGCGGTATTTCTTTTTTCAAGATTTTAAAGTAGACAAATAAGCGATGCTAAAACGGAATAATGCATTTAAATTTTGTGATTACAACTATTGTTGTCAATAAACCGTGAAGTTTTCAACTCAATGTGCAGAATAAAATGAGTATAAATATTTATGTCATAGTAATAATGAATAATGAATAGGCGAAAATAATGTGATATGCTGTATTACCCTTAAAAATATCATGCTCTGTTACGGCGGAGGAAACTTCAAGCGAAAAAATTGGTTTAATATTTTCTTAATTATTGGCGACATATATAAATATTGTAATTTGAAACATGTGTAATTTCTGCATTATACGGCTTATAACAGTTATAAGACCTATAGAAGAAAACAATTTTTTCTAGCCCACCCGTCACACATTTGTGACACATTCAATGGGATGAATAACCATAACTGTCAATCCTCCCGCGTTTTGAGTGTCAATATTTCCGAAAAACCAATATTTCTGTCCTCGTATAATATGTGTCATTTCTAATTTGAAATAGTGGTATTAAAAAACAAGGGGGTTGGGAGTTATGCAATAGCTATGTTCTGTAAAAAAGAAATGGACTGTAATAATATTTTACGTTAGCACAGTCCAATTACATTTATTTCCACAAAAAAAAGTATTCTAATAAACTCAGTGCTTAAATAAAAACTGTGCTAAATTTTTTCTTTCAGAGTGGAATGTTATTGGAGATAAATCTCAGGCAATGAAAGTTTAAGTAGACCCATTCATAATTGTAAGCACGAAACAATGCATAATTAATGAATAACACTGCATAGCGAACGTTTTAATACAGTATACACATATTGAATTACATAGTGAATGGGGCACGACACTACTTGGTATTTTGTGTCCATTGTTTCGATTAAATGAAATTGTTTTATACAACTTTAATGCCGAAGCACTGAAATTTTTATTCAGTCTTTACATTTATGTAAAATTTTTTATTAAAATCACATCAAACAAGTCGGAAATTGTACGTCAATGATGAATAGGCAAAAAATAATGTGATATGCTGTATTACCCTTAAAAATATCATGCTCTGTTACGGCGGAGGAAACTTCAAGCGAAAAAATAATATTGGTTTAATATTTTCTTAATTATTGGCGACATATATAAATATTGTAATTGGAAACTTGCATGTGTATTTTCTACAACATTCGGCTAATACCAGCTATAAGACCTATAGAATGACCATGAGGTGCTTTCGTACTATAACTAGTTTTATAAATATTCAGATCTTCGTGAGATAGCTGTTGCACTCTCATGCAAAAATGCATGAATACAGAATTTATTACGATTTTGTACACGAAATTCTGTAATAGGAAAATAATAAGACTCTATCTTAAAGCTGAAGACATCACCATGGTAAACTAGAATCAATACCTATCAAGGGGTATCATTGAATTTATCACGTATGATAGGATTTAATAGAATGAAGAACATTTTTATTAATATCTTTTTAAGTTTGGATTCGATTTTCATGAAATTTGAAAGGACTCGACAAAATTCTGCAACGATTATATATACTTGTTAAATTTCAAACCATTCGGTTGGGTAGATTTTGCGCTGTTATATGCGGACATGCGGACAAACAGACGGACGGATCAGACGACGACTATAGGTGCTACGTATTTATATAATTACGAACACACCTGAAAACAATACAGAATAATACAAGTTTTATTGCACATATCATAACCCTAATTACAGAAATTTCCGTTCTTGTTTCCGAAATAAGATGAAATGGGATTTCCTCCAACAAACTAGTATGTTGTGGCCATCACAAAACTTTCTTCTATCTCATACTTGTCAATACTTCAAAATTCATTATCACAGTGCATCTATGCTCATGACGATTCTAAAAAGATGAAATTCAGTGCATTAGTTCTCGACATATTACTGTCCCTGAAATCGTGTAAATCCATAAAAATGCAGCATAGCAGCGCCACCTATTGGGTGATTTACACCAGAACCTAATTATCATCAACTTATGTCAATGTCTAACTGAATATGAAGTTTAGGGAAAATAAGTGCATTAGTTCTTGAGATAGAGCTATTGAGGAAATAGTGAAAAATGTAGCACAGCAGCGCCACCTATTGGGCGATATTCACCAACACGTAGTCAGCATCATTTCATATCAAAGAGTAACTGAATCTGAAGTTTGATGAAAATGTGTCCATTAGTTCTTGAGAGAGCTATTGCAGAAATCATGAAAAATGCTGTATAGCAGTGCCACCTGTTGAGCTATTTACACCAAAATGTACAAAATGTCAATTCATATCAAGGATTAACTGATTCTGAAGTTTGCTGAAAATTGTTGCATTAGTTCTTGAGATACAGCTATAATGGAAATTCTGAAAAGTGCAGCATAGCAGCGCCACCTGTTGAGCGATTTACACCAAAATGTACAAAACATCAATTCATGTCAAGGACTAACTGAATCTGAAGTTTGATAAAAATCCGTGCATTAGTTCTGGAGATTGAGCTATTGCGGAAATCGTGAAAAAGGCTGCATAGCAGCGCCACCTGTTGAGCGATTTACACCAAAAACTAATCAGCACCAATTTATATCAGGGACTAACTGAATATAAATTTTTATTAAATTCCGTGCATTAGTTCTTGAGATAGAGCGCCCACAATATTTGTGTCACATACATACAGACAGACAGACAGACTCACAGACTAACAGATTCACAGACTCACAGACAGACATTTTGTAAAAACATGTTTTTCGAGTTCTCTGACCCCTAAAACGTGTAAATCCGTCGAAAACCGAAAGTCGAAAATTTTCACGAATCCAATACTTTCTTCTTGTAAAGATAGAAGAAAGTAACAAAACAGTGTTTTATAAAATTGATTTACCGTAATTTCGGGTGTATAGCCATTACCGTCTCAATACTCAAGGCACCGCCCTCTGAATACTAGGCCTGAGCGCTCACACAAAAATGGCGGCTGCCGAAGACGGATTTCTTTTAGCGTAGATACGGTCCCTTAGCGTAGATACGGTCCCACCGCCCCTCAAGGCGTTAAGGGGCGGCGCTATATATTATATACCACCTACGATTAATCAGGATTTGCACCAGAAAAATTTCAGGAAATTTTAGTTTTCTGACTTTAGTGGAGAAAAGTCGTAAAATTGCTTTTCCTTATCCCTAGAACTACCGGAAATTTTACTCAAGTTTTATAAAAACATTCTACACCAGAATTTTTACTTAAAACTATTTAATTTGTTTATTTAACTTATTATTGTCTGATTTATACATTTAGTTTGTTTTGAAGAAATTTTCTGGTTTGAATAGATATTTTGAATATACATGTCGGGTCCATTGGACCCTTCTGGTAGACAGAGGGTTAATTTGAAATATAATTTTTCTATATTTCCGGTGCGAATTAAGCATTACACAAACGCAACTGCTTGCCCTTCAAGGGGTTAATCTTCATTTGGTAGTCACGAAATCAGTCCGGAGGCCTCGAGTATTGAGACGGTAATGGTATAGCCCGCGGATCAAACAATCGTGTTTCGACACAGAAAATTTTAAAAATAAAATGTAACTTTTTAGATCACGGTAAATATTGGTCTTCAAACACTGAATAAAATTTCTGGGTCCAAACTGAATTGTTTGATCTGCGGGCTATACACTGGAAATTAGGATAGCAATTTATCATACAAAGTTTCCATGAAGTCCTTCTCTAATTAATATATATATATATATTGTAGAAATTAAATTATGAACAAGCTATTTTTTTGCATTGATTACAATAAGCAGAAAGTTAGTGCAATAATATTTTCTATTATTAGATAAGTTGACAAATTGTTGTTTTTTTCTTTCATACTTTACAACCCATTGTATCCCGTCGGAAAAATTTAAAAGCTTAAATTCAACAGGTTTAAGGCATAGACTGGCGTATAAGGCAAAGTCGAGGCGCTTAACACACCAGACAGCAACAATATTGACAGGTTCCTGGGCTTATAATTTTTTGTGTGTTACATAACATGTATAGTATATAGATACAGTAAAACCCGGATATAACGCCCTTCCGGGGGACCGGGCTAGAAGAGCGTTAAAAGCGGGAAAGCGTTAAATGCGGGAGAAGGTTTTCGGAATTTTAAAATTGAGAATATCAGATTATCTGCTTTAAATAATGCGACGAATTATTTTTGTGTATTATTTAAAATAGAAACTCCATAGCATAGGTACAAAAACGTTTCCTTCATTTAAAACATCAGAAATTTACATAGTGTTTATAAAGTGTATTATTATTTCAAATCAGAATAAGTAAAAGAATTGTTAGCATTAAAACAAAAGCCACAAAATATATTTAACTTTTCTTATAGGAACCCTTATCCTTATATTAAACATAAAATAAAATTATGAAAGAAACTAATAATAATATTTTGTTTTTTTACAAAATGTAACATTAGTATTTTGAGCACTATTATGAGGACTACAAACTTTCCCGCTCTGTTTATGTGTCTTAATATATATTCATGTGAAGCGGCGGTTTCTGCTGAAGTGGTGTATAGGCCGATAGTGCTAAAAGCTTCCATTACTTCAGCTATCGTTGGGATGCGCTCTTGAACATCGCCATCAGCAACTTCATCAGGGTCCTCTTCTTCTGGGGCATCCTATACAGTGTCCCCTATAATGCCGTCAATGCTCCTAATCTTGCTTGTGATAACGTCTTTATTAATGTTAAGATAGTTCTGAAGGCTGTGTGCGTTTTCTGCAAGATGCTCGCAAACAGCCTGCCAGTCCTCGTCGTCTGTAGGATACGACCCCTCTTCAGCCGCATCCGAATCATCGTCGGTGTCCGTAATGAAGCCTGCCTTTTTAAAGCAATTTTCAATTATTTTAAGTTCGATTGCATCCCAAGCAGCGTTAAGGTAATTCATGGCGTCGAGGAGAGTTACAGAAGATGACTACTTTTAATTTCCATTTCATGTAGAAATCGTTTCACTATATGTTTGCGATAATGTTGTTTTAAAACCTTCATGATCCCTTAATGCATCGGTTGAAGTATGATTGTGGTGTTTGCAGGTAAAAATTCCAGAGAGACGTTTGAAATATCTGGTATTTCTTGGGGATGCGCTGCGCAATTATCTACGAATAGTATGACATGCCTATTTTGCTTCCGCATCTCGACATCAAAATCAGAAACATATTTAATGAACTGGGGACCCGTGATACAAGCCTTACTTTGATGTGCATAGTCACAGGGCAGTCTTTTGATGTTCTTGAAACAGCGAGGTTTGGCCGATTTTCCAATCACCAGAGGCTTGCGTTTGTCGTTCCCATAGGCGTTGAAACAAACAATCAGTCACACGTTCTTTACTAAGCCTTCCTCAATGTCACTGCTCATCTTTTAACATTAACGATTTATCAAGCATCGTTTTAAAATATAGGCCAAATTCGTCGCCGTTATAAATATCACAATTGGCATAGTTTTTGATAAGCCTTGGAAGACTGTTCTTTTTCCTAAATTCTGCATTTTCTATGTTCATGGCAGCGGATTCTCCGCAAATCTTCTTGTACACAATGCCGAGTCTGTTTCGAAATCGGTCTAACCACCCATTAGATGGAGTAAAATCTTCAATTCTGAGCTTTTGGGCTACTTCTGCAGCTTTTTCTTTAACTATACGTATGTTACAGTGTCTTGATTCAAGAAACCACTCATACATAACTTCATATTTTCCTGTTTTCACTCTCTTTTTCTTTGAGCCGCCAATCGCAGCATTTTTTCCTATATCTTTTCTGCTTTGAAGAAGAGTCCGAAGAGACGATGGCGCGATATTCATAGATAACGCAAAATCTTTCTGGCTCAGAATAGGTGATTTTTTGTCATAATTTTTTAGAATTTCTAATTTTTTTAAAGCGTCAGCGTCTTTCTTTTCATATGCTTAGCTTCCATGTTGCACCTAATTGGAGTCGGCAGCGATGCTACTTACTTATGTGTAAATGAAAAAGCGAAAACAGTTTGTGTGAAGTAAGAGACAGATAGGTCACCGCCCTCTGAATACTAGGCCTGGGCGCTCACACAAAAATGACACAAAAATGGCGGCTGCCGAAGGCGGATTTCTTTTAGCGTAGATACGGTCCCTTAAATGTAGACACCAGTATTTTATAAAAGATTTCTCTACCTTGCTTATTCTCAGAAAAATGAAGCGGAAAAAACTTCAAAAAATTATTGGTAGGAATATTTAAGGGACCGTACACACGCTGAAAAAAATCCGCCTTCGGCAGCCACCATTTTTGGTCCAGCGCTCAGGCCTAGTATTCAGGGGGCGGTGGATAGGTGCTGCTGAGATGGACGGCATAAATTCTTTTGTGCTCTGATCCAATGACAAAAAAACCGCCGCACCGGCTGATTTTTTTTTTTTTTTTTTTTTTTTTTTTTTACATAGCCTTTGTGCGTTGGCTGGCTGCCGATTCCACGTATCCTCTCTTTCTTTCTCTCTCTCTCTCTCTCTTTGTAAAGGGGAGAAAATGAGAACTCCGGATGTAAACCAAAGCACCAAAGCGTAATATTCGGGATTTCTTTGTTCAAAGGACCGATAAAAAGCGCGTTAAAAAAGGGAAAGTGTTAAAAGCGGGGAATTTTTACATTGTTCTTATGGGTATGGATCAAGGGATCGGGACAAATGAGCGTAAAAAGCGGGAAAGCGTTTTAAGCGGTGAGCGTTATATCCGAGTTTTACTGTATTTGGTAAAATTCCTTTCGTTTTACCCTTAATTAATGCATGGTTCGTACGCCTTCTTGAATTTTGCTGATCAGAAAATTTTTTGGCACCAGTATTATCTTATAGAAAATCTCTTCTTAAAAGAAAGCGAAATTTTGGCCGCTTAACCTAGATTTCTTTTTCTATAAAAAGATACTGGTAGTCTTGTTGGTGAAATAACGGTATTCATACGAGCCATGTAATATGTCATTAAATAAGGGGATTTTTACTATTTCAGAAAGCTGCTGCCAATCAAGAAATTTGAATTTTACAAAAGTAGCCCACTGGCAACAGTGACTGTTCTATACCACTACTTTTTTTTTTTTTTACTTTTTAATAAATTTTTTTTGCGTTGTTGCAGAAAAAGTTGTACTAACCATTTGAAATAGAATAAACGAATAGTCGTAACCTCTAGTATAATATATCTATTATTAGATGACCCTAATTAACACGAAAGAAAAAATTTACACTATTTAAATAGAGAAGAAAGAGAGAACTAAGAAAAATTAAATATTGAAAAATAAGTTTTAGCATTTTTTCAAATGGAGAATCAAAAAATCTACTTCTTTTTTTTGACCCGGGGTCTCTGTCTCTCCGCCAAAAGTACCACTTGACGGATTTATGCGTCATTTATAAAACTATCGTTAAGAAACTCTAAAAATCTCCACAGAAAACTTGAAAAGTTATTTTTGGGTTGGGTTGATTTTTGACGGCCAATTATCTACACGAGGGATATAGGCCCGGGGGGAGTGCCCTCCGTGGGGGTCTTTCTAAGGGAACCTAATCCGTATTAACGCATGGAAGATTCACGGCTCGAAGAAAACCACGAAAACTCCGAACGATTAGGCCGACGGGCGCGATCGAACCCAGCACCTCCCGTCTACCAGCTTCGAGAGCAGAACCTCTCGGCCACTGGTGGGGCAGGTTATTTTTGGTTATTATAATGCTAGACAATTCGTGAATAAAATAAAAGAAAATTAGTACAGTGAAACCCCGATCTATCGTTCCCGCATCCATTGTTTTCCCGCATTGATCGTTTTATTTCTATGGCCCCTGCACAAATTATATTTAAATAATGTTAACGGAACCCGCATGCATCGTTCTTCAAAAAGTCGTTTTCTCGCATTCATCGTTGTAAAATTTTTCTCCTCATCGAAATGAAATTGAAGGTCAAGCGGATACATATGACGTACAAACTGTATTTACTTCTTTTATGCTAAACTAACTCATTTGCGCTGTTTCAGAGGTGAAAAACAGGGATTAGCACTGATATTGTGACATCTATGTAAGTGTAAATAACTGAATGCGGAACAGGTGTTCAGGTTTGGAGAATGGGTTATTCTATTCTGTGTAAAGGGGAGGATGGATAGATAAACTTCGGCCAGCTGCCACATTCTTTCACAATCCTGGGTAATCTGTTGTGTGTAGTGCACGGGTTTAATTTCAAGAGTGTGAGCTTTCAATTTAATGCGTTCTGTGAATTTTAAGAATGGCAAAACAAATCCGAATCTTGGAAGAAAAGCTTCACATCATGGACGAGTTGAAAAAGAATCCTTTTGATAAAAAAATTAACATCGCTAAACATTTAGATATATCGTCGTCAAATATGAATTCGATAATTTCAAAAAAGAAAGAAATTAAAGAGCAAGCTAATAAGTATGGAACTTCAGCAAAAAAGAGAAAAACTAGCAAAATGTCTTCTTACAGTGAGTTGGAAAGACTTCTCTACGCTTCTACGAGCAGATTCGTGCCTCAAATATTCCTGTGGATGGGAATATTCTTCAAGAGACACTTCAAATAGCTGGCTCATGTGGCCTGGATACCTTTTTTGCATCAAATAGGTGGATTTCACGTTTTAAAATTCGCCATGAAAAACACATTTTAAAATTCACCAGAAAATTATGCGGCGAAAGTTCCGCAGTAGTAAATACTGATGCCATAGAAATGTTGTTCTAAAACCTTCCGAAGTTACTTGAAAGATTCAAGGATTGTGACATCTATAATGCAGACGAAACAGGCCTCTTTTATAAATGCTTGCCAGAAAGAAAGAGACCTCCTAGACTTCGATGCTTCAAGAATATAAAGAAACTGCCAGTAGCCTACCATTCGAATGACAAAGCATGGATGAAAAATGATATTTTTACAAAATTTCTTCATGACTTTGATAGACCAATCGGCGCTTAAATCATTCTATTTATTGACAATTGTTCAGCTCATTTACCAGATACGTCGTCTTTGAAAAATATAAAAGTCAGTTTTTTCACAGTTAATTGTACATCTGTCGAACAACCTCTTTATACCGGGATAATCAAGTTTTTTAAGGAATTTTGCAGGAAAAAGCTATTGAAAAGATCTTTATGTTTCATGGAACAATCATAAGAACCTACTCCAAATGTAGACCTTCTGCAGGCTATTCATTTTGTACTTTGAACATGGCATGAAGTGACCTTTTTCAGCCATCTAGAATTGTTTCGTAAAATGCGGTTTTGTGCGAAATATTGATGAAGAATGCTCGCCAGAAAGGAAAGAAAATAATGACGATGGTGACAACAATGCAGATGAAGAGTAGTTGCGCGTAGCAGAGGGTCTGGTGTGAAATTTAGCTATTATATTTTCATTGATCAAGATGTTGCGACATGTGGTGTCCTAAGCACAGAAGAAATGTGGGATGATGCAAAAATGAAAATAATGGCGAAGAAGCAGAGGATAATGTTCATGCAGATGAAGCCCAGCCTACAGCAGTGCCAAGTCCGTCTGATGCAATTACGGCATTTGGAGCTGTAAGAACTTTTACATATGCACATGAAATCCCAGAAAAATGTCGTACATCTTGAAAATATGTTGTTTAATTTTTTAAATGACCGAAGAACCCAACATAAAATTACTGATTTTGAAAAATAAATATCAATTTTCTAGATCTATGATTTATTTCTATTACAGTTTGGTAAGAAGGAAATTAGAATTTATTAGTATACTATATACATTAAGTGTATTAGTAATGCATAAACAATATTTTTTTCGTGTTTTGACGTTAACCCGCATTTATCGTTTTCCCGCATTCATCGTTGTTTTTCACGCACCCCTTGAAAAACGATAGATCGAGGTTCTACTGTATTAAACATTTTATGGTACGAACTCGAAATTTCTAAATAAAAAATTCGTTAGTTTGGCAACTCTGTTTGCGGCTTGTATAGAGTTAAGATGAATGTGAAGAAACGAAAAATTCTTAGTTTTCCTTTCCCTTAGTTTTTAATTATTTTATGTCTTTTGCGAATAATAAGTTTTAGTATTTTTTTTTTCAAACTCATCACAGGTAAAAAAAAATAAATAAAATAAAAATAAATAAAATAAATGTAATTAAAAAAAAACCAAGGAGGCATTCCTTTCCTTCCTTTGCCGACACCTATGCTAAAAATATACACGCAAGTTTTCATCGCAGTTATTAAATGATTTCAAACGCGTCTGACTTATGAGAGTGTCTTATTGACAAAGAAACAGTCTCAGATCCTGACAAAATAAAACATGTGTTATTTTAGCCAATCTGAAACTTAATATATGTTAACATAATCGCAATACTTTACGATTGTTTTCAAAGCGCAGATACACATGAAATAAGATCTTCGAATATTTTAAGCACTTGGTACGTGACCCCTCAAAGCCAAGCCAAACTCATTTGTTTTCAGAGCAGAAAAGTGGCATAAGTCATGCATTTTTAAAGTTTCATAACTCGCTCAATTTTAGTGTTAAATGAATGGGAATTTTTTTGTCTTACTTATCAGTGTAATAGGAAAAATTTACTAAATATAACTTGTAGGATCGGGAGACCGTATAAAAATTTAAATTTCGTAATTTTTTAAGAAATGTTTTTATTGACCCAAATCGCTTTTAAAATATTTCTTTACCTGATTAAAAATTTTTTGTATTTGGAACTATATGTCTATGACTAACGGTTTAGAAATTAGCCATTGGACACCGTTGAGAGCGGACACACTGTAGAGTTACGATGAATATGAAGCAACGAAAAATTCTTAGTTTTTCTTTCCCTTAGTTTTTAATTATTTTATGTCACTTACAAAGAATAAATTTTAGTATTTTTTTTTTCAAACTCACCACGGGTTAAATAAATGTCATTAAATTTAATTTAAAAAATCCAGGGAAGTATAGCTTCCTTTCGCTCCTTTGCATAACCCTGAAAATCCGCCCTGAAAAATAAACACGCAAGTTTTCATCGCGGTTACTAAATGATTTCAAACGCGTCTGACTTATGAGAGTGTCTTATTGACAAAGAACTCATGTTAAAATTTCCTCCAAAGCGTGAAGCACGTCGCTTTCGCGTCTTGCATCCATTGTCCAAGAGTAGCAACTCAACCATCTTCACCTATTAGTTCCAGTACCCTGCATTCAAGGATAAATCACGTGTTCACTTCTTGAACGTTAAGTTTCTGAAGCGGCATTATTTCTTTATTTTTGTGGAAAAAAAAATTATCTGGACTAACCACCCGCGTCTAATAGTTAAAAAAAAATATATCCTTTTGCGGCGTCTTTATTCAATTTTCCCCCGGAGTTGTAGATTTTGTAAGTTAATAGGTCTATCTAGAAAGTATTTTTTGTAGGTAGTTGTCCAGTTTGTGTGCATGCTTTAACTTACATTAGTAAGCTCATGTGTAGAATAAATGATAAAAGGCAATTTGCGAAAGTGAATAAGAGCTCATGTTTGATTGATATCGGTCCTTTAATTTTTCTCAATTTTTTCTGAGTATGGTTATTACACATGTAGCTTAAGGTTTCCTGTCATTTCTTTATTTAGTAAGTTTATATATATATTTATATATATATAACCATTATATAATTACAATTTATCATCTATTTACAATTACTAAAATTAAATTAATAAATTAATAAATTTAGCTTCAATACATAACACTGACATTATGCAAAATAAAGATGGAACCTTTAACTTGTAATACAAAATCAAGCACAATACCACTAATTCACTAGCACATTGCGGGTGATTAATCCATATAAAACATATGAAAAACCACCAAATTTTGATACAATATCCTATTAAAGACAAAAGATACAAATAACCAGCAAAATATTGTTGAACCATTAAAAGACGTATAGTAAACAAATAGTAGATCAATTGGATGGATGTAGCAGGAAGCCTATATAGCATTTCACTTCTTCAGGGGTACATAAAATACAAATATAAGCAAAAACATAGTAGATTTCTGTAATAGAATCCAGCAATAAGCTAAAAATTGTATATATATATAAATGACTATTAAGAAGATTGTACGGCGTATTTCTTGTAAATCTAATAACGAAAAGTATAACACTAATCTATGAAGACTTGAATCTAACAATAAAAAAATATAACACTGATCTATAAAAATATTTTCAACAGTTTATAAAATTTAATTATATAAAAAAGAGTCTCTGCATGTAAAAATGCAAATATGGATAATAAACGGCAACGCTCATCTACTCAAAATATGAAAAATAAAGACTTATTAACACACTGACTACTTGCAATTTTGCATGAAATTTGGATTTTTATATTGTAGAAGCTCCTCCCACTTCTGAAAATGTTTCGTAAGTTGGCTTCCTAGGTAGGTTTCTCAAGTTTATAAATTTGTATTGTAAAACTGCAAAAGCTTCACCCTCTTCTGAAAGTCTTTCGTAATTTGGTTTCGTAAGTAAGGTTTTTCAAGTTTATAAATTTGGAATTTAAAGCTGTAGAAGCACCACCCTCTTCCGAAAGTGTTTTGCAAATTGGATTCCTTGATACGTTTCTCAAGTTTGTAAATTTGGATTTTAAAACTGTAGAAACTTCGTCCTTTTCTGAAAGTCCTTCATAAATTGGTTTCCTAGATAGGTTTCTCAAGTTTGTACGTCACTATATATCTTTGTACGTGCGGATGTAATATAAAATGTCTCACAATCTAAAAAAATATAGACAACATCATATAAATGCATTTTCCGTAAGATAGAAGCCACGCCCTTAGTCAATGACATTTGGTTAAATAAACTCGAGAATTCTAGATCCGCCGTGGCAAGTGTGTTAAATGTTATAAAAATAAATAAAAAACAATGCACCAATACTTTTAAAATGTTATATAATAGCTAAATTAAATATCAATCAATTTCTCGGTTAATTTCTAAACCATGATGTGATCAGATAGGTATACTTGATATAACATCAAACAGAAATACATTTTGAGCATTAATCACATTAAGCCAATTTGGTCGCATATAACATCGATCATCTTAAAGCAACAAAGAAACAAATTTACTAAATATAATATTAAATAAGACATTATAGGATATAAATAATTAGAATAGAATACATTAAAACGTTATAAAGTAATGAATAAATTCATGCTCTAAAAACTGCATACATCTGAAGGTCATTACTTTTTGAGTTGTGCTTCACCATCTAAGGTAAGATTTGCAACTATTTGTGCATGTGCTTATTTATAAATTGCACGGATATGCATCTGAAAACATGTGCAATTAATTTAGGCATCACAAATTGGCCAAACGTTTTCCTATTGTGATTAAATTGCACCAGTATTTAATCAACAAAATGCATAAATGATAATTATGATCGAAAAAGCGCACATAAAAGGGTGATTTTACCCAAATAACGACTGTACACAGTGTTGCCAATGGGCTACTTTTTTTAAATTGAGATTTCTTGATTCGCGCCGCTTTTTTGAAACTGTAATATTCCCTTTGCATTTGCCTTAATTAATATGTCATTAAATAAGGCGCATTTTACCCTTTTAAAAAAGTGTGGCAATCAAGAATCTGATTTTTAAAAAAGGAGCCCGTCTGGCAACACTGACCGTACAGAACAAAACTTGATAGAGTCATATATTTTGTTCACAGTTTGCAGATGCAAAAATGGAATTCTGCGGAAAGTTCAATTTTATTGACGATCTGTCATATCAGTTCATATCATCGGTTTCTAACTATTTATACGTGTAACCGCTTATACATTTCATGAAAGTGCCCTCGATTAGATACATCTGCAGTTAATTTATGCATAAATTGATCAATTAAATTTTACCAGCATCTTATTTTCAAAATGCACAAACAATAACTATGATCATAAAAAGCACGCAAAACCCAGTCAAACAATTTTTTACAAGATAAAGCCGCAACAATAATTAAATGCCACTTTTCTCCTTTGGTGCTGGTTCAATTTTAATGATAAGCTGTCCAGTTACTTTATATAGTCGGTTTGTACCTATATTAGGGTGACGAGTGCTCAGGGAAAAACACAGTAAAAAAAAGGGAGGAAAGTACCAGTATTTTCTTATAGAAAATATTTGAAATAATATAAAGGGATTAACGAAGGTGAATTTCACTTTAGCAAAATACTGATATTTAACACCTTATTTGAATGTGTTTTTCCCTGATCACTCGCCACCCTGTATATATCTCGTACCTCTGTTTATAAATTTCACAAATGGGCACTTAATTGAGTTCATCTGGAATTAATATATATACGTAAATTGGTCAAATGTTTTCCCATATACACGTATACCCTTGTTTATAAATTTTACAAGTGTGCACTTAGTTGAGTACATATGGAATTAATGTATGCATAAATTGGTCAAATGTTTTCCTATTGATATTAAATTGCAGCAGCATCTGAAACACAAATATTATCATCGGAAAAATACACAAAGAGATAAATTTATCCAACTAATAACTGTACAGAACAAAACATAATGGAGTCACACATTTTTTACAGGATGCAACCGCAACGGAAATTTGATTCCGTTGTCCTCAACTGACATAAGATCAATTTTGATGACAACCTGTCCAATTAGTTCATATAGCAGTTGGATTAACTACAGTAGAACCTCGATTATCCGAAGTAAGACCGACCCCCTTTCGGAAAATCGAAATTTTCGGATAATCGAGAATGTTTAAAATTTAAGATTAAGGAGAAATATATACAATATTTCTTATTATGGTAACAAGTGCTTAATAAAAAATAAAGCAATAGCAAAATAGAAACAAGAATAAAGTACCTGAATTTTAATTTTGAAATTAAGTACCTTTTACATATATCACAAGGGTCTGAAAAAAATGTTATGTTTGTCGCAGTTTCAACTGCCTTTGCTTTGAAGCTTTATCACAGAGTTTTTTAATATCATTAGTACGCCAGTATCACAGTCTTTCTGCTGCTTAAGCCATGCCAAATCTTTTGCAAAACATTCAAAAGCTTCAGAATTGCTAAATTGTTCGTTTTTTTTTTGTTCCACTCCGCAGCTTACGTGAGCTCAAGTAAAATTCAAAGGAACTCTGGGATCGATAATATTTATATGTACTCGTAGTTCGGAAAGGACAGCTTGCGCACAAAGAATATGATGGTTAAAAAAAAAAAGGTTTCAAAATGGATTTTGCACACAAGAAATGTGATAGTAAAAAAAGAAAAGCTTTAAAAGTGGATTTCGGTTAACCGAGAGTTTCGGTTAAAAGAGTATCGGATAAAAGAGGTTCTACTGTATTTATAAATAAAACTGTTTTTTTAATTTCACGAACGTGACGTGCCCATGATTGGACATATTTGCAATTAATTTATGCCTAAGTTGGTCAAATGGTTCCCTATCATTTTAAAATTTTACTAGCATTTTGTTTTCAAAATGCATAAATAATAATTATGATAAAAACAAAGAAAAAAATCTATTGAAGTCAAGCATTTTTTACGGGATAAAGCTGCAACAGTAATTAAATTACTTTGTCTTACACTGATACGGATTCAATTTTGATGATAAGCAGTCCAGTTAGTCTATGTAGTCCGTTTAAACTTATTTATAAGTGCCCCCGTTTATAAATTTCATAAATATGCGCTTATTGAGTATGTTTGGAATTAAATTGTCCATAAGTGGGTCAAATGTTTTCCTATTACTATTGAATTGAAACCGTACCTGACGCACAAAATGCACAAACAACAATTGTGATCGTAAAAATCCCACAAATAGACACATTTATCCAGCTACTAACTGTACAGAACAAAACCTAATGGAGTAGTCATACATTTTTTACAGTATGCAGCCGCAACAGTAATTGAATTCCGCTGCCCTCACCTGATACAAGTTCAATTTTGATGATTAGCTGTCCAGTTAGTTCCTATAGACCCCCTTCTTTCTCGAACGTGATTTCCCGGCAGGCTACTCCAGAGAATCATTCTTCCAAAGTTTCTGGTAGCCACTGACCGTAGTTCCAGAGACGGATAAATAGCTGTTCACTGTTTCCCCCTACACTTCAATGAACCTGCGATCCTTTTTTTTTTTGTATGTGTGTGCTGTTTCACCCCTGGACGATAATAAGGCATTTATTATCTTGTCTCGGGCAGTGGATCATTCATACATTCCTCTTTTGCTTCTGCAGTTCATCAGAGATGTTTCAGAAGCAACAGGAGGTTGATGGAAAAAAGAGAGGAAAGACAGTTAAAGGAAAGAGTTGGTTAGTGTGAAATGAAAACGTGCTATTTTTATGCCATGCATCGCCATTTCAATTAAGAATCCGACATATAAGTTAGAGAGGTGTAAGAGATAGGACCTAATGTTAAATCTATGGATACATTCCGTTCCCAGAAAAAGAGTTCAACTTAGAGAGGTATCTAACTTATTGCAGTGTCCAATTTAGGAGATTTCACTAAAATAAATATTCTTCAAATACTTCCGCTCATGAGTGTTACTTTCACATTATAGAATTTATGTTATAGTATATATCTTTACTATTTCCCTTTACACATCAATGAACCTGTGATCTTTTTTTATTTGTGTTGTTTCACCCTTGGCCGATAATAAGACATTTATTATCTTGTGGCCTATCTATCGGCCAGTAGATCATGCATACATTTTTCCTTTGCTTCGGCAGTTTATCAGAGGTGTTTCAAGAAGCAACAGGAGGTTTATGGGAAAAGAAGGAGTTTTAGATTATTAATTGGTTTGAAATGAAACTCATGTGTTTATTACTATATTGATTTCATTCAGTAAAGCAGATGACTCAAATGTATGTCATACACATTTTAATTTTATGCTTGGAAGGTAAAAATGAATGATGCAACTAAACAATGTACATATAAACCATAGAGGTACAAATTACATTTCTGTCTCTTTATTAACACTTTGCATCTGAAAAACATATTAGTACAGTGGTGGAAAATTGGCGCAGAGGCGGAGCCTATTGACACCACTAAATTTTTATGGTATTATTCAGTTTAATAAAAACTCAGAAATTTGATCATTAGATAAGAGGCAAAATACTACTGTAATTTAGTGGTGTCAATAGGCTCCACCTCTGCGCCAATTTTCCACCACTGTTAGTACCAAGACCTGATTATCGAGGGATAAACTTCCCTCAGTAAAAAGGAATGGAGATTTCTGCCTTATTCACGGCAGAATTACTGCATTAAAAAGACGTTTAAATAAGGCGAAAATTTCTATCCAAATTTACTGCAAGAAGAAAGACCCCGGTGGTAATCAGGACCTGATTAGTACGGTTTTTTTTTTACTATATTTCCTCTCATGAGCGTTACTTTTGAAAATAATAACTTCCATAGGTGTTTACTGATTTCCCCTACACTTCAATAAACCTGCGATTATTTTTTGTGTGCTTTTTTTCCTCCCTGGCCAATAACAAGACATTTATTATCTTGTCTTGGACTTGGGCAGTGAATCATTCACAATTTTTTTTTCTTCCACAGTTCATAAGAGCTTTTTCAGTAAAAATATGAGGTAGATGGAGGAAAAAGGAAAACAGTTAAAGAAAAGGACTGGTTAGTGTAAAATTATAATGCGTTATTTTTGTTACTGTAGTAACTACAATGGCGTAGCGGAAAGATAGAGGATTGCCCGGGTGGTGAAATTTAAGCGCAACCAAAAAATTGTTTCAACAAAAGTAGCATAAAAAGGTAGTAAACTAGCAATTATTGAAGAAGGGACGCAATATTTTTAATTGGACCTTGACACTGAAAAGCCACCCAGTGCCAATGAGTAATCATGTATCCGCATTTCAATCTGATTCATTAAAGAGACTGATTCAAATATATGGCGTTCTGTTTTATATTATAACTTCACGTTTTGAAGCAAGAATAGAATCTGATTATCCAATGTTCCACGTAAGCAATACTTGCTAAAGTATACTTTTATCTGTTTGTTAATACTTTGTGTGTGGGAAACGTATTAACAGATTTTTTTGCAATGCTTCCACTGATGACCGTTAATTTCACATTAAATAGTTTATGTTATAATATAGCTCTTAGCCATTTCCCACTAACCTTCACCCTACATCCCTACACTTTCCAAAAATGATAAGAGAAAACCAAGACTATAAAACTAGAAAACAAGAATTCTGCTTTTTCAGAATTTAGTGTCGCCCCCGATGAAAAAAAAAAAATGTATATATAAATAGTACGAAATATATTTCAATTTTAAGACTTAAAGAATTTATTTTACATAAAATGACGTCATTCGCATCCGATTAAGAATTCCACATTTACGATCCACTCTTAAACATCTACAGTAAAGCATGGATAGGACGCCACTATCGTAAAAATGCAGCAAAAATATGCCGTCATTAAAGAAACTTCACAAAAAAAAGGCTATCTAATGATTCATAGGCCTTCAATTGTTTGTAACATTAATGTAGCTACTTAAAATTAAATATAATTTATAATAGCTCCATGTAGAAATCATTCGTTTATATTTTTTTTAAACTAGCACGTATTTTAATTACATTTTCTTTCGGTTGTTATGAGAAAATGGTAACAAAAATATATAATAACTATTTTAGAATTATTTTTCCTTTGCTTTCTACAGAAATGGAGTACTTCCGTTGCCAGTATTAATCAAATGGCTCTAAAAACTACAAAAAAATTAATATTTCAAAAATAAGTGGAGATGCAGTTTTCAAACACACTAGCTGACCCGCCCGGCGTTGCCCGGGCCCGTAATAATATTATTAAATGAATCTGAAATTTTTATCGCAGATCCGTACAGAGGGGGCGGGTGGAGACGGTGCAAATTACCAGGGCCCGACTCTTGTTCAGTTCCAAAGTTGTGTAAAGTCAAAGGTTAAGATTTCTAATTTTCATATGTCTCTTACTTTAAACTTTTTTATTCTAAATTAACTGATGAATTTAATTAAAATGTAATTATATTTTCAAAAATTTAATTTTTTATTTAAAATCTTTATATGAAAAAGCAATTACAAATACAACATAAATTGTAATGCTGAAAAAGAAATAATAAAATTGTAAGCAAATATTACTATATAGATTTTTAAGAAAAGTACCATCCAGCAAATTTATTTTATAATAGAGTAAAGCCTGTTTATAACGGAATCCTGCAATAAACGAAAAAAAAAAGTTCCAGTTCTCTCCCCCCCCCCCCCCCAAAAAAAAAATGCTATTATGCGTTGTTCAATTTAATAACCTGCATAAAACGGAATTTATCACTGGTCGTTTTCGTTTCCGTCTAAGCAGGTTTTATTGTATCTTACTCTTGGGAGGGCCCGAACCTGAAATTCGTATCGCAGGTCCCTACAAAATTACTTTTTACGTCATGACAACATTTTGTAAACTTCTTGCTGCTGTTTAATTCGCATTTTCAATACAGTGCTTTGCATAAATTACACGTTTCACCCACAGTTATGCATGCCCCGGAACGTTTAAATCAGTAATTTGGATTTCAGTAGCAACTCGTGCATGCTACAGTTATTAAGCCTATTTTGCCGATCGCTTAACGGCGTTCTCGACAATTCTATTTGGATTTCGAATCTATTTCGATTCGACTCGAATTCGGCTTCTTCTTCACTTTCAAGCATTCACCGAGATTTTTTACGGGCATTTCAAATGATATTTCGAAGCTAGATACGCGAAACGTAAACAATAACAAACCCGATCGCCCTAAATCCTGCCAAGGACTCTTACACAATAACCAATCAGATGCGACTCTCGGGCGTTGCCATTAAACAATAACAAATAATCGCGATTTCTGTGCCACGTACGTTAGCGTAATATATATATAGATTGCATTTAAAAGTACTTTTTTTTCCCCAATACGGCGGTCTAAAAACTGAAATTGTGCGATGCTTAGAAGTTTTAAAAATTGCTATAGAGTATTTAATCGTACAATGATACATTTGCTTTGTTTTGCGGCTGGCTTATACAAGGTAACGTAATTTTTTGGAGACGACATAAAATAAGCTGGGAGAAAGAAACAGCATACCGGGGGCTAATAACTAAAATTTTACTTATAGACAAATAGTAAAACTTAGATTGAAGGATATGCGAAAATGATATTGAGAATACAATTATATAAGGTACGCAGCAGAAGGAAAAAAAATGTGTCTTTTGATAAATATAAAGTAAAAACAGAAAATACCACATAGAAATCAGAACCTCATTATGAGTCAAGAAACATAAGCGATTACTCCTATCTCTGTACTTTAGTCGAGAAATAATGATTCTTCGACCACGAGAATTCCTTGTTAATTCCTACTTGTCGCATTCCCGCAATCGCTTTGTGTCATTCCTAATGTCACACTGGGCTACTCTTAATGTAAATTAGATTATATGTGACACTAAATACATGCATTCAAATAATATCGATGGAAAACAGGTGCTAAGTCACACAAATATCTTTTAAAAGCTTTTGTTTTTTTCGTTTCATGGTACATAATTATTGAAAACAAAAGTGTTATTATTTGGATACACTGTTAAAAATCTGCAGCTTTAGTTGCATAGTCACTCTGTCGCTTTTATAGAATATCTCTATTCTGACCAATGAGAATGCTCCATAGTATATAGTCAAGTAATCGTTTTCTATAAAAGCGGTGACTATGCAGCAAACGCTACAGCTTTTTAACAGTGTGTTATTAACCCAAAACCTCTTCACATTTGAGGTTAAAATAACACTACAAATACACATCCATTGCTTTTGCACAAATGAAATGACGCTATAGACAGGTCCCGACTTATGCAGGGGCATGCGTGGCAGTAGCCTCGGGGCCCCCTTTACAGGGAGGCGGGGGCATGGGAGTAGTCAGTATTTTCCTTAAAAGATGTCAAATGGTTAAAATTAGACAAAAGTGATCAAAATTCATAGATTTTCAAACATTTGGGAAGGGAATGCGGTCCTCCTTCCCCTCTCTGCTTCCCATACCCCCTCGACCCATGCAAAAAAAAAACTATATCATCAGAAAACTAATGATTAAAATTTCATTATGAAACTTAGTATTCTATTGTTTTCAAAAGAAGTTCTGAAGAAGAAGAAGAAAAAGAAGTTCTAAAGAAGTTAAAACTCTAAAGAAGTTTGGGGCGTTTTCATTTAGACATTTTATAACATACGTAGATAAACAAAGTAAAAGTTTGCAAAGAAATACCCTTCTCAACCAATCTATCATTTTTTCTAATATTATTCTACTAGCATTTCTTCTTAACCCCTGGTGGGACGGTGATATGTTTATGAAACCACTTAATTTTAATTCCCAAATGCCACAATGGCACCAGAATTTTAATAAAAAAATTATCGGTTTATTATTTATGTGAAATATAGTCTTTTCTTATTTAGAAATAAATTTGTTTTCAAATTCCGGTGTCACTCATTAATTTCAACAATTTAACAATGAAATCGCTTTGCCCCTGAAAGGGTTAAAGCCGTAACCATCTTTATGTGATATCCTTTAAAGGGATGTAAGGAGTACTAGGTATGAAATTTACGTATACATACAATATGTATAAAGTTTAGTTCTAGTCAGCTCCACATTGTTCGAAAATAATTTCTGGTGACAGAAACAAGGGGGCTCCCCAGAATTTGCTTGTCCCAGGGCCCTCGATAGCCTAAGTCGAGTCCTGACTATAGACGACAGAAAAAGCTCTTTCTCTTAAATTGATATTTTAGGAGACTGCTCATTTAGATTCACCAATGTGTGTCTAAAATCACTGGTCCCCTTAAAATATCAATTAAATTAACAAAAATCTAAACTCTCGCAATAACAAATTGAAGAAGTTTAAACCTTTGAGGGGCAAAGTACTTCTGTTGCAAAAATGTTAAAATGCTGACTGACTCCAGGATTTATGAGTAATTTATATGAAAGTAAGTAAAATCATTTTTTTTTTTTTTCGGGTACATGACTCAAAGCAAAATTTAATTGCCAAATTCTGGTGCCAATGTGGTATTGGGAATTAAAATTAAGTGGTATATATAATATACCGGTGCCTTTCAAGGGATTAAATAAGTGAATGATCAACAAATTCTCAATATTTTTCATTGTAAAGCGTTTAAGTTAAAAAAAAATATGAAAATTTCTTTATATCTTAGCCACAGTCTTGAAGTGATTTTGTAAACTCAGATGAAAATAACATTTACTTTGTGAGGAAATCAGCAGAGAGTAAAGAGAAAGAATAGAGATGAAGTATGGTGTCAGGGCGTGATGTCGAAAATGTAACCCTAAAATCCGTTACATTCGGCCCAAACACAACCATTTGCTTTGACGCGCCTGTAAATTCAAGCCTGTATTTCTTTGGTTTTGCTTTTACCGTCGCAAATTTTTATTCACAAACCGCGTGTTGACCGTACACTGTTAAAAATATCATGAAAAATTACCTCTGTTTTTAAAGGGCCCTCTATTTTCTGATCAATGAGAACGCTACATAAACACCTAGAAGCGTCCTCATTGGTCAGAAAATAGATAGCCTTGAAAAAAAGAGGTAATTTTTCACGATATTTTTAACAGTGTAGGTATGATTAAAATTTCGATTAAAAATGAGAATATGTGCAGCTATAGGATGCATTAACTGTTCCCTGTTCCATGTGCTTGTCTTGTTTGGACCGAATGAGGGCATTTAAATTTGAGCGATAACCGCCTTCATATTACAAACCGTTTTTATGGCATACTGCATCTCCATCTATCTCTTTCCTCCGTGGGAAATCAGCACCAGTGCTGCCATTTATTCGCTTAGTTCCTGAACAAAAAAGCATTTAGCTGTATAGAAGTAAAGTAAAAATGTATAAGAAAATCAAACAGCTTAGTTTTTATGAGGAAAATAGTAGAGATCTATATTTGTCTACCCCAGGTCTGAACAGGTTAACGAACAAATGCCGCCATATTTGCGACAATCAATTTATATTTTCCTTGTGTATTGTATCCAATTATACACCAGTATTTTTTCACAGAAAATTCCGCATTATTGAATCTCAAATTTTGAGCAATTCAATAATGTAAAAAATGTCAGAAAAAGTGGTGCCACAACAATAACAAATGGAAACAGCCTATTTGGACAATTGGGTTGTCACGGATATGACGGCATTCTTTTGTTAAAAGTTAAAGCACCCAGGGCCTGTTTACGGAATAGCCCCGTGAAGCCCGTGCTTATCCACTGAAATACAAAAGGGCCCCCAATTTTACTTTGCAAAACTAATTTTTAGAAAAAAGAAACTCAATCACTGTAAAAAATACATTTTTTTTCTTATGAAACTTTTTTTTCTTACTATATGGCAATTTGTAAACCACAAAAAATATTTTGAAGTTCACATATTCTCAACAATAGTTCCCTATTTGTCATCTACAAAATAAATTGGTTATTTACAATTAAACATATAATAAAATACTTTTATATACGTAGTTTTAGTTTAATATTAAAAATGTTATTCACTCTAAACTTTGATGGTGAAATTTCAAATTATTTAAGCATACGAAAAGAGATTTAGTAAATAAAAAAGCAATTTATAGAGTAATAGGGGGCCCCCTGTGTGACTTCGGGCTTCCCCTATTCCTAAGTGTTAAGCGGGCCCTGAAAGCACCCCTGATATCTCCAAGAGTTAACTAAAATTGTGAATAATTTAAAAAAAAAAGTATGTTTAATTGTTTATTTCGTGTAAATTTTATACCAGAAGAAGTACCCCTTAAAAGAAACATAAGTTTACCCGCTAGAAGAAGAAGATAAAAAAGAAAATTAAAATTCGGAAAAGAAGAAGAATAACAAACTCGGTCCTCTGACAGTTTTCTATTTTCTTCTCTATTTTACATTTTTCGCAGTTAATCCCTAAAAAAACATGAAAAAGATATGTACTCTTATGGATAAAGTGTTACCAATTTTTTACCAATCAGTTTGATTGTGTTAAAATAATAGTTTATCTACGTACCCCTCGTATATATGGAGTTCTTTTACCTGCGGTTTATTCTGTTGAGCTGTCTACATGACAGACTAGATGTTATTACCCATAACGTTATCTGAGCGAAATATACTCGTCGGTTGTCAGTCCAGTTAGCTTAAACGGTAGAGCATTGGCCCCGTAAGCCACAGATCTGGGTTCGATTCCTAGTCTGGACATTTTTTCGCTCAGTTGGAACATTTCGTATGATAACTTTACCAATCAGTTTGATATTTTAAAATAATAGGCTACTGAATTAAAATTGTAAAAGAAAAAATAATATAGTCAAATTCTTGAAAGAACTTCGAGATATTGGTTTTCTCCTTTTTTTTTTTTTTTTTTTTTTTTTTTTTTTTTTTGAACAGAAGTCGACGAATTAAGTCGAATTCTCAAAAGAACTTATATTATAGAATTTTTCTCTTTTTTAACAGATGTCGACGAATTCTATCAATATCATTGCAGACTCTTTTTTTTTTTTTTTTTACTTCACAATCAGACTTCTCATTCTCTGTCAAGGCACATCTAACTTACGCCCCTACCTGCCCACTAGAAGAAGAACATAAAAAGAAAACTAAAATCCGGAAAAGAAGAAGAATAACGAGCTCGGTCCTTTACCAGTTTTGACACACCGAAATAATAATGATTATAAACCTGAGGAAAAAAGAAAATAAAAAGTACCATGAGGTACCTTCGTAGAGGCACCGACTAGGTAGGAAGGATAAGCAATTCGCCTTGAGCACTTGGGCAATCCTGCACGCGCCAAACTAGAAACCTGTTCGGGTTCTCTTGCTCCAGGGGGCCCCCTTCTATTGGCGCGGGGTCAACGGCGATCGGCCCCTTTCTTTTTGCGTGCTTTGAGTTTTTGTTGCTTCTTCTTATTGATGCCCAGCCGAGAAACGGCTGCAGATCATGCAGGAAGACTGGCGGCTTGCGGTTTATATCAAATGTTTCTTTCTAATAGAAAAGAATTTTCTTTTCTTTTTTTTTTTTAAATAAATATATATATATTAAGATTATAGGGTTTTTTTTTTTTTTTTTTTTTTTTTTTTTTTTTTTTTTAAGGTTAGTCTGTTTTACCAGACACATTAATTGACTTTTTTAATGTGATAGTGCTACAGTTTGGCTATACAATCAGGGTCTGACTAATGCAGGGCATGCGGGCAACTGCCCCGGGTTCCCCTTTTTAAACTTCTCCCATGATAATAATCAGAATTTTCATTAAAAGGTGCCAAATGGTTAAAATTTCCCAAAAGTGATGAAAATTCACATATTTTCAAACATTTAGGCCGGGAGTGCGGTCCCTTTTCCCCCTCTTTGCTTCCCGTCCTCCGGCACCCATGTAAAAAAAAAAAAACGAACTATATCAATAGAAAACTAATGACTGTGTACAGATGTGAATAGTACTTAGTACCAAATTTTTGCATACACACAATATGTATGAAATTTAATACTAGCCACTTTCACATTGTTCCCGAACAATTTCTATGGTTAGATAGAAGAGAGGAGGGAGGGGGGTGTGGTGTGTGACCAGAATGAAGCTTGCCTCGGGGCGGTAGATAGCCTAAGTTGGGCCCCGTATACAAATTGTATAAAACAGAATTTTTTAAAATGATTTATAAAATTTTATTCGTCAAGAAATCTTTTTAACACTTATTTGGAAGACATTAACGAGTCAGAAAAAACTACCTTGAAATTCAAAAACTTCACAGAAATTAAAATCAACTCGGAAATCAATGAAGTTTTAAACATATTGTTATTAGTAAGACCTCTAAATTCCCTCTCCAATGTTAATCGTGCGTTCAAAAAACATTCGTGTTTTTTGAATTTCTCAACAGAAAATTATCTCTCTGTATATTTTCGCCTACCAAAATTCCTCGATTTTAGGTGTATATTTAAAACACAAAGCGTAATTTTTTAAGACCAATTCCGGCACATCTGAGCATGCGCAATGGCTTAATGAACAACGAGCATTTCCGACGTCATGCAACATCAGAATGACGCTTTCCTTTCATATAGCTCACGATTTTTTCTCACAAACATTAACAAGAGCCAATCAAATACGGATAATTCCCCACAAACACTGTGAGCCCCGCCCAGTGCATGTGGTCCATTTCAAACGAAAAGGTATCGGATCTCTAATGTTCATCCATACTATCAACCATAGTATATCCTCCAGCCTCTCCATCCGCATATTTGTATTTCACACATTATTTACAAATTTGAGGCAAATTTTTTCAGCGAAAGAAAATGTTTGATATATTTTAAACATATCTTTATGGAACCAACAGCTGTCAACTATTCCACATATTTTGTTTGTATAAAACGAAATAGTTGCCAACTATGCATCTATATGAGGACATCAGAAGCCAAGGGGTACAAGTGACAAAATTTCGATTTGGAGTAAATTGAGTTCAAAGATAATTGACGTTCGAGCTGAATATCAATAATAATTGACTGAATTGAAATAGGAAATTGCTACTTGTTTCACAGTGGTCTTTGAACTCTTATTTCAATAAATGTGAAAAAAGTAGAGTGCAATTTCACTTTAAATTTATAATTAATCAATATTGATCATTATTCGGCAAAAATGGTTGATCTCTAAAACACAACACATAATTAGAAAATCACTTATATTTCTTTACCTGAAAAGAAAAAAGCATATTTCCAGGTGATCTGTGCACTTAGTTCAATTTTGTCACTTATACCCCTTGGCTTCTGGGGTCCTCGTATATATAATATAATATAATGAATGAACAGATAGCGAAAACATTTATAAGCGGAATTTTCAGAAAATCTTATCCACCCAGGATACGTTTTTTTTTTATCAACCAGCAAAATACAACACTTGGTAATCTTTCTGTAAGGCTTCGGTTCGCAGTATATTTATGAGCTAGTATCTAAATATTCACTAAAAACAACGAAATACCGGAGCTGAGCTCTACTGAGTTTCGGTGCCAATTAAACACTACTCAAAATATAAATTTAAATCTATATTTTAGAAAAATTTTGTAGAACAAAATAGTAATAGACATTTAAAAGAAGATAATTTAATAGATAAGGAATTTTGAAAATAAGAATGCATTTCATGCTCTTATATTCTCTTTATCATGTTCAGTGTTGTGAATGGGCTACTTTTTGCAATTCAAATTTCTTGATCGGCACCACTTTTTTGAAATGGTCAAATTCCCCTTGTTTTCGTCTTAATTAATATGTTATAAAATAAGGCGAATTTGACCATTTCAAAAAAATAAGCCCACTGGCAACACTGGTGTTTAACATTAACCAAAACCTTAACCCGTTACCAAAAGCTTTAACCTATTGACTACCAACTACATGCATGTGTACCACTTATACTAGGTTGAGCAAAAAGTTCTGGGAAATTTGTGAAAGTTGCGTTGTTATGCGCAAATTAACAACAAAAGCAACAAGGACTATTCTTCAAAGTAGAGACCATCATAGTCCACGACTTTCGGCCATCGTTCTGCCAGATTCCAGATTTGCTGGAAGTACGAAGTTTGTCGCCAAACCAACACCTTCATTTTCATTAATCCCATCGCCGGCTTTCAGAATCGTTAGACCTTTTCTCCAATAATGCCGGATTAACACACACAGATCATACTGTTCAATATGCATTTTGGAGCCGAAATTCCTGAGCTCCTATTGATATATCACAGGACTCCTATATACGTTACAAATTCTGATAACTATTAGATTAAAAATTTCCCAGAACTTTTTGCTCAACCTAATAGTAGCCGAAGGATATTTTTTTCGTATTTTTCCTACCACTACTTGAAAACAGTGATAAAATTCTACCTGAAATATTTCCTAAAAATTACTGTATCGGAACATTGGTAGCCTAAAAAAAAAAAAAAAAAAAAAAAAATCTTCTGAGGAAATCCTGTACCATTCGGTACATTATTGTCTGAGAACGTAAAACAAGATCACCTCCGGTACGTAAAATTGGTATTCTAAGGGTTAATATAACATCGATAACTACAGGTGACCATCACCGGTTGTAGAACTTTCCACTTCAACCTGGTGCTAATGCGTATGAAACATATTGATTTTTATAATAAAACACACATACTACAATATATATTAAAACACACATACACACATAAATAACGCCAGCATTCAACAGTTAAAGGTATATATTAATATTATACAGACATACATACAATAAATACAATAAACCCAACTGGAGTGAAAAATTAGCCAGATCCAGGAATCGAACCCGGGACCACAGTATACAAGACTGCTGCTCTAACCACTGAGCTACTCCGACCGATGCCTGAGTACAACCGCCGCGGCGAGCGGCCTCTTTTCGTCCGCAGCCTTTTAATCTTCTACTTATTCCGACTCTTTTGTGGAAGCATGGTTCATAGGTCCCCAGCCACGTCCCGGGTAAAAGACACTCTAGCGAAAGCCAGGTATAAAAAAAAAAAAAAAAAAAGCAATTTAACAAATTTAGTTAATAAATCCAGTTGGGTTTATTGTATTTTTTGTATGTATGTCTGTATAATATTTATATGTACCTTTAACATATTGATTTTTATTTACCAGAAGTAAGTAAGGGTCTGACTAGATTTAGATCAATGCCAATTTTTTCAAAGTCACTCCATCGCTCATCCGGAAAGATTTCTTAGACTTTTGATTGATAAGTCTCATAAATACATAAATATGTATAAGTTCTCACGAGATTTGTTCTTTATTTGTATTACAACTTGTTCAAATCTCAATTGCAGAACTCCTCATCAGTACACACGTAACAGATATGAAAAACGATGATAAACAATTATTACAAAAGAACCTGTAATCCATCAGTTAAAGTCAAAGTCAAAAAGATCAAATCAAAACTGCATACTACTCAGATGGAATTCAGATGTGACTGCCAATTTCGTATACAGGGTAAGTCAAAATGAATATAGCGATTACAAACGGCTATAACTATTTAATGGAAAAGAATTTATCGATAAGATTAACATAGAATGTAGGCGGAACTTCAAAATTTTGTATACATACGTCATAGATGTTCTATGTGACTTCTCTTGGTCACACGGACAACATCTAGGCGGTAGTCCATTTCACGCCATACATTCTGAATACATACATGACGCCATGCATTTGTTCAGTCACCGACGCAAGCACATTACAAATGTGCTTTGAGATCTTCAATTGTTTTGGGCATAGGAGGCACCCTCTCTTTCACATAACACCACCGAAAAAAATCGGCCATTTTTACCGTCATAATTGGCCATTTTTACTAATGAGACGGCCGCAATGAACAGGTTTTTTGTCGTTGCAAAGTGTCAAATCGCGCATGCGTAGGCTTCCGCTTCACTGCAGTTGCCTTACGTAAAGAAATTTTGAAGTTTCGTCTACATCCTGTGTCAATTTTATCGATAAATTCTTTTCCATTAAATAGTTATAGCCGTTTGTAATAGCTATATTCATTCTGACTTACCCTGTAGTATCCCTCGAGGTACACGCGATTTGTGTAACTGTTGCATTTGATTTAATCACATTAGCGTTCGCAATGTCAGGGGCATGATCGGTTTCAAAGACATATACAACGATTTTTGACTTTAAAGTACCTGGCTTAAAGGCATGCTTGTGAACAAAGCAAGATTCACTCCATCTGAATATACCATGGAACTATGAATAAAGAGGAATTGACATATTCCCAAAATGGTGAAGCTTCAACTGCAGCCGATTTCTCAGTGGCTCATTACTGCCGGGGCAAACTTCCACCAATAAATTTGAATAAAAATTTTCTCCTTATTTAAACGCCTTATTAATGCAGAATTTCAGTCATAATCATGGCCTATAACATATATATTTATTTTTAGTGGTAGACGTTTACTTTGACGGTAGGCAATACCTGCGTTTCCGCCATATTCTGACAACCTAAGCAACCTCCTGTTAGTGGCAGTGAAAGAGATTATAATACTCGAGCCAACTTCCACCTGTAAAAGCGAATAGAAATTTTTACCATTTTTGTGAGGGAAATTTTGCATTAAGCTGATAAAATTAGGCTAAACTTTCTGTTTAAAATTTATTGGTGGAAATTTGCTCCGCCGGTAATCTGAAACTGTTAATCTGATGTAAAATATCAGCCGCCATCTTGTGACAACCTGCTCAGTTACTTCACTCCCAGCTCATAGAATTTACAGTATGTGTCTCTTCTTTATTCATAACTCCATCGAGTATGCAGGTTTGATTTGATCTTTTTGACTTTGACTTTGACTTTATCTGATGGAATACAGGTTCTTTTGTAAAAATTGCGTATCATCGTTTTTAATGTCCGTTACGTATGTACTGATGAGGAGGTCTAAAATTGAGCTCGAAATGCCTATTTGTAGTAATTTTTATGTGTATTTTAACTGTTTTTAAGTATCTGAAATATTTTGTTTCTATGTATAGTAAAGTAATCAGACGTATCATGTTTGTGTATCTTAAAATAAAGGGTAAGTCTAGGAAATTACACGTAAAACAACTTATCTTAATACCAGTGTTGCCAGATTGGGGGCTTTTTTAATTCAGATTATTGGATTGTCACCGCTTTTTCGAAATAGAAAGATTCGGCCTATTTAAAAATAGATTAAAAATTCTGAAAAATAAGGCAAATTTTATAATTTTTAAAAAGTGGTGACAGTCCCCAATCTGGGGAATAAAAAGTCCCCAAACTGGCAACACTGCTTAATACGTCATAACTCAGTAAACCCAAAGATCAACGTATATAATTGAGAAATGACGAGAAGACCTCCTACACCAACGTTCGCATAAATTTGCTTCTATTGAAGGAATAAATTTATCACAATAACCACATTGTTCTGCCACTGTAATCTCTCAATATGACAGCTATATCATCTTATTTTGCCTTAAAAAAGAATGTTAAAGGCTTTACTTAAGGGAGAATAAGAAAAAATATAGAGCTTCCGAAGTCGAAAAAAAAATCGACGTCATCTTCAGATAAATCTGGGCTCCGGCAAAATCGATTATCTTGAATCGCGCAGCTGATTCGCAAATTAAACTATTCGTTTGTCCGTCGAATAAAAGAACGCCTTGCTTATTATGATCGGGGTTTCTGATAAGAATCTACATGAGCGCCGGAATGAGTTTCATGACAGCTAACCTTCTATGCCCTTTTGTTCAGGCCACGTAAGATAACTTATCGGAGAGATCAGAAGATCTGGCCTTTTTTTCTCTTTTCAATTCCTTTCTCCAAATACCTGTTTCGCTTCTACGGTCCTCAGTTATACGTTGTTTGACTCAAATTCAATACCAAGTTTACAGGTTTGATTTTTATATATTACTAACTGCGTAGCAATCCATTTTAAATTGCACGAGATCTTTCGATTGTTAGGAGCGGGTGAGGTGAAATCTTGTTTTATTATACCTTTAAAGTTTCAAGCCAGAACAGTTCCAAATAAATCACAATTTAGAAAATTTTAAGAACGTTTGCTGCTCATTTCACCTTCTTAAATTTCGATTTTTTTTATAAACCGTTCTTAGAGAGCATTTATATCTTCCGCCATGCAAAATTTCAAGTTTTTGGTCCCAGTTTGGCTGTATGACAGAAGTCTCAATTTTTAAACGTTTTTTGTTTTGAACCCTTATACATTTCGAATTTTTTTAAAAATTAATCTGTTGGGAGTATTTAAATCTTAAAAATAACAGTCATGCCAATTTTCAAGTTTCTAGTTGTATTATTGGGTTGTCCAGAAAGTTCGTGCCGATTTTGAAGAAAAATTGAAGCTCAGAAGATTTAAATTTTAGTACATATTTATTAAATTGCGAGGTTTTCGCCAAATTGTTGTAAAAAAAAATCACGCCAAGCCCGGTGCGTATATGATACCTCTGCCAAATATTAAATAATGCTACAAACCATGACATTTAATTTCAACTTCAAAGCAATGTCTTAATTTGCCACTCGAAAAATAAAAAAAAATGCTAACTGGGGAGTTAAAAAAAGCTATTGACGAGATTTGCAACCGGCTAATACAAAAGTACCAGGAATTCTTTGCGATCATGGCAACTTTTTTGTAATTTTATTCGAAATTTTTTTTTTTGATTTTTTAATCAAAATGGAAACTTTTTATAAGAAAAGCGAAGTGATCAGTCCATAATTGTTTACGGCGGTTACATGACTTGGACTATTATAATATAGATAAAATGATGGCGATAGAATAATATTTGGCGAATAATATCTGCCCCACTAACATAAAAGTACCAAAATGGCACCTGGAATATAAAAAGCGAAGTGGTCCGCCCGGAACTACTGATGATAGTCACATGACTTAGGCTATTATTATAGATATATAGGTGCCATTCTGTTCTACAACATTCTTCCATGTTTCCAGAAGTCTCCTAATGCCTTCTTTCCAAAACTTTTGTGGCTTGATGGCAAAATACTTATCGATATGCTTTTTTATATCATTCAAAGAGCCGATTTTTTTAGCGAAGAGAATTTTTGAAAAAAAAAAAAAAAAGTCGGACGGAGCAATGTCCGGAGAGTAGGGAAAGTGGGTCAGAATACCTCAAACGGATGCAAGCGGTTTGTGTCTGACTGTCAAAGTTTGTCCTAAAAGTTTGTTCCTCAACTCACGTGATATTTTAAAATTCATCTCGCACCCCTTTTTGGAAATAAAAATCTTTTACATATACTTTGAAACATCTGCAAAGGAAACTTAGCACAAAATGTATTTTTAAAAATAGTGGTACCAATAGAAAATAAAAATAGTAAGTTCTGAGAACGAATCGTCAAGGACTTTCTGAACAGCCCAATAGTTCCTAATAAATCGTAATACAAAATGATTTTAGAACTTTTCCGCTCATTTCACTATTTAAAATTTCGAACTTTTTTGAAACCGTTCATAGCAAGTATTTACATCATAAAAGTCCACCACACCAAATTTTAAGTAACTAGTCCCAGCAGATATCGCAATTTTATAATAATTACCACCCTTGGCAACCAGTTTGGTCTCCCTTAAAATTTGTGTTTGGGAAAGCATGCTAAGCATTGTATCATGTTACTTTTATTCATAATTTAATTTACTTGGTCTCCCTAAAATATAATTAATATAATCCCTTAAGCTAATATTAGTTTTTGTTGCATTAAAATATCTCGATTTGTTGATTTTCTGTAAGCAAGTAAACCCTATTGGTTTACAATGGAAGTCTATGGAAATTTGGCGAAATATTACAATTATCACCAAGTTGGCGTTGTATTTGGCCACTCATTTTGGTCACCAAATTTGGCGATATATCGTAAAGTTGGCGACAAAAAAGGTCCCACCCCTATGGTATGGAGACCCCCCCCCCCCTTATAGGTATGGTGATGCATTAAATGCTGCTCAATAACCAATGAAATGCGTTTCATTCGGGCGTTGCCATTAAACAATTAACAAATAATCGCGATTTCTGTGACACATACGATAGCGTAATATATATATATATATTGTTCCTCCTGCACCCACTCCCTTGGGGGTTGTTGTGCTGACATAAAATATAGCCTATAATGGAACAGAGAGGGTCATTTTTGCCACCACTACTTTTGAACTCAACTCAATAGTTCCAGTGATTACCATTTACAAATAGACACACAAATATTACTGATTAAGTAAAATAATGCTATAAAAAGTGATAAAATATCATTTATTAAGATTGACGATCGTTTCGTCGCACCAACGGCGACATTTTCAAAATCATTCACGATGGAAAATATCTTTACGTAATTTAAAAACAATAAACATAGTAAACAATAAATTATGTGAAAATATTTTCTATCGTGAATGATTTTGAAAATGTCACCGTTGGTGCGACGAAACGATCGTCCATTTTAATAAATGATATTTTATCCCTTTTTATACCATTATTTTAGTTAATCTGTTTATAAGTGATCATTATACATGTTTTTACAAATGTTACTTCTTTATAATAGTAGTATACATTCGATTTTAACTAGCTTTTAGATAATCTCATTTTTCTTATTCCAACAATTTCTTTGAGGTATATGCGTCATTCGTGCAATTCACAATAACACGTCACTTGACTCATAGGTTATTCAAGCACGATATGTTCCGATTACATTTTCTTCTACTTTCTTTTTTTTTCTTTACTTTTTTTTTTCTATTTAATCCATACTTTTTAAATCATGAGTTAAAGTAAGGATCTGAAAAAGGAACTGAAGGAGAAAAAAGAACATTATTATTATTTATTATTTTTAAATTATTTTTTAAATAAAATATTTTTCTTTAGACTTTTATATTCCAGATTTCTCTTTTTATATTTTTAAAAGTTCAATAAACTGAAATATTGTTTTTATACTTGAAGAAAACTACAAGAAAGTTTTAAGAGTGGTAATATTTTGCGTATATTTATTTTGAGTAAAATAAATAAATGCTGAATTTCCCATTATATTTTATTTTTAGCAAAAGAACAGGAGCAAATAATAGATCTGGCAATGAAAAATGAAGAAAAAATTTGTACCTAGGGATGAACAGAATGGCAGAATGAATGATTTGATTATTCGAATGAATCCTTCGAGCATGCGCGAATATATAGCTCTCAATCTTTGATTATTTTTTTTTTTTAAATCAATTACTACTAGAAATTTTACATTGAAAATAAATTTGTTATTTTAATTACAATCAAATCAGAAGCTCAAAAAATATGATTTATCTTTTTGTTAGAAATTTTCTGGAGGAAATTGATTAAAAGAAACGCGAGAGTTGACAATTTTACTTGTGTTTGCTACACATTTTTTTTATACAAATTTTCTGGTAGTAATTGACTAAAAAAATGCCAAGTTTGGCAACTGTATTTTTGCTTAAGCCGAATGATTAATTCCAAATAACAACCAAAATCATGCATTCTGCCCATCACCAATAATACATGTTAATAAAAGTTACGTAAAAACAGTTGAATTAACCAATCACCGTCTCTGCTTTTCCTTTTCTTTAAATTAATTAAAAAGAAATGATAATAGAAAAAACCATATAGTTAAACTAATTTAGATGAACAAAATATTTCATAACAGTTCAAATTTCAGGTTTTCTCTCTCTCTCTCTCTCTATATATATATATATGTGTGTGTGTGTGTGTGTGGAATTGACTGCAGTTGACCTTTGGTGATAAATACTTCTAATTGAAGACTCGATGGTGTAGAAATAACACGATTTTAATGTCTGGAGTAAGGCATAAATTATAATTACAGGACACACAAACTATATACAGTTTTAAGGAGATAAAGGGGAAGGGGGTTGCGGCAATCTACCGGCCTTCAATGCTCCGGCGCGCTCTCGGAGTCTGACTATGGACGTCTTTCCAAGTCAACTCTCAAAACAACTCTGAAGTTAAATCGAACCTTCGCTCTCAGGCTGGAGACTCAAAATCACTAAGTCATCAGGTTTATTGTCTTTTAGAAATTGCAAGCTCTGTCAGTTCTTATGGGAATTAGCTTGACCCTCCTACTGTGGTCAGGATGTGGTCAGAATGTTTTGGAAAACGCAAGCCACATCCATATATATATATATATATATATATACGAGATGTTTCCAAAGCTCGCTGTGAAAATAAAACGTGTTAAAAAAAGATCTATGTGCCGGAGAGACATGCAGTTTGCATATAAATATTCAGCGTGGTACGGGATTTCGTATTACACGAAAAAACATTAGTTCAAAATCTCGACAATAGAGGGCGCTGCAAAATCCATGGGATAATTCCATATTGCTCACACAACGCGAGATTTCGATACAAAAGGTATACATGCAGTACTCTGCATTGTTTTTCTTTATCCAAATCTTGCGTTGTGTGAGATATATGCGATTATTCCATGGAATTTATCTGCAGTAGCGCCCTCTATAGTTGAGATTTTTAACTATTTTTTTTGTTTGTGTCATACAAAATCTCGTACCACGCTGAATACTTTTCTGCAAATCACATGTCTCTCCGACCCATAGATTTTTTTTTTTTTTTTCGTGTTTTACTTTCACACCGAACTTTTGAAATGTCCGGTATATATATTTGATGCGCGGATTATAATTTACACCCGAATTTCATACTTAGGAATACACACACCTCTATGACATCCTAACAATCCCGAATATAATAGAACTAATTTCGCAAAATATTATATTTCAAAAACGTTGTTTACCCTCCGGCTATTAACAACGCATGTCACGCACATCCAATTGAAATACGTGAATGCGTAACAGCCCTTAATTTTCGCAACTTGCACGAACTCCTATCGACATTAAGTTTTTAAACTAGAGTAGATTTCTTCTTCCCTGCTATTTTCCTTTCTTCTTTTCTAGAAAAAAGAAAAATAATCTTCTGTGTGTAACCACTACTGCTTCTTTCATTTATAATTTAGTAGCTGTAAGCAATTAAAACTAGATTGGATAAAACTAGTTTTCTCTAGTTTTGTTTGACAGCCTTCAGGGTTAGAGATCTAAACGCTTTCTTTGTGTTATGAATTTGAAGATGGAGTACAGTGTTTTGCTTATGAGGGGTTAAGTAGCAGTTAATTATAGATTTTCAGAATTGAAAAGTGAAAAAGAAATATTGTTTGGCAGACATGCAGCCTGATATGACGTATTATTGCTTCCTCATTTACAATATTGCTGTTAAAGAGACAAAAGTATAAATATGCAGCCTGATATGATGTGTTATTGCTTCCTCTTTTATAATTTAGCAATTAAAGCGGCAAAAGTATTGGACAAATGCCGATTGATATTAACTTTTTAAATTACAATAAACTGAAAAGTGAAAAGGAAGCATCGTTTCGGCATATATGCAGCCTGGTATGATGAGTTATTGCTTCCTTTTTAAAAATTTAACAATTAAAGTAACAACCGTATTGCAGGAATGCCGTTTGATAATAACTTTTTAAATTACAGGAGATTGAAAAGTGAAAAGGAAATATTATTTGGGCATATATGCAGCTTGGTATGATAAGTTATTGCTTCCTCTTTTACAATTTAGCAATTAAAGAAACAACGATACTGGACGAACTCCGATTGATATTACCTTTTTAAATTACAATAGAATGAAAGGTGAAAAGGAAATATTGTTTGGGCATATATGCAGCCTGGTATGATGAGTTATTGCTTCCTCTTTTACAATTTAGCAATTAAAGAAACAAAAGTAATTGGACGAACGCCGGTTGATATTAATTTTTTTAATTACAGTAGATTGAAAAGTGGAAAGGAAATATTGTTTGGGCATATATGCAGCCTGGTATGATATGTTATTGGTTTACAGTTTAGAAGTTAAAGGGAAAAGAGTATTAGATAAATGCCGATTGATATTAACTTTTAAACTACAGTAAATTGAAAAGTGAAAAGGAAATATTGTTTGGGTATATATGTAGCCTGCTATGACGTATTAGGTCTACTCGAAAGTTCTGTCCGATAATGTCTTTTCCCGCCTGCTTTTTTAAAATTAAGATTTCTTCATTGGCATCCCTTTTTGAAATGGTAAAATTCCCATTGTTTTCACACTTCACGTTAAGGTGAAAATATTGGGATTTTTACAATTATAAAAAAGTGGTGCCTATGAAGAAATCTTAATTTTAAAAAAGTAGGCGTGAAATAATATTATCGGACAGAACTTTCCGGTACACCTAATATTACTGCTTCCTCATTTGCAATATAGCAGTTAAAAATACAACAGTATTTGACAAACGCCGATTGATATTAACTTTTTAAACTACAATAAATTGAAAAGTGAAAAAAATATATTGTTGGGACATATTTGCAGCCTGGTATGATGAATTACTGCTTCCATTTTTACAATTTAGAAATTAACCCGGGATGATGTGCGCCGGGAAATGACTGTTAGATTGGTTTTTTTTTTTTTTTTTTTCTTTTTTTATTAAAATGCAAAATAGAGGAAATACCTCAAAAATTAAGACGCATGGAGCATTTTAAAATTTCGTTTTGAAATTTTACAGAGTTGCCACGCTTCAGGGAATTTACCAGGTGAAATATCAGTATTTGTTTATAGAAAAATAAATCTAGGTTAAACACACGAAATTTCGCCTTAGAGATTTTCTATAAGCAAATACTGGTACCGAAGAATTTCCTGGTCTGGAAATTCCCTGTAGAGTGGCAATCTTGTTGTAAATTTTTTAAATATTTTAATATTATAATAAGATGAAAATTTCTTTTAATGTGTTCTATATACTTATAGGGCAATGTATATTTGCACATATCTCTATGATGAAAATTAAAAATACATGTATATTAACGTCCACCGTCGTCTTAGTGTAAAAGTGTTACTTTACGTTCCACAGGTAGACAAGCTTTGGTAAAAGAGACTGGCATTTTACAGTAACAAAGTCCGGAAGGTTTTCGACAGTTTACCCACCAAGGTCATAGTTCAAACCCATACCTTGTAAAATTCCACTGCCATCTCACCACCACGCACCAACCAACCTTCGTAATAATCGTCGGTTATATAAGTATCGACGTTCGTTCTGTTCTAAGAATGCGGAAGGAACGAAATAAGCAACAGGCAGCCCACCTTCACGAACGCCTACGGTGGTGTTTGTTATTGTTGGTCGGAGGAACAGAAACCGGTGTGACAGTGTGCAAGAAAAATGTTCCAATGAAGAGCATTTAAAAAAAAAAAAAAAAAAAAAAAAAAGAAAGAAAGAAAAAGAAAAAATGTGTGAGTTAGTTATACATACATACGCCCTGCTTTTGTGCCGTAGAAATATGAAAAGAGTCAATGGAAGACATTTCATTAAGAAGTTCTTTGAAGATCAACGCTGGAAGAAAGGGGAAAGAAGTGGAACTTCAGGATAAAACTAGGCCTCATTTTTGATGGAGAAAACGTATGTTATTAAAATTCAGTGCTTGAGTTCGAATTTAAAATGTAAAGACGATACTATCATTTTAAAAATATAAAAGGTCATCGAGTCATTGAGTATAAAAGCACTTTGTGGATTTTTAATTGAGTTAGACGTAATTGGATTCTACGTCTGTGTTTATCCCTTCGAGACGAGCATCCATACACGAATTTTATGCGGTTTACACCAGTTTTTTTAGCAGATTTTTTACTTGTATATTTACGCAAATGCCAAAATCAATTAAAACAAACATTATTTTTCTTTCTTAACCCTTTCAGGGGCAAAGCACTTCTGTTCGTAAAATGTTGAAATGATTGATTGACACCAAAATTTGAAAACAGATTTATTTCCAAATAAGTAGTAGCTTTTCTACACGTACTTAAAAAATTGCAAAATTCTGGTCTCAAAGTGGCATTTCGAAATTAAAGTTAAGTGGAATATATTACATCCCACCGTACTTCAAAGGATTCATGGTATCGAAAACAATTGCTGTATGTACTTCATGAAAATGCGTTATATGCACCCAGTGTCCCGAAGAGGCTAAGGGGACAGTAAATACTGAAAAACACCAAATTCGATTTTAAAAAAATCGATTTTTCAATTTTTGCGAATAAAGTCAATTATGTTTTACTAAAATATATATGTATACGTATAGTAAATAATGTTTGCTTAGTATTTTATAGTTTAACTTGCAAAATATAGTTTTAAATATGTATGCGTATTTTAAACGCTGTTTTCTCTGAATTGAAAATTTCGCACATTTATGAAATTTGAAATGTTCCATGCGCATTCCTAATTATCAGATTCCATTAAATTTTTTACTGTGCATCCTTCATATAATAAAAAAGAAAAGTTAGCATAAATAGTTCCATTTAAGGAACATTCTAATGTTAAAGTTTGCTATACATAATACAAAAGCTATCGTTATTTTACACGAAAAAGTAGAGTATTCTTATAACATACTAGGGGGCTCTGCACCCTACGAGCTACGCTCGTCAACCCCCGTTCAGACACCGCAGACTCTAACAGCACGATAATTTGATCGGCTTTAAAAAGATTTCGGAAGATTGAATTATAATTTGAATCTGACAATTATAATCTGACGTAATTTTCACCAAACTTTTCTTTTTCTTTTTAATATTCACGTAAAAATACTTTTGTTAGAAATGAAATATTATGATCATCTTAAAATATCAAATAAATGTCTCGAGCAATTTTTAAATTTAAACTGTTTTGCAATATTATTTTTTGTTCATTTTACGTAATAAGTGTAATGTGACGTAAATGTGACGTAAATTCTCCTATTTAAGACTTCTAACGCATGTTTATGAATTTATTATTTTACAATATTCTGTCCCTTTTAAAATTCACGTGTAATTATAATTTTTATGACGTAATTTTCAACGAGTTTCTGCTTTTTATATTTTCTGTTTATAATAGTCACGTGTAAAATAAATTTTTAATTTGAAGTAAACATTATTGTTTGCGCTGTTTATACAACTGGCAACAGTTTAAATTAATAACATTTTCTAAAATTTGTAAAAAATATCTCTCGAAATGCTGAAAATTTGAATTTAAAATTGAAATAAAACCTCAAAAAATGAGTCAAATAAGAAAAATGAATTCAATCTGCACACCGGGAACTTATAACGTATAAAATGATCTAAAAATGATTAAATTCTCATGCATAGTTTTTGCTCCAATAAAACTTTTTAGTGGAACGATTTTGTCCAACTTTAGCTTTAAATATCTCTTAAAATAATTCTTCGATTTGAAAACTGCCTGCATCAGCGTGTTTATCAAACATTTTTCTATAACACCACCGATTTTCATATTTTTGTATGCAACATTTTTTTTTAATATTAACGATGAAAGGCCATGCTTAAGTATTCAAATTGGATGTGGATCTACCCGGAATATCTACTCAGATTTTCATTGGTCCATTTCCAAATCAAAACTTTTTTTTATATATAGAAGGATATATATTTTTTCTTTTTACACGTTCAGTGAACTTTTACATTTTATGCTAACTTTCTTTCTAATAACCGAAAAATCATGTTATATTCAGAAGAAATGCGCATGTGGCATTTTAAATATAACAATTATTCGGTATTTTAAAATTTTAATAATTTCAAACTTTTTATTATTTTAACACTAAATTTTGAATTTAACTGTTTGAACTTATCATTAATAATTCTACTAATTTTAAAATGAATCAGCTGAAAATACAAATCTTTTAATATCCTGTCCCCTTAACACTGAAAGGCGGGAAATTTTCCTCAAGTTTTATAAAAATATTTAATACCAGAATTTTTATTTAAAACTTTTTTAAATATTTAATTAACCCATTTTTCCTTTGTTTCTTTTAAACATATTTTTTAAAGAAATGTCTGGTTCGAAACGAATTACAGTAGATTTCCGTTACAACGAATTCCATTACAACGAAAAATCCTGTTACAAGAAATTTTTGACAAATCCCCTTTTCAAATTGCATCAACCTTAATGTATTAAAAATTCCAATTTAACGAAGGGCATTTTTTTTTTTTTTTTAGAAATTCCGTTACTACGAAAAATCTTCATCGAGCTTTTTTTTTCTTTTTTTGAAACCATCTCTGGCTCGTGATAAGAAATTAGCCAATAATCATTTCTAACCGCTGGAAACATGCCCGGTTAACTGAGACTGATGAAAAAATGAATCAAAAATTTTAGATTTGGATGAATCCTCTGAGTTATACACTGGCAAAAAATTAACATCAGTCCCTGATCAGGTGGATTTAAAGGACTTCTAATATGTTAATGACAATATTCAAATATGCTCTGAAGTGTCTGGTGAAGATATCATTTTGTCCATTACAAGTACATTAGACCGACAAAATTACGAATGCAGTGATGACGATATTGATGTTACCGACGGTTCAAAAGTTACCTTTTCGTGCTTGGAGAAATTCGTACTTTTGTTTCCCATCAAAAGAATTTTCCAGAGGACAGTGGAGCTATTTTCTCACATTCATTCGTTACACACGTTTTTGTTTTCATCAACTATACATTCCGTTGTACAAACTAAATCACAGATTTTCTACAATAATGTGCTACTAAATAAAGGTCAGTCTGTAATTTTGAATTTTTAAAATTGAATTTTATTTTACTAACTCTTTATATGTTAATTTAACTAGTTTTCCATTAAAATCTTCTATAATGAAAGGTAAATTTATCTTACATAATTAGCTTCCGTGTATGTGTAATTCATTAGATAAATAGGAGTAATTCCGTTACAACGAAAAAATCGTTACAACGAAATATTTTAGAGGTCCCGTGGAGTTCGTTGTAACGAAAATTTACTGTATATTCATGTGGTAGGGGCCTAAATGGCCCCTCGCCGCCATTTTAGTGTTAACAGGATGCAATTCGTGGAATTCAAGAAAAAAACATGTGTGAGTTACTTGTACCATACATCCTGCTTTTGTGGTGTAGAAATATGAAAAGAGTCAATGGAAGACATTTCATTAAGCAGTTCTTTGAAGATCAGTGGAGAAGAGGAAATTTCAGGATGAAACTATGGCTCCTTCTTATAGAGAAAATGTATGTTATTAAAATTCAGCGCTTGAATTTGAATTTGAAACAGACGTATTTAGATTCTACGTCTGTTTTAAACTCTTCTAGATCAGCGTCTAGTGTTGCCAAATCTGGCGGGGTTTTTCTGATTTAGGAATTCATAATTCACACCAGAATATTTTTAAATATATTTTCTTTTTTTTAAATCGCGTAATAATCTGACATTATTTTAATAAAAAAATAACTATTAAGACTTTCTGATGAGAATTCAGAATGTCTTAATAAAAAAATCCCGCCAGCAACACTGGTAGCATCCCATACCCAAATTTTGTTTCGTTTATACCACTTTTTTTTAACAGATTTTTTTTTTAAATTTATTAATTCACGCAAACGCCACAATTAAATAAGTCAAATACTATTTATCTGTATTACTGGTACCGAAAACAATTAGTGTATATACTTCATGCAATATAAGAAGATGCATATATGCACCCGTTGACCGAAAGAGATTAACCCCTTTAGGGGAAGTAGCATACATTATCGCCCACTTTATTTAAATCAAGATTGTCACCAGAAACATTAAATTAAATTTTACTATTGTAACTTTGATGTAAAAAAATATATATGTATAAAACTGCTTTTCCTTATTTTAACACATTGTATGCGGGACACGTAAAAATACGTTTCTGTGGGTTGGGGACAGAAATTATTACTGGTACCAGAAATTTTGCACGGACGAAAAAAGAAGGTGTAATCCAAGCATGCTTGCTTTTTATTGGTTGAGAGCAGGTTTTAATTTACAGTGGCATTTTCGAAAACTTACCCGCATACAATGTGTTAAAAATTTTTTTTTCGAAAATTAAAGTGTTAATTCAAGATTACAGAATCACACTTACTTGCCCCTGAAATGGTTAATAGAATGCAGTTAATCAAATTTAAAAAAAAGACGTGTGTGAGTTATAGTCATACCATATGCCCTGCTTTTGCGGCGTAGGAATATGAAAAGAGTCAATGGAAGACATTTCATTAAGAAGTTCTTTGAAGATCAGCGCTGGCAGAAAGAAGAAAAAAACCTCAGGATGAAACTAGGGCTCGTTTTTGATGGCGAAAACGTATGTTATTAAAATTCAGCGCTTGAATTCGAATTTGAAATGTAAAGACGATGCTATCGTTTCGAAAATGAAAAAGGGCATTGAGTAGAAAAGCATTTTGTCCTTTTTAATCGAGTCAGACTTAATTGGGTTCTATATCTCTTTTAAAAGGATGCAATTCATAGCATTATTTGTTATAGTGGTTTTTTACTTTTAAATTGTATATTTATATAAATGCCATTTATTATTCTGCAATAGGCTTCTTTTATTTTGAAATTGGAATCGTGATTCTAAACTCATCTTGAAATTGATTAGTTGAAAACCTGACTTTTGGAAGGTTATTAATTATTCTGTGCCCGCATTTCATATTCATTTTTCTATCTTGAATTTGCTATTATTATTATTACTACTACTATTATTATTATTATTATTAACAAAACAACGAGATGAAATTAAGAAATTTTTTACAGTGTTAGTTCTAATTGTACTTTTGTATTTTAATTAATTCAAACACAATTCTTTTTTATACTTCTGCTTTAACAAAGATGTAATTCATAGCACTATGAATTACACAGTTATTTTTTATTATTAACTGTTTGTTAGTATAAATACCATTTATTATTCAGCAATAGTTTTTTTTCTTTTGACAGTAAATTCGAGATTTGAAACCAACCTTGAAATTAATTAATAGAAAATCAGAATTTTGGAAGGTTATTAATTATTCTGTGCCACATTTAATATTCGTTTCTCTATCTTAAATTTGTTATTATTATTATTATTATTATTATTATTATTATTATTATTATTATTATTGACAATAAAAGAGAGATAAAATTAAGACATTTTTGGCAGTATTAGTTCTAATAGCACTTTCGCATTTTAATCAATCATAACAAAATGTAATTCATAGCATTGTGTGTTAGATCATTTTATAACACTTTCAACATAGTTGAAAATTGTTTATGAAAAATGCTTTAGAGCATAAATTTTTTATGAATTCATAATTCAGTACATAAAGGGTTAACCCCTCCGGGACCGGCGTCTGTTACACAAATTTAATTCGCTTGGCACCACTGTTTTATATATATATATATATATATATATATATGTGTGTGAGATGTTTGCGTCTACATATCTACCCTTAATATTTTCTCTCTCTGACATTCCAAATTTATTTTTATGCTCTTATATTAAAAAATTGGTCCTGTTAACGCATTACTATTAGAGATTAAATGTTTAAGTTCACTATTTGGTAAATTATTAAGTGTTGCGTTTGTGCACGGATTTTCACGTTTCCGGTTAAGGGTTAATAGTACTTTACTTTTGTAATTCCAAAAATGCTCTAATTAAATAAGGTAAATTTTACTTTTTTATATTACTGGTAGAAAAAACATATTCTCTATCCAACTACTGAAAGTACACATATGCACCCATGGTCGCGAATGGGTTAAAAAAAAATAAGGTTTTTAACCCTTTGCGATCGAACTACTCCTCTCAGGCACAGGCATCTCTTCACGAATTTATTCGATTGGTAACCCCCCCCCCTTTTTTTTTAAAGAACCACTTTACTTGCACTTTGACAATATGTACACGAGAAATTTACTAAAAAATGTAGTTTTAAAATATAGTGGTGCTAATAGAATATAAAAACAGAACAATATATATAAAGCTTCAGCTGCTATTTGCCGACGCTCGACCGCAATAGGGTTAAGTTTTCAAACTATGTATAGTTATATTATTTAATTTCATTAATTTTATCATTAGTTAATGTTATTTATTTAATATATCATTATCCTAGATAACTTTTATTCAGAGTTTTTGTGGTTAGAACCTTATGACCAAATAATAATAATAATAATAATAATAATAAAGGCCAGGGAGAAAGTAACATATACACATAATAAAATCAATCTACACACAGTCTAAAAGTGAAGGATTCCTTATAATGATGCATTTATTAAATCTAAAATAAAACACTTTATTTTTATTTTTCATTCCGTACTGCATCATTAATTACAAAATAAAAGTTAACCAACAATTTCTAAACTAAAGTAATTATTCATCATAACCTGCTAAATTAATAAGCAATTTTGCCTTTTTAGTAACAATATAAATGATAATGTGGTGAAAAAAGTATTTCTCAAGTAATAATTTTTTATGAATAACAATACCTTAGTTAAGCATACATAATTTTATTGCAGTTTTTTTTTTCTTATCAGTGATTCTCTCAATAACGTAACAGAGAACGGAAACAAATATGAAAAATGCAACAATTATACTCACCGCTGGGGAATACGAAACCAGTTTTTCGCTTTATCAATCTTAACACCGACAATCAAATTAATGACGAATCCCAGAAGTGCGGAACTAAAATTGTTTGTTTTGATTGTTGCCGGGAAACGAAAATACGAATATATGTACGAACATGTGTCTACTTGTCTTCACGTCATCATATTATTTAAGGCAATGGTTCCCAAATTATGCGACGCAAGCCGGTACGATCAACCAGTTTTTCAAAAACAATTTATATATTAGGTCTACCTGAAAGTTCTGTCTGATAATGATATTTCGCGCCTATTTTTTTTAAAATTCAGATTAGTAAAGTAATTATTCATCATAACCTGATAAATTAATAAGCGATTTTGCCTTTTTAGTAACAATATAAATGATAATGTGGTGAAAAAAGTATTTCTCAAGTAATAATTTTTTTTTATGAACAACAATACCTTAGTTAAGCATACATAATTTTATTACAGTTTTTTTTTTTTTTTTTTTTTTTTTTTTTTTATCAGTGATTTTTGCGATAACGTAACAGAGAACGGAAACAAATATGAAAAATTCAACAATTATACAGATCGCTGAGGAATAAGAAACCAGTTTTTCGCTTTATCAATCTTAACACCGACAATCAAATTAATGACGAATCCCAGAAGTGCGGAACTAAATTGTTTGTTTTGATTGTTGCTGGGAAACGAAAAATAAGAATAAACGTACGAACATGTGTCTACTTGTCTTCACGTCATCATATTATTTAAGGCAATGGTTTTCAAATTGTGGGACGCAAGCCGGAACGATCAACCAGTTTTTCAAAAACATTTTATATATTAAGTCTACCAGAAAGTTATGTCTGATAATGATATTTCACGCCTAAATTTTTTAATTCAGATTTCTTCATTGGAACCACTTTTTTGAAATGGTAAAATTCCCATTGTTTCCACCTTCATTACTATGTCACTAAACAAGGCGAATTTTATCTGAGCAATGCATCAGTTTGTTTTATTCTGAAAACGGGCAGAATTTTCCGGTATACATTAAATAAGGTGAAAACAATGTGAATTTTACCATTTCAAAAAAGTGGTGACAATGAAGAAATCTGAATTTTTAAAAAGTAGACGTGAAATAATATTATCGTACAGGACATTACTAATGTATATATGTATAATTAATATACCTAATATATACATAATTAACTAATATATAATACTAATCCATATACCTAATATATATATAATTAATTAAAATGAAATCACAAGTGTAAAAACAAATGGAAAGGAAAATACAAAAATTAATCCCAGTATAAAAGACAATTTAGAAATTGTACGTCAAACGTGGCAAATGTTCGTACAATAACTAGTTTTATAAATATTCAGATCTTGGTGCAATAGCTGTTGCACTCTTATGCAAAAATGCATGAATACAAAATTTATTACGATTCGATATAGTTAATTAGGAATGCGGAAATAATAGGACTCCATCTTAAATAGGATGTCATCACCATGGCGACCTAGAATCATCACCTATCAGGGGATAGCATTGAATTAATGACGTATGATAGGATTTAATAGAAGGAAGAAAACTTTTATTAATATCTTTTCAAGTTTGATTTGATTTTCATAAAATTTGAAATGACTTGACAAAATTCTGCAACGTTTTTATTACATTTCAAACTATTAGGTTGGGTAGTTTTTGCGCTGTTATATGTGGACAGACGGACAGACAGACAGACGAACGGACCAGACGACGACTATAGATGCTACGTATTCATATAATTAAGAACGCACCTAAAAGTCGTCTACAACATAAATGAGATTAAGAAAGTGCAGAGTTGTTTGTACATCGGACAGAAATTAACATAGGACTACAGGATCATGAATGAAATAATCAGAAGAATAAGAAATGGATGGACTGCTTTTAGCTTTTAGGAAGAACAGTATTTTTCTGAAGAGTAGTATGCCTCTATGCTTGAAAAGAGAAGTGTTTAACCAACGTGTTTTGCCTGCACTAGCGTATGGAGCGTAAACATGGGCACTAGTAAAACGGGTGGCACAAAGAATACAAACTACACATCAAAGTATGGAGAATAACCTGGATAAAAAGATTAGAATAAACGGGGAACATTTAAGCTATCTCCGGTTTGCTGACAATATTTTATTTTTCAGTAACAGCCCTGAAGAATTGGAAAACATGCAAACAGATTTGACAGAAGCTAGCATTAATGTGGGATCAAAAATAAATTTGGAAAAGACTAAAGTTCAATTCATTTGCGTCAAAAAAGAAAATTGTCTACGACAATACTGAGATTTAAAAAGTGCAACATTATATGTACCTTGGACAGGAAATATCATCGGATAATAGTATAATGAATGAAATCAATAGAAGAATAAGGTATGGATGCAATGCTTTTGGGAAGAACAATGTTATTCTGAAGAGTAAAGTCTGAGCCGTAAAACTAACAGTAATAAACAGTAAAATTAGCAAGTAATATACCGTTAAGCAAGTAATATACCGTTTAATTCATTTATACGACGGTATATTAGTGCTTATTTTAAGGTTATAAACTAGCACCCCAGCTGCAAGTATTATACCATAAAATCAACCATTTTTGTTGCTCTTACCTTTGATTCCGAACAATTTAAACAAAAATCAAGTGAATTAATAGAAAATTAATTTAAAAATATTTACCATTTTTCATATTCTTTTAATATATATATCACTTCTACGAACATTTTTACAACATTCAAAATTCTTAACAGAAAAATAGCTGCTTAACGGAACATTTAATCATAAAGAGCGTAAAAACATATTTATTGCCACGCATAAATCATCAATTTATACACACTCTCCTCCATATAAAATACTCCTAAGCAAATACTTTAATTCCCTGCTTACCCTATAAATCATAAGGAACAACATAAATTATAACAATCTTAAAAATACTACTTAGCAACATAACGTTCAGCGTTACTTTTCATAATTAATACCCATTCACACACTACAATAGCCATTCAGACCGAGTATTCTCGACTTAATATATTTCTGAAACATACCAATTTCCCTTCTAATAAGTAGATGCAGAAAATACTTTCTGTTCCTGCACGAGTGGTGAAAAGAACCAATGAAAGGAATGTTTTTTTTTTTTTTTTTTTTTTTTTTTTTTTTTTTTTTTTTTACGGAATGGTAGTTTCGTTACTAATAAATGCCAAGATAGGGCAGTAATAATGGTATACAATCACGCGATGATTTAACAAAAGAAGAAAAAGAAAAAGTCATCAATGCAACAATAATGCCAAATACAATTATTGACGTCCACATTAAATTGTCCTCTAGAATCAGATGCAATTATCAAGGTTCCTACGCTTCAAGGACTTTCAAGTACCTTTTACCAGAAGTTTTGTAAAGTAATATTTGCCTTATTTAACCCTTAAATGCGCGATTTTTTATTTTGTTTCGAAAAAATTATGTGTGATTCTCTGAACGGTTTATTACACAGGAAAAATAATGAAAAAATCAGAGATACTTTTTCCATATAATACGTCAACCTTTTCTTCTGTTGCACATCTGCAATACAAGTAAAAACTACTGTCGTGTGGCTGCTTTACGCTAAAATGTTGCAAATTGCTAAATATTTTAATAAGTATGTCTCCAAATACTTTATTTTACATAATTATTTATTTTATAAAACTTAAATTTTAACCCTTTAATTTCCAATGTAGAATACGTTCTAGAAATGACGTAGTTCAGAGAATCTGACTTTGCACCAGAAAGTTTCAATGGTTAATTTCGCTTTATTTAAATACGGCATGTCTGTTTTTTAATTAAAGCAAATGTTGCTATTTTAATTTTCTGGTGTGAATTAGATATATGCGAATAAAAAAAAATCTATTAAATTCAAAACAGTATTGTTTGCATATATGCAAAGCTGCGCACTAAAGGGTTAATGACGAAAATAATAATAATATCTTCAGATATAGCGACCAGTACTTTACGAAATTTCCGTTACGAAAACACTTCAAATTCCCTGAAACAATTGATGCGTACGAACCCTGAATTATTTTGTGAGGTAACTAGTAATCCAGACACAGATGATCCAAATCGAGCTTCCCGGGTTACAGAAGGTAAGTGAAAACAATTTTTACTGAAAACTATACTGAAATTATTGACGTCCACATTAAGTGGTCTCAAGACTCTTGAAGCTTCAAAATTTTCGAAATTTTTATTTTTTTAGACGTTAACACCTTAATTCTCGCTTCCGTGATTTTCACGGGCTGTGTCTTTTACTCAGATTGTTTGATTCCCACCAGTTTTATAAAATAGTATAATTGGCTTTATTATTGTATCATTTTACCTGTTATTAAATAAGGTGAATATTTCTTTTTCAAAAAAGTGGTGCCAATAAGCAATTTGAATTTTTAAACCGTAATTTAATGCGACCGTTAAAGGGTTAAACTCCTATCTTGAACATTTTGATATAATTATTTCCTTAAAATTCCCATTAGAACAGAAAGTTATGGCTTTTAGCTGCAGCGGCACTTCCGATACTTTGAAGTCATCTATCTCCAAATGACATTTTTGGGCATAATGCGCAAAATATCTCAAAAACTTTTGAATATTTTTGCATGAAATTTTCAAAACATATGTTTCACGTTAGTCTGTATAAACTGAACCTAAAATTTCATTTTTATTGTTCAAAAACCGACTTTTTTAGATGATTATACTGTAGAAATTTTCCAAATTTTGCATTAGCTAAATACAACTTTGTATTAAAAATGTAAAAATACTTTAAATACAAATTTATTTATGTTCAGGGAAAATTATTACAATCTGAAGTATAATTAGGCACCAAAAATTTCATTCTAGTTGTAAAATTTATTTTGTAATCCTTCACGTATGCTGTCATACGAATTTTCTGCTCGCCCAAAGTCTAAAAGTTTGGAGCCCCCTATAAATACAAATTCTGCATCTTCCAATTTTTTAAATACATGAAATGAAAGAACATACTTATAGCTTTCATTCCAATTCAAATTGTGTTTTTAAATCATATACATTTTAAGATATGAAATGTTGAGAATAGTTCTTTTTTTTTCCCCTTTTTTCTAATTTTAAAAGTCCTAAGACCCCTTAACAATAGAACGCCCGGAAATTTTACTCAAGTTTCATAAAAATATTTTACACCAGAATTTTTATTCCGTTATGGAGTATAGGCTGGAATCAAATGGTGAGCTCTTTACATTAATTTAAGTGAAGTCGAATTTATCTTTCGTAATCGTCTGCACGCGATATAGATTTGAAAAACAAAAAAATCATACAGGAAAATCAATTTAAAAACAAGTTGGAAATTGCACGTCAAACGTGGAAAATGCGTTCGTACTATAACTAGTTTTATAATTATTTTTTGCACCCCATATTGTACTGAATGAATATTTTTTTGCACTTCATAAATGCATAGTCTGTAACATCATTAAAATGCACTTGCAATATTTTTTTCCCATTCCATGTAATGTAACGGAAAATTTTGACCGTCCCTGTAATGAAACTATACATCCGATTTTCATAAAACTGGAAATAGCTCGACAAAATTTTGCAACAATTATATATTTAAAATTTCAAACCATTCGGAAGGCTGTAGCATCATTAAAATGCATTTGCAATAAATTTTCCCATTGGCAGTAATGTAAAGGAAAACTTTTGACTGTCCCTGTAATTAAACTATACATCCGATTTTCATAAAACTGGAAATAGCTCGACAAAATTTTACAACAATTATATATTTAAAATTTCAGACCATTCGGAAGGCTGTAGCATCATTAAAATGCATTTGCAATAAATTTTCCCATTGGCAGTAATGTAAATTAAAACTTTTGACTGTCCCTGTAATTAAACTATACATCCGATTTTCATAAAACTGGAATTAGCTCGACAAAATTTTGCAACAATTATATATTTAAAATTTCAGACCATTCGGAAGGCTGTAGCATCATTAAAATGCACTTGCAATAAATTTTCCCATTGGCCGTAATGTAACGAAAAACTTTTGACTGTCCCTGTAATTAAACTATACATCCGATTTTCATAAAACTGGAAATAGCTCGACAAAATTTTGCAACAATCATACATTTAAAATTTCAGACCATTCGGTTGGGTAGTTTTTGCTCTGTTATATGCGGACGGACGGACGGACGGACAGACAGACGGACTGAACGACGACTATAGATGCTACGTATTTATATAATTACGAACGCACCTAAAAAGGCAGTAAAAGTTAAACTTAATTGTCTGTGGTTGCAAAAATCAAATTGACGTCAGCGTTACGTACAGACACATTTGTTCTTTATAACATAGATAAATATGTTCAGACTCAGAACTATTGTTTACATCAAAAATAAAAAATAATTAACAACCAGCGTTCCGATTTTGAGTTAAGGCATTAAAAGAAAGGAAAATTTAGTTTTGGTCTTAAACTGTTCTACATTTTATTTCTTTTTTATAACATTCCATCACTCATGTGTATCAGTTTATATATTTTTTAAAATGTTAATCAACAGATGTTTAATCCAATACTAATTTCCGTCTTTCTACAATCCTGATTACGATCCTAAGCTTCATGTTTGACAAGTGATCGATTTGTTAAAACAAATTAGGTAAATTAGTCATTCCCAGTTACCTAGTAGCTTAATACCTTTTAATCACTTCTGGATCAATAACGGATCCCGAGTTGAAGATTTGGATAAAAGGAAGCTTTAAATTACAGTTTTAGAGCGTAAGGAAGTTGTAAAGTCGTGGGAAAAAAAGTAAACACCCCTACTAAATCTGCAACAAATTATAGTAGAAGAAAGTTACTTGTACCAAACGAATGGAAATAAAGCCTAGTAAGTAAAGTAGAATGTAGAAAAACTATGTACTTTTGTCTGATTTAATAGATTTTTATTTCTTGGTACATAGATAGGTACAGATCTGTTTCAATTTATATTTATAACCATTTGCATCCCTTTCAACAGCATTCTGTCTTTTATGTTAATATTTCAAAATAAAAAAAATACCTCTTAAAAGTAAATTAATCCAAATTATATTTGAAAAATACTGATAAAGACATCAAGCTTTGTGTTCAACAAGGGATTATATTGTTCGAACAAACAAGGCAAATTACTCATTCCCAGCAACTGGTTTCTCAATTAATCATTAGTCTAATATCATTTGTCTATATGATGTATTTCATTAAATCGTTATCACAGTAAAAAGTTAGTTTCAATTCATGTCCAACATAAACTTCGGTTTTAAAAAGCCACAACTGCTCAAATAAGTTTATTGCTTATAAGAAATGCAGTTTTCTCTATTTTATATTAATTTAAATTAACTTAACACAAGCCGTAAATCTAATGCTTCTATGTATGTACTTCTATGATTTGATTGTTTTTCTACAAATGTAGACAGTTCTGTTTTGTCTAATTTCATAATTTTTTTTTTCTTGGTATATAGGTATGTACAGATCTGTTTCAGTTCACATTTATAACCCTTTGCATCCCTTTCAACAGTATTCATTCTTTTATGTTAATCTCTTAAAAGAAAAAAAAATACCTCTTAAAAGTAAATTAATCCAAATTATATTTGAAAAATACTGATAAAGACATCAAGCTTTATGTTCGACAAGCGATCATATTGTACAAACAAACAAGGCAAATTACTCATTTCCAGCAACTAGCTAATTCTCTTTAATCGCTTCTTAATTAATCATGAGTCTAATATCATTTGTCGATATGGTGTATTTCGTTAAATCCTTATTACAGTAAAAAGGTAGTCATCCGATTTCGAACTTCATTTTCTGTCAGCCTATCTACTGAAGCGATTAGTCAATCTATCAATCAATTCCATTTTCCGCCTCCTTTCATTTTATTAGAGATTAAACTTTTTCCTGTAGATTTTAGGATATCATCCGATATGATATATAGGGTAGTACTAAGATTCTTTAGATTGCTGGAATTGAGACTTAAATGGTTAAATGAAGACGATAAGTTAGTTTAAATTAGACAAAAATATTTTTCCACCATAGTTTTAAAGGTGTTTATGAATTGGGTTTGTCTGTTTGTCCGTCCGTGCTCTAACTAGCGTAAATAAATTCAGATTGCCATGAAATTGTTATACAGTCCTCCCCACTTAATCGGGTCACGGATAATCGAATACCCTGCTTATTCGAATAGAATCCTCCGGAACCGAATTTACTCCTATTGGTTCTATGTTATTTTTTCCTCGCTTAAACCAAATATCTTTTACGAACGTCCCCGCTTAATCGAATAACAACTGTGTGACCGATGCTTGAAAATAGGTGCGGAAAGCACGTTTCAGCTGGAATTTCCTTCGACATTTTGTCATTTTCGATTCCTTTACGCTGAAAACAAATTTTAAGTTCTTCCTGCAATGATTTCTGCCGGCAAGTGTATATAACAGGTCAAATGATTTCCCCACCATCACTTCTTGCTGTTAACCAAGCTTTAATGGCAATGTGCCGTCACTTCGAGACAAGATAATGGTTGTGATATTTTGCACTCATTCGAAAAATAACTCGAAATTTACTCCTTTAAAATTCCACTTAAACAAACCACTTTAAACGACTTTTTTGGCAGTTTAAGTAACGTAAATTAGAAGTAGCAAAGTTTGGACCAAATTTAAACGAGCTGCATTAAGTTTGATGTAAACCATATAAATGTACGTGCTAAAATTAAATTAATACGTATTTACTTTATATTAGCATTTGTATTTATTTTAGTTTATGTTATTCTATTAACTATTTATAATGCTCTTAATTAAACACACCGTAGATGGTTATTTGCCTTTTTATTACGCATTAAATATCACAGTTATGATTTCCCGTTTAATCAAATACTCCGCTTAATCGAATATTACTTCTGGAACCATCAATATTCGTTTAAACGGGACGACTGTAAGTGTTTACGGTGGTATGTTCGGTATTGAAAATGAAGTTTGCAGCATTAACGGTTCGTTTACAGGGACACTCAAAAGTGTTCCGTTATATTACGGCCTATTTTAACCCTTAAATGCCTGAATTTTCAAAAATCATTTAAAAAATGTTTTTCGGCTTTCTTTTTTTGAGTAAATCATGGGAAAAATACTTTAAAAAATCATATTTCGTTTTAAGTATGGTTTACGGCTAAAAAACTGTTTGTTACTAATCGGCAATAGTGGTGTTTGATTGAAAAAATAATTTTCCTGGATAAAATTCTATAATATGAAACACACAAGAATTTTGAGATCTATGATAAGAAATAAATTTTACTTGTTCACTGCAGAACAAAATAGGGTATTTCGCAAGCTTCCAAACAAAACAAAAAGAACATGTATCAACAATTGAAAAAATAAATCTATCTTTATTCATAAACAGCACAAGTGTTGCTATCCAAATGTTGAAAATCGATTTAATAATATTTTCTAAACGTATTTTATTGGCAACATTAGGCATTATAGTTTCAATATTATTCTAATAGTATTTATAAGCCTAAATTGGCTATGTTGCCGAAAGGCAACACCCGGCTAGGTGGGCTATATTATATTCCACCTAATTTTAATTCAAATTTCCACCAGAAACTTTTAATTAAATTTCACTTTTATAACTTTGGTTTAAAAAAAGCTGAAAATTGCATTTCCTTAATTTTCAATAAAAGTTCTCCATATTTCCGTGGAAATTCAACGTTACTGAAACACAATTGTTTGCTCCTCAAAGTTTTACAAACTGAAGTTGCATTATTGCAACATCATATTTGTCTTTTTTTCTCTTTTTTGATACCAGTAAAAGAGAAGAATGAAATTTGCCTTGTTTAATTAACACATTTCAGTGATTCATAAAGTAAAAATAAGTGTTCAGCAAAAAGTGGTGTGGGCTGAATAAAATTCCTGTAAAACATGTTGACCCTTAATGTGTTAAATAAGATTAAACAAGTGGGTAAATTTTTCTTGATAATAAAAAATATTATTTTATTTTTCATTAATAATATTAGATGCTTTATTTTATGAATCTTTATATATTTCAAAATGAAGGTTTTAACAAATTTCTGAATGAAAACGTGATATTATTGGACAACATGACTTAAATAAAATCTTCAGAATTTATCAATTATTTTTAATGAAAGCATTTTAAAAATATTTCTCAAATATTTAATAAAACGATTTTTTTATGGTTTTTGTTTTAATTGAATTCATAAGTACATATTTTAATAAATTTTTCGTTTTAAATATCACCCTTATTCTTTTTTTATGGTTGTCTATTAAACAAATCATGAAAATGTAATTACAACAAAGGTACATGTTATTATAATTGCAATGTTTAAAAAAAAAATTAAAGCATATTATTCGTTTTACATAGAAAAGTTTCATATAGTATTATGTTTAAAAATTTTTTGTTTTTTAAGATTTTATTACAGTTATTTCGTTTGATGAAAAAAAATAATAATAAATATTATTTTTACTGTACTTCTTTTTTACTTTTTACGCCTGAGATGCAAACTATATATTATGCTTAAAAAATAATGATACTTTCATGCAAAACATAAAAAATTAAAATATTATTATGATGTAACACAAATATTTTTATTCTAAACTTAAAATGAATGTAAATTGAAATTTGTTTAAAATTTTCATGCACATAAAATTAAAATGTAAATAGCTTTTCTATAATAAATGCAAATGAATTTAACTGCATGAATAATGACATTTCAAAGTCATGAACTGAGGGTGATTACAGTCAAGCACGTGCATGGTTATTTCGCAATTCAAAATCCAATTTGTTCGCATTTTCAATTTCATCTATTTTTTTTTTTTTCATAAATTAAATATCACGATTAAATCGCAACCATGAAAAAATGTAAGTAATTTTAAAATAGAAATCTGTTATAAAGATGCGACATGCAAACATCTCAACTCTTTATTTATACATTTTAAAAATACGCTTTCTTTCATTAGTATGAATAAGATCTCATGTTTATAAATTAAAATTTAAATTGTACTTTAATATTCTGCATAAAACATCATGAAAGAATGATACAAGAACTGTCTGTGATTAGTATGTAACGCATTCTCCAAAAACATTACTCGAAAGTTAACAGACAATGATGTAGATTTAATGATAAAGCTCTGTTACTCTTTGGGAAGTGGTTAACCTTGCTGTTTACAGATTTTATTATTATTTGACTCTTTTAATAGTCAGAGATTCTAAGAGAGTTGTAGCAGGCTTCGTTATATTTCATTTTGTTAGTGATTTCTTCTGTTTATTATAATTTACATCAAGAGCCATATAATGGCGTGTGATTACATTGAAGCACGTGCACGTGCTTGTGTTTACAGTCGGAGATTCTAAGAGAGTTGTAATATGCTTGACTATGTTTCATTTGTTTGATGGATACTTCTGTTTACGTCTATTCTGTTACACTGTTTTACTGTTTTGTTATTTTATTTTATTTAAGATTTTATTATTATTTGAATATTTGAATGGCCAGAGATTCTAAGAGAGTTGTAACAGGCTTCGTTATATTTCATTTTGTTAGTGATTTCTTCTGTTTAGCATAATTTATATAAAGAGTCATGTAATGGCATGTGATTACAATGAAGCGCTTGTGATTATAGTCAGAGATTCTATAAGAGGGTTGTAATAGGCTTAGCTATGTTTCATTTGTTTGGTGGATACTTCTGTTTGCATCTGTTCTTTTACACTGTTACACTGTTCGGTTATTTTATTTTATTTAAGATTTTATTATTATTTGAATCTTTGAATGGTCAGAGATTCTAAGAGAGTTGTAATAGGCTTCGTTATGTTTATTTTGTTAGTGACTTCTTCTGTTTACTATATTACATCAAGAGACATATAATGGCACGTGGTTACATTGAAGCACGTGCACGTGCTTGTGTTTATACCCAGAGATTCTAAGAGAGTTGTAATAGGCTTGGCTATGTTTTATTTGTTTGGTGGATTCTTCCGTTTACACCTGTTCTGTTACACTGTTTTACTGTTCTGTTATCTTATTTTATTTAAGGTTTTATTATTATTTGAATCTTTGAAGAGTCAGAGATTCTAAGAGAGTTCTAACAGTCTTGGTTATATTTAATTTTGATAATGACTTCTTCTGTTTACTATAATTTACATTAAGAAACATGTAATAGCATGTGATTACACTGAAGCACGTGCACGTGCTTGTGTTTATAGTCAAAGATTCTAAGAGAGTTGCAATAGGCTTGGTTATATTTCGTTTGTTTGGTGGATTCTTCTGTTTTCTATAATTATAATATACATCAAGAGACATATAATGGTTATACAATGACATATAATTACATTGAAGCTCGTGCTTGTGTTCATTTCACAATTCAAACTGAAATTGGTATTTTCAGTTCACTTTTTATAAACTAAATAAATATCACAATTAAAGGGACCTTCAAAATCAAAATCGCTCAAATTCTTAAAAAATATTTTTTGAACCTTAAAAATCATCAGCTCCATCTAAGCTTTTATCTAGTGGTAATTTTTAAAATCGGATTATATTTTAGCATTTTAATTCATTTTTATAATTAACAAAAGGGCCCTTGTGATCAGCTGGTCTTTGTTTATAAATGTTTGCAACTGCATTTTTTTCATATATTTTTCTGAATGCTTTGAAATTTTCTATAGCTGTTTGACATTATATATGTCATAAAAATGTGCATAATTTTTTAAACTAAATATAACTGGAGTTAATAATAGAAATATAATGAAAAAATGCTAAAAATTTCATAAAATATAGATTTTTTTTTTCTTACCTTTATATTCAAATATAAAAAAAAAAATCGATGCACAATTTTATTTGTATATTTAAACCAAACTTGCATAAAAATATTGGGAATTTTAATTGATATGGAATGCGCATGGAGCATTTTGAAAAGTTCTCCGTAACATTTAAAATATTCGGGAATATTCCTTATTTTTCTCCAATTTTTTTTTATTATTATTATTTCTTGTGTGATAAATATGTGCCATAATGCATATTGTGTGCCCTTGAATAGCATTTAAAGTGAAATTTAAAAAAAAAATGAGTTTGAAGGTCGCTTGTCTCCTTAAATGAATACCACAAAAAAAAAAACTATGTGCCGTATAAGTCGAAGAATTTTAGACAAAATTTGGGAGTTGAAAATGGGGGTGGGGTCGACTTATACACGAGTTAGTATGAAAAAAAAAAAAAATAACGCAGATAATCGGCGAATGGGCAAGTCTTTTAAGTAATCACACATGGGTCTACGTTTGACAGAGAGGTAAAAGCCGACAATGGTCATTTCCCTGTGATTGACAAAAAAAAAAAAAAAAAATCTTAACAATAATGTCCCTATTTGTTCTGCATCTATTTTCTCCTAGGATAGAATTACCTTTCAACATTTTAATCCCCTTTTTTAAAAAGAGTCCAACTTGAGAATGCTTCTAGATATCTCTTCCAAAAGTCCTACAATACAAAGAAGCACTATAGTTTAGCAGTCTAAGAAGTTGTTTATCATTTTAAATAAGGCTTGAAAATTTTTTGAAAGATTTTTTTTTTTTTAAGTATCATTAAATTGATGTGAATAAGTTTCAAAATAGTTTAAGCTTCTTCAGTTTTACATAATTATACAGTTTTAAAACAATGAATTAAAAAAAAAAAAAAAGAAGCTGATTAGGAACGTAAAAAAAGGGAAAAGTTTACAATTTAATGAAAATGCATTATTATTATTATTATTATTATTATTATTATTATTATTATTATTTTATCCTGTATTACAAATCAACACACGAAAATTCAATTTTTTTCAAAATTTTTCTTAAGAATTGTGGGGGTCGACTTATACAAGAGTATATACGGTAATTTTAAAATCCAAATCTTAAATAATAGTAAAAAAAAAATTACAGTACAATACAAAAAGTGTTTCAGAAAGATGAAACATTCAAACTTTCTAACAATCATTCATTATGCTTTTGAAAAGTGCGCTTTCTTCCGATAGTATGAACACGATCTGTTTACTATAATACACTCCTACATCAAGAGACATATGCAAGTGATTATACTGAAGCACGTGCACGTGCTTGTATTCATTTCACAGTTCAACATGCAGTTCTCATCCTCAGTTTACATTATTTTATAAACAAAATACACAAGAAAAAACAACCATGAACAAAAAATAAAATAAATAAATAAATCTAAATCTATTAAAAGAGTAACAAAAAAAAATGTTTATACGTTTCAAAAATGCATTTTCATATCATTCATACCATTTTCATACCATTTGAAAATTGCCTTAACTGTTAATATATCTTGTTTATAAATTAAAAAATAAATTGTACTCGGATAAAAGTCAACAGACAGCGATGTAGATTAATGATAAAGTTCTGTAACTCTCTGGTAAGCGGTTAACCTTTTTATTTACGAATTCTTTACAGGGTTGCCAGTTTGGCTTCCACTTTATTAAAAAAATTCGGATTCACACCAGAAAATGCAAAAAGTATAAGCTATAGTCGGATAAGGGTTGATATCACAACAAAATGGCAACCACGCACAAAATTACGAAAGTAAAATTCAAACCTGTCAGAAAAAGCAACATACAAACATCGTAACTCTCTCATTTATGTTTTTTAAAAGTGTGTTTAATTCCAGCAGTATGAATAACATCTCATGTTTATAAATTAAAATATAAATTTACTCGCATAAAACATCATCAATGAATGGACCAAGAACTTTCTATCATTAGTATGTAAGACTTTAACGCATCCTCCAAAACGCGAAAGTCAACAGACTGCGATGTAGATCTGATGATAAAGCTCTATAACTATTTGGTAAGCAGTTAACCTTGTTATTTTACGAATTCCTTATTGTTTGAACCAGTGAATTATTATTGTAATTTGAATAGTCAAATATTCTAATAGGGTTGTTATAGGCTTGGTTACATTTCGTTTGTTTGGTGGAACCTTTTATACACTATAATGTGCATCAAAAGACATAATGGATAATTCTGTCAGATCTTAAAAGGCCAAAGTGATTGTAATTGTTTGTAATGGCGATGTGATGCGCGAAGAAGATGGAACGAAAACAAAATGATGGACGTGTAAAGATATCCATTGTAACGTTTAATAACAAAGTTAAAAGCATTTACTTCGTAAATAGGATCAAACCTACTTAATAGCCACAGAGTAACTTACAAAGGCTATATTCTACGCCTCTTAGTATTTTATTATATAAAGAAATAATTTTGAGAGACTTTGATCTTATTATGCAGTCTTGCAGTGTCGTACTTAACACTAGTTAAATGGATTTAATTAAAGAATTGTTAGTAAGAATTTTCCGGTACAAAGGTAATAAAATGATTAAATATAATTAAATGTTTGTAACATGTTCAAAATAACACGAAATGAACATACATCACATTATACTTGAAGCCTTGTTGTTTACAGATTTATTATTGTTTGAATTAGTGAACAATCAAAATACTAAGAGGGTTATTATCGGCTAGATTATATTTCATATGTTTAGAAGAGTCTTCTATTTGCTACAACGTTATCATTATCCCGAAACATAATAGATAATTCTGTCAGAAGCTGAAAGGCCAAAACTACTCTAATTATTTCAAATATCATAGAATCCAAGATGATAGAATACAAAAATTTTTATAAAAGATATTCTTCACCAGTATTTTTATTTAGAATTATTTAACTTATTTATTTAACTTATTACCCCCATGGTTTTTATTTAGTTTATTTTAATAAAAATTTCTGGTTTTAATAAATATTTTGATTGTACCTGTCGGGTCCATTGTGCCCGTCTAGTAGGGCGGACGGTTAAATAAATGTATTAAATAATCCCAGAGAATCGAGAAAAATTTTCTCCGAGTACTTTTTCTGGTTCAAAATACTTTTATTGGACTTGAAGAAAAAGGGTTGGCTATACATAACAGCTATACATATGTAATAACTTTTTTTGGTTTGTTTTTCTCTCTTTTTTTATTTTATTTTATTCATTATTTAAGGCGGTTATGAAACATCATTGCTCAATAAACGCGAAACTTTCTGACACATTTTTCTGACTCATTTTTAAACGTAAAGGCTCAAAACTAGTTGAACTGACAACTGAAGCGATTTGGAATCGAAATGCGCTTTCCATTTTTTAATAAATAAATTAGTTACTGAATTAGAAGCAATTTTGTCACGTGCCAACCAGTTTTTCTCCTTTCTCTTGCTGTGGCGTCTGGAAATTCGTTCAAAACACCCACTTTAACAATATTTTCTGAAAGATCTTTTGCGTTTAGCAAAAAAAAAAAAAAAAAAAAATCGAAAACGTGTTTCTATTGCATAATTTCTGAATAAGAACGACTACCTATTTCATGCATTTCAGAACGAAAAATGGATTAAAAAATGTATCTGAAAGTAGCCATTTTGGATTTAAGAATAGCCTTAAAACCGCCCCCTGAATATGAGGCCTGAGCTCTGACAGATAGATGGCGGCTATCGTAGGCACTGCTGAAATTACACACCAGTATTTTCTAGAAGTTTTCTTTGAATTATTTAATCTCAGAAAATAAAGCTGAAGAAACTTTTAGAGAATATTGGTATTCAAATTCAACGTACCATAGAAAGGTTGAAATAAATTCGTTTACATCAGCTGCCATTTTTGTGTCAGCGTTCAGACCTAGGCGATAGCCTTAACCAAAATGACGATCAGCATCTCTAAAGTCAATTAATCCTTTATGCCTCGATGGTACTCTAAAGTACAATTAAAAGAACATGTTATAAAATTCATTTAATACATCGATTAGTAGTAACAAAGTTTAGAATGAGTTATAGGTACTTTACTTTATCTTGTTCCAAATGCATTATGGGTTGCACAAAACAAAAATATTTTTTATTTCTTTTGCCTTTGCATCTTTTCAGCTTTATTCACGTTGGAAGATTGGGGGGTGTGGCGAATTTCAGTTCGAAAATATTTCTTTATTTCTATTCCAAGAACATTATATTTGTACATTTCCCAATTCTACAAAATACTAAAAAATAAAGAAAGAAAGAAAGAAAAGATTTGTGTTGAGTTATAATTATTGCACAAAATCCCTGTAAATTCAGATTTAATTAATTAATTTTAATTGGCAAAATCCTTCTAAAATTTATTAAATGACTGTGTAAATCTTCTAAAAGCCCATTCCATGAGAAACGGACAAAATGTCCCGCACTTGACACTTACATATATACCTATATCTATTAACTTATAAGTTGTTAGAATATAAACTACATATTAAAATTAACAAAATAACCTATGTTTTCATATTAGCATAGTTGTTTTAATTTGAGGACACAGTAGCTTTGTTAAAACAGTAGTAATATCTAGAAAAGCTGTTCTACATGTGATATGGAACAGCTCAGGTTTAAAAATCTTTACATAACGCTTAAATGCATGATTTTTTATTTTGTTTCGAAAAAAATATATATGATTCTCTGAAAGGTTTATTACACAGGAAAAATAATGAAAAAGATCAGAGATACATTTTTCGTATAATACGTCAACCTTTTCTTATGCATCTGCATTACAAGTAAAAACTAAAATATTGGATATTTCAAATGAAAATCAAATTTCAAAGTAATTGCTTAAGAGGCGCAAAGGCCAACATAGTAAAAAAGATTCCATGCCGGGAATCGAACCCGGGCCATCAATATAGCTCACTGACGTTCTACCGACTAAACCACATGGAACGATACCCAGCCTGGAAAATTTCTCACTATCATATGCTGGCAAGGCTACAAACGCAGCACAAGATGGAATATCGTGAGCCACCGACCTTGGGCGAACACGAAACGGTTGTAGCCTTGGCAACATATAATAGTAAAAAATTTTCCAGGCTGGGTATCGTTCCATGTGGTTTAGTCGGTAGAATGTCAGTGCGCTGTACTGATGGCCCGGGTTCGAGTTCCGGCATGGAATCTTTTTCACTACGTTGGCCTTTGCGCCTCTTAAACAATTACTTTGAAATTTGATTTTCATTTGAAATATTGTATGCAAGGCGAATGTTTCTCTCTGGAATAATTTCCATGTATTAATAAAATATTGGAAATTAGTAAATATTTTAATAAGTATGAATCTAAATACCTTATTTTATGTAATTTTTATTTTGTAAAATTTAACCCTTAAATGCATGAATTATATTTTTAGAATTATGTCTTTTACTCTGATATTAAAGATCAGACACCAGAAATTATAAGGTAGATTTTTAACTTTATTTAGTAGCATAATTTTGTGATTTATACAGGATGATATTTCTATATAAATGTACTGATTACAAAATGTCCTGCCCGCGACACTTACATAAATACATATAGTATTGACTTATAATAATTTTTTAAAACATAAACTATATATTAAACAAGTAATATAAAAATTTTGTTTTTAAAGTCAATTCCTACTTAGGCCATCAAAGAAAAATTTAATATAATCCCTTATATTACTTATATTACTTATATTAAGCTAATATTAGTTTTTGTTGCATTAAAATATCTCAATTAGTTGATTTTCTATAAGCAAGTAGGTTTACAATAGAAATCTATGGGAATTTGTCGAAATATTAGAGATATCGCCCAGTTGGCGTCACTTTTGGCGACTCATTTTGGCTGCCAAATTTGTCGATATATCGCCAAGTTGACGACAAACTTGGCGATATTTGGCGACAGAACAGGGTCCCCCCTATGGTAACCCCTTATTGAAAATACTTTCATTGATCTTCAATAACCAATGGCCGCCATTTTGTTTCCCATGCAAAACTAAAATTAATTAATTAAAATTTAATTAATGAATTAATATTTGAAAAAACTGTATTAACATCAATTGTCATGCAGTACAAGTTTTAAAAAAATTATTTCAACTTGATAGGATGAATAATGAGTATTTTATTAACGATTGAAAATTTTAACAAGATATATAAATATATATACAGTAGACGCTCGATTTTACGAACTCGAGCGGACTCATATAATGTGTTCGTAAAATCGAAAGTTCTTAAATGGGAATAACATTAGTTCAATGGGATGCTGGTCGGGACCAGTACATCAGTTCGTAAAAACGAAGAATTCGTAAAAAAGAGGTTCGTAAAATCGAGCGTGTACTGTATAAATAAATATAGGGAGAGTGTGAACTAATAGTAGGAATTGAAAAATAACAAAAAACTCTAGATTTTCATATTAGCATGGTAACAGGAAATGACCCTAAAATACAGGGTGTCCATAATTAAACGACACTACTTTAAAAGTTGTCTACCTACAAAACTATTGTTCACGAAGTTGTGAAATTTTGTGAAAGTCATAATAAAGGGATGGGAATTTGTTTAAGCTAAACAAAACATAAATAAAAATAGCTCAAAATTTCGCCGCCAGAGGGCGATTTTTAATAAATTACACATTTAGCATTTTGATAGTTTTGAAATATTATTCACAGGATGTTTATAATTAATCGAGCCTATTTTAAAAACTACAGACTTCAGATTGTTCAGAATGTTGCGAAATTTTTTGGAGGAAATAATAAAATATGGTAATATGTTTGAGCGAAAAAAAAGATAGGAGGCCGATTTTTTTTGACGAATTACACGTTTAGCATACATTTACGATAATTTAACAAATTTTGTTATAACCAAACGTCTTTTGCTTGACTTTCATCATTTTCAGATACCGTCTGGTGTCGTAAGATAGCATGTTCCACAGTTGATCGCAGTGTATTCTGAGAAATACTGGGAACATGTTGTGAAATGCTGTTTTCAGAATAAAGTTAGGTTAATAAATAAAATTTCTAAACTATCGTAATGCTAAATAAGCAATTTATTAAAAATCTCCCTCTGGTGACGAAATTTTGAACTATTTTTATTTACATTTTTTTTTTTTTTTTTTTTTAGCTTAAACAAATTCCCATGCATTTATTATGTTTTTCACAAAATTTCACAACTTTATGAACAATAGTTTTGTCTGTAGACAACTTTAAAGTGGGGTCGTTTAATTATGGACGCCTTGTAGTTTCAAAAATTCACGAAAAATGCTTTAGAAGATGAAATTTTCATAAATTCATAATTTGGGACATAAAGGGTTAAACTGGAGCTCAAGAAAATGGAAAACGTGCTTTGTACAAACAGCTATTCATTAATTTAGTGGTACAGTCTTTAAAGGTTTCAATTATTTCGTGGGAAAATGGCAATATTTCACAAACATACATTTAATTTAAAGGGCAGTTTCTTTCAAAGTAACTAAGTCAAAAGAGCACGCAATCCGAAACAGAATCTCCTTCTCAAACTGTAGAATAAACCTTATCGCTTGGCACGAACTTCCACATTTCCATTAAAATCAAGCACAAAATAAGATGTCGTTAGCCTTTCAACATTTTAAAAAATCTCTAGTAGTAAATCAGTGCCTGGTTTGTCTAATATTAGCCTTTTTTTTATTATTATTCTTATTCAAAATGTGTATAAATTTTTCTAACTCGTAATCTTCTCTCTATTTAATTGCAAATCCCGGCAATTTTATAAAACGAAGATTACTATTAAGACAAAGTGGTAGATATTTTGAATAAAACAGTTCCTCATTCCTGCAACACTAGCATTGACTAGTGTTGCCAGGTGTCCCGCGTAAATAGGCGCTTCAAATGCTTGGGACACCCGTATTTTAAAGTAATTTTCTTCGCCTTATCTAATGGCAGTATTATCTGCGATTAAAGATAGCGAAATAAACTGTAAGAAATTAATGGTCTCCAGACCATTTTGAGCCATGATTTACGCGGGACACTTGGCAACACTACTATTGACCCAAAATTCTCCCACAAATACAGTTTTTCCCTTTGAGGAGCAAGCAATTGTGTTTCATTAATGTTGAACTCACACCGGAATATTCTAAAAATTTTATTTCAAAATATGAAAAAGTAATTTTACAACTTTTTTTTCATCAAATTTATAAAAATAAAAATTAATTAAAAGTTTCTGGTGCGAATCTTGATTAAAAGTAGGTGGGATAAAATGTATCCCACCGCCCCTCAAGGGGTTAAGGGGTTACTTCACTTACGCGAAAACACCCGCTTGCTAATGTTAATCCTATGGGACACATTTAAAAAAGTACCTCGTTTTCATTTTCATATTTTAAAATGATATTTTTTTGCATTGGATAGCAGAAGTCGAATTTTATAAAGACTTTTTTGTTTTTACTTTTTCAATCTTGTTTGCAGTTTTTTTTTTTTTTTTTTTTTTTTTTTTTTTTTTTTTTTTATGAGGACATTTTCAGTTTTAAAACCGGTTGCGAAAGTCCTAATTAAAAAAAAAAAAAAAAACCTGAAAACAAAATCGAAAATGTAAAAAACGGCCTTTTTAGGGATCGACTTCAGCTATCTAATGCAAAAAAAAAGTTTTTAAATATTGAAATGCAGACAAGATATTTAAAAAAATTTCTCCCACAGGATTAACATTAGCAAGCGGGTGCTTTCGCGTGAGTGAAGTAGACTCTTAAATTCTTGTTTAATCCTTTAGTGCGCAGCTTTGCATATATGCAAACAACAGTGGTTTGAAATTAATAAATTTTTTTTAATTCGTATACACCTAATTCACACCAGAAAATTAAAATAGTAATATTTATTTTAATTAATAACAGGCATCCTGCATTAAAATAAAGCGAAATTAACCATTGAAACTTTCTGGTGTAAGGTCAGATTTTCTGAACTACGTAATTTCTAGAACGTATTCTATCATGGGAATGAAAGGGTCAAAGGTTAAATTTTATAAAATAAAAATAATTATATAAAATAAGGTATTTGGAGACATACTTATTAAAATATTTATTAATTTGCAATATTTTAGCGTAAAACAACCACACGACAGTAGTTTTTACTTATATTGCAGATGTGCAACAGAAGAAAAGATTACATGAAAAATGCATCTCTGATTTTTTTCATTATTTTTCCTATGTAATAAACCTTTCAGAGAAACATATATAATTTTTTCGAAACAAAATAAAAAATCGCGCATTTAAGGGTTAAGACTGACCTGCACAAAAGATATTTTGAATTTTAGATTTTTAATAGAATTCGGAAGGGAATGAATAAAGTGATTTGTCTGAAATTCTACAGATAAAACAGATATGGAAATTTGAAGAAGGGTGAAAATATTCTAAGGAGGCGGGGTTTACTTTTCAGCATTTATTTATTTATTTTTACTCAATGTTTTCATTTTTTATTGTTGCGGGCTTTTTTTTTTTCTTTCTTTTTTTTACTTACATACAAATATCTTTATTATTATCAGTACAACAACGAGTTTCATTTCATATATTTAATCCTTTAGCGCTTTAAACAATTTTTACACAGCAAAAAGTAAATTAAACAATTTTTAATTTTCAGATAAAAACACTTTTATGGTAAACATGTTTCTAAAACGCTTTAATTATCATTATTATTATTATTTTAAAAAACTGGTGTTAAATAATAAATAGTATATGATGTCGAAGTGGTATAAGTGAACTGCCAATGAATAAGTCTGTTTGATTCTACTTATATGAAATATATACAAATATATTTATCTGTAGTAAGCCACGAATGTCAGCTTACGAAAAAGAAAAACTTTATGCACTTTAATTACAACCGAAACATTTCGTCGTTAAAAAACAACAAGTTGGAAATTGCTCGTCAAACCTGGCAAATGAAGTGCGTTCGTACTATAACTAGTTTTATAAATATTTTTTGCACCGCATATTGTACTGAATGTATATTTTAGTGCACCTCATTAATGAATATCAATTTCATTCTGTTCGAAAGGCTGTAACATCATTAAAATGCACTTGCAATAATTTCTTCCCATTGGCCGTAATCTAACGGAAAACTTTTGACTGTCCCTGTCATTAAACTATACATCCAATTTTCATAAAAATTGAAATGACTCGACAAAATTTTGCAACAAATATATATTTAAAATTTCAGACCATTCGATTGAGTAGTTTTTGCTCTGTTATATGCGGACGGACTGAACGACGACTGCAGGTGCTACGTATTTATATAATTACGAACGCACCTAAAAATTTCGATACTGTAAAATTTTCAAAAAGTTTTTCGTTGTCAGGCACTCGTTTTTAACGCTTATCGGAAGCTAGCTTTTTATAAATTATTCTATTTTTATATTCTACTCGCACCATTATATTTAAAAAGTAAATTTTATAGTATATTTCTCTTGTACATGTTTTCAAAGCATGAGCAAAAAAAATTCCTAAAAATAAGTGGTACCAACGGAATAAAATTCATGTAAAATGTCACGTGGGAAGTGACTGCCAAGTGTCGCGCGTAAATTAGGACTCCGAATGGTCTGGACACCACTAATTTCTTACAGTTTATATCGGCATCATTAATTGCAGATAATTCTGCCATTAGACAATATGAAGAAAGTTACTTTAAAATACTGGTGTCCAGAGCATTTGGTGACTGGATTTAAGCGGGATTTTTGCCGACCAATAAAGGTTAATATGACACCTTTTAATTAGAAACTGAACTTTTCGCTAATTACAAAACCAAAATCTATTGATTATAAGCTTTCTTAAAGTTTTCTTCATTATTCTTTGTTGATATGACTTTATGGAATTTGATTATAAATGTAATATTTTTTTTTTTAACAAAACAAAAATGTAGATGTTGTAAAATATTTAAAAAGTTTTTAATCATTATTAGTCTCTCGCTTTAGTATGACTTTTTATATTTTAAATATAAACGGAAACATTTTGTCATTAACTAAACAAAAAATTAGATGTCGTAAAATCTTTAAAATTTCTTATTCATTAACTGAACTCGCTTAAACTACACTCGTTTTAAAGAGAAGAAAAAACAGAATCATGTATATAAGGCTTGGACGGCTATTTACCGACATTCGACCGCAAAGGGTTAATATGACTATATACAATTCAATTAGAAACAGAAAATTTCACCGTTAACCCCTTCAAGGGCGGTGGTTCATTTTTGGACTACTTAATTTTTATTCCTAAATGCCACATAGGCACCAGAATATTGGAATGAAAATTTTTTTATTATTAAGTACGCGAAAAAAAGATTTTCTTATTTAGAAATAAATTTGTTTGTAAATTATGGTGTTCACTCATTTCAGCATTTTACGAATAGAAGTACCTTGTCCCTGAAAGGGTTAACAAAACAAAAATCTATTTATTGTAAACTTCCTTAAAATTTTCTTCATTAGTCTTTGTTAATATGGCTTTATGGAAATTGATTATAAATATAATATTTCTTTTTTAACAAAACAAAAATGTAGATGCTGTAAATATTTAAAAAGTTTTTAATCGTTATTAGTCTCTCGCTTTAGTATGACTTTTTATATTTTAATTATAAACGGAAAATTTTGTCGTTAACTAAACAAAAAATTAGATGCCGTAAAATCATTAAAATTTCCTATTCATTAACTAAACTCGTTTTAAATATGACGGGAGAGAGGGTAATAGCGTGTATTTTGGTAATATACAACGGACATATCTAAAATATCTCTGAATTTTTAACACAGTAATATATGAGATGGATTTCGTGAATACTCTAACACACAAAACAAAATAATGACAATACTTTAAAATAATGCATGTATATATTTCAAAATTATCATTTTACACGCAGCGCAGGAAAAAAATATATCATACCCTGACATGTCACATTAAAGTTATGATAGATGACTAAATGTAAAATCAATAACGTTGCCTAATTTATGAGATGATTTATCTTTCTTGAAAGTATAAATGAAAATAAAACATGATGCATTTATAAATAATAGAAAAAAGTATAGTTCGAAACAACACCAAATGTACATGCCAGGTGCGTACAGTGGTGCCAAAACTGGATGTATCTAAGGAAAAGTGAGTAATGTTTCAATTAACCCTCTCGCTGCGTAATTTTTTTTTTTTATCAAAATACGTTCAAAATTGCACATTTTTTTAATTATACATTTCAAATCAAATCTATACATATATCTTAGAGTTTAAATATGTAAACATTTTTTGTAAAAGAGTTCCGGATCTTAGATGGGATAGGGTATTAGAAATCAGGCTGACTGTCACTGGAGACTATTTTTATATTCTCGCACCACTATTTTTAGAAAATGAATTTTACAGTATATTTCTCTTGAAGATGTTGTTAAAGTCTATATGGAATTTGTTATATTTAAAAAGTGGTCCGAGATGAATTAAAAAATAGTCGCCAGTGGAAAAAAGGAATCCCCGAAGATATCTTCGGGCAACATAAAAGTAGCAAATACGCAGCGAGAAGGTTAACACTATACAGGTCGCTGACGCATTTCTAAAACTATCGTTGCGAAATTCTAAATTCTCTCCAGAAAGTTTGAATGGTTATTTTTGGTTAGTATAATGTTAGATATTTCGTGAATAAAATTAAGAAAAATTAGTATTAAAATTTCTGGTGGAAACTGGAAGTTTCTGAAAAAACCGCCATATTTGTCAACACTGTTTACGGCCTGTGTAGCGTTAACCTTTGAAAAATCTTTAGTCATAGCTGCCAACCTTCCACTAATCTTCCGTAATATCTGGATTAATTTGACCTAGGTTAACCACTTTCGAACCAGAAAATTTATTTCTTGAATCTCTATTTATTTAATTCAAGGTTTCTACGTGGAACGTATTTAATTTCATTTATTAAAAAAATTTCTTGTTCGAAACTTTGTAAACCAGGGTCAAATTAATGCACATATTACATAAGATTATTTTGAGGTTGTCACCTGTGTTTAGTTTATATAATCACAAAATTTCTGTCATTAAATAAAGCCAAAAATACAATTTTAAATTTCTGTCACGAATTCTGATTTTCTGAATAAAAACGGAGGAAAAACTGGCAGCCCTGTTGCTTCGTATATAATAAAACTAAAATATATATATATATATATATATATATAAATTCTGTTGCAACTTTGGCAGTTGGCGATTAGAATTAAGTGGTCGTCCCTTGAAACCATCGCCCTTGAAAGAGTTAAATAAGAAAAATATTAATATTCGGAAATAATGATAGATTTCTGTATTAAAAAAATCTACTGCCAGTCCCACTGACTACACTGGTTGGCAGCTGTTCTTTTATAGTGAAAAAGTCAGACTGGTCTGGCTTTCTCATTATCTTAATGTTAGCATTACTCCCCGTCTAATCATCAGGAAGTAGAATTTTTCCTCAAACCTGAATCAATAAAAAGTGATCGGAATTTTATTACCATGTCCATCGCCTTTCAATTTGTGAAGCTAACCGATAAAAACACTAATCTATTTTCAAAAAAGTAATATAACACGGGGTTCTATCGGCGGCTAGTTTGAAGATAGTCTTGAAAGCAGTAACATTATCTAATGACATTAACACGTTGAATGCCAAGTCTATTCTGTCTGTCTTTCCGTTTAGGCCACGAATAAGACCCGTTACAGAATCTAGAGTGTCAGTCATCGGTGACTAACATGACATTCAACGTGTTAATATACATTTTTCTTTCTATCTGTCGCTTTGGAAATAAAAGTGTTGCCTATCTTTATAAACTATAACATCAAGAAACTCCTTGTTCCGTAACTTCGCTCACATATAAAGCAAATTTTAACAAATTGGAGGGGACCGGGAAATCCCCATCTCCGCCATGTTCAATTCACCAACTTTATGTACCTTTTTCTCAGAAATGGTGAAAGATAGAGGTCTAGATTTTTTAGAATACTTAGAATAACATGCTTTACGTATTTTAACAGACCATTTGCTTTCTAAGTGAAACTGAAAATTAATTATTAATTATTTATTGAAAGTCATTTTTAAATTAGCATTTTTAGTAACATTTCACTGCCTAAAATAAATAATTCTCAACATATCTTTAAATCCCTGTGTTAAAATATACAGTACAACATAATGTAAGTATTTTTAAAAAAAATCCGAGTTCTTAAGTTTAATAGATGTTGAAAAAAAGGAACACAAACATGAAAAATCCAAGTTTTGAGGAAAAGTCAATTAAAGATTTAAATGACCATTAAGCTGTGAAGTACTCTTAGAAAGAATGAATAATTCCAACACTTCTTTTTTATATGTATAAACATGTGTAACACATCGCTGGAAAGATAAAAGGTTAAACTATTTAATGATATAAAAAGTAAAAATCGATTTTTTCCCCAAATTTGGCTTACTTGGTCCCCTTAAGCAAGGTAAAACAAATAATACATTGTTATTATTGATGCACCGAATTGTGATTTTGGCCGAATACCGAATATTCGTGTAGCTGAATAGTGACTATCAAGCCTAGTACCGAATTTTCAGCCGAATACCGAATATTCGGTTTACCGAATACTTTTAAATTTCAAAGCTCTAAAGTATTAAAAAGTTAAATTTTAAAACAATTTTACATAATATTTAACATACATACTCGCATATTGATAAACAAGACCTTTTTACTATTAAATTTTACAAAAAAAAAAAAAAAAAAAAAAAATCTATGCTTTGAATTGTTATCTTTTTTAAAGGATAGTTTTAAAACTTCTTTAATTGAAAAAAAATATATATATTTTATGGATTCATCTCTGAATTAAAACAAATGAACAAAATTTTCTTATATTCTAAAATGAATTTTTTAAAATAAAGGTGCAATTTTGAAGGCATTGGAAGAAAAATTTTACAGTCTTATACTGTTTATTTGTCAGGAAGAGACTAAAATAGTCATTATAGGTTAATTTTCTTACGTGATAGTTTTCAAATAGCAAATAAAAAATGTAAAAGCATTCGCAATTACTGAAATATAATTCTATTTCTAATTATTCTAAATATCTTTATTAATTGACAGTTAAAAATAGAAGTTGTTTTAAGGTTTTAAAAAATATTTTTAAAAAGGTTTTATTAAGTATTCGGTCTGGCCGAATATTAAATATTCGGCCAGATCGAATATTCGGCCTAACCGAATATTCAGTAGTATGGCCGATCAGGCTGAATACCGCACAGATACCGAATATTCGGTGCATCCCTAATTGTTATAGCTGTCATTTTTTACGCATTCTTACCACTGTAGTTTAATAGTAATCTCCCCCTTATTTAATCGCGGAAGACATTATGTTTTTTTTAAGCAGGAATCCCCCCTCCCCACACACAGAGCGTTATATTTGAATCTTGTATTATTTAAACTCGTGAAGAGCGGTGGTATATTGCTTATACAACTTAATTTAAATTAAAATTCTTGCCAAAATTCTTGAATAAAATTTCGCTTTTATTTATAACTTACGTGAAATAATAATAATAATAATTCACTTATTTATTATCAAATGAAATTTTTCTAAAGCTGGTTCAACATTACATATATTTTTATAGATATTCAACAAAAAAATGCTCTATGTACATAATTATGTTTCAAATGAGTACAGTGTATCTTGAAAATTTTATTCGCAGAATTCTGTGATTAAATAAGGAGAAGATTACTATTGGAAATAATGCTATTCAAATATAAGCAAATCAACACACGCTAGATAATAATAATAAGAAGAAGAAGAAACGATCGATAATGCCATTTTAACACAGAAAACAGAGACTTCAATTGTTATTAAATTTGCATTTTTATTTTATAGGATGGTCTCAGCCATTTTAATATAAAAATTCAAATAATGTAAAGTAACAATATTTCTCTAATCAATTTAAAAATGTATATTTTATATTGACTGAAGTGAGTTAGTGTAACAATTCTGAGAATCGATGGTCATAGCTTGGTATTTGTATATAACTTTACACTGTAGTATATAAAGAAGTAGTTACATCCTATCATTATGATAAATAAATAATTATTAAGGCAAGACTTCAAATTTTCCTCTTCACCTACGATAAAAAATAAGTAAATAAATAAATTGTTGGACGATATTATTTTTTCAAGATTATTTTCAGTTATACACGATAAAAAAATTGATAAACAAACAATCAGAATATCAATATAATTAAAAATCATAAAAAAAAAATATGTTTTAGCATAGTAAAGAAAAAAAGAATTGTATTATTTCTCAATAACTGTTGATTCAGAGAATCGAAACAATTTAATACTGATCATACTGGTTCTGAAATCGTAGATATTTCGGGCTTCAAAGTTGCATTTAAATTGGCACATCTTTCGCTTCTCTTAACCCTTAAATGCGCCACTTTTTACTTTGTTTCGAAAAAAATATATATGATTCTCTGAACGGTTTATTACACAGGAAAAATAATGAAAAAAATCAGAGACATGGGTGTCAACCTCAAACTAATCTTCCGTAATACGTGCGTTAATTTGACCCTGGTTTAATACGTTTCGAAACAGAAATTTTTTTAAGAAATGAAATTAAATCCACGTAGAAACCTGGAATTAAATAAATAAAGATCCAAGAAATAAATTTTCTGGTTCGAAAGTGGTTAACCTGGGTCAAATTAATCCATATAATACGGAAGATTAATGGAAGGTTGGCAGCTATGCAGAGATACATTTTTCGTGTAATGCGTCAATCTTTTCTTCTGTTGCACAGCCTCAATACAAGTAAAAACTATTCTCGTGTAGCTGTTTTACGCTAAAATAAAGCAAATTAGTAAATATTTTAATAAGTATGTCTACAAATACCTTGTTTTGTATAATTATTTATTTTATAAAGCTTAATATTTAACCTTTTAATCCTTTCAGGGGCAAGGTACTTGTATTCGTAAAATGTTCAAATAATTTAATGACACCAATATTAACAAGAGATTTTATTTGTAAACAAGTAAAAGTAAATTTTCGCGTACCTCATAAAGATGACATTTTCATCATAAAATTCTTTTGCCAATGTGGAAATTTGGGATTAAAATTATGTGATGCCGTGACGGCATCACCGCCCTTCAAGTGTTTAATTCCCATGATAGAATACGTTCTGGAAATTACGTAGTTCAGAGAATCTGACTTTACACCAGAAAGTTTCAGTGGTTCATTTCGCTTTATTAAAATACGGAATGTCTGTTATTAATTAAAGCAAATATTGCTATTTTAATTTCCTGGTGTGAATTAGGTATATACAAATTAAAAAAAAATTTAAATTCGAAACTCTGTTGTTTGTATATATGCAAAGCTGCGCACTAAAGGGTTAAATTGTGATTGTTTCGTGCTTGAGAGTTGCATTCGCTTCTCTTAAATAGAGAGGCAGCTGCACCGACCATCACTTCATAGAGTTGACGGCTGAACTTCCATGATTAGACAGAAATCGGTTAGCATATTAAAATGCGACTGGTCTGCCAAATCATATCTTGGTAGAAACTACCTATAGACACAATTTTGGTGGTTGATCGGTAGATTTATCTTTGTATTTTTCTCCACCCAAAGGAATGAAAACCACTGAGTTCCATATATAACAGGAGTTCGTTGTCGGCGGTCAGAAGCTTGCAAGGCAAAGATAGAAAATAGTCTGCGTTATCATGTTAGATATTAGTGCTCTCATATACTATTATACTAATTTATGCTTCTCTAATTAAGTTATACTTATCAAATTAATAAATGATTCCCTAATCATGTAAGGAAATGCAATAAACAGCTTTTTTTTTTTTCTTTTTTTTTTTTTCTTTTCTTTCTTTTTTTTTTTTTTTTTTTGCCATAAATGCGAATTAAAATTATCGTCACCGCATCTTTCCGCGCTAGCCGCTGGAAATCATGTTGGGAAATAAAATGATAGCTCTTCTGTTATATATGGAGCTCAATGATGAAAACATAGAGGACTGGGAGCAGGAAAACACAACGGTAAACCTATTAGTCAGTCACTAAAATCAGGTTTGCAGGTATTTTCCACCAAGATATGACTTGGCTGACCAGTTGCATTTTAATATGCGAATCGAGTTTTAACTAATCCTAGAATTTTCGCCGTCAACTCGATGAGATGTCGGTTTGCGCAGTTGCCTTCCGGTCTACCTTTATGTCAAACTGACTTTAAATTCAATCGGGGGAAAAAGCTTACTTTTTAACTTCTAAATCACTTTAGGAAGAAAAAAGGAAAACAGCCATTCGACTGAAAATTACATCTTCTTTCAATATACGTTTAAAAAACTGTACTCGGGTCCGTCCTTATAAAGAAATAGTGCCATACACTTACATATTCGAATCGGCCGAACTTCCGCAACAGAAACGAATAGAACCTTTTGCCAGGTGTTCCAAAACTGACTGATGGATTTTAAAATTCAATAACTTGCAAACGGTGACAGATATTTAAAAAATTCTTACAGGAGTGTCATGTAAGATGTCAGGAGTTTTTATGCTCCGATTCTCAGTTTCAGTTACAAATAGCATCGATAGATGGCGCTGCAAGCAATAACCGCTAAATCATTACCGTCTCAATACTCAAGGACTCCGGACTGATTTCGTGACATACCAAATGAAGATTAACCCCTTGAAGGGCAAGCAATTGCGTTTGTGTAATGCTTAATTCCCACCGGAAATTTTGAAAAATTTTATTTCAAAATAAGGAAAAGCAATTTTACGACTTTTCTCCACTAAAGTCAGAAAACTAAAATTTCCTAAAATTTTTCTGGTGCAAATCCTGATTAATCGTACCGCCCCTCAAGGAGTTAAGGGGCGGCGCTATATATTATATACCACCTACGATTAATCAGGATTTGCACCAGAAAAATTTCAGGAAATTTTAGTTTTCTGACTTTAGTGGAGAAAAGTCGTAAAATTGCTTTTCCTTATTTTGAAATAAAATTTTTCAAAATTTCCGGTGGGAATTAAGCATTACACAAACGCAATTGCTTGCCCTTCAAGGGGTTAATCTTCATTTGGTACGTCACGAAATCACTCCGGAGGCCTTGAGTATTGAGACGGTAATGGCTAAATCTAGGCTCGACTTTTTGTCCTCTCTCTTCTTCCTTGCGTAAAAAGGAGATTAAAATGCATTGAATGGATCCCGAAGTACCAAAAATCGGGTCTGGACTGAGCGCCTATTGCTCTCAGCGCCATCTATTGTTTGAAGTTCGAACTAAAATCAAGAATCACAGTACAAAAACTCCTGACATCATACATAACCCTACTGCAAGAATTTGTTTAATATCTGTCACCGTTTGCAAGTTATTGAATTTTAAAATCCATCAGTCATTTTTGAGACACCCGGTATGTGAGATAAATTTTGCATGAATTAGCCGCTAAAATAAGGCGAACTTTTCTATTCAAAATTTATCTGGTGGAAGTTTGCTTCGATGTTAATCATAAACTGTTGATCCGATGTGAAAATTCAACCACCATCTTGTGACAACCTCCTCATTTACTTCATTCGCAACTGGTAGACTCCATATTATATGTCTCCCCTTCTTTATTCATAGCTTCATTGTGTTTGTGAATAAATAAAATCGGGAAAATTCAAGTTATAATCGCAATGAAAAACATACAAACACCACTTCTATTAAGGGGTCTCAGGACTCTTAAAGCTTTAAAATTTTCGAAATTTTAATTTCTTTACATGTTAAACTCCTGCCTTTTCTGAACATTTTGATATAATTGTTTCCTTGAAATTCCTATTAAAACTGAAGTTATGGTTTTACATTTATACACGTTCCATAGCTGAAGCGTCGTTTCAGAAACTTTGAAGCCATTTTTCTCCAAATGACGTTTTTGAGCATAACGCGCACGATATCTCAAAAACTTTTGAATATTTTTTCATGAAATTTTCAAAACATATGTTACATGTTAGTCTGTATAAACTGAACCTAAAATTTCCTTTTTATTGTTCAAAACAATACTTTTTTAGGTGATTATACTATTGACATTTTCTTAATTTTGCATTAGCTAAATACAACTTTCTATTAAAAATATAAAAAAGCTTTAAATACAAATTTATTTAGGCTCAGAGTAATTATTATAATCTGAAGTATAAGTAGGTACCACAATTTTCATTCTAGTTGCAACACTTATTTTGTAATCGTGCGCGTAAGCTCTTATGCTGATTTTTTGCTCGAAAAATGTCTAACAGTTTGGAGCACCCTGTAAATGCTAATTCTGAATCTTATAATTTTTTTAAATGCATGAAATGAAAGAACATACTTATATCTTTCATTCCCAAATAAAATTGTGTCTTAAAATCAAATACATTTTAAGATATTAAATGTTGAAAATTGTCTTTTTTTTCATTTTTTCCAATTTTAAGAGTCCTGATACCCCTTAAGTAATTATAATTATAAATAATTAACCCCTTAATTCTCGCTCCCGTCAATATCACGGGATGAGGTGTCATTCGTTATTTCTCGTGCCTGTCATATTTCCGGGCTGGAGATTTAATTGCTGGAAAACTTCTGAAACCAGAAAAATTGAACTGGCATTTTTGTGTGAAGTCTTTGAATATTACCGTTTTCACTCAAAAAATTATTAATAATCAAAATCAAAATTTAGTGTATATATATTATTTCAAATGTTATTTGTAAGACATTGTGTGTTGATGATAAATAAAAATCTAAGATGTGAAAAAGAAAGACCTTATTCGCATTAATTTGTATGCTGTAAACCAAACACAGAATTCTCGCTTGATGGCTTTTCTACAAATGTGATTTTGTTCTATAACATCTTTTTTTTTTTCTCCTTAAAAAAAACTAATTGCATATTTTATTTAGTAACCTTATAATTATTCAATTTCTGTAATAAAAAAATAGGTAATATTTTGATGGTTTTTCCAAATATTAAGCGATCCTTAAGGGGTTAATGTAATAAACAAATAATACATAATATTTAACTGTAACGGAACGAAGTTTCGGTCGAATGTTATTCCATTACTACATTCGTTAATGATCTGAGCAGATTCTTTGGATTAAGTTCATATGTGTACGAAATTAATAACTATTTAAATTTTTTTTTCATATCTAAATTCTCTTTTTTTCACATCAAATTAAAGAAAGTCTTAATATCTTTCATCTATTTTATGTGATGTTTTGAACGTAATATCTCCCAGGAGAAATTTTGCGCCAGTAATAGCTTTGTAATTAATTAATGAAAATATGTTAAGCGAAACATTAATTAACCAGCTTTCATAATTCACACCACCATTTCCAGTAATTAATATTAATGTTAATTAAAAGGTATTTATAATGAAACTTATTTTAAAATCTTATCGGAAGATGGGAAAAGTTATTAACAGGCGAAATAATGCGAAGAAAGTGAGAACGTTCAAAATTTAATTTATAAAATCTAGGATGAATTTCGTTAAATGGTAAATTCATCGTCAGTTGCGAAAATTACTGAAAACTTCAGACAAGAAAAAAATGGAATAAAGACTAGAAAACAGGAATTCTGCTTTTTCAGAATTTAGTGTCGCCACGATGAAAAAATATATATATATGTATATATAAATAGAACAAAACGTATTTCAATTTTAAGACTTAAAGCACACGATTTTATTTTATGTAAAATGACGTCATTCGCATCTGCTTAAGAACTCCATGTTTACGATCCACTCTTAAACATCTACAGTAAAGCGTGCATAGGACGTCACTATCGCAAAATAATGCACAAATGCAGCAAAAAGATGCCGTCATTAAAGAAACTCGACAAAAATTCTATCTAATGATTCATTGGCCTTCATTTGTTTGTAATATTATTATAGATACTTAAAATTAAATATAGTTTATAATAGCTCCATGTTTTAACATAAATCATACATTTAATATTTTTTTCAAAATGGCAAGTATTTTAACTACATTTTCTTTCGGTTGTTATGACAAAATGGCAACAAAAATATAGGGTTGCTATTTTAGAATTATTTTTCCTTTACTTTCTACAGAAATGGAGTACTTCCGGTGCTAACATTAAGCAAATGTCTCTAAAAACTACAAAAATAAATAATATTTCAAAAATAAATGGAGATACAGTTTTCAAACAAATTGTATTTAAAAGTACTTTTTTTTCCCAATACGACAGTAAAAAAATTGAAAATGTGCGATGCTTAGAAGTTTTAAAAATTGCTATAGAGTATTTAATCGTACAATGATACATCTGCTTTGTTTTACGGCTGGCTTATACAACGTAACGTTATTTTTTGGAGATGACACAAAATAAGCTGGGAGAAAGAAATAGCATACCGGGAGCTAATAACGCGGTTGACATATTTAAATTTCTATGTAAACTAGGAGGCTTATTATAACGAGAAAGAGAGAGCGGGTGAAATTTTGCCTATATAAATTATTATAACCAGGTTTCTTAATTCACTCCCGCGCCATTTGCAGTAGTTAATGTTAATATTAATTAAATAGTATTTATAATGAAACATACATTAAAATCTAATCACAAGATAGGGAAACTTAATAACATGGGAAATATGGCAACATGCTAAGAAAGTGTAAACGTTCAAAATTTAGTTTACAAAATCTACGGTGATTTCGTTGATAGAAAATTCTTCGTAAGTTGCGAAAATTACTGAAAACTTTAGACAACGAAAAGTGGAATGACGCGGTCGACATATTTAAAATTCTACAAATTTACAAATGCTACAATTTACAATTCTACAATTCTATACTAAATTTACAATTCTACACCTGCTTTGTTTTACGGCTGGCTTATACAACGTAACGTTATTTTTTGGAGACGATACAAAATAAACATGGAGAAAGAAATAGCATACCGGGGGCTAATAACGCGGTTGACATATTTAAAATTCTACGAAAACTAGGAGGCTTATTATAAAGAGAAAGAGAGAGCGGGTGAAATTTTGCTTATATAAAATATATTAACCAGCTTTCCTAATTTATCCCCTGCCCCATTTGCAGTTGTTATTGGGTCGATCGGAAGGTCGTGTTGTGTTGAGAAAATCAGTTCGTACCGGAAAATTCTATCATTTAATTATTAGAGATTGATTCCGAATCTAATGCCTAATAATTACCGGGCAGGATTTTCCGGGACGAATTGATTTTCCCGACACGACACGACTTTTCGATTGACCCAGTAATATTAATTAAATAGTATTCACAATGAAACATACGTTAAAATCTAATCGCAAAATAGGAAAACCTAATAACATGCGAAATAAAGGAAGAAAAGGACACGAACCATTAATATTTGTTAAAAATTAAAAATCTTAATAGCGAGAAAAAAATCAAGAAACAGCAATGGTATTCAATGTTATAGTTTTTAAATAACTGATCAAACAGGATGTATCTGAAAAAGTGGACAAAACTTTACAGAGTGATAGAACGAGAGATACAGAGCAAATTTCGTCATAGAATATATGGTTGGAACGCAAGCGGTGAGAAGTTAAAAGGTAGTTTTTCACTGTCCCAGGGCGGTAGATTGGTGGAGGTGGTCCCACAGCTTGGCCAAGATTGCCGGATCTCTCGTGTTTGGCCATATGAAAAGTCTAATCTACGAGTACCAGATTGAAACCGATATGGATCTAGTCGCCAGGATTGCCGTTGTTGCCGGCGATATTCGGGGAATGGCTGGTGTCTTCGCAAATGTGCGTCGGTTCCTATCCCGCAGGTGTGAAGCGTGCATTACAGCTGACGGAAGATCTTTTGAGCAATTTCTTTGAGCATGTGCATTAATTACATTCCTGCTCATAAAATGTCTTCTGAAGTATCTCCTCTCATTCTGGTGCTAATTCTTTGACTGCGACAGTGGAAAACTACCTTTTAACTTCTCACCGCTTGCGTTCCGACCCTACATTCTATGACGAAATTTGCTCGTAAATCTGCATTCTATCACCCCGTAGAGATTTGCCCACTTTTTCAGATACACCCAGTATTACGCCTGAATCAAAACTTGAAAATTAAAGAAGATATTTAAAATAGTTCCTCATCAGTACAATTATCAATTAAAAACCAAGCTGTTGTTCACATACCGTCGGTACCGTGTCAAACTATCCAATATGAAAATAGTGGACTACTTTTTTAAAATTCAGATTTCTTGATTGGCACCACTTTTCTGAAACGCTAAAATTCCCCTTGTTTTCGCCTCAATTAATATGTCATTAAATAAGGTTAAATAAGGCGAATTCTTCTATTTAAAAAAAAGTGGTGCCGATCAGGAAATCTGAATTTAAGAAAAGTAGACCGCTGTCTTCACATTGGACAGTTTGACATAGTACCGACGATCAGTGTTGCCAGATGGGCTACTGTTTTTAAAAATCAGATTCTTGATAGGCACCACTTTTTTGAAATGGTAAAATGAGCCTTGTTTAATGTCATATTAATTAAGGCAAAAGCAAAGTGAATTTTACCATTTCAAAAAAGTGGTGCCAATCAAAAAATCTGAATAAAAAAAAGTAGCCCACTGGTAACACTGCCGACGATATGTCCACGTTCAAGTATATGTCAATTACAATATTAAATCAACCAGGGTATATACACCGCCCCCTGAATACTAGGCCTGTGTGCTAAAACAAAAATGGCGGCTGTCAAAGGTGGATTCTTTCAGCATTTAATGGTCCCTTGATTTTAATATGAATATTTTTTTAAAGTTTTTTCTTCTTTATATTTCTAAAATTAACTAAGTCAAAGAAAACTTTTGGAAAATAATAGTGTCTAAATTCAAAGGACCGTACAAACGTTTAAAGTAATCCGCCTACGACAGCCGCCATTTTTGTGTCAGCGCTCAGGCCTAATATTCAGAGGTATATGCGTCAGAGTTGAACAACGTATTATACAGTGCCATCGAAAAATAATGCCTAGATTTTAAATAACTGTCACAAAAAAAACTATGAAAGGTAATTTATTGGTTTTAGTCTTATAATGTGCGGCAAAAAAATATTTTTTTTTTTCATACCTTAGTATGTTTCAATGTGAGCACCGTTCGGTGTGCACCAGGAGCAAATGTGTGCAATGTGAGCACCTGGAGCAGTTTGACCAGGATAAGTTTTCTGAAAAAGCCGCAGTACACTGACTATTGACTTTGACTCCACATACCAAATTACGCACTGTGCTTTTTGCTGCACGGTCAACATCGTACTGTGCTTTTCGTTGCACGGTCAACATCGTACTGAGCAGCTGCAGTCTGTCGCGTCGGCTGACCTTGACGACTGCGCAACTAATCCGCGCATAACACAAACACGCAAACGAATTCTGGTGAACTGAAACCAAACTTGCGTTCACCAGTTATCGTGTAGTGAAAGAATTACTCATTTAACATAAAAGGTTTCGATGTTATGATTTTTTTTTTAAATCTAGGCATTATTTTTCGATTACCCTGTATTATCGAAACTTGTTCATGAGTCAATAGATTCTGAGCACATCCAAGATTTAAAAATATTAAAATAATTACATCCATAATTTTAATTAATTTTCAGCAGTGGAATTACACTCAAAATTATTGAATATTTAATATGTGATTTATCACATTGCTAACTAAGCGTAGAACCAACTGAGTGAAAAATGTCCAAGCCGGGAACCGAACCCAGAACTCTTACAATAGCACTCCAAGTGCTCTACCATTTAAGCTTCGAGGACAACCTTTTTCACTCTGTTGGTTCGACGCTTAGTTAGCAATGTGATGAATCACACTTTAAATATTCAGTAATCTTGAGAGTAATTTCACTAATGAAAAATTTATTAAAATTATATATGCGTTCACCAATGCTGGGTTTATTTATGTCTCATGTTTCGCCCCGGGATTGTGTGCTCATGAAGACTATCACATATTGTGCTGCAGTTGCAGCCTTACCAACATATGTGAGTGAGAGATGCTAAGCTGGGTATCGTCCTCGTTGCTTAAATGGTGGAGCACTAGGAGCGCTATTCCGAGGGTTCCGGGTTTGATTCCCGGCTTGGCGACTTTTTACTCTGTTGGTTCGACGCTTAGTTAGCAATGTTATAAATCACGTATTAAATATTTAATAATTACATTCAACTGCAATAATTTTAAAAATAAAATTTTTTTGGAAGGTTGGTTTATAAGATTACAGAAATATCTCCAAAACGAAGCATGTAATATTCCAACAGAATATGTCATCCTACTGTGACGTATACTTCCTGATTATTTTAACATTTTAAATGGCATTTTCTTGAACGTAAATATGCGTAAACAACAGCTTTAGTTTCCTATTCACATGAGAAACTTATATAGAGGTTGAAACGTCTAGTGAAACTGATTTTATATTATATTAATGTTTTTTTTTTTTTTTTTTTTTTTGTTTTTTTTTTTTTTTTTTTTTTTTTTAGTTTTATTAAATGTCTGTTATACTTTTGTTTAAACGAGTTTATAATACAGGGTGAGTACAAATGATGGAGCCATTTAAATAAAAAATCGTATTTTCGAGACTACTGCACATATTACAATAGGTGATACTCAAATTTAAAGAGAAATATACCAAGTTTTTTCCCGTTACAAACGTTCGATGTGTGACCCTCTTGTTACACGGCATACGTCCAATCTGTAATCCAAACATTCCAAACATTTTGTAGCATCACCCTGCCAATGGTTCTGAATGCTGCACAAATGAGTTCTTTAAGTTCTGGCAGTGTCAAAGACATTGTTTATGTAGCCGAAAACACTGCCAGAAGTTAAAGAACGCATTTGTATAGCATTCAGAACCACTGACAGGGTGATGCTACAAAATGTTTGAAATGAACTGGATTATAGATTGGACGTATGCCGTGTAACAAGAGGGTCACACATCGAACATTCGTAACCGAAAAAAAACTTGGCAAACTCTTTAAATTCATGTATCACCTATTGTAATATGTGCAGTAGTCTCGAAAATATGATTTTTTAAAATCGGGTCCATGATTTGTACTCACCCTGTATGTATACCCCTGCATTACACGATATAATCTCCATGGTAGATTTCTCTTGCAATCTGCCTTAAAGTTGTTTGAAAATAGTGGTAGCCAAAAAAGTAATCGCGACGACCCACAATGGAAATTTTAACAGGCAGTATTTTTCACAGCATTCAGAACTGATTAAAGAATAATTTATTTGTCAAGTTTACAGATATAACGCCTTAGACGTTAGAAAACAACGTAGAACAATTTGTATTTTATTCCAATGAAAGCCGTTTATTCGTTCTTTTTAACAGCCGATGGAAGGCCAGCAAATTTTAATAGGCAAAGGCCATTTTTTGTCACTGACATCAACGAGTTACCTTCAAAATGGCTATTGGAATAAGAACTGATTCATGTTCTGGTATTCATGCAAAGAAATTAGAAACCTGATACAGTCATATATTTTGGGATATGCAGGAATTAGCTAATTTTAGCATGAACACCCCAAGTTTATTGAAAGCAATCGTGTAGGATTTCGTTTAATCTGGTAAGACAGAGTTGCCAGTTTGGCCTCCACATTTATTAAAAAAAATTCGGATTCATATAAGGAAATGCAAAATGTATTTTAAGATTTATTGAATGTTAGAATTTTCATGATTACTTAAAATGCAAATTCTTTTTCAAAAACTTCCGGACTGAAGTCAACTTTTTGGGATAAAAATGGCGGCCGAACTGGCGACCCTGCGGTAGGACTAGAATAATTTACCGATCACAATGGTTGGTTGGTATATTGGTTAAAGTAAAAAACTGGGAAGCTGTTCCAATTGCAACTTTCTAGAACACTTATTCAATAAAGTGAAGCTGTATATGGGAAAAAGAAACAGTTTTACTAAGACAAATAGCTTATCTGAAATAAGCAACCTGAATAGGAATTACTGATCCAGATGTAGTCTAGATGAGTAAGCCTCATCCTGATGGCTCATGGCGACTGTGCGTACATTTTACAGTAAGCTCCAGACGAACAAACAACACAAAATAAAACAGAAAAACATCGCCTCTCAGCTAGTAGCCAATGATTTAATCTGTAGAGATAGCGATAGGTTATGTCTACAAGAAAACATCATAGTGCTATTTTCCTGTGATTCAGTAAATAGTACTGCAGCCATGACGGCCAAGATGCTAGTCAGGTAGGTCTCCGCCGCGAAACTAACAAGCTAATTTTGCCCAGCGGCCAGGTACACATCCTATCAAGCTAGTCATAATGCCCGGTGTGTAAGGACGCGGCCTGCGGTACAATAATGGTAATAATTAACTCTCAATTCTTTGCTTAATAAAACTGTTTCTTTCTGTCACAACTGCTCTTGGCAATGACATAATTATTTTCACCTTAAAAATTATCCAATATTTTAAATTGAAATTTGAACTTACCATCATACTTGCTTGGAACCTTCGGCGTCCAAAGACTTAATATAATTGGAACAAAAAAGAAGATGTATAAATAATGCATGGCTTATGAAGATCTCCAAAATATCTTGAGCCGTAATTTCTTCTCTTTCATTTTCCTCAAATGTAGATGACGGTGTGTGTGTGTGTGTAGGAGATTGGTGAACATACTCTTTCTTCTTTTTAAAAAAACTGTCTGAGGTGAAAAATTGAGGACATTATTGGCACTATATATATGTATATATATATTATTTATATACGAAGAGCGACCACACAACGTCGACCTTTACAACGTTTTTTGTTTGTTTTTTTCTTATGGTACATTGGCAGCAGCGTCCAGCAAAAAGCATCGCAAGTCAAGTTCTATTTACAATATATATATATATATTTCTTTATGTATAAGGGGAGAAGTCGGTTTTTGTTCTCGCGCTCTGTGTCCACCTTCGTCTGCACATATCCTACCATGAGGTAAAGATAGTTCCCAAGAACTTGTCAAAAGCCCGAGCGCAAGGAATGGGCAAAGGAGGTCATTCTGTCCGTTGTGCAATCGTCTGCAAGGTTACTGGAAACCGGGCAGGACGAACCTGGGGGCCATTTGTCAGTGGGCCGCTAACGACTGTCCATGCATGGAGTGCGGGGGCCCTTGCTGAGGTGGTGACAACATGGGGGGACTGTGCGAATGCAAGGGTGGGCTGTGAGCAAGCATCATTTCCCCAGGCGTACCAGGATTGCCGCCCATGGAAACAGGCGGCGTCATCCTCTTCTCTTTCTGCCTCCTATTGCAGAACCAAACTCGGACCACTTCTTTTTCCAACTGTAGGCTGTCTGCGAGACCGGCGATCTCTTGGGCAGATGGCTTAGGCTGCTTGTGGAAGTGGTTTTCGAGAGCTCCTTTAACAGAGACCTCTATACTCGTCCGCTTCTTGCGCTTCCTTCCCTGGGCGGCTATCTTATCTATGGAGGTGGGTGAACCCGTCGTGCTATCTGCTTCCTCTAACCACTTTGCGAGGAGGGGCTTTAACTTGCACATGTTCTTGAAGCTCAACTGCAGCGCCTCGAATCTGCAAAGACAAAACAATAGTCTTACTTACAAAGACCAATAGCAGTGAATTGTAACAATAATGTTTATATCAATAATAAAATCTTCATTTTGTCTTAATCTTAACCCTCTCGCTGCGCAATTGTTTTATTAAAATAGCTTCAAAATAATTAAAATAGCTTCTTTGCCACCGGTTTTCAAAACAAAAATTTTTATCTAATTTAATCGGGAAAATGCTCCAATTAAATAAGGCAAAATTTACAAAAGAAAAATAATTGGTGGGAATAATCAAGGAGGATTAATTAGACGGAAAAATCCTTGTCCGAGAAATACTGTGGCATGTATTTTCTCGTCTAATTAATACTATTTGGTTACTCCTACCAGTTATTTTTTAGCGAAAACTTAGTCTGATTTAATCAGGACATTTTCCCCGTTTACGATAGTCAAAAATTTCTGCTTTAAAGAACCGGTGATAAAAGATTAAACATTCTGTAAAAGACGCTCATCGCGAAGAATTACTTACGCAGCGAGAAGGTTAATAAGAAAATCTCATTTCTGCAAAGACAAAACAATAGTCTTGCTTACAAAGACCAAAAGAAGTGGATTTTAACTAGTGTTGCCATCATGGAACTATTAATAAAAGGGAACTGACCTATCCCTAAAATTGTGAAGCATCAACTGCAACCGCTTCCGTAAGGGTTGATTACCGCCAAGTTCAACTTCCACCAGTAAATTTAAAGAGACATTTTTTCTTGTTCAAACGTCGTTTTAATGCAAAATTTCAGTCGTAAAAGATGGCAAAAACAGGTATTAATTATTACTGGTGGAAGTTTCCTTTGGCGGTAGCCAGGCCCTGTGTTACCGCCATGTTGTGACAACCTAGACAATCACCTGTCAGTGTCAGTGAAAATGATTAAAATACCCGGCCAAACTGCCACCAGTCAAAATAAATAGAAATTTTAACAATATTTGTGAGAGAAATTTTTCATGAGAAAGGCCGCTAAAATAAAGCAAAGTTTTCTATTCAAAATTTACTGGTAGCAGTTTCTTTCGGCCGTTATCAGAAAGTGTTTATCCGATGTGAAAAGATCAACCGCCATCTTGTGACAACCTCCTCAGTTACTTCACTCGCAACTGGTAGACAATACACTACATGTCTCCTCCTTTTTATTCATAACTCCATTGTTGTCATGTGACTCACGTAAATTGGGGCTCCAAATGCTTTAGACACCAGTATTTTAAAGCAATTTTCTTCGCCTTATCTAAATCGCCTTCTGTAGAACTAGTTGCGATTAAAGGTGGCCAAGCAAACAGTAAGAAATTAGTGGTGTCCAGAGCATTTGGAACGACATCTGGCAACACTAATTGTAACAATAATGTTTATATCAGGCTATTTCCACGAGTATTTATAGTGTAAGTCACATGCTACGATTTTTAGCTATCAGTATTTTTAGTAGGAGAGCTGTTGAACATTTTTGAGTAGGTATTTGAGGCACCCTGAAAATTTGTGCAACACTTCTTTTGTAATGCCTGAATACAAAATCGAATGTCTGGCACAGTTTTTGTGCCGACTAAAGTGTCTGTCATTTTCAAAATATTTTTTTCTAAGCATAAATATTATTCTGCCTCAATCTCAGCGTGCCTCAAATACCTTTTTTGGGTAGTCAAAAAAGGGCACTTGACACGTGTCTGGCACAGTTTTTGGGCCGACTAAAGTGTCTGTCGTTTTCAAAATATTTTTTTCTAAGTATAAATATTATTCTGATCTCAGCGTGCCTCAAATACCTTTTTTGGGGGGTAGTAAAAAAAAATGGCACTTGACACGTGTCTGGCACAGTTTTTGGGCCACGATCCTTCAGCCAGACATTCGATTTTGTATTCAGCCATTACAAAAGAAGTGTTGCACAAATTTTCAGGGTGCCTCAAATACCTTCCCTAAAATGTTTAACAGCTCTTGGACTATTTAGAACGGAAAAATGCGACTATTTTATCGGAGATATCTCATTAATTGAATAAGGTCAAGCAAACTTTTCGAAAAAAAAAAAAAAAACGGTGGCTAACAAGCATAGCAATTATCAGTAATAAAATCAATAATAAAAACTTAATTTTGTCTTAATCTTAATAATAAAATCTTAACTCTGCAAACACAAAACAACTGCCGCGCCTCGAATTTTCAAAACCAAAACAATAGTCTTACTTACAAAGACAAACAGCAGTGGATTGTAACAATAATGTTTATGCCTTTTGTCCCAAAAATGGCCGATGGATTTTAAAATTCAATAACTTGCAAACGGTGACAGATATTAAAAAATTCTTTCAGGGGTGTTATGTAAGATGTCAGGAGTTTTAATGCTGCGATTCTAAGTTTCAGTTACAAATAGAATCGATAGATAGCGCTCCAAGCAATAACCGCTCAATCCAGGATCGATTTTTTTACCTCTCTGTTCTTCCATGCAAAGAAAAGAGATTAAAATGTATTGAAAGGATCCCGAAGTACCAAAAATCAGGTCTGGATTGAGCATATAATGCTCTCAGCGCCATCTATTGTTTGAAATACGAACTAAAATGAGGAACCACAGTATAAAAATTCCTGACATCATACATAACCCTCCTGCAAGAATTTGTTTAATATTTGTTACTGTTTGCAAGTTATTGAATTTTAAAATCCATCAGTCATTTTTGGAACACCCGGTATGAGGACGTGAGTTTTAAAATTCACCTTATCCAAAATTTTAAAAAATCGAGTTTTTTCTATCATTCTATTCTATTGGTGAACCTGCATCGAAAAAACACTACAATTTGAAAAAAAAAATAGTTTCCTCGTGTATTTCTGTCATTGTAAAATCTTGGTTTACAATGAAAACCAATGGACGCAGTCAGGGGTTTTTCGCGATTTCCCAAAATTTCATTTTCCTGATAAGGCGAGGTTTAAAACTCACGACCTAATATCAATAATAACAAGTTGGAAATTGCTCGTCAAGCGTGGCAAATGAGGTGCGTTCGTACCATAATTAGTTTTGTAAGTATTTTTTGCACCGCATATTTTAATGAATGTATATTTTAATGCACGTCATAAGTGCATATCCATTTCATTCTGCTCGAAAGGCTGTAACATCATTAAAATGCACTTGCAATAATTTTTTCCCTTTGACCTTAATGAACGGAAAACTTTTGACTGTCCCTGTCATTAAACCATACATTCGATTTTCATAACATTTGAATTGACTCGACAACATTTTGCAACAATCATATATTTAAAATTTCAGACCATTCGAAAGGCTGTAACATCATTAAAATGCACTTGCAACAATTTTTTTCCCATTGGCTGTAATGTAACCGAAAACTTTTGACTGTCCCTGTATTTAAACTCTACATCCGATTTCCATAAAATTTGAAATGACTCGACAAAATTTTACAACAATTATATATTTAAAATTTCAGACCATTCGGTTGGGTAGTTTTTGCTCTGTTATATGCGGACGGACAGACAGACAGACGGACGGACTGAACGACGACTACAGGTGCTACATATTTATACTAGTAAATCTGCAGATCAGGAGCCTCAACGTCAGCTCTACAATTCATTGTCTTTAGCACCCTTTGAGTAATATTAATCTTTCTGCAAAAAACGAAATTTAAAGTTTTGAAATTACATAAACATTTATAAAACGAAAAAATATTTCGAAGGTTTCTGACATTAGAAGCGTTAAATTAAACCCCTTGTTATGTAATGGTATTCCGAAAATCTCATGAGCTACTTATTCTGGTAATTTTTAGATAATAAAATAGATTTCTTCAGGGGGCAGAGCCCCCCTGAACACCTTCGTAGTGTAATTTTATTTACATTTGTAATTATCAATTAATTGTGTTAATGTCCTTTAGTAAATTCTACCAATAGAGGAAACGTACATGAATTCTTTTCTACAGCCCTGTATATTACGTGAAGATTTTTACGCGTCGTCTATAACATTTAAATTTAATGCAGACAAAAAAACCCTCTTAAAACTGCTCATATCACATTTGCGGGGATTAGTATGCATAGTGTGCGCCATATATCCAGTTTCTGCGGAGTCCTGTATATGGTTCTATTTAAATTCTGCAAACATTTGTTAGTATACTAAATGTAATTGGGCTGGGAAATACATAACTCAAATAAAAAAAAAACACTGAAGCAATTCGCGCTCATTTTCATTTATACTTACGAATTCATTTGTGTATCCCTGTACATGGTCTATACAATATTTAAGCACTACTTATTAAGCACAAATTTACTTAACGTTAAAACGCACACCATAATCGAAAATGCTCTTCAGCAATCATCCCTAATAGACCAGAACTGTATCCGAAATTTTTTATGTGACCCTATAAATGAACGATAAATACGATACAAATCATATTCAAGCTTCTTGTAGTCAACCACAGTAATGCAATTTAATTTCATAATGTTTGAATTAGTGCAACACAATTAACACACTGACGACAGGCAATTTAATTAAATCTGGGTTTAAAAACAGTAGAAGCTCCTCCCTCTTCTGAAAGTGTCTCGGAAATTGGTTTCTGAGATATGTTTTTCATGTTTATGCAGCAGTAAATATCTTTCAATGTACGGATGTAATATATAATGTCTTACAATCTATAAAAAATATGGACAACACAATATAAATGTCTTTTCTGTAAGGTAGAAGTCACTCCCTTAGCCAATGATGTATTCTGAATAAAAACGAGAATTCTCGTTTCCCGTCGCTAATGTGTTAAAATAAGCTGTGAGGAGTTTTTTTCCCCCGTAGACCACATTTTAATCGACCACTTTTGTGTGATCCTGAAAAAAACATATGCTTTGCACCCCATATACTACAAAAATGTTTCAAAAATACATATCAATTTTATTATTTTGTAACAGAGTAACATCATTAAAAAACGCCACAAAAGGATTTTCTTCAAAGATTGTAATATTATGAATACTTTTGAGTTCCCTATACGCATGCTGTAAGTGCTACACATAACATATTTTATAGTAACCAGGTTCTAGTGCACCTTAATAAAGTATATAAATTTCATTACGTTTAAAATTGTGTAACATTATTAAAATACACCGCAGACGATTTTTCCCAAAGACTATAATGTAACGGAATAGTTTTGAGTGCCCCTGTAATTAAGCTATGAATGCTACACTCTTCATTTTTAATACCAAACATACTTTGGCAAACCTCAATAACGTATATCAATTACATGTAATCCCGGCTATATTTACGCGAGTTAGAGCATGTAGAGAAGCACGGCAGGCGATAGATAGAAAAACTGAAGTCATAAATACTTTTCATCCATGTTGGAAAGTGTTAAAAAGGATTTACATGCCTTTAACTGCACTTTTTTTTTTCACTTATAGCATGGTTAAACATTAGTTTAAACATCCTAATCCATGCGATAGCAATAACATATTAAAAGCCCCCCAAAATATGCATATCTGGAGATCTATAAATCTACTGGAAAATAATTCATTATCGTGCCCACTGTTAATTGCATAAATTGCATCGATTTGGCGCGATAAAATATTTTTTGTGATAGCCTTTTAATAGTACCTGCAACAAAATTAACGTAATTTACTAACTTCATTCATATTTGACGCAATGATAGGCTACGAATAACAGTCGCTAGGCAACGAAGAAAAGGAAAAAAAAAAAAAAGAAATATGTATCATGTAAAACAAGAAAATTAATTTAAAAATTCTTTATATTATTGGAATACATGTATAAATGTCCTCAAAACATTATACACGTAAATAAAAAAATCTGACAGATATATTGATAAAACTTCAATATAATAGGAATAATTTAAAACCCTTATTTGGAAATTTAGTATCCATAATTTGACATTTAAATCCATTAATCAAACGTGCCATTTTCTTTCAACAAATGGAAATTTGAAAATCGTCTGACTTGCCGTAGAAAAGCATTATAAAGAAAAATAAAATCTTCCATATTTTCCGAACGAATGAACCAAATTTAACCAAAAACTATACAGCTACGTCCGGGTATCTCCCGAATATGCCCAATTAATTTCAAGCTGATCGGGTGCTTTTTGCGGCAGTTATCGCGGAACAGACAGACAGACAGACAGACAGACAAACGGAAATCAAAACTTTTCGTGTCTCCACAGTAAGCCTTCACTGACGTTTCGGCAACTAGTAAATCTGCAGATCAGGAGCCTCAACGTCATCTTTGCAAGTCATTGTTTTTTAACACTCATTGCATAATATTCAACTTCCTACAAATCGCTTTTTAAAGTTTTCAAATTACATAAATATTTATGAGCATACAAGATACTTCGTAAAGTTTCAGAAATTAAAAGTGTTAAACAAGTGGTTGTACATTGATGTTCTGAAATTCTGATGAGCTACTTATTCTGGTAACTTTTTAAATCAAAAATTGCATTTCTTCAGGGGGGCTCTGCCCCCCTGAAGACCTCCGTAGTCTATTTAAATTTACATTCGTAATTTTTTATTGATTGTGCGGATGGTTATAGTATATCTTAGATTTTTTTTACGCTGTGATTTATAAGGATAAGCATAAGTTTTTTTTATAAATTAATAAAATTTAAATTTAAAATAAAATATTCATGTTAACCGTACACAGACAGTAAATCTTGAAGTGACGCCAAAAATGTAACCCTAAAATCCGCTACATTCGGCACAACACAACGACGTGCTTAAAAATAAAAAAAAAATTAAAAAAAAACGGATGAAGTCAAAGAATTTGGTTCCTGTTCCACGTGGTTGTTTTGTTTGGGCCGAATGAGGGCATTTATATCTGAGCGATAACGCACATCGTATTGCAAGCTGTTTTTACGGCATACTGCATCTCCATCTATCTCTTTCCTCCGTGAATAATAGTTAATTTTATTTTACCCAAGATCTTTTTATTCCAGCATCTTTGTTTTCGATAAATGACGTCTAATTCACCTGCTATGCGTACTTACTCAAAACTTTTCATCTTGTTATATTAAGAAATACTCGAGAGTTTTCTTTTTATTTTTAATATGCCGCCATATTATTTTTTCTATTCTTAATTTTTTTTTTCATTTTCCTGTTTCACGACAAAACATTTCAATTGAAAATTGTTTAAAAGAAAACATTATTCCGGGTTTTGATTTTCTTGGCAATAATTAAAGAAATATTGGTAAATGTTATGGGAAAATGTTACGTTATTCTCTATGAAAATAATGAACTTTTGTATTTTTAAGCAAAATATTTCAATAAAATAAATGAAATATTGCCTATTTTTATTTCTGGGCTAAAATCCTTCTATATTCAAAGATACAAATGCATTAATTCATCTGTTTTGACGTTGGCTTTACTCAGGCATTATGCACGCAATTATACTAATATTATTAGGACCAAATACGTTGCTAGGCAACAGAGAAAGAAAAGGAAAAAAATGAAATATGCATTATGTCAATTTGATAAAACAATATCCTTTATATTATTGGAAAACATGCATAAAATTCCCCCCAATATTATAAACCTAATTAAAAAAATCTCGCAAATATATTGGCATAATTTATTGGAATAATTTAATAATATTATTTAAAAATTTCAGCATCAAAATTTTACCATTTAAATCCATTTTTCATATGAGCCATTTCTTTCAACAAATGAAAATCTGAAAATCGTCTGACTTGCCATTGAAAAGCATTATAGAGCAAAATAAAATGTTCCATATTTCCCGAACGAATGAACCAAATTTAACCAAAAACTATACAGCTAAGTCCGGGTACCTCATCAACATGCCCAGTGAATTTCAAGCCGATCGGATGCTTTTTGCGGCAGTTATCGCGGAACAGACAGACAGACTAACAGAAACCAAAACTTTTCGTGTCTCCACAGTAAGCCTTCACTGACGTTTCGGCAATAATTACGAACGCACCTAAAAACTTAATTTTGAATGAAATGTTGTATATTTTGTAAATAAAATCATGCTTTTACACAAACTGACGTTCGGTAGCGCATTGCGCTGCCACACTACAGGCTGGAGGTTCGCTTCCAAATTTGGACAAGGTTAACTCAACTTTTCACCTATTCAGGGTTGATAAAATGAGTACCAAGTGCGCTTGGAAACTAAACCATAGAGGATTCCGCGTGAAGCCGATTACTTGTCCAGTACATATGTCATACAGCAGCCATACATCTACGGTCACATGCCTAATATTCATAGCTGCTAAGCTTCCACTATTTCGAGTACAGTCAACTCTGTGAAATCCGCCTATGTATAATCCGAAAACGTCTATTATCCGCACCACGCTTTGGAACGTAAACAATGAAAATTGCCATTAACAATTTAACTTAAAGTTAAATTTAGTATATATATTTTTTCAGTAATCAATTTTCCAATGAATTAATATTTAAATATAAATAGGATATAAATATTTAAATCTTCTTGAGTAACAAAATTTTATCTCTGTGCAAGAAGTAATAAGTGTTCATAGACTTAAAAAAAAAATAAAAAAAAAATAAAAAAACTATTTGTGTTGTGTCATTGTTTAAAATTTGTATTGTATATGATTTAAATTTTCTTTAATCTTAGTTATTAAATATAATTAGCCAGTGTTGCATTATGTTTTTCTTTTCCATTGTAATTTTTGTGCAGTTGTTCCTAATTTATAGTCAGGCTTTAAAAAATATACTGTAAACAAAGGGATGATCTATAATCCGCAAAAATGTAAAATCCACAAAACCCTTGGTCCCTAAGTGTACGGATTTCACAGGATTGACTGTACCATTATTTCTGAATGGAAATATTCGCATTATAGATACGTAAAGAATTTTCGAATAATGTTGGTCCCGAAAGCGGAATTCGGTACCGCAGGCAAAGACGCTAAGTTTATTGTGGATGAGTGGAATTTTGTTTTGTCTGACATATCAGAAATGTGTACAAGATCGCTGGTCTAAAGACAACAGAGTCACCTTCCAAAATGACCAAAATCTGAGTAAAAATTTCTGCGAAGTATAGCTGAACAATTAGAATAAGCCGAATTAACCTGCTTAAATAAATATTTAATCTTATCGTTCTGTTTCTGCATTAATTTAGAATCTATTTAATATTTAAATTGCAAACTTTATAGGCGGCTTGTTTTATTGCAGACTTTGTAAAATTTTTCTGGAAATAAAACAGCACACACCCGGCTTTTAAGTATTTAGGGCTGTTCTGAAATCCGAACAGGCTATTTTGACACATTTTTTAAATTTAATTTTGTTCTCAAACGCAAAGTAGCACTTACTCTTACTTAGAAACTATGTAAACGAACTTTTTTTTTTAAAAAAAAGGTAAAAGATATTTCATAAAATGCAGATAAAGTAGGCGAAATATCCGTTTGTGACAGTGCGGGAGAAGGAGTAACTAGCCATTATAAAACAACAATCGCTTATAGCTCAAGTTGTAATTCATCTATGGAAAAATGAAAAAAACTGTTCGATGACAAATCATTTCAATAATCAGGTTTCCAAGACGTATGGTTCTACGTTGAAAAATGAGTCCGAAAGTTTCGCGCTGTTGAGCAGGATTTCTTTCTTTCTTCCTTTCTTTCTTTTTTTCCTGTTGAGAGCCGCTTTAACATTAAAATGACGGTGAGAAAATTGTGGCCAATTTGGCCCTAACCATATGGATATATATCGGTTCGAACCAGAAATTTCTTTATAAAATGAGTTTAAAAGACACAAACGAATAAAAAAAGGGGCTAATTAAATAAGTTAAACAGTTTTAAATTTAAATTCTGGTATCAAATACTTTTATAAATCTTGAATAAAAATTCCCGTCTTTCTAGTGTTAAAAGGAAACGTTAGAAGAATCATCGAATCCCAAACATACTAAAGTAAAGAAAAGTTTTTTCATTTTTTTTTTCATTTCATTCATGTTTTTTCTAATGCACGAATAAACGAAAAAATAAATACAAACCCTTCGTTTTCATTCGTTAAAACTAAAATTTATAGCGGCAGAAAATTTATTCATATGCAAAACTACTACTGCCGTTTTTGATGATAGAGTTAAATAGCGAAACTGTATAAATGACTCTAATTTAAACTGCTTATTTATTTATGTTTTTTAATCCCACTAAAATGCTGCAAAGCGTAAACAGTATTTTTTTTAATGGACAGATGTAGAATAGAAAAGCCCAAACCAGTCATGGAGAGCATTAGTGTATATTTACATTTTTCTTGCTAAAGGGCGGAGCGTATAATAATATTTATACAAATCGGTTAGTGAGTTTTATATTAGTGGTCAGTCATATATTTTGATGCCACAATTTCCAAACAATAATATTAATTTTAGATTTCTCTTGCAAATGTTGTAAAAACGATTTCGTGATACATTTCTTTTGCAAATATTGCATAAGTATTCAACCAAGATTAACTACCGTAATTTCCAGCGTACAATCCGCGGATCAAACAATTTTGTTTGGTCCCAGAAATTTTATTTCGTTATTAAAGACATATATTTACCGCGATTAAAAAAGTTACATTTAATTTTTAAAAATTTTCTGTGTCGAAAAATTATTGTTTGATCCACGGGTTATAACGCCGGAAATTACGGTAATTTAAGATATAAATCAAAAATATGTCAAAAAATGGAATCTGTAAATTTACTTGATTTATTATTGATTTAAAGCAAAAACTGATATTAACATACAGTATAGCTGCCAACTTGTACGGATATTTGATACCACTAAAATTTAGCAGAATTTTTAGTCATGTTTCAGTGTTAGAAATCGTTAAATTTCAGCGATTGTTTTAGGTAAAATTTACTATTAAATTTTAGTGGTGTGAAAAATCCGTACAAGTTGGAAGCTGTGATACAGTATAACAAGCTAAGATCATGAAGAAAATCATTGTTTATAACAGTTCCTGTATTAGAGAATATTTGGATATCACATGCAGAAATCGTAAGACCTGTTACGATACTTTATCCTACTATATCCTACAAATCTGCATCAATTTGCATAGTTAGAATAACAGTTTTCACCCACCTACCATTTTACCCTGCACTCCATTTTGGAACATTCCAACGTGATTCTTGGCTTGAAACAGCTCAGTTCTCTATTTTGTATTTTATTTCGAACCCTGATGACGAGTACGTGTGCACTTTGAAAGTACTTGGTTTTTGAATGTACAATTTTTGTTTTTTATATAATTAACAACAATTTAAACACCTTTCAAAAAATATGGACCGAATTAATGTTGTATTTAATTCATGTATTATACAAAGATTATTGTTTGGAAATGCAGAGAGTGGTAGCCATACAGGTAACCACACTGAGAGTTATTAACCCTCTCCTAATAGTTTTAATTATACGCAACCTAACTCAAACCTCAGACATTAATTAACGTAGGTTAGCTGTTTGACGTTTTCAAAGAAAAAAAGAGGTGCCAACCGAATAAATTCCTGTAAGAGATACCTGTGCCTGTGAGAAGTACTTCGACTGTAAAGGGTTGTCTCTATCACCAAAAATATTCCTTTCTTTTTAATGTGATTATATTATAAATAAGTTACATATTAGCTGTTGTAAGAAGAAAAGTGTTAGACGAATAATTGAATAACAAACCTACTTAAAAATAAACAGGAAGTTTTTTTTTTTCTTCATTATTCTCTTATTCATAATGTTTCTTCTAACATGTGATTAAACGGAAAGAAATACAAACACTTCATTTTCATGCGTTAAAAACTAAAATTTATAGCTACAGAATATTTATTCATATGCAAAACGGCTAACCTACTACTGTTTTTGATGACAGAGTTAAGCAGCTAAACTGCATAAATGACTCTAATTTAAATTGCTTATTTATTTATGTTTTTATCTCACTAAAATGTTATAAAATGTAACATTTTTTCAAATGTGCCGATTAGGAAAAGGTAAGCCTAAGCACTTGCAAAGCGGTTGCTCAGAGAGCGCTCACAATAGTAGGGTATATTTAAATTTTTCTCGTTAAAGGGGCGGAGCTACTAATCATATTTGATCAAACGGGTTAGCGAGTTTTAAATTAGTAGAGAAAAAAGTGTAGAAAAACTGTTGTTGAATGTACTTATGATGCGTAAAATGTATTTAAATTTATTTTTAAAACGTATTCTGCTATATTAATATTAAAATGGCAGCTTAAATCTAAAAATAAATGTGTAAAAGATGTTAATTTAGAAAGTGTTGTTTAAATAACCAAATTGTAAGAAGCAAATTGCAATGTTCGTCACATCATCAGCAGTGTTACCCGTTCGCAGTGTTTTTAAATTCAAATTGGCTAATGGCCATCAAGCAATCTGTTTTTTTTTTGTTGTTGTTGTTTGTTTGGTTTTTTTTTTTTTTTTTTTTTTTTTTTTTTCGTAGAGGATTTGCAACATTGATCCTCCTGGTTTGTACGGTTGCTTACTTTTTAATATCAGTATTTCCTAAAAGTTATTTTTGCCTTCTTGAATTGAAAGCTTTTGATATTAAACCATTAAAGACGACTCTTTGTTACACTTTTTTAATACCTCGATACTAGTTGACACCAGTTTCTCCATATTGTAATTTTAGCTCATTTAATCTCTCAAAGTTTGAGATTAGGTAATATGAAAATTTCCTTACTAAAATACTGGTTTCACATTTAAAAGTTTCGTAATACTTACATGGCAAATTTTCTTGCCAACCGGCGTTAATGAGTTAACACATTCACGACGGGAAACGAGAATTCTCGTTTTCATTCAAAAAACATCATTGACTAAGGGTGTGGCTTCTACCTTACAGAAAATGCATTTATATCATGTTGTACATATTTTTTTTAGATTGTAAGACATTATATATTAAATTCGTACATATGTGAAAAATCTACCGGTCACGATATTTACAATATCGTGACCGGTAGATTTTACAGAGATTTAAACAGAGATGCAAAACACAGGGCTGCCACTGGCGACTATTTTTAACACTTTCCAACCAAGTTAAAAAGTGTTTATGCATTCGGTTTGTCTGTCCGTCTGTCCGTTTGTCCGTATGGCCGTCTGACCACGCTGTAACTCCCGTAAATGGACTCGGATTTTCATGCAATTGATAATCTATATTTAGGGTCACCTAACCATGCTTGGTATTGCATATGAAGTATGTGGGATTAATATTTCATTTACAGGGCTACCCAAAAGAATTCCATTAAATTGTGGCAGATGGTGAAAAATCGTTTGCAAAGTATTTTAATGACATTACGCTGTTTCAAATGTATTTAAACTGATATAAATCACTAAATTTCACTACGATCACGTTAGAACATGGCATTCATAGCATTTTTTATTCATTTACAGGGACACACAAAAGAATTAATACTATTTAGTTATTCCCACCAGTTATTTTTTAGCGAAAACTTTGTCTGACGTAATCAGGACATTTTCCACCGTTTACGATAGTCAAAAATTTCTGCTTTTAAGAACCGCCAAGAATTACTTACGCAGCGAGAGGGTTAAATAATCTCCAAATAAAAATTGATCAGTGATGCCATAAATACAATGGAGTTATGAATAAAAAGGAGGAGACATGTAGTGTATTGTCTACCAGTTGCGAGTGAAGTAACTGAGGAGGTTGTCACAAGATGGCGGTTGATCGTTTCACATCGGATAAACACTTTCTGATAACGGCCGAATGAAACTTCTACCAGTAAATTTTGAATAGAAAATTTTGCTTTATTTTAGCGGCCTTTCTCATGAAAAATTTCTCTCACAAATATTATTAAAATTTCTATTTATTTTTACTGGTGGCAGTTTGGCCGGGTATTTTAATCATTTTCACTGACACGTGATTGTCTAGGTTGTCACAAAATGCGGAAACACAGGGCCTGGCTACCGCCAAAGGAAACTTCCACCAGTAATAATTAATACCTGTTTTTGCCATCTTTTACGACTGAAATTTTGCATTAAAAAGACGTTTGAACAAAAAAAAATTTCTCTTTAAATTTACTGGTGGAAGTTTAACTCGGCGGTAATCAACCCTTACGAAAGCGGTTACAGTTGATGCTTCACTATTTTAAGGATAGGTCAGTTCCCTTTTATTAATAGTTCCATGATAAATACATGTTCTAAATTATGTAAAAACAGTGAAAAAATCTTAGTAAGAGAATAAAAAATGTCTATATCGTGGATTCAAAAATCAGTGCTTATCTACCATTTCCTTCGTCAATATTCAACTTTTGTCCATAATTTCAAGCCATTGATCTTTTTTTTTTCTAAATTAGAAAAAATATTCCTATATGGTGCACAAAAAAGCAAATGTCATTCATTTTGAGACTTTAAAAGGGGTGATAAGTGAAAAATATACCGGTCACAATATTTACAGTATAGTGTTAAATAATCTCCAAATAAAAATTGATCAGAGATGCAATAAATATATGTCCTAAATTATGCAGAAACTGTGAAAAAAATCTTAGTAAGGTAATAAAAAAGGTCTCTATCGTGGAGTCAAAAATCAGTGCTTATCTACCATTTCCTTCGTCAATATTCAACTTTTGTCCATAATTTCAAGCCATTGATCTTTTTTTTCTAAATTAGAAAAAATATTCCTATATACTGCACAAAAAAGCAAATGCCATTCATTTTGAGACTTTAAAAGGGGTGATAAGTGAAAAATATACCGGTCACAATATTTATAGTATAGTGTTAAATAATCTCCAAATAAAAATTGATCAGAGATGCAATAAATATATGTCCTAAATTATGCAGAAACTGTGAAAAAAATCTTAGTAAGGTAATAAAAAATGTCTCTATCGTGGATTCAAAAATCAGTGCTTATCTACCATTTCCTTCGTCAATATTCAACTTTTGTCCATAATTTCAAGCCATTGATCTTTTTTTTCTAAATTAGAAAAAATATTCCTATATACTGCACAAAAAAGCAAATGCCATTCATTTTGAGACTTTAAAAGGGGTGATAAGTGAAAAATATACCGGTCACAATATTTATAGTATAGTGTTAAATAATCTCCAAATAAAAATTGATCAGAGATGCAATAAATATATGTCCTAAATTATGCAGAAACTGTGAAAAAAATCTTAGTAAGGTAATAAAAAATGTCTCTATCGTGGATTCAAAAATCAGTGCTTATCTACCATTTCCTTCGTCAATATTCAACTTTTGTCCATAATTTCAAGCCATTGATCTTTTTTTTTTCTAAATTAGAAAAAATATTCCTATATGCTGCACAAAAAAGCAAATGTCATTCATTTTGAGACTTTAAAAGGGGTGATAAGTGAAAAATATACCGGTCACAATATTTACAGTATAGTGTTAAATAATCTCCAAATAAAAATTGATCAGAGATGCAATAAATATATGTCCTAAATTATGCAGAAACTGTGAAAAAAAAATCTTAGTAAGGTAATAAAAAATGTCTCTATCGTGGAGTCAAAAATCAGTGCTTATCTACCATTTCCTTTGTCAATATTCAACTTTTGTTCATGATTTCAAGCCATTGAACCTTCACTAAATTAAAAAACAAAACAAATGCCATTTATTTTGAGACTTTAAAAGGTGTGATACGTGAAGAATTTACCGGTCACGATAAGAAAACATTCTAAAAAGCCCTCCAGACAGCACTCATTACATTTTCACCGAATGCAAATGAAATTTCAACTTAAATACTTCCATTATAAACCCGAGCAGCCCCTTACCCACTTCTACTTTAGGCAGCTTCACTTTCCGAACAATTTGCGATCAGAATTAACTTCTTAATTTTCGAAAGTAGGATGGCAACGGGGGGTCAAAATTCCTCCGGGGTACTAAAATATCGTGAACCACGTTTCACTTTTTTAATTAGCGTTCAAGAGAGAAAAACTAATTTTCTGCCGTGTTTTTTCCCCCCTTCACTCTTTTCCCGTAATTTACTCCCACATCGGAGCTCCTTGATTTAATGAAGCAATTTTTTTGTTTATTTGTTTTATTTGTTCCTTCCATGAGGTTTCACGGTTGTATTGTGATGCAGCGATGCGCTTGGGAAGGTGCTTTGATTTTAACGTTGCAGCTGGGTGGAATCTGCTGCAAACAGTTGTTTATGGGATTATGTTTACTGAATTTTCAGTAGCATTTCTTTGGGGAGTTATGCTTCTAAACAGAATTAATAACGAAAATTAAACAGAATTACTGGACAGTTTCTAATCACTAGGTTCGTAGGATGTATATCCCAAACAGTGGTCTGAAGTAATGGGATTCAAGTATCGAAACTACAGTAGTGGTTAGTTTTTCGGTAATTTGTAGTGTAATGCACTGCCTTTTGAAAAATACAATGTAGAGAAGAGTGGCGCTACTTTTAACGTTTCTTCAGATGTGTATATATGTTGCCGTGAAAGACCGAAATTGGAGAATGTCGACTTTCACCGGTGAATGTCGACAAGCAGAGATATGCTATGGTAGATATCGAAAAGAGAAGCTGTGTTCAGCAGAGAGGCTACGGTCTGTCTCCAAATACTTTGTTCTATTGCGAGTCAGTTTTATGCAAGGTTTGATGGTGCGAGCAACGTTTTCTTAAATTTCATTTTTTTTATTCAATATCCTAATTTATATTGAATGGGTACTGCAATAAGCTGATCTTTGTTTTCTTTTCTTTTTTTTTTTTTTTTTTTTTTTTTACGAAAAATTAAATACATTAATTGAGAGTAAATGAGAAAACAATTGTTTTTACTTTTTTTTTTTCAAGAATAGTACTTCTAAAATACTTCCTGAAGTGATTTCTGCTAAAACTAAGTACTGCACACCTTTGGATTACAGACGATTAAAGCGTTTTTATGTTTTAAAAATCAATGATCGCTCCTGAGATATGGAGAAGTAAATGCAAAATTCCGACATATTCAACATTCACCATTAGTGCATGGTGAATGTCAACATTTGCCGGTGTAAGTCAGAAATAAGGATATTTAGCAAATATTTCGGACATACACCGAGCGACTATGCGAATGTTGACATTCACCCATGAAAGTCGACATTCCCCAGATTTTGGTCTTTCACGGTAACATATACACATCGTTTGTCCTTCATACACGCGAAAATTGTGTTTTATTAGATGAAAATCGATATCAAAATTAAAAGACAAGATTGGAGCTATAGAAATAGTGCCCATCACAGCGAGTAAACAGTAGCAAGAACTCTTTTTTTTTTTTTCTTTTGCAGAACAACATTTTTCAAACCGGTGGACAGATTTCAATGCCTTTCTCCGCCAGTTTACGATGAGTCAACTTAATTTTTTTGGAAAATCTAATCGTCATGTAATTTTTTAGTAAAATACATATTTTTATTTTCGAAATATTGGTTTTCTGTGTAACTTCAAGTAACTTTTGTTTAAAAATTTACATTTTGCTTTTATGCCATTTTACTAAAAATTCATATTTTTAAAAACACATACGTATTTAACTAGATTTTGAACTAAAAATACTAATTTGTTTGTCCCATTATTGTAAGTTAAATCTACTCTACTAGTTAGCCCTTTTTTCCCGAGGTATTCCTGCCCATCAGATATCAAAACGCCATTTTTAATTATATCAAGTAAAAAATATATACATATACAGATTTTTACTTTAAATATATGTATAATAATTTTGCGTGAATGGATTTTTTTAAACACTTACAAAAAAGTCTTAAATATCAGGGTGTTAACCCTTTCGGAATGGGTGATGCATATATGCATTGGCAAAAGATGCACATGGAATTCGTTTTTGACACCATAAATAAATAGATATAATATTTGTTTTTGTTTTTTTAATTGGAGCATTTTTTAGAATTCCCTAAGTAAAGGGAATTGTTTAAAAAAAGCGGTGCCATTCAAGTAAAATTTCTGTAAGGGATGCCGTCTCGAAAGGGTTAAATTGATGTTACTTCTTAAGCAACTATCTTTCTACCTCAATAAGCGTAGAGATATTTCTCAGACATTTAACATTATTTCCGATTATTTACTGAGTATTAATTGATAAACGTTTTCTCTCAATTCTGATATTACTCTCTTGTATTACAAACAGAAGAAAAATAAATGAAAATCCATAAAATTTTCATAGTTGGTTTTAATAAAATGAAAATTAATATTACCTTGAACGTTCCAAGTAAAATAAAAAGAACAGCTTATTTTACATAATTTCCTTCATTGATTTAAACACAATATTTTCTTAATCATAATTTCTGAATTAATCAAACATAATTTTTGGAAATGTTAATGCACTGCTGAATTATACAATTCTAAAAGATTATGCTCTGATTTAAATTATTTTATTTCGAATATATATTTATTTGAATTCATCTTTGAAATTTATGCAAGTTTCTTATTGTGTCAAAAACACCTGCACTACAAATAAAATAATTTACGATGATTTTGCTTTAACTAAAAATGCTTATAAGAATTAATTTAGCATTTCACTTTTAAATTGAATAGCTGATACTATACGTAAATTTTCCAGAATTTCGATCACGAAAACCACCAGATTTAACAAGTTCAATATCATAACAGTTGTCTAACGGTTCTACAGAAGGCGAATTACGTATAAACCTTCACTTCGTTCTTAATAATTTATGGTAGCGCTGATCAGATTACGCTTTTGTAGGGAAAAACCGAAAGTTATCACACGTTTCATTCAAAACAATCTTAAAATTCCGGCATATGTAGAACAACACAAATAAAACAAACATCAGATAACAAGGCTGTGAGATCTAAGTCTGCGATCTTTTCTATCACGCTGCGTTTATAACCGTTGCCAAAATCGTGTACCGAAATTAAATGTTTCGGAATTGAATACTTTTGATCGGATCATTGGAAAGATTTCTGTGACGTAACAAGCCTCAAACCCTTCCCAGCGGCAGTGACGGTAGATACTTGTTTCTGAGATGATTTATCTATCTGTCTTTTTGAGCATCTCTATCCCCCCGAAGGTTGAACTTTAAACGTGATTTACATCATGCCTGTTCGAATCGTCTGCATAGAATAAAATGTGATTGCCTAGAAATGTCGAAGTTATGTCTGGAAGGTCTAGGGATAAAGATATTTTGGTTTTCTAGAAATATGACAGGAATCAGAAACGATGTACCGAAATCCTACATGATTGAAGTTGCCGCTGCATTTTGTTTGTGGCAAATAGTAAGAAAATTTCGTGTTTTTCTTTCTATTGTGGCTATTTTACAGTTGTATTCCACCTTTCTTAAGGATAGTTTTCTAACTAGCCTTTCTTTTATTGACGTGAAATATGTTATCTTCCGCACATGTTAACACATACTTGCCAGATTTCAAACTTAAGCAGGGAGATAAATTGACCCAGGTTAACCCTTTGAGGGGCAACCAATAATGTCTCTGAAATATTGAATTTTCACCGGAATAATCGAAAAACTTTTATTTTAAAATAAGGGAAAGCAAATTTTCAACATTTCACCCCCCAAAATTAAAAATATAAAATTTAGTTAAAAGTTTCTGGTGCGAATCTTGTTTAAATTAGGTGTCCATCGCTCAAAGGGTTAAACACGTTTCTAACTAGAAAATGTATTAGATTTATCATTATACATTTAATTGCGCGTTTATCTATTAAATTTACCTCAATTCATGCCTTAAAAAAATTTCTAGTTCGAAACAATTTTAACCTGGGTCAATTTAATTTACATTTTATAGAAGTTTAGTTGAAATTTGGCAAGTATGTTAACACGAAACAGGCCGTATACAACTGTGCAAATCTGATGGATTTTTTATTAAGAAATTTTAAGCTCACACCAGAAAAATTTTAATACTAATTTTTATTTAATTTATTCACGAATTTTTTACTTCTATTATTCTTTCCCCCTAATGGCTCATGTAATCGCAAGACAACTCACTTCATCAGACTAGGCGTTAAGATGGCTGCATCTAGGAAGCCCATCAAAGAAACTCAACTGTTCCAACTATCATTATAATAACCAAAAATAAGTATTCAAACTCTCTGGGAAGAATCTTGAATTTTTTAACGATAGTTTTATAAATGACTCAATGCATCAACGGCCTGTATAGAGTTAACCCTTTGCACTCGAGAGGTGACTTTCATTCACCACTTGTATTGTCAGGCGTCCCTCGTAAATCGGTACCAGTGTTGATTTCAGGGGGTGGCCCGGGGGAGACATTCCCCCCCCCGGAGCAATGAGATGTCCCCCCCCGGAGGATTTGAGATTTTGTGTTTTCAATGGTCAAAAAGAGTAATTCCCCTCCCCCGGAACTCTATAATCCCCCCCCCGGAGCCACAGAAATCCCTCCCGGAGAAAAGTGTCTGAATTCAACACTGATCGGGACGCCAAATGCTTTGGACACCACTAGTATCTTGCAGTTTATTTTGCCATCTTTTATCACAAATTATTCGACCATTAGATAAGGCGAAGAAAATTAGTTCAAAATACTGGTGTCCAGAGCATTTGGCGCACCATTTACACGGGACACTAGTGGTCAGTGAGAATCACCTGTCGAGTGCAAAGGGTTAATAAAAAATTCGAAAAGGATTAGATTTCATTTCCGAAACTTACATTTTTAACAAATTGTAAGACTCCGTTTGCAGAGAAGCGGTGTACTTTTTGTTTAAACTGTACAGCAGTTGTCGACAACTTTTTGCACTATCGTTTTGGAATTTGAGTTTTTCAGAAATTTTTATGGGTGCACATCATAAATCACATGCTTATTAAAAGGTGAGTGCGTTAGGTGTATGTTACCTAAACATATTATAGATGGATACAGATGTAAATCTTTACAAAATTTGAAGTGCAAAGGGCAACAAGCTTTACTATAGCTTCTTTACAATTAGCTAGAATACAAAATTGAAATAAGGCCCCAAATTTTTCCTCTTAAATAACAACGAGTCTTCAATAGTTTCTTCGAAGTAGATACCATAAAAATCACCATATGAATAAGTAAAAATTTTCTATCTTTCAAAAAAAAAAAAAAAAAAAAAAAAAGGTGATAAGGAACAATGTGTATTTTAATAGGAATTTTTTGTTAAAGAAAACCTTTTTAAATGCACAGAGATATGTTTCGGGTTTTGTTCCTGAAGTTCGGATGTCTCATTATATAGTATTTATTTACGATTCTTGCATTAAGATATTAAGTGCAAGAATACTGTCGCATTTAAAGGTCGTAACATTTAGGCACAATGACCGTATATGTAATTTTTTTTCCTGCTCACCAGTGCAAAACTTTCTGACACATTCACGAACTCATTTTTAAACGTAATCGGCAGCATGACTATTGAAGTAATTCGGAGTCAAATAACATTTTTCCTTTTTTGGTAAATGTATTTCTCCTTGATGAGTTTTAACCCTTAAATACGCGATTTTTTATTTTGTTTCAAAAAATTATATATGATTCTCTGAAAGGTTTATTATACAGGAAAAATAATGAAAAAAAATCAGACATACATTTTTCACATAATACATCAATCTTTTCTTCTGTTGCACATCTGCAATACAAGTAAAAACTACTGTCGTGTGGCTGTTTTACGCTAAAATATTGCATTTAGTAAATGTTTTAATAAGTATGTGTCCAAATGCCTTATTTTATAAAATTAACCTTTAACCCTTTAATTCCCATGATAGAATACGTTCTACAAATTACGAAGTTCAGAGAACCTGACTTTACACCAGAAAGTTTCAATGGTTAATTTCGCTTTATTTAAATACGAAAGTCTGTTATTATTTAAAGTAAATAATTACAATTTTAATTTTCTGGTGTGAATTAGGTATATACGAATAAAAGAATCTATTAAAGTCAAAACACTGTTGTTTGCATAAACGCAAAGCTGTGCACTAAAGGGTTAAGCGTTGCTCTTCAGGACGAATTGTCTCGGGCTACCGCATTAGGAAATTTTGCTCAAAATGCCAACTTTGAAACTATTTTCTAAAAGACCTTTTGCTTTTATCAAGAAATGGAAAACGACATGCGATTTCATATTTTTATGAATAAGTAAATCTGACAGTCCCATGCATCTAAGACTAAAATTGACTTCTTGAAAGTGCGAGAAATTTGCGAGACTGGATTTGAGATTAAGAATAACCTTAAGCTGAAATGTACCCTTGTATTTCTACAGGGAATGGCGGAAAGGGAAAACTTATTTCTCCCTTGGGGAAAAACGAATTAAATATCTCAGTTTCACGGAGATCAGAGAAGCAGATAATATTAAATCCGAAAAAAAAAAAAGAATGAATAAAGCATGCCAATTTATTTAACTGCACATAAATATTTGTTGAATCTCTATTATCGATACGTCATTGCATTTGTTTCATCAAAACTTAAATAAAAACTAATCGACAGACTATATCCTGAATCACCACGTTTTTCAAAAAATTAGCAGAAATGCCATACAGGAATTCTAGTTTATATATATATATATATATATATATATATACTTACCACAATTTCCAAATGGTAATATTCGCCATACTAAATGACAGGTATTCAGTGATTAAATATAGTGAAGATAACTATTCTGCAATAGTGAGTTAAAATAGCTATTCAACTGTTAACACTGTGGCCATAAATGTGGGATAATTAACCCTTTGAGGGGCGGTGGGATATATTTTATCCCATCTACGATTAATGAAGAATTGCACCAGACAAATTTTATTAAATTTTACTTTTCTAACTTTGGTGGACAAAGTCGTAAAATTGCTTTTCCTTAATTTGCAATAAATCTTTTTGCAGATTCCGGTGTAAATTTGACATTAAAGAAACACAATTACTTGCCCCTCAAGGGGTTAAAAAGTATCTTAATAGACTCCTTCAACGCTTTTGTTCGCTTGCTTTTCACAAATCGAAGCTGAAAGCCGAAGTCCGCGGGCTCGAATTCGAGGGAACCGGTGGGTTTCATTGAATAAGATTTTAATGGGACACCTTGCGAAGAAATGAAAACGCTGAAAATAAATCATCACGTAATCACAATCTTTTGTAACTCGATAAGTAATTTACTTATCAAAAAATGAAAAACGTTATTCGATCACTAATCGATAGTATTGACTGAATATACTTCGGGAGCCAGTGACACTGAAAAACCCGCGATCACGGAATTGAAATATTTTTATGTAAATCGATAGTAAAAAGGTATACGAAAATAAAAAATGAGCTAGGTATGACTAGGCTTGACAAGCCGAAAATATGGTTGAGTAAATTATTATTATTAAAAAGCTAAAATGTTTTACGTTATGGCGAATATCGATCACTCTTAGAACATTTTACACAAAATTTTGTGACCTTTCAGGAAAACTTGGTATCACTAACTTTATTCGGCCGGAAAAGTCCGCCATATATATTTTAACCCTTTACAGCGCAGCTTTGCATATATGCAAACAACAGTGTTTTGAATTTAATAGATATTTTTATTCGTATATACTTTATTCACACCAGGAAATTAAAATAGAAATATGTGCTTTATTTAATAACAGATATGCTGTATTTAAATAAAGCGAAATTAACTATTGAAACTTTCTGGTGTAATGTCAAATTCTCTGAACTACGTAATTTCTAGAACGTATTCTATCATGGGAATTAACCCTTTATGTACTGAATTATGAATTCATGAAAATTTTATCTTCTAAAAGCATTTTTCGTGAATTTTTGAAACTACATTAGAAGATTTACAAAATCATTTAATAAATTTTAGAAGGACTCATTAAATTTGAATTTATAGGGATTTTGTGCAATATTTATAACCCCACTCAAATCTTTTATTCTAAATCTTTTTCTTTGTATTTTGTAGAATTAGGAAATGTTCAGATATAATGTTCTTATAATAGAAATATTTCCGAACTGAAAAGTCCCCCCCCCCCCCTCCAAACGCCAAGAAAGCTGAAAAGATGCAAAGGCAAAAGAAATCATCCTTTTAAAAAATATTTTTGTTTTGTGTAACGAATAATGCTTTTGGAACAAGAAAAAGTAATGTATTTATAACTCATTCTAAACTGTATAACTACTAATCGATGTATTAAATGAATTTTATAACAAGTTATTTTAATGGTACTTTTAAGTACCCTCAGTAGGTAAAGGATTAAAGGGCTAAAGGTTAAGTTTTATAAAATAAATAATTATATAAAATAAGGTATTTGGAGGCATACTAATTAAAATATTTACTAATTTGTAATATTTTATCGTAAAACAACCACACGACAGTAGTTATTACTTGTATTGCAGATGTGCGACAGAAGAAAAGATTGACGTATTATATAACAAATGTATCTCTGATTTTTTTTTTTTTTTTCATCACTTATCCTGTGAATAAACCTTTCAGAGAATCATATATAGTTATTTTCGAAAGAAAATAAAAAAGTCGCGCATTTAAGGGTTAAGAAAATGGTCTGTGATACAATTTCCCGCTTATTTTGCTTTGAATTTTTACCAGTAGCACCTTTATTTCGCGTCTGGACGCAGGATGAGTGTTGGCTTCCCTCGATAACGATAAATCATTATAGCTTTTTAATAATAATTAATTTAATTAAACATATTTTCAGCTTGCCAAACCCAGTCATACCTAGCTCATTTTGTTAGTATCACTTTTTACTATCGATTTACATAAAAAAAATTTCAATTCCACGATCACGGATCTTTCCATGTCACCCTCTGCCGGACTAATAGTGAAGCCTGCAAATTTTATGCTTTTACGTTCAACAAGTTGGAAATTGCACGTCAAACGTGGCAAATGAGGTACGTTCGTACTATAGCTATTTTTATAAATATTTTTTGCACCGCAATTTTCGCACTGAATGTGTATTTTAGTGTACTTCAATAAGTGCAAATCTATTTCATTCTATTCGAAAGGTTGTAACATCATTAAAATGCACTTGAAATCTTTTTTTCCCATTGGCCGTCATGTAAAGGAAAACTTTTGACTGTCCCTGTCATTAAACTATACATCCGATTTTCATAAAATTTGAAATGGCTCGCCAAAATATTGCAACAATTATATATTTAAAATTTCAGACCATTCGGTTGGTAGTTTTTGCTCTGTTATATGCGGACGGACGGACTAAGCGACAAATATACCGGGTGTCCCAAAAAGGACTGACTGATTTTAAAATTCAATAACTTCCAACCGGTGACAGATATTAAAAAAATTCTTGCAGGAGGGTTATGCATAAAGTCAAAAGTTTTATTACAGTGATTTTCGATTTTAGTTCGAATTACAAACAATAGATGGCGCTGTAAGCAATAGTCGCTAAATACAGGCCCGATTTTTGGTCCTTTCTGTTGTTCCATGCAGAAAAAGGAGATGGAAATGTATTATCCGGGCCACGAAGTACCAAAAATCGAGCCTGAATTTAGCCTCTATTGATAGCAGCGCCATCTATTGTTTGTAATTCGAACTAAAATCGAAAATCACTGTAAAAAAACTTTTGACTTTATGCATAACCCTCCTGCAAGAATTTTTTTAATATCTGTCACCGTTTGGAAGTTATTGAATTTTAAAATCAGTCAGTCCTTTTTGGGACACCCGGTAGTTTCTACGTATTTATATAATTACGAACGCATCTAAAAATGAATCAGAAAATGTGTTAGAAAGTTTCGCGTTGTTCAGCAGAGTAATTATATAAGAACCACTTTAACTAAATTCCAGTTAACTGGAGTGTTTCTGGCAAATGGTTTCTTTTTAAATTAACTTTATTATTCCCTTTATCAACGCAATTATTAGTTATGAAATCTTTCCTTGTAGATAGTCTCTAAATATTATCTAGTTTGATAAATTTTTGAGCTGATGTTGAACTAGATTCGAAATCAACAAGATATAATAGTCAAAATTCTATAATTTCATATCAGATAAGCTCAGATCATTAGAATTCAATAAGGCATAATTAAAATTGTATAATTCCCAATCATATAAGCCCAGATTATTTAAATTAGTGTATTTTGTCACTATATCTTGAGTTAGAATCTAAATCAAAACCGCGTCGGAACTATTTTATTATGTGCCATTATGCCATAGGTTCGCCGTTCCAGGTAGAAGAAGTTACGGAAATACAAATTCTGAATTCGAATTGCCACGGCTCAAAATGAGTTGCCGTAAGAAAATTTCAGAAGTTTTCGATTGATAATTATTATTTGTCAAGACATTTTACATTAGAAATGTTTTTGTATTCTAAAATATGTATCGTAACGAGGAGCACAAAATACAGGTTGTCCCAGTTTCTATGGCACATTATAACAGATTAATTTAGACTATTTACAACAAATCATACATCAAATTGAAGGTAAACTAATCCAGCTTTTCTTACAAATGTTCAATAGGTCCGTATACCTTTAGGTATATGGCACACATCCAAACTAATGACCAACTCTTCCCACAGTTCGGTAAACAAGTCCAGCGGAATGGAAGCAATAACATCTTCAAATCTCAGTCTCAATTCTGGCAAATCATTAGGTAGCGGCGGGACGTAAACGCGATCTTTTATGAAGCCCCAAAGGAAAATATCGCATGGCTCTAACGGCTTTTAAATCTTCAATCCAGCAATAACACTTTACGCCCGGGAGCGTTGCCATCAAAATACTCAAGGCCAGGGGTAGGGTTGCTAGATTTTGATTGACACTAACTAGTTTCGGTTTTATCGCACTATCGTCATTTTTTATAACACACTAAATTATGTAGATTATGCAAGTAAAGTTTTCTGTAATTAATTTATTTTTAAAAAAGGTCATTAATTAATCGACTTAGTTATTATTTTCCAATTGTATTTGTATTACATTATTCTATCAACATTTCAAACTAAACCAAAACATCCTACAATTCAATGATAATCATGAAAATTTTAGTAATGGACACCCTACAAAAATAAATGTCTGTATTTAAGCATAAAGGGAGTTAATATATCAAACAAAATCTTAAAATTTAAGATACAGATATACTAAATTAAAATTTTTATAATGTAGATTACTTATAATCTGTAATAATGGCAAATTCAGATGATCTACTGCTACCCAAGAGTTCGCGATTGTGCAGTTAACACAGCTCACCAAAGATTTTTGTCATTCTGATCAGAAATAAGCCGTTTTTCCATTTGATGAGCATGTGTATAACGTTTTTTCAGCGAAAGATAAAATTCTGAATAAAAATGAAAAAGAAATAAATTCTTGAAACTATCAGAAGAATGATGTAGTAAAAAAACGGAAGACATCGCTGTACGGGACAAATTAAAACGTACACCGTACGATTGTCTTAAATAACGATAAAATTGTACAATCTGGCAACCCTAGCCAGAGGACACAACGAGGCTAACGAAAAAGACAGACTACAGTGGTGCATCCCACGTGTCTTTTTTTACAGACCACTAGTTTGACGCATTGCTCTTTTCGCACGCCTTCATTGGCGCATTCGAGCATCACGTGACTCCAGCAGTTTGTAAAAAAGGATACGTGGAATGCACCGCGGTAGCCTGTCTTTCTCGTTAAGCCTCGGGGCTCAAATTGTGACGTCATCACTAATCGACAGACTTCTCAACAGTGTTAGAATCCACACCAGAAATTTTTGAATAGCAATTTTCTTTTATGTTATTTGAGGAATATCAAACATCGAATAAAACAATCGTAACTATTTAAACTTACTGGTGAGAATTCGAATCCCTAAATAAAAATTCAGGCAGATGCGGAATGCTACAGTGTTGCCGCATCTGACTGATTTTTTTTTTTTTTGATGGGGTGGGGGGGGGGGGACTCCAAATTCTCACCAGTAAATTCAAATAGTTATTATTGTTTTATAAGATGATAGATATTCCACAAATAAAATAAAGGAAAATTGCTATTCAAAATTTTCCAACACCAGTGAGAAGTCGGTCAATTAGTGATGACGTCACAACTCGTGTCCTCAGGCCTTGAGTATTTAGATGGCAGCGCCAGGAGTCGTCCTTTTGCGTAGTGGCACTGCAAGCGAGTCAATAACAGAGCATTACTCGCGCATGCAAAACTGTTTGAGTGACTCTTTTATTTGTGATTTTGAACCAACACTGTACAACGCTTACAGTTGACACTGTTAAAATTTATAACTGGAACATTTTTTTATGGACATCCTGTATATCGATGTCTAGTAACTTTCTTTGCTTTTCTGTTTATTACGGCATATTAGTAAATTTTATTTAGATTAAATTGTGTACACACTGATATTTTATTACGCCGTTTCAGTTAACTCAACTTTGTTTTTGTATGTAAAGATAGATTTTTACTCGACTGCCAAGAAGGGTTATGTGTTTCACGCGTATCTGGGTATGTGGATTTCTTTATATCCTCGAAACATTCCAACGGCTGGATGGATTTTAATGAATGAGGTCTCCATCGATTCGTCTTAACCGTCCGATGGTTGTAGGCTAGGTTTTGTTTTTATAAATTCAAAATGGCGGTAGAAACGAGAAAAAAATTTTGTGCACCCTATTGAGTGGCATATTATTGGATAGGTCTTTCAAAAGGAAGAAGATGTTTCATTGATTATTTTACAGTCAGAAGTTTTGTTTAAATATTACACAACCTTGAAGTTGTGTAGGTAGGATCTCTAGCTTTACTGCAACTCTAACCATCATAGACATCTAGAGGTCTCATCAAAACAGTGTTTATAGATAGGAACTAACCATTAAACACAACTTAAAAGTCATCAATACAAGTAAATAAAAAAAAAAATAGGTAAGTAATATAAAAAAAAAAAAAAAAAAATAGTTTTACATTGATGAGAAATAATTAATTAGTTCGCTTTTTACGGAGTCGGGTTTTTTGATTTTGTTAATTTAATTTTAATCAATTTTTAACCCGCTTCCTGCTAGGTTAAGGGGTCGGTACCCTTTCAAACAATAAAGTACATGGAAAAGTGGCCTCTGTAAGAGTTGCAGTCACTCTTTAACTAATTGACTTTTAATTATAAAATTTAAAACTCATGTTAGGAATGACTTATTTTATCAATTTAAATTGTTAGAAAAGGTATATACATATGTAATTTTTTTATCTTTTATTTATTTTTTTTTTAAAGATAATACAATTTTTTACGAAAGAATTATTCTTGCATGCTTTGCGCGCATGATTTTTTCCATTTGAATGGCTGAAACAAGCCATTATTTTTGTAACGAGTACAGATATAAAGTATTTTCAAAATGAACTACAATGAAAAAAATAAAACTTGTAGATCACGAGAAAAAAAATTATTTTTAAGGAAATTCGAAATATCGAGATTTTTTTATTACAAAAGTAGTCGTGAATTCTAAACTTCTTACTTGAGAAACATAATAATACACTGTAAAAAAAAAATACGACCAGTTTTCCTGTAGGAATCGGAAAAATAGTTGCCCTTATCGTACCGGAAAAATTTCCGACCCAGATCGGAATAAAATCCGTAAAATACCGTTTTATTGACTATTTCCTTTCTTTTTACGGATTTTGTTCCGAGCTGGGTCGGAAAATTTTCCGGTACGATAAGAGAAACTATTTTTCCGATTCTTACAGGAAAACTAGTCGGATTTTTTTTTACAGTGTAGGTCATTTTGTGCTTCTGTAAATTTAATACATTCACTGAAATTTTCGTGAAATTTTAGGTAACCGTTTTCAGAAATCGTGCGCGCAATGATCAAAATCGCAGTTTTGAGAAAATTGTCATTAAAGATTAAATTACCCCTTGAATATATAGCAAAAGCTCAAAGTGTTTTAGACATAACGTCTCTTAATGCGAATTTTTGTATGGGGTTTGTTTTTAAATGTTCCTACAGAATCATATTTAATTATAAGCTATTTAAAAAATAATAAATATTTGGACGGTTTAAAGGTTACCTGACCCCTTAAATTCACAGATGTGTTTCTGATGAAAATACAACGCTGTAATATTTTAGAACTTAATTATAAATTAATACATTAATTTTAAGGCATTTTTTTCTTTAGCCCGCCACAGATGATCTATCACGCAACATTATCCGTAACTCGTACAATTGTACAGGAGTTGAAACAACAATGGATTTAATGAACGCCAATACACGCTCGCCAAAATAGGCCATTTAGCTGTGAAATAGCAGCAATAAAACATTTTGAAGGCTAAAAAGTAGAAAACAAATTATAAATTTAAAAAGGTGCGTAATGTTTTTTAAAAAATGCGATTTTATCAATTAAGACAGGAGTCGTACTTGTCCTGAAATTTCGAGACCAGGAAATTGTTCACTACCATGAAATCAAAAATGAGTACATGTGTTTCTCAATTTTGAGTACATTTGGATCGGAGCTGTTTTGAGTATGTGACGTATTTAAGACTGAGTACTTTTTAATCAATTTTGGGTACCCATTTTTTTCAGTGTTGCCAGTTTAACTTCCTTTGTTATTCAGAAATATTCAAATGATATCGGAAATTCTCAAAGAAGAATATTTATTTTATGTAATCATGAAATGATGCTACTTGAGAAAAATTTGCGATTAAGTAAGACGATGATAGCTATTCGTAAATTACTCTACTCAAAACAGTTACGGAATTGCTAACGGGTTGAATAGAAACATTTTTGCTTTTTGAAGTTGTGGACGATTTTCTTTGGAGGTTATGGTCACAAGAACCACATTTTCCTAAAATCTTCTCTGTTCAAGGCATGAAAGTAGGAACAAAGAGAAGCTGACATATTCCTCAAAATGGTGAGGCTTCAACTGTTTCGATCATTAAATAATTTAAAAAAAAAAATACTGTTAGGAATTTCTGGTATGAACTCGAAATTTCTGAAATAAAAGAAGGAGGCCAAACTGCAACCCTGATTCCATTAGTCTTTCAGCAATTTAAAAATATTTGCCCCGTGAATACGAAAATACTAGTAATATCTCATATTACTATGATATTAAAACATTTCGTATAGCATTGATCATTGCACTATAAATTATACATTTACATAGTACATCTACCAAAAATTTAAGATTCGGAGCACTACAAGAAAACGTAAGGTCGTTGAGCACTAAAACATCACGATATTCCTAAATACCGATTTATAATCCGATTAATATCCAACCTTAGGGTTTAGGAAAGTTGAAGATTAAATCATCCATAGCACACTAACAACAGATCAGTTACAGATCTTGGCTTTAAACAATAAAAAAGAAATAAAATAGGATTTTTTTTTTCTTCCTTCATTATATTAATCTGAGACATCTACGTGAGTATTAGGAGAAATACTCTAACCCCTTGAGGGGCGGTGGGATATATTTTATCCTACCTAATTTTAATCAAGATTTGCACCTGAAACTTTTAATTAAATTGTCCTTTTTATAAATTTGAGTGTAAAATTGTTTATTCTTATTTTGAAATAAAATTTTTCGAATAGTCCGGTGTGAATTGAACATTACGGAAACACTTTACGGAAAAATTATAACTTGCGCTTCAAAGGTTAACGAAGGATGAGCAATCTCGGTACGTTTAACCCTCTCGCTGCGTAAATAATTCTTCGCAATGAGCGTCTTTTACAGAATTTTTAATCTTTTATCACCGATTCTTTAAAACAGAAACTTTTGACTATCGTAATCGGGAAAAATGTTCCGATTAAATCAGACAAAGTTTTCTCTAAAAATTAACTGGTGGAACAGTATTAAATAGACGGAAAATGCATGCCCGAGTATTTCTCGGGTTGCACTGCGAGAGGGTTAGGCGGACTTATCTGGTGGGGAAGAAAAAAATGTGGAATCCAATGTTATCATATGGGGAAAAATACCTATCCTTCTTGTTCATTCAAATTTGGAAATTGCAACAATATTTCTTTTCAGCACGTAAATAAGAAAATTCTTTATCCCTCTGTAAGCTTCAAATGTTTAAAAAATAATTATGAGTATTTTAAAATATGTCTTAAACTTTCAAAAATTCCGAGAAGTACAAAAAGTATCTTGTACTCGTTTGTAACTTTGGAAAAAGATATAAAAATTTAGACCTTATAGAGGTATAAAGAACCTTATTATCTACGTGCTGAAAAAAAATATTGTTGAAATTTCCTAATTTGAATGAACAAGAACGATAAGTATTTTTTCCCATAGGATAACATGTCGGATTCCATTTATTTTCTTCCCCACCAGATAAGTCCGCTTAAGGTTTTTTTTATTCTGAGATTTCGAGTTCACACCAGAAATTTTTAATAGACATTTTGTTTAATTTTATTTACGAAATAGGTGTCATAAACGAATAACTATTTAGACATTTGATTTCATTTAGAATTTTGGAATTTAGAATACCTGAATTTAAAAGAAAGAAAAAAAAGAAAAAAAAAGAAAGACACCAAACGTAGTGGTGTTGGCTAAAGACTTCAGGAAATTATATATTTCCCAGATCTATATAACTTTTCTGATTTGTATCTTATTTAATATATTGCTAAAAGCAAAACGAATTGAAATTCAACGTAACTCCTAAATCCATTAAAAAAATTAATGACGTAAAAAAGAACGACGGGAAAGGTACCCTCCAATTACCGAAAACGTTAAGAATGTCGTTAAAACTATAACAAGGCTGAAGATTATGATGCATGTCGCGTCACGATTAATCGATTGAATTGATTCTTAAAGCAGGCACTTACTTCCCCGAGGTTCAAATTTAAGATATTTAGGAGTGTGTTTGTTTCATACAAGACGAGAAAATCCATATGATGCAAAATAAACTCGTTATATAGTAAAATAGGTTGAGATATTATATGTTATGTATAGATGTTCATGTATATTTATGTATAGATCCATTCTTTAAGCTATTTTATGAGGACTTGAATAATTTATATTAATATTAATATGCAGGATTAAGACTATACAGATCAGTATGTTACGCTTAATTCTAAAAATGTTAATTTTTTAACAAGCAATTATTAGTTAAAAATAACAATTAATTGTGGATTTCTCTTCCATTTAACTTCTTAAATGTTTAAGACAGATATATCCGTTTTTCACACTCTTCATTATAATATATATTTACACATAAACTATTACTAAAATTATTACTAAAGAAGATATATAAATATCTAAGAGTCTTTTAAGATATTTTTAGGATTTTTCCGACACTTGCTGAATAAATATTAGCCATTTTTAACAACAAGAAGGATAATGAATAAAATTCAATAATTATTAACTCGAACAGTTTATAAAAAAAAATAAAGAAAACTTGTGAAAGTATATTTAATTTTCTTTATAAAAATATTAATATTTCAGCAAATATATGCATAAAATAAATAAATATTAATTCTTAGCAAAATTATATAAAAAACCCCACTAAAATATTTGAGGCACTCTATGATTATTAACAACGCGTAATAAAATAATATGTCACCCAAATAAATATTACTTCACCCCCAAAATAGTACTGGTATTAATGTCCATAATTCTTCCATTTTAACTAAAAGAAAAATTTCAATTATAATCGGTTTAGCAATATTTACCAAGATCTTAGTTCTCTCAAAATGATATTGACCACTGTCCAACGTTCTTCCGTTTTTACCAAATAAAATGACGATTACAAACAAAAGAACAATTAAAAATATATATTAATTAGTTCTCTCAAAATGATATTGACATTCAAACGTTCTTCTATACTAACCAAAAGGAGAATTACAATTATTTAATTATCTTTGGTCATGTTAACGTCATGTTATCATTTCTTGCACGCTGCAGCAAGTAGAGACCTTGCGCCATTAAACCCCACCCATATATCCAGCAATCCAATTATTAACAAAATAGCAATATTTAGTAAAATCTTGGTTCTCCCAAAATGACATTGATCCTTGTCCAACGTTCTTCCATTTTTACCAAAAAAAAATTATGATTGCATAAACAAAAGATCAAAAATATTACTAAAATATTTACTAAAATATTAGTTAGTTCTCCTAAAATGTTACCGACTCTAATGTACTACGTTTTAACTAAAAGTAGAATTGCGATTATCAACAAAAGAGCAATATTTACTAAAATATTAGTTAGTTGTCCCAAAATGATATTGTCTCTTGTCAAATATTCTCACATTTTTACGCAAAAAATTACGATTATCTACAAATGAGCAATATTAACTAAAATATTAGTTCACCCAAAACGATTTTGATTCTAATGCCCAACGTACTAACAAAAAGAAGAATTGCGGGTATGAACAAAACAGCAATAAGGCTAAAATTTTAAGTCTCCCAAAATGATACTGACCATTGTGCAACGCTCTACTAAATAGATATACATATACAGGATATCCATAATTAAACGACCCTACTTTAAAGCTGTCTACAGACAAATCCTATTGTTCATTAAGTTGTGAAATTTTGTGAAAGGCATAATAAAGGGATGGGAACTTGCTTAAGTGAAAAAAAGTTCAAAATTTTGCCACCAGAAGGCGATTTTTAATAAATTACACATTTAGCATTACGATAAATTATAAATTTCATTTATTAACTTAACCTGATATAAAGGCATAATTTTAGAACATGTTCCTAGCATTTCCCAGAACGCACTACGGTCAATTGCATATCATGCTATTTTACGATTCCAGATGGTATCTGAAATTGATAACCATCATGAGGAACATGCTTAGTTATAACAAAATTTGCTAAACTATCGTAAATGCATACTAAATGTGTAATTCGTTAAAAAAACGGCCTCCTAATTATTTTTCGCTCAAACAAATTCCGATACCTTTATTATGTTCTCCACAAAATTTCACAACATTCTGAACAATAGTTTAGCCTGTAGACAACTTTAAAATAGGGTCGTTTAATTATGGACATTCTGTATATAATTAAGATTATCAACTAACGAGCAATACAGTAGAACCTCGATTCGAACGTGTAAAATGTATCTCTCATTCCATGAACATAGAAATAGATCTCTATTCTATGTTCATGTCTCTTTCTCTTCCTTTAGCTGCAAAGTTGCTTGTAAACTTCTGCCGAGTTTAAATGTTTATTTTTAGTAAATGGGGAATTTTTTTCAAAATAATGCTTAATTTGGGGAAAACATTTGAGCTTAAATTAGTTAAACATTTTTTATAGTGGAAAATTGAAATTTGAAAATTTACTTTTTTGAGTAGAAACTGCGTTGGGGACTTTTTCGGAAAAAAACACTGATTTGGGGAAATTTTCAGAAGTTTTGGGGAAATTGACTTTCGACTATCTGGCAACACTGATTAATTGTTCGCACCATGCAAACACATGCCTTGAAAGGATTTGAATACGATGGATAAAATAAGAATAATAATTTTCATTCGTATGGTTAAAGGAATCTTGTAGGAATCAAACTGGTTGTATTCCATAAATTATAGAGAAAAGAAGAAGTAAGCCCATATTCGAAAAGCAATTTATTATCTTTCTCACTCATCATTGTATTAGAAAAATTCTAAAATAGAAAATGCTGGAAAGGTTATGTACAAATATTTTAATATATTATATACGTTTTAAATTGCTGCTGTATTTTTTTCCGATTGCTTGAATGCTTATTAGAATTAAAATTAACCACTGTTTGATTAAATTGGAATTTAAACACGTGAGAGGTTAAGGTATAATAAATGAAATAGGATAAATTTTCATTCGTATTTTTTATAAATAAAATAATTAAAAAAAATCTTAGAAAACTAGCTCCGCAAATATATACCGAAAATTAAATAAAAATCAAGGTTTAACGAATAAATATTAAAATGAGCAAACACTAAAATTTAGGCACTCTCCGACTGTCAACAATATTTAATAAAACCTTAATTAGCTCTCTCGAAATGAAGTTAACCCTAACGTCTAACGTTCTTCCATTCGAATCAAAAAGAAAATACTATAGGACTTTTACTAATTTGAAATTCTGACGAATCATCGAAAATTTTGATTTCTTTATCTGTGTTAATCTTGGAAGAATGAAATTCGCTTATCTAGTGGGAAAGAAAAAAAGTAGAATCCCATGTTATCGTATGGAAAAAATACGTATATTTCTTGTTCATTCAAATCTGGAAATTTCAACAATATATATATATTTTTTTTTTCCGCAAGAAGACAGGAAGGCTCTTTATCCTTCTGTAAGTTTCAATTATTTTAAAGATAATTATGAATATTTTAAAATTTGTGTTAAACTTCCAAAAAATTCCGAAAAGTACAAAAGTACTCTACTCGTTTGTAACTTTGGACTGGAAAAAGTTATAAAAATTTGGAGCTTACAGAAGGATAAAGAATCTTCCTATATACTTGCTGGAAACAAATATTGTTGAAATTTCCAAATTTGAAAGAACAAGAAGTTTAAGTATTTTTCCCCCCATAGGATAACATGAGAATTCCACTTTTTCTCTTCCCTACCAAATACATTACCTTAATGCATTTTGTTGACCTGTGGCGAGTATACTCGTCACTGATTCAACAAGCTTTTGTATTTAAAACTCCTACCAAAAATTTTGAGTGCTAATCTTTGCTTTATATAATCACAGAATGTCTGTCATTAAATAAAGCAAAAGTTACTCTTGGAAAATTTTAGTACACATTTTGAATTAAATTTGGAAGCATTGCCGGTTATGAATGAGCTAAGGAGAAAAGAAGGCGTAATCCTACATTTGAAAAGCAATTATCTTTCCTACTCTTGTAGTAAAATATTTTAAAATAGGTCATACCGGAAAAGTTATATAAAAAAGATTTAAATAAAAATAAATCTAAATGTTTAAACATTACGCTGAAATTAACTTGTTATTTACAGAATTAACATGAGCCATTGAGATTAACCCTTTGGGAGCGAGCGACCGGCATTCGTGCCGCGTAAGGTGCTCAGAATCACTAAATATTCTAACCAGTATTTTTTTTTTTTTTTTTTTTTTTTTTTTTTTTGTAAATTTTGTCTTATTTAATCTGAGTATCTTCCCGATTCAATGAGGCAAAAGTTTCTGTTTTAAAAAACCGGTGTTAAAAGATTAAAAATTCTGTAAATGACGCTCGTCCCGAAGGGGTTAAGTCGGAAATTAGACATGTGAGAGGTTAAAATACAATAAATAAAATACAATAAATTTTCATTCGTATTATTTATTAATATAAATTTTAAAAAACTTAGGAATGTAGCTCAGCAAACACATACCGAAAATCAAATAAAAATCAATTTTTAAATAATAAATACGAAAATGAGCAAACACTAAAGCTAAGACATTATGGGATTAGTATCAATATTTACTAAAATCTTAATTACTTCTCCAGAAATGATATTGACCCTAACTTCTAATGTTCTTCCATTCAAATCAAAAAGAGAATCCGATAGCACTTTCACTAACTTCTAGTTCTAAGAGAATCAGTGAAAATTTTGATCTTCTAATCTCTGCTAATCTTGGAGGAATCAAACTGGTTATATTCTGTTAATTAAAGAGAAAAGAAAAAGTAATCCCGCATTCGAAAAGCAATTAATCTTTCGTCTGATAAATCTCCGTACCGTTTTTGCAGTCGAAGGTTAACGCATTCATTAGCAGATGTCGAGGCGACTGAAATTTCAGCAGCTGAATGAGAAACAAGGCGGCAACAGCTCACCGACACGTATACATATTCATTTCATTTCCGCTAGATCCTGAGACGCCATATAAGTTAACTGTGACTGCGACAGTAACTCTACCTTGTTTCATGACGAGGTGTAGAATTTTGTAAGCTGGCGGTCACCAAAATAATGTCTCCGAAATTTGGAGACTTAGTACCGTATTTTATGGAAGAAACGTCGCACCCGTCGTAAACGCCGCACTCCTCAAATTTGCCTGAATAAGCTTAAAAATATCGTAATCGCCGCACCCGTTGTAAACGCCGCATCCATCGGAACGCTACTTTTGTCAACAGCGTCACACTGACCTAACTTTAATCAAAGTTTTCTGAGTAGTGTAGGATGCATCGTTTTTAATATCTTAAGATGTCTGAAGTTTTTTTTTAAATATTTAAATCCAATTTAAATATTTTTATGAATTTTTAAATTAAGGAAACTCAGTTGGTATTTTACAAAAATCGTAAACGCCGCACTTGGGAAAAAATAACTTTTAAACTCGTAAACGCCGCGGCGTTTCTTCCATAAAATACGGTAAATTGAAATTTTTGACAGAATCGATTAACTTGAAACATATAAATACTGCATAACTGTATAAATACTAATAAAATACCCTAGAAACAAATCAATATTTGATTATTACTATATCAACACTTTCACGGGCTACTATTTTTATATTCTACTGGCACCACTATTTTTAAGAAAGAAATGTTAATGTATATTTCTCGAGCATATTTCGTTTAAGTAAATGTAAAAGATTTTGATTGGAAGAGTGAGGTGAGATATAGAATTATAAAATAGTCGCCAGTGGAAGCCCTGTATAAAGCCAATTGACGCATTTATAAAACTATCGTTAAGGAATTGCAAATTCTCTCCAGGAAATTTGAATAATTATTTTTGTTTATTATAATGATAGATATTTCATGAATAAGCTAACCGAAAAATAATATTAAAAATTTTCTGGTGTCAGCTTGAAATTTTTGAATGAAAAACCAGCCAGATTTGGCAGCACTGTTTGCCGCAGGTATACACTGTAAAATAAAATCTCTCAAATTGACCGTAAAAAAACGTTCAATTTTGGCGCCAGTGGAAAACCATTTAATATTCAGAAAATATCTATAATTTCTTACAGAAAACATTTTTTTCTGTGGCAAATATAGATTTTTTCTGCAGAAATTACAAAATCCATATTTTTTTACAAAAAAAAAAAAAAAAAATGCAATTTAACAAATTACAACGACCATTTGGAAAATGATTTTTTCAAAGACTAAAATTTAAGACATAAAAAATAGCACAGAGTTGATCATACATTGCGTTACGCCATGAATTAAACCTTAATAGTGTTATTACACGTAAAAATTGCAAGCGACAGAAATCGCCTGCGACTCATACCTATTATCCACCTGAAACTTATGTATTATCCAAGCATTTCATTGGCTGTTCGGGAAGAGGCTTTTCCATCGTCAGATTTCTGGGAAATCTGACGGCCCATTTTAAATTAAATTTATTTCTTAAACTTCTAAACATCCCACAATATTACTTTTTATATCGTCGTATAGAGAAAAAAATGTATTTTTAAATGCAATTTGTTTGAAAGCTGTATCTCGATTTGTTTCGGAGTTATTCATTTTTTTTTAATTTTTTTTGTAGTTTTTATTACTTTTTGTCATAGTGGCAACACTCTGTTGTCCATCTCTGTTGAAAGTAAACGGAAATACAGATTACTGTATAGACCAATCAGAAAACGAATAAAATGATGATTAAACCAATAAAAACCTTCAGATATGCTTTTGATTTCCTACCCTGAAGAGGACAATAACCATTTTTCCAAATGGTTAATATATATATATATATATATATATATATTTTCCTTTGAATCAGATTTTCTATAAAAAAAAAAAATACACTAACAGATTCTATATAGATTATGTTTATTTTTTATTTTATTTATTTTTGTATAAAGGGAATTAGACAAATTTAGGCAGAGTGTGGGGAACACAAGTTCACTCTTCATCTATAATTATGGAATATTTGGGTGCTTATTGCGATGAGGCTCGAAGCCGTCATAACCCAATTGTTCCGCTATTTTTTTATTTAAGGAGGTTGTAAATATTTTCATATTGTTTAATGATTACATATTCATCAACGAAAAGAAGAAACATATTATGAGTGGTAATCACATTTTATTAAAAAAAAATAGCCAAGAATTAACCCATATTGGACCACACCGATTAAATATTTTTGAAATGTTTTTAAACTTCAATTATATCATTAATATGGTGTAATTAAGTAGATACTAGCAAAATTTTGAAAAAAAGTTTTTAATTTTTTAACCCCCTCACTGACAAGCCCGTGTTAATACGTTCACTAAGCTCTATGTTTCACTGCAATACAAGCAGTGTTTAAAGTAATATAATTCTATTGATTTAATGTATTTTTAATACATTGAACAATGATTAATACTTCCAAGGATTGCATCCATACTCGTTATTAAGCTTTTTTTTATAAAATGCTGAAAGAATCCTCCTTTTTTAGCATTTAAAACAAAATGAAGAGAAAACAACATTACAGCTTTACCCTTTTCCAAGACTGTCAGAGGGGTAACTAGTTGTCCTATAAACAGGACATATTAGTAGGACACATAGTAAGGACATAATAAAATGCATACATAAACTAATTTTATGAGCAAATATTTTATTTTACTTTAAAAATACTCTATGATTTCTCCGATAAAAAGATAGCAATAATGGTAAAATTCTAGATTATAAGATAACAATTCTTAAAGATTTTTTTAAATAGATTTTTTTCAATTAAATTTTAATTGGTTACTTGTTTTTTTGTTTATATGTTATACTTTTATGTATTTTAAAGACGTGATAACAAAATGCATCCAAAAAATCCTTACCAATTTTATTTTAAAAAAATGTTTTATTAGCTGTCCTATTTATAGGACAGCGGTCCAATGTGGGTTAAAATGTTGGTCGAACACATTCTAAAAGCGCTTTTTCTAATTTAATACAAGGGAATAAAACTAGTTACCTACTGAAAATTACAAAAATAACTTTACTAGTAAGAAAGTTACACGATTTTCACGGTAAATTTGCTGTTTCCGACTTCCTTTCAATGAACGTTATAGTATCGCTGTGTATATCCTGCTCCAGTGATCACACGCACAAAGGGGGTAAAGCAGGGTACCGCCTCCTTTTATTTGATGAGTAATTTTTTCGAAATTATCATATTATAAAAAGATATTAAATTCCAGAAAAAGATTGTTTTCTTCTTATTCGAGTGCTACAAAAACTTTACCGGTCCGTGAACATCACTAATTATAATTATTAACCCTTTCGGAAGTGATTTTTTTAAAATCCTTTTACGTTAATAATGTTAATAGTAGCTATGCTAATAGATTTATTGAAGTTTAACGAATATGTTGTTGTAGTTTGTTATTAAAATGTGGTTAAAATTTAGCACTGTACAGAAATATATATATATATATAAATTTTTTTTATAAGGGCGATTCAGTTCTGATTTAAAAGGAAAAAATCACTTTAAAAAAATTAACACATTTGTAAATTTATCGATTCTTATATGTTGATAGCGCCCAGTTGAGTTATTACGCGTATTAAGTTGTTATACATTTGAAGATAAATGTGTTCAAGATAGTTCAGTTTCATATACACAAGTTTCATGTGTATCAAATTTTTGTATGAGAAATCGCAAAGTGAATATATGTAGTAATATATGAATCCTTCAATAGATACCTGTAAAATTTTTCTTTTGCATAAAATTTTAAAACTGTTACCGGAATAATAACACAGAAATTTCTAATAAAAATAAATCAAATAATCCAACGCCTAGGTATACGGTATTGAAGTATTAAAAGACTTCTGAAACCTGTTCAACTGTTTCGCAATTGTAAAATGTAATATATATTTTTAAAAAATTATGTAATTTTTAAGGTAACTGTGATATCTGTCATAATCTCCCAATGTCTACTTTTTAAAATTCGAATAGGATGTTATATTTTTATTGTTTGCTTTTTCTGAAACTTTACATGTGTTACTTTTTTACATACGCAAAAATATTACTTTTCCAGGAAGAAAAAAACAAATAAAAATTGGCAAAAAAAAGGGTTAATTAGTGTTCCTATCTAACAAATTGAGTTTTTCTATTCAATCCTTTTTTGTACAGGAAGTCAGTTATTAATTCTTATGTAAAAGGGGAGCATTGCACAGTACGTAATTTTGCTAAACACAGGAGGATTATATGTCGGGAGAAAGTAGTACATAAAAAAAATGTTGCTTTTAAATTAATATATATATATTGTAATTATAACGCATTTTAACAAATGAAAAATTGACCATAAAAATGAAAACATTTATGATACCATTAAAATTGGTCATCCAAAATGCTGCATATCAAAGTGGAATAATTTAAAATGTATTAAGAAAAATTACAAAAGGAATGTAAAAAACATGATTAAAAATTGAAGTTTACATTATTTCACAATATAAGTAAAATAACAGTTGAGTTCTGATCAAGAATAGAAAGCTGTAGCTTTAAAATTCTCAAAATGCCCTATGAACTGTAACCAGAAGATTAAGATGTAAACACATATGTATATATATATGTATATATTAATGGCCTTTTTTGTGTGTATATTGAACTCACAGGTATATATAAAACAAAAATTACAATTTTACCATGAATCAATTTGTTAAATGTACAAATAAATAAATAAATAGATAAAAATATTATTAAAAAAAAGTTTGTAGTCTATTATTTAAACACAGACTTATCTCTCATTTGAATATGAACTTTCACGCAAAAAATAATTAAATAAAAAAAATTAGCTACTGTTTCGCTGAGTACATTATTATTTCAGTTTTAATTAAAGAACATGATGTTGAATTTTTCTTTTTCTTGGCAGAAAAATTCACTCGCTAACTAAATCAATCGTTTAAAAGTTGTTTTCTGTGAAAAATAGTTTTTGTCATATGTCGCCAGTTTATAAACACTTCCTGTAATTAGTGTTCTAAGCTGGCATGTTGCCAGATCCAGTTTTTTCACCAACTTAAAAAAGCTTTAAAAATGGAATAGATTCCTCCTTTTTTTGTCCTAAATTTTACATATTATTATTGCAGTGAACGAAATCCTCTCGCTTTCTTAAGAATCTAATTTTATTTTTTATTTTTATTTTATGTTTTTATTTTTCTTATAAAATACAGCGTGAAAGAGGAATGAAAATAACCGAAATGTCCAAAAGCAGAAAATGCGTAAAAGATTTAAGTAAAAGAAAAAAGGCTAACCGGAGTGAAATAAAGAAATAAATAAAAAAGTGTTTAAATGCAGAAACTGAGGATACAATTGATACACATAAAGTAACTATTAAGAATGGAGATAAATTTGTTATATCTTGTTTTCAGCCATAATGCTAATGCATGCAGTGTTAAGGGGACCGGGAAAGCCCTATTTCCGCCATGTTAAATTCCCCAACTTTATGTACCTTTTTCTCAGAAATGGTGAGAGATAGAGGTCTAGACTTTTTCGAGTAGTTAAAATAATAATATTTACGTATTTTAACAGATCATTTTCTTTCGAAGTGAAACTCAAAATTAATTATCAATTATTTATTCAAAGTCATTTTTAAATGAGCATTTTTGGTAAGATTTCACTGTCTAAAATAAATAATTCTCAACAAATCATTCAATCCCTGTGTTAAAGTATACAATATAACATAATATAAGTATTAAATAAGAATCTAGGTTCTTAAGTTTAATAGATATTGAAAAAAAGAAACATAAACATGAAAAATCCAAGTTTTGAGAAAAAGTCAATTAAAGATTTAAATGGCCATTAAGCTGTGAAGTACACTTAGAAAGAATGAATAATTTCAACATTTATTTTTTTTTTTTTTATGTATAAACATATGTGACACATCGTTGGAAAGATAAAAGTTTAACCCTTTATCTACTGACGGTACTTATAAGTACCACTCACTTTAAACTTTCATCTCATAGTGAATATTACTAATATTCTAATGGTATTTTGCAACAACACTCTTTGAACTCCACTTTATCCGGATACATGGCAACAGTAGTTCTAGGTTTCTTATTTTAGCGAGGAAGGTGGCTATTTTTGACACAGGCGATTGGTTTTGTGCCGACATTTTGTGCAGATTGTCACGCTCGTCTTTTTATTGCTGCAAACACAGTAAAAGCTATAAGATAAGTGTTGGATTTTTTTTTTTTATGTGTTCATTATGATCTTAGAATACAGTTTGACTAGCTACTTTAGGTGAACGGTGTATGTATTTGATTTAACAGTTGAATTACTCGGTTGTACTTATAAGTACCGTCAGTACACTGGGTGTTGGAGAAAAACTTCTTGTTTACTTTTCGTCTGTGTAGCTATCCATCGTTTTCATCTGCTTTAAAATGTAATTACTAAAATGTAGTGTAGTAATGATTTCCCTAGTATTTCTTTTCTGTTTCATTGTTATTTTTTATAGGAAATTGAAAAATTTGTGGCACTGGTTCGTTTTTGCTATGCTAGAAATGACATATGTCAATTCATATATTGCATATGTGGAGATGCGAGAGAACATGTTGTCCCTGGAATATAAACGTCGCATAACTAAAGGACTGCTAACAAGATCGAAACCTAAATAAAAAAAATATTTTTTTTAACCCTTTCATGGGTAAAGCATTTTCAATTCTAAAGTGTTGAAATAAATGATTGGCACCGGAATTTGCCAACAGATTTATTTGTAAATATGAAAAAGTCTATATTTTACACACTTATTAAATCGAAAATATTTTCTGGTGCCATTTTAAATACTTTGTGGGTTTTCTGTTACGATATTATAGTCATAGTCTACTGACGGTACTTTAAAGTTCCACTTTAATTAATTACCTCTAAATAATTAAATTTCTCAAGGGTGACTATTTTTTTTTGTGTTTATCCTTTAATTTTCATTGCAGTAACGGAAAAAAAATTATTACATGAAAAAAATTGCAGTAGATCATAATGCAGTAGATAAAGGGTTAAACTATTTAATGATATAAAAAAAAGTAAAAATCGATTTTGTGGTTGAATTTTGCTTTCCCGGTCCCCTTAATGGGAAAACGTTATGAAGGAAAGTGGACTGATGTCTCATTTTTGCAAGAAATGCACTATAAATTTTACGATAACACCATTTTCGATACAGACAGATTTGAATATTGTTATGTAACTGGCATATGTTAACCCGTACAGCCAGTGGGTTTGCCAAATTTGGTGGGATTTTAAGTATCTTTTTTCGGAAATTTTGATTTCTTTGGGTGTTGTAACACTCGAACATCCCTTGAACAAAATTAAAGAAAAATATATAATATTCAAAATTTTCTGGTATGAATTCTGAATTTCAGCCAAAAAAAAAAAGCAATTTAACAAATTACAGCGACCATTTGGAAAATGATTTTTTCGAAGACTAAAATTTAAGACATAAAAAATCGCACGGTGTTGATCGCACATTACGTACGCCATGAATTAAACATTAACATTCCTGGACCCATCATGAACAAATTAAAAAAAAAAAAAAAATTCAGTTTTACAATTTTCGGTACTGTAAATTTTTAAACTTCTACGGAGCTGGTTATACATTACGTACGCCATGAATTAAACATTAATAGTGTTATTACACGTAAAAATTGCAAGCGACAAAAATCGCCTGCGACTCGGACGTATTATCCACCTGAAACTTACGTATTATCCAAGAATTTCATTGGCTGTTCGGGAAAAGGCTTTTCCATCGTCAGATTTCCAAGAAATCTGACGACCCATTTTAAATGAAATTTCATTCTTAAATTTCTAAACATCCCACATTATTACTTTTTGCACCGTCGTACAGAGAAAAAAATGTACTTTTAAATGCAATTTGTTTGAAAGCGGTATCTCAATTTGTTTCGGAGTTACTTTTTTTTTTTTTTTTTTTTTTTTTTGTAGTTTTTATTACTTTTTGTCATAGTGGCAACAGAAGTATCCATCTCTGTTGAAAGTAAAGGAAAATACAGGTTACTGTATAGACCAATCAGAAAACGAATAAAATGCGGATTAAACCAATAAAAAGCTTCAGATATGCTTTTGATTTCCTACCCTGACGAGGACAATAACCATTTCTCTAAATGTTTTTTAAAAAATGCCACATTTGGTTACACGGGTTGCTAGATTGTGGAATATTTATTATTATTATTTATTTAAACCATTTAATATTTTTCTAGTTAGTAAATTTCGCTCCATTCAATTACTGAGTGTCTATCATTAGATAAAGGGACGATTCTAAAATAATAGTAAATATTTTGAATAAAAAAATTCCCGAACTTGGTAACACTGATTGATACATCAAAAGAGCTTCCTATTATATAACAAAATAGTTGAAAACGGAAATATGTCCTAAATGGAAAAATATTGGTCCAGACAAACTAATACATTGAATTTATAAGGGACAGCAGGTATTACATGCTTAGGCCGAAATTTGTATAAGGCGAAATGGTTCCTGGTCGCTTACGATTCTGTTTGTAACCCCCCCCCCCCATCCCCCAGGTTTAATTATATATTTTCACACTTAGACTTTATCGACAGATACTGAGCACGAGACAATACCCTGTTCCTGAAGAAAAAACAAACAAAAATGTTTCTTATATTCATTATCGTTATTCTGAATGTTTGAAATTCTGGTGAATGTCCTTATCAATCAATGCATGTGAATAGTGCTTTTTCAGTATAAATATAAATATAAATAATGTGCATATTTTTCATAATATAATGCAGTACAAATTATTCAAAAGTAACACCCATAGCAGGAGCTAACAGATAACAAAAGAGGTGCAGTTTTTCATCGAGAGAACGCGTGAAGAAACGGCAAATGGGATGGATTCTTTTTACCTCTTTTATAGTGAGGGGGAAAAATGACTTTTTTTTTTTTAAGATTTATTAATTTTACATTAATAGAAATAAAAAATAAAAAAACAATGGAAAAAAAATAAAAATCCACAAAAATAAATAAATAAATAAATAAATAAATAACGTCCACATTTGTGGCCACTGTGCGTTGATGCTAATTTATGAATGAAATGATTTCTTATAAAATAAAAAAAAACTAACTGTAAATTTCTTTCTTACATGTCTACAAATTATTAAAACTTAATACAGTCGGACCTCGTTTTACCGACACCCGGTTTTCACGTCACTCCGCTTATCACGTCAGTTTTTAAAAGTCCCAATTTTCTGTATATGATTTTAATGTAAATAAACTCCGGATTTTACATCGTTGAATAATTTTCAACTCCGGATACCCCGACGGTTTAGGAAAATTGTCCATTTTTGACAATCCATCTCATAAGCACGGAAATTAAGCGGTAAGAAATATCTTAGCCAAAATTTTCACAAAAGTGTCTAAAACACCCATTGAGATAAATGAGAAATTTTACTTTAATCCTTTATCTGAATAAAGAAACCCACAGACACTATGCATGGCCCACTTAAGCGCCAGATAGACGTATCAGTCTACAAGCGGTCTTTTGTTCTTGTCAGATGGCGCTTTCTTGTGGCTATACGGCGTTTTTCATCCGACTAAAACAGAAGCATGGCATTGCATTGAAATGATCAGAAATTATCTAACATCCATTTCTGAAACAACGAATATTGGCTACAATTAATTGTATAATATTGAAAAAAGAACTGGATGAAGCACATCTAGGGATAAGTAAATCTTATTTCATAAATATCTAATGTAACAATAAAAAAATAAGTCATCATAAATCTAATTTTTATTCTTTTCAATTTTGTTTTGTGTTTATTTTGTTTAATAATAATGTTTTATTGCTTAAAACTGCAAAATCACTTATGAATTTAAAATTGTCCTAAATAAATTAAAAATACAGCTTTCTATAAACATATTTTTTTCCAACTCCGGTTACCGCGACACCCCGCTTATAACGACACATTTTTCTGGACATTAGAGTGTCGGGATAACGAGGTTTGACTGTATATTTAATATATCTGATATTATTTTTATCAAATATTAACGATTTGTTCAATCAATCCAACAACATTGACTGACGAAAAATGACTTCACGCTTTTTAACACTTTCCAACAAAGTTGAAAAGTGTTTATGACTTCGGTTTGTCTGTCCGTCTGTCCACGCTCTAACTCCCGTAAATATACTCGGATCGTTCTGAAATTATTGTATGTTAGTAACCTCTACCATAGCACGAACCCTATTTCAAATGAAGTTTATAGCACGTTTAGTTCATTTACAGGGACAGTTAAAAGTTTTCCGTTACATTACGGCCTATGGGAAAAAATCGTTTAAAATGATTTTTATGCTTTCAAACATAAAAAAATTGATATGCATTTATAAAGTGCACTAAAATATGCATTCTGTAGAATATGCGGCACAAGGAATAGTTATTATTCATTTACAGGGCCACACAAAAGGATTCCGTTACATAATGATATAGGGGTGGAGGGAATTTTTTCCGACGTATTTCAATTATGTTAAATTATTTCACGTATAATGAAATTGATATACGTCGCTGAGGTTTACTATAAGTTATTTCATGCATAATACGAAGTCATAGAATTATTTACAGGGACACACAAAAGATTTCAGATACTATATTGTATCCGAAGTACTGTACATTAGCGATGATTGCTGGAAATGCATTTTTAATTATGGTATGTGCTTTTATGTTTCACTATATGATGCATTGTATATGGTGAGTAAAAATGCTCTAATTGATATACAGGGCTACACAAAAGAGTTCGTAATGGTTACTGGGTATGATTGCAAATTGTTTAAAGGTGGTTTTTAAATGAGTTATACATTTTTACGCTGAACTGCATTTAGTTTACGAAGAAATGTTTGTAGAATATACAGAAAATGATATACAGGGTCACGCAAAGAATTGGATACATGGCCGTCTATAAATGATAATTTCTGGAAATGTGATTCCAGTAGTTTTAAGAGTGTTTTACTTTGAATTAAACTTTAGATAAATAGTGGCGTGTAATAAAGGTACTAGGTTAACTATAGGGTTGTACAAAGTATACAAGTATGTTTCCATCTATTAGTATAAATTGCTGAAAGAGAAATTTCAACCTGTTATATGTTTTCTTGCTAAACTAAATTTCTCCATTATATAGTATCTATATCAACCTACAGATCAAATACAGGGATGTTCAAAAGAATTGGAATACATATTTGCTGTGGAAGATAACTGCTGCAATCAGTTTTTCAAATGTTTTATGCGTTTTCTGAAATGTTTAGTTAGTTCTCTTATATACTTTATTTCCCTAAATAACGAAGTTTTGTTAAAGCATTCAAGAAGTGTTGGAAAGTGTTTCATAATCTATGCTTAATGCATGATTTTTCTTACTTGTTTTATATCTCTAAATGCACATCGGTGAAGCTAAACTATAAAATTTTTACATCTCTTATTGAGAGATTCTGTAGCGAATAAGTTATTATCAAATTTTTGTTCTTTTTATTATTGACAGTAATTATGAAAAACTAAACGTCCACCAATGTGGCAAAGGTTGTGAAGAGGTTAAACGAAATCAGGGCCGAAACTAGGGGGTTCAGAGGGGGCGTGGGCCCCGAGCGGCAGAACGAAAGGCGAATGGAGGCGCCAAATGAAGATTTTTTTTGTCGCTTCATACATATATATATATATATATATATATATGTGAAATACAAAGAAACTCGCAAGCTAATATTAAACCTATGGAAGCGTTCTTTTCAAATTTGTGAAAGTGAACTTTATAAAAGAAAAAAATCTGCAACCGAAATCGAAAAAATAAACACTAACCCGGTTAGAATTCAATCTCAGCTATTCTAAGAAAGAAAAAAAAATCATTTAAAACTATTAATATGCAAGTGAAAATATTTTTAAAAAAAACGCTCCATAGGTTTAACATTAGCGATCCAGTTTCTTTGCGTGACAACGCTCAAGCTAATGTTAATCCTATGGAGGCGTTGTTTACATATTTCTTGCTAGCATTTTAATTATTATTAAATGATTTTTATTTTTAAAGATTTTTTTCTTTTTTTCATAGGGTACTTGCGGTCGATAACTTTTATACACGAAAATACAATTTGCTCAAAATTTTGCGTAAGAAATGGGGGTGGGGGTGGGGGGGCGGGTGGGGGTCGACTTATACACGAGTATATACGGTAATAAATAATTTCTTATAAAACATTTACAACAAAGAAAATGACGTAACAAAAAGAGTTACATTATTTAGTATAAAGAGTTGCAAGTACAGCACAAATGCTGTTAGATAATATATATTTCCTTCTTTTTTTCCTCTCTTTAATATTTTTTTATTTATTTGATAAATAATTTCTTCTAAAGCATTTATAATAAAGAAAATGACGTAACAAAAAGAGTTTCATTATTTAGTATAAACAATTGTAAGTACAGCACAAATGCAGCTAGATAAAATGTTTCCTTCTTTTTTCCCCTTCTCTTTAATATTTTTCCATTTATTTGATAAATAATTTTTTTCTAAAGCATTTACAATAAAGAAAATGACGTAACAAAAAGAGTTTCATTATTTAGTATAAACAATTGTAAGTACAACACAAATGCTGCTAGATAAAATGTTTCCTTCCTTTTTTTCTCTCTCTCTTTAATACTTTTCTATTTATTTCATAAATAATTTCTTCTAAAGCATTTACAACAAAGAAAATGACGTAACAAAAAGAGTTACATTATTTAGCATAAAGAGTTTCAAGTACAGAACAACTGCTTCTAGATAAAATGTTTCTTTTTTTCTCTCTCTCTTTAATATTTTTCTATTTATTTCATAAATAATTTCTTCTAAAGCATTTACAACAAAGAAAATGACGTAACAAAAATAGTTACATTATTTAGTATAAACAGTTGCAAGTACAACACAAATGCTGCTATATAAATTTTTTCCTTCTTTTTTTCCCCCTCTCTTTAATATTTTTCTCTTTATTTCATAATTGTTTCTAAAGCATTTACAACAAAGAAAATGGCGTAACAAAAAGAGTTACGTTATTTAGTATAAAGAGTTGCAAGTACAGCACAAATACTGCTAGATAAAATGTTTCCTTCTTTTTTTCTCTCTCTTTTTAATTGTTTTTTTTTTCTATTTATTTGATAAATAATTTCTTCTAAAGCATTTACAACAAAGAAAATGACGTAACAAAAAGAGTTACATTATTTAGTGTAAAGAGTTGCAAGTACAGAACAAATGCTGCTAGATAAAATGTTTCCTTCTTTTTTTTCTCTCTCTCTTTAATATTTTTCTATTTATTTCATAAATAATTTCTTCTAAAGCATTTACAACAAAGAAAATGACGTAACATAAAGAGTTAAATTATTTAGCATAAACAGTTGCAAGTACAACACAAATGCTGCTAGATAAAATGTTTCCTTCTTTTTCTTTTTTTTTTTTCCTCTCTTTAATATTTTTCTATTTATTTCATATTTTTTTCTAAAGCATTTACAATAAAGAAATTGATGTAACAAAAAGAGTTTCATTATTGTCCCCTGAAACATAAGTGTTATTCTATAATAGGAAGCTGTTTTATCATGTAAAGAAATAATTTAATGAAAAGAACGCCTTTAGATAAGACAGCATCATAGCTCTAATTACTTCCTAAATTATATCTCCGGGCCCTGTAAATATATTAAATTTCATTTCGGATGTTTATTTTTAAGCTTGATGAAATGATAGTCCTGCCAAGCTCTTATACCAAACTGTCAATCTGCTGTCACAAAAGATGAAATCACCATCGATATTATGTTTCTGGTCAAAAAAGATAACATTATCTCAATGTGCAGAATACACACAATGCATCTCGTTTTATTATCAGCTTTTCACCCCTGTAAAAAAAAAGGAAAGATGCATTTTTATATCAAGTGTGATCTAAACCAAAACTGTCCTAAACATCGCCCACAGCAAGCATGGAGATATCAAGATGATGTAAGGTAACACGCCATAACTTCTAAATGATTTAACGAGATTTCCGCAATATGTGTGCATTTACATATTTGTTAACCCATAAATGCGCAATTTTTTATTTCGTTTCGAAAAAAAAATATATGATTCTCTGAAAGGTTTATTACACAGGAAAAATAATGAAAAAAAAATCAGAGATACATTTGTTATATAATATGTCAATCTTTTCTTCTGTTGCACAACTGCAATATAAGTAAAAACTACTGTCGTGTGGCTGTTTTACGCTAAAATATTGCAAATCAGTAAATATTTTAATAAGTATGCCTCCAAATACCTCATTTTATATAATTATTTATTTTATAAAACTTAACCTTTAACCCTTTAATTCCCATGATAGAATACGTTCTAGAAATTACGTAGTTCAGAGAATCTGACTTAACACCAGAAAGTTTCAATGGTTAATTTCTCTTTATTCAAATACGGAATGTCTGTTATTAATTACAGCAGATATTGTTATTTTAATTTTCTGATGTGAATTAGGTATATGCGAATAAAAAAAATCTATTAAATTCAAAATACTGTTGTTTGCATATATGCAAAGCTGCGCACTAAAGAGTTAACTTTTACGCTATTTTGTTACCGCTTAAATTTAATAGAAAATTTTGCCCTATCTAATCACAGATTTTGGTAATTAAAAATTGCAAAATTTATTATTAAATTCTAATGGTGAACAATAGTGTAAATGTTAACAGTTATCCATTCCTATAACCATGGTTCGTACGCCTCTTTGAATTTTGCAGACCAGAAAATTTTTTGGCATCAGTATTTTCTTACAGAAAATCTCTTCTTAAAAGAAAGCGATATTTTGCGTGTTTAACCTAAATTTATTTTTCTATAAAAAGATACTGGAAGTTTTCCTGGAGAAATAACGGTATCCTTACGAACCATGGTAACCACGTGTTGCTGTACGTAAAAATATGTAAGTACTTGAGTGTAGCTGTTAATTTAACCCCTTGCTCTCGAGAAGTGACTTTAACTCACCATAATAACTCTATCAGAAATTTTTAGAGAAAATTCCAAAAGTCATTGATTGCATTTTGTAATTAATTCTATTCATTCTTCTTTAAAATAATTTCTATAAAAATAATTTCTGAAATGTACGTTAATTATGTAAATGTCTAAAAAGTCTACTATTATCCCTTTAAGACCAGATTGCTTTTTTTTTTTTTTTTTTTTTTTTTTTTTTTTAAATAATGATATAACTGAAATTTGTAACTGATAATTCACTACCTGTTGACATATTTCATATAATATAGTTTCTATAAACCAGCACAATCACTCGATTCCGGCATTTATGGAATAGATAACCCAAGAAGGTAGAATTTTAGTTAATGCCTAACCCGCACGATCGTGCGGGTCCGGTATTAAAAGGGTATAATTGAAAAAGAGCTTTTATTATTCAGGTAGGGAAATATTATCAACTTTCCGGCGGGAGCGCTGTTGTAAAAAGTACATTTGTATTTATTTTGTATTAACTGAAAATTGGCGCCCTGGCGAAAGGTTAATATCGAGAAAAAATCCTTTAACACTAGAACCGCCGGAAATTTTACTCAAGTGTTATAAAACTATTTTTACACCAGAATTTTTATTTAAAACTATTTAACTTCTTTATTTAACTTATTTCTCCGTGGTACATATTTAACTTATTTTAGAAACAAATTTCTGGTTCGAATCGAAATATTTTAATTTTTTACCGGTCAAAATGACCGCTATGGCGTGTTTTTGTAATGTCGAATTCACACCAGAATCTTCAAAAAGATTTATTGCAACATAAAAAAAAAAAAAAACTTTACGACCTTTTCCCACCAAAGTTAGAAAAATAAAATTTAATAAAATTTTTCTGCTGCAAAATTTCATTAATCGCAGGTGGGATGGAATTTATCCCACCGCCCCTCAGGGGTTAACAATTCCGAAACGCGCACAAAATAATCCTTTACACTTGAGAGGTGACTGACACTCACCAGTATATCCCGCCTTATTTTCGCATTACTGTAAAAACACTTATTTTCGCGAGGCTTTAATTTTCGCGATTTCCGCGGGACCGTCGTAATCGCGAAAATTTAAGCCTATAGAAAGATATAAGATTAAGATTTAAGAAATAAGCCCTAAGAAATATTTTTCTTCGCCTCAAATAATAATAAAAAGTCAGAAATTTTTCCCTTATCCACAATTTAATGATTACAGTTACTTAAATAACAAATAAGTACAAAAATTTCTTGAATACTTACAACTATTTCTTGAATAAAAACAATAATACAACTAATAGAATGCAGCTCATTCACTTACAATATTACCAGCTTCTTTGAAGCCATTCAAAGTTATCTCATATTTGGCTTTAACACCGTTAAATGTTTGCACAAGCCAAGAAGCGTGAATCGGTGTTAGTCGTAATATTTGTAGGTCCACAGATACTTTTTACTCTAGAAATTTAAACAAAAGGGGTTCTATTAGGTAGTTTCGAGATTTTTCAATTTTCAGTTCTGCTCATATAAAATTCGCGAAATTTTCAGCTCGCGAAATCACTGATATCTTCATTTTCGCGAAAATTACGACTCGCGAAAATAAGTGCTTTTACAGTATTTAATCTGTCATTAAATAAGGCGAATATTTCTACTTCAAAAAAGTGGTGTCAACCAAGCAATCCTCATTATTTTAACTCCTTAAGCATCTTTTAATATTTGGGAAAACCATAAAAAAGTACCTATTTTTTATTACAGAAATTGAATAATTATAAGGTTTCTAAATAAAATATGCAATTACATTTTTTTTAAGGCGAAAAAAAGCGTTATAGAACAAATTCACATTTGTAGAAAAGCCATCATGCGAGAATTCTGTGTCTTAATGTTTCTTTTACGCCATACAAATTAATGCGAATAAGACCTTTAATTTTCACATCTTAGATCTTTATTTATCATCATCACATAACTTTTTACAATATTTGAAATAATATGTATACATTAAATTTTGATTATTAATAATCGTTCGAGTGCGATACCTTTTGAAACGTACAGTACAAAGCCCAACATCACAATCAGCGCCAGAAACCAAACCCAAACGGTAGTTTTCAAAGACTTCACACGGAAATGCCAGTTAAATTTTTCTGGTTTCAGAAGTTTTTTCCAGCAATTAAATCTCCAGCCCGGATATAGGGCGGGCACGAGAAATAAGGAACGACACCTCAGCCCGTGATATTGACGGCAGCGAGAATTAAGGGGTTAAAGTAGCGAATTGGCAATACTGAATTTAAGCACGAATAAAAATAAATAAATAAATAAAACTTATTAAAAACTAAAAGAAAAAAAATAGAAATATTTTAATAAACGAAAGACGTCTGTAAAATATTACAACATACTCCGTAATTATGTACATACATAATTCAGTTCAATGTCATTTATTAGATAAAATATTGAAATGTATATAAACCGATGTTGTACGAATTTATTCTTTCAAATTTAGTTATTTATACAGAATTAATTTTTAAAAGTTGAAAACAGTAATATCTATATTATAAAGTACAAACGTATCTGTGCGTAACGCATACGTCATTCTGCGAATGGCAACACTTTGAAATTTGAAATAAAATTTCTGTTTTGCAATTTTCGCTACTGCAAATTTTTAAACTTCTAAACATTGCATAGTTTCAATTTTTACACCGTCGTATAGGGGAAAAAATGTACTTTTAAATGCAATTTGTTTGAAAGCTCTATCTCAATTTATTTTTGAGATATTAATTTTTTTATAGTTTTTAGTACCAATTTTGTAATTGTGGCAACTCAAGTACTCCATTTATGTTAAAAGTAAAGGGAAAATAATCATGGTTTATTTATTTTTATTGAATATATCCTTATTGATGCCATTTTTACATTACAAATAAAAATAACTTTTTTCTAATTTTAGAACAGAAAGTGGCGTCAGCCATTAAAAAAAACACGCATTCTTCTTCATAAATCAAAAGATTGAAGAAGATATTTCAATATTTTTACATTACGCTCATACTGAGTTTGAGATGCTAGGCAAAATGATTCAGTGAGTAAAAATGATGTCATATTTAAAACAAAACGGTCCTTTTCTTTGATAAAACAAAATATTTGACCAATACTAAATGGCCAATTACTATGACAAATAAAAGCAAATTTCTGAATGGTAAATTTTCGCGGGTACTAAGATTAGAACTTAAAGTTTGTGCGAATATTCACAGGAAAAGTTGTATCGGACAAACGCGACTTTAAGTTTGGAAATACATTCATTAATAATGTGCGTTAATATACTTTTAAATTGTAAATTTGAGTGGTGCGTATGTAAATTTTGAGAATGTGAAAATAACGTACTTTTAGATTTTATGGGGAAAATTTTACGATGTGACAAAGAGAAATCCTTTTTACTGATTTTTCACCCCGTAAAAACAAATGTAAGAGCCTCAAAAAATAACTTCAACCTAATTACTCATCTTGATTAAGTATTCTAATACAGTTTAATTTTTCAATAATTTAAGTAGTTGAAGTTTTTGGAAATAATATTTTGGTAATTTTAGGTTAAAAACATTATTTGTTTTAAGAGTTAGATAACCAGTGCAAGATGAATTTTTTATTGTAATTATTTTTGTAGGTTTATTATAGATTCGATCTAACAGTTTCATTCTAAACATTTTAATTCGTCGAATTTCGACGGGTTCCAACTTGTTTTAATAAAGGAAAAACATCTGTAAAATATTACAAAATACTGCGTAATTATGTACATACATGATTCAGTTAAATGTCATTTATTGCATAAAATATTAAAGTGTATATGAACTGATGTACGAATTTATTCATAATTTCATTTATTCATAATTTCATTTATTCATAATTTAATCAAAATTTGGAACAGAGTTATTTACAGAATAAATTTAACTTTATCAAGCATTTTATGTTTTAGACTGAATTCATTTCTTCATATCTAGCTACTTATTGTTCGGAAAAATACCATTCTATCCTCTTTGTCACTTTTTTTTTTTTTTCAAATTGATTTTATACGACCTTATCCAAAGCTCTTTAAAGGGATTATAACCCTGTAATCCACCCTTTGATGACGCTAACATAGGAGTCAAAAGAACCGCAATTAAGGAGAAATAGCTGCAATAGAATAATTTCAGGAGAATAAAGGAAGAAAGAGACTATGTAAAGGTTTATCTTTTTTTATGCGTTAAACTCTGTTGATAATTTTTCTTTAGTCTTACGAACGCATAGTTGTATATATTTTTAAGTTAATATTTTGCATATTTTCTTGAATTTGTATAGATTTATATAAAAAAAAATTCACAAAATACACAATATGAATTTAAAAAAACTCCCCCTTTTACTTAAAGAGGACAAATATAATAACAGTATAGATGTTGACGTTCAATATATACATTTTATTTAAATTTACAAGTACTTTCGGCCTGAAATCCGCAGTCATCGTCAGGGAATATTTTCATTAATTACTGTTCCATTCAAAATACTTTACTTTCAAAATACTTTCAAATACTTTACTTCGTTTGAAATGGGAGATTCTATAATTACTAAGGTAGCTAGAAGTAGAGGTAGCTGTGCCTTGGATTGAACTTATGTAGAGAATTATATATTGAACTTCTACTTCAAGCTACCCTAATAATTATAGACTTTCCCCTTTCAAATGAAGTGACGTATTTGAATCAAAGGAACAGCGATGAATAAAAATATTCCCTAACGATGGTCGCGAGATTGCACGCTAAAAGTACTAGGAAATTTAAATAAAATGTATATTTTTAACTTGTCACATCTATATTATTATTATCTTTATCACCTTCTAAGTAAAAGGGGGAGTTTTTTTTAAATTCATATTATGTATTTTGTGATTGAATCAAGGTGGAATATTGCATTTCGTCTAACGATTTTTGTACAGGGTTTTTAACGTGTACAGGGCTGCCACAAGCGACTATTTTTCAATTCCATTCGCACCACTAATAACTCTTTCCGGCACAGTGTGTCCAGTTCGGGATACCTATTTTTAATTCCAAACTTACGAACGGCACCAAGAATATTTTAGTAAAATTTTGCTTTTACAATGAACTTTAGAGTAACATATTTTATATATATTACAGAGTTTTTAAAATCTAAAAAAAGTCGTTCCTAAATTCCGCTGTCAGTCAATCATTTCATCATTTTACAATAAAAATTGTCTGTGCCGGAAAGGGCTAGCAGGAAAAAAAAAAAAAAAAAAAAAAAAAACAGATTTTGTAGTAATATTTATTTCTCTTACAAATGTTCTTGAACAGTATGTCAATAATTTTTGTTTTGGAGAATGTGGTATGAGGTAGAATTAAAAAATAGTCGCCTCTGGCAGCCCTGCGTATATACAGAATGCCAAAAATATAACAGTTTAATACGTAAATGTTTATTTATTATGTGCAAATTCTATAAAAGTTGTTAGCACATTTTTATCATTATTTCATAATAATACAACAAAATCTCCAATTGATTTAGCCAAAAAATTACATATTGAATTGAAAAAATAACATATCGAAATAACAAATTAGTCGTAATTATTATTTGTTCTATTTAACACCTTGAGGGGCACCGGTATATATTATATACCACCTACGATTAATGAAGTTTACACGAGAAAAATTTTATTAAATATTACTTTTCTAACTTTGGTTGAAAAAACCCGTAAAATTGCTTTTACTTATTTTGAAATAGAATTTTTCAAAGATTCCAGTGGGAATTCAGCATTTCACAAACGTAATTGCTTGCTCCTCAAGGGGTTAAAATAATAATTCTAAATTTCCTTTTCTTATGATTTATAAAAGTACAATAATGAACAGTAATGATTTAATCAAAAAAATTAAATAGTATAATATCAAATTAAAATCAGCCAAAAATGTTATTTTTTTAACATTGGACAAAATACTATAACACAAATATCGAATTTTTTCGAAGCTGTTATTAATCATTGAAAAAGAATTAATATCAGTTTAATTAGTCAATTATTTTAACAGTACTAGCAAACAAAGCAGTTGTATAATATAAACTAGATCATTAAATATATGTATAACATTAATTTGAAATTGTTAATATTTTAATAATAATTTTTATTAGAACTTTACATTTAATAATTACATTTTACTGAGATTATACCGTATTTTTTTTAACTTGTTGCTAATCATTACGAAAATGCATATCAGTTGAATTAGTAAAATATTTTTACAGAAGTACAAAACACGACATTTATTTAACCCTTTCATTCATACGGGCCTCATATGGGGACAGATAGGTATTGCCCTAAAAGGCAAAAGAACAATTCAGTATTCATTTATGGAGATCTGGTTTGTGGACAGATAATAGCTAGCATGCAGCACAATAATAAAATTATTTTATAATGGGTTTTCATTTATCACAAAAAAAGATTTTTTGTGAATAATGGAAAATAATGAAAAATAATACACGCAAGAAAAAGTTAATCTAGACAAGATCATAATATATATATATATATGTATGTATATAATTTGAAATCGTTAATATTTTAATAACAATTTTTTTTTTTGGAAATTACCATTTGATAATAGTAATATATTTTACTGAGATTACGCTATATTTTTTCGAAGTTGTTATTAATCATTAATAAAACATATATTACTTAAAGTAGTAACATATTTTTACAGAAGTGCAAAAACACAACAGTCATTTAATCTAAAAGAAATCATTAAATATATATGTATAAATATTTTGTAATTGTCAATATTTTAATCATTATTTAGAAATCAACATTTAATTATAATATATTTTACTTAAATTATTACATTATAATATGTAAGACAATAATCACTCATTTGTAAAATAATGGTTTTAGTAAAAGTATATAAAAATAATTTTTTTAAGCATTTATTTTTTCCATTTTTGTAAAGTCAAATTAACCCTTTACCGGGCAAGTCAATTTCTGTGGTTGAAATGTTGAAAAGATTCACTGCCAGCAGAACCTATAAACAAATTTATTTGAAAATAATAAGGAACAATTTCCTCATGGATTATAAAAACAAAACATTTTACTAAATTTCCGGTACAAATAGATCCGTTTTCAATAAAAAACAAGAAAGAAAAATCATGCGTCAAGCATAGATTATGAAACACTTCCCAACACATTCAGAATAATCTAACAAAATTTCATAGATTAATAAGTTAAAATATTATGTCTAATTCAACCCTATGGAAACGCATAACACATTTGTAAACCTTATTTCAGCTGTTCACATCTGCAATCGGAAAACTATCCGAATACTTTGAGCATCCCTGTATATGATTAAAACAGTTAAATTTAAAAGCGTAAACTGAAATTGAAAACGCACTTCAGCAATTATTACTCAAAGACAGTATTGCAACCGATTTATTTTGTGTGTCCCTGTAAATGAACAACAAATGCTATGAATACCCTATTCTGTCGTAACCATCTTGTAGTGAAATTCAGTGATTTATATCAGTTTCAATACATTGTAAACATCCTAATGTCATTAAAATACTCTGCAAACGATTTTTCCCCGTATACCATAATGTAATGGAATACTTTTGGGTAGCCCTGTAAATGAAATATTAATCCCGCATACTTCATATGCAATACCAAACATGGTTAAGTGACTCTAAGTATGGATTATCAATTGCATGAAAATCCGAGTATATTTAAAGGATTTAGAGCATGGACAAACGGCCATACGGACAGATAAACCGAATGCATAAACACTTTTCAACTTTGTTGGAAAGAGTTAATTAAGTGGGAAGTATATTCCCATTACCCGATAAAGGTTTAAGAAATGCTCGCATAAATTTGACAATGAAACACGCATATAATTCGAAACAAAAATAACAAAATATTTTATCTTAAAACTCTGCGATAAACAATCATTATTACAGCGCAACTTAAATAAAATAAACAAAGCTTTAGTACATACATATATATGTGTGTGTGTGTGTGTAGGATGATTATATGTAAAATGTTAATTTATTGATGACTTGAATAACTAGACGTTGGAATAACAACACATGAACTTTAATACAATTTTATAAAAATAATTTTACACCACTTCGTTGATAGCTTCTTCAAATACATTACATTTCTCGCTTAAAACCTATAAGTTCTTTCGAGCAATCTGATTAGGCCTAACAGTGCCTTCCTTGTCATTTCATAAGCCGATGCTTCATGAACAATATAATTTTATAGACTGACTCTTTTCTAATTTTGAATATCTCCAAACCTTGATCCGGTGATCGTAAATTTTCATAACTCATGCTTTCAAATCATGTTAATAAAAATACCAGAGCGTCAGTTAATTTGCTGATCCTCCACGTTATTAAGAAAATTAAGTATGTTTAAATGCATATCCTACAAATATATATTTACTGTGTCCAAACAGATAACCTTCACGATATAAGGAAATATGATGCAATTATTTATTTTCACTGACAGAAAAAAAGACATCTACCTGTCCATGCCTTCAGGGGATTCTTATGATTCTAATTCTCAACCTGATGTTTTTATAAATCTCTAAATCGTCCTTTCTGAACATTAGATACCTTACGAAAGGGCCTTAATTGAGGAATCTACATCTTTTTCGAACATTAAAGGCGATTAAACTGTTACGTTGAGGCACCAGCCACACCATCTCATCTTAAGATCCAATTTGTATTCCTAAGGAGCTCAAGCGTTGCCAAAATCACAGAGGTAACTTCCGTTGTTCGGAAATTGCTTCCGATAATTCATAAATAGGCGATGGATACTTTTTAACATCATTAAAGCTACCTCTTGTTTAAAACAAACATTTGTTTAATACTGACAGAATATTGGTGGCAGAAAATTCAAAGCGAAAGGCATACGTCACATCTTTTTGTTCAGTCTGAGCTTCAGAGTAATTCGTAATGCCTGTAAAATGTGTTTTAATCCATTCCATTCTGTTTCTTCCCTGCTAAAATGTATCATTTTTCCTTCTTAAGAAAATAAATATTTGTGTTAACAAAAATATTTTTCTTGAAAACTGTAACGTTGTTTTTGTAATTATTTTTCGTTACCTGCTGCAGTTTTTCATATATATTTTTTTTCCCTTATAAAAATAAATATTTGTGTTAACAAAAATGTTTTTGTTGAAAACTGTAACGTTTGCTTTAACTAATTAATTGTTTTGGTGACTTGTCACAGTTTTCCATGTTTTTTTTCTTTATGAAAATAAATATTTGTATTAACAAAATCATTTTTGTCGAAAACTGCAACGTTTGTTTTAACTAATTAATTGTTTTTGATGACCTGTCACAGTTTAGAATACTTTTTTCTCATTATGAAAATAAATATTTGTATTAACAAAATCTTTTTTGTCGAAAACTACAACGTTTGTTTTAACTAATTAATTATTTTTGATGACCCGTAACAGTTTAGAATATTTTTTTCTCCTTATGAAAATAAATAATTATGTTAACAAAACTGTAATATTTGTTGCAACTAATTAATTGTTTTTGGTTACCTTTCACTTTTTTTCAGATATTTTTTCCTTGTGAAAATAAATATTTGTATTAACAAAAATATATCTTTTGAAAACTGTAAAGTTTGTTTTAACTAATTAATTGTTTTCGGTTACTTGTTGCAGTTTTTATATTTGAAAAGTAGTGAAATTACATATTTTTACTTTTCTTCAAAAAGTGTAATGTGCCCATACATGAAACGTGCCGCGCTTTGATACATTTCATAAATAATTAAAAACTTAATTTCCATAAATTTTATCTTAGGCAAAATTCCGGCAAGACATTCTTTTGTTTTACTGTTTTACGCAACTAATTTATTTATTTGTTTGTTGTTAATTTTTTATTTATTTTATTTATTTATTTGCTTTCTGATTCTTCTGTTGCTGCGTTTTTGCATCACTTTACAATTCTTAGACTAATGAAGCTATTTTTTTTTCTTTTGCCGGTTTTTAATAATATGAATGACCCATACATAGTTTCTAACTTCTTCGCTTTTTAAAATCACATAAATATGTTTTGAATCAAAGAATAATTTAATACGATTGAAAACATGAGTTTCAAAACTTGCCTTATCCACCAAAAGAAAAGAAAAGAAAAAAAAAAAAACCTAGAAAACAGAAATTCTGCTTTTTCAGAATTTAGTGTCGGCCCCGATGAAAAAAATACATATGCATATAAATATAGATAATGCAAAACACATTTCAGTTTTAAGACTTAAAACACACGCTTTTATTTTATGTAAAATGACGTCATTAGCATCCTTTGAAGGATTCCTCATTTACGGCCCAGTCTTAAACAATATCTACAGCAGTGGTTCCCAACCTTTTTTTGGTCGCGCCCCACCTAAACCTCTCTGAAATCATGATGTCCCCCCTCCCTTCTACATATCATATAAAACTTATTACATAAAAGATAAACTGCCATTTTCCCGGAAAGATCCGAAAATAGTACTAACTTTGATAGTTATTTCACATTCTCTAATTCATCAAAATCATATTTTTTTATTACAAGTAAGTTTTTAACATAACTCTAAGAAAGTAATGAGGCCATGGATCTTCGCATTTACATCTACAAAAGTTTTAGTGGTTTTTTTGGCAACTTACCTCAAAAGTGATAAATAGCCAGCATTTTTATCTTCGTAAAATTTCTTAAAATCTCTCTCACATTTTGTGTTACATCTCATAGAATTGATACATTTTATAATGGATTTTAGAACTTCATTAAGAACAAGTGACGTTTGTTTATCACCGAGATTGTATGGATAACATAATTCACAAGTAACATTTCCGGATTCGCGCTTTTATCTGTTTTAAGTAACTATTTTTCTTTTCCCTCAGAACATACTTCTTTAATAGCGGGCCTTCTTTTTCTCATTATTAATATTTGGACACCATGTTTTCTATGATTTCAAATTTTAAAATGCATAATTTTAAAATGCATATATGAAGTTTGTTTACATATTCCGTATGTGATCTGCAGAAGAGCCAAAAGAAGTTTACTTTCTATCATTTCCTTCCATGATGTGTTCGGGAATTCATTTCATAAAAATAGTACCTCATGTAGATAATTCAAAAAAATTTTTTGATTAAACATGTCCAAATAGTCAATTTTAGATATACTCTACAAAATTTCATATGTAAAAGTTCCTTCATGAGGCATATTGCACTATGAATAGATGTATATAATTTTTTTTTTTTAAATAAATAGTAAAAAAAAGTTGTGTGTTTTACTAAAATAACATTAAAACCAGAAAAAATAATATGATTTCTTAATATATAAAAGGTAACAATTTTTTTGTTGTTGTTCAACTCAAGAGCCTAAGTCTTAGCTTCCTCCAGTTTTGAAACAAATTGCATTAAAAAGTACTTTTTTTTCCTAATACGACGGTAAAAAAATCGAAAATGTGCGATGCTTAGAGGTTTAAAAAATTACAGTACAGTATTTAACAGTACAATGATACATCTGCTTTGTTTTACGGCTGGTTTATACAACGGAACGTTATTTTTTGGAGGCGACATTTTATTTGCTGGGAGAAAGAAATAACATATCGGAGGCTTAAAAACATCGTGTTTTCTCTATTAATCTATTATCTATCTATTAATCTTAACATCTATTTTATTTATTTATTTTTATTTTTATTTATTTATTTTTTGAAAAAAAATTATGGACATTTTTCCCTCATCCTGACCAGAAAATCAGAGTTCTAACTTTTTACAGCTGCTCCTTCATCTTCACCTAACATTTCATTTATAATGACTGTTTCATTATAATGGAAGCCACCAGTCCATCAAAAGAAAATAACACGGTTAAGCGGGACTCTACTGCAGTACAAAACATATTTCAATTTTAAGATTTAAAGCACACGTTTTATTTTATGTAAAATGACGTCATTCGCATCCGCTTAAAAATTCCACATTTACGATCTACTCTTAAACATCTACAGTAAAGCATGCATAGCACATCACTATCGCGAAATAATGCACAAATGCAGCAAAAAGATGCCGTTATTCAAGAAAATCGACAAAAATAAATAAATAAATAAAATAAAATAAAACGGCTATCTAATGATTCATAGATACTTGCAATTAAATATAGTTTATAGTAGCTCCATTGTTTTAACAGAAATCATTCGTTTATATTTTTTTTTTTCGAAATAGCACGTAAGTAGTAGATAAAGGACAGTTCTACGGCCACAGGCTGAATTCCGCAATGAGCAATTGGGAGCAATGCTCAATTAACCAGGTCCTCCTTCCTTCTTATCGCGGCAATCATTGTTCATGTTACTGTTCTGTCTAACATTTTGTTAGAAAACCGTATATGAATGTCTAATTATCTACAAAAACGGTTTCGTTTATAAAAACTTGTTTACTTTATCTCATTTTATTGTTTTCTCCGATATTTTGTTAGAAAGATGAGTGTATACAAATTTGTTTTTGAATAAGTATATATATATATATATATATATATATATATATATATCACTTTATTGAAAACAATTGTTAGCAGATATACACATGTTAGTAAGTATAGGTATCAGTAAGCTATGTACACATGTTAGTAAGTATAGGTATATACATGTAGATAAAATGTATATAAGTGTTTATAAATTTATAGATATAAAAGTTTAAATATCGCTAAACATATATGTCTAAATCTATCCAAATGAATATATATACGTATATATATAGTATATAAGTATATGTTTCTAAATATAAGTATCTAAGTATTAATATGTTTATATGCATGTATAAGTTTACATATGCGTGTTTATATAAAAAATTATTGGTTTAAAAAATTACAAAATCTAATTAAAAAAAGTAAAAAAAAAATATATATATATACATATATAAATTAAAAAAAATAGTTTTAGCAAAATTAAAAAAGTAAAAAAAAAAAAAAAAAAAAAAAAAGTAAAAAAAGTAAAAAAAAAAAAAAAGTTTTAACAAATTTAAAAAGTTTAAAAAATATATAAATTAAAAAAAAGTAGAAGAAAAAAAAAGTTTTACAAAAGAAAATGTTTTAAGAAAATTAAAAAAAAAAGTTTCAACAAAATTTTATAAGTAAAAGAAAAAAAAATTATAAAAAATATAAGTTATAAAAAAGTTTTAGCAAAAAAAAAAAAAAAAAAAAAAAAAAAAAAAAATACAAGTTATAAAAAAGTTTTAACAAAAAAAAAAAAAAAATGTTTTACAAAAATACAAATTCTAGAAAAAGTTTAACAAAATTAAAAAAAAAAGTAGAAAAAAGTTTTACAAAACAAAAGTTTAAAAAAGTATATTTAAAAAATTATTTGTAAATGAGCATAGATATTTATGCATGTATTATATGTAAGTGTGTGGGTACGGAATAAAATAAATACACATATTTAACATTATATTAGAAAGGTTTATGTATATGTTTTAAATAAGTACTCATATAAAAAGAAACAATTTTTTATTAAAAACAAAACAATTTACATGAAAAGTATATTTACAAGAAAAGATTTATTTACATAACAATATTATCTTGATAAATTCTTCTTTATATTAGTGTAAATTAGTATTATTGCAATCTTGAATAATTTTACAGTGGCCATACGCAAAGCTGGTGATCCCATCTTTAAACAAATAACGTTTATCATCAAACGGTGACAAACATATTTTGTTCTGACTTAATGTAAATAATTTATGAGCATCTTGCCCAATTCTCATTTGTACTTCAAAAGAAGTCGATTGGTTTTTGAGACAGTTCACATAGTCTTCATGCTTTAGACGGTTCTCGACGACGTGTTTAGACACACCCTTCGCTCGTTTCTTCTCTTCTATGGAAGATTTCAGAGAGTACATTTTTGATTTCAATCCGACAAACTCAAGGGCTAGATTGCCTTTTAGTTCATCTTTAAATTTGCCGATCACCTTCTTATTGATATCTGAGTAGAGTGAATGATGCTTTGGATAGTCTGAGAAATCGAACAAGCTTGCATGATGTTCCATATCATCAAAAATATTTTTTGTTTTAATATGATAGCACAGTGAGTCCGTATCGGTGAATAATAGTTTTGCATCATCTTTATATGTTTTCCTTATAAAATTATAGTGAAAGTCATACATAAGTAATTTAGAGAGTTCTAATATTGCAAACCCGACATAAATCGGTCGATTCATGAGTATGCTAGTTTTCATCCTTTCAACAGCAGTTAGATCTTCATCAAATGTTTTAAATGACTTAAATGTAGGCGAGGCTACTAATTTTTTAGCTCTTTTTTCATTATTACAAAGCACAATATTTCTCCTTTTTCGCAAATTCTCCATGGTTTTTCCAAAAACAGAGTTATTCATTAATTTAAAAAAGTCTTTTTCAAAGGTGGATTTGGCCTCTTTTCTTTTTTCAGTATTAAAATTAATATATTTCTGAAGCCAAGGTGTCTGTTTAAATTTAAGGACTTTATGAACAGCTTTAAGTTTTAATCCAAGTTGTAAATAAAATTTAAGATTACGATAATGAGTGATATAATTCTGCTTATCATTTAAATTTGGGATAAGTTTAGGTGTTCCTTTAAATGGTTGATTATTGAGAAGGGACTTGGCGTAAGGAGAAAGCATGTCTTCGCTAACTGTGAATCTTTCAGGGGCAAGTGGGTAATCGTTATGAAATGGATGAAGTTCTTCAGGATATTCTAAGTCAACCTCGAAAATGTATCCAATATCAGAATCATCAAGTAGAGATAAAATCCACTCTTCCGTAATATGATTTGTTGTACACCATTCAAAACCACCAAAAGGTAAGAATTGCGACATAGCCCATCCATACAAATTATTTGCATCCCAGTACATAATGTAGCTGGGTGCATCATTTTTATTAAAATCAGCTGTATTAGGTATGTTCGCTCTGGCATATCTATGACTAATCATACTAATACCACCCCGTATCCCATTCTCGATCAAAAGCAACATATCGATATCAGTAAGTAACTCTAGAGGTGTTTCGGACATTTTCAAACAAGCTTGCCAGGAGAGTGAAGGGGCGGTAAACAAATGTACACAATCAATATCATAGTATTGCTGACATAATTTCCTAAAATTTTGGAATACATCAGCAAGTAGCACAACATCTGTCTTGACGTATAGGTCATGATATTCTCCTAGGGATTGGATATTAAAGGTTTTCCAAACCTTCTGGGCGTGTTTATAATCTTCCTCGTCTATAGGCTCATCAGTTAAGCTATTAAAAAATGCAGAAGGTGGAGGAAGTTCCTTCTCATTAAATTTTTCAAAGGAAGTGAAATGGTCATAAGGGTAGACCCCTTTTCTCATCAACAGATCTAAATTAGTATTTTTTAAGAAATTTTCTTTTAGAATGGTAAATTGGTCAGATCGAAGGTTTTCAACGAGCTTTTCTAATGACGTTGGCAAAAACTGAAAGGAATCTATAAAGACCATCTGTATAGGACTTGTTGGCTTTCTTAACTTAAAGGTTATATAATTTTCCATAGTGGAGGCAATAACATCAATTTCATGATCTTTAAATTTCCCGATCTTACTCATTAAATGATGTCCATCATAGTTTTTCAGATTATGGAATATGACAGGGATTGTTTTACATTGCTTAAAATTGAGATTACATGCTACATGTGCTGCTCCTCGATACACTCCAGAGATGTGATCATGATCACGTGTGCGTTCGGAATCTAATGGCTGTTTACAAATATGACAAAATTCTGCTTCTTGAAAAGCTTTTTCTTGCAAAGGTGAAAGTTTCATAGGCTCTATGTTCAATAACTCCCGTCCTAAAATATCTTTTTCTTTCATCATTTGTTTTAAAAAATGATCCACACAGTCTTTACCACGATACACTTTTGCTTTCTCCATACATCTTCCATCGGGTCCAACAACGACATAAGCGTACCCACAAGGAAAATGATATGTTGTTTTTTCAGTATAAGATGGTTTAGAAGAGGGTGCGCCTGGTGCAATAGGTATAAGTAGACTCTCAAAATCTGCATAAATGGTATAGGGAATAGGATGTTGGAGACGAATACCAGAAAACTTGAGTATGTTATCGTTTTCACTAGGTAGCTTTATAGACTGTGCTATATGTTGGCGACAATATTCATCATGTTTATTCAAAAGATCTTGTCTTGAAAAGCGATGTAAACATCTATAGCAATAATAAAATACTCCATCATGTTTGGTGAGATCACCCAAAAGTCTTGAAAAACTTCTAATTAAACAATAATGCTGCTTTTCACCATCACCGATTAATAACAAATTGATAACATCTACATTCTGCTTTTCAGAAATATACAGAGGACAAACTTCATCCTCATCATATCCAAACACATTAATCCGTAAATCATTAAGCTTTTCAATAATAGGTATCTTATTGAGTGAAACAGGATATTTCACCTCTCCTAGCTTAATCTCATTTTCATAAGGGATATAATGAGAAACTCGCTCAGGCTTTTTTGTAAAATCTAAGTTCAGTTTAAATGCCAAAAGGCACCAAACCAAACACTTATTGTCTTCATTTTTTATATTGAGCACTGCTTTTTTGTCATATAATTTCTTAGATAAGGCTATATAAGAACTTGCAGCAAGGGGATGATATTTAGCAATCTTGAGTTCTAAATGATGAATTTTTCTAAGTTTCCATCCAGACCCTCTTTGTATAAATTCTTCAAAGGATTTAGTTATTTTTGAAAATCCTTCTTCAATATGTTGCGAAATATTATCTTCAGTAAGTTCAGTAAAACACTGGCTTCGAAAATAAGGTTGAATCTCCTCTATCTCTTGATTGTCATTCATACGTTCAAGAGATATTTTAATTACCATATACCATTTAACAGCCCCTTTTTCATGAATTTCACTCATTAAACGCTCTTGTAGTTCAGCTCGTAAGTGGGTATGAAACACTGCTATATCACTTTCTTCACGCTCATCAGGATAAAGCATGAGAGTTTTAAACACATTAAGTGCATCAGATTGGTTTTGCTTTAGTTTTTTAGACTTTACATTAGAGAAACTTCTTTTCCGTTTCACACTTACAAGAGGTGTACGGGAGTGTTCAGTACGTATATGTTGTTTAAGCTCAAAATTTCGTCCGAACATTTTATTACATTCACGACAAGGGAATTTTGAACTTTCATGTGATCTAAGATGATGCTTCAAGTTATCCTTCCGTGTAAAAACATACTCACACTTATCACACTTAAACTTAGACTGATCATCAGTGTTATGAGTTTTTAAATGTCTTAACAAGTCTGATTTCCTTGTAAAAGATTTTTCACACATGCCACAGATATGAAACTTATCACCTAAATGAATCTTCAAATGCTGATTCAAATTAGAAGTAGATAAAAATCTCTTATTACACGTAGGGCATATAGACATCTTCTTTACAGAAACAGATTCTTCAGGTGTTATGTTGATATTAATAGTATTTGAAGATAAACTACTTTTCAACGAGGATTCTTCAGAAAATCCATTATCTTCTAATGATGTAACATTGCTATGGGTCTTCAAATGTCTCTGTAAGTTAGATCTCCGTCCAAAAGTTTTCCGGCAAACTTCACAAGTGTACAGCTTCTCATCAGAATGTATCTTCATATGCTGATTCAAGTTGGATGTGCACGTAAAATCTTTACCACAAGTCAAACAGGTTAAAAATTTCTTCATAGATGTAGAACTTTCCAAAGGCATAATCTCATCAATAGGTATGATAACATCCATAGTAGAATAAAAAGAAATAAAAAACACTTCAAAGAAATCAACAATTAAAAAACAAAAAAGCAATCTTTTCAAACAAACCGAATCAGAAAAAAAACAAGAGCAATTAAAGACACGTCTTATCACTACCAAAATTAATCATCAAATGATAGAAGTCTGATTTTCCGCCTCCTATTTATATCCTGAACCTCCCCCGCTCCACCGATCTCAATCTGGCGACGAAATATTCTACTCAGCGAGAAAATAAAAGATCAAAATCGCCAAATCATGACGAAATAATTCATTTGGCGAGCAAACGAAAGAATAAAATCACCAAATTACAAAAATATTTTTTTCCCTATTAATAACACTCTAAGAGATCATTAAACCCGAAGACATAATTTATTCTTGATGTAATTAAATTTCCCTTTCAAATGCTTATATACAATTAACATTATTATATACTTATATACAATTGATATTATTAAAAGGTCTTTACCAAAGTCTAATACTAGTGAATTTTATAGTTGATTTTAGAAATTAACGATTAAAAATGTTTTATCCAAACAGAAATAGTTATACTTTAAAACAGTTTCTCAATATATTTTTCAAAACTCTCATGCATAGAGTCATGATTTCCTTGCATATCAATAACAAATGCTTTATACATTGAATTATATATTTCCAATTCAAGTGAAAATTCCTAAAAACTGTATACATACAAGTATATTAAATAAAAAGATATGAAAATACAACTGATTAATAATATAAAATCCAACTAGCAATTCAAAAGTTTAAAAATACATATGGTTATTTTATTATGTTAGTAAATTTTGTGTGTTTTTTTATCCAAATAAATCAATATACAGTTTCACAAAAATATTACTGTTCGACATATAATACCAATTTCGAATATATGTATAAATACTCTAAACTGAATAACTTTAAATTCAGAAAAATATAATTACAACAATTTTTTAAGTTTAACGATAAACAATAATTTTAAATTATATACTTAAACTACTAAGACATGAAAATTAATTAAATGGAACTACATAACTATGATAATTTAAATTTTTATGGAATTTTATAACAAAATAAATTTTACTTTAAAAATATTAACGAAACTTTCTAAAAATTTTATATGTATATACATGTAAGTATACTAAACAGAAAAAAAAAATTAAATAATATAAAATTCAACTAAGAGATCAGCTGCATTTAAAAAAATACATATAATAATTTCAATACATCAATAAATTCTGTGTGTTATATTACGATCCTACATTAAATTTAATAATAAATAATAATTTTTAATTACATACACGGTCTACTAAACTATGAAAATTAATTAAAATGAGCTAACTGATTAAATTTTTTGATACGTTTTTAAATATAACTGGAATTCTACTTAAAAAATATTACAAACAGATCTCATATTATTGAATTTCGAATTGTTAAAACCAATCACATTCATTTTTTTTTTCAAGCATAATTCATATTTAATTGCTCGCATAAGACAGAATACTATTTTCTCTTAAGACAGATATATATTCTTAACACCAGTGCAGACAACTGTCAAAGTGTTAAACCATATAGTCTAATTACATGACTGTTAAATTTATTTTATTTATTGTTGAAGCATTAATTTTGGTATTAAACAGAAACAAATACCAAGTTGTTTACCCTGTTCTAAGTATACATAGAAGTTAATTTTACTAAATCGGACAACATATAATATACATTTTTAAAATTCTATATCTACTAATCACACTAAAACGATCTACCTAATTATTATTAAATACTATTATTAAATCCCTTTCTCCACAGAATGAATAAAACAGCTTTCAAATTTATGAAACCTCTAAAAATATTGCATCACCCCAAAAAAATCCTAATTTAGATTAAATTAATGAATCAATAATCTCGAATAACATCAAAACTCATTTTGAAAAACAAAACGACATATTATTTACTTGTTGCAATCTCTAAAAGTATAACATCACCCTGAAAAATAAACCACAAATTGTTCTATCGCAACCTTTTTAAGGTATTGCATCATCCTTTAAAAATCATATTTAAGATTAAATTAATGAATCCTAAACCTTAAATAAAATCAAAACTCAGTTTGAAAAGAAAACAATCTATTATTCTCGCTAAATTCTTACAAATATTTCATAATCAAATCATTCTAACACCCATTTTCAAGCTTTTACGTCTATTATTCAAATTAAAAATTATACCTAATTAACATTTTTATTTTATATTCTAAATTAATTCCGATCAACATCCTTGAAATTCATTCAAAAATCAAAGTTATCCAAGTCCGATTACAATCGATACAAATTGTCTGCCTCAGAAGTATTAAAACCATTATTTTCAAAAATCCGCTCGCTAGGGGGCAGCACTGAGCAAAAAAAATTTAAAAAAAATTAAATTTACAACTAGCGTAACAAAATTGGTGTATAAGAACAGCTAACCACTAGTAGGGAAAGAAGGAGAGTTCTGCCAACACATTATCTAATCTCTAATATTAAGCCCCCTCAAAAATTAAGCCCCCTCCAACATTTAACCCCTCCTACTATAGGATAAGTCTCCCAACAGGTGGATTCCACCCTCCTCCTCCATCCACAAGGTGGATTCCACCCACAAGGTGGATTCCACCCACATCCACACAATCCGCAATCCGCCTGCTGGGGCTGAACTGTCCTTCTTTCCCTACTAGTGGTTAGCTGTTCTTATACACCAATTTTGTTACGCTAGTTGTAAATTTAATTTTTTTTAAATTTTTTTTGCTCAGTGCTGCCCCCTAGCGAGCGGATTTTTGAAAATAATGGTTTTAATACTTCTGAGGCAGACAATTTGTATCGATTGTAATCGGACTTGGATAACTTTGATTTTTGAATGAATTTCAAGGATGTTGATCGGAATTAATTTAGAATATAAAATAAAAATGTTAATTAGGTATAATTTTTAATTTGAATAATAGACGTAAAAGCTTGAAAATGGGTGTTAGAATGATTTGATTATGAAATATTTGTAAGAATTTAGCGAGAATAATAGATTGTTTTCTTTTCAAACTGAGTTTTGATTTTATTTAAGGTTTAGGATTCATTAATTTAATCTTAAATATGATTTTTAAAGGATGATGCAATACCTTAAAAAGGTTGCGATAGAACAATTTGTGGTTTATTTTTCAGGGTGATGTTATACTTTTAGAGATTGCAACAAGTAAATAATATGTCGTTTTGTTTTTCAAAATGAGTTTTGATGTTATTCGAGATTATTGATTCATTAATTTAATCTAAATTAGGATTTTTTTGGGGTGATGCAATATTTTTAGAGGTTTCATAAATTTGAAAGCTGTTTTATTCATTCTGTGGAGAAAGGGATTTAATAATAGTATTTAATAATAATTAGGTAGATCGTTTTAGTGTGATTAGTAGATATAGAATTTTAAAAATGTATATTATATGTTGTCCGATTTAGTAAAATTAACTTCTATGTATACTTAGAACAGGGTAAACAACTTGGTATTTGTTTCTGTTTAATACCAAAATTAATGCTTCAACAATAAATAAAATAAATTTAACAGTCATGTAATTAGACTATATGGTTTAACACTTTGACAGTTGTCTGCACTGGTGTTAAGAATATATATCTGTCTTAAGAGAAAATAGTATTCTGTCTTATGCGAGCAATTAAATATGAATTATGCTTGAAAAAAAAAATGAATGTGATTGGTTTTAACAATTCGAAATTCAATAATATGAGATCTGTTTGTAATATTTTTTAAGTAGAATTCCAGTTATATTTAAAAACGTATCAAAAAATTTAATCAGTTAGCTCATTTCAATTAATTTTCATAGTTTAGTAGACCGTGTATGTAATTAAAAATTATTATTTATTATTAAATTTAATGTAGGATCGTAATATAACACACAGAATTTATTGATGTATTGAAATTATTATATGTATTTTTTTAAATGCAGCTGATCTCTTAGTTGAATTTTATATTATTTAATTTTTTTTTTCTGTTTAGTATACTTACATGTATATACATATAAAATTTTTAGAAAGTTTCGTTAATATTTTTAAAGTAAAATTTATTTTGTTATAAAATTCCATAAAAATTTAAATTATCATAGTTATGTAGTTCCATTTAATTAATTTTCATGTCTTAGTAGTTTAAGTATATAATTTAAAATTATTGTTTATCGTTAAACTTAAAAAATTGTTGTAATTATATTTTTCTGAATTTAAAGTTATTCAGTTTAGAGTATTTATACATATATTCGAAATTGGTATTATATGTCGAACAGTAATATTTTTGTGAAACTGTATATTGATTTATTTGGATAAAAAAACACACAAAATTTACTAACATAATAAAATAACCATATGTATTTTTAAACTTTTGAATTGCTAGTTGGATTTTATATTATTAATCAGTTGTATTTTCATATCTTTTTATTTAATATACTTGTATGTATACAGTTTTTAGGAATTTTCACTTGAATTGGAAATATATAATTCAATGTATAAAGCATTTGTTATTGATATGCAAGGAAATCATGACTCTATGCATGAGAGTTTTGAAAAATATATTGAGAAACTGTTTTAAAGTATAACTATTTCTGTTTGGATAAAACATTTTTAATCGTTAATTTCTAAAATCAACTATAAAATTCACTAGTATTAGACTTTGGTAAAGACCTTTTAATAATATCAATTGTATATAAGTATATAATAATGTTAATTGTATATAAGCATTTGAAAGGGAAATTTAATTACATCAAGAATAAATTATGTCTTCGGGTTTAATGATCTCTTAGAGTGTTATTAATAGGGAAAAAAATATTTTTGTAATTTGGTGATTTTATTCTTTCGTTTGCTCGCCAAATGAATTATTTCGTCATGATTTGGCGATTTTGATCTTTTATTTTCTCGCTGAGTAGAATATTTCGTCGCCAGATTGAGATCGGTGGAGCGGGGGAGGTTCAGGATATAAATAGGAGGCGGAAAATCAGACTTCTATCATTTGATGATTAATTTTGGTAGTGATAAGACGTGTCTTTAATTGCTCTTGTTTTTTTTCTGATTCGGTTTGTTTGAAAAGATTGCTTTTTTGTTTTTTAATTGTTGATTTCTTTGAAGTGTTTTTTATTTCTTTTTATTCTACTATGGATGTTATCATACCTATTGATGAGATTATGCCTTTGGAAAGTTCTACATCTATGAAGAAATTTTTAACCTGTTTGACTTGTGGTAAAGATTTTACGTGCACATCCAACTTGAATCAGCATATGAAGATACATTCTGATGAGAAGCTGTACACTTGTGAAGTTTGCCGGAAAACTTTTGGATGGAGATCTAACTTACAGAGACATTTGAAGACCCATAGCAATGTTACATCATTAGAAGATAATGGATTTTCTGAAGAATCCTCGTTGAAAAGTAGTTTATCTTCAAATACTATTAATATCAACATAACACCTGAAGAATCTGTTTCTGTAAAGAAGATGTCTATATGCCCTACGTGTAATAAGAGATTTTTATCTACTTCTAATTTGAATCAGCATTTGAAGATTCATTTAGGTGATAAGTTTCATATCTGTGGCATGTGTGAAAAATCTTTTACAAGGAAATCAGACTTGTTAAGACATTTAAAAACTCATAACACTGATGATCAGTCTAAGTTTAAGTGTGATAAGTGTGAGTATGTTTTTACACGGAAGGATAACTTGAAGCATCATCTTAGATCACATGAAAGTTCAAAATTCCCTTGTCGTGAATGTAATAAAATGTTCGGACGAAATTTTGAGCTTAAACAACATATACGTACTGAACACTCCCGTACACCTCTTGTAAGTGTGAAACGGAAAAGAAGTTTCTCTAATGTAAAGTCTAAAAAACTAAAGCAAAACCAATCTGATGCACTTAATGTGTTTAAAACTCTCATGCTTTATCCTGATGAGCGTGAAGAAAGTGATATAGCAGTGTTTCATACCCACTTACGAGCTGAACTACAAGAGCGTTTAATGAGTGAAATTCATGAAAAAGGGGCTGTTAAATGGTATATGGTAATTAAAATATCTCTTGAACGTATGAATGACAATCAAGAGATAGAGGAGATTCAACCTTATTTTCGAAGCCAGTGTTTTACTGAACTTACTGAAGATAATATTTCGCAACATATTGAAGAAGGATTTTCAAAAATAACTAAATCCTTTGAAGAATTTATACAAAGAGGGTCTGGATGGAAACTTAGAAAAATTCATCATTTAGAACTCAAGATTGCTAAATATCATCCCCTTGCTGCAAGTTCTTATATAGCCTTATCTAAGAAATTATATGACAAAAAAGCAGTGCTCAATATAAAAAATGAAGACAATAAGTGTTTGGTTTGGTGCCTTTTGGCATTTAAACTGAACTTAGATTTTACAAAAAAGCCTGAGCGAGTTTCTCATTATATCCCTTATGAAAATGAGATTAAGCTAGGAGAGGTGAAATATCCTGTTTCACTCAATAAGATACCTATTATTGAAAAGCTTAATGATTTACGGATTAATGTGTTTGGATATGATGAGGATGAAGTTTGTCCTCTGTATATTTCTGAAAAGCAGAATGTAGATGTTATCAATTTGTTATTAATCGGTGATGGTGAAAAGCAGCATTATTGTTTAATTAGAAGTTTTTCAAGACTTTTGGGTGATCTCACCAAACATGATGGAGTATTTTATTATTGCTATAGATGTTTACATCGCTTTTCAAGACAAGATCTTTTGAATAAACATGATGAATATTGTCGCCAACATATAGCACAGTCTATAAAGCTACCTAGTGAAAACGATAACATACTCAAGTTTTCTGGTATTCGTCTCCAACATCCTATTCCCTATACCATTTATGCAGATTTTGAGAGTCTACTTATACCTATTGCACCAGGCGCACCCTCTTCTAAACCATCTTATACTGAAAAAACAACATATCATTTTCCTTGTGGGTACGCTTATGTCGTTGTTGGACCCGATGGAAGATGTATGGAGAAAGCAAAAGTGTATCGTGGTAAAGACTGTGTGGATCATTTTTTAAAACAAATGATGAAAGAAAAAGATATTTTAGGACGGGAGTTATTGAACATAGAGCCTATGAAACTTTCACCTTTGCAAGAAAAAGCTTTTCAAGAAGCAGAATTTTGTCATATTTGTAAACAGCCATTAGATTCCGAACGCACACGTGATCATGATCACATCTCTGGAGTGTATCGAGGAGCAGCACATGTAGCATGTAATCTCAATTTTAAGCAATGTAAAACAATCCCTGTCATATTCCATAATCTGAAAAACTATGATGGACATCATTTAATGAGTAAGATCGGGAAATTTAAAGATCATGAAATTGATGTTATTGCCTCCACTATGGAAAATTATATAACCTTTAAGTTAAGAAAGCCAACAAGTCCTATACAGATGGTCTTTATAGATTCCTTTCAGTTTTTGCCAACGTCATTAGAAAAGCTCGTTGAAAACCTTCGATCTGACCAATTTACCATTCTAAAAGAAAATTTCTTAAAAAATACTAATTTAGATCTGTTGATGAGAAAAGGGGTCTACCCTTATGACCATTTCACTTCCTTTGAAAAATTTAATGAGAAGGAACTTCCTCCACCTTCTGCATTTTTTAATAGCTTAACTGATGAGCCTATAGACGAGGAAGATTATAAACACGCCCAGAAGGTTTGGAAAACCTTTAATATCCAATCCCTAGGAGAATATCATGACCTATACGTCAAGACAGATGTTGTGCTACTTGCTGATGTATTCCAAAATTTTAGGAAATTATGTCAGCAATACTATGATATTGATTGTGTACATTTGTTTACCGCCCCTTCACTCTCCTGGCAAGCTTGTTTGAAAATGTCCGAAACACCTCTAGAGTTACTTACTGATATCGATATGTTGCTTTTGATCGAGAATGGGATACGGGGTGGTATTAGTATGATTAGTCATAGATATGCCAGAGCGAACATACCTAATACAGCTGATTTTAATAAAAATGATGCACCCAGCTACATTATGTACTGGGATGCAAATAATTTGTATGGATGGGCTATGTCGCAATTCTTACCTTTTGGTGGTTTTGAATGGTGTACAACAAATCATATTACGGAAGAGTGGATTTTATCTCTACTTGATGATTCTGATATTGGATACATTTTCGAGGTTGACTTAGAATATCCTGAAGAACTTCATCCATTTCATAACGATTACCCACTTGCCCCTGAAAGATTCACAGTTAGCGAAGACATGCTTTCTCCTTACGCCAAGTCCCTTCTCAATAATCAACCATTTAAAGGAACACCTAAACTTATCCCAAATTTAAATGATAAGCAGAATTATATCACTCATTATCGTAATCTTAAATTTTATTTACAACTTGGATTAAAACTTAAAGCTGTTCATAAAGTCCTTAAATTTAAACAGACACCTTGGCTTCAGAAATATATTAATTTTAATACTGAAAAAAGAAAAGAGGCCAAATCCACCTTTGAAAAAGACTTTTTTAAATTAATGAATAACTCTGTTTTTGGAAAAACCATGGAGAATTTGCGAAAAAGGAGAAATATTGTGCTTTGTAATAATGAAAAAAGAGCTAAAAAATTAGTAGCCTCGCCTACATTTAAGTCATTTAAAACATTTGATGAAGATCTAACTGCTGTTGAAAGGATGAAAACTAGCATACTCATGAATCGACCGATTTATGTCGGGTTTGCAATATTAGAACTCTCTAAATTACTTATGTATGACTTTCACTATAATTTTATAAGGAAAACATATAAAGATGATGCAAAACTATTATTCACCGATACGGACTCACTGTGCTATCATATTAAAACAAAAAATATTTTTGATGATATGGAACATCATGCAAGCTTGTTCGATTTCTCAGACTATCCAAAGCATCATTCACTCTACTCAGATATCAATAAGAAGGTGATCGGCAAATTTAAAGATGAACTAAAAGGCAATCTAGCCCTTGAGTTTGTCGGATTGAAATCAAAAATGTACTCTCTGAAATCTTCCATAGAAGAGAAGAAACGAGCGAAGGGTGTGTCTAAACACGTCGTCGAGAACCGTCTAAAGCATGAAGACTATGTGAACTGTCTCAAAAACCAATCGACTTCTTTTGAAGTACAAATGAGAATTGGGCAAGATGCTCATAAATTATTTACATTAAGTCAGAACAAAATATGTTTGTCACCGTTTGATGATAAACGTTATTTGTTTAAAGATGGGATCACCAGCTTTGCGTATGGCCACTGTAAAATTATTCAAGATTGCAATAATACTAATTTACACTAATATAAAGAAGAATTTATCAAGATAATATTGTTATGTAAATAAATCTTTTCTTGTAAATATACTTTTCATGTAAATTGTTTTGTTTTTAATAAAAAATTGTTTCTTTTTATATGAGTACTTATTTAAAACATATACATAAACCTTTCTAATATAATGTTAAATATGTGTATTTATTTTATTCCGTACCCACACACTTACATATAATACATGCATAAATATCTATGCTCATTTACAAATAATTTTTTAAATATACTTTTTTAAACTTTTGTTTTGTAAAACTTTTTTCTACTTTTTTTTTTAATTTTGTTAAACTTTTTCTAGAATTTGTATTTTTGTAAAACATTTTTTTTTTTTTTTGTTAAAACTTTTTTATAACTTGTATTTTTTTTTTTTTTTTTTTTTTTTTTTTTGCTAAAACTTTTTTATAACTTATATTTTTTATAATTTTTTTTTCTTTTACTTATAAAATTTTGTTGAAACTTTTTTTTTTAATTTTCTTAAAACATTTTCTTTTGTAAAACTTTTTTTTTCTTCTACTTTTTTTTAATTTATATATTTTTTAAACTTTTTAAATTTGTTAAAACTTTTTTTTTTTTTTTTACTTTTTTTTTTTTTTTTTTTTTTTTTTTTTTTTTTTTTTACTTTTTTAATTTTGCTAAAACTATTTTTTTTAATTTATATATGTATATATATATATTTTTTTTTTACTTTTTTTAATTAGATTTTGTAATTTTTTAAACCAATAATTTTTTATATAAACACGCATATGTAAACTTATACATGCATATAAACATATTAATACTTAGATACTTATATTTAGAAACATATACTTATATACTATATATATACGTATATATATTCATTTGGATAGATTTAGACATATATGTTTAGCGATATTTAAACTTTTATATCTATAAATTTATAAACACTTATATACATTTTATCTACATGTATATACCTATACTTACTAACATGTGTACATAGCTTACTGATACCTATACTTACTAACATGTGTATATCTGCTAACAATTGTTTTCAATAAAGTGATATATATATATATATATATATATATATATACTTATTCAAAAACAAATTTGTATACACTCATCTTTCTAACAAAATATCGGAGAAAACAATAAAATGAGATAAAGTAAACAAGTTTTTATAAACGAAACCGTTTTTGTAGATAATTAGACATTCATATACGGTTTTCTAACAAAATGTTAGACAGAACAGTAACATGAACAATGATTGCCGCGATAAGAAGGAAGGAGGACCTGGTTAATTGAGCATTGCTCCCAATTGCTCATTGCGGAATTCAGCCTGTGGCCGTAGAACTGTCCTTTATCTACTACTCACGTATTTAATTACTTTTTCTTTCGATTTTTATGAGAAAATGGCAACAAAAATATATAATTACTATTTTAGAACTATTTTTCTTTTACTTTCTGCAGAAGTGAAATAAGAAGTTCCGTTGCCAATATTAAGCAAATGTCGTTAAAAACTAGAAAAAAAAATTAATATTTCAAAAATAAATGGAGATACAGTTTTCAAACAAAATGCATTTAAAAGAACTTTTTTTTTTCTAATACGACGGTATAAAAATCGAAAATGTGCGATGCTTAGTAGTATAAAAAATTGCTATAGAGTATTTAATCGTACTGCTGTGTTTTACGGCTGGCTTCTGTAAGGTAACGTTATTTTTTGGAATACACAAAATAAGCTGGGATAAAGAAATAGCACACCGTACCGGGCGTTAAAAAAAAAAAAGATAGATAAGAAAAATAAAAATTCCCATTGAAAACACGTATTGTCTTTGAAGCAAATATTAATCCCTTTGAAACATTTCCCTGTTAATATCTTGACATCGCAGCTAGGAGAGAAAACAAAAAGAGGCAATGAAAAGCATTATAAAGGGAAAATATTGTTTTCCTGTGAATTGTTACATTCCAAAAAAGAAATGTACCAATATAAAATAAAGTAAAGTACATATTTCTATCGGTTATAACTGTCTTTAAGACTTTTTTATTCTTTTTTTTTTTACGATAAATAAAATGATACATATCGCCATTGAAATAAATACTAATTGAGTGAAAACTTTTTGTAATTATTAGCTTCAAATTGCAACTAAAAATACAAAGAAATGACATAAAATCGCGGAACCGCAAAATACTTTTATCTTTGAACTTTCTTTAATAAACACATTTTTAATTCATATTTTGCGAGATAAATCTAATAAGACTAATGGAGTACGTTTTTATGCCTGTTTCCATCATTTCTCGGGGTCAAATTTATACCCTTAAGGGAGGGGGGGGGATCATTTAATATAATTATTATTATTATAACTGTTGTTGTTGTTAAGTAGTAGCTACCGGGTGTCCTAAAAAGGACTGACTAATTTTAAAATTCAATAACTTGTAAACGGTGACAGATATTTAAAAAATTCTTGCAGGAGGGTTATGCATAAGGTCAAAAGTTTTATTACAGTGATTTTCGATTTTAGTTCGAATTACAAACAATAGATGGTGCTGCGATCAATAGACGCTAAATTCAGGCTCGATTTTTGGTACTTCGTGGCCCGCATAATACGTTTCCATCTCCTTTTTCTGCATGGAACAAGAAAAAGGACCAAAAATCGAGCCTGTATTTAGCGACTATTGCTTACAGCGCCATCTATTGTTTGTAATTTGAACTAAATTCGAAAATCCCTGTAATAAAACTTTTGACCTTATGCATAACCCTCCTGCAAGAAATTTTTTAATATTTGTCACCGTTTGGAAGTTATTGAATTTTAAAATCAGTCAGTCCGTTTTAGGACACCCTGTATTTATATCGCAGACAGAAGAAATCGTAGATCAGCGGGTTCTTTTTTTAATTCCTATAATTAATTTGATAAGAATATTGTAAAAATTGCATCTGTGTGAATGTCATAAAATCTCTACCAGTTTTTAAAATAAAAAATGTACGTTTTTTTTTTTTTTTTTTTTTTTTTTTTTAAGTTAAAAATACGCGTCGCCTAAACAACACAAGTTTTCAGTAATTTGTAATTCTTTTTAAATATTTATTCAATCAACTTCTTTACATAGCACCTAATAAAAACAAGAAACTTCTTGATTTATCGTTTTAACACATCTGAACTATGTTGGAAAGAGTTTTCTATTCATAAACATTTTCCAACATAGTTGAAAAAAACTTATGAATTCGGTTTGTCTGTCTGTCCGTGCAGGGTCAAAACTAGTGGGGTGCAGAAGGGGCATGTGCGCCGGGCACCAGAACGAAAGACAAGAAGGGGAGGGAGCGCCAAATGAAGATTTTGCTTGTCGTTTCATACAATATATATATACATGTATGAAATACAAAGAAACTCGCAAGCTGATGTTAAACCTATGGGACCGTTCTTTTCAAATTTATGAAAGTAACTTTATATATATATATACATAAATCGGCAACCAAAATCAAAAAAGTAAACACTAACCCGGTTAAATATCAATCGCAGCTATTCTAAGCAAGAAAAAATGTCTTTTAAAATATGTAAGGGAGAAATTTAAAAAAATAACGCTCCCATTGGTTTAACATTAGCGATCAAGTTTCTTCGGGTGACTAGTGTACATGGTTCGTACGGATACCATTATTTCTCCAGGAAAACTACCAGTATCTTTTTATAGAAAAAGAAATCTTCTTTAAACGCGCAAAATTTCGCCTTCTTTTAAGAAGAGATTTTTTCTGGTCTGCAAAATTCAAGGAGGCGTACGAACCATGGTGTAGGCCAAAGCTGTGCATATATATTAAGCGTACAAATTTAATGCTGGAATCGCGCGTAAATTAACACAGCTGCGCCATCTTGTGGACGGGGTTGATAATCCATACATGCGGGCTTTTAATGTGACGTCATATACGTCAGAATATCTATCATCTGCGAATATTTTCTAAATCTTGTTAACCAGATTCATTGCAAAATAATGGCGTAGCGAGAAGTGGGCGGGATCCAGATGTACTCGACGCTACGAAGTTTTCTTCGCCTTATCCAATCAGAAATTTTTCAGCTATTAATCAAGATGAAAAAAACTTTAACATTTTAGTGGTATGAAGCAAGAAAACAGTTAGGCATCTTTCTGTAGTTCAACCCCATCCGCTACGTGGCGCGTGACCTTGATTGATGTGACCTCCTCTTTAATCTTGCGGTTACCTTTCCCATTTAAGATAGGACGCTTAAAATGTATGCAGTTTTGGTGTAGGCTGTTAACGCTAAAGCTAATGTTAATACTATGGGAGCGTTGTTTACATATTTCTTACTAGCATCTTAGTAATAATTATTATTATTAAATGATTTTTATTTTTTAAGGATTTTTCTTCTTTTTTGCATGGGGTACCTCCGGTAGATAACTTTTATTGTGCGTAAGGAGGGGGGCGGGGGAAACCATGTTTGCCCCGAGTGCAAAAAAGGCTAGTTTCCGCCCTGTGTCCGTGCTCTAACTCTCGTAAATATACCTGGATTGCCATGAAATTTTTATTTATGTTTGTTATTTACTACAGAATGTTCGGTATTGAAAATGAAGTATGTAGCATTTACAGTTCGTTAACAGGAAAAAATTCGATTACATTATTGTCTATGGGGGGGGGGGGGGAATCATTTGCGATGCCTTTTTAAGGATTCACTGTAAACATGTTTTCGATATGTTAAGGAGTGCATAGTGTTTACCATCATTTACAGAGATGGTCCAAAACATGCTTTCTCAGAAGTATTTAATAAATAGCATACATAGTTCGTTTACAGAGATTCACAAAAGAATTCGGTTACAGGATGGACTATGATCGATTTTAATGCATGAAAAAAATCGAAATATCTTAATAATATTTTGTTAGTGTTTAGAAACTTTTTCATAATCTATGCTTGATGCATTATTTTTCGTTCTCTCTTTTTATAAATTTTGGATTTGTATTTATACATTTGTTCATTTATTGTCAAATAAACATGTCGTTTGTGAAACATTTTAGTTACTCTTCTTTTAATACTTCGAACAATTTCTGATACAATTTTAATTCGTGTTGCAAATTCACGGGAAAAATGGTTTCTATTTACTTTCACGTTGTTTACCACCTCTTTAAAATAACAACACCCACACTTCCAATGTACCAGACTCTCTAAAGGGAATTCCTACCTTCAACTTCTCCCGTTACAGTTATGAAGTATTCAAATTACCACATGAATAATTAATTGTTCTTCGATTTTATTTCCCGCCATGAAACTGAATAATAAGAACATTTACCTCACAAGATATTTCCTTTCGTTGAATTAAGAGATGGCCACAGCCTTGTCAAAAATTATCCATCGTGTGTTAATGAATTACCAGAAGAATGTAGCCCTCGAGGTAATTGAACAAGGGAAGTTATCTTTGTGATTTTGGCATCGGCTCGGGCTCTTCAAGAAGAATACGAATCGAGACTTAAAATAGGGTGGTGTGTGTAACCGTAACCGTTTAATCGCTTTTGATGTTCGGAAAATTTGTAGGTTCCGCAATTTACTGCGTTTGGTAATGGACCTAATGTTCAAAGAAATCGATTTATGAATATATCAGGTAGGGAATGATTGTTGCTAATGTTGTCTGAAGGCGTAATGTGGCAGTATATGTATTTTTCTTTTGTTAAACAAATGTGTTGAAAAAAACAGTGATAGTGTCTTATATAACGGTATTTATTTTTGATGGCATACAAAAATACATTTAAAAACAACTTAACGATTTCAACATATTTTATAATTGTATTCTTCTATAACTACATATATTAATCATAATATTAATTTGTATTTATTAAAGGTACACATATATTAAGACAGGCTATAAATACAATTAAATACAATAAACCCAACTGGAGTGAAAAATTAGCCGGGGCCAGGAATCGAACCTGGGTCGACAGCGTAACATGCTGTTGCTCTACCGTTAAGCTACCCCTGGCCGGTGTCCTAGCCCGGAAATTTCTCACTAATAAACCAAGTTGGGGAACAAATTAAAATATTAATTTGTTCTACCAAATTATTACAGACATTAAAAACCACTAAGATATCGCAATTTAACATACACCAAAAAATAGTCTAGATGTCAAAAAGTTTAAAATACATATACTCTAAGACATAAATGTAAAATGGTTTAAAAATATTTTCACCTCTTCTTACCGAGGCAGCTTCAGTATCAACACTATTGTTTGGTGTATGTTAAATTGCGATATCTTAGAGTGTTTTAATGTCTGTATTGTATTGTTAGAACAAATGAATATTATGATTTCAACATTATTGAAAAGAGTTTATGAATTCGGTTTGTCCGTCTGTCTGTCCATACTCTCTAACTCGCGTAAATATATTCAGAATGACATGAAATTTTTATACGTTAATAAGTCTCACTATAACAGAATGTTGCAGCTGAAAACAGTGGCGTAGTGTCAGGGACGCTCCCTTCTACCCCCTAGGACTATTATTTTTATTATATACTAAATTTGGCAATTTTAAATCATAAAACATACAAATATTAAATATAGCCAAATTTAGTATATAATAATACTGGTAGTAAAATAATGCAGCATCACCTAACGCTACGCAACTGATTGGAAGTGAAGTGTGTTGCATTTATAATTCGTTTACAGGGACAAGCAAAAGGATTCCGTTACATTATGGTCTATGGGGAATACCCTTTGCCGGGTATTTTAAACAATTATTTAGATATCTCATTTTACTGTATGAAAAAATTAAATTTTTAATAATATTCTGTTGCTTTTGGGAAGCGTATCATAATCTGTGCTTGTCATGTACAATTTTTTTGTACTTGTTTTCCTTTTTAACACTTTCCAACAAAGCTGAAAGGTGTTTATGACTTCGGTTTGTCTGGCCGTCCTCCCGAGCTCTAACTCTCGTAAATATACACGGATTGCCCTGAAATTTTTGAGTACGTTCCCTATTTCAAATGAAGTTTGTAGAATGTTTAGTTCATTTACAGGGACAGTCAAAAGTATTCCGTTACATTACGGACAATGGGAAAAAATCGTTTCAAATTAATTTTAATGATGTTACACGCTTTTAAGCACAATAAAACTGATACGCATTTATGAAGTGCACTAAAATATGCATTCTGTAGAATATGCGGTGCAAAAAATAGTTATTATTCATTTACAGGGCCACACAAAAGAATTCCGTTACATAATGATATACGGGTGGAGGAATTGTTTGCGGCGTACTTTAATTATGTTAAAATGTTTCATATATAATGAAACTGATATACGCCGATGAGGTTTACTATAACTTATTTCCTGTATAATACAAAGTGCATAGCATTTACAGGAACACACAATAGATTTCAGATAATATATTGCATCCGAAGTACTATACATTAGCGATGAATGCTGGAAATGTATTTTTAATTATTATATGCGCTTTTATGTTTTACTATATTTATGCATGCTATATGGTGTGTATAAATGCTATAACTCATATACTGAGCTACACAAAAGAATTCGTAATGGTTACTGGGTATGAGAGCAAATTGCTTAAAGGTGGTTTTTAAATGAGTTATGCATTTTTACGCTGAACTGCATTTAGTTTACTAAGAAATGTTTCTAGGATATAGATAAAATGCAGAGTCGCGCAAAGAATTGGATATATGGCCGTCTATAAATGATAATTTCTGGAAATGTGACTTCAGTAGTTTTAAGAGTGTTTTAGTTTGAATTAAATTTTAGCTAAATAGCGGCGAGGAATAAGGGCTGTACAAAAGTATTCAAGTATGTTTCCAGCTGTTAGTATAAGTTGCTGAAAGAGAAATTTCAACCTATTACGCGTTTTCTTGATAAACTAAATTTTCCCATTATATAGTACATATACCAACCTACAAATAAAATACAGGGCTGTTCAAAAGAATTGGAATACATATTTGGCTATGGGCGGTAACTACTAAAATCAGTTTTTCAAAATGCAGTTTTATTCGTTTTTTAAAATGTTTACTTAGTTATCTTATTTACCTTATTTCTCTAAATAACGAAGTTTTGTTAAAGCATTCAGGAAGTGTTGGAAAGTGTTTCATAATCCATGCTTAACGCATTATTTTTCTTTCTTGTTTTGATTACAGTAGGAAGAATCCAATTGGGGAAAAGTTTTAAAAAAATTAACAGTTGCTTGAAATGAGATATGTATACTGCACGATTGCAATATGTTTCGTTTTTTGAGTATGACACTATTTTCGAATAGAAACATTCGTTTTATTAATGTAGTTCTTCTGCGTTTAGATAAAGAAAATATTTCTATCCGGAAATAGTGGTACTGAAAATACGAAACACTTCTCAGCCATGCGATATATTGTTTACGTCTCTTCTCAAAAAAGGGATAAATTCATCCTTTTAGATACAGTTTCAAAATGCATAAAATTATATCCGATTCTTCGGCTTTGCAAAATTTGTCACATACACAATGGAAATGCGAAATTTAATGTATAAGAAAAAATATCGTTTAGAAAATATTATCAAGGGGCATTTTTATAGAATATATACGAGGGGGGGGGGGGTCGTAAACTTTCAATTACAGCGAATAATTTTATGCTACCTCGCACCACTTTTTCATAAGGAAAATCTTTTACATACGTTTTGAGAACATTTGCAAGAGAAATATACTACGAAATGTACTTTTTTTTTAAAATAGTGGTGCGAATAGAATACAAAAATAACCGCCTGTAATTGAAACTTTACGATACCCCTTCGTATATTCAAAACATTACACTGTTAACCCATTACCTGCTAATAGTGCGTTTTCGCACTGTTAAAAATAAATTTAAATAATCATCTAGATACCACTATTTTTAAATTTAAAAAAAATTGCTTTTATTAATTATAAAAGGCTTGAACATTAATTAAATCGAAGATTATCTTCTAATATTTGTGGTGGCAAACGTAAAAAAGTTGAAGATCTTACATTTTCGGCAGTTAATGGGTAACCCTTTGAGCTCAGATGGATGAATTTCTTCCCACTTAATTTTAATCTCCAAATGTCACTTTGGCAGCGAAATATTCAACGAAATTTATTTTAAAATAGATTAATGCATTTTTTCGTGCAGATTATAAGTCGAATCTTTTGTTTACAAACTACTGGCTCCAATGTGACATTTGGGCATTTGAAGAGATTCACACCCAGAGCTCATTATACAGTCAGGCTAACGCTATACAATTCGCTTGATGTATTCATGCGTCGTTTAACCCTTTATATACTGAATTATGAATTCATGAAAATTTTATCTTCTAAAGCATTTTTCGTGAATGGTTGAAACTACATTAGAAGATTTACATAATCATTTAAGAAATTTTAGAAGGACGTTAGAAGGATTGAAGGATTTAGAAGGATTAATTAAATTTGAATTTATAGGGATTTTGTGCAACATTTATAACCCCACTCAACTCTTTTATTTTAATATTTTTCTTAGTATTTTGTACAATTAGGAAATGTACAAATATAATGTTCTTACAACAGAAGTATAGAAATAGTTCTGAATTGAAATCCCCCCCCCCCCTAACGTCAAGAAAGCTGAAAAGATGCAAAGGCAAAAAAAATCATCCTTTTAAAATATATTTGTTTTTTGTAATCCATAATGCTTTTGGAACAAGATAAAGTAATGTATCTATAACTCATTCTAAACTGTATTACAACTAATTGATGCATTAAATAAATTTTATAGCAAGTTATTTTAATGATACTTATAAGTACCGTCAGTAGATAGAGGGTTAAAAAACTATCGTTAAGAAATTCAAAATTCTCCCCAGAAAATTTGAGTAGTTATTTTTGTTTTATTATGTAAGGATGATGTTAAGTGAATAAAATATAGGCAAATTACCATTAAAATTTTTCTGGTGTGTCCTCAAAATTTCTGAATTAAAAAATTAACAGATTTAGCAATACTGTTTTTTTGTCTGCATAATGTTAATGCAAATTTATGAAATGTTTTTAGAATACTTTTATGTTTATTAATATAAAGTTAGAACACGATTAAAAAACAAAAACAAAAAACATATGCTTTACGGAAAGAAATTTCATTCGGAATTTTCGATGCATTTAATAAAAGAAAAAAAGAAAAGAATAGAAACAAAGAAAGAAAATAGAAATGAATTCACAAGAAGAGTTTCAGAGAAGCAAAAATGTTAACTGTTTTTGCAATTTTTTGAGCTACAAATTTTCCACGTTTTTTACTGAAAATAATTTTCTGTTCTTTAACTCTTTCAGGGGCAAGTAATTATGTTTCTGTAATATCGAATTGACGCCGGAATCTTCAAAAAATTTTATTTCAAAAAAAAAAAAAAAAAAAAAAAAAAAAAAAGGTAATTTTACGACTTTTTTTTCCACCAAAGTTAGGAAAGTAAAATTTAATGTTTAAGTAATATCTGTTAGGTAATTTATTAGGTCTACAAGAATCTGTCCGATAATGTTATTTCCCGCCTACTTTTTCAAATCCAGATTTCTTCATTGGCATCACTTTTTTTTAAATGGTAAAATTCCCACTGTTGGTGCCAATGAAGAAAACTGAATTTTGAAAAAGTAGGCGTGAAATAGCATTATTGGACAGAACTTTCCGGTAGATTTAATACTTTCACATTATTTTGAAATAATTATTTTTAAAGTAAAGTCGTAATGTTCTAGTCATTAAAATCTGCACATTTAGTTAATACATATACACATACATACATACAGGCACACACATCAAGTTTGCTGACAATGTTTACTGGAAAAAATTCGGTGTTACTGGCAAATATTCGTGCAAAACGTTATATTTAAATACCTAAGAAAAGAATTTTAAAAACTATTAATTACATCATTATCTTCTTTGTGTAAGTGTGTGTGTGCGTGTGTGTGAATTAAAAATGCTAAATTTAAAAAAAATTAAATGCAAAAAGAAACATAATGTTTGAATTTGTAAATAAAAAGTTTTACATATTTAAAATCTGCATATGAATCGAATAATATCGAATATGTGGTCATTGCAATATTCGGTTTCAGAGAAGTTGCATTCAAAAGCAATTTTGATTTACGAACAACCACAGTTTTACAAACAATTCAGGCAATAAGCAAAATAGATGTACACATACAAATACATACACACACACAAAGTTTTATAACATGTTTTACTAGGTAAAAATTCAATGTTGCTGGCAAAGTTATATTTAACCCTTAAATGCGCGATTTCTTATTTTGTTTGAAAAAAATTATATATGATTCTCTGACAGGTTTCTTACTCAGAAAAAATAATGAAAAAAATCAGAGATACATTTTTCATATAATACGTCAATCGTTTCTTCTGTTGCACATCTGCAATACAAGTAAAAACTGCTGTCGTGTGACTGTTTTACGCTAAAATATTGGAAATTAGTAAATATTTCACTAAGTATGCCTCCAAATACCTTATTTTGTATAATTATTTATTTTATGAAACTTAATCTTTAACACTTTAATTCCCATGATAGAATACGTTCTAGAAATTACGTAGTTCAGAGAATCTGGCTTCACACTAGAAAGAGTCAATGGTTAATTTAGCTTTATTTAAATGCGGAATGTCTTATTAATTAAAGAAAATATTGATATTTTAATTTTCTGGTGTGAATTAGGTATATACGAATAAAAGAAAAATCTATTAAATTTAAAACACTGTTGTTTGCATATATGCAAAGCTGCGCACTAAAGGGTTAAATAACTAAGAAATAGCATAACATAATTCTAAAAAATAGTCATTACACCATTACTTTATTTGCATGCGTAAGTGTGTGCGAATTAAAAATTAAAAATTTAACAAATTAAATGAAACAAGAAACATAATGTTTGAATTTGTTCATAAAAAATTTTACATATTTAAAATATTGCATATGAATCGAATAATACCGAATATGTGGTGATTGTAATATTTTATCAAATTTTCCATTGGTATCGAACCTTTTTTACAGTATTATGGGAGATGTTGTACTCAAAAGCAATTTTTATTTATAAACAATCTCAGCTTTACAAACATCACAGATTATGTGTAATATGTATATATATATAATACGTATGATGGGAATAAAAATAATGATTTTGATCAATGATTTTTATCATTAATCCGTAATTGGAAGTTATAAAAAAAGTCTTTTTTCTTTTCAGTATGTATCAATTTTTTATAACTTTTAATGATTTATGGTGCTATTATGATAAACGATCGCTTTCCTTCAAAAAATAACTGTCTATATTCAACTTTCCTGTAATTTTAGGGAAACATTAATCGTTTAAGTCAATTGTTTAGGGGTGGAACAATGCAATTATAATCAGAACAATGTAGGAAATTTTGATGAAAAGTTTACTGTAGTTGGACATTGACGCAAGAAGAACTTTATCCTGTAACATTACCTGGAAATGTTTTCAATCCTTCTCATCATTAAAGATTAATATTTGACAATATAATGGCAATATTTGGTGAAAATCACAGTAAAGCTCAGCATCTTTGATAAAGAAAAAAAAATGTTTTCCTTAACTCATGTATATGAAGCAAAGGATTTTTTGTTTTTGTAAAAATTAACTTACTTTTTGCTATACAAAGATGAATTTCTCTTAGCGGTAAAAGAAATCCCCCAATCTTTCACACTCTTTTATTTAATGTAATTTGGTAACACACACACACACACATCACATATATATATATATATATATATATATATATATACAGTGAAACCTCCCTCTGCGATCACCTCCATTAAGCGACCACCTCCGTGGATGACCATTTTTTCATGGAACGAAATTTATTCCCATAGGCTCAATGCTAATTTTACCTCCATTCAGAGACCATCCCAGATGAACTCCCTCCATGAGCGACCAATTTGAAGAAAATGAAACAAATTCCATTGTTTCCTGGTCGCTTGAAGAAGGTTTTATTAGAAAAATAATTCCGGAGAGCGCATTATTCATCGAACTTCTAAACTAAGTTTAGATATATTTTTTATTATTCCGGTAACTTTTAAGTGTTTAAACCCCTTTGTGCCTTTTTCAGGCAATGATTTCAACTCTGATGACAAATTAAGAATGACGGTCAGTAAACTTCCCGGTCCTATTCTGTCAGGAAACTCTCAAAGAAATAGATAAATTAATGAAAGCATCATTATTATTTGCTCCCGTCCAACAAAGAAAAAAAAATGCATTTATTTACTGAACTTTGAAAGGACTTGGAAATATAAGTTATAAAAGATAAAACCGTAAAATCGAAGCAAATGTCAATGTATTCCTTTCTTAAACTCTGTAGTAATTAACTTATGTAATTAACTTTTGTTTTGATACTTAATTTTTTATTTTTTTTTCCTAATGTGAAAAATAAATTTTAATAACATTAATTGTTACCTTTTTTCAACAATTAAAATCTAGATTTAAACATGACCTCCATTAAGAGACCACCTCTCGGAGCGACCAATTTTTATTGGAACGGAACGTGGTCGCTTTAGGGAGGTTTTACTGTATATATATATATATATAATAGTATATATATAAAGATGTTATGTACGTTAATCTTTGTATTTTGCACTCAGTTCCCACCGTGTTAAAATTCAAGAAATCGTGTACAGTTGTACATTTTTGATGGCAATACAACATTTTCATACTTTCAGAACTGAACTGAACTGAATTATTAATTAACAGATTAATTTTAACCCATTACCCGCTGGTTGTTGCGTTGACACAAGAGTAAAATTAATGTCCATGCTTAAATTTACTATCAAGCTACCACTATTTTTGAATTAAAGTAATTACCTTATTTAATAACAGAAACAGCTTCATAAAATTCCTGTTAAGATAAAGCGGTAATGATAGAAAGAGAAAACCTGAAAAGTCTTACATTGCCCTCACTACAATCGATTCTGCGAATTTCGTATTCCAATGTCTCATGCATGTAGAAAATATGTTCACTAACTTCTCCAATCTCTCACTGAGTAAGAACTTCAAAGTGGAAATCAAAAACTTTTCTTTTTACATTTAAACATTATACAATATTATGCTTGTAGGAATAAGTTAACCTTCTTGCTTCGTATTTTTTTTTTATCAAAATAGGTTCAAAAATTGCGCACATTACATTTAAATCAGGGCTGTCACTGGAGACTATTTTTATATTCCCTCACCACTATTTTAAGAAAATTAAATTTACAGTATATTTCTCTTGTAGATGTTGATAATGTCTATATGGAATTTTTTGCATTTAAAAAGTGGTCCGAATTGAATTAAAAAATAGTCACCGGTGGAAAAAATGAATGCTCGGGTTGCGCAAATTTTCCTACTTTTACGTTGCCGGAGGAAATCTAGAGTTGCGCAGCGAGAGGGTTAATTCCATTTTAGTTGATCAGTTTTTTATATATATATATATATATATAACCATTTGGAAAAATGATTATTGTTCTCTGTCAGGGTAGGAAATCAAAAGCATATCTGAAGGTTTTTATTGGTTTAATCCGCATTTTATTCGTTTTCTGATTGGTCTATATAGTAATCTGTATTTCCCTTTACTTTCAACAACGATGGATACCTTCTGTGGCCACTATGACAAAAAAGTAATAAAAACTACAAAAATAAAATTAATAACTCAGAAACAAATTGAGATACAGCTTTCAAACAAATTGCCTTTAAAAGTACATTTTTTTCTCTATCCGACGGTGTAAAAAGTAATATTGTCGGATGTTTAAAAGTTTAAGAATGAAATTTCATTTAAAATGTGTCGTCAAATTTCTTGGAAATCTGACGATGGAAAAGCCTTTTCCCGAACAGCCAATGAAATGCTTGGATAATACGTAAGTTTCAGGTGGATAATACGTACGAGTCGCAGGCGATTTCTGTCGCTTGGAATTTTTACGTGTAATAACACTATTAATGTAAAATTCGTGGCGTACGTAATGTATGATCAACTCCGTGCGATTTTTTATGTCTTAAATTTTAGTCTTTGAAAAAATCATTTTCCAAATGGTCGTTGTAATTTGTTAAATTGACTTTTTTTTTTTTTTGTTTTTTAAGAAGCTATATTGAGAACAATCTTAAAAAGAATAAGTTTTTCAAATAATTCATACTTATTATTTAGTATATGTTCATTCTCTCTGTAAACATAAAAGTTAAATTCAAATTTACATATGAGAAGTTATAGTAACCCTTAACTGATTAAACCTGGTTGGCAAGAAAACTTGCCATGAAAGGCGCACAAAACATTTAAATTTGGATACCTACATTTTAGTTTGGAAATTTTCACATTATCTTGTTGACAGATATATTGTGAAATATAATCTCCAAACAAGGACATTAAAATAATCAAGCGAAGTAAATTGCTTTTTCATGTGTCAAATGTGATTTACAAAAGTAATTATCGAAAGTGTTTATGATCTAAAAGAAGGAAGTGAAATTGAAAAGTGATTGCACAATCGTAAACAGATATTTTATTATAAACATTTTGTGATATTCAAGAACTATAAGACATTTATTAACTCTAATTTTAAATTACCATTAATATAAATATTGATGCAAATTATTTGTTATGCTGATTTATGGAATTAATTTCCTGTCCTTTATTGCTAATAATATTTTATTCGTGTATTTTTTCTCTACTTTTAGTTATAACTCAGACTCTCAAACTGAGAGATGTATGTCTTAAAGCTCTTATTAAAAATTTATTTTACTTTCTATTTATAAGTTTCGGCACAAATTTAACTTCAAAAGTCACTCAAAATATGCGTCTTTTTAAACAACATGAATTCAGACCATCAGTCACATATACGGATAAATAAGAAATACAGGAAGAAGATATAGATTCATTTACCCTTTCCGGAGGAAAAATACCAGATCTCAAGCGGATATACATAAATATAAGGTAAGCCCAATTTATCTTACCTATGCCTTTTATATTGAGAAATAGATAATTTTTTTTTTTTTTTCTGAGGATAAAAAACGAATATCACGCAAATTTTATGATAGCAAAGATTAAATATTGCTAACATATCTAAACTCACATTTTGAGCGATTAACCCATATTGGACAGCTGTCCTATAAATAGGACAGCTAATAAAACATTTTTTAAAATAAAATTGGTAAGGATTTTCTGGATGCATTTTGCTATGACGTTTTTAAAATACATAAAAGTATAACATATAAACAAAAAAACAAGTAATCAATTAAAATTTAATTGAGAAAAATCTATTTAAAAAATCCTTTAAAAATTGTGATCTTATAATCTAGAATTTTACCATTATTATCTTTTTATTGGAGAAATCATAGAGTATTTTTACACAACATAAACAGTTTTTTTAAAGTAAAATAAAATATTTGCTCATAAAATTAGTTTATATATGCATTTTATATGTCCTTACTATGTGTCCTACTAATATGTCCTGTTTATAGGACAGCTAGTTACTTAAAAAATTAAAAACTTTTTTTCAAAATTTTGCTAGTATCTACTTAATTACATCATATTAATGATATAATCGAAGTTTTAAAAATTTTCAAAAATATTTAATCGGTGTGGTCCAATATGGGTTAAATAATTCAAAATTACAATGTGGAAAAAACTGGTCACGAAGAATTTAAAAACGTGCAAAAGAGGCTCGTCGTTAATGGATTAACGGACCAATGTCGCCAAAGCGGAATTGGTGCCCTTAATCAAATTTATTCCCTGGGCACCATTTTTTTTTCAAGAAACACTTTTACTTGTCCTTTGACAGCCTGTGCAAGAGAAATTTACTAAAAAATTTACTTTTAAAATATAGTGTTGCTAATAGAATATAAAAATAAATCATGTATTTAAAGTTAAGGGTTAAAATAATCTCCGAGAAAATACTGTAAAACTTTGAAAGAGTTATGTATTCCTAACGACAACAGCAAGAGACAAGAATATAATGCATAGTAATGCTATCTTATCTTTATAACTAAACGTATATATATATATATATATGTGTGTGTGTGTGTGTATCTATTGCAATAATTCGTATAATTAAATATTAAAGAAATATTAATTTTTTTGTAGTTTTTATAGAATTTTTTTTTTATGTTAGCAACTGGAGTAGTTCATTTCTGTAGAAAGTAAAGGAAAAATAGTTGGAAAATAGTAGATTATTACTTTTTCTAAAAACTGATTGAAATGTTTTTAAAATATTTGCTTGCATTCCACTTTTATACTCGTTTATTTCACAGTTCGCCTTAGTCCATAATTATCAAGTATATGTATATAATACTGATATAAAATTTTAAGAACTTAAATAGCTTTAGATGCATTCTCCTTTTCAAACGAACTTTCAGATTATCCTCGCATCCGCTATGACTGTATTCATATTTAATTACATATGCACATATGTAAATATTCGCAGCGTGTCCTTAAATTTCTCTCTTTCTCTTCGTCATTTCCCTCTCTTTTTTTCGGCGAAGCTCAGCAAACAAGTTCTTGGAACTGCCTGAAAATTCTAATCGCCGATACTGAAATGGATTTCGATCGCTTTTTTTGACCATATCCTGTATATCAGGATGCTACTGGTGACTATTTTTATATTGTTTCGCACCAGTATTTTTTAAAACAACTTTTTTAGTATGTTTACATTGCACGTAATATCAAACAATATGTAAAAATTTTTTGTCTTCAAAAAGTGGTGCCAGATGAAATAAAAAAAAAAAACCTTTTATACAGACCTGGAATTTTACTCAAGTTTTTTTAAAAATACTTTACACCGGACTTTTTATTTAAATCTGTTTGACATATTTATCTAACGTTTTTCTGATTTGTGTCTTTTAAACTTATTTTACAAAGAAATTTCAGGTACGAACCGAAATACATTCATATGGTAGGGGTCAAAATGATCTCTCACGGTCTTTTTAGTGTTAACAGGAATTTTATGAAGAAAAATAACAAAGTCAAAAGTAACAAATGTCAAATAAAAACATCAGTAACCCTTAATTGCATAGTGATGTAAATTTCCATCCCCTTTATATTTAATTTTTAATACATAAATTAAGTTCTCACAACCACTATATTTATATAGAAATATTAATCCTCTAAAAATTACAAAAATATGCTACTAAATAAAGTTAAAAATCTATCTTAAGATTTCTGGTGTCTAATCCTTAATATAAAAATAAAAAACACAATTCTAAAAGAATAATTCATGCGATTAAGGGTTTACCCTCTAATTTCCATGGTAGCGTATATGCTACCATCACTCTTTCTAATTTGCTGGATTTTATAATTCAGATATTCCAAATTCGCACCAGAAACTTAAAATAGCAATATTTGCTTTACTTAATAACAAACATTCCATCATTAAATAAAGCGAAATTTATTATTGCAATTTTCTCGTGTGAATTCAGGATCTCTGCCTTACGGAATTTCTAAAACCATGTAAATTTGAGGATTAATGTATTTTAGGGTAAAGATATGTAGGTATATAGGGTAGAGGGTAAAGATGTGTATTTTACTAAATTTTGAATTATGTCATATATTAAGCTGCATTTTACTGAATTACAAATATGCTTAATTTAAATCACTGCATACATGCACGTAAATATGTTAATGTATGTATGCAAATTTATGACAACAGCAAAGTCTAAAGAAGGAAATGTCAAATAAAATCATCATTAATAACAATACGTATTTTTCCAAATCTTGTCATTAACCTTTTTGTGAAACTTTTCAAGCTTGCATTTGTTATTTTTTAGAGAGAAAAAAAATATCCAAACTGTTTGAATATAAAAAATAAATACAAATGAAAAATATCGAAATACTATAGAATAAAATATATAAATGTTTATCTTTTCCAAAGTGCGCATCTCAGGAATTTCTTTATTATTCAGAAATTTTGAATTCATACCAGAACTTCTGAATTATAATTTGTACTTTATTTAATGACAACGTTTCGTGGTTACGTAAAATTTAAATTCTTCTTTCTGAATTTCCGGTATGGATTCGTAATTCCTGAATAAGAAAGAAATTCATGAAATGGACGCAAATATGAGTCTGCTATGCAAATAAGTTAAGTGACGGAATTGCGGAAAATTATTTTAAAAATAAATATTGACCGTAAATTACAAATATCTGTTGCAACCTTCCATTAAAAAACGCATTTGCTGACCTTAAAAAATGTACGAGTTAGATGGTTCTGTAATACAAAAAATACAAAGAAACTGGAGTCATTTAATAGTATACAGGCCGCTTGACGCATATATGTGTCATGTATAAAACATCGTTAAGAAATTCTATATTCACCCTAGGAAGTTTGAATAGTTGTTTTTAATTATTATAATGAATGATATTTCGTAAATAATTTATATAAAAAAAAGTATTAAAAATTTTCTGGTGTAAGACTCGAAATTTCTGAATTAAAAAACTAACTTCTATATTTAGAAACATTGTTAGCGACCTGTACAGTGTTAATAGCACCAATAAAGTGTATTCATTGCCCAGTATAAAGCATATTTTCTGTAATAACATCATACAGTTAAATAAAAAAATGTTCGAAATGTACATCGTATTTTATTAAGTTGTAATGTGCTTAATAAAGTACTCATTGTTCAGATCTGATACTGCAAGGCACTACTGTCTATCAAATCTTTATAACCATTGTAACCCAACTCATGTGAATATAAATAATATTCATCCGATACAGGATTTTAAAAAATACCGATTGTCCGAATTCCAGAAAAACGGAAAATCTTCTGTAATTTATGGGGATAATTTTCCGTAAAAATATGGATTTCCTTCAAAATACGGAAATAGCACTCGCGTCTCGATTGCCAGGAGAATCTACGTTTTTTTATTTTACAGTTAACATATATATGCTACAAATTTTATTTTTTAAACATAGTGGTGCAAATAGAATATAAAAATAGAACGGAATATAAAATGTTAGTGTAAAATTAATGTGAGTGGGCGTGGCGTTGCAGTCGTATCTTCCCTTAATTGCAGTTTGAAAAAGAAAAGCATACATATTTATTTTTATCATTGCGAAGAAAATCACATTTTCCTATTTTTATCCTCTAAGAAAGACAGGAGGTTAAAAAAATAGCACTTATCCATTTTTCCAAGTACTTTTACTCTTTTGCGCTAATGTACCTATATACACGTTTAAATTTTTCCGTATAATACAGACTCTATTAGCTAATGATACAGCATTGCTGTTTTTCCCGTTTAGAATAATGCTCTACAGAGTTTGCTTTATTAATTAATCCTAACATTTCTTATTAAGATATTCTCTTAATCTTAACACAAGCATAAAATAATTCGACTTGAAATTATTTTTTCGTTAGCTGCACATGCTATTAATTTCGAAATTCAAAAGGTGATGCACACTCAGTTATAAGCAGAATTGAAAAAAGCTGGTGGAATTTAAAATTCATATTTTTATAATTACAATAAATCTAAAAGTGCGTAGGAAGTTATAATTAACAGTACCGGAAACAGTGTTGCCAGTTGAAAGAGTATTTTTATTATTATTATTATTTTAATATTCAGATTACTGGATTGCAACCACCTTTTTTGAAATAGCAATATTCGCATTATTCAGTGTTTTATTTAATGAGAAATTAAATAAGGCGAATATTACTATTTTTAAAATGTGGTAGCAATCAGCAATCTGAATATAAAAATCACACCCACCTGGCAACACTGACCATCATATGTGACCGTATCCAAGTCTCTTGCTTTTGACTATTCTACCTTTTCCATACAGAAAATTTCGCTTTAAATAATCGCAGATTTCTGCGATCAAATACAGTGACTATGTCTATTTTAAATTAGCAGTGGTCAAAAATTGGAGGGCTTGTCAATTATGCTACAGGTGATATAATAAAACTGCGATATTTTAGATAAGTATTATTTTGTTATGCTTACAAAGATAATTAAAATTTACGAAAATAAGATAACAAAAAAAATAACATCAGGTGTAATTATTTACATAAAACGCAAATGTATGTGATATTTTTTACACCTTGAAATTTACAAGTATTTTCGGATAACATTATTATTATTTCTCATAACAAAATAAAAATCAAACAATATCATGACTCTAGAGTCGATATTATTTCATGAAAATTCTAATGTAAGGTTAATTAAAAGAGTACCGTCGAACAGCAACAGCAGCAAGACTCAAATGCTTTCATAGTAGAAGCACGTCTTTTTTGAGCCTGACGAAGAAAGACTCAGATCTTTCGAAAGGCCTAGCGCAATTGAAAGTTTTTGATGGTGTTTTAAGTTCTTTTGTTCTTATTCATTCACACCAGTTTCAACTTAATTTCTTTCAATTAATGTAACATTTTGCAACAGTAAAACTTGAAAAAAAGTTACTTAAAACATGTTTTAAGAGATTTGGTTGTATAAAAGGCATTTCTAAGTAATTGGGGGTATTTTCGGACCGAAACAGGCCTGGCACAAAGTAACCCCGAAATACCAGTTTTCATGCTAGCTTTATGAAAACGAAACGTTTTCTGCCAAAATAAAAAGTTAAAGGAAAAATTAGGATCACACATGGGTTACAGGTTACTAAAGGTAATATTTTGACACTTACTTTATTTGTAGCTCTTATCAAGATTATTTTACAATAGAAAGTTTGGAGAGTTAAAATCTACACACGAAAACAGTTGTTTGCAAACACATTCAGTGTTGCGATTAAAAAAATTTAAATTACCCCCAAACTATTCAAATACCCTATAGTAGGGTATAAATTATTTTTCAAGGGCAAAAACTCCAAATTATCTTGTATTGTTTGTTCAATACAAAGAATAAAATCTTTTTTTTATGGGCTGGACCAAAGTAACCCCGCAAGAACCAAAGTAGCCCCGATCTTTGGTTTGTGATAAAACTTTTGCAAACAAATAAGTTCAGAAATGGGCATGAAGAATATTTTGATATGCGCTTTTTAATACTAATTTTCTACTGTGTATCAACAATTGCAACTTATAAGCTATCCACGCCTCCCAAATTTAAAAGTTTTTCATAGTAAAGGGGGGGGGGGTGAAATTTAACCCTTTACGGTCGACTGTCGGCAAATAGCCGTCTAAGCTTTAAGTACGGTATTCTATTTTTATATTCTATTCGCGCCACTATATTTTAAAAGTACATTTTTTTTTTGTAAATTTCTTTTAAACATGTTGTCGAAGTGAAAGTAAAAATGTTTCTTATAAAAAAAAAAAAAAAAAAAAAAAAAAAGTGGTGCCAACCGAAAAAATTCGTGTAAGAGATGACTGTGCTTGGGAGAACTACTTCGACCGTTAAGGGTTAAAAGCTAAAGTTTTATCCTCTTTTCAGCGTCTAAATAAAATCATATCGTACAAGCGATAGAAAAGATATGTATGTGCATATGTATCAATCAGTGAAAAATCATCCCAGTGTATTTTTATTATATAGATTTACCGCACAACAAAATTTTTAGGTGTATTCCTCATGGATGATTGATAAGAACTTGCAGACATTAACCCTCTGTCTACCAGAAGGGTCCAATGGACCCGACATGTACATTCAAAATATTTATTCAAACCAGAAATTTCTTCAAAACAAACTAAATTTATAAATCAGACAATAATAAGTTAAATAAACAAATTAAATAGTTTTAAGTAAAAATTCTGGTGTAGAATGTTTTTATAAAACTTGAGTAAAATTTTCGGTAGTTCTAGGGTTAACTGCAGTACTTGATTTTCTACTTTCACCTTTATGAAATCAATCACTGCCAGTGTTGCTATTTCACGGGCTATTAAGATATTCTGTGGGGTACACCTATGAAGATTTTGAGTTTTCTAATACGAGTATACGCATTACAAGTGGCCACATAAACTTAGTAGCTCTAGTGAAGCAACGTACGGGTTACTAGGAAAGCACTATTGCAATAAATTAACAGATACTAATTCCAGATTTTTAATTAATTTGTTATTCTTTTGTAATTCGCCCATTAATTTTTTCTAGATGATGTAGATAATGTAGATATCTAATAATGGCTGAGCATTATTAGACGTTTAACGCTCGTTATATAATTTTCCGCTTTGCTGGGCAAAATTAATTGGTTAATTAATCTAACACTTAAAATATAAATAAATGAAATAAACGAAAATGATTTGATGTATTGGGTCGTTTGGAAAGTCGTGTCCGTTTGGGGAAATCAATTCGTACCGGAAAATTCTATCATTTAATTTTAGACGTTGATTCCGATATCTAATGTCTAACAATTACCGGGCAGAATTTTCCATCAATTTGTACCGGAAAATTCTGTCATTTAACTTTGAGACATTGATTCCGATATCTAATAATTACCGGGCAGAATTTTCCGATACGAATTGATTTTCCTAAACGGACACGACTTCCCTAACGAACCAATAGTTCATACCAGAATAGTTTAAGAGCTTTCTAATTAAATGAAATCGTTTTTTTTTTTTTTTTTTTTTTTGGCCATAGTATAAAGATTGACATTATAAAGGTCACTTGACGTATCTATGCGTCATTTATAAAACTATTGCTAAGGAATTCTGAATTCTCCTAAGGATGTTTGAATAGTTACTTTTGATTTTTACAATGATAGGTATTTCTTGAATAAACAAAGGAAAATTACTATTAAAAATTTTCTGGTGTTAACTGGAAATTTCTGAATAAAATAACCGCCAGATATGGCAACACTGCTGCCTCTATAGAGTTAATATTTATTGTTGCGAATGATATGAATGGTAAAATGTATAGCATCGAAGTTGAAAGTGCTTTAGAGTAAATATTGACTGCTGGAAAAGCACTGTGACGCAAGAAACGATACGCCTAAAACAATACGTCAATTAAAAAAATTATGGATGACATTTGATATGTAAATTATGAATGATTTTTGGAGATTTCGTATATATATTTATATTAAAATGGTTTTATTTCATTATATTTTTACTGAAAAAAGTTCAAAACTCAGCCCTTCAGTTGTAAATTGTCTTAGCTGTATACACTAGTCTAATCATATATGAGCAATGCGTATGTTCGTAGTATATGATAACATATTTTTATAACCGACAATACTAATTGAGTTTGGCCAAGTCCGTGCTGAGAATCGCGATTTAAAAGAGATTATTTGGAAAGCACATTGAAATAAATGAACAGATGCTAATTCTAGAAATTTAATAAATTTGTTATTCTTCTGAAATTCGTCCATAATTTTTTTCTAGACGTACTCAACATTCGTATTATACACATTTAAAGTTCGTTACACAGGTTCTAGTTTTGCTTTGTAAAATTAATTAGTTAATTAATCAAATATTAAAGAAACGGTTATCATAAATATATGGAAATCACTTTATATATCCCATACCAGAATACTTTAGCAGTTTTTTATTTAAATAAAGTGGCATTACAAAGATGTAACTAATATGAATTGTAAAATTTTTAACTGCAGAGTTGAAAGTATTTCAATATAAAGATGTGTCTCTTTACATTTATTTCTTAATTGCGACGTAATAATAGGGGTGAAAAAGTGTTACTAAATACGAAATGCAAAATTGTCATATACAAATATTTATTTATGAATTTCCATTACACTCTTTCTGATTTTTAAGAAAAGCATTGAAACGCAGGCATCAATACATATAATGGTTATGAAAGCAATAAATCTTAAAGAGTTAAATTGTGAATGATATTTGATATGTAAATTAGGCATAATTTTTCGACCTTTACTACATATAATACTTATTTTAACACTATACAGGCCGGCTGACGCATTTATGCGTCATTTATAAAATTATCGTTAAAAAATTATAAATTCTACTGAGAAAGTTTGAATGGTTATTTTTGGTTATTATTATGTAGATATTTTGTGATAGAAATAAAGCAAAATTAGTATTAAAAATTTTCCGGTGTCTCGAGATTTGTGAATAAGTTGGCAACGCCTTTTGCCATCTGTATAGTGTTAAAGAGTTTTTATTTCATTATATTTTTAGTGAAAAAAATTCAAAATTCGGTCTGTCAATTACAAATTGCATATCGGCACACTAAGTCTAATCATATATTAGCAATGCATATACATCCGCAGTGTATAATAACAGTATTTTTATAACCGATAACTAATTATGTTTGGCCGATTCCATGCTAGAAATCGCGATTCAAAACCAATTTTAAACTATTTTTACAGCAATTTTTTTTCTCCAAAGATTAAAAGTCTATGCTTCCCCCCCCCCCCCCCCCCATTTAAGAGACTTTTCTAGGGAAAAAAAATAAATAAATAAAAATAAACCCTCCAAATATTATTCTAAATATTTGTATTATGTATAGAACTATATTTACATGAAATATTACATTATGAAAACTTTTTTTCCAAAGATTAAAATTATATGCTTTTTCCCCCTTTTAAGAGACTTTTCTAGAAAAAAAAAAAAAGAAAAAAACCTCTAAATATTATTTAAATATTTGTATTATGCATAGAACTATATTTACATGAAATTTTACATTACGAAAACAATATTTTGTTTAATATATATGACATATATTAAACAGAATATTTCTGTTTACACTGCTAAAAATGTGAGGCAAACAGTCCAGTTATTCGACCGTTTTTATTGAAAATGGTTACATAACAGTTATTTAACTTTATTCTGACCACAATATGGTCAATAATATGGTCAGATACACTTAATAATACTACCAGGTAACCGTTAACTTTAAAATCGATCGAATAACTGGACGGTTTGCTGCAAATTTTTTACAGTGTATAATACATGTTAATATTTATTTTTTTAAATGCTGATCAATAGAATAATAGGTATTTTATCAATAATGAAAATAAAGTTGACCCTTTTTAAGTTATGTTTATTATAATATATTAAGTAAATTTCGTAAATCGTAAATTTCTAAAATGTGTCAAATATATGAAATGTATGATCGAAATCATGGTAAAAAATATGGCGACATTGAAAAAAAAAAAAAAAAACTATTTTATCTTATTTGACATAAAATGAGATAGAATAGAAGAGGAAGGGGGAGAAAATATATCTTGCCTCTCGGGTATTCCGCAGAATAGATGCTAGAAAGTTAAATATATGAAAGTAGCCAGGGGTAAAACATTTAGATGTTTACGACTAAAGTCTTCGGAAATTATCATAGAATGTCTGCGAGAACTAATGTAATAATTCTATTAATTGAACTAATTTAACTAATGTAATGTAATAAAATTCTAATATGTTTGAAAATTCAGTAAAGCAGCTGTTACAATCAGTGCTACTATCAGATTTATTATTATAATAATACATAAATCTTGTTGTTATACATATTTAATAAAAAGAAATGTGAATCTTTAACTCAAAATGGAAGAAAAAAAAATCCCTTAAAAACAAACATTGATAGCAAAAATAAATCATTGAAATATCTAGTGTGAATTTATGGATGAAATGGAAAAATATGTTTAAGTTTAATAGTAATAGTAAGCAGCTGTCAGTGCCTTTTATTTTATATTTGTATGTGTTGAATCGGAATCACTATAATTGAATATAACTTAACCCTTAAATGCGCGATTTTTTATTTTGTTTCGAAAAAATTATATATGATTCTCTGAAAGGTGTATTACACAGAAAAAATAATGAAAAAAAAAAAATCAGAGATATATTTTTCATATAATACGCCAATCTTTTCTTCTGTTGCACATCTACAATACAAGTAAAAACTACTGTTGTGAAGCTGTTTTGCGCTAAAATAATGCAAATTAGTAACTACTTTAATAAGTATATGTCTCCAAATACCTTATTTTATATAATTATTTATTTTATAAAACTTAACATTTAACCCTTTAATTCCCATAATAGAATACGTTCTAGAAATTACATAGTTCAGAAAATCTGACTTTACACCAGAAAGTTTCAATGGTTAATTTCGCTTTATTTAAGTATGGAACGCCTGTTTTTTAATTAAAGCAATATTGCTATTTCAATTTTCAGGTTTGAATTAGGTATATGCGAATAAAAAAAATCTATTGAATTCAAAACAGTGTTATTTGCATAGATGCAAAGCTGCGCACTAAAGGGTTAAATTATATTGGAATTAAATATTCGTTTTAACTCCTTAATAGTATAATTTTTTCACACAATAAACTAAAAATAAGAACTGAACACCACTGTTCCCGTACTAAAATATTTGCCTTCTACAATAGAAAAATGTCCGGCAATTAATTAAGCAAAAATTGCAGTTAAAAATTAGTGGTGTCCAAAAGCTTTTAGTAACAAAGCAAGCAAGCTCTTCTTGCCCGAGCAGCGTTCGAGCAAAACTGTTAAGTGGTTAATTGAATAAAGTGCGGCTCATTTGAAGTTGTAGAAATATGCACAAGATTGATATCCGTTTTTAACCATAAAAGTTCCAGAAAAAAATGACAGAAACATTTTATTTCTACTCTTTAAAAGATTTGAACTGATATTTATAATTAGTGTTAGACTAAGCTTTAACAATTAATATGCAAAGTAATCCTTGTGTTTCACATTATTGAAAAACTAAAGGCAAGTTTGATTAATCATTTATAATTAACGTTATATAAAGCTTTATTAATGAGTAGTCAAGGTAATTTTTACGTTTTATTAGTTTTACATAATAGATTCTGGGATGACTCATTTATATATTTTAGTAATTTCTGAAATTATTTTCGAGAAAAAAACAGAATTCAATAACACCGAATCAGATAGATTATCATCACAAAAGAGTGAAACTCTTTCTTCAAAAAAGTATTATAATCTAAATATTAAATCTCAAAAATTACTTTGCATCATTTAACTTACTTTTTATTATAAGGGAAATAATCAAATTGAGACATCGAAAAGTTATAAAAACATCATTCTTCTGTAAATATATATAAAAAAAGGCATTTAACAGAAGTAACAGAAGTACTTAGAAATATTCATAAATAAACGAATTATTACAGCATTATCGAGATAGCAATGAAATCATTTTTACGCTGACGAGAAAGTTGTTTAAAAACAACCACAAAGAAAAATAAAAAGTCTTTTACAAAAAAAAATATTCAAATTAAAATTTATGTTTAGTAATAGTTAATATTTTAACATAAAATTCAATATTTTTTAATATAACGTATATTTAACAGAATATTAAAATATTTTCCAAGTTTGAGAATACAAAAATATTTTATTATTTATTACAATAAAGTCGCTTAGAAGATATATGTATATTTGCGTAATCTGCATTAACTTTCAAATATCTTTAGACGCAAATATTACACTTTATTTTTCCACCCTTAAATCCCAATGCATTTGCAAAAATTTGCATTTTCCCAAACATTTGCAAAATACAACAGTAAGATAAGACTTACGAATACTGTTATTTAATTAAATATAAAATGTATTCGACCAGATTATTAGCTAATAGTTATTTATAATTTTAATTAATTCTTTCAATTAATTTTCAGCAGTGAAATTACGTCTGAAATAATATTCAATAATAATATTCTATAATAATATAGCTAATAGTTGTTAGCAAATTTTATAAAAAGATAAATGTACCTTGTTACTTAATTTTCGAAAGTCGAATTTTCATAAAAAATATACTGAACACGTTTGAGCATATAAAGCTTATTAATTTGATTTATGTATTAATTCATACATAAATTGCATTAATTTATTATTCTTTCTGCCTAATAAACAAAATATAAGATCAAGTAAACATCATCATAACAAGGTAAAATGTAATCTTGCCTTGAATTCTAGTTAAAGCAATTTTTTAGCATTTCAAACTCTTAAAAAATTTTATGTCTTGCATTCAGAAACAATAAATAAATAAATAAAACGGGTAAAATACTTAAAATATCAAAAAAAAAAAAAAAAAGAAAAGAAAAAAAAAGAAAAAAGAAAGAAAAAAAAGAAAGAAGAAGAAAAGAGCAAAGTAAATATATATGTATAATTAATATTGGGCAAATAGCTTGCAGATATCGCACCAATATTGTACAGTTATATCCAAATACCAGTATAAAAATATACACAGCTTCATCAAAATGTAATTTTAAAATAAAAATACAAAGCTTTTAGTTCTGTTATTTTATCAATGTTATTTAGTTCTGAATAACGAAAAAGGGTTACAAGGTAAGACAACGAGAAATTATTCCATTTAACGCACCGAGTTAAAAATTATTCAAAATTTTGATAAAAGTATTCAATAGATGCCATCAAAAATATGTCAAAACATTGATCATTAAAAGTAAGTATCGTTTTCCATATTGTATATAAAGCAAACTGATTTACATGACTGAAGAACAGTTTTGTTTGGAGAGGCGATAGTTCACTAATGTAAACAAAAATAATCGAGCTTGGTATGCATATTTTCTTTATTTAAAATTTTAAAAAAATTTCCCTAATAAACATCAAAAAGTCCTTTTATACAATCTGAATTTATATTGTGTAGTAGCAAAAGATTCTTTCAATTATATCAGACTTTTCCACACAACATAAATTTAGGAATATTTTAAAAAATAAAACTTGTTAAAATGTCTGATGATCAGTTTAAAAAATATATATATATTAAAAAAATTTTGTTTATATTCCTTATTAAACTAAAATAATATTTTATCTGTTATAGTGATAAACACTACTACTTTCATTCCTTTTGTTAGGCTTTTTTATTTTGCATATACGCTTCAAATATCTTGAAGCACAAATACAAATACTATACATCAAAGAAAATCGAAATTTTTGTTTAAAAAATAAACTGTTCGAGAAAATTTGCATTTTAAAAGACAGATAATATTTAACTAATAACTAGTATTTTAAAAAATAATAAGTTTCTAATTATTTAGTATAAGAGAACACAAGATAAAATGTCAAACATCACAGAACTCAATTTTGTCTGTCTCACTAAACGACCATTTTCTTTAAATTGTGTGAAACTAAAATTAAAATTTTTTGTTGTAAAAATGTGTTTAAAGAAATTAATTTAATAAATATTCATAAACCCATCTCAAAATGGAATTTGATATTAAGCAAAATACAAATGCATTTATAATAAAAATTGATAATTTACAGATTTAAAGATAATTTACGCAATAAATATGCTATTTATATCCCAAACAGCTCTTAATATCACACAATACAATAAAAAAAATACACTGCAAGATTTTAGTGCAATAGAAGCATCGATTAAAACTTCGACATTTATATACATTTAAGAGGAGGGAATAGTATATTTAACATCATCTTATTGATTTTGTTTATTTTACATTGTGTTATTTACTGTGTATCTTCAAATTTTAATATTGACGGAATAATTTCGGAATTTTGACAAATGAAAGAAACCCCAAAATAAAAATTTTAACAGGTAAATGCTTAAAAAGTAATAAAAAAAATTAAAACGACGATGTATAATTTTAATTCTATATCCTATAAATTTGAATACAGCAGTTTAAAGATTAAAAAAATAAGTAAATGAAAACACAGGAGTTAGTTGAATAAACACGCAAGATCTTACAATTAAGGGTTTTGGAAAATGGATTTTTTAATTAAACAAAAAATGATGGGTAATTGGAATCTAATTACCGCAAAAAAATGGTATAAACATAAATTATAACATACGAACAAAAAAAGAAAAAATGTCTCGACTGTTTAATTGTTAATAAATAATGTTATTATAAACAAAAATCTTCTATCAACACTATAAATTAACTCTTTCTGCTAATAAAAATAATATCGAGTTTCAAAGTTAATGAAGAAGTTAATTAAAATGTCAATTTAACTTTACAAAAAATAAAAAGAATTATTTAAAAAACTAGGAAAATCTGACAGATAATTGTAGTAAAAATTCTAGTAACATATACAGTAGAATTTGATACAGAGAAATTAGTGCAAAAAACTTAACTGCCTTTTTTTTAAAGAAACTTTATGATTTATTTTCAAATCAAACGAAGCTTGCAAGATATTCATTAAAAAATGATGCGCTTTTTATCAACTAAAACATTTATAACGAAAAGACCAAGGTATTTAAAATGAAAAATAAAAAGGAAATAAAAATAAAGGAATATAAATGAAATCTAAAATAAAAAGAAATTTTTTCAAAACTAATTAAAATCTGTCAGACAATTCTAGGAAAAAAATGAGTAAAACGCATTACAGTAGAATTGGTACGGACACATTATTTAATAATTACTGACAAGAAATTTAGAAGCTTATTTTAAACATAAAGAAAAAAATAAAAAATTCATTTTTCGTTTTTAAATCAAACGAAGCTTGCAATACATTCATTAAAAATTAATCAGCTTTTTATCAGACTAAAACAGTTATAGCGATAACACTAAGGTTATGACTATAATGAAAAATATAAAGAAATATAAAAGAATAAATCTAAAATTAAAAGGATTTCTTTTAACTAATTAAAATCTGACAGACAATTCTGGCAAAAATAGGTAAACACAATGCAAGTAGAATTTGATATAGACAAATTAGTGTAAAAATTTAACAGCGTATTCCAAATCGAAAAAAGAAATGGAATGTTTATGATTCATTTTTAAATCATCAAACGAAGCTCGCTGGACATTCATTAAAATTTATAAGCTTTTTATATCAGACTAAAACATTCATAATGAAAAGACTAAGATATTTTATAATGAAAAAAGAGAAAAGATTGATTGAAAAAAAAAAAAAAAAAAATGAAAATAATCTTCTAAAGAAAATTAAAGATATCTCGAGGTCTTCGCGTGTATTATTTAATGACTGTTTAGATACTAATACGAATAAATAAATAATATTACTTCAATCGAAACAAGAAAAAAAATTGAATTTTTCACTGCATCGAATAGAAATTAATTTATGGTTTGTGAAAAAGATCATATCAGCTATAATCACAATGGATTCTTCAAATTCGTTCATAGTTCTTTTTAAATAAAAATAGTTTCAAAACGTGATGCGTTTGAAAACGGCAAAAACTTTCAAATAACATTCTCTATTTTATCTCTATTTTTTAATAAAAGCATTTTACAAACAATTTAAAAGTTACCCATGAGGAAAAATTATGGAGTTTTTTTAATTAGTTAAAAACGACAAATATGATATTATGAAAGTGAAATATTGTTATTCATTAATTAAAAAAAAAAAAAAAAAAAAAAAAAAAAAAAAAACAGGAAATTTTTGCCAATAGGTGTTACTTTACAGTTTAAGAAATACGGCAGTTGTATACTGACTAAGAAGAATGTCAGCACAAATTGACATTTAAATGTTCTAAGCATTGCGATTTTATACTTTAAAAATATATTACTTTAATATGATTATGAATTTAATTTGCATGTAAGCAAGGAATCCATTTTTAATGCTAATAAACACGGTTACATCACTGCCAACATTCCAGAATCTTCAAATCAATTAAACATATTCGAACCAGAAATTTTACTTAATAAATAAAATAAAATAAATAGATATTCAAAACTAAGCCTTTTGTAATTTTTTTTTTAAGTGAAAGATTGCCAAATATGAAGTTAATATTTTGTTGATTGGTGATGAGTATACTCATCAATAATTTACCGGAGTATTTTATTCAAAACATCCATCAGAATTTTTTAACAGCAATCTTTGGTTTGTGTAATAAGAGAATTTGTATGAATACATACAGCGAAAATTTCTCTGAGAAGATCCTGGTAGATATTTTGAATAAAAAAATAATACATAATAATTTGGCAACGTTACTGGTCACTCGTGTGTTAAATATTCAAAGTAGGGGGTGAAAGCACAGGATATTTTAGTGTCAATTGCATGATAATCTTACCTGCATATAGTCGTCTGGCTGAACACGTTCCCGTAGAGGGTTCCTAGGGCGAGACCCACGTCTGCCTGAGTGAACCCCAACTTGATCCGCCGCTGCTTGAATTGCTTCGCGAATTGCTCCAGGTCATCAGAGCTAGGGGCTTCTTCCTCCGACCCTCCTTCACCGGGGTGATGACCCCTAGGATCAAGGAGGTGATGATCATCGTGGTGAGGATGGTGATGCTGGTGGTGGTGGTGCTGCGGGTGGTGCTGTGGATGGTGCGGATGATGGTGGTCCATCAGCTGAGGCGATGACAACATGCCATTCATGGCGCCGTAATGGTGTTGCAAGGGGGGCGACCCGTTCGGGCTGGGGCTCATATGGCCCCCGCCACCCATTGGGTGCCAGCCCATATGCTGTGGCGGACGGTGGTGCATGGCGGGAATGTCGCTGGGTTTTATGTCCTGATGGAGACCCATAGATGCACCCGAAGATGACCATGGCGAAGGGTCCCCTCCATGGGGTGGCAGTCCGACCCACTGATGGTGGGGTGCCAAGGCATGTCCATTTGGGCCCTGATGGGGTGGCATATATTTCATTTCTGGGGGTTCGCGACCGTAACTGGCTTGAGAAGTAGCCACCTGCATGCCGTCGTGAATTACCGCACTGTACGGGCTGGTGGCCATGATGCCATAGAGATCAATCGTGATGCCGCTTCGAAAAACAAAACCAGTTTTTGACTCTTCCTTTCACTCCGCTCCTGCACCCCGCATCAATAAACACAGCAAATCCACCTAGTCGTAACCTTCGCGGGGTTTTTTCTTTCGCAGACGACTTCTGACCAATAGGTTCTTGTTTCGCCCGGGTGATTCAGTGGAGAAATAGCATCTTCTGTCGAGTTTCAAAAGTAACGAACTCTGAAACCGAAGTCTGTCATCCGGAGACACAACTGCTGTTAAAAGATTTCCAGTATGTCCGAGTTGTTTTGTCTATTTCACTGTTATTGATGTTTCGAAAACCACGCGTTTTTTCACACAAGTCCGCTGCGGCACCCTTCTGTGAACTGCGACTTAATTATTCTGTATGACGTCATCATTAATATTTATAAATGCACTGCTGTTATAAAAGAAATAAAATACACAAGAATCGAACTGTATTTCAAGAAAAACACTCGGAAAAACACAACAAAACGCTCGAAATGGGTGCGCCAGCGAGCAGCAGACGATCCGCGGATCCTCACCGTGAACGTTCGATCCCGCTTTTGCTGCCGCCTTCCCGGGGTAGCCGTCACGGGGTGGCCGAGACGAAATGCGCCCTGATTGGCGGCACGATACGCGAAGCCTATTGGTCGGATGTTTCGACTTTTTCTTTTCTTTTTTTGTTTTATTCTTTCCGCCGAATGGAGGGGGAAGAGGGGGCGCAGCGCGTTGCGTGAAACGTGACGTTGCCTTGACGACGTTTCTCCCGAGTCATGTGATCTCACCAGGTTGCGTCACTGGGAGGAGTCAGAAGAGAATGGGAGGAGTTATGATGCGCTTGAGTGACACCCGCACGCTGGAAAGAAGAAAACACCTGAAGAGGCGAGATTGCGATGCGTAAGATGAAGAAAGGTGAGTACGAAATAGTGAAGAAAAAATGAAGAGACTCCCTTTTCAAAATTCCACGCGGTTCTGAATTTTCTTAACAGCTATAAAATGCAATGTTTTGAGCTCTTCTCCGAGAGTGCGTATTTATTTTGATTGTTATCTTTGTCTGCTCGTTTAATAATTACACGCTTATATGTCATTATTTTTATATTAAATAAACAAAAGAATCATTATTTAAAAATATATATTGTTTTCCTACTGAAAATAAATAAATAAATTTCGTTTATGCTTAATTAAATAATAATAATAAAATGCGATGCTTGACACTTTATATGCAAAACATAACTTTTCATAAACAATGTGCAACACTGTAACAAAATAAATAATATTGAAATAAAAATAAATAGAAAATGAATTAATTAATTTTAAAAAAGCAGTAGAAAGGTGAAAGAAAAAGAAATAGAAGGGAAACTATTTTGATTCTCTTTTAGTAATTATAGCTAAGATTTAATTAAATCGACTTAATAATAATTACATTAGTCTAAAAATCACACCTGCAGATTAACGACTGTCGTTTATAAACACAGTTAAAAGTGAACATTTTTATGTTAGAATTATTAATTATGGCTGTTACAATTGAATTTAAACTGTAATAAAAATAAATAATCGTTGAGATAAAAACAGTATCATGAAAGTTTCCTGAACTCATTAAAATTATATCATTAAGTAAAAAATGAAATAAAATTTTTAAAAATGCATAGATTTTATTAGTTGCACCATCTATGCGCAATTTAACCCTCTAATTACTAGGGTAGAATACGTTCAAGAAATTCCGTAATTCAGAGAATCCGAATTCATACCAGGAAATTTCGTTAATAAATTTCGCTTTTTTAAAAAAATACGGTTGAATATGGAATGTCTGTTCTCAAATAAAGCAAATTTCGCTTTTTTAAATTTCTGGTATAAATTTGGAATTTCCGAGTTAAAAAATTCACTAAATTCGAAACACAATTAGTAGCACATATGCTACTATGAGCATTAGAGGGTTAAATATATATATAATTCAATTAATAATACACACAACTTAAATAATTACATATTAAAACTATTATTACATAAATAACAAGTAATTAAATAATGTCTATAAAATCACTTGATATTTTCCGAAAAAGGTGTATAAGTAAATTTAAACAATAGTTTTAAATTATTTGAGAACAGTTGATGTATCCTTTTAAATAACTATAACACATGCGCTTATGACTTTTTTTTTTTTTTTTTTTTTTTTTTTTAAACTTTTGTAAAATTGAGCAAAGCAAAGATAGAAATGAATGATTTTTTAATTTATTTTCAACTGCATAATGTTGCACTTTTATAGTTTAATAAAAATTATAAATGGATTAACTAATTGAACTCCCAATAATTATTTTGATAGCAGTTTTATAGTTTAATAAAAATTTTAAATATATTAACTAACTGAATTCTCAATAATTACTTTGATATTGGATTAAAACATGAATAATAAATTAATTAAGTAATTAATTGTCAACTAATAGTGAATTAAGTTATAAAATATAATATTATAAAATAATTATAAAATTCTATTGGATTAAATAATAGCATGTTAAGAGCTTATATTAATATAGTTAATTAAGTTATAAAGTATAAGATGATAAAATAACTATAAAATATTAAATCACAGCATTTTAAGAGCTTATACTAATTGTGAATTAAGTTATAAAGTATAATATGATAAATCATTATAAAACTCTATTGGATTAAATAATAGCATTTTAAGATCGCATGCTATACAGTGAATTAAGTTATAAAAGATAATATGATAAAATAATTATAAAAGTCTATTGGATTAAATAATAGCATGTTAAGAGCTTATACTAATAGTGAATTAAGTTATAAAGAATATTATGATAAAATAATTATCAAATGCTATTGGGTTAAATAATATCATGTTAAGAGCTTTTTAAAACACTACAGACACAGGGAAATGCTGCTTGTAGAACTGCTTCTACTGTAGTAAAGATAATACGGTCATTTTATCTTGAAGAAGTAAGACTGATTCCTTCGAAACAGGCAATTTTGCCCCTGTGTTCTTTGTTGGAGTTTAAGTGGCCTATCAAGCCAAAAGCACCCCATTCTCGATAGCAGGAATTCGCTGTCTCATATTTAAACAATTAGAAAAAATCTCTTGTGGCTATGCTGCTTTTGAAATGGAAATAGGTAAAATGCTCTTACCTGGGATTCATCAATATCGCGATGACGTATAACTTCATCGGTGTGGCGTGGTCAGGGATTTATCCAAAAGCTTCTTGAAGAAATTATTTTTATTTTATTTTGTGAAGCATTATTTATCCTTTGAAGTATCCTTTGAGAGCTTAATATTAATCCGCTAAATCCATGGGAAGATATAATGTAATATGAATTAGTATTGTGTGTTTTTACGATAAAGAAAGATTCAACTTTTAGCTTTAAATACTTATAATTAAACATATTACTGGAGTATAAGAAACTCCGTCTTAACAGAGAGGCTACATGATTAAGAGTGATAATACATAAAGCTGCTAAAACACATATTCGCAGCGTAGAAAAAATATATAATAATTAAAGGTGTCTGGCAACAGTCAAAATGTTCAGATGTTCCTTTTAGTTACATATCAGTGATGAAATCTTAGTTATTAGAACATATGCTTTAGAGAGTTACTCAAGTGGTCTGTAATAGCACTCATTATCAAATGCGGAAGTAAAAAGAAGTAGTTCGTAAATTGGCTTGTTAAAATGATCTGTGTTTAGTAACCAAGTTCTTTCTTTTCTTTTTTTTTAATCACTTTTAGCAGTTGCCGAAGAACATCTGGGGAATTAAATTTAACACCCCTCCTTAATCTCCTCAGATGGATAAGGTAACAAGTTCATAGTCTTGATGTCACACAAAAGTTGAGGTTTGGGTGTGGGCTTCGTCAAGCAGTCAGCAATCATGTATTGCGTGGGACAATATTTTAATTCGATAATTTTATCTTCCTTTAATTGTCTTATGGCGTGAAAGCGGATATCAATGTGTTTTGTCCGCTTCGAAAATTTTTCATTTTCTATCATCTTTATACTGCTTTGGTTGTCATGGTAAAGTAAAATAGGTTTTACTTGATACAAGTTAAGATCTTCTAGCAGTTTTAATAGCCATAAAATTTCTTGTCCTGCGGTTGCTGCAGCAACATATTCCGCTTCAGCGGAAGAATATGCAATGCTTGACTGTAATTTTGTAGTCCATTGAATGGGATTATCACCCAGAAAAAAAATATTGCCGGTGGTTGATTTTCTATTTTTAGTGTCCCCAGCCCAATCAGCATCAGCATACGCGATGAGTATTGGTGGTTTATTTTTGCTTATTGTTAGGCATAGGTTTTTTGTGCAATTGAGGTAAATAATAATTCTTTTTGCCGCTTTCCAATCCTTCTCGCGTGGCGTTGCACTTCTCCTACTAAGTATATTTACTGGTGCCATAATGTCGGGTCGAGTGACTGTTGCAATATACAAGAGCGAACCGATCGCTTGCCTAAACTTTGTATTGTTCGGAAGTAAATTGTCGCTATCTTCTAATTTATAGAAACCTACTTCCATCGGTGTACCAATAGGTCTTGCATCTGTTAAATTTAACTTTCTAACCAAATCTTCTATTTTTGACTTTTGGTTTAATTTGTAACCATCATTCGTTTTGATTATGTTGGTTCCTAGGTACTGACTTATTTCGCCTAAGTCTTTTGCTCCGTACTCATTTTGCAATTGTTTTATTACATCTTTAATTATTTCACTTTTACTCGCGATTAAAATATCGTCAACGTAGACGATGATATAAGTGAAATTTTCCTTTTCTTTTCTAGTAAACAAACATGAGTCAGCAGTGCTTTGCACAAAATTCATGTTTTTTAATGATTCTGCGATCTTTTTGTGCCAGGCTCTAGCTGCCTGCTTTAAGCCGTAGATTGTTTTATTCAGTTTACACACTTTGTTTTCACAATTTTTTTCTATAAAACCCTCTGGTTGTTTCATGAAAATTTCTTCTTCTATTTCGCCGTGAAGAAATGCAGTGTCGATGTCAACGTGTTGAACAGAAAGATTTTTATATGCCGCTGAGGCTAAAAATGTGCGGATTGTTGTGTGTGAAACTACGGGTGCGAAGGTTTCATCATAATCTTCGCCGTACTTCTGATTATATCCTTTCGCTACTAAACGGGCCTTGTATTTTTGTACATTTCCTAAATTATCTAACTTTCTCTTAAAAATCCACTTACAACCAATAATTTTCTTATTTGGTGGGGAATCCACTAAGTCCCAAGTTTTATTTTTCTTTAATGAGTTGATTTCTTGCTGAGCGGCTTTGAGCCAATTTTCTTTTTCTACTGGGTTGTTCATGTTTACTATGTCATAAAAATCGGATGGTTCGAATGTATCATTTGTTTTTACGTGACATACGTATCTGTCGGGTGGTACTCCTCTATTTGACCTCTGAGACCTTCTCGGTTCTACGTCGGGTTGTTTGGACGCGGTTGGTTCTTCGTCCGAATTACTTAACTCTGTTTGAATGTAGTTGTTGTCATTGTCTGAGTTTTCTATCTCTTCGCTTTCTTTTAAGTTGTTTTCACTATTTTCTATAAATTTAACTGTTCTCGCTATTATTATTTTGTTTTCTTTTGTAAATATACGGTAACCTTTTGATTTGTTGTCATACCCCACAAGTATTCCTTCCTGCGCTCTATCATCTAATTTGTTTCGCTGATGTTTTTGTATATAGGCATAAGCTTTACAGCCGAATGTACGCAGGTAGTGTAAGGTGGGTTTTCGGTTGAACCAAATTTCGAACGGTGTTTTGTTTGTTATTTTGGTTGGTAGCCTATTCTGCAGGTGATTGGCGGTATTTATGGCTTCTCCCCAGAATTTTTGAGGTAAGCCTGCTTCGGAGAGTAGACTCCTAGTCATATCTAATAATGACCTATTCTTTCTTTCCGCTACGCCGTTTTGGCTCGGACAAAATGGTACAGTAAACTGGTGTTGGATACCTCTTGCCCTTAGGTATTCTTCCGTTTGTTTACCTAAATATTCCCCTCCATTATCGGATCTAATAGCTTTAGGGAATCTGCCGAATTGGGTTTTCACCATGGCTACATAATCTTTTAACTTTTCGTGAACTTCATTTTTATGCGAAAGTAAGTAAATTACTGTGAACCTTGAATAGTCGTCTATAAAAGTGACGAACATTGTTTTTCCCCCGATAGTAGGTGTACCGATAGATGTGCACACGTCCGTGTGTATCAGATCGAGCACTTTGCTTGTTTTGGGACAGTTTGTTGATTTCGGATATGGGGCATCACTTATTTTTGTTTGGATACATATTTCACACAATGCATTATGATTACAGTTATTTATTTTTATACCGTCTGCTAAGTTTTTATTTATTAATTCTTTTATCGCATTATAGTTACGATGGCCAAGTCGTTTGTGCCAAACTTCTATGCAATTTGTATTTTCACATTCATGTGCAATGTTTACTTTATTAGTTTCAGCGCTTTCTAATAATTCGACTTGATATAAATTATTTTTCATTCTTGCTTCAAGATAAATATTCCCGTTTCGGGATAACGTGCATTTTTCTTTATCGAAAATTAATTTATAGCCATTCTGTGTTGCTTTGCTTACCGATATGAGGTTCGATTCTAATTCTGGTACATATAATACTTCTTTTAATGTGATTGTGTTTATCCCTCCATCGGATGTTTTTGTTTTAAATGTCGTTTCACCTGTACCGTGTGAATTCAGCGTTTTGCCATTGGCAATGATGACTGTCGTCTTTTCAGTGTCGTTAAACTTAGTGAATGCATCTTTACTGTTTAGAATGTGTGTCGATGAACCTGAGTCAATTATCCAGGTTTGTTTTCCTGGTTTCTGGACTAAAAAAGCTGCGTCGCTGCCTTTTCCTGAATTGCCCTGTGTTTTGTTAATCCGAATTGGTTCTGTTTCACGGTTTTTGTTTTCTCTATAATTGTTTGCGTCTTCATAACATAACGATGATGTGTAATACTTGGATTTGTGCGGCTGTTGTTTTTGTGACGGTGAGTAAGTGTTTCTGTTCTTAAGATGCCAGCACTCTCTGTATGTATGGTTTTTTAATTTACAGTATGTACACTGTTTGTCCTTTTTATTATAGTGTTCAGCCGGAAACCTTTTATGCGTTTTAAACGCTTTTGAGGAATTCTCGCTCTGATCTGTGTTTTCTAAACGTCTTGTATATTCATCAGTGAGTTTTCCTTTTATAAACTCTGAATTAAGTTCATTTTCTGGACGGGCCTCGAGGGCTATAATTAAGGTGTTGTAGCTAGGTGGTAATGAACAAAGTAACAGAGCTGAAATGTGCGAGTCATTAATAGTTTCGCCTATGGCTGAAAGTTTATCAACAAGTTCTAAAATATGTGTAATGTGTTTTATTAGATTGCCGTTTTCTGGGAGTTTTGCTCCGTATAATTTTCTCAGCAAATATAACTTGCTTGAGAGATTAGCCCTTTCATGAATTGTTTTTAAAGCTTGCCAGGTTTCTCTGGCAGTGTTTAAGTGCTTTACATGCACGATCTGTGAGTCTTCAATACTCAAGTTGATAATTGCACGTGCTTTACGGTCCCTCTTCGTCCAGTCCGTGGTAATTGGATCTGGGGGATTTTGTGTTATTACATCAAACAATTCTTCTTTTATTAAAATCATTTCTGCGCGAAATTTCCAATTTGAGTAATTATGCGAATTTAATTTTTCGACAATTTGGACGTCTTTTATCCCTGCCATGTTTACTCTTATTTATATATGCGACGAACCTATTTCCTTTTTATTTATTTAGTTACTGTAAAATGAACGATTTCTTTTTTTTATTATTATTATTACTCACAACCAACAAATTGTTCATTCACTAATTATTTAAATGTTCATTACATAAAACATAAATATATAAATGTTTCTTTTTCATTCACCTTAATATTTCTGGTACAATAACATTCATTATTTTATTCAATGCAGCATCTTTTTATTTTTTTTTTTTATTCAGAACATGAATACTTTTAATATTTATAATCTAAGCCACTATATAAAATTTTTCTTCTTTTTCGCTAAACATGAGCACTTTATCAGTCTCATAATCTTTTTGTTGGAGTTTAAGTGGCCTATCAAGCCAAAAGCACCCCATTCTCGATAGCAGGAATTCGCTGTCTCATATTTAAACAATTAGAAAAAATCTCTTGTGGCTATGCTGCTTTTGAAATGGAAATAGGTAAAATGCTCTTACCTGGGATTCATCAATATCGCGATGACGTATAACTTCATCGGTGTGGCGTGGTCAGGGATTTATCCAAAAGCTTCTTGAAGAAATTATTTTTATTTTATTTTGTGAAGCATTATTTATCCTTTGAAGTATCCTTTGAGAGCTTAATATTAATCCGCTAAATCCATGGGAAGATATAATGTAATATGAATTAGTATTGTGTGTTTTTACGATAAAGAAAGATTCAACTTTTAGCTTTAAATACTTATAATTAAACATATTACTGGAGTATAAGAAACTCCGTCTTAACAGAGAGGCTACATGATTAAGAGTGATAATACATAAAGCTGCTAAAACACATATTCGCAGCGTAGAAAAAATATATAATAATTAAAGGTGTCTGGCAACAGTCAAAATGTTCAGATGTTCCTTTTAGTTACATATCAGTGATGAAATCTTAGTTATTAGAACATATGCTTTAGAGAGTTACTCAAGTGGTCTGTAATAGCACTCATTATCAAATGCGGAAGTAAAAAGAAGTAGTTCGTAAATTGGCTTGTTAAAATGATCTGTGTTTAGTAACCAAGTTCTTTCTTTTCTTTTTTTTTAATCACTTTTAGCAGTTGCCGAAGAACATCTGGGGAATTAAATTTAACATTCTTTTCTTTATGTAGTTCTTAAAAATTCTAATTACTATCGATCTTCTGAAAGTAATTTTAAAATTAAAATATTTGCATTAATTTTCCACAATCCTATTGAAATCAAATGCACTTTACAACATTTATATGACGCTCTAATTTCTAGCATTATATATATCCATAAAATTTAAAATTATCAGAAGTTGAAAGTTAATTCAACGATATTGTAGCACAGAAAAATTATTCTTCTATAAGAAGTAAAAAAATAGCAAAATAAATCCTCTGAAAGTTTGTAGCATACCATCCATAACTAATTGTTAACCCTTTCAGGGGCAAGTAATTGTGTTTCTGTAATGTTGAATTCATATCAGAATTTTGGGAAATTTTTATTTGAAATTAAGGAAATTCATTTTTTTTTTTTTTTTTTTTTTTTTTTTTTTTTTTTTTTTTGCCTAATTTATAAAAGTAAAAATTTAATCAAAAATTCTGGTACTAAGCTTGAATAAAATTAAGCGCTATAAAAAATATCTCTATGCTCTTCAAGGAGAAAATAACAGGATTGCTATTTGGGCTGTTTTAAATTCAAAATTTTAAAATCTTACCAGAAAGTTCAAGCAGACTTTTGTATTTTATTTAATAATAAACATTTAAAAATTGTATTTTATAGTAGTTCTTGCAACTACAGCTGTACCTATATTTAAATATAACTATAATTTCTTTTTCTAGTTCTTATACCTAACTTTAACTTTTTATCTCTAAAATTTAAGCACCTATGTTAGTTTGTATCTTTAATGTTTATTTCTATTTATAATGCAGTTTTTAAACAACTACACCTTTTTTTTTTCCCAATGGCTCATTAATTTGTAAGACATCACATCTTCAATCTGGGTGTTAAGTTGATAGCAACTAGGAAACCCCTTTCCGCTGCTCTACTGTTCAGCAGTATAATTATATTAGTTAATTACTTTTCTTTCGTAATTTCCAGGATCAGTTCCTATTTTCTGATTTTTTTAAAAAAAGGCCAAGCTGACAACCCTGGCTAATATTAAACATTGTTAAAGTGGTGGGGATTACACGCTTATTAAACAATTGAGTTTATTAAAGTGTCCATTAACCAATTTAATGTCATTAATGAAAGGATAAAATAAACTTGACAGAAAAGCTGAGTATATCTATCCACATCATTTTTTTCATAATATTATTATTATTTTATTTATTTTTCATTTTTTTTACAGCCTGTTACTATCCCAAAAACATTGAAATTACGTAATTGAAAAATCTAAAAAAAATATTACAAATGAATTAAAAAAAAAAAAAAAGAAGAAGAAGAAGAAGAAGAAGAAGAAGAAGAAAAGAAAAGGTGAAAAAGGCAATTTTTAGAGACTTGCAAGACCTATAAATAATAATAAAAAAAGACAATTTAGTTCATAATTCATTTAAAATTTGAAAAATGTGAAAGAAAATGTAATTTTTAAAAAATATGGTCAAATATTTTGAGTTTTTTTTATTAATTAATTAATTAATTGATTTATTTTAATTTAAAGTCTCCTTCAATTAAAGCACAAATAATTTTTTAAGTAGTTTTACATGAAGCTATAGAATTTTCAACTTCAGAAAATCGAAGAACTGCTGAAATATCCATAATTCGCCAAAAAGTCGAAACCAGTTATAAGGAGCTAAATATTGCCATTTCAGATCTAATGCCGACAACATTCGACGAAATAACGTAACTTTACTATGAATTATGTTTATATGTCTCATAAGCTATTCATAGTTTTTTTTTTTTTTTTTTTTTTTTTCATTTCTAATATCATGTGTTCATTTTCTGAATTATCTCTCAAATTTATTTTTACATTTATGATTCATTTTACTTATACAGGGTTCGTACGGGTACCGTTATTTTCAAGGACCAATATCAGAATTTTTTTATAGAAAAATAAATCTCGTTCAAACGGAAGAAATTTCGCATTATTTCAGGGGAGCCTGAAATAATAGAAGATGAAATAGAAGATAGAATGTGAAAGATGAAAGTTCCATAAGAAAATACTGATACCGAAGAATTTCTTAGTCATGAAATTCAAGCACCCGTACGAACCCTGTTATATATATACATGTAATATCTTTGAAAATCAAAATACAATAGATAGTTTTTTTTCCAAAAAATCTGACCAAATCTCTTATAAGCAATCAATTGCTTATAAGAGAATACATAATGAAATTTTAGAATACTTTTAATTTAATAACTAGCTAACAAATCGAACCATTTAGAGATCTCATTTTGCAATTACATAGAAAAAAAATACGAAATATCGTTAATTAAATAAAACTACTATGAAATTAAATTCAAAATCATATTTAATGATATATGATGCCAGAAAAATTAAAATAAATATAATTTAATCATATATTGAAACAAAATTGAATTTAGGTAAATTAGGATGCGAAAGTTTGAAATACCATAGTGACAGGTTATATGATATATATATACATCTATATAACCATTAAAAAACATTACCAATTATCAACAAAAATTGTAAAATTATAAATAGAAAAAAATTTATTCATTGACAATAAAACTGTTCCCCTTAACATGTTCAACAGAGATATTAAAAACATAGTAAAAAAAAAAAGAAAAGAAGAAGAAGAAGCAGAAAATGAATAATGGAAATTTGTAGAACCTAGACAGATTCATCAGGCCCCAAATGCCTCGATTTCCACAAATAAAGAGTGTGGTTTCATCTGCATATTAGCCATTAAAAAAAGCTAAAGAATATGAATTTGGGACTACCACACCCAAAAAATAGAGAAATAAATTATTTTAAAACAAATAAGCTTAAAGTGAAACATGATTAAAAAGAACTGAGAAATAAAAATCACATTACCATATTGAAAGGCTATCTGTCTAAGAATGAGGCAGCATTAAAAGCAAGTTTAGGAGGTTATTTGCACAAAAAAAAAAAAAAAAAAAAAAAAATTCAAGGAATCAAAGAAGTATCTTTAGAATTTATTAGTTAAATATATTGTTTTGAAATAGAACTAATATATAATAAAAACTATTTATATCTATTAATGGATTAAGCTTTAAAGCAAATACTGTCCTGAGACAAATGAATAATAATTAAATCATAATTAAAAATATTTTAATAAATTTATACCATTATATTAGAAAAAATAAGTAAATGATATAGTAAATAAAATTAACATGTAAATTGATGCTATTGATTATTTATTAATTAATGTTTTACATAAATCGATGTTACCTATCTACAACATATCACTATTTAAATTCCTGTGGCTACATTGAACCATCACTTAAATAAATATATTATTAAATATAAATAAATAAATTATTAAAATTATCATGATGCTAAGGAATTAATATGCATAATAGTAATAATAATTAAATTTGAAATTAATTAGTTACATTTTACATAGTTGCCAACCTCCCGATTTTTTGGATACCAGTAAAATCTTACAAAAACGTTCGCTTTATTTAATTGCATAAATTGTGCGATTGTATAAAGCAAGTATTTTAGAATAAAAATATTGGTATGAAAAAAATCGGGAGGTTGGCAACTATGCATTTAATGTTTCCACATACTTTCTTAAAAATTAAATAAACCAAATTAAGCGGAGAGGGTAGAACAAATAATAAAATTTATAATTAAAATATGCACTATATTAGCATTTAATGTAATATACTATATTTTAGAAATTAATACGATATTGTCCTCATTGGGCTAAAATTTTAATACAAACTGAATGTTAACATTAATAATTATTAATGAATGTAAATAAATTCAATATGAATTAATAAATATATACTACACAAATATACATATGAAAGTATCGAATCAGCATATATTATAAAATGTGTTATAGCAACATATTTATAAATCAAATGCCTCCTTCCCTCCCCCCTCCCCAATTAACCTTTGCGTATTATCCAGACAAGGCTTCATTATATATACTAATTGTACATTGCAAGATAGCCCATTATATTTACAGAACGTCGGTATACCACAAGGTGGATGTACATCCAGTTTATTATCAGACTTATACTTGTATCACTATGAACGTACTTTTATTAACAGCAGTATACATTTATATCGTTATATTGATGACATAATTTAAATCGTCACTGATCATACTAATATTTCTCAATATCCAATAGATTATCCTATTAATTTAGAATTAACGGAAAACCTCCTATCTAACAACACAATTAACTTTTTAGATCTTAAAATTACACTAAAAGAAACAAAACAATAACTGATCTATATAACCAACGCAAAGAATTTAAATTCAAAGTTAACACACTTACTAATTTTAAATCTTGTCTTCATAATTCTGTATATCGTAATATACTCATTAATCATTTATATTGAATAAAGTGTTTATGTTCTTCGCATCTAATTAACAACAATACTAAAAAACTAATTTATGATGCATTAAAGCATGGTCTTCCAAAAAAATTCATATAGTCTTTAATGTATAATTAGTATTTAAATGATCTTAAAAACCAAATTAACACATGCGTAATTTTTTTAAAGTATATATAAAATAAGAAAATAATTATAAAAAAATTAAAAATGTAAAATAATAATAAAAAATTATTATAGGATGGATGTGTGGGTAGATGTTAGAGTACGGAGGAGGGTGGCATTGTCTGGATAATACGCAATAGTTAATTTAAAAAAATGGAATGGGGCATTTGATTTATAACTACGTTGCTAATACACATTTTATAATGGATGTTGATTCGATACTTTTATATGTATATTGGTGTAATTATATTATATGTTTATTAATTCATATTAAATTTATTCATATTCATTTAAATGTAATAATGTTAACGATTAACTTGTATTTAAATTTTAGCCCACTGAGGACAATATCATATTAATTTCTAATACAACTATCTTAAATGAGAATAAAATGTATGTAATTATTAATTTTATTATTTGTTCTATCCTCTCCCCTTAAACTATGTATATTTAATTTTTAGAAAACTTGTAGATGCATTAAATGCAACTAATTAATTTAAATATTTAATTATTATTAATATTAATTCCTTAGCATCTTAATTCTAATCATTTTTTTATTTATATTTAATTATAAATTAATTTAAGTGATGATTTAAATGGTGATAGGTTATAGCTAGGTACGAATATTTATGCGAAACGTTAATAAATAATTATCAATTTCGCCATTTTTTATATCATTTTTATTTAATTTATCAATTACTCATTTTTTCTAATACAATTGTATACTTATAAACATATATTTAATTATTATTTAATTATCATTTATCTGTCTCTAGACAATATTTACTTTAAAATTTAATCCATTAATAGTTATAAAATGTTTTTATTATATAATAGTTTTTATTTATTAACAATAGATGGCAGCACTTCACTGATTCATCTGAATACATGGCGGAGTTCAATTCTAAATTATCTGTAGAGGGCGCTGGTTATATATATTGGGTTATACATATATATGCTAATCTAAATTATACAATATTTTTTAACTGTCCAAAAGCTCTAAGATAGTTTTTTGTACTAATTTATATATTTTTATTTATTTAATGTATTGTTGTAGTTTATTAAATTTTCAAAAGCAGTCTTACGACCTATGATCTGATTTTCTGTCGGAGTTATTCAGATTTTATAGATGCTAGTTTTTTGCGTGCATTTCTTTTCATTTTTTATATGTAATTTTAAAGTCATTTATTATGTGTAAGCTGGAATAATACAATTAATTCTTTATTAATACATAAAATATTCCAAGTGTTTTCTTACTATTATCACAGCATTCAAAAGCGGCAGATCGCATTTTCCTTTTTATAATTATCTAACAATAAAAACTAATTAGCACTAAATGCTGAAATTAGATATTTTGAATGTTCTCAATGTGTGTTATATGCAGTATATTTGAAATTGACATATGGAAAATTCTTTAGAATGAGTTGTAATAGTTTAAAATTTCCGATTTATTGCTTTTTTCGGTGTATTTTCTCATTTTATTTCTTATTTTGCTTTTGATGGGATTTGAATCCCAATAAAAAGGCGTGAGTAAGTGATAAATTGTAAATTGGGACTTACCCTTCTTCAGGATACTTATCCATATCGGTGTAAATCCACACTTTGTTTTGATCCCATATATATTAATTATCTTAATTTTAATCAACCACTCTTTATAACCTCCTTTGACAAAAAAGATTGTAGAATACTTGTTATATCAAATGAATAAGCAGCGGTAACACTTTAAGCTATTTAATTCACATTGTTTAAATTGTAAAAGAGAGAGCATTTTACATGCCTCTTCTCTGGAGAAACTACATGTTGAGAATGAATAAGATGTTTACATTATAAGATAATAAATCAGTAATAATAATTGTAATAATAATATCATAATAATAATAATAAATCAGTTTAATGCAGTCTATGAGTCTTAATGCAGTCACTCAAAAAGTCATTATCTTTATCAAAGGATTTTCAAGGTTAAATACATTTGAAGAGATTTATGGCTGAGTTGAAACGACGTATTATTTATGTAACTGAAGAAATTATCTTTAGCACAGTTATTTAGCTTGATTTATGTCCATCAACTCCTCCTTAATTTCTGAAGTTTCATTGTCACACAAATTTAAGTTCCTTCTATGGGTTTGAAAAACAGGTTTGGGAACTGGTTTCGTAAACAGGTCTGCTATCATCAATTTGGTTGGGCAGTACTTTAGGTTGATAGTCCCTTCTTGCTTTAGTTGTTTTATCAGGTTGAACCTTAAAAGATTTAGGTGACATCAGTAGCTACCTATCCATGAATATTAAAAAAGTAAATAAAAGCTACATGATAAATCAAACTCAGAAAATAGAGGAATTAATGAATAAATTTAATTTGCAAGACGCAAAACCGTGTAGCACACCCGTGGAAACAAATTACACACGCTTTAATGATGAGGATAACATTTTACCAAACAACACATATTACAGACAAGCGATAGGAGCACTTCTATATCTAGCAACTATAAGCAGACCTGACATCTGTGCAGCAGTAAACATTCTTAGCAGAAGAAATGAATCACCAAGAATGAAAGACTGGAATGCAGTAAAAAGAGTGATAAGATATTTAAAGACTACAAAAAATTATAGTCTAGTTCTAAGCAGAGAAAAGAAACCGATACTTGAAGTTTATGCGGATGCAGATTGGGAAGGAGATGTAGATTCACGAAAATCAACGAGTGGGAACCTATATATATGTTAGGGGGAAATCCCATACAATGGTCGACAAGAAACAATCCTGCATTGCATTATCATCGGCAGAGGCCGAGTATGTGTCAGTCTCATAATCTTGATGGGATTTGAATCCCAATAAAAAGGCGTGAGTAAGTGATAAATTGTAAATTGGGACTTACCCTTCTTCAGGATACTTATCCATTTCGATGTAAATCCACACTTTGTTTTGATCCCATATATATTAGTTATCTTAATTTTAATCAACCACTCTTTATAACCTCCTTTGACAAAAAAGATTGTAGAATACTTGTTATATCAAATGAATAAGAAGCGGTAACACTTTAAGCTATTTAATTCACATTGTTTAAATTGTAAAAGAGAGAGCATTTTACATGCCTCTTCTCTGGAGAAACTACATGTTGAGAATGAATAAGATGTTTACATTATAAGATAATAAATCAGTAATAATAATTGTAATAATAATATCATAATAATAATAATAAATCAGTTTAATGTAGTCTATGAGTCTTAATGTAGTCACTCAACAAGTCATTATCTTTATCAAAGGATTTTCAAGGTTAAATACATTTGAAGAGATTTATGGCTGAGTTGAAATGGCGTATTATTTATGTAACTGAAGAAATTATCTTTAGCACAGTTATTTAGCTTGATTTATGTCCATCAGCTTTATGGCACCAAATTTGTATCTTACATCAATGATATAAGTAGACATAAAGATAACACTTAAGGGTTTAACACTTATACTCTTAGTTTTTAAAAGATGTCTCATAGTATACAAAAAAGAAAAATTCAAAGTAAATAAACATTGCAGGGTGACAGGGCGGGGGGATGCAAATGCATATCTACAAATAATAATAATTATAAATAAAATAAAATAAAAAATCATAAAGGTTAAAAAATTTCTGCTATCTTGTTTAAAGTGCTGTAAAATTAACAGCAAAATATACTGATAAAATGCAGTTTTTTGAAAAATCTAGAAAACAAACTGTAAAATTAAAACTGAAAAATGCTCTAAATTTACAAGAGTTATCAGTTTTACGCATATCACAGTTGAAAATTTCCATTCAGCGATTTCCGCCAATAAGCCGATGTTGTTGAAAATATTTGTGCAGCCTTGTATATAATCTATAGAATTTATACACATCAAGTAATACTTTAAAAATAATTAAATTTAAAAACGCATATCACAACTGAAAACGCACTGCCAGCAATTATTTTTCTTAAGTTTCAATAGTTCACAATTATTGCTCATTTTCTTCTGCAGCCAAAATCTCTTGTGTGCCCCATAAATGAACGATGAATTCTATGCTCACCACGTTCTATAGTAAGATCTTTGTAGTACACTTCAGTGATGTGTATATCAATTTCAATATATTTAAGATAGTGCAATATCATTAAAATACACCCGCAAACGGATTTTCCCCGTAGACCTTAATATAACGGAATTCTTTTCAGTGTCCCTGTAAATGAACCGTACACGCTCACTGTAAAAAAAAAAGGTCTAAAATACGGAAATACTACTGGCAATCTAGACGCCATTACTATTTCCGTATTTTAACGTAACTTTTCCCCGGTAAATTACAGAAAAATTTCCGTTAAATTCCAAAAAAACGGAACTTTTTCTGCAATTTACTGGGAAAAAGTTCCGTTAAAATACGGAAATAGTACTGGCGTCTAGATTGCCAGTAGTATTTCTGTATTTTAGTCCGTTTTTTTTTTTTTTTTTTTTTTTTTACAGTGTACGCAATTTTGAATACCGAATATGCCATAGTCAACCCCAATAACATGTATCAATTTCATGGCGATCAGACTATATTTACGCAAGTTAGAGCACGGACAGCGTTAAAAATGGAATTAAACATCATACAGCTTTCAATCCAACCGTTATTCTGTTTAGCTGTTCAAATGTTTCAAGTTCAAAAAGGGAGCTGTATTTTGAAATTGCAAAGTTATTATGAGCAGTATTACACTTTGAGTCAATGCAGCGCCACCTATCGGTAATGTTTGCAACTCCAAAAAGTAAGCATTGTAAAGATATTACCGACTTCCCACTTTTCTTTGCTATCCGAATAACTTAAGTACAGCTGTCATGTTCAATCCTTTTTAGGGCACTCTGCAGATACGCATAGACACACATTTGAAGTTAAAGTAATTGAAACTGCAATTTTTGGTTAAAAAAAGAGTAGAAGTAATAGAAAGCAAAATACAACCATTTAAATGTTCAGTAAGTCGACTGTCCAACGATTACGACCGATTGTTAAAAACCGATAATAAGAGAAGCATCGATTGCTAGTCAAGGTTGCCAGTTTGGCCTCCTTTTTATCCAGAAAATACGAATTCATACGGACTGTCCAAAATAAGAATTTTTACTTTATGTAAGGACAAAATGTCGGTGATTAAATAAAACAAAAATTACTATTCGAAATTACTGGTATTCATTTGGAATTTCTGAGTAAAAAAGGAGGCCTAACTGGCAGCCCTGTTGCTAGTCAACCTTAACTTCAGTTATGAGATAAATACTTTTTCATCTCTCTCTGAGATATAGTTCGGCAGATTGCGCCACATTTTTGAAAAGAATTTTAGCGTCGATGATTTTTGCATATATGACAGATTAGATATTACATATAACAAAACACGCAGTCAGCTGGCGTCAGCGGTCATCTGTGGGTGCGACAGCAGCAACATCACACCGTACGCAGGAATGTGAAACGGATGGCAACCCGATTACTGATGACTGTACCAGAGCTGGTGTAATCGAGTAATCGTGTTACCATTCATTTCACATAGTAGCGGGTGGTGTAATGTTGCTATGGCAACATCCCCTATTGATGACATGTCTAGCAGTTTCATTATATGTACCATCATACATACAAAAATCAGCGACGCTAAAATTGGTTGAAAAAATGTGACGCTGGCCCTCGGACTATTACTTCGCATATTTGAAAAATATATATACAAAATACAAAATTACACAAACAAATATAATATTCTACAAATTTTCGATACGAAAATCTATGCATTTTACTTAAGATTCATCAAATTTCGCCCATGTAGAAATATAAAAAATTCGGTAATTCTGTCAAAAAATATCTGGAGCAGGAAAACAAATATTTTAGAACAACTTGAAATAAATAATATAATTAACATTACGCAGGCCGCAAACAGTGTTGCCAAATCTGGCGTTTTTTTTTTTTTTTTTTTTTTTTTTTCCGAGTTCACACCAGAAAATTTTTAAAACTAATTTTCTATATTTTATTCAAGAAATTTTTATCATTATAATAACCAAAAATAACTATTAAAACGTTATGGGGAGAATTTCGAATTGTTTAGCGATAGTTTTATAAATGCGTTATTAATACTCTATATATAACAATATATGTAATAAAGTATAAGGTATTATAACACTATTTACGGTACATGGTTTAATTTTTCATTATAATTTATGTGAAAATTAAAATGAAAGTTAAATAAAAAATTTTTGTTTTTAAATCATACTTTTGAAAATAAAAGTTTCTGCATAATTTATTTTTTATTTTTCAATTATTTGCCAATTTATCTCTTTTTTTTTTTTTTTTTTTTTGCCTACACAAAAAATCCTTTCGGAATTTTTTTTTTCATATCTCGATATTACATTTCTCCACTTCCAGCACTAAATATTGGTCTTTTATTCTCGTGACCGTCTTGATTCTATTTCCCCCGATTCCAGAATTTTTCAAAAAGTACTCCCAGCATCTTGAGTCACTGTATGTACGGCAAGATTTAAAGGAAAAACACAATTGTCCAAATTCAACACTCTCATATAAGTTCCCAGATACTAAGTCATCTTTCACGACGATTTCTGCTCTTCGATTGTAAATATAACAAACCATTGTTACAAAAAAAAAAAAAAAAAAAAAAGTTTTTCCATTCATCACTATAACAGGAATTCATGAAATACGGATTACTACTACTAGATTGGAGATATTTATGCAATTAGCCTGGGATTGTTATGCGATAAAACGAGTATATTTAACATTCGCCTTATGGGGAACATTTCTGTTCCACGGCATTCTATGCTTATAAGCGGGGTATGCAATTATCCGTTACCCGATTAAGTGGGGCCGACTGTATCTCGAAAACGGCTGATTTGCGACGGGTAGTTCCATTGACTTTTTTACTCCCCACGACGAGATCTTTCCAGCGATACCACTCTCGTCAAAATCGGTCTAACACATCTTTCACTTCCCTAGTGAGAATTACGCTTATGAAGCTCTTCTGAAGATCCATAAGCAATTCATAGTTTTTTATTTTTGCACGTCTAATTCCCCGTGTTCATCATTTGAATTATCTTTCACATTAATTTTTACATTTGTGATTTCATTTTAATTATTAGGATGAGCAAAAGGAATCCTCTACTAAGCCATACAAATCACATTTTGTCGTACACTTAAAAAAAAAAAAAAAAAAAAAAAAAAAAAAAACTATTCAGTATTTTGACTTGAAATTAAACATAAAAATAAATGATCTGTAGATTTGCACAATATTCTTTTTTTTTTACAGAATAACCTTAAAAAATTTATTATTTAATTAATTTATTTTGCATGTTTTTCCATTACGGACGCCTTTTTACAAATAAAAAATGAAACACGTATATTTTCAGAAGAAAAAATAAATCGTGGAGTTAGTAATTATAAATAGAATCATGATTAATTAAATAGTTTCACGATTTCTTTTATGAAATTTTTTAAATACCCCTTTTTATGAAAATTATAGCATATTTTGAATAAATTAAAATTTGTGAAAATTCAATTATTTACATTTAATTATGAAAGTATTTTTCAGTGTTAAGAATTCAAATACGCAATTTATTCTTATTATGTGACATCATTTACGCAGACGATACACTGTAAAAAATATTTCCCTTACTTTACACCAAAAAGGGTGGCAACTAAGTTGCCACCCCAAGTGGTGTAATGAAATTCCATTTGTAAACTGGTGTAATGAGCCACCAGCTATCAAATGGTGTAAACAAACACCACTTTTAGTGGCAACTTAGTTGCCACCCTTTTTGGTGTAAAGTCACATTACTGCTTATTTGGTTTGCACTTTAACAGTAAAATAAAAAAACAATTTAAAGATTACATTTTAAATCTAATGCAACCATAATTTACAATAAATAGTTTCACGCAAAGAGACTGCTAAACATTATTTTAACTGCGATAATTTATTATCTCAATTAAACATTTATTTTAAACATTTTAGTTTTGTTAACAACGAAATTTCCTCACAAATCATTCCTTCGTTACATCTGGACTTACGTCACGTGTACTTGACTCTTTTTTTTTTTTTTTTTAACTCAGCGTAGGCCTGACTGGTTTTCGAATAAAAAGACTAAGCAAATTAAAATAAATATACCTTAAATACAACTAAACATTGCAAATTGTACAAAAATCAGATACAGGAGAGCTAAAAACCATACCAACCTCTCAAGCTCTAAAGAACAATTTTTATCACTTTTAAAATGCAAATTAAAAATACTTAACGGCATAATTAATTAATAAACTCTACGCCGCTAGAAAGCTTGAAGTTTATGCTTTAAAAAGATACTAATAGTTAAGCAAAATGATAAGGTTTAAATAGTTAAAAAAGGTGCAAAACAAAGTAAACAAAACGCGTAACGCTATGGGAAAGTGGTCAGAGACAAAAAATTTTATACCAAATTTCATGAGTTTTTTAAACATATCTAAACTCAACCTAGGAATACACGGTGGATGGCGGAGCAAAGCCCGTACTTTATAAAACATAAAACAAGTATTAGTTTTTCAAAATAATTAATAAAAAGTTGAAAACAAGCTATGTTAAAATATGTCAACAACAGTAAAAATCCCGCATGTATTTCTATGGGCGAGTTCTAACTGGAAAATCGAAAAATGTTAACTTTTGAAACGCTCAGCAAATACACAAAATGTGTTCAAAACTTTTAAAACTAGATAGAATCTTGAAGCTTAAGCTTTAAATGAGCTGAATATCACATTAGTTTTTAAGAAAAAGTTAGTTTTTGTAGTTAAAAAAACTTAAGAATATCGTTGTTTACGTAATGTCTAACGGAAATTTCCTTCCAGAAATTCCAGAAATCCGTATATTTAAGGTAATTTTTCCCCATAAATTACAAAAAATTTTCCTTTTTTCTAAAATTTATGGGGGAAATTTTCCATTAAAATACGGAAATAGTGATAGAAGATATATTCATATAATCCCCTTATCAAGAGTTTTGGATACCCATTTTCTCCCTCTTTCTACTGCAGAAAAACATCATTAGAGTTCATAGCGAAAAAGAAACACTTAGTAGTCGACAGATGTAATATGCACAGAAACTGCATCTCTTCATCTTTCTTCGCCTTATGTGAGATATGTTTTAAACCAGACTCGCAAGCACTTATGTTCTATTCTGGTTCGCGTTATAAACTTATAAACATTATAATTGACTGTTACACTGAACACTATTTTATCAGACTTTACTTCCTTGTAACTTTCATAAATATCCAATTATGTATAATTGGTTGATTACCTCAAAGTGCCGAAAATACATCCATATGGTTATCAATTTTAATGATGTAACACGCGCGGAAAAACATATGTAATATTCACTTTTAAAACGTCCTCACACAAGTGAAGACGTACAAAATGTAATCTCTTTCTTAGTATCTCTAATTAAACTTCTCCTTTTTCCTTTCCTACAATATGAGTAGTTTCAATGCAGTACAGACACAATAAACCGTCTGTTACATGATTCCTATTTTAAGTCTGATGCACTGAGACCTGAAGGAGTAAAGATATACGAATATATGATGATACGGGATACTCCATAATTCTTAGACGCCCTGACTAACCGCGAGCTGAAAAACGGATATCTATACATAGAAGGTAAGGCCTTTAATTATTCTTTTATTGTTGTGATGAGGCATCGCGCAGTTTGCGTTTATAGTATATGAATTAGTGAGGAGCGTGTGGATTCACCCCAAAAACTGTTAGACTCACAAATTTTTCTAACAAATAGTACTGGCGTCTCGATTGCCAGTAGAATCTTGGTTTTTTTAGCCCGTTTTTTTTTTTTTTTTTTTTTTTTTAATCATTTGGAAAAATGGTTATTGTCCTCTGCCAGGGTAGGAAATCAAAAACATATCTGAAGTGTTTTATTGGCTGAATACGCATTTTATTCGTTTTCTGATTGGTCTATACAGTAATCTTTACTTTCAACAGAGATGGATACTTCTGTTGCCAGTATGACAAAAAAGTAATAAAAACTACAAAAAAAAAAAAAAAAATTAATAACTCAGAAACAAATTGAGATACAGCTTTCAAACAAATTGCATTTGAAAGTGCATTTTTTTCTCTATACGACTGTGTAAAAAGTAATATTGTGGGATGTTTAGAAGTTTAAGAATGCACTGTAAATTAAAATGTCTGAAATTCAAACACTTAAGTGTCTGAAACGGAGTGTTCAGTTTTCAGACATTTTAAAATGTCTGAATTTTTTCAGACACTTTTCGTGTCTGAATTTCAGACACTTCAAACGTATTAATAGCATCCATTTTTTTGTAAGCATCATACGTAACCATGTTTGACCACGTTGAATCCTGGAAAAATATTTGGCCTGGGTCCTGCCCCCCCCCCCCCCCCCTTACAACCTGATTTTTCTGGTGCTCCCAATTTTGGTACGCAATTTTTGTTAAGCTGATAATTTATATCTTTTACGACATTTTACTGATTATAATCAATATTTTGAACTCCAGGAGTAGAACAAGATTAAAACAAAAAATATTTATCTAAATATTAGATTTTTAAAATTTGTTTTATTTTTAATCTTATTTTACTTTAAAAGTTCAAAATATTGATTATAATCAATACAATTTCGAAACAGATTTAAAATATAAGCTTTACAAATATTGCACATCAAATTTGTGGGCACTAAAATCGTAGGGGGGCGGGGCACGGCCCAGTATGCCCATTCTTTAATCAAGAAGTTCTTTTGCAAAAAATGCAACCCTGCATTATTGTTATCTCAATTGAGATGTCCGGTATTCGGGAGTATCCGTTGTGGAGGTTAATGGACATTCCCGAATAGCTATTCTGAAACATCTATTTAGCGAATACTTTTTTAATCTGCATGGCATACATATTTGTATATTTTTACCTCACAAAAGCAGACATCTCCGATTATCGGACAAATTCAGCGGCAAGGGCTATTGAGGTCTTTTAAAGTACATAGATAAATATATATATTTCTTATAATTTTGTCCTACTCTACTTCATATAATTTAAAAATAGATTTTTTAAAAATTTATATTGCCACATAGGCAATTTTACATATATATCAGATGATAATCACGACAGCTATTTAACTATGAATAAATAAATAAATATTCTACTTTACCCTTTGCACTCGAGGGCTCCGGAGCGGAGCCATTTAAAATTTGTCTTCAAACTCGAGGGCTCCGCTACGGAGACAATGCAAATAATTTTGTGATACCTGTCTAGAAAAGCCAAGATTACATATCACAAAATTATTTGCATTGTCTCCGTAGCGGAGACCTCGAGTTTGATGACAAATTTTAAATGGCTCCGCTCCGGAATCCTCGAGTGCAAAGGGTTAATATTGAGAAAAAAATTACTTCGGTATTTTGTTTATTTATATTTTGTGTTTTTTAATCTTGTCCTACTCTAAGTTCAAAACTTTCATTATAATCAGTGCAAGATTTAAGGTATCAACTTTGCGAAAATTTCATACAAAATCCCCCCCCCCTCCCCGAAAAAAAATAAAAATCCTTATCATTTAAAAATTAGATTTTTTAAAAATTTATATTGCCACATGGGCTTATTGTTATCATTCCTATGAGGTACTAAACATAAGACATCTTTAAAGCAAAATAAAGCCAAAAAAAAAAAAAAAAAAGTTAGCACATGATATCACTATGATACAAACTTGCGATGCTTATCAGTAAAGTCTAATTGGAAAATGACCTTCGAATCCACGCATGCAGCGAAATCTAAATAAACAAATGATTTCCTTTTGCCTCACTGGCTTACTTCTATGTTTCCAAGTTAAAAGTTTTCACACATGAAAAGATTTAATAGCTTTAGAAATATATCTAAGAAATACTTGAGATAAACATTTATTTTCAATTATATATAAATTTCATGAAAATCAATTGATTTTTTTTTCCAAAAGCGAAAGTTTATAAATATATTTTTTAATTTCAGCTGAATATTGTTCAATGGAAAAAAAAAAGGCAATCCCGAAAATCCCGGATTTTTCCAGTAAAAATTCCGGGATTTTCGGGGTTAAAATTAAAGCGGATCCCGGGATCTCAATCCGGGATTGTAATCCCTAGCTAGGAAGTAAGAAAACTTTAGGAGATCTTTCAAAGTTTTTTTTTTTCTATTTCCTTGTGGTCGAGTATGAGATAAGCATTAGCCATTGAAATTGAAACTAAGAACTGCCATATTGAAAACAAAACAAAACAAGAGAATGAACTTAACTTTTAAATATGTCTGTTTTTTAGTGATGTTATTACTTTAAATTTGAGAAAAAGATGAGAATAAATAATACATAATTTGTAATAAAAGACAACGTCATAAATTTAAAAATATATACTTCTAGAATTAGTGTTTTTTTTTTTTGGAATAAGATTCAAAACTAATTAAATTTCATGTAAGATTTTGTTTAGTACAATAAATAAAATCATAAAAGACACTAATTTTAGTACTATAAAGAAATTATAACACTTACTTTAATCGCTGTTTGCAAGAGGTAAGAAATATTCCTCGATTTAAAATTTTAAAAACTACCACAACCACAGTGAGGGAGAAAGACTTTCATCAGTTTAAAAGGTAGTCCCATAATACATCCGACTAGCCATATTTAAAGAATGAGATGTTTCATCCTCAAAACAGGACCCGCCAGACAAAAGTTTCTTTTTTTTTTTTGCCAGCTTCGACAGGACGAAAATGAATAACACAATATTATTGATATAAATTGATACGAGTTAACACTAAGCCCATTGCACACGCTTTGTAGAATTTCCGGGTGTAATCTTCAACCGTCGTCTACTTCTGTTCTGTGTCTATCCCGCCCTTGTATCGACGACAGCTTCTAAGAGACATTTGATGTCGAGCACACACGTCAGATGTATGTATTCAATAAATAAATAATCCAAGTTAATACGAATTAAAATCACAGTACTTCACATTTCGCAAAAAACGAATTAAAATACACGCGTACATAGAAACAAACTTTGTTTGAATTACAACGTATACCACTACGAACGAAGACATCTAAAACGCATGCGCAACTGGGAGTGCTAGTGCCCCCTGGTGGTTATTGCGTCGAAGAATCAAAACGTCTTAAATTAAGACACGTTTAAAGCAATGAAGTGTCTTAAAATAAGACGTTTGCGGATATTTTAGACATTATTCTCAGTTCGTTTACACCATGGTCATAGTAAGACACTTATGTATCTTAAATTAAGACATCTATAATGTCTGAATTTTCAGATTAAGACACTTAAGTGTCTAAAATTCTTTTTCAGTCACATATGTGTCTAAATTTAAGACGCTTCTATTTGCAGTGTGGAATTTCATTTAAAATTGGCCGTCAGATTTCTTGGAAATCTGACGATGGAAAAGCCTTTTTCCGAACAGCCAATGAAATGCTTGGATAATACGTAAGTTTCAGGAAATCTGACGAGTTGCAGGCGATTTTTGTCGCTTGCAATTTTTACGTGTAATAACACCATTAATGTTTAATTCATGGCGTACGTAATGTAGTAATGTATGGTCAACTCCGTGCGATTTTTATGTCTTAAATTTTAGTCTTTGAAAAAATCATTTTCCAAATGGTCGTTGCAATTTTTTAAATTGCTTTTTATTATTATGATTATGTTTTTTTTTATTATTATTAAAAATCTATCGCATTTGTAAGGAAATGAAAAATGATGTTAGATTCTTTGGCACTCAAAATGTATTGGAAGCAAATTTTACACAATTATGAAAAAAAAAAAAAAAAGATTGTGTGAATGTGTCATAAAAATTCGTTTTGCCGAGCAAATGGAAAAAATTAGGAAAAAAATCATACAGTGGAAAAAAATCCCATGAATGCCATGTTGACAGATATTGTGAAATATAATCTCCAAACGAGGACATTAAAATAATTAAGCTAAGTAAATTGTTTTTCGTGTGTCAAATGTGATTTATAAAAGCAATCATCAAAAGTGATTATGATCTAAAGGAAGGAAGTGAAAATCAAAAGTGATTGCACAATCATAAATAAACATTTTATTATAAACATTTCGCGATACTTAAGAACTATAGACAATTGATAAACTCTTATTTTAAATTACTATTTATATAAATATTAATACAAATAATTTGTTATTAAGAATTACATCACTAATTTCCTGTTCTTTATTGCTGATAATATTTATGCATGTATTTTTTTCTCTACTTTCACTTGTATCTCATACTATCCAACGGAGAGATGTATATCTTAAAGCTCTTATTAAATATTAATTTTTTCTCGATTTAAAAGTTTCCGGACAAATTTAAGATTTACAAGTCACACAAAAAACATTGTCTTTTTAAATGACATGGAAGTTCACACCATCATCACATATGGATAAAAAACAGAAATACAAGAAGAATATGTAGATCGATTTACCCTTTCCGGATGCAGATTACCAGATGATAAACGGGTATACATAAATACAAGGTAAGCCCAATTTATCTTACCTATGTTTTGTTTTATATTGAGAAATAAATAGTTTATTTTTGAGGATAAAACCGAATATCACGCCAGTACTGCTAGCAAAGTTTAAATATTGTTCTCATGCCATATTCTAGATTAATCATCTTATAGTAAAATTCAGTGATTCATTTCAATTTCATTACATTTGAAATAGCGTATTATTAGGATGAGCGAAGCGAATCCTCTAGTAGGCTACACAAATTACATTTTGTCGTACACTTTACAAAAAAAAAACTATTTAGTATTTTGACCTGAAATTAAACATAAAAATAAATTATGATCTGTAGATTTGCACAATTATTATTATTTTTTTTTTTTTTTAAGAATAACCTTAAAAAATATTATTTTTAATTAATTTATTTTACATGTTTTTCCATTACGGACGCATTTTTGCAAATAAAAAATAAAAATAGTCTATTTTCAGAAGAAAAAATAAATCATGGAGTTTGTAATTATAGATAGAATCATGATTAATTAAATAATTTCACAATTTCTTTTATGAAATTTTAAAGATACCCCCTTTTATGAAAATTATAGTATATTTTAATGAATTAAAATTTGTGAAAATTCAATTATTTACATTTAATTTTAAAATATTTTTCAGTGTTAAGAATTCAAATACACAATTTATTTTTATTATGTGAAATTATTTATGCAGACGATACTTACGCATTTTAATAGAATTATATTATATATGTATATTTTTTTTGTAAAGTGGCAACAAAAGAATTGTAAACAAATAAAATTAATTGTTAAATTCGTTATATCATAAATAAAAAATTCCGAGGAATTTCTTAGTTATTTGGCTTAATTTACATTTCTAAAATTAAAATGTCCAAAACATAGAATAACGTTTTTGCTTAATAAAGATGCAAAAATAATATAAAAAAATATTGTTGCTTTCAAATATTTATCTTATTAAATAATGCTTCGCGAATCCAAACAAAGCGTGGCTTTTGCCAGTTTAATTAAAATACACTGCAAACGAATTTTCCTCATTGACCATAATGTAACAGAATTCTTTTGAGTGCCCCTGTAAATGAACTATTAATGCTATACACTCCGTATTCAATACCGAACATGACATGGTAAACATCATTAACATATATCAATTGCATTAAAATCCGAGTCTATTTACTCGAGTTAGAGCGTGGGCAGTCAGACGGACAGACAAACCGAATTCATAAACACTTATCAACTTTGTTGGAAAGCGTTAAAAACAAGTTAGAAATCGTACGTCAAACGTGGCAAATGAAGTGCGTTCGTACTATAACTAGTTTTATAAATATTTTTTGCCCCGCATATCGTACTGGATGTCTGTTTTAGTACACTTCGTAAGTGCATATCGATAAGGCTGTAAGATCATTGAAATGCACTTGAAATATTTTTTTCCCATTGGCCGCAATGTAACGAAAAACTTTTGAATGTCCATGTAATTAAACTATACATCCGATTTTCATAAAATTTGAAATGACGCGACAAAATTATGCAACAGTTATATATTTTAAATTTCAAACGATTCGGTTGGGTAGTTTTTTTCGCTGTTGTATGCGGACAGACGGACTGAACGACGACTATAGGTGTTAAGTATTTATAGGGTAAAGTGCCCATATTTAGTCCCCTCTCCTACTTTCGTCCCCCTTAACTTCTCCGCTTCTGCGAAAGTGGCGCCACTTATGACGCAAGGCACAGGGGACGGAAGGTAAAAGGGGCCAGTGTTGAAAGTTTAGTTCGCCAAGACGCATACATAAATTAAAGAAGGCGAATTTCCTATTTTTAGAAGACCTGAGTTCTTATTACGTCGTTTGTAGAACGTTATTTACTGTACTGTAAGTATTTATTTCTTATTCATTGCATGTATTTTACGTTGGTAAGATGCTGACAGTAGCATACAGTGAGTTTTAGGGCGCTCAGTTCATCTTATGGGAACTGAAGATTCGTAATATTGGGAAGAAGCTTGGTCCCAATTTCGCCCCCTTGCAGTTCTTATTTTCGTCCCGGGGACGAAATTAAGAATTTTTTCGTGACATTTAAAAAAAAATTTCCCCTCATGTTTGGATGGCTAATGCATAGTAGCCAATATCCCGATTTTTGGCTACCAGTAAAATCTTACAAAAATGTTTTCTTTATTTAATTGCGTTAAAACTGCGATTGTATAAAGCAAGTTTTTCTGCATAAAAATATTGGTATGAAAAAAATCGGCAGGTTGGCAACTATGCTAATGTTTCGTTATGTTATTCTTCCACTGATAATTAGTACATTTCTTTGTGCCTCACTTTAATGTTAATTAAATTACTTAGTCATTTAGAAATAAATTTTGATTTAGTTATAAGTTAAGCCTCTGCGTATTGGATTTTTTTTTTTTTTTTTTGGGGGGGGGGGCGAAATTGGGACCATTTTTTTTTTCTTTTGCATTTTTTAGATACTTTTGAAAAAAAATTTTTTTGCATTGTTAAATTTTTTTTGTACGATATTTGCCTATGTTTTTATGTGCGTGTGTAGTTAGTCTATGTAAAATCCAAATTTGGTAGATTTTCACTGAAAATTACAACTTCCAAGGGCCTAAAAGTGACTGAGGGACGATAATAGGGCACCTTACCTTATAATTACGAACGCACCTAAAAATCTATAACCAACGACTTTTAATATTTTACCCATTCAGAAATTCTACAAGGATTCAAAAACTGGTTCGTAATCGATAAAACCACCAATAGGCAAATAACTAAATCCCCAAACGTAAATTCAACGTTTCCATTACATTTCGCCGATATGAATCTAATCGTCACGGCAAGTTTTTCACTTTGCGAGAGACAGAAAGAGATCAAAACAGTTTTGAAAACAAGCCTAAATATAAACGCCCTTGATATAAATTTTTTCACCCTTGGCAACAGATGTGATATCAAAATTATTGAGACTTATAACTGACTCTTATCAGTTGCCGGACCGCATTTTGAAACTATGTCTGCTAGCAAGGAAAACACATCTCTATGCCTTTCGAATTTTAATCTCAAATTATACCGACTGCATCAGATTATACGCAGGAAGAAGTCGAAGTTTTTTTTTTTTTTTTTTTTTTTTTTTTTTTTTTTTTTTTAAATCTCTCGTTTGCTTTCTTTTTTTTTTATATTCCGTCTCCATTTTTATGATACGGCTTTTTTTTCCGTAGTATCTCTCGCACTTAAAAGATATCGTTAGTGAAAAAAAAACGGGGAAAAATACGGTTTAGCTTCCAAAACTTTTGGCGCGAATTCAGAGGATTATTTATTTTAGTTTTTTTATTTTCATTAAATTTGTATCGTAAATGGTATAAGGATTTATGAGTCACTAATAGGTAAGCTGGAAAAGAAAAGCGAAAAAAAAAATTGGCGCCGTTTATTTGAAAGTTTTAAACTAAAAGCAAAGTTGAAATGATAGGTAATCATTGAAGGTTTACTAATTGTTGTACATTATATTTAAGAATTTTTTTTTTGCGCATTTTGTAATTTAAATCAACAGATAAGTTATAAAACGTGCTTTTAATTTGTAATATCATAAAAAATGTGACGCAGTTTATTTAAAATTTTAAAACTAAAGAAAAACTAGTTTAAACGATGAGCTATAATTAAAATTTCTAATTTTTATTGTATTCAAGGATTTTTTTTTTTCATTTTACACTTTAAATTAATAGGTAAGACACAAAACATGCTTTTAATTTTTAATATTGAAGTTAAATAGTTACATTTTGATAGAATGTGAAACTTTATGAAAAAAATGAAAAGTTTTGGGTTTAGCGAAACGTTAATTCATATTATCAGTTTATATCGTGAATATCCGCATATTTTAAACTAAAAACTTTGACGTCAGCATGTGACATGTCTTACTTGTTTGTATAATTAATTCGGCGCTCGATTTTTGGTCTCAAGGTCTAAACAGACTAATATGTTAACTTCTTCCACCTGAGGTTACAGAAATGTGGACCTCTATTCTTTTCCCCGTAAAAACTAAACTGTTCGATTTTTATTTTTTTTTAAAATTTCTTTACTTCTAGATAGCTGAATGTTTTTTTTTTTCCTTTAGCCCCCGGTGTGCTATTTCTTTCTCCCAGCTAATAAAGTGTCGTCTCCAAAAAATAACGTTACATTGTATAAGGCAGCCGTAAAACAAAGCAAATGTATCATTGTACGGAAAAATCTCTACTGCCATTTATTAAACTTCTAAGCATCGCACATTTTCAATTTGTATACCGTCGTATTGGGGAAAAAAAGTACTTTTAAATGCAGTTTGTTTGAAAACTGTATCTCCATTTATTTTTGAGATATTAATTTTTTTGCAGTTTTTAACGACATTTGTTTAATTTTGGCAACTTAAGTACCCCATTTCTTTAAATAAAAAGTAAATAAAAAATAGTTGGAAAATAGCAATTATATCTTTTTGTTGCCATTTTCTCATAAAAACTGAATAAAACGTAATTAAACTGCGTGCTATTTTGAAAAAAAATATATAAATGAATGATTTCTGATAAAACACGGTGCTATTATAAACTAAATTTAATTTTAAGTGTCTATATTAATAATACAAACAAATGAAGGCATATGAATCATGAGATAGGCGATTTTTTTTCCGAGTTTCTTGAATGACGATATCTCTCTTTTGTGAATTTCTGTGTTATTCAGCGAAAGTCACGTTCTGTGCATATTTTTCTGTAGATGTTGTTAAGACTGGATCGCAAATGAGGAATTCTTCATTCCGCAGATCTGGATGACGTCATTTAATATAGAATAAAAGCGTCTGTTTTAAGTCTTAAAACCGAACTATCTATATATCTATATATATATATATTTCATCGGGGGCGACACTAAATTCTGAAAAAGCAGAAATCCTGTTTTATCGTTTTATAGTTCTGTTTCTAGTTCTGTTTTCTCGTTATCTATTATTTTACAATAGATTCATTATTAGTTATGCTATACCTAAATATATACAGTGGATTCTCTTTAGTGCGTCTCTCCTTAATATGTATCTCCGGTTAATGAAGACACATTCATTTTCTGCATCGTTTTTCATTGGCAATTAATGTTAAGGACAACGCTTAATGTATGCAGGTGTATCTGAAATGCTTCAACAAACTTAGAGGGAGGATAGTACTCATCAAGACTACCAAAAAATGCAATGGAAGATGAGGTCGCAAATGACGTTTAAAGGATGAAAATTGAGAAAATGCGCCTGGAAATGGACAAACTGAGACAAGAAAGGGGCACTCCAGAAAATAATTTATTGTGCAGAATAGGTACAACACAGATCGTGATGTCCAGAGAAAACAAATATTTTACAACAATTGTTCAAAGTGTCGACCGCGGATATTATTACACAGAGTACGTCTACGGAGGAACGACTGGCGGACGCGCTCGAAGACTTCAGGAGTCCTGCATACGTGGATTCCTGCTCACAGATTTGTTTGGCTTTCTTCCAAGTTTTTGTTATCTCTTCCTGACCGGATATGCACAAAGTGAAAGGAAAACCAGCTTCGTGCTACAAGCCAGTCCTGCATAAAAGCAGCAAGCTAGATTTCGATATTTTTATTAGTTTTGCGATTTTTACCCTTTAAACGTCATTTGCGACCCCATGTTCCATTGCATTTTTGTTCGTCTTGATGAGTACTCATCCCCTAAGTTTGTTGAAGCATTTCAGATACACCCTGTAAATTACTTATTGGATAACGCGGACAATTTTTCACAAATTGACCGTGCACACTTTAAACTAGTGTATTACATCATTTCTTCAAAAGCAACTTTGGTGTAACTTTGGTTATCGAGAGATATAGAAATCGTCACTGACAATGATGAAGAGAAAGAAAACATTTCACCATCAAAAAAGATGATAAAATCAAAAATTACTAACGGCTGTTCAGCCATGATAATAACCAAAATATGAGGTATCTGGCCAAATTTTTGAGAGTGTTACAAAACTAGAAAACGGTGTGGTAAAAATATCATATGTTCAACTATCCCAAAGAAAAGGGAGAAATTACTTTAACCCTTAAGCCGCTGCGAACGTACTCAGCCGCTGCCATCAAAATACTCAAGGCCAGAGGACACGAGTTGTGACGTCATCACTAATTGATCGGCATCTCACTAGTGTTGGAATTCACACAGGAAAATTTTGAATAGCAATTTTCTTTCCGTTTATTTCTGGAATATCTACCATCTTATAAAACAATAATAACTATTTAAACTTTCTGGTGAAAATTCCGAATTCTTAAATAAAAATTCAGCCAGATACGGAATGCCACAGTGTTGGCGCATCTGGCTGATTTTTTATTGGGGGATTCCAAATTCTCACCAGTAAGTTTAAATAGTTATTATTGTTTTATAAGACGATAGATATTCCACAAATAAAAAAAAGAAAATTGCTATTCAAAATTTTCCGGTGTGAATTCTAACACAAGTGAGAAATCGGTCGATTAGTGATGACGTCACAAGTTGTGTCCTCTGGCCTTGAGCATTTCGATGCCAGCGGTTTACATTTACTGCAAAGCTTGTGAACAGAAAAAAGATGCGAACTTTTATGAAATTTTCTGCTAAATCAATTAATGCAGCATTTTGCGAATAGCGAATAACTTGCTTTAGAGATGGCAAAATTGTTCGCATTAACAAATCTCTTCCCATTTATGGAATAAAACAATTCCGTAATATTTGCGTAATTTAAATGCAGGTCACTTCTTATTTATCTCCTCCATAATTATTCTTAAAAGACATAATCATACGCACCAGATAACACCTCTTTTTTCTTTCCTTTTCTGTTTTTATTTTAAGGATTACAACCAGAAAATTTATAGAACTAAACTTTTATGAAATTTTCTCTGGCGAACATGTATAGACTAATGCAAAATTTGGCTGACCGACAAATATCTTATAACTCTTTTTAACAATATCTAGCAATCTAGCATTATTTAAAATTAACAAATCTCTTTCCATCTGTGAAGTTAAGTAAAACAATTGCGTAATTTTTGCTTCATTTAAATGCGGTTCAATTCTTAATTCAGATCCTGCATAATTGTCCTTAAAAGGCGTAACCATCTGCAACAGATAATACTTTTTCCGTTCTTTTCTTTTAAAGATTATAATCAGAAAATTTATAGAGCTAAATTTTTATGAAATTTTCTCCGCATACATTTACAATTGATTCAGAATTTGACGAACCGAAAAATAGCTTATAACTCTTTTTAACAATATGTCTAACAATCTAGCATTGTTTACATTTAACAGACATTTTTCCATCTATGAAGTAAAGTAAAACAATTACGCAATTTTTGCTTCATTTAAATGCAGTCCTAGTCTTAATTTAACTCTTGCATAATTGTCCTTCTTAAAAGACGTAACCATCGCAACAGATAACACCTTTTCTTTTCTTTTTAGGATTATAACCAGAAAAATTATAGAACTAAAATTTTATGAAATTCTCACCTATGTTTTTCAATGTTATGTAAACACAAAAGTAAAGAAGCAGAGATAATTATTAAAAGAATTTAAAAAAGAAAAACAGCAATTGTTTTAAACAAAATAGATAACATATTGTATAAATAGAGTAACATATTAAGGTTTACCCTTGAAAATAAAGGAAAGATTTTGAATTAAATTTTGTTTTTGCGTTTTCTGAAAATCAATTTTTTAACATTTTATGTTTACGCAAAACATCATAACGGAAAAAATTATGGATGAATCTGTTTCAATTTTTTTTGTATGCTTTGCAAAGTGCAATAAATGGAATGAACTACACTCGTAACAGTAAGTGTATTAGTTTTTTTTAAATTATTGATAAAGTTTCCGATTTGCAATAAATTTTTAGAAATTTTTGCTTCATCAGTGTTTAACTTTCTATATAGTTTTAAATATTTGACTCACAAATATGAGAGTAGTTCATTCCCTACAAAAAGGTTTAATAATTATAATAATGTTTACAAAATAAAAATATCCTGATTTAAAGTTGAGTTATGATGTTTTGCGGAAGTGATTATTTTCGCTGTTTTTTGCTTATTTTCCCCCCAAAATATAAAAAAATAATTTGAAATGTATAACTTTTTCTGTTTTATTTTACTTTTTTAATCACATCATGATATATACAACGTAAAAAAAAAAAAAAAAAGTCATATTTTAAAATAATTTTTAAAAAGCTCTCCTAAGATATTCGGATACCTTATTATCTCAAATATCACATTTTTTCACAATTATTTGATTTTTTAATGGAAATTTAGATGAACTTATTAAAAATTTCGTGCCTCTCAGAAATTTCATGCCCAGGGCATGGGCCCCGGGTGTCCGTGCGATATTTCAGGGCCTGCTCCTATTCTTAATTTAGTTCCTGCATAATTGTCCTTCTTAAAAGACGTAACCATCCGCAACAGATAACACTTTTTTTTTTTTTTTTTTTCGTTTAAGGATTATAACCAGAAAATTTATAGAACTAAAATTTTAGGAAATTTTCTCCGACATACATTTATGATTAATGCAAAATTTGACGAACCGAAAAATAGCTTATAACTTCTTTCAACAATATCCTATAGAATTATTTACATTTAGCAAATCTCTTTCCACCTATGAAGTAAAGTAAAACAATTACGTAATTTTTGCTGCAGTTCTATTCTTAATTTATCTCCTGCATAATTGTCCTTAAAAGAAGTAACCATCCGTAACAGATATCTTTTTTACATTTCTTTTCTTTTAAGGATTATAATCAGAAAATGTATAGAACTAAAATTTCATGAAATTTTTTCCGTCGTACATTTATAATTAATGCAGAATTTGACGAACCGAAAAATAGCTTATAACTCTTTTTAACAATATCTAGCAATCTAGTATTATTTACATTTAACAAATTTCTTTCCGTCTATGAAGTAAAATAAAAGAATTACGCAATCTTTGCTTCATTTAAATGAAGTTCTATTCTTAATTTGCGCTCCTGCATAATTGTCTCTAACCGTTAAGACGTAACCATCCGCAACAGATAACACTTTTTTATTTTAAGTATTATAACCAGAAAATTTATAGAACTAAAATTTTATTAATTTTTCTCCGTCATAAATTTTGTTTTTCGTTCAAGTATGATTAATGCAAAATTTGACGAACCGAAAAATAGCTTATAACTTCTTTCAACAATATCCTAGAATTATTTACATTTAGCAAATCTCTTTCCCCCTATGAAGTAAAGTAAAACAATTACGTAATTTTTGCTTAATTTAAATGCAGTTCTATTCTTAATTTAGCTCCTGCATAATTATCCTTAAAAGATTCAGACTTAACAGTCCGCAACAGATAACACTTTTTTCCTTTGACAATGCATTGTAGAACAGATAAGATGAAATTTAAAAGATCAGTTTAGAAGCTTGCAATGAAAAAGATTTATTCAAATAACGGTGATTTAAACATGAAGGGCGGAAAACGCCGAATAAATTTTGCTTGGGTATATAGCGCCATCTTTTGAGTACACTCAGAACAAGGAACAAGAATGGAAAACATCGTGTTTTGGTCAATTTGAATCCGGCACAAAATTCTGCCTTTTTATTTATAAGAGGGTTCGTAACCTCGGGGAATTTCAATCCCAATTTTTTGGTCACCATATTTAAATGCAGTTTTTTTTTTTATTAAATAAGGCAAATATTTCTTTAACTCTTTATTGCATGATTTTTTTATTTCGTTCGGAAAACGTTATACAGGCAGAGGCATTCCTCGACTTACGTAATTTGCAACAGTGTTGATTTCAGGGGGTGGCCCGGGGGGGGAACATCCCCCCCCCCCGGAACTCCACAATGTCCCCCCGGGGCCACAGAAATCTCTCCCGGAGAAAAGTGCCTGAATTCAACACTGATTTGCAACATACGCAAATAAGCTGTTACGTAATAAATCCCGAAAATTACATTTATGAACACACTAGCGCGTTTGATATGCATTTGTATACTTTTGATAATTATTTTATAAATTAAACTATCAGACCCGCCCGGCGTTGCCCGGGGTTTGTAAATAAAAACCTTAAACAAAACTTAAGTTTGATTGATTTTATATCTTTGGAAATTCTTTTAAATGAACCTAATTTGGGAGGCTCCATTGCCTTCCGCGGTGGCTATAATGTAATCTGAGGACGCTAGAACGATGGTAAAGAAAATTGCAAGGAATTCGGATCATTTATAAAGAAGATGTGCCAAGGCCCCTAAGAAGACGATTTATATTCAAAATTGGTGGTTGTTGAAGCCTGAAATATTTTTTTTTTCTTATCGTTCATGTAATAGCTGGAGAACCTAAGAAGAAAAAGTTGTTAGAAAGTTGTTAGAAAAAAAAAAGCTAATGAATCGGACTTTTTTTAAGGGAGTTATAACAGGGGGCCCAAAAGGGGCCAACTGATAGTTGAGAAAAGGCCCTAACATGAAAACATGTTACAACGTTTTAGTACTTAGCGTTTTAGATCTTCGATTACTTGAGATTAAGCATAGGGTACGAATTAATCATAAGAATATAATTTAAAAGAAATGTGCAAAAAATTTAGGAAAGGCTTAAAAAGGGGCCCTAGGGCCCCAATAAAAATATGTTATTGTTGGTCTAAGGAGAAGAGTTTAAGACTCAACTTTAAAATTATGCTTTGCGAAGGTCAGAAAATTAGGGTATGAAAAACAAATGGCACACAAAAAATTTAAGGGGCCCTGGACCGGGCCCTACAGAACTCTAGATGGGCCCATGGTCTTAACTGGAATGTAGACACGGGAGTATAACTAAATGGAGAAAGTATCCCAAAAATGAGGATCGGATAAAAAGGAAGCAATTTATTAACAATTCAGTGCGCTAAAATTTCAAGGGGCCCTGTACCGGGCCCCTTGCAAGGGTGCCAGGGTCTTAACTGAAATGTAGAAATGGGGTAGAAACTGAAAGGAGAATTCACCCCAAAAACGAAGATCGGGTAGAAAAGAGGCATGTTATTAACAATTTAGTGCACTAAAACTTCAAGCGGCCCTGTACTGGGCCCCTTGCAGAGGATCCAGGGTCTTTACTGAAATGTAGAAATGGGTCAGAAATTCAAAAGGAGAATTCACCCCAAAAACGAAGAAGATCGGATAAAAAAGAGGCATGTTATTAAAAATTTAGTGCACTGAAACTTCAAGGGGACCTGTACTGGGCCCCTTGCAAGGGTGCCAGGGTCTTAAGTGAAATGTAGAAATGGGGCAGAAACTAAAAGGATAATTTACCCCCAAACCGAAGAAGATCGGATAGAAAAGAGGCATGTTATTAACAATTTAATGCACTAAAACTTCAAGGGGCCCTGTACGAGGCCCCTTGCAAGGGTGCCAGGGTATTAACTGAAATGTTGAAATGGGGTAGAAACTGAAAGAAGAATTCACCCCAAAACGAAGAAGATCAGGTAGAAAAGAGGCATGTTATTTACAATTTAGTGCACTAAAACTTCAAGGGGCCCTACACCGGGCCCCTTACAAGGGTGCCAGGGTCTTAACTGAAATGTTGAAATGTGTTAGGAACTGAAAGTAGAATTCATCCCCAAAACGAAGAAGATCGGATAGAAAAGAGGCATGTTATTAAAAATTCAGTGCACTAAAACTTCAAGGGGCCATGTACTGGGCCCCTTGCAAAGGTGCCAGGGTCTTAACTGAAATGTAGAAATGTGGCAGAAAATGAAAGAAGAATTCACCCTTAAAACGAAGAAGATCGGATAGAAAAGAGGCATGTTATTAACAACTTAGTACACTAAAATTTCAAGGGGCCCTGTACTGGGCCCCTAGCAAAGGTTCCAGGGTCTTAACTGAAATATAGAAATGGGGCAGAAACTGAAAGAAGAATTCACACCAAAAACGAAGAATATCGGATAGAAAATATGCATGCTATTAACAATTTAGTGCACTATATCTTCAAGGGGCCCTGTACCGGGCCCCTTGCAAGGGTGCCAGGGTCTTAACTGAAATGTAGAAATGGGGTAGAAACTCAAAGGAGAATTCACCCCCAAAACGAAGAAGACCGGGTACAAAAGAGGAATGTTATTAACAATTTAGTGCACTAAAACTTCAAGGGGCCCTGTACCGGGCCCCTTGCAAGGGTGCCAGGGTCTTAACTGAAATGGAAAAATGGGTCAGAAACTCAAAACGAGAATTCACCCCAAAAACGAAGAAGATCGAATATAAAAGAGGCATGTTATTAACAATTTAGTGCACTGAAACTTCAAGGGACCCTGTACTGGGCCCCTTGCAAGGGTGCCAGGGTCTTAAGTGAAATGTAAAAATGGGGCAGAAACTAAAAGGATAATTTACCCCAAAAACGAAGAAGATCGGATAGAAAAGAGGCATGTTATTAACGTTTTAGTGCATAACAATTAGTGCGCAACTATTAACAATTTAGTGCACTAAAACTTCAAGGGGCCCTGTACCGGGCCCCTTGCAAGGGTGCCAGGGTCTTAACTGAAATGTAAAAATGGGTCAGAAATTCAAAAGGAGAATTCACCCCAAAAACGAAGAAGATCGGATAAAAAGAGGCATGTTATTAACAATTTAGTGCACTGAAACTTCAAGGGGCCCTGTACTGGGCCCCTTGCATGGGTGCCAGGGTCTTAAGTGAAATGTAGAAATGGGGCAGATACTAAAAGGATAATTTACCCCAAAAACGAAGAAGATCGGATAGAAAAGAGGCATGTTATTAACGTTTTAGTGCATAACAATTAGTGCGTAACTATTAACAATTTAGTGCACTAAAACTTCAAGGGGCCCTGAACCGGGCCCCTTGCAAGGGTGCCAGGGTTTTAACTGAAATGTTGAAATGGGGTACAAACTGAAAGAAGAATTCACCCCAAAACGAAGAAGATCAGGTAGAAAACAGGCATGTTATTAAAAATTCAGTGCACTAAAACTTCAAGGGGCCCTGTACTGGGCCCCTTGCAAAGGTTCCAGGGCCTTAACTGAAATATAGAAATGGGGCAGAAACTGAAAGAAGAATTCACACCAAAAACGAAGAATATCGGATAGAAAATATGCATGCTATTAACAATTTAGTGCACTATATCTTCAAGGGGCCCTGTACCGGGCCCCTTGCAAGGGTGCCAGGGTCTTAACTGAAATGTAGAAATGGGGTAGAAACTCAAAGGAGAATTCACCCCCAAAACGAAGAAGACCGGGTACAAAAGAGGAATGTTATTAACAATTTAGTGCACTAAAACTTCAAGGGGCCCTGTACCGGGCCCCTTTCAAGGGTGCCAGGGTCTTAACTGAAATGTAAAAATGGGTCAGGAATTCAAAAGGAGAATTCACCCCAAAAACGAAGAAGATCGGATAAAAAGAGGCATGTTATTAACAATTTAGTGCACTGAAACTTCAAGGGGCCCTGTACTGGGCCCCTTGCATGGGTGCCAGGGTGTTAAGTGAAATGTAGAAATGGGGCAGAAACTAAAAGGATAATTTACCCCAAAAACGAAGAAGATCGGATAGAAAAGAGGCATGTTATTAACGTTTTAGTGCATAACAATTAGTGCGTAACTATTAACAATTTAGTGCACTAAAACTTCAAGGGGCCCTGAACCGGGCCCCTTGCAAGGGTGCCAGGGTTTTAACTGAAATGTTGAAATGGGGTACAAACTGAAAGAAGAATTCACCCCAAAACGAAGAAGATCAGGTAGAAAACAGGCATGTTATTAAAAATTCAGTGCACTAAAACTTCAAGGGGCCCTGTACTGGGCCACTTGCAAAGGTTCCAGGGCCTTAACTGAAATATAGAAATGGGGCAGAAACTGAAAGAAGAATTCACACCAAAAACGAAGAATATCGGATAGAAAATATGCATGCTATTAACAATTTAGTGCACTATATCTTCAAGGGGCCCTGTACCGGGCCCCTTGCAAGGGTGCCAGGGTCTTAACTGAAATGTAGAAATGGGGTAGAAACTCAAAGGAGAATTCACCCCCAAAACGAAGAAGACCGGGTACAAAAGAGGAATGTTATTAACAATTTAGTGCACTAAAACTTCAAGGGGCCCTGTACCGGGCCCCTTGCAAGGGTGCCAGGGTCTTAACTGAAATGTAAAAATGGGTCAGAAATTCAAAAGGAGAATTCACCCCAAAAACGAAGAAGATCGGATAAAAAAGAGGCATGTTATTAACAATTTAGTGCACTGAAACTTCAAGGGGACCTGTACTGGGCCCCTTGCAAGGGTGCCAGCGTCTTAAGTGAAATGTAGAAATGGGGCAGAAACTAAAAGGATAATTTACCCCCAAACCGAAGAAGATCGGATAGAAAAGAGGCACGTTATTAACGTTTTAGTGCATAAAAATTAAAAGGGGCCCAGGGGCGCCGACCCTTAAAAAATTAAAAATCTGAGCCTCAGGTGTATTAGGACCTGTCTTGGACTAATCACATCTGAATTTTCAGACTTCTACGTGCGGTAGTTTTCGCTAGCCATCACACACAGACAGACACACAAAGCGATTTATTCTTTTATTAGTACGAGGTGGAACACGTCGAATTTCGACGAAAGAAAATGTTTACAAAGGAAGTGTTGCATCAAATTTATAGTACATCGACAAAAAATAATTAGAATAAAAAATCCATCTTACACTTGTTAATTTAACTCTCCAAAGACATATTTTAACCTAAGATTAACAAAATACTTTTTTCATAAACTTCAACTGTTAAAATTATTGAAAAATTAAACTTTATTCATATACGTCATCAGTAACATATAATCAAGATAAGTAATTTTGATTAAGTTATTAATTGATGCTTGGTTACGGAATGAAAAATCCGCATAAATGATTTCACCTTGATATAATCATAGAATTTTCTACCTTTACTTCTAAACCGAATCAAGTCTTTTTCCACGTTTCACATCCATATTAACCATTTAAAAACATTTTAACGCGCAATTGGTTATTAATAAATATTTTTTCAAGCTTGAAGTCATGTTTGTCAACTATTACAACTTTCCATGTTAAAATTCCCACTCGTGATTTGAGGTCTTAGTATAATATCTGTACCTGCGTGTAAAAATTCGAGAAATGTATAACTTTTAGACGTATTCAAGGGGAAATATCTCGTTTTATCAAATAAAATTATCGTTTACTTTTAAATATGACGTCATTTTCAGTCGCTGAAATATTTTGCCTATTGTCTCAAACTCAATATCAGCAAAATGAAAAAATAGTGAAATATAAGAGCATCATCAGGGAAATTGTGTCTTTTTTAAAGCATAACGTCATTTTCTGTTCAAATTTTTAAAAATGATATTTTTAATTGCAATGAGAAAATGGCATCAGTAAGAATATAATCAATAAAAATAACTAATCCACTTTTAATAGAAATGAAGTACTTCAGTTGCCACGATTAGAAAATTGGTATTAAAAACTATAAAAAAATTAATATCTCAGAAATAAATTGAGATACAGCTTTCAAACAAATTGCATTTAAAAGTGCATTTTTTCTGCATACGACGGTGTAAGCATTTAAAATGTGGGATGTTTAGAAGTTTAAAAATTTGCAGTAGCGAAAATTGCAAAAGCGAAATTTCATTTCAAATTTCAAAGTGTTGCCATTTGCAGAATGACGTATGCGTTACGCACAGATATATTTGCACTGTAAATTAAAATGTCTGAAAATCAAACACTTAAGTGTCTGAAACGGAGTGTTCAATTTTCAGACATTTTAAAATGTCTGAATTTTTTCAGACACTTCAAACGTCTTAATAGCATGCATTTTTTTTGTAAGCATCACACGTAGCCATGTTTGACCACGTTGAACCCTGGAAAAATATTTGGCTGGGGTCTTGCCCCCTCCACACGCCCTCCCCCTCCCCCCCGCAGCCTGATTTTTTTGGTGCTCCTAATTTTGGTATGCAATTTTTGTTAAGCTGTTTATTTAAATCTTTTACGACATTTTACTGATTATAATCAATATTTTGAACTTCAGGAATAGAACAAGATTAAAGCAAAAAATATTTATCTAAATATTTGTTTTGATGATAAATATGATTTTGAATATGATTTTTTTAAAAATCTTATTTTACTTTAAAAGTTCAAAACATCGATTATATTCAGTACAATTTCGAAACGGATTTAAAATATAAGCTTTACAAATATTGCACATTAAATTTGGTGGCACTTAAATCGTAGGGGGACGGGACACTGCGTTAATACCCATGCTTTGATCAAGAAGTTCTTTTGCAAAAAATGCAACCCTACACTATGGTTATCTAAATAGAGATGTCCGGTACTCGGGAGTATCCATTGTGGAGGTTAATGGACATTCACGAATAGCGGACACCTCTATTTAGCGAATACTTTTTTAATCCGCAAAGCACACGCATACATATTTGTATATTTTTACCTCACAAAAGCAGACATCTCCGATCATCAGACAAATTCCGCGATCCCGAAGTTTCCGCTATTAAGGGCTTTTAAGATACATGGATAAATCTATATTTTTTTATAATCTTGTCCTATTCTAAAAGTTTAAAATATTTATTATACTCGGTTGAATGTCGAAAGAGATTTAAAATGCCAGATGTACGAAAATTGCAAATAAAATCTCCCCATCTCCCCAAAAAAGGAAAATTCATATAATTTAAAAATTAGATTAAAAAAAAATTATATTGACACATAGGCAATTTTACATATCTATCAGATGATAATCACAACAGCTATTTAACTATGAGTAAAAAAATTAAAAAATAAATATTCCACTTTAATAACATTAAGAAAACAATTACTTCGGTATTTTGTTAAATATATTTTGTGTTTTTAATCTTGCCCTACTCTAAAAGTTCAAAACTTTCATTATAATCAGTGCAATATCGAAAAGGATTTATGATATCAGCTTTACGAAAATTGAATACAAAATCCCCCTCCCCCCACCTCCCTTCCCGAAAAAAAATTTAAATTCTTATCATTTAAAAATTAAATTAAAAAAAAATTATATTGCCACATGCCACTTCAGCAAGTTTTTATGTAGATCACAGGGTAATCACAAAAGCTATTCAACTATCAATAAAAATAAATAAATAAATATCCTACATTAATAGCAAGAAGAAAAAATAATTTATAGTTTCCAAGCTTCATTTGTCTTAAATATATATCTTAACATCTAATTGTCATTCTTGTAATTTTCGTATAAGTGTATATAAATTCAGTTACAAAAATCACAATATTAAGTACAAAATCTAGTTATAGCTTTTTACTTTTTCCCATTATAAATTTCAAATTACTTTTCTACTAAAAATAATCAAAAAATCAATATTATACTTGATTTCAAATCAAATACATATGTATATTTTTACTGGCAGTTTTAAAATTAAGGAGCACATAATAGATGAATCATGACAACGTCATATGTTTTCAGGCACTTTATTTATCTTATTTTTTAATCTGCGGTTTTACGTTAGGAAGAAAGATCTTTCCAAAGCTTTTCTTTTTCTTTCATTGTGGTCGTTATGTGAGATAAGAATTAACCATTGAAACGAAACTGCGATTGAAAGCAAGAGAATGAATATTCAACTTAAAATGTCTCTCTTTTAGTAATATTATTACTTTAAATTTGGGGAAAAAAAGATGAAAATTCAGAATATATAATTTGTAATAAAAGACAACGTCATAAGTTTAAAAATATATACTTCTAGAATTAATGGGTTTTTTCGCAAACAGATTCAAAACTAATTGAATTTCATGCAAGATTTTGTTTATACTATAAATAAAATCATAAAAGACACTAATTTCAGTACTATAAAGAAATTATGACACTTACTTCAATCGATGTTGCAAGAGGTCAGAAAAATTCCTCGATTTGAAATTTCAAAAACTACCCCAGTGAAGGAGAAGGGCTTGCATCCTTTTAGTACGAAATTCAATAATATATCCGACTAGCCATATTTAAAGAATGAAATGTTTCATCCTCAAAATAGGACCCGCCAGACAAAAGTTTCTTTTTTTTTTTCTAGCTTCGACAGGACGAAGATGAATAACACAATATTATTGATATAAATTAATACGAATTAACACCAAGTCCATTGCACACGCTTTGTAGAATTTCCGGGTGTAATCTTCAAGCGTCGTCTACTTCTGTTCTGTGTCTATCCCGCCCTTATATGGACGACAGCTTCTAAGAGACATTTGATGTCAAGCACACACGTCAGATGCATGTATTCAATAAATAAATAATCCAAGTGAATACGAATTTAAATCACAGAACTTCACATTCCGCGAAAAACGAATTAAAATACACGCGTACATAAAAACAAACTTCGTTTGAATTACAACGTATACCAACTTTGAACGAAGACATCTAAAACGCATACGCGACTGGCAGTGCCCCAGTGCCCCCTGGTGGTTATTGCGTCGGAAGAATCAAAACGTCTTAAATTAAGACACGTTTGAAGCAACGAAGTGTCTTAAAATAAGACGTTTGCGGATATTTTAGACACTATTCTCAGTTCATTTACACCATGATCATACTAAGACACTTATGTATCTTAAATTAAGACATCTATAATGTCTTAATTTTCAGATTAAGATACTTAAGTGTCTAAAATTCTTTTTCAGTCACATATGTGTCTAAATTTAAGACGCCTCTATTTGCAGTGTGTTCTTTATAATATAGATAGATATGCAGATGAAAACCACAACCATAATATAGTTTTATATATTAATGAGAGTTATAGTTTTATTGAGATATACAATCAATTTTTTAACAAAACAAACTCAAATTTAACTAAAATAAGACAAAAAATCTGGGGTTCAACCGTAACAATTATTTTAGCTGAATTCAAAGTATTTAGCTAATTTTAACACGTTCACGCCAGCGCGGTGGGTCACACTCGACTGTTTCAGAGTTGTCAAGTCTCTGGCTTTTTGCACACCACTGTTATTTTAGTGAAGATGTTGTTCCTTTAAATCGCCCAATCGTTCTAATTAAATAAAACAACATTTTCTGTATTAAAAAACTGGTATCCAAAAAGCCGGAGACTTAACAGCTCTAAGACAGTCGAGTGTGACCCACCGCGCCGGCGTGAACGTGTTAAAGTTTCATTGAAAAGAAACGAGTGTATTTTTTCTTCAAGCTTCACCTGTTCGTTTGATGTTGATTGAAAATTGTTTAAATCAATCCATCAGTGTTTAATAAATTTATAAAATCCGCATTCCATAACAGATTTTGTATTTGAAAAGTATTGTTTCAGTTCGTCGTCTATAATTATATAGTTTATATCCGAGTAAATACTGCTGCATGATGCTTTATATTTAAATAATACTGTGTAAATAATATATACAGGGTGTTCCGTTAAAGGGGTCCAATATTAATAGGGGTAATAGAGGAGATAACATAAAGCATAAATCAGTATATAAAGCCTGGTCGGATCTCAATAGTTTTCAAGTTACAGCAAATAGAATGAAAATTCGGAAAATTGTAAAAGAACCCTCATTGCTAAACTATCGATAATGCTACATAAAAACGAAGCACATATTTAGAAAGAGCAGAAAAAAACCTACAAAATGACATCAATTGTATTAAAATAGCAATATTTATTGGCGAGTTACAAGCCCTGAAACAGTGAAAAAAGTACGAAATCCAATATACATCAAAATAGTTAATCGTTAATTCCAAAAAGACAACTTTAGCTACAACAAGGAAAATGTAGTAAAATTTGGTCCATTCCGAAAACTTTCGAAAAAGCTTACAATGAACCATATCGGTTTAATTGTGTGAGAGAAATTAATCAGTTTCTTAGTTACAACTCCGCTTTCTTTGACACTAGCAAAGGTTAAACTCCGCCCATCACGATTGGAAACACCGCCTTTTTAATTACTCTCAACTATACATTTTCGATCATGCTTCTTCTGAGATGCAACATTTTTAATTATTCAAGAGTTGAATGAACCAAAATAACTTTACAATAATAGTCTACATTTTAAAGTGGTCTTTTATTGATATAAAGCTTAAGTTAAATTCTTTAAAATTAAACTGGTGGTGAAAATTCGGAAATAATTAAAAATATTGCGATTTGTAACTATGCAAGAAGTTTCAGTACATGTTTTACATGGACAATTATTGTATGTATATGTGCATCATAATTTATGATAGGAAATAATAATAACAAATAGCATAATAATTTTATTAATTATAAATTTAAAAAAGACATTAAATTTTAAATTAATTCATACAAACTTTGTAATTTACAATTTGAGTACACCACAGTCTGTGACTTACAAAATACTGTGCCAAAAAGTGTTGAAAATAAAAGAAAAATGACAAATAAAGAATTACATTCCACGTACTTTATGACATATGTGAAGCATAGTCTTCTGGCCTGCGCTGCACAGTTCAATGTCGGAAGGCAGACGAACGGACATTATTATAATAGGTGTTCGAAGTTGCGCCCATTAACAGAATCGCACAGCCGACAGCGACGTCGTAAAGATTGGCGAACACGCCGAAAAACTCCGACGGAGTTGGGAATGTCTCCTGCAGCGACAACGATTCGCGCTAGTAAATCCTCCGGTGTATCCACAGGCGTTTCATACACCAGCGATTTAAGGTGTCCCCAAACAAAAAAGTCTAACGGATTGAGGTCTGGAGAGCGTGCAGGCCAAGCAACAGGTCCACTGCGTCCAATCCATTTCCCAGGATATGTTGAATTGAGGTGATTGCGAACACCTATGAAAAAATGTGCCGGTGCGCCATCGTGCATAAACCACATATTGTGGCGCAATGTTGCTGGCACATTTTGCAGTAACTGCGGTAAGATATCCCGTAGGAAAACCAAGTACGTACTGCCATTGAGTACATCTGGGAGTAAATATGGTGCTATGAGATAATCGCCGAGGACGCCTGCCCATATGTTCACACTGAACTTTTGTTGTGCGTTCGACGGGAAAACAGTGTGCGGATTTGTATATGACCATGTGTGCATATTGTGCGTGTTTACCACGCCCTCTCTCGTAAATGTTGCTTCATCAGTAAATAAAATATTTTCCAGAAATTGTGGATTATTTTCTGTTACATTAAGCAACCAGCGTACGAATTCTGTCCGCTGAGCACAATCTGTTACTGATAACAGTTGTACCCGCTGCACATGAAAGGGGTGCATGTTTTCTGCACGCAGAACACGCCACACACTTTGGTGAGAAACACCGACTTCAGACGCAGCAGCTCGTGTACTCGTGGAGGGGTTATCTTTAAAAATATTCAGTACATCTTCTTCCATTGCAGGTGTTCGTACATGTCGAGGTTTCCCTGCATCAATGCTTGCTGTATTAAACGATCCAGTCTCCCGTAATCGTCTATCGATTTTTATGAAGAGTTTCGAACTTGGGCAACGTCTCCTTGGAAATTGCTCACGGTACATGCGCTGTGCTAGACATGCATTTCCATGAGCTTGCCCGTACATCAGATGCATGTCCGCATATTCTTCGTTAGAGTATTCCGGCATAATTATTATACATCAACTTACTACAATCCCACTTACAACAGCCTCCCTTTAACATAACGCCCACTGATGACTGCTGTTTTATTACACTTTTCTTCCTATACACATAGAAAATTTGCATAAAAAGTACTTCTTCTTCATCATCCTGAAAGTTCATGGAGGAAACGCAACAGTCACGGAGTTTGCTTTAAGACAAGGCGAGAGCTGCACAATATGTCATTCACTTGACCAGACTGAATAATGAAAGGGTATTGATAGAGGTTGATCAGAAATGTATAATTGAAAGATATTAAAACGGGGTGTTTACAATCGTCATGGGCGGAGTTTCGCCCTTTCCGAGCGTGCAACAGTACAGAGTTGTAACTAGGGAACTGCTTGATTTCTTCCATACAATTAAACTGATATGGTTTATTATCAGCTTCTTCGAAAGCTTTCGGAATGGACCAAATTTTATAACATTTTCCTTGATGTAGGTAGAGTTGCATTTTTGGAATTAACGATTAACTATTTTGCTAAATATTTGATTTTGTATTTTTTCACTGTTTCAGAGCTTGTAACTCGCCATTAATTCTCAATATTCTAAAACAACTTATGTCATTTCGTAGGATTTTTTCTGCTCTTTCTAAATATGTGCTTCGTTTTTATGTAGCATTATCGATAGTTTAGCAATGAGGGTTTTTTTACAAATTTCCGATTTTTCATTCTATTTGCTGTAACTTGAAAATTATTGAGATCCGGCCAGGCATTATATACTGATTTATGCTCCGTGTGATCTCCTCTATTACCCCTATTAATATTGGACCCCTTTAACGGAACACCCTGTATATTATATTCATAAATAATATACTGTACTAAATTCTAAATCGTTAAAAATTGTCGTTGTTCTTATAGTTAATACAGTCGTCTCTCTGTTTAACGTCGCTCTACTTAACGACGATTCGGTCCCGGCTCCTTTAAGTAAAAAAAAATCTCTATTTAAAGACGAAATTGTTTCTATTTAACGACGATTTTCACGTAGATTTTTTTTTCCCGATCCCTTTAAACATGTTGAACGAGGGAACTTCCTCTGATAGAAAAACAAGTTTTCTTGCAATTCAGATGAGCACAGATAAAGGAGAAGGGTGCAATGGACTTTACCCATGTGACGAAGACGTTTTAACAACCGACTTCAGAAGTTTAGATCAAATTTATGAAGGCGTCGCAAATGAAAATGCAACTTCTGATGCAGAAGATGGTGATGAAGCTGATGATACAGAAAGCGAGACACTACCTCCTTCTTACTCAGATGCGAATTCTGCCCTGTATATTCTTCGCCAGTACATTGTTTCATCAACTATGGAAGATGACTCATCCAACCTTCTTGAAAAGTTTGAAGCAAGGGCACTTAAAACTCGACCACCATTGAAACAATCTACACTTTTTCATTTTTTAAAAACATAATTTGTTTAATTAAATGTATTATAAATATTTTTATTGTACTGTAAGTAACATTTTTCAATTAAATATATTACAAATATTTTTATTGTACTTTAAGAAACATTGTATGCTTTATTGTTGTTCTTATATGCAGTATAATTACATTTCTAAACCCGCCAATATATTGAAAAATGTATTGACAGTTCTAAGCCCGTAAACTGCGAAGGGAAATATTTTTCAAATATTATTTTTCCACAAATTCTGTTTAAGGACGATCTCTATTTAAGGATGATTTTTCGAGGTTTCTTTAAAGTCGTTAAACAGAGAGCCAACTGTATTTATATACATATATAATAAATATTGCCGTTTCTTACGAAATTTTACCTAATGAATTTACAAATTCGACTTGCGTAAAATTCAGATAACGTAAAAGTTTATGGAACGCATTACTTACGTAAGTTGCGGGATGCCTGTGTTTGAGTCTATTTTTGTTAATTATTCACACGACAATTATTGAAATTTTTTTTATTTATGTTTCTGTTGGACATAATGTCATAATGTCACTCCTGAGTTACAAAACGAAAATTGCTCAAAAAATTTTTATTTTAAATTATATACTTACTTTAAAGTGTTTACACTAACACAATAACAACTATTCAACGATATAATAAAATTTAACCCGTCGGGACCAACATTTGATACACAAATTTTATTCAGTTATTGTTACTTCTTTTTAAACAGTTACCTTTATTTATAACAAAAATGCTCTATAATCTCTATAATAATAGCCTAAGTCATGTGACTGTCATCAACAGTTCCGGGATGACCGCTTCGCTTTTTATACGCCAGACGGCCAATTTGTAATTTAATGTTAGCTGGGCGCAGGGGATAAATCGCCAAATATTGTTCAATCGCCATCATGTCATCAGTATTATATTGGTCCATATCATGCGACTGTCAACAAAGCTTTGATATTGACATTAGATCTCATGGTTTTTGGTACTATTTTTTCTTTTCCTCTTTTTAAAGAAATATTTGAGAGTCTTAAATTTTAATATTTCAAATAGTTCGTAACAATAGTAAAATATTTCAGTTTTAAATTAAAGTTATGTATTTTAAATAAATTGAGTGAAAGAATGATATTTTAAATAAAATAAGAATAAATACGACGGAATCAATGTTTGGCGACATATCACCTGTGCCCGGCTAAAATAAAAATACCAAGTTCATTATTTTTATATCAGAATCTTCCGATTTGGCGAAGGATTAAGCAAGTAAATTAAATTATGAATAAAAGTAACCTGATACAATGTATTTAAGGGAGACAAAACTGGTCGCCAAGGGCGGCTAGTTGATGTATAAATATTTTTTTACTTTTTTATTCTGTTGAATTGTATACATTTGTCAAAGAAAAAAAAACTGATATATCTTTAGAAAGAATGACGCTTTTCGCATTTTTCCCCCCTTTTTAACACGTTGACTGCCGCAAAAAGTAAGAATTTTCAAATTTCTTCTTGAAAGTCGTTTGTCACCGCAAATTCCGAAAGGTAAATTTCGCTTTACCAATACAGCGAAATTTCTGATAATAAATAAGATATTGTTAAGTTAACTTGGTCCCTCCTGTGTTCAAGCTCTTGATTTGAAAAATTTTGAAATAGAATTGCGACCTTAATGTTGAACAAAAATATTAATGATGGTACTCATTTTATTCAGAATTTTAAGCTCTACAACATTTGTATTGACAATGCTTTTTATAGAGTTAGCTGTTTTAAGATATTGTTAAGGTAACTAAAAAACACGTGTTTTTCGAAAATAAATATGTACATACTATTTTCTAACATTCACCCAAGAACGAGGAAGAAAACATAGTACGTTCATTTTAGACCTAAACTGGAGGAATTAAAACAATTTCCAGTTTTCTCCTAATTAATTCTGAGGTCATCCCTCTGATGATGGGTCTAAAACTTTGAAGTAGAATTGTGACCTTAATATTCAACATAAGTATTGAGTGTAGGTACTCATTTTACTCAGATTTTTAAGCTCTACAACATTTGTATTCACAATGTTTTTGACACAGTTAGCTGTTTTGAGCTATTGTTATGGGATGCAAAAAAAAAAAAAAACGTGTTTTTTGACTATAAATCTATACATATTTCCTAACGCTCACCTAGTACGAGGGGGAAAACATAGCATATCCATTCTAGACTTAAACAGAAGGGATTAAAACAATTTCCAGCTTTCCCTAATTAATTCCGAATTCGGCCTTTTTTTGCTCCCCTACCACTGGGCTATATATCAATTTGAATATGACAAATTTTGAAAAAATAAATTCTGAGATAAATTAACTTAAATTCTTTAAGAGAGCACTTAAACCACAGACAGTACAACATAAAATATTTAATATCTTTTGAGCTAATTATCGCATTGACCTGCGATTTGGGTCATTTGTTATTATTATTCTTTTTTTTTTTTTTTTTTTTTTTTTTTTGTAATTTCCAGATTATTTTTAAATAAGAGCTAAAAATCATGCATTAGGCATAGATTATGGAACACCTTTCCGAGTAGTGCCAACTTTTGATAAACATAGGCTGAAAAAGTTTTGGGTAAAAGAACACACACAGCAAAATCTCCCTAAAGCGACCACGTTCCGTTCCAATTAAAATTGATCGCTCCGAGAGGCGATCTCTTAATGGAAGTCATGTTTAAATCTAGATTTTAACTGTTGAAAAAAGGTAACAATTAATGTTACTAAAATTTATTTTTCACATTAGAAAAAAGTATAAAAATTAAGTACCAAAATAAAAGTTAATTACATAAGTTAATTACTTCAGAGTTTAAAAAATGAATACATTGACGTTTGCTTTGATTTTACGATTTTACCTTTTATAATTCTTATTTCTGAGTCCTTTCAAAGTTTAGTAAATAAATGCTTTTTTTTTTTTTTTTGACGAGAACAAATAATGACGATTTCATTAATTTATCTCTTTGTTTGAGTTCTCTTCTTTCTTTCGTTCCTGACAGAATAGGGCAGGGAGTTTATTGACCGTCATTCTTACTTTGTCATCAGAGTTAAATTCATTGCCTAAAAAGGAACAAAGGGGTTTAAACATTTAAAAGTTATCGGAATGAAAAAAAAAAAAAAAATCTGAACTTAGTTTAGAAGTGGTGAATAATGCGCTCTCCGGAATTATTTTTCCTAATAAAACCTTCTTCAAGCGATCAGGAAAAAACGGAATTTGTTTCATTTTCTTCAAAGAAATGGGTCGCTCATGGAGGGAGTTCAACTGGGATGGTCTCTGAATGAAGTTAAAATTAGTATTGAGCTTATGGGAATAATTTTAGTTCCACGAAAAAATGGTCGTTCAGGGAGGTGGTCGCACAGGGAGGTTTCACTGTAGTTTTCCCCCTTAGTAGTGTTTCCCCTCGTGTGTGTGGGGAGACAGAGGCAGGCGGAGAGTAAATGACTGAGAATGATAAATTCGAAGTTAAGTGTTTTTTTGAAGCAAAATACAAAATTATTATAATTTAATAACGCATACTGGAGAATTGCACCATAAAATATAATAAATAAAGACACAATCTTGCTTAATGGCACACAAAACACGAACTTTAATAAGCTAAACGTTAATTTTTACGTTTCCTGGTCGCTATTCTATCTCCTTATCTCATTGATATCGTCAGTAATAAGATCGATAGGATCCTAATGGATCAAAAATCTGGTATAGGGTAACTCCGGGAAAGTCGCCGCATACGGGATAGATGCCGCACCCCTTGTATTTCTTATAATTATCGATAGATGGTCGTGAAACGCACAGTATAGGTGCGCAATGAAATTATTTTAACTAGTGTATAGAGTGAATCCCATTTCAATGTTTACTTGTAGAAGTACAATCCTTAATTTGACGCAAGAGCATGATTTCACTGTCCAAACTTTTAAACACGTTATGTTTAAATACTTTTCATACACTAATTACTAAATGTATGCATGATTTCGAAGTCAAAACTAAGTGTAGCGTTTGTATAGAGTACTGTGTGTATGGTTACGCCATTCCCCTTAGCGATGGCAGGTAACTGTGATGGCCGACGTCTGTACTATGCAAAATGGGACACATGGCGCACTGCAATTCCGGTATACATGCCGCAGTTTCTTTTGTACGGGATGATTAAGTGTTATTAACTTTTCCTTTTCTTTTTGCACAGACGAACCCTGTTAGGCATGTTATCAAATTTACTAAAACCAAAGGAGAAAAAGGGGGGAAATAAAAAGTAAAAACTGCAAGAAAGATACAAGTCAAGATGATAATAATGAAAAATTGGATTACGCGTAACGAAGACGTTCTTTGCAAACTACTCCAAAAAAGAGGAAGTGTAATTGGCTTCGTTGCATCATGTGCTAAATTCAGTTACATAAAGGCTGTACTTTTCGACACTTTTTCTGTAGATTGTAGTCGAAAAAACAAGTGTATTAATCCATTTGGGACCATAGGTGCATATAAGCATCTTCATAAAGAGCTTACAAAATTTGTTTCTGGCACCTGTAAAAAAGAAAAGTAATAGTTGCTTTGTTTAATTAGAGCATTTTCATGGTTATTTAAGTAAAGGTAACTTCTTTTAAAAAAGTGGTACCAACCGAATTAAATTTGTGTAAAAGCCACCGGTCCCAAAAGGGTTAACAAATAAATTATGTAAACACAATTTCACTTTTTTTCTTTTCCCTTTCCTAATACATTGATGTTACGTTGTTTCTGAAATAACAATTAAAATTTAATGTCAAAAAAATAAGTCGATAATTTTAATAGTGAAAGTAGGCAACAATTATTAATGTGAATCTACTAATACGTTTTATTGTACTCATTTAGTTTCATTTTCTTATTACATCATTAATTATAGTCCAGATATGAATATGTTTTTTAATATTTTTATTTATAATTTCATTCTGTTCTTATTACAAGCGCGGCATAACTACCGCACAAGTGCGGCGTCTCAGCCTGAATGTACGGGTGACGCGCCACAATGTAATGTTTTAGAAAAAAATTGTTAAAAAATATTAATACTTTGTTTTGATTTTTTTTGCCGCAGTACTCGCGTTGTATATTTAACATTAAATAGCACAGTATGATTTTTTTAATTGTATGTCCATCCTGGGACTTTATACACAAATTCAAAAAAATGTGCGGCATAAATCCCGGATTTACCCTGTATAAAATCCCTATCACATTATCTAATAATGTTGAAAAAGTTTACATCGGCATGACAAAACGTAAGTTATCAGTAAGGATTATGGAGCATCGCAGAGACATTAAACATCGTAAACAGAATACAGCTCTTTCTAGGTTCTACTTAGCTAATCAAGTCTGCCATATTAACTTTTCTGAAGCAAAAATTATAGTTCCGTGCGCAATAACCCCTTTGAAAATAAAATTAGAGAATCAGTTGAAATCATTGCACATGAAGATAAACCTTGTAACGATAATTTATTCTATAACTAGCAGACCCACCCGGCGTTGCCCGCGCCCGTGATGAATGAACCTCAAATTTGTATTATTTTGTACATTTAATTCCCTTTTGTCTGAATTTATATTTTTAAATATAAAAAATCGCAAGAAAAATATTAAATTGAAGATACGTACTATTTTGCGTAAGTTGATTTTGGGAGTCTATGCGTACCGAAAGCGAGCGGAACTGCGACAAAACACTCAGGTTTTTACTGGTTTCGTGGACATTTTCAGACATTTCGTTTTGTAAAAAATATTTCTACCCCTCCGAACGTTTCAAAATTTTTATAGGAGATGTAAATCTGGTCTATTTAGATGCTTCGATAAACAATGTGTTAAAATAAAGACGTTGACTAAAATAATAAATTAAGAAATTTGCTTAATTTACTATTAGAAAATAGTGGGTAGTGCAACCTTCCACCGACAGGCAGCGCAATATGTTCTATACAAATATTACTCTACGAAACAGTGGTCAGTCAAAGGGCTATTATAACTTACGTGAAAATTTCAAATCGATCGGTTAGTTCGTTTTCCAAATTTTAACGAATTCGCGTTCATTCTCTATTAAAAAAAGCGTTTCTTTTTCTTTTTAAAAGTCGATTTTTTTTCCATTTCGAACAAAAAGTTCTGAATCAATTTTTTAAAATTTATATACTCTTAATTAGTCTTCAAATAAGCCGAGAAGCTAAAGTTTAAAATCTGTAAATGCTGTATTTTTAAAATTTTGATTTAAATTTGAACTTCCATATAAATTTTTACTCTATGGTTTTTATCTACTCTCCAAAATAAAAGTAGGTGTTTTTCAAAGCAGAGATAATGTCTGTAACTTTTAATAAGTAGCATATATCTCATTACTCCCTCAAAAAACGGCATATAAAAAGTCAGAAACGCTTTTTTTTTTTAATCTAGAGCCCCTCCCTCCCACCCTGGAATTTCACGCACAATTCTTTTTTACACTTTATCTTTTGTATTATAAACGTTCTTAAAGTTTCAAACAGATCGCCTTGCTAGATTTCCTAATTTTAACAAAATCGCGTTACGTTAGTTCCACATTCCATCACCAGGGAGCGCACTCTATTCTTAACAAAAGCTCCTTTACACAACCTATCAGTAGATGTTACTCGAGTAGGTGGCGGTCTTCAGCAAGAATTTAATATATTTGTTGAAATTACTATTCGGAAATAGTGGTAACTTAACTTTTGTCACATTTATATGTACTAAATAGCATGTATCTTAGGACTCCGTCAAAAAACCGCACCTGAAACGGTATGAAACGCAAAGGTAAAAAAAAAAGAAATATTTCGCCCCTCCCCTCCACCCACTTACCTGCCCGAAATTTCACGCGCCATTTTGTATAAATTTTTTCTAATGTTTTATAAACTATCTTAAAGTTTCAAGCAGATCGCTTTGTCAGATTTCCTACTTTAAATGAAATCGCGGTCTCTTAGTTTTCACCACTGTATTTTTAACAAAACTGCATCCGAACGTAACTCCGTTACACAACCTATCAGTAGATATGTTACTCGAGGGGATGGAGGTCTTAAGCAAGAAATGAAGATTTTTTAAAATTACTATTCGGAAATAGTTGTAAAAAACTTTTGACATTTTTATATTTAATAAGACTCATTTATCTCAGGACTCCGTCAAAAAACCTCACTGGAATTGGTAAGAAACGCAAAAGTTAAAAAAAAAATAAATCTATCGCCCCTCCTCCTCTCCCCACCTTCCCGAAATTTCACGCGCCATTCTTTTATAAACTTTTTCTAATGTGTTATAAACTAACTTGAAGTTTCAAACAGATCGCCTTGTTAAATTCCCTACTTTAAATGAAATCGCGGTCTGTTAGTTCTACATTCCACCACCAGGGAGCGCACTCTATTCTTAGCAAAAGCGTATATAAACGAAACCTCTTCACGCAACCTACCCGTAGATACATGGATTGGGGGGGGGGGGGGGGCGGTCTTAACCAAGAATTTAAGATATTTGCTGAAATTACTTTTCGAAAATAGTGGTATTAAGACTTCTGAAATTTTTATCTCGAATAAGTAACATTTATGCTGTATTTTTACAAATCGCACGCCGTTCTGAAGAATACTACAATAAAACGTAACGTGACTACCGTTTAAAATAAGCATATATAAAAGAAATAAACCAATTAGTGAAATTAGCGCCCCCCACTCATAAATTAAGGGTGCAAAAAGCTCTGTACGAGCATCCGACATGAGTTCCCACTGCGTGCGGCACTGTATAGTAGGCGGGCATTCCCTCCTCAAGTTTGGTATTACATTAATCGCAGTCCCTCCCCCGAAATTAAAGGATTTGTTAAATGCGAAAATTGACCCTATCCAAGCCATCAATAGATCAGGAGTATATATTATACCCTTCAAGAAAGAAAATAGAGATTTTATGTACATAGGTATGACACTGCGAAAATTTCGTGACAGAATTAAGGAAAACATGAAGCAGATCTGAGATTGAATTGACCCCACACTGCATTATCAAGATTAGCACGAATTCAACCTATAAAAGTAGATTTCAATAGAGCCAAAATTATTTTCCATACAAGTAACCACCAAGAAGCTATCATAAGAGAATCTCTATAAAAATAATATCTAATAAAGAAATAGTTTGTAACGATATATTATCATATGATATCCACGCAGTATGGAAAGAATTAATAAATAGTTAATAAACCTGTACTTTTCGATAAAAGAATAGCATTTCTGTCCCCCCCCCCCATTATTTTCCAATCCACCCTTGAAATGAAATGGACAAGGCTAGAGACGCGGAGATAGAACAGCTGTTAGTTTTTCACTGAGGATGACCGAGTAAGTGTCGGTCGAAAACGTTATGAATTTTAAATGACTTTAATGTTTTTTAAAGGATTTTATCATTACTTGACACCTGTAAGCAATTTATTTACATTTTGTGTATCTTATATATGTTTATTAAGAAAAATATTGCATACAAAAATATGAAAATCGGTAGTATTATAGAGAAATGTTTGATAAACACGCTGATGCAGACAGTTTTCAAATTGAAGAATTATTTTAAGAGATATTTAATGTTAAAGTTGGTCAAAATCGTTCCATTAAAAAAGTTTTATAGGAGCAAAAACTATACATAGGACTTTAATCATTTTTAGATCATTTTATACATTAGAAGTGCCCGATGTGCAGACTGCATCTATTTTTTTTAATTTGACTCATTTTTTGAGGTTTTATTTCGATTTTAAATTCAATTCTTCAGCCTTTTCAGAGACATTTTTTACAACTTTTAGAAAAGGGTATTATTTTAAATTGTTGCCAAATTTTAAAACAGCGCAATGAATAACATTTCCTTCAAATTAAAAATTGTTTACACGTGGATATTATAAACAGAATAAAACTTTCAAATGAGAATTAAAGGATTACGCATTAAAAGCAGGCAGATATTTATAATTACGTCATAAAAACTATATTTACACGTGAATTTTAAAAGAGAAAGAAAATTGTAAAATAATAAATCCATTAATATGTGTTAAAAGGGTACATGGAGGAAATTACGGTATATTTAAAATTGCCAATTCATAATATTGCCAAACAGTTTAAATTTAAAAATATATTTGCGCGAGACATTTATTTGATATTTTGAGATAATCTTTTTAAACTATTGTTGACAATTCTAAGGTATAGCACAAATAATATTTCCTTTCTAACAACAAAAGTATTTTCACGTGATTATTAAAAGGAGAAAGAAAACTTTGGTGAAAAATTACGTCAGATTTAAAGCGATACATTTAAAATGTCTTATTTAAAAAAACTTATAAAAATACCGAGAGACAAAATTCAGAATATACAAAAAACTACAAACACAATGGCAATTGTGACATTATGCTGATGATGGCAACGACCTAAACCATAAATTGTGTCTTTACTGAAATTTTTATTAACTTATGAACATCATACAATTTCGTTTTTCACACTGTCGAACAGAAAAAAGTTATTTCAAATGAAATTCATTTGAAAATTGTATCTCAATTTTCTCATTTGAATGGATTTTAAATTAATTTTCAATCATGGATATTTTAAAATTTGCATGGAACCCAATTACGAAAGATATACTTGTTTGCTCTTAATGCAATATTATAAAGAAAAGACATTGCTATGAATAACTCTAGCATCATATTGTTGGTGGTAACAACCTAACCCAACCATAAATTTAACTTTTACTGCAAATTGACCTTTAAATATCGCACACTTGATTATTGAGAAATCTAACAAATATACTAAAGGTTAAAAATAAATTCATGTTTCAAATTAAAAACGATTTTTATTTATGTTCTATTAACGGGTAGTATATCAGGCATCTTTAACACACGTATATAAAGATTGATTAAATAAATTTTAAATGGAAACTTACATTTCCATTCATAAAATCCAAATCCCCAACCGTTAAAATGAAAATGACATCAATATTGTAATGTCAGTCATGAAATTTTGTTTAAAAAGAACAAAGCATACCCTAAAAAATACTAGCTATGCTATAATTTCTATTTAATATAAATCGTAGAAAAATCATATTTTATATAACCATATTCGATATAAATCGTCGAATGTTATCACCGCATTTCAACTATTAAAACATTTATCTAAATGATATAATTAAAGATTTACAAAGAAATAGGAAATAAATTGTAACACTCGGTTTTTAGAACCAGTTTGAAATCATATTGACGAAATTGACGTCATATCTAGCAAAGCAAACAATTTTTTTATTATCATCTTTTTCCTGAATTGTTTTCTTGAAATTCAAACGCACGTATTAAAATAGATTTTTTAACTTTAAAAACATTCAAATGAAAATACTACGTCATTTTAATATAAGTTTAGTTAAAAATTTTTACATATATATAGGGAAATTTTTCATTTTCTGATTAGAATGACGTCGATTACAAAAATGCAAAAATATAGCGAGAAAATCTGAATTTTTATTGGCAAATAAAAACAAAATACACGCGTTTTTTCTTTAAATTGCTGTGCCGTTTTTTACGTTGTGGCAACAGGAAATAAATGATTGAATTAGAAAATTTAAAAAGAGATATTTCTATAATGTTAAATTATGGAAGTTGGTAGAAAAAAGGAATAGATAGTGGTCTGATGCTTTTTTAAAAGAGACAGAGCTCTTTTCCGCGTCCTAAAACATATGTACATCAAGTTTCATGCAAATCGGTCAAAAATTGAAGATTTGTATAAAGGACATACACTCAGAGAACGGCTGTTATACACTACTAGGGGGCTCTGCCACATGCAAGTTGCGCTCGCCAAACCCCGTTCAGACACAGCAGAATCTAAAAACACGCTAATCTGATGGGTTTTAAAAATATTAGAGAAGATTGAATTATACTGAAAAAAGCTGTGAAGATCCCCCTGTAAACGGGTTTCCATTCAATTCCCTTTGATTGCAAAAATTTAAGGGCGAATTAGTTGCTGTTAAGACATCCAATGGTTGTTTTCATTTTTAATTAAAGAGGGTCAGTTAAACATTTGAAAAGAAGCTAAAATAAAATAAATTAAGTATACAGAGTCTTTGTCTCCCGGTATTTTAAAACAATCTCTATAACAATAGCCTAAGTCATGTTACTATCATCAACAGTTCCAGGCGGGCCACTTCGCTTTTAGGTAGATTTCGTAAGAAATACTACCTATTGCAGCCGTTACCATGGTGCGACTTTCGAAAAATTCCTTCATAACTTTTCATTATAGGACCTTAGGAACCCAAAACCACCCCCACCTAAAAAGTTTATATATATATATATATATATATATATATATATATATATATATGTATAGATGTATTAAATTTTGTCCGCACGATAAAAGTCGCAATTATGCACGGATCGTCTTCAAACGCGCCAACAACTTTGAGATGGTTAATATCTCGGCGGGGATTGAAAATGGGCAAAATCGGTCCAAGGGAATGGAAATGGGGAGGGCTCAAAATTTTGAATACCGTCTTAACATGATTCTGATAAAACCAGCTCTTACACAGCAATGACAGGAAAAAATAAATATTTTTCGTTAGCAGTTGCCAACAATTAAAAAAAAAAGCAATAAAATTCTCACCACAACAATTGCTTTTCTATTGCAAGATTTCATGTGAAAAATTAAATTAAATAAACAGTTTGACGAATTGAAAACAAATTGAATATTTCGTCATAAGTTTTCTAGATTCTTTTTTCAGCATGAAAACTAAAAATGAAATAAATAGTTTCAGGAATTAAAAAATATATATATTGCGTCATATTGGAAATATAATGGACTTCAGCAGGTGAATATGTAACGTCATGTGAGTTTGAAGAAACTTATTAAAACATAATAAAAACCCAACTATGGAAATATTAATATATTTTAACACTTTGAGGTTCTCTGAATTTGCTTTAGCCATTTTTAAACCTATTCCGTGTACATGCGTGTGTGTATTCATGTATATTAGGATTTTCACAAAATGTTTAGCTCCCTTAGAGCTCATTCTTAGTGAAGGAACTGGGTTTATCTCTAATCTTGATTTAAGTTTTGTTGGTGAATTTAGTACGTAACTTCGAAATCTACCTCCGCCTGTAGGACCGAGCTGGCAGGGCTTTTTTATACTCTAGGTGCCATTTTGGTACTTTAATGTTAGCCAGGCACAGGTGATAAGTCGCCAAATATTATTCTATCGCCATCATTTCATCTATATTATAATAGTTCAAGTCATCAACTGCCATAAACAAATACGGTCTGATCCCTTCGCCATTCATATGAAAGTTTGGCACAGATGTCATATACGTCCCATATTGGCGCGATTTTTTAAGGACGTCAATTTGGGGAACGCATCAACAGCATAAACAATAACATCCGGCTTACCATATCAAGCAAAATAATGATACTTTGGCGCCAGTAAGTGCCCGTTCCGTATATGGCATTGGCGTTAGAAAAAAATCGCGCCAATATGAGACCGTAAGTTTTCCATTTTGATTAAAAGATCAAAATTTTTTTTTCGAATAAAACTACATAAAATTTGCCATGGTTACAAAGAATTCTTGCTACTGTTACGCTAGCCGGATGCAAATTTCGCCAATAGCTTTTTTTCAAATCGCCAGTTAGCATTTTTTTTTCTTTGTTGAGTGGTGATATTTGGCCAGATGTCATATACGCACAACAGGTTTGGCGTAATTTTTTTTTTTTTTTTTTTTTTTTTTTTTTTTTTTTTTTTAACGAAAATTTGGCGAAAACCTCGTTTTCAAATACCAGTTACATATGCATTTTTGGTATTATTCAGTTATCCCGTCGTCCAAAAATCTATCGCCATAAGATTATATGCCAATAATGGTTGATCGTACATGTCACATTCACTTGACTTTAAACAAGTTACACGTGTTTACGTCATCAAGTGATTTTTATTTCGACTTTTTATTTGTATACTTATTAATGTTATACTAATTTATTTGTTCTTTCGTTATTTAAAATAAAAATTATGTCAATTTGTATAATTTGACCAGTGTTTTGGCGATTTATATAATTTGGCTAAATTGGTCGACGGAATAACTAAGTAGTACCGTATTTTTTAATTATTTTCTATTATTTTCTAAAGGAAATATAAAAAAAATAATTAATAATTACAGAACAAAATAATTTATATAATTTATAAAAAGAAATAAAAGTAAATAAACATTTATTATCAAATAAACAACAATAGCCGGGTTACCATGTCAACCTTTTCTGAAATATGAAAAAAAAAAAAAATACCTCTTTGATTAAAATTTGAGTTGCCATTATTAAAAAAATGTATATAAAATTTGAAAAAAATTAATATTTCGAAAACTTATTCGAATTTATTATTCGAATTTAAAAATTCTAATACCAGTTTTGAGATCTTCGGATCAATGCTGATTTTTGGTGTTAATTTCATCGCAAAGTATTCCATATTTTAGGAGAAATCGCTTGAAACATAATCAGTTGTTTAATCAGTCGATTCATATATCCGTTTCATAAATTCGTTTCATTAGGATTTTATATATATAGGGTAGATATGGCCAAAGGTGACCGGTCACTTGCGATTTTAGACGTTTTGTTAAATATCTAAAAAAATACATAAGGAATTAACCTGAAACTGCAGATGTGTAAACAGTATGGTATAGGTCATATATTTCCGCGAAGATTTCTTTCGAAACCCCATAGGGGACTGTCAATAAATTGAAAAAAAAACGAATATCTGTTGGATAACCCTGTAAAAACTAATGTAGCAAAAGCGTTCAAACTCGAGATTATTAATAAGTGGCTTATTGGAATATATTGTGTCCACTTTTATGAGGATAGCATGTATACTCGTAGAGAAATTAGGGTTTTTATAAAAACAGTCCCAAATTTCGCCAAGTTTCTTGCTTATAATTTACAGAGTTATTAATATATATATAAAAAAGTTCTTTTCAAAAAATATGACGAACAACATTGTACACAATACTCTGCCATCAGAATTAAAAAAATAATAAAAATTGGATGAAAATGAGCAGTTTTACAAAGAAATGTTTCACTGCGCATGCGCGAATGCAATCGAAATATAATGTGCATAATGTATTAGCTAAATGTATAGAGCAACTTTTGTGAAAGTCTCAAAAACATAGTTTTAAAAGTCTGATAGTAATCGTTTATAGAATAAGCTCAAAATCCGTTGTTCCCAAAATGAAGCAAAAGGTGAGGGGTTGTATCCATATCTCCATTGATTTGTGTCAATATAGCATACACAATATTGCACGTACTACTGTATTTGGATACAACCTCTCATCTTTTTGCTTCCTTTTGGGAATAACGGAATTAGAGCTTATTTTATAAACGATTATTATCAGACTTTTCAAACTATGTTTTTGAGACTTTCACAGAAGTTGCTCTATACATTTAGCTAATACATTATGCAAATTATATTTTGATTTCGTTCGAGCATGCGCAGTGAATCATTATTTAGTAAACCTGCTCATTTTTCATACAATTTTTAGTATTATTTCATTCTGATTGCAGGGTATTGTGTACAATGTTGTTCGTCATATTTTCTGAAAAGAACTTTTTTTTTATATTAATAACTCTGTAAATTATAAGCAAGAAAATTGGCGAAATTTGGGACTGTTTTTATAAAAACCTTAATTTCTCTACGAGTATACATGCTATCCTCATAAAGATGAACACAGCATATTACAATAAGCCACTTATTAACAATCTCGAGTTTGAACGCTTTTGCTACATTAGTTTTTACAGGGTTATCCAAAAGATATTCGTTCTTTTTCAATTTGTTGACGGTCCCCTATGGGGTTTCGGGAAAAAATTTTCGCGGAAATATATATATGACTTATACTATACTGTTTACACACCTGCAGATTCAGGTTAATTCCTCATGTATTTTTCTAGATATTTAACAAAACGTCTAAAATTGCAAGTGACCGGTCACCTTTGGCCATATAGTGTATATAAGATAAAACTCGAATCGAATTTTATATATTTAAATATAAAGGTAAGAAAAAAGAAATTTCTAAATTTTATGGAATTTTCAGCATTTTCGAATCATATTCCTACAATTAGCGACCTTTAACTTGTGAAATTATATTTAGTTTCAAAAAACATATGCATAGTTTTATGACATATATAATGAATGACAAACAGCTACAAAAAATTTCAAAGCATTCAGAAGAAAAAGTATGAAGTGCAATTGTGAACATTTGAAAACAGAGATCAGCTGATCATGAAAACTCTTTACCTAATTCTAAAAATGTAATTAAAATGCTAAAAAATCATTTGATTGCAAGAATTCGACTAGGAGATGAGAAACTACATGGAGCTTGGTTTTATTTTGGGACATTTTTTTTTTTCTTGAATTTGAGCGATTTTACGAATTTTAAAGGCCCTTTGTCACCTTAAACCTTCAGAATTCCTGAATTACTTGACCGAATGACTTCCGGTTTGGTTTCTTAGGATAAAATGTTCAAAAAAAGCCAAATATTGGATGTTTGGTATATTCAGAGTTGTAGTGGAAGGTATACGGAGGTATATACCATATACTTTCTGGATTCAATTAAGAAATAAGCATAGATAAAACTTTGTGTGAATTTTAATAAAAAAGCTAAAATCTTTAACAACGATTTTACGCACAAATACCATACAGCCACGGCAAAAAAATTCCCATATGATGGTTTCGAGGATTCATTTATCCCCTTCCTCAGTGAGAGAGAAAAAAAAATTAAAATGGATTCGAAGAACCCCTCGGTTATAGCCCCTAGTACTGGCTTATGGACTGCTTGAAAAGGAGATTGTTAAAACAAGTAATATAAAAATTTTGTTTTTAAAGTCAATTCCAACTTAGGTCATCAAAGAAAAATTTAATGTAATCCCTTAAGCTAATATTAATTTTTGTTGCATTAAAATATCTCAATTTGTTGATTTTCTATAAGCAAGTAGGTTTACAATGGAAGTCTACGGGAATTTGGCGAAATATTAGAGATATCGACCAAGTTGGCGTCACTTTTGGGGACTCATTTTGGTCCCCGAACTTGGCGATATATCGCCACGTAGGCGACAAACTTGGTGGTATTTGATGTCAGAACAGGGTCCACCTTATGGTAACCCCCTTTATAGATATGAAAATGCATTAAATGCTTCAAAAATTTAATGGCCGCCATTTTGTGTCCCATGTAAAACTAAAATTAATTAATTAAAATTTAATTAATGAATTAATATTTGAAAAATCTGTATTAACATCAATTGTCATCCAGTACAAGTTTAAAAAAAATTATTTCAACTTGATAGGATGAATAATATGTATTTTATTAACGATTGAAAATTTGAACAAAATATATATATAAATTAATTAATTAATTAATTAATATAGGGAGAGTGTGAACTAATAGTAGGAATTGAAATAAACTCTTGTTTTTATCCTTTTCAATCAGTCCATAAGCCAGTACTAGGGGCTATAACCGAGGGGTTCTTTGAACCCATTTTAATTTTGTTCTCTCTCACTGAGGAAGGGAATACAGGAATCTGGAAACAATCGTATGGGAATTTATTGTCGTGTCTATACGTTATTTGTGCGTAAAATTGTTGTTAAAGATTTTAGCTTTTTTATCAATTAAGAAACTCTGTATAACTTCTGTTTCTCAAATAAAGCTATAGAGTACGCTCTTGTGTTTTTTTATGACTACACTGGGTGGAATTTCCTTTGAAGACGTCCATCAAGTTTACTTTTAAGGTGCGTTCGTAAGTATATAAATATATAGCACCTATAGTCGTCGTTCGGTCCGTCCGTCCGCATATAAGCAAAAAGTACCTAACCGAATGGTCTGAAATTCTATCTATATAATTGTTGCAAAATTTTGTCGAGTCATTTCAAATTTTATGAAAATCGGATGTATAGTTTAATGACAGGGACAGTCAAAAATCTTCCGTTACATGACGGCCAATAGAAAAAAAAAATTTCAAGTGCATTTTAATGATGTTACAGCCTTTTGAAGAGAATGAAATTGATATGCGCTTATAAAGTGCTCTAAAATATACATTCAGTACAATATGCGGTGCAAAAAAATATTTATAAAACTAGTTATAGTACGAACGCAACTCATTTGCCACGTTTGACGAGGAATTTCCAACTTTTTTAAAACACAAATGAAACAAGAACGAAAATAATGCGTCAAGCAGATTATGAAACACTTTCCAACACTTCCAGGTACTTTAACAAAAACTTTGCCATTTAACCCTTTATGTACTGAATTATAAATTCTTGAAAATTTTATCTTCTAAAGCATTTTACGTGAATTGTTTAAACTACATTGGAAGATTTAATCATTTAATAAATTTTAGAAGGATTTTAGAAGGATTGCAGGATTTAGAAGAATGAATTAAATTTCAATTTATAGGGATTTTGTGCAATATTTATAACCTTACTCAAATCTTTTTTTTATATATATATATTTATGTAGAGTTAGGAAATGTACAAATATAATGTTCTTACAACGGAAATATAGAAATATTTCCGAACTGAAAAATCCCCCCCCTCCCCTACGCCTGGAAGAAAGCTGAAAAGATGCAAAAACATAAGATATCAATATCATCCTTTCAAAAATATTTTTGTTTTGTGTAACGAATAATGCTTTTGGAAGAAGATAAAGTAATGTATCTATAACTCATTCTAAACTCTATTACAACTAATCGATGTATTAAATTAATTTTATAACAAGTTATTTTAATGGTACTTATAAGTACCGTCGGTAGATAATGGGTTAATAAGGTGAAAAGTAAACAATTTGGAAAACGCACAATACATTTGAAACACAATTTCAGCAATTATCAATCAATAGTCTGGAAAATATCTGAATTCTTTTGTGAAGCCCTGTATAGTAGCTATATATATACTGTTTGTATATATAATACACTATATATTATGCTAATAGAATTGAGAATTTCTCTTCATCAATTTCAGTCAATAAAAGTAAATGTACTCGAGATCTGTTATACTGCCCTGTATATGATCTATAGAATTTATATACACAATGTAATAAGCAAAAAAATTAATTAAATTTAGAAACGCGTACCAGAACTCAAAACGTAATTATTCAAAATTCCAGCAATTATTACTAATAGAGAGTACTATAATCTATTTCTTTTGCGTGTTCCTGTAAATGAACTATGAATTTTATGAGCACCCTATTCTATAGTAAGCATCTTGCAGTGCACCTCAGAGATATATATCAATGTCAATGTCTTTGAAATAGTGTAACATAAATAAAATACACTGAAACGATATTTCCCAATACACTGTAAAAAAAAATCTGTAAAGTTACTAAAGTTTTTCTTGGAAACTGGGATTCCAAGAACTTTTTACGTAACGGCAACAACAAAAAATCCTGTAACAGCGTCTGTTACAGGAATTTTCCTTGTTGCCGTTACATAAAAATTTCTTGGAATCCCAGCTTCCTAGAAAAACTTTAGTAACTTTGCAGATTTTTTTTTACAGTGTAGACCATTATTGTAACGGAATTTTTTTGTGTACTCCTGTAAATGAACTTTAAATGCTACACACTTCATTTTACTGAACATGCCATTAGTAAATCTCAATAACATATATCAATTGCATGACAATCCGAATTTATTTACGAGACTTAAAGTACAGACAGATGACATAAGGCAGATAGACAGACAAATTGAAGTCATAAATGCTTTTCAATTATATTGATTGGAAAGTGTTAATAAAAATACATAATTTCAAGTGAGATATAATTTTAATTTAATTCCGATTAATAAAACTGAAATTTTTAAATTCTGTCGCATAAACAGCTATTCGAAAAATAATCTAAGCTTAATAAATTATCAAAATACATTATAAAACAGAGAATTTCCACTACTGAAAAACTTTGAAACCAAAATTATAGCCAGGCAATCAGAGAATGGAGCGGAATAATCAGAAGCATTTAGAACATGCCTTAATTTAAATTCCATTACATATGAAATAATGCTTCCATTTAGCTTATTTATTGATGTGTCTTTTTATTTCGAAGGCGTACTTATTTAGTTCTTTCACTCTGAACTAGTTTTATTGTGAGCTAAGTATGTTTTAGTGAATTTTCTTGATTTTTCTTCTCAATCAATTTATAACGATTCAATTCGCTCTGAAAAAATAACACGATTCTCTCAGCGGGTTATATATGCGTCCCCGATAAGATGCATGAATCCCAGACAGAGGTCGTAGCGTCCCCTATGTTTTATATATTTTCTAAATTGTATAAAGAGTTCCGGATATACGTATGCGGGTGATTTTATGGGAAATTTCTGTCTTTTAACGGAAAAATTCAATTTTGGGTGGAAGTCGTAAATTTTCCGGGAATAGATGGCAGTTATAATAATGTTATAATAATTATTGTGAGGTAAATATGTGTTAGTGAATTATTCCTTGATTTTTCTTCTCAGTCAATTTATGACGATTCAGTTAGCTCTGAAAAAAGAATACGATTATATCACCGGATTATATATGCGTCCCCAAAATCCAAAATACTAATAAGATGCATGAATCCTAGACAGAGGTCGTGGCGTCCTCTATTTTTTATATATTTCCTAAATTGTATAAAGAGATCCGTCTATACGTATACGGGTGATTTTATGTGAAATTTCTGTCTTTTAACGAAAAATTCAATTTTGGATGGAAGTCGTAAATTTTCCGGGAATAGATGGCAGTTATAATACTGTTATAATAATTATTGTGAGGTAAATATGTGTTAGTGAATTATTCCTTGAATTTTCTTCTCAGTCAATTTTTATGACGATTCAGTTCGCTCTGAAAAAAGAATACGATTCTATCACCGGGTTATATATGCGTCCCCAAAATCCAAAATACTAATAAGATGCATGAATCCCAGACAGAGGTCGTAGCGTCCTCTATTTTTTATATATTTCCTAAATTGTATAAAGAGTTCCGTCTATACGTATACGGGTGATTTTATGTGAAATTTCTGTCTTTTAACGGAAAAATTCAATTTTGGGTGGAAGTCGGAAATTTTCCGGGAATAGGGAGCAGTTATAAAAATCTTATAATAATTATTGTGAACCAAATACGCGTTAATGAATGATTTCTTAATTTTTCTTCTCGATCAATTTTTATGACGATTCAGTTCGCTCTGAAAAAAGAATACGATTCTATCACCGGGTTATATATGCGTCCCCAAAATCCAAAATACTAATAAGATGCATGAATCCCAGATAGAGGTCGTAGCGTCCTCTATTTTTTATATATTTCCTAAATTGTATAAAGAGTTCCGTCTATACGTATACGGGTGATTTTATGTGAAATTTCTGTCTTTTAACGGAAAAATTCAATTTTGGGTACAAGTCGGAAATTTTCCGGGAATAGGGTGCAGTTATAAAAATCTTATAATAATTATTGTGAACTAAATACGCGTTAATGAATGATTTCTTGATTTTTCTTCTCGATCAATTTATGACGATTCAGTTCGCTCTGAAAAAAGAATACGATTCTTTCACTGGGTTATATATCGTATATATTCGTGTATAAGTCGACCCCCCAATTCTTAAGCAAAATTTTGAAAAAAATTGAATTTTCGTGTATAAGTCGAACAACATTTCTGGTAGTATGTTGAAAAATGATTTGTAATCGAGGATAAAAAAAAATTAATAAATTTTCATTAAAATAGAAAACTTTTTTTTTTTGAACTTTTCTAATTAGACCTTTTTTAAATTCATCGTTTTCAAACTGTATAATTATGTACAATCGAAGAAGCTTAAACTATTTTGAAACCTATTCACATCATTTTAATGATACTTAAAAAGAAAAAAAATCTTTCAAAAGTCTATTCAAGCCTTATTTACAAGGGTAAACAACTTCTTAAACTGCCGAAATACAGTACTTCTTTGTATTGTAGGACTTTTGGGAGAGATATCTAGAAGCATTCTCAAGTTGAACTCTTTTTAAAAATGGGATTAAAATGTTGAAAGGAATGCCCCTGTATTGAAGGGAATTCTATTCCAAGAGAAAATAAGTGCAGACTGCAGAACAATTACAGGAACAGTATTGTTAAGCTTTTTTTGGTCAATCGCAGGGAAATGACCATTGTCCGCTTTTATCTCTCTCTCTAACGTAAACATATCTGGGATTCTGGGATTACTTAAAAGACTTGCCCATTCGCCGATTATCTGCGCTTTTTTTTTTTCAATTCCTACTATTAGTTCACACTCTCCCTATATTTATTTATTTATCTATTTATATATCTTGTTCAAATTTTCAATCGTTAATAAAATACGTAATATTCATCCTATCAAGTTGAAATAATTTTTTTTTAACGTGTACTGGATGACAATTGATGTTAAAACAGTTTTTTGAAATATTAATTCATTAATTAAATTTCAATTAATTAATTTTAGTTTTACATGGGAGACAAAATGGCGGCCATTGGTTATTGAAGCATTTAATGCATCTTCATATCTATGTGGGGGATTACCATAAGGGGGGATCCTGTTCTGTCACCAAATACCGCCAAGATTGTCGCCAACTTGGAGATATATCGCCAAATTTGTCGACCAAAATAAGTCACCAAAAGTGACGCCAACTTAGCGATATCTCTAATATTTCGCCAAATCCCCATAGAGTTCCATTGTAAATCTACTTGCATATAGAAAATCAACAAATCGAGATATTTTAATTCATCAAAAACTGATATTAGCTTAAGGGATTATATTAAATTTTTCTTTGATGTCCTAAGTAGGAATTGACTTTAAAAACAAAATTTTTATATTGCTTGTTTTATTATTAACTCGTGTATAAGTCGAGACCCTCCCCCCCCCCCATTTTCGTCTCCCAAATTTTGTCTAAAATTCTTCGACTTATACAAGAATATATACGGTATGTCCCCAATCCAAAATACTGATAAGATATATGAGTATCAAACATAGATCGTGGCGTCCTATATTTTTCATATATTTTCTACACTGTAAAGAAAAGTTCCGTATATATACGGGTGATTTTATGTGAAATTTCTGTCTTTTAACATAAAAATTGTATTTTGGGTGGAAGTCGTACATTTTTTGCGAATTGACGGCAGTTATAATAATGTTATAATAATTATTGTGAGGTAAATATGTGTTAGTGAATGATTTCTAGAATTTCCTTCTCGTTAAATTTATGATGGCTCATTTCGCACTGAAAAATGAAACGATTCTATCACCGGGTTATATATGTCCCCAATCCAAAATACTGATACGATATATGTGCCCCAAACAATGGTTGTAACGTCCTATATTTTTTATATATTTCCGACGCTTAAAAAAGTGTAGGAGATAAAGGTTTTTAAGAAACTATTGCTTTCATCAACGCTTTTACTTGTGAGATATGCTTTTGCTTGTGAGATATACATTTGCTTGTGATTGCTATTCATAGATGTCGCTACTTATCGGGCCATCATCACTCATCGATAAGTGTGACTTTGATAAACTGGCTTTATAATAAATTTGATTCAAATGCGATAGATGGAAGCACTACAAGCTTCAGAGACTGACTCTCTTCATGAACTCCTCTGTGAAAGAAAGATAATTGCGGATTCATCAAATTTACATTGTGTGCTAAAACACTGAACTAAAGACCTTTCATTAACTTTTAAAGACCCTTCAGATGGAGCGTTGGTTATGTACCATAAGGACACATTTTAAAACGGTCCTTTTACAATCGTTTAGGAAGCGGAAAAATTCGCTTCTATGAATACCACCTCACGTAAAAATTATGTTAAACTTCATTTACTGTCTATTTAATATATTTAATCAAGAATTTGCGTATTATTATTAATCATTTTTATTCATATAAAAAACTTAGATAGAGAAGACCAGTTTGTGACTCTCCGATTCTTGAAGCCAGCACACACAGCACCCATTTAATAAAAATAATAATTTCATCATTCCCATAAGAAGAGCAACTGTCACTTAAGAAGTTGGAATAATGATACTCAGAGGTAAGATGAATTTTTTTTCCCCCTCACCTGATATTATTTATGATTAAAAATTTGGTCTCAAATTAAAGTACTTACGAAAGCCTTTAAAAAGTTCCACACATATATGAGCGATTTTACCTGAAATTTCTGTCTTATAACGGAAAAATTTACTGGTTGAATGTTAAAAACGGAAATGGTCCATTTCGCGCGTCGTATATTTCTTATACATTTGCTATCAGTATGAAAAAAGTTCCGTATATATACGGGTGATTTTATGTGAAATTTCTGTCTTTTAACGGAAAAATTATGTTTTGAGTGGAAGTCGTAAATTTTCAGGGAATAAACGGAAAATTTCCTTTTATCCTTTCTCTTTGAATGTTAAAAATGGAAATGCTCTTTTTCGCAGCGTTTTATATACTTTTTATATATTTGCTTACAGCGTAAGAAAAGTTCCATATCCATATACGGGTGATTTTATGTGAAAATTTTGTCTTTTAACTGAAAAAATCTACGTTGGGTAGAAGTCGTAAATTTTCCTGGAATAAACGGAAGATTTCCTTTTTAACCTTACCCATTGAATGTTAAAAAGTGAAAGTCCCCTTTTTCGCAGCGTCTTATATTTTTTATACATTTGCTATCAGTGTAAAAATGTACCGTATATATACGGGGCATTTTACGCGAAATTTCTGTCTTGTAACGGAAAAATTCTGTTTTGGGGAGCATTCAATAAATTTTCCGAGAATAAGCGGAAATTTTCCTTTTTATTCTTACTCGTTGAATGTTAAGAACGGAAAAGTTCCATTTTGACATCGTTCTATATTTTTATGTATTGCTATAATGTAAAAAAAAAAAAAAAGTCCCGTGCATATATTGGTGATTTTATGTGAAATTTCTGTCATTTAACGTCAATTTCTGCCAATAAAACTTAAAGATTGCAGTGCGAAAGCCTTGCACCGGTCTACTGGTTTAACCCATGTATGCCTAGCGTCCCATTTTTGTGACGATTCGATTTTTAATAAATTTGTAATTTTTTTTTCATATTTATATCATGAAAATTGTAGGAAATAATTATCTATAAATATCTTTATCTGTTACCGAGAGCTGATAGTATAAGATGGATATTTATTTGCTTAAATGAAGGCTTTTTTCAGTGGTTACAGATTTTTCATTTTTCAAGATATCGAAATGTAAAAAAAAAAAAAAAAAAAAAAAAAAATTGAATTTTTTTTTTATTAAGGATTCAAATAAATACGTCATAATCTTAGCTTGTAGACTTCTTTGAAATACTTATTTTTTTTTAAATTATGAAATTACATATTCAAGGCCAACGTATCAACGTATAAAATATAGGGCAGTAGGCACAAATAGATACATATTTTTATTAGCCATGTAGGAGACGGTTATTTATGTAAAGTCCTTTTCAAGATGATCATGACATAAATTGTTTTTAAGCCTCAAATATGCATTCTATATTATTCTATATTATTATTCTATAGTATTCTGTATTTATATATTATTCTAAGTCTATTGTTAATAATACCTATGATGTTATTAGTCTCTCTAAGGAAATAAATATATATTTTTTAGTAGTTCATGAAAAGACTAATTATAGTATATAATAAACAATTTAAAAGCTTATTTTACATAAATTTAGGCGAAACATATAATTATGCATATTATATTATTATAAATATTATGCATATTCCCATATTTAATACGTTTAAATTTTATCAAATAAATACAAAAAAGTTTTAGCGTAATTTTTTTTTAGTATTTCTCCAGTTCATTTTGCAGTAATTTAAAATGATTTTACCAACAATTTGAGACAACAAAAATCCAGACATAAATGGGTTAGAATAAATTACATTAGTTCTGATCAATTTAACAAAAACAAAAACCTTGAAATAACATTTATTTTTAACTCTTCAAAGGGGGTATAACCTCATAAATATCCCATAAAACTACAGTTTATTTGCAGTTGAACAAAATGTTAAAGTAAACAACCCATTGAAAGTTTTCAGCTTTCAGCATGAGTGAACTAGAAAATTACACAACCAGAGCAAAATGCAACTCTTCACGTAAGAATAATGTACCATAAATTACTTTTTGTATGCAATACAATTGAGTGTCGGCTGTTTTATGTAAAGTTCCTCTCTATTCTAAGCAATAACAAAAAATCGTGTCACCAGCATAGATTATGAAACACTTTCCAACACATTCAGAATACTGTAGATCAATCGTTGGAAAAAAATCAGAATTTCTTTGTTCATCCCTGTATATGATCTATAGATTGGTATTTATACTACATCATATGCTAAAAGTTAATTCAATTAAACGCATAGCGCAGTTGAAATTTCGCATTCAGCAATTTTCGTCAGTAAACGGAAATTCACTCACTGTTAAAACACTATTCTTAAAAATAAGTAAATTGTACTAATTATTGAGCATTTCCCGATCTTAAAATAGCTCCGAGTACTTACCTCTTAAATTTGAAAAACGCATGTACTCATTTTTTTGAGTACATACAGGGACTCGAAAATAAATATGTATAGAAACGCACATACACTATAAGAAAAAAAAAAAAAAGCGAAATGACAGAGAACCGACAAATCACCCTTTTTAATTACGGTAATTTTGAATTGCGAAGAACTACAATTTTTGGAGTAAAGAACAACGAACTTACTATTTTAATTCTTGAAATTTTGTGTATGAGCTGCCCCGCGATTTGAACCCGAGTCTTCTAGGTGAGAGATCAGTATTGTACTGACTGTGCTATAAGGGCAGTTATCAGCTGTTTCCAAATGACACCTTTTATGAATCAGCGACGGAAGATCGCTAACAGCAGAGATGAATTTTCCCTTTCTTAAATATTCTAATTTCTAATAAAACAATTTTTAAACTAAATTTTCTTCTTTAACATTTCTAATGAAATTGTAAATAAATTTGAAAAGTGTGTATTATAAATTAAAAATTATAACAAAGATAGACATATCTTTAAATAAAAGCTTAGAAATCCCTACTGTCAATTCGGTATAAGAAAAGGGTTTATCAGAAAACTCATATTTTTGAGCACATAGGATTTAAACATGAATATTAAGACTTTAAAATACAAAATATATGTATTCATTTCTGCATACATTTATAAATCAAGTATAAGTATACACAACTTCAAAATATCATGTAACTCGTTTCTGAATTAATTGTACTTAAAAAAATCGAGTACAAAGAAATTTTCATTTTTAAGTAGATTAATGCTACTTTTAGAAGCAATTGTACTTAAAAAATATGAGTAAATAGAAATGTTCATTTTTAAGTAGATTATTTTTAACAATGTACTTCTTTTTTAAACAATTGTACTTAAAAATACGAGTATATGGAAGTTCTCAATTTTAAGTAAATTATTTTTGAGAGTGCTTGAGATCTTTTGTGTAGCCCTGTATATACTAGTAAATCTTCAGATCAGGAGCCTCAACGTCAGCTCTGCAAGTCATTTTTTTTAACACACTTTGCGTAATATTCATCTTCTTACAAACCGTAATTTAAAGTTTTCAAATTCTTTAAATATTTATAAAAATAAAAAATAATTCGAAGTTTTCGGACATTAGAAGCGTTAAATTAAATACGTTGTTATGAAATGATAGTCTGAAATTCTCATGAGTTATTATTCTGGAAATTTTTAGATAATAAAGCGCATTTCTTCCATGGGGCTCTGCTTCAGGGGAACAAATAGAAATTTAAAAATCGTCTGTCTTGCCATAGAAAAGCATTATGAAGCAAAATAAAATGTTCCATATTTTCCGAACGAATGAACCAAACTTAGCCAAAAACTATGCACCTATGTCCGGGTATCTCATGAACATGCCCACATAATTTCAAGCTAATCGAATGCTTTTTGCGTCAGTTATCGCGGGAGAGACTAACAGACAAACATACAGTCAATTCGGGTAACTTTGACTCATAAGGGTAACTTTGGCACACAAGAGAAAAAATATTAAATCTGCTACATCCCTTGAGTTATCGGCAAAGTTTTGGTCTCAAAATAAAGGTAGCAACACTAGCGTGAGGTTGAAAGGTCATTGTAAATAATTCGCCAAGGTTCTACCGTGGCAGCATGAACCAAAGTCCAGTAAATGTGGGCCAAAGTTACCCTAATTGACTGTATATGTGTTTGTATTGTCTATTTGTGTTTTCTGTGTATAAATAAATGCCATGTTTGTGTATAAAACGGAATACGTGTCTAATTAAATGATTCATGTGTCTGCTTAATTTTAATACTAGTTAATTTAAGCATTTTCAGTCAGCGGCTTCAAAAGGAACTTGGTGTTGCAAAAACACACAGCGCAAGATGATTCAGTATTTTTTATTAATGAAGATTATTGATTGAAATATTTAAGAGAGTAAAGGAATGGGTCATAAATAAAGGATTAATTAATATATATATTTATAACAGGCATAGTTCCTTTAGATACAGTCAATTAGGGTAACTTTGGCCCACATTTATTAACTTTGGTTCATGCTGCCACGGTAGAACCTTGGTGAATTATTTACAATGAGCTTTCAACCTCACGCTAGTGTTGCTACCTTTATTTTGAGACCAAAACTTTGCCGATAACTCAAGTGATGTTGCAGATATAATCTTTTTTCTCTTTTGGGCCAAAGTTACCCTTATGAGTCAAAGTTACCCGAATTGACTGTACTAACAGACGGAAACCAAATGCTTTTCGTGTCTCCTCAGTAAGCCTTCACTGACGTTTCAGAAATTATTTATGCACACCAAGTAACATGTAAAAAAATAGTTAAATTTTAAAACACGTATCCACAATTGAACAAGCATTTCCAGCAATTATTCTTCATGGGCAGTACTGCAGAATAGCCAAACACTTTTATGTATCCCTGTAAATGAACGATAAATTATATGCACACCAGATTCTACTGTAAGTGCTTTTAGTACACTGATATATATATAATTTTCAATATCTTTAAAATAGTGAAATAGCTTTAAAATACCCCTCAAATGATTTTAGGTAGATTTCGTAAGAAATACTACCTATTGCAGTCGTTACCATGGTGCGACTTTTGAAAAATTCCCTCATAACTTTTCATTACATGACCCCAGAAACCCCACACCACCCCCACCTAAAAAGTTTATATATATATATATATATATATATATATATATACAGTGTGTGTAAAAACTATAAGGACAGCAAAAAATTGTAAAAATTTTGATAAATTGAAAATGCGACAAGAGAAATGGTAATTTAATGTTTATCATAAAGTAGAAATACTAATATAAAAGCCAACAGAATGTATCTGTGTCCTTTTTATTGCAAAAAAATCATAATTATGCAAAAAAAAAAAAAAACACTATTTTTGACTATGTAAAAACTTTAAGGACACCTGTATTTTTTTTATAGAAATGATATATATAATTATTATTAAGGATAGACCGAAACAGGTTTTTAATGCCGAAACCGAATTTTGGAGATCTTCCTATTTTCGGCCGAAAACGAAAACGAATATGTCCAAAAATTTTTTTAAAGTAATTAAATTGTATGTATTATAGTAATTAATAAATACATAAATATATTATTAATTAATTATACGTATTTAATAAATATGCATAATAATTAATGAATTATGCGTATTTATGGAAATACATAATTATTAATTAATTATACGTGTGGCCCAAATTGTCTCTCTGTGCCTTAGATCTAAAATCTGAGTTTCGCCGAAAACCAAACTCAGATTTTGGACCGAAACTCAACCGAAAATATCAGTATTCCGAAAATCTCGTTTCTTCCGTCGAAAATTTTTAACATTTCTCATCGATTTGAGCTTTGTCGGCCGGCTCAAATGAGACTATTTATTGCTACAAACTTCGTTGTTTGTAATTATCAGTCATGACTGACTCAAGACTTAAATTCAAATTATAAAGCAAGCAATGTATGTATAACTAAACTTTTTAACGTGCTCATTAGAAGCTGCAGACATAACAGTAATAGAAAATTTTCAGTTTGAAACCGCAGAACAGTTTCGAATACTCTTTGAGAAAGTTCAAGTATAACAGATGATCATTTACAGAAATCATTATAAAAGATAAATCGAGGTGTGTATACATAAAACTAAACTATTTTTTTATTAAATGAAATTCGTATAATTAGAAAATCGTTCTGTGTAGTTGATGAATTAATTACGTTTTATTTTATATGAAAAAAAAGTTTTGAATCTAAGGCACAGAGACTTGGGCCACACGTATAATTAATTAATAATTATGTATATTTCATAAATACGCATAATTAATTAATTATCATGCATAGTTAATAAGTACGTGTAATTAATCAATAATATATTTATGTATTTCTTAATTACTATAATACATACAATTTAATTACTTTAAAAATTTTTTGGCCATATTCGTTTTCATTTTCGGCCGAAAATAGGAAGATCTCCAAAATTCGGTTTCGGTTTCGGTTTCGGCATTAAAAACCTTTTTCAGTCGATCCTTAATAATAATTATACATACCATTTCTATAAAAAAAACACAGGTGTCCTTAAAGTTTTTACACAGTCAAAAATAGCGTTTTCTTGCATAAATATGATTTTTTCGCAATAAAAAGGACACAGATACATTCTGTAGACTTTTATATTAGTATTTCTACTTTATGATCAACATTAAATTACCATTTCACTTGTCACATTTTCAATTTATCAAAATTTTTGCTGCCCTTATAGTTTTTACACACACTGTATATACATGTATGTACTAAATTTTGTCCACACGATAAAATGCACAATTATGCACGGATCGTTTTCAAACTCGCCAAACACATTGAGATGGCTAATATCTCGGCGGGGATTGCAAATGAAAAAAATTGGCCCAAGGCAGTAAAAATGGGGGAGGGTTAAAAATTTCCAATACCGCCTTAACATTATTCTAATAAAACCAGCTCTTACAGAAAAATGACAGGAAAATTAAAAATATTTCGTTATAGCAGGTGCCAACAATTAAAAAAAACTCACAATAAAATTCTTACCACAACAATTACTTTTCTGTTGCAAGATTTCCACGTGAAAAATAAAAATCTATATATATATATATATATATTACGCTATCGAATCTCCATACATATAAGGGGGGTTACCGTGGGGGGGAGACCCTGTTCTGTCACCAAATGTCACCAAGTTTGTTACCAACTTGGCGATATATCGCCAAATTTGGCGACCAAAATTAGTTACCAAAAGTGACGCCAACTTGACGATATCTCTAATGTTTCGCCAGGTTCCCATAGACTTCCATTGTAAACCAATAGAGTTTACTTGCTTACAGAAAATCACCAAATTGAGATATTTTAATGCAATAAAAACTAATATTGGTACTCTTGTTTTTCCCGTCGACCAAAAATTTATCACCAAACCATAAGATTAAATGCCAATAATGGTTGATCGTAAATGTCACATTCACTTGACTTTAAGCAAATTACACGTATTTATGTCATCAAGTTATTTTTATTTCGACGTTTTATTTGTATTTTTATTAATGTTATACTAATTTAATTGTTCTTTCGTTATTTAAAATAAAAATTTAACTTTTGACTTCGAAATCTACCTGCGCCTGTAGGCCGAGCCGGCAGGGATTTTTTTCCCCATAGGCCGTAATGTAATTCTTTTGCATGTCTCTGTAAATGAACCGTAAGCGCTACACACTTCATTTTCAAAAGCGAACATACCATAGTAAACGCGAATAACATATATCAGTTTTATGGTAATAGCACTATATTTACGCAAATTATAGCACGGATAGACAAACCCAATTCATAAACACTTTCCAACAAAGTTGAAAAATGTTAAGGCTAATGTCAGACGAACGTCTTTTTGTTCTGTTCTTCTGATATTAGCCTAAAAATGAACTAACGCTGCGGCCGTAAATGAATTTTTTGTGACCGGGGTCTTTTTTGGCTAATATTTCTAAAATTATTCTATATAAAAATATGAATATTAATAGTTTCATAGAGGCATGTTCGATAAATACGCTGGAGCAGACAATTTTTAAATCGAAGAATTATTTTAGGAGCTATTTCATGTTGAAGTCAATCAAAATAATTCTGTTAAAAAAGTTTTATAAGAACAAAAACTATCCATAGAAATTTAACCATATTTTGTAGCTTAACCAACCTTCTAAGACGGACCTTGGCATGCTGCAAAAAAAAAAAAAAAAAAAAAAAAAAAAAATCATTCCGAAGGGAAGGAAGCATTAGTTTTGGATGAGACAAAAAAACACAAACTAAGAAAAGTTAATTTAACCCTTTCGGGTCTGTTGTACTATTAATAGTACATGTCTTTTCATCGAGTATTATTTTGCCATAACAATTACTTTTGTTACTATCTACTTATAGCAGCGATATGTATATGGCTATGTCTTTCTTATTTTGACTTCATTTATGTTTTGACATTTAGTAATAACAATAATAATAAAAGTTTGCTTTATTAACTTTGCGCTGTTTGCACTGTTGGCGACTCCTTTATTTTATACGTATATTTCGCTCCTTTAATTTAAAATACATATTACTTTTCTGAACAAATCATGTGTGATAAAAGGCAAAAAACATTAGAAAGTTGTAGTATCTGTTAAATCCTCTTGTAATATGATATTTTCCAAACGTCTTTAAAAATTCTTCCTTAACCTATTATCATATAAATATGAATTGAATAGAACACAAAATAAGTACATTAAGTAAGATGCGTAATAATTGCTGATCAGGCAAAAATAATATTCCCAACATCCAATTATTACGCATCCATTATAAGAGAATCAACAGAAATCCTGTGTAAAAGCAATCAAGTATGTAACGACGCCCTATCGTACAATATCCCCAGTTTGTGGTTCAATATACTGAAAATAAATCCTGAAAACCTGAGCAAAGTGACGTATTAAAAATTTAAAGTACAGAAGTTAAATATTTTCTTCTACCCATGGAAAGTGACGTATGAGAAACAAAGTGATGTCATAAAATAAATGGAACTGCAATTAATAATAATAATATATATTTCTTCTAATTAAATTCAATCCAAGAAATTGCTACTGCTACTTCTACTTTCAACTCTAGTAATTATTGGCTGCCTCATTTTCAAAACAAAGTAACGTATTTGTATAAATAAACAACATTTAGTTATTAAGATATTCTCTGGTGATGATCGTGGAAGGCTTGAAAGTACTAAGAAGTTTTAAATAAAATGTATATTTTAAATTTGTAACATTTTTTTCATTACATTAGTCGTCTTTTAAGTAAGATTGTGGACCTTTTTAAGGTTCACATTATTTATTTTAGGGAGAAGACCTTTCTGAAAATGCTGTCAAATTTGACGGTATGAACGGAATTTCTCAGCGCGAGAGAGCAAGAAAGTAGGGGAAAAACTGCTGATATCAAAACATTACGCTTCTATTATCTATTACTTATTATCTATTATCTATTATCTATTATCTATTTTTTAACACAACTGCAGTGGAAATTAGCAATGTAAATGTGTTATTTTAAAACTGTTTTATTTTGTTTTCATACAGATGTGTAATATTACACACTTTTATTTATTGTTATATTCTTGTACTGCTAATGCATTAAAAAGTAATATTATCACTGTAATACAATTGCTTGTTTTTATCATTGCTTTATAATTGTTTTATATTGCTTTCATACGGATACATTATAACATTAAAGTGTTATGTTATTAAATTAGCACATGCACTAAACGTTATTGCTATAGAGATACTATATATATATATAACTACATTTTTTATGTAAATTTTGTTTCTGCTTTTCATTTCGTTGCCCTATCAAATATCTCACATCCTCTAAAGATTCCTCCTCCCCCCAATAGGTCATAACAAAAGACAAGTGTTGAGTCAGATATAAATAAAATAGAGAAAACTGCCATAATCAATTCGTAACATCTGATTTGTAATAAATGTAATTTATAATAATAATTTAAAGGGGTCCGGGACACATTTTAAAATAATTTTTATTTATTGAGTTAAAATTTTTGTATTTTTTTTATGATGGTTAACCATATTATTTGTAAACAAAATCACAAGATAAAACTTCTCATATTTTTTTTTTATTTAAAATTTAAAATTTATTAAAAAAGTGGGGTAGCTCAAAATCGTTATAACTCGAAATATTATTTGTAGAATTTCAATGTTTTATCATTGAAATAAACATACATATATAAGTTTTAATTTTGATTCAGCATTTTTAAAAATATTAGTTAAAAAATTTAAAAATATTTAAAGTAAAAAAAAAAGATGTAATTTAAAAAAAAATCATATTTTCAAAAGTAAATTTTTTTTTTTCAAATTTGCTGAGTCAAAATAAAGTAAACTAATTCAAAAAGACATATTCCAAGTTTGAATCAATTATCTTTAACTGTTCTTGAGTTATAACAATTTAAATATGGGAAATGGTGAAAAAAACTCATCACGAAGAAAAACACATTTTCACAAAAAGTCGTTTGCATGACAACCATTGCTTGAAAGCTAGACTTTGAAAACAAACCAAAACGAAAAAATTAATATATTCTAATCTAAGTAAGATAGAAACATGATTTAAACGTCATTTTAAACAGAAAAAATCAGAGTTTTTTACTGCAATAAAATATTTTTAGAAAATTTGAAGATTTTTGTGTCCCGGAATCCCTTTATTTAATATTATTCATCTTTGGTACTACTTATGTGTAAATATATTACAATGTTACGTTTTTATTACTTCTCAACACAAATGTAATAGCAATGTAATAAATATTACATTATCATTGCAAATGTCTGTTTTTATAACCTTTTTATGGTGAAACCCCCAGTAACTAAAAAATTATAAATCCATTTTATACCATTTTATATCCCTTTTTCTTTTTCAAAGGATGGTAGAGATACATAAAATAAACGGTCAAGTGCGAGTATTACTCGCGAACAGAGGGTTCCGTACAATACTATATGAATTAGTGAGCGTATTATTAAAAAAAAAAGAGTTGCTAAAATTATACTAATACTTTGTAAAAACTATACAATGTAGGGTTGGGAATAGCTGTATATACTAGAAAAGTATAAATGGATATACCATGAAAGAGATATGGAACCTAAATAATATCAAATACAGCTATTCTGTATAGCTCTTTTTTTAATCTTATCCTAATCTGTTTAATATGAACTTAAGTCGGTGCTGACAGTAAAATTAGTGTATATTCGAATTTAATTTGGCATTTCATAAAACTAAATTCAGCGTCTTTTCCTTTTACAGTTTACCTAAAGCAAAACCATTGTTCAAAATTTAAACTTACCTTTGTGCAAAGGATATCGCCAAGTAGCAACGCTGCTTTGGTCTGTGTCGCGTTTTTCCATATAGGTTTTTAGTTAACCTTTAAAGACACTGTAGGTGTATTGAGAGAGCCACTCAATGTAAACTAGTCGCGAATCCCATAATATTTATGTGATTAATTCTCATTAAATTAGTCTTTTTTTAACAATTTGACATTTATTGCTTTTATACTGCTACTGGGCATTGCATTACACAAATATATCCTTAAAATTTGTTATTTAGGCAGATGGATCATAGAGTACGCCGTCCCTGTCATTATGTATGTCCAAACCGTCCCTGTCTTTAAGGCTTAATATCTCGACTAATTACCGACGATTTTTTTCCGAAATTCATGATCAACAATGCTTTTATTCTTCTGCTACGATAGGTACCTCTAGCGCTGCTAAACAGTTTTGCTGAATGCCCGTAAATCGAAATTTGTGTGTAATGAAAAAATGTGATTTTCTCAAAAACTATGTGACCTAGGCTAATCGCTATAATTTTCCTGCAAGGTTTAAATTAACGTCTACTAACCTCTAATTTTTTCATAATTTTAGTTTCAGTAGATTCGAAATTAGATGGGGGGGGGGGGGGACATATTTTTGCACTACATTTTCGACCATAAAATTGATAATATAACACCTAAAATTAAATTAAATATATTTTTGAGTTCAGCGTTACGAAAGCCTTCACACAATACCCCGCACGATATACAAAGAAAATACTTTTTTTTTTTTCAAGTAACTTAATTAGACACTCTACATTTTTCCTAAATATATTTATGAATATTTATTAATCTGTAAATATGTGGGTCAATAGTCTTTATTACTTTCCCTAATTTGAACTTTCCACTTTCCATAGTTTACGAGTAACATGGCTGTGACAGACAGACAGACACAGGAGTGATTTTATAATGGTTCCGTTTTTACTTTTTAAGTACGGAACCCTAAAAATTACTAATGACAAAATTCTCAAAAATTATACATTGTATTATTTTAAATTTATTTATTTATTTTTTCATAAATATGATCAAAAATGCCAGTAACTGACACCACCCTCATTTTGAAAAAACAATAAGTGACAGAAAGTGAATCAGTGTCTGTCTGCAAAGATAAAAAAAATAATAGAAGGTTCAAATACCAGCTACCACTTTTATTTTCAATCTAGATAGTACAATTTTAAAAAGTAATAAATTAAAAAGTGACAGCGCAGGCTGCCATGACATGTTTTGCACCTGTTTAGAAAGAAAAAAATCACTTTAAAAAGCGTTTTCTGTTTATAAAAAGCAAAATTCCAAAATTCTGCAAATTTTGAGTTTTGAAAATGGGGTCTAAATACCGTCTACCTAAGTTTTTTTTCAAAAGAATTACACAGTCTTAATGTCAATTATTAACCAATAAGAACATTATTTTAACAAATTTTATTGATTAATGACATTTCTTATGCACAGAAAAATACGTAATTTTTAATAAAAAACCTTTTTTGTCAAATTTATAAAAAACTTACCGACTAACTCTGTCAATCATCTTTCCTTCACGTTTCAAGTTTTGGTTTTTAACGTGCAAAAGAAGAAAAAAAAGAAAAAAGAAGAAGAAGAAAAAGCTTGCTGCTTTAAATGATAATTGTTTTATCTGAAAAAAATCACAATCATAATAATCACTCTCTGCGTCAGTGCAGTTGCTATGGCCCCATATATTGCATTCTTAACACTGAACCCTGAGTCCTCTTCCCCATCATTGTCCGCAGAGAAAGCAATATCACAGAAGACACAAATTGCATCAATTCACTTTTTGAAAATCCAATTTCCGGCCCTTTCAATTTTTTTTTCTTCATGTTTGCTTCCGTCATTTTTCTTCTTTCTCTTCCTATTTATCGCAGGCAATTTTGGAGTGTCCAACAGTGCTTTTTTCTGAAGTGATCCGGTAACCAGTTTCGCTCCTGAAGACTTGCGGCACGGTTGCTTTTTTTTTTTTATTGCGAAATGGAACTGGAACTGTTTCTGAACCATTTAAATTATAATTTATTAATTATGGAACTACAGTCGAGCCTCGATTTAACAAATCGCGATTTAACGAATTTTTTTATAGTCCCTATGAAAATGGAACAAAAATTCTTCGATTTAACGAATAATTTTAAATGTTAAAAAAAATGAAAAATCGAAGAAATTTTCTAATATTTAAAAAAAAAATCAATGTTCCTGATTGTTAATTTTCTAAATATGGATATAAATGAGAAAATTGATAGGAACTTTTTTCCAGTTAAATATTACTTACAATAGGTAAATAAAAACAGAGGAAAAGACTAGAAAGTAAGTACAAGACAGCAGTCTTAACCGTTTCAGGGCCAGTGGTATAATTATGAAACTACTTAATTTTATTCCAAACGCCACAATGGCACCAGAATTTTGCTAAAATCTTTTCCATTTAATATGTATGTGAAATATAACCTTTTTCATATTTCCAAATAAATTTGTTCGTATATTCCGGCGCGAGTCATTTATTTCAACATTTTAGTATTGAAAGAACTTTGCCCCTGAAAAGGTTAATGATAAGTTAACTCATGCGGTTGCAAAAAAAAAAAAAAAAAAAAAAAAAAAAACAGCCTCGATCGAAAAACTTTAGGAAGATATGAAAAAGCGGGACAGTGGCTCCTAAATCCGGACATAATAACATGAAACACTATGAAAACGGAACCTGTCTCTAGCGGAATTCTGTCTTAAATGTTAAAAATTCATTTTCCCTGCTATACAATTACACCTGCTCAGACAAAATCCTGTTGAAATCAAAATTTGTCTCCTCTGACATGCGATTGCGCCTAAACAGGTTTGTTTAAGCATCATATTTTCAAAAATATTTTTTTTATAATAAGTAAACATGTAGCATTAAGTTAGTTTGCTTTTTTTAAACGGATTTTATGTCTCTTTACAAATATTTTAATACAAAACAAAGTGAGTCAAGCCTCCCATATAGTGGGTCAACCCTCCCATATGTGGGGAACCTTGACCCATTATTTTCTCAAAATCAATCATTTTTCAAAAGTTCTTATACATTACAGTTATGCAGCAATTTTATTTTGATAACTCATTGTATAACGAATAAGATGATATATAAAACTTTATTCTACGTTTAATATTTAAAAAATAAAAAATCATTTTGTAAAAAGTGGGTCAACCCTCCCTAGTCTCTTCTATATTTTATTTTGCCTCTGTTTCTTATTTAATTGTCCTATCAAATATCTATATCAGAGGTTCCCAAACTGTGCTCCGCGGAGCCCTAGGGGCTCCGTGTGAACTTTCCAAGCGCTCCGCCGAGCTTTAGGGAAATAAAGAAAATTTGAATGAAACCAACACAATTAAAAAATTGTTTTATTTTTTTTCAAGAATGTGAACAGATTTTTTTAGCTACAAAAATAAATACTTATACATTGATAATTATTGTCAACTATTTGAACTCTTTTAATAAACTAAGTGTTATTTCCCTTAAAAAAAAATGTCGGGTGCAAATATTAGTTTCGACCAGTGCTCTATTTTTACGTTTTCTAATTTTTTAAAAAAGCGATAAATGGATTTACAAACGCAGATTTAATACAAGAAAGCGAGGAATTGTATTCTGAAGGAAAATGTGGTTATTTCAATTCTTCGCAGTGTGACTTGAGTTGAAGTGTTATCCAATAACTCTACATTTCATGCTTAACTGCGTCATTATTTCGAAAGAAACCATTCTGTTTGAAAGATAAACCTCCTGATTTTTCTTTCCAATATTAAGGGCAAAGTAACGTATGCATGCTTCAAAAGAAACTATCACAATACTTGTTAAAGCAAATATGAAATGTCCTGGACATAACCACAGACTTCACGGGGACGAAATAGGCGAAAATATATACTTCTACCACTAATTCAATTTTTTACTTTTGTCCTGCTTAATCACTGTAATTCATTAGGACAAAAATAATGTTCTGAATTTAGTGATGGAAGTTTGATTGGTTTGAACCCGTCGCCCCATTTAGCCGGCTTCTATGACCCCTGGCACCTACCTGATAGTTTAACGAGCCACTTGAGTTATCGAAGATCATATACTTGCAGATACTGTTAATAAACCTTGTAAAACTGATATTGTCAAGAATTTGCTTTATGAAAAGTTGTTAATTTAGTGTCCAATATTCCCTTGTCAAATAACAACATTTTTTAAAAATTTTAACTATATGACTAATGACGTAAAAGAATACTTAACAGCCTCTTCCGATGTACTAAATTTTCACCACAAATTCATGAATGTACTGAACTTACTTTTTTGAAACGGGCACCCGGAACTAGATTTGACATCTCTATTACTATGGTGTTTTAGAAAATTAACTTGATTAAAATTAAGTGCCTAAGTAACGCCAGCCCGAAACAGGTTTCACAAATTTATCAGGATCATATTGTTTGCAGATAACTACACATCAACAAACTAAGGGATGAAATATTTTTGGATGACTACATGGGAAACACATGTGGACATGAATGCACTGATGATGCGAAAGCAATGATGGTTCACAATGTTGGAACAATTGCAAAAATTAAAGAGATAGCAAAGCACTATAGCACCATCTATTGTACTCTTTACAGATACACGCTGTCCCCGAAAAAATGTCTTCTGAGCTTATGGAAAAGATGAATGGTGCCATTAAAATGATACACTATATAAAATCACGAACTCTTAAAAGCAAACTTGATCACTCTACCAGGGAGCCAACCAAATAATGGCAAAGGCCCTGAATCCCTGGCAGAAAAACGTCCTCCACCATCTAACTCACACCAGCCGCCGAAACAGACCCAGAAACAGCGACAAATAATAAAACTAAAAAGTCACAAAAATATGGCACACTCTGCCTAGAAAATAAAATACAAAAATTAAAGTCATGTACAAGTTTTAACATATGACTGTAACCCTAGTTACTATAAAATAAAAATAAAGCTAAAACTAAAACTAAGACTGGGTGAAACTGAAAAACAAAATTTTAAGTTATTTTCAGTTACAAATGACTGTATAAAAGTACGATTTACACTAATAATCAAGACAAGATAAAACATTAAGCCAATAACACATTTTAGGTCAATTCAAGTTACAAAAGACCATCAGACCCTGAAAGTCCAGAAACAACTCAAAAATGCGTGAAGACAGAAAGATTAGCAAAGCACTATGTGGCTAACAGTCCGGCAAAAATCCACCAAAAATTCTTTAATTACACCAAAATAATCAAAATTTGTACTTTATGAATGAATACAATTTATTCAGTTCATTATAAATAACAGTCAGTTTATAATAATTCGATCTCAGCAAGAGAACATTTTGCAAATTCCAAGACAGAGTTCTATTTCGCACAAAGTTAAAGAACAGAGGCATCAGAGGACACTTGCCGAAAATAAAATGCTTAACGTCACCGACGTTACCGCAATCACACTTATCTGTTGGTCGCTTGCCAATCTTAAATAAATACACTGGAAAAGCACCATGCGAAGAAATGAAATAGGCTACTACCCTTGAATAACACAAATAAGAAACGTCCGGTGAACGCAAGATGAGGAAGGTATCCCTACCCTTTTCACTAATTTTCCAATCATTAGTCCACCTCGTGATAATGTTACTCTTATAAAAACGTTTGACGAAGGAAACAGGCATTGGAATATCCAACCTCTCATCAAACTCATCATCCAGAATAACAGACTTTGCCAGATAGTCAGCCCTTTCGTTACCAGCAAGGCCAATATGAGATTTAATCCAACCCATAAAAATAATTTTACCACTCAACAGTCTCAAGTTAGAATATATGTTATACAAAATCTTATCAGTTGGAAATAAGTTCTGCAAGGCTTGTATTGAAGAAAAACTATCAGTGTAGATGTGGAATTCTCTGAAATCAGCCATGCAACACCAGTCGATTGCCTTGTCAATGGCTGATAATTCAGCCTGATAAACAGTATTATAAGCGTAAAGTTTAAAACGGTTTTCTAAAATGATCTTTCCATCATTATAAACAACAAAAGCGGAACCAACTGTGTTGTTCATCTTGGAGCCGTCTGTGTAAATTACAGGGTGGTTAAAAATAGGTACTACAGAAGGGACTGACTTTACAAACTGTATATGATGAGTTGACACAAAATAAGGATAATCAAATGTATGTAAATGTGGCATAATATTTTCCTTAGTTACACAAATATCCTTTATCCATACTAGATCTTCATGATGCACCGTGTTATAGTGACCAGACATCTGTTCCAACTCCAGCTCCAGGGGAGGTATAACCGAAATTACGCAAAGAGCTTCCGTAGATACAGATCTGTAAACTCTGATTATTGATAATAAACAAAGACGCTGGCATGAAGACAAGCGTCTAATTCCATGGTATCTCAAGTCCCGGTACCAAATTTCATATCCATATGATATCTGCTTCTTAATTACCGAATGATACCAAGTTTTCATGTAGTCCAAGGGAAGACCCTTATCTCTAATACGGGTTTTGCGCATGGAGCACGAAAAGTCTATAACTTTGTCACGAACAAGATCCAAATGATCAAGCCAACGGAAACGGCTATCCAGAAAAAATCCCAAGTATAGTACATTGTCCTTGACCGAAATGCTGGTATTCCTAAGCTTAAAAATCGGACGGCGTTTGTTCAAAGTATATTTACCAAAAAGCATTGCTGATGATTTTTGAGCGCTGATTGTCAAGCCAAACTCTTCACATGCGTTCATAAAATATTCGATACATCTGTTAACTCTATCTTCCAGCGCTGCACGAGTATCGGCCCCTTCCACAATAGCTGAATCATCAGCGTATGAAATGATTTTTCTAAAACGACGCTTATAATATTTTAATATCTTATCAGCAACCAGAGTCCACAACAAGGGACCCAAACAGGACCCCTGTGGACAACCTCGAGAAGCATGAAACCAGCGAATCCCTCTCATAAACTTGAATCCTATCAATCTATGACTTATGTAGTTCTTCAAGATCTCTTTTAAATAATCCTGTATAGGAAGGTCATCTATAATACCAGCAAGTATTCGACAATCGATTACGTCGAAAGCACTAACGATATCGAAACTAATTAATGCACAATATTTAAAATCATTCAAAGTCTCCCTAACAAAATTCTTTACAGCAGCCATTGCCGTTATAGTGCTCTTAGACTCTCTAAATCCATGTTGACCTTCGTCCAGATATGCAGAAGATTCCAGAACTGTAATTATTCGCATTTTCACTATTCTCTCCAAAATCTTGGCAATAATCGGCAGCAATGTAATTGGTCGGTAAGACTTAGGCAACTCAGGTGGTTGGTTGCGCTTACGAAAAAACAAAACAAGACCCTTTTTCCAACACATTGGGAAATGAGCAAAACGAAGACAAGTATTAAAAAGCTTAAGAACAAAAGGCGTGAAACTTTTACAAAGATTTTTTACTACCAAGGCATCTATCTCATCAAATTCTGGAGCCTTATTGTTACCCTGCTGGCGCATAACATAAAACAATTCTCTTTTTGTAATGGGATGGAAATCCTCCTGATTAGTATAATAATTTGTACTGGTAAATTCATGCGGATCTGTAAAATTAGCATTAGCATCAAAGTGATGATTCATTAGGTCTTCGGCCACGTCGTCATAGCTCGCAAACACATGAGAATTTTCTAAAGTAGTAAATATTAAATCTTCATGTGACAATTTCTTCTTAGAAATAAATTTATATAAGGATCCGTATGCATTATTTGTTGAATCGCAGAACTTAAGCCAAGCATTTCGCTTCGCCTTGCGAAGGTTCTTCTTATACTCACGTCGAGCTATGTTATAGCTTTCTTTATACGTAATAACATCTAAGTTTTTTAAATATCTCTTATGCAAGGCACTGACTCTGTTTCGTTCCCTTCGAAGATCTTCATCGTACCAAGTAATAGTTGGACAATGACGTAGGCGACCTCTACGAAAACACTGATTCATGATATCCTGTAGTAAAGCGGAAAACTCCTCAGTCCAAGTATCTAATGCACTTTGATTAGGAATTCCGTCCAGAGTAGCATTTAGACGAAGCAAGTGTTGTGAGAACAAAGCATTGAATTTACACATCTTTTTATTCTTAGTCTTAAATCTTGTATAGAAATGTTGGACTGGAGACAGACTCAGGGTAAAACAGATATATCGATGATCACTATGCGAGTAATGATCTATATCAACTTTCCAATCTTGTAAAAAAGGTAAAAAATCTTGTCCGATCAAAGTGAGGTCAGGACGACCACGTCTCCCGTCTTGAACAAAGGTGTGATGCGAGTCCGGTGAGTTAACTATGGATAGGTTAGTGATCATCAAATATTCTTGGAAAATTTCCGTCCTTTCGCTTTCTCTGGTATACCCGAGAGAAATAATAGGTACATTGAAGTCTCCTCCAACGATGATTTTAGAAAAGTCTGGGAAGTAGTAACACCAGTCTCTGAGGTCATTCTCTATTGGTTTAGAAGGTGCAGCATACACCGATCCGATGATTAAAGAACCTTGATCTATAGTTATATTAATAAAGACACTATTGTTTAAACTCAGAGTGTTTACACATGCATAGTCGTCCGATGTACAGATAATAGCAGCAGAACCAGTTAAAGAGAGGAAGCAGATCCAGCCTGTGGGGAGACCAACCAGGGAACCGTCATAGATGTAAGGATCTTGGCAAAGAGCAAAGGTTATATTGAAATCGTCCATATAATGGAAAAGAGCATTAGAGGCATCAGAACAATGGTGTAAGTTAATTTGAACAAAACGTAAACCAGAGCTATTGACAAAAGACTCAGTAACAACTATCACAACCGTTTGCTAAGAGTTTCCGCTCGATAAGATTTAAAAGTGGGACAATCCGTGCTATCGGCTCTATGACCAGCATCAGTGTCAGTATCCTCCGCAAAAAGACAGTTAGCACAAGCTATCTCCGAAACCGTACAGTCCTTAATAGAATGATGTCCAGCACACTTAACACATTTCATATCATTCTCACATTTGGCTGCGGTGTGTCCGAATGATTGACAATTGAAGCAACGAACTATAGGAATAAAACTTACGACCCTGTATCTCTCCATATCTATACAGATACGATGCTTCTTGACCAAAATTTCGCACTCACCCCTTTTGACGCCAACTAACCAATTAACCTTCCCCGACCGAGTCTGTATTTTCTTGATAATTTCAATTCCATCATCATCTCCGTCTCCGCCGGCACGTCCCTCAACGAACAACGATCTGTGAAGAGAAGCACGAACAGCATCTTCATCAACGTCAGGCTCCACACTAAGAACTAGGACCCGGTCAAGTCTTCGCCTGGGCACGGTGACCTTTATTTCTTCCTTTAAAGTGTCCATTTTATCTAAGGTCTCCTTGAATCTCTGCGTGTCGGCCTTAGTTTTAACTTTGAATATGACCCGCCCTTCCTTCGTCGTAACCACATCCTCCGGAAGAGGCATATGTACTCCAGAACGACATGCATTTTTAATTTCCCTCTTTATTTCTTCAATTTGTTTCTCTCCAGAAGACGAGATCACAACGGAGAAGCTCGGCTCAGCTGGTGGTTCCGCCATCTGAACAGGAACACGCTGGGGAAACGCAGAATGGCCTGACGAGCGAGAAAATCTCTCTGCAAGAGCTTCATATGCCTTAGAATTCGAAACCAGAGTCTTTAATTTGGCCTCGCTAGCCACATAATCACGATGAGCACGAACAAGACTTAAACCTATATGGTCAAAACATTTTCTTGTTGTTGACATAATCTCCGCAGTGAATTTTCCACCCTTGTTTCGCTGACCCTCGAAAACACCATATAAAAAAGCATGCACCTTATTCACAACTTCCGGAAATTCCAAATCCTCTGCTTCCTGAAATACAGACTGCATAGAAGCCTCCATCACATTAGCTTTCCTCGACATTAAATGCAACACACGGCACTAAGTTATAAATAATCAAAAATAACCAAAAACTCAAAAAACCCGAAAAACTACAGTACACCACAAGACCGATCCACCAAAATAAATCTCCAAATCAAACATAAATCGCAGAAATATAGTACACCACAGAACCGCTCCACCAAAATAAATCTCCAAATCAAAAATAATTCACAAAATACAGTACACCAGAAGACCGCTCCACCAAAATAAATCTCCAAATCAAAAAAAAGTCACAAAATACAGCACACTACAAGACCGCTCCACCAAACCAAATCTCCAAATCAAATATAAGTCATAAAATACAACACACCATAAGGCCGCTCCACCAAAATAAATCTCCAAATCGAAAATAATTCCCAAACAGATCAGAAGCACAAAACAACTCAACACAACAAGGCGTCAAGATGGCGACGTAAATAGAAGACAGTCACGAAAACACCGACATCAAGAAAATGGATAAACTAACTAAAACTGCATTAAATTAAGCCACAGAAGTCTCAAATGAAAGCGTAAAGCAAGGGAAGATACCAGTTAATTAATTAGTATAAATAAATGTAAGAAAAATGCATAAATTAAAGTAAAAATAACATAAATGCAGAACGGCAAGGCCTAATAACTAAAGCACATGTTCTCGGAACTTCAAAAATTTCAAAGCTCCAGAAAACATAGAAAAAAAGCAGGTAAAATACAAAATTAGTATATAATTATAATAAGAGGAAGCACAGGAAAACTATGCATGTAATACTGAGTCAAAATAATGAATATTTACCAACTTAAAACTTGTAATATCAGGAGCTCACAAAAACACGTCAAACACACTCAATGGCGGAAGGACATTTTTCTCTTAAAAGCAAACTTTTTAAACTTATGTGTGAAGTTATTGGAAGCCTGCACCCTCCCTCCTACTGCATACCGAAGTAAGATGGTCATGTCGAGGAAGAGCGCCTACACGATTTTTTGCAATTGCAGAGGTGATATTAGAAGAACCATAACTTTAAACAGGCAAAACTTTTAATTAATGAAGATTGTGAATGCTAATGGCATATTTGGTCGATATTTTCAGCAAAATGAAATAAATGTATGTATCACTGCAATGAAAATGTGTCACAATTTCCGATGCAATTACCAAACATGTCTTCTTTTAAGATGAAACGCGTATTGTTCGAATTCTGAGGGAAATAATGATATCGATTATGTGCATCTTGTTAAAAATTAATGCTAACAATACGACATTAAAAAAAAAGTACAAATAAGTATTCAGGGCATCCTATTGCTCTGAAAATCTTGTTTAAAAAACTCTTTTCAGTAGCCGAATACAAAAGGCTTTGGTCGACTTAAAATCTATACTAAAAATGTTCAGCGTTATAAAGAAAACCACCCAGCTTAAACTCAATGAAACATGAGATCCACGTTGACTTGACATCGGATAGCAAGTTAATACTACTGAATATACCAACAGCTGGTTATATGGTGGTATCAAATAAAAATATTTCGATTCAAACCAGAAATTATTCATAAAATAAATAAAATTAAAATTAAACAGATATAAGTTATTAAAAAAAAGAAGAGTTAAATAATTTTAAATAAAAATTCTGGTTTGAAATATTTTTAATAAAACTTGGGTAAAATTCCTGGTATATTTAGTGTTAAAGATCTTACTTTAAGACCAAAGTCTATCAGATTTTTGATTTTATATGATAGATGAATTTAAAACTTTGTCTAAGACAGCATAATTCGTTGTTGCGTTTCTCAACGACATATGTCTATGAAGCAAGATTTTGAACTAACGCAACCACAAAACGAAATACAGATGTCCCGGAATTTAGACATTTGTACTGAACAATCCAATCACATTAAACTTTTATGCGTTATTGATCGTCACTCTAATAATGTAAGATTTATTGTCGACATTGTTGTTATATTTATCTTCCACCTGTTTTGATGGTAATAGAAAATAAATTCAGTATTACGGTTAAAGTTTCAAAATAGGATTGTATTTCTGGGACAATGCACAATTTTTTAGATTACTATTTATAGCTTCTTTCTGTGCTCGTTAGAAATGCACCTAAAAAACATTAACTTGTAAGATAATGTACAGTAGTCTTCAGGGGCTCCGTCTAAGAAATTCTTTCTAAAAAGGGCTCCGCGAGTCAAAAAGTTTGGGAACCACTGATCTATATTATTACATTGCACTTAAGTAGCAATTTTATTTTGATAACTCATTGTATAACGAATAAAATGATATATAAAACTTTATTCTACGTTTAATATTTAAAAATAAAAATTCATTTTGTAAAAAGTGGGTCAACCCTCCCTAGTCTCCCCTATATTTTATTTTGCCTCTGTTTCTTATTTAATTGTCCTATGAAATATGTATATTATTACATTGCACTTAAGTAGCAATTTTATTTTGATAACTCATTGTATAACGAATAAAATGATATATAAAACTTTATTCTACGTTTAATATTTAAAAAATAAAAAATCATTTTGTAAAAAGTGGGTCAACCCTCCCTAGTCTCCCCTATATTTTATTTTGCCTCTGTTTCTTATTTAATTGTCTTATCAAATATCTTTAACCACTTCCGTACCAGTGGATCCACATATGGATTCATGGCCTGATTTTCCACAAACAACAGTGGATCTACGCATGGATCCATGTCCATTCATTATTCTATAGTTGCTGCTAAAAATATTAATGCAGTAATGTATGTTTGTGTATAGCTGGTAAAATGTGAAATGTTGGAAAATGTAAATAAAGTATAACTTCAAAAATCCGGCATCATCGGGACCGGGACTATGCCGGATTTTTGAAAATTCCGGATTTTTGAAGGAATATCAAAAGTAGTAATTATGAATGTCAAAAGTGATACTATATTCATAATGGTGCTTTAACCGTAATTTAATTCATTATTAAGTGATAATTATGTAAGAAAAAGAGAAAATTAAATTAAAAAGAAAGTTAGTTCATATGATATTTTCTATGTTACAGAAAAAAAAAAAAAATCTAATAAAGAGTGACATTATTTCTTCTCTTGTAATTTCGGAACCATCGAAGTCAACTTTGTTTGCTTCAATTTTTTTGGCCGTTCTTTAACAAATTTCTTTTTTTCTTTTTTTTTTTTTATACAAATGAAGAATGTCTATTTCGGAAATATAGTCTTGTTTATCTAAAGCATATATTAATACTCCAGTCAAATTTATGCGTTTTTCTAGTGACACCTTTTCTTCTACCGGTTGTTCATCCTTGTCTTCTGAGCTGCTACTAGCGCATTATCGGTGGTTAAATTTAGCACAGCGTCAGCGTTCTCGCTGTCCGTTAAATTGTTTGTTGTTTTTACATTTTCGTCAATGCTTAGCCAATCTTCTGTATACCTTTTTCCGACACTTAATGCATTTTCAAATTTTGCACGCTCAATGAGCTCATAAATTGCAGTATTTTTATGGTAAATTTGAAAGCCGGAAAATTCTTCCTCATCATTGATGTCGCCGTTGCCGAAAATTCGTTCCAGCCATATATTTAGCCATGCATTCGCCAAAGTTATTCCCGTTGCTAAGCAACAATGCAGCTCCCAGAAAATTTGTTCTGAAAATAATCGCCTCTGACAAATGTAAAAAAAAAATTAATATTCTTTTTTTGAATTTTTACTTTCGATCTCGAAGTTTCTAATTCGTAAAGAACTGCTATTTTTCTTCCCCCATAACTTGAAATTGTAAAAGAAAAAGGAAGGGAAAAGATGGTTTTGATGCCGGATTTTTGAAGTTGCCGGATTTCTGAATGCCGGATTTTTGAAGTCACACTGTATATCTCTTCTTATTAATATGAATAAAGGCTTCTCATTTTCTGAAAACTATTATTTTATATTTTTAATCTAAATGCCCGACAAACTGGTTTTACATGTAATCTTTACATGTAATGCTGGTACGGAAGGGGTTAATGATACTTACTACAATAAGTCAAAATAAAAGACTAGTGTAGAGTAAGATATAAATAAAACGGGGAAAATACCGTAATCAATTCGTAACGCTTCATTTTTCTATTTCATTAAAATTACCCACGGCAGCTACAATTTGCCCCTTAAAAGACCTTTCATGAAACTTTTTACTACCGATGGCAACAGTAGTAAATATTTATAATGCGTAAAAATCCTATGACAACCACAAAATAAAGCAGCTGCTGTTTCGCTCAAAATGATGGAATTTTCCAAAAATGAACACATGAGCACATGGGAGTTCACATGTATAATCGGTTTATATTCTTTTCATACGATATTTTATAAAATTGCTATTATTTACTATTATGATGTTTAATTAGCACATGCTCTAAATATTATTACACTATGACGCAAAAGTTTAGACAATGACGTCATTCAGCTTTAAAATGTAGAATTATGACGTCAGAATTACAAAAACCTGTAAATATATTCAAAAACTGATTTAAAATGCTATGTACAAAAGACAGTCGTTTTATTTGCTATAATACTAATTTTTTTCATAAAAATTCAAATGTGCTTGTCGCAAAAGTTTAGACACTATTCTAAATTTCTTTGAATATTCGCTGGCATATGCAAATTTAGAATCGATGATGTCACAAATTTGGAGTACTTAAGTTCTGCAAACGATTGCGCTTCATAGTCGACATGCCGAGAGCTAAAGAAATTCAAGTGAATGAGGTTTCAAGGATTTGGCAGTTGAAAGGTGAAGGGAAGAGCGTTTCTGAAATTTCTGCTATTATTAATAGGTCAAAAAAATCTATTTATCGAGTTTTATCGAGTGGTTCCGAATATAAAGCAAAATGTCGGTCTGGGAGGCCACGTGTGACAAATGTACGAGAGGATCGCCTGATACAAAGACTAGCGAGTACTCAACAAATGAGCGTACGTGGAGTTCAAAGCTCATCGGGACGCTCTGTATCAAAGGATACGATTCGTAGACGAATTTTGGAAAAAGGAACAATCGTTTATAGCAAAATGCAGAAGAAACCAGCTCTGAAACCATATCATAAGTTACAAAGACTTATGTGGGCTCGAAAGCATATGTCATATGGAGAGAAATGGCAGTCAGTCATATATAGCGATGAAAAAAGTGGAATCTGGATGGTCCAGATGGTTGTTTATCGTATTGGCATGACTTGCGGAAGGAACCTCGACGTTTTTTTAGTCGCAGACAAGGAGGGGTCTCGGTGATGGTTTGGGCAGCCTTTTGCTATAATGGACAAGTATCTCTGACCTTCACCAGTGGTCGTCAAACTTCACAGCATTATACACAGACATTAGAAGAAAACCTACTGCCATTTGCTGAGCTTCTAGGGGGTCCTCAGTGGGAATTTCAGCAAGACAATGCTTCAATTCACACTGCAAAACATTCAAAGTCTTGGTTTAATTCCCATAATATAAGAGTTCTCGACTGGCCAGCATGTAGCCCAGATCTTAACCCTATAGAAAACCTTTGGAGCATCATGTGTCGCAAAGTTTATAGCAACGCTAGACAATACTCTTCTGAAAAGGAACTTAAGACATCTATTGAGAATGCATGGTACGATATCGATCCACAAACTATGCAAGATTTAGTTTCTTCCATGCAATCTCGTGTATATGACGTAATACATAAGCATGGATGCGCAACCAGGTTTTAAAAATTGTTTATTTCGATTTTATTTTATTTGTGTCTAAACTTTTGAGACAGCAGTTTATTTTTGTTACCATTTAATTTATTGCAATATGCACAATTCCACTTTTCTTTGTTATAAATATTGTTTATATGTACAGCACATTAATTTCAAGCAGTGATTTGAAAATTGAATAAATATTTTTCAAAGTATGTAAGAATTTCTTCATTGTCTAAACTTTTGCGTCATAGTGTACTGCAATCTAATTGCACATGTTTTATGCATTTTGGTTGTTGTTTTCTTATTGTGTCTCATCAAATATCTCATATGCTCTAATAATACTCACCCCAAGTGGTCAAAACAAAAGACCAAGGCTTAATAAGATATCAATAAAACAGAGAAACCTTCTACAATCAATTTGCAAGGCTTGATTTTTCTATCTTATTAAAATTACACACGGCATTTAAAATATTCTCCTTGAAAGATATTTCATGAAAGTTTTCACAACCGATCAAACAATTAGAAAATATTTGCAATGTTACTCTTGCTTTGTTTTATTATAAAACTATATCAATAATGTAATAAATGTAATTTATAATAAAATATACTATTGTTTTATCACACATATTTGGTACTGCTTTTGTATAAATACATATATTACAATATCAGGGTTCGTATGCATCAAGCGATGCAGGGGATGTTAATTGTTTCGCACCAGAAATTTCGTAAAGTACTGGTCGCTATATCTGAAGATATAATTTTTATGTCATTAAATAAGACAAATATTACATTACGAAAATTCTGGTAAAAGGTCCTTGAAAGTCTTTGAAGCGTACGAACCCTGATTATTATGCTTGTATTACTTTTCAACACAACCCAATTGGCAATGTAATAAATATTATATTATGAATGCAAGTGTGTGTTTTTATAACTATTTTATATTGTTTTTTACAAGTGTGTTATAACAATACAAATTTACTTATAGTGTTACATTATTGTATTACCAATGCATCAAATAGTAGTATTATCACTTGTTTTTTATTAGCATTGCTTTATAATTGTTTTCTTTTTTTTCATACAGGTATGTTATCATATTACAGTTTTATTTATTGTTATGATATTAAAATAGCACATGCGCTAAATATTATTACTGTAGAGTAATCTAACTGCATGTTTTATGCATTTCTATTTCTCACTTCTGTATCCTATCAAACATCCCGCATCCTCTAATGATTCTCACCCCAAGAGGTCAATACAAAACACTAGTGCTTAACAAAACAGAGAAAACCGCCATAATCAATTCGTAACGCTTGATTTTTTTATCTCATTAAAATTACCCACAGCAGCTACAATTTGCCCCTCAAAAGACATTTCATGAAAGTTTTCACTACCGATGGCAACAGTAGTAAATATTTATAATGCGTAAAAATCCATTTGCCAACCACTGTTTATGCAGCTGCTGTTTCGCTCAGAATGATGGAATTTTCCAAAAATGAACACGGGGGGGGGGGGGGGCACATGGCGAGTTCATGCGAGGTTCATGCAGATGACCACCTTGACCGCGACGTTTAAGGGATGACCCCCACATCTAACCTTTTGCAGAAGTTCATCAAACTCGCAGCAAAAATCAAATACACCTCGGATATAAATCAAACACAAAAAATAACAATAATGACCACCCCATCTCCACGATTATAAACTCTGAAGTTTCGCACGCCGCAGTGGCAACGGTGACTCGCGCGTTGGTCATTCCTTCAACTTAACCAATCACACGACGTGACTCACGAATGTTGCACGTGTGAAGCATGCACCCCCTCCTTTGCTATTTTTTTTTTATATACCTGGAATAAAAATTACTACACCTACTTCAAAGATATTTAACAAAAATATTTTCGCGGGTTAAATTCGTGCAGTAGTTCTGAGAGTTTTATTAAGTGAAAATTTTGTGGAAAAAAATTGACGGCTCATGACGTACCCATTAACTCGAGGGGGGTGGATGTCGAACGGTAAAGCACCGATCGTTTGTTATTGATGAGATCCAATCTTCTAATGATTGGAGAATTTTGTTTTTTCGACGTCTGTTCCGGTATTCAAATGATTTTGGTTGGATATTTTTTCCATCGGCTGTCTCACGGTGTTGGTAATTTTGTCTATAATTGCGGGACTATAATGATCATGTAATAGATACAAAAACCGTCGCCAGTGGTAACAGTTTTCGTGGGTGCTTTCGCTAACAGCACCCCCGACTGGCGCGTGATTTTCCACGCAACCTCGTGGTGTCACAACTGCACACGACCGTGGTTTTGCATAAATTTCTTAGATGCAAAAATAACGTAATTGCTGGAAGAATACAAGATGGGTGGTTCTTGAAGCCTATTTCTAAACTAAAATTCTCTTACAAATGTAGGTTTTAAAAATATGCAATGTCACGTTTATGTTTTTAAGCCAAAATGCATATTTATAAAGTTTCGTACATTAAAAAAAACATCAAATACTTCAAGAAATTTAGAACTTGATGGATAACCCTTCAGTTATATCTGTAGATAGTCATTGATATATCGTCGGTTCAAATAATTTTGATTGAAAAGAGTTTTTGAATACGATATTCGGTTATGATGTCCGGTGTGATTTACGCGAGACGTCCCGATTTTTTGTGATACAAAAATTCTTTTAAATTTCTCCCCGATTGTCGCGTGATTTTCCAAGCAATTTCGTGGTGTCACAACTGCACACGACCTTAGTTTTGCATAAATTTCTTAGATGCAATATGCAATGTTACGTTTATGTTTTTAAGCCAAAATCCATATTTATAAAGTTTCGTACATAAAAAAACATCGAATACTTCAAGAAATTTAGAATTTGATGGTTAATCCTTCAGTATATCTGTAGCTAGTCATTGATATATCGTCTGTTCAAATAATTTTGATTGAAAAGAGTTTTTGAATACGATATTCGGTGTGGTTTAAGCGAGACGTCCAGATTAGTTGTGATACAAAAATTCTTTTAAATTTCTCGACGATATCTCGTATTTTTCCAAGCAACTCCGTGGTGTCACAACTGCCCTTGACCTTAGTTTTGCATAAATTTCTTAGATGAAAAAATAACGTAATTGCTGGAAGAATACAAGATGGTTGGTTCTTGAACCCTATTTCAAAACTAAAATTTCCGTAAAATTGTAGGTTTAAAAAATATGCATTGTCACGTTTATGTTTTAAAACCAAAATGCATATTTATAAAGTTTCGTACATAAAAAAACATCAAATACTTCAAGAAGTTTAAAATTTGATGGATAGACCTTCAGTATATATCTGTAGCTAGTCAATGACATATCGTCGGTTCGAGTAATTTTGATTGAAAAGAGTTTTGATGGAAAAGTGTCCATACAAACATACAAAATCTGTTGCCTATGATATCAGTTCTCGTAAAAAGAAAATCGTATTTCCAAACTAAAATTTTCTTACAAATTCTGCTTAAAAAAATATGCAATCTCACGTTTAAGTTTGAAAGATAATATGCATAGATAGGGGAGACCGGGGCTAGTTGGCTACAGGGGGTAAGTAGGCGCAGTCCTTATAAATCGGCTGTTTGTGGATAGATTACGCACCCAGTCACAGAGTAACTTTCTTCTTGCTTTTTACAATCCTCATTGTAGTTTTGCAGCGTTACCTACGTTCAGTGGACATTTATTACGATTTTTCTGTTTTTTTCACTCATAAATAATTTTTTGTTGCTTCATTCTTTTTATAATTTCTAATACTTATCTTAATAATTGCGATTTAACTTATGCAGTTTTTCTTAGTGTATGATTCACTGTACCTACCTCATATGTGATTTACTTCGATTATTTATGCTTAGATGGTTACGTGTCCCTTTTGTGAAGAAATGTATTATGGGGTTAGTAGGCGCATTGAACACGGGGCAAGTTGGCTCGGTGTCTGGTGTGTGCTGGTAGCTTTAAAAACAGCAAACACCGAGAAAAGTGGTTGCAATGCTAGATTTTGGGCACACGAGGTTTGCCCAAACGGAAAAATTCGTTTTTTTTTTTAATTTGTGACAACTGTAACTCTGATGATGATATCGAGTAGGATAGAAGTTACTCATTGTTAATGTTTTATTCATTATTTTTATGTCTGTATAATTTAGAATTTACATTGAACGGCGATAACGCCTTTGTTTAAACTTACTGGTAATGATGAAATTGATTTCTCTTAACTGCGTGTCTTATTAAAATTTTTTATAAAGCGTGTGCCAACCTACCCCATAGGTATAGGCAACTTGCCCCGTGACGGGGTAGGTTGGCGCACAATTTTCCTTTTAGTTTAGACTTCCGCTAAACATAAACTACAAAAGTTACAAACTCAAAACTCCAGGTATTTATAGCCCAATGCCTGTTCTTTAAAAGTACAGCTAAAGTTTCATAAAAAAACTTAAACAAAAAATTAATAAAAATCAATAACTGAAAACTGCGCCTACTAGCCTCGGTCTCCCTTATATAGTTTCGTACATAAAAAAGTATCAGATACTTCAAGAAATTTAGAATTTGATCGATAGCTCTTAAGTATATCTGTTGCTAGTCATTGATATATCGTCAGTTCGAATAATTTTGATTGAAAAGCGTTTTGATTCAAAAAGTGTTCTTGGTATTCGGTTATAAACATACAAATGTTATGTATATATTAAATAATTTGTTGTCTGTGATACCACTTCTCGTAAACAGAGAAGCATATTTCCAAACAAAAAATTTCTTTTAATTTTAGGGTTTAAAAAATATGCAATGTCATGTTTATGTTTTTAAGCCAAAACGCATATTTATAAAGTTTCGTTCATATAAAACATCAAATACTTCAAGAAATTTAAGATATGATGAGACAATGAAATTTAGTATATCTGTAGCTAGTCATTTAATATCGTTGGTTTGAATAATTTTGATTGAAAAGAATTTTTGAAATGTTCAGGATAAAATAAAATGTAACCAGGAACTATAACCTCTTCCAAGTTTCACGATTCTCGTAAGCGCTCTTTAGCATTAGAAACTTGAGGAACCAATATATTTTCGAGATTTAACCCTTTATCTACTGACGGTACTTATACAGTACCATTAAAATAACGTGTTACAAAATTCCTTTAATACATCGATTAGTAATAATACAGTTTAGAATGAGTTATAGATGCATTGCATTACTTTATCTTGTTCCAAAAGCATTATTGCTTGCAAAAACCAAGAATATTTTTTTAAAGGATGATTTCTTTTGCCTTTGCATCTTTTCAGCTTTTTTACCGTTGGGAGGATATTTTTCAATTCGGAAATATCTCTATATTTCTATTGTAAGAACATTATATTTGTACATTTCCTAATTCTATAAAACACTAAAAAAATATTTAAAATAAAAGATTCGAGTGGCGTTATAAATATAGCACAAAATCCCTATAAATTCAAATTTAATTAATCCTTTTAAATCCTTCTAAAATTCTTCTAAAATTTATTAAATGATTGTGTAAATCTTCTAATGCAGTTTCAAAAATTCACGAAAAATGCTTTAGTAGGTAAAATTTTCATGAATTCGTATGTCAGTACATCAAGGGTTAATGCAGTGAAGCTTTTGAAGATAGTAACTATCTATAAAGGACATTTGTTACAGTCCTTTCAAAAAGAATACCTCAGAAATGTACCTTCCTAGACGGAATCCTGTCTAGAACGGTTTGCGGTTCTTATATAGTCCATTTTTACAATTTTTACTGTATTTTTTTTTAGTAAACCCTGTGTAATCGGAACCTGTTTATAATGGGATTCTGTTCAAAAAGTAAAAATTTAATTGTCCCTACGATAGGGTAAAAAAAATACGAAGATTTTATTGTCTCTTTAATTACACCTGCTAAATTGGCAATTTGTTTCAATCCCTAGCGATTTCACTTTCACAGGTTTTACTGTATAAGTTTGTGTTGGCTATTTAGTATAATAAAATCTGCTAAAATGGAATCACAAGGGACAGGAGAAAAATTTCGTTTTAGCAGGCATAATTGCATTGTGTTTCTACCGTAGGGACGATGAAATCTTTACGTTTAAGACAGGATTCCGTCATAGACAGGTTCCGTTTTTATACGGTTTACTGTATTTTTATGGCCCGATTTAAAAGGCACTGTCCCACTTTTTTTTTTTTTTAACCATTTGGAAAAATGGTTATTGCCCTCGTCAGGGTAGGAAATCAAAAGCATATCTGAAGGTTTTTATTGGTATAATCATCATTTTATTCGTTTTCAGATTGGTCTATACAGAAATATGTATTTCCCTTTACTTTCAACAGAGATGGATACCTTCTGTTGCCACTATGACAAAAAAGTAATTAAAACTACAAGAAAAATTAATAACTCAGAAACAAATTGAGATACAGTTTTCAAACAAATTGCATTTAAAAGTACATTTTTTCTCTATACGACGGGGTAAAAAGTAATATTGTGGGATGTTTAGAAGTTTAAGAAATAAATTTCGTTTAAAATGGGTCGTCAGATTTCTACGATGGAAAAGCCTTTTCCCGAACAGCCAATGAAATGTCTGGAAAATACGTAAGTTTCAGGTAAATAATACGTACGAGTCGCAGGTGATTTTTGTCGCTTGCAATTTTTACGTGTAATAACACTATTAATGTTTAATTCATGGCGTACGTAATGTATGATCAACTCCGTGCTATTTTTTATGTCTTAAATTGTGTCTTTGAAAAAATCATTTTCCAAATAGCCGTTGTAATTTGTTAAATTGCATTTTTTTTTTTTTTCGTCCAGTTCTGTTTTTTATTACACTTGTTTCCTATGGTATCTTCTAAGCATAATAAAACGAGGTGTGACGATTCCGTTGCAAAGCCATCCATCCATCTTACCTGTTGGTTATAAGATGGAGCCATGTGAAACTTAATTTCGATTTGAGATGTGTATGAGAAACAGTAGCGCCAACTTTTCAAAAATATTGGATGGGCTTAAAAATTTGTGAATAAAGTAACACAGACTAGAAAACAGGAATTCTGCTTTTTCAGAATTTAGTGTCGCCCCCGATGAAAAAAGATATATATGTATATAAATATAGATAGTTCAGTTTTAACCCTTTAGTGCGCAGGTTTGCATATATGCAAACAACAATGTTTTGAATTTAATAGGCTTTTTTATTCGTATATACTTAATTCACACCAGAAAATTAAAATAGCAATATTTGGCTTAAGTAATAAGAGACTTACCGTATTTAAATAAAGCGAAATTAAACATTGAAACTTTCTGGTGTAAAGTCAGATTTTCTGGACTACGTAATTTCTAGAACGTATTCTGTCATAGGAATTAAACTGTTAAAGGTTAAGTTTTATAAAATAAATAATTATATAAAATAAGGTATTTGGAGGCATACTTATTAAAATATTTACTAATTTGTAATATTTTAGCGTTGAACAGCCACACGACAGCAGTTTTTACTTGTATTGCAGATGTGCAACTGAAGAAAAGATTGACGTATTATATGAAAAAAGTATCTCTGATTTTTTTTCATTGTTTTTTCTGTGTAATAAACCTTTCAGAGAATCATATATAATTTTTTCGAAACAAAATAAAATATCGCGCATTTAATGGTTAAGACTCGAAACACGCGCTTTTATTTTACATAAAATGACGTCATCTGCATCCGCTAAAGAATTCCTCATTTACGATCCAGTCTTAAACAACACCTACAGTAAAATATGCATAGGACGTGACTATCACTGAATAACACACAAATGCAAAAAAAGAGATTTCGTCATTCAAGAAATGGACAGAAAAAACAAAAGCGGCTATCTCATGATTCATATGCTTTCATGTGTTTGTAATACTAATATAGATACTTAAAATTAAATTTAGTTTATAATAGCTCCCTGTTTTATCAGAAATCATTCATTTATATTTTTTCAAAATAGCATGTATTTTAATTACTTTTTTTCCGTTTTTATGAGAAAATGGCAACAAAAAGATATAATTGATATTTTTCAACTATTTTCCCTTTACTCTCAACAGAAATGGAGTACTTGAGATGCCAAAAATTTCGCTAAAAACTACAAAAAAATTAATATCTCAAAAATAAATTGAGATGCAGTACTCAAACAAATTGCATTTAAAAGTACTTTTTTCCCCCAATACGACGGTATAAAATGAAAATGTGCGATGCTTAGAAGTTTGAAAAATTGCAGTAGAGATTATTCCGTACAATGATACAGCTGCTTTGTTTTACGGTTGGCTTATAAAACGTAATGTTATTTTTTTGGAGAGGACACATTAATAGGTGGGAGAAAGAAATAGCATACCGGAAGCTAATAATTTTCCCCCTCTTAGTGTGTATGTGTGTTGAGAGAGAGAGAAAGGGAGGAGGGGCGAATGACTAAAGACAATTCGAAATTAAATTATGATTAAATTTTTCTAAGCAAATTTTTAAATTATTATAATTTAATTATAATTTTATAAATGATTTTATTAAATTATATTTTTTATAAGTTCTTCCTTATAAATACATTATTTATTTGTAAATAACATTGGAATGGCTAACTATTGAAAGTGAAAAAAACAAAATATGAAGAAAAGCATACATTTTAGCCACCTAAGTGCTTTATCAATTCAAGACATCCAAACAGATGGGAAAATAGGCAGGAAATTTGCTTTCCTGAGAAATATAACTATCTATCCACTGAAGAGATTTTCAGTGCTCCTGTAAGTCTAATTTATGTCCTTAGTATTTTTCAAAGAAAACTACCATAAAACCTCCCGAAAACGACCACGTTCCGTTCCAATAAAAATGGATCTATCCGAGAGGTGGTCTCTTAATGGAAGTCATGTTTAAATCTAGATTTTAATTGTTGAAAAAAGGTAACAATTAATGTTACTAAAATTTATTTTTCACATTAGGAAAAAATATGAAAATATAAGTATCAAAACAAAACTTAATTACATAAGTTAATTACTGTAGAGTTAAAAAAAAAATGAACCTATTGACGTTTGCTTTGATTTTACGGATTTATCTTTTATAACTTTTATTTCCAAGTCCTTTGGAAGTTCAGTATGTAAATGCAATTTTTTTGGACGGGAACAAATAATGGCGATTTCATTAATTTATCTATTTCTTTGAGAGTTTCCTTGCAAAATAGTGCAGGGGAGTTTACTGAGAGTCATCTTTAATTTGTCGCCAGAATTAAATTCATTGCCTAAAAAGGCACAAAGGGGTTTAAACACTTAAAAGTTACCGGAATAAATAAAAATTCTAAACTTAGTTTAGAAGTTTGATGAATAATGCGATCTCCTGAATTATTTTTCTAATAAAACTTTCTTCAAGCGATCATAAAAAAAAACGGAATTTGTTTCATTTTTTTTTCAAAGAAATTGGTCGCTCATGGAGGGAGTTCAACTGGGATGGTCTCTGAATAGAGGTAAAATTAGTATTGAGCCTAAGGGGATAAATTTCGTTCCATGAAAAAAATGGTCGTTGAGGGAGGTGGTCGCTTAATGAAGATGGTCGCACAGAGAGATTTCACTATATTTTGAGAATATTAATTAACCAAATTTCATTTCAGCGATTAAATAATTAAAAAAATAAATTATGAATTAAATCAATTGAAATTGGGTGGGCAGAGAGATCAAATTATTGGGTGGGCTCGCGCCCCATGGGCCCATATAAGTTAGCGCCACTGATGAGAAAACTTATCTGACTATATACAAAACTCATCTACCTCAAATCTCTATAATAATAGCCTATGTCATGTGACTGTCCTCAACAGCTCCGGGTTGACCGCTTCACTTTTTATATGCCAAGCGGCCAGTTTGGTAATTTAATGTTAGCCGGGCGCAGGTGATCAATCGCCAAATAGTGTTCCATCGCCATCATGTAATCAGTATTATAAGGCTAATGTCTGACGGACGTCTTTTTGCACATTAGCCTTGGCTAATGTCAGACAAACGTCCTTTTGTACGCTTTTTTCCTTACGCATTATCCCTACACAATGCTAGCATCATTAGTCCTCTTCATATTAGTCCTTCATACCTAATAGTCCACTTCATGCGACTGTCATAAACATTTTTTCGCGTGGTAAATTGAAACAAAGCTTTGATTGTTGAAATTAAATGTCATGGTATTTGGTATAATTTAATAATTTTCTTTTCTTTTTTTTTTTAAAGAAATAATTGAGAGTCAAAAATTTAAATAGGTACTACTTAGTTATCCGTCGACCAATTTCGCCAAATTATATAAATCGCCAAACCACTCGCCAAATTATAGAAATCGACATAATTTTTATTTTAAATAATGAAAGAACAAATAAATTAGTATAACATTAATAAAAATACAAATAAAACGCCGAAATAAAAATAACTTGATAACGTAAACACGTGTAACTTGCTTAAAATCAAGTGAATGTGACATTTACGATAATCTTATACTTTGGCGATAGCTTTTTCGTCGACGGAATAACCAAGTAGTACCTTTAAATATTTCAGTATTAAATTAAAGTTATGTATTTTAAATAAAATGAGTAAAAGTATCATATTTTAAATTAATGAAATACGAAGAAATACGACGGAGACAATTTTAGCGGTTTATCACCTGCGCTCGGCTAACATAAAATACCGAGTTCATGATTTCTGTATCAGAATCTTCCGATTTCGAGAAGGATTGAGCAATTAAATTAAATTAGGAATAAAAGTAACATGATACCATGCTTAGAATACATTTAAGGAAGACCAAACTGGTCGCCAAGGGTGGCTAGTTAAATTATATTCAGCATATCTACTCAGCATATTTTTCCATAAAACACCCAACACTAACAATTTCGAAGATTTGAGCAATCGTCAAACTATTTCAGAAATTGCGTTTAATTTTTGCTAATGTAAACGAACAATGAGCTGCGTAGGGATGTTTGGGATTCGATGATTAAAAGAAAAAAAAATGCGCATTGAATATTTTAACTCCCGTAGTAATAATACTTAAATTTTGTGTATTTTAATAGTTCGCATCAAATCATCGTGTTTAATTTTGTTAATTTAAACAAACAAAAATCTATAAAAAGCCTTTTACATCATTTACCTATAAACCGATGAATTTAGTTTTTGTTTTAGAAGTAAACTTTTAGACAAATCAACTCGATTTTTTATCGATTAATTTGTGAAATGGAGAAGGTAATCAACGTCGTCTTTTGTTTGTTTGTTTAAGGTTTCTATGTATAATTTATTTAGGTAAAATTAATTGATTTGATGAATCATCAATCTATTTTCTTTTTTTCCCCTCAGATTTAATTACTTCTCAATATTGCGTAACTTTAAATTTTACACCGTTGAATACAGGGGTGGGGGGGGGGCGTGTTTACTTTCAGATGTAATATTTTTGACAACTATATTTCAATTTAATAACTTTATGTACCGTCAACTTTAGTCCTTCCCATAAAAAAAGGTTTTATTCTTTGTATTGAACAAACAATATAAGATAATTCGGCCTTTGGAAGATATTTTATACCCTACTATAGGGTATTTGAATAGTTTGGGGTAATTTAAATTTTTGTTAGTGGCAACACTGGATGTGTTTGTAAACAACTGTTTTCGTGTGTAGATTTTAACTACCCAAATTTTCTATAGTGAGACAATCTGGATAAGAGATACAAATAAGGTAAGTATCAAAATATTACATTTAGTAACCTGTAACCCATATGTGATCATAGTTTTTCCTTTAACTTTTTCTTTTGATAGAAAATGTTTACGTTTTCATAAAGCTAACATAAAAACTAGTTTTTCGGAGCTACTTTGTGCCAGGCCTTTTTTGGTCCGCAAGTAGCCACAGTTAATTAAAAATGCATTTTATGCAACCAAATTTCTTAAAAAATGTATTAAGTAGCATTTTTTTAATGTTACTGTAGCAAAATGTTATATAAATTATTTTTGTTCAATTTGCTGAGGATAACATGATGAAAACTGTTTCTCGTGTCTTTAATATTAACAATTGGTTTATTGTGTTTAAATGTAAAAAAAAAAAATAAATAAATAAAATAAATAAATAAAATATTTGTTTATTAAGCTTGCAGTGTTAATTTATTAGCAGATCCTATTGCAAAGGGATTTCAATATTCCAACATATGAAATGCATTCATTTTACATGAAAATAAGTGAATGGACCAAAGTAACTCCATGGGGGGCTACTTTGTTCCAAAGCTTTAAAAATAGTTTAAAAATAAAATAAACGGTCAAGTGCGAGCATTACTCGCGTACAAAGGGTTCCGTAGAATAAATATATGAATTTGTAATTGTATTATAAAAGTTGCTAAAAGAATACTAAGACTTTGTAAAAAACTATACAACGTAGGGTTGGGTATAACTGTATATATTAGAAAAGTGTAATGGGTATACCAGGGTATACCATGAAAGTTCAAAGAGATATGGAACATAAATAATATCAAATATAGCTTTTCGTATAACACTTTTTTTATTATTATCCTAATCTGTTTATGATGAACTTAATTCTGTACTGACAATAAAAGCAGTGCATAGTTAAACTTCATTTGGCATTTCATGAAACTAAATTCAGCGTAGTAATAACCTTTATTTCTACAGTGTAGCTAAAACGAAACCTTTGTTCAAAGTTTAAATTTGGCATTGTGCTAAACGCGCTTCGAATTGAGGTCTCAAAGTTGCAACGCCGCCTTGGTCACTGCCCCGTTTTTCCAGATAGGTGTTGAATTAACTTTTAAAGTCACTCGAGACGTATTGAGAGACAGAATTAATGCAAACTATCGCGAATTCCACAGCATTTATGCGATTCAGTCTAATTAAATCTTTCGAGGGCGATGCCCTTAAAAAACGGACACCTAATTTTCATTCCAAAACAGACAAACGGCACTAAGAATATTTAATTAAAATTTTCCTTTTATCATGTACGTCAAAATAAGATGTTTTTAGATGTTTTTTTAGATGTTAAACTCCTATCTTTTCTGAATATTTCGATATAATTGTTTCCTTGAGATTCCCATTAGAACAGAAGTTTTGGCTTTTAATATTATACCCGCTCAAAAGCTGAAGCGGCGTTTCCGAAACTTTAAAGTCATTATTTTCCAAATGGCGTTTTTTGGGCATAACGCGCAGGATACCTCAAAAACGTCTGAATATTTTTTCATAAAATTTTGAAAACATATATTTCGTGTTAGTCTGTATAAACTGAACCTAAAATTTCCTTTTTATTGTTCAAAAAAATATTTTTTTAGGTGATTTTACTGTTGAAATTTTCAAAATTTTGTATTAGCTAAATGCAACATTGCATTAAAAATATAAAAATGCTTTAAATACAAATTTATTTAAGTTCAGGGAAATTATTACAATCTGAAGTATAAGTAAGCACCAAAATTTTCATTCTAGTTGCAATATTTATTTTGTAATCCTGCGCGTAAACTGTTATGCCAATTTTTTGTTCGACAAATGTCTAACAGTTTCGAGCCCCTATAAATACTAATTCTGTATCTTGCAATTTTTTAAATACATGAAACGAAGGAACATACTTATATCTTTCATCCCAATTAAAATTGTGTTTTAAAATCATATACATTTTAAGACATTAAATGTTGAAAATGGTCTTTTTTTCATTTTTTCCACTATTTAGAGTCCCGAGACACCTTAAATTAGTATGATTTTAACAATTTGACGTTTATTGCTTTTATACTGTTACTGGGCATTACATTACACATATATATCATTAAAAGTTGTTAATTAGGCATAGAGTACGCCGCCCCTGTCCTTGTGTATGTCCAAACTGACCGTACCTTTAAGGGTTAATATCTCGGCTAATTACGGATGATTTTTTTCGAAAATCATTATCAACAATGCTTTTATTCTTCTGTAACAATAGGTATATTCAGCGATGCTCAACAATTTTTCTGAATGCCCGTAAATCGAAATGTGTATAACAGAAAAATGCTAATTACTCAAAAACTATGTGACCTAGGGTACTCGCTATAATTTTCCAGCAAGGTTTATATCAATGTCTACTACCTCTAATTTTTTCATAATTTTAGTTTCAGTAGATTCGGAATTAGATGGGGGGGGGGGGACATATTTTTGCGCTACATTTTCAACAATATTTTTGAAAATATAATACCTAAAATTAAAAGGAAAGTATTTTTGAATTCAGCGTTGCAAAAGCTTTCACAGGATACCCCACATGATATACAAAGAAAATATTTTTTTTTCAAGTAGCATAATTAGCCCCTCTACTTTTTTACTAAATATATTTATGAATGTTTATTAACCTGAAAATATGTGGATCAATGGTCTTTATTACTTCCCCGAATTTGAACTTTCCACGTTCCATAGTTTGCGAGTAAAATGGCTGTGACAGACAGACAGACAGACCGACGGACAGACACAGGAGTGATCTTATAATGGTTTCGTTTTTACTTTTTAAGTACGGAACCCTAAAAATAAAAAAAAATGCCTATTTAAAACCATACAGTTTGCTTCATTGTTTCATGTTAATTGCTTACAGCTCAATTTGACGTTGAAAAATAATATACAATATTTTTTAAATAATGGAAATGTTTGTGGGGCCAGGAAAAAGTGGCCCAAAGGTTTGCGGTAATTTTTAAACGAAATAGCTCGATTACAGAACATTAACACGTTTTCCTTATTGTCTATGAATAGTACACTATAAAAAAAATCTGTAAAGTTACTAAAGAATTTCTAGGATGGAATTCCCAGAACTTTTTATGTAACGGCAACAACAAAAATTCCTGTAAGAGCGTCTGTTACAGGAATTTTTCTTGTTACCGTTACATAAAAAGTTCTGGGAATCGAAGTTTCCTAGATAAAATTTAGTAACTTTACAGATTTTTTTTACAGTGTATGCGAACATTTTTTAATTTCTTACAGTATAAGCCAATAAAAGCTATTTGTATTGATATTGCATTCAATCTATATCTGCTTCCTTTTACTAATTAAAATAGACCTGTAATTTCCCCTCTATCGTGTCATCTCATTTACATCAGATTGCAAATTCGTTGTTAAAACGCCAGAAGCTTATGCATTAATCAGGTGCTCAACTTAACGTTTCAGTTCACTTTTTCTTATTGTTGATGAACAGGAGTGGCGCCAACTTTTGAAAAATACTATGTGGGCTCAACCATTTTAGGGTAAAATAACATGGGCATTTTGTTTTCTTTGAAGATAAGGAAATCGATGGAAAAGTTAGGATAGTGAAGTTAGAATTTTTTTTAAATAGAATATTAAGTTCTGATTTTATTAAACTGTGTTATCATATGAGGTTTAATTTTATAGACTCTAATATTTACTATTATACTATGAATATGACTACAAACTAAAACTCAAGGAACTAAAAAATGAAGTATGTTAAGGGGGCTCAGGGCTTGAAAACTTCTCAAAAAATCGATTTTTTTTTTAGTATCTATTTTGATTATTCAATTAATTCTGAAAGCAGTGCAAAAAATCGTATAAAAATATCTGCTTTTTTAACGGAGTTTTAACCATTTATGTAACAATCACTTCCATGGCCGAACCCATTTAATTGAAATTTTAAGTTGCGTTTTCTCAAAACTTGATTTTTGACGACTATCCGTAAGATTAAAACATAACTATTTGATGGAATGGCTTAAATTTTTTTTTTGCATGCATATAGCATCCTTATCTATAGAATGAATTAATATATTTTAGATAGCTTAATATTTTGACTATTTTTAACGAAAAACAAAATTATATTTTTTAGGGATTTTTAAATTTTTAAATTTGAGAGTATTTTTAAATAAGGTTTCCTTTAAGTGATAGTTATATCCTTAATTAATTTTACAGTGAAGTTTCCTGATCATTTTAAAGCAAAAATTAGGTTCTTATGTCAATTCAACGTTAAGATATCTTACGGATGGTGATAGGACACCTAAATTTTTTTTTCGAAAATTGTGTTATATAAATTTTGCTATATTTTTTATTTTGTTACATTGAAGTATTTCATTTTATAATTTTATAAAACTACAAAGATACCTTAAAAATATCAGAAAATTTAAATTAGTTCCATTGAATACCTCTGTTTTTATATGGACTCGAAGCGAGAGCTTGGTTTACATATTTTTCGGTAGCGATCAAGCCCTGAGCTCCCTTAAAAAATCCGTTTAAAAGTCTTTGACAGCATGTTCTGAAAAATCCTTTAATCTTATTTTTAAAAAAATGGAAACTATTTGATTTCTTGTTTTCGTGCATTTAGGGTGAAAAATGAATTCGAAAATTTATCAAAGAATAGCCAATCCATTTGAAAACAGTCTAGCATTATTACTTTTACTTTTGAATGCATTTATTTGCTAATTTAGACTATAAAGTTTGACTATAACACATAAAAAGTAAGAAAAAATCATGCGTCAAGCATAGATTATGAAACACTTTCCAACACATTCAGAATAACGTAACAAAACTGCATCTTCTAAAAAATTAAAATACTACGTCTAATTCAACCCTATGGAAACGCATAATACATTTCAAAACCCAATTTCAGCTGTTCCCATCCACAATCGGAAAATTATGCGAATTTTTTCAGCAGCCCTGTATAGGATTTATAGATTTGAATCCATTAACTACATGCAGACCAAAATTTAGTTCACTTAAGATACATATACTTCAGTTGAAAATTTACCTTCAGTAATTTCCTCTAATAAGGAGAACGGTACATGAATACTTTTGTGCAGCCCTGTATTTGAGGTATGGAATTTATATATAACGAGTAAGATGCAAAAAATTAATTAAATTTAAAAGCGCATACCGAATTTTAAACCGTACACTCCAGCAATTATTACTCAAAGACAGTACTGTACTGTAACCGATTTCTTTTGTGTGTCCCTGTAAATGAATAAAAAATGTTATGAATGTCCTGTTCTAACGTGATCGTAGTGAAATTCAGTGATTTATATCCGTTTCAATACATGTGAAATAGCATAATGTCATTAAAATACTCTGCAAACGATTTTTTCCCCTATACCATAATGTAATGGAATACTTTTGAGTGACCCCTGTAAATGAACGATTAATCCTACATACTTCCTATACAATACCAAACATGCTTTGGTGACCCTAAATATCTTTTATCAATTTCATGAAAATCCGAGTCTATTTACGGGAGTTAGAGCGTGGACAGACGGACAGACAAACCGAATGCATAAACCCTTTTCAACTTTGTTGGAAAGTGTTAAAAAGGATGTTTCTGAATGCATTCACAGAGAATTTCTTTGCGAAGTACATCTATACATTGAAACCACTCATTACCATCTCCCTCCATAATACAGAGACAGTAATATTTTAACTGGATTAGTTGGGTTAGAATCCCGTGGGTGTTTTCAAACAAAATAATTTTCGAATGGAAAAATTACTTTTCCAGCGATTAAAAAATAAACAAATATGAAAATAGAATAATGGAAATCGGGTTGGCTAAGAACAAATTATTGGGTGGGCTCGGGCCCCATATGCACATGTAAGTGATGAATAGTATATGAATATTTTATTTCAAATTTTAAGTGAAAATCACGATTTCTACTCACCGTCCTAGGATAGGTATTTACACTAGTTTCTCATGATTGGAAAAGGTATTTGATGAGTTCAAAATATTTAGTTATAGGGAAAACCGGGGGAATGACGCCACTCGGGGTTATGCCGTCACCCCGCCTAGTTTAAAAACTAACGGCAGTTTGAGATAGTGAATGCGCCTGCACTATAGCGGCCAACAATGGAAACAGTGCCTAGAGTGAGAGTGATTTTATTGTACATCGTTCGTTTGTTCTAGTGAAAATTTAGTTTTCATCTAGTTGCTTCTTATTTTGGAGCTTTAAATGAGTAGAGGTAAACACCTTTTATTGTAACATTAAGTACTTAAGACAATATTACCCGTAATCTACATGCATTCACCGACATTTTGATGCAATTTGTTGAACAAGTTCGGTTCTTCTTTCGGCTTTGCTGGAGGATTTTCCATATATTGTCCTTGTCCTCTCGGGGTAATGCCGCTATCATGACAAAGTGTGACTTTTGCAATTTTGTAAATTGTAAGCTTAGCACACTAATAAATCTAGCTTAAGGAACATTGTAATTATTCGTTATTCAGCTAAATTACATTTCTTTCTAAATATTTTCAGTAGGTTATTTGCTTCTTAGTATCTATTTTATGTATTTTCTTGGTCATTAATGAGTGGCGTCATTACCCCTATACAGTGGCGGAATTACCCCAGTATCATGGGTAATCCCGCTACTATACAGAGGTTGAAAGAATTTTTTTTTATATCTGCTTACTTTACAGTTATGTTTACGGTTAAATTTATATAGGTACTAAAGATCATGATTGAACTTTAGAATTTTTATTATTAAAAATAAAAAAAATTTTGAGGTGAAAAAATTTAAATTCCCTTAAGGTGTCGCCATTCCGCCGGTCTCCCCTAATAGATAAGTTATAATAGACACTCAAACCGTCTATCTTCACCCATTTGATTTAAATTTACATAAAGTATTTTGAAAACAGCAGTGCCAGTTGGGCATGATTTATCAGTAGAGAAAAAAAATACCCCAATAATTTCACAGTAGCACACGATAACAGTTTTACATAAATTACTTAAATGGAAAATAACATAATTGTTGTGGGGAAAGAAATTGATAGTTATTAAGTTTTTATGCCGCAATTTTCTTACAAAAGTAGACTAAAAATTACCCATTCATTTATATTTTTAACCCCTTAATTCTCGCTCCCGTCAATATCACGGGCTGGCGTGTCGTTTGTTATTTCTCGTGCCCGTCATATATCCGGGCTGGAGATTTAATTGCTGGAAAATTTTCCGAAACCAGAAAAATTTAACTGGCATTTCTGTCTGAAGTCTTTGAATATTGCCGTTCGGTTTCGGTTTTTGGCGCCGATAGTGATGTTGGACTTTGTATTGCTTCTTTTGAAATATATCACCCTAAAAAAAAAAAGAAATATATATATTATTAATCAAAATTTAATGTATATATGTATTATTTCAAATATTATTTGTAAAAGTTTGAGTGATGATGATAAATAAAGATCTAAGATGTGAAAAAGAAAGGTCTTATTCGCATTAATTTGTATGGTGTAAAACAAAAATTAAGACACATATTTCTCGCATGATGACTTTTCTACAAATGTGAATTTGTTTTATAACATCTTTTTTTTTCGCCTTAAAAAAAAAAAAAAAAAAAAAAAAAAAAAAAAAAAAAAAAAAACTAATTGCATATTTTATTTAGAAATCTTATAAGTGTTCAATTTCAGCAATAAAAAAATTGGTACTTTTTTGATGTTTTTTCAAATGTTAAGAGATCCTTAAGGGGTTAAACACAAAATGCATATTTATAAACTCCGTGTATAGAAAATATGTAATGTATCGTTTTGATATGAAGACTTTGATGACGGTTCCTCAGCCAATTTGTAGATAGTCAAGTCATTGAAACATCTTCGCTTTTAGTAATTTTGATTGAAAGATAGTTTTGAGGTGTTCAAAGTATTTGGTTAAGGCAATAAACTGGTGATGGTATCTCATCTTTAATTACTGAGCTCTACAACAGGAGATCTTGTTCCCGATTCCATAACATCAGTCAAAGCTCACAAAAACAAAAAGTCAGAAATTGTACGTCAAACGTGACAAATGAAGTGCGTTCGTACTATAACTAGTTTTATAAATATTCAGATCTTGGTGCAATAGCTGTTGCACTCTTGTGCAAAGAGGCATGAATACAAAATTTATTGCGATTCTATATATTAAATTCAGTCATACTGAAGCATTAGGACTCTATCTTAAATAGGACCTTATCATCATATGGCAACCTAGAATCGTTACCTATCATGGGATATCATTTAATTAAATATGCTAGAATTCAATAGAATGAACAAAACTTTTATTAATATCTTTTTAAGTTTTGATTCGATTTTCATAAAATTACAAATGACTCGGCAAAATTCTGCAACGATTCTATCCATTAAATTTCAAACATTAGTTTAGTCAGGGACGGCGAACCTATGGCACGCGTGCCATAAGTGGCACGCTGCAGATTATTTTTGGCACGGAATCGATTTAGGTTCTACATCAAAATGTAATAGAATTTTACAAAATGCATTTATTAATCTAAATGTTGTCTCTATTTATCTGAATTCGATTAGTTCAGTTGGTTTTCATTGTCATACAGATTGAAGAAAACAAAATGTAATTCATTGAATCTCAATCTAGCTCAATACCAGCTCACAAAATTTCAAGAATTAGAGAAGAGATTATCGAAAAAGAAAGATTAAAAGGCTTTATAAGCAAAAATGTTGATGGTAAAATTACAACAACTTGGAATTCAATTCCACACACTTAAAAAGCTGTAGATTCTGGCGCTTGCTGTTTTGACAATTTTTTCTGCGAGACATTCTTTTCGGAAATAAATTCTTTGGAAAATTCAAACAAAAACATCTTGTCAAATGAGTCCTAATCAACTTGCATTCTCTTAAAAATAACTAAGTACGAAGATGATATAAAGTATTTGGTATCTAAGATAAGAAAACTGAAATAATATTAAAAATTTTTTTTTAAGTATAACTTCAAATATTAACCATATATTTTTGTAATGCTAAAAACAAAATTTTAAGTAATTTTGATTCACTATTATTTGATCCATTAATTTATTTTAGTGTATGCAATGCACCTCATGATCATGTAAAATATATTTTTGGAAAATTTTGGTACGTGAATGTGAAAAGGTTCGCCGTCCCTGGTTTAAGTATTTTTTGCACTGTTATAAATGGACAGACGGACGGACCAGACAACAACTATAGGTGCTACGTATTTATATAATTACAAACGCACCTAATAATGATTGCTTTTGCCTAGAATAGAAAATAAAATTTTCAGTTTTTCGTTTTGCATCTAAAGGTTGAAAATGCTTCATTTTTTAACACTTTGCAACATAGTTGAAAAGAGTTTAGGGCTTCGTTTGTCTGTCTATCTGTCTGTCCGTGTTCAACAACTCCTAGTCTTATTGATTATGGTCTGATATCTGATTCAGCTTAACAGAATGAATCGCGGGTAATGGTGCTCCAAAAAACGCTTGACACGTAATTAAACTTAATTAATTTTTAACACCATTATTCTAATTGGTAAATAAATCATATGAGTTGTAAATTTCCAACTGGGCGAAAAAAAAACCGGGGCCTGGATTCGAACCAGGGATCTCTCGGCTAAAGCTGCCAATGCTCTGCTAACTAAGCAATCCCGGATGAATCTGGAAGACTAATTCAACCAGCTATACTTCCTACTCTATCAGAAAAAAACTGTGAATTTATGGACGTTTGCTATTGTCTGTTGCCTTATTTGATGAAAAACGATCCGCTAAAAAAAATACGGTACGACACCATACATTTTCCTCCGCTATAAACCTTTCATTTTCTAAAAATAGTGCCACTTAACCGCGACCATTTAACCCGCCAAAAAAAAAAAAAAAAAAAAAAAAAAAAAAACGATTCTGTGATGATTATCTGAAATGCTACGTGCTACGGAACAGTAAGTAAAGTGTTATTGTGTTTTGAAGTGTATTATATCTTTGCCCCGTAAAATTACGCGCTGCACAAAATGATGGGCACAGATTTTTTTTTTTTTTTTTTTTTTTTTTTTTTAGGGGGTATGACTGGAATCTCTGCTGCCGGCCTCTTCCAGTAATTTCACAGGGATATTTTTAGATGCTTAGAAAATTAAGGGCAATCTCAGGGCTCCCAAATGGTCCGCCAACGGAATACCAATAAATTTTAACAGAAAATTTTATGGTAGGTTTGCGCTAGAATTAACTAAAAAAAAAAATCTAAAATTAACTAAAAGAAAAATCTAAAAAAAAAATTTCTAAAATAATATTGGTATTCAGTTGGCGGACCATTTGGGAGCCCTGCGATCTACATATTCTTGCAGTTCTAGCCCATCTGTTAGCAAAAATACGGTACGACCCCATACATTTACCGCCGCTAGGGTGTACACATTGACACAAAATGATGGGCATGGAACTTTTTTTTTTGTTTTTTACGGGGTATGACTGGAATCTCTGCTGCCGTAATTTTACAGGGATATTTTTAACAGTGTGTAGGAAAAATCGGCTTTTCAAGGACAAACATGCTCTTTTCATTTTCCCTTCGTACCATAGTTACTAACCTAAGATAAGGGCGGAGAAGTGACCAACGAAGGGTTATGAAAAGAGCACGTTTGTCCTATGAAAATCACTTAAAATTATCCAAATCAGCTAAAAATTGCTAAAAGTGATAAAAAATACACTTGAAAGGCATATAAATATCTTTATTCATATCGACACGCATTTCAATGCTCAAACGGCGACATTCTCAAGATCTTTGTTGATACAATTATTTTTAAAATACACAATAATTGCTATAAGTGATAAGCACACATTTAAAAAAAAGGCAAAATACATTTATTTATTTAGATTTCAATATGTTTCACTGCAAAATGATAAAAATATTTTCGCAAAAATTCAAATTGAAAAACTAGTGAACAAAAACAAAAAATACGCGAACACAAGGATAACGAAATTAACTGCAATATTAACTAGTTGGATGTGCCAATCCCAAAACTTTCTTCTATCTTATACATCTTAATATTTCAAAACCTAGTTACACATGTTAATACTTCAATATTATTAGTTCAATACTATACCAACTTTGATTTTCACCTTAAATTTCTGCTCAAGTCAATTAAACGGACTAAAAACGAGTTAATCTATATCATGATATTTGTTAAAATTATTAATATTTCCTTATTCTGTCGTTATCAGCTGTTTGCGAATAGCCGGCATAGCAGGAAGCGAGTTCCCGCCGCTGCATGAGCCGCCGATGCACAATAGAACTACGAAAAATCAAGAAAAGTATACAAAAATCGCCAGCACGGAGCCCCTTTCCCGCGGAATATATTTCCAAATTCAAGGAGAACCTGTTGGCCAAAGCCAAAAACAAGCACAAACATTTTGGTTCAATTGTATGCATAATTTTATACGCTGTTCGATGGTACAATAATGAAAATGGCACAGAGATCGGAATTACAGCGCCCCCTTCTTTCGGAATTTTTTCAAGTTCAGGGAGGACTTGTTTGCCATAGCCAGAAACATGCACAAAAAATTTGGTTCAATTATATGGATAACTTCATACACTTTTCGATGGTACAATAATGAAAATGGTACAGACATCGCAATTATAGTGCCCCCTTCCGGCAGAATTTTTCCAAATTCAGGGAGGACCTTCGTGACATGACCAAAAATAAACACATAAAATTTGGTTCAATTCTATGCATAACTTCATACACTTTTCGGCGGTACAATATTCAAAATGGCACAATAATTGTACAAAAATCGCTATTACAGCGCCCTCTACGAGCGATTTTTTTACAAATTAAGGGAGGACCTCCTTGCCATAGCCAAGAACTTAAAATTTTTTTTGGTTCAATTCTATGCATAACTTCATACACTTTTCGATGGTGCAATATTCAAAATCGCACAAAAATCGCTATTACAGCGCCCCCTAACGGCAAATTTTTTGCAAATTCATGGAGGACCTGCTTGCCATATCCAAAAACTTAAAATAAAAATTTGGTTTAATTCTATGCATAACTTCATACACTTTTGGACGGTACAATATTCAAAATCGCACAAAAATCGCTATTACAGCGCTCCCTACCGGCGAATTTTTTCCAAATTCAGGGAGGACCTGCTTGCCATAGCCAAAAACTTAAACTAAAAATTTGGTTCAATTCTATGCATAACTTCATACACTTTTCGATGGTACAATATTCAAAATCGCACAAAAAACGCATTTACAGCGCCCCCTACCGGCGAATTTTTTCCAAATTCAGGGAGGACCTGCTTGTCATATCCAAAAACTTAAACTAAAAATTTGGTTCAATTCTATGCATAACTCCATACACTTTTGGATGGTACAATATTTAAAATCGCACAAAAATTGTTATATCAGCGCCCCCTACCGGCGAATTTTTTCCAAATTCCGGGAGGACCTGCTTGCCATAGCCTAAAACTTATAATAAAATTTTGGTTTAATTCTATACATAACTTCATACACTTTTTGATGGTACAATGGCGACAGACAGGGACAGACGGACAGACGGACGGGCGGACAGACGGACAGACGGACACACAGACAGACAGACATTTTTTATAAACATGTTTTTTGGAATCTCTGACCCCTAAAACATGCAAATCCGTCGAAAACCGGAAGTCGAAAAAAATTTCGATTACAATACTTTCTTCTATTGAAGATAGAAGAAAGTAAAAATGGAAATTTGTGAACGTGAATTATTTTACATTATTGTTTCCTTATTCTGTGTAGCATTTCTTTCCAAATTTTAGGGAGCTCCATGTATAGCATAGATTTGAAGACCGGGTTCTAAATGCTAAAAAAAAAACTCCAACTAATAAAATTTACTGGACTTACTCTTTATTTAAAAGCATCGTTAGGTGGTTCAGTTAAACAATGGGATAGAGAGACCCCCATAAATACATGGGACGCCGAAGCGCCCCTTTTTTTAGACAACTTTACATCTCGAAAGCTGAAACAGAAGTGTAGTTTTTTGCAAGAAGTCAAGAAATCTTGGCGTCGCACAGAATCGCCAATTTACAACTTTTGGTGACTGCGCGAAAATGAACAAAGGGTCTTGGCGATAAACATTACCGCAAAAATGTGGTGATACAATCGGACGGGGGAGGCCGGGATTGCAAGCAAGCGATTCTAATACGATGAGAGATGCGTCAGAAAAGCGAAACTTGTTTATACAACAGATCTTACAAAGAAGACCGCTGCCTGAGAAAAATGTTGGAAATCACAGGCATCTGGCTTTTAGCTCGACCACAAAGCACGATAAATACATGCTTCCCATAAGATCTGTTCATTTTTCTTTTTAATTGTTAATACATATGCAACGTTTACGTATTAGTAGAGATAAAAAAATCTTATCAATGTGGCGCGCAAAAATCCGATGGAATTAAATGCAGACCTTGATACTAGCAGATGTGCCATTTAATTCTTATTTATTTCTTTGCACTGGGAGCGGTAGCTGACAGATAAGGAAAAAGAAAAAAAGAAATGAATCTTTGCGGCAGGAAATAAAGAAGTTTTTAGAAAGAAAACCTTTTAATAAAAGCTGGATGGTTTTGAGAAATGAATTTAATTACATATTTCAGCATAAGAAAAAAAGGGGGGGGGGAGGATAATGTGATTTAAAAGAAAATTATGTTTTAAATTAATTTTGAATAAAAATTATAGGTATGGGACAGAAACGCTGTCACACCATGGTTTTTTCGAAAGATTGAAATATAAACCCAATAAATACAATATCTCCACTGAGCAAAACCATCCGCAAAATTAAAAAAAAAACATAATATGTAAGAAAATAGACCCAATAAACCCAAATCAATTATCAGGGGTGTATGAAATACCTTTCACCAAAGAAGATGGAACAGTGCAATTTCATATAGGAATGACAAATAGAAAGCTCAAAACTAGGATCAAAGAACATATAGCAGACATCAAATACAACAAGAAAACTACAGCTCTGGCCAGGCTATATAACAGAGAACCTTTACAAATAGATTTTTAAAATAGTGGAATAATTTATCCATCAAGATCTTATTTGCCATCCATCATAAGAGAATCAATAGAGATCTTCTTACGCAATGAGAATATTTGCAATGATTTAGCATCCATGGAGCTCCCTAAAATTTGGAAAGAAATGCTACACAGAATCATGAAACAATAATATAAAATAATTCACGTTCACAAATTTCCATTTTTAATATTGCCGTTAATTTCATTATCCTTGTGGTCGCGGGATTTTTGTTTTTGTTTACTAGTTTTTCAATTTGAATTTTTGCGAAAATATTTTTATCATTTTATTTTCTTGAGAATGTTGCCGTCTGATGCGATGAAACATGTCGAATATATAAAGGTATTTTGCCTTTTTTAAAATTTATGTTTATCACTTACAGCAATTTTTGAGCATTTTAATATTTTGAAGTGATTTTTATATATAGTTTATATTAAAAATGTTTGCAATTTTTTTTAAAAACAAGAAATTGGTAAATAAAATCACGAGGCCACATGTATAATGAAAAAAAAAATGCAAACATAAAATAAAAGAAAAGAAAAATTGATATTTTTGAACATGAATTAGATTCTACTATATTTTTTTATTCTGCAGAGCATCTCTTTCCAAATTTTAGGTAATTCAAGGGAGGCTGGATCATTGCAAATATTCTCGTTGCTTAAAAGATCTCTATTGATTCCCAGATAATGGATGGTAAATAACATCTTGAGATGGATAAATTATAATACTATTTTTAAAACCAATCTGTAAAGAATCTGTAATGAAAAGAATTGATTGTTCAGTTAGAAGTCACTTTAAAAATCATCCCTACAAGTATCATACTTTTATGTTTAAAAATAAATTAGAAAATGTATCAAGAGTTTTGCTTTGCGTTTCTAAGCAATGAAAAATATTTCTTTTTCCTTTTGATTTTGGTCTTTTTTTAGAACCATCTTAATAAAAATACAACTGGTGTTTTTGAAGAAAGCCTAATTCCTGCTTTATTTTACCAAGAATCCGTTCTTCTTTCTTTTTACACAGTGGAATTAGCGCATCAGTGTAGTACAGAAAAATTTATGATAAGTGTCATATCGATTACAAATATTTTTACCTTTATTTATCATAGCTATTGAAATGCATGAACTATGATATTTGAAACTTATTTCCTATACAATAATGGAGGTGTTTAAATAACTAAAAGAATCTATCTTGCATCAGACGGCATAAACAAAATACTGATTAACTGTAGAGATATGGAATATTTCGATGCTAAATGATACTTTAAATGACATAGGCAATGCGTCAATAATTCAAGCGTGCGATGCGCCGTTTCTAACCTGTAACAACTAGATTATTATCTATGCTTAAAAGACAACATTATCGACTATTAACTGCACATTGACCGATATTTACTGCATAAATTTACAGGGAAAAAAGTAGTTCAGTGAGCAGTTGAAGTCCAGTAGACTGCATAAATGAAATTTAATATCTCACTCTGATATATATCAGGAAGCAACTCGTATGTGACTTGTAAAATTTAACGCCTACTCCATTTGTAATACGGTAAAAAATAAAATATACACCCCATGAGTTCAACTGAATGAAAAGGCTCACGACATTAAGACTCACGACATTAAGAAAAATTAGCAAATTAGCTGTTCGGATCATTTTTCCGGTCTTTAAAAACTTCAACATGTTTGTATTTCTTAGCCACTTAATTAATGGGTAACGGTTGCGAAATTTATCGGTCGAGAATGGCAACGGAATGTTAATCAACGGGAGAGAATACAACTTCACTCGAGTGAAGAATAATTGAGATATATGAAATTTAATGGAATTAGATGATACTGTTTGGGACGTTTTCAAAGTATCACGAATTCTGCGGCCATGTTTGTTATTTATGTTTTTCGTGCTCGAGTTGTGCTGTCCAGAAGCTCATCGTCATACATTACAAGTAAAGTTTAGTGGTAGTGATTAAATAATAATAAAAAAGAAACTCGGGTTGAAAGGATAACGATTTATCCAAAATAAAATATTAACTGACTTCAAATATTATGCGTATTGTGGAAGAATTATTTGAATATTTATGCAAACAGTAGGTATTACTAAAGCAATGATAATTTTTCATCTAGATTTAAGGTTTTCTTCGAATCATTCATTTTCTTTCACACGGAAATGTTTTCTCAAAGAGACTTTTTACGAAGTCACGAAATCGTATTCATACAGGGGGTTCTAAAGTTGGCTGAACGCATTTTTAAATTCAATAGCAAGTAAAAAGGGTAACAGCTAATGAAGTTATAAGGAACGTGTGAAGCCGGAAATAACGTACCTAAGCTTACGTGTTTTAGTCCCAGACAGGACCGAAACTAAAATTTTTTTCACCCGGGGGAGGCATGAATTTTGTAACCCTCCCTCCAACACACACACACACACACACACACACTTTTCCTTTTCCAAAATAAATTAAATGAATAGAAAATTTTACTATCATTTTTTAGTTCATTGTCTTTATTAAATTCCTACTATTAGTTCCCACTCTCCCTATATATATCTTGTTCAAATTTTCAATCGTTAATAAAATACTTATTATTCATTCTATCAAGTTCAAATAAATTTTTTTAAACTTGTAGTGGATGACACTTGATGTTAATACAGTTTTTTCAAATATTAATTCATTAATTAAATTTAATTAATTAATTTTAGTTTTATATGGGAGACAAAATGGCGACCATTGGTTACTGAACAGCATTTAATGCCTCTTCATACCTATAAGGGGGTTACCATAGGAGGGACCCTGTTCTGTCGCCAAATACCGCCAATTTTATCGCCAATTTGACGACCAAAATGAGTCGCCAAAAGTGACGCCAACTTGGCGATATCTCTAATATTTCACCAAATTCCCATAGACTTTCATTGTAAACCAATAGGGTTTTAATGCAACAAAAACTAATATTAGCTTAAGGGATTATATTAAATTTTCTTTGATGACCTAAGTTATTTGATTTAAGTTATTTGATAAAGTTTGATCTAAGTTATCTGATATTGACTTTAAAAAATAATTTTTTTATTACTAGTTTTATATTTTAAATATCAAATAACTGAAACTAAGCCAATCTAATATATAAAAATTAAAATTTGTTTGTCTGTCGGTAATTCTATACAAATACACAGTTTGGAAGCCACAGTTGTGGAATTTTACGTACATGTGTATTAAAACACGGCCGAGGCAACTAAAGTAATCCGGAATCGCAATAATTCATACTTAATTTATAAATTAAAAAAATTTCCATTTAACAGAAATTTCTGATCAAATTTAAACATTTTTTGTTATAGCAGTTGCCAACAATAACAAATCCACAATAAATTTTTTACCACAACAATTATTTTTCTGTTGCAAGATTTTCACGTGAAAAATGGAAATGAAATAAATCGTTTGACTATTTTTTTTTTTTTTTTTAAGTGAATATTACCTCACGTCATAACTTTTCTATTGCAAGATTTCCACGTGAAAAATGAAAATGAAATAAATAAACTGACGAATTAAAAAAATAGTGAATATACGTCATATTGGAAATACAATGGACGTCAGCAGGTGAATATAACGTCATATAAGTTTGAAAAAACATATTGAAACATGATAAAACCCGATTATGGAAATGTTGGCATATTTTAACACTTTGAGGTTATCTGGATTTGTTTTCGCCATTTTTAAATCTATTCCATAAGTATACTTGGGTGTAATGCGTTAAAATTATAATTTCTACAAAGGTTTTCGTCCCTAGAACTCATTCTTAGTGAAGAACTGAAATGAAGATTTCAGATTATTTAAAAATAAAATTCAAAAACTTTTTATACTTGCCATTTTTCTTTAATTATGAAAAAATTATTTAAGAGGACCGGATAAGCGAAATTCAATCAAAAAATCAATTTTTACTTTTTTGTATCATTAAAAAGTTTAAACTTTTATCTTTTCAACGATGTTTTACACAACGATGTTTATATGTATATTTTTTTAAAAAGTGTTGGATTTTTTCATTCTTTCTACGAGAACTTCACAGCAGTGGGCTACTTTTTTTTTAAATTCAGATTTCTTGATAGGCACCACTTTTCTGAAGTAATAAAATTCCCATTGTTTTCGCCTTAATTAGTATGTTATTAAATAAGGCGAATTTTGCTATTTTAAAAAAGTGGTGGCAATCAAGAAATCAGAATTAAAGAAAAGTAGCCCACTGGCAACACTGCTTCACAGCTTTTATTGGCTTTATCTCAAAACTTCGATTTTTCAGGTTTGTGTTTCTTTTTTTCAATATCTATTAAATTTAAGAACTCGGATTTTTCTAAATACTTATGATATAGTGCATACTTTAACACAGGGATTTAATGATTTGTTGGGAATTATTTATTTTAGGCAGTGAAATCTTACCAAAAATGCTAATTTAAAAATGTCTTTCAATAAATAATTAAACATTAATTTTGAGTTTCACTTAGAAAGAAAATGGTCTGTTAAACTACGTAAAGCATGTTATTCAAACTACTCTAAAAAATCTAGACCTCTATCTTTCACCATTTCTGAGAAAAAGGTACATAAAGTTGGTGTATTTTAACATGGCCGAGATAGAGCTTACCCGGTTCCCTTAAATAACAAAATACTAGGAAACAACTTTTTCATCGAAAGGTTTTAATCTCGGTCTCAATCCCGATCACAGATTACGTTTATTAAGTCAGTAGGTAATCTGTCTTCCGGATTAAATGAAAAAAAAAAAAAAGTGAAAATTGCGCAGTGGTTGATTTTTGAAAACAAACATTCTTAAAATTCCAGGCAACGCCTTGTACTTTAGCTAGTACTTGCTAAAAGTGATAAAAAATACACTTGAAAGGCATATAAATACTTTTATTCAGATCGACTATGTTTCATCGCTCGAACGGCGACACTTACATACAAGACCTTTGTTGATACACATATTTTCGCAAAAATTTTAAAGTGAAAATGGTAAAACAAAATCACTAGATTATGCATAATGTAATCAAGTGCAAACATAAAATAAAATAAAATGGATATTTTTGAAGGTGAATTATCTTATAATATTGTTGAATAATATAAAATTAAAATTTGTCTGTCTGTCTGTAATTCTATACAATTCCACAGTTTGGAAGCCAGAATTGTGAAATGTTACGTATATTATATGTGTATAAAGACACGTCCGAAGCAACTAAAGCAATCAGGAATCGAAATAATTTATAGTTAATTTTTAATTAATTAAAAACCATCAATTTAACAGCAGTTTCCTATCAAGTTTTAACTTTTTTCGTTATAGCAGTTGTCAACAATTAAAATCCACTGCAAAATTTTTATCAGAACAATTATTTTACTGTTGAAAGATTTCCACGTGTAAAATGAAAATCAAATAAATAGTTTGACAAATAAAAAAAAGTGAATATTACATCATAATTTTTCTATTGCGAGATTTCCACGTGAAAAATGAAAATGAAATAAATTATTTAACGAATTAAAAAAAAAAAAAAAGTTAATATTACGGCACATTGGAAATATAATGGACTTTAGCAGGTGAATATATAATGTAGTATGAGTTTGGAAAAACGTATTGAAACATGATAAAAACCCGATTATGGAAATATAAGCAAATTTTAACATTTTGTGAATTTGTTCTCGCCATTTTAAAATCTGTTCCATATACTATATAAGTGTATGTAATGCGTGTATATTAGAATAACCCGAAAGGTTTAGGTCCCTAGAGCTCATTCTTAGTGAAGAACTGAAAAAAAGATTTCAGATTTTTTTAAAAATAAAATACATAAAATTTTGTACCTGCCATTTTTCTTTAATCATGAAAAAAATTATTTAAATAACAAAATACTCGGAAACAACTTTTCATCAAAAGATTTTAATATCGGTCTAAATCCAGATCACAGATTATATTAACTAACTAAGCAGGTAATCTGTCATCCGGATTAAATGAAAGAAGTAAGAAAAAATCATACGTCAAGCATAGATTATGAAACACTTTCCAACACATTCAGAATAATGTAACAAAACTGTACCGTTAAAAAAATTAAAGTATTACGTCTAATTCAACCATAGGGAAAAGAATAATACATTTCAAAACCCATTTAAGCTGGTCCCATCCACAATCGGAGAATTATGCGAATTTTTTTCAGCAGCCTTGTATATGATATATAGATTTGAATCTATTAACTACATGCATGCCAAAATTTAGTTCACTTAAGAAATACATATACCTCAGTTGAAAATTCCCCTTCAGCAACTTCCTCTAATGAGGAGAATGATACGTGAATACTTTTGTGCAGCCCTGTATATGAGGTATAGAATTTATAAATAACGAGTAAGATACAAAAAATCAATTAAATTTAAAAGCGCATACCGAATTTTAAACCGTACACCCCAGCAATTATTACTCAAAGATAGTACTGTACTGTAACTGATTTTTTTTGTGTGTCCCTGTAAATGAATAAAAAATGCTATGAATGCCCTGTTATAACATAATCGTAGTGATATTGGGTGATTTATATCAGATTCCATACGTTTGAAATAGCGTCATGTCATTAAAATACTCTGCAAACGATTTTTCCCCCCTATACCATAATGTAATGGAATACTTTTGAGTGCCCCTGTAAATGAACGATTAATCCTACATACTTCATATGCAATACCAAACATGCTTTGGTGACCCTAAATAACTTTTATCAATTTCATGAAAATCCGAGTATATTTACGGGAGTTCGAGCGTGGACAGACGGACAGACGGCCATACGGGCAGACAAACCGAATGCATAAACATTTTTCAACTTTGTTGGAAAGTGTTAAACAAGTTGGAAATTGCTCGTCAAACGTGGCAAATGAGGTGCGTTCGTACTATAACTAGTTTTATAATTATTTTTTGCACCCCATATTGTACTGAATGTATAATTTTTTGTACTTCATAAAGCGCATAGTCTGATACATCATTAAAATGCACTTCCAATATTTTTTTCCCATTCCCCGTAATGTAACGGAACACTTTTGACTGCCCCTGTAATTAAACTATACATCCGATTTTCCTAAAATTTGAAATAGCTCAACACAATTTTGCAACAATTATATCTTTAAAATTTCAGACCATTCGGAAGGCTGTAATCATTAAAATGCACTTGCAATAATTTTTCCCATTGGCCGTAATGTAAAGAAAAACTTTTGACTGTCTCTGTAATTAAACTATGCATCCGATTTTCCTAAAATTTGAAAGGGCTCGACAAAATTTTGCAACAGTTATATCTTTAAAATTTCAGATCATTCGGAAGGCTCTAATATCATTAAAATCCACTTGCAATAATTTTTCCCATTGGCCGTAATGTAAAGAAAAACTTTTGACTGTCCCTGTAATTAAACTATACACCCGATTTTTCAAAAATTTGAAAGGGCTCGACAAAATTTTGCAACAGTTATATCTTTAAAATTTCAGATCATTCGGAAGGCTCTAATATCATTAAAATGCACTTGCAATAATTTTTCCCATTGGCCGTAATGTAAGGAAAAACTTTTGACTGTCCCTGTAATTAAACTATACATCCGATTTTCCTAAAATTTGAAAGGGCTCGACAAAATTTTGCAACAGTTATATCTTTAAAATTTCAGATCATTCGGAAGGCTGTAATATCATTAAAAGGCACTTGCAATAATTTTTCCCATTGGCCGTAATGTAAAGAAAAACTTTTGACTGTCCCTGTAATTAAACTATACATCCGATTTTCATAAAATTTGAAATGGCTCGACAAAATTTTGCAACAATCATATATTTGAAATTTCAGACCATTCGGTTGGGTAGTTTTTGCTCTGTTACATGCGGACAGACGGACGGACAGACGGACGGACAGACGGACGGACAGACGGACGGACGGACGGACTGAACGACGACTATAGGTGCTACGTATTTATATAATTACGAACGCACCTAAAAAGAGTGAAAATTACGTAAATCAACAAGCAATCGTTGATTTTTCAAAACAAACGTACTTAAAATTCCGGGCAATGGGAGGTACTTTAGCTAGTAAGTAATAAAAGGAAATATTTTTAAATCTTAGATGATAATTACTGAATTTATACTTTGATCATTAGTATACATTCAGCATCTTGCTACAAACTTACAGCGTCTATTTAATCTAGTTCAGGCAAATTTTCAACACGCGTGTAGGGACAGTACTTGAATTTTAATGCATAAATCAATTGAAGAAGATCAAGTAAGTCATCCAACATCTCAACTTTACATACTGTTTCTACTAAAAAATAAAAAAAAATAAAAATCCGCGCACGCGTGTGACGACTATATATGAATTCTAAAACGCATATGAACTAAAATCATTAAGGGAAAAAAAAACCTTCCTGTCAATTACACCCGCAATGATTTTTTACTAAAACATGTTATTTTATCAATTTGCAACACGATTTCTCCTCAAAGCATCGTTTAAAATGGGGTAAATATAATTTTGGAAAACTTTAAACGCATACAAAATAGAAAGCTTTTAGGTATGACCTCTTCCTGTATACAACGATGCCCACAGTAAACTGGACTCGATTAAGCTTCAACTAAGTTCATCTTTGAAAAAGGGTTGAACATGATTCTTGCATATACAGTGAACTCTGATTAGTGCGGACTTCCAAGGTAGGTCATTTTTCGTCCGCACTAATCGAAGTCCGCATTAAGGGCATAAGTCCGTATAAACCTATTGCAATGTTTTATATGTTAACTATATCCACCTTTTTCCTTAAACCGCTCATCCGATCACCATAAAATTTTCCGCATACATTTATTAAGTCTATATCTACCAAATGAAAGATTTTAATTAATTTTTCAGCTACTATTCAGCAGTGAAATGGAGTCTATTATCTGCGTTAGCAGCCTTACCGACATATGTGAGTGAGAGATGCCAAGCTGGGCATCGTTCTCTTGGCTTAAATGTTAGAGCACTGGAGATATATTCTAGGGGCCTGAGTTCGATTCCCGGCTTGGACTTTTTCACTCTGTTGCTTTACGCTTTGTTAGCATTGTGATAATTCATGTCTTTAATATGAAATAAAGATTTTTTTTTTAAGAATAAACACTTATATTTTATTGAGGTTTTGAAAAAAAGCACTTTTGCACTGTTTTTCAGTAAAAATAAATAAATAAAAATAACCGGTCAAGTGCGAGTATTACTCGCGCGCAGAGGGTTTCGTACAATAAACATATGAATTAATAACTGGCCGTTGTGTTACACAAATATATCACCAAAAGTTGTTATCAGGACTTTAAAAGCCGATGGCACATAGGGTACACCACCCGTGTCTTTATGTATGTCCAAACCGTCCGTGTCTTTAAGTGTTAATAACTCGGCTAATGACCGACAATTTTTTTGAAAATCATTATCAACAATTCTTTTAGACTTCTGCGACGATAGATACCTTCAGCGCTCCTCAACACCTTTGCTGAACGCCTATAAATCGAAATTCGTGTGTAACGGAAAAATGCAATTTTCTCAAAAGCTATGTGACCTAGGGTAATCGCTACAGTTTACCTGCAAGGCTTAAATTAACTTCTACTACCCCTAACATTTTTATAATTTTAGTTTCCGTAAGTTCGAAAATAGAGGGGTGTACATATTTTTGCATTATATTTTCGACGATATCCCTCAAACTATAACACCTAAAATCAAAAGAAATGTATTTTTGATTTCGACGTTACGAAAGCTTTCACACGATACCTCACGCAAAATACAAAAAAGAAAGGATTTTTTTTTTCAAGTAACATAATTAGCCCCCCCCCCCTACATTTTTTCTAAATATATTTGTGAATGGCTAACAATCTATTAATATGTGGATCAAGAGCCTTTATTACTTCAGCCAATTTGAACTTTCCACATTCCATAGTTTACGAGTAAAACGGCTGCAACAGGAGGACAGATCGACACAGGAGTGATCTTATAATGGTTCCTTTTTTACCTGACTGCCAAGAAGGATTATGTGTTTTACGCGTATCTGGGTATGTGGATTTCTTTCTATCCTCGAAACATCTCAACGGCTGGATGGATTTTAATGAATGAGGTCTCTATCGATTCCTCTTAATCGTCCGATGGTTATAGGCTAGGTTTTGTGTTTATAAAATCAAAATGGCTGCCGTAAAATAAAAAATGGCAGTAGACACGATTTTTTTTCTTTTATTATAACGCACCGTATTGAGTGGCATATTATTGGATAGGTCTTTCAAAATGAAGACGATGTTTCATTGACTATTTTACAGTCAGAAGCTCCGTTTAAATATTAGGCAACCTGGAAGTTGTGTAGGTAGGATCTCTAGCTTTACTGCATAATTCTGTATGTAAAATAATAAAATTTGGAATTATTGAGAAAAATATTTGAATGAAATAAATTAAATACAGCCAATGTTCATTTCTGAGTTGTAATCCATCTATATCCAAAGATCCAAACGCATTAATTCATTCGTTTTGACATTGACTTCATTCAAACTTTCGGTAACACGTTCGCTTTATAATATTATAAGGATAAGGATAAGGATATATTAAAATGAATTAAATAAAACTAAGCTACATTAATTACCAAGCAAAAGTTATCTTTTACTTGATAAAGCGAGTACCATTAAAAATGCCAGAATAATAAGGTTATAAAATTAAACTAAAATAACATACTTAATAACATACGCCTGTGCAGCAATGCTATTAGAATGCTAAAATGAATTAAATGAAATCACAAAAGTGTGAACTAGTTGGTAAAATTCTAAGGATGAACAAAATATGAACATTGGAACCCAGAAATGCGTTCTTTATAGAGATTCTGTAGGTTATTCATAATTTCTTATTATACATTTCTGGTTTCCAATGATCATATTTTGTTCATCTTTATAATTTTACCAACTTGTTCATGCATTTGTGATTTCATTTTAATTATCTACATATATTGTTTCTTGGAGAGTGGGGAGGCTAAAAAAGTCACTGACACAGCAAAACGTATTTATTTATAGAACGACACAGTCAATAACAGTGCCTAAACGGAAATTTTGAGGAAAAAACATGAATTGCAGACGAAAAATCAGGAATGATTTTCAAGAAGAACGTTGAATGATGCTTGTAAAAGAGTGTTTTTATTTTATTTTATTTATATATTTATTTACTATTTTTACACCCTTTTATTTATTTTGATACTAAATTTATATGAATTGGATGATTAAATGTAATCGTGTAGCATTATAATGATTTCATTATTTCCTGCGTGTTTACAAGCCAATAATTCGACTAAGCCTAAAAATTAGCATGGATAACGTGATAAACCGTATTAGACTGGGAGCCGGCAGCTCAGACAATCACCTCATTGAGATCACGGATGAAATTCTAGGAATAGTTAAATCTTGATTCGCATATTAAAACGCAACCGGTCTGCCAAGTCCTATCTTGGTGGAAAACACCGGAAAACCCGATTTTAGCGGCTGACTCCTTGGTTTACCATTGTGTTTTCCTGCACCCAATGATATGAAAACATGGAGGACTGGGAGCAGGAAAACACAATGGTAAACATACGAGTCAGTCGCTAAAATCGGCTTTTCTTGTGTTTTCCACCAAGATCCACCATCTTGGCAGACCGGTTACGTTTTAATATGCGAATCGAGATTTAACTAATCCTTGAATTTCATCCGTGAACTCGATGAGATGATTGTCTGTGCTGTCGGCTCCCGTTCTATATGCTAAATCATCAAAATTAAATTCTATATCAATTCAGAGTAATTCAACTTTCACATCACATTTTATATATAAATTGAAAATTCTTTCTTTTTATATATAAATAGTTCTATAATTTATATTCTTTCACGGTGTTTTTATTCTTACTCTTTAACTCTTCCCCCGAAACACTCATCAAATATCACAGCCCCTCGAACAAATATTTAAAACAAGTCGTGACCGTTTTCTCATCATGTGAGGTGCGAAATCGCAAGATCTCGTTTCTTGCTGCCAGATTCCTCAACTGAAATAATGCATTCGTCACGAAAAATTGTGTTGGAATTGCGACTATTATTATGTGATACATTACACCGAAGGTGAAAAATATTTCCTTTGTTTTTATGTGTGATTCCAATTACTTCACACTCTTTTTCTGTTTATGTACAGGGTAATTTCACTTTTAAGATAAAGAACGAGTGTAAACCATACTCTGATTGATATCCCGGTATTTTTCCTTTTCTATCCCGGACTTCGTTAATGCCTAAAATGGAGTCAAAGGTAAAGTTTCTAGGTTGTAGCCCTCAGCTTTTATGATAAAAAGAGTTCATCCACATCTGAAAATTGAATATGGTGATTCTTCTCTGTTCTTTTGAAAATAATGGATTTTGCACCTATAAAATATTTGCAGCAGCAGAATGTACAAATGCAGTGAATTCCTGTTAATGCGGACTTCGAATAGAGAGATCAATTTTCGCCCACTCAATCTGAAGTCCGCATCAAGATGTGATCATTTCAATGGCATAAAAAAGTACTTTTCTTTGAATAAACTAAATTCAGTTTTTGATTAAAAAAAAATAAATAAATAAATAAACATAGGTACAGGCTTTATGCTATTAAAATCAACCTTTTCATTAACTTAGTAATTTTAGAGAAAAAATATTAAAGTCAAATTATTTAAATAAAATTCGAAATTCCGAAATTTTTAAAATTTAGCAGAAGTTAAAATTAAATTTGAAACTTCAAAATAAAAAGTTAAACGAAATTTAAAATGCTGAAATTTCTCACGAATTCAGTGGATGTTCAAGTAAGATTTAAATTTTCGAATTTTCTCAAAATAAAAGCGAATTAATGGCAACTTATAATAATGCAACCGATTGTGTGTACAAAACATGTTGATCTGATTATTAAAAGGTATTTATAAGCTTTTAAATGTACTGTTTTCACTTTTAGCCAGTGTTGCCAGATTGGGGACTTTTTTGTCCCCAGATTGTTGATTGTCACCGCTTTTTTGAAATAGAGATATTCGGCCTATTTAAAAATAGATTACAAATTCTGAAAAATAAGGCGAATTATACTATTTCAAAAAAGTGGTGACGGTCAAATAATCTGAATTAAAAAAGTCCCCAATCTGGCAACACTGCTTTCAGCGCATGTATAACATTACTTTAATAAGGACAACTTGTTAATACAAAAGAATGAACAACTATGCACAAAGACAATATCCAAATAAATTGCTGTGCTTACATAATTTTACTTTCACTAGGGGGCTCTGCTCCCTACGAGCTACGCTAGTCAACCCCCGTTCAGACACCGCAGACTCTAACAGCACGCTAATTTGATCGGCTTTAAAAAGATTTCGGAAGATTGAATTATAATTTGAATCTGACAATTATAATCTGACGTAATTTTGACCAAACTTTTCTTTCTCTTTTTAATATTCACGTAAAAATACTTTTGTTAGAAATGAAATATTATGATCATTTTAAAATATCAAATAAATGTCTCGCGCAATTTTTAAATTTAAACTGTTTTGCAATATTATTTTTTGTTCATTTTACGTAATAAGTGTAATGTGACGTAAATTCGCCTATTTAAGACTTCTAACGCATGTTAATGAATTTATTATTTTACAGTATTCTTTCTCTTTTAAAATTCAGGTGTAAATATAGTTTTTATGACGTAATTTTCAATGAGTTCCTGCTTTTTATATTTTCTGTTTATAATAGTCACGTGTAAAATAAATTTTTAATTTGAAGCAAACATTATTGTTTGCGCTCTTTATACAGTTGGCAACAGTTTAAATTAATACAATTTTCTAAAATATCTAAAAAAATATCTCTCGAAATGCTTAAAATTTGAATTTAAAATAGAAATAAAACCTCAAAGAATGAGTCAAATTAAAAAACTAAATCCAATCTGCACACCGGGAAATTCTGACGCATAAAGTGATCTAAAAATGATTAAATTCCTATGTACAGTTTTTGCTCCATTAAAATTTTTTTAATGGAACGATTTTGTCCAACTTTGGCATTAAATATCTCTTAAAATAATTCTTCGATTTGAAAAGTGTTTGCATCGGCGTGTTTATCAAACATTTCTCTATAATACTACCGATTTTCATATTTTTGTATGCAACAGTTTTTTTTTATATTAATGAAGAAAGGCTATGCTTAAGCATTCAAATTGGATGCCGATCTGCCGGGAATATCTACGCAGATTTTCATTGGTCCATTTCAAAAATCAAAACTTTTTTATATATATAGAAGGATTAAGTCTTAGGTCGTTGAGTTTTTCAATTTTCGGTTTTTTCCCTAGCGCTGTATTCCTTTTTTGGAAGTATACATTTTGAAAGAACTTTCGAAAACTCCTGATTACCAACGGGACAAACTTCTACCAGTAAAAATATTTCCTTTGTTTTTCTGTGTGATTCTGATTACTTCACACTCTTTTTCTGTTTATGCACAGGGATGGAGTCAAAGGTAAAATTTGTTGGATAACCTTTGTTAAATAATAAAAAGGTTGTAGCTCTCAGTTTTTATGATAAAAAGAGCCCATCCACATCTGGAAATTGAATATGGTGATTCTTCTCTGTCCTTTTGAAAATAATGGATTTTTCGTCTGCACTGAGCTCCATGTATAACAGGAGTTCTTAGTCAGCGGTCAGAAGCTTTCAAGAGAAAGGAAGCATGCAAGGCAAAGATAAAAATAGTCCGCGTTATTAATGTTAGATATTAGTGTTCTAATTTACTATTATCCTAATTTTGGCTTTTCTAATTAAGTTATATGTATCAAGTTAATAAATGATTTTGTAACCATGTAAGGGAATGTGATAAACAACATTTTTTTACATGAATGCGAACTAAAATTGACCTCATTGTATCCTTCCGCGCTGACCGCTGGAAATCATGTTGGGAAATAGGAAGACGAGCTTGTTCGTCTGTAAAACATTTGCAGCAGTAGAACGCATAAAGACAGCGAATTCCTGTTAATGCGGACTTCCGAGAGAGATCAATTTTCGTCTGCTCTAACCAAAGTCCGCATTAAACTATGTAATCATTCCAATGGCATAAAAGAGTATTTTGCTTTGAATAAATGGAATTCAGTTTTTGATACAAATTAATTTCTTGAAGGGCACAGGTAGATTATACATACCACTTAATTTATGTTCCCAAATGCCACACTGGCGCCGGAATTAAGAATTAAATTATGGTTTGTATAATGTACGCAAAGAAAAGCTTTTACTTATTTTCATATAAATTTCTTCATAAATTCCGGTGTCATTCAACCGTTGTAACATTTTAGCAACAGATGTACTTTGCCCCTCAAAGTGTTAAGGGGACTCGGTACCCTTTGAATAACATTGAAGATTTTTTTTTTTTTTTTTTTTTTTTTTTTTTTTTTTTTTTTTACTGATATACATTATTTACTTTTTATCTACGCGTATTATTTTAATACTTAGAAAAACTGATTTTGACTAAAAAAAAAATCATTTTGTGGGTAAAAATTGAGAATTTTAATTAAAAAAATTAAGGAATTTTAAAAATTTTGGAATTTTGAATTTTATTTATATAATTTGACTTGAATATTTTTTTCGCTAAAATTACTAAAATAATGAAAAGGTTCTTTCTTATAGCATAAAGTCGGTAGCCTATTTAAGGGAACTCGATACCCTTTGAAGAATTTTTTTTACTGATGTACATTTACTTATTACATACACATATTATTGTTGGTAATACTCAGAAAAACTGATTTTTACAAGAAAAAAAAAATCATTCTGCGGGGTAAAAATTTAAAATTTAAATTAAAAAAACTAAAGAATTCTAAAGTTTGCTGTTTTTTGATACATTACTGTATTTAAAACATTGAAACCTCTACAAATATTTGTCGAAAAACTCCATAATTTTTTTGTACCCTCAATATAGTGTACTTAATAAAATTAGCGATTATTTTACAATTAATGAATCAGTTGGGAAAAATATATAGAAACATATGCACCCAGCAAAAACATAATTTCTTCCACGTTTCGATTTTTATTTTTATTTTTTCATTATATTGTAAAACCCATCCCTAATTTTATTAATACTGTTCTCAAATCCAAAAGGGCAACTTCCTGACATAAGTTTTAATTTATTTTTGCTCGAAAGTACATGAAACTAGCTGATGCTAGCATGCTGCTAGTTTCATCTCCCCATTGCTGGGGAGTTTTGATACACTAGCAAGAGAGATTTCATACATTGTTATGTAAATTGAAAAAAAAAATGCAGACAATTCAATTTATGTGTCATACAAATTTTTATGATAAATCTTGAAATATTTAAGTAAAATTTAAAAAGAAATGACATTGGCATATTTTTGTTTCAGAAAAGTTTTTTCAAAAATATTTAAACAATTGCTACTATTTAAACAATTCTATTCACACACATTTTAGAAAATAAATAATAAAAAAATAACCTAGAGATCTTGCTACAAGGAAAAATGAAGTGAACATTGCTGATTAGCAAACAATTTAACATAAATTTAGCCCATTTAAGATTTCTTTAACCCTTTCAGGGCAAAGCATTTTCAATGCTAAAGCGTTGAATAAATGAGTGGCCCCGGAATTTGCCCACAAATTTAATTGGAAATAAGAAAAGGGCTATATTTCACTTTCATATTAAATGGAAAATATTTCACCAAAAGCTGTTGCCAATGTGGCGTTTGTGAATTAAAATTAAGTGGTTTCATAAACATACCACCACCCCTGAAATGGTTAAAAGAAAAACTAACAACTCTATCATTTTGGTAAGTAAAATCGGGTGGATTTAATGTTTTTTTAATTTGCCCTTCTTCAATTATAGAAACATCTTCCCTTTCAGGACATTTAAACTTTTTTCCTTCTACATGACGAGCAAAGCGAACTAACCATCTATCATCGCACTGCTTTTATATGTAACCTACATAATGTCTATGAATAATCTCTTTGTTCTTCATTACCAATTTCAGTAGCTCTTGCTGTAAAACAGTAATGAATATTACAGTCATATATTAGCTTACAACTTTAAAAAACTGTTAAATTTCAAATATACAAGGGTATCATTTCTCCCCAGCAATAATGTATCATTTCTCCCTATCATGCCTTATTGTATTTTCAATCAGTTTTTGTAAATGCAGTTGCAAAATGTCAATCTGCTTTCTGGTAAAACTCGCCCTAACAAAGTGCTTTACAAATAAAAAAAATTACAAGATATTATCTTCACAATAATAAGAGTTATGAAAGAAAATCAGTATTTAAAAAAATTTACACTGACATTCCAAAAGTCTTCAAAATTTAAAGAAAAAAAAAAACGTTATCAGTTCTTTACTGCTAAGTCCAGTTAATGATGACCTTTGCTAATAAAAGAAGACTTTACATCTGTTACAATGGCTGTTAATGCCATTTGTTGAGAAAAACTGTCAATGTATCAACCCTCCCTATGTATCAAACCTCCCCTACCTCCCCTACATTATTAAAAAATTTTGCAAAAATAACTATACTTATCAGTATTGATCTCGATAATATCACCGATTGTGTGTACGAAACATTTTGATCTGTTCATTAAAAGGTATTTATAATCATTTAACCCTTTCAGGGACAAAGCAATTCCATTGGTAAAATGTTGAAATGAATGAATGACATCGGAATTTACGAAAAAAATTATTTACAAATAAGAAAAATCTATATTTCACATACCTAATAAATGAAAAATTTTACATCCAAAATTCTAGTGCCAATATGGCATGTGGAAATTGAAATTAAGTGTTTTCATAAACATACCACCGCCCTTGAGAAGATTAAACATACTTTTTCCACTTTTAGCATGTGTAACTTTAATTTAATAATGACAACTTGTTAATACAAGAGAATAAATAATTCTATACAAAGACAATATCCAAGTAAATGGCTGTACTTACATAATTTTACTTTCATTAAGCCTCAGGCCATTGAGTTTTTCAATTTTCGATTCTTCCCCTAGCGTTGGGTTTCTTTTTGGAAGTACACATTTTAAAGGAACTTTCGAAAACCCCTGATTACCAAACGGGACAAACTTACACCAGTAAAAATGAATAGAATTTTTTTTCTTATCCATGAGAGTAATTTTGCGTGAATAAGATATTTAAATTAGGCAAAAATTACTATTAAAATTTACTGGTGGAAATTTCTCACGTTGGTAATCAGGCTCCGAAATTCAAATAGTGCGGCGTTTCCGTAACGGTGGGAGAAAATTCAGATGGACGCACTGAGCCATTGCCATCGAAATACTCAAAGCCAGAGGACACGAATTGTGACATTATCACTAATCGACCGACTTCTCACGAGTGCTAGAATTCACACCGGAAAATTTTGAATAGCAATTTTATTTTATTTTATTTGTGGAATATCTATCATCTTATAAAACAATAATGACTATTTAAACTTACTGGTGAGAATTTGGAATCCTCCACTAAAATATCAGCCAGATGCACCAACACTGCGGCATTCCGTATCTGGCTGAATTTTTATTTAGGAATTCCGAATTTTCACCAGAAAGTTTAAATTGTTATCATTGCATTATAAGATGGTAGATATTCCAGAAATAAAAGAAAAGGAAATTGCTATTCAAAAATTTCCTGTGTGAATTCCAACACTAGTGAGATGTCGGTCGATTAGTGATGACGTTAGGCAAGTCACACACTAAGGCGACACATAAGACATGCCGCTTGAATTCGCTGGAAAAACTGGTTTAAAACAGGTTTGAAACAACTTCGTTCTTTGTTTCGACCGGTTTTTGCGCTACATGTTGCGGCTTCATGTCGCTTGTCGTCTCAGTGTGGGATATGCCTTACACTCGTATCCTCTGGCCTTTAGTAATTTCGATGGCATCGGCTGAGCACGTTCGCAGCGGCCTAAGGGTTAAAGCAATCTCTCACTTTTCTTTGGGATAGTTGAACATATGATCTTTTTACCACACCATTTTTTTTTTTTTTTTTTTTTTTTTGTGCCACAGTCGAAAATTTGGCCAGATACCTCCTATTTTGGTTAGTATCATGAGTGAACAGTCGTTAGCAATTTTTGAATCTATCATCTTTATGGTGGTGAAATGTTTTCTTTCTCCTCATCATTGTCACTGACGATTTCTAGATCTCTCAATAACCAAAGTTACACCAAAGTTGCTTTTGAATAAATAATGTAATACACTAGTTTAAAGTGGGTCAATTCGTGAAAAATTGTCTGCGTTATTCGATAAGTAATATATACATTAAGCGATGTCCTTAACATTAATTGCATATAGAAAACGATGCAGAAAATGAATGTGTCTTCATTAACGGGAGATACATATTAAGTGGAGACGCACTAAACAGAATACATTGCAGGGGCCTCGCTAAGAGGGGGACGGGGAGAGAGACTCCTCCTCCCAGAACGTTTGCGAATGCTGTTACACTTGGCAAATTTACAATCTTAGTTGGCAAATTTGTTTAAATCTTTAATAAAAACTATAATGCACTTTCTATTTCTGATGGACAATAGGGAATTTTATTAAACTTTTTACATATAAGAACTCCATTCCTTTTTTTAATTGTGGTAACTTGGCAAAATTATAAAACTAGTTGGCAAATACTGAAATTTGACTTGGCGATTTAAGGGGGCTCACGGCTTGATCGATACCGAAAAACAGGTAAACAGATCTCTCGCTTCAAATCCATATAAAAACAGAAGTATTCAATGTAACTAATTTAAACTTTCTGATATTTTTAAGGTATGTTTGCAGTCTTATGAAATTATAAAATGAAGTACTTCAATGTAACAAAATAAAAAATATAGCGAAATTTATATAACACAATTTTCGAAAAAAAAATTTAGGTGTCCTATCACCATTCGTAAGATATCTTAACGATGAATTGACATAAGAACCTAATTTTTGCTTTAAAATGATCAGGAAACTTTACTCTATAGAATGAATTAAGGATATAACTATCACTCAAAGGAAACCTTATTAAAAAAACTCTCAAATTTGAAAATTTAAAAAACCCTAAAAAATACAAGTTTTTTTCCTTTGTAAATAGTCAAAATATTAAGCTATCTAAAATATATTAATTCATTCTATAGATAATGATGTTATATGCAAGCAAAAAAAAAAAAAAAAAAAAAAAAAAAAGCCATTCCGTCATATAGTTTTTTTTTTTTTTTTTTTTTTTTTTTAATCTTACAGATAGGCGTCAAAAATCAAGTTTTGAGAAAACGCGACTTAAAGTTACAATTAAATGGGTGCGGCTATGAAAGTGATTGTTACATAAATGCTTATAACTCCGTTAAAAATGCAAATATTTTTATGCGGTTTTTTGCACTGTGTTCCGAAGTAATTGAATAATCAAAATAGATACTAAAAAAATCAATTTTTTTGAAAAGTTTTCAAGACCTGAGCCCCCTGAAGAAAAAGTCTTAGTGATGGCCCTGATCCACTGTATATATTTAGGTATAGCGTGACTAATGAATCTATTGTAAAATTGTATAGATAAAAGTTTACAAAAGTTTACAAAAATAAATGTAACTTTTTATAAGCTAATAAAAGTGAAAATGTCAAAATGAAAAATCATTTTAAAATTAAATTTTACTCATATTGATTAGAAAAGATTAGCAGTATAACTGAAAGAGGCTTGTTTTCTTAGGTTTCGGATGTAATAAGGTGAATGTACGGAAAATCATACAACTGACCTTTCTGAAAATGTTTACTTGAAAAAATTAGCAGTATAACTGAAAGGTCTAGTATTCTTAGGTTTCAGACATAATAAGGGAAATGTGCGGAAAATCATACAAATGACCTTTCTGATATATATATCTATATATTGAATTAGCATTGTGACTATAAGAGGCTTGTTTTCCTGGTTTTCTGAAATAATAAAGGGGATGTACAAAAAATCATACAAATCACCTTTCTGAAAAATTTTATGACGTATAGATTAAAAATTCATGTAAAACAGAAAAAAATCCTTCATGAAATAAGGCCTGATTTTCAAGATAAATGTTAAATGCTTATAAACTGGTGTTTGTTTTTTTTAAACTATTTTTAGTTTTGTATTTATCTTGTTTCATTTGAATAACTATTTTTAATTTTTGTAAACCTAAAAATATCTCTCCCCAAAAAATAAATAAATAAAAATAAATAAATAAAAATAAATAAATAAAAATAAATAAATAAATAAAAATAAATAAAATAAATAAAATGAATAAAATAAAATAAATAAAATGAATAAAATAAAATAAATAAATAGAGGAAAAATGAACCCGAGAGGGTTAAAATCTTTTATATTTATATTTTTAAAGAATTTATTGCAATTTTTTCTTTCGGAATCGTATCCTATCCAAAAATTATTTAGAAATTGCAGCTGCTTCGTTTGTCTATGCGTGGGATTCACTTGCGTTTCTTAATTTTCATTCTTCGTTTTTTCTTCTTCCTCCGCTTAGCAAAGTGCCGATGATTACAGAGTAACGCTTCGAACGCCGCAATTCTCCAATTTAGGTTCCACGACGTGGTCGCCCTTATCTGATTCGTTTTTTGATTTTGCCCGAAAACCACCTCAACGTACGTGGATCATTAAAGATTACGGGGGGGGGGGGGGGGGTAGCAAATCATTCCGGTACGCACCTGATATAATTCGCGCGCCATGTGTGCGATAGTTATTTAGTGTTATTATGATTGTTTGTTGATGTTTCTTTTATGATATTTGTATTTATGCTGTTAGTTTTTGTATAAGGTGTGGCGATCTTTGAGGGTAGAATGACATATGTGAGTTTCATATCAATTATTTGTTACATTTCTAGTCACACTCAGGTGGCTAATCTACTGTTCTACCGTGCAACTGAAGTCACTCGTAGTTAACTAAGGTGTGTACGATTTTAATAGCAAGCATACTTAGGCGTTTCTCAAATCCCTTGCCCAACAACGCGAAACATTCTGACACATTTATAAATATAAAGGCATAAAATTAGTAGGCCTGAATATTGAAGCAATTTGGAGTTGAAATGAGTTTTTCATTTTTTGATAAATGGTCAACTTAGTTCCTTTTTTAGTTAAAAAAAATTCCTACCAGAATTTCTGAGTGATAATTTTGTTTTATTTAGTCGCGGAATGTCTGACATTCACCCCTTGAAGGGCGATGGTTCATTTTTGGACCACTTCATTTTTTATTACTAACTGTCACATTAGCACCGGAGTTTGGAATGAATTTTTTCCTTTTATCAAGTAACTTGAAGAAAAGCGTTTACATATTTTCAAATAAATTTGTTTGTAAATTCGTCTGCTATTCAAATATTTTATCATTTTACGAATAAAAATGCTTTGCCCCTAAAAATGTTAAATAAAATAAAAAGTATTCTACAGGAATTTTGGTAAGACGGCAGTTTTCAACACTTTCCAACATAGTCGGAAGGTTTTTTATGGATTCGGCTTGTCTATCTGTCTGTTCGTGCTCTAACTAACGTAAATAGCATCGAATTGTCATGCAATTGATACGAGTTAATAAGGTTTACCATAGCACATCCGGTATTGAAAGTAAAGTGTGTAGCATTTATAGTTCATTTACAGGGACACTCCAAAGAATTTCGTTACATTACTACATGGGGGAAATCCTTTGCGGAGTATTTTAAGAATGTTACACTATTTTAATCATATTGAAATCGATATATATCACTGAGTTAGGCTATAAGAGGATTACTCTAGAATAGGGTGTGCAAAGCATTCATCGTTCATTTACAGGGACACACAAAATAATTAGGTTACAGTACAGTCTATTAACAATAAGTGTTGGAAGTGTTTTTTAAGCTGTTGTATGCGTCTTTTAATTAACCTTTAACTTCTGTGATAGAAATTGTCACATAACTACTGCGAAGCGGTCTGTGAGACCGCTCGATCGAAAGATGAATGAAAGATGCGATTGATTCATAGGATAGTGTTTCTGTACTAAACTTTTTTGTGCAGGACTATTATAATTAAAATTCATCTATCCAAAACAGTGTTGAATCCAGACCTTTACCTCCGGGGGGGAAATTTTGATCCCTGGGGGGGACACTAGTATTCCAACATGAAATTTTCTCTGATTTCATTAATATACCAAAACCTGCTAAAGCGGAATCTCCGAGGATCAGAAAAAGTTTCTGTCTTAACAAGTATCCCTCCAGTCGGGATTTTGAAAATCTTCTGTTTCCATAGATTATGCTATATATAAGTTTCTATTTTTTAATTTCAAATTGAAAATTTAAAAAACTTTTAAAAATTCTATTTAATTTAAGATACTCTTGTACTTTATTGTGCCCAAACCATTATTGAAAAGATAAAAAATAAGTGTGGCATTCTTAGGTTACTGTCACTCCACTTCTAAATATAACTTATATAAGTTATGGTCATTTGTTTTTTATTTAATCTCATTATATCCTACAGTTTAACTTGCCATACAGGATTTGAATATCCCATTTCATAAAAGTTTTGAATCAACATTGCTACAATTTACCTCTGAAATATTTCTATTAATATACAGTTATTCATGAAACAGCACCGAAAAATGGCAATAAATCACAATTAAATAATAAACTTCGTTACAAGAATAACAAACAGAGTTTACAAATAATACAATAACAAATTTTTATTATTTGATATTTACTTATTATTTAATAATGATGCTTTCAGACACAGACGTGGACAGTATTAAATGGAATAGGGAGATTTTTCTCCCTTTTTTCGTGGGGGGAGAATATAGTTGGGCAACGCCCTACTATGTTAAAACCTTTTACTGTAGATGAAAATTATATTTTTTTTCCTCTTAATTTTTTAATTATTTTGTAACGTCCGCAATATTTTCAAACTTATGAAAGATAAAAGTTATGTAACATTTCAAAATCTAAAATTGAAACCCCATTTGTATACTTCTATCTGCGTCTATGTTTAAGTATAACTTCTTAATATTAATGAAAACAAATCTTCCGTAACATTCATGTCCACTAAAGAAATAGAGATTTCACTCTTTTTTTAAATACTTTAATTTTATAAAATATTAATAGCAATTTAAATAAATAATACCATATAATGTGTATGTACTAAATAGTAATTATAATATTCTATATGTAAAACCATCAAATCTACCTTGTGTATAAAACTAATCCTTACTTCTTATAAAGCACAGTTTTTGATAAATCGCATAAGTTCAGTATTAAATTTGTAATTGCTCACCTTTAAACTAAGCGAATGCGTCTTGGTTTCGAAGATGCATAATGTGTGATCACTGCATCGATGAATTCATCTGTTGGCTCCTCATCACCTTCGATAGATACTTTAATACACGATTGTAAAGTATCCTGCCCCATGCGATTTCTGAGTTTTGTCATAATTCTATTCATTGTGCTAAATGACCTTTCTACACTCGCTGTTGAAATTGGTACACACAATACACACTCGGCAAGTTTTTTCAAAACTTCGTATCCAATATCAGCTTTTAAAATGAAAGAAGCGACATCTGTACTGGTATCATCTAAATTACTGTGTGCAACGTACTTAAAAGAACGGAGATCTGCCACTGCTGCATCCTCTTCCCGAATTCCAAAAAGATGGCACAGCTCCTTACACTGCTTTTCATTTATTTTTACAAATTCTCTAAAGCTTCGAAAAAATGCACATAGTTCTATTAAGCGCAGTGCTTTATCATTAAATCTTTCTTTAACTTGATGAATCATTTTTTCTATAAAAGTTTTCGCACTTTTTAAGCAATTTTTTTTCGTGTCATTAAAATTTATGCTCTTAATTTCTGATGCATCACTCTCGAGACCTTTAATTTTAATGTGCAATTCGTTATTATCATTGTCAGTATCACAAAAGTTGGCAATTTCTTGCAAGTGATCAACTGTCCCAGAAACAAGTTGAGGAAGAAATGAAATGCTAAGAGTTTTCTTTTGAAGAATTTTGCTTAAATTCGATACAGCATTAAGTGTTTCGTCCATAACGACTAAACTGATTATAAAACTAATATTAATCATTTCCAAGAGAATACCACCAGCTAAACTTGCTAAATCAGCACCATCCTTGTGTATGTGTTCGCATGCAATCATAATCGATTTAAAGGATAAAAATACAGCATGAACAGTACGGTAATTGCTAAGCCAGCGTATATCCGTTGCCTCAGGTATGATTTGAACGGGTTCTTCTAAAGCTTTCTGTATTTCGTGCAAAATTTTTCCTCTCTTAGGAGAACTATGAAAAAGTTTATAAATATCTTTAACTGTGTGAAAAAATCGTTTAATCATTATAGTCTTGTTTCTTGAATTAGTGACAGCTAATGATAGAATATGGGATCTGCAATGAATGTAAGGCACTTCGCATTGTTTAGCTTCTGAAATACGAGCACGAACACCAGTTATACTACCACTAAAGTTCGCTGCACCATCAAAAGAACATGAAACCAATTTATCATATGACATATTTCTTTTTTTTAAAGCATCATCTATAGCTAAAAATATTGATTCAGCATCAGTTCTTTCTAAGTATATTATGCACAAAAATCTTTCTCTTACTTCGCAAACTGGATCATGGACGACGTGCCGCACCATTAGTGATAATTCACTTTGATTGTTTATGTTCGTCGACTCATCTCCCATTATAGAATAATACTTACCATTAAGTATTTTGTCATCTGCTTTGTCTAAGATTGTGCCTATTGAGCTTAATATTTCAGAAGCAGTTGATTTACTTATGTAAGTCGATCTTTCACTTTGAGACTTAACCCAGTCGCGAAGAGTTTCATTTTCTCTCATTAAAATTCTTTGAACTAAGGGTTCATATTTTGTAGTATGGGGTATCTCCTCTTTAGCTAAAAAATACACACTCCTAATTAATGAAGATAAAGCTTGTCTATTTTTATCCCTTTCGTCTTCGCTGTATTGGATTATTTGTGTGTGTATAGGAGCATTTAAATTCTGTAATCTTTCATTTTCCATAAAAACAGATTTGCAATGTTTGTCTGATTTTGAGTGTTTTTCAAGTTTTCCTGTACTGCCAGTTGCTTTCCTAAAATTTGTGAAGGGCACTGATATGAATACTCCACTTGTTTTTTGGAATACCTCTACATCATTTTTTAAATGCTTTTCACAGAGCTTGCAAAATGCACCACCACGAGTTCGATCAAAATACAGCCATTCATATTTATCTTCCCACTGTTTTTGATATTTGAACTTGCGTCCAACATTTTTATCTTCCGGTTGAGGTTGTCCACTAACAGTACTACACGAAGGTATCGAGGGTGGAACTATCGCATTGCAGGTTTCGCTTTCATTCAAAGTTAGTTGAGAGTTATTATTTTGATTTTCAACAGATGACTGTACTAAAGGTTCTTCACTACGTCTTCTTTTTTTAATTTGAATATAAGAAAATAATTTCGACTGTTTTGACATAATTCAATATCAAAAATAATTCCTATCTAATATTCAATTTAAGCTGTAATTTTTATCTGTAGCAATCAAGACAGAAAAGCGCAATAGATTAACCAGACACAGTATCGTCTAGAACTAGCGTCACCTAATTGCTTATTGGTAGTCTTTGAAAATGAAATTTCCCTAGCATTCTACAATAAAATAAGAAAAATAAAATATTTTATGTTAGCGAACAAGTAAATACCGGATGTAATTTATAAAGTTTGCATAGAAATATTTAGACATTTTCAGTAACTAAATCTTTTTAAAACTATTAAGTATGAAAACATTTCTGTGCCTTTAATTCAGTTGTCCATACCCGCTCAAAATATATTATAATAATGTTTTTGACAGCATAATCAATTTATCATTCGATAAATGAATTTGGTTTTTCCAAGAGAAAATTACAATTAGATAAAGCAGTTATTTGTGTAATACGGGATAAACAAATGGACTATTACTGAAAGGATTAACTTTCAAGATATTTTATGAGTGAACGGAATAATACCAATATTATTGAATTTTTATTGTGAAATCACGGCAGTTAAATAACTGAGCTTCTCTTCATGAATTATATTTAGAAAATAATGTTTTCCCTTTTAACATCTTCACAAAAAAGGAGAAAGATAAAATTGGCATGCTCCTACCTTTTTTTCAGCGTTGATTGAATCCGCGTAAGGTAATCCAACCTGCTATAAAAAATCCAAAGTGAATCAGCATGAAAATATTCCACTCAGTAACAAAAGAGGGCACAGGATCACAGGACTACACTATTTAATTAAAAACACATAGATAAAGTTAAATTTAAATTTACATTCAAAGTTATATATTTAATTAACATATATCTTTAAGGTTTTACAGAGCGCAGACACACTGCGTGTTTTGCTTAGGGCATATATTTAGAGACTGACTAAAAAAAGGAAGAAAAGTTTTCAGTTCATTAGTCTTTCTTATTGCATCTCGTTGTGCAACACTTTTATGTATACCAGATGTTGGAAATTCCTTTTTTTTTCTCTCTCTGCACGGGAAAAGAGGGAAATGGGTAGTTGCTCTTCACTCAGATAAAATAAGATTTCATCTATCAAATGCAATCTTGAAACACAGCTGTAATTATTTCACCATGTCTTGCAATTTCGGTAAATCATTATTCAATTTCTAACACCCCTGCTTGATTTCTGAAGTTGTAATAGTTCTTAAGTTCAAGTTGTCTCTGTGTTTGATAAAGTCAGGTTTGGGAAGGGGCTTCGTAAAGATGTCTGCAGTCATTTCCTTACTGGGACAATATTCTAATTCTATGATTCCCTTCTCTCGTAAATCTTTAATTGAATTAAATTTGATATCCACGTGCTTTGTTTTTGAATGATGTTTATAATTTTGAGTCATCTTGATGCATGACACATTATCCTCATACAGAATAATTGGTAGGTTTTGGTTTAAATCTAGATCCTTCAATAGCTTTATCAACCATATGGTTTCTTGTGCTGATGTGGCTGCGGAAATATACTCAGCCTCAGCAGATGATAATGCAACTGAGTTTTGCTTTTTTGTTGACCAGGAAATCGCTGCATTTCCTAATTTACTTAAATTTCCTGTGGTTGATTTTCGATCACTTTTATCTCCTGCCCAATCTGAATCTGCAAATGTCGTCAGAATCGGATCATATTCGTTGCTTATAACTAATTTTAATTCTTGTGTTGTTTTTAAATATCTTATAACCCTCTTGACTGCCCTCCAGTCTTTTTCTCTTGGTTTCTCATTTCTGCGACTAAGGATGTTAATAGCCGCTGAAATATCTGGACGAGTTATCGTAGCTATGTATAGCAATGCCCCTATGGCTTGTCTATACTTATGATTATTAGGTAGTAAATTTTCATCGTCATCTAAGTTTAAGTAACCTGCCTCCATCGGAGTATCACAAGGTTTAGAGTCCTTTAAATTAAATTTTTCAATCAGTTCTTTTATTTTATTTTCCTGATCGAGTGCATAAGTTCCTTCTTTAATTCTTTTTATGTTTATGCCTAAGTAGTAATTTACCATACCTAAATTTTTCACTTCGTATTCTTTACTAAGTTGTTTCATTATTTCATTTATTTCCTTAGTATCTCCTGAAATTAACAGATCGTCGACATAAATGATGATATAAGTTTTATTTCCGTTAGTTTCTCGTGTGAAGAGACATGGATCAGCGGTGCTTTGCACAAAACCTAATTTGTTTAAACTTTCAGCTATTTTAATATTCCATGCTCTTGCTGCTTGTTTTAGGCCATATATAGCCTTTCTTAGCTTACATACTTTATTTTCTTCACCCGGTTTAATATGTCCTTCTGGTTGCGACATATAAACAACTTCTTCTAAATTTCCATGGAGAAACGCGGTTTTAATATCTAAATGGTTTACATTTAAGTTTTTGTGAGCTGCACACGCTAGAAATGCTCTTAGCGTTGTATAGGCTACTACTGGTGCAAAGGTTTCATAATAGTCACTACCAAATTTTTGAGAATAGCCTTTCGCTACCAAACGCGCTTTGTATTTATTAATTTCTCCATTTGAATTATATTTAACCGTAAAAACCCACTTATTTCCAATTACTTTTACGCCTGGTGGAGGATCAACTAGATCCCAGGTGTTATTTTTTATTAATGAAGCAATTTCTTCACTAGTTGCTTCGTACCATTGGTTTTTCTCATGTGGATTGTTTAGATTTTTAATATCTTCGAAATTTTTCGGCTCTATAATTTTATTTTCTTTAGTAATGTATGCGAGTCTGTCTGGTGGAACACCTCTATTCGATCTTTGTGATCTTCTAGGTTCATTTGTTGTATTTTCCTCACTGTCTGTTTGTTTTTCTTCCTGCATACTTATTATAATTTCTGAGGAATTTTCCCCTGCTTTTTCGGGTTGTTTCTGAACTTCGCTATCATTTTTCAGATTTAAATTTGGTGTTGTGTTTGAATTAAAGTTTTCTAGAAATCTGACGGTTCTTGCTCGTATAATTTTATTATTACCAGTATAGATCCTATAACTTTTAGATCTATTGTCGTAACCGACAAAAATTCCTTCAATCGCTTTATCATCAAGTTTTCCTCTTTGGGATTTGTCGAGATAAGCGTAAGCTTTGCAGCCAAACATTCTAATGTTGCTTAAATCCGGTATTTTATTTGTCCATAATTGGTATGGAGTAGAATTGTGAGCTTTCGTGGGGAGTCGATTAGTTAAGTATACCGCTGTATTTAGAGCTTCACCCCAAAACTTCTGAGGTAGTTTCGCTTCCGATAACAGGCATCGCGTCATTTCAACTAGTGTACGATTCTTCCTCTCCGAAACACCGTTTTGAGCTGGAGAATTTGGCACGGTTAGCTGATGGTGTATACCTACTTCTTTTAAGTAATTTTCTATCTCATCACTGGTATATTCCCCGCCGTTGTCAGTTCTTAATTCCTTTATATTGCGACCGAATTTATTTTTCGTTATGGCTACGTACTCTTTTAGTTTAGTGATGACTTCACTTTTCTTTGATAAAAGAAATACCATTGTAAATCTACTGAAATCATCAGTAAATGTGAGAAAGAATTTCTTTCCTCCCATACTTTCTGTTGGCATCGGGCCACATACATCAGAATGAATCAAATCGAGAATTTTACTAGCTTTGTTTGTAGCTTGTTTAGGATACGGAGCATTTGTTAATTTACATTTTATGCAACTTTCGCATATTACTTCATGTTTACAATTTTCCATATTAAAACCTGTTGCTAAACTTTTAGTTTGCAGTTGCTTTAAAGCATTTATATCTCTGTGTCCGAATCTCCTATGCATGAGTTCAATACAGTTTTTATTCTTGCATTGATGCGCTAAATTCGCATAGTTTACTTGTTTATGTTTGTAAAGGTCTACTTCATATAAATTACCTTTAATTTTCCCTTCTATAAAGGTTATGCCGTTTTGGATTAATTTACAGGTTTCGTTTTCAAAAATGAGTTTACACCCATGCTTCACTGCTTTATTAACAGACATTAAATTTGACTGTATTTCTGGCACGTACAAAACTTCATTTAAAGTAATGTCGTTTGATTGTGTTTGTAATTTTATTGTGCCTGTCCCGTGTGAAGCAAGAATTTTTCCGTTTGCAATCGTGACTGTGTTCTTATTATTTGTATCAATGTCACTGAATAGGTTTATGTCGTTACAAAGGTGTGAAGAGCTCCCTGAATCAATTATCCAGGTAGATTTATTTTCAATGTTCGCGTAAAAGGAACAATTGTTTTGAGACACCTTTGTATCTAAAGTGGTTTTGTTTTCTTTGCTACTATTCCCCAGAGTCTGTGTGTTTGTTTGTACTTCTACTTCCGGAGTGATTTTGTTCGTTTCAGAACATAATGCAGCATTCTGTCTCCCTTTATTCATTGTTTGGTTCTTAGAATTTGAATTTTTATTCTTAAGGAACCAACAATTTAATTTTATGTGATTTCGTCTTTTACAATATGTACAAAACATATTTTGTTCTTGTTTGCGATATTGTGGTTTAGTATTAATTTTTTCTGCTTTGTACGCATTTTCGCGCGACGTATTATTCGAGCTATCTTGTCTCCTTTGATACTCATCGGTCAATTTTCCTTTTATAAATTCAGAGTTTAACTCCTCTTCATTTCTCGCTTCAAGTGCGATAATCAAAGTATCATAACTCGGTGGGAGGGAGCATAAAAGTAACGCGGATAAATGCGTGTCCTTAATTTCTTCCCCTATCGCCTTTAATCTGTCGGCTGTTTCTAGTATTTTTACGATATGACTTATCATATCTCCGTTTTCCCCGAGTTTTATACTGTATAACTTTCTGAGTAAATATAATTTGCTCGAAAGGTTTGCGCGCTCGTGTATAGTTTTTAAAACATTCCAAGTTGTCTTGGCTGTCGTTTCATTTTTCACATAAATAAGTTGTGAGTCTTCTAAAGTTAATATAATTGTAGCCCTAGCACGATTATCTCGCTTAGTCCACTCAGTAGTTAGTGGTGTTGGGGGGTCATCCTGTGTATAATTAAATAAATCTTCCCTCATTAGGAGCATCTGGGTTTTAAAACTCCATTGGGCATAGTTATGCGGATTTCATTTTTCGATATTAAAAGTTTCTTTTAGGGAGGAGGCCATTGTTTTATCTTTAAAAGGTTTCTTTTATTTTAGTTTCTTAACTTTCAAGAGTTTTCGTTTATTTTCATTTATTGTCACAATAGTTTAAATAGAAGAGAGCGGTAACTTGCCGTGTTCACAGCCTTCAGTCTGTCTCATAATCTATTGAATTTTTATTGTGAAATCACGGCAGTTAAATAACTGAGCTTCTCTTCATGAATTATATTTAGAAAATAATGTTTTCCCTTTTAACATCTTCACAAAAAAGGAGAAAGATAAAATTGGCATGCTCCTACCTTTTTTTCAGCGTTGATTGAATCCGCGTAAGGTAATCCAACCTGCTATAAAAAATCCAAAGTGAATCAGCATGAAAATATTCCACTCAGTAACAAAAGAGGGCACAGGATCACAGGACTACACTATTTAATTAAAAACACATAGATAAAGTTAAATTTAAATTTACATTCAAAGTTATATATTTAATTAACATATATCTTTAAGGTTTTACAGAGCGCAGACACACTGCGTGTTTTGCTTAGGGCATATATTTAGATACTGACTAAAAAAAGGAAGAAAAGTTTTCAGTTCATTAGTCTTTCTTATTGCATCTCGTTGTGCAACACTTTTATGTATACCAGATGTTGGAAATTCCTTTTTTTTTCTCTCTCTGCACGGGAAAAGAGGGAAATGGGTAGTTGCTCTTCACTCAGATAAAATAAGATTTCATCTATCAAATGCAATCTTGAAACACAGCTGTAATTATTTCATCATGTCTTGCAATTTCGGTAAATCATTATTCAATTTCTAACAAATATATCATATTTTAATTAAGAAACGCACAAATTTAGAATTTCACAATAAGGAAGTAATAATATTTATTTTATGAGCTAGTACTTTGTAACAGAAAAAGTTTTATTTATGATACATGAAATTAATATTATAACCTCAAAATATAATGAATAAATATTTCACTGGATAGGAAAAGCTTATTTAGATAAATTATTAGCGTGATATGATACATTCAATGAATTATTATGTTTATTGTTAAGATTGAATAAGGGATATTAAGCGAAAAAATACAATTTGTGGTATAGTTTAAATACATTTTAGAGAAATTGAGAGTCTAATTAAAAATATCTAAATAATTTAATAATTGATGCAATTAGAGTAAGTAAGCCAAAAATATGTGATTTGACATCACACCTGTCAATAATGGAATCTTCTCCTAACCAGAAAATTTTTACGGTCCCAATGAAAGCAATTGTAGTACATTAAACCGCAAATATAAAATTGAAAGGGGTGGAAGAAAAATTCCGTTACAGACACATTTCCGTCTTAGAAAGTATCACGCAGTGCACTATTTTTGCTTGAACCGTATTTTTTTTTTGTTGTTGTTTAAGAGAGGATTCCGCATTCCGCTATAGACAGGTTCTGTTTCCCAGACTTTACCACATTTAATTTTTTCGAAAATGTTAATGAAATAAATTTATACCAGTTACTTTATAATTTTACAAAAAAAAAAAAAAAAAAAAAAAAAAAATTGGAATTAGTATTTAACAACAATTTCTTACAGTTTAATCTCGTATATGGCACCAAAATTAAAATTTAAGTTTTACTACCGGTATGCTTTAAATAAATATTATGCAAGTATTAGCGGTATGCTAATTAATAATTATGTAATTTGTTTCTTCTTCTTCTTCTTTAAAATCTTATAACTGCTATTGTACACAAAAATATGACAAGCACCTATTGTGCAAAAAGTTAGCTGAAAGGTTAAATATTAATAAACAGAATAAACATTAATTTCGTAATTTTTTTTTTTATTTGTACGATTTTCCGAATAGCTTGTAAGACTTACTTATACAAAGCTGTTATATGTCGTAAAAACTGAAGCTATCTGTAACGGAATAATACCTTAGAAGGAACATTTCCTTGTAATTGACGACAAAAATGCTATGCAAGTATATCTGTTAAGACAGAATTTTTTAACGGTATCTTACGATTCCATCTTAACAGGTTTTTCGGGAGAATTCGAAGGAAAATATCACGACTAGGAAAAATAAGGAGAAAGTCAAAAATGTCCTCCGGGGGGGACATTTTTGAATCCCGGGGGGGACATTCCCCCCCGGGCCACCCCCTGAAATCAACACTGATCCAAAATTCTTTAACGATGCTACTAGAATTCCAAACGAAACAAAATTTCAGTAGTGCTCGTATAGTTAATCTGAAAGTTGCAAGTTAAAACATGAAAATTGAAAAAAAGAGCGGTCTGTGAGACAGCTAACATCAGTTAAGGGTTAAACTAATTTATTTCCTATTATTTGGTATCTATATATTCTACAGATCTTATACAGGGCATCGCAAAAGACCTAGAATACATTTCCGTTTATTGATGGAAACTGCTGAAGGGGAATTTAGGACTGTACTATGCGTTTCCTAACTGAACTACACTCTAAATAAAAAAGGAGTGACTATTCACTCCGGTCACTCTATCGCAGAATCAAAATATGCCCAACCTCGTTAGAGTGACTATTCACTCTGAGCAAAAGTGAAATTTTCGACTCTCTGAAAGAGTGAATAGTCACTGTTGGGAAGTGAATATTCACTCTAAACAGTGGTGGATAATCAGTCTTTCGGAGGAGTAACTATTGACTCTTGCTAAAGGAGTGCGTTTTTTCATTCCTGGTAGTAGTGAATAGTCACTCTTTCATAGGCGTGAATGTTCATTTTTTATGGAGTCAATTCTTTTTTTTTATTTTGCTTTCATGGGCATTTTAAAAGAATCACATCTTTTACAGTAGTTACAAGCAAAAATAGTTACAAGCGTGGTAAAGATTGGAATAAATTTCTTTATTAGCAATATTTATTTAATTCATAGTATATAACACTAATTTAACTTTTAAGGAAAAATTCAGTTTAAGTTACACATGAGTTAAATTAGATTACTGACAGAAAAAAAGCAAAAATATTTTATTACGATCTTATCCCTTCTGTTTGCTTTCATTGCATACCCTATAAATACATGATAATTTTAAAATGCCCATTAAGGCAAGTAATTAACCAAAATCTTAATCAGTTAATGTTATTTTTTTTCTTTCTGATACCCATTTAGTATTTTAATAATTCCCGTGATGTACGTTATAATTATGTTCTTGTTTTTCATGTGTAACTCAAATTTGAAATATTTAGTTCTGATAATTTATTGTTAATGAATTTAAATCTAATCAAACGTTATTGTTTAATGCATTTTAGTTACTTTTAAAGTTTTATTAGTAATTGTATAATAGGTGCGTGTTATATGATTAACAACGTGGGATTTCATTTAAATTTTTGTTTTAAATGTAAAATCTTATCTTTTTAGTGCTATTTTGCAGAACCCTATTGTTCTAAAATATTTTTAATTTTTCCACCAAAATCACAATGTTTATTAACTCGCACCTTTTTTTAAATAAGTTCTAAGCTTGATCTAAACATTAAAAATGTGTAAGATTTGTTTTTATGTGTTGTGATCTGTCATTGTGAAGTTTAAATTTTTATGTTCTGTGGAATATGTTTATATATTTTTAAACATATTCCTTAACTTATCATGAAAATTATATGATAAGCCATATTTAATTTAAAATTTTTATTCCCGCATATATTGTATTTTGGGAATATGAGCTAAAAAGATTTCGTATGTTTTATAAGAAAAAAATGATCTCGGAAATAGAAAAAAGAAACAAATATAAAAAGGAAAAAAAAAGACTGCAAATATACTGCTTATTGTTTGAAAAACATTTTTAATGTAAAATGTAATTATTTATCTCTTTAAAATATATTCAATCTTATATTATATAGTTGATACTATGAACATTAAAAAATATATACTAAAGCAGTTTTATCTATAAAATTCATATCAGGTATAAAAAGCTCTTTATTTCAATGCTTACATGCTTTATATTTTAATGCCAATAATTACGTGCATCGTAGCTTTTTAACTCATAATCGTAACATACAAAATCTACCAGGAATAAAAGGTTAAAATTAATAAGTCTTACCTTTACAATAATATCCATATGTTTTAATCCTAAAAATGACGAACGGCTTTCTTTTATCTTAAAAAAACCATCGTAGACTTTTGCTTTTCAGATTAGCTGGATTAGATTATACGAATACATATAATTAGAAATCCACAGAAAATTCGGTTTCCTTTTCGTCCCAAAATCTGAGTTGTGCCGAAATTTTCAGTATTACCCTCCGATTTGAGCTGTATTCGCTCAAATGAGACACTCTTTATTTGAACTTCACTGTGTATATCAGTCATGACAGGTTGGAGACGGAAGTAAAAATAATGCAAGCAATGCATTATGGCTCAACTTTGAAGACACATTTTCGCGCTCGGAAAAAAACTGCAGATAACGGTGATAAAGTTTCAAACCGCAAAACTTTTTCGAATGCTGTTTGAGAATGTTCTTCTGTATCCTTTAGGAATTAATTACATTTAATTTCATATGAAGATAAAAAGTTCCCTAAATAATCGCTTTAATAATAACCGTATACTTTTATTCTAAAATGGCGGAAGTATTTCTCTTATCTTAAAAAAGCATCGTAGACAAGACTGTTCTGATTGGCTGATTATTAATACCCATATACTCACTCTTGAAAAGGAGTGCATTTTAGTACGTGATTTCCAAGGTTACATTATGAAATGGAGTTTTTGAAAAATAAGAAGTGACATATTTTAGTGCTTTTTCATTATTTTAGTGTTTTTTGATTTTACTCCATATATTGGTTCAAATTTGAACGGAAAAAAATTTTAGTGTATAATGCCAGGCTTTCACTCTTCAGCGGAGTGAGATATTTCACTCTCGACAACGGAGTGACGTATTTCACTCTCGACAATGGAGTGAAATATCTCACTCCTTTCTAGGGAGTGGAAAATTCCACTTTTTAAAGAGTGTATTTTTATAAAATTCACTCCAAAAAAGAGTGAAAATGTCTGTCACCCTTTCAAAGAATGAACTTTTCCCTCCACCCAATTTTAGAGTGTAAATTTTAGCTTAACTATGCAGTATAATGTGTACAAATCTATAGAACATATACAGGGCTGCACAAAAGTATTTCGATTTTTTTTCCGACTGTTGACTGTTCCTGAAATTGGGTTTTCGAATGTGTTATGAGTTTTCCAAATTGTTTACTTAGATATTTTCCACCTTATTAAACTATGAAGTTTTGTTAAAGTATTCTGAAAGTGTTGGAAAGTTTTTCGTAATCGATGCTGGACTCATGATTTTTCATTCTTGTTTTTTGCAACGCTGGCTGCAAGTGATAGTCTGTAAATTAAAATCGTACTACTACTAGATTGCAGCGTTGATAAATCTAGCGGCATTTTTATAAAGTTACTCTGAATTCTCATCAGAAAATTTTAATAGTTATTTTTTATTTAATGAATATTGGGTTAAATTTAAAAATATATATACCGTATATACTCGTCTATAAGTAGAAGGATTTTAGACAGAATTTGGGAGTTGAAAATGGGGGGTCGACTCATACACAAGGTACTAAAAAAAAATTGCAGATAATCGGCGAATGGGCAAGCCATTTAAGTAATCACATGACAGATAAAAGCGGACAATGGTCATTTCCCTATAATTGACAAAAAAAAAAAAAAAAAAAAAAAAAAAAAAAAAAAGCTCAAAAATAATGTCTCTGTATTTGTTCTGCATACATTTCCTCTTGGGACAGAATTCCCTTCAATACAGGGGCATTCCTTTCAACATTTTAATTCCTTTTTAAAAAGAGTTCAATTTGAGAATGCTTCTAGATAACTCTCCTAAAAGTCCTATAATACAAAGAAGTACTTATTTTAGCAGTCTAAGAAATTGTTTACCCTTGTAAATAAGGCTTGAATACATTTTTGAAAGAATTTTTTCTTTTTAATTATCGTTGAATTGATGTGAGTATGCTTCAAAATAGTTAAAGCTTCTGCAGTTTTAGATAATTATACACTTTTAAAACGTTGAATTTAAAAAAAAAAAGTCTGATTAGAAACGTAAAAAAGTTTACTAATTTAATGAAAATTTATTATTATTATTATTTTTTTTTTTCATCCTCGATTACAAATCCTTTTTCAACATGCTATCAGAAATGTGGTTCGACTTATACACGAGAATTCAATTCTTTTTTTCGGAAATTTTTCTTAAGAATTGGGGGATCGACTTATACACGAGTATATACGGTATTATTCAAAATTTTCTAGATTTGAATTAGGAATACCAAAATAAAATAATCGCCAAATTTAGCAATACTGCTGGATGTTAGGCAGAAATATGCTGAAAATACTTCATTCAAAATATGACTTCTCCAAAAAATCGTACTTTTGTATCTTTACCGAAATTTTATTCCTCATTTCCCTCTATCTTTACACTTCTTTCTCATTGCCCATCGCATTTCTACGATTTTCGAAGCTGGTATCTAATATACCCGACAAAAATCCGAAACCCAAACACCGAATTCAACAAAAGCACCGGGTGTGCGTCACTGCCTTGTTTTCGAACATCTGGGGGCCCATAAAAGTGTGCGGCCCCGTCATATAAATAACCCGCAATAGCGTTTCAGGCACGAATCGAGTCCCCTTAATCCGGTGGCGTGAAATTGGCGTGAAAGCCATTCCAGGATTTAAATCGTCTGTACGGGGATGTTCCGGGTAGATATTGTCGGCGAAGGGTGTCCATATGGTGGTCAAAGAGGTAAATGCTCTGCGGTGGGATGGGGGATGTCTCTGCGAAATTTTTAATTAGGAAGAGATGCTGGTTTGACATTGACACTGTATTCCTTTGTATATGAATAATTGATAAATTTAAGGTGCATTTATTCAAAGCCGTTATGTTGTAAAGTTATAATATATTTTTTAAATTATTTATTTATTATTATTTTTTTAATTACTTTGTTATTTAATTTTTTTTTTCTTATTAGACATATTTTATTTAATTGTTTGAATGCTTGATAAATTTAATATATCGAAGCACTCCCGTAGATTGTAGTTACAGTACAATAATTTTTTATTCGAATTAATTTCGCTTTATTTTCAAAATTGAATATTAATAAATTGAAATTATTTGAAGACATTAGTTTAGTGATGCAGTTTGATTATAACCCTTATTTTAATTTCGTTTATATCTCTTTTGTGATTTTTTATTTTATATTTGAATATCGATGAATTTAAGGTTTTTCAAAATATTATAAGAAACTACACACTTTACCCCAGTAGCAAGAGATATCGGCTAAATTTCGGCCTAATACCAGAATTGTCGGCAAATGATTAGTCGAATGGTGAGCTTCACATAATATCGTCTGAACAAAATCTAGCGATTTATCTAGACAATGTCGTGGGAACACGTCGGCAGGAAATCGTATTATTACTACAAGTCAATTAATCGGGCTTTATTCTTATGATGTAATCGCCCGGCAATCGGAAAGTAGTGAAAAACGAATATTTTTACTGGGGTGTAGTTACGTTTCGAACAATTTTTTTAAATTTAAAGATTTTGTTACATTTATTTAAAATATATTGACACATTCAGAACACTTAAACAGTGCAGCTCCTTTATAACATTTTTTTTTTTTTAATTCCATTGCACTTTTTCTTTTAGTTTATTATTATTATTATTTATTTTGTTATAATTGAATAAAAGGTAAATTTAAGATCTCCGACAACTTTCGGACCACTTTCATATAGTTATATTTAAATAGTTATATAGATTTTTAAAAAATTATATTATTCCAGAATTTGAATCGTCTGTATGGGGATGTTCCGGGTAGATATTGTCGGCGAAGGGTGTCCACTGTCCATATGGTGGTCAAAGAGGTAGATGCTCTGCGGTGGATTTATAACCCTCTCAGATATTGACAGTAAACTATTTTTGAAACATTAAACAAGCAATAATTTTCAAGGACACAAAAACATTATGATACTTAAATAAACTAATTTAGTAGCAATAAATCATTGCGCAATCAACTCTCTCTTTATATCTTCCAAAATTATGCTATTCAGAATAAACAATAACATTAATAAGTGAAATATTTTCGTATATCAGCCCACGCTTGATGCAAGAGTTCTACGTCATGGAACTGTAAAGGACTAAAATAAACATTCTTATTATTAATTTAGTTGTTCTATAAATTTCGATCAGAAAAGATGTAATGAAAAAAAAATTGTTGCTGCAAAAAGCAGCAGTATGTAAAAATATAACTTAAAATGTAAATTTAAAGTGTTAATAATATAATAGTTAACCACCAAAGAAAAAGTCTCAGGAGTGGATTGAATTTAAATAAGATAAAACACTAAACTTCGCACCTTTTTTTACTCAACACTATAGCAAAGCGGGATAACAGGTGCTCCTGACAAATGGATACGCGGGACCTGATTTAAATGCGGACCATCCTTCATACGAGGAATTGCTGAGCAACAACATAAAGATAAGAAATTACCTATATCATTATATTTAGTTGATTTATTATGCAAGGACAAAATTACTGATTTATTTTATTTATCTAAATATCAGCGCGCGTGTAACTGCGCAAAGTAGAGGTGGCTTTTTTGCCTACAGGATGGGGGTATGTCTCTGCGAAATTTTTAATTAGGAAGAGATGCTGTTTTGAAATTGACACTGTATTCCCTTGTATATGAATAACTGATAAATTTAAGATGCATTTATTCAAAGCCGTTATGTTGTAAAGTTATAATATAATATTCTTTAAATTATGTTATTATTATTTTTATTATTTTAAATTATTTTAGAATTATCTTTAATTATTTTTTAAAATGCGTTTCCATAATGTTGAATTAGACATAATGTGTTTTTTAACTTATTAAATGGTGCAATTTGGCTCTAAATGTTCATCATTCTAAATGTGTTGGAAAGTGTTTCATAATCAATGTTTGACGCATGATTTTTTTTTATTTCTTGTTTCATTTTACTCATTGTATATAAATTCTATACCTCATATACGGGATGCACAAAGGATTTTACGCAGCATTCTTCTTATTAGCGGAAATTGCTGAAGGGCAATTTTCAACCGACGTATATGTATTTCTCAACTGAACTAAAATTTAGCTTGCATGTAGTTAATAGATACAAATCTATACATCATATACAGGGATGCTCAATGAATTCGGATAATTTTCCGATTTTAGACGGGAACAGCTGAAACTGGGTTTTCAAGTGTGTTATGCTTTATTCCATATGGTTGAATTAGACATAATATTTTAACTTATTAAACGGTGCAGTTTTGTTAGATTGTTCTGAATGTGTTGGAAAATGTTTCATAATCTATGCTTGACGCATGATTTTTTATTTCTTGTTTCTTTTAGTTTATTATTAATATTATTTGTTTATTTTTTTTTGTTATAATTGAATAACTGGTAAATTAAAGTGTTCCAAATCTTTCGAAGCACTTGCATATAGTTATATTTAAACAATTATATTAAAGAAAAAAAAAACACCATATTATTCTAGAATTTGAATTGTCTGCGGATGCGTTCTGGGTAGATATTGTCGGCAGGGGCCGTTCAAGTATTACGTAAGCATATTTTTAGTCATTCTGTACCCCTCCCTCCCCCTTGTAAGGAAAAATAAGCAAATACTAGACCCCCCCCCCCCCCTTTTGCTTACGTAAGATTTTATGATATTCTAACATCAACACTATTTGCCATAAAAAAATTACAGTTAGCGATAGATTGCATTATTAATCCAGCAAATTTACATAAACAGACACATAGGGGTTGTGGTATTGAAGGAAAAAAATCGGTTATATATATTGTTACTTATGGCATTAAACAATTCATAGGGTACAAAACAGTTTTTTAATATTATTATTTATTGCATTGAACAAAAACAAAAACTTTAAGAAATACAACCGGCCCCAACTTATTTAGGCACATAACTAAAAATTTTAACAAGAATCATAGGAATATTATGTGTTTGGCGTTCACATTTCTAGTCTTGTGTCCAAGATCTTTGAATCCATGTTTCTGCATTGTCTATTATTACGTTTTCAATGTAGTGTTGTGCTGGAATGATCCTCGTTTCCAGTCCTTGTTTACTTCATATCTTTTTCTCAAGGTGTTCAACATCCGCAGAACACTCATCTAAATAATGCTCTTTTGCTTTTTGTTGTTAAACTATAGTTGCTTCGTTGCCTAATGCTTACGTAAGAATTTTCGTGACCCCCCTCTCCCCCTTGTCAGCAAAAATAAGCAGACACTGGACCCCCCTCCCCTTCCCCGTTTACTGCTTACGTAATACTTGAACGACCCCGCAAGTGGTGTCCATATCTCTATATCCCTGGTGTCCATATGGTGATCAAAGAGGTAAAAGCTTTACGTGTGGGACGGGGACGTCTCTGCGAAATTTTTAATTAGGAAGAGATGCTGGTTTGACATTGTATTCCCTTGTATAATAATTGATAAATTTAAAGTACGTTTATTCTAAGCCGTTATATTGTAAAGATATAATATAATATTTTTAAAATTATTTTATTTCATTTTTTTAACGCTATTTTATTACTAATTTTTATTTTCAAAACTATATTTTATTATCAATTTTTATTTTTAAAATTATTTTATTATTAATTTTTATGTTTTAATTTATTTTATTATTTAAATTATATTTTTCATATTAGACTTATGTTATTTAATTGTTCGAATGGTTGACATATTTAATGTATGGAAACACTCACACAGACTGTAGTTACATTATAATCCTTTTTCTTTTCGAATTAATTTCGTTTTATTTGTAAACTTGAATATTAATAAATTGAAAGTAATTGAAGACATTCGGATAGTTTATGTAATGCACATTGATTATAACCATTATATTTTAATTTAATTTATAAGTCTTTTCTGATTTTTTATTTTATGTTTGAATATGGATGAATTTAAGGTATTTTAAAATGTTACAAGCAATTACACACTTTAGTTATAAACCGGGAGCCGACAACACAGACAATCACCTCATCGAGTTCACGGCTGAAATTCCAGAATTAGTTAGATCTTGATTCGCATATTAAAACCCAATCGGTGTGCCAAGTCATATCTTGGTGGAAAACACACGGAAACCCGATTTTAGCGGTTGACTGGTACGGTTACTATTGCGTTTTCCTCCTCTCAGTCCTCCATGTTTTCATACTTTTGGGTGCAGGGAAGCACAATGGTAAATGACCCTGAATAATGGAGAAAACCTCGTTTTTAGGTGCGTTCGTAATTATATAAATACGTAGCACCTATAGTCGTCGTTCAGTCCGTCTGTCTGTCCGTCCGCATATAATAGAGCAAAAACTACCCAACCGAATGGTCTGAAATTTTAAATATATGATTGTTGTAAAATTTTGTCGAGCCATTTCAAATTTTATGAAAATCGGATGTATAGTTAAATTACAGGGACAGTCAAAAGTTTTTCTTTACATTACGGCCAATGGGAAAAATTATTGCACGTGCATTTTAATGATGTTAAAGCTTTCCGAATGGTCTCAAATTTTAAACATATAATTATTGCGACATTTTGTCGAGCCATTTCAAACCGTATGAAAATCGGATGTATAGTTTAATTACAGGGACAGTCAAAAGTTTTTCTTTAAATTAAAGCCAATGGGAAAAATTATTGCAAGTGCATTTTAATGATGTTACAGCTTTCCGAATGGGCTGAAATTTTAAATATATAATTGCTGCAAAATTTTGTCGAGCCATTTCAAATTTCATGAAAATCGGATGTATAGCTTAATGACAGGGACAGTCAAAAGTGTTCCGTTACATTAAGGGGAATGGGAAAAAATTATTAAGTGCATTTTAATGATGTTACAGACTATGCACTTATGAATTGCAAATAAATACACATTCAGTACAATATGGGGTGCAAAAAATAATTATAAAACTAGTTATAGTACGAACGCATCTCATTTGCCACGTTTGACGAGCAATTTCCAACTTGTTTTACATGAAATGGAGATATACTGTTTAAAATACAGTAAAATATGTGTTAAAACAACAGGTGTTTTTTAACAGTGTATAAATTGTGGAATACGTATAGCTTTTATTATTCACTTACACAGAGGCTTAAAAAATTCACATACTGAATTTAGTGCATCGTGCTACAATTAACAATTATTTCAATTGATTCTTGACCAGGAAGCCATTATAAGAGAATCAATTGAAATACCGTATATACTCGCGTATAGGTCGACTCGCGTATAAGTCGACCCCCTAACTTTCGAATGCAAATTCTGCAAAAAATCAAAAACCCGCGTATAAGTCGACCCCCTAACTTTTTACTTCAATTATGCGCAAAATCAAACCAAATATTTCACTTGCCTATGCGAAAAAGTAGTAAGTAAATAAAAATAAATCATTGAAAAATTTTTAATGATAAATTATTATTATTTGTATATTTTCTGTAATATTTTATTATACATACACATAAAAAGTGAGAATTTTGCAGTATTCGAAGTTTTATTTTTATTTTTTAATTGACTCGCGTATAAGTCGACCCCCCCCCCCCCCCCAAATTTACTTACCAAAAATTGTCAGAAATTCCTCGACTTATACGGGAGTATATACGGTAATTGCTAATAAAGGTACAGCTTGGAACAATGCACTATCCATACGGTATTCATGGAGTATGGTGCTATTTGCTGCATAATAGATGAAAGCTCGTTTTTGTTGAAAATGTGAATAACTTTATCTGGCCTCTCATCTGACGTACAACCTTTAAATTACAATGTTTTCTTCTGGACAATTCTCGAATAAGCGCAAAGGAAACAATAACAACATTTAAATCCTACTGATGACGGCCTTGTAATGGTTGAAAACGTTCTAGGTTTTTCTGATGTATTTTAAGATATTTTTAATTTGTATTTTAAATATCTTTATATTATATGTATGCACCTGAAAATAATTTCTGTACCATTATTTGTGCTTTTTTATGGATTTTAATTACAAAAATTACTATTTGGGTTTAAAGGTAAATTAAAAATAACAATGTAAACAAACACATTTTTCCCTCGTGAAAGTTTTTGAGGTTTTTTGGTACACTTAAAAAAATAATAATAACGAAAATATTACCTTGAAAGCCTCTGTGATGAGCAAAAGTACCTGATTTCATGTACTGAACCTATTTTAATCTTGATTTAAATATTGATTATTCTCAATATTATTGATTGTTGATGATTCTCAAAATTGGTTCTCTTGATTATTCTCAAAAAAATATTTAAAAATTATAAATTTCGCTTATCGGAAATCTGCTTATTTCTGTCATATATATTCTCCATTTACAAAAAATATCCTACAGTTTAAAAAAAATAAATAAAAAAAAATAGGTTCACCAGATGCAGCAACACTTACTCTATCCTATTTTAGAATTACAGAGACGTACAGTCATGGAAAAAAAAAAAAAAAAAAAGTAAACTTCCCCTACTAACTCCCCAACAAATTATCGTAGGAGAAAGTTACTGGTACCGAACGATTGGAAATAAAGTTTACTTTTAAATGATGTATATAAAATTTGCTAAGGCGGCCATCTACATATTAAAACGAACCCAAACTTCATTTTTTTTTCAATGGCAGTACCCAATTTTAACAAGACATTTCAAATCATCGGTTCAAACTATGCATAGTCACCAAATTTCAAGTCATTTGAATGATAAGTTTTTGAATTATAAACATTCAAAATCTAGTGCTTCTAATGTTAAATTACATTTTCATAGTTTCATTAATATCTCCTGAAATTATACTCCTAATGTCCTAATATGCTATTATTTTGTTTAGCAATAATTTTAAAATACCCAAACATAAATACGTACGTTGAATTTGCAATTTTTATAATTTCATGTTATGAATTATGAATTAAGAAATTAATATTCGAAAAAATCATGAATTGAAACCTGCAATTTTTTTTTGATAGATTTAGATTTATTAAGTCCTGCTTTATGGAAATCCAAAATTTCCCATTTTTCTTCCGAGTAGTTTTCAAATTATGCTTAAAAAACGACAAAATGATGGTTTAAGGGGCCGTCTATGATAGAAGTGACTAGATACTTGAAAATTCTTATGCCATCCTGTAATCTAGCATTCTTCAATGACTGTTTGAGTAACGCTTAAGATGCCTTGATCAAGAAGGGGGCTCTCTCGGTCAACAATCGAGTACCGAACTTCAGTTTGGATACAACCCCTAAAATACGCTCGTTTTAAAATAATTAATTTCTCGGAAACTTATGGTACGAATTCCATAAAAATTTGTTTTTAGGCTAATTGAAGGGTGTAGAGTTCATTTATGCTGCCAGAATTGTGTACTGCTATTGAAAAAATAAACAAAGTTATGGTTCGTTTTAATATGTAGATGGCCTCTAAGCAAATTTTATGTACATTATTTAAAAGTAGACTTTATTACCGATCATATGGTACCAGTAACTTCCTTCTACGATAATCTTTTGCAGAGTTAGTAAGGGGTGTTTACTTTTTTTTCCCACGACTGTACATGTAACAGATTTTGTACAAACTGTACCAAACCATAAAAAAAAAATCACATTTTACGAAAAATTAAAAAAACCCTTATCCCTTTAAATGGGAGTTAAATGTTGTTTGCATTTTTAAGCTGCTAATAATGAGTGTTAGAGAATTAAAAGATCCATAAACGTTTATAATCTATCTACTCTATTTTTAACACTTTCTAAAATACTTGAAAAGCGTTTATGAATTCGGTTTGTCTTTGTGTATGTTCGTGGTCTAACTCACGTAAAGGTAGTCCGATTGCGATGAAATTGATATAGGTTATTGGAGTTTACTATGGCATGTTCGGTTTTAGAAATAATGTCTGTAGCATTTGCGGTTCATTTACACAGACGCTCAAATAGTTTGTGGTGTATTTTAATGATATTACACTATTTTAAACATATTGAAATTGATATATATCACTGAAGTGTACTACAAGGTTCTTACTACAGAACGTGGTGAGCATAGAATTTATCATTCATTTACAGGGACACACAAAATAATTTGGTTACATATCAGAGTTCTCGCTGCCGCTCGCCATTGCGCCAAATCACGACAAAATGCTCCATTTGGCGAGTAAACGAACAATCAGACTCGCCAAATTGCGAGCGCTCAATTTTTGAGGTTTTTTGTGTGGGTGTGCGCCAAAGACACAAAAAAGTATTTCTCTATTGTCAGTTAATCACTATCTATACACCGGTAAAAGCACAAACAAAATTACTCGCATCAAGCGCCAAATAGAAAAATGTTTTGCTGCAATGCTGCGTTTAAATTTGCTATTTACATTACTATTTATTAGTTGTATGCAAAGTATCATTGGCCGGTCAGTTTTTTCTATCGGTTAGAGTCGATATCTCTTAGCAGCTTTTAGTGTATATTTTCACAACGGTAAATCGAAGATCACTGTTTTGAATTTTTATTTAGACTACTAAAAGAATGTCTGAAATATTTACTCATTAATGAGACATTTAGAATGTACTTTTATTCAATATTTTCGGTAACAGATAGCCCAATTTCTATTTTATATGCAATTACAAGAAATTAGCTTATTTAAGAACATATAATGAAACTAGTTGGATGTGCCAAACCCAAAACTTTTTTCTATCTTATACATCTTAATATTTCAAAAACTAGTTACACATGTTAATACTTCAATATTATTAGTTCAATACTACACCAACTTTCATTTTCATCTTAAAATTCTGCTTCAGTCAATTAAACGAACTAAAAACGAGTTAATCTATATCATGATATTTGTTAAAATTAATAGTTTTTCCTTATTCTGTTGTTATCAGATGTTTGAGAATAGCCAGATTAGCATGAAGCGAGTTCCCGCCTTTTCACGAGCTGCCGATGGACAATAGAACTACGAAAAATCAAGAAAAGTATACAAAAATCGCTATCACAGAGCCCCTTTACCGCGCGATATTTCCAAATTCAAGGAGGACCTGTTGACCAAAGCCAAAAACATGCACAAAAAATTTGGTTCAATTGTATGCATAATTTCATACACTTTTCGATCTTACAATAAAAAAAAAAATGGTGCAAACATCGCTATTACAGCGCCCCCTTCCGGCAGATATTTTTCAAATTCAGGGAGGACTTGTTTGCCATAGCCAGAAACGTACACAAAAAATTTGGTTCAATTCTATGCATAAATTCATACACTTTTCGATGGTACAATAATGAAAATGGCACAGAGATCCAATTATAGCACCCCCTTCTGCCGGAATTTTTTTCAAGTTCAGGGAAGACTTGCTTGCCATAGCCAGAAACATACACAAAAAATTTCGTTCAATTATATACATAACTTCATACACTTTTCGATGGTACAATAATGGAAGTGGTACAGACATCGCAATTATAGCGCCCCCTTCCGGCGGATTTTTTATCAAATTCAGGGAGGACCTTCGTGCCATGACCATAAACAAACAAAAAAAAAGTTGGCTCAATTCTATGCATAAATTCATACACTTTTCGATGGTACAATATTCAAAATGGCACAAAAATTGCTATTACAGCGCCACCTACAGGCGAATTTTTTCCAAATTAAGAAAGGACCTGCTCGCCATAGCCAAGAACTTAAAATAAAAAATTGGTTCAATTCTATGCATAACTTCATACACTTTTGGATGTTACAATAATCAAAATCGCTATTACAGTGCCCCCTACCGGCGAATGTTTTCCAAATTGAGGGAGGATCTGCTTGCCATAGCCAAAAATTTAAAATAGAAATTTGGTTCAATTCTATGCATAACTTCATACACTTTTGGATGGTACAATATTCAAAATCGCACAAAAATCGCTGTTACAGCGCCCCCTATCGGCGATTTTTTCGCAATTCAGGGAGGACCTGCTTGCCATATCCAAAAACTTAAAATAAAAATTTGGTTCAATTCTATGCATAACTTCATACACTTTTGGATGGTACAATATTCAAAATCGCAACAAAATCGCTATTACAGCGCCACCTACCAGCGAATTTTTTCCAAATTCTGGGAGGATCTGCTTGCCATAGCCAAAAACTTAAAATAAAAATTTGGTTCAATTCTATCCATAACTTCACACACTTTTTGATGGTACAATGGCGGCAGACAGACGGACACACGGACAGACAGACATTTTCTATAAACATGTTTTTTGGGATCTCTGACCCCTAAAACGTGTAAATCCGTCGAAAACAGGAAGTCGAAAAAAATTTCGATTACAATACTTTCTTCTATTGAAGATAGAAGAAAGTAAAAATGGATACAATAAGGGGTCAAAGATCTATTTTTCGTTTCACGTTCAATCTATTTTGCTAACATTTCTTTTCATTTGGCTACAGTTTTTTATTTCTTCTTCGCCAAATCGCTATTGTTCACTCTAAAATTGGGAGGAGTGAAAAGCTCACTCTTTGAAAGAGTGACAGGCATTTTTACTCTTTTTGGAGTGAATTTTATAAATATACACTCCTTAAAGAGTGGAATTTTCCACTCTCTAGAAATGAGTGAAATGTCTCACTCCTGAATGAGTGACTTACGTATGCATTACTTATTAACCAATCAGAGTAGCAAGGCGACGACACCCGTAAAGATAAGAAAAATGATCACTTTTTCGTCCGCCATCTTAGGATTAACAGATTAGGATATCATTAAAATTATTCTTTATGGAATACATAAAATAAAGGTAAGTCTTATTTAAATTTAAGCATTTATCCGTGTAGATATGTGGAATGTTAAGATTATTAGCTAAATAGTTGTATGAATTAGCTGAATAGTTGTATAGAAAAAGATTGATCGTTAGAGTGTTCAAAAGTGATTGTCTGTTATATTTCTTCATGTAGCGGTTTGAAATATAATTCTTTTAACAATTGAATACGCACTAGAGATCTGCACGGGCCGGCTCGGGCTCGAGCCAATTTTCACTCTCGGAACTTGGGCTGGGCCCGGCCCTCACTTTTTTCTGAAGGCTCGGGCCGGCCGGACCTAAATTATTTTTTCTGTACAAAGCCGGGGCTGGTTCATCGCGAGTCTTCACGGCCCAAAATTTTCAGTCCTAATTTTGACACAGCCCGTATGAAAATCATTGACTCAGCGTGGCCTGGTCCATTCAAAGGTCAATAAAATTAGGCCTGGCCCAAACATTTTCGCAAAAAATGCATACATTTTCAAATGGCCATTATTCTACACTTAAACATTAATATTTATTCTTTTTAAAGAACACTAGATTTCTGCGCTTATTAAAATATAGCTAAATTAAAACACAATAAAACGTGTGAAAAAGAACCTGCCTATGACGGAACCCAGTTTTAAACTCTCTAACGTGTTGATCCATGCATAATTAATATACTAATAACTAATACATAAGAAAATAATATATAATACATTTACACTCGCTAAGAAAAGAATTTGTCTATAACGCATTTTTTTTTCTTTTCTATGCAATTCCGTCTTACTGTATAGCATTTTCCAGATTTTTAATACTTCAAAAAAAAAAAAAAAAAAATCAATGTTTTGTTGAAATTCACTCGGGTCGTGCCGGGCTCGGGCCGAGATTTTAACTTTTTTCCGTGCCGGGCCGGGCTCGGGCCAAACTTTTAAGTTTTTTAACGGGCCGGGTCGGGCCAATTTTTTTTTACGGGCGGGGCCGGGTCGAATTTTTTTTCTATGAGTCGGGCCCAGCCCGGGGTTGGAAATTTTAGCCCGTGCAGACCTCTAATACGTACAATGCTTAGCAAATCATTAGTTCGGGAAATGTGAATTAAAAAAAATGTGTGTAAATATTTTATTCTTCCCTTTCAATGCTGTGTTGCAAATTATTTTGGCCAACGATCAAAACAAAAAAGTTTTATCTCTTTCGTTTGAAACGGTGACTGACTCATAAGAGAAGATATCTGGAAGTTTTAATTTCGTTGGAGACACATTCGAAAACAATTTGCCGTTACATGAGATTTTTTTTTAATTACTGATTTCGGATTATATACAGTTAAGAGTATTTGTTATTGTTTCGGAGTTAAATATGATATTTGATGTTTATGCTATTACGAAAAGGTTACTACAGTGAAACCTTACTGTGCGACCAACTCCATTAGGCGACCACCTCCCTGAACGACCATTTTTTCATGGAACGAAATTTATTCCCATAGGTTCAACACTAATTTTACCTCCATTCAGAGACCATCCCAGTTGAACTCCCTCCATGAAAGATCGATTTCTTTGAAGAAAATGAAATAAATTCCGCTTTTTCCTGGTCGCTTGAAGAAGGTTTTAATTAAAAAATAATTCCGGAGAGTGCATTAGTCATCAATCTTCTAAACTAAGATTAGATTTTTTTTTATCCCGATAACTTTTAAGTGTTTTTAAGAGTTTTTAAGTCCCTTTGTGCCTTTTTAGGCAATGAATTTAACTCTGATTACAAATTAAGAATGACGGTCAATAAACTCCTCTGTCCTATTCTGTCGGAAAACTCTCAAAGAAATAGATAAAGTAATGAAACCGTCATTATTTGTTCCCGTCCACAAAAAAAATGCATTTATTTACTGAACTTCGAAAGGAATTGGAGATAAAAATTATAAAATATAAAACTGTAAAATTAAAGCAAAGCTCAATGTATTCCTTTTTAAAACTCTGCAGTAATTAACTTATGTAATTAACTTTTATTTTGATACTTAAATTTTTATATTTTTTTCCAAATGTGAAAAATAAATTTTAGAACATTGTTACCATTTTTAAACAATTAAAATCTATATTTAAACATGACCTCCATTAAGAGACCACCTCTTGGAATGACCCAGTTTTATTGGAACGGTACGTGGTCGCCTTAGGGGGGTTTTACTGTACATTATTTTTTTTTAAATTGTATGTAAACATTTTTCTGCGGGTTATGATTTTAAAATTTCAAGACTGAGTAATATAAAAAAATTTAATTATAGATATTCTGCATCAGTTATTAAATTTCCTTCTGTTATAAAAACATTTTCTACGTTTTTGATACACCGCGTCTCAAAAGTTTAGACAATCAAAATTTGCATTAACATAAAAAGTAATAAGGTACAATTAAAATTCGTGAGATAGGTAATAAATAAAATCAGTTTTGCTGATATATACATATAAATTACGATCAAAGGTTTGAAATTGTAAAATATACATTAAATTATATAAAAATGTGCTGTCCCAAAAGTATAGACATCAGTAATTTTTTTTTTGGTTTTACATTTATAAAAGTAACTAAAAACTTAATTTTAAATATTTATTTGTATTGCCATGACACTTTATAACATCAAATACACGTTGTTTCGTAGAATTAACTAAGCATTGCATTAAAGAATGAGGTATTTCATACCACGCTTTGTCAATTGTAATTTTTAAGTAATTTACACATGTATATTGCTTTCAATTTTCATATAATTTACGAGATAAGATCCTCCATATGTTCTCCATGGGATTCAAATCTGGAATAAGTGCTGGCCAGTCTAATAGTGTGATATTGGTTTACCTAAACCATGTTTTCGATTATGTGGAAGTATGGATGTACACCCCATCTTGTTGGAAAACACAGTCCGGTCCTGCTGGCAAATCCATAATTGGCAGTAAATTAATACGCAAAATATCCTGATAATACTCTGATTTCATTTTGCTGCCCACAAATCCTAGAAATGTTTGGCCGTTGAAAGAAAGCCATCCCCAGGTCCTCCGCTTTATTGCCTGCTGAAACAGTTCTTTAGTTCTTTTCTTAGGTCATGCCAGTAAAATTTTTGACCATCAGGGCCGTCTAAATTCCATTTCTTTTCATCACTGAAGATGAAAGGAATCCCTTATTCACCATATGACATTTGCTCTCTCCCACTTTAGACGTGCATCTTAATGTCCAGGGCTAGAGAAAAGAAGGGCTGGTTCATCGGACCTCGGAGAGTGAAACAGGAAGTTACCGGTGATGACGTAGTTACGATCACTTTGGGTGAGAGGAACAATAATAAATAAACAGGATTTAGGCTGCGTACACACTATCCAGCATCTTGCAGTCACCTTTCGGCACGTTTGTTCCCTGTTGTCGGGTTATTTGATTGCTAATGGGTTTTGTATGACAAGGATAGGAAGTTGCAGGACGGAAGTGGACGCAAATCCACGTTGACAGTTTTACGACTATTGTTTGTGGAGAAAATCGCATAGAAAAAGTATCACTCCCTTTGTCAATTCGATACAGTTCCTCATTTTTTACTTTCCAATCCACTTAAAAAGGTTGCAATTATTTGGCAATGTAAAATAAGCAGAAAATAGCTTCACATTTTCGCCAAGTGAAACGGGGGTGGTTTTTGTTCTTACAATGAAAAAAAGAGAGATACCGTATTTTATGGAAGAAACGCCGCGGCGTTTACGAATTTAAAAGTTAATTTTTTTTCCAAGTGTGGCGTTTACGATTTTTTTTTCAAATACCAACTGAGTTTCCTTAATTTAAAAATTCATAAAAGTATTTAAAATCGGATTTAAATATTTTAAATAAAACTTCAGCCATCTTAAGATATTAAAAAGAGGCATCCTACACTGCTCAGAAAACTTTGAGTAAAGTTAGGTCAATATGACGCTGTCGACAAAAATAGCGTCCCGATTGATGCGGCGATTACGATATTTTTAAGCTTATTCCGGCCAATTTGAGGAGTGCAGCGTTTCTTCCATAAAATACGGTGCACAAACTATTATTAATGTATTTTTAATAAATATTCAGTAAAATTACATCAGAATTTTAGTATTATATTTATTACGGATGTGGGTTTACTTTCATATGACATTTTACTGTTTGTAATTGCTAAGAGATTAAAATTGACAATTTTTGTTATGGGTCTAATATTTAATTTTGTAGAACAGTTTTTCTCAAAAATTTCAATTATTTTTAAATATATACTTTCAAAAATTTCTTAAAATTCTTCCTAAATTCGCTTGTCAACAACGCGAAGCTTTCCGAGACAGTTACTAATACATTTTTAAACGTAAATGTAGAAAACTGGCTTGTGAAGCGATTTGAAATTGAATAGCTTTTACTTTTTTTAATAAATAAATTACGTGTAGCGTTGAAAGCGATTCTGGTCACGTAACGACATTTTTTTTTCTTCGTGTCACATCCTAAAATTCGGGCCCACTTGGACAGTATTTTCAGAAAGATCTCCTGTGTTTACCAAAAAATGGAAAACGTCTGTCGATTACATTGTTTATGAATCACAACACCTGCTCATTTCATGAAATTCCGAACATTTTTTTTTTTAAATCTGTCAAAAATAGCCCCTTTTGATGACAGCCTTAATCAGTACTTTTAATAAAGGATTTTTTAAACAGTACGTTTTTATGAGCATAAATTTTAAAAAACTGTGTTCTTTTAAGAGAAAATTTATGATTAAATTTTGGTTATGAAATTAGTATATATATATATATATACATACATACACATACAGTCAAACCTCGTTAACATGAACACGCTTAACGTGAATTACTTTTAACATGAATTGTTTTCAGTCCCTTGTAAAAACGAATACAAAGATTTGATACTGATAACATGAATTACTGATAACATGAACAAAATTTTGATTCCCCTTGAGGTTCATGTTAAGAGGTTCGACTGTATATATATACACAAATATATATCATCATCCATCATCATCATCATCAACCATTTTCAATCCACTGCTGGATGTAGGTCTCCCCCAGATTTTTCCAATGTTTTCTGTCTAGTGCTTTAATCATCCAATTTACACCGGCTACTTTTCTGATTTCATCACTCCATCTTACTTGAGGTCGTCTTCTTGGCCGTTTTACATCTCTGGGATACCACTGTAGGGTGCTTGTGCTCCATCTATTGCCTTGTCTTCTTGCAATGTGCCCAGCCCATTTCCATTTTAGCCGTTTAATTCTTTCAATGATGTCAAAAACTTTCGTCTGACTTCTAATCCAGGTTATTCTTTTTCTGTCTCTTCTAGTTATACCTAGCATACATCTTTCCGTACTTATCTGTGTTGTTTGGAATCTTTGTACCATCCGTTTTGTTAGCGTCCATGTTCCTGTTCCATAAGTTAGCACAGGCAAAATGCTACTCTTTAGAATAATATTGTTCTTCCCAAAAGAACTCCATGCATTTCTTATTCTTCTATTGATTTCATTCATGATACTATTATCCGATATATATATATATATATATATATTTGTGATTTCAAATTTATTATATATATATATATATATATATATACACACGTATAAATATACATACACACACACACACACACATACACACACACATATATATATATATATATATAAAGAATTTCCATTTTATACTACATGTTTGTCATCTTTCTTGGTATTTATTTAATATCATTTCAACAAAATCATCTCACTGCTGTTAATAAGTTATCAATTTTACAGTTACAATTTGCTGCTAAATTTATTAAATTAATTATTGTAATTGGAATAGATGATGATTTTGTAATTATATTATGGCTATATTTTATCTTTCAAATTTCTATGCTGCTTATGCGCAAGTGTATTAATGATCACTATTTGTTATTTTATTTTCATTTAGAATCGCAAGAATTCTTTCTGAAACGCAATTTCTTTTTAATGATATCTTTTATATATTTCATAAATATATAATTTCTGTTAGCTAAATGTTTTGCGACGTTAGCAAACTATTTTTTAAATAATTTTTTTATGCGCTGTGTTTATTGATGCATTTGCGCAAAAAATTAGTGTGTTATCATAAGATTTCTACTATTGTAATTTCTTGATACCTAATTCTAAGAATTTCCATTTGATACTACATGTTTGTCATCTTTCTTGGTATTTATTTAATATCATTTTAACAAAATCATCTCACTGCTGTTGATAAGTTATCAATTTTACAGTTACAATTTGCTGCTAAATTTATTAAATTAATTATTGTAATTGGAATAGATGATGATTTGTAATTATATTAATATATATGTGCTGGCTAATTGGTGGATTTTGCTTAATTAATATTACATGTATAGGTTTCCATCTGTATTTTTTATAATGATACAGTTATAATTTGCTGCTAAATTTATTAAATTAATTATTGTAATAGGAATATATGACGATTTGTAATTATATTATGGCTATATATATACATACATATACATACATGTATATATATATATATATATATATATATATAATTGAGAAAATATATATTTAAGTATTGCGCGGCAGCGCAATACTACATGTATATTATATTACATGTAATTAATATTACATGTATAGGGTTCCATCTGTATTTTGTATAATGTTACAGTTATAATTTGCTGCTAAATTTATTAAATTAATTATTGTAATAGGAATATATGATGATTTGTAATTATATTATGGCTATATATATATATATATATACATATATATATAATTGAGAAAATATATATATAAGTATTGCGCGGCAGCGCAATACTTATTTATTTCCAGTGTCACTTCTCAATGTTAATTTAACATGGAAAAGCCTATGGAGATCATAACTTTTTTCATTTTTTCTTCCCACCTTTTTGTCCCTGATGCCATTCATTTTTTATTCTTTACTAATTCTAATGATATTATAAATTTAAAGTGTAAAAACGTTTGCCTGACGCCAGGGTCAAAACAAATGATAAAATGCTTTTGCATATTCGTGAATTATAACCCAGAGAGAAACATGGGCCAATTTTTTTTGCATTATTCAAATATTTTTCTTAATAATTGCAATTTTCGCTTTTTTCATTGAAAATCAACGGACATTTTTCATAGAAAATGTAACATTTTTACTTCATTGTTGCAAAAATTTCAAAAGCCGTAACAATAATTTATTTCTTTTTAGTTGAAAGATTTTCACGTAAAAAATTAAACTGAGCTAGTTTTTTTTTTTTTTTTTTTTTAATTAGAAAGGTGAATATGGCGTCATAGTGGAAATAATAAGGGTTATTTTCAGAATAAGTTTTTTGCTTTGGTCAAGTTTATATTTTAGTAAAAAGTTTCTAATGAATAGCTATTTTTACGCAGGTAGCGAACTTAGTGGGGAATTACATAACTTAAATTTTAAAATGTATTTTTTTCCGAGATGAGAACTATTTATACCCCAAGTTAAACTTAGGTAATAATTTTCAGATGTGTTTACATCACCCCTTGGGTGAGTATAAGGTTTAAAAATTTAAGTAAAACATTTATTTTTTTATTTTTTACTGAATCACAGCTATAATATTGTTATATATTAGCAGTAAGGATTCAACACAATTTGCATTTACATTCAAAGCGTTCCTGAGTGGGAAATAGGGTATCAAAATTTAAGTTAAGTTAATTTTTTATGCTTTTATTATAGATTTTTTACGTCCAGATTGGAAGTTTTTGCCCAAACTACCGCAACCTGCATTACTACAGTGGTGAAACATTTGAATTACACATTGGTAAACTACATCCCATATTGTTATGCAATACCGCATACATCAAAGCCTGATGATGATACTCTCTATTAATTTTGAAATGCATTCGTCTGAGTGCTGTAGTTATTAAAAAACTAGACATATTAAACAAAAACATAATTTGAAGAACAAATTAAAAAAAAAACAAAATTTATTTCCTACATTGTTTAAGCCCAAGAAGGGACAGATATTAAGTTATTTCATTCAATTAGTTCTATATTTAATGTTAAATTTTTGTAACAAATTAGTTAAGCCAATTGAAGATTTAAAAAAAAAAAAAAATTATACAATATGATACTTAAAAACGCCCTAAAAAGTGAGATTCCGTTCAAATGAAATCGAAATAAATCTTAGACTTTTTTAAGTTTTGTATTTTGCATGCATCTTATCATTTTATTCAGAATTGTCATAAACATAATACAAATTCTGCAATACAAATATTTCCAATTAAAAATGGAAGAAGTCGAAGATTTATTTCGATTTCATTTGAACGGAATCTCATTTTTTAAGGTATTTTAAGTATCATATTGTATGATTTTTTTTTTTTTTAACCTCCGGTCCGGTATGCTATTTCTTTCTCCCAGCTTATTTTGTGTCCAAAAAATAACGTTAGCTTATCAAGGCTAGCTGTAAAACAAATCATTACGATTAAGTACTCTTTAGCAATTTTTTAAACTTCTAAGCATCGCACACTTTTAGTTCTTATACCGTCGTATTGGAAAAAAAAAGGGTTCTTTTAAATGCACTTTGTTTGAAAACTGTATCTCCATGTGTTTTTGAAATATTATTATTATTATTATTATTATTATTATTATTATTTTGTAGTTTTTGGAGCCATTTGTTTAATATTGGCAACGGCATTTTAACCATTTCTGTAGAAAGCAAAGGAAAAATAGTTTTAAAATATTAATTATATATTTTTGTTGCCATTTTCTCATAACAACCAAAAGAAAATGTAATTAAAATACGTGCTATTTTGAAAAAAAATATAAACGAATGATTTCTGTTAAAACAATGGAGCTATTATATACTATATTTAATTGTAAGTATCGATGAATCATTAGATAGCCGTTTTTTTTTTTTTTTTTTTTTTTTCTATTTTCTTGAATGACGATATCTTTTTGCTGCATTTGTGCATTATTTCGCGATAGTGATGTACAGGGTTAGCGAAATTAAACTTCCGCTATTCAAAGGCCCCTGTAGGCCGTTCTACTACTCCGAAGAGAAAAATATTTTGAGAACAGACACTTCGGAGGATGCGCTCGAGATTTCCGAAATAAAAAAAATAGTTTAAAAACTCGCCACCAGAGGGCGCAGCAGGGCAGCACATTGCAGCAACACATGCAAATTCCACGCACGATAAAAGGAAGAAGTTCGTGCCCCAATCATATGAGCATTTCAAAATGCCGACGTTGCCAATGCTAGTCAAACTGTATTACCGCAACGGTGAGAATGCAGATGAAGTTGTGAGAGAGTTCGCTGTCTCAAGAAACAACGACGTGGACCGATATCCGAGCGTGCTCTTAATGACATGATGATGAAATTCGAGCAAACAGGACAGTTAGGCGATTTGCCGGGAAGTGGAAGTAAAAGTGTGCAACCGCCGTCGTAGAGGATATTGCTACAGCGGTCGTGGAAGCAAGCACTCATTCGCCTCATGGAAATGTCAATGTACCGACGATTTCACGTACCCTTGATATACCCTACTACAGTGTAATACAATTCTTAGAATTCTGATCTTCTGCCCGTATAACATTCAAGCGGTTCAGAAATTGGAACGACAAGATCTGGACGCTCGCAAAACATTCACGCTACAAATTTCTTGCGAGAATGGCGGTTGATGATTTCTGGCCATGGAAATTCTGTGCCCACTTATTGTCCTTATTGTGTTCCTTTTGTGTAAGACCACTGGTCCTTCAGTGTTTCGGGATCTCAGTTTGTCCTCTCTTCACACGCTAACTCGTAGCGCCATCTAGTGGCGATTTTTTAAACTAATTTTTTTATTTCGGAAATCTCGAGCGCATCCCCCGAAGTGTCTATTGTCCAAATATTTTTCTCATCGGACTAGTAGAACGGCCTCTAGGGCCCTTTGAGTAGCGGAAGTTTAATTTCGCTAACCCTGTACTATGCATGCTTTACTGTCGGTGTGTGAAATTCTTAAGCGGATGCGAATGACGTCATTTTACATAAAATAAAACGTGTGCTTCAAGTCTTAAAATTTAAATATGTTTTGTACTGCAGTAGAGTCCCGCTTAACCGAGTTCTTTTCTTCTGATGGACTGGTGGCTTCTATTACTATGAAACAGCCATTATAAATGAAGTGTTAGGTGAAGATGAAAGAGCAGCCGTAAAAAACAATTATGGCCATTTCTTCCCCCCCCCCCCCATTCTGACCAGAAAATCAGAGTTCTAACTTTTTAAGGCTGCTTTTCATCTTCACCTAACACTTCATTTATAATGGCTGTTTCATAATAATAGAAGCCATCAGTCCATCAGAAGAAAATGAAGTAATGGAAATGCCGGAGGCGACACTAAATTCTGATAAAGCAGAATTCCTGTTCTCTAGTTTTTTTTTTTTTTTTTTAAATCTTCAATTGGCTTAACTAATTTGTTACAAAAAATTAACATTAAATGTAGAACTAATTGAATAAAATAACTTAATATCTCTCCCTTCTCAGGCTTAAACAATGTAAGAAATAAATTTTGTTTTTTTTTTTTAATTTATTCTTCAAATTATGTTTTTGTTTAATATATATATATAATTGAATTGAGAATAACAGAAAATAATAAATAATAAAAAGCACCTAAAGTACATTTATTACATTGGCGATTAAACGCCAAATCTAGCAATCGGTTGTTCTTGTCATTTCTGTCGGGAGCTACTCCTTAGTTCAAAGATAAAATTTATGGGTTTTTCTAGATGGTCTTTTGCAGGATAATCAAAACGCAGCTTTAAACGTATCGGGGGTTGTTTTGCGTAAAAATATTAAAAATACATTTAAAATCTTTATATTTATCGCTGTTTCGGACATAGTTTATTATAATGCTATTAACTTTCATGGCTAATATTAATGTTGAATGATTTACATGAAAAAAATATTTAAATACAATTGAAAGATTGAAAGAATAATATATGAAAGAATATATATATTTCATACTTTTTAAAATTAACAAAAGTATTTAAATGCTTGCATTTCACACACTTTCTCTCTCTATTAAATTACTGTTTAGTTAAATATAAGGAGGTTATTTTTTAATTTATATAACATTAGCATGGAATTTCAAACAAGAAGAAAATGCAAATATTTTAAAACAAAAATTCCAAATTTGTTGCATTTTACAAAATATACTTAAAATCCACCTTTTACTTAGGTGAGAAAATTATAAGTGATAATAAAATGCAAAATAATTATTAATCAGTTAATAAATAATAATAATTTAATAAATAAAAATTTTAATAAATAATAATCGTAATGTTTCACCTTGAAAATGCATTGTCCTGATTACTTTTTCCATTTATTTGATTTTTGTTGGGCTTTTCTTATACTGACAAGTGATGCGGCCCTGTTCAAGTGCCTTATTCTTATAAATGTTCTTACTCGTGAAAATAGATGAATAGCTTGAAAGTGAATATGGGGAAAACGTGTTTTAAGCTCTGTGGTCATGTTTTTAATGACATTCCTGCCTTTACGAAAATTATCTCCGTGAATTTCTCGAAATATAAAGTCCATCTCTCTAACAGTTTTCATCCATGATGAAGATGGAATTGTTAAGCCTCCTGCTGAAAGTAATGAAATCCAATTCCCATATTCTGGAATTTCAGTAAGATTTTTTGTTTGGGTTCCAAGTGTTGTATCATTGTATTTTAATTTCATTCTGTAAGCTATGAACCCTGCAATAAAAGCCAGAGCTTCCTCTTCACTTTTGGAGAGCGTTATGTCAGAATTGGATTCCCATTTGAAAAACATATTCTCATTCATATCATCAAAATTTATAAAACTTTCTTCTGTTCCACTTTCATCGAATGAAATTTCCTCGATTACGGCATCTGCGTCCGAATGGAATGCATTCTTTAATACTTCACTTGTTAAGTATGCGTAGTTTTCAATAGTTTGTCCGTGATTAATTTTTGCCGATAAATTTGGAAGTTTATTCGCTAATAGCAGTTTTTTTACACGTATTATTACTTCTGAAGGTGAGGGATGATCATTAAAACGGCCAAGACCTCTAATTTGACTGAATAAGCTTTCCAAAGCGTCTTGAGTGAGTCTTGAGGTTAAAATATATTTAATGCCATCAAATTTAAGAGAGCTATATAAACCAAAGAGAGAGTTGATTGATATTATGATTGCTTTTTGGAAAGGTAACATGCTTTCGTTTGCCAGATACACGAAGTTCGGAAATTTCTTTTTTCACGGAATTTAATACAGTTATCTGGTGATTTAAGTATTTTTCGTGGCCAAAAGCAGTTTTTAATGGCTTATTATTCGGAGGCTCTGGACATTTACTATTCATAATGTCAAAAAAACTGTCTATCAGCATAAAGAATTCCGATGCTTTAATATTTCCAGTGCAGTGGCGAATTGCTTTTGCCGTTGTAGCAGAAAATAATGTTTTCGCCGGTGCAACTTTTTGACGTTCATTTCCTTTCACATAAAGCATTTGGGGTTTAAGTTTGTGGCAAAGTTTAATTTCCCCATCGTCTTTTTCTAAAGTTTGATGAATGATGGATTTGTCAAGCAATGTGCCATCACTTAAAACTAATCCTTTATCCAAAAAATGATTTCGCAATAATTTTAAATAATGGGGTAAATCCGCAAAAACCCATATTTTAGATGACGGATCGGATGGACTGTCAAAACACGAATTTGTTTCAGAAATGTCTAATTCTTTCCATAATGTCTGACTTCCACCCAAATCCGAAACAATTGCTACTACTTTAATGCCTATATCCTCAATGCTTTTGATAATCGACAACAAAAGACTCTTGTTCATTTGTTTATCAAAGTCGAAATATATGGGCTGCTTCCATTGTGAAATCAAACCTCTTATCAAAACAAACTGAACTTTTTTAAAAGGCCCTAGTACTTCGTCTAATTTTGAATCGTAACATAATCTTTGGTCAACGTGCATTTCATCGAAACTCAAAACACATAATTTATCTCTTGGACTGGAGCTTTCACAGTTCTTTTTCATCAGAAGCAAAACATCATGCAAGATTCCAGGATAACACGTAAATTTAGCACTCCATCTTTTTAATGCACTGGCACTCGGCAGGGGAAATCCAACCTTATCCTTCCAAAAATCGTATGACTTTGTTGACAAGGCTCTCAAAACAATAGCTTGTGATATTTCTTCTGGAGACCATTTAATCCTTTTTTTCTCTATTAAAGAATTTAATTGGTTCTCAGTAAAAATACTACTTACGCTTTCTTTAATTTTTATCAGCTTTGCATTTTCTTTAGATAAAGAATCTAACATTCTCTTTTGCTGATTCAGTTTTGTTGTTGAGGTTGTTTTAAAGAATACATTTCGTTTCAGTTTTTGAGTAAGTATCCTCTCTCTTTGGTTTTTACCCTTTTTTAAAATGGTTAACATAGTTCTTGTTTTATTCAGTTCTTGTTTCATATCTTCTATTTTCTTTTGCAAATTTTCACAGTTTTGGCAGTTGCCATTATGCGCTTCGATTTCATTCGTATTACCTATATTGCAGGGTGCAATACTATCATTATCAAGATTATTCTCTTCGATCACTACCATTTTTATCGGGCTTAAAGATTTTAGACGGTCATGAGCATTTTGCAAAATATTTTTTTTTCTCTGTCTCTCAGATCGAGGTGTGACATCATCTACATCTACATTCATAAAGGAGGGCATTTTCATACTTGGAACAGACGAGTCTTTTAATTTTTTCTTTTCAGGTAATCCCAATAACCTATGTTTCAAACTTTCTATATAATCACTTAATAAAAAATGATCACTACAGATCCTTGCATTTTTTGGGTTAATTAAATCTTTCCTTTTGCATCTTCGTATCCATTCGTCACATAACTTTTCATTCTTCTGTGGAAACGTGTGAAAAATTACACCTTTTCCTTTTATATTACGGTGCGTATTTCTGCATGTAACGACTGCACAAGACGGCATATTTGAATAATAAATTTAAATTAGCATATAAAAATTAAAATATAAAATTACACGCAAAATAAAATCATTAACTTATGTGCTTTCCCGAGAACACTCAAGGAACTACCGATACTGAATGACCAGGCACTTTAGGACAGCGTGATCGCGATGACGTCACAGAGTTTCCAGTGGGGACGACAGTCAGTCACAAGGCGGTACAGATCACTTCAAAGGGATGAGCTAGCCCTTATCTTCTTTAGCCCTGTTAATGTCTCTGCTTTAAGCACATTTTTGCTTTCATTATCTTGTAAGCAATATTTGTTGAAGCTTTAACTCTTCTGTGTACAATACTTTTTGAAATTCTGGAAATTGATGCAATTTCACGCACAGATAAATTATCAACTGAACCCATTTTTAATAACATTCTATCATCATGTAATTTGGATTTGCTAGCAGGACCGGACTGTGTTTTCCAACAAGATGGGGAATCCATCCATACCTCCACATCATCGAAAACATGGTTTAGGCAAAACAGTATCACACTATTAGACTGGCCAGCACTTAGTTCAGATTTGAATCCGATGGAGAACATATGGGGGATCTTAGCTCGTAAATTATATGAAAATTGAAAGCAATATACATGTGTAAATGACTTAAAAATTGCAATTGACAAAGCGTGGTATGAAATACCTCCTTCTGTAATGCAATGCTCAGTAAATTCTATGGAACAACGTATATTTGATGTTATAAAGTATCGTGGCAATACAATTAAATATTAAAAGTAAGTTTTTAGTTACTTTTATAAATGTAAAACCAAAAAAAAAAAGATTACATGTGTCTATACTTTTGGGACAGCACATTTTTATATAATTTAATGTATATTTTATAATTCCAAACCTTTGATCGTAATTTATATGTGTATATCAGCAAAACGGATTTTATTTATTACCTATCTCACGAATTTTAATTGTACCTTATTGCTTTTTATGTTAATGCAAATTTTATTAATTGTCTAAACTTTTGGGAGGCGGTGTACACGTAATTTTTGGCGCTAAACGATAAAACATGATATTTAAGCATTGGAATAAAATGTTTTTTTATGCCTGTTTTGAAGTTTATGGATAAGACTGCTTTAGTATATTTTTTTAAATGGTCATATTTACTTACATCATACAGGGCTGAATATTATTTTAAAGAGATTAATAACCACTTTTTTACACTAAAATGTTTTAAAAACATTTAGAATATTTCTAATGCAGTCATTTACTTTATTTTTAAGTTTCCTTTTTTTTCTATTTTCGAGGTGAATCTTTTCCTATAAAACATATAAAATCTATTTTGCTCATAGTCACAAAATACAATATCTACGCGAATAAAAAATTTAAATTAAATATGGCTTATCGTGGCTTATGGCAATAACGGACGAAAATTAAAAATCATGATTAAGTTAAGGAATATGTTTAAAGGAAAAAAATATACACATTCCAGAGAACTCAAAATTTAGACTCCATGTTCATATTAAATAAAACAAAAGCAAATCACAGCAGATAAAAAAAATTACACATTCTTAACATTTAAATCATGCTTAGAGCTTATTTAAAAAATAAGTAAGTTTATAAGGATTGAGTTTAAATGGAAAGATTAAAAATATTTTAGAACAATAGCACTTTGCAAAAATAGCAATAATTTAAGGAATAAGCACGGTTTTATATTTAAAACAAAAATTAAAATGAGATTAAACATTGTTAAACATATAATATCCACCTATTAAAAAGTTATTAATAAAACTTTAAAAGTAATATCTTTATAGGGCATGCAATAAAAGCAAACACAAAGGATAAGATTGAAATAAAATATTTTAGTTTATTTCTGTTAGTAATCTAATTTAAATCCGTATGTAACTTTAACTGAATTTTTCCTTAAAAGTTCAATTAATGTTACAAACTATGAATTAAATAAATATTGCTAATAAAGTATTATATTCCAATCTTTACCACGCTTGTATCTATTTCCATTGCATGGCGTAAAAGATGCGATTCTTTTAAAATGACCATAAAAGCAAAATAAAAAAACAACCCACTAAAAAAAAAAAAATCAACATTCACTCCTTTGAAAGAGTGACTATTCACTCCTACCAGGGGTGAAAAACTGCACTCCTTTAGCAAGAGTGAATAGTCACTCCTCCGAAAGAGTGATTATCCACCCCTGTTTAGAGTGGATATTCACTTTCAAGGAATGACTATTCACTCTTTCAGAGAGTAAAAAATTTCACTTTGGCTCAGAGTGAATAGTCACTCTAAAGAGGTTGGGCATATTTTGACTCTGCGATAGAGTGACTATTCACTCCTCCGGAGTGAATAGTCACTCTTTTTTTATTTAGAGTGTTGGTCAAAAGCCAGCGAGAACCCTGCTACATATGACTATGAACAATAATTGAAGTGTTGAAGCCTTACTACAATGATTGCTGGAAGCCTGGAAGTGCGTTTTTAGTTGTGGGATGCGTTTTTAAATTGAATTGTTTTGAAATATTATTTGGTGTGCATAAATTCTATAGATCCTATACAGAGCTGCACAAAAGTTTTTAACAAAAATTGCCGGAAATTGCTGAATGAAAATTTTTAGCTGTGCTATACGTTTAACTGAAATAACTTTTATCATTACTATGTAGTATACATACCGTATATACTCGTGTATAAGTCGAAAAATTTTAGACAAAATTTGGGAGTTGAAAATGGGTGGTCGACTTATGCACGAAGTAATTTAAAAAATCGCAGATAATCGGCGAATGGGCAAGTTTTTTAAGTCATCATATGAGAAAAATCATATGAGAGGTAAAAGCGGACAATGGTCATTTCCCTGTGATTGACAAAAAAAACTCAACAACAATGTCCCTGTAATTGTTCTGCACAACATTTTCTCTTGGGACAGAATTCCGTTTAATACAGGGGGCATTCTTTTCAAAATTTGAATCCCCTTTTAAAAAGAGTTCAACTTCAGAATGTTTCTAGATATCTCTCCTAAAAGTCCTACAATACAAAGAAGTACTTTAGCAAGCTAAGAAGTTGTTTATCCTTGTAAATTTGGCTTAGATAGATTTTTGAAAGATTTTTTTTTATTTTCAAGTATCATTGAATTGATGTGAATATGTTTCAAAATAGTTTAAACTTCTTCGGTTTTACATAATTACACAGTTTTAAAACGAACTTTAATTAAACGTTGAATTAAAAAAAAGTCTGATGAGAAAAGTAAAAAATTTACAAATTTGATGAAAATTTATTAATTTTGTTTTATTCTCGATTACAAATCATTTTTCAACATACAACCAGAAACGTGGTTCGACATACACACAAAAATTCAATTTTTTTTCAAAATTTTGCTTAATAATTTGGGGGGGGGGGGGGAATCGACTTATACACGAGTATATACGGTACATACTCGAATCTATGCATCATATACAGAGCTGCACAAAAAAAATCGTATATTTTCCCGACTATTCATGACAATAGCAGAAATTGAGTTTCCAAATGCATTAAGCGTTTTCTAAATTGTTCATTTAGACATCATCTTTCACCTTAGTAAACTATAAAGCTTTGTTATAGTATTCTGAATGTGTCGGAAAATGTTTCATAATCAATGCCGACCGCATGGTTTTTCATTATTGTTTAAGCTACAATTTGAAAAATAGATTTTTTAAGGTATTTGACATCCCAGTCCCCTTAAGGGGATCCGAGGCTCAAAATTCCATTTTTTTTTATTAGCCCCGGGACGGTATGCTATTTCTTTCTCCCAACTTATTTTGTCTCCAAAAAATAACGTTACCTTACAGAAGCTAGAAATAAACAAAGCAGATGTATCATTGTGCGATTAAATGCGCTATAGCAATTTTTTAAATTTCTAAGCATCGCACATTTTTAATTTTTATACCGTCGTATTGGAAAAAAAAGTACTTATAAATGCAATTTATTTGAAAACAGTATCTCCATTTATTTTGAAATATTAATTTTTTTGTAGTTTTTAGCACCATTTGTTTAATTGTGGCAACTCAAGTACTCCATTTATATAGAAAGTAAAGAGAAAATAGTTGAAAAATAGCAATTATATCTTTTTGTTGCCATTTTAATTTTAAGGATCTGTAGACGCTTTCAGTGTGACGTCAGTCATGACGTTTTGGTTGGAAACTGACTCCAAACAAACGGTTGCTATGCGTCATTTCTTTTTAAATATAAATTGTGGAAAATGTTACCACTACATATCAAGTATTAAAACACTTAGATGTGAAATATAGATATAAGATATAGCTGCAATACACAAACAAAATAGAAAATACAACATAGCAACCGTTTGTTTGGAGTCAGTTTCCAACCAAAACGTCATGACTGATGTCACGACTGAGATCGTCTATGTTAATGTTACAAACATATCAATGTTATAAACATATTAACACGTCTATATTAATGTTGAATGCCTATGAATCATTAGATAGCCTTTTTTGTCGAGTTTCTTTAATGACGGTATCTTTTTGCTGCATTTGTGTATTATTTTGCGATAGTGACAGCCTTATGCAAGCTTTACTGTAGAGGTTTAAGAGTAGATCGTAAATGTGGAATTCTTAAGCGGATGCGAATGACGTTATTTTACATAAAATAAAAGTGCTTTAAGCCTTTAAATTGAAATAGGTTTTGTACTATTTATATATACATATTTTTTTTTTTCATAGGGGGCGACACTAAATTCTGAATAAGCAGAATTCCTGTTTTCTAGTTTATAGAGATTTTGTTATGAATTTTTTTCTGAAATATTTTTTAATATAATAAAAATATTGCATGTAAAGAAAATCGGAAAAATTTTAAATATTTTTTAAAATTTTTTTTTAATTTTAAACATATTTAAATTTTGATATAACTCTGGAAGTACTTACTCGATTTACGAAATTTTTACACTTTTGTGTACAGAAAATGTGCTATTTTAATTTGTCTTCGGGATTTCTTAAAATACTAGGGGGCTCGGCCCCCTACGAGCTACGCTCGCCAACCCCCGTCCAGACACCGCAGACTCTAAATGCACCCTAATTTGATCGGCTTTAAAAATATTTCGAAAGATTGAATTATAATTTAAAAAACAGTGGCGATCTCCCTATAAACGAATTTATATTCATTTCTCTTTGATTGGGGAATTTTAACACCAAATCCGCTGCGGTACTACTTGATTATCCTGTCGACCAATTTCGCCAAATTATATAAATCGCCAAACCACTCGCCAAATTATACAAATTGATATAATTTTTATTTTAAATAACGAAACAACAAATAAATTCGTACAAAATTAATAAAAACACAAATAAAACGTCGAAATAAAAATAACTTGATGACGTATACACGTGCAACAACATTTCAAAATAAGCTAATATAAAAGGAATTAAGTAAAGAGAGTCTTTGTCTCCTGGTATTTTTTAACAAAGCGAAAAGAAAGTTCTTTTAAATGAGACATTTTAAATTAATTATCAAAATATCAAATAAATGTCTAGCGCAATTTCTAAATTTAAACTTTTTGCAATATTATTTTGTGTTAATTTTATGTAATAACTATAATGTGACGTAAATATGACGTAATTTCTCCTAAGACTTCTAACGCATGTTAATGAATTTATTATTTTACAATATCCTTTCTCTTTTAAAATTCACGTGTATACTTTTTATGACGTAATTTTTAATAAGTTCCTGCTTTTTATACTTAATTATTTAATTCTAATTTGAAAGTTTTTTTCCTGTTTATAATAGTCACGTGTAAATAAATTTTTAATTTGAAGCAAACATTATTGCTTGCGCTTTTTATACAGTTGGCAACAGTTTAAATTAGTACAATTTTCTGAAATCTGTAAAAAATATCTCTAGAAATGCTGAAAATTTGAATTTAAAATAGAAATAAAACCTGAAAAAATGAGTCAAAATAAAAAAAATTAACGCAATCTGCACTCTAAACGCAAACGCACTCTGCAATTCTAACGCATAAAATGATCTAAAAATGATTACACTGTCATGTATAGTTTTTGCTGCTATAAAACTTTTTCAGTGGAACGATTTTGTCCAACTTTAGCATTAAATAACTCTTAAAATATTTCTTCGATTTGAAAACTGTCTGCATCAGCGTGTTTATCAAACATTTCTGTATAAAACCACCAATTTTCATATTTTTGTATGCATTATTTTTTTTTAATATTAACGAAGAAAGGCCTCCGGTCACAAAAAAATCAAAACCGGCGGCGGCGGCGGCGGCGGTGACAGCGGTAGTTACTTTTTTTTAGAATAGAGAGATTGATTATGAATTTTATAAAAAAAAATTTAAGTAAAAAAAGGAAATTTTTTTATGAGCGACTTTTGCGTTAACTAGCATATTTTCACAATTATCATTCAAAATTCAAAAATCCTGAAGACAATGTATTGGGAATATAGCATAAAATTTCTGTTGGAAATTTCCTACATATATCTTGCAAGGAACTTTAGGTATATTCTTCTAAATTTGACAAACCGTGAAAAAATTCATTCTGAGATAAATGGAGTTAAACTTCTCGTCAGAGGGCAGCTGATGCATCTCTTCTCAAGGCAAAAGGTGTTATATCTCTGAACCTAATGAAGATAAAAGGATGCGGTTTGCGGTATGTAACTCTAAAAACTCAGTATATTTTTTAAGCCAATAATAATAATAATAATAATGCATTTTTCTGAGAATTTTTAGCCCCGGACCCCTTTAAAAAAATTGATGGCGAAAGAATGTTATCAAAAATAACGGTTTCTGTTTCTTTGAAAGAAAAAAAAAATCATCTTTTGTATCCCCACCCCCCTTTTAAACTAATGATACAAATTTGTTCCAATCACCAAGAGTCCAACTTTTGAATGTCTCCCCTCTCAAATTTATTAATCATAAATAAAACCGCTGTCACCCATAAATACAATTTTCATACTTTCTTCATTGTCGACGCATGCACTCTGTAATAAAGTTATCTTTTCAGCACCTAAAATCATTCATTTGCCATGGGGTGGCTTTTTGCGGCGCGGACCCACCGATATTCTGCCAATTACTCAAGGGGTTGCAATAGTATTAGGATGAAAATGCCGCCAAATGAAACGTAATAAAAAGTTGCTTCAAATTTATATTGCAATATTATAATCACTTAAAAAATATATATATATAGATTGCCAATACAATTTTTGTCAAAGTTTTCATTACACTGTAAAAAAAAATGGTAACGTTCCATGTAAAATCTAGGAACGTTTCGCCTTTTCTCAGGTTTTCAGAATAATTTAGCTCTTTCCTGTGAAATTCTGGTTTTCTTATCTGAAACGTTCCTGAACCAAAAGTTGGAAACAGCAAAACGCTGCGGCCGCCATTTATTATTTTTTTGCTATAATCCGTTGTTCGCGCGCGAGTGTCGAAAAAGAATTCCTTAAATGAATGTAAAAATATCAATATGGAATGCAAATAAATCAATAGACGACATAATCCTTTACGTCTCTATTGTCAAGACAATTCAGATGAAAATACAATACCTCCGTGACATCTCTAAGAGATTATATCTCGTACTTGTCTGTGGAAGGTTTAAGGAGCAGACCGTGTAAAAAAAAAATACACCTATTATTTGGATCTCCATTAACCAGGGGACCATCAAACATGATTCTCACCGATTTTGATTAATTTAAAGTATGTTTTAGAGTTTTTATCTCTAATTATTCTTGTGAAAGGATTTCTTCAAGTGGGACTTAGATTTTCAGAAATTAGATGCCGAGTTTTAGCATACGTTTCAAATACCCATTAAATTGCAGCTCTTAACGTGTCTTTCGTAGTGTGGACGCAGAAAGCTCGCACGCCATCCGTACGGCCCGAGTTCGATGCTACCTCTGGACTTTTTTTTTCTTTTTAAATTAATTTTATATTTTAACACTTTATTACAATTTGATTTAAATTTGATATATATTTGACACTTTGAATTGCTGCAAATTTGATTTTTTTTTTCGGAAAAAATATACAATTACGTTTAGTTTTTTTTTTTTTTTTCATGAAAATTTATATGTATTTTATCTAACTTGTAAACTAACATAATTACTAACGAAAATCCAAAATATTTTATGTCTAGATTTTTTTTCTAATTATTATTTACATTTTTATATTTTAAGCAAAGTTCAGAAACAATATATCATATATATATTTACTTTATTGAATTTTATCTGAAAATTTATTTTTTCGTGTAAATTATAAATAATAATTTTGATGTCAATTTCAAAATATTTTTTCATTCTAACAAATAATGATAATAAAGCGAAAATTGTCAACTGGAAATGTAAAAATCGTCTGCGGATCCCGCATGCTGTGAAATGTCAATAATGTTTTGCTGTCAACAGAAATATTCCTGGTATTTCGCAGAAAACTTACTGGCATTTCTGTAGAAAGGTTTTAACATATACAGTAAAGTTCCAGTCATTTTCAAGAAATGTTTCTTGGAAATAATGGGCAACTCAGCTGCCCAATTTTTCCCAGGAACGTTGCGGAATTTTTTTTACAGTGTATGAACTAAATTTCTTGGCGGGATATTAAATTACGCTCGAAGTCGCAACGGTCGTTTAATGGTTTCAGAGCCCCGATCCCAGTGCTTTCCTCTTCTCGATGCCCTTAATTTAATGAATATCGCTTTTAAATTTGTCCGGTGTCTTTTTTTTTTTTCCTTGTTCCGGTCAAGCGTCAGAAAGTGAAAGGAGCTAGGATGGGCACGCGGCACGGCGAAATTCGCGAATTCCGCGGCGATTTGTGAAAGATCATGAGATAATAATCACTTATAACTCAAGATGTAATTGAAGACCTCAGATAATAAATGTGGTTTCTAAGAAAAAAAAGAAAGAAAAATCATGCTTCAAGCATAGATTATGAAACACTTTCCAACACTTCCTGAATTCTTTACCAAAACTTCGCTGTTTAAGAGATATATAAAAAAAAATTCTAAGTAAACATTTTAGAAAACTCATAACACATTTGAAAACCAGATTTCAGCAATTACCACCCATAGCAGAAAAATAGTTCAATTACTTTGCACGGCCCTGTATTTAATCTACAATTTGAACATATTCTACATAATATGCTAAAACTTAGTTTAGTAAGAAAATGTATAATAGGTTGAAAATTCACCTTCAGCAGTTTCTATCAATATACGGAAACATACATTAATTCTTTTGTATAACCCTATATATTACCAACAGATTTTTATAGGCGCTACATATTAAGCTAAAATTTAATTCAGGCGAAAATATAATTAAAACCAGGCTAGAGAATATAAGGGCTAGGTCATCCCTTTGAGGTGACCTATGCCACCTAAGGCTACTATTATAACAGTTCTAATGCCGCCTTGAGACCAACTTTCCTCCCTACCGGAAAATCTGTGACGTCATTGTGTTCGCGCTGACTTAAAAGAGAAGAATTGGTTCCTATGTGCTGCTCTGAGGAAAGCGCATAGGATATTCATTTTATTATGTTTGCAATTTTTTGTATTTTTATTTTCTATACGAACCAAAATTTATTATTATTCAAATATGCATCTTGTGCAGTTTCTATATGCCGAAATATGCATTATAATACAAAAGGAAAAGATGTAATTTTTCACTTGTTTCCACAGAAGAATGCGGAATTATATAAAGAATTTATACAAAGATGCAAGAGGAAAGACATAATTGCTCCCCAAAAACAAGGATCTGCAGTGATAATTTTTTATTAAATTATTACATAGAAAGTTTGAAACATAGATTATTGGGATTACATGAAAAGAAAAAATTAAAGACTTCTTCTGTTCCAAGGATGAATGTGCGCAAGACCGAAACTAGGAATATTTTTTAGCTGGGGGCAACATGCATTTTGACGTATCCCTCTTTCTCGCTTCTTTCCAAAATAAATTTACACTGTAAAAAAAAAAAAAAAAAAAAAAAAAAAGGACTAAAAACGGAAATACTACTGGCAATCTAGACGCCAGTACTATTTCCGTTTTTCTACGGGAATTTTTACCCATAAATTACAGAAAATTCTCCGTTTTTCTGATTAAAAATAATTAAATTTATTTGATTTCCGTTTTTTAGTGCGTTTTTTTTTTTTTTTTTTTTACAGTGACTAGGGGCGTCTGCCCCCTACGAGCTACGCTCGCCAACCCCCGTTCAGGCACACCAAAATCCAAAAAGCACGCTAATTTGATCGGCTTTAAAAATATTGAATTAAAATTAATAATAATAAAAAAAAAAACAGTAGCGATCTCTCTGTAAACGGGTTTCCATTCGTTTTCCTTGGATTGGGGATTTTTAAGGCCAAATCTGCTGCTGTTAAGAGATACAATGGCTGTTTTCGTATTTAATTAAAAAATTAGTTAAACATTTGAAAATAAGCTAATGTAAAATGAATTAAGTAAACAGTGTCATTGTCTCCCGGTATTTTTTAACAGCGCTATAAGATAGTTCTTTTAAATAATTCATTTTAAATGTATCGTCTCAAATCTGACGTAATTTACACCAAAGTTTTATTTCTCTTATTAATATTCACGTGAAAATACTTTTGTTGTTAGAAGGAAACATTATTTGCGTTTTCTTCGAATTCACGATAATAGTTGAAAAGATTATCTCAAAATATCTCGCGCAAATATATTTTTCAATTTAAATTGTTTTGCTATATTTTTTGCAATTTTAAATATGACGTAATTTCCTCAAATTACAAGTTTTAACGCATAATAATGATTTTTTTTATTTTAAGATTTTGTTTCTCTTTTAAAATGTGTAAATATGGTTCGGCACAGATGTCATTGGCGCAATTTTTTTCTGACGCCAATTTCATATACGCAACGGGTACTTAACTGGTGCTAAAGTGTCGTTATTTTGCTTGATATGGTAGCCCGGATGTTGTTGTTTATGCTATTGATGCTTTCGCCAAATTGGCGTCGGAAAAAAATTGCGCCAATATATGGCGTATATGACATGGGGCGTATATGACATCTGTGCCTATGGTTCTTATGACGTAATTTTCCTGCTTTTAACATGTAATCATTTAATTCTAATTTTAAAGGTTTTTCTGTTTGTAATAGTCACGTGTAAATAAATTTTTAATTTGAAGTAAACATTATTGTTTGCGCTGTTTAAACAACTGGCAACAGTTTAAATTAATAACATTTTCTAAAATTTGTAAAAAATATCTCTCGAAATGCTGAAAATTTGAATTTAAAATTGAAATAAAACCTCAAAAAATGAGTCAAATAAGAAAAATAAATGCAATCTGCATACCGGGAACTTATAACGTATAAAATGATCTAAAAATGATTAAATTCTCATGTATAGTTTTTGCTCCAATAAAACTTTTTTAATGGAACGATTTTGTCCAACTTTAGCATTAAATATCTCTTAAAATAATTCTTCGATTTGAAAACTGTCTGCATCAGCGTGTTTATCAAACATTTCTCTATAATACCACCTATTTTCATATTTTTGTATGCAACAGTTTTTTTTATATTAACGATGAAAGGCCATGCTTAAGCATTCAAATTGGATGCCTAATTGCAGATTTTCATTGGTCCATTTCCAAATCAAAACTTTTTTTTTATATACTAGGGGGCTCAGCCCCCTACGAGCTACGCTCGCCAACCCCCGTCCAGACACCGCAGGCTCTAAATGCACGCTAATTTGATCGGCTTTAAAAAGATTTCGAAAGATTGAATTATAATTTAAAAAACAGTGGCGATCTCCCTATAAACGAATTTCTATTCATTTCTCTTTGATTGGGGAATTTTAACGCCAAATCCGCTGCGGTACTACTTGATTATCCCGTCGACCAATTTCGCCAAATTATATAAATCGCCAAACCACTCGCCAAATTATACAAATTGACATAATTTTTATTTTAAATAACGAAAGAACAAATAAATTCGTACAACATTAATAAAAATACAAATAAAACGTCGAAATAAAAATAGCTTGATGACGTAGACACGTGTAACAACATTTCAAAATCAGCTAATATAAAAGGAATTAAGTAAACAGAGTCTTTGTCTCCTGGTATTTTTTAACAAAGCGAAAAGAAAGTTCTTTTAAATGAGACATTTTAAATTAATCGTTTTTAATCTGACGTAATTTTTACCAAGCTATTCTTTCTCTTTTAAATAATCGCGTGAAAGTACTTTTGTTAGCAATGAAATATTATTTGCGCTTTCCTAACAAAAATAGTTGAAAATATTTTCTCAAAATATTAAATAAATGTCTAGCGCAATTTCTAAATTTAAACTTTTTTGCAATATTATTTTGTGTTCATTTTATGTAATAACTATAATGTGATGTAAATATGACGTAATTTCTCCTAAGACTTCTAACGCATTTAATGAATTTATTATTTTACAATATCCTTTCTCTTTTAAAATTCACGTGTATACTTTTTATGACGTAATTTTTAACAAGTTCCTGCTTTTTATACATAATTATTTAATTCTAATTTGAAAGTTTTTTTCCTGTTCATAATAGTCACGTGTAAATAAATTTTTAATTTGAAGCAAACATTATTGCTTGCGCTTTTTATACAGTTGGCAACAGTTTAAATTAGTACAATTTTCTGAAATCTGTAAAAAATATCTCTAGAAATGCTGAAAATTTGAATTTAAAATAGAAATAAAACCTGAAAAAATGAGTCAAAATAAAAAAATTAATGCAATCTGCACTCCGGCAAATTCTAACGCATAAAATGGTCTAAAAATGATTACACTGCCATGTATAGTTTTTGTTGCTATAAAACTTTTTTAGTGGAACGATTTTGTCCAACTTTAGCATTAAATATCTCTTAAAATAATTCTTCGATTTGAAAACTGTCTGCATCAGCGTGTTTATCAAACATTTCTGTATAAAACCACTGATTTTCATATTTTTGTATGCATTATTTTTCTCAATATTAACGAAAAAAGACCTCCGGTCACAAAAAATTCAAAACCGGCGGCGGCGGCGGCGGTGACAGCGGTAGTTACTTTTTTTTTAGAATAGAGAGATAGAAGGAAACAGAAGTTTTCAACCCATTGGCTTTTTTTACACTCTTTTATTTAATTCGACTTGGTTTTTGTACGTAAAGATGGAATTTCGTAATTGATTTTTAACTTACTATATAAGTTAGAATTATAAAAAATACGCTCGCAGCTTTATTTTCGATGACAGTGCAACATTTAAATTTTTTTAGAAATTCATTATAAATTAATACAATAATTTTAAGGCATTTTCCCGTTAGCCTGCCAGAGGCCATCAATCGTCCAATAATCTCTGTAATGCGTACAATTTTATAGGAGTTGAAATAATAATTATAATGGATTTATTGCTGCGCCAATAAACCCTCACTAAAATAGGCCAAATGGCTGTGAAACTGCAATAATGAAAAATTTTAATGGCTAAAGAGTAGAAAATAAATTATAAATAAAAAATGCAGAGTGTAATATTTAAAAATATATACTCTTTTATCAACTAATATTTTAATAATTTTCGGTTATATGTTGAGAAACCAATTTACAAATCCTAAAAATATAGCTTAAATAACTTTTTTTTTTCTTTCACGTTGCCCTATCTTAAAAAACAAAAGAACAAACATTAGATATTTTTTAATAAATTCGCTTGCTTCCATTTTCAATAAGATGAAAACAAATCACGAATTTTTCATAATCGAATTCAGTACCCACGCCAAATGAATATGTATTGGTACGGAAATTTTTGGAAAATATGAATTGTTGTCGAAAAATTCGACGGGATTTTGACGATGAACATGGAATGTTTGTAAAATAGTGTTTTTTTTTTTTAATAAATTTAACTTTTACACTTATTTAAATAAAAAATAGTTACTAGAAAGCATATTACTCTTAATATTTTTAAGTTGATTTCTTAAAAAATCGTCTTATTGCAATGATTTTATTTATAGGTATAAATAATTGAAATCTTATCATCATAATAACAACTGGAAAACTGCACCAATTCAAACCTAATTTGGAAAATAATTTTGTTTCTTGTCTGAATTTTCATACTATTGTTATATAAATTAAAAAATATTCTTTTTATTTAACTAAGCAAGAGTCAAATAGAGAGGACAAATGTGTGAAATGCAAGCATTTAACTATTTCTCTGATTTTGAGAAGTATAAAATACAAAAAGTGTTATTACGTATTTAAGAAAATATTTCTCCTTATTTAAATAAACTTAATTTTAAATCATTCAACAGTAACATTGACCAAGAAAGATAATAAAGTCTGAAATGTAAGCATTTAAATATTTCTCTAATTTTGAAAAGTATGAAATATCAAAAGTGTTATTGAGTATTTATGAACAATAGTTCTCCTTATTTAAATAAATTTTTCCTTTAAATCAATTCAACAATAATATTGATCATGAAAGTTAATAGTCATCATAATAACCCAATGCCCGAAATAGCGACAAACATAAACATTTCGAATATCATTTTAATATTTTTATGCAAAATAAACTCAACACGTTTAAATCCCATTTCTTTCTGATGGCTCCTCTCAGCTAGCGTGAACGTAACTACGTCATCTCTGCCATCTACATCTCTACATCATCTTTTCTCTAGCCCTGATTAGAACTACTCAAATCACACTTCCAAACATTATCATTCTTAGGAGGTCATGTATCCAATTCTTTGCATGGCTTTGTGTATGATTTTATTTATTTTATACAAACATTTCTTAGTATATAAAATATAATTAAAGTTGAAAGTACATAACTAAATTAAAAGCTGCTTTTAAGCCATTCACGCTTGTAATCCACAATGCTTGCGAATGCTTTTGTGTAGCCCTGTATAATGATCTATTCCATAACATTTATACATACCACATACCAAGCAAAAATTTAGTTAAATGCACATACCATAAATGAAATCGCATTTCCAGCGCTTATATATAGAGAGTGTACTTCAAATACAGTAATCTATCCCCATATTTTGCGCGTTCTTGTAAATGAAGGATAAATGCTATGCACATCATCTTATACATCAAGTATGTTGTAGTAAGCCTCAGTAATGTATGTCAATTTTATTATATTTAAAATAGTGTAACAGGACTAAAATACCGTGCAAACAGTTTTCGCCCTCAGACTATTATGTAACGGAATTCTTTTGTGTGGCCCTGTACATGAATAGTATTGCTTTGCATCCCATAGTCTTCAGAATGCATGATTCAATGCCCTACATGAATGCATATGAATTTCATTATGTTTGAAATTGTCTAACGTCATTAAAATGAAATTGAAACGATTTGTTCTTATAGACCGTAATGTAACGGAAAACTTTTGACAGTCCCTGTAAATGAACTAAAAATGCTACACAATGTTTTTGCAATACCGATCGTACTATGGTAAGCATCAATAACGTAAAAAAAAAATTCAGAGCAATCCGAGTATATTTAGAATAGTTAGAGCTCGGACAGGCGTACAGACAAACCAAAGTCATAAACACTTTTTCAACTACCGGGTATCCTAAAAAGTACTGACTGATTTTAAAATTCAATAACTTGCAAACGGTGACAGATATTTAAAAAATTCTTGCAGGAGGGTCATGCATGAGGTCAAAAGTTTTTTTACAGTGATTTTCGATTTTAGTTCAAATCACAAAAAATAGATGGCGCTGTAAGCAGTAGGCGCTAAATGCAGGCTCGATTTTTTGGTCTTTCTGTTCTTCCATGCGGAAAAATGAGATGAAAATGTATTGAGTGGGTCCCGAAGTGCTAAAAATCGAGCATGAATTTAGCGTCTGTTGATGGCAGCGCCATCTATTTTTTGTAATTCGAACTAAAATCGAAAATCACTGTAAAAAAACTTTTGACCTTATGCATAACCCTCCTGCAAGAATTTTTTAAATATCTGTCACCGTTTGCAAGTTATTGAATTTTAAAATCAGTCAGTCCTTTTTAGGACACCCGGTATATTGGAAAGCGTTAAAAAATGAGTTAATCATATGAATGAAAATAACCAATGGTTTTCTACCATCTGTTGAATTAGTATTTTAAAAAAAAAAACCTAACACTGAGATTTTAATTGATAAAGGATACATTTGACAATTAAAAATTGTAATTTTAGTTAATAAAAGCGGATCAAAATGTGTTTTCTCAAAATTATGATTGTGTTACTTACCACCCTTATCATCTGAGCTCTTCAATTCATTTATAAAAAAAAAAAAAAATGAAGACAACTGTATTATTACAAATCACTTCATCAACCATGCTTGCCAGTTGCAGTGACTGTGTCATAATTTGTTTTTCTGTTGAGCGGGAAAAAGTACTTTTTTGAGTGTAGCCTTAATAGCCCAGTGGTAGGGAAGCAAAAAAAGGCCCAATTCGGAAATAATTAAGGGAAAGCTGGAAATTGTTTTAATCCCTTCAGTTTATGTCTAGAATGAATATGCTACGTTTTCCCCCTCGTACTAAGTGACCGTTAGGAATTATATACTGATTTACAGTAAAAAAACACGTTTTTTTTTTTAAATACCATAACGCTATCTCGAAATCATCAACTTTTTCAAAAACATTGTCAATACAAATGTTGTAGAGCTTAAAATTCTGAATAAAATGAGTACTTTACACTTAATACTTTTGTCGAATATTAAGGTCAAAAATTCTACTTTAAAGTTTTAGCCCCGTGGTCAGTGGGTTGAACTAAGAATCAATTAGGGGAAAACTGGAAATCGATTTAATCCCTTTAGATTAGGTCTAAAATGAATATTCTATGTTTTCCCCTTCGTACTAAGTGAGCGTTAGGAAATATGTACACATTTACATTCGAAAAACACGTTTTTCTTTAATATTTTTAACGATATCTGAAATTTCGACCTTAATTTTGAACAAAAATATTAATGTGAGTATTCATTTTATTCAGAATTTTAAGCTCTACAACATCTGTATTGGCAATTTTTTGATATAGTTAGCTCTTTTGAGATATTATTAATGTAATTTGGTCTCTCCTATCTTGAAGCTCTTGATTAGTGATTAAGGCAAAATTTTTAAATGGAATTGTGACCTTAATTTTGAACAAATACATTAATGTGGGTGCTCATTTTATTCAGAATTTTGTGCTTTACAACATTTGTACTGACAATGTTTTTAATAGACTTAGCTGTTTTGAGATATATTCTTAGTTAACTTGGTCTCTCCGGACTTCAAGTTCTTGATTAGCGATTAAGGCAAAATTTTGAAATTAGAATTGCGACCTTAATTTTGAACAAAAATACTAATGTGGGTGCTCATTTTATTCAGAATTTTAAGCTCTACAACATTTGAATTGACAATGTTTTTGATAGAATTAACTATTTTGAGATATTGTTAAAAATATTAAGGAAAAACATGTTTTTCGAATGTAAATACGTACATATTTCCTAACGCTCACGTAGTACGAAGGGGAAAACATAGAATATTCATTTTAGACTTAATCTGAAGGGATTAAAACGATTTCTAGTTTTCCCCTAATTAATTCTGAGTTCAACCCTCTGACCACGGGGCTAAAACTTTAAAGTAGAATTGTGATCTTAATGTTCGACAAAAGTATTAAATGTAGGTACTCATTTTATTCAGAATTTTAAGCTCTACAACATTTGTATTGACAATGTTTTTGAAAAAGTAAGTGATTTCGAGATAGTGTTATGGTATTTAAATAAAACGTGTTTTTTGACTATAAATCAATGAAAAATTCCTAACGCTCACCTAGTACGAGGGAGAAAACGTAGCATATTCATTCTAGACCTAAACTGAAGGGGTTAAAATAATTTCCAGCTTTCCCCTAATTATTTCCGAATTCAACTCCCAAACCACTGGGCTATAACGTGGTTCTCAAAAAATATTTTTTCCTGCTCAACATTGCAAAACTTTCTGACGTATTCACAGATGCATTTTTTAACGTAAAAGCATGATACTGTCAGGCATGATTATTGAAGTGATTTGAAATAGAACAGTTGTCTTCATTTTTTGATAAATGAATGACATCAAAGGCGATTGATATCTCTAGTCAGCAGTTTTTTTTTTCCTGTGTTGTCGCATACGGAAATTCGGTACAAAATGGAAAATTTGACAGTATTTTCTGAAAACTGATCTGCTTTTACCAAAAAACAGAAAAAATAGCTCAATTACATAGTTTTTCTATCAGAGTACCTACCAATTTGATATATTTGCGAAAGAAAATGAATTAAAAAATATATCATAGCACAAATGAGTCAAATAGCCAGATTTAGCGTCATTTGTTTAATTTTGGCAACACAAGTACTCCATTTCTGTAGAAAGTAAAGGAAAAATAGTTGAAAAATAGTAATTATATCTTTTTGTTGCCATTTTCCCATAACAACTGAAAAAAATGTAATTAAAATACGTGCTATTTTGAAAAAATATAAATGAATGAATTCTGATAAAACATGGAGCTGTTATAAACTATATTTAATTTTAAGTATCGATATTAATGGTATAAACAAATAAAGACTCAAGAATCATTAGATAGCCTTTATTTATTTATTTATTTACTTTTGGTCGACTTTCTTGAATGACGACATCGCTTTTTGCTGGATTTGTGTATTATTCAGCGATAGAAACGTCCTATATGCATACTTTACTGTAGATGTTGTTTAAGACTGATCGTAAATGAAGAAGTCTTCAGTGAATGCGAATGACGTCATTTATATAAAATAAAATCGTGTGTTTTAAGTCTTAAAAGGGAAATATGTTTTGTACTATCTATATTTACACACACACACACATACACACACATATATATATATATTGGATTAAATAAAAATGGGATTATATTAGGTATATTGTGTAATATTACTATATTTCATTGCTATAAATTAAATATTTAAAAGGTTGTATTGATTTTTCCATTTCATAGCATTTAATATTATTTATTCTGTTTTCATCTTGAATCTATTTCTTTTGGTCATGTAGTCGTTTGAGTACAGGGGGGGGGGGGGAAATTCCAGCTTTTAGCTTTTTTTCTCACAGAAAACGACTATTTTGTTTATATAATTGAATTCTGTACTCTTGATAATGTAATTCAATATATAAGCTTTTCAATTATTTTTATCGGTATCCATATTTTTCTTTTTTTCTTCCATATTAATACTTGTAATATAGTACAAGGGACTATATTTTATACATATCAGCTGGTATATACTATGTTTTTGGTATCCATGTTAAGTATGTTGGGGGAACACTGTATTATTGTCATTTCATTCATAATATCACAATTTTTGTTGTTGGTCGGTAATGTTTATTTAATGGTTATATATATATATATATATATTTATTTATTTATCGGGGGAGACACTAAATTCTGAAAAAGCAGAATTCCTGTTTTCTAGTTTTTGGGGGTTTATTTTAGTGTGCACTGAGCAAATCGGATCGAACTATCAAGATGCAACCTTTTGACTTTTTAAACTCTACATAACTCTTTGCTGCCCAGGATAATTTCGAAGCCATATGCAACGAATCCCCACAAGTTGGACACCTCCATGTGTTGGACACTCGCTCTAACCCCTTTTTTTTTCTCTTCTCTAGAATCGAGCTTTTATCTCTCTTCGTTTAACATTACGGTTTATCTCCCTCCGCTGGACAGCTGGCATCTTGACGCTCAACGTGTTCGTTTTTTTTCCTAAGTAGGACAGTTTACCAATTTATTTATTTTTCCCCCTTCAGCTTTCAATGTGCGTTTATGTACCACGAGGTCGAAAAGAAAGCAGTATTGAAGAAGCACGTTTGTAATTTTTAACCCTTTATATCCAGGCGATATTTTAAAGTACAGGCATACCCCGACTTACGTATTAAGAGGCTACTTCAGTCACATGAAAAGACGCATTCGCTAATGCTAATCCTATGGAAGAAATTTATAAAGCTATCTCGGTCGCATTTCAATGTTTTTAAATGATTTCTTTTGCATTGAATAGTTGAGATCGATCTGTATGCAGGCCGTTTTTTACCTTTTCGATTTTGATTGCAGACATTTTTTATGAGGAGGCTTTTACTTTCGAAACCGGTTCCGAAAATGAAAGTGTCCTCATAAGAAATACCTGTAAACGAACTCAAAAAAGTAAACAACGGCCTTTGTACAGATTGATCTCAACTATTCAATGCAAAAGAAATCATTTAAAAACATTGAAATGCGACCCAGATATCTTTATAAATTTCTTCTATAGGATTAGCATTGGCGAGAAGGTATTTTCGTTTGACTGAAGTAGCCTCTTAAGGGGACGGACGTTTAAAAAAAATTCTTTAATTTTCATATTAGATATTTGAAATTTTGTGCAAATATACATTTCACCATAAGTATATAGAACACCTTAAAGGGAATTTCCAATTTTACTTTAATTTTAAGAATTTTTTAAAAAATTGCGTCTTAATTTTTTAGACCTTTCCTCGATTTTTGGATTTTAATCACGTAAAACTCTATTACAAATCAATCAGTGTATCGATTTTTTTAAATACCTTAAATAGTTAATTTTTTTGAGATATTTTTCTGAATTCCAAATCGATTTTCATCAAGTTTCTGCCTTATAATAAGTTAAAAATCAAATTTAATTGTCTTAATGAAGTCGAATTTTAAAATGCATGCACAGTTTCTTTTTAAGCAATATCAAAATTCTTCCTTATCAGTTTCATGAATTTTGATCAAAAAATTAAGTAGCAAGGAGCATTTCAAAAATTAACAAGTTGGAAAATGCTCGTCAAACGTGGCAAATGAGGTGCATTCGTACTATAAGTAGTTTTATAATTATTTTTTTGCACCCCATATTGTATTGAATGTATATTTTTTTGCACTTCATAAATGCACAGACTGTAACATCATTAAAATGCATTTGCAATAATTTTTCCCATTGGCCGTAATGTAAAGAAAATCTTTTGACTGTCCCTGTCATTAAACTATACATCCGATTTCCATACAATTTGAAATGACTCGACAAAATTTTGCAACAATTATATATTTAAAATTTCAGGTCATTCGGAAGGCTGTAACATCATTAAAATGCACTTGCAATAAATTTTCCCATTGGCCGTAATGTAAAGAAAATCTTTTGACTGTCCCTGTCATTAAACTATACATCCGATTTTCATACAATTTGAAATGACTCGACAAAATTTTGCAACAATTATATATTTAAAATTTCAGGTCATTCGGAAGGCTGTAACATCATTAAAATGCACTTGCAATAAATTTTCCCATTGGCCGTAATGTAAAGAAAAACTTTTGACTGGTCCTGTAATTTAACTATACATCCGATTTTCATAAAATTTGAAATCGCTCGGCAAACTTTTGCAACAATCATATATTTAAAATTTCAGACCATTCTGTCGGGTAGTTTTTGCTCTGTTATATGCGGACGGGCAGACGGACTGAACGACGACTATAGTTGCTACGTATTTATATAATTACGAACGCACCTAAAAAGAAGCTGAAACATGACTACTTGAGAAAAACAGATTTAAAGTATATTAAAAGGCCAAAAAAATGTTTGTGAACAAAATTAAAACATTTGTAACTTTGCGTAAAACAATCGCATCTGCATGCGGTTTACCACCAATGACGAAGTACAAATTGGAGAATAATAATACACACAAAATAAAATGTCGATTTTGGGGTCGATTTTTGCTCAAAAGGTCTACGGTCCCCTTGAGAGGGTTACCTTTGAACACGTCGAAAAAGTAAAAAATATCAGTATGTTCCAATCTTCAAAACTTGTGTAATAAGACAAAAATAAAAATAAAACTTTATTTAAATGTAAAGCTTATATTTAAATTTACATTTAAAAAAATATATATACTCGTAAATTCATATATAAATATTAAAATGATAAGTTTAAAATATATGATAACTAGGGGGCTCTGCCCCCTGCAAGCTACGCTGGCCAACCCCCCGTTCAGACACCGCAGAATCTAAAAACACGCTAATCTGATGGGTTTTAAAAATATTAGAGAAGATTGAATTATACTGTAAAAAGCTGTGCAGATCTCCCTGTAAACGGGTTCCCATTCAATTCCCGTTGATTGCAAAAATTTAAGGGCGAATAAGTTGCTGTTAAGACATCCAATGGTTGTTTTCGTTTTTCATTAAAGAGGATCAGTTAAACATTTGAAAAGAAGCTAAAATAAAATAAATTAAGTATAAGAGTCTTTGTCTCCCGGTATTTTAAAATAATCTCTATAACAATAGCCTAAGTCATGTGACTATCACCAACAGTTCCAGGCGGACCACTTCGCTTTTTATACTCTAGGTGCCATTTTGGTACTTTAATGTTAGCCAGGCACAGGTGATAAGTCGTCAAATATTATTCTATCGCCATCATTTCATCTATATTATAATATTTCAAGTCGTCAACTGTCATAAACAAATACGGTCTGATGCCTTCGCCGTTCATATGAAAGTTTGGCAAAGATGTCATATATGTCCCATATTGGCGTGATTTTTTAACGACGCCAATTTGGGGAACGCATCAACAGCATAAACAGCAACATCCGGCTTACCATATCAAGCAAAATAACGATACTCTGACGCCAGTTATGTGCCCGTTCCGTATATGACATTGGCGTCAGAAAAATATCGCGCCAATACGGGACCGTAAGTTTTCCATTTTTATTAAAAAATCAAATTTTTTTTTTCGAATAAAACTACATAAAACTTGCCATGGTCGCAAAGAATTCTATGTACTGTTACGCTAGCAGGATGCAAATCTCGCCAATAGCTTTTTTTCAAATCGCCAGTTAGCATTTTTTTTTTTTTTTCGAGTGGTAATATTTGGCCAGATGTCATAAACGCACAGCAGGTTTGGCGTAATTTTTTTTATTTTTTTATTTTTTTTTTTTTTTTTTTTATTTTACGAAAATTTGGCGAAAACCTCGTTTTTAAATACCAGTTACGTATGCCTTTTCGGTATTACTTAGTTATCCCGTCGACCAAAAATCTATCGCCAAACCATAAGATTAAATGCCAATAATGGTTGATCGTAAATGTCTCATTCACTTGACTTTAAACAAGTTACACGTGTTTACGTCATCAAGTGATTTTTATTTCGACATTTTATTTGTATATTTATTAATGTTACTAGAAGGTAGCCCGTCAGAATGACGTGTTTGCATTTTTAAAAGAATGATATAGCATTGCATTATAAAATGAATTATGAAGTAATAAATTTTATCTTATCTGACTAATAGAATCAGGTGGGAGTAAAATAGTTATTAAAACAGCCCATTTATAATTGAAACTTAATTTGCAAGAAAGAACTTCACTCACAAAATTTAAAGAACTACTTCACACAAAACATGCAAATTAGAATTAATAATGCTATTTTAAAATATATTGTCAATTAACTTTCGTCTTCGATCATTGCTTTAAAAAAAATCAATAACCTTCAATTTCTATAAATCAGAATAATAATGATAAAAATAAATAAATAAGAAGTCCTTCACGGATTAATTGTCGATAGCTGACGCCAAAATAATAATTATATAACTTAAATTTTAAAAAGTTTAACTCAGGTTAAATCCTCATTTTTTTTTAAAACATACATAAAGAAACCTATAATAAATTTTGATCATTAAAAATGATCCTTTATCACTTAAGTAAATTGTAAATATTAATTGCATTAACAGATTTTTTTTCTCAAATTCTTTTATTAAATTACAAATTTATTTTCCCTACAAAATACAAAAATGCAAAATTTTATTTCCATTGTTATATATATATATATATATACATATATTCTACAGGGCATTAAGTATCCCTGATTGTCTAATTATATTTTATAACAAATACTATTCACTTTTCCCCCCAATGTCTTCAGAGTTCAAAGAATTTCAAAAGAAACGTCTTTTTTATTTTAACTACCGATAGATGGCGCCAACAAAGCTCAAAATTCACAATGAATGCGATACAAATGAATGTTTACTTATTAAGGGAGAGGGCCAAACTAATTTCAACTGAAGTTATCTCAGAATATGTACATAACTAAATGTAAGTCATCTCTCAAATGTTAATTTATTTTGAATAATCTTTCTAAAAATGTAACATTTATGAAGTTTAATAAGAAAAAATAATTTCAATAAAAATGGCCGAATGGTATACGATAAAGCGAAGTGGAATCCGGATGAGTTCAACCCCGGAAGCGTTATACACTTTGTGTTATTATATATATAATACTAATTTATTTGTTCTTTCGTTATTTAAAATAAAAATTATGTCAATTTGTATAATTTGGCGAGTGTTTTGGCGATTTATATAATTTGGCGAAATTGGTCGACGGAATAACTAAGTAGTAGTGTATTTCTTAATTATTTTCTGTTATTTTCTAAAGGAAATATCAAAAAAGTAATTAATAATCATAGAACAAAATAATATATATAATTTGTAAAAAGAAATAAAAGTAAATAAACATTTATTATCAAATAAACAACAATAGCCGGGTTACCATGTCAACCTTTTCTGAAATATAAAAAAAAAATATATCTGTTTGATTAAAATTTCAGTTGCCATCATTAGAAAAATGTATATAAAATTAGAAAAAAATTAATATTTCGAAAACTAATTCAAACTTAAAAATTCTAATACCAGTTTTGAAATCTGCGGATCAATATTGATTTTTGGTGTTAATTTTATCGCAAAGTATTCCATATTTTAGGAGAAATCGCCGTGAAACATAATCAGTTGTTTAATCAGTCGATTCATACTTCCGTTTCATAAATTCGTTTCATTAGGATTTTATATATATAAGGTAGATAAGAGAAAAAATATTGCGCGCATCATAAAATCTGAAAATATGCATATAAAGAGGAAATTTTGGAGAAAATAAATGCATAATAGTGTTACCTTTATACTAAAACCAGAATATTTGTAAAAAAATATTGACTAAATTAAAAAATTAACAAAAAATTAAAAATTTTCACTTAAATATAATATTTTCTAAGTACAAAAAATCAAAGTAAAAAAAAAAAAAAAAAAAAAAAAAGAAAAATCTTATCTTTTTCTCGTTTTAAGTTGTAGATAATACAGAATGAATATGTGGTGAAAATTTCTTTTGGTTGCCATGCATAGTTTTTTAGTAATACTGCGCGCAGTTTTGAATAAACGCGACGCAAAGTGTAATCCTATGTAGTCTTAATATGTAGTCTTAATAAAACTGCCGTAATTAGTAAACTAATGGGAATTTTTTAATGCGGCTTTTTGCATATTGTTCAGAAATGATTACGGAATCAAAATATGTATAAAAAAAATTAGAAAAGTTTAAAAGTTTAAAGGTATCCTACCCCCTTAAGCGACTTACGTAAAATCGCAGTTACGCAATAAATCTCGAAAATTACATTTGTGAACATACTAGCGCGTTTGATGCGCAGTTGCATACTTTTGATATTTATTTTATAAATGAAATATATAGATTAAACCACAACCGTAATATATTTTATATATTAGATAGAGCTATATTTTTATTGGCATGTACAATCAAATCTATGACAAAAGAATTTATTCTTTATTGTTAGTTATTCATAGTTGTCATTTAATTCATAGTAAATACAGTTTGTGCTTATCAAGGATTATTTTATTTTGTGAGTAATACCATCAGAAATTCATGAGTTCTCTTTAATTATTCCTCAATTATTCTTCAATCCTCTTTAATTATTTCTTATTTTTATAGTCGTTTGATGTAGATTCGAAATTGCTTTAAATCAATTCATCAATGTTAGATTTATAAATCCCATATTCCACAAGGTATTTGAAAAGTGTTCTTTAAGTTTGTTTTTATATTTTTTTCATATTTTTATAGTTTATATACGAGTAAATACTGTCGGATGATCCTTTATTCATAAAATAATACAGTGTAAATAATATATACGTGTGTGTGTGTATATATATATATATATATATATATATAGAGAGAGAGAGAGAGAGAGAGAAAGAGAGAATAAATATTGCAGTTTCTTCCAAAATTTTGCCAAAGCAACTTACAAATTCGACTTACGCAAAATTCAAGTTACGTAAAAATTTACGGAACGCATTACTTATGTAAGTCGGGGGATACCTATAATTAAAACAAGAAAGAAAAATTATGCTTGAAACATAGATTATGAAATTTCGACACATTCAAGATTACACATTGTTAGTAAAGTGGAAGATGATGTCTAGTTAAATTAGGTGGGAAAGCCTACACAAGGACTAAAACTCAACTAGCCCCACCCAGCAATCCACATTAGACATCTACCACCTTATATTCCGGAAGAGTTTTACAAAATTTGTGGACTGTACGGAAATTAATTTTTCTCGTGGAAAAGGATGTCTAAGTAAGAAATTTGGAAAATGGCATACAATTTCCCATGTAAAATTAACACATTTGAAAACCCAATTTCAGAATATGCCATCTACAGTCCATTTTTTTTTTTTTTTTTTTTTTTTTTTTTTTTTTTTTATTGCGTGTGTGGAGCCTTGTATGTGATCTATGCATTTATATATATATATATATTACATAGCATGCAAACATATAGTTCAGTTAGCAAACGTAAAACACAGCTGAAAAATTTCCTTCAACAATTTCCGTCAATAATAGGGAATTAACTTCAGAGTTTTGTGTAGCCCTGTAAAGGGTCTATAGAATGTATGCACACCAAGTAATATACAAAAAGTTAATTAAACGTAAAAACGTATGTCACAATTGAAAACTCCCTTCCAGAAATTATTACTCATAGACAATACTGTAAACAGATTCTTTTGTGTGTTCCTGTACGTGAACGAATAATGCTATACAATAATATTGTATCGTAATTATCTTGTGGTGAACTTCAATGCTATATATCAAATTCATTGTCCTTGAAATAGTGTAACATCATTAAAATACATTGCAAACGATTTCTTCACATACACTGTTGAACATTTTGTGCTAATTTAAACCAAATTTTGGTGCTTCAGTAGTTTCAACCTCAAGATGGTGAAATCTTGCTCCAACATTTGGACTACGGTTCAACGGAATCTGCAAATGTTGGAACGAACGTTCACCATTTTATAGTTGCAGCTGCTGAAGCACCAAAAGTTGGTTCAAACCAGCTCAAAATTTTTAGCAGGGTAGACCATAATGCAACGGGATCCTTGTGCATGCTTTTAGAATACTATCAAATCTGAAATAAACATTTTCAGCTGCAAAACTTACGAGTAACTCATACATAGAAGAGTAACAAAATAATATTAATTTTAATGTTGATGAAAACTATTAATTTATGTTTGTCTGTCAAACATATTTGTTGAGTAGGATTTTTACTATTACTATTATTATTATTATTATTATTATTATTATTATTATTACTAGCATTTGAAAAAAAACTACATTCCAGATTGAGAGAATTGATTAATTCACTATAAAAATTCCTCAGAAACGTTTATGAAAATCAGTGGCAGCAAAAGAAACTTTGTTTTTATAATTTGCTTCTTAAAATCTTGAAACCATATTGGTTTCTGCTGTTTCTAAAGTTAAAGAGCGTTTTTCGGATTCTCTGCGGTTTCTAAAGCAAAATAACTTTTTTTTTATTCTCTGCGATTTCTAAACATAAAGAACATTTTTCGGATTCGCCGCGGTTTCTAAAGATAAAGAACGTTTTTCGGAATCGCTGCAGTTTCTAAAGATAAAAAACGTTTTTCGGATTCGCTGCGGTTTCTAAAGATAAAGAACGTTTTTCGGATTATCTGCGGTTTTTAAAGGTAAAGAACGTTTCTCGGATTCTCTGCAGTTTCTAAAGATCAAACAGTTTTCGGATTCTCTGCGGTTTCTAAAGATAGAGAACGTTTTTTCGTATTCTGTGCGGTTTCTCAAGATATAGAACTGTTTTCGGATTCTCTACGTTTTCTAAAGATAAAGAACGTTTTCCAGATCCTCTGCGGTTTCTAAAGATAAAGAACGTTTATCGGATTCTGTGCGGTTTCTAAAGATAAAGAACGTTTTTCGGATTCTTTGCGGTTTCTAAAGATAAAGAACGTTTTTCGGATTCGCTGCGGTTTCTAAAGATAAAGAGCGTTTTTCGGATTCTCTGCGGTTTCTAAAGCAAAATAACTTTTTTTTATTCTCTACGATTTCTAAACATAAAGAACGTTTTTCGGATTCACTGCGGTTTCTAAAGATAAAGAACGTTTTTCGGATTCGCTGCAGTTTTAAAAGATAAAGAACGTTTTTCGGATTCGCTGCGGTTTCTAAAGATAAAGAACGTTTTTCGGATTATCTGCGGTTTTTAAAGGTAAAGAACGTTTCTCGGATTCTCTGCAGTTTCTAAAGATAAAACAGTTTTCGGATTCTCTGCGGTTTCTAAAGATAAAGAACGTTTTTTTCGTATTCTGTGCGGTTTCTCAAAATATAGAACTGTTTTCGGATTCTCTGCGTTTTCTAAAGATAAAGAACTTTTTTCTGATTCTTTGCGGTTTCTAAAGAGAAAGAACGTTTTTCGGATTCTCTGTGGTTTCTAAAGATAAAGAACGTTTTTCGGATTCTGTGTGGTTTCTAAAGATAAAGAACGATTTTCGGATTATCTGCGATTTCTGAAGATAAAGAACGTTTTTTGGATTCTGTGCGGTTTCTAAAGATAAAGAAGTTTTTTTCGAATTCATTGGTAACTCAGAAGAAGTGTTATTGCATAATTTTCGTTTGTTGTTACATTATATTTTCCTAGGTTAAGAATCATTTGTCTTTTTTTTTTTAAACAATGAATAGGTAATTTTGCACTTCTTACTGCATATCAATAATAACTTATTTATTTAATTATTTTGTTTAATCAGAAAATTTTCACTCTCAGAAATAGAATTCTCACTTTTGACGATTTAGCAATCCTCAAGCTGTATTTCGTCGTTTTTGACGATCATTTCCTATCACCATCACGTGACTTTTAAGGAAAGGTAAACTCTCAGATATCTGACGAAAGTTTTTCCTCAATCACGGTCAGACTCAATGCATTTTAAGGAAACCGTTGCTGTACCTCCTCAAATCCTGCGATTTTAGCAAGCAGATATTTGCTTGTTTGTATTAGTCCTGTAATAATTTATTTTTAAAACAGCACTTTTTAGTGCTTTTCAGAAAATACTGTAATATAGGTAGTTATTGTTTCTTCATAAGTTATTTTTTTAGCTGCTAAAATTTTTAGGAATGCTTATTATTATTATTATTATTACTTATGTTGTTGTTCGTTATGTTTTAATTCGAAAAGAATATATTTCCTGTGTTCAAAGACATCCAAAAAGAAAATTTAATCAATAAAATTTCAAAGATCCGGGATATCTTTTTTAAAAATTTATTTAAGAAGTATATTCTGTTTTCAATCAGATTAAAAATAAACATAATTGATCCCTCTCCCTTTTATAAACAGTAAAGTGTTAAAATCTTATCCACCTACTCAAAGAGATAAAATCTCACGCAATATTCACTTCACAATTCGTTATTTGTGTGCAACAAATTAACCAGACCATATTCTAACCATTCATTGAGCAAAGAAAATTTCACTAATAAATGATTTAATCAAGCCATATTATAATTATTCATTGACGATGAGAAAAACATAATAATAAATTAGCCTTCCTTAAAACTTTCAGCACCGATAAAATTACAATCTATCTTATACAAATATAATCACGCGGCAGCTTTCATTACATCAGTCTAAAAGCACATTCATACAAGTCCCCAATAGCCTGGTCGGTAGAGCAAGTGTCTCCCACCCCAAAGCCCGCGGGTTCAAATCACGCCGAGGTAAACGACAAGTAAATTTTTTCGTCCCTTAGTACAGGAGCTTCCAAACTGTCCAATAGATGGCGCCATCAGCTCTTTTTTGACGAAACTTTTGAGGAAATTTATATCGTCAAACAAGTGAAGAAAGTAATTTCATCAGTTTGACGAAATATTCGCTCGGAGCATATTCCAGGAAACCGTTTCGTCAAAAACAAAGAAAATTTCGTGAAATCTGAGTATTCATTTTTGAGTGTGTTCTCTGCTTAATAAAATTATTTAAAATTGCATTTATCAAAGTGCCTTATATTTATTCTTTTTTTTTTTTTACACTTTTTAAGAAATAAAAACGTGGAGAAGGGTGCGCATAAACATCTGTTATTCGCGTGATGCCTTAAAAATAAGAAGTACCAAAGTACATTAATACTCAGAAATCTGATAAGTTTGCAGTCGAAAACATGTTTCCAACTTTTGTGTATCGAGTTTTTTATTTTTTGTTATTCAGGGAATGTACTATACTTTCACCTTACCATGCCAAGCTTTTAATTATTGTATCCGATTCCTAACCAAAGAAAACCATCAGAAAACTCGTCAAAGCTTTAATAGGATCTTTTTCATAATTTTTTAAGTTAAAAATATATATATATATATAAGGAATACAATAAAATAAAAATCCCTACACTATATGGTCATTAATGACCGGACACTTTCTATTTTAGACATTTTGTCGAATATTTAAAGATATATTTGTCGGATTTTTCTAAAACTTCAGGATTATGAAGAATATGTTCGACTTTATATTTGTCAACGGCGATTGGATCAGAATGACAATTAGGGGGCCAACAAAAAATCAAAGAAAAAGAATAATGTTTGGGATCACCCTGTAAAACCAAATGCATGAAATGATCTATCGCTATAGCTTACGAATATATGGATATCGTACAATATATGTATATATTTGTGGAAGAATAGAACGCATATATTCATGGAGATTTAGATGTCGACCAAATGTCGTGGTCAAATGTCGACAAAGGCATATGGGGACGCGAATTCCGGCGGTGTTTTAATAAATTTTGTCATATTAAGCTTTTCTGAAAGAGCACAAAAGTTCTATAAAATACTCTAAGACTGATCAATATCCGCGATAACGGTAAAACATTATAACTTTTTATAGTCCGTCTCAAAAGTTTATGCACTCTTCAAATCTGATAAAAAATAATTGAAGAAGAAAATATATGAAACTAATTTGTAATATATACTCGACATTTATTCAAAATCAAATAAAATAAGCACTTTTTGTTGGTTAAAATAAAAATGACATTAATTTTAATTTAATTTACTTTTTTTTTTTTTTTTGAAGAAGAAACACCGTCTCAAAAGTTTAAGCACTTTATGCAATTTGTTTTAGAAACACGGGATTGGACGTGTGTAATGAGGTTGTATGATGTCGTATTCTAATTTTATTAAAGTATAAAAGCGAAAAAATCATTTCCACTCGTTTTAAAAAAAGGCCGAAGATTAAATAATTCACAAAAGGTGAGATTTTAAAAGTTTTTAAATTGAAATCTCAAAATAAAACTGTTTCTCAAATAAAATTTTTTTTAAATCAATCAAAGCGCTGTATATATATATCAAGTACTCTCTAGAAATGATAATTTCAACCGTAAACCAAGATGTGGACGACCATGTATGACGTTTTTTGATACGGATCGGAGAATAAGGAGATTGCTGTTTACATAAAATGTGCCCATACAGCAAATTGAAAATAATCTCGGTGAACAGGTGTCCAAAGATACTGTACATAGACATATGAAAAGATGTGATTACATGATACTAAAGAAAATGACTCGCAAACCTTGTGTCATCAAACTACACCATAACAGGCAAGAATGAACTGGTTGTGTAAAGTAGTAAACTGTTTACGGCATGTTTCAAAATTACTCTGAAATCCTTAATTTTACAAGATTTCCTCCCCCCCCCCCTCTGAATCGTATAAAGAAGGGAAGAGTTTTGGCCAAGGCTCTATTTAAAAAAAGTATCAGGAGTTAAAGCCCTAGATCCTTCTCAAATTTTATTATTAAAGAAATTTATTTCTTTACATAGAAGTTGCAGATATATGAATATGCAATAATAAGAGGACAGTGGAAGGCTATTCTTTTGTAGTTGTGTATATGATGTTGTGTAAAGTAGTAAATTGCCTACGGCAATTTTCAAAATTACTCTGAAATCCTTATTTTTACAAGATTTTCTTACTTTTTCTAAATCGTAATAAATAAAAAAAGAGTTTCGGCGGAGACACTATTTCACAGAAATTGTCAGGAATTGAAGCCCTAGCCCATCAACAACTTTTAACCCTTTAGTACGCAGCTTTGCATATATGTGAACAACAGTGTTTTGAATTTAATAGATATTTTTTATTCATATATAGCTAATTCACACCAGAAAATTAAAATAGCAATATTTTCTTTAATTAATAACAGACATTCCGTATTTAAATAAAGGGAAATTAACCATTGAAACTACTATTTGGTATTGTCAGATTCTCTGAACTACGTAATTTCCAGAGTGTATTCTATCATGGGAATGAAAGGGTTAAATGTTAAGTTTTATAAAATAAATAATTATGTAAAATAAGATATTTAAAGACATACTTATTAAAATATTTATTAATTTGCAATAGTTTAGCGTAAAACAGTCACATGACAGTAGTTTTTAATTATATTGCAGATGTGCAACAGAAGAAAAGATTGATACTATAAAAAATGTATCTCTGATTTTTTTTTCATTATTTTTCTTGTGTAATAAACCTTTCAGAGAATCATACATAATTTTTTTCGAAACAAAATAAAAAAATCGCGCACTTAAGGTTTAATATTATTGAAATTTATTCCTGTACAATAAATTGTGAGAATAGAAGTTGAAGATATATGAATATGCAAACAAGAGGACAGCGAGAAGCTATCATTTTGCAGTTGTGTACGTGATGTTGTATGCATAGAGTAGTAAATTGTCTATTGCATCTTTCAAATTTACTCTTAAATCCTTTTTTTACAAGATCCCCCCCCCCCCTAAAAAAATCGCATAAACAAGGAAAGAGTTTTGGCCAAGACTCTATTTGAGAAAAATCATCAAAAATTGAAATCTTAGAGCTTTCACAAATTTTAGTATTATTGGAATTTATTTCTTCACAATAAATTGTGAGAACAGAAGTTAAAGATCTAGGAGTATGCAAAGAAAAAAAAGGAAAACGAGAAGAGCTGTGTATAAGATGTGGTATAAAATAAATTGCCCACGGCACGCCGTAATTTTGAAAAACGCCGCGGCGGTTACTCTCTTTACTTATTATTCTGATATCTTTATTAAGTGATGGAACAGTGTAGCAGCAGAGAATTAATTGACACCTCAAAATTTTATCAGTATTCTTCATTTAACTTCAGGACAGAATTTCTGAGATTTTTGAAGGCGAAGAATACTATAAAAATTTAGTGGTGACAATCGCTCAATTGCTGCGCCACTGTTCCATCATTACTTTATCTTTACAAAAAGTTTTATTTTTCCCTCTAAATCGTATAAGAGATTTGTCCAGGGCTGTATTAGAAAGAAAGTATAATTGGTAGTCTTAGAGACCAAATTTTAGCCTTATTAAAATTTATTTCTTTGCAATAAGTTTTGAAAAGAATGAATACAAGCGGGGATGACCGAGCATAGCTCGGTCAATTAGCTTTATGTTCAACTAGACAGAATATTTTCACTGTATCATTCCTCCGTATTATTGCTATAATGCATTTTACATTATAACAGTATTACTTACAAAAACAATCAATATGAAAAGTATCTATACATGCTTCTAAATTTTACACTATTTACACATTTACAACGAAAGGACATCAATCCAAATTACATTTTTAGCTCAACTCTGATTGGTTTAACCATGTATCTCGAACCTTATTAAGAATTTCTAAAAAATTCTTTCACATTCTGAAGGCTTATTTTTTTGACAAAACTAGCCAAATTTGGCGACATTCTTGCATTTGGCGCCGAGCATGAGTTTTTGCATTCGTAATCTTGAAAGTCGATTTTTCGGCCAAATGTTGTCAATATTTCTTCAACTTCGCGATTTCGTGACCCTGACCAGTAGTGACCCAGAATAACGCACTAATCAAATCTGCTCGAACATGTGACTTAGCGCAATAGTCTGGTAATCAAAAACGGTAGGATACAAAATTTAGTCAAAATCATTTAAGCCGTATTATAGATAAAATTAGCTTGACCCGCAATGAATCCAAAATGACCCACTAATCTAATTTTTTCGATCATGTGGCACAGCTGCGTTACAAACTTTAATCAAAATCATTAGAGCCGTTTTCGAGATAAAATTAGCTTGACCCGTAGTAACCATAAAATGACCCACTAATCGAAATTTCTCAAACATGTGACCTAGCTCAATGGTCTTGTACCCGGAAACAGCATAATACAAAATTTTGTTAAAATTGTTTGAGACGTTTATATGTACAATTAGCTTGACTCTGACCCATTGTTACCCAAAATGACCCACTAATGGAATGTTCTGGAACATGCGACCTAGCCCAATGCTCTTCTTGAGCCCGAAAACGACAGAATACAAAATTTAGTCAAAATCGTTAGAGCCGTTTTTTAGATAAAATAAGCTTGACCCGCAGTGACACCAAAATGACCCACTAACCTAATTTTCTTAAATATGTGACCCAGCCCAGTGGTCTTCTCAAGACCGAAAACAATCTAATACAAAATTCAGTCAAAATCATTGGAGTCTTTTTTAGATAAAATTAGCTTGACCCATAGTGACCCAAATATGAATTATTGAATTGACCCAAATATTCGAAATTTCTCGAACATGCGACCTAGCCCAATAGTCTTCTCGTGCCCCAAAACGGTTGGATATAAAATTTAGTTAAAATCGTTTGCGCCGTTTTTTTAGATATAATTAACTTGACCCTGACCCATTATAACCCAAAATGACCCATTAATCGAATTTTCTCGAACATGCGACCTAACTCAATGGTCTTCTGGATCCTGAAAACGATAGAAAACAAAATTTAATGAAAATCTTTAGAGCCGTTTTCTAGACAAAATTAGCTTGACCCGTAGTGACCCATAAACGACCAACTAATCCAAATTTCTCGAACATGTGACCTAGGCCAATGATCTTCCCGTGCTCTGAAACTGTAGAATACGAAATTTTCTTTAAATCGATTGAGCGCGTTTTTTAGATACAGTTAGCTTAACCCTGACCCATTGTGACACAAAATGACCCATCAATCGAATGTTATTGAACATGAAACCTAGCGCAATTGTATTCTTGTGCCCGAAAATAGTAAAATTCAAAATTTTGTCAAAATCGTTAGAGCCGTTTTCCATATAAAATTAGCTTGACCCACAGTAACCCAAAAATGACCCACTAATCGAATTTTCTCGAACATGTGACTTAGCACAATGGTCTTCTCGTAATCTAAAACGATAGAATACAAAATTTAGTCGAAATCCTTAGAGCCGTTTTTTAGATAAAATGGGCTTGACTTATAGGGACCCAAATATGACCCATTAATCGAAATTTCTCGAACATGTCACCTAGCCCAATAGTCTTCTCGTGCCCAAAAACGGTTGATATAAAATTTAATTAAAATCATTTGACCCGTTTTTTAGATATAATTAGCTTGACTCTGACCCATTATGACCCAAAATGTCCCACTCATTGAATTTTCTCGAACATATGACCTAGCCCAATGGTTTTGTAGTGCTCGAAAATGGTAAAATGCAAACTTTAGTCAAAATCGTTAGAGCCGTTTTTAAGATAAAATTTACACACACGCATACAATTTTTGCTCGTATTATAGTACAAGATGTGAAAAGAGAAGTATCGTGAGAAATTATTGTTCATGGTTTTATTATTATTATTATTATGTGGTTTATTGTCTTAGGAAATAGCTTTGCGAATGAGGACTTTCAAAATTTCTTCGTAATGGATATTTTTACAGATTACTTAATTATTTTTAAATTCTAAGGGTTTTGTGTAAGCCTGGATTTGAGAGAAAAGTTGGAATCAAAAGCACTCTCTCAAATCTTTACATTTCAATCTTTACATCGTCATTTGTTACTTTCAGATAAAATTTTGGAGAAAAGTCAAAGAAAATTTAATATATGAAAAGTGTGTGTGCAGGGGCACGCCAGCAGTATCCAGCGCCTGTGTGCAGAATTTCAGTTGGTGCCCTATGTCCACCCCCTCCCCTCCGAAAATAAAACTTTATAAAAACATTCTATGAGGATCTATATAAATGCATAGCTGCCATCCTGCTGGAATTTTATCCCAGATGAAATAAAGTTTTTTGAACCAGAAAATTATTTAATAAAATGTGTCCTGTTTCTATAAGGTTCGTATTTTATTTGAGCTTATTAAATAAAATTTCAGGATCAAAACATGTTTAAATTACATGAAAAATAAGGAAGGTTCGGCAGTTATGGAAATAAAATTCGAAACACAATAAAACCTATGAAAATAAAACCTGTCTATTATTATAACATGATATAAATAATAACGTGATGAAAATAAAACCTGTCTAAAAATTATCAGAATCCTTTAATAACACGTTGAATGCCAAGTCTATTTTGTCCGTCTTTCCTTTGGGCCATGAAATAAGATTCCCGTTACACAATCTATATGACTGACGCGGCCTAAACGGAAAGTTCAGTGTCAGTCACCAGTGATTGACATGGCACTGAACGTGTTAAACGATAAGATTTCATTATGCCAGACCATCCATACTAACAAAATAAAGTTGTTTATATGTTTGTCATCTTTAATTTGCAGGTCTATATTAATAAAAGAATCACGTTTATCTTTACGCTGCATGTGTTGGCGATTGCTAAGAAAATCTACCGTACATAGAGGTCTGAAAATTGGGATAAGGATAGACGATGGCAGGTCCAAATGCACCTGAGGCTCAGATTTTTCCCTTTTTTTTATAATTAGCAGAATATAATTAAAAGCCATAAAGAAAATCGCAAAATAGCGAGCTTTCTTTCGTCAAAGCAATCATGCCTCTGCATTTCTCCAGACGTTAAGCGGTTCTTCACCAGTGTTGGGCACGCTCACAAAAAGAATCGAACTAATTCAAACTCAAATTCAATTTCTGAAAAATGAGTCAAGTTCACGCTCAAATTCAAAATTTTTCAAACGAACTCGCTCAACTCAAACTCATCTATGAAAGTGAGCAAAGTTCACTAAATACTCGGTTTTTTTTTTGGGGGGGGGGGGTTTGTTTTTTTTGTTTGTTTGTTTGTTTCTTTTAAATATATTAGAACTTTATCGTCCAAATTTACAAAATTTTATGAACTAATCTTTTGGTTATTCGATGTAAGGGTCCTCATGGGCCCAGCCCAATTTTCTTTCCCGACACTCGATCCGAGCTTGGTTTGGGGATTACTTTTTTCTAGAATCTAGAGATTCGAACCGAGATGGGCCAGGATTGGATTTATTTTCAAAATACTGTTTCTACTTCATTTCTTTCTATATATTATACTGTAAACTATATTGATTTTTCAAATATTTTTGTGAAAATATCTGAATAGCTAATAATACCATTAATCCCTTTACACGGCTCGGAGACTTAAAAATCTGAAAAATTCTACATCGAAAAACCTTCTAAGACAGAATCACACATAGGAGTGAAAAAAATCGTTATAGTTAAGTTCCTTTTTTACCTGGTCTGTCGTGTCTTGCAAGTGTATTATTTATTTTCAAACGAATTATTATATCCATTTTGCAACGATCAAGAAATATTTTCGTTAAAACAGAATTTCGTCATGCACAGATTCTTATAATAGGTTTTGCAGTGCTATATCCTCCACCTCTAGAAATGTATATGTACTATTCTTTAATAAGAATTTTAATTGTAGAATAATGGTAATGAAAAAACATATGAATTTTCGGAAAAATTGTTGACCCAAAGCGGTTGTTCCACAGATTTTTGCACGAGTCAGATAGGAACGGGTCAATTATTTTTATGCAAGCAGGGTTGTGACCGGGCCAGAAAATTTTGGTGGGTGCAGACTCCTAGGAAGAATAAAGCACAGGCTCAGAATAAGCCGAGTTCGATCCGGCCCGAGCCTCCAGAGAAAGATTCCGGCACGACCCAGAAAAACTGAAGATCAGACTCGACCCGTCCCGGGTCCGTGTAGGCCTCTAAATGGCATTGAAGGGGAAAAACGTGTTTTTAACGGCTGGAAATTTTTTAAATAAACTATGAAAAAAAACTTAATGAAATTTAAATTAGGAAGTTAACTGAGTTTGAGTTATAAATTTCGTTTAAACTCACGGATTTTTTGAGCTTTCGTTCAGCTCACGTTCGTTTATCAAAAGGCTAGTCAAATTCAACTCAATGTTCACAGAAAGTGAGCTAAACTCATGAGTTTTCGCTCAATGAGCGCACTCATGCCGAGCAATGTTCTTCACACTGACGAAAGGGTAGCGTTCGACTTTTACTGAATTTTGAAATTGCAATGGCTGGGTGGGTCCCCGTAGAGTTACCAAAAAAAAAATCGTTTTCTGTTTCTGATTCTGACCATATCTTTTGTTACATCTTTCAAAAAAAGAAAAAGAATATTTGGCCGTAATTCGCGTCAGTTTTTCCCTTTCTCTAAAGTTTCAGAAATTCAAAAACGCCTATTAATGCATTCTTGGTATTTTTTCCGAATCTAGCGATATCTCTGGTCTTAAAAAATATTAATATTTACTATTTAAAAGAAAAGTCATTTCAAGGATTCGCCAGAGATTTTTTTTTTTTTTTCTCAGCGCAAGTTTTCTTAAGATATCGTTACCCAATCGAGCTTGTACCCTGGTACTGACAATATTAGCCTCGTACAAACAAAAGTGCGTTGAATGCCCGGTGTATATTTTGCTGAAGACATTGCGTTCCGCTCCCTATCTCTAGGTTCGTTTGGAAAATTTTCGTTTAAAAATATAAAATCATTGAACATTTGATTTTAGGTGTATTTAAGTTTTTTATCATTTGCAATGCTTGGCGCGTCGGATAGTAGAGCATAGCATGGGAATTTAACTCTTTTTTCATAACTATATATTTTTCCGTTCATAATACAGCGATCATTGTAGCTCCTAACTTATTTTGATCTAAATTGAACTTTTTTGCCATTCTAGTCTATAAAGCGTCTAAGGTTATATGTAACGCTAATAAGTGATCATATGTCACTGCTTTCAGTTTTATGTTCTGTATTAAAATGTACAAATCTTACAATTATCACAGTTATTTATTCAGTATGTGATTATAGACACAAGCATCCGAAAGGGTGCAGGGAAAGACCGCCTGTCTCATTCTTTGGAAAAGTAAGAATTTTTGGACATTTATGGCCAAATCTAAACTGTTTTCACCATCCCCTCCCCCTTAACATAAATTCTGTTTCCGCCATGATGATAGATCCAGAGTACAATATACAGTCGAACCTCGTTAACATGAACCTCAAGGAGAATCAAAATTTTGTTCTTGTTAACAGTAATTCATGTTATCAGTATCAAATCTTTGTAATCGTTTTTATAGGGGACTATGAAAACAATTCATGTTAAAAGTAATTCACGTTAAGCGTGTTCATGTTAACGAGGTTTGACTGTAGTATAAATAAAAAGTATTTCTTCTGTTCGGAGGCCTATGGTCCGAAAAAACACACAAATTTTGACCAATACATAATAGTTACTACAGAAGTGGTCATTTTTATACATTGCAAAGTACATTGCTTTGGCCGCCGAAAATAGATTTTACTCTATGAGCACAAAGCTTACAGTGTTAAACCTACAACACGGAATGCCAAAATTCTTACAAACGGCTGATGATTCATTTTACCAATTGAAATTTGTTCCATAGCTGGCGTCAGTTACTCCAATATAAAATCTCTACATTGAACAGCACACAGAGGGTAGGGGTCGGCACGACCCCGTACCTGGGCCGGGAAAATGAAGGCAAAGTTTCAAACGAGTCGGCCCGAGCCGACAGAATAAAGACAAGTTTTTTAACGGCCAGGCCGATAAAAAAATAATAAACGAGCCGGGCCGATAGAAAATTTAAACGGGTCGACCGGCCCAATTGAAAAATTTAAACGAAGGCGACAAAATATGAATTTTTTTCAGTGGATATGACTATGAATGAGTATAATTGTGTTGCACGAGCCGATACTAGTTTGACGACATCAATACAGAAATATAACATATCCAGGGTAGAGACCGCCATCGGACAGATGCATTGCGCCTGATCTCAGCCTTATTTTTTTCAGCAGATTCGGGTCGAGCCTGGGTGAGGCTTACATTTTTTTTTCTACGTAGTCGAGCCGAGTCGAAATTGGACTTAATTGTTCCCAGGACGTGTCGGGCACGCAATATGTTTTGTTAAAATAGTAATAGCGATAATGAACTTCTGTGTCAACGGAATAACTGTAAATATACCTTAATAAATTATACAGAGAAATGTTTCCATAAAACTACTTTTTATTATACAGCTTCAAAAGTTATGATGCTTTTAACACCTTTTTTTTCTTTTATTCTAAACTACATTATTTTTTTTTTATGAATCTTTATTTAAATGTCGAAAAGTCTAAGAGTCCACGAAATCATTAATGCTGCTATTATACTTTCTGTCTTGGGAACACAATCTAACATTTCTTCATAAATATGTATGCAGTATATTCTTTAAAGGGATTTTAAACGCATGTTAAGAAAAAATCGGAATTTTTTGTAGAAATTGAGTCGGGTGGGGTTGATTTAATTTATTTTTGAACGGGTTGGTCCTGGCCTGCTTTCATTGATTTTTGTACAGGCTGGAATTGCGAAAATATAAACGGGTCGGGCCCGGGCCTGGAACTTCTTGTCTCTCATTCAGGCCTGTTCAATGCGTCTCCCGCGGATGCTATGGTGGCGCCCTTTGAAGGTTTTCTTGGCACCCATTCGAATCTTTCTTCTTACTAGCTATTTTTAAAATTAAAAATTCACTTTAAAGTAAGCTTTTTTAAAATCAATAACGTTTGAATGGGGTTTTTTTAATTGTTAACAGTGACTGTTATTTAGTGTTAATTATGTTATGTTATTAATTTGTTATTTAGTGATTAAGGTTTCTTGCCCCTTCACCAACAAAACTTTTGAGGTATGTTGGCCCTGGGAAAAATGTAATTTTAAATTTACTATGATTTACATTATTTCTGCAAATTCTTTTTAATTAGAGTTTCTGAGTTGTAGGGAACTTGTGGCTATCACCATGAGGTATATGTGCACCATATAAGACTACTACTAGACTACCGCAGGGGGAACTTTTACCAGTATTTCCGAATAGAAATTTTCATCTTATTTATGACAGAAATTCTACAGTAAGGATAAGATTGCTATTAAAAAAAGTGCAATTTAGCACCTGTGGTTATAAAACAGTACTATGCTTTATCACTACTAACAATGAGATAATAGTGATGCATGTTTTCAGCCATGTGGATTATGGCGCCTTACATTGTTTGCAACTACATGAGCTGCGCCTCTGTTTATTGAAAGGTTGGACAGGGTTACGTCTAAATCGCTTGTTAGGAAACTCAGAAGTAGAATAAAACGAAATAAATAATAATAAAAAAAGAATTAAATATCTATAAAAAAGTTTGTCTCGGGTAAATCTGCAAAACATAATTCAGGTGTCAAGAAAATATAATACATTTTAGTTTAATTAAATTAAGTTTTTTTTTTTTTCTTTTGAAGTATTTGCTCTTCAACTGACATCTTTGGCGATTTTACTACTTCGGCGCCTGTGTGCGCCGCGCACTTTGCACACTGAATCGGTGCGCTTCTGGGTCTCATGGTCCTCCTCTTATCGCATATTCATGTTTCTTCAACTTCCCTTCTTACTACTGATTAGGAAGCAATAATTTGAAATATTATTAAAATTTGTTTAAGCCGCGGGGCGTCAGTATTGCTTTCTCTCAAATGTAAGCATAACCAAAACGTTTTGTCTTTAGAAAAAAAAAAAAAAAAAAAAAAAAAAAAGGCCCTGTGAACATAAGAATTTGCGAGAAATTTCAAAAATCGCCTTTGGTAACACAACTCTCGACAACAATAGCTTCGCACGACCTCCCTCTTATTACATATTCACGTTTCTTCAACTCCCCTTCTTATTATGAAGGAAGAATTTGAAGTAGCATAAATTTTGTTTTAAGCCCCGGGGCGTCAATATTATCTTGACTCAAATGCAAGCATAACCAAAAGCAAAACTGTTTGATTTTAGAAGAAAAAATCCCTGTAAAAATAAACCTTTCCGAGAATTTTCAAAGATCGCCTTTGGCAAAATTTGGAAACAATATTTTGAAATAATATTAAAATTTGTTTAAGCCCCGGGGCGTTAATATTAAATTAATTATTGAATCTCAAATTTAGGCATAGACTATATATATATATATATATATATATAATCCCTGTAAAAATAAAAATTTAGGAGAAATTTCAAAAACCGTCTTCGGCAATACAATTCTCGAAAACAATAATCCATAAACAACCTATAAACAATAGGTTCTCACGGTCCTCCTCTTTTCGCATATTCACGTTTCTTCAACTTTCCTTCTCAGAATTTATCGCGATATACAAACCATAAGAAGATCAGATAAAATGATATATCTCTACACACAAACAATTCATTTTAAGTTTAGCAAGCGATATAGCATTACATCTACGTCCATTCCAATTTTCCCGCCAATCCGTTGCATAAAAATGCCAAATATGGTTCACCTACTTAGTGAAAGTTTAGCACTGAATAGACGGAGCCCCCCTCATTGTCACGGGCTCCCCCTTCCCACCCGTCCAACGTAAAAGAGTCTCCGATTTCTACGGTGAACAATAGATGCCAGTTATATATTGACACTTCCGGCAGTAACTAGCTCCCTCTAGTGACAGGTGTGAGAAATTCGAACCTATTGTTCGTGAAAAAAATGAAAGAGGGGGAAGAACTATTTTACAAATTGTTACTTAGTGGCGTTTGTTATTTTAGTGCTTCCCCCAGACTTTCTCTCTTTTATTTTTTGGGTTTTTAACTCCCGATTCGATGACCTTTTATGTTTTTGCGAATACGCGTGGAATGCGACGCGATATTTAGGGGAAGGTGAATCAAAACCTCCAACTCACCCTACTGAAGAGAATTTTTTTTTCTCTATCCCCTTGTACGATGAATGATTCCTACCCTGATTTCGAAAGAATTGGAATTTAATAGCTTTTTAGCAAGACTGCTTTTTTAAATAATTTGATTGTGACGTACGTACACTCGGTTTTATCTTAATCTTTTTGTTGACAATTGTCTGGCTGTAAACCAATCTCAATAGGAATAGGAAATATTTTTTTAATACCTAATTTAATTTCGTTTAGGCATAAAATTCCGTGGCTGTATAAGAAATTTTTAAGTCACGGATAAAAGAAAAAAATTCTTTATCCTATTCTACTGAGGAAAAATAAATCCTAGGTTGAGTGGTTTTTACTCTAATTTGGAAAGAATTTGAATTTAATAGCTATTTTGGCCAGACTGCTTTGTTATATAAGTTTATTATGACATACGAGAACTTCGAATTGATTTTTTAAATTTTATTTATTTTATTTTATTTATTTATTTACTTTGCAGTAAACAAATTTTGAAAATAATATGATTTTTTGCTTTTTGTCCATATTATTATTTTGTTTAAATAAATCGATAGCAACATAAGAAATGTTTAAGCCACAGACGATAATTTTTCTTTTTTTTAGCCATTTGGAAAAATGGTTATTGTCCTCGTCAGGGTAGGAAATCAAAAGCATATCTGAAGGTTTTTATTGGTTTAGTCATCATTTTATTCGTTTCTGATTGGTCTATACAGTAATCTGTATTTCCCATTACTTTCAACAGAGTGTTACCACTATGACAAAAAAGTAATAAAAACTACAAAAAAAATTAATAACTCAGAAACAAATTGAGATACAGCTTTCAAACATATTGCATTTAAAATTCTCTAAACATTTTTTTTTCTCTCTATACGACGATGTAAAAAGTAATAGTGTGGGATATGTGGAAGTTTAAGAATGAAATTTCATTTAAAAAGGGCCGTCAGATTTCTTGGAAATCTGACGATGGAAAAGCCTTTTCCCGAACAGCCAATGAAATGCTTGGATAATACATAAGTTTCAGGTGGATAATACGTACGAGTCGCAGGCGATTTTTGTGGCTTGGAATTTTTACGTGTAATAACACTATTAATGTTTAATCCATGGCGTACGTAATGTATGACCAACTCCGCGCGATTTTTTATGTCTTAAATTTTTGTCTTTGAAAAAATCATTTTCCAAATGGTCGTTGTAATTTGTTAAATTGCTTTTTAGCCCCCGGAACGGTATGCTATTTCTTTCTCCCAGCTTATTTTGTCTCTAAAAAATAACGTTAGCTTACAGACGCTAGCAATAAACAAAACAGATGTATTACTGTACAGTTAAATGCTCTATAGCATTTTTTTTTTTAATTTCTAAGCATCGCACATTTTCACTGTTTATACCGTCTTATTGGGAAAAAAAAGTACTTTTTAATGCAATTTGTTTGAAAACTGCATCTCCATTTGCTTTTGAAATATTAATTTTTTTGTAGTTGTTAGCGACATTTGTTTCATTTTGGCAACTCGAGTACTCCATTTCTAAAGAAAGTAAAGAAAAAAATGTTGAAAAATAGCAATTATATCTTTTTGTTGCCATTTTCTCATAAAAATTGAAAAAAAAATTAATTAAAATACGTGCTATTTTGAGAAAAATATAAATGATAGATTTATGATAAAACATGGAGCTATTATAAACTATATTTAATTTTAACTACCTATATTAATGCAAATGACGTCATTTTACATAAAATAAAAGAGTGTGCTTTAAGTCTTAAAATTGAAATATGTTTTGCAGTAGAGTCCCGATTATCCGAGTCCCGCTTAACCGAGTTATTTTCTTCTGATGGACTGGTGACTTCTATTATTATGAAACAGACATTATAAATGAAGCGTTAGGTGAAGATTAAAGAGCAGCCGTAAAAAGTTAGAACTCTGATTTCCTAGTTAGAATGGAAAAAAAAAATGGCCATATTTTTTTTTTTTTTTTAATTATGGCCATTTTTTTTTCTATTCTGACCAGAAAATCAAAGTTCTAACTTTTTACGGCTGCTCTTTCATCTTCACCTAACGCTTCATTTATAATGTCTGTTTCATAATAATAGAAGCCACCAGTCCACCAGAAGAAAATGAAGTAATGGAAAGGTCGGGGGCGACACTAAATTCTGAAAAAGCAGAATTTCTGTTCTCTAGTCTTTCTTTTTCATTTAGCCAGACTGGGCTGCAGCAACGCGTGGCCGGGTACAGCTAGTTTTTTATTTTAATTTTCTTCTATCTGCTTGTAGGATCAGGGATTTCTACTCTGATTTGGAAAAAATATTAAGAAGTTAATAGCTTAGGCCAGCATTCTCTTTAAATAATTTGAATGGGACATACGTGCACTCTGTATACAATAATCTTAATATTTGTGTTGGCAAGTATCTGGCAGTAAACAAATTTTGAAATTGAAAATAATATGAATGTTTGCTTTATGTCCAATTTCATTTATTTTAGTATGAAAATCGGTGTCAAAATAAAAAAGTGTTAAGCACAAAAAGGGGAAGGTGAATCAAAACCTCCAACTCGCCCTGCAGAAGATAATTTTTTTTCTCTATCCCTTTGCACGATGAATGATTTCTACACTGATTTCGAAAGAATTGGTATTTAATAGCTTTTTGTAAGACTGTTTTATTAAATAATTCTATTGTGACGTACGTACACTCGGTTTTATCTTATCTTTTTTGTTCACAATTATCTGGCTGTAAACAAATCTCGATAGGAATATGAAGTATTTTTTTATGCCTAATTTAATTTCGTTTAGTATAAAATTCAGTGGCAGTATAAGAAATTTTTAAGTGCCGGATAAAAGAAAAAAATTCTTCATCCTGTTCTACTGAGAAAAAGAAAAATCCCTAAGTTGAGTTATTTCTATTCTGATTTGGAAAGAATTGGAATTTAATAGTTATTTTGGCCAGACTGCTTTGTTATATAAGTTGATTATGACGTACGAGACTTCGTATTGTCTTTTTTTTTCTTTTCTCTCTCTCTCTCTCTCTCTTTTTTATTTCTTTTCTGCGAATTTTTGGTAGAATTCTACTGGCAGTAGACAAATTTTGAAAATAATATGATTTTGTGCTTTTTGTCCAATATTATTTTCTTTTTAAAAAAATTTATGGCAAGATAAGAAATTTTTAAGCCACAGACGATAATTTTTTATGTGTATTTTTTATTCTGCTGAAGCGAATTTCTTTTCTCTATCCGCTTGTAGGATGAGGGATTTCAACTTTGATTTGCAAAGAATTGTAAGTTCTAGCTTTTTGGTCAGTCTTCTCTTTTAAATACACTGACGGAAAAAAAAAATCCCAACACCAAGAAAGACTTATGCTAGACAAACGAAATTCGGTAGTCATGTTTATACATCTGAAAGATGACATCGATTGAAATTTCGCGCATAAGTGTGGTGCTAGTGCAAAGCCGCCTCAAGACTACAAGCCAGACACGCCCTTCATCCCCCCACATGTGACGTCACAGCCTGGGGCTGGCTAACTGAAAACGCGCCAGCCCCGAACATTTGAATTTTGTATCTTACTATTTTACGTGCACGTGCGTTTTACTTAGCCTAATAACATATTTTTTCTCAAGGTAAGTTTTATTTTCAAATCATATTTATATGCTATCAGCACAAGTTTTATTTCTTGTGTTCAAAATCTTTTATTTTTAATTTCTTTGAAATAAATTAACTAGCAAATCCTAGTGCGATTCTATCAATAATACCGTATCTCAAAACGAAACGATATTATTGTAGTTCTGTTTCTTTCCACATAGAGCAATAATTTAAAATGGCAAACATCCCTAAATCGTTTCAAGACTTATATCATTTAATTTGTATCTTGTCACACCATTCTCTCTTTATAATTTGTTCTGTTTTCTCTAATTCATTAGAGTGAACTTTAATTAACGCCCATTTATTAAAAGACACTTGTCGTGTGAATAGTAACTCGGGTTATTTTGTATGCAGAATTAGTTGGACTTTCATTTGACAACAAATTTATGTATATATATATATATATATATATCTATTCATACTTAACAATTTAAATATTCTAGAAATTTTCATAAAACTCGCTGTGAATACATAACATTTTTATCTTGTTTACTTCTTTTAAAGCAAACCCCGATCGATATACTTGTATCAATTTATTGTTGTTTTTTAATCTTAAACGTTTGCTATCTTAATAAAAATTCTTTTTATAATTTTTTGTTAAATTATAAATGCTTATGTACTGTGTAAATAGAGCTATGGGGATAATGTTTTTGAATCTCTCTATTTTTGCCACAACTGTAAACAATTTATTTACAAGACTAGAGGAAGGGTTGTTAGTACCCTTATGCAAAACAGTAGTCCCCCCCCCCCCACACACACACACCTTCTTCGCAAAAATCCTATGTGTTTTCATATACATTTTAATGTTTAATTAAAAATAACAATAAATAAGATTATTATTGTATAATTATAAATTTACTTTTAGATCTAGTCAGGAAATACTTTTCATCTCATAAAAATTGATTATTTTAAGCTTAAAAGATGTGAACAAACATTTAAGAACCCACACAACATTATTTTGGAAATGAAATATTTTCGTGGAAGGTTTTTGTGTTTTTCGATGTTTTTTTTTTATCAGCTATTACCTAAACATTCGAGGAAAATGAACATAAATTAGGAATATTTTAATTCGAATTGATGAAAGTCTTTTCTTTCTTTCTTTTACTTTTCTCTTCATATGTCAATACATTTTTTAAAAAATCTATTGCTTGTCCTTGCATAATATATCAAACGAATACAAAACTAAATAATAATTTTCTGTTTCATGAACTTGTGTGGTTTTAGTATTATGACAGTTTTATGTTTTTTAATTTAATGGATTTTATGTGAAAATTACCCATTTCTGATAAGTAAAGTTTACAGTACGAAAATTTATTTATAAGAATACTTAATTTCATGTATACTTTAATTTTACTATTTATTATATGCAGGTTTCAAAACACTTAATATTTAATAGGATATTTACTGTATAATTTCAAGCCCAATTAAAAATAAAAATAGAACACAATTTGAATTTGTTTTCATTTAATATTCACTTTTCTTCCACTTTAATTTAATTTTTAAATGTGGGTGAATAATTGAAAGCAAAATAATTCAATTTATGTGTTTAAACTGCAAATTTATATATATATATATATATATATATATATATATATATATATATATATATATATGTATGTATATATATATATATATATGTAATAATGTATAATGTCTTGTTTTTGAATATATACCAAATAGATAATTGATATTGTTTCTAAATTTCAAAGTAGAATAAATAATAAAAACTGTCTACTAAAATTAATTTAATACTTGGGATTTTTTTTTCATTAACGAACGAATTTTCTTTAATGTATCTTTAATTCTGATGCACATTTTCATTGACACAGTGATATTGTTTCATAAATATTGTTTTTGTGTTATCGTTATTATTGTTTCGAGTGATCGAAATTGATTAAAAAGCACTTAATTAGCGTCTTTAAACTATAAGTTTTTATTTTTTTTCCATATGCTGTGATAATAAGTTGAAATATGGAGGAAAGAATTAATGTTTTAAATAACGCATGTGCTCTCCACGGCTGATCTAAGCCCCGCGTCGTGACGTCATGAAACCTTGTGTTTGGCTTGCAGTCTTGAGACGGCTTTGGCTAGTGGCGCCACTAAGAATTTGTAGATCAGGTTTACTTTAAATGCGTGCTGTAAAGTGTGCGGGTGTTATTTAGCTTCGAAATGTGACATATTGAGTTCATGTTAGACAAGAATGCCTTTAACAAGACGAAGAAGCCACTGTCAACAGCTCACTGAGTTGGAATGAGGTTGCATATTCGGGCTATGAGAAGGTGGATTTTCTTTCCGCGATATTGCAGAAAGACTTGGCTGGAATGTATCCACTGTGCATGATTGTTGGAAGCAGTGGTCGAGGGACGGTACTACCTCAAGAAGACCGGGTTCCAGCGGCCACATGGCACTCCTGAGAGGGAAGATCGCTGTATACAAAACACGCCTGTAGCGCATCGTACTGCGTCTGCTGCAGAAATTCGAGCTGCAGTTGGTACCACAGTGACACAACGAACTGTTAGAAATCAGTTACTTCAAGAACAGCTCAGAGCTAGGACCCCTCTAGCGTGCATTCCACTGACTCCAAGCCATTGCCGTTTGCGAAGCCATTCGTGTCAAACCAGAGCTCATTGGTGGGCGGAGTGGAGATCTGTTGTGTTTCTTTTTCATCAGAAAACACAACAGATCTCCACTCTGTCCTCCAATGAGCTCTGGCTTGACACGAATGGCGTCGCAAACGGCAATGTCTTGGAGTCAGCAGACTGCACGCTAGAGGGCGCCTAGCTCTGAGCTGTCCTCGAAGTAACCAATTTCTAACAGTTCGTTGTGTCACTGTGGTACCCCCTGCAGCTCGAATTTCTGCCGCAGACGCAGTACAATGCGCCACATGTGTGCGACGAAAACGGCGATTTTTCCTCTCAGGAGTGCCACGTGGCCGCCTGGAACCCGGTCTTCTTGAGGCAGTACCATCCCTTGACCACTGCTTCCAATAATCATGCACAGTGGATACATTCCAGCCAAGTCTTTCTGCAATATCTCGGAAAGAAAATCCACCTTCTCGTAGCCCGAATATGCGACCTCGTTCCAACTCGGTGAGCTGTTGACAGTGGCTTCTTCATCTTGTTAAAGGCATTCTTGGCTAACATCAACTCAATACGTCACATTTCGAAGCTAAATAACGCTCACAAACTTTACAGCACGCATTTAAAGTAAACCTGATCTGCAAGTTCTGAGTGGCGCTACTAGCGCCACACTTATGCGCGAAGCGCGAAATTTCAATCAATGTCATCTTTCAGATGTATAAACACGCCTACCAAATTTCGTTTATTTAACACAAGTCTTTCTTGGTGTTGGGATTTTTTTTTCTTCCGTCAGTGTAATTTGAACGCGACGTATGTGCAGCACCCGGTATATAATAATGTTAGTATTTTTGTTCGCAGTTGTCTGGCAGTAAACAAACAGATAATAATTAATAAAGAATATAATAAAGAATATGAATGTTTGCCTTATGTTCAATATTATTTATTTTAGTATAAAAATCGGTGGCAACACCAGAAAATTTTAAGCCACAAAAGATATTTTTTTCCTTTTTTAGGTGCGTTCGTAATTATATAAATACGTAGCACCTATAGTCGTCGTTCAGTCCGTCTGTCCGTCTGTCCGTCCGTCCGTCCGCATATAACAGAGCAAAAACTACCCAACCGAATGATCTGAAATTTTAAATATATAATTGTTCCAAAATTTTATCGAGTCATTTCAAATTTTATAAAAATCGGATGTATAGTTTGATGACAGGGACAGTCAAATGTTTTTCTTTACATTACGGCCAATGGGAAAAATTATTGCAAATGCATTTTAATGATGTTACAGTCTGTGCATTTATGAAGTGCAAAAAAATATACATTCAATACAATATGGGGTGCAAAATACAATTATAAAACTAGTTATAGTACGAACGCACCTCATTTGCCACGTTTGACGAGCAATTTCCAACTTGTTCTCTTCTACTGAAGATTTTTTTGTCTCTGTCCGCTTGTAGGATGAATTATTTCTAACCGGTTTTTGAAACAATTGAATTTAATAACTATTTTGACCATACTGCTTCTTGAAATAATTTGATTGTGACATATGTGCACTTAGTATTATCATTATTTTTATTTATTTATGTTTCAGAACAATTCTATAGCAGTAAACAAATTTTGAAAATAATGTGAAATTTTGCTTTTTGTCCAATTTTATTTCCGTATATAAAAAAAAAACGCTGGTAACATAAGAATTTTTTTTTTCTCCATCAACTTGCAGGATCAGGGATTTCTACTGTTTGGGAAGAATTGGAATTTAATAGCTTTTTAGACAGACTTTAAATTTTAGACAGATTTTAAATAATTTTAATGCGACGCATGGTATTTATTATCTTAAAATTTTCGTGTGGCAGTTAGAGTTCTATGCATAGGGTCGGATTACCCGCTTTTACCCGCATCCGACACGACCGCGGTTCGGGTCGGATCTGGTTGGCGCTATATTTTTTCATTGCGGGTCGGGTTGACTTTCATGATTTCGGGTTGGATTTTTATTCTTGCAGGTTGGGCTCGGGTTGACCCGAATTTCAAAAGATGTCCAAAATATTTTTTCGTGTTAAAAATCTGTATACAATAAGATCTCCATAATGACACTTTTCTCCCGAAAAAGCGGACACCTCTATTTAGAGAACACTTTTTCAATACCTAACATTTATATATTTGAACGCTTATACCTCTAAATAGTGGGCATCTCTCAATCTACACAAACGTAACATATGTATGTGTGTATACACTGTCACAAATACGATACATGTGTTTTTGTGTATCAAAAACAAAATGTTGATGATCTTTTTCATATTTCGAAAGAAGAATAAACTGTTCTTAAAGAAAGAATAACCTGTGATCACATTTCTTATATACATTTTATTTCTCATGCAGTAACCTATGATCGCATTTCTTATATACATTTTATTTCTCATGCAGTAAATTGAATATACTCATTCATATTCAAATACGCATTTATTTTCATCTGAAACATAGTTGTGCTCAAACTTATTGTGAAAAACCAGCAGCTTGACTTGCCAAAAACCTAAATATGGACCGCAAGAATTCTTCTATGGTGTGAACCCGACTCTCCGAGCTGAAATAAAGAAAACTCGGGACAACACGTGTGTTTGACTCTATTCAACGATCCTGAGGTGTCCGCTATTCAGAGGTTTACTATATTTGAATATTAAAGAATATAGATTTGTTCATTCTTCTATGTAAAACATAAAAATGACATTAGAGGTACAATTTTAGATTATTTTTCATAATGGCATTAAAACTTGAATTATTTTCCTATTTCATTGCAGGTTCAGGTCGGGTTACGGGTTGAAATATTGCGGATTCGGGTTAGGTGCGGGTTGAAATACGTTGGGTTTGGGTCGTGTTTCGTTGGCAAAAAAATATTTTTGCGGGTTGGCTTCAAAGGGAATTTTCGGGTTTCCACGCAGGATTCTACTGGCAGTAAACGAACTTCGAAAAGAATATAAATTTTTACCTATATCCAACTTTATTTCTTTTAACATAAAAATCAGTGCCAAGATAAGAAATTTATAAGGCTTAGAAGATTTTTTTTGTCTCTATCCTATTCTGCTCAACAATTTTTTCTTTCTCTATCGGCTTGTAGGATGAGTGATTTTTACTTTGATTTTGAAAAAAATTGGAATTTAATAGCTATTTTGACCATTTTTTTCTTTTTTTTCCCGGCACGTTATGTTATTTCTTTCTCCCAGCTTATTTTGTGTCTCCAAAAAATAACGTTACCTTGCCTGCTATAAACAAAGCAGATGTTTCGTTGTACGATTAAAGGCTCTATAGCAATTTTTTTAATTTCTAAGCAACGCACATTTTAACTTTTTATACCGTCGTATTGGAAAAAAAAAGTACTTTTAAATGCAATTTGTTTGAAAACTTTATCACCATTTATTTTTGAAATATTAATTTTTTTTGTAGTTTTTAGCACCATTTGTTTAATTTTGGCATTTCAGGTACTCCATTCCTGTAGAAAGTAAAGGGAAAATAGTTGAAAAACACGAAAAACAGCAATTATATCTTTTTGTTGCCATTTTCTCATAACAACCGAAAGAAAATGTAATTAAAATACGTGCTATTTTGAAAAAAATATAAACAAATAATTTCTGTTAAAACATGGAGCTGTTATAAACTATATTTACAAACAAATAAAGGCATATGAATCATTAGATAGCCTTTTTTTGTCGAGTTGCTTTAATAACGGCATCTTTTTTGCTGCATTTGTGCATTATTTTGCGATAGTGACATCCTATGCATGCTTTACTGTAGATGTTTAAGAGTGGATCGTCAACGTGGAATCCTTAAGCGGATGCGAATGACGTCATTTTACATAAAATAAAAGTGTGTGCTTTAAGTCTTAAAATTGAAATATGTTTTGTACTATTTATATATACATATATTTTTTTTTCATCGGAAGCAACACAAAATTCTGAAAAAGCAGAATTCCTGTTTTCTAGTTTTTTTTTTTTTTTTTTTTTCTTTTTTAATAATAATTTTACTGTGACCTACCTGCACTTGGTATTATCTTAAATTGTTATGGACAGTTCTCTGGCAGTAAACAAAATTAAAAAATAATATGGATTTTTTTTTTCAATTTTATTTCTTTTAATAATAAAAAGTCAGTGGCGATATAAGAAATTTTTGAGCCGCAGAAAAAATGTCTTTTTTTTTTTTTTATCAATTTACGCTAAATTTATTCTGGGGCAAAATGATAAGAGCACCGTAAATACTTCGAAACCGCAGCTCGTGATTGATAAATATGTTTGCATATCATTTAAGGAAGTATTTAAAGATATTCTGAGCACATTCGTTTTAGACGAGGGGGCGGCTGCATAGAACATCACCTCATCGAGTTGACGGCTTTAATCACAGAATTAGTTAAACCTCGATTCGCATATTAAAATACAACTGGTCTGCTAAGTCATATTTTGGCGGAAAACAACGCAAATCCTATTTTAGTGGTTTATTGGTACAGTCCTCCCCACTTAATCGGGTCACGGATAATCGAATACCTCGCTTATTTGAATAGAATCCTCCGGAACCGAATTTATTCCTATTGGTTCTATGTTATTTTTCCCCGCTTAAACCAAATACCTTTTACGAATGTCCCCGCCTAATCGAATAACAACTGTGTGACCGTTGTTTGAAAATAGGCGCGGAAAGCACGTTTCAGCGGGAATTTCCTTCCACCTTTTGTCATTTTCGGTTCCTTTACGCTGAAAACGAATTTTCAGTTCTTCCTACAATGATTTCGGCCGGCAGGCGTATAATGGACAGGTCAAAGGATTTCCCCACCTTGATCCCCTCACATCACTTCTTGCTGTTAACCAGGCAATGCGCCGTCACTTCGAGATTTGAGATGGTAATTGTGATATTTTGCCCACATTCGAAAAATAACCCGATATTTATTCCTTCAAAATTCAACTTAAACAAACAATTTTAGGCGATTTTTTAAGGCAGTATAAGTAACGTAAAATAGAAGTAGCAAAGTTTTGACCAAATTAAAACGAACTGCCTTAAGTGTGATGTAAACCATATAAATATATGTACTGACATTAAATTAATGCGTATTTACTTTATATTAGCATTTGTATTTATTTTAGTTTATGTTATTCCATTAACGATTTATTATGCTGTTAATTAAACATACCGTAGATAGTTATTTTTCCTTTTTATTACGCATTAAATATCACAAATATGATTCCCCGTTTAATCAAATTCCCCGCTTAACCGAATATTATTTCTGGAACCTTCAATATTCGTTTAAACGGGAACGACTGTATGTTTATCATTCTGTTTTCCTGCTCCCAGTCCTCCTTGTCTTCATAGCTTTGGTAGCAGGAAAGCACAGTGATAAACCTACCAATTAACCACTAAAATCGAGTGCTTTCTACCAAGATATGACTTGGCAGATCCGTTGCATTTTAATATGCTAATCGAGTTCTGTCTAATCCTGAAATTTCAGCCGTCAACTCGATTGGGTGAGGGTTTGTGCAGCCACCTATCTGTCTATTTAGTTCGCAAAAGTTTTTTTTTACACCGATGGGAGGAAAAATGCTCTCTGATTTCGAAAAAGGCGAAATTCTAAATTATAACAGCATAGGAATGTCACTTCAAAGATTTTGTAATAAAATTAAACGTTCAAAGGCTGCCATTTTAAATTTCTTACGGAATCCAACTACTTATGCTACTGCAAAATCTACAAGAAAGACGAGAATTCTTTCGAAATGTTCCGAAAGTTTGGCTGTTTCCACAGTCACAACCAAAAGAATGACAGCAAAAAACATTTTTAAACCAGATAAAGACGCCAACATTAGTATAGACTATCAAAAAAGCAATGAAAAGGTCGGGAATCCTTTAGTCCTCCATGTTTTCATACCTTTCGGTGCAGGAAAACTCAATAGTAAACCTACCAGCCAACCACTAAAATCGGGTCTTCAGTGGTTTCTACAAGGTATGACTTAGCGGACCAGTTGTGCACCAAAATTTAGGCTTTAAAAACTTCAGGCTATGCTATTCCATTCAAATCCAGCAGCGGTAGGCAGCTGGCACAGCATCGAAATCATAGATGAAAGGTCGCAGGAACGAGGCTTACTGCCGGGTAATATCCGCCATGTACGCTAATGGCGCCTGGTGCATGTAAAATCCGTCGTGAGTGCCAAGTCCTCAAAGTTACCTATGAATTATACCTCTGGAGGTGTCTTGCCAGGTGAAGGTCTCGCCATCTGATCAAGGTTCTAAATTATGCGATCAACTTGGGTATCAATGCGCAGGTATCAAACAACAATATATAAACGTTAAGTAACCGGCATAAAAAAGTACATAACTAAGCAGTTGGCGCTTCCGATAAAAGACAAACTAATCGTCCGTCAAACTTATTGCCGCTACGCAGCGATAAGTGGTCACCCGCCCCCATATCAGGTATCAAACCCGTTCAGCTGAGGCAACCCGGCAGGTAGGGGTCTGGTCATCGGTTAGAAAGAAAAAAAAGTATGCTAACCTAGTTTTAACTAATCCTAAAATTTCAGCCGTGAACTCGATAGTCCAAAAGCCGGCAGCACAAAAACCTATGTTATCAAGCATAAGAAAAAAAAAAACCCTTTATTTTATGGAAGAGTAGAAGTAGATGAATCTAATGATCTATGTCTGCCGGATGTGAAGTGGTGCATATGTCAAAAATTAATACCACCAGTGGTTGACTCGTAGGTTTATCATTGTGTTTTCCTTCTCCCAGTTCTCCATGTTTTCATATCTTTGTTTGTAGGACAAACACAATGATAAATCTACGAGTCAACCACTAGTGCTATTAATTTTTGGCTTATGCACCACTTCACTTCCGGCAGACATGGATCATTAGATTCCCCTACTTCTACTCTTCCATAAAATAAAGGTTTTTTCTTGTGCTTGATAACATAGGTTTTTGTACTGTCGGCTCTTGGACTACGATGAGGTGATGGCTTGTGTAGCCGCCGCCCAGCCAAAGAAAAAAAAACCCATATTGAGTTTGCGCAGACGCATCTGAAGCAACAAACGAATTGGTCTAAAATTATTCTCAATGTTGAAAAGAAGTTTAATTTATATTGTTCAGGAAATATTAATTCATGTTGACATGACCTTCGAAAGCAAAAGAACTCATTTTCCACGCGTCAACTAGGTGGGGACTTCCTAAAGTATTTTTTCCTCAAATCCAACTCTTTCATCAGAAGTTAGCTTAGAATTGCTTTTATAGAATGGCAATAAGGGGGGACGATGAGCCCCCCTGAAGAAATGCATTTTTTAATCTAAAAAATTACCAGAATAAGCAATTCATCAAACTTTCAGAACGTCATTGTCACACCATGTAAAATTTAATGCTTCTAATATTCGAAACCTTCCAGGAATTTTATATGTTGCTAATTATTTATATTATTAAAAAATAAGTAACATGCGGATTGTAGGATGCTGAATATTATGCAATGTGAGATTAAAAGGCAATCACTTTAAGATCTGACGTTGAGGCTCCTGATCTGTTAGATTTACTAGTTTAATTATAATTAAATTAATTTATATTCTCACTAGGGGGCTCTGCCCCCTATGAGCTACGCTCGCCAACCCCCATTCAGACACACCAAAATCAAAAAAGCACGCTAATTTGACCGGCTTTAAAAATATTGAATTAAAATTTAAAAAAAAACAAAAAACAGTAGCGATCTTTCTGTAAACGGGTTTCCATTCGTTTTCCTTGGATTGGGGATTTTTAAGGCCAAATCTGCTGCTGTTAAGAGATACAATGGTTGTTTTCGTATTTAATTAAAAAAATTAGTTAAACATTTGAAAATAAGCTAATGTAAAATGAATTAAGTAAACAGTGTCATTGTCTCCCGGTATTTTTTAACAGCCCTATAAGATAGTTCTTTTAAATAATTCATTTTAAATGTATCGTTTCAAATCTGACGTAATTTACACCAAAGTTTTATTTCTCTTATTAATATTCACGTGAAAATACTTTTGTTGTTAGAAGGAAATATTATTTGCGTTGTCTTCGAATTCACGATAATAGTTGAAAAGATTATCTCAAAATATCTCGCGCAAATATATTTTTCAATTTAAATTGTTTTGCTATATTTTTTGCCATTTTAAATATGACGTAATTTCCTCAAATTTAACGTATAATAATGATTTTTTTTTTTTTTAAGATTTTGTTTCTCTTTTAAAATTCAAGTGTAAATATGGTTCGGCACAGATGCCATACACTCTTTTTGACATTTCATATACGCAAGATTTCAATATTCAAGATTTCAATATCACAAGATTTCATATACGCAACGGGTACTTAACTGGTGCTAAAGTGTCGTTATTTTGCTTGATATGGTAACCCGGATGTTGTTGTTTATGCTATTGATGTTTTCGCCAAATTGGCGTCGGAAAAAAATTGCGCCAATATGGGGCGTATATGACATCTGTGCCTATGGTTCTTATGATGTAATTTTCCTGCTTTTAACATGTAATCATTTAATTCTAACTTTAAAGTTTTTTTTCTGTTTGTAATAGTCACGTGTAAATAATTTTTTTATTTGAAGTAAACATTATTGTTTGCGCTGTTTATGCAACTGGCAACAGTTTAAATTAATAACATTTTCTAAAATTTGTAAAAAATATCTCTCGAAACGCTGAAAATTTGAATTTAAAATTGAAATAAAACCTCAAAAAATGAGTCAAATAAGAAACATAAAGGCAAACTGCACACCGGGAACTTATAACGTATAAAATGATCTAAAAATGATTAAATTCTCATGTATAGTTTTTGCTCCAATAAAGCTTTTTTAATGGAACGATTTTGTCCAACTTTAGCATTAAATATCTCTTAAAATAATTCTTTGATTTGAAACTGTCTGCATCAGCGTGTTTATCAAACATTTCTCTATAATACCACCTATTTTCATATTAGGTAGATTTCGTAAGAAATACTACCTATTGCAGTCGTTACCATGGTGCGACTTTTGAAAAATTCCTTCATAACTTTTCATTACATGACCCCAGGAACCCAAAACCACCCCACCTAAAAAGTTTATATATATATATATATATATATGTATGTATGTATGTATGTACTAAATTTTGTCCGCACGATAAAAGTCGCAATTATGCACGGAACGTCTTCAAACTCGCCAACAACTTTAAGATGGCTAATTTCTCGGCGGGGATTGAAAATGAGCAAAATCGGTCCAAGGGAACGGGAATGCGGAAGGCTAAAAATTTTGAATACCGTCTTAACATGATTCTAATAAAACCAGCTTTTTCACAACAATGGCAGGAAAAAATAAATATTTTTCGTTATAGCTGTTGCCAACAATTAAAAAAAAGCAATAAAAATTGTCACCACAACAATTGCTTTTGTAATGCAATGTTTTCACGTGAAAAATTAAATTAGATAAACAATTTGACGAATTGAAAACAAATTGAATATTACGTCATAAGTTTTCTAGAGCAAGATTTCTGCATGAAAATTCAAAATGAAATAAATAGTTTGACGAATTGAAAACAAATTGAATATTACGTCATAAGTTTTCTAGAGCAAGATTTCTGCACGAAAATTCAAAATGAAATAAATAGTTTGACGAATTAAAAAAAGACAAAAAAATATTGCGTCATATAGAAAATATAATGGACCACAGCAGGTGAACATGTAACGTCATGTGAGTTTGAAGAAACGTATTAAAACATGATAAAAACCCGAGTATGGAAATATTAACATGTTTTAACACTTTGAGGTTCTCTGAATTTGATTTAACAATTTTTAAACCTATTCCATATACATGCGTGTGTGTATTTGTGTATATTAGAATTTTCACAAAATGTTTAGCTCCCTAGAGCTCATTCTTAGCGAAGGAAGTGGGTTTATCTTTAATCTTGATTTAAGTTTTGTTGGTGAATTTAGTACTTAACTTCGAAATCTACCTCCGCCTGTAGGCCCGAGCCGGCAGGGATTTTTTTTGTATGCAACAGTTTTTTTTTTTAATATTAACGATGAAAGGCCATGCTTAAGCATTCAAATTGGATACCGATCTACCCGGAATATCTACGCAGATTTTCATTGGTCCATTTCCAAATCAAAACTTCTTTTTATATATAGAAGGATAAGTTCCTCCTCATAAATACATTCATATTTATTATAAATAGCATAAAAATTGCTAACTACCGAAAGTGAAAGAAACTTAATGTGAAGGGGGGGGGGGAGTACATTTTAGTCACATAAGTGATTCATAGATTCAAGATAATAAAACAGATAGCAAAATATAGGCCAGTAAAAATAGGATTTTTCTAACCAAAAATTCGCGGAAAGCTGGAAATTGTTTTAATCACTTTGTTTACATCCAAATGAAGGGATTTGAAGTTTGTACCATTTTTTCTGTTGAGCTTTAGACGTGGCACCACAAAAACCTCAAAATTTTCGGACTTTTTTAAGTATTTCGCAAATAACTCAAAAACCGTTCACTCTATAAAAACAGTTCTAATTTATAAATTGTAGACCATAAAATTCTGCGTCGATTGACTACCACAGACTAAAATTTTCGCCAAAAATAAGCGAGATATGATAGATCAAAAAAGTACTTTTTTCCAATTTTTTCTAAAAACTCCCATAAAATTGTTTTTTTGAAGTTCTCATGTATAAAATGCTAGAGAACAATATAATAATAACAGAAAATCAAGAAAATTAATACTGGGGATTGTATAAGGTGGCAATAAATTTCTACCTCGTATCACTTACTTCTTCAAGCGTAGAATATTGGTTATTAAAGATCCTATAGGTGAGCATGATTTTCCAAAAGCTTGACGAATTTCAGTTTGCCCTGCCTGAAGAAGGCCGATGTAGAATCACAGCCACTAAAAGCATCTAGGAATAGGACGTTTTTCTTCACAATCGACGAGTACTTGAAACTTAATGGTGAATATAAAACATTGCCGGGCTGTCCTTTCCCAGGTTTCAAGAAGTATATCGTGGATGAGTTAGGAATAAATGTAGTCAAAAGCACAAGCAGATTAATATCTTCCCCAACTATGATGACACGTTCTGACTGCTAATCAAGTTAGATGGCTTCCATCACGATGCTAGTATCTGCATCCTCGACAGCTTGTTTCACAGTAAAATTGTATTGCGCCAATTTTTCCATGAGAATATTTATTAAACTGCGTTTATTCCCTGCAATTGTAACGAAGTGCTCTTTTTGCATTGTGGGCGTCGTATTTTCTTAAAGTCAACACTTGCTGCAATGTATTTATTTTTTCGACGGAAGCTCTCAGCAGACTTGGTGCCATGTTCTGATGATTCTTTTGGGTAACCATCGAAAACAATTGTTGCAGCTTTACCATAGTTGTTTTTCAAATATCCAATGTACTTGGAAATAATTGAAGAGAACTTTTCTCTTAGCTCCCAAATCACTCGATAAAGGAGGAAGCCACCATCAATCACATGGACAGTTTTTATGGTTTGTTCTAAATTATTAAGGGGGGGTGAACAAATCGTAAAATACCGACTTTCGCGTTTTCCTCATCGCAAAGTTATCAAACAAAGAAGTCGGAAATGGAGCCAATCCATATTCAAAGAACTTTCTAAGTTCTTCCTCTAATTTCTTGTGGAAAGAAATTCGGCGAAAAATAGTCTCTAGATCGATGGATACCTCCTAATCATGGATTTTAACAGCACACGTGAAGCTTTTCATTGGAGTTACTCGATTGGATCTCTTAAATTTCATATGACCAAAATCACCACCAATGACACTTTTTATACTTGCAACTCCAATCTTTTTGGCTAGATGACAATTTATTTTATCGCCAGCAATCAGTCCTGTACTCAGACACTATTAGTGTTTGTTTAATGTAACACTACGATTGGGTTAAGGTTTCAAAATTGTAATCATAAGCGCAAATATACGTGTGAGTACATTTCGTTTGGTTACATGAGCACTTCAAAAAAACCAATATTCTGAGATTTTTTAGAAAAAAATTGGAAAAATGCACTTTTTTTATCTATCATATCTCGCTTATTTTTGATGGAATGTTTAGTATGAGGTACTCAATCGACGCAGGATTTTGTGGTCTACAATTTATAAATTAGAACTGTGTCTGTAGAGTGAACGGTTTTTGAGTTATTTGCAAAATACTGAAAAATGTCCGAAATGTTTTAGGTTTTTGTGGTGCCACGTCTGAAGCTCACTAGGAAAAATGGGACAAACTTCAAATCCCTTCATTTGGATGAAAACAAAGTGATTAAAACGATTTCCAGCTTTCCGCGATTTTTTGCAAAAAACGGCCCTTTTTTGAGCTAATTTTACTGGACTAATATGCAGGAATTCTGTTTTGAGAAATAGTACATCCACTAAAGGAGCTTTCAATATTCCTGTAAGTATAATTGATGTCATACTGTTTTGAGAACATCAATAAAACCAAATTTTATTTCGGTGATTAAATAAATTAATTTAATAACAAAGTAAATCAAAGGAAATTGTGTGGGCGGAGAGATCAAATTATTGGGTGGGCACGGGCCCATATAAGTTTGCGTCACTGACCTGAGCCATCTTCTGGCAATCATGAAACTAGAAAACAAGAATTCTGCTTTTTCAAAATTTAGTGGCGCCCCTTGATGAAATATATATATATATATGTATATAAATATAGATAGTATAAAACTTATTTCAGTATTAGGACTTAAAACAGATTCTTTTATTTTATACAAAATGACGTTATACGCATTCGCTGAAGAATTCCTCATTTACGATCCAGTCTTAAACAACATCTACAGTAAAGTATGCATAGGACGTCACTATGGCTGAATAATACACAAATCCAGCAAAAAGCAATGTCGTCATTCAAAAAAAAAAAAAAAAAAAGCCATCTAATGATTCATATGCTTTTATTATGTCATATGCTTCATAGCATGTATTTCAATTACATTTTTTCCCAGTTATTATGGGAAAATGGCAACAAAAAGATATAATAATCTACTATTGTCCAACTATTATTCCTTTACTTTCTACAGAAATGGAGTACTTGAGTTGCCAACATTAAACAAGTGGCGCTAAAAACTGCAAAAAAATTAATATCTCAAAAATAAATTGAGATGCATTTTACAAACAAGTTGCATTTAAAAGTACTTTTATTCCCCTATACGATGGTATAAAAATTGAAAATGTGTGATGCTTAGAAGTTTAAAAAATTGCAGTAGAGATTATACGTATTTAACCGTACAGTGATACATATGCTTTGTTTTACGGCTGGCTTCTGTAACGGAAGGTTATTTTTCAGAGACGACACTTTAATTGCTGGCCGAAAGAAATGGCGTATAGGAGGCTAATAAACGGGAAATGTGCTTAATCTCTTTCCCATAATGTTGGCCTTAGTATTTGCTATTTTATCAACGGAAAAATGAATTTTTTGATTCATATACAAATAAATGTATAAAAATTACTTGCAGGTGCATACATTTAACCCTCCAGCCGCAGCGACTTTTTCAGTCGGTTACTTTTTAAAAATTAAGATTGTTTCATTCCCACCACATTTTTTGAAGTAGAAATAGTCACTTTATTTAATTGCAGATTAAATAATGCGAGAATAAGCCGAATTATACGTTTTTAAAAAAGTGGTGGGGTGCAAGCAATCTGAATTTGAAATTAGTAGTCCACTGGAACGCGAAAAGAGCGTTTCCAGCGGCTGGAGGTTTTAATATAAAACTATTCAAAATACATTAGAAATATCTTAAAAACCATTAAAAATCCAAAAAGTTTTCAGCCATCACACGGCCGTCGTCAGTGGTTATTTAAGGGTGTATTCCAATACAAACTGCTTATTTTCTGATTCATTTTTAAATTCATTTTTGTACTCAAACGCATAAAGCTGGGAAATTCTCCTATTTAGAAACCACATAATGTGCCGTGCTTCTCGATTATTTTTTTATAAATGCAGAAAAATATTGTAAAAAAATGCTGTCAAAATTGACGTTTTGAACCGCATTTTCCAAAGCAGGAGATCTAAGAATGAAAAAAATTATCATACTGAGAAAATAATTGTTAAAATATCAAATTCTAATTAATTGAGCGACAAATGAAATCACACGGCTTATACATCTCTTCAAAAATCACGCCAGCAAGTTTCATGTTTTTATTTTTAAAAATGAGTCTTGTGTCGTTGTGGGTTAGGATTAACTCGTGCGACACTTAAACAATCACATTTTAATAAGAATCACACACAAAATATATACAGATTCGCGAAAAGCGCAAAATAACTTTGGAACATACATATTTCCATACAAACATCTCATGGGGAGATACATTTCGAACACACGCCGAAAACTCTACTTAAATCCGAACAATCATAATTACATACATTCACTTCACTTCATGTTTGGCCGACAGCGGCAACAGCGCCATCAATATGCTATAAAAATAAGGGAAGGCAGTCATTTTGTTACAACCTCCCCCTCTGGTTCCGCGGACGTCCCGGTGAGGAACCAGTAACTTTTTTAGGTGGTCTGCCACGTTTCCTAATAGGTGCAATAGGCACAATGTCAGAATCATTACACAGTTTCAAAGCTGGCGTATGACATGTAGCAAGCGGTTCATTCGGATTGTCCATGCTTGCTATAACAAATGTGGTGGGTGATTTTTGAGTTAAAATAATGTATGGTCCGTCACGTTTAGGCATGAACTTTGCAGTTTTATTGCTAGAGGCTTTACTTACTGGATGTAAGTCAACCCAAACCTTGTCTCCTGGAGCAAAACAATGTCCTGGTTTTCTTTTACGGTCAGCGTATTTCTTTCTTTGATCTTGCTTAGCTTCAACATTGTCCTTAATTTCTTTGGTGAAGTTTGCAAATTTCTTGAGGTATGGTGTAATTTCAGGTACAAAGTTGTCATTGTGAATTACAGCACGAATGTCGTGTTGAACATCGTCTGTCGTTCTTAATTCTCTCCCAAATTGTAAAAATGCTGCTGTTTCTCCAGTGGTGTCACACTTAGCCGTATTCATTGCAAAACGTATTGTTGGAAGTTTCTCTTCCCATGAACAGTGGTCATTCTCTACTAATATAGCCAATCTCGGCTTGAGATCTCTATTTTTTCTCTCCACAGGGTTTGCCTGAGGATGATATATGGGAGTTGGGTTTTGTTTGATACCTAAAAGAAAACAAAGTTGTTGCATTACACTACTAACAAATTGTGGTCCGTTATCACATATTATACGTCTGGGTAGACCATATCTAAGGATAACTTCTTCGAGCAACGTAGTTGCACACTGTGCTGCAGTAGCTTCTGTAAGGGCAAATAGTTCAACCCATCTTGTTGTACAGTCTTCCACTATGAATATCCATCTTTTACCATTCTTACTTTTTGTAAAGGGCCAAAAAGATCAATTGATAGAACTTCAAATCGTTGTGAATACACTGGTGTTTGTAACAAATCGGATGGTTTTTGATTAGAAGGTTTATACCTATTACATTCAGCACAATGTTTGACGTAATCTGCAATGTATGAACGCATTCCAGTCCAATAATATCTTTTGGATATTCTATTAAATGTACCTTCAGCACCGTAGTGACCAGCCGTAGGTGAGTCATGGTGTTCTTTTAAAATTTTCTCCCTTTCATGTGAGGGGACTACTAGTTGTGCTTCTTCAGATTCCGAAGTTGGGGAATACCTGTATAAAACTCCTTGGTTCATAACATAACCGCGTTCAGTCCAGTTAGTGTAGTCTAGAGTTTTTTCTTCATCTTCGAAACTTTTAATAATTTTCTTTAATTCTTCATCTTTCATTTGTTCAACACGTAGATTACTAGGCATTTTAGCAGGGATATCAATCATTATGGTGCAAATATCACAATCTTCTTTACTGATATGATCACACGCAGGACGAGAAAGCATGTCAGCTATGACGTTCGCTTTACCTGGAATGTATTCTATTTTCACATTAAATTCTTGCAACTGTAAAGCCCATCTGGCAAGTCTTCCAGAAGGGGACTTTAAGCTCATGAGCCATCGGAGAGGCTGGTGGTCGGATGCCACAGTAACTTCTGTTCCGTCAATGTATCCTCTGAATTTATTAAGAGCCCAGACAATAGCAAGAGCTTCCCGTTCCGTGGTGTGATAGTTGCGTTCTGCAGGAGTCAGTAATCTACTGGCGTACTCAATCGGATGCTCTTCCGCACCTTTACCCTGGAGAAGTACTGCTCCAAGAGCATAATTGCTTGCATCGGTTCGAATGATGAAGGGTTTTGTTTCATCAGCCTGTTTCAATATTGGTGATGAAACCAGGCATTGCTTCAAGGCTTGAAATGCATTTTCTTCATCGGCACCCCAATGCCATTGCACATTCTTCTTAGTGAGGTTACTAAGCGGTCTGGATATTTCTGCAAAATCTTGTATAAAACGGCGATACCATGAACATGTCTGCAGAAACGATTGCAGTTGTTTTATATTCTTGGGAGGCGGGATCCTCACAATAGCATCAATTTTCCCAGGATCAACTTCTAGGCCATTTGGAGTTATCCAGTGTCCTAAGTACTTTACTCTGGAACATGCAAAGTTGCATTTTTCTCGATTTGCAGAAAGTTTCCATTTGTCTAATCTTTGAAAAACAGCTTCAAGATCAGATAGATGTTGTTCAAAACTTGATGATAAAATAATGAGGTCATCAAGGTAAGAGAGAATATTTACATCTGGGAGTCCGTTGCGAAAGTTATCCATCGTCCTCTGAAACGTTGCAGGAGCGTTACGGAGTCCAAAAGGCATTCTTCGAAAGCGGTATGTTCCGAGAGGACATACAAAAGCAGTTTTATCACGATCAGGCCCATAGACACTCACCTGATGGTAGCCAGCATTCAGATCCAGAGTGGTCATGAACTGGGCAGTCTTTGCCTGATGTAGAAGATCGTCCATACGAGGGAGTGGATAGGTATCCGGTATAGTCACCTCATTGAGCTTCCTGTAGTCTACACATAGACGTACACTACCATTTGGCTTAGGAATGAGCACGATTGGTGCAGAATATGGAGATTCGCATTGCTCAATAATTCCTTTGGCAAGAAGATCATCAATTTGCGTTTTCAACAACTCTTTCTTTGCCGGTGATAATCTGTAAGGTGGTAATGATATAGGACGATGTTCTCTAGTGTTTATGTGATGTTCGACGACGGGTGTTGCTTCTCCCCCTGGTTGAAAGTTATTGGAAAATTTTTCAAGCAAGTCATTAAGTCTCTTTCGTTGTATTGCAGATAGGTTTTGACCTTCATTTTCTCTTAACATAACTGTGTTAACTTTGACATTTGGTGTTGAGATTTCAGGCGTCTTTTTGAAAGGATCATCAACAAAAGGAAATTTATATCTTGGATTGTTCTGGAAATACCAACTTTGGCTTCGCATATCCAACACAATCCCCATTTTATTCAAAAAATCTATGCCTAACAATGTTCTATTTCCGGTGGCTCCGGGTAACGCAAAAATCGTTGTATTAGTTCTACGACCTTCTATTTCAACAGTGATTGTTGCTTGAAGAACGTTAGTTTCTTTTCGTATGCCATCAGCGAGCGTTATGTTTACACTGGTCTCTTCGAACGAAGTTCCTTGGTCACGGAGAAGCTTGAGCAACATTTCCCCAGCAATGGAATGTGTAGCTCCGGTATCTGCGCAAGCTACCCCTGTAATACCATTTACCTTAATATACAACATAGGTGTTGCCTGTGTATTAATATAACAAGATTGGAGATGTAGGGAACTAAAATTTGCTGATTTTACTTGCGTAGATGGGGAACAATTAGGACATTTTGCTTTCACAAAACCTTGTTTCCCACAGCCATAACAGCTTATAATTGGACGCTTATCATCATTTACAAAGCGTAAATTCGTATATTTTGATGTAGGAGAAGCATTTTTGAAATTTCCAAAATGTTCGCTAGTTTTATTTTTGGTTACCTGATTTTTCCAGAATTCCTGACCATTTGAATTTTTCGACAAAACATGTTTCTGTGTTTCACGCGATTTTGAATTACTTGCTGATTTTTGAAAAGGGGTCTAATATTTTCATATATGTCAAGCTTTTCGGCCAACAAGACAGGGTCATTTAGTTTGACCCAACCATCTAAATAATGATTTTTATATTCTGGTGGGCACTTTTTTTAAATCTGATCAGCGATTATTAGTTCTGAGAGCTTTTCAAATGAATTAACTTCTAATTCGGATAACCAACCTTCAAAATAATTTCTAATTTCAAAGTAAAAATCTTTCCAAGTAGAATTCTCTCTTTTTTGATGTCGGCTAAATAATACCCTAAACTTCTCCGCTGTTAATTTAAATCTTTTTAAGAAAATGTCACGAATATGTGCATAGTTTTTGAACATTTCTTCAGACTCTCTTGCTATAAGTTTAGCAATGTCATTCGGAAGTACGGCGACTAATTGTGAGACCCAAAAATCTTTGGAGACATTTAACATTTTCATTTGACGTTCAAACATTGTCAAGAACAACGACATATTATCTTTTTCCGGATTAAATGGTGGTAGGGTGTTTTTAATATCTATACGCATCTGGTCCATTTGATTTTGTGGAACAGTTGTCGCGGTATGGTTTTGAGCTTGCAGCTTAAGTTTTTCTAACTCATAAGCTCTTTCCTCTGCGATACGTTTGTCCTCAACCCTTTGTTCTTCTATGCTCTCTTGTTTTTTCCTATTTTGTTCTTCTATGCTCTCTTGTTTTTTCCTATTTTCCACGATAGCAATTAATGCCTCTTTTACAAACTGCTCGTCGTTTTTGAAAAGTACGCACTTCATAATTTTTTCACGCAAGGTTACTAATTTATCATCTGCATCTACCTGAAGCTCTAATTCGGTAGCCAAATTATATAAATCGATTTTTTCCCTTTAGAAAGAAACGCCATTTTTCCTCAAATCAGTTAAATTTATGCTTAAATTACAAAATTATATGCAATACTTTACCCATTAAATAATTAAGTACCAAAACAACTACCTTCCCCTTACAGGTAAATATAAACAGATAAATATGCATAAACTTTATAAACAATTGATAATACATACAAGAAATAATTTAATATCATACTAAAATTTATCTCTAATTAAACATGAGCTCATGTAAATATTAATGCAAAAATATTATAATCAGTTAATATGCAACTTTTTTTTTTTCTAATATAACTTACCGTATAAAACTGTCAGAAATATTTACATCATAAAATTTTAAGTATATGAAATACCACCGATAATTTGATGTGAAAAAAATTTTCATTCACAAATAAATATGAAAGCAACAAAAATATCAAAATAAAGTACTTACTTACTTCTTTAAAATAAACAACATTCTAAATAATTATTGACGATTACTGAAATCACTTTTCTTTTCTAATATACTACGCTGTGCACAGTTAGAACAAATAATCATAAAATTGACTTACTCAAATAATATTGAATTGAAAAAAGAAAAGAAAAAAATATTACCAAAAGAAATTATATAAATCTCTTTTTCAGAAAATTAATCTTTCATAATACTCAAAAGAACAAAAACAAAAAAACCCCACATACATAAAACAGCATTTAAAAATAAATAAACTACCAGATGGCCAGCAATAAACAGAAAAAAAAATTTCAACTTTTTACCGGTAAGAAAACAAAATTTATCTTTAGATAATCATTCTTCGGTGGTCACGTGACAGTTTCAGATTTCTTTTAAACACACAGAATATCGGCGATAGCAGAACACTGAAAGTTATTCCGAAAACATTTTAGAATTGCGTAACGAGTATTCGATGATCACAAACAGCGATTATGTAACAAACTCAAAGATTTTTTTTTTTTTCACTTTTAACAGCACACTTTCGCCTTGAGAACTTTGAAGCTTGAAGCACACCCCACAAATAATTATTCCATAAGGATGGCACTAATTACTTGATTTAATATCAAAAAGAATGCACACATTAGAACCGAAGTGGTTCTTTTTTCCTTTTACCATATTCTTGAAATGATGATTTCACACAATTACGAATCTAGCTGATTCTTTTTACTCATTTGCCAGGGCGGCAATACACTATAGAAGGAAAACGCTTTTCTTGAAATTAGGCTTTCACATTCACAGAATTGAGAATGGTTTCTCAAACTTTAGAATTTGGAGATTCTTTTTAATCACTTACTTTGTCAGGATGACAAATACACAATTATCCACTGTCATTATTGTCCGGATGACAATATTTTGAACCTGGTATAGCGGTTCCTTTTTATTTCGTTTTTGAAGAAGGAGATTTTTTCACGTTGGGCGCCATTTTGTGTCGTTGTGGGTTAGGATTAACTCATGCGACACTTAAACAATCACATTTTAATAAGAATCACACACAAAATATATACAGATTCGCGAAAAGCGCAAAATAACTTTGGAACCTACATATTTCCATACAAACATCTCTAGGGGAGATACATTTCGAACACACGCCGAAAACTCTACTTAAATCCGAACAATCCTAATTACATACATTCACTTCACTTCATGTTTGGCAAAATATCTCAGGATATTTTGCCGACAGTGGCAACAGCGCCATCTATATGCTATAAAAATAAGGGAAGGCAGTCATTTTGTTACAGTCTGAAAATGTCTCAGAAAACTTCGGGCTGTTAGGGATGGAAAAGTGTTTTTTCGAATGCCCTTATTTCATCATTTTTTCGAATGTTGTTATTATATTCTTCTTCGCGCTTATTCGCGAACCGTCTAGAAGTGATCATTATAATTCAAGAGTTGTACGGCAGATAAGATGCCACAAAAAGGTATGCAATTTTCTAACAAAACAAGCTTTCATTTATTATGCAGCAATTCTTTCCGAACTCCATGGATATCGTTTGATAGTGCACGATTACAAGCTATATCATTATTAACTCTTATTTCAATATATTCTCTTATAATGGCTTCCTGGTAATTATTTGTACGAAAGATAATCTTGGATTGATTAAAACCTACTTTTATAGGTTGAGTTTGAGCTAATCTTCACAACGCAGTATGGGGTCTATTTAACTCCTTAACGGTCGCATTAAATTACGGTTTAAAAATTCAGATTGCTTATTGCCACCACTTTAAAAAAAAATCATCTTATTTAATGACAGGTAAAATGATACCATAATAAAGCGAATTACATTATTTTATAAAACTGGTGGGAATCAAACAATCTGAATAAAAGATACAGCCCGTGAATATCACGGGAGCGAGAATTAAGGGGTTAATCTGAGATCTGCTTCATCAGTGTTGCCAGTGGGCTATCTATATTATAAAGGACAAACATATCTGTGCGTAACGCATACGTCATTTTGTGAATGGCAACACTTTGAAATTTGAAATAAAATTTTGGTTTTGCATTTTCTCTACTGCAAATTTTTAAACTTCTATGCATCACACATTTTAACTTTTCACACCGTCGTATAAGGAAAAAAATTCTCTTTTAAATACTATTTGTTTGAAAGCTGTATCTCAATTTGTTTTTGAGATATTAATTTTTTGTAGTTTTTAATACAAATTTTGTAATTGTGGCAACTGAAGTACTCCATTTATATTGAAAGTAAAGGGAAAATATTCATGGTTTATTATTTTTATTCATTATATCCTTATTGATGCCAGTTTCCCATTACAAATAAAAGTAACTTTTTTATAATTTTTGAACAGAAAATGATGTCAGACATTAAATAAAACACGCATTCTTCTTCATAAATCAGCTACATTTTAATATTTTTACATTACGCTGATAAATGAGTTTGAGGCGCTCGGCAAAATGATTCATTGAGTAAAAATGATATATTTAAAACAAAACGATCATTTTTTTTTGATAAAACTAAATATTTGACCAATACTATGAATGGCGAATACTATGACAACTAAAGTCAAATTTCTGAATTTTTTTTTTCGCGGGTACTAAGAATAGAACTTAAGGTTTGTGCGAATGTTCACATGAAAAGTTGTACAATGTGACTTTGTTGTACAACGGACAAACGTGACTTTAACTTTGGAAATGCATTCATTAATAATCTATTCTTTTGCCTGTTAAAATACTTTCAAATTGTGAATTTGAGTGGTGCGTATGTAAATTACGAGAATGTGAAAATAACGTACAGTTTAGATTTTATGGGGGGAAATTTTATGATGTGACAAAGCGAAATCCTTTTTACTGATTTTTCATCCCGTAAAAACAAACATAAGAGCTCCATCGATAACTTCATCATAATTACTCATCTTGATTACGTAATCTAATACAGCTTAATTTTTCAATGATTTAAGCAGTTGAAGTTTGTAGAAATAATATTTTGGTAATTTTGGGTTTAAAATATTATTTGTTTTAAGAGTTAGACAACCAATGTAAGATGATTTTTTTGTTGTAATTATTTTTGTAGATTTATTATAATTTCGATCTGACAGTTCCTTTCAAACATTTTAGTACGTCGAATTTCGACGGGTTGCAACTCGTTATTTTAAAATTCGGATTTCATGATTGGCTCCATTTTTTTTTTGAAATGGTAAAATTCTTTTTGTTTTGACCTTAATTAATATGTCAGTAAATAAGTAGAATTTTACGATTTCCAAAAAGTGGTGTCAATCAAGAAATCTGAATTTAAATAAAGTAGCCCGCTGGCAACACTGTGCTTCAAGTTCTTTAATTCTATCACGAAATGCTGTCAGCGTCATACCTACATAATGAAGTAAAATAGACAGGCAGGCAGCAGCGCAGACAATCCTCTCATCGAGTTCACGGCTGAAATTCCAGAATTAGTTAAATCGATTCGCATATTAAGACGCAATCGGTCTGCAAAGTCCTATCTTGGTGGAAAACACCTGGAAACCCGATTTTAACTGTTGATTCGTAGGTTTACCATTATGTTTTCCTGTAACCCAAAGGTAGGAAAACATGGAGGGAGCAGGAAAACACAATGGTAAACCCATGAGTCAACCGCTAAAATCGGGTTTCCAGCTGTTTCCCACCAAGATATGACTTGGCAGGCCGATTGTGTTTTAATATGCGAATCGAGTTTCAACTAATTCTGGAATTTCAGCCGTGAACCCGATGTGGTGTGTCTGCGTTGCCGCCTCCCAGTCTATAATGTATGTATAGTCCTGATCGATTGATTCCTTGGACAGGATCAATTTTCATATTTAATAGATCTTTTAACTTTGTGGGAGAGGCTGAGATTAATTTTACATTACATTTAGAAAGGGTATGCCATGCCTCATATTTTCAAAAAGCCCTGGGATGTAGCTGACTTTACAAAATTTAAATCTTTTGTCTGGAGCTGCGGTTCGTTTTTCATAATCTTCTAATAATCTTAACTTTCATTTATGGATTTTTTGGCACTTACTCCCCTTCCCATGTCAACGGCTCAATTGTTTTACAACGCTTTCTTTATGTTTATACACTGGGTTTCATAACGATATGAACATCTAGTAATTTTGTGATACCCTGGCAAAAATTCATAAATAATTATCAGAAAACTCCATTCTCGAGTCAAATGCAGTAATTTTACATAATACATAGCTGTAAAAGAAATATCAAATTTTTAACTTCATTTGAAATATGAATTATCTAAAAAATAGTGTTGCAAAATGATATGAACGTTGATGGAAATTATCCCTAAACGAGCATGGAAACTGTACAGGAATACTGAATGCCACTCCGAGAAGAAGAAACCGAAATATGCAAATTAGTTTAGCATATAAAGATACATCGCGGACTAGAAAATTTCCAAACCTGATCGTAAAGTGAATTCTAGAAATATGGGTCGTAAAAGCGCTTTAAGGTGGTTTTGAGAAAAGGAAAGTTGTGACTTTTAAAGATCAAGGGCTTTTGGTCAGAGCTATCGCAAAAAAAATTGAAAAGATCTTCAGGTGTAATATTAAATTTTCTTCGATTAAAAGAGAATTATGCAGCAAAGAAATCTCCGGAACGTCCGACAAAGCTGCCTAAAAGGGAAAAAAGAGCAATTATAAAAAGAATGAGCAACGGGAAAACAATTTTAGGTGAACTTCCAAGAGATCCTCTGATAGCAGTGTCAAAAAGTACCTTGTCCAGAGTAGTCAAGAGCTCTAAGCTGATGAGGTACAAGAAAGGAAAGACCCAACCACGTATGACTAAAACGCATCAGCAGAATTGCCTGGATTGGGCTAAAGACCACATGTCATGGAAGTTAGAATATGAAAGAGTAATATTTACCGATGAAAAAAAATTCAATTTGGATGGTCTGGACGATTTTTCTTATTATTGGCATGATCTGCGCAAGCAACCAGAAACGTTTCCAAAACGGCAGCAGGGTAGAGGTTCACCCATGGTTGGGGCTGCGTTTGGATTTCATGGTAGGTTAAGACCAACTTTGCGTTTCTCCCTGGCAGAATGAGTGCATTAACCTAATACGATCTACTTGAAGAAAACTTGCTTCCATTTCTTGAGGAAATTGGCGGACCTTTCTGGATGTTCCAACAAGTCAATGCATCCATCCACACAGTAAACAGCACGTGGGATTGACTTTCCTAATAATTGTGTGCATGTAATTCCATGGCCATCTGTTTCTACTGATTTAAATCCAATGGAAAATGTATGGAGCCTACTGGTTAGAGCTATTTACGCAAATGGAAAACCACAATTTCACAATTCCAAATGTGCCACAATTTCAGAATTAAAAGCTGCTATCATCTCCCACTGGAATGAAATCGATCAAACTATATTAAAAAGCTTGGTCGACTCCATGCCTGATCGCGTTTTTACATTAATTAAGATTTGGTGCATAACACTGGCTATTAATCTATATTTTTGGCCAATGTTCATATCATTATGAAACACTTAAAAATGGAAACATGCAGTTTATTTTATCTATAAATCGCTTTTTCAATTATATTTTGTTATAAAATAAAGCGATTTGTTCTATTTCTAACTTTGATTAAACTTCAGTTTGTTTTGCAACATTTTCTTCTTTTTTATGCTTGAAAAACTGCGTGTTTATATCATTTTGAAACCAGTGTATTACCAATTTAGTTTGATAATTTACGGCGTTTATACATTGATAATTATAATTATATTTATTATTTTGTCAATTTAATGATTGTTCCTATCATTTCGCACCCCCGGTGTACATTACGGGAGGTTCAGTTAGGGTCTTTTATGGCATGACACTTTTTGCTAATCTTTTTAAAGTAAGTGCGTTTTTACACTTGCTTGAAATAGAGGAAAGTAACTCAAGATATCTAACAGTCATCTAAGGTGGAACAGATTTTTTATTTTCTTATTTTTCAAACAGGAAGGGATACTCTGTTTCCAAGGAAGAAAAAACATTAGGATTACAACATTCTTTATATTAAATAAATTGTATAAATATTGAAAACATTACTTGCATATATGAAACACTGAACAGGTTGCCAGAAAATACGTTGACAAATCCCTTTCTCTAGCCAAGGCCCCTATAATGGAAAAGTATCAACAATTATTTTACAACGTTTTCTTTGTGTTTATATTACCTATTTAGTTTGATAAAACAAATTTATGTCGTTTAAACATTGATAATTATAATTATATTTATTATTTTGTCAATTTAATGATTGTTCCTATCATTTCACACCCCGGTGTGCATTACGAGAGGTTCAGTTAGGGTCTTTCATGGCATGACTTTTTTTGTTAATCTTTTTAAAGTAAGTGCGTCTTTACACTTGCTTGAAACAGAGGAAAGTAATACAAGATATCTAACAACCACTAAGCTGGAACAGATTTTTTTTCTTCTTCTTCAAATAGGTAAGGATAGTCTGTTTCCAAGGAAGAAAAAACACAAGGGAATGTCGAAGCAACCCAAGAATTCTTAATTCAACATTCTTTAGTTAAAAAAAAAATAAGAGCAGAAAAACATGTTAGAAAAGTTTTTTTTTTTTTTTTTGAGAGGGAAAGAGGGAGGGGGGTAGTTATTAGCCCCCAATATGCTATTTCTTTCAGGCAACAAATAAAGTGTCATCACTAAAAAATAACGTTACGTTATATAAGCCGGCAATAAAACGAAGCAGGTGTATCATTGTACGATTAAATACTAATAATCTCTGCTGCAATTTTTTTTTTACTTCTAAGTATCACACATTTTCAATTTTTACACCGTCGTATAGGGGAAAAAAAGTACTTTTAAATGCAATTTGTTTGAAATCTGCATCTCAATTTATTTTTGAGATATTAATTTTTTGTAGTTTTTAAAGCCATTTCTGTAATGGTGTCAACTGAAGTACTCCATTTCTGTAGAAAGTAAAATTACTATATCTTTTTGTTGCCATTTTCTCAAAAAAAAAAAATTGAAAAATAAAATTGTAATTAACACATTGACGACGGGAAATGAGAATTCTCGTTTTCATTCAAAAAACATCATTGACTAAGAACGTGGTTTCTACCTTACAAAAAATGCATTTATATGATTCTGTCCATATTCTTTTAGATTGTAAGACATTTTATACTACTAAATTCGTACATTGAAAGATATTTACCGATGCATAAACTTGGAAAACCTATCTAGAACACCAATTTACCAAAGACTTTCAGAACAGGGAAGAGCTTCTACAGTTTAAAAATTCAGATTTGATAAATATTGCCCGTCAGCAATGTGTTAAAATACGTGCTATGCCAAGCTGCTATGCGTCTGCTATATAAATGTATTTTAAAGAATATTTAAGTGATTTTTTTTCCTCCGTATTTACTTAATTCCTATCAAAAAACTGAAAGGATGCAATTTTATTAATCTCTGTGCTATAAGATTTTCCGAATATTGAAAAACTATAAATGAATAATTTCTCATAAAACATGGAGCTATTATAAATTATATTTAATTTTCAGTATCCATATTAATGTTACAATCAAATGCAAGCTTATGAACTATTAGATACCCGATATTATTTCTCGTTTCTTGAATGACGACATCGCTTTTTACTAGGTTTGTGTATTATTCCACTACAGTTACGTCCTATGCATACTTTTCTGTAGAATTTGTTTAAGATTGGATGGTAAATGTGAAGTTCTTCAGTGGATGCAAATGACGTCATTTTATATAAAATAAAAGCGTATATTTTAAGTCATAAAATATACGCATATGTGTATATACGTAACATATGAAATATATATATATATATGTTACTGATCGTAATTAAAATCTCTCGTACGAGGGCGCTGTGTCAGCGCCGTAATTTTATTTATTATTCCAATCGTCTGCGTGTTGACGATAGATTGTAATTTAGCTACTAGTGAGTGGAAACACTGAATTTTTTGTTGTTGTTGTTGTTATTGAGATAATGGAATGTTTGATTTGGAAACGGCCAGAGAGACTGTTTCACTCTTAACAATTATTGTTTTAAAATAAAGAAATATACAGTTCACTGCGAAGAGTTCCTTAAAAATGGTGTCATTGAGTAACTTATGTTTTATTCTTAACAGAAATTGGTCCTTCGAGGCCAAAGTAAACGGATTTATCGTTTGCTTTTAGAGTCAAGAATCAGCGACGAGACTTGGTTTCTTCGAATAAGGTAGGACTTTTTCTTTAACATGGCTACTGAATTAAAAAATATTTTGACAAAAAAAAGAGTTTTAAAATGTAAAATTACTAAATTTGTGAGTGAAATTAAATTAAGTGACTCTGATGAATGCTCTTTAGAACTTGTAAATACGAAATGTGATCAATTCAATACAGAATTGAAAGAAATTTTTGATAAAATTTATTCATTGTGCGATGAGGAGGAAATTGATAAATATATCGATGAACAATCATCGATTGAAAAAGAGTTAGATGAAACTTGGTTAAAAATTAAAAGAGCGAAACAAAAACAAATAAATGTTCTTAATGAATCAAAGCCGAAACAAGAGAATAGTGTAACGGAAGTTCGACTTCCCACGATTAATCTACCTTCTTTTAGTGGAAACGTACAGGATTGGATATATTTTAGTGATCTTTTTAAATCTAGCGTTCACAATAATAGCGCACTTTCGGGTGCTCAAAAGTTATCATATTTGAAATCTTCGCTTCATTCTGAAGCTGCAAAAGTTATACAAAGTATAACGATTTCAGATGATAATTATCAAACAGCGTGGTCCTTATTAGAGGAAAGATATTCCAATAAAAGACAACAAGTGTTTGCTCACATTAAAAAATTAATGTCCATTAATTCAATACAAAGTGAAACACCTAGTGCTATTCTTAATTTGGCAGATACCGCCAGTGAATGTATCAGATCTCTAGAAATTCTCGATCAAAAAATTGAAGGGTTTGCGGATACAATAATAACCTATATATTGTGGCAGAAATTAGATGGGTCCACAAAATTATGGTTTGAACGTGAACAAAAAAAGACGAGCTACCAAAATTAAAAGAATTAATCGAATTTTTAAAAAGACAAGCGAGAACACTGCAAGTTTCCAAACCTCTTATAAATAATGTAACTCCTAAACGCAATGCTCAACAACGAATCACTAGTATGGTATCTACATCTAATGGTAAAAACTCAAAAACATTTAAATGTGTTAAGTGTCAGAGTAATGAATTCCACGATTTGCACAAATGTCCAGAATTCTTAAATCTTTCAGTAGCTTCTAGATATGAATTCGTAAAGAAAAATAATATTTGTTTTAACTGTTTAAAATTCCACTCGGTTAGAAATTGTAAATCTACTTATTCTTGTCGGAAATGTATGAAAAAACATTCGAGTTTACTGCATTTCGAGAATGAAAATGAAAAGCAAATTCAAAACAGCGATAGAAAAAATGAATTTATTTCAAAACCCGAGGTCAGTGATTGCAATATCCAAAACCAGAATCAAATCATAGCGCATTCAAATCTAGACCCGAATGCTGCAACATTTCACATTTCTAACGAAAGAGTATTTTCAGGTACATCTGTTTGTGAGATGAATTATTTAAGTTCTGGCATCTTATCAACTGTCATTGTTTATATTAAAAATAAATTTGGTGAATTTAAGCCGTTAAGAGGTTTGATTGATGTTGGATCAATGAGTAATTTCATTACGATTCAGTGTGCTGATTATTTAGGAATTAAGAAAGAAAAAATAAAAGTTGCGGTTTCAGGATTAAATGGCATCTCCGTGAATATTAACTCCAAGGTAAAAGCATTAATTTCGAACAATTCAAATTTTAAGGCGGAAATAGAACTTCTTTGTGTACCAAAAATATCGGATACTATTCCAGTAAATCGGATTAACGTTCCAACAGAACAATACCTTAATAACATTAAATTAGCGGATCCAGAATTTTACAAACCTGGAAAAATTCATGTTCTTTTGGGAGCTCAAATATTTTATGATCTTTTAGAAGTCGGTCGAATTGAAGTCCCCAATTCTAATTTAAAATTCCAAAACTCGGTATTTGGATTCATTGCCTGTGGAAGCGTATTAAATCCTGACAATCAAATCACGCAAAATACTCATTGTGGGCTTGTTTGTAACTATGAAGATTTGACAAAAGAAGTTCAAAAATTCTTTCAGTTAGAAACATTAGGGATAAAAGACGATCCCACATGTACTGACGAAGATAGAGCATTAGAAATATTCGAAAAATCTGTATCTTATAAAAATAAACGTTACGAAGTTACCTTACCATGGAAAAAAGATTGGCGAGAAATGAACGACAATTTCAAAATAGCCAATAATAGACTAAACTGTCTTAAATTGAAAATGAAGCGAAAATTAGAGCTTCGTGCTCAATATTGTGAGACTTTGAAAGATTATGAAAATAAAGAAATCATAGAAAAAATAGCGGAAACGCACAAGCCAGTGGAGAAACCACTTTTTTATCTTCCACATCAACCTGTCTTTAGACAAAGCCTGACAACAAAAATGAGAGTAGTCTTCGATGCCAGCTCACACGATGTTGGCGAATTATCGTTAAATGATTGTCTTTGGCCAGGTCCAAATCTAAATCCAAACATATTCGATCTACTTATCAATTTTAGATTAAACAAAATAGCATTGATAGGTGATATAGAAAAAGCCTTTCTGCAGATATCCCTAGCGGAGAAAGACAGAGATGCAGTGAGGTTTTTATGGATTGGAGATAGAGGTATAGAAATATATCGCTTCAACCGAGTTCTTTTTGGTATGAATGCTTCCCCGTTTCTTCTTGCTGCTACTCTAAGAAAACATATCAAGAAATTTCAAGTTAGATATCCTACAACAACAAAGTTATTAGATAGGTGCCTCTACGTTGATGATTTCATCGCTGGTGCTGACAACTTGCAAGATGCGTTAGAAATCTCTCGAAATGCTGTTTATATTATGAGCGAGGCAAGTATGAAACTCAGAAAATGGTCAACTAATGATAACGATTTGATGGAGCGATGGAAACAAGAAGGGTTTGATACTCAGCCTCTACACAACCCAATTGAATTAGGATTTGACTCAACAAAGGTTCTAGGAATGTCTTGGCATACGAGTGAAGATTGCTTTATCGTAGATGTAAAAGGCTTATTAGAAATGTTATCAAAAAATGAAAACACCAAGCGCTTTATCCTGCGTGCTATTGGAAAAATATTCGACCCTCTTGGCTTGCTCACTCCTTATACTATTCGCATGAAATGCCTATTTCAAGATCTGTGGTTGAGGAAAATTGCTTGGGATGAAGATCTACCAATAGATGTTAAAGAAAAGTGGCTTCAATGGTGTTCTGAGATCCCACGCCTCTCCGACCTAAAAATTCCAAGAATTGTGCTAAATTCAACGAAAGAAGAAAATTCAGATGTGGTAGAGATTCACTGTTTTTGCGATGCTAGTAAGAAAGCCTTCGGCACTGTCATATACCTCAGAATTGTAAAAGAAAATGCTATTGAAGTTAACCTTGTGACTTCAAAAAGTAGAGTTACACCTCTTAAAAAAATCACTTTACCAAGATTAGAGCTATTGGGAGCTTTACTTGCTGCCCGACTAGGTAATGCAGTCAAGAAAATAGTAGATCATAAGAAGCCATCAGATGTGTTCTTCTGGACAGACTCGAAAATCACCTTGTACTGGATTAGAGGTTCTAGTAAAAGATGGAAATCATTCATAGCGAATCGTGTCAACGAGATTCAATCTTTGACTGACTCCAATTCGTGGTTTCATTGTCCGGGAAAGTCTAATCCACCCGACCTCCTTACCAGAGGCGTCAGTGTTGATATGCTCTTAGAAAAGGATTTGTGGTTTAAAGGTCCCCCCTTTTTGAGAGAAACTGTTCTCCCAACTAATGACTGCAACATCCAAAATTCGCCAGATGACTATTCTGATGAACTAAAGAAAACAGTTAAATGTGAAAATGATAACTCTTTAGTTACTCTAGCTATTTATGATCAAAATTATTTATTAGATTATATTATTAGTGTTAGTAATAATTATATAACTATCATTCGTATTTTATGTTATGTGCTTAGATTTATTCATAACCTTCGAAATGTTAATAGAGTGAAAGATCATCTTACTTCTAAAGAATTGAATGCTGCAGAATTATCACTGATAAAGATGGTTCAACAAAGTGAGTATCAGGAAGAAATAAAATGTCTTCAGAAAGGTAATTCGGTACCAAATAAAAGTAAACTAAATTCTTTAAATTGTTTCTTAGATGAAAGTAATATTTTAAGAGTTGGGGGTAGATTGGGTAACTCATATTTGACAACAAATGAAAAACATCCTATGGTTCTGCCAAGTAAGCATCCCCTTACTTTAATTATTGTAAGATATTTTCATTTAAAGTATTTACATGTAGGATCACAAACATTGTTGTACCATATTCGTCGTAAATTTTGGATAACTAATGGTAGAAACATCTGTCGCAAAATAACATATGAATGTGTCACTTGTTCTAAAAACAAGCCTGTATTAGCGAGTCAAGTTATGGGTGACTTGCCCAAAGAGCGTGTTACACCTTCATTTCCATTTTCCATTATTGGAACTGATTATTGTGGCCCTTTTTACATTAAATTCAAAAATCAAAGGAAAGGTACATATAATAAAGTGTATGTATGTATATTCGTTTGTCTCTGCACCAAAGCTATTCATCTAGATTTCGTTTCAGATCTCACTTCTGCAGCCTTCATTGCTTGTTTTAAGCGCTTTGTTAGCAGAAGGGGAAAGTGTTCAAAAATATTTTCTGACAATGCAAAAAACTTTGTAGGGGCAAACTTAGAATTGAAAAGGCTTCACAATTTGGTTAGACACCCAGATGAAGCATTAGCTGATTATTTTGCAAGGGAAAATATCGAATGGAATTTTATTCCTCCGAAAGCGCCGAACTTCGGTGGTCTTTGGGAGGCAGGGGTTAAATCATTCAAATTCCATCTAAAACGTGTAATTGGTAACGCGCACCTCACTTTAGAGGAATTTCTGACAGTAATTCTAGAAATTGAAAGTGTTTTGAACTCAAGACCTCTGTCCCCATTGTCATCAGATTTCGACGATTTCGAGACTCTGTCACCGGGTCATTTTCTTATAGGTAGGCCCTTAACGTCTATTATTGAACCCCAGCTCACTGAAATTTCGGAAAACAAACTTAGCAACTGGCAAAAAATAACAAAATATAGCCAGCAAATATGGAAATTATGGAAGCGAGACTATCTGATCACCTTGCAGCAACGTAATAAATGGCAAATAAATAAAAACAATATAAATGTTGGTTCTCTCGTATTGATCAAAGATGAAAATATGCTCAGCACAAAATGGGCAACAGGTAGGATTTCCGAGATATTTCTCGGTAAGGACAAAAAAGTTCGAGTAGTGAACATTCGTCTGCCTAACGGTACAATAATAAAGAGAGATGTGAGAAGTATTTGTCCTCTTCCAATTAATGGAAACTAATTTCTTTAATGTATATATTTGGTATATTTTGAATATATTTTGTTGTTTAATTTCTATAGTATGTTTTATTGTATTCAAATGTAAAGTAATTTAGCCATTTTTCCTTTGTTATTAATTATATCTTTGCATTGTTATATGTAGTATTATGTAATTTTATATTATATATTAGAGTAGTTTTGAAACCTGCAGGTTTCAACGGTCGGGAGTATGTTACTGATCGTAATTAAAATCTCTCGTACGAGGGCGCTGTGTCAGCGCCGTAATTTTATTTATTATTCCAATCGTCTGCGTGTTGACGATAGATTGTAATTTAGCTACTAGTGAGTGGAAACACTGAATTTTTTGTTGTTGTTGTTGTTATTGAGATAATGGAATGTTTGATTTGGAAACGGCCAGAGAGACTGTTTCACTCTTAACAATTATTGTTTTAAAATAAAGAAATATACAGTTCACTGCGAAGAGTTCCTTAAAAATGGTGTCATTGAGTAACTTATGTTTTATTCTTAACAATATATATATTTCACCGGGGGCGACACTAAATTCTGAAAAAGCTGAATTCCTGTTTTCTAGTGACTTTTTTTCTTTTCTTGGAAAAATATTGTTACCGAAAATTACTGAACACTGGGGTAGCGGAAGATACATGAATTAGAATGGAATATTACTTCAATTAAGGGAACAGGGGACATTAAAAATAAAATCCTTAATTTTCAATGGATTCATTTGAAAATTGGAAGACTTGTTAGCGGCAGCTCGAATATTTATCTAAATTTTGGTGTCAAAATAATAAAAAGGTTTTAAATTATTCAATATTTAAATTTTTAAAATAACGAATAATTGCCATATTTTAAAATGTACCAAGTGCATTTCTTTTGCATAACATATTACAATATTTATTTATGAGATACATATTATATATTGCTATGGAAGTTAGCATGAATTGCAAAAGTCTGATGAAGGTATAGGCAGAAAAACATATTTTTATAATTATGCTTTGTTTTTCCAAAAAGTAGCCATATATTTTCATATGCATTTAAATTTCAACACTAAAATACCCTGAAATGGTATTTTTATGCTAACATCTACTTGGTATTGTACAGAGCATATACGGGACAATATCACAAAATACGAAATTTGCAGTCCGCACAAGAAAATTTCTATTTAATGTTATATAATGCAATTTTCTTTTTTGCATTCTAATAAAAAATCTTCTTCGAAGTATTTGCAAGAGATAGTATATTCATAATAACAGAAAAATAAAGCCATTAAAATACTTAAAATATCAGAATGTCATTTCCCTGGCATGTCACAGTGTGATGTGTGTAAAGTAAAAGGCTTTCTGCTATACTGTGCAAATATCTTTTTCTATTTTTTTTTTAAATTTCTAATTAATAATTATACCTTATACAACACATATATATGGAAGGTAACAAGTTCTGCATTTTACAAATAATTTTGCAGAATTAAAATATGATTGTCACTGAAAATGAATGTCATTGTTCTGACCTGCTCATTTTAGTTCTTTATGAGGTATAAAGATGGCGCTGCAGAGTAATTCTTCTTGTTCGTGACATAGTTCAAAGTAGTAAAATCATTGCTACCAGCAAGATCTTTTAGATATTTCTTTGAAAATAAAGTGTTTAAAGGCTTTGTAAAAATTGAGTAGACTTTTATTATGTCATTTTCCTGGATTCTATAAATTACAAATAAAACTGAACATTACACTGAATTTGAGATACTGTAGAGGAAACATGTTCCTTTAAAGAAAATTAAAACGTTAGATCTAAAAAATAAAAATAAAAACAAGAATGTGAAAAATGTTTTAGAATGAAATTGTCATTATCCTGGCATACATATGCCAAGAAAATGACATATAATTATAATCACATAAAAATGAATTTAAACTCTTTAAACTTTAACAATTTTACATATAAATTCCTTTATTCAGCTGTTCAACCAACGTTTTTACAAAATCAGAAGCTTTGAAACGATTTAAATTTTCAAAATTTTTGTTTTCAGAATCTCACATTCTGTGATATTCACCCATAGAGTGTAAATTAAGAAAAGGATCTGATAATTAGGAATGCGCATGGAATGCTTAAAAGATAGAAATGTGCGAAATTTTAAATTTTGCGAAATCAATAATCTAAGTAACAACAAGAACGTAAAATGATGCGTTAAGCATAGATTATGAAACACTTTCCAACACATTTAGACTATCTATATTATAAAGGACAAACATATCTGTGCGTAACGCATACGTCATTCTGCGAATGGCAACACTTTGAAATTTAAAATGAAATTTCGTTTTTGCAATTTTCGCTACTGCAAATTTTTAAACTTCTAAACATCCCGCATTTTAAATGTTTACACCGTCGTATGCAGAAAAAAATGCACTTTTAAATGCAATTTGTTTGAAAGCTGTATCTTAATTTATTTTTGAGATATTAATTTTTTTATAGTTTTTAATACCAATTTTCTAATCGTGGCAATCAAGTACTTCATTTCTATTAAAAGTGGATTAGTTATCTTTATTGATTATATTCTTACTGATGCCATTTTCTCATTACAATTAAAAATATATTTTTTAAAATTTGAACAGAAAATGACGCTACGCTTTAAAAAAGACACAATTTCCCTGATGATGCTGTTATATTTCACTATTTTTTCATTTCGCTGATATTGAGTTTGAGTCAATAGGCAAAATATTTCAGCGACTGAAAATGATGTCATATTTAAAAGTATACGGTAATTTTATTTGATAAAACGCGATATTTCCCCTTGAATACGTCTAAAAGTTGTACATTTCTGGAATTTTTACGCGCAGGTACAGAGATTATACTAAGACCTCAAATTACGAGTGGGAATTTTAACATGAAAAGTTGTAATAGTTGACAAACGTGGCTTCAAGCTTGAAAGTATATTCATTAATAACCTATTGCGCATTAAAATGTTTTTAAATGGTTAATATGGATGTGAAACGTGGAAAATGTCTTGATTTGGTTTAGATGTAAGGGTAGAAAAATTCTATGATTATGTCAAGGTGAAATCATTTTTGCGGATTTTCCATTCCGTAATACCAAGCATCAATTAATAACTTAATCAAAATTACTTATCTTGATTATATTTTACTGATGACGTATATGAATTAAGTTTAATTTTTCAATAATTTTAACAGTTGAAGTTTATGAAAAAAGTATTTTTTAATCTTAGGTTAAAATATGTCTTTGGAGAGTTAAATTAACAAGTGTAAGATGGATTTTTTATTCTAATTATTGTTGTTGATGTATTATAAATTTGATGCAACAGTTCCTTTGTAAACATTTTCTTTCGTCGAAATTCGGCGGGTTCCACCTCGTTATAATAAAACTTCAAAGTTTAATAAAGTAAAAAGTCTAAATAAACAATTTGTAAAACACATAACACATTTGAAAACTTTATTTCACTAAATTTCCATCAAAAGACGAAAAAAAAAATCTGAATTTCTTTTGCAGCCGTGTATATATGTTTTGTAGATTTATCACGTAATGCATAGTATGCTAAAATATGGCTCAATTAGAAAACGCATATCACAGTTGAAAATACATCTTCATCAATTCCATCAATAAACTTAAATATACTTCAGATGTTTTATGCTTCCCTGTATATGATCTGTAGAATTTATACAGACTAAGAAATATTTTAAAAAAAAAGATTAAAAATTAATTAATTTAAAACGTTCTTTCGACATGTGCCGTGAGGAAAAAGTAGCTTTCATATTTCTTGGTTTTAAAATTTTGGAAATTTTACTCGAAACTAATTTTACTCTAATTTTAAGAAGTTAGAAAGCGACAAACCCGATAAGAGAATATTCGTGTCAATACTGAATTTCAATGAGAATTGCGCCAAATTAGTATGCTACAGCCAAGTTGGTATCATTTATGGTTACTTATTTTTGGTCGCCAAATTGGCGATATTTCGCTAACTGTCGACAAGCTTGGCGAGAATTTGAAGCTAACGGATATTAATAATATTTAAACATTGCGCGGCGATAATAAGAAAATTATAGCCACCATTTTGGAATAAGATGGCGGATGAAGCTGGCCAGCGAACTCAGTCGAGACATTGGTATGTACTATGCATACAATTAATTTCATCCAAATCGGTTTATAAATACAAGAGTTATCGCATGATAAAAATCAGATATATATATATATATATTATATATAAGTCACATTTGAACGGAGGGTGACTTTGGGGTATGGGGGTCGTGACCATTGAAAATACACCAAAATTTTCCGGAAGTGCTTTGCTCTGGACGGCTGCAATAGGTAACTTTTTACTTTTTGTAATGAAAGCTATCTAAAACACGTACCAGAACATGAAACGTACTACTTGCAGCAATTGTTGTCCATACAGAGTCCTGTAAACTAACTATATTTTGTGTGGCCGTATATATCAATGATGAAGGACATGGAAATCATATTACATAGTAAATATCTTGCAGAGCACCTCAGAGATATGTATCAATTCCAATATGTATCATGAATAAAATACCCCGCAAACGATTTTTCTCCGTAGACCGTAATAGAATGGAATTTTTTTGAGTGTCCCTGTAAATGAACGATGAATGCTATCCATACCATATTCTAGAGTAAGGATCTTGTAGTGTACTTCCAGAGCTGTGTATAAATTTCAATGAGTTTGTAATTGTTAAGAGCCATTATTTTGAAAATCAGACAAGTGCGATTGTTGTATTTTTTGTTTTGCTTGATATTTTTTTATGTTGAAGTAGATCACATTTAATGAATAATGTGCAATTTTGAAGCCTTGAAAAAATTTTCCCTTCCCTGTAGAAAATGTCAAAGTTCAAGTTTGTGACCGTCATTTTATATGAAAAGTGAAATGCGAGTATGTTTGCAGTGCTAAAGCTTGGGAAAGCAATGACATCTCACAATTCTTTTGTGATGAAATATTAGTATAACACTATCTGCTTAGTAGACTGTATTCGTTTCCATGGGGCATTGTTATTTTACATTGTTATATTGCCTCAAAATGCAATGAAAATGACGTTTTTATCCGTTTTCCGCACGTATTTTCTTATTTAAGCAATAGTACCCCAAACTTTTTCTTATAGAATATCAAAGTGTACTATTAGGATAAGCTAAATAATATAAAACTTTACCGGAATATTGCTGCTGTTAGCAGGAATAGTCTGTTAAATATTCAAAAATTTCAAAATATGCAGCATTTCAATTAGTCTTTTCTCAAAACAGCATCACGGTTCAATAAAACAAAATATATCAAGTAGTAGTTGGAAGTATATACAAACATATGGAAAAGAAAAAAAAGTGGGGCCTCGTCATATTTTTTTAAAAAAAATAACAAAATTTACAAAAATTCACAGCCAAAATATCCCGTTTAAATTTCCCTTTTTTTCCATTTAGAACAAGGAAGGGGAAAGAAAAAGGGATATTCCATTTTCTCATAGGGAAAAAGCATAGCTAGCGGAAAGAGAAACGGGATGTTTCGTTTTCTGATAGGGAAAAAGTGTGATAAATGACAGTCTTTTTTGTGATTTTTGACATTTTTTTTTATAAAAATATGACGAGACCCCACTTTTTTTTCTTTTCCATGTGTTTGTACATACTTCCAACTACTACGTGATGTATTTTGTTTTATTGAACCGTGATGCTGTTTTGAGAAAAGACTAATTGAAATGCTGCCTATTTTGAAATTTTTGAATATTTAACAGACTATTCCTGCTAACAGCAGCAATATTCCGGTAAAGTTTTATATTATTTAGCTTATCCTAATAGTACACTTTGATATTCTATAAGAAAAAGTTTGGGGTACTATTGCTTAAATAAGAAAATACGTGCGGAAAACGGACAAAAACGTCATTTTCATTACATTTTGAGGCAACATAACAATGTAAAATAACAATGCCCCATGGAAACGAATACAGTCTACTAAGCAGGTAGTGTTATACTAATATTTCATCACAAAAGAATTTTGGGATGTCGTTGCTTTCCCAAGCTTTAGCACTGCAAACATACTCGCCTTTCACTTTTCATGAAAAATGGCGGACACAACCTTGAACTTTGACATTTTTTACAGTGAAGGGAAAATTTTTCCAGGGCTTCAAAATTGCACATTATTCATTAAATGTGATCTACTTCCACATAAAAAAAAATCAAGCAAAACAAAAAATACAACAATCGCACTTGTCTGATTTTCAAAATAATGGCTCTTAAACATTATTAAAAACCATCCCAAACTATTTTTCCCCATAGGCCGTAATGTAACGGGATTCTTTTGAATGTATGTCTGTAGAGGTACCGTAACTGCTACACGCTTCATTTTCAATACCAAGCAGGCTATAGTGAATATCAATAACATATATCAATTTCATGGCGATCCGTCTATATTTACGCGAGTTAGAGAACGGACAGACAGACAAACCGAAGTCATAAACACTTTTCAACTATGTTGGAAAGTGTTAAAAACCGTATAAATATGAGTTCAGAACTAGACAAATGCAGCCTTTCTCTTCAAAGTCGCCGACAATACTACCAACATCTGTTACCCCTGTTTCGCCTAAGACTCCTATAATATTATAGGAGTCCTAGTTTTGCCTAGTTCCTGTATGACGAGGGCACCATACAGCGAAAAATACTCAAATGGCCTCTTTGCTCTCACTGGTCACTTTACCCGTCCTTTCCATATATATTTTTAAGCGTATGAGAGTTGAAACGATGGTTAGAACAAAAATACGCTAGAAGCGAAAACTCTAAAAGACAACCCTTAGTAGAAAGCACCCCACCAGTGGCCGAGAGGTTCCGCTCTCGAAGCTGGGAGGCGGGAGGTGCCGGGTTCGAACTCAATCGTGCCCGTCTGCCTAATCGTTCGTTAGTTTGCCGTGGTTTTCTTCGAACTTTGGATTTCGATGCGCAAATACGGGTTAGGTTCCCTTAGAAAACCCCCCGGAGGGCACTCTTGTTAATATATCTGAAACCCTTCTCAGCAAAACTTTAAAACTTTAATCCGGAAAAAAAAGAACTGCAATATTCCAACTCAATGTGACTCTTTTCTTCTCTTTTTCATGCCAGTGTATGTGTTTTTTTTTCCTTTGCTCACCAATTTCTGCTGCTAAGTGTGGTTTCACTGTAAAGACATAAGTAATAAGTATCGCCTCCCCATTTTCTCCCTCTCTGACTCTTATCAGTTGCTGTTAAAATCTCTTTCATAACGGGTCGTTTTGTATTCACGCCCGCATGAAATTAAAATATTTTCCTCCACATTATAGCCAAGACATAAATAAAATGTTGATATGTGTGAAATACTGCATAAGGATATAATCCACCTGAAACATGAAAAAAAAAATGCAATTTAACAAATTACAACGACCATTTGGAAAATGATTTTTTCAAAGACTAAAATTTAAGACATAAAAAATAGCATGGAGTTGATCCTACATTACGTACGCCATGAATTAAGCCTTATTAGTGTTATTACACGTAAAAGTTGCAAGCGAGAAAAATCGCCTGTGACTCGTACATATTATCCACCTGAAACTTAAGTATTATCCAAGCATTTCATTGGCTGTTCGGGAAAAGTCTTTTCCATCGTCAGATTTCCAAGAAATCTGACGGCCCATTTTAAATGAAATTTATTTCTTAAACTTAACATCCCACAATATTACTTTTTATATCGTCGTATAGAGAAAAAAATGTACTTTTAAATGCAATTTGTTTGAAAGCTGTATCTCACTTTGTTTCTGAGTTATTAATTTTTTTTGTAGTTTTTATTGCTTTTTTGTCATAGTGGCAACACTCTGTTGTCCATCTCTGTTGAAAGTAAAGGGAAATACATATTACTGTATAGACCAATCAGAAAACGAATAAATTGCAGATTAAACCAATAAAAACCTTCAGATATGCTTTTGATTTCCTACCCTGACGAGGACAATAACCATTTTTCCAAATGGTTAAAAATAAGATTCAACAAATCTAATCATATTTCTTCTTAAATAAAATTTAGTATCACCGAATCTTTCAGAAGAAGGAATGGCGACGAGTTTCAACTCTGCTGTTTCCGGGCGGTCCTAATCATGGAAACCAGGAAAGAGAAATGATTTTCCTTACCTAATTTTTCTTGAGAAATATTATTAAATAGATAAATGGAGGTTTCTCCAAGAATGTGTTTAATATATTTATATTAACTGCCCCTTCGGGTATATATCCCTCGCGCAGATAATCGGCCATCATAAATAACACTAACATCAAAAAGCACAGAAAATGTGCGTCACGAAAAGCTGAAGTCATAGCAACAAACTGGTTAAAATGTACAGCAGTTGCAACAATGAAGTTATTTTTTTTCATTCCTACTATTAGTTCACACTCTCCCTATATGGAGCATTCTCACAATCTATTGACTTTTGAGAAAAAAAATCTGGTGAAATTAAACTTGCTAAAATAACATTTTAATCTGACAGACGAATGCTATAATGATTCAAAATAAAGAAAAAAGGGTCAGCAGCGAAAAAGAAAAAATTATTTAACTGAGGTTTAAGTTAAACTTGCGAGTTTAATTTTCCTTACCATTTTACCTCTATAACTTTTTATTTTCTTCTAATTTTTTACTTATAATGAATTTGCATAGTACCCACAGGACATTCAAATAAGAAATAATGACAGTGTAGTATTTTTAGTGCAAAATTTTGGTATAACATTGTCTTAAAGGGGTGTTAAAGAAGGGACGGTAATGTAAAAAAAAAAAAGGGATGGTATAGGAAAAAAGGGACAAAATGGGGAAAAAAGGAGCAAAATGGGGAAAAAGGGACGAAATGGGGGGAAAAGGGACGAAATGGGGAAAAAAGAGACGGTAAGGATGGAACAGCAAGGAAACTTACCACCTATTTTAGGCAGATCATGTTAAGACTATGTGGTAGCGAAAATGTTCATTGATTTTTAGAAACAGTTATTTACATTGGATTAAATTAATAAAAAAAAAATTAATTTACCTCGAAAATTGCAGGATTAAACCTTGCGGACGGTAAGACTACCAATAAAGCCACGGTGCTTGAAATTGATATTTAAATGCTTATTTATATTCTGCAGTAAATTTCCTGTCAAAGAATTTTAGATATTCTTTCTCTAGCATACTTCTGCATGAGCAAAAACTTGAAAAAAATTCCGTCGCTGCATCTGAAGTGATTTTCTGTATCATTTTAGAAAAGGATGGTAGAAAATCTAAAACCCAGGGACAGAGTTCAAAAAATAATATCAACCCTAAAAATGTGTGCAGGTTAATTTTTAGCTACATATTTATATAAAACAATAGTTCTAGTTTCAGAAAAAAATTACATCGAATTATTTTTATTGGAACAATTTTATCCAGACAGCTCCAAACTTCAAAATCAGCATCAGGGACACGGGACGGTAGATGAGTTTTCCAGGTGTTTGGACACCCAACATCGTCCAAAACTTATTTATCTCGTTAATATTGTTGTGCAATCATGCATTGAGATGTTCCCAAGGCTATAAATTAAAAAAAAAAACACAAAAAAGTGTATTAAATAAAAAATTATTATTCAGGCACATGAAAGTTAAAAGATTGTGAGAATGCCCCATATATATCGTGTTCAAATTTTCAATCATTAATAAAATACTTATTATTCATCCACTCAAGTTCAAATAAATTTTTCTTAACTTGTAGTGGATGACACTTGATGTTAATACAGTTTTTTCAAATATTAATTCATTAATTAAATTTAATTAATTAATTTTAGTTTTATATCGGAGAAAAAATGGCGGCCATTGGTTATTGAACAGCATTTAATGCATCTCCATACCTATAGTGGGGTTATCATAAGGGGGACCCTGTTCTGTCGTCAAATACCGCCAAGTTTATAGCAAACTTGGCGATATATCGCCCAATTTGGCGACCAAAATGAGTCGCTAAATGTGACGCGATATCTCTAATATTTCGCCAAATTCCCATAGACTTCCATTGTAAACCAATACGGTTTACTTGCTTATAGAAAATCAACAAATTGGGATATTTTAATGCAACAAAAACTAACATTAGCTTAAGGGATTATATTAAATTTTTCTTTGATGACCTATCTAGGAATTGACTTATAAAAAAAAAAATTATATTACGTGTTTATTATTACACTGTAAAAAAAACGTACTTAAAAACGGAGATTCTACTGGCAATCTAGACGCCAGTACTATTTCCGTATTTTTAAGGAAATTTTCCCCCATAAATTACAGAAAAATTTCCGTTTTTCTGATTAAAAACTATTTAGAATCTCCGTTTTTTTAGTCCTTTTTTTTTAGAGTGTACATGCTTTCATTATACTTACAATTATGTTTGTATGTAGCAGTCAAATCTTATTATTCATTTCTCACCCACTTCCTGTTTACATAGACCTTTGAAATTTGGAATATGTATGTTATTCCTGCGGGCAATTCATGAATTGGATATTGATTTTTTAAAATTCGATCCCTAAGGGTGGCAACGGAGGGAAGCGCAAATTTACTTCATGGTTACTCAATTATTGTTTGATTTCCTATGGCGAAGTATCATGATCGGTATTAGCTTCAATAATGAGTATTTCTTGAAAAGTACTAATGGTAGGGATACCACAATAGCGTCAAATTTTGGTAAATTTGGCGACAAAATAAGTGACCATATCTGAAGACAACTTGTCGACCATCAAAAAACCACAATCTTCCATAATCGAACACAACACAATTTAAACTCTGTGCATTTAAGGGTTTTTTTTTCAAGATTTTTCTACTTTTTAGTGTATTATATATATATATTTTCAACATTTTTTGTGAATTTTAATGAAAGCATGTCTTTTTTTAAAAAATAACATTTATTTATTTCAATTAAAATTTTAAACTATTGCAAGGTTATTCTTATGTGCCAAAATTCGAGTTTCGGTGTTTTTTTAATGCGCGGAAATGGCCAAAAGATTTCTTTAATTGTATTTTCATACAAGATCTATAAGTGCGCCAAACTTCAGGTAAATAGCTTAAGAGGTCTCAGGACTGTTAAAGTTGAAAAAAAAAATGAGAAAAAGGACCATTTTTAACATTTAATATCTTAAAATGTATATGATTTAAAAACACAATTGTTATTGGGATGATATATACCGGGTGTCCCAAAAAGGACTGACTGATTTTAAAATTCAATAACTTGCAAACGGTGGCAGATATTAAAAAAATTCTTGCAGGAGTGTTATGCATAAGGTCAAAAGTTTTATTACAGTGATTTTCAATTTTAGTTCGAATTACAAACAATAGATGGCGCTGTAAGCAATAGTCGCTAAATTCAGGCTCGATTTTTGGTACTTCGTGGCCCGGATAATACATTTCCATCTCCTTTTTCTGCATGGAACAAGATAAAGGACCAAAAATCGAGCCTGTATTTAGCGACTATTGCTTACAGCGCCATCTATTGTTTGTAAATCGAACTAAAATTGAAAATCACTGTAATAAAACTTTTGACCTTATGCATAACCCTCCTGCAAGAATTTTTTTAATATCTGTCACCGTTTGCAAGTTATTGAATTTTAAAATCAGTCAGTCCTTTTTGGGACACCCGGTATATATATGTTCTTTCTTTTCATGTACTGAAAAAATTGCAAGATACAGAATTAGTATTTATAGGGAGCTACAAAATGCCAGACATTTGTAGAGCTGAAAATTGGTATAACAGCTTGCCCGCAGGATTACAAAATAAATTCTACAACTAAAATGAGATTTTTCGTACCTAATTATACTTCAGATTATAGTAATTACACTGAACCTAAATAAATTTGTATTTAAAGCATTTTTATATTTTTAATACAAAGTTGTATTTAACTAATACAAAATTTTGAAACTTTCAACAGTATAATCACATAAAAAAGGTATTTTTTTTAACAATAAAAATAAAATTTTAGGTTCAATTTATACAGACTAACATGAAATACATGTTTTAAAAATTTCATGAAAAACTATTCTGAAGTTTTTGAGATATTCTGCGCGTTTTGCCCAAAAACGTCATTTGGAAAAAAATGACTTCAAAGTTTCAGAAACGCCGCTTTAGCTATTGAGCGGGTATAATTCTAAAAGCCATAACTTCTGTTCTAATAAGAATTTCAAGGAAATAATTACATCAAAATGTTCAGAAAAGATAGGAGTTTAACATCTAAAAAGGTTAAAATTTCGAAAATTTTTAAAGTTTAAGAATCCTGAGACCCCTTAATCGAAAGTGGATGAAATTAACAAAATTGCAAGATTTGATACGTACATACAAAGCGAGTTAAAAGAAACTTTGTAAAAATGACCCTGTGAGTGTGCCAGAAAATTTTGCGTTGTTGAGCGGATTTTATTATTTTTCTTTTTTGGTAGATTTCATAAGAAATACTATCTATTGCAGTCGTTAACATGGTGCGACTTTTGAAAAATTTCTTCATAACTTTTCATTATATGACCCCAGGAACCGAAAACCACCCTCACCTAAAAAGTTTTTGCAAATGAGAAAAATCGGTCCAAGGTAGTATGAATGGAGGAGGGTTAAAATTTTGGATAGCATCTTAATATGATTCTGATAAAACCAGCTCTTACAGAATAATGACAGGAAAAAATAAACATTTTTCGTTATAGCAGTTGCCAACAATAAAAAAAAACAAAAAAAAACACAATGAAATTCTCGCCACAACAAGTACTTTTACATTGCAAGATTTCCACGTGAAAAATGAAAATGAAATAAATAGTTTGACGAATTAAAAAATAAATTGAGTATTACGTCATAAGTTTTCTACAGCAAGATTTCATATTGGAAATATAATGGACGTCACGGGTGAATATGTAGCACCATGCGAGTTTCAAAAAAACGTATTGAAGCATGATAAACACCTGATGATGGAAATATTGGCATACTTTAACATTTTGAGGTTATCTGAATTTGCTTTCGCCATTCTTAAATATATTTCATGTACGAGTATATACGTGTATATTAGAAAAATGAAATTAAAAACTCGTCAAAAACGGACAGTAAAATTTTTAAACTGTGTTTATCTCTATTCTTGATTTAGTTTTTGTTGGTGAAATTAGCACTTAACTTCGAAATCTACTTCCGCCTGTAGGCCGCGAGCCGGCAAGGACTTTTTTTTTTTTTTTTTTTTTTTTGCTTTTTTAGCCCTAAGTCATAAACTCACAACTAAGTTAACTTCATGGTGAGAAACTCTTCGGATGCAAGTAAGTGTCGCCATTTTTCTCTTCGCTTCATTTCCATTGTTGTTTTCGCTCCTCAATGTCCCATTTAGAGCCTGAAGAAGATGGATGAGGCAGCAGGAGGGCTTCTTTCCTGCAATATTTGACTGATCGCCCCACATATTCCTTAATTGAAAAGACATCCACAATGCTGACCCTATATAGCAAAGTTACACCTATGGCGTGCCAAGTTTATAATTTCATTTAGGATTTGTTCTCTTTGAGTGATTCAAACGGACGTCAATCCATCATTTCATTTAAATAGTAGTTTAGAAGATAGTCGCCTAAATGCTTCACTGAGAGCACAAAGAAAAGCGGAGATTCTGAAGGCAGATTTCGGAAGAGCAAACAGGACAGTTTTCGGTTGCAATAAAAGAGATTACACGCATGTTTAAAAGTTCAGTATTTTCATTTTGAGTGTGTGCGTTTATTTATTTTAGGTTGAAATTCGAGGTCTGCACGGGCCCGTACTCGGCCCAGCAAAATGAAGGCAAATTTTCAAACGGACCAGGGCCGCGTCGGCAGAATAAGGATAAAACATTTAACGGGACGAGCCGAGAAAAAAATTAAACGGACCAACCGGGCCGATAAAAAAAAAATATACAGACCGACAGGCCTACTAAACAATAAATTTTGAAGTAGCAGACTAAGCCGTTAAAATCTGAACAATTTTCAATGGACATGACTGTTGCGAGAATAAGTATAAATGTGCCGACTTGACAGCATCAATACAGAAATATTACATGTGAGACGTTACACAGAGATCGGCATCAGACAGTTACATCGTGCCTGAGCCTGGGCTTAACTTTTTTCACCAGACTCGGGACTGGACTTAATTGTGGCCAGGACGTGTGAGACCAGAAGTTTGTTTCATAAAAATAGTAACACACTCTAAATAAAAAGGAATGACTATTTACTCCGAAGGAGTGACTAGTCACTCTATCGCAGAGTCAAAATATACCCAACCTCTCTAGAGTGACTATTCACTCTGAGCAAAAGTGAGATTTTTGACTCTCTGAAAGAGTGAATAGTTGCTCCTGGGAAGTGAATACACACTCTAAACAGGGGTGGATAATCACTCTTTCGTAGGAGTGACTATTTACTCTTGCTAAAGGAGTGCGTTTTTTCACTCCTGGTAGGAGTGAATAGTCACTCCTTCAGAGGAGTGAATGTTCATTTTTTATAGAGTCAATTCTTTTTTTATTTTGCTTTTATGGGCATTTGAAAAGAATCACGTCTTTTACAGCATGCAATGGAAATAGATACAAGCGGGGTAAATATTGGAATAAAATACTTTTTTAGCAATATTTATTTAATTCAAAGTTTGTAGCCCTAATTGAACTTTTAAGGAAAAATTCAGCTAAAGTTACACATGAATTAAATTAGATTACTGACAGAAAAAAACCCAAAATGTTTTATTACAATCTTATCCGTTCTGTTTGCTTTCATTGCATGCCCTAAAAATATATGATAATTTTTAAATGCTCATAAAGGCAGGTCATTAACCGAAATCTTAATCAGTTAATGTTATTTTTTTCTTTTCAGATACCCATTTAGTATCTATATTATAAAGGATAAACATATCTGTGCGTAACGCATACGTCATTCTGCGAATGGCAACACTTTGAAATTTGAAATGAAATTTCGGTTTTGCAATTTTCTCAACTGCAAATTTTTAAACTTCTAAACATCGCACATTTAAAATTTTTACACTGTCGTGTAACGAAAAAAATGCTCTTTTAAATGCAATTTGTTTGAAAGCTGTATCTCAATTTAATTTTGAGATATTAATTTTTTTGTACTTTTTAATACATTTTTTGTAATTAAGGCAACTGAAGAACTCCATTTCTGTTGAAAGTCGTGGAGGGTTGAAAATAAAGGGAAACTAATCACGGAAGAAAGAAAATAATATATTACCGTACCTTTTGTTGCCATTTTCTCATAAAAACTGAAAAAATAAATTGAAATTAAAATACGTGTTATGTCAGCGATTTTTTAAATTTCTAAATATTGCACATTTTCAATTTTTAAACCGTCAAATAGAGAAAAAAAATCTACTTTCAAATGCAATTTGTTTGAAAATTGTATCTTAATTGACTGAGTTATTATGGTTTTTAAAATAACTAGCCACACGTGGCGACCAATTTGGCCTCCCTTAAATGTATGCTAGGCATTGTATCATGTTACTTTTAATCATAATTTAATTTACTTGCTCAATCCTTCGCCAAATTTGAAGATTCTGATAGAGAAATCGAGAACTCCCTACAGTTATGTTAGTCGGGCACAGGTGATAAATCGCCAAACATTGTACCCGTCGCATTTTTTTTTCGTTAATTCAGATTAAAATACAGTCGAACCTCTATTTAACGAAGTCGCTAAATCCCGGAAAAAAGTTCGTTATATGGAAAATTCGTTAAATAGAGATTCACCTTTTAAAATGCTTTAAACTACATAAAACAGATTTTAAATTCATATACACTAAATATTTTTACTAAAAGTAATTAATCACATTTTTTTAAATAAATTATATCGATTTGTTTTATTTGTTTTACCCACCAATACCCATCATCAATTCATTTTTTCTATGTGTTTAAATCTTTGAAATCTGCAAGGAAAACAAAACATTGCCCGGGAATACACTGTATTTTCTGTTTAAAGTAAATAGTTTTACATTAAAATTAACGAATTTTAATGACGTTATCGTGTTTATTATTATTATAGCAAATAATTTTAACCATACATTAACATATGCGTCCTTAAATTTAATTTCTGAAAAACTCTGTTAATTTTGCCTGAGTTTATTTAAAAAAGTGCTTTCTCTCATAATACGTCTCGCATTTTTGCAATGCATCAAAAATCTCTTCATGCGTATTTTCTTCTAACTATAATTCGCGTGGGATTGTTTCAAATGATTTTAGCATTTCATCATACGAAATTTTTTTAATTCCTGCATAATGACCATTTCCATCACTATCATATTCGTCTTCATCGCAGTTCATTGCTGTATTGTTTTTATTTTTCACACTGTCGAAAATATCCAATTCGGATAGTGCTTCCGAGATCTCAATTTCAGAATTAAGAGAAATAGAATCATCAATCAGCACATCATGGTTAATTTCTTCTTTTTTTCTCACTGTATCCACATTTTTATCATGGTTAATTTCTTCTTTTTTTCTTACTGTATCCACATTTTTAAAAGTTACTCTAAGGGATTATCATCTTCGTCCTCCGTACTTACCGAATTTTCACTGCTGACAAAGAAGGCGCTTGGTAAAACCAGTTCAAGGCCATTGAACATTATAAAATGTATTCAAAGAAAGAATAAGTTTGAAATGTCCAGAGCTATATTTTGAGAAATGGGGAGAAAAAAAAAATTGATCAGAAGAAAAAGTTCGTTAAATAGAGAATGCACTTCGCTATTTAGAGGTTATTTTACGAAGAAATTCGCAAAATATTTTTAGTTCCAAGGAAAAGTTCGCAAAATAGAGGTTCGTTAAATAGATGTTCGACTGTATAATCCTCACTGTAAAAAAAAATGGTAACGTTCCATGTAAAATCCAGGAACGTTTCGCCTTTTCTCAGGTTTTCAGAATAATTTAGCTCTTTCCTGTGAAATTCTGGTTTTCTTATCTGAAACGTTCCTGACACAAAAGTTGGAAACAGCAAAACGCTGCGGGCGCCATTTATTATTTTTTTGCTATAATCCGTTGCTCGCGCGCGAGTGTCGAAAAAGAATTCCTTAAATGAATGTAAAAACTTCAATATTTGAATGCAAATAAATCAATAGACGACATAATCCTTTACGTCTCTATTGTCAAGAGCCCCACCAGTGGCTGAGAGGTTCTGCTCTCGAAGCTGGTAAGCAGGAGGTGCTGGGTTCGAACCCAATCGCGCCCGTCGGCCTAATCGTTCGGAGTTTTCGTGGTTTTCTTCGAACCGTGGATTTCCATGCGTTAATACGGATTAGGTTCCCTTAGAAAGACCTCCACGGAAGGCACTCCCCCTAGGGCCTATATCCCTCGTGTAGATAATTGGCCGTCAAAAATCAACCCAACCCACTCTATTGTCAAGACAATTCAGATGAAAATACAATACCTCCGTGACATCGCTAAGAGATTATCTCTCGTACTTGTCTGTGGAATGTTTAAGGAGCAGACCGTGTAAAAAAAAAATACACCTATTATTTGGATCTGCATTAACCAGGGGACCATCAAACATGATTCTCACCGATTTTGATTAATTTAAAGTATGTTTTAGAGTTTTTATCTCTAATTATTCTTGTGAAAGGATTTCTTCAAATGGAACTTAGATTTTCAGAAATTAGATGCCGAGGTTTAGCATACGTTTCAAATACCCATTAGTTTGCAGCACTCAACGTGTCTTTCGTGGTGTGGACGCAGAAAGCTCGCACGCCACCCGTACGGCCCGAGTTCGATGCTACCTCTGGACTTTTTTTTTCTTTTTTAATTAATTTTATATTTTAACACTTTATTACAATTTGATTTAAATTTGATATATATTTGACACTTTGAATTGCTGCAAATTTGAATTTTTTTTTATTTTCGGAAAAAATATACAATTACGTTTAGGTTTTTTTTTTTTTTTTCATGAAAATTTATATGTATTTTATCTAACTTGTAAACTAACATAATTACTAACGAAAATCCAAAATATTTTATGTCTAGATTTTTTTTTCTAATTATTATTTACATTTATATATTTTTATATTTTAAGCAAAGTTCAGAAACAATATATCATATATATATTTACTTTATTGAATTTTAACTGAAAATTTATTTTTTCGTGTAAATTATAAATAATAATTTTGATGTCAATTTCAAAATATTTTTTCATTCTAACAAATAATGATAATAAAGCGAAAATTGTCAACTGGAAATGTAAAAATCGTCTGAGGATCCCGCGTGCTGTGAAATGTCAGTAATGTTTTGCTGTCAACAGAAATATTCCTGGTATTTCGCAGGACACTTACTGGCATTTTTGTAGAAAGTTTTTAACATATACAGTAAAGTTCCAGTCATTTTTAAAAAATGTTTCTTGGAAATAATGGGCAACTCAGCTGCCCATTTTTTCCCAGGAACGTTGCGGAATTTTTTTTACAGTGCTTTTACTCATTTTATTTAGAATGGATGACTTTAATTTAAAAATAAAACCTTTAAAATTCATGGCTTTCACTTAAAAAAAAAATTCTTTAAAAAAAGAAAAAGAATAAATAATACCATAAACCATTTAATTTCAACATTAAAGCATTGTTTTAATTTACCCCTTGAAAAATAAAAAATGCTGCTGGCGAGTTAAAAAATGCTATTGGCGAGAATTGCATTAGCTAACATAAATGTACGAACTCTTTGCGATTATGGACACTTTTATGTAGTTTTATTTGAGAAAAAATATTTTGATTAAATCGGTTGCCAGAAAAAAATTTCTTTTCTCGCCATGGCCATTTTCTCTATTTCGCCAAGTACCTATACTGGAAAAGCCCCTTCATTTATTTTTTTATTTATTGTATTTTAAATTAGATGAATAAAAGACGGCACACGTGTCATATACGCACTACGTTGGCGTGACTTTTTTCTGACGCCAATGTCATATACGCACCAGGGTACTTAACTGGCGCCAAAGTGTCGTTATTTTGCTTGATATGGTAACCAGGATGCTGTTGTTTATTTATTAATAAATTGTTTATTTACTTTTAATTTATTTTTTAAAATTATATAAATTGTTTTGTTCTATAGTTATTAATTAAACTTTTTATTTTTTTATTGTTATTAACTTTTTTTAAATATTACACAATAACCAATGAGATGCGTTTCATCCGGGCGTTGCCATTAAACAATTAACCGCCAATTGTTTACAATTAACCAATTGAACAATTAACCAACAATGAATCGCGATTTCCGTGTCACGTACGATAGCGTAATATATGTATATAGATTTTCAAGCATAAATTATTTTTTAATTTATCTCTATCACGTGTAGCTCGATTACGGAAAGTTAATCCGCTTGCTCTTAAAACAATGTAAAAAGTTCAGCATATGTTTCCGTCTAATGTTCCATAAAAAAGTTAAAACTTCCTCTATAGCAAAATAAATAAGTCAATGTAAATAAGAAACAAATTTATACAGACATGTGATTGAACCACGCGCTTATGCACCGAAATTATCAGAAAGACTGGCGTAAGTGGTAAAATCTTAGGTTAATAACTCCTGGCATGTGGTGACATGTGAAAGTGTCGCTTTTAATAAATTTCAAAACTTTATTTGATTGAATAATTGATATTTTTCATATAAAAATTCTTTTTGATGTTAGTGGGCAATCTAAAATATATATTACATGAAAAAAAATAATTAGATTATAAAAAATTGGTTTTCACCTATATTCTGTAACCCGAGGAGCTCGGGTCCGATCCCCTAGTTTTAATAATTCCCTTTGATGTACGTTAATTGTGTTCTTTTTTTTTTTTTTCATGTGTAACTCAAATTTGAAATATTTAGTTCTCAGAATTCATTGCTAATGAATTTAAATCTAATCAAACGTTATTGTTTACTGAATTTTAGTTACTTTTAAAGTTTTAGTAATAACTGTATAATAGGTGGATGTTATATGATTAACAAGATGTGATTTCATTTTAATTTTTGTTTTAAATATAAAATCTTATCTTTTTAGTTCTATTTTGCAGAACGCTATTGTTCTAAAATATTTTTAATTTTTTCCACCAAAAACACAATGCTTATCAACTCGCATCTTTTTTTAAATAAGTTCTAAGCTTGATATAAATATTAAGAATGTGTAAGATTTCTTTTTACGTGTTGTGGTCTGTCATTGTGGAGTCTAATTTTTTATATTCTGCGGAATATGTTTATATTTTCCTTTTAAACATATTCCTTAACTTAATCATGAAAATTATATGATAAGCCTTATTTTATTTAAAATTTTTATTTCCGTATACATTGTATTTTGGGAATATGAGCTAAATAGATTTCGTATGTTTTATAGAGAAAAAGATGATCTTAGATATAGAAAAAAGAAAAAAAAATGAGTGCATATGTACTTTTCTTATTGTTTGAAAAGCATTTTTAATGTAAAATGTAGTTATTTATATCTTTTTAAAATATATTCAAGCTTATATTATATAAGTGATACTATGAACATTAAAAAATATATACTAAAGCAGTTTTATCTATAAACTTCATATCAGGCATAAAAAAAAACTCTTACATATCATGTTTTATTTTTTAATGCCAATAATTATGTGTATCATAGCTATTTAATTCATAATCGTAGCATACAAATTCTACCAGGAATAAAAGATTAAAATTAAATAAATCTTACCTTTACAATAGTATCCATACGTTTTAATCCTAAAAATGACGGACGGCTTTCTCTTATCTTAAAAAGAGCGTCATAGACTTTTGCTTTTCAGATTAGCTGATGCGTTATACGAATACATATAATTAGAAAAATATAAATATAAATAATAATAATAATAATAATAATAATAAAAGGATCTTTTGGTTTTTTCTTGTTTTATTCTTTTATATTTCTTTCTTTATTATTATTATTATTTATATTTATATTTTTTAATTTACTTCTTTTATTTTATTGTAATTGTGTTTATTTCTTTTATTACCATTTTTACCTATCAATTTCTCTTCTATCATTTTGGCAACACTTTCGTCTTCTGCATGTGCTCCATTCAGCTAGCGCCATCTGTCGCATTCTTTGCAAGCTCTGCTCTCTACCTTTCAGTTCATTTTTGACCTTTTCCCCTTACGGACACGTGTTTACTGTAGCTGATGACGAGCTGTTAATATTTTTAGCTCGAAACGCGTCCTATGTATTGTTTTTATTTTATGGTGATTTTTTACAAAGATTTATTATTTTAATTCTTATTACTATATTGCTCGATCTTTTGTTTTTCAACCGCCGCGGCGAGCGGCCCCTTTTCGTCCGCAGCCCTTTATTCTTCTACTTATTCTGACTCTTTTGCGGAAGCAAGGTTCATAGGTCCCCAGCCACGTCTCGAGTAAAAGACACTCTCGATGAAGCTACCGAACGACTCCTGCTACTTCGAGCTTATTATTAGCCAGTTTTCGGTGCTGTTTTGCCTTTTTTTAATCACCCTGTACTTTTAAACATTTAGGATAGGTGTACGGTCATCCTTCTCCCTCTGCTTCCCGTAGCCTCTCCACCCAAGCAAAAAAAGGAACTATGTCATTAGAAAACTAATGATTAAAATTTTATTATAAAAACTTAGTATTCAATTGTTTTTACGAGATACTCTTTATTGATGTTTATCTCGCAACGAGGCAAATTAATACCATTAATTATGATTAATTTGGGGGGGGGGGCATTTTCTTTTAAGACGTCTTATAATATACATGGCTATACCAAAAACAAATACTTCTGTCAACCAAAATATGATTTTCATTAGGTGCGTTCGTAATTATATAAATACGTAGCACCTATAGTCGTCGTTCAGTCCGTCTGTCCTTTTGTCCGCATATAACAGCGCAAAAATTACCCAACCGAATGGTTTGAAATTTAATATATAGAACCGCTGCAGAATTTTGTCGAGTCATTTCAAATTTTGTTAAAATCGAATCAAAACTTAAAGATATTCATAAAGTTTTCTTCATTCTATTAAATCCTACCATACGTAATGCATTCAATGATATCCCGTGATAGGTAATGATTCTAGGTTGCCATGGTGATGACGTCCTATTTAAGATGGAGTCCTATTATTTTCGTATTACTGAATGTAATACACAGAATAGTGATAAATTCTGTATTCACGCGTTTTTGCACAAGAGTGCAACAGCTATTGCACCAAGATCTGAATATTCATAAAACTAGTTATAGTACGAACTCACCTTATTTGCCACGTTTGCCGCACAATTTTAGACTTGTTACTACTATTATCCTACTGGTAAGTTGTGACCATCTTTTTGTGATACCCTGTATAAATATGTGAATAGTATCTGCTACAAAATTTATACATACATACATACAATATGTATGAAGTTTAGTACTAGCCACTTCCACATTATTGACAAACAATTTCTATAGATAGATAAAAAGGGGGAGGGGCAAAATGATGCTTGCCCCTGGGCCTAGTGCCCTGATCCCCAACACCTTCTTTGTGCGCTTTTCAGTACGATTATTTCCAAAGATAGTACGATCAGATAAATTTAAATAGAAATAAACGATATTACCAATAAAAATTTAAAATAGTTTATAAAACATTATATATGATCCCATTTTTTATCTTGTTAAATTTAAACTAAAAGAAAAATTGTAACCAAGCCGTTGTTTCTTTTGTTTGCTTTAGTTAACTTATATTTTGATGGAAATACTAAACTTACTTCGAAAAAAAAAAAAAAAACGTAACTTAGATAAAAATCATCTCAAAACTTCGTTTCTTCCCGTCACTCTAGAAATTAAATTATTTCGAGGGATCGGCAAAAAACATCCCTTCTTGTACCGAAATCTAAAAAAAAGGGATTTTTTTTTAACAAGGAGGGGAAAAAAAACTTAATTCATACGAAAGTTTGTCGTCTGCGTAAGTTACCTGAAGAACTGAAAAGAAAGAAGATGCTGAAAAAAAGTAAACTAAAAAAAAAAACCAAAGATGTGTGACATTAGAAGCTGATAAGATCTCTCAGATTGACCTGTCACTGTCTCAAAGACAAAAAAACTTCGAAAGAGAAGGGTCTTAGGATGGGGTGGGCCCGACAGGCAAAAAAATAAAAAATCGTTTGGTCCATTATATGGAAGGCGATCTTTCATTCCGGCTGGCATTTTCGGTTTCTATGGAAATGAGCGAACAACAAGGATGGCTTAAGTCCAGTCAGACGAAACATCTCAACTCAACCCGTCCCCCATCCCACTCTCACATGATTTTCGGTGGTATCGGATGGGGCCGTTGCGCCACATCGCATCCTGACGGATAGTGTGGATCGGGGGTTACTTAGCCGTGCTTGGCGAGAAATTAGTGAGTTAAGTTCAGCGCCAGAATTATTATAGGTGATAAATAAAAATAATTTATTATTATGAAAATATTAAATCTATAATGGATGTCGCTTAAATGGATCAATTTAAATAAGTTAAGCCACTTTTACGAATTAAATAATAGAATAAAATGCAAATCGTGTTAATATTTTTGTCGTGCATTGGAATTAGCTTCTTAAATTAATCGAAAACTGTAGTATAGATGTCACTCAACGACGCCTACTGAATTACTAATTAAGTTAAATGTTTTCTGGTTAAGTAAATAGCATTTCTGTTGCTAATATTCACCAATGACGAATCCAGGGTCGTCATTTAGGAGGAATTTTGAACCATTATTACTCATAAAATAAACAACTTCATTGTGTTTAATGTCCGTAAGGTAGTGTTTAGTAAATACTTCACCATAAAATCCGACGTAATGAAAAGCACAAACAACCATAATAAATACGAATTGAATATTTCCAACTGAGCGAAAAAATGCCCTGGCTGGGAAACGAACCCAGAGCCTTGGCTTACAAAACCAATGCTTTACCGTTTAAGCTAACTGGGCCGACAACCAGCCAGCATATTTCGCTCAGATAACTTTATTGGTAGTAACATCTGGTCTGTCATGTAGACAGCTCAACAGAATAAACCGCAGGTAAAGGAACTCCATATAAACGATGGGTACGTGGATGAACTATTATTTCAACAGAAGCAAACTGATTGGTAAAGTTATGATACGAATTGAATATTTCCAACTGAGATAAAAAAAAATAAAGGCACAGGATGGGAATCGAACCCAGATCCTTGGCTTACAAGGCCAATGCTTTACCGTTTAAGCTAACTGGGCCGAGAGCGAGCCAGCATATTTCGCTCAGATAACTTTATTGGCAATAACATCTGGTCTGTCATGTAGCAGCTCAACAGAATAAACCGCAGGTAAAGGAACTCCATATAAAGGATGGATACGTAGATGAACTATTATTTCAACTGTATTTCAACACAAGCAAACTGATTGGTAAAGTTGTCATACGAATTGAATATTTCCAACTGAGCGAAAAAATGCCCAGGCTGGGAATCGAGCCCAGATCCTTGGCTTACAAGGCCAATGCTTTACCGTTTAAGCTAACTGGGCCGACAGCCAGCAATAGTTAACAATAATAAATTTAGCATTAATATGTTTCAATCTTTCATAAAAGAGTATCCCATTGAATCTTCAGTGAGAAACAAACGAAGATAGTAGGAGAGCTGTTGAACATTTTTGAGTAGGTATTTGAGGCACCCTGAAAATTTGTGCAACACTTCTTTTGTAATGCCTGAATACAAAATCGAATGTCTGGCTGAAGGATCGTGGCCCAAAAACTGTGCCAGACAAAAAATGGCACTTGACACGTGTCTGGCACAGTTTTTGTGCCGACTAAAGTGTCTGTCATTTTCAAAATATTTTTTTCTAAGCATAAATATTATTCTGCCTCAATCTCAGAGTGCCTCAAATACCTTTTTTGGGTAGTCAAAAAATGGCACTTGACACGTGTCTGGCACAGTTTTTGAGCCGACTAAAATGTCTGTCGTTTTCAAAATATTTTTTTCTAAGTATAAATATTATTCTGTCTCAATCTCAGCGTGCCTCAAATACCTTTTTTTGGGGTAGTCAAAAAATGGCACTTGACACGTGTCTGGCACAGTTTTTGGGCCACGATCCTTCAGCCAGACATTCGATTTTGTATTCAGCCATTACAGAAGAAGTGTTGCACAAATTTTCAGGGTGCCTCAAATACCTTCCCTAAAATGTTTAACAGCTCTTGGACTAAGAGGACGAGAAAGAGCAGTAGTAGTAATATACGTACTACTTCACTGCTATTGTTCCTAACTTTTTCTTTTGTTTACGTATTGCGCAGCAGCTCAATACTTATTTATCTCCAGTGTGACTAGGTACTCAATATTAATTTAACATGGCAAAGTCTATGGGCCTCATAACTTTTTAGCTCACAGGCTATCAAAGCCTCAGAGCTAACGTGCACGCCGTTTCTGTATGTATGCACATATGTACCTAACGCGATGACTCGATAGAAATATCCGATTTGTTTCAAAAAATTTTTCTAGGTTCATTCTGATAAGGCGCTTCCCTGATTAGTTTTGGGGGTTCATTGGTTAAGTATAAAGGGGGTAACGGGGGGCCTAATCCCCCCCCCCTTAATTTAGATAAATGTTTTTTTCATGCAGAATTATTCGATTTGCTTCAAATTTTATATACTGGTTTATTATGATAAGGAGCTTTCCTGATTAGATTTGGAGGTAAATTGGCTAAGTATAAAAGGGGGAAAGGGGACAAGTCCCCCCCTTAATTTAGATATATGGGTTTTCATGCAAAATTATCCAATTTCCTTCATTTTTTTTCTTCAAATTATGATAAGGAGCTATTATTGATTAGATTTCGAGGTTCACTGGTTAAGTATTAAAGGGGAAATGGGAATCTAATACCCCCCCCCCCCACTCCCTTTAATTCAGTGAAATGGTTTTTTCATGCAGAATTATCTGACTTGCTTCAATTTGATATACAGGTTTATTCTGATAAGCCTCGTCCCTGATTAGATTTGGAATTTCAATGGTTAAGTATAAAGGAGGGAAACGGGGGGTAAATCCCCCCTTAATTTATTTTTTGAGAGCTTTATACTTTGCTATAAGAGTGTAATATACAATTAGTGTGAATAGCCTGTGAGCTCAATGTCATCAGTTTAACTGGACACTTTTCTTTTTATTTTACTTCTTTCCACCGTTTTGTCCCTGCTGCTACAAAAGTTTTAATCCTTGCTAATTCTAATAATATTATAAATTTAAAGTACGAAAATGTTTGCCTGACGTCAGGGTCAAAACGGAGATAAAATGCCTTTGCATATGGATGAATTATAACCCACAACGTAGCATAAATTATGTTTTATTTACTTTATTCAAATATATTTCTTAATAATTCCGAATTTCGCTATTCTCATTGAGAATCAATGGACATTCTTGCTATAAAATTTAAATTTTTTTCTTTATTGTTGCGAAAATTCAAAAGGCGAACTAATAATTTGTCTGCTGTAATTAATTTTCAGTTAGAAGTCGAAGTGGAAAATGAAATTGAAATAATTTTTTGAGAACTAAAAAGAAGACGTATAAGAATGTTGAAATTGTCAAACTGGAAAAAGAAACTGACATCCTCAAACATTCGTCAGTAACACAAGAAACATATGAATAAATACAAAAGCAGGTGAATAGGACGTCAAAAATATATTTCACGGATACTGATTTTTAAGCATGAATATCAGTTACATACAGATGAGCCCATAATTTGATTAAAAATATGGTAACTTTGTGATTTAATTATGCTTGTCTTTCATTTATTAATTTTGTGCTGAAATAGAGGGTCATATTATGAAGCTTGAAAAGTTAAATGGTCCAAATTTTATGCTGTTTATGCTTTTCCTTACCCTTTTTTTTCACACATCACACTACGTGACATTAAAAATGCAACACCAAGAAGGAGTGGCCAAAAAGTAATGAAATCGACAAACAGAGAGAGACAGCAACGAACAATAAGTAATTTGTATTTCGAAATGAAATTCATAATACAGAGCGAGAACAACGTCGTCTCAGTAGGAAGTAGGAGCACCGTGAACGACGGTACACGTAGCAATGCGTCTAGGCACAGAGTCAATGAGAGTACGGATGGCGTATTGAGGAATCGCTGTCAACCATTTGCCATAGTTCGTCTTCTGAACGCGGAAGTGGCAGGGTCTGCAAATGACGTCCAATCACATCACAAATGTGTTCAATTGGTGAGAGGTCAGGGGGGTACGCTAGCCAGGGACGCATCTGTAAACCTTGCAGCGCACGTTGGCTGATGCAAGCACTGTACGGTCGGGCATTATCCTGAGGATAAAGGCCATTGGGCACCCCCAGAAAGTAGGGGAGTGCCTCCGGCCGCAGCACATCATCTACGTATCGTTGGGCCGCCATAGTGCCCAGAATGCGAATTAGAGGTGACATGGAATCGTATGCAATTGCGCCCCAAACCATGATGTCGCGTTGTTACGCGGTGTTCCACAATAGCTGCCGGATTGGACCTGTCTCCACATCGAGGCCACACTCGTACTCGGCGACTATGACTGGGGAAACAGAAGCGTGACTCATCTAAGAACACGACCCTGTGCCGTCGTCCATATCGCCCTAGCCTAGCACCATTGCAGACGTTGGCGTGTATGCTGTGGGAATCAATGGCAGTTTTTTTTAATGGAAGCCATGAGTGCAGGCACTTACAACTAATCAACGGAAAATTGTTCTGGCCGATATGGGAACATCCAGGGTATCTTGAATATGCTGCAGAAAGGAGGTAGAAGTGGCTTGCGGGCTTGCCACCTCTTGTCGGCGGATGCGTCAATCCACGCGTGCTGACGTCACTTTGGCTGCATCGGTACCCCTCAAAAGCCACATTTCATCGTTCCAACCATATTCGCCACAGTCGGTGCACTGTGGACGCGCCCAGGTGTGTTTCAGCTGCGATTTGCCGTATGGACCAACCTGCCCTTCTCAGTCCAGTCACCATGCTTCTCGTAAAATCGTTTGTCTGCTGGAACTGCCTCCGTTGACGGTGGCCTGGCATTCTCTGCTATTGCACGTGTCCTCTGAGACAAGAACACAACTTCTACGATGATTTCCCTGTCAGAAGTAACGGTACGAATTATGCCCATTCTGCAGGTTCCTTCCCTCATATCTTATACAATGTGCGCTGGAAGGCTGCGCATTTCACATCGTTTGAATAACTCGGTGGCGTGCGTCTACCCTGATATATGCATAAATTTCTGGCCACTCCTTCTTGGTTTTGCATTTTTAACGTCGCGTAATGCATTTGTATTTCAACCAGGGGTTTCATACACGTCTTAGCACGCAAAATTGAGCTAAACGAATTCATTTATAAACGTTCATTTAATGTCGTCAAGCAGACATTTCTAAATTATTATTATTAGCTTATTTCTAAATTCAAAATGAACATTAAGATGGCATTATTTGTTAAAAGAAATTTCGGCGAAAGGAAGTGTTTCGAAAACTCGGACTTTCATACCACTGTGGCCATAAGAATTTAACGCATTTCAAACTTTACTTAACCTCTTAGGTCACATTAAATTAATGATAAAAATTTTAAATAGCTCATTGGCATCAGTTTTTTGAAAAAGAAATATTCACCTTGTTTAATGACAGGTAAAATGATACCATAATAAAACCAATTACACTATTTTATAAAACTCGTGGGAATCAAACAATCTGAATAAAGGACACAGCCCGTGAATATCACGGGAGCGAGAAGTAAAGGGTTAAAACGGCCTTAAATATTTTGCCGGCCTACATCCGATTTGATAGATGATCGTGCAGCTGATAAAAAATAATTTTACTTTTAATGTATTGTCAGTTAAACAATGTATACAGAATAATCATACCATAGTTCTCGGACAACTCTTATGCGATAGTATAGTCACCGTTAATACCACCGGATTTTTTTTTCAACCTATTAATAGCAACAACATGCGAAAGCTCTGGTAAAGTTCTTAGTTGTCAAAAACTACAAACAACAGCAGACAAAACAAACTATTTCATAGTCACCACCTTTTGTGCTAACTTCTCAGCCTCAGCCAACAAACATTGAGAGTTGTTTTAAGAGCGAATGTTACTAAAAATATCAATTTAATTTAACTTATAAACATTTTATTATAGTAAATCCATATAATTCTTGGAAATTTTTCTATAGAAAAATTCCCACGCCTTGCATTCAATACTATTTTTTAATTGCTTAAAAGGCGTACGTCCAACAGAGTGAAAAAGTGTACAAGCCGGGATTCCAACAAGGGTCATCGGTATAGCTCACCGACGTTCTACCAACTTTTTCGATAGAAATATTTCCAAGAATTATATAGATTTATTCCATTTCATCGATGCTGGATTCTCTTTAGTTTCGTGTTTGCCCAAGGGTCGGTGGCTCACGGAAAAATATTCCACCTTGCATTGCGTTTGTAGCCTTGCCAACATATGATAGTAGAAAGTGCCAGGCGGGGTATCGTTCCAAGTAGTTCAGTTGGTAGAACGTCGGTGCGCGTTCGAGTCCCAGTTTGAACACTTTTTCACACTGTTGGCCGTAATTAAAAAAATTGAACTAACATTCTACTATTTGGACAAGTTTACTTCAATAAATTATGCATTATTATATATTTTTTGTAATTCACTGAAGAGTAAGAAGTTGTTGCATATCTGCTTGTTTAGGTTGCCATGCTCAGCCATTGCTGGATCTAAATAACTGTTGTCTTATGAAGCTGGGGCTTATAATGTGTCCGTTCCGCACACCACTCTCAAAGCCACGTGTGCCAATTCACATCTGCATCCTTTGGGTCCGATGTCAACTACGGCCCGATCAAAAGAAATACCTCGGTGAGTTGTGGACTGTAATAGAATAAACAAGTTGAAGTGGTAATTGCTTTCGTACATAATCACAATTCATGCAATTTTTTTTAACCCTTTATATCCCAAAATATGAATTCATGAAAATTTCATCTTCTAAAGCATTTTTCGTGAATTTTTGAAACTACATTAGAAGATTTACACAATCATTTAATAAATTTTAGAAGGATTTTTGCCAATTAAAATTAATTACTTCATTTTGAATTTACAGAGGTTTTGTGCAGAACTCCACACAAATATTTTATTTAAAATATTTTTTTAGTATTTTATAGAATTAGGAAATGCACAAATAAAATGCGCTTACAATAGAAATATAGAAATATTTCTGAACTGAAACTTTCCCCCCCACAATCTTTCAACGTCAAGAAAGCTTAAAAGATGCAAATGAAAAAGAAATCCTCCTTTTAAAAATATTTTTGTTTTGTGCAACAAATAATGCTTTTGGAACAAAATAAATTAAAGTATCTATCATTCTAATCTGTATTACTACAAACCGATGCATTAAATTAATTTTATAACAAGTTTTTTCAATGTTACTTTAAAGAACAGTCGTGGTATAAAGGGTTAAACGAACCGGCACTGATGCAAAATGAATGACATCGTGGTACAGTGCTGGTCAGTGATAGCTTGAAAACTTGACGAGATCACAAGGTGGTAGTATTTCAGGAAGGCTAGATTTTTTTATCAATGATGTTCAAAAGTTACTATGACAGTTGTACCATTCACTATTCCATTTTCTTTCTTTAAATTTTGACGAATTATAACACGACAAACAACGGCTAGACGTAGGACTCTAAGCCCTGAAATTCTTCTGATAGAGAAAACGCGGCGAGGTTGTTTTTATTTTAAGCTCAGGTTAAAGCTTCTGGACAACTTAGAATGCCAAGACTATAGCGCCTAGAATATATAGTGTAGAAATCGGCTATCCATGTAATACTTAAAAAAGCGCTAAAATATTGTATCCTTTAAATGTGCAATGATGCTGCTAAAATATGAAGATTGCAGCGACATCTGCAGGATATTTTCTACAACTGCAAGATATTGCTAGTCTATACAATGTAATACGAAAATCCCGCAGATTCCGCTGCGATCCACACTTGGGATTTTAGCAGTATCGTCGCACATTTAAGGGATACAAATTTTTAGCACTGTTTGGATAGCATATTTCCACTCTAGGTATTCTAGACGCTGTACCAAGACTCTTCAGATTTTACTATTATTTTAACACAATCAAACTGATTGGTAAAGTTATCATACGAATTTGAATATTTCCAACTGAGCGAAAAAATGCCCAGGCTGGGAATCGAACCCAGATCCTTGGCTTACAAGGCCAATGCTTTTCCGTTTAAGCTAACTGGGCCGACAACCAGCCAGCATATTTCGCTCAGAAAACCTTATTGGTAGAACATCTGGTCTGTCATGTAGACAGCTCAACAGAATAAACCGCAGGTAAAAGAACTCCATATAAACAATGGATACGTAGATGAACTATTATTTTAACACAATCAAACTGATTGGTAAAGTTATCATACGAATTTGAATATTTCCAACTGAGCGAAAAAATGCCCAGGCTGGGAATCGAACCCAGATCCTTGGCTTACAAGGCCAATGCTTTTCCGTTTAAGCTAACTGGGCCGACAACGAGCCAGCATATTTCGCTCAGAAAACCTTATTGGTAGAACATCTGGTCTGTCATGTAGACAGCTCAACAGAATAAACCGCAGGTAAAAGAACTCCATATAAACAATGGATACGTAGATGAACTATTATTTTAACACAATCAAACTGATTGGTAAAGTTATCATACGAATTTGAATATTTCCAACTGAGCGAAAAAATGCCCAGGCTGGGAATCGAACCCAGATCCTTGGCTTACAAGGCCAATACTTTTCCGTTTAAGCTAACTGGGCCGACAACCAGCCAGCATATTTCGCTCAGAAAACCTTATTGGTAGAACATCTGGTCTGTCATGTAGACAGCTCAACAGAATAAACCGCAGGTAAAGGAACTCCATATAAACGATGGATACGTAGATGAACTATTATTTTAACACAATCAAACTGATTGGTAAAGTTATCATACGAATTTGAATATTTCCAACTGAGCGAAAAAATGCCCAGGCTGGGAATCGAACCCAGATCCTTGGCTTACAAGGCCAATGCTTTTCCGTTTAAGCTAACTGGGCCGACAACCAGCCAGCATATTTCGCTCAGAAAACGTTATTGGTAGAACATCTGGTCTGTCATGTAGACAGCTCAACAGAATAAACCGCAGGTAAAGGAACTCCATATAAACGATGGATACGTAGATGAACTATTATTTTAACACAATCAAACTGATTGGTTACCAATCAGTTGAGCTGTCTACATGACAGACCAGATGTTCTACCAATAAGGTTTTCTGAGCGAAATATGCTGGCTGGTTGTCGGCCCAGTTAGCTTAAACGGAAAAGCATTGGCCTTGTAAGCCAAGGATCTGGGTTCGATTCCCAGCCTGGGCATTTTTTCGCTCAGTTGGAAATATTCAAATTCGTATGATAACTTTACCAATCAGTTTGATTGTGTTAAAATAATAGTTCATCTACGTATCCATCGTTTATATGGAGTTCCTTTACCTGCGGTTTATTCTGTTGAGCTGTCTACATGACAGACCAGATGTTCTACCAATAACGTTTTCTGAGCGAAATATGCTGGCTGGTTGTCGGCCCAGTTAGCTTAAACGGAAAAGCATTGGCCTTGTAAGCCAAGGATCTGGGTTCGATTCCCAGCCTGGGCATTTTTTCGCTCAGTTGGAAATATTCAAATTCGTATGATAACTTTACCAATCAGTTTGATTGTGTTAAAATAATAGTTCATCTACGTATCCATCGTTTATATGGAGTTCCTTTACCTGCGGTTTATTCTGTTGAGCTGTCTACATGACAGACCAGATGTTTTACCAATAAGGTTTTCTGAGCGAAATATGCTGGCTGGTTGTCGGCCCAGTTAGCTTAAACGGAAAAGCATTGGCCTTGTAAGCCAAGGATCTGGGTTCGATTCCCAGCCTGGGCATTTTTTCGCTCAGTTGGAAATATTCAAATTCGTATGATAACTTTACCAATCAGTTTGATTGTGTTAAAATAATAGTTCATCTACGTATCCATTGTTTATATGGAGTTCTTTTACCTGCGGTTTATTCTGTTGAGCTGTCTACATGACAGACCAGATGTTCTACCAATAAGGTTTTCTGAGCGAAATATGCTGGCTGGTTGTCGGCCCAGTTAGCTTAAACGGAAAAGCATTGGCCTTGTAAGCCAAGGATCTGAGTTCGATTCCCAGCCTGGGCATTTTTTCGCTCAGTTGGAAATATTCAAATTCGTATGATAACTTTACCAATCAGTTTGATTGTGTTAAAATAATAGTTCATCTACGTATCCATTGTTTATATGGAGTTCTTTTACCTGCGGTTTATTCTGTTGAGCTGTCTACATGACAGACCAGATGTTCTACCAATAAGGTTTTCTGAGCGAAATATGCTGGCTGGTTGTCGGCCCAGTTAGCTTAAACGGAAAAGCATTGACCTTGTAAGCCAACGATCTGGGTTCGATTCCCAGCCTGGGCATTTTATCGCTCAGTTGGAAATATTCAAATTCGTATGATATCTTCAGATTTTGTTCAGAATCTTGTTCGTTTAAAGATATAATCTGAAGTGCGTCGTCAAATACTGTCATACTCGGCAAATCTTGATATTGATATCTAGTTTGCATAAACATATAGTCAGATTCAAATACGGAAATATTCGTGATATTTGTCAAAACATTCCAAAATCGTTCTTATTCTGGTCCAATTTGACCTGCTTTCGACACATTCGTATATGCATGGACCTTGAACAAATCACTTTTGAGTGCTGTATGCTATGGCATTAATGAGACACGATCTAGAACAGACAAAAGCTGAAATGTCAGATTTAGATAGATGAAGACGTTTATCCATCCTAGCCAAGAGCTTTTAACTGCACATCCATATCTCGTCACAGACGACGACTTTGATATTGTTAAAGGATATTTGAAGATTATACCCAGCTTCGTCATTTAGATCCTCGAAATCTTTAATATTCAATTTTAGTGACGAGTGTATCGTTTGGCCTTTTATATTGTCAGCTGCGCAATCAGTCGGAGAAACAACAAGCGCTTTATTCTCTTGGCTGGTAATATATGGGGCATTCTCACAATCTTTTGACTTTTGGGGGAAAAATCTGGCGAAATTAAACTTGCTAAAATAACATTTTAATCTAATAGACGAATACTTTAATGATTCAAAATAAAGAAAAAATGGTCAGAAGCAAAAATTTTTTTTATTTAACTGAGGTTTAAGTTAAACTTGCGAGTTTAATTTTCCTTACAGTTTTACCCCTATAACTTTTTTATTTCCTTTTTTACTTTATAATGAATTTGCATAGCACCCACAGGACATTCAAATAATAAATAATAAAAATGTAGTATTTTTAATACAGAATTTTTGTATAACATTGTCTTAAAGGGGTGTTAAAGAAGGGACGGTAAGGTAAAAAAAGGGGATGGTATAGGAAAAAAGGGACGAAATGGTAAAAAAAGGGACAGTAAGGATGGAACGGTAAGGAAAATTACCACCTATTTTTAGGGAAATCATGTTAAGACTAAGTGATAGCCACAATGTTCATTGATTTTTAGAAACAGTTGTTAACATTGGATTAACTTAATTTTTTTTTTAATGTTCCTCGAAAAGTGCAGGAATAAACCTTGGGGATGGTAAGACTACCAATAAAGGCACGATTTTGAAATTGATATTTAAATGCTGATTTAAATTCTGCAGTAAATTTCCTGTCAAAGAATTTTAGACATTCTTTCTCTAGCTTACTTCTGCATGAGAAAAAACTTGAAAAAAAAATCTGTGGCTGCATCTGAAGTGATTTTCTGTATAAGTTTAGCAAGAGGGACGGTAAGGATGAAAAACCAAGGGACAGAGTTCAAAAAATAATATCAACCGTAAAAATGTGTGCAGGTTAATTTTTTGCTACATATTTATATAAAGCAATTGTCCCAGTTTCGGAAAAAAAATTACATCGAATTACTTTTATTGAAACAATTTTATACAAACAGCTCCAAACTTAAAAATGAGCATCAGGGACACGGGACGGTATAGGAGTTTTCCTGGTATTTGGACCCCCAACATCGTCCAAAACTTATTTATCTCGTTAATATTGTTATGCAATCATGCAATGGGATGTTCCCCAGTATATGAAAAAAAAAAAAAACAGAAAAAAGTGCGTTAAATAAAAAATTATTATTTAGGGACATGAAAGTCAAAAGATTGTGAGAATGCCCCATATGTACACAATCTATAAAAGGTGCCCAATTGAAAAGTGGTCAGCTGACGTTGCGACGTTATCAAAGTTGCCGAATTGGTTTTCCATTTGGTTTTGGCTTCATGCAGGGTTAGTGGCGCATTAGATAAAGTTGCATTGTTGGGAAAAAAGTCGTGTAAGTGTAACAAACGGTTAAAACATAGGATAAACAGCACGAACGCGTCCAGAGTCGAACAGCGAGGTGCAGTGCGCTTTTTTGGTGGCTGAAGGGGAAAAGAACGTAGACATTTTCGCCGAAAGTTTATGGTGAACACTGTTTAGGCCATACAGCTCTGATCAACTGGTGCAAGAGTTTCAGACAGGACAGACAATCAAGGATGCACCATGACCAAGCCAGGTCCACGCTGCCATCACCGATGCATCAGTCGCCGAAGTCGATAAGACGGTTAGAAAAGGCAGACGAGTAACGACCAATGAAATTTCAGAGTAATCGAGGTTGAGTAAAGGGGCAGGGCTCTTAAGGGGGCACGTCACTCAGCTTCGGAATTCTCCTCCGTAATGTTAAGTCTATGGACTTTTGATGCATTCATACATTCAAAATATCTTCTCGGGAAATTCATATTTTCATCCGCTATTTTCTGTGTACTCATTTTAAAGGATATATGTCTCTTTTTTTCTTAGTTTTCAAAATATTTCTAAAATCTCAGCTGAATTTAATATTTTATGTGTTAAAAGCGGGCAAACTGCGAGTAAGATTTTAACACTTCCTGTAAAATTAAGTCTATACTTTAGAAATATTTTGAGAACTAAGAAAAAAAAGAGACATCTTTTCGAAAGTGTACACAAAAAATAGATGTTAAAAATATTAATTTCCCGAGGAGATATTTTAAATATATGAATGCATCCAATGCCCATAGACTTTACATTAGTGAGGGAAAATCGGAAGCTGAATGGCCAGCCCCCTTAAGAAGGTACTCCGCGGACAACCGTTTACTTCGGGCGACGAAATAAAGGATAGAGTACACTGTTAAAAATATTTTTGTAAAACAACAGAAAATTTCTGGCAGCAAAAAGTTGCCAGAAAATATCTGTTTTAAGAAAATATCTGTTAACGAAAGAATGCGTTGTCAGACGACAGAAATACGTAGTCATACAGGCACTTCGTGTTGACAATTGACGCTTTTCCCAACAGTCAAAATCTGTAGGTCGATTCCTGTTGGCGAGGGTGGGGGGGGGGGGAGGTTCTATTTAACAGAAGAATCGCGTATTATAGGTTAGGTACACGGGAAATTTCTATTTACCGATCGAATTGTTTATATTAATAATAATAAATATTTATAGGAATTTCTCCTCCAAACTTTTACAAAATTAATTTAAATAGCTTATTCGCAATAAAATATTTAAACAGTTGAATTTATATAGATTTGTGAATTACATTAAAGACTGGAATAAGTGAAAGAAGATATCTTAAACTCCCCCCTCCCCAGAATAAAAAAAATATATATATATACGATATAAGGTAACTCCCCCCTAAAAATATTTATTAATAAAATAAATACACGTATTGAATGTGATTCGTAATTAAAAGAACTCTAGTATTTATTCATGCAATATTTCTGAAAATTGATTAGGTTAAATCAGTGATGTTGGTTAATTATGTAAATAATATCCTGCCAACTTTTATAATTTTTTCGAATAGACAGATTTGTATATATAAATGTGTAAAAGTTGACAGCTATGAGCAAAGATGAGAAATGAAAAAGAAGTGCCCTTAAAATCTATATAAACATCCCCATAAAAAAATACGGAAAAAATATTTCATTTCAGTTTAAGTGATAAAATGAGTTTTCATCCTTCTTAACAATTTACAATGTTTTTCCGTATATAATAAATGATAATCAACTAAATAAGAAAAAAATATTACAATATAATTTAAATTAAAATGTTAAACAAAATTGAACTTGCTGATTCTATAAAATGAATGGGTAATGCTTAAATAGTAATTATTTTCAAAATAATTCACACAGTTGTAGCTCAAAATTTATTTCATTAAATGGAGAGAATAAAATTTACAAATTTTAACTTAACCACCACATTTATTCTAAGATTGTACTAAAAAAAAAAAAAAAAAAAAAAAATCTTCAGAATCAACATATGGAACGATTAAACAAAATATCAATCACTCCATTTTAAACAACATAGTAAATAGTAGGAAATATGATAAATTGAAGCAATAAAAATATACGAACAGCGTCAGATCTAATAAATATTATTCTGGTTAATGTTAAGCGAAAATATCAGTTATCTATAACTATAATAATTAATGCACAGCTACTCCGTGTTTATTATTAAAACTATCACTCCAAAACTAATCACGTATGTCAATTGATGACAAAATTAATTTAAAATCTCAATCAAAATCTCTAGAACTAATACATATGAAGTAAAATTAAACTCTTAGTCATAAAAAAGTTAAATATAATAAGTAATCACTCTACAGCTATGTAAAAATTCAAGATTTATAAACTAATCATAAACTTAAGATTATTAATTTAAATTAAAATAAACAACTGATCAAAAAAAAAATCTCCAGTTATTAATAGAATTAGATCAACTAAGTTACTAATGTACTTAAATAATGAAGTATAAAATAATACTAATAATTTAAGTAAATCATACATTATATGAAAATAATAATAATAATAAACAGTATTGCTTAATTAAGACTTTTAGCAAATAGGAAATTTTTTTCATACATATTGTTATGTATCGGAAAAACATTGTTACATATTTTAAAAGGGATGAAAACATACCTTGCTATGTTTGTTTTAGAGTATTCGATCAGTAAATCCTAATTATTGAAGAAAACTACTCCATTTTTAGCGGTTCTGATGTGAAAGGTTTGTGTCGCCGGTTCCAATGGTGAAATTGATTCTTAATTTTCTGTTAAAAATTCTTTATATATTATTCTTTTTCAATTAGATGAACGTATTTTATTGAACGTCTTGCGATTTTAAACGCAGTACACAAGAGACAAGAAAGACACAACAAAGATTCAAATTCAAGTTAGAAGAGAATTAGTTAGCGTGGGGTGTAGGATAACGAATGCTTATTGGTCATTCTAAATGACCTTCTAGACGTCATAGGGGGTGGCCTCCCTTTCAAAGCGTTTTTCCTGTCATCCAACAGCTTATATTGTCGCAGTGAAAACTGATGGCAAAGAAAACAGAATTTTTTGTTGTTTCACATGAAAATAAGCGATATGAGAATGGAATGACATAAGAAGTCTGTTACGTAATTTTTACTGTCGGAATTCGAAGATTTTTTTCTGTTGTTTTAAGATATTTTTTTTACAGTGTACGAACATTCTTCCGAGATCAGCCCCAAGAGTTCTACGCCAGGAGTATCGACGTACAGGTGACACGATGGGACAAATGACTCAACAAATACGGTGATTATTTTTAGAGTTGTAATAAAATGCTTACTTCTACACTCTGTGTCCACTTTTCGTTTGGGCACCCCTTATATATAATATATATGAACTGTAATTGAATCCTTTGTTTTAGAAAAGGCACAAGTCACATTTTTTTTTAAAATCTATGTTTTGATAAAAAATATATTCTGTTGGGATAGCCGAATTGAGTTTTAGAAGGGCACGTTTCTAAGTCGATCCATTCATTGTTATGAGCGTTAGAAAAGCACGTTTATTTAAGAATGGGCGCATAATCTGGGTACTTTTTTATGGCTGGTGTAAAATTTGAAAAATGTGACTTGTGCCCCTTCTAAAATGCTTCAATTATTTAAGCAGCATATGTATACAAGGTTATCTGATTCTTTGGATTTGCTGCCTTGGAATTGTTTACATGCATGGTAATAAAAATCCGTTTTAAGTCATAAAACACTCTGTGGTCGGTGTCAGCGGGGTTGACTTATTTCAATGATGTCTACGGATTTACCAACTCCAGTGTCACGAAGAAACAAGGACCTCTTAATGGTAGTAAGGGCATCGAATCTGTTAGTCAAATTATTGTGACTACTTGCTGTTTTTAATTGAGAACAACAAGTTTTTCAACATAGTTACTACCAGTAGATGATTTTGATTCTTTTGAATGCTAGATAAAATAGATTTATTTATGATATCATCATATTCTTGAGCGGAAGCAAACCAATTAAGATCAATTTCTCACTGCAGCAGTACAGGGCGGAGTAAGGCTTGTGGGGCTGCACCTCCTTCTCAGGGTTGCCATTTTGGCTTCCATTTTTATTCCGAAATTTCAACTTCAGACAGGAACTTTCTGAAGAAGAATTTGTACTTTAAATTGTAAAGAAATGTTTGACATTAAATAAATCTGAAAATACTTTTTACATTTTCTGGTGTGAATTCGAATTTTTTTTATAAAAGTGGAGGCCAAACTGGCAACTTTGTCCTTCTAGGTGCGCGTGCCGAAAATTCACCAATAACATCTATCAACAGTGTAACGTGCCACACTTTGACATAAAATATTTTTGCAGCGTACGATGTTCATACAAAACACTAAAGAATCAGTTACATTCACGCATTAATAATTAATAATAAAAACAATATATTTAAAATCAAAATGCTATTTCTCTGTATATTGGAATAGGCCAATAATTTAAATTAATGAAATTTTAATTCGAAATATGATTCATATACGTAATAATTTTCACCAGAAAAAAGGAAATAAAAATACGAAATTTTATTTTAGAAATTTTTTATTTCATTATTAATGCAACATCTAGTTGTAAGTTACATCAAGTTGCATTAAACAATGTATCATTAAATTATTGATGAGATTTTTGATGCGTATTCATATTTTGATAGTTTTATATTTACGCATATACATTGGATCGATTGTCATTTTACTACAATGACTGGTCAAAAAAAAAAAAAAAAAAAAAAATGGAAAATACAGCTTCATAAAATCACATAGAAAGGCAAAATACATGTCTAAAATGCTGCATAACCTCATAAGAAAAGAAATTTTTTTTTTGATGGGTTAATTCATGTGCAAAAATAATTACATTATTTGTCATACTCTGTCCGTATGAAAGAAACATTTATTCATTATAATAGAAATTAAATGTTATCTGTATAATAATTATAATATTTATTTTTTCGCGTGCCAGAGAAATTATCTTACGTGCCAACTCTGGCACGCGTGCGATAGGTTCGCCAACCCTGTTCTTATAGGGTATGTTGCCTGCTTCTTGAGGTATAAAATCGTCTTCTTCATCGTCGTTAGGTTCACCATCAAATTTCTATAAGCTATATTTGGAAATGAAAAATGTTTCACGCCAAGTTGGAAGCGTTTTGGCTGATTCCACATCTCTAAATGTCGATGCTAACAGAACTAAGTCTTTAAAATACAGTTCCTTTTTCTTCTTCTCATATACCTAACACGACTTTCTGCAGAACTTGAACCACTTTAAGCTTTCTATGGTACGATAGCCGTGGAGGATTGGCTTTAAGGTGGAAACATTTAGCGAATTGATATAACGACATGACTTCCACGGCCATCGTAGTAAGTCGATTCAAATATTTTGTGAATGTAGGGCGTGCTCGACTTTCGCTAGGATTAACACTTTCCAGCAAAGTTGAAAAGTGTTTATGAATTCGATTTGTCTGCCCGTCTGTCCACACTCTATGTTGGCGCCGAAATTCATCTGACAAATAAATTTTCAAAATCCAAGTGAGATGGGAGAGCAATTAGGTTAAATAGTTTATTAAATAAAACTGAAATAGTATGTAAATTCTATTCATCATTAGAAGTTAATAATTGTTCCATAATAGTAATTCTCCGTATTTAACAGAGCCAATACAAAAAAAAATGTGTTCTCTGCTTGGTTGCAGAGTCAGGACTTCCACTATACACTCTGTATTAAACAGAGCCATGATTTAACAATTGGCATCTCTGATTACAGAGTCAGGACATGTTACATGTTCTCTGCTTGGTTACAGAGTCAAGACTGACCATTTTAAAAATGATACATATTATATAAAATAAACATCAAAATAAAAATTACAGTATGCAGTTATAAATCTTCTAAATAGCTATAATATTCATTTAAATGACATCCAAGTAATTATAAAACTAATAAATCACCATCAATTCAAAATTATTATAAAGTAAATAAATCTATATTACATGACCTTGAAATCATAATGTTACTCATAAATATTGATTCAGGCTTATAAACAATTTAGATAAACAGATTAGATTTTTTCTGTCAAAAGAAATCAGTTTTATAATTATATTTCGCAATATGAAAGATAAACAGAGTTAAATTATAAACAAATAAATTTGAGGGCATTTACGCCGTAACATCCTCCGCCTCCATGAACGGAGTTCATCAAACAATTATAACTTACCAAATTTCCACTATCACATACTAAATAATCAAATATTAAATACAAAATTAAAATATTACCTTAAATGTTAAGTATAACTAAAATGAAATGCAATTAAATCCTACTACTTCTATAAAAAACAGTTTCTGGAACAACTAAAAATAGAAAAAAAACATTAATATACAAAATAGTTCAGAAAATTACAAAAATTAGACATAGAAAAAAAATAATAATAATAAAGTTAGTTAAAATAAAGTAAAATTCTATTATATTAAATGTCCATCGGTAGAGGAGACGATTTTGTGATAGGGCGTTTCAGTTCACCAGTAGAAGTCTTTAATTTGACAACACGAACAATATTATCATCCCCAGGAAATAGTTCAATTATTCTGCCCAATTTCCACCTTAATGGGGGCTGGTTTTCTTCCTTTATCAACACCAAGTCATTGATTTTTAAGTTCGTTTTTAAGTTCTAAACCACTTTGTACGTTGCTGCAATTGTGAGAGATAGTCTGACGACCACCTTTTCCAAAAACTTTGGAAAATCTTTTGTAGCAATTTCCAACGTTCCAAAGGAGTTACATAGGTAGAGGAGATATCAGGCTCAGGTAAGGAGGTCAAGGGTGCTCCTATAATAAAATGTCCTGGCGTCAGAGCCGTAAAGTCATTTGGATCAGAAGACTCAGCGACAAGCGGTCTTGAATTTAAGCATGACTCAATTTGTGCAATTAAGGTCAAAAATTCTTCATAAGTTAAAATCTGATCACCAATTGTTCTCTTCAAATGATTTTTCATTTGTTTTATTCCCGCTTCCCAAAGGCCTCCAAAGTGAGGGGCGGAAGGTGGGTTGAATTTCCATACTATCATTTCGTCAGTAAGATACTTGTGCAATTTTTCATCAGAAGCAATTAGAGACATCATTCTCTTTATTTCGCGGTCTGCCCCTACAAAATTTGTACCTCTGTCGGAAAATATTTCTAGAGGTTTTCCACGTCGAGCCACGAATCTTTTCAATGAGGCTAGAAAGGTTTCAGTTGTAAGATCAGTGACTAACTCAAGATGGATAGCTTTTGTTACGAAACAAACATACAGACAAACATAATGTTTAAAGGGTTTCACACCACGTCCCTTACGAGGTTTGATCAAAAAGGGGCCGGCTAAGTCGACTCCTACTCTTGAAAATACTCGAGCTTGTGTCACGCGTGCTGATGGCAGATTTCCCATCAACTGAGATGAAAGGTGTGATGAATTTCGGAAACATTTCATACATTTCCTTATTTCTCTTCTCACAGCTTCTTTAGCATTAATTATCCAAAATTTTTGTCGAATTGCTGAAATTGTCAATTGAGTCCCGCTATGAAGATGTTTCTCATGAAAATACTTTATTATCAAGTCTGTAACATGATGCCTTTTAGGGAGAATGATTTGATGTTTTTGATATTCAGACAAGTTTGCATTTTTTAGCCTACCTCCAACACGAAGAATATCATTTTCGTCAAGAAATGGATGTAAAGGAAGGAGTTTGCTTTTAGAATTTAGGATCTTTCTGGATTTTAGAATTTTCAGTTCGTCTCCGAATTCATGGTTTTGAATTAATTTCACAATAGCATTTGTTGCCCTTTCAAGTTCTGGAACAGTCAAAAAACCATAGACTCGTTCAGATGGGCATGTACTATTTTTGATGAATCTGAGGCACCAAGCCGTAATTCGTTTTAATTTAGACCAGGATGAAAATTTAAATAAAAGCTCAAATTCTGGAATATTTTGGGATATGGAGCAAACAAGCGTTTTACGTTGTTCTTGCAAGACCTCTTCATCAGGTAGATTAGGTTGAGTTTCAGGGGGAAATACTGGTAACGATTCTTCCTTCAGCCAGCTAGGACCATGTAACCATACCTCGTTATTAATCAATTCAGATGCAGAGCAACCACGAGAGAGAACATCTGCAGGATTTTCCTTTCCTTTACAAAATTTCCATTGTACAGGAGCAACAAGTTCCTGAATTTCGCGTACGCGGTTTGCCACAAAGGGCTTCCAGTTGTTAGCACTTCCTTTAATCCAGTGCAAGGTAATTTGGGAGTCACTTAGACAAAATATATTTTCATTCACAATTTTAAATATTTCCTTTAAATAATTCGCTAATCTTGCAGCCGTAAGTGCTCCAAGAAGTTCGATGCGCGGCAATGTAATTTTCTTGAGAGGCGCTACTCTCGACTTTGCTATTACAAATGAAGTTTCACAAGAAGAAGAATCACGTAAATAAGCCACTGACCCATACCCCTTTAAACTAGCATCAGAAAATATGAAAAGTTGAGCGGTTTCAGGATTTAATTTTGGGATAGTTACAAAATATTTTCTAAGAATTTCAAAATTTACCAAGTCTTTTATTTCATTATGCCATTTTCTGAATTTTCCACTTAAAGAATCTGGTAATGTAGAATCCCAGTCAATTCCATGTTCCCAGAGTTCTTGCATTAAAAATTTAATTCTTATCACGAAAGGGGAAATGAGTCCAATAGGATCATAAATTTTTGCCACAGTTTGTAAAACAATACGTTTGGTAATAATTTTATGGTCAAATTCTACTAAAAGTGGTTGTATGTCTATTTTCAAGGTGTCACTTTCTGTTATCCATATATTTCCCAATACCTTCGAAAGATTTTGTTCAAGAGTGTCTTCCTCAAAGTTTATTCCATGTTCCTTCCATAAAAATTTTAAATCGGAAGAATTGGTTTTAAATTTTCTAAGTTTCATATTGGCCTCACTCAATATCTTCTCTGCACCGTTTGATAAAACAAAAGCTTCGTTTACTGAATCAGCTCCATGAAACAGGTCATCAACGTATAAGGAAGTATCCAGCATATTAACTATTTTTCCAAACAAATCTTTATACCCCTCAATGTGATGTTTGATGGTTGCAGAAAGGAAAAAGGGTGAAGTTGTTACACCAAAAGTTACACGGGTCATGCGAAAAACCTTCAAAATGGGATTGTTACTAGTGATATTGTCAAACCACAGGAACCTCAAAAAATTTCTATCTTCTTGTTGTATCTGGATTTGCAAGAATGCCTTTTCTATATCGGCCAAGAAAGCAATTTTGTGGAGACGGAATTTTAAAATAATGTCCAATATGTTAGGATTTAGATTGGGCCCAGGAAATAAGCACTCGTTTAACGATTTTGCCCCCTTATCTTTGGATGACGCATCAAAAACAATTCTTACTTTAGTTGTCGATTTATCTTCCCTTATTACTGGTCTGTGAGGCATGTAATACGTGTTTATTTCATCTTTATTAAACTCACATTCTTCAATTATACCCAAACCACATTGTTCATTTAATATTTTCTCATATTCCTTAAGTAACCATTCATTTTTGCACAATTTTGATTTTAATCCCCAAAGTCTATGTTTAGCTACATCAAAATTGGATTCCAATTCATTTTTATTTACTTTCCACAAAAGTTTAGTTTCATATCTTCCATTTACAAAATTTAAATTATCATTAAATAAATCAAGAGCATCTAAATCCTTTTGTGAAAATAATTCATTTTTACTATCACAAATACCCAAAGACTCTAGTTTCCAAAACTTTTGCAAATCAAAATTTTCTATTTCATTAACAGATACAAGATGAGCATTAACTGTTTCGTTACCTTTAGAGTTTATTTTTCCCACTATTGTGTACCCAAAAAGTGTATTAGCTACATATAAATGGTCATTAATTTCTTCAACGACACCTCTCTGAACATTCCAGAAATAATCAGCTCCAAGTAAAATTTGTACTTCGGATTCCTCGGGCGTAGGGTCGGCTAACCTCCATCTTTTACTTTCAATGTATTTTATAACTAGAGGGTCAGAATTGGGAACCTTCAATGTTGTTGCACTTATCAAATCGGTAGCTAGCACCTCAACATCTATAAAACGATGATAATTCATTTTACTTCGCAATTTAATTTTAAAAACATCATATTCTTCTTCGCGACCTTGATCCATGCCAAAAGCGAATACAGTTAAATGTTCTTTTCTTAAAACAGGCAAATTTAATTCACGAGCTAATGCTTTTGTTATGAAGCTTTTTTCGCTTGCAGAATCAAGTAATAATCGAACTACCTTTGATTTAGAATTACCTTGAGCAGTTACACAACATGTTTGCAATAAAACAGCATGCTTAGAATTTCTAAAATTACAATGAGAATTAGATACAACTGTTTGATTTTGATTTTCATTAATTTCCGGTTTCAAACTTTTCTTAAAGCAAAATAATTTGTTATGTTCAGTGCTTTTACAATTTAGACATGGCTTTAATTTTATGCGGCATTGCGAAGATAAATGCGATTTCAAAAAGCATTTGTAACATCTACCCTCCTTACGTAACATTAATCTTTTCTTATCATCAGCTAAATTTTTACACTCGGAAGATAAATGATCATTACCTTTGCAAAATACACAAAAAACTTTAATAGTGGCATTTAAGGTATTAGCATGTTGATATTTATTTGATGTTTTCTTTTCACGAAATTCAGTTTTATTTTTATGTACAAAAGAAGAGGATGCATCATTTTTAGAACTTGTCATTGACAAAGCCTTTTCTCTACATTCTATTTCACATTTCAGAAAGGCAATTAGATCGGTTACATCTGACTCTTTGCTAGTATCACGTTTTCTATGATATTCAATCACTAATTCATGGGGCAATAGCTTTAGCAAAATAGGATTTAGCAATTGTCCATAAGAACTGGATGTTACCCCCAAATTTCTTAAACTTCTAATATTAACTTCGCACATGTCATGCAATCTTCTTAATGCATTTAAATTTGAACAATTTTTAACTGGTTCCATATTTAATAAATTAGTCATGTGTTTATTAATAATAACATCAACCTTACCAAAACGGTCCTTTAATAAATCAATACAAGTATCATAATTTTGTTCTGTCAAAGGAAACCCTTCTACCACATTATAGGCCCGATTACATAACAAGGATTTTAGATAAGCGAATTTTTCTATCTTAGATAGTGATTTATTCTGGTGTATCGATGTTTCAAAACAGTTAAAAAATTCGACCCATTCTTCGATTTCACCAGAAAATTTTGGAACATTTAATTTAGGCAATTTCATGGCAGAACTCGTTTCTGTTCCACTAGCAGAACCATTCAATGAATTTACACGACTAGTTGCTATCATAGAAACATTATCCTTTTTACATTTTCTTAATCTATTTTTAATTTTAAATTTAGCACTGATCAATTGGTCAGTGTACTTTTCACTATTAGCAATGTCCTTTTCATATTCTTTTAAGTCGGATATTTGAGCTTCAATATCACGATTCAAACTTTGGAAAGCCGTTTCTTTTAAGAGAAATATTTCTTGAAGCTCTAATAATTCATCGGTTTTCGTATTATCAATGTCATCATTTAATAATGTTTCTAATTTTGTAATTAATTTCGTGAAACTCGTTCGTTCAACAGAACGTTTTGCTTTCAGCTTTTCAAGATTTTCCATTTTAAATAAAGAATAATTCTTATTTTAAAACATTAACCATTCATAGAAAATGAAAAAAATATTTTCTTACCTGTTAATTCCAGGTAATGTAGATGGCATGTCGTAATCCAAATGGCACAATAATAATTCCACACTAATCGCAGGTTGAAAGATAAATCACACACTAATCACATGTTGAAAAATAAATCACAGTTGTTAATCACAAATCACTTTCACAAACTGCTCACTATTCTTTCAAAAAATGTTTCCCGGGTTTCGGCACCAAAAATAAATGTTGGCGCCGAAATTCATCTGACAAATAAATTTTCAAAATCCAAGTGAGATGGGAGAGCAATTAGGTTAAATAGTTTATTAAATAAAACTGAAATAGTATGTAAATTCTATTCATCATTAGAAGTTAATAATTGTTCCATAATAGTAATTCTCCGTATTTAACAGAGCCAATACAAAAAAAAATGTGTTCTCTGCTTGGTTGCAGAGTCAGGACTTCCACTATACACTCTGTATTAAACAGAGCCATGATTTAACAATTGGCATCTCTGATTACAGAGTCAGGACATGTTACATGTTCTCTGCTTGGTTACAGAGTCAAGACTGACCATTTTAAAAATGATACATATTATATAAAATAAACATCAAAATAAAAATTACAGTATGCAGTTATAAATCTTCTAAATAGCTATAATATTCATTTAAATGACATCCAAGTAATTATAAAACTAATAAATCACCATCAATTCAAAATTATTATAAAGTAAATAAATCTATATTACATGACCTTGAAATCATAATGTTACTCATAAATATTGATTCAGGCTTATAAACAATTTAGATAAACAGATTAGATTTTTTCTGTCAAAAGAAATCAGTTTTATAATTATATTTCGCAATATGAAAGATAAACAGAGTTAAATTATAAACAAATAAATTTGAGGGCATTTACGCCGTAACACTCTAACTCCCGTAAATATACTCGGATTTTCATGCAATGGATATGTGTTCATGATGTTTACTATAGCATGTTTGGTATTCAATATCAAGTGTGTGGTATTAACACATTTGCTGGGGCACTTAAAAGAATTCCGTTACATTAGGGCCAATGGGAAAAAAATCGTTTGCAGTATATTTTAATGACATTAAGCTATTTCAAATGTATTGCAATGGATATAAATCACTGAATTTGCCTATAAAACGATTGCTATAGAATAGGGCGTTCGCATTTATCGTTCATTTACAGGGACACACAAAGGAAATCGGTTACAGTACTGTCTTTGAGCAATAACTGCTGATAGTGCGTTTTCAATTTCGATATGCGCTTTTAAATTTAACTAACTTTTTGCATGTTACTCGTTGTGTATAACTTCTATATCTCTTATACAGGGAACACAAAAGAATTCACGCACCATTTTCTTTATTAGCTTATTAGCAGAAACTGCTGAAAGGGAACTTTAAACAGTGGTATGTATTTCCAAAGTGAACAAAATTTTTTGCATGTAGGCAGTTTATAGATACAAATCTATATATCATATACAGGGCTGTTCAAAGAATTCGGATAATTTTCCGATTGTAGATGGGAATTGCTGCAATTGTATTTCAAATGTGTTAATGCGGTTCCATATGGTTCAATTAGGCAGACTATTTAGAATTATTAAAAGGTGAAGTTTTGTTACATTATTCTGAATGTGTTGGAAAGTATTTTAAAATCTATGCTTGAGGCATGATTTTTTATTTCTTGTTTAAGAAATCGGCGAAACGAAAAATTCTCCGGAATCCTTAAATCGAAGCCGAACATTTAACAGAGAAAACTTTTAAAATTTCTAATTTTTTGTAGATCTTTTTGATGCAGCTGGCCAACGAACTCGGTCGAGACATTAGTAAGTACTGTACACATGCTTATTTACATTCAAATCAGTTCTTAACACAAGAATGATAGCAAATTTTACTCAAGTATTATAAAAATATTTCACACCAGAATTTTTATTTGAAACTATTTAACTTCTTAATTTAATATTATTTCACCATTATAGATATATAACTTATTTTAGAAAGAAATTTCTGGTTCAAATGTAGATTTTTTTTTTATTTGGTAGCGGTGAAAATGAGCGCTATTGTCGTTCTAGTGTTAACCCTTTATGTACTGAATTATGAAGTAATGAAAATTTTATCTTCTAAAGCATTTTTCGTGAATTTTTGAAAATACATTAGAAGATTTACAGAATCATTTAATAAATTTTAGAAGGATTTTAAAAGGATTGAAGGATTTAGAAGGATTCGTTAAATTTGAATTTATAAGGATTTTGTGCAATATTTATGACCCCACTCAAATCTTTTATTTTAAATATTTTTCTTAGTATTTTGCAGAATTAGGAAATGTACAAGTATAATATTCTTACAATAGAAATATAGAAATATTCCCGAATCGAAAAATCCCCCCTCCTCCCCCTCAACGCCAATAAAGCTGAAAAGATGCAAAGGCAAAAGAAATCATCCTTTTAAAAATATTTATTGTTTTGTGTCACCAATAATGCTTTTGGAACAATATCAAGTAAAATATCCATAACTCATTCTGAACTGTATTATACCTAATCGATGTATTAAATGAATTTTGTAACAAATTATTTAAATGGTACTTATAAGTACAGTAGTCTCCGTTTAAACGAATACTGGCGGTTCCAGAAATAGTATTCGATTAAGTGGGGTTTTTTTATTAAACGGGGAATCATAACTGTAATATTTAATGCGTAGTAAAAAGGCAAAATAACAATCTACGGTATATTTAATTAACAGCATAATAAATAGTTAATCGAATAACATAAACTAAAATAAATACAAATGCTACTATAAAGTAAATACCTTTTAATTTAATGTTAGTACATACATTTATATGGTTTACATCACACTTAATGGAGCTTGTTTGAATTTGGTCAAAACTTTGCTATTTCTAATTTACGTTGCTTATATTGCCTTAAAAAAAATCGTTTAAAGTGGTTTGTTTAAGTGGAATAGGAGTAAATATCGAGTTATTTTTCGAATGAGTACAAAATATCACAACTACCATCTTGAGTCTCGAAGTGACGGCACATCGCCATTAAAGCCTGATTAACAGCAAGAAGTGATGGTGGGGAGATCAAGGTGGGGAAATCATTGCAGGAAGAACCGAAAATTTGTTTTTAGCGGAAAGGTTCCGAAAATGACAAATGGTGGAAGGAAATTCCAGCTGAAACGTGCTTTCCGCGCTTATTTTCAAACATCGGTCACACAGTTGTTTTCGATTAAGCTGGACGTTCGTAAAAGGTATTTGGTTTAAGCGGGGGAAAATATCATGGAGCCAATGGGAATATATTCGGTTGCGGAGGATTCTATTCGAATAAGCGGTATATTCGATTATCCGTGACCCGATTAAGTGGGCTAGGACTGTACCGCCAGTAGATAAAGGGTTAAATACGAGTCCCATCGCATGACGAAAATCTGATTTATATAAAAACGTAGATAGATAGGTATAAATCAACATTTGGACGGAGGATAATTTTGAAATCTGTGGGGGTCATCTGTGGGGGATAAAATATACCGACATTTTCCGGGGTTGCTTTTCCTCCGGACAGCTGCTATAGGTAGCTTCTTACTTTTTGTAATGGATGCTACATAAAAATGTGTCATAAAGTAGCCACTGAACAGTATTCAAGTGGTGTCAGAGTGGGAATCACATGGTGTAAAAATAGTGGCTAGCGCGTTTGTTTTCCTTATTGCGTCATTGGATAGAGCATAAATACAGGTAACTGCATACGCAAAACACTGCAGATTTATTTCGTACGAATTATTTTCGATAAATAGTCGTATCTATATTAATTAAAATCCATATACAATGAAACCTCCCAGTGAGGCCACCTACATTAAGCGATCACCTCTCTGAACGAACATTTTTTCATGGAACGAAATTCATTCCCATATGTTCAATTCTAATTTTACCTCCTTTCAGAGACCATCCCAGTAGAACTCCCTCCATGAGCGAGCCATTTCTTTGAAGAAAATGAAACAATTCCGTTTTTTCCTGGTCGCTTCAAGAAGGTTTTATTAGAAAAATAAATCCGAAGAGCGCATTATTCATCAAACTTCTAAACTAAGTTTACAATTTTTTTTTACTCCGGCTACTTTTAAGTGTTTAAACCCCTTTAAGCTTTTTTAGGCAAAGAATTTAATTCTGATAACAAATTAAGAATGACAGTCGATAAACTGCCCTGCTCTATTCTGTCAGGAAACTCTCAAAGAAATAGATAAATGAATGAAATCGTCATTATTTGTTCCCGTCAAAGAAAACAATTGCATTTATTTACTGAAATTCGAAAGAACTTGGAAATAAAAGTTATAAAAGACAAAAACCGTAAAATCAAAGCAAACGACAATGTATTCATTTTTTAAACTCTGCAGTCATTAACTTATGTAACTAACTTTTGATTTGATACTTAAATTTTCATATTTTTTCCTAATGGAAAAATAAATTTTAGTAACATTAATTGATACCTTTTTTCAGCGATTAAAATCTAAATTTAAACATGACCTCCATTAAGAGACCACCTCTCGGAGCGACCAATTTTTACTGGAACGGAACGTGGTCGCTTTAGGAAGGTTTTGCTGTATGCGTATTAATTAAAATTTAAAATTCTTATTTTATAAATAAAATGAACAACATGCATGCAATTGCGTGAAAATAGAGAAAAGAATTCATGTATAACCTATACCTGTCCCTGAAAAGTTCTAAAACTCCATATAAAAATAAAATATAAGCATAAATTTTTTTAAACACAATACTTTTCAATGGCGCGGTTATGAGCGTTATTCCCAAGCTGACGAATTTTTATAACCTCGATCCCAAGCGATGAATATTGTCCATTTGGATTTGAGAATAGCCTTAACTTATTTATTTCATGAGAAAATCCACTTGTTCCGTGTTAGTTCCCAGTCTCTCCTGTGTTATTTTTTATCACAATCTTTAGAGAGTATAAGTTAAACAACTATTGAAAGAAGTCAAGAAAATACAGTGTTCTGCCAAACTCTGGTAACCCTGTTTAATAAGATGAAACTGAATCAGTCTCCATGAATATGGAACAGCGCATACAGAAAGAAAAGTCTGGAGAATGGAATCCCGGCTGCTTCCGGTCACAAAAGTCAGGCGGACATTCACTGACCACTAATCCATCAGTAACGGACATTTTCCTTGCTTTTTCCGAATTTCGCTTCAGAATAAACATGCACTTGGGAAAAAAAGCTTGCAGTTAATGGTTCCTTAATGATACAGAACCTGTGTTATTTAGCTTGGTGAGATGAGTTTAGTTGTTTATTTTGAAGAGATGCGTCTAATCTTCTAAGATAAATGGTGGTGAAAATGGAAATTATTCAGAATTCTTTTGCCTGAATGTTTTCGAATGTTTTTCGTTTCGAAGTTTTATTTTACGCCCGACATAAGTTCACAGTACTTTTGGTATTCCTCTAAGATTTTTATAACATGAGTTGAGCAAGTATTTTGATGAGATAGAGGGACGAACTTAAATCATTTAAAGTTCAAAAGTCAACATATCATTTTTTTTAAAGACATATGACGCAATCCTTATATTTAACTATTTAGATTGAAAATACGGAAAAGAAAAATTTACTATTTGATTTCATACAGCATTTGTAGTCTTGTTTCTTTTCTTTCTTTCTTTTCCTTTTTGTCCGTTCTCATTAAAACAAGAGAAAAAGAAAAGTATCGTTTTACATCATACAAACTTCTGTATTATTGTTTATGGTTTGTTTTCTGATACGGTATCGCGTACAGTCGATCAAAAAAAAAAAAAAAAAAAAAAAAAAAAAGAAAAGAAAAGAGAGGGAGGGAGAACATCTCATGCATTTTAATTACCATAATCGTAGTGGCGACTGTGACAAAACAGTTAAAAAAGAAGAAAATCTATATATATAATTTTGAAAATTTTCGTACAAAATTTGACACGCCTTGAATTTAGCAATTTTTAAATTTTAATGGCTTAAAAGGCTTAGAGTCAATAGAGTGAGTTCGTGTTTACCCCAGGGTTGGTGACTCACGAACATTATTCCATCGTGTGCTGCTGTTGCAACTTTGCCAACAGTTAAGAGGAAGAAATGCTAGGCTTGGCATCATCCAAGTAGCTTAGTGGCAAAAAGTATTGGCGCATAAAGTCAATGACCCTGGTTCGATTCCAGGCTTGGACACTTTTTCACGCTGTTGGCTCTATGCCTTTTAAGAGCCATTATTTTGAAAATCAGACAAAGTGCAATAGTATTTTTTTTTATGTTGAAGCAGATCATATTTAATGAATAATGGGCAATTTTGAAGCTCTGAAAAAAATTCCTGTATCCTGTAGAAAATGTCAAAGTACAAGAACATGAATCCCTTTTTCCATGAAAATTGAAATGCCAGTATGTTTGGATTGCTATATCTCTGGAAAGCAACAACATCCCAAAATTCTTTTGTCATAAACTGTTAGTATAACACTACATGCTTAGTAAAATTTACTTGGTTCATGAGGCATTGATAATTTTCATTGTTACGTTGCCACAAAATGCAATCAAAATGACGTTTTTGTCCGTTTTCTGCACTTATTATCTCAGTTAAGCAATTGTACCCCAAAATTTTTCTTATACAATATGAAAGTTTGCTATTAGAATAAGCAAAGTAGCATAGAACTTTGTCGGGATATCGATGCTGTTAGCAAATATAATCTGTTAAATATCCAAAAGTTTCAAAATCTGCAACTTTTAAATTAGTCCTATCTCAAAACAGCATCACAGTTGAATAAAACAAAATATGCCAGGTAGTAGTTGAACATATGTACAAAAACATGGAAATGAAAAATAAGTGGGGTCTCATGCTATTTTCAGAAGAAAAAAAATGACAAATGTTACAAAAAGGCAGTGTAATAATCAAGCTTTTCCCCTAGAAGGAGAAAGAGAAAAGGGATGTTCCGTTTCCTCATAGGGGAAAAACATAGGAAAGGGAAAGAGAAACGGGATAAATCATTTTCTTATAGGGAAAAAGCCTGATATTGACACTGCCTTTTTGTGATGCTTGTCATTTTATTTCTGAAAATAGCATGAGACCCCACTTATTTTTCGTTTCCATGTTTTTGTGCATATGTTCAACTACTACATGATATATTTTGTGTCATTCAACTGTGATGCTGTTTTGAGATAGAACTAATTCAAAATTTGCAGATTTTTAAATTTTTGAATATTTAACAGATTATATCTATCTGCTAACAGCATCGATATCCCGATGAAATTCCATATTACTTAGCTTGTCCTAATAGTAAACTTTCATATTCTACAAGAAAATTTTTGGGGTACTATTGCTTAAATATGATAATAAGTGCAGAAAACGGACAAAAACGTCATTTTGATTGTGTGGCAACATAACAATGAAAATTAACAATGCCCCATGGAACCAAGTGAATTTTACTAAGCATGTAGTGTTATACTAATAGTTTATGACAAAAGAATTTTGGGATGTTGTTGTTTTCCAGAGATATAGCAATCCAAACATACTGGCATTTCAATTTTCACGAAAAAAGGGATTCATGATCTTGAACTTTGACATTTTCTACAGGAAACAGGAAATTTTTTCAGGGCTTCAAAATTGCACAATATTCATTAAATATGATCTACTTCAACATATAAAAAATCAAGCAAATTAAAAAATGCAACTATCAAAATATCACTTTTTTGTCTGAATTTCAAAATAATGGCTCTTAAGCAATTAAAATTTGAAAAGGAGAATACACTTGCTGAAAGAAAAATTAGTGGCGGCAGGGAAAAAACAGCTAAAGAAGGAGAATATATTTTCTGATAGAAAAAATTAGTTTTACTTGCGCGATTAAATAAGATGAATTTTTGTATAAGTAAATATTGGTATTAATTAATTATTTATTTATTTTTTTTTATCGACTGTTTTTTCCCTGATTTGTCTATACCCTGATAATAACCAAGAAAAAACTGAAATAGCCATTCTACTCGAAATCCTATCTTCTTTCAATTTATATTAAACAAGTAAGCTTAAGAGATTGCCTTCATATATAGAAATTATATCAAACTCTGGATTTTTCAATATAAACCTAACCAAGCAAAACACATACTTTTGACATCATATTTCAATGTTTCAGTAAATTTTAACACAGGATATGAAACGGAAAATCATTCGATTAATTAATTTTAAGAGTTATGGCGATTTAAAAGATTTGAACTGCCGAAACGCCAGTTGAGGCTTACTGTGGAGACCTGAAAAGTTTTTGTTTACATTTGTTTGTCTGTTTATTAATCTGTATGTCTCTGTGTTCAACGATAACTGCCGCAAAAAGCCCGCAATAAATTTGTAATTAAGTACGTATTTTTTAGGTACCCGTAATTTTTGGTTAAATATGGTTGATTCGTTCGAGAAAAAAAAGAGCATTCCTTTTCATGTCATAATGGATTTCAGTGGGAATTCAGATGATTTTAAAATTTCCTTGTTCATTGGAAAAGAAAATTGCGCATTTTAATAATGTTAAATTATGGATGCTAAATTCCCCATATGGATATCTAAAACTAATCCGATTACTTTGAAAATTTGCCAAATAATTTATCAGAAATTCGAAACTAATTGTATGTTCAATATTAATGGGAAAATAAAAATCACATGGTGTATACAAAATGTTATACAGTTAAAAACTAAACAAACATTAAAATAAAAGTATAACAATCGATGTTTCAGTCCTCATCTATGACCATCTTCAGGAAACAGTCGTTACATTGCTTTCAAAGTTTTAAAGAACAAAGTCAATCCGTCTTGAATTTGAAAAGTTCATTAGATTCCCAAACAGTAATCGTTTCAACCAATCTTAAGAACAGAATATGCAGTGGCATCATCTATCGGACCAAAATAGAATGAAAGTTTAAACGAATTAACGATAAATTATGCAATGGCGGCATCTATCAAATAAAACTAGAATATAAGAAAAATCGAATAAACGATATGGCATGCAGTGGCGATATCTAGTATAAAATTATGAGAATAAATGCAGAACAGAAAAAATAAAACAAAAAGAGATGAACATTGCTAGATACATAATTAGCTAACATTTTTATGATGATTTTAAAATCAGAGGATGGATATAAATACAGTAGTATATGATTATTTTACACTCTAAAATTGGGAGGAGTGAAAAGTTCACTCTTTGAAAGAGTGACAGGCATTTTCAATCTTTTTGAAGTGAATTTTATAAAAATACTAGCAGGCTATGCCCGCTACGATGGTCTGTTTATCCAAACGAACATTGAATAAACAAAATGTATCAGTGAATTTGACATTGTGATTTAAAGCTGTATGGAACCTTACCTAGAATGTCCTTTCGCACTGCTGAAAACGATATGAACGCCATAGTGCTGTTATATTTTCTAATGTGCAGACAAATTTTCAGCTATTAAGGTCTTAACCCTTTTAATTGGTCAATCACAGTAGGATTTGGTAAAGAATGATAGTACAATATGCAATATAATAAAATAAACCCTGAAAAATTATTTAACTATAATGCAAACAAACAAACTGACAAAATCCATCTAGTAAAACTTTTTTTAAAGACTGATCTTTCACATTGGGGCCCATCTGATTATAGAACTTTCCCCCATAATTCTATAACTAAGCAACGTAGAATGATATGCAATAAACTAAAACCTCCCCAAACATTGTCTAATCAACAAAGCAAGTATTATCAATATCCGCCATTTAGAACTTTTTGAAAAGGCTAATCTTTCATAATTGGTTTCACAAGATTTTGGAACTTTCCGCCTTTATTTTATGACTAAGCAACATAAAACGATATGCAAAATACTAAAACCATATCTGAATAGATATGCAACTAACATTGGAATTCCTATCAAAATCCGTTTTGTAGAACTTTTTAAAAAGGGTAAACTTTCATAATCGGATTCAACTGATTATAGAACTTTCCACCACATCTCTATTATTAAGCAATGCAGAAGTGTATAGTATATACTAAAACCCTGCCTGAAAAATTATCTAACTAACAGTGCAAATTCAATCGAAATCTAATCGGCTGAATCTTTTAAAAAGGCTAATCTTTCATAATCGAGTTCGTATGATTATATAACTTTAAAACATAATTATATGTATAAGCAACGTGCAACAATATGTTATATGCTAAGATTTTCCCTGAAAAATTATCTAACTATCATTTCGATTCTCATCAAAATCCAGTCAGGTGAGCTCAAGTTATATGTAGCCGGGACGAATTTCCCATTTGCATTTTATTCTCGTATATATAGTAGAAGCAGAAGTAGATATATCGATAAGAATATTGATTCTTAAAATTTATGAAACTGTAAGTTATTTCTCGTTGTCTCTGCTGAATAATTTTAAAGACTTTTCAATCGACGAGTATTGTGATTTACGATCATGTCTACAACAAATGTATTTCACTTTGTACCAAAACATTCTCGGTGTAATGAGCCAATTTGGTGTGGGTTCTGATATTATATTTTTTTTTCTCAAAATCGTCATTTAAACTACGCACATGAAATTCTAAGTGTCTCTTAGCAATGCAGTAAACATCAGCGAAAAATGAAGTTATAACTTAATTTTACTTACTAATAAAAATACTTTCAATTTAAAAAAATAATAATACTTTTTGCATGGTTACGATTAAATAATAATTAAAGCCAAAAGAAATTCGCGTTCAATAACCATCAAGCCACATAAGCACAGTTTTCAAAAAAAATTTTGGTACTTTCCCACTATAAACACCTGGGCGTTTTATTAAAAAAGCTTGGCGCAATTCGGGAATCAGAAAGTCAGATTTGTTGCCAATTGATATAAACAGTTAAAAAAAAAGAATTTGATTAATTTTTTTCTTTGGTTATATATGTATATTATTAATGTTTTTTATCTACAAATTACTTCTGTTTCTATATAAAATTAGATAAATAGCATCTTTATGTAAATAAATTATATAAACATAGAAAAAAATGCTTGTGTAAATGAAATGAAACAGCGAATAGGTTGCCAGAAAATATGTTGCCAAATTTCCATCTCCGCCAAGGTTATTTTCTCTATTTAGCCAAAATCCCTGTGCTGGAAAAGTACCAAAAAATCTTTGCACGTTTAGGATTGAAATAAATGGCACAATAGCATACATTTTGGTATAGTGTTGGTATAACGTAAAAGTAGCAAAAGGTCTCCAAAAGACTTTCTACCAAATTTCGCAAATTCTGTGTAAATTCGGTTATAGAATAGGTCCACTTTAAAAAGACAGAATCAATTTAAAACTTTTCCTATGTTAATTGTACGCCAAACTACGCCCGATAACGTACGCCAATTATCTGTAGACTCAATTATGTAACTTATCGGTACTAAATATGCCAATTGTCTGTGGACTCGATTACGTAATTTATCTCCTTAATTAAGGCATACTTTGCAAACTACATCTACTTTCCAATTTTCTTGATTTTAAGATCAATGGGTACTGTTAGATGTTGAAAATCTTGGCGCAATTCGGGCTTCAGAAAGTGAGATTTATGGCCTTATGACATGAACAGCTTTGAAAACAAATAAAATGAACCTTTATTCTTTTTAAAATATGTATTCCAATATATAAATTTTTTATTTATGAATATTAATATTTTTGTTATTTGTATACAATTTATTTTGTTTTTATACAAAGAGAGAAAAATTTCTTCTTTATAGTAAATAAATTCGATAATTATTGAACAGAAAAGATGCATGAAAGCTTTCCTTCTCCCTCCAAGCCCATTTCTTCCACCTCGCAAAGGGCCCTAAAATACAGAATTTACCCTATTGCTCTATGACTAAACAGTATCGAACAATATATTATATACTAAAACTATCTCTGAAAAATTGCCAAACTAACAATGCAAATTCTATCAAAAACCTTTTATTATAACTTTTTTAGAAGGCTAAATTGTGATAATTGTGTTCACCTGATTACAGAATTTTCCCCAAAACTGTATGGCTAAGCAACGTAGAAGGACATGTTGTATACTGAAACCTTCCCTTGAAAATTATCTAATTAACAGTCCAAGTTCCATCGAAATAAATTCGTCATAATCTTTTAAAAAGGCTAATTTTTCCTTATCGGGTTCATCTCATTAAAGAACTTTAAACCATAATTCGATACCAAGCAACGTAGAACGACGTGTTATGTACTAAAATCTTCCCGGAAAAATTACCTAACTAACAGCGTAATTTCAGCAAAACCCAAGTTCTAAGCAACCGGAATGAAATTTCTATTTGAATTATATATATATAAGTAGAATTAGATTTTTCAAAAAATGCAGTCGTCTACGTGAAAAATAACCAATATTGTGAACGTCGCTCAAACCGATGCCACGCTTGGGCATTTTTGGCTTAAGATTAATTGTTTGGCGATAAAATGAAATCGTAAATAAACATACAATATGTAACTCACAAGTACCGTCACTTTTATAATTACATCTGCTTGTTTCTTCTGCAAGTCACATGATGGATGAGTTAAATAAAAATAAAAGGTAAATAAAAAAAAAAAATCAAAAACAAAAACAAAATTGTCACTCAGATATTACCTTATCAAGTTTTCCGATGCCTTTTTCTTGACCTGACGCCAGAGATAAATTGCCAAATATAGTTTAAAATTGCAATCTTTCATATTGAATAAATTTTTAAGCATTACGAACATTACCTTTCATATTTAAATTCGATATTATCGTTTTATAATATTACCACTCTTCAAAATTGTTTTTTATTTTCTCTTTTTATTTTCTTTTTTTTTTCTCTTTTAAATATAATTAGTGAAAGTTTTTTCCCGAGATGTACAGCCGTTTCAATTCATTTATCAACGAAATTTATCGCCAATAAAATAACAGTAACCCTTTCGCCCAAAATAACAGAACTTTCCGTCATAATTCTATAACTAATCTACCTAGAGTTATGTGTTATAGCTTAAAACCATCCCTGAAACGATATCTGTCCAGAAGTGTAAGTTCCGTCAAAATCCATGCAGTAGAACTCGAAATATAGAGGTTCGGAACGAAATTTCCGTTTGGATTTTATATCTATAAGTAGATACTCCTTAAAGAGTGGAATTTTCCACTCCCTAGAAAGGAAAGTCGAGAGTGAAATATATCACTCTGTTGTTGAAAGGGGAAAATCTCACTCCGCTGACGTGTGTGAAACCTGGCATTATACAATTTTAGAAATTTCCGATCAACTTTGTACCAATATGTAGAGAGTAAAATAATGAAAAGCACCTAAATATGTCACTTCTTAATTTAAAAGACTCCATTTCATAATGTAACCTTGGAAATTACGCTGATTTGGTAATAAAAGGTACTCCTTTTCAAGAGTGAATAATCACTCCTGCTTAGAGTGAATAGTCACTCTAAGAATGAGTGAGTATTGGTATTACTCATCAGCTAATCAGAACAGCAAGTCTACAGTGCTTTTTTTAAGATAGGAAAAAGACGTCCGCCATTTTAGGATTACAATACACGGATATTATTAGAGCGATTATTTATGGAACGTAAAGGTAAGCCTTATTTAATTTTAATCTTTTATTCCTGTAGTTTTGTATGTTATGATCATGAGTTGAATAGTTTTACGTTATAGAGAAAAATACTTATCTGGTATTGTTTTCAGAATCGATTTTTTCCCATTCGATTCTGTGATGTAAAATGTCTTAATCTGCCATCGCTCGAAAACAACATGTGACGCAGAGACTCATTCATGCCTACATTCATAGTAGAATGTAGACATTAATTTTCAGTTTTTTGAGATTGAAAATGTGTTGAGACAGTGATTTGGATTTTTTCGGTTTTTTTTTTACTGTTTTCTAACACTTTGATTACTAACACTTACAGTATTTATCGTCATTATTATTTTGGAGTTAAATATGATATTCGATTATTATGATATTACGAAACGGTTTCAGATCAGAAATTAGCATTATACTGAGAAAATGCCTTTTTTATATTACAGTAGTGAAACTTGAAAGAGTTTTTTTTTTATTACTAATAATATTTTAAATTATTATTTAAAATCCTAAATCGTCATAACAATATTTTCAGATTTAACATTTGCCAAATTTGTAAAATAATATGAAAAATTGTTAAATCTAATAATGCATTTAATTCATCTGTTGTAGTTTGTCGTTGTTTCGTAGTACAATTATAAAATACTAATTATTATTTTTAGTGTTTTTCAAATTGGTATATTTATTCTTTTTAAATTGTATGTAAGCATTTTTTTTTTTTTGTGATTTTAATCAAAGATATAGTTATAGACATTCTGAATAAGTTATTAAATTTCCTTCTATTGTAAACGCATTTCCTACGTTTTTGATACACGTAATTATTGGCCCTAAAAAATAAAACATGACATTTAAGCACTGAAATAAAGTGTTTTTTATGCCCGATGTTTATAGATAAAACTGCTTTAGTATAGTTTTTTAAAGTTCATCATAGTATCACTTATATAATATAAGATTGAATATATTTTAAAGCGATAAATAACTACTTTTTACATTTAAAATGTTTTTCAAACAATAAGAACAGTACATATGTAGCAATTTCTTTTATTTTTATATTTCCTTCTTTTTTCTAATTTCCCAGATTAATCTTTTCCTATAAAACATACCAAATCTATTTAGCTCATATTCACAAAATACAATATATACGGGAATAAAAAAATTAAATAAATATGGCTTATCATGTTGTTCTATAAATAAGAGTTGTATTAATATCCGTTTTTCAAAAATAGCGTAAGAAAATTCGAAAGCGTAATTAAGTTAAGGAATATGTTTAAAAGAAAAATATATACATATTCCAGAGAATATAAAATTCTAGGCTCCATGTTCATATTTAATAAAGCGATGACAAATCACAACACATAAAAAAAAAAAAAAACTTACACATTCTTAATATTTAGATCAAACTTAGCACTTATTAAAAAAAGATGTCAGTTGATAAGCATTGTTTTTTAAGTGGAAAAATTAAAAATATTTTACAAGAATAGGACTACGAAATGGTGATATTTTGCTAAAAAGTACGGTAAAAAGATAAGATTTTATATGTAAAGCAAAACTTAAAATGAGATCGTACGTTGTTATTCATATAACATTCACCTGTTATACAATTATTAATAAAACTTTAAAAGTAACTAAAATACAGTAAACAATAACATTTGATTAGTTTTAAATTCAATAGCAATGAATACTGAGATATAAATATTTTAAATTTGAATTACACATGAGAAAAAAAAAAGAACATAATTAACGTACATCACGGGAATTATTAAAATATTAAATGGGTACCTGAAAAGAAAAAAAATAATGGATTAAGATTTCAGTTAATTACTTGCCCTTATGGACATTTAAAAATTATCATATACTTATGGGGCATTCAATGAAAGCAAACACAAAGGATAAGATTGTAACAAAATATTTTAGTTTTTTTTTCTGTCAGTAATCTAATTTAATTCACACGTAACTTTAATTGAGATTTTCCTTAAAAGTTCAGTTAATGTTACAAACTATGAATTAAATAAATATTGTCAATAAAGCATTTTATTCCAATCTTTACCACGCTTGTATTTATTTTCATTGCGTGCTCTAAAAGATGTGATTCTTTTCAAATGCCCATAAAACAACATAAAAAAAGAATTCACTTCATAAAAATTGGACCTTCACTCCTATGAAAGAGTGATTATCCACTCCTACCAGAAGTGAAAAAACGCACTCCTTTAGCAAGAGTGAATAGCAACTCTTCCGAAAGAGTGATTAGTCACCCCTGTTAGAGTGAATATTCACTTTCGCGGAGTGAGTATTCACTCTTTCAGAGAGACGAAAATTCTACTTTTGTTCAGAATGAATAGTCTAAACTCTGAGCGAACTCTAAAGCGGTTGGGCATATTTTGACCCTGCGATAGAGTGAATATTCACTTCTCTGGAGTGAATAGTCACTCCTTTTTATTTATAGTGTAAGATGCACATCCAAAGTTTAGGGATAATAAATAACAAATGAGATGTTCTCATTACATGCTTCGTTACTTCTAACCATAATTTCAATGGATTCTTTCAGTAGACCTTTAACATTATTGCATGGAATTTTTATCTTGACATTTTCAAAAGATGTGGCGTCAGGATTGTTAAAATAAAATCTAGCAAGAACTGTTGTCTGTTGATATTGCGAAATATTTCTTTTGCGTTCTTTCAATCGTTGTACAAATTTTCTTTTCGTAACTCCAATGTAAAACTTTCTGGTACCATTTTTCAAAATAATAGGTATCTCATATTTTTTTATTTGTTAATTGTATGTTGTTAACTACTTCGCTCAAAGATCGAGTGTGTATCCACTAGAGCAGGGCTGTCCAAACCGGCGCCCGCGGGCTCCATATCGCCCTTTGGAGGATTTCTTGGGGCCCTTTCGAATGTATCTTGTTACTAAATTTTTTTTAAATATAAAATCCGTTTAAAAAAAAGCTTAAAAGTTTTAAATATTTAATGTTTGTGTGCTTTTTATATTGTAAGCAGCATCAAGGTTTTTGGCTCGTTACTCTATCAAAATTTTTGAGATAAGCCCTTTTTAGGGAAATATAACTTTAAAATATAACTTCTAAATTTACTATGCAGTAAAACCTCTCTAAAGCGACCACGTTCCGTTCCAATAAAAATGGGTCGCTCCGAGAGGTGGTCACTTAATGGAGGTAGGTCATGTTTAAATCTAGATTTTAATTGTTGAAAAAGGGTAACAATTAATGTTACTAAAATTTACTTTTCACATTAGGAAAAAAATATAAAAATGTAAGTATTAAAACAAAAGTTAATTACATAAGTTAATTACTGCAGAGTTTAAAACATGAATACATTGACGTTTGCTTTGATTTTACGGTTTTATCTTTATAACTTTTATTTCCAAGTCCTTTCGAAGTTCAGTAAATAAATGCAATTTTTTTTTTTTTTTTTTTTTTTTTTTTTTTTTTGGACAGGAACAAATAATGACGATTTCATTAATTTATCTATTTCTTTGAGAGTTTCCTGGCAGAATAGGGCAGGGGAGTTTATTGACCGTCATTCTTAATTGGTATTCAAAGTTAAATTCATTGCCTGAAAAGGTACAAAGTGGTTTAAACCGTTAAAAGTTACCGGAATAAAAAATAAATCTAAACTTAGTTTAGAAGTTTCATGAATAATGCACTCTCGTGAATTATTTTTCTAATAAAACCTTCTTCAAGCGACCAGGAAATAACGGAATTTGTTTCATTTTCTTCAAAAAAATGGGTCGCTCATGGAGGGAGTTCAACTGGGATGGTCTCTGAATGGAAGTAGAATTAGTATCGAGCCTATGGGAATAAATTTCGTTCCATGAAAAAATGGTCTTTCAGGGAGGTGGTCGCTTAATGGAGGTGGTCGCACAGGGAGGTTTCACTGTATTTATATATTTTCTACCATTTTTACATGGACATGACTAACTCTATGAGATGCATATGCATCGTATGAGACTTGTATGTGCTTCCCGAAAGTTTCATGTTACTAGCTTTATTTAAAACTGAAAATCCCATAAAAATTGTTTTATTTTGAACATTTACATGTTTTTCTATTGTAGGTAATCTCAGGGTTTTGGCCCTTATCCTACAAAAGTGTTTGAGATAGGCTCCTCTCAGGGAAATGTAATTCTAAATTTCCTATGATTTATATTTTTTCTGCAGTCTATTTTTACATGGGCATGACTATCCCTATGAGATGTATATGCATTAAGACATCCGTCTGAACATTTTATGTTACTAGCTTTATTTAAAACTAAAAATCCCTTTAAAAGTGTTTTATTTTGAACATTTACTTGTTTTCTATTGTAAGCAATCTCAGGGTTTTGGCGCTTATATCACAAAAGTTTTTGAGATAGGCTCCTCTTAGGGAAATGTAATTCTAAATTTTCTATGATTTATATTTTTTCTGCAGTCTATTTTTACATGGGCATGACTATCCCTATAAAATGTACATGCATTGTATAAGACGTGTGTGTGCCCCCCGAATGTTTGGTGTTACTAGCTTTATTTAAAACAAAAAATCCTTATAAAAGTGTTTTATTTTGAACATTTACTTGTTTTTTATTGTAGGCAATCTCAGAGTTTTGGCGCTTATCCCACAAAAGTTTTTGAGATAGGCTCCTCTCAGGAAAATGTAATTCTAAATTTTCTATGATTAAATTTTTCTGCTATCTATTTTTACATGGGCATGACTATCTCTATGAGATGTACATTAGGATGGGCCGAAAAAAACTTTTTTTTGATTTTCGATGATGGGTAGTGCGGAAAAGTTGCCACTGGTGGCACTAATTTACACAAAAAATTTGAGATTTTTCGGAAAATTCCTTCATTTGCAGCAAATGGCTTGAAGTTTTGCTTAAATGCTGATTTTTTAATTTTTTTAGCAAAATTTTCTAAAATGTTAAATTAAATTTATTTTGGCTGAATTTACTTGAAATGTCATGTTTAGCGCACGAAATGTATAAATAAGCTCTGATTATCTATTATTTATTATTTATGTGTATTTTGAATTAGGCGATTTTTATAGTCTTTTCGCATATAACTGAGCAAAATTTATAAGTATTGTTTAGATTGTTCGTCGGTTCCTCTTGTGTCTTTATTATGTTCCTCGCTCTTCCTTCGATTTTGGATGCATTCAGAGTCACATATTTGAATGCCGGACCACAGCATGTCTTGACAACAATTCTGGAAGGAGAGGAGAATGTGGAGTAGAAACCAATGAGAACGCAATCAGTCATCATGAGAATGTGGGAGGAAATAGAAGATGGGAGTAACTGCGAGATGGAATGTTAATTATTTTCTGCTATAAAATACAGCTATTGCCAGAAAATTCAAAAAGTGGGAACTTTGAAGCAGGCACTTCGTCTGAATCAGGATTTGAACCTGGGCTTTCAAAAGCAGACACTCCCGAACGCATATCCCTTTCTCACACAGCGTTCACCAGATTTAGAACTGGTATGCCATATAAGTAAATTGCCCTAAGAGCTTCATCTGTGCTTCAGGATGCAGGAATTGTGACAAGCAGGAATAAGGATCTCGTCATCCATAAAGACTTGGTCAGGAGACAGAAAAAAAAAACTTGAAAAGACGATACAGGAGAGGAATATCTTGGAGGATAAAAAATTACAACCATATTTTTTGATGGTAGAAATAATAACATGATCTTCATAGAAAAAATGGAACAAGCGGCACCGTCGAGAGAAATACGAAGCACATATCACTATTGGTGTGCGAAAATGTACGTATCGATTTCTACGAGCCTATTCCTGTTTAATGGACATCCGAAATGCAAAAGGTTGAAGATTTTAGTACTCTATTAATCTAGCTCCGTTTCCATTGGTAAAGATCTTAGGTCAAGTGGTTCTACCATCTAGCTTAGACAGTTGATGTCGCTGTCAGAGTGGAAGTTCATTAGTATGAAGAATACATATCAAATGTTGCGGTTCTCTTCTTTATTTTTTCCAAATCAGACTTTATTCTGGCTTAGAAAATTATATAATATTTTGCTATTTCTCCACAGTGGCCGAAAGGATATGCCAAGTGACCCTAATATTCCAAACCACGTTCACACAACAGGGTGATATTTGTTTCGTCTTTCTGTCAACGCTGCCAGTCCCCCTTTTTTCTATGAAGATCGCTTTATTTTTTCTTCTATCAAAAAAGCTACCTGTAATTTTTCTTCCTCTAAGATCTTCCTCCTCCTGTATCTTCTTTCCAAGTTTCTTTTTCTGCCTCCTAACCAAGTCTTTATCGATGACGCGATCCTTGTTGTCACAATCCCTGCAATTTTTGCTCACTTATACGCGAAAAAGCTATAAAAGTCACCTTATTCAAAATGCACATAACTATTAAATAATACACAATCAAAGCTTATTTAAGCATTTCATACACTGAACATGACATTTCAAGTAAATTCAGCTGAAGTAACTTAAATTTAAAGTTTTTTAAATTTTTGCTAAAAAAGTTTAAAAATCAGATTTGAGCAAAATTTCAAGCCATTTGCGGCAAATGAAGGAATTGTTCGAAAAATCTCAAATTTTTTGTGTGAACTTAGTGCCCTTAGTGGCAACTTTTCCGCACTACCCATCATCAAAAATCGAAAAAAAGTTTTTTTCGGCCCAACCTAATGTACATGCATTGTATGAGACGTGTGTGTGCCCTCCGAATATTTGATGTTACTAGCTTTATTTAAAACAAAAAATCCCTATAAAAGTGTTTTATTTTGAACATTTACTTGTTTTCTATTGTAGGCAATCTCAGAGTTTTAGCCCTTATCCTACAAAAGTTTTTGAGATAGGCTCCTCTCAGGGAAATGTAATTCTAAAATTTCTATGATTTATATTTTTTCTGCAGTCTATTTTTACATGGACATGTCTACCCGTATAAGATGTATATGCATCGTATAAGACGCGTGTGAGTGCCTTTTGAATGCTTCATGTTAATAGTTTTTTTTTTTTTTTTTTTTTTTTTTTTTTTTTTTTTTTTAACCTAAAGATCCATTTTTAGAAAAATGTTATTTTTAACATTAGCATCTTTTTCTAATGTAAGCATCATTAAGGTTTATGATCCCTTATCCTACAAAAGTTTATGAGATAAGCTCCTCTCAGGGAAATGTAATTCTACATTTACTATGATTTATATTTCTGCTGCCGTTTGTTTTTACATGAACATTAGTTATTACTTTGAGATTGATATATATGCATCGCAGAAGACGAGTATGTGTTGCTAACACAACCGATTTTTAGGTGCGTTTGTAATTATATAAATACGTAGCACCTATAGTCGTCGTTCAGTCCGTCTGTCTGTCCGTTCGTCTGTCCGTCCGTCTGTCCGTCCGCATATAACAGAAGAAAAACTACCCAACCGAATGGTCTGAAATTTTAAATATACAACTGTTGCAAAATTTTGTCGAGTTATTTTAAATTTTATGAAAATCGGATGTATAGTTGAATTACAGGGGGAGTCAAAAGTTTTCCGTTACATGACGGCCAATGGGAAAAAAAAAATTATTTCAAGTGCAATTTAATGATGTTACAGCCTTTAGAACAGAATGAAATGGATATGCACTTTGAAGTGCACTAAAACATATATTCAATACAATATGCGATGCAAAAAATATTTATAAAACTAGAGTTATAGTCCGAACGTACCGCATTTGCCACATTTGACGTGCAATTTCCAACTTTTTTTTTATATCGGTACAGTTATTACTGTGAGATAGATATATGAGCATCGCAGAAGACGAGTATGTACCGCTAATACTACCGATTTTGTTTCCAGTCATGTGATTAATGGCGTCCTTCATTATTTGCTAACAGCAGTACACTGCTGCACGGTGGGTGATTTTCCTATTTTAGCTGGAAATAATTATTTTTAGCGTCAATATAGTCGCATCGCCATGAAATTGAAAAATGTTATTGATATTTACTATTGAATGTTATGTGTTGCAAAATGTAACGTGTAGCAGTCATAATTTCATTACAGGGACATTCAAAAGAATTTCATTACATTACGGCCTATGGGGAAAAATCGTTTTGGGTGATTTTTAATGATGTTTCATAATTTCAAACACTTTGAAATTTATATGCATACCTATGGAGTGCACTATAAGATGATTGCTATAGAATATGGTATGGCCCTTATCGATCATTTACAGGGACACTAAAAATAATTGTGTTACATTACGGTCTATGGAGAAAAATTTTTTGTGGTGTATTTTGTTCATGTTATACTATTTCAAAAGTATTTAAATTTATATATATATCCGAGGTGCTCTATAAGATACTTACTATTGAATATGATGTGCATAGCATTCATCTTTCATATACAGGGGCACATAAAATAAATCAGTTAAATATTTCTCTCTCTATGAACAATAATTGATGGAAGTGCGTTTTCAGTTGTGGAACACTTTTTTTAAATTATAAGAACTGCATACTATTTAGTATGTATAAATTCTATAAATCATATACAGGGCTGCACAAAACATCTGAAGTATGTTTCCGTTTATTGGCGGAAATTGCTGACGAAGAATTTTCAACTGTGCTATGCGTTCACTAACTGTTCTAAATTTTAGCATATTGTGAATTATATGATAAATCTATAGTTCATATACAGGTATGTACCAAATATTTAGTTAATTTTTCGACTTTGGTTGAAATTGCGTTTTCAAACGTGTTATACGTTTTACAAATTATTACTTAGACATCGCTTTTCACGTTATGAAGCTATGAAGTTTTATTATAGTAGTCCGAATGCATTAAAAATGTTTCACAATCTGAATGACGTATGATTTTACGTTCTTCTTGATAATTTTACTAATACTTTCTTAACGGTATGGAAGCTAATGTGATAAAACTATTTTTGTATTATTATAACAAATCCTAAAATTTCTTTTTCTAAAATTTAAGATACGGGGCAAACATTCAGCAGCTTTAATGAAAATTGCTGTGTTGTATATTCTTTTGCATGTTTATATTTATCTCTCCGCAAAGGAACCTTATGTAAAGAATGGGAATCATAAGATATCATGAGAAAATGTCTACATTATGTTTTGCATTGTATCAAATCTGAATTTGGAGAATTTGTCAGGATCAATTTTCTTACAACTCGAAATTTGCAGCCATGTAATATATTTTACTTCATTTTGTCCTGAGATATTTACATATAACTGGCAATTTTTGTCCAGATTTCGTCATAAGTTTAAACATTTCGAAGCTTTCAAAACTTCATGTTCTCTTCAATGTAATTTTCCTCTATAAACAAAACATTTTCAACCAAATTCACATTCTCGTTATATTTTAAATCTTATTGCCGTTGCATAATGTTGCAAAAGTTTATTTATGTGACTAACTAAATTCTCCTGTCTTTGATAAAAAGAAAATGGAACTTGAACTGAAATTAAAAAAAAAATATATATATATATATATATTTAGCCTTAATAAGCTATAAACAATTCTAAAAACTAGGTGGGCACCTATGGGTAAACAAATTAAATTGGAACGAAGGGGTAATAATCTAAACTATTTAATTATATCAAAAATTGAGCTTAATCCTGCTTTATTATATAAAGTTTTCTATATTAAAACTGAAAAATGGTAAAAAAAAAAATTACAGTTTTTTGCGACATTAAATATGAAATGACAGCTGATACGTGCAAAACTTATGCACATAAATCCGATAAAATAAAGTCCACATTTTGTTTGAAGCGTCCATAATTGAGCAGTATATTTTATTCCGCTTCAAGTAGCAGATTAAATAACTATACTCAAATTAATTGATTCATTCCCAACTAAGGAGCACCAACTTTATACTAGTCTATGGACCATACAATTATATTTATAGCAAAACCAATAGCAGGGTACAACGCCCTAACTATTGAGTTATAACAGGCAAAAAATAAATTACGCTAGAATAAACTTTTAAAAATCGACTTTTGGCCAGCTAGGATCGGTAAATCACCCACCGTGCGCTGGCAACTGAAAGATTGGAAAGGCCTGCACTGGGTACACATTGCTGACGTTGAAAATAATTTTTGAAAAAAAAAAAAAAAAAAGAAGAAGAAGACGAAGAATAGAAGCTAATATTAAAGGATATTTTCATCAAGTCTTCTTTTGAGCTCTCCCTCTGTCTGACTTTAGTATGAATCATTACATGGATTTTAGCGTATCGAGAGAACTGAATCCAAATGATTCTTGCTGTCTACAAACAGCCACATAAAAAGAACCCCGGAAAGCTTGCTTCTATAGAACTATTTCTCATAAACTCCTAAATTCGCCGGTTGCTGTATGCTACATCGTAAAAACTCCCGGAGTTTTCTTAAAACTTCCGCAACTGGCACTCCACCCCACCGGAACTTTTAAAGAGGGGTTGAAGTAGGAGAGAAAACGAAAATCATTACAATAGGAGACAGACGATCATTCTACCGTTGCCACGTGCCTGGTAATAAATAAATACATTGGAAAATATTTTATGTACTAGAGTCACCTTATTCCACCGGAACCCTAGAATCCCCTAAAAAGTGGGGGAGATCTGTTGAAGTAGATGGATGACCCTTCAGTTTGTCGACGTATGGTGGCAACAAAGAAAGACAGAGATTGAATTATAATAATGATAGCATCATTGAAGTTAATAGGGTGATTGGCAGAAATTTCTTTGTAGAAATTCGCCAATTGAATGCCAGATGAAATATTTTTAATTTGAGACACCTTAAAAAAAATTAAATTTGACCTTCTAATTGTATTGTAGACGGTATTGTATTGTAGATTAATTATGCTATTAGTTATTTAAAATTATCAATTTGTGTTTTCGTTTTGGTTATTTAATATTTTTATTAGTATTATCATTATTTATTTCTTTACACTAATTGTAATATTATAGCTAATTCTAGAGAAACAAGTTGGAAATTGCTCGTCAAACGTGGAAAATGAGGTGCTGTTCGTACTATAACTAGTTTTATAAATATTTTTTGTACCCCATATTGTACTGAATATATATTATTTTTTGCACTTCATAAGTGCATAGTCTGTAACATCGTTAAAATGCACTTGCAATGATTTTTTCCTATATTGTCCATCATGTAACGGAAAACTTTTGACTGTCCCTGTCATTAAACTATACATCCGATTTTCATAAAATTTGAAATGACTCGATAAAATTTTGGAACAATTATATATTTAAAATTTCACACCATTCGGAAGGCTGTAGCATCATTAAAATGCACTTGCAATAATTTTTTCCCATTGGCTGCAATGTAACGAAAAACTTTTGACTGTCCCTGTCATTAAACTATACATCCGATTTTCATAAGATTTGAAATGACTCGACAAAATTTTACAACAATTATATATTTAAAATTTCAGATCATTTGGTTGGATAGTTTTTGCTCTGTTATATGAGGACGGACGGACGGACTATAGGTGCTTCGTACTTATATAATTACGAACGCACCTAAAAACAACAGAATATGTGAATTCTTAAAAAATAGAAAATTGTAACTTTAGTTTCAAGTTTAGGCAAACTTTATTAAAAACTTTATCCAAAGATTATGAAATAAATCGGGTAAATTCGTACTAATGCATGATGCAAGTGCATAAATCCCATGAATAACCCTAGCAGAACGGTGTACAGAGATTCCACGCGTGAAACAACTCAAATTTCCTTATAAAACGAGTTCTGCTCAGAGCAGCACCTATACAAACTTTCACGAACTATTTTAATCAATAAATTCAAACATATACAAACAAAAGACCACATAAATTTTTCTATATATAAAAAAAATTAACGATTTGTAAGTGAACCAATGAAAATCTGCGTAGATATTTCCCATAGATCGGCATCCTTTTGAAAGCTTAATCATGGTCTTTCTTCGTTAATATTAAAAAAACTGTTGCACACAAAAATATGAAAATCGAGAGTATAATAGAGAAATGTTTGATAAATACGATGATGCAGACAGTTTTCAAATCGAATAATTATTTAAAGAGATTTTTAATGTTAAAGTTGGTCAAAATCGTTCCATTAAAAATGTTTTATAGGAGAAAAAACTATAGGAATTTAATCACTTTTAGATCATTTTAAACATTAGAATTTCCCTGTGTGCAGACTGCATTTATATTTTTAATTTTATTAATTCTTAATTTTATTAATTCTAATTCTTTGTTAATTATTAACTCTTTCCATTTTATATTAAAATTTTCAGCATTTCGAGAGATATTTTTTACATATTTTAGAAAAGGGCATTATTTTGAATTGTTGCCAATTTTTAAAACAGTGCAAATAATAATATTTTCTTCAAATTAAAAATGTATTTACACTTCGCTATTATAAACAGAAAAAAAAAAAAAACTTTCAAATGAGAATTAAATGATTACATGTTAAAAGCGGGAAAAGTAAGAGAAAGAAAATGTTAAAATAAAAAATTCATTATTATGCATTAAAAATCGTAAATGGAGGAAATTGCGACATATTTATAATGGCCAAATAATAATGCAAAGTAGTTTAAATTAAAAAAATATATTGGCGCGAGACATTTATTTCATATTTTGAGATGATCTTTTCAACTATTGTTGTGAATTCTAAGACAGGGCAAACAATAATTCCTATCTAACAACAGAAGTATTTTCACGTGAATATTAATAAGAGAAAGAAAACTTTGGTGAAAATTACGTCAGATTTAAAACTATACATTTAAAATTACTTATTTAAAAGAATTTTCTTGTAGCATTGTTAAAAAATACCAGAGGACAATGACATTGTTTACTTAATTCCTTTTACATTAGCTTATTTTCAAATTTTTAACTAATTTTTTTTAAATCAAAGACGTAAACAGCCATTGTATCTCACAATAGCAGCTGATTTGGCCTTAAAAATCCCCAATCAAAGGAAAACGAATGAAAACCTGTTTACAGAGACATCGCAACTGTTTGTTTTTTTTAAAATTATAATTCAATCTTTTTAAAGCCGATCAAATTAGCGTGTTTTTAGAATCTGGGGTGCTTGAACTGGGGTTGGCGAGCGTAGCTCGTAGGGGGCAGAGCCCCCCAGTGTTATACAATAAACTACTATAATAAAATTCCATTTCAGCTGCAGGCATGAAAATTTCAATGTCTTTTAGCATTGCAGTAAACATTTCTTCTTTTGCATGAAGACGGTCATGTTTTTTTTTCAACAAAAAATTTTAAAAATAAAATCATAAGACGAACTACAAAATTCCACTTTGAGTTACACCGGCGAAAATGATAGGAACGATGATGTAATTTCCTAAATTAAAAATATAATTATATTAATTCACACATAAACCATACAAATTTAATTTATCAAGCTAAATAGTCAATATAAACATAAAGAAAAAATTCTAAAGCGAGTGTTATAAATGTAATATTATACGTTGCATTTTTATTCGATATGCACTGGGAGTAAAAAGATAAGAACGGAACAAATTTTTCCAAATGATAGAAATATTATGTGTCAATTGGCCTTCTTTTATGTTAGTAGAAGGAAAAAGCCGGTTCTATTTCACCAGGAGCCAAGAGCTGAGGTGGAGGTGGAGGGCGTGGCCAAAGATGAGTGACAGGTGGGTGGAGTTGAGTGATTGACAGGTGAGGGGAGATAAGAAAGTGATGGACAGGTGGGCGGAGTCGAGACAGACTGGCGCCCGCGCGTCATGCTATAGTAGAGGGGTTAAAACAAAGAAGCGAGAATGAAAAGTGTACTGTAAGAGAGGGGTTAGAACAAAGGATAATGTTAATGAATCAATAAAAGTCTAATGAATTAATAAAAATCTACTGTAAGAAGAATGTTAACGAAGGAAAGTCTGTTGTAAGAGAAAGGTAGAACAAAGGAATGATTAGAAAAGATCGCATGCAAATAAAAAATACTTACCATGGAGCAGCGCAGATACACGTCCTACCTGTATGACATCCACCGGGCTAATGAACGAAGAAGCGTGCAACAATCGGCTTCATCAAGATAAGGAGCTTGCTTCTGATTGGACGAGAGACGAACCTAAGGGGCAGTACCATCGATTCCGGCGACACCAGCGCCCTCTCTTGAGAAGATGATTCACTTACCTGCGATGTCGTCATCCTATTTGAACTGACTTAAAGAAGTGAATACATTTTTGAAAATGACGTATTTCATTGAATGTTCCCACATGGGATTCGAACTCACGTCAAAATAGTTTCATGACTTGATAATTGGTTAGAAGATTAACTGATCAAGCCATGAAACTATGTTTCATAGTTTAAAAAGAAGTTTTCTCTATGAGTTTAATCATTTAACGAACACGTTTTTTAAATTATTTTTTTTTCATTTAGTCATTTGCTAATAAACCTTTTTATTTAATAAGTTAATTTTTGTTAATACATTATTTTTTTCGAAACAATTTTACTAATCAAAAGAACGCAAATTAGTTAATTTTTTATTTAGTCATTTATTAATTTTACGAAACATGTTTCAATTAATTTAGTCATTGCAAATAAAGTTTTAATTTTAAACTGAATAAAAAAGGTTAATATATTTTTAAGTTTTAACGAAATAAGTTATAATTTTTTTAGTCATTTGTTAATTTTACGAAACATGTTTTAATTAATTTAGTCATTGCAAATAAAGTTTTAAATAAATTAGTTAATATTTTTTAATCATTTGTTAATATACGAAACAAGTTTTTTTTTAGTTTTAGTCATTTGTTAATTTCCGAAACAAGTTTTTTTTCTGTAAGTCATGTGCTAATAAAACTTTTTAATAAATTAGTTATTTTTTATTTGCTAATATATTAATTTCGATACATTAATTTCCGAAACAAGTTTTTCCTAAATAAAGCTTTTTAATAAACAATTTTACATATATTTTCATTTAATTATTATTTAAAAGAATATAAATTATTTTTACTAATCAAAGAACGCGAATTAGTTTTTAACAATAATGTTTTTGTTTAATTATTGTCAAGGATGATTGTTAACTGAAATATATGCTGAATGCGAAAACGGTTTTTTTTTTTTTTTTTTTTTGAACTAAGAAAAGAACTTTTTTAAATTAATGAACAACTGTTTTTTGGAAAAAGGAGAAATATTGTGCTTTGCAACACTGAAAAAGAGTTGAAAATTAATGACTTCACCTAGTTTAAAGCATATTTAACATAAGATGAAGACCTAAGTGCTGTGGAAAGGCTTAAAAATAACATACTTTTGAATCGATCGATTTATGTTGGATTTACAATCTTAGAATTGCCTAAACTTCTAATATATAAATTTCACTATGATTTTATTAAAAAGAGTATAAAGATGATGTAAAGCTAATTTTCAACGACACGAACTCATTGTGTTACCATATACACACTAAGAATGTTTTGGATGATATGGAACATCATGCAAGCTTATTCGATTTCTCTGAGTATCCAAAGAATCATATACACAAATTTCATTACGGTTTTGTAAAGAAAACGTACCTTTAGAATTACAGGTTTTGAACCCATACACTGCAACACACTCCCTTTCAAGAAAATAGATTGTATCAGTACATCCCGGAATTTTTTTTTTTTTCCCTGGACAGGTGAAATACTTGATCATTATCAAATCTCGCTCGGAGAGGACACATTATTGCAACCCGTTGTTTCATCATATGAATATGCTTTCTATATTAGTTTTTTTAACTACTTATTTTGAGATATATATATTTTATTTATAAGAATGCAAGTTAGTTTTAATCTTTTAACTAAGACATTTTCAGTGACTAAGGAAGTAAAGTTTTGTTTTTTAGAAAAAGTGGTATGATCTTTATATTTTTTTATTAGTTACTAATGAAAGATAATATATATATATATATATATTCAAGTTAACAGAAATTTAGGTGAAAGCTTTTGAATTTTCTTAAGTGTTTTATCTAAAAGAATGCGAAGTAGTTGTAATCGCTAGTTTTCTCTCACGTCTCCTACGAGACAAGTGGTTTCTATATATATATAAAGTGAAAGGTTATTCTGTGTGTAACCATACGGTTGCGCATCAATGATGTTTCTTGCCGGTATTGTATCAATTAGTATTTTACTGCTTTTAAATAAGATATTTAAATGATAGATAACGCAAAGTTTTATTTTATTTTTAGAAAAAGTGGTTTGTACTTTATTTATTTATTTTATTTTATTATTAGTTACTAATGAAGGAATATATTTTTTCAAGTTAACAGTAAATTGATGTGAAAGCTATGAATTTTCTTAAGTTTAATCTTATCCACTAATTTGGAGAAATAATTTTAAATGCGCGAGCTACTGAACTCTTTTCAAATAGAACGAACAAGTTCTTTTGATAGCTTGAATCTTATACCAAAAAAGGTTAATGATAATATATTTTAACAAATAACAATGTAGGCAATTAGATAAATGTTTTTAACTAGTAAAATAACTATTTAAAGAAGCTTTTAAGTATTAACTTTTAGTAGTGGATTTTTTTTTAAAACAAAATTTTCCAACATGCCAAACAAAAACGTACTTCTTCAAAATTGAAAATCTTCATTGAATTCCCGGTCTTGAAAACACGCTAGCAAAATATAGAAAATAACAGTCCGCAAATGATTTCCGAATGAAGTTTTACAATGTTGTGATATTATTTTGTTTTCAATGACATCACCTTTAGAGCCTTTGATTTGCTGAAACTAGCGAAGCTTTAAACGAATGGGAAGCCAGTCCATAGTTTCACACGTTAGTTGAAATAACAATTGTAGATAATGTTTATTATCAAGCAACTTTTGAAACGTTCACCCCTCTGGCGAGTTTTAGAAGGGGTGTTTTATCTTTTAGCATCTCCTGTGGGATGCAATCTCTCATAGCGTTCAACTATGAAAACTATGTATTGCTTTAGGCAAAAAGGAAAAAAATAGTTTTCAGACATTTCCTATCACCATGTTTCTTATCTCAACAAAGATGTTCAATTAAGAATAGAAGATAAATCTTTTTTATTTTTAGTTTAAAATAAAAAGAGTATGTTTCGATTCAAATATAAATCTTTTTTAAAAAAAATTAGATTAAATCCAAAAAAAAAAAATTAGATTTAAAAATCTAAGTAAAAATTTTTCTCCGATAAATATTTTACTTAAATAGATTTTTAAATCTAATTTTTTTTAAACAGAAAAAGATTATTTAAGCATGACTAATCATGCTTAGATCATGCTAAAACATGACTAAATTCGTCGGAACAATAAACTTGTTCAAGAACTTGTTAAGTGGATATTTCTAATTGTGATAATTTAAGTAGTGTGTTATTCGATAAAGTTTAACTTGATATTCGAAAAAGTGATGAAAGACACTTGTTATTTTAAACAAAATGTCTTTTTTTGTTATTTTTTATACATAAAAATATTACTAACAAAAAAACTTAAAATTTAAATGGTGTTACTTACTGTGAAGCACCTGCTCAGAACATCAACTGAAGGGGAAATGGTTGATGACAAAGCACAAAACAAGTGATGACGTCGTACTTGAAGACAACACGAGCACCCTCTACCATCTAATACTTGTATGTGATTGGATGCGAAGATCACCTGACATGTGAAAGGAGTAGGCGGTGGAGGAGGGCGCCATTGTGTCTGCATTCCTTGCATTCCCCCGCCCACCTGTCAATCATCTGGCGCCAGTCAGTCGCTGCATGCTTCGACATGATCGTTTCTTGCAGATGGTGGCGCCACTCTGTCTGCATTCCTGACATTCCACCACGCCTCCTGTCAATCAAATAGCGCCAGGTTGTCTACAGGTATTGCCCAAGGTTATTAGACATATAAGGTTGGCTCGTCACTATGGACTCCGCCCCGCCCACTCTCGTTGCTAGGCAGAATCATACGTCACAAGAATCCAAGAATCTATTTTCCTGCCGGCAGGTAACCCGTGTTTGCTATGTTTATGTTTGTTCGTCTAAAATATTTTTCTTTTTAGATTTAAAGACAAATACATAAAAACTTGAATTTGAAGCTCTCTTTTAATATTTTATTTCATAAAGAGACATTCAATGAAAAGAAAGATATTTTAAAGAAAACTGTTGAATATATATACTCAAACTTGTATAGTTGTTTTATTTTTCATTAGTATTTTCTTTATTATATAAAATCAAATGCTTTAAATTGTAAATAATATGTGAACAGTTGAACTGTTGTAAATATTATTATTTTTTAATTATTGATATATTAAATATACAAAATTGATGGTGTTAATTATTTTGAGGGCTAATTTCTCCACTACTCCCTCCCCCTTCCCCTTCCTTTGTATCAGTCTCTGGAAATAACCAATACTTGGTTTAAAAAACCTGTAGGAAGATACTATGTGTTTTATATACAGTACAAAGTCTCAAATCCGGACGTCCGAAATCCGGAATTCTCTAAAATTCGGACATTTTCGTAATTGGCGTTTTTATTTTAGCGAAAAGTAAAATAAACTGCTAATAATCGCATAAAACAATATTATATTAAGCTAAAAGTTTGAAACCGAATCCCTTTTACGAATGTCAAAAAAATCTCTAAATATCACACGGAAAAAAAATCTTTAAAAATTAAAAATCACTGTAAGAATTCGGAATAAACTTTATTAAAAAGAGGCCATTTATAATACTGAACTAAAAGATTAAAACCGGATTCCTTTTACTAATGCGGAAAAATCGCCGCGAAACGTAAAGGCAGAAAAAATAGCAAACTTTAAGCGTCTGAAGTTTGCAGAGAACATAATTTACTATAGTGAACAATACCATTGTAACTGGAATTCCTTCATGAATGCCAAAATAATTGCCTCGAAACGCAAAAATTCGCATTGCAAATCGCCCAAATTTCAAAAATTGTGTAGGATAAAATGTACTATATTGAATTAAAAGATTGAAAATGAATTCCTTTTACGAATGTCAAAAAATTGCCTCTAAAAATCTAAAATTCACAGAAAAAATTCGCGAAAATTTCAAGAAACGCTGTACGAATTCCAAATAAACATTATTAAAAAGAGGACAACATTTAGCATATTAAGCTAAAAGACTAAAACCAGATACCTTTTAATGATTTGGGAAAAGTGCCACACGCGCGAAAAAAGAAGGAATTTTTTTTTTTTTAATTTAAAAATCGCAAACAACAAAATTTATTGTAGATAAATTTATTGTCTAAGACATTGTAACCAGAATCCTTTTGTGAATCGCAAAATAACGCATTCAAAATCCCTAAAAAGTCATTAATCACGGGGCTAAAACTTTGAAATCGAATTACTTTTACGAATGTCAAAAAATCGCCGTATAACGAAAACAAAAACTCTTAAAATCGCTTAAAAAATGCGATACATTGAAAAGTCGATGTAGGATTTCCAAATAAACTTCACTGAAAAAAGGTCAAAGTTTATTATACTGAATTAGAATATTGTAATCAGAATCCTGTTAGTAAAGTAAAATTTTTTTCGCAAAATTCATAAAAACGATAAAAACCACGTAAAAAATTAAATTAAAAAAAATTGTTGTAACTGAGATAGTTTTTACTTTTTGAAAAACACATATTCCCCAATTAAAATATCTCTTTAGTATTATTTTAATTTATTTTCTTTTAATTATTAATTAATTGTTTTCTTTTTAATATTAAAATGCTTTCCAATGCGTAAATAATTCACCGGTGAAAGTGGATAAAGTTTTCATTTTTTTTTTTTTTTAAATTATGCAAATGAACAAAAATTCGGAAAAGTCCAATCGACGAGTTCTGGACGATTCCGAATTTTTGACTTTGTACTTTACTAATACAGTGAAACCCGCTTAAGACGCTCACGGTTAATACGCGATCCCGCTTAATACGCGGATTTTTTCCGGTCCCTTGAATATCGCCCATAAGGCTAATGCTACAATATCACGTTTAATACGCGAACGGTTAATACGCGATCCCGCTTAATACGCGAGAGATTTTCGGTCCTTTGAAGCAAAAAGCACGCCTAAGACGCGAATTCATTGATCAAGATGCGAATTCCTTCTCTCTTCTTCAATGTTGCCAATTTACCAGATTTTTTTTTATTCGAATAAAACGCACTGCTTACGAATAGTAATATTTATTTTATTTAATAACAGATTAATTAAGGCAAACATTACTAATCGGAAATAGTGCTAGATAGTTGAATAAAAAAAACCCCCTAAATTAGCAACACTACAATTCTTGTTTGATCCCGCGTCCTAACATTTTTTGTCTCTCGGTTAGTGTATGTTTTTACTGTAAGTATAGAGAGATAGACGAATTCAGGATACTCAGATATGTCATGAAATTATTATGATTAAAGATTAGTATACCTATTGTTAGTGAGATTTTAAATCTACGTTATATCCCTATACCGTGTACCCTACTATGTTTCATGATACATATTACAGGCAAAGAATTAAACTCGTATAAAGATTAAATAAATACGACTGCGGTTGTTTACTTCTTTTATGTTTTCTTTGCTTACTTTTTTCTAAGCTAACAGTGTTTTTTACACAAATACTATTAAAAAGGATAGTTTTTTTTTCTTAAAATGAAAAGAAGGACAGATTATAATTGTATTCATTATCACAAGTACTAAATATGATTTTAACAAGTGCTTCAAAGGTTTAATATTTTTTTAGCTTTGTTAAAAAATTAGTCCGGCAGGAAATTATTATTCTTATTTTTGGTTGCAGTATATTAATCCATAATAAAGCCGTTTGAATTCACTCTTTATTTTCAATTATTATTCCATTTGATTCTATAAAAAGAAACAATAAGTTAAATTGAATTCAATTAAATTTTAATCTAAATATACCTAAAAGATACAATTTTCTACCGTAAAGATATAAATGAAAGTTCTACAGTTCCTTTAGACGATTAAATGTTGTAAATAAGCCCATTTCCTGCAGCATTATACAAATCACGTTTAATACGCGATCCCGCTTAATACGCGACTTTTGCCCACACCCTTGAAACGCGTCTTAACCGGGTTTGACTGTATATGCTTTAAAAGAATCATAATTGCATATGTTTAAGTCCTTTTTACTGTTTTTTACAACTTACAAATATTTTAAAACTTATTAGTCTTTATAAACGTAATTCTGAGAAGTTATTTTGTTTTTCTAATTTGTAGAAATTCCATATTAAAACGTACATTTTAATTAAATGAATTCAAGTTGCAACCCACTATTTTACTAATTTAATAAATATATATATATATATATATAAATAAGAAATTGTCAACTAGTAAGTAAATATATATATATCATAATAACAAAATAAGAGAGAAAGAGTGAGAGAGAATATAGAGCAGCTGTAACTGTTTTTTCTCTTTTTTTCAAAAATGTTTAATTTTTCACACCCGTGTCACTGTAAAGATTTTAAAACTTATTAATTTTCTTCTATGTAGTTTTAAAACTAAGGTCTCTTATTTCTTTACGCGTAAAAAAAAGTATTAAAAATTTTTTCCCCTTAAAATTGCATAACAATTGAACTGTATATAACGCTATTAGCACAGGAGAGATTCCGACTGTGGATTCTTGTGACGTAGCAGAGAAAGACCCCTCCGATTGGATGAAAAGTTACGAGCCAACCTTTATAGTCTAATAACCTTGGGTATTGCCGTACGATGTCATCATCCTCGTTTGCGATGGGGGAAGGCAGCACAGTCGATGACGTCACACCTACAAGCTCGCTTCTGATTGGTTGATAGCGGTCACGTGATCTCTTATCAGTAACCTTCATCTACGGGTGTAGACCCCGCACACATCATTCGTGTCTTGGATTTCGTAGGTGAAGGTCGTCTGTTTCGTAGCTCCCGTTTACCGGACATTTGGCTTTAAGCTCTGCGGCATCTATCCCTACTATTTTCGGCATCCTGCTGAGTAAAATCACCGTCGAATTTAAGCTTCTTGCTACTTTTCTATGAGTCTGCTTGTTCGAATCATCAAAAGCTTAGGGAAACTTCTTTCCAAAAGGTAAGTAAATTTTTTTGTCTAATATAGTGTTTAATACAACAACAGTTTTAACAAACTTATAACGATCCTTTCAAAATGTGTCTTTCAATTTAGTAATTTGCTTTACTTTTCTTCATTTAACCTAACTATAAATTTCAAAGTTCGCGTTTTCAGCATACTATGAATTCACGATTTCATTCAAAACATGTTCTGACATCAAATGTATTATTATACTCTAAGTAGTATATGTACTCTAAGAGTATTATCATACTCTATTATTTCCAAAAATTTGTTAAACTCATTCGTCAGTTTCTAACAAAGTGTTTAAAAAAAACTTATAACAGTTCTTCCAAATTAAGTTAATCAGTTGCTTTTTAAAAGTTGGAACTGGCTTGTCATTACTAAATTCATGAGTTTGTCTTTCTTAATGAATTTTGTTCGGTAGCTCGCACTTTCTTCAGGATATGTTTAACCATGACCAAAGTTATGTTCGAACATGTTTAACCATGTTCGGATATGCTCAAAGATAGTTCGAGTATATTTAATCATGCTCAAAGTTAGTTGGGATATATTTAACAATGTTCGGATATGCTCAAAGTTTGTTCAAACATGTTTAACCATGTTTGGATAGGTTCAAATATTGTCAGGATATATGTTTAATCGTGTCTAAAGTTATGTTCGAACATGTTTAATCATATTCTGAGATGGTTAATTATGCTTAAATTTATGTTTAACCATGGCCAGAGACATGCTCTGAAACATTCTTTTTCACTTGCATGAGAAAAGTATGTTATTTCAAAAATATTAACAGTTTAAGAAAAATAATGTTTTTTTGCATGAACGTAAATTTAAGGGTAGTATATATCTATATAAATGTTTAAGTAAAAGCATACATCCACGACTACGTGTCTCTAAATATATGAAAGTTAAATGTTTATGTATGGGTTCTTGTGTAAAATATATGTATATATATATATGATGTATGTATATATATATATAAAACATACGTATGTATGTATATATATATATATATATATATATATATATATATATATATATATATATATACATATATACATATATATACACATATGTATGTATAAAATTTATTAGTTTTAAAAATTATAGAAAGTTTACAAAGATGATAAAAAGTTTTACAAAGTTTTAACAAATATAAAAAAAAGTTTAACAAAATTTAAAAAAAATTAACAAAAAAGTTTTACAAAAAATATATAAAAAAGTCTTAACAGAAATTTTTTTAACAAAAGTAAAACAAAATGTTTTAACAAAGTAAAAAAGTTTTAACAAAAGTAAAAAAAGTTTAAAAAAAAAGTTTTAACAAAAAAAAAAGTTTTAAGAAAAAAAAATGTTTTATAAAAAAAGTTTTATAAAAAAAAAGTTTTAACAAAAGTAAAAAAAAAGTTTTAACAAAATTTAAAAAAAAGTTTGTAAAAAATTTTTTTTAACAAAAGTAAAAAAAAAAGTTTTAACAAAATTTAAAAAAATGTTTAACAACAAAAAGTTAAAAAAAGTTAAAAAAAGTTTTAACAAAAAAGTTAAAAAGTTTAAACAAAAAAAGTTTAAAAAATTTTTAACAAAAAAAGTTAAAACGTTAAAAAAAGTTTTAACAAAAAAAAAGTTAAAACCTTAAAAAGAAAATTATAAATTAAAATTTTTACAAAAATTTTTAAAATAAAATAGTTTTAACTATGTTTTTTTAAATTCTGAAAGATTAAAAACTGTCAAAGTTATGAATGAACATGTTCGGATATGTTCAAATATAGTTCGGATTGTTTAAACATGCCCACAGTTATGTTCGAATTTGTTTAATCATACTCTGAGATGGTTAACTATGCTTAAAGTTATGTTTAATTATGATTAGAGACATGTTCTGAAACATTCTTTTTTCGCTTGTATGAGAAAAGTATGTTATTTCAAAATTATTAACAGTTAGTTTAAAAAATAATGTCTTTTACATCAACGTAATATATATTTTCCCCTAAAATACTATGAAGCAGAAGGTAGGCGCCACTCTGTCTGCATTCCTAACATTCCACGACGCCCCCTGTCAATCAACTGGCGCCAGATTGTCTACAGGTATTGCCACAAGATGTCGTCATACCTGAAAGCTCGCTTCTGATTGGTTGTTAGCGGTCACGTGATCTGTTATCAGTGACCTTGATCTCTAATCAGTGACCTTCATCTGCAGGTGTTAGACCCCGCGCACATCAGTTGTGTCTTGGATCTGGTGGATGAAGGTCGTATGTTCTTTAGCTCTCGTTTACCGGATATTTAGCTTAGTGCTCTGCGGTACTTTATCGTACCTTTTACGGCATAAAATTAACTAAAGTTACCGTCGACTTTTCAGTTTCATGCTATTTTCAATGATTCATCTGCTTGCTTCAATCAACAAAAGGTATGTATAATTATTTTGTCTTTTAAGTGTAATGTTTGTCTAGTGTTTCTTAAAACAAAAAAGTTTTAACAAATTTATAACAATCCTTTCAAAATGTGTCTTTCAATTTATTTATTTGCTTTATTAAACTGAACTTAAAATTTCACATTCTACATTACTTAATTCGAAACATGTTCTATCATTCTCGATATTCAACTTGTGTTTCACAAGTTTTGCTTTACTCGAGAAATATATTTTCAAACAATGTGATTTGATTAACATATTATTTCTAGCAACAAAACTAAAAATATGTCATTGAAGTTAACCATTTACTTTTTTCTAAATTAAAACTGACTCAAAATTCATTGTTAAAAGCGATTTTTGTCACGTAGCAATCAGATTTCTCTCACTCATATGTTTGATAATTTAGTTAAAGACATCTACTTTCAGAGTATTATCTAAAAGGTTTATTCTGTTTTCAAATAAATGTCTTTCTATTTCAAAGTATTTTAATAGCAACATCTGTTAGTTTGTAAACAAATGAATGAAAACTTTCGTTAAAAAGCTGTCTTTGGATTAAAGAACAACTTAAAAATAACTATTTGTGTTTCAACCTTTTTAAGAAAATCAAGCGTTATTCTTTTGAAAACTTGAAAAATAAATACAATTTAATTTATGATAACATTAGTTTAATTTAATGAGAGACATTTATTCATACAACTGAAACGGTTAATGAACGTTTAAAACAAATCTTTGTTATGTTTGAAGCGATCTTTCTTTAATCCATTCGGAACGATGAGCGCATATGCACCCACGAAAGTACTTAAAACGTTTGAATTTGATAACAGTAAAAAAAAATAGAAGTAAAATTGATTGTATTTAATTACGTGATTTTTGTGATTTACAAAGTTAATTGGAATAATTAATAAAAGTAGTGCCAGACGAATAAAATTCATGAAAAAAAAATGCTGGTTCTGAACAGGTTAAAAGCTGAGAAAAAGCAATAATAGTATTCTTTTCTTTTAGCAGAAAATATCTGTTTATTTCATCAATTTTAGTAAAAACTCATTATAAAAAAACTTAATACAGTCTCCAGAAAATTAAAAAAATAATTTCTGTTAATTGGAATCTTGATTTTTATTGTATAAAAAGGAAAAAAGATTTATATTTGAATCGAAACATACTCTTTTTATTTTAAACTAAAAATAAAAAAGATTTATCTTCTATTCTTAATTGAACATCTTTGTTGAGATAAGAAACATGGTGATAGGAAATGTCTGAAAACTATTTTTTTTCTTTTTGCCTAAAGCAATACATAGTTTTCATAGTTGAACGCTATGAGAGATTGCATCCCACAAGAGATGCTAAAAGATAAAACACCCCTTCTAAAACTCGCCAGGGGTGAACGTTTCAAAAGTTGCTTGATAATAAACATTATCTACAATTGTTATTTCAACTAACGTGTGAAACTATGGACTGGCTTCCCATTCGTTTAAAGCTTCGCTAGTTTCAGCAAATCAAAGGCTCTAAAAGTGATGTCATTGAAAACAAAATAATATCACAACATTGTAAAACTTCATTCGGAAATCATTTGCGGACTGTTATTTTCTATATTTTGCTAGCGTGTTTTCAAGACCGGGAATTCGATGACGATTTTCAATTTTGAAGAAGTAAGTTTTTGTTTGACATGTTGGAAAATTTTGTTTAAAAAAAAAATCCACTACTAAAAGTTAATACTTAAAAGCTTCTTTAAATAGTTATTTTACTAGTTAAAAACATTTATCTAATTGCCTACGTTGTTATTTGTTAAAATATATTATCATTAACCTTTTTTGGTATAAGATTCAAACTATCAAAAGAACTTGTTCGTTCTATTTGAAAAGAGTTCAGTAGCTCGCGCATTTAAAATTATTTCTCCAAATTAGTGGATAAGATTAAACTTAAGAAAATTCATAGCTTTCACATCAATTTACTGTTAACTTGAAAAAATATATTCCTTCATTAGTAACTAATAATAAAATAAAATAAATAAATAAAGTACAAACCACTTTTTCTAAAAACAAAATAAAACTTTGCGTTATCTATCATTTAAATATCTTAGTTAAAAGCAGTAAAATACTAATTGATACAATACCGGCAAGAAACTTCATTGATGCGCAACCGTATGGTTACACACAGAATAACCTTTCACTATATATATATAGAAACCACTTGTCTCGTAGGAGACGTGAGAGAAAACTAGCGATTACAACTACTTCGCATTCTTTTAGATAAAACACTTAAGAAAATTCAAAAGCTTTCACCTAAATTTCTGTTAACTTGAATATATATATATATATATTATCTTTCATTAGTAACTAATAAAAAAATATAAAGATCATACCACTTTTTCTAAAAAACAAAACTTTACTTCCTTAGTCACTGAAAATGTCTTAGTTAAAAGATTAAAACTAACTTGCATTCTTATAAATAAAATATATATATCTCAAAATAAGTAGTTAAAAAAACTAATATAGAAAGCATATTCATATGATGAAACAACGGGTTGCAATAATGTGTCCTCTCCGAGCGAGATTTGATAATGATCAAGTATTTCACCTGTCCAGGAAAAAAAAAAAAAATTCCGGGATGTACTGATACAATCTATTTTCTTGAAAGGGAGTGTGTTGCAGTGTATGGGTTCAAAACCTGTAATTCTAAAGGTACGTTTTCTTTACAAAACCGTAATGCAATTTGTGTATATGATTCTTTGGATACTCAGAGAAATCGAATAAGCTTGCATGATGTTCCATATCATCCCAAAACATTCTTAGTGTGTATATGGTAACACAATGAGTTCGTGTCGTTGAAAATTAGCTTCTTTATACTCTTTTTAATAAAATCATAGTGAAATTTATATATTAGAAGTTTAGGCAATTCTAAGATTGTAAATCCCACATAAATCGATCGATTCAAAAGTATGTTATTTTTAAGCCTTTCCACAGCACTTAGGTCTTCATCTTATGTTAAATATGCTTTAAACTAGGTGAAGTCATTAATTTTCAACTCTTTTTCAGTGTTGCAAAGCACAATATTTCTCCTTTTTCCAAAAAACAGTTGTTCATTAATTTAAAAAAGTTCTTTTCTTAGTTCAAAAAAAAAAAAACCGTTTTCGCATTTAGCATATATTTCAGTTAACAATCATCCTTGACAATAATTATCCAAAAACATTATTGTTAAAAACTAATTCGCGTTCTTTGATTAGTAAAAATAATTTATATTCTTTTAAATAATAATTAAAGGAAAATATATGTAAAATTGTTTATTAAAAAGCTTTATTTAGGAAAAACTTGTTTCGGAAATTAATGTATCGAAATTAATATATTAGCAAATAAAAAATAACTAATTTATTAAAAAGTTTTATTAGCACATGACTTACAGAAAAAAAAACTTGTTTCGGAAATTAACAAATGACTAAAACTAAAAAAAAACTTGTTTCGGAAATTAACAAATGATTAAAAAATATTAACTAATTTATTTAAAACTTTATTTGCAATGACTAAATTAATTGAAACATGTTTCGTAAAATTAACAAATGACTAAAAAAATTATAACTTATTTCGTTAAAACTTAAAAATATATTAACCTTTTTTATTCAGTTTAAAATTAAAACTTTATTTGCAATGACTAAATTAATTGAAACATGTTTCGTAAAATTAATAAATGACTAAATAAAAAATTAACTAATTTGCGTTCTTTTGATTAGTAAAATTGTTTCGAAAAAAATAATGTATTAACAAAAATTAACTTATTAAATAAAAAGGTTTATTAGCAAGTGACTAAATGAAAAAAAAATAATTTAAAAAACGTGTTCGTTAAATGATTAAACTCATAGAGAAAACTTCTTTTTAAACTATGAAACATAGTTTCATGGCTTGATCAGTTAATCGTCTAACCAATTATCAAGTCATGAAATTATTTTGACGTGAGTTCGAATCCCATGTGGGAACATTCAATGAAATACGTCATTTTCAAAAATGTATTCACTTCTTTAAGTCAGTTCAAATAGGATGACGACATCGCAGGTAAGTGAATCATCTTCTCAAGAGAGGGCGCTGGTGTCGCCGGAATCGATGGTGCTGCCCCCTAGGTTCGTCTCTCGTCCAATCAGAAGCAAGCTCCTTATCTTGATGAAGCCGGTTGTTGCACGCTTCTTCGTTCATTAGCCCGGTGGATGTCATGCAGGTAGGACGTGTATCTGCGCTGCTCCATGGTAAGTATTTTTTAATTGTATGCGATCTTTTCTAATCATTCCTAATCATTCCTTTGTTCTACCTTTCTCTTACAACAGACTTTCCTTCATTAACACTCTTCTTACAGTAGATTTTTATTAATTCATTAGACTTTTATTGATTCAGTAACATTATCCTTTGTTCTAACCCCTCTCTTACAGTACACTTTTCATTCTCGCTTCTTTGTTTTAACCCCTCTACTATAGCATGACGCGCGGGCGCCAGTCTGTCTCGACTCCGCCAACCTGTCCATCACTTTCTTATCTCCCCTCACCTGTCAATCACTCAACTCCACCCACCTGTCACTCATCTTTGGCCACGCCCTCCACCTCCACCTCAGCTCTTGGCTACTGGTGAAATAGAACAGGCTTTTTCCTTCTACTTATGTTTAATAATTTCAATGCAGCATTGTAGCATAGAGTTTACATAGTATCGAATTTGTTGAAGTGAAAAAAACCTCATATCTCCTAAATTCCAGAGTTTAATTCTGCTTTCGTGTTATACTACACGATTGGACCATTTTTCGTTATATATTGCGCACTATAACACCCTAAACGTTCTTCATGGTACTCAGGTTTGAACCATTGGCTGGCCAATCAAGTTTGAGAGTCTTATTTATCTCCAAACCACTTCTATGTGTCTTTTTCAGAGTGAATTTAGGCATTGTCTTGTTGAAAATTTTGTTAAAGACGGTAATTTTTTCACTCAGGTTCAACAAATGGCGTTCTAACATGTAAATATATTACCTATATATAGGTATGTCTATTTTGTTTATCCGTCTAGAAAAGCAATTTTAAACTTATCTTCCGAGAAAAAAGGAGCTCAAGCCATTAGGATGCCTCCGCCTAATTAACGCGTGGAAAATGCGTGCTTTTTCTTTTGAAGTCCATGCCAATATGAATGAATGCTTTCCAATATCGGTATTGGTGATAGATGATCGTTATCTGGCTTCCAGTTTCCTTTGCTGTCATTCCTTTATTTGAAATCGTGCGAACAAGCAAACTTTCGGATCGTTTCAAAAGAATTTTCGGCATCCCTGTAGATTTTGTAGTAACATAAATAGATAGATTCTGTAGGAAATTAAAAATGTCAGTCTTTAAACGTTTAATTTTATCAGCAACTCTTTGGAGTGACATTCCGATGATGTTATATGCTAGAATTTGCACTATTTCGAAGTCGCAAAGCATTTTACTTCACCCTATAATCCAAATGTTTTGCGAACTAAACGAATGTGCTCAGAATCTCTTTTAAATGATATGCGAAAATATCCGACAGCCACGTTCCGCAATTTCGAAATATTTACTGCGTTCTCATCATTTTCATCCTGCGTAAAGTTAGAAAAATACACATTTTTAAATATATTAACAAATGCATATAAATTTTTGTAAACCATTATTTTAATATTGATAGGAATATCATGCATTTAGTTTTAACACAAAGATTTGCGCGTTTGCATAGCAAACGTGAAACGTTTAGTGATTTGGGATTGGGATATTTGCCCGCGTTTGCGTTTAGTTTTAACACAAAGATTTGCGCGTTTGCACAGCAAACGCGAACAGATTTCTTTGTATTTGTATCGTTCCTATCATGTTGCATCCCGCTTATAATCATAAAATACAGGGTGGTTCAGAACTATCTGTCAAAAATGTATAGGCAGGTAGAGGGGACCTAAATAAGCAGATTTCGTATAGGAATGTGGGTGCGGAAATGCATTGTTGAGGCAGTAGAGTGCGCTGTTGAAAGCGGCGGATTAATGCTCTTCGTTGGCTCGAATCGTCATTTCCCACACGGATTTCGAGCAACATAGATTATATTACAACAATGCGGAGTTTGCCGACATGCATTTCATGTACAGGATTGCGCCAGGAAATGGATTGGCTGCTCAAAGGATTTAGATTGAACGATTCCCGGGTAGGATTCTGCCGGATCCCCGAACATTTGAGCGTCTTCATCAGGCGTTGTGCGCGAGTGGATCGTTTATGCTTCCAGTCGTGATAAGGACACTGTAAGATATCGCAGAATTCTTGCAGTGGAATAAGCAGTATTACGCACAGTAGAGGATAGTCCTTAGAAAAGCTCAAAAGCTGTTGGGTGTGAACCATTTCCTTGCTTAGCTGCTCGAAATCCGCGAGAGAATGACGATTCAAGCTAGCGAATCGCTTTCGTCCACCAAACTTGACAGTGCCCTCTACTGCCTCAATGCTGCATTTCTGTACCCATATTCCTATACGAAATCTGGTTATTTAGGTCCCCTCTACCTGTCTTTACATTTTTGACATATAGTTCTGAATCACCCTGTATAATGTGAACTTTAAAAGTTCATCGTTTACTTAAAAGGTGACCATGAACAATATAGATATTAAAGGTTTAAAATATACAATTATTAACCTCCGAGTAGTTTCGGCCGGCATCCGCAGCCTTCATTAGGGAAAAAGTTATGAAATTTTGATGTTGATCAGTTGACGAAAATTATCTCCCTTATGAAGGCTGCGGATGCAGGCCGAATGTACTTAGAGGTTAATAAAATTTATATTATCAACTTTTAACGTAGTCACCTTTTAAGGAACGATAAACTTATAAAGTTCACATTATATTTTACGAATTTTTTTCTTTTTTTTTTTATAAAATTTAAAAGTTTTGAAATAATTTCCAGCCAAATTGCTAAATCCATCTCAGCGTCAGTAATAATTGAATGTTATAATTTAATAATAAATATTTTCGATTCGAAAAACAAGCAAATTAAGATTGCACGGTTACGATTAAATAAATAATAATTAAAAAACAAGTCGGAAATTATACATCAAACGTGACAAATGAGGTGCGTTTGTACTCTAACTAGTTTTATAAATATTCAGATCTTGGTGCAATAGCTGTTGCATTCTTATGTACAATACAAAATGTATTACGATTATATATATATTAAATTCAGTAATACGAAAAGAATAGGACTCCATCTTAAATAGGATATCATCACCATGACAACCCAGAATTATTACCTATCTTGGAATATAATTGAATTAATTACGTATGATAGGATTTAATAGAAGGAAGAAAAACTTTTATTGATATCTTTTTGATTCAATTTTCATAAAATTTGAAATGACTCGGCAAAATTCTGCAACGATTTTATGTATTAGATTTCAAACCATTTGGTTGGGCAGTTTTTGCGCTATTCTATGCGGGCGGACGGACCACACTGTTAAAAATATCGTGAAAAATTACCTCTGTTTTTAAAGGTTATCTATTTTCTGACCAATGAGAACACTCCATAAGTATTTATGTGGCGTTCTTATTGGTCAGAAAATAGATAGCCTTTAAAAACAGAGGTAATTTTCCACGATATTTTTAACAGTGCAGAAGACGACTATAGGTGCTACGTATTTATACTCAATATGGTGCGTAAAAATATTTTTTCGTCTCTATCGCCATTTTGTATTTTACGGCCGCCATTTTGAATTTATAAAAACAAAACCTAGCCTATAACCATCGGGCGGTTAAGACGAATTGATAGACCGCATTCATTAAAATCCATCCAGCCGTTGGGATGTTTCGAGCGTATAAAGAAATCCACATACACATATACGCGTGAAACACATAACCCTTCCTTTCAGTCGGGTAAAAAATTAAAAAAAATTCTCAACTTTTACCCACAAAATGGTTTTTATTTTCTTGTCAGAATCAGTTTTCCTAAGTATTATCTATAATAATATGTGTATATAATAAGTAAATGTACATCAGTAAAAAAAGATTCTTCAAAGTTCTTCAAACCAGAGTTGGGTAAATTTGTAATTGCAATTATCTGCATTGAAATTACAATTTAATTGCATGTAATTAATTATACTTAAAATTACATGCCGTTAAAAATTCTTGCAGTACTGTATCCGGAATGGCCTCCATCCCATTATTTGACAAAATGTCTGCGTTTGAATGTGTGTGAGTATAATCAATTACGTGCAATTAATTTGTAATTAAATTGCGGATAATTGAGAATTACAAATTTGCCCAACTCTGCTTCAAAGAGTGCCAACCCTTAAATGCTTGATTTTTTATTTTGTTTCGAAAAAAATTATATATGATTCTCTGAACAGTTTATTACACAGGAAAAATAATGAAAAAAATCAGAGATACATTTTTCATATAATACGTCAATCTTTTCTTCAGTTGCTCATCTGCAATATAAGTAAAAACTACTGTGGTGTGGCTGTTTTACGCTAAAATATTGCAAATTAGTAAATACTTTAATAAATATGTCTCCAAATACCTTATTTTATATAATTATTTATTTTATAAAACTTAATCTTTAACCCTTTAATTCCAATAATAGAATACGTTCTAGAAATTACGTAGTTCAGAGAATCTGACTTTAAACCAGAAAGTTTCAATGGTTAATTTCGTTTTATTTAAATACGGAATGTCTGTTTTTTAATTAAAACAAATGCTGCTATTTTAATTTTCTGGTGTAAATTAGGTATATTCTAATAAATTCAAAACAGTGTTGTTTCCATATATGCAAAGCTGCGCACTAAAGGGTTTAAAACATTCATGTTAAATGCATAACTTTTTTTTTTTTTTTTTTTTTTTTTTTTTTTTTGTCAAGGATATAAAACTTTTCTATTTTTTGAGAAAGATCCGTCAACAGATAATCAAGACAGCGCTGTGCTGTAAGTACATTCGGAACTGAATTTGTTAATAATAAACAGCATACAATTTCAAGTAAACCCTCATAATTGTTGTTCCTTGTTCCTGCTTTAATAATCACAAGAGTGCAAACTACCATCACTTACTGAAAACTGACATGCTTAGTATAAATACATTATTCATTTTTCAAAATTTCTCAAGTAAATAATAAGGGATGTGTGCTAGCGTCACTTCTAAATAAATTTGCTTGTTTAAAAGATTCTTCAATTATTTTATACTAAAATATATTTAAAAGTTAAAATTAACAGTTTTAGTCAATAATTACAAATTTTAGATTTTTATACCACTTAAGGGTGTTCTCAAATCCAAAAGGGCAACTTTCTGACATAAGTTTTAATTTATTTTTGTTCGAAAATGCATGAAACTAGCTGGTGTTGTTGTTTAGAAACAATGTTATTGAGCTGTTTTTTCCATTTTTTTGCAAACGCAATAGATCTTTCAGAAAAGAGTGCCAAAGTGGGTATTTTGAACCGAATTTCCGTGTGAAGGAAGAATGAGCCCTCAAGAGCGGGCGAAAAACGTGTTTGTCACGTGATCAAAATCGCTTATAACTCAATAGGTAATTGCTTGATCAAAAAATGGAATATAGACAGTTCGAATACAAATCGCTTCCATGGCCAGGCTTTCCAATTTTATACCTTTCCGTTAAAAAAGGAATTTGTAAATGTGTCAAAATATTTTGCGCTTGTTGAGCAGAGCAGTTAAGAACAGCCTTAAGGGGGATTTGCTTTTCTTCAGTTGAAAAAATCGATTTTTTCTTTTTTACAGTTTTCTATTTGCTATAGTATATAGATCCATGTACAACTTTTTGGCCCAATTCGAAGTCCTTTGGTAGATATTTAGTTGTTTAGTGCAACGCGTTCGTAGGCTTACACTGTTTTGGATGATTATAAACGTATTTTACTCAAAAGGACTTTCCAAACTGGGGAAGGGGGATCAGAGCGCAAAAACTGTTTAACCGATCTTGCTAACTTTTTTTCAATTGAAGGTGATATAATTTACTAGAGCTTGGACCACTTTCATCCATTTTCATAAAAAATAAATATTTTTTAGAAGCACGCCAAAGGGCGAAAACAGGGTCAGAAATAGACTTTTTTTTTCAAACCTCTGCTACCTTGCTGGTTTTCAACGTTTTAATCTCAAAGTGGTTGAAGCTCTAGACAATATTATCTATTTTCATAATCCTTAAGGCTGTTCTTAACTGCTCTGCTCAACAAGCGCAAAACGTTTTGACACATTTACAAATTCATTTTTTAACGGAAAGGTATAAAATTGGAAAGCCTGGCCAAAGAAGCAATTTGGAATTGAACTGTTATTTCCATTTTTTGTTCAATCCATTACCTATTGAGTTATAAGCGAATTTGATCACGTGACAAACACGTTTTTCGCCCGCTCTTAAGTGCTCTTTCTTCCTTCTCGCGGAAATTCGGTTCAAAACGTCTACTTTGACACTCTTTTCTGAAAGATCTATTGCGTTTGCAAAAAAACGGAAAAAACAGCTCAATGACATAGTTTCTGAACAACAACACCAGCCAGTTTCATGCATTTTCGAAAAAAATAAATAAAAACTTATGTCAGAAAGTTGCCATTTTGGATTTGAGAACAACTTTAATGGAAATTGGTTGCAAACGACTCTGGTGATCTATCGGGTCCCGCCCGATTGGAAGTGCACGGCGCGTTCTCGATATTCCACACACGCAACTCGAGCCACATCATTAATTTTTTATTTAAAAATTTTTGAAAATGTTCTAGAAAGGATAATAAATTACATGCAAAAACCCCGAAGCTAAAATCTTTATTTCTATTTCAGAAAAAAAAAGTGCTGAAAATAACACTTTTTCTGCCTTCTAGAGGCAAATCCCCCAGAAAATGTCTAAAAATACTTTAAGAGCCTACTTCAGTCAAACGAAAAGACCCGTTCGCTAATGCTAATCCTATGGAGGAAATTTATAAAGCTATCTCGGTCGCATTTCAATATTTTTAAATGATTTCTTTTGCATTGAATAGTTGAGATTGATCTGTACAAAGGCCGTTGTTTACTTTTTCGATTTTGTTTACAGGTATTTCTTATGAGGACACTTTCATTTTCGGAACCGGTTTCGAAATTAAAAGCCTCCTAATAAAAAATATCTGCAATCAAACTCAAAAAAGTAAAAAACGGCCTGCATACAGATCGATCTCAACTATTCAATGCAAAAGAAATCATTTAAAAATATTGAAATGCGACCGAGATAGCTTTATAAATTTCTTCCATAGGATTAGCATTAGCGAATGCGTCTTTTCATTTGACTGAAGTAGCCTCTTAAGGGGACAGTGTAAATTGAAAATCAAATACAGGAAAACCTCCCTAAAGCGATCACGTTCCGTTCCAGTAAAAATGGGTCGCTCCCAGAGGTGGTCTCTTAATGAAGGTCATGTTTAAATCCAGATTTTAATTGTTCAATAAAGGTAACAATTAATGTTGCTAAAATTTATTTTTCACATTAAGAAAAAAATATGAAAATTTAAGTATCAAAACAAAAGCTAATTACATCAGTTAAAATTACTTCGGAGTTTAAAAAAATGAATACATTGATGTTTGCTTTGATTTTACGGTTTTATCTTTTATAACTTTTACTTCCAAGTCCTTTCGAAGTTCAGTAAATAAATGCAATCTTTTTTTTTTTTTTTTTTGGACGGGAACAAATAATGACGATTTCATTAATTTATCTGGGAGTTTATTGACCGTTATTCTTAATTTGTCATCAGAGTTAAATTCATTGCCTAAAAAGGCACAAATGGGTTTAAACACTTAAAAGTTATCGGAATAAAAAAACAAAAAAAATCTAAACTTAGTTTAGAAGTTTGATGAATAATGCGCTCTCCGGGATTACTTTTCTTACCGGGATTATTTCCAACCTTCTCCAAACGTCTTGGAAAAACGGATTTTTTTTCATTTTCTTCAAAGAAATGGGTCGCTCATGGAGGGAGTTCAATTGGAATGGTCTCTGAATGGAGGTAAAATTAGTATTGAGTCTATGGGAATAAATTTCGTTCCATGAAAAAATGGTCGTTCAGGAAGGTGGTCGCTTAATGGAGGCGGTCGCACAGGGAGGTTTCACTGTACTTCATTTTTCAATGGACTCATTTGAAAATTGGAAGTTTTATTAATGGTAAGTTTAAATAGTTATATTCAAAATTTGGTGTTAAAATATTAAAAAGGTTTTTTTTAGTTATTCACTATTTACATTTTTAAAATAACGAGTATTTGTCATATTTTAAAATATCACATATTCATTTATTTTGCATAAAATATGGCAATATTTATTTATGAGATACATGTTACATATTACAATTGAAATTGGCATGAACTGTAAAAGTTCGTTGAATGAATATGCAGGAAAAAAAAATATTATAATTATGCTTTGTTTTTTCTTTAAACAATAGCTATATATTTTCATATGCATATAAATTTCAGCACTAAAACACCCCTAAAATGCAACTTTTTATGCTAACATTTATGCAGTATTGTGTAGTGGATATAAAGTATAAATTTCAAAACAATCTGGTAGTTAGTAATGCGCAGGGAACATTTCCAATTAGAAATGTGCGAACTTTTCAATTTTCAGAAATCAGCATTTTAAATTTTAAAAAAATGTTTAAATATATACTTTTTTACAAATATTAAAGGTTATATCTCTGCGAAGACTTGTCAGAATTGAAAAACTCTTTGCAACATTAGCCCAGTGGTTAGGGAGTTGAATTCGGAATTAATTAGGGGAAAGCTGGAAATTGTTTTAATCCCTTCAGTTTAGGTCTAGAATGAATATACTATGTTTTCCCCCTCGTACTAGGTGAACGTTAGGAAATATGTATAGATTTATAGTAAAAAGACACGTTTTTTTACATACCATAACAGTATCTCCAAACAGCTAACTCTATCAAAAACATTGTCAATAGAAATGTTGTAGAGCTTAAAATTCTGAGAAAATGAGTACCTACACTTAATATTTTTGTTGAGCATTAAGGTCACAATTCCAGTTTAAAGTTTTAGACCAGTGGTCAGGGGGTTGAACTAAGAATTAATTAGGAGAAAACTGGAAATTGTTTTAATACCTTCAGTTTAGGTCTAAAATGAACGTACGATGTTTTCTTCCCCGTACTTGGGTGAATGTTAGAAATTATGTACATATTTATTTTCGAAAAGCACGTTTTTTTAATTACTTTAACAATATCTCAAAACTGCTAACTCTATGAAAAACATTGTCAATACAAATGTTGTAGAGCTTAAAATTCTGAATAAAATGAGTACAATCATTAATATTTTTGTTCAACATTAAGGTCGCAATTCTACTTCAAAAATTTTCAAATCAAGAGCTTGAAGCCAAGAGAGACCAAGTTAACTTAACAATATCTCAAAACTGCGGCCTTAATATTAAACAAAAATATTAAGTGTAGGTACTCATTTTACTCAGAATTTTACGCTCTACAACTTTCGTATTGACAATGTTTTTGATAGAGTTAGCTGTTTTGAGATATTGTTAAGTTAGCTTGGTCTCTCCTGGCTTCAAGCTCTAGATTAGCGATTAAGGCAAAGTTTTGAAATAGAATTGCGACCTTAATGTTGAACCAAAAATATTAATGATGGTACTCATTTTATTTAGAATTTTAAGCTCTACAACATTTGTATTGACAATGTTTTTCATAGAGTTAGCTGTTTTGAGATATTGTTAAGGTAATTAAAAAAACGTGCTTTTAGAAAAAAATACGTACATAATTTCTAACATTCACCCAAGTACGAGGAAGAAAACATCGTACGTTCATTTTAGACCTAAACTGAATGGATTAAAACAATTTCCAGTTTTCTCCTAATTAATTCTCAGTTCAACCCCCTTACCACGGGTCTAAAACATTAAACTGGAATTGTGACCTTAATGGTCAACAAAAATATTAAGTGTAGGTACTCATTTTACTCAGAATTTTAAGCTCTACAACATTTCCACTGACAATGTTTTTGACAGAGTTAGCTGTTTGGAGATACTGTTACGGTATGTAAAAAAACGTGTTTTTTGACTATAAATCTATACATATTTCCTAACGCTCACCTAGTACGAGGGGGAAAACATAGTATATTCATTCTAGACCTGAACTGAAGGGATTAAAACAATTTTCAGCTTTCCCCTAATTAATTCCGAATTCGGCCTTTTTTTCCCTCCCCTACCACTGGACTACATATAAATTTGAGTAAATTTTCATATTTCTCAAAATAAAACTGGACGGTGGACTAGAGGTCTGCACGGGCCGGAATTTCCAGGCCCGGGCCCGGCCCGGCCCGAAGGAAAGCTATTTTGGCCCGGCCCGGCCCGGTGTAACAATTGAAAGTTCGGCCCGAGCCCGGCCCGGCCCGTTTACATTTTTACAGTTCTCGGCCCGGCCCGGCCCGTACAAAAATCAGTGAAAACAGGCCCGGCCCGGCCCGACTAAATGTCTACAAAAATTCCGTTTTTTCTCGACATACAATTAAGATTCTTTTAATGAATACTACATGCATATTTATGGGAGCATTTTATAGTATATTTTAAATTACTATGTGTTCGCAAAATAGAAAAGACACAATAGTAAACGTTAACGATTACTTACAGTGTTTTAGTCAACGTCTCTACAGACGTTTCAAAATTTAAATAAGGGTTCATTAAAAGATTATTGTAGTTTAGAATAAAGGGTTAAAAAACATGATAACTTTTGAAGCTTATAATAAAAGGTAGATTTGTGAAAATATTTCTGTCATTTTTAAGGCTTTTCTCAAATCCAAAGGAGCTACATTTTGATACATTTATGAATTCATTTCTTTTCGGAAACGCATGAGATTGGCAAGTATTCTTATTCAGAAACCATGTAAGTGCCGTTTTTTTTAGATAAAAGTAATATATCTTTCAGAAAATACTGCCAAAGTTAGCGTTTTGAATCGAATTTCCGGAAGCGATAGCACAGGAAAGGAGAAAACGTACAGTCACGTGACAAGAGTCTCTGTTATCTCTGTACGTAATTTATGAAAAATGGAAACGCTATTTGATCCCAATTGCCTTCAATACTCAGCCTGTCAATTTTAAGCCTTTATAGTTAAAAATGAGTCAGAAAATGTGTCTGAGAGTTTCGCATTGTTGAGCACTAAATATGAGAACCACCTTAAGGTACATTTCCAAAGATACTGTTAACAGAAGTTCATTATCGCTATTAATACTTTTACAAAACATAATGCCTGTCCTATACATCCTGAGAACGATTAAGACCAGTTCCGTCCCGGCACAAGTCTGCCGAAAAAAATTAAACCCGGGATCAGGCATCATGTAACTGTACGATGCCGATCTCTACGATGGACATGTTACATTTCTGTATTGATGTTGTTAAACTCGCATCGGCTCATAACGCACATTTATACTTCTCGAAAAAGTCATTCATTGGAAATGACCTCGTATTTTATCTGCTCCTCTCAAATTCTTATATCGGGCCGATAGGCCCGATTAATTTTTTTTATCGGCCGGACTCGGCCCTTCAGGCCCGTTCAATTTTTTTGCCGGCCCGGCCCGTTTATTTTGTCTGTCGGCCCGGCCCGGCCCGTTGAAAAAATTGTCCTAATTCTGCCGGCCCGGCCCGTTTGAAAATTCTCCTCCATTCCGCCGGCCCGGCCCGCGGGCCGGGCCGGGTACGGGCCTCGGGCCAGGCCCGGGCCCGTGCAGACCTCTACGGTGGACTTTCAAAATCACGAAATCTGACTTCAGAAAAATCAGAAAAAAATTACAGAGTGTTCTTCTCATGTGGATATATATGCTTATAAAAAAAATTTTGGCGGAACCTCGATAGAATGTTCGTAAAAAAAATAAAGAAAATTTCGTTTATTTGGCAATTTATCATTGGTTGGCGATGAAATGATATTTCGAAAAATACTTTTTTATGTCGAATACTCTTTAAGATAAAAATGTTTCATATTGAACTTGTTTAAACGTATTTAATGTAAATAACTTTAGTTTTGTCAGTTTTGGTTTCATTTAACTATAGTTTTGTCATATATATATATATATACACACACACACACACACATATATATATATATATATATACATTTTATAAATGAAAATTAAATATCAAATTTTATGAATTAAAACAAAATTAAAATAAATTAAAATTGTTTCAATATCTCAAAATTAAGTCCAATTGAGCACTGTCCATTCAGTTTTGTTGCTATGGAAACGACGAATTATTTGATATTGAAATGAATAACTGGTAAATGAATATTGCTTTTATTTTGGAATACGCTTAAATATATGAAAGTATTTTTTATATATGAAATTGTTTTTAAAGTAATAATATTAAATAACAAGCAACATAAATATGTAATACGAAAAAACGTATTTATTAAACTCTTTCATTGTTTATGTTTAAATTCATTAAATACTTTTTACACGCATTCTAAAAATCAATTTGCAAGTGCATTAAAATCGTTTGCTTTTGGCGAGGAAAAGTACTGCTCGCCAAATCGCGTGCAGTACTTACTTTCGTGCTGTCTTTTCGCGCCAAATACTGGATAGTATTTTATTTTTTTACTGACTTTCTACTGTAATTCCGCCGCTAAATTGATTTGATTGATCCTTTATTACATACATAAATAGTTTAATTGGTATTTTTTTTTTCAAAATATTCTGAGTATGCCCGGTAAGGAGACCTTCCTTGTAAGAAATATTTTTTTATTGTTATTGTTTGAAGAATTATGAAAATACATGCTCAAATTTTTCTGATGCAAAAAGATTTTTTTTCAATTCTAAATCGTCTTTGGAAAGGTATAAGCTTTTACATTTGTAGAAACTGTATATATTTAATTTGTATTTATTATTGGATAATCAATTTTTATGGTATCATAAATGATTTCATTTTTATGGCAAACTTTCATTTGTTAAAATGGTTAATAATTTTTAAAATATTATGCTTTTCAGGGAAGGGATTTTGTGTTATAAACGTAACTTTTTAAAAAAGAAAATTAGCTGAAAATAATGTTTCAGTTTTATTTAAAAAACTTTGAACAAACAAAAAATTTTCTTTCGACACACATTCGTTTGGTGAATAGTATGAATTGTGTATTGGTGAATTATATTCGGTTACTTTTTAAAAATCCCTGTCGGCTCGGCCTACAGGCGCAGGTAGATTTCGAAGTTAAGTGCTAATTTCAACAACAAAAACTAAATCATGATTAGAGATAAACCCATTTTAACAATTTTATCTGACCGCTTTTGACGAGTTTTTATTTCATTTTTATATAAGAGCTGGTTTTATGAGAATCATGTTAAAGCGGTATTAAAAAAAAAAATACTTTTCCATGCTCAACAACTCGAAATTTTCTGGCATGTTTTCAGATTCATTTAAAAAATATATATGAAACTTGCTGACGGGATTTTTGAAGAGATTTAAAAGCGACCTGTGTTATTTTTTTTTTTCGTTCAATTAATTAAAACGTGATTTATAGACAATTATATTCTCAGTAGGACAACATTTTTCGTTTCCAAAGAATCGCTTCGGGAAATTCGGTTCAAAATGCTAACTTTGACATCATTTTTAGAAATATATTCTACCCCTATCAAAATATCGGCCATTGCGGTACATTATATAGTTTCTGAATAAGAAAATCTACCAATTGGATGCGTTTGAGAGCAAAATGAATTTAAAAATGAATCAGAAAATAAGCAGTTTGAATTTGAATACAACCGCAATACGATGATTTTTTTTCTTAAACTGCTATGTATTAGGTAGATTTCGTAAGAAATACTACCTAGTGCAGTCGTTACCATGGTGCGACTTTTGAAAAATTCCTGCATAACTTTTCATTATAGGACCCCAGGAACCCAAAACCACACCCACCTAAAAAGTTTATATATATATATATATGTATGTACTAAATTTTGTCCGCACGATAAAAGTCGCAATTATGCACGAATCATCTTCAAATTCGCCAACAACTTTGAGATGGCTAATATCTCGGCGGGGATTGAAAATGGGCGAAATCGGCCCAAGAGGGTGGAAATGGGGAGGGTTCAAAATTTTGAATACTGTCTTAACATGATTCTGATAAAACCAGCTCTTACACAACAATGGCAGGAAAAAAATAAAAGTTTTTCGTTATACCAGTTGCCAACAATAAAAAAAAAAAAAATAATAAAATTCTCACCACAACAATTACTTTTCTTTTGCAAAATTTTCACGTGTAAAATTAAATAGTTTGACAAATTGAAAACAAATTGAATATTACGTCATAAGTTTCCTAGAGCAAGATTTCAGCATGAAAACTCAAAATAAATAGTTTGACGAATTAAAAAAATATGTATATTGCGTCATATTGGAAATATAATGGACCTCAGCAGGTGAATATGTAACGCCATGTAAGTTTGAAGAAACGTATTAAAACTTGATAAAAACCCGACTATGGAAATATTAACATATTTTAACACTTTAAGGTTCTCTGAATTTTTTGTAGCCATTTTTTAAACCTATTCCGTGTGTGTGTATTCGTGTATATTACAATTTTCACAAAAAGTTTAGCTCCCTACAGCTCGCTCTTTGTGAAGAAATTGGGTTTTATCTCTAATCTTGATTTAAGTTTTGTTGGAGAATTTAGTACTTAACATCGAAATCTACCTCCGCCTGTAGGCCCGAGCCGGCAGGGATTTTTTTAAATTTGTTTTTGCTGTAAGAATTGGTTCTATCAAAAACTTGTCAATATAAATGTTGTAGATAATATTAAGAAGATATATAATAAATTCATGCGGATATTTTATCTTGTGAATTGACGAAGTTATGGATTTTTTTCTTCTTCAACCTCCCTTTTTGTTTTCGTTTTTATTTTTTTATTTTTTTATTTTTTTATTTATTTGGTACGAATTGGTCCTATCAAAAACTTGTCAATATAAAAGTTGTAGATAATATTAAGAACATTTATAATAAATTTAATTGGATTTGTTATCTTGAGAATTGACAAAGCTGTGATTTTTTTTTCTCCGTAAAACCTTGTTTTTGCGCCCCTTGAGCCCATTTTTTAATTTTATCAAAAATCTGTGATACATAAATTTTTGGCCCTATATTTAGAAGTAATAAAAACTTTAAACTGATTTGATATGTACAAAAATTAAGAAGTTATGGGGTTTGTTCGGTTTTCACAAAACCCCTCCCTATTTCCATCCCCTTGGTCCGATTTTGCCCATTAACGAACTTGATCGAGATTTTATGCCCCTTGATTTTATGTATCAGTTAGGAAGAGGTTTGTGTAGAATTACGGAAGTTATCGTGTCAAGAAAAAAGTGATATAAAAATAGATAGATAAAGTTTTTTACTGAGGGTGGTTTTGGGTTCTAGTGGTCATGATCAGTGCAGATCTGCAAAAAATTTTCAGAAATTCCAACATAGGAGCGATCGCAATAGGTAGTATTTCATACGAAATCTACCTAAAAACGTGCATACCGTCCCTAGACTGTATTATAAGAAAGCAACTAAAAACGTATTCACAAATTTTCATTTCAGATTCTTGTCATCTATGTAATCAGGATTAATGAATTACTGTAATCATAATTGAAGATTACAGGTAGAGTTGCAAAGGCTGGTAAAAATTGGGTTTATTCTCAGGAATATAAACCGCGTTTTTCGGGAGTGAAATTTGGAAAATTCCCCGGAGTTTTCAGAAAATTTTGAGCATGGTAATTTTTAATTCATTATTTTTATTTTTATTTTAAATTATTTCAATTTTTGTCAATGTAAACAAAATGTTTTTTTTTTACAAATGTAAATAAAACTAATAACATACACACTCTCAGACGTACTTTCTCCAATTCACGTGAATATTCCTGGCAGCACTGCTACCGGATTATATCCGAGAATTGAAGAAATGTCCGGGTTGTTTTTTTTTTTTTTTTCGTTCTAAGACAGAGAATTTCCGTAATCTGAAAAAAGGAGTTCTTTAAGGCTGTTCTCAAATCCAAAGGATCAACTTTCTGACATAAGTTTTAATTCATTTTTGTTCGGAAACGCATGAAACTAGAAGGTGTTGTTATTCAGCAACCATGTCATCGACAGTGGCGTGGCGTCCGGTCATCGCTGGATGCGGCGATGACCAAGCAATATTTTAAAACTCTTAATAAGCTTTTAAAACTCTACGATCCAGTTTTAGCAGAACATTTGGAGTTCATGTATAAGTGGAGGTAAGATTTAAAGTTTCTTTTTTGAACATTCAACCATTGAAATTTAGAGTTAATAATTTTTCACCACAAACTTAAATAATTGCGATGACGACTGAAAATTTTCACGCCACGCCACTGGTCATCGAATAGTTTTTTTCCATTTTCTTGTAACCGCAATAGATCTTTCAGAAAATACTGTCAAAGTTTTCATTTTGTACTGAACTTCCGAACGAAAGAAGAAAATCCAGTCAATAAGGGGGGGAAATGCCGTGTCACGTGATCAAAATCGCTTATAACTCAATAAGTAATTGATTGATCAAAAAAATTGAAAAAACAGTTCGATTCCAAATCGCTTCCATGGTCAGGTCTTCCAATTTTATATCTTTCCCTTAAAAAAGTGAATTTGTAAATGTGTCAAAACTTTTTGCGATTGTTGAGCAGAGCAGTTAAGAACAGCCTTAAAACTTACTTCTTTTTCATTCCATGGCAAGACTTTGGTTTGAACCTGAAGCCGCATTTTTCGAATCCGGAATCCTAACCACTCGGCCAGCGTACACTGGGAAAAGAAAGAGTTTAAAATGAAGATGTGAATTTTTTTCAAATCGGGGATTGTAAGACTTGTTAAATTTCTTGTTCAGAAAGCTCCGAAATTTAAACTTAATTGCAGGAACATTTCGTCGCTATGAAATAATGGTTGGTGTTTTAACACTTATAGAATAAAGATGATAAAAATTATTACTTATTAGACATATTTTTAATAAGATATAATTTGATTGTTAGATGTAAAATATGAATATTATATTTTTAATTAAATTCGAGAAGAAATGTTTGCTGTTTTGGATAAAGGCAATTATTTTAAGTTGATTGAACTACTATATATAATACATATTGTGAACATTAAAAAGGTCCACAATCTTACTTAAAAAGCTTCTAATGTAATGAAAAAGATGTTACAAGTTTAAAATACACATTTTATTTAAAACTTCTTAGTACTGTCAAGCCTTCCAGGCACATCATCAGAGAATATCTTAATAACTAAATGTTGTTTATTTATACAAATACGTCACTTTGTTTTGAAAATGAGAGAGCCAATAATTACTAGAGTTGAAAGTAGAAGTAGCAGTCGCAGTTTCTTGGATTGAATTTAATTAGAAGAAATATACATTATTTTTAATAATTGCAGTTCCATTTATTTTATGACATCACTTTGTTTCTCATACGTCCCTTCCATGGGTTGAAGAAAATATTTAACTTCTGTACTTTCAATTTTCTTACGTCACTTTGCTCAGGTTTTCAGGGTTTATTTTCAGGATATTGAACTACAAACTGGGATGTTGTACGATAGGGTGTCGTTACATACTTGATTGCTTTTACACAGGATTTCTATTGATTCTCTTATAGTGGATGCGTAATAATTGGATGTTGGGAATATGATTTTTGTCTGATCAAAATCTATTGCGATATTCTAATTGAAACCTAAATGAGAGAGAGCTGTGAATTGACGACAAAATTTTATGTCTGCTTAATGTTCTTTTATTCTTTCTTCTGATGATGAGCCTGGAAGGCTTGAAAGTACTAAGAAGTTTTAAATAAAATGTATATTTTAAACTTGTAACATCTTTTTCATTACATTAGTCGCCTTTTAAGTACGATTGTGGACCTTTTTAATGCTCACATTATATATTTTATATTGAATCAAGGTGAAAAATTGCGTTTCGTCTTATGATATTATATCCATATAGTTTTTTTATTCATTCGTTTACAACATGCAAATATTTTTTTAATACTCTAAAAAATAAATTGCGAATAAGTTTAAATGAATGAGAAAATTGCTATTTTATTAAATTCGACAGCATTATTTTTGTTGTTTGTTTTTAAATAAATTAGAAATTTTAATCTATTGAATTTTTTTTTTTTTTTTTTTTTCATTTTAAAAATAAATGCGAACTTTGGTATTAATACAGCCTGTACGCATGCGTGCAAGGAATAAACGGAATTTCCTCCTCTTTTTCTGACTTTCACGAAGAATTAACGGAAAAAGCATGTTTTACAGGAGTTGGGAAATTATTTGTTTAAAAATGACGAATAATTTAGTGCATAAAGATGAATTTTTCTGATAATGCACCGAATCAGCCAATGTAACCAACAACCAAAAAAAAAAAAAAAAAAAAAAAAAAAAAAAGAACAAAATTAAAAGGAATCAAAACAGAAATGCAATGCAGCTGGTTAGAAAATTAATTTGAGTATGCCTGAATAGCAGATATGCCAGCTAACAGAAACTAAGCAATTTAAATTTTTAATGAATGCAGTGTGACTTCAAAAATCCGGCATTCAGAAATTCGGCAATTTCAAAATTCCGGCATTAAAACCATCTTTTGCCCTTCCTTTCTCTTTTACACTTCCAAGTTATGGGAGAAGAAAAATAGCAATTCTTTATTAATTAAAGACTTCAAGATCGAAAGTAAAAATGCAAAAAAAAATAATATTTGACTTTTTTTTTCATTTGCCAGAAGCGATTATTTTCTGAACAAATTTTCTGGGCAGCAGTGTGGAGACTAGTACAAAAGTTCTTTGGTGTCTCTATGCTGACGCTGTGATAAATAGAAGCGCCGATAACGCCAGCAACAGCTCCGAAGACGAGGATGAACAACAGGCATAAGAAAAGATGTCACTAGAAAAATGCATAAATTTGACTGGAGAATTAATATCTGCTTTAAAGAACAAGACTGTATTTCCGAAATAGAGATTCTCCATTTGTATCAAATGCAAGAAAAACTTGTTAAAGAACGACCAAAAAAATTGAAGCAAACAAAATTGACATCGATGTTTCGAAAATTACACGAGAAGAAATAATTTCACTCTTTATTTATTTTTTTTTTTTCTGTAGCATAGAAAATATCAATTAATGTAAGTTATTTTTATATTTAATTTTCTGTCTTACATAATTATCACTTAATAATCAATTAAATTATGGCTAAAGGCACCTTAAGAGAACGAGCGTAGCTCGTAGGGGGCAGAGCCCCCTAGTTATTGAAAAACTAAACTCTATTAGAATCAAGATGAGTAATCATACTGAAGTTATCGATTTAGGCTCTTACGTTTGTTTTTACGGGATGAAAAATCGGTAAAAAGGATTTCGCTTTGTCACATCATAAAAATTTCCCCCATAAAATCTAAACTGTACGCTATTTTCACATTTGCAACATTTGCATACGCACCACTCAAACTCACAATTTAAAAGTATTTTAACGCACAATAGATTATTAATGAATGTATTTCCAAACATAAAATCACGTTTGTCCGATACAGCTTTGCATGTGAACATTCGCACAAACTTTAAGTTCTTATCTCAGTTCCCTCGAATAAAAAATTTTGAAATTTGCCTATAATTGTCATAGTATTGGCCATTTAGTATTGGTCAAATATTTAGTTCTATCAAAGAAAATGATCGTTTTGTTTTAAATATGACATCATTTTTACTCACTGAATCATTTTGCCTAGCGTCTCAAACTCAGTATCAGCGTAATGTAAAAATATTGAAATATAACTGATTTATGAAGAATAGTGCGGGGTTTTTTTAATGGCTGACGTCATTTTCAGTTCAGAAATTATAGAAAAGTTACTTTTATTTGTAATGTGAAAATGGCATCAATAAGGATTATAATCAATAAAAATAAATAAACCATGACTATTTCCCCTTTACTTTTAATAGAAATGGAGTACAGTAAACTCCCGACTATCCGGCTCGCGACTATCCGGCTGTCCGTACTATCCGGCCTAGTAAAAAAATGAGGAATATTGCAAGCGTTCAAAGCAGGCAGGTTCCCGTCCAGGTAGGTGCTAAGAGCATGGGAAGAAATTCCAAACATAGTAATTGCAAGGTCTTGGAACATTATTTTGGACTGAAAAGGTGGACATAAACCCGTGTGGAGAACTACAATGGGAGATAAGAACGATAAGCTTCTATCGTTGCTGAAAAATATACTGGGCTCTGACGGTGTCAATACAGAAGACATTACAGAACGGATGGCAAACGACGAAGTTAATGAATTAATTGAAAACGATATTGTAGAATTGTTGATAGAAGGAGAAATATCAGAAATAAAAGATTAAAAGGATTGCAGGAAAAATCTCATCCCACATTCTTAAAGGTTCAAGACGATTAAGGCAACACTGCAGTACATTAGTCAGAAGGAATCGAAGCCACCTGATATCATCTACTTGTGTAAATGGAGAGACACTGCATCGCCGAAGAGGGCTAACAGGGAAAAACAGGGAGTCCTCTATTAAGGACTTTTTCAAAAACTAAAAACTATGTTTTGGCTCTTATCTTATGCATAACTTTTCATATTTGTACAATCATTTATTAATAAACAGTAAAATCAGATTTACTCATTATTTTAGGAATTACAGGGCTACCAAATGGTCCGCCAACTGAATACCAATATTATTTTAGAAAAATTTTCTTTTTAGATTTTTTTTACAAACCGCCCCGGAATCACCTTTGAAAGTTAATTCTAGCGCAAACCTACCATAAAATTTTCTGTTAAAATTTACTGGCATTCAGTTGGCGGACCATTTGGGAGCCCTGGAATTAGGATTACATTTTATGTTAATGTTTTATTTATTTTGGAACTGTATGTCCTGTACATATATAATTTATCTTAATATGTGTAACGTGTGTTCTTGATATCATGGCGGGGGGGGGGGGGACACGAAGTTAATAAATATTTATAGAACTCCTGCCTATCCGGCTTTTTTGTTATGCGGTCTACCCTTCCGCCACATTAGGCCGGATAGTCGGGAGTTTACTGTACTTCAGTTGCCACAATTACAAAATTGGTACTAAAAACTATAAATTAAAATTAATATCTCAAAAATAAATTGAGATAGAACTTTCAAACAAATTGCATTTTAAAAGTACATTTTTTTACCTATACGACGGTGTAAAAATTGAAACTGTGCGATGTTTAGAAGTTTAAAAATTTGCAGTAGCGAAAATTGCACAACCGAAATTTCATTTCAAATTTCCGAGTGTTGCCATTCGCAGAATGACGTATGCGTTACGCACAGATATTTTTGTCCTTTATAATATAGATATAGTACTACTTTTGACATTCCATCAAAAATCCGGAATTTTCAAAAACCCGGCCTAGTCTCGGTCCGGATGATGCCGGATTTTTGAAGTTATACTGTTTTCAAATCCTCCCCAGTTCATAGTAGTAGGGTTTGAAATGTCGTAAAATGTGGCTCCAGCTCGATTGACGTGCCAAGTTTGATATTTTTGTTGTATTCTCAAGGTTTTGACATGTAGATTCCAAATATCTTAGGTGCCATTTTTTATACACATTTTCTGGGGTGATTTTCAAGATGGCGTCCAAGATGGCTGCCATTTACTGACTTCTTTAATATTTGAGGCATATTATTGACCAGTATGTCAAATTATATGTTTTCAGGGTCAAGAAATACAAATATATAATACAATTAGGAGTAAATTGAGTTTTTCAAGTGTTTTAAGCGATAAGATGCAGATAAAGCACAAAAATATGAAAGACATTAGATAAACTAGCGTTTTATTAACCAGTAAATACACAACCAAAATATTTAAATGAAATAACATAACTTATTGAAGATATTGAACAAAATTATTAAAAAAAGCATTTATATGTATATACAGTACTGGAATTTTATATACCCTCTTCTGAATAACTGCCGTCACTGTGAAGATATTGATAATTCTTTGTATTGTTGCAGTCACTGCATTTGCAAACGGCAGTACAAACCAGAGAATTATTTAGGCAAGAACATTTCTCAACTGTACATGTTCTTTTACAGCACATGTTCAATAACTCCTTTGTGCGCATGTAACTCCAGGCATTTGACTGGAGAAATTACTCCTTCGCCATTTTTTTCCCAAGCATTACAATAAGTGGGGTATTGTAGGTCAAGGATTTCTATAAAAACATCTGTCAAATTGACAGGAAAAAGCTCTCAATTTTGAAGCCAGTAAAAAACCGTTTAATTTACAGAAAAAAACTGTAATTTTTAATTAAAACAATTTTTTTCTGCAAAAAATACAGATTTGTTCTGCAAAAATTACAAAATTCAGTTTCTTTTACAGAAAAACTGGCCCCACCAGTGGCCGAGAGGTTCTGCTCTCGAAGCTGGTAGACGGGAGGTGCTGGGTTCGATCCCAATCGCGCCCGTCGGCCTAATCGTTCGGAGTTTTCGCGGTTTTCTTCGAGCCGTGGATCTTCCATGCGTTAATACGGATTAGGTTCCCTTAGAAAGACCCCCCACGGAGAGCACTCCCCCCAGGCCCATATCCCTCGTGTAGATAATTGGCCGTCAAAAATCAACCATCAACCAACCAATCTACAGAAAAACTACTGTTTTTCTTCAAAACAGTTTTTCCTCTAAAAAATGCAATTCTTTTCTGTAAAAATTAGAGGTTTTTTTTTTTTTCAGTGTGTAGCCTTTTCCAATGGTGCAAATTAAGTTGGAGCTTAGAATATGTTGTTTCGGGACTCCAAGGGTTGGTGGTAGTTTCTCCTCCTCAAAACTTTTAGTTCTGAAAAGGTGCCATCTAAACTCTGAAATCCTTTAAAAATTACTATTTTTCAAATAAGCCAAGTTGGTGAATTTTTCAAACAACGACAGATTGGATAATGGATCAACATTAGGTTCCCCAAGTTCTTGAAAAGCTGTAATAATATCATCATCACACTGAAGATTGATATACACTTTTATCCACTTCTGCTTTCAAATGTCTACAAATTTTCCTCCCGAGTCTCCACCAGTATATGAATGTAAACCTAGTAAACCTTTTGCTTTTATGAGCACCTATTGCTCGACATCTTTCATTAATATTAATTTTTCTGTGTTTGTTGCCTCGACCAGAAACAAAATTGATTTCACTGTTTACTAGATGACTTGAAACCAAGTCAATCAGCAATATGAAAATGTCAGTATCTTGCGAAAATACATCATAATTATCATGATGGTTCTCTATATCAAGTATATGAAGAGGTATAATGGTGTCTGCTTCTTCATGTGTATGATCACAAAATTCTGAATCGAAAACATTCGCGTGGTTACTGTATGCCTTACTGCCAAAAACTACAACAATTTTCTTCTCACTAGCAGCAAAAACCTGTAGTAATTCATTCCCGAGATATTCAGTCAGCTGTGTTTTTGTTTCATTATGTGAAAGAAACGTCTTTAATGAAACCAACGTTATATTGGTACTATTTGTAATAGTAAATGTAATAGGTTCTGTGGCTTCCAATCTTTTCTTACGAGTTTGCTCTTTCAATGAAAGCTCAAGGTATTGGTAAAATATTATTCTCGCTTCAATGTATCCTCTTTTCATTTTCAAAATGATCTCGGTAAAAGTATTTTCGAAGGCTTCAGAAGTTTTCATGGTAGGTGTCTTTTTTATTGATTGTACGATTGCATTACATCTATAATACAAACTTTTTCTATCATAGAAGTAATCGAGGATTCTAATGATTCAAGTATGGGTGATCGATTATATTGCTCTATTTCTGCAATAAATGTGCTTTTGTCAGATGGGATATGAAGATATCCATCAGAAGAAAATAATGATCTTGGTATTACAGAAAAACTCGTAGTTTCCAATTGCATCTTTTAGATTTGTAGGCATTTGAGGTCTTGATTCCATAACAACAAGAAAACGAGCAAGAAGTTGCCTATCTTCTCGAATTAGTCTATCTCTTACAAATTCTTCGAATTCTTATTGGCCTTTTTGGTCACGATTCAGAATATCATCCTTCGCAGATTCTGGAACTTTCATAGAGGATGCAATATTCATTTGTGTGGTATTATCTTGGAAAAGGTTTCCTCCACAATGATCCTGAATACTCTCCTTGACGTTGGCTGCATTGTGAAAAATTCTTAGCGATATGGAAGTCTGAAGTTGATAGTGTTTCCTGGGCTGCATAGAGACTACATTTTGACAGTACTTTTCAAAGAAACTTGAAACAATATGTAATACTTCTGGTGCACACAAGAAATACTTACGAGGGCGTTTTCATTCTGAGTTAAACCAACAACTCCACCAACGTACTTTGATTTTCTATTCCAAATTCTGGTCTAAAAATACTTTCGTAAACGGCACATTTGATTTGGATACTTCAAAACAACCAGATTTAAGAGCATTCCATACTTCTTGATATGTTGTTTTAAGGTCCTTCATCTGTGCTATGTATACTGGAATGAGTGTGGCATAATTAAATAAGTAATGAGCAAAGTAATACTTGATTTGTTCCTCTAATGACACGAGATGCAATGTCCAATCCTCTTGACGAGTGGCAAGGAAGAAACGTAGCAAAGATCCAAATTGGTTCATATACTGTAGTAAGAACTTTGCCATATCACCACTGCATTGTGTAATATGTGGAAGACAATTTTTTTCAACTACTACTTCGATCTCTTCAAACAAAGTTGTAGCTTCAACTTCACAAGTGTGCAATTTCTCACGTAGTGAGTTGCATTTTTCTTGCAGGGAAATAATCTCTGTAGAATATGGCAGTGTTTCAAAGAGAAGGTCGTAGCATGCCAAAACGATAGTGATGTGAAACTCTGTGCCTCTAGTATATTAGTAATTTTGTAGTAAATTTATAAATAAATAATAAATAACACAATTTATGCCTATTTTGATTGTAGATTTGCATTTTTGACCCCAAAAACATATAATTTGATATACTGGTCAATAAAATCACACAAATATTAAAACAATCAGTAAATGGCAGCCATCTTGGACGCTATCTTGAAAATCACCTCAAAAATGTGTAAGAAAAAAATGGCACCTAAGATATTTGGAATCTACATGTCAAAAGCTACAAAATAAAAAAACAATATCAAACTTGGCACAAAAATCGAGCTGGAAAACATTTCAGACCCTACTATAGCTGCTATTGTTGTAAAGCTAATGAAAATTTTAATAAATTATAAAAACTTTTAGAGCGCAAAATCATAAGTTTTGTGAATTTATACTAACGTTTCAGAACAGTGACTGAACTTAAAAGTAAAATTATGTAGTTAATAGATTCAAATCTATAAATCATATACAGGGCTGCTGAAAAAATTGGCATAATTTTCCGATTGTGGATGGGAACAGCTGAAATTGGGTTTTGAAATGTATTATGCGTTTCCATATGGTTGAAGTCGTAATATTTTAACTTATTAAACGGTACAGTTTTGTTAGATTATTTTGAATGTGTTGGAAAGTGTTTCCTAATCTATGTTTGACGCATGATTTTTTCTTTTTTGTTTTATAAAGCTATTGTTTAAATTTAAACTTACACTATGTGCAAAATTACTTGAAAGATGACACAGTTTTTAAAAAATGTTAAATTATTTTAATACCTTAGTACTTTCAACTAAACATAGTCTTCTTCAGAGGAATATAAGAAATACAACAGTTATTAACGCCTAATTTTCAAAATCCACGTAGATGGTGACGAAAGGAGTGAAAGTAGAAGTTAATTTATAGATCCAGAAATATTGGGAAAATAAAACATGGATATAGGGTAGTGGAAAATTACTCGTTTTATCATTCTTTAAGCAAACTGAGCCAAATTCTGGGTATGTTGTAGGATAAAACGTCATTACAAACAGTATTTTCTTTAGTAATAATTTCTATTGTAATATAATTTCTACCATTTGTAATGACGTTTTATCCTACAACATACCCAGAATTTGGCTCAGTTTGCTTAAAGAATGATAAAACGAGTAATTTTCCACTACCCTATATCCATGTTTTATTTTCCCAATATTTCCGGATCTATAAATTAACTTCTACTTTCACTCCTTTCGTCACTATCTACGTGGATTTTGAAAATTAGGCGTTAATAACTGTTGTATTTCTTATATTCCTCTGAAGAAGATTATGTTTTTATAGTTGAAAGTACTAAGGTATTAAAATAATTTAACATTTTTTAAAAACTGTGTCATCTTTCAAGTAATTTTGCACATAGTGTAAGTTTAAGTTTAAACAATAGCTTTATATATAATAAAAAAAAAAAAATAAATAAATAAATAAAATAAAAAAAAATCATTCGTCAAGCATGTGTAAGTTTATGTTTAACTTTTAAAGAGGAATTAAGCATTTCTATTTATTTATTTACCATTGTTTAAATTTTGAATTGTGCATAAAGCTGCTAGTCCTGTTTATGATGCAATTTTCTTGAGAAAAGAGGGCCTGACACACTCCCTGTGCCCCGGCTTCAAGTTATAGATGCCATTCTGTGCAAGTTTATTATTTTTACAGTATAACTTCAAAAATCCGGCATCATCGGGACTGAGACTATGCCGGATTTTTGAAAGAATATCCAAAGTAGTAACTAGGAATATCAAAAGTAGTTCTATATTCTTAATGGTGCCTTCAGCCATAATTTAATTCATTATTAAGGGATAATTATGTAAGAAAAAGTGAAAATTAAATATAAAAAAACTTATTTTAATTGATATTTTCTATGTTACAGAAAAAAAAAAAATCTAATAAAGAGTGAAATTATTTCTTCTCCTGTAATGTCGGAAACATCGATGTTAACTTTGTTCACTTCAATTTTTTTGGCCGTTCTTTAAAAAGTTTTTATTTTTATGTTATACGAATAAAGAATGTCTATTTCGGAAATACAGTCTTGTTTCTCTAAAGCATATATTAATCATCCAATCAAATGTATGCATTTTTCCAGTGACACCTCTTCTTCTTCCGATTGTTCATGCTCGTCTTCTGATCTGCTACTAGCATTATCGTCGGTTCTATTTAGCACAGCGTCGCTGCCCGTTAAATTGTTCGTAGTTGATGCCTTTTCGTCAATGCTTAGCCAATCATCTATATCCATATCTTCGATACTTAATGTATTTTCAGATTTTGCGTGTTCAATCAGCTCATAAATCGCAGTCTTTTCACGGCAAATGTGAAAGCCTGAAAAATTTTCCTCATCATTGATGTCGCCGTTGCCGAAAATTCGTTCCGGCCATATATTGTGATCCCGTAAGCAACAGTGCAGCTCACAGAAAATTTGTTTAGAAAATAATCGCCTCTGACAAGCAAAAAAAAAAAAAGTCAAATATTCATTTTTGCATTTTTACTTTCGATCTTGAAGTTTTTAATTAATAAAGAATTGCTATTTTTCTTCTCCCATAACTTGGAAGTGTAAAAAAAAAAAAAAAAAAAAAAAAAAAAGGCAAGCGAAAAGATGGTTTTGATGCCGGATTTCTGAATACCTGATTTTTGAAGTCATACTGTATTGTTGACTTGGTTGTGCTATAAACTAGCCGTTAGAAAATTTCATTTTAGAAAAGCTTTTTAAACAACAGTAACAGGTAATACTAAATACTTCAGCATCAGCTATTTTATGCTTAAGAATTACAAACACTACGTTTGCATGAGATAGAATCATTCAACCGGTTTATTTAAGAAAGATAAATGATCAAATTTTATCATTTTGATAAAACTGAAAAATTAGCATTCTGACCGTAGAAACGTTTTGTTTTGAATACATATAATAAATATGAACATTTCTGGTGTTAGCGCCATCTATGAAGGAGTAACGTAACTAGAGCAAAAGCGTGACAAGAAATAGTAAATTCTGACTTTTGAACAGGCATATAAAAAAATAAATTAAGTATAAATTTAATCACTTTTAACTGCGGTCACACTTTTAAAAATACTCAAAACTATTTTATACGAAAACTAGCAGATCTACCCGGCTTCGCTCGTGTCAATAATAATGGTCCACCCGGGTAAAATACATTAAAATGAAATAATACGGCAGTGACAATAACTGAGATTGGTGCATTACCGTCCACGAATCGTTAAAAGACCGATAAGAAATATAAGTAAAATAGTTTTAATTGCGTCTACTATTAACTATATCGTAATAATGTATATTCCAAACAAATGTCATAACATATATTAAATTACAATTATTTGCTTAAAAAGCGTCATTTAAATAATAAAAAACATTAAAAATATTAAAAATTTACATGTTTCGATTCTTTCATTGAGTCTTCTTCAGAATATATATATAAAAAAAAACTACAAACACAATGCCAATTGTGACATTATACTGATGATGGCAATGACCTAACCCATAAATTTTGCCTTTACTAAATTTTTTTTAACTTATGATCATCATACAATTCCGTTTTTCACACTGTCGAATAGAAAAAGCTTCTGACAAATGAAATTTATTTGAAAATTGTATCTCAATTTTTTCATGTGAATGGATTTTAAAGTAATTTTCAATCATGGATATTTTTGATTTGCATGCAGCCAGGGATAAGATTTCCGCATTTTTTCACACCAGTATTTTGTTAGAGTAAATGATATTTCATTTAATGGGGACACTCTCTTGATTTAACAGAACAACATTTTCTTTAAGAATATACCGGTGTGCAAAAACGTGGAAATCTCATCCCTACATGCAGCCCAATTACGAAAGATATACCTGTTTGCTCTTAATGCAATATTATAAAGTAAAGACATTGATGAACTATGAGTAACTCTAGCATCATATTGTTGGTGGCAATAACCTAACCCAACCATAAATTTAACTTTTACTGCAATTTGAACTTTAAACATCGCACATTTGATTATTCCAAAATCTAATAATACAAAAAGTACTTTCAGTAATTTTTTTTTGAAAAGCTTATCTCAATTTACGGATTGTTTATCCATTTTAAATTAATTTTCAATCACGGATATATTTTTAAATATATCTGTAACCCAATTCAGAAAGATATATCCGTTTGCTATTAATGCAATATTATGAAAAAAAGACATATCTATGAGTAACGCCTAGCACCATATTGCTGGTGGCAACAACCTAACCGTACCTCGAGGTCTGCACGGGCCGGAATTTCCAGGCCCGCGCCCGGCCCGGCCCGAAGGAAAGCTATTTTGGCCCGGCCCGGCCCGATGTAAAAATTGAAAGTTCGGCCCGAGCCCGGCCCGGCCCGTTTACATTTTTACCGTTCTCGGCCCGGCCCGACTAAATGTCTACAAAAAATTCCGTTTTTTCTCGACATACAATTAAGATTCTTTTAATGAATACTACATGCATATTTATGGGAACATTTTACAGTATATTTTAAATTACTATGTGTTCGCAAAATAGAAAACACACAATAGTAAACGTTAACGATTACTTACAGTGTTTTAGTCAACGTCTCTACAGACGTTTCAAAATTTAAATAAGGGTTCATTAAAAGATTATTGTAGTTTAGAATAAAGGGTTAAAAAACATGATAACTTTTGAAGCTTATAATAAAAGGTAAATTTGTGAAAATATTTCTGTCATTTTTAAGGCTTTTCTCAAATCCAAAGGAGCTACATTTTGATACATTTATGAATTCATTTCTTTTCGGAAACGCATGAGATTGGCAGGTATTCTTATTTAGAAACCATGTAAATGCCGTTTTTTTTTTTAGATAAAAGTAATATATCTTTCAGAAAATACTGCCAAAGTTAGCGTTTTGAATCGAATTTCCGGAAGCGATAGCACAGGAAAGGAGAAAACGTACAGTCACGTGACAAGAGTCTCTGTTATCTCTGTACGTAATTTATGAAAAATGGAAACGCTATTTGATCCCAATTGCCTTCAATACTCAGCCTGTCAATTTTATGCCTTTATAGTTAAAAATGAGTCAGAAAATGTGTCTGAGAGTTTCGCATTGTTGAGCAGTAAATATGAGAACCACCTTAAGGTACATTTCCAAAGATACTGTTAACAGAAGTTCATTATCGCTATTAATACTTTTACAAAACATAATGCCTGTCCTACACATCCTGAGAACGATTAAGACCAGTTCCGTCCCGGCACAAGTCTGCCGAAAAAAAAATAAACCCGGGATCAGGCATCATGTAACTGTACGATGCCGATCTCTACGATGGACATGTTACATTTCTGTATTGATGTTGTTAAACTCGCATCGTCTCGTAACGCACATTTATACTTCTCGAAAAAGTCGTATTCATTGGAAATGACCTCGTATTTTATCTGCTCCTCTCAAATTCTTATATCGGGCCGATAGGCCCGATTAATTTTTTTTATCGGCGGGGCGAGGCCCTTCAGGCCCGTTCAATTTTTTTGCCGGCCCGGCCCGTTTATTTTGTCTGTCGGCCCGGCCCGTTGAAAAAATTGTCCTAATTCTGCCGGCCCGGCCCGTTTGAAAATTCTCCTCCATTCCGCCGCCCGGCCCGCGGGCCGGGCCGGGTACGGGCCTCGGGTAAAGCCCGGGCCCGTGCAGACCTCTAACCGTACCACAAATTACGCTTTTGCTGCAATTTGATCTCTAAACATCATGCATCCCATTATTTCAACGTCTAACAAAAAAGTCTGTCAGTCATGAAATTTTGTTTAAAAAAGAAAAAAAGCTTACCCTAAAAAATAGTAGCTATAATTTCTATTTAATATAAATCGTACAAAAATCATATTTTATATAACCGTATTCGATACAAATCGTAGAATGTTATCACTGCATTTCAGGTATTAAAACATTTATCTAAATGATATAATAAAAGATTACAAAGAAATAGGGAATAAATTGTAACATCCAGTTTTTAGAGCCAGTTTGAAATTATATTGATGACATTGACGTCATATCTAGCAAACGATATTTTTTTTTTTTTTACTATTATCATTTTCCTTATTTGATTCTTGATATTGAAACGACTTCATTAAAATAGATTTTTTAACATTCAACTAAAGTACTTCTAAGATCATTTTAAAACATGCTTAGTTAAAGTTTTTACATAAATATATGAAAAATGTGCATTTTCTGATTAGAATGACGTCGATTTCAAAAATGTAAAAATATAGCAGTCGAGTCTGAATTTTTATTGGCTAATAAAACAAAGTACTCGAGTTATAATTTTTTTTTAAATTATTGAGCAGTTTTTTAGATGTGTGGCAACAGGAAAGAAGCTATTCAATTTGAAAATTTAAAATGAGATATTTCTATAATGTTAAATTATGAAAGATGATAGAAAAAAGGGATAAATATTGGTCTGATGATTTTTGTAAAGGTGACAGGGATCTATTCCACGTTCTAAAGCCTATGTGCAGCAAGTTTCGTGCAAATCGGCCAAAAATGAAAGATTTGTATAAAGGACATACACACAGAAAACGGCTTTTATATATATAGATATTATTATTATTATTATTTTAAATACAAAATATTAAAAGAAATTAAAATTATACTGATTAAGTTAGACAAAAATAAATACTGAAAATTAGAAAGAAAATGTATATCTAACAGTATACATGAGTGATTTTAAGCATGTCTAGGTTTGCTACTAAACAAAAATTATGTAGAGTTTCAAAAATGTCTTTAAACACCTTAGGGACGATTTTTTCATGGTGAGAAAAAAAAAAAAGACTTAATTTAGCGATTTATTCATTTTATATTAATATGAATCCAAAAAAAAAAATTTTTTTTAAATAAGAAAGACGAAATCATGTGTCAAGCATAGATTATGAAACACTTTCCAACACATTCAAAATAATGTAACAAAACTGCACCGTTTAAAAAATTAAAATATTACGTCTAATTCAACCATGTGGAAACGCATAACACATTTCAAAACCCAGTTTCGCAGCTCTGTATATGATATATAGTTTTGTATCTATTAACTACATTCATGCCAAAAATTTGAAAATTCCTCTTCAGCAATTTTCTGGAATAAGGAAAATGGTACCTGAATACTTTTGTGCAGCCCTGTATATGAGGTATAGAATTTATATATAACGAGTAACATGCAAAAAAATAATTAAATTTAAAAGCGCATACCAAATTTTAAACCGTACACTCCAGCAATACTCATCAAAGACAGTGCTATAACCAATTTCTTTTGTGTGTCCCTGTATATGAATAAAAAATGCAATGAGTGCCCTGTTCTAACGTGATCGTAGTGAAATTCAGTTATTTATATCAGTTTCAATACATTTGAAATAGCGTAATGTCATTCAAATAGTCTGCAAACGATTTTCCCCCATATACCATAATGTAATGGAATACTTTTGAGTGCCTCTGTAAATGAACTATTAATCCTACATACTTCCTATACAATACCAAACATGCTATGGTGACCCTAAATAACCTTTATCAATTGCATGAAAATCCAAGTATATTTACGAGAGTTAAAGTGTGGAAAGACGGACAGACGGACAGACAAACCGAATGCATAAACACTTTTCAATTTTGTTGGAAAGTGTTAAAAAATGGGAAAAGCAATAGAAAATCATAAAAAAAAATAATAACAACATCCACATTTGTGGGCGCTGAGGGTTAATGGTAATTTATGCGTGAAATGATTTCTGATAAAATAAAAAAACTAACGGTAATTTTTTTTCTTACATGTCTACAAATTGTTAAAACTTAATATATTTAATATGTATCTGATATTATTTTTATCAAATGTTAAAGATTTGTTCAAACAATCCAACAAAACTGAGTGCCGAAAAATGACTTCACGCTTTTTTTACATCTCTAACTGAACATCGGTGCTTCCAAACCATAAAATTTTTATTTCTCTTGTTGAGGGATTCGGTAGTGAATAAGTTATTGTCAAATTTTTGTTTTTTATTATTGACAGTAATTATAATTATAATAAACTAAACCTCCATATATGTGGTCGAGGCCGTGAAGAATTTAAGGCTGTCCTCAAATCTAAAAGAGCAATTTTATGACACAAGTTTTTTTTTTTTTTTTTTTTTTTTTTTCTGAAATGCATGAAACTAACAGGTGTTATTGTTCAGAAACTTTGTAATCGAACTGTTTACCGTTTATTTATTTATTTCTGTTTTTTATCAGTTTTTTTTTTTTTTTTTTTTTGCAAACGCAATAGATCTTTCAGAAAAGTGGACGTTTTTAACCGAATTTCCTCGTGAAAGAAGAATAACCACTCAAGAAAGGGTGAAAAACGCCTTTGTCACGTGATAAAAATCGCTTATAACTCAATAGGTAATTGATTGATCAAAAAATGGAAAACACAGTTCGATTCCAAATCGCTTCCATAGTCAGGCCTTCTAATTTTATATCTTTCCGTTAAAAAATGAATTTGTAAATGTGTCAAAACGTTTTGTGTTTGTTGAGCAAAGCTGTTGAGAATATTCAGGAAGGAGACTCAACTGCTCTGCTCAACAAGCGCAAAGCGCTTTGACACATTTACAAATTCATATTTTAACGGAAAGATATAAAATTCGAAAGCCTGACCATGGAAGCGATTTGGAATCGAACTGTGTTTTCCATTTTTTGATCCGTCAATTACCTATTGAGTTATAAGCGATTTTGATCACGTGACACGGCATTTTTCTCCCCTTATCGTCTGGATTTTCTTCTTTCGTTTGAAAGTTCAGTTCAAAATGCCGACTTTGACAGTATTTTCTGAAAATTCTATTGCGTTTACGAGAAAACGGAAAAAACAGTTCGATGAGATAGTTTCTGAACAACAACACTGTCTAGTTTCATGCGTTTCCGAACAAAAATGAATTAAAAGTTATGTCAGAAAGTTGACCCCTGCTTCATACTTAAAAATTAATTTAGAAAACACAAAATATAACTAAATCAAGCAACGATTTTCAAACAAACTGAATTTGAAAGAACTTTTTTTTTCAGTCAGTGTAAAATTTGAAATTGTTCAATGTTTATCAAAAAGAATTATTCGTCGGGTGTTGCTACAGTTAGCATGAAATCAGCTTTACTCACAGACATGTTGTTGCTTTAAAATACAGATTTGGAAAATTTATAGTTTTAAGCAGATATTGTCTGGAATTTCATTTGGGGTTTACGGCTAACAAGGAAGGTCTCCTTACTGGGCATACTCAGAATATTTTGAAAAAAAAAACAAAAAAAAAAACAATTAAACTACTTATGTATGTAATAAAGGATCAGTCAAATTTCAGTCAGTCAGTAGAAAGCCTGTAAAAAAATAAAATACTTTCAAGTATTTGGCGCGAAAAGACGAAAGCGTCACGCAATTTGGCGAGCAATACTTTTCCTCGCCAAAAGCAAACGATTTTAATGCACCTGAAAATTGTTTGTTAATTGATTTTTAGAATGTGTGTAAAAAGTATTTAATGAATTTAAACATAAACAATGAGAGTGTTTAATAAATACATTTTTTCGTATTACATATTTATGTTGCTTGTTATTTAATTTTATTACTTTAAAAACAATTTCATATATGAAAAATACTTTCATATATTTAAGCGTATTCCAAAATAAAGGAAAGATTCATTTACCAGTTATTCATTTCAATATCAAAGAATTCATCGTTTCCATAGCGACAGAATTGAATCGACAGTGCTCAGTTGGACTTAATTTTGAGAGATTGAAACAATTTTAATTTATTTTAATTTTGTTTTAATTCCTAAAATTTGATGTTTAACTTTCATTATAAATATATATATACATATATATGACAAAACTATAGTTAAATGAAACTAAAACTGACAAAACTCAAGTTATTTACATTAAATTTACTTAAACAAGTTCAATATGAAAAATTTTTATCTTAAAGAGTATTCGAAATAAAAAAGTAATTTTCGAAATTTCATTTCATCGCCAACCGATGATAAATCGCCAAATAAACGAAATTATTATTATTATTTTACGAACGTTCTATCGAGGTTCCGCAAAAAAAATTTATAAGCATATATATCCACATGAGAAGAGCACTCTGTAATTTTTTCAGATTTTTCTGAATATGCCCGTATGGAGACCTTCCTTGTGAGTATGTGGATTTCTTTATACCCTCGAAACATCCGAACGGCTCAATGGATTTTAATGAAAGAGATCTCTATCGATTCGTCTTAACCGTCTGAATGGTTATAGGCTAGATTTGTTTTTATAACTTCAAAATGGCGGTAGAGACGAAAAAATTTTTACGCACCCTATTGAGTGGTCTATCATTGGGTAGGTCTTTCAAAATGAAGGCGATGTTTCATTGACTATTTTACAGCCAGAAGCTCTGTTTAAATATTACACAACCTAGAATTTGAGTAGGTAGGATCTCTCGCTTTACTCCAATTCTAACATTCATAAGCATCTATAGGCCTCATCAAACCACTGTTTATAGATAGGAACTAACAATTAAACACAACTTAAAAGTCACCAATACAAGTAAATAAAAAAAATAGGTAAGTAATATAAAAGATAGTTTCACATTGAGGAGAAATAATTAATTAGTTCGCTTTTTACGCAGTCGGGTTTTTTGATTTTTTAAATTTAATTTTTATTTGTTTAATTTATTGTGCAATATTTTTATTATAGTATGATGCACCCAAGCTTAATAATGCACATATTGTTAAATAATGATTTCTATTTTAGCACCATTCTACATTTTAAAGAAAATTTAAAGAAAACAGAGACTTAAAAAAAAAAAACTTTATAGAACTGAAGTTTTATCAATAACGTAAGACATTACTTATAAATTTTAAGACAAACGAATAACTATTAAAAATTTGTTTATTTGAAAATCCATCTGTTTTCGTATTTTGTAGTTTATTGCGCAATATTCTTATTATAATATTATGCTTTCCAGCTTAGTATTGCAAGTACTTAGTGCATTTATTAACACTGAATTATATTTTAGCACCATTCTATTTTTACGGCAAATTTTAAATCAAAAGAGAACACAGAATATTAAATAAAGAAATTTTTTAAAAATCTTAATAAAACTAAAGTTTAAAACGTTTTTATTCTAAACATCCATCCACCTCTCTATATTATACCTATATTTTGCAATGCACAATATTCTTATTACAGTGTGATGCATACAAACTTAGTATTGCACATACTGATAAATGATGAATTTTATTTTAGAATCATTCTATTTTTTTAAAGCGGATTTTACATCAGAAGAAAACACAGACATTTATGAATTTTAAAAAATTGTAATAGAACTAAAGTTTGATCACCAACGTAAGACAATACTTATTGATTTTAAGATAAATAAATAACGTTTTAAAACTTGATTTTCTTAGCATCCACTTAGCTCTCTGTGTCATCTTTGAATCTTGAAATTTATTGCGCAAAAATTCTTATTACAATATGATACATACAAGCTTAGTTTTGCACATGGGGCATCTCACAATCTTTTCACTTTCATGTCCCTGAATAATAATTTTTATTTTAATACACTTTTTTGTGTTTTTTTATTTCATATACTGGGGAACATCACATTGCATGATTGCATAACAATATTAATGAGATAAATAAGTTTTGGACGATGTTGAGGGTCCACATATCAGGAAAACTCCTATATCGCCCCGTGTCCCTGATGCTGATTTTTAAGTTTGGAGCTGTCTGTATAAAATTGTTTCAATAAAAATAATTCGATGTAATTTTTTTCCGAAACTGCAACTATAGTTTTATATAAATATGTAGCAAAAAAAATTAACCTGCACACATTTTTAGGGTTGTTATTATTTTTTAAACTATGTCCCTGGGTTATAGATTCCTTACCGTCCCTCTTCTAAAATTACACAGAAAATCACTCCAGATGCAGCCACAGAATTTTTTTCAAGTTTTTTCTCATGCAGAAGTATGCTAGAGAAAGAATGTCTAAAATTCTTTGACAGGAAATTTACTGCAGAATTTAAATCAGCATTTAAATATCAATGTCAAGCATCGTGACTTTATTGGTAGTCTCACCGTCCCCAAGGTTTATTCCTGCACTTTTCGAGATAAATTTAAAAAAGAAATTAATTTAATCCAATGTTAACAACTGTTTCTAAAAATCAATGAACATAGTGGCTATCACTTAGTCTTAACATGATTTTCCTAAAAATAGGTGGTAATTTCCCTTACAGTTCCATCCTTACCGTCCCTTTTTTTTTCCATTTCGTCCCTTTTTTCCTATACCATCCCTCTTTTTTTACCTTACCGTCCCTTCTTTAACACCCCTTTAAGACAATGTTATGCAAAAATTCTGTATTAAAAGTACTACATTTTTATTATTTCTTATTTGAATGTCCTGTGGGTACTATGCGAACTCATTATAAGTAAAAATTTAGAAGAAAATGAAAAGTTATAGGGGTAAAATGGTAAGAAAAATTAAACTCACAAGTTTAACTTAAACTTTAGTTAAATAAAAAAGTTTTCGCTGCTGACCATTTTTTCTTTATTTTGAATCATTAAGGCATTCGACTATCAGATGAAAATGTTATTTTAGCAAGTTTAATTTCGCCAGATTTTTTCCCCCAAAAGTCAAAAGATTGTGAGAATGCCCCGCATATTGATAAATAATAAATTTTATTTTAGCATCATTCTATTTTTTAAAGCAGATTTTAAAACAAAAGAAAATACAGACTTTTAAATAAATAAATTTAAAAAAATCGTTATAGAACTACATTTTGATCAAGAAACTAAGGCGCTACGTATTGTTTTTAAGATAAATACACAACTTAAAAAAAAAAAAACTTTGAAGATACATTCAGCTCTCTATGTTGTCTCTCCATTTTGTAATTTATTGCGCAATATTCTTATGATGGCATGACGCATACCAGCATAGTATTGCACATACTGATAAATAATTAATTCCATTTTAGAACCATATTTTTTAAAAGCAAATCTTTAAATTAAAACAAAACACAGACTTAAAAAAATAATAAATAGATAAACAAATAAATAATTTTATAGAGCTAAACTTTAATCATGGACGTAGGATATTACTTATTGATTTTAGGATAAATAAATAAATTTTTAAAGCAAGAAACTAAGATATTACTTATTGTTTTTACCCTATGTCATCTCTGTATTTTGAAATTTATTGTGCAAAATTCTTATTATAGTATAATGCATACAAGCTTTGTATTTCACATACCGTCAACCGTACTTTGGTCCTTGCGTACTTTGTTCCATCCCATAAAAAAGATATTATTCTTTGTATTGAACAAACAATACAAGATAATTTGCAGTTTTTGCCCTTGAAAAATATTTTATACCCTACTATAGGGTATTTGAATAGATTGGGGATGATTTAAATTTTTTTAGTGGCAACACTGGATGTGTTTGTGAAAAGCTGTTTTCGTGTGCAAATTTTAACTCTCCAAACTTTCTATAGTGAAGCAATCTGGATAAGAGCTACAAATAAGGTAAGTGTAAAAATATTACCTTTATTATCCTGTAACCCATGTGTGATCATAGTTTTTCCTTTAACTTTTCATTTTGACAGGAAATGTTTGCGTTTTCATAAAGCTAATATGAAAACTAGTATTTCGGGGCTACTTTGTACCAGACCTTTTTTGGTCCGAAAATAGGCTCAATTACTTAAAAATGCATTTTATACAACCAAATCTCTTAAAATATGTTTTAAGTAACCTTTTTTCAAATGTTACTGCAGCAAAATGCCACATTAATTGTTTTTGTTTCAGTTCCTGATGATAACATGACGAAAACTGCTTCTCGTTTCTTTAATATGAACAATTTATTTATTGCATTTAAATGTAAAAAAAAAAGCATTTGTTTATCGAGTTTGCAGTGTTAATTTATTAGCAAATACTATTGCAAAGGGGTTTCAATAAAAATTTATTCATCTACATATGAAATTTATTCATTTTATAAGAAACTAAGTCAATGGACCAATACTTTGTCATACTAAGTCAATACTTTGTTCCAGAACATTAAAAATAGTTAAAAAATAAAAATAATAAATTTTTTTATCTTTAAAACCATGCAGTTTGCTTCAGTGTTTCATGTTAATTGTTTACAACTCCATTTCGACGTTGAAAAATCATATATAATATTTTTACTTTCTTCTATCTTGACAAGAAGAAAGTATTGGTTTCATGAAAATTTTCGAATTCCAGTTTTCGACGGATTTACACGTTTTATGGGCCAGAGATTCCAAAAAACATGTTTTTACAAAATGTCTGTCTGTGAGTCTGTCTGTCTGTGACACAAATTTTGTGGGCGCTTTATCTCAAGAACTAATGCACGGAATTTAATAAAAATTAATATTCAAGTAGTGCCTGATACAGATTGGTGCTGATTAGTTTTTCGTGTAAATCGCCCTGCAGGTGGCGCTGCTATGTAGCATTTTGTAGAATTTCCGCAAAAGCTCTATCTCAAGAACTAATGTACGGATTTTTATAAAACTTCAGATTCCGTTAATCCTTGATATGAGTTGGTGCTGGTAACGGTTTGGTGCAAATCGCCCAACAGATGGCGCTGCTACGCTGCATTTTGCAGTATTTACACGATTCTCGTAATAGCTCAATCTCAAGAAATAATGCACGGATTTTCATCAAACTTCTGATTCAGTTAGTGCTTGACATGAATTGACGTTTTGCCTCTTGTGGTGTAAATCGCTCAACAGGTGACGCTGCTATGCTGCATTTTTTGAGACTTCCGCAATAGCTCTATCTCAAGAACTAATGCTTGTGTTTTCAACAAACTTCAGATTCAGGTATACCTGGATATGAATTAGTGCTGTTTATGTTTTGGTGTAAATCGCTCAACAGGTGGCGCTGCTATGCAGCATTTTTCCCGATTTCCACTATAGCTCAATGTCCAGAACTAATGCATGGATTTTCATCACACTTGAGATTCAGTTAGTCCTTGACATGAATTGATGTTTTGTACCTTTTCGTGTAAATCACTCAACAGGTGGCGCTGCTGTGTGGCAGTTTTTGTGATTTCCACAATAGCTCTACCTCCAGAACTAATGCACCGATTTTCATCAAACTTCAGATTCCGGTATACCTTAATATGAATTAGTGCTGTTTGTGTTTTGGTGCAAATCGCTTAACAGGTGGCGCTGCTATGCTGCATTTTTCAGAATTCCCCCTACAGCTCTATCTCAATAAGTAATGCACGAATTTTGATCAAACTTCAAATTCAGGTATACTTTGTTACGAATTGGTTCTAAATCGTTGTTAATTATTGTACTATTTAAATGATTTAATTGACGTGATTTATATAGAAGAAAGTTTTGTGATGGCCACAACATACTAGTTTAATAATGGAAATGTGAGTGGGACCAGGAAAAAGTGGCCCAAAGTTGACGGTAGGGATAAATAATGAATTCTATTTTAACACCATATTATATTTTAAAACAAATTTTAAATTCAAACAAAACACAGACTTTAAAAGCAATAAATAATAAATTAATAATACATAAATAGGTAAATAAATAATTAAGTAAATAGAAATCTTTTTAGAACTAAACTTTGATCAATAATGTAAGACATTACTTATTGATTTTAAGATAAAAAGATAACTTTTTAAAACTTTTTTTTCTGAAGATCCACCCAGTTCTCAATGTAACCTTTATCTCTATATTTTCTAATTTATTGCGCAATATTCTTATTATTGAAATATGTCCCCTTTTATAATATTCTATCTTCAATATTATTATATTGATATTTAATTATCGATATTCATTTTCGGAGTTAAAATATAACTATTTAACCATACAAATGAATTAGGCTTACCTAAGTTCATCTGATGGGGTGATAAAAGTCTCACTTAAATATCTTTGGAATAAAAGTTCATATTGTTTAAGGAGTAATTGCTGGAACAAAATGTAGACACATAACAACATATATTACTATCACAAAAACAAATACATAACATTCGCGTAACATAATTTCGTTTCAATAAATCTTACCTCAAAATATTTCATAGCTACATTTCAGTTCATAAAAATTCTAAAAAAATTCATTTGTCATCAAACAAGTAAGAAAAATCATGCGTACAGCATAAATTATGAAACACATTCCAATACTCCCTGAAATCTTTAACGAAACTTCGTTACTTAGGGAAATAAAGTAAATAAGATAACTAAGGAAATATTTAAAAATCTGATTTCAGTAGTTACCGCCCATAGCCAAATATGTATTCCAATTCTATTGAACCGCCCTGTATTCGATCTGTATGTTGATATATATACTATATAATGGGAAAATTTAGTTTAGCAAGAAAATGCATAACAGGTTTAAATTCATCTTTCAGCAATTTATACTAATAGATGGAAACATACTTGAATACTTTTGTACAGCCCTGTAGTTTACCTGGTACCTTTATTACATGCCACTATTTAGCTAAAATTTAATTCAAACTAAAACACGCTTAAAACTACTGAAATTACATTTCCAGAAATTATCACCCATAGACGGCCATGTATCCAACTCTTTGCGTGGCTCTGTATATCATTTTATCTATATTCTACAAATATTTCTTAGTACACTAAATTCAGTTCAGCGTAAAAATGCATAACTCCTTTAAAACCCACCTTTAAGCAATTTATGCTCATACTCAGTAACCTTTACGAATTCATTTCTGTAGCTCTGTATATGAACTATAGCATTTATACGCACTTTATTGTATGCATAAATATAGCGAACAGGTAGGTAAGTGTGATCACAGATCGCACAGAGGGTTTTGTTTAATATTCCTTTCAAAACACTTTATCCTTTTGAAAAATCTGTTAGTTCCACATTTCGCAACCATGGGCGCACTCCATTCTAAACAAACCTCTATCCGAAAGAAATTCCATTTTATATACTATCCGTAGATATAGTAGTCGAGGGGATTGGGCTGATAGCACCCGAGATAAGCAGGTGCCCCCTGGCGGTAAAAAGTTGAACTAAAATTTGTAAGGCTATGGTGCATAATATGAAAGAATGGTTAAAGAGGTGTCGGCAAAAGTTGGAAAAGTGCCCCCGGGTGAAAAGGGCGGAAGTTAGAAAAATTGTTTAAAATACACAATTTAGAGCCCGAAGGGGTAACTAATATAAGACTTTTGAAAATTTTATGATTTGCCGTGTGGTCTGAGGCATTCAGCTTTACGTATGCAAAAATTCATGTCTCCAACTTAACTAGAAGCTCTCTTAGAATGAATTGCTTAAAATACATATGTGGTAGCTCAAATGGCTAAACGTAAGACTTTTTCCCCATTTTATGATTTGTCGCTTGCCCTGAGGTGTTCTGCTATAAGTATGCAAAATTTCAAATCTCCAATTTAATAAGGGGCTCAGTTAGAAAGAATTGATTAAAATACGCATGTGGGAGCCCAAAGGGTTAAATGTACGATTTTTTCAAAATGAGATGTCGTATGATATGTGGTGTTAAGCTATAAGTATGCAAAATTTCACGCCTCCAACCTAATTAGGGGCTCACTTATAAAGAATTGTTTAAAATACACATGTTGGAGCCCAAAGAGTTAAATGTACAACTTTTTCAAAATTTTATGATTTGTCATTTGATGTGAGGTGTTCAACTATAAGTATGCCAAATTTCACGTCTCCAACCTAATTAGGGACTCACTTAGATAGAATTGTTTAAAATACACATGTGGGAGCCCAAAGGGTTAAATGTACAACTTTTTCAAAATTTTATGATTTGTCGTATGATGCGTGGTGTTCAGCTATAAGTATGCAAAATTTCACGCCTCCAACATTATTAGGGGCTAACTTAGAAAGAATTGTTTAAAATGCACATGTTGGAGGCCAAAGGGTTAAATGTACGACTTTTTTGAAATTTTATGATTTGTCGTTTGATGTGAAGTGTTCCGCTATAAGTATGTAAAATTTTACGACTGTCTCATTTAGAAAGAATTGTTTAAAATACACATGTAGGAGACCAAAGGATTAAATGTACGACTTTTTCAAAATTTTATGATTTATCGTATGATGCGTGGTGTTCAGCTATAAGTATGCAAAATTTCACGCCTACAACCTAATTAGGGACTAACTTAGAAAGAATTGTTTAAAATACACACGTGGGAGTCCAAAGGGTTAAATGTACGACTTTTTCAAAATTTTACGATTTGTTGTATGATGTGTGGTGTTCAGCTATAAATATGCGAAATTTCAAGTCTCCAACATGTATAGTTTCTGAGAACGGGCTCTGTGACAGACCGACAGACAGACAGAGAAGCGAGACGAATAGGGTTTCGTCAGATGAACAAAACTCTAAAAAAGCGCCTATCATAATTAAAAATGCATTTCGAGCAATCATTACTAATATACAGTTATAATTCGGATACAATATAGTATCTGAAATATTTTCAAATACACCGCAAACAATTTCACCTATACCATTATGAACGGAATTCTTTTGTGTGGCCCTGTAAAGGAACAATAACTATTATTTGCACCGCATATTCAACAGAATGCATATTTTAGTGGGCTTCATAAATGAATATCAATTTTACTATGTTTGAAAGAGTGTAACACCATTAAAAATCATTTGAAACGATTTTTTCCCATTGGCCGTAATGTAACGGAAAATTTTTGGCTGTCCCTGTAAATGAACTAAACATGCTACAAACTTCATTTGCAATAGGGAACGTTCTATGGTAGAGGTCACTATCATCCAAAAATTTCAGAACGATCCGAGCATATTTACGAGAGTTAGAGCGTGGACAGACGGCCAGACAAACCGAAGTCATAAACACTTTTTAACTTTGTTGGAAACTGGAAAGTGTTAAAAAGTATCGTCTGCGCGAGGCGCAAAATATAAACGATTATATTAAGACCATGGAAGCAGCGATAAAATGCAACACTTATTATAGTATTACGCGGACAGACTTTTAAATATATAAATAAATACAAATAAATAAATACAAATCTTTATTGAACTAATGTTTGATCAAGAACGTAAAACATTACTAATTAGTTTTAGAATCAAAAAATAACTTTTTAAATCATTTTTTTTTTTTTTAAGACCCATCCAGTTATCTTTGTTCTCTCTGTATTTTGTAATTTATTGCGCAATTTTCTTTATATAATATCAGACATAGAAGCTTAGTTATTGCACATACTGAAAGATAAGGAACTTTAATTTAGAATCATTCTATTTTTTAAAGCAGATTTTAAACAAGGAAACACATACTTTTAAATAAACAAACGAAAAATAAATGAATGAATAAATAAATAGATAAAAATCTTTATAGAACTAAACTTTGATCAAGAACGTAAGACAGCACTTATTCTTTCTAAGTTAAATAAATAACTTTTTAAAACTTGTCTTTTTTTGCAGATGCATACAGCTCTCTGTGTTCTCTCTGTATTTTGTAAGTTATTTCGCAATATCTTATTATAGTATTATTCATACAAGCTTAGTATTTCACATATACTGATAAATAATGAATCCTATTTTAGCAATCTTCAATTTTTGAAAACAGATTTTAACCCTTAAATGCCGGGTGTTGCTTTTCGGTAACATACCCAATTTAGGCTCTAAAATACTATTAGAATAATATTGAAGCTATAATGCCTAATGTTGCCAATAAAATACATCCTGAAAATCTTATTAAATCTATTTTCAACATGTAGATGGCAACACTTGTGCTGTTTAAGAATAAAGATATATTTATTTTTTCAATTGTTGCTACTTGTTCTTTTTGTTTTGTTTGGGAGCTTGCGAAATACCCTATTTTCTTCTGCAGTGAGCAAGTAAAATTTATTTCTTATTATAGGCCCTTAAATTCTTGTGTGTTTAATATTATGGAATTTTATCAAGGAAAATTATTTTTTCAATTAAAGACCAGTATTGCCGATTAGTAACAAACTGTTTTTTAGCCGTAAACCATACTTAAAACAAAATATGATTTTTTAAAGTATTTTTCCTATGATTTATTTAAAAAAATGAAAGCCGAAAAACATTATTACAATGATTTTTGAAAAGTCAGGCATTTAAGGGTTAAATCAAAAGAAAAGACAGACTTTTAAATAAACAAATAAATAAAAATAAATAAATAAAAAATCGTAATAGAACTAATGTTTGATCAAGAACGTAAAACATTACTTATTAATTTTAGGATCAATAAATAAATTTTTAAAACTTTTTTTAACCATTTGGAAAAATGGTTATTGTCCTCGTCAGGGTAGGAAATCAGAAGCATATCGGAAGCTTTTTATTGGTTTAATCCGCATTTTATTCGTTTTCTGGTTGGTCTACACAGTAATCTGTATTTCCTTTTATTTTCAACAGAGATGGATATTTTTGTTGCCACTATGAGAAAAAAGTAATAAAAACTACAAAAAAAATAATAACTCAGAAACAAATTGAGATACAGCTTTCAAACAAATTGCATTTAAAAGTACATTTTTTTCTCTATACGACGGTGTAAAAAGTAATATTGTGGAATGTTTAGAAGTTTAAGAATGAAATTTCATTTAAAATGGGTCGTCAAATTTCTTGGAAATCTGACGATGGAAAAACCTTTTCCCGAACAGCCAAAGAAATGCTAGGATAATACGTAAGTTTTAGGTGGATAATACGTAAGTTTCAGGAAATCTTGCAATTTTTAAGTGTAATAACACTATTAATGTTTAATTCATGGCGTACGTAATGTAGGATCAACTCCGTGCGATTTTTTATGCCTTAAATTTTAGTCTTTGAAAAAATCATTTTCCAAATGGGCGTTGTAATTTGCTAAATTGCTTTATTTATTTATTTATTTATTTATTTTTAAGATTCATACAGCTCTCTTTGTTCTCTCTGCATTTTGTAATTTATTGTGCAATATTATTTTTATAATATAATGCATACACTGAGAAAAATGACACTTTCAAATCTGAGCAAATCGATGTTTTCATTTTATTATGAAACGTTTTGTTTCAAATATGACTATCCAATGCTTTCAATTCTGAAACACGGGAAATACTCAGTTTCAAACAAAATTGCATTTTATTCGTTAAATGTAGTAAATCTTACTAGTGTAGTTGCATTTATTAATATTATTTCATATGTTATGATTTGTACCGAAACACTGCTTTGAATAATATTTTATTTCATTAAATGAGGCGAACTACATTTTATCGTAATCGCGGAAGAACAATCAAAAGCCTTCCTAATGTGATCGCAGAAGCATAGAGTTTGCTTTTTAGCCTTCGAAACCGAAGAATGCATAACTTGGTAAAAGAAAGACTTCACAGGTGGAATTTGCAAGATTTCATTGAAAATTTTGAAGGTAATTTCATTAATTTTTTTGTTTCGAAATGTTTATCCCTATTTTTATTGCATGCACATATAATTTCCATAAGTTATCTTAAAATTAGGGTTAGCTGTGTACCATGTTGTGTACACTCTAAAAACGACATTTTCAAAACTGAGCAAAAAATACTCAAATCTGAGTATGTCGCATAGTCAAAATGGCTCCGAATCAAAATTACTCAAGTTTGAAAATCGTATATACTCATTTCTGAAAACACGGACATACTCAAATATGAGCATGCACAAACTCAAGAATAAAACATCATGTGCTCATATTTGAGTATGTCCGTGTTTTCAGAAACGAGTATATATGATTTTCAAACTTGAGTAATTTTGTTTCGGAGCCATTTTGACTATGAGACATACTCAGATTTGAGTATTTTTTGCTCAGTTTTGAAAATGTCGTTTTTAGAGTGTACAAGCTTAGTTTTTGCACAGTCTGATAGATAAGGAACTTTATTTTAGCATCATTCGTTTTTTTAAAGCAGATTTTAAATAAAAAGTAAATACATCCTTTTAAATAAATTTGATCAAAAATGCAAGACATTATTTATTGATTTTAAGATAAATAACTTTTTAAAAGGTGTTTTTCTGAAGACCCATCCATCCCTCTATGTTCTGTCTGTATTTTGTAATTTATTGTGCAAAATTCTTTTTATAATATGATGCATACTAGCTTACTATTCCACACACTGATGAATAACGAATTATTCATATACAGTGAAACCTCCCTGTGCGACCACCTCCCTGAACGACCATTTTTCTCATGGAACGAAATTTATTCCCATATACTCAATACCAATTTTACCTCTATTCGGAGACCACCCCTGTTGAACTCCCTCTATGAGCGACCCATTTCTTTGAAGAAAATGAAACAAATTCCGTTTTCTTCCTGGTCACTTGAAGAAGGTTTTATTAGACTAATAATTCCAGAGAGTGCATTATTCGTCAAACTTCTAAACTAAGTTTAGAATTTTTATTTATTCCGGTAACTTTTAAGTGTTTAAATCCCTTTGAGCCTTTTTAAGCAACGAATTGAACTCTGATGACAAAGTAAGGATGACGGTTAATAAACTCCCCTGCCCTATTCTGTCAGGAAACTCTCAAAGAAATATATACATTAATGAAATCGTCATAATTTTTTCCCGTCCAAAAAAAAAAAAAATTGCATTTATTAGCTGAACTTCGAAAGGACTTGGAAATAAAAGTTATAGAAGATAAAACCGTAAAATGTCAATGTCAATGTATTCATTTTTTAAACTCTGCACTAATTAAATTATGTAATTAACTTTTGTTTTGATACTTAAATTTTCACATTTTTTCCTAATGTGAAAAAAAAAATTTTAGTAACATGGTTAGCCTTTCATCAACAAATAAAATCTAAATTTAAACATGACCTCCATTAAGAGACCACCTCTCGGAGCGACCAATTTTTATTGGGACGGAACATGGTTGCTTTAGGGAGGTTTTACTGTAGATCCCTTTAAATAAATAAATAAACGGTTAATAATCTTTATAGAACTAAACTTTGATCAAGAACGCAAGACATTATTTATTGATTTTAAGATAAATAACATTTTAAAACGCGTTTTTCTGAAGATCCATCCATCTCTCTATGTTCACTCTGTATTTTGTAAATATGATGCATACTAGCTTACTATTCCACATACTGATGAATAACGAATAATTTATATATTACAATTTTTTAAGCGATGAATTACGCCCGATAAATAGTAAATTTGAATTTTTAATTCACATTGCTAATAAATAAAAATTAAATTTAAAAAATCAAAAAACCCGACTGCGTAAAAAGCTAATTAATTATTTCTCATCAATGTGAAACTATTTTTTATATTACTTACCTATGTTTTATTATTTATTTGTATTGATGACTTTTAAGCTATGTTTAATTGTTAGTTCCTATCTATAAACACTGTTTTGATGCGGCCTATAGATGCCTATGAAGGTTAGAGTTGCAGTAAAGCTAGAGATCCTACCTATACAACTTCTAGGTTGCGTAACATTTAAACGAAGCTTCTGACTGTAAAATAGTCAATGAAACATCGTCTTCATTTTGAAAGACCTATCCAATGATAGGCCACTCAATAGGGTGCGTAAATTGTTTTTTTCGTCTCTACCGCAATTTTCTATTTTACGGCCGCCATTTTGAATTTATAAAAACAAAACCTAGCCTATAACCATTGGACGGTTAAGACAAATCGATAGAGACCTCATTTATTAAAATCCATCCAGTCGTTGGGATGTTTCGAGGGTATAAAGAAATCCACATACCCAGATACGCGTGAAACACATAACCCTCCTTGGCAGTTGGGTAACAAGTTGTAGAACCAACAGAGTGGAAAATTATCTAGGCCAGGGTTCGGACCTGGGTCATTGAGTATAGAAATAATGTTTGATCAATAACGTAAGACATTACTTATTGATTTAAAGATAAATAAGTAACTTTTCAAAAATCTTTTTTTTTTTTTTTTTTTCATAGATCCAACCAACTTTCTGTGTTCTATCTGCATTTTGTAATTTATTGAACAGTGTTCTTATTGTAGTATGATTCATTCAAGCTTAGTATTGCACATACTGATAAATAATGAATTCTCTTTTACCACCAATCTATTGTTTGAGGCAAATTTTAAATCAAAACAAAAACTGGGATTTTTAAATAAAGAAATATGAATAAAATTAAATAAATAAAATATCGTAATAGAACTAAAGTTTGATCAAGAACGTAAGACAACACTTTTTAGGGTTCCGTACTTAAAAAGTAAAAACGGAACCATTATAAGATCACTCCTGTGTCTGTCTGTCACAGCCATTTTACTCGTATGGAACGTGGGAAGTTCAAATAGGGGGAAGTAATAAAGACTATTGACCCACTTATTTACAGATTATTAAACATTCACAAATATATTTGGATAAAATAAAATATATAGGGGCATATTAAGTAACTTTTCAAAAAAAAATCTTTTCTTTGTATATCGTGTGGGGTATCTTGTGAAAGCTTTCGAAATGCTAAACTCAAAAATGAATTTCTTTTAATTTTAGGTATTATATTTTCAGAGATATCGTCAAAAATGTAGTGCAAAAATATGTCCCCACCCCCATCGATTTCCGAATCTACTGAAACTAAAATTATGAAAAAATTAGAGGTCGTAGACGTTAATTTAAACCTTGCAAGAAAATTACAGCGATTACCTTAGGTCGTATAGTTTTTGAGAAAAGCGCATTTTTCCGTTATACACAAATTTCGATTTACGGGCATTCAGTAAAGATGTTGAGGAGCGCTGGAAGTACCTATCGTAGCAGAAGTATGAAAGCATTGTAAAAATCGTCGGTAATTAGCTGAGATATTAACCCTTAAATACATGGACGGTTTGGACATGCATAATGACAGGGGTGGCGTACTCTATGTACCATCGGCTTTTAAAGCCCAGATAACATTTTTTTATGATATATTTGTATAATGCAGCAGTATGAAAGTAATAAATGTGAAATTGTTAAAAACAGACTAATTTAATTAGAATTAATCACACAAATCGCGAATCCCATAGGATTCGCGACTAGTTTGGATTAAGTGGATCTCCCAATACGCCTCTAGTGTCTTTAAAAGTTAATTAAAAACTTATATGAAAAAACGCGACACGAACAAAGGCGGCGTTGCAAGTTTGCGACCTCCTTTCCAAACGCACTTAGCACAATAACAAGTTTTGACTTTGAACAAGGGTTTTGGTTTAGCTACACTGTAAAAAGAAAAGATTATTACTACACTGAATTTACTTTTATGAAATGCCAAAAGAAGTTTAAATAAGCGCTACTTTTATTATCAGTACCGAATTAAGCTGATCATAAACAGATTAGGATAAGATTTAAAAAAAGAGTTATACAGATGCAATATTTGATATTATTTAGGCTTCATATCTTTTCGAGCTTTTATGGTATACTCATTCCTACTTTTTTAGTATATACACCTATACTCAACCCTACGTAATGTAGTTTTTTAGAAAGTCTTATTCTTTTAACAAAAATTGTTTTAATAACACAGTTAATAATTCATATGTTTATTGTACGGAACCCTCTGAGCGCGAGTAATACTCGCACTTGACCGTTTATTTATTTTAATGTAAACAAATAATTTTTAAAACATGTTTTTCTGAAGACCCATCTATCTCTCTATGTTCCCTCTGTATTTTGTAATTTATTGCACAGTTTTTTTATTACAGTACGATGCATTCAAGCTTAGTATTGCATGTACTGATAAATAGCTCATTTTATTTTAGCATTATTCTATTTTTTTAAACAGATTTTAAATACAATGAAAATAAATACTTTTAAATAAATATTAAATAAATAAATAATAAAAATAAAACAAGAAAACTTAAATAATATGCTGATAATGAAAAATAATTCCTTACTATATTTTAAGTTATTTCTGAGCATTAAAATTTTCAAATATTTGTATTAGTATGCAAATAAAGCGCACTATATTCTCATAAGTTTGTAAATCTGTTGTTATAACCATATTCTGATAAATGATCTTTTTTTTAAAAAAACAGTGTTAATAAATATGCAAATAAGGCTAAAATTGTGCATGAATAAAATTAAAAATTTTACATCCATAAATTCAGTAATTCTTCAATAAGTATTTAAAACAACAACAACAACAACAACAACAATAGTAATAATAATAATAATAATAATAATACGAATTTTCAAAATTTGCGCATGCGTACAAGTAAAATGTAATGCACCAAAATTTTGATACAATACTAATAATTGCTTATGACTTGCATGAAGTAATACTTAAATTTCTTAGCTCTGAAATAATTATTTTTTTAATTATATTTCGTGTCAAAAGATTGACACAAAATTAAAAATATTTATAATGGGAGTACAAGTAAAACGTAATTCATCTACAAATTTCATAATTCTCGGATTATCATTTTCTTTTTAAATAATGTTTAATAAATATTTGCAAAACAATTTATTTGCATACAATTACTATGAAATTGTCTGCACCTATGTTACCATAATTCTGAAATAACAATATATTCACAAGTCATTTTAGAAAAAAAGTTTTTAAACAACTTTCAAAAAATTGTATGTGCATACAAAGTAAACTGTTACAACTTCGAATTTCAGAATTCTCAAATAATCATTAAAAGTTTTTTTAATACAAAATTCAAACAAAAAATAAAATAAAAAATGTGTGCATAGAAATAAAACATAATTTTTCCTATTTTTTTATTCTAGGAAGAACATTTTAAAAATATTTATTATATAATACAAATTTTCAAATAATAGTGTTTGCACAGAAGTAGAACATGCGTATTTTGATTTCATAACTCTGAGGAAAATTTTTTTTTGAACAATGATTTTTCAAAGTAATTCATAGTTAAATTTTCCAAAATATTTTATGTACATAAATATAAAACACGACGAACGTTCATATTTTATCTCCGTGAGGTATTCGTTTTTTTTTTAATCTCTTTCTTTAAATTAAAATGTTCTAAAATAGTACATGCATAAAAGTAAAATGTAATACATTCTTAATAAAATAATGTTTTAAATATCATTTCTTGAAATAATTTTTAAAAACAAAATTTCAAAAATTCTTTGCGCATGTCTATAACACCTAATAGCTCTTAGATTTTTCACCTTTGAACTAATCAGTTTTTAAATACAGTGGAACCCGTTTAAGACGCTCACGGTTAATACGCGATCCCGTTTAATACGCGGTTTTTTTCCGACCCCTTGAACATCGCCCATAAGGCTAATGCAAAAATATCACGTTTAATACGCGAACGGTTATTACGCGATCCCGCTTAATACGCGATGGATTTTAGGTTCTTTGGAGCGAAAAATCACGTTTAAGACGCGATTTCATTGATCAAGATGCAAATTCCTTCTTTCTTATCTAGTAGCATTATGAATTTAGCAGATTTTTTTCATGCAGGCTAAAAACACTTTTTAGGAATAGTATGATTCAATTTATTTAATAACAGATTAATTAAGGCGAACATTACTAATCGAAAATAGTGGTAGATATTTTAATAAAAAAAACACCCTCTAAATTAGCAACACTGGAATTCGACTTTGGTCCTGCGACATAACATTCTTTTGTCTCTCGCTTCGTGTATGTTCACGAATCAAAATGCTTAGATACATCATAAAAATTATTATGATTAACAATGTTTATACTTGTTGTCAGTGAGTTTTGAACGTACGTACTAATCTCTCGAACGTGTTCATTTTCACAACTATGTTTTACAGACCTGCCAACCTTTGAAAATGAGAAATCGTAGCACACAAAATTAAAATTAATCTGGAGGTTGGTTGGTTGGTTTTTCGTGTTTCGCAGCCATCTTTTGGCATACGTAAAAGGAATAAGGTTTCAGTCTTTCAACAACTCAATATATTTTTTTCCTCTGAAAATTTTTATACGATTTTTAGAGTTTCTTCTCGTTTCAAAGCGGTTTTTTTTTTTTTTAGATTTGTAAAAGGAGCCTGGTTCCAATTTTTTAGCCCAGTGCAGTAAATTTTGACGAAATTCGCGATTTTTTTCCCGCGATCATTTCAGGATATTCACTTTTTTTTTTTTTTTTCAAAAATCGTAATTCACATTTTCTATCACCATTCATTCTAGAAATCCGCACTATTTACCACGAACTTTTGACGAAATTCGCATTTTTTACCGCAATCCTTTAACGAATTTTGCGTTTTTTACTACGATCATTTGACGAAATAAATGTTTTCTTTCCACGATCTTTCGGTGAAATTTATGTTTTGTTTCTGTGATATTTTGACAAAATTCACGTTTTTACCATGAACCTTTGACGAAATTAATATTTTTACACCGTCATTTGTCGAAATTAGCGATAGTTTATCGCACCCGATTGGCAAAATTTTCAATATCTTTTCGCGACCAATTAACAAAATTCACTACTCGTTTCCGCGACCTTTTGACGAAATTTGCAATATTTTCCCCTCGATAGTTTATCGAAATTTGTGATATTTTGCGCACTTTGACGAAATTCGCAATTTCTTTCTGAACTTTTAACGAAATTAGCGATTTTATTCAGCGACCAATTGAAGATAATCACTATTTGTTTCTGAGACCTTTGACGAAATACCCGATATTTTTACGCGATCATTTGAAGAAGTTCTCAATTTTTTCCGCGATCGATTCATGAATTAATGTGGGGAAATTCCATAAAAGAAAAAAAAAATCGCGGGCTTCCAAGAAATTTCAAAATATACTCGCAAAAGGATCATAGGTCTGTGGAAGAATTTACAGGGGGGAATACTGCACAGCATTTTTCTTTATGCAGGACTCTCCTTTTCCGTGTGCAAATCGTGCGATTTTGCAAACTATTTCAAACCTTGCCCCTCAAAGAACCACCTCCCCCCTCCAGAAATTCTTAAAATGGCACCCCTGTTTCTAAGGAGGGGAATTCCTGTATAAATATTTACAGAAACACGATTCACTCGTGGTTAATATACATAAAGACGGTTTTTATGTTCAGAAGTTTGTTTTGCAGCCCAGATTTTTTTTTTTTCCATGTCCATTTTTTAATGTCCAAATTTTCGGACTAATGGCCAATTTTTTTTTTAACTTTCGGAAATGAATACTTTGAAATTTTGGAAATTTCGGAACAGAATCACTCCTGAAAAATATGCTGCGCGGGATAAAAATTGCAACTAGAAATAAAAAATGCGTTTGTGTATATTTTGCAAAAAATCGTAGTTTAAGACCGATTTTCGTAGCATCGTAGTTTATAGATCCAAATCGTAGTAACTACGATTTTTTCGTAGCAGTTGGCAGGTATGGTTTTATAATACATATTATAGGTTAAAAAAAAGGGAAACTTTTAAATATTAAACAAAATACGACTGCTGTTTTATAATTCTTTTAAGTTTTCTTTACTTTGTGCTGTGCTAACAATATTTTTTACGCAAATATGAAAAAGGATAGTTTTCTTATATTAAATAGTAGACCGGATTATAATGGTATTCATTATGACAAGTACTAAATATGATTTTAATAACTGGAATGTGCTTCAAAGATTTAATACTTTTTCTTTACGTAAAAGAAAAAATAATAAATTTACAACACGAAAATTATTGTTGTTGTTTAAATTTTTATTGTAACGTATTAAACGACAATAAAATTCCTATTTATTTTCAGTTGATATTTCAGTCGGTCGTATAAAAGGAAACAATGAGTAAAAAATTAATATTATTAAATTTTAATCTAAATACGAAAAAACACAATTTTCAACCGTAAACATATAAATAAAAGCTCTAAAGTTCATTTAAATGATTAGATGTGTAAATAAGCCCAATTCCTGCACCATTATGCAAATCACGTTTAATACGCGATCCCGCTTAATACGCGACTTTTGTCCACTCCCTTGAAACGCGTCTTAACCGGGTTCGACTGTATATGTATTTTTTTCATATTATTTTTAGTAGACGTAAAATGTAATACTTTCTCTTACATAATTTTGTTTTGAAATATCATTTTAAAAATTATTTTTATATAAATTTTCAAGAAATTGCACTTGTACACTAGTAAAATATAATATATCTTCAAAATTCCTATATGTGAGATAATCATTTTCTGAAAAACATTTTTTGACAAAATTTTTTTAAAAAGGATGCAATGTGCACATAAGTAAAACTTAATACATCATCAAATTTCGTAAATCTAAGATAATCATTTTTTAAAACACATTTTAATGCAGTTTTCCCAAAAATATATGTGCGTACAAGCAAAAAGTAATGCATATTCAAATTTTAAAGGTCTGAGGTAATCATTTTTAAAAGAACAATTTAAAATACTGTTAATACAAATACTAATAAAATATAAATTTAAAATAATTTTTTAGTACCATTTTTATTTAAAATACTTTAATACGATTTTCAATAAAATAAATATATACAATTGGATTTCAACGTCTCTTCAATTTTCATAACACAATCATTAAAAAAATATTAATACAAATTTTTAAAAAATCCTCTGTGCAAGCAAATGACGCATAAAACATCCTGAAATTTCATAAATCTGAGATAAAAAATTTTCAAAAGTAATGTTTTAATACAAATTTTCAAAAAAAAAAAAAAAAGTTTATGCTTACACGTAAAGCGTAATACAGCCTCAATTTTATAAGTATGGGATAGTCATTTTTAAAAAAATTGAGCATTTAAAAAAATAATTTCTTATTACAACTTTTCAAAAAAATTTCTGTGCATAAAAATAACGCAGGAAACTTTCCGGAATTTCATAAATCTGCGATAATAATTTTTCAAAGTAATATTTTTATAAAAATTTTCAAAAAAAAAAAAAGTGTATGCATGTACGTAAAACGTAATGCAGCCTCAATTTTATAAGTGTGAGATAATAATTTTCTAAAAGAACATTTAAAAAAATAATTTCTTAATACAAATTTTCTAAAAAATGTATGTTACAATTCTGAGATAATCATAGTTTGAAATATTTTTGACACAAAATTTCAAGTAATTTGTTTATGCGCACAAATAAAAAATAATGCATACTCAAATCTCGTAGCTTTGCATTTATCATTTTTTTAAAGCAACAAATAATACAATGTCTTCAAAAATAACTTTTAATTCTATATTGAATTTTCAAAAATATTCTTTTTCCATCGTATTTTTTTTTGTACTTTACTATCAGGCTAATAGTCCGAGTGCTACACGACCAAAATAAGGTGAAAACTGCAAATCGTGATAAGAATATACCGATTGGTCAGTATCTACTTTATACTAATACAATTGATTTCAGAGGCGGAGGCATCGCGTAAAGTCGTGGGAATTCAAAATGGCGGCTGTTATTCAAAATGGCGTCATTTTCTGAATTTTCTTACTATCCATCATGTAAATGTGTGTTTCAGGTCGATTTCGATGCTTTAAATGTCTAAATTTCGTTTTTAAAACTTTCCGTCATAGCTGAATGAGTATTCAGTTTGTCTGTTTGTTTGTATGTGTGTCTGCTTACCATTCCATGCTCTAACTCGCTTAAATATCGCTACTCGCTTAAATTCACTCAGATTTTCATGTAATTTATGTATTTTATTGAAGTTTATAATAACATGTTCCGAATAAAAATAAAGTGTATAAGTTTTATAGTCCGTTTACAGGGCCCTCAAAAGAATTCCATTATGTTATTGTCTACTAGTGCGGGTGCTACGGTTGAGAAAACTGCAAATCGTAAGAAGAATATACCGATTGGTGGGTATCTACTTTATATTAATACAATCCATATAAGAGGGGGAGGCATCGCGTAAAGTCGTAGGAATTCAAGATGGCGGCTGTTAATCAAAATAGCGTCATTTTCTGAACTTTCTTACTATCCATCATATAAATGTATGTTTCAGGTCGATTTCGATGTTTAGAACGCCAAAAATTCAATTTTTAATACTTTCCGTCATAGTTGAATGAGTTTATTAATTCAGTTTGTCTGTTTGTTTGTATGTCTGTCTGCTTAGCATTCCATACTCTAACTCGCTTAACTATCACTACTCGCTTAAATTCATTCAGATTGTCATGTCATTTATATATGTTATTGAAGTTTACAATAACATGTTCCGAATAAAAACTGAAGTGTATAGATTTTATAGCCCGTTTTCAAGGCCCTCAAAAGAATTCCATTACGTTATTGTCTATTAGTGCGGGTGCTACGGTTGAGAAAACTGCAAATCGTAAGAAGAATATACCGATTGGTGGGTATCTACTTTATATTAATACAATCTATATAAGAGGGGGAGGCATCGCGTCAATTCGTAGGAATTCAAGATGGCGGCTGTTATACAAAATGGCGTCATTTTCTGGAATTCTTGCTATTTTCATACTATTTCATACTATATTTCATACTATAAAGTGTGTTTGATGTAAAATGTAGGTGCAAAATCTGTAAAAATAAGTGTGGCTGTAGAAAGGTTGGACTTTCTTGCACATTATTGTGCAACTGCAAAAACGAATGTGAGAAATATATACAAAGTGAAGTTTTTATATTCTCTAACTTTAAATGTAACACGCAATTTTTTTAATATCTTATATAATTAAGGTACTAATATGCATTTTTTGTTATTTATTTATTCCTTTTATTTTCCTGACTATAAAATGCAAAAATACTTTAATAATTGTCCTAATTTCACTTTAAGCGTAATTCTGATATTAAAAAGGGAATTTTTCATTAACACATACTGGACAACTGTACCATAAAATATAATAAATAAAGACACACAACCTTGCTTAATGGTATACAAAACACGAACTTTAATAAACTAAAAGTTAAATTCTACATTTCGAGCTGTTTCTACAGCCATCTTCAGGAAAAATATGATGGTATAGTAGTTTTTCATTTTAAAAATGTTGAAACTGATATCACAGCCACTTGTATATGATGTATAGGAATAAAAATGCAAATAATTTTGAATAACAGCTGCAATCTTGAATTCCTATGAATTTGCACGATGCCTCAACGTCTAATATGCATTGTATTAATATGAAGTAGATTCTGGCCATTCGGGATATCTTTAAAACAAAATGAAGTTTTTTTTATACCTAGTAGCTCCACTAATAACAGTTGATTTAACTGATGATCTTTATAGAATTTATACACGAGTTACAAACGCACGTATTCTTTTTTTGGTGTGTCACTTTAAATAAACGATAAGTACTATGCACACCTTATTTTATATTAAGTATCTTGTAGTGCATCTCACTAATGTATGTCAATTTGCATATGTGTCAGAGAGTATAACATGATTAAAACACATTGCAAACGATTTCTCCCATAGACAATAACGTAATGGAATACTTTCGAGGGCCCTGTAAACCGACTATAAAACCTATACATTTGAATTTTTATTCTTAACATGGTATTGTAAACTTCAATAACATATATAAATTACATGACAATTTCAGTGAATTTAAGAGAGTTAGAGCACGGAATGACAAGCGGACAGACAGACAAACTGAATTTATAAACTCATTGAACGATGGCGGAAAGTATTAAAAACGAAAGTTTTGACTATAAAAACATCGAAATCGATCTGAAACACACATTTATATGATGGATAGTAAGAAAATTCAGAAAATGACGCCATTTTGTATAACAGCCGCCATCTTGAATTCCTACGACTTTACGCGATGCCTCCCCCTCTTATATGGATTGTATTAATATAAAGTAGATACTCACCAATCGATATATTCTTCTCACGATTTGCAGTTTTCTCAACCATAGAATCCGGATTAATAGATAATAACGTAATGGAATTCTTTTGAGAGGCCTGTAAACGGACTATAAAAAATATACACTTCATTTTTATTCGTAACACGTTATTGTAAACTTCAGTAACATATATAAATTAAATGACAATCTGAGTGAATTTAAGCGAGTAGCGATATTTACGCGAGTTAGAGCATAGAATGGCGAGCAGGCAGACAGACAAACAAACAGACAAACTGAATTCATAAACTCATTACACTATGGTGGAATGTATTAAAAATGAAAATTTTGAAGTTAAAAACATCGAAATTGACATGAAACACACATTTATATGATGGATTGTAAGAAAATTCAGAAAATGACGCCATTTTGAATAACAGCCGCCATCTTGAATTCCCACGACTTTACGCAATGCCTCCCCCTCTGAAATGAATTGTATTAATATAAAATAGATACTCACCAATCGGTATATTCTTATCACGATTTGCAGTTTTCTCAACCGTAGCACTCGACTATAAGCCCGTTGCGCTGGTCTATTTTTCAATTCGTACTATTAGTTCACACTCTCCCTATATTTATTTATATATATATATTTATTTATATACTAGCAAACCCCGCGGCTTTGCTCGCGTAATAGTTGAAATATGCCAAGTGATATTGCACGACTATTTTTTATTAGAAGAACACTTTTAGAAATAATTCAAAAGTTACAAATTAAGCCACAGTTTGACTAAACTTCATTATAAAAGTGCAATAGACAGAAATGAGATTTTAATTAATAAGAAGAACTAAAACTAATTCCAATTAAATGATAATTTAGAAAGTATTTTGAGACTTTTAGGCTCATTTCATACGCTCATTTCAGTATTCATTTGAAGTTTTGAATTTTTTAGAAACCATCTTAACACATTTACATCATAAAATTAATTATCATGTCACATTCCAAGCTTCTTGTCTAACAGTCTACCACCTCTCTGGTGTTAGTGGCACCAACATAAAATGCCGAAACAGGGTTAAAATAGAATGTCTCGAAAAATATTGAAACAGAGACTGTCACCATTAATTTGCCAACATTAACCTTGAAATCGGTTGGTATTTCCTAATATTCTATAGAAAACGGAATTTAGATGTTTTTAAAGGCTTTCTTGTTGTTCCTGCCAACCAGGTGGTAGTGACACCGGCATAAAATATACCCCGTATAGTATCAGGGACTATCACTCTTGATTCGCAACCGATAACTTCTGTAATCGGTTTATTATTTCCTGAGATTCCGTAGAAATCATAATTTAGGAACTTTTCGAATGCTTTTCGCTCCTTCCCTTCGTTTCACCCCTTTTAAATTTCGAATTTATTTTCGACTGTTCTTAGAGGACATTTATATTTTATAAGTAACTACCGTGCTATATTTAAAGTTTCTAGCCTCTTCAGTACCGCAGAAATCGCAATTTAGAAAGTTTTTTACTCCTGCAACCCTCGACATAAAATATAGCTTATGTTTGAGCAGGCTCTATCTCCATCAATTTGCAACCATTATGTTTGAAATCGGTTTCGTATTTCATACGATTGCATAAAAATCGTAATTTAGAACGCTTATGGAACGCATTTCGCTCACGCCATCCTTTTAAATTTGGAATTTTCTTTCGACAACTCTAAGAAAGCATTTGCATCTTTGATGTAATTATCATTCCAAATTTAAAATGTTAGACCACCTCAGTAACACAAAAACGCAATTTAGAATTTTTTTTTCTCCTTAACCCTTAGGTGGTAGTGACAACAACGTAAATTATAGGCTATGTTGGAGCGGAGACAGTCACGATCAATCTGAAACCATCACTTTTGAAATCGGTTTATATTTCCTGAGATTGCGTAGAAATCACTAACGTTTTTAGAACGCTTTTCGTTCAATTTCACCCCTTTTAAATTTCAAATTTTTAAGAAACTCTTCTGAGAGAGTATTTACACCTCATAATTAATTACCATGCCAAATTTCAAGTTGCTAGCCCCTTCATTATCACAAAAATTCCAATTTAGAAAGTTTTTTAAAATACAACCGCAAGGTGGTAGTGACGACGTCGGCATGAAATAGATACTATATTTGGGCAAGGGCTGTCATCATCGGTTTTGAAATCGGTTGGGTACTTTTTGAGATTGCGCAGAAATCGCAATTTAGAAAGTTTTTCAGAACGCTTTGCGCTCATTTTCACCCCTTTTAAATTTCGATTTTTTAGGAATTGTTCTTAGAGATCAAATGTATCTTATAAATAACTGCCCTACCTAATTTCAGGATTCTAGGCCCTTCTGTAACACAAAAATCGCAATTTAGAACGTTTTTTGCTTCTGCTACCCCTAGGTGGTAGTGACACCGACATGAAATAGAGCCTATGTTGGAGCAAGGGCTGTCTCATCAATTTCCAACCATTGCTTTTGAAATAGGTTGGGTACTTTTTGAGATTGCATAGAAATCGCCATTTAGAACGTTTTTCAGAACTCTTTTCGCGCATTTTCACCTATATTTAAATTTCGAATTTTTTAAGAAATGTTCTTAGAGATCATTTATATCTTATAAGTAACTACCATACCAAATTCCATGTATCTGGGCCATTCAGTAACACAAACATCGCAATTTCGAACGTTTTTTTTTTTGCTCCTGCACCCCCTTTAGGTGCAGTGGCACCGACATAAAATGTAGCTTACATTGGAGCAAGGGTTGTCACCATCATTTTGACACCATTATTTTTGAAATCGGTTTGGTACTTCTTGAGATTGCGTAAAAATCGCCATTTAGAACGATTTTTAGAATGCTTACTGCGCATTTTCACCCCTTTTAAATTTCGAATTTTTTAATAAATGTTCTTAGAGAACATTTATATCTAATAAGTAACTACCATGCCAAATTCCATGTATCTGGACCCTTCAGTAAAATAAAAATCGCAGTATCGACCGTTTTTTACTCCTGCACCCCTTTTAGGGGTAATGGCACCGACATAAAATGTAGCCTCTGTTGGAGCAATGGTTATCCCTATCATTTTGACACCATTATTTTTTAAATCTGTTTGGTACTTCCTGAAATTGCGTAAATATCGCCATTTAGAACGTTTTTTAGAATGCTTTTTGAGCAATTTCACCCCTTTTTAATTTCGATTTTTTTTAAGAAATGTATTTAGGGTTCATTAGTATCTTATAAGTAACTACCATTCAAACTTTAATGTTTCTAGGCCCTTCAGTAACACAAAAATCGCAATTTTAGAACGTTTTTTGCTCCTGCACTCCCTTTTGGCCAGTGGCACGGAAATAAGATATAGCCTATGTTCTAAGTTGGACTAACACCGTCATTTTGATACCATTGCTTTTGGAATCGGTTCCAGGGCTTACCTCCTACAAATAAACAATTTTTACCTCTTTATAATATTAACTAGCAAACCCCGCGACTTTGCTCGCGTAATATTTGAAATATGCCAAGTGATATTTATATGCCTAATTTTTATTAAAAGGTACTAAATAAATTTTTATTTTATTAAAAGGTAATATTTTATTTTATTAAAAGATACTTATTACTTTTAGGAATAATAAAAAAATTACTATTTAAAACACAGTTTGACTAAACATAATTGTTACACTGCATAAGGCAGAAATGAGACTTAAATTAATAAAACGAAATAAAACTAAATATGTAATAATTTAGAAAATATTTTGAAACTTTTATGCTCAATTAATACACTCATTTCAGTATTCATTTGAAATTTTGAATTTTTTAGAAACCATCTTCTTACATCTTAAAATTAACCATCATGTCAAATTCCAACTCCTACCACCTCTCTCAACATAAAGGGCTATGTTGAAATAGGAACTGTCACCATTAATTTGCCAACATTAATTTTGAAATTGGTTTGTTATTTCCTAATATTCCACAGAAACGTAATTTAGAAAGCCTTTAAAGGCCTTTTTTAGAGCATTTGTTGTTTCTGTAAATCCCAGGTGGTAGAATCATCGGCATAAAATATAGCCTGTGTAGGATCAGAGACTGTTACCATTGATTCGCAACTATTACTTTTATATTTGGTTTATATTCTCTGAAATTGCGTAGAAATCGAAATTTAGGACTTTTTTAGAATGCTTTTCGCACCTCCCTTTCACTTCACCCCTTTTTAATTCGAATTTATTTTCGACAGTCCTTCGAGGGCATTTATATTTTATAAGTAACTATCATGCCATATTTAAAGTTTCTAGCCTTTTCCGTATCACAGAAATCGCAATTTAGAAAGCTTTTAGCTCCTGCAACCCTCTGGTTTTAGTGGCACAGACATAAAATATAGCTTATGTTTGAGCAGGTTCTATCACCAACAATTTGTTTTCGTTATTTTTTTAATCGGTTTGGTATTTGATAAGATTACATAAAAATTGTAATTTATAACGCTTTTCGCTCACTTCATTTTTTAAATTTGAAATTTTCTTTCGACAGTTCATAGAAAGCAGTTGCATCTTGAAAGTAAATAACATGCCATACTTCAAAGTGTTAGACCCTTCAGTTATGCAAAAAACGCAAATTAGAACATGTTTTGCTTTTGCAACCCTCAGATGGTAGTGACAGCAACATAAAATATAACCTATGTTATAGCAGGGACTGTCACCATTGATTTGCAACCATTACTTTTGAAATAGCTTTGGAATTTCTTGAGATTGAGTAAAAATCGCAATTTAGAACGTTTTTAGAAAGCTTTTCGCGCATTTTCACTCCTTTTTAAATTTCCAATTTTTTTCGAAACAGTTCTTAAAGATCATTTATATGTAATAAATATGTACCTTGCCTAATTTTAAGTTGCTAGCCCCTACTGATCACAAAAATCGAAATTTGGAATACTTTTTTGCTCCTGCAACGTCTAGGTAATAGTGATACCGACTTGAAATAGCATCTATGTTAGAGCAGAGGCTGTCAGCATCAATTTCTTACCATTACTTTTGAAATCAGTTTGATTTTTCCTGAGATATTGGTGACAATCGCATTTTCACCCCTTTTAAATTTCGAATTGTTTAAGAACTGTTCTTAGAAATCCTTTATATCTAATAAGTAGCTGTTACTTCAAATTTCATATTTCTAGGCCCTTCAGTAACACATAAATCGCATTTTTAGAACGTTTTTTGCTCCTACACCCCCTTTGGGGTAGTGGCACCGACATAAAACATAGCCTATCTTGGAGCAAACGTTGTCACACTATCATTTTGACACCAATATTTTTTAAATCGGTTTGGTATTTCCTGAGATTATGTAGAAACTACCATTTAGAACGTTTTTTAGAACGCTTTTTGTGCATTTTCACCCCTTTTAAATTTCGAATTGTTCAAGATTCAAGAACTGTTCTTAGACATCATCTATATCTTATAACTAATATTCCAAATTTCATAATTCTAGGTCCTTCAGTAACGCAAAAATCGCATTTTTAGAACGTTTTTTGCCCTTGCACCCCCTTTGGGGTAGTGGCACCGACATAAAATATAGCCTATGTTCTAAATTGGACTAACACCATCATTTTGATACCATTACTTTTAGAATCGGTTCGGTATTTCCTGAGATTAAGTAGAAACTACCATTTAGAACGTTTTTCAGAACACTTTTTGTGCAGTCTCATCCCTTTTAAATTTCGAATTGTTTAAGAACTGTTCATAGGCATCATTTATATCTTGTAAGTAACTAACATTCCAAATTTCATATTTCTAGGTCCTTCAGTAACGCAAAAATCGTATTTTTGGAACGTTTTTTGCTCCTGCACCCCCTTTGGGGTAGTGGCACCGACAGAAGATATACCCTATGTTCTAAGTTGGACTAACACCTTCATTTTGATACCGATACTTTTGGAATCGGTTCGGTATTTCCTGAGATTATGTAGAAACTACCATTTAGAACGTTTTTTAGAACACTTTTTGTGCAGTCTCATCCCTTTTAAATTTCGAATTGTTTAAGAACTGTTCTTAGACATCGTTTATATCTTGTAACTAACTAATATTCCAAATTTCATATTTCTAGGCCATTCAGTAAAGCAAAAATAGCATTTTTAGAACGTTTTTTGCTCCTGCACCCTCTTTGGGGTAGTGGCACCGACATAAAATATAGCCTATGTTCTAAGTTGGACTAACACCATCATTTTGATACCAATACTTTTGGAATCGGTTCGGTATTTCCTGAGATTATGTAGAAACTACCATTTAGAACGTTTTTTAGAACACTTTTTGTGCAGTCTCACCCCTTTTAAATTTCGAATTGTTTAAGAACTGTTCTTAGACATCGTTTATATCTTGTAAGAAACTAATATTCCAAATTTCATATTTCTAGGCCCTTCAGTAACACATAAATCGCATTTTTAGAACGTTTTTTGCTCCTACACCCCCTTTCGGGTAGTGGCACCGACATACAACATAGCCTATCTTGGAGCAAACGTTGTCACTATCATTTTGACACCAATATTTTTTAAATCGGTTTGGTATTTCCTGAGATTATGTAGAAACTACCATTTAGAACGTTTTTTAGAACGCTTTTTGTGCATTTTCACCCCTTTTAAATTTCGAATTGTTTAAGAACTGTTCTTAGACATCATCTATATCTTATAAGTAACTAATATTCCAAATTTCATAATTCTAGATCCTTCAGTAACGCAAAAATCGTATTTTTAGAACGTTTTTTGCTCCTGCACCCCCTTTGGGTAGTGGCACCGACAGGAGATATACCCTATGTTCTAAGTTGGACTAACACCATCATTTTGATACCAATACTTTTGGAATGGGTTCAGTATTTCCTGAGATTATGTAGAAACTACCATTTAGAACGTTTTTTAGAACACTTTTTGTGCAGTCTCACCCCATTTAAATTTCGAATTGTTTAAGAACTGTTCTTAGACATCGTTTATATTTTTTAGGTAACTAATATTCCAAATTTCATATTTCTAGGCCCTTCAGTAAAGCAAAAATCGCCTTTTTAGAACGTTTTTTGCTCCTGCACCCTCTTTAGGGTAGTGGCACCGACATAAAATATAGCCTATGTTCTAAGTTGGACAAACACAATCATTTTGATAACATTACTTATGGAATCGGTTCGGTATTTCCTGAGATTATGTAGAAACTACCATTTAGAACGTTTTTTAGAACACTTTTTGTGCAGTCTCACCCCTTTTAAATTTCGAATTGTTTAAGAACTGTTCTTAGACAACATTTATATCTTGTAAGTAACTAATATTCCAAATTTCATATTTCTAGGCCCTTCAGTAACGCAAAAATTGCATTTTTAGAACGTTTTTTGCTCCTGCACCCCCTTTGGGGTAGTGGCACCAACATAAGATATAGCCTATGTCCTAAGTTGGGAGAACACCATCATTTTGATACCATTACTTTTGGAATCGGTTCGGTATTTCCTGAGCTTACCTCCTACAAATAAACAATTTTTTCCTCTTTATAATATGAGTATATACTAGCACACCCCGCGGCTTTGCTCGCGTAATATTTGAAATAGGCCAAGTGATATTTATATGTCTAATTTTTATTAAAAGGGACTAACAAAATTTTTATTTTATTAAAAGGTAATATTTTATTTTATTAAAAGGTACTTATTACTTTTAGGAATAATTTTAAAAAATTACTATTTAAAACACAGTTTGATTAAATATCATTGTTACTCTGCATAAGGCAGAAATGAGACTTGAATTAATAAAACGAAATAAAACTAAACAAATGATAATTTAGAAAATATTTTGAAACTTTTATGCTCAATTAATACGCTGATTTCAGTATTCATTTGAAGTTTTGAATTTTTTAGAAACCATCTTCTTACATCTTAAAATTAAACATCATGTCAAATTCCAAGTCCTACCACCTATCTCAACATAAAGGGCTATGTTGAAATAGGAACTGTCACCATTAATTTGCCAACATTAATTTTGAAATTGGTTTGTTATTTCCTAATATTCCACAGAAACGTAATTTAGAAAGCTTTTAAAGGCCTTTTTTAGAGCGTTTGTTGTTCCTGTGAATCCCAGGTGGTAGAATCATCGGCATTAAATATAGCCTGTGTAGGATAAGAGACTGTTACCATTGATTCGCAACTATTATTTTTATAATCGGTTTATATTCCCTGAAATTGCATAGAAATTGTAATTTAGGACGTTTTTAGAACGCTTTTCGCACCTCCCCTTCGCTTCACCCCTTCGCTTCACCCCTTTTTAATTCGAATTTATTTTCGTCAGTCCTTCGAGGGCATTTATATTTTATAAGTAACTACCATGCCATATTTAAAGTTTCTAGCCTTTTCAGTATCACAGAAATCAAAATTTAAAAAGTTTTTAGCTCCTGGAACCCTCTGGTGGTAATGGGACAGACATAAAATATAGCTTATGTTTGAGAAGGTTCTATCACCAACAATTTGTCATCATTATTTTTTTAATCGGTTTGGTATTTGATAAGATTGCAAAAAAATTATAATTTATAACGCTTTTCGCTCACTTCATCTTTTTAAATTTGGAATTTTCTTTCGACTGTTCTTAGAACGCAGTTGAATCTTGTACGTAAATACTATGCCATACTTCAAAGTGTTAGACCCCCTCAGTTGTGCAAAAAACGCAAATTAGAACATGTTTTGCTTTTGCAACCCTCAGATGGTAGTGACAGCAACGTAAAATATAATCTATGTTATAGCAGGGACTGTCACCATTGATTTGCAACCATTACTTTTGAAATAGCTTCGGATTTTCCTAAGATTGAGTAAAAATCGCAATTTAGAACGTTTTTAGAACGCTATTCGCCCATTTTCACCCCTTTTTAAATTTCCAATTTTCTCGGTACTGTTCTTAAAGATCACTTTTATCTAATAAATATGTCCCGTGCATAATTTTAAGTTGCTAGCCTCTACCGATCACAAAAATCGAAAGTTAGAACGCTTTTTATGCTCCTGTAACGTCTAGGTGATAGTGATACCTTCATAAAATAGCGTCTATGTTACTTAGAGCAGAGGCTGTCAGCATCAACTCCTACCATTACTTTTGAAATCAGTTTGATTCTTCCTGAGATATTGCTGACAAATCGACATTTGGAACGTTTTTAGAACGCTTTTTGCGCATTTTGCTCCTGCATCTCATCTGGGGTAGTGGAAACAGATATAAAATATAGCTTATCTTGGAGACAGATCTGTCAAAAGTATTTTTACACCATTTTATTTCAAATCGGATCAATACTTCCTGAGATTGCATAGAAATCGCAATTTAGAACGTTTTTAGAACGCTTTTCGTGCATTTTCACCCCTTTTAAATTTCGAATTGTTTAAGAACTGTTCTTAGAAACCCTTTATATATAATAAGTAGCTAATATTTCAAATTTTATATTTCTAGTCCCTTCAGTAACGCAAAAATCGCATTTTTAGAAAGTTTTTTGCTCCTGCACCCCCTTTCGGGTAGTGGCACCGACATAAAACATAGCCTATGTTGGAGCAAGGGTTATCACCGTCATTTTGACACCATTATTTTTTTAATCGGTTTGGTATTTCCTGAGATTGTGTAGAACTCACCATTTAGAAAGTTTTTTAGAACGCTTTTCCCGTATTTTTATCCTTTTTAAGTATGGAATGGTTTAAAATATGTTGTTAGAAATCCTTTATATCTAATAAGTATCTAATATTTCAAATTTCACATTTCTACGCATTTCAGTAACACATAAATCGCATTTTTAGAACGTTTTTTGCTCCTGCACCCCTTTTGGGGTAGTGGCACCGGCATAAAATACAGCCCATCTTGGAGCAAGCGTTGTCACCTTCATTTTGATACCAATATTTTTTGAATCGGTTTGGTATTTCCGGAGATTATGTTGAAACTACCATTTAGAACGTTTTTTAGAACACTTTTTGTGCATTTTCACCCCTTTTAAATTTCGAATTGTTTAAGAACTGTTCTTAGACATCATTTATATCTTATAAGTAATTAATATTCCAAATTTCCCATTTCTAGGCCCTTCAGTAACGCAAAAATCGATTTTTAGAACGTTTTTTGCTCCTGCACCCACTTTGGGTTAGTGGCACCGGCATAAAATATAGCCCATGTTCTAAGTTCGACTAACACCATCATTTTGATACCATTACATTTGGAATCGTTTCGGTAGTTCCAGAGCTTACCTCCTACAAATAAAGAATTTTTACCTCTTTATAATATGAGTATAGATAATAATAATAACTAGCAAACCCCGCAGCTTTGCTCGCGTAATATTTGAAATATGCCAAGTGATATTTGCATGACTATTTTTTTATTAGAGGAACACTTTTTGAAATAAATCAAAAATTACAAATTAAGCCACAGTTTGACTAAACTTCCTTATAAAAGTGCAATATATAGAAATGAGATTTTAATTAATAAGAAGAACTAAAACTAATTCCAATTAAATAATAATTTATAAAGTATTTTGGGACTTTTATGCTCATTTCATACGCTCATTTTAGTATTCATTTGAAGTTTTGAATTTTTAGAAACCATCTTAACACATTTACATCTTAAAATTTACCATCATGTCAAATTCCAAGCTTCTTGTCTTACAGTCTACCACCTCTCTGGTGTTAGTGGTACCAATATAAAATGCCGAAACAGAGTTGAAATAGAATGGCTCGAAAAATGTTGAAACAGAGACTGTCACCAATAATTATGTTTTTAAAAGCTTTCTAGTTGTTTCTGCAATCCAGTTGGTAGAGACACCGACATAAAATATAACCCGTATAGGATCAGGGACTATCACTCTTGATTTGCTACCAATAACTTCTGTAATCGGTTTATTATTTCCTGAGATTCCATAGAAATCGTAATTTAGGACTCTTTTAGAATGCTTTTCGTTCCTTCTCTTCGTTTCACCCCTTTGTAATTTCGAATTTATTTTCGACTGTTCTTAGAGGACATTATTATTTTATAAGTAACTACCGTGCTATATTTAAAGTTTCTAGCCTCTTCAGTACCGCAAAAATCGCAATTTAGAAAGTTTTTTGCCCCTGCAGCCCTCGACATAAAATATAGCTTATGTTTGAGCAGGTTCTATCACCATCAATTTGCAACCATTATGTTTGAAATCGGTTCGTATTTCATACGATTGCATAAAAATCGCAATTTAGAACGGTTTTTGCTCACTTCATACGCTCATTTCAGTATTCATTTGAAGTTTTGAATTTTTTAGAAACCATCTTCTTACATCTTAAAATTAACTACCATGTCAAATTTCAAGTCCTACCACCTCTCTCAACAGAAAGGGCTATGTTGAATTAGGAACTATCATCTTTAATTTGCCAACATTAATTATTAAATCTGTTTGTAATTTTTAATATTTCACAGAAACGTAATTTAGAAAGCTTTTAAAGGCCTTTTATAGAACGTTTGTTGTTCCTGTAAACCCCAGGCGGCAGAATCATCGGCCTGTGTAGGATAAGAGACTGTCACCATTGATTCGCAACTATTACTTTTATAATCGGTTTATATTCCCTGAAATTGCATAGATATCGTAATTTAGGACTTTTTTAGAATGCTTTTCACACCTCCCCTTCGCTTCACCCCTTTTTAATTTGAATTTATTTTTGACAGTCCTTCGAGGGCATTTATATTTAATAAGTAACTACCATGCCATATTTAAAGTTTCTAGCCTTTCAGTATCACAGAAATTGCAATTTCGAAAGTTTTTAGCTCCTGCAACCCTCTGGTGGTAGTGGCACAGATATAAAATATAGCTTATGCTTGAGCAGGTTCTAACACCAACAATTTGTCATCATTATTTTTTTTTATCGGTTTAGTATTTGAGAAGATTGCATAAAAATTGTAATTTATAACGCTTTTCGCTTACTTCATCTTTTTAAATTTGGAATTTTCATTCGACTGTTCTTAGAAAGCAGTTGCATCTTGTAAGTAAATACCATGCCATACTTCAAAGAGTTAGACCCCTCAGTTGTGCAAAAAACGCAAATTAGAACATGTTTTGCTTTTGCAACCCTCAGATGGTAGTGACAGCAACATAAAATATAACCTATGTTATAGCAGGAACTTTCATCATGGATTTGCAACCATTACTTTTGACATAGCTTTGGTATCTCCTGAAATGGAGTAGAAATCGGAAATTAGAACGTTTTTAGTACGCTTTTCGCGCATTTTCACCCCTTTTTTGAATTTCTAATTTTTTCGAAACTGTTCTTAAAGACCATTTATATCTAATAAATATGTACCTTGCCTAATTTTAAGTTGCTAGCCCGTACCGATCACAAAAATCAAAATTTAGAACGCTTTTTTGCTCCTGCAACGTCTAGGTGATAGTGATACCGACATAAAATAGCATCTATGTTAGAGCAGAGTCTGTCAGCATCAATTTCCTACCATTTCTTTTGAAATCAGTTTGATTCTTCCTGAGATATCACTGACAAATCGGCATTTAGAACGTTTTTAGAATGCTTTTCGCGCATTTTGCTCCTGCATCCTCTGTGGTAGTGGAAACAGATATAAAATATAGCCTAACTTGGAGCGAGATCTGTCAGCATAATTTTTACACCATTATATTTGAAATAGTTTCAGTACTTCCTAAGATTGAATAGAAATCGCAATTTAGAACGTTTTTTACAACGCTTTTTACGCATTTTGACTCCCTTTTAAATTTCGATTTTTTTAGGAAATGCCCTTAGGGATCATTGATATCTTATAACTAACTACCATTCCAAATTTCACGATTCTAGGCCCTTCCGTAACGCAAAAACTGCAATTTAGAACGTTTTTCCCCTGCACCCCCTTTGGGGTAGTGTCACCGAAATAAAACATAGCCTATGTTGGAGCAAGGGTTGTCACCGTCATTTTGACACCATTATTTTTTAAATCGGTTTGGTATTTCCTGAGATTGTGTAGAAACCACCATTTAGAACGTTTTTTAGAACGCTTTTCGCGCATTATCACCCCTTTTAAATTTCGAATCGTTTAAGAAATGTTCTTAGAAAACCTTTATACCTAATAAGTAGCTAATATTTCAAATTTCATATTTCTAGGCACTTCAGTAACACATAAATCGCATTTTAAGAACTTTTTATGATCCTGCACCCCCTTTGGGGTAGTGGCACCGACATAAAACATAGCCTATCTTGGAGCAAGCGTTGTCACCATCATTTTGACACCAAAATTTTTTAAATCGATTTGATATTTCCTGAGATTATGTTGAAACTACCATTTAGAACGTTTTTTAGAACACTTTTTGTGCATTTTCACCCCTTTTAAATTTCGAATTATTTAAGAACTGTTCTTAGACATCATTTATATCTTATAAGTAATTAATATTCCAAATGTCCTATTTCTAGGCCCTTCAGTAACGCAAAAATCGCATTTTTAGAACGTTTTTTGCTCCTGCACCCCCTTTGGGTTAGTGGCACCGACATAAAATATAGCCTATGTTCTAAGTTGGACTAACACCATCATTTTGATACCATTACATTTGGAATCGGTTCGGTAGTTCCAGAGCTTACCTCCTACAAATAAAGAATTTTTACCTCTTTATAATATGAGTATAGATAGATAATAATAATAACTAGCAAACCCCGCAGCTTTGCTCGCGTAATATTTGAAATATGCCAAGTGATATTTGCATGACTATTTTTTATTAGAGGAACACTTTTTGAAATAAATCAAAAATTACAAATTAAGCCACAGTTTGATTAAACTTCATTATAAAAGTACAATATATAGAAATGAGATTTTAATTAATAAGAAGAACTAAAACTAATTCCAGTTAAATAATAATTTATAAAGTATTTTGGGACTTTTATGCTCATTTCATACGCTCATTTTAGTATTCATTTGAAGTTTTGAATTTTTAGAAACCATCTTAACACATTTACAACGTAAAATTTACTATCATGTCAAATTCCAAGCTTCTTGTCTAACAGTCTACCACCTCTCTGGTGTTACTGGTACCAATATAAAATGCCGAAACAGAGTTGAAATAGAATGGCTCGAAAAATGTTGAAACAGAGACTGTCACCATTAATTTGCCAACATTAACCTTGAAATCGGTTAGTATTTCCTAATATTCTATAGAAAATGGAATTTAGATGTTTTTAAAAGCTTTCTAGTTGTTTCTACAATCCAGTTGGTAGTGACACCGACATAAAATGTAACCCGTATAGGATCTATCACTCTTGATTCGCTACCAATAACTTCTGTAATCGGTTTATTATTTCCTGAGATTCCATAGAAATCGTAATTTAGGACACTTTTAGAATGCTTTTCGTTCCTTCCCTTCGTTTCACCCCTTTGTAACTTCGAATTTATTTTCGACTGTTCTTAGAGGACATTTTTATTTTATAAGTAACTACCGTGCTATATTTAAAGTTTCTAGCCTCTTCAATACCGCAAAAATCGCAATTTAGAAAGTTTTTTGCCCCTGAAACCCTCGACATAAAATATAGCTTATGTTTGAGCAGGTTCTATCACCATCAATTTGCAACCATTATGTTTGAAATCGGTTCGTATTTCATACGATTGCATAAAAATCGTAATTTAGAACGGTTTTTGCTCAACTTATCTTTTTAAATTTGGAATTTTCTTTCGACAATTCTTAGAAAGCATTTGCATCTTTGAAGTAATTACCATTCCAAATTTAAAGTGTTAGACCCCCTCAATAACACAAAAAAAAAAAACGCAATGTAGAACATGTTTTGCTCCTGTAACCCCCAGGTGTTAGTGACAACAACGTAAAATATAGGTTGTGTTGGAGCGGGGACTGTCACCATCAATCTGAAACCATTACTTCTGAAATCGGTTTATATTTCCTGAGATTACTTAGAAATCGCTATTTAGAACATTTTTTGAACGCTTTTCGTTCATTTTCACCGCTTTTAAATTCCAAATTTTTAAAGAACTCGTCTCAGAGGGTATTTACATCTCAAAAGTATTTACCATGCCAAATTTCAAGTTGCTAGCCCCTTCAGTATATCAAAAATCACAATTTAGAACGTTTTTTAAAATGCAACCGCAAGGTGGTAGTGAAGCCGACATGAAAAAGATCCTATATTGGAGCAAGGGCTGTTATCATCAATTTCCAACCATTACTTTTGAAATCGGTTGGGTACTTTCTGAGATTGCGTAGAAATCGCAATTTTGTACGTTTTTCGTCCATTTTCACCACTTTTAAAGTTCGAATTATTTAGGAAATGTTCTCAGAGATAATTTATATTTGATAAGTAACTACCATTCCAAATTCGATGTATCTGAGTCCTTCAGTAACACAAAACTCGCAATTTCGAACTTTTTTCAGCTCCTGCACACTCTTTACGGGTAGTGGCACCGACATAAAATGTAGCCTATATTGGAGCAAGGGTTGTCACCATCATTTTGGCACCATTATGTTTGAAATCGGTTTGGTAATTCTTGAAATTGCGTAAAAATCGTCCTTTAGAACGTTTTTTTAGAACGCTTTTTGCGCATTTTCAGCCCTCTTAAATTTCGAATTTTTTAAGAAATGTTCTTAGAGATCATTTATATCTAATAAGTAACTACCATGCCAAATTCCATGTATCTGGACCCTTCAGTAACACAAAAATCGCAATTTCGAACGTTTTTTGCTCCTGCACCCCCTTTAGGAGTAGTGGCACCGACATAAAATGTAGCCTATGTTGGAGCAAGGGTTGTCACCATCATTTTGACACTTTTATTTTTTAAATCGGTTTGGTACTTCCTGAAATTGCGTAAAAATCGCTATTTAGAACGTTTTTCAGAACGCTTTTTGCGTATTTTCACCTGCTTTAAATTTCCGACGTTTTAAGAAAAGTTTTTAGAGATCATTTATATCTTATAAGTAACTACCATTTCAACCATAGTTACCTTCAGTAACCCAAAAATTTCATTTTTAGAACGTTTTTTGCTCCTGCACCCCCTTTGGGGTAGTGGCACCGACATAAAATATAGCCTATGTTCTAAGTTGGACTAACACCATCATTTTGATACCATTACTTTTGAAATCGGTTTGGTATTTCCTGAGATTATGTAGAAACTATCATTTACAACGTTTTTTAGAACGCTTTTTGTGCATTTTCACCCCTTTTAAATTTCGAATTTTTTAAGAACTGTTCTTAGACACCATTTATATCTTATAAGTAACTAATATTCCAAATTTCATGTTTCTAGGCCCTTCAGTAACACAAAAATCTCATTTTTTGAACGTTTTTTGCACCTGCACCCCCTTTTGGCCAGTGGCACGGTCATAAGGTATAGCCTGTGTTCTAAGTTGGACTAATACCATCAGTTTGATACCATTACTTTTGGAATCGGTTCGGTAGTTCCAGAGCTTACCTCCTACAAATAAACAATTTTTACCTCTTTATAATATGATGACTAGCAAACCCCGCGGCTTTACTCGCGTAATATTTGAAATATGCCACGTGATATTTATTTGTCTAATTTTTATTAAAAGGTACTAACTAAATTTTTACTTATTACTTTTAAGAATAATTCAAAAATTACTATTTAAAACACAGTTTGATTAAACATCATTATTACACTGCATTAGGCAGAAATGAGACTTAAATTAATAAAAGAAAATAAATGATAATTTAGAAAATATTTTGAAACCTTTATGCTCATTTAATACGCTCATTTCAGTATTCATTTGAAGTTTTGAATTTTTTAGAAACCATCTTCTTACATCTTAAAAATAACTATCATGTCAAATTCCAAGTCCTATCACCTCTCTCAACATAAAAGTCTATGTTGAAACTGGAACTGTCACCATTAATTTGCCAACATTAATTTTGAAATCCGTTTGTTATTTCCTAATATTCTACAGAAACGTAATTTAAAAAGCTTTTAAAGCCCTTTTTTAGAACGTTTGTTGTTCCTGTGAACCCCAGGTGGCAGAATCACCGGCATAAAATAGAGCCTGTGTAGGATCAGAGACTGGTACAGTTGATTCGCAACTATTACTTTTATAATCGGTTTATATTCCCTGAAATTGCATAGAATCGTAATTTAGAACTTTTTTAGAATGCTTTTCGCACCTCCCCTTAGCTTCACCCCTTTTTAATTCGAATTTATTTTCGACGTTCCTTCGAGGGCATTTGTATTTTATAAGTAACTACCATGGTCATATTTAAAGTTTCTAGCCTTCTAACCTTTTCAGTATCACAGAAATCGCAATTTAGAAAGTTTTTAGCTCCTGCAACCCTCTCGTGGTAGTGGAACAGACATAAAATATAGCTTATGTTTGAGCAGGTTCTATCACCAAAATTTGTCATCTTTATTTTTTTAATCGGTTTGGTAATTTATAAGTTTGCTTAAAAATTATAATTTATAACGCTTGTCACTCGCTTCATTTTTTAAAATTTGGAATTTTCTTTCGACTGTTCTTAGAAAGCAGTTGCATCTTGTAAGTAAATACCATGCCATACTTCAAAGTGTTAGACCCCTCAGTTGTGCAAAAAACGCAAATTAGAACATGTTTTGCTTTTGCAACCCTTAGATGATAGTGACAGCAACATAAAATATAACCTATGTTATGATAGGAACTGTCACTATTGATTTGCAACCATTACTTTTGAAACAGCTTTGGTATTTCCTTAGATTGAGTAGAAAACGCAATTTAGAACGTTTTTAGGACGCTTTTCGCGCATTTTCACCCCTTTTTAAATTTCCAATTTTTTCGAAACTAATCTTAAAGATCATTTATATCTAATAAATATGTACCTTCCCTAATTTTAAGTTGCTAGCCCCTACCGATCAAAAAAATCGAAATTTAGAACGCTTTTTTGCTCCTGCAACGTCTTGGTGATAGTGATACCGACATAAAATAGCGTCTATGTTAGAGCAGGGGCTGTCAGCATCAATTTCCTACCATTACGTTTGAAATCAGATCCATTCTTCCTGAGATATTGCCGACAAATCGGCATTTAGAACGTTTTTAGAACGCTTTTCGCGCATTTTGCTCCTGCATCTCCTCTGTGGTAGTGGAAACAGATATAAAATATAGTCTATCTTGGAGCAAGATCTGTCACCATCATTTTTACACTATTATATTTGAAATCGGTTCAGTACTTCCTGAGATTGCATAGAAATATCAATTTAGAAAGTTTTTTACAACGCTTTTTGCGCATTTTGACCCTCTTTTAAATTTCGATTTTTTTAGGAAATGTCCTTAGAGATCATTGATATCTTATAACTAACTACCATTCCAAATTTCAAGATTCTAGGCCCTTCCGTAACGCAAAAGCCGCAATTTAGAACGTTTTTCTCCTGCACCCCCTTTGGGGTGGTGGCACCGACATAAAACATCGCCTATGTTGGAGCAAGGGTTGTCACCATCATTTTGACGCCATTATTTTATAGATCGGTTTGGTATTTCCTGAGATTGTGTAGAAACCATCATTAGAACGTTTTTTAGAACGATTTTCGCGCATTTTCACCCCTTTTAAATTTTGAAATGTTTAAGAACTTTTCTTAGAAATCCTTTATATCTAATAAGTAGCTAATAGTTCAAATTTCATATTTCTAGGCCTTTCGGGAAAGCAAAAATCGCATTTTTAGAACGTTTTTTACTCCTGCACCCCCTTTCGGGTAGTGGCACCGACATAAAACATAGCCTATTTTGGAGCAAGCGTTGTCACCATCATTATGACACCAATATTTTTAAATCGGTTTGGTATTTCCTGAGATTGTGTAGAAACTACCATTTAGAAAGTTTTTTAGAACGATTTTGGCGCATCTTCACCCCTTTCAAATTTCGAATTGTTTAAGAACTGTTCTTAGAAATCCTTTATATCTAATAAGTAGCTGATACTTCAAATTTCATATTTCTAGGCCCTTCAGTAACACATAAATCTCATTTTTAGAACGTTTTTTGCTTCTACACCCCCTTTGGGGTAGTGGCACCGACATAAAACATAGCTTATCTTGGAGCAAATGTTGTAACTATCATTTTGACACCAATATTTTTTAAATCGGTTTGGTATTTCCTGAGATTATGTAGAAACTACCATTTAGAATGTTTTTTAGAACGCTTTTTGTGCATTTTCGCCCCTTTTAAATTTCGAATTTTTTAAGAACTATTCTTAGACATCATTTATATCTTATAAGTAACTAATATTCAAAATTTCATATTTCTAGGCCCTTCAGTAACGCTAAAATCGCATTGTTAGAACGTTCTTTGCTCCTACACCCCCTTTCGGGTAGTGGCACCGACATAAAACATAGCCTATCTTGGAGCAAGCGTTGTCACGATCATTTTGACACCAATATTTTTTAAATCGGTTTAGTATTGCCTGAGATTGTGTAGAAACTACCATTTAGAACGTTTTTTAGAAAGCTTTTTGTGCATTTTCACACTTTTTAAATTTCGAATTTTTTAAGAACTGTTCTTAAACATCATTTATATCTTATAAGTAACTAATATTCAAAATTTCATGTTTCTAGGCCCTTCAGTAACGCTACAATCGTATTTTTAGAAAGTTTTTTGCTCCTACACCCTCTTTGGGGTAGTGGCACCGACATAAGATATAGCCTATGTTCTAAGTTGGACTAACACCATCATTTTGATACCATTATTTTTCGAATCGGTTCGGTAGTTCCAGAGCTTACCTCCTACAAATAAACAATTTTTTTCCTCTTTATAATAGGAGTATAGACTAGCAAACCCCGGGGCTTTGCTCGCGTAATATTTGAAATATGCCAAGTGAAATTTATATGTCTAATTTTTATTAAAAGGTACTAACTAAATTTTTACTTTATTAAAAGGTAATATTTTATTTTATTAAAAGGTACTTATTACTTTTAGGAATAATTAAAAAAATTACTATTTAAAACACAGTTATATTAAACATCATTGTTACAATGAATAAGGCAGAAATGAGACTTAAATTAATAAAACGAAATAAAACGAAATATGTAATAATTTAGAAAATATTTTGAAACTTTTATACTCAATTAATACGCTCATTTCAGTATTCATTTGAAGTTTTGAATTTTTTAGAAACCATCTTCTTACATCTTAAAATTAACCATCATGTCAAATTCCAAGTCCTACCACCTCTCTCAACATAAAGGGCTATGTTGAAATAGGAACTGTCACCATTAATTTGCCAACATTAATTTTTAAATTGGTTTGTTATTTCCTAATATTCCACAGAAACGTAATTTAGAAAGCTTTTAAAGGCCTTTTTTAGAGCGTTTGTTGTTTCTGTAAATTCCAGGTCGTAGAATCATCGGCATAAAATATAGCCTGTGTAGGATAAGAGACTGTTACCATTGATTCGCAACTATTACTTTAATATTTGGTTTATATTCCCTGAAATTGAGTAGAAATCGTAATTTAGGACTTTTTTAGAATGCTTTTCGCACCTCCCCTTTACGTCACCACTTTTTAATTCGAATTTATTTTCGACAGTCCTTCGAGGGCATTTATGTTTTATAAGTAACTATCATGCCACATTTAAAGTTTCTAGCCTTTTCAGTATCACAGAAATCGCAATTTAGAAAGCTTTTAGCTACTGCAACCCTCTGGTGGTAGTGGCACAGACATAAAATATAGCTTATGTTTGAGCAGGTTCTATCACTAAAATTTGTCATCATTATTTTTTTAATCGGTTTGGGAATTTATAAGTTTGCTTAAAAGTGTAATTTATAACGCTTTTCACTCACATCATTTTTTTAAATTTTGAATTTTCTTTCGACTGTTCTTAGAAAGCAGTTGCATCTTGTAAGTAAATACCATGCCATACTTCAAAGTGTTAGACCCCTCAGTTGTGCAAAAAACGCAAATTAGAACATGTTTTGCTTTTGCAACCCTCAGATGGTAGTGACAGCAACGTAAAATATAATCTATGTTATAGCAGGGACTGTCACCATTGATTTGCAACCATTACTTTTGAAATAGCTTCGGATTTTCCTAAGATTGAGTAAAAATCGCAATTTAGAACGTTTTTAGAACGCTATTCGCCCATTTTCACCCCTTTTTAAATTTCCAATTTTTTTGAAACTGTTCTTAAAGATCATTTATATCTAATAAATATGTACCTTGCCTAATTTTAAGTTGCTAGCCCCTACCGATCACAAAAATCGAAATTTAGAACGCTTTTTTGCTCCTGCAACGTCTTGGTGATAGTGATACCGACATAAAATAGCGTCTATGTTAGAGCAGGGGCGGTCAGCATCAATTTCCTACCATTAAGTTTGAAATCAGATTCTTCCTTCCCGAGATATTGCCAACAAATCGGCATTTAGAACGTTTTTAGAACGCTTTTCGCGCATTTTGCTCCTGCATCTCCTCTGGGGTAGTGGAGACAGATATAAAATATAGCCTATCTTGGAGCAAGATCTGTCACCATCATTTTTACACCATTCTATTTGAAATCGGTTCAGTACTTCCTGAGGTTACATAGAAATCGCAATTTAGAAAGTTTTTTACAACGCTTTTTGCGCATTTTGACCCCCTTTTAAATTTCGATTTTTTTAGGAAAATGCCCTTAGAGATCATTGATATCTTATAACTAACTACCATTCCAAATTTCACGATTCTAGGCCCTTCCGTAACGCAAAAACCGCAATTTAGAACATTTTTCTCCTGCACCCCCTTTGGGGTAGTGGCACCGACATAAAACATCACCTATGTTGGAGCAAGGGTTGTCACCATCATGTTGACGCCATTATTTTTTAGATCGGTTTGATATTTCCTGAGATTGTGTAGAAACCACCATTAGAACGTTTTTTTAGAACGCTTTTCGCGCATTTACACTCCTTTTAAATTTAGAACTGTTTAAGAACTGTTCTTAGAAATCCTTTATATCTAATAAGTAGCTAATATTTCAAATTTCATATTTCTAGGCCCTTTGGTAACGCAAAAATCTCATTTTTAGACGTTTTTTGCTCTTGCACCCCCTTTCGGGTAGTGGCACCGACTTAAAACATAACCTATGTTGGAGCAAGGGTTGTCACCGTCATTTTGACACCATTATTTTTTTAATCGGTTTGGTATTTCCTGAGATTGTGTAGAAACCACCATTTAGAACGTTTTTTAGGACGATTTTCGAGCATTTTCACCCTTTCAAATTTCGAATTGTTTAAGAACTGTTCTTAGAAATCCTTTATATCTAATAAGTAGCTAATATTTCTAATTTCATATTTCTAGGCCCTTCAGTAACACATAAATCGCATTTTTAGAACGTTTTTTGCTCCTGCACCCCCTATGGGGTAGTGACACCGACATAAAACATAGCCTATCTTGGAGCAAGCGTCATCACCATCATTTTGACACCAATATTTTTTAAATCGGTTTGGTATTTCCTGAGATTGTGTAGAAACTACCATTTAGAACGTTTTTTAGAACGCTTTTTGTGCATTTTCACCCCTTTCAAATTTCGAATTGTTTAAGAACTGTTCTTAGAAATCCTTTATATCTAATAAGGAGCTAATATATCAAATTTCATATTTCTAGGCCCTTCAGTAAGACATAAATCGCATTTTTAGAAGGTTTGTTGCTCCTGCACCCCCTTTGGTGTAGTGGCACTGACATAAGATATAGCCTATGTTCTAAGTTGGACTAACACCATCATTTTGATACCATTACTTTTGGAATCGGTTCGGTAGTTCCAGAGCTTTCCTACAAATAAACAATTTTTTCCTCTTTATAATAGGAGTATAGATGAGTATAGATAGATAAAAAAAATAAATAATATAGATTTATATATCTTGTTCAAATTTTCAATCGTTAATAAAATACTCATTATTCATCCTATCAAGTTGAAATAAATTTTTTAAAACTTGTACTGGATGACAATTGATGTTAATACAGTTTTTTCAAATATTAATTAATTAATTAAATTTTAACTAATTAATTTCCGTTTTGCATGGGAAACAAAATAGCGGCCATTTGTTATTGAAGATCAATGAAAGTATTTTCAATAAGGGGTTACCATAGGGGGGGGGGGCCTGTTCTGTCGCCAAATACCGCCAAGTTTGTCGCCAACTTGGCGATATCCCAAATATTTCGCCAAATTCCCATAGAGTTCCATTGTGAACCTACTTGCTTATAGAAAATCAACAAATTGAGATACTTTAATGCAACAAAAACTAATATTAGCTTAAGGGATTATATTAAATTTTTCTTTGATGACCTAAGTAGGAATTGACTTTAAAAACAAAATTTTTATATTACTTGTTCCAAACGAAACTTGAATCCAACGAAATCGTGAATTTGACCTTGTATTTTAAAACAACATGAACCTTCACCTGGAATGGCCTTCCGCATTGCTGAAAAGGATGCAAACGCCATTGCGCTCTTGTATTATCTTATGCGCTGTACAAACTTTGACTATTAAGAAGCAACTCTTTTAGTTGATCATTTATAGTAGAGTTTGGTAGGGAAATGAGTCAGTTATGACAACAGGAACCACACTACTAAAATAGAGAACAATGATTGCAGAGACTGACCTTTGAATTGAAATAATTTTCGGATGATTCATTTTCGTTCCTTAGTTCTTGAACTCCCGACTTCTTAGCTTTACGTTATGTGTGATTCTAGGCGCATGTTTACAACATCACTCTATATTACGTTATATTTCACAATATAGTCTTCTCCTGGCAAGTGTACTACAGTTTTCCATCTTTGGATTCCAGAAGAGTAAGCACAGTCAAAAGTGTAATGAATTATTTGCACACAGCGAACAGTGTATGTACTCTCATGTATGCACAGTCGTGGAAAAAAAAAAGTAAACACCCCTACTAACTTCTCAACAAATTATCGTAGACGAAAGTTACTGGTACCGAACGATTGGAAATAAAGTCTACTTTTAAATGATGCATATAAAATTTCCTTAGGAGGCCATCTACATATTAAAACGAACAATAACTTTGTTTTTTTTTTCAATGGCAATACCCAATTTTAAGGAGATATTCCAAAACTTCGGTTAAAACTATGCCTACACACCAAATTTCAAGTCATTTGAATGATAAGTTTCTGAATTATAAGCATTCAAAATTTAGTGCTTCTAATGTTAAATTACATTTTCATATTTTTATTTATATCTCCTGAAATTATGCTCCTAATGTGCTAATATTTTGTGTAGCAATAATACTAATACACCCAAACATAAATACGCTGAATTTGCAATTTTTATAATTTTATGATATGAATTATGAATTGCAATCTACAATTTTTTTGATGGATTTAGATTTATTAAGTCCTGCTTTATGGAAATCCAAAATTTCACATTTTTCTTCCAAGTAGTTTTCCAATTATGCTTAAAAAATGGCAAAATGATGGTTTAAGGGACCGTCTATGATAGAAGTGACTAGATATTTTGTAATTTCTTCTTTTCTCCTGTTATCTAGCAGGGTTCATTGGCTGCTTCAGTGGCGCTTAAGGTACTTTGATCAAGAAGGAAGCTCTCTCGGTCAACAATCGAGTACCGAATTTCAATTTGGATACAGCCCTTAAATTATGCTCGTTTTAAAATAATTAATTTCTCGGAAACTTGTGGTACCAATTGCATAAAAATTTGTTTTGGGGCCAATTGAAGGGCTTTCCGTAGATACATGAATCGGGAGGGTGGCAGTCTTAACCAATAATTTAAGATAATTGCTTAAATTACTACGAAAAATATTTTAAAGGGGCCCTTCGCGGGCCCCTAATAGAGTTAGAGGAAATCGGAAGACTGCAAAATAATCGCGGGGAAAAGTTTGCTTTGTGCTTTGGAGCTACTGTTGGCGCGAGATCTAAGCTCTACGACCAATAGGAGACCAGATATTTAAGGAAATATGAAGTAACAAAGTCCAAAATAACAGAATTTTCCGTAATAATTCTATAACTAATCTAGGTAGAATGATGTGTTATAGCTTAAAACCTTCCCTGGAACGATACCTATCTAACGGTATAAGTTTCTTAAAAATCCATGCGGTAGAACTCGAAATCTCGGCGTTCGGAACGAAATTTCCGTTTGGATTTTATATATATAATAGATAGAAATAGAAGTAGATGCTAAAAAAAGAAAATAACAGGCATAAAACTTCTATTACATGTAATTTTTAACAGTAAATACCTTACATTTAATTTATTAATTTATTAATTAAGGTACGTAATACCTTTAAAAGGTAATTTTCGATCAAAATATCATTTTTTTCATTTTTGCAATAATATTAAAATCGAAATAAGGAGTTTATGTTGTAAAATCGAATACTAACAAAATAGATGTTGCTATCCAACTTATACTTTATTCCTAAATTTAAAGATGATGTAAAAGTCAAAACACATGAATAAAATAAAACTCAACGTTTCGGTTTAATCTTTAAAACCATCTTCAGGAGTAAAATTTTCCAAAAATACAAATCGGCAGGAAACAATCTACATGCTATATTACCAATAATTAAATTCAAACTGACGATGTAGCATCTAGATTGTTTCCTGCCGATTTGCATTTTTGGAAAATTTTATCCGGCAATTAAAATAAATCCCTGCCAACTCGGCCTATAGGCGGAGATAGATTTCGAAGTTAAGTAGTACTCTCACTAACAAAAACTAAATCAGATTAGAGATAAACCCAGTTTAACAATTTCATCAGGCCGCTTTTGACGAGTTTTTAATTTCATTTTTCTGTAAGAGCTGGTTTTTTATCAGAATCATGTTAATACGATAATTTTTTCTTCAACCCCTATTTTTGTTTAATTTGTTTTTGGTGTAAGAGTTGGTCCTATCAAAAACTTGTCAATATAAAAGTTGTAGATTTATTAAGAATATTTATAATAAATTCAAGTGGATTTGATATCTTGTGAATTGACAAAGCTATGAATTTTTTTCTTCCTCAGCCTCCTCTTTTGCTTTTCGTTTTTATTATTTTTTTGCGGTAAGAGTTGGTCCTATCAAAAACAGCATATTTGTCAGCATAAAAGTTGTAGATAGTATTAAGAAGATTCATAATAAGTTTGAGTGAATTTGATATCTTCAGAATTGACGAAGTTATGAATTTTTTTCTCACTAAAACCCTAATTTTTTCGCTCCTTGAGTCCATTTTTAGGTGCGTTCGTAATTATATAGATACGTAGCACCTATAGTCGTCGTTCAGTCCGTCCGTCTGTCCGTTTGTCTGTCCTGTCCGTCCGCATATAACGGAGCAAAAACTATCCAACCGAATGGCCTGAAAATTTAAATATATGTTTATTGCAAAATTTTGTCGAGCCATTTCGAATTTTATGAAAATCGGATGTATAGTTTAATTACAGGGACATTCAAAAGTTTCTCTTTACATTACGGCCAATGGGAAAAAATTATTGCAAGTGCATTTTAATGATGTTACAGTATTCCGAATGGTCTGAAATTTTAAGTATATAATTGTTGCAAACTTTTGTCCAGCCATTTCAGTTTTTATGAAAATTGGATGTATAGTTTAATTACAGGGACAGTCAAAAGTTTTCCGTTACATTACGGGCAATCGGAAAATAATTACTGCAAGTGCATTTTAATGATGTTACAGACTATGCACTTATGAATTGCAAAAAAATATACATTCAGTACAATATGGGGTGCAAAAAATATTTATAAAACTAGTTATAGTACGAACGCAACTCATTTGTCACGTTTGACGAGCAATTTCCTACTTGTTAATTTTATCAAAAATCTGTGATACCTAAATTCTTAGGCCTTTTCCTAAAAGTAATAATAACTTTAAACTTATTTTATATGTATTCTAATTGTGAAGTTTTGGATTTTTCTCGGTTTTCACCAAACCCCTTCCTGTTTCCACCCCCTTGGTCCGATTTTGCCCATTAACCCAGGAGAACTCCCTGCATGAGATTTTTTCTCACCGTCGTATTTTTTTTAAGACTCTTATTTAAACCATTTTTCATTTTAATTAAAATTTTAAAATGTGATTTCAATTATTTTATCTATTTGTGAGTAAAAGTACTAAGGCAAGCAAAAAAAAAATTATATTGAGCGAATGTAAAGTAAAAGAAAGCAATTGGGCACCGTGAGAGAAATTCTCACTAACGAGTTCTCCCGGGTTAACGAACTTGATCGAGATTTATAGATAGATAGATAGATAAAGTTTTGAACTGGGGGGTGGTTTTGGGTTCTGGGAGTCCTGATCGGCGTAGATCTGCAAAAAATTTTCAGAAATTCTAACATATGGGAGAATGTCATATTTCTATACGAAATCTACCTAAAATGTCAATACATTGGTTGTTTTTTGAGATCATGTTTTGCAGAAATTTCAATTTTCTACATAATTTTGACTATTTATTTACGACGTTTTCAAAGTTTTAACTTAAATGTCATCATAAAAAATTTGTATAAAGAGAAAATTTCAGAAATTTCAAAAAATAACCTCCGAAGGTGTACAGATAACCATAAGTTCTAAAAATATTAAAATGCTGTATTTTCGTCGGAAACACACCTTTGCCATATTACTTACCCATCATACCTAGTATAGGGTAAGTCTTGTAATCGTTTTAAAAATAAAAAATAAAAATTTTGGCGGGTTTACACGTTTCAGACACTAGAGATTCCGAAAAACATATTTTAGGAAGAAAAAAAAATTTGCCGTCTGTCTGTGTGTGTGTGTGTGTGTCTGTAAACGCTCTATCTCCCAAACAAATTGAGATAGAGACTTGAAATTTGGTGTGTACTTAGTATGTAATAATGGAAAGAATTCTATTGAATATCAGTAACCTCGATTATCCGGCACTATTTTTTCAGACTCTCGAAATATTCGTTCTGATGTACATAAGAAATTTCGAAATTGTTTATTTTAAGGAGTGAATATAAAAGACAGTAAAAAAACATAAATTTTGCATAAAGGATGAAGTCGATCGAATAATGAGTTGCCGAGATATTTGTAATCCTATTTTTCACACTCTTCGATTTTTCATGACGTTTTTCATTCAAATTTCAGTTCAAAGATGTATTTTAATTCGAAATCAGACGCTTAATCCGACGCAGTAAACTGTTAATTAATATGATTATCCTTTTGGTATTATAAGGATATTTATTTTACGCAATTCGGTACTACTCGGTTATCCCGTCGTCCAAAAAAATATCGCTAAATACCGCCAAGTGTATCGCCAACTTGGTGATATATTACCAAATCTGGCGATAAAAATATTTCGCCAAAAGTGACTCCAACTTGACGCTGTCTTTAGTATTTCGCCAAATTCCCATAGACTCCCATTGTGATACAATCAGGGTCCTGCTTTGTTAAAAATATTTAAATATACCTTTAAATTTTATTTTGGAATTGCAATGCAAGTTTACATACACATGTTTTATTTTATATAAAACACGTGTGTAAACTAGAACTGGGCGATGTAGAAATTTCTTAAATCGATTTATCATCCATCCAACATCGCGATTTAGTGCTAAATCTCGATTTAACACAGATTTTACATTTTTGAATATGGCAGCCTATTTTTTAATTTTTAGCAACAAAATACGATCTTTATGTGCCCCCTCCCCCCTCCTGTATTATTTAGTATACTTAGCTTTTAATTTGTCAAATAATTTTGAAAAGAAGTATATTTTACACATAAAAAAGCTTTGAATGTCCCAAAACACTAAATTTTTTTTCCATTTTAAAAATTAGTGACCTATTGTAATACATTTTATAAACTCATTCTGTAAGAAGTAATATAAAAGAAAAGGATTTTTTTTTTTTTTTTGGTCTGACTTGTTATGCATGCTACAATCTAAATTCCTTAAGAGGGGGGAGGGGGGGCTTCCCCTAGCCTTCAAATAGCACTTCATTGCTAACAGCCTACATACACTTTTTTTTTTTTTTTTACAGACACAGATTTAAAAAGTTACTGAGGTAAAACAGAAGCATATTAAGAGACTTCAATGGTGAATTTAACTATTCATTTACCATGATGAGAAAAGTAGTAAAAAAAAAAGGTGGGGAGAGATATGAGAAATAAGATGCAATTTTATATCTTTTTAACTTTTAGATTAAAATAAGATTTGTTTAACATAAATGCTGACATTTATATAGCGGATGGAGAAGGATTGAAAGTGTGACCTTTGGAGCACATCACTGAAATTGCTGATTTTTTTCGTGGTTGTTGCCATCCTTTAAGATTAGTAATAAAATATAATCTTAAAATATATATCTTTTTAATGATAACAAAATGTCAAAAAAGCAAAAGATCGCAGATCTGCAGAAAAATCTAATGAATGCCTCCTCCAGCCCTCCCTCATTCTGCTGTAAAAATAAAGTTACTTGACTCATTACAGAACTTTATTAAAGTATTTTTAATTAATTACATTAATTAGCTTGCCTTGTTTGTCTTAAATCGGAAAGCATTGAGGCTTGCGATGTTTGCTTAAATCGGATCCTCCTAAATCGATTTAACACCAGCTTGGCATGTAAGTGGTAGATACATCAAAGTAGATAAATCGGTTTTCCGATGTTAACTCTGAATCAGTATCTTGTTTTAAATCGATTTAAAGCGAATGACTAAATTGCGATTTAAGACAACGGCTAAATCGCGATTTAAGATAATGGCTAAATCGCGATTTAAGACATTAGCTAAATCGCGATTTCCGATTTTAGCTTAAATCGATTTAAGACCAATGGTTAAATCGGATTTCCGATGTAAGCTTTAAATCGATTTAAGAGTTAAATTGATTTAAGGCCCAGGCCTAGTGTAAACGTTGTGTATTTTATATTATGCATATCCATGATGGGTCAGTATTATGGTGGCCCCCCAACGACTAGTTTTTTATTGTTTTAACAGATCAGGAAATGAGTGAAAAGTCGATTACAAATTTAACTTTTATAAAAAAAAAAAAAAGTGCTTTAAAATTGACTTTGTTGATTTATCTCTAACGGAATCTAGCCGCTTAAACAACATCAAATTAAAACAGATTTGTCAATTTATTTCAAAACTTTTGACAGTTAGTTTTAACATCGTTAATTTCTTATTCCACTCATAATTTTTAGATCCTTATCTATTTCCTAAGGTTATTCACTCATTATTTATGATTCAGTGCTTTTCTTCTCTCCTTTGGTCGACTACTGTCGAAATATTTTATCAAAATATTTAACTGGTGGTATTTGCCCTATTAACTTTTTAGAATTTATTTAAATAATTTTAGTGAGGCATTAAAAATATTTTATTATCATTTACACGTTTTAATCCATTTTATGCATTCAAGTTCCTTAATGTAGGAAATGGAAATCCTTTAGTTGCACTTGAAATTACCGATAAGAGCTGAATTATACATTCGTCTAAACAAATCAGTACATCGCTTCCTTATTCGCTATAATGTTTTGAGTGTAACTGCTTTACTAAACAACTCAATAAAGTTTTATGTATAAACAAATTTGACAATTAGATTTTGAAATTCTTATATCTATTATAGAAGAAAGTATTGCGATCGAAATTGTTTTCGACTTCCAGTTTTTATCGTTTTAGAAATCAGAAAGCCTGAAAAACAAGGTTTCTACAAAATGTCTGTCGGTCCGAGTGTCCGTTTGTGCGTGTGTATGACTTCTTTGAATAATCGAAAAGCGTATGAAGTTATGCATTGAATTGAAACAAATTTCATATTTATTTTTGGATATGATATATGAAAATTTTTAGAATTTACTTAAATATTTTTAGTGAGCCATAAAAATATTCCATTATCATTTATACGTTTTAATCCGTTTTATGTATTCAACTTCCTTAATACATGAAAGGGGAATCTTTTAGGGAGATTCTCAAAAGGTGGGATCATTAAACGTTAACTATATGTAATTTTTTTAATTTTCAAATTTAAGGCCAAATTTTTTTAATAGCATAGTATTTTGTCTATAAATATAATATATAAATATTTTAATAGTATGTCTACAAAATTATACACAAACATTACAAGACAGCAACTATTCTGGAAAATTAATGATTAAAGCATTTAATGAGCAGTTGTGTACGTTACAAATTTTGGACATTTGCAGATTTTGGGCTTAAAGATTTTGGACGTTGCTCTTAGTATTTAAAAAATTCTGAAGACTAAGAATGTAGTAAATGTGTCTGTATACATATATATATGTATAATTAACTTTTTGTTATCCAGTAATAATAATAATAAAATCAAATGCTTTGTTACGTACGTTACTTTCGGACATAACAAAATACAGAAAAATGCTTTATAGAAAAGTCCTTCTATCTTCAAAAAAGCAATAAATCAGCGTGCCATCTCTTAATGAAATTATCAAAAATCATCCGTTTCCTTTATGCATTCATTGTTTACCATTAGAACCACCTGGAAAAAAGTTAAAACTCTTTTTCTTGGTGGTACATTGGAACAGTTAACGTTATGAATGTCCGAAATTGGCCTCTTTAGCATAAAATAATAAAATTTTAAGATATTTATACAAAGCTTTTACAATAAATTGTGTCATTTTCTATCTCTAAATAGAATTAAAAACTCAGTGTAAAAAAATAAATAAATAAATAAAGTCAATGATAATTAAAGTTATGTTTGAAAGGCTTAAAGTTATGACTTGTGTCCAGTGCCCACGTTTTGAGAATCGCCCTTTAGTTGCACTTTGAAATTAGTGATATTAGCTGAATTACTCTGGAAAAACCAGTACACCGTTCCCGTATTTACTAGAATGTTTTGAGTGTAATTGAGTTAGATTTTTAAATTCTTATATCTATTATAGAAGAAAGTATTGCAATCGAAATTATTTTCGACTTCCAGTTTTTATCGTTTAAGAAATCAGAAAGCCTGGAATACAATGTTTCTACAAAATGTCTGTCGGTCCGAGTGTCCGTTTGTGTGTATGTATGACTTCTTTGTATAATCGAAAAGTATGTGAAGTTATGCATTGAATTGAAACAAATTTCATATTTATTTTTGGCTATGACATATGAAAATTTTTAGAATTTATTTAAACATTTTTAGTGAGCCATAAAAATATTCCATTATCATTTACACGTTTTAATTCATTTTATGTATTCAATTTCCTTAATACATGAAAGGGGAATCTTTTAGTTGCACTTTGAAATTAGTGATATCAGCTGAATTACTCTGGAAAAACCAGTACATCGTTCCCATATTTACTAGAATGTTTTGAGTGTAATTGATTTATTAAACAACTTAATAAAGTTTTGTGTGTAAACAAATTTGACAGTTAGATTTTTACATTCTTCTGATTGTAATAGAAAAAAGCACTGAAATCGAAGCACTGAAGTTTTCAACGGATTTACACATTTTAGGAGTCAAAGATATCGAAAATGGTATGAAGTTATACATGCAATTGAAACAAATTTCATGTGTATGTTTTTGGCTATGATATATATTACTTTTCCGAATTATTTTTAGTGAGGCATTATCATTTACGCGTTTTAATCAATTTTATATATTCAAGTTCCTTAATATACGAAATGGAAATCCTTTAGTTGCACTTGAAGTTAGTGATAAGAGCTGAATTATAGACTAGTCTGGGCGAATAGGTACATCGCTTTCGTATTCACTATAATGTTTTGAGAGTAATTGCTTTACTAAACAAAATAATGACGTTTTGTGATAAACAAATTTGACAGTTTCACTTTTCCAATTTTTAGTGGGTAAATTAATTTGACAGTTATATTTTTACATTCTTCTGTCTATTATAGAAGAAAGTATTGAAATAGAAATTTTTTTCGACATTCGGTTTTCGGCGGATTTACATGTTTTAGGAGTCAGAGATCCCGAAAAACATGTTTTCACAAAATGTTTGTCTGTCCGTGTGTATGTATCCCCTTTGTATCATCGAAAAGTGTATGAAGTTATTCACAAAATTCAAACAAATGTCATGTATATGTTTTTGGTTATGATATATATAACTTTTTAGAATTTATTTAATTATTTTTAGTGAGGCATTAAAAATATTTCCTTATTATTTAGAAGTTTTAATCCATTTTATGAATTCAAGTTCCTTAAAGCATGAAATAAAAATCCTTTATTTGCACTTGAAATTAGTGATAAGAGCTGAATTATACATACGTCTGGACAAATCAGTACATTACTTTCGTATTCACTAGAATGTTTTGAGTATAACTGATATTTACTGAACAACATAATAAAGTTTTATGTATAAAAAAATTTTCTAGTTAGATTTTTACATTCTTCTGTCTATAATAAAATAATTTTTTTGAAAAGGTCATTTTTTTATTTAATCATCATTGGTATACGCATTTTCAGTGACTTAAAAAATAGTTTCAATCTACATATATACACATTCATGACTACCAAAATACGAAGACAAAAATCGAAATTATTAATTAGGGGAGGTAGGGGAGGTTTGATACATAGGGAGAGTTGATACATTGACAATTTTTCTCAACAAATGGCATTAACAGCCATTCTAACACATGTGAAGGTTTCTTTTATTTGTTGAAGCCATCATTAGCTCGACTAATCAGTGAAGAACTGACAACTTTTCTTTTCTTTTAATTTTGAAGGTTTTTGGAATGTCAATGTAAATTTTTTCACGGACTGATTTTCTTTCATAACTCTTATTATTGTGAAGATAATATCTTGTATTTTTTTTTATTTATAAAGCACATTGTTAAGATTAGTTTTACTAGAAAGTAGATTACCATTTTGCAACTGCATTTGTACAAGTGATTGAAAATCCAATAAGGCATAACAGGGAGAAATGATACATTAGTACTGGGGAGAAATGATACACTTGTATATTTGAAATTTAATAGTTTTTTTAAAGTTTGCAAACTAATATAGGACTGTAATATTCATTATTGTTTTACGGCAAGAGCTACTGAAATTGGTAAGGATGAACAAAGAGACTATTCATAGACATTATGTAGGTTACATAGAAAAGCAGTGCAATGATAGATGGTTAGTTCGCTTTGCTTTTCATGTAGAAGGGAAAAAGTTTAAATGGCCTGAAAGGGAAAATGTTTCTATAATTTACGAAGGGCAAATTGCGTTAACTTAAAAAATGCGTTAAAAAAACGTTAAATCTACCCGATTTTACTTATCAAAATGATAGAGTTATTAGTTTTTCTTTTAACCATTTCAGGGTTGGTGGTATGTTTATGAAAACACTTAATTTTAATTCCCAAATGCCACATTACCACCAGCATTTTAGTAAAATATTTTCCATTTAGTATGAAAGTGAAATAAATCCCTTTTCTTATTTCTAATTAAATTTGTTGGTAAATTCCGGTGCCATTCATTTATTCAACACTTTAGCATTGAAAATGCTTTGCCCCTGAACGGGTTAAAGGAATCTTAAATGTGCTAAATTTATGTTAAATTGTTTGCAAATCAGCAATGTTCACTTCATTTTTCCTTGCAGCTAGATCTCTAGGGGTTTTTTTCATTATTTATTTTCTAAAAAGTGCGTTAATGGGATTGTTAAAATAATAGCAATAGTTTAAATATTTTTGTGAAAAACTTTTCTGAAACAAAAATATGTCAATGTCATTTCATTTCAAATTTTTCTCAAATATTTCTAGATTTATCATAAAAAACTGTATGACGCATAAATTGAATTGTCTGCATTTTTTTTTCTATTTACATAACAATGTATCAAACCTCCCTTGCTAGCGTATCAATCCTCCCCAGTAATGGGGAGATTTGATACAGTAGTAACCATTCAAAATAATTGGGATATATTTTTTGAATGACTATTTTTTTAAATTCACAATATTTTTAATAAATGAATAAAAGGTCACTTTATAAGAAAACACGAAAAATTTGTTTAAAAATAGCTTTCTAAGGGTTGTAAAAAATTAGTAAAAAAAAGTGTATCATACCTCTTCTACCTCCCTTAATAGATGCAGAAAACGCGTTTAGCTTCTCTTACGGACCTGGATTTTAAAAAAGGCTTTTCTTTTCTTCAACAAAAAATAAACGAACCTTCTTTTGCTTTGTTATTGTTAAATTATTATTATTAATGTTTGCTTATGTCTTGCAATAAACACCTTCAACTGAAAGACTTTTTTTTTGTATATTCCGGCGATTTTTCACCTCAAGAAGTTGTGTTTGAACAATTAAACGATAGCAGTTGCGTGCGTGTTCATCAGTTACAAATAATAGTTCAACGAAAAGAATTCATGCCTACTTATTTCAAAATACACACCCTCTTGGCAACGATTGCGCCGGATTTCACTTCAAATTCAATGCTCCGAGAAAAATGGGGAAAGCTACAATTTCATAAACATCAAAATACGAAGACAGATATCCAAATTATTGATAGGTGTTGAAAACTAATACGCGTTTAGCTTCTTCTAGGAAACTGACATTTTCTGTCTTTTTTTTCTTTTTTTAAAAGTCCTTTTTTTTAAATTAAGTAATCATTGTTATAAGTATTTTCAATGATTTAAAAAATACTTTCAATCAACATATATACATCATTATGAATATTAAAATATGAAGATAGAAATCGAAATTATTGATTGATGGGCATTGAAAACTAATACGCGTTTAGAGTCTCTTACGGAGATAGATATAAAAAAGGTTTTTCTTTTCTATAATAAAAATAAACGAACCTTCTTTTGCTTTGTTATTGTTAAATTATTATTTTTAGTGTTTGCTTATGACTTGCAATAAACACCTATTCAACTGAAAGACTTTTTTTTTTATTCGGGCAATTTTTCACCTCAAGAAGTTGTGTTTGAACAATTAAACGATAGCAGTTGCGTGCATGTTCATCAATTACAAATAATAGTTCAACGAAAACAATTCACGCCTACTTATTTCGAAATACACACCCTCTTGGCAACGACTGCGCCGAATTTCACTTTAAATTCAATGTTCCAAGAAAAATGGGGAAAGCTACAATTTCATAAACGTCAAAATACGAAGACAGAAATCCAAATTATTGATAGGTGTTGAAAACTAATACGCGTTTAGCTTCTTCTACGGGACTGGATTCAAAAAACGACCATTCTTTCAGGCTACATTTAACATCCGGTCTTATACGAAACTGATATGCATAACGTAACTCGATACCCCATCCAGAAATGATTCAAAGCTTGCAATGTCTTTCTTTACTGCTTCCGGCCAGACCCTACGGCCAATTTGAAGACAATCTATCAAAATCAGGCACCCTCGCTTTTTTTTGTTGTTACGTCTACCCACGACTCTAATTTTTATTTCGAATTTCTGCCTAAGGGTTGCTAGCTGTTCAACAGAATTGAGTTACTCTAGCTGGGAAAGAACTAAAATTGACATTTGATCGAAAGAAACGCTGAGAATTATCAGTTCCCAGGAAGGTTGACTCTCCACTATTGGCACAATGTAACTTGTTAAACGAAGATGGATGTTAAACGGAAGATGACAAGACGTTAGAAATCTTTATTGAAAACGGGTCTAAAACTTATAATCTCGCAGGTGTTAACTCAAATTTTAATATCTAAAGAAAGATAATTAATTTAAGTATTTAAAGAAAGACATTACAAATCTAAACTTACATATTAACCCTTTATGTACTGAATTATGAATGCATGAAAATTTTATCGCCTGAAGCATTTTTCGTGAATTTTTGAAAATACATTAGAAGATTTACATAATCATTTAATACATTTAAGAAGGATTGAAGGATTTAGAAGGATTCATTAAATTTATAGGGATTTTATGCTATATTTATAACCCCGCTCAAATCTTTTATTTTAAATATTTTTCTTAGTATTTTGTAGAATTAGGAAATGTACAAATATAATCTTCTTATAGTAGAAATATAGAAATATTTCCGTATTGAAAAATCCCCCCCCCCCCCCTCCCAACGGCAAGAAAACTGAAAAGATGCAAAGGCAAAAGAAATCATCCCTTTAAAAATATTTTTGTTTTGTGTAACCAATAACGCTTTTGCAACAATATAAAGTAATGCATCTATAACTCATTCTAAACTGTATTACTACTAATCGATGTATTAAATAAATTTTATAACAAGTTATTTTAATGATACTTATAAGTACCGTCAGTAGATAAAGGGTTAAACGCTATTCACAAAATAATGATGCTTAAAGAAATTAAAGTGATATATCGTGTGTACATTATGAACAACTTGTGTACATTACATGTTACTACATTTGTACATTACAAATTTTTAATGAAAGTGGTTCATAAAATAATGGTACTTAACCATTTCATTACGGGGTCGGGACACTGTACGTCCCAGCGACTATTTTTTTTATTCTATACTTACCACATTTTGAAAAATATTCTGTACTGTACACATATACTAAGATATTTTTAATAGATATCTAAACAAAGAAATTTTCCTGTAAATTGTGGTAGGAATGAATTTTAAAATAGTCGCTTGTTCTCGGACGTATTTAAAAGGTTAATAAAATAAAATGATACATCGCATATTATATTACGAATTATTTGTGTACATCACGGTTTATTACAAGTTACGTGTTACTACTTGTAATACATCACAAATCTTTACTGAAAATGGTTGATATCGCATACTTTACATTACGAATTACATGTGTGTATTGCGAATCTTTACTGAAAATGACCCGCAAAACGATGATGTTTAACAAAATCAAATAACTTTGTACGTACTAACTCTTCATACATATTTAAATATTTAAAATAAGACTTTAAAAATCTTTATTAGTCTAATAATTAAACAATCTGCACAAAAAGTATATATATTATGTAATCGGAAAACTTGAATCTCCAAGATGGATGTTAAACGGCAGATGACAAGACGTTAGAAATCTTTATTGGAAACGGCTCTCAAAACTTATTATCTCGCAGGTGTTAACTCAAATTTTAATATCTAAAGATAGATTACAGTCATTCAGGGTAACTTTGAACCATGGGGTGTAACTTTGCACCATCTCCTAATTTTCAATATTTTTTACTCCAAAAGACGAAAAAAACTCCAGAACCGTGCTCTGTTGGCAAGGTTCTAAACTGGAATTTCTACTCTTTATTTTAGAAAATAAATTAGCAACATTATGCGCAATTAATTGCAGCATCTAGCTATTTTTGTGAAGTACTGTTTTCAAGTTAATTTTGAATGCTGTTTTGAAGTTGTTGTAATCCAATTAAATTTTCATAGTAAGTAACAATATCGTCATTTATCAGACATATTATTATCTAAATGTTGTAAATGTGTTAATATTTTGTGATTATTCATTCATTAATAATTAATAAAATGTAAAATAAGAAGGCACTAACATTTTACCACATTTTCAGGTAACTTTGAACCGGCTCAAAGTTATACTGATGTTCATAATTTACTGATTATAGGTGCTACTATCAACATTTTCCCATATTTGCGCGTATATTTTATATAAATGGCGAAAGTATGCATTAGCTATAGCGTGTAAATGTTTTCCTAAATATGTGTAAAATATATAAAATTCATTTAAAGGCGTTATTCGGGGCGGAGCTATTCAAATTTGACATTTCATACATTGGAAATTTTTTATTCTTGTTTGAATAATACTAGTACTAGTATGTATTACTGTAACTATGTATATATTATTGAGTTAAAACATTGAAAATTGTTTTTAACTGCATTTTTATGTTTTATCTGAACAATAAACAGTTTTTTTTTTTCTAAATATTCATAGTTCTCTTCTTCCACTTTTCTTATGCACAATATTTGTTGTAATATCATAAATTATACAAATCTTGTGATGTTGGGAAATGTAAATTCGGAGTCTTTACATATCTCAAAACATTTTTTGGGGTTCAAATTTGTCCTAACTATAATACTTTTTTTATAATGAATTATTTTAGATAATATTTATCATATGGTGCAAAGTTACCCTAAATGGCTGGGTAACTTTGAACCAGGTTAAAAATTCATTCTTTATTACTTTTATCATTATTATTCCTTAATTTTTGATAGTCATACAATAATTTAGGATCATTTCTTCAATATTATGCCCCTAGTTGCAACAATATTCTTAAAATAAGAGTGTGGCATATGAAAATAGAAAAAATGCGGATCAAAGTTACCCTGAATGACTGTACTAATTTAACCCATTTGTGCCTGAATTTTTGTTTTCACAAATTTGTTGGTAAAAGCACTTTAAAATATTGCAAAATGAATTGGAAAAATGCTATAAAAAATTATGCTAAATATTTTTTGTATTTATTTGATAAAATGTAAAAGTACTAAATATGGGAATATGCATAATATTTGTAATATTATAATACGCATAATTATATGTTTTGTCTAAATTTATATAAAATAAGCTTTTAAATTGTATGTTATATACCATAATTAGTATTTCTATGAACTACTAAAAAAATATATTTATTTCTTTTCAGAGACTGATAACATTATAAGTATTAGTAATAATAAAAAACAATTTGTTTCATAATCATCTTGAAAAGGACTTTAGAAAAATAACGGTTTCCTATATGGCTAATAAAAATATATAACTATTCGTGCATAGCGCCCCATATTTTGTACGTTACGAAAATGCATAAAAAAATAGGCTTGAACATATAATTTCACAATTTCAAAAAATACGTATTTCAAACAAGTCTACAAGCTAAGCTTATGACTTATTTATTTGTATCTTTGATAGAAAAAACACAAACAAACTTACTTTTTACATTTCGCTATCTTGAAAAATGAAAAATCTATAAACTCCGAAAAAAGCCTTCATTTAAGCAAATAAATATTCACCTTATACTGTCATCTCTCGGTAACAGATAAAGGTCTTTATAGATAATTATTTCATACAATTTTCATGTTATAAAGAAGAAAAATATTACACAAATTTATTAAAATTAGAAGCGTTCCAAAAATGGGACGCTATACATAGATGGGTTACATATTTAAAGAAAGACATTACAAATGCAAACTTACATATTAAAAGTTATTCACAAAATAACGATACTTAAAGAAATTAAAGTGAACACTGTAAACTGAAATGTCTGAAATTCAGACATTTAAGTGTCTGAAACGCAGTGTTCAATTTTCAGACGTTTTAAAATGCCTTAAATTTTACAGACACTTCTTGCGCCTGAATTTCAGACACTTAAGTGTCTGATAACGGTCTGTATAATGGCCGTTTTTTGCTTTTCCGATTTTGATTGCATATAATTTTAATGAGGACACTTTCATTTTCGGAACCGGTTTCGAATGTGAAAGCATCCTAAAAAAAAAATGTAAAATCAAAATCGTAAATGTAAAAATCCGCCTTTCAACAGATCGAACTCAGCTATCCACTGCAAAAAAGTGTGATTTAAAAATAGCGAAATGCAAGCGAGATATCTTTATAAATTTCTTCCATAGGATTAGCATTAATAAACGAATCTTTTCACTTGATTGAAATGCCTCTTAAATAAAAATTTTGTGATCACACTTTTAAGCGATTTTTATATTTCAATTTTTTGTTTTACATTTAAAAAGTCCAGGGATTACTTCTATACAGCGATTCCCTTCGTCAAGTCATTAAAAACACTATAATAGCCCACTACGGTAGAGTCGCACTATTTTAAATTGCTTCTGCTTGACGAAACACATTCTAAGACTTTATTAGGTAAATGTGTGTTTATGGAGGTGGGTGGTAGCTGTTAGATTATTTTAATATAATTATTTGGAAAACTTTATATTTTGTGAAAAACAATTCGTTAATTAACTATTGCACTAAAAATACCTTATTTTCAAAACTTAATAAACGGACTTTTATAATTTTGACAGACGTCCTATGGTTTAATCGCGTTGATTGTTTTATAGAATAATACCAAATGCAGTGCATGTAAAAGTATTTTAAACACCTGTCATCCATTCGAAAACGTTTCTTGATTATCCTGTCATATATATTGCAATGCAATTGTATATACAGCCATCATACATATGATACAATTGTATTGCATTCAGACAGTTAAGTGTCTGAATTTCTAAGTGTCTTAATGTCAGACGGTTCATCATTATTCAGACATTTCTTTCAGTTCGTCTATACCATAATCCCAGTAAGACACTTATGTGTCTTAAATTCAGACATCTGTGATGTCTGAAATTTCATACTCAGACACTTAAGTGTCTGAAATACTTTTTCAGTCACATATGTCTCTGAATTTAAGACGCTTCTATTTGCAGTGAAATATCGTGTGTACATTATGAACAACTTGTGTACATTACACGTTATTACATGTGTACATTACAAATTTTTAATGAAGGTGGTTCATAAAATAACGGTTCTTAACCATTTCATTACGGTGTCGGGCACTGTACGTGTCAGCTACTATCTTTTAGGTGCGTTCGTAATTATTTAAATACGTAGCACCTATAGTCGTCGTTCGGTCTGTCTGTCTGTCTGTTCATTTGTCCGGCCGTCTGTCCGGCCGTCTGTCCGTCCGCATATAATAGAGCAAAAACTACCAAACCGAATGGTCTGAAATTTTAAATACATAATTGTTGCAAAACTTTGTCATTTCAAATTTTATGAAAATCGGATGTATAGTTTAATGACAGGGACAGTCAAAAGTTTTCCGTTACATGACGGCCAATGGCAAAAAATATTTCAAGTGCATTTTAATGATTTTACAGCCTTTCGAACAGAATGAAATGGATATGCACTTAGGAAGTGCACTAAAATATACATTCAGAACAATATGCAGTGCAAAAAGTATTTATAAAACTAGTTATAGTACGAACGCACCTCATTTGCCACGTTTGACATGCAATTTCCAACTTGCTTTATTCTCTTCTTACCAAATTTTGAAAAATATTCTGTACCGTACACGTATAAGATATTTTTAATAGATATCTACACAAGGAAATTTCACCGTAAATTGTGGTAGGATTGAATATAAAAATAGTCGCTCGTTCTCGAACGTATTTAAAGATTAATAAAATAAACTGATATATCGCATAATATAATATGAATTACTTGTGTACATCACGTGCTATTACAAGTGTACATTGCAAATCTTTACTGAAAATGGTTCATATCGCATACTTTACATTACGAATTATATGTGTGTATTACGAATCTTTACAGAAAATGAACTGCAAAACGATGATGATTAACAAAATCAAATAACTTTGTACGTGCTAACTATTTACACATATTTAAATATTTAAAATAAGACTTTAAAAATCTTTATTAGTCTAATTACAAAAAGTATATATATTTAGCAATCGGAAAACTTGACTCTCCACTATTGGCACGATGTAACTTGTTAACCCTTAAATGCGCGATTTTTTATTTTGTTTCTAAAAAAATATATATGATTCTCTGAAAGGTTTATTACACAGGAAAAAAAAAAATCAGAGATACATTTTTCATAAAATGCATCGATCTTTTCTTCTGTTGCACATCTGCAATACAAGTAAAAACTACTGTCGTGTGGCTGTTTTACGCTCAAATATTGCAAGTTAGTAAATATTTTAATATGTATCTCTCCAAATACCTTATTTTATATAATTATTTATTTTATAAAACTTAACCTTTAACCTTTTAATTCCCATGATAGAATACGTTCTAGAAATTACGTAGTTCAAAGAATCTGACTTTACACCAGAAAGTTTCAATGGTTAATTTCGCTTTATTTAAATACGGAATGTCTGTTATTAGTTAAAGCAAATATTGCTACTTTAATTTTCTGGTGTGAATTAGGTATATATCTCTCTATTCTAAAAAAAAGTAACTATTGCTGTCACCGCGCCGCCGCCGGTTTTGAATTTTTTGTGACCGGAGGTCTTTCTTCGTTAATATTAAGCAAAATATTGCGTACAAAAATATGAAAATCGGTGGTATTATAGAGAAATGTTTGATAAACACGCTGATGTAGACAGTTTTCAAATCGAAGAAATATTTAAAGAGATATTTAATGCTAAAGTAGGACAAAATCGTTCCATTAAAAAAGTTTTATAGGAGCAAAAACTGTACATCGGAATTTAATCATTTTTAGATCGTTTTATGCGTCAGAATTTCCTGGTGTGCAGACTTCACTTAGTTTTTTAATTTGACTCATTTTTTGAGGTTTTATTTCTATTTTAAATTCAAATTTTCAGCATTTCGAGAGATATTTTTTTACACATTTTAGAAAATTATATTAATTTAAACTGTTGCCAACTGTATAAAAGCGCAAAGAATAATATTTGCTTCAGATTAAAAATTTATTTTAAACGTGACAAGAAAATATACAAAGCAGGAACTCATTGAAAATTATCATAAAAACTATATTACACGTGAATTTTAAAAGTGAAAGAATGTTGTAAAATAATAAATTCATTAACATATGTCAGAAGTCTTAAATAGGAGAAATTACGTCACATTACACATTACGTAAAATGAACAAAAATAATATTGCAAAACAGCTTAAATTTAAAAATTGCGCGAGACATTTATATAATATTCTAGGATGATATTTTCAACTATTTTTATTAGGATAGCGCAAATAATATTTCATTTCTAACAAAAGTATTTTCACTTGAATAGTAAAAGGAGAAAGAAAAGTTTGGTGAAAATAACGTCAGATTAAAAACGATACATTTAAAGTGTCATTTAAAAAAACCCTTCTCTTCGGTTTGCTAAAACATACCGGGAGGCAAAGACTGTTTAATTCATTTTATATTAGCTTATTTTGAAATGTTAACTGATTTTATTTAATCAAAGACGGAAACAGCCTTTGTATCTTTTAACAGCCGCTGATTTGGCTTTAAAAGTCCCCTTTAATAGAAACCCGTTTATAGGGAGATCGCCACTGTTTTTTAACTTATAATTCAATCTTTTTTAAGCCGATCAAATTAACGTGCTTTTAGATTCTGCGGTGTCTGAACGGAGGTTGGGGAGCGTAGCTTGTAGGGGGCAGCGCCCCCTAGTGAATAAAAAAAAATCTATTAAATTTAAAAAACTATTGTTTGCATATATGCAAAGCTGCGCACTAAAGGGTTAAACAAAGATGGATGCTAAACGTAAGATGACAAGACGTCAGAAATAGTTATTGAAAATGTCTCGCAAAATGATGGTGTTTATATAACCTCGCAGGTGTTAACTCAAATTTAAATATCTAAAGCAAGATTATTAATTTAATCATTTAAAGCAAGGCATTACAAAGCCTTAATGAAAGTGGTTCACAAAATAACAGTGCGTAAAGAAATAAAATAATATATCATGTGTTACATTACGAAATACTGTTTTACTCCACACTTTATTAAATGTGTAACATTACGAAAGTATAATGAAAGTAGTTCACAAAATAATAGTGCTTAATAAAATAAAAGGATACGCTGTATAATACATTAAGAATTACTTGTGTAGATCACATGTTATTACATGTGTACATTACAAAACTTTGCTGAAAATAGATCGAAAAATATCGGTACTTAAGGGTATTCTTAAATCCAAAAGAGCAACTTTCTGACATAAGTTTTAATTTATTTTTGTTCCAAAATGCATGAAACTAGATGGTGTCGTTGTTCAGAAACTATGTAATTGAGCTGTTTTTTCCATTTTTTTGCAAACGCAATAGATTTTTCAGAAAATAGTGTCAAAGTGGGCGTTTTGAACCGAATTTCCGCGCGAAGGAAGAAAGAGTGGGCGAAAACCGTGTTTGTCACGTGATCGAAATCGCTTATAACTCAATAGGTAATTGATTGATCAAAAAATGGAAAAAACAGTTCAATTCCAAATCGCTTCCATGACCCAGGCTTTCCAATTTTATATCTTTCCGTTAAAAAATGAATTTGTAAACGTGTCAAAACGTAAGAACAGCCTTAACGAAATAAAATGATATCGCATGTTTTACATTACGAATTACGTGTGTACGTTACGAATCTTTACTATCCACAAAAAGAGAATGCTTAACAAAATAAAATAATGCCGGATGTGTTAAATCATTATATATATTTAAGTACTTAAAATAAGGAGTTGATTATTTGTCTAATAATTAAACAATCAGTGCAATATATATACAGGGTGTTTCATAAAAGATGGGCAAAACTTTAAGAGACGAAAGTACACATCCAAACAAACAACTTTCACCAAAGAATGCATGGTCGGAAATAAAACGCATAGGTACTGGTGCACTTGAAAACTAGGTCCATGTAAACGTGAAAGCTCTTTTCCTGTTGCGAGTTATCGGGAGAAAAACGACACAATTACAAATGAAAGTCTTTAACTAAACAGGATTTCCTATTTTGCTTTCTAATTGTCAAATCTAACAGTCTTTCTTTTGACAAATAATAGCTTACTTATACGTCTTTTTCCATTACAAATGAAACGCTTTAACTGAACAGGATTTCATATTTTGCACTCTCTTAATGTCAAATCTACCAGCGTTTCTCTTGACCAAACACTGTCAATAAAAGGACTAAAAAACGGAGATTCTACTGGCAGTCGAGACGCCAGTACTATTTCCTTATTTTCACAGAAATTTCCCCCCATAAATTCCAGAAATCCGTATTTTTACGGAAATTTTTCCCCATAAATTTCAGAAAATTTTCCGTTTTTCTGGAATTTATTGGGGAAAATTTCCGTTAAAATACGGAAATAGTATACTAGCGTCTCGATTGCCAGTAGAATCTCCGTTTTTTAGTCCGTTTTTTTTTTTCTACAGTGAACAGTGGCTAACTTACATATCATTTTCGAATACAAAGGAAACGCTTTAACTAAACAAGATTTTATATTTTGCTTTCTAATTGCCAAATCTACCAGCTTTTCTTTTGACAAACAGTCACTTACTTATAGGTCGTTTTCCATTACAAATGAAAGTCTTTAGTTAAACAGGATTTCATATTTTGCTTTCTAATCGCCAAATCTACCAACATTTCTTTTGAAAAACAGTCACTTACTTATATGTCGTTTTCCATTACGAATGAAAGTCTTTAACTGGACACAGGGCTCCCAAATGGTCTCCTTTTCCCCCCAAAGTCTCCTTTATGAAAAATAGTTCCTTTCAGTCCCCTTTTATGCATTTTGGTCCTCTTAGTTCCCTTTCTGTGGCTGGAAAAAATTTACTAATGTGGAAAAAATCTTCGCAAAATTCAAAAAACTGTAAAAATCACAAAAGTTCAAATATTACGTTTTACTAGCAAGCTAAAACATTATAACTGGAATTCCTTCATGAATGTCAAAAAATTGCCACACAATGTGAAAAGATGTTAAAATATGCATTGAAAATCTCATTAAAAGTGACTAAAAATTCAAGTTAGAGGACAAGCTAGAAGTTTGAAACCGACTTTCAAAAAATCGCCATAAAATGTAAAAAGAAAGAAAGAAAAAAAAATGCAAAAAATTCAAAAATTGCTATAGGAATTCAATTTTATTGAAAATAGGAGAGAATTTGATAAGTTCTGCGAAACGATTGAAACTGGAATCCTTTTACGAATGTCAAAAATCGCATGAAAAATTCAAAAATTGCTGTAATAAGCTTTATCGAAAAGAGAACAACCTTTATTGAATTGGGCTGAAAAATTGAAACTGCGAAACAATTGAAGCATTTACTAGTGTGAAAAAGTCACTGCATAAGAATCGCTAAAAATTCAGAAAATCAGAGAAGTCAAAATGTACTATAGTAAGGGCTTAAAACATTGTATCCGAAATTTTTTCACAAATGGAGAAAAAATCCTTGCGGGATGTGATTTTTTTTTTTTTTTTTTTTTTTCATCGCTAACAATTTAAACCAGAGATTGCAATCGTAGAAAGACAAAATTTACTACATTGGGTTTAAAAGTTTGAAACCGAATTTCTTTTATAAATGTCAAAAAATAACTGTAAAATGCCAAAAAACAATGAAATAATTGGGGAAAATTTTTAAATCACTGTATAAATTCCAAAGAAACTTTATTGTAAAGAGGACAAAATATGCTCCATTCTGCTAAAAAAATTAAACCAGATTCCTTTTAAAAATTTGGAAAAATTGCCATAAAAAATGAAAAAAGGCTAAAAAATTACAATTTAAAAAAAACTACTCAAAGTCCAAAAATTGGCTTCTATGTGCATAACTTTAGACATACAGCTATCTTATATAGATATATATATAGCATCTTATATATCTTATATATTATATATATTATATATTATCTTATATATTATTATATATTATATATCTTATATATTATACAGCTATCTATGTGCAGTGATCTCATCAGCACAAAGACACATCGACAAACCTCTATCTTTATTGGATTAATTTTTAATATAATTATTCAATTGTTAAATAAATCATATCAGTTGTAAATTTCCAAATGGGGGGAAAATGTCCAGGCCAAGATTCGAACCAGGGATGTCTTGGCTGGAGCCGCCAACGCTCTACCTACTGAGCCATCCCGGGCGAATCTGGAAGACTAATTCACCCAGCTAACCTTAATGTTGCCGATGAACATCATAGCTTATTTCAACTTTTATTGGGTAGTACAAAGGAACTAAATTTCATGTTTGAGATTAATAATTAACAATATCTAATCAATAGTTAATCTAATTTTAATATTCAGCAGGAGATGCTGTTATGCTGTGTTTTTTTAGCTCACGTACTGCCAAAGCCTAAGAGCTAATGTGGCCGCCGGTTCTGTATGTATGTACGTACATATGTACATAACGCGATAACTCTTGATAGAAATATCCGATTTGCTTCAAATTTCTTTCTAAGTTCATTCTAATAATGCGCTTCCCTGATTAGTTTTGGGGGTTCATTGATTAAGTATAAAGTGGGTAACGGGGGGGGGAGCTCCCCCCTTAACTTAGATAAATGGGTTTTTCATGCAGAATTATCAGATTTTCTTCAAATTTTGGTATACCGGTTAATTCTGATAACGAACTTCCCTGACCTGATTTAAAGGTTCATTGTTTAAGTCTAAAGGGGGGCACAGGGGGCCAATACTCCCTTAATTTAGATAAATGAATTTTTCTATCCGATTTGCTTCAAATTTGTATACACGTTTATTCTGATAAGGCGCTTCCCTGATTAGATTTGGAATTTCATTGGTTCAATATAAACGGGGGAACGGGGGGCTAATACACCTTTTAATTTAGATAAATGGGTTTTTCTATCCGATTTTCTTCAAATTTGGTATACCGGTTTATTTCGATAAGGCGCTTCCATGATTAGATTTGGAGTTCTATTGGTTAAGTATAAAGGGAGGGAGAACAGGGGTGTAATCCCCCTTAATTTATTTTTCGAGGGACATTATTCTTTGAAATAATCAGTTTAACTGGGAACTTTTCTTTTTTTTTTAATAAGACAAGTAAACTTAATAATCAGAAATTTTACGTAAGCCTATTGTTCAGTGAGATCTGAAAATCACCTCGCTGAAGTTAAAATAAAAAGTTTTAGTCGCAGAAAAAACTGTCTGCCATAAGTCTTGAGCATAATCCAGTAAATATAGATTCCAAATTTCATCAAAATCGGTCAGGTAGTTTCCGAGAAAACAGGTCTGAAAGCTCGCATATTTCCAATAGGATTGCACCCAGTCTTGTGTTCCCTTAGTAAAGCATCAATTTAAATTAAAAGTTCCTTTAAGGAGAATTATAAATGTGATTTCTGAATATTGATTTACTTCCTATTTTCTTGCAGTAGAATATTTAGCTGAGTGTACTTTTTAGTGACCCATCTTTATAAAGATAAACAATTAACATATTTTTGGGGGTAATTTTTAAAAATTTGCTTGCATATTTAGGAAAACTCGATGCAGTATTTTTAGGTATGGTCCCCGAAGCCTCCTTTTAAAATAAAAATGGTCCCCTTTCCCCCTTTTAGGAGACTAAAATTTGTTGGGAGCCCTGTAAACAGGATTTCATATTTTGCTTTCTAATTGTCAAATCTGCCAGCCTTTCTTTTGACAAATAATAGCTTACTTATACGTCTTTTTCCATTACAAATCAAATGCTTTAACTAAACAGGATTTCATATTTTGCACTCTAATTGTCAAATCTACGAGCCTTTCTTTTGACCAAACACTGTAAAAAAAAAAAAGAAAAAAAAAGAAAAGAAAAAGGACTAAAAATCGGAGATTCTACTGGCAATCAAGATGCCAGTATTATTTCCTTATTTTAACGGAAATTTTCCCACATAAATTCCAGAAATCCGTATTTTTACGGAAATGTTTTCCCCATAAATTTCAGAAATTTTTCCGTTTTTCTGGAATTTATTGGGGAAATTTCCGTTAGAATACGGAAATAGTACTAGCTTCTCGATTGCCAGTAGAATCTCCGTTTTTCAGTCCGTTTTTTTTCTTTTTCTACAGTGAACAGTGGCTAACTTACATATCATTTTCCAATACAAAGGAAACGCTTTAACTAAACAAGATTTTATATTTTGCTTTCTAATTGCCAAATCTACCAGCTTTTCTTTTGACAAACAGTCACTTACATATATGACATTTTCCATTACAAATGAAATTCTTTAACTTAACAGGATTTCACATTTTGCTTTCTAATTGTCAAATCTACCAGCATTTCTTTTGACAAACAGTCACTTACTTATATGTCGTTTTCCATTACAAATGAAAGTATTTAGTTAAACAGGATTTCATATTTTGCTTTCATTAGAAAGCAAAATCTACCAACATTTCTTTTGAAAAACAGTCACTTACTTATATGTCGTTTTCCATTACAAATGAAAGTCTTTAACAAAACAGGATTTCATATTTTGCTTTTTACTTGTCAAATCTGCCAGCCTTTCTTTTGACAAATAATAGCTTATTTATACGTCCTTTTCCATTACAAATGAAACGCTTTAACTGAACAGGATTTCATATTTTGCATTCCAATATTCAAATCTACCAGCCATTCTTTTGACAAACACTGTAAAAAAACGAACTAAAAAACGGAGATTCTACTGGCAATCGAGACACCAGTACTATTTCCGTATTTTAATGGGAATCACCCCCCCCCCCCCATAAATTCCAGAAATCCGTATTTTTACGGAAATTTTTCCCCATAAAATACAGAAAATTTTCCGTTTTTCTGGAGTTTATGGGGAAATATTTCCGTTAAAATACGGAAATAGTACTGGCTGCTCGATTGCCAGTAGAATCTCCGTTTTTTAATCCGGTTTTTTTTTTTTTTTTTTTTTTTTTTTACAATGAACAGTGGCTTACTTACATGTCATTTTCCAATACAAAAGGAACTCTTTAACTAAACAATATTTCATATTTTGCTTTCTAATTGACAAATCTACCAGCATATCTTTTGACAAACAGTCACTTACTTATATGTCGTTTTACATTACGAATGAAAGTCTTCAACTAAACAGAATTTCATATTTTGCTTTCTAATTGCCAAATCTAACAGCATATCTTTTGACAAACAGTCACTTACTTATATGTAGCTTTCCATTACAAATTAAAGTCTTTAACTAAACAATATTTCATATTTTGCTTCCTAATTGTCAAATCTACCAGCATTTCTTTTGAAAAACAATCATTTACTTATATGTCATTTTGCATTATAAATGAAAAGCTTTAGTTAAACAGGATTTCATATTTGCTTTCTAATTGCCAAATATACCAGCATTTCTTTTGACAAACAGTCCTTTTCTTATATGTCGTTTTCCATTACAAATGAAAGTCTTTAACTAAACAGAATTTCATATTTTGCTTTCTAATTGCCAAATCTAACAGCATATCTTTTGACAAACAGTCACTTACTTATATGTAGCTTTCCATTACAAATTAAAGTCTTTAACTAAACAGGATTTCATATTTTGCTTCCTAATTGTCAAATCTACCAGCATTTCGTTTGAAAAACAATCATTTACTTATATGTCATTTTGCATTATAAATGAAAGGCTTTAGTTAATCAGGATTTCATATTTGCTTTCTAATTGCCAAATATACCAGCATTTCTTTTGACAAACAGTCCTTTGCTTATATGTCGTTTTCCATTACAAATGGATGTCTTTAACTAAACAAGACTGCATATTTTGCTTTCTAATTGCCAAATCTAACAGCATATCTTTTGGCAAACAGTCACTTACTTATATGTCGTTTTCCATTACAAATGAAAGTCTTTAAAACAGGATTTCATATTTTGCTTTCTAATTGTCAAATCTACCAGCATTTCTTTCGACAAACAGTCACTTACTTACATGTCGTTTTCCATTACAAATGAAAGTCTTTAACTAAACAGGATTTCATATTTTGCTTTCTAATTCTCAAATCTACCAGCATTTCTTTTGACAAACAGTCACTTACTTATATGTCGTTTTGCTGTACAAATGAAAGTCTTTAACTAAACAGGATTTCATATTTTGTTTTCTAATTGCCAAAACTAACAGCATATCTTTTGACAAACAGTCACTTACTTATATGTCGTTTTGCTGTACAAATGAAAGTCTTTAACTAAACAGGATTTCATATTTTGTTTTCTAATTGCCAAAACTAACAGCATATCTTTTGACAAACAGTCACTTACTTATATGTCGTTTTGCTGTACAAATGAAAGTCTTTAACTAAACAGGATTTCATATTTTGTTTTCTAATTGCCAAAACTAACAGCATATCTTTTGACAAACAGTCGCTTATATGTCGTTTTCTATTACAAATGAAAGTCATGAACTGAACAGGAGTGCATATTTCGCACTCCTGTTTTCTAATTCTCTAATTTACCAGATATTTTTCGTGACAAACAATAATTTCTATACAAATTAAGCGCTATACCTTCAAATGAAATTTTTGTTTTTCATTGCAAAATCCTTTAACTGAACAGTATTTCATATTTTGCTTTCTAATTGTCTAATCTTCCAAACATTTTTCTCGATAAATAGTAATTTTATGAAAATTAAGCCGTATTACATTTAAATGAAATTGTTGTTTTTAATTGCAAAAATCCTTTAACTGAATAGGATTTCGTATTTTGCATTCCAATTCTCTGATTTGCCAGACATTTTTCTTGATAAACAGTAATTTCTATGCATTTATATACTAATAATTAAGCAGTGCATAATAATTAAGCACTGTACCTTCAATTAAAATTGTTACTTTTCATTGCAAAAACTTTTAACTGAACAGAATTTCATATTTTGCATTCTTCTAATTTACCAGACATTTTTCATGACAAGCAGTAATCTATACAAATTAAGTGCTATACCTTCAAATGAAATTGCTGTTTTTCATTGCAAAAAAGTTTTAACTGAACAGGATTCATATAAAAAGTTTTTTTTTCAGTGCAAATTCATCTTGATTAATAATTAAAATTCTTAAAGACACAGATAAATGTAAATACATTTTTTTCTGTAGTTTGGCACTTCATACTATCCAGCATCGATTTCAAATTCAATAAAAAGTTAAAATTTCGGTGCAAAATTCACCTTGATTAATAATTAAAATTCATAAAGATAGAAATAAATGTAAATTCACTTTTTTCTGTAGTTTGGCACCTCATACTATCCAGCATCGATCTCAAATTCAATAAAAATTTTAATTTCAGTGCAAAATTTACCTTTTTTTCTGTAGTTTGGCACTTCATACTATCCAGCATCGATCTCAAATTTAATAAAAAGTTAATTTTTGTAGTTTGGCATTTCGTATGACTTTAATGTGCTTTTAAATGATTTTATTATGTTTGACGCACCTTTAAGCAATGCATTTACATGTATTTGTATCTTTATGAATTTTAAATAATTTCTATACAAATTAAGCACTATACCTTCAATTAAATTGTTGTTTTTCATTGCAAAAACCTTTTAACTGAACAGTATTTCATATTTTGCCTTCTAATTCTCTCATTTACCAGTAATATTTCTTGACAAACTATAATTTCTATACGAATTAAGCGTTATACCTTCAATTAAAATTGTTATTTTTCATTACAAAAACCTTTTAATTGAACAGGATTTCATATTTTGCATTCTAATTGTCTAATCTGCAAGGCATACTTCTTGTTCACGATTTTATTACAAAGCACTGATCCGTAAGTATTCAAGGTGATTGTATCAAAAATGTATAGTTTCGGAATTTCATATTGTTGCACATTGAATTGCAAACCTCTTACAATTCAAGAATTCCAGGTGAGTGTCCTGAAAAAGTATAATGCGATTCTGGTAAACCTTGATTGCAATCTTGATCTAAGAGTTTCGGTTCGCTGAAAAATTCTAAATATACCTTTCAAGTTTATATTTAAATTCAAAACACTCTATTTTAAGCAACGCTTTATGAGTAATTTCCCAGATTATTTCAATATTTACCTCTGTTTCACTATTCATGTACTTGTCAAGATAAATTTATACAACATATTGTCGAGTTTCCTGGAGTATCAATCATAGTTGTCCTTTGTTATTCAATATTCAGATTTTTTTTAGTTTAACAGAATATTCCTAATGTTCGCTATAAAATTTAAAATTTAATGTAGAATTTTTTTTTACCAATGCAAGTGTATTCAACAGATCGTTATATTATCTCCTTATAAACAATTCTTAACAAATCGCTTTGATTAAAATCATAAATAGATGCTTATTCATTCAACGTGTAATTTTCCTTTTGATTTTTTAATGTAATTCGTAAAAGACGAAAGTAATTTGACGTTCATGTTAAATATAATAGATATATTCAACAAATACTTGTATTTTTGTCACTGAATAATATTTTTTATGCTGGTCTGTTAGCGTGAATGTCTGTGCTTATGAATCTTTCAGATATTTAAAATGAGCTGTAAATTTTACAATTGCTCTGTAGATAACATTGTTTTACATTGAAGCAAGTATATACAGGAAATGATTTTATTATCACCTTAAAACACGTGCCGTTGATTAAAATCAAAATAGCAACTTTATCAATGCATTCTGAATTACTTTTACATCTAATAGTCTATTCAAGAAGTACTTGTAAGACTTTGTCAGTGAATAAATAATATTTTATCTGCTGGTTTTTCTGCGTAAGGGTTTGTACTTATGAATCTTTCAGATATTTAAAACGAGTTGTAAATTTTCACAACTGCACTGCAAAATTTTAAAGTTAATGTAGAATGTATTACTTTATATTAATGCAAGTATATTCAGCAAATAATTCTATTATCAATTTGCGGACAGTATGCTAACAAGTGTCGTTGATAAAAATCAAAATTGTTATTTAACTTATGTATGTATTCGAAATTGATTTTACTTTTAACAGTATATTTAAGGAACACCAGTGTTTGTTTTTCTTTTGTCACAGAATAATATTTTATGTGTTGCTTTTTAACGTGAGTGTACATTATTTATGAATCTTTCAGATATTTAAAATGAGTTGTAAATGTTTACAATCGCGCTGTAAAATTTTAAAATTAATGTAGAGTATATTATCTTACAAGAGTATTCAGCAAATGATCCTATTATCACTTTATGAACAATATGTTAACAAGCGTCGTTTACAAAACTTAAAATAGATATTTAATCTATGTATGCATTCCGAATTGTTTTTACATACTGTAATATAATCAACGAATACATCTTTTTGACGATGAATAATATTTTATCTGCTGCTTTTTAACTTGAATGTCACTACTTATAAATCTTTTAGAAATTTAAAGTAGGTTAGACATTTTACAATTCTTCTATAAAATATTAAAGTTAATGCAAAATGTATTTTAATACTTGGAAAATTTTCCAGAGAGAAACATTCGCCTTGCATGCAATATTTCAAATTAAAAACAAATTTTCAAATTAATTGCTTAAAAGGCACAAAGGCCAACCTAGTGAAAAATATTCCATGCCGGAACTCTTACCCGGGCCATCAGTATAACGCACTGACATTCTACCGACTAAACCACATGGAACGATACCCAGCCTGGAACTTCCTATTACATGTTGGCAGGGCTACAAACGCAGCACAAGAGCTCCAGGCTGGGTATTGCTCCATGTGGTTTAGTCAGTAGAATGTCAGTGCGTTATACTGATGGCCCGTGTTCGAGTCCCGGCATGGAATCTTTTTCACTAGGTTGGCCTTTGCGCCTTTTAAGCAATTAATTTCAAAATTTGTTTTTCATTTGAAAAGCAAAATGTATTGTTTTAAATTAATGCAAGTATAATCAGAAAGGTATCTTATGAAATGTAAATTTCCATCTGGGCCCAAAATGGGGTCGTTCAAGTATTACGTAAGCAGTAAAGTGGGGGAGGGGGGTCCAGTGTCTGCTTATTTTTGCTGACAAGGGGGGAGAGGGGGGGGGGGGTCACGAAAATTCTTACGTAAGTATTAGACAACGAAACAACTGTAGTTTCACAACAAAAAGCAAAAGAGCGTAATTTAGATGAACTTCTGCGGTTGTTTAGCGACTTGAGAAAAAGGACATGGAGTAAACAAGGACTGGAAACGAGGATCATTCCAGCCCACCACTACATTAAAAATTTAATAATAGACAATGCAGAAACATGGATTCAAAGATCTTGGACACCGACTAGAAATGTGAAGGCCAAACACATAATATTCCTATGATTCTTGTTAAAATTTTTAGTTATGTGCCTAAATAAGTTAGGGCCGGTTGTATTTATTAAAGTTTTTTTTGTTGTTGTTCAATACGATAAATAATAATATATAAAAACTATTTTGTATTCTATGTATTGTTTAATACCATAAGTAACAACATATTAAACCGATTTTTTTCCCCTTCAATACCACAACCCCTATGTGTCTGTTTATGCAGATTTGCTGGATTAATAATGCAATTTATTGCTAACTGTAATTTTTTTATGGCAAATAGATTTGATGTTATGAGAATGTCATAAAATCTTACGTAAGCAAAGGGGGGGGGGGTCTAGAATTTGCTTATTTTTCCTTATAAGGGGGAGGGAGGTGTACAAAAGGACTAAAAATATGCTTACGTAATACTTGAACGGCCCCAATGTGAGGATTCGTAACAGGTTTCTGTTGGTTGAAGCTGCCAATGCTCTACCAAATGAGCTATCGCGAACGAATCTGGAGGACCTCATACACCCAGCTAACCTTATTGATCGTAGCAACTGGTCTGATATGTTAGACGTATTTCAACTTATCCAACAAAGTGTTTGAGCGAAATTCGTTGTTCCTCACAGTTTAATATTTTTTTATATTTCAATAATAAAAGCATAGATAAGAGAAAATTAGCTTACCTTGTATTTATGTTTTATATCCGTTTTTGCCTTTATCTGGAATCTGTCATCAGGGTAATATAATCCGGAAAGTCAAGTCTGTTTAGATTCTCATTCTTTGCTAATGCTATAATATGATGTTGTTTTTTGAGCACACGTAGTTTCTTTTTATGGCTTGTATAAAAATGTAGATTTAAACTTTAACGCTTTAACCGTTGGGCCCGGATTTTTCCGTTTCTAGAAATCATGTTAAAATGGCTGTAGACAAAAATATCTTAAACAGAATTTTATTTTGAACCATATATAGAAAGAAGTGATATTAAAGATATTAGAGCATCAAATTGCGATTGATAAATATATATATCCTCGAATTTACAAGCATTCTTATAAAAATACAGGAAGACCCTCGGACGGTGAAAGGGTTAAAGAAAGAAACACAATTTAATTAGTTTCAATTGCAGCATAAAATCGTCGCAAGTCTTCTTTTGAGAGTTTGGAATACAAGGAAATGTAAAAAACATACATTATACATTATTGAAGACAAAAACAGGATACTAGGATCATTCATCTTAATATTACATTATGTATATTTATAGTCATTTAAACAGTTTAGTTTATTGATTGTTCAAATGTCTGAATTTCTTGGATATGCGATGAAATGTTTATATAAAGTATTTATTTATAATCGTAAACTTCCTTGTTTTGAATAGCAAGTTCTTTTCATAATTGCTTTTATGAATCATGTTGATAGATGAAAGTAATTTGCTGAGTATGATTTATTTTATAGCCATTCATTTGGAGATTACATTTTGTAATATCTGTCAACATGATATACACTGTAAAAAAAAATCTGTAGTTCTACAGATGTAAAGTTACATGCTTACTAAACTTTCACCTGTAACTGTACGAAAAAAGCTGCAAATCTACAAAACTAGTTTTTGTAAAGCTACAAAAATCTGTAACTTTACAAATGAATCTGCTAAAATTTCAGTAATCTTACTAAACTTTTATTTGTAACCCTGGCTGCAGTTACATGAAAAGTTCTCGGAATCCCAGTTTCCAAAAAAATTCTTAGTAACCTTACAGATTTTTTGATTTTCGGCGCAAAAGTGTGTCTGTTACATGAAATTTTGTTGTTGCCGTTACATGAAAAGTTCTAGGAATCCCAGTTTCCTAGAAAAACTTTAGTAACTTCACAGATTTTTTTTTTACAGTGTACGTCGCCTCAGAGCAACAGTAGGACATCTAGAAACAATAGAAAAGAAGATGCCAGGAGACTTTAGCCAGATTACGTAACAAAGAACCTTTACAGATTAATTTTAAAAACAGTAAAATAAATTATCCATCAAGATTTTATTTACCATCCACTATGGATAAATAGAAATTAACATGACTCTCTTTAATTACTAAGTATTTGCCACGAGATGCTTCAGAAATTTAAACATAAGATAAAATAAATCACGTTTACAGAAGATCATTTTGATTAAGATACCGGAACAATTTTTTTGAATTTTTATAAATTTTAAGTTTAAAATTGTTAATAATTATTAAGAAATCATAAAACTGTGTTATAAAGGTACAAATAAGTAATTTAATTTTTTTTATTTTTAATTTTAAAAAATGGTATAAAATTAACCAAAAAATAACTATTTTCTTATTTAAATTTTAAACTATTAAATATAAATACATTTTACGAATCTGATAATCCCCTTTAATAAAAAGCTACGCGTTGATGACGACTGTCTTTTTAGCCAATTGTTGCCACAGATTAATCTCGAAAAATGAAACATTTGAAGTTGCTGAAAAAATTAATAGCTCGAAAAGTAAATAGTCCTAATGCCTTACTGCTATGAAAAACTATGTCTGCATCTAGTGCAACAATAGGGAATTTTTATAAAACACATCTGAGATATACGAGGGTGATTCAATAATTATTGTCCCGAATGTGTTGAACATATACTGCGATGGTTTATGTGGCATATTGAAGCCTATAATATCTTAGATGCCCATATGCTCAATTTCAGAACCGTAGCTGCTATATTAATTATATTTGTTAGTTGGGGCAAAGGCTGGTTTGTAGCTTATGGGGCCAGACCTGAAGCAGTTCTGTGATAGATTTGTGACAGTAGATGAGACGTGGCTACACATCACTAAGATCCCAAGTCCAAATGACGGTAGCCACTGTCACCCCCCCCCCCTTCTCCCTTTCAAGCTGGGTGCGACCTCCCAGACCAAAAACGAAAAAAAAATATGTTAATATAGCAGCTGCAGTTCTGAAATTGAGCCTATAGCCATCTAAGACATGAGGCTTTAATATTCCACATCAACCATCGCAGTACAAATATGTTATACACACTCGGGACAATAATTATTGAACCACCCTCGTAGTATTAAACATAACTTTGTGTTATAGAAGTTGTTCCACTAGATGCAAAGACAGATATTCATAGCAGTAAGTCACACTGTTAACAAAAAAAAAAAAAAAGTATAATTCTACCGATGTAAATTGGCAGGAATCTGTATGCTTACTAAAATTTTATCTGCACACTGTACAGAAAAATATGTAAATCTACAAAATTATTTTTTGTAAAGTTACAGAAATCTGTAGCTTTACAATAGAATCTACTAAAATTACAGTAATCTTACAAAAATTTTATCTGTAACCCGGGTTGCAGTTACATAAAATGTTCTAGACATCCCAGTTTCCTAAAAAAAATCTTAGTAACCTTACAGATATTTTGATTTATAATGCAAACGTGTCTCTGTTGCATGAATTTTTGCTGTTGCCGTTACATAAAATGTTCTCGGAATCTCAGTTTCCTAGAAAAAATTTGGTAACTTTACATTTTTACTTTCTTCTATCTTTACAAGAAGAAAGTATTGGATTCATGAAAATTTTCGACTTCCGGTTTTTAACGGATTTACACGTTTTAGAGGTCAGAGATTCCAAAAAACATGTTTTTACAAAATGTCTGTCTGTGTGTGACACAAATTTTGTGGGCACTCTATCTCAAGAACTAATGCACGGAATTTAATAAAAATTTATATTCAGGAAATCCCTGACATAGATTGGTGCTGACTAGTTTTTGGTGTAAATCGCCCAGCAGATGGCGCTGCTATACTGCCTTTTGCAGGATTTCTGCAATAGCTCTATCTCAAGAACTACTGAACGGATTTTTCTAAAACTTCAGATTCAGTTACTCCTTGATATGCGTTGGTGCTGTTTACGTTTTGGTGTAAAGCGCCCAACAGGTGGCACTTCTATGCTGCATTTTGCAGGATTTATACTATTTTCGCAGTAGCTCTATCTCAAAAACTAATACACACATTTTCATCAAACTTCGGATTTAGAAAGTCCTTGATATGAAATTATGCTGACTACGTGTTGGTGTAAATCGCCAAATAGGTGGCGCTGCTGTGCTTCATTTAGAACGATTTCTTCAATAGCTCTATCTCAAGAACTAATGCACGAATTTTCATCAAACTTCAGATTCAAGTATACCTTGATTAATATTGCTGCTGATTATGTGTTGGTGCAAATCGCTCTACAGGTGGCGCTGCTATGCTGCATTTGGCATGATTTGCGCAATAGCTCTATCTCAAGAACTAATGCACGAATTTCCCCCAAATTTCATATTCAGTTAGACGTTGATATAAGTTCATGATGAATAGGTTTTGGTGTAATTCATTCTATAAAAGGCGCTGCTATACTGCATTTTACTGGATTTACATGATTTCAGTGATAGTCATATCTCAAGAACTAATGCACGGAATTTCATATTTTTAGAATCCTTATGATGAGCATAGATTGCTATTTAATTTTGGCAAAGTGATAACGAATTTCAAAATGTATGAGATAGAAGAAAGTTTTGGGATCGTTACATCGGACTAGTTTTTATAGTGTAGACATCTCATTTTTACTTGCTTCTATGCTTCTATCTTTACAAGAAGAAAGTATTGGATTCGTAAAAATTTTCGACTTCCGGGTTTTCGACGGATTTACACGTTTTAGAGGCCAGAGATTCCAAAAAATATGTTTTTACAAAATGTATGTCTGTGAGTCTGTCTGTCTGTTTGTATGTATGTGACACAAATTTTGTGGGCGCTCTATCTCAAGAACTAATGGACGGAATTTAATAAAAATTTATATTCAAGTATTCAAGTAGTCCCTAATATAAATTGGCGCTGATTAGTTTTTGCTGTAAATTGCCCAACAGGTGGCGCTGCTATGCTGCTTTTTTCGCGATTTCTGCTCTAGCTCTATTTCAAGAACTAATGCACGGATTTTCATCAAACTTCAGATTCAGCTAATCCTTGATATTTTTTGGTGCTTGTAACGTTTTGGTGCAAATCTCCCAACAGATGGCGCTGCTATGTTGCATTTTGCAGCATTTACACGATTTTCGTAATAACACTATCTCAAGAAATAATGCACGGGTTTTCATCAAAATTCAGATTCAGTTAGTGCTTGACATGAATTGACGTTTTGTACCTTTTGGTGAAAATCGCTCATCAGGTGGCGCTGCTGTGCTGAATTTTTTGTGATTTTCACAGTAGCTCTAGCTCCAGAACAAATGCACGGATTTCCATCAAACTTCAGATTCCGGTATACCTTAATATGAATTAGTGCTGTTTGTGTTTTGATGCAAATCGCTCAACAGGCGGCGCGGCTATGCTGCATTTTTCATAATTTCCCCTACAGCTCTATCCCAATAACTAATGCACGAATTTTCGTCAAATTTCAAATTCAGGTATACTTTGAAATGAATTGGTTCTAAATTGATGTAATTTCTTACATGCTATTTAAATGATTTAATTGACGTGATTTATATAGAAGAAAGTTTTGTGATAGCCACAACATACTAGTTTACTATTACTAGATGTCCTACTGTTACTCAGAGGCGGCGAATGAATCAACTCAACAGAATAAATCGGAGGTAATGGAACTGCAGTAAACACCGGATACGTAAGTACACTAGATTATATAGAAGAAAGTTTTGTGATGGCCACAACATACTAGTTTATTATTACTAGATGTCCTACTGTTACACAGAGGCGACGAATGAATCAACTCACCAGAATAAATCGGAGGTAATGGAACTGCAGTAAACGCCGGATACGTAAGTATACTAGATTAATTTTCGTCAAACTTCAAATTCAGGTATACTTTGAAATGAATTGGTTCTAAATTGATGTAATTTCTTGTATACTATTTAAATGATTTAATTGACGTGATTTATATAGAAGAAAGTTTTGTGATGGCCACAAAATACTAGTTTATTATTACCAGATGTCCTACTGTTACTCGGAGGAGACGAATGAATCAACTCAAAAGAATAAATTGGAGGTAATGGAACTGCAGTAAAAGCCGGATACGTAAGTACACTAGATTACATAGAAGAAAGTTTTGTGATGGCCACAACATACTAGTTTATTATTACTAGATGTCCTACTGTTACTCAGAGGAGACGAATGAATCAACTCAAAAGAATAAATCGGAGGTAATGGAACTACAGTAAACGCCGGATACGTAAGTACACTAGATTAATTTTCGTCAAACTTCAAATTCAGGTATATTTTGAAATGAATTGGTTCTAAATTGATGTAATTTCTTCTATACTATTTAAATGATTTAATTGACGTGATTTATATAGAAGAAAGTTTTGTGATAGCCACAACATACTAGCTTACTATTACTAGATGTCCTACTGTTACTCGGAGGTGGCGAATGAATCAACTCAACAGAATAAATCGGAGGTAATGGAACTGCAGTAAACACCGGATACGTAAGTACACTAGATTACATAGAAGAAAGTTTTGTGATGGCAACAACATACTAGTTTATTACTACTAGATGTCCTACTGTTACTCAGAGTCGACGAATGAATCAACTCACCAGAATAAATCGCAGGTAATGGAACTGCAGTAAACGTCGGATACGTAAGTATACTAGATTAATTTTCGTCAAACTTCAAATTCAGGTATACTTTGAAATGAATTGGTTCTAAATGGATGTAATTTCTTGTATACTATTTAAATGATTTAATTGACGTGATTTATATAGAAGAAAGTTTTGTGATGGCCACAAAATACTAGTTTATTATTACCAGATGTCCCACTGTTACTCGGAGGAGACGAATGAATCAACTCAAAAGAATAAATCGGAGGTAATGGAACTGCAGTAAACGCCGGATACGTAAGTACACTAGATTAATTTTCGTCAAACTTCAAATTCAGGTATATTTTGAAATGAATTGGTTCTAAATTGATGTAATTTCTTCTATACTATTTAAATGATTTAATTGAAGTGATTTATATAGAAGAAAGTTTTGTGATGGCCACAACATACTAGTTTATTATTAGTAGATTTCCTACTGTTACTCGGAGGCGACGAATGAATCAACTCAAAAGAATAAATTCGAGGTAATGGAACTGCAGTAAACGCCGGATACGTAAGTACACTAGATTAATTTTAACACAATTATTCTACACTGTAAAAAAAAAAAAAAAAAAAAAAAACCTGTAAAGATACTAAAACTTTTCTAAGAAACTGGGATTCCTACACTGTAAAAAAAACCACTGTAAATTTGCCAGAACAAACTCGATCACCGTGAATGTGCTGTATCTTTCTTTGGTTTCCTGACTATATTAACATGGAAAATACAGTAGTTGTGTAAAATTAACAGCACAGTGTGCTGGCAATTTGGACGAATTTTTTTACAGCACAAACTGCTGGCGTCCAAATTGCCAGCACATTGTACTGTTAATTTTACGCAACTACTGTATTTTCCATGTTAATATAGTCAGGAAACCAAAGAAAGATACAGCACATTCACTGTGATCGAGTTTGTGCGCGAGATGAACAGTACTTTGTACTTTAAAAATGTCGTTTTTTTTACAGTGTAGAACTTTTTATGTAACGACAACAACAAAAATTCATGTAACAGATACACTTTGGCACCCTAAATCAAAATATCTGTAAGATTACTAAGACTTTTTTTAGGAAACTGGGATGCCTAGAACTTTTTATGTAACTGCAACCCGCGTTACAGATAAAATTTTAGTAAGATTACAGTAATTACCCGACTGCCAAGAAGGGTTATGTGTTTCACGCGTATCTGGGTATGTGGATTTCTTTATACCCTCGACACATCCCAACGGCTGGGTGGATTTTAATGAATGAGGTCTCTATCGATTCGTCATAACCGTCCGATGGTTATAGGCTATGTTTATTTTTTATAAATTCAAAATAGCGGCCGTAAAATACACGATGGCGGTAGAGACGAAAAAATTACTCACGCTATTGAGTGGTATATCATTGGATAGCTCTTTCAAAATAAAGACGATGTTTCATTGATTATTTTACAGCCAGAAGCTCCGTTTAAATATTACACAACCTGGAAGTTGTATATATAAGATCTCTGATTTTACTTCAACTCTAACTTTCACAGACATCTATAGGCCTCATCAAACCCGTGTTTATAGATAGGAACTAACAATTAAACACAACTTAAAAGTCACCAATACAAGTAAATGAAAAAATTGGTAAGTAATGTAAACTAGTCGGATATGCCAATCCCAAAACCTTCTTATATCTCATACATGCTAATACTTCAAAATTCTCTAGTACAGGGCCAAAATTAAATGGCAATCTATGCCCATCATGGGGATTCTAAAGACATGAAATTTTGTGCATTAGTTCTTGAGATAGGACTATCGCTAAAATCGTGTAAACCATGCAAAATGCAGCATATCAGCGCCACCGGATAGGTGAATTTAAACCAAAATCTAATAATCAACAACTTATGTTAACGTCTAACTGAATCTGAAGTTTGATGAAAATCCGTTCATTAGTTGTTAGGATAGAGCTATTGCGGAAATCGTAAAAAAATTCCACATAGCAGCGCCACCAGTTGAGCGATTTACACCAAAAGCTAATTAGCACCATTTTCTATTAGGGACTAACTGAATCTGAAGCTTGATGAAAATTCATGCATTTGTTCTTGAGATACAGCTGTTGCGGAAATCGTGAAAAATGCAGTACAGCAGCGCCACCTATTGGGAGATTTACATCAAAAATTAAACAGCATTAATTTATATCAGGTACTATTCAAATCTGAAGTTTGATGCAAATACGTGCATTTTTTCTTGAGTTGCAATAATCATGATATCGCGAACTATTGCGATATCATGAACTACATGAACTATTGCGATAATCATGAATAATGCAGCATAGTAGCGCCATCTGTTGGGCGATTTTCACCAAAAACTAATGAGCAGCTAACTGTATCCTGGACTAACTGTATCTGAAGTTTTATGAAAATCTGTGCAGTAGTTCTTGAGATATATAGCTATTGCTGAAATTGGGGAAAATGCCGCATAGCAGCGCCACCTTTGGGGCGATTTTCACCAAAAACTAATCAGGACTAGTTTATGTTAAGGTCTAACTGAATCTAAAGTTTTGTGAAATTCCGTGAATTAGTTCTTGAGATAGAGCGCCCACAAAATTTTTGTAACATACAGACTCAAAGAGTAACGGATAGGGTGACAGACAGACATTTTCTGAAAAAACATCAAATCGTGTTCGGGACATTCTAAGACGTATAAATCCGTCGAAAACCGGATGTCGAAAATTTTCACGAATCCAATACTTTCTTCTTGTAAAGATAGAAGAAAGAAAAAATAGTTTTACATTGATGAGGAATAATTAATTAGTTCGCTTTTTACGCGGTCGGGTTTTTTTATTTTTTTTATTTAATTTTTACTTGTTTGTACAGTGTACAGATAAAATTTTAGTTCATTCATTTCATTTAGTTCATTCAACATTCAGATTTCTGTAATTTTACATCTGTAAAATTAAAGATTTTTTTTTTTTCTACAGTGTAATTGGTAAATAAATCATATGAGTTGTAATTTTCCAACTGGGCGAAAATTGTGCAGGTCAGGATTCGAACCAGGGATCTCAGAGCGTTTACTGGAGTTCCATTACCTGAGATTTATTCTGTTGAGTTGATTCGTATATCAGACCAGACGCTATGATCAATAAGATTAGCTAGGTGAATTAGATCCTCCAGATTCGTCCGGATAGCTCAGTTGGCAGAGCACTGGCAGCTTAAGACAAGAGAACCCTGGTTCGATTCCTGGCTTGGACCTATTTCGGTCATTTCAAAAATTACAATTCGTATGATTTATTTACCAATTAGAATAATTTTGTTAAAATTAATCTAAGGTATTTTATTATCAGAATTATCGTTGACGAAAATAACTAGTCAGATGTGGCAATACCAAAACATTCTTCTATCTCATACATGTTAATACTTCCTGAAAAATGCAGCATATCAGCACCACCTGTTAGATGATTTACGCCAAAATCATCAACAACTTTGACAGCTTCTAACTGAATCTAATGTTTGATGAAAATACGTGCATTAGTTTTATAGATATTGCGGAAATTTTAAAAGATTCTGCATAGCAGCGCCACCTTTTACGCAATTTACACCAAAAACTAACTAGGAACAATTTATACCAGAAAGTAACTGAATCTGAAGCATGATGAAAATTCATGCATTAGTTCTTGAGATATAGCTATTGCGGAAATCGTGAAAAATGCAGCACAGCAGACCCACCTATCGGTCGATTTACACCAAAAATCAAACAGTACTAATTTATATAAGGGACTAACTGAATCTGAAGTTTGATGAAAATTCGTGCATTTTTTCTTGAGTTAGAGCTATTGCGATAACTATGAATAATGCAGCATAGCAGCACCACCTGTCGGGTGACTTTCACCAAATTGTAATCAGCACCTAACTATATCATGGACTAACTGAATTTGAAATGTTATGAAAATCCGTGCAGTAGTTCCTGAGATATAGCTATCGCGGAAATCGTGAAAAATGCCGCATAGCAGCGCCACCTGTTGGGCGATTTTCACCAAAAACTAATCAGTACCAGTTTATATCATGGTCTAACTAAATCTAAAGTTTTGTGAAATTCCGTGCATTAGTTCTTAAGATAGAGCGCCCACAAAATTTTTGTCACATACAGACTCACAGAGTGACAGAGTGACAGACAGACTCACAGACAGACATTTTCTAAAAAACCTCAAATCGTGTTCAGGACTTTCTAAAATGTATAAATCCGTCGAAAACCGGAAGTCGAAAATTTTCACGAATCCAATTTTTTCTTCTTGTAAAGATAGAAGAAAGTAAAAATTCATTATTTTTCTCTCTATGCTTTTTGAATTGTTTTTAAGTTTAAAGTTCTTCACAACTGCTCTGCTCAACAAGCGCAAAACGTTTTGACGCATTTACAAATTCATTTTTTAACGGAAAGATATAAAATTGGAAAGCCTGACCATGGAAGCGACTTGGAATCGAACTGTGTTTTCCATTTTTTTTATTAATAAATTACCTATTGAATTATAAGCTATTTTGATCACGCGACAAACACGTTTTTCATCCTTTCTTGAGTGGTTTTTCTCCTTTCGTGCGGAAATTCGGTTCAAAACGTCTACTTTGCCACTACTTTCTGAAAGATCTATTGCGTTTTCAAAAAAAAAAAAACCCGGAAAAAACAGCTCGATTACATACTTTCTGAACAAAACAACTGTTAGTTTCATGTATTTCCAAATAAAAATAAATTAAAACTTAGTTCATAAAGTTGCCCTTTTGGATTTGGGAACAGCCTTAACAGTTCATTTACGAGTAAGAAGCGCTTATTTATTTTGGACACTCCATAACGTTTATTTTGTTAGTTTTTACCGTAAGTGTTTTTACTTATGAATTAATTATTTCAAAGGAACTATGGGTTTTTCAATTGCTCTGTAAAATATATTGTTTTACATTAATGCAAATATATATACGGGAAATAATATTACTATGACTTTGTGAAAACGTGGCTTTGATTAAAATGCAAAATTGCTACTTAATCAATCAATGCGTTGTGAATTGCTTTTACATTTAATAATGTATTCAACAAGTACTTGTGTTTTTCTCACTGAATAATATTTTATCCGCTGTTTTTTTAAGCGTAAGCGTTTGTACTTATGAATCTTTCAGATATTTAAAACGAGCTGTAAAATTTTAAAGTTAATGCAGAATGTTTTACTTTATATTACTGTAATTATATACAGCAAATTATTCTATTATCACTATGTGAGAAGTATGTTAACAATTGTCGTTGATAAAAGTCAAAAATTACTATTTAATCTATATATGCTTTCTAATTTGATTTTACTTTTAATATCATATTCAAGGAACATCAGTGTTTTTCTTACTGAATATTATTTTATATATTGCTTTTTAACATGAGTGTTTAAACTTAAGAATCTTTAAGATATTTAAAACGAGTTGTAAATTTTTTCAACTGAGTTGCAATCTTTTAAAGTTAATGTAGAATATATTATTTTATATTAATGCAAGTATGTTCAGCAAATCATTCTATTATCAATATATGGACAGTATTTTAACAAGTTTCGTTGACTAAAATCAAAATTGTTACTTGAGCTACGTATGCTTTTTAAATTGTTTTTACTTTTAATTGCATATTCAAGGAACACCTGTGCTTTTGTCACATAATAATATTTTATATATTCATATTCAATGGCTGGAGTAGCACAGTTGAGATTTTTTTTTTTCCAACAGAGTGAAAATGTCCAGACCAGGAATGGAACCTGAATACTTGGCTTGCCCTGCCAATGCTTTACCTCTTAAACTATCCGGACGATACCTGGTTGACATAATTCACCCTTATTTGCTGTTGCATATTTTATATGTTGCTCTTTAACATGAATGCTTATACTTATGAATCGTTGCGTTATTTAAAACGGTTTGTAATTTTTTACAATTCAGAAAATAATAAAGTATAAATATTTAGCAAATTATTCTATTTATCACTTTATTAACGCTGCAAATAAAGGCGTCTTAAATCCAGACACATGTGTGACTGAAAAAGTAATTCAGACACTTAAGTGTCTGAATATGTAATTTCAGACATCATAGGTGTCTGAAATTAAGACACTTAAATGTCTTGATCATGGTATAAACACTGTAAACTGAAATGTCTGAAATTCAGACACTTAGTGTCTCAAAATGAAGTGTTCAATTTTCAGATATTTTAAAGTGTCTTAATTTTTAAGACACGTGTATCCGTCTCAATTTAAGACATTTCAAACGTCTGGATCGCATCCATCTTTGATCAACCTGCATGTTCAGAAATAGGCAGCCGTTTTTTCACTTTTTTGTAAGCTTTATACACTGTAAAACATATCCGTTAAAATATGGAAATTGTACTGCCTATTCAGACACCCATTTACGTTATTTATTTTAATGTAAATTTTTTCCGTAAATTCCCGAAAATTTTCCATTTTGTTTGCATATTTCTGTATTTAAAAAGTTCCACTTAAAAGATAAAATATAACCTTTCAAGGACAAACCCATATAATTCAATCCCCACTTTAAAAAATCACGTATATTAGACAGGATTTATTTATTTATATTCAAACCAGTGGTGTACCGAAGGGGTGGGCTGATGCCCCCACCGAAATTTATAGAAAATGTCAAACTTAATTACGGAAGTTTAGCAAAAGGCATATTTTAATCTTAGAAAGTGTGTTATTTCGAAGAAATCAGGAAAATTTTCATTTCAGCCAAATTTCCGTTATACAGAGGGTTACTTCTGTTTTATTTACTGTTTATTGAGTTACAGTTAGCAAATAATTTTCAGTAGTCCGTTTAAAAATATACGATATAACCATGCTGAAAGCGAAATTTTGCCCAGTCTCATACGATTCCGTCTTAAAAAGTTTGATTACATAATACGTGCGTTACCTACTGTTATAAAAACCTGTTTAAAGAGGATCGCTTATAATTCGATAGGCAATTTATTCATCAAAAAATAGAAAACTTATTTCGATCACATAGTTTCTGAATAACATCAACTGTCAATTTCATGATTTAAGAACAAAAATTAATTAAAATTTTTACATTTCCAAAACATCAAACCTCTCAGAAGAATTTTTCTTTGGAGTCGAAATTAAACCTTCAACTTTTAAGAATGAATATTGGCGCCATCTCGTGTAGTCAAAATAATCTATCTGGAAATAAAGTAATTTGCTTGCAGGTAAAAAGAAAGTGATTTTCTAATTATGTACTGCGTTCTAGAAGTCAACTAATTAAGCCCGTTAAACTACTTAATTCGTAACCTACACAATCTTTACTTAAATTTAAAGAAAATATTGTAGTCCACTTTTCTTTTGAAGTTGCTGAAATAACAGTTCAAAGACCACTATGAAATAAACCACACTTTCATATTTGAAATCAGTAAATTACTATTCAACTTAGAACCCAGTTTACTTAAAACCTTTTTTTTTATGGCGTGCATCCCTTGGCTTCTGGTGGGAAGGGGAGGGGGGGTAGAAAACTGAACTTAAAATGTCACATATTCAAATTTCTAGAAAGAAAATGTGTAACAGGGATGTATTGGAGGGTATGCGGAGATATACGCCGTATACCTTCAGGATTTTTAAAAAATACTCCGTGTACCCTGTTTCTCAAATAAAACTACAGCGAAAACTCGATACATGACGTTATTGACTTTAGCGTATACCTCTGGTTTTTTTACGACTACAACACTGTGTGTAAAATGTTCAGAATTATACTAAATTGGAAAAAAAACTTACTGCTACTTAAGGGGACCGGGAAAGCAAAATTCAACCAAAAAATCGATTTTTACTTTTTTATATCATTAAATACTTTAAACATTTATCCAACGATGTGTCACACATGTTTATATATAAAAAAAATAAGTGTTGAAATTATTCATTCTTTCTAAGAGTACTTACTTCACAGCTTAATGGCCATTTAAATCTTTAATTGACTTTTTCTCAAAACTTGGATTTTTCATGTTTATGTTCCTTTTTTTTCAATATCTATTAAACTTAAGAACTCAGATTTTTTTAATACTTGTATTATGTTATATTGTATACTTTAACACTGGGATTTAATGATTTGTTGAGAATTATTTATTTTAGGCAGTGAAATCTTACCAAAATTGCTAATTTAAAAATGACTTTCAATAAATAATTAATAATTAATTTTGAGTTTCACATAGAACAAAAATGGTCTGTTAAAATACGTAAAGCATGCTATTCTGTCTACTCTAAAAAATCTAGACCTCTATCTTTCACCATTTCTGAGAAAAAGGTACATAAAGTTGGTGAATTTAACATGGCGGAGATAGGGCTTTCCCAGTCCCCTTAAAAACATTGCTTGTGCTTCATAAATAATATTATTTCGAAAGTCAGCCGGCGAAATCGTGGTTGAATGGTAAGCGTACTCCTCTCCTATGCAAGAGGACCCTGGATCGAATCCCACCTCGGGTAAGTGTTGAAAATTTACAATAGTTTCGATTGAATATGTAAATCAGATGTAACACGTGGCCTTTGATAAGTGGTTGTATATAAAATATGGAGATTAGTTCTTAAAAAGATATATTTTATCTTTTAAATGGAAATTTTTAAATACAGAAATATGCAAAATAAATGGATTTTTTTCTGGAATTTACATCAGAAAATTTCCATTAAAATATGTAAATTGTACTGGAGTCTCGAGTGGCTACAATTTCCATATTTTTAGGTATGTATATGTATATATTTTACACTGTATAATGCTAACGAAAGAAAAAAAAAAGGTGAAAAAATGTTTGTCGAAGTGGTCAAACATGGATGCAATTCAGACGTTTGAAGTGTTTGAAATTCAGACGTATACAAGTGTCTTAAAAATTAAGACACTTTAAAACGTCTGAAAATTGAACACTCCGTTTCAGACACTTAAATGTCTGTAATTAAGACATTTCAGTTTACAGTGAACAATATGTTAACAAGTGTCGTGTCGTTCACGAAACACAAAATTGTTATTTAATCTATGTACGTATTCTGAATTGTGTTTACATTAAGCGAATACCTTTTTTCTGTCACTGAATAATATTTTATATGTTGATTTTTAATATGAATGCTTATACTTATGAATCTTTCATTTATTTAAAACGGGTTGTAATTTTTTACAAGTCAGCAAATAATAAAGTATAAATTTAGCAAATGATTCTATTTATCACTTCATAAACAATATGTTAAGGCTGTTCTCAAATCCAAAGGGTCAACTTTCTGACATAAGTTTTAATTTATTTTTGTTCGGAAACGCATGAAACTAGAAAGTGCTGTTATTCAGAAACTATGTCATCGTACTGTTTTTTCCGTTTTCTTGTAAACGCAATAGATCTTTCAGAAAATACTGTCAAAGATGGCATTTTGAACTGAACTTTCGAACGAAAGAAGAAAATCCAGACGATAAGGGGAGAAAAATGCCGTGTCACGTGATCAAAATCGCTTATAACTCAATAGGTAATTGATGGATCAAAAAATGGAAGACACAGTTCGATTTCAAGTCGCTTCCATGGTCAGGATTTCCAGTTTTATATCTTTCCGTTAAAAAAAAGGAATTTGTAAATGTGTCAAAATGTTTTGCGCTTGTTGATCAGAGTAGTTGAGAACAGCCTTAACAAGTGTCGTCCACGAAACTCAAACTTGTTATTTAATCTATGTACGTATTTTGAATTACGTTTACATTAAGCGATTACCTCTTTTTGACAATGAATAACATTTTATCTGTTGCTTTTTAACTTGAGTGTTTATGATAAATCTTTCAGAAATGTAAAATAGGTTATAAATTTTTACAATTCAGCAAATAATATAACATAAATTTAGCAAATTATTCTATTTATCACTTTATTAAAAATATGTTAACAAGTGTCGTTCACGAAACACAAAATTGTTATTTAATCGATGTACGTATTCGGAATTGCGTTTACATTAAGCGATTACCCCTTTTTGACAATGAATAACATTTTATCTGTTACTTTTTAACATGAATTCTTATACTTATGAATCTTTCAAATATTTAAAACGGCTTGTAATTTTTTATAATTCAGTAAATAATAAAGTATAAATTTAGCAAATTATTCTGTTTAACACTTTATGAACAATATGTTAACAAGTGTCGTCCACCAAACACAAAATTGTTATTTAATCTATGTACATATTCTGAATTGCGTTTACATTAAGCGATTACCTCTTTTTGAAAATGAATAACTTTTATCTCTTCCTTTTTAACTTGTGAGTATTTATACTTATGAATCTTTCATAAATTTAAAATAGGTTATAAATTTTTCAATTGAGATATAAAATATTAAAGTTAATGTAGACTGTATTGTTTAAAATTAACGTAAGTATAATCAGCAAGGGATTTTGTTATCACATTGTGATAACAAAATGCCAGTTAACAGTTATCGTTTTGATGAAAATCAAAATTTATTATTTTACTAGGGGGCTCTGCCCCCCTGCAATCTGCGCTCACCAACTCCCATTCAGACACCGCAGAATCTAAAAGCACGCTAATTTGATCGGTTTTAAAAAGATTAAAGAAGATTGAATTATAATGAAAAAACCTTTAGCGATTTCCCTGTAAATGGGTTTCCAGTCAATTCCCTTTGATTGCGAAAATTTAAGGCCGAATCAGTTGCTGTTAAGACATCCAATGGTTGTTTTCGTGTTTGATTAAAGAAGATCAGCTAAACATTTGAAAGGAAGCTAAAATAAAATGAATTAAGTAAACAGAGTCTTTGCCTCCGGGTATTTTTTAACAGCGTTATAAAACGATTGACATAAAACAATTTATTACAATTACTACAATTTACCGCTTTAACCCCTTCAAAGGCTGTGGTTCATTTCTGAACTACTTAATTTTAATTCTTAAATGCCACATTTTCACCAGAATATTGTAATGAAAATTTCCCTTTTATTAAGTAAGTGAACAAAAGCATTTTCGTATTTCGAAATTTGTTTGTAAATTCTGGTGCCATTCACTGATTTTAACATTTTACGAATAGAAGTACCTTGCCCCTGAAAGGATTAAACGCATATTAATGTATTTATTATTTTAAAGTTTCCGTTCTCTTTGAATATTCACGTGTAAATACAATTTTCAAGACATAATTTTCAATATTTTCCTGCTTTTAACACTTACTCATTTAATAGTAATTTTAAAGTTTTTTTTTGTTTTTGATAGTCACGTGTAAATAAATTTTTAATCGTTAGGAAATATTATTCTTTGCTCTGTTTTTCGAATTGAAGACAATCTCTATAATAATTGCCTAAGTCATGTGACTATTGTCAACAGTTCCGGGCGGATCCCTTCGCTTTTTATATTCCAGGTGGCCATTTTGGTACTTTAATGTTAGCCAGCCACAGCCGATAAGTCGCCAAATATTATTCTATCGCCATCATTTCACTTATATTATAATTGTCCAAGTTATGTAACTACCATAAACAATTACAACCCTTCGCTTTTCATAAGAAATGTTTCCATTTTGATTAAAGAATCAAAGTTATTTTTTCGATAAAAACTACATATAAGATGCCATGATCGCAATGAATTCTTGGTAGTTTTATGTTAGCCGGGTGCAAATCTCGCCAATAGCTTTTTTTTAACTCACCTGTTAGCATTGTTGTATTTTTCGAGTGGTAAATTAAAACTTGGTTATCCCATCGACCAAAATTCTATCGCCAGACTATAAGATTAAATGCCAATAATGGTCGATCGTAAATGTCACATTCACTTGACTGTAAGGAAGTTACACGTGTTTACGCCATCAAGTGATTTTTATTTTTATTTTTATTTTTATTTTTATTAATGCTGTACTAATTTATTTGAGCACAGATGTCATTGGTGCGATTTTTTTCGACGCCATTTTGGCTAAAATATCAACAGCATAAACAATAACATCCGGATAACCATATCAAGCAAAATAACGATATTTTGGCGCCAGTTAAGTACCCGTTGCGTATACGACATTAGCGTCAGAAAAAATCGCGCCTATATGGGGCGTATATGACATCTGTGCCTTTATTTGTTCTTTCGTTATTTAAAATAAAAATTGCGTCAATTTGTATAATTTGGTGAGTGCTTTGGCGATTTATATAATTTGGCGAAATTGGTCGACAGGATAACTAAGTAGTACCATTAAAACATTGCTTTGAATTTGAAATTAAATGTCAGGATTTGTTGGAATATTTAATTGGGTTTGGCGTGATTTTTTTTTACGACAATTTGGCGAAAACCTCGTTTTCGAATACCAGTTTCATATGTATTTTTAAATTATTTTCTATTATTTTAAAAATCAAATAACAATAAATAAAAAAAATTAATTAATAACTATAGAACAAAACAATTTATAAGTTTTTTTTAAATAAAAGGAAAATAAAGGTAAATAATTATTTATTAATAAACTAGCAGACTCACCCGGCTTTGCCCGGGCCCGTGGTGAATGAACCTCAAATTTGTATGATTTTGTACCTATAATTCCCTTTTGTCTGAATTTATATCTACCCTATATATATAAAATCCTAATGAAACGAATTTATGAAAGGAATATATGAAACGCCTGAAATGTATCGATTCTTTGAATCGACTGATTAAACAACTGACTTTGTTTCACGGCGATTTCTCCTAAAATATGGAATACTTTGCGATGAAATTAACACCAAAAATCCGTGTTGATCCACAGATCTCAAAACTGGTATTAGAATTTTTAAATTCGAATTAGTTTTCGAAATATTAATTTTTTTCTAATTTTAAATACATTTTTTCTAATGATGGCAACTCAAATTTTAATCATAACAGAATTTTTTTTTTTCATAAATCAGAAAAGGTTACTATTTTAAATTAATTTGACGACAGTTTGGCCTCCTTTAAATCTATGCTAAGAACAATGCTTTTTTTGTGTTTCGTTATCATTTTATTAAATACAAAACTTTCATTTAAAAATGAAACATTTAAATTGATGGCTTTCACTTCTTTTTAAAAAAAAAAAAAAAAAACGAAAAGAAAAATATTAGTCACAGATGTCATATACGCACCGGGGTACCTAATTGGCGCACAAATGGCATTATTTTGATAGACATGGTAACCCGGCTATTGTTGTTTATTTAATAATAAATGTATATTTACTTTTATTTCTTTTTTAAATTTATATAAATTATTTTGTTCTATAGTAATTAATTTTTTTTTTTTTTTTTTTTTTTTTTGCTATTTCCTTTTGGAAATAATAGAAAGTAATTGAAAAATACGGTACAATGTAGTAGTTATTCCGTCACCCAATTTCGCAAATTATATAAATCGCCAAACCACTCGCCAAATTGTACACATTGACAAAATTTTTATTTAAAATAACGAAAGAACAAATAAATTAGTATAACATTAATAAATATAAAAATAAAACGTCGAAATAAAAATCACTTGATGACGTAAACACGTGTAACTTGCTAAAAGTCAAGTGAATGTGACATTTACCCTCAACCATTATTGGGAATTTAATCTTATAGTTTGGTGATAGATTTTTTGTCGACGGGATAACTAAGTAGTACCAAAAATACATATTTAACTGGTATTCGAAAACGAGGTTTTCGTCAAGTTTTCGTAAAAAGAAAAAAAAAATCATGCCAAACATGCGGTGCGGTGCGTATATGACATCTGGCGAAATATTAAAATATGTAACAAACCATGACATTTAATTTCAACTTCAAATCAATGTTTTAATTTATCACTCGAACAATAAAAAAAATGCTAACTGGCGAATTGAAAAAAAGATATTGGCGAGATTTGCACCCGGCTTTTTTTTTTTCTTTCGGCACAGATGTCACATACGGCCCCATATTGGCGCGATTTTTTTCTGACGCCAATGTCATATACGCAACGGGTACTTAACTGGCGCCAAAGTATCGTTATTTTGCTTGATATGGTAAGCCGGATGTTGTTGTTTATGCTGTTAATGCGTCTCCCCAAATTGGCGTTGGAAAAAAATCGCGCCAATATGGGGCATGTATATGACATTTGTTCCAAACCTTCATATGAAAGGCGAAGGGATCAGATCGTATTTGTTTATGGCATTTGATGACTTGAACTATTATAATATAGATGAAATGGTGGGGATAGAATAATATTTGGCGACTTATCACCTGTGCCTGGATAACATTAAAGTATCAAAATGGCACCTAGAATATAAAAAGCAAAGTGTTCCGCCCGGAACTGTTGATGATAGTCACATGATTTAGGCTATTGTTATAGAGATTGTTTTAAAATATCGGTTGACAAAGACTCTGAATACTTAATTCATTTTATTTTAGCTTCTTTTCAAATGTTTAACTGATCCTCTTTAATCAAAAACGAAAACAACCATTGGATGTCTTAACAGCAACTGATTCTCCGTTAAATTTTTGCAAACAAAGGGGATTGAATGGAAACCCGTTTACAGGGACATCTGCACACCTTTTTCAGTATAATTTAATCTTCTCTAATATTTTTAAAACCCATTAGATTTTTAGATTTTTAGATTCTGCGGTGTCTGAACGGGAGTTGGCGAGCGTAGCTTGCAGGGGGCAGAACCCCCTAGTTTTTAAATATAAAAAAATCGCAAGAAAAATATTAAATTCAAGATACGTACTATTTTGCGTAAGTTGATTTTGGGAGTGTATCCGTATCGAAAGTGAGCGGAACTGCGACAAAACACTCAGGTTTTTTCTGGTTTCGTGGACATTTTCAGACATTTCGTTTTGTAAAAAATATTTCTGCCCCTCCGAACGTTTCAAAATTTTTATAGGATATGTATATCTGGTCTATTTAGATGCTTCGATAAACATTGTGTTAAAATAACGACGTTGACTAAAATAATAAATTAAGAAATTTGCTTAATTTACTATTCGAAAATAGTGGGTAGTGCAACCTTCCACCGAAAGGGAGCGCAATATGTTCTATACAAATATTACTCTACGAAACAGTGGTCAAAGGGGTGTTATAACTTACGTGAAAATTTCAAGTCGATCGGTTAATTCGTTTTCCAAATTTTAACGAATTCGCGTTCATTCTCTATTAAAAAAACCGTTTCTTTTTCTTTTTAAAAGTCGATTTTTTTCCATTTCGAACAAAAAGTTGTGAATCAATTTTTTAAAATTTATATACTTTTAATTAGTCTACAAATATAGGCCGAGAAGCAAATGCCTTTTTAAAATTTTGGTTTAAATTTGAACTCCAATTAAAATTTTACCCTATGGTTTTTATCTACTCTCCAAAATAAAAGTAGGTGTTTTTCAAAGCAGAGATAATGTCTGTAACTTTTTATAAGTAGCATATATCTCATGACTCGCTCAAAAAATGGCATATAAAAAATCAGAAACGCTAATTTTTTAAAAAGAAATCTAGAGCCCCTCCCTCCCACCCTGGAATTTCACGCATCATTCTTTTTTTTACACTTTATCTTTTGTGTTATAAACGTTCTTAAAGTTTCAAACAGATCGCCATGTAAGATTTCCTAATTTTAACAAAATTGCGTTATGTTAGTTCCACATTCTACCACCAGGGAGAGCACTCTATTCTTAACAAAAGCTCCTTTACACAACCTATCAGTATATATGTTATTCGAGGAGGTGGCGGTCTTCAGCAAGAATTTAAGATATTTGTTGAAATTACTATTCGGAAATAGTGGTAACTTAACTTTTGTCACATTTATATGTACTAAGTAGCATGTATCTGAGGACTCCGTCAAAATACCGCACCTGAAACGGTATGGAACGCAAAGGTAAAAAAAAGAAATATTTCACCCCTCCCCTCCCCCCACCCACCTGCCCGAAATTTCACGCGCCATTTTTTATAAACTTTTTCTAGTGTGTTATAAACTATCTTAAAGTTTCAAGCAGATCGCTTTGTCAGATTTTCTACTTTAAATGAAATCGAGCGCACTGTATTTTTAACAAAACTGTATCTGAACGTAACTCCGTTACACAACCTATCAGTAGATATGTTACTCGAGGGGGTGGAGGTCTTAAGCAAGAAATTAAGATATTTTTGAAATTACTATTCGGAAATAGTGGTAACAAACTTTTGACATTTTTATGTTTAATAAGACTCATTTATCTCAGGACTCTGTCAAAAAAACGCACCAGAAATGGTAAGAAACGCAAAAGTAAAAAAAAAAAGAAATCTATCGCCCCTCCTCCTCTCCCCACCTTCCCGAAATTTCACGCGCCATTCTTATATAAACTTTTTCTAATGTGTTGTAAACTATCTTGAAGTTTCAAACAGATCGTCTTGTTAGATTCCCTACTTTAAATGAAATCGCGGTCTGTTAGTTCTTCATTCCACCAACAGGGAGCGCACTCTATTCTTAGCAAAAGCGTATATCAACGAAACCTTTTCACGAAACCTACCAGTAGATACATGGAGGGGAGGGGTGGTCTTAACCAAGAATGTAAGATATTTGCTGAAATTACTTTTCGAAAATAGTGGTATCAAGACTTCTGAAATTTTTATCTCGAATAAGTAACATTTATGCTGTATTTTTACAAATCGCACGCCGTTCTGAAGAATCTGTTTATATAAAATCCAAGTCTCTGTGTGTCCCTCACAATTCCGGTAGGACCGCCTCATTGTAATGAATAATTGTTGAAAAATACTAATGTAGGGTTACCACAGTAGCGCCAAATGTTGACCAACTTGACGGATTATCGCCAAATTTGATGAAATACCGCCAAATTCGGCGACAAAAATAAGTTGTCATATACGAAGCCAACTTGGCGGTAGCTAGCTAATTTGGCGAAATTCCCATTTAAAACCATTAATATTCCATACGAGGTCACCGCAATTTAATTTAAACTCCAGCTTCTAAGGGTTTTTTTTTTTTCAAAATGTATGGGTGAGAATTTAAAGTGTAATATACGAAAATGTACGTCTTTACATCGTCATCCCTATGCTACAAATAAAATATGACGCGCTGTACTATCTGAGCTCCTAACTGCCTGATTTTAAGGGGCTTTACATAGCCGGATACAGAAATTAAATTGTCGGTAGTTTCCCAGTATAGGGGCCTTAGTTTATTGTTTATTATTACAGTGGCGTCTTAGTTTATTGTTCTTAATATAATATAATTGCCGTCTGTGTTCTGGGCCTTTTGCCTTGACTGGGCCTTCGTGGATGGTAGAGGGGACTTTTCCTCCGGGGCATTCAGCCTATGCCAAATTTGGTGGGCGCCCCGGTTGGGTGATCCTTGTAATCCTTGTATAAGGGCCTTGGCGAAATAGCGAAATCTGCCTTGGCGAAGAAGGCAATTTGGTAACATGTTTTCTGGCAACCTATTCACTGTTTTATTTCATATACACATGGATTTTTTTTCAATATTTATGCAATGTATTTAACATAAAGAAGCCATTTATCTAATTTTATTCAGAAACAGAAGTTATTTGTGTATAAAAAACGACAATAATATATACATTCAATTAAAATATAAACAAATTTATATAAACAAACAAAAAATTTCATCAAGTTTGTTTTCATAGCTGTTTTTAACATTTGGTAACAAATCTTACTTTCTGATGCCCGAATTCCATCAAGTTTTTTAAAAAACCGCCTAGGCTCCTATAGGGGAAACGTACCAAATTCCCTCCTATTTTGCACTATCTGCACCATAGTTTGTAATATATGCAAGGCGGTGAGAGCGAAAAGTTTAAATATTAAATTTTAAATCTATTTATATAAAATCCAAGTCTCTGAGTGTCCCTCACAATTTCGATTGGGCTGCCTCATTGATCGCGGCAATGTTAGGCTTCGTTCAACTTACAAAAATCGGAACTGCTTAGTTATCCCGTCCACCAAAAATCTATCGCCAAACTGTAAGATTAAACGCCAATACTGGTTGATCGTAAATGTCACATTCACTTGACTTTAAGCAAGTTACACGTGTTTACGTCATCAAGTGATTTTTATTTCGACGTTTTATTTGTATTTTTATTAATGTTATACTAATTTATTTGTTCTATCGTTATTTAAAATAAAATTATGTCAATTTGTATAACTTGGCGAGTGGTTTGGTGATTTATATAATATGGCGAAATTGGTCGACGGGATAACTAAGTAGTACCCAAAAATGCAATATATAATTTCTTCTATCTGAAATCACGTCTGTAAATTATTCAAAACTGGAAAAGTTTAATGTTTTGCGCTATCGCTAAAACTATTTCAGAAACCGTGTTTAATTTTGCGGTACTACTTGACTATCCCGTTGACCAAAAAACTATCGCCAAATTATAAGATGGATGCCAATAATGGATGATTGTAAACGTCACATTCACTTGACATTAAACACGGCGCACGTATTTGTTACGTGATCAAGTGATTTTTGCTTCAACTTTTTATTTGTATTTTTACTAGTAAATCTGCAGATCAGGAGCCTCAACGTCATCTTTGCAAGTCATTGTTTTTTAACACTCATTGCATAATATTCAACTTCCTACAAATCGCTTTTTAAAGTTTTCAAATTACATAAATATTTATGAGCATACAAGATACTTCGTAAAGTTTCAGAAATTAAAAGTGTTAAACAAGTGGTTGTACATTGATGTTCTGAAATTCTGATGAGCTACTTATTCTGGTAACTTTTTAAATCAAAAATTGCATTTCTTCAGGGGAGCTCTGCCCCCCTGAACCCCCCGTAGTCTATTTAAATTTACATTCGTAATTTTTTATTGATTGTGCGGATGGTTATAGTTTATCTTAGATTTATTTTTTTTACACTGTGATTTATAAGGATAAGCATAAGTTTTTTTATAAATTAATAAAATTTAAATTTAAAATAAAATATTCATGTTAACCGTACACAGACAATAAATCTTGAAGTAACGCCAAAAATGTAACCTTAAAATCCGCTACATTCGGCACAACACAAAGACGTGCTTAAAAAAAAAACAAAAAAAAACGGATGAAGTCAAAGAATTTGGTCCCTGTTCCACGTGCTTGTTTTGTTTGGGCCGAATGAGGGCATTTAAATCTGAGCGATAACGCACATCGTATTGCAAACTACGGCTTACTGCATCTCCATCTATCTCTTTCCTCCGTGAATAATAGTTAATTTTATTTTACCCAAGATCTTCTTATTCCAGCATCTTTGTTTTCGATAAATGACGTCTAATTCACCTGCTATGCGTACTTACTCAAAACTTTTCATCTTGTTATATTAAGAAATACTCGAGAGTTTCCTTTTTATTTTTAATATGCAGCCATATTAATTTTTCTATTCTTAATTTTATTTTTCATTTTCCTGTTTCACGACAAAACATTTCAATTGAAAATTGTTTAAAAGAAAATATTATTCCGGGTTTTGATTTTCTTGGCAACAATTAAAGAAATATTGGTAAATGTTATGGGGAAATGTTACGTTATTCTCTATGAAAATAATGAACTTTTGTATTTTTAAGCAAAATATTTCAATAAAATAAATAAAATAAATCAAATATTGCCTATTTTTATTTCTGGGCTAAAATCCTTCTATATGCAAAGATACAAATGCATTAATTCATCTGTTTTGACGTTGGCTTTACTCAAGCATTATACGCGCAATTATACTAATATTATTAGGACCTAATACGTTGCTAGGCAACAGAGAATGAAAAGAAAAAAAAATGAAATATGCATTATGTCAATTTGATAAAACAAAATCCTTTATATTATTGGAAAACATGCATAAAATTCCTCCCAATATTATAAACCTAATTAAAAAAATCTCGCAAATATATTGACATAATTTATTGGAATAATTTAATAATGTTATTTAAAAATTTCAGCATCAAAAATTTACCATTTAAATCCATTTTTCATATGAGCCATTTCTTTCAACAAATGAAAATCTGAAAATCGTCTGACTTGCCATTGAAAAGCATTATAGAGCAAAATAAAATGTTCCATATTTCCCGAACGAATGAACCAAATTTAACCAAAAACTATACAGCTAAGTCCGGGTACCTCATCAACATGGCCAGTGAATTTCAAGCCGATCGGATGCTTTTTGCGGCAGTTATCGCGGAACAGACAGACAGACTAACGGAAACCAAAACTTTTCGTGTCTCCACAGTAAGCCTTCACTGACGTTTCGGCAATTAATGTTTTTCTAATTTATTTGCTCTTTCGTTATTTAAAATAAAAATTATGTCGATTTGTATAATTTGGGGAATAGTTTGGTAAAAAATCACGCACTGAATATCTATCTCAGCGCCACGAAATAACCTGCATGAGAAAAAGTGAACCAATGTTAGCATTCATCCAACAGTGAATTACCTCAATTGTTTTTATAGTTTTATTTACTTTTTTTTTATCTTTTAACGTTGCATTAAATGTGTATTAAATAAAAATAGGTACAAATGTCGCAGACGCACCGGGATTTCTTTTTAGCACCAAAAGGGTGATTTTTTGCCTGGCGTGGTAACCTGCAAATTTTTGCTTTGAATGGAAACTTGGTGTTTTATAATAAAATTAAATGTGCGTGTTAAATTAAAATAATGTGTACGATAATGGCAAATCAAAGCGGCAACTGTTTTGTTTTGTTAGGTTTGTTTTGTTTTTTGAGTGAGAAAAAATAATGAAGTAGAAATGTTATATAGAATATTTTGTTCAACAATTTATTGTATTTTTCATTTGAAATGAATGAAACTGCATCCGAACGTAAACGGCATTCAGACAGAGAACGTAGAGCCCGATGGCTAGCTCGGCAGTCGCAAGAGACATTAAATTCTATCTGAGAAGAAAATAGATTACGGCATTCAAATCAAAGAGCTAATGAAAGCCATACTGATCGATCTGTGAGATTATCTCATAACTCTGTGCGTACTTCTACATAGCGCTCAAGTGAAAATGAAGAACAAAGGTTAATCAGACGTAGTCATGATGCTGAACGTCATTCTCGACGATTTTTGACTCAACGACAAAACTACTACGAAAATCAGCAACAATTAATTTCTGAAACCTCTCAGTCTCAAGTTGTTGAGCCTCATACGTGTGGTCAATTAAACATTCTCTGCCAATTTTGCAAAGCGCGTCATTTTCAAGCTGGGAAACCCAGAGATGGAAAATTTAACAGTTGTTGCCATAAAGGCAAAGTTAGGCTTCCACAAGGTCATCGGTTTCATCTCCAAGACTTGATGAGCAATTCAAATGCACTTAATTATCGTAATTTCAAAGAAAATATTCGCTCATACAGTAGTGCCATTTCCTTTACTTCTATGGGTGCTGAACTTGCTGGAAATGCTCCGGGACACGGCCCTTATTGTTTTAAAGTTCAAGGCCAAATTTGTCACCGAATTTCCCACTTGCACCCTCCTAATGACCAACAAAGAAAATTTGCTCAACTGTATGTTTTGGATACAACACATGCTGTCGAAGAGCGCCTTAACGTTCCCGAAAATGACAACTGTTTACCCAATGTTTTGCGTGAACTTGATTTACTTATGCGGCAAAATCCTTATGCTCAAGTTTTCAAAAAATTTAGTGAGGTGAAGACTGAGCAGCAACAACATGCACAAAGATACAATTTACAAATGCCAACAGTTAATGTGGTATTGCATCGAGATCGCCATTCAGACAGCAGACAATATAATTTGCCGACATCAAACGAAGTAGCTATGGTTTTTCTAAATAACGATGGTGAACCACCCTTTCAACACGATATATCAGAATTTATCCAAGAAATAATAACCAACCTTTTTTAAACTTGAATATTTTAAGTCCTAATTTAGATCCAATGACTTGTCTTATATTCTACCCAAACGGAGAGCCTGGCTGGACAACAAATTTATCGCTATCACCTTATCCAGGATTTTCACCTGGTGTTCGAAGTAATATATCAATGCTTCAGTTCAAAGTTGCTCAAACAGCGATTCGTGATAATGAGTTTAAACCAATATTGCATGGTGGAAAACTTGCTCAACAGTGGATAATATACTCTCACTTACAAGTGGAAGCTAATAATCTCAATTTCCTAAGACAGAAACAACAAGTTGGAAATTGCTCGTCAAACGTGGCAAATGAGGTGCGTTCGTACTATAACTAGTTTTATAATTATTTTTTGCACCCCATATTGTACTGGATGTATATTTTTTTGCGCTTCATAAGTGCATAGTCTGTAACATCATTAAAATGCACTTACAATAATTTTTCCCCATTCCCCGTAATGTAACGGAAAACTTTTGACTGTCCCTGTAATTAAACTATACATTCGATTTTCATAAAATTTGAAATGGCTCGACAAACTTTTGCAGCAATTATATATTTAAAATTTCAGACCATTCGGAAGGCTGTAAAATCATTAAAATGCATTTGCAATAATTTTTTCCCATTGGCCATAATGTAACGGAAAACTTTTGGGTGTCCCTGTAAATAAACTATAGATCCGATTTTCATAAAATTGGAAATGGCTCAACAAAATTTTGCAGAAATTATATATTAAAAATTTCAGACCATTCGGAAGGCTGTAAAATCATTAAAATGCATTTGCTATAATTTTTTCCCATTGGCCGTAATGTAACGGAAAACTTTTGGGTGTCCCTGTAATTAAACTATACATCCGATTTTCATAAAATTGGAAATGGCTCGACAAAATTTTGCAGCAATTATATATTAAAAATTTCAGACCATTCGAAAGTATGTAACATCATTAAAATTCACTTGCAATAATTTTTCCCATTGGCCGTATTGTAAAGAAAAACTTTTGACTGTCCCTGTAATTAAACTATAGATCCGATTTTCATAAAATTGGAAATGGCTCGACAAAATTTTGCAGCAATTATATATTAAAAATTTCAGATCATTCGGTCGGGTAGTTTTTGCTCTGTTATATGCGGACGGACGGACAGACAGACGGACAGACAGACGGACTGAACGACGACTATAGGTGCTACGTATTTATATAATTACGAACGCACCTAAAAAGAACTTCGTGCAGACGATTATTCTGGCCTCATGGATTTTGTAGCCCAAAGATCCGCTGATGCAGGTGTTACTGCTGGAAAAACCATAATTCTACCTTCTTCATTTCAAGGGTCTCCTAGAAATATGAGAGAGAGATACAATGACGCTATGACCATTGTTACAAAGTTTGGAAAACCAGATGTGTTTTGTACATTCACGTGCAACCCACAATGGCCAGAAATAGTCAAAAATCTACTGCCCGGACAAACGTCATCCGACAGACCTGATTTAGTAGCGAGAGTGTTTAAAATCAAACTGTCAGCATTAATGAATGATATAAAAAATGGGGAACTATTTGGTAGAGCTGTGGCCTTTGTATATGCTATTGAGTTTCAAAAAAGGAGTCTTCCACATGCTCATATTCTTTTAATTCTAGCAGAGCCCTATAAATTTCGTAATGCTGCTCAAGTTGAGAATTGTATTTCTTCGGAGTTACCAGATCCTGAAACTTATCAACGATTATCAGAAATTGTTCTTCGTATTATGGTCCACGGGCCATGCGGAACTTTGAATCCAAATTCTCCATGCATGGATGCTAATAAATGAATAAAAGAGTTTCCAAAAGAGTTTCAAGAAACAACTAAAGTCAGTCTGAATGGTTATCCACTCTATCAAAGACGACAAGGTCAAACTGCTATAGTTCGCGGCAAACAGATAGATAATCGCTACATTGTACCATATAATGCATATTTACCGCTTAAATATGGCGCGCACATCAACATTGAAGCCTGCACGTCAATCAAATCTATTAAATACATTTACAAGTACATATACAAAGGTTATGATGCAGCAAATGTAATAGTTCATGCTGGAAATAATGAAAGTAACGAGTTTGTGTATGATGAACTGTCGTCACATGTTGAATCTCGATATGCGAGTGCACCAGAGGCAATGTGGCGGTTACTGAAAAATAAAAATTCATCATCGTCCTCATGCAACAATTCGTCTTGCCATTCATTTGCCTTTAAGACAGCAGGTTTATTTCCATGCTGGTGGTGAAAATGCTGCTCTGGAACAAGCTGCCAACCGCGAAACGATACTGACTGCTTGGTTCAAGTTGAATAGAACAGATAATGAAGCAAAACAATATCTTTATGTTGATATACCATATCATTATATATACGAGAAAAGTGCTTGGAAAAAACGACAAAGAGGAGTCGATAAAATTGTTACAAGATTATATTATGTTAATCCAAAAGGTATTGAACGTTTCTGCCTCCGGTTACTTCTCCTTTATGTTCCTGGTGCTACATGCTTTGAAAATTTACGAACATTTGATGGAGATCTGTACAACACATTTCAAGAAGCTGCACGTGCACGTTGTCTTCTTGCTGAAGATAATGAATGGGATCAATGCTTAGAAGAGGTTACTTTAACTGCAATGCCATTACAAATGCGTCAAAGTTTTGCATTTATTTGTATATTTTGTAATCCAACAAATGCAGCTAATTTGTGGGAAAAATATAAAAATTCAATGCGCGAAGATTACTCAAGAACTTATAATGAATCAGCTGCTCAGAACCGAACTTTGCAAGATATTAATTGCATGTTGGAATCTCATAGATTAAACTGTTCATAATTTAATCTTCCTACACCCGATATACTGCAGGAAATTGAAAATCAAGAATTCGATTATTTTAATGAAGCTGAAGTAGCTGTTGAACAAATAGCAACTTTAAATTTTTTACAGCGAGAAGCTTTCAACCAAATAAAATCAGCACTTGAAAGTGATTCTGTTACGAGACGTTGCTTTGACTTAGATGGTCCTGTAGGATCTGTTAAGACATATTTGTACAACGTACTCATGCATTTTGTTAGAGGTAAATGCCAAGTAGCACTTCTTCATGCAACAACAGGAATTCTATCAATTTTATTAAAGGGTGGTAAAACTGTTCATTCTGGCTTCAAACTACCAGTGCCGATTTTAGAAACTTCCACATCTGCCATTCGAACGTCTTCAAGTGAAGCTCAAATATTACGTGAAACAAAATTAATTATAATTGATGAAGTGACAATGATGTCATGACATGCTCTTCGTTGTATAGATGTCTTACTGCGGGAAATAATGTTGAATGACATGCCTTTTAGAAGCAATGTTATGTTATTAGGTGGAGACTTTTGCCAGACATTGCCATTTGTTATAAGAGGAAAGAGAACAGAAATTATTGAAACATTCTTGAAATCAAGACCACATTGGAAAGAATTTATACAACGTAGACTATCTGAAAACATCAGATCTGAAGAGCAAAATTCCTTTAATGAGTGGCAGCTTAAAATTGGTGAGGGAAAAACACCCGATACATCAAATTTACCTGCAGGTACATTAGAAATTCCACCACCAATGGTTTGCAAAGATCCAATTATTGCAAGTGTATATGGAGATCATATAAACTATACCGATTTTGAACAACTTGTACAAAAAGTAATTTTTACAACAATAAACAAACATGCATTATCATTAAATAACAAAATTTTTAATTTGCTGCCTGAAGATCGGAGAACTTACTATAGTGCAGATTCAGTCGTGTCTGACAACCAAGAAAATGTTAATAATTATTCACCTGAGTTCTTGGATGAACAAACTCCATCTGGAATGCCTCCTCATAAGCTTACTCTGAAAAAAGGAAGTATCATCATGCTTCTCAGAAACATGAATCCAAGAAAAGGATTGTGCAATGGAACCAGATTAATTGTGCACTCTCTCCACAACCATTTTATTGATGCTTTCATTTTAACCGGAACAAATCAAAATGATAGATTTCACATACCAAGAATTGGTTTGACACCAAGTGAAATTTTCTACCTTTCATTCTTAAACGCCGCCAATTTCCAGTTATACTGTCATTTGCAATGACGATAAATAAGTCACAAGGACAAACATTTTCTACAGTTGGACTGTATTTAAAAGAACCGTTTGTTTCTCATGGACAACTATATACAAGTATTTCAAGATGTAAAGAGGAAGAGCAGTTAAAAATTTATGTAGAAGATACTGAAGAGCAAGGTCGGCTTTTAAATAATGAAAGAGCTTTTACAAAAAACATCGTATATCCTGAAGTTTTGTGAACAAATTTTAATTTCATTTTTTGTGTATTCATTATTACATAGTCTTTCATAAATTCGTTTCGTTTTTAAATTGTGTTATTTTTATCTATTACTGCGGGACAAGAGAGGAAAACTCATATTCTTGCACATACCTTTTATCCCTTTAAGACCTGACCTACACAACTATGTAGGTGATACTAAGGCAAAAGGAAAAACAATTTCCTCTGTTTCTGGCATTAAAGCAAAGCCTGCACCACACAATTGTGTGGATCCTCCCTTGACGTAGCCTACGATCGAAATTAAAATTTAAATATCTTTTTCAATTAAATATGATCTTATTAATTAGGGTTAAAAGCCAAGACTTTTAATTTCTACCAAAACTCTTCAGGTCTTAAACGTTTACATATCTTTCTATCTCATTTTCCGTCATTTTTGACGGGCTATCTTTCTAGCACTACAATAAAACGTAACGTGATTACCGTTTAAAATAAGCATATATAAAAGAAAGAAACCAATTAGTGAAATTAGCGCCCCCCCCCCTCTCGTAAATTAAGGGTGCAAAAAGTTCTGTACGAACATCCGACATGAGTTCCCACTGGCTGCGGATCTGTATAGTAGGCGGGCGATAAATTCAGAACATTTTTCGGTATTTAAAACATAAAAGAGAGCAGTTAAAAAATGCGTTTAAAAATGTATTTAAAAAAACACTTCTGAAAAAAAGAAATCAGTATCAGTATCAAAAATGAGAATTTAAATTCTAATAAAACTGTTGCTAGCCGCTAGTAGAGGAAGATTTGAAAAAAAATGGAAATCTTTCCTTTTTAATATTTATTTAAACTGTGAAAAAAGATTGAATAAAAAAATCCAAACTTTCTAGTTTTAAAATTTAATTAAGCTAAAAGAACCCCCCTTTTTAACTATCATTGAGCATTTATAATAATGATTTCATATTTTTTTTTTTTTTTTTTTGTAGAGACTGGTTTGAATGAAAAAAATAAAAATTGTCTATTTTTTAAAACTTAATTAAGTTAAAAAAATAATTTAAATTTTAAAAACTCGTTTTCAGTTTTTTTTAGAGTGAGCACAGAAATATGGTGCAGCTTCTAGCGACAGGATCCGAAGTGTTGGAAAGGAATCCAAAATACTTTTGCTTTGACGTTGATGACTTATCATCAATTCCTTTTAAAAAAGAAATAATTTAATGCATAATTGCTGTCTCTAAAACTTTGTTTACAAAGAAAAGGTTGTTTGGTTGTGTTTATGACTGCCAATTATCAACACTAGGGATATAGGCTCTAAAGGGGAGAGTGCCCTCCGTGGGGGGTCTTTCTAAGGGAACTTAACCCGTATTTACGCATGGAAATCCATGGTCCTAAGAAAACCACGAAAACTCCGAATGATTGGGCCGACGGGCGCGATTGGGTTCAAACCCAGCACCTCCCGTCTACCAGCTTCAAGAGCAGAACCTCTTGGCCACTGGTGGGGCTACAAAGAAAAGAAATATATGTATTGTGCTACAACCAAAGTATTATACCGTGATTTAAAAATGAATGAAAAGTGCAAAATTAGTTTTTTCTTTATAATAATTCAGGTATAAACAATAATACCAAAATATTATGCCGTTATTTAAAAATATAAAAAAATAAATAAAAAGTGCGAAATTATTTTTCTAAATATATGCATTTTAATTTAAATCATTATATGGCATTAAAAATTGAATTTAATAAAATATTTTAATATGTTCTTATATAATGATTTCTAAACTTTTTATTGAAAATTCTATTAATTGAAATTTTCTAAAATTAAAGCTAATGCAATAATTCTGTGACCAGATGTCTCCGCTTCTGCACATTATCCAAATAAAATATTTTAATAAGTTCTTATATAATGATTGCTAAATTTTTTATTGAAAATTCTATTAATTGAAATTTTCTAAAATTGAAGCTGATGCAATAATTATGTGACCAGATGTCTCCACTTCTGCCCATCACACCAACGAAAAAGTGCTCTTTCCCAATTTTCGTTCTTCCATAGGAAGCCGTCTAAGAATGAGACGCTAGTGTGCTGAACTTCGAAGCTCAGTTTACAAGTATTGCGATTATAACGCCACCTGTTAACGGTTTTTGCAACTAAATTTTGAAACTTCTGTATAATATTTTTACAGCTTTGCTAATAAACAAACCGTTTACCGCATAATTCTATTGATCTTTGTTTTTGAGATATTTAATTTTGAAATCAGGGTCTTATTCGCTGGACACCCTGTATATTCAGCCAGTGATTCTATAATCACTATATGGAGAGTATGTTAACAAGTTTCGTTAATAAAAATAAAAAATGCAAGTATATTCTATTATCACTATATGGACAGTGTTTTAACAAGCGTCGTTGATTAAAATCAAAATTTCTATTTGATCCATATATGCTTTCTAAATCTTTTAGATAGAATAAGCTCGAAATCCGTTGTTTCCAAAAGGAAGCAAACTGATGAGGAGCTGTATTCAAATATCCGTTGATTAGTACCAATATAGCGTACACAATATTGCACGTACTACTATATTTGGATACAACCCCTCATCTTTTAGCTTCCTTTCGGGAACAACGGATTTCGAGCTTATTCTATCGACCATAATTTTCAGAATTTTCAAGTTATGTTTTTTAGACTTTCACAAAAGTTGCTCTATAGACTTAGCTAATACATTATGTACATTATATTTTGATTACATACGCGCAGGCGCAGTGAAACGTTATTTAGTAAACTTGTTATTTGCTTATTTTTTATCCAATTTTTATTATTTTTTAATTCTGATTGCAGGGTATTGTGTACAATGTTGTTTGTCATAGTTTCTGAAAAGAGCATTTTTTTATATTAAGAACTCTGCAAATTATAAGCAAAAAACTTTGGGACTATTTTTATAAAAACCTTAATTTCTCTACTAGTATTCATGCTATCCTCATAAAAATGAACACACTTTATTACAATAGGGCACTTAATCAAATTCTACAGTTTGAACGCTTTTGCTGCATTAGTTTTTACAGGGTTATCCAAAAGATATTTGTTGTTTTTCAATTTGTTGATGGTCCCCTATGGGATTTCGGGAAAACATCTTTGCGGAAATATATGACCTATACTATTCTGTTTACACACCTGAAGTTTCAGGATAATTGCTCATGTATTTTTCTAGATATTTAGCAAATGAAATCGCAAGTGACCGGTAATCATAGGCCATATAGTGTATTAAATCTATGTATGCTTTCTATATATTTTTTCTTTTAACAGTATATTCAAAGAACACCAGTATTTTTGACACTGAATAACATTTTATACGTTGCTTTTAACACTAATGCTTATACTTATGAATCTTTCAGATATTTAAAACGTATTGTAAATTTTCACAATTGAGCTGTAAAATTTTAAAGTTAATGTAGAATGTATTGTACATACAGTCGAGGAAAACAAAAACTAAACACCCCTTACTAACTCTGCAAAAAATTACCGTAGAAGAAAGTTGCTAATACCACACGATTTATAATAAAGTCTACTTTTAAATGATGTATATAAAATTTGCTTAGGGGGCCATTTACATATTAAAACGAACCATAACTTTGTTTCTTTTCAACATCAGTACACAATTCCGACATCATAAATGAACTCTACACCCTTCAATTAGCCTAAAAACAAATTTTGCTTCCATTCGTACGATAAGTTTCCGAGAAATTAATTATTTTAAAACGAGCGTATTTTAGGGGCTGTATTCAAATTGAAGTTTGGTACTCGGTTGTTGACCGAGAGAGCCCCCATCTTGATCAAGGTATCTTAAGCGCCACTCAAGCAATCATTGACAACTGCTAGATTCCAGGATAGCATGAGAAATTTAAAAAATATTTAGTCCTTTCTATCATATACGACCCCTTAAACCATCATTTTGCCGTTTTTTAAGCATAATTTGAAAACTACTTGGAAGAAAAATGTGAAATTTTGTATTTCCATAAGCAGCACCTAATAAATCTAAAACCATAAAAAAAATTGTAGGTTGCGATTCATAATTTTTTCGAATATTAATTTCATAATTCATATCATAAAATTATAAAAATTGCAAATTCAACGTATTTATGTTTGGATATTTTAGTATTATTGCTACACAAAAAATTAGCACTATTAGGAGTATAATTTCAGGAGATATTAATAAAAATATGAAAATGTAATTTAATATTAGAAGCACTAAATTTTGAATGTTTATAATTCAAAAACATATTGTTCAAATGACTTGAAATTTGATGTCTAGGCATAGTTTGAACCGAGGATTTGAAATATCTTGTTAAAACTAGGTATTGCCAATTAAAAAAAGAAGTTTGAGTTCGTTTTAATATGTAGGTGGCCCCCTAAGCAAATTTTATATACATCATTTAAAAGTAGACTTTATTTCCAATCGTTTGGTACCATTAACTTTCTTCTACGATAGTTTGTTGAGGAGTTAGTAGAAGTGTTTACTTTTTTTCCCACGACTCTACATTAATGCAAGTATAATCAGCAAATGATTATATTATCACTGTGTGAACAGTATGTTAACAATTGTCGTTGATTAAAATCAAAATTTCTAAATCTTTTTTTACTTTTAATATTATATTCAAAGAACACCAGAATTTTTGTCACTGAATAATATTTTATGTGTCGCTTTTTAACATGCGCGAATTTTTGCTATAACATGCTTATAAATATTTCAGATATTTAAAAGAAGATGCAAATTTTTATAATTGCGCTGTAAAATTTTAAAGTTAATGTAGGATGTATTATTTTACATTAATGCAAGTATGTTCAGCAAAAGAATTTATTATCACTTTGCGAACAGACAGTTAACAATTATCGTTGATGAAAATCAGCATTCATTATTTGAGCCGTTGGTTTTGAAATTGGGACAAGCCTGTTTTGTGAAAAAATAAATACAAATTAGTTGTAGCTAAATCTTACTACAAATTAACATAAAATCTATGTTTTTATTGCCAGTTATTTATTGAGCCACCGTTGTTTCAAATTCCGTGATTTTGAAAATGGAGCAAATCTACCTTGAAGAGATTTATCTTTTATGTTACAAAATATGAACAAGCATAATCAGAATTTCATTATGAATAAATTAAGGGGTCTTAAGACTCTTAAAGCTTAGAAATTTTCGAAATTTTAATTTTTTTAGGTGTTAAACTCCTATCGTTTCCGAACATTTTGATATAGTAGTTTCCTTGAAATTACCATTAGAGTATAAGTTATGACTTTTGGAATTATACCCACTCAATAGCTGAATCGGCTGAACTTTGAAATCGTTTTTCTCCGAATGGCGTTTTTGAGCGTAAAGCGAAGGATATCTCAAAAATTATTGAATATTTTTTCGTGAAATTTTCAAAACATATGTTTCATATAAATCTGATGAACTGAACCTAAAATTTAACTTTTATTGCTCAAAAAAATATTTTTTTAGGTGGCTGAACAGATGAAAAATTTAAAATTTTGTATTACCATACAACTTTGTATTGGAACTATAAAAATGCTTTAAATACAAATTTATTTGGGTTCAGGGTAATTATTAAAATTTGAAACATAATTAGGCACAAAAAATTTCATTCTAGTTGCAAAATTCATTTTATAATCCTGCGCGTAAGCTCTTCTACCAGTTTTCTACTCGACAAATGTTTAGAATTTGGAGCCCATATAAATACTAAATCTGCATCTTGCAATTTTTTAAATACATGAAATGGAAGAACATATTTATATCTTTTTTCCCAATAAAAATTGTGTTTTTCAATTATATACATTTTAAGATATTAAATGTTAGTAGGGGAAAAAGTAGAGTTCAGCATCAGCAGGTGGATGGTGGATTGTGTGGATGTGGGTGTAATCCACCTTGTGGATGGAGCAGGAGGGTGGAATCCACCTGGGAGTGGAAAGGGAGACTTATGTGATTATCTTGTAGTAGGAGGGGCTAAATTTTTGAGGGGGGTTACTTTTTTTTTTCGAATTGATTTAGTGTTAGAATGGAAATATTATACTATAACATATAGAGTTAGGTCTTTTCGAGAGGAAGTATGAAGGGACTAAATTTTTCGATGGGCTTATTTTTTAGGGGGCTTATTTTTAGGGGCGGGGCTTAATTTTTTTTTTTTTTTTTTTAGAATCGGCTTAATGTAAAAATACAAATATCATAATTTAACATAGAGATTTAGGTATTTTCGAAAGAGAGTTTGAGGGGCCTAAATTTTTTTGGGGGAGGGGCTTAATTTTAGGAGGGCTAATTTTTTTTTTTTTAAATCGACTTAGAGTAGGAACGGAAATTAGACGATAAACTGATACTATAACATAGAGATTTAAATATTTTCGAAAAGGAGTTTCATGGGCTTATTTCTAGGGGGGCTTAATTTTAAGAAGGCTTACTTTTTTTTCTGAATTGTCTTAGAATTTGAATGAACATAAAAATGTCTTCTGTTTTCCGAAGAAAAATTTTGATGCTGCCATTTGTAGGATATCGTTTTAATATATTTTTGGAGATAGTATTATTATTATTTTTTTTTTTTGTCCTCACAAGTTTTGAGTCAAATTTGAACCTACAAAATAATCTCTTGACTTGATAATTTGGGGTAGGTTTAACTAATCAGGAATCTATGTCTATGCGTTTAGATTTTGATGTTTCAAAACAAAAAATTGTATTCCCCAAAAGAAGTGCAAAAAGATGTCGGTTTTTTAAGATAACTCAATAATACCTATTTTAACTCCTCACTTTGCGAATTCATTTAATGTATGTGATTTTTATTTTTAGTTTAACTGATTTTATCGATTTTGCGTATGAGAGTATGATTATTTTACCAAGCCATAGTTTCGAACCTGCAAACTCCGATTCAAATTTAATTTTTTGTAACTGATAAGCTATCCCCTATTCAAACCGCGTCCCAATATTTTCTAAGTTACTTTTGAACATTATATTTTTTTTAAATACCTACCTCTCCATCTTTCTTATACTAGGGAAGTTAATACAATTTATGTTTAGCGTTTAAATAGAAGAAATGATTAAAATTAATTTTCGATATATTTTTAATCTCATTTTCTACATAGATTGTAAGGCTACCAAACAGTTTGAATTAAACATTGTTTTAACTAGTATTAATCACCTTACCTAAGTTTAGAATTGTACTTTTTCTTGTGAACCATATCATTCACTTAATATTCCATATCATATTCATTTAATCGCCTGAAATTTAAAACACACTTCCTAAACCCCATTATCAACAGTTTTTCACTATCTGTCACAAACATCCGATAAGTATAATCAGCTTTTTTCAACAGAAGATAGCTAATATGTAAATATTGATAACCATTGGTTTTTGAAGAGATTATTTCACTTTTTTACAGATTTTAAATGAAAGTATGAAATGTTTGTCAGATTTTCTATTTATCAATTGTTATAAATTCAATCAACTCATAGTTTGTTATTGCAATAGATAATTATTTGATGATTCTACATTAGTTCTAATGAATTTTAAACTCATTCTTTTATGCAATTTAATAAATTTAGCATGAGTTAAACCATTGGTTTGTCATATATTTCACTAAAATAATAAAATTAATTTGTAAAACCTTAGAATGACGAATTCAAAAACGTAACGTGATGAATCATATACTTTTTAAACATTACATAAATACATTCGGATTGATTCACTTCCTGTGAACTTTCTACACATACATTTTTATGCTACGTGTTTTTCTGAAATTCTCGCACCAATCATATTACATGATTTGCACCATCGTAATAATTTTTTAACATGCCCCCCTATGATTATATTAAACAAAAACATAATTTGAAGAGCAAATTAAAAAAAACAAAATTTATTTCCTACATTGTTTAAGCCCAAGAAGGGACAGATATTAAGTTATTTCATTCAATTAGTTCTATATTTAATGTTAAATTTTTGTAACAAATTAGTTAAGCCAATTGAAGATTAAAAAATAAAAATAAAATTCGTACAATATGATACTTAAAACACCCTAAAAAATTAGATTCCGTTCAAATGAAATCGAATAAATCTTAGACTTCTTCCATTTTTAATTGAAAATATTTGTATTGCAGATTTTGTATTATGTTTATGACAATTGTGCATAAAACGTTAAGATGCATGCAAAATACAAAACTTAAAAAAAAGGTCTTCTGATTATGGTATTCTGAAAGGTATTCTGAAAATATCCTTTTTATTTCCACTATGACGCCATATTCACCTTTTTAATTTTTGAAAAAAAAAAAAAAAAAAAAAAAAAAAAAAAAAAAAAAAAAAAAAAAACCTAGTTCAATTTAATATTTCACGTGAAAATCTTTCAACTAAAAAGAAATAAATTATTATTACGGTTTTTGAAGTTTTTGCAACAATGAAGTAAAAATGTTAAATTTTCTATGAAAAATGTCCGTTGATTTTCAATGAAAAAAGCGAAAATTGGAATTATTAAGAAAAATATGTGAATAATGCAAAAACAATTGGGACATGTTTCTCTCTGGGTTATAATTCACCCATATGCAAAGGCATTTTACCATTCGTTTTGACCCTGACGTCAGGCAAGCGTTTTTACACTTTAAATTTTTAATATCATTAGAATTAGTAAAGAATAAAAAAAATGAGTGGCATCAGGGACAAAAAGATGGGAAGAAAAAGTGGAAAAGTTATGATCTCCATAGGCTTTTCAATGTTAAATTAACATTGAGAAATGACACTGTAAATAAATAAGTATTGCGCTGCCGCGCAATACTTAAATAAAAATTGAATGGAACGAGACTTTTTCATTAGTGTTTGCTATTATATGAGTGTGTGAAGACTTTTTTTCACTTAGGATAATATGGCTAGTTTTCAAGATGGGCATTCTACTATGTTAAGCGACGATGTATCACGTTTGAATAATCAATCTTTTTCATCAAGATTAAATGATCAAGACATGGGATTAACAATACGACCTAAAGTAGAACCCGTTTCAGATGATGAAGCGGAATCTTCCTCATGAGAACTGAAGAAACAGAAGCCACCTTTTTCGTGTACCGTTTGCAGCAAATCTTTTTCGCGAAAAGGCAATTTAAAACAACATTAGATGATTCATTCAGAAGAAAGACCATTTGTTTGTGACATCTGCCACAAAGCATTCTCTAGAAAGGCTATTTTGAATCGTCATAAACTATCCAATTTAAAGATTCCTTCCCAACATAAATGAGATTCGTGCGGTGAAGCGTTCTCCAGAAAGTATGACTTATTAAAACACATGAAGATTCACAAGTCCTCCACAAAGGCTAAATGTATACAGCGTAGTGAAATATTCAATCGTAAGTCCGATTTTTTATATCATTTGAAAACTTCACACAGAGTTAGATCCAAAATTGATAATTCATCCTCTTTAAAATATATGTTTTTTGAGAAGGTTAAGCATTTTAAAAAGCAAAATGCGTTAAACATATTTACTAAAACTGTAATCAACTCTAACGAGGAGAATGCTACAGACTTTAACACATTTTTTAATAGTATTCAATCGGACGTTTTAAACTAATTAAACTACCAGATTCCAGTTAAAAGATCAGTGAAATGGTATGCAAGTGTACAAGTTGTTGTATATCACGTAACACAGGAGGGTGTCTTAGAGACTGCCACTCCCTATTTCCTTTCAAAAACTATACTTGAATTAACGAATTAAAACTTATCTGAACGTGTTGAGGATAACTTTGCAAAAATTATTAAGTCCTATAAGAAGTCCACCAGACGTGGTTTTAATTGGACATTAGATAAAATATTGAATTTAGAACTATCTACTTTTAAAATATAACATGATTTGAAATATTTATACCTTTTTTAAATATGTGTACTCATGTTTTCACTATTGTAACTATTGAAAATGACGAATAAATAATGTGTAAATGAAAAAGCTTTTGTTTTTTTATTTTTGTTAGAACAACATGTGATTTTTAATAACTCATGAAGTCGTAACGACTTTACTTAATATTTTTTCCATTTCTTATCAAATGAATAATGAGTTAACTATTTTTTATTAATTTCGTATTGAAAGTCTGAAATTATACATTGAATTAGTTATTTTTCAATATTTCTAATTTATTATAATTATTTTTAAAGTTTAATATATTACTTGTCGTTTCTATAAACAACTGTTATTGTTTATTAATAATAATATTATCGTTTATTACCATACAATTCTTCAAAAAAGAATAAAACTAAAACCAGACAATATCATGAGACAATATCACGTGATTTGCCGACTACTGATTACTCACCGAATGTGAAATCTGAAATCGATATAAATTTTTTTATCCCTACCTTTGGTGATGATACCACATCTTTCGAGAATTCATGCCAAGAATAAATTTCTGTCAAGGACTCTTTGAATATATTTTTCAAAGACATGGATTTTGAATCTTCATTAACCTTGACCCCAGCTAGTAACTTAATTTCCCAAGACGAATCCTTTCAAGAACCTACTATTTGCCGAGAGGTTTCTGACTCTCAAGCAAGCAACCTTTCACAAGCAAGTGATGAATTACAAAGCACCACCTCACCGACGAATGTCATTCCACAGTCTAAAACTAGCAAATCGTATTATCCTATTGTATTTCGAGAAGAACTCAGTGACTGTATCTTTTAATTTTAAAATTACATAATATACAATTTCATATTCATATTCGAGAGTTTAAACGTAGTGTGCTTACTAGTGAAGAAATTCTAACGAAAAATGGTATTATTATGGATTGTTGTTAACAGCTGGTTCGAATTTTGCAAGAAATTTTTTTCATTTAATTTGAGATATAAAAGTTCCTCATTTGTTTCTAATAACATGATATTAGTGTTAAATTTTAATAATTCTATAATGCGAATTAAAAATTTAAAGTTATTCTCACATTGACTTAAACGAGTATCAATTAGTGAAATTAAAAGAAAAAACTCATGATTTGAATAAGGAACTTCTTCAGCATATATATGTAGACCATATACCAAGCTTAATTAGGCAGAAATATAGCATTGGTCATATATCTACAGAAAATGAACTCATGCTGCAGTCTAAACTTATAACATGTATTGAGAATAATGTATTGACTATACTAAACCGCATTTTTGAATGTGATGGATGTATTTTTAATCAGAAATCTCAAAGCCCTCATTCCTGTTACATATTAAATAATCGACAAAAATTTGAAAAACTAGGAGAGATGTTATTAACACTTATAGATTTAGATTTTGTTATTTCCTCATTTTTAAACGGAGTGGATTGTGTTAGTGAAACTTTTTATCAAACATTCATGTAGAAACAATTCAACACGAATTGTTTAAAATAATAAAATAAAATGTATTGCTATCCTTTTTAATACGTGTGTGTTTATTTTTCCAAAGTGTATGTTTATTTTGTTATGTCTTTTAGAACTTTTAATAGACTGTTAGACTTAAATTTGCATATGTATAACTAAAGAAATCAACAATTCTTTAGTAATTTAAAAAATTAACACACATCTAAAATATTAAATTATATTATCGAAATATTATAATTTCTACTTTCTAAAATAAAAAAATTATATATATATATATCGATCTTAATTATATATTTAAAAGAAGTTTTTAATAGTAATAATAAGTTTACAAAATTAAAAAGTTAAAAAAAAAGTAAGAAACTCAATTAAAAAAATATTTGAAAAGTTAGAAAAAAATATTTCAAAATTAAAAAATCTTTATAAAAATTAAAAAAATAATTTTAAAAAATATATTAAAAAGTTTACAAAATTAAAAAGTTTAAAAAAAACTTGAAAAAAACTCGAAAGAAAATTAAGTTATCAAAATTTTAAAAAAAATTTTAAAAACTTAATACATTAAGTTTTCAAAAGTGAGTTTACCTATTCGTATATGTATACATGTATGTGACTTTCATTATGTTTTAGTTGAATAATTTATGTCTCCTTTTTATCCTATAAAAGTGTTAGATTAATATATACATAATAAAAATATTTGTAAATAAAATTTTAAAAAAATAACTTATAAAAAAAATGTTTTCAAAATTAAAAAAAAAATTAAATAAAAAAAAAGTTTTCAAAATTAAAAAAAAAATCTTTGTAAATAAAAAAATGTTTTCAAAATTTAAAAAAAATTGTAAGTAAAAAAAGGTTTTCGAAATTTAAAAGAAAACTTTGTAAATAAAAAAAAATATTAAAAAGTTTACAAAATTAAAAAAAATAATAAAAAACTTAATATGTTATGTTATCAAAAGTCTGTTTACCTAACTATATATGTATCTGACTTTCATAATTAAAAAAGTTATCAAAAAGTTCAATTAGATTGCAAATACAAGTATACAATCAGTCATAGCAATTAATCAATCAATCAATTAACCAATCAATGATATAAATTATTCAATAAATCAAACCAATCAATCAATCATATTAATCAACCAAACAGTAATATCAATCAGTCATATCGATCAATAAATCATATTAATCATATCATTCAATCATAAAAATCATATCAAGCAATCATATCAAGCTATCAATCAACCAATCATTCATATCAGTCAATCATATCAATAAACCAATCATTCATACCAATCAATCATATTTTTCAATCATATCAATCAATGAATCATATTAATCATATCAATCGATCAATCAAGATATCAAATACAATTATTCATACAAATAAATCACATCAATTGCAGTTCGAGTATTACAAGTTAGTATAATAACATTATAAGAAAGTTTTGAATTAATACAATGATTAACTACCAACATTTTGTAACAGCACTTTTTCAAAAGCAAAGTATGAATATATATTTTAGTTTTAAAAAATATTTAAAATGCTTTTGAAAGTTAACAAAATTATTTTTCAAAAGTGTTTCAAATATTACAAGCTGCTAAATCCTACAATTTAACAAGAGTGAGTTGTCCTATATTTCCTTTCTATTTGCATTTGAGTACATGTATACGGATTCCTCCTTTCAAATATGTTCTGTTGTATACACTTAAAAAATACATATATATAAAACATTGAATTAAAATATTCTTTAGTTATTAAAAAGTTTAACTTTTTTTTTTTTTAAGTTTAACTTTTACTTTTAAACTTATATAATTTATACTAGTATTTAGTATACAGGGTGTCCGGTCTCAACGGTGTCCAATGGCTAATTCCTAAACCGTTAGTCATAGACATATAGTTCCAATTACAAAAATGTTTTAAATCAGGTAAAGAAATATTTTAAAAGTGATTTGGGTCAATAAAAATATTTCTTATACAATTACGAAAATTAAATTTTTATACGGTCCCCCGGTCCTATAAGTTATATATAGTAAAATTTTCCTCTTACACTGACAAGTAATACAAAAAAGTCCCGTTGTTCTACGATTAAAATTGACCGAGTAATACCTGTTTAAAGTTGGAGCATATTTTTTGCTGCAAATTGGGGGTCATTCACAAATTTAGTCGAAATATAATTTCGTCAGATATATAAAAAAAAAGGTTGAGAGTAAAATTAACATTGCAATATAAATTTGAAATCTTTAGTCATTCTGACATATTAATGCAAAATATACAATTTGTAATACACATTTAAGAAGAAAGAAAAAAACAGAATTTTTGTTAAATAAAATGATGCTAAATTAACAGCCCCAATTCTTAACAAAATGATACGTATTTTAAAATATTATTAGATTACACTAGCCTGCAAAAGTTGGGTTATTTCATGTTTTTTAGCGTTCGATAATTCATTCTTATGTATTCTGTACCGCTGAATCCGGAATTGACCTTCATTTTTAGCCATCACATCAAGATTTTTCGCAAATTGTAAATTTCAAAGTTAGAAAGTTCAAAGTTAAAATTGAATCTCCTTCCCCATCTCATCACACCACCCAGCTGTAAGAATCCCAAGATAAGCAAAAATATCGAATAAATTATTGAGTCAAATAAAATAAAAAAAGTTTTACATATGTTTTATCGTATGAGATTTTCGCTATATTTTAACTTACACATTTGCAAAAAAATTCTAACGCGATGGTTAAAAATGAAAGTCATTTTCAGATTTAGTGCTAAAAAGTACGTAAAAATCAATTATCAAAAGTTAAAAAATACAACCATCTCCTCTACTTCATACTATCCGATTTTTGTTATTCTTTAAATTCGACAATTTATGATTTGCGAAATATCCTGACATGATGGTTGAAAATTAAGTCAATTTTCGGATTCAGTGCTAAAAAATATATAAAAGTTAAAAAACCGAACAATCTCCGTCTTGTATTATCTAATCTAAAACTTTTTCATAAACTTCTTGGCGGTAATCTATCCGAATTTTTTTGTGTTATCCTATAAAATAAGTATAAATGGTAACCACCGAAAATCATAATAATATTAGATTGTTATCGGATTTGCGCCAGTATGTAAAATGTAATCTCGTTCGGATATTTGAAAGTGGGTTAAAGTTCGAATACAAATTTTGAACTGGAAAAACATACATAAGATCGTTGAAGTAGCATAAAAACTTTTAAAAATAACATAATTTTATTAAAAGAAATCATAAAAGAAACAATCTCAAATCCTGACAAAATAAAACATATGTTATTTCAGCCAATCTGAAACAATAAATGTTAACTTAATCGTAATACTTGTACGATTTTTTTCAAAGCGCAAATACACATGAAATGAGATCTTCGAATACTTTAAGCACTTGGAATATGACCCCTCAAAGCCAAGCCGAACTCATTTGTTTTCAGAGCAGAAAAGTGGCATAAGTCATGCATTTTTAAAGTTTCATAACTCACACAATTTTAGTGTCATATGAATGGGACTTTTTTTGTCTTACGTGTCAGTCTAATAGGAAAATTTTACTAAATATAACTTATAGGACCGGGGGACCGTATAAAAATTTAAATTTCGTAATTGTATAAGAAATGTTTTTTTTTACCCAAATCGCTTTTAAAATATTTCTTTATCTGATTTAAAGCATTTTTCTAATTGGAACTATATGTCTGTGACTAACGGTTTAGGAATTAGCCATTGGACACCGTTGAGACCGAACACCCTGTATAGTAGAATTTAGTAAATACTAGTATATATTCTAGTATAAAGAGTTTATAAAAGTTTTAAAAACTTGAATAATATTCAAACTTCAATTCTATGAATGATGCAATAAATACTTCCGTTTTTATAAGAAATTTAAGTTACTTCTAAAACTATTATTATCCAGTTAAATAATCAATGATTATACTTAAACAATATGAAAATCAATCTTTTTTCACAATTGTGAGAAAGTTTTTAATAGGATTTTGTTTCCAAATATATGGTATCCTGTTACTTAAGATTCCACAAAATAAAAGACTTTCAAAAAAAATATCCGACCTACATATTCGATGACTGAAGTTAAAATGACTAGTGTATTGGTAAAGACTCATATCAGTTAGATCACGTGATTGATAATACAGTCTGATTGTAGATAAGACAATCAAAAGGCACGATGAAGGCACGTGATATCTAATTTATTACGTCACAATCTACCACGTGATAAGTTCATTATCTCTTTTCTGAGTTCAAGTATGGTAAGTTCATTATTTTTTATATAAATGTTTTAGGATATATGTATTAAAATTTTAAATTGAAGAATTTAATAATAGATTGGGTTTTTTTTTTCGTTTCGATGTGTATAACTATAGAATAAAATGTGGGTAGGATGTTAACATAAAGAAGATTTATCTTATTAAACGCATATATAGAGATAGGTAAATTCACTTTTAATAAATTACAAAATAATTTTTGTTATCTTGGTTGATTTATATGATTGATTGATAGCTTGATATGATTTTTATGATTGAATGATATGAATAATATGATTTATTGATCGAAATTTTTAATTTTGTAAACTTTTTAATATTTATTTTTATTTACAAAGTTTTCTTTTAAATTTTGAAAACTTTTTTTTACTTACAATTTTTTTTTAATTTTGAAAACTTTTTTTTAAATTTTGAAAACTTTTTTTTTTAATTTTGAAAACTCTTTTTTTTAATTTTGAAAACCAGGGATGAGATTTCCGCGTTTTTGCACACCAGTATATTCTTAGAGAAGATGTTGTTCTGTTAAATGGTAAAAATGGTCCGATTAAATGAAATATTATTTTCTGTAACAAAATACTGGTGTGCAAAAACGCGGAAATCTCATTCCTGGAAAACTTTTTTTTTTAATTTTGAAAACTTTTTTTTTTATTTACAAAGATTTTTTTTTTAATTTTGAAAGCATTTTATTTTTCATAAGTTTTTTTTTTTTTTTAATTTTACTTACAAATATTTTTATTAAGTATATATTAATCTAACATTTTTATAGGATAAAAAGAAGATATAAATTATTAAACTAAAACATAATGAAAGTCACATACATGTATACATATACGAATAGGTAAACTCACTTTTGAAAACTTAATGTATTAAGTTTATTTTTAATTTTTTTTTTTAATTTTGATAACTTAATTTTCTTCCGAGTTTTTTTTCCCAAGTTTTTTTTTTTTTTACTTTTTAATTTTGTAGGCTTTTTAATATATTTTTTTTAATTATTTTTTTTTTTTTATATAAAGATTTTTTAATTTTGAAATTTTTTTTTCTAACTTTTCAAATATTTTTTTAATTGAGTTTCTTAATTTTTTCTTACTATTAGTATTGAAAACTTTTTTTTCTTTTATATATAATTAAGAATCACATATCTGCCCTATATATATATAATCCTAATGAAACGAATTTATGAATTATGAAATGACTGAATTGAAACGAATTTATGAAACGACTGATTATTCAACTGATTATGTTTCACGGCGATTTCTCCTAAAATGTGGAATACTTTGCGATGAAATTAACACCAAAAATCCATATTGATCCGTAGATTTCAAAACTGGTATTAGAATTTTTAAATTCGACTTAGTTTTCGAGATGTTATTTTTTTTTTTTTCTAATTTTAAATACTTTTCTCTAATGATGTCAACTCAAATTTTAATCATAACAGAAATTTTTTTCATACTTAGAAAAGGTTATAATTGTAAACTAATTTGGCGACCAGTTTGGCCTCACTTAAATGTGTGCTAAGAAATGTATCATGTTACTTTTATTCATAATTCAATTTACTTGAACAATCTTTGACCAAATCAAATCATTCTGATAAAGAAATCAAGAACTCGGTATTTTTATGTTAGCGGGACGCAGGTGATATATCGCTAAACCTTTCTCCGTCGCATTTTTTTGTATTTCATTTAAAATATAATCCTTTCATTCATTTTAGTTAAAATACAAAACTTTCATTTAAAACTGAAACCTTTAATATTGATGGCTTTCACTTCTTTCTTTTTTTTTAAACGAAACGAAAAGAAAAATAATAGGCACAGATTTCATATTCGCACAGGGGTATCTAATTGGCGCCAAAATGGCATCATTTTGATTGGAATGGTAACCCGGCTATTGTTGTTTATTTAATAATAAATGTTTATTTACTTTTATTTTCTTTTTAAAATTATATAAATTGTTTTGTTCTATAGTTAATTAGATACTTTTCCGTTATACGGACACCATGCAAAAATGTATGTAAATAAATGTAATAAATGTATGTAAATAAAATGTAATGAATAAATAAATGTAAATAAATATATTTGGTACTGCTCGTTTAACCCGTCGGCCAATTTCGCAAATTATATAAATCGCCAAATCACTCGCCAAATTATACAAATTGACATAATTTTTATTTTAAATAACGAAAGAACAAATAAAGGCACAGATGTCATATACGCCCCATATTGACAAGATACTGGCATATATACAAGATATAAAGGAAAATAGCGAAACTTTGGAGCCAGTTAAGTACCCGTTGCGTATATGACATTGGCGTCAGAAAAAAATCGTGCCCGTATGGGGCCGTATATGACACCTGTGCCGAAAGTTTTCCATTTTGATAAAAAATCAATTTTTTGTTCGAGTAAAACTACATAAACGTTGCCATGGTCGCAAAGAATTCTTGGTACTGTTACGCTAGCCGGGTGCAAATCTCGCCAATAGCTTTTTTTCAACTCGCCAGTTAGCATGTTTTTTTATTTTTCGTGTGGTAAATTAAAACATTGCTTTGAAGTTGAAATTAAATGTCATGGTTTGTTGAATTATTTAATATTTTTGGCCAGATGTCATATACGCACCGGGTTTGGCGTGATTTTTTTTTTTACGAAAATTTTGCGAAAACCTCGTTTTCGAATATCAGTTACATACTTAACTGCCGTCAAAGTATCGTTATTTTGCTTGATATGGTAAGCCGGATGTTGTTGTTTATGCTGTCGATGCTTTCCCCAAATTGGTGTCGGGAAAAAATCGCGCTAATGTGGGGCCGTATATTCTATCTGGGCCAAACTTTCATATGAAAAGCGAAGAGATCAGATCGTATTTATTTCTGGCAGTTACATAACTTGGACTATTATAATATAGATGAAATGATGACGATAGAATAATATTTGAAGACTTATCACCTGTATCTAGCTAGCATTAAAGTACCAAAATGGCACCTGGAATATAAAAAGCGAAGTGGTCCGCCCGGAACTGTTGATGATAGTCACAAGACTTAGGCTATTGTTAGAAATTGTTTTATAATACCGGGAGACAAAAACTCTGTACACTTAATTCATTTTATTTTAGTTTATTTTCAAATGTTTAACTGATCCCCTTTAATCAAACACGAAAACAACCATTGGATGTCTTAACAGCAACTGATTCAATCTTAAATTTTTGAAATAAAAGGGGATTGAATGGAAACCCGTTTACAGGGAGATCTGCACAGCTTTTATCAGTATAATTCAATCTTCTCTAATATTTTAAAAACCGATCAGATTAGCGTGCTTTTAGCTTCTGCGGTGTCTGTACGGGGGGTTGGCGAGCGTAGCTTGCAGGAGGCAGAGCCCCCTAGTATATATATATATATTTATTTTAGAAAGTAGAAATTATAGTATTGAGATTATTAATTTAATATTTTAGATGTGTGTTAATTTTTTAAATTACTACAGAATTGTTGATTTCTTTAGTTATACATATGCAAATTTAAGTCTAACACTCTATTAAAAGTTCTAAAAGACATAACAAAAAAAAAACATACACTTTGGAAAAATAAACACACACGTATTAAAAAGGATAGCAATACATTTTATTTTATTATTTAGAACATTTCGTTTTGAATTGTTTCTACATGAATGTTTGATAAAAAGTTTTCACTAATAAAATCCACTCCGTTTAAAAATGGGGAAATAACAAAATCTAAATCTATAAGTGTTAATAACTTCTCTCCTAGTTTTTCAAATTTTTATCTATTTAATATGTAACAGGAATGAGGGCTTTGAGATTTCTGATTAAAAATAACTCCATCACATTCAAAAATGCGGTTTAGTATAGTCAATAAATTATTCTCAATACATGTTATAAGTTTAGACTGCAACATGAGTTCATTTTCTGTAGATATATGACCAATGATACATTTCTGCCTAATTAAGCTTGGTATATGGTTTACATAAATATGCTGAAGAAGTTCCTTATTCAAATCATGTATTTTTTCTTTTAATTTCACCAATTGATACTCGTTTAAGTCAATGTGCGAATAATTCTTTAAATTTTTAATTCGCATTATAGAATTATTAAAATTTAACACTAATATCATGTTATTAGAAACAAATGAGGAACTTATATATCTCAAATTAAATGAAAAAATTTTCTTGCAAAATTCGAACCAGCTGTTAACAACAATCCATAATAATACCATTTTTAGTTAGAATTTCTTCACTAGTAAGCACACTACGTTTAAACTCTCGAATATGAATATGAAATTGTATATTATGTAATTTTAAAATTAAAAGATACAGTCATTGAGTTCTTCTCGAAATACAATAGGATAATTGGATTTGCTAGTTTTAGACTGTGGAATGACATTCGTAGGTGAGGTGGTGCTTTGTAATTCATCACTTGCTTGTGAAAGGTTGCTAGCTTGGGAGTCAGAAACATCTCGGCTAATAGTAGGTTCTTGAAAGGATTCGTCTTGGGAAATTAAGTTACTAGCTGGGGTCGAGGTTAAAGCAGATTCAAAATCCATGTCTTTGAAAATTATATTCAAATAGTCCTTGACAAAAGTTGATTCTTGGCATGAATTCTCGAAAGATGTGGTATCATCGACAAAGGTAGGGATAAAAAAAATCATATCGATTTCAGATTTCACATTCGGTGAGTAATCAGTAGTGGGCAAATCACGTGATATTGTCTCACAGCCAGTGTTTAATAAATTAGGAACTTCCAATCTTGGTATATTTAATTCACTCGCGGAAGTGGGTTCATTAGATTCTTCTAAACGTTGATACTTTGAAGAAGAAGTCACTTTGTCGGAAGGTCTTTTATTCATATTTACTACAGAACCCATTTTCAAAAAATAAAGGTGACAGTAGATGAAGTTAGAACAAACATCAGTTGGAAACTGAATGTTTAGAAACAGCACATCGCCTAATGTACGTTAAAAATCAGTTTCGGTTACAGATAAACACTTGAAAGAATAAGTAATGTCATTAATTTTAGTTTAAGTCTTAATATATATATATATATATACAGTTTATATAAGTGGTGGATGATATAGTATGTCAATGTTTTTATCCTCTTTTGAAGAATAGCAACACAAGGTAACAATTTTTATATATGCAGTGTATAATATTTAATGTTAATGGTTTTAGTTTTATTCTTTTTTGAAGAATTGTATGGTAATAAACGATAATATTATTATTAATAAACAATAACAGTTGTTTATACAAACGACAAGTGATATATTAAAGTTTAAAAATAATTATAATAAATTAGAAATATTGAAAAATAACTAATTCAATGAATAATTTCAGACTTTCAATACGATATTAATAAAAAATGGTTAACTCATTATTCATTTGATAAGAAATTGAAAAAAAAATTAAGTAAAGTCATTACGATTTCATGAGTTATTAAAAATCACAAGTTGTTCTAACAAAAATAAAAAGACAAAAGCTTTTTCATTTACACATTATTTATTCGTCATTTTCAATAGTTACAATAGTGAAAACATGAGTACAAATATTTCAGAAAGGTATAAATATTTCAAATCATGTTATATTTTAAAAGTAGATAGTTCTAAATTCAATATTTTATCTAATGTCCAATTAAAACCACGTCTGGTGGACTCACTCTAAACTGAAATGTCTGAAATTCAGACACTTAAATGTCTGAAACGTAGTGTTCAATTTTCAGACGTTTTAAAATGTCTGAAAATTTTCAGACACTTCTTGCGTCTGAATTTCAAACACATAAGTGACTGAAACTGGAGTGTTCGATTTTCAGACGTTTTAAAGTGTCTTAAAATTTTTAGACACTTCTTGCGTCTGAATTTCAGACATTTCAAGTGTCTTAATTGCGGCCATCTTTGAGCCCTTTTTTTTGCCAATATGAAGCCATCTTTGACCACTTTTCTTTCTAAGTCATATACGCAGCCATATTTGACCACATTGAATCATTTTTTATAAATGAGAATAATTTGTTACCATAAAGCAGGGCTAATTGCAGCGTGGTAAAAGTAGGATGCTTCTCTGCCCCCTGATTTGAGGGTACCCCAAATTGGGTACAAAATTTTTATAAAGCTGATATTTTATATCAGTTTTGACTTTATTATGATCGTAATCAGTATTTTGTAGTTTTAGAATAGGATAATATATATAAATATATTCACCTAAATATGTATTTATGCGATTTCATATATGCCCTACGGTATCAAAAATGTTTATTAAATTAATTCCAGTCCAAAGACCTAGTATTTATTCGCCCCCCCCCCCCCCCACCGCCAACTTCATATATTGCTACAAAAAAAAAAAAAAAAAAAAAAAAAAAAAGACTGCTCGATGCCATCAAATACATATTTGGATAAATATATCGTTTTCTTTAACCTAATCATATTCTAAAAGTACAAAATATTTAATAAAATATGTATAAGATCAAATTAAATTTAAAATATCAGCTTTATGGAAATTTCATACCAAATTTGTGGGCCCGTAAAGATAACGTCCCATAGAAAAAGCCCAGTTTGTCCATGCTGCAATCAGCTCTGCTTTATGGTAACAAATTATTCCCATTTATAAAAAATGATTCACTTCTTCGGAAAGAATTCCATCCCTGCTTTGTTGCACAATTTTTTTCTATTTAAATTAGATATTCCCAGTCAATTAGTTTAAGCATTTTTTGGATTTTTATTTCTGTGTTAAATAAAATCTAGCACTAGATTTCACAAAATTATCAGCATATGAGATCCGAACATGAAAAAAAAAATAAACACCTCCTACTAACTCTGCAACTAGAAGACAACAATAATAGAAGAAAGTTACTGGTACCAATCGTCTGGAAATAAAGTTTACTTTTAAATGATGTATTTAAAATTTGCATAGGGGCCATCTACATATCAAAATTAGACCAAACTTTGTTTTTTTTTTCCAATGGATGCACCCAATTTTGACACTATATTTTAAATCTTCGGTTCAAACTATGCCTAGAAACGAAATTTCTAATCATTTGAATGATAAGTTTTTGAATTATAAGCATTCCAAATTTAGAGCTTCTAATGTTAAATTGCATTTTCATATTTTTATTAATATCTCCTGAAATTATAATCCTAATATGATAATTTTGTATGTGGTTATAATACTAAAAAACCTAAACATATATAAAAACATTGAATTCATAAAATTGCATACCAAATTTGGGGGCACAAAAATCGATGGGAAGGTGAGGGGGCAGGGCCGCGGATTAGTTTCCATGTTTTAATCAGGTCCTGCTTCTAGAAGAAACACTACCCCGCTTTATATTTTTCTAAATAGAGCTGTCCGCTATTCGGGAGTGACCGGTTATAGAAGTTTTACTGTATGCTTCAGTAATAACGGACATTCTCGAATAGCAGACACCTATATAGTGATCACTTTTTTCAATCCACAACATTTGTGAATTGAAAAGCAGATTAATAATATATTGAAGCATATTTTGTGTAATTTGTACTCGGTTATGCTGGGTATTTGTACACTCTGGACTTTTTTTACATATGAAAATAAAACCTCTAAATAGCGGGCAAATTCTATGGTCCTAGGGTGTCTGCTATTGAGAGGTTTTATTTAATATATACAGTTATAAATATATTCTAAAAAAGTTAGAAATATTTTTTTTTTTTTTTGACAGTATAGGAAATGTGGTTCTAATAACTTCCAGTACCAGCGGCTTACATTCATTACCCCCCCCCCTTCCCCCTACTACATATACAGCAACAAAAATTTAAACACATTGATGACTTAATATATATATATATATATATGAACATGTAAATATATGTTTGGATAAATATATCCTTTGTCATTAACTTCATCCTAATCTAAAAGTATGCAATATGATATATAATAAGTACAATAAATTGCTTTGCGCAAATGGATGCATTCTCGTTACGAAGGAACAATTTAAAATGTATTTATAAAACATTAAAAATTCCGCGATAACTCCGATTCTGATGCTTTTATAATTATTTTTCAAGTTTTATGCCCACCACTTGAAGCAAAAATGTTCATAGCATTTCCTATACATAAATTTAATTTTGTTACATGAAAACATTAATTTCGAAAATGTAAAAGAATTAAATGATCTGTCATTAAACATAAAAATTCATATACGAAATCATGTTAATATTATCTGTAACTAGAAATTACAACGGAAGGGTTTATTAATAACAATATCATTTAATAACTTGATCTTTTTAATTATAGTTTGCCATGTAGGCAATTTCTGTTACATATAGCGTATGGTAATCACCAGAGCTACTAAGCTATCTTTAAAAAGTTAAACACATATATATTTTTAATAACATGCAAGAGAAATAACATCTAATTTCAAAACTTATTTTGCATTAAAAATATATATTTAATTGTTATTTCTGTATCTTTTATAAAAATGAACAAACGTTGAAAAAAAATCCCCCCAATTTTATGTGAAAAATGCAGTAAAATATGAAAATAAAGTCTTTTTTCCGTTCTAAATCTGTAATTTCTTTTTAACAATCAATAAATCAATATTAATAAATTTTTCAATATCTGAAGTTGTACAAAACTTAAATATAATTTTAAGCAATTAAACAAAGTAAATAATGATTCATTTCCTTACTTATTTTATTGTAAATCATTATATAGCTATTATAGAAAAATATTTTTAATAAAATTAACTATTAAAAAAATGGCATTATATTAAATGGCTAATATTTACTGACATTTTTATAGTCAGATTAATAGCTTGTATCCACAACAAAAACTATATAGTGCTGCAACTGCTTTTTTTTTTCTTTTTTTGGACAAAAATATAATACTAAAAATGTTGCAAATTTGGGTGTCAATGTACACAAGCAATAACTTTTAATGCTTAAGCAATGATTTAAGCAATGATGATATTATTTTATATGAAAAACATTTATTTATAAATCGAATACTTTAAGAATTATCAAGCAAGTTAGTTAATTAATCCTGAAAATGAAATAAATTTAGTCGAAAATAATAAAAAACACTGTCATACTGAAAAATATTTATTCTATATAGAAAGATACAAATATGATAAACACATGTATTCTTTAAAAAGTGATTTAAATAATTAATATTACATAATTAATATTGTTCAAGGAAAATTTCTATTTCCAAATAAAAATTATATTTTTGTAAATACACATTCCTACCTTTTTAGTATTTCCTTAAATGTAATAGAGTAAATCCATGTAATATAAACAGAAACACAAAAATATAGACACTTTCTTCTTACATATTTCACTAAATATTCAGATGAATGCTGATAATTGAAAAGCATATAACGAAGACATTTTTTTTTCATTATTCAACATATTTTTTTCATAATGATATAATTTAATATAATGCAGAATTTAATTCAATTCGCTTTTTCGAATCACATTTTACTCGCACTTTCTTATTCTCCAATCTCTCAAGTACAATTATTGGAATTCCAAAAATGCACTTTATAAGCTGTGTATAAGTAAGCTGCATATACATCTATGTGGATGGCACAATTACATTACTCAACGTATCATTTTTATAATAATCGCATATATTATTCCATAAATGAATTATTCCAAAAAACTGTTCCAGCTATGTAGTCACAGTATGCACAGTCACAGAATATAAATAATGTTACACATAAAAAAATTGCGGCCAACTTTGTTAAACAGGGAACTACCTCATTGAAAGCATTGAAAGAACCGTTTTAACGCGCCAGTTGCCAACGGACATTTTTGAACAAAGAGAAATAGGCGAAATCAGCATTTTAATTACCACTGCAGTCGCTGATCTCAGCCTACTGTTTATAAACCGTTATAAAGTGCTTGATGAGCTCATTTGAACTTTTTATCAGCGAGAAAAAAATCATTGAATAAGAAGAAATAAGAAAAGCTTTATTTTCTTTATTAGGTGTTTTTCTTAATGTGTTACATTTATTTGAGTATAGTTTTTGCAGTTTTTTTATTTTTAGACATATAGAAAACATACTTTAAATAAAGATTTTATTGTAAAACTAGAAAATAACATATCGAATTTTCGGTGGTCATGAAGAGAGCAATTGTCCATCCCTGAAATTTAATTAATTATATTTTCTATACGTTTGATTATTTAAAAAATACTTTTTTCTCTTCCAAATAGCAATATATTAATTAAACGCTAATAGAAAATGCTGCTAAGAATTTTTCTCCAGAGGAGCCCCTCCCCCCCCCCCCCCCCCCCCACTTAACTTCTCGTAGAAGACGATTTTAATTCTGTTCTTCTGTTAGTGTTCATATATATCAAATTTATCTTAAATGAGGAGGGGCAGTTCAAAAAAAAAAAAAAAAAAAAGATAGAGAGAGGAGAGAGAAAAAGAAATCAGTTCTCCATTGTGAAAAATATCGTTAGAAACTTATTTTTAAACGATTAATATTTCTTAATTTTTAAATTTCTTAAAAATTGTCTTACACGAGGAGCTCTGGCATAAATTCTTAGTTTAGCCTACTTCATGTTTATATTCTGCATTTTACAAAAGGCTGTGGACCCCAGGCATATACAGTGAAATCTCTCTGTGCGACCACCTCCATTAAGCGACCACCTCTCTGAACGACCATATTTTTCATTAAAACGAAATTTATTCCCACAGGCTCAATACTAATTTTACCTCCATTCAGAGACCATCCCAGTTGAACTCCCTCCATGAGCGACCCATTTCTTTGAAGGAAATGAAACAAATCCTGTTTTTTCCTGGTCGCTTGAAGAAGATTTTATTAGAAAAATAGTTCCGGAGTGCGCATTATTCATCAAACTTCTAAACTAAGTTTAGATTTTTTTTTTATTCCGGTAACTTTTAAATATTTAAACCCCTTTGTGCCTTTTTAGGTAATAAATTGAACTCTGATGACAAATTAAGAATGACGGTCGATAAACTCCCCTGCCCTATTTTGTCGGGAAACTCTCAAAGAAATACATAATTTAATCAAATCGTCTTTATTTGTTCCCGTCAAAAAAGAAGAAGAAAAAAAAACGCATTTATTGACTGGACTTTGAAAAGACTTGGAAAGAAAAGTTATAAAATATAAAACCGTAAAATCAAAGCAAACGTCAATGTATTCATTTTTTAAACTCTGCAGTAATTAATTTATATAATTAACTTTTGTTTTGATACTTAAATTTTTATAGTTTCTTTTACTAACGTGAAAAATAAATTTTAGTAACATTAATTGTAACCTTTTTTCAAAAATTAAAATCTAGATTTAAACATGACCTCCATTAAGAGACCACCTCTCGGAGCGATCACTTTTCATTGGAACGAACGTGGTCGCTTTAGGGAGGTTTTACTGTATGTTCTAAAATCTTGCTCCTCAGTACGTTTCTTTCTCCATCTACTCATAACTCTTAGTATTTAGGTGAGTGATTCTCCCTGTATACGATCATGATAACAAGTAATTTTTGGAAAACTTTATATTTTGTGAAAAGGAATTATTTAATTATTTATTGCGCCAAAAATAACTTAGCTCCAAACCTTAGTAAGCGAACTTTTCTAATTTTCTCAGATGTCCCATAATTTCTTCATTTATAAATAAATACTAAATTAAATGGATGAAAGAGTATTTTAAATATTTTTCATGCATTCGGAAATATTTTCTGATAGCGCTGATATACATATTGCAATACAATTATACGTACAGTCATCACTCATACGATACAATTGTATCGCATTCAGACACTTAAGTGTCTGAATTTCTAAATGTCTTAATTTCAGACATGTCACTATTATTCAGACATTTTTCTCCGTTCATTTATAACATGATCATAGTAAGACACTTATGTGTCTTAAATTTAGACATCTATGATGTCTGAAATTTCACATTTAGACACTTAAATGTCTGAATTACTTTTTCAGTCACATATGTGTCTGAATTTAAGACGCCTCCATTTGCAGTGCTTCTTATAGGACTTAATAATTTTTGCAAAGGTATCCTCAACACGTTCAGATAAGTTTTAATTCGTTAATTCAAGCATAGTTTTTGAAAGGAAATAGGGAGTGGAGTCTCTAAGACACCCTCCTGTGTTACGCGATATACAACAACTTGTACACTTGCATACCATTTCATTGATCTTTTAACTTGAATCTGGAAGTTTAAGTCGTTTAGAACGTCCGATTGAGTACTATTAAAAAATGTGTTAAAGTCTGTAGCATTCTCCTCGTTAGAGTTGATTACAGGTTTAGTAAATATGTTTAACGCATTTTTCCTTTTAAAATGCTTAACCTTCTCAAAAAACATACATTTTAAAGAGGATGAATTATCAATTTTGGATCTAACTCTGTGTGAAGTTTTCAAATGATATAAAAAATCGGACTTACGATTGAATATTTCACTACGCTGTATACATTTAGCCTTTGTGGAGGACTTGTGAATCTTCATGTGTTTTAATAAGTCATACTTTCTGGAGAACGCTTCACCGCACGAATCTCATTTATGTTGGGAAGGAATCTTTAAATTGGATAGTTTATGACGATTCAAAATAGCCTTTCTAGAGAATGCTTTTTGGCAGATGTCACAAACAAATGGTCTTTCTTCTGAATGAATCATCTAATGTTGTTTTAAATTGCCTTTTCGTGAAAAAGATTTGCTGCAAACGGTACACGAAAAAGGTGGCTTCTGTTTCTTCAGTTCTCATGAGGAGGATTCCGCTTCATCATCTGAAAAGGGTTCTACTTTAGGTCGTATTGTTAATCCCATGTCTTGATCATTTAATCTTGATGAAAAAGATTGATTATTCAAACGTGATACATCGTCGCTTAGCATAGTAGAATGTCCATCTTGAAAACTAGCCATATTATCCTAAGTGAAAAAAAAGTCTTCACACACTCATATAATAGCAAACACTAATGAAAAAGTCTCGTTCCATTCAATTTTATATAATCATAGGGGGCGCATGTTAAAAAACTATTACGATGGTGCAAATCATATAATATGATTGGTGCAAAAATTTCAGAAAAACACGTGGCATAAAAAAGTATGTGTAGAAAGTTCACAGGAAGTGAATCAATCCAAAAATATTTATGTAATATTTAAAAAGTATATGATTTATCACGTTACGTTTTTGAATTCGTCATTCTAAGGTTTTGCAAATTAATTTTATTATTTCAGTGAAATATATGACAAACCAATGGTTTAATTCATACTAAATTTATTAAATTGTATAAAAGAATGAGTTGAAGTGAAGCAGCAGTTTTAAAATTCATTAGAACTAATAAAATAATCATCAGATATCAAATCGTAATCAAATCATTAAATATTGTAATAACAAACTATGAGTTGATTGAATTTATAAGAGTTGATAAATAGAAAATCTGACAAATATTTCATACTTTCATTTAAAATCTGTAAACAAGTGAAATAATCTCCTCAAAAATCAATGGTTATCAATATTTTTATATTAGCTATCTTCTGTTGAAAAAAGCTGATTACACTTATCGGATGTTTGTGACAGATAGTGAGAAACTCTTGATAATGAGGTTTAGGAAGAGCATTTTAACTTTCAGCCGATTAAATTAATATGATATGGAATATTAAGTGAATGATATGGTTCACAAGAAAAAGTGTAATTCTAAACTTAGGTAAGGGGATTAATACTAGTAAAAACAATGTTTAATTCAAATTGTTTGGTAGCTTTCTAATCGATCTAAAAAATGAGTTGCTTATTAAAGAAATATCGAAAATTAATTTTAATCATTTCTTCTATTTAAACGTTAAACATAAATTGTATTAACTTCCCTGTTATAAGAATGAGTGAGAGTTAGGTATTTAAAATATATATGTGTTCAAAAGTAACTTAGAAAATATTGGGGCGCGGTTTGAATAGTGGATAACTTATCAGTTACAAAAAATTAAATTTGAATCGGAGTTTGCAGGTTCGAAACTATGGCTTGGTAAAATAATCATACTCTCATACGCAAAATCGATAAAATCAGTTAAACTAAAAATAAAAATCACATACATTAAATGAATTCGCAAAGTGAGGAGTTAAAATAGGTATTATTGAGTTACCTTAAGAATCCGACATCTCTTTGCACATACATAAGGGGGAATGCAATTTTTTGTTTTGAAACATCAAAACCTAAACGCATAGACATAGATTCTTGATTAGTTAAACCTACCCCAACTTATCAGGTGAAGAGATTATTTTGTAGGTTCAAATCTTACTCAAACCTTGTGAGAAAAAAAATAAAATACTATCTCCAAAAATATATTAAAACGATATCCTACAAACGGCAGCATCAAAAATTTTCTTCGGAAAACATAAGACATTCTTATGTTCATTTAAATTCTAAGACAATTCAGAAAAAAGTAAGCCTTTTTAAAATTAAGCCCCCCCCCCCTAAAAATAAGCCCATCAAACTCCTTTTCGAAAATACTTAAATCTCTATGTTATAGTATCAGTTTATCGTCTAATTTCCATTCCTACTCTAAGTAGATTAAAGAAAAATTAAGCCCTCCTGAAATCCAGCCCCCAAAAAAATTTAGGCCCCTCAAACTCCCTTTCGAAAATACCTAAATCTCTATGCTAAAGTATGATAATTGCATTTTTATATTAAGCCGATTCCAAAAAAAATAAATAAAAAAATAAGCCCTCCCCTAAAAATAAGCCCATCGAAAAATTTAGCCCCTTCATACTTCCTCTTGAAAAGACCTAACTTTCTATGTTATAGTATAATATTTCCATTCTAACACTAAATCAATTTGAAAAAAAAATTAAGCTCTCTCAAAAATTAAGCCCCTCCTACTACAAGATAATCACATAAGCCTCCCTTTCCACTCCCAGGTGGATTCCACCCTCCTCCTCCATCCACAAGGTGGATTCCACCCACATCTACACAATCCACCTGCTGATGCAGAACTCTCCTTTCTCCCTTACTAATGTTGAATTTCTTAGAAAATAAAACTTGGTTTTCTAAACTTTCACTATAAAAGTAAAATTTTATTTAAATATTCTTGATGCCGTTTGTCAGTTTGGAATTAAAATTAGGTGGTCACGCGGTGTGACCACCGCCCTTGAAAGGTTAAAAGGTGAAGTTTTGTTACTATATTCTGAATGTATTTGAAAGAGTTACACACTCTAAATAAAAAGGAGTGACTATTCACTGGAGGAGTGAATAGTCACTCTATCGCAGAGTCAAAATATGCCCAACCTCTTTAGAGTGACTATTCACTCTGAGCAAAAGTGAAATTCTTGACTCTCTGAAAGAGTGAATAGTCACTCCTGGGAAGTGAATATTCACTCTAAACAGGGGTGGATAATCACTCTTTCGGAGGAGTGACTATTCACTCTTGCTAAAGGAGTGCGGTTTTTCACCCCCCGGTAGGAGTGAATAGTCACTCTTTCATAGAAGTGAATATTCATTTTTTATGGAGTCAATTCTTTTTTTATTTTGCTTTTATGGGCATTTTAAAAGAATCACATCTTTTACAGCATGCAATGAAAATAGATACAAGTGTGGTAAAGATTGGAATAAAATACTTTATCAGCAATATTTATTTAATTCATAGTTTGTAACACTAATTGAACTTTTAAGGAAAAAATCAGTTAAAGTTACATATGAATTTAATTTAGATTACTGACAGAAATAAACTAATATATTTTATTCCAATTTTATCCTTTGTGTTTGCTTTTATTGCATAACCTATAAAAATATTACTTTTAAAGTTTTATAAATAACTTTTTAATAGGTGGATATTATATGTTTAACAATGTTTGATATCATTTTAATTTTTGGTTTTAAATATAAATTCCTATCTTTTTACCGTACTTTTTCCGTAAATTATTGCTATTTTTGCAAAGTCCTATTGTTCTAAAATATTTTTCCTTTTTTTACTTAAAAACAATGCTTATAAACTTACATATTTTTTTAAAAAATGAGTTCTAAGTATGATTTAAATATTAAGAATGTGTATTTTTTTCCGCTGTGACTTGCTTTTTGTTTTATTTAATATGATCATGTAGTCTAAATTTTAAGTTCTCTGGAATATGTATATCTATGTCTTTTAAACATATTCCTTAACTTAATCATGATTTCTAATTTTGGCCCATTATTGTTGAAAACAATACTTATTAATGAAACGACACGGTAAGTCATATTTAATTTAAATTTTTTATTCCCGTAGATATTGTATTTTGGGAATATGAGCAAAATAGATTTGATATGTTTTATAGGAAAAGATTGACCTAGGAAATAGAAAAAAATAAATATAAAAATAAACACATTACATTTATTTGTATCTGTATGAATTTTAATAAAAATAAAATGAATGACTGCATATAAAAGTTCTTATTGTTTGAAAAACATTTTAATGTAAAAAAGTAGTTATTAATCTCTTTAAAAAAATATTCAGTCCTAAATCATGTAAGAAAATATGAACTTTTTAAAAAATATACTAAAACTGTCTTATCGATAAACTTCAAAACAGGCATAAAAAACATTTTATTTCAATGCTTAAATATCATGTTTTATTTTTTAGTGCCAAAAATTACGTGCATCAAAAACGTAGAAAATGCGTTTAAATTGAAGGAAATTTAATAATTGATGCAGAATGTCTATAATTATTTTTTTTTATATTACTCAGTCTCGAAATTTTAAAATCATAACCCACAGAAAAATGTTTAGATACAATTTAAAAAAATTAATATACAGTAAAACCTCCCTAAAACAACCACGTATTGTTCCAATAAAAATTGGTCTCTCCGAGAGGTGGTCTCTTAATGGAGGTCATGAGGAAAAAATATAAAAATTTAAGTATCAAAACAAAAGTTAATTATATAAGTAATTACTGCAGAGTTTAAAAAATGAATATATTGACATTTGCTTTGATTTTACGATTTTATCTTTTATAACTTGTCTATATTTTAAGTCCTTTCAAAGTTCAGTAAATAAATGCAATTTTTTTTATCGAGAACAGATAAAAAAAATTGCATTTATTTATCTATTTCGTTGAGAGTTTCCTGACAGAATAAGGCAGGGGAGTTTATTGACGATCATTCTTAATGTGTCATCAAAGTTAAATTCATTGCCTAAAAAGTCGCAAAGGGTTTTAAACACTTAAAAGTTACTGGAATAAAAAAAACCTAAACTTAGTTTAGAAGTTTAATTAATAATGCACTCTCCGGAATTATTTTTCTAATAAAACCTTCTTTAAGCGACCAGGAAAAATCGGAATTTGTTTCATTTTCTTGAAAGAAATTGGTCACTCATGGAGGGAGTTCAACTGGGATGGTCTCTGAAGGGAGGTAAAATTAGTATTGAGCCTATGGGAATAAATTTCGTTCCATGAAAAAATGGTCGTTGAGGGAGGTGGTCGCCTAATAGAGTTGGTCGCACAGGGAGGTTTCACTGTACCAACCTTTTCGTAATATTATAAACATCAAATATCATATTTAACTCCGAAACAATAATAAATACTCTTAACTGTATATAATCCGAAATCAAAATTAAACCAAAAAAAAAAAAATCTCATAGAACGGCAAATTAATGTTTTCGAATAACGTGTCTCCTACGATTGAGAAAATCTAGCTTCTCTTATGAGTCAGTCACCCTTTCAAACGAAATAGATAAAACTTCTTTGTTTTGGTCGTTGGTAAAAGTTTTATAATTTGCAAACACAGCATTGAAAGGGAATAAAAAAATATTTTCACTCATTTTTTTTTAATTCACATTTTCCGAACTAATGAAGTTAGGATTATTTTTTTTGCTAAACATTGTGAGCTTAGAGGTCTGCACGGACCGAAATTTCCAAGGACCCGGCCCGACTCATAGAAAAAAAAATTGGCCTGCCCCGTAGAAAAAAATTTGGTCCGGCCCGGTAAAAAACTGAAAAGTTCTGCCCGGAAAAAAGTTAAAATCTCGGCCCGAGTGAATTTCAACAAAACATTGATTTTTTATTTTTTTGAAGTGTTAAAAATCTGGAAAATGCTATACAGTAATGTGGTACTGTATAGAAAAGAAAAAAAAATGCGTTATAGACAAGTTCCCTTCTTAGCGAGTGTAAATGTATTATATATTCTTTTCTTATGTATTAGTATATTAATTATGCATGGATCAATACGTTAGTGAGTTTAAAACTGGGTTCCGTCATACGCAGGTTCTTTTCACACGTTTTACTATGTTTTAATTTAGCTATATTTTAATAAGCGCAGAAATCTAGTGTTCTTTAAAAATAATAAATTTTAATGTTTAAGGGTAGAATAATGACGATTTAAAAATGTATGCATTTTTTAAAAACATTTTTGGGCCAGAACTAATTTTACTGACCTTTGAATAGACTAGGCCACGGTGAGACAATGATTTTCATACGGGCTGGGTCAAAATTAGGACTGAAAATTGTGGGTCGTGAAGACTCGGAATGAACCAGTCCCGGCTTTGTACAGAAAAAATAAGCTAGGCCCGGTCCGAGCCTTCAGAAAAAGTGTGGTCCGGGACCAGCCCGAGTTCCGTGAGGGAAAATCGGCCCGAGCACGAGCCGGCCCGTGCAGATCTCTAGTGCGTATTCAATTGTTAAAAGAATTATATTTCAAACCGCTACATGAAGAAATATAACAGACATTCACTTTTGAACACTCTAACGATCAATCTTTTTCTGTACAACATACAACTATTTAGTGCATAATCTTAACATATCTACACGAATAAATGGTTAAAATTAAATAAGACTTACCTTTATTTTATGTATTCCATTAAGAATAATTTTAATGATATCCTTATCTGTTAATCCTAAGATGGCGGACCAGACGAAAATGTGATCATTTTTCTTATTTTACGAGGGCGCTGTCGCCTTGCTGTTCTAATTGGCTAATAAACAATGCATACGCAAGCCACTCTTTCGGGAGTGACAACTTCACTCTCGATAACGGAGTGAGATATTGCACTCCTTTCTAGAGAGTGGGAAATTCCACTCTTTAAGGAGTGTATTTTTACAAAATTCACTCCTAAAAGAGTGAAAAGGTCTGTCACTCTTTCAAAGAGTGAGTTTTTCACTCCTCCCAGTTTTAGATTGCATAATCTACTCTTGACGCATAATTTTTCTTTCTTGTTTTTTTTTTTTTTTTTTTCCAATTTTTTCTGTAAAATTTAATTTATTTTTTGCTTTATTGTAACTTTTCTGAAGAAGAAGGAAATACCGAAATTAAATATATAAGTTTATACTAGGTTGACCAAAAAGTTCAGGGAAATTTGTGAAAGTTGCGTTGTTATGCGCAAATTAACAACAAAAGCAACAAGGACTATTCTTCAAAGTAGAGACCATCATAGTCCACGACTTTCTGCCATCGTTCTGCCAGATTCCGGATTTGCTGGAAATACCATGGCGGCTAATTGGAATCGAAAAACTCTTGACATGTTTCTTTTCAACATCATTAACCCCTTCGGGACGGGTGCCTTTTACGAAATTTTTAATCTTTTGTCACCGTTTTTTTTAAACAGAAATTTGTGTCTTCTTGAGTCGAAAAAATGCGCTGATTGAATAAGGCAAATTTTACAGTAAAATTTTACTGGTGAGGAAAAACAAGGATTCCGAGCGCTTCATGCGGCACGTATACGTGTCGCTCGTCCCCAAGCGGTTAAAGGCTTGAAATCGACGGCCCTTGAAAATGTGTTGTATTGATCGAAAGAGGCAATAATTGGATGGAGCCACGTTCGGAGTGTACCACTTGTACTCCTATATACGATACAAATTCTGGTTACTATTTGATTAAAAATTTCCCAGAACTTTTGTTCAACCTAATAAAATACAATATTCAAATTTTTGTTACCATAATTATATTTCTTTCAAAGAAAATCAAAGTTTTTAACAAATCATTGGTTTTGAAAGTCAGGCAAGTCAACTGACACATAGCAACCGCCATCTGTTGTATGTTTTACACGAAAACCTAATCATCATCAACTTATGTCACGGTCTAACAAGATATGAAGTTTGATGAAACTCTGTGAATTAGTTTTTGAGATATGACTATCACTAAACTCGGGCAAATTCCGAAAAATGCACCATAGCAGCGCCACCTGTTGGATGATAAACACGAAAACCTAATGAGCAACAATTTGTGTCAAACGGAATCTGAAGTTTGATGAAAGTCCTTACATTAGTTCTTCAGATTTCGAAAATCGTGAAATATGCAGCATAGCAGGAACACCTGTTGGGCGATTTACAACAAAAACCAATCAACTTATATCTAGCTCTGAAAGTTTTATTAAATTTCGTGCATTAGTTCTTGAGATAGATTGCCCAAAAATTTTTCATCACATGCAGACTCACAGAAAATCTCACAAACAGACACACAAACAAACATTTTCTAAAAACAGTCAAATCGTGTTCAGGACCTTCTAAAACGTGTAAATCCATCGAAAACTGGAAGTCGAAATTTTTCACGAGTCATATAATTTTTTCTTGTAAAGTAATAAATGGATGAAAACTTTAACATGGCGGAAAGTGCACTTCGAAAGTGGAAAATGAGGCGCATTCGTACTATAATTAGTTTTATAAATATTGGTGCAATAGCTGTTGCACTCTTGCGCAAAAATGCGTGAATACAAAATTTATTACGATTGTACATATTAAATTCAGTAATGCGGAAACAATATGACTCCATCTTAAATAGGACGTCATCACCATGACAACTTAGAATCATTACCTATCATGGAATATCATTGAATAAATTACGTATGATAGGATTTAATAGAATGAAGAATACTTTTATTAATATCTTTTTAAGTTTTGATTCGACTTTTATAAAATTTGAAATGACTGGACAAAATTCTGGAACGGTTATATATATTAAATCTCAAACCACTCGGTTGGGTAATTTCTGTGCTGTTATATGCGGACAGACGTACAAACAGACGGACGAACCAGATGACGACTATAGGTTCTACGTATTTATATAATTGCGTACGCACCTAAAAAGTCAGTGTCACTTCTCTGAAGTTTATTTCATTTTGTAAAAAACTGATGACACAGAAACGATTTGTCTAAATGTAATGAAATGTTTTGCAAATTACCAAATTCACGCCTGGTGTGTCAATTTGAAAATACACACTACCCTGTGCATTTTGATGATAACACAATAAGTTGCTTAAGTGTGTAAAAAGTTATCCGATAACTGTGAAATATGGAGTTTAACGTGTAAAGTGCACATGAGTATACATATATGTGTGTAATATATAAAAACGATTGATTTTGTGTACATCGCATATATAACCTGATAGTTTGGGATATAAACTTGGAACTAAATATTTTTATGGCCGCAAAACAAATTTGCATGAAGAATAAACTCGTGTGTTTGATGTGTTTGTTTTCTTTCCAGCAGATTTGTTTTAAGACCACAAAATAGTGTAATCTTAATTTAGAAGAAAATGGATCATCTGAAATTATATCTACTACATTCCATCCCTCTGTTAGGGTTGTTTTGAAGTCCTAAAATCGTATACACAGTTTATGCACAGAACCTGTATAATCTAAATAAAGTCCTTTCGGCATGTGCCAGGAAGAAAAGGTAGCTTATATATTTATTTGTTTTAAAATTTTGCAAATTTTACTCGAAGCTAATTTTATTCGAATTTTAAGAAGCTAAAACGCGACAAACCCGATAAGAGAATATTCGTAAATACTGAATTTCAATGAGAATAGCGCCAAATTAATAAGCTATATTCAAGTTGGCTTCATTTATGGTTACTTATTTTTGTCACCAAATTTAGAGATATTTCGCCAACTGTCGCCAAGCTTGACGAGAATTTGAAGCTAACGGATATTAATAATATTTAGGCATTGCGCGGCAATAAAAAAAAAATTAATGGCAGCCATTTTGAAACAAGATGGCGAATGAAGCTGGCAAACGTACTCGGTCGAGACATTCATATGTACTATGCACAATGCACATACTTAATCTTAATCAGATCGGTTTACAAATACGAGAGTTACAGCATGGCAAAAATCAGATAGTTTTAAAATGTCAGCCACCCTAGAAATTCAAATTGCTATATCTCAGCCATTTTTAAAGATAAAGACAAAACAAAACATGCTTCGGAATCCTTGTATTAAGTTCATACTCTTAAGAAAAAAATATTTTTCAGTTTTAATTTATTGCACCGCTTTTTAAATTTTTCTTTTTTTTTTTATTTAAATGGCTGCCATTTTGAAACAATATGGCGGAGGAATCTAGCCAACGAACTCGGTCGAGACATTGGTATGTAATGCATACAAATAATTTCATGCAAATCGGTTAATAAATACGAGAGTTTTCGCATGACAAACACAATGTTACACAATCGCTACCTAAAACACAATAAAAGTAAAATTCCGTTAAAATACAGAAATTGTGACACCATTACTATTTCCGTATTTTGTCGGGGGGGGGGAGGGGGGGGCATCGATCTATTTCAGTCATAAATTTTTAAAAATACGTCTACACCAAGAGGGGAAAATTCCCTATTTACAACAATCTACAGTAAAGAAGCAATACTTACAGAAACGGGGTACGAACTGTGGAAATGCAATTTTCCAAAGCACCAGCTTGACCATTCAGCTATTTTTACCCGGCTGCCAAGAAGGGTTATGTGTTTCACGCGTATCTGGGTATGTGGATTTCTTTATAGCCTCGAAACATCCCTACGGCTGGATGGATTTTAATGAATGATGTCTCTATCGATTCGTCTTAACCGTCCGATGGCTGTAGGCTAGATTTTGTTTTCATAAATTCAAAATGGCGGCCGTAAAATACAAAATGACGGTAGAGACAAAAAAATTACGCACCATATTGAGTGGCATATCATTGGATAGATCTTTCAAAATGAAGACGATGTTTCATTGACTATTTTACAGTCAGAAACTCCGTTTAAATATTGGACCTGGAAGTTGTGTAGGTAGGGTCTCCAGCTTTACTGCAACTCTAACCTTCATAGACATCTGTAGGCCTCATCAAAACAGTGTTTATAGAAAGGAACTAACAATGAAACACAACTTATAAGTCATCAATACAAGTAAAAAAAAAAAATAGGTAAGTAATATAAAAAATAGTTTCACATTGATGAGAAATAATTAATTAGTTTGCTTTTTACGCAGTCTTGTTTTTTGATTTTTTTAAATTTAATTTTTATTACTCAAGTCAAGTTTTCAAGCATTGCTATTTATTGAGTTCACATAAGTACAGTTGTGGGAAAAAAAAAAAGTAAACACCCCTTACTAACTTTGCAAAAAATTATCGTAGAAGAAAATTACTGATACCACACGATTGGTTATAAAGTATACTTTTAAATGATGTATATAAAATTTGCTTAGGGGCCTTCTACATATTAAAACGAACCATAACTTTGTTTTTTTCAATAGCAGTACACAATTCTGATAGCATAAATGAACTCTAACCAATTCAATTAGCCTAAAAACAAATTTTTATGCTATTCGTACAATAAGTTTCCGAGAAATTAATTGTTTTAAAATAAGCGTATTTTAGGGCCTGTATTTAAAGTAAAGTTCAGTACTCGATTGTTGGCAGAGAGAGCATCCTTCTTGATCAAGACATTACAGGCGCCACTCTGATTACAGGATAGCATAAGAAATTTCAAAATATCTAGTCACTTCATCATAGACTTAAACTATCATTTTGCCGTTTTTTAAGCCTAATTTGCAAACTAATTGGAAGAAAAATATGAAATTTTGGATTTCCATAAAATAGGACTCAATAAATCTAAATTCATAAAAAAAATTGTAGGTTGCAATTCATAATTTTTTCGAATATTAATTTCATAATTCATATCATAAAATTATAAAAATTGCAAATTTGACGTATTTATGTTTGGGTATTTTAGTAATATTGCTACACAAAAAATTAGCACATTAGGAGTATAATTTCCGGAGGTATTAATGAAAATATGAAAATGTAATTTAACATTAGAAGCCCTCAATTTTGAATGTTTATAATTCAAAAAGTTATTATCCAAATGACTTGAAATTTGGTGTCTAGGTATAGTTTGAACCGAAGATTTGAAATATCTCGTTAAAATTAGGTATTGCTATTGAAAAATATGAAGTTTGGGTTCATTTTAATATGCAGATGGCCCTTAAACAAATTTTATATACATCATTCAAAAGTAGACTTTATTTCCAATCGTTCGTTACCAGTAACTATCTTCTACGATAATTTGTTGAGGAGTTAGGAGGGGGTGTTTACTTTTCTTTTCCACGACTGCACATAAATTTCTGTGTAATATTCAGTTCTTACTCATATTTCTGTGTACACATAACTCTTACATAACTCTTACACATAATCCAATGTAATAGTCTATTTATTATGCAAAATACACACATATTTGTGTAATACGCAAAATTTGTAAATTTACAATAACATACCAATTTGGGTAAATCAATACAATTTCTACCATTTTGAAGGGATAACAAATAACACGTTTGCATTAGGCCGATAAACACGCATAAATGCAGGTAATTTTTTACGACAAGTGTGTAAATTTTATGACAAAAGTATAATTTTATAAATTTACACATATATTCATGTAAACGTGACTAATTTAAACATTTATTTTTCAGAATTTAGTACAGATTACAACATTTTTTTATCATTATTTTTTTTAAGGGTCAAACTTTTTGGCAGAAAATAAATTAATGACATAATTAGAATAACGTTTATGTTTTAATTTTAAAAAATTAAACTCAACTTTTGAAATTCAAATAGTTTCCGTATCCCTTGACTTTTAGGTAGATTTCGTAAGAAATACTAACTATTGGAGTCGTTACCATGGTGCGACTTTTGAAAAATTCCTTCATAACTTTACATTATAGGACCCCAGGAACTCAAAACCACCCCCACCTAAAAAGTTTATATATATATATATATATATATATATGTGTGTGTGTGTGTGTATGTACTAAATTTTGTCCGTACGATAAAAGTCGCAATGATGCACGGATCGTCTTCAAACTCGCCAACAACATTGAGATGGCTAATATCTCGGCGGGGATTGAAAATGGGCAAGGGAAAATTTCCCTTCATCACACGCGAAAAATCAAAAGCTGGAATTATCGTTGGTCCTCAAATCAAAAAACTGATGAAAGACAAGGATTTTGAAAAAACGATCAATGAGACAGAAAAAGACGCATGCACCGCTTTTAAATGAGTTATATCGGAAACTTCCTAAATTACAGTAATATTGTTGAAATAATGCTGGAAATTTTCAAGAAGTTGGGCTGTAATATGAGTGTAAAAATGCATTTCTGCATTCCCATATCGACTACTTTTAGAAAATCTGGGACATTACATTGAAGAGCATAAGGGAAGATGGAATGTAAATATGATGGCAGACTACTGTTGGATGTTGAAGAGGAACATAAACGATGAAGGAGGATCTGCAAGAAAGTCAAAAAGAAGAAAGTTTGTTTAATTGAAAACTGTTTGCTTTTCGTTTTATTAATGAAATTTCATGATCTTATAAGAACGTTTTTTACAGAATTTTTAACGTGTTTAATGAAATACTTTGTATGAATTGTGATAAATTTTTGATTGCATTAATTAAAATATTGAAAACACAACTTTTCATTTTTTGTAAAATCCTGACGTGATAGACAAAAATGGAGGTTGTTTCCGGAATCAGCATCAAAAATTGATTCAGCAAAACTTGTTCATAAGAAATCATCTGACAAAAAGTTAAAAAATGCAGGCTAGTGTTCTCATTAATTCAAAAGATTGAACTTTTTACCTTAGTCTTAAAAAACAATAAACTTTAATATTTAAAAAATTTCTGTTATCAGGAAAAACGTTTTCTAAAAACTCGTTTCGCATATTTAGCAAAAAACAAAAAATGTAATTATGTGAAACCAAATAAACGATAATCGCTCATAAATACAACTCTAAATTCTGAAAAAAGAATCATAAAAATCTTCCAACCGATTCCACTATGCCTGGAAACGTGGTATAAATTTAGAATGTTGACCATTTTACACCGAATAATTTGATTCTATTTTTGGCATCATTTTCTGCATCGTGGAACACTTGTGACACAGACCCTTTCACTGTGAAGGAAGTACATCTGCAGTCGCATCGCAATGCATAAATATTAAATTTGTAAGCATAAATATTAATGTTAATTTTTGGGAGCATAAATATTAATGCCTTTGTAATATTTTCGTATTCTGCTCATGTTTGTAGTTTTGTTGAGCGCCGTAGTTGTGCAGAGATAAACAAGAAGCCCCGAGTAAGAGAGTTCGTACGAAGCATTTTAAATGAAGTGTTCATAATCGGTCGTGACGTAAGCAAAACTCTTAAAAGTTGAAGTACAAGTAGTTTTGATCATTTGGGTTGTAAAATTTTTACGATAAAAAATTTTAAGCTTGTCTCGGTTCTATGATCCGTTGATGAATTTCGTAAATGCTATACCTAGGATTCGCCTGAATTATCCCCTATCTTCTTTTAAAGATAATGTTATCGTTATGACCTATTCATTAATTTTTTTCCGAATTTTAATTCTATAATTTTTATTGCATAAAAATGATATAATAAAGGCGTATTTTTTTAACACTTCCAACATAGTTGAAAAGTGTTGATGAATTCGGTTTGTCTGTATCACTGTCTGTCTTGTCCATCTGTTTGTCTGTCTGTCCGTGCTCAAACTCGTATAAATATATTCAGTTTGCCATGAAATTGACATATGTTATTGTTGTTTACTGTGGCATGTTCGCTATTGAAAATGAGATGTGTAGCATTAACGATTCATTTACAGGCACACTCAAAAGAATTCCGTTATATTACGGCTATGGGGAAAAATCGTTTGCGGTGTATTTTAATGATATTACACGATTTTAAATATATTGAAATTTATATATATCACTGAGGTGTACTACAAAACGTTTACTGTAGCATCTCGTGTGCATATACAGTAGAACCCCACTAATCCAAAATTCCGGTTAATCCGAACCGATTTAATTTTTGAAAATTATACTTGAACAGTATACACTGTAACCTCTGAATAACGGTTACCAGTGGGACCGATGAAAAGTGACCGCTATTCAGAGGTGGGTGTTATTCAGAGGTTTCATTTAAAAAAAACTTAATTACATAAATTTAAATAGAAATACACAGTCATTTTAATACATTACATACATAACCTCATTGTTTTAATTCATTAAAAAAATCAGTGATTTGCAGATGCTTTTTTTCCTGCAAATATCCTTCTCCAAAGAAATAATAGCATGAGTTGTTTTGCTGTACAACTCATCATCATTATGATTTAATGCAAAATTTTTGATTTCACGAAGGTTCGTAAAAAATTTAGTGTGTGTTAATACTAGAAATTTTAGGTGATTCTATAATCTCTTCCATATCCCCTTCCGCATCACTTTTTTCTTCCTCTCTCCTATCTTCCACCATTTGCTGTATGAATCAAATGTAGCAGTAACTGGCAAATCTTTGTCCAGACACACAAACTTACTGACGTTCGTGTTAGTTATGCTTGCTGTTCTAAGAATATTTTCTAAACTTTCCCCGTTATTGTCTTCATTTTCAATGTCTAGTTTTGGAAAAGGATTAAGTGTTCAATGGATTAAGTAACATTTTGTTGACATATTAAGTAAACTTTGTTTGATCTGCATCAGATTTTGGTTTGCAAATAAATATGAAATTGTACCAGAAACTGTTAGAAAAAAATTTCTCGTTACTTGAGCGGCCGTTGTTCAGAATTTCTTATTTAGAGGTTCGTACTAATGTTAATGCTATGGAATGTTTTTGGTTCCATCAACATGTGGCCGGTGTTCGGAGGTTGTCGTTGTTTAGAGGTGACCGTTCAAGGAGGTTTCACTGTAATTTTAATTAACTGAAAAGATTAACTTGCGAAAGTTTCCGGATTATAGGATGAATGTCGGGAAAAAACGTGTAGAAGTTAGAATTAAACAAAAAAAAAGCAGTAAAATATGTTTTCTATTCATTAAATAACTTGAAATTTTCTATTCTAAAAAAAAAGTAACTACCGCCGCCGCCGTCGGTTTTGAATTTTTTGTAACCGGGGGTCTTTCTTCGTTAATATTAAGATAAATATTGCATACAAAAATATGAAAATCGGTGGTTTTATACAGAAATGTTTGATAAACACGCTGATGCAGATAGTTTTCAAATCGAAGAATTATTTCAAGAGATATTTAATGCTAAAGTTGGACAAAATCGTTCCACTAAAAAAGTTTTATAGCAGTAAAAACTATGCATGGCAGTGTAATCGTTTTTAGATCATTTTATGCGTTAGAATTTGCCGGAGTGCAGGTTGCATTAATTTTTTTATTTTGACACATTTTTTAAGGTTTTATTTCTATTTTAAAATCAAATTTTCAGCATTTCTAGAGATATTTTTTACATCATTTTAGAAAACTAGGGGGCTCTGCCCCCTACGAGCTACGCTCGTCAACCCCCGTTCAGACACCGCAGACTCTAACAGCACGCTAATTTGATCGCCTTTAAAAAGATTTCGGAAGAATGAATTATAATTTGAATCTGAAAATTATAATCTGACGTAATTTCCACCAAACTTTTCTTTATCTTTTTAATATTCACGTCAAAATACTTTTGTTAGAAATGAAATATTATGATCATCTTAAAATGTCAAGTAAATGTCTCGCGCAATTTTAAAATTAAAACTGTTTTGCAATATTATTTTTTGTTCATTTTACGTAATAAGTATAATATGACGTAAATTCTCCTATTTAGGGCTTCTAACGCATGTTACTGAATATATTATTTTACAATATTCTTTCTCATTTAAAATTCACGTGTAACTATAGTTTTTATGACGTAATTTTCAATGAGTTCCTGCTTTTTATATTTTTTGTTTATAATAGTCACGTGTAAAATAAATTTTTAATTTGAAGCAAACATTACTGTTTGCACTGTTTATATAGTTGGCAACAGTTTAAATAAATACAATCTCTCTCTCTCTATTCTAAAAAAAAGTAACTACCGCTGTCACCGCCGCCGCCGCCGGTTTTGAATTTTTTGTGACAGGAGGTCTTTCTTCGTTAATATTAAGAAAAATAATGCATACAAAAATATGAAAATCGGTAGTATGATACAGAAATGTTTGATAAATACGCTGAGGTAGGCAGTTTTTAAATCGAAGAATTATTTTAAGAGATATTTAATGCTAAAGTTGTATAAAATCGTTCCACTAAAAAAGTTTTATAGGAGCAAAAACTATTCATAGGAATTTAATCATTTTTAGATCATTTTATACGTTTGAAGTTCCCGGTGTGCAGACTGTTTTTCTTTTTTTAATTTGACTAATTTTTTGAGGTTTTATTTCTATTTTAAATTCAAATTTCCAGCATTTCTAGAGATATTTTTTACAGATTTTAGAAAGTGATATTAATTTAAACTGTTGCCAACTGTGTAAACAGTGGAAACAATAATGTTTGCTTCAAAAAAAATATATATATACTTGTAAATAAATTAAAAATTTATTTACACGTGACTATTATAAACAGAAAAAAACATTTGGAATTAGAATTAAATAATTATGTACAAAAAGCAGGAACTTATTAATAATTACGTCATAAAAACTATAATTACACGTGAATTTTAAGAGAGCAAGGAATTTGTAAAATAATAAATTTATTAACATGCGTTAGAATTCTTAAATAGGTGAAATTACGTCATATTTACGTCACATTACAGTTATTACATAAAATGAATACAAAATAATATTGCAAAAAGGTTTAAATTCAGAAATTGCGCTAGACATTTATTTGATATTTTGAGCGGATACTTTTCAACTATTTTTGTTAGAAAAGCGCAAATAATATTTCATTTCTAACACAAGCATTTTCACGTGAATATTAAAAAGAGAAAGAATAGTTTGGTCAAAATTACGTCAGATTAAAAACGATTAATTTAAAAAGTCTTATTTAAAAGAACTTTCTTTTCGCTTTGTTAAAAAATACCGGGAGACAAAGTTTCTGTTTATTTAATTCCTTTTATATTAGCTTATTTTGAAATGTTGTTACACGTGTCTACGTCAAAGACGAAAACAGCGATTGACATATGTATTTTTGGTACTACTTTGTTATCCCGTCGACCAAAAATCTATCATTCGCCAAACTATAATATTAAATGCCAATAATGGTTGATTGTAAATGTCACATTAACTTGACTTTAAGCAAGTTACACGTGTCTACGTCATCAAGTTATTTTTATTTCGACGTTTTATTTGTATTTTTATTAATGTTGCACTAATTTATTTGTTCTTTCGTTATTTAAAATAAAAATTATGTCAATTTATATAATTGGCGAGTGCTTTGGCGATTTATATAATTTGGCGAAATGGGTCGACGGGTTCATCAAGTAGTACCGCAGCGGATTTGGCTTTAAAATTCCACATTCAAAGAGATATGAATAGAAATCCGTTTATAGGGAGATCGCCACTGTTTTTTAAATTATAATTCAATCTTCCGAAATCTTTTTAAAGCGGATCAAATTAGCGTACTTTTAGAGTCTGCGGTGTCTGGATGGGGGTTGGCGAGCGCAGCTCGTAGGGGGCCGAGCCCCCTAGTTTTCTAAAATTTGTAAAAAGTATCTCTCGAAATGCTGAAAATTTGAATTTAAAATAGAAATAAAACCTCGAAAAATTATTCAAATTAAAAAATAACTGCAATCTGCACACCGGGAAATTCTGACGCATAAAATGATCTAAAAAGGATTAAATTCCCATGAACAGTTTTTGCTCCTATAAAACTTTTTTAGTGGAACGATTTTGTCCAACTTTAGCATTAAATATCTCTTAAAATACTTCTTCGATTTGAAAACTGTCTGCATCAGCGTGTTTATCAAACATTTTTCTATAATACTACCGATTTTCATATTTTTGTATGCAACAGTTTTTTTAATATTGACGAAGAAAGACCTCCGGTCACAAAAAATTCAAAACCGGCGGCGGCGGCGGTGACAGCGGTAGTTACTTTTTTTTAGAATAGAGAGATGGTATTAATTTATACTGTTGCCAAATGTATAAACAGCGCAAACAATAATGTTTGCTTCAAATTAAAAATTTATTTACACGTGACTATTATAAACAGAAAAAAATCATTTGGAATTAGAATTAAATAATCTCTCTATTCTAAAAAAAAGTAACTACCGCTGTCACCGCCGCCGCCGCCGGTTTTGAATTTTTTGTGACCGGAGGTCTTTCTTCGTTAATATTAAGAAAAATAATGCATACAAAAATATGAAAATCGGTAGTAACGCTGATGCAGACAGTTTTCAAATCGAAGAATTATTTTAAGAGATTTTTAATGCTAAAGTTGGACAAAATCGTTCCACTAAAAAAGTTTTATAGGAGCAAAAACTATACATCGGAATTTAATAATTTTTAGATGATTTTATACGTTATAATTTCCCGGTGTGCAGAATTCATTTTTTTCTTTAATTTGACACATTTTTCGAGTTTCATTTCTATTTTAAATTGAAATTTTAAGCATTTCGAGAGATATTTTTTACTTATTTTAGAAAATTGTACTAATTTAACCTGTTGCCAACTGTATAAACAAGGGAAACAATAATGTTTGCTTCAAATTAAAAATTTATTTACACGTGACTATTATAAACAGAAAAAATCATTTGTAATTAGAATTAAATAATTATGTACAAAAAGCAGGAACTTATTAAAAATTACGTCATAAAAAGTATACACGTGAATTTTAAAAGAGAAAGGATATTGTAAAATAATAAATTCATTAACATGCGTTAGAAGTCTTAAATAGGAGAAATTACGTCATATTTACGTCATATTAAAGTTATTACATAAAATAAACACAAAATAATATTGCAAAACAGCTTAAATGAGAAATTGCACTAGACATTTATTTGATATTTCGAGAGGATCTTTTCAACTATTTTTGTTAGGAAAGCGCAAACAATATTTCATTTCTAACAACGGAAATATACAAAAAGAAATATATATATTTTCACGTGAATATTTAAAAGAGAAAGAATAGCTTGGTAAAAATTACGTCAGATTAAAAACGATTAATTTAAAATGTCTCATTTAAAAGAACTTTCTTTTCGCTTTGTTAAAAAATACCAGGAGACAAAGACTCTGTCTACTTAATTCCTTTTATATTAGCTTATTTTGAAATGTTGTTACACGTGTCTACGTCATCAAGTTATTTTTATTTCGACGTTTTATTTGTATTTTTATTACTGTTATACTAATTTATTTGTTCTTTCGTTATTTAAAATAAAAATTATGTCAATTTGTATAATTTGGCGAGTGGTTTGGCGATTTATATAATTTGGCGAAATTGGTCGACGGGATAATCAAGTAGTACCGCAGCGGATTTGGCGTTCAAATTCCCCAATCAAAGAGAAATGAATAGAAATTCGTTTACAGGGAGATCGCCACTGTTTTTTTAAATTATAATTCAATCTTTCGAAATCTTTTTAAAGCCGATAAAATTAGCGTGCATTTAGAGTCTGTGATGTCTGGACGGGGGTTGGCGAGCGTAGCTCGTAGGGGGCCGAGCCGCCTAGTTATGTACAAAAAGCAGGAACTTATTAAAAATTACGTCATAAAAAGTATACACGTGAATTTTAAAAGAGAAAGGATATTGTAAAATGATAAATTCATTAACATGCGTTAGAAGTCTTAAATAGGAGAAATTACGTCATATTTACGTCACATTACAGTTATTACATAAAATGAACACAAAATAATATTGCAAAACAGTTTAAATTCAGAAATTGCGCTAGACATTTATTTGATATTTTGAGAGGATCTTTTCAACTATTTTTGTTAGGAAAGCGCAAACAATATTTCATTTCTAACTAAAGTATTTTCACGTGAATATTTAAAAGAGAAAGAATAGCTTGGTAAAAATTACGTCAGATTAAAAACGATTCATTTAAAATGTCTCATTTAAAAGAACTTTCTTTTCGCTTTGCTAAAAAATACCAGGAGACAAAGACTCTTTACTTAATTCCTTTTATATTAGCTTATTTTGGAATGTTGTTACACGTGTCTTCGTCAAGTTATTTTATTTCGACGTTTTATTTGTATTTTTATTAATGTTGTACTAATTTATTTGTTCTTTCGTTATTTAAAATAAAAATTATGTCAATTTGTATAATTTGGCGAGTGGTTTGGCGATTTATATAATTTGGCGAAATTGGACGACAATCAAGTAGTATCGCAGCGGATTTGGCGTTAAAATTCCCCAATCAAAGAGAAATGAATAGAAATTCGTTTATAGGAAGATAGCCACTGTTTTTTAAATTATAATTCAATCTTTCGAAATCTTTTTAAAACCGATCAAATTAGCGTGCATTTAGAGTCTGCGGTGTCTGGACGGGGGTTGGCGAGCGTAGCTGGTAGGGGGCCGAGCCCCCTAGTAGAATAAAAAAAATACTCAATAATGTAAAAGTACAACATATGTACACGAACATAAAATAAAAACGTGCACTGTAGAAGCCATCTTTAAAAAAAAAAAAAAAATCTCGAATATCAGTTTGTTTGCGAGTCACTATAAAATTCTTTTCTAAAATTCAAAAAGTATATAATTCAGATGATAAAATTTTGAACCGCTTGTAATGGGTTGTTACGTAATTCATCATTCTGAAGTTCCATTGGATTATTATAAACATCAGAAGTGATTAAACAAAGAATATATACATATTTTTCCGAAAGTCGTGCCTGATTATCCACAGCATGCCGGACCTTAGGATGCCGAATTACAGGATGTTTACTGTATTACTGGTACTTATAACTTGCATTTTTTAGCATGCATCATTTTCTTTTCTACTTTTATAGGAATTTCGGGTAATCCGAATTTTTTGTAATCCGAACAGGCACCGGGCTCAATTATTTCGGATTAGCGAGGTTCTACTGTAATTTATTATTCATTTACAGGGACACACTAGTATATGTCTACGGTACTGCCTATGAAGAATAACTGCTGGAAATGGGTTTTCAGATGTGATACGTTTAAAAAGAATAATAACAATACATTTTTGTTTAAAATTTAATTTTTTTGCCCCCGATATGCTGTTTCTTTCACCCAGCAATTAAAGTGCCGTCTCTAAAAAATAACTTTTCGTTCTATAAGCCAGCCGTAAAACAAAGCAGGTGTATCATTGTACGGTTAAATACACTAGTGCAATTTTTCAAACTTCTAAGCATCGCAAAATTTTCAATTTTTATACCATCGTATTGGGAAAAAAAGTACTTTTAAATGCAATTTGTTTGAAAACTGCATTTCCATTTATTTTTGAGATATTAATTTTTTTGCAGTTTTTAGCGACTTTAGTTTAATGTTGGAAACTCAAGTACTCCATTTCTGTAGAGAGTAAAGAAAAAATAGCTGGAAAATAGTAATTATTTCTTTTGTTGCCATTTTTTCATAACTACTGAAAAAATTGTAATTAAAATACGTGCAATTTTAAAAAATATAAATTAATGATTTCTGATAAAGCATGGATCTATAATAAATTATAAATAAATTTTAAGTATCTATATTAATATTACAAACACATGAAGGCATGTGAATCATTAGATAGCCGATTTTTTTTTTTTTTTTTTTTATGAATAACGACATCTTTTTTTTTTTGGATTTGTGTATTTTTCAACGGTAGTGACGTCCTATGCATACTTTACTAAAGATGCTGTTTTAGAAATGTGGACTTCTTCAGCGGATGCAAATGACGTCATTTTATATAAAATAAAAGCGTATGTTTTAAGTCTTAAAACTGAAATATATTTTGTACTATCTATATTTATCTCACATATCTACCCTATATATATAAAATCCTAATGAAACGAATTTATGAAACGGATATATGAAACGACTGAAATGTAACGAAATTATGAAACGATTCTATGAAACGACTGATTAAACAACTGATTACGTTTCGCGGTGATTTCTCCTAAAATATGGACTACTTTGCGATGAAATTAACACCAAAAATCCGTACTGACCCGCAGATCTCAAAACTGGCATTAGCATTTTTAAATTCGAATTAGTTTTCGAAATATTAGTTTTTTCTAATTTTAAATATTTTTTTGTAATGATGGCAACTCAAATTTCAATCATAACAGATATTTTTTTTTTCATATTTTAGAAAAGGTCATTATTTTAAAACTAATTTGGCAACCAGTTTGGCCTTCCTTAAACGTATGCTAAGAACAATGCTTTTTTTTTTTACCGACTTCAAAAAGGAGGAGGTTATCAATTCGACGCGTATGTATGTTTTTTTTTTTTTTATGTATGTTCACCGATTGCTCCGGAACTTTTTGTCCGATTTATGTGATTTTTGTTTTAATTAAAAGAGGATACTCTCGAATTGGTACCACTTCCGTTTCATCGAAATTGGTTGAGTAGTTTTTTAGTAATTCAACAAAAATCAATAAAATGAAGGATTTCACCCAAATTATCTTTCATTGTTGTAACCGGTTTCTCAATCATAAGAATAAAACTAGGTATTCATATACGTTAGTGCTAAGTTGTCGCAAAACTTTACGTAGTTGCGTGAATTATCGCCAAATTTTGTGACCAAAATAAGTCGCCATAAATAAAGCCAACTTGGCTGTAACTGACTAATTTGGCGATATTCCCATTCAAATTCTTTAATGGATCTTCCGCAATCTGTTTCTTCGCATTTTCTAATCGACATTCATATTTAAAATTCTCAATTGGCAATCGCATTCAAAATAGTAATTTAATATACATTTATTAAAAATACACCATTATTTCAAATGCTAAATAATACAGAAGCAAACTAAATACAAAACAATAATTTAGTATACAATAGTTTAGTTTAATTAAACACATAACATCAGACTGGCGGCACATAATATATATCTATATCTATATAATATTGGTACTTCTTAGTTATCCTGTCGACCAAATTACTGTCGCCATATTGTAAGATTAAATGCCAATAATGGTTTGCCATTAATTAATTAATTGTAAGATTAAATGCCAATAACGGCCAATAAAACCATTAATTCGACGTTTTATTTGTATTTTTATTAATGTTTTACTAATTTATTTATTCTTTCGTTATTTAAAATAAAATTACGTCAATTTGTATAATTTGGCGAGTGGTTTGGCGATTTATATAATTTGGCGAAATTGGTCGGCGGGATAATTAAGAAGTACCATAATATTATATGCATACCTATATTATATTATATTAAACAGTTATATGTATGAATGCTTTTTGATTGCCTTTAATATTTCCACAAGATAACATTAATGATAACTTTCCTGTATAGGGGCCTTGGAGAGAAAATGAAAATTTCACGCATATTTTCTGACAACCTATTAACTGTCTCGGTATTACTTAGTTATCCCGTCGACCAACTTCGCCAGATTATATAAATCGCCAAACCACTTGCCAAATTATACAAATTGACATAATTTTTATTTTAAATAACGAAAGAACAAATAAATTAGTATAACATTAATCGAAATACAAATAAAACGTCGAAATAAAAATCACTTGATGACGTAAACACATGTATCTTGCTTAAAGTCAAGTGAATGTGACATTTACGATCAACCATTATTGGCATTTAATCTTATAGTTTGGCGTTAGATTTTTGGTCGACGGGATAACTAAGTAGTACCACTGTCTCATATACACAAGCAAGTTTTTCAATATTTATAAATTTATTTATTGTAAACAACCTATGCAAACAGAAGTTGAGCCAAGATCCCTATGCTGTTAAAGTACAAGATAAACAACATAGAAAGAAATAAAAGGAGTTACTCTAATTAGCATTACAGGCGGCATTGTTATGCTGCGGTGTATTTACATAGCACAGAACTTAAACATCAGTAGGCATAAGCATAATGGCGAAAGCAAATCAGTGAGTTACGCAGTCATGAAACATTTGAATTGTATCAAGAAATGAGAGCAAGTAAATTTGAATCAGATTGCCCGATAAAAGCAAAAAGTGTACGATACTAACAGCAAACATGGTTTAAAGGAAATGCGAATATCATAAGTTGCTTCCGAAAGTTCTATATGTTCTATATGTTTTGCAGCACTATACTCACTAAAATACGTCAGTTACTAAGCAGACCAATGACACGTTAAACATGACTATTAAATGAGCATGACGATGAATTTCCAATCTTCCGTAATCGAGCCCACAGTTAAGGCTAGCGTGAAACAAAAAATATATCAGCAGCAATTGGTTTAATGTAAATGTGGGTATCATAAAATATTTAATTCGCAAAACGCTTAAATGCACCAAATCATATTAGCTCGGAAACAACAATTGGCAGTGGACGCAACAACGGTAGATTACTTAATAGTTTTAAAATCTCCACTGCCCAGTGTATTGCAAATGATGATGCAATAAGAAGCATAAATGCCTAAGTGAGTTAAGCTGATTTTGTCAAGAAAGATTACAAGCAAAAATAAACAAAATGCCGTCATGATGCAATGAGTTCTCAATTTCTCTATCAGAATCTTTAGATTTGGCGAAAGATTAAGCAAATAATTTAAATTATGAATAAAAGTACCATGCTGAAATGCTTAGCATGCATTTAAGCACATTGGCATTACGTATACATTACATATTGGCACTTGCATAATATCTCTATATAAGAAAACATTAATGCCATCCAAAAATAAATTGTTTTTAATTCTTGAAACCTCAAATGAATTATATATAAATTCTCCTTTGACACCATAGAAATTTCATCAATGACCAGCCATTTGAGGGAACGCTATTTAAGACTTTCCCCCTGTAGTCTTTTCACGATCATTTTTTGATAAATTATTCGGTTGTCATGTACCCTAATGGCTCCTGGTGCATGTAAACTCCGTCGATAGATGCGAAGACCCCGGATTTACCTATGAATTATACCTCCCAGGTGCCTTGCCAATATGAATGTCTCGTCATCTGATTAAGCTTCTAAATTACGAGATCAACATGAGTAGCAATGCGTAGGTGCTAAACAACAAGATATAAATGTTAAGTAACTAGCATAAAAATGTTCATAATTAAGAAACAGGCACGATGCCAGGTATCAAACCCGTTCACCTAGGGCAACCCGGAAGATAAGGGCCTGGTCATCGGTTAGAAAGTATGAAAAATAAGTCATTACGTCTCTCTTCTCTATTTTATAGAGCATTTTTAGTAAGCCGAAGAACTTTTTATTGTCAGTTTCCAAAGTTCGATGTTTTTTCATGCGAGCCTCTTGTCGTTCTACCCATGTCCAAATAGAGAAACAAAAATATTTAATTAAAAAATAAAGCTATTAAATCTGAAGAAGAATAAATGTAATATATATATATAAAGAATTTTCATAAAAAACCTGTGTTATTAATGTACACACAAATCTGGACAAAAGTATTTACTTATCAAAATAACATCTTTAAAAGTTTCTTTAAAAGTCCGTAATTTCCTCCAAAAGAATCATGAAAAAATTTTAACTCAAAAAAAAAAACAAAAAAAAAACTAAAAAGTGAAAAATAAACTTTTTTACCAAAAATAAAACCGACTTCAAAAACTACTACAAAGTAAAAAATAATTTTTTTACATAATAGTTAATAAGAAATTAAATTAAGAGCATTGTATTTACCATGCGTATTATCATATTTATGTACATTAATTTGATTTTTTGGAGTCGGTGCCAGCCAAGCCAAGTTCAAAATTAAAATTGTTTATCCAATACAAATCGTAACAGGATTCAGCAAAACCGTTTAGGAAAAAAATTCCATTCTCAATCAACTCTGGCACCATCCTGCATTTGAAAATCTGTGTTTGGCTACGATTTTTTTTACATAATAGCCTGTATAAACGCATTAATTTTACAATAACCCTTAATTTAGCACACATAATTACAACTAATCTCACTTGAAAATACACGTTTATAAAATCAGATGAAATGTTTCAAAAATGGTAAAATTCAAATTTTTTAACTAAATAATAAATTGCAAAGAAACTCGTAGATATTTGGATGCGTGTCTGTTGGATAATTATACTTAACTTCGTTTGGCTGGCACCGACTCCAAAAAATGAAATTAATGTACATAAATATAATAATACGCATGGTAAATACAATGCTCTTAATTTAATTTCTTATTAACTATTATGTAAAGAAATTATTTTTTACTTTGTAGTAGTTTTTGAAGTCGGTTTTATTTTTGGTAAAAAAGTTTATTTCATTATCATTTTATTTAATACAAAACTTTAATTTAAAACTGGAAAATTTTAAATCAATGGCTTTCACTTTTTTTTTTTTTTTTTTTTTTTTTTAACGAAACGGAACGAAAAATATTAATTGCAAATGTCATATACTCACCGATGTACTTAAATAGCGCCAAAAGGTCGTTATTTTGCCTGACACGGTAACCCGGCTATTGTTGCTTATTTATTAATAAATGTTTATTTACCTTTATTTTCTTTTTATTTTAAAAAAAAATGTTATAAATTGTTTTATTCTATAGTTCGAAAACGAAGTTTTCGTCAAATTATCGTAAAAAAAAATCACGCCAAATCCAATTAAATATTGCAACAAATCCTGACATTTAATTTCAAATTCAAAGCAATGTTTTAATGGTACTACTTAGTTATCCTGTCGACTAATTTCGCCAAATTATACAAATATATGACATCTGTGCCTTTATTTGTTCTTTCGTTATTTAAAATAAAAATTACTATATTTGTATAATTTGGTGAGTGCTTTGGCGATTTGTGTAATTTGGCGAAATTGGTCGACAGGATAACTAAGTAGTACCATTAAAACATTGCTTTGAATTTGAAATTAAATGTCAGGATTTGTTGCAATATTTAATTGAGTTTGGCGAGATTTTTTTTTTTACGACAATTTGGCGAAAACCTCGTTTTCGAATACCAGTTACATATGTATTTTTTAATTATTTTCTATTATTTTTAAAATGAAATAACAATAAATTAAAAAAAAATATTTAACACATTTGACATCTGTGCCCAAATAAATTAGTATAGCATTAATAAAAATAAAAATAAAAATCACTTGATGGCGTAAACACGTGTAACTTCCTTACAGTCAAGTGAATGTGACATTTACGATCAACCATTCTTGGCATTTAATCTTATAGTCTGGCGATAGATTTTTGGTCGATGGGATAACCAAGCAGTGCCGTTTTAATTTATCACTCAAAAAATAAAAAAATGATAACTGGCGAGTTAAAAAAAAAAAGTTATTGGCGAGATTTGCACCCGGCTAACATAAAAAGTACCAAGAATTCTTTGCGATCATGGCATCTTTTATGTCGTTTTATTCGAAAAAATAACTTTGATTCTTTAATCAAAATGAAAACCTTTCTTATGAAAAGCGAAGAGTATTTATTGTTTTTGGCGATTACATGGCTTGGACTATTATAATATAAGTGTAATGATGGCGATAGAATAATATTTGGCGACTTATCGCCTGTGGTTGGCTAACATTAAAGTACCAAAATGTCCGCCTGGAATATAAAAAGCGAAAGGATCCGCCCGGAACAGTTAATAATGGTCACGACTTAGGCTATTATTATAGAGATTGTTTTCAATTCTAAAAACAGCGCAAAGAATAATATTTCCTAACGATTAAAAATTTATTTACACGTGACTATTAAAAACAGAAAAAAAACTTTAAAATTAATATTAAATGTGTAAGTGTTAAAAACAGCAAAATATTGAAAATTATGTCTTGAAAATTGTATTTACAGTTGAATATTAAAAGAAAAAAGAAACTTTAAAATAATAAATACATTAATATGCGTTTAACCCTTTCAGGGGCAAGGTACATCTATTCGTAAAATGTTGAAATCAGTGAATGGCACCAGAATTTACAAACAAATTTCGAAATACGAAAATGCTTTAGTTCACTTGCTTGGACACCCAGCCAGGACGCCAACCGTTAGGCTAATGGACCGCATATCCTGGCGAGAAAACCCTCTCCTCCAATCCAGCTCCACCTCATCCACCGGAACAGGCTTAGCAACGGCAATTATTTAATCAAATAAAATAGAATAACAAAATCCTGTGCAGCATAGATCCCTGCTATGCCAACAAAGGTCAACAAAAACGCATCTTTATAGGTTCCATGCAAATATAATATAAAATAAAAACTAAGATTAACTAACCTGAATGAACAAAAATCGCATGTTTAGAGGTTACATGCAACTCTGGCAAAAACAAAATTAAACTAAGATAACATAATTCGCATGTTTATGGGTAACATGCAACCAGTGACGTATCAAAGTCTATACTGATAAATAGTTCATGCATAATGTCTATACAAAGTCCCAAACTTAACGCACCACATTCACAGAGAGAGTCAGAGAAGACGATCCTCAAAGTTCAATCATTATACTTCTATATCCGTAGTCGTGTAACATCACGAAAACAAAACTCAGTAAAAGGTCCACTTCAATGACCCTCTACCATCTCCAAAAGTCCGGAACACTGCAGCACTAATGTCGCACCTTTTTAAAAGCATATATCACTTCCTCAATGACCACATCTTTCAGATCATCAAATGAATGGCACTCCAATCTTCCGTAGAAGACAGGAAGTCCCAGCTCAAAGACCATCATCCACATACTAATCACTATCTGACAATTATATAGGATAGTAAGTTCTGATAAATTAAACAATGGTTGTAGCATGTGGAATATTTTGCAACCCTCTCTCGAGCAGTCAGCCAGACTGCTTAGGCGCCGCGAAGGATTACGTGACCTTCGAGAGAATTGATATTTGAAAACATTTTTTACTCTTTTTTTTAGTTTAGTTTTTATTGTGAATGGGAATCTTGAACGCAGCAAGTAATAAGCTGCGTATAGGTTTTTTGTCATGGTCTTTAAAGGAGAAATGATGTTTTGATTTTGAAAAGGAAAATTTATTTTCGAATATTAAATCATGCTATTTTCTTGGCTTCTTTTTAGAAGAACATAATTGCTGATATTTTAATATATTTATCATGGATTCCCATCGAGGAATAACAAATATTATCCAAATGTTTTCATTGTAAATATTGTAAATATTTAAAAGTGTAAATAGAATTTTCAAGTTTTTTATCATTATGTGCTCTTTTATTGAACAACACCTGCGCCACTTTCAACGGGAAATATGCTTGATTATTTTAATGTGATTTTACATGAATCGTGAAGTTTTCATTTAAGCTCTCCCAACTTTGATTTAAATTAAGAATAACGTGAAGCTCCTGAAATTCATGAAGATTATTCTTTATTTTTTGGTGCCTCAACAACCGGGAAAAAAGGTAAGAAATACCTTTATTATTCTGCATGACTATTGACTCTTGATTTATTGAAAATAACGCTTTCTCATGATAATTTATTTTGAAAATTGAAATAAATTTTAAACATGGATAAGCCTGATAATCTTAAAAGTAAAAGAGCTACTGTTCGTGCAGCAGTTGCAAAATTAATCACAAAATGTGATACACTATTATCTGTTGATATTGATAAAACTGATTGCGATTCTTTAATGGAATCGTTAGAGCTCGTAAATGAAAAGGAAGCTCTACTAAAGGAATTAGATTCCGAAATAGATGAGCTAATTCAGGAAAAAACTGAATATGAAAAAGAACTAAAATCGGTAGAAGAATATTCTGAAAAAATATCAAGTTTGAAATTTAAAATTAAGATGAGGTTTAAAAAATGTAAAATCGAAACTGAACCAAAAGTTTTACTAGAATCAAGTAACGGTTCAAAAATCGGTAGTAAACCAGTTTCGGCAGTAAAGCTTCCGAAACTCAACATAGAAAAATTTTCCGGTGATGCAAGCCAGTTCTTAGAATTTTTTAATTTATTTACTAGTGCGATAGATTCAAACGAATCGTTATCAAAAATTGAAAAATTCCAATACCTGAAATCTTTGTTGTCTGGACCTGCATATAATATTGTAGCTGGTTTTGAACTGACAGATCAAAATTATTCAACGTGTTTAAAGTTGTTAGAAGAGAGGTATGGTAAGCGGGAAAATATCATAAACTGTTATATGAACAAAATCCTGAATCTTGAGCCAGTAAAATCCTCTAACAATGTTACTTCTTTAACCCCTTGGGGACGAGCGACACGTATACGTGCCGCATGAAGCACTCAGAATCCTTGTTTTCCCTCACCAGTAAAATTTTACTGTAAAATTTGCCTTATTTAATCAGCGCATTTTCTCGATTCATGAAGACACAAATTTCTGTTTTTAAAAAACGGTGACAGAAGATTAAAAATTTCGTAAAAGGCTCCCGTCCCGAAGGGGTTAAGGAAGCTGTACGATAATATTGAAACTTCTATGAGAAATCTTGATGCGTTAGGAGTAACATCAGGCTCCTACGGCCATTTATTACTACCCACATTATTAAGATTATTACCCGAAAATTTGATACTAGATTTCCATCGAAAACGTGACCCCGATAAGGACTATGGAGTCACCGATTTAATAAATTTTATTAAAGCGGAATTAAGATGCCGGGAAGCTACTAATTTAGTAAATAATTCCCAAAGCAAGGCTTATGAAAATTCTAAAACTAAATATGAAAATTCTTCAAGTAAATATCAAAATTTTCCTCAAAAGAAAAATATACCTTCAGCTGCTGCTTTAAATACATCTACAAAACAGTTTTACATATTTTGCAAGTCTTCTGATCATGTAGGACTAAATTGTTCGAAATTCAATTACGAACAAAAACGATAGAAATTAAAGAAAGAAGGTCGCTGTTACAAATGCTTTTTTAAGTCGCATTTGTCTGTAAACTGTAGAACAAAAATTAACCCTTGTTCCAAATGTGGTAACAATACCCATAGTTATTTGTTTTGTTTTAAAGAAACAGCAAAAGAAAATCCTGAAAAAGAAAAGAAAGGTGCAATTGTATCTATGATGTCGGAACAAAAATATAAACAAAATAAAGCAACATTATTGCAGACTTGTACAGTTTCTGTGTCTGCTGGTAAGAAATGCTTGTTGGCTCGCGTTTTATGTGATAGTGGTTCAGAAAAATGCTTCGTGAAGAGATCTGTAGTACAAAAATTAAAATTGAAGCCATTGCGAAGAGAAAATTTATTAGTTTATCATTTTAGGCGGAGACGCCCTTATGAATCTTGTTATGAAGTTGTTGCTCTTGAATAATTCAGTGTTGTGCAACCTATTAACTCAATAAATATCGAAGCACTTGTGGTTGATAATATAACTGGAGCTTCTGTGAAAACCCTAGAACCAGAACTTCTAGACATAATGAGAACAAGAGGCTTTAAGCCTGCTGATACAGGTCTTGAACAGGAAATAAATATTTTGCTAGGGTCTGACTTTTTGTGGAAAATATTAAAGGGAATTGAGGAAAAATTGACAAAAGAATTATACGTTGCAGAAACTATTTTCGGTCATACGGTGCAAGGGCAGATAGAGTCGAATAAAAAAGGAGTAGCTTGTTTGCGTGTTTCAGTTGAAAATATGAATATTCAGCTGAAAGCATTTTGGGATCTTGAATCAATTGGCATTGCTGAAAGCAATGAAAAGAACATTACCGATCTTAAAGTAATAAAAGAATTTAAAGAAAATTTAAAATTGGTAAATGGGCGTTATGAAACAAAATTATTGTGGAAAAATTCTTGTAAATTGCTTAGAAATAATCTTGAAGTAGCAAAGAAGCGGTTTTCTAGTTTAGAAAATAAATTCTTGAAAAACGATTCTTTATTTAACGAATATAACTCCATTTTGCTAGAGCAGTTTAATGAGGGTGTAATAGAATTGTGCACCGAGAAATATTCTAATAATTCCTATTACATGCCACACAGACCTGTTATCCGTGACGACAAAACTACAACAAAAATGCGCATAGTCTATCATGCTTCTTCCAAATATGATGATTCTCTATCATTAAACGAATGTTTGTATCATGTCCCTAACTTATGATAAAAACATTCCTGTTTCGAGTTTCGAACCCCCAAATACTTCCTTGAAAATTTTAGGATCGATCTGGAACAATACAGAAGATAAATTAGGACTAGAATTACGACCCTTTTCAACGACCCAACATTTCAAAATAAGCTAATATAAAAGGAATTAAGTAAACAGAGTCTTTGTTTCCTGGTATTTTTTAACAAAGCGAAAAGAAAGTTCTTTTAAATGAGACATTTTAAATTAATCGTTTTAATCTGACGTAATTTTTACCAAGCTATTCTTTCTCTTTTAAATATTCACGTGAAAATACTTTTGTTAGAAATGAAATATTATTTGCACTTTCCTAACAAAAATAGTTGAAAAGATCCTCTCAAAATATCAAATAAATGTCTAGCGCAATTTCTAAATTTAAACTGTTTTGCAATATTATTTTGTGTTCATTTTATGTAATAACTATAATATGACGTAAATATGACGTAATTTCTCCTATTTAAGACTTCTAACGCATGTTAATGAATTTATTATTTTACAATATCCTTTCTCTTTTAAAATTCACGTGTATACTTTTATGACGTAATTTTTAATAAGTTCCTGCTTTTTATACGTAATTATTTAATTCTAATTTGAAAGTTTTTTTCCTGTTTATAATAGTCACGTGTAAATAAATTTTTAATTTGAAGCAAACATTATTGTTTGCGCTGTTTATACATTTGGCAACAGTATAAATTAATACCATTTTCTAAAATAATGTAAAAAAATATATCTCGAAATGCTGAAAATTTGAATTTAAAATAGAAATAAAACCTCAAAAAATGAATCAAAATAAAAAATCTAATGCAATCTGCACTCCGGCAAATTCTAACGCATAAAATGATCTGAAAATGATTACACTGCCATATATAGTTTTTGCTGCTATAAAACTTTTTTAGTGGAACGATTTTGTCTAACTTTAGCATTAAATATCTCTTAAAATAATTCTTCGATTTGAAAATTGTCTGCATCAGCGTATTTATCAAACATTTCTGTATAAAACCACCGATTTTCATATTTTTGTATGCATTATTTTTCTTAATATTAACGAAGAAAGACCTCCTGTCACAAAAAAAATCAAAACCGGCGGCGGCGGTGACAGCGGTAGTTACTTTTTTTTAGAATAGAGAGATTCAATCTTCTCTAATCTTTTTAAAACCGATCAAATTAGCGTGCTTTTAGATTTTGTGTTGTCTGAACGGGAGTTGGCGAGCATAGCTTGCAGGGGGCAGAGCCCCCTAGTATATATATATATATATATATATAGGGGGCTCGGCCACCTACGAGCTACGCTCGCCAACCCCCGTCCAGACACCGCAGACTCTAAATGCACGCTAATTTGATCGGCTTTAAAAAGATTTCGAAAGATTGAATTATAATTTAAAAAACAGTGGCGATCTCCCTATAAACGAATTTCTATTCATTTCTCTTTAATTAGGGAATTTTAACGCCAAATCCGCTGCGGTACTACTTGATTATCCTGTCGACCCATTTCGCCAAATTATATAAATCGCCAAAGTATACAAATTAATATAATTTTTATTTTAAATAACGAAAGAACAAATAAATTCGTACAACATTAATAAAAACACAACTAAAACGTCGAACTAAAAATAACTTGATGACGTATACACGTGTAACAACATTTCAAAATAAGCTAATATAAAAGGAATTAAGTAAAGAGAGTCTTTGTCTCCTGGTATTTTTTAACAAAGCGAAAAGAAAGTTCTTTGAAATGAGACATTTTAAATTAATTCTCAAAATATCAAATAAATGTCTAGCGCAATTTCTAAATTTAAACTTTTTTGCAATACTAGGGGGCTCGGCCCCCTACGAGCTACGCTCGCCAACCCCCGTCCAGACACCGCAGACTCTAAATGCACGCTAATTTGATCGGCTTTAAAAAAGATTTTGAAAGATTGAATTATAATTTAAAAAACAGTGGCGATCTCCCTACAAACGAATTTCTATTCATTTCTCTTTGATTGGGGAATTTTAACGCAAAATCCGCTGCGGTACTACTTGATTATCCCGTCGACCAATTTCGCCAAATTATATAAATCGCCAAATTATACAAATTGACATAATTTTTATTTTAAATAACGAACGAACAAATAAATTAGTACAACATTAATAAAAATACAAATAAAACGTCGAAATAAAAATAACTTGATGACGTAGACACGTGTAACAATATTTCAAAATAAGCTAATATAAAAGGAATTAAGTAAACAGAGTCTTTGTCTCCTGGTAGTTTTTAACAAAGCGAAAAGAAAGTTCTCTTAAATGAGACATTTTAAATTAATCGTTTTTAATCTGACGTAATTTTTACCAAGCTATTCTTTCTCTTTTAAATATTCACGTGAAAATGCTTTTGTTAGAAATGAAATATTATTTGCGCTTTCCTAACAAAAATAGTTGAAAAGTATCCTCTTAAAATATCAAATAAATGTCTAGCGCAATTTTTAAATTTAAACCGTTTTGCAATATTATTTTGTGTTCATTTTATGTAATAACTGTAATGTGACGTAAATATGACGTAATTTCTCCTATTTAAGACTTCTAACGCATGTTAATAAATTTATTATTTTACAAATTCCTTTCTCTCTTAAAATTCACGTGTAATTATAGTTTTTATGACTTAATTTTTAATAAGTTCCTGCTTTTTGTACATAATTATTTAATCCTAATTCCAAATGTTTTTTTTTTTTTTTCTGTTTATAATAGTCACGTGTAAATAAAATTTTTAATTTATTTACACGTATAAATATTTTTCTTTTGAAGCAAACATTATTGCTTCCGCTGTTTATACAGTTGGCAACAGTTTAAATTAATATCACTTTCTAAAATCTGTAAAAAATATCTCTAGAAATGCTGAAAATCTGAATTTAAAATAGAAATAAAACCTCAAAAAATGAGTCAAAATAAAAAAATTAATGCAATCTGCACTCCGGCAAATTCTAACGCATAAAATGATCTAAAAATGATTACACTGCCATGTATACTAGTTTTTGCTGCTATAAAACTTTTTTAGTGGAACGATTTTGTCCAAATTTAGCATTAAATATCTCTTAAAATAATTCTTCGATTTGAAAACTGTCTGCTTCAGCGTGTTTATCAAACATTTCTGTATAAAACCACCGATTTTCATATTTTTGTATGCATTATTTTTCTTAATATTAATGAAGAAAGACCTCCAGTCACAAAAAATTCAAAACCGGCGGCGGCGGCGGTGACGGCGGTGACAGCGGTAGTTACTTTTTTTTAGAATAGAGAGATTATTTTGTGTTCATTTTATGTAATAACTATAATGTGACGTAAATATGAAGCAATTTCTCCTAAGACTTCTAACGCATGTTAATGAATTTATTATTTTACAATATCCTTTCTCTTTTAAAATTCACGTGTATACTTTTTATGACGTAATTTTTAATAAGTTCCTGCTTTTTATACGTAATTATTTAATTCTAATTTGAAAGTTTTTTTCCTGTTTATAATAGTCACGTGTAAATAAATTTTTAATTTGAAACAAACATTATTGCTGGCGCTTTTTATACAGTTGGCAACAGTTTAAATTAGTACAATTTTCTGAAATCTGTAAAAAAATATCTCTAGAAATGCTGAAAATTTGAATTTAAAATAGAAATAAAACCTGAAAAAATGAGTCAAAATAAAAAAATTAATGCAATCTGCACTCCGGCAAATTCTAACGTATAAAATGATCTAAAAATGATTACACTGCTATGTATACTTTTTGCTGCTATAAAACTTTTTTAGTGGAACGATTTTGTCCAACTTTAGCATTAAATAACTCTTAAAATAATTCTTCGATTTGAAAACTGTCTGCATCAGCGTCTTTATCGAACATTTCTGTATAAAACCACCGATTTTCATATTTTTGTATGCATTATTTTTGTTAATATTAACGAAGAAAGGCCTCCGGTCACAAAAAAATCAAAACCGGCGGCGGTGACAGCGGTAGTTACTTTTTTTTAGAATAGAGAGATATATATTATCGGGAGCGACACTAAATTCTGAAAAAGCCGAATTCCTGTTTTCTAGATTTTCATATTTCTTGGTGCATATGAATTCTATAAATGATATACAGGGTTACACAAAAGTTCTCAGGAGCATTTCCATTTATTTACGGAAATTGCTGAATGGGAAATTTCAACTGTAATATATGCATTTAATTGAACTGACTTTTAGCATACTATGTAAGATTCATATAATCTATGGATCATATACAGGGCAGCACAAACAATTCGGATATTTTTCGTACTATCTATATTATGAAGGACAAACGTGTCCGCACATAACGCTGACGTCATTTTGCGAAATGGCAACACTTGACGATGAAATTTCAGTTTTTTAATTTTCGCTACTACAATTTTTTTAATTCTTAAACTTCGCCTATTTTCCGTTTTTACACAGTCCAATAGGGGGGGGGGGAAATCTACCTTCAAATGCAATTTTTTTGAAAATTGTATCTTAACTGACTGATTTATTATGACTTTTAAAACAATTTTCAACAAGCATGAAATATTTTTAATCTGTATCCATCGTAAACAGGCTCCAATGCGAAATAACCCATTTGCGCTTAAAACAATATAAAAGTTCAGCATTTGTCTCTGGCTAATTTTACATAACGAAATTAAAACTTCATCAATCTATAATATTAACAAGAAAGAAAACTCATGCGTTAAGCCTAGTTTATGAAACACTTTCCAACACTTCCTGAATGCTTTAACAAAACTTCGTTATTTAAGGAAATAAGGTATATAAGATAACTAAATAAACATTTTAGAAAACGCATAAAACTTTTAAAAACTGATTTCAGCAGTTACCGTCCGGTAAATTCGGAGTCCTAGTAATTCGGATACAATATAGTAATATAGAATCTGAAATCTTTTGCGTGTCCCTGTAAATGCTATGCACTTCCTATTATACATGAAATAATTAATAGTAAACCTCAGCGACGTATATCAATTTCATTATACATTAAATAATTTAACATAATTAAAATACGCCGTAAACAATTCCCTCCACCCCTACATCATTATGTAACGGAATTCTGTTGTATGACCTTGTCAATGAATAAAAACTATTCTTTGCGCCGCATATTCTACAGAATGCATATTTTATGCACTTCATAAATTCATATCAATTTTATTATGTTTGAAAGCGTGTAACATCATTAAAAATCATTTTAAACGATTTTTTCCCATAGGCTGTAATGGCACGGAAAAATTTTGACTGTCCCTGTAAATGAACTAAACGTGCTACAAACTTCATTTGAAATAGGGAAAGTGCTATGTAAACGTCAATAACATCCAAAAATTTCAGGGCAGTCCGAGTATATTTACGGGAGTTAGACCGCGGACAGACGGACAGACGGACAGACAAACCGAAGTCATAAACACTTTTCAACTTTGTTGGAAAGTGTTAAAAAGTGACTGTCCATTTGTATTTCACAGCTGTTCTTCCTAGAATATGGAACGTTGAGCGACCATATCAACGCCAGTTATCCGCATGGGTCCGAGGAAGTCAAAAGTGGTCTTAAAATTTTAAATGGAATTTTAAAGTTTGAATTCGTTTTCGAGATAATAATTTTTTCGTAACTTTTAATGACATTTCTCTAGTGATGACAACTAAATTGCTCCATTTTTGTGGATAAGAGGGAGAAAAGGGAAAATGATAGGGATTATAAAATATGTAATGTGAACATTAACCCCTTGAGGGGCGGTGGGATATATTTTATCCCACCTACGATTAATGAAGAATTGCACCAGAAAAAAATACGAAATTTTACTTTTCTAATTTTGGTGGAAAAAAGTGGTAAAATTGCTTCTCCTTATTTTGAAATAATATTTTTCTAATTTTCCGGTGAGAATTCAGCATTACACAAACGCAATTGCTTGCCGCTCAAGGGGTTAAAAAGGTCCATAATCTTACTTAAAAGGCGACTAATCTAATGAAAAAGATGTTACAAGTTTAAAATATGCATTTTATTTAAAACTTCTTAGTACTACCAAGCCTTCCAGGCTCATCATCAGAGAATATCTTAATAACTAAATGTTGTTTATTTATACAAATACGTCACTTTGTTTTGAAAATGACAGAGTCAATAAGTTTTTTGTGACGTTATAAAAATTTAAAGGAAGGAATTAAATATTTTCTTCTACCCATGAAAATGGACGTATGAGAAACAAAGTGATGTCATAAAATAAATGGAAATGAAATTAATAATAATAACATATATCTCCTCTAATTAAATTCAATCCAAGAAACTGCTACTGCTACTTCTAATTTCAACTCTAGTAATTATTAGCTCTCTCATTTTCAAAACAAAGTGACGTATTTGTATAAATAAACAACATTTAGTTATTAAGATATTCTCTGATGATAAGCCTGGAAGGTTTGGTAGTACTAAGAAGCTTTAAATAAAATGCATATTTTAAACTTGTAACATCTTTTTCATTACATTAGTCGCCTTTTAAGTAAGATTGTGGACCTTTTTGATGTTCGCATTACATATTTTATGTTGAATGAAGGTGAAAAATTGCGTTTCGTCTGATGACATTATATGATAGGGATTATTATATTTGTTTGACTTCATTTTCGATTTTAAATTAACTATCAAGCTTCAGGAGTCAGTTTATTTTAGAAAGCAAAAAATCGTCTGTCGACTGGATCATTGAGGTAAATTCCAAAGATGTGAAAAGAAAGAAAAAATCATCATAGCTTTTTTAATATAATTTAAGCCAAAAATCGTCTGTCGACTGGATCGATGAGGTAAATTCCATTGATGTGAAAAGAAAGAAAAAAATCATCATAGCTTTTTTAAAATAATTTAAAGTAGAAAAACAGATTTTCAACTATTTCCTTAAGATGGCAATTAAAACTTTCCGAAAGGACGTTAAAAACAAAACGCTTTAGCTAGAAAAAATGTATTTCTCTAAGCATTTTTTCAAAAATCATAAATATGAAATGCTCTTTAATAAACTCGCCAAAGCAAATTCATTTGTGTATAAGTTCACTTAATGACGTAATTTCTACAAGCTCCGAAATTTGAAGCCAAATATTGGAAGAACGAAAAGCTTTTGGCAAATAAAGTCATAAGACTAGAAAACAAGAATTCTGCTTTTTCAGAATTTAGTGTCGCCCCCGATGAAAAAAAAAAAATATGTGTACTATCCGCCCTTGGCGACCAGTTTGGTCTCCTTTAAATCTATGCTAAGCATTGTATCATGTTACTTTTATTCATAATTTAATTTACTTGCTAAATTCTACGCCATATCGGAAGATTTTGATACAGAAATAATGAACTCGGTATTTTTATGTTAGCCGAGTGCAGGTGATTAATCGCCAAATATTGTACCCGTCGTATTTTTTCTTATTTCATTAATTTCATTTAAAATACTATAATACTTTCACTCATTTTATTTAAAATACATAACTTTAATTTAAAACTGGAACGATTAAAATTTATGACTCTCAATTTTCTCTTATTTCTTAAAAAAAAAAAAGGAAAAAGAAAAGAATGAAAAAAAAAAAATAATAATAATAATAAATAATACTATAAACTATAACATTTAATTTCAACATCAAAGGTTTGTTTTAATTTACCTCGCGAAAAGTTGTTTATGAGAGTCACATGCGATGGACTATTATTATAACTAGGAGATCGTACCCGGGCTTCCCGGGTTAAAGAATTATGTGAAAACATTTTTTTTAATTGAAAACTAATATTTTTTTTATATGCAATAATTTTTTTAGACTGACCACTTACATTAAAAAAGCTTTTAAGTAGCTTTCTTTACAAAAAGCTACCTATTGCAGCCGTTCGGAGGAAAGCGATTTCAAAAGATTTTGGTATATTTTCATCGATCATGACCCTCAGACCCCGAAACCACCCTCCGTTCAAAATTTATATATATATATATATATATATATATATATATATATATATCAATATATATATATATATATATATATCTGACCTATGTCACACTGTAACTCTCGTATTTATGAACCGATTTGGATGTAATTCGGTGTGTACATAGTACATACCAATGTCTCGACCGAGTTCGTTGGCCAGCTTCATCCGCCATTTTGTTTCAAAATGGCGGCCATTTAAAAATTTTAAAAAAATTTAAAATTTGAAATGTGGTACCAAAAAATTGAAAATGGAAAAATATTTTTTTCTTATGTATTTGACCTTTATACAAAGACTCCGTAGCAGTTTTTTTGTTTCGTCTATATCTTACAAAATGGCTGAGTTATAGCATTTTGAATTTCTAGCGAAGCTGACATTTTGAAACGTCCTGAATTTTGTCACGCGATAAAAGGCATATTTATGAACCGATTTGGATGTAACTTCGTTTATACATAGTACAGACCAATATATCGACCGAGATCGTTGGCCAGCTTCATCCGCCATTTTGTTTAAAAATGGCGGCCATTTAAAATTTTAAGAAAAATTTAAATTTGAAATGTGGTACGAAAAAATTGAAAATTGAAAAAATATTTTTTTCTTATGTGTTTGATCTCGATAAAAAGATTCGGGAGCAGTTTTTGTTTCGTCTATACCTTAAAAAATGGCTGAGTTATAGCATTTTGAATTTCTAGTGTGGCTGACATTTTGAAACGCCCTGATTTTTGCCACGTGATAACAGACGTATTTATGAACCGATTTGGATTACCTTGGTGTGTACATAGTACATACAAATAACTCAACCGAGTTCGTTGGTCAGCTTCATCCGCCATCTTGTTTAAAAATGGCGGCCATTTAAAAAAAATTAAATTTTAAATGAGATACCAAAAAATTGGAAAATGAAAAAGAGTTTTTTCGTATGTGTTTGACCTTAATACAAAGATTCCGGAACAGGTTTTGTTTCGTCTATATCTAAAAAAATAGCTGAGTTATAACATTTTGAATTTCTATTGTGGCTGACATTTTAAAACGACCTGATTTTTGTCAAGCGATAACAGGCGTATTTATGAACCGATTTGAATGTAACTTGGTCTGTACATAGTACATACCAATGTCTCGACCAAGTTCGTTGGCCAGCTTCATTCGCCATCTTGTTTCAAAAGGGTTGCCATTTAAAAAAAAAATGTAACTTATAATTTAAAATGAGGTATTAAAAAATTGGAAAATGAAAAAGATTTTTTTTATGTGTTTGGCCTTGATACAAAGATACTGGAGCAGTTTTTGTTTCTGAAAAATTGTTCTTTTGTTTATATCTTAAAAAGTGGTTGAATTATAGCTCTTTGAATTTCTATCATGGCTAACACTTTGAAACGATCTTGTATTTGTCTCGCGATACCACACGTATTCGCCTATTTCGATGGAAGAAGGCATGTGGATAGTATACATCAATATCTCGACCAAGTTCGCTGGCCAGCTTCATCAGCCATCTTGTTTCAAAATGGCGGCCACTAAATTAAAAAATATATATATTTAAAGTGAGTTGCAAAAAAATTAGAAATTGAAAAAGGTTTCTTTCTTAAGTATTTGACCTTGATATAAGGATTCAGGGGCATTTTTTGTTTGTCTTTATCTGAAAAAATGGCTCAGATATAGCAGTTTCAATTTCCAACATGGGTGACATTTTGAAAAATCTGATTTTTTGCCTGCGACAGCACTCGTATATATCAACCGATTCCGATGTGAGTGAGCACGTGCACAGCAATTACTAAGGTCTCGACCAAGTTCACTGGTTAGCCTCATCCACCATGTTGCCTTAAAATGGCAGGCACTTTAAGAAATCGCCGAATTTGGCAGCCAAATATAAGTTACTTTAAATAAAAGCAGCTTGGATAAAGCTGACTAATTTCGCGAAATTCTCATTCATAATGATTTAGTATTGATAAAAATTAGTATTGAATCTCCTACATTCGGTTTCCACTTAATTGAGCTTCGTGTGTTTGAATAATATAAGTTGGCTTTTTTAAAATAAGGAATATGAAAGCTACCTCTTCCTCCCGGCACTGGCCGGAAAGACTTTTTTCTTATGGAAAATACGAATTATACAATCAAATAAATTTTTGAAATTTATCAGAAGCGATATTTTCTTATTAGCCGCATGCTAAGAGTTATTTCCCAAGATTTTGCTACTTATCCTTTGGCCTGACTTATCCTGCTGGCATCCTTTTATATTCTGATAATTTCAGAGCTTATACATGTCTGGTAAATTTGTGATTTATTTATATTATTTTATTTATTTATTCATAGAGAAGTTTTTTTTTACTGGATATTAGCCGTAAGAAAACGACGAACTCTTTATTTTGTTTTAAGGGCAAGCGGATTAATCTTTCGTAATCGAGCTCCGCGCCATATAGATAAATTAAAAAAGTCCTTCCGGCCAGTGCCGGGAGGAAGAGGTAGCTTTCAAAATCCTTATTTAAAAAAAGCCAACTTATATCATGCAAACACACGAAGCTCAATTTAGTGGAAACCGAATATAGGAGATTCAATACTAATTTTTATCAATATAATGAATGAGAATTTCGCGAAATTAATCAGCTTTATCTAAGCTGCTTTTCTTTAAAGTAACTTATATTTGGCTGCCAAATTCGGCGATTTCTTAAAGTGCTTGCCATTTTAAGACAACATGGTGGATGAGGCTAACCAGTGAACTTGGTCGAGACCTTAGTAATTGCTGTGCACATGCTCACTCACATCGGAATCGGTTGATATATACGAGTGCTGTCGCATGCAAAAATCAGATTTTTCAAAATGTCACCCACATTAGAAATTGAAACTGCTATATCTGAGCCATTTTTTAAGGTAAAGACAAACAAAAAATGCTCCTGAATCCTTATATCAAGATCAAATACTTAAGAAAGAAACCTTTTTCAATTTCTAATTTTTTTGCACCTCACTTTAAATATATATATATATTTTTAATTTAATGGCCGCCATTTTGAAACAAGATGGCTGATGAATCTGGCCAGCGAACTTGGTCGAGGTGTTGATGTATACTATCCACATGCCTTCTTACATCGAAATAGGCGAATACGTGTGTTATCGCGTGACAAATACAAGATCGTTTCAAAATGTTAGCCATGCTAGAAATTCAAAGTGTCAATCAACCATTTTTTAAGATATCAACAAAAGAACAAATTTTCAGAAACAAAAACTGCTCCGGAATTTTTGTATCAAGACCAAACACATAAAAAAAATCTTTTTCATTTTTCAATACCTCATTTTGAATTTTAAATTTAATTTTTTTTAAATGGCAACCCTTTTGAAACAAGATGGCGAATGAAGCTGGCCAGCGAACTCGGTCGAGACATTGGTATGTACTACGTAGAGACCAAGTTACATCCAAATAGGTTCATAAATACGCCTGTTATCGCGTGACAAAAATCAGGTCGTTTTAAAATGTCAGCCACAAGAGAAATTCAAAATGCTATTACTCAGCCATTTTTTTTTAGATATAGACGAAAGAAAAACTGTTCCGGAATCTTTGTATTAAGGTCAAACACATACAAAAAAAATCTTTTTCATTTTCCAATTTTTTGGTATCTCATTTAAATTTTTTTATTTTTTTAAATGGCCGCCATTTTAAAACACGATGGCGGGTGAAGCTGGCCAACGAACTCGGTCGAGATATTTGTATGTACTATGTACACACCAAGGTACATCCAAGTCAGTTCATAAATACGCCTGTTATTACGTGAGAAAAATCAGGACGTTTCAAAATGTCAGCCACGCTAGAAATTCAAAATCCTATAACTCAGCCATTTCTTAAGATATAGACGAAACAAAAACTGCTCCCGAATCTTTTTATCAAGGTCAAACACATAAGAAGAAAATATATTTTCAATTTTCAATTTTTGGTACCACATTTCAAATTTAAATTTTTCTTAAAAATTTAAATGGCCGCCATTTTTAAACGAGATGGCGGGTGAAGCTGGCCATCGAACCCGGTCGAGACATTGATATGTACTATGTATAAACGAAGTTACATCCAAATCGGTTCATAAATACGCCTATTATCGCGTGACAAAATTCAGGACGTTTCAAAATGTCAGCCACGCTAGAAATTCAAAATGCTATAACTCAGCCATTTTTTAAGATATAGACGAAACAAACACTGCTCCGGAATCTTTGTATAAAGGTCAAATACATAAGAAAAAAATATTTTTCCATTTTTAATTTTTTGGTACCACATTTCAAGTTTTAATTTTTTTTTTAAATTTTTAAATGGCCGCCATTTTGAAACAAAACGCCGGATGAAGCTGGCCAACGAACTCGGTCGAGACATTGGTATGTACTATGTACACACCGAATTACATCGAAATCGGTTCATAATTACGGGAGTTACAGTGTGACATAGGTCAGATATATATATATATATATATCAATTTTGAACGGAGGGTGGTTTCGGGGTCTGGGGGTCATGATCGCTACCTAAAATATTTCATGCTTTAAAATTGTTTTAGGTAGCTTTCTTTACAAAAGCTACCTATTGCAGCCGTTCGGAGGAAAGCGATTTCAAAAACATTTGGTATATTTTCATCGATCATGACCCCCAGACCCCGAAACCACCCTCCGTTCAAAATTGATATATATATATATATATATATATATATATATATATCAATACATATATATTTATAACTGACCTATGTCACACTGTAACTCTCGTATTTATGAACCGATTTGGATGTAATTCGGTGTGTACATAGTACATACCAATGTCTCGACCGAGTTCGTTGGCCAGCTTCATCCGCCATTTTGTTTCAAAATGGCGGCCATTTGAAAATTTTAAAAAAAATTAAAATTTGAAATGTGGTACCAAAAAATTGAAAATGGAAAAATATTTTTTCTTATGTATTTGATCTTTATACAAAGACTACGTAGCAGTTTTTGTTTCGTCTATATCTTAAAAAATGGCTGAGTTATAGCATTTTGAATTTTTAGCGAAACTGACATTTTGAAACGTCCTGAATTTTGTCACGCGATAAAAGGCGTATTTATGAACCGATTTGGATGTAACTTCGTTTATACATAGTACAGACCAATGTCTCGAACGAGTTCGTTGGCCAGCTTCATCCGTCATCTTGTTTAAAAATGGCGGCCATTTAAAATTTTAAGAAAAATTTAAATTTGAAATGTGATAGCAAAAAAATAAAAAATATTTTTTTCTTATGTGTTTGACCTTGATAAAAACATTCGGGAGCAGTTTTTGTTTCGTCTATATCTTAAAAAATGGCTGAGTTATAGCATTTTGAATTTCTAGCGTGGCTGACATTTTGAAACGTCCTGATTTTTGCCACGTGATAACAGACGTATTTATGAACCGATTTGGATGTACCTTGGTGTGTACATAGTACATACAAATAACTCAACCGAGTTCGTTGACCAGCTTCATTCGCCATCTTGTTTCAAAATGGTGGCCATTTAAAAAATTTAAAAAAAATTAAATTTAAAATGAGATACCAAAAAATTGGAAAATGAAAAAGATTTTTTTTTGTATGTGTTTGATCTTAATACAAAGATTCCGGAACAGGTTTTGTTTCATCTAAGTAGAAGGAAAATGGGGGTTCTACTTCGGCAGGAGCCAAGAGCCGGGTGGAGGGCGTGGCCAAAGATGATTGACAGGTGGGCGGAGTCGAGTGATTGACAGGTAGGGAGATAAGAAAGTGATGGACAGGTGGGTGGAGTCGAGACAGACTGGCGCCCACACGGCATGCTATAGTAGAGGGGTTAAACAAAGACAGGTAAGGGGAGATAAGAATGTGATGGACAGGTGTGTGGAGTCGAGACAGACTGGCGTCCACGCGGCATGCTATAGTAGAGGGGTTAAAACAAAGAAGGGTTAATGAAAAGTCTACTGTTAGAGAGGAATTAAACAAAGGATTATGTTAATGAATCAATGAAAGTGTACTGTAGGAGAGGGATTAAACAAAGGATAATGAATGAAAGTCTACTGTTAGAGAGGGAGTATAACAAAGGAAAGATAATGATGAGGTGATTAAAAAAGATCGCATGCAAACTATTAAAAAAACTTACCACGGAGCAGCGCGGAAACACGTCCGATCAATATGAAATCCACCGGGTTAATGAACGAATGCTTGCTCGGAAACCGGTTTCATCTAGATAAGAGCTGGCTTCTGATTGGTCGAGAGTCGAACCTAGGTGGCAGCACCATCGTTTTCACCCGAAGGCATGAACACGAGCGCCCTCTCTTGAGAGGATTTTCAACTCACCTGTGATGACATCATCCTATTTTGAACTGACATAAAGAGGTTAATACATTTTTAAGTTTTAACGAAATAAGTTATAATTTTTAGTCATTTGTTAATTTTCAAAACATGTTTTTCATTTAGTCATTGTAATAAAGTTTTAAATAAATTAGTTAATTTTCATTTAGTTATTTGTTAATTTCCGAACAAGTTTTTTTTTTCAGTAAGTTATTTGGTAATAAAACTTTTTAATAAATTAGTTAATTTTTCTTTCAGTCATTTGTTAATTTCCGAAACAAGTTTTTTCTCAAATAAAGCTTTTAATAAAAAATTTTACATTTATTTTCATTTAATTATTATTTAAAAGAATATAAATTATTTTTACTAATCAAAAGAACGCGAATTAGTTTTTAACAATAATGTTTTTGTTTAATTATATTCAAGGATGAATGTTAACTGAAATATATGCTGAATGCGAAAACGGTTTTTTGTTTTCAAACTATAAAAAGAACTTTTTAAAATTAATGAACAACTGTTTTTTGGGAAAAGGCGAAATATTGTGCTTGGCAACACTGAAAAAGAGTTAAAAATTAGTGACTTCACCTAGTTTTAAAGCATATTTAACATATGATGAAGACCTAAGTGCTGTGGAAAGGCTTAAAAAATAACATACTTATGAATCGAACGATTTATGTTGGATTTACAATATTAGAATTGCCTAAACTTCTAATGTATAAATTTCACTATGATTTTATTAAAAAGAGTATAAAGATGATGCAAAGCTAATTTTCAACGACACGAACTCATTGTGTTACCATATACAAACTAAGGATGTTTTGGATGATATGGAACATCATGCAAGCTTATTCGATTTCTCTGATTATCCAAAGAATCATATGCATAAATTCCATTACGGTTTTGTAAAGAAAACATACCTTTAGAATTACAGGTTTTCAACCCATACACTGCAACACACTCCCCTTCAAGAAAATAGATTGTATCAGTACATCCCGGAATTTTTTTTTTCCTGGACAGGTGAAATACTTGATCATTATCAAATATCGCTCGGAGAGGACACATTATTGCAACCCATTGTTTCATCATATGAATATGCTTTCTATATTAGTTTTTTTAACTACTTATTTTGAGATATATATTTTATTTAAAAGAATGCAAGTTAGTTTTAATCTTTTAACTAAGACATTTTCTGTGACTAAGGAAGTAAAGTTTTGTTTTTTTGAAAAAGTGGTATGAACTTTATATTTTTTTTTTATTAGTTACTAATGAAAGATAATATATATATATATTCAAGTTAACAGAAATTTAGGGGAAATCTTTTGAATTTTCTTAAGTGTTTTATCTAAAAGAATGCGAAGTAGTTGCACTAAGCCAAATCTACGGTAAACGGGAGCTGCGAAACATGTGACCTACCTCCACCAGATCCAAGCCTCGACTGACGTGCGCGAGGTCTAACACCTGCAGATGAAGGTCACCGATTAGAGATCAAGGTCACTGATAACAGATCACGTGACCGCTAACAACCAATCAGAAGCGAGCTTTCAGGTATGACGACATCCTGTGGCAATACCAGTTTCTTGCAGGCGGAGGGCGTCACTTTGTCTACTGGTATTGCCACAGGATGTCGTCATACCTGAAAGCTCGCTTCTGATTGGTTGTTAGCGGTCACGTGATCTGTTATCAGTGACCTTGATCTCTAATCAGTGACCTTCATCTGCAGGTGTTAGACCTCGCGCACGTCAGTCGAGGCTTGGATCTGGTGGAGGTAGGTCACATGTTTCGCAGCTCCCGTTTACCGTAGATTTGGCTTAGTGCTATGCGGTACCTTATCGAACCTTTTACGGCGTAAGATTGAGTAAAACTGCCGTCGAATTTTAAGCTTCTTGCTACTTTTCAATGAGTCTGCTTGTTCGAATCATCAAAAGCTTCGGGAAACTTCTTTCCAAAAGGTATGTAAATTTTTTTGTCTAATATAGTGTTTAATACAACAAAAAGTTTTAACAAACTTAGAACGATCCTTTCAAAATGTGTCTTTCAATTTAGTAATTTGCTTTATTTTCTTAATTTAACCTAACTATAAATTGCAAAGTTCTCGTTTTCTGCATACTATGAATTCACGATTTCATTCAAAACATGTTCTGACATCAAATGTATTATTACACTCTAAGTAGTATATATTATACTCTAAGAGTATTATCATACTTTATTATTTCCAAAAATTTGATAAACTCATTCGTCAGTTTCTAACAAAGTGTTTAAAAAAAACTTATAACAATTCTTCCAAATTAAGTTAATCAGTTGCTTTTTAAAAGTTGAAACTGGCTTGTGATTACCAAATTCATGAGTTTGTCTTTCTTAATGAATTTTGTTCGGTAGCTCGCACTTTCTTCAGGATATGTTTAACCATGACCAAAGTTATGTTCGAATTTGTTTAATCATACTCTGAGATGGTTAACTATGCTTAAAGTTATGTTTAACCATGATCAGAGACATGTTCTGAAACATTCTGTTTTCGCTTGTATGAGAAAAGTATGTTATTTCAAAAATATTAACAGTTAGTTTAAAAAATAATGTTTTTTACATCAACGTAATATATCTTTTTCCTAAAATACTATGATGCAGAAGGTAGGCGCCACTCTGTCTGCATTCCTAACATTCCACCACGCTCCCTGTCAATCAACTGGCGCCAGGTTGTCTACAGGTATTGCAACAGGATGTCGTCAAACCTGGAAGCTCGCTTCTGATTGGTTGTTAGCGGTCACGTGATCTGTTATCAGTGACCTTCATCTGCAGGTGTTAGACCCCGCGCACGTCAGTCGTGTCTTGGATCTGGTGGATGAAGGTCGTATGTTCCTTAGCTCTCGTTTACCGGACATTTAGCTTAGTGCTCTGCGGTACATTATCGATCCTTTTACGGCGTCTGGTTAACTAAAGTTACCGTCGACTTTTCAGTTTCATGCTATTTTCAATGAGTCTGCTTGCTTCAATCAACAAAAGGTATGTATAATTATTTTGTCTTTTAAGTGTAATGTTTGTCTAGTGTTTCTAAAAACAAAAAAGTTTTAACAGACTTTTAATAATCCTTTTTAAATGTATCTTTCAATTTAATTATTTGCTTTATTAAACTGAACTTAAAATTTCACACTTTCTGTTACTGTGAATGAATGAATTTAAAAGTTTGCACATTCTACATTACTTAATTCAAAACATGTTCTGTCATTCTCGATATTCAACTTGTGTTTCACAAGTTTAGCTTTCATTAGTTTTGTCTATGATTTTATAAAACAATTGTTAAATAATAAACTCGAAAAATATATTTTCAAACAGTATGATTTGTTTGTTTAACATATATTTCTAACAACAAAACTAAAAATATGTTACTGAAGTTAGCCATTTACTTTCTTCTAAATTAAAACTGACTCAAAATTCATTGTTAAAAGCGATTTTTGTCACGTAGCAATCAGATTTCTCTCACTCATATGTTTGATAATTTAGTTTAAAGACATCTACTTTCAGAGTATTATCTAAAAGGTTTATTCTGTTTTCAAATAAACGTCTTTCTATTTCAAAGTATTTTAATAACAACATCTGTTAGTTTGTAAACAAAATGAATGAAAACTTTCGTTAAAAAGTTGTCTTTGGATTAAAGAACAACTTAAAAATATCTATTTGTGTTTCAACCTTTTTAAGAAAATCAAGCGTTATTCTTTGAAAACTTGAAAAATAAATACAATTTAATTTATGATAACATTAGTTTAATTTAATGAGAGACATTTATTCATACAACTGAAACGGATAATGAACGTTTAAAACAAATCTTAGTTATGATTGAAGCGATCTTTCTTTAACCCATTCGGAACCATGAGCGCATATGCACCCACGAAAGTACTTAAAACGTTTGAATTTGATATCAGTAAAAAAAAAAATAGAAGTAAAATTAATTGTATTTAATTACGTGATTTTTGTGATTTACAAAGTTAATTGAAATAATTAATAAAAAGTAGTGCCAAACGAATAAAATTCATGAAAAAAAATGCTGGTTCTGAACAGGTTAAAAGCTGAGAAAAAGCAATAATAGCATTCTTTTCTTTTAGCAGAAAATATTTGTTTATTTCATCAATTTTAGTAAAAACTCATCATAAAAAACTTAATACAGTCTCCAGAAAATTAAAAAAATAATTTCTGTTAATTGGAATCTTGATTTTTAATGTATAAAAAGGAAAAAAGATTTATATCTGAATCGAAACATACTCTTTTTATTTTAAACTAAAAATAAAAAAGATCTATCTTCTATTCTTAATTGAACATCTTTGTTGAGATAAGAAACATGGTGATAGGAAATGTCTGAAAAGTATTTTTTTCTTTTTGCCTAAAGCAATACATAGTTTTCATAGTTGAACGCTATGAGAGATTGCATCCCACAGGAGATGCTAAAAGATAAAACACCCCTTCTAAAACTCGCCAGAGGGGTGAGCGTTTCAAAAGTTGCTTGATAACAAACATTACCTACAATTGTTATTTCAACTAACGTGCGAAACTATGGACTGGCTTCACATTCGTTTAAAGCTTCGCTAGTTTCAGCAAATCAAAGGGTCTAAAAGTGATGTCATTGAAAACAAAATAATATCACAACACTGTAAAACTTCACTCGGAAATCATTTGCGGACTGTTATTTTCTACATTTTGCTAGCGTGTTTTCAAGACAGGGAATTCAATGAAGATTTTCAATTTTGAAGAAATAAGTTTTTGTTATGACATGTTGGAAAATTTTGTTTAAAAAAAAATCCACTACTAAAAGTTAATACTTAAAAGCTTCTTTAAATAGTTATTTTACTAGTTAAAAACATTCATCTAATTGCCTACATTGTTATTTGTTAAAATATATTATCATTAACCTTTTTTGGTATAAGATTCAAACTATCAAAAGAACTTGTTCGTTCTATTTGAAAAGAGTTCAGTAGCTCGCGCATTTAAAATTATTTCTCCAAATTAGTGGATAAGATTAAACTTAAGAAAATTCATAGCATTCACATCAATTTACTGTTAACTTGAAAAAATATATTCCTTCATTACTAACTAATAATAAAATAAAATAAATAAATAAAGTAGAAACCACTTTTTTCTAAAAATAAAATAAAACTTTGCGTTATCTATCATTTAAATATCTTAGTTAAAAGCAGTAAAATACTAATTGATACAATACCGGCAAGAAACATCGTTGATGCGCAACCGTATGGTTACACACAGAATAACCTTTCACTATATATATAGAAACCACTTGTCTCGTAGGAGACATGAGAGAAAACTAGCGATTACAACTACTTCGCATTCTTTTAGATAAAACACTTAAGAAAATTCAAAAGAATTCCCCTAAATTTCTGTTAACTTGAATATATATATATATTATCTTTCATTAGTAACTAATAAAAAAAATATATATAGTTCATACCACTTTTTCAAAAAAACAAAACTTTACTTCCTTAGTCACTGAAAATGTCTTAGTTAAAAGATTAAAACTAACTTGCATTCTTTTAAATAAAATATATATCTCAAAATAAGTAGTTAAAAAAACTAATATAGAAAGTATATTCATATGATGAAACAATGGGTTGCAATAATGTGTCCTCTCCGAGCGATATTTGATAATGATCAAGTATTTCACCTGTCCAGGAAAAAAAAAAATTCCGGGATGTACTGATACAATCTATTTTCTTGAAGGGGAGTGTGTTGCAGTGTATGGGTTGAAAACCTGTAATTCTAAAGGTATGTTTTCTTTACAAAACCGTAATGGAATTTATGCATATGATTCTTTGGATAATCAGAGAAATCGAATAAGCTTGCATAATGTTCCATATCATCCAAAACATCCTTAGTTTGTATATGGTAACACAATGAGTTCGTGTCGTTGAAAATTAGCTTTGCATCATCTTTATACTCTTTTTAATAAAATCATAGTGAAATTTATACATTAGAAGTTTAGGCAATTCTAAGATTGTAAATCCAACATAAATCGTTCGATTCATAAGTATGTTATTTTTTAAGCCTTTCCACAGCACTTAGGTCTTCATCATATGTTAAATATGCTTTAAAACTAGGTGAAGTCACTAATTTTTAACTCTTTTTCAGTGTTGCCAAGCACAATATTTCGCCTTTTCCCAAAAAACAGTTGTTCATTAATTTTAAAAAGTTCTTTTTATAGTTTGAAAACAAAAAACCGTTTTCGCATTCAGCATATATTTCAGTTAACATTCATCCTTGACAATAATTAAACAAAAACATTATTGTTAAAAACTAATTCGCGTTCTTTTGATTAGTAAAAATAATTTATATTCTTTTAAATAATAATTAAATGAAAATAAATGTAAAGTTGTTTATTAAAAGCTTTATTTGAGAAAAAACTTGTTTCGGAAATTAACAAATGACTGAAAGAAAATTAACTAATTTATTAAAAAGTTTTATTACCAAATAACTTACTGAAAAAAAAAAAACTTGTTCGGAAATTAACAAATGACTAAATGAAAATTAACTAATTTATTTAAAACTTTATTACAATGACTAAATGAAAAACATGTTTTGAAAATTAACAAATGACTAAAAATTATAACTTATTTCGTTAAAACTTAAAAATGTATTAACCTCTTTATATCAGTTCAAAATAGGATGATGTCATCACAGGTGAGTTGAAAATCCTCTCAAGAAAGGGCGCTCGTGTTCATGCCCTCGGGTGAAAACGATGGTGCTGCCACCTAGGTTCGACTCTCGACCAATCAGAAGCCAGCTCTTATCTAGATGAAACCGGTTTCCGAGCAAGCATTCGTTCATTAGCCCGGTGGATTTCATATTGATCGGACGTGTTTCCGCGCTGCTCCGTGGTAAGTTTTTTTAATAGTTTGCATGCGATCTTTTCTAATCACCTCATCATTATCTTTCCTTTGTTCTAATCCCTCTCTAACAGTAGACTTTCATTCATTATCCTTTGTTTAATCCCTCTCCTACAGTACACTTTCCTTGATTCATTAACATTATCCTTTGTTTAATTCCTCTCTGACAGTAGACTTTTCATTAACGCTTCTTTGTTTTAACCCCTCTACTATAGCATGCCGCGTGGACGCCAGTCTGTCTCGACTCCACACACCTGTCCATCACTTTCTTATCTCCCCTTACCTGTCTTTGTTTAACCCCTCTACTATAGCATGCCGTGTGGGCGCCAGTCTGTTTCGACTCCTCCCACCTGTCCATCACTTTCTTATCTCCCCCTACCTGTCAATCACTCGACTCCGCCCACCTGTCAATCATCTTTGGCCACGCCCCCCACCCTCCACCCGGCTCTTGGCTCCTGCTGAAGTAGAACCCCCATTTTCCTTCTACTCATCTACATCTAAAAAAATGGCTGAGTTATAACATTTTGAATTTCGATTGTGGCTGACATTTTAAAACGACCTGATTTTTGTCACGCGATAACAGGCGTATTTATGAACCGATTTGAATGTAACTTGGTCTGTACATAGTACATACCTGAAGAATAAACTTCATATGTTGCACGAAATTTCACGTTATCATAATTTAAATCCAAGGTTGGGAGAGCTTAATTATAGACTTCACGATTCAAGATATTTAATTGGGAGAGCTTATTAGATGCAAATTTCACGATTCATGGAAAATCACATTAAAATAATAAAACATATTTCACAACAGAAAATAGCGCTGGTGTTGTTTAGTATAAAATAGCACAAGATGATTAAAAAACTTGAAAATTCTATATTTACACCTTTGAATATATACAGTATATACAACGAAAACATATGAATGATATTTGTTATTCCTCACTAGGAATTCCAGATAATTTCTTTTATATGTTCTTTTATATGTTATATGTCTTTCATATGTCTTTTATATGAATATTTATTTCTCCCTTTTCGGAAGAACAAGAAATACACAGCCAGCATGCTACTTTCGAGATTCACATTTAAACTGAACTATAAACAAGAGAAATGCTTTTAAAACAATTAATACTTCAGAAACTATTTCTTCTAATAGAAGACCACGATAAAAAACCTATACGCAGCTTATTTATCTGCTGCGTTCAAGATTCACTTTCACAAAACCAACTAAAAAAGGAACAAGAAAGAAAAAATGTTTTTTAATATTAATTCTCTAGTCAGACCACGTGACCTGGGATCACTGGCGCCTAATCAGTCTGGCTGAGAAAGAAGAGGTTTGCGAAATTTCACAAACTCCCCCCAGATGAACACGGGTTCATCAAAATGGGGATTCAAAATAATTAAAGTAGAAATAAAATTATTCTAAAAAATTATCAGTTACACTATACATAAATACAATACAAATCAAAATATATACTTACATACTGGACTTCAATAAAATAATTAAACAATTTAAAAGATTTGAGAACAAGTTTCTGCTACTAAAAATAGAAAGAACAATTTAAATCTATACAAATTTTTCTAGAATATTCAATACAAAAAAAAATTAAAGTAAAAATTAGAAATATTATCAAACAAGAAACATTTTTTTTTTTTTAAGTGAAAAAAATAAAAAGCTTTTTTTAAAGTCAATAGCAAAGCCAGTTCAAGTGGTTTTAAAAGACAAATGTCAATGAGAGTTTTTGAGTCTCTAATAGTATCACAGTTTTTTTTTTTTCAGTTCTATTAATAAAAAAGTTCAGAGTTTTTTTTAGTTTGTGAGTTCAAGATTGTACAATAGATTTATAGGTCTCTTAATTAATGAATTATTTGTTTTGAGTTCACAAGATCCTATATTGCCGTCTCTGCCCATAAAGGTTTTAGTAACTTTTCCTAACTTCCGGAAAGTTCTTGATACATGTTCATATGCATAAGAATCACATCATATATTTCAAAGTCGGAAGTTTTATTCTGGTCCGTGTAGTGAGCAGATTGTAAGTTGAGAAGATACTCATTTTTCAAGCGCTTCCAAAAATGATTCAGAAGAGTCTCGCGCAAACGGAAGCGTTTCACTAAGGATTCCTTGGTTGCAGGTAAACACAAGATATGCTTTAGAGTTGCTATAACTAGTTGACCAGGGCGAACACTAAAGTTCTTGGAGATTGCACATTTGTTTAGGACTGATTTTATGCATTGTCTGGATCTTAAAATCCAAATTATTTCACGAGTTGATACTAATGTACTGGGCACTCCTGAATGAAAAACTTTTTCATGTGCATCTTTCACGATTAATTCAGCCAAATTATGTTTTGCAGGAATCACAAAGGGATGTTTTTCATAAAATGAGGAATCAGACTTTTGTAACAGTCCTCGTACGAATAGCAAACCTTCATCTGACAACATAGGATTTAACTGTAGAAGATTCGATTCTTTAGGAGTACTCTTGTTACATTTCATGGATTTTATAACTTCAGGGAAACTTTCTTCCTGCATTAGCTTTAACCAAAAATTTTCAACAGTTAAAATTTTCTCAACTGATAATTCTGAAAAATCTCTTTTCTCTATCTTTAATTTTATATTAGAAATAAATCTAAATAGCCAAGCAGTTACTCGATACAATTTCTTTAGGGAGCTATATTTTTCAAGATTAAAAATAGGAATTTCATCAGCTTTATTTGTTTGAACAACACAAGAAATGGTTGCTGATTTTCGAGACTTCTCTTTAGAAACATCAGGTAATTGTGTAGCAACAATTTTAACGCTAGGGCACTGATCTTCGGGCAAGGAAAGAAATTCAGGAACATACACATTAGGGTTAGCATCAGGAAAAATATGCAATTGGAGATGCTCCTTTTCCATGATTAGGTTGCTAAAATACTGCCAGGGAATTTTCAAGTGAGCGAGATCCGGGATTTCCGAAAGCCAATTTTGCCAATTATTTTCTAGTTCACCAGAAAAAATTTCATCCCATGATATTCTCATTAACAATAAATATTGTAAGAGGCATTTGATGCGAATAACAAAAGGGGCAATATATCCGGCTGGATCAAATAACATAGTTGCAATTTTCAAAACACTGCGTTTCGTAGAAGAATCGTTATTTATTTTTTCTAACAAGGGTCGTAATTCTAGTCCTAATTTATCTTCTGTATTGTTCCAGATCAATCATAAAATTTTCAAGGAAGTATTTGGGGGTTCGAAACACGAAACAGGAATATTTTCATCATCTAAAACATTAGAATTCAAGTTAGGGACATGATACAAACATTCGTTTAATGATAGAGAATCACCATATTTGGAAGAAGCATCATAGACTATTCGCATTTTTGTTGTAGTTTTGTCGTCACGGATAACAGGTCTGTGTGGCATGTAATAGGAATTATTAGAATCTTTCTCGGTGCACAGTTCTATTACACCCTCATTAAACTGCTCAAGCAAAATGGAGTTATATTCTTTAAATAAAGAATCGTTTTTCAAGAATTTATTTTCTAAACTAGAAAACCGCTTCTTTGCTACTTCAAGATTATTTCTAAGTAATTCGCGAGAATCTTTCCACAATAATTTTGCTTCATAACGCCCATTTACGAATTTTAGATTTTCTTTAAATTCTTTTATTACTTCATGATCGGTAATGTTCTTTTCATTGCTTTCAGCAATGCCAATTGATTCAAGATCCCAAAATGCTTTCAGTTGGGTATTTATATTTTCAACTGAAACACGCAAACAAGCTACTTCTTTTTTATTAGACTCTATTTGCCCTTGCACCGTATGACCGAAAATAGTTTCTGCAACGTATAATTCTTTTGTCAATTTTCCCTCGATTCCCTTTAATATTTTCCACAAAAAGTCAGACCCTAGCAAAATATTTATTTCCTGTTCAAGACCTGTATCAGCAGGCTTAAAGCCTCTTGTTCTCATTATCTCTAGAAGTTCTGGTTCTAGATTTTTCACAGAAGCTCCAGTTATATTATCAACCACTAGTGCTTCGATATTTATCGAGTTAATAGGTTGCACAACACTGGATAATTCTAGAGCAACAACTTCATAACAAGATTCATACGGGCGTCTCCGCCCAAAAGGATAAACTAATAAATTTTCTCTTCGCAATGGCTTCAATTTTAATTTTTGTACTAGCGATCTCTTCACGAAGCATTTTTCTGAACCACTATCACATAAAACGCGAGCCAACAAGCATTCCTTACCAGCAGACACAGAAACTGTACAAGTCTGCAATAATGTAGATTTATTTTGTTTATATTTTTGTTCCGACATCATAGATACAATTGCACCTTTCATTTCTTTTTCAGGATTTTCTTTTGCTGTTTCTTTAAAACAAAACAAAGGACCATGGGTAGTGTTACCACTTTTGGAACAAGGGTTAATTTTTGTTCTACAGTTTACAGATAAATGTGACTTAAAAAAGCATTTGTAACAGCGACCTTCTTTCTTTAATTTATATCTTTTTTGTTCATCAGTGAATTTCGAACAATTTAGTCCTACATGATCAGAAGACTTGCAAAATATGCAAAACTGCTTTGTAGATGTATTTAAAGCAGCAGCGGAAGGTATATTTTTCTTTTGAAGAAAATTTTGATATTTACTTGAAGAATTTTCATATTTAGTTTTAGAATTTTCATAAGCCTTTCTTTGGGAATTATTTACTAAATTAGTAGCTTCACGACATCTTAATTCCGTTTTAATAAAATTTATTAAATCGGTGACTTCACAGTCCTTATCGGGGTCACGTTTTCGATGGAAATCTAGTATCAAATTTTCGGGTAATAATCTCAGTAATAAGGGTAGTAATAAATGGCCATAGGAGCCTGATGTTACTCCTAACACATCAAGATTTCTCATACACCTTTCAATATTATCATACAACTTTCTTAAAGAAGCAACATTGTTAGAGGATTTTACTGGCTCAAGATTCAAGATTTTGTTCATGTAACAGTTTATGATATTTTCCCGCTTACCATACCTCTCTTCTAACAATTTTAAACAAGTTGAATAATTTTGATCTGTCAGTTCAAAACCAGCTACAATATTATATGCAGGTCCAGACAACAAGGATTTAAGATATTGGAATTTTTTAATTTTTAATAACGATTCGTTTGAATCTATCGCACTAGTAAATAAATTAAAAAATTCTAAGAACTGGCTTGCATCACCAGAAAATTTTTCTATGTTAAGTTTAGGAAGCTTCACTGCCGAAACTGGTTTACTACCGATTTTTGAGCCGTTACTTGACTCTAGTAAAACTTTTGGTTCAGTTTCGATTTTACATTTTTTAAGCCTCATCTTAATTTTAAATTTCAAACTGGATATTTTTTCAGAATATTCTTCTACCGATTTTAGTTCTTTTTCATATTCAGTTTTTTCCTGAATTAGCTCATCTATTTCGGAATCTAATTCCTTTAGTAGAGCTTCCTTTTCATTTACGAGCTCTAACGATTCCATTAAAGAATCGCAATCAGTCTTATCAATATCAACAGATAATAATGTATCACATTTTGTGATTAATTTTGTAACTGCCGCACGAACAGTAGCTCTTTTACTTTTAAGTTTATCTGTCTTATCCATGTTTAAAATTAAATTCAGTTTTCAAAATAAATTATCATGAAAAATGTATATTTTCAAGAAATCAACAGTCATGCAGAATAATAAAGGTATTTCTTACCTTTTTTTCCCGGGTTTCGGCACCAAAACATGAAGAATAAACTTCATATGTTGCACGAAATTTCACGTTATCACAATTTAAATCCAAGGTTGGGAGAGCTTAATTATAGACTTCACGATTCAAGATATTTAATTGGGAGAGCTTATTAGATGCAAATTTCACGATTCATGGAAAATCACATTAAAATAATAAAACATATTTCACAACAGAAAATAGCGCTGGTGTTGTTTAGTATAAAATAGCACAAGATGATTGAAAAACTTGAAAATTCTATATTTACACCTTTAAATATATACAGTATATACAACGAAAACATATGAATGATATTTGTTATTCCTCACTAGGAATTCCAGATAATTTCTTTTATATGTTCAAGAATATTTATTTCTCCCTTTTCGGAAGAACAAGAAATACACAGCCCAGCATGCTACTTTCGAGATTCACATTTAAACTGAACTATAAACAAGAGAAATGCTTTTAAAACAATTAATACTTCAGAAACTATTTCTTCTAATAGAAGACCACGATAAAAAACCTATACGCAGCTTATTTATCTGCTGCGTTCAAGATTCACTTTCACAAAACCAACCAAAAAAGGAACAAGAAAGAAAAAATGTTTTTTAATATTAATTCTCTAGTCAGACCACGTGACCTGGGATCACTGGCGCCTAATCAGTCTGGCTGAGAAAGAAGAGGTTTGCGAAATTTCACAAAACCAATGTCTCGACCGAGTTCGTTGGCCAGCTTCATTCGCCATCTTGTTTCAAAAGGGTTGCCATTTTTTAAAAAAATGTAATTTAAAATTTAAAATGAGGTATTAAACAATTGGAAAATGAAAATTTTTTTTTGTGTGTGTTTGGCCTTGATACAAAGATTCTGGAGCAGTTTTTGTATCTGAAAATTTGTTCTTTTGTTTATATCTTAAAAAGTGGTTGAATTACAGCACTTTGAATTTCTATCATGGCTAACACTTTGAAACGATCTTGTATTTGTCACGCGATACCACACGTATTCGCCTATTTCGATGGAAGAAGGCATGTGGATAGTATACATCAATATCTCGACCAAGTTCGCTGGCCAGCTTCATCAGCCATCTTGTTTCAAATTGGCGGCCATTAAATTAAAAAAAATTATATTTAAAGTGAGGTGCAAAAAAATTAGAAATTGAAAAAAGGTTTCTTTCTTAAGTATTTGACTTTGATATAAGGATTCAGGAGCATTTTTTGTTTGTCTTTATCTTAAAAAATGGCTCAGATATAGCAGTTTCAATTTCTAAAGTGGGTGACATTTTGAAAAATCTGATTTTTTGCCTGCGACAGCAGTCGTATATATCAACCGATTCCGATATGAGTGAGCATGTGCACAGCAATTACTAAGGTCTCGACGAAGTTCACTGGTTAGCCTCATCTACCATGTTGTCTTAAAAGGGCAGGCACTTTAAGAAATCGCCGAAATGGCAGCCAAATATAAGTGACTTTAAATAAAAGCAGCTTGGGTAAAGCTGACTAATTTCACGAAATTCTCATTCATAATGATTTAGTATGGATAAAAATTAGTATTGAATCTCCTACATTCGGTTTCCACTTAATTGAGCTTCGTGTGTTTGAATAATATAAGTTGGCTTTTTAAAAATAAGGAACATGAAAGCTACCTCTTCCTCCCGGCACTGGCCGGAAGGACTTTTTAAAACCATAGACAATCAGTAAACTGAGATGAACTTTGCAATCAAATTCCATTTGAAAAAAAAATCCTATTTGGTGATCTAAAAGTTTAAATTGTACGATTACAAATATGTTAGATTCGTGTTTTTTCAATATTATTCTTTTATTTGTTTATAAAAGAAGTATTAATTTCGTTAAATTGTCTTTCACAAATAAGTTAGATTGGTGTTTTTTTTAATATTGTTCTTTTATTTGTTTATGGAGGAAGTATTAATTTCGGTATGCAAAAATAGTCAGAAACAAATGCTGAAAAATATTTGTTGCTTTATGTGCAAAAAGTTTATTATTATTATGTATTGAAACCGGCATGTCATAGGATAAACTTAAAAATATTCATTCTTGAAAATTATTTTAGAAAATATCATAAATCAGTTAATGAATACAATTTTTAAACAGATTCCATTTGAAAGTAAATTTTGCCCTATACGACGAAAATTGAAAATGTACGATGGTACAAAGATTAAAAAATTGCAGTAGCGAAAATTTCAAGACCGAAATTTGATCGTGAAGTGTTGCCATTCGCAAAATGACGTCACTGTTACGCACAGATACGTTTTTTTCTTTATAATATGGATACTTAATCAGTAAAATATAATAAAGATCAGTTATTAGGATGTGGTTATCAAATGAGGCTCTTATGCTTGGATTTACGGAATGAAAACAGCAATATTCAATTTCTCAAAATTTGGATACGCACTTCTCATATCTATATTCATCATTTTTAAAAAAATTGTATTTTGTTTGATCATTTAAAAATCATTTTAACTCAAACTTGAAGTTACGATTATCAGCAACATCACAACAAAATCACTCTTTACTTGAGATTCTAATCTCAATTCCTGAGAGTAATAATTTCCGTAATTTTTTAGACGCATTTGTGTAAAAGGTTTAGTTTTATCTAAGAAAATGGTGGTTTTCTTTTAAATATGACTTCATTTTCACTTAAATAAGTATTTCGCCTAGTATCTGAAACTTAGTATCAGTACACATGCAGAAGGAAAAACAATATAGAAAATTTATGATGAAAAATGCTTTTTTTCAAAAGCAGTATGTCATTTTCCGTTATTATGCAAATAACATAATATTCTGCTTCTAATGGGATTTTGCGCCACTAAACCCTATACAACAATTTTTATCAACAATTTTGAATTTTTATCAGAAAATAGCATGAATAAAGTTAAAAATACCTCATTATTTTTCTCTTCTCTGCAATAATGAAAGCTATCTAATTTTCATCATTTTGATGAAATTTCATAAAATGCTTTTAAAATTAAAATATAAAAGTGGGTATATTTAAAAAAACAGATATAGCGATCACATCTACAAAGGAAGAGCTTTCAGTTTAATATATATATATATATATATATATATATATATATTAGTAAAATTGGTTCAGCAGAAAGATCAGGACAGATGACTAAAAAACACATTTGTGTTTTAAATATATAGATTATATAAAATTAGGAAAAATTAAATTAAGCAAATTCTGTTATTTTGATTAAATTATAGTAGAATGTACTAAAGAATAGCATTAAAATTTTATTATTTGAGAGAATTTTCGACAAAAACTTCAGGAACGCGATATTATTTTAAACCACGAATTATTTGTTTGCTTGTCTAACTCGGCGAATCAAATCCATGCAGGCGATAATAATCAATTTCTGTAATATAAATCGCTATTATTTGCATGTCAACTTTCTTTTATAAAGACACTCTAAATTTTTGTAAAACATTGCGTTTTATCAGTGTGTGATTTCGATTACATTATTTTCAAAGGTGAAGCATTTTCACATGTGAAGAATTTCAAAGCAGCTTGGCTGTGAAAATGACGCACTTCTACAAAACACAATTCAGGTTTAAGAATTAAAATACACGCTTTTTTATAAAATGATGTCATTTGCATTCGCTAAAGCAACCCACTTTTACAATCCAGTCTTTAAATTCGTCTATAGAAAAGTGTGCATATAACGTCATTATCACGGAATAACAGACAATATTCTTGACATAGCCCATGTTTTAATTTCAACTTTTTTTTCAGATTTTATGACAACAAAAAAGATACAGTATGTCCTATATCCGACTATTTTTCGTTTACTTTCAATGACTTTCAATAGAAATGAGGTAATTTTGTTGCCACGATAAGAAAAATGGTATTAAAAACAACAAAAAAATTAATATCTCAAAAATAAATTGAGATACAGCTTTCAAACAAATTGCATTTAAAAGAGCATTTTTTTCCTTATACGACGGTGTAAAAATTTTAAATGTGCGATGTTTATACGTTTAAAAATTTACAGTAGAGAAAATTGCAAAAACAAAATTTTCTTTCAAATTTCAAAGTGTTGCCATTCGCAAAATGACGTATGCGTTACGCACAGATATGTTTGTCCTTTATAATATAGACTAGGGTATCGAACCCGAGCTCCTCGGGTTACAGAGTATAGGTGAAAACCATTATTTTTTTTTACTGTAATTATTTTTTTTACATGTAATATATATTTTAGATTGCCCACTAACATAAAAAGAATTTTTATCTGAAAAATATCAATTATGCAATCAAATAAAGTTTTAAAAAAGCGATACTTTCACATGTCACCGCATGCCAGGAGTTATTAGCCCAAGATTTTGTGACTTACGGCAGTCTTTCCGATCATTGCAGTGCTTTAAGCGCGTTATTCAATCACATGTCTGTTAAATTTGTTTCTTATTTACATTATTTTTCTATAGAGGAAGTTTTAATTTTGTTATGGAACATTAGACGGAAACAAATTCTGAACTTTTTTGCATTGTTTTAAGGGCAAGCGGATTAATTTTTCGTAATCGAACTACACGTGATAGATAAATTTAAAAATAATTCATGCTTGCAAATCTATATATATGTTATGCTATCGTATGTGGTACAGAAATCGTGGTTATTTATTAATTGTTTAATGGCAACACCTGAATGAAACGCATCTTATTGGTTATTGTGTAATATTTTTAAAAAGGGAATAACAATAAATAAAAAAAAGTTTAATTAATAACTATAGAACAAAACAATTTATATAATTAAAAAAAATAAAAGTAAATAAACAATTTATTAATAAATAAACAACACCATCCGGGTTACCATATCAAGCAAAATAACGACACTTTGGCGCAAGTTAAGTACTCGGGTGCGTATATGACATTGGCGTCAGAAAAAAATCGCGCCAACGTGGTGCGTATATGACATCTGTGCCGTATTTTATTCATCTCATTTAAAATACAATAAATAAATAAATATAGGTATTTTTCCAGTATAGGTACTTGACGAAATAGAGAAAAGGTCCATGGCGAGAAAAGAAATTTGACAACGTATTTTCTGGCAACCTATTTCATCAAAATATTTTTTTCGAATAAAACTACATAAAAGTTGCTATGATCGCAAAAAGTTCGTACTTCTTTGTTAGCTGGGCGCAATTCTCGCCAATAGCATTTTTTAACTAGCCAGCAGCATTTTTTATTTTTCGAGGGGTAAATTAAAACAATGCTTTGATGTAGAAATTAAATGGTTTATGGTATTTATTCTTTTCTTTTCTTTTTTTAAAGAATTTTTTTTAAGTGAAATTCATGAATTTGAAATGTTTCAGTTTTCTATTAAAGTTATCCATTTTTAAAATGAGTGAAAGGATTATATTTTGATCTAAATTAATGAAATATGAGAAAATGCGACGGGTACAATGTTTGGCGATTTATCACCTGTGCCCGACTAACATAAAAATACCGAGTTTTTGATTTCTTTATCAGAATCTTCCGATTTGGCGAAGGATTGAGCAAGTAAATTAAATTATGAATAAAAGTAACATGATACAATGCCTAGTATACATTTAAGGGAGACCAAACTGGTCGCCAAGGGCGGCTAGTTACTTTAAAAAACGTAAAAACTCAGTCAATTAAGATACAATTTTCAAACAAATTGCATTTGAAAGTAAATTTTTTTCTCTATTTGACGGTGTAAAAATTGAAAATGTGCGATATTTGGAAACTTAAAAAATCGCTGACATAGCACGCATTATAATTTCAATTTTTTTTTTCAGTTTTTATGAGAAAATGGCAGCAAAAGGTACAGTAATATATTATTTTCTTTCCTCCGTGATTATTTTCCCTCTACTTTCAACCCTCCATGACTTTCAACTGAAATGGAGTACTTCAGTTGCCACAATTACGAAAAATGTATTAAAAACTAAAAAAAAAAAATTAATATCTCAAAATTAAATTGAGATACAGATTTCAAACAAATTGCATTAAAATGTAATTTTTTTTCCTTATACGACGGTGTAAAAATTTAAAATGTGCGATGTTTAGAAGGTTAAAATTTTGCAGTAAAGAAAATTGCAAAACCAAAATTTCATTTCAAATTTCAAAGTGTTGCCATTCGCAAAATGACGTATGCGTTCCGCACAGATACGTTTGTCCTTTATAATATAGATACTCATGATATGATGGCGATGGAACAATATTTGACGATTTATCATCTGCTCCCGGCTAACATTAAATTACCAAATTGGCTGTTTGGCATATAAAAAGTGAAGCGGTCATCCCGGAACTATTGATGACAGTCACATGACTTAGGCTATTATTATAGAGATTATATATAGATATATAATATATATATTTATATATAACTATATATAAATATAGATAGTTCAGTTTTACGACTCCAAACACGCGCTTTTATTTATATAAAATGAAGTCATTCGCATCCGCTAAAGAATTTCTCATTTACAATCCAGTCTTAAACAACATCTATAGTAAAACATGCATAAGTTCTATCTCTGAATAATACACAAATCCAAAAAGAGAGATTTCGTCATTCAAGAAACTGGGCAAATAAAAATCGGCTATCTCATGATTTATATGCCTTCATTTGTTTGTAATATTAATATAGATACTTAAAATTAAATTTGGTTTATAATAGCTCCATGTTTTATCAGAAATCATTCATTTAATATTTTGTCAAAATAGCAAGTATTTTAATTACTTTTTTTCAGTTTTTATGAGAAAATGGCAATAAAAAGATATAATTGCTATTTTTCAACTATTTTCCCTTTACTTTCTACAGAAATGGAGTACTTGAGCTGCCAAAATTAAACAAATGGTGCTAAAAACTACAAAAATATTAATATCTCAAAAATAAATGGAGATGCAGTTTTAAAACAAATTCCATTTAAAAGTACTTTTTTTTTCCAATACGACAATCTAAAAATTGAAAATTCGCGGTGCTTAGAAATTTTAAAAAATGCAGTAGAGATTATTCCTTACAATGATACATCTGCTTTGTTTTACAGCTGGCTTATACAACGTAACGTTATTTTTTGGAGACGTCACATTAATAGGTGGGAGAAAGAAATAGCATACATGGGGCTAATATGTGCATTTTTATTGGGAAAGCTTTTGAGTTAAATTCTAAATATAATTTGTTATTTGAAATATTGTAGTTAATAAAATTAGTTCTATAATTGCCTTCCAAATTTACATTAAAGTTAAATTTCATTTTCAACAAAAGAATAGAATGATCTCATGCAAAAGCAACACATGAAAAGCCTCACATCGGATTGCCACGCAACTATTGGGTGAGTGCAAAAGTTCTACCCGTTTTGAGCATATGTAAATGTCAAGTAGAATACAGTCGTTACATCTTATGTTTCGAGGTAAAAAAAAGTGGATAATAACGAGTAGAGCAGTAGAGTATGTATAGGCACAACATTTGTCAGAAGTACTCATGCGGAACGGGAAACAACATATCAAGCAAGCAAGACCACGTCAGGCATTGTTTACGGTACGAGTATGAAAAAGACGTTACAGCAGCCAGAGCTTGCCACAGCATTTGTCATGCGTATGGGGAAGATGCCGTGGACGATAGCATCTGCTACCGTTGGTTTAGGAAATTCCAGAACGGAGACGGGAGCTGTAAAGATCATGCCCGTTTTGGACGCCCATCGGTGATTTCTGACCAGGATCTGGACAAAGCCATAGCAAATTCTCCACATCCAACAGTCACATAATTAGCCAAAACGTTCTCGGTACACAGAACAATAGTCAAAAGACAGATACATGCGCTTGTTTCATCACCAAATTCGATCAGTGGGTAGCACACCAGCTTACAGTACGGCAACGATAAGAGAGGATCAGCACCTGTGTTTCTTTGCTTTCCTGTAACAGTAGGGAACCATTTTTGAACCGAATTGTAAGGGATTATGAGACGTGGGTACTGTACCGTATTGTGAAGCGTTAAAGGACCATGTGCCGATGTTGCAGAGGGTACCCCTCGACCTAAACAGGAAGACCCCATTCCAAAAATGTTTTGCTCAGTGTATGGTTTAATGCTAAGGGAATAATCAACTAGGAGGTCCTCGCACCAAACCAAATTATCAAGGCACACCTCTACTGCCAACAATTGGCCAAATTGTGAGCAAAACTCACGTCTAAGCGCGGCCAGCATTCATCAATCGCAGAGGGGTTCTCTTTCAACACGATAAAGCCAGCCCTCGTGTTGCTTTAAGGACTCGACAGAATTTACTGGGCCTTAGTTGGGAACTTTTACCTCAGCCAGCGTATAGACCCGACCTTGAACTTTCGATT